>JADMNL010000030.1:139457500-149067500 GCA_016271365.2 Neoceratodus forsteri
CAGTGCTATACCTTCAAATGGACGTGCTTTTCTATTTGGTGCCGGGGCAGGAAACTTGATCTCTCTGTCCTGCCCCATAGCTATATCCTGGACTACCTTTGGTACCTCTCTGTTGGGCCTGGGGTAGAGCGACCCTCAAGATTCACCTGGCGGCCATCTCAGCATACCAGTTGCACATTGATATGTCAATGGTAGTGCAGATAAAGGTGTTTAAGAACTTTTTGAGGGCCTTGACCACCTGTCTCCACCACCTTGACACTTTCTGGTACTGGCAGTACTCATGGGCAAGTCATTCGAACCAATGCACAGGTGTCACATCTCTCACCTGTCATGGAAGACCGCCTTCTTGGTGGCTATCATCTCCATCAGAAGCATCAGTGAGCTCTAGGTGCTCTCAGTGGAGTCTCATTACCAGGGGCACTGGAAAATCGCGGGTGCGATTTCTGCGCTATTTCCGCGATTTCTGCCCTGCTCCGTGACCCCTTCGTGATTTGTTATATTTTACGAAGTCCCCACACACTTTCTGGTTTTTGTCTCATTTTGTATTTTGCCGCGTGTATTCAGCATTCAGGGACAAAGAAATCTGTCCAGAGCACTGGATATGTGGCGTGTGACGTCACATTGGGGGCGGGCAGTCTATCCACTGTCGCTTGTTTTGGCACCACTGTTTTGAATCCTGTCCTCCCTCAGGTCCGTCTTAGTGGCATATATGCTGCAGGGGTGACAGGAGGGACCATATATCTGGATTGTTCAGCCTGCATCAGTGAAGAGCTTGGACTGCGCCTTTTAAAGCCTTCCTTTCGCCACAAGGAAGAGGAGCTTCCTGACCGCTGTTACAAACTGCTACCAAGAATCCACTCTTGCTGCAAGCCCTTCAAATAAAGTTCTTTCATACTGCTTATGGGTTGAGAGTTGAATCCAGAAGTAAAACCACCACCGCCGACCAGGTACTGCCAGTGCAGACGCACCCAAACAATTCCCCACGTGATCTGCAGACCATCCAGTCACAAATGGAGCAAAAGCGGCTGTGTTTCCTTACTGTATATTCTGGAAGACTTGATTGTTTTGCTGGGTGCCGCTGTAGTAAGTGCAAATGTAAAATGCATATATTTTGTGGGGAGTCAGGAACAAGAAAGCAAGGGCAGAACAAGTGAGGTTGGGGAGCAAGGAGGGATGGCATGGAGTATTAAAATATAATCAGTTTCTGGTAGCATGCTCAAGGAGGACTGTCCTGTTTGAGTGCAGTTAGTCGGGACAGAAGTGGTGACAAAATGTTAGTGGCATTGTGTAACCCCTAGATGGCGCTATCCCAGGGGCTACTACCCCTGCCTGATTTGCCACTAACAGGTTGAGGGGCCTGGATCCAATGGCAGGTGCCTCCACCCAGAGGTCAGGGTTTGCAATAGTTAAACTAACTTGGTCACAGCCCTCTGGGACACTGCAACCCCCTTTCTTCCCACTAGTGGCCCACACAATATATCAGAATTACCTTCACAGTATACACTTACCCAGGTCTGGTTCTGGCACTGGGACCTCCTGTGAAATGAGATACAGTGCAACAATCACAGTACAGTACTTTAACATAGACAAATACCTCAGGCAGTATAACTTTGCTGAAACAAGCAGCTCTGATTTATTTAGGGGGATATAACAAGGACAGGGGGAAATCAGGTTAATTAGCTTATACTCTAATAATCTACCTATGGCTTTGTGCACAGGCCTATCCCTATCAGTTACTGTCCCTGGGTACCCAAGCCCTAGTGGCTAGTCCAAACCGTGGCAGCTGGTAGGGGCCCTTTCACACAGAGAAAAGGAGGAATTAAACAGTCACAGTACAGTAATTCCATTTGGATTTAATGTGGCAATTCAACAGGAGGCGACCCTGAATTAGTACTCACGACCTCCAAATAAGATAGGGTCCTTCAATGTCAGCAGGGCTCACTTGAGGTACACAAACCTCTTCACACATCCATATAAAAGAAAGCACTATACCAGGCAGGCTGCATCTGTATCGATCGCTATTACTGCACAATACCGGAGAACACACAGCAGATTCAGTTCCTGACAGACCGAGTGCAATTTTCAGCAATTCCTCCAGTCTTCTACAGGGTGAGCCTGGTTTCTCTCTTCAGAGATCCTTTGATTCTTTTCACAGGACGGATTCAGTCCTAACAAGCTGTTACACAAGCTGCAGACCGAGCTCTGGGCCTTACACACGCTTTTTGACTAAAACTGCACACTGAAAAAGCACAGGGCTCCTTCCTTCTTCACTGCCAAAGCTCAACTGAAACTCCAACTGACAAAACCGGCACTTCCTTTGAGTTCCTCCCAGTTCTTGACTGGATTGGCTGTCACTCACAATAGACTGCTGCTGTTGGTCCAAAAGGCACTGAAGTCTAAACTACATCTCCCAGAGTCACTGCCCATACAATCCTCTTGTGGCTGGCTCAGATTATGAGTCCAAGTTCTGATTCGTCTAAGGCACCATTTTAGAGCTAGCTTACCCCACACTGATTGGTCCAGTTCAGCAGTTCAAAACTAGAATGGGGAACTAGCAGACACAGTTCTGACTGCAAAGAAAGCAGGTTAGACAAACTGTAATTTCATTATTACTGTAAATGATTTCTGCAAACAGTTACATCTTTCAGATAGGTTCCCTTTGCACTCCTAGTGACTGCAAAATGGAGTGAATTGGCAGCAGCTTGAATGGTACTCAATCAAAGAAACACACAGTCCCCCATACAACTAATTATGTCTGCAAGCAGACAGCTCTTAAGAGACAGTACCAGAGGTTCTAAAACACTCACTGATAAATGGCTAAGCATAAACACCATTCAGGCTTGGAGCATTCAAGCAAGCTCCTGAAGTCTTTTTGGAACCCCATTTGCAGGGTTACATGTGCATTTATATAAAACATGTATACATAGTGTTCTGGCCTCAGGTGGGCACATGGGGCGACTACCAGGGAATGCAGAGAATACTTGTGTTGCATGCATACCAGCCCGCCAGGTCCGTGCCAGGCAGACTTGGTACACATGCAGAAAAATAGTTCTGTCCTCTGATGATGGTTGATGGTGTGCATGGGGTGGATGAGCAGGCTGGCCCAGAACAATTTTTTTCTGCATGTATACCAGTCTGCCAGGTCCACGCTAAGCTCCTGTCGCTCGTTGTTGATGGTCGGTGGAGGGTCGGGCCTGGCAGATTTGGTACACTTGCAGAAAAAAATTGTTCTGGCCTCTGGTGATGGTGGGCATGGGGTAGACATGCAGGCTGGCACAGAACAATTTTTTACTGCATGTAGACCAGTTTGCCAGGTCCATGCCATGCTCCTGTCACTTGTTTGTGATGGTTGGTGAAGGAAACAGGCCAGGCAGACTGGCACACATGTGGAAAAAAAAAATTGTTCTGGACGCTGGTGAAGACTGAGGGTGGTGGGGCTGAGGGCTGACTGGCACAGAACGTTTTTTTGCCATGTGTAAATCTGTCAGGAAGGTCAGTGCCTTGCTCCTGTCATTTCATGTCGGAAAATATCTAGAGTCTTTGGTCAAATGGATTCAGGTAGAATCCATGCTCAAGCTTAGCGCCACGACAAGGCAACTCCAGTAACTCAGGTCGATTGCTGCAGCACCACCTAGTATTCAGTGCAGTACCCTGCAGTATTTTGTGACATTGTAATCTTTCACTGCAAGTGCTGCATTGCATCTTGGCTGATGCAGCTGGGTAGGTCAAGAGATGAAAACAAAACTAATTATTTTTACACTGAACTACTATGTGTATGAGAAAGTATAGTGTTTGTAAGAATTGCAGTGGCAGAATTCTGTAAAATTGTATTATTCAGCACATGTTTGTTGTGGACACTGCAGTGTTACGGTCTCCATTTTTACACAGTTAACCGTCCAGCTCCATGATTCTCTGCTCATTTTTCTCATGAAAACAGTACCTAGCATTCAAACAACATGAAGTCTTGCTGTATTCTGACTATTGCAGTTAGTTCCAGCACTTGAACTGCCCTGGAGAGAGAAGGTTTAAAATTCTATGCAAGGCATAGAGCGTTGAGCTTGAGCTCGGTTGAAAAGCGGTCTGCAGCACTGAAACCTAACTATCAGATTCTTTATCCTACCATTGAACAGTCGCCGAGATTTTCTCCTTTGCTTGGTTCAAAAGTCGGTTAAAGTTGTCGGTTAGTCCAAATTAGTCTGTTTTGTCGGTTCAGGACTCTGTCTGCGGTACCGTAAGTACTTAGGTTAGTTCTTGTGAAAATTGTAAAGAGATTGTATTTTTCGGTCGGTTCAGCTGAACCAACCCCATAGTAGTATTGTGTGGAAAAATTTAGTGTGTATCGGTTAAAAAAAACACAAAACGTGATTTAAATGTTTTTTTTCCATCAACCGTGACACTGTGAGAAACCGATAGGGGAGTCTTGCCTGGCGGTTGCCGAATAAAGGGTAAGTTTTAGGTTGGCCATGTCTGAGAGGCCCAAGAAAAAACCCTGGCCCACTGGGTTTCAACACTGCAGTGTGTGTGGTGAGGTCTTTCATAAGGTCGATCCCTACACTACCTGTGTTTACTGTGTGGGGTTTGACCACTTCAATCTCAGATTGCCAAATTTGTAGAGACTTCTAAGTCTACCCTGGAAAAAGGTTAGGTAGACTTAGGGATAAGGAGGCCAAAACTGCTGACCTGAAGGCCAGCCTGTCTGGTTCCTACCGAACCAGGAGGAGTGCCTTCTGACCAGGGGCGATACTACTGGGAAGAGGAGAGCTGATTCTGGGGATCGGTTCCTAAAAATGAAAGCGCAAAATAAATGGGCCAGTTCGGATCCAGACCTTCATGTTCCAGCCACAGAAGAGATAGCTAGAGCAATTTGGATTGTTGAATCGCTTCATCTGGTTCCGACCGATCCGGCGCCTTCTGGCAGGGGCTCGTCTGGTTGGTCGGTTCTCGTTCAAGATTATTGCCCCAATACTTTTATGTACCGGAGTTTGATGAGGGGATTTGAAGAGGCATCCCAGAGTCTGTCTGTCTATTCCTCCATAAGTCTTTTGGGAAACGGACACAAAAATTCTGAGGTCTCCTAACTGTGTACCTCCTGTTGACAGAAGAATGGACAAGAGGTGCACTTTGTCAGGCTTGGATACGGAGTTTTCTATCAGCAATGCAGCCTTATTGGGGTAGTGCAGGCTGCAGCCTGTGACAAGGCAAACATTCCTTGGCTTCACCCCCAGACAAAGGCTCCAGGAAGATAGATGCCATGGCAAAGAAACAGTACATAGCATCATCTTTGGGACTTAGGCAGGCTAACTATATGGCCTATACAGCCAGGTACCAGAAGTCCAGGTGGGACACTGTACTGGCTAAGCAGGCCCTCCCCAGCTAGCCAAGGAGCTGGAGGAGGTGGCTGCTGATGGGATTGAGGCATCAAAGGTGCAGTTTCTGCTGCTGTGGACTCCAGTGATGTGTCATCAAGAATCATGGCTACATCTGTGGCTCTTCGAGGATGGCTTAGCTCAGATGTACTAGCCTTTCACAGGACACCTAGGCTAAGGCCATGGATTTCCTGTGGTGGGTAATTCTCTGTTTGGGGAGCAGACAGAGAATTACATGAAGAAAATGGATGCGTACAGGACCAGTTATAGGAGTGCCCAGGCCAAGGAGGGCAGCCAACTCCTCAAAGGCAGCAAACTAGGGCAGGGCAGGCCTTTTCACAGGCCTTTCTACCAAGCAGGCCTCCTCCCTTTCTCAGAGGGGTTCTTTAGTGGGAGAGGCAGAAGGGGGATGAGCAGAGCTGCATCCACCCCTTTAGGGATCCTGTTCCTGCCTGGGATTTGAGTGTTTGCATTGCTCAGCTTATGTAACCCCCTTTTGAGCCCATGTCCTCAGCAGAGCTCAAGTACTTGACTTGGAAAACTGTGATCTTACTTCGAGAGAGCTCTTGCAGTAGGTAATTTACATATAGGACTGATGCCGGCAGGCGGCAGGACCCCACAGAAACATTTCTAGCTAGCAGTCCCTGGCGTAGGGATCGCCTCCACGCCAGGAGGCGTCGGTATAAAGGCGGTCCCGGATGCCCGCTTCCAGTTCTTTTTCCGTCTAGCTCATGCAGTTACCGCTGGAAAAGTTTGTGCTTCGTCAGCCCTACCTTCGTCGGTTTTTACCGAAAACATTTTTTTCAACTAACGTCCGCATTATCGTGGCGGTGTATGTGCCCTTCCTGGGGACTGACATTTTCAGTCCAGGAGTGGCGGTCACCTTCAGCGTATTGAGCAGTCCAGTGCCACCTTGGATGCTATTTCTGCCAAGGGTTCTTCGGCAAGAACCAGAAGAAGAGAAAGAAGCCATTTCAGCATTCTTTCCCTGTGGTCAGGCAGCCCTCCCATCAAGGAGGTCAGCAGCAACAGCAGCCACTGGTTCAAGCTTGGCACCTGCGCCCCAAGCAGGGTTCTCAACAGCCCTGCAAAGGAGACCAAGGCGCAGGTCCCGGAGCCTCCTCCTAGTCTAAGCCTGCTCAGTGACTGGTTGGGGATTGCCACCCCTACACCCGTTATGCCAGCTCTGGGTCCTCCCGTGGGGGGTCTGTTCCGCCACTTCCTTTCTGCCTGGTCCGCCATCACTTCGGACAGGTGGGTTCTCGAAGTGGTCGGTCAGGGACTGCCTCTGGAATTCGAGCAGTACCCTCCCAGCCGAGCCTGCACCCCTTGGGAGGAACAGATCTCCGCATGCACCCAGTCAGCTCTTCGAGACGACGTGGCTCAGCTCCTCCGCAAGGAGGCAGTAGCTCCAGTGCCGGATCCTCCGACAGACCCAGGCTTTGTTTCCAGGTACCTCCTGGTGCCCAAGCAGATGGGGGTTTGGCGCCCCATCCTAGATTTCCACGACCTGAATCAATATCTCAGGTCTCGCACCTTTCGGATGGTCACTCTGAACCAGATCATACCACCCCTGGAGCGAAACATGTGGTGCTGTTCACTGGATCTACAGGACACGTTTTTCGTGTCCCATTCCATCCATCCCATCAGTGGTTCCTCCGCTTCAGGGTCAAGGGACCCTGTACGCAGTTCGAGGCATGCCGTTTGGCCTGTCATCGGCCCCTCTGGTCTTCACCAAATGCATTGCAGTGGTGGCAGCCCACTTTCAGCATCGAGAAGTCAGAATCTACCCTCATCTCGACGATTGGCTCTTGGCAGGTTCCTCCCTTCAGGAGGTGGAGAGGTCCAGGGATCTGGCCCTCCAAATCTGCTCCCAATTCAGCCTCCTGGCCAACGTGGCCAAGTTGGAACTCGTGCCCTCTCAGGTGATGGGCTTCATCAGGGCAGGCCAGAGCTCAGCTCCCGGCAGACAGGGCAGTGGTTCTCTCCTCCTTTGCCCAATCATTTCTGGTTGGGCACTTGCGCCCTGCCCGGGACTTTCTGCACCTTCTGGGTTACATGGTGGCATGCACCTCAGTGGTCCATTGGGCCTGGTGGCACATGCACCCCCTCCAATGGGAGCTGGCCACCCAGTGGACTCAGCAATCTGGTCACTTCAACCAGCTGATCACTGTAACCCAGATGATGTGGGATGTTCTCCAGTGGTGGACCACCCCAGACCGGTTGCAGGAAGGGATCCCATTTGTCCCCCCCGAGCTGATGGTCGTCCTCATGACTGATGCCTCTCTCATGGGCTTTGGAGCCCACATGGGGGACAACAGGGCCCATGGGTTCTGGACCCCTGAGGAGGTACGATGCCACATCAACCTGTTGGAGCTCAGAGCAGTCAGACTGGCATTTAGCTTTCGCTCCTTAGCTCTGGGGTCAAGTGGTTCAAGTCCAGACGGACAATACCACGACCATGTATTACCTCAACAAACAGGGCGGCATGCACTTCCGTCTGCTGTGCAAGGAGGCGCTCCGCATCTGGACCCTCGTAAGCCGGTTGGAGGTGGATCTCCTAGCCATCCAAGTGACAGGAGCCTCGAACCAGCTGGTGGATGCTCTCAGCTGCCTAGGCCAGTCATCCCACAAGTGGTCTCTCCATCCAGAAGTAGCTTACAGTCTGTTCTCCCATTGGGGCAAACAGATGGTGGACCTGTTTGCCTCCAGGGAGAACATCAAGCTGAGGCTGTTTCATGCCCAGCCCACTCAGCAGGGCTCGCTGCAGGGGGATGCCTTCTCGAGGCCATGGACCCCAGGCCTCCTCTACGCCTTCCCTCCATTTCCCTTGATCCACAAGGTGTTACTCAAGGTGAGGAGGGACAACGCCAAAGTGATCCTGGTAGCCCTATATTGGCAGCGCCAGTTTTGGTACCAGATCTCCTCGGCTTCAGCCGCAGGCCCTCGGAGCAGCTTTGTACACGCCTGTACCTGATATCTCGGAACCAAGGGGAAGTTATTCCATCCGGACCTTCAATCCCTGCACCTCACAGCCTGGTACCTGAGTGGCTAGAGTTCCAGGCGTTCGGTCTTTCCGAAGATGTCTACACCGAGGCATCTAGAAAGGAATCGACCAGGAAATATTATGCCTTCAAATGGAAATGTTTTTCCCTTTGGTGTCAGAGTAAGGGTCTGAACCCCTTATCCTGTTCTGTGGCTAAGATTCTCTACTACCTTTGGTCTCTCTCTCTCTAAAGGGGGTCTATGGTCGTCGACCCTTAGGGTGCATCTGGCACCATTTCTGTTTACCGGGCATGGGTCGGTCAGGCAACATTTGCGCAGGAGACAGTGGTCAGGCGCTTTTTCCAAGGCCTGGATCACATACCCCCTCCGGTGCATGAACCTCCACCTCCATGGGATCTGTTGCTGGTTTTGGCAAAGCTCATGGGCAAACCATGAACCCATGCACAAATGTAGCTTTCACACTTTGCGTGGAAGACTACCTTCCTTGTGGCTATCACGTCTGCCAGAAGGACAGGGCAGCTACGAGGCACTTTAGTGGACTCTCCTTATCTGGTCTTTCACAGGGGCAAAGTTGTCCTCGCCCCCACCGAAATTCCTTCCGAAGGTGGTGTCAGAGTTTCACCTTAACCAAGTGTTGACTCTTCCGTTTTACTAACCTAATTACACCTCGGACGCTGAGTACAGGCTCCATACCTTGGACCTGAGATGTGCTCTCTCATACTACAAGGAGAGGACAGCGGAAATTCATGGAGAGGTTCGCCAGCTGTTTGTCACCTATGCTGAAGCCGCTTCTGGCAGACCTGCAGCCAAACGGACCATAGCAAGATGGATTACATCATGCATAGGTCTGTGCTATGAGTTGTGGGCAAGAGCCTCCCAGAAGGATAAGAGCTCATTCTACCCCATACTGCTGCCACGGTGGCTGCTTCGAGGACATCCCTATCCAGGAAATCTGCCGGGCTGCTACCTGGAAGTCAGCAAACACCTTCATTACCCATTACCACATCGACCTTGAGTCACGCGGGATGCTGGTTTTGGGTCCTCGGTTCTCAATCTTTATTTCCTAAGTGAGGGGTGTGTGTCTGCCTCCCTCCTCCGGAGAACTGCTTGGAGTCTGCCAAGAAGTGTGGATGAACAACATATCCATGTTCCTAAAAGAACAGGTTACTAGCCTGTAACAGTAGTTCTAGGGACATGGATATGTTGTTCATCCACACTCATTAATATCCTTACCGCTTTAAATCTTGCGGAAGGTCTTCAAGCTTGCTCCTCCCACCCACCGGGTGGTATAACTCGGCTCCGCCCCATGGCGCCTAGATCTTCCTTACAGCTTGGAAGCTCAGGTTCCTCCTTAGCGCTCTGCGTTTGTGACTGGTTCCTATTTCTCCGTTTGCGGATTTAAAAATAATACTTTGCAAAAAGACTTCAGTCTTCGATCCCTCGCGGCTGCGATGGATAAATCGACTCCCGGATTTCGGAGATGCCCATGCGGGCAGAAGATGTCTCGGACGGATCCACACTCCACGTGTGTTTACTGCTTAGGCCTTGAGCACGACCCGCAGGCTTGCGACCTGTGCTCATCTTTCTCGGCCTCGTCCTCGAAACCGTGCTGCCGGGTGCAACTAGGCCGTCGAGCGTTCCTCCGGTGAAGTCCAAGGAGGCCCGGTTGGCGGTGTCGGCGGCGGTAGCTTTCGGCGGATCAACTCGGCGGATGGTCGCCCTCGAAGGCGTGCGCGGGCCGTATCTTCCTCGCGCGGCATTTATCCGCCTCTCTGGGTTCTTCTACGGCTTCCTTAGAGCTTTGTCTGTCCCTCTCCACTAAAGGGAAGGGCCTGCGTCTGCTGGACCTTTTCTCGGTCCAAAAGAAGGACAAGGGTAAGTCCTCCGTCGGCGCTCTTGGGAGGCGGGAAGGTCCCTCTCCCAGGCCGTCGGACCTCGGCTTGATCGACCGCTCGGCTTGGCCCACTGGCCTCACGACGTGTCCCGTCCAGGTCAGTTGACGAGACTCCACTGATGAAGTCGAGATTTTTCTCGACCATTAAACAGGCTGTCGCCTTTAGCGGCGAGATTCCCCTCTCCCGGTTCCCCGGGAGGAGTTGAGGATCCGTGGGCTCGCCTGTGCCTCGGTTCCGGAGCCCTCGGATGGACCTTCCGAGCGAAGGGGTGTCGGTTCCGGCCGACACCTCCCTGCACCGACCCCGGAAATTCCGGGACTCTCGGTCTCGGTCTCGGACCTCTTCGCGGTCCAGCCGTTCCCACCGTCATAGGCGGTCTCGGTCTCGGCACCGCGGTAAGCGGCGTCGCCGCTCGTCCTCGTCCTCCTCCTCGGATGAGGGGAGGCTTCGGCGTAAATTACGTCGACGGTACGAGGACCTTATGTTGCAACAGCTCCTCCTGGCCGGGAATAAGCCGACTCCGGCGCCTTCCCCGGCCATTAAGTAACTGTCACGGGCAACCCGACCAACCTCGACTTGCCGAGGCCTATACAGGCGGTTGTTCGGCCAAAACCAGCTGCTCCACCGATTGCGGTGGAACCTCCGCCTCCACAGCCACAATTGGGGCTCCGACCAAGGATTCGGTCGGCTGAGAGTTTCACCCATCGGCTGTCAGTTACCCTCACTCCCGACCGACCTCGGCAGGTGAAGGTGGCTCGAGCCAGAGCAGCTCTTGAGGACTCTTCCGAGTCCGAATGATTCCTCCTTCTTCTCCAGCGACTGGACTTGGAGTCTTCAGGAGAGTCAGCCAATGGGCGATAGCCCGTCGTCCTTCCTAGGACTGCTCGGCTCATCTCAGTCTACGGGATGGGCTCGAACCCGTTCCAAGCAGGCCAGGTATCCCCTCACGGAGATTCTGGACGAGGATTCTCGACGGAGGCCTTTCCGGTGGCGAGGCCATAGTGGGTCCAGCACTGGAACTTTGGCGGCGCCCTGCTTCCTGCCCTGCGCCTTGGCCAGGATGGCCAGGAAGTATCACGGTCCCTACCGGTTCCTTGTCCGGTTTTGAACACCCTCTGCTGAGGGTTGGTTACCGACAAGCGTTTTCCGGCGCGCCGCTGCGCCAGGATGTGGACAAACCTCCTGACAAAGAGTCCAAGAGATTGGACTATGTCGGGCGAAAAGTCCTCGTCCTCTCTGGCCTTAAATCAGGCCAGTTCGGCCCGTCCTCATGGCACATTTTCTCATGCCCTGTTGGGCTCCTGGATGAAGTCATCCTCATCTTCCCCCGATCTGCAGACTACGGTTAAGCAGGTGCGGGACCAGGGCAGGGCAGTGGCCAAACAGCAGCTCAGACTGCTTTGGATGTGGGGACTCATGCCAGATCGGTGGCGGCCGCAGTGGCTATCGTCCGGCGGAGCGGCTGAGGATATCCACCTTTGCCGGATACCCAGCACAAGTTGGCGGATGTTCCTTTTGGGGACTGACCTCTTCGGCCCTGGGGTGGAAGGTCACCTGCAGAGGATCGAGAAGTCAATGCCACCTTGGACTCGGTCTCTTCTCGCTCAGAAGGACAAGGCGCAAACCACAGCCTAAGCCCTTCGTCCTTCTGGCCCTGTAGCGCCCGGCCCAACAGCATCAGGGCCAGCAGGCTCGGCCTTGGCATCCCAAACCCAAGCCGCCGGCTTCTCTAACAGGAGGCAGGGAGGAAAGGGCCCAGGAGGTCCCTCGGCGGTCCCTCCTCCAAGCCTGCCCAGTGACCAGGCTGAGGGTGTCGCCCCATCCCGTCACCTTACCCCTAGGTCCCCATTGAAGGCGGCTCCAGCACTTCCGTTCCGCCTGGTCGCTGTTACCACGGACAGGTGGGTCTTGGAGGTGGTGGGAAGAGGCCTGCCTCTGGAATTCGAGCAGGCACCACCCTTCAGAGCCGTCGCCTCGGGGCGGATCCCAGCCTCAATGGCGGCTCGTCGAGGCGACATCCTCTCCTCCTCCAGAAGGAGGTGGTAAGAGGTGGTGGACCTCCTTCAGACCCAGGGTTTGTGTCCAGGTACTTCCTGGTTCCGAAGCAGACGGGGGCTGGCGCCCATTCTCGACCTACGACCTAAACAAGTTCCTAAGGTCTCGAACCTTCAGGATGGTCCTCTGGCTCAGATAATACCATCCTTGGAGCAGCGGCGTGTGGTTCTGCTCTCTCTGTGGACTTGCAGGCCGCGTTTTTTCACGTCCTATCCGTCCGTCTCACCAGAGATTCCCTGCTTCCGGCGGAAGGATCTCTCTGATTCAAGCCATGCCCTTGACTGTCTCCAGCTCCAGGGTCTTCACAAATGCATGGCAGTGGTGACAGCATTCCTCTTGGCGCCCGAGGGTCAGGTGTACCTTACCTGGACGACTGGCTGATAGCAGCTCCCTCCAGGAAGGAGGCGGAGTGGTCAGAATCTGGCCCTCCAGGTCTGCTCTCAACTGGGCCTCCTTATCAAGCGAGGCCAAGATGGAACTCGAGCGAAGCAGGTGATTTTATTCATCAGGCGCAGCTCGACTCTCTTCGAGCCAGGCGCGGCTCCAGCCGGACAGGGCCGAGGTTCTTTCCTCCTTTGCCCGATCATTTCTGGTTGAGGCATTGCCCCTGCCGGGACTTCCTCTGCGCCTCCTGGGTCTCATGGCGGCCTGTACCAGCGTGGTCCGTTGGGCCCGCTGGAACATCGTCCCCTTCAGTGGGGACTGGCCAGCCAGTGGTCTGGCGCTGCGATCCCTTGGACCAGCTTGCCGGTGACACAGGGGATGTGGAATGCTCTCCAGTGGTGGACCGTTCCAGATCATTTGCAGGAGGGCATCCCGTTACGTCCGCTGAGCGCAGTCTCTCTGTCGACCGATGCCTCTCTGATGGGTTGGGGTGCCCATCTGGGGAGACACCGGGCTCATGGCCTCTGGTCCCTGAGGTCGATGCCACATCAGCCTGCTGGAGCTCGGCGGTCCGCTAGCTCTCCCGCCTTTGCTCCGTTCCTCCGGGGTCAAGTGGTCCGAGTCCAGCCGGACAATACCACGACCATGTACTATCTAAACCGCCAGAGGCGGGGCGCGCTCCATGCTTCTATGCAGGAAGCTCTCCGCATTTGGTCACTAATGCGCAGCCTGGGCGGATCTCCTAGCCATTCACGTGGCAGGGCCTCCAACACCCTGGCGATGCCCTGAGCGGATAGGGGCTGCATCCCACAGTGGTCTCTCCTGCGGTAGTACAGCATCTGTTCTCCCTTTGGGCACACCTCAGGTGGACCTGTTTGCCTCCATGGAAAGCGAAGCTGAGTCTGTTCCATGCCCGCCCCCTCAGCAGGGCTCGCTGCAGGGGATGCCTTCTCGAGGCAATGGACCCCGGGCCTCTTTCGCCTTTCCCCATTCCCTTGATCCACAGGTGCTTCTCAAGGCGAGGAGGGACAAGGCGCAGGTGATTCTGATAGCCCCAGACTGGCCTCGCCAGTTCTGGTACCAGATCTCCTCAGTCTCAGCTCCAGGACTCGGCAGCTTCCAGCTCGCCGGACCTGCTCTCAGTCAATCAGGGGAAGGTGTTCCATCCGGACCTTCAATCCTACACCTGGCCCTGGTTCCTGAGCGGCTAGAGTTCAGGCTTTGGGTCTTCGGCGAGGTCCTCAATGTAGTTAGGCGTCCGTAAGGAGTCGACCAGAAAATGCTATGCCTTCAAATGGAAAGGTTTTCCATTTGGTGTCAGAACAAGGGCTTGGACCCTTCCTCCTGTTCCTTGGCAAAGCATCTTGGACTATTTATGGTCCCTTTCTAGTCAAGGGCTTAGGTCGGCGACCCTAAGGGTGCACCTGGCAGCCATCTCTGCTTACAGGCGCGGGCCGGGAAGCAGTCGATTAGCGCAGGAGGAAGGTGGTCTGGCGCTTTTTCAAGGCCTTGATCACATTTCCTCCAGTCACGGGAACCCCCACCTCCGTGGGATCTACTGCTGGTACTGGCAAAGCTCATGGGCAAACCATTAGAACCTATGCAGGTGTGCTCTCTCTCACCTGTCGTGGAAGACCGCCTTCTTGGTGGCTATCACGTCAGCCAGAAGGATGGGAGAGCTCCAGGCGCTTTCCATCGAGTCTCCTTACCTGGTCTTCCACAGGGACAAGGTTGTCCTCGCCCCACCGAAATTCCTTCCGAAGGTGGTGTCGAGTTTCACCTTAACCAGGTGTTGACTCTGCCGGTGTTCTACCCCAATCACACCTCGGAGGCGAATATAGGCTCCATACTCTGGATCCTAGAAGGCGCTCGCTTATTATAAGGAGCGCCACGGCTGAAAGTCGGGAGAGGTTCGCCAGCTGTTTGTCACCTACGCTGAAGCCATCTGGCAGACCTGCAGCCAAGCGGACGATAAGCAGGTGGGTAACCTCCTGCATAGATCTCTGCTATAAGTTAGCGGGCATGGAGCCTCCCAGAGGAAAGAGCTCATTCACCCGCCATACTGCCTGCAGCGGTGGCTGCTTCCAGGGGCGTCCCTATCAGGAAATCTGCAGGGCTGCTACCTGGAAGTCAGCAAACACCTTCATTACCCACTACCACATCGACCTTGAGTCACGCCGGGATGCTGGTTTTGGGGCCTCGGTTCTCAGTCTCTCTTTCCCAAGTAAGTATAGGGGTGTCGTCTTGCCTCCCTCCTCCCGGAGAACTGCTAGGAGTCTGCCAATGAGTGTGGATGAACAACATATCCATGTCCTAGAAATACAGGTTACTCACCTGTAACAGGAGTTCTAGAATGGTATATATTGTTCATCACATTCCCAAACCTCGGCCCGGCCGCACAACTGAGCTTCCAGCGGGCAGATCTGGCGTCATGGGGCGGGCAGAGTTATACCACCGGGTGGGTGGGAGGAGCAAGCATGAAGACCTTCCGGCAAGATTTAAGCGGCAAGGATACTGCCAATGAGTGTGGATGAACAACATATACCATTCCTAGAACTCCTGTTACAGGTGAGTAACCTGTATTTCTAGGAGGTGTTGTTCACACACACACACACACACACACACACACACACACACACAGACGCACACCACAGACCTCCCCGGCTTCGGGCACACAACCTTGCTTCCAGCGGGCTAAGATCTGGCGTCATGGGGCAGAGCCGAGGTATATACCACCTGGGTGGGTAGGAGGAGCCAGCTTGAAGACTTCCGGCAAGATTTAAAGTGGAAGGGGACATGTCAAGAAGTGTGGATGAACAACATATACCACTCCTAGAACTACTGTTACAGGTGAGTAACCACTTCATTTCCCTCTGCATTAATATTACCTTTGTTTGGAAGTTAAATATAGTTGGTTATTATGTGCCATTTACTTGATTCTATTTCTTACAATGGAATTTAATAAAGTTCAGCTGTAACTGTAACTTTCTATGTGTTTCTTCTTCTGTTGTTTCCTTTGATATCTAAACCAAACAGAAGCATATATATTAACACATAGATAGAGATTTGCTGGCTATTTGATGCATAGAGAGCCCGCGGAACCCCCCCCGCAATTTCCTGCAAGAAATAGGGGAAAATCTCCATAAATTTGGGCAAAATTTTCCGCAATTTCCCAGTGTCCCTGCTAATTACTTAGTGTTCCAAAGGGACACGATTCTCCTCTGCCCAAACCTGAAGGTTGTTTAGGAGTTTCACCTTAACCCAGGTGATCAGGCTGCCAGTGTGCTTCACCAGTCCAACCTCAGAGACCGAGCACAGGCTCTATACATTGGACCTGAGGCAGGTGCTGGTTTACTATACTGAGTGCATGGCTGGAGTTCAGGAGAGGTTCGCCAGCTTTTTGTCACCTGCGCTGAAGACACACCTGGCAGTCCAGCAGCTAGCGGACAGTTGGCAGGTGGATTGTCTCCTGCATTGACCTCGGCAGTAGGTTGGCTGGTAGGGAGCCTCCGTGGGGCTTAACGTTCATTCCGCTAGACATGCCACTGCCTTGGTGGCTGCTTCCAGAGATGTCCCTATCTGGGAAATCTGCAGGACTGCTACCTGGAAGTCTGCGCTTGTAATTTTCCATTACCCTGACCTTGAGTCATGCGATGCTGCTATTGGGACCTCGGTTCTCCAATTGTTTTTCCCCAACTAGGGGTGTCGCCTTACCCCCTTCTCCCAGAGAACTGCTAGAGTCTGCCAGAAGTGTGGATGGTGCATCATATCCACATCCCTAGAAATACGGTTTACTCATCTGTAACCCGTAATTCTAAGTGGTATATGGTGCACATCAACATGACCCACCTGAGCTCCCCTGGCAAGTTACACATGAATCCCTGCTTCCAGTGTGCAGGAGTGATGTCATGGGGCAATGCCAAGGATACCACTTGGGTGTGTGGGAGAAGCTTAGCTTGAAGGCATTCTGGCAGTCTTCCTTCTTTAAAACTTCCCGGAAGTGTAGATGTGCACCATATACCTCTTCTAGAACTATGATTACAGGGGAGTAACCCCCATTTATAGGTGAGTAACCGATTTTGTTGACTGTTTCAGTGTTATCATTCTGCTGTGACCTTTGTAACCTCCTGGATCATGCCCAAAAATAGGCAATTACTTTGTCTAGTGCACTTAACATGTAAATAAGAACGAACTTGGTTATAATAAAATGTGACTGGAATAAGCTAGGAAGTGTTGCTGTTGTCTGTTTCAGGCTTTTGTGCATTTGGAAAATAAAATCCAGGATGAGCAGAATCAGAGGAACCTCTTGCAGTTGAAGGAAATCACGGTTTGTAACCATTTCATTTTAGTTTATGCAACATATTTTAGTACTAACAATGGTTGTAATTTATACAGTATATGTATAAAGTGGGCTTATGAAACTAAGGTCTCAGGATACTGTCCATGCTGTAGTGAGCACTCTGGATCTAGGTAGCCAAAGCACCCAGGATGTTACTGGAAGTCAAGTAGACAAATTTGAACCAGCCACACCAAGATGTAGGTCCCATTGTAATTTATTTGTAAAGCGTTATCAGACAATATCCCCACGAAGCCAACATTTAAGCCTTACTTGAGGCTTCTTCAGGAGTGAAACATCTGTACATAAAATAACACAATCGCGGAAGTATTCAATATGTAATGGACATTGGCTTTATACCAGGCTCAAGCTGGTGCTGGGGGGGGTGGGCATTAGACAAACTCTGTCCATGCTCCTAATCTCCTCTACCAGCCTCTGGGCAAACACTAGGGGCTCAAGTTGGTGCATATGAACATCAGCAGCCTAAGGCACAAAATTTACGACCTGGAGGCCTGGACAGCACTGTACAAACCTGATATACTGGCTGTCACCAAAACATGGCTCAAACCCCAGATCCTCCCACACGAAGTGGACCTAGCTGGCTACCAGGTTTTCAGAAAGGACAGAGTGGGTAAAAAAAAAAGGAGATGAGGGTTCTCATTTACCTTGTCCACCTTGAATGCCCTGTAGATGCGACCACCCAGCCTTCCACGACTTGCACAGCGAGATCTTAATCCTTAAAAGTGCTCCTTGGCGACACTAAGCCCCTTTACATAGGTTGCCTACCTCCCACCTCATTCGGCTGTCGCTTCCTAGAACCCTAATCAACACCTTCATGGAGCATCCCTTAGGGGAGGTCATCCTTCTCGGGACTTCAACCTAAATTGGCTGGCCCTAGGGTCTCCCACGACAAAGAACCTAATACTTGATTCCTCTCTCACCCAAGTCATTGACCTCCCTACCAGGCATAATGCTAAAACTGGCAACCACTCCCTGATTGACTGGGCTCTAGTCTCTTGCCCCGACCATATACTTACTGCTGGGATCATGTCTGACTCCCTGAGCGACCACTCTCCAACTTTCTGTATCTGGTCCAATAAACCTCCTAAAACCCCTGGTCGAGTCATAGAAGCAAGGAATTTTAGCAGATTTGTCCCTGCAGACTTCTGCTCAGCCCTGGGAACTGTCGACTGGAACCCCATCATCTCTCTCCCCTCACTCGACGAGGCGCTCGACTACTTCACCAACTCATTCCTGTCCTTGGCTAACCTACACGCTCCAAGAAAGAAACTAAGGGTTCAGGGAAAGTGCCACAAATGGCTGAGCCCTAACCTTAAGCGAACTATGATACTCCGAGACAGGGCCTGGTTACTCTACAAATCCTCTGTCAGCACACCCGAGTGGGAGAAGTATAGGGAACTGAGGAACCTTTGCAAGAAAATCTCTAAACAGGCTAAATCACAGTATCTAGGGACCTCAAACAGGTCACCTCAGTAACCCTAAAAATTCTGGGGTCAATTAACTCTCCCTCCTCAAGGTACCACAGACTCATAATGACTCACTTCTGGTTGGTAACTCCTGACCAGTGATCCTTCGGCAGTTTGTGAAGCCTTTTCTGACTTCTTCTCTAATCCCTTAGGATCCCCGCCCACAGCTTCCCCTGGGTCTCCTCCCTTCATTGCTAGGGACCGAATCCTCCCACGGCCCCAATTCCATCTGAAACTAGTCGAACCATCCACTGTACTCCCACTGCTCCTCAAAATAAATCCCAACTCCTCCTCTGGGCATGACCTTCTTGAACCTAGACTGCTGAGAGCAGCCGCCACGGCTATTGCCTATCCTGTCACCCTACTGATCAACAGGTCACTCCTCGAAGGAACTATCCCAATCAAATGGAAGGTTTCGACTATTGTCCAAGTCCATAAAAAAGGTCCCCGGGACCTCGTGGGTAACTACAGGCCAATCTCCCTCCTCTGCCCTCTTGGAAAAGTACAGGAGAGGCTCATATATAATCAACTACAGGACTACCTAGAACAGCACCTACTACTCTCCGATGTACAACATGGGTTCAGAAAAGGCCATGGCACTGACACTGCCCTAATCCAGCTCACATATGACATCCTCAAGGCCATGGACTAAGGCTTCCCAACGGGCGCCCTATTCATTGACCTATCCAAGGCTTTTGACATGGTCAGCCAGGAACTCCTCCTCTCTAAACTCTGGCAACTAGGTCTGGATGCACACACGCTCCCCTGGTTCAAGACCTACCTGACCAAACAGAATCCAGAAAGTCCATTGGAGGGGCTCACAATCTGGCGAAAGACCCATGGTCTCTGGGGTACCCCAGGGCTCGATCTTGGGCCCCCTACTATTCTCACTCTTTCTAAATGACATGAGGAGACTGCAGACCTAGTAACCTCATTCTCTATACAGATATACGGTCTACTTCAGTGACCCCCACCCTAATGTCATCCCTACCAAGCTGCAGGCTTGTCTCTCTGACACAGGGCCTGGTTCTCTGCAAATTCTCTAAAACTGAATACGACAAAATCAAGGCGTCCTGTTCAGGAATACGGTTCGGTGCTGGCCAGGAAGTGATCTGCTCCAGCTCACCTCCTCCCTAGGGAGGAGGTTGAGAATCTTGGATCAGTTCAAGTACCTAGGGGTCCTCCTCGACCAAGAACTGACCTATAAATTACACATCATCTCCCTAACCCGAACTGTCCACCAGAAGATGGGCCTCCTCCTATCGTCTGGGGAACTCCCTCTCTGGCGAGGCTCGTCGTGCAATCGCCAACTGCAATCTCCTCCCTACAATCCTTTACGGAGCCCCATTACTGCAGTCTCTCGGAGAGACTGAGCTCAATAAGCTCACCACACACTACCATAAAGTGGCTTGCTTTGCTACTAACTCTCTCCCCAGGAGGCATCACTGCGAGGCCTTAGCAGACCTAAACTGGCCCTCACTCCGGCACAAGCTGGCCTACTCCTCTGCCTGCCTGGCTTTCAAATTCACCTCCCTTGTCCGCCCTCCTCATCTGTGTGATCTACTCACCCCAAAGACCCAGCACCATACCCTTCGATCCTCAGCTAGATGCCCCCTTGCCACCCCCTGGGTTCACACCAACCAAGGCAAGCAGCTCCTTCCTTCACGGCTGCCCTCCCTCTTATGGGATGCCCTCCCTGAAAGTCTAGTCAACAAGCCTTCTCTCCTAGCGTTTAAATCCGGGCCTCCGGCGTATCTCCCGGAGCTAAGTCTCTGTGGCTGCAACCATTGGCTCCTGATCATGATCTCTCCTGTGTGACCTCCGGTGACAACTTCAACTGCTTTCCTTTAACACCCCTACGTGAACTGCTAAGGTACCTTGAAACTGTCTTAAACATCTATTAGCCTAGTGGCACCCTCTGTTCTCTGTGCAAGCGATGTTACCTATATGTACTATGTACAAACCATAAATCCATCTTAGGCCCTATCTTGTTTTCTTTGTACATTAATGACTTAGATGCTAACATATCTCGTCCAATCTACTTTTTGCAGATGATGCTGTTGTATACTTCTGGCTCATCGTTATCTGAAGTCAGGGGTGCTTCAAGTGGACTTCATAATTTGAGCATAATCTAATAAAGGCAAACCTTCTGCTCAATGCTAAGAAGACTAAGCGATGATATTCTCCCAGTGCTGTCACAGGCCCCCAATACCCTTGCCCAAGACTTCATTGTCACCATGCTAAATGAGCCTCTGGAAGTTGTAACCAAATTTAAATATCTGGGTATCTGGATCGACAATAAATTATCTTTCAATGACCATGTCGAAGATGTCTCTAGAAGGTTAAAGCAAGGTTAGGTTTCTTCTACAGAAATAGGCCCCTTTTCCCCCTTGAAACTCGAAACAAGCTTGTACAGGCCACTTTTCTCCCCCTACTCGACTATGGCGATTTAATCTATTCCTCCATCACTTGCAAATCTAAGTAAACTGGACATCCTTTATCACCGTGCGTTACAGTTCATTACCAACTCCCCTTACCGTTCGCACCATTGTGACTTATATGCAGCTGTTGGCTGGACATCCCTTACTACTAGACGCCTGCTCCATGCTGGGCTATGGACTCTCAAACTGCTCCTGCAGAAATTGCCAAGCTATCTCTCTTCCCTTATTAGTATCTCACATAGTGCATACCAGTTAAGAAAATCTGCCTTTATTATGCTTGACATACCAAGGACGCGGACCTCCTTTGGTAAACGTGCTATTACATATGCCCTCCCATTTGGAACCAATTACAAACAGTACTGAAACTAACTAGCACAGTTTCAATAAACTTCTACAAATCGCTAAGTTCAGCCAAAATAAGACACCTGTAACTGTCGTTAAGTCTCTTCCTTCCCCATGTGTGCCATGTTTATCCACTGGTAAGGTGTAATTGCTTTGTCATATTAACTGCTTTCCCTTCCCTTCTACTCTTGGCTTTATCTATGCTTCGCTCCACTGCTACTCTATCAAATCCTCCTCCCAACATATCAGTTGTAGTCTGTTGTTTGTTCTACTGCCAAAATATATGTATTGCACACACAGTCATCATGTTTCATTTATCAGTATGCAACCTGTAAGTAGCTTCCCTGTCTCATATTAATGTTTACTACCTGCAGTCACCCTATTGTGGTACCCTTGTATGTATATCCAGCCTGTATCATGTAACGTGCATTTCATGTATATACTGTTATTACCTATCTATGTTTGTACTTTAAGTGTTTGTCACAGGACCTCCTTGTGAATGAGCTTGCTCAATGGGGTTTTCCTGCAGTAAACTTGAACAAACCATAAACTTATGTATGTTAATTGCCCATCTACTGACCCCTGTGACTAATTAAGTACTCAGCTAACGCTGCCCTACTGTTGCTCCTTTGTATCACACTCCTTGTTATGAATTTTATCTAATGGCACCCTATACTATTCTACTATGTATGTACACACTGAATCTTCAAATCTGTTTTCTAAGACTACTGTTTAAAGTTGCCAAGATATGTACTCTCTGTAACTAATCCCGGGTCGCCCCTGAAAAAGGGATCTCTGGTCTCAGTGGGCTTACCCGGTTACCAAAATCTAAATAAATAAATGTATCACATTTGTTTAAATAAGTTCTTCAGCATTCTGTAGTTATACAGGCTGTTAATACTCTATGATGCTTTTGTATGTAACTTTAAAGTCTAAGGCAGATCTTGTATGAGATTTCCATTCAGTTTTAGATCGGTAGGCTAAATTTTAGTGTACCAATTGTCCACATTTTACCTATTGTGGATTACTAAAACCGTTGACTGATTTTTCAAATAATATAAGTGCCCATTTCGCTTTTTCACTTCTATAATGGCCATCTGGTCCTTGAGGCAACCCCCATTATGCCAAATATTTTATTCTATAAAAGAAAATATATTTAATATTTTTCATACAGGTTTTTATTCTTTGTCTCCTCAGCTACCCCCTTCTGAACAACCCCCCAGCCCCATCACCCGGCTCTTCCAGGGCTTACTTTCCGACAGTATCTTGTCCCACAGGACTGTGGCGTGTGCCTGGCCACCGGTGTGGGGCCTGCGGGAAGTCGGTTATCTGTGTCTGATTTTTCCCTCAGTTTTCTGCCCGTTACTTCTCGAGGCCTTGGCAATACATGGTCGCACATACACGCTGGAACTGACAATGACCCTGTTTCACCTACCCAGCATAGTGCCAGCCCCCTGTTTGCGCGATTTTACCATTGAGCCTCTGCTCTGTGGCAGCCAAGAGCCAGGAATGCCTGCCTCCCCCAATCTGGTAGAGGAGAGCTGCTTGATGGCCGCTCTATCCACCCCAGAAACCCACACTGTTCCTTAACACGGGTCACTGGTGTGATGAGAGGTGAGCATCACGCCTCAGCCTTCTACACTACTGGGCTGGCTGTATATTTACTATTTTATTCATACATCCACCCTGTTATATTCATGTACTAGTTTCCAAAAGCTACTCACAAGGCTGCTCAAATTATTGACTTTATTATATAAAATGTATTTGATTTAAAGAGCACCTTTCTCAGTGCCTTAGACAAATAAAAGGAAGCTCCCTTACCTCCATAGGAGCACCTTTGTGCTATGAGTAGATTATTTTTTTTACACCCCTGCAGGAAAGTGAATGGATCGTAAATTTCCCCAAGGGGCTAGGAGCATGATCCCTTTCCTCTTCCCAGTTGTTGGACACGCCCCCACATTACGACGTTTTATGGCGTGGCTATAGAGAGCTTGGGGCACGCATGCCATTCAGGTCTACATAGAATGATTTTTAAACAGTGTTTTTGGCTGTTTTATATGTCCATTTGCTAAAGTTGGAGCTTGGGTTCCAGCTAACAAGGCTGAATTAGTTGAACCTGGCTCACATTTATACAAATGGCCACTTGACAGTCAAACACTGTTTAAAACTCACTTCTATAGACTTGAATGGAGTATAGCCACATCATAAAACTGAGTGTGGGGACGTGTCAGACAACCAGGAAGTGGAAAGAAATCTCTCTTCTAGCCCTTTGGGGAAATGTAACCCTGTCTCCTAGGGGTGTAGGGAAAAAATAATCTACTCTTAGCACAGAGGAGCTCCTCAGAGGTAAGGGAGCTGCTGCTTATTACTTTCCAGATTAAAAAAAAAAAAGGCAGGGAAGGTTCTCTTTAACTAAAGTGTGTCATGGTCCTTAACCATGAGTATGTTGGCAGCCAATTGAATCACTAACGAATTATCTTATTTTGAGGGAGCTCTTGCAGCAGGCTATTACCATTAGGATTAGGACCCCACAGCAAACTTCTTACTAGCAGTTTCCAGTGGAGACTGCCCTGTCATCGAGACATAGGTCAGGAAGCATAGGGAAAACCCATGAACAGTTATAAAATTCCACAAAACGGTTTATTTGTAGTTGCAGTAACAAAAAATCTGTTCAGAATAACTATGTACAGAGGAAAAAAATAAAATCTTCTTTCAGTCTGTCCCTTTTCTTGTAATCTCCCTTGCAGCTCAGCTTAGCTGTTTTATAAGTCTTTGCCAACCCCATCCTTAGCAAGCATCCTGTTTGTGCAAAAATGTTCTGTTCTCATAACTATCAGGAGCTACTAGAACAGGCTTCTTCCTGAAGCTAAAGCCCTTGCAGAAGGCTCAGACATTTACACCATGTAACCTCTAACTTTCTACAGTCATTTCAAATTATAAATATATTATACATTTCAGCAGTAATACCATATTTTCCAAACAAAAGCGATCCCATTATCAGTTTCATTCCATACATTGTTTTGTCATATTTGTTATATTAGCTAATATAGATATGCAAGGAAGAAAAACAGACGGCAAGAGAAAACCGAGAGGCAAAGAATTGTGAGACTGTTAGGGCTGATCAAGTCCGAAGTCTCACAGGAAAATTTGGTTGTGCAACCAGACAGAGAAGGGACAGAAAAGGAAAGAATACAGATACTTGCATTTAAATACTTTCTCCAAAACAAATGGGACAGGGTCCTGTTCTACCCTGTCACATATACCCCCTTCCTTAAGCGGGAACCTGTTTTATTAAACAGGTTTCCAAAACTTTAATTCTAACATTTTCTACTTTCAGAAATTCAGTACATTTGCATCCATTTTTTTAACAGTACAGCAAAAAGTACAGTTCAAACCCATACATTTTTTTAACCATCTGAACCCTCCATACCTGATCCATATCTCAACAGAAAATCGGCAGTGCTATTCTCTTTACCAGATTTGTGAATCACTGTGAATTTAAATGGCTGAAGTGCCAGGTACCACCTTGTGATTCTGGAATGTTTACCTTTCCTCTGGTTAAGCCAACAGAGAGGATTGTGATCAGTTACAAGAACAAATTCAGTTCCTAGCAAATACAATTTAACAGACTCCATGGACCACTTTGCTGCTAAACACTCCTTTTCAATAGTGGAGTACCTTTCTCTCTGTCATGCAACTTCCTACTTATGTACAGAATAGGATGTTCTGTCCCCATCTACATTCTGACTTAGGACAGCACCTAGGCCTACCTTGGATGCATCTGTCTGTAACAGAAATGGTTTCTCAAAGTCTGGGTTCTTAAAACAGGTGCTGAATAGAATGCAGCCTTTATGGCTTGAAAGCTTAATCACACTCTGGGGTCCATTTCACATTATTTGGGTACCTTTTCTTCGTGAGTTCAGTGAGGGGAGTAGCTAATTCAGCAAAGTTGGGAACAAATCTCCGATAATAAGCAGCCAGCCCTAAAAATAACCTGATGGGTTTCTTTCTTTTGGGTACAGGGCTGTTAGTTACAGCTTCTATTTTAGAAACCTCCGGCTTAACTTCTCCATTTCCCAACACATAGCCCAAATATCTGGTTTCCTGCATGCCCAGTGCACATTTGGTAGGATTAATAGTCAGACCTGCATTTTTGATAGCTTGTATAATTGTTCCCAAGTGTTAAAAGTGGCTTTTCCAGTCTGGACTGTACACTACATCCTCCAGGTATGCAGCACAATAACCAGTGTGAGGGGATAAAATGACGTCCATGTGCTATTGGAATGTAGTGCAATTGTTGTCTTGCATTTCACCCTAACGTCGTCGACAACCGTCTCGCACGCCTAAAGTTGGAGAGGCCGGAAAAATGGAATCCTCCGGTGAAATCAAGAGGCTCTGTGGGCGGTGGCCGCAGGATCCGTCGAGCAATTGGAAAGCATATAAGCCTTCGAGGAGGAAGCGGCTTATGCTGCGGAATCTTCCTCTTGGAGCTTCTTTGTTCCTCTCAACCTGGGCTCCACCTTCTCGGGTTCTTTCTGAGAGTTATGCCAGTCTCTCCCAACTAAGGGAAAGGGTCCTGCGGGCACGCACTCCTCTTTATCCCATAATCAGGGAAAAGGACCCGGGATCGTCTCGGCGACTACGTTCTTGGGATCGGGAGAAATCTCAGTCCCAGGAACCGGCAGTCTCGACTTCGGTCGAAATTCTCTTCAGAAGCTGGCGCCTCTGCTTTGGTGTATGGCAAGTCAACTGAAGTGTCTGTTGATGAGGTTGCAATAATCATCGACACTTTGTTGCCAACTCCGGTCGACGATTCCCTCAATCTGACTCCGATCCTTTCTTTCCCCAGTGAGGAGACCCAGCCCACTGGGAATCCCATTGAGGAAGTGGTCCCCGACCCCAGGAAATCACCAGTCCCTTGGGTGTCTCCCGAGCGACCGAATCGGCCTGTCTGATCTTGATCGATGCTTAGGATCCCCTCGAGCGACTGGCCGAGGAAGAGCCTAAACACTCAGAGGTGGCGCGTTGGTCATCCCTCATCCTTCTCCAGATGAGGCGTAACAGAAACTCCGGTGCTAAGAGGACCTCATGTGGCAACAGCTGATTTTTGTCTGGGCACAAGCCTACCTGGCCATTTGTTGGCTTTAACCTCCCAGACGAAGTCGACTACTTCAGAGCGATTAAGTCGGGTCTCCCACCCACGGAGCTGGCAAAACCTCCAGTTCGGCCTAAACTGGTCTCTCCACCAATCTGTGGTGGAACCACCACCCAAGCAGCCTGTGGGAGTGGCTGTTTCTAAAGGAGATGGACCAGACACCGGGCTTCCCCGGCGTCTTTCGGTCACACCCCGGACCGCCCTCTGTGGGTCAAAGATGACCTGGGCGGTCAACTGTTGTATCCAGATTACTCTGATTCGGATGAGACCGGCCTACATTCTCCTCCTGGGGATGACTAATCTGCTGGTGGGATACAGATGGAGGAAGGTCCTTCGTCTTTTCAGGGCATTCTTCGCCTCATCTGAGTCTACACCGATGTCCCTGGAATCTATCCAGAAAAACTCTGAGTATCCTCTCTCGGACATCCTCAAGAGGAGGGGATACCCTGACGGAGCCTTACCGTGGCCCTGGCCATAGTTGACCTGGCATTAGAACTCTGGCAGCACCCTGCCTCCTGTCCAGCTCCATCTACCAGCATGGCCAGCAAGTGTAGGTGCCCATGGGGTCCCTTGCGGGCTTCAGCAGAGCACCCTTCTCGACCAAGAGTCTGTGACCTCCTCTGTGTTCGTGCATACTGGCAGTTCTGCCACACTGACTGACCTCCCGAGAAAAATCAAAAACTTGGACCATTCGGCTCAAAGGTCTTATGGCCTCATCTTTAGGCCTCCGCCAAGCAAGTTCGACCATCATCATGACACACTTCTCCCATGCCCTATTGGGGTCTTTGGATGAAGTCCTCCAACACCTTCTTGTGGACATGCAGACCACGATCAAGCAAGTCCAGGACCAGGGCCGGGCTGTTGCCAAACAGCAGCTTCAGATGGCCCTTACATTGGGGATTCTTGTGCCTGCTCGTTGGCAGCCGCAGTTGCTCATTGCCACAGGACTTGGCTGAGACTCTCCTCTTTAATGGCAGATACTCAGCACAAACTAGCTGATGTGCCTTTCCTGAGCACTGACCTTTTCAGCCCAGGTGTGGCTGGTCACCTTAAGCGTATTGAGCAGTCCAGTGCCACCTTGGACACTATTCTGCTAAAGGTTCTTCGAGTAAGAAGCAGCAGAAGAAACCTTTTAGTCTCTCTTCTCCTGCGGCCCAGCAACCCTCCTTTTAAGGAGGGCAGCAGCAGCAGGCTCAAGCTTGACGCTCCTGGCCCAATCCCGGGCCCTTCCAGTCTGTAAAGGAGGCAGAGGTTCAGGTCCTGGAGCCGTCTCCTTCTCCAAGCCTGCTCAGCACCTTTCGGATGGTCACTCTATCCCAAATCATACCATTCTTGGAGCGAAACATGTGGATCTTACTTCGAGATACAGCTCTTGCAGCAGGTTACACCATTAGGACTGAAGCCAGCAGGCGTCAGGACCCCACGGAAATTTTCTAGCTATCAGTCTTCAGCGGGGACCGCCTCCGACGTCGGTCCCGCCCCTGACGTCTGGTGTAGTACATAAGGAGGCAGTCCCTCCACAATCCTCAGTTCTTTTCCCGCCGTCGACAGCGCAAGTATCGGCCTGTCTGTCCTTTTTCTAGCGTGCAACGACCTTTAGAGCTACGACGATTTCGTCTTCCTTCACAACTCTGGATTCATCTGATGTCTCTCCAAATACTTCTCTGGAGGGTCACCAATCAAAGTGTGCCTGTGGCAAACGGATCCCCTTCAAGGATCCACATTCGGCCTGCGTGCACTGCCTAGGCCCGGAACACGACAGCAAGCCCTGCTCCTTCTGCCAGGGCTTCAATAGTCGCACCAGGATCCGCAGCCAGAAGGCCCTTCAAGCGTTTCTCTTAGAGGAGAAACTGAAAACCATGGACAAGGAACCTTCCTCCAGGGGGGAGTCGTCGGGTAAAACCCGCAAGCACCAGGAAAAACACAGGGAGAAGGAAAGGCCCAGGTCCCCTGCAAGGGCCTCAGACTCCAGCTCCAGCTCACGATCGGACCGCTCTCCCTCCAGGGCTCAATGCACCTCCCGGTTCAGGTCAGATCCCCAAGCGGCTCCTCTTCTTTGTAGACCCTGAAGACTTCCAGGCCGTCGGCATCTTCCACTCATCTAAGGCCTCATCGAAGTCTGGGGAGCACCACAAATCATCTTCCCGCAGGCAGGACTCCGATGCCAGGTCGGTTTCCCAGCCTCCGCGTGGGTTGGACCCGGTTCCTCGCAAGACCAAGGACCTGACGACCCTCAAACGGACGTCGGACCCGACGTCTGCGCTTGTCACCAGCGTTCTCAGGGCCCGGCGACACCGAAACACCCGTCGCCCGGTCAGGCGTTAAGCCCTCGAGGCATCGGCCAGGGACCGGCGCCGGCTACCCCAGAGAGGAGGACCGCACCACCATCGCCGCTGATGCGGTCAGAAGGACTCATCTGAGGAGGATACCACACAGCCAGAGGACCAGGCGGGCAACACCGGAGATGCTGGGCTCCCACGGGAACCTTCCCCAGAGCGAGAGATGCCCGGGGACCCGACGCCCGACCCTGGCGCCCGGCCCATCGGGCATGAACTTGGCAGAGGTAAAGGAGCTCTTTACCTTCTGGTGGGACACCATCAGAAAAGATGTGGTCACCACATGTTCTCCTCCTCCTATTCTGGCTGCGCCTCCTCCTACTCCTTCACTGCCTCCGCCCCCTCCTCCACCTAAGGGGCCTGTATGACAGTCGCCAACCCCCAAGGAGCAAACGCCACCTCCTCGGGGTACATCCTCAGACAGGAGAAGACCTCCCTTCAGATCCACCTCAGGGTCACCCAGTCCTAAGAGACCCAGACGACGCTGGTACACCCCATCTGGGGAGAATTCTAGATCTGACACCTCAGGGTGCTCCAGATCTCCTTCTCCCATCAGCATTCCCTCTCCGGACCCACACATCCTACCTAGGTCTCCTCTGGATGATCCCTCTTTCGCGGAAATCATGAGGCACATCCAGGAGAATATGGGGTGGGATGCTGAAGAGCTCGACCCCGAGAGACAATGCCTTGCCCACTACCTTCGGCAGAAAGACCCAAAGCCTGTGGTAGTGCCGCCCTTGGTGGATACCTTTGTGGACGTCACCAAGGCTGCCTGGAAACGTCTGCATTCCACTCCAGCAGTGCCGAAGGCTGACCGCCTATACAGGCCCTAGGGAGGACCACTATCTGGCGAACCATCCTCTGGCTGACTCCCTGGTCATCACTGCTTCACATGACCGGTCATAAAGACCTCAGCATTTGAGCACACAGCCACCGGACCAGGAATCCAAGCAATTGGATGTCCTGGGTAGGCGCACATACGCGGCTGCGACTTGAGCCATCAGGTCACTGAATTACCTCACTCACATGGTTCAGTTCCAGAATGCACTGTGGGAACAGGGACAGGACCTGGTCAAGAAGATGCCTGATGGCGACCAAAAGGAGGCGCTCGTGAACCTCCTCCGCACAGGTTCGGATGTGGGGACCCAGGTGCTCAGAGCCGCATATGATTCTCATGGACTCTTCAGCCAGGCTTGCAGCCTCCGAGACACTCTTGGCTCCGTGTCTCGATTTTACCCGGACGTCCAGAAGAACATCTTAGACGTCCCCTCAACGGCAGAGATCCTATTTCTGAAGCCTCCAAAAAGGTGATCACCAAACTTCAGGACGCAGGGAAGGCAGTCAGATCTGTACAGGTCTCGGCCCAGTTCCTTTCGTAGGAACTGGAGCCGCTTTTGTGGCCGGCTACAAAGACAACAGCCACGTTCCGGCCAACAGCAGAGGGGCACTTTCACCTGCAAAGCCCAGACCAAGTCATCCCCAGGCAGAGGCCAACGATTTGCAAAGTCGGCACAGCCTGCCGGATCGAATGCCACAGCGTGACTCCTTCCCGGCCCCCGCCCCCGCTCAGGATCAACCGGAAACAAAAAGTCGGGGGTCGCATCGCACGCCACTTGCCAGGGTGGCAGTCGATCACCACCGTCAGGTGGGTTCTGCCATTGGCCAAAAAAGGCCACTATATAGAATTTGTAGGCAGTCCACCCACAAGACCTCCCCTGCTTCCCCGATATTCGGGTCGGCATGCCCTGCTCATACAGCAGGAGGTGCTCGCGCTTCTGGAAAAGAAGCCTTAGAGCATGTTCTAGAGAACCAGAGAGGACTAGGTACTATTCTCACTTCTCCTCAGTATAAAGAAAACAGGGACCTCGTCCAATACTGGACCTCAGCGACCTCAACCTGTCGGTGGATTTACAAACGCTTCGCATGGTGACCCTTCGGGCCTAATTCCCATGCTGAGCGATCGCTTTCTGGCATCTTTGGACATGCAGGGCGCTACCTGCACATTCCCATTGCTCAGCGCACTGGAGGTTCCTGCGCTTGGAGTTTCAGAGCTGCCATTATGAGTTCCGAGCTATTCCAGGGTTGTCATCAGCACCTCGCGTTTTACTGAAGTGCATGGCGGTCGTAGCGGCGTCTCTGAGGAGACCAGGCCACTACGTGTTCCCATACCTGGACAACTGGCTTCTCATGGCACCCTCCAGGGAGGCACTGATGACAGCCATTCACTGCACCCAGTCCCTTTTTCAATCACTGGGTATTCTCATCAACTACAAGTCACTCCTGGTGCCGTCCAGAAACTGCAGTTTATAGGAGCAGTTCTGGACACCGTCTGGGAAAGTTTTCTTCCCTCGGATAGCGGAACACATCAGATCCTCATCAGGGACCTGTAGGTGAAGAAGACGTCCCGGCCAGATCGGTTCTTGCCTGCTCGACACATGGCTGGCCATTGCAACAGTCCCGCTGGCACGCCTCACATGGGGTAACCCAGTGGATGCTAAGGGTGCAATGGACCAAATTTAAGACCATCTGCAGCAGAAAAATCGAATCACGAATGCCATGATTCGGGATTGGCAATGGTGGTTAGACCCAGGGAACCTCTCCGCAGGGGTTCCCTTCATAGTACCATCTCTGATTGACACTCTCCACACGACGCCTCAGGGCTCGGGTGGGGAGCACACCTGGAGCGGTGTCCGGTCTCAGGGCCTTTGGACAGCCCAGGAGTCTCATCTCCACATCAACATTTTGGAAATGAGGACAGTCCTTACGCTCTGCAAGCCTTCCAGTCGGAGATCCCACAGTACATTCCTGTACAGACAGACAATACCGCGGTGATGTATTACCTCAACAAACAGGAGGCACTCCTCCTACCACGCTTTGCAGGGAGGCCATGAGAGTGTGGGAGTGGATGTTGCAACACGGCACAAACCTAATTGCAGTGCACGTTCTGGGAGTGGACAACACCGCCGCAGACAGTCTGAGTCGCTCTCAGGCCAGAGTCACAGTGCAACTACTACAGGCGGTGGCAGAGGATCTGTTTCACAGATGGGGCACTCCAGAGTTAGACCTTTGCGTCCCCATCCAGCAAAAAACTGCCCAATTTTGCTCGCTAGATCCAGGGCCTAGTGCTGCTTTCTGGCGAGGCGCATTGTCTTTCTCCTGGGCGGGCAGATTCCTCTCTGCCTTCCCTCCTTTCCTGTTGATCCAGAGAGTTCTCTTAAAATTTCGCTGGGAGCAAGCGACTCTCATTTTAATCGCGTCTTTCTGGCCCAGACAAATTTGGTTCCCTCTTCTGCACCAGCTATCCCGGGAACCTCCAGTTCCTTTGTCAATCAGCTCCCATCTATTGTCTCAGGAGGCGGGTTCATTGGTCCACCCAGACTTGCGTTCATTGAACCTGCACGCTTGACTCCTAGAGACATAGCCATGATGCGATACGGGGTCTCGAAAGAAGTGGCAGATGTACTCTCTGCTGCCAGAAAACCGGCAACCCCCGCAACATAGACCATGAAATGGCATAGATTTTGTTTGTGGGCTCAAGCGCGATGTTTTTCGCCGTTAGACTGTCCCGAAAAGCTGGTTCTGGACTACCTGCTTTCTCTTTTCCATTCCGGACTGGCTTACTCCTCGATTAAAGTGCACCTTTGTGCAATTTCTGTTTACCATGCCCCAGTAGGCCATCGGATGGTGGCCCAGCTGGACACTACTCGTGCCTTTTAGAAAGTCCTCCACCTTAGGCCACCCATCAAGGATCCAGTTCCTCCTTGGGACTTGCCCTTCGTCCTGGAGCAGCTTACGCTGCCACCTTTTGAACCAGCCACGGATTGCGAGCTATGTTTTCTGTCTTGGAAAACGTTATTTTTAGTTGCTGTTACTTCGGTGAGAAGGATCTCGGAATTGCATGCTCTTATGTGCAAAAGCCTTATTTGGTTTTCCATCAGGACAGGGTATCCCTAAGGACAAACCCAAAGTTTTTGCCTAAGGTGGTTTTAGCCCTCACCTTTAATCAGGATATTGATTTACCAGTGTATTTCCCAAGGTACACTAATTGAGGAGAAGCCCTTCTGCACACCCTCGATGTGCATCGGTGCCTCAGATACTATCTGACCAGAACCAAACAGTTTTGAAAGGCGGACCAACTTTTCGTCATCTTTGCTCACAGGATGAAAGGAGCTCCTGTCTCCAAACAGTCACTCTCGAGGTGGCTCATCCAGTGCATCACTTTCTGTTATGACAAGCGCAATAAACCCTTACCGAGCACGGTCAAGGGTCATTCCACTAGATGGGTGGCTACTTCTTTTGCGGCATTAAAGAACGTCTCCACCTCAGCTATTTGCGCTGCAGCTACTTGGAGTTCTGTGCATACCTTTATCAGACATTAACATAGAAACATAGACTTTGACGGCAGATAAGGACCACTTGGCCCACCCAGTCTGCCCATTACAGTCTGGACATTGCATCGAGGCGAAGAGCATGGTTTGGTCTAGCCGTCCTTCAGGGACTTCTGTCCTAGGCTCAAGTAATATCGAGATCTCTACCTTTCCTCCTCCCAGTGGCGCATGACTGCCACTATTGCTTGTAAATCAGTCCTAATGGTGTAACCTGCTGCAAGAGCTGTATCTCGAAGTAAGATAGTACAGTTGCGTAAGAATTTACCGTAACAGTAGATCTTCGAGAACAGCTCTTGCAGCAGATTCCTTCCCGCCCACCATCCCCCTTTTGGAGGTAGGTCGTAGTCAAGCACCTATCTTAGGGGATGGGTCATTCCTATTTACTAGTCTTTGCCATCTGGTGGCGGATCCTTGGTCTCCTCTTCTGATGTCATCCAGCGGCCGTGTGTCTTCAGCGGGAGAACTGAGGATTGTGGGGGGACCGCCTCCTTATGTACTACCCCTGACGTTGGGGGCGGGACTGACGGAGGCAGTCCCCGCTGAAGACAGCTAGCTAGAAAATTTCTGTGGGGTCCTGACGCCTGCCGGCTTCAGTCCTAATGGTGTAACCTGCTGCAAGAGCTGTTCTTGAAGATCTACTGTTACGGTAAGTTCTTGCGTAACTGTACTTTAACCTCCCACCTTCCCTTCAGGAGGTTTGTTTTCAGACTTGGCATCTCTGATGCTATCAGTTTGTTTTCATGGGTCTTCCTTTGGAAGTGGATCCTCGGTCTCCCCTTCAGAATCCACCTTTATGCCAGGAGTCTCCGGCGGGAGAACTGAGGGATGCTGGGGGACCGCCCCTTTTATATGATGCCGGATGTGGGGGGGCGGGACTGACGTCGGAGGCAGTCCCCCGCTGGATATTGCTAGCTAGAATTTTTCCGTGGGGTCCTGGCACCTGCTGGTTTCAGTCCTTATGGTGTAACCTGCTGCAAGAGCTGTTCTCGAAGATCTACTGTTATGGTAAGTTCTTACTTAACTGTACTGTCTTCACTCAAACTGGCTTTTTTTTAAGCAGGCAGTGAAATTGGGGTTACAAAATTACTTGCAACTTTTAAATGAGGTGACTTGGAGATCTAATTTTTGAATGAGGCTGATTGTCTGTATGCTGACCCTAATTCTGAATTTATTGATGGTAGACATTTTGGCCTGACTCCCTCTTATATGAAGCTAAAATTACATATTAAGGTCCTATAACTATTAGTGTGTTTGCACTAAATTAATCTGTTGACAAATGTTTTTTATGTTTGTATTGCAGTTGTCACATTCCCAAATTATCGGAAGTCTCTCAAATAATAATCTAAAGCCAAACCTGCCTTAACCATAGCTGTTATTGAATGATCGATGCAGGGCGAGTGTTCAAGATAACTGTAATGGTTTCCTAGCTTCTGTGGAAGGTTTTGCAAAGAAAAAAGGGGGGGTTGCATATATTTCATTCCAGTGGAGTTCCTCTTCATGCCTGAGTATCATGGTGTCTGTGTTTTAGAGTTTACAGGGAGAAGTGGAGCGACTCAAACGCACTCTGAGAGCGGCCGAACATGAGGCTGAAAAACTGCGTGAGGACTTAGAATGGAGCAAGTACAACGCTGCAGCTCCACAACACAGTGACTTGGTGCAGGAGATTGTCAGACAGAAGCAAGAGGTGAGGAAGTGAATGTAGTTGCAGGGGGAAGTGGGGCCTCCCTTTCAGTATTAAGCAGCTCATTTGTCGACATTGTGGCACCGAGCAATGAGGGATCACTCTGGCAGCTAGTGACCCAAGTTTGTGCTCGGAGCCTGTAAGGTTGGGAGTGGAGGTCAGAAGTGAGGGGTTTGATGCCCCTTCAAGGTGAGGGAAGGACTGATGTTGCAATGCTCCATAGCGGCTGTTGAAGATGGTGTGTAGATGTGCCTTTGAAGGCTATGATGGTGCTTATAAGTACACTTCAGCCACAACTTACACGTTGATGTGAGTGGGTGGAGAGAAAAGGAGGGAAATGCCACAGTAGTACGCTGGATGGATAGCCTTGGAGTCCCTCTTACAGCAATAGACAGAAATACTCGCTAGTGAATGAGCCCCTTGGCCTCTGCCAGACAGTGCATTTACTCCTCCTCTAGAGTCACAGGGAGACCTGTGTCTGGGACAAGAGAAACTCTGATCGAGGTGAAGGAATCCAGGTGGTGCTCCTCCATGACATTCGGGGGTTCTGACAGGGATAAGCCTGCCCCAGAACAAGAAGACTACAAGTCTGGGTTCAGTCTTCATGGCTGGAAATGTGAGGGTTTAGTCTGGTGGGTAGAGTTGATGATATTTGAAGCCTCAACGAGAGGGGTTTTGGTGGGTACAGGTACGGAGAAATAAGGAAATAATGCAAAAAAAAAAGCAGCTCATGTATCGCTGTTACAGTTAAGCTGATGGCCCTGCTGTTGCACCGACAGGCTGGCTTGCTTGCATCATTAGTGACTGGGGTTTGAGAATGAGCCCTGGACACTGAAGGGCTGGTGGTGAGGAGGTTTGAGCAGCCTGTAGGATGCTCACCTACTCTGGGTGGAAACCATACTCGTGCTCCAGTGGTAGGTAGGTAGATTTATTTGTAAGTGTGTATAAAAGCATAACATTTTGTTACATACATGAATTTTTAATAACACATTTTCACCATTATAATACATTTAGATAGAATTTTAAAAAACTTCCACTCGATAAATTCCAATAGTTTAGATAATGGTTTTACAAATACTTTATCTATGTAGGAGCATTATTAATGACAAACTAATCTGTCCATTTTTATCTTAATCAAATGCTCCCTTTAATTACCTGTGATATTCTATGTGCAAAGTTTGCTGAGGCAAACACCTTATTTTATTACAATTCAACACACAATCTGTTCATCAGTGTCAAAAACACCCCACTTTGAAAGTATTGTAATATATTTTCCCTACATTGTTAAATAATTTACACTTAGATCAGATGTGAGTGGGACAAGAATGCTTATTACAACATGAGCACACTTCACATGGTGAAGACCTCTGTTCTAGGATTCTTGGTATGTTGTTCATCATATAACCTAGATGGCGCTATCCCAAGGGCTACTACCCCTTCCTGCTTGGCTAGTTGCAGGTAAAGGGCCTGGGTACCTGAAACAGGTGCCTCCACCCAGAGGACAGGTTGTTAGTAACAAGGCAAACCTGGGTACAGCCCTTCGGGACACACTAACCCCCCTTTTTCCCCTCTAGTGGCCTAGACAATATGCAGCAGACACTTTCACAGTAGCCCCTATTCAGCATACAAATCTCCATGCTGTTTGCACTTACCACCAGGGCTGGTTCCACCAGTTCAACCCTGGAGACCCCCTGTAAAACAAGGTTAGGCACAGCAAGTAACAGTACAGTGCTTTGGGTACAAACTGGAACCACAGTCCGATTAAATGCAAAAGAGTTGGATCTGATTTATTCAGGGAATTGAACAAGGGGCGTGTCGGGTTGATTGATTTGAAAACCGATCTAGTCCAGGCAATTATGCATGCACTTTTGGTCCCTACCGGTCACATGCTCTTGGTACCCAGCTGGAAGTAAGGTCGGCTAGCCTGGGCGTTGCCTGGAGTAGGCTGGCGTCACAACTGGTTAGGGCCCTGTGATGAAAAGAAAAGGCATGCACAGCCATACACAATTGTAATCTGCAGCTTATCCTGTAGGTAGGAAATGGGCAGACTAGGTGGGCCAGCGGTCCTTATCTGCTGTCAAAGTCTGTTTCTATGTAATCCAGAGCCTGAAGGCTCAGTTCGTGAAAGGACAAACGACAATGCAATCAGATGACAACACTTGAGATTTAGCTGTTGTTGCAGGGAGCTACCCAATACAAGACACAGGCTAGGTGAAATGGAGACTGCAAGTCGATGACTGGTTTGCCAGGAGAAGCAGGGCCCACACAAATCACCAAGGTGTCGTTCCTGTTCGAGATGGTTGAGCAGGGTTCTGATCACCGGGCAAGTCTCATCAGTGGTTTCTGTGGCTGAAGTAGCTGGCTGGGCCAGGCGGCAAGGCCCAGGCCAGATGAAACTGTTCAGATTTTGAGTCCGGTAGTGCTGGATGCAGCTTCCAGCAAGAGTGGTACATTTACACAGTGGGGAACCAAATTGCGACCCACGAACAGCACACAGCACATTTATAGTAAAGCAATCACCATATCACAATGCAGATGACAGTCCGGACTGATATCAGTGTCTCTGAGCAAAACCGAAATTCTGTGGTAAATGGATGCCCTGACAGGCCGATCATATACAGCAGATCTTCAGTCTTCTTCAGGTTTAAATCTGGTCACTCTTCAGTGGCTTTATCACACTCAATTCAGATACAGTCCGATTGCTAAGCCATTCAAGGGCGACAATGTTAGTAGCTCAGTAGGTAGCATACTCTCCTCTGAGGCTGGGAGATCAGAGGGCTGTGGGTTCAGTTCCTACATCTGGCACTTGGGTTAATCCAGTACTGACACTGTAGTGCAGCATGAGAGGGTGCTGCACTTCTGATGTGCGTCTTTCGGATGAGGCGTTAAACCGAGGTCCCATTTGCCTAGATTGGTATTAGTTCAGGTGGATGTTAAAGATCCCATGGCACTTATCGAAAAGAGTAGGAATTTCCCGGTGTCCTGGCCAAATTCCCTCGTTCACTAAAAATACCACCAACAGTTTCATCTGGTTCAAGGTCACTTGGCATTCATCTGTATCCCCCCTCCCGGTGGTGCCTGAAAATAGGCAGGATTTGTCTAGTGCACTTACCCAGTCAACAAAACTAAATAAATAAATACAATTCCCTCTCGAGGGACAGCAGACAGGCCAAACTCTGCCTTTCCACCAATCTTCCGCCCACGAACTATGCAGGAGCTGCTACTCGAATCACTCGAGCTGTTTACTCTTAAACTCTTAACTCAGACTGACTCCTGCAGCAGGCAGCTTAGGAATTTCCTTCGGTCTAAAGATTGGATTTGTTGATTGATTTGTCTGTCAAAGCAAGGGCTCCCTCTCCTGGTGCATTTAGGCACCAAAGTCTCAAAACTACAATTCCTACAGAAATTCACTCCCACAAGACCCCTGGGGACGGAGTCCATTTTAAGGTCCCCAAAGGTACTGATTGACCCATTCTGGCAGTCCAGGACCAAGATGGTGATGATAAACAGAACTGTCCATGCTGCAAAGAAGGCAGGTTAGACAAACTACAATATCATTGTTGTTATAACAGATTATCAACAAATAAGTACAGCTTCTAATAGAGCTCCGTCTCACGGAAATAGCGAAGCAGAGCGGAGCGATTATCAGGCACCCGGTGGACTCGAACATAGAAACACTCAGCCCTCCCAGATTAAATAAGCACCACATTATGGGCAGCTCTGAGAGAGAGCACAGAGGCATTAAGGCACTCTCATACAACACTTTTAGGAGCTAAGACACAACTACCAGCCTGTCAGAGTTCCTTTAGGCAAGCCCAAGGAAGACTTTTGGGAACCCCATTTGTAGGGGTTACACCTAGTATTTAGCATGTCCCTTTCCCTTTAAGATCTTGCCAGAAGGTCTTCAGCTGGCTCCTCCCACCCACCGGGTGGTATAACCCTAGCTCTGCCCATGATGCCAGATCGTCCTTTCTGCTGGAAGATGCAGGTTCCTTCCTTCTCTCTCCCTCGTGTAGTAGGCCCTGGCGCTCCAAAACTGTTTTACCGATTAAGATTCTCCAAATCTCTCCAAACAATTTCATCGTTGTGACCACAATGGAGGACAAGTCCTCGCCCGGGTTCCGCTGGTGTCCCTGCGGGCAGAAAATGTGTCGAACCGACCCACATACCACGTGTGTGTGTGTGTGTGTGTGTGTGTACTTCCTGGGTCTCTCTTATGACACTCAGGCCTGCGACTTTTGTCATTCCTTTCATGTTTTGGATGATCGGCTTGTGCGTCTCCAGCTCGGACATCTGGAAAACGGCATCCGCCAGACAAATCGAAGGATGCCCGCCTTGAGGATCGCCACGAGGGTCTGCGGAACTGGAACAGATGAAGGCCATCAAAGAGGCAAGCATGCCGCTGAGCTCTCATGTTAGCTCTCTTTTTTGTTCCACTAGAACTGGGCTTCTCTTTCTCAGGTTCCTTTAAGGAGCTGGTCCAATCCCTTCCCACTCATGGAGAAGGCCCTAGCTCACACCTCTCCAGATCCCGCAAAAAGGAATCTAAGAAACCGAGAGAAACCACGTCTCGTCAACGTCGCTCTGGGACAGAGAGCGATCTCGGTCCCAGGAATCTCCTCTTTTGAATTCAGTCAAAGTTGTGGCTTCGGCTGCCGACCTCATGGTGCCCCCGTTAGGTCAGCCGGCCCAAACGCAGGACTGCGATCTGGTTGAGATCATCCTCGACCTCATTTACTGAAGAGGCTGACAACTCCTTATTTAGGACTCCAGTCCTTTTGGACCTCGCTGATAAGGCGACCCAGTCTGCTGGGAAGCCCCAGGTGGTGGTCGTCCCTGACCTGTTGGAACCGGGGATCTTACTTCAAGATACAGCTCTTGCAACAGGTTACACCACAAGGACTGAAGCCAGCAGGCGGCAGGACCCCACGGAAAACTTCTAGCTAGCTATATTCAGTGGGGGACCGCCCCCGATGTCTGCCCCACCCCTGACGTCAGATACATCATAAAAGGGGTGGTCCCCCAGTTCTTTTCCCACCATCGACTGGCAAGCATCAGCTGCAAGGAATGCCTTCAACCCTACGAATGATGCAGAACTTTGTTTTCCGCTCAAAAAGCGGTTAATAGCCCACATGTCTGTCTCTCTCTCTTCTCTTCTCCCCAACTCCTCCTACGAAAGGACACCCCTCAAAGTGCACTTGCGGCAAGCAGATTCCTTTTAAGGACAGGCACTCTGCCTGCGTGTGGTGCCTAGTCCTAGACCACAACATCAAGGCCTGTTCAGTCTGCCAGCAGTTTAACAGCCGCACCAGGATCCACCGCCAGAAAGCCCTTCAAAGTTTTCTTCTTGAGGAGAAACTTAAAGCGATGGAAAAAGATCCTACATCCAGAGGGGAATCGTCCCACCATAAGATGGGGAAACATAAAGAAGCACCGGGACAAGGATAGAGACCAATCCCCTAGTAGGGCCTTGGACTTCCATGCCAGCTTCCGCTCTGCCTGGTTGGATAGATCTCCTTCTCGGGCCAAGTCTCAGCACCCCGGTTAAGGTCCAGACTTCAGGGGGAAGTTCGGTTTCTCTTCAACCTCTGCAGGCCGTCCACTTCGGCCACCAGGTCTGAGGCCTCAGACCACCACAAGCACCAGTCTAAACCGGCTGCTAAGTCTAGCACTGACGCCAAGGACTGGCGCCGGGACACCGATCATCATTCGGTCTCCCAACCTCAGAGATGCACCCCCAAGGAGAACTGAGCTGACGTCCCTCAAACGGACGTCTGACATGAAGTGTCCGACCGCTAAGCATCTCAGGGACCCGATGCCACCCCTGCCTCCTCCAGACACTGGTCATCAGACGAGGACATTGGAGTTGCTGTCACCGACTACCAGACAGGAGATATAGTGGACACCGGGTTACCCTATGAACCAAGACCCAACACCCAACCCGACTACGCCTCAGGCACCAGCGCTCGACCCTAGGGAGGGGCAGACACCGACACCAGGGCCGTCGTCCGGCCTTAATATTGAGGAGGTGAAGGAGCTCTTCACCTTCTAGTGGGATACCATTAAAAAGGACGTGGTCCCCACAAAGCCCCCACAGGAGGTCCCACCTCCCAAAGAACCTCCAAGGGCACTGACTTCTGACCCCAGGGATCCCACCTTGCCACCTAGGGGCAGATCCAGAGGAAACGATCAGGAGACAAGAGGAGACATCAGTCCAGGACCCCTTTGAGGTCCCCTAATGACCATAGGCCTAAGAGACCCAGACGGATTTATCTGGGGATGACTCGTGTCTGGATACCTCGGACACTTCTCGTTCACCTTCTCCTCTCAGCATCCCGTTGCCAGACCGTGACCTCTCCAGATCGCCGTTGGACGACCCCTCATTTTCTGATATAATGAGGCATATACAAGAGAATATGGGGTGGGGCACTGAAGATTTAGACCCCGAGACGCAACGCCTTGCAAGATATCTCAGACAAAAAGCCTGTGGTGGTTCCACCTTTGGTGGACACGTTCCAGGACATTACCAAGGCTACATGGAAACGTCCCTACTCTACTCCAGCTGTCCCCAAGGAAGCAGATTGCCTCTATAGGGCCCCGCTGGAGGATCCTTACCTGGCTCAGCAACCCATAGCTGACTCTTCGGTCATTACGGTCTCCCATAGTCATTCACAACATCCCCAGCATCTTAGAACCTAACCACCGGACCAAGAATCCAAACAACTGGACTCACTGGGTAGGCACATATATGCGTTTGCTACATACTCCATAAGGTCCCTTAATTATCTTTCACACATGGTGCAGTTTCAAAATGCACTATGGGACCAGGGTCAGGATCTTTTGAAGGACTTTCCAGATGGAGATTAAAAGGAGAAATTGTTGAACTTCCTGCACATGGGTTCGGAGGTTGGGACTCAAGTCCTCAGAGCTGTTTTTGACTCGGTGGACTCGGCAGCCAGAGGTGCCGCCACAGACATTTGCCTCCAGAGACACTCCTGGTTGAGGTTCGGATTCCCGGATGTCCAGAAGGGCATTCTAGACATACCTTATAACGGTTCAGTATTATCTGGGGAGGACTCGAAAAGAGTAATCACCAAGCTACAAGACGCCGGGAAGGCAATTAAGACAGTACAAGCTATGTACAAACCTAAACCTGGCTCCTTTCATAGGAGTCAGAACCGTGTTTGCAGCCAGCAACAGCCTCGTTCCGGCCAGCAACCTAGGGGCAACTTTGGCAGAAGGAACCAGCCCAAGTACTTCTATAGGCCAGGGTCAGCAACATCCCAAGTCTGCCTAGCTGACCAGAGCCAACACCACCACAGCATGACTCCTTCTCTGCCCCTGCCCCACCTGTGGATCAAAGGGAAGAGAGGGTTGGGAGTTCATTCGCTTACCACCTGTCAGTGGCAGAGGATAACCTCCGACTGGTGGGTCATACAGCTAATCAGTCGAGGACACACTATAGAATTCCTCGACCGCCCAACAACAAGACCACCTCTGCATTCCCGCTACTGGGACAGCATGCCCTGCTCATTCAGCAGGAGATCTCTGCATTCCTGAACAAGAATGCCATCGACATCGTTCCAAGGAACCAGAGAGAAAGGAGGAGTTATTCCCACTTCTTCCTGGTTCCAAAGAAAAACAGGGGATTTACGCCTGATCCTGTATCTCAGCGACTTCAGCACCTCTGTGGCGTACAAACGCTTTCACATGGTCACCCTTCCAAGTCTCATCCCCATGCTCAAGCAAGGTACATGGCTAGTGTCCCTGGTCATGTAGGACTCATATCTCCATCTTCCCATCACTCGTTCACACAGGAAGTTCCTGCGTTTCGAGTTCCTGGAATGCCATTATCGGCTCCGAGCACTTCCGTTCAGTCTGTCCTCGGCGCCATGTGTCTTTACCAAATGCCTGGCCATTGTAGCAGCGGCGCTAAGACATGGCCATTATGTGTTCCCATATCTGGATGACTGGTTTCTCATGGCTCCCTCTCGGGAGGCACTGATGAAGGCTATCCAAGATACCGGCTCCCTATTTGGGGCACTGGGTATCACCATCAATCAGAAGTCATCCCTCGTCCCTTACAAAGGTTGCAGTTCATTGGCGCAGTCCTGGATACCCGCAAGAAAAAGACTCCTGCCTGAAGGACCATGCTCCACCTTACTTGGACACATGGCGGCTGCCATCATCATGGTCCCCCTAGCTCGCCTCCACTTGAGTCACTCAGCGGATGCTCAGAGCCCACTGGGACCAGAGACAGATCACTTAGATCATCCCGTCAGGATCACGAGGCCAGTCATTCAGTACTTGCAGTGGTGGCTCGTTCCGAGCATCTCTCCAGGGGAATCCCCTTCTTGGCACTTGTTCCGTCTCTGACACTCACCACGGATGCTTCGGGGTCCGGCTGGGGAGCTCACCTGAACGGAACCAGGACCCAGGGTACCTGGTCGCCCCTGGAAGCCCACCTCCATATCAATATTCTGGAGATGAGAGCAGTCCTATACACCTTACAGGCCCTACAGTAAGAGATTTCACGGGCCATTTGTTGGTCCAGACAGACAACACCTCAGTGGTGTATTACATCAGTGAACAAGGAGGCACTCACTCCTACCCTCTTTGCAGGGAAGCAAATAAGGTGTTGGACTGGGTACTCCTGACGCGGCGCCGATTACCACAGTGCCACGTTCTCTGTGTAGACAGCACGCCGCGCGAATCTGTTGAGATGGTCACAGGCCGGAGCTCACGAATGGGAACTGCTGCAGGAGGTGGCAGAGGACCTGTTCCACAGATGGGGGACACCAGACGTAGACTGATTCGCGTTCCCATAAAACGTAAAACTGCCCAATTTCTGCTCTCTAGATCCAGGGCCTGGTGGTTTCTGGTGAGACGCATTGTCCCTCTCTTGGATGGGCAGGTTCCCCTATGCTTTCCTGCCCTTCCCTTTGATCCAGAGGGGCTTCTCAAGCTCCAGTCAGAAGGGCGTTGATGATTTTGGTGGCGCCCTTTGGCCTAGACAAGTTTGGTTCCGCCTCCCACCAGCTGGCGCAGGAGCCTCCCTACCCTTGCCAGTCAGCTGCATTTGCTGTCCCAGGAAACCGGTTCTCTTGTTCATCCAAACCTCAAGTCCCTGAACCTGCAAGCCTGGCTCCTAAAGACATAATCATCCTTAGACACGGAGTGTCTGAGAGTTGCAGACATACTGGTGGCAGCCCGGAAACCATCCAACCACGCCACCTACGCCCTGAAGTGGTGAAGGTTTTGTCTATGGGCTCAAGCCCACGACCTTGATCAGCTTGACTACCCTGAGAGGTCAGTTTTGGACTACCTCCTATCCCTTTTTAATTTGGGCCTAGCATACTCCTATTTGAAGGTACACCTATGTGCCGTTTCGGCATACCATACACTAGTAGGTCAGAGGTCACTAGCTCAGCTAGAGGCCTCGCTCGCTTTTTTGGGATCTTCTTTTCGTTCTGGAGCAGCTTACACTACCTCCCTTCGAACCAGCCGCAGACTGCGAGTTATGTCTTCTCTCTTGGAAGATGTTACTTTTAGATATTACTTCGAGAAACGGATCTTTCAGCAGGTTACACCATTAGGACTGAAGCCGGCAGGCGCCAGCACCCCACGAAAAAATTCTAGCTAGCAATATCCAGTGGGGGACTGCCACCGACGTTGGCCCCGCCCCCAATGTCAGGCATCATATAAAAGAGGCGGTCCCCCAGCATACCTCAGTTCTTTTCCCTCTAGCAGACGAATGACACTCGAAATCGAGACTTAAATTTTAAAGGGGGCTTGACCCACAGCCGAGCTGAGAACATTACCTCCTCGTAGCTCTGCAACTCCTGTGATTTGGAGCAAATAATTTCACTTTTAAGAGTTATATTTGTTATTCTAATAGAATAGCGACCAGTGCATACAGCTTGACGTCCGGAACCAGCAGATATAAACATTTCTTTAGAGGAGTGTTTGCAGCCGGAGTTATGGTGAGGGGCAACAAGGCAGTAGCAAATCCAGATAGGGCCAGCTCCAAGGATCTAGGGATGAGCAGCAGTAAAGATCAGCGCCCTGGTGGTGGGGATCATGTTGAGGCCCAGCCATCTAATGCAGCTCTACCGTGCAATCCATAAGTCTGGATAAGAAGGTAGAAGATTTCAGCAGCGTGCTCAAACTGAACACAAAAGTAGCTGTGCTATCAGATGATACCAAAGGGCCATAAAATGGCGAAGAAAGCAATGGACGTTCATGGGGCCCATAAGGAAAATGGGCTGTTCTACGACGACTGGAGAACGTTGCTAGCTCTTCAAATATTAGACTTCTGGGGCTTCCCGAGAACATTGAAGGAGATAACCCAAGAGCTTTTCTAAAAACTATGATGGCACAACTGTTAAGTATGGTAGAGGACTTTGTTATAAAAAAAAAAAAAAAAAAAAACTGTACCAAATCTCTCCACGTGGCGGGCAGCCCAGGGCAGCTACGGGTGAAGCTACTCCTCGAACACTTCTGCTAGAGTTGGGCTCGTCTGAGGAAAGGGACATGATCTTAAACAAAGCAAAGCAATTCAGCCCACTACAATGGCAAGAAATCTGTGTGCATATATTCCCAGATCTTAGTTGCACGACCAGAATCAGAAGGAAGGGATTTGATGGTGTGCGCTCTCGTCTTCGCGCCCTTGGTATACACCATGTCCTGCTCATGCCTGCAAGTTTGAGAATCGTTTATGGGGGAAAAGTTTACCAATTTTCGGACCCAACTGATGCTGCCAAGCTGCTGGTAAAGTTAGAAAGTCAGTTTTCTGCTAAAGGAGATTATTCAGAATTGGAGGAAGAAACGGAGGATTAAAATTTCATGGGGACTACCACTGCTTCATGACGGGAGATTGGTAACTGAGAGACTGCTCTGTTTGGAGATGATTATTTTTTCTCTATCAAGACTCCCACAGTTTTAGTGGTGAGAAGGCATTAAAGGACAGCAATTAAGGAACCCAAAGCTCCTAGTAGTTCAGAAGGGGAGTGCCTTTCTGTATTATGCTCTTTCCTAATGTTTGGTGGTACTAGTATGAACCAGGAGGTTAAAATGTTCTGTGATTTAAAAAAAAAAAAAAAAAAAAAAATTCTGCCGTAATACATAATACAGTAAGCTCAGTTTGAGTGTCTTGTTTGCTTTAATACAATATCTTGAACAGATCTTAAGAGGGATGCTTATAGTTGTGTATGGTCTGTAGAGGTTTGATGTTACCCAATTTAGGCAACGAACTTGGAATGGGACAATTAATTAATCCTATTTGAAAGGATGAAAGATCTCGTAACCCTATTTGTTGATCCCTGCTCATGGCTACAGTGACCATTAGGCTATATGGTATGTTTGGATAACTCAATTAACTTGCTTATATAAAGGAAAAGAAGGGTTGGATTTATTAAGAATACCCCCAGGTGAAGTAACAATGTACAGGGGCATATATGTTGATTTTGTTACTGTTAAAATGCTGTACTTGTCTCTGCAAGTCTCAGTAGTACTACAATGCCTGCCTGTGTGGATATATACAGTATGTAATGTAATATTGCATAAACTCTAATAAAACATAAGTGTAAAAAAAAAAAATTTTAAATACCCACATGTCTTCTCCGACTCCTCTCGGACACCCTCAGGGTGTGCTTTTTCTGGAAACAGATCCTGTTTAAGAACCGACACACAGCTTGTGTACGGTGCGTAGGCCCTGAGTATGATATTAAGGCCTGCTCCATTTGTCAACAGTTTAATAGTAGGACCAGGATCCGCCGTCAAAAAGCTCTTCAGGGGTTCCTTTTGGAAGAGAAAATCAAGGCCATGAAGAAAAACCCTTTCTCCAAGGGGTAATCTTCCCAGCATAAATCTCGGAAACACCGTGAAGAGCACCGGGACAAGGACAGGACTATATCTGTCAGCCTCAGTATCCAGAGCCAGTTCCAGCTCTACGAGGTCAGACAGATCCTCCTCCTGGTCTCGCTCTCAGCCCCCTCTGGTGAAGGTACATTCTGCGGGAGGCTCTACAGTTTCCCTTCAACCGATAAAGCTAAGAAAGACAGCCGGACGTCAGGCTCGTCAGCTGGACCTGAGGCTTCGAACCGGCAGAAGTCTAAATTGGCCCAAAAACATGGTGCCGAGCCGTCTGACAGACACCGGGACTCTGACCACCGTTCAGTTGCCCAACCTCCTAGATGTCCGGACGCCCCTCCAAGGAAGACGATGGAGCTGACGTCACTTAAGCAGACCTTGGAGTCCAAACGGACGACTGACCTGACACCTGCAAAACGACCCAGAGAGCCGACACCGGTGCCACCTATGCTGGCTGATACCAGTCGCCGGGGTCCTCTGAAGAGGAGAATTCCAACATGCCTGACAACCAGACAGGCGTTACTTAGGACATTGGCCTACCTCTAGACCAGACGCCCGACCCGACTATGCCTCAAGGTCCCATCGACCCTGTTGACAAACGGGCACTGATGCCAGGTCCGTCTTCAGGTCTTAACTTACAAGAGGTGAAAGACCTCTTTCATTTTAGTGGGACACCATCAAGAAGGATGTGGTGCCCACAAAGCCTCCACAACCTCCTCCGAACCCTGACAACAAGGCACCACCTACCCTAAGGGCATACACCAACTTCAGAGGCAGGTCAAGAGAAAGAATCCCCCACCCTTCCAGGTCTCCTCGGGGTCCCCTGGCCCAAACGCCCAGAGGTAGACATCCCACACTGGGGACAGCTCGAGGCCTGATACTTCCGACACCTCCAGGTCTCCTTCTCCATTCAGTCTCCCATCACGGACCCACAAAACCTGCTTAGGTCGCCACGGATGATCCCTCCTTTTCCGACATTATGAGGCACATCCAGGAGAATATAGGGGTAGGAGGCGGAAGACCTGAACCCGACGACAATACCTTGCCCGGTACCTCGGGCAGAAAGATCCCAAGCCTGTGGTGGTTCCACCGTTGATGGACACCTTTACTGACGACACGAAGGCTGCGTGGAAGCACCCGCATTCCACTCCGGCGGTACCCAAGAAGGCTGATCACCTCTATAAGGCTCCCATAGAAGACCCCTATTTGGCGCAGCAACCCTTGGCCGATTCTCTGGTCATTACAGCTTCACATGACCAGTCCCAGAGACCTCAACACTTGAGCACTCAGCCACTGGACCAGGAATCTAAACAGCTAGATTCACTGGGGAGATGCATGTACTTTTCCTCTAGATGCTCGATAAGGTCTCAACTACCTGACGCACATGGTGCAGTTTCAGAATGCCCTATGGGAACAGGGCCTAGACCTTATCAAAGAATTTCCAGAGGGCAAGAAAAAGGAAGAGCTCTTGAACCTCCTCCGTACTGGATCAGATGTGGGAACCCAGGTTCTTCGAGCCACTTGTGATTCAGCGGCCAGGGGCGCAGCTACAGGCGTTTGTCTCAAGAGACAGTCTTGGCTGAGGGTCTCGGTTTTACCCCGGACATCCAGAAGACATCCTTGACGTCCCGTATAGCAGAGCAGTCCTTTTGGTGAATAGTCTGAAAGAGTAATCACCAAATTACAGGACGTTGGGAAGGCAGTCAGGACCATACAAGCTATGTACAGGCCAAGACTGGTTCCTTTGTAGGAACCAGAATAGTTTTCATGGCGGCAACAATCATGTTCTATTGTGGCAGCAACCCAGAACAACTTTAACAAAAAGAATTAACAGATTCTCTGCAGGTCAGGGCCAGAAACACCCAAAATCGGCCCAGCCCTCCGGTTCTAATGCCACCACAGCATGACTCTCCTCGTCCCTGCCCCCCGGATCCGAGGGAAGGAGGGCTGGGGTCAGATTTCTTACCACCTCTCAGAGTGGCGACTATATCCTCCGACAGGTGGGTTCTTCAGATGGTAAGTCGTGGACATACTATAGAGTTCCTCGACCGCCCACCACTAAGGCCTCCTCTGCTCTCCCTTTATTCGGGTCAGCACGCCTTGCTTATACAGCAAGAGATCTTGGCACTCCTGGACAAGGATGCCATAGAACCAGTTCCACCAAACCAGAGAGGGGAAGGGTATTATTCACACTTCTTCCTGGCTCCGAAAAAGACAGGGGACCTGTGCCCGATCCTGGACCTCAGCAATCTCAACACTTTCGTGTTGTACAAATGCTTCCACATGGTCACCCTTCTGGGTCATATCCCCATGCTCAAGCAAGGCACATGGCTCGTGTCGCTGGACATGCATATGTCCATCTCCCCATCACTCGAGCGCGCCGGAAATACCTGCACTTCGATTTCTTGGAACACCACTACCAGTTCCGAGCTCTCCCCTTCGGACTCTCCTCGGCACCTCGCATGTAGACTGTGTGTGTGGCAGTCATGGCAGCGGCCCTCAGGAGACAGGGCCACTATGTGTTCCCGTACCTAGACGACTGGCTCCTTATGACACCCTCTCAGGAGGTATTGATAGCCGTGATTCAAGATGCTCTATCCCTCTTCGGATTGCTGGGCATCACAATCAACCAGGAGAAGTAGTGCTTTTTCCCTTCACAGAGGTTACAGTTTATAGGTGCGTTTCTCGACACCGATCAGGAGAAGGCTTTCCTGCCTCAGGACAGGGTGGAATGCATTCTCTCTCATCAGGGACACGGTAGAAAAGAAATTGGTCCCAGGCAGGACCATTCTTTGCCTGCTTGGACACATGGCAGCAGCCATCGCAATGGTCCCTCTAGCTCGACTTCACATGCGGATTACCCAGTGGATGCTAAGAGCGCAATGAGACCAAAAGCAGGATCATTTACATCAGCTAGTCCGGATCACAAACGTGGTCATTCAGGACTGGAAATGGTGGCTCGTCCCAGAGCATCTTTCTATAGGAGTCCCTTCTTAACCTTCTCCAGCTCTGACACTCTCCACAGACGCTGCGGGGTCTGGTTGGGGAGCCCACCTGGAAGGAGTCAGGACACAGGGACCTTGGTCGACCCTGTAGTCTCACCTCCACATCAACATCCTCGAAAATAAGAGCAGTCCTGTATGCTCTACAGGTCTTCCAGTCAGAGATCACGCCAGGTCTTCTGGTACTTCAAACAGACAATACCTCAGTGATGTATTATATCAACAAACAAGGAGGCTCTCACTCCTACCCTCTGTGCAGAGAAGCAAAGAGGGTGCGGGATTGGGTACTACAGCATTTCACAACGATCACTGCAGTACACGTTTCCGGTGTGGACAACACCATCACAGATTGCCTGAGCCAGTCGCAAGCCAGGGCTCATAAATGGGAACTACTGCAAGAAGTAGAGGAGCTGTTCCGCTGATGGGGGACACCAGATTTAGTCCTATTCACGTCCCCATCCAATACAAAACAGCCCAATTTTTGCTCACTAGATCCAGGGCCTGGTGTTTTCTGGCAAGACGCATTGTCCCTCTCTTGGATGGGCAGATTCCTCTACACTTTCCCGCCCTTCCCTTTGATCCAGAGGGTTCTACTGAAGCTCCGCAAGGGAGAGAGCCGCAATGATCTTGGTGGTGCCTTTCTGGCCCAGGCAAATTTGGTTCCCACTCCTGTACCAATTGGCCCAGGAGCTACCGTGTCCTTTACCGGTCAGCTCACATCTGTTGCCCCAGGACGGCTCCTTGGTCCACCCAAACCTCAGGTCACTTAACCTGCACGCCTGGCTCCTAAGGGCATAGTACTTAGACACAGGGTCTCGCAGGCAGTTGCGGATGTTGTTGCGGCAAGGAAACCCTCCACTCACACCACCTACGCCATGAAATGGCGCAGGTTTTGTCTTTGTTCTCAGTCCCGTGGCTTAGCACCGCTTGACTGTCCCAAAAGATCAGTACTGGACTATCTCCTATCCCTTTATCAATCTGAGCTTGCCTATTCCTCCATCAATGTCCACCTCTGTGCCATTTTGGCATACCACTCCCCGGTCGGTCAGAGGTCACTAGCACAGCTAGATGCGTCCCGCGCTTTTCTGCGAGGTATCCTCCATTTGAGACCTCCTATCAAGGACCCCATTCCACCTTGGGATCTTCTTTTCATCCTGGAGCAGTTCACGCTGCCCCCGTTTGAAACAACCACAGATTGCGAGCTGCATCTTCTGTCTTGGAAGACATTATATTTAGTTCAGTTACTTCCTCCAGAAGAGTTTCTGAGCTTCATAGCTCATGTGTAAAGAACCTTACCTGGTTTTTCACAAGGACAAAGTATCCTAAGGACAAATCCTAAGTTTCTTCCCAAGGTTGTCTCAACATTAACTCTCAATCAGGATATTGACCTTCCGTGTACTATCCCAACCACTCTAACCGAGGGAAGCTGTTTTGCACACACTAGATGTGCATAGGATCTTCAGGTGCTATCTTACAGAACCAAGTCCCATCGCCAGTTAGATCAGCTTTTCTCTCATTCGCTCCCAGGATGAGGAGCACCTGCGTTAAAGTAAACACTGTCCAAGTGGCTGGTCAAGTGCATACGTTCTGTTACCAGAAGTGCCACAAGCCTTTACGGGATCGGTGAAAGGTCATTCCACGAGAGGGTGGCTACCTCTTCGACGCTTAAGAATGTCTCTACATCAGCTGTCTGCACGGCCACCACTTGGAGCACAGTGCATTCTTTTATCAGGCATTACAGTCTGGACATCGCCTCTAGGGTCGTGAGCTGGCTTTGGCCTGGCAGTCCTTCAAGGACTTCTGATTTAATTTTGGTACACTCCAGGAGCCCTCCTATCCTCCCGATCAGGGTTTTTGCTCCCATACTGCTTGGGAATGGGTCTTAATAGTGTAACCTGCTTACAAGAGCTGTTTCTTGAAGTAAGATAGTACAGTTACATAAGAACTTACCGTAACAGTAGATCTTCAAGAACAGCTCTTGCAGCAGGTAGTTTCCCTCCCACATTCCCCTCAGGAGGTTTGGTCTTCAGACATGTGTGTCTCGGACGCAATCAGAATATAATTATTTTCATGACTCTTCCTTTGGAAGCGGATCCTCGGTCTCCCCTTCAGAAGTCATCTTTATGCCGGGAGTGTCCAGCGGGAGAACTGAGGCGTGCTGGGGGACCTCCCCTTTTATATGATGCTGGATGTCGGGGGCGGGGCCGACATCGGGGCCGATCCCCCACTGGATATTGCTAACTGGAATTTTTCCTTGGGGTCCTGGTGCCTGCCGACTTTAGTCCTAATGGTGTATCCTGCTGCAAAAGCTGTTTTCGAAGATCTGCTGTTACGGTAAGTTCTTACGTAACTGTACTTTGCTGTTACCTCAGCAAGGAGGATTTCGGAGCTCCAAGCGCTCATGTGTAAAGAGCCTTATTTGATTTTTTTATAAGAACACAGTGTCCTTAAGGACCAATCCTCAGTTTCTTCCTAAGGTGGTCTCAGCCTTAACTCTAAATCAGGATATCGACCTTTCGGTGTATTACCCTAACTACTCTAATCAAGGGGAAGCTCTCCTGCACACACTAGATGTACACAGGATCCTTCGGTTTTACCTGACCAGAACCAGACTGCACCGTCAGTCCGATCAGCTGTTTTTGTCATTTGCTCACAGGATATTGGGAGCACCTGGGTCAAAACGGACACTTTCAAGATGGCTGGTTAACAGTATTATATTCTGTTACCAGAAGCACAACAAGCCTTTACTGGGATTGGTAAAGGGTCATTCCACTAGGGGGGTGGCTACCTCCTTTGTTGCGCTCAAGAACTTCTCATTGCCAACCATTTGTGCAGCTGCTACTTGGAGTACAGTGCACTCCTTCATCAGACATTACAGCTTGGACATTGCCACAAGACACAGAGTGGGCTTCGGCGTGGCAGTCCTCCAGGGTCTTTTGTCCTAGACGGTCTACTATAGGATCCCTCCTATCCTCCTCCCGAAAGTGTTACCAAACACCCTTACTGCTTGGGAATCGGTCCTTGTGGTATAACCTGCTGCAAGAGTTGTATCTCGAAGTAAGATTGTAATTACGTAAAAATTTACCATAACAGTAGATCTTCAAGAACAGCTGTTGCAGCAGGTAGTTTCCCTCCCACCTTCCCTCAGGAGGTTTGGTTCTTCTTTATAATGACTGAGACACAATCAGATTAGTCTTCCTCTGGAAGCGGATCCTTGGTCTCCCCTTCAGAATTGTATCATTTTGCCGGGAGTCTCCGGTGGGAGAACTGAGGGATGCTGGGGGACCGCCCCTTTTATGATGTATCTGACGTCGGGGGCGGTCCCCCACTGAGTATAGCTAGCTAGAAGTTTTCCATGGGGTCCTGCCAGCTTCAGTCCTTATGGTGTAACCTGCTGCAAGAGCTGTTCTCGAAGATCTACTGATCTTGCCGAGATACAGCTCTTGCAGCAGGTTACCATAGAGACTGAAGCGGCAGGTGTCAGACCCCGGAAAAATTCTAGCTAACTATCTTCAGCGAGGACCACCCCGGCGTCAGTCCCGCCTCTGGCGTCAGGCGTGGTACATAAGGGGCGGTCCTGCCGATTCCCAGTTCTTTCCGCCATCCGACTACAAGTCTCAACCCTTGATTCGTTTTCTGTCACGCGGCGCGCCCGAAAAGTGTTTTCCACGGAGAATTTAGTTTTTTGGATCAGTCTTTTCTGATGTCCTCTCCGACCTCCGGTTACTCCTCTAAGTGCGCCTGTGGGAAGCAGATCCCATTCAAGGATCCGCACTCGGCCTGTGTCCTGTGCCTGGGTCCAGACCACGACACCCGGTCCTGCTCCTTTTGCCAGGGCTTCAATAGCAGAACCAGGATCCGACGCCAGAAGGCCCTCCAGGCTTTTTTGTTAGAAGAGCACCTTAAGACCATGGCTTCTAAGGGGGATTCGTCGCAGAAGGCCCGTAAGCATACCGAGAAGCACAAGGAGAAGGCACCTTCCAGGTCCCCGTCTAGGGCCTCTGATTCCCGCAGCTCTGGCTCCAGGTCCGACCACTCTCCTTCCCAGGCCAGCTCTCAGCCTTCCCCGCTGCGGTGAGCAAATCTTCTGCCTCTTCTCAGGCCAAGACTCCCAGGCCTTCCTCATCCTCCAATGCCCTGGTTAAGTCGGGGGATCACCACCATCACCATAGGTCGGGTTCCCGCCATCCTGAACCCGACGTCAGGTCTGCCTCCCTTCCGCCGATCCACAGGAAGACTAAGGAGCTTACCTCGCTCAAAAGCAGCAGGGACCTGGCGCGGTTCATCCGTCGTCGGCCTCTTGACATAGATCCCCAGAGCCGCCGTCAGCCAGGGACCGTCGCCAGCTAGGCACTCTCGCCGGACGCCCGGTAGAGGACGGCGCCGCTCCTACTGAGAAGAGGACCCGATGCCTCCGACTGGCGTCGGTCAGAGACCATCACCGAGGAGGTTTACTCAGCCCGTGGACCAGGCAGGCGACCCGGTCCTGTTGAGACTCCCAGGGCACCCGCCTACACCCAAGCCCCTGCGAGCGGCGCGAGGACCTAGCGACTGTCCACCAGTACCGGGCCGTCCGGGTTTTCCTTTCAGAGGTGAAGGAGCTGTTTACTTTCTGGTGGGATACCGTCAAAAGGACATGGTTCCCACGCCACCTCCCTCCTCCTCCTCCTCCTCCTCCTACACGGTTGTCCCTCTGGTTCCTCGCCCCTTCTCCATCTGGGTCTGCAGGCCGGTTACCTCCTCCCCGGGAGCCTAGGACCCCTCCAAGGGGGAGATCAGAAAGAAGGAGACCTCCGTCCAGATCCTCTTCTGGGTCACCCAGTCCCAAGAGACCCAGACGATGACGATGCTTGCCTTCGACGGAGGACACGGGATCGGACTTCTCATCATCGAGATCCCCATCTCCCCTCTCCATCCCTTCACCAGACCCACGTGAGCTACCGAGGTCTCCTCCGGATGACCCTTCGTTCTCGGATATTATGAGACACATCCAGGAGAACATGGGATGGGATGCGGAAGAGTTAGACCCCGGAAGGCTGTGCCTCGCAAAGTATCTTCGGCAGAAGGACCCCAAGCCTGTGGTGGTGCCACCCTTGGTGGACACGTTCATGGACGTCACCAAGGCAGCATGGAAGCATCCACATTCGCTCCCGCCGATGCCGAAGAAGGCTGACCGCCTGTACAAGGCTTCAAGAGAAGACCAGTACTTGGCTCAGCACCCTCAGGCCGATTCTCTGGTCATCACAGCCTCTCATGACCGGTCCCAGAGACCGCAACATCTGAGCACCCTGCCACCTGACCCAGAGTCCAAGCAGTTGGGCGCCATGGAGTCGGCGCCGCGTATCTTCCGCTACATCGCCATCAGATCCTTAATTATCTAACTCACATGGTGCAATTCCAAAATGCCCTTTGGAACAGGGTTCAGGCGGCTGAGAAACTGCGGAAGGTGAGCAGAAGGAGGAGATGCTTCAGCTCCTCCATACGGGTTTGGACGTGGGAACCCAGGTATTATGAGCCGCATATGACTCTGCGGACTCCTCGGCCAGAGCAGCAGCTTCAGGCATGTGCCTCCGGAGACACTCTTGGCTCCGTGTCTCCGGTTTTACCCCGGACGTCCAGAAAAACATCCTGGACGCTCCAGTTGAGGGAGAAGTTCTGTTTGGTAAACCCTCTGAGAAGATCATTACCAGACTCCAAGAGGCCGGGAAGGTGGTGAGGTCAGTCCAGGCCATGTACTAACCCAAGCTTAGTTCCTTTCATAGGAACCAAAGCAGATTTCGTGGACGGACGCAGACAGCAGTCCCGCTCCGTTCCACAACAGAGGGGCTCCAGTTTTCGTAGAGCTCAGGAGAAACAACCTGCAGGCCGAGGCCAGCGCACTCCTAAGCCGGTCCAGCCAGCGGGACCCTCAGCCGCCACAGCCTGACTCCTTCCTGGCCCCGCCCCTCAGGATCAGCGGGGCGTCATGGTCGGGAGTGCGCATTGAAATTTCCTGCCAGGATGGCAGACTGTATCCACAGACAGGTGGGTTCTACAGTTGGTCCAGAGGCCACTTTATAGAATTGCGGGAAAGCCCCCTGAGGCCTCCTTTGCTCTCCGGTACTCGGGTCAGCACAAGTTATTGATCAGACAAGAAGTACTCACGCTCCTGCAAAGGGAGGCGATAGAATCGTCCCAGAGAACCAGAGAGGACACAGGTACTATTCTCACTTTTCCTGGTTCCAAAGAAAACAGGGACCTCCAGTCCGATTCTGGACCTCAGCGACCTCAATTTGTCGGTCGCTCTACAAAAGATTTCGCATGGTGACCCTTCCAGGTCTTATCCCCATGCTGAAGCAGGACGCCTTTTTAACGTCTCTAGATATGCAGTATGCTTACCTGCACATCCCCATAGCTCAAGCGCACAAGAGGTTCCTGCGCTCGAGTTCCTAGCCATCACTTTCAGTTCCGAGGCTCTTCCTTTCAGACTGTCATGGCACCCAGGGTCTTTACCAAATGCATGGCAGTCGTGGCTGCGTCTCTGAGGAGACAGGGCCATTATGTGTTCCGTACCTGGGCGATTGGCTTCTCATGGCGCCTCAGAGAGCGTTATTCAGGCGATCCAGGACACACAGGACCTGTTTTGCTCTCTAGGTATCCTGATCAACCACGAGAAGTCCCTCCTGGTACCGTCCGCAGAGGCTGCAGTTCATAGGAGCAGTACTGGACACTGTTAGGGAAGAGCATTTCTTCCAGGCGACAGAGCGGAGGCGCATCAGACCCCTCATCAGGGAGCTTTTGTCAATCAAGACTGCCCCAGCCAGGTCGGTCCTTCCGACTGCTTTCGGACACATGGCTGCAGCCATTCCTACTGTCCCTTCGCCAAGGCTCCACATGCGGGTAACTCAGTGGATGCTCAAGGTGCAATAGGACCAAAGGCAAGACCACTTGCAGCATCCGGTCAGAATCACGAACACCGTGATTCAAGACTGGCAGTGGTGGCTAGACCCAGGGACACTCTCTGTGGGTGTCTCGTTCGTAGCGCCGTTCCCGGAGGTAATCCTCACTACAGACGCCTCGGGTCTAAGGTGGGGTGCACACCTGGACGGGGTGATGTCTCAGGGTACGTGGACGTCTTTGGAGGCCCATCTTCATATCAACATCCTAGAGATGAAGGCGGTCCTTTATGCCCTGCAGGCATTTCAGTCAGAGATCCCGCCGAGCACTTTCCTGCTTCAGACAGACAACACGGCGGTGATGTATTACCTCAACAAACAAGGAGGCACACACTCTTATTCCTTTGCAGGAAGCCATGAGATGTGGGATTGGAGTAATCAGACACTTGCGAATCTGATCACAGTACATGTTCGGGTGGACAACACAATTGCAGACGGCCTGAGTCGCTCTAGGCCAGAGTCCGATGGGAACTTCTTCAAGAGGTAGCAGAGGATCTGTTTCTTGATGGGAACTCCAGATTTGTACTTGTTCGCCTCCCCATCCAGCATAAAACTGCCCAATTTTTGCTCGCTAGATCCAGGGCCTGGTGTTTTGGCGGCGGCGTTGTCCCTCTCCTGGGCGGACAGATTCCTCGCCTTCCCTCCCTTCCTGTTGATCCAGAGAGTTGTTCTCCAACTGCAGGAGCATGCATCAATGATCCTAGTGGCCCGTTCTGGCCCAGACAGATCTGGTTCCCTTGCTAATTCAGCTGTCCCAGGAACCTCCGCTCCGTTGCCATTCACCTCCCACCTATTGTCTCAGGAGAAAGGTTCGCTGGTCCATCGGACTTGCGCTCTCTGAACCTGCATGCATGGCTCCTAGAGACATAGCCATCCTGCGTCATGGGGTCTGCAAGAAGTTGCGGATGTTCTTGCTGCAGCCAGAAACTGCCAGCGTATGCCATGAAATGGCGCCGCTTCTGTTTGTGGTGCACTAACCTGCGGCTTTTCCCCTTTAGGTTGTCCAGTAAAAGGGTGTTAGACTACCTGCTTTCCTTTTTCGTTCAGACTCGCCTACTCCTCTATTAAAGTGCACCTCTGTGCCATTTCAGCCTTTCACCTCCCAGTAGGTCAGCGCACAGTGGCACAGCTAGGCGCCTGTCGTGAATTTTTGAGAGAGGTGTTGCACCTTAGGCAGCCATTAAGAACCGGTGCCTCCATGGGATTTGCTCTTTATCCTGGAGCAACTCACGCTTCCCCTTTGAACCTGCAGCGGATTGCGAACTCGTTTTCTCTCGTGGAAAACGTTATTTTAGTTGCTGTTATGTCAGCGAGAAGAGTTTCTGAACTTCAGGCTCTCATATGCAAAGAGCCTTGTTGGTTTCCACAGGGACAGAGTTTCCTTGAGGACGAATCCCAAATTCTTGCCTAGGTGGTTTCACTCACTCTCAATCAGGATATTGACCTACGGTTTATTTTCCCAATTATTCCAACAGAGGAAGCGATGCTTCACACCCTGGATGTTCACGCAGCTTAAGATGCTACCTGAGCAGAACTAAGCAGCTTCGTTCTCGAACAACTCTTCGTTTCCTTTTCTGAAAGGATGAAGGGCCAACCAGTTTCCAAACAGTCCCTGTCTCGCTGGCTTGTCCAGTGCATCTCATACTGTTATGATATCAAAAAGCCCCTCCCTGGAGCAGTCAGGACATTCCACTCTGGTGTGGCCACTTCCTTTGCAGCTCTTGAACGTCTCCACCTCTGCTATTTGTGCTGCTGCCACTTGGAGTTCTGTTCATACCTTTATCAGGCATTATAGCCTGGACATAGCTTCAAGGCGAAGAGCAGGCTTCGTGCTACAGTGCTGCAGGGTCTCCTGTCCTAGATTTGAGGCCTGGAATGTTCTTTTGAATTTCCTCCTCCCTGGCGTTTACAAAGCGCTATTGTGAGAATCAGTCCTAATGGTGTAACCTGCTGCAAGAGCTGTATCTCGAGTAAGATAGTACAGTTACGTAAGAACTTACCGTAACAGTAGATCTTCGAGAACAGCTCTTGCAGCATACCTTCCCACCCACCTTCCCCCTTGGAGGAGGCATGGCTTAAGCCTTTTCTAACAGGGATTTATTCCCTTATTGTCTTCTGACGGTGGATCCTCGGTCTCCAATTCTGATGTCATCCTGCGGCCGGAAGTCTCCGGCGGGAGAACTGGGGAATCTGGCGGAACGCCCCCTTATGTACTACGCTTGACGTCGGGGGGACTGACATCGGGGGCGGTCCCCGCTGAAGATAGCTAGCTAGAATTTTCCGTGGGGTCTTGATGCCTGCCGCTTCAGTCCTAATGGTGTAACCTGCTGCAAGAGCTGTTCTCGAAGATCTACTGTTACGATAAGTTCTTACGTAACTGTACTTTCATGATGCGTTTTACGCAACTGTACTTTCTCCCACCTTCTCCCAAGCGACTCCGTCAGTGCCACAGACAGTCTACCTCCAGGTCTGGGACATCCTCGACCGAAAGGCAGAGGAAGTCGCATAAGCAACATTCTAAAGCAGCGCCACTGCTATTCATTCTCGTCCTCTTCGGATGAGAGGGCTCCAACAGAAGTGGGCAGGTTCGCCTTCAGGACTTTTCTTGCGGGCCTGCAACTCCCAACCTCTGAACAGGTGTGAAACCTGGGGATAATCTTTGACAAAAGGCTGACATTGCGTTCACAGGTGTCAGCTGTCGTCACATCCTTTCTTTACCATCTGAGGAATATTTCCATGGGTTAAGCATCTTGTTCCATCTGGTGATTTCCCTACGTTAGTCCACGCCTTTGTGTCCTCACGCCTGGATTATTGCTATTCCTTTTACCTAGTGCTTCCTGGGGTGAATATCTGCCGCTTGCAGCTGATGCAGAACGCAGCAGCCCGGCTATTGACGGGGACCTCTCGGTCCTGTCATGCACCTCTGGTGCTGCGCGAACTGCACTGGCTGCCTGTACGGTGGCGGATCAACTTTAAAGTCAGACTTCTGACTTATAAAGCCCTACATGGACAGGGCCCGGACTACCTGAAAGAGCTTCTGGTTCCTAACTGCCCTGGGCGATCGCTCCGCTTGGCTGACATGGGGTTGCTAGAGATTCCAAGGGTTGGTTTAAAATCTTTAGGGGCCCGTGCATTTATGCATGCAGCCCATACCCTTTGGAATTCTCTAACCCATCAGTTACGGGAGTTCACGACTGTGAAGGGATTGAAACAGGCTCTCAAAACTTATTTGTGGAAGCAAGCATTCAGTGAATGATTTAAACTTTGTTTTACTGTTTTATCTGCATTTTATTGTATTTATAATGTTAATTTGAGTTACATGTTTCTTTTATTGATTGTTAGGCGCCTTGGTTTTGAAAGGTGCCATATAAATAAATTAAGTTAATGTCGGCACTATGAGGACGTGCTATGGTAGCAGCTTGTTCCTGGCGAAGGAGTTAACTTCACACCAGCCATTGCTTGGCTGTCTCCCCTAAGCTGGCGCCAACCACTCCTGGTCGGTCATCACCCCTGGCCCACAGAGCCAGCGACGCAGCTCCAGATTCGGCAAAGCTGGTGTCTCCACCTATTCCGGTAGAGCCACCACCAAAACAGCCTTCCTTGGGGGCTCCCCCCAAGGAGTCTCTACCTGCTTCAGGCATCCCGCACAGGCTGTCCATCACTCTGGCTCCCGACCGCCTGCAGCAGGTCCTCAGTGACTTCAGTAGCAGACTGCTGTACTCCGAGTCTGAGGACTTGGATTTGGCATCTCGTTCTCAGGGTGATGCCATGAGTCTTTCTGCTGAGGAGAGGCCCACCTCCTTTATGGGCATCCTCCGCCCTGATCTCCGAATCTACGGGGATGAAGCTGGAGCCTGTTAAGAAACTTGTAGAATAGCCCCCAACTGACATCCTCAGAAAAGGGGATTCCACGACTGAGGCTTTTCCAGTAGCTGAAGCCATTGTTTTCCCAGCTCTGGCAGCACCCAGCCTCTTGTCCCGCACCATCTGCCAGGATGGCCCGCAGGTACGCGGTACCTACTGGCTCCCTTTCAGGATTTTCACAGCGTCCCTCGGCTGAGAGGGTGGTGACTGAGTCTGTGTTAAGGCGGGTTGGGAACTCAGGAGACACAAAAAGACCACCGGACAAAGAATCCAAGAAACTGGATCCCTCCACCCGAAAGGTTTATGCTGCCTCATCACTGGGCCTCCGTCGGGTGAGCTCAGCTGTAATCATGGCACACTTCTCCCACGCCCTGTTGGGCTCCTTATGAGGTGCTCCCTCACCTTCCCGTGGACCTTCAGAGCCCAGTTAAACAGGTCAGGGACTAGGGCCAGGCGGTTGCCAGAAGGCAAATCCAGGCGCCTGGACATCGGGGATTCCTCTGCCTGTTCAGTTGCAGCCGTGGTGGCCATGCACCACAGGGCTTGACTGCAGGTATCGACATTCCACGGTAGACTCCCAGAACTTCCGGTCCAGGGTGGATGGTCACCTAGAGCGTGATCGAGTCCAGTGCCACGCTGGGTTCTGCTATGACTGCCCAGAAGGAATCCCATGGGTTCCAAAAAACACAAAGAAGCCCTTTTGCTCTTCTGCCCCTGTGGCCAAACAGCCTCAGTTTCAGTCTGGGCAACAGCAGCAGGCCCAGTCTTGTCACCCTCGGCCCAAGTCAGGTGTGCAGTCTGCACACAAACCAGGAGGGAAGGGTCCAGGTGGTCCCGCTTCCGGATCCTCCTCTCCAGGCCTACTCGGTGACAGGATGGGAGTGACCAGCCCCATACCCATCATGACTACTCTGGGCCCTCCCATGGGGGCCAGTTCTGCCACTTCCTTTCTGCCTGGTCTGCTGTTACCACGGACAGGTGGGTGTTTGAAGTGGTCGGTCAGAGACTGCCTATAGAGTTCAAGCAGTACTCATCAAACCGAGCCCGCGCCCACTCAAGGAAAGGCATCACTCCAAACTTAGTAAGCTCTAAGAGGCGACATAGCCCAACTTCTCCTCAAGGAGGTAGTGGCCCGAGTGACAGATCACTCAGTTGACCTAAGGTCCGTTTCCAGGTACTTCCTGGTCCTAAAAGCGGACAGGGAGCTAGTGCTCCATTCTGGACCTTTATGACCTGAACCAGTATCTCGGGTCGCCGCACTTTCAGATGGTAACTCTGTCCCAGATCATGCCATCCCTAGAGCAAAATGTTTGGTTCTTCTCACTGGATCTTGAGACGTGTTCTTCCACATCCCGATCCGTCTGTCACACCTAAGTTTCCTCCACTTCCAAGCGGAGGGAACCCTTTACGAGTTCCAAGCCATCCCATTCGGCCTGTCATCGGCCCACTGGGTCTTCACCAAATGCATTGCAGTGGTGGCAGCCTATCTTCGGCGTCGAGGGGTCAGGCTGTACCCTTACCTCGATGATTGGCTCATAGTGGGTCCCTCCAGATTGGAGGTGGAGAGGTCCAGGGACCTTGCCCTCAAGACCTGTCTCGAACTTGGCCTCCTGATCAACGAAGCCAAGTTGGAACTCGTGCCCTCGCAGGTAATCAACTTCATTGGGGCAGAACTCGACTCTTTCTGAGCCAGAGCCCGGTGGACTGGGCGGAGGTTCTCTCCTGCTTTGCCCAATCACTGCTAAATATATAATGCTACTAACTGGCTTAATCTCGATAACAGAATCAGGTTCTACACTTGTATCATGGCCAAAAAGATGGCCCTTGGTTCCCCCCTTCCCCCGGTCTCACACCTCTAATCCATCTGGCTGCATCGCATAAGCTCAGGCAAGCAGCTCCTCTTGGTTCCACATTGCTGAACCTCCCAATTCCAAAGGTCCTTTAGTTACAGAGCCCCTTTCAAACAACATGAAGTCTTGCTGTATTCTGACTATTGCAGTTAGGTCCTGCCTTTCAACTGCCCCGGAGAACAAAGAGTTAAACTTTCCACGGCCAGCATGGAATGTTCACCACGAGCTCGGTTGAAGCCCCTGTCTGCTGTTGTTTAAACTCCAACCGTCAGATTCTTTACTGCGCCTCACTGAACAGTCGCTCCGGAGATTTCTCCTTTGCTCGGTTCAAAAAAGTCTGTTAAAGTGTCGTTTTTCACTCTGTTTCTACCGAATTTCTGCTACTGAATCTGTCTGTCTGTGGTACCGTGAGTACTAGCTAGGTTTTACATTTAGTTTCTGTGTGGAACTTGTAAATTTTTGGACCGATCGGTTTAGTTTTTAAAAAAGTTTGTGAATTTACTTAGTGTGTGGTAATCGGTCTGTAACGGTTCTAAAAAAAAAAATGGATTTTATTACGTTTTTTTCCAAGACATGTAACACGGTCAGGAACTGATAGGAGTCTTGCCATGGATTGCCAAAAAAAGGGTACGTTTTGGATAGGATTGGCCATGTCTGAGAAACCCAAGAAAAAAAATGGGCCCACTGGGTTTCAACACTGCAGTGTGTGTGGGGAAGCCCTTGCTAAGGCTGATCCCACACAACCTGTGTTTATTGTCTGGGGTTTGACCACCTCGATTCAGACTGCCAAATTTGTAAGAATTTTTCAAAAGCTACCCTGGATAAGAGAGTAGGTAGACTGAGGGAAAGGGAGGCCGAGAAGTCCGCTGACCCGGATGGCCAGCCCGGTTCAGTTCCAATCGAACCAGAAGGAGTGCCCTCTGACCGGGGCGATACTACTTCGGGCAAAAGGAGAGTCGATTCTGAGGAGTCAGTTCTGGTTAAAAGGAAGAGAAAAGATAAATTGTCCAGTTCGGATCCAGAAATTCATACTCCGACCGCTGATGAGATGGCCAAAGTGATAAGAATAGTGCAATCGCTAACTTCGGTTCCGGCCAAACCGGCACCATCTGACAGGGGCTCGGTTCGGTACGTTCCCCCGGTTCCGGATTACACTTCAGAAAAATTTTATGAACCGGAGGAGGAGGAGGGAGAGTATGAGGATGATGATGATGGTGACTATGAAAGTCTGGATGTGCCTATTGACCTGGACATCTCCGCAGACAGACCTTCAGGTGTTTCTCCTCCTAGGCCTTCTGAGTCCCCTTCCCACTTTATGTTTTACAAAAAAGTGGCTGAAACCCTCCAGCTTCCAATGGAAGAAGCAGTAGAGGATCAGGAGGAGCCTGATTCTGTTGAAATGATGGACATCCCAGAGTCCAGGAGACTGTCTATTCCCCTCCATAAATCTTTTGGGAAACAGACAAAATTCTTAAGACACCTAACTCCATACCTCCTGTGGACAGACGAATGGACAAAAGGTACACCCTTTCAGGCTCGGACATGGAGTTCCTTTCTCAGCAATGCAGCCATGTTGGGGTAGTGCAGGCTGCTGCCTGTGATGAGGCAAATATCCCCTTGGCATCACACCCCTCAGATAAGGACTCCAAGAGGATTGATGCCATGGCAAAGAAGCAGTACATGGCAGCATCTTTGGGACTCAGGCAGGCTAACTATATGGCCTAGATACCAAAAGTCCAGATGGGACACTGTGCTGGCTGTGGCTAAACAGGCCCCTGACCAGCTTGCCAGGGAGCTGGAGCAGGTGGCTGCAGATGGGATAGAGGCATCCAAGGTGAAATTTCATGCTGCTGTGGACTCCAATGATGTTTCAAGAGTCATGGCTACATCTGTGGCCCTTCGGAGGATGGTTTTGCTCAGATGTACTAGCCTATCACAGGATACCCAGGCTAAGGCCATGGATTTCCCTGTTGTTGGTAATTCTCTGTTTGGGGAGCAGACAGAGAACTACATGAAAAGATGGGCGAGTACAGGACCACCTACAGGAGTGCTCAGGCCAAAGAAAGGCAAGCCACTCCTCAAAGGCAGCAGTCCAGGGGCAGGGGCAGGCCTTTTCAGAGGCCTTTTTACCAAGCCAAGGCTTCCTCGTCTTCTTATGCTCAGAGGGAGAGGCAGACGGGGAATGAGCAGGCCTGCTTCCACCCCTCAGCCTAAAGCTCCTGCCAAGCAGACACCCTGATGGGTCTGCCCGGGCCGATTCTCCAATACCTGTAGGCGGCAGGCTAGCTTACTTTGTCCAGGACTGGAAGTCTCTGACATCAGACAAGTGGGTCCTGGAAGTAGTAAGCCAGGGACTGGTTCTCAGCTTCAACAAATTTCCCAAGATGAGAACCAGATCCTTTCCACCTGCAAATCCTTCAGAGGCCCTTGCCCTAGAGGCAGAGGTTTCTTCCCTCCTGGCTGTCAGAGCCATAGAAAGGGTTCCTACCCTACGCAGGGGCAAAGGATTGTACTCTAGGTACTTCCTAACCCCCAAAAAGACAGGAGAATGGCGGCCCATCCTGGATCTAAGATATCTGAACAAGCACCTTTTAAAACCAAATTTCAAAATGGTGAGACTGGGAATAATTCTGCCCTCTCTAAGGCCAGGGGACTGGCTACCCTCCCTGGACCTCAAAGATGGCTATTTTCACATTCCCATCAGGTGCTCCCACAGAAAGTACCTCAGGTTTGAGTTGCCCTCAGGCCACTATCAATTCAGAGCAGTGCCCTTTGGCCTAACATCAGCCCAAGGGTGTTCACAAAGTGCCTGGCAGTAGTGGTTGCTTTCTTAAGGAGAAAAAAGATCTCCATCTTTCCATACTTGGATGACTGGCTCATAGTGGGTCAGTCTCCAGACCAAGTCAAGTCACATCTGCAAATAACTCAGCAAGTGCTCACTTCCTTAGGATTCCTCCTCAACCTTCCAGAGTCAGTTCTCGAGCCAGTACAGCTCCTCACCTTTATAGGGGCAGAGCTGGATACAATAAGAGCAAAAGCCTTCCTTCCCCTGGACAGGGCAAGGACCCTTATAGAACTGGCCTCTTCATTCACCCTTCAGGTGTCTCGACCAGCAAGGCATTTCTTGCAGCTCCTGGGCCACATGGCAGCCTCTACAGCAGTGGTCCAGGGGGCAAGATTCCAGATGAGGAGCATTCAGTTCCACTTAAGAGCCTTCTGGTCCCAAAGAAAGGATTCCCTTACCAAACTAGTCCCAGTGACTCGAACCCTGATCCAGGCTTTGCAATGGTGGCAGGATCAGGACAATTTGAGACAGGGAGTTCCTTTTGTCACTCAGTCTCATTCAATGATACCACCGATGCCTCCCTGCTGGGCTGGGGAGCCCACCTGGGCCATCTTACCACCCAAGGGCTGTGGTCACCTCAAGAATCTCTGCTTCACATCAATCTCTTGGAACTCAGAGCAGTGTTTCTGGCACTGCAAGCCTTTTCCAAATCTGTACAGAACAAGATGGTCCAGATCAGAACAGACAATACCACCACAATGTGGTACATCAACAAGCAAGGAGGCACTCTGTCTATGGCCTTGTTCACAGAAGCAATGAAGTTGTGGTCTCTGGCCTATTCCCTGCAAACCTCTCCAATAGCAGTTCACCTCCCAGGGAAGGACAATGTCTTAGCAGATGCTCTCAGCAGGATATCCCAGGGCCATCACGAATGGACCCTAGATCCCCTAGTTTTGGAAGTGATTTTCTCGAGATGGGGCACTCCACAGATAGATCTTTTTGCAGCCCCAGACAATCACCAGCTTCCTCTCTTTTGTTGCAGACCCCCAGTCTTGGGCTCAGTCCCCCTGGATGGTCTGATTCTGAATTGGGAAGGGAAGTTCCTGTATGCTTTTCCCCCCTTCCCTCTCCTGTTCAAAGTGCTAGTCAAGATCAGGTCTCAACCATGCAAAGTGATCCTGATTGCTCCAGACTGGGCCAGACAGCCCTGGTACCCACTGTTGCAGTCCTTAACAATCCACCTTCCCCTGTTTCTTCCCAGGAATTGCAACCTGTTGACATCCTTTCAGGGGAGGATTTGGTATCCGAACCTGAAATCTCTCAATCTCAAGGCATGGCTCCTGAAGAGTTAGTTTGCTGATCTACACCTTTCTCAAGGGGTTCTGGATATCCTTAAGGCTTCTCAAAAGCCTTCCACCAGAAAGACTTGCAGCTCCAAATGGAAAAGGTTCACTATTTGGTGCTCTAATAAGCATATTTCTCCAGAATCTGCTGGGTTTCCTACAGTCCTGGACTATATGGTTCATCTTAATGGCTTGGGGCTTAGGCCAGCTACACTTAAAGTGCATCTGGCAGCTGTTTCTGCCTTCTTGTCAGTGGGCAAGCCCTCTCCTCTGTCAGCCCATCCTGTGTTTTGTAAGTTCTTCAAGGGATTGCTGCACACCAATCCCCCCTTTCGGGATCCTGCTTCTGCTTGGGACCTTGTTTGCATTGCTCAGTTTATGCAACCACCCTTTTAACCTTTGTCCTCAGCAGAGCTTAAGTACTTGACTTGGAAAACTGTGTTTTTGGTAGCCATTACCTCTGCCAGGCGTATCAGTGAATTGCAAGCCCTGTCAGTGGAGCCTGATTTCATCTCTTTCCATAGAGATAAAGTGGTCCTAAGAACTAAAAGGAAGTTTTTGCCTAAGGTGGTTTTAGATTTCCACCTTAATCAGTCTGTGTCTCTCCCTGTTTTTTCTTCACTGACCATTCCTCCTCTGGAGAGAGGAAGTTGCACAGCTTGGATGTTAAAAGGGCCCTCAGCTACTACATAGAGCGCACCAAGGGTCACAGGTTTGCGTCCCTCCAGTTGTTCCTCATATATGGAGAGGTTGGTAAGGGCAGACCTGCCACTAAAAGATCTATTGCCAGGTGGATTGTCTCTTGTATACAGTTCTGCTATGAAAAACTGTGTAGAACATCACCCTCAGGCCTGAGGGCTCACTCTACTAGAGGTACAGCTGCTTCCCTGGCTGCTCCCAGGGATATTCCTATCTTACAAATTTGTCAAGCAGCCACCTGGAAAACAGTCCATACATTCACCAAGCATTACTCTCTGGATATCCAGGCTAGGAGTGATGCTCGGTTTTAACACAGCAGTACTCAGAGCCTATTCCCAAAGTAGGTTCTGTCCTCCTCCATGGAGGTACTGCTTGGTAGTCTGCAATTGTCAGAATACAGCAAGACTTCATGTTGTTTGAAGAAAAAATTACTCACCTTAGTAATGTTGTTTTTCTAATGGAGTGTTGCTGTATTCTGACCTCCCCCACCTCCCCTCTCAGAACCTGGTTTTTGAGATATGGGTGGGCAGGAGCAATGTTGGCACCCTTGAGGTGCCCCCTTTTTCACCCTCCTTTATTTTGGGTGTGTGTGTTTTGTTTTTTGGGTTTCCTAACTTGAGTCTTTGTTTTGAAACCAAAAAACCCTTTTTTAATAAATTTAGTTGCCAGTTGGCTAGTGTGAGTCTTACAGTTTCCACACAGAACTTCTAGTGAGTATTGCTCGTAAAGATCTGATGGTTGGAGTTTAAACAACAGCAGACAGAGGCTTCAACCGAGCTTGCGCTGAACGTTCCATGCTGGCCATGGAAAGTTAACTCTTTGTTCTCCGGGGCAATTGAAAGGCAGTACCTAACTGCAATAGTCAGAATACAGCAATACTCCATTAGAAGAAACATTACTGAGGTGAGTAATTTTTTCTTCTTTTCCATCCATATTAATATCCTGTTTAAAATTAGCCTTGAAAATATTTTTTGGTTAATATTCAGCAGTGTTATTGGTCTGTAGTTTTCTGGCAGTGACATTAAACCTTTTTTATGAACCAGTACTATTGTGCCCATATTCCAATCTTTGGGCAATATCTTGTGTTCTAGGATCATGGATATGTTGTTCATCCACACTTATTGGCAGAGTCCCATTCCCTTTAAATCAGCTGGAAAGTCTTCAAACTGGCTCCTCCCACCCACCTAGGTTGTTTAACTCTCAGTTCCGCCCCATGACGCCAGATCTTCCTTTCTGCTGGAAGATTCAGGTTGCCTCCTTTGTGCTCTTGCATTTTGTAGACCCTGGCTTCAGAAACTTTAGGTATTCAAAAATTTGCCTTGTTCGCATTAGCGATTGTGATTACTTTTCTTCTATCATGGAAGAGACAAGTCTTTCCCTAGTTCGCGGTGTTAAATGCGGCCAGAAGATATCGCGCGCAACCCGTATGCGCGTGGCGTTTACCAGTGGGCGGTTTCCACGGCCGCGGGATCCGCCGAGCAATTAGAGTGCATGCAAGCCTTCGAGGAGGAAATGGCTCATGCTGTGGAATCTTCTCCTCTGAGATTCTTTGTTCGCTCAACCTGGGCTCCACCTTCTTGGGTTCCTTCCGAGAGCTGTGCCACTCTCTCTCCCGACTAAGGGTGAGAGTCCTGCGGGCACGCACTCCTCTCGGTCCCATAAGCGGGAGAAGGACCTGGGGTCGGGGGAGAGATTTCGGTTCCAGGAATCTGCCATTTCTAACCTCAGTCGAAATCACCTGTTCGGCCACTGGCTTCTCAGCCTTGCCATCTGGCCAGTCGACTGAAGTGTCGATGGCGGCGTTGAGATCATTCTCAACCCAATCGACCCTTTATCGCGACTCCGGTCCAGCGACTCTCTCTCTTCAGACTTTGGTCCTTGCTTTACCTGACGAGACCCAGCTTGCTGGGAATCCCAGCGAGCAAGTGGTCCCTGACCCCGGGAAGTCACCGGTCCCGCCGGTGTCTCCTGAGCGACTGAGTCAGCACGTCCAATCTCAATCGAGGTCTGGGACCCCCAACCAAAGGCCGAGGAAGGGCAATAAAGCGGCTGTAAAAGAGGCAACACCATTGGTCGTCCTCCTCCTCCTCTTATAAGAAGAGGCTCGGTGGAAACTCCGTTGGTGCTACGAGGACCTCATGTGGCAACAGCTGATTTTGACTGGGCAGAGATCTTCCCTGGCGCCTACCCCGGCCATTACTTGGCTTTCGCCTCCCAGGCCGATGACTACTTTAGAGCCATTTAAGTCGGTTCCTCCGCCCGCTGAGCTAGCGAAACCTCTGGTTCGGCCTAAACCGGGTCTTACCAATTTTGGTGGAACTGCCCCAAGCAGCCTGTGGGAGGGCTTTTCTAAGGAAGCTAGACTGGACACCAGGCTTCCTGGTGCCTTGGTCACTGTCACCCCAGACCGCCCCGGCTGTGGCGAGGTGATGTGGGCAGTTGATCACTGTATCCAGATTCCTCCGATTTTTGATTAAACTGGCCTCCATTCTCATCCAGGGATAAATCGGCTGGTAGGATAGAGATGGAGGAAGGTCCTTAGATCCTTTCAGGGGCATGCTTCGCCTCATCTCTGAGGCTGGGGATGCCCTGGAACCTATCCAGAAAGGCGGAGTACCCTCTCACTCACATCCTCCAGAGAGGGGGGATACCCCGATGGAAGCCTTTCCTGTGGCTGAGGCCATTGTTGGTCCAGCCTTAGAACTTTGGCAGCACCCTGTCTCCTGTCCAGCTCAGTCTGCTCGTATGGCCCACAAGTATGCGGTGCCCATGGGGTCCCTTGCGGGGTTCACAGAGCACCCTTCGGCCGAGAGCCTTGTGACCGCCTCTGTGTTCAGGCATACTGGTAGTTCTACCGATACAGACAGACCTCCTGAGAAGGAATCCAAATATTTGGATCACTCTGCCCAGAAGGTCTATGCGGCCTCGTCTTTAGGCTTCCATCAGGCAAGCTCGGCCATCATCATGGCACACTTCTCCCATGCCCTTTTGGGGTCCTTGGACAAAGTCCTCCCAAATCTCCCCACAGAAGTGCAGACCACGGTCAAGCAGGTCCGGGACCAAGGCCGCGCTGTTGCCAAGTAGCAGCTCCAGACGGCCATGAACATCGGGGACTCATGTTTCCGTTCCTTGGTAGCCGCAGTTGCCTCTCGCCACAGGGCTTGGCTGAGGCTTTCCTCTTTTCCGGTGGATACTCATCACAAACTAGCTGAAGTGCTTTTCCTGGGCACTGATCTCTTTGGCCCAGGTATGACTGGTCACCTTCGGCGCATAGTGCAGTCCAATGCCACCTTGGATTCCACTTCTGCTAAGGGTTCTTTGGGTCCTAAGAAGCAGCAGCAGAAGAAACCTTTTTGGCACTCTTCCCTTGTGGCCCAGAAGTCCCCCTTTCAGGGGGGGAACAGCAGCAGCAGACTCTAGCTTGACGCCCCCGGCCCAAGCCTGGACCCTCACAGGCGTGTAAGGGAGGCCGAGGTTCAGGCCCTGGATTCTCTGCCTCCAAGCCTGTCCAGTGACTGGGTGGGGGCTGCCACCCCTACTCCCATCACGTCAGCTCTGGGTCTTCCCGTGGGGGGCTGGCTCCGCCACTTTCTTTCTGCTTGGTCCATTGTTACCACGGTCAGGTGGGTCTTAGAAGTGGTCAGCCAGGGACTGCCTCTGGAATTCGAGCAGTATCCTCCAAGCCGAGCCCGCGTCCCACAGGAGGAGAGGATATCCACTCACACTCAGTCGGCTCTTCGAGACGACATTACTCAGCTCCTCCTCAAGGAGGCAGTAGCTCGAGTGGCAGATCCTTCACCAGACCCAGGATTCATATCCAGGTACTTCCTGGTTCTGAAGCAGATGGGGGGCTGGCGCCCCATTCTAGATCTGCACGACCTGAATCAGTATTTCAGGCCACGCACCTTCCGGATGGCAACTGTTCCAGATCATACCATCTTTGGAGCAAAACAGGTGGTTCTGCTCACTGGACCTCCAGGGCATGTTTTTTCACATCCCAATCCATCCGTCCCACCAGCGGTTCCTCCGCTTCAGAGTAGAGGGAACCCTATACAAGTTCCGAGCCATGTCATTTGGCCTGTCATCAGCCCCACGGGTCTTCACCAAATGCATTGCAGTGGTGGAAGCCCACCTCAGGTGTCGGGGGGAGGGGTCAGAATTTGCCCCTACCTCGACGTTTGGCTCTTAGCAGGTTCCACCCAGCAGGAGGTGGAGAGGTCCAGGGACCTGGCCCTCCAGACCTGATCAACGAGGCCAAGTCGGAGGCTCGTGCCTTCTCAGGTGATGTATGCTTCATTGGGGCAGAGCTCGGCTCTCAGCGGACAGTGTGGAGGTTCTCGCTCTTCCTTTGCCCAGTCATTTCTGGTTGGGCAATTATGCTGTGCCCGGGACAGGTGAGCTCCAGGTGCACTCAGTGGACTCCTCTTATCTGGTCTTTCACAGGTACAAGTTGGTTCTGCACCCCCAACCGAAATTCCTTCCAAAGGTGGTGTCAGAGTTTCACCTTTACCAGGTGTTGAATCTACTGGTGTACTACCCCAATTATACTTTGAAGTATAGAGTACAGGCTCCATACTTTGGACCTGGAATGAGCTCTCTTTTATTATAAGGAGAGGACGGCAGAGATTCAGGGGGAGGTTCACCAGCTGTTTGTCACCTACGCAGACGCCGCTTCTAGCAGACCTGCAGCAAGGCAGACAATTGCTTAATGAATAACATCTCGCATTTGTCTGTGCTACGAGTTGACGGGCAAGGAGCCTCCCAAAGCGATAAGAGCTCATTCTACCCGCCATACCGCTGCATCGGTGGCTGCTTCCAGGGACATCCCTATCCAGGAAATCTGTCAGGCTACTACCTGGAAGATGACAAACCCTTTATCACCCATTGCCACATCGACCTTGAGTCACGCCCGTGATGCTGGTTTGGGGCCTCAGTTCTCAATCTCTGTTCCCCAAGTAGGGGTGTGCCTTGCCTCCCTCTTCCCGGAGAGTGCTAGGAGTCTGCCAATAAGTGTGAATGAGCAACACATCCACGATGGTAGAAAAACAGGTTACTCACCTGTAACAGTAGATCTTTCACGGAATGGTCTCTTGCAGTAAGTCATTACTTCTGGGGAGTTCGATAGGTGGTGCTCTAGAACAGCAATCTCTTCTAGCAGTCTCCACACAGGGACCACCACACAACCTCATTCCTGGGCTGTGCCTATAAAAGTGGGTGGTCCTGGTAGTCTCCATTCATTTTCCTGCCAGCTTCAGCTCTGACAGCAGCTTACTCTTCTGCCAGCAGTCTTACGTGATTAAACCCATGGCTTGGGGTACGGCTTGGTTACACGGCACCATATTCTTGTGCTCACCAAGAGCTTTTACAATGGATGTTTTCCTGTTACGGACTCTGGGTACTCTATCAAAGGGCTCTAAAACCTCAGAGTCCTCTTCAAGAAGCAAAATAGGAAGGAAATACCTTCACCTAAAGTCCTGCCTGACCGCCCTTGAACAGTCATGTCTCCTAAACATGTATCATCAAGAAAACATTCTTCGACAGGCCATATCCCCCCGTTGACGGCAGGCACTTCTTCATCAAGAGAACATAGAAGTTCAACTTCACATAGAAAGGAATGTTCATCGTCGACGGGACATCATTCCTCAGCTCCCCCGTCAACGAAACCACATGCATAGTCGACGATGAAGTTCTTGCTGCATTTGTCGTCGATGGGGCACACTCCCCCGTCGAGATGACTCCACAAGACATCCTCATCGATGAAAACACCTCCTCTGTCGACAGAGCACACTCTACTTGCTTCATCGTCGACGGGACATGCCCCTAAACCTCCAACGTCGACGGGAAGTCCGCCACCGGCAACGGAACATGCATTTGCCTTCTCATCATCGACACGCTTTCCATCGTCGATGGAGCATGTACCTACCGATCTTGCTTCAGTGGGAGCTCTTGCAGCAGGCTATAACCTTTAGTACTAACGCCGCAGGCCTTAGGACCCACCAGAAAAATTCTCAGCTAGCAGTATCCAGCAGGGACCACCCCCAACGTCGGCTCCACCCCGTCGGCCATGGTATAAAAGGGGCAGACCCAGCTCCACCCCAGTTCTTTTCCCTCCGTGATCCGCTCATGTTGGGGAAGATCTTGGCTTGCCAGCAAATGTCTCCTTGCAGTTGTTTTTGGCGAATCCAACCAACGTATGTCGTCCTCATCATCAGTATCCTCCAGGCCTCACAGGAACAAGTGTAGCTGCGGCCACCAGATCCCGTCGAAGGACGGCCACACCAAGTGTGTGTTTTGCCTGGGATCAGACCATGACACAGCGGCCTGCTCCACCTGCCAGGGCTTCGTCAGAAGGACTAGAATCTGTCGCCTGAAGACCCTTAAAGCCTACCTTTTGGAACAAAAGATGGACGTCCTGCACACCTGTGGGGAGAAGGACAAATCCAGCAAGCGCTCCTGGGACATGGAGTGTAGTCGGTCCTGCCACTGGTCTAGGTCCCAGTCACATTTTCTGTCCTCCCCCAAGAAGCCCCGCTCTTCTTCTGGCTCCGGAGATCATCATCCCCATAAAGATTCTGTTCCAGCTAAGAAGCAGACTCTGGCCAAAGTGGGTACGTTGGGGGAGAAACCTGCTTTGCCTAAGGTGACGCCGCTTCGGGTCACCCCCAAGACCTCCATGGCACAAGTTTCGGCCCTGCTTGCTAGGGTCCCGGCTTCACCTGAGAAGGGTAAGCCACTGGAGTCAGAAGACACTCCAGCACCGCCGTGGGAGAAACAGTCGTTGGTCCTGGTACCAACACCGGCAGAAGGGGCGCCAGTGACTGATGCTACCGCAGAAGGAGCAGTGTCTGCGTCTCTTAAGTCTTCCTCCCCATGGGGCTCTGCGGGAGGTTCCCCTCAGGGCTGCTGGATCCTTCAGACCCCTTATTCCCTTTTCCTGGGACAGCGGCTTCTGTATTTTCTAGGGAAGAGCTCCAGGAGCTTTTTTTGGTTTGATGGGGTCAAGTACAGAAGAAACAGACTCCCCAGAAGCTGGCCCTGTCACTGGTTCCAGATCCATCGGGCACACCACGACCGGAGGGTGTTCCCACGCCTTCGCCTATGAAGAACCCTGAGAGGCCGCTGCCTCTCTCATCCTCTAAGGTCCGATCTTATCTGTGTCAGTCTTCACCATTCATCACCTTTGGGTACTTGCCCGGAGGTCATGACCCCGCGGGAGCTTTTTTTTTTTTTTGATGGGTGGAGTCGACGCACCATCGGCGCCGCCCTTGAGGCAGACGCAGTGCATGGCGCTCATGGGTTGGCCATGAGGTGTTGTCGACTCCGCCCTCCTGCCAGTTCTTAGTCTCCTGCCGTTGAGGTCACCTTGTGGGACGCTTTGAGAAGAATCTACTCCTGAGAGGCCTACTTTTCAAGCCTTCCGTTGCGCAGTTCGAAATCCTCTAATTTTATTCGACCCAGTGTCTAAGTCCGTTGACTCCTTTTTCCTTACAGTTCTGTTAGCCTACTCGGACGTCGCCTGGTAAGACTGTTCCTTGTTTGTTTTATTTCGATGTCTAGTCTAGTTTGGTGTTTCTTCTCGTAGGTCATGTCTAGGTCGGAGGGAAAGAAGACTTCCAAGACGGGACGGCCCCCCCATGCGATGGTGCCCTTGCAGCCTAAGTACTCAGTCACCAACCAGCACTACCGTTGCCTCGCGTGTCTTTGCCCACTTCACGACATGGATTCGTGCGACGCCTGTTTCTCCATGGACTGCTGGGTCATCGAGCAATGCGCATGGAAAGTGGGGCGAGCTCCGCCGATTTTTCGCGGTCGGGCGCACATTCGTCGGCCCAAGCCGCATTCTCTCTGCCTTTCCTCCGGGTCCCCTCCCAGTTCTATACGGACCAAGGCGAGGGGGGCATCTGCTTCTTGTAGCCTAGCTGGCAGAGGCCCTTTCCGCAGTGCAGGAGGCCCGGTCTGCGCCCCAGGGCGGCTGGAGCACCACCTTGCCAGCCCTTGGGGTGAGAAGGCTCACCGGTGTCGTGCCCGTAGCTTCGGAAGGCCTGGGTCGGTGCCATCCTTGGCGCAGTCTGTCAAGCGCCATCTTGGGCCTCTCGCCGGGCGCCGTGGGCCCTGATGGCACCGTCGGTGGCGCTGGTCTGTTGCTCAAGAGAGTTGCTGCTGTCGGCGCTGTAGGAGGCTCTACGGCACCGTTCCTAACTGTTTCTCACCCCAGCACTGTTCGCGGCACCGTGGTTGAGCATGGCGCCGTGTCCAGTTCTGGAGCCGTTTGCGGCTCTGAGCATGGACACGGCGCCGTGGGGGCTTCAGAGCTTAGCGCTGTTCACAGCACTGAGAGCGCTGTCGTGGCAGTCATCTGTGCCATCTCTGTCCTCGGCGCCACTTGCAGCGCCGTGGTGTGTGTTAGCACGAGAGCACAGTCGGCGCTGTCGTCACCGTGGCTGGTCTCGACACCGCTTGAGGCACCGTTGGTCAGAACGGTGCCATGACAGGCTCCGGCTCCAAGGCTGCTGCCCTTGTTGGGGCAGTGTCCTTTTCTGGCACCGTTCATGGTGCAGGGGGGGCACCGGCACTGACTCAGGTGCAGTGTCTGGTCCTGGTCTCTGTTCAGTGGGGATGGCAGTGGGCGTCCATGCACTGTTTGGCACAGGACTTCGATCTCCACCTCTTCGGAGGAGAGTCTGACTCTGAGTCAGATAGGCTGTCTGGCTCCTGGAATTGGCTGCTGATGTGGACACCCTGGTGAGTGTCCTCGACAGGCCGTAGTCGGCCCCTTCTGAGGAGCGGACAGTGACTACCACGGCCAGGTTCAGGGGTTCTGACCAGCAGGCAGCAGTGCAGGCCACCATTGCCCTGCAACCTGGCCTCTGAGGTTCTCTGACCCCTCAGTGGTGGTACCCCCTCAGGTGGTGTGCCTGGATCGCCCTACTTTGGGGCCGATCGGAGCACCCAAGGAGGGAGGGTGCTGCTCCTGGATGGCCCTTGAGGAGCTGACCATGGCTGTCAGCTGCCTAGGCTGGCTCTCTCGGGAGGCGCGCACTTGGATTCAGGGGTCGAGGGCATGGGGTCTCTTGGCTGGTATTCTTTTCCCAGAACCCACCCGGCTCTGGGAGGCCGTGAGCGATCTCCGCCCTTCCTTTTGGTTTCCTCAAGAGGGCCTTGATCTTGCTCGAGATACAGCTCTTGCAGCAGGATACACCATTAGGACTGAAGCCGACAGGCGTCAGGACCCCACGTAAATTTTCTAGCTAGCAGTCTTCAGCGGGGACCACCTCCGACGTCGGTCCCGCCCCCGACGTCAGGCGTAGTACATAAGGAGGTGGTCCCCCCACAATCCTCAGTTCTTTTCCCGCCATCGACATCGCAAGTATCGGCCTCTCAGTCCTTTTTCTAGCGTGCAACAACCTTTAGATTCGACAAATTCATCTTCCTTCACAACTGGATTCAACTGATGTCCTCTCTAAATACTTCTCTGGAGGCTCACCAATCGAAGTGTGCCTGCGACGGACAGATCCCCTTCAAGGATCCATATTCGGCCTGCATGCGCTGCCTAGGACCGGAACATGACACCAAGGCCTGCTCCTTCTGCCAGGACTTCAACAGTCGCACCAGGATCCGCCGCCAGAAGGCCCTTCAAGCGTTCCTCTTAGAGGAAGAACTTCAAAACCTTGGACAAGGAACCTTCCTCCAGGGGAGTCATCGGGTAAAACCCACAAGCACCGGGAGAAACACTGGGAGAAGGAAAGGCCCAGGTCCCTTGCGAGGGCCTCTGACTCCCGAAGCTCTAGCTCACGATCGGACCACTCTCCCTCCAGGGCTCAATCGCAACCTCCCCCGGTTCAGGTCAGATCCTCCTGCAGCTCCTCTTCTCTGCAGCCCCTGAAGACTTCCAGCCCGTCGGCATCTTCCACTCCATCTAAGGCCTCGTTGAAGTCTGGGGAGCTCCACAAATCATATTCCCGCCGGCGGGACTCCGACGCCAGGTCGGTTTCCCAGCCTCCGCGTGTGTCGGACCCGGTTCCTTGCAAGACCAAGGACCTGACATCCCTCAAACGGACATCGGACCCGATGTCAGCCCACCCGACGTTGGCCAGGCATCACCGACGCTTCCAGGAGCTGGCGACACTAAAACACCCGTCGCCGGCCAGGCGTTCGCCTCTGAGGACATCGGCCAGGGGACAGACGTCGGCTACCCCAGAGAGGAAGACCGCACCACCATCGCTGGCTGACGCCAGTGGGAAGGTCTCGTCAGAGGAGGATACCACACAGCCCGAGGACCAGGCGGGCGACACTGGAGACGCTAGGCTCCCACGTGAACCTTCCTCGGATCGGGAGACCCCCGGGGAACTGGCGACAGGCCACCGGCGCCGGGCCCATCGTCGGGCATGAACTTGGCAGAGGTAAAGGAGCTCTTTACCTTCTGGAGGGACACCATCAGAAAAGATATGGTCACCACATGTCCCCCTCCTCCGACTCCGCCTCCTCCTACTCCTTCACCGCCTACACCCCCCCCCACACCCAAGGGGCCTGTAGAACGGTCGCCAACCCCCAAGGAGCAAACACCACCTCCTCGGGGCAGATCCTCAGACAGGAAGACCTCCCTCAGATCCACCTCAGGGTCACCCAGTCCTAAGAGACCCAGGCGATGTCGGTACCCCGTCTGAGGAGGATTCTAGATCTGACACCTCAGGTGCTCCAGATCTCCTTCTCCCATCAGCATTCCCTCTCTGGACCCACGTAACCTACCAGTCTCCTCCGGATGATCCCTCTTCGCGGACATCATGAGGCACATCCAGGAGAATATAGCGTCACCAAGGCTGCCTGGAAATGTCCGCATTCCACTCCAGCAGTGCCGAAGAAGACTGACCTATACAAGGCCCTAGGGAGGACCACTATCTGGCGAACCATCCTCTGGCTGACTCCTGGTCATCACTGCTTCACATGACCGATGCTAAAGACCTCAGCATTTGAGCACACAGCCACCGGACCAGGAATCCAAGCAATTGGATGTCCTGGGTAGGCGCACATACGCGGCTGCGACTTGCGCCATCAGGTCACTGAATTACCTCACTCACATGGTTCAGTTCCAGAATGCACTGTGGGAACCGGGACAGGACCTGGTCGAGAAGATGCCTGATGGTGACCAAAAGGAGGAACTCTTGAACCTTCTCCGCACGGGTTCGGATATGGGGACCCAGGTGCTCAGAGCCGCATATGATTCTGCGGACTCTTCAGCCAGAGCTGCAGCCTCAGGCGTGTGTCTCCGGAGACACTCTTGGCTCCATATCTCTGGTTTTACCCCAGGCGTCCAGAAGAACATCTTAGGCGTCCCTTACATATGCGAGGTCCTATTTGATGAAGCCTCCGAGGAAGGTGATCACCAAACTTCAGGGGCGGGAAGGCAGTCAGATATGTACAGGCCATGTACAGGTCTCGGCCCTGTTCCTTCGCAGGGACCAGAGCCGCTTTCAGTGGCTGGCTACAAAGACAACAGCCACGTTCCGCCAACAGCACCTGCAAAGCCCAGGCCAAGTCATCGCCAGGAAGAGGCCAACGATTTTGCAAAGTCGGCAACAGCCTGCGGATCAAACGCTGCCACAGCATGACTCCTTCCCAGCCCCTGCCCCCGGATCAACGGGAACAGAAGGTCGTGGGTTGCATCACACGCCACTTGCCAGGGTGGCAGTCGATCACCACCGACAGGTGGGTTCTGCAACTGGTCAAAAGGTCATATATATAGAATTTGTGGGCAGTCCACCTGAGCCTCCCTGCTCTCCGATATTTGGGTCAGCATGCCCTGCTCATATAGCAGGAGGTACTCTCGCTTCTGGAAAAAGAAGCCTTAGAGCATGTTCCGGAGAACCAGAGAGGACTAGGGTACTATTTTCACTTCTTTCTGGTTCCAAAGAAAACGGGACCTCCGTCCAATACTGGACCTCAGCGACCTCAACCTGTTGGTCGTTTACAAACACTTCCGCATGGTGACACTTCCGGGACTTATTCCCATGCTGAAGCGAGATGCTTTTCAGGCATCTTTGGACATGCAGGATGCCTACCTGCACATTCCCATTGCTGAAGCACACCGGAGGTTCCTGCGCTTCGCGTTTCAGACCGCCATTATCGGTTCGAGCTCTTCCCCTGAGCTGTCATCGGCACCTCACATTTTTCGAAGTGCATGGCGGTCGTAGCGGCGTCTGAGGAGACGAGGCCACTACGTGTTCCCATACCTGGACGACTGGCTTCTCATGGCACCCTCCAGGGAGGCACTGATGACGGCTATTCACTGTACCCAGTCCCTTTTTCAATCACTGGGTATTCTCATCAACTACAAGAGTTACTCCTGGTGCCGTCCCAGAAACTACAGTTTCTAGGGACATGGATATGTTGTTCATCCACATTTATTGGCAGGTTCCTTGCCGCTTTAAATCTTGCCGGAAGGTCTTCAAGCTGGCTCCTCCCACCCACCCGGATGGTAAAACTCTCGGCTCCGCCCCATGACGCCAGATCTTCCTTACCGCTTGGAAGCTCAGGTTCCCTCCTTAACGCGTTGCGCTTAAGACTGGTTCCTAATTCTTGAAAAGTTCGAAATTGAAAAGTTTTTTGCAAAAGACTTCGGTCTTCTCCTCGCGGCTGCGATGGACAAATCGACTCCCGGTTTTCGGAGGTGCCCTTGCGGGCAGAAGATATCTAGGACGGATCCGCACTCCACGTGCGTCTACTGCCTGGGCCTTGAGCACGACCCACAGGCCTGTGACTTGTGCTCTTCCTTTTCGGCCTACATCCTTGAAGACCATGCTGCCCGATTACAACTGGGGCGCCCCGAGAAAAGAATTCCACCGGTGAAATCTAAAGAGGCCCGATTGGCGGTGTCCTTGGCGGCGGAGTCGGCCGATCAGCTTGAGCAGATGATCGCCCTCTAAGAGCAGGCGGTGCTGGCCGTTTCTACCTCGTCTGCGGCATTTGTCCCGCTCTCTCTCGGTGCCTCTTACTCGGCTTCTTTAAAGGAGCTTTGTCTGACCCTCTCGACCAAAGGTGAGGGTCCAGCTTCTTCGGGACCTTCTTCCAGGTCCAAAAAGAGCAAAAGTAAGTCTCTCCGTCGACGCTCTTGGGAGCGGGAAAAATCCCCTCCCTTAGACAATCTACTCAATTCGACCCCTCAGCTTCGGCCACTGCTTCATGGTGTCCCCACCAGGCCAGTTGGCCGAGACTCCTGCCGACGCGGGTCGAGATTTTTCTCGACCCGCTGGGAGGTTCTTGGAGAAGCTGAAATCCCTCTCCCGGTTCCCCGGTGGGAGTTGAGGATCCCGTCGGCTCGTCATGCCTCCGGTTCAGGCCTTCGGTGGGATCGTCCGAGCCGAGGGTAGCGATTTCTGACACTTCTCCTCGCCTTCCTCGGCTAGTTGAGGACTCTCGGTCTCGGTCTCGGACATCCTCACGGTCAACCGATCCTGCCGTCGCCAATGGTCCGGCCGCACGACAGCCTTGCCGACTCTTCCTCTGACGAGGGGAGGCTTGAGCAAGTTAAATCGGATCTGAGGAACTTATGTGGCAACAGCTCCTTTTTGACGAGAATAAGCCGACTGATCGTCTTCCCGGCCATTAAAGTGACTGTCACGGAGCCAGCGAAACAACCCCTCGTTGTAGTCGGAGCCTGTTCTCAGGCGGTTGTTGAGCCAATTCAACTGCCCACCGATTCTGGTGGAACCTCCCCCCCACAGCCATTAGTTGGGGCTCCGACCAAAAATTCTCGGTCGGCTTTGGGTTTACCCCATAGGCTGTTGGTCACCCTCACTCCCGATAAACCTCGGCGGGTGGAGGGTGGCTCAGGGCGAGCAGCTCTTTGAGGACTCTTCTGAGTCGGTGATGGTTCCTCCCTCTTCTCCAAGTGCATAGACTTGGAGTCCTCGGAGGACAGTCAATGGACGATAGCCTTCGTCCTTCTTAGGGTTAACCGACTCATCTCGAGTCCACAGGGAAGCTCGAACCGTTTCGCGGAGCCAGGTATCCTCACGAGGAGATTCTGGACGGGGATTCTCCCCACGGAGGCCTTTCCGGTGGCGAAGCCATAGTGGAGTCGGCCTTGGAACTTTGGCAGCGTCCTGCTGCCTGCCCCTGCGCCTGCCCAGGTTGGCCAAGAGTATCAGCGGTCCCCCGGTTCCTGTCCGGTTTTGGAACACCCCTCGGCCGAGAGGTTGGTTACCGACAGCATTTTCGAGCGTGCGAGCACCAGGGATGTGGACAAACCTCCGACAAGAATCAAGAAATTGGATTATGCGGTGAAAAGTCTATGCTCGTCCTCTCTCGGCCGTCGTCAGGCCAGTTCGGCTTGTCCTCATGGCACATTTTCTCACGCCCTGTTGGGCTCCCTGGATGAGGTTGTCCCTCATCTTCCTGCAGATCTGCAGACTGCTGTCAGGCAGGTGCAGGACCAGGGCAGGGCAGTGGCTAAACAACAGCTCCAGACTCGTTGAACGCCGGGGACTCAGGTGCCAGGTCTGTGGCGGCCGCTGGTAGCCATCGTCATCGGAGCTTGGCTGAGGATATCCACCTTTGCCGGATACCTTTAAGTTGGCGGATGTTCCTTACGGACTGACCTCTCCGGCCCTGGGGTGGAAGGTCACCTGCAGAGGATAGAAGTCAATACTGCTGGACTCGGTCTCTTCAACTCAGGACAAGGCCACAGCCTAAGCCTTTTGTCCTTCTGCGCCCGGCCCAGCAGCGTCAGGGCCAGCAGGCACGACGCCAGTAATACAAGCCCAAGCCGTCGGCTTCCTCCAACAGGAAGCAGGGTAAAGGCCCAGGAGGTTCCTCTGCGGTCCCTCTCCAAGCCTGCCCAGTAAGGGCCAGGCTGAGTGTCGCCCCCATCCTGTCACCTCACCCCTTGTTCCCCGTGAGGCAGTAATTACTTCCTTTCCGCCTGGTCTGCTGTTCTACCACGGACGAGTCAGGTACTGGAGGTGGTGGGAAAAGGCCTACCTCTGGAATTGAGCAGGCCCCGCCCTCAAGCCGTCGCACCCTCGGGGCCTCGAGTCCATAGCCTCACTGGTGGCTCGCCGAGCGACGACATCGCTCTCCTCCTCCAAAAGGAGGTAATCACAGTGGAGGACACCCCCTTCAGACCCGGGGTTCGTGTCCAGGTATTTCCTGGTTCCGAAGCAGGCGAGGCTAGCGCTCCATTCGTCTACACATTGAACAAGTTCCTAAGGTCTGAACCTTCAGAATGGTCACTCTAGGCAGATAATACCACCTCTGGAACAGGAGTGTGGTTCTGCTCTCTGGACCTACAGGACATGTTCTTTCTCACGTCCCTATCAATCCCGTCACATTGGAATTCCTCCGCTTTCGGTAGGAGGATCCCTCGAGGATTCGAGCCATGCCCTTGACTTATCTCCAGCTCAGGGTCTTCACCAAATGCATGGCAGTGGTGACAGCATTCCCTGCGGTGCCGGGGGTCAGGTGTACCCTTACCTGGACGATTGGCTGATAGCAGCCTCACTCCAGGCCAGGAGGTGGAAGCGGTCAGAGATCACAGCCCTCAGGTTTGCTCGAGTTGGCCTTCTCATCCGCGAGGCCTAGTCAGACTCGAGCCAAAGCAGGTGATCCTGTTCATCAGAGGGCAGAGCTTGACTCTCTTTGAGCCAAACACGACTCGCCGGACAGGGCCCAGGTTCTACCTCCGCTGACGACGATCATTTTCTGGTTGGGCAATCGCCTGCGGGACTTCCTCACGCCTTCTGGGTCTCATGGCGGCCTGTGCCAACAGCGTGGTCCGTTGGGCCCTCTGGCACATCTACGCTCCCTTCGAGTGAGGACTGGCCAGCCAGTGGTCACCAATGCTGCGATCCTTTGGACCAGCTAGTGATAGTGACCAGGAGATGTGGAGCAGCTCTCCAGTGGTGGACGTTCTATTCCGTTTGCAGGAGGGCATCCCATTTGTACCCAGAGCAGGCCGGTGTCTCTATCGACCGATGCCTCTCTGATGGGTGGGGTGCCCATCTGGAGACACCGAGTGCCACGACCTCTGGTCCCCAGCGGAGTCGATGCCACATCAACCTGCTGGAGCTCCGGTGGTCCGCCTAGCTCTCACCGCCTTTGCTCCGTTTCTTGAGGTCAAGTGGTCCGGGTCAGGCGGACAATACCACGACCATGTACTACCTGAACCGCCAGGGGCGGGGCCGCTCAATGCTTCTATGCAAGGAAGCTCTCCGCATTTGGTCACTCGTGCGCAGCCTGGAGGCGGATCTCCTAGCCATTCATGTGGCAGGAGCCTCCAACACCCTGGCCGATGCCTGGGCGGATGGGGGCTGCATCTCACAGTGGTCTCTCCTGCTGGAGGTAGTACAAAATCTGTTCTCCCACTGGGGCACACCTCAGGTGGACCTGTTTGCCTCCAGGGAAGGAAGCTGAGACTGTTTCATGCCGCTCCCCTCAGCAGGGCTCGCTGCAGGGGGATGCCTTCTCGAGGCTGTGGACCCTGAGCCTCTTCTACACCTTTCCCCCATTTCCCTTGATTCACAAGATGCTTCTCAAAGCAAGGAGGGACAAGGCGCAGGTGATCCTGATAGCTTCAGACTGGCCCCGCCTGTTCTGGTACCCAGATCTCCTCAGCCTCAGCTCCAGGCTCCCGAGGCAGCTTCCAGCTGCCCGGACCTGCTTTCAGTCAATCAGGGAAGGTGTTCATCGGACCTTCAATCCCTGCACTGTGACGGCCTGGTTCCTGAGGCTAGAGTTCCAGGCCTTGGGTCTTTCCGGCAGGGTCATCAATGTTGTTGAGGCATCCCGTGAGAGTCGACCAGAAAATGTCGCCTTCAAATGGAAGAGATTCTTCATTTGGTGGCAGCCAGGGCAAAGAGCTTGGACCCTTCCTCCTGTTCTGTAGCAACATTTTGGACCCTTATGGTCCCTTTCTAGTCAAGGGCTTAGGTTGTGACCCTAAAGGTGCACCTGGCAGCCATCTCTGCTTACGAGTGCGGGCGGGAAGCAGTGAGTGCGCAGAAAGGAGTGTTTGGGCGCTTTTTCAAAGGCTGTGATCACATTCCCCTCCGATGCGAGAACCTCTCACCTCCGTGGGATTTACTGCTGGTACTGGCAAAGCTCATGAGCCAGCCATTAGAACCAATGCACAGGTGTAGTCTCTCACCTGTCGTGGAAGACCGCCTTTCTTGAGCCTATCCGTCAGCCAGAAGAGATAACGGAGGCTCAGGCGCTTTGCTCGAGTCTCTTACCTGGTCTTCCACAGGGACAAAGTTGTCCTCTTCCTGAAATTCCTTCCGAAGGTGGTGCGGAGTTTCACCTTAACCAGGTGCTGACTCTGCGGTGTTCTACCCAATCGCACCTCGGGAGGCCGAATAGGCTCCATACTTTGGACCCTAGAGAAGTGGCTCGCTTGTATAAGGGCGCCACAGCTGAAATCCAAGGAGGGAGAGATTGCCAGCTATTTTGTCACGTACGCTGAAGCCGCACCTGGCAGACCTGCAGCCAAGCGGACGATAGGCAGGTGGGTCACCTCCTGCATAGATCGCTGCTATGGTTGGCGGGCATGGAGCCTCCCAGAGGATAGAGCTCATTCTACTCATCATACTGCTGCATCGGTGGCTGCTTCCAGGGCGTACCTATCAGGGGAATCTGCAGAGGCTGCTACCTGGAAGTCCTAGCCCGCCTTTGTTACATTACCACATCGACCTTGAGTCAGCGGGATGCTGGTTTTGGGGCCTCGGTTCTCCAGTCCATATTCCCAAGTAAGTATTAGGGGTTGTCGCCTTGCCTCCCTCCTCCCGGAGAACTGCTAGGAGTCTGCCAAGCCAGTGTGGATGAACAACATATCCATGTCCTAGAAGTACAGGTTACTCACCTGTAACAGGAGTTCAAGGAATGGTATATGTTGCTCATCCACCGACCACTCCGACTACTCGGCCGCGTCAGCACAACCTGAGCTTCCAGCGGGCAGATCTGGCGTCATGGGGGCGGAGCGACGTTTTACCACCCCGGGTGGGTGGGAGGAGCCAACGAAGACCTTCCGGCAAGTTTGCATGACAAGGAACCTGCCAATAAGTGTGGATGAACAACATATACCATTCCTAGAACTTCTGTTACAGGTGAGTAACCTGTATTTATAGGAGCAGTTCTGGACACTGTCAGAGGAAGCTTTCTTCCCTCGGATCGTAGCGAACTCACGTCAGATCCTTCATCGAGGGACCTGTTGGTGAAGGCCATCCCGGCCAGATCGGTCCTTACCGCCTGCTCGGGACACATGGCTGCGGCCATTGCAACAGTCCACTGGTGCGTCTCCACATGCGGGTAACCCAGTGGATGCTAAAGTGCAATGGGACCAAAGACAGGACCATCTGCAGGCGCCAATTGAATCCACAAATGCCGTGATTAGGGATCGGCAATGGTAAGCTGGAACCCAGGAACACTCTCCGGCGGGGATCCTTCTTGGCGCGCATCTCCGACTGGCCTCTCCACAGGCCTCAGGGCCGGTGGGAGCACACCTGGGCAGTGCTGGTCTCAGGACCTTTGGACAGCCCAGGAGTTTCTCTCCACATCAACATTTTGGAAATGAGGCAGTCCTTTCGCTCTGCCAAACCTTCAGTCGGAGATCACGGGTACACTCCTGTTACAAACAGACAATACCGTGGTGATGTATTACCTCCAACAAGTGAGGAGGCATAACCACCCACTTTGCAGGAGGCATGAGGTACGTAGAGTGGATATTGCAACAGCGAGCAAACCTAATGCAGTACACATCCAGGAGTGGACAACACCATCGCGAGACAGTCTGAGTCACTCTCAGACCAGAGTCCACGAGTAGGGCTTCTACAGAAGGTGGCAGAGGATCTATTTCCAGATGGGTACTCCAGAGTTGACCTTTTGCATCCTCATCAATACCAAAACTGCCCAATTTTACTACAGCTAGATCAGGGCCTGGTGTTTTCTGGCAGAAATGGCATTGTCCCTCTCCTGGGCGGGCAGATTCCTCTATGCCTTCCCTCCTTTCCCATTTGATCCAGAGTTCTCTTAAAACCTCACAGGGAGTAGCGATGCTCATTTGATTACGCCTTTCTGGCCCAGACAAATTTGGTTCCCTCTTCTGCACCAGCTAGCCCGAACCTCAGTTCCTTATGAGTCAGCTCCCATCTATTGTCTCAGGAGGCGGGTTCATTGGTCACCCAGACTTCGTTTATTGAACCTGCGTTTGGCTCCTAGAGACATAGCCATGATCAAGATCACAGGGGTCTACTGAAGTAGCAGATCTGCTCTCTGCACGCAAGACAGGCAACCAGCATAGCGTACACCATGAAATGGCGTAGATTCTCTTTATGGGCTCAAGCGTGCGGCTTTGCCGATTAGACTGTCACAGCTGGTTCCTGGACTACCTGCTTTCCCTTTTCCATTCGGACAAACACTCCTGGAGTTAAAGTGCACGTTTGTGCGATTTCTGCTTACCATGCCCCAGTAAGCGATCGGATGGTGGCCCAACTGGCTGGCTATTAGCATGCCTTTTAAAGAGTCCTCCACCTTGAGCCATCCATCGAGATCCAAATTCCTCCTTAAGGACTTTACCCTTAATGCTGGAGCAGCTTATGCCTTGCCACCTTTTGAACCAGCCGCAGATTGCGAGCTACGTTTTCTCTCTTGGAAAACATTATTTTTAGTTGCTGTTACTTCGGCGAGAAGGATCTCGGAATTGCATGCTCTTATGTGCAAACAGCCTTATTTGATTTTCCATCAGGACAGGGTATCCCTAAGGACAAACCCAAAGTTCTAGGGACATGGATATGTTGTTCATCCACACTTATTGGCAGGTTCCTTGCCGCTTTAAATCTTGCGGAAGGTCTTCAAGCTGGCTCCTCCCGGGTGGTAAAACTCTCGGCTCCGCCCCATGCTGCCCAGATATGAAAATTCGTACCTACCGGTAATTCTTGATCTTCTCTTGTATCTTCACCATTCATTACTGCTTGGGTTAAGCGGGCGCTTTCCCGCTACGGGAGTGTGTTTTTTTTAATCAATGGTGCGCCTCGGGATGACATGACTCGCATCATGCGCGAAACCATTGAAACCAGTCGACTCCTCCTCCATCTCAGTTCTGTTGGCGGAGAGGCAAAATTAAAGTGTAAGAAAAAGAAAGTGAGGCAAGAGGCCGAGGGATAGAAAAAAGGAAAGGAAATAAACTGAAAAGGAATAAGCGATGGAGAATAGACGGGAAAATTCCTACCCTAAGGGACACAGGGCCTCCTTTCGAGGCGGCTCTAGGGAGGAACAGAGAGGAGAGGAGTAGAGAAAGAAAGGCATCGTGAGAAGAGGGCAGTGCCCGCCGGGCACTGTTGGTTGAGAGCTTGTAGGCTCGAAGCTAACAAGAACAGAATCGTTGTTAGGACTGCAGAGAGGTTCCACAGCGAACCTTCTGAACAGATCCAAAGGGCAGACTCTCTGAATTCTCAACGTGCCAAGTCCCCCATCCTAGCTGAGGGGCTCCTAGACTGTCAGGCAGAACCTGTTCCGGGCGCCCATCCAGGAAGGACTAAATTCCTTAGCACCTTAAGTGCTACCATAGAAGAATATGGGAAAAAATGCCTTCTCAGAGGCGGTTGGTAAGAAAAATGAGAGGAACTACGATCCGACTTGCTAAGAAACAAGGCAGACAGAGGCTTTGAAAATAAAGCCTGCCAGAAGTTCAAACTTAGGAGGCCAATAAAGGCATGGCCCCAGGCTGTGAAACTAATGACCTGAAGAGGTAAGAATAGCACCACAATGCAGTCAGAAGAGTTCCTCAGAATTAAAGTTTTGCAAGCGTACGTTCCTCTCTACCTTGAGGAAAAGAGAATCCATTCAAGAGAATGAGGGAAAAAATAGATTTTTCTCTTGGCATAAAGGCCCAGGAGAGAGAGAGAAGCAGGCAGGAGGGACATGCACAGAAGAGGAGGCCACTGAGGGGAAGGTGGGTGGGTATCAGTAATGAATGGTGAAGATACAAGAAAATCAAAATTCCGGTAGGTGCGTAATTTACATATCTTCCTTGTCAATCTTCACCATACACTACTGCTTGGGTGAGTACCAAGCCCCCTACCTCTGGACGAAAAGAAGGGTAGAACCCTGAGGACAAGACCCCAGCCTCCTGTTGGTGAGGAACAGAAGGAAGACCCTGGCTAACACAAAGGCCTAAGTGGGAGAAGAGCTAGGAGGTGCCTCCGAGGGGCGGGAGGCGAGAAAGCCCCTGCAAAGTCTCCTAGCTCTGGAGGAAAAAAGGCGGGTCCCCGGAGGCGGGCGCATCACTCTGCCCAGGCCAGGGGTGACAACCTTGATAAACCGAAGCCATACCCGTCGTCTAATGCAGATCGCTGTCCCGCAAGCCTGGAAGCCACCTCATTGGCGTCATAAGATGCCCTAGCTAGGTGTCTTGCCAGCTGCAGGCCTGTGCAGAGGGCAATAGCCTGTGTGGTTTGCTCCGTATCAGGCATTGATGCTAGGAGCTGGGAGAGCATCGACCACAGATGCCGATTGTAGGCAGCGTGGTGAGCCTGATGTGATGCAATGCAAGCTACACTTGCGAGAAGAAGAACCTCTTCGCTCACTGGTCGGTGTAGGGAATCCAATCTGGTGGGCGGTGTCGTCATGGTGAGCCGGAAGGAGTTCTAGGTATACCAAACCAGAGGGCCGGGTTGGGAAGGGTACCCAGAATTCGAGGCACAATACCTTCGGCGACAGTCTGCGGGGTTGGAGAAAGGCGGCTGGCGACTGCCAGGAGCGGATGGGCGCCTCCTGGAGGAATGGGCAGGAAGGTACCACTAGGTGCTGGGCACTAAGATTCTCAAGGAATTCACGTGTCTCCGATTCGATATTGTCTCGTCAGACGTAAGAGATGAGAAGATCTGCCACCATCCTCGGGAGAATTGCTAATAGTGAAATCAGCGTCGGAAGAAAGGTGAGCAAAGGTTCCTCTTCCTCAGAGGAGAGATGAGGGATGATGGAAACTCGAATGTCAGAAAGATTCCTCCGGTGTGGGAGGATGAAGACCTGCTCATGCATGTACCTAGCGTATGAGGGAAGGCGCGTGGGACCGACATGGCCTGGAAGGCGGGGGTGGATGCAGAGGTACTGGAGAGGGCACCTCTGAAAGGCAACTGACCTCTGCCAGGGGCTCCTGAAATCGGGAGCCGGAGCCGAGCAGGTGGGATCCCGGATAACAAACCAGGCCATAGGCAGAGGACCCTGAGGATCACGATGCCTGGGGGGGACTTCCCCTCTGTGAACCTGGGACTGCAGTGGGTCAGAAGGGCAGTCCACAGCAACACCACGGAGGAACCCTGGGCCCAACAGAGGAAGGGCGGGGTTGGGCTGGCTACTAGCCACCCAGGAGGAGGTGGCCGCGGAGACTGCACCGTCCCCTGCCCCTCAACCCCTCCCGGACTCGAGAGAGCCCTCCTCCTCGACTGCAGTGTTCCCCCATCCCGAGGAGGGCAGCAGCACCTGGGAGGTAGCTGTCACAGGACCCCTGGGAGGGCCTCCTCCTTAGTCTCACACATCACCCCCTCGGACCTAGGGCCACTAGCCGGGGCCCTCAGGAGGGCGGGAGTGGGGACGGTGGAAGGAGCCCACTCGCCACCTAGCACCCAGTGCCGAGACCCTGACTGAAGTCAGGAGTGCTGGATGAGTCCACATCCAGTCGTGGCCTCCAGAAGGGCGAGACCAGCCAGAACCTCAATGCTGGCAACCCCAGGGGTCCCCAGAGCAACGAGGCGCGAGGCGGCCCGCCCCACTCACGCGACAGCCAGGCGGTCCTGGCTCCCCTGCCACACCAGTTAGGCCCGCAGGCGCGCTCCCGGGCGCGGAACCCTTCCCAGTGCCGCCGGGAGCTTGAGAGATCCAGCCTACGGCGGCCCAGGAGACAGCGCCCGCCAGCGGCGTGGGATCCCAAGCAGCGTCGGAGGCGGCATCGAGGTCCACGGTGCCAGGCCCAGAAATCGTGGGCCTCGACACTGGGAGCCTGCACCTCCGAAGGTGACTGCGGCGGTGTCCCCGTCGTGGCCAGAGGGGACCCACGACATTCTGACTTACCCGTGAAAGAAGCTTCCTCTTGACGAAGAGAAGAGGAGGAAGCTCCCTCCTCATGCGAACATACAGGCCCGGGAGGACCGAGGAAGGGCCTAGAGACCTTACCTGGGAATCAGCATTGTCGTCGTCCCCTAGGTCGGCGGGGTCTTGCCGAGCTGTACGCTTGACTACGAGGACACAGCGTACGATGAAGAAACAAGCCGCACCCGTCCATGTCATGGTTGGGTCCCAGGCAGGCGGAGACGGACATCATGTCAGTCGAGATGGAGGAAATACCCATTACAGGAGCACCCGACACATAGAGGCACGGCCTGCCTTGATTACGCCTTGCTCCCGAACGGACATGATCACGAACTAAATGAGGGAAACAAAGGATAAAGCACTCGGCGCTGCAGAATAGAAACCAAAAAGAGCGGTCTTACCGGTGTCTGACGTCAGTGAAAGTCTGAAGGACACGAGGAGTCTACGGAACAGTCTTCAGCTGTGAGGAAAAAACACGATACTGTCGCTGCCGCGCAGCAGGTGCAGCCTCGACGGTGGGAGAAACAGAACTGAGATGGAGGAGGAGTCGACGGCATCGTTGGAGCCGATTTAAAAAAAAAAAAAAACTCCCCTAGTGGGTGCGCGCCTCCGGCTTAACCCAAGCAGTAATGAATGGTGAAGACTGACAAGGGAAGATCTTCCTTACCGCTTGGAACCTCAGGTTCCCTCCTTAGCGCTGTGCGTTTTAGACTGGATCCTAACTCTTCGGTTCGTCCGAAATTGGTTTGAAGTTTCTAAACTTGGGTCTTCATCTTCCTCGTGGCTACGATGTACAAATCTATTCCCGGCTTTTGGAGGTGCCCTTGCGGGTGAAAATGTCAGGATGGATCCGCACTCTGTCGTCCTGCCTAGGCCTAGATCACGGCCTGCAGGCCTGTGAGTTGTGCCGCTCTTTCTCGACCAGCGTCCTGGACGATCAGCGCAGCCCGATTGAAGCTTTCGGGTGCCCGAAGCGTTTCAACCAGTAAAATCAAAAGAGGCTGGATTGGGCGGTGTCGGCTGGCTCGGCTAGACGCTGAGCAGCCGAGCAGATGATCAGCCCTCGAGGCGGCTGAGCCGGCGATCTTCCTCCTCCCGGCTGTGGCATTTATCCCGCCTCTGAGTTCCTCGAGACACGGCCGTTCAAGGGCTTTGTCAGTCCCTTTCCACGAAGGGAGAGGGGCCATCGGGACATTCTTCTCGGCCCAAGAAGGAGTCGAAAGGTAAATCCCACCGTCTGCGTTCGTGGGAGCGGGAGAGGTCCCCTTCCCCAGACAGCCGACCGTCGACTTCGGTTGAGGTTGCGGCTGTGGCCGCTGGCTTCACGATGCCCCCTTCAGGCCAGCCTGCCGAGACTTCCGTCAACGAAGTTGAGATTTTTCTCGATCCGTTAGACAGGCTGTCGACTGGAGAAGCCGACAACCCTCCTTCACCGGTCCCCCCGATGGATCGAGGATCTGCCTGTGCCTTCTGGGCCGCAGTCCCCGGTTAAAGTGCCTGAGCCGAGGGAAGAGCGGGTGTCCCCCGGCCCTTCCCATACCCACCCTCTGTCCCCCCGAGGGTCTCGGTCTCGGACCTCTTCTCGGCCTAGCCATTCCCGTCGACATCGGCAGTCTGTCTCGATACCAAGGTAAGTGACAACACCATTCCTCCTCGTCCTCTTCCTCGGATGAGGGGAAGCTTCAGCGTAAATTACGCTGGCTCTACGAGGAGCTTATGTGGCAGCAGTTGCTGTTGTTCGGGCCTAAGCCGACCCCGGTCCAGCCCCCGGCCATCAAGTGGCTGTCGCCTGAATGACTGAAACAACTACTCGCCCCAGTCGTGTTGCCCGCTCCAGGGCTGGTTGCTCAGCCAAAACCAGCTGCTCCAACGATTGTGGTGGAACCTCCGCCTCCACAACCGAAGTCAGGGGCACCGACCAAGTATTCTTGGTCGGGTCACGGCCTGCCCCACAGGTTGTCGGTCACCCTCACTCCCGACCATTCTTGGCAGGTGGAGGGTGGCTCAGGGCCGAGGCAGCTCTTCGCAGACTCTTCAGAATCCGATGGCGACTACTCCTCCCTGTTCTCCAGGCAGGTCGACCCGGAGTCCTCCGGGGGCCAGTCATTGGACGATAGCCCGTCGTCCTTCTTGGGTCTGCTTCGACTCATCTCGGAGTCCACCAGGATGCAGCGCAAGCCCGTGTCCAAACGGGCCAAGTATCCCCGACGGAGATACTTGACCGAGGGGATTCCCCCATGGAGGCCTTTCCGGTGGCTGAGGCCATTGTCGGCCCAGCCTTGGAGCTTTGGCAGCGGCCTGGTTCCTGTCCTGAGCCCTCGGCCAGGATGGCCAGGAAGTATGCGGTCCCTACTGGCTCTTTGCCCAGTTTCTCGGAGCACCCCTCTGCCGAGGGTTAGTCACCGACAGCATTTTCCGGCATTCCGGTAGCACGCGGGATGTGGATAAGCCCCGACAGAGTCAAAAGCTGGACTTTGCCGGGCGCAAGGTACTCTCGTCCTCCCTGCCTCCCGACAGGCCAGCCGGCGGCCATGCTGATGGCACACTTCTCCCCGCCTCTTGGGCTCCCTGGATGAGGTTGTTCCTCATCTCCCGACTGACCTGCAGACCACAGGTCCACCAGGTGCGGGACCAGGGCAGAGGCGGTGGCGAAGCAACAGCTTCAGACTGCTCTGGACATAGGAGTGATTCCTGTGCCAGGTCAGTAGCGACGCGGTGGCCATGCGCCGCCAGGGCGTGGCTGAGGATATCCACCTTCACGGCAGATACCCAACACAAGTTGGCGGATGTCCCCTTCTTGGGACTGACCTCTTGGCCCTGGGTGGAAGGACACCTCTAGCTGATCGAAGTCCAGTGCCACCCTGGACTCTGTCACCCCTCCACCCAGAGGGACAAAGGCTGCCGTCAGCAGCAGTCGTACACTTCGCCTTGGCCCCTGCATCCTCGACCGGCCACAGCACCAGCAACAGGGCCCAGCAGGCTCAGCGGCGCCCCAAACCACGCGGTGGCTTCCTCCAACAGGAAGCAAGGAAGTAAAGGCCAGGAGGTCCCTCTGCGGTTCTTCTTCCAAGTCTGCCCAGTGACTGGTTGAGGGTGCCACCCACAGCCTTTTCACTCCCCGTGGGGGCAGCTCCGCCACTTACTTTCCGCCTGGTCCACTATCACCACGAACCGCTGAGTGTTGGGTTAGTAGGAAAAGGCCTGCCTCTGGAGTTCGAGCAGGCTCCACCCTTTCTAGCCATCACCCCTCGGGGGGGGCCACGGGGTCCGCAGCCTTGCTGTCGGCCCGTCGAGCCAATATTGCCCTGCTCCTCAAAAAAGAGGTGATCAGGAAGGTGGCGTATCCTCCTCCAGACTTTGGGTTTGTGTCCAGGTACTTCCTGGTCCCAAAACGGATGGGGGGCTGGCACCCTATTCTCGACCTGCACGACCTGAACAAGTTCCTAAGGTCTCGGACCTTCAGGATGGTCACTCTGGCTCAGATAATCCCATCCTTGGAACGAGGTGTGTGGTTATGTTCCCTGGACCTCCAGGATGCATTCTTTCATGTCCCAATCCGTCCGTCCCATCAGACATTCCTCTGCTTCAGAGCGGAGGGATCCCTTTACGAGTTCCAGGCCATGCCCTTCAGCCTCTCCCTAGCTCCCAGGGTCTTCACCAAATGCATGACAGTGGTGACAGCATTCCTGCGGCGATGAAGGGTCCGGGTGTACCCTACCTGGACAACTGGCTGATTGCAGCCCCTCAGAAGCGGGCCGGAGGCGGTCAGAGATCTGGCCCTCCAGGTTTGCTCTCAGGTTGGCCTCCTCATCACAGAGGCCAAGTCGGAACTTCGTGCCAAAGCAGGTGATACAATTAATCGCGGCAGAGCTCAACTCACTACGAGCCAGAGCCTGACTCGGCGGACAGTGCCAAGGTTCTTTCCTCCTTTGCCCAATCATTTCTGGTTGGGCGATTGCGCCCTGCCCGGGACTTCCTGTGCCTCCTGGGCCTCATGGCGGCCTACACCAGCATGGTCCGTTGGGGACTGGCCAGCCAGTGGTTACAACGCTGCGATCCATTGGACCAGCCTGTGACAGTGACCCAGGAGATGTGGAACGCTCTCCAATGGTGGATCGTTCCGGCACATCTGCAGGAGGGCATCCCATTTGTCTGCTACGAGCCGACGGTCTCTGTCGACCGATGCAGCTCTAATGGGTTAGGGTGCCCATCTGGGGGAACACTGAGCGCACGGCCTCTGGTCCCCTTGGGAGTCCCGATGCCATATCAACCTGCTGGAGCTCCGAGCAGTCCGTCTAGCTCTCACCACCTTTACTCCATTTCTACGGGGTCAAGTGGTTCCAGGTCCAGACGGACAATACCACAACCATGTATTATCTGAACTGCTAGAGGCGGAGATAGCTCCATGCTGTTATGCAGGAAGCTCTCCGCATATGGTCCCATGCGCAGCCTGGGGGCATCTCCTAGCCATTCACGTGGCAGGAGCCTCCAACACCCTGGCCGATGCCCTAAGCCAAATAGGGGCTGCGTCTCACGAGTGGTCTCTCCTGCCGGAGGTAGTACAAGACCTGTTCTCCCACTGGGGCACGCCTCAGGTGGACCTGTTTGCCTCCAGGGAGAATGCGAAGCTGAGTCTGTTCCATGCCCGCCCCCCTCAGCAGGGCTCACTGCAGGGGGATACCTTCTCGAGGCCGTAGACCCTGGGCCTCTTCTACGCCTTTCCCCCATTTCCCTTGATCCACAAGGTGCTTCTCAAGGCAAAGAGGGACAAGGGGCAGGTGATTCTGGTAGCCTCAGACTGGCCCCGCCAGTTTTGGTATCCAGATCTCCTCAGCCTCAGCTCCAGGCTCCCGAGGCGGCTTCCAGCCCGCCCAGACCTGATCTCAGTCAACCAGGGGAAGGTATTCCATCCGGATCTTCAATCCTGCACCCTGTCGGCCTGGTTCCTGAGGGCTAGAGTTCAGGCCTTGGTCTCCCGACAAGGTCCTCGGCGTGGTTGAGGTGTCCCGTAAGGAGTCGACCAGAAATGCTACGCCTTCAAATGTGAGAGATTCTCCAATTAGTGTCAGGGAAGGGCTTGTACCCTTCCGCCTGTCCCTCAGCAAGCATTCTGGACTACCTGGTCCCTTTCTCAGCAAGGGCGATCGGCGACCCTTAAGGTGCACCTGGCAGCCATCTCTGCTTACGGGCGCGGGCCAGGAAGCAGTCAGTGGGCGCAGGAGGAAGGTGGTCAGGCACTTTTCTGAGTCTTGACCACATTTCCCCTCAGTCGAGAACCTCCACCTCCGTGGGATCTACTGCTGGTATTGGCCAGAAGCTCATGGGCAAGCCATTAGAACCGGCCTCTGAGTCGATATTTCACCTGTCGTGGAAGACCCGCCTTCTTGGTGGCTATCATCAGCCAGAAGGATGGGAGAGCTCCAGGCGCTTTCCATCGAGTCTCATATCTGGTCTTCCCACAGGGACAAGGTTGTCCTGCTCCCCTCCGAAATTGCTTCCGAAGGTGGTGTCAGAGTTTCACCTTAACCAGGTGTTTACTCTGCGGTGTTCTACCCCAATCACACCTCGGAGGCCGAATATAAACTCCATACTGGACCCTAGACTAGCCTCAGCTTATTATAAGGAGGCCCAGACTGAAGTTGAGAGAGGTTCGCTAGCTGTTTGTCACCTACGCTGAAGCCACACCTGCAGACCTGCAGCCAAGTGGACGATAAGCAGGTGGGTCACCTCCTGCATAAAGCTCTGCTATAGGTTGGCGGCATGGAGCCTCCCAGAGGATAAGCTCATTCTACCCGCCATACTGCTGCATCGGTAGCTGCTTCCAGGGATGTCCTATCCAGGATATCTGCAGGGCTGCTACCTGGAAGTCGCTACTCTTTATTACCACTACCACATCAACCTTGAGTCATGCCGGGATGCTGGTTTTGGGGCCTCGGTTCTCAGTCTCTTTTACCAAGTAAGTATCGGGGTGTGCCTTGCCTCCCTCCTCCCGGAGAACTGCTAAGAGTCTGCCAATAAGTGTGGATTGAACAACATATCCATGTCCCTAGAAATACAGGTTACTCACCTGTAACAGGAGTTCTAGGAATGGGTGTATGTTCATCCACCACGACCCACCCGACCTCCCTGGCTTCGACGCACAGCCAGGCTTCCAGCGGGCTAGATCTGGCGTCATGGGGCGGAGCCGAGAGTTTTACCACCTGGGTGGGTGGGAGGAGCCAGCTTGAAGACCTTCCGGCAAGATTTAAAGCGGCAAGGAACCTGCCAATAAGTGTGGATGAACAACATATACCATTCCTAGAACTCCTGTTACAGGCGAGTAACCTGTATTTTTTGCCTAAGGTGGTTTCAGCCCTCACCCTCAACCAGGATATTGATTTACCAATGTATTTCCCAAGGTACACTAATCGAGTAGAAGCCCTTCTGCACACCCTCGACGTGCATCGTGCCTCAGATGCTATCTGACCAGAACCAAACCGTTTGAAAGGTGGACCAACTTTCGTCTCCTTTGCTCACAGGATGTAAGGAGCTCCTGTATCAAATAGTCACTCTCGGGTGGCTCATCCAGTGCATCACTTCCTGTTATGACAAGCGCAATAAACCCTTGCAGGCGCGGTCAGGGTCATTCCACAAGAGGGTGGCTACTTCTTGCGGCGTTAAGGACGTCTCCAGCTCAGCTATTTGTGCTGCAGCTACTTGGAGCTCTGTGCATACCTTAACAGACATTACAGTCTGGACATTGCATCGAGGCGAAGAGCAGGGTTCGGGCTAGCAGTCCTTCAGGGACTCCTGTCCTAGGCTCGAGTAATACTGAGATCTCTGCCTTTCCTCCTCCCTGTGGCGCATGATTGCCACTATTGCTTGGAAATCGGTCCTAATGGTGTAACCTGCTGCAAGAGCTGTATCTCGAAGTAAGATAGTACAGTTACGTAAGAACTTACCGTAACAGTAGATCTTCGAGAACAGCTCTTGCATCAGGTACCTTCCCGCCCACCATCTCCCCTTTTGGTGGTAGGTCGTAGTCAAACACTCATCTTAGGGGATGGGTCATTCCTATTTACTAGTCTTTGTCACCTGGTGGCGGATTCTCGGTCTCCTCTTCTGATGTCATCCAGCGGCCGGGAGTCTCCGGCGGGGGAACTGAGGATTGTGGGGGACCGCCTCCTTATGTACTACGCCTGACATCGGGGGGTTGGACCGATGTCGGAGGCGGTCCCCGCTGAAGACTGCTAACTAGAAAATTTCCGTGGGATCCTGACGCTTGTCGGCTTCAGTCCTAATGGTGTAATCTGCTGCAAGAGCTGTTCTCGAAGATCTACTGTTACGGTAAGTTCTTGCGTAACTGTACTTTCTTTGGAGGTAGGGGACTGTCCTGGACCTACATGGCCCTGGTCGCCTCACAGTGGGGATTCTTCAGGGCACAGTCTAGGCAGTTCCAGTTTGATTAGCTGTCGACTGTGGAGTTTTCCGGAGCCCCCTCCTTCCCTAGGTCTCCTGGTGTGCTCCCTAGCCCAGGCGGAGGTCAGCCGATCCCCGTTGTTGGCTCTTCCCTTATTCCTCTGCCACATTCTCCTGAGCTCCCAGGCATTCTTGGTCCTAGCGGGCCTCTCTCCTGGGAGCAGTTCAGAGCTCATGCTGCTCAGTTTCCCTCTTACATTGGGGTTCTGGACAGACAGCTTTTTCAAACTCTCCCTGAGCAGACAGCTTCTGAACCTTTGAGGTCCTCTGACTCTTCATCCCCCTCTTCTGGGAGAGGAGTAAATCTGCCCCATCTCTCCAGCTGCTGATCTCACTGAGTATCAGTGATTCTTCATGAGGGATGTTAGAGACCTGCACATCATCCCCCCTCAACACAATCCAGAGCACACGGCATATGCCTTTCCAGGCGATTTTCAGTGAGGACACCCTCGTGGTGACCCCCCTAGGCTGCTCCCTTCGGAAGGTGGTGTTGCATTTCTGGCAGAGGCCCTTTTCCATAGTCCCTGCCCCTAGGGATCTCTGCCAGCGGTATTGTAGTCGCCCCCAAGAGTCTTCAGGTTCAATGCCTCATCCTCAGTCAGGATTGACATATTTGGACACTCCTGATGGGCTTGCGCCACTCACCGTGACTGGCCCCAGATCAGGACTTCTTGGATTTTGACTTCTGGGGAGGAGGATGTTCTACTCGGCAAGGTTGCTGTTCTCTATTGCAGCACATCAGGCCCACTATGCAATCTATGACAGGTTCTTGTGGTCAGGCTGGGTCAGATTCTAGCCTCCATGCCTGACCGAGACAAACCAGACAAGCCACTGCACTCTCTGCCGTGGCCTGGAGCTAGCAGGCACCAAGCAAGGGCATCGTGTGATGCCAATGAGGTAGCTGCTAGGGTTGTAGGGACAGCGATCTACACTATCTGAGGCGGCATGGCTGCGTCTTTCCCGGTTGTCACCCTTGACCCGGCGTAGGGTGATTAATTCCACTCACCAGAGAACCTATCTCTTCTCCCGTAGAGTGTGGCGGTTTCTGTCAGGGCACCTTCCTAACTCCTCTGGGGGGGGGGGTCGTTCCCATCTCACTTTCCCCACTCTCTGGCCTCTCCAGACCCGTGATGGTTCTCCCTCTTAGTGTGTCACCCACTGAGAGCTAAGGGACTCTGCTCCTTAGGGTTATAAGCCCCCTTCGGGGGGGCTCGGCACTCACCCAAAGGTGATGAATGGTGAACACTGACACAGATAAGATATGGAAATTACATACCTACCATAATTCTGATCTTTCTGTGTATCTTCACCATTCATCACAATCCACCCTCCATCCCCCTGGGGCCTCAGTCTCTGGGTCCCCCTCCCTCTCTGTGCCCCCTCTCTCGCCCCCCCTTCCTTTCTGTTAGTCAGGAGCGGGGTAAGCTGGGAGCAGATAGGGGATAATTTTCTTTAGGGCAGAGTGGTCAGGATTGGGGCACTCCTTCAGTACTTTGGCTCCACTCCTGTGGGGTGGGGTTGCAGTTGCCCCTTTTCTTTCCTTCTCCCCTTCTCCCTGTCAATCCTTAATTTCTTGTCCTGTGGACATAACGTCAATTTAGAAACTAGGTTTCTTGCACCAGAATCTCCTTTTGAGAGGGGGGAGATATCCCGGTATCCTGTCCTTTCTTCCAGAATAGCCGATTCTGCTTGTGGGAGTTATTGCCAGTGATTCTGTGCCTTCAGTTCTGGCTGTTGGCATCTTGGCTGCTCCTTCGCAGTTCCTATACAAACTGGAGACAGGTCAAGGTTACAGGGTATGTTTCTCCTGTCTTTCCCCCTCTCATTCTTATCCTTCTAAAAATCCTTAAATTTCCCTCCCTCCTTTTCTACTTCCAGAGATTGGGGCCCCTACCCAGTCCCCCTTAGTCTTCGAACTTCTTTTGTCATCTGACGTTTATTTCTCCTTTTAGTTTTTATATCTTTTCCTTTGTCCCTTGGATTTCCTTGTCCCACCCTCCAACCCTTTTCTGACCTCTTCGGCAACTCTCAGAACTGGTAGGAAGGCGGATGGCACTAATGGCAAACCCCCAAGTACCCGCAGTCTCAGTCGGCCTTGAGGGCGGTGCCGATGGTGCATCGACTCTGCCCATCCAAAAAGCTCCCCTGGGATCATGACCCACAGCCAAGTACCCAAAGGTGATGAATGATGACGTACACAGAAAGATCAGAATTACGTAGAAATGCTATTTCCATTTCCCGATCTCCATACTGCCACCGGCGTTCCTCTAGGTCAGGTAGGTGCCGCTGGCCCAGGTCAAATTCCAGGAGCCGCTCCTGCTCCATGGGGTGGGCCCACTTCCGATGTCAGTCTGATAGCCACCAACGTTCGAGCGGGACAAGTCCTAGGAAGAGATCAGACTACTCTACACCTAGTAGCCAGTTACCTTCTTCCTCTTCCCTCTTGGGGATTGGGGGTTCCCCAGGAGAAAAGGACCAACCCCGCTCACCTCCTGATGATCCAACCTTTATGGACATCATGAGGCACATCCAGGCTTCCAGTGAATGTGATACGGAGGACCTGGATCCGAAACGACGTTAACTAGCCCGATACCTGAGGCAGAAGGAGCACAAACCTCTGGTGGTACCTCCTTTAGTGGACACCTTCCAAGACCTTACTAGAATTACTTGGAAACGTCCAGCTTCAGTCCCAGCGGTTGCTAAGAAGTCAGACAGGCTGTACAGAGCCCCGAGGGATGAGCCTTTCCTGGCAAAGCACCCTCAGGCGGACTCTTCTGTGATCACGGCTGCCCATAAGTCCAAGCAGCCAAAACACCTTAGGTCCCAGCCTCCTGACAGAGTCTCGCTATTTGGACCAGGTGGGCAAGAAAGTCTATTCTGCCTCCACCTGCTCCATTAGGTTCCTTAATTTCCTGACGCATATGGTTCAATACCAGAATGCGCTCTGGGAGAGGAGACAGGAGCTTAATGCCTTGCCAGACTCCACACAGAAGACTGAGCTTCTGGACGTCCTCAAGTCAGGCTCGGACGTAGGCATGCATGTTCTCCATGCCTCGTATGATACTGCAGATACAGCGGCCAAAGTGGCAGCGTCGGGTGTCTGCTTCTGGCGCCGTGCTTGGTTGAGAGTCTCCGGCTTTCACCAAGATCTGCAGTCCAGAATCCGGGACCTCCCGTTCCAGTATTCCATCTTATTTGGGCAGGAGACGGTCACTTATCTCTAGTCTCCAGGAATCTGGGAAATCCATCTGGTCCATCTGTCAAATGTACAGATTGGACCAGAAGAGAGTGAAAAGGTGGCCATTTCGGAAGCCCTCAGGTACCCAAGCCTGCGACAACCAACAGGGCCAGAGGGGTGGCTTCAAAAGGAGAGCCGGCAACCAGCAACCTGGAGGCGTTCCTTTTCGTGGCCCCACGTCCTCCCAAGCCTCTCTGCCCTCTGCCCAATGACTCCTTTCTGGATCCCCCGAGGAGGTACCAGGGGAGGCAGTAGGGGATCACTTCTTCCTTCACCTGAAGGGTTGGAGCTCAATAACTGCGGACCAGTGGGGTGTAGATATTCTAAGGAGGGGACATACGCTGGAGTTCAGAGATCCCCCCCTCAACCACCAGATACCACACCAAGGTCCTCGAGATATCCTCCTTTTCACATTACACTCATAGGAGAGATTCAGGCCCTCTTGGGGAAAAGGGCGATAGAACCAGTCCCTCTGCAGCTGCAGGAAAAGGGATATTACTGCCATTTCTTCCTTGTCCCAAAGAAGACCCAGGATCTTCGTCCCATTCTGGACCTCAGTTCTAGAAACGACTATATCGAATACCGATGGTTCGGATGGTGAGTCTGTCAGGGCTTATTCCTCTGCTCCGTGAGCATGCAAGATGCATTCATGCACATAGGTCTCTTCCCCACCCCACCCCACCCCCCACAGGAAGTACCTGCAGTTCCACTTCCAGGGGAGCATTATCAGTTTTGGGTTCTCCCGTTCGGCCTCTCCTCCGCCCCTCGAGTCTTCACAAAATGCGTGGCAATGGTGGCTGCAGCTCTAAGGCGCCAGGAACAGTATGTCTTCCCTTACCTCAATGATTGGCTGCTTGCGTCCCCATCAAGGACGCTCCTCCTTCAGGCTCTCGGAGACACATGTACTCTATTCCGAGAGGTGGGGATCACCCTGAATCTTCCAAAGTCTTCCCCAGAGCCCAGCCAAAGACTCGTCTTCATAGTGGCAGTCCTGGATTCAATCCAGGGCAAGGCTTTTCTACCCCCAGAGAGGGGCGATCGCTTGCGGGAGATTGCCGGATTGGTCCTCGTAACCTCTGCGGTCCAGGCCAGACCTTCCTCACATTTATGAGGCACATGGCGGGGGCCATTTCTGTCACTTCTCTGGCTCGCCTCCACATGAGAATTCTACAGTGGATGCTCAGGGTACAGTGGGATCAGGGCTCAGATGACCTAGACCACATGGTCAGGATCACGGAGCCGGTCAAGAGGACTCTTCTTTGGTGGGTGGACCCTCTAAATTTAGAGAAAGGAGTCCCTTTCTGTCAGGAGCCCCCAAATCAGACTCTAACAATGGATGCATCGGATTTGGGTTGGGGGACGCACCTAGGGGCCCCCCAAACACAAGGAGTCTGAACCCCTACGGAACGCGGCCTGCACATCAATGTTTTGGAAATGCAAGTGGTTCTCAGTACACTGCAAGCCTTTCAAGAGGACATTGTCCCAGGCTCTCTTCTTGTTCAGACGGACAACATGGCGATCGTCTTTTACATCAACAAACAAGGGGGCACCAACTCCTACCCCCTGTGCAGGGAGGCGATGAGAGTCTGGTACTGGGTGCTAGAGCGTCACATCTCTGTCCGCAGTGCACGTTCCAGGTGTCCTAAATGACTTGGCAGACATCCTAAGCAGGTCTCAGTCCAAGGCGCACGAGTGGGAGCTACTGCAATCAGTAACGGACCAGCTCTTCGACACACGGGGTCAACCAGATCTGGACCTCTTTCCGTCCCCGCGCAATGCCAAATTGCCAACTTTCTGCTCGCGAGAGCCCACACCTGGTGTTTTCTGGCCAGACACGTTGTCCCTTTGTTGGGCAGGGAGGTTTCTTTACGCCTTCCCTCATATTCAGAGAGTTCTATTGAAGATACAGGCCGAAGGGGCTTGGATGATTCTAATCGCCCCATTGTAGCCACTGCAGATTTGGTTCCCACTACTTCAGTGGTCGTCCTTGGAACCTCCAATTCCGCTACCAGTATGCTCGCAGTTACTGTCCCAGGATCAGGGCTCACTGGTCCATCCCGATCTCTGGTCTTTGCACCTTCATGCATGGCTCCTACAGACGTAGAAAAGTCCAGGTACATGGTCTCCCAGGAGGTGGCGGACATCCTCGTCTCGGCTAGGAAGCCCTCTACTCGCTTCACTTATGCTCTGAAGTGGTAGCGCTTCTGCTTATGGGTGTCATCTCACCGTCTGGACCCCCTCACCTGTCTGGTGAACTCAGCATTGCAGTATCTCCTCTCCTTATATCAACAAGGCTTGAGCTACTCCTCCATAAAGGTGCACATGTGAGCCATTTCTGCCTATCACACTCTTTTGGGGGACAAAACCTTAGCCCAACTGGATGTGGCCCTGCGTTTTCACGAGGAACTCTACACAAGACCTCCCATTAGGGATCCTATCCCAACCTGGGACCTCCTGTTTGTGTTGGAGAAGCTCACTGTACCCCCTTTTGTATCAATGGTTGACTGTGAGCTCGTTACCTTTCCTGGAAGGTTGTTTTGTTGCTGTTACCTCAGCTTGAAGAGTGTCCGAGCTCCAGGCTCTATGTAAAGAGCCGTATTAATTTTCATAGGGAAAGGGTTTCCTCAGAACTAATCCAGTTCCTTCCTAAAGTGGTCTCAGAAGACCCTCAACCAGTCGGTTGACCTTCCAGTTACTTTTCTTCTCCCACCAATGGGGGAAGGCTCTCATCACACCCTTGGACGCCTACAGGCGCCTGAGGTACTACTTTAACACACAGCTGCACACCGAATTGAGCAACTGTTTGTGGCTTTCGTGATACAACACTTGGGCAACCCAGTGTCTAAACAGACTATTTCAAAGTGGCTTGTCCACTGCATTGTGTTTTGCTACGAAATGCACAATAAACCCCTTCTGGGCCCGGTTAGAGGTCACTCCACCAGGGGAGTCTCTACTTCATTTGCCGCATTGAAGAATTTCTCTATTAGAGACATATGCGCGGCTGCCACCTGGAATTCGGTGCACACTTTTGTGAAGCACTATAGTCTGGACATTGCATCCAGATGTCGTGCCGGCTTCAGCTTGGCAGTCCTTCAGGGACTTGTATCATGACTTGCTGTTTTCCAGCATTATCCCATCTTCCACCTCCCGGAGTCAGGCACCTCCTTGGCGCGAGACTGCTTGGGATTCAGTCCTAAAGATTATAGCCTGCTGCAAGAGCTCCCACTCAAAGTAAGATAGTACAGTTATGTAAGAACTCACCGTAACAGTAGATCTTCGAGAGGAACTCTTGCAGTAGGCGCTGCTTTCCCGCCCTCCATTCCTTCGAAAGAGGTGTACAGAACTTCATCTACAGGCTTTACTTCTTTCTCTTGTCAGGGCCCGTTCACGGGTCTTGGTGGGGGAACTGGGTGGAGCTGGGTCTGCCCTTTATACCATGGCCTATGGGGGCGGTCTCTGCTGGGTACTGCTGGCTGAGAATTTTTCCGGTGGGTCCTGAGGCCAGCAGTGTTGGTACTAAAGGTTATAGCCTGCTGCAAGAGCTCATCTCAAAGATCTACTGTTACAGTAAGTTCTTACCTAATTGTACTTTCCATCGTCGACTATGAGCATCCCACTGTCGACAGAGGATGCACAGACTCCTCCATTGTCGACGAGGTGTATTCCACCGTCGAAGGAGCATGCATTCACTTATCCATTATAAATAAGAAACATTACAACGTTTGCAGGGCATGCTTTTATTCCTCCTCCTCTGTCGACTGGCCTGATCCCACCATCGACGGAACAGCCCCTGTATCATAGAACAGCATATATTATATTTATGGAAGATCCTTATAAAAATTGAACCAGGAAATACTATGAAGATTTTCATGAAACAGTAACAAAAGATACTTATGGGGCTGCATCACCACAAAACAAACGATCATATACTATGGAGCTAGAGGCACACCAGCCTCATTTGCACTCATGCTCAGCCACCAGTCCTGTGGTGAAAAAAATTTCAAAGACGCACCAGATCACTTTATCGGAGGCACAAATTGATCCCCTACGCCATGCACACAGGGCTCAGAACCCACTTACCTGGCAGTTCCATCCTCACAAGTGTCAAAATAGCGGAAATTGTAAATAACGTGTTGAATTCTATGGGTTTTGACTATACACTCACCCAGTAAAAAAAAACTGACTGTGTCTCCGCCCCATCAAAACAGGCACGAGAGCCAGAGAACTCCGCCATTTCAGTCCTCATGAATATTCTGAGGAATATTTGTCAGATTCTCTATAATTTGAACATTCCAAAGACACAAACTATGATGGTTCGCCTACTACAAGAGGGTATGAGTCCCCGTATTCTGTACCATCATACTGGGGCGAAGAAATATTACAACCACTAAAGGTCATTTCCCACCCGGATTACCCCTCATTCCCAGAAATGATGTTACAAATACAGAAAACAATGGGGTTTACCACAACAGAACAAGGTAAATTAAGTAAAGATATTGCTGAATATCTTGACTTCCCAGAAGAACCTATCCGGGCAGTCACTCTTTTATACCAATGTTCAGAAATGCAATTACTGAAGCATGGAGTCAACCCATAGTGGCACAGGAGCTACCTAGAAAAGCACATAGGCTTTATCAGGCTCCTATTGATTATCAGTATTTAACAAATATTCCCATGGCGGATTCTGTGGTTATTGCAGCCGCTCACCACCACACTGGCAAACCTAAACATACAAGTACAGTACCTCCAGAAAAAGACTCAATGTTTTGATTATATGGGGAAGAAAGTGTTTACTCTAAACACATTAAATATTAGAATACTTAACTACATGGGACATATGCTGAAATACCAGTGTACGGTGGGCACCTCTGCTGGGGACATAAGTAAACTACCTACATCCCCTGAAAAAGAGCAACTCGCATTAATAATAAACACACTTACTTCCCTCTCTCGACATTTACTGAGATCAGGATACGACATTGCCGACGCTTTCTGCAGTCGGTATTCTTATACGCAGTCAGGCATGGCTCTGACTCTTAGGGCTAGCACCTGATATTCAACAAAAAGTGGCTAATGCCCCTTTCTAGGGACATGGATATGTTGTTCATCCACACTTATTGGCAGGTATCCTTGCCGCTTTAAATCTTGCCAGAAAGTCTTCAAGCTAGCTCCTCCCACCCACCCGGGTGGTAAAACTCTCGGCTCCGCCCCATGATGCCAGATCTTCCTTACCGCTTGGAAGCTCAGATTCCCTCCTTAACGCTCTGCGTATAAGACTGGTTCCTATTTCTTCTGTTTACCCAAAATTACTTCTACGGTTTTCAAGACTTCGGTCACTCACTTCCCTCGCGCCTGCGATGGACAAATCAACTCCCGGTTTCCGGAGGTGCCCACGCGGGCAGAAGATGTCTCGAAACGGACCCGCACTCGATGCGTCTACGCTTGAGCCTTGAGCGCGATCGCGAGCTTGGAACCGTGCGCTCGTTTACAACTTGCGACCAGGCGTTTTCGAGCAAAGTCGAAGGAGGTCCGGTTGGCGGTTTTCTGCGGCGGCGGGCTCGGCGGAACAGCGAGCAGATGATCGCCTGAGGAAGGTGGCACAGAGCCGCATCTTCATCTTCGCCGCGGCATTTATCCGCTCTCCTGGGATCCTCCTATTCAGCTTCTTTTAAGGAGCTCTATCTCTTCCTCTCCACTAAGGAGAGGGACCAACATCTTCGAGGCCTTCCTCTGCGGTCCAAGAAGAGCGACCACAAGGTAAGTCCCTCTGTCGATGCTCTTGGGAGCCAGGAGAGGTCCCTCTCACCAGTAGTCGACCACCGACCGGTCGATCCTTGCAGCTCGGCCACTGGCTACGGGTGTCCCAGTCAGGTCCAGTTGACCGAGACTCCCGTCGGCTTGCAGTCAGAGATTTTCTCAACCCGTTGGATGGGCTGTGACGACGGTGATGCGAAAACCCTCACTCCCGGTTCCCCGGTGGTGGTTGAGAGTCCGTGGACTTGCCCGTGCCTCCGGTTCCGGAGTCACGGTTGAACCCTCGAGCCGAGGGGAAGGCGGGTTTCCCCGCACTACCCATACCACCTCAGAAAAGCCGAGGTTCACGGTCTCGGTCTCTGACTTCTTCTCGGTCAAGCCGATCCCACGCCGTCTGGCGGTCTCTATCTCTGCGTGGCAGCGGTGCGCCGCTCGTCCTCTTCTTCCCGGACGGGGAGGCTCGGCAACTTGCATCGACGATAAAAGAGGACCTCATGTGGCAACAACTTCTGTCGAGGGAGCAAGCCAGCGTCGTCGCCTTCCCGGCTATCAAGTGGCTGTCACGGGCGGGGAAGCAACCCTCGCTTTAGCCAGTAGCCTACTTCAAGGCCTGTTGCTCGTAAACGGCTGCCACGATTCGGTGAAACCTCCGCCTCCACAGCCCGTTGTTTGGGGCTCGACCAAAAAATTCTCGGTCAAGCCCAGGTGGTCTGCCCACATAGGCTGTCTGTCACCCTCGCCCGATCGCCCTCGGCGGGTGGAGGTGGCTCAGGCCAAACGGCTCTTCTGCGGACTCCTCCGAGTCAAGCCGATTTCTCCCTGTTCTCCAGGCGGGTCGACGTTGGAGTCCTCAGGAGGTCAGTCCTTGGCGGTAGCCCTTCGTCCTTCATGGGTTTGTGCTAGGCTTGCTACGGAATCTACCGGGATGCAGCTCGCTCCTGTATCCAAGCGGGCCAAGTATCCCCTCACGGAGATATTGGACCGAGGGGATTCTCCCCCAGCGAGCCTTTCCGGTGGCGAGGCCATTGGCCGACTGTGTGGAGCTCTGGCAGTGTCACTGGCTTCCCTGCCCTCGCGCCCGTCCAGCCAGGATGGCAAGGAAGTATCTACGGTCCTACGGTTCCCTGTCCGGTTTCTCGGAGACACCCCTCAGCCGGGGATTAGTTACCGACAGCGTCTTCCGGCATGCCGGAAACGCCAGGGACATGGACAAACCTCCCGACAAGGAGTTCAAGAAGTTGGACTATACCAGGCGAAAAGTCTCGCTGCGTCCTCCTCAGCCTTCGATCAGGCCAGCTGGAAAGCGTGCAGTGGCTCATTTTTCTCACGCCCTGTTGGGGCTCCTGGACGAGGTAGTCCCCTCATCTCCCGGCTGACCTGCGGACGCATGGTTAAGCAGATGCTTGGGACAGAGGAGCAGAGCAGTGGCCAAGCAGCAACTTCAGACTGCGTTGGACGCCGGTGACTCATGTGCCAGGTCAGTAGCGGCGCGGCGGCTATGCACTGTCTGGCATGGCTGAGGATATCCACCTTCACAGCGGATACCCAGCACAAGTTGGCGGATGTCACCTTCCTGGGGACCGACACTCTTGACCCTGGGTGGAAGGCCACCTCCAGAGGATCGAAAGTCAATGTCTTGTGGACTCTGTCTCATCCGTGAGCGACAGGGCTGCAGACCGCAACAGCCCTTTCATCCGTCCTCGCCCACTTGTCGTCCCGGCCAACAGCATCAGGGTCAGCAGAGCTCGCTTGGCATCCCAAACCCAAACCCTTCCTCCTCCAGGAAGCAGGGGTAAAAGCCCAGGGAGCCCTCGGCAGGGTCCCTCCTCCAAGCCTGCACAGTAGACGGGGTTGAGGGGTGTCGCCCCAACCTCGTCCTCACCCAGGTTCCCCGTGGAAGGCAGCTCCGCCACTTCCTTTCCGCCTGGTTTGCTATAACCACAAGGTGGGTGTTGGAAGTGGTAGGAAAAGAACCTGCCTCTGGAGTTGAGCAGGCCCGCCCTTCGAGCCCGTCGCCCCAGAAGTCTAGGCCCACAGCCCTCAGCTGTCAGCTCGCCCGAGCCGACATCGCTCTGCTCCTTGAGAAAGGGGTGATCAGAGGGTGGCAGACCCTCCCTGAACCACATGGCAATCGGTACTTTCTGGTCCCAAAAGCGGACGGGGGCTGGCGCCCCATTCTCGACCTGCACAACCTAAACAAGTTCCTAAGGTCTAGGACCTTCAGGATGGTCACTCTGTCAGATAATACCATCCTTGGAGCAGTGATGTGGTTCTGCTCTCTGGACCTGCAGGAATGGCGTTTTTCACATCCTATCTGTCCGTCTCCATCAGGAGATTCCTTCGCTTCGAGCAAGGATCACCTTTCGAGTTCGAGCCATGCTCTTCAGCCTGTCTCTTGCACCCAGGGTCTTCACCAAATGCATGGCAGTGGTGACAGCATTCTCTTGGCTGAGGGGTCGGGTGTGCACCCTTACCTGGACGATTGAGCGGATACAGCCCCTCCAGACAGGAGGTGGAGGCAGGTCAGAGATCTGGCCTCAGGTTTGCTCTCAGGTGACCTCCTTATCCAAAGAATAGTCCAGACTCGAACTGAAGTGTTCTCTTCATCCGGGGCAGAAGTTAGGCTCTCTTGAGCCAGAGCACGACTCCCACGGGACAGGGCGAAGGGTTCTTTCCTCCTTTGCCCAATCATTTCTGGTGAACTGGTACTCCCTGCCAGGACTTCCCTGCCTCTGGATCTTACGCGGAGGAGGAACCCCGCCTCATCTAGCCTTGCCACGGCAGGGGTTTCTTCCACCAGTGCAGGAGGCCCAGGCTGGCCCTCTTGGGGTCAGTGGGAGGCACTGTCCTGGCAGTCGCTACTCGGTAGTGAGGACTCCTCTGTGTCGCGTTTTGGGTCCCATGGGACCAGACGACGCCAATCCCCAGTGTCGCTTCGGTCCCTGTGCCGTTCATGGCGCCGTCGGCTTCGGAGGAGCGGCGTCAGGCCTGTCCTCAAACGCCCGTCATCATCCCTATTCTGCTCGTAGTGTCGGGACTTCTGGCAGCATCGCGGTTGGTGGTCGGAGCTTTCTGAAGCCTGGTTCTAGTCTTGGTGCCATTGAAGCGTCACGGAGAGCAGGGCAGCGCTGTCTCTGCCCCAGTGTCGCCTGCAGCGCCCGTGGCGGAGTCGGCATCGCGGTTGGCATCGATCCTTGCTTCGGCACCAGGTCTACCTTCGGTGTCCCTCGCGGCACTGGAGTGTTTGCCGGCGCCAGGTGTGGTGCCGCTTCAGATTCGGCTCTCGGCACCATCAGAGACCGGTGTGGAGCCGGGCTCGGGGTAGCTCCTGACTCCGGCGCCGGGGACTGTCTGCGCTGGGCGCGGTACCGTACTGTCCTCTGCTGCTGTTGGGGTTTTGAGTCTCAGGGTGCCCGACCTTGGGGCCCGGGAACTGGAGGGGCCCATGGCATGGTCTGACATCGGACCTCGGAGGTGGATTCTGGGTCTGATCCGGACTGGCTTCGGGATTTCTCGGGGTCTTCGGATCCTTTTGTCTCTAGCACCTCGGCCACCACTCCCCCATCTGCAGTTCAGCTTTCACGGTAGACCTCAGGGTCAGGGAGTCTGACCAACCAGTGGTGGTCCCGGTGGCCACCGCTGGACAGCCTGAGATCTCTGGAGAGGCTGCTGCTGCTTCAGTTAGGGTTCCCTTCCTCCTTGACGTGTTTGGTCGGTCCAAGTTTGGGGCAGCCCGGGGCACGTCAGGAGGGGGAGGGTACGGTTCCCTGGGTGGTCTCCTCAGAGCCTACTCGGGGATGCCAGCTGCCTTGGTTTGTAGTGAAGAGGACAAGGTGTCTCTCTGACTCTGAAGGGTTGGGAGGTAGCGGGGTAGCGCAGTGAGCTCTTTCTGGGTTCAGGCCAGGTCCTGGAAGGAGCCGTAGTGCAGGCCCTCGCCTTTCCCTTATGGAGTCTGGGAGGGACTTCTACTATTGAGGTCAGGGGCTGTTCTGCTGGACTCGCACGGTCCCCGTCACCTCATGGAGGATTTCTTCCTTGGGGCACAGCTCTGACTGTTCCGATCGGTTGAGCGGCTGTTGGCTGCAGCGGCTTTGGGTTCCCTCTCCTTCAAAGGGTTTCCTATTGGCCTCCCTGCCCGACAGAGACCATTCTCCTGTTGCCAGGAGCCCGCCTCCAAGCCTCTGTCTCCACCCCGGTAGTCCCAGGTATTCCGGGCCCTCGGGTCCTCTTACTTGGGAGCACGCCGAGGATTGGCTGCATTCTTTCCCACCTACTTCCATGCCCTGGACCAGCAGGGTGTTCCACCATGCCCGTGCAGCCGACCCCTGAACTGGGGAGCTCGTCTTCTTCCTCTTCTCCCTCTACCGGGGGAGAGGAACCATCGGTCCACATATCCCCTGCGTCTGATCTGTCATCTTATCAGCGCTTCCTGGTGAGGATGTTGGACGAGCTCCACCTGACCCCTGTACCTATAAGCAATCCCGAGCATGTGATGGCGCCTTTTGGCCGAGTTCAATCGGCTCACTTGAGTGGCTCCGCCTGGCGATTCCTTTCAGGAAGCATGCATGAGCGGCTCTGGCCCGTCCCTTCTCCACTGTTCCAGCCCCAAGGGACTTAAGCCAGCGGTATTGCACTCCCCCGGGGTCTCCAGGTTCTCTGACTCACCCCCCTTCGGGGTTGACCTCCCTGGAGACCCCTTCAGGGCCTCACGCCCCCTACCATGACTGCCCTCCGGTTTCAGACTCTGCGGACTTCGATTTCTGGGGAGGCGAGTATTTTACTTGGCACGGATCTCCCTTTCAATTGCTCCACATCAGGTCCACTTTGCAGCCTATGACAGGTTCTTGTGGTCCAGACTAGGACAGCTCCTAGCTTAAATGCCTGATTCAGAGGAAACCAGGCAAGCCATCGCCCTCTCTGCGCGGGGCTTGGAGCTAGCAGGGCACTAAGCAAGGGCATCTTATGATGCCAATGAGGTAGCTTCCAGGGTGGTAGGGACAGCAATTTGCCTTCGGCGGACGGCATGGCTTCGTCTATCCCGGTTGTCACCCCTGGCCCGGCGTAGGGTGACTTACTCTGCCACTGAGAACCCATCTCTTCTCCCCGCCTCGAGTGAGACGGGCGACTGGGTGCCTTCCTCATGGGGATCCCCATCTCACCCGGACCAGTCTCGGGCTTCCCAGGCCTGTAAGGATTCTCCTTCGGTGTTTCACCCACTGGAGGCTAAGGAACCTGGTCCCTTAGGGTGTTATGGGTACCCCCCCTTTTTTGGGGGGGGGGGTTTGGTACTCACCTAATAGTGATGAATGGTGAAGATTGACACAGATAAGATATGAAATTACGTACCTGCCATAGTATTGATCTTTCTGTGTATCTTCATTTATCACTAAATCCCACCCTCTTCCCCGTGTCTCAGTCTCTGGACTCTCCCTCTCCCCATGTGTCCTTACTCTCCACCCTCTTGATAAGTAGACAGGAGGTGTGAGGATCCACGAGGGTAATCCTCTATTTTTCTAAGTTTGAAAGAATCTTCCATTCTTTTCCTCCAGAGGGGTTGTGGACTGTGAAGAGGGTCATCTCCCCCCTTATATTTTTAAGAGTTTTCTTTAGTGACCTCAATTTGAGGCCACGCTGTATTTTTTCCTTTTTGAAACCTCTAGTTGGTTTAGGGCGGGGAAAAAATTTAATTTGGTGCGAGAGGGGGAAAGGGTTGGGATACAGCCTCAGCCTGCTCTTCTCCACGTGGTCTTCCAATCCTCGCTGCAGGTTTTTCTCTTGCAGCTGGCTTCTTTTTCCAGGTCTGGACCTTATGCCTAAAACGGAGGCAGTATAACACAGTGGTTAAGTCTCTGAGCTGCAAATTTGGTGACTTACAGCAGACCAGACCACACCTGGGTTTGAATCCCACAGCTTCCACTTTTATACTGTGTGACCCTGAGAAAGTCACTTAACTCTCTGTGCTCCAGGTCGCGCCTGTTTATAAAAAAAAAAATACATCACGTGGGGCACCTCCGTCTGAAATTGTGTTACTCATCCATCCCCTTCTCCTCACTTCTTTTCTCTTGCTTCTCTTCCTCCTCTTCTCCCCAATTTCCTTTCTAAAGTTTCCTCTGTTGTTTATTTCTCCTTTTAGTTCATTCTTCTTTTCCTTTTATCTATCCTTAGGCTCCCTTGCCTCATCCTCCCTCCTTCGGCCACTCTCCGGCGGTGTCAGAACTGGGGCTGGGGCGGAGTCGACAATGGCTAACTGCCAACCCCGAGCACCACGTAGAACACTGGTTCCAGGGCCACCAGCCCAATATCGTCGACTCTCTCTCTCTCTCTCCTATATATATATATATAATATATGTGTGTGTGTCTGTATGTATGTGTGTGTATATATATATCTGTGTATATATATATACATATATGCGTATGTATGTGTATATATACATATATATGTGTGTGTGTGTGTGTGTGTGTATATATATATATATATATGTATATGTGTGTGTGTATATATGTGTGTGTGTGTATATTATATATATGTACATATGTATGTGTATATATACAGTATATATGTAAAAAGTCTCCCGCAGGGTCCTAGCTCCAGTGAGCTAACCCAATAGTGATGAATGGTGAAGATGCACAGAAAGAGCAATAATTACGTTAGGTACATGATTTTCATTTCTTTGCCTCTCTCAGCCCTCCCTTGCTGTCTTTCTTCCTTCCTTGCATATCCATATCCGCTAATATGAAAATGTATGCAAATAATTGTATGGAAATGTAACTGATATTGGGATCCCCTTTTGTTTAGAAATAGTGTTACTGTTAAATTTTATGTAATTATATTTTGAGATGATTGTAAACTCTAGAGGTTACTTGAGTGCATGTTGAGCCTTTTGCAAACACTGTAGGGGCCTCAAGAAGCACACTGTGTTCTAGTAGCTTCTGAAACTTACAAGGACAGGATGTTTGCTAAGGATGGGGGTTGAAAAGACTTATAAAAGAGCTAAGCTTCAACTGCAAGAGAGACTGGGAGAAGAAAACGGACACAGACTGAAAGAAAAAACTTTTCTCCCCTGTACATAGTTATTCTGAACAGGTTTATATTTTTATGTTACTGTAAAATAAATCTTTTTGGTGAATTTTTTCAACCGCTCCTGGTTTTCCCTATGCTTCCTGACATGTGCCTCACCAACACAGGCACAGGAACTTTTTCAGTTAAGAAGAGCTCCAGGACCAGGGGACATAACCTCAGGCTGCAAGAAGGGAGGTTCTGTACCAACACCAGGAAGTTTTTCTTCACAGAAAGAGTGGTAGATGCTTGGAACAGCCTGCCCCAAGAGGTTGTGGGGGTCAGCACTGTGCGGGGGATTCAAGAATGCATGTGTTGGACACAAAGGAGCCCTGACTACAAAGGGCAACTATATTGTTAAAACAGGTCTAAAATGGGCAGACTAGGTGGATCTAGCAGTCTAATTCTGACGTCAACTTCTATGTTTCTGTGTTTCTAAGGCTGCTCAGTGACAGATTGGGGTGCATCTGCCTCTTGCCCACCGCACCCCTGCCTCAGCTTCCCATGGGGGGGGTCTGCTCTACCATTTCTGGCACACCTGGTGTATCAGTGCGGACAAATAGGTGCTGGGCGTAGTGGGTCAAGGTTTGCCTCTTGACTTTGAGGCTGTCCAGCCCTTTCAGACCCATGCCCCACGGAGTCTGTGGATTCCCTGACATGTTGTCCACCCTTCGGGAGAACATTGCCAAGCTCCTGGAGAAAGGCACTGTGGCTCATGTCCCAGATGTCGGCCGGCCAGACTTTGTGTCCAGGTTGTTTTTTTTTGTTTTTAACCTTTGTTTTACTAGGTGGAGGCACTAAGCTGAAAGCTTGTTTACAGGTGCAACCTTGGGAGCACAGGAAGTTAAGTGATTTGCTCAGGGTCACATAGTATTCAAGTGGGGCTGTGGGATTCAAATCCAGGTCTCCAGGTTTGCAGCTCGGGCCTTAAACCACTGCGCTTCTGCCTCAGGTATTTCCTGGTCCCCAAACGGACAGGCGTTGGTGCACCATGCTTGGATCTGCATGACCTGAACCAGTTCTTGAAGAGGTGCAAGTTCAGGATGGTCACTCTGAATCAGATTATCCCATCTCTGGAACAGAGCATGTGGTTCTGCTCTCTGGACCAAGTGCATTGCAGTGGTGGCAGCATTCCTGAGGTGCCGCAGGGTCCAGGTTTACCCTTACCTGGACAACTAGCTGATTGCCGGTCCCTCCCAGAAAGCAGTGAAGTGATCCAGGGATCTGGCCCTTCAGACTTGCTCAGCCTTCTTATCAATCTGGCCAAGTCAGAACTGAACCCCTCCTAGACCATACACTTCATCAGGGCAGAGCTTGACTCTCTGGGCCAGGACTGATTCCCAGCGGACCAGGCGTCGGATCTTATCTCCTTTGCCTGATCATCTCAGGTTGGGCACTCGTGTCCTGCCCTGGACCTGTGACTGCTGGGGTACATAGCATCATGCACCAGTGTGGTCCATTGGCAGATGCAGTGGGGGTAGGCCCTTCAGTGGTCTCGGCGCCTCAGTCAGCTCGACCAGTTGGTCATGGTGACGGTCTATTTGGAATGTTATCTGATGGTGCTTGGTTCTGGAAAACCTGCAGAAAGGAGTCCCATTCATCTGCCCAGAGCCAACAGTCTTTGTAACAACCGACACACTTCTGGTGGGATGGGGAGCTCACTTATAGGAACCACAGAGCCCACACACTGTGGACCCCAAGGAGTCCCAATACCACATCAATCTGTTGGCGCTCCATGCGGTGTGTATAACCCCGACTGTGTTCACTTCAGTTCATAGTCAGGTCATGCAGGTCCAGACGGACACCACAACCATGTACCACCTCAACAAACAGGGCAGAACACATTCCCTCAGGCTGTGCTGGGAAGTCCTCCACACTTGGACCTTCGTGCGCAGTCTGGACACTAGTCTCTTTGCGATCCATGTGGCTGGAGCCTCCAACCAGCTAGCTGACTCCCTCAGCTGAGTGGGTGTAGCATCTCATGAGTGGTCTCTTCATCAGGAGGTGGTACACCAGTTGTTCTCACGGTGGGGCACTCTCCTGGATGACCCGTTTGCCTCTTGGAAGAACACAAAGCTGAGGCTGTTCTGTGCCTGCCCCCCACAGTGTGGCACACTGAAGAGGGATCCCTTTATAAGGCCCTGGAACCCAGGTCTCTTCTAAGCCTATTCTCCTTTCCCGATCCACCAAGTGCTGGACAAGGCACAGGTGATCATGGTAGCCTCGGACTGGCAATGCCAGTTTTCATACCCAGATCTCCTCATCAGTAGACCCCGTGGTGCTTGCCTCTACACTAAGACCTTCAGTTCCTGCACCTGACAGCCTGGTTCCTGAGCAGCTTGAGTTCCAGACTTTGGGACTCTCCAAGGAGGTTCTTCAGGTTGTGGAAACCTCCCAGAAGGGGTTGACTTGCCAGTGCTATACCTTCAAATGGACGTGCTTTTCTATTTGGTGCCGGGGCAGGAAACTTGATCTCTCTGTCCTGCCCCATAGCTAGTATCCTGGACTACCTTTGGTACCTCTCTGTTGGGCCTGAGGTAGACGACCCTCAAGATTCACCTGGCGGCCATCTCAGCATACCGGTCGCACATTGATATGTCAATGGTAGTGCAGATAAAGGTGTTTAAGAACTTTTTTGAGGGCCTTGACCACCTGTCTCCACCACCTTGACACTTTCTGGTACTGGCAGTACTCATGGGCAAGTCATTCAACCAATGCACAGGTGTCACATCTCTCACCTGTCATGGAAGACCGCCTTCTTGGTGGCTATCATCTCCATCAGAAGCATCAGTGAGCTCTAGGTGCTCTCAGTGAGTCTCATTACCAGGGGCACTGGAAAATCGCGGAGTGCGATTTCTCGCTATTTCCTTGATTTCTGCCCTGCTCCGTGACCCCTTCGTGATTTGTTATATTTTACGAAGTCCCCACACACTTTCTGGTTTTTGTCTCATTTTGTATTTTGCCGCGTGTATTCAGCATTCAGGGACAAAGAAATCTGTCCAGAGCACTGGATATGTGGCGTGTGACGTCACATTGGGGGCGGGCAGTCTATCCACTGTCGCTTGTTTTGGCACCACTGTTTTGAATCCTGTCCTCCCTCAGGTCCGTCTTAGTGGCGTACATATGCTGCAGGGGGTGACAGGAGGGACCATATATCTGGATTGTTCAGCCTGCATCAGTGAAGAGCTTGGGACTGCGCCTTTTAAAGCCTGCCTGCCACAAGGAAGAGGAGCTTCCTGACCCGCTGTTACAAACTGCTACCAAGAATCCACTCTTGCTGCAAGCCCTTCAAATAAAAGTTCTTTTCATACTGCTTGCGGGTTGAGAGTTGAATCCAGAAGTAAAAACGACCACTGCCGACCAGGTACTGCCAGTGCAGACGACCCAAACCACCCCCACGGATCTGCAGACCATCCAGTCACAAATGGAGCAAAGAGCGGCTGTATTCCTTTACTGTATATTCTGGAAGACTTCGGTGTTTTGCTGGGTGCCGCTGTAGTAAGTGCAAATGTAAAATGCATATATTTTGTGGGGGGAGTCAGGGAACAAGAAAGCAAGGGGCAGAACAAGTGAGGTTGGGGAGCAAGGAGGGATGGCATGGAGTATTAAAATATAATCAGTTTCTGGTAGCATGCTCAAAGGAGGACTGTCCTGTTTGAGTGCAGTTAGTCGGGACAAGAAGTGGTGACAAAATGTTAGTGGCATTGTGTGTAACCCTAGATGGCGCTATCCCAGGGCTACTACCCTGCCTGATTTGCCACTAACAGGTTGAGGGCCTGGATCAATGGAGGGTGCCTCCACCCAGAGGTCAGGGTTTGCAATAGTTAAACTAACTTGGTCACAGCCCTCTGGGACACTGCAACCCCCCTTTCTTCCCACTAGTGGCCCACACAATATATCAGAATTACCTTCACAGTATACACTTACCCCCAGGTCTGGTTCTGGCACTGGGACCTCCTGTGAAATGAGATACAGTGCAACAATCACAGTACAGTACTTTAACATAGACAAATACCTCAGGCAGTATAACTTTGCTGAAACAAGCAGCTCTGATTTATTTAGGGGGATATAACAAGGACAGGGGGAAATCAGGTTAATTAGCTTATACTCTAATAATCTACCTATGGCTTTGTGCACAGGCCTATCCCTATCAGTTACTGTCCCTGGGTACCCAAGCCCTAGTGGCTAGTCAAAACCGTGGCAGCTGGTAGGGGCCCTTTCACACAGAGAAAAGGAGGAATTAAACAGTCACAGTACAGTAATTCCATTTGGATTTAATGTGGCAATTCAACAGGAGGCGACCCTGAATTAGTACTCACGACCTCCAAATAAGATAGGGTCCTTCAATGTCAGCAGGGCTCACTTGAGGTACACAAACCTCTTCACACATCCATATAAAAGAAAGCACTATACCAGGCAGGCTGCATCTGTATCTTAGTACTGCTGCAATACCCGGGAGAACACACAGCAGATTCAGTTCCTGACAGACCGAGTGCAATTTTCAGCAATTCCTCCAGTCTTCTACAGGGTTGAGCCTGGTTTCTACTCTTCAGAGATCCTTTGATTCTTTTCACAGGACGGATTCAGTCCTAACAAGCTGTTACACAAGCTGCAGACCGGAACTCTGGGCCTTACACACGTTTTTTGACTAAAAACTGCACACTGAAAAAGCACAGGGCTCCTTCCTTCTTCACTGCCAAAGCTCAACTGAAACTCCAACTGACAAAACCGGGCACTTCCTTTGAGTTCCTCCCAGTTCTTGACTGGATTGGCTGTCACTCACAATAGACTGCTGCTGTTGGTCCAAAAAGGCACTGAAGTCTAAACTACATCTCCAGAGTCACTGCCCATACAATCCTCTTGTGGCTGGCTCAGATTATGAGTCCAAGTTCTGATTCGTCCAAGGCACCATTTTAGAGCTAGCTTACCCCACACTGATTGGTCCAGTTCAGCAGTTCAAAACTAGAATGGGGAACTAGCAGACACAGTTCTGACTGCAAAGAAAGCAGGTTAGACAAACTGTAATTTCATTATTACTGTAAATGATTTCTGGCAAACAGTTACATCTTTCAGATAGGTTCCCTTTGCACTCCTAGTGACTGCAAAAATGGAGTGAATTGGCAGCAGCTTGAATGGTACTCAATCAAAGAAACACACAGTCCCCCATACAAACTAATTATGTCTGCAAGCAGACAGCTCTTAAAGAGACAGTACCAGAGGTTCTAAAAACACTCACTGATAAATGGCTTAAACGCCAAACACCATTCAGGCTTGGAGCATTCAAGCAAGCTCCTGGAAGTCTTTTGGGAACCCCCATTTGCAGGGGGGTTACATGTGCATTTATATAAAACATGTATACATAGTGTTCTGGCCTCAGGTGGGCATGGGGCGGACGACCAGGAATGCAGAGAACAATTTTGTGCTGCATGCATACCAGCCCGCCAGGTCCGTGCCAGGCAGACTTGGTACACATGCAGAAAAAAATAGTTCTGTCCTCTGATGATGGTTGATGGTGTGCATGGGGTGGATGAGCAGGCTGGCCCAGAACAATTTTTTTCTGCATGTATACCAGTCTGCCAGGTCCACGCCAAGCTCCTGTCGCCGTTGTTGATGGTCGGTGGAGGGTCGGCCTGGCAGATTTGGTACACTTGCAGAAAAAATTGTTCTGGCCTCTGGTGATGGTGGGCATGGGGTAGACATGCAGGCTGGCACAGAACAATTTTTTACTGCATGTAGACCAGTTTGCCAGGTCCATGCCATGCTCCTGTCACTTGTTTGTGATGGTTGGTGAAGGAAACAGGCCAGGCAGACTGGCACACATGTGGAAAAAAAAAATTGTTCTGGACGCTGGTGAAGACTGAGGGTGGTGGGGCTGAGGGCTGACTGGCACAGAACGTTTTTTTGCCATGTGTAAATCTGTCAGGAAGGTCAGTGCCTTGCTCCTGTCATTTCATGTCGGAAAATATCTAGAGTCTTTGGTCAAATGGATTCAGGTAGAATCCATGCTCAAGCTTAGCGCCACGACAAGGCAACTCCAGTAACTCAGGTCGATTGCTGCAGCACCACCCAGTATTCAGTGCAGTACCCTGCAGTATTTTGTGACATTGTAATCTTTCACTGCAAGGTGCTGCATTGCATCTTGGCTGATGCAGCTGGGTAGGTCAAGAGATGAAAACAAAACTAATTATTTTTACACTGAACTACTATGTGTATGAGAAAGTATAGTGTTTGTAAGAATTGCAGTGGGCAGGAATTCTGTAAAATTGTATTATTCAGCACATGTTTGTTGTGGACACTGCAGTGTTACGGTCTCCATTTTACACAGTTAACCGTCCAGCTCCATGATTCTCTGCTCATTTTTCTCATGAAAACAGTACCTAGCATTCAAACAACATGAAGTCTTGCTGTATTCTGACTATTGCAGTTAGTTCCAGCACTTGAACTGCCCTGGAGAGAGAAGGTTTAAAATTCTATGCAAGGCATAGAACGTTGAGCTTGAGCTCGGTTGAAAACGGTCTGCAGCACTTTGAAACCTAACCATCAGATTCTTTACTCCGCCTCACTGAACAGTCGCTTCGGAGATTTTCTCCTTTGCTTGGTTCAAAAAGTCGGTTAAAGTTGTCGGTTAGTCCGAAATTAGTCTGTTTTGTCGGTTCAGGACTCTGTCTGCGGTACCGTAAGTACTTAGGTTAGTTCTTGTGAAAATTGTAAAAGAGATCTGTATTTTTCGGTCGGTTCAGCTGAACCAACCCCATAGTAGTATTGTGTGGAAAAAATTTAGTGTGTATCGGTTAAAAAAAAAAAAAAACACAAAACGTGATTTAAATGTTTTTTTTCCATCAACCGTGACACTGTGAGAAACCGATAGGGGAGTCTTGCCTGGCGGTTGCCGAATAAAGGGTAAGTTTTAGGTTGGCCATATCTGAGAGGCCCAAGAAAAAACCCTGGCCCACTGGGTTTCAACACTGCAGTGTGTGTGGTGAGGTCTTTGCTAAGGTCGATCCCCACACTACCTGTGTTTACTGTGTGGGGTTTGACCACTTCAATTCAGATTGCCAAATTTGCAAGAATTTCCCTAAGTCTACCCTGGAAAAAAGGTTAGGTAGACTTAGGGATAAGGAGGCCGAAAAATCCGCTGACCTGGAAGGCCAGCCCGGTTCGGTTCCTACCGAACCAGGAGGAGTGCCTTCTGACCAGGGCGATACTACTTCGGGGAAGAGGAGAGCTGATTCTGGGGGATCGGTTCCTACAAAATGAAAGCGCAAAAATAAATGGGCCAGTTCGGATCCAGACCTTCATGTTCCAGCCACAGAAGAGATAGCTAGAGCAATTTGGATTGTTGAATCGCTTCATCTGGTTCCGACCGATCAGCGCCTTCTGGCAGGGGCTCGGTTCGGTTGGTCGTTCCCAGTTCAAGATTATTGCCCGAATACTTTTATGTACGGAGTTTGATGAGGGATTTTGAAGAGGCATCCCAGAGTCTGTCTGTCTATTCCTCCATAAGTCTTTTGGGAAACGGACACAAAAATTCTGAGGTCTCCTAACTGTGTACCTCCTGTTGACAGAAGAATGGACAAGAGGTGCACTTTGTTCAGGCTTGGATACGGAGTTTTCTATCAGCAATGCAGCCTTATTGGGGTAGTGCAGGCTGCAGCCTGTGACAAGGCAAACATTCCCTTGGCTTCACACCCCCCAGACAAAGACTCCAGGAAGATAGATGCCATGGCAAAGAAACAGTACATAGCATCATCTTTGGGACTTAGGCAGGCTAACTATATGGCCTATACAGCCAGGTACCAGAAGTCCAGGTGGGACACTGTACTGGCTAAGCAGGCCTCCCCCCAGCTAGCCAAGGAGCTGGAGGAGGTGGCTGCTGATGGGATTGAGGCATCAAAGGTGCAGTTTCATGCTGCTGTGGACTCCAGTGATGTGTCATCAAGAATCATGGCTACATCTGTGGCTCTTCGGAGGATGGCTTAGCTCAGATGTACTAGCCTTTCACAGGACACCTAGGCTAAGGCCATGGATTTCCCTGTGGTGGGTAATTCTCTGTTTGGGGAGCAGACAGAGAATTACATGAAGAAAATGGATGCGTACAGGACCAGTTATAGGAGTGCCCAGGCCAAGGAGAGGCAGCCAACTCCTCAAAGGCAGCAAACTAGGGGCAGGGGCAGGCCTTTTCACAGGCCTTTCTACCAAGCAGGCCTCCTCCCTTTCTCAGAGGGTTCTTTAGTGGGAGAGGCAGAAGGGGATGAGCAGAGCTGCATCCACCCCTTTAGGGATCCTGTTCCTGCCTGGGATTTGAGTGTTTGCATTGCTCAGCTTATGTAACCCCTTTGAGCCCATGTCCTCAGCAGAGCTCAAGTACTTGACTTGAAAACTGTGATCTTACTTCGAGAGAGCTCTTGCAGTAGGTAATTTACATATAGGACTGATGCCGGCAGGCGGCAGGACCCCACAGAAACATTTCTAGCTAGCAGTCCCTGGCGAGGGACCGCCTCCACGTCAGGAGACGTCGGTATAAAGGGGCGGTCCCGGATGCCCGCCTTCCAGTTCTTTTCCGCCGTTAGCTCATGCAGCGCCTCGCGGAAAAGTTTGTGCTTCGTCAGCCCTACCTTCGTCGGTTTTTTACCGAAAAAATATTTTTTTCAACTAACGTCCGTACTATCGGCGGTGTATGTGCCCTTCCTGGGGACTGACATTTTCAGTCCAGGAGTGGCCGGTCACCTTCAGCGTATTGAGCAGTCCAGTGCCACCTTGGATGCTACTTCTGCCAAGGGTTCTTCGGGCAAGAACCAGAAGAAGAGAAAGAAGCCATTTCAGCATTCTTTCCCTGTGGTCAGGCAGCCCTCCTATCAAGGAGGTCAGCAGCAACAGCAGCCACTGGTTCAAGCTTGGCACCTGCGCTTCCCAAGCAGGGTTCTCAACAGCCCTGCAAAGGAGGACAAAGGCGCAGGTCCGGAGCCTCCTCCTAGTCTAAGCCTGCTCAGTGACTGGTTGGGGATTGCCACCCTACACCCGTTATGCCAGCTCTGGGTCCTCCCTTGAGAGGTCTGTTCGCCACTTCCTTTCTGCCTGGTCGCCATCACTTCGGACAGGTGGGTTCTCGATAGTCGGTCAGGGACTGCCTCTGGAATTGAGCAGTACCCTCCCAGCCGAGCCTGCACCCCTTGGGAGGAACAGATCTCCATGCACCCAGTCAGCTCTTGAGGCAGCGTGGCTCAGCTCCTCCGCAAGGAGGCAGTAGCTCAGTGCGGATCCTCCGACAGACCCAGGCTTTGTTTCCAGGTACCTCCTGGTGCCCAAGCAGATGGGGTTTGGCGCCCCATCCTAGATTTCCACGACCTGAATCAATATCTCAGGTCTGCACTCTTTCGGATGGTCACTCTAGACAGATCCTTACCACCCTGGAGCGAAACATGTGGTGCTGTTCACTGGATCTACAGGACCGCGTTCTTTCGTGTCCATTCCATCCATCCCATCAGTGGTTCCTCCGCTTCAGGGTCAAGGGACCCTGTACGAGTTCGAGGCATGCCGTTTGGCCTGTCATCGGCCCCTCTGGTCTTCACCAAATGCATTGCAGTGGTGGCCCACTTTCAGCATCGGAGTCAGAATCTACCCTCATCTCGAGATTGGCTCTTGGCAGGTTCCTCCCTTCAGGAGGTGGAGAGGTCCAGGGATCTGGCCCTCCAAATCTGCTCCCAATTCAGCCTCCTGGCCAACGTGGCCAAGTTGGAACTCGTGCCCTCTCAGGTGATGGGCTTCATCAGGGCAGGCCAGAGCTCAGCTCCCGGCAGACAGGGCAGTGGTTCTCTCCTCCTTTGCCCAATCATTTCTGGTTGGGCACTTGCGCCCTGCCCGGGACTTTCTGCACCTTCTGGGTTACATGGTGGCATGCACCTCAGTGGTCCATTGGGCCTGGTGGCACATGCACCCCCTCCAATGGGAGCTGGCCACCCAGTGGACTCAGCAATCTGGTCACTTCAACCAGCTGATCACTGTAACCCAGATGATGTGGGATGTTCTCCAGTGGTGGACCACCCCAGACCGGTTGCAGGAAGGGATCCCATTTGTCCCCCCCGAGCTGATGGTCGTCCTTATGACTGATGCCTCTCTCATGGGCTTTGGAGCCCACATGGGGGACAACAGGGCCCATGGGTTCTGGACCCCTGAGGAGGTACGATGCCACATCAACCTGTTGGAGCTCAGAGCAGTCAGACTGGCATTTAGCTTTCGCTCCTTAGCTCTGGGGTCAAGTGGTTTCAAGTCAGGCGGACAATACCACGACCATGTATTACCTCAACAAACAGGGCGGCATGCACTTCCGTCTGCTGTGCAAGGAGGCGCTCCGCATCTGGACCCTCGTAAGCCGGTTGGAGGTGGATCTCCTAGCCATCCAAGTGACAGGAGCCTCGAACCAGCTGGTGGATGCTCTCAGCTGCCTAGGCCAGTCATCCCACAAGTGGTCTCTCCATCCAGAAGTAGCTTACAGTCTGTTCTCCCATTGGGGCAAACAGATGGTGGACCTGTTTGCCTCCAGGGAGAACATCAAGCTGAGGCTGTTTCATGCCCAGCCCACTCAGCAGGGCTCGCTGCAGGGGGGATGCCTTCTCGAGGCCTTGGACCTCAGGCCTCCTCTGCGCCTTCTCTCCATTTCCCTTGATCCACAAGGTGTTACTCAAGGTGAGGAGGGACAACGCAAAGGTGATCCTGGTAGCCCTATATTGGCCGCGCCAGTTTTGGTACCCAGATCTCCTCGGCTTCAGCCGCAGGCCCTCGGAGCAGCTTTGTACACGCCTGTACCTGATATCTCGGAACCAAGGGGAAGTTATTCCATCCGGACCTTCAATCCCTGCACCTCACAGCCTGGTACCTGAGTGGCTAGAGTTCCAGGCGTTCGGTCTTTCCGAAGATGTCTACACCGAGGCATCTAGAAAGAGGAATCGACCAGGAAATATTATGCCTTCAAATGGAAATGTTTTTCCCTTTGGTGTCAGAGTAAGGGTCTGAACCCCTTATCCTGTTCTGTGGCTAAGATTCTCTACTACCTTTGGTCTCTCTCTCTCTAAAGGGGGTCTATGGTCGTCGACCCTTAGGGTGCATCTGGCACCATTTCTGTTTACCGGGCATGGGTCGGTCAGGCAACATTTGCGCAGGAGACAGTGGTCAGGCGCTTTTTCCAAGGCCTGGATCACATACCCCCTCCGGTGCATGAACCTCCACCTCCATGGGATCTGTTGCTGGTTTTGGCAAAGCTCATGGGCAAACCATTCGAACCCATGCACAAATGTAAGCTTTCACACTTGTCGTGGAAGACTACCTTCCTTGTGGCTATCACGTCTGCCAGAAGGACAGGGCAGCTGCAGGCACTTTTGGTGGACTCTCCTTATCTGGTCTTTCACAGGGGCAAAGTTGTCCTGCGCCCCCACCCGAAATTCCTTCCGAAGGTGGTGTCAGAGTTTCACCTTAACCAAGTGTTGACTCTTCCGTTTTACTAACCTAATTACACCTCGACGCTGGTACAGGCTCCATACCTTGGACCTGAGATGTGCTCTCTCATACTACAAGAGAGAGGACAGCGGAAATTCATGGAGAGGTTAGCCAGCTGTTTGTCACCTATGCTAAGCCGCTTCTGGCAGACCTGCAGCCAAGCGGACCATAGCAAGATGGATTACATCATGCATAGGTCTGTGCTATGAGTTGGTGGGCAAGGAGCCTCCCAGAAGGATAAGAGCTCATTCTACCCGCCATACTGCTGCATCGGTGGCTGCTTCCAGGGACATCCCTATCCAGGAAATCTGCCGGGCTGCTACCTGGAGTCAGCAAACACCTTCATTACCCATTACCACATCGACCTTGAGTCACGCCGGGATGCTGGTTTTGGGTCCTCGGTTCTCCAATCTTTATTTCCTAAGTAGGGGGTGTGTGTCTTGCCTCCCTCCTCCCGGAGAACTGCTTGGAGTCTGCCAAGAAGTGTGGATGAACAACATATCCATGTTCCTAAAAGAACAGGTTACTCGCCTGTAACAGTAGTTCTAGGGACATGGATATGTTGTTCATCCACACTCATTGGCAGTATCCTTGCCGCTTTAAATCTTGCCGGAAGGTCTTCAAGCTTGCTCCTCCCACCCACCCGGGTGGTATAACTCTCGGCTCCGCCCCATGACGCCAGATCTTCCTTACCGCTTGGAAGCTCAGGTTCCCTCCTTAACGCTCTGCGTTTGTGACTGGTTCCTATTTCTCCGTTTGCGGATTTAAAAATAATACTTTGCAAAGACTTGAGTCTTGATCCCTCGCTGACTGCGATGGATAATCGACTCCCAGTTCGGAGATGCCCATGCGGGCTGAAGATGTCTCGGACGGATTCCACTCCACGTGTGTTTACTGCTTAGGCCTTGAGCACGACCATCGGGCTTGCGACCTGTGCTCATCTTTCTCGGCCTCGTCCTCGAACCGTGCTGCCGGGTGCAACTAGGCCGTCGAGCGTTCCTCGGTGAAGTCCAAGGAGGCCCGGTTGGCGGTGTCGGCGGCGGAGCTTTCGGCGGATCAACTCGGCGGATGGTCGCCCTCGAAGGGAGGCGTCGGGCCGTATCTTCCTCGGCGCGCATTTATCCGCCTCTCTGGGTTCTTCCTACGGCTTCCCTTTAAGGAGCTTTTGTCTGTCCCTCTCCACTAAAGAAGGGCCTGCGTCTACTGGACCTTTTCTCGGTCCAAAAGAGGACAAGGGTAAGTCCCTCCGTCGGCCGCTCTTGGGATGCGGAAAGGTCCCTCTCCCAGACCGTCGACCCGTCGGCTTGATCGACCGCTCGGCTTATTGCACTGGCCTCACGTGTCCCCGTCAGGTCCAGTTGACCGAGACTCCACTGATGAAGTCGAGATTTTTCTCGACCATTAGACAGGCTGTCGCCTTTAGCGCCGGATTCCCCTCTCCCGGTTCCCCGGGAGGAGTTGAGATCCAGTGGGCTGCGCCTGTGCCTCGGTTCCGGAGCCCTCGGATGGACCTTCGAGCGAAGGGGTGTCGGTTCCGGCCGACACCTCCCTGCACCGACCCGGAAATTCCGGGACTCCGGTCTCGGTCTCGGACCCTCTTGGCGGTCCAGCCCGTTCCACCGTCATAAGCGGTCTCGGTCCTGACACAGCGGTAGCGGCGTCGCGCTCGTCTCGTCCTCCTCCTCGGATGAGGGGCTTCGGCGTAAAGTACGTCGGCAGTGCGAGGACCTTATGTTGCAACAACTCCTCCTGGCGAGAATAAGCCCGACTCCGGCGCCTTCCCGGCCATTAAGTAACTGTCACGGGCAACCCGTACCAACCTCGACTTGCCGAGGCCTATACCAGGCGGTTGTTGGCCAAACCAGCTGCTCCACCGATTGCGGTGGAACCTCCGCCTCCACAGCCCCAATTGGGGCTCCGACCAAGGATTCTCGGTCGGCTGAGGGTTTCACCCCATCGGCTGTCAGTTACCCTCACTCCCGACCGACCTCGGCAGGTGAAGGGTGGCTCGAGCCAGAGCAGCTCTCGAGGACTCTTCCGAGTCGAGATGATTCCTCCTTCTTCTCAGCGACTGGACTTGGGTCTTCAGGAAAGGTCAGCCAATGGGCGATAGCCCGTCGTCCTTCCTAGGACTGCCCTGGCTCATCTCGAGTCTACGGGATGGGCTCGATCCCGTTCCAAGCAGGCCAGGTATCCCCTCACGGAGATTCTGGACGAGGATTCTCGACGGAGGCCTTTCCGTGTGGCCGAGGCCGTGGGTCCAGCACTGGAACTTTGGCGGCGCCCTGCTTCCTGCCCTGCGCCTTGGCCAGGATGGCCAGGAAGTATCACGGTCCCTACCGGTTCCTTGTCCGGTTTTGAACACCCCTCTGCTGAGGGTTGGTTACCGACAGCGTTTTCCGGCGCGCTAGCGCCAGGATATAGGACAAACCTCCTGACAAAGATCCAAGAATGGGACTATGTCGGGCGAAAAGTCTCCTTCGTCCTCTCTAGGCCTTCGATCAGGCCAGTTCGGCCCGTCCTCATGGCACATTTTCTCATGCCTGTTGGGCTCCTGGATGAGGTCATCCCTCATCTTCCGCGATCTGCAGACTACGGTTAAGCAGGTGCGGGACCAGGGCAGGGCAGTGGCCAAACAGCAGCTCAGACTGCTTTGGATGTAGGGGACTCATGTGCCAGATCGGTGGCGGCCGCGAGTGGCTATCGTCCCGTGAGCTGGCTGAGGATATCCACCTTTGCTTCGATACCCAGCACAAGTTGGCGGATGTTCCTTTTTGGGGAACTGACCTCTTCGGCCCTGGGGTGGAAGGTCACCTGCAGAGGATCGAGAAGTCAATGCCACCTTGGACTCGGTCTCTTCGCTCAGAAGGACAAAGGCCGCAAACCACAGCCTAAGCCCTTTCGTCCTTCTGTGCCCTTTAGGCCCGGCCCAGCAACGTCAGAGGCCAGCAGGCTCGACCTTGGCATCCCAAACCAGCCGCCGGCTTCCTCTAACAGGAGGCAGGGAGGAAAGGGCCCAGGAGGTCCCTCGGCGGTCCCTCCTCCAAGCCTGCCCAGTGACCAGGCTGAGGGTGTCGCCCCATCCCCGTCACCTTACCCCTAGGGTCCCCATTGAGAGGCGGCTCCAGCACTTCCGTTCCGCCTGGTCGCTGTTACCACGGACAGGTGGGTCTTGGAGGTGGTGGGAAGAGGCCTGCCTCTGGAATTCGAGCAGGCACCACCCTTCAGAGCCGTCGCCTCGGGGCAGGATCCCAGCCTCAATGGCGGCTCGTCGAGCCGACATCCTCTCCCTCCTCCAGAAGGAGGTGGTAAGAGGTGGTGGACCCTCCTTCAGACCCAGGGTTTGTGCCAGGTACTTCCTGGTTCCGAAGCAGACGGGGGCTGGCGCCCCATTCTCGAACCTACGACCTAAACAAGTTCCTAAGGTCTCGAACCTTCAGGATGGTCCTCTGGCTCAGATAATACCATCCTTGGAGCAGCGGCGTGTGGTTCTGCTCTCTCTGTGGACTTGCAGGCCGCGTTTTTTCACGTCCTATCCGTCCGTCTCACCAGAGATTCTCCGCTTCCGGCGGAAGGATCTCTCTTGATTCAAGCCATGCCCTTGACTGTCTCCAGCTCCCAGGGTCTTCACCAAATGCATGGCAGTGGTGACAGCATTCCTCTCGGCGCCCGAGGGTCGGGTGTACCTTACCTGGACGACTGGCTGATAGCAGCTCCCTCCAGGAAGGAGGCGGAGTGGTCAGAGATCTGGCCCTCCAGGTCTGCTCTCAACTGGGCCTCCTTATCAAGCGAGGCCAAGTGGAACTCGAGGCAAGCAGGTGATTTTATTCATCGGGCGCCGCTCGACTCTCTTCGAGCCAGGCGCGGCTCCAGCCGGACAGGGCCGAGGTTCTTTCCTCCTTTGCCCGATCATTTCTGGTTGAGGCATTGCCCCTGCCGGGACTTCCTGCGCCTCCTGGGTCTCATGGCGGCCTGTACCAGCGTGGTCCGTTGGGCCCGCTGGAACATCGTCCCCTTCAGTGGGGACTGGCCAGCCAGTGGTCTGGCGCTGCGATCCCTTGGACCAGCTTGTCCGGTGACACAGGGGATGTGGAATGCTCTCCAGTGGTGGACCGTTCCAGATCATTTGCAGGAGGGCATCCCGTTACGTCCGCTGAGCGCAGTCTCTCTGTCGACCGATGCCTCTCTGATGGGTTGGGGTGCCCATCTGGGAACACCGGGCTCATGGCCTCTGGTCCCCATGAGTCGATGCCACATCAGCCTGCTGGAGCTCGGCGGTCCGCTAGCTCTCACGCCTTTGCTCCGTTCCTCCGGGGTCAAGTGGTCCGAGTCGAGCCGGACAATACCACGACCATGTACTATCTAAACCGCCAGAGGCGGGGCGCGCTCCATGCTTCTATGCAGGAAGCTCTCCGCATTTGGTCACTAACGTGCGCAGCCTGGGCGGATCTCCTAGCCATTCACGTGGCAGGAGCCTCCAACACCCTGGCGATGCCCTGAGCGGATAGGGGCTGCATCCCACAGTGGTCTCTCCTGCGGAGGTAGTACAGCATCTGTTCTCCCTTTGGGGCACACCTCAGGTGGACCTGTTTGCCTCCATGGAGGCAGCGGCTGAGTCTGTTCCATGCCCGCCCCTCAGCAGGGCTCGCTGCAGGGGATGCCTTCTCGAGGCAATGGACCCCGGGCCTCTTTCGCCTTTCCCCATTCCCTTGATCCACAAGGTGCTTCTAAGCGAGGAGGGACAAGGCGAGGTGATTCTGATAGCCCCAGACTGGCCTCGCCAGTTCTGGTACCAGATCTCCTCAGTCTCAGCTCCAGGACTCCGGCAGCTTCCAGCTCGCCCGGACCTGCTCTCAGTCAATCAGGGGAAGGTGTTCCATCCGGACCTTCAATCCTACACCTGGCCCTGGTTCCTGAGCGGCTAGAGTTCCAGGCTTTAGATGTCTTTCGGCGGGTCCTCAATGTAGTTAGGCGTCCGTAAGGAGTCGACCAGAAAATGCTATGCCTTCAAATGGAAAAGGTTTTCCATTTGGTGTCAAACAGGGCTTGGACCCTTCCTCCTGTTCCTTGGCAAGCATCTTGGACTATTTATGGTCCCTTTCTAGTCAAGGGCTTAGGTCGGACGACCCTAAGGGTGCACCTGGCAGCCATCTCTGCTTACAGGGCGGGCGGGAAGCAGTCGATGGCGCAGGAGGAAGGTGGTCTGGCGCTTTTCAAAGGCCTTGATCACATTTCCCTCCAGTCACGGGAACCCCCACCTCCGTGGGATCTACTGCTGGTACTGGCAAAGCTCATGGGCAAACCATTAGAACCTATGCAGGTGTGCTCTCTCACCTGTCGTGGAAGACCGCCTTCTTGGTGGCTATCCGTCAGCCAGAAGGATGGGAGAGCTCAGGCGCTTTCCATCGAGTCTCCTTACCTGGTCTTCCACAGGGACAAGGTTGTCCTCGCCCCACCGAAATTCCTTCCGAAGGTGGTGTGGAGTTTCACCTTAACCAGGTGTTGACTCTGCGGTGTTCTACCCCAATCACACCTCGGAGGCGAATATAGGCTCCATACTCTGGATCCTAGAAGGCTGCGCTTATTATAAGGCGCCACGGCTGGAAGTCGGGGAGGTTCGCCAGCTGTTTGTCACCTACGCTGAAGCCGCATCTGGCAGACCTGCAGCCAAGCGGACGATAAGCAGGTGGGTAACCTCCTGCATAGATCTCTGCTATAAGTTAGCGGGCATGGAGCCTCCCAGAGGATAAAGCTCATTCTACCCGCCATACTGCCTGCAGCGGTGGCTGCTTCCAGGGGCGTCCCTATCAGGAAATCTGCAGGGCTGCTACCTGGAAGTCCAGCAAACACCTTCATTACCCACACCACATCGACCTTGAGTCACGCCGGGATGCTGGTTTTGGGGCCTCGGTTCTCAGTCTCTCTTTCCCAAGTAAGTATATGGGGGTGTCGTCTGCCTCCCTCCTCCCGGAGAACTGCTAGGAGTCTGCCAATGAGTGTGGATGAACAACATATCCATGTCCTAGAAATACAGGTTACTCACCTGTAACAGGAGTTCTAGAATGGTATATATTGTTCATCCTACATTCTCCAAACCTCGGCCCGGCCGCACAACCTGAGCTTCCAGCGGGCCAGATCTGGCGTCATGGGGCGGGCCGAGGTTATACCACCGGGTGGGTGGGAGGAGCAAGCGAAGACCTTCCGGCAAGATTTAAGCGGCAAGGATACTGCCAATGAGTGTGGATGAACAACATATACCATTCCTAGAACTCCTGTTACAGGTGAGTAACCTGTATTTCTAGGAGGTGTTGTTCACACACACACACACACACACACACACACACACACACACAGCGCACACCACAGACCTCCGGCTTCAGACATAACCTGCTTCCAGCGGCTAAGATCTGGCGTCATGGGCAGAGCCGAGGTATATACCACCTGGGTGGGTAGGAGGAGCCAGCTTGAAGACTTCCGGCAAGATTTAAAGTGGAAGGGGACATGTCAAGAAGTGTGGATGAACAACATATACCACTCCTAGAACTACTGTTACAGGTGAGTAACCACTTCATTTCCCTCTGCATTAATATTACCTTTGTTTGGAAGTTAAATATAGTTGGTTATTATGTGCCATTTACTTGATTCTATTTCATACAATGGAGATTTAATAAAGTTCAGCTGTAACTGTAACTTTCTATGTGTTTCTTCTTCTGTTGTTTCCTTTGATATCTAAACCAAACAGAAGCATATATATTAACACATAGATAGAGATTTGCTGGCTATTTGATGCATAGAGAGCCCGCGGAACCCCCCCCGCAATTTCCTGCAAGAAATAGGGGAAAATCTCCATAAATTTGGGCAAAATTTTCCGCAATTTCCCAGTGTCCCTGCTAATTACTTAGTGTTCCAAGGGACCGATTCTCCTCTGCCCAAACCTGAGAGGTTGTTTTGGGAGTTTTCACCTTAACCCAGGTGATCAGGCTGCCAGTGTGCTTCACCAGTCCAACCTCAGAGACCGAGCACAGGCTCTATACATTGGACCTGAGGCAGGTGCTGGTTTACTATACTGAGTGCATGGCTGGAGTTCAGGGAGAGGTTCGCCAGCTTTTTGTCACCTGCGCTGAAGACACACCTGGCAGTCCAGCAGCTAAGCGGACAGTTGGCAGGTGGATTGTCTCCTGCATTGACCTCGGCAGTAGGTTGGCTGGTAGGGAGCCTCCCGTAGGGCTTAACGTTCATTCCGCTAGACATGCCACTGCCTTGGTGGCTGCTTCCAGAGATGTCCCTATCTAGGAAATCTGCAGGACTGCTACCTGGAAGTCTGCGCACCCCTTAATTTCCCATTACCACATTGACCTTGAGTCACGCCGCGATGCTGCTATTGGGACCTCGGTTCTCCAATTGTTTTTTCCCCAACTAGGGGTGTGCGCCTTACCCCCTTCTCCCAGAGAACTGCTAGGAGTCTGCCAGAAGTGTGGATAGTGCATCATATCCACATCCCTAGAAATGACGGTTACTCATCTGTAACCGTAATTCTAAGAGTGGTATATGGTGCACATCAACATGACCCACCTGAGCTCCCCTGGCAAGTTACACATGAATCCCTGCTTCCAGTGTGCAGGAGTGATGTCATGGGGCAATGCCAAGGATACCACTTGGGTGTGTGGGAGAAGCTTAGCTTGAAGGCATTCTGGCAGTCTTCCTTCTTTAAACTTCCGGAAGTGTAGATGTGCACCATATACCTCTTCTAGAACTATGATTACAGGAGTAACCCCATTTATAGGTGAGTAACGATTTGTTGACTGTTTCAGTGTTATCATTCTGCTGTGACCTTTGTAACCTCCTGGATCATGCCCAAAATAGGCAATTACTTTGTCTAGTGCACTTAACATGTAAATAAAACGAACTTGGTTATAATAAAATGTGACTGGAATAAGCTAGGAAGTGTTGCTGTTGTCTGTTTCAGGCTTTTGTGCATTTGGAAAATAAAATCCAGGATGAGCAGAATCAGAGGAACCTCTTGCAGTTGAAGGAAATCACGGTTTGTAACCATTTCATTTTAGTTTATGCAACATATTTTAGTACTAACAATGGTTGTAATTTATACAGTATATGTATAAAGTGGGCTTATGAAACTAAGGTCTCAGGATACTGTCCATGCTGTAGTGACACTCTGGATCTAGGTAGCCAAAGCACCCAGGATGTTACTGGAAGTCAAGTAGACAAATTTGAACCAGCCACACCAAGATGTAGGTCCCATTGTAATTTATTTGTAAAGCGTTATCAGACAATATCCCCACGAAGCCAACATTTACGCCTTATGGAGGCTTCTTCAGGAGTGAAGAGCATCTGTACATAAAATAACACAATCGCGGAAGTATTCAATATGTAATGGACATTGGCTTTATACCAGGCTCAAGCTGGTGCTGGGGGGGGTGGGCATTAGACAAACTCTGGTCCATGCTCCTAATCTCCCCTACCAGCCTCTGGGCAAACACTAGGGGCTCAAGTTGGTGCATATGAACATCAGCAGCTAAGGCACAAAATTTACGACCTGGAGGCCTGGACAGCACTGTACAAACCTGATATACTGGCTGTCACCAAAACATGGCTCAAACCCCAGATCCTCCCACACGAAGTGGACCTAGCTGGCTACCAGGTTTTCAGAAAGGACAGAGTGGGTAAAAAAAAAAAGAGGAGATGAGGGTTCTCATTTACCTTGTCCACACCTTGAATGCCCTGTAGATGCGACCACCCAGCCTTCCACGACTTGCACAGCGAGATCTTAATCATCAAAGTGCTCCTTGGCGACACTAAGCCCCTTTACATAGGTTCGCCTACCTCCCACCTCATTAGGCTGTAGCTTCCTAGAACCCTAATCAACACCTTCATGGAGCATCCCTGAGGAGGTCATCCTTCTCGGGACTTCAACCTAAATTGGCTGGCCCTAGGGTCTCCCGACAAAGAACCTAATACTTGATTCTCTCTCACCCAAGTCATTGACCTCCCTACCAGGCATAATGCTAAAACTGGCAACCACTCCCTGATTGACTGGGCTCTAGTCTCTTGCCCGACCATATACTTACTGCTGGGATCATGTCTGACTCCCTGAGCGACCACTCTCCAACTTTCTGTATCTGGTCCAATAAACCTCCTAAAACCCTGGTCAGTCCATAGAAGCAAGGAATTTTAGCAGATTTGTCCCTGCAGACTTCTGCTCAGCCCTGGGAACTATCGACTGGAACCCCATCATTCTCTCCCTCCCTCGGCGCTCAAACTACTTCACCAACTCATTCCTGTCCTTGGCTAACCTACACGCTCCAAGAAAGAAACTAAGGGTTCAGGGAAAGTGCCACAAATGGCTGAGCCCTAACCTTAAGCGAACTATGATACTCCGAGACAGGGCCTGGTTACTCTACAAATCCTCTGTCAGCACACCCGAGTGGGAGAAGTATAGGGAACTGAGGAACCTTTGCAAGAAAATCTCTAAACAGGCTAAATCACAGTATCTAAGGGACCTCCAAACAGGTCACCTCAGTAACCCTAAGAAATTCTGGGGTCACATTAACTCTCCCTCCTCAAGGGTACCACAGACTCACTTAATGACTCACTTCTGGTTGGTAACTCCTGACCAGTGATCCTTCGGCAGTTTGTGAAGCCTTTTCTGACTTCTTCTCTAATCCCTTAGGATCCCCGCCCACAGCTTCCCTGGGTCTCCTCCCTTCATTGCTAGGGACCGAATCCTCCCACGGCCCCAATTCCATCTGAAACTAGTGAACCATCCACTGTACTCCCACTGCTCCTCAAAATAAATCCCAACTCCTCCTCTGGGCATGACCTTCTTGAACCTAGACTGCTGAGCAGCCGCCACGACTATTGCCTATCCTGTCACCCTACTGATCAACAGGTCACTCCTCGAAGGAACTATCCCAATCAAATGGAAGGTTTGACTATTGTCCAAGTCCATAAAAGGTCCCGGGACCTCGTGGGTAACTCTGAGCCAATCTCCCTCCTCTGCCCTCTTGGAAAAGTACAGAGAGGCTCATATATAATCAACTACAGGACTACCTAGAACAGCACCTACTACTCTCCGATGTACAACATGGGTTCAGAAAAGGCCATGGCACTGACACTGCCCTAATCCAGCTCACATAGACATCCTCCAAGGCCATGGACTAAGGCTTCCCCAGCAGGCGCCCTATTCGATGACCTATCCAAGGCTTTTGACATGGTCAGCCGGAACTCCTCCTCTCACAAACTCTGGCAACTAGGTCTGGATGCACACGCTCCCCTGGTTCAAGACCTACCTGACCAAACAGAATCCAGAAGTCCATTGGAGGCTCACAATCTGGCGAAAGACCCATGGTCTCCAGGGTACCCAGGGCTCGATCTTGGGCCCCTACTATTCTCACTCTTTCTAAATGACATAGGAGACTGCAGACCTAGTAACCTCATTCTCTATACAGATATACGGTCTACTTCAGTGACCCCCACCCTAATGTCATCCCTACCAAGCTGCAGGCTTGTCTCTCTGACCTTGAGGCCTGGTTCTCTGCAAATTCTCTAAAACTGAATGACGACAAAATCAAGGCCGTCCTGTTCAGGACCATACGGTTCGGTGCTGACGGAAGTGATCTGCTCCAGCTCACCTCCTCCCTAGGGAGGAGGGTTGAGGTCTTGGATCAGTTCAAGTACCTAGGGGTCCTCCTCGACCAAGAACTGACCTATAAATTACACATCATCTCCCTAACCCGAACTGTCCACCAGAAGATGGGCCTCCTCCTATCGTCTGGGGAACTCCCTCTCTGGCGAGGCTGGGCGTGCAATAGCCAACTGCAATCTCCTCCCTACAATCCTTTCACAGACCCCCATTACTGCAGTCTCTCCGGAGAACTGAGCTCAATAAGCTCACCACACACTACCATAAAAGTGGCTTGCTTTGCTACTAACTCTCTCCCAGGAGGCATCACTCTGCGAGGCCTTAGCAGACCTAAACTGGCCTCACTCCGGCACAAGCTGGCCTACTCCTCTGCCTGCCTGGCTTTCAAATTCACCTCCTTGTCCGCCCTCCTCATCTGTGTGATCTACTCACCCCAAGACCCAGCACCATACCCTTGATCCTCAGCTAGATGCCCTTGCCACCCCTGGGTTCCACCAACCAAGGCAAGCGCTCCTTCCTTCACGGCTGCCCTCCCTCTTATGGGATGCCCTCCCTGAAAGTCTAGTCAACAAGCCTTCTCTCCTAGCGTTTAATCCGGGCCTCCGGCGTATCTCCCGGAGCTAAGTCTCTGTGGCTGCAACCATTGGCTCCTGATCATGATCTCTCCTGTGTGACCTCCGGTGACAACTTCAACTGCTTTCCCTTTAACACCCCTACGTGAACTGCTAAGGTACCTTGAAACTGTCTTAAACATCTATTAGCCTAGTGGCACCCTCTGTTCTCTGTGCCAAACGATGTTACCCTATGTGTACTATGTACAAACCATAAATCCATCTTAGGCCCTATCTTGTTTCTTTGTACATTAATGACTTAGATGCTAACATATCTCGTCCAATCTGCACTTTTTGCAGATGATGCTGTGTGTATACTTCTGGCTCATCGTTATCTGAAGTCAAGGGAGTGCTTCAAGTGGACTTAGCATAATTTGAGCATAATCTAATAAAGCAAACCTTCTGCTCAATGCTAAGAAGACTAAGCGATGATATTCTCCCAGTGCTGTCACAGGCCCCCAATACCCTTGCCCAAGACTTCATTGTCACCATGCTAAATGAGCCTCTGGAAGTTGTAACCAAATTTAAATATCTGGGTATCTGGATCGACAATAAATTATCTTTCAATGACCATGTCGAAGATGTCTCTAGAAGGTTAAAAGCAAGGTTAGGTTTCTTCTACAGAAATAGGCCCTTTTCCCATGAAACTGGAAACAAGCTTGTACAGGCCACTTTTCTCCCCTACTCGACTATGGCGATTTAATCTATTCCTCCATCACTTGCAAATCTAAGTAAACTGGACATCCTTTATCACCGTGCGTTACAGTTTCATTACCAACTCCTTACCGTTCGCATCCATTGTGACTTATATGCAGCTGTTGGCTGGACATCCCTTACTACTAGACGCCTGCTCCATGCTGGGCTATGGACTCTCAAACTGCTCCTGCAGAAATTGCCAAGCTATCTCTTCCCTTATTAGTATCTCCATAGTGCATACCAGTTAAGAAAATCTGCCTTTATTATGCTTGACATACCAAGGGCGTGACCTCCTTTGGTAAGACGTGCAGTTACATATGCCCTCCCATTTGGAACCAATTACAAACAGTACTGAAACTAACTAGCACAGTTTCAATAAACTTCTACAAATCGCTAAGTTCAGCCAAAATAAGACACCTGTAACTGTCGTTAAGTCTCTTCCTTCCCCATGTGTGCCATATTTATCCACTGGTAAGGTGTAATTGCTTTGTCATATTAACTGCTTTCCCTTCCCCTTCTACTCTTGGCTTTATCTATGCTTACGCTCCACTGCTACTCTATCAAATCACTCCTCCCCAACATATCAGTTGTAGTCTGTTGTTTGTTCTAGCTGCCAAAATATATGTATTGCACACAAGTCATCATGTTTCATTTATCAGTATGCAACCTGTAAGTCGCCCCTGTCTCATATTAATGTTTACACCTGCAGTCACCCTATGTGGTACCCTTGTATGTATATCCAGCCTGTATCATGTAACGTGCATTTCATGTATATACTGTTATTACCTATCTATGTTTGTACTTTAAGTGTTTGTCACAGGACCTCCTTGTGAATGAGCTTGCTCAATGGGGTTTTCCTGCAATAAACTTGAACAAACCATAAACTTATGTATGTTAATACCCATCTATGTACCCCCTGTGACTAATTAAGTACTCAGCTAACGCTGCCCTACTGTTGCTCCTTTGTATCACCCCTTGTTATGAATTTTATCTAATGGCACCCTATACTATTCTACTATGTATGTACACTGAATCTTCAAATCTGTTTCTAAGACTACTGTTTAAAGTTGCCAAGATATGTACTCTCTGTAACTAATCCGGGTCGCCCCTGAAAAAGGGATCTCTGGTCTCAGTGGGCTTACCGGTTACCAAAATCTAAATAAATAAATGTATCCATTTGTTTAAATAAGTTCTTCAGCATTCTGTAGTTATACAGGCTGTTAATACTCTATGATGCTTTTGTATGTAACTTTAAAGTCTAAGGCAGATCTTGTATGAGATTTCCATTCAGTTTTAGATCGGTAGGCTAAATTTTAGTGTACCAATTGTCCACATTTTACCTATTGTGGATTACTAAAACCGTTGACTGATTTTTCAAATAATATAAGTGCCCATACTTCGGCTCTTTCACTTCTATAATGGCCATCTGGTCCTTGAGGCAACCCCCATTATGCCAAATATTTTATTCTATAAAAGAAAATATATTTAATATTTTTCATACAGGTTTTTATTCTTTGTCTCCTCAGCTACCCCCTTCTGAACAACCCCCCAGCCCCATCACCCGGCTCTTCCAGGGCTTACTTTCCGACAGTATCTTGTCCCACAGGACTGTGGCGTGTGCCTTGCCACGTGTGGGGCCTCTGGAAGTCGGTTATCTGTGTCTGATTTTTCCTCAGTTTTCTGCCGTTACTTCTCGGGCCTTGGCAATACAGCAGTGCACCTTGCGCCTGGAACTGACAATGACCTGTTTCACCTACCCAGCATAGTGCCAGCCCCTGTTTCGCGATTTTACCATTGAGCCTCTGCTCTGTGGCAGCCAAGAGCCAGGAATGCCTGCCTCCCCAATCTGGTAGGAGAGCTGCTTGATGGCCGCTCTATCCACCCCAGAAACCCACTCGTTCCTTAACACGGGTCACTGGTGTGATGAGAGGTGGCATCACGCCTCAGCCTTCTACACTACTGGGCTGGCTGTATATTTACTATTTTATTCATACATCCACCTGTTATATTCATGTACTAGTTTCCAAAGCATCTCACAAGGCTGCTCAAATTATTGACTTTATTATATAAAATGTATTTGATTTAAAGAGCACCTTTCTCAGTGCCTTAGACAAATAAAAGGCTCCCTTACCTCCATAGGGCACCTTTGTGCTATGAGTAGATTATTTTTTTACACCCCTGCAGGAAAGTGAATGGATCGTAAATTTCCCAAGGGGCTAGGAGCATGATCCCTTTCCTCTTCCCAGTTGTTGGACACGCCCCCACATTACGACGTTTTATGGCGTGGCTATAGAGAGCTTGGGGCACGCATGCCATTCAGGTCTACATAGAATGATTTTTAAACAGTGTTTTTGGCTGTTTTATATGTCCATTTGCTAAAGTTGGAGCTTGGGTTCAACTAACAAGGCTCGTATTAGTTGAACCCTGGCTCACATTTTAGCAAATGGCCACTTGACAGTCAAACACTGTTTAAAACTCACACTTCATAGACTTGAATGGAGTATAGCCACATCATAAAACTGAGTGTGGGGACGTGTCAGACAACCAGGAAGTGGAAAGAAATCTCTCTTCTAGCCCCTTTGGGGAAATTAACAACCCTTGTCTCCTGTAGGGGTGTAGGGAAAAAAATAATCTACTCTTAGCACAGAGGAGCTCCCTCAGAGGTAAGGGAGCTGCTGCTTATTACTTTCCAGATTAAAAAAAAAAAAGGCAGGGAAGGTTCTCTTTTAACCAAAAGTGTATGTCATGGTCCCTTAACCATGAGTATGTTGGCAGCCAATTGAATCACTAACGAATTATCTTATTTTGAGTGGGAGCTCTTGCAGCAGGCTATTACCATTAGGATTAGGACCCCACAGCAAACTTCTTGATAGCAGTTTCCAGTGGAGACTGCCCCCCTGTCATCGAGACATAGGTCAGGAAGCATAGGGGAAAACCCATGAACAGTTATAAAATTCCACAAAACGGTTTATTTGTAGTTGCAGTAACAAAAAAATCTGTTCAGAATAACTATGTACAGAGGAAAAAAAATAAAATCTTCTTTCAGTCTGTCCCTTTTTCTTGTAATCTCCCCTTGCAGCTCAGCTTAGCTGTTTTATAAGTCTTTGCCAACCCCCATCCTTAGCAAGCATCCTGTTTGTGCAAAAATGTTCTGTTCTCATAACTATCAGGAGCTACTAGAACAGAGTATGCTTCCTGAGGCCCCTAAAGCCCTTGCAGAAGGCTCAGACATTTACACCCATGTAACCTCTAACTTTCTACAGTCATTTCAAATTATAAATATATTATACATTTCAGCAGTAATACCATATTTTCCAAACAAAAGCGATCCCATTATCAGTTTCATTCCATACATTGTTTTGCACATATTTGTTATATTAGCTAATATAGATATGCAAGGAAGAAAAACAGACGGCAAGAGAAAACCGAGAGGCAAAGAATTGTGAGACTGTTAGGGCTGATCAAGTCCGAAGTCTCACAGGAAAATTTGGTTGTGCAACCAGACAGAGAAGGGACAGAAAAGGAAAGAATACAGATACTTGCATTTAAATACTTTCTCCAAAACAAATGGGACAGGGTCCTGTTCTACCCTGTCACATATACCCCCTTCCTTAAGCGGGAACCTGTTTTATTAAACAGGTTTCCAAAACTTTTTAATTCTCTAACATTTTCTACTTTCAGAAATTCAGTACATTTGCATCCATTTTTTTAACAGTACAGCAAAAAGTACAGTTCAAACCCATACATTTTTTTAACCATCTGAACCCTCCATACCTGATCCATATCTCAACAGAAAATCGGCAGTGCTATTCTCTTTACCAGATTTGTGAATCACTGTGAATTTAAATGGCTGAAGTGCCAGGTACCACCTTGTGATTCTGGAATGTTTACCTTTCCTCTGGTTAAGCCAACAGAGAGGATTGTGATCAGTTACAAGAACAAATTCAGTTCCTAGCAAATACAATTTAACAGACTCCATGGACCACTTTGCTGCTAAACACTCCTTTTCAATAGTGGAGTACCTTTTCTCTCTGTCATGCAACTTCCTACTTATGTACAGAATAGGATGTTCTGTCCCCATCTACATTCTGACTTAGGACAGCACCTAGGCCTACCTTGGATGCATCTGTCTGTAACAGAAATGGTTTCTCAAAGTCTGGGTTCTTAAAACAGGTGCTGAATAGAATGCAGCCTTTATGGCTTGAAAAGCTTAATCACACTCTGGGGTCCATTTCACATTATTTGGGTACCTTTTCTTCGTGAGTTCAGTGAGGGGAGTAGCTAATTCAGCAAAGTTGGGAACAAATCTCCGATAATAAGCAGCCAGCCCTAAAAATAACCTGATGGGTTTCTTTCTTTTGGGTACAGGGCTGTTAGTTACAGCTTCTATTTTAGAAACCTCCGGCAACTTCTCCATTTCCCAACACATAGCCCAAATATCTGGTTTCCTGCATGCCCAGTGCACATTTGGTAGGATTAATAGTCAGACCTGCATTTTGATAGCTGTATAATTGTTCCCAAGTGTTAAAGTGGCTTTTCCAGTCTGGACTGACACTACATCCTCAGGTATGCAGCACAATAACCAGTGTGAGGGGATAAAATAGCGTCCATGTGCTTTGGAATGTAGTGCAATTGTTGTCTTGCATTTCACCCGACGTGATCGACAACCGTCTCGCACGCCTAAAGTTGGAGAGGCCGGAAAAATGGAATCCTCCGGTGAAATCAAGAGGCTCTGTGGGCGGTGGCCACGGGATCCGTCGAGCAATTGGAAAGCATATAAGCCTTCGAGGAGGAAGCGGCTTATGCTGCGGAATCTTCCTCTTGGAGCTTCTTTGTTCCTCTCAACCTGGGCTCCACCTTCTGGGTTCTTTCTGAAGTTATGCCAGTCTCTCCCAACTAAGGAAAGGGTCCTGCGACACGCACTCCTCTTTATCCATAATCAGGAAAAGGACCGGGATCGTCTCGGCGACTACGTTCTTGGGATCGGGAGAAATCTCAGTCCCAGGAACCGGCAGTCTCGACTTCGGTCGAAATTCTCTTCAGAAGCTGGCGCCTCTGCTTTGGTGTATGGCAAGTCAACCGAAGTGTCTGTTGATGAGGTTGCAATAATCATCGACACTTTGTTGCCAACTCCGGTCGACGATTCCCTCAATCTGACTCCGATCCTTTCTTTCCCCAGTGAGGAGACCCAGCCCACTGGGAATCCCATTGAGGAAGTGGTCCCCGACCCCAGGAAATCACCAGTCCCTTGGGTGTCTCCCGGGCGACCGAATCGGCCTGTCTGATCTTGATCGATGCTTAGGATCCCCTCGAACGACTGGCCGAGGAAGAGCCACAAACACTCAGAGGTGACGCCATTGGTCATCCTCATCCTTCTCAGATGAGGAGAGGCGCCAACAGAAACTCCGGTGCTAAGAGGACCTCATGTGGCAACAGCTGATTTTTGTCTGGGCACAAGCCTACCCTGGCCATTTGTTGGCTTTCGCCTCCCAGACCGAAGTCGACTACTTCAGAGCCGATTAAGTCGGGTCTCCCACCCACGGAGCTGGCAAAACCTCCAGTTCGGCCTAAACTGGTCTCTCCACCAATCTGTGGTGGAACCACCACCCAAGCAGCCTGTGGGAGTGGCTGTTTCTAAAGGAGATGGACCAGACACCGGGCTTCCCCGGCGTCTTTCGGTCACACCCCGGACCGCCCTCTGTGGGTCAAAGATGACCTGGGCGGTCAACTGTTGTATCCAGATTACTCTGATTCGGATGAGACCGGCCTACATTCTCCTCCTGGGGATGACTAATCTGCTGGTGGGATACAGATGGAGGAAGGTCCTTCGTCTTTTCAGGGCATTCTTCGCCTCATCTGAGTCTACACCGATGTCCCTGGAATCTATCCAGAAAAACTCTGAGTATCCTCTCTCGGACATCCTCAAGAGAGGAGGGGATACCCTGACGGAGGCCTTACCTGTGGCCCTGGCCATAGTTGACCTGGCATTAGAACTCTGGCAGCACCCTGCCTCCTGTCCAGCTCCATCTACCCGCATGGCCAGCAAGTATGCGGTGCCCATGGGGTCCCTTGCGGGCTTCACAGAGCACCCTTCGACCAAGAGTCTGGTGACCTCCTCTGTGTTCAGGCATACTGGCAGTTCTGCCGACACTGACTGACCTCCCGAGAAGAAATCAAAAAAACTTGGACCATTCGGCTCGAAAGGTCTATATGGCCTCATCTTTAGGCCTCCGTCAAGCAAGTTCGACCATCATCATGACACACTTCTCCCATGCCCTATTGGGGTCTTTGGATGAAGTCCTCCAACACCTTCTTGTGGACATGCAGACCACGATCAAGCAAGTCCAGGACCAGGGCCGGGCTGTTGCCAAACAGCAGCTTCAGATGGCCCTTACATTGGGGATTCTTGTGCCTGCTCGTTGGCAGCCGCAGTTGCTCATTGCCACAGGACTTGGCTGAGACTCTCCTCTTTAATGGCAGATACTCAGCACAAACTAGCTTGATGTGCCTTTCCTGAGCACTGACCTTTTCAGCCCAGGTGTGGCTGGTCACCTTAAGCGTATTGAGCAGTCCAGTGCCACCTGGACACTATTCTGCTAAAGGTTCTTGGTAAGAGCAGCAAGAAGAAACCTTTTAGTCTCTCTTCCCAGCCCAGCAACCTCCTTTTAAGGAGGGCAGCAGCAGGCTCAAGCTTATCGCCTCCTGGCCCAATCCCGGCCCTTCCAGTCTGTAAAGGAGGCAGAGGTTCAGGTCCTGGAGCCGTCTCCTTCTCCAAGCCTGCTCAGCACCTTCGGATGGTATATCTACCCAAATCATACCATTCTTGGAGGCGAAACATGTGGATCTTACTTGAGTACAGCTCTTGCAGCAGGTTACACCATTAGGACTGAAGCCAGCAGGCGTCAGGACCCCACGGAAATTTTCTAGCTATCAGTCTTCAGCGGGGACCGCCTCCGACGTCGGTCCCGCCCCTGACGTCTGGTGTAGTACATAAGGAGGCAGTCCCTCCACAATCCTCAGTTCTTTTCCCGCCGTCGACATCGCAAGTATCGGCCTGTCTGTCCTTTTTCTAGCGTGCAACGACCTTTAGAGCTACGACGATTTCGTCTTCCTTCACAACTCTGGATTCATCTGATGTCCTCTCCAAATACTTCTCTGGAGGGTCACCAATCAAAGTGTGCCTGTGGCAAACGGATCCCCTTCAAGGATCCACATTCGGCCTGCGTGCACTGCCTAGGCCCGGAACACGACAGCAAGCCCTGCTCCTTCTGCCAGGGCTTCAACAGTCGCACCAGGATCCGCAGCCAGAAGGCCCTTCAAGCGTTTCTCTTAGAGGAGAAACTGAAAACCATGGACAAGGAACCTTCCTCCAGGGGGGAGTCGTCGGGTAAAACCCGCAAGCACCAGGAAAAACACAGGGAGAAGGAAAGGCCCAGGTCCCCTGCAAGGGCCTCAGACTCCCGAAGCTCCAGCTCACGATCGGACCGCTCTCCCTCCAGGGCTCAATCGCAACCTCCCCCGGTTCAGGTCAGATCCCCCAGCGGCTCCTCTTCTTTGTAGACCCTGAAGACTTCCAGGCCGTCGGCATCTTCCACTCATCTAAGGCCTCATCGAAGTCTGGGGAGCACCACAAATCATCTTCCCGCAGGCAGGACTCCGATGCCAGGTCGGTTTCCCAGCCTCCGCGTGGGTTGGACCCGGTTCCTCGCAAGACCAAGGACCTGACGACCCTCAAGCAGACGTCGGACCCGGCGTCTGCGCTTGTCACCAGCGTTCTCAGGGCCCGGCGACACCGAAACACCCGTCGCCCGGTCAGGCGTTAAGCCTCGAGGCATCGGCCAGGGGACCGACGTCGGCTACCCCAGAGAGGAGGACCGCACCACCATCGCCGGCTGATGCCGGTCAGAAGGACTCATCTGAGGAGGATACCACACAGCCAGAGGACCAGGCGGGCAACACCGGAGATGCTGGGCTCCCACGGGAACCTTCCCCAGAGCGAGAGATGCCCGGGGACCCGACGCCCGACCCTGGCGCCCGGCCCATCGGGCATGAACTTGGCAGAGGTAAAGGAGCTCTTTACCTTCTGGTGGGACACCATCAGAAAAGATGTGGTCACCACATGTTCTCCTCCTCCTATTCTGGCGCTCCTCCTACTCCTTCACTGCCTCCGCCCCTCCTCCACCTAAGGGCCTGATGACAGTCGCCAACCCCAAGGAGCAAACGCCACCTCCTCGGGTACATCCTCAGACAGGAGAAGACCTCCTCAGATCCACCTCAGGGTCACCCAGTCCTAAGAGACCCAGGCAGCCTGGTACCCCATCTGGGAGAATTCTAGATCTGACACCTCAGGGTGCTCCAGATCTCCTTCTCCCATCAGCATTCCCTCTCCGGACCCACACATCCTACCTAGGTCTCCTCTGGATGATCCCTCTTTCGCGGAAATCATGAGGCACATCCAGGAGAATATGGGGTGGGATGCTGAAACTCGACCCCGAGAGACAATGCCTTGCCCACTACCTTCGGCAGAAAGACCCAAAGCCTGTGGTAGTGCCGCCCTTGGTGGATACCTTTGTGGACGTCACCAAGGCTGCCTGGAAACGTCTGCATTCCACTCCAGCAGTGCCGAAGAAGGCTGACCGCCTATACAGGCCCTAGGGAGGACCACTATCTGGCGAACCATCCTCTGGCTGACTCCTGGTCATCACTGCTTCACATGACCGGTCATAAAGACCTCAGCATTTGAGCACACAGCCACCGGACCAGGAATCCAAGCAATTGGATGTCCTGGGTGAAAGGCTTACTCTGTGGCTCGACTTAGCCATCAGGTCACTGAATTACCTCACTCCACATGGTTCAGTTCCAGAATGCACTGTGGGAACAGGGACAGGACCTGGTCAAGAAGATGCCTGATGGCTGACCAAAAGGGCGCTCGTGAACCTCCTCCGCGAGTTGGATGTGGGGCCCAGGTGCTCAGGCCGCATATGATTCTCTCGGACTCTTCAGCCAGGCTGCAGCCTCCGGGACACTCTTGGCTCCGTGTCTCCAGTTTTACCCGGACGTCCAGAAGAACATCGTAGCGTCCCCTCAACGGCATGAGATCCTATTTGCGAAGCCTCCAAAAAGGTGATCACCAAACTTCAGGACGCAGGGAAGGCAGTCAGATCTGTACAGGTCTCGGCCCAGTTCCTTCGTAGGAACTGGAGCCGCTTTATGGTGACTACAAAGACAACAGCCACGTTCGCCAACAGAGAGGGACTTTCACCTGCAAAGCCCAGACCAAGTCATCCCCAGGCAGAGGCCAACGATTTGCAAAGTCGGCACAGCCTGCCGGATCGAATGCCACAGCGTGACTCCTTCCCGGCCCCCGCCCCCGCTCAGGATCAACCGGAAACAAAAAGTCGGGGGTCGCATCGCACGCCACTTGCCAGGGTGGCAGTCGATCACCACCGTCAGGTGGGTTCTGCCATTGGCCAAAAAAGGCCACTCTATAGAATTTGTAGGCAGTCCACCCACAAGACCTCCCCTGCTTCCCCGATATTCGGGTCGGCATGCCCTGCTCATACAGCAGGAGGTGCTCGCGCTTCTGGAAAAAGAAGCCTTAGAGCATGTTCTAGAGAACCAGAGAGGACTAGGGTACTATTCTCACTTCTTCCTCGTTACAAAGAAAACAGGGGACCTCCGTCCAATACTGGACCTCAGCGACCTCAACCTGTCGGTCATTTACAAACGCTTCCGCATGGTGACCCTTCCGGGCCTAATTCCCATGCTGAAGCGATACGCTTTTCTGGCATCTTTGGACATGCAGGACGCCTACCTGCACATTCCCATTGCTCAAGCGCACTGGAGGTTCCTGCGCTTCGAGTTTCAGAGCTGCCATTATGAGTTCCGAGCTATTCCCTTCGGGTTGTCATCAGCACCTCGCGTTTTTACGAAGTGCATGGCGGTCGTAGCGGCGTCTCTGAGGAGACGAGGCCACTACGTGTTCCCATACCTGGACAACTGGCTTCTCATGGCACCCTCCAGGGAGGCACTGATGACAGCCATTCACTGCACCCAGTCCCTTTTTCAATCACTGGGTATTCTCATCAACTACCAGAAGTCACTCCTGGTGCCGTCCAGAAACTGCAGTTTATAGGCAGTTCTGGACTCATCTGAGGAAAGTTTTCTTCCCTCGGATAGAGCGGAACACATCAGATCCCTCATCAGGGACCTGTAGGTGAAGAAGACCGTCCCGGCCAGATCGGTTCTTCGCCTGCTCGGACACATGGCTGCGGCCATTGCAACAGTCCCGCTGGCACGTCTCCACATGCGGGTAACCCAGTGGATGCTAAGGGTGCAATGGGACCAAATTTAAGACCATCTGCAGCAGAAAATTCGAATCACGAATGCCATGATTCGGGATTGGCAATGGTGGCTAGACCCAGGGAACCTCTCCGCAGGGGTTCCCTTCATAGTACCATCTCTGATTGACACTCTCCACAGACGCCTCAGGGCTCGGGTGGGGAGCACACCTGGACGGTGTTCGGTCTCAGGGCCTTTGGACAGCCCAGGAGTCTCATCTCCACATCAACATTTTGGAAATGAGGACAGTCCTTTACGCTCTGCAAGCCTTCCAGTCGGAGATCCCACCGAGTACATTCCTGTTACAGACAGACAATACCGCGGTGATGTATTACCTCAACAAACAAGGAGGCACTCACTCCTACCCGCTTTGCAGGGAGGCCATGAGAGTGTGGGAGTGGATATTGCAACACGGCACAAACCTAATTGCAGTGCACGTTCTGGGAGTGGACAACACCATCGCAGACAGTCTGAGTCGCTCTCAGGCCAGAGTCCACGAGTGGGAACTTCTACAGGCGGTGGCAGAGGATCTGTTTCACAGATGGGGCACTCCAGAGTTAGACCTTTTTGCGTCCCCATCCAACGCAAAACTGCCCAATTTTTGCTCGCTAGATCCAGGGCCTAGTGCTTTCTGGCGAGGCGCATTGTCTTTCTCCTGGGCGGGCAGATTCTCTCTGCCTTCCTCCTTTCCTGTTGATCCAGAGAGTTCTCTTAAAATTTGCAGGGAGCATGCGACTCTCATTTTAATCGCTGCCTTTCTGGCCCAGACAAATTTGGTCCCTCTTCTGCAACCAGCTATCCCGGAACCTCCAGTTCCTTTGTCAATCAGCTCCCATCTATTGTCTCAGGAGGCGGGTTCATTGGTCCACCCAGACTTTGTTCATTGAACCTGCACGCTTGACTCCTAGAGACATAGCCATGATGCGATCGGGTCTCGAAAGAAGTGGCAGATGTACTCTCTGCTGCCAGAAAACCGGCAACCCGCAACATAGACCATGAAATGGCATAGATTTTGTTTGTGGGCTCAAGCGCGCAGTTTTTCGCCGTTAGACTGTCCCGAAAAGCTGGTTCTGGACTACCTGCTTTCTCTTTTCCATTCCGGACTGGCTTACTCCTCGATTAAAGTGCACCTTTGTGCAATTTCTGTTTACCATGCCCCAGTAGGCCATCGGACGGTGGCCCAGCTGGACACTACTCGTGCCTTTTTAAGAGAAGTCCTCCACCTTAGGCCACCCATCAAGGATCCAGTTCCTCCTTGGGACTTGCCCTTCGTCCTGGAGCAGCTTACGCTGCCACCTTTTGAACCAGCCACGGATTGCGAGCTATGTTTTCTGTCTTGGAAAACGTTATTTTTAGTTGCTGTTACTTCGGCGAGAAGGATCTCGGAATTGCATGCTCTTATGTGCAAAAAGCCTTATTTGGTTTTCCATCAGGACAGGGTATCCCTAAGGACAAACCCAAAGTTTTTGCCTAAGGTGGTTTTAGCCCTCACCTTTAATCAGGATATTGATTTACCAGTGTATTTCCCAAGGTACACTAATTGAGGAGAAGCCCTTCTGCACACCCTCGATGTGCATCGGTGCCTCAGATACTATCTGACCAGAACCAAACAGTTTTGAAAGGCGGACCAACTTTTCGTCATCTTTGCTCACAGGATGAAAGGAGCTCCTGTCTCCAAACAGTCACTCTCAATTGCTCATCCAGTGCATCACTTTCTGTTATGACAAAGCGCAATAAACCCTTACGAGCACGGTCGGGTCATTCCACTAGATGGGTGGCTACTTCTTTTGCGGCATTAAGAAGCGTCTCCACCTCAGCTATTTGCGCTGCAGCTACTTGGAGTTCTGTGCATACCTTTATCAGACATTAACATAGAAACATAGACTTTGGCGGCAGATAAGGACCACTTGGCCCACCCAGTCTGCCCATTACAGTCTGGACATTGCATCGGTGAAGAGCATGGTTTGGTCTAGCCGTCCTTCAGGGACTTCTGTCTAGGCTCAAGTAATGCTCCGAGATCTCTACCTTTCCCTCCTCCCAGTGGCGCATGGCTGCCACTGTGCTATAAATCAGTCCTAATGGGTGTAACCTGCTGCAAGAGCTGTATCTCGAGTAAGATAGTACAGTTGCGTAAGAATTTACCCGTAACAGTAGATCTTCGAACAACTCTTGCAACTGAAATTCCATCCACCATCCCCCTTTTGGAGGTGAAGTGCTGAGTCAAGCACCTATCTTAGGGATGGGTCATTTCCTATTTACTAGTCTTTGCCATCTGGTGGCGGATCCTTAGTCTCCTCTTCTGATGTCATCCAGCGGCCGTGTGTCTTCAGCGGGAGAACTGAGGATTGTGTGGGGACCGCCTCCTTATGTACTACCCCTGACGTTGGGGGCGGGACTGACGGAGGCAGTCCCCGCTGAAGACAGCTAGCTAGAAAATTTCTGTGGGGTCCTGACGCCTGCCGGCTTCAGTCCTAATGGTGTAACCTGCTGCAAGAGCTGTTCTTGAAGATCTACTGTTACGGTAAGTTCTTGCGTAACTGTGCTTTAACCTCCACCTTCCCTTCAGGAGGTTTGTTTTCCAGACTTGGCATCTCTGATGCTATCAGTTTGTTTTCATGGGTCTTCCTTTGAAGTGGATCCTCGGTCTCCCTTCAGAATCCACCTTTATGCCAGGAGTCTCAGTCGGAGAACTGAGGATGCTGGGGACCGCCCCTTTTATATGATGCCGGATGTGGGGGCGGGACTGGCGTCGAGCAGTCCCCGCTGGATATTGCTAGCTAGAATTTTTCATGGGTCCTGGCACCTGCTGGTTTCAGTCCTTATGGTGTAACCTGCTGCAAGAGCTGTTCTCGAAGATCTACTGTTATGGTAAGTTCTTACTTAACTGTACTGTCTTCACTCAAACTGGCTTTTTTTTAAGCAGGCAGTGAAATTGGGGTTACAAAATTACTTGCAACTTTTAAATGAGGTGACTTGGAGATCTAATTTTTGAATGAGGCTGATTGTCTGTATGCTGACCCTAATTCTGAATTTATTGATGGTAGACATTTTGGCCTGACTCCCTCTTATATGAAGCTAAAATTACATATTAAGGTCCTATAACTATTAGTGTGTTGCACTAAATTAATCTGTTGACAAATGTTTTTATGTTTGTATTGCAGTTGTCACATTCCCAAATTATCGGAAGTCTCTCAAATAATAATCTAAAGCCAAACCTGCCTTAACCATAGCTGTTATTGAATGATCGATGCAGGGCGAGTGTTCAAGATAACTGTAATGGTTTCCTAGCTTCTGTGGAAGGTTTTGCAAAGAAAAAAGGGGGGGTTGCATATATTTCATTCCAGTGGAGTTCCTCTTCATGCCTGAGTATCCATGGTGTCTGTGTTTTAGAGTTTACAGGGAGAAGTGGAAGCGACTCAAGCACTCTGAGGCGGCGGAACATGAGGCTGAAAAACTGCGTGAGGACTTAGAATGGAGCAAGTACAGCGCTGCAGCTCCACAACACAGTGACTTGGTGCAGGAGATTGTCAGACAGAAGCAAGAGGTGAGGAAGTAGAATGTAGTTGCAGGGAAGTGGGGCCTCCTTTCAGTATTAAGCAGCTCATTTATCGACATTGTGGCACCGAGCAATGAGGATCACTCTGGCAGCTAGTGACCCAGTTTGTACTTTCGGAGCCTGGGTTGGGAGTGGAGGTCAGAAGTGAGGTTTGATGCCTCAAGGTGAGGAAGGACTGATGTTGCAATGCTCCATAGCGGCTGGTGAAGATGGTGTGTAGATGTGCCTTTGAAGGCTATGATGGTGCTTATAAGTACACTTCAGCCACAACTTGCGTTGATGTGAGTGGGTGGAGAAAAGGAGGAATGCCAGTAGTCGCTGGATGGATAGCCTTGGAGTCCCTCTTACAGCAATAGACAGAAATACTCGCTAGTGAATGAGCCCTTGGCCTCTGCCAGACAGTGCATTTACTCCTCCTCTAGAGTCACAGGGAGACCTGTGTCTGGGACAAGAAGGAAACTCTGATCGAAGGTGAAGGAATCCAGGTGGTGCTCCTCCATGACATTCGGGGGGGGGGGTTCTGACAGGGATAAGCCTGCCCCAGAACAAGAAGACTACAAGTCTGGGTTCAGTCTTCATGGCTGGAAATGTGAGGGTTTAGTCTGGTGGGTAGAGTTGATGATATTTGAAGCCTCAACGAGAGGGGTTTTGGTGGGTACAGGTACGGAGAAATAAGGAAATAATGCAAAAAAAAAAGCAGCTCATGTATCGCTGTTACAGTTAAGCTGATGGCCCTGCTGTTGCACCGACAGGCTGGCTTGCTTGCATCATTAGTGACTGGGGTTTGAGAATGAGCCCTGGACACTGAAGGGCTGGTGGTGAGGAGGTTTGAGCAGCCTGTAGGATGCTCACCTACTCTGGGTGGAAACCATACTCGTGCTCCAGTGGTAGGTAGGTAGATTTATTTGTAAGTGTGTATAAAAAAGCATAACATTTTGTTACATACATGAATTTTTAATAACACATTTTCACCATTATAATACATTTAGATAGAATTTTAAAAAACTTCCACTCGATAAATTCCAATAGTTTAGATAATGGTTTTACAAATACTTTATCTATGTAGGAGCATTATTAATGACAAACTAATCTGTCCATTTTTATCTTAATCAAATGCTCCCTTTAATTACCTGTGATATTCTATGTGCAAAGTTTGCTGAGGCAAACACCTTATTTTATTACAATTCAACACACAATCTGTTCATCAGTGTCAAAAACACCCCCACTTTGAAAGTATTGCTTAATATATTTTCCCCTTACATTGTTAAATAATTTACACTTAGATCAGATGTGAGTGGGACAAGAATGCTTTATTACAACATGAGCACACTTCCGCATGGTGAAGACCTCTGTTCTAGGATTCTTGGTATGTTGTTCATCTACATGTAACCCCTAGATGGCGCTATCCCAAGGGCTACTACCCCTTCCTGCTTGGCTAGTTGCAGGTAAAGGGGCCTGGGTACTGAAACAGGTGCCTCCACCCAGAGGACAGGGTTGTTAGTAACAAGGCAAACCTGGGTACAGCCCTTCGGGACACACTAACCCCCCTTTTTCCCCTCTAGTGGCCTAGACAATATGCAGCAGACACTTTCACAGTAGCCCCTATTCAGCATACAAATCTCCATGCTGTTTGCACTTACCACCAGGGCTGGTTCCACCAGTTCAACCCTGGAGACCCCCTGTAAAACAAGGTTAGGCACAGCAAGTAACAGTACAGTGCTTTGGGTACAAACTGGAACCACAGTCCGATTAAATGCAAAAAGAGTTGGATCTGATTTATTCAGGGGAATTGAACAAGGGGGGGGCGTAGTCGGGTTGATTGATTTGAAAACCGATCTAGTCAGGCAATTATGCATGCACTTTTAGTCCCTACACAGTCACATGCTCTTGGTACCCAGCTGGAAGTAAGGTCGGCTAGCCTGGAGCGTTGCCTGGAGTAGGCTGGCGTCACAGCTGGTTGGGGCCCTGTGATGAAAAGAAAAGGCATGCACAGCCATACACAATTTGTAATCTGCAGCTTATCCTGTAGGTAGGGAAATGGGCAGACTAGGTGGGCCAAGCGGTCCTTATCTGCTGTCAAAGTCTGTTTCTATGTAATCCAGAGCCTGAAGGCTCAGTTCGTGAAAGGACAAACGACAATGCAATCAGATGACAACACTTGAGATTTAGCTGTTGTTGCAGGAGCTACCAATACAAGACACAGGCTAGGTAAATGGAGACTGAGTCGATGACTGGTTACCAGGAGAAGCAGGGCCCACAAATCACCAAGAGTGCTCGTTCCTGTTCGAGATGGTTGAGCAGGGTTCTGATCACCGGGCAAGTCTCATCAGTGGTTTCTGTGGCTGAAGTAGCTGGCTGGGCCAGGCGGCAAGGCCCAGGCCAGATGAAACTGTTCAGATTTTGAGTCCGGTAGTGCTGGATGCAGCTTCCAGCAAGAGTGGTACATTTACACAGTGGGGAACCAAATTGCGACCCACGAACAGCACACAGCACATTTATAGTAAAGCAATCACCATATCACAATGCAGATGACAGTCCGGACGCAGTATCAGTGTCTCTGAGCAAAACCGGGAATTCTGTGGTAAATGGATGCCCTGACAGGCCGATCATATACAGCAGATCTTCAGTCTTCTTCAGGTTTAAATCTGGTCACTCTTCAGTGGCTTTATCACACTCCAATTCAGATACAGTCCGATTGCTAAGCCATTCAAAGGACGACAATGTTAGTGGCTCAGTAGGTAGCATACTCTCCTCTGAGGCTGGGAGATCAGAGGGCTGTGGGTTCAGTTCCTACATCTGGCACTTGGGTTAATATCCCAGTACTGACACTGTAGTGCAGCATGAGAGGGGTGCTGCACTTCTGATGTGCCGTCTTTCGGATGAGACGTTAAACCGAGGTCCCATTTGCCTAGATTGGTATTAGTTCAGGTGGATGTTAAAGATCCCATGGCACTTATCGAAAAGAGTAGGGGAATTTCCCCGGTGTCCTGGCCAAATTTCCCTCGTTCACTAAAAATACCACCAACAGTTTCATCTGGTTCAAGGTCACTTGGCATTCATCTGTATCCCCCCTCCCCCGGGTCGTGCCTGAAAATAGGCAGGATTTGTCTAGTGCACTTACCCAGTCAACAAAAACTAAATAAATAAATACAATTCCCTCTCGAGGGACAGCAGACAGGCCAAACTCTGCCTTTCCACCAATCTTCCGCACGAACTATGCAGGAGCTGCTACTCGAATCACTCGAGCTGTTTACTCTTCAAACTCTTAACTCCAGACTGACTCACTGCAGCAGGCAGCTTGGGAATTTCCCTTCGGTCTAAAAGATTGGATTTGTTGATTGATTTGTCTGTCAAAGCAAGGGCTCCCTCTCCTGGTGCATTTAGGCACCAAAGTCTCAAAACTACAATTCCTACAGAAATTCACTCCCACAAGACCCCTGGGGACGGAGTCCATTTTAAGGTCCCCAAAGGTACTGATTGACCCATTCTGGCAGTCCAGGACCAAGATGGTGATGATAAACAGAACTGTCCATGCTGCAAAGAAGGCAGGTTAGACAAACTACAATATCATTGTTGTTATAACAGATTATCAGCAAATAAGTACAGCTTCTAATAGAGCTCCGTCTGCGGAAATAGCGAAGGCAGAACGGAGCGATTATCAGGCAGCCCGGGTGGGACTCGAACATAGAAACACTCAGCCCCCTCCCAGATTAAATAAGCACCACATTATGGGCAGCTCTTAGAGAGAGAGAGCACAGAGGCATTAAGGCACTCTCATACAACACTTTTAAGACGCTAAGACACAACTTACCAGCCTGTCAGAGTTCCTTTAGGCAAGCCCAAGGAAGACTTTTGGGAACCCCCATTTGTAGGGGGTTACACCTAGTATTTGGCATGTCCCTTTCCCCTTTAAGATCTTGCCAGAAGGTCTTCAAGCTGGCTCCTCCCACCCACCCGGGTGGTATAACCCTCGGCTCTGCCCCATGATGCCAGATCGTCCTTTCTGCTGGAAGATGCAGGTTCCTTCCTTCTCTCTCCCTCGTGTAGTAGGCCCTGGCGCTCCAAAACTGTTTTACCGATTAAGATTCTCCAAATCTCTCCAAACAATTTCATCGTTGTGACCACAATGGAGGACAAGTCCTCGCCCGGGTTCCGCTGGTGTCCCTGCGGGCAGAAAATGTGTCCAACTGACCCACATACCACGTGTGTGTGTGTGTGTGTGTGTGTGTACTTCCTGGGTCTCTCTTATGACACTCAGGCCTGCGACTTTTGTCATTCCTTTCATGTTTTGGATGATCGGCTTGTGCGTCTCCAGCTCGGACATCTGGAAAACCGGCATCCGCCAGACAAATCGAAGGATGCCCGCCTTGGGATCTCTGACCGAGGGGTCTGCGGAACTGGAACCAGATGAAGGCCATCAAAGAGGCAGCTTGTACCGCTGAGCTCTCATGTTCGCTCTCTGTTTTTGTTCCACTAGAACTGGGCTTCTCTTTCTCAGGTTCCTTTAAGGAGCTGGTCCAATCCCTTCCCACTCATGGAGAAGGCCCTAGCTCACACCTCTCCAGATCCCGCAAAAAGGAATCTAAGAAACCGAGAGAAACCACGTCTCGTCAACGTCGCTCTGGGACAGAGAGCGATCTCGGTCCCAGGAATCTCCTCTTTTGAATTCAGTCAAAGTTGTGGCTTCGGCTGCCGACCTCATGGTGCCCCCGTTAGGTCAGCCGGCCCAAACGCAGGACTGCGATCTGGTTGAGATCATCCTCGACCTCATTTACTGAAGAGGCTGACAACTCCTTATTTAGGACTCCAGTCCTTTTGGACCTCGCTGATAAGGCGACCCAGTCTGCTGGGAAGCCCCAGGTGGTGGTCGTCCCTGACCTGTTGGAACCGGGGATCTTACTTCAAGATACAGCTCTTGCAACAGGTTACACCACAAGGACTGAAGCCAGCAGGCGGCAGGACCCCACGGAAAACTTCTAGCTAGCTATATTCAGTGGGGGACCGCCCCCGATGTCTGCCCCAACCCTGACGTCAGATACATCATAAAAGGGGTGGTCCCCCAGTTCTTTTCCCACCATCGACTGGCAAGCATCAGCTGCAAGGAATGCCTTCAGCCTACGAATGATGCAGAACTTTGTTTTTCCGCTCAAAAAGCCGGTTAATAGCCCACATGTCTGTCTCTCTCTCTTCTCTTCTCCCCCAACTCCTCCTACCGAAGGACACCCCTCAAAGTGCACTTGCGGCAAGCAGATTCCTTTTAAGGACAGGCACTCTGCCTGCGTGTGGTGCCTAGTCAAGAACCACAACATCAAGGCCTGTTCAGTCTGCCAAGCAGTTTAACGCACCACCAGGATCCACTTGAAAGCCTTCAAAGTTTTCTTCTTGAGGAGAAACTTAAAGCGATGGAAAAAGATCCTACATCCAGAGGGAATCGTCCCACCATAAGATGGGAAACATAAAAACACCGGGACAAGGATGAGACCAATCCCTAGTAGGGCCTTGGACTTCCATGCCAGCTTCGCTCTGCCTGGTTGGATAGATCTCCTTCTCGGGCCAAGTCTCAGCACCCCGGTTGGGTCCAGACTTCAGGAAGTTCGGTTCTCTTCAACCTCTGCAGGCCGTCCACTCGGCCACCAGGTCTGAGCCTCAGACCACCACAAGCACCAGTCAAACCGGCTGCTAAGTCTAGCACTGGCGCCAAGGACTGGCGCGGGACACCGATCATCATTCGGTCTCCCAACCTCAGAGATGCACCCCCAAGGAGAACTGAGCTGGCGTCCCTCAAGCGGACGTCTGACATGAAAGTGTCCGACCGCTAAGCATCTCAGGGACCCGATGCCACCCCTGCCTCCTCCAGACACTGGTCATCAGGCGAGGACATTGGAGTTGCTGTCACCGACTACCAGACAGGAGATATAGTGGACACCGGTTACCCTATGAACCAAGACCCAACACCCAGCCGACTCGCCTCCAGGCACCAGCGCTCGACCCTGGGAGGGGCAGACACCGACACCAGGGCCGTCGTCCGGCCTTAATATTGAGGTGAAGAGCTCTTCACCTTCTAGTGGGATACCATTAAAAAGGACGTGGTCCCCACAAAGCCCCCACAGGAGGTCCCACCTCCCAAAGAACCTCCAAGGGCACTGACTTCTGACCCCAGGGATCCCACCTTGCCACCTAGGGGCAGATCCAGAGGAAACGATCAGGAGACAAGAGGAGACATCAGTCCAGGACCCCTTTGAGGTCCCCTAATGACCATAGGCCTAAGAGACCCAGACGGATTTATCTGGGGATGACTCGTGTCTGGATACCTCGGACACTTCTCGTTCACCTTCTCCTCTCAGCATCCCGTTGCCAGACCGTGACCTCTCCAGATCGCCCGTTGGGCTGACCCTCATTTCTGATATAATGAGGCATATACAAGAATGAATATGGGGTGGGGCACTGAAGATTTAAACCCGGGCATAGCCTTGCAAGATATCTCAGACAAAAAGCCTGTGGTGGTTCCACCTTTGGTGAACCGTTCCAGAGACATTACCAAGGCTACATGAAGCGTCCTACTCTACTCCAGCTGTCCCCAAGGAAGCAGATTGCCTCTATAGGGCCCGCTGGAGGATCCTTACCTGGCTCAGCAACCCATAGCTGACTCTTGGTCATTACGGTCTCCCATAGTCATTCACAACATCCCCAGCATCTTAGAACCTAACCACGGACCAAGAATCCAAACAACTGGACTCACTGGGTAGGCACATATATCGTTGCTACATACTCCATAAGGTCCCTTAATTATCTTTCACACATGGTGCAGTTTCAAAATGCACTATGGGACCAGGGTCAGGATCTTTTGAAGGACTTTCCAGATGGAGATTAAAAGGAGAAATTGTTGAACTTCCTGCACATGGGTTCGGAGGTTGGGACTCAAGTCCTCAGAGCTGTTTTTGACTCGGTGGACTCGGCAGCGAGAGGTGCCGCTACAGACATTTGCCTCCAGAGACACTCCTGGTTGAGGGTTTCCGGATTTACCCCGGATGTCCAGAAGGGCATTCTAGACATACCTTATAACGGTTCAGTATTATCTGGGGAGGACTCGAAAAGAGTAATCACCAAGCTACAAGACGCCGGGAAGGCAATTAAGACAGTACAAGCTATGTACAAACCTAAACCTGGCTCCTTTCATAGGAGTCAGAACCGTTTTTGCAGCCAGCAACAGCCTCGTTCCGGCCAGCAACCTAGGGGCAACTTTGGCAGAAGGAACCAGCCCAAGTACTCTTATAGGCCAGGGTCAGCAACATCCCAAGTCTGCCTAGCTGACCAGAGCCAACACCACCACAGCATGACTCCTTCTCTGCCCCTGCCCCACCTGTGGATCAAAGGGAAGAGAGGGTTGGGAGTTCATTCGCTTACCACCTGTCAGTGGCAGAGGATAACCTCCGACTGGTGGGTCATACAGCTAATCAGTCGAGGACACACTATAGAATTCCTCGACCGCCCAACAACAAGACCACCTCTGCATTCCCGCTACTCGGGACAGCATGCCCTGCTCATTCAGCAGGAGATCTCTGCATTCCTGAACAAGAATGCCATCGACATCGTTCCAGGGAACCAGAGAGAAAGGAGGAGTTATTCCCACTTCTTCCTGGTTCCAAAGAAAAACAGGGGATTTACGCCTGATCCTGTATCTCAGCGACTTCAGCACCTCTGTGGCGTACAAACGCTTTCACATGGTCACCCTTCCAAGTCTCATCCCCATGCTCAAGCAAGGTACATGGCTAGTGTCCCTGGTCATGTAGGACTCATATCTCCATCTTCCCATCACTCGTTCACACAGGAAGTTCCTGCGTTTCGAGTTCCTGGAATGCCATTATCGGCTCCGAGCACTTCCGTTCAGTCTGTCCTCGGCGCCATGTGTCTTTACCAAATGCCTGGCCATTGTAGCAGCGGCGCTTAAGACATGGCCATTATGTGTTCCCATATCTGGATGACTGGTTTCTCATGGCTCCCTCTCGGGAGGCACTGATGAAGGCTATCCAAGATACCGGCTCCCTATTTGGGGCACTGGGTATCACCATCAATCAGAAGTCATCCCTCGTCCCCTTACAAAGGTTGCAGTTCATTGGCGCAGTCCTGGATACCCGCCAAGAAAAAGACTTCCTGCCTGAAGGACCATGCTCCACCTTACTTGGACACATGGCGGCTGCCATCATCATGGTCCCCCTAGCTCGCCTCCACTTGAGTCACTCAGCGGATGCTCAGAGCCCACTGGGACCAGAGACAGATCACTTAGATCATCCCGTCAGGATCACGAGGCCAGTCATTCAGTACTTGCAGTGGTGGCTCGTTCCGAGCATCTCTCCAAGGGAATCCCCTTCTTGGCACTTGTTCCGTCTCTGACACTCACCACGGATGCTTCGGGGTCCGGCTGGGGAGCTCACCTGAACGGAACCAGGACCCAGGGTACCTGGTCGCCCCTGGAAGCCCACCTCCATATCAATATTCTGGAGATGAGAGCAGTCCTATACACCTTACAGGCCCTACAGTAAGAGATTTCACCGGGCCATTTGTTGGTCCAGACAGACAACACCTCAGTGGTGTATTACATCAGTGAACAAGGAGGCACTCACTCCTACCCTCTTTGCAGGGAAGCAAATAAGGTGTTGGACTGGGTACTGCGGCACGGCGCCACGATTACCACAGTGCACGTTCTCTGTGTAGACAACGCCGCGCAGATCTGTTGAGATGGTCACAGGCCGGAGCTCACGAATGGGAACTGCTGCAGGAGGTGGCAGAGGACCTGTTCCACAGATGGGGGACACCAGACGTAGACTGATTCGCGTTCCCATAAAACGTAAAACTGCCCAATTTCTGCTCTCTAGATCCAGGGCCTGGTGGTTTCTGGTGAGACGCATTGTCCCTCTCTTGGATGGGCAGGTTCCCCTATGCTTTCCTGCCCTTCCCTTTGATCCAGAGGGGCTTCTCAAGCTCCAGTCAGAAGGGGCGTTGATGATTTTGGTGGCGCCCTTTTGGCCTAGACAAGTTTGGTTTCCGCTCCTCCACCAGCTGGCGCAGGAGCCTCCCTTACCCTTGCCAGTCAGCTCGCATTTGCTGTCCCAGGAAACCGGTTCTCTTGTTCATCCAAACCTCAAGTCCCTGAACCTGCAAGCCTGGCTCCTAAAGACATAATCATCCTTAGACACGGAGTGTCTGAGAGTTGCAGACATACTGGTGGCAGCCCGGAAACCATCCAACCACGCCACCTACGCCCTGAAGTGGTGAAGGTTTTGTCTATGGGCTCAAGCCCACGACCTTGATCAGCTTGACTACCCTGAGAGGTCAGTTTTGGACTACCTCCTATCCCTTTTTAATTTGGGCCTAGCATACTCCTATTTGAAGGTACACCTATGTGCCGTTTCGGCATACCATACACTAGTAGGTCAGAGGTCACTAGCTCAGCTAGAGGCCTCGCTCGCTTTTTTGGGATCTTCTTTTCGTTCTGGAGCAGCTTACACTACCTCCCTTCGAACCAGCCGCAGACTGCGAGTTATGTCTTCTCTCTTGGAAGATGTTACTTTTAGATATTACTTGAACGGATCTTTCAGCAGGTTACACCATTAGGACTGAAGCCGGCAGGCGCAGCACCTGAAAAAATTCTAGCTAGCAATATCCAGTGGGGACTGCCACAGCGTTGGCCCGCCCCCAATGTCAGGCATCATATAAAGAGGCGGTCCCCAGCATACCTCAGTTCTTTCCTCTAGCGGAGCGAATGACACTCAAAATCGAGACTTAAATTTTAAAGGGGCTTGACCCACAGCGAGCTGAGAACATTACCTCCTCGTAGCTCTGCAACTCCTGTGATTTGGAGCAAATAATTTCACTTTTAAGAGTTATATTTGTTATTCTAATAGAATAGCGACCAGTGCATACAGCTTGACGTCCGGAACCAGCAGATATAAACATTTCTTTAGAGGAGTGTTTGCAGCCGGAGTTATGGTGAGGGGCAACAAGGCAGTAGCAAATCCAGATAGGGCCAGCTCCAAGGATCTAGGGATGAGCAGCAGTAAAGATCAGCGCCCTGGTGGTGGGGATCATGTTGAGGCCCAGCCATCTAATGCAGCTCTACTTCGTGCAATCCATAAGTCTGGATAAGAAGGTAGAAGATTTCAGCAGCGTGCTCAAACTGAACACAAAAGTAGCTGTGCTATCAGATGATACCAAAGGGGCCATAAAAGTGGCGGAGAAAGCAATGGACGTTACCATGGGGCCCATAAAGGAAAATGGGCTGTTCTGACGACTGGAGAGCGTTGCTCGCTCTTCAAATATTAGACTCCTGGGGCTTCCGAGAACATTGAAGGAGATAACCCAAGAGCTTTTCTAAAACTATGATGGCACAACTGTTAAGTATGGTAGAGGACTTTGTTATAAAAAAACTGTACTGAATCTCTCCACGTGGCAGTCAGGGCCCCTATAGTGCTACAGGCGTAAGCTACTCTCCAACACTTCTGCTGGAGTTGGGATCACTGAGAAAGGGACATGATCTTAAACAAAGTGAAGCAATTCAGCTCACTACAATGGCAAGAAACCCATGTGCATATATTCCCAGATCTTAGTTATGTAACCAGAATCAGAAGGAAGGGATTCGATGGTGTGCGCTTTCATCTTTGCACCCTTGGTGTACACCATGTCCTGCTCATGCCTGCAAGTTTGAGAATCGTTTATGGGGAAAAAGTGTACCAATTTTCAGACCTGACTGATGCCGTCAAGCTGCTGGTAAAGTTATAAAGTCAGTTTTCTGCTAAAGGAGATTATTCAGAATTGGAGGAAGAAACGGAGGATTAAAATTTCATGGGGACTACCACTGCTTCATGACGGGAGATTGGTAACTGAGAGACTGCTCTGTTTGGAGATGATTATTTTTTCTCTATCAAGACTCCCACAGTTTTAGTGGTGAGAAGGCATTAAAGGACAGCAATTAAGGAACCCAAAGCTCCTAGTAGTTCAGAAGGGGAGTGCCTTTCTGTATTATGCTCTTTCCTAATGTTTGGTGGTACTAGTATGAACCAGGAGGTTAAAATGTTCTGTGATTTAAAAAAAAAAAAAAAAAAAAAAATCATTCGAATACATAATACAGTAAGCTCAGTTTGAGTGTCTTGTTTGCTTTAATACAATATCTTGAACAGATCTTAAGAGGGATGCTTATAGTTGTGTATGGTCTGTAGAGGTTTGATGTTACCCAATTTAGGCAACGAACTTGGAATGGGACAATTAATTAATCCTATTTGAAAGGATGAAAGATCTCAGTAACCCTATTTGTTGATCCCTGCTCATGGCTACAGTGACCATTAGGCTATATGGTATGTTTGGATAACTCAATTAACTTGCTTATATAAAGGAAAGAAGGGTTGGATTTATTAAGAATACCCCAGGTGAGTAACAATGTACAGGGGCATATATGTTGATTTTGTTACTGTTAAAATGCTGTACTTGTCTCTGCAAGTCTCAGTAGTACTACAATGCCTGCCTGTGTGGATATATACAGTATGTAATGTAATATTGCATAAACTCTAATAAAACATAAGTGTAAAAAAAAAAAATTTTAAATACCCACATGTCGTCTTCTCCGACTCCTCTCGGACACCCCTCCAAGTGTGCTTTTCTGAAACAGATCCTGTTTAAGAACCGACACACAGCTTGTGTACGGTGCGTAGGCCCTGAGTATGATATTAAGGCCTGCTCCATTTGTCAACAGTTTAATAGTAGGACCAGGATCCGACGTCAAAAAGCTCTTCAGGGGTTCCTTTTGGAAGAGAAAATCAAGGCCATGAAGAAAAACCCTTTCTCCAGGGGTAATCTTCCCAGCATAAATCTCGAAACACCGTGAAGAGCACCGGACAAGGACAGGACTATATCTGTCAGCCTCAGTATCCAGAGCCAGTTCCAGCTCACGAGGTCAGACAGATCCTCCTCCTGGTCTCGCCTCAGCCCCTCTGGTGAAGGTACATTCTGGGAGGCTCTACAGTTTCCTTCAACCGATAAAGCTAAGAAAGACAGCCGGACGCCAGGCTCGCTAGCTGGACCTGAGGCTTCAACCGCAGAAGTCTAAATTGGCCCAAAACATGGTGCCGAGCGTCTGACAGACACCGGACTCTGACCACCGTTCAGTTGCCCAACCTCCTAGATGTCGGACGCCCTCCAAGGAAGCGATGGAGCTGGCGTCACTTAAGCAGACCTTAGTCCAAGCGGACGACTGACCTGACTTACCTGCAAAAGCGGCCAGAAGGCGGCACGGTGCCACCTATGCTGGCTGATACCAGTCGCCGGGGTCCTCTGAAGAGGAGAATTCCAACATGCCTGACAACCAGACAGGCGGTTACTTAGGACATTGGCCTACCTCTAGACCAGACGCCCGACCCGACTATGCCTCAAGGTCCGACGCCGGACCCTGTTGACAAACGGGCACTGATGCCAGGTCCGTCTTCAGGTCTTAACTTACAAGAGGTGAAAGACCTCTTTCATTTTTGGTTGGACACCATCAAGAAGGATGTGGTGCCCACAAAGCCTCCACAACCTCCTCCGAACCCTGACAACAAGGCACCACCTACCCCTAAGGAGCATACACCAACTTCTAGAGGCAGGTCAAGAGAAAGAATACCCCCACCCCTTCCAGGTCTCCCTCGGGGTTCCCCTGGCCCAAAACGCCCCAGAGGTAGACATCCCACACTGGGGGACAGCTCGAGGCCTGATACTTCCGACACCTCCAGGTCTCCTTCTCCATTCAGTCTCCCATCACCGGACCCACAAAACCTGCTTAGGTCGCCACCGGATGATCCCTCCTTTTCCGACATTATGAGGCACATCCAGGAGAATATAGGGGTAGGAGACGGAAGACCTAGACCCCGAACGACAATACCTTGCCCGGTACCTCGGGCAGAAAGATCCCAAGCCTGTGGTGGTTCCACCGTTGATGGACACCTTTACTGACGACACGAAGGCTGCGTGGAAGCACCCGCATTCCACTCCGGCGGTACCCAAGAAGGCTGATCACCTCTATAAGGCTCCCATAGAAGACCCCTATTTGGCGCAGCAACCCTTGGCCGATTCTCTGGTCATTACAGCTTCACATGACCAGTCCCAGAGACCTCAACACTTGAGCACTCAGCCACTGGACCAGGAATCTAAACAGCTAGATTCACTGGGGAGATGCATGTACTTTTCCTCTAGATGCTGATAAGGTCTCAACTACCTGGCGCTTGTGGTGCAGTTTCAGAATGCCCTATGGGAACAGGGCCTAGACCTTATCAAAGAATTTCCAGAGGGCAAGAAAAAGGAAGAGCTCTTGAACCTCCTCCGTACTGGATCAGATGTGGGAACCCAGGTTCTTCGAGCCACTTGTGATTCAGCGGCCAGGGGCGCAGCTACAGGCGTTTGTCTCAAGAGACAGTCTTGGCTGAGGGTCTCCGGTTTTACCCCGGACATCCAGAAGAACATCCTTGACGTCCCGTATAGCAGAGCAGTCCTTTTTGGTGAATAGTCTGAAAGAGTAATCACCAAATTACAGGACGTTGGGAAGGCAGTCAGGACCATACAAGCTATGTACAGGCCCAAGACTGGTTCCTTTTGTAGGAACCAGAATAGTTTTCATGGCCGGCAACAATCATGTTCTGGCCAGCAACCCAGGAGCAACTTTAACAAAAAGAATTAACCCAGATTCTCTGCAGGTCAGGGCCAGAAACACCCAAAATCGGCCCAGCCCTCCGGTTCTAATGCCACCACAGCATGACTCCTTCCCGGTCCCTGCCCCCCCCCCGGATCCGAGGGAAGGAAGGGTTGGGGGTCGTATTTCTTACCACCTCTCAGAGTGGCAGACGATATCCTCCGACAGGTGGGTTCTTCAGATGGTAAGTCGTGGACATACTATAGAGTTCCTCGACCGCCCACCACTAAGGCCTCCTCTGCTCTCCCTTTATTCGGGTCAGCACGCCTTGCTTATACAGCAAGAGATCTTGGCACTCCTGGACAAGGATGCCATAGAACCAGTTCCACCAAACCAGAGAGGGGAAGGGTATTATTCACACTTCTTCCTGGCTCCGAAAAAGACAGGGGACCTGTGCCCGATCCTGGACCTCAGCAATCTCAACACTTTCGTGTTGTACAAATGCTTCCACATGGTCACCCTTCTGGGTCATATCCCCATGCTCAAGCAAGGCACATGGCTCGTGTCGCTGGACATGCATATGTCCATCTCCCCATCACTCGAGCGCGCCGGAAATACCTGCACTCGATTTCTTGGAACACCACTACCAGTTCAGCCTCCCTCTCGGACTCTCCTCGCACCTCGCATGAGACTGTGTGTGTGGCAGTCATGCAGCGCCCTCAGGAGACAGGGCCACTATGTGTTCTGCATCTGGACGACTGGCTCCTTATGACACCCTCTCAGGAGGTATTGATAGTCGTGATTCAAGATGCTCTATCCCTCTTCGGATTGCTGGGCATCACAATCAACCAGAGAAGTAGTGCTTTTTCCCTTCACAGAGGTTACAGTTTATAGGTGCTTCTACACCGATCAGGAGAAGGCTTTCCTGCCCCAGGACAGGTGGAATGCATTCTTCTCATCAGGGACACGGTAGAAAAGAAATTGGTCCCAGGCAGGACCATTCTTTGCCTGCTTGGACACATGGCAGCAGCCATCGCAATGGTCCCTCTAGCTCGACTTCACATGCGGATTACCCAGTGGATGCTAAGAGCGCAATGAGACCAAAAGCAGGATCATTTACATCAGCTAGTCCGGATCACAAACGTGGTCATTCAGGACTGGAAATGGTGGCTCGTCCCAGAGCATCTTTCTATAGGAGTCCCCTTCTTAACACCTTCTCCAGCTCTGACACTCTCCACAGACGCTTCGGGGTCTGGTTGGGGAGCCCACCTGGAAGGAGTCAGGACACAGGGACCTTGGTCGACCCTGTAGTCTCACCTCCACATCAACATCCTCGAAATAAGAGCAGTCCTGTATGCTCTACAGGTCTTCCAGTCAGAGATCACGCCAGGTCTTCTGGTACTTCAAACAGACAATACCTCAGTGATGTATTATATCAACAAACAAGGAGGTTTCACTCCTACCCTCTGTGCAGAGAAGCAAAGAGGGTGCGGATTGGGTACTACAGCATTTCACAACGATCACTGCAGTACACGTCTCCGTGTGGACAACACCATCACAGATTGCCTGAGCCAGTCGCAAGCCAGGGCTCATAAATGGGAACTACTGCAAGAAGGAGGATGTTCCGCTGATGGGGACACCAGATTTAGTCCTATTCACGTCCCCATCCAATACAAAACAGCCCAATTTTTGCTCACTAGATCCAGGGCCTGGTGTTTTCTGGCAAGACGCATTGTCCCTCTCTTGGATGGGCAGATTCCTCTACACTTTCCGCCCTTCCCTTTGATCCAGAGGGTTCTACTGAAGCTCCATGAGAGAGAGCGCAATGATCTTGGTGGTGCCTTTCTGGCCCAGGCAAATTTGGTTCCCACTCCTGTACCAATTGGCCCAGGAGCTACCGTGTCCTTTACCGGTCAGCTCATCTGTTGCCCAGGGCGGCTCCTTGGTCCACCCAAACCTCAGGTCACTTAACCTGCACGCCTGGCTCCTAAGGGCATAGTACTTAGACACAGGGTCTCAAGGCAGTTGCGGATGTTGTTGCGCAAGGAAACCCTCCAATCACATCACCTACGCCATGAAATGGCGAGGTTTTGTCTTTGTTCTCAGTCCGTGGCTTAGCAGACTTGACTGTCCCAAAAGATCAGTACTGGACTATCTCCTATCCCTTTATCAATCTGAGCTTGCCTATTCCTCCATCAATGTCCACCTCTGTGCCATTTTGGCATACCACTCCCCGGTCGGTCAGAGGTCACTAGCACAGCTAGATGCGTCCCGCGCTTTTCTGCGAGGTATCCTCCATTTGAGACCTCCTATCAAGGACCCCATTCCACCTTGGGATCTTCTTTTCATCCTGGAGCAGTTCACGCTGCCCCCGTTTGAAACAGCCACGGATTGCGAGCTGCATCTTCTGTCTTGGAAGACATTATATTTAGTTGCGGTTACTTCCTCCAGAAGAGTTTCTGAGCTTCATGCGCTCATGTGTAAAGAACCTTACCTGGTTTTTCACAAGGACAAAGTATCCTTAAGGACAAATCCTAAGTTTCTTCCCAAGGTTGTCTCAACATTAACTCTCAATCAGGATATTGACCTTCCGGGTGTACTATCCCAACCACTCTAACCGAGGGGAAGCTGTTTTGCACACACTAGATGTGCATAGGATCTTCAGGTGCTATCTTACCAGAACCAAGTCCCATCGCCAGTTAGATCAGCTTTTTCTCTCATTCGCTCCCAGGATGCGAGGAGCACCTGCGTTAAAGTAAACACTGTCCAAGTGGCTGGTCAAGTGCATTACGTTCTGTTACCAGAAGTGCCACAAGCCTTTACCGGGATCGGTGAAAGGTCATTCCACGAGAGGGGTGGCTACCTCTTTCGCGACGCTTAAGAATGTCTCTACATCAGCTGTCTGCACGGCCACCACTTGGAGCACAGTGCATTCTTTTTTATCAGGCATTACAGTCTGGACATCGCCTCTAGGCGTAGAGCTGGCTTTGGCCTGGCAGTCCTTCAAGGACTTCTGATTTAATTTTGGTACACTCCAGGAGCCCTCCTATCCTCCCGATCAGGGTTTTTGCTCCCATACTGCTTGGGAATGGGTCTTAATAGTGTAACCTGCTTACAAGAGCTGTTTCTTGAAGTAAGATAGTACAGTTACATAAGAACTTACCGTAACAGTAGATCTTCAAGAACAGCTCTTGCAGCAGGTAGTTTCCCTTCCACATTCCCCTCAGGAGGTTTGGTCTTCATGAACATGTGTCTCGGACGCAATCAGAATATAATTATTTTCATGACTCTTCCTTTGGAAGCGGATCCTCGTCTCCTTCAAGTCATCTTTATGCGGGGTGTCCAGCGGGAGAACTGAGGCGTGCTGGGGACCTCCTTTTATATGATGCTGGATGTCGGGGGCGGGGCCGACATCGGGGCCGATCCCCCACTGGATATTGCTAACTGGAATTTTTCCTTGGGGTCCTGGTGCCTGCCGACTTTAGTCCTAATGGTGTATCCTGCTGCAAAAGCTGTTTTCGAAGATCTGCTGTTACGGTAAGTTCTTACGTAACTGTACTTTGCTGTTACCTCAGCAAGGAGGATTTCGGAGCTCCAAGCGCTCATGTGTAAAGAGCCTTATTTGATTTTTTTATAAGAACACAGTGTCCTTAAGGACCAATCCTCAGTTTCTTCCTAAGGTGGTCTCAGCCTTAACTCTAAATCAGGATATCGACCTTTCGGTGTATTACCTAACTACTCTAATCAGAGAGCTCTCCTGCACACACTAGATGTACACAGGATCCTTCGGTTTTACCTGACCAGAACCAGACTGCACCGTCAGTCCGATCAGCTGTTTTTGTCATTTGCTCACAGGATATTGGGAGCACCTGGGTCAAAACGGACACTTTCAAGATGGCTGGTTAACAGTATTATATTCTGTTACCAGAAGCACAACAAGCCTTTACTGGGATTGGTAAAGGGTCATTCCACTAGGGGGGTGGCTACCTCCTTTGTTGCGCTCAAGAACTTCTCATTGCCAACCATTTGTGCAGCTGCTACTTGGAGTACAGTGCACTCCTTCATCAGACATTACAGCTTGGACATTGCCACAAGACACAGAGTGGGCTTCGGGGTGGCAGTCCTCCAGGGTCTTTTGTCCTAGACGGTCTACTATAGGATCCCTCCTATCCTCCTCCCGAAAGTGTTACCAAACACCCTTACTGCTTGGGAATCGGTCCTTGTGGTATAACCTGCTGCAAGAGTTGTATCTCGAAGTAAGATTGTAATTACGTAAAAATTTACCATAACAGTAGATCTTCAAGAACAGCTGTTGCAGCAGGTAGTTTCCTCCCACCTTCCCTCAGGAGGTTTGGTTCTTCTTTATAATGACTGAGACACAATCAGATTAGTCTTCCTCTGGAGCGGATCCTTGGTCTCCCTTCAGAATTGTATCATTTTGCCGGGGTCTCGGTGGGAGAACTGAGGGATGCTGGGGGACCGCCCCTTTTATGATGTATCTGACGTCGGAGGCGGTCCCCCACTGAGTATAGCTAGCTAGAAGTTTTCCATGGGGTCCTGCCAGCTTCAGTCCTTATGGTGTAACCTGCTGCAAGAGCTGTTCTCGAAGATCTACTGATCTTACTTCGAGATACAGCTCTTGCAGCAGGTTACACCATTAGGACTGAAGCCGGCAGGTGTCAGGACCCCACGGAAAAATTCTAGCTAGCTATCTTCAGCGGGGACCACCCCCGGCGTCAGTCCCGCCTCTGACGTCAGGCGTAGTACATAAGGGGGCGGTCCTGCCAGATTCCCCAGTTCTTTCCCGCCATCGACTTACAAGTCTCAACCCTTCGGTTCGTTTTCTAGTGCGCGACGCATGGCAAAGTGTTTTCCTACCGGAAATTTAGTTTTTTTGGATCAGTCTTTTCTGATGTCCTCTCCGACCTCCGGTTACTCCTCTAAGTGCGCCTGTGGGAAGCAGATCCCATTCAAGGATCCGCATTCGGCCTGTGTCCTGTGCCTGGGTCCAGACCACGACACCCGGTCCTGCTCCTTTTGCCAGGGCTTCAATAGCAGAACCAGGATCCGACGCCAGAAGGCCCTCCAGGCTTTTTTGTTGAAGAGCACCTAAGACCATGGCTTCTAAGGGATTCTGCAGAAGGCCCGTAAGCATACCGAGAAGCACAAGGAGAAGGCACCTTCCAGGTCCCCGCCTAGGGCCTCTGATTCCCGCAGCTCTGGCTCCAGGTCCGACCACTCTCCTTCCCAGGCCAGCTCTCAGCCTTCCCCCGCTCCGGTGAGCAAATCTTCTGCCTCTTCTCAGGCCAAGACTCCCAGGCCTTCCTCATCCTCCAATGCCCTGGTTAAGTCGGGGGATCACCACCATCACCATAGGTCGGGTTCCCGCCATCCTGAACCCGACGTCAGGTCTGCCTCCCTTCCGCCGATCCACAGGAAGACTAAGGAGCTTACCTCGCTCAAAAAGCCGCGGGACCTGACGCCGGTTCATCCGTCGTCGGCCTCTGACATAGATCCCCAGAGCCGCCGTCAGCCAAGGGACCGTCGCCAGCTAGGCACTCTCATCGGACGCCGGTAGGGGGACCGGCGCCCGCTCCTACTGAGAAGAGGACCCCGATGCCTCCGACTGACGTCGGTCAGGAGACCATCACCGAGGAGGAGTTTACTCAGCCCGTGGACCAGACGGGGGCGACCCCGGTCCTGTTGAGACTCCCAGGGCACCTTCGCCTACACCCAAGCCCCCTGCGGAGCCGACGCGGGGACCTAACGACTGTCCACCAGTACCCGGGCCGTCGGGATTTTCCTTTTCAGAGGTGAAGGAGCTGTTTACTTTCTGGTGGGATACCGTCAAAAAGGACATGGTTCCCACGCCACCTCCACTTCCTCCTCCTCCTCCTCCTCCTCCTACACCGGTTGTCCCTCTGGTTCCTGCGCCCCCTTCTCCATCTGGGTCTGCAGGCCGGTTACCTCCTCCCCGGGAGCCTAGGACCCCTCCAAGGGGGAGATCAGAAAGAAGGAGACCTCCGTCCAGATCCTCTTCTGGGTCACCCAGTCCCAAGAGACCCAGACGACGACGACGCTCGCCTTCGACGGAGGACACGGGATCGGACTTCTCGTCATCGAGATCCCCATCTCCCTCTCCATCCCTTCACCAGACCCACGTGAGCTACGAGGTCTCCTCCGGATGACCCTTCGCTCGGATATTATGAGACACATCCAGGAGAACATGGGATGGGATGCGAAGAGTTAGACCCGAAGGCTGTGCCTCGCAGTATCTTCGGCAGAAGGACCCAAGCCTGTGGTGGTGCCACCCTTGGTGGACACGTTCATGGACGTCACCAAGGCAGCATGGAAGCATCCACATTCGCTCCCGCCGATGCCGAAGAAGGCTGACCGCCTGTACAAGGCTTCAAGAGAAGACCAGTACTTGGCTCAGCACCCTCAGGCCGATTCTCTGGTCATCACAGCCTCTCATGACCGGTCCCAGAGACCGCAACATCTGAGCACCCTGCCACCTGACCCAGAGTCCAAGCAGTTGGACGCCATGGGTCGGCGCACGTATGCTTCCGCTACATGCGCCATCAGATCCTTGAATTATCTAACTCACATGGTGCAATTCCAAAATGCCCTTTGGGAACAGGGTCTGGAAGCGGCTGAGAAACTGCCGGAAGGTGAGCAGAAGGAGGAGATGCTTCAGCTCCTCCATACGGGTTTGGACGTGGGAACCCAGGTATTATGAGCCGCATATGACTCTGCGGACTCCTCGGCCAGAGCAGCAGCTTCAGGCATGTGCCTCCGGAGACACTCTTGGCTCCGTGTCTCCGGTTTTACACCGGACGTCCAGAAAAACATCCTGGACGCTCAGTTGAGGAGAAGTTCTGTTTGGTAAACCCTCTGAGAAGATCATTACCAGACTCCAAGAGGCCGGGAAGGTGGTGAGGTCAGTCCAGGCCATGTACTAACCCAAGCTTAGTTCCTTTCATAGGAACCAAAGCAGATTTCGTGGACGGACGCAGAGACAGCAGTCCCGCTCCGTTCCACAACAGAGGGGCTCCAGTTTTCGCAGAGCCCAGGAGAAACAACCTGCAGGCCGAGGCCAGCGCACTCCTAAGCCGGTCCAGCCAGCGGGACCCTCAGCCGCCACAGCCTGACTCCTTCCTGGCCCCCGCCCCTCAGGATCAACGGGACGTCATGGTCGGGGGTCGCATTGCGAATTTCCTGCCAGGATGGCAGACTGTATCCACAGACAGGTGGGTTCTACAGTTGGTCGCAAGAGGCCACTTTATAGAATTCGCGGGAAAGCCACCCTCGAGGCCTCCTTTGCTCTCCCGGTACTCGGGTCAGCACAAGTTATTGATCAGACAAGAAGTACTCACGCTCCTGCAAAAGGGAGCGATAGAATACGTCCCAGAGAACCAGAGAGGACACAGGTACTATTCTCACTTTTTCCTGGTTCCAAAGAAAACAGGGGACCTCCGTCCGATTCTGGACCTCAGCGACCTCAATTTGTCGGTCGTCTACAAAAGATTTCGCATGGTGACCCTTCCAGGTCTTATCCCCATGCTGAAGCAGGACGCCTTTTTAACGTCTCTAGATATGCAGTATGCTTACCTGCACATCCCCATAGCTCAAGCGCACAAGAGGTTCCTGCGCTTCGAGTTCCTAGGCCATCACTTTCAGTTCCGAGCTCTTCCTTTCAGACTGTCATCGGCACCCAGGGTCTTTACCAAATGCATGGCAGTCGTGGCTGCGTCTCTGAGGAGACAGGGCCATTATGTGTTCCCGTACCTGGACGATTGGCTTCTCATGGCCGCCTCCAGAGAGGCGTTATTACGGGCGATCCAGGACACACAGGACCTGTTTTGCTCTCTAGGTATCCTGATCAACCACGAGAAGTCCCTCCTGGTACCGTCGCAGAGGCTGCAGTTCATAGGAGCAGTACTGGACACTGTTCAGGGAAGAGCATTTCTTCCAGGCGACAGAGCGGAGCGCATCAGACCCCTCATCAGGGAGCTTTTGTCAATCAAGACTGCCCCAGCCAGGTCGGTCCTTCGACTGCTCGGACACATGGCTGCAGCCATTCCTACTGTCCCTTTCGCAAGGCTCCACATGCGGGTAACTCAGTGGATGCTCAAGGTGCAATAGGACCAAAGGCAAGACCACTTGCAGCATCCGGTCAGAATCACGAACACCGTGATTCAAGACTGGCAGTGGTGGCTAGACCCAGGGACACTCTCTGTGGGTGTCTCGTTCGTAGCGCCGTTCCCGGAGGTAATCCTCACTACAGACGCCTCGGGTCTAAAGTGGGGTGCACACCTGGACGGGGTGATGTCTCAGGGTACGTGGACGTCTTTGGAGGCCCATCTTCATATCAACATCCTAGAGATGAAGGCGGTCCTTTATGCCCTGCAGGCATTTCAGTCAGAGATCCCGCCGAGCACTTTCCTGCTTCAGACAGACAACACGGCGGTGATGTATTACCTCAACAAACAAGGAGGCACACACTCTTATTCCCTTTGCAGGGAAGCCATGAGAGTGTGGGATTGGGTAATCAGACACTGCGCGAATCTGATCACAGTACATGTTCCCGGGGTGGACAACACAATTGCAGACGGCCTGAGTCGCTCCTAGGCCAGAGTCCACGAGTGGGAACTTCTTCAAGAGGTAGCAGAGGATCTGTTTCTTCGATGGGGAACTCCAGATTTGTACTTGTTCGCCTCCCCATCCAACGCAAAACTGCCCAATTTTTGCTCGCTAGATCCAGGGCCTGGTGTTTTTGGCGAGACGCGTTGTCCCTCTCCTGGGCGGACAGATTCCTCTACGCCTTCCCTCCCTTCCTGTTGATCCAGAGAGTTGTTCTCCAACTGCAAGGGAGCATGCATCAATGATCCTAGTGGCCCCGTTCTGGCCCAGACAGATCTGGTTCCCCTTGCTAATTCAGCTGTCCCGGGAACCTCCGCTCCCGTTGCCATTCACCTCCCACCTATTGTCTCAGGAGAAAGGTTCGCTGGTCCATCCGGACTTGCGCTCTCTGAACCTGCATGCATGGCTCCTAGAGACATAGCCATCCTGCGTCATGGGGTCTCGCAAGAAGTTGCGGATGTTCTTGCTGCAGCCAGAAAGCTGCCAACGTATGCCATGAAATGGCGCCGCTTCTGTTTGTGGTCGCAAGCACGCGGCTTTTCCCCTTTAGGTTGTCCAGTAAAAGAGGTGTTAGACTACCTGCTTTCCCTTTTTCGTTCGGGCCTCGCCTACTCCTCTATTAAAGTGCACCTCTGTGCCATTTCAGCCTTTCACCTCCCAGTAGGTCAGCGCACAGTGGCACAGCTAGACGCCTGTCGTGAATTTTTGAGAGAGGTGTTGCACCTTAGGCCGCCCATTAAGAACCCGGTGCCTCCATGGGATTTGCTCTTTATCCTGGAGCAACTCACGCTTCCCCTTTGAACCTGCCGCGGATTGCGAACTGCGTTTTCTCTCGTGGAAAACGTTATTTTTAGTTGCTGTTATGTCAGCGAGAAGAGTTTCTGAACTTCAGGCTCTCATATGCAAAGAGCCTTATTTGGTTTTCCACAGGGACAGAGTTTCCTTGAGGACGAATCCCAAATTCTTGCCTAAGGTGGTTTCCACACTCACTCTCAATCAGGATATTGACCTACCGGTTTATTTTCCCAATTATTCCAACAGAGGAGAGGCGATGCTTCACACCCTGGATGTTCACCGCAGCTTAAGATGCTACCTGAGCAGAACTAAGCAGCTTCGTTCTTCGGAGCAACTCTTCGTTTCCTTTTCTGAAAGGATGAAGGCCAACCAGTTTCCAAACAGTCCTGTCTCGCTGGCTTGTCCAGTGCATCTCATACTGTTATGATATCAAAGAAAGCCCCTCCCTGGAGCAGTCCGGGACATTCCACTCGGGTGTGGCCACTCTTTGCAGCTCTGGAACGTCTCCACCTCTGCTATTTGTGCTGCTGCCACTTGGAGTTCTGTTCATACCTTTATCAGGCATTATAGCCTGGACATCGCTTCAAGGCGAAGAGCAGGCTTCGGCCTGGCAGTGCTGCAGGGTCTCCTGTCCTAGATTTGAGGCCTGGAATGTTCTTTTGAATTTCCTCCTCCCTGGGCGTTTACAAGCGCTATTGCTTGGGAATCAGTCCTAATGGTGTAACCTGCTGCAAGAGCTGTATCTCGAAGTAAGATAGTACAGTTACGTAAGAACTTACCGTAACAGTAGATCTTCGAGAACAGCTCTTGCAGCAGGTACCTTCCCGCCCACCTTCCCCCTTGGAGGAGGCATGGCTTAAGCCTTTTCTAACAGGGATTTATTCCCTTATTGTCTTCTGACGGTGGATCCTCGGTCTCCCATTCTGATGTCATCCTGCGGCCGGAAGTCTCCGGCGGGAGAACTGGGGAATCTGGCGGAACCGCCCCCTTATGTACTACGCTTGACGTCGGAGGCGGGACTGACATCGGGGGCGGTCCCCGCTGAAGATAGCTAGCTAGAATTTTTCCGTGGGGTCTTGATGCCTGCCGGCTTCAGTCCTAATGGTGTAACCTGCTGCAAGAGCTGTTCTCGAAGATCTACTGTTACGATAAGTTCTTACGTAACTGTACTTTACGGTACGTTTTTACGCAACTGTACTTTCTCCCCACCTTCTCCCAAGCGACTCCGTCAGTGCCACAGACAGTCTACCTCCAGGTCTGGGACATCCTCGACCGAAAGGCAGAGGAAGTCGCATAAGCAGCATTCTAAGAAGCAGCGCCACTGCTATTCATTCTCGTCCTCTTCGGATGAGAGGAGGCTCCAACGCAAGTGGGCAGGTTCGCCTTCAGGACTTTTTCTTGCGGGCCTGCAACTCCCCAACCTCTGAACAGGTGTGAAACCTGGGGATAATCTTTGACAAAAGGCTGACATTGCGTTCACAGGTGTCAGCTGTCGTCACATCCTTTCTTTACCATCTGAGGAATATTTCCATGGGTTAAGCATCTTGTTCCATCTGGTGATTTCCCTACGTTAGTCCACGCCTTGTGTCCTCACGCCTGGATTATTGCTATTCTTTTACCTAGTGCTTCCTGGGGTGAATATCTGCCGCTTGCAGCTGATGCAGAACGCAGCAGCCCGGCTTATTGACGAGGGACCTCTCGTCCTGTCATGCACCTCTGGTGCTGCTGCGAACTCACTGGCTGCCTGTACGGTGGCGGATCAACTTTAAAGTCAGACTTCTGACTTATAAAGCCCTACATGGACAGGGCCGGACTACCTGAAAGAGCTTCTGGTTCCTAACTGCCCTGAAGGCGATCGCTCCGCTTGGCTGACATGGGGTTGCTAGAGATTCCAAGGGTTGGTTTAAAATCTTTAGGGGCCCGTGCATTTATGCATGCAGCCCATACCCTTTGGAATTCTCTAACCCATCAGTTACGGGAGTTCGCGACTGTGAAGGGATTGAAACAGGCTCTCAAAACTTATTTGTGGAAGCAAGCATTCAGTGAATGATTTAAACTTTGTTTTACTGTTTTATCTGCATTTTATTGTATTTATAATGTTCGAATTTGAGTTACATGTTTCTTTTATTGATTGTTAGGCGCCTTGGTTTTGAAAGGTGCCATATAAATAAATTAAGTTGCGTCGGCACTATGAGGACGTGCTATGGTAGCAGCTTGTTCCTGCCAGGCCGAAGGAGTTAACTTCCACACCAGCCATTACTTGGCTGTCTCCCCCCAAGCTGACGTCAACCACTCCTGAGTCGGTCATCACCCCCTGGCCCACGGAGCCAGCGACGTCGCTCCAGATTCGGCCAAAGCTGGTGTCTCCACCTATTCCGGTAGAGCCACCACCAAAACAGCCTTCCTTGGGGGCTCCCCCCAAGGAGTCTCTACCTGCTTCAGGCATCCCGCACAGGCTGTCCATCACTCTGGCTCCCGACCGCCTGCAGCAGGTCCTCAGTGACTTCAGTAGCAGACTGCTGTACTCCGAGTCTGAGGACTTGGATTTGGCATCTCGTTCTCAGGGTGATGCCATGAGTCTTTCTGCTGAGAGAGGCCCACCTCCTTTATGGGCATCCTCCGCCCTGATCTCCGAATCTACGGGATGAAGCTGGAGCCTGTTAAGAAACTTGTAGAATAGCCCCCAACTGACATCCTCAGAAAAGGGATTCCACGACTGAGGCTTTTCCAGTAGCTGAAGCCATTGTTTTCCCAGCTCTGGCAGCACCCAGCCTCTTGTCCCGCACCATCTGCCAGGATGGCCCGCAGGCACGCGTACCTACTGGCTCCCTTTCAGGATTTTCACAGCGTCCCTCGGCTGAGAGGGTGGTGACTGAGTCTGTGTTAAGGCGGGTTGGGAACTCAGGAGACACAAAAAGACCACCGGACAAAGAATCCAAGAAACTGGATCCCTCCACCCGAAAGGTTTATGCTGCCTCATCACTGGGCCTCCGTCGGGTGAGCTCAGCTGTAATCATGGCACACTTCTCCCACGCCCTGTTGGGCTCCTTATGAGGTGCTCCCTCACCTTCCCGTGGACCTTCAGAGCCCAGTTAAACAGGTCAGGGACTAGGGCCAGGCGGTTGCCAGAAGGCAAATCCAGACGCCTTGGACATCGGGGATTCCTCTGCCTGTTCAGTTGCAGCCGTGGTGGCCATGCACCACAGGGCTTGACTGCAGGTATCGACATTCACGGTAGACTCCCAGAACTTGTCCGGTCCAGGAGTGGATGGTCACCTAGAACGTATCGAAGTCCAGTGCCACGCTGGGTTCTGCTATGACTGCCCAGAAGGAATCCCATGGGTTCCAAAAAACACAAAGAAGCCCTTTTGCTCTTCTGCCCCTGTGGCCAAACAGCCTCAGTTTCAGTCTGGGCAACAGCAGCAGGCCCAGTCTTGTCACCCTCGGCCCAAGTCAGGTGTGCAGTCTGCACACAAACCAGGAGGGAAGGGTCCAGGTGGTCCCGCTTCCGGATCCTCCTCTTCCAGGCCTACTCGGTGACAGGATGGGAGTGACCAGCCCCATACCCATCATGACTACTCTGGGCCCTCCCATGAGGGGGCCAGTTCTGCCACTTCCTTTCTGCCTGGTCTGCTGTTACCACGGACAGGTGGGTGTTTGAAGTGGTCGGTCAGAGACTGCCTATAGAGTTCAAGCAGTACTCGCCAAACCGAGCCCGCGCCCCACTCAAGGAAAGGGCATCACTCCAAACTTGGTAAGCTCTAAGAGACGACATAGCCCAACTTCTCCTCAAGGAGGTAGTGGCCCGAGTGACAGATCACTCAGTTGACCTAAGGTCCGTTTCCAGGTACTTCCTGGTCCTAAAACGGACAGGGAGCTGGTGCTCCATTCTGGACCTTTATGACCTGAACCAGTATCTCGGGTCGCGCACTTTTCAGATGGTAACTCTGTCCCAGATCATGCCATCCCTAGAGCAAAATGTTTGGTTCTTCTCACTGGATCTTCGGAACGTGTTCTTCCACATCCCGATCCGTCTGTCACACCTAAGTTTCCTCCACTTCCAAGCGGAGGGAACCCTTTACGAGTTCCAAGCCATCCCATTCGGCCTGTCATCGGCCCACTGGGTCTTCACCAAATGCATTGCAGTGGTGGCAGCCTATCTTCGGAGTCGAGGGGTCAGGCTGTACCCTTACCTGGAGTGATTGGCTCATGGTGGGTCCCTCCAGATTGGAGGTGGAGGGTCCAGGGACCTTGCCCTCAAGACCTGTCTCGAACTTGGCCTCCTGATCAACGAAGCGAAGTTGGAACTCGTGCCCTCGCAGGTAATCAACTTCATTGGGGCAGAACTCGACTCTTTCTGAGCCAGAGCCCGGTGGACTGGGCGGAGGTTCTCTCCTGCTTTGCCCAATCACTGCTAAATATATAATGCTACTAACTGGCTTAATCTCGATAACAGAATCAGGTTCTACACTTGTATCATGGCCAAAAAGATGGCCCTTGGTTCCCCCCTTCCCCCGGTCTCACACCTCTAATCCATCTGGCTGCATCGCATAAGCTCAGGCAAGCAGCTCCTCTTGGTTCCACATTGCTGAACCTCCCAATTCCAAAGGTCCTTTAGTTACAGAGCCCCTTTCAAACAACATGAAGTCTTGCTGTATTCTGACTATTGCAGTTAGGTCCTGCCTTTCAACTGCCCCGGAGAACAAAGAGTTAAACTTTCCACGGCCAGCATGGAATGTTCACCACGAGCTCGGTTGAAGCCCCTGTCTGCTGTTGTTTAAACTCCAACCGTCAGATTCTTTACTGCGCCTCACTGAACAGTCGCTCCGGAGATTTCTCCTTTGCTCGGTTCAAAAAAGTCTGTTAAAGTGTCGTTTTTCACTCTGTTTCTACCGAATTTCTGCTACTGAATCTGTCTGTCTGTGGTACCGTGAGTACTAGCTAGGTTTTACATTTAGTTTCTGTGTGGAACTTGTAAATTTTTGGACCGATCGGTTTAGTTTTTATAAAAGTTTGTGAATTTACTTAGTGTGTGGTAATCGGTCTGTAACGGTTCTAAAAAAAAAAATGGATTTATTGCGTTTTCCAAGACGTATAACACGGTCAGGAACTGATAGAAGTCTTGCTGTGGATTGCCAAAAAAAAGTGCGTTTTGGATAGGGATTGGCCATGTCTGAGAAACCCAAGAAAAAATGGGCCCACTGGGTTTCAACACTGCAGTGTGTGTGGGAAGCCCTGCTAAGGCTGATCCCACACAACCTGTGTTTATTGTCTGGGGTTTGACCACCTCGATTCAGACTGCCAAATTTGTAAGAATTTTTCAAAAGCTACCCTGGATAAGAGAGTAGGTAGACTGAGGGAAAGGGAGGCCGAGAAGTCCGCTGACCCGGATGGCCAGCCCGGTTCAGTTCCAATCGAACCAGAAGGAGTGCCCTCTGACCGGGGCGATACTACTGGGCAAAAGGAGAGTCGATTCTGAGGAGTCAGTTCTGGTTAAAAGGAAGAGAAAAGATAAATTGTCCAGTTCGGATCCAGAAATTCATACTCCGACCGCTGATGAGATGGCCAAAGTGATAAGAATAGTGCAATCGCTAACCGGTTCCGCCAAACCGGCACCATCTGACAGGGAGCTCGCACGTCCCTCCGTTCCGGATTACACTTCAGAAAAATTTTATGAACCGGAGGAGGAGGAGGGAGAGTATGAGGATGATGATGATGGTGACTATGAAAGTCTGGATGTGCCTATTGACCTGGACATCTCCGCAGACAGACCTTCAGGTGTTTCTCCTCCTAGGCCTTCTGAGTCCCCTTCCCACTTTATGTTTTACAAAAAAGTGGCTGAAACCCTCCAGCTTCCAATGGAAGAAGCAGTAGAGGATCAGGAGGAGCCTGATTCTGTTGAAATGATGGACATCCCAGAGTCCAGGAGACTGTCTATTCCCCTCCATAAATCTTTTGGGAAACAGACAAAATTCTTAAGACACCTAACTCCATACCTCCTGTGGACAGACGAATGGACAAAAGGTACACCCTTTCAGGCTCGGACATGGAGTTCCTTTCTCAGCAATGCAGCCATGTTGGGGTAGTGCAGGCTGCTGCCTGTGATGAGGCAAATATCCCCTTGGCATCACACCCTCAGATAAGGACTCCCAAGAGGATTGATGCCATGGCAAAGAAGCAGTACATGGCAGCATCTTTGGGACTCAGGCAGGCTAACTATATGGCCTAGATACCAAAAAGTCCAGATGGGACACTGTGCTGGCTGTGGCTAAACAGGCCCCTGACCAGCTTGCCAGGGAGCTGGAGCAGGTGGCTGCAGATGGGATAGAGGCATCCAAGGTGAAATTTCATGCTGCTGTGGACTCCAATGATGTTTCAAGAGTCATGGCTACATCTGTGGCCCTTCGGAGGATGGTTTTGCTCAGATGTACTAGCCTATCACAGGATACCCAGGCTAAGGCCATGGATTTCCCTGTTGTTGGTAATTCTCTGTTTGGGGAGCAGACAGAGAACTACATGAAAAAGATGGACGAGTACAGGACCACCTACAGGAGTGCTCAGGCCAAAGAAAGGCAAGCCACTCCTCAAAGGCAGCAGTCCAGGGGCAGGGGCAGGCCTTTTCAGAGGCCTTTTTACCAAGCCAAGGCTTCCTCGTCTTCTTATGCTCAGAGGGAGAGGCAGGAGGGAATGAGCAGGCCTGCTTCCACCCCTCAGCCTAAAGCTCCTGCCAAGCAGACACCCTGATGGGTCTGCCCGGCCGCCGATCTCCAATACCTGTAGGCGGCAGGCTAGCTTACTTGTCCAGGACTGGAAGTCTCTGACATCAGACAAGTGGGTCCTGGAAGTAGTAAGCCAGGGACTGGTTCTCAGCTTCAACAAATTTCCCAAGATGAGAACCAGATCCTTTCCACCTGCAAATCCTTCAGAGGCCCTTGCCCTAGAGGCAGAGGTTTCTTCCTCCTGGCTGTCAGAGCCATAGAAAGGGTTCCTACCTCACGAGGGCAAAGGATTGTACTCTAGGTACTTCCTAACCCCCAAAAGACAGGAGAATGGCGGCCCATCCTGGATCTAAGATATCTGAACAAGCACCTTTAAAACCAAATTTCAAAATGGTGAGACTGGGAATAATTCTGCCTCTCTAAGGCCAGGGACTGGCTACCTCCCTGGACCTCAAAGATGGCTATTTCACATTCCCATCAGGTGCTCCCACAGAAAGTACCTCAGGTTTGAGTTGCCCTCAGGCCACTATCAATTCAGAGCAGTGCCCTTTGGCCTAACATCAGCCCCAAGGGTGTTCACAAAGTGCCTGGCAGTAGTGGTTGCTTTCTTAAGGAGAAAAAAGATCTCCATCTTTCCATACTTGGATGACTGGCTCATAGTGGGTCAGTCTCCAGACCAAGGCAAGTCACATCTGCAAATAACTCAGCAAGTGCTCACTTCCTTAGGATTCCTCCTCAACCTTCCAAAGTCAGTTCTCGAGCCAGTACAGCTCCTCACCTTTATAGGGGCAGAGCTGGATACAATAAGAGCAAAAGCCTTCCTTCCCCTGGACAGGGCAAGGACCCTTATAGAACTGGCCTCTTCATTCACCCTTCAGGTGTCTCGACCAGCAAGGCCTTTCTTGCAGCTCCTGGGCCACATGGCAGCCTCTACAGCGGTGGTCCTGGGGGCAAGATTCCAGATGAGGAGCATTCAGTTCCACTTAAGAGCCTTCTGGTCCCAAAGAAAGGATTCCCTTACCAAACTAGTCCCAGTGACTCGAACCCTGATCCAGGCTTTGCAATGGTGGCAGGATCAGGACAATTTGAGACAGGGAGTTCCTTTTGTCACTCAGTCTCATTCAATGATACCACCGATGCCTCCCTGCTGGGCTGGGGAGCCCACCTGGGCCATCTTACCACCCAGGGCTGTGGTCACCTCAAGAATCTCTGCTTCACATCAATCTCTTGGAACTCAGAGCAGTGTTTCTGGCACTGCAAGCCTTTTCAAATCTGTACAGAACAAGATGGTCCAGATCAGAACAGACAATACCACCACAATGTGGTACATCAACAAGCAAGGAGGCACTCTGTCTATGGCCTTGTTCACAGAAGCAATGAAGTTGTGGTCTCTGGCCTATTCCCTGCAAACCTCTTCAATAGCAGTTCACCTCCCAGGGAAGGACAATGTCTTAGCAGATGCTCTCAGCAGGATATCCCAGGGCCATCACGAATGGACCCTAGATCCCCTAGTTTTGGAAGTGATTTTCTCGGATGGGCACTCCACAGATAGATCTTTTGCAGCCCCAGACAATCACCAGCTTCCTCTTTTGTTGCAGACCCCAGTCTTGGGCTCAGTCCCCTGGATGGTCTGATTCTGAATTGGGAAGGGAAGTTCCTGTATGCTTTTCCCCCCTTCCCTCTCCTGTTCAAAGTGCTAGTCAAGATCAGGTCTCAACCATGCAAAGTGATCCTGATTGCTCCAGACTGGGCCAGACAGCCCTGGTACCCACTGTTGCAGTCCTTAACAATCCACCTTCCCCTGTTTCTTCCCAGGAATTGCAACCTGTTGACATCCTTTCAGGGGAGGATTTGGTATCCGAACCTGAAATCTCTCAATCTCAAGGCATGGCTCCTGAAGAGTTAGTTTGCTGATCTACACCTTTCTCAAGGGGTTCTGGATATCCTTAAGGCTTCTCAAAAGCCTTCCACCAGAAAGACTTGCAGCTCCAAATGGAAAAGGTTCACTATTTGGTGCTCTAATAAGCATATTTCTCCAGAATCTGCTGGGTTTCCTACAGTCCTGGACTATATGGTTCATCTTAATGGCTTGGGGCTTAGGCCAGCTACACTTAAAGTGCATCTGGCAGCTGTTTCTGCCTTCTTGTCAGTGGGCAAGCCCTCTCCTCTGTCAGCCCATCCTGTGTTTTGTAAGTTCTTCAAGGGATTGCTGCACACCAATCCCCCCTTTCGGGATCCTGCTTCTGCTTGGGACCTTGTTTGCATTGCTCAGTTTATGCAACCACCCTTTTAACCTTTGTCCTCAGCAGAGCTTAAGTACTTGACTTGGAAAACTGTGTTTTTGGTAGCCATTACCTCTGCCAGGCGTATCAGTGAATTGCAAGCCCTGTCAGTGGAGCCTGATTTCATCTCTTTCCATAGAGATAAAGTGGTCCTAAGAACTAAAGGAAGTTTTTGCCTAAGGTGGTTTTAGATTTCCACCTTAATCAGTCTGTGTCTCTCCTTGTTTTTTCTTCGCTGACCATTCCTCCTCTGGAGAGAGGAAGTTGCACAGCTTGGATGTTAAAAGGGCCCTCAGCTACTACATAGAGCGCACCAAGGGTCACAGGTTTGCGTCCCTCCAGTTGTTCCTCATATATGGAGAGGTTGGTAAGGGCAGACCTGCCACTAAAAGATCTATTGCCAGGTGGATTGTCTCTTGTATACAGTTCTGCTATGAAAAACTGTGTAGAACATCACCCTCAGGCCTGAGGGCTCACTCTACTAGAGGTACAGCTGCTTCCCTGGCTGCTCCCAGGATATTCCTATCTTACAAATTTGTCAAGCAGCCACCTGGAAAACAGTCCATACATTCACCAAGCATTACTCTCTGGATATCCAGGCTAGGAGTGATGCTCGGTTTAACACAGCAGTACTCAGAGCCTATTCCAAAGTAGGTTCTGTCCTCCTCCATGGAGGTACTGCTTGTAGTCTTGCAATAGTCGAATCACAGCAAGACTTCATGTTGTTTGAAGAAAAATTACTCACCTTAGTAATGTTGTTTTTCTAATGGAGTGTTGCTGTATTCTGACCTCCCACTCCTCTCAGAACCTGGTTTTGAGATATGGGTGGGCAGGAGCAATGTTGGCACCTTGAGGTGCCCCCTTTTCACCCTCCTTTATTTTGGGTGTGTGTTTTGTTTTTGGGTTTCCTAACTTGAGTCTTTGTTTTGAAACCAAAACCCTTTTAATAAATTTAGTTGCCAGTTGGCTAGTGTGAGTCTTACAGTTTCACACAGAACTTCTAGTGAGTATTGCTCGTAGAAGATCTGATGGTTGGAGTTTAAACAACAGCAGACAGAGGTTTCAACCGAGCTTATGCTGAACGCTCCATGCTGGCCATGGAAAGTTAACTCTTTGTTCCGGGCAATTGAAAGCAGTACCTAACTGCAATAGTCAGAATACAGCAATACTCCATTAGAAGAAACATTACTGAGGTGAGTAATTTTTTCTTCTTTTCCATCCATATTAATATCCTGTTTAAAATTAGCCTTGAAAATATTTTTTGGTTAATATTCAGCAGTGTTATTGGTCTGTAGTTTTCTGGCAGTGACATTAAACCTTTTTTATGAACCAGTACTATTGTGCCCATATTCCAATCTTTGGGCAATATCTTGTGTTCTAGGATCATGGATATGTTGTTCATCCACACTTATTGGCAGAGTCCCATTCCCTTTAAATCAGCTGGAAAGTCTTCAAACTGGCTCCTCCCACCCACCTAGGTTGTTTAACTCTCAGTTCCGCCCCATGACGCCAGATCTTCCTTTCTGCTGGAAGATTCAGGTTGCCTCCTTTGTGCTCTTGCATTTTGTAGACCCTGGCTTCAGAAACTTTAGGTATTCCGAAAATTTGCCTTGTTCGCATTAGCGATTGTGATTACTTTTCTTCTATCATGGAAGACAAGTCTTTCCCTGGATTTCGCCGGTGTTCGTGCGGCCAGAAGATGTCACGCGCAACCCGTATGCTGTGGCGCTTACCAGGTGGGCGGTTTCACGGGCCTGGATCCGCCTCGAGCAATTAGGAGTGCATGTAGTTTCGAGGAGAAAAATGGCTCATGCTATGGAATCTTCTCCTGAGATCTCTTGTTCTGCTCAACCTGGGCTCCACCTTCTTGGGTTCCTTCCGAGAGCTGTGCCACTCTCTCTCCCGACTAAGGGTGAGAGTCCTGCGGGCACGCACTCCTCTCGGTCCCATAAGCGGGAGAAGGACCTGGGGTCGGGGGAGAGATTTCGGTTCCAGGAATCTGCCATTTCTAACCTCAGTCGAAATCACCTGTTCGGCCACTGGCTTCTCAGCCTTGCCATCTGGCCAGTCGACTGAAGTGTCGATCGACGACGTTGAGATCATTCTCAACCCAATCGACCCTTTGTCGCCGACTCCGGTCAACGACTCTCTCTCTTTCAGACTTTGGTCCTTGCTTTACCTGACGAGACCCAGCTTGCTGGGAATCCCAGCGAGCAAGTGGTCCCTGACCCCGGGAAGTCACCGGTCCCGCCGGTGTCTCCTGAGCGACTGAGTCAGCACGTCCAATCTCAATCGAGGTCTCGGACCCCCTCAACCGAAAGGCCGAGGAAGGGCAATAAGCGCTGTAAAAAGAGGCAACACCATTGGTCGTCCTCCTCCTCCTCTTATAAGAAGAGGCTCCGGTGGAAACTCCGTTGGTGCTACGAGGACCTCATGTGGCAACAGCTGATTTTGACTGGGCAGAGATCTTCCCTGGCGCCTACCCCGGCCATTACTTGGCTTTCGCCTCCCAGGCCGATGACTACTTTAGAGCCATTTAAGTCGGTTCCTCCGCCCGCTGAGCTAGCGAAACCTCTGGTTCGGCCTAAACCGGGGTCTTTACCAATTTTGGTGGAACTGCCGACCAAGCAGCCTGTGGGAGGGGCTTTTTCTAAGGAAGCTAGACTGGACACCAGGCTTCCCTGGTGCCTTTCGGTCACTGTCACCCCAGACCGCCCCCGGCTGGTCGAGGGTGATGTGGGCAGTTGATCACTGTATCCGGATTCCTCCGATTTTTGGATTAAACTGGCCTCCATTCTCATCCAGGGGATGATAAATCGGCTGGTAGGATAGAGATGGAGGAAGGTCCTTCGTCCTTTCAGGGCATGCTTCGCCTCATCTCTGAGGCTACAGGGATGCCCCTGGAACCTATCCAGAAAAAGGCGGAGTACCCTCTCACTCACATCCTCCAGAGAGGGGGGATACCCCGATGGAAGCCTTTCCTGTGGCTGAGGCCATTGTTGGTCCAGCCTTAGAACTTTGGCAGCACCCTGTCTCCTGTCCAGCTCAGTCTGCTCGTATGGCCCACAAGTATGCGGTGCCCATGGGGTCCCTTGCGGGGACATGAGCACCCGACCCGAGAGCCTTGTGACCGCCTCTGTGTTCAGGCATACTGGTAGTTCTACCGATACAGACAGACCTCCTGAGAAGGAATCCAAATATTTGGATCACTCTGCCCAGAAGGTCTATGCGGCCTCGTCTTTAGGCTTCCATCAGGCAAGCTCGGCCATCATCATGGCACACTTCTCCCATGCCCTTTTGGGGTCCTTGGACAAAGTCCTCCCAAATCTCCCACAGAAGTGCAGACCACGGTCAAGCAGGTCCGGGACCAAGGCCGCTGTTGCCAAGTAGCAGCTCCAGGCGGCCATGAACATCGGGACTCATGTTTCGTCACAGTAGCCGGGAGTTGCTCTCGCCACAGGGCTTGGCTGAGGCTTTCTCTTTTCTCGGTGGATACTCATCACAAACTAGCTGAAGTGCTTTTCTGGGCACTGATCTCTTTGGCCCAGGTATGACTGGTCACCTTCGGCGCATAGTGCAGTCCAATGCCACCTTGGATTCCACTTCTGCTAAGGGTTCTTTGGGTCCAAGCAGCAGCAGAAGAAACCTTTTGCACTCTTCCTTGTGGCCCAGAAGTCCCCCTTTCAGGGGAACAGCAGCAGACTCTAGCTTACGCCCCGGCCCAAGCCTGGACCTCACAGGCGTAGGGGAGGCCGAGGTTCAGGCCCTGATTCTCTGCCTCCAAGCCTGTCCAGTGACTGGGTGGCTGCCACCCCTACCCCATCACGCCAGCTCTGGGTCTTCCCGTCGGGGGCTGGCTCCGCCACTTTCTTTCTGCTTGGTCCATTGTTACCACGGTCAGGTGGGTCTTAGAAGTGGTCAGCCAGGGACTGCCTCTGGAATTCGAGCAGTATCCTCCAAGCCGAGCCCGCGTCCCACAGGAGGAGAGGATATCCACTCACACTCAGTCGGCTCTTCGAGACGACATTACTCAGCTCCTCCTCAAGGAGGCAGTAGCTCGAGTGGCAGATCCTTCACCAGACCCAGGATTCATATCCAGGTACTTCCTGGTTCTGAAGCAGATGGGGCTGGCGCCTCATCCAGATCTGCACGACCTGAATCAGTATTTCAGGCCACGTATTCCTGGATGGCAACTGTTCCAGATCATACCATCTTTGGAGCAAAACAGGTGGTTCTGCTCACTGGACCTCCAGGGCATGTTTTCACATCCCAATCCATCCGTCCCACCAGCGGTTCCTCCGCTTCAGAGTAGAGGGAACCCTATACAAGTTCCGAGCCATGTCATTTGGCCTGTCATCAGCCCCACGGGTCTTCACCAAATGCATTGCAGTGGTGGAAGCCCACCTCAGGTGTCGGGGGGAGGGGTCAGAATTTGCCCCTACCTCGACGTTTGGCTCTTAGCAGGTTCCACCCAGCAGGAGGTGGAGAGGTCCAGGGACCTGGCCCTCCAGACCTGATCAACGAGGCCAAGTCGGAGCTCGTGCCTTCTCAGGTGATGTGCTTCATTGGGGCAGAGCTCGGCTCTCAGCGGACAGTGTGGAGGTTCTCGCTCTTCCTTTGCCCAGTCATTTCTGGTTGGGCCATTATGCTGTGCCCGGGACAGGTGAGCTCCAGGTGCACTCAGTGGACTCCTCTTATCTGGTCTTTCACAGGTACAAGTTGGTTCTGCACCCCCAACCGAAATTCCTTCCAAAGGTGGTGTCAGAGTTTCACCTTTACCAGGTGTTGAATCTACTGGTGTACTACCCCAATTATACTTTGAAGTATAGAGTACAGGCTCCATACTTTGGACCTGGAATGAGCTCTCTTTTATTATAAGGAGAGGACGGCAGAGATTCAGGGGGAGGTTCACCAGCTGTTTGTCACCTACGCAGACGCCGCTTCTAGCAGACCTGCAGCAAGGCAGACAATTGCTTAATGAATAACATCTCGCATTTGTCTGTGCTACGAGTTGACGGGCAAGGAGCCTCCCAAAGCGATAAGAGCTCATTCTACCCGCCATACCGCTGCATCGGTGGCTGCTTCCAGGGACATCCCTATCCAGGAAATCTGTCAGGCTACTACCTGGAAGATGACAAACCCTTTATCACCCATTGCCACATCGACCTTGAGTCACGCCGTGATGCTGGTTTTGGGGCCTCAGTTCTCCAATCTCTGTTCCCCAAGTAGGGGGTGTGCGCCTTGCCTCCCTCTTCCCGGAGAAGTGCTAGGAGTCTGCCAATAAGTGTGAATGAGCAACACATCCACGATGGTAGAAAAACAGGTTACTCACCTGTAACAGTAGATCTTTCACGGAATGGTCTCTTGCAGTAAGTCATTACTTCTGGGGAGTTCCCGATAGGTGGTGCTCTAGAACAGCAATCTCTTCTAGCAGTCTCCACACCAGGGACCACCCACACAACCTCATTTCCTGGGCTGTGCCTATAAAAGTGGGTGGTCCCTGGTAGTCTCCATTCATTTTCCTGCCAGCTTCAGCTCTGACAGCAGCTTACTCTTCTGCCAGCAGTCTACGACGTGGATTAAACCCATGGCTTGGGGTACCTGGGCTTCATACACGGCACCATATTCTTGTGCTCGACCAAGAGCTTTACAATGGATGTTTTCCTGTTACGGACTCTGGGTACTCTATCAAAGGGCTCTAAAACCTCAGAGTCCTCTTCAAGAAGCAAAATAGGGAAGGGAAATACCTTCACCTAAAGTCCTGCCTGACCGCCCTTGAACAGTCATGTCTCCTAAACATGTATCATCAAGAAAACATTCTTCGACAGGCCATATCCCCCCGTTGACGGCAGGCACTTCTTCATCAAGAGAACATAGAAGTTCAACTTCACATAGAAAGGAATGTTCATCGTCGACGGGACATCATTCCTCAGCTCCCGATCAAGCGAAACCACATGCATAGTCGACGATGAAGTTTCTTGCTGCATTTGTCGTCGATGGGGACACCTCCGTCGAGATGACTCCACAAGACATCCTCATCGATGAAAACACCTCTCCTCTGTCGCAGAGCACACTCTACTTGTTTATCGTCACGGACATGCCCTAAACCTCCAACGTCGACGGGAAGTCCGCCACCGCAACGGAACATGCATTTGCCTTCTATCATCGAACACGCTTCCATCGCCGGCGGAGCATGTACCTACCGATCTTGCTTCGAGTGGGAGCTCTTGCAGCAGGCTATAACCTTTAGTACTAACGCCGCAGGCCTTAGGACCCACCAGAAAAATTCTCAGCTAGCAGTATCCAGCAGGGACCACCCCCAACGTCGGCTCCACCCCGTCGGCCATGGTATTAAAGGGCAGACCCAGCTCCACCCCAGTTCTTTTCCTCCGTGATCCGCTCATGTTGGGGAAGATCTTGGCTTGCCAGCAAATGTCTCCTTGCAGTTGTTTTGCGAATCAACCAGCGTTATGTCCTCATCATCAGTATCCTCCAGGCCTCACAGGAACAAGTGTAGCTGCGGCCACCAGATCCCGCTCGGACTGGCACACCAAGTGTGTGTTTGCCTGGGATCAGACCATGACTGCGTGCCTGCTCCACCTGCCAGGCTTCCGCCAGAAGGACTAGAATCTGTCGCCTGAAGACCCTTAAAGCCTACCTTTTGGAACAAAAGATGGACGTCCTGCACACCTGTGGGGAGAAGGACAAATCCAGCAAGCGCCCTGGACATGGAGTGTAGTCGGTCCTGCCACTGGTCTAGGTCCCAGTCACATTTTCTGTCCTCCCCAAGAAGCCCCGCTCTTCTTCTGGCTCGAGATCATCATCCCATAAAGATTCTGTTCCAGCCAAGAAGCAGACTCTGGCCAAAGTGGGCTTGGGGAGAAACTCTGTTGCTATGGTAGACGCCGCCTGGGTCACCCCAAGACCTCCATGGCACAAGTTTCGGCCCTGCTTGCTAGGGTCCCGGCTTCACCTGAGAAGGTAAGCCACTGGAGTCAGAAGACACCCAGCACCGCCGTGGGAGAAACAGTCGTTGGTCCTGGTACCAACACCGCAGAAGGGCGCAGTGACTGATGCTACCGCAGAAGGAGCAGTGTCTGCGCTCTTAAGTCTTCCTCCCCATGGGGCTCTCATGAGGTCTCCCTCAGGGCTGCTGGATCCTTCAGACCCCTTATTCCCTTTTCCTGGGACAGCGGCTTCGTATTTTCTAGGAGAGCTCCAGGAGCTTTTTGGTTTGATGGGGCTACAGAAGAAACAGACTCCCCAGAAGCTGGCCCTGTCACTGGTTCCAGATCCATCGGGCACACCACGACCGGAGGGTGTTCCCACGCCTTCGCCTATGAAGAACCCTGAGAGGCCGCTGCCTCTCTCATCCTCTAAGGTCCGATCTTATCTGTGTCAGTCTTCACCATTCATCACCTTTGGGTACTTGCCCGGAGGTCATGACCCCATGAACTTTTTTTTTTTGATGGGTGGAGTCGACGCACCATCGGCGCCGCCCTTGAGGCAGACGCACTGCATGGCGCCATGGGGTTGGCTATGAGGTGTTGTCGACTCCGCCCTCCTGCCAGTTCTTAGTCTCCTGCCGTTGAGGTCACCTTGTGGGACGCTTTGAGAAGAATCTACTCCTGAGAGGCCTACTTTTCAAGCCTTCCGTTGCGCAGTTCGAAATCCTCTAATTTTATTCGACCCAGTGTCTAAGTCCGTTGACTCCTTTTTCCTTACAGTTCTGTTAGCCTACTCGACGTCGCCTGGTAAGACTGTTCCTTGTTTGTTTTATTTTGCGATGTCTAGTCTAGTTTGGTGTTTCTTTCTCGTAGGTCATGTCTAGGTCGGAGGGAAAGAAGACTTCCAAGACGGGACGGCCCCCCCATGCGATGGTGCCCTTGCAGCCTAAGTACTCAGTCACCAACCAGCACTACCGTTGCCTCGCGTGTCTTTGCCCACTTCACGACATGGATTCGTGCGACGCCTGTTTCTCCATGGACTGCTGGGTCATCGAGCAATGCGCATGGAAAGTGGAAGCGAGCTCCGCTGATTTTCGGGTCGGGCGCACATTCTGCCGCCCAAGCCGCATTCTCTGCCTTTCCTCCGGTCCCTCCCAGTTCTATACGGACCAAGGCGGAGGGGGGCATCTGTTTGTAGCCTAGCTGGCAGAGGCCCTTTCCGCAGTGCAGGAGGCCCGGTCTGCGCCCCCCCCCCCGAGACGGCTGGAGGCACCACCTTGTCCATCGCCCCTTCGGGGGTGAAGGCTCACCCGGTGTCGTACCCGTAGCTCGGAAGGCCTGGGTCGGTGCCATCCTTGACGCAGTCTGTCAGCGCCATCTTGGGCCTCTGCGGCGCCGTGGGCCCTGATGGCACCGTCGTTGGCGCTGGTCTGTTGCTCAGCGAAGTTGCTGCTGTCGGCGCTGTGGGAGGCTCTACGGCACCGTTCCTGACTGTTTCTCACCCCAGCACTGTTCGCGGCACCGTGGTTGAGCATGGCGCCGTGTCCAGTTCTGGAGCCGTTTGCGGCTCTGAGCATGGACACGGCGCCGTGGGGGCTTCTGAGCTTAGCGCTGTTCACAGCACTGAGAGCGCTGTCGTGGCAGTCATCTGTGCCATCTCTGTCCTCGGCGCCACTTGCAGCGCCGTGGTGTGTGTTAGCACGAGAGCACAGTCGGCGCTGTCGTCACCGTGGCTGGTCTCGACACCGCTTGAGGCACCGTTGGTCAGAACGGTGCCATGACAGGCTCCGGCTCCAAGGCTGCTGCCCTTGTTGGGGCAGTGTCCTTTTCTGGCACCGTTCATGGTGCAGGGGGGGCACCGGCACTGACTCAGGTGCAGTGTCTGGTCCTGGTCTCTGTTCAGTGGGGATGGCAGTGGGCGTCCATGCACTGTTTGGCACAGGACTTCGATCTCCACCTCTTCGGAGGAGGAGTCTGACTCTGAGTCAGATAGGCTGTCTGGCTCCCTGGAATTGGCTGCTGATGTGGACACCCTGGTAGTGTCCTCGACAGGCCGTAGTCGGCCCCCTTCTGAGGAGCGGACAGTGACTACCACGGCCAGGTTCAGGGGTTCTGACCAGCAGGCAGCAGTGCAGGCCACCATTGCCCTGCAACCTGGCCTCTGAGGGTTCTCTGACCCCCTCAGTGGTGGTACCCCCTCAGGTGGTGTGCCTGGATCGCCCTACTTTGGGGCCGATCGGAGCACCCAAGGGAGGGGAAGGTGCTGCTCCCTGGATAGCCCCTTCGGGAGCTGACCATGGCTGTCAGCTGCCTAGGCTGGCTCTCTCGGGAGGCGCGCACTTGGATTCAGGGGTCGAGGGCATGGGGTCTCTTGGCTGGTATTCTTTTCCCCAGAACCCACCCGGCTCTGGGAGGCCGTGAGCGATCTCCGCCCTTCCTTTTGTTTCCTCAAGAGGGCCTTGATCTTACTCGAGATACAGCTCTTGCAGCAGGATACACCATTAGGACTGAAGCCGACAGGCGTCAGGACCCACGTAAATTTTCTGGCTAGCGGTCTTCAGCGGGGACCACCTCCGACGTCGGTCCCGCCCCCGACGTCAGGCGTAGTACATAAGGAGGTGGTCCCCACAATCCTCAGTTCTTTTCCGCCATCGACACGCCAAGTATCGGCCTCTCAGTCCTTTTTCTAGCGCAACAACCTTTAGATTCGACAAATTCATCTTCCTTCACAACTGGATTCAACTGATGTCCTCTCTAAATACTTCTCTGGAGGCTCACCAATCGAAGTGTGCCTGCGACGGACAGATCCCCTTCAAGGATCCATATTCGGCCTGCATGCGCTGCCTAGGACCGGAACATGACACCAAGGCCTGCTCCTTCTGCCAGGACTTCAACAGTCGCACCAGGATCCGCCGCCAGAAGGCCCTTCAAGCGTTCCTCTTAGAGGAGAAACTGAAAACCTTGGACAAGGAACCTTCCTCCAGGGGGGAGTCATCGGGTAAAACCCACAAGCACCGGGAGAAACACTGGGAGAAGGAAAGGCCCAGGTCCCTTGCGAGGGCCTCTGACTCCCGAAGCTCTAGCTCACGATCGGACCACTCTCCCTCCAGGGCTCAATCGCAACCTCCCCCGGTTCAGGTCAGATCCTCCTGCAGCTCCTCTTCTCTGCAGCCCCTGAAGACTTCCAGGCCGTCGGCATCTTCCACTCCATCTAAGGCCTCGTTGAAGTCTGGGGAGCGCCACAAATCTTCATTCCACCGGCGGGACTCCGACGCCAGGTCGGTTTCCCAGCCTCCGCGTGGGTCGGACCCGGTTCCTTGCAAGACCAAGGACCTGACATCCCTCAAACGGACGCCGGACCCGATGTCAGCCCACCGGCGTTGGCCAGGCATCACCGGCGCTTCCAGGAGCTGGCGACACTAAAACACCCGTCGCCCGGCCAGGCGTTCGCCTCTGAGGACATCGGCCAGGGGACAGGCGTCGGCTACCCCAGAGAGGAGGACCGCACCACCATGGCTGGCTGGCCCAGTGGAAGGTCCTCGTCAGAGGAGGATACCACACAGCCCGAGGACCAGGCGGGCGTGTTACTGGAGACGCTAGGCCCCACGTGAACCTTCCTCGGATCGGGAGACCCCGGGGAACTGGCGACAGGCCACCGGCGCCGGGCCCATCGTCGGGCATGAACTTGGCAGAGGTAAAGGAGCTCTTTACCTTCTGGAGGGACACCATCAGAAAAGATATGGTCACCACATGTCCCCCTCCTCCGACTCCGCCTCCTCCTACTCCTTCACCGCCTACACCCCCCCCCACACCCAAGGGGCCTGTAGAACGGTCGCCAACCCCCAAGGAGCAAACACCACCTCCTCGGGGCAGATCCTCAGACAGGAGAAGACCTCCCTCCAGATCCACCTCAGGGTCACCCAGTCCTAAGAGACCCAGACGATGTCGGTACACCCCGTCTGAGGAGGATTCTAGATCTGACACCTCAGGGTGCTCCAGATCTCCTTCTCCCATCAGCATTCCCTCTCTGGACCCACGTAACCTACCTAGGTCTCCTCCGGATGATCCCTCTTTCGCGGACATCATGAGGCACATCCAGGAGAATATGACGTCACCAAGGCTGCCTGGAAATGTCCGCATTCCACTCCAGCAGTGCCGAAGAAGACTGACCGCCTATACAAGGCCCCTAGGGAGGACCACTATCTGGCGAACCATCCTCTGGCTGACTCCCTGGTCATCACTGCTTCACATGACCGGTCGCAAAGACCTCAGCATTTGAGCACACAGCCACCGGACCAGGAATCCAAGCAATTGGATGTCCTGGGTTGGCGCACATACGCGACTGCGACTTGCGCCATCAGGTCACTGAATTACCTCACTCACATGGTTCAGTTCCAGAATGCACTGTGGGAACCGGGACAGGACCTGGTCGAGAAGATGCCTGATGGTGACCAAAAGGAGGAACTCTTGAACCTTCTCCGCACGGGTTCGGATATGGGGACCCAGGTGCTCAGAGCCGCATATGATTCTGCGGACTCTTCAGCCAGAGCTGCAGCCTCAGGCGTGTGTCTCCGGAGACACTCTTGGCTCCATATCTCTGGTTTTACCCCAGACGTCCAGAAGAACATCTTAGACGTCCCTTACAATGGCGAGGTCCTATTTGATGAAGCCTCCGAGAAGGTGATCACCAAACTTCAGGACGCAGGGAAGGCAGTCAGATATGTACAGGCCATGTACAGGTCTCGGCCCTGTTCCTTTCGCAGGGACCAGAGCCGCTTTCGTGGCTGGCTACAAAGACAACAGCCACGTTCCGGCCAACAGCACCTGCAAAGCCCAGGCCAAGTCATCGCCAGGAAGAGGCCAACGATTTGCAAAGTCGGCACAGCCTGCCGGATCAAACGCTGCCACAGCATGACTCCTTCCCAGCCCCTGCCCCCCCCGGATCAACGGGAACAGAAGGTCGTGGGTTGCATCACACGCCACTTGCCAGGGTGGCAGTCGATCACCACCGACAGGTGGGTTCTGCAGCTGGTCAAAAAAGGTCATTATATAGAATTTGTGGGCAGTCCACCTACAAGGCCTCCCCTGCTCTCCCGATATTTGGGTCAGCATGCCCTGCTCATATAGCAGGAGGTACTCGCGCTTCTGGAAAAAGAAGCCTTAGAGCATGTTCCGGAGAACCAGAGAGGACTAGGGTACTATTTTCACTTCTTTCTGGTTCCAAAGAAAACGGGACCTCCGTCCAATACTGGACCTCAGCGACCTCAACCTGTTGGTCGTTTACAAACACTTCCGCATGGTGACACTTCCGGGACTTATTCCCATGCTGAAGCGAGATGCTTTTCAGGCATCTTTGGACATGCAGGATGCCTACCTGCACATTCCCATTGCTGAAGCACACCGGAGGTTCCTGCGCTTCGCGTTTCAGAGCCGCCATTATCGGTTCCGAGCTCTTCCCTTCGGGCTGTCATCGGCACCTCACATTTTTGCGAAGTGCATGGCGGTCGTAGCGGCGTCTGAGGAGACGAGGCCACTACGTGTTCCCATACCTGGACGACTGGCTTCTCATGGCACCCTCCAGGGAGGCACTGATGACGGCCATTCACTGTACCCAGTCCCTTTTTCAATCACTGGGTATTCTCATCAACTACAAGAGTTACTCCTTGGTGCCGCCCCAGAAACTACAGTTTCTAGGGACATGGATATGTTGTTCATCCACATTTATTGGCAGGTTCCTTGGCTTTAAATCTTGCCGAAGGTCTTCAAGCTGGCTCCTCCCACCCACCCGGGTGGTAAAACTCTCGGCTCCGCTTCATGACGCCAGATCTTCCTTACCGCTTGGAAGCTCAGGTTCCCTCCTTAACGCGCTGCGCTTAAGACTGGTTCCTAATTCTCGAAAAGTTCGAAATTGAAAAAGTTTTGCAAAAGACTCGGTCTTCTCCTCTGGCTGCGATGGACAAATCAACTCCCGGTTTTGAGGTGCCCTTGCAGGCAGAAGATATCTAGGACGGATCCGCACTCCACGTGCGTCTACTGCCTGGGCCTTGAGCACGACCCGCAGGCCTGTGACTTGTGCTCTTCCTTTTCGGCCTACATCCTTGAAGACCATGCTGCCCGATTACAACTGGGGCGCCCCGAGAAAAGAATTCCACCGGTGAAATCTAAAGAGGCCCGATTGGCGGTGTCCGCGGCGGCGGAGTCGGCGGATCAGCTTGAGCAGATGATCGCCCTCTAAGAGCAGGCGGTGCGGGGCTTCTTACCTCGCCTGCGGCATTTGTCCCGCCTCTCTCGGTGCCTCTTACTGGCTTCTTTAAAGGAGTTTGTCTGACCCTCTCGACCAAAGGTGAGGGTCCAGTTCTCGGACCTTCTTCCAGGTCCAAAAGAGCAAAAGTAAGTCTCTCGTCGGCTCTTGGGAGCGGGAAAAATCCCCCTCCCCTTGTCGACAGTCTACTTCGTTCGACCCCTCAGCTTCGGCCACTGGCTTCATGGTGTCCCCGTCAGGCCAGTTGGCCGAGACTCCTGCCGACGCGGGTCGAGATTTTTCTCGTCTGCTGGACGGTTGTTCGACTGGAGAAGCTGAGAATCCCTCTCCCGTCTCCCCCTGGGAGTGAGGATCCTGCTGGCTGGCCTGTGCCTCCGTTCCGGAGCTCGGTGGATCGCCGCCCGAGGGGAGTGACGATTTTTGACATTCTCCGCCTTCCTGCCTAGTTGGAGACTCTCGGTCTGGTCTCGACATCCTCGATGTCCAACCGATCCTGCCATCTATATGGGTGTCTCTGCACCGTGCTCGGTGTGTCGCCTTCCTCTGACGCTAGGGAGGCTCGCTGGGTTGCGTGGAGGTACGAGGAACTTATGTGGCAATGCAGTCTTTTGATCGGAATAAGCCACCCAGTCGCCTTCCCCGCCATTTATGACTGTCACCGAGTAGCCAAACAACCTCATAGTCGAGAGCTTGTTTCAGCCGGTTGTTCGCCAATTCCAGCTGCCCCACCGATTTGGGGAACCTCCGCTCACAGCTATTAGTTGGGTTCACCAGTATCTCGGTCGGGTTTGGCTCATTGCTGTTGGTGGTCACCTCCCGATAAACCCTGGCAGGTGGAGGGTGGCTCAGGGTGGGGTAGTTTTTTGGACTCTTCTGAGTCCTGAGGTTCCTCCTCTCCAAGTATAGCTGGGAGTCCCGGAGACAGTCACTGACTATAGCTCGTCTTCTAGGTTGCTTCGATCATCTCGAGTCCACCGAAGTCAACTCGCTTAAACGCTGTGTATCCTCACGGAGACTCTGACCGGATCTCTCACGAGGTTCTTCCGTGGTCGTTGCAGTGGGTCCGCCTGAACTGAGAAGGCCCTGCTTCCTGTTCTGCGCCGCCAGGCTATTAGGAAGCGCGGTCCCTAATGTGTTCCTTCGTCCGTTTTTCGGAACACCTCGGCCGAGGTTGTTACCGATACATTTTGCGCGGCCGGGAACGCTAGGATGTGGACAACCTCCCATAAGGAATCCAAGAAATTGGATTGTGCCGGGCGGTAAGTTATGTGCTGTCTCTCCTGCCAGGCTGGTTCTGCTGTCCTCATGGCATTTTTTTCTCCTCCTGTTGGCCCTGGATGAGGCTGTCCTCATTCTGCAGATCTGCAGACTGCTGTCAGGCAGGTGCAGTGACCAGGGCAGGCAGTGTTAAACAGCAGCCCAGACTGCTAGACATCGGGGACTCAGGTGCCAGGTCTGTGGCTGCGAGGCCATGCTTCTGGTTTGGTTGAGATATCCACCTTTACTGGATACTTTGTACACGTTGCTTTGTTTTTTGAGGACTGATCTCTTCGCCCTGGGGTGAAGGTCACCAGAGGATCTATAGTCCAATGCTGCCTGACTGTGTCTTGCCCAGACAAAGGCCATGTCACAGCCTGCGTCCTTGTCCTTCTGCTCCCGCCCAGCAACGTCAGCGTGCAGGCCTGACTTGGTATCCTGCCTGCTGCCGGCTTCTCCCACAGGAAGCAGGAGGAAGGCCCAGGAGGTTCCCGCTGTCCTCCTCCAAGCCTGCCCAGTGACGGCTGAGGTGTCGCCCATCCCTGTCACCACCTCTGTCTCCCGGGGGACTGCCTACACCCTTTCCGGTCTGCTGTTACTACGGACAGGTGGGCCTGGTGGTGGGGAAAGGCCTACCTCTGAATTCAGCAGGCCCCGCCTCGAGCTGCCGCACTGGGCCTCGCCTAGCCACTGGTCATGGTTTATATCGCCTCCTCCTCCCAAAGGAGTATCAGGGAGGTGGAGGACACCCCTTCAGACCCGGTTCGTGTTCAGGTATTTCCTGGTTCGAACGACGGGAGTTGGCTCCCATTCTATCTGCTGACGACCTGAACAAGTTCCTAAGGTCTCAACCTTCAGAATGGTCACCTAAGTAGATACTCTCACCCTGAACACGGGTGTGGTTCTGCTCTGGACCTATAGGACATGTTCTTTCACCTTATCCGTCGTTAGATTGAGATTCTCCTTCGGACGGAGGATCCTCTCGGTTCGGCCATGCCCTTCTTATTCTGCCCCAGGGTTCACCAAATGCATGGCAGGTGACAGTATTCCATGTGTCGAGGTCCGGGTACCCTTACCTGACGATTGTTGATGCAGCCCCTCCAGACGGAGGTGGTCCAGATCTGGCCTCCAGGTTTGCCCCTGAGTTGGCCTTCTCATCACCGAGCCTAGTCGAACTCGAGCTGTTATGATCCTGTTCATCAGGCAGAGCTGACCCTTTGAGCCAGAGCACTACTTCCGCGGACAGGCCCAGGTCTCTTCCTTGCCCAATCATTTCTGGTTGGGCACCGCCTGCCCGGGACTCCTGCGCCTTCTTGGTTCTTTGCTGCCTGTACCATGGGACCGCTGGGGCCCTCGCACATGCGCCCTTCAGTGGGACTGGCTAGCCAGTGTCACTGCTGCGATCCTTGACTAGCTATGATAGGACCAGGAGATGGGAACGCCTGTGGTGATCGCTCATTCCTTGCAGGAGGGCATCCTTTGTTCACCCTCGCAGACGCCCCACGCACTGGCTCTCAGGGTTGGTGTCACTGGGGAACACGGGCACGCCTCTGGTCCCCTGGAGTCCTGACATCAACCTGCTGGAGCTCCGAGGTCCGCCTAGCCTCACCGCTTTTGTCTTCTGGGGTCATGGTCCAGTCCAGACGACAATACCACTACCATACTACCTGAACTGCCAGGGCGTGACCAATGCCTATGCAAGGAAGCTCTCCGATTTGGTCACTGTGCAGCCTGGAGGCGGATCTTCTAGCTATTCATGTGGCAGAGCCTGCAACACCTGGCCGCTGTCCTGAGCCGATAGGGCTGCATCTCACTTATGGTCTCCTGCTGGAGGTGTACAAGATCTGTTCTCCCACTGGGCACACCCTGGTGGACCTGTTTGCCCAGGAGAATTCTGTTGAGGTTGTTCATGCCCGCCTCAGCAGGCTGCTGGGATGCCTCTCGGCTGTGGACCCTGAGCCTTTCTACACCTTTCCCCCATTTCCTGATTGCCAAGATGCTTCTTTAAGGAGGATGGGCGAGGTGATCCTGATAGCTCAGATGGCTCTCTGTTCTGGTACCCAGATCTCCTCAGCCTCAGCTCCAGGCTCCCAGGCAGCCCAGCTCGCCTGACTTGCTTTCAGTCAATCAGGGAAGGTGTCCATCCGGACTCAACTTCGCACCTGACGGCCTGGTCCTGAGCGCCAGAGTTCCAGGCCTGGTCTTCCGACGAGGTCATCAATGTTGTTGAGGCATCCTGTAGATCACTCAGAAATGCTACGCTTAAATGAAGATTCTTATTTGGTCTGGTGCGGCTTGACCCTTCCCTCCTGTCTGTGCAAGCATTTTGACTATTTATATCCTTTCAGTCAAGGGCTTAGTTGACGATCCTGGGGTTGTGCACTTGGAGCCATCCTGCCGGTGGGGCCGGAAGCAGTCGGTGTCTGAGGAAAAGGTGTTTGGGCGCTTTTCAGCGGGCTTGATCATTTCCTCCGTAGAACCCACCTGGGATTTACTGGTATTGGCAAGCCTGGGGGCGTTATTCGAACCAATGCACAGGTGTGATTCTCTCACCCGTCGGAAGACCGCCTGGTGGCTATCAGCCAGAAGGACGGAGAGTCTAGGCGCTTTGCATCGAGTCTCCTTACCTGGCTTCTTGCAGGACAGGTTGTCCTGCGCCCCCCCCGAAATTCCTTCCAAGGTGGTGTCGGAGTTTCATTTAACTAGGTGCACTGGCGGTGTTCTACCCTACCGCACTGAGGTCAATAGGCCCATACTTTGACTCCAGATGGTTTCTTATTGTAAGGAGCCATAGCTGAAATCGGAGATTCGCCAGCTGTTTGTCACGCACGCCGAAGCCGCACCTGGCAGATTGCAGCTGCCGTGTCATAGTGGTGGGTCACCTCCCGCATAGATCGCTATAAGTTGGTGGGCATGGGCTTCCCAGAGGATAAGAGCCATTCTCTCATCATATTGTTGCACGTGGCTGCTTCCAGGGACGCCCCTATCCAGGGAATCTGGGCAGGTACCTGAAGTCAGCACACCTTTCTACCCATTACCACACGATTTTGAGTCACCGATGCTGGTTTTTGTTCTGGTAGTCCATATTTCAAGTCATTATTGGGGTTGTGCTTTGCCTCCTCCCGGAGAACTGCTAGAGTTCCACATGTGGATGAACAATATCCATGTCCTGAATACAGGTACTTACTGAATAGAGTCTAGGAATGGTATGTTGCTCATCCACATCACCCACCCGACCCCGGCTTCGACGACAACCCAGCTTCCAGCGGGCGATTTGGCGCTGGGTGGAGCGACGCTTTACCACCCGGTGGGTGGGAGGAGCCAGCTTGAAGACCTTCCGCAAGATTTAGCTGCAAGGAACCCGTTAATATGTGATGAACAACATATACCATTCTAGAACTCTGTTACAGGTGAGTAACCTGTATTTAGGAGCAGTTCTGACACTGCCGAGGGAAAGTTTTTCCCTCGACAGAGCGAACACGCCAGATCCTTCATCAGGGACCTGTTGTGAAGAAGACCATCTCGCCAGATCGTCCTTCGCCTGCCGGACACATGGCTGTGCCATTGCAACAGTCCTGGCACGCTCCATGGTAACCCAGTGGATGCTATGGCGCCGGGACCAAAGACAGGACCATCTGTAGTACACTCGAATCACAAATGCTGATTCGGGATCGCAATGGCTAGACCCAGGAACCTCTCCGGTGTCCTTCAGCACCATCTGACTGTACACTCCACAGATGCCAGGGTCTGGTGGGAGCACCTTGACGGTGTCTGTCTCAGACCTTGGACAGCCTAGGAGTTTATCTCCACATCAACATTTTGGAAATGAGGGTCCTTTACGCCTGCAAGCCTCCAGTCGGAGATCCTGTTGGGTACACTCCGTTACAAACAGACAATACTGTGGGATGATACCAATAAACAAGGAGGCACTCACTCCTACCCACTTTGCAGGAGGTATAGAGGTGGGCGGATATTGCAACACTGCGAAACCTACTTGCACATCCCTAGTGCCCATCGAGCACTGTTATTGAGAGGCTTGTAGCTCGAAACTAACAAGGAGCAAGAATCAGTTGTTAGGATCTGCAGAGAGGTTCCACCGAACCTTCTGAACAGATCCAAAGGGCAGACCTCTGAATTCAACGTACAGTCCCTTCATCCTAGCTGAGGCTCCTAGATCCCAGCAGAACCTGTTCCGGAAGAGCCATCCAGGAAGAGGACTAAATTCCTTAGCACCTTAAGTGCTACCATAGGTTAATATGGGAAAAATGCCTTCTGAGAGTGGTTGGTAAGAAAAATAGAGAGGAACTCGATCCTTACTTGCTAAGACAAGGCAGACAGAGGTTTTTGAAACAAAGCCTGCCAGGGGATTCCAAACCTTCAGGAGGCTAATAAAGGGCATGTCGCCCAGGCTGTGAAACCATGACCTGAAGGGTAAGGAATCGCACCACAGTGCAGTCAGAAAGAGTTCCCCAGAATTAAAGGATTTAGAACGCACCTGCTCCTCCTACCTTGAGGAAAGAGAATCCATTCAAGAGAATGGGGAAAGAAATAGATTTTTTTTCTTTCATAAAGGCCCAGGAGAGAGAGTGAAACGAGACGGAGGAGATGCCACAGAAGGAGGCCACTGAGGAAGGTGGTAAGATTGAAAGATGAATGGTGAAGATAAGAGAAGATCAAGAATCACGGTAGGTATCAGAATTTTCATATCTTCCCTGTCAATCTTCACCACACATCACTGCTTGGGTGAGTACCAAGCCCCTACCCCCTTGATTTAAAAAAGGGGGGAACTGAGGAACAAGACCCCAGCCCTGTTGGTGAGGAACAGAAGGGGAAGACCCTACAACACAAAGGAAGCCTAAGTGAGAAGAGTTAGAGGCCCCGAGGACGGGAGACGGAGAAAGCCCCTGCAAAGTCTCCTAGCTCTGAGGAAAAAAGACGGGTCCCCTCGAAAGCGCTGGAGCGATCACCCCACGCCAGGCCAGGGTGACAACCTGATAGACGGCCGCCGTCTGCCTAATGCAGATCGCTGTCTCGCAAGCCTGGAAGCCACCTGTTTGGCGCTAGATGCCCTTGCTTGGTGTCTTGCCAGCTGCAGGCCCATAGCAGAGAGGGAATAGCGTGTGGTTTGTCTGTATCAGGCATTGGATGCTAGGAGCTGGGAGAGCATCACCACAGATGCCGTATTGTAGCAGCGTGGAGCCTGATGATGCAATGCAAGCTACCGGACGAGCCGAAGAGAACTTGTCTTCGCACTGGTCGAATTCAGGAATCAATCTGGTGGGCGGTCGTCATGTGTGAGACGCCTGAAGGAGTTTCTAGGTATACCAAACCAGAGGACGGGTTGGGAAGGGTACCCAGATTCCGAGTCAGAATACCGGGACGACAGTCTCGCCGGGTTGGGAGAGGTGCGGCTGGCGACTGCCAGGAACGGATAGACGCCCTGGAAGGGAATAGGCCAGGAAGGTACCACTAGGTGCTGGGCACTGAATTCTCCAAGGAATTCACGTGTCTCCCGTTCGGTATTGTCTCGTCGAACGTAAGAGATTCGAAGATCTGCCACCATCCTCGAGAGGAATTGCTAATAGTGAAATCAGCGTCGGAAGAAAGGTGAGCAAGAGGTTCCTCTTCCTCAGAGGAGGGAGATGAGGATGATGGAGAGCTCGAATGTCCAGAAGATTCCTGCGGCGGTGGGGAGAGTCGAAAGACCTGCTCATGCATGTACCTAACGTATGAGGGGAAGGCCGTCGTAGGACCGACATGGCCTGGAAGAGCGGGGTGGATGCAGAGGTACTGAGAAGGGCACCTACGAAGAGGCAACTGACCTCTGCCAGGGCTCTGAAACTGGGGAACGGAGCCCTGAGCAGGTGGGATCCTTGATAACAAACCAGGCCGCAAGACGAGACCCTGAGGATGCGATGCCTGGGGAATTTCCTCTGACTAACCTGGGACTGCATGTGTCCAGAAGGCAGTCCACAGCAACACCACCGGAGGGAACCCCTGGGCCCAAGAGGGAAGGATCGGGTTCAGCGCTCAGGTTACTAGCCACCCCAGGAGAGGTGGCTGGGAGACTGGGGCACCCGTCCCCTGCCCCTCAACCCTCGGACTCGAGAGCCCTCCTCCTCGACTGCAGTGTTCCCCATCCCGAGAGGGGGCACAGCACTGGGGGTAGCTGTCACAGGACCCCAGGGGGGAGCCCTCTTAGTCTCCACACATCACCCCTGGGACCTAGGGCCACCCCTAGTCCGGGCCCTCAGGGAGGACGGGAGGGGACAGTGAAGGCCCACTGCGCCACCTAGCACCCAGTGCCACCGGGACCCTGACCCCAAGAGTCAGGTGCCAGGATGGGTCCACATCTCGAGTCGCCGGGCCTCCGAAGAGGACGAGACCAGCAGAACTCTCAATGCTGGCAACCCCAGGGGTCCCCAGAGCAACGGGCGCCGGACGCACCCCCGCCCACTGCGACAGCCAGGCCCGGTCCTGGTCTCCCTGCCACACCAGTTAGGCCTGACGGGCGCCCGGGCCCCGCGCTGAACCCAACCCGGTGCCGCCGAGCAGAGATCGGGCCCGCGTTTGGCGGCCAAGCGGCGCTGGGATCCAAAACGGGCCGAGGGGGCATCGAGGTCCACCGTGCCAGGCCCAGAAATCGGGCCTCGATACTGTGGCTCTGCACCCGAGAAGGTGACTGCCGAGGCGGTGGTCCCCGCCGTGGCCTGGGACCACGACATTCTCCGACACTGCGGAAAGAAGCTTCCTCTTCGGCAAGAGAAGAGGAGGAAGCCCCTCCTCTTCCAGAGCAGGCCCGGAGGGGACCCGGGGAAGGCCTAGAGACTCCATCTGGGAATACTTGTGCGACGCCGTCCCCTAAGGTCGGCGGGGTCTTGCCGAGCTGTAAACGCTGCTGGACTTTGCGGGACACAGCTGCACATGGAGAAACAAGGCCGCACCCGCCCATGTCATGGTTGGGTCCCAGGCAGCGGAGACGGACATCATGTCAGTCCGAGATGGAGAAATGCCGGCCACAGGAGCACCGACACATAGGGGCGCGGCCTGACTTCGATTTACGCCTTGCTCCCGAACCGGACATGATGCGAACTAAATGAGGGGAAACAAAGGATAAAGCACTCGGCGCTGCAGAATAGAAATAAAAAGAACGGTCTTACCGGTATACGGCGTCGAGTGAAAGTCTGAGAGGACACGAGGAGTCTACGGAACAGTCTTCAGCTGTGAGGAAAAAACACGATACTGTCGCTGCCGCGCAGCAGGTGCAGCCTCGACGTTGGGAGAAACAGAACTGAGATGGAGGAGGAGTCGACGGCATCGTTGAGCCGATTTTAAAAAAAAAACTCCCTTAGTGGGTGCGCGGCCCGCTTAACCCAAGCAGTAATGAATGGTGAAGACTGACAAGGAAGATCTTCCTTACCGCTTGGAACCTCAGGTTCCCTCCTTAGCGCTGTGCGTTTTAGACTGGATCCTAACTCTTCGGTTCGTCCGAAATTGGTTTTGAAGTTTTCTAAACTTCGGTCTTCATCTTCCCTCGTGGCTGCGATGTACAAATCTATTCCCGGCTTTTGGAGGTGCCCTTGCGGGCAGAAAATGTCCAGGATGGATCCGCACTCTACGTACGTCTACTGCCTAGGCCTAGATCACGGCCTGCAGGCCTGTGAGTTGTGCCGCTCTTTCTCGGCCAACGTCCTGGACGATCGCGCAGCCCGATTGAAGCTCGGGTGCCCCGAGAAACGTTTCCAGCCAGTAAAATCAAAAGAGGCTCAGCGGTGTCCATGTGGGCGGGCTGGTTCTGCTGAGCAGCCTGAGCAGATGATCGCCTCGAGGAGGAGGCGGCCCAGGCCGCATCTTCCTCCTCCTCGCTGTGGCATTTATCCCGCCTCTGAGTTCCTCAGATACGGCTTCGCTCAAGGAGCTTTGTCAGTCCTTTCCACGATAGGGAGAGGGGCCATCGGACATTCTTCTCGCCCAAGAAGGAGTCTAAAGGTAAATCCACCGCTCTGCGTCGTGGGAGCGGAGAGGTCCCTTCCCAGACAGCCGACCGTCGACTTCGGTTGAGGTTGCGGCTGTGGCCGCTGGCTTCACGATGCCCCCTTCAGGCCAGCCTGCCGAGACTTCCGTCAACGAAGTTGAGATTTTTCTCGATCCGTTAGACAGGCTGTCGACTGGAGAAGCCGACAACCCTCCTTCACCGTTCCCCCCGATGGATCCCGAGGATCTGCCTGTGCCTTCTGGGCCGCAGTCCCCGGTTAAAGTGCCTGAGCCGAGGGAAGAGCGGTGTCCCCGCCCTTCCCATACCCACCTCTGTCCCCGAGGGTCTCGGTCCCGGACCTCTTCTCCTAGCCATTCCCGCCGACATCGGCAGTCTGTCTCGATACCAGGTGAAGTGACAACACCATTCCTCCTCGCCCTCTTCCTCGGATGAGGGAAGCTTCAGCGTAAATTACGCTGGCTTCACGAGGAGCTTATGTGGCAGCAGCTGTTGCTGTTCGGGCCTAAGCCGACCCCGGTCCAGCCCCCGGCCATCAAGTGGCTGTCGCCTGAATGACTGAAACAACTACTCGCCCCAGTCGTGTTGCCCGCTCCAGGGCTGGTTGCTCAGCCAAAACCAGCTGCTCCACCGATTGTGGTGGAACCTCCGCCTCCACAACCGGAGTCAGGGCACCGACCAGTATTCTTGGTCGGGTCACGGCCTGCCCCACAGGTTGTCGGTCACCCTCACTCCCCACCATTCTTGGCAGGTGGAGGGTGGCTCAGGCCGAGGCAGCTCTCGCAGACTCTTCCAGAACTGGATGGCTACTACCTCCCTGTTCTCCAGGCAGGTCGACCCGAGTCCTCCGGGGCCAGTCATTGGACGATAGCCCGTCCGTCCTTCTTGGGTCTGCTTCGACTCATCTCGGAGTCCACCAGGATGCAGCGCAAGCCCGTGTCCAAACGGGCCAAGTATCCCCGACGGAGATACTTGACCGAGGGGATTCCCCCATGGAGGCCTTTCCGGTGGCTGAGGCCATTGTCGGCCCAGCCTTGGAGCTTTGGCAGCGGCCTGGTTCCTGTCCTGCGCCCTCGGCCAGGATGGCCAGGAAGTATGCGGTCCCTACTGGCTCTTTGCCCAGTTTCTCGAGCACCCTCTGCCGAGGGTTAGTCACCGACAGCATTTTCCGCATTCCGTAGCGCTCGGGATGGATAAGCCTCCGACAGAGTCCAAAAGCTGGACTTTGCCGGGCGCAAGTGTACTCTCGTCCTCCCCGCCTCCCGACAGGCCAGCGGGGCCATGCTGATGGCACACTTCTCCCACGCCTCTTGGGCTCCCTGATGAGGTTGTTCCTCATCTCCCGACTGACCTGCAGACCACGGTCCACCAGGTGCGGGACCAGGGCAGGGCGGTGGCGAAGCAGCAGCTTCAGACTGCTCTGGACATAGGTGATTCCTGTGCCAGGTCAGTAGCGGCCGCGGTGGCCATGCGCCGCAGGGCGTGGCTGAGGATATCCACCTTCACGGCAGATACCCAACACAAGTTGGCGGATGTCCCCTTCTTGGGACTGACCTCTTCGGCCCTGGAGTGGAAGGACACCTCTAGCTGATCGAGAAGTCCAGTGCCACCCTGGACTCTGTCACCTCCACCCAGAGGGACAAAGGCTGCCGTCAGCAGCAGAAGTCCTTTCGTCCTTCGGCCCCTGCATCTCGACCGGCCCAGCAGCACCAGCAACAGGGCCAGCAGGCTCGCGCATGGCGTCCCAAACCCAAGCCGGTGGCTTCCTCCAACAGGAAGCAAGGAAGTAAAGGCCCAGGAGGTCCCTCTGCCGGTTCTTCTTCCAAGTCTGCCCAGTGACTGGTTGAGGGGTGCCACCCACAGCCTTTTCACTCCCCCGTGGGGGGACGACTCCGCCACTTACTTTCCGCCTGGTCCACTATCACCACGAACCGCTGAGTGTTGGAGTTGGTAGGAAAAGGCCTGCCTCTGGAGTTCGAGCAGGCTCCACCCTTTCTAGCCATCACCCCTCGGGGGGGGCCACGGGGTCCGCAGCCTTGCTGTCGGCCCGCCGAGCCAATATTGCCCTGCTCCTCAAAAAAGAGGTGATCAGGAAGGTGGCGTATCCTCCTCCAGACTTTGGGTTTGTGTCCAGGTACTTCCTGGTCCCAAACGGATGGGGGCTGGCACCTATTCTTGACCTGCACGCATCTGAACAAGTTCTAGGTCTCGGATCTTCAGGATGGTCACCTGGCTCAGATAATCCCATCCTTGGAACGAGGTGTGTGTTATGTTCCTGACCTCCAGGATGCATTCTTTCATGTCCCAATCCGTCCGTCCCATCAGACATTCCTCTGCTTCAGAGCGGAGGGATCCCTTTACGAGTTCCAGGCCATGCCCTTCAGCCTCTCCCTAGCTCCCAGGGTCTTCACCAAATGCATGACAGTGGTGACAGCATTCCTGCGGCGATGAAGGGTCCGGGTGTACCCCTACCTGGACAACTGGCTGATTGCAGCCCCCTCCAGAGCGGAGGCGGAGCGGTCCAGAGATCTGGCCCTCCAGGTTTGCTCTCAGGTTGGCCTCCTCATCAACGAGGCCAAGTCGGAACTCGTGCCAAAGCAGGTGATACAATTAATCGCGGCAGAGCTCAACTCACTACGAGCCAGAGCACGGCTCCCGGCGGACAGTGCCAAGGTTCTTTCCTCCTTTGCCCAATCATTTCTGGTTGGGCGATTGCGCCCTGCCCGGGACTTCCTGTGCCTCCTGGGCCTCATGGCGGCCTACACCAGCATGGTCCGTTGGGGACTGGCCAGCCAGTGGTTACAACGCTGCGATCCATTGGACCAGCCTGTGACAGTGACCCAGGAGATGTGGAACGCTCTCCAATGGTGGATCGTTCCGGCACATCTGCAGGAGGGCATCCCATTTGTCTGCTACGAGCCGACGGTCTCTGTCGACCGATGCAGCTCTAATGGGTTAGGGTGCCCATCTGGGGGAACACTGAGCGCACGGCCTCTGGTCCCCTTGGGAGTCCCGATGCCATATCAACCTGCTGGAGCTCCGAGCAGTCCGTCTAGCTCTCACCACCTTTACTCCATTTCTACGGGGTCAAGTGGTTCAGGTCCAGACGGACAATACCACAACCATGTATTATCTGAACTGCTAGGGCGGGACGCGCTCCATGCTGTTATGCAAGGAAGCTCTCCGCATATGGTCCCTCGTGCGCAGCCTGGAGGCGGATCTCCTAGCCATTCACGTGGCAGGAGCCTCCAACACCCTGGCCGATGCCCTAAGCCAAATAGGGGCTGCGTCTCACGAGTGGTCTCTCCTGCCGGAGGTAGTACAAGACCTGTTCTCCCACTGGGGCACGCCTCAGGTGGACCTGTTTGCCTCCAGGGAGAATGCGAAGCTGAGTCTGTTCCATGCCCGCCCCCCTCAGCAGGGCTCACTGCAGGGGATACCTTCTCGAGGCCGTGAGACCCTGGGCCTTTCACGCCTTTTTCCATTTCCCTTGATCCACAAGGTGCTTCTCAAGGCAAAGAGGGACAAGGGGCAGGTGATTCTGGTAGCCTCAGACTGGCCCCGCCAGTTTTGGTATCCAGATCTCCTCAGCCTCAGCTCCAGGCTCCCGAGGCGGCTTCCAGCCCGCCCAGACCTGATCTCAGTCAACCAGGGGAAGGTATTCCATCCGGATCTTCAATCCCTGCACCTGACGGCCTGGTTCCTGAGGGGCTAGAGTTCCAGGCCTTCGGTCTTTCCGACAAGGTCCTCGACGTCGTTGAGGTGTCCCGTAAGGAGTCGACCAGGAAATGCTACGCCTTCAAATGTGAGAGATTCTCCAATTAGTGTCAGGGGAAGGGCTTGTACCCTTCCGCCTGTCCCTTGGCAAGCATTCTGGACTACCTGTGGTCCCTTTCTCAGCAAGGGCTTCGGTCGACGACCCTTAAGGTGCACCTGGCAGCCATCTCTGCTTACCGGGCGCGGGCCAGGAAGCAGTCGGTGGCGCAGGAGAAGGTGGTCAGGCACTTTTTCTAAGGTCTTGACCACATTTCCCCTCCAGTGCGAGAACCTCCACCTCCGTGGGATCTACTGCTGGTATTGGCCAAGCTCATGGGCAAGCCATTCGAACCGATGCACAGGTGCGATATTTCACACCTGTCGTGGAAGACCGCCTTCTTGGTGGCTATCACGTCAGCCAGAAGGATGGGAGAGCTCCAGGCGCTTTCCATCGAGTCTCCTTATCTGGTCTTCCACAGGGACAAGGTTGTCCTGCCCCTCCGAAATTGCTTCCGAAGGTGGTGTCAGAGTTTCACCTTAACCAGGTGTTTACTCTGCCGGTGTTCTACCCCAATCACACCTCGGAGGCCGAATATAGGCTCCATACTTTGGACCCTAGACTAGCCCTCGCTTATTATAAGGAGCGGACGGCTGAAGTTCGGGGAGAGGTTCGCTAGCTGTTTGTCACCTACGCTGAAGCCACACCTGGCAGACCTGCAGCCAAGTGGACGATAAGCAGGTGGGTCACCTCCTGCATAAAGCTCTGCTATAGGTTGGCGGGCATGGAGCCTCCCAGAGGGATAAGAGCTCATTCTACCCGCCATACTGCTGCATCGGTAGCTGCTTCCAGGATGTCCTATCCAGGATATCTGCAGGGCTGCTACCTGAAGTCGGCACATACCTTTATTACCCACTACCACATCAACCTTGAGTCATGCCGGGATGCTGGTTTTGGGGCCTCGGTTCTCCAGTCTCTTTTTACCAAGTAAGTATCGGGGGTGTGCGCCTTGCCTCCCTCCTCCCGGAGAACTGCTAAGAGTCTGCCAATAAGTGTGGATTGAACAACATATCCATGTCCCTAGAAATACAGGTTACTCACCTGTAACAGGAGTTCTAGGAATGGTGTATATGTTCATCCACACGACCCACCCGACCTCCCTGGCTTAGACGCACAACCAGGCTTCCAGCGGGCTAGATCTGGCATCATGGGGCGGAGCCGAGAGTTTTACCACCTGGGTGGGTGGGAGGAGCCAGCTTGAAGACCTTCCGGCAAGATTTAAAGCGGCAAGGAACCTGCCAATAAGTGTGGATGAACAACATATACCATTCCTAGAACTCCTGTTACAGGCGAGTAACCTGTATTTTTTGCCTAAGGTGGTTTCAGCCCTCACCCTCAACCAGGATATTGATTTACCAATGTATTTCCCAAGGTACACTAATCGAGTAGAAGCCCTTCTGCACACCCTCGACGTGCATCGTGCCTCAGATGCTATCTGACCAGAACCAAACCGTTTCGAAAGGTGGACCAACTTTTCGTCTCCTTTGCTCACAGGATGTAAGGAGCTCCTGTATCCAAATAGTCACTCTCGAGGTGGCTCATCCAGTGCATCACTTCCTGTTATGACAAGCGCAATAAACCCTTACCGGGCGCGGTCAAGGGTCATTCCACAAGAGGGGTGGCTACTTCTTTTGCGGCGTTAAGGAACGTCTCCAGCTCAGCTATTTGTGCTGCAGCTACTTGGAGCTCTGTGCATACCTTTAACAGACATTACAGTCTGGACATTGCATCGAGGCGAAGAGCAGGGTTCGGGCTAGCCGTCCTTCAGGGACTCCTGTCCTAGGCTCGAGTAATACTGAGATCTCTGCCTTTCCTCCTCCCTGTGGCGCATGATTGCCACTATTGCTTGGAAATCGGTCCTAATGGTGTAACCTGCTGCAAGAGCTGTATCTCGAAGTAAGATAGTACAGTTACGTGCAAGAACTTACCGTAACAGTAGATCTTCGAGAACAGCTCTTGCATCAGGTACCTTCCCGCCCACCATCTCCCCTTTTGGTGGTAGGTCGAGTCAAACACTCATCTTAGGGGATGGGTCATTCCTATTTACTAGTCTTTGTCACCTGGTGGCGGATTCTCGGTCTCCTCTTCTGATGTCATCCAGCGGCCGGGAGTCTCCGGCGGGGGAACTGAGGATTGTGGGGGGGACCGCCTCCTTATGTACTACGCCTGACATCGGGGTGGACCGATGTCGAGGCGGTCCCTGAAGACTGCTAACTAGAAAATTCGGGATCCTGACGCTTTGTCGGCTTCAGTCCTAATGGTGTAATCTGCTGCAAGAGCTGTTCTCAAGATCTACTGTTACGGTAAGTTCTTACTGAACTTTACTTTTGGAGGTAGGGACTGTCCTGGACCTACATGGCCCTGGTCGCCTCACAGTGGGGATTCTTCAGGGCACAGTCTAGGCAGTTCCAGTTTGATTAGCTGTCGACTGTGGAGTTTTCCTGAGCCCTCCTTCCCAGGTCTCCTGGTGTGCTCTCAGCCCAGGCGGAGGTCAGCCATCCTCGCTGTTGGCTCTTCCTTATTCCTCTGCCACATTCCTCCTGAGCTCCCAGGCATTCTTGGTCCTAGCGGCCTCTCTCCTGGGAGCAGTTCAGAGCTCATGCTGCTCAGTTTCCCTCTTACATTGGGGTTCTGGACAGACAGCTTTTTCAAACTCTCCCTGAGCAGACAGCTTCTGAACCTTTGAGGTCCTCTGACTCTTCATCCCCCTCTTCTGGGGGAGAGGAGTCGTCTGCCCACATCTCTCCAGCTGCTGATCTCACTGAGTATCAGTGATTCTTCATGAGGATGTTAGAGGACCTGCACATCATCCCTCCCACTCAACACAATCCAGAGCACACGGCATATGCCTTTCCAGGCGATTTTCAGTGAGGACACCCTCGTGGTGACCCCCCTAGGCTGCTCCCTTTCGGAAGGTGGTGTTGCATTTCTGGCAGAGGCCCTTTTCCATAGTCCCTGCCCCTAGGGATCTCTGCCAGCGGTATTGTGGTAGGCCCCCAAGAGTCTTCAGGTTCAATGCCTCATCCTCAGTCAGGATTGACATTTTGGACACTCCTGATGGGCTTTGCGCCACTCACCGTGACTGGCCCCCAGATCAGGACTTCTTGGATTTTGACTTCTGGGGGAGGAGGATGTTCTACTCGGCAAGGTTGCTGTTCTCTATTGCAGCACATCAGGCCCACTATGCAATCTATGACAGGTTCTTGTGGTCCAGGCTGGGTCAGATTCTAGCCTCCATGCCTGACACGGAGCAAACCAGACAAGCCACTGCACTCTCTGCACGTGGCCTGGAGCTAGCAAGGCACCAAGCAAGGGCATCGTATGATGCCAATGAGGTAGCTGCTAGGGTTGTAGGGACAGCGATCTACACTATGCGGGCGGCATGGCTGCGTCTTTCCCGGTTGTCACCCTTGACCCGGCGTAGGGTGATTAATTCCACTCACCAGAGAACCTATCTCTTCTCCCGTAGAGTGTGGCGGTTTCTGTCAGGGCACCTTCCTAACTCCTCTGGGGGGGGGGGTCGTCCCCATCTCACTTTCCCCACTCTCTGGCCTCCAGACCCGTGATGGTTCTCCTCTTGTGTGTCACCCACTGAGAGCTAAGGGACTCTGCTCCTTAGGGTTATAAGCCCCTTGAGGCTCGGCACTCACCAAAGGTGATGAATGGTGAACACTGACACAGATAAGATATGGAAATTACATACCTCCATAATTCTGATCTTTCTGTGTATCTTCACCATTCATCACAATCCACCTCCTCCATCCCCCTGGGGCCTCAGTCTCTGGGTCCCCCTCCCTCTCTGTGCCCCCTCTCTCGCCCCCCCTTCCTTTCTGTTAGTCAGGAGCGGGGTAAACTGGGGCAGATAGGGGGATAATTTTCTTTAGGGGCAGAGTGGTCAGGATTGGGGGCACTCCTTCAGTACTTTGGCTCCACTCCTGTGGGTTGGGGGTTGGCAGTTGCCCCCTTTTCTTTCCTTCTCCCCCTTCTCCCTGTCAATCCTTAATTTCCTTGTCCTGTGGACATAACGTCAATTTAAGAAACTAGGTTTCTTGCACCAGAATCTCCTTTTGAGAGGGGGGAGATATCCCGGTATCCTGTCCTTTCTTCCAGAATAGCCGATTCTGCTTGTGGGAGTTATTGCCAGTGATTCTGTGCCTTCAGTTCTGGCTGTTGGCATCTTGGCTGCTCCTTCGCAGTTCCTATACAAACTGGAGACAGGTCAAGGTTACAGGGTATGTTTCTCCTGTCTTTCCCTCTCATTCTTATCCTTCTAAAATCCTTAAATTTCCTCCTCCTTTTCTACTTCCAGAGATTGGGGCCCTACCCAGTCCCCTTAGTCTTGAACTTCTTTTGTCATCTGACGTTTATTTCTCCTTTAGTTTTTATATCTTTTCCTTTGTCCCTTGGATTTCCTTGTCCCACCCTCCCAACCCTTTTTCTGACCTCTTCGGCAACTCAGAACTGGTAGGAAGGCGGAGTCGACAGCACTTAATGGCAAACCCCCAAGTGCCACGCAGTGCATCGGCCTTGAGGGCGGTGCCGATGGTGCATCGACTCTGCCCATCCCAAAAAAAGCTCCCGTGGGATCATGACCGCCAGCCAAGTACCCAAAGGTGATGAATGATGACGATACACAGAAAGATCAGAATTACGGTAGGTACGTAATTTCCATTTCCCGATCTCCATACTGCCACCGGCGTTCCTCTAGGTCAGGTAGGTGCCGCTGGCCCAGGTCAAATTCCAGGAGCCGCTCCTGCTCCATGGGGTGGGCCCACTTCCGATGTCAGTCTGATAGCCACCAACGTTCGAGCGGGACAAGTCCTAGGAAGAGATCAGACTACTCTACACCTAGTAGCCAGTTACCTTCTTCCTCTTCCCTCTTGGGGATTGGGGTTCCCAGGAGAAAAGGACCAACTCTCGCCACCTCCTGATGATCCAACCTTTATGGACATCATGAGGCACATCCAGGCTTCCAGTGAATGTGATACGGAGGACCTGGATCCGAAACGCGTAACTAGCCCGATACCTGAGGCAGAAGGAGCACAAACCTCTGGTGGTACTCTCCTTTAGTGGACACCTTCCAAGACCTTACTAGAATTACTTGAAACGCCCAGCTTCAGTCCCAGCGGTTGCTAAGAAGTCAGACAGGCTGTACAGAGCCCCGAGGGATGAGCCTTTCCTGGCAAAGCACCCTCAGGGACTCTTCTGATCACGGCTGCCCATAAGTCCAAGCAGCCAAAACACCTTAGGTCCCAGCCTCCTGACAGAGTCTCGCTATTTGGACCAGGTGGGCAAGAAAGTCTATTCTGCCTCCACCTGCTCCATTAGGTTCCTTAATTTCCTGACGCATATGGTTCAATACCAGAATGCGCTCTGGGAGAGGAGACAGGAGCTTAATGCCTTGCCAGACTCCACACAGAAGACTGAGCTTCTGGACGTCCTCAAGTCAGGCTCGGACGTAGGCATGCATGTTCTCCATGCCTCGTATGATACTGCAGATACAGCGGCCAAAGTGGCAGCGTCGGGTGTCTGCTTCTGGCGCCGGGCTTGGTTGAGAGTCTCCGGCTTTCACCAAGATCTGCAGTCCAGAATCCGGGACCTCCCGTTCCAGTATTCCATCTTATTTGGGCAGGAGACGGTCACTTATCTCTAGTCTCCAGGAATCTGGGATTCATCTGGTCCATCTGTCAAATGTACAGATTGGACCAGAAGAGAGTGAAAAGGTGGCTATTTGGAAGCCCTCAGGTACCCAAGCCCTGGACAACCAACAGGGCCAGAGGGGTGGCTTCAAAAGGAGAGCCGCAACCAGCAACCTGGAGGCGCCTCGTGGGTCTCCACGGCCCTCCCAAGCCTCTGCCCTCTGCCCAATGATCTCCTTTTCTGATCCCCCCGAGGAGGTACCAGGGAGGCAGTAGGGATCACTTCTTCCTTCACCTGAAGGGTTGGAGCTCAATAACTGCGACCAGTGGGGTGTAGATATTCTAAGGAGGGACATACGCTGGAGTTCAGAGATCCCCTCAACCACCAGATACCACACCAAGGTCCCTAGATATCCTCCTTTCACATTACACTATAGAGAGATTCAGGCCCTCTTTCGGAAAAGGGCGATAGAACCAGTCCCTCTGCAGCTGCAGGAAAAGGGATATTACTGCCATTTCTTCCTTGTCCCAAAGAAGACCCAGGATCTTCGTCCCATTCTGGACCTCAGTTCTAGAAACGACTATATCGAATACCGATGGTTCCGGATGGTGAGTCTGTCAGGGCTTATTCCTCTGCTCCGTAGACATGCAAGATGCATTCATGCACATAAGGGTCTCTTCCCCACCCCACCCCACCCCACCCCACAGGAAGTACCTGCAGTTCCACTTCCAGGGGAGCATTATCAGTTTTGGGTTCTCCCTGCTCGGCCTCCTCCCCCGAGTCTTCACAAAATGCGTGGCAATGGTGGCTGCAGCTCTAAGGCGCCAGGAACAGTATGTCTTCCTTACCTCAATGATTGGCTGCTTGCGCCCCATCAAGGACGCTTCCTCCTTCAGGCCTCGGAGACACATGTACTCTATTCCAGAGGGGATCACCTGAATCTTCCAAGTCTTCCCCAGAGCCCAGCCAAAGACTCGCCTTCATAGTGGCAGTCCTGATTCAATCCAGGGCAAGGCTTTCTACCCCAGAGAGGGCGATCGCTATGGAGATTGCCGGATTGGTCCTCGTAACCTCTGCGGTCCAGGCCAGACCTTCCTCACATTTATGAGGCACATGGCGGGGGCCATTTCTGTCACTTCTCTGGCTCGCCTCCACATGAGAATTCTACAGTGGATGCTCAGGGTACAGTGGGATCAGGGCTCAGATGACCTAGACCACATGGTCAGGATCACGGAGCCGGTCAAGAGGACTCTTCTTTGGTGGGTGGACCCTCTAAATTTAGAGAAAGGAGTCCCTTTCTGTCAGGAGCCCCCAAATCAGACTCTAACAATGGATGCATCGGATTTGGTTGGGGGATTTACGGGGCCCCCAACACAAGGAGTCTGAACCCCCACGAACGCGCCTGCACATCAATGTTTTGGAAATGCAAGTGGTTCTCAGTACACTGCAAGCCTTTCAAGAGGACATTGTCCCAGGCTCTTCTGTTCAGACGGACAACATGGCGATCGCTTTTACATCAACAAACAAGGGGCACTAACTCCTACCCCTGTGCAGGGAGGCGATGAGAGTCTGGTACTGGGTGCTAGAGCTGTCACATCTCTGTCCGCAGTGCACGCTCCAGGTGTCCTAAATGACTTGGCAGACATCCTAAGCAGGTCTCAGTCCAAGGCGCACAGTGGGAGCTACTGCAATCAGTAACGGACCAGCTCTTGACGCCACAGGGTCAACTCAGATCTGGACCTCTTCCTTCCCCGCAACGCCAAATTGCCAACTTTCTGTTCTCTGAGAGCCCACACCTGGTGTTTTCTGGCCAGACACGTTGTCCCTTTGTTGGGCAGGGAGGTTTCTTTACGCCTTCCCTCATATTCAGAGAGTTCTATTGAAGATACAGGCCGAAGGGGCTTGGATGATTCTAATCGCCCCATTGTAGCCACTGCAGATTTGGTTCCCACTACTTCAGTGGTCGTCCTTGGAACCTCCAATTCCGCTACCAGTATGCTCGCAGTTACTGTCCCAGGATCAGGGCTCACTGGTCCATCCCGATCTCTGGTCTTTGCACCTTCATGCATGGCTCCTACAGACGTAGAAAAGTCCAGGTACATGGTCTCCCAGGAGGTGGCGGACATCCTCGTCTCGGCTAGGAAGCCCTCTACTCGCTTCACTTATGCTCTGAAGTGGTAGCGCTTCTGCTTATGGGTGTCATCTCACCGTCTGGACCCCCTCACCTGTCTGGTGAACTCAGCATTGCAGTATCTCCTCTCCTTATATCAACAAGGCTTGAGCTACTCCTCCATAAAGGTGCACATGTGAGCCATTTCTGCCTATCACACTCTTTTGGGGGACAAAACCTTAGCCCAACTGGATGTGGCCCGCACGTTTTTACGAGGAACTCTACACAAGACCTCCCATTAGGGATCCTATCCCAACCTGGGACCTCCTGTTTGTGTTGGAGAAGCTCACTGTACCCCCCCCCCTTTTTGTATCAATGGTTGACTGTGAGCTGCGTTACCTTTCCTGGAAGGTTGTTTTTTTAGTTGCTGTTACCTCAGCTTGAAGAGTGTCCGAGCTCCAGGCTCTATGTAAAGAGCCGTATTTAATTTTTCATAGGGAAAGGGTTTCCCTCAGAACTAATCCCGAGTTCCTTCCTAAAGTGGTCTCAGAAAGACCCTCAACCAGTCGGTTGACCTTCCAGTTTACTTTTCTTCTCCCACCAATAGGGGAGAAGCTCTCCTTCACACTTTGGACGTCTACAGGGCGCTGAGGTACTACTTTAAGCACACAGCTGCACACCGTAAATTGGAGCAACTGTTTGTGGCTTTCGTACTACAACACTTGGGCAACCCAGTGTCTAAACAGACTATTTCAAAGTGGCTTGTCCACTGCATTGTGTTTTGCTACGAAATGCACAATAAACCCCTTCTGGGCCCGGTTAGAGGTCACTCCACCAGGGGAGTCTCTACTTCATTTGCCGCGATTGAAGAATTTCTCTATTAGAGACATAGCGCGCTGCCACCTGAATTCGGTGCACACTTTGTAGCACCATAGTCTGACATCATCCAGATGTCGTGTCAAGCTTCAGCTTGGCAGTCCTTCAGGGACTTGTATCATGACTCTGTTTTCCAGCATTATCCCATCTTCCACCTCCCGGAGTCAGGCACCTCCTTGGCGCGAGACTGCTTGGGATTCAGTCCTAAAGATTATAGCCTGCTGCAAGAGCTCCCACCAAAGTAAGATAGTCAGTTATGTAAGAACCTACTGTAACAGTAGATCTTCGAGAGGAACTCTTGCAGTAGGCGCTTGCTTTCCGCCCTCCATTCCTTCGGAAGAGGTGTACAGAACTTCATCTACAGGCTTACTTTCTTGGTCAGGGGCCTGCTCACGGGTCTTGGTGGGGGAACTGGGGTGGAGCTGGGTCTGCCCTTATACCATGCGTATGGGGGCGGTCTCTTGCTGGGTACTGCTGGCTGAGAATTTTTCCGTGGGTCCTGAGGCCAGCAGTGTTGGTACTAAAGGTTATAGCCTGCTGCAAGAGCTCATCTCAAAGATCTACTGTTACAGTTCACTAATTGTACTTTCCATCAGCCGACTATGAGCATCCCACTGTCGATCCAGAGGATGCACAGACTCTCCATTGTCGATTTAGGTGTATTCCACCGTCATGAGCATGCATTCACTTATCCATTATAAATAAGAAACATTACAACGCTTGCAGGGCATGCTTTTATTCCTCCTCCTTCTGTCGACTGGCCTGATCCCACCATCGACGGAACAGCCCCTGTATCATAGAACAGCATATATTATATTTATGGAAGATCCTTATAAAAATTGAACCAGGAAATACTATGAAGATTTTCATGAAACAGTAACAAAAGATACTTATGGGGCTGCATCACCACAAAACAAACGATCATATACTATGGAACGCAGAGGCACACCAGCCTCATTTGCACTCATGCATGGTGCTCAGCCACCAGTCCGTGGTGAAAAAAAATTTCAAAGACGTACCAGATCACTTTATCGGGAGGCACAAATTGATCCCCCTACGCCATGCACACAGGGCTCAGAACCCACTTACCTGGCAGTTCCATCCTCACAAGTGTCAAAATAGCGGAAATTGTAAATAACGTGTTGAATTCTATGGGTTTTGACTATACACTCACTCCAGTAAAAAAAAAAAAAAAACTGACTGTGTCTCCGCCTCCATCAAAACAGGCACGCAGAGAGCCAGAACGCTCGCCATTTCTGCGTCCTCATGAATATTCTGAGGAATATTTGTCAGATTCTCATATAATTTCGGAACATTCCAAAGACACAAACTATGATGGTTCGCCTACTACAAGAGGGTATGAGTCCCCGTATTCTGTACCATCATACTGGGGCGAAGAAATATTACAACCACTAAAGGTCATTTCCCCCACCCGGATTACCCCTCATTCCCAGAAATGATGTTACAAATACAGAAAACAATGGGGTTTACCACAACAGAACAAGGTAAATTAAGTAAAGATATTGTTGAATATCTTGACTTCCCAGAAGAACCTATCCGGCAGTCACTCTTTTATACCAATGTTCAGAAATGCAATTACTGAAGCATGGAGTCAACCCATAGTGGCACAGGAGCTACCTAGAAAAGCACATAGGCTTTATCAGGCTCCTATTGATTATCAGTATTTAACAAATATTCCCATGGCGGATTCTGTGGTTATTGCAGCCGCTCACCACCACACTGGCAAACCTAAACATACAAGTACAGTACCTCCAGAAAAAGACTCAATGTTTTGATTATATGGGGAAGAAAGTGTTTACTCTAAACACATTAAATATTAGAATACTTAACTACATGGGACATATGCTGAAATACCAGTGTACGGTGGGCACCTCTGCTGGGGACATAAGTAAACTACCTACATCCCCTGAAAAAGAGCAACTCAAGATTAATAATAAACACACTTACTTCCCTTCTCTCGACATTTACTGAGATCAGGATATTTACATTGCCGACGCTTTCTGCAGTCGGTATTCTTATACGCAGTCAGGCATGGCTCTGACTTTAGGGCTAGCACCTGATATTCAACAAAAGTGGCTAATGCCCCTTCTAGGGACATGGATATGTTGTTCATCCACACTTATTGGCAGGTATCCTTGCCGCTTAAATCTTGCCAGAAAGTCTTCAGCTAGCTCCTCCCACCCACCCGGTGGTAAACCTCGGCCCGCCCCATGATGCCAGATCTTCCTTACCGCTTGGAAGCTCAGATTCCTCCTTAACGCTTCCGATAAGACTGGTTCCTATTTCTCTGTTTCACCCAAAATTACTTCTACGGGCTCAAGACTGTCAATTACTCCTCGCGCCCGCGATGGACAAATCAACTCCAAGCTCGAGGTGCCCATGCGGCAGAAGATGTCTCGACGGACCCGCACTCGATGCATGCCTACTGCTTGGGCCTTGGGCACGATCCGCAGGCTTGAAGACCGTGGCTGCTGCTTACAACTTGGGCGACCCGAAAAACGTTTTCCTCCGGTAAAGTCGAAGGAGGTCCGGTTGGCGGTTTCTGCGGCGGCGGGCTCGGCGGAACAGCTTGAGCAGATGATCGCCTTCGAGGAGGAGGTGGCACAGGCCGCATCTTCATCTTCGGCCGCGGCATTTATCCCGCTCTCCCTGGGATCCTCCTATTCAGCTTCTTTTAAGGAGCTCTATCTCTTCCTCTCCACTAAGGGAGAGGGACCAACATCTTCAGGGCCTTCCTCTCGGTCCAAGAAGAACGACTACAAAGGTAAGTCCTCTGTCGATGCTCTTGGGAGCGGGAGAGGTCCTCTCACCGAGTAGTCGACCATCGACTTCGGGTCGATCCTCTCGCTTCGCCACTGGCTTCACGGTGTCCCAGTCAGGTCAGTTGACCGAGACCTCGACGACGCAGTCAAGATTTTTCTCAACCGCTGGATGGGCTGTCGACCGTGATGCCGAAACCCTACCTCGGTCTCCGGTGGTGGTTGAGGAGTCTCAGGATTCTGCCCGCGCCTCCGGGTTCCGAGTCCACGGTTGAGCCTTCCGAGCCGAGGGGAAGGCGGGTTTCCCGCGCACTACCCCCATACCCTCCTCGGAAAAGCCGAGGTTCACGGTCTCGGTCTCTGACTTCTTCTCGGTCCAGCCGATCCCGCCGTCACAGGCGGTCTCTGTCTCTGCACCGTGGCAAGCGGTGCCGCCGCTCGTCCTCTTCTTCGGACGAGGGGAGGCTTCGACGCAACTTGCATCGACGATATGAGGACCTCATGTGGCAACAACTTCTGTCCGGGAGCAAGCCAACGTCGTCGCCTTCCCCGGCTATCAAGTGGCTGTCACCGGAGCGGCCGAAGCAACCCCTCGCTTTGGCCGAGGCGCCTACTTCAAGGCCTGTTGCTCGGCCTAAACCGCTGCCCCACCGATTCCGTGAAACCTCCCGCCTGCCAGCGTTGTTTGGGGCTCTGACCAAAAATTCTCGTCGCCCAAGGTCTGCCCCATAGGTTGTCTGTCACCCTACTCCCGATCGCCTCGCAGGTGGAGGGTGGCTCAGCCCAAGTAGTTTCTCGGACTCCTCCGAGTCCCGACGATTTCTCCCTGTTCTCCAGGCGGGTCGACTTGGAGTCCCCAGGAGGTCAGTCACTTGACGATAGCCCTTCGTCCTTCATGCGGGTTTGCTTAGGCTTATCTCGAATCTACCGGGATGCAGCTCATGCTCAGATCCAAGGGGCCAAGCATCCCTCACGGAGATATTGGACCGAGGATTCTCCCACTGAGGCTCTTCCGTGGCCGAGGCCATTGTAGGCCCAGCCTTGGAGCTCTGGCAGTGTCCTGCTTCCTGCCCTGCGCGCCAGCCAGGATGGCAAGGAAGTATGCGGTCCCTACCGGTTCCCTGTCCGGTTTCTCGGAACACCCCTCAGCCGAGGGATTAGTTACCGACAGCGTCTTCCGGCATGCCGGAAACGCCAGGGACATGGACAAACCTCCCGACAAGGAGTTCAAGAAGTTGGACTATACCAGGCGAAAAGTCTACGCTGCGTCCTCCCTCGGCCTTCGTCAGGCCAGCTCGGCCGTACTGATGGCTCATTTTTCTCACGCCCTGTTGGGCCCCCTGGACGAGGTAGTCCCTCATCTCCCGCTGACCTGCAGACCCATGGCTACAGGTGCGGACCAGGGCAGGGCAGTGGCCAAGCAGCAACTTCAGACTGCGTTGGACATCGGTGACTCATGTGCCAGGTCAGTAGCGGCCGCAGTGGCTATGCACTGTCTGGCATGGCTGAGGATATCCACCTTCACAGCGGATACCCAGCACAAATTGGCGGATGTCCCCTTCCTGGGGACCGACCTCTTCGGCCCTGGAGTGGAAGGCCACCTCCAGAGGATCGAAAAGTCCAATGTCACCTTGGACTCTGTCTCATCCGCCCAGAGCGACAAGGGCTGCAGACCGCAACCCAAGCCCTTTCATCCGTCTGCGCCCGCAGCACGTCCGGCCCAGCAGCATCAGGGTCAGCAGGCTCGCGCATGGCATCCCAAACCCAAGCCCACGGCTTCCTCCTCCAGGAAGCAGGGAGGTAAAGGCCCAGGAGGTCCCTCGGCAGGTCCCTCCTCCAAGCCTGCACAGTGACGGGTTGAGGGGTGTCGCCCAACCTCGCCACCTCACCCCCAGGTCCTCTGGGGACGGCCCGCTACTTCTTTCCGCCTGGTTTGCTATAACCAGACCGGTGGGTGTTGGAAGTGGGGAAAGGGCCTGCCTCTGGAGTTTGAGCAGGCCCCGCTCTTCCGAGCCGTCGCCCAAGGGGGCCTCTGGGTCCACAGCCTCGCTGTCAGCTCGCCGAGCCGACATCGCTCTGCTCCTTGAGAAAGAGGTGATCAGAGAGGTGGCAGACCCTCCCTCAGACCCAGGGTTTGTGTCCAGGTACTTTCTGGTCCCAAAACGGACGGGGGGCTGGCGCCCCATTCTCGACCTGCACAACCTAAACAAGTTCCTAAGGTCTCGACCTTCAGGATGGTCACCTGGCTCAGATAATACCATCCTTGGAACGCCGCGTGTGGTTCTGCTCTCTGACCTGCAGGACGCGCTTTTTCACATCCCTATCTGTCCGTCTCATCAGAGATTCCTTCGCTTCGAGCAGAAGGATCCTTTCGAGTTCTCGAGCCATGCTCTTCAGCCTGTCTCTGCACCCAGGGTCTTCACCAAATGCATGGCAGTGGTGACAGCATTCCTGCGGGCGCTGAGGGTCCGGTGTACCCTTTACCTGGACGACATGGATAGCAGCCCCTCCAGACAGGAGGTGGAGCGTCCAGAGATCTGGCCTCCAGGTTTGTTTCTCAGGTCGGCCTCCTTATCAACGAGGCCAAGTCGGAACTCGAACTGAAGCAGGTGATTTCTTCATCGGGCAGAGTTCGACCTCTCTCGAGCCAGAGCACGGCTCCCGCGGACAGGGCCGAGGTTCTTTCCTCCCTTTGCCCAATCATTTCTGGTTGGGCACTGCACCCCGCCCAGGACTTCCTGCACCTCCTGATCTCATGGCGCCTGCACCAGTGGGTCCGCTGGGCCCGCGGAACATGCGCACCTTCAATGGGGCTGGCCAGCCAGTGGTCTCAACGCCTGCATCCATTGGACCAGCTAGTGACGGTGACCCACGGGATGTGGAACGCCTCCAGTGGTAGATCGCTCCAGCTCATCTGCAGGAGGGCATCCTGCTTGTCCGCCTGTCGACTGGTCTCATCAACCGATGCGCCCTGGGTTGGGATGCCCATCTGGGGAGCACAGAGCGCGACGGCCTCTGGTCCTCTAGAGTCCCAATGCCATATCAACCTGCTGGAGCCCGAGTGGTCCGCCTAGCTCTCACCGCCCGGCCTGCTTCTATGGGTGAAGTGGTTCAGGTCCAGATGGACATACTACCGACCATGTACTGCCTAAACCGGCAGGCGGGACGCGCCCATGCCTCTGTGCAAGGAAGCTCTCCGCATTTGGTCACTCGTGTGCAGCCTGGAGGCAGATCTCCTAGCCATTCATGTGGCAGGAGCCTCCAACACCCTGGCCGATGCCCTAAGCCGGATAGGGGCTGTATCCCACGAGTGGTCTCTCCTGCCGGAGGTAGTACAAGATCTGTTCTCCCATTGGGGCACACCTCAGGTGGATCTGTTTGCCTCCAGGGAGAACGCGAAGCTGAGGCTGTTCCATGCCGGCCCCCCTCAGCAGGGCTCGCTGCAGGGGGATGCCTTCTCGAGGCCGTGGACCCCATGCCTCTTCTACGCCTTTCCCCCATTTCCCTTGCTGCACAAGGTGCTTCTCAAGGCGAGGAGTTACAAGGGGCAGGTGATTCTGGTAGCCCCAGACTGGCCCCGCCAATGCTGGTATCCAGATCTCCTAAGCCTCAGCTCCAGGCTCCCGAGGCAGCTTCCAGCTCGCCCGGACCTGCTTTGTCAAGTCAGGGGAAGGTGTTCTATCCGGACCTTCAGTCCCTGCACCTGATGGCCTGGTTCCTGAGCGGCTAGAGTGCCAGGCCTTGGTCTTTCCGACGAGGTCCTCAATGTAGTTGAGGCATCCTGTATGAGTCGTACAGAATGCTATGCCTTCAAATAGAAAAGGTTTTCCATTTGCGTCAGGCAAGGCCTGGACCCTTCCTCCGTCCCTTGTCAAGCATCTTGGACTATTTATGGTCCCTCTCTCAGCAAGGGCTCAGGTCAATGACCCAAGGGTGTACCCAGCTATCTCTGCTTACCGGGCGCTGGCCTGGAAGCAGTCAGGCACAGGAGAAGTTGGTCTGGCGTCAAGGCCTTGATCACATTTCCTCCGGTGCGAGAACCTCCACCTCCATGGGATCTACTGCTGATATTGGCCAAGCTCATAGTGCTTCATTCGAACCAATGCACAGGTTTGATTCTCTCACCTGTCGTGGAAGACCGCCTTCTTGGTGGCTATTACGCCAGCCAGAAGGATGGGAGAGCTCCAGGCGCTTCCATCGAGTTTCCTTACCTGGTCTTCCACAGGGACAAGGTTGTCCTGCCCCCACCCAAATTCCTTCGCAAGGTGGTGTCGAGTTTCACCTTTACCAGGTGCTGACTCTGCCGGTGTTCTACCCCAATCACACCTCGGAGGCCAAATATAGGCTCCATACTCTGGACCCTAGAAGGGCACTCGCTTACTATAAGCAGCGCACGGCTGAAATTCGGGGAGAGGTTCGCCAGCTGTTTGTCACCTGCACTGAAGCCGCACCTGGCAGACCTGCAGCCAAGTGGACGATAAGCAGGTGGGTCACCTCCTGCATAGATCTCTGCTATAGTTTGACTGGCATGGAGCCTCCCAGAGGGATAAGAGCTCATTCTACCCGCCATACCGCTGCATCGGTGGCTGCTTCCAGGGACGTTCCTATCCAGGAAATCTGTAGGGCTGCTACCTGGAAGTCAGCACACACCTTTATCACCCACTACCACATCGACCTTGAGTCACGCCGGGATGCTGGTTTTGGGGCCTCGATTCTCCAGTCTCTTTTCCCTAAGTAGGGGGTGTGCGCCTGCCTCCCTTTCCCGGAGCTAGAGTCTGCCAATAAGTGGATGAACAACATATCCATGTCCCTAGAAATACAGGATCTTACTGAGACACAGCTCTTGCAGCAGGTTACACCATTAGGACTGAAGCCGGCAGGGCCAGGACCCCACGGAAAATTCTAGCTAGCTATCTTCAGCTGGGATCTCCCGACGCCGGGTCCCGCCTCCGACGCCATGCGATATAGGCGGGGGCGGTCCTACAGATTCTCAGTTCTTTCCCCGCTGCCGACTTGCATGTCTCTCGAATTCTTCTGTTCAGCTCCTAGCTGCAACGCGTGGTAAAGTGTGTTCCTACAGGAAATTCGTTCTCTTCGTTCAGTTTTTTCTCTGATGTCCTCTCCGACCTCCGGTCATTCCTCAAAGTGCGCCTGTGGGAAGCAGATCCCATTCAAGGATCTGCACTCAGCCTGTGTCCGGTGCCTTGGCCCAGACCACTACACCCGGTCCTGCACCTTGTGCCAGGGTTTCAACAGCAGAACCCGGATCCGTCGTCAGAAGGCCCTACAGGCATTCCTGCTCGAGGAACAACTCAAGACCATGGCTTCCAAGGGGGATTCTTCGCAGAAGGCCCGCAAGCATGCTGAGAAGCCTAGGAGAAGGCCCTTCCAGGTCCCCGCCTAGGGCCTCCAACTCAAGAGCTCCGGCTCCAGGTCCACCGCCTCCTTCCCGGGACAGCCTCAGCCTGCTGCGTGAGAAAGTCTTCAGGCTCCTCTTCTCAGGCCAAGACTCCCAGGCCTTCCTCATCCTCCAAGGTCCTGGCTAAGTCGGGGGATCGTCACTATCACCACAAGTCGGGTTCCCACCATTCTGAACCCGACGTCAGGTCTGCTTCCTTGCCTCCTCCTCCCCAGCGGAAGACCAAGGAGCTCACCTCACTTAAGAGGCCGTTGGACCCGATGCCGGTTCGCCCAACGTCGGCCTCTCGCCACAGGTCCCCAGAGCCGTTGTCCGTCAGAAGACCGTCGCCGGCCAAGCCAACTCATCACCGGACGCCGGTAGGGGAACCGGTGCCCGCTCCAATCGGGAAGAGGACCCCGACGCCTCCGACCGACGTCGGCCAAGAGACCATCACTGAGGAGGAGTTGACCCAGCCCGAGGACCAGACTGGCGACCTCGGCCCTGTTGAGACTCCCAGGGAACCCGAGCCCCCTGTGGAGCCGACACTGGGACCCGACGACCGACCACCGGCGCCCGGTCCGTCGTCGGGCCTTTCCTTTTCAGAGGTAAAGGAGCTTTTCACTTACTGGTGGGATACCATCAAAAAGGACATGGTCCCCACTCCACCTCCACTTCCACCTCCTCCTCCTCCTACACCGGTTGCTCCTCCGGTTCCTGCGCCCCCTTCTCCATCTGGGTCTGCAGGCCGGTTACCTCCTCCCCGGGAGCCCAGGACCCCTCCAAGGGGGAGACCAGACAAAAGGAGACTTCCGTCCAGATCCTCTTCTAGGTCACCCAGCCCTAAGAGACCCAGAAGATGCCGCCGTTCACCTTCGACGGAGGACACGGGATCAGAGTTTTCAACATCCAGATCCCCATCTCCCCTCTCCATCCCTTCTCCGGACCCACGTGAGCTTCCAAAGTCTCCTCCGGATGACCCTTCATTCTCGGATGTCATGAGATACATCCAAGAGAACATGGGATGGGATGCGGAAGAGTTAGACCCCGAAAGGCTACGCCTTGCGAAATATCTTCGGCAGAAGGACCCCAAGCCTCTGGTGGTGCCACCCTTGGTAGACACTTCTGTGGATCGCCACCAAGGCAGCGTGAAGCGCCCACATTCACTCCCGTGATGCCAAGAAAGCTGACTGCCTGTACAAGGCTCCAAGAGAAGACCAGTACTTGACTCAGCATCCTCAGGCCGAGACTCTGGTCATAACAGTCTCTCATGACCGGTCCCAGAGTCCAAGCAGCTGGACGCCATGGTAGGCGCACGATGCTTCCGCTACCTGCGCCATCAGATCCCTGAATTATTTGACCCACGTGGTAGTTCCAAAATGCCCTGTGGGAGCAGGGTCTGGATGCGCTGAGAAATTGCCAGAAGGTGAGCAGAAGGAGGAGATGTTGCAGCCCCTCCGCACGGGTTCGGACGTGGGAACCCAAGTACTACGAGCACATGACGACTGGGCTGACTCCTGCCCGAGCAGCGGCTTCAGGCGATGCCTCCGGAGGCACTCTTGGTCTGTCTCGGTTTTACCCTCAACGTCCCAGAAAACATCATGGACGCCCATTCGAGGAGAAGTTTTATTTGGTAAACCTCCGAGAAGATAATTACCAAACCCAAGAGGTCGGTGAGGTCGGTTCAGGCCATGTGCCACCCAAGCTTAGTTTCTTTCTGAGGAACCAAACGATTTCTGTGGACGGACGAGAGACAACAGTCCCGCCTGCTCCACAACAGAGGGGTTCGGCTCCGTAGAGCCCAGGGAAAACAACCCGCAGGTCGAAGCCAGTGCACTCCTAAGCCGGTCCAGCCAGCGGGACCCTCAGCCGCCACAGCCTGACTCCTTCCCGGCCCCCGCCCCTCAGGATCAACGGGATTCCATGGTCGGGAGTCGCATTGCAAATTTCCTGCCAGGTTGGCAGTCTATAACCACCGACAGGTGGGTTCTACAGATGGTCGGAAGAGGCCACCCTCGAGGCCTCCTTTGCTCTCCCGGTACTCGGGTCAGCACAAGTCATTGATCAGACAAGAAGTACTCGCGCTTCTGCAAAAGGAAGCGATAGAGTACGTCCCAGAGAACCAGAGAGGACACGGATACTATTCCCACTTCTTCCTGGTTCCAAAGAAGACAGGGGACCTCCGTCCGATTCTGGACCTCAGCGACCTCAATTTGTCGGTTGCTCAAAAGATTCCGTATGGTAACTCTACTCGGTCTTATTCCATGTTGAAGCAGGACGCCTTTAGCGCCTCTAGATATGCAGGACGCTACCTGCACATCCCATAGCTCAAGCACAAGAGGTTCCTGCGCCCGAGTTTTTGGCCATCATCTTCAGTTCCGAGCCCTTCCATTCGGGCTGTCATCGGCACCCAGGGTCTTTACCAAATGCATGGCAGTCGTGGCAGCGTCTCTAAGGAGACAGGGCCATTATGTGTTCCTGTACCTGGATGATTGGCTTCTCATGGCCGCCTCCAGAAAGGCGTTGTTACGGGCGATCCAGAGTACCCAGGACCTGTTTCGATCTCTGGGTATCCTAATCAACCATGAGAAGTCTCTCCTGGTACCGTCGCAGAAGCTGCAGTTCATAGGCGCAGTACTGGACACTGTTCAGGGAAGAGCATTTCTTCCAGACGATAGAGCGGAGCGCATCAGATCCCTCATCAGGGAGCTGTCGTCGAACAAGACCGTCCCAGCCAGGTCGGTCCTTCGCTTGCTCGACACATGGCTGCGGCTATCTTACTGTCCCTTTGCAAGGCTCCACATGCGGGTAACTCCAGTGGATGCTCAAGGTGCAATGGGACCAAAGGCAAGACCACATGCAGCATCCGGTCAGAATCACTTATACCATGATTCGAGACTGGCAGTGGTGGCTAGACCCAGGGACACTCTATGGGCGTCCTGTTTATAGCGCCGTCCCCGGAGGTGATCCTCACCACAGATGCCTCAGGTCTAGGGTGGGGAGCACACCTGGATGGGGTGAAGTCCCAGGGAACGTGGACCCCTCAGGAGGCCCACCTCCATATCAGCCCCTAGAGATGAGGGCGGTCCTTATGCCCTGCAGGCATTTCAGTCAGAGATCCCGCCGAGTACTCCTGCTTCAGACAGACAACACAGCGTGATGTATTACCTCAACAAACAAGGAGGCGAAGACACTCTACCCTTTGCAGGAGGCCATGAGGGTGTGGATTGGGTAATCCGACATGCGCGAACCTGATCACAGTACATGCTTCCGGTGGACAACACACTGCAGACGGCCTGAGTCGCTCCTAAGCCAGAGTCCACGAGGGGAACTTCTTCAGAGCTAGCAGAGATCTGTTTCTTCGATGGGGAACTCCAGAATTGGACTTGTTCGCTTCCCCATCTAACGCAAAACTGCCCAATTTTTGCTCGCTAGATCCAGGGCCTGGTGTTTTCTGGGCGAGACGCTGTCCCTCTCCTGGGCGGACAGATTCCTCCATGCTTTCCTCCCTTCCGCTGATCCAGAGAATTCTTCCAAACCGCAGGAGCATGCATCAATGATCCTGGTGGCCCTTTCTGGCCCAGACAGATCTGGTTCCTTGTAATACAGCTATCCAGGGAACCTCCGCCTCTGCTGCCATTCAGCTCCCATCTCTTGTCTCAGGAGGAGGGTTCACTGGTCCACCCGGACTTGCACTCACTGAACCTGCATGCATGGCTCCTAGAGACATAGCCATCTTGCGACATGGGGTCTCGCAAGAGGTTGCGAAAGTTCTTTCTGCAGCCAGAAAGCCAGCAACGCATGCAACATACGCCATGAAATGGCGCCGTTTTTGTCTATGTTCGCAAGCACGCAGCCTTTCCCTTTAGGTTGTCCGGTGAAAGCTATGTTAGAGTACCTGCTCTCCCTTTTCCATTCGGGTCTCGCCTACTCCTCTATTAAGGTGCACCTATGTGCCATTTCAGCTTATCACCTCCCAGTGGGACAGCGCACAGTGGCACAATTAGATGCCTGTTGAGAATCCTTGAGGGGTGTTACATCTTAGGCCGCCCATTAAGGACCCAGTGCCTCCATGGGACTTGCTCTTTGTCCTGGAGCAACTCACACTCCCCCCCTTTGAGCCTGCCGCGGATTGCGAGCTCCATTTTCTGTCGTGGAAAACGTTGTTTTTGGTCGCTGTTACATCAGCGAGAAGAGTTTCTGAGCTTCATTCTCTCATGTGCAAAGAGCCTTATTTAATTTTCCACCGGGACAGAGTATTCCTGAGGACGAATCCTAAATTCTTGCCTAAGGTCGTTTCCACACTCACTCTTAATCAGGATATTGACCTGCCGGTCTACTTCCCTAATTATTCTAATAGAGGAGAGGCGCTGCTTCACACCCTGGATGTTCACCGCAGCTTAAGGTACTACCAGGGCAGAACTAAGCAGCTTCAGAATCGAGCAACTTTTCGCTTCCTTTTACTGAAAGGATGATCGGGCCAACCAGTATCCAAACAGTCCATGTCTCGCTGGCTTGTCCAGTGCATCTTATACTGTTATGATATCAAACAAAAGCCCCTCCCGGGATCATTCCGGGGCCATTCCACTAGGTGTGTGGCCACCTCCTTTGCAGTACTCCGAAACATCTCCACTTCTGCCATTTGTGCTGCAGCCACTTGGAGCTCTGTACATACCTTTATCAGGCATTATAGCCTGGACATCGCTTCACGGCGAAGAGCAGGCTTCGGCCTGGCTGTGCTACAGGGTCTCCTATCCTAAATTCAGGACCTGGAATGTTCTTTCTAGTTTCCTCCTCCCAGAGTGTTTGCAAACGCTACTGCTTGGGAATCAGTCCTAATGGTGTAACCTGCTGCAAGAGCTGTGTCTCGAAGTAAGAGAGTACAGTTACGTAAGAACTTACCGTAACAGTAGATCTTCAAGAACAGCTCTTGCAGCAGGTACCTTCCCGCCCACCTTCCTCCTTGGAGGAGGCATGGCTTAGCCTTTTAACAGGGATTTTACCCTTTGTCTTCTGACGGTGGATCCTCGGTCTCCCATCTCGATGTCAGCCTGCGGCCTGGAAGTCTCCGGAGAATCACAGAATCTAAGGCATCACTTTATGCGCCACGCCTGACGTCGGAGGCGGGACCGACGTCAGGTGGTCCCGCCGAAGATAGCTAGCTAGAATTTTTCCTGGGGTCCTGACGCCTGCTGGCTTCAGTCCTAATAGTGTAACCTGCTACAAGAGCTGTTCTCGAAGATCTACTGTTACGGTAAGTTCTCACGTAATCTGTACTTTACTCACCTGTAACAGGAGTTCTAGGAATGGCATATGTTGTTCATCCACACGACCCACCCGACCTCCCCGCCTTTGACGCACAACCTGAGCTTCCAGCGGCCAGATCTGGTGTCATGGGCGGAGCTAGAGTTTACCACCCGGGTGGGTGGAAGGAGCTAGCTTGAAGACCTTCCGGCAAGATTTAAAGCGGCAAGGATACCTGCCAATAAGTGTGGCTGAACAACATATACCATTCCTAGAACTCCTGTTACAGGTGAGTAATCTGTATTTTTCTGGTGAACATCTTTGGCCCAGGGGCACAAACAATACTGGACTACCTACAAGCCTCAGGCAGACAACTAAAAACAGTACAATATATGTACTACAAACCATGCCCTCAGTATAATTCTTCATACAAAACTGAATTACTATAACCAAAGAGATAAAGTTGGAGGCAAAGAACGAATCACAAGGAACACATCTAAACCGACCCGTGGCTGCCCCTCGGGACAGTCGGGCGCCTCTTCCTCTCATTAAAAAACTTCAGAATGTCCCAGTCTCCTCTTCTAGGCCTCGGAGACCTTTTTCTGGGGCTTCAATTAGAAATTATACCGAGGCCTTTCCCATGAGGCTTTAGACATCTAGCCACTTTTTGAGGTATCACTGTTACAGGCCATTACGGTCATTCCATCGGGATGCCTCTAGGCCTGTTGTGCGCCAGACCCTTGTGTCCCTCCCACGAACCGAGCCTGCTACTACTCACATGCTGAGACACAATCGATATGTCCCGATATTATAATATTCTTACCAAATTACTGCTGCTACATGCAGTCTTTACCTGGCCATAAATAAAGGCCACAGAAACAATGGTGAGTACATATATATATATATTTATAAACATACTAACATTTCAGGTTTACACCTAACAAGGCTGCAGGCCCTGACAGACTTGGGACCCCCTTGCAAGCCTATTTACGCCAAAATGGATACATTTTCTAATGACTTGACAGACATGGCAAAAAAAACTGTATTAACTTGCTACATTGTGGCACTACAAAATAGTAACATTGTATTATCTGAGTTACTGTTCAAAACTCAGAACCCAATAGGCTTTCACATATACTGTCTCTTCCAGTGCATGCCACAGAGAACTATCAGTCACTCCATTATATGGCTGAATTTCTTCTGAAATCTCACAGTATTTGATATGCCATACCCTGTTTGGGTCTACATCTGCTTAACTCATCTGATGATGCCCAATGATAGCCAGTTTGGCACGTCTTTCAGCCATAACCACATAACGAACACTATAATGGAGTACTTACAAATAGAATACAACATTTTCTTTATATGCTGATATACTGCCCTCAGCACCTAGGACCACAATATATGTATAGCAGAATGCCATATCTGAGCACCCCACTGCCACATAACTGCTTGGGAATCTCCCAGAAGTGGACTTACTGCAAGAGACCATTCCGTGGAAGATAGATAAGTTACGCCAAGAATTTTGTCATAACAGTAGATCTTCTAGGACTGTCTCTTGCTGTAAATAGCTTCCCTCCCTCCGGCCCCCTGCCATTCTGTAACAGGGAAAACGATGTAGGGTCGGGAGGCTTTGGTACCTCAGTTCTCCTCGGTCCCTCGCTTTCACGAGCTGAAACCGGTGGGGAACAGAGACTACCAGGGACCGCCCACTTCTCTAGGCACAGCCCAGGAAGTGAGATCGTGTGGGTGTTCCTTGGTGTGGAGACTGCTAGAAGAGAACTGCCGTGCTAGAGCGCCACCTATCGGGAACTCCCCAGAAGTAATGACTTACTGCAAGAGACATTCCTAGAAGATCTACTGTTACGAAAAAAGTCTTTGCGTAACTGATCTTTCTAGAAGTGGTAATGTTGTTCATCCACATTGACCCACCCAACCTCCCCAGCTGTGGACGCACAAACCTTGATTCCAGCGGGATAAGATCTGGCGTCATGGGCCGGGGCCAAGGGTTATACCACCTGGGTGGATGGGAGGAGCCAGCTTGAAGACTTTCCGGCTGATTTAAAGGCAAAGGGACTCTGCCAATAAGTGTAAAAGAACAACATATACCACTCCTAGAACTACTGTTATAGGTGAGTAACCTGTTTTTTTTTTTTTATTATATTATATAATTTTAGTAATGCACCTGCCCACCAATCCACATCCACTTGATAGAATGCTGCACCTAACTTATCTATTCCTGCAGCTTTGTTTTTCTTTTGACTTTGTATTGCCATCATATCACCTTTTTTAATTTCTATCCAATTTGAATCATCAATATTATCTATAACAGTAAATATTTCTTCTTCAGAGAAATCTTCAGTGTTGAAAATTGAGATAAAATGCTGTCTTCATTTTTCTGGGGGTATAACTGCCATTACATTATATCTTACATTTTTTTTTTCTCCAATTGTTTAACCAGGAGTAGGACACTAAGCTGAAAGCTTGTTTACAGGTGCGACCTGGGAGCAGAGGGAAGTTAAGTGACTTGCTCAGGGTCACACAGTATTCAAGTGGGGGCTGTGGGATTCAAAGCCAGGTCTCCAGATTTGCAGCTCAGAGCCTTAAACCACTGCGCTATATTATCCAGTCCACATGCCACTAACTTACAAAAGTCACTACCGTTTTTTTCTTGTATAGCTATTTGTAATTTACCCCATAAATCATGATTATATTTTTCCTTTTTATTAGGACTTTATATTGTTTTTACATATTTCAAGGCTTTTCAACATTCCACATTGTTCGTTTTAGTTATTCTTCTGACGATTTGATGGATTGTTTTCATTTTAATGCATTCACCATCATACCAATTGGCCCCAAAAAAGGCGTTCCTACTCTTTTCTTGTCTTTTACATCTTTCCAGCTCCTTATATATTCTTTCCTCTAATATCTGATATTCTGTAAACAAATTCTCTTTTTACCTGTTGGTTCTTAATGTTGTCATACATTTGTTTTAATTCAGCTCTTTCTGTTGAATTAATGTAGCCTTTTACTTGTTGGTTGTTCCATTGAATTCTTCTATATCTTCTTATTTTCATGTTCTGGTCTATCCAATCTCTTTTATACACACTTTCCTTAGATATTACAACAGGGAATTCTAAATATAGCTGTAAAGGCCTATGGTCACTGTCCCAATTTTCAATAGTTTCCATGTTTTTAAGCATTTTATAGGAATATACACCAACAATTACATAATCCAATACTCATTCCACTTTTATAAGCAGATGTGCAGTCTAGTTTTGTCATCATTGCATCTCCCATTAATGATGCGTAAATTCAATGTACATAATTACATTAGATAGTAATTTCCTGCTCTACTTTTTTTCATGTCACATGATTTTCTAATGGGAATTGCAAATGTATCATCCAAATTCCAATTGTTTCCTTTATCCTCTTGTTTCTCCCCTAATCATTTATTTTAATCCCCAGCTGCAATTAACATAGTATCTGGAAATTGTGCCTGTAATTGCGCTCTTACTTTTGGATACTTGTTAATGCATCCTATAATGGACGATTCAGTGGTGTCTGGTGAAAAAAATATACGTTTATCAACAACCATTTCTCCCTTTTTTCCCAAATTACTTCTATGACTAGAATGCTAAAATTATCCATCCATATACACTTGCGCGTCAAACCAGGTAACATTTTGACAAATGTACTAATTGCCCCTGCAGGTCTCTCATATTTGCTTTTTTTTTTTTTTTTTGCTGGAATATGCCATCCTTGATAACCTAAGTGGCAACCATCCGGAGTAATGACCATGTCTCCTGCAACATAATTATGTGCATTTCATTTAGGAATTTAAGCAGTCCATTATCTTTAAACTTCTTCTCAGCCCCTGCTATATTCCAACTTAATATGCACATATTTTGTTCTTTTAGGTCACTTTCCTTGTTACCAAGTCATTCTTTATCTAAGATATCCTCTATTACATATTGGATACTTTCTTCCTCTCCTTTACTTGCAAATGCACTTTCTTAGCTCCCTATTTCTTCCAATATTTCTTCATTTTGACATTCATCCAAGATTACACTATTATTTATTTTAGGACCTTTTTGAAAACGTCCTCTTATTATTTTCCTGTATTCAAGCTCTGCTGTCGGTGTATGTTCACTCACTACTGGTGTCATGTAGTGAGATATTCTTTGTTGTACTTTCCCGCTTTGCTTTGTTTTGTCCTTCTCAGTACTCCCTTTGTTTAACTTACTACTTCCTTCATTTGAGTTCTCCTCTGCTATAGCGGTGTTTGCTTTTATTCCTATTTCCTGCAGCAGTTCTTTTGCTTCAAGTAAATTTCTCCTAGCACTTTTATTTTTTTACTACCAAGCAGATCCAGCCTTTTTCTTTCCACCCCGTGATATCTATAAGTAGAATCTATATCATTCCAGGCAAATCTGTTTCCCCAGATGCCTTTACATATGTTGTACACCACCAGTTTTAAAGTTACCTGATTAACATTCTTTGCTCATGGGATACCTTTCAAATATTCTGTTGGTAATCTTTCTTCCTTTTCTATTTGACGTTCTCTTTCCTTTTTCTCTAAACTCTGCATCTTTAAGCTTATCGTTTATTTTTCATGCCTTAATCCATTTTTGTTTAACTTTATGATCTTACTTCGAGAGGAAGCTCTTGCAGCAGGTACCACAATTAGGACTGATGCTACCTGGTAGCGATTCTCGGCATCTTTTTCCATCCAGCAGTACTGATGTGGGAACACCCCCGGCGTCACCCTATATAAGGGAGGAGTTCCCCACATGCTCCACTTCTTTCCTGCAGCACAGTCAGGGATAGTTCGCCTCGGCTACCGTTCTGTAGTACTGATCGCTTCATTCTCCACTGCTTATAGTTTTTTCATTTACCTTTATGTCCTCCTCTCACATTAACAAGTGCACTTGTGGGTGACAGATACCCGCCAAAGACTGTCATTCAGCGGGCCTCTTCTGCCTCGGGGCCCAACCACGACACCTGTCCCCATTGTCAGGCCTTCAACTCCCACACTAGGATCAGACATTGGAAGTCCCTTGCAGCCTACCTTGCAGAATACAAACTGGCTGCCATGGAATGGGCCTCTTCCTTGGGGAAATCCGACCACCCACCCACCCGCAAGCCACACAAACACCGGGAGCACAAGGACAGAGGAAGGTCTCACTCTAGGCCCAGGTCTTTAGGTTCGAAGTCTGGGTCATCTGGGCATGACTCCAGCCTCACGGCCCTTAAACCATCTTCTGGGTCTTCTGTGACCAAGTCTCCTGGAGCCACCCTTCAACCCCTGAGGGTGCATCAGCCCACCAAGAATGCTTTCTCGCTGGCACAGGTAAGACTACCTCCCACTCTGCTTCCTCCTCGAAGGCCAACTCCTGGGAGTCGAGCAAGGCCTCTGGGTCTTCTGGCAGTAGAGCCTCCTCCTTGCTGCCAAAATCGCGTGACTGTGACCGATGCCTGCATCCTTCGACGGACCGGCATTCAGTCGAGAAGTCCACAGGTCATAAGGCCGACTGCCCCAAGGCTCACGCCTCAGAAGGGCGCCCATCCGCCTCAGAGATAAGCAGACACCGGACCAACGTCCTCCCGCGGCCCCACCAGCCACTGACCCAGCGAAGGTCATACCACCGCTGGTCACTGTCCAGCCGACACCGGCTACCCTGGCATCTCCCATCAGTTCTGGCACCCCTTCACCAGCTCGTCTGATGTCAAAGCCCAGCGACGGAGGTGCGGACACTACTCCTTCGCCCCTTAGGCCTATGCCAGTAGATAAGGGTGCGGACCCGACGCCGGTATCCCCTGATGACGGGAACAACGACAGCTCGGGTGCTTCTCAACCCCCTGCTCCTGGTTCACCCAGGCTGAATCTATCACAAGTTAAGGAGCTGTTTTCCCACTGGTGGGACACAGTAAAAAAGGACCTACCAGCAGGTGCACCCCCGTCCATGCCTGTTCCGGTTCCTAATACTCCAGAACCGTTGGATGGTGGGGCGGATGAGGAATCGCCTCCTAAAAAACGCAAGAAAACCAGGAAGACCAGACCCTGTAGTTCCTCCCACTCTTCTTCTCTGGACGGGCGGTGCAAGAGGAAGAGGCACAGGTCCCCTTTCTCTTCCACAGCACATTCCTACGTAGATTCAAACACTTCATGTCCAGACTCTGACATAGAACCAGACCTAGGGGACACGGAGAGACATCCCAGATCACCTCCAGAGGATCTGAGCTTCATGGAGGTGATGAGGCACATCCAGGCCAACATGTGCTGGGACATTGAGGCCCTGGACCCCAAGCGACTGAGGTTGGCTAAATACCTCTGCCAAAAAGACCCTAAGCTGGTGGTCATCCCTCCCATGGTTGACACCTTTGAGGATGTCACCCGCTCGACCTGGAAAGGCCCTCACACCTCCTCCTCCTCCTGCCATGCCTAAAAAGGCTCATCGGCTTTACCAGGCACCTATGAGCAACCTCTTTCTAGCCGAACCACCCATAGCAGACTCAGTGGTGATTTCGGCAGCTCATGACCGTTTGCAGAGGACAAACACCTGAGCACCCAGCTGCCTGATGGAGAATCAAAGCAGTTGGATTCCATGGGCTGCAAGGTGTACTCTGCTGCCACTTGCAGTATCAGGAGTCTAAACTTCCTGGCACACATGGTCCAATTCCAGAATGCCCTTTGGGAACAGGGGTTGGACATAGTGTAGAACATGCCTGATTTCCTTCAACAGGTAGAGCTTGCCAAATTACTTCAGACCGGCTCAGATGTGGGTACTCATGTTCTGAGGTCGGCCTACGACTGCGGACACCTCTTAACGGGCGGCCGCCACTGGCATTTGCCTCCATCACCATGATTGGCTTTGGGTTTCTGGGTTCGATCCAGATGTACAGATCAACATACTGGATGCTCCCTTCAAGGGCGCCATGCTCTTTGGCGAAGACACAGAGAGGATCATCACCAGGTTGTAGGACTCTGGCAAGGCAATCCGAACCGTGCAGTCCATTTACCGCCCGAAACAGGGGCGAGCTCATAAGCCCCGTTGTCGTGGCCGTGGGGGACATCGGCCTCAGCAGCCTGGTTTCCAGCAACAATCACAGCGAGGCAGCTTCAGTCATAGGGGCGGGGCCAGAAGATCCTCTGCGTCCTCCTCTCAACAGGCCAAGGCAGTTAACGCCGCCCCACCATCCTCCTGCCTGACTATCCAGGCTACCTTCCTCCCCTAGATGCACAGTCAGGGGAGCCGGTCGGAGGCTGCTTTTCCCTCTATGCGGATGCATGGGGTCAAGTGACCTCCGACAAGTGGGTACTCTATCTCGTGGAGTTTGGGCACTCCATAGAGTTCAACTGTATTCCGCCGGACAGACCACCACCTCCATCCCTTTATCCAAGGGAACACCGAGCGCTGGTCTGAAGGGAGATCCTCTCCGTTTTGGACAAAAAGACTATCGAGCCGGTTTCCCCGGCCGAAAGAGAGAGGGTTTTTCTTCCACTTCTTCCTTGTTCCAAAGAAGTTGGGAGACTTCAGACCCATTCTGGACCTTAGTGATCTAAATCAATGGGTCTCCTACAGGAGATTCAGGATGGTTTCCTTCCCCACGCTCCTGCCGCTGATTTTGGCGGAGGACTGATTGTCATCCCTGGACATGCAGGATGCTTACCTGCATATCCCTATTGCTAGGAACCATCGAAGATTTCTTAGGTTCAGGTTCGAGGGCAAAGACCATCAGTTTCAAATACTTCCCTTCTGTCTCTCTTCAGCCCCCAGAGTCTTCACCAAGTGCCTAGCAGTAGTCACCGCGGCACTACGGAGACGGGGCCACTTTGTGTTCCCTTACCTGGATGATTGGCTCCTCCTGGCTCCCTCCAGGTCCCGCCTGTTAAAAACTATCGGGGATTCCATCTCACTTTTTCAGCGTCTGGGGATCACCATCAACAGGGACAAATCTCACCTGCTCCCATCCCAGAACCTACAATTCATTGGAGCTGTTCTGGATACCACTCTCGGGAAGGTATTTCTTCCCTCCGACAGAGCGGGTCGCATTCAGGTCTTGGCATCTCAGATCTCTTCAGCCTCGAGTTCCTGCAAGACTTCTTCTCAGGCTGTTGGGGCATATGGCAGCTGCCATAGTTTCGGTTCCTCTAGCACGCCTGCGCATGAGAACCATCCAGTGGTCCTTAACGGTACGGTGGGATCAAACATCAGACAGCTTGGATGCCTTGATCCGGATTTTGGAGCCAGTCCACCAGGAATTACGCTGGTGGATGTCGTCCAAAAATTTGCTGGCAGGCATTCCCTTCCATGTGGGGCACCGTCCCAGATTCTGACCACGGACCTTGGTCCCCACTAAAGGAAGATCTGCATATCAACGTTCTAGAGCTGAGAGTGGTCCTTTATGCCTTCCAAGCCCTGGTCTTGGTCTTAGTGCCAGGCCACCTCTTGGTGCAGATGGACAACACTTTGGTGATGTTCTACATCACCAAGCAGGGTGGCACACACTCTAACCCCCTGTGTCGGGAAACAGTGTGAGTGTGGGATTGGGCTCTGGAGCACCAGCTCTTGAGGACGGCGGTACACGTTTTGGGGGAACAAAACGTACTGGCCGATACACTCAGCAGGACAAAGTCGCAGGCTCACGAATGGGAGCTGCTTCAAGAAGTCGCAGATCACATCTCCTGTCAGTGGGGGACACCAGACCTGGATCTCTTCACGTCATGGTCCAACGCAAAACTGCCCAGTTTCTGCTCGCTAGGTCCAGAGCCTGGAGCTTCTTGGCAAGACGCCATTGTCCCTCTGCTGGAAAGGGAGGTTTCTCTGCACTTTTCCTCCTTTCCCACTGCTACAGAAGGTTCTCCTCAAAGCGTAGTCAGAACCCTCCATCTTCATTCTGATTGCTCCGCTTTGGCCTCGTCAGATTTGGTTTCCTTTGCTTCAGCGTTTAGCAGCAGAGCCTCCGCTGCCTCTTCCACTATCCTCTCACCTCCTGTCGCAGGACAGTGGGTCCCTGATCCATCCGAATCTGCACTCTCTTCCCCTGCATGACTGGCTCTTCCGGACCTAGCTAAAGCCAGATTTGGTGTGTCCGATCAGGTGGCACAAGTTCTGGTCGAGGCGTGCTAGCCTGCCACCAGGGCCACTTTCGCTGTGAAGTGGAAACGTTTCTGTATATGGGCCGTGTGACGCTTGGATAGCTGGTTCTGGTTACTCTATGATTTTTTGTAAAATAAAAATATAGTATGATTGTCTGTCATGAGAAATGATGTGCTCCTGGATGACCCCCCAGGTTTCACTTCAAAGGGCAGGATATATGTTAAACAGCAGATCTCTGTGAGGTGATTAACTTGCAAAAACTCCCATTTTATGGCCTTATTTAGGATCTGGGTTGTTTGAAGCTAAGAACTAAAATATCCATTTTATGACGTCCTCAGGAAGGGCAGTTAATTTCAACTGGAGCTGGAAAAACTATGTTACAGCTGGGTGAGAAAACTGACGAGTTGTAAAAGCTCTTTGATGTCTTTGTGAAAGCAGGAAACTGCTCCCGGATGAAAGAGGACACTGGAAAATCAGTCTTAATTAAGAGTGTCATCATTTGGAAAATGAGTTTTGCTGAAATCACAGAATTTAGTACCTCTTGATGGGACTTCCTGTTTTGTGTGTGTGTGTGTGTCTCTGTGTATGTATATATACGTGTGTGTGTGTGTGTGTGTGTGTGTGTGTGTGTATGTATATATATATATATATATCTATGTGTATAAAGTAAATGTAATATATTTTTTTATATATCCTGAAAAGGAGGAGCTATTTGATGACATAATGGAGAAGGCAGGTTCAGGACAGTGTTTTAATTATGCTGCGACTGACCTTTAGGTGATATAAATGTTTGGACTCTGAAGAAGAAACATCCACTCTAGCACTATTATTTATTTACGAGTTTAACCAGGAAGGCATACTAAGCAGTGCTGCTCGATTCCAGATGCCACCTGGGGGTCAAGACCCAAGACAATAGTACAAAACACTAGATCTTACTCCGAGACACAGCTCTTGCAGCAGGTTACACCATTAGAACTGAAGCCGGCAGGCGTCAGGACCCCATGGAAAAATTCTAGCTAGCTATCTTCAGGGGGACCATCCCAGCGTCAGTCCTGCCTCCGGCGTCAGGCGTGGTACAAAGAGGCGGTCCATAGTTTCTGAGTTCTTTCCCCGCTCAACTTGCATGTGTCTCACCCTTCGGGTTCCAAGTCCAGCGCATGACGCTGGTTCAGAGCTTTCTCCGGAAATTATTTTTCTTCAAGCAAGATTGTTGCTGATGTCCCTCCGACCTCCGGTCATCCCTCCAAGTGTGCTTATGGAAATAGATCCCCTTCAAGGACCCCACACGCCTGTGTTAGGTGCCTGGGCCCAGACCACGATACCGGGCCTGTTCGTTCTGCCAGGGCTTTAACAGCCGAACAAGGATCCGACGTCAGAAGGCCCTCCAGGCTTTTTGTTGGAGGAAAACTGAAGACCATGTCTCCAAGGGGAATCTTCGTCAAATCCCACAAGCACGCTGAGAAAGAAGGGAGAAGGCCCCTTCCAGGTCCCCGTCCAGGGCTTCGGAGTCCCGCAGCTCCGGTTCTCTGTCCGACTGCTCTCCTTCCAGGGCCAGCTCTCAGCCTCCCCCGGCTGTGGTAAGAAAGCCTTTTTCTTCTCAGGCAAAGTCCGCCAGGCCGTCGTCGTCCTCCTCTTCCAAGGCCTTGGCGAAGTCCGGGGAGTGCCACCACCATCATAAGTCAGGTTCCCGCCTCTTTGGCTCCCGGACGTCCGGTCGCCTTCTGTGCCTCGCAAAACTTTGAGCTCACACCGTTGAAGAGACTCTGGACCCGACCGCCCGACCGCCGGCCGACGTCATTCCTCCCTGAGCCGCTGTCGGCCGGATGGCCGTTGTCGGCCAAACCATCCCAGCGGACACCGGTTGGGGGACCGGTGTCCGTTCCGCCTGAGAAGAGGGCTCCCACGCCTCCGACCGACGTCGGTCAGGAGATGTTGACGGAGGAGGACTTAACGCAGCCCGAGGACCAGACTGGCGCACCCGGCCTCGCTAAACTCCCAGGGGCCCCGCCTACCCGAGGCCCTGTGGAGCCGACGCTGACCTCGACGATCACCACCGCGCCTGGGCCGCTGGACTTTCTGTAGCGAAGTGAAGATCTCCACTACTGGTGGGACACCATTGTGCGACACGGCCCCCACCGCCTCCTCCTTCCCCCTTCGCCTGGGTCGGCAGGCTTGCTCTCCCCGGGAGCCTGGATCCTCTCCCAGGGAAGATCAGAAAACTGAGACCTCCGTCTGAATCCTCTTCTGATCACCCAGCCCCAAGAGATCCAGGAGACACCGACGTGCCGACGGAGGACACGGGATCAGTCTACTCTTCCTCTAGATCCCCATTCTCTCTCCATCCCTTCTCCGACCCACGTGAGACACCGAGATCTCCTCCTGATGACCCCTCGCTCATGGATATTATGCGACATATCCAGGAGAACATGGGATAGGATGCAGAAGAACTAGACCCCGAAGGTTATGCCTTGCCAAATATCTTGGCAGAAGGACCCCAAGCCTGTGGTGGTACCACCCTTGGTGGACACTTCGGACGCCACCAAGGCAGGCGTGAAGCGTCCACATTCGCCTGCAGCAAGTCAAGAAAGCTGATCGCCTGTACAAGGCTCCTAAGGACCACTCAGTACCTGACACAGCAGCCTCAGGCCGACTCTCTGGTCATCACAGCCTCACATGACCGGTCACAGAGGCCGCAACATTTGAGCACCCTGCCACCAGACCCAGAGTCCAAACAGTTGGACGCACTGGGCAGGCGCACGTACGCTTGCTACCTGTGCCATCAGATCCTTGAACTACCTGACCCACATGGTTCAATTCCAGAACGCTTTGTGGGAACAGGGTCTGGAGGCGGCTGAAAAGCTGCCCGAAGGTGAGCAGAAGGAGGAGATGCTCCAGCTCCTCTGTACGGGTTCAGACGGTGTTTTCTGGCGAGACGAGTTATCCCTCTCCTGGGCGAACAGATTCTCTGACTTCGCCTCCCTTCCCGCTGATCCAGAGAGTTCTTCTCAAACCGCGTGAGCACGACTCATGATCCTGGTGGCCCCATTCTGGCCCATAGACAGATCTGGTTCCCTTTGTTGGTGCAACTATCTCGGGAACCCCGCCCGCTGCCGGCCAGCTCCCACCTCCTGTCTCAGGAGAAAGGTTCATTAGTCCATCCGACTCACGCTTTTGAACCTGCATGCTTGGCTCCTAGAACATAGCAATCTTGTGTCACGGGTCTCGCTAAGAGGTTGCAGAGGTTCTTTCTGCAGCCAGAAAGCCGCAACGATATGTATGTATGCCATGAAATGGCGCCTGCTTTTTGTTTATGGTCACGAGTCTGATCTTTTCCCTTAGGTTGTCCTGTGGAGTAGTTTTGGATTACCTCCTCTCCGCTTTTTCATTCAGGCCCAGCTTCTACTCCTCTATTAAGGTGCACTTTGTGCCATTTCTGCTTATCACCTCCCGTGGGTCATCAGACAGTAGCTCAATTGACGCCTCTCGGGAATTTCTTTGGGAGTGTTACACTAGGCCTCCCATTAGGGACCTGTACCCCCATGGATCTGCTCTTTGTCCTGGAACAGCTCACACCCTCCTTTGAATCTGCCTCGATTATGAGCCACGCTTTCTGTCGTGGAAAACGTTATTTTTAGTTGCTGTTACTTCAGCGAGAAGAATTTCTGAGCTTCACGCCCTTATGTGCAAAGAGCCTTATTTAGTTTTCCACCAGGACAGAGTATCCCTGAGGACGAATCCTAAGTTTTTACCTAAGGTGGTCTCTTCATTCTCTCTAAACCAGGACATTGACCTTCCAGTCTACTTCCCGACTTATTCAAATAGAGGAGAGGCTTTGCTCCACACCCTGGATGTTCACCGCAGCCTGAGGTATTACCTCGACAGAACTAAACCCTCCCGTAGTTCTGAACAGCTTTTAATTTCCTTCTCTGAGAGAATGATGGACCAATCAGTATCCAAACAGTCTCTGTCTTGCTGGCTTGTCCAGTGTATTTCCTCTGTTATGATATAAAACAAAAGCCTCCCGGGCTCGGGTCCGTGGTCATTCTGCTAGGGGGTGGCCATCCTTGCAGCACTCCAGAAACGTCTCCACCTCTGCTATTTGTGCTGCAGCCACTTGGAGCTCTGTGCATACCTTTATCAGGCATTATAGCCTGGACACGCCTCTAGGCGAAGGGCTGGTTTCGCCTGCGGTGCTACAGGGTCTCCTGTCCTAGGTTCAGGACCTGAATGTACTTCCTATTTTCCTCCTCCCGAATTTCTGGCAGCTCACTGCTTGGGAATCAGTCCTAATGGTAGTAACTTTACTGCAAGAGCTGTGTCTCGGTAAGATAGTACAGTTGCGTAAGAACTTATTGAACAGTAGATCTTTGAGAACAGCTCTTGCAGCAGGTACCTTCCCGCCCACCTTCCCCTTTGAGGAGGAATGGCTCAGTTTTCCTGAGCAGGGATTTATATCTTCTGTCTTCTGACGGCGAACTCGGTCTCCATTTCGTGTCGGCCTCGCCGGAAGTCTCCAGCGGGAGAACTGGGGAATTCAGGACCGCCTTTTGTACCACGCCTGACGCCGGAGGCAGGACCGACGTCAAGGGTCCTCGTCGAAGATAGCTAGTTAGAATTTTTCCATGGGGTCCTGACGCCTGCTGGCTTCAGTTCTAATGGTGTAACCTGCTGCAAGAGCTGTTCTCGAAGATCTACTGTTACGGTAAGTTCTTACGTAACTGTACTTTACAGAGTTAATACAAACAGTGGATGGCCATCCGCCATACAGACATCGGCAGATAGATACAGACAGTAAGAAGATTAAATACATGATACAATTTAGATGGTTACATCTGAGCACAGAAACACAATTTCAATATATAATTTGGCATTAGCTATAACAAGAGCAGCTGGAGAAGTGGGTGCTGAGTAGGCGATTGCGATGGCTGGGGTTGGGTGAGTGTCTTGTATCAGCTGGCAGGGCGTTCCATAACTGTGGGATATGGTAATTGAAAGCAGCCTGATCTTTGGTTGTGCGCATGAAGGGGACGTGGAGGAGCCTGGGGTCAGTGTATCTGAGGGAGTAAGGGGAGGGGGGAGGCTGTTGGGAGAGGGTAGAGGCCAGGTGGGGGGGTAGGGAATGAGACCAAAATTTGGTGCGAACCTAGCACTGAGTTAATCTACGGTCTTGGAGGGATGGCAGGGCTAGGGAGCTGTATAAGGTGCAGTGGTGGGTTGTGTGTGGACAGTCGAGGATAAATCGACAAAAAGAGTGGAAAAGGGTGTCAGGCTGGCCAAGGCGGAGGAGGGAGTGATAGTATAGACTATATCGCCATAGTCGAGTACTGGGAGTATCATCTTTTGGACAATCGCATTCCTAGCAGGAGAAGGGAGGCAGCTTTTATACCTGTATAGGGCGCAGAGTTTAGGGAGAAGTTTCTTGTGGATGGAGTCAATATGAGTGGCGAAATCGAGGTGCAGGTCGAGCCAGACACCTAAGTATCTGAAGCTGGTGCATTGTTCCAGTAGGGACCCATCCAGGGTTTTGAAAGAGGGGCAGGGGGCTTGGCGGGAGAGTCTTTGCTGTGAGTCGAAGGTTAGCGACGTAGTTTTTTTTTTTTTTTTTTAGGGTTTAGGAATAGTTGGTTTGACCGGAACCAGTCCTGGATGGCGCTGAAGTCCTCCTGTAGGAGATTCGCCACTATGCTTGTGGAGGGGCCTGAGCATACAGTACTGTGTTGTCCGCATACATTTGTATGGAAGAGTGGCGACAGGCTGATGGTAGGTCGCTTAGGAATATAGAGAAGAGCAGTGGGCCCAAGACTGATCCTTGGGGGACGCTGTTGGTAACTGGCAAGGGGTTAGATGTGTGAGGCAATTTTTACAGCCTGGTGTCTGCCCACCAGGTAGTCGTGGAACCATGTAGTGGCTGGTTTGGAGAGCCTGGATTCAGTTAGTTTGAAGAGGAGTAGAGTGTGGGAGACTATGTCGAAAGCCTTGGCTAAGTCTATAAAGATGGCAGAGGTGATGTGGCCTTTGTCCATACCAGTGAGTATGTCGTCAGTGACCCGTAGCAGGAAGGTGATGGTTGAGTGAGATTTGCGAAAGCCGGATTGGAAAGGAGTGAAGAAGGAGGAGGCGTCCAGATGGGGAGAGAGTTGGGCGAGGACAAGACGCTCCTGTATTTTTGCTAGAATCGGGAGTAGGGAGATGGGGCGATAGTTGCCTGGGGAGGAGGGGTCGCCCCCTTTAGGTAGGGGTATGACGGTAGCCTGCTTTCCATTCAGAGGGTAATTGCCCATCGTGACGGAGAGGTCGAATAGCTCGGCTAGAGGGGCGGCTATGGCTGGAGCGGACAAGTATAACATCTTGGCATCCAAGGACGTAGGACATTTGCCTTTGTTGGGGTTCAGGGAACATAGGGATTTGAGGACTTCGGTTTGGGATACAGGGCAGAAGGAGAACTGTAGGGCTGGTGGGAGGGTACTAGGTTGGTGGGGGGGTCCAGGGTGGGTGGACGCTGAAGGGATGATAGAAGCGAGTCAGTGCAGCTGAAGAAGTAGCTATTGAAGGCATCGGTTACCTCGCAGGGATCGGTGATGTAGGTGCCCTGAACTGATAGTGTCGGGGGTGGAGGTTGGGTGAGGGGGGAGAACAGGGATTTGAACTATTTCCAGAAGTTAGTCGGGTGGTTTATGTTTGCGCTAAAACCCGCTAGAAAATAGTTCTTATTTGCCTGGTGAATGAGGTTTGTGCAGGAGTTGTGGAGGGCTCTGTAGGTTTGGAAGGATGTCTGGGTGCCCAGTTTCTTGTGTACTTTCCATGCGTGGTCCCTGGAGTGGCATTTACTGATGTCAGCGGTGATCCAGGGAAGATGGGGGCCTTTGACTCTTTGTGCGCAGGGGGGGCATGTTTGTCCCAGACTTTAAGAAATTCGGCCTTGAAAGTTTCGAGCGCGACGTCAATGGATGTGGCCATTGGGATGAAGGACCAGTCTACTTGTCCTAGATCTAACAGGAGCGATGCTAGGTCCAGAGAATTGTATGACCGTGTGCGCAGCGTCTTTGGAGGGAAAGCTGTGGGCCTGTGCATTTTCCTGATCGGGAAAATCATGTGGTGGTCACTTATGGAGTCGGGGAGCAGGCCTGCGCATATGATCCTGTGTGGGTGGGAGGAGAGAGCCCAGTCCAGCAGTGAGTGATTTTGCCTCTTGTGATTGAGCCTGGTGGGGTCAGCAATCAGTTGTGCGAGGTTCAGGGCCTTGATCTTGGTCTTAAGGTGGGCTTTATCTATGGCTAGCCAGTTGAGGTTATAGTCACCGTGGTGTGGTTCACACCATGTGCTATGACCGTAGGTTGTCCAGGTGAGTAATGATGTCCATTGGGGTTGTTCCGGGGCAGTAGGTGCCTGCAACGATACTGGGGTGGAGCATGGAGCGAGAGTTTGATTAGAGGAGTCTATGTGGGCTGGGAGTGAGGGAATCTGCACTGTTGTAAACTCCAGACTAGTGGAGATGTACATGGCAGTTCCTCCGCCTCTCTTATTCCCTAGTCTATCATGCCTGATGATTGTGTAGCCAGGTATGGATACTTCAGCATCGGTAAGCTGGGGTTTTAGCCAGGTTTCGGAGATGATCAGGATGTCAGGACGATGGGTATGGGCAATTTGTTGCAGCACAGAGATTTTATTTAGTAAACTGCAGGTGTTGAGGTGCAGGAGCCTGAGACCTTTGGGGAATGAAAATGGGGTGTGGGCGTTTGTGGTGGTGGGTCCTGGGTTTGCCTCTATATCACCGGCCAGGAGGAGTAGCAGTGTAATAAGCTGTTTGGTTTTATGCCAGAAGTATTTTGGGCAGGTTGTAGGTGTGAGATCGGAGGTAGTATGTGGAGGGCTGGGGTGTGGAGAACAGAAAGACCGGGGAGAAAGGATGGGGGCAGGATGGTGGTGCTAATGGGCCAGTTGTGTATGTATGCCTGGGCATGGGCATGCAGAAGGTGAGGGGCAGCATAATTGGGCTGAGGGGCGAGGCAGGGGGCATCTGCGGGGAAGGGGGGGTTCTCTGTTTAGGAGGTCTGCTGGGGGCAGGGATGACAGAGGAGCCAGTGAGAGGAGCAGCAGGGCAGCAACATGGTCAGAAAGATTGAGGAGAATGCTGTGTCTTGGTGGTAGCGGCCTCTAGTGGTAGCAGCTGATAAGCAGCAAATAGGAGAGTGGGCTGATAGGTTTTTGAGATCACGTGGGTGAGCACTATAAAGCTAGGAGCTCACCAAGGACGGTGGTGGGGGTGGCGAGGCCAAAAGCCCAGTGAAGCACAAGAGTCCCTTTGGAAGGTCAAGCCCTTGTAGATTCTATTGTTCAAACTGTAATGGCGCCAAAACTGCGGTTCGAGTTCTGCGGGCGGTGTTCTTACTTGGGATGTGCTTCTGGGGTCTCTGTAGCTGCTGGCTGGGAGGGCTGAGCTTCTTCAGGGAGCCGTCTCGACCCGAGTATATGTCTAATTGTCTGATGGTAGGAATTTTGCACTTTTTAACCCTTTTTTTTTTTTTTTTTAAGTGATTGTATGTTTTTGTGATATATTCTGTATTTACATTTTACACATTTTTATCTATTTTTAAGTATAACTCTGTTTTAAGAGACTTCTTGTTGTGTCTTTGAAATTTTTTATTTGACAAGTGAAGCTTATCTGGTTAAAGTTGACAGTGTGCAAAAGCTTACTGGTTTACCAAACCGGGAAAAGGTAAGAGTTCATTCTGAGGTCTTTCATAGAGTTTTTAAGGGTTCATTTTGTACACCTGATTAGGTGCCTGTAGGTGAAAGATATCTGCCCCCCCCCCCCGAAGAGCAGAATTATCTGAGCCTGTACATTGGGTATGCTAGCAAGAGGTTCACAGTTTGAATCCCTCCAGAACTTGAGACCAAAGTCTGATTCGAACCCACAAAATAGACAGGAGGGTTACCCTGTTTCTGTTCACAGTACTGCGCTCGGAGGTTGGCACTGTGGGAGCAGAGGGCCTGACCTGCTGAGTGGGATTGTGACAGGCCACAGCCAAGAGGATGGACCCTCTGGTCTGTCCTGTTAATTCAGTTCTAGAATGCCTACTCTGTCTTTCAGAGACAGGTCTCAGTTACTCCTTTATCAAAGTACACCTGCTTAACCTGTGCTCCACTTTCTTTTTACTTTTTTTTTCTATTCTTTATGAGCCCATCCTACTGCCAAGCATCCCCGCGGTTATAGACCCCCTCGCCAGTGGCTCCCCCACATCAGCCGCCCTCCCAGGACCCCCTCGATTGCCCCCCCAGGGCAGGGTCGTGGCACCCGCCCAAGGTGCCACGAACAACTGGATAGGGTGGTAGTCGCCTGGGAGCTGATTGTAGCTGGGGGGCTCATAGCGTAGGCAGTGCTGTTTCCGCTTGTGGGGAGCGGGAATGTGAATAACGCCAGTGTCCATCCTGCTCTGATCTTGCTGGCGCCGTCTTCTGTGGAACCCCGGACTCCACCAGGGGGCCGCCATACACCAGCAACACCCCACACCCTCCCCCCAGAGAGGGAGAGCAGTCCATGACATGCTCAATCCAACTTTCCCCAGCCGGCCCTCTGACCCAGGTCCGTTCCTGAACCTAGGTCGCAGGCATCGTGAGGGGAAATCCAACCACTGTGCTGACGGGCCAGCCCCTGGGCTCCACTTTCTCGGGTTCCTTCCGAGAGTTGTGCCACTCTCTCTCCCGACTAAGGGCGAGGGCCCTGTGGGCACTCGCTTCTCTCTGTCCCGTAAAGGAGAGTAGGAACCTGGATCATCTTCGTATCAACGGAGGCGCTCTTGAGATTGTGAGTGATCTGTCCCTGGAGCTGACCATTTCTACCTCGGTCAAGATTGCCAGTTTAGCTGCTGGCTTCTCGGCTTTGCCGATGGGCTAGTCAACCGAAGTTTTGGCCGACCCAGTTGAGACTATTCTTGACTCTATCAACCCTTTGTCAACGACTCTTACTAGGACTCCGGTCCTTTCCTTCTTTGGCAAGGGAACCCAGCTTGCTGGGAACCCTGCCAAGGAGGTGGTCCCTGATCCTGGGAAGTCCCTGGTTTCTCTGGGGTCTCCCGAGTGACTGAGTCGGCCCGCCCAATCTCGATTGAGGTCTCTGCCCCAGGAAGGTGCATAAGCACTCAAAAAAGAGGCAATGCCATTGGTCTTGGTCGTCCTCGTCCTCCTCAGATGAGGAGAGGCTTTGACGGAAGCTCCATCAACACTATGCGGACCTCATGTGGTAGCAGCTTATTCTTTCCAGGCATAAGCAGACTCCAGCCTCAACCCCGGCCATTATTTGGCTTTCGCCTCCTAGGCCGAAGCAGACTCCTCTGGAACTGCTAAAACCAGTTCCCCCACCCATGGAGCCAGCTAAACCTGTTACAGTTTGGCCAAAACCGGTCTCTCCACCGATTGTGGTGGAACTACCGCCTAAGCAGCCTGTGGGAGGGGTGCCTTCTAAGGAAGTTCGGCCTAATACTGGGCTTCCCTCATGGCTGATCGCCCTAGGTGAGTTGAGGGCGACCTGGGTTGCCAATCTTTGTATTCAGAATCCTTTGATTCTGATGACACCAGCCTTCAATTTCACCCACGGGATGACGAGTCGACTGGTGATTTGTCGACAGAGGAGGGCCCTTTGTCCTTTCAGGGCATTCTTCACCTGATCTAAGTCCACGGGGATGCCCCTGAAGCCAATCCAGAAAAAGGAGTATCATCTCACGGATATCCTCAAGAGAGGGGATAACCACGACGGAAGCCTTTCCTGTGGCTGAAGCCATTGTTTGCCTGGCCCTAGAACTTTGGCAGCAGCCTACCTCCTGCCCAGCTCTGTCTGCCCAGATGGCCCACAAGTATGCGGTGCCCATGGGGTCCCTTTCAGAGTTCACAAAGCATCCTTGGGCCGAGAGCCTTGTGACCGCCTCTGTGTTCAGACGTACAGGCAGTTCTTCCGACACTGGTAGACCTCCAGACAAGGAGTCCAAGAAATTGGACCACTCTGCTAGGAAGGTCTATGCGGCATCCTCCTTAGGCCTCTGTCACGCAAGTTTGGCCATCGTCATGGCACACTTCTCCCATGCCCTCTTGGGGTCCTTGCATGAAGTCCTCCCACATCTCCCCATTGACCTGCAAACTACGGTCAAGCAATTCTGGGACCAAGGCCGTGCAGTAGCTAAGCATCAGCTCCAGATGGCCCTGGACATTGGGGACTCATGTGCCCATTTGTTGACAGCTGCATTTCCCTCCCGTCGCAGGGCTTGGCTGAGGCTCTCTGCCTTCATGGTGGATACCCAGCACAAATTGGCTGATGTTCCTTTCCTGGGCACAGATCTCTTCAGTCCAGGTATGGATGGTCACCTTCAGCGAATCGAACAGTCCAATGCCACCTTGGACACTATGTCTGCCCAAAGTACTTATGGTAAGAAGCAGAAGAAGCCTTTTCAGCATTCTCCCCCTGTGGTCCAGCAGCCCTCCTTTCATAGAGTTCAGCAGAAGGAGCAGGCTTGGCGCCTCGGACCTACCCAGGCCCACAAAGGAGGTTGAGGTTCTGGCCCTGGACCCTCTTCCTCCAAGCCTTCCCAGTGACGGGATAAGGGTCGCCACCCCTGTCCTCGTCATACCAGCTCTGGGTCCTCCCGTGGGGGGCCGGCTCCGCCACTTCCTTTCCGCCTGGTCCGCTGTTACCAGGGACAGGTGGGTCCTAGACGTAATCGGCCAGGGTCTGCCTCTGGAATTCGAGCAGTACACCCTCCAAGCTGAGCCCGCACCTCACAGGAGGAGAGAGTATCTGCCCACACTCAGTTGGCTTTCTGAGACGACACTGTTCAGCTCCTCCTCAAGAAAGCAGTGGTTTGAGTGGTAGATCCTCCAATAGACCCAGGGTTCGTTTCCAGGTACTTGCTGGTTCCGAAGCGGACAGAAGGGCTAGTGGCCCCATTCTAGATCTGCACGACCTGAACCAGTATCTCTGGTCCTGCACCTTCCGGATGGTAACTCTGTCCCAGATCATACCATCCCTGGAGCAGAACATGTGATTCTCCTCACTGGATCTTCAGGACGCGTTCTTTCATGTCCCAATCTCTCTCATCAATGGTTCCTCCACTTCAGGGCAGATGGAACCCTTTACGAGTTCCAAGCCATGCCATGCCATTCAGCCTGTCATCGGCCCCACGGGTCTTCACCAAATACACTGCAGTGGTGGCAGCCCACCTCAGGCGTCGAGGGGTTAGAATATACCCCTACCTCAACGATTGGCTTTTAGCAGGTTCCACCCAGCAGGAGGTGGAGAGGTCCAGGGACCTGGCCCTCCAGACTTGCTCTCAAGCTTGGTCTCCTGATCAACGAGGACAAGTTGGAGCTTTCGCCTTCTCAGTTGATGTGCTTCATCGGGACAGAGCTCAACTCTCACCGAGCCAGAGCTCGGCTCCCTGCAGACAGGGTGGAGGTTCTCTCCTCCTTTTCCTTTGCCCAGTCATTTCTGGTTGGGCAATTGTGCCCTGCCTGGGACTTTCTGTGCCTTCTGGGCTACATGGCGGCCTGCACCACCGTGGTCCGCTGGGCCAGGTGGCATATGCGGCCCTTTCAATGGGAGCTGGCAGCCCAGTGAACTGTGCGCCTAGGTCATTTCATCCAGCTGATCACTGTTACCCAGAAGATGTGGGGCACTCTCCAGTGGTGGACCATCCTAGACCGGTTGCAGGAAGGAATCCCATTTGTCCGCCCTGAGCAGATGGTCATCCTCATGACCGATGCCTCTCATGGGCTGGGGAGCCCACATGGGGGACAACAGGGTCCATGGGTTCTGGACCCCTGAGGAGTCCCATTAAAACATCAACGAGCGGTCAGACTGACACTGTCAGCATTCGCTCCACAGCTTCGGGGTCAAGTGGTTCAAGTCCAGACAGACAATACCACAACCATGTACTGCCTCAACAAGCAGGGCGGCACGCACTTCCGACTGTTGTGCAGGGAAGCGCTCCACATCTGGACACTCGTGAGCCAACTGAAGGCGGATCTCCTAGCCATCCACATGGCAGGAGCTCGGATGCTTTCAGCCGTATAGGCGAGGCATCCCACGAGTGGTCTCTCTATCCAGAGGTAGCTTACAGTCTGTTCTCCCCCTGAGGCAAATCAACATTGGACCTGTTTATCCCCACGGAAAACACCATACCCACCTCCCTCAGCTGGAATTGCTGCAGGGGGGTGCCTTCTCGAGGCCGTGGACCCCAAGTGTGTTCTATGCCGTCCCTCCATTACCCTTGATCCACAGGGTGCGCCTCACAGTGCGGAGGGAGAAGGCGCAGGTCATCCTGGTAGCCCCAGACTGGCCACTCCAGTTCTGGTCTCCAGATCTCCTCATCCTCAGCAACAGGCTTCCAAGGCGGCTTCCAGCACGCCCAGACCTGATCTCTGTCAGTCATGGGAAGTTATTCCAACCGGACCTTCAGTCCCTGTATCTGACAGCCTGGTACCTTAGCGGCTAGAGTGCCAGGCTTTGGGTCTCTCCGAGGATGTTCTCACGGTAATGGAAGCATCCAGGAAGGAGTTGACGAGGAAATGTTATGCCTTGAAATGGAAAAGGTTCTCCATTTGGTGTCGGGGCAAGGGCCTGGACCCTCTGTCTTGTGGCTAACATTCTAGACTACCTTTGGTTTCTTTTCAAGGCAGGTCTTTGGTCATCGACCCTTAGGGTGCACCTGGTAGCCATCTCTGCTTACTGGGTGTGGGCAGGTCAGCAGATGGTGGCACAGGAGACCGTGGTCGGTCGCTTTCTCAAAGGCCTGGATCACATATCCTCCCCGGTGTGTGAACTGCCACCTCCATGGGATCTACTGCTGGTCTTGGTTAAACTCATGGGCAAGCCATTCGAACCAATGCACAAGTGTGAGATGTGACACTGTCATGGAAGACTGCCTTCCTGGTGGCTGTCACGTCTGCCAGGAGGACAGGGGAGCTCCAGGCGCTCTCAATGGACTCCCCTTATCTGGTCTTCCACAGGGACAAGGTTCTCCTGTGCCCCCACCCAAAATTCCTCCCGAAGGTGCTGTCAGAGTTTCACCTTAACCAGGTGATGACTCTGCCTGTGTACTACCTGAACTACACTTTGGATGCTGAGTACATGCTCTTTACTCTGAACCTGAGACAAGCTCTCTCCTATTACAAGCAGAGGACGGTGGAAATTCAAGGAGAGGTTTGCCAGCTGTTTTTCACCTACACTGAAGCCGCTTCTGGCAGACCTGCAGCAAAGCAGACGATTGCAAGATGGATTACATTTTGCATTGATCTCTGCTATAAGTTGGCGGGCAAGGAGCCTCCCAGTGGAATAAGAGCTGATTCTACCCACCATACCGCTGCATCAGTGGCTGCTTTCAGGGACATCCCTATCCAGGAAATCTTCCAGGTAGCAGCCTGTAAACACCTTTATTACCCATTACCACATCAACTTTGAGTCACGCTGGGATGCTGGTTTTGGGGCCTCAGTTCTCCAGTCTCTGTTTCCTAAGTAGCAGGTGTGCGCCTTGCCTCCCTCCTCCCGGTGAACTGCTAGAAATCTGCCAAATAGTGTGGATGAACAACATATTAACCCTCCTAGAAAAACTGGTTACTCACCTATAACAGTAGTTCTAGGAGTGATATATGTTGTTCATCCACACGGACCCATCCGACTTCTCCGGCTGTGATGCACACACCTGACTTCCAGCGGGCTAAGATCTGGCGTCATGGGGTGTAGCCGAGTTATACCACCTAGTTGGGGAGGAGCCATCTTGAAGACTTCCAGCAGATTTGGTAGGACTATGTTGTTAGTGTGATGAACAACATATACCACCCTAGAACTACTGTTACAGGTGAGTAACCTGTTTTTCTAGGATCGTGGATATGTTGTTCATCCACACCGTTTGGCATGTCCCTTTCCCCTTTAAATCTTGCCGGGAGTCTTCAAGCTGGCTTCTCCCATCCACCCGGGTGGTATATACTTCGGCTCTGCCCCATGACGTCAGATCTTCCTTTCTGCTGGAAGATGCAGGTTGTCTCCCTCGTACTCACGCATTTCGTAGGCCCTGGCTTTCAAAACTTTGGTTTTACCGAAATTAAAACTCATCTGAGTTAGCGATGGCGCTGTTGCGTCCTCTGTCGTGGAAGAGAAATCTTCTCCAGGATTTCGCCGGTGTCCTTGCAGCCAGAAAATGTGCACCGATCCACATCTCACGTGTGTCTACTGCCTAGGTGTCAGCCATGACACCTTGTCCTGCAGCTATTGTGTGGCCTTCCATCCCAACGTCCTGAACGACTGCCTGGCACGTTTAAAGTTGGAGACTGGAGAAAAGAAATCCTCCGATGAAGTCCAAGGAAGCTAGGTGGGTGGTTTCCGGGGCCATGGGTTCCTCCGAGCAGCTGGAACGATTCAAGAAAAGCCACCAAGGCTCGGACACAGTTGAAACTTTTTCGTTCCACTCAACCTGGGCTCCACCTTCACAGGTTCCTTTAAGGAGTTTTCAGTCTCTCCCCACCTTGGGAGAGGCGCCCGCAGGCTCTCACTCCTCCCAATCTCGCAAGCGAGATAAGGAACCGAGCACATCTACTTCTTGGTGAAGGCGCTCTTGGGACCCAGAGGTCTCAGTCCCAGGAGCATGCAGTCTCTACCTCGGTCGAGATAAATTCCTCAGCTGCAGGCTTCACGGATCTTCCATCTGGCCAGACGACCAAGGATGTGGCTGATGAGGTCAAGATCATTCTCTATCCAATCGACCCACTGTCGCTGGCCATGGCTGACGCCTCCTTGGAGAGGACTCCGGTCATTATGTTCCCCGATGACGACACCCAGCCTGCTGGTGTCCACATTGAGGTTCCGATTCTGGACCCTTGGGTTTCACCGATTCCTCTGGTGTCTCCCGAGCAACCAAGTCAGCCTGCCTGATCTCAGTCGAGGTCTAGAACCCCTCAACCAAGGAAGCGCCTCAACCTCTAAAAGAGGCAGTGCCACAGATCGTCCTCGGATGAGGAGAGTCTCGGAAACCCATCGGGCGCCACGAGAACCTTATGTGGCAACAGCTAATTTTGTCCAGCACAGCCTGTCATTGATATAGCTCTGCTGCTCCGCCACCCACCGCCATTACTTACGCTTCTAGGCCGGTTGACCCCCTGAACCAAACCTTCAGTTCCCCGCCCATGTGGTCAGCCCGCCCCTCTGGTTCGGCCTATACCGTCTCTCAGCCGATAATGGTGGAACCGCCGCCTAAGCAGCCTGTGGGAGGGGCTCCTTCCAAAGAGGACTGACCAGATACCAGGCTTCCCCGAACGTCTGTCAGTCACGGTCACCCCGGACTGCCCTCAGCAGGTCGAGAGTGATTTGGGCGGCAGGCCGCTGTACCCAGACTCTTCAGACTCTGATGTCACTGGGCTCCACTCATCCTGGGGATGAGTCGTCCGGTGGCACAGGGATGGAGGAAGGTCCTTCCTCCTTCCAAGGGATTCTTCGTCTCATCTCTGATTCTACAGGGATGCCCTTGGAACCCATCCAGAAAAAGGTGGAGTACCCTCTTACGGACATCCTCAAGAGAGGGGGATACCCCGACGGAGGCCTTTCCTGTGGCTGAGGCCATTGTTGGTCCGGCTCTTGAACTCTGGCTGCATCCTGCCTCATGTCCGGCACAGTCTGCCCGCATGTCCCCCTAGTATGTGGTACCCATGGGGTCCCTTGCGGGGTTCATAGAGCACTCTTCGGCCGAGAGCCTGGTGACTGCCTCTGTGTTCAGGCATACTGGCAGTTCTGCCGACACTGACCCGACCCCTCGATAAAGAGTCCATGCTTTTGGACCATTTGGCGCTGAAAGTCTGTGCTGTCCTCCTTGGCCCTGCCTCAGCAAATTGCCATCATCATGGCACACTTCTCTCATGCCCTTCGGTCATTAGATGAAGTCCTCCCACATCCCTTGCAGACATGCAAACCACAGTTAAGCAGGTCTGGGATCAGGGCCTGCACAGCAAGCAAACAGCAGCTCCAGATGTCCTGACATTGGGGATTCTGTGCCCTACCGATTGCCGCCACAGTTGCCTCTCGCCGCAGGGCTTGGCTGAGGCTCTCCTCCTTCCCGGATACTCTGCACAAGTTAGCTGACATGCCTTTCCTTGGGACAGACTTGTTCGGCCCAGGAGCAGCCGGTCACCTACAGCACCTAGAGCAGTCCATTGCCACCTTGGACGCCACTTCTGCCAAGAGTTCTTAGGGCAAGAACCAGCAGAAGAAAAAGAAGCTCTTTCGGCACTCTTACCCTGTTCAGCAGTCCTCCTACCAGGGAGGACAGCAGCATCAGCAGCAGGCTCAAGCTTGGTGCCCTCGGCCCAAGTCTGAACCCTAACAAGCCTGCAAAGGGTGCCGAGGCTCAGGTACCACGACCATGTACTACCTCAACAAACAGGACGGCACGCACTTCCGTCTGCTATGCAAGGAGGTGCTCCGCATCTGGACCGTCATAGGCCGGTTGGAGGTGGATCTCCTAGCCATCCATGTGGTAGGAGCCTCAAACCAGTTGGCGGATGCTCTCAGCCGCTTAGGCCAGACATCCCACGAGTGGTCTCTTCATCCAGAGATAGCTTACAGCCTGTTCTCCTGGTGGGCAAACCCGATGGTGGACCTGTTTGCCTCCAGGAAAACAACAAGCTGAGGCTGTTTCATTCCCGCCCCCAAGCAGGGGCTCACTGCAGGGGGATGCCTTCCTGAGGCCGGGGACCCCAGGCTCCTCTGCGCCTTCCTCCATTTCCCTGATCCACAAGGTGTTACTCTAAGGTGAGGAGGGACAAGGCGTAGGCGAGTCTGGTAGCCCCAGACTGGCCGCACCAACTCTGGTATCCAGATCTCCTCCACCTCGGCTGCAGGCCTCTGGAGCGGCTCTGTACACGCCCAGACCAGATCTCTCTGAACCAGGGGAAGGTAATCTTCCGGACCTTCAATCCCTGCACCTCACAGCCTGGTACCTGAGCGGCTAGAGTTCCAGGCTTTGGGACTTTCTGAAGATGTCTACACCGTGGTGGAGGCATCTAGAAAGGAATCGACCTGGAAATGTTATACTTTCAAATGGAAAAGGTTTTCCATTTGGTGTCAGGATAAGGGTCTGAACCCCTTATCCTATACTGTGGCTAACATTCTCTACTACCTTTGGTCTCACTCTCCAAAGGGGGTCTTCGGTCATCGACCCTTAGGGTGCACCTGGCAGCCATTTCTGCTTACCGGGCGCAGGCCGGTCAGCCGACATTGGTGCAGGAGACAGTGGTCGGGTGCTTTTTCAAAGGCCTGGATCACATATCCCCTCGGGTGTGTGAACCTCCACCTCTGTGGGATCTACTGCTGGTATTGGCAAAGCTCATGGGCAAGCCATTCGAACCAATGCACAAGTGTGAGCTGTCACACTTTTCTTGGAAGACGGCCTTCCTAGTGGCTATCACATCTGCCAGAAGGAAAGGAGTGCTCCAGGTGCTTTCGGTGGACTCCCCTTATCTGGCCTTCCACAGGGACAAGGTTGTCCTCCGCCCCAACCCGAAATTCCTTCTGAAGGTGGTGTCAGAGTTTCACCTTAAGCAGGTGTTGACTCTGCCGGTATACTACCCTGACTACACCTCGGACGCAGAGTACAGGCTCCATACTATGGATCTGAGACGTTCTCTCTCCTACTGTAAGTACAGGACGGCAGAAATTCATGGAGAGGTTTGCCAGCTGTTTGTCTCCTACGCTGAAGCAGCTTCTGGCAGACCTGCAGCGAAGCGGACTGTTGCAAGATGGATTACATCATGTATCGGTCTGTGCTATGAGTTGGTGGGCAGGGAGCCTCCCAGAGGGTTAAGAGCTCATTCTACCTGCCATACTGCTGCGTTGGTGGCTGCTTCCAGGGACATCCCTATCCAGGAAATCTGCCAGGCTGCTGCCTGGAAGTCAGCAAACACCTTCATCACCCACTACCACATCGACCTTGAGTCACGCCGGGATGCGGGTTTTGGGGCCTCGGTTCTCCAATCTCTGTTCCCTAAGTAGGGGTGTGCGTCTTGCCTCCCTCCTCCCAGAGAACTGCTAGGAGTCTGCCAAAGAGTGTGGATGAACAACATATCCACGCTCCTAGAAAAACAGGTTACTCATCTGTAACAGTAGTTCTAGGAGTGATGTATGTTGTTCATGCACACGGACCCCACCGACCTCCCTGGCTGCAGATGCACACAACCTGGCTTCCAGTGGGCTAAGGTCTGGCGTCATGGGGCGGAGCCGAGGTATATACCATCCGGGTGGGTGGGAGGAACTAGCTTGAAGACTTTGGTGATCCTCAAAGGGGAAAGAGACATGCCAAAGAGTGTAGATGAACAACATATACCACTCCTAGAACTACTTTTACAGGTGAGTAACCTGTTTTTTCCTCATTTTAAGTATGACACATAGCACCCTTACTTTATTTCATTCTTCTCACTCTGTAGACAAAACTAAAAGGAAGCCATAACAGAGGCTTTTCAGTTCCCCTATGCTGCAAGCTTGAGTGTGGTTCAAAACTGCCACACTCACTGACAGCATCCTGAACTGCTCACTCTGTCCTAAAAGCTAAACGGCAGGGTGAGTCATTTACCACCTTTTCTGTTTGTTTATATAGTAGTAGTATTTTTTTCATTCTGTTTTTTTATTCTGTGTTCCCCACATTCAAGAAATGGATTGTTTATCATAGAATGTTTACTATGGAATACAGGGATTCAGAATTCTGCTCTGTGCCACTGGCAGAATGTTCATCTTCTAACATACTGTATACACACACAAAGGTCCTTTCTAAAGCCACAGACTCAATTATCTCACTGTCAAGGAAAGAAGAGATTTCCCCTGATGAGCATAGTAAAAATAGAAGGGGGATTTTTACTGTCAGCAAAGAAACAATTGTAATGAAAACTATAAACTATACTTATTGTTTCTAATTTGTTTGTAAGGAGAGTGTGATGATCACGGAAAAAACATTGAATTACTTAGTTTTATTTTTTATTTAAGGTAGTTTTATTTTTAGGGCCCAGTTGAAGGATTTTACAGTGAAAATGTAACAGCCATGACTGTGATGGAAAATCAGTTCTGGATCTAGGGAGACTGATGGAAGATAGTTCTGGTTGTAGGAGGACTGATTTGCTTATTGTGTGATGTGGTTTAGGACCAGGATGACGGCGTATATAGACTTAATGTACTGTCAGCTGATGTCTCTTGGCCAATGAGATTTCTAGATTTTCTCATGCCATTTTATAAAGGTGAGTAACCTGTGTTTAATTGCCAGCCAAAGTTTAAATATGTGCTGTGAGAGACGAACCATAAGCCCCGACGCTTTTTGTCATTACCATGATGCTTAGTCAGGATGTGTAACTAAAAACTGCAAGAGTCTCAGTTTATTCTTCACAGTTAAAGATACATACGTAACATTGGCAGTTGTAGCATGTCAAGACGTACTGCACATAATCCATAGTGTAAGACTAAAATCCTCGGAATAAGAAAAGGCATGCCTGAATATGCCCAAAACAACCAAAATGGAATGTGAATGGACTGAACAAAGGAGAAATATATTGGAGAACACAGGCGAATTCTGTAAGGGGGGTGGAGGAGGTCTTTCTTCTTTCCTTCCCAACCCCCTGTCATCAAGGCACAGGTCAGGAAGCATAGGAAAACCAGGAGCAGTTTCAAAATTCGCAAATAGCTTATTTTCTCAATAGCAAAATAAAAATTCAGTAAACTATTTGCAAAGGAAGGTAGTACAAAGTCCTTCTTCTGAGGATATCTCTTAGTTATAAGTTTCAGTCTGTGTCTCTCTCTCTCATGGTTTCTCAAAAATTGCGAAACTGTCTGAGTGATCAGATCCTAGGTCTCACAAGAAAATTTGGTTGCGCAGCCAGACAGACGAGACAGAAAAGGAGAGGATAGAATAAACCCCTTGCCTTTAAATTCTCTCTGCATAATAAATGGGGCAGGGCCTTATTCAACCCTGTCTCACACACACCCTGCATTCCCATCTTTGACTTGCACTTGTGACAGGATTGAATAGGTCCCTGTCCCAGTTATGGAGGAGTTTAAATGCAAGGATCTGTTCTGTGTTCTCCTTGTCTGTCTTCGCGATCAGATTTTCTCGTGAGACCTAGGACTTGGATCACTCCGATGATCTTGCAATTCTCTGCCTCTCGTAATCTCTCTACCTTCTCTTGCTGTTTTGTCTTTTCTTCCCCCTTGCATATCTGCTGGTATAAAAATATATGTGAATCATTATGTGGAAATGTAACCGATACTGGGATACCTTTGTTTAGAAATGTATATAGTTATACTGTTGAAATGATTGCAAAAAGCTGTTTGGAGTTCAAGGGATTAACCCAAGAAGCTAGTTTGCAAACACTCTGAGAAGCTGTAAGCAAGAGGTCAGTTCTCGACGTCAGACATTTTCGAGCTACTGCAGATAAAGATTGGCTGGGGGAATAGATATGGAGGGCACTCTGATTAATTCAGAAGGAACCGTCCTGTACAGGAAACTACAATTGGGGGAGAGAAATGATGCATACTTTACCATAAATTACTTGAGAATTAATCCATGGCCACCTGATGCAGTTTCTCCAGTTGGACCCAACTCTCTTTCTTCCCCATGTTACAAAGTTCCCTTATCCAGACATTAGTTCCTGGTGCAGTACTTGTTGCACACAGCTGTTTGACCCAGAGGCAGAATTGCTACTTCCAGAGCAGAACAAGACTGCCTTATTATAAACTGTGTCCTCAACGTTGTGTGCTCTCTTTTTGTATTTCTGTTAAGGAGAGGAAACTGAGAAGACTTCTTTTAGACAGTGAAAACAGCAAAGGTGAAATTCTTGCCCAGGCAAGCAGACATGTGAGTAGGATTTTTCCTTATCTGAATCTACAAAAGTTCTTGTAATTTTTATATGAACAATTGATCTTACTTTGAGAGGGTTCCTGCAGTAGGTCTTTACACATAGGACAGCGCCTGCTGGCGTTAAACCGTATGGCAAACTTCTAACTAGCAATCATTAGCGGGGGACCGCCCCCGGCATCACCTGATCGGACGTCAGCATGACAGTATATAGGGGACGGTTCCCACGCCCACCAGTTTTCCCGCCATCGACTCGAACTAGTTGGATCCTCACGGTGAACTAGCTGTCATCCGCCATTTCTTTCTTCATAGTGCAATTTTTTGTCCCATTTTTCCAATAGATATTAAGTGTATGTCTTTGCATAAATCGAAGAAAAAGCGCTTGCCATGCAGCGCCCGAATTCCACACAGGGACGACCACTCTCGCTGCGTTCTTTGCCTGGGCCCCAAACATCGGGTTGCAGATTGCAAGATCTGCCAGGCCTTTAACCAGGCCACACGCACCCATTGCCAGAAGGCCTTTGATGCTCACCTTTTAAAGCATTGCCTGGCATCGATGGAAAAAGAGCTCCAGGAGCTGAGGGAATGCGCTTTTTTCACCCACTTCCGAGAAAAAGGAAGAGGAGACGTGCCAATATCGGGATCGTCCTCCGTCTCATCGTCGGATAGCTGACAACACAGCGGGCGAGGCCTCCACAGCGGTGAATACCCCACTTCCAGGGTCTCCATCCGTTCCAGTGGATCAGACACTCTTCCCCCCCCCCCTTGCTGCTTTGGTCAGTGAGGAGTCGGGGTTCCTCTCCAGACCCCCCCCCCAACCAGTTCTGCCACTGGGAGCTTGGCCCTGGGCGCTCTGCCTGACTCCAGCCTCCCAGCTGTTGTAGGCCTGACCGCCTTCTTTATGTTGGACGTCAGCTTCTCCGATGCCCGCCAGGTCTCCACAAATAAGTTGGTCATTGGCTTGCTCAATGTCCATCCGGCAGGTGCCCTCACATCGGATACCCTTGTGGTCTCCAGTGTCATGCAAGGCAAGCCTCCAAGCCCTCCTTCGTCTCACGAGGGTTCTCCTTCACGGGACTTTCTGACCATGCCCGATGCCTGAGCTACCTTCTGGCCCATCCGAGGTCACAATAGAGACCCCAAGCCTGCCAATGAGCCCTATCATACCTATTGGTCCCTTGGCAGTGCCTATCCCTGGACCCTCTGTCCCTCCTCCTTTGGGTCCTTCTGGTCATTATCCCGGCTACCCGCCACCCCAGTATCCATATTACCCAACACCAGGAGGGCTGCTGCCGGGGTACCTGCAGTCAGCTCTGACACGGGGGTGCCCGACACTGGATCGCTACTACCAGGGACACCATCCATACCAGTATTGGTACCAGTCTCCTTCTACCCTCCTTACTCTGCAGGGTACCAGTCTCCGCCACCTCTTCCGCCTCCCCAGTCGGAACCACCCACTACTATTCCGGCCTGGTGGCAGGCTGCAAAATCACAACTCTTGCAAGAACTGGGACAACCCCATATGGTCGCGGCTCTCACCCCGCCCCATAGAATTGTTACCAGAAGCCCCCCCCAGGCCAGGCATCTGATAGGAGTTTGGGCAGGCATTTCTTGGAGCCGGTTCCACTAGAGCAAATAGGAAGGGGATATTACTCCCACTTCTTCCTAGTTCCCAAAAAGACTGGAGATCTGAGACTAATTCTGGATCTTTGCCTACTCAATCTCTTCGTAGAATACAAGAGATTCCATATGTTGATGCTCCAGGGACTCTTGCCCCTGCTCCAACAGAACCAATGGCTGTGCTCCCTGGATGTGCATGATGCCTACCTGCATATCCCTATACTCCAGGCCCACCGCCGCTTCCTGAGATTCTCCTTTCAGGAGAACCATTATCAGTTCAAGGCCCTCCCATTTGGCTTCTCTTTGGCACCTCAGGTTTTTACCAAGTGCCTAGCGGTGGTGGCTGCGGCCTTACGCCACCAGGGGATTTGCGTGTTCCCTTACCTGGATGACTGGCTGCTGTCAGCACCATCATAGGACAGTCTGAGGGTTTCTCTGTCCTCCACTCTGGACCTATTCTCCAGAATTGGTATCACTGTGAATGTTCCCAAGTCTTAACTTTCACCCTCCCAGCAGCTCCAGTTCATTGGAGCAGTGCTCGACACGGTTCAGGGCAGGGCCTTCTTGCCTATGGACAGGGCAGAAACTCTGATGCAACAAGCAGTGTTGGTATCCTCCTCCCAGCGAACCAAAGTGCGCTCTGTTCTCTTTCTGTTGGGTCTAATGGTGGCTGCCATACCCCACAGTCTCTTTGGCCAGACTGCACATGAGGGTGACCCAGTGGTCCCTCCAGGTCCAGTGGGATCAATGTCTGGACAACATGGTCCTAGGCTTCAGCAGCCTGAAGAGGGATCTCCTATGGTGGCAGGATCTTTCCAACCTTTTGCTGGGGATACCCTTCACCCTCCTCCCCCCCATCCCCCTCCATGACCCTGACGACGGATGCCTCAGGCCAGGGATGGGACGCTCACCTGGGAGACCACTGAACGCAGAGGACATGGTCTCCACTAGAGGAACATCTACATATCAATATTCTGGAGATGATAGTGGTGCTCCATGCTCTCCAAGTGTTCCAGTCCCTCTTGATACCAGGAATACTATTTATCCAGACCGACAACACAGCTACAATCTGGTACATAAACAAGGAGGGAGGCACCCGATCGTACCCTCTTTGCAGGGAGGCAGTGCAGGTGTGGTACTAGGCAGTCCAGCACAGCCTGTCATTGATATCAGTCCCTGTTCCAGGAGTTCACAACGTCCTGGTGGACAGTTTCAGCCTCACTGTTGCATGGGCTCACGATTGTGAGCTTAAGCAGGAAGTAGTGGAAGATCTCTTCCTTCAGTGGGGTCGGCCGGAAATAGATCTGTCGCCTCCCCATCCAGCATAAAACTACCCAGCTTTTGCTCACTCGTTCCCGGGCGTGGTGTTTTTTGGTGAGACGCGCTCTCTCTGTCCTGGATAGGGAGATTTCTGTACGCTTTTTCTCCCTTTCCCATTTTGCAGAAGGTTCTGCTGAAGCTCCAGGCAGAGGGGGCTCGCATGATTCTCATAGCCCCTCTTTGGTCTCTGCAGATTTGGTTCCCTCTTCTGCAGCAACTGACATTGGAACCCCCAATACCACTTCCTCTCTGCCACAACCTGTCTCAGGAGCAGGGCAGCCTGGTGCACCCGAGCCTCAAGTCTCTCCACCTGTATGCGTGGCACCTTTGGACATAGCTGTCTCTCATTATGGTGTCTCTTTGAGTCGCCCAGGTTCTAGTAGAGGCTAGAAAACCCTCTACCAGATCCACGTATGCTATGAAGTGGAAGAAATTCTCTATCTGGGCCATGGCCAATGGCCTGAACCCATTCATTTGCTCATCTCCCCAGGTCCTTGAGTACCTCTTGTACCTGTCTGATTCGGGCCTCAGTTATTCCTCTCTGAAGGTCCACTTATCTGCGGTTTCCACCTACCACCTTCCAGTGGGGGGCAAAATCATTGCTCAGTTGGAGGTCTCCAGAACCTTTCTCAAGGGGATCCTCTACTTTAAGCCTCCGATCCGAAATCCGGTTCCCCGGGATTTAAATTTTATTTTGGAAAAACTTACTTTGCCCCCTTCTGAGCCAGCAGCAAGTTGCGACATATGTTACTTGTCCTGGAAAACTCTTTTTCAAACAACATGAAGTCTTGCTATATTATGACAATTAGCAGTTTGGTCCTCCTCTAGAACTGCCCCGGAGATAAAAGAGTTAACTCCATACAGGATGGAGTTCTGAGCGCGAGCTCGGTTTTCAAAGCTCTATCTGGGCAGTTTCAAACTGAAACTGTCAGATTCTTTACTCCGCCTCACTGAACAGTCGCTCCGGAGATTTCTCCTTCAGCTCGGTTCATTTCTCGGTTCATTTTAAGTATTCTCAGTTAAATTTAACCGAGAACAGTGTTTTATTTTACCGCATTTCGGTTCAAGCTCTATCTGGTAACCGTAAGTACAAGGTTTTAATCTGTGTGGAAATTGTCATTATCGGTTCGCTTTAAAACTCATTTTTAACATTTTAAAATATATTTAGAGTGCGGTTCCCGGTTCTTGTCGGTTCTAAAAAAGACGGATTTCATTACGGTTTTTTCAAATACCCATGACACGTTAGGAACCGATAAGTAGTCTTGCCTGGCACTGCCATTAAAAGGGAAGTTTTTGTTAGGCTGGCATTATGTCTGAGAAACCCAAAAGAAAAACCGGCCCATTGAGTCTAACACTGTGATGTTTGTGGGAAGCCTTTGCCAAGGCTGACCCACACCACCATGTGTTTATTGTCTGGGGTTTGACCACCTCAGTCAGACTGCCAGGTATGTAAAATTTCCTGCAGCCACCCTGGAAAAAGATTGGGCAGGCTCAGGGAACGAGAGGCTAAAAGTCCGCTGACCTGGATGGCCAGCCCGGTTCAGTGCCAACTGAACCAGAGGGAGTGCCTCTGACCAGGCGATACTCGGAAAGAAAAGCTGGTTCTGAGGAACCAGCCCCAGTAAAAAATCTAGAAAATCAGCAGGTCTGGAGTCCAAAATTTCCTCTCCAACTGCTGCAGAAATATCAAAAGCCATACAAATTGTCCAGTCACTGTCTCAGGGGCCGTCCAAACCACCACTAGTTGGCAAAAGGTTGGTTCGTCCGGCCCCAGTGGTTCAGGAGTATGATGTTGAGGAATTTTATGAACCACAGGAGGGGGAGGAGGATTATGAACAGTATGTATGTGGCTGGGAGGGTCTGGATGTGCCCATTGAACCGGACATCTCTCCAGACAGACCTTTAGAATCTCCCCCTATGCTGTCTGAGTCCCCATCTCATTTTATGTTTTATAAGAAAGTTGCTGAAACCCTCCAGCTTCCCTTAGAAGAGGCTGTGGATGTGCAGGAGGAGCCTGATTATGTTGAAATGATGGATATTCCAGAGTCTAGGAGATTGTCTATTCCTTTGCATAAGTCATTTAGGAAGCAAACAATAAAAATTTTGAAAAATCCTAATTCTGTGCCTCCTGTCGATAAGAAGATGGACAGGAGGTATACTCTATCAGGTCCTGATACAGACTTCCTTTCTGAGCAGTGTAGTCATGTAGGAGTAGTGCAGGCTGCAGCCTGTGACAAGGCTAACATTCCCCTGGCTTCACATCCTCCTGACAAGGATCTAGGAAGATTGATGCCATGGCAAAAAAGCAGTATATGGCAGCCTCTCTGGGACTCAGGCAGGCAAATTATATGGCTTATGTGGCTAGATATCAGAAATCTAGATGGGATGCAGTTAGCCAAGCAGGCCCATGGCCAGCTGGCTAGTGAATTAGAACAGGTGGCTGCTGATGGCATTGAAGCCTCTAAAGTTCAGTTTCATGCTGCTGTGGATGTTAATGATGTTTCCTCAAGGGTCATGGCCACTTCTGTAGCTTTTCGTAGGTTGGCATGGCTCAGGTGTACTAATCTGTCACAGGACACTCAGACTAAGGCTGTGGATTTTCCTGTGGTGGGGAATTCTCTGTTTGGGGAGCAGACAGAGAACTATATGAAAAGATGGATGAATACAGAACTACCTCACAAAGTGCCCAAGCCAAGGCGCGCATGCCACTCCCAGAGGCACACACCCAGAGGTAGGGGCAGGCCCTTCCACAGGCCTTTTATCAATTCCAAGCCTCCTCTGCTTTTGCTCAGAGGGCTTTTTCAGAGGCAGAGGCAGGCGGGCGCAGGTAGACCGGTCCCCACCCCTCAGCCTAAGGCAACTGCAAGCAGGCACCCTGATGGGGTGCCCAGGGTCGATTCTCCTGTACCAGTGGCAGGTTGGCTTACTTCAGTCAGAACTGGGTGTCCCTAACTTCGGACAAATGGGTTCTGGAAGTAGTAAGCCAGGGTCTGGTTCTCAGCTTCAAAAATTCCCAAAGATGAGAGCCAGGCATTTTCCACCGGCAAGCCCCCTCGAGACCCTTGCTCTGGAAGCAGAGGTCTCTACCCTGTTAACCTTCAGAGCAGTAGAAAGGGTTCCTCCCTTACACCACGGCAAAGGTCTGTATTCCAGATACATCTTAGATCTAAGATATCTGAACAAGCACCTTTTGAAACCAAAGTTCAAAATGCTAACTCTGGCAATGATTTACCCTCCCTGAGGCCAGGGGACTGGTTAGCCTCCCTGGACCTCAAGGACGCTTATTTTCATGTCCTCATCAGGCCTTCTCACCGAAAGTACCTCAGGTTCAAACTGCCCTCAGGCCACTACCAGTTCAGGGCAATGCCCTCGGCCTTACCTCTGCCCCAAGGGTATTCACAAATGTCTGGCCGTGGCAGTGGCTCATTTAGGAGGCAAGGATTGCTGTTTTCCCTTACCTGGACGACTGGCTCATTGTAGGACAGTCTCCAGAACAGGTGAAATCCCACTTACAAGTCACCCAGCAGCTTCTCACCTCCCTGGGATTCCTACAATCTACCAAAGTCAGTTCTAGAACCAGTTCAGGTACTCACTTTCATAGGTGCGGAATTGGACAAAGCTGGCTAGGGCCTTCCTCCCTTGGAAAGGGTAGAGAGTTGATTGCCCTGGCCTCCTCTTTCACTCTGCAGGTCTCTCGACCAGCAAGACACTTTTTGCAGCTCTTGGGGCACATGGCTGCCTCCACAGCCGTGGTGCAGGGAGCAAGACTCCAGATGAGACATTCAGTTTCACTTGAGAGCCTATTGGTCTTAAAGGAGGGACCCCCTTACCAAATTGATTCCAGTGACCCGAACCCTGATCCTAGCCCTTCAGTGGTGGCAGGATCAGAGCAATTTAAGACTGGGGGTCCCCTTCATTCCTCTCCACTCCCCTCACCCTCACTACGGATGCCTCCCTCCTCCTGTGGTGGGAGCACACTTGGGACACCTCTCCACCCAGGAGTGGTCCCAGGAATCTCTGCTCCACATCAATTTGCTGGAACCAGAGCTGTCTTTTTAGCTCTTCAGCATTTTCTGCATCTGTCCAGAACAAAGTAGTCCAGGTCAGAACAGACAATACCACAACAATGTGGTACATCAACAGCAAGGGGGCACTCGGTCGTCGCCCTGTGCACCGGGCAATGAAGTTGTGGTCTCTGGCCTACTCCTGAACACCTCTCTGATAGCAGTTCACCTGCCAGGAAAGACAATGTCCTAGCGGATGCCCTCAGCAGGATTTCTCGGCCATCACGAATGGTCCCTGAATCCTCGAGTGCTGGGGACAGTTTTTGCCAGATGGGGCACCCTCAGATAGACCTCTCGCAGCCCCAGACAACCAACAACTTCCACTGTTCTGTTGCAGGCCCCAGTGGTGGGCTCAGTCCCCTGGATGCCCTTCTCTTGGATTGGGAGGGAAGTTTCTTTATGCTTTCCCCCCCCTCCCTCTCCTATTCAAGGTGTTAGTAAAAATCAGATCCCAGCCTTGCAAGGTGATTCTGATTGCACCAGACTGGGCCAGGCAACCCTGGTACCCACTCCTTCTATCACTGGCAGTCAACCTTCCCCTGTGTCTTCCCAGGATTCACAACCTGCTGACCTGTGCCCAGGGGAGAGTCTGGTATCCGAACCTCAAATCCCTCAACGCTTGGCTCTTGAGGAGTTAGAATTTGCTGATTTGCACCTTTCTCAAGGTGTCCTTGACATCCTAATGGCCTCTAGGAAGCCTTCCACTAGAGCCACTTATAATTCCAAGTGGAAAAGGTTCTCCATCTGGTGTTCTGGGAAGCATATTGCCCCAGAATCTGCTGATTTGCCCATTTTGTTGGACTACATGGTCCATCTTAATTCTTTAGCCTCAGGCCAGCTACCTTAAGAGTTCATTTGGCAGCTGTCTCTGCTTTTATTTCAGCAGAAAGCCTTCTTCCCTTTCCGTTCACCCTGTATTTTCCAAGTTTTTTAAGGGGTTACTCCATACCAATCCACCCTTTCGTGACCCAGCCCCTGCCTGGGACCTTAATGTTTGCATTGCCCAGTTAATGCAACCTCCCTTTGAACCCCTGTCTTCTGCAGAGCTTAAGTTTTTAACTTGGAAAACTGTATTTCTAGTGGCCATCACTTCTGCTAGACGCATAAGTGAGTTACAAGCCCTTTCAGTAGAAAATGATTTTATTTCTTTTCACAGGGATAAGGTAGTCCTCAGGACTAACAGAAAGTTTTACTAAAGTGGTGTCGGATTTCCATCTTAACCAATCCATCTCCCTTCCAGTATTTTCACTGAGCATTCTTCCTCTGGTGAGAGGAGATTGCACAGTTTGGATGTTAAGAGGGCATTGAGTTACTATTTAGAGACGTACTCAAGGGTCAGCAGGTCTGAATCCATCAACTGTTTCTCACCTATGGTGAGGTTGGCAAGGAAACCTGCCACTAAGAGGACAATTGCCAGATGGATTGTCTCTTGTATCCAATTTTGTTACCAGAAACTGGGTGAGACCCCCCACCCTGGATTGAGGGCTCATTCTACCAGAGGTATAGTCACGCTCTCTAGCTGCTGCTAGAGACATTCCTATTTTGGAAATTTGTCAGGCTGCAACCTGGAAAACGGCACACACCTTCACTACATTACTCCCTGGATATCCAGGCCAGGAGAGATGCTCGATTTGGCACAGCTGTGCTTCAGAGCCTGTTCCCTAAGTAGGTTCTGTCCCTCCTCCATGGAGGTACTGCTGTGTAGTCTGCTAATTGTCATAATATAGCATGACTTCATGTTGTTTGAAGAAAAAATTACTCACCTTAGTAATGTTGTTTCTTCTAATGGAGTCTTGCTATATTATGACCACCCCCTCAGCCTGCCCCTCTCAGAACTTCTACTTGGGTAGGGGATGGGCAACCTAGTGCAGGCACTGTTTATGCCATTGCAGGATTTTCTTCCCCTTTTGGGGTTTTTGGGGGAGTGTTGTTTCTATTGTTTAATGGTATTTTTTGCTGGCCCCCTGACTTGAGTCTTTGGGTAGGGTCCAGCAGTGTTGCTGTTATTGTTGCTATTGTTGTTGTTGTTATTAGGTAGCCAGTAGGCTAGTGTAGGTTACAGCTTCCACACAGACCCTTAGTGAGTTCTTGCTTCATAAAGATCTGACAGTTTCAGTTTGAAACTGCCCAGATAGAGCTTTGAAAACCGAGCTCGCGCTCAGAACTCCATCCTGTATGGAGTTAACTCTTTCATCTCTGGGGCAGTTCTAGAGGAGGACCAAACTGCTAATTGTCATAATATAGCAAGACTCCATTAGAAGAAACAACATTACTAAGGTGAGTAATTTTTTCTTTTGGTTGCTATAACTTCAGCTCGAAGGATTTTAGAGCTTTGGGCCCTTGTCTGTAAGGAGCCTTATTTTATTTTCTGCAGAGACCAGGTGGCTCTGAGGACTAACCTTCCTTTCTTCGGAAAGTTGTTTCGGAATTTACTTTGAACCAGAATATTGAATTGCCTTTTTTTTTTTTTTTTTTTTTACCCGCAGTATTCCAATGGGGGAAATGTCTTCAGCACACTTTAGATGTGCACAGGACTCTGAGATATTACACCTTTAGAACCAAAGAGGCTCGAAATTCTGACTAGTTGTTTGTGACCTTAGCTCCCAATTGTCACAGCAAGGCCATCTCCAAACAGGGTTTGTCAAAATGGTTGACTAACTGCATCTTGTACATATACAGCAAATACAAGAAGCCCCTTCCAAGGGAGGTGAAAGGCCATTCTACTCGGGGGCATGGCTGCTTCAACAGCCTTTCTCAGGAATGTGTCCACAACAGATATCTGTGCAGCGGCCACTTGGTCCTCTGTCCACACATTCACCAAGCATTACAGTTTGAACATTGCCTCTAGACATACAGCCGACTTGGGCCTCGCCGTTTTGTAAGACCTTCTTCTTAAAAGACACTTAAACATCCTATTTTTAGAAAGAAACAACTTAAAAATCTGGCTTCATAGAGAGGTGAAGGAAAGGCTGCTGTTTATATTGATGCTAACATTGCATTTATCTGACTAATGTAAATGCAATTTTGTAGCATCTGAAAAAGCAAGCTTTAGCCTTCCAGTTCAAAAAAACTGCTCTGCCTGTTCCCTAAAATGGCTGCCAAATGTGTGAAGTGATGACATCACTGGAGCTAGAGGCAGAGAGCTACATGGCTCTTTATAGTGCTAACTAGTTCTGTTTTCCGCCTTTGTTTAGAATTTTCACCAAAGTGATCAAACTTATGACTTAACATGCAGATTATTTTGATCAATGCACGTTAGGCTATGATTTTGTTCATTGTGTATATTTTAACGTGCTGAAACTGTGTTGTAATCAACAGACTTTCTCTTTGCCAAACTGCAATACAATGCACCTCTTCAAATACCTGGTGGTCTAAGTGGTTGTGTTGTCCTGACGGTTGTAGCAAAGTTCTGGACTGGTCCAATGCCAAAGTTCATGCTTTCTTGGTAATAGAAAAAAATGTTTCTAGTGTACTGTAGTCTTCTGTTTCCTTATGCAGCCCACCCCCCGCCAAGCTGGCCCACCAGCCATCAAACAGTCCACTGCTCACACTTCATCCTTATTACTGCCTAGGATTGCATATGAGCTTCCCAGTCCCACAAAGAGAATTGGCACACTTCAAATTGTAATCTTGTATCTCAGAGAGTACTGCACATATATACCGATACACTTCATTGATTGCACTGTTAAATGATGCCTCCCAAATCACCCTCCAGTCTTCTTTCATCAGTGTTTCAATTTTGTTCCCACAGTAAACAGCAGGCAGATCAACCCCTCCCCCCATGCACAATGAAGGCAGTATGTACAGTCCCCCTGTTTTGATTTTTTTTTCCCTTCCCACTAACCAACAACCAGGTCTTCCCGGAGAGCTAAGAAAGAAGCACTGGGACATACTGGGAAAACTGCTTTTCATAACCTCATAAGGACTGGACTTACTATGGATAACAACATTATTAGACAGGGGAGGCATACTAATGTATTGAGCAAATCCACCTGACCTCCAGCGTCTGTCTACTCCCTTACCTGTGATCTGCAGAACCCCACAGGACACTCCTCAGCATTTCTCCTCCAGTCCTTTTCTGTGCCCTTCTTCACAGTACAACTTGGCTGGCTCACCACTCTTCCACATCTTGAATGCTGTATACACGCCCCTTGATACTGTCACAACAAACCTCTCAAGAGTAATCTCACTACACTGAATCCAGGTAACAATTTAGGTGCTGCCCTGCCACTCCAAATATTTGCTGTCGCTGCCTGTTCTCATCCATGGTTAGGTAGTGATCACAGTGCTGGCAGCTCCACATCTCAGCTCTTGCAATGATCTGTTCAGCTGTCCCTCCTCCTGTCTTCCCCCTACCCTGAATATAGCTGTACCGTGCAGAAATGGTCTCCTCAGTACCCCTCTAGCAATTGTTCATCGCTCCTTCTCCCTACATTGAAAACTGGTACTGTAAGTGGACCACCCTTCCACATCATGAATACAGTACAGTCTCCTGGGTTTTTATCATCGCGATAATAAACATGATCTTTCCGGTAAGTCAGGCTGATAGTAGCAGGCCACAAAGGGAAAAACTGGGCTTTCCTACCCTTATAAGGTCTAGGCTATCTATGATTAGGAACTATTAAATGATGTGCGTAATGATGCGTGCACCTGTCATTTAATGTTGCCTAATCAAAGGTAGCCTAGATCTTATAAGGATAAAAAAGCCAATTTTTTCCCCCCTTGTGTCCTGCTGCTATCAGCCTAGCTTAACGAAAAGATAATGTTTATTTTTGATATGTCAAAAAGACAAAAACAGGGGACTGTACTAACAACATTCATGATGTGGAAGGGTGGTGAGCTCACCAGTTTCTGATGTGGGGAGCAGGAGTGAAGAATAAATACAAGAGGAAGACTGAGGATGCCATTCCTGTAGGGTACAGCTATATTTAAGGATGGGGAAGGTGAGAGGATCATTGGGAGATCTGAGATGTGAGGCTACTGGCACCATAATCACTATTCGACCATGGAGGAGAGTGGGCAGTGATAAATAGTCAGAGGCGCACTGTGGCACCTAAATGTGTACCTAGATTCAGTAGTGAGATTACCTTTGGGAGGGGGGTGTCGAGGTTTGTTGAGGCAGTATTGAGGAGACTGTGTAAACCACAATAAAAATTCAGAAGAATGGAGAGACGGAAGACTGGCATTGTGGAGGAGAGCATGGACAAGGACTGCAAGAGGATTGCTGAAGACTGTCCTGCTAGATTCCACTGATCACAGTGAAGGGGGTAGACCAATGCCGGAGGTCAGGACGTTAGTACATCTCCCCTGCATAAGGTTGTTATCCATAGTAAGTTCAGACCTTATGAGGGCATGAACAGCACTTTTTCTGGTGTATTCTGTTACTAACTGTTTGGCTTTCCAGGAAGATGTAGTTGTTGGTCAATGAGGCAGGAAAAAAGGGGACTGTACATACTGCCTTCATTGTGCAAAAGGGTGGTCATCTGCCCAATGTTTGTTGTGGGAGCAGAAGTGAAACACTGATGAGATGACTGGAGAGTGATTTGGGAGGCACCACTTAAAAGTGCCGGTCAGTGAAGCGTATCTGTATAGGTGTGTGCTACTGTCTGAGGCACAAGGTTATGATATGATGTGTGATAATTCTCTCTGTGGGACTGGGAAGCTCATATGCAGCCCCAGGCAGTACTAGGGACAATGTGTGAAAAGTGGACAGTTTGATGGCTGGTGGGCTAGCTGTTTTTTTTTGGGGGGGGGTCATAAGGAAAAAGACAAGAGAAGCATATTTCTAGGAGTGTGGCTATGTTGTTCATCCACACTGTTTGGCATTGTCCCCTTCCACTTTAAATCTGCTGGAAGTCTTCAAGCTGGCTCCTTCCAGCCACCCGGGCGGTATATACCTCGGCTCTGCCCCATTACGCCAGATCCTCCTTTCCGCTGGAAGATGCAGGTTGCCCCCTCCCCCGTGCTCTCACATTTCGTAGGCTCTGGCTTTTAAATTGTCGGTTTTACTAAACTCAAACTCGCTCGAAAGTTAGCGATTGCACTTTTTCAGCATCAGTCATGGAGGAGAAATCTTCCGGATTTCCGCCGTGTCCCTCAGCCCCAAGAGATGTCACGCACTGATTCCCACCACGCGGTATCTACTACCAGGTGTCGCCATGACACCTCGCCGTGTAGCTTTTGCCTGGCCTTCCTTCCCAACGTCCTGGACGACCGCAAGGCACGCTTGAAGCTGGGGAGACAGGGGAAAAAAGGAACCCACCGGTGAAATCGAAGGAGGCTAGGTGGACGGTTTCTGCGGCCTCGGGCTTCGCCGATCAGCTGGAACCGATGAAGGCATTCCAGGAAGAAGCCACTTGTGCTTCAGCCAATCGGAGCTTCTTTGTCCCACTGAACCTGGGCTCCACCTTTACGGGATCTTTCAAGGAGTTGTGCCAGTCTCTCCCCACCCAAGGTGAGGTGCCCGAGGGCTCGCACTCCTCCCGATCTCAGAAGAGATAAAGACCCGTTGTCTTCGTCTCGGCGAAGATGTTCTTGGGACAGAGAAATGTCTGAGTCCCAGGAACACACGGTCTCGACCTCAGTTGAGATCGCATCCTTGGCCGCCAGCTTCATGGATCATCCGTCTGGCCGGGGGACTGAGGACGAGGTCGAAATTATCCTTGACCCGATCGAACCTTGGTTGCCGGCCGTGGCCGACGACTCGTTAGAACGGACTCAGTCCTGGTATTTCCTGATGAGACCCAGCCCGCTGGGGTCCCCATCCAGGACCCGGTTCCTGACCCTCGTGTTTCACCAATTCCGGTGTCTCCCGATTGACCGAGTCAGCATCCCTGATCTCGGTTGAGGTCTAGGACCCCCTCGGCCGAAAGTCAGGAAAAGCCATAAGTGCTTTAAGAAGAGGCGATGCCACAGGTCGTCCTCATCCTCCTCAGATGAGGAGAGGTTCCGGCGCAAACCCCAGCGCTATGAGGACCTTATCTGGCAGCAGCTGATCTTGACCGGGAAGAAGCCGGCTCCACCGCCTACCCCGGCCATTACTTGGCTCTCGCCTCCCAGGTTGAAGCCGACCCTTCCAGAACCGAAACCTCTGGTTCCTCTGCCCATGGGGCCGGCCCATCCCTCAGTTCAACCTATTCTGGTCTCCTTGCCCATTCGGGTGGAACCGCTGCCTAAGCAGCCTGCGGAAGGGGCTCCCTCGAAAGAGGATCGACTGGACACCGGGCTTCCCCAACGTCTGTCTGTTACCCCGACTGCCCTCTGCACATTGAGGGTGATTTCGGTGGTACAGCGCTGTATCCCAACACTTCGGATGTCACCGGGCTAAACTCTCATACTGGGGATGATGAGTCATCCGTTAGCACAGGGATGGAGGAAGGCCCTTCCTCCTTCCAAGGGATTATGTCTCATTTCCAACTCTACTGGAATGCCCCTGGAATCTATCCAGAAAAAGGTAGAATACCCTCTCACAGATATTCTAAAGAGAGGGTAAACCCCGATGGAGGCCTTTCCAGTGGCCGAAGCCATTGTTGGCCCGGCTCTTGAACTCTGGCAGTGCCCTGCCTCTTGTCCAGCTCAGTCTGCCTATGGGGTCCCTTGCGGGGTTCACAGAGCACCCTTGGGCAGAGAGCCTGGTGACTGCCTATGTGTTCAGGCATACTGGTAGTTCAGCCAACACTGACCAACCTCCGGACAAGGAGTCCAAAAATACGGAGTGCTCTGCCAGAAAGGTCTATGCAGCCTCCTCTTTGGGCATTTGTCAGGCCAGCTCGGCCATCATCATGGCATACTTCTCTCATGCCCTTCTCAGGTTGTTAGATGAAGTCCTCCCTCATCTCCCCATGGACATGCAGACCTCGGTCAAAAAAGTCCTTGACCAGGGCCATGCTGTTGCCAAACAGCAGCTGCAGACGGTCCTGGACATCGGGGATTCCTGTGCCTGCTAGATGGCTGCCACAGTGACTTCTCGCTGCAGGGCTTGGCTGAGGCTTTCCTCATTCCCGGTGGATACTCAGCATAAGCTGGCTGATGTCTTTCCTGAGGATCAACTTGTTCGGTCTAGGAGGGGCCGCTCGCCTACAGCGTATAGAGCAGTCCAGTGCCACCTTGGACGCCACTTCTGCAAAAGGTTCTTCGGGCAAGAACCAACAGAAGAAGAAGAAGCCCTTTTGGCACTCTTCCCCTGCGGTGCGGCAGCCCACCTACCAAGGAGGACAGTAACATCAGCAGCAGGCTCAAGCTTGGCGCCCTCTGCCCAAGCCTGGTCCACAACAGGGCCGCAAAGGAGGCCGAGGCTCAGGTCCCGGAGCCACCTCCTCCTCTAAGCCTGCCCAGTGATAGGATAGGGGTTGCCAGCTCTGGGCCCTCACGTGGGGGGTCGGCTCCGCCACTTGCTTTCTGCCTGGTCCGCTATCACTTCGGACAGTTGGGTTCTCAAAGTGGTCAGTCAGGGACTGCCTCTAGAATTCGAGCAGTACCTTCCAAGCCAAGCCAAGCCCCTCAGGAGGAACAGATTTCTGTGTGCACCAAATCTGCTCTTCGAGATGACGTGGCTCAGCTCCTCGGCAAGGAGGCAGTAGCCCCCATTGCGGAACCTCCAGCAGACCCAAGCTTTGTCTCCAGGTACTTCATGGTGCCCAAGCGGATGGGGACTTAGTGACCCATTCTAGATCTCCACGACCTGAATCAGTTTCTCAGGTCTTGCACCTTTTGGATGGTCACTCTGTCCCAGATCATACCATCCCTGGGGCAAAACATGTGGTTCTGTTCACTGGATCTGCAGGACACATTCTTTTACATCCTAGTCTGTCTGTCCCATCAGCGGTTCCTCCACTTCAGGGTCGAAGGGACCCTGTACGAGTTCAGAGTCATGCTGTTTGGCCTGTAATCGGCCCCACGGGTCTTCACCAAATGCATTGCAGTGGTGGCGGCCCATCTTCGGTGTCAGAGTCCGAATCTACTCTTATCTCGACGATTGGTTTCTGGCAGATCCCACCCAACAGGAGGTGGAGAGGTCCAGGGATCTGGCCCTTCAAACCTGCCCCAAACTCGACCTCCTGATCAACGAGGCCAAGTTGGAACTCGTACCTTCCCAGGTGATGGGCTTCATCGGGGCAGAGCTCGACTCACGTCAAGCCAGAGCTCGGTTCCCAGCAGACAGAGTGGAGGTTCTTTCCTCCTTTGCCCAATCATTTCTGGTTGGGCTCTTGCGCCCTGCCCGGGACTTTCTGCGCCTTCTGGGTTACATGGCGACGTGCACCTCAGTTTTTTGTTGGGTCAGATGGCACATGCCCCCTTTCAATGGGAGCTGTCCACCCAGTGAACTCAGTGCCACGGTCATTTCGACCAGCTGATCACTGTAACCCAGAATATGTGGGACGCTCTCCAATGGTAGACCGCCGCAGAACGGTGCAGGAGGGGATCCCGTTTGTCCACCCCGAGCCGACGGTTGTTCTCATGACCGATGCCTCCCTCATGGGCTGGGGAGACCACATGGGGACAACAGGGCCCATGGGTTCTGGACCCCCGATGCCACATCAACCTGTTGGAGCTCAGAGCAGTCAGACTGGCACTGTCAGCATTCGCTCCTCAGCTCCGGGGTCAAGCAGTTCAAGTCCAGACAGACAATGACACGACCATGTACTACCTCAACAAACAGGGCAGCATGCACTCCCATGTGCTGTGCAAGGAGGCGCTCCGCATCTGGATCCTTGTCAGCTGGTTGGAGGCGGATCTCCTAGCCATCCATGTGGCAGAAGTCTCGAACCAGCTGGTAGATGCTCTCAGATGCATAGGCCAGACATCCCACGAGTGGTCACTCCGTCCAGAGGCAGCTTACAGTCTGTTCTCCTGTTGGGGCAAACAGTTGGTGGACCTGTTTGCCTCCAGAGAGAACGCCAAGCTGAGTCTGTATCATGCCCACCCCCCTCAGCAGGGCTCGCTGCAGGGAGGTGCCTTTTTGAGACCATGGACCCCAGGCCTCCTCTACGCCTTCCCTCCATTTCTCTTGATCCACAAGGTGTTACTCAAGGTGAGGAGGGACAAGGCAAAGGTGATTCTGGTAGCCCCAGATTGGCCACGCCAATTCTGGTACCCAGATCTTCTCAGCCTCAGCTGCCGGCCCCCAGAGCGGCTTTGTACACTCCTGGACCTGAGACCACTGAACCAGGGGAGGGTATTCCATCCGGACCTTCAATCCCTGCACCTCACAGCCTGGTACCTGAGCGGCTGGAGTTCCAGGCTCTGGGTCTTTCCGAGGATGTCTACACTGTGGTGGAAGCATCTCGTAAGGAATCGACCAGGAAATGTTATGCTTTCAAATGGAAAAGGTTTTCCATTTTGTGTCAGTATAAGAGTCTGGACCCCTTATCCTGTTTTGTGGCTAACATTTTAGACTACCTTTGGTCTCTCTCCAAAGGGGGTCAGCGGTCATTGACCTTTAGGGTGCACCTGGCAGTCATTTCTGCTTACCGGGCGCAGGCCGGTCAGCCGACATTGGCACAGGCGACAGTGGTCGGTTGCTTCTTCAAAGGCCTGGATCACATATCCCCTCCGGTGCGTGAACCCCCGCCTCCATGGGATCTTTTGCGGTTTTGGCAAAGCTCACAGGCAAGCCATTCGAACCCATGCACAAGTGTGAGCTCACACTTGTCGTGGAAGACTGCCTTCCTGTGGCTATCATGTCAGCCAGGAGGACAAGGGAGCTCCAGGTGCTTTCGATGGACTCCCCTTATCTGGTCTTTCACAGGGACAAAGTTGTCCTGCGCCCCCACCAGAAATTCCTTCTGAAGGTGGTCTCAGAGTTTCACCTTAATCAGGTGTTGACTCTGCCAGTATACTACCCTAACTATATCTCGGATGCAGAGTACAGGCTCCATACTCTGGACCTGAGACGTGCTCTCTCCTATTACAAGGACAGAACAGTGGAAATTTGTGGAGAGGTTCGCCAGCTGTTTGTCACCTATGCTGAAGCCACTTCTGGCAGACCTGCAGCCAAACTGACCATTGCAAGATGGATGACATCATGCATAGGTCTGTGCTATTAGTTGGCGGGCAAGGAGCCTCCCAGAGGGTTAAGAGCTCATTCTACCCGCCACACTGCTGCATCGGTGGCTGCTTCCAGGGACATCTCTATCCAGGAAATCTGTTGGACTGCTACCTGGAAGTCAGCAAACACCTTTATTTCCCACTACTACATAGACCTTGAGTCGCGCCGGGATACTCGTTTTGGGGCCTTGGTTCTCCAGTCTGTTTCCCAAGTAGGGGGTGTGCACCTTGCCTCCCTCCTCCCAGAGAACTGCTAGAAGTCTGCCAAAGAGTGTGGATAAACAATGTATCCATGCTCCTAGAACAGGTTACTCACCTGTAACAGTAGTTCTAGGAGTGGTATATGTTGTTCATCCACACGCGCCCACCCGACCTCCCTGGCTTTAAGGCGCACAACCTTGCTTCCAGCAGGCTAAGATCTGGCGTCATGGGGTGGAGCAGAGAGTTATACCACCTGGGTGGGTGGGAGGAGCCAGCTTGAAGACTTCTGGCAAGATTTAAAGGGAAAAGGACATGCCAAAGAGTGTGGATGAACAACATATACGACTCCTAGAACTACTGTTACAGGTGAGTAACCTGTTCTTTTGGATTACCAACAAAGCATGATGATTGGCATTGGACCAGACCAGAACTTCAGTGCAACCATCAGGTCATCACATAACCATTAGATCACCAGGTGTTTGAAGAGTTGTACTGTACTGCAGTTTGGCAAAGAGAGCCGGTTGGATTACAACACAATTTCAGCACATTAAAGTAAACGGAATGAACAAAATCATAACTCAACATGTGTATTGATCGAAATAATCTACAAGTTAAGTCGTGGTTCTGATGATTTTGGTGAAACAATTCTAAACGAAAGGGAAAAACAAAACTAGTCCGCACTAGAAAGAGCCATGTAACTCTCTGCCTCTAGCTCCAATGATGTCATCACTTCACACGTTTGGCAGCCATTTTAGGGAACAGACGGATCCAATTTTCTTAAATTGGAAGGCTGATGCTTGCTTTTTCAGATGCTATAAAACTATTTGTTCACATACAGTAAATGCAATGTTAGCATCAATGCAAACAGCAGCCTTTCCTTTAGTTCCTCATGAAGTTGAATTTTTGAACAGTTTGTTGGCAAAATATTGTTTAGGTGTCCTTTAAGAAGATTTCTAGTTGGCCGGTGTTCCTTTCTCCTGGAATTTAGTCTCAGACTCCTTTAATTTCAACTGCTTGGTATTCAGTCCTACATGTAAAGACCTACTGCAGGAACCCTCTAAGATTTTACTTCAAGAAACAGCTCTTGCAGCAGGTTACACAATTTGGACTGAAGCCGGCAGGCGCCAGAACCCCAAGGAAAAATTCTAGCTAGCAGTATCCATCGGGGGACCGCCTTCACGCCAGCCCCTCCCCATCGCCAGGCATCACATAAAAGGGGGGTGGTCCCCCAGCATCCCCAGTTCTTTTCCCACTGTCAACTTGCCAGCATCGACCTCACGGACGCCTGCATCAACAATACGACGTGCAAAATCTTTACAAAATAATCACAAATCCATGTCTACTTCTCCAACTCCTTCTCTCAAAGGACACCCCTCAAAGTGCGCCTGCGGCAAGCAGATCCCCTTCGCCGACCATCATTTGGCTTGTGTGAGGTGCCTGGGCCTGGAACATGACATCCAGACCTGCTCTATCTGACAACAATTTAATAGCAGGACTAGGATCCGCCACCAAAAGGCCCTTCAGGGGTTCCTTCTTGAAGAGGAACTTCGCAAAATGGAAAAAAAGACCTTCCTTCAAAGGGGATTCTTCCCATAATACCGGGAAGAACCAGGTCAGGATCCCTCAGCAGGGCCTCTGAATCCAGGGCCAGCTCCAGCTCTACCCGGTCAGACCGTTCTCCTTCCCGGGCCCACTCCCAACCTCCCCCAGTTAAGGTAAGGTCTTCAGGGGGTTTTTCAGCCTCCTTGCACCCGCTTAAGACCCACTGGGTGCCAGACTCTTCTTCCAGGCCTGGCTCTTCAGAAAAACATAGGAAGTCTTCCTCAAAATCTAGCGGGGCATCAGGCCGACGCCGGGACACCGACCTCGGGTCCATCTCCCAGCCTCCCAAGGCCCTGGAAAGGAAGACCAAGGATCTGACGCCTCTTAAGCGGACGTCACAGAATAAAAAGGTGCCTGACCTGATGCCCGAAAAACAGACTTCCGACCCGACAGCAGTTGTATTGACACCGGACGTCAGGGGTCCTCAGGAGAGGATGCTGCCGGACAACCAGACAGGCGGCAAGGAGGACGCCGGCTCACCCGGGGAGCAGTCGATGGATCCGATGGTTCCCCAGGACCCGACACCCGACCCCAGCGACAGACCCACACTGACGCCGGGCCCGTCGTAGGGCATGAACAGTCAGGAGGTGAAGGAATTGTTCACCTTCTGGTGGGAGACCATCAGAAAGGACATGGTCCCCAGTAAGCCTCTTCCACCTCCACCTCCTCCTCGGGAGGGAGAGGGCTCAAGACCCCTGACCCCTAAGAAGCCAACTCCACCTCCTAGGGGTGGATCTAGGGAGAGAAAAAGATGCCCATCACGGTCTCCTTCTGGGTCTCCGAGCCTTAAACGACCCAGGGATAGACGACACCCACCGGAGGATGACTCCAGACCAGATACGTCCGATACCTCCAGGTCTCCATCCCCCTATAGTCCCCCATCACCAGACCCACGAGACCAGTCAAGGTCACCACTGGATGATCCCTCTTTCTCCGAAATCATGAGGCACATCCAGGAGAATATGGGATGGGAGACTGAAGACTTGGACCCCGAGAGACAATGCCTTGCCCGTTACTTCGGCAAAAGGACCCAAAGCCTGTGATGGTCCCACCTCTAGTGGACCCCTTCACGGACGTCACCAAGGCGGCTTGGAGGCATCCGCACTCAACACCGGCTGTTCCTAAGAAGGCTGACCACCTCTACAGAGCTCCTATGGAGGACCTGTATCTGCCGCAGCAACCCCTGGCAGACTCACTGGTCATTACGGCATCTCATGATCGGTCTCAACAACCGCAACACTTGAGTACCCAGCCTCCAGACCAAGAATCTAAGCAATTAGATTCTATGAGAAGACGCATGTATGCGGCTGCTACATGCTCAATAAGGTCTTTGAATTACCTCAGGCACATGGTGCAATTCCAAAACGCCCTCTGGAAGCAGGGCCAAGACCTTTTGAAGAACTTTCCAGATGGCGAAAAGGAGGAGCTGCTCAACCTCCTTCATACTGGGTCAGACGTGGGGACCCAGATTCTCTGAGCCGCTTACGATTCAGTGCACTCTGCCGCCAGGGGAGCAGCTACTGGCATTTGTCTTCGGAGACACTCTTGGTTGAGAGTCTCCGGTTTCACCCCAGATGTTCAGAAGAATATCCTGGACGTCCCTTATAACGGAGTTGTCCTGTTCAGTGAGGAATCCGAGAAGGTCATCACCAAGCTACAGGATGCCGGGAAGGCAGTTTGGACTATGCAGGCTATGTACAGGCCCAAATCTGGTTCCTTTCAGAGGAACCAGAACCGTTTTTGTGGCAGGCAACAACGGCAACAGCCACGTTCCGGCCAGCAACCCCGGGGCAATTTTGGTCACAAAGGTCAAGCTAGATTCCCCATGGGCCAGGGCTCAAAGCATCCCAAGGCAGCCCAGCCCATGGGACCCAATGCAACCACAGCATGATTCCTTCCCGGCCCTCGCCCCTCCTCTGGATCAAAGGATAAAGGTCGGGGGTCACATCTCTCATTACCTTCTGGGATGGCAGAGGATCACCTCCGACCAGTGGGTGTTACAGTTGGTACAGCGAGGAGACACTATAGAGTTCCTCTGCCACCCACCGTCCAGACCTCCCCTGCTGTCCCGTTAACTCGGGTCAGCATGCTCTGCTCATCAAGCAGGAGATCTTGGCCCTCCTGGACAAGGAGGCCATAGACTACATTCCACCGGACCAGAAAGGATAAGGTTATTATTCCCACTTCTTCCTGGTTCCAAAGAAAACAGGGGACTTGAGCCTGATCTTATATCTCAGCGATCTCAACACGTTTGTGTTATACAAACGCTTCCGCATGGTGATCCTACCAGGTCTCATCCCCATGCTCAAAGAAGGTCATGGCTTGCATTGCTGGACATGCAGGACGCTTACCTACATCTCCCGATCGCTCAAATGCATCAAAGGTTTCTGCGCTTCGAGTTTCTGGGATGCCACTACCAGTTCCGAGCCCTCCTGTTTGGACTGTCTTCTGCACCTCGGCTGCTTACGAAGTGAATGGCAGTCGTGGCAGCAACTCTCAAGAGGCAGGGCCACTATGTTTTTCTGTACCTAGATGACTGACTCCTCATGGCACCCTCTTGGGAGGCCCTGATGTCCGTGATTCAGGATACCCGTTCTCTTTTCCAATTGTTGGGCATCATCATCAACCAGGAGAAGTCTCACCTTGTCCCGTCTCAGACTCTCCAATTTATTGAAGCGGTTCTGGACACCACTGAAGGGAGAGCATTTCTTTCTTCGGACAGGGCTGAACACATCAGATCCCTCATACGGGACACAATGACGAAGACAACGGTGTCCGTCGGGACTGTTCTTTGCCTGCTCGGACATATGGTGGCTGCCATTGCGACGGTTCCCCTAGCCCGACTCCATATGCAGGTTACCCAATGGATGTTGCAGGCTCAATGGGACCAGAAGCAAGTTCATATGCAGCATCCAGTCCGCATCACGAATGCCGTCATCCGAGACTGGCAATGGTGGCTCGTCCTGGACCATCTCTCGAAAGGAGTCCTCTTCGTGGCGCCACCTCCTTTAGTGACACTCTCCACGGATGCCTTGGGGTCCAGATGGGGAGCGCACCTCAATGGGATCAGGACTCAAGGCTCATGGTCGTCTCAAGTCTCATCTGCACATAAATATTCTGGAGATGAGAGCCGTCCTCTATGCCCTACAAGCATTCCAGACAGACATTCCACCGGGTACTCTTCTAATTCAAACAGACAATACTGCGGTGATGTACTATCTCAACAAACAAGGAGGCACTCATTCCTACCCCCTTTGCAGGGAGGCTCAAAATGTTTGGAATTGGGTACTGCAGCACGGCGCAGGTATTATTGCAGTGCACGTTCCCTGAGTGGACAACACAATCGCAGACAGTCTCAGCCAATCACAGGCCAGAGTCCATGAATGGGAACTGCTTCAGGAAGTCGCAGAGGATCTGTTTCGCAGATAAGGGACACCAGAATTAGACCTTTTCGCGTCCCCCATCAAACACAAAACTGCCCAATTTTTGCTTGCTAGATCCAGGGCCTGGTGTTTTCTGGTGAGACGCGTTGTCTCACTCTTGGACAGGCAGATTCCTCTATGCTTTCTCGCCCTTCCCTTTGATCCAGATGGTTTTACTGAAGCTCCGACAAGAGCAGGCGTCACCTGATTCTGGTAGCGTCCTTTCGGCCCAGGCAGATTTGGTTCCCTGCATTACATCAGCTGACCCAGGAACTTCAGTGCCTCTGCCATTCAGCCCTCAACTTCTGTCCCAGGAGGCAGGTTTCTTAGTCCATCCGGATCTTCGGTCACTGAACCTGCATGCCTGACTCCTAAAGACATAGCAGTCCTAAGATACTGGGTCTCTTGGGAAGTTGCAGACATTCTGGTGGCCGCCAGAAAACCCTCTACTCATGCCACTTGCGCCATGAAGTGGCGCAGATTTTGCATCTGGGCTCAAGCTCGTGGATTGACCCCATTGGACTGTTCAGAGAGGTCAGTGTTAGACTACCTTCTAACCATGTACGAGGCAGGCCTTGCTTACTCTTCCTTTAAGGTTCACATGTGTGCCATTTCGGCGTATTGTTCACCGATAGGTCATCGCTCTCTAGCTCAACTAGAAGCTTTATGCGCTTTTTTGTGTGGCATCCTGCACCTGAGACTTCCTATCAGAGACCCGGTTCCCACCTTGGGATCTTCCCTTTGTTTTAGAGCAGCTTACTCTACCTCCTTTTGAACCAGCCATGAATTGCGAGCTGCGTCTCCTCGCTTTGAAGACTCTCCTTTTAGTTGCTGTTACTTCTGCCAGAAGAGTTTCTGAGCTTCATGCACTCGTGTGCAAAGATTCTTATTTGGTTTTTCACAAGGACAGGGTGTTCTTAAGAACAAATCCTAAGTTCCTTCCCAAAGTGGTCTCGGTGGTCACACTCAACCAGGATATAGACCTGCCGGTGTATTACCCGAATTACGGTATCGGGGGAGGCCCTGTTACACACTCTTGATGTGCATAGATGTCTCGGATATTATCGGACCAAAACCAAAGCCCATCGTAAGTCGGACCAGCTCTTTGTTTCCTATGCACAGCGGATGCTCGGTGCTCCTATTTCAAAAGTTGCTTTCCAGATATTTGGTCAAGTGCATTATGTTCTGTTAGCAGAAGCGCAGTAAACCCTTACCGGGACCGGTGCAGGATCATACGAGGGGGTGGCTACCTCTTTCGCTGCACTCAAAAATGTCTCCACTTCAGCCATCTGTGCGGCAGTGACTTGGAGCACTGTGCACACTTTCATCAGACACTACAGTTTGTACATTGCCTCTAGGCGAAGAGCTGTTTTTGACTTGGCGTTCCTTCAAGGACTATTGTCCTGAAGTCTGAGTCATCTCTCCTACTCTCCTCCCGGTAGCAAATTGTTCCCTTACTGCTTGGGAGTGGGTCCAAATGGTGTAACCTGCTGCAAGAGCTATTCTCGAAGATCTACTATTACGGTAAGTTCTTACGTAACTGTACTATGACAGTTGCGTAAGAGCTTACCATAATAGAGATCTTTTCGAGAGCTCCCGCAGTAGGTTCCAGACTTCCAACCACATTCCCCAACTCCTGTTATTTTGTCCTCTTTTCCTTTGCCAAGGCTTTGTTTACGGAGCACAGGGCCTAAGGAGGAGTTTTTACTCCTTTCTCCTGTTTCCTTTTTGGAGGTCTATGGCGGGCAAACTGAAGGGCAGTTGTGGTGACTGCTCCCTATATACTGTCATGCTGATGTCCGATCATGTGACACCAGGGGCGGTCCTCCACTAATGATTGCTAGCTAGAAGTTTGTTGTGCGGTCCTGACACCAGGGGGCGCAGTCCTATGTGTAAAGACCTACTGCAGGAACCTCTCTCGAAGATCTACTGTTAGGGTAAGTTCTTGCATAACTGTCATTTTTCTTAGTGGTTACATGTTTGCCTTCTCAGATTCTTTGGGTGAGAGAACTGTTACGGTTGTACTGCTAGGGGTATATCCTCCAGGAGGGAGGGGGGATTCTGCCATTGTATGGGTCGCTGGTTAGGCCACACCTGGAGTACTGCATGCAGTTCTGACACCTGTACCTGAAGAGGGACATTGGGTTTCTGGAGGGGGTACAGCGCAGGGCAACAAAGATGATCAGTGATTTGGGAGACTTACCTTATGAGAGCAGGCCGAGGGAATTAAACATTTACTCATTGGAAGAGAGAAGGGGGGGAGATATGACTGAAACCTTCAAGTACATGAAAGGAATAAAATCTATGGAAGGGCTTTTCAACCAAAGACTAAAATAAAAAAATAAAAGCTCCCTGTGGGGGCTTAGTTTTGCCACTTCTGTCCACACTGGTCTCTCATTACCACAGATAAGTGGGTTCTCGAGGTGGTAGGCAGAGGGCTGCCACATGACTTCAGGGCACTCCCACCTTACTGACCCCACTCTCCACAGAAGTTCTCTGTGTTGCAGAACACGCTGTCCACTCCGGAGGACGTTGCTCAGCTCCTTGCAAATGGGCTATTGCCCCAAGTCCCAGATGACCTTGCAAGTCAGGGGTATATGTCCAGGTATTTCCTGGTTCTGAAACAGATTGGAAGATGGCATCCCATACTGGGATCTGCACGATCTGAATCGGTGCAGAACTGCAAGATCTTCCTGGACATGGTCTCCATCACTCATTCACACTAATGGGACTACGCTGGAGCCAAAAATCTTCAGGAGGGCTGGGGTAGGACTGCGCATGCGTGGCACTGTGAGACTGACTCGCTCTGTATAGGCTACCTCGGCATCGACCCTCCAACCGCCTCTGTTCCTTTTTTCCTGCCATCGAGTGCACTTCAGTGATGACGTCGCTCTCCCGCCGGGAGTCGAATCTTCACGCCTGTTTGACAGCAGCTATAGTAGTTTGCGTATTTGATTAGATTAATTGTTTTATCAGTTTAAAAAATAAATAAAACAAAGTAAAATTTTTCATCAGAAGTCTTCAGCCCTCCTTTCGTTGTCTACCATGAGCGGGGCAGGTGATGATAGGGAGACTTCACATGAAAGCTGTTAGCAGGGCTGAGTCTGGTCCGCTGCCCTCTAAGGAGGGGGGTCTGACTATAGGCAGTCCAGTGCTCAGGGAGGGATGGGCGGTCCTCCCGAAAGCACAAAAAGAAGCAGTCCCATTCTCCATCTTCAAGGACTCGCCACCGGTCATCCTAGAGTTCTTCGGCCTCACAGTTGAAAAAGAAGCGGTACTACTCAAGGTCACCTTCTGGTATGTCTGCGCATTGATCATCCGTTACTGGCGGCAAGGGCCCCTGACTACGTCTCCTGCAGCTTCTGTTTCTGGTGACCGGCATCCTCTACTCCGGCGACCCTCCCTGACCCCTGGGAGTGGGGGGGTTCTCTGGTGAGCAGTTTCACCATTGGGCCACTCTTATGGAGCAATGGGTTCAGCGGTTGTCCCATTTGCCTGAGCCGGTGAGTCCATCGGCAGGGCGGTTGGGGCTTCCTAGTCATGTGGCACTGCCGTCAGTGCTGTCTATGCAGCACCTTGTTTTTCCCCCCTCATATAACTGTGGCACAGGGGTCAACACCGGTGCTTTTCTCTCCTGCTGAATTTCTCACTTTCCTCAGCAAGTCGGGGGTTGGGAACCTCTGATTTGGCAGTACCAGCTCCTCGGGTGCCTGTGCTGTGTCCTATGCTGGCACCACCGGTATTCTTGGTGCCACTTTCTGTTCCGGCACCTGCGGTGCCATGTGGGGCATCAGGGTTTTCGACTTTGATTCGTGGAGCTCCTCCTCCTCTTTTTCCACCCTTTCATATCTATTCTGTCCCTTTGGGACTAGTAGGAGATATTAGGCTTGGTCCTGATCTTCGATTGGGGATGACATTGATGACAATTCCTCCCTAGGGGTGGTAAATAAACCTTGTCTTACAGCAGAGCACCTGGTCGAAGACCTTTACTTTAAGTCTCTGCTTAGAAACGTGAATACCCTCTCTCTCTTTTTCTTTCTCCAGACTTCTGAGATCGATTTTGGGAAATTGCTGCATCTGCAGTACCTGCACGTTCCGGACATTCCTGTGGAACTGACTCCTCCACCTATGCAACCCTCTTGAGAGACTTTCACAAATGGTATGGGATAATCTGGCGCTTATTCCTTCTGTGGCTAAATTCATAGCCAGGAAATACGCCCCTCCCAAGGATCATCCTATTCTGGCCTTGCAAGCATTTGCTGATGACATAGATGTCCTGGCAGAGAGTAAGGCCGTTCTTCCTCAAGAATCTAGGGAACATTCAATAAACAAGGAATCTTGCAAAATTGACACTTTGGGAAAGCAAGTCTTTGCTGCTTCCACCCTGGGCATGCGCATTCAAACAGCTTGAAGTCTTGCTGTATTCTGACAAGTGCAGTTAGCCCCAGCCTTTAAACTGCCCCAGAGAACAAAGGGTTAACCTTTCTATGCAGAGCATAGAATGCTGATCTCGAGCTCGGTTGATGTCTCTGTCCGTTTCCTTTTGAAAGCTAACTGTCAGATTCTTTACTCCGCCTCACTGAGCAGTTGCTCCGGAGATTTCTCCTGCAGCTCGGTTCGAAAGTCGGTTTAAGTGTCGTTTTTTCGTTGGTTTCTAACCGAAAAAGTTTCCCGCATAGTCGGTTCAGTCTCTGTCTGTGGTACCGTGAGTACTAGATAGGTTTTGTGCTGTTTCTGTGTGGAACTTGTAAAAAGTGTGGATCGGTTCGGCCGAACCGATCATTTGTTTAATTTTTGTGTAACTTTAGTGTGTAGTTACCGGTTCTTTATCGGTTCTTTAAAAAAAAAAAAAAAAGTTTTGAAACGTTTTTTTCCAAGACCCGTGACACGGTTAGAAACTGATAAGGGAGTCTTGCCTGGCACTTGCCGAAAAAAGGGTAAGTTTGGTTAGGTTGGCCATGTCTGAGAAACCCAAGGAAAAAAAATGGGCCCACTGGGTTTCAACACTGCAGTGAGTGTGGGGAGGTCTTTGCTAAGGCCGATCCCCACACCACCTGTGTTTGTCTGGCGTTTGACCACCTCGATTCAGACTGCCAAATTTCAAAAAGTTTCCCAAATCTACCCTGGAAAAGAGATTAGGTAGACTGAGGGAAAAGGAGGCCGAGAAGTCCGCTGACCCGGATGGCCAGCCTGGTTCGGTTCCGACCGAACCAGGAGGAGTGCCCTCTGACCAGGGCAATACTTCGGGCAAAAGGAGAGCCGATCCCAAGGGGTCGGTTCCGACTAAAAGAAAGCACAAAGAAAAATCGTCACGTTCGGATCCAGAAGTCCATGTTCTGACCGCCAAAGAAATAGGCAGAGCGATTCGGATTGTGGAATCGCTTTGCCTGGTTCCGACCGATCCGGCACCTTTTGGCAGGGGCTTGGTTTGGTTGGTTCCCCCGGTTCACGATTATACTTTGGAAGAATTTTATGAACCAGAGTTTGAGGAGGAAGGGGTGTTTGAAGATGATGATGGTGAAGGTCTAGATGTGCCTGTGGAACCGGACATCTCCCCAGACAGACCTTCAGGAGTATCCCCTCCTAGACTTTGAGTCCCCTTCCCACTTTATGTTCTACAGAAAGGTGGCTGAGACCCTCCAGCTTCCTGTGGAAGAGGCATTGGAGGATCAGGAGGAGCCTGATTATGTAGAAATGATGGACATCCCAGAGTCCAGGAGACTATCTGTTCCCCTCCACAAATCTTTTGGGAAACGGACACAAAAAATTCTGAAGTCTCCCAGTTCTTGTACCTCCTGTGGACAGAAGAATGGACAAGAGGTATACACTCTCAGGCTCAGAAACAGAGTTTTTATACCACCAATGCAGCCATGTTGGGGTTGTGCAGGCTGCTGCCTGTGATAATTTATTTAGTTTTTGTTAACCGGGTAGGTGCACTAGCCAGCAAGTGACTATTTTCAGGCACGACCCGGGAAAGCATTGCCATAAGGCAAGCATTCCCTTGGCTTCACACCCCCCAGACAAAGACTATAGGAAGGTTGATGCCATGGCATAAAAAGCTGTACTTGGCATCTTCCCTGGGACTCAGACAGGCGAATTATATGGCCTATACAGCCAGGTACCAGAAGTCCAGGTGGGATACTGTACTGGCACTGGCTAAATAGGCCTCCCCCCAGCTAGCCAAGGAGCTGAAGGCGGTGGCTGCAGATGGGATTGAGGCATCTAAAGTTGTTTCATGCTGCTGTGGACTCTAATGATCTGTCATCAAGAGTCATGGCTACATCTGTGGCTCTTTTGGAGAATGACTTGGCTCAGATGTACTTGCCTCTCGCAGGATACCCAGGCTAAGGCCATGGATTTTCCTGTAGCGGGTAATTCTCTGTTTGGGGAGCAGACAGAGAATTACATGAAGAAAATGGATGAGTACAGGACCACCTACAGGACAGGGGTTTAAACATTTTTTGGGAGGCCTTAAGTCCAGGACTTATGTTACTTTCGGTCCATAAGTCCGTGGTGGGCATTAAGTCACGTTTTTTTTTTGCCTACATTTTTTACCAAAGCAGATCACTTTTTTCTCATGTCACATAGGATGCAACAGGTACCCCTCTGTAAGCCAAATAATTTGCAGCTCACAGTCTGGATTCAATATAGACATGTTTGGCTCAAATTCAGTTTCACAGTCCTGTCCAGCAGGGATCAGTGAACCCCCTCCTTAAGTATTACTCTCCCTGGCTAGTTGGAAGTCCTTTTTATGTTAAAATAGCTGCAGCAGTGCTACAAGGGAGACACACTAGGTTTCTGGGTCCACTCCAATACAATCCTTGCACTGCTGTTTTAAGCATGTAATTTTTTTTTTTTTTTTTTTTAACTCAGAAGCCTTAGTCTCCCATTTCTTTTAAGCACACCACTGTTAATGCCTAAATCCTGCTATTTTTAATCTAAATCACCCATTAAGGAGAAGAGGTCCTGTGGAATGCTGAATGGCTGAACAGGTATCACCTGGTGAACATTTCTAAAGAGATTACTCACCATGTAATCCACATTACACCACCAGCTGCACTGGAGTTTCGATTCTGCAGCACGAAGTCCAGACCGTAGTGCACACTTTCGAGAGCTGGGTGCTTGCATTTCTTTCACGAAGTTGACAGCCTGTCTGCAGCATGGCAGACCCCCACGCGCGCTACACGTAATGCACGCAGCGTGCGCTAATCGTCAAGGAGACCGGGAAGGCTTTTCTTCTAGATCTCTGTCGGAAGACTGTTAACTTGGGGGAGTACTTTCTCTAAGAAACAAAAAACAAGCAAAACATGTTAGCAGCTCCAGGCGGGGGGAAAGAAGTCAGACAGGCTGCCTAAAAAAAAAAAAAAATACACACAAGTCGCGCATACACTTAAACAAGTAGCTTTTGCTCAGTAAGTCCATCAGACTTACATAGACTGAAAAGTGAAAGTCCTGCTTTGATTTTGGAGCGTCCCGGATCTCGGACTTTGGGATTTTTCAGCCCCTGCAGGAGTGCTCAGGCCAAGGAGAGGCAGGCAACTCCTCAGAGGCAGCAGTCTAGGAGCAGGGGCAGGCCTTTTCAAAGGCCTTTTTACCAAGCACAGGCCTCCTCTTCCTTTACACAGAGGGGGTTCTTCAGAGGGAGAGGCAGAAGGGGAATGAGCAGGGCTGCATCCACTCCTCAGCCTAAAGCCCCTGCCAAGCAGACACCCTGATGGGCCTGTCCGGGTCAACTCTCCTATTCCAGCAGGGGGCAGGCTGGCTTACTTTGTCCAGGACTGGATGTCTGTTACATCAGACAAGTGGGTCCTGGAAGTAGTAGCTAGGACTGGTTCTCAGCTTCAGAAAATTTCCAAAGATGAGAGCCAGATCTTTCCACCATAAATCTCTCAGAAACCCTTGCCCTAGAGGCAGAGGTTTCTTCTTCTAGCCTTAAGAGCCATAGAGAGAGTACTCACCCACTGAGGCAAAGGGCTGTACTCCAGGTACTTCCTGACCCCAAAAAGACAGGGAGTGGCACCCATCCTAGACCTAAGATATCTAAAGAAACATCTTTTAAAACCAAAGTTCAAGATGGCAACTCTGGGAATAATCCTTACCTCTCTAAGGCCAGGGGACTGGTTAGCATCCCTGGACCTCAAAGATGCCTACTTTCACATTCCCATCAGGTGCTCCCACAGAAAGTACCTCCGGTTTGAGTTGCCCTCAGGCCACTATCAGTTCAGAGCAATGCCCTTTGGCCTAACCTCAGCCCCAAGGGTTTTCACAAAGTGCCTGGCAGTACTAGTTGCCTTTCTAAGAAGGCAAAAGATTTCCATTTTTCCATTTCTGGATGATTGGCTAATAGTGGGTCAGTCTCCAGACCAAGTCAAGTCTCACTTGCAAGTGACCCAGCAAGTGCTCACTTCTCTAGGATTTCTTCTCAACCTTCCCAAGTCAGTTCTCGAACCAGTCCAGCTTCTTACCTTTGTAGGGGCAGAACTGGATACACTCAGAGCAAGAGCCTTTGTTCCTCTAGAAAGGGCAAGGGTTCTTATGGAACTAGCCTCTTCCTTCAGCCTTCGGGTATCTCGACCAGCAAGGCATTTCCTCCAGCTCTTGGGCCACATGGCAGCTTCAACAGGAATGGTCCAAGGGGCAAGATTCCAAATGAGGGGGATATTCAGTTCCATCTGAGAGCTTTTTGGTCTCAGGAAGGATTCCCTTACCAAATTGATCCCAGTTACTCTGACCTTGATCCAAGCCCTCCAATGGTGGCAGGATCAGAACAATTTAAGACAAGGTGTTCCTTTTGCCACTCAGCCTTGTTCAGTGGTCCTGACCATAGACACTTCTCTTCTGGGCTGAGGAGCCCATCTGGGGCCCTCACTGCCCAGGGGATGTGGTCCCCCCCCAAGAATCCCTTCTCCATATCAATCTCCTAGAGCTCAGGGCAGTTTTTGTGGCCCTGAAAGCTTTTTCTGTCAGTACAGAACAAGGTGGTTCAGGTCAGAACGGACAACACCACCACCATGTGGTACATCAACAAACAGGTAGGCACTCGGTCCACGGCCTTCCTGCAAAGCTCTCTGGTAGCAGTTCACCTTCCAGGGAAGGACAATGTGCTAGCAGATGCACTGAGCAGGATCTCTCAGGGCCATCCAAATGGTCCCTGGACCCTCAGGTGTTGAAAGTGATTTTTTTCAAGGTGGGGCCTCCAGAGATAGATCTCTTTGCAGCCCCAGACAATCACCAACTCCTCTCTTTGTTGCAGACCTCCAGTCTTGGGCTCAGTCCCCTGGACACCCTGATTCTGAATTGGAAGGGAAGTTTCTGTATGCCTTCCTCCCTTCCCACTCCTGTTCAAAGTTTTAGTCAAAATAAGGTCTCAGCCTTGCAAAGTGATTCTGATTGCTCTCTGGACAGCAGACAGCCCTGGTACCCTCTGTTGCTGTTCCTAGCAGTCCATCTTCCCCTGTCTCTTCCCAGAAATTACAACCTGTTAACATCCTCTCAGGGGAGGATTTGGTACCCCAATCTTCAGTCTCTCAATCTCAAGGCATGGCTCTTGAAGAGTTAGTTTGCAGATCTGCATCTTTCCCAAGGGGTTCTGGATATTCTCAAAGCTTCTTGAAAGCTCTCCACCAGAAAGACTTGTAATGCCAATTGGAAGAGATTCAGCATTTGGTGTTCTAAGAAACATATTTCTCCAAATACTGCTGGATTGCCTACAGTTCTGGATTATATCGTCCATCTTAATGGCCTAGGCCTCAAACCAGCTACTCTCAAGGCACACTTGTCAGCTGTTTCTGCGTTTGTCTGTGGGGAAGTCTTCTCACTATCTTCTCATCCTGTGTTCTGTAAATGTTTTAAAGGATTGCTTCACACCAATCCTCCTTTTAGAGACCCTGCCCCTGCCTGGGATTTGAATGTTTGCATTGCTCAACTTATGCAACCCCCCTTTTGAGCCTATGTCTTCAGCAGAGCTTAAATACTTGATTTGGAAAACTGTGTTCTTGGTAGCCATTACCTCTGCCAGGCGTATCAGTGAATTGCAAACCCTGTCAGTGGAACCTGATTTTATCTCCTTTCACAGGGATAAAGTGGTCCTTAGAACCAATAGAAGGTTCTTGCCCAAAGTGGTTTCAGACTTTCATTTAAACCAGTTTGTCTCTTCGTGTCTTCTTCACTGATCATTCTTCCTCAGGAGAGAGGAGGCTACACAGTTTAGATGTTAAAAGAGCCCTTAGTTACTACATAGAGCATACCAAGGGTCACAGGTTTGACTCCCTCCAGTTGTTCCTCACTTATGGAGAAGTGGGAAAGGGCAAACCTGCCACCAAGAGATCCATTGCCAGGTGGATTGTGTCTTGTATACAATTCTGCTATGAAAAACTGGGAAAAATTCCACCCTCGGGCCTGAGGGTTCATTCCACAAGAGGTACAGTTGCTTCCCTGGCTGCTGTCAGGGATATCCCTCTTAGAAATTTGTCAAGCAGCCACCTGGAAAAAAGTCCATACCTTTACAAAGCATTACTCTCTGGATATCCAGGCTAGGAGTGATGCTCTGTTCGGCACAGCAGTACTTCAGAGCCTATTCCCAAAGTAGGTTCTGTCCCTCCTCCATGGAGGCACTGCTTGGTAGTCTGCAGTTGTCAGAATACAGCAAGACTTCATGTCTGAAGAAAACATTACTCACCTTAGTAATTATATTTCTTCTAATGGAGTCTTGCTGTATTCTGACCTCCCCGCCTGCCTCCCCTCTCAGAACCTGTTTTTGGGAAGTGGGTGAGCAGGTGCAGTGTTGCACCCTAGTGGTGTATTTGCTGGCACCCTCTTCCCTTTTGTTAGGGTGCTTATTTATTATTATTTTTTGAGTACATTGGGTTTAGTTTTTGGGTTTTCTGACTTGAGTGTTCCTCCAAAACTTTTCAGCCAGTTGACTAGTAGAATTTTTACAATTTCCACATAGAATTTTTAGTTTAGTTTGGCTTGTAAGAATCTGACGGTTTGAGTTCAAAACACTCCAGACAGAGACTTCAACCGAACTCTAGCTCAGCGTTCCATGCCTTGCATGGAAAGTTGACCCTTAATTTTCTGGGGCAGTTCAAAAGTTGGGAATCACTGCAAGTGTCAGAATACAGCAAGACTCCATTAGAAGAAATATAATTACTAAGGTGAGTAATTTTTTCTTGTGTATCATAGGGTGTTATAGACCTCCTGCTGATCTACAATTGTTACCTCATCTAAGTAATATCATCGAACAACAATCCTCAGAAATAGTTATTCTTGGGGATCTTAATTTAGACTGGCTATCTAAAACTGCCGCCCCTCTCATAGCTTTCTGTGACACCCCTGGATTATCGCAACTCACTGTCGAACCAACACGAGTAAATAAAAAGAACATAGATAACAGCTCCCTGCTAGATGTTATCCTAGTGAATAAACCACATCTCTTCTCCTTTGCCGGCACCTCCTTCAGTGATATCAGTGATCACTCATTTATTGCTTGCATAAGATCAAGCAACAAACCTACTGCTTCGCCGAAGTTTGCTGCCAAGAGATCTAGACATAACTTTGATCTCACTGCCTACATAAACAAACTGAAACACTCCTTGTATTGGCCAGTTCTATTTGGCAAAAAACACACAGTCAGCATTCGACATATTCAGCAAAATTATCTTGGACGCCCTAAATAAATATGCCCCTATAGTTAAGGTGCGAATAGCAAAAAATACATGTAGATGGTTCACACCATTATTAAAATCTGCATTGACTGAAAGATAACCTATGGGGAAAAAGGCACGTAAAACCCAGTCTGCTGCGGACTGGTGCAAGTTCAAAAGGGCACGATACTCATGTACTAGAATGGTTGGAGATGCAAAAGCGGCATACTATCATTCTGAATTTCTCTCTGCCTCCAAAAATCCTACAAAATTTTGGAAAACTGTCAAGGATTTGTCTGGTCACACGTCCGGTGGCTTACTACCTGATGAAATCTCCTTAAACAATAACACCGCTAGTGACGGGCTGGAAGTTCTGGATGCCTTCAATAATCACTTTGCGACTGCAGGCTTAGGCTTCGACAATTCCTCTGCGAATTTGATACGCTCTCAGGTGGATAATCAAGGTGCAGATCCTAGCATCACCAATTCAGTCTTCTCCTGCGCCCTACTACTCTGGAAAGAAGTTGAAGACCTATTACAAACCTGATGGAACAAAAGTGCTGTCAGGGATACCTCGACCCATATGTTTTGAAGGTGGCCATCCATGTTAGCTGTTCCATAACCCATTTATTTAAACTATCATTAACCCAAGGATCCATTCCTTCAATATGGAAAACGACGACATCATACCCCTGTTCAAGTCCGGAAATCCATGTGATCTAAATAATTAGACCAACCTTGTTTCTCCCGGTCTTGTCAAAATTACTGGGAAAAGGTCGTAAGTAACCAGCTGAGGCAGTATCTAGAAGCTAATAACCTGCTTAATCCGGTCCAATCAGGGTTTAGAGCTAAACATAGCACCATCACAGCACTTGCCAAAGTGACTAATGACTAGCAGAGAGCTAGACAACAGGAATTACACCTGCGCCGTATTCTTGGATCTGAGCAAGGCCTTTGACACTGTCGACCATTCTCTGCTACTCTTCCCTGACCTCACTAGGTGCTGACCCATTATCTTTACAGTGGTTCAACAACTACCTCTCTGATCGTTTCCAGCAGGTGAAAGCGGAAGGAGATCTCTCAACTCTCAAACCTCTCCTAAGAGGTGTTCCACAGGGTTCTTTCTTGGGACCGCTCTTATTTACAATATACATCAACAATATTGATGAAAGCATAACTAAGGCCAACATTCATCTGTTTGCAGATGACGCAGATCTTCCTGGACATAAGTCTCCACCACTCATTCACACTAGTGGGATTGGCGCCGGAGGCACTAAGACCCATCGGGAGCAAACTTTTTGCTGGAGGGTCGGCGCTGAGACGGCGCCATGAGACACGTGCGCAGCGAAGCAGCGGCTCGAGCGGTAATGACCATCTCGCACGGTACTTACTCCAACCGCCTCTTTGTTCTTTTTTTTCCGCCCCGCCGAAAGTGCGCTTCAGTGACGACGTCGCTCGCCTGTCGGGAGTCAAACTTCAAACTAGCGCATAGTTTTCAGTTTGTTTTTTTGTAACATTATCACGATAGTAGTATCGCTTAGTTTTATTCTATTTTTCGTAAAATTTTTCTAATATTTAAATTTAACTTACTTGAAGAAGTCTCGGCCTACTGGACGGAGTCGACCATGAGCAGGTCAGGTGACGGTAGGGAGACTTCGTATGAAAGCTGTTCAGTCAGCCGGGCTGGGTCCGGTCAGCCTCCTTCTCCTCAGCGGGGTTCCGACTACGGTCAGTCCGATGCCCGGGGGGATGGGCGGTCCCCCCGCCGGCATAAAAATAAACGGTCGCATTCTCGGCGCCGTTCGGCCTCGAGCTCTTCTTCGGCCCACAGGTCAAAAAAGAGAAGGCATCACCGAGGTCGCCTCTGGTATGTTCGCGCCGTCGACGGTCGGTTATCGCTGCAGTTGCCGGTCTCTTCGGAGTCGCCAGCTTCCGAGCATCGCTGCCCTCGACATCGAGCCCTCCCGCCTATAGGTAGGGCTCCCAGATGAGCAGTTTCATCAGTGGGCCGCCTATGGAGCCGATGGGCCCGAGGTTGGTTCTTCTGCCTGGCTCGTTTACTCGGAGCCCTCTGCCTCCGGCGATCAGGTAGGGCGGTTGACTCTCCTAGTCGGGGCGGCGCCTTCTTCGGTGCTAGCCACCTGCTTAGGTGTTAGCCTCACACATGGCTGCGGGCGCAGGGGGCCTCACCGATGCCCTATCTCCTGGTATTTTTCCTTCTCTGTTTTCCAGGTTCCGGCTTTTCCGCGCGCCTTCTGCAGGGTCTGAGGCCGTAGTCGGCGCCCGCTGGGCCGGGCTGAGCTTGCGGGCGCGCTGGGCGGCGCTCACAGGGTCTCTCGGGCGCCCGCTGGCGGCTGCTATCTCGCGCGCGTCGCCGGTGGTGCTGTTGATCGGGCGGCGCCCGCCGCGCGCTGCCTGCGATGCGCTCGCTGGTCGCCGCCCGCGCGCGCCGCTCGGGCGCGTTGTCCGGGTGGGCGCCGCTGGTTGCCAGCTGGTGGCGCCGGGCGTCCGTTCGCTGGGCGCCGCTGGGGCGCTTTGTAGGTCACAGGTTCTTCGCGCGCCTGCAGGGCCCTCGTGTCAGTTTCAGCCTGCTTTGCTGCCTCGGCTACTGCAGCCCTTGGGACTCTCCTTGTTTTTCTGCCATTTCCTCCTCTCTCCTAATTTTCACCCTTTCCTGTCCAAACAGTCCTTTCTGGACCATCAGGAGATGATGTTGAGCCTGGACCCAGACCTTCGGTTTTGTGATGAAGTGGAGGAACAGGATCTTTCTTTGCTACAGAGCCTGTGGTCGAGGACCTGTCCTTTAAGTCTCTGTTGAAGAACCTGGGATCCACTCTTTTCTCCAGACTACAGACATCGATCCTGGGAAGATATTAGACTCCAGTATCTTCATGCTTCGGAGATCCCACGGATTTGACTCCTCCGATTCAGCTTTCCTTCGAGACGCTGTCTCAAATGGTATGGAATAACCCTCCTGCTCTTATTCCCTCAGTGGCTAAATCCATTGGGATAAGAAGTATTCAGCTCCCAAGGATCGCCCCATTTTGGCATCCCAAGCCTTTTGCGGATCCTATTGTAGTCCTGGCAGAGAATGACAAGGTCGCTCTTCCTCAACTACTAAGCAGTCGATCTATTAATAAAGCAGTTCCCAAGATTGATAACATTAGGTAAGAGAGTTCTGCTGCTCCACCTAAGTATGCGTATTCAGTTATCAAGGCTATTTTTCTCAGTATGAGTATATCCTGTGGCACTCTCTATGAAAAGAATGGTTGAAGCTCTTCCAGATTCGATTCCAAGTCAGAGCTTCTGATCAGTTATTAGAGGTACTGGAGTCCAATAACCAACAGGTCAAAGCCGCCAGGATGCTTTTCGACATCGAGCCTCGCCCAGCAGCCGCTGGGATTTGTACTCGGCGCCATTCCTGGCTGCGTCATTTTGGCTTCACTAATGATGCTCAGCAGCAGGTGATGGCGCTTGCCTTTGATGGCTCCTTTCTTTTGGCCTCAGGTGGAGCATGCTTCAGAGGCCACTCAGAAGACTCAGATCGCCATTGTTGGCCAGACCTCCGCCTGTCCCTCTCGGGGCATGTGAACAGACGTCAGTTTCATAGTCGCCAGTCCTTCAGGCAGAGGCAGGGAAGCTTCCATAAGCCAACCTGCCCAACCTCAAAAGAAGACGAGCAGAAAGCGAGGGACCTAAAGCTCCCAGCGCCACCTTATGAGTCGCTGGCCCAAGTTCCATCCACCTGCCCGAGGTGGAACTTTTCCTCCGTGAGGTCGCCTGATGTACTTCTACAACCAGTGGAAGTCCATAACCTCAGACAATGGGTTCTTCGGATAATTCGCGAGGTTACTCTCTCAATTTCTTGAACCCCCGAATTGTCCTCCCATACGACAACCCAGGTTGTCGGCCTCAGTCAGATCTCCTCACCACGGAGATCCAGGGCTTCTGAACAACAGGGCAATAGAACTGGTGCCCCCAGATTCATGGAAACACAGGGTTCTATTTCCTTTACTTTCTGGTTCCAAAGAAATCTGGGGGATGCGCCCATTCTAGACCTCAGAAAGTTAAACAAATTCCTCCCAGGAGAAATTCAGATATTTCCTAGGTACCCTGTTACCCTTGCTGCATCAGCACGACTGGTGGCCTCTCTGGATATGCAGGATGCTTACCAGCATATCCTCGGCCCACCCCACCCACCGAAATCCTCAGGTTTGTAGCTTTGGGTCAGCATTATCAGGTTCAGAGTCCTGCCCTTTGTATATCCCTCGCGCCATGAAGTTTACAAAGTGTTGTGCAGTTCTCACGGCGGATCTCAGGAAAGTCGACTCGAGTGTTTCCCTACCTGGACGATTGGTTTTAGCAAGCCCTTCCGCCAAGGGACTTTTTGGAAGCTGCGGAACGACTCTCTCGCTCTTCACGCCCATGGGAGTTCTGCTGAATTTGAAAAATCTCAACTGCAACCCTCCCAGAGGCTCCTTTTCATAGGGACGCTCTAGACACCTCTTCAGCTAGGCTTTCCTTCCAGAGGACAGAAGACTCACATCCTTCAGATGGGTCTGCTACATCAGGAGAACCAATCGGTTACAGCTCTCTCGGCGTAACGATGTTGGGTCTCATGGCGCCCTCGGTCTTCACTGTCCCTCTGGCCCGACTGCACATGAGAACCACCCAGTGGATGCTTCCACCAGTGGTCCCCGACCTCTCACCCCAGTCTTATCCCATCAAGGTGACGGAGCCCTTCAAGGTCTCTCACCTGGTGGTCTCAAGAGCAATTCCTGAAGGATTCCCTTGCTCCCCGGATCATCAGATCTCCATCACCACAGATGCATCGCTAATGGGATGGGGAGCTCACTGTCTCTCCTCCACACTCAAGGTGTATGGACTAGTTCAAACTCATCTCCACATAAATGTCCTGAGATGAGAGCGTCCTCTATGCAATCCGAGCTCTGAAGGATGTCCTTTGTCACAAGAACATTCTCCTCAAACGGATAACAAAGCAGTGATGTATTACATCAACAAGAAGGCGGTGCTCATTCTATCCCTTTGCAGGGAAGCAATGAGGGTGGGAGTGGTGCTTGAGCACAAGTCTCGATTCAAGCGGTTTATCTGCCAGGTATACAAACGACTCTAGCAGATCACCTCAGCAGAACGGAGGCAGACCTCACGAGTGGTCTCGATCCAGCCGTAGCTCGGTCCCTGTTCAAAGAGTGGGGACTCCAGACCTGGACCTTTTGCATCCCCACTCAACGCAAAACTGCCTCTCTTCTGCTCCAGAAATCCAGGGCCTGGCATTTTCTGTCAGGATGCTGCTCAGGTGCATGTGGACAAAACGCTTTACTTCTTCCACCACTTCCTCTAATCCAGAGAGTACTCTCAAGTTCGAGTCTCAGGGACCAAGATGATTCTCATTGCTCCTTCCTGGCCTCGCAACTATGGTTTCTCTACTCAACAGTATGTTGGCAGCCTCTCGAGACCACTTCCTTTGCAAATCAGTCTTCTGACTCAGGGTTCGTTGGTCCATCCCAACCTGAAATCACTTCACCTTCATGCTTGGCTCCTGAAGAGATAGAAGTGAATCGGTTCAACGCTCCTCGTAGAGTCTCAGACATCCTTCTGGCTGCTCGAAGCCAGCCAACTAAAACGTACGCTCCAAATGGAAACGTTTTCTCTCTGGTGTGCAAAATCTCTTGGAATCCCTTTCCTGTCCTCCTGAAAGGTTCTGGAGTATCTTTGACCTATCAAACTTGGTCTTCAATACTCCACAGTTAAAGTTCACCTTAGTGCCATCTCAGCGCTCCATGAGCGGTTTCTTCCTTAACTCTGGCTCAGTTACCTATGGTGAAGAGATTTCTTAAGGGGATTCTCCATACCAGACCCCCTGTTAAGCGTCCAGTTGCAGCCTGGGACATTAACCTGGTGCTGGACATGCTCACTCGGAAGCCTTTCGAACCCTTAGCTACCTGTGAGCTAAAATTTCTTACCTGGAAGACTGCCTTCCTGGTGGCCATTACCTCAGCCCGCAGGGTCTCTGAGATACATGCACTGGTTACGGACCCTCCGTATACTGTATTCCATAAGGACAAGGTAGTTCTCCGTACTCATCCTAAATTTCTTCCCAAGGTTGTGTCAGAATTCCATCTGAACCAACCTCTGGTACTTCCCGCTTACTTCGCTAATTTCCAAAATGAAGGGGAACGAGCTCTTCATTCCTTGGATGTTAAGAGAGCCTTGCGGTTCTATTTAGATAGAACCAAGGATGTTCGCAAGACTCAGCAACTGTTCGCTTCTTTCAGCGACACCCGCCTGGGTCAACCTGTCGCTATTAGATGTATCTCTTCATGGTTAGTGGCATGCCTTCGTCATTGCTATTCCATGGCTCAAGTTAAATTAGAAGGTAGAGTGCACGCCACCTACTAGGGCGGTCATGCATCCCTACGGAAATTCACAATGTTCCAATTGCAGATATATGCACCGCTTACCTGGAGCTCAGTGCATACTTCATACACTATGCACTGGATGTTCATGCCAGGCGGCATTCCGCATTCGCAGAACTATCCTTAATGGGCTTCTATCTTAGGACGCTGAGCTCTGGCTTTCCTGCCGCCCTTTTGGGGATTATCAGCTTGGTATCTCTCCACTAGTGTGAATAGTGGTGGAGACCTATGTCCAGGAAGATAGGAAAATTACGCACCTACCGTAATTTTGATCTTCTTGGACGAGTCTCCACCACCCATTCACACGCCCCACCCTCCATCCCCGAGCTCACCGGGCTGTATTGGTCTTCACTCCCTCAAATCTTTAGGCCGTGAGGACTTCTTTGCTGACCCTTCTACACGGGTCATACGGACTATCTTATGTCCGCTTTTTAATGTTAGGTTTACCTTTTCGTTAGTTGCGCTGCACCTCCTTGGTAAAAGGTACTGAGGCGGTTGGAGGGTCGTCGCCGAGATAGTCATTACCGCTCGAGCAGCTGCTTTCCTTGGCGTGTCATGGCCCTTGATCTCTCGCCGCCGACCCTCCAGCAAAAGTTTGCTCCCGATGGGTCTTAGTGCTCCGGCGCCAATCCCACTAGTGTGAATGAGTGGTGGAGACTCGTCCAAGAAGATCAAGAATTACGGTAGGTACGTAATTTTCCTTTCTTTACGTGAGCCGCCCGTCATTACAATCTGTATGTAATGACCTCCAATCTGAGCTCAACCTGCTGCGACACCGACTCCTAAACAAAAAACTATTACTTAACGCCAAGAAAACAAAAGCAATGCTCTTTTCTCCCTCTGCCCAAATGGTAAATTCAGCCCTATCAGATCCTGTGCCGCAGATTACTACAATTCTTGGCGAGAAGTTGGAATTTGTCCCTAAATTCAAATACCTGGTAGTATGGCTGGGACCATAGGCTCTCCTTTATAGAGCACGTTGAAGAAGTACTCAAAAAATTACAACAAAGACTTGGCCTGTTCTTTAGGATAGCCCGCTTCTTAACTGGAGATGCCAAACTACAGCTGGTACAATCAACCTTTCTATCCTTGATAGAGTATGCTGACAACCTCTACAGTCACTGTCCCATTTCCTACCTCACCAAACTTGACACATTATATCATAGAGCTTTGAGGTTCATCACAGGCCTGCCTTATTCCACTCACCACTGCTCCCTATATCAATCAGTGGGGTGGAGTTCTCTTCATTTCAGGCATGCTAAAAATGCAGCCTTATGGACCCTGAGAGCCATCTCCAAAAAACTGCCCCAATACATTAGACTGTCTTCCTATAAAACCAATAGGCAATTATGCCCCGAGAAGTTGCAAATCTCTCCTACTGATGGTTCCCAAAGTTAAATGATCAGTGCAATTGTTTCCCATGACCATGAATTGTCATCATGCTAACCTGTACCATTTAATCATGAACGAATTACTTCTAGTGCTTGTCTCTTCCTTGGCCCTGGTCTGTCGTCATGCTTTCATGTAACACCTCGATGCCTCTGTCCTCCCTTTGATACTGGTCTATCTTCCCGCTTTCTCCAGCCTTCTTTTCACAACTCTATACTGCACTCATCCACAATCTACACGCAGTCATACTGTAAAAGTCCTAACTCCCCTTTCCATCTCCCTGTAGGCCCCCACCGCCGCATCAGTTCTACTGACCTATCCTTGCGACTTCGCTTCTCGCAATGTTTATCCTTGGCTTACATATTACATACCCCTCCTGGTACCCCATCTGCCATTAGTTGGTGGTTCTCCAAGCCATTTTCATGGCTAGTACTAGTGACTGCCCCTGGTAAATGAACTGGTACTTCTATACAGAGAACATGGTTTATATACAGTTGCATGGTTCAATGGTGGACCTGCCCCCTTGTATTTGAATCCTCCTCTGTTATGGCTTGCCTTGTCTTCCTTTTACCATTTGACTCCCCTGTTGCTGCACCATTGTGTTTGTGTTTATATACTTATTTACATGTATTTATGATGGATGTTACCCGACCCTGTTCTAACCAGGTCCATCTTGTAAAAGAGCTCTGCTCAATGATGTTCGTCTGGATAAATATTTTGATTGATTGATTGATTGATGTCCACCTATCGTATAAAGGGGATGGTTCCCCAGACCTACCCCAGTACTTTTCCCGATATCGACCCTCACACATTGGACCTCCATGGACACCTGTTTCAGTCAACTGCCATTTTCTTTGTGTTTACCCTGCATTTTATTTTATTTTCTTAGTATTCATTTTCGGGTGTTTTCTCCTCCTTGTTTGTCATCTTCTCCAGCCTCTTTTTCTGACCAGCCTTCAAAGTGTACCTGCGGCAAGCAGTTACCCACCAAATACTGTCACTCTTCCTGCTTACGCCCCAACCACGACACCAATGACTGCCAGGACTGCAACCAGGCCACACGAAGATGCCGCTTGAAGATGCTTCAAAGCTTCATTAAAAACTAGCGCAATGGAGATGGAGTTTCAGGCAAAAAGCTCTTCCACTTCCCCGGTTTAGTCTTCCGGGACAGCCGCATATATACCGGGATCGTCTTCGGTTGCCGCATGAACCAGCTTCTGCCTCCCATGAGAGATCAGTCTCTCCTTCCCTGGCAGCCCTCTCCTCCTCCTCTGGACTGCCAGTGGTACAGCCTCCCATCCTCCTTTCCATTATGGGTGGCGGCTCCTCGAGTGCTGCCTCTCCACGCTCAGGCCCTTATCTCCATGGTTCCTCACCAGGTGGCTCGGCTGGGGTTGGAGCCTTCTACAGTGGGTCTTAGACCCCATCTCCCCGTTCCAGGCATTTCCTTAGTCTGTCCTTGACTCTTGGGCCAGCTGCTACTCTTCCAGGCATCGCCCCTGAGCAGTTGCTTATCTCTTCCTCCACGCAGGCGATGCCTCTTGGGAATCCCTCTCCTCCCCACCACCACCACACACACACATATACAGGTGCCAGCCTCTCCTCTGGGGCCCATGTTGGCTACTTCACCGGACCGACACCAGCCTTTGCCTGTCAGGCCAGTGCTGGTTACACAGATGGCTCCACCAGCGGCTCCTGAACCCCAGCCTGTGCCACAACAGATGCCTGCTGTCCCTCCCAAAGATCCCCTACCAGCACCTGCTGTAATAACGTCAGGATACCTTGTACCTGCTCCATCACAGACGTACCCATATCCTCTGCCTCAACATCCTTATCCACCCTACATTGCTTCCCCACTGGCGGATTATATGGCCTGGTGGACCTTTTTTTTTTATACTTTATTTTTTTTTTTTTTTTTTAATCATAATTCCGTGACAATAGATCATGTTACATATAGCACACAGTCCAATAACAATTACACCACTGAGACGTATGATCTCTGAGATGCAGGATAAACATGCATATGCCATATAGAGGTACAACATTCAAGAGAATCGACTTATTTTTGCTAAATTGTAACTTAATATGTGGTGTTTATGGCAGTCCATAAGCCACATGGTTTTAAAACAGATGTTAAAGGATTGTCCAGCAATTCCCTTCCTAGAAGTCCATAACTCCCCTCAATGATGGATATATTGGTGCCACGTTCATTGCTAAATGGCCTGGTGGACCTTCATGCAGAACAAGGAGACCCACAGGCAGACTTCCCTTCCTCTGGAGGACACGCACTCTGTGGGACCTAGTAACCCCTGCCCCACAGGGGCTGTGGGGAGTCACAAGGAGACCTCTGAAAGGCATATGGATGACCACCACACACAGACACCGGTCTGGGATGATTATCAATTGTGGGACGATTCCTCCTCTGAGGATTCGGGGGGGGGGGTTCTTTGGTTAGGAGAATCCCAAGTCTCCCCCTGACCATCCCTCCTTCCTTGACATGATGTACCATATCCAGTCCTTTATGGGTTGGGAGACGGAGGAACTTGACCAGGAGCACCGTCCTCTATCTGTTTACCTCCAGAAGAGAGAAAACCCTCCCTTAGATGGTGCCTCCTCTAATCGATTCCTATGATGATGTCACTAAGACTGCATGGATCCGCCCCTCGTCCACCACATTCTTAGCCAAGAAGGCTGATCACCTCTACCATGCACCAGTGGGTAAACCCTTCTTGGGCAAACACCCCACAGGAATTTCAGCAGTCATGAATGCTGCCCATGTGTTCACTGCAGCAAACTGGGCTTACTTTCTGCGGCAAGGCTTCTTTTCTGTGGTCAGGCTGTGAGCAATTTTGCGGTGATTCTGCGGCAATTCTGGGCTTTACATTCTCTGGCAACTCAAATGACCACCCAAATAAAATCTTGTTACCCAGAAAGAATGCTCAGGAAAAGGCAGCCTGGGGCAGTTTGACAGATGTATAAACAAGGACATGCAATGCAATTTTGGCATTATGATTTGGGTTGGATGTAGGGCATGGGGGAACTGAAAATTTTTTTTTTTTTTTTTTTTTTACTGCAGTCTGTTTTATTGTCCCTTGGCTCCCTCCCACCTGCCCATTGTTGCTTTACCACAGCTATGCTCCTGAGAATGTCTTGCCTGCCTACCCAGTTAATTGAAGACCTTTACTGCCTGGCTGCTCCAATGGCTCCCTCCCACCCACCTGCTTGAAGTCTGGTGGTGATGGTTTGTGCTGTAACACTGCTCCATTTGCTTCCTCTGCTAGCACAGTTAAACACCAGTGGTGTCGTTTGTGTCAATGCCACTCGTTTTCTTCTCTCCCACTCTGTAAGAATTTACTGTGAGGCTAGAGAGTAGCTGGACCATTTTACATTAGACAAAGCTCCAGAAAGCCTCTATTTTTTTTTGTCTGCAATAATTACTAATGTTTCATTCCACAGTTCTGCAATTGGCAAATACAACCACCATTGTTTCTCATGAAATAGACTTCCTGAAGTTCCCTCAGTGTTTGTAGAAGGCCATAATGGTCATAAGCTTCAGGTCCGAGTGCCAGTGGATTGGAAAGGGGTGTCCCCACTGACTACTGCAGCCTGGGGGGGGGGGTGGATGTATAATGGAGCTGCCAACAAACTCACACTAGTGCCATTTCATGCTTGCTCACAATCATTTTAGCCGTTTAGTTGGGGTTTTCAGTGGTGCCAGACATTTTCATTGCAGCAAAAAATACTGTTTCTGCGGCAGGATCATATTTCTGCGGCAGTTGCTGCAATCTCAGAAAACACTGGGCCCTGCCCATGACCATACTAAGAAGCCCAAACACCTTAGCACCCACCCACCCTCCAGACAAGGAATCTCACCAACTGGATCAGTTGGGTAAACAAGTGTATTCCTCTGTCACACTGGCCATTCAGGCTCTTAACTATTTGTCCCATATGGTTCAGTACCAGAATGCCCTCTGAGATAAGGGGCGGGATTTGGTTTAATCCCTCCCTGAAGATCCCATTGAAATGCAGTTGGCCCAGCTCTTAAAATCCGGATCAGATGTGGGCAACCATGTGCTGAGGGCAGCATACAACACTGTTGATGCTTCTGGGCATGGGGCAGCAGCAGGGATCAACCTTCCAAAGTCTTGTCCATCTCCAAGCCAATGCCTCCATTATATAGGAGCAGTCCTGGACTCGACCCAGGGCAGAGACTTCCTGCTGGTGAACAGAGCAGAGCGCCTGATAGCGCAGGCCCGGTTGGTATCCTCCAGTCAAGTATCAGCCAGATCGTTCCTTCATTTGTTGGGACATATGACAGCAGCCATAGCCACGTTTCCCCCTAGTTTGCCTGTATATGAGGGTTCCCAAGTGGACTCTTCGGGTCCAATGGGACCAACACGCCAACTACCTGGATCAGCCAGTGATGGTTTCCTACCCGGTGAGGAGGACCTTGGAGTGGTGGCAGAACCACACCAATCTCCTGAAAGGGGTCCCACTCCATGCTGTGTCCCCACAGCAGATTCTCACCACAGATGCCTTGGGCCTCAGCTGCGGTGCTCACTTAGCCAACTGTCAGACCCAGGGGACTTGGTCTGAGTCGGAGCACCCTCTCCACATCAGTGTGTTGGAGATGCAGGCAGTTCTGTGTGCTTTGCAGGCCTTCCAGACCCATATTCTTTCCAGTCTGCCACTGGTACAGACAGACATGTCTGTAGTATACTACTTCAACAATCTGGGGTGCACTCACTCCTGCCCCGTTGTCTGGAAGCCATGAGAGTCAGGTGTTGGGCCATTGAGCACTGCCTGGAGCTCTCAGCCGTCCATGTTCCAGGAGTTCAAAATGCCTTGGCTGACGGTCTCTGCTGGTCCAGGTTGAGAATGCACGAATGGGGACTCCTGTCCTCGGTGGTCGAAGATCTCTTAGACAGGTGGGGACGTCCAGAGTTGGACCCTTTTTGCATCTCCACTTAATGCAAAACTGCCATTTTCTGCTCACTCGATCAAGGGCCTCGAGTTTTACGGCACGATGTGTCCTCCCTCTCTTGGAAAGGGAGGTTTTTGTATGCTTTCTCTCCCTGCTCCTGCAGAGGGTTCTCTTCAAGCTTCAGTCAGAGGGGTGGAGATGATGGCTCCCTACTGGCCATGTCAGATTTGGTTCCCCCTGCTGCAGCAGCTGGCAGTGGAACCTCCAGTACTCTTGCCCCTGTGCACTGGCTTGCTCTCCCAGGAACAGGGCACCCTGGTCCATCCAGACCTCAAGTCTCTGCATCTCCATGCGTGGCTCCTGCAGACTTGGTTATTGCTGCTTTGAGTTTCCCCTAGGGTCGCTGATGTTCTGGTGGCTGCTAGAAAGCCCTTCACTAGGACCATTTACATCATGAAATGAAAAGTCTTCTCCCTTTTGGACTTCCAGGGTAGCTGATGCCCTGGTGGTTGCCAGGAAACCTTCCACGAGGGCCACCTATGTCATGAAGTGGAAGCGCTTTTCCATATGAGCCTCTGCTCATCATCTGCATCCCTTCACCTGCCCGGTGAATCTAATTTTGGAGTCCCTCCTCTCCCTTTCGGACTCTGGTCTGGGGTACTCTTTGCTTAAGATGCACCTTTCTGCCATCTCAGCATACCATGCACCTGTTGAGGGCAAAGCTGTTGCCCAGTTGGAGGTATCCTGCACATTCTTGCAGGGTATCCTACACCTGAAGCCTCCCATTCGGGACCCCGACCCTCCATAGGACCTTCTTTTTATGTTGGAAAAGCGCACTCTGCCTCCCTTTGAGCCGGCCGTGAGTTGCAAGCTGCACTTTCTCTCATGGAAAGCGTTATTTCTAGGAATGTGGATATGTTCATCCACACTTCTTGGCATTGTCCCTTTCCCCTTTAAATCTGTCAGAAGGTCTTCAAGCTGACTCCTCCCACCCACCTGGGTGGTATAACCTTCTGCTCCACCCCATAATGCAGGATCTTCCTTTCCGCTGGAAGATTCAGGTTGCCTCCTCTCTAACGCGTTTTGTAGGCTGTTGCTTCAAATTCTTCGGATTCTCTGACGATTCGGCTCATTCGAGCTAGCGATTGTGATTGTTATTCGATCATGGAAGATAAATCTCCCCCCAGATTTCGCCAGTGCGGCCAAAAAATGTTGCGTATCGACCTGCATGCGTCTACTAGTTGGGTGTCGGCCATGACACCCAGGCTTGTGAGATGTCTCGTGATCCACCCGAACATCCTTGACGATCACATCGTATGTCTTAAGTTGGACAGACCTGTAAAACGGAATCCTCCGGTAAAATCTAAAGAGGCCCAGTGGGCGGTCTTCACAGCTGCGGGGTCCGCCGAGCGGCTGGAGCAAATGCAGGCCTTTGAAGAAGCATTGCGGGCCGCAGAATCATCTTCTCGGCCGATTTTTGTTGCCCTCAACCTGGGCTCCACGTGTTTGGGTTCCTTCCGCGAGTTATGCCAATCTCTCCCCACTAAGGGCAAGAGGGTCCTGTGGGCTTGCATATTTCCTTGTCTCGTAAGAAGGAGGAACCGAGAGACTCTTCGTCTCGTCTGAGACGTTCTTGGGCTCATGAGCGATCTCGGTCCCAGGAAACTGCACTCTCAACTTCTGTCGAAGTTGCTTCCTCGGCTGCTGGCTTCTCGGCCCTACCGTCTGGTCAGTCAGCCGAGGCCTTGATCGAGGTTGAGATCATCCTCGAACCTGCCAACCCATTGTCGCCCGAAGAGGCTGACAACTCTTTGACCAGGACCCTGGTCCTACCTCTTTCTGATGAGGAGACCCAGCCACTGGGAATCCCATCGAGGATCCGGTCCCTGATCCGGGTAAATCACCGGTTTCCCCCGGTGTCTCCTGACCGACCGAATCGGCCAGTCTGATTGAGGCCGCGATCTTGGACCTCCTTGATAGATAGGCCAAGGAATGCACATAAGTGCTCCAAAAAGAGATGATGCCACCATTGATCCTCATCCTCCTTGGATGAGGAGAGGCTTCAGCAGAAATTCCATCGACACTACGAGGACTTAATGTGGCAGCAGCTGATTCTGTCCGGACAGAAGCTGGCCACGGTTTCTACCCCGGCCATTACTTGGCTTTTGCCTCCTAGACCGAAGCCTACTCCTCTGGAACCGGTCAAATCGGTTCCCTCGCCTGCAGAGCCGGCCAAATCTGCCCCAGTTCGGCCATAATCAGTCTCTCCTCCGATTGTGGTGGAGCCGCCACCTGAACAGCCTTCAGGAGGAGCTCCTGTGAAGGGTTCTCTGATGATTCCAGGTCTCCCATGTAGGTTATCGGTCACCCTTACACCTGAACACCCAAGGCATGTGGAGGGGGACCTAGGTGGCCGACCAATTTATCCGGATACATCGGATTCGGATGACACTGACCTTCACTCTCATCCCCTGGATGATGAGTCTGTCGGTAATCTGTCGACGGAGGAGGGCCCTTCGTCATTTCTGGGGATTCTCTGCCTCATTGTCGAATCTATGGGGATGCCCCTGGAGCCTGTCCAGAAAAGGGCAGAGTACCCTCTTACACATATTCTTAAAAGATGATACACCCACGGAAGCCTTCCCAGTGGCCAAAGCGATTGTTGGCCCGGCCTTGGAGCTCTGGCAGCATCCAGCCTCCTGACCAGCGCCGTCTGCCTGGATGGCCCGCATTTATGCGATGCCCATTGGGTCCCTCTCGGGGTTCACAGAACACCCCTCGGCTGAGGGGTTGGTGACTGCCTCTGTGTTCGGATGCACAGGCAGCTCTGCTGACACTGATAGACCTCCGGACAAGGAGTCCAGAAAATTGGACCACTTTGCCAGAAAAGTCAGTGCAGCCTCCTCGCTAGGCCTCCATCAGGCAAGCTCGGCCGTTGTCATGGCGCACTTCTCCCACGCCCTTCTGGGCTCCCTGGATGAAGTTCTCCCGCATCTCCCCGTGGACCTTCAGACTACGGTCAAGCAGGGCCGGGACCAGGACCGAGCCACTGCCAAGCAGCAACTTCAGACGGCTCTGGACCTCAGGGACTCTTACACCAGATCGGTGGCAGCCACAGTTACCATGCTCCGCAGGGCTTGGCTGAGGCTTTCCACCTTCATGGCGGATACCCAGCATAAACTCACGATGTTCCTTTCCTGGCTACCGATCTCTTCAGCTTAGGTGTGGATGGTCACCTTCAGCGAATCGAGCAGTTCAGTGCCACCTTGGACTCTGATACTTTTGCCCAAAAGGATGCCCCTGGCGCCAAGAAGCAGGAGAAGCCTTTTCGGCACCCTACTCCTGCAGCCAAGCAGCCCTCCTTTCAGAATGGGTAGCAACAGCAAGCTCAATCTTGGCACCCTCAACCCAAGCCTGGGGCCCCCAGAGGCCCGCAGACAGGGAGGTCAGGGTTCAGGTGGGTTCCAATCTGGACCCTCTTCCTCCAAGCCTGCTCAGTGACGGGATAGGGGCTGCCACCCCTATTCCCGTCATGCCAGCTCTGGGTCCTCCTGTGGGGGTCTGGCTCAGCCATTTTCTTTCCACCTGGTCTGCTGTTTCTGGAAGTGGGCGGCCATGGTCTGCCTCTGGAATTCGAGCAGGACCCTCCCTGCCGAGCCCGCACCCCACGGGAGGAAAGATCAGCCCACGCTCTGTTGGCTCTGAGAGACAACACAGCCCATATCCTCCAGTCAACCCAAGATTTGTTTCCTGGTACTTCTTGATCCCGAAGCAGACAGTGGGATGGAACCCCATTCTAGATTTGCATGACCTGAATCAGTATCTCAGGCCATGCACCTTCAGGATGGTAACTCTGTCCCAGATCATACCATCCCTGGAGCGAAACATGTGGTTCTGCTCACTGGATCTTCAGGACGCGTTCTTTCACGTCCCAATCCGTCCATCCCACCAGCGGTCAGAGGGAACCCATTACGAGTTCTGAGCCGTGCTGTTCAGCCTGTCATCAGCCCCCTGGGTCTTCACCAAATGCATAGCAGTGCTAGCAGCCCATCTAAGGCGTCGAGGGGTCAGAGTGTACCAGTACCTAGACGACTGGCACTTAGCAGGTTACATCCAGCAAGAGGTGGTGAGGTCCAGAGACCTGGCCCTCCAAACCTGCTCTGTTGGTCCTCCTGATCAATGAGGACAAGTCGTAGCTCGTGCCATCATAGGTGATATGCTTCATCAGGGCAGAGCTTGACTCTTGCCGAGCCAGAGCATGGCTCCTGGCGGACTGAGCGGAGGTTCTCTCCTCCTTTGCCCAATCATTTCTGGTTGGGCACTTGCGCCCTGCCCGGGACTTTCTGCACCTTCTGGGTTACATGGCAGCTTGCACCACCACCATGGTCCATTGGCCCAGGTGGCATATGGGTCCCCTTCAATGGGAGCTGGCTGCCCATTGGACTCAGCGCCTAGGTCATTTCGACCAGCTGATCACTGTGACCCAGAAGATGTGGGATGCTCTCCATTTGTGGACCATCCTAGACCATCTGTGGGAAGGGATCCCATTTGTCCGCCCCGAGCTGTCAGTCGTCTTCACGACTGATGCCTCTCTCATGGGCTGGGGAGCCCACATGGGGAACAAAAGGGCCCACGGGCTCTGGACTCCCGAGGAGTCCCGATGCCACATCAACCTGTTGAAGCTCAGAGCAGTCAGACTGGTGTTGTCAGCATTCACTCAGCAGTTTCGGGGTCAAGTGGTTAAAATCCAGATGGACAATACCATGACCATGTACTACTTCAACAAACAGGGTGTCACGCACTCCCAGCTGCTGTGCAGGGAAGCGCTCTGCATCTGGACACTCGTGAGATGACTGGAGGTGGATCTCCTAACCATCCATGTGGTAGGAGCCTCGAATCAACTAGCAGGTACTCTCAGCTGCATAGGTGAGACATCCCATGAGTGGTCTCTCCATCCAGAGGTAGCTCACAGCCTGTTCTCCCACTGGGCAAACTGATGGTGGACCTGTTTGCCTCCAGGAAAAACACTAAGCTGAGGCTGTTTCTTGCCGTCCCCCCCCCCCCCAACAGGGATCGCTGCAGGGGGATGCCTTCCTGAGGCCGTGGACCCCAGGCCTCTTCTGCGCCTTCCCTCAATTTCCCTTGATCCACAAGGTGCTCCTCAAGGTGAGGAGAGACAAGGCGCAAGTGATCCTGGTAGCCCCAGACTGGCCCCACCTGTTCTGGTATCCAGATCTCCTCAGCCTCAGCTACAGGCTCCCAAGGTGTCTTCCAGCACACCCGGACCTGATCTCCGTCAATCAGGGGAGGGTACTCCATCCGGACCTTCAATCCCTGACCTGACATCCTGGTACATGAGCGGGTAGAGTTCCAGGCTTTGGGTCTCTCTGAGGATGTACTCACAGTAGTGGAAGCATCCAGGAAGTGTTACGCCTTCAAATGGAAAAGGTTTTCCATTTGGTGTCAGAGCAAGGGCCTGAACCCTCTGTCCTGTCCTGTGACTAACATTCTAGACTACCTTTGGTCTCTCTCCAACGGGGATCTTCGACCCTTAGGGTGCACCTGGCAGCCATCTCTACTTACCTGGTGCAGGCCGGTCAGCAGACTGTGGTGCAGGAGACAGTTTTCGGGCGCTTTTTCAAAGGCCTGGAGCACATATTCCCTCAGGTCGTGAACCTCCACCTCCATGGGATTTACTGCTGGTTTTGGCTAAACTCATGGGCAAGCCATTCGAACCAATGCACATGTGTGAGCTCTCACTTATTGTGGAAGATGGCTTTCCTGGTGGCTATCGCATCAGCCAGAAGGATTGGGGAGCTCCAGGTCTTTCGGTTGAGTCTCCTTATCTGGTCTTCCACAGGAACAAGGTTTTCCTGTGCCCCCACCCAAAATTCCTCCCGAAGGTGATGTCGGTTTCACTTGAATCAGGTTTTGACTCTGCGTGTGTCCTACCCAAACTACACTTTGGATGCCAGGTACAGGCTCCATACTTTGGACCTGAGATGTGCTCTCTCCTAGTATAAGGAGAGGATGGCGGAAATTCAGAGGTTCACCAGCGGTTTGTCACCTACACTGAAGCCGCTTCTGGCAGACCTGCAGTAAAGTGGACGATTGGCAGATGGGTTACATCTTGCATTGATCTCTGCTATAGGTTGGCAGGTAAGAAGCCTCCCGTAGGGCTATGGGCTCATTCCACCCAGCATACCGCTGCGTTGGTGGCTGCTTCCAGGGACATCCCTATCCAGGAAATCTACTGGGCTGCTACCTGGAAGACTGCAATCACCTTCATTACTCATTACCACATCGACCTTGAGTCACACCGGGATGCTGGTTTTGGGGCCTCAGTTCTCCAATCTCTGTTCCCCAAGTAAGTATAGAGAAAAACGGGTTACTCACATGTAACAGTAGATCTAGGAGTGGTATACTTTGTTCATCCACATGGACCCACCTGACCTCCCCGGCTGCGATGCACAAACCTGGCTTCCAGCGGGCTGAGATCTGGCGTCATGGGGCGGAGCCGAGGGTTATACCACCCAAGTGAGTGGGAGGAGCCAGCTTGAAGACCTTCCGGCACATTTAAAGGGGAAAGGGACAATGCCAAGAAGTGTGGATGAACAAACATATACCACTCTTAGAACTACTGTTACAGGTAAGTAACCTGTTTTTTTTAGTTGGTGGTTCCACTCAAAAGAATTTCTGAGCTTCAGGCTCTGATGTGTAAAGAGCCTTACTTAGTTTTTCACAGACAGGGTGTCTTTGCATACTAATCCTACGTTTCTGCCTAAGGTTGTCTTGAGTTCACGCTAAATGAATCCATCCACCTGCCCATACATTTCCCTGAGTATTCTAATCAGGGAGAGGCTTTATTGCATACCTTGGATGCTAACATACGAATCTGCCAGCAGAAACAGATCAACTGGTCTATCAAAGTCTGCCAGAGTGTGCAGCTAACACCCTAGATTGCAGCTGCCCAACCTCCTCCCCCACTGTCCCTCCCTTACCTGTCACAGCCCCCGCCACCCAGATCCTTCCTCTTGCTTTATCCCACTCCTCCTTAAAACTTCCTACTGTCCTACATGATACCACCCCCTATGGTAGCACATTCCATTTAAACACCACCCTCTCCATAAAGTAGTGCCTCTTCATCTCCCTCTTAAATCGTCCCCCCTCCGGTCTTAGCCTGTGCCCCCTCATTTCCCTACTCTCCCTCAACTTAAACACCCCCCTCGGTGCTAGGTTTATTGATCCCCCTCACATATTTGAACGTTTCAGTCATATCTCTCCATCCCTCCTCTCCTCCAGTGTGTACCTATTCAGATCCTGCAGCCTGTCTTTATAGGCTTTTCCTTCCATCCCATTTAACATTTTTGTTGCCCTCCTTTGTACCTCCTCCAGTAATTTTATATCCCTCTTCAGATAAGGCCTCCAGTATTGCACACAGTACTCCAAATGTGGTCTGACCAAGGATCTGTAGAGGGGCAGGATCACCTCCCTATGTCTGGATGTGAAACCCCTTGTGATACAACCTAGCAGCCTGTTTGCCATAGCTACTGCTTTCCTGCACTAGGCTTAGCTGTTCATGCTCCCTGTTACTGACACCCCAAGGTCCTTCTTCTCCTCAGCCTCACCCCCCCCACCCAACCAGTAGTCCCTCCTATGATTTTTGGCCCCGAAGTGCATCACCTTGCACTTCTTCGCATTGAATCCTAGCTGCCACTTCGACCATGCCTCCAGTTTGGTTAGGTCCCCCTGCAATTGTTTCCATCCTTCCTCCTCGTCCACTACCACCCCCATTTTGGTATAGTCTGTGAACAGACTAACCCTGCTCCCAACTCCGCGTGCAGTATCTTAGATAAAGAGCCCAAATAACTCTGGGCCCAGCACTGAACCCTGCGGCACCCCACTTGTCACTGCTCTGGGTGTCAAGAGCTCCCACAACCACCCCTTGCATTCTCCCCTGTAACCAGTACCCTATCCAGTTTGCCAGTTTCCTCCACACCCCCGTGGCAGTCAGTTTCCCCCCCAGTCTCCCATGAGGCACTGTATCAAAGGCTTTGCTGAAGTCCAAGTACAGGACATACACCGCATGATCCCCATCCAGCTCCCTTGTTACCCAGTCATAATACTCTATTAGGTTTGTCTGACAAGAACTCCCCGTGACGAACCCAGATGGATGTTCATAGGGTGCTCCATTATTATACAAAATCACGCCCAGCTGGTTTGAAAGACTGATCAGTTGTTTGTTTCATTTGCCCCCAAGAGAGAAAGGGGCACCTGTTTCGAAACAGTGTTTGTCGAAGTGGTTGGTAAATTGTATTAGGTACTGTTACCGCAGGTACAACAAGCCCTTGCTCGGAGCAATCTAGGGCCACTCCACCAGAGGTATAGCTGCCTCTACAGCCTATGTCAGGAATGTGTCTACTACGGATATCTGTGCAGCCACCACCTAGAGTTCAGTTCCCACCTTTGTCTATCATTATAGTCTGGATATTGCTTCCAGACTCTGGACCAGTTTCGGACTAGCTGTCCTTCGGGCCTTCTTTCATGAGCAGTTTTTGTTTCTGCCTCCTCCCATCTGACTTGCGGTCAGTTCTGGTACTCCTTGGGACTCTGTCCTACCGGTGTTGCCTGCTGCAATAGCCCTCTTGAAGCAAGATAGTACAATTAAGTAAGAACTTAACCGTAACAGTACTGCTTCGAGAGGAGCTCTTGCAGCAGGCGCTGCTTTCCTTTCCTCCTTCCCCTGATAGCTGCTTCTACTTCACTTTTTCTGTGCGTTTCCTTGACTCTGAGGAACTGCCTCGGTTCTCCGTTTTTACCTTTTGCACCGGGGCCTCCGGCAGGATAACTGAGGTAGGCCTGGGTGACCGTCCCCTTTTATAGGAAGCTGGCTGATGTTCGTGGGGTGGTCCCCCGTGATGGACTGCTAGCTATAAGTTTTCTGTGTGGTCCTGGTGCCTAGCAGCTTCAGTCCTACCGGTGTTGCCTGCTGCAAAAAATCCTCTTGAAGATCTACTGCTACAGTAAGTTCTTGCGTAACTGCACTTCACAAGAGGTACAACAATGAGGATCCACAAGATTAAGCAGCAGATTCTATAAATAGATAGGACAAACTGCAGTGTAACAGTAACTCGGATCAGCTTCAGTGGACTACTTCCAAGTTCAACGGGGTTGGGGGTGGGGGGAGAGCCTATAAGCCACTGTTTGGCATAGCTGAGATAGGGTAAGGCTCAGCAGAAACAAGCAGTTTGGTTTTAGGATTAGTTGCCCTTTCAGGAGCCCCTTGAAGGCCTGGTAGGTGCGGCATTCCTGAATAGAGACAGGGAATTTGTTCCAGAGAAAGGGTGCTTTGTGCAATAAGGACTGTATGCCAGATGTAGCTTGGGTCCGAGGGACCTCCAGGAGGGGCTAGGAGGAGGAGGAGACAAGGCATCTTCTACTGGGCTTCCAGGCCAAGTATATCTCTGAGACTAGGGACAGTTTGTTATTGTCTTATATGCCAGACAGAGAGTTGGGTAGTGAGAAGCTCTTCAAAGGGTGGGGGGACTGTGCAGAGGCAAGGGCAGTGCAATAATGTTCACACTCTCCTGTGCCTGATGTAAGCCTGCCTATTTTGTGATAGTTTTAAGCATGGTAAACTGCACTTTTCAGGGAGGAGATAACCTGAGCTCCATACAGAAGCGTAGGGAAGACACTATTGGCTACAGACATACAGGCTTCGATAGTAAGAAGGGACTTGCAGCTGTAGAGCAGCTCCAGTTGATTTATTTATTTTTAACCAGATAAGTACACTAAGCAGAAACTGCTTTTTTTTTTTTTTTTAAACAATCATCTATTCCCAGAGTCCTCTCTGCATCCATCTAACGTTCTCTTCTCGCCCCCGTGCGGCTGCAGGCACCGGACATGAGACCCTCCCCTTGACCCTACCTATTTACTCCCTTCGTGGCAGGGGTGGGGAGCAACTCCACCCACTAAACTGGATTCAGTGTCTGCAGCCTTTATCTGGCCGCTATGGTGGGGGACCATCACGCCCGCAGAGGACTCCCATTTTTGTCTCTTCCTCCTCGAGGTCGCGGGCGTGCACGCACTGCTCACCCCCACCAAGCACCTGCTGCAGACTTTCGCCCATAGTCTGAGTGCTGACATGCCACCTCCCAGCCTCCGCTAGGTGGCAGGCAATTGCCGAGCACTGCAGTCCACCCTCCCTGGAGAAGGAGAGCAGTCCTGGGGATGCTCAATCCTTCTCCCTGCCAACCCCCGGCATCCCATGTCCGTTCCCGAACACAGGTCGCCGGCACGACTTGAGGTAAGGTGTCCTGCGCCTCAGCCCTCTGCGCCACCTGGCTGGCGAAACTGCCTTTTTTCAGGTATGATCCAGGGGAATAACGGACACTGACAGTTCAAACAATGTACAGCATAAAACTACTAAATACAGTATTCACAATGTGCAGAGTAATGGCATAAAAAACCAAGTGCAAAGAGAATTGGATAATTAACTAACAAATCTTACAATGTACAGTATAACAAGACAAAGAATTAGTCTAAAGTAATAAATACGCAATGTGAAACTAGATTAGATGACTGACTGCACATAGTGATGAGGAAAGAAGGTTTGTGGTATGCTTAGCGTGGTTATTGAAGGTGAGCTCTTGGTCAAGCCAGATACCAAGGTACTTTATAGTATCCCTTGCAGTTGAGCACCTGAGGAAGTCAAAATCTGTAGAAGCTTGCTTCAGTCAAGGCCCGTTTTTCCTGGAAGCAAACAGCATGGGCTTAGTTTTTTTTCCCATTGTGTTTAAGACAATTTAAGATGAACCATGCTTCTAGTTCATTGAAGTCCTTGTTTATCCCATTGGTAATAACACTGATGTCATGGTCGGTTCTTTGTAGGACCACGTCATCTGTGTCTAGCAGGACTTTGGCTTAGTCATTTGTAGGAGAGCTCATTGACAAAAAGCAAGAACAGTATAGGTCCTAGGATGGAGCCTTGAGGGACCCAGTCTAAGATCTCACACAGGGAGAAGCATCAACCTCACTTGACTGCCTGCTTATGCCCTACAAGATTGCTGGTGAATCACTGACAGGACAGTGGGTCAAGACCCATGCCCTTAAGTTTGAGCAGCAGAAGGTCATGACTGACCAGGTTAAATGCCTTCATGAGGTTGACAAATACAACCCATGTGTGGTTTTCATTGGCAAGCAGAAGATCAGTGGTAAAGCGTACTAGAGCCAAGTCCATGCCATGGTGTTTTCAGAAGCCATGCTGAGAGTCCGTAAGCAGGGAGTGGGTTTCTGTATAGGTCAGCAGTTGGTTGTACACTAGCCTCACTTGTAGTTTAGCCAAGATGCACAGAATAGAAATAAATGCACAGCTATTGGGGGAAATGCTTTGTTTTCTGGGGCAGCACAGCTATCTGGGGAAATTTGAGTCTGAGCACAAAGGGACAGAGGAACTGGCGGCAAGTTTAAACCTTGCACTTTAGCCTGATTGGTTCCTCCAACTGCTGTGACACCCGGACAGCCTGACAAAATGCTGCACTCCGAGCCCCGCGGCTCACTCTTGCCAGCGTGAGAACCAGGGAGGCGAGGGAGACCCTTCTCCAACAACCCGTCTCTCTCTCCCCCTTTTTGCAACGGTCTCCGTATTTTTTGTCGGACAATTAGCCTGGACCCAGGGTAGAGGTGCCGCCTCATTTGCTTTGTCGGGCGGACCTCCCCCGGCACCTTGTAATTAAACTGGAAGTACAAACAAAAAAATACAGAAAAGGACACACTCACCAGATCGGTGCTGCAGTGGGCAAGCTTTTTCTGGGGCTGCACGGCTATTGGGGGAAATTTTCCACCCACCCGCCCCATTCCTTCCTCCTCTTAAATGCTCGCTAGCCCCTCCTACTAGCCTCAGGGTGGCTGTCGTATTCTCCATCCTGGTTGGCTCAGTGCCAAGCTACTGTTTTACTGAATGTATCCTGTCTTGTGTGCTTGTGATCTTTCACCCTGTCGTTATTAGAGCTAGCAATAACTAATTACTGTCTGGGTATATATGGAAATTCTGGAGACTGGAACTGCATCCTGTTGTTTTAAAGATCAGAGCTAGGTAACTCCGCATTTTTAGTAACCCTTGAGCCTTAGGCAGCAACCTGTTCTTTATAAATTTGGAGCTGGGCTACCTACCTGTGCTTCCTGCCCTAGTGCAACGTTACCTGTTACCCACCAATCACCTCCCTGAGCCACCTGGCGCTGTGTCATAGACCTGGGAGGACTAATCTAGGGTGTGTTACTAAAATCACCCCCATGTCTGCTGCCAGTGCACTGCCACAGACCTAATCCACTTTTGGGCCTCCCCCTTGTGGCCACTTAGGATGCCGCCACTCACTGGTTGCTCTAGGTCTCAGGGTCTGCCTGGGGCCTCAGCCCAAAACCATGGACCGCAGGTTGCCAGGCCCTCTCTGAAGTCCCCTCCTGCCTAGCTATCTGCCAAAGGCATGAAGCTGGCACACCTTAACATTAGAAGCTTACTACACAACCTAGCAGAGCTTACGGCCTGGGTGGCACATTATAACCCTGATATTATGGGGTCTCGGAAACCTGGCTGAAGCCCCACATCCCAGACTCTGCGTGTGCCCTCCCGGGCTACCCCCTCATTAGGCAAGACCGAGTAGGGAACAAGAGAGGGAGTGGGATGCTCCTATACTACAAGACGCTCTTAAATGTGTCTCTCATAGGGCACACCCCACACCCACCCCATTCAGTCGAATCCTTGCATGCTCTCCTCCTGCTTGGCAACACAAAAAAGGTACACTTGGCCTGTGCCTACAATCCTCCGAAGGGTGGTGTGCTAGGACTCTCCTCCCTCCTCGACAATCTCGGTCCCGTGGTGAGCTCGAATGAACTGTTAGTCCTAGGTGACTTCAACCTCAACTGGGTGGCCCTCAACGTCCAGCAATATGAGCCCCTGCTGTCTGGTCTCACCCTCAGCCAACTCATTAACAAACCCACAAGGCTGTCCTCACGCAGAGACAAGGGATCCCTCATTGATTGGGTGCTGAGCAACTGACTGGATAGAATTGTCTCCTGTGGTACTCTCCCTAATGTCATCTCGGATCACTCTCCCACCTGCTGTATTTGGGGCATCTCCTCTCCCAAAATTCCCTACAAAGTGATCCAGATGAGGGACTTCTCCAAACTTAACATAGGAGACTACCTTGCAGACCTGCGACAAACAGACTGGTCTGAGGTCACTGCTGCAAAAGACCCCTCAGCCCTTGACAACTGTCTTGCTGTCTCCCCCGCACCACCACCACCACCACAAAGCAAGCATGCGCCCCTCACTAAAAGGAGGGTGAGGGGCACAGTCACAAAGTGGCTTCTCAGCGGCCTTTTCTCCCTCATGAAACAAAGGGACAAGTGCTGGGTGCGCTACAAGGCCTCTGTCTCCAGTACAGACGGATGAGGAACTCTTGCAAAAGAGCCATCCACTCTGCCAAGAGCGAATTTTGTCAATCTGCCCAACTCTCCTCAGCCAGAAACTCAAGGATCTTCTGGCAGAACATCAAAACATGGTTGGAGGGTCTGCCATAGCTCGGGTCGCAGACACCCCTACCAGCCCCACATCCCCAACAACTGGGACTCCCCACACACACACACACACTGGTGCCGGGCACAACTGCCTTTGAGCCCAAACTACTCAGTCTTAGGGCTTCCATCCTAGCCCAGCCTATCACCCACATTTTCAACAGATCACTAATGTTGGGTACCATCCTGGACACCTGGAAAGTGGCCAAAGTTGTCCCTGTTCACAAACAAGGTGACCCCAAAGATCTCAATAACTACTGACCTATAGCGATACTGTCAGCGATAAGCAAGCTCCTTGGAAAGGTGGTTGCCCCACAGGTCACCCACTATCTGCAGACCTACGATTTACTCTCCCCTGCACAACACATCTTCAGAAAAGGCACAGTACCTCCACCACCCTAGCTGTTGTCTCCTCTGAGATCAGGTCTGCCGCAGATCAAAGCAAACTGACTGGAGCCATCTTCATGGTTCTCTCAAAAGCCTTCGACCAAGTTGACCACTCACTCCTGTGCTCCTCTCTTTTATCCCTTGGCTTCTCCTCCCCTGCCCTTGCTATAATAAGCAGCTACCTCACGGGCAGACAGCAGTACACCAAGTTCAACAGGGCTCTGTCCTTGGGCCTCTCCTATTTTTCCTTTTTATAAATGAGCTGCCCACGGGCGTTCTACTGTGTACACAGATGACCTAGTCATCCTGATCAGCTCCTAGGACATCTGTCATCAACGCCAAGCTCAACTCCAACTTCAACCAAATCCAAACCTGGCTGGAGGACCACAAGCTCACTATCAACCTGCAGAAAACTCGAGCCAAACTCTTTGGCTCCACAGCCAAGATTAAAGCAGTCCCTGCCCCACTAAAGATCTTGTGTGCCGATGGGTCCCTCCAACAAGTTGCTGACTCTGTCAAGTACCTGGGGGTGACGCTTGACCCACAACTGGATCTCACTCTGCATATTCGCAACACTTGTAAGGCCTCAAATTGGAAGTTGGGCCTTGCGTACACAGCAAAAAGCTGCCTCACCCCATTTGCTCTTTTCGCCCTAACCAGAGGGGTCCTACTACCCACGCTCTGCTATGGACTTGTCTCCTTTGCCCATGCAACAAAAACCTGTTTCTCCAAATGGGATACGGCGTACAATAGTGTTTGTCGCTTTGCACTCTCAGCTCCCCGCCTCACCCACCGCTGTGAGCTCTACTCCCGGCTTGAGTGGCTCTCACCGGAAAAGCACCACATCTTCGTCCTAGGCAACTTCATCGACAATGTTGTGAGAATCTGCCCTCATTGTATCCCTTTTACCCGCTACCCCCTCCTACCATTTAAGATCCAGTGACTCCCATGTCCTACTGGTTTCTAAAACACGTACCCAAATGGGTGACCAGGCCTTCGCTGCATATGCCCCCAGGTTATGGAACTCCCTTCCAGCAAGCACTCGCTCCTCCACCTCCCATTTCTGCTTTAAAACCTCCCTCTGGGGCTTCCTCTGCACTTAATGTACCCCTTCGAGCATGCCACTCTGTCTGGCTGTGTCGATACTCAACTCTGCTGTATAAGGTGGCGGGTCTCTTCACCTTATCTACTAGTGAAGCATGCTGCTACCTAAAGAGCTGATTGTGATGGGTCCACCCTGGCCCTACTGCTCATTAATTGTGAATATGCTACTGTTCTATCCTCCAGTTTGCCATTGGCCTCTCCTATCCCCCCTTGTAACTGCTCGATGTATCTGCTACCCTTATCCTTTAGGGCGTTGTTGCCCGAATATTCCGATTACCGCCTGCCTCGTTTGTACCATGCTATTATCTTCCTCCCACTTGCTATGTAATTCCCTGTTACTGCATTGACCTTGCCCTGTCTGTTGCTCTTGATTGATTATACCTGCTCTTATTGTGCCTGAATGTATCCTTGTAATCTCCTGGGTCGCACCTGAAAATAGGCACTTGGTTGTCTAGTGTGCTTACCTGGTAAACAAAAGCAAATAAAATAAGGTGATAGTTATCAGTCAGTTCCTTGGCTCCACCCTTGTGCACTGGGACAGTATGTGCTTCCTTCCATTTCTGAGGGACCGTGCCATGAAGCAGACAGGTTAAAGAGGGTAGCCAGTGGAGGAGCAAGAACAGAGGCAGCTAGTTTTAAGAATAAAGGTTCGAGGTTATCATGGCCTGCAGATTTTTTGTGCTTTAATTTTTAAGGGTAGATAAGCCAGGGAAGGAGATGACAGTAGGGTCCTTGTAAGCACTGTGGTCTGTAAAGTATGCATTAAATGCCACGGCAGTCTGTTTGGGATTGCTAACTAAATTTGATTTGTGTAGAATTTCTTGCTGTGGCACGCTAGTCCGCTCCTTAAGGAGGCTGCAGAACCTGAACATATATTCTAGAGACCAGAAGAGAAAATGGGGCCAGGACACCTTCAAGTTTCTACATGGGATCAACCGAGATATTCAGAAGCAATAGCTTATATACCAAGGGGCACAATTACAAGTTGGTGGTCAGTTTCAGGCAGGAGATGAGGAAGTGCCTCTTCGTGCAACAGGTGGATAAATGGAGACTGGATGGACCACAGGTCTTTTACTGACGATAAATGTATTTTTCTATGTAAATGAACAGTCCCGATTGGCTAGAAATGATGTCATGATTGATTTTGTTTTTATGGACACCCCTAAACAAATCTTTAATTGCAGAGAGCGATTCAGGACGAGAATGTTAGGAAGGCAGAGCTGGAGCTGCAGAAGCTTGATGACATCATTGAGCGCGTCAGAGAAGTAAGTAGTCACCTTTGTTACAATGGGCACTGCAGAGGGATTGTTCAAGTCCCTTGGAAATGGAGCTGGCCCATTGGCCGAGTGGTAGTGCTACCTCTCAAAATAACAGTGACACAAGCGTGGGAATGAGTTAGTCATCGGCGGGGGTGAAAGAGTGTCCAACTGATTGCTCTGCTAAGAAGGGAGGACTCCTATGACCTTCCTTTTGCCTACCTGTTTGCAAAGGCTAGGTGGCAGGCAGCTGGGTCAGCATATAAAGGGGGAGTTGGTCTATGGCGGACGCTGGCATGAGGTGCGCTTGTGCTAGCTCAGTGACCGCAACCCAGGATTAAAACCAGAGACAAAACCAACACTTGCTGGGCAGATGATGCCTACTTGCCTACCACGTCTGTTGTCTAGCATCCTCTCCTAGCACCTGGTCTGCTTCTGGACTTTCACCTCAACTGTGGGAGGCTGGATACTGGAGCAAGTAGAATCATGTGCCTCTGGAACTGTGAAAAACCAAATAATCCAAAAGACAGAACAAACACAAACTGAACACACTCTCACCTCACCGAATAAGTTTAATCATTTTTTATGAAGCTATAAATAAATATTCAGTGTTCTTCAGTGTTTCAAAACCTTACTCACTTCATCAGGAAAGCTTTCAAATTAATCAACTCTATAATACAAGTAATATAAATAACATATTATAATCTCATACTGTTTTTTTAATTATCCACATTAAACTTGCAATTAGATCAACTCTGTACACAGTATCTGAGTGTTTTGATTATATTTTATTTATTTATTCATTACTAGGATTACAGTTACCCTTGAACCAGGGGTTCTTTTACAAAGTTTCCATGTCGTAAAGGATAGCAGTACGGTACAGTACAGAGCAAAGTATGGAAGTAGAAGATACAGAAATGTAAACTAGAGACAGGTGGTAAGACTTAACAGTAGTTAAGCAATGCATATGACTAATGAATAGTAGGTAAAACGACTGATAAACACAGCAGTGTAACAAATGATGATTAGAATAACTGGTAGGTAGCAATTAAAACAAGCAACACTTACAACAGAAATATACAGATGATTGCAGTCTGACGCAGCAGATAGTGTCAAAACATAAGTGCTGGCTGGCCCGGTGGCGCTGAGGGTTGAGGCGCTGGACACCGCACCTTTCGCCACGCCGGCGGCTCGGGTTCAGGAATGAGCACAGGTCATCAGGGGTTAGCTGGGACCGGAAAGGATCAAACGTCCTATGGACTGTTCTCCTTTCCCAGGGAGTGGGGTCAGCACAAGTGCAGCACTGGCGGCCTCTGGTGGCAGCTGAGGGTTCTGCAGCGATCGGCAGTTGCAGCAAGAGGGTGGAGCTGAAGTGGAAGTCTCTCAGGTGTATGCGGGAGCGTGCACACACCAAGCTGGACGTCATTGCACATCCGAGCTCCAAGGGGAAAGCTACACCATAAAAAAAACCCTCTGCTCTGGTAGGCGAAGGTGGGGTCAGGGACCACCCCCACGTACAACGCAGAGTGAGACAGCTGCCTCCGGTGTTCCCTTCACCCCCAGATGCCTGACCAGATTTCCAGAAAGGTCGTCCATCGAGGCAGGATGGTCCCGCCCCGGGGGGGGGGCTTAATTCTGGGGTACCAGGTACCGGGTGAGTGGCAGTGGAGCATGGTAGGACTGAGCCTATGGCTGGACGGGATGGCGGTGTGTCGAGAGCCCACACTGGAGAGAGTCTGGAACCGAGGTGATGAAAGTCTACAAAAAACACAAACAAAAAAAACATAAGTGCTAACTGGGGGACAAGGTCGGTGTATAGTGAGTGAAGTGAGAGGGGTGGGGGTTGGGGATAAGACAAGAAGAATGGAAGGTCACTCAAACTATAGGAGTACAATCAGCATGGCATCAAATCAAGATTGTAGTCCAGCGGAGTGGGCTAAGCCAATCAAGGGCAATCACGGAATGAAGTTGGCATGAGGGAGATGATAGAGGGGGAGGAGGCTGTAGAAGACAGTCGAGTGGCAGATGGTGGTCAGTCTGGAGAGAGGGGACAGGGGAGTGGGGGCTAGCAACTAAACAGGCCAGTTTTTTTTATTATACAAAAGTATGTAGTCAGATATCAATCACTGTATATGAGATACACAAATAATCAGTTCTGGGGTGTAGATACAGTTCACTAGCCACACACTGGCAGTTCCAGTACAACAAGCTTTCTGTAGTCATGTTTAAGCTCTGCTTCTCCCATCACCTGGCAGTATATCCCTTGACTCCACCCTGTAACGTCACATCTTTCTGTCCACTGGAAAAACAGGTTGCCTCCCTAGCAGTTCCTACTTTGGTTATTACACCATTGACGAACCCCTTTTTTTGAAGTATTTCCAAGTTTCTGATTCAGTTCTGGATAATTACTCTCCAGTGAGATCGATGTAGTCATTGATGCCAGAATTCATCTTTTGTGTGCAGTGCCAGCGGAAGATATTGGTCACCAACCCACATGACAAGTGTTTGTACTGCCTGGGCGGGCAGCATGACATGGCTGGGTGCAGCTTTCGTTTTCCGTCTTCCAGGGACTCAGAAAGATGGACAAACACCACCTTACCCTCTGCAGGCCATCAGAGCAGGATTCTATGACCTGGCCTAAAGGCCACAAGAAGGTTTTGGCAGCTGCCTGGTCTGATTCTGAAGTGCTTGCTGTCCCTTCCAGACTCTGGCCTGCAGTACTGCTCCATTAAAGTGCACCTGGTGGCTATTTCAGCCTTCCATGTGCTTGTTGATGGCTGTACGGTTGCACAGCTGGAGGTGTCCCGAACATTTCTAAGAGGCATTCTTAATCTGAAGCCTCCCATCCACAATCCCATCCTGCCTTGGGACTTGAATTTCATTTTAGAGAAACCTACGTTGGCTCCTATTGACCATGAGGTGTCGTATGAGTTATGCTTTCTGTCGTCGAAAGCATTATTTTTAGTTGCTATTACTTATGCTTAAAGAATTTCCAAGCTTCAGGCTCTGATGTGTCTCCTTATTTGGTTTTCCACAAAGACTGGGTATCTTTGCATACCAGCCTTAAGTGTTTACCAAAGGTGGTATCTAAGTTTACTCGGAGTCGAGCCATCCACCTGCCTGTGTATTATCCTGAGCATGCCAGTCCAGGGGTAGCTTAACTTCGTACTTTAAATGTACCTAGGATACTCTGGTATTGTTTACTGCATGTGGGGGGGGGCGCGCAGGAAAGCCTCACAGCTTTATTTTTTGCACTCCTGGGAAAGAGGGCATACCAGATCTTACTTCGAGACACAGCTCTTGTAGCAGGTTACACCATTAGGACTGAAGCCGGCAGGCGTCAGGACCCCACGGAAAAATTGTAGCTAGCTGTCTTCAGCGGGGAACTCCCCGATGTCGGTCCGCCCGTCAGGCGTGGTACATAAGGCGGTCATAGAATTCTCAGTTCTTTCCCACCGTCGACTTGCATGTCTCACCTCGATTTATAGTCTAGCTACGACGCATGGTTAGCGCTTTCCTTCGGGAAATTTGGACTTCTTCTAGCAAGATTTTCGCTGATGTTCTCCCGACCCCGGTTACTCCTCCAAGTCTGCTTGCGGGAAACAGATCCCCTTCAAGGATCCCCATATGGCCTGCGTTCGGTGCCTGGGCCCAGACCACGATACCCGGGCCTGCTCCTTCTGCCAGGGGTTTAACAGTCGTACCTGGATCCGACGTCAGAAGGCCCTTCAAGTCTTCTTACTGGAAGAGAAGCTGAAGACCATGTCTTCCAAGAAGGAATCTTCAAAAAAGACCCACAAGCACGCGGAGAAACGAAGGGAGAAGGCCCCTTCCAAGTCCCCCTCCAGGGCTTCGGACTCACGCAGCTCCGGTTCCAGGTCTGACCGTTCCCCCTCCAGGGCCAGCTCTCAGCCTCCCCCGGCTGCGGTAAGGAAGCCTTCTTCTCAGGCCAAGTCCGCCAGGCCGTCCCCTTCTTTCGTCCTCTCCAGGGCCTTGGCGAAGTCTGGGATCGCCATCATCACACATCACAAGTCGGGTTCCCCCCCTCGAACCCGGACGCCAGGTCAGCTTCTTTGCCTCCTCGCAAGACATTGGAGCTCACCTCCTTAAAGAGACCTCTGGATCCAACGCCGGTGCATCCGTCGTCAGCCTTGCGTCATGCATCCCTGGAGCCGCCGTCGGCCAGACCGTCGCCGGCTAAGCAAGCTCCTCAGCGGACGCCGTTGGGGGGACCGGCACCCGCTCCCCCTGAGAAGAGGGCCCTGACGCCTCCGACCGACGTCGGTCAGGAGACCTTGACTGAGGAGGATCTAACGCAGCCCGAGGACCAGACGGGCGACTCCGGTCTCGTCGACACTCCCAGGAAACCCTCGCCGTTGCCAGAGCCCCCTGTGGAGCGGCCGGGGACCCGGACGACCGCTCCACCGCGCACGGACTGTCACAGGCTCTTTCCTAGCGGAAGTGAAGGACTTCTTCACTTACTGGTGGGACACCATAAAGAAGGACATGGTTCCCATTCTTCCTCCTCCTCCTCCTCCGGTTCCTGCACCCCCTCGCCAATGGGGTCGGCAGGCCGCTTACCTCCTCCCCGGGAATTTGGAACCCCTCCCAGGGGGAGACCAGAAAATGGAGACCTCCGTCTAAATCCTCTTCTAGGTCACCCAGCCCCAAGAGACCCAGGAGACACAGACGATCACCTTCGACGGAGGACACGGGATCAGAGTACTCTTCATCTAGATCCCCATCTCCCCTCTCCATCCCTTCTCCGGACCCACGTGAGATGCCGAAATCTCCTCCGGATGACCCTTCGTTCTCTGATATTATGAGACACATCCAAGAGAACATGGGATGGGATGCAGAAGAGCTAGACCCGGAAAGGATACGCTTTGCCAAATATCTTCGGCAAAAAGACCCCAAGCCTGTGGTGGTGCCACCCTTGGTTGACACTTTCGTGGACGTCACCAAGGCAGCATGGAAGCGTCCACATTCGCTCCCGGCGATGCCAAAGAAAGCTGATCGCTTGTACAAGGCTCCTAAAGAAGACCAGTACTTGGCTCAGCAGCCTCAGGCCGACTCTCTGGTCATCACAGCCTCACATGACCGGTCACAGAGGCCGCAACATCTGAGCACCCTGCCACCGGACCCAGAGTCCAAGCAGTTGGACGCGTTGGGAAGGCGCACGTATGCTTCCGCTACCTCGCCCATCAGATCTTGAACTATTTGACCCATGGTTCAGTTCCAGAACGCCTTGTGGGAACAGGGTCTGGAAACGGCTGCAAACTGCCGAAGGTGAGCAGAAGGAGGAGATGCTTCAGCTCCTCCGCATGGGTTCGACGGAACTTAAGTGCTATGAGCTGCGACGACTCGCTGACTCATCGGCCCGAGCAGCAGCTTTCTGGCGACATGCCTCGGAGGCACTCTTGGTTACGCCGCTCTCTGGCTTTACCCCGGACGTCCAGAAGAATATCATGGACGCTCCATTTGAGGGAGAAGTCTTGTTTGGTAATCCTTCGGAGAAGATTATTACCAGACTTCAAGAGGCGGGGAAGGCGGTAAGGTCGGTTCAGGCCATGTACCGACCCAGGCTTAGTTCCTTTCGTAGGAACCAAAGCCGAATTCATGGGCGGATGCAGAGGCAGCAGCCTCGGTCCACTACACAACAGAGGGGCTCCGGCTTCCGTAGAGCCCAGGGGAAGCAGCCCGCCAGCCGAAGCCAGCGTACTTCTAAGCCGGCCCAGCCAGCGGGACCCTCTGCCGCCACAGCCTGACTCCTTTCCGGCCCCCGCCCCTCAGGATCAACGGGAAATCATGGTCAGGGTCGCTTGGCGAACTTCCTGCCGGGATGGCAGGCTATAACCACCGACAGGTGGGTTCTTCAGTTGGTCAGAAGAGGCCACTATATAGAATTTGCAGAAAACCCACCCTCGAGGCCTCCTTTGCTCTCCTGGTATCCGGGTCAGCACAAATTTCTGATCTCGCAAGAAGTACTCGCGCTCCTGCAAAAGGGAGCGATAGAGTACGTCCCGGAGAACCAGAGAGGACAAGGATATTATTCCCACGTGTTCCTGTTTCCAAAGAAAACAGGGGACCTCCGTCCGATTCTGGACCTCAGCGACCTCAACGTGTCGGTTGCCTACAAGAGATTCCGCATGGTGACTCTTCCGGGTCTTATTCCCATGCTGAAACAAGACGCCTTCTTAGCATCTCTAGACATGCAGGATGGATACCTGCATATCCTTATAGCTCAGGCGCACAAGAGGTTCCTGCGCTTCGAGTTCCTCGACCACCACCTTCAATTCCGAGCCCTTCCATTCGGACTGTCATCCGCACCCAGGGTCTTTACCAAGTGCATGGCAGTCGTGGTAGCGTCTCTGAGGAGACAGGGCCATTATGTGTTCCCGTACCTGGACGATTGGCTTCTCATGGCCGCCTCCAGAGAGGCATTATTACTTGCGATCCAGAGCACCCAGGACCTGTTCCGATCTCTGGGAATCCTAATAAACTACGAGAAGTCTCTCCTGGTACCGTCGCAGAAACTGCAGTTTATAGGGGCAGTACTGGACACTGTTCAGGGAAGAGCTTTTCTTCCAGATGACACAGCGGAGCGCATCAGATCCCTCATCAGGGAGTTATCGTCGAACAAGACCGTCTCTGCCAGGTCGGTCCTTCGCTTGCTCGGACACATCGCTGCGGCCATTCCTACCGTCCCTTTCACAAGGCTCCACATGTGGGTAACTCAGTGGATGCTCAAAGTGCTATGGGACCAAAGGCAAGACCACTTGCAGCATCCGGTCTGGATCACGAACACCGTGATTCGAGACTGGCAGTGGTGGCTAGTCCCAGGGTCGCTCTCCTTGGGCGTCCCGTTCGTAGCGCCGTCCCCGGAGGTAACCCTCACCACAGACGCCTCGGGTCTAGGTTGGGGAGCACACCTAGACGGGGTAAAGTCCCAGGGTACGTGGACCCCGATGGAAGCTCATCTCCATATCAACGTTCTAGAGATGAGGGCGGTTCTCTATGCCCTGCAGGCCTTTGTCAGTAATCCCACCGTGTACTCTTCTGCTTCAGACAGACAACATGGTGGTGATGTATTACCTCAACAAACAAGGAGGGGCACACTCTTACCCCCTTTGCAGGGAGGCCATGAGGGTGTGGGATTGGGTAATCGGACATGGCGCAAATCTGATCACTGTGCATGTTCCCGGGGTGGACAACATGATCGCAGACGGTCTGAGTCGCTCCCAGGCCAGAGTCCACGAGTGGGAACTTCTTCGAGGTAGCAGAGGATCTGTTTCTTCCATGGGGAACTCCAGAGCTAGACTTGTTTGCATCCCCATCCAACGCAAAACTGCCCAATGTTTGCTCGCTAGATCCAGGGCCTGGTGTTTTCTGGCAAGACGCGTTGTCCCTCTCCTGGGCGGACAGATTCCTCTACGCTTTCCCTCCTTTCCCGTTGATCCAGAGAGGAGTTCTCAAACTGCGCAGGGAGCATGCAATCATGATCCTGGTGGCCCCGTTCTGGCCCAGACAGATCTGGTTCCCTTTGCTGATGCAGCTATCCCGGGAACCCTGCTCCCGTTGCCGTTCAGCTCCCATCTCCTGTCTCAGGAGAAAGGTTCACTAGTCCACCCGGACTTACGTTCACTGAACCTGCATGCATGGCTCCTAGAGACATAGCCATCTTGCGTCACGGGGTCTCGTAAGAGGTTGCAGAAGTTCTTTCTGCAGCCAGAAAGCCGGCAACGCATGCGACATATGCCATGAAATGGCGCGGTTTTTGTTTATGGTCGCGAGCACATGATTTTTCCCCTTTAGGTTGCCCAGTGGGAGTGGTGTTGGACTACCTGCTCTCCCTCTTTCATTTGGGTCTAGCCTACTCCTCTATCAAGGTGCACCTTTGTGCCATTTCTGCCTACCACCTTCCGGTGGGACATCGTACAGTGGCACAACTGGGCGCCTCTCGGGAGTTTCTGAGAGGGGTGTTACACTTCAGGCCACCCATTAGGGGCCCTGTGCCTCCATGGGATTTGCTCTATGCCCTGGAACAGCTCACGCTCCCCGCCTCCGAACCTGCCGTGGATTGCGAGCTACGTTTTCTGTCATGGACAACGTTATTTTTGGTTGCTATTACTTCAGCGAGAAGAATTTCAGAGCTTCACGCGCTCATGCGCATAGAGCCTTATTTAGTTTTCCACTGGGACAGAGTATCCCTGAGGACGAACCCTAAATTTTTGCCTAAGGTGGTTTCTTCACTCACTCTAAATCAGGACATTGACCTACCAGTCTACTTCCCGAACTACTCGAATAGAGGAGAGGCTCTGCTCCACACCCTGGATGTTCACCGCAGCCTGAGGTATTACCTCTACAGAACTAAACCTTTTCGTAGTCCTGAGCAACTTTTCGTTTCCTTCTCTGAGAGGATGATGGGCCTATCCATATCCAAACAGTCCTTGTCTCGCTGGCTTGTCCAGTGTATTTCATACTGTTATGATATCAAACAAAAGCACCTCCCGGGAACAGTCCGGGGTCATTCTACAAGGGGTGTGGCCACCTCCTTTGCAGCACTCAGAAACGTCTCCACCTCTGCTATATGTGCTGCAGCCACTTGGAGCTCTGTGCATATCTTTATCAGGCATTATAGCCTGCACATCGCCTCTCGGCGAAGAGCCGGTTTCGGCCTGGCGGTGCTGCAGGGTCTCTGTCCTAGGTTCAGGACCTGGAATGTACTTCCTATTTCCTCCTCCCGGAATTTCTGGCAGCGTTACTGCTTGGGAATCGGTCCTAATGGTGTAACCTGCTGCAAGAGCTGTGTCTCAAAGTAAGATAGTACAGTTACGTAAGAACTTACCGTAACAGTAGATCTTCAAAAACAGCTCTTGCAGCAGGTACATTCCCGCCCACCTTCCCCCTTGGAGGAGGCATGGCTTAAGCATTTTTTAACAGGGATTTATACCCTTTTGTCTTCTGACGGTGGATCCTCAGTCTCCTATCTGAGGCCAGCCTGGGCGGAGTCTCCGGCAGGAGAACTGGGAGTCTGGCCAGGACCGCCTCGTGTACCACGCTGGCGCCAGGAGGGACCGACGCCGGGGTGGTCCCCGCTGAAGATAGCTAGCTAGAATTTGTCCGTGGGGTCCTGGCGCCTGCCGGCTTCAGTCCTAATGGTGTAACCTGCTGCAAGAGCTGTTCTCGAAGATCTACTGTTACGGTAAGTTCTTACGTAACTGTACTTTTCTAAACCGTGTCTGTCCAAATGGTTGGCCAACTGTATTGCTTTTCTGTTATATGAAGTACGGTAAGGGACTTCTTGGGGTTATGCATGGCTATTCTACCAGAGGCATGGCACTTCTATTGCCTGTCTCAGGAATGTCAACCACTGAAATCTGTGACACTGCCACTTGAAATACTGGCCACACTTTCACTAAACACTACAGTCTGGACATTGCCTCTAGGAGAAGGGCAGGCTTCGGCCTGGCAGTGCTTCAAAAGCCTCCTGTCTGAGGCCTTTAGCCTCCAGCAACCCAGACTGTCTCTCTGGCAGTACTGCTTGGGACTCGTTCCATAGGTGTGGCCTGATGCAGGAGATGCCCTCGATTTAAGATAGTTACACAAGAACTTACTGTAACAGTAGATCTTAGAGAGGATCTTTTGCATCAGACCATGCCCTCCCATCCTCCATCCCCCTTAGTCTTAGGACATCTCGCTTCCTGTTTATTTCTACAGGACAGTGTACCTTCTGATCCACCTTACCAAACATAGTGGTGAGAACCTCTACTCCTCTATCTACTCCCCAGGAGGAGGTCCACTGCATATGGTCTCCAGCTGGGGAACCAGAGGAGGGCACGGGGTTGTCAGCATTTATATATGCAGGACATAAGCATCTAACGTTGTGGATGGTGTCGAATAGATTGCTAGTTAAAAGGTTTCCATGTGGCCTAGATCCTCTTGAAGATCTGTTACAGTACGTTCTTACATAACTGTATATTACAGGTGAGTAACCTATTTTTCAGTGCTCTTTGTATGTCCATGACCAAGATCCCATCCCCATGGCACTTACTGAAGAGAAGCAGTGAAGTTTTAGTGATGTCATGATCAACATTCCCCCGTCAATAAAACAGGTCCATGTAATGCACCTGGAAACAAACTGTTGCAGCTTAGTGTGCTTTCCTGGTCAAAAATAACAAAAAATGGTTTATAGGATTGTGAATATGTTGATCTTACTTCGAGAGGGCTATTGCAGTAGGTACTCACATATAGGACTCAGCTGCCAGGCGTTAGGACCACACAGAAAAATTCTAGCTAGCAGTGTCTGGCGGGGACCGCCCCCTGGCATCGTGTGACGGTCATCAGTGTGACGCTATATAAGGAGCAGTCCCCACGCCCACCTTCCAGTTCTTTCCCGCCGTCGACCTGCACATGTCGGACCTCGCAGACGAACACTGCTACTGCCGACACCATCTTTGGATGAATATAATTTCTAACAATTTTTATGAGTAATTCATTAATTTTTGTATCACAGAAATTATGTATGTGGTTGCAGACGCCTTCAGAATCGCATAAGAACAAGTGCGACTCCTGTGGAACTCTGCTCCCTCACAAGGATGGTCATTCCCTCTGCCTTTTGGTCCTGGGCCCAGGCCACAATGTAGAAGGGTGCAAGCATTGCCAGAAGTTTAGCGTGGCCACACGAAAACGTTGGCAGCAGTCCCTGGAAGACCATCTTTTAAAAGAAAAAATGGCCAATACAGAGAAGGAGTTGAAGAAACTCAGGCAATCGTTGTCCTCTCCGGAGGGCCACCATAAAAAGGACAAGGAAAGACACCGGGACCAGGAAGGGTCCCCAGCCATTCCACTGCCTCCCACTGGAGTTGCGGCCCTTCAGGTAATGTCCCCTTCGAGGGTTTCACCTTCGACCGCTTTGGTGGCTACCATACAGCCATCGACTCGCCCATCTGGTCCGGGCTCAAGCCCAACGGGAGCCTCCCGAGATCAGGTGGTGCCCACCTCCTCTAAGGCCTTAAAGATTTCAAGGCCTAGTGGTATGAGTGGGACTGGTAAGTAGAGTTCTGGCTCTGCCAGTTCTCATGCGGCTGTGGCTGCTAAGCCGCCCATCGGTTCCTCTGACAGACGCCCAGCCCCGGATTCTCCATCACGCCTTGACAAACAGGCCTGACAGAGGTGACTGCCCAGCTGACAGACACGTATCTGACGAAGGACGCTATTCTTCCTCTCCTTTATTGCTGGCAGAGATGGTACCCTCAGATTTCCCCGCGGGGAATGCAGAGGCAGATCACCCACTGTAAGGGGTTTCATCACCCCCTCCGCCAGTGCCTCAGATGCCAGAGCCATTGTCGGACCAGATGATTGTCCTTACGACTCCCTCAGGTGTTTCGGTCCCGCAAGGCCCTTCATCCAGCCCAACGCCAGAACCATCGGGACCCTCTTGTCTCCCTCTTCCATCGGGGCCTTCCGAACACCCTGTGGGATGCAGTACAGACCTGACAAACCCTCCGGCAGGGCCATTGCTGGGGCCTTTGGGCCCTCTGGCAGGACCACCTGGAAAACTTTACATGCATCCATCGCCAGGATACCAAACGCCACAGTATCCGGCGTCAGGATTTCACCTGCTGAGCTACCCTCCGTCGGGCTTCAACTACCCCTACTGCAGGTACCCTAGCTATGGGTTTAATAACCGTCCACCGCAGCCTCAAGTGGACCTTCAAGCGGTCCTTAAGTCCTGGTGGATAGAAGCAAAGTCGCAGCTCACGTCAGAGCTGGAGAAGTGTCAGCCGCCGATGGCCCTGACGCCGACTCCAAGGCCTCCTTCGTTGGACCCTTCCCCATCGTACAGCCCCAAGGGCCCAATGCAGGCCAATCATCTGGAACCTAACCCTAGGCCCTGGAAATTGTCAAGGCCAGTAGACCTTCCACTTCCAGCCATCAGCTCTCTTAGCAATCAGGATTCCTCTGACTCTGATAGCGACATGGTCCATTCCGACTTCAGTTTGGAAACGCCTACACTGGAGGATCCAAAACCTAGAGTCTCCCAAATCCCCTCCAGAAGATCCTTCCTTCTTGGAGCTCTTAAGGAAGATCCAAGCAGCCTGTGATTGGCGCACAGTTGCCCAGGACACACAGAGGAAGAGACTGGCAGCTCATCTGAATTTGGCAGACTCTTCCCCAAACCTCATTCCGCCCTGGATAGAGCCACATGAGGATTTGGTGACCATTATATGGAAGCAGCCTTCCTCACTGACCCCAGTAGCCAAAAAGACTGACTGGCTTTATCAGTTTCCAGATGATAAAGACTGTCTTAGTCTTCATCCCAAGGCCGATTCTGTGGTCATTAGTGCGGCCCATGATCGGTCTGCTAAACCAAAACACCTTAGTGCGCCCCCAAACCCCCCAGGATAAAGAATCTAAAATTCTAGATCAGCATGTGAGAAAGATTTATTCTTCTACCTTGGGAATCGGGCACTGAACTACGTCACCACATGGGAGACTACAGAAATCTGCCCTAGGTCAGAAGGAGTATAAGGTAGACTTTCTTCAGGATTCTGCCTCAAAAGACAAGATGGCAGATCTAGTCCGGTCAGCTAGATCCACATGTCATCACATGTTGCGTGCCACCTATGATGCAGTGAATGCTGCAGGTAGGGGCTCTGCTTCTGCTATTAGTCTGAGATGTCATGCCTGGCTGCGTATCTCTGGCCTGGCACCAGAGGTCCAGACAGCCATACAGGATGCTGCCTTTAGAGGGTCAGTCCTTTTTGGTGGAGACGTCGAGGACATCATCACTGACCTCCAAGATAAGGGCAAGGCTCTACGTTCGGTACAATTCATGTACAAGCCTCCACAGAAACAGCCATTTTGGAGGCAGCAATGTCACCAACAAAGACCAAATCAGAACTGACATCAGAATAAATGTCTGTCAACCTCAGCTGCTAGAGCCCCCTGGCTAAGTCCCATAAAGTCTCGGGAGTCGCAGCCTCAGCCTTGCCCTCAGACTCCTGACTCCTTAACCCTCCCACCTACACTGGTATGCATTCCAGAGGAACCGGTAGGGGGCAGGTTCTCCTGTCAGCTACCAGAGTGGGAGAAAAAAAGGGCTCATGGTTTCTTCAACTGGTGGCGAAAGGCCACACAATAGAATTCACAGGAAGACCTCCAACAAGACCTCTGGGTCTTTAATTTTACCAACCCCACCACTTGCCCTTAGTAAGAGAGATCATCACATCCTTGCTGGCAAAGGCAGCAATAGAACCAGTTCCCGTAAAACATCAGGGAAAAGGTTACTACTTGCATATCTTGCTGGACATAGTCTCCACCACTCATTCACACTGATGGGAGTATGCTGGAGGTGCTAGGACCCAGCGGGAGCAAACTTTTGCAGGAGGGCTGGCACTGAGATGGAGCCATGAGGAAACTGCACCATGAGCTAGGCGCATGCGGTATAGACTCTCTCTCTGCGTCGACCCTCCAACCGCCTCAGTTCCTTTTTTCCCGCCATCGAATGCACTTCAGTGACATTGCTCGCCCGCCCCGGGAGTCGAACTTCAAGCTAGCAGCTTAGTTTTCAGTTTTATTATTTTGTATTTTATCACGTTAAGTAACGATTTATATTTTAATAAATTTCTTACTTGTACAAGAGAAAAGTCTTCAGCCCTCCATTGACGAAGCCAAACGTGAGTGGGGCAGATGATGGTAGGGAGACTTTGTATGAAAGCTGGTCAGTCAGCCGGGCCGGGTCTGGTCCGCCACCCTCTCCGGGGGGGGGGGGTCCAACAGCAGATGGTCCCATGCCCAGGGAGATGGGCAGTCCCCTTGAAAGCCTAAAAATAAATTGTCCCATTCTTGGCACCGTTCGACCTAGAGTTCTTCTTTGGTCCACCAGTCGAAGAAGAAACTGCGTCACTCGCGGTCGTCCTCTGGTACGTCTGTGCGTAGACGGTTGGTTGCTAGGGTCAGGAGCCAGTCTCCGCTTCTTTCGGAGTCACCAGTTTCTGTCTCTGGTAGCCAGCCTCTTTGACACCAGAGCTCCTCTCCGCCTATTGGAGGGGCTTCCAATGAGCAGTTTCATCATTGGGCCATTCTTATAGAGCAATAGGCTTGGAGGTAGTCCCGACTGCCCAAACCAGCCAGTCCGTCCCCGGGGCCTTCGAGCCTGTCTGTTTCGGAATGGCAGGCAGGACGGTTAGGACTTCTAGTCACGCGGCACCTTCTGTGCCGTCGACTCTTCGCTCCGGTGTCCCCCACACCGATGCCTTTATCTCCTGCCATTTTTCATCCTTTAACTTCAGATCGCAGTTTTCAGATTTCTGCGATGGTAACGTCGACTGCAATGCCGGCTTCTCTGGCGCTGAGGTCCTTTATGGAGCTGCGGGTGATGTCGGCAATCTGCGGTGCCACAAACGCTGTCGGCACCATCCTCTGGGTTGGCGCCGCATGCTGTGCCATGCTACCCGTCGGCACTGTGTACAGTGTTGCGCTCCCTGTAGGCACCATGCGCGATGCAGTTTTCTATGTCAGCGCCCTCTCTGTTCTCTCCGCCGCTTTCTTCGGCGGCACCGGGGATATGTACAGCGCCATCTAGTTTTGGGAGGTTTTCGACTGTGATTCTTTCTCCTTATCTTCTTCCTCCTGTTCCTATCTATACAGTCCCCCTTGGACTGTCAGGAGATGATTTTGAGCCCAGTCCAGATCTTCGGCTGGGTGGTAGTGATGCCGATTCAGCCCTGGGGGCAGGGATCAATCCTCCTGCAGAGCCTGTTGTTGAAGACCTTTCCTTTAAGTCTCTGCTCAAGAATTTAAATTCTGCTTTCTCTCCAGTCCACAGAAATAGAGCCTGGGAAGCTTCTGCATCTCCAGTATCTCCATGTTCTGGAGATACCTATGGATTTAACCCCTCCAGTACAGCCCTCTTTCGAGAGACTTTCCCAGATGGTGTGGACGAGTCCGGCGCTTATTCCTTCTGTGGCCAAGTTCATAGACAGGAAATAGATCCTTCCCAAGGATCGCCCCATATTGGCCTCACAAGCCTTTGCTGATGTCATTGCGGTCCTGGCAGAGAATAGGGCTGTCCTCCCTCAGGAGTCTACAGCCCATCCTATAAACAAAGAATCTCGCAAGATAGACACCTTGGGGCAAGAGAGTCTTTGCTGCCTCAACACTGGGCATGCGCATTGCCAGCTACCAGGGCTATTTTTCACAATATGAGTATGTTTTGGCATTCACTCAAAGCAATGGTAGAAGTTCTGCCCAAGTCTGAGGTCAACTCAGAGCCACTACAGACCATAACTAGAGGTATTGAGTCCAATAATCAACAAATTAAAGCTGCGATGGACGCTTTCAATACTGCTTCCTGGGCGGCAGGGGCTGGCATTTGCACCCGTTGCCACTCTTGGCTGCGTACTTCGGGCTTCACGAATGATGTCCAACAGAAAGTTATGGCCTTACCTTTCAACAGTATGTATCTGTTTGGGCCTCAGGTGGAACACGCACTAGAGACCATACAGAAGACTAGGTCTGCCATTAAGACTGGTAGACCTCCACCCACTCCTTCTCGAGGAGATGGAAACAAGCATCAGTTTCACAACCATCAGTCCTTTTGTGGCAAAGGCAGAGGAGGTTTTAACAGAAACCAGACTCCTCAGCCACAAAAGAAAACGCAGCAAAAGGCACAAGACCCAAAAATGCCCAGTGCCACCTTCTGAGTTTCTGGCCAAAATCCCACCTCAGCTGCCCGAGGGGGACTCTTCCTCGACAGAGGGAGGACGTCTGACTCCGTTTTGTGACCAGCTGAAGTCTATAACATCAGACAGATGGGTCCTCAGGATAACCTGCGAGGGGTACTCAATCTGTCAGAAACCCCTCTGGATCATCCTCCCAAGCAACAGCCCATGCTGTCTGCGGCACAGTCAGACCTTCTTGCTTCCGAGGTACAAGGCCTTCTGAACAACAGGGCAGTAGAAGTAATTCTGCTGGATCAACGAAATATGGGTTTCTACTCCCATTACTTTCTGGTCCCAAAGAAAACTGGCGGCATGCAGCCTGTTCTGGATCTCAGAAAGTTAAACACATTCCTGCACAAGGAAAAGTTCAGGATATCGCTCGGTACCCTACTGCCCTTAATTCATCAGTACGATTGGCTAGCCTCCCTGGACATGCAGGACACCTACCAGCACATTCTCATACACCCAAACCACCACAAATATCTAAGGTTCGTGGTGTTGGGTCAACACTATCAATTCAGGGTCCTGCCCTTTGGGCTATCCTTGGCACCTCGAGTTTTTACAAACTGTTGTGCAGTTTTCGCGGTGCATCTAAGGAAAAATGGAATCCAGGTATTCCCTTACCTGGACAACTGGCTCCTAGCAAGCCCCTCCAGGCAAGAGACTCTGGAGGCCATGGCAACGGCTTTGGACTTCCTCATGTCCATGGGAGTCCTACTGAACCTCAAGAAGTCAAAGTTACAGCCCTCCCAGAAGCTCCTCTTTATAGGAACCCCTCTGGACATTTCCTGTGCGAAAGCTTTTCTTCCGGAGGACAGAAGGAGCAATATCTTACTGATGGCCTGATTTCATCAGAGAACACAGCTCGGTACGAGCTCTTCCGATGCAACGGATGCTGGGCCTCATGGCATCCTCGGTGTTCACTGTACCTTTGGCTCATTTTCACATGAGAACCTCTCAGTGGATGCTAAGTACTCAGTGGTCCCCAACCACTCGCCCTCAGTCCTTTCTCATCAAGGTGACGGAACCTCTGAAGAGGTCACTCACGTGGTGGTCACAAGAGGACAACCTTCTGGAAGGATATCCCTTTGTCCCTTAGGATCATCAGATCTCCATTACCACGGATAGGTCCCTGATGGGTTGAGAAGCTCATTGCCAGGATCTACACACCCAGGGTACATGGACTCAAGACGAGTCTCAACTTTATATAAACGTCCTGAAAATGAGAGCCGTCCTCTATGCAGTCCGAGCTTTGAAGGACATACTCTGTCACAAGAACATTCTCCTTCAGACAACAAGGCAGTGATGTACTACATGAACAAACAGGGCGGTGCACACTCTTACCCATTATGCAGGGAAGCAATGAGAGTGTGGGAATGGTGCCTGGAGCACACGGCTCTGATTCAGGCAGTTCATCTGCTAGGAGTACAAAGCGAGCTGGCAGACCGTCTCCGCAGAACGGAAGCAGATCCTCACGAGTGGTCTCTCGACTTAACTGTCCGGTCACTCTCCAAAGAGTGGGGAACTCCAGACCTGGACCTTTCTGCATCCCCACTCAACGCAAAGCTGCTTCTCTTCTGCTCCAGAAATCCAGGACCTTGCATTTTTTGTCGGGATGCATTCAGGCTACAGTGGACAAAACACTTTCTATACGCATTTCCTCGTCTTTCCCTAATTCAGAGGGTACTTCTCAAACTGGAGACTTGGGGGCAGAATGATTCTCATTGCCCCCATTCTGGCCTCGTCTGATCTGGTTTCCTCTAATCAACAGACTATCTGAAACCTCCCCAAAACTGCTTCCTCTTCAGACGGACCTTCTGACCGAGTCCTGTGGTCCATCCCAACCTGAGGTCGCTTCACCTTCGGCTCCTGAGGAGATAGAGGTGAATAGGTTCAATGTTTCTCGTAGAGTTTCAGATATTATTTTGGGTGCGCGCAAGCCGGCCACCAGAAAAACCTACACAGCTAAATGGAAACGTTTCTCTATCTGGTGTACAAAATCCTCTTGGAATCCTTTTCCTGCCCACCGAATAAAGTCTTGGAATATCTTTCAGACCTCTCAAACACAGGCCTGCAATACTCCACAGTCAAAGTTCATCTTTGTGCCATTTCGCCATGTCATGAGCCAATACTCTCCATGTTGCTGGCTCAGCTGCCCGTAGTTAAGAGGTTTCTTAAAGGGATTCTGCATACTAGACCTCCTATTAGACGTCCAGTTGCAGCCTGGGACATTAACCTTGTGCTAGACATGCTCACTCATAAACCTTTTGAGCCTCTAGCTACTTGCGAGTTGAAATTCCTCACTTGGAAAATGGCCTTCATGGTGGCCATTACTTCTTCTCGTAGGGTTTCTGAAATACACGCCTTGGTCACAGACCCCCCATATACTGTATTTCACAAGGACAAAGTAGTTCTTGGGACTCATCCTAACTTCCTGCCTAAGGTTGTCTCAGAATTCCATTTGAATCAACCTTTAGTCCTTCCTACCTTCTTAGCAAACTTCCAGAATGAAGGGGAGTGTAGCCTTCATTCCCTGGACGTAAAAAGAGCATTGTGGTTCTATCTCGATAGAATGAAGGAAATTTGCAAGGCTCAATAATTGTTCGTTTCCTTCAGCCCAAGCCGGCTGAGTCAGCCTGTTGCTATCAGGTGCATTTCAGCGTGGCTGGTGGCATGCCTTCACCACTGCCATTCTATGGCACAGATCAAGCTGGAAGGCAGAGTATACGCTCACTCTACCAGAGCAGTAGCAGCATCTCTGGCGGAAATCCATAATGTCCCCATTGCAGACATTTGCAATGCGGCTACCTGGAGCTCCGTGCCTACATTTGTTAAGCACTATGCCTTTGATGTCCATGCCAGACAAAATCAGTCATTTTGGCAGGACAATTCTTAATGGACTAATGTCCTAAGAAAGGAAGCTCATTTCTCTTCTGCCACCTGTTTCAGGGGATTATTTAGCTTGGTACTCTCCCATCAGTGTGAATGAGTGGTGGAGACTTTGTCCAGGAAGATATGGAAATGACGTACCTACCGTAATTCTTGATGATCTTAGATGAAGTCTCCACCACTCATTCACATGCCCACCCACCATCCCCCAAGCTCACATCTCTATTTCTGGTCTTCACTCCCTCAATGGCTGGGCTGTGAAGACTTTGTTCTTGACCCTTCTTACACGGGTCATTCAGACTATCTTGTGTCCGGTTTTTAGGCTAGTCCTCTCTAGGTTAGTTATGCTGCTTCTCCTTGTGGGGGCCGGGGGTACTGAGGTGGTTGGAGGGTCAACGCCGAGATAGTCTATACCACACACACCTGGCTCATGGTGCTGCTTTTTCATGGCTCCATCTCGGTGCAGGCCCTCGAAAAAGTTTGTTCTAGGATCATGGATATGTTGTTCATCCACACTGTTTGGCATGTCCCTTTCCCCTTTTAGATCAGCCAGACGTCTTCAAGCTAGTTTCTCCCACCCACCTGGGTGGTATATATCACGGCTCTGCCCCATGAAGCCAGATCTTCCTTTCTGCTGGAAGATGCAGACTTCTGCGTGCTCATGAATTTCAAAGGCCCTGGCTTTCAAAACCTCGGTTTTATGATGAAACTAAAACTCATTCGAGTTAGCGATCGCGATTTTGCGTCCCCGATCATGGAAGAGAAATCTCCTCCAGGACTTCACTGGTGTCCTTGCGGCCAGAAGATGTTGCGCACCAATCCCTATCTCACGTGTGTCTACTGCCTAGGTGTCGACCATGACATCTCGTCTTGCAGCTTTTGCCTCGCCTTCCATCCCAACGTCTGTGGAAGACCGCTTGGCGCATTTGAAGTTGGGGAGACCAGAGAAAAGGAACCCTCCGGTGAAGTCTAAGGAGGCTAGGTGGGTGGATCTTCCTGGACATAGTCTCCACCACTCATTCACACTAATGGGATCTACACCGGAGGCGCTAGGACCCCAGCGGGAGCAAACATTTTGCAGGAGGGCTGGTGCCAGAGATGGAGCTGCGAGCAGCGGCGCCGTGAGCCTCTGCTTGTGTGGCAATGACTATCTCGGCATCAACCCTCCAACCGCCTCAGTTCCTTTTTTTCTGCCATCAAGTGCACTTCAGTGACGACGTCGCTCGCCCGTCGGGAGTCAAATTTCAAACTAGCAGCATAGTTTTCAGTTTTTTATTTTGTAGTATTTTTTGAATAAAGTACAGCTTACAATAATTATTCTTATTAAAGAAAGAAGTCTCAGCCTACATTAAGGGAGTCGACCATGAGCGGGTCAGGTAACAGTAGGGAGACTTCGTGTAAACTGTTCAGTCAGCTGGGCTGGAGTCGCGCAGCCTTCTCCGGAAGGGGGTCTGACAGCGGGCGGTCCAGTGCCGAGGAAGAGGCGGTTCCCGGAAGCATAAAGAGAGCGGCCGCATTCTCGGCACCGTTCGGCCTCTAGCTCTTCTTCGACCTGTAGGTCAAGAAAGAGAAGGCATCATTCGAGGTCGCCTCTCACCTCTCAATGGGTGCTCAATACTCAGTGGTCTCCTACCACTCACCCTCAGTCCTTTCTCATCAAGGTGACAGAACCTCTGAAGAAGTCACTCACCTGGTGGTCGCAAGATGACAACCTTCTGAAAGGGTATCCCTTTGCTCCCCTCGAACATCAGGTTTCCATTACCACGGACGCGTCCCTGATGGCATGGGGAGCTCACTGTCAGACTCTCCACACTCAAGGTACATGGACTCAGGAAGAGTCCCAGCTTCACATAAATGTCCTAGAAATGAGGGCCATCCTTTATGCAGTCCGGGCTTTGAAGGACATTCCCTGTCACAAGAACATTCTCCTTCAAACAGACAACAAAGCAGTGATGTATTACATCAACAAGCAGGGTGGTGCACACTCTTACCCTTAATGCAGGAAAGCAATGAAAGTGTGGGAATGGTGCTTGGAGCACAAGGCTGTAATTCAGGCGGTCTACCTGCCGGGAGTGCAGAACGAATTGGCAGACTGTCTCACTCAGCAAAACAGACACAGATTCTCACGAATGGTCTCTCGACTCAACCGAAGTTCAGTCACTATTCAGAGTGGGGAACTCCAGACCTGGACCTTTTTGCATCCCCACTCAACACAAAACTGCCTCTCTTCTGCTCCAGAAATCCAGGGCCTGGCATTTTCTGTCAGGATGCGTTCAGGCTGCAGTGGAAAAAAACACTTTCTATACGCCTTTCCGCCTCTTCCTCTAATTCAGAGAGTATTTCTTAAGTTCGAGTCCCAGGGGGACAAAATTGGTCCTCATTGCTCCATTCTGGTCTCGACAAATATGGTTTCTGTTACTCAGCAGTACATCGGTAACTCCTCGGAAAGCGCTTCCCCTTCAAATGAACCTCCTGACTCGGGCCTGTGGTCCATCCCAATCTGAGGTCGCTTCACCTTCACGCTTGGCTCCTGAAGAGATAGAAGTGAACAGGTTCAATGTCTCTCGCAGAGTTTCAGATATTCTCCTGGCTGCGCACAAGCCAGCCACTAGGAAAACTTACACAGCCAAATGGAAGCATTTTTCGCTCTGGTGTGCAAAATCCTCTTTGAATCCTTTTTCCTGCCCACCAAATAAAGTTCTAGAGTACCTTTTGGACCTCTCAAATTCAGGTCTGCAATACTCTACAGTCAAGGTTCACCTTTGTGCCATTTCGGCTTATCATGAGCCAGTTCTTTCGTTGTCACTGGCTCAGTTACCCGTGGTTAAGAGGTTTCTTAAGGGTATTCTACATACCAGGCCTCCTGTCAGACGTCCAGTCGCAGCTTGGGACATGAATCTTGTGCTAGACATGCTCACTCAAACCTTTCGAGCCTCTAGCTACCTGTGAGTTGAAATTTCTCACTTGGAAAACAACCTTCCTGGTGGACATTACCTCGGCCCGTAGGGTCTCTGAGATACATGCCTTGGTCACAGACCCTCTGTATACTGTGTTTCATAAAGACAAAGTAGTTCTTAGGACTCATCCTAAGTTTCTCCCTAAAGTTGTTTCAGAATTCCATCGAAACCAACCTTTGGTCCTTCCTACTTACTTTGCGAACTTCCAAAATGAAGGGGAGCGTTCTCTTCATTCCTTGGATGACAAAAGAGCTTTGCATTTCTATTTGGATAGAACAAAAGATTTTCGCAAAGCTCAATGACTGTTTGCTTCCTTCAGCGAGACCCAGCTGGGTCAACCTGTCGCTATCAGATGTATTTCAGCATGGCTGGTGGCATGCCTTCACCACTGTTATTCCATGGCGCAGGTTAAGCTGGAAGGTAGAGTGTACGCTCACTCTACTAGAGCGGTCACGGCATCCCTGGCGGAAATCCGCAACATGCTCTAATCCGGCTACCTGGAGCTCAGTGCATACTTTCGTCAGACATTATGCACTGGATGTCCATGCCAGACGACATGTTTCATTTCACAGAACCATCCTTAATGGACTTTTGTCCTAAATTTGTGAGCTCTTGTCTCTCCTGCCGTACACTCAGCGGGTTATTAGCTCGGTACTCTCCCATTAGTGTGAATGAGTGGTGGAGACTTTGTCCAGGAAGATTTGGAAATTACGTCCCTACCATCATTCTTAATCTTCTTGGACGAAGTCTCCACCACTCATTCACACGCCCACCTACCATCCCCCGAGCTCACCTCTGTTGTTGGTCTTCACTCCCTCAATCTTTAGGCTGTGAAGACTTCTTTCTTGACCCTTCTTATCTCGGGTCTTCACGGGCTATCTTGTGTCCGGTTTTGGTTAGGCTATCTTTCTAGGTTAATTACACTGCTCGTCCTCAGGGGTGGGGGGGGGGTACTGAGGCGGTTGGAAGGTCGACACCGAGACAGTCATTGCCGCACGAGCAGAGGCTTGCGGCGCTGCTCCTCATGGCTCCATCTCTGGCGCCAGCCCTCCTGCAAAAAGTTTGCTCCTGCTGGGTCCTAGCGCCTCCAGCATAGATCCCATTAGTGTGAATGAGTGGTGGAGACTTCGTCCAAGAACATCAAGAATTACAGTAGGTACGTAATGTCCATTTTCCACAGCCACGAGCTCTGCCAAGCAGCTGAAACGCATGAAGGCGTTCGAAGAAGCCACCAGCGCTTCGGCTAATCGAAGCTTTTTTGTTTCTCTCAACCTGGGCTCCACTTTTACAGGTTCTTTTAAGGATTTGTGCCAGTTCTCCCCACCTGGCGTGAAGCGCCTGCGGGCTCTCGCTCCTCCCACTCTCGGAAGAGGGAAAAAGAATCTGGCCTGTCTTCGTTTTCGACGAAGGCACTCTTGGGACCGAGAAAGGTCTCAGGAGCATGCGGTCTCTACCTCGGTCGAGATCGCTTCCTCGGCCACAGGCTTCACGGACCTTCCGTCTGGCCAGGTGACCAAGGAGGTGGGCGATGAGGTTGAGATCATTCTCGACCCAATCTACCCTCTGTCGCCGGCCGTGGTCGACGACTTCTTGGAGAGGACTCCAGTCCTTGTGTTCCCTGATGAGAAGACCCAGCCCGTTGGTGTCCCCATCGAGGTCCTGGTTCCGGACCCCCGGGTTTCACCGATCCCTCTGGTGTCTCCCAAGCGACCGAGTTGGCCTGCCCGATCTCAGTCGAGGTCCAGAACCCCCTCGGCCGAAAGGCCAATAAGGAGCCATAAGCGCTCCAAGAAGAGGCGACGCCACAGGTTGTCCTCGGATGAGGAGAGGCTCTGATGGAAACTCAGTCGGCATTATGAGAAACTTGTGTGGCAACAGCTGATTTTGACCAGGCAGAAGCCGGCTCCGCCGCCTACCCCGGCCATTACTTGGCTTTCGCCTCCTAGGCCGAAGCCGACCCCCTCGGAACCAAAACATGCCAGTCTCCCCACCAATAGTGGTGGAGCCGCCGCCAAAGCAGCCTGTAGGAGGGGCTCCTTCAAGAGGACCAAACAGATTCCAGACTTCCCCGATGTCTGTCGGCCACGGTCACCTCGGACCTTCTTCGACGGGTCGAGGGTGATTTGGGTAGCAAACCGCTGTATCGTGACTCCTCTGACTCAGACGTCACCGGACTCCACTCACATCCAGGGGATGAGTCGTCCATAGGCATAGGGATGGAGGAAGGCCCTTCCTCCTTCCAGAGGATCCTCCGTCTCATCTCTGATTCTACAGGGATGCCCCTGGAGCCCATCCAGAAAAAGGCGGAGTACCCTCTCACGGACATCCTGAAGAGAGGGGAAACCACAACGGAGGCCTTTCCTGTGGCAGTGGCCATTGTTGGCCCTTAACTATGGCAGTGTCCTGCATCATGTACAGCACAGTCTGCACGCATGGCCCTCAAGTATGCAGTACCCATGGGGTCCCTTGCAGGGTTCACAGGGCACCCTTCAGCTGTGTTCAGGCATACTGGCAGTTCTGCCGACACTGACCGTCCCCCTGATAAGGAGTCCAAGCTTTTGGACCATTCGGCGCGGAAAGTCTATGCGGCTTCCTCTTTGGGTCTTCGTCAAGCCAGTTCATCCGGCATCATGGCACACTTCTCGGGTCATTAGATGAAGTCCTCCCACATCTCCTAGTGGACATGCAAACCACGGTTAAGCAAGTTCGGGACCAGGGCCGTGCTGTTGCCAAACAGCAGCTCCAGACAGCCCTGGACATTGGGGATTCTTGTACCCGCTCAATGTTGGCTGCAGTGGCCTCTCGCCACAGGGCTTGGCTGAGGTTATTCTCCTTCCCAGCAGATACTCAGCGTAAGCTGGCTGATGTGCCTTTCCTCAGGACCGACTTATTTGGCCCAGGAGTGACGGATCACCTACAGCGCATTGAATAGTCCAATGCCATCTTGGACGCCACTTCTGCCAGGAATTCTTCGGGCAAGAACCAGCAGAAGAAAAAGGAGACTTTTCGGCACTCTTCCCCTGCGGTCCAGCAGTCCTCCTACCAAGGACGGCAGCAGCAGGCTCAAGCTTGGTGCCCTCAGCCCAAGCCTGGACCCCAACAGGCCCGCAAAGGGGGCCGAGGCTCATGTTCTGGAGCCCCCTCCTCTAAGCCTGCTCAGTAACAGGATGGGGGCTGCCACCCCTATCTCTATCATGCCAGCTCTGGGTCCTCCCATGGGGAGCTGGCTCAGTCACTTCCTTTCCGCCTGGTATGCTTTTACTACAGACAGGTGGGTTCTCGAAGTGGTCGGTTAGGGACTGTCTCTGGGATTTGAGTAATACCCTCCCAGCAGAGCCCGCACCCTTCGGGAAGAACAGACTTCCTCATGCACCCAGTCGGCTCTTTGAGATGATATTGTCCAGCTCCTCAAGGAGGCAGTAGCAGTCGTGGCGGATCAGTGTGCAGACCCAGGCTTTGTCTCCAGGTACTTCCTGGTGCCCAAGCAGACGGGGGACTGGCTCCCCACTCTAGATCTCAATGACTTGAATCAGTTTCTCAGGTCACGCACCTTTTCAGATGGTCACTCTGTCCCAGATCATATCATCCTTGGAGCGAAACGTGGTTCTGTTCACTGGATCTGCTGGACACGTTCTTTCACATCCCAATCCGTCCGTTTCATCAACAGTTCCTCCACTTCAGGGTCAAAGGGACCCTGTACGAGTTCCGAGCCATGCCGTTCAGCCTGTCATCGGCCCCATGGGTCTTTCCCAAATGCATTGCAGTGGAGGCGGCCCATCTTCGGCGTCGGTGGGGGGGGGGTGTCAGAATTTACCCCTACCTCTACGATTGGCTCCTAGCAGGCTCCACCCAACAGGAGGTGGAGAGGTCCAGGAATTTGGCCCTCCAAACCTTCTCCCAGCTCAGCCTCCTGATCAATGAGGCCAAGTCTGAACTCATACCTTCTCAGGCGATGGGCTTTAACGGGGCAGAGCTCGACTCTTGTCAAGCCAGAACTCTGCTCCCGGCAGACAGGGCGGAGGTTCTTTCCTCCTTTGCCCAATCATTTCTAGTTGGGCACTTGCGCCCTGCCCGGGACTTTCTGCGCCTTCTGGGTTACATGACAGCGTGCACCTCAGTGGTCCATTGGGCCCAGTTGCACTTGCGTCCCCTCCAATGGGAGCTGGCCACCCAGTGGACTCAGGGCCATGGTCATTTCGACCAGCTGATCACTGTAACCCAGAAGATGTGGGACGCTCTCCACTGCTGGACCACCACAGACTGGTTGCAGGAAGGGATACTGTTTGTTCGCCTCGAGCCGACAGTTGTCCTTATGACCAGTGCCTCTCTCATGGGCTGGGGAGCCGACATGGGGGACAACAGGGCCCACTGGTTCTGGACCCCTGAGAAGTCCCAGTGCCACATCAACCTGTTGGAGCTCAGAGCAGTCAGACTGGCACTGTCAGCTTTCGCTCCTCAGCTCCGGGGTCAAGTGGTTCAAGTCCAGATGGACAATACCACGACCATGTACTTCCTCAACAAACAGGGCGGCACGCACTCCCGTCTGCTGTACAAGAAAGCGCTCTGCATCTGGTCCCTCGTAAGCTGGTTGGAGGTGGACCTCCTAGCCATCCATGTGGCAGGAGTCTCGAACCAACTGGCGGATGCTCTTAGCCATATAGGCTAGACATCCCACAAGTGGTCTCTCCATCCAGAGGTAGCTTATAGCCTGTTCTCCCGTTGGGGCAAACCGATGGTGGACTTGTTGGCCTCCAGGGAAAACACCAAGCTGAGGCTGTATCACGCCCGCCCCCCTCGGCAGGGCTCGCTGCAGGGGGGTGCCTTCTCGAGGCCGTGAACCTCAGGCCTCCTCTACGCCTTCCCTCCATTTCCCGTGATCCACAAGGTGTTACTCAATGTGAGGAGGGACAAGGCGGAGGTGATTCTGGTAGCCCCAGACTGGCCACGCCAGTTCTGGTATCTAGATGATCTGAGTCTCAGCTGCAGGGCCCCGGAGCGGCTTTGTACACGCCCAGACCTGATAACTCTGAACCAGGGGAAGGTCTTCCTTCTGGACTTTCAATCCCTGCACCTCACAGCCTGGTACCTGAACGGCTAGAGTTCCAGGCTTTGGGTCTTTCCGAAGATGTCTACACTGTGGTAGAGGCATCTCAAAAGGAATTGACCAGGAAATGTTATGCCTTCAAATGGAAAAGGTTTTCCATTTGGTGTCAGGGTAAGGGACTGGACCCCTTATCCTGTTCTGTGGCTAACATTCTCGACAACCTTTGGTCTCTCTCCAAGTAGGGTGCTCCTGGCAGCCATTTCTGCTTACCGGGCATGGGCCAGTCAGCCGACATTGGTGCAATAGACAGTGATCGGGTGCTCTTTCAAAGGCCTGGATCACATATCCCCTCCAGTGCGTGAACCTCCACCTCCGTGGGATCTACTGCTAGTACTGGCAAAGCTCATGGGCAAGCCATTCGAACCAATGCACAAGTGTGAGCTGTCACACTTGTCATGGAAGACTGCCTTTCTGGTGGCTATCACGTCTGCCAGAGGACAGGGTAGCTCCAGGCACTATCGGTGGACTCCCCTTATCTGGTCTGCCACAGGAACAAGGTTGTCCTGCGCCCCCACCCAAAATTCCTTCTTACAGAAGGGTCAGTGGCCTTGCGCCCTGGACATGCAGGATGCTTACCTGCACATCCCGAACAGTCTGCCACACTGCAGGTTCCTCTGCTTCTGTTTTCAGGGGGAGCATTCCAGTTCAAAGCACTACCCTTTGGCCTTTCCTCGGCCCCCAGGGTGTTCACAAAATGCCTAGCAGTGGTGGCAGCTTTTTTGCGCAGGCAGAGGGTCCAAGTTTTTCCTTACCTGGACGACTGGCTGATATCAGCCTCTTCCAGGGAGACCCTAGTCAAGGATCTGCATTTTACCCTGGACACTTTCCATTGGGTGGGAATTGCGGTCAACTATGCCAAATCTCACCTGGTCCCTACCCAACAGCTCCAATTTATTGGGGCAGTTTTGGACACAGTTCAGGGCAAGGCTTTCCTGCCACAAGACAGGATAATTACCTTGCAGTACCAGCCAGAGTGATCCTTTGGCTACTTGGGCTCATGGTGGCGGCCATCCCTTTGGTCCCCCTAGCCAGACTCCACATGAGGGTCTCACAGTGGACCCTCAGAGTACAGTGGGACCAGAGATCGGACGACCTAGACCACGAGATCCTAATCTAGGATCAGATGGCAAATGATTTCTTGTGGTGGCTAAAACAGAACAACCTCTCCAAGGGGGTTCCATTTCTATCAGATAATCCCTCACAAACCCTGACGACAGATGCTTCGGGTCTGGGTTGGGGAGCACACCTAGGTGCTCACAAGACACAAGGTCTTTGGTCCCATTCCGAACTGTCTCTTCATATCAACATACTCGAGATGAGAGCAGTGTTGAATGCGCTTGAGGCCTTTCAACATCTCATTCATCAGGGCCATCTTATGATTCCGACAGAAAATATGTGCGTAGTCTGCTACATAAACGAGGCAGAACCCATTCTTATCCCCTTGGCAGGGAAGCAATAAGAGTGTGGTACTGGGCAGCCGACCACAACATACATCTGACAGCAGTCCATGTGCCAGGTGTCCAGAACATCCTGGCAGTTGCACTCAGTGGCGTGCAAGCCAGAGCTCACGAGTGGGAGCTCAGTCGGTGGTGAATGACGTCTTCGCTAGGTGGGGAAGGCCTCAAATAGATCTGTTCGCCTCCCCACTCGATGCAAAACTACCAACCTTCTGCTCGCTCAGTCCAGGGCATGGTGTCTTTTGGCGAGGCGCGCTGTCTCTTTGCTGGAAGGGGAGGTTTGTGTATGCTTTCCCTCCACTCCCGTTGATGCAGAGAATACTATTGAAACTACAGGTGGAAGGATCTCGAATGATCCTCATTGCTCTCTTCTGGTCAAGACAAATTTGGTTCTGTACTGCGACAACTGTCAGTGGAACCTCCCTTTCCACTGCCGACATCTCAAGATCTCTTGACTCAGGAACAGGGGACCCTAGTTCATCCAGGTCTCAAGTCTCTTCATCTGCACACATGGCTCCTATTGACATAGCTGCTGCTCATTTTGGAGTTTCCCCGAGGGTAGCACACATTTTGGCGGAGGCTAGAAAGCCTTCCACCAGAGCTACATATGCCATGAAATGGAAAAGGTTTTCCAGCTGGGCAGATTCGAAAGGGATAAAACCCTTTTCCTGTTAAGTCACAAAGGTTTTAGACTACATGCTACACTTTTATGACTTGGGTCTTAGCTATTCGATCCTAAAAGTCCACCTTTTGGACATTTCTGCCGATTATGTCCGATAGGACAAAAGACCTTGACACAGTTGGAGATATCCAAAGGTTTTCTGAAGGGGATTCTCCATCTGAAACCCCCAGTCTGGTGCCCTGCTTCTCCTTGGGACCTAAATTTAATTCTCGTAAAACTCGCTCTGCCACCTTTCGAGCAGGCAGCGAGTTCGGACATGCGCTGTCTTTCATGGAAAGAGCTTTTCCTAGTGGTCTTCACCTCGGCTTGAAGAATATCCAAGCTTCAGGCTCTGATGTGTAAGGTACCTTACCTGATTTTTTTCACAGAGGCTGGGTGGCTCTGCATACCAATCCCAAGTTTTAACCCAAGGTGGTATCTGAATCCACCTTTAACCAACCCCTGGACTTGCCAGTGTACTATCCGGAATACTCCAATGGGGAAGCACTTCTGCATACTCTGGATGTACACAGAATTTTCAGGTACTATACGGGACTAAGTCCCTCCGTAAATCTGACCAGATGTTTGTTTCCTTTGCACCCAAGAGAGAAGGCACAGCTGTTTCTAAACAGTGTTTGTCCAAATGGTTGGCAAACTGCATTACCTTCTGTTATCAGAAGTACAACAAAACTCTTCTAGGTCAGGTTAAAGGACATTCAACCAGAGACCTGGCTGCTTCTACTGCTTGTTTCAGGAATGTTTCAGCTGCAGACATTTGTGCAGCTACAACTTAGAAATCTTACTTTGAGAGGAAGCTCTTGCAGCAGGTTCCACAATTAGGACTGATGCCACCTGGCAGGGGTTCCGGCAACTTTTTCTTCCAGCAGTACCGATGTGGGAACACACCTTCCCCAGTCGTCGTCAGTTCCACCCCCAGCGTCTCCTTATATAAGGAAGGAGTTCCCCACGTGCTCCAGTTCTTTCCCGTCGCACAGTCAGGGTTAGTTCACTCGGTTACAGCACAGTACTGATTGCTTCTTCTCCACTGCTAAAAAGTTCTTTTTGCTACATTGCTTCTATGTCCTCTTCTCATCTCAATAAGTGCGTATGTGGGCAACAGCTACCCACCAAAGACGGTCATTCAGTGTGCCTTTACAGTCTGGGGCCCAACCACAACACCGACACCTGTCCTCATTGTCACGCCTTTAATTCGCATACGCAGATCAGGCGTCTGAAGTTTATCACAGCCTACCTCGCTGAGACCAAACTTGCCACCATGGAACGGGCCTCCTCCTCGGGGGAATCTGACCATCCTCCTGCCCACAAGACACACAAACACTGGGAGCAAGACAGAGGAAGGTCTCACTCCAAACACAGGTCTTCGGGCTTGAAGTCTAGGTCTTTAGGACACAAATCCCGCCTCACGATCCTTAAGCCCTCATCTGCTGTGCCTAAGCCTTCTGGATCCACCCTCCAGCCTCTGAGGGTTCTTCAGCCCGCCGAGAAGTCGACGGGCGCAGGTAAGGTCTCCTCCCGCTCGACCTTTTGTTCGAAGGCCAACTCCCGAAGTCTAGCAAGGCCTCTGGGTCTTCGGGCAGCAGGGCCTCCGACTTGCCGCCAAAACCGCGTGACTCTGACCGGCGCTCGGTCGAGAAATCCACCAGCCATAAAGCCGACTGTTACAAGGCTCACGCCTCTGAAGGACGCCCATCGGCGCATGAAGATAAGTGGTCCCGTGACCATCTGCCTTCGAACTGACGTCTGTCGGTGAGCCACTGACGCATGAGTGAGGCTGGCCGTAAGGACAGGTCTGGCTATTCGTCACCCAGTAGCCATTCCTCCTCTTCGTCTTCTACCTCTTCCTTTTCATGAATTGGGGGTTCCACGGGAGAGGACCAGGCCTGCTTGCCTCCTGACGATCCCACTTTCATGGACGTCATGAGGCATATCCAGGCCTCCAATGAGTGGGACACGGAGGACCTGGATCCGGAACACCAACGTTTGGCTAAGTACCTGAGGCAAAAGGAGCCCAAACCCTTGGTTGTTCCTCCTTTATTGGACACTTTCCAAGATCTCATCAGAGTAACCTGGAAGTGTCCGGCTTCAGTCATGGCAGTTCCAAAAAAATCGGACAGGCTGTATAGAACCCTGAAGGATGAACCATTCTTGGCTGAACATCCTCAGGCAGACTAGTCAGTTATTACGGCTGCTCACAACAAATCTAAGCAGCCTAAACATCTCGGCTCATAGCCTACCGACCCGGAATCCCACTACTTGACCCAGGTGGGCAAGAAAGTCTATTCTGCCTCCACCTGTTCAGTTAGGTCCCTGAATTTCCTTACATACATGGTCCAGTACCAGAATACGTTATGGGAGCAGGGTCAAGAGTTGGTTAGTGCCTTGCTCGCACTCCTCCCTCCCTCGCAAGATGGATAAGGATCTGAAGTCTTTGTCTAAGTGAAGACGTTCTTGGGACTGACAAAGGTCTGAGTCCCAAGAGCACGCGGTCTCCGCCTTGGTCAAGATCGCATCCTCAGCCGCCGGCTTTTCGGACATCCCATCTGGCTAGGGGACAGAGGGAGTGGCCGATGAGGCAGAGATTACTCTCGACCCAATTGGCCCTCTGTCGCCGACCTCGGTCGCCGACTCCTTGGAAAGGACTCCGGTCATTGTTTTTCCAGATCAGGAGACCCAGCCCGCTGGTGTCCCCATTTGAGGAAACTGTTCCAGACCCTCGGTTTTCACAGACACTGGTGTCTCCCAATCGAACGGGTCGACTCCCTCTGTCTCAATAGAGGTCCAGAACCCCTTCGGCCGAACGGCTGAAAAAGTCATAAGCACTCTAAGAAGAGGCGTGGCCACAGATCTTCATCCTCCTCGGACGAGGGGAGGCTTCGGTGGAAACTCCAATGCTATGTAGATCTCATGTGGCAACAGCTGATTTTGTCTGGGCAGAAGCCGGCCACCCTGGCCATCACTTGGCTTCCGCCTCCTAGGCCAACACCGACCCCTCCGGAACCGAAGTCTTCTGCTGGCCTGCCTCAGTCTCTCCCGATTTTGGTGGAACCACCACCTAAGCAGCCTCATGGAGGGGCTCCCTTGAAAGAGGACCAAACAGACACCGGGCTTCTCAGACATGTGTCGATAACAGTCGTCCCCAATCGCCCTCGGCGTATCGAGGGAGACCTAGGCAGGAGGCAATTGTATCCTGACTCTTCCGACTCTGACGCCACCAGATTGCACTCCTATCCAGGGAATGATGATTTGTCCGTGGCAAGTTTGGAGGAAGGCCCTTCCTCTTTTCAGGGCATTCTCCACCTGATCTCTGAATCCACCGGAATGCCCGTGGAGTCCATCCAGAAGAAGGCAGAGTACCCCCTTACAGATATCCTCAAAAGGGGGGATACCCCGACGGAGGCCTTTCCATTGGCCGAAGCCATTGTTGGCACGACCCTTGAGCTTTGGCAGCACCAAGCTTCCTGCCCAGCACTGTCTGCCAGCATGGCCCGCAAGTACGCGGTGCCCATGGGGTTCCTGGCGGGGTTCACAGAACATCTTTTGGCAGAGAGCCTGGTGACCGCTTCTGACTTCAGGCGTACTGGTAGCTCAGACAACGCTGACCGACCCCTGGACAAGGAGTCCAAAAATATGGACCATTCCACCCGTAAGGTCTGTGTGGCCTCTTCCTTAGGCCTTCATCAGGCCAGCTCGGCTGTTATAATGGCACACTTCTCTCATGCCCTCCTAGGGTCACTAGACGAAGTCCTCCCTCATCTCCTGGCAGACATGCAGACCACAGTGAAGCAAGTCCGTGATCAGGGCCGTGCTGTTGCAAAACAGCAGCTCCAGATGGCCCTGGACATTGGGGATTCTTATGCTTGCTCTTTAGCAGCCGCAGTGGCCACTCGCCATAGGGCTTGGCTGAGGCTGTCCTCCTTCCCGGCAGATACTCAGCAGAAGTTAGCTGACGTGCCCTTCCTAGGCACCGATCTGTTCGGTCCAGGAGTGGCCGGTCACCTTCAGCACATAGAGCAGTCCAGTGCCACCTTGGATGCTACTTCTGTGAAGGGTTCTTCGGAAAAGAACCAGCAGAAGCATAAGAAGAAGCCTTTTCGGCACTCTTCCCCTGCGGTCAGGCAACCCTCCTATCAAGGAGGCCAGCAGCAGGCTCAAGCTTGACACCCAAGGCCCAAGCAGGGTCCACAACAGCCCGTAAAGGAGGCCGAGGCGCAGGTCCTGGAGCCGCCTCCTCCTCTAAGCCTGCTCAGTGACGAGTTGGGGGTTGCCACCCCTACACCCGTCACGCCAGCTCTGGGTCCTCCCATGGGGTGGGGGGCTCCGTCACTTTCTTTCTGCCTGGTCCGTTATCACCTTGGACAGGTGGGTTCTCAAAGTTCTTGGTCAGGGACTGCCTCTAGAGTTCGAGCAGTACCCTCCCAGCCGAGACCGTGCCCCTCGGGAGGAAAGGATCTCAGCTTGCACCCAGTCGGCTCTCTGAGACGACATAGCTCAGCTCCTCCGCAAGGAGGCAGTAGTTCCAGTGCCGGATTCTCCTACAGACCCAGGCTTCGTGTCCAGGTACTTCCTGGTGCCCAAGCTGATGGGGGGGTGGAGGTGCCACATCCTAGATCTCCACGACCTGAATCCATATCTTCGGTCTCGCACCTTCCGGCTGGTAACTCTGAAAACAGATCATACCATCCCTGGAGCGAAACATGTGGTTCTGTTCACTGGATCTGCAGCACGTGTTCTTTCATGTCCCAATCTGTCTGTCCGTCCCATCAGTGGTTCCTCCACTTCATGGTCGAGGGGACCCTATATGAGTTCTGAGCCATGCCGTCCAACCTGTCATTGGCCCCACGGGTCTTCACCAAGTGTATTGCAGTGGTGACAGCCCATTTTCTGCGTCGAGGAGTACTAATCTGTCCTTATCTTGATGACTGGCTCTTGGCAGGTTCCTCCCTTCAGGAGGTGGAGAGGTCCAGGGGTCTGGCCCTCTGAACCTGCTCCCAACTCGGCCTCCTGATCAACGAGGCCAAGTCGGAACTCTTGCCCTCTCAGGTGATGGGCTTCATCTGGGCAGAGCTCAACTCTTGTCAAGCCAGAGCTCGGCTCCTGGCGGATGTTCTTACCTCCTTTGCCTGATCATTTCTGGTTGGGCACTTGCGCCCTGCCCAAGACTTTCTGCGCCTTCTGGGTTACATGGCGGCATGCTCCTCAGTGGTCCGTTGGGCCAGGTGGCACATGCGCCCACTCCAGTGGGAGCTGGCCACCCAGTGGACTCAGCGCCACGGTCATTTCGACCAACTGACCACTGTAACCAAGAAGATGTGGGACGCTCTCCAATGGTGGACCACCCCAGAACGGTTGCAGGAAGGGATCCAGTTTGTCCGCCCCGAGTCGACAGTCGTCTTTACGACCAATGCTTCTCTCATGGGCTGGGGAGCCCACATGGGGGACAACAGGACCCACGGGTTCTGGATCCCCAAGGAGTCCTGATGCCACATCAGCCTGTTGGAGCTCAGAGCAATCAGTCTGGCACTGTCAGCTTTCGCTCCTCAGCTCCGGGGTCAAGTGGTTCAAGTCCAGACTGACAAAACCACGACCATGTACTACCTCAACAAACAGGGCGGCACGCACTCCCGTCTGCTGTGCAAGGAGGCACTCCGCATCTGGACCCTCGTAAGCCGGTTGGAGGCGGATCTCCTAGCCATTCATGTGGCAGGAGTCTCGAACCAGTTGGCGGATGCTCTCAGCCGTCTAGACCAGACATCCCACGAGTGATCTCTTCATGCAGAGGTAGCTTACAGTCTGTTTTCCCGTTGGGACAAACTGATGGTGGATCTGTTTGCCTCCAGGGAAAACACCAAGCTGAGGCAGTTTCATGCATGCCCCCCTCAGCAGGGTTCACTGCAGGGGGATGCCTTCTTGAGGCCATGGACCCCAGGCCTCCTCTATGCCTTCCCTCCATTTCCCTTGATCCATAAGGTGCTCCTCAAGGTGAGGAGGGACAAGGCGAAGGTGATCCTGGTAGCCCCAGACTGGCCACGCCAGTTCTGGTATCCAGATCTCCTCAGCCTCAGCTGCAGGCCCCCTGAGTGGCTTTGTACATGCCTGGACCTGATATCACTCAATCAGGGGAAGGTATACCATCTGGACCTTCAATCCCTGCACCTCACAGCCTGGTACCTGAGCAGCTAGAGTTCCAGGCTTTGGATCTTTCTGAAGATGTCTACACTATGGTGGAGGCATCTAGAAAGGAATTGACCAGGAAGTGTTATGCCTTCAAATGGAAGCATTTTTCCATTTTTTGTCAGGATAAGGGCCTGGACCCTCTGTCCTGCCCCATGGCTAACATTCTTGACTACCTTTGGTCTCTCTCTCCAAAGGGGGTCATCGACCCTTAGGGAGCACCTGGCAGCCATCTCTGCTTACCGGGCGTGGGCCGGTCAGTCAACATTGGCACAGGAGACAGTGGTCAGGTGCTTTTTCAAAGGCCTGGATCACATATCCCCTCCAGTACGTGAACCTCCACCTCTGTGGGATTTACTGCTGGTACTGGCAAAGCTCATTGGCAAGCCATTTGAACCCATGCACAAGTGTGAGTTGTCACACTTATCATGGAAGACTGCCTTCCTGGTGGCTATCATGTCAGCCAGGACGACGGGAGCTCCAGGCGCTTTCGGTGGACTCCCCTTATCTTGTCTTCCACAGGGCAAAGTTGTCCTGCTCCCCCACCCGAAATTCCTTCCGAAGGTGGTGTCGGAGTTTCACCTTAACCAGGTGTTGACTCTGCCAGTATACTACCCTAATTACACCTCGGAGGCCGAATACAGGCTCCATACTTAGGACCTGAGACGTGCTCTCTCCTATTGTATGTAAAGGACGGGAGAAATTTGGGGAGAGGTTTGGCAGCTGTTTGTCACCTACGCTGAAGCCGCTTCTGGCAGACCTGCAGCGAAGCGGACTATTGCAAGATGGATCACATCATGCATAGGTCTGTGCTATGAGTTGGCGGGCAAGGAACCTCCCAGAGGGATAAGAGCTCATTCTACCCACCATACTGCTGCATCGGTGACTGCATCCAGGGACATCCCTATCCAGGAAATCTGTCTGGCTGCTACCTGTAAGTCAGCAAACGCATTCATCACCAACTACCATATCGACCTTGAGTCGCGCCGGGATGCTGGTTTTGGGGCCTCAGTTCTCCAATCTCTGTTCCCTATGTAGGGGGTGTGCACTTTGCCTCCCTCCTCCCGGAGAACTGCTAGGAGTCTGCCAATAAGTGTGGATGAACAACATATCCACGCTCCTAGACGAACCGGTTACTCACCTGTAACAGTAGTTCTAGGAGTGGTATATGTTGTTTATCCAAACGGACTCACCTGACCTCCCTGGCTGCGGATGCACAAGACGTGGCTTCCAGCGAGCTAAGATCTGGCGTCATGGGGCAGAACCGAGGTATGTACCACCAGGGTGGGTGGGAGGAGCCAGCTTGAAGACTTCCAGCGATTCTTAAAGGGGAAGGGACATGCCAGTAAGTGTGTGGATGAACAACATATACCACTCCTAGAACTACTGTTACAGGTGAGTAACCTGTTCTTATTGGAGCAAATGGCGCCAAGTATATGATGAATCATTTCCTGCCATTTTCAGCCTCACAAGCTTCTCTCCGTTCTTTGCAGACACTGTTGTCTATGCCCGATGTTGTCGCTAGCTGTAAGGAGCTTCAGAGCCTCTTGGAGTTCATTGGCTGAAGTAGAGAAAAGAACCACAAGCAAAACTGGAAATGGTCTTGGATTTGCTGCACCTTATTAAAAAAATGAAGACTAGTTTGCTGGAATAATGAATGCTCCTAAAGCCTCTCTAATAGAAAAAGGATTTGACATTTTATGTGGGATAGAAGCTTAACAGTTTTCTTTATGTACTGTTCATTTAAAAGAAAAAAAAATCAGATTTCATGCAAAAAAGAATCCCCATTGCATCTGCAGGACTTGAAACATGCAGTGCTCCCAACAAAAATGTAATTCCTGTTTTTTTTTTTAAATTAACTTTATGTTCTATTTGCCCAGCTTCTGGACAACCCCTTCTGAGCCAAGTACCCTGACATCTCTCTGTCTCTCTCCCCCTCACCCCAGATCCAGATTATAGCTAGGTTTGGGGTGGTAGTTGGTCCCTCAGTATAAGGGCCTCCAAAGCAGGTGGGTTGCCAGAGCCCGGAGCATGCCCTATCACCCTGTGTTAACATTCTTTTCTGGTTCCCCTTCCATGCAGAAACCAGCACTCTATTGGTAAGTACGCACATTTCTGCATGCTGCTGCACAACACTCTACCAGCAACCTCCTGTCTTGAAGAAGTTTATCCTGCTGCACAACCACCTGTGGTTTCCCCAGGTATAAGTGGGGTAGCAGAGACTGAAATCCTCTGGCCCTGAAGGGGAGGGTATCCTGTGGGATGCTCAAAATCCTTATCCCTCACCAGCCTTCCAACTCAGGATAGTTTCTGAACAGGGGTAGCTGGAATTCGCCAGCTTTCAGGTAGCAGCTTTAGATGTGTGATTTGAATGACACTGCAACCAGAACTGAGTAATGGCAGTAGTTGCAAGGACTTTTGTTCTGCTCAGGACAACTAACCTGCCCATTGACCTGCTGCAGAAAGATTCTGGTCTATACAAAGGACAATAAGCAAAAGACATAACCCTCATGAAACAGGATAGCAAAGGCGATAGTTACTTTATACCTTACTCGAGGGCAGGTTATAGGAGGGGTGCCCAAAGCACACTCTGCATAGTCCAAGAATCAAGAGGGAGGAGACCAGAGGATCCATAATTTGAGGTGGTCCAAATGGCCGGCATGAAGACTGCATCTGCAGGGGATTTAAATTAGCTCCCCCCACCCCCGGCACATGCACACACTTTTTGCCTGCCCACCCACCCATCCATCTCTTTTGAATGACTCCTGTTAGCAACGCATCCTCTGAGAGACCAGGGAGCAGCACTGCAGTGCAGGTTTCGCAGTGCTCCTAGATAAAGGGAGAATCCCGTGGAACAGTTTTCCTTCCACTGACTTCAAGCTTTGCATATCAATCCAGGTTACATGCTTTGCAGATGACACACCAGGTGCAGTGACTTTTCATTTATGCCCAGCCAGCTCCCTTTTGTTATGGGGTTAAAGATTCCACTCTTCCATAAAGATTGCTTTTTTTTCTTTCACTTTGTGTTGACCTACCTGAAGCCTTGCTGTGAGATGTAGGGCTGTAAATGTTGGGGCTGCATTTCAGCTGTTGTGGGGGACAGTTTTAGGAGAGCAGAAAAATATGGGTCAAGTATCAGAGTATACCCAAGAAACGGAGGCCCCAGTTGCTGTGATTGGTGATTGTATACAGTGGAACAAGATTCAGAGGTTTGCTCCCGTTGCATTTAAACTCCAGCAGAAAGTCTGGGAGTGACAAAGTTTTGCTTCCTTTCTACTGTTTCCTAAGTTTGTGGTTGATGCAGTAATTTTCTAACAGTCTGCAGAACACTATTTAAAAAATGTGGTAAGTTTCAGAAGTGTGAATATACCTATTTTTGTAATTTCCTTGTAACTGTATTGCAGTTTTCCTTGAATTCACAACCGCTTCAGATCTTCAACTTTGTATGCTATATTCCTATCCCCTTTCCTTGTATTTGTCTGTCTTACTAAACTACTAACCAGTTTGGTGCTTTGCACAGAGGATGGTAACTTAGACCAGTCTGTACAGTGTTTGAAAACGAATGTTTATTTAAATAAATTATGAAGAAATAAACTTTTCTAATTCTGTTAAGCAGTTGCCAGATTTTTATTTTAAAGAGCTAGTGGAACCAAAACAGAGACAGGAAAACTATACAAATTATAAGTAGTAGTCAGTTGTCACTTTTTATTGGTGGAGAACTGTTTTGTTTGCTGTTGGGAGCCGGGGCAGGCAATTCCAGGGCCGCATCGGCAGCAGGAGAGGAAGCGACCACATTGGTGATCAGCGAGAGGGTTTGTTGGTGGGAGCAGACCGGAGCCGCATCAGTGGCAGGGGAGCAGGACCGGGCTGAACAGAGTTACATTGGCGGCGGGGGAGTTGATCGGAGGGCTGACGGACGTTGAGGAGTGGAGGGGCCAATCAGCGCTAAGGGTGCGAATCTTGGACTATGCGACTGGGCTATAAAGGCCATTAGCCCAGTCGCAAACAGGCGAGCTGTTTTATTTACTGTTGGGAGCTGGGGCAGGCAATTTCAGAGCCACATCGGCAGCAGGAGAGGAAGCTACCACATCGGTGGTCGGCAAGAGAGTTCATTTAGCGGGAGCAGACTGGAGCTGCATCGGTGGCGGGGAAGCAGGAGCAGGCTGAATGGAGCCACGTCGGCTGTGGAGGAGTCTATCAGAGGGCTGCCGGCCGTTGAGGAGCAGAGGGGCCAATCAGCGCTAAGGGTGCGAATTCTGGACTGTGCTATAACGGACATTAGCCCAGTCACAAGCAGGAGAGCTGTTTAATGTCCCACACCACCCACCCTGGCCCTGACCTCTATTAAATGGTCAGTGCGGATGGAGCCTTGGAGAGGGGCAGGCTGTGAGTGGGTGATCTGGTTTGTGCTGATTCGGGGAAAGGGGAACTGTATGCTATGCCTGCTTCAGCAACATTGATTACCTACTACCTACAGCTGAGGGACATGTGACAGCGGTGATCTGGGTTGTTGCCGATTGGGGGGGGGAAGGGAACTATATGCTGTACCGGCTTGAGCACCATTGACTACCTGCTACCTACAGCTGAGGGACATGAGACGTCAGTGAACTGATGAATATTACAGCTGGCGAACTGGTTACAGCTGATTGCTGTCCACAGTTGAGGGACTAGGCAAACTTTGTGAACTGTTATTGCTGCTGATCACTGTAGGGGCAAAATTACTGCCTGGGAAACCGGGGCTGAAAAACTGGCTGTTGTAGGGAATGAGGAAGAATTGTGGTAACCAGAGTTCTGCTGGGAGAGGAAACACACAGCTAGGGTCCTTGTGTGCTACTGCCTATATTGATTCTGCAAGAGGGTTGTACTGCTCACACCAAAATGAGGGTGGACTTGGGGCTGGCCAGAGCAGGCATCTTCGGTAGGGTGATTGGATGTGCGGGGCAGCAATAATCTTAAATTGGACATGGAGGTTCAGAGGGTGTCCAGTGTGTTTTCAACTGTCAGGACTCAGGGGGGAGGTCGAGGTGATCAGAAGAAAGCTGGAAGGCATGAGTGGGGAGGAATGGGGTGGAAAGGAGTTGAAAGGGCCTCACGAGAGTAGGCGAGGACACTACGGTATACCCCAGGGAACAGGTGGACATGGACCTAATGGGTTCTCCAGAGGGGTAGGCACGATACAAGCAATGGACAGAAAACACTTAGTTGGAGGGTGGCTGATCAGAGGGACCGGGGGTTTAGGAGAAAGCAAGGCAGGGCAAGCATCACACTCAAGAATCTATTCACCCAGCTGTATCCAGGAGAGGAGGTGGAAGAGGATGGTGGGATGGGGGAACGGAGGACAGAGAGTTTGATCAGCAAGCCGGGGGCTGCAGGCAGGAGAGTAGCGGAACGGGGTGGAGCAGGCAGACAGGGTTTGGCCAGCAAGCGGGGTGGGGCTAGGGGAGGTGGCCACATCCACAAAAGGGGAGGGAGGGAGGAGGGACATGAGCCGAGGTTGGGGGGGGAAGGGGGATGGAGCAGCACAGGACAAGACCAGGCAGACACTCAGTTTGGGGAAGTCGGCCATGGGAAGGGTAGTAGGGGGTACTCTAGAAAGGCCAGCGTCAGGCAGGAGGTATCTAGGGAGGACTGGGAGAAATATGCCAGACGGGGTGGGGGAGACGAGACCGGAGGAGGGATGGGAGGCTAGGAGGGAAGTAGTAGAAGGGTGTCTGGGTGGGGGACCTGTGGATCCTGGCCCTGAAAGGGAGTCTGGGGGGGTAGTCAATGCCACCCATGAGGTTGGGGGGCAAGGAGCAAACTGGGCGCCGCAGGCAGAAGAGAGCATGGTAGGGCACATACAGACTAGTGATCCCCGGACTGAAGGGGGTGGGAGGAGTAAGCTGGGGGTTGATGAAAGGAGGAGGAGCCTGGCAGGGATCAAAGGGCCAGTAAATTGGGGATGAAGGCGATCTTGCTGGGGGACTCCATGACCAGGGGCATCCAGTGGGAGGGGGTAGGGGAGAGAAAAAGCAGCCCAGTCAAGGCTAAATGTTTCCCAGGCCTATCTGTACACAAGGCCAAATTCCAGCCATACTCATTAGCATTGGAATGCAGGGATCCCCAGATTCCCTAGTACATCTGGTCACAAACGACTTGAAGGGGAACAGTGATCTGGAAATCCAGGTGAGGTTTCGTGAACTGGCCAGGGTCTGCCACTCTATAGGAAGCACAATCTCCTTCTCTGAGATTCTACCAGTACCTAGGACATCCGGGGAGACCAAGCAAAAACTCAGAGAGGTGAGCCAGTGGCTCAGGGACTGGTGCAGGGCAGAAGGGTATGGGCTGGTGGGGGACTGGGGGGACACATGGGAGGACAAAGGGTTATATGCCAGGCATAGGATACATCTCAACTTAGAGGGGAGAGAGATCTTGAAACGAAAACTCTCTGGATTCATGGTAAAGAGGTGGGGTTTAAACTTATAAAGGGGGGAGGGATACGTGAAGAAATGGAACCAGGAGGGCTGCTCGAGGTTCCAGGTCTAAGGAGCGAGAGGAGGGCAGGTGACTGCAGAGTGGATGCAGCCAGGGCTGTGCAGGAAGGGCATATAGGGATTGCACAGAGCCAAGACAATTGGAAAGGGGAGGGGGGAGGGGGGATGGGGTTGAGGACGGTCCTGTTCAACTCCAGGAGCACGGGCAACAAAATGCCCGAGCTGCAGATGATGCTGGCTGAGGGATCAGTGGATGTGGTGGCGATTACTGAGACATGGGCCACCCAGAAGAATGATTGGGACCTAAACTTGGAGGGATACACAATATTCAGGAGGGATAGAGAAGAGGGGAGAGGAGGAGATGTGGTGCTGATTGCCAAAAAATGGCATAGTGATTAATAGAGTGGAGGATGCTGATAGGGGGTGGAAGCGATTTGGGTAACCCTACAAACAAGGGGAGGTAAAAAATTGAAGATAGGGGTGGTGTACAGACCCTTGCGATGGATGAGGCCCTGGAGGAAAAATTAGTTGAGAACATCAAGGGGCACTGTGACCGTGGAAAGGGTAGGGTGGTGGTCATGGGGGACCTTAATATGCCAGGGGCAGACTGGGACACTATGACATCAGTGGTGGCCAGGGAGCAGAGACTGATGGATGTGTTTCAGGATGCCTTCCTGATCCAGCAGGTGGGGGAACCTGCTAGGGAGGGGTGGATACTGGACATTGTCCTTGCAGATAGTGACCAGATAAGGGGGTTAGAGGTGTGTAGCCCACTGGCAGGTGGTGACCATGCCACTATCTGGTTTCTGCTGTGTCGGGGGGTAACCGCTCTAATACAGTGGTAGTGGATTTCAGGGGGCAGACTTCGTGGGCACGGGCAAGATTCAACGGAGAGTTTGGACAAGATTGGGCCAGACATGGATGGGGGTAGCTTGTGGGAGACCATTAAGAATGGAGTGCAGGAAGCTACTAGCTCATGTACAAGGGTATGGAGTAAGTATGGCAGAGCCAACAAGCCGTGCTGGTGGAACAGGGAGGTGCAAGAGGCGGTGAGGGATAAAAAGGCTGCCTATGCATGTTTTAAGCGCTCCCGGGGGGTAGGGAGAGAGGTGGCTATGAGTTGACAGCAAGGAGGGCCATCAGAGTGGTGAGGGGAGCCAAGGCAAGGATGGAACATAACCTGGCAAGGGATATCCGGGGGGGGGGGGGGCATTCTATAGATACTTAGGGGAGAAGAGAAAAGGGACAGCACAGATCTCCAGGATTAATACTAGTGAGGGATGGGCTCAGGAGGCAGGGGACCAGGCAGAGGTGCTAAATGAGTGCTTTGCCTCAATATTTATGAAGGGAGGGTGAGGGAGACAGCTGAGCGGAGAGGTCAGATGGAGTCGAGAGGAACGGAAGAGGCTGGGGCACCGGGTGGGCCAGACCTGGAAGGGGATGGGTGCTTGAGGGGGTGGATTGGGAGGGAGAAATCACAGAGGATAGGGTGAGGGAGGCCCTTCAGGCGCTAAAAACTGATAAGGCACCAGGACCGGATGGGCTGCATCTGAGGGTACTGAAGGAACTGGCGGACGAACCAGCAACTCCACTAGCTGCACTCTTCAACACCTCTCTGCAGACAGAATGGGTGCCTCAAGAATGGAGGGTGGCTCATGTAGTGCCTATCCACAAAGGAGGGTCTAGGGAGGAGATGGGGGTATTACAGGCCTGTCAGCGCAACATCTGTGGTAGGCAAAATAATGGAGGGCATCATCAAGGAGGAGCTCAGGAGGCAACTGGAATGGTTGAGTCACGTGGAGATGGTGTCAGACCAACCTTATTGATTATTACAACTGGGTGACTGGGACCCTGGACTGATAAAGTCTGGTGGACATCCTATACCTGGATTTCAGTAAGGCGTTCGACTAGGTACCCCATATCAGGTTGTTAAAGCTGGGGCTGATGGGGTGAGAGGACAGTTGCTTAGATGGGTAGAAAATTGGCTAACGGGGCGAACACAGAGAGTAGTGGTTGGTGGGATAGTCTCCTCCCCTAGGAAGGTCTTCAGTGGAGTTCCCCAGGTTCGGTACTAGGCCACTCCTGTTCAATGCCTATGTCTCCAATATTGGGGTTAGGAGTAGGATGAGTCTCTTGCAGATGACTCAAAACTGGGAGCACTGGCAGACGGGGACGAAGTAAGAGAGACAGTCCAGAGGGACCTGGATACCCTGGAGGGGTGGTCAAGGAGGTGGGGACTGAGGTTTAATCCATTGAAGTGTAGGGTGCTGCATCTGGGGGTCAGAAACCCAGGTCATGTATACACCCTGGGGGGGGGTCTCGCTGCAAGCCATAATGAGTGAAAAGGACCTGGGGGTGGTGGTAGACGTCAAAATGAGTAACACTGAAAACTGCAGAAGATCAGCGGCAAAAGCAAACAGAATTCTGGGTTGCATAGCCTGGGGAATTACGTCCAGGGGAAGGGAGGTGATCCTCCCCCTTTTAATGCCTTGGTCAGGCCGCATCTCGAGTACTGCGTGCAGTTCTGGAGACCTCACCTCAAGAAGGACATAGCACTGCTGGAGAGGGTCCAGAGGAGGGCAACCAGGATGATTCAGGGCATGAGAGAAGGGACCTATGAGGAAAGGCTGGAAGAACTTGGGCTGTACTCACTGGAGGAGAAGAGAGACAGAGGGGACTTGATAGGGGTGTTCAAATATATGAAAGGGATAAACAGGGACGGAGCCAAAGAAAGGTGGCACAACCAGGGACAACGAATGGAAGCTGGAGGGTAAATTACAGGGGAGAACATAGAAAGCGTTACTTCACTGAGAGGGTAGTGGGACCATGGAATGTACTGCCCGGGAGTCTGGTGTAGGAGGGCACAGTGGAGGGCTTCAAGAGGGGGTGGGACAGGTGCATGGGTAAACTGAAGCCAAGATGACCCTCTCAGGGCTGGGGTGGGAGAGTGAGCACCTAATAGGGCTCTCGCCACGAGCAGATATGAAATACTGTCAGGCCTATTCTGCTGGCTTTTAGTATGTTAGTGTTTTTCTTTTTTTCCTTTTGCTCATTAAAAGTTTTTGTTTTCACTTGCACTTGTGCAAGGAACATCTTGGTGACTATAAGGCATTTTAGAGGTGTGTCACTGCCAAGCCAATTACAGCTGAAACTGCAATGGGCTTGGCAGTGTACACCAATGACCGGGCACTCTGGTCATGATGGTAGTTCTGCTTTGCTAACGTGGTATGTCTTTTTCTTGATAGAAATGAACTACTCCAATGAGAGAGCGCTTCATTTCTTTCTGTAGCCATAACTCCAGCCAAGCGCATTACAGTTGACACTAATGTGCATGACCAGAGTTAGCGTCTCCTGCTGCTGGCTGCACTCCTGTCCCCGGTCCTCTCCTCTGACCCCCCCTTCCCCCCACGAGGCTTCAGCATTAGCCATGGTGCGGCTGACTGCTTCTGCTGCTTGCTGCACACACTCTCCCTGGCCCTCTAATCTGACGCTGCCTCCCCCCACGCCTCTCCCCTGGTTCTCCATCTGCCACCTCCCTCACCCCCCAGGCTTCATTCACTTCAGTGTGGCTTCACTACTTGGCGGCTCCTGCCACTCGCTGCACTCTCCCCCTCAGTCTGTCCTTGCTCCTCTGACCCTCCCTGGCTTACCCTTCAGTGTGCGCTATTTGACGGCTCTTGCTGCTCGCTGCACTCTCTCTCTCCCCACTCTGTCATCGCCTTCCCCCCGGCTTCCACATTAGCTGTGGTGTGGCTTACTCTTCAGTGTGGAACACTGGGGAGTCCACTCCCACTGTCCTAAAACATCAATTAGCACCAAGCCCCCTTTCCCTGTGGGACACTGGGGAGCCCACTCCCAATATCCCAACATCTTTAGCAAAATTAAAATACCTGAAAAGAAGAAAACAGTCCCCCATCTTTTTTTTTTACCTGTAGGAAAAAAAAAAGTTCTTTCATCGTCCCCATCTTCTCACTCCCACTAAGCACCCACCTCCCCACCCTCTCACCCTCTACTTACCTCCAGCAGTCATGCACTGTCATCTGCTGCAGACCAGGAGACGTCTGCACTTTTCAAAGCCGAACCACAAAATGAAGAATCTCGGCCATTTTAAGGAATTTTTGCACCAAATTTTCAACTTTGGGCTTTTTGGGACCCCCACCTCATGAACACTGACACTGTTTCGTTACTCGGTCCTGAAATGTGATTTTTGCAGTCACTGTGCGGAATTGCCTTTCGGGACCGAGTAACGAAACAGTACCGTGTTCATGAGGTGGGGTCTCAAAAAGCCCATGTTAAATTTTGGTGCAAAAATACCAAAAAACACCAGAATCATCTGCGGTCGTTGAAATTTTTCTACACACGCTCGAAACCCGAAATGTGTTTTTGCATCTATGGCGCGATTGCTGTGCAAAATCACCTTATATCCGTCCTTCGGGTGGGACGTTAAACCGAGGTCCCTTCTGCCCATCCTGGTGTTGTCCTGGTGGGTGTCCAGGTGGAAGTAAAAGAACCCAGGCACTCTTCACAAAGAGCAGGGAACATTCCTGGTGTTCTGACCAACATTCCTCTTCCCATAAAACTGGTTCATGCAATTATCCAGGCTGTGTGTGGGTGATGATGTGCGATATGGCTGCCACCACACATTGTCACTTCACTACCAGTCTAGCATTGCTTGTAAAGTGCTTTGGACTACTGTGTATGAAAAGCGCTATATAAATGCTGATTCTTCTTCTATTTATTTTATTAGATCTCATCTGTGTCACTCTTCACCATTCATCACCTTTGGGTTCTGGCCGGAGGTCACGTCCCCACGGGAGCTTTTTTTTTTTTTTGATTGGTGGAGTCGACGCACCATCAGCACCGCCCTCGAGGCTGATGCACTGCGTGACGCTTGCAGGTTGGCCGTTAGGTGTCGTCAACTTCGCCCTCCCGCCAGTTCTTCATCTCCCGCCATTGAATTCGCACCTCATGGGTAGCTCCAAAAAACTTACTGCATGAGAAGCCTGCTGATCACGAAAAGCCTTCGGCTCCATTACCGTAGTCTGACTCTGATTGCTCATTTCCTGCCGGTTCAGTTTCATTCCACTCGCCGTCACCTGGTAAGACTGTTCCTTATTTTATTTTGCAACGTCAGGTCTTGTTTGGTGTTCTTTTATCCGTAGGTCATGTCTCAGTCTGGGGCAAGAAAACTTTGAAGACAGGATGGCCATAAGTATTCCGTCACCGACCAGCATTACCGTTGCCTCGCATGTCTTGGCCCGCTACACGACATGGATTCGTGCAACACCTGCTTCTCCATGGACCGTCGTGTCATCAAACACGCGTGGAAAGTTGGATGAGCTCCGCCGACTTTAGGGGGATGGGCATGCACTCGTCGGGCCAAGCCACCTTCTCTCTGCCTTTTCTCCGGGTCCCCTCCTGGTTCTATACGGACCGAGGAGGAGGGAGCTTCTGCTTCTTCTAGCCTTGCCTTTGCAGAAGCCCCTTCAGCGGTGCAGGAGGCCCAGTCCATTCCCCTTGGGGGACGGGCAGGAGGCACCGCCTTGGCAATCACCCCTTCAGGGGTGAAGACTCCCCCAGTGTCGTACTATCTGCTCAGAAGGCCTGGGTCAGCACCATTCACGGCACCATGGGCCCTGATGGCACCGTCGTCGGTGCCGGTCCGTCATTCGGCACAGTTGCTGCTGTTGGCTCCATTCGTGGTGCCAATGGTGCTGGCGGCGCTGTGGGAGGCTGTATGGCACCATCCTTTGCTATTTCTCACCTCTGCACCACGTAGTTGAGCACGGCGCCGTGTCCAGCTCTGGAGCCACTTGTGGCACCGAGCAAGGACACGGCGCTGTGGGGGTTTCAGACCTCAGTGCCGAGAGTGCGGTTGGAGTCATTGGCGCTGTCTCTGGCCTTGGCGCCATGGGTCGGGACAGCACCATGTGGGTTTCTGATCTCTGCGCCATTCGCGGCACCGAGAGCACGGTCAGAGCCATCTTCCGCGTCGTCTATGGCCTGGGCGGTGCCAAGACAGGCTCTGGCTCCAATGCTGCTGCCGTCAGCACTGTCTTCTTCCCACACCGTTCGCAGTGCGGTTGGGGGCCTCAGCGCCAACCCTGGTGCAGTCACTCGGTCTGGTGCCTCTTTCAGTTGGGATGGCAGCGGGCGTCCACGCACCGTTTGGCACAGAACTTCGGTCTCAGCCTCCTCGGAGGGGAATCAGGTTCTGAGTCAGACAGGCAGTCTGACTGTTTGGAGTTGGTTGCTCATGTGGACACCTTGGTAGTGTCCTCGACAGGCCAGAACCAGTTCTCTTCTGAGGAGAGAACAGTTGCTCCCAGGACTAGGGTCAGGGGTGCTGACCAGCAGGCAGTGGTGCAGGCCACCATTGCTCTGCAGCCTGGTCTCGGTGGGTTTTCTGATCCCTCAGTAGTGGTACCCCCTCAGGTGGTGTGCCTGAATCACCCAACTTTGGGGCTGATCAGAGCACCCACAGGAGGGGAGGGTGCGGCTCCCTGGATAGCCTCTTCGGGGGACGACCAGGGTTTCAGCTGCCTAGGCTGGCTCTTTCGAGGAGGAGGGCATTTTCGGATTCCGAGAGGTATGGGTTTCATGCGGCAGCCTTTTTCTGGAACCCACCCGGGCTCTGGGAGACGTCATAGCTCGGATCTCTGCCCTTCCCTTTCGGTTTCCTTGCGAGGGCCCCGTTCTTTGGAGGTGGGGACTGTCCTTCTGGACTTTCACGGCCCCGATCACCTCACATTGGGGATTCTTCAGGGAGCAGCCTAGGCAGTTCCAGTTTGGTTGACCAGCTGTTGGCTGTGGAGTTATCCGGAGCTCCTTCTTCCCTTAGGGCTCCTGGTGCGCTCCCTAGCCCAGGCGGAGGACAGCCAATTCCTGTTGTCAGCTCTGCCCCTTCTTCTCTGCCATATTCTCCTGTGCTCCCAGGTATTTTTGGTCCTAGTGGTCCTCTCTCCTGAGAGCAGTTCAGAGCTGTGGCTGCTCGTTTTTCTGCTTATGTCAGGGCTATGGACAGTCAGGGTTTTTCAATCTCCCCCTGAGCAGCCAGCTTCTGAACTCTTGAGGTCCCCTGACTCCTCATCCCCCTCTTCTTGGGGGGAGAGGAACCGTCCATCCACATCTCCCCAGCTGCTGATCTCGCAGAATATCAGCGATTCCTCGTGAGGATGTTGGAGGACCTGCATATCACCCCACCTACGCAGCACAATCCAGAGCGCTCGACGTGCACCTTTCTAGGCGATTTCAGTGCGGACACCCTTGTGGTGCCCCCTGGCCTGCTCCCTTTCGGGAGGTGTCGTTGCATTTCTGGCAGAGACCCTTTCCCAGAGTTCCAGCCCCTAGGGATCTCTGACAGAGGTGAGTTATTGTGCCCCCCCCCCCAGAATCTCCAGGTTCCATGCCTCATCCTCAGTCAGGATTGATGCAGCTGGACACTCCTGATGGGCTTCGCGCCCCTCACCGTGACTGGCCCCCAGATCAAGATTCTATGGATTTTGACTTCTGGGGGAGGAGGATGTTCTACTTGGCATGGTTGCTGCTCTCTATTTCAGTACATCAGGCCCACTATACTACCTGTGATAGGTTCCTGTGGTCCAGGCTAGGTCAACTCCTAGCCGCTCTGCATGATACGAAGGTAACCAGACAAGCCATTGCACTCTGCATGTGGCCTGGAGCTAGCAAGGCATCAAGCAAGAGCATCTTACGACGCCAACGAGGTAGCTTCCAGGGTCGTAGGGACAGCGATCTGCACTAGGCGGGTAGCATGGCTGCGTCTTTCCCGGTTGTCACCCTTGGCCCGTCGTAGGGTGATTTCTTCCCCCTAACAGAGAACTCATCTTTTCTCCCATAGGGTGAGGCGGCGTCTGTCGGGGCAACTTCGTACTCCTTCCGAGTTGTCCCCATCTCACTCTCCCCACTTCTGGGCCTCTCCAGACTCGTGAAGGTTCTCTGTCTGGTGTGCCACCCACTGAGAGCTAAGGACCTTAGTCCCTTGGGGTCGGGGCCCCTTCGAGGGAGCTCTGCACTCAGCCAAAGGTGATGAATGGTGAAGATTGACACAGATAAGATATGGAAATTGTGTACCTATCGTAATTCTGATCTTTCTGTGTATCTTCACCATTCATCACAATCCCACCTTTCATACCCTGGTGCCTCAGTCTCTGGATCCCCCCTCCCTCTCTGTGCCCTCTCCCTCGCCTCCCTCTTTTCTGTTAAGTCAGGAGTGGGGTGACTTGGGGCACATAGGGGGATAATTTTTTCTAGGGGTAGAGTGGTCAGGATGGGGGGCACTTCTTCAGTGCCTCGGCTCCACCCCTGTGGGGTGGGGGCTGGTAGTTGCCCTCCTTTCTTTCCTTCTCCCCTTCCCCCGTCGGCTTCCTTTGATTTCCTTGTCCTTTGGACACAACCTCGATTTAATTTAAGAAACTAGGTTTCTTACACCAAAAATTTTTTTTTTTTTCGGGGGGGGGGGAGATATCCCTGTATCCTGTCTTTTCTTCCAGAATAGCCAATTCTGCTTATGTTGGAGTTATTGCCAGTGATTCTGTGCCTTGGATTCTGGCAGTTAGCCTTTTGGCTACTCCTTCACAGTTCCTATACAATCTGGAGACAGGTCAAGGTTCCAGGGTGTGTTTCCTTTTCTCCCCCAAACCCCCCCCCCCCCACCATCCTCTCTCCTTTTTCTACTTCCAGAAATTGGGGCCTCTACCCAATCCCTGTAGTTTTTCAAACTTATTCTGTCCTCTGTCGTTCATTTCTCCTTTTAGTTTCTATATATTTTCCTTTGTCTGTCCCTTGGACTTCCTTGTCCCTCCCAACCCTTTTTCTCACTCTACGGCGACTCAGAACTGGCAGAAAGGTGAAATCGACAACAGCCAACCCACGAGTGCCACGCAGTGCATCGGCCTCGGGTGGCACCGATGGTGCGTCGACTCCACCCATCCAAAAGAAAACTCCTGCAGGGTCGTGACCTCTGGCCAGAACCCAAAGGTGATGAATGGTGAAGATGCACAGAAAGATCAGAATTACGGTAGGTATGTAATCTCCATTTTTTTTGTTGATCGGGTATGTGCACTAGACAAATTCTTGCCTCTCTTCAGGCACGACCCCGGGGGAGGGGGATACAGATGAATGCCAACTGACCTTGAACCAGATTAAGCTGTTGGTGGTATTTTTAGTGAATTTTGAGACCAGTGAATGAAATGACAGTGGCAGTGTTCATGAGATGGGGTTACAAAAAGGCCATTTTGAAAATTTGGTGAAAAAACTCCTAAAAGTTGCAGAGTTGCGTGCAGTCTGTCATCGAGGCACAGGTCAGGAAGCATAGGAAAAACCAGGAACAGTTGTAGAATTTGCAAAAAGTGTATTAGTAATAGCAGTAACATAAAAAAAATAAACATGTTCAGTATAACTATTTACAAAGGCAGAATAAACGGAGAAGATCCATCTGAGTTTTCCTTCAATATCTGTCTCCCAAAACATTGCAGCTCTTTCTTATAAGTCTTTGCAAGCATCCTTTTTTTTTTTTTATAAAATGTTCTTGTCAATTTCATGCAGGTGCAGCAAGAACACAATGTCCCAGAACTGAGACCTCTTTTCCACAGCTTCTGAGAAAGGGCGTAAAAACTGCTCTTAGGTTAACTCCTTGAGATCCCAATATCTTTTTGCAGTCATCTCAAACTGTAATTATATACATTTCAACAGTAACACTATATAATTTCTAAACAAAGGGATCCCAATATCGGTTACGTTTCCGCACAATGATTTGTATATATTTCTATACCAGCAGCTATGCAAAGGAGGAAAAAGACAGAAACAGCAAGGGAAGACTGAGAGACAGTGAGAGGCAGAGAATTACGAGACTGTCAGGGTGATCAAATCCTAAGTCTCACAGGAAAATTTGGTTTAGCAACCAGACAGACAAGAGACAGGAAAGAAAAGAACAGAACAGATCCTTGCATTCTAACACTACATAACAGGGACAGGGTCCTATTCAACTCTGTCACACGGTTGTTGAAAATTTTCTATGCATGTGCGTAACTTTGGTTATTTTAAATATTTCCACTTCAAGTATTCAGTATAGCCATTTTATCACACCACCCCATGAACAATACAGCAGTCATTTTTCACATCCTGCCCCAAACATGTTTTCATTCCTGTGGCATGGAATGGCATTTCCCATGGCTTTACAAATTTTCAACTACGAGGTTTGTGAGGTGCAGTGATAAGACTATGTTCAAAATGTGGGGTCCAAATATTTAAAAAATGAGTTATCCCAATTCGTTGCAATTTCAGTACACACACTCGTAACTGCGGAACTCTCGAATATCTTCACCCCAGATTTTCAACTTAGCCTTCTTATTACCAGAGTTTATATGTGTCACAGATGTCATTTTTCAAATCCAGTGCAAAATGTGTTTCCACCTGTGGCACGGAATGACGTTCTACTTGTACAGAATTGTTTTGGAATGGATTTGAAAATTTTGTCTACCGCCTACATGTGCTGGGGTAATAAGATTGCTATACTGATAATTTGCTAACACATCTACAGAGAGATGCTAACGTGGCATGTTCTGTAGGTGAAAGAAATGAATCACTCCAATGAGACAGTGCTTCACTTCTTTCTGTAGTCATAACTCCAGCCATGCGCATTACAGTTGACACTAATGTGCATGGCTGGAGTTAGATCTTCCTGGACATAGTCTCCACCACTCATTCAGACTTTTGGGATCTATGTCAGAGGTGCTAGAACCCAGCGGGAGCAAACTTTTTAAGAGGGCCGGCGCCAGAGATGGAGCAGCGAGGAAGCAGCACCATGAGCCCCAGCTCCTGCGGTATTGACCATCTCTGCGTTGACCCTCCAACCACCTCAGTTCCTTTTTTCCCCCCTCACTGTCGAGAGCGCTTCCGTGACGATGACGATGGTCGCCCGCCGGGAGTCAAACTTCAAACTAGCAGCATAGTTTTCAGTTTATTGTTTTATAATTTATCTTTGAAATAAGTACAGATTTATATTTAATTTTACTTATTACAAGAAAGAAGTTTTTAGCCCTCCATTGATGGAGTCGACCATGAGCGGGTCAGGTGATGGTAGGGAGACTTTGTATGAAAGCTGTTCAGTCAGCTGTGCTGGGTCCGGTCCGCTGACCTCTCCAGAGGGAGGGTCTGATAATGGACGGCCCAATGCTCAGGAGGTTGGGCGTTCCCCCCCTCCCCGAAAGCATAAAAGGAAATGGTCCCACTATTGGCACTGTTCAGCCTTAAGCTCATCTTCAGCACACAAGTCAAAAAAGAGAGGGCATCACTCAAGGTCGCCTTCTGGTATGTCTGCGCGTTGACTATCTGTTATTGGAGCCAGGCGCCGGTCTCCATCTCTGTCGGAATCGCCGGTTTCTGTCTCCAGTGGCCGACCTCCTCGACACCGGAGCCTGTCCCCGCCTATTGGAGGGGCTTCCGATGAGCAGTTTAACCAGTGGGCTGCTCTTATGGAGCAATGGGCTCGGAGGTTGGTCCAGCTGCCTGATCCGGTCGCTCAGATGCCTTCAGGCTGTTCAAGGGAATGGGTAGGGGGGGTTGGACCTTCCTAGTAGTGTGGCACCTTCTTCGGTGCCGTAGACTCCGTGCTCGGGTGTCCCCCCCCTCACATGACTGCAGCGCAGGGGGCCACACTGATGCCTCGATCTCCTGCCAGTTTTCCTTCTTTTACCTCAAATTGCTGTTTTCAGACCCTTGGGACACTCTCAGCGCCGTCCATGGTGCCGGGGACACTCTCGGCGCTGGAGGTCTGTCAGCACGTGGAGCTCTGTCGGGCGCAAAGGAGTCTGTCGGTGCCATCTGCAAGCCGGGCTCTGTCACACGCATCTGCGTGCACCATGAAGCCTCGGTCGGTGCTGTGTGCTGGGCTGTTTCCAATGGCGCCAACTTCCTTGTGTTAGGCGCCGTGTTCTTCGTCAGTGCCGAGGCTTGATGCAGTGCTGTCCGGCCTCCAGGGGTTCTTAACTCAGATTCTTTCCTCTTCTACTTTGCCTACTGATTTTCACTCCTTTCCTGTCCATACAGTCCCTCCTTAACTGTCAGGAGATGATTTTGAGCCTGACCCAGATCTTTAACTGCGTGATGATGTTGAAGGAGCAGGGATCAGTCCTGATGCAGAGCATGTGGTCGAAGACCTTTTCTTTAAGTCTTTGTTTAAAAAAAATGTAATTATACTTTCTCTCCAGACTACAGAAATCAATCCTGGGAAGCTTTTAAGACTCCAATACCTACATGTCCCAGAGATCCCTATGGATTTAACTTCTCCGGTACAACCCTCTTTCGAGATGGGTTAAAGCTGCAATGGACGCTTTCGATACTGCTTCCTGAGCAGCAGCGGCTGGCATCTGCACCCATCGCCACTCTTGGCTAAGTACTTCGGGCTTCATGAATGATGCCCAGCAGCAGGTCCTGGCTTTACCCTTCAGTGTGCATCTGTCCAGGCCCCAGGTGGAGCAAGCTCTGGAGGCCACACAGAAGACTAGGTCTGCCATTAAGATGGCTTGACCCGCACCCGCCTCCTCCTGGAGAGGGGGGGTCCCAACAAGCATCAACTTCACAACTGTCCATCCTTTCAGGGCAGAGGATTTTTTAACAAAAACCACAACCATCAGCCACAAAAGAAAACGCAGCAGAAGGCACAAGGCCCCAAAGCGCCCAGTGCCATCTTCTGAGTTTGTGGCCCAGGACCCACCTCAACTGTCCAAGGGGGACTCCTCCTCAGCAGTGGGAGGACGTCTGACTCAGTTCTACAACCAGTGGAAATCCATAACAGACAAATGTGGCCTCCGGATAATCCACGAGGGGTACTTGCTCAATCTTTCAGAAACCCTTCCGGATCATCTACCCCCAAACAGCCCAGGCTGTCAACAGTACAGTCAGACCTTCTTGCTTCCAAGGTACAAGGCCTTCTGGACAACAGGGCAGTAGAAGTAGTTTTGCTGGATCAACGAACTGCAGGTTTCTACTCCCATTACTTCCTGGTCCCTAAGAAAACTGGTGGCATGTGCCCCATTCTGGATCTCAGAAAGTTAAACAAGTTCCTTCTCAAGGAAAAGTTCAAGATGATATCGCTAGGTACCCTGCTATCTTTGCTTCATCAACACAATTGGCTATCCTTCCTGGACATGTAGGATGCCTACCAACACATTCCTATATACCCAAAGAACCACAAATACCTAAGGTTTGTGGCATTGGGTCAACATTATCAGTTCAGAGTCTTGCCCTTTGGGCTATCCTCGGCGCCTCAAGTTTTTACAAAGTGTTGTGCAATTCTCACAGCGCATCTCAGGAAAATCAGAATACAAGTGTTCCCATATCTGGACGATTGGCTCCTAGCAAGTCCCTCCAGACAAGGAACTCTGGACGTCATAGCCACGGCCTCAAACTTCCTCACGTCCATAGGAGTCCTGCTAAATCTCAACAAATCGCAGTTGCAGCCCTCCCAGAAGCTCCTCTTTATAGGAACTCCTCTGGACGCCTCCTGTGTGAGGACTTTCCTCCCAAAGGAGAGAAGGAGCGATATCTTACAGATGGCCCAATACATCAGAGAAAACAGCTTGGTTCAAGCTATCTCGATGCAACGGATGCTGGGTCTCATGGCATCCTCGGTGTTCACTGTACCCTTAGCACGTCTCCACATGAGAACCTCTCAGTGGATGCTCAGTACTCAGTGGTCCCCAACCACTCAGCATCCATCCTTTCCCATCAAGGTGACAGAACTTCTGAAGAGGTCAATCACCTGGTGGTCGCAGGAGGGCAACCTTCTGGAAGGATATCACTTTGCTCCTCTGGATCATCAGATCGCCATTACCACGGATGCGTCCTGATGGGGTGGGGAGCTCATTGCCAGAATCTCCATACCCAAGGTATGTGGACTCAGGACGAGTCCCAGCTTCACATAAACATCCTGGAAATTAGAGCCGTCCTCTATGTAGTCCGAGCCTTGAAGGACATACTGTGTCACAAGAACATTCTCCTTCAAACAGACAACAAAGCAGTGATGTATTACATCAACAGGCAGGGTGGTGCACACTCTTACCCATTATGCAGGAAAGCTATGAGAGTGTGGGAATCGTGCCTGGAGCACAAGGCTCTAATCCACGCGGTTTACCTGCCAGGAGTACAAAACAAGCTGGCAGACCATCTCAGCAGAACGGAGACAGATCCTCACGAGCGGTCTCTTGACTTAACCGTCCTTCAGTCACTCTTCAAAGAATGGGGAACTCTAGACCTGGACCTTTTTGCGTCCCCACTCAATGCAAAACTGCCTTTCTTCTGCTCCAGAAATCCAGGACCTGGCATTTTCTGTCAGGATGCATTCAGGCTACAGTGGACAAGACACTTTCTATACGCCTTTCCTCCTCTTCCCCTAATTCAGAGGGTACTTCTCAAATTTGAGTCTCAGGGGGACAAAATGATTCTCATTGCTCCCTTCTGGCCTCTGCAAATATGGTTCAAACAACATGAAGTCTTGCTGTATTCTGACAAGTGCAGTTAGCCCCAGCCTTTAAACTGGCCCGGAGAACAATGGGTTAACTTTTCTATGCATGGCATAGAATGTTCATCTCGAGCTCAGTTGATGCCTCTGCCTGTTGTTATTCGAACTGCAACCGTCAGATTCTTTACTCCTCCTCACTGAACAGTCGCTCCAGAGATTTCTCCTGCTGCTCTGTTCAAAGTCGGTTGAAGTGTCGGTTTTTGGTCGGTTTTCTACCAAAATTTTGTTTCCGCATAGTCGGTTCAAGTCTTTGTCTGTGGTACCATGAGTATTAGATAGGTTTTGTTCCGCTTTCTGTGTGGAAATTGTAAAAGTATGGATCGGTTCGGCTGAACGATCATTCAGGTAAATTTTGTACTTTACTTTAGTGTGTGGTTACCGTCCGTACGGTTCTAAAAAAACGGGTTTTAGTATGTTTTTTTCCAAGACCCGTGACACGGTCAGGAACAGATAGGGGAGTCTTGTCTGGCGGTTGCCGAAAAAAGGGTAAGTTTGGTTAGGTTGGCCATGTCTGAGAAACCCAAGAAAAAAACACGGGCCCACTGGCTTTCAACACTGTAGTGTGTGTGTGGGGGAGGTCTTTGCTAAGGCCGATCCCCACACCACCTGTTTATCTGAGGTTTGACCCCATCGATACAGGCTGCCAAATTTGTAAACATTTTCCCAAATCTACCCTGGAAAAGAGATTAGGTAGACTGAGGGAAAGGGAGGCAGAGAAGTCCGCTGACCTGGATGGCCAGCCCGGTTCGGTTCCGACCGAACCAGGAGTGCCCTCTGGCCAGGGCGATACTACTTCGGCCAAAAGGAGAGCCGATTCTGAGGAATCTGTTCCGACAAAAAGAAAACTCAAAGACAAATCGACCGGTTCAGATCCAGAATCTCATACTCCGACCACCAAAGAAATAGCCAAAGCGATTCATATTGTGGAATCGCATCGCCCAGTTCCGACTAATCCGGCACCTTGTGGCAGGGGCTCGGTTCGGTCGGTTCCCCCGGTTCAAGATTATACCCTGGAAGAATTTTATGAACCGGAGTTTGAGGAGGAAGGACAGTTGGAAGATGATTATGGTGACGGTGAAAGTCTGGATGTGCCTATTGACCCGAACATCTCCCCAGACAGACCTTCAGGTGTTTCTCCTCCTAGGCTTTCTGAGTCCCCTTCGCACTTCATGTTTTACAGAAAGGTGGCTGATACCCTCCAGCTTCCTGTGGAGGAGGCAGTGGAGGATCAGGAGGAGCCTGACTGTAGAGATGATGGACATCCCAGAGTCCAGGAGACTGTCTATTCCCCTCCACAAATCTTTTGGGAAACGCACAAAAAATTCTTAAGTCTCCCAATTCCATACCTCCTGTGGATATAAGAATGGACAAGAGGTATACTCTTTCAGGCTCAGATATGAAGTTCCTTTATCAGCAATGCAGCCGGCCACTTTCCAAAGGTTGGTGAACCAGGTGTTAAATGGTGCTGAGAAGTACGCTGTGGTGTACCTGGATGACAATTGCCATCTTTAGTGCCAGCTGCGAGGAACACCTGTCCCACCTTGGGGAAGTGCTGGGCAGGATACAGAGGGCCGGGCGCACTGTCAAAGCTGAGATCTGCCAGGCGGCCACGGCTGAAGTGGCATACCTCAGGCATGTTGTAGGCCAGGGACCGCTCCGATCTAACCAAGTAAAAACAGAGGTGATCAAGGCATGGCCCAGACCAGAAATGCAGAAGCAGGTCAGGACTTTTCTCAGGACAACAGGGTACTATAGGAAATTTGTACCCAATTACAGTGCCCTGGCTGCTCTCCTATCTGACCTTGTAAAGAAAAGGATGCCTAAGAAAATTACCTGGGAACCAGCCTGTGAAAAAGACTTTACAAAACTAAAGGAGGCACTGTGCAGTGCTCCTATATTGACAAGTCCTGACTATAACAGACCCTTTATAGTCCAGACGGATGCCTCAGACGTGGGTATTGGGGCAGTACTGAGTCAGACATCCAACCAAGGGAAAGATCACACTGTAGTGTATCTGAGTAAAAAGTTACTTCCCAGGAAGCAGGCTTACTCTACTGTGGAAAAAGTGTCTTGCCATAGTGTGGGCCCTAAAGAAGTTAGAGCCATACTTATATGGGCAGCATTTTGAGGTACAAACTGACCACAACCCCCTGGTTTGGCTAACTCAAATGAGAAAAACTAATGGTAGACTATTAAGATGGAGTCTTGCCTTGCAAAGGTATGACATGATGATCTTGCATAGGACTGGAGTGACCAATCAGAACACAGATGGCTTATCGTATCTGTATGAGGAGTGAACTGATTTGGGAAGCTCATCCCATACAGGGGCTAGAGCCCCCGAAGTCAGTCTAGGTGGAGAGGATTGTGACGCTTGGCCAGCTAGATATGATTGTTCTATATTTGTAATATAGAATGTGGTATGTGAGTGTCTCTTATGAGACATCCTGTGCTATGGGTGCCCCCCCTCCCAGGTCAGTGAAGTGCCAAGTGACCTGAAACCAGGAGGTAATTAAAAGACGAGAGAGACTTAATTAAGGGTCTTCTGTTTTCCTGTCTTAATTAGAACTGACCCAGCTGCCGGGATATAGGGCTCATCAACTTTTATGACGTCTTAGATGAAAAACATGATCTTACTTCGAGACACAGCTCTTGCAGCAGGTTACACCATTAGGACTGAAGTCGGCAGGCGTCAGGACCCCACGGAAAAATTCTAGCTAGCTATCTTCAGCAGGGACCGCCCCCAACGTCGGTCCCGCCCGCGACGTCAGGCGTGGTACATAAGGGGGCGGTCCCGCCAGATTCCCCAGTTCTTTCCCGCCGTCGACTTGCATGTCTCGACCCTTCGGTTATAGTCTAGCGCACGACGCATGGTTAAGTGCTTTCCTTTGGGAAATTTGGATTTCTTCTAGCAAGATTTTCGCTGATGTCCTCTCCGACCTCCGGTCACTCCTCCAAGTGTGCTTGCGGGAAACAGATCCCCTTCAAGGATCCCCATACGGTCTGCGTTCGGTGCCTGAGCCCAGACCACGATACCCGTGCCTGCTCCTTCTGCCAGGGGTTTAACAGTCGTACCTGGATCCGACGTCAGAAGGCCCTTCAAGCCTTCTTACTGGAAGAGAAGCTGAAGACCATGTCTTCCAAGGGGGAATCTTCAAAAAAGACCCACAAGCACGCGGAGAAACGAGGGGAGAAGGCCCTTCCAGGTCCCCTCCAGGGCTGACTCCGCAGCTCGGTTCCAGGTCTGACCTCCCCTCCAGGGCCAGCTCCAGCCTCCCCGGCTGCGGTAAGGAAGCCTTCTTCTCAGGCCAAGTCCGCCAGGCCGCCCTCTTCGGCCCTCCAGGGCCTTGGCAGGTCTGGGGTCGGCATCATCACCATCACAAGTCGGGTTCCCGCCCTTCTGAACCCGACGTCAGGTCAGCTTCTTTGCCTCCTCGCAAGACGTTGGAGCTCACCTCCTTAAAGAGACCTCTGGATCCGACGCCGGTGCGTCCGTTGTCGACCTTGGCACATGCATTTCGAAGCCGGCCGGGCCAGACCCACCATCGCCGGCTAAGCAAGCTCCTCAGCGGACACCGGTGGGGGGACCGGCGCCCGCTCCCCCTGAGAAGAGGGCCCTGACGCCTCCGACCAGCATCGGTCAGGAGACCTTGACCGAGGAGGATCTAACGCAGCCTGAGGACCAGACGGGCGACCCCGGTCTCGTCTACACTCCCAGGGAACCCTCGCCATTACCCGAGCCCCCTGTGGAGCCGACGCCAGGACCCGACGACTGTCCACCGGCGCCCGGCCCGTCGTCAGGCCTTTCCTTAGCGGAAGTGAAGGACCTCTTCACTTACTGGTGGGACACCATAAAGAAGGACATGGTTCCCACTCTTCTTCCTCCTCCTCCGGTTCCTGCACCCCCCTCGCCATCGGGGTCGGCAGGCCGCCACTCCTCCCCCGGAATTGAACCTCCCAGGGGAGACCAGAAAACGGAGACCTCCGCTCAAATCCTCTTCTAGGTCACCCAGCCCCAAGAGACCCAGGAGACACCGACGATCGCCTTCGACGGAGGACACTGGATCAGAGTACTCTTCATCTGGATCCCCATCTCCCCTCTCCATCCCTTCTCCGGACCCACGTGAGATGCCGAAATCTCCGGACGACCCTTCGTTCTCGGATATTATGAGACACATCCAAGAGAAGATGGGATGCAAAAGGATACGCCTCACCAAATATCTTCGGCAAAAAGACCCCAAGCCTGTGGTGGTGCCACCCTTGGTTGACACTTTCGTGGACGTCACCAAGGCAGCGTGGAAGCGTCCACATTCGCTCCCGGCGATGCCGAAGAAAGCTGATCGCTTGTACAAGGCTCCTAAAGAAGACCAGTACTTGGCTCAGCAGCCTCAGGCCGACTCTCTGGTCATCACAGCCTCACATGACCGGTCACAGAGGCCGCAACATCTGAGCACCTTGCCACCAGACCCAGAGTCCAAGCAGTTGGACGTGTTGGGAAGGCACACGTATGCTTCCGCTACCTGCGCCATCAGTTCCTTGAACTATTTGACCCACATGGTTCAGTTCCAGAACGCCTTATGGGAACAGGGTCTGGAAACGGCTGCAAAACTGTCGGAAGGTGAGCAGAAGGAGGAGATGCTTCAGCCTCCGCACGGCTTCGGACGTGGGAACCCCATGCTACGAGGTCATCACTCCACCGCGACTCATCGCCCGAGCAGCAGCTTCTGGCGATGGCTCCGAGGAACTTTGGTTACGCTGCCTGGTTTTACCTCGGACGCCCAGAAGAATATCATGGACGCCCATTCGGAGAAGTCTTGTTTGCAATCCTTCGGAGAAGATTATTACCAGACTTCAAGAGGCTGAAGGCGGGTAAGGCCTGGTCAGCCATGTAACGACTCAAGGCTTAGTTCCTTCAGAGGAACCAAAGTCAATTGCGGGCGGATGCAGAGGCAGCAGCCCCGTCCGCCTACACAACAGAGGGGCTCCGCTGTCATAGAGCCCAGGGAAGCAGCCCGCCAGCCAAAGCCAGCGATTTAAGCCGGCCCAGCCAGCGGGACCCTCTGCCGCCACAGCCTGACTCCTTTCCGCCCCGCCTCAGGATCAACGGGAAATCATGGTCGGGGGTCGCTTGGCGAACTTTCTGCCGGGATGGCAGGCTATAACCACTGACAGGTGGGTTCTTCAGTTGGTCAGAAGAGGCCACTATATAGAATTCACAGAAAAGCCACCCTTGAGGCCTCCTTTGCTCTCCCGGTATCCGGGTCAGCACAAATTTCTGATCTGGCAAGATGTACTCGCGCTCCTGCAAAAGGGAGCGATAGAGTACGTCCCGGAGAACCAGAGAGGACAAGGATATTATTCCTACTTCTTCCTGGTTCCAAAGAAAACAGGCGACCTCCGTCCGATTCTGGACCTTGGCAACCTCAACGTGTCGGTCACCTACAAGAGATTCCGCATGGTGACTCTTCCGGGTCTTATTCCCATGCTTCTTAGCGTCTCTAGACATGCAGAACACATACCTGCATATCCCTATAGCTCAGGCGCACAAGAGGTTCCTGCGCTTTGAATTCCTCAACCACCACCTTCAATTCCGAGCCCTTTCATTCGGACTGTCATCCGCACCCAGGGTCTTTACCAAGTGCATGGCAGTCGTGGCAGCGTCTCTGAGGAGACAGGGCCATTATGTGTTCCTGTACCTGGACGATTGGCTTCTCATGGCCGCCTCCAGAGAGGCGTTATTACTTTCGGTCCAGAGCACCCAGGACCTGTTCCGATCTCTGGGAATCCTAATAAACTACGAGAAGTCTCTCCTGGTACCGTCACAGAAACTGCAGTTTATAGGGGCAGTACTGGACACTGTTCAGGGAAGAGCTTTTCTTCCAGACGACAGAGCGGAGCGCATCAGATCCCTCATCAGGGAGTTATCGTCGAACAAGACTGTCTCTGCCAGGTCAATCCTTCGCTTGCTCGGACACATGGCTGCGGCCATTCCTACCGTCCCTTTCGTAAGGCTCCACATGCGCGTAACTCAGTGGATGCTCAAAGTGCAATGGGACCAAAGGCAAGACCACTTGCAGCATCCGGTCAGGATCACGAACACCATGATTCAAGACTGGCAGTGATGGCTAGTCCCAGGGTCGCTCTCCTTGCGCGCTCCGTTCGTAGCGCCGTCCCCGGAGGTAACCCTCACCACAGACGCCTCGGGTCTAGGGTGGGGGCACACCTAGACGGGGTAAAGTCCCATGGTATGTGGACCTCGATGGAAGCTCATCTCCATATCAACGTTCTAGAGATGAGGGCGGTTCTCTATGCCCTGCAGGCCTTTCAGTCAGTAATCCCACCGTGTACTCTTCTGCTTCAGACAGACAACACGGCGGTGATGTATTACCTCAACAAACAAGGAGGCGCACACTCTTACCCCCTTTGCAGGGAGGCCATGAGGGTGTGGGATTGGGTAATCGGACACGGCACAAATCTGATCACTGTGCATGTTCCCGGGGTGGACAACATGATCGCAGACGGTCTGAGTCGCTCCCAGGCCAGAGTCCACGAGTGGGAACTTCTTCAAGAGGTAGCAGAGAATCTGTTTCTTCGATGGGGAACTCCAGAGCTAGACTTGTTCGCATCCCCATCCAACGCAAAACTGCCCAATTTTTGCTCGCTAGATCCAGGGCCTGGTGTTTTCTGGCGAGACGTGTTGTCCCTCTCCTGGGCGGACAGATTCCTCTACGCTTTCCCTCCTTTCCTGTTGATCCAGAGAGTTCTTCTCAAACTGCGCAGGGAGCATGCAATCATGATCCTGGTGGCCCCGTTCTGGCCCAGACAGATCTGGTTCCCTTTGCTGATGCAGCTATCCCGGGAACCCCCGCTCCCATTGCCATTCAGCTCCCATCTCCTGTCTCAGGAGAATGGTTCACTAGTCCACCCGGACTTACGTTCGCTGAACCTGCATGCATGGCTCCTAGAGACATAGCCATCTTGCGTCACGGGGTCTCGCAAGAGGTTGCAGAAGTTCTTTCTGCAGCCAGAAAGCTGGCAACGCATGCGACATACGCCATGAAGTGGCGCCGTTTTTGTTTATGGTCGCGAGCACGCGATTTTTCCCCTTTAGGTTGCCCAGTGGGAGTGGTGTTGGACTACCTGCTCTCCCTCTTTCATTCGGGTCTAGCTTACTCCTCTATCAAGGTGCACCTTGTGCCATTTCTGCCTACCACCTCCGGGACATCGCACAGTGGCACAATTGGACGTTCTCCGGGAGTTTCTGAGAGGGGTGTTACACCTTAGGCCACCCATTAGAATTCCTCGCCTCCATGGATTTGCTCTATGTCCTGAACAGCTCACACTACCCCCCTCAACCTGCCGCTGATTATAGCTACGCTTTCTGTTGTGGAAAACGTTATTTTGGTTGCTGTTACTTCAGCGAGAAGAATTTCTGAGCTTCACGCCTCATGTGCATAGAGCCTTATTTAGTTTTCCACCGACAGAGTATCCTGAGGATGAACCCTAAATTTTTGCCTAAGGTGGTTTCTTCACTCACTCTAAATCAGGACATTGACCTACCAGTCTACTTCCCGAACTACTCGAATAGAGGAGAGGCTCTGCTCCACACCCTGGATGTTCACTGCAGTCTGAGGTATTACCTCAACAGAACTAAACCTTTTCGTAGTTCTGAGCAACTTTTCGTTTGCTTCTCTGAGAGGATGATGGGCCAGTCCGTATCCAAACAGTCCTTGTCTCGCTGGCTTGTCCAGTGTATTTCATACTGTTATGATATCAAACAAAGCCCTCCCAGGAACAGTCCGGGTCATTCTACTAGGGTGTGGCCACCTCCCTTGCAGCACTCAGAAACGCCTCCACCTCTGCATATATGTGCTGCAGCCACTTGGAGCTCTGTATACCTTATCAGGCATTATAGCCTGGACACGCCTCGCGAAGAGCCGGTTTTGCCTGGGCGGTGCTGCAGGGTCTCCTGTCCTAGGTTCAGGACCCTGAATGTACTTCCTATTTCCTCCTCCCAGAATTTCTGGCAGCATTACTGCTTGGGATCAGTCTTGAGGGATTTGTTGCAAGAGCTGTGTCTCGAAGTAAGATAGTACAGTTACGCTAGAACTTACCGTAACAGTAGATCTTCGAGAACAGCTCTTGCAGCAGGTACCTTCCCGCCCACCTTCCTCCTTGGAGGAGGCATGGCTTAAGCATTTTTTAACAGGGATTTATACCCTTTTGTCTTCTGACTGTGGATCCTCGGTCTCCCATCTCGAGGCCAGCCTGCAGCCGGAAGTCTCCGCCGGGAGAACTGGGGAATCTGGCGGGACCGCCCCCTTATGTACCACGCCTGACGTCAGGGGCGGGACCGACATCGGGGGCGGTCCCCGCTGAAGATAGCTAGCTAGAATTTTTCCGTGGGGTCCTGACACCTGCCGGCTTCAGTCCTAATGGTGTAACCTGCTGCAAGAGCTGTTCTCGAAGATCTACTGTTACGGTAAGTTCTTACGTAACTGTACTTTATACCACCATGGTGCTAAAGTTGTAAAAAAAAACTTTGATGCCTTGGGAACAGGAACTGCTCAAGATCAAAGGAAAGGCTTGATTAAAGACTGTCATAATTTAGGAAAGTAGTTTTTGCTGAAGTCACAGTATTTAAAGTATCTCCTGACAGGAAGATCATTGTTTGTATATTTTTTATATTCTAAAAGGAGAAGCTAAATGACATCGTAGAAGGGGTCTGTGAGAGAGAGACAGTTTAACTAGGACTTGTGTCTGATCTTTGAAACATATCTTTTTGGGCTCTTAAGAAACAAGATCTCTGATCTAACTTAAGCACTGTACAGAGGTAATACATTAGAAAAATATTTAACTGTACGTTAGGAGTTTGTAGTTTTCCTTGTTTTTTCTTTGTGATTGTATGCTCTTTGATATATTGTTCTGTGTTTACATTTAACATATTTTTATCCATTTTTTTAAGTAAACCTTTTATTTGAAAGATACTGCCTGGGTCTTCCAAGTTCTTTCTTTTTCATGTGACGTATACAGGATTAAAACTGACAAAACTGTTCAAGAGCTTGATGGCGTTACTAAACTGGGAAAAGGTAAAAATATACCTAAGGTCTTTTATAGACTTTTAAGGGTTCATTTTGGAAGCCTGGCTTGGTGCCCTCTGGCATAAGATTGTACCGCAATCCTCGAAGAGGGTACAAATCTGCGCCTGTACATTTGGGTACGCTAGCATAAGGTTCACAGTTTGAATCCCCCCCCCCAGAACTTGAGACTAAAGGTGATTCGGACCCACAAGCAGACGGGAGGGTTACCCTGTCTGTTATCTGTTCACATTACTGCGCTCGGAAGTTGGCACTGTGGAAGCAAAGGGCCTGACCTGCTGAGTGCATTTGTGACACCCATCAAGCCGAGCCCGTGCCCCACAGGAGGAAATGGTGTCAATACACACTCAGTCGGCTCTCTGAGATGACATTGCCCAACTTCTGTTCTAAGAGGTGTTGGCCAGAGTCGCTGACCCCCGTCAACCCAGGGTTCATTTCCAGGTCCCGAACGAACTGGGGCTGGCTACATTCTAGATCTGCATGACCTGGAACCAATTTCTCAGGTCCTGCACTTTCAGGATGGTAACTCTGTCTCCGATCATACCATCCTCTCAAGCAGAACATGTGGTTCTGCTTTCTGGATCTTCCTGGACATAAGTCTCCACCACTCATTCACACTAGTGGGATTAGCGCCGGAGGCACTAAGACCCATCGGGAGCAAACTTTTTGCTGGAGGGTCGGCGCGAGAGACGGCGCCGCGAGCAGTGGCTCGAGCGGTAATGACCATCTCGGCGACGACCCTCCAACCGCCTCAGTTCCTTTTCCCCGGCCGAGTGCGCTTCAGTGACGACGCCGCCGCTTGAAACAGTCAAATCAAACTACGCATAGTTTTCAGTTTGTTTTGTAACTTTATCTCGATAAGTAGTATCGCTTAATTTTATTCTATTTTCGTAAATTTTTCTAATATTAACTTTTACTTGAGAAGTCTCGCCTCATTGGACGGAGTCGACCATGAGCAGGTCAGGTGACGGTAGGGAGATCGTGATGAAAGCTGTTCAGTCAGCCGGGCTGGATCCGTCAGCCTCCTCTCTCAGCGGGTTCCGGCTAACGGTCAGTCCGATGCCCTGGGATGGGCGGTCCTCCGCCGCATAAAAATAAACGGTCGATTCTCGGCACCGCTCGCCTCGAGCTCTTCTTCGCCCACAGGTCAAAAAGAGAAGGCATCACCGAGGTCGCCCTCTGGTATGTCTGCCGACGCCGGGTTATCGCTAAGGCTGCCAGTCTCCTCTCTTCGGAGTCGCCAACTCCGTGTAATCGCCGCCCTGACATCGGAGTCCCTCCCCGCCTATAGGTAGGACTCCAGATGAGCAGTTTCATCAGTGGGCCGCCTTATGGAGCAATGGGCTCGAGGTTGGTTCTTCTGCCTGGCTCCGGGTTGCTCGCCCCTCCGCGATCAGGTAGGGCGTTGGACCTTCCTAGTCGCTGCGGGCGCCTTCTTCGTGCCAGCAACCTGGCCAGGTGTTCCCCTCACATGGCTGCGGCGCAGGGGCCTCACCGATGCCCTTATCTCCTGGTTTTTTCCCTTCAGCTTCCAGGTTCCCTGCTTTTCCAGCGCCTTCGCAGGGTCTGTTGGCTTGTCGGCGCCTGCTGCTGCCGCTGGTCTTGGCGGCGCCAAGGGTCTCGCGCCGCCGGTGGTGCTGGTTGGATAGGGCGGCACCGCTCGCGGGGCGCTTATCGGCGCGGCCCCGGGCGCTGCTGGCGGCGCTGCGGCGCTGGCGTTGGCCGGGTCAAGGCTTGAGCGCTGATGTCGCCCCGGGCGCCTGGCTGGGGCGCTTATGGGGTCACAGGTTTTTCGGCGCCGGCGCCTCGGTGCCGCTCTTCAGCCTGCTTTGCTGCCTCCCGCTCGCAGCCCTTGGGGACTCTCCTTGTTTTTCTGCTATTTCCTCCTCTCCTATTTTCACTCCTTTCCTGTCCAAACAGTCCTTTCTGGACCATCAGGAGATGATGTTGAGCCTGACCCAGACCTTCGGTTGGGTGATGAAGTGGAGGAAACAGGATCTTTCTTTGCTACAGAGCCTGTGGTCGAGGACCTGTCCTTTAAGTCTCTGTTGAAGAACCTGGGATCCACTCTTTCTCCAGACTACAGACATCGATCCTGGGAAGATATTAAGACTCCAGTATCTTCATGCTTCGGAGATCCCTACGGATTTGACTCCTCCGATCCAGCCTTCCTTCGAGACGCTGTCTCAAATGGTATGGAATAATCCTGCTCTTATTCCCTCAGTGGCTAAATCCATTGATAAGAAGTATTCAGCTCCAAGGATCGTCCCCATTTTGGCATCCCAAGCCTTTATGGATCCTATTGTAGTCCTGGCAGAGAATGACAAGGTCGTTCTTCCTCAACTACTACAGCTCGACTCTATTAACAAAGAGTCTCGTAAGATTGATACTTTAGGTAAGAGAGTCTTTGCTGCCTCCACTCTAAGTATGCGTATTGCCAGTTATCAAGGCTATTTTCTCAGTATGAGTATATCCTGTGGCACTTATGAAAAGAATGGTTGAAGCTCTTCCAGATTCGGATTCCAAGTCAGAGCTTCTTCTGACCGTTATTAGAGGTATTGAGTCCAATAACCAACAGGTCAAAGCCGCCATGGACGCCTGACACTGCTTCGCTCAGCAGCCGTGGATTTGTACCGGCGCCATTCCTGGCTGCGTACTTCTGGCTTCACTAATGATGCTCAGCAGCAGGTGATGGCGCTGCCTTTGATGGCTCCTTTCTTTTGGCCCTCAGGTGGAGTAAGCCTTAGAGGCCACTCAGAAGACTAGATCAGCCATTAAGTTGGCCAGACCTCCGCCTGCCCCCTCCTCGGGGCATGTGAACGAGACGCCAGTTTCATAGTGTCGCCAGTCCTTTAGGCAGAGGCAGGGAAGCTCCATAAAAGCCAACCTGCCCAACCTCAAAAGAAGATGTAGCAGAAAGCGAGGGGCCTAAAGCTCCCAGCGCCACTTATGAGTCGCTGGCCCAAGTTCCATCCACTCTGCCCGAGGTGGAACTTCTCCTCCGGTGGAGGTCGCCTGATGTACTTCTACAACCAGTGGAAGTCCATAACTGACAATGGGTCCTCTCGATAATCATGAGGGTTATTCTCTCAATTTCTTGGAAACCCCCAATTGTCCTCCCAGACGACAACCCAGGTTGTCGGCCTCTCAGTCAGACCTCCTCACCACGGAGATCCAGGGCCTTCTGAACAACAGGGCAATAGAACTGGTGCCCCGCATCTTAGTAAACACAGGGTTCTACTCCCATTACTTTCTAGTTCCAAAGAAATCTGGGGATGCGCCCATTCTAGACCTCAGAAGTTAAACAAATTCCTCCCCAGGAGAAATTCAAGATGATTTCCCAGGTACCCTGTTACCCTTGCTACATCAGCACGACTGGCTGGCCTCTCTGGATATGCAGGATGCTTACCAGCATATCCCGTCCACCCGACCCACCGAAGTTCCTCAGGTTTGTAGCTTTGGGTCAACATTATCAGTTCAGAGTCCTGCCCTTGGGCTATCCTCGGCGCCATGAAGTTTTACAAAGTGTTGTGCAGTTCTCACGGGCGCATCTCAGGAAAGTCGGACTCAGTGTTTCCCTACCTGGACGATTGGCTTTATGCAAGCCTTCCGTCCAAGGGACTTTGGAAGCCGTGCAACTACTCGCCTTCTCACGCCCATGGGAGTTCTGCTGAATTTGAAAAAATCTCAACTGCAACCCTCCCAGAGGCTCCTTTTCATAGGGACGCTTAGACACCTCTTCAGCAAGGCTTTCCTTCCAGAGGACAGAAGACTCGACATCCTCGAATGGCTCGTTACATCAGGGAGAACCAATCGGTTACAGCTCTCTCGATGCAACGCATGTTGGGTCTCATGGCGTCCTCGGTCTTCACTGTCCCCTGGCCCGACTGCACATGAGAACCACCCAATGGATGCTCTCCACTCAGTGGTCCCCGACCTCTCACCCCCAGTCTTATCCCATCAAGGTGACGGAGCCCCTTCGAAGGTCTCTCACCTGGTGGTCTCAAGAGAGCAATCTCCTGGAAGGATTCCCCTTTGCTCCCCCGGATCATCAGATCTCCATCACCACAGACGCATCGCTAATGGGATGGGGAGCTCACTGTCTCTCCCTCCACACTCAAGGTGTATGGACTCAGTTCGAAACTCATCTCCACATAAATGTCCTGGAGATGAGAGCGTCCTCTATGCAATCCGAGCTCTGAAGGATGTCCTTGTCACAAGAACATTCTCCTTCAAACGGACAACAAAGCAGTGATGTATTACATCAAGCAAGGCGGTGTTTATTCTTACCCCTTTGCAGGAAGCAATGAGGGTGTGGAGTGGTGCTTGGAGCACAAGTCTCTGATTCAAGCGGTTTATCTGCCAGGTATACAAACGACCTAGCAGATCACCTCAGCAGAACGGAGGCAGACCCTCACGAGTGGTCTCGATCCAGCCATAGCTCGTCCCTGTTCAAAGAGTGGGGACTCCAGACCTGGACCTTTTGCATCCCCACCAACGAAAACTGCCTCTCTCTGCTCCAGAAATCAGGGCCTGGCATTTTCTGTCAGGATGCGTTCAGGCTGCGTGGACAAACGCTTTACCCTTTCCACCGCTCTCTAATCCAGAGAGTACTCCTCAAGTTCGAGTCTCAGGGGACCAAGATGATTCTCATTGCTCTTCCTGGCCTCGCAACTATGGTTTTCTACTCAACAGTATATGTTGCAGCCTCCGAGACACTCTTTGCAAATCAGTCTTTTGACTCTAGGTTCGTTGGTCCATCCCAACCTGAAATCACTTCGCCTTCATGCTTGGCTCCTGAAGAGATAGAAGTGAATCGGTTCAACGCCTCTCAGAGTCTCAGACATCCTTCTGGCTGCTCGAAGCCAGCCACATTAAAAACGTAGACGCTCAAATGGAAACGTTTTCTCTCTGGTGTGCAAAACTCCTTGAATCCCTTTTCCTGTCCTCCTGGCAAGGTTCTGGAGTATCTTTTAAACCTGTCAAACTTAGGTCTTCAGTACTCCACAGTTAAAGTTCACCTTAGTGCCATCTCAGCTTCCATGAGCCGGTTTCTTCCTTAACTCTGGCTCAGTTACCTATGGTGAAGAGATTTCTTAAGGGATTCTCCATACCAGACCCCTGTTAAGCGTCCAGTTGCAGCCTGGGACATTAACCTGGTGGCTGGACATGCTCACTGGAAGCCTTTCAACCCTTAGCTACCTGTGAGCTAAAATTTTACCTGGAAGACTGCCTTCCTGGTGGCCATTACCTCAGCCCGCAGGGTCTCTGAGATACATGCCCTGGTTACGGACCCTCCGTATACTGTATTCCATAAAGACAACGTAGTTCTCCATACTCATCCTAAATTTCTTCCCAAGGTTGTGTCAGAATTCCATCTAAACCAACCTCTGGTACTTCCCGCTTACTTCGCTAATTTCCAAAATGAAGGGGAACGAGCTCTTCATTCCTTGGATGTTAAGAGAGCCTATGTTCTATTTAGATAGAGCCAAGGATGTTCCAAGACTCAGCAACTGTTCGTTTTCCAGCGACACTGGCTGGGTCAACCTGTCGCTATTAGATGCATCTCTTCATGGTTAGTGGCATGCCTTCGTCATTGCTATTCCATGGCTCAAGTTAAATTAGAAGGTAGAGTGTCGCTCACTCTACTAGGGTGATCCTGCAACATCTAAGCGAAGTCGCAATGTTCCAATTGCAGATATATAAACGCCGCCACCTGGAGCTCAGTGCATACCTTCAAGCACTATGCACTGATGTTCATGCTAGGCTACATTCCGTATCCGGCAGAACTATCTTAACGGGCTTCTATCTTAGACGCTGAGCCTGGCCTCCTGCCGCCTTTTGGGGATTATCAGCTTGTACTTCCCAGCATGTGAATGAGTGGTGAGACTTATGTCAGGAAGATAGGAAAATTACGTACCTACCGTAATTCTTGATCTTCTGGACGAGTCTCCACCACTCATTCACACGCCCACCTCCATCCCCCGAGCTCACCGCTGTATTGGTCTTCACTCCCTCAAATCTTTAGGCCGTGAGGACTTCTTTGCTGACCCTTCTTACACGGGTCATACGGACTATCTTATGTCCGTTTTTTAATGTTGGGTTTACTCTTTACGTTAGTTGCGCTGCACCTCCTTGGTAAAAGGCATTGAGGGGTTGGAGGGTCGTCGCCGAGATGGTCATTACCGCTCGAGCCGCTGCTCGCGGTGCCGTCTCTCGCGCCGACCCTCCAGCAAAAAGTTTGCTCCCGATGGGTCTTAGTGCCTCCGGCGCTAATCCCACTAGTGTGAATGAGTGGTGGAGACTCGTCCAAGAAGATCAAGAATTACGGTAGGTACGTAATTTTCCTATCTTCAGGATGCATTCTTTCATGTCCCAATCCATCTCTCACACCAGAGGTTCCTCCACTTTTGAGCAGAGGGAGCCCTGTTCGAGTTCCAAGCCATGCTGTTTGGCCATTTCTGGCCCCCCGGGTCTTCACCAAATGCATTGCAGTGGTGGCAGCCCATCTTTGGGGTTAAGGGGCCAGAGTGTACCCTTTTCTCGATGACTGGCTCATAGCGGGTGTCATACTTAGACAGCTGGTTCTGATCGCTCTATCATTTTTTGTAAAAAAATAAAAAAATGTGTGATGGACTTTGTCAAGAGAAAATGCTGTCTTGCTGGAACTGACACATTAAAACCTCCCCAGGCATAAGTTCAAAGGACAGGACGTAGGGAAAACTCCAAATATCTGCGGTTCAATTAGCATGTTAAATTGGCTTTGGTCCCAGGGAATAAAATTAGTCATTTATGACATCCTCAGGGAAATCCTTTGATTTGCAGTAAGGATCAGGAAAGAAGGAACATCTGCATGTGTTTGAACTGTTTTCCACAGAAGCCATTTGATTACATCAAAGAAACTTTGATGTACGGGTCCCAGACTGCATTGTAGTCCAATATGCATGTGTGGGGGGTGTCGTCAGAAGGAAGCCAGCATTTCATCAAAGAGCATTTGATGTCTGTTGATCACAGACCAGTTTAAACGGTCACAGAAAAAGAGGAAATTCATTTATGTCACCTATTATTTTTTCAAATATCTTGTTTGGATATCCTGTGTTATGGAATATAAAGTTTAATACTCCAGGGCGGATTTAGGTGACCTCAGAGAGAAGGCCGGCTCAAGACTGTTTTTAAACCTACTGAGCAAACCTTAGAAGACCCATTCATTCATATTTCTGACTGAGAGAAGAGAGACCACGAAGCACTGAAAGATTAAGAAGTAAGGACCTTAGACAAGACTAGTCTGAGTGTTGTTATTGGTAGGAATGTGCACTTTTAAACCTGTTTCTTTTAAGGCTGTATGTGTTGGGATATTTTGTTCTGTATTTTATTGTTTTCCTAGTTACCTATTTTAAAGTAATGATATATATTTTAAAATGGACTTTGCGGCTAACCCTTGACACTGACGATTGAGATTTCCCTACTAGCACCCGGTTCGGAATGAGCCCGGGAGCTGGAGGGCCGGGCCGAGGGGAGGGGAGGACTTGAGCTGTCCCCAAGGACTGCTCGCCCTCTGGGGAGGGGGGGTACCTGAGCTCAGTGCTTGTCTGTCCCCGGGTGGAGACGCGGCGTATAGCAAGCCCGATGCTCCAACAGAGGGGGCGACATGCCAGACTTCGGCGCCTCAGTGCCTTGATGTCCGGGGACCTGGCATGTCGAGAACACCAGGAAAAACCCTTGCAGCCTCCCAGCAGAGGGAGCACCAGGCCCCGACCTTCAATGCCCCTACCTGCCCGGAGACAGCGTGCCAACGAAGCATAGAGAAGCATCGGGGTGTAGGGCCTTCCACCCCATACCCGCCTGGGGAGTATAGCCACGGCTCCATGGGGCACGGACTGCACCGGTCACCAGGTAGGTAAGCGAAGGCTGATAAAGCCATAGGTGTCTCCCGAAGAGGGGAGAGCTGCGAGGAGGGAAGGAGGATAAAGAGAAAGTAAGAAACAATAAATAAAATGGAAACTGCCTGGTGTGCGTTGCAACTTTTTTTTTATATGTGAAGCTTTGAAGGTTATAGTTGACACTGTGTATGAGCTTATTGTGATACCAAACTGGGAAATAGAAAGAGTTCTATAAGTCTTGCATAGAGTTCTAAGAGTTCATTTTGTAATATCTTATTAGGTGCCCGTAGGCAAAGATATCTGGCCCCCAAAGACAGAATTATCTGAGCCTGATGATTGGGTATGCTAACAAGAGGTTATCAGTTTGAATCCCTCCAGAACTTGAGACTAAGGTGACTCAAACCCACAAAACAGACAAGAGGGTTACCTTCTACTGTTCACAATTCTACGCTCAGAAGTTGGCACTTTGGGAGTAGAGGGCTGACCGGTTGAGCGAATTTGTGACAGATTGGTTAGCAGCGGTGGCATATGAAGTTTGGTGGTATAAGCTTCATTGTTCAGTGTGTCAGCTTAAGACCGTTCAGCTCACTTGCAAAAAAGAAAGGCAGTGTTTTATTTCAAAAGGAAACAGAACTATATCCCTTGGCTTACAGTCAAGTTCCTACCCGTTTTATTTTTTTTTCTAAAGTGCCAGTCAGATTAGCAGTAGTCAGGAAAGATGGCTTCCAACTACAGCAGGCACACTGTAGATTACTTGAAGCAGTTGTGCGTTGACAGAGGAGTCCCGTTCGAGGTGACAGCCAAAAAGCAGAACCTTATAGAGGCCCTGCTCGTAGCAGATACCCAGAGCAGCGAGTCACCGACCGTGACTGAAAAGGACAGCAGGAGCACTGTCAGTGAAAGGCCACAGCAGCAGGGGAAGGTCACCAGTATCCTGAATCCAGAGGTACTCAGGCTGCAAATTGAGTTGCGCAGGATGGAACTGGAGGCAGAGCGACAACAGAGGGAGGCAGAGCGACAACAGAGGGAGGCAGACTGTGAGGCAGAGCGACAACAGAGGGAGGCAGACCATGAGGAGCGTGAGCGCCAGCGAGCTGCAGAGGAGAAGGGAGAGGAGCACCAGTGGCCACACGAACTGGAGAAGCTACGACTCCGACCAGCAGCACCAGAGTAGGTAAGTGGCTTGGGTTTGACTGGGACTGCAGGACTGGCTCACAAATTGAACTCCAAATTAATAGCAAAGTTTAAAGAAGGGGAGGACATGGATGCCTTTTTAAACTCTTTGGAAAAAGTTTGTATTCAGGCTAAAATTCCTAGAGTCCTGGAGCTTCCAGTTATCCCAGCTACGTACCGGGAAAGCTCGGGATGCATTGGGTTAAATGGACAATGAGGACAGCAATGATTACAGCAAGCTAAAAGCTGCACTGTTAAAAAAGTTTGAATTAACTGCTGAATCATACAGAGATAAATTCTGTAAACTCAGGAGAAGTCCTGATATGAACTATGAGGAGCTAGCCACGAAACGTCAGTTTTTAAAAAATTGGTGGGAAGGAATTGAGGCAAACTCTGTTAATAAAATTGAAAATGTGATTTTATTAGAACAGTTTTATTGGGCATGCCCAGCAGAGCTAAAAACCTGGCTAGAGGACCGAGATCCAAAAGCAGTGCAAGAGACTGCTGAGCTCTCGGACCCCTATGCCAAGAGCAGACCTGCTCTGAGAGCGAATGGTGCAGGTGTGGCAGCGCAGAAAGGGAAAAGCACACCTTCAGGGCAGCTAAAACCCTCACTGCCTCCACCGAAACCAGTTAGCCCCAGGTTTCAGAGAAAAGATTTCTCTGAGAGAAGAACTGAATGTTGGTTGTGTAAGGAAACTGGGCATATTGCCAGACAGTACCCCAAAAAGGTGAGCCATAATACACAACGTGGTGCTAGAAAAGAAGTGGGTTGCTTGTGTGTCCCTGGAAGCATGCCAGTGAACATGAGGGAACACATGCACCCAGTCATGGTGAATGGTGTATAGACGCAGGAGTTAATGGACACAGGGGCATCCCTGACATTGGTAAAAGGAGATTTGGTTCAGTCTGGTCAGCTTATACCCAATAAATACGTAACTGTACAGGACTATACTGGCAGGGAGAAAACATTGCCCCTCGCTAGTGTTCTCCTGGACTGGAGTGAAACGGGGAACTGTGCAACAGGTGGCTGTAGCCAAAACATTAGCAGTGGATGTGATCCTGGGTAACAGTCTCCAACAGGGGATGGTATGTGCAGATCTTACTTCGAGACACAGCTCTTACAGCAGGTTACACCATTAGGACTGAAGCCGGCAGGCGTCAGGACCTCACGGAAAAATTCTAGCTAGCTATCTTCAGTGGGGACCGTCCTCGACGTCGGTCCCGGCTCCGACGTCAGGCGTAGTACATAAGGGGGCGGTCCCGCCAGATTCCCCAGTTCTTTCCCGCCGTCGACTTGCATGTCTCGACCCTTCGGTTCGGTTTCTAACGCGTGACGCGTGGTAAAGTGTTTTCCTACAGGAAATTCGTTCTCTGAGTTCAGTTTTTTCTCTGATGTCCTCTCCGACCTCCGGTCACTCCTCGAAGTGCGCCTGTGAGAAGCAGATCCCATTCAAGGATCCGCACTCGGCCTGTGTCCGGTGCCTAGGCCCAGACCACGACACCCGGTCCTGCACCTTTTGCCAGAGTTTCAACAGCAGAACCTGGATCCGTCGCCAGAAGGCCCTACAGGCATTCCTGCTAGAGGAGCAACTCAAGACCATGGCTTCCAAGGGGGATTCTTCGCAGAAGGCCCGCAAGCATGCTGAGAAGCATAGGTAGAAGGCCCCTTCCAGGTCCCCGTCTAGGGCCTCCGACTCGCGCAGCTCTGGCTCCAGGTCAGACCGCTCTCCTTCCCAGGCCAGCTCTCAGCCTCCCCCCGCTGCGGTGAGAAAGTCTTCATCCTCTTCTCAGGCCAAGACTCCCAGGCCTTCCTCGTCCTCCAAGGTCCTGGCTAAGTCGGGGGATCGCCACCATCACCACAAGTCGAGTTCCCGCCATTCTGAACCCAACGTCGGGTCTGCTTCCTTGCCTCCTCCTCTCTACCAGAAAACCAAGGAGCTCACTTCACTTAAGAGGCTGCTGGACCCGACACCAGTTCGTCCGAAGTCTGCCTCTCGCCACAGGTCCCCAGAGCCGTCGTCCGTCAGAAGACCGTCGCCGGCCAGGCCAACTCATCACCAGACGCCGGTAGGGGGACCGGCGCCCGCTCCAATTGAGAAGAGGACCCCGACACCTCCGAGCGACGTCGGTCAGGAGACCATCACTGAGGAGGAGTTAACTCAGCCCGAGGATCAGACGGGCGACCCCAGTCCTGTTGAGACTACCAGGGAACCCGAGCCCCCTGTGGAGCCGACGCCGGGACCCGACGACCGTCCACCGGCGCCCGGGCCGTCTTCGGGCCTTTCTTTTTCACTTACTGGTGGGATACCATCGAAAAGGACATGGTCCCCACTCCACCTCCGCTTCCTCCTCCTAGACCGGTTGCTCCTCCAGTTCCTGCACCCCCTTCTCCGTCTGGGTCTGCAGGCCGGTTACCTCCTCCCCGGGAGCCCAGGACCCCTCCAAGGGGGAGACTAGATAAAAGGAGACCTCCGTCCAGATCTTGTTCTAGGTCATCCAGTCCCAAGAGACCCAGAAGACGCTGCCTTCGACGGAGGACACGGGATCAGAGTTTTCAACATCCAGATCTCCATCTCCCTTCTCCGGACGCACGTGAGCTGCCAAATTCTTCTCCGGATGACCCTTCATTCTCCGATATCATGAGACACATCCAAGAGAACATGGGATGGGATGCGGAAGAGTTAGACCCCGAAAGGCTACGCCTTGCAAAGTATCTTCGGCAGAAGGACCCCAAGCCTGTGGTGGCGCCATCCTTGGTAGACACTTTCGTGGACGTCACCAAGGCAGTGTGGAAGCGTCCACATTCACTCCTGGCGATGCCGAAGAAAGCTGACCGCTTGTACAAGGCTCCAAGAGAAGACCAGTACTTGACTCTGCATCCTCAGGCCGACTCTCTGGTCATAACAGCCTCTCATGACTGGTCCCAGAGACTGCAACATCTGAGCACCCTGCCACCGGACCCAGAGTCCAAGCAGCTGGACGCCATGGGTAGGCGCACGTATGCTTCCGCTACCTGCGCCATCAGATACCTGAATTATTTGACCCACATGGTGCAGTTCCAAAATGCCCTGTGGGAGCAGGGTCTGATGCGGCTGAGAAATTGCCGAAGGTGAGCAGAAGGAGGAGATGTTGCAGCTCTTCCATACGGGTTCGGACATGGAAACCCAAGTGCTATGAGCACAGACGACTTCATGGACTCCTCGGCCCAGAGCAGCAGCTTCAGGCGTATGCCTCGAGGCACTCTTGGCCCGTGTTCCGTTTACCCCGACGCCCAGAAAATATCATGGACGCCCATTCGAGGGAGAAGTTTTGTTGGTAAACCCTCAGAGAAGATAATTACCAAACTCCAAGAGGCCGGGAAGGCGGTGAGGTCGGTTCAGGCCATGTACCGACCCAAGCTTAGTTCCTTTCGTAGGAACCAAAGCCAATTTTGTGGACGGATGTAGAGACAACAGTCCCGCCTCGTTCCACAACAGAGGGGCTCCGGTTTTCGCAGAGCCCAGGGAAAACAACCCGCAGGTCGAAGCCAGCGCACTCCTAAGCCGGTCCAGCCAGCGGGACCCTCAGCCGCCACAGCCTGACTCCTTCCCGGCCCCCGCCCCTCAGGATCAACAGGACGTCATGATCAGGGGTCGCATTGTGAATTTCCTGCCAGGATGGCAGACTATAACCACCGACAGGTGGGTTCTACAGTTGGTCAAAAGAGTCCACTTTATAGAATTCACGGAAAAACGACCTTCGAGGCCTCCATTGCTCTCCTGGTACCCAGGTCAGCACAAGTCATTGATCAGACAAGAAGTACTCGCACTCCTGCAAAAGGGAGCGATAGAGTACGTCCCAGAGAACCAGAGAGGACACGGATACTATTCCCAGTTCTTCCTGGTTCCAAAGAAGACAGGGGACCTCCGTCCAATTCTGGACCTCAGCGACCTCAATTTGTCGGTCGCCTACAAAAGATTCCGCATGGTAACTCTTCCGGTCTTATTCCCATGCTGAAGCAGGACGCCTTTTTAGCTGCCTTTAGATATGCAGGACGCCACCTGCACATCCCTATAGTTCAAGCCACACAAGAGGTTCCTGCGCTCGAAGCCGCCATCATCTTCAGTTCGAGCCCTTCCATTCGGGCTGTCATCGGCACCCAGGGTCTGTACCAAATGCTGGCAATGTGGGCAGCTCTAAGGAGACAGGGCCATTATGTGTTCCCCATGTGAACGATTGGCTTCGCGGCCGCCTCCAGAGAGGCGTTGTTACGGGCGATCCAGAGCACCCAGGTCCAGTTTCTCTCTGGTATCCTAATCAACCACTAGAAGTCTCCTGGTACCGGCCGCGAGAAACTGCAGTTCATAGGCGCAGTACTGGCCACCGCTCAGGAAGAGCATTTCTTCCAGGCGACAGAGCGGAGCGCATCAGATCCCTCATCAGGAGCTTTCATCGAACAAGACCGCCCCAGCCAGGTCAGTCCTTCGCTTGCTTCAGACACATGGCTGCGCTATTCTACAGTCCCTTTCTGCAAGGCTCCACATGGGTAACTCAGTGGATGCTCAAGGTGCAATGGGACCAAAGGCAAGACCACATGCAGCATCCGTCAGAATCACGAACACCGTGATTCGAGACTGGCAGTGGTGGCTAGACCCAGGGACACTCTCTATGGGCGCCCTGTTTATAGCGCCGCCCCTGAGTTAATCCCACCAGAGACGCCAGGTCTAGGTGGGGAGCACACCTGGACGGGGTGAAGTCCTAGGGAACATGGACCCCTCTGGAGGCCCACCTCCATATCAACATCCTAGAGATGAGGGCAGTCCTTTATGCCCTGCAGGCATTTCAGTCAGAGATCCCGCTGAGTACTCTCCTGCTTCAGACAGACAACACGGCGGTGATGTATTACCTCAACAAACAAGGAGGCGCACACTCTTACCCCCTTTGCAGGGAGGCCATGAGGGTGTGGGATTGAGTAATCTGACACGGCGCGAACCTGATCACAGTACATGTTCCCGGGGTGGACAACACAATTGCAGATGGCCTGAGTTGCTCCCAGGCCAGAGTCCACGAGTGGAAACTTCTCCAGGAGGTAGCAAAGGATCTGTTTCTTCGATGGGGAACTCCAGAATTGGGCTTGTTCACTTCCCCATCCAACGCAAAACTGCCCAATTTTTGCTCGCTAGATCCAGAGCCTGGTGTTTTCTGGTGAGACACGATGTCCCTCTCCTGGGTGGACAGATTCCTCTACGCTTTCCCTCCCTTCCCGTTGATCCAGAGAGTTCTTCTCAAACTGTGCAGGGAGCATGCAACAATGACCCTGGTGGCCCCTTTCTGGCCCAGGCAGATCTGGTTCCCTTTGCTAATTCAGCTATCCCGGGAACCTCCGCTCCCATTGCCATTCAACTCCCACCTCTTGTCTCAGGAGAAGGGTTCACTGGTCCACCCGGACTTACGCTCACTGAACCTGCATGCATGGCTCCTAGAGACATAGCCATCTTGCGTCACGGGGTCTTGCAAGAGGTTATGGAAGTTCTTTTCTGCACAGAAAGCCGCAACACATGCATGTGTGCCATTAAATGGTGCCGCTTTGTCTGGTCGCATACCGGCCTTTCCCCTTAGGTTGTCCGGTGAAAGGTGTTAGAGTACCTGCTCTCCTTTTCTGTTCGGTCTCGCCTACCTCTATTAAAGTGCACCTCTGTGCCATTTCAGCTTATCACCGTGGACAGCACACAGTGGCACAATTAGATGCCTGTCGAATTCTTGAGAGGGTGTTACACCTTAGGCCACCCATTAAGGACCCAGTGCTCCATGGGACTTGTTCTTTGTCCTGAGCAACTCACGCTCCCCCCCTTTGAACCTGCCGTGGATTGCGAGCTGCATTTTCTGTCGTGGAAAACGTTGTTTTTGGTTGCTGTTACGTCAGCAAGAAGAGTTTCTGAGCTTCAGGCTCTTGTGTGCAAAGAGCCTTATTTAATTTTCCACCGGGACAGAGTATCCCTGAGGACGAATCCTAAATTCTTGCCTAAGGTGGTTTCCATACTCACTCTCACTCAGGATATTGACCTGCTGGTCTACTTCCCTAATTATACTAACAGAGGAGAGGCGCTGCTTCACACCCTGGATGTTCACCGCAGCTTAAGGTGCTACCTGAGCAGAACTAAACAGCTTCGTACTTCGGAGCAACTTTTCGTTTCCTTTACTGAAAGGATGATGGGCCAACCAGTATCCAAACAGTCCCTGTCTCGCTGGCTTGTCCAGTGCATCTCATACTGTTATATCATCAAACGAAAGCTCCTCCCAGGAGCAGTCCGGGGCCATTCCACTAGGGGTGTGGCCACCTCCTTTGCAGCACTTCGAAACGTCTCCACCTCTGCCATTTGTGCTGCAGCCACTTGGAGCTCTGTTCATACCTTTATCAGGCATTATAGCCTGGACATCGCTCATGGCGAAGAGCAGGCTTCGCCTATGGTGTGCTGAGGGTCTCCTGTCCCAGATTCAGGACCTAGAACGCTCTTTCTAATTTCCTCCTCCCAGAGTGTTTGCAAGCGCTACTGCTTGGGAATCAGTCCCACGTAACCTGTTGCAAGAGCTGTGTCTCGGCAAGATACAGTACAGTTACGTAAGAACCCTACCGTAACAGTAGATCTTCGAGAACAGGTCTTGCAGCAGGTACCTTCCGCCCACCTTCCCCTTGGAGGAGGCATGGCTTAAGCCTTTAACAACAGGGATTTTTCCCGCTTGTCTTCTGATGGTGGATCCGGTCTCCCATTTCGATGTCAGCCTGCGTGGTCGAAGTCTCCGCGGGAGAACTGGGGAATCTGAAGGGACCGCCTCCCTTATGTACTCACGCCTGATGTCAGAGGCGGACTGATCGCCGGGGCGGTCCCCACTGAAGATAGCTAGCTAGAATTTTTCTCAGGTCCTGACTCGCCGGCTTCAGTCCTAATGGTGTGACCTGCTGCAAGAGCTGTTCTCGAAGACTACTGTTACGGTAAGTTCTTCATTTAACTGTACTTTCACCGGAGCCAAGAGGCAAGGCAAATGGTAGTTCCTGAACCCCACAGAAACCAGTGTGGAAACAACTGAGAGGCTGTTTCCCCAGCCTGTGTCCCCTGATGGGGAGACTAATAAAAAAGGGGGTAGAAATTTCCCCAGTAGTCAGTAACCACACAGCTACAGAGGGTTACTCTGAAGAGGGAGGGGTGACCCCTGGTCAGAGAGTTGGGATTGACAGTGATCCTGAGGGTCCTGACGCTAGTGCTAGGGACCCTAGTTTAGCGACTGAAGGGGACCTGTCCCATGCCTTGGGACTATGTGAGGGGTTTGCAGCTGCTCAGAGGAGTGACCCTAGTTTAGAGAAGCTGAGGGCCTGGGCAGACTTGGAGGGCACACAGGGAGGTGACAGAAGACATAAGGTTTATTGGGAAAATGGACTTATGTATACACAGGCAGTACAGACAGAGGGAGGGATGCTAGGCAGCTTGTCGTTCCTCAGGGATATCGTGAGCAGTTGCCCATGATATTCCCTTGTCTGGTCATCTGGGAATCGTGCGCACTACGCAGCAGTTGGCCCAGAATTTCTACTGGCCTAACTTCACCCAGCAGGTGAAGGAGTATTGCAGGTCTTGTCACCGGTGCCAAGAAATAGGGAAGGTGGGCAAGAAAACCCAAGCCGCCCTGATTCCATTGCCTATAGTGGAGGAGCCATTCCAGAGGGTGGGAATGGATATTGTGGGGCCTTTAAATACCCCCAGCTCCTCAGGGAAGAGATTCATTATGACTATGGTGGATTGTGCCACCCGGTACCCAGAGGCAGTCGCCCTATCCTCACTGAGGACAGACAAAGCGGCAGATGCCTTACTTGGGATTTTTTCCCATGTTGGGTTTCCGCAGGAGGTAATCACCGATCAAGGGGTTTCTTCATGTCGGACCTGATGAAGTGTTTCTGGGAGAAGTGTGGGGTGGTGCAGAGATGCCCAACACTGTATCACCCACAAGCCAATGGACTTGTGGAACAATTCAATGTTACCCTAAAGTCAATGCTCCGGATGTTTGCAGAACAGCATGGGAGGGACTGGGAGAAATACCTTGCCCACCTGTTGTTTGCATACAGGGAGGTGCCCCAAGAGTCGACAGAATTTTCCCCCTTCGAACTGTTGTATGGACGCTGGCTACGTGGGCCCCTAGACTTGATCCAGGAGGTCTGGGAAGGCAAGCACGCCACCCAGGGAACCCCCATTGTGGATTACATCCTTAGGTTTAGGGAAAGGCTGAAGAAGCTTTATGGGTACAGCCCATGACAACCTGGCAGCTGCCCAACAGAAACAAAAAGTGTGGTATGACCGCAGAGCCAGAGCTCGCTCGTACATGGTAGGTCAGGAAGTCATGGTCCTTATTCTGGTCTGGATAGACAACCTGCAAGCTGAGTGGGCAGGACCGTGTAAAGTGGTTAGAATGTAAATGACATAAACTACATTGTGGAGTTGCCTGACCGAAGACAGACAGAAAGGATGTACCATGTCAACATGTGAAGCCATATGCAAATAGGGCTGACATGGTGTTCGCAGTGTGTAGTCATGGGAAGGGGACAGATGGAGACCCCCTTCTGGATTTGCTGGAAGAAAGCAAGTGGGAATCCTCTGTGGAGGCAGTGAAATTGTCTCCCCAGCTGGCCCCAGCCCAGATTCAGAAAGTAAGGGAGGTTTTAGCAGACTTTGCCCCGTTGTTTAGCGCCAAGCCTGGACTAACCCCCTTAGTGACACACGATCTGGAGACAGGGACACAGACACCCATATGGCAGACAGCATATCAGGTGTCAGAGGCTGTCCAAAAGAAAATTAGGAGGGAAGTGGAGTAGATGCTGGATTTAGGGGTAATCCAGAGATCCCATAGTCCCTGGGCCTCACCCGTAGTCCTTGTACCCAAGCAGATGGCTGAACTCATTTCTGTGTAGACTATTGTGGACTGAATGCAGTCACGAAGTCAGACGCCCACCCGATGCCCTGGATGGACGAACTCCTGGACAAGTTGGAAGGGGCGACCTACCTTACGACCATTGACCTGACAAAGGGGTATTGGCAGGTAAAGTTGACAGACAGAGCTAGGGAGAGGTCAGCCTTCACTCCGATAGGCTTATTTGAATTTAAAGTAATGCCTTTCAGAATGAAGAATGCCCCGGACACTTTCCAAGGGTTGGTGAACCAGGTGTTAAATGGTGCTGAGGAGTACGCTGTGGCGTACCTGGATGACACTGCCATCTTTAGTACCAGCTGGGAGGAACACCTGTCCCACCTTAGGGAAGTGCTGGACAAGATACAGAGGGCCGGGCTCACTGTCAAAGCCGAGAAGTGCCAGGTGGCCATGGGAGAGGTGGCATACCTCAGGCATGTGGTAGGCCAGGGACAACTGCGTCCTAACCAAATAAAGATGGAGGTAATTCAGGCGTGGCCCAGACCAGAAACTCAGAAGCAGGTCAGGAGTTTTCTCGGGACAGCAGGGTACTATACAAAATTTGTACCCAATTACAGTGCCCTGGCTGCTCCTCTATCTGACCTGACAAAGAAAAGGATGCCCAAGAAAATTACCTGGGGCCCAGCCTGTGAGGAAGCCTTTTCTGAAATAAAGGAGGCACTGTGCAGTGCTCCTGTTTTGACAAGTCTTGACTATAGTAAACCTTTTATAGTTCAGACTGACGCCTCAGACGTGGGTTTTGGGGCAGTACTGAGCCAGACATCCAGCGAAGGGAGGGATCACCCAATAGCCTACCTGAGTAAAATGTTACTTCCCAGGGAGCAGTCATACTTCACGGTGGAAAAGGAGTGTCTTGCCATAGTGTGGGCCCTAAAGAAATTGGAGCCATACTTGTATGGGCAGCATTTTTTGGTGCAGACGGACCACAACCCCCTAGTTTGCCTGACGCAGATGGGGAAAAACAATGGTCGATTACTAAGATGAAGTTTTGCTTTGCAGGGATATGACATGACCATTCTACATAGGGCTGGAAAACAAAATCAGAACTCAGATGGGTTGTCCCATGTGTATGAGGAGTGAACTGATTTGGGAAGCTCATCCCATGCAGGGGATAGACCCCCCAAATTCAGTCTAGGTGGGGAGGAATTGTCACACTTGGACAGCTGGTTTTGATCCCTGTATCATTTTTTGTAAAAATAAAAAAAATGTGTGATGGACTGTGTCAAGAGAAAATGCTGTCTTGCTGGAACTGACACATTAAAACCTCCCCAGGCATAAGTTCAAAGGACAGGACATTGGGAAAACTCCAAATATCTGAGGTTCAATTAGCATGTTAAATTGGCTTTGATCCCAGGGAATAAAATTAGCCATTCATGACGTCCTCTGGAAAATCCTTTGATTTGCAGTAAGGATCAGGAAAGAAGGAACATCTGCATGTGCTTGAACCGTCTTCCACAGAAGCCATTTGATTACATCAAAGAGACTTTGATGTACAGGTCCCAGACTGTAGTGTAGTCCAATATGCATGGGTGGGGGGGGGCTGTCGCAGAGGGAAGCCAGCATTTCATCAAAGAGCCTTTGATGTCTGTAGATCACAGACCAGTTTGAACAGTCACAGGAAAAGAGGAAATTCATTGATGTCACCTATTATTTTTTTTTCAAATATCTTGTTTGGGTATCCTGTATTATGGAATATAAAGTTTAATACTCCAGGGCAGAGTTAGGTGACCTCAGAGAGGAGGCCGCCTCAAGACTGTTTTTAAACCTACTGAGCAAACCTTAGAAGACGCATTCATTCATATTTCTAACTGAGAAGTGAGACCACGAAGCACTGAAAGATTAAGCAGTAAGGACCTTATACAAGGCTAGTCTGAGTGGTGTTATTGGTAGGAATATGCACTTTTAAACCTGTTTGTTTTAAGGCTGTATGTGTTGGGATATTCTGTTCTGTATTTTACTGTGTTCCCATTTACCTATTTTAAAGTAAAGATATATATTTTAAAATGGAAACTGCCTGGTGTGCCTTGCAACTTTTTTTTTTTTATATAAGTGAAGCTTTGAAGGTTATAGTTGACACTGTGTATGAGCTTACTGTGATACCAAACTGGGAAACAGAAAAAGTTCTATAAGTCTTACATAGAGTTCTAAGGGTTCATTTTGTAATACCTGATTAGGTGCCCATAGGCAAAGATATCTGGCCCCCCGAAGACAGAATTATCTGACCCTGATAATTGGGTATGCTAACAAGAGGTTATCAGTTTGAATCCCTCCAGAACTTGAGACTAAGGTGACTCGAACCCACAAAACAGACAAGAGGGTTACCTTGTACTGTTCACAATTCCACGCTCAGAGGTTGGCACTTTGGGAGTAGAGGGCTGAGTGAATTTGTGACAGTAGGTTCCTCCAGACAGGAGGTGGAGAGGTCTAAGGATCTGACCCTCCAGACCTGCATCGATCCTGGTCTCCTGGTCAATGAGACCAAGTCAGAACTGGTACCCTCGCAGGTGATCTGCTTCATCGGGGCAGAGCTTGTCTCTTGCCGAGGCAGAGCCAGGCTCCCGGCAGACAGGGTGGAGGTTCTCGCCTCCTTTGCCCAATCATTTCTGGTTTGGGCACTTGCGCCCTGCCTGGGACTTCCTGCAACTTCTGGGGTACATGGCAGCCTGCATCACTGTGGTCCGATGGGCCCAGTGGCATATGCACCCCCTTCAATGGGAGCTGGTCAGCCAGTGGACTCAGCACCATGGTCATTTCGATCAGCTGGTAACGGTGACCCAGAAGATGTGGGACGCTCTCCAGTGGTGGACCATCCTAGCACATTTGCAGGAAGGGATCTCGTTTGTCTGTCCCGAGCCAACAGTCATCCTGACGACTGATGCCTCTCTCATGGGCTGGAGTGCCCACATGGGGTATCACAGAGTCCACAGGCTCTGGACCCTCAAGGAATCCTGATGTCATATCAACTTGCTGGAGCTCAGAGCAGTCAGACTGGCACCGTCAGCATTCACTTCGCTCCTGCAGGGTTAAGTGGTGCAAGTCCAGATGGACAACACCATGACCATGTACTATCTCAACAAGCAGGGTGGCACGCACTCCCAGCCTCTTTGCATGGAAGCGCTCTGCATCTGGACCCTTGTGTGCCGACTAGAGGCAGATCTCCTAGCTATCCATGTGGCAGGAGCCTCGAACCAACTAGCTGACGCTGTCAGCCGTGTAGGCGAGATGTCCCACAAGTGGTCTCTCCATCCAGAGGTAATTCACAGCCTGTTCTCCCACGGGGGCAAACCTCAGGTGGATTTGTTCACCTCCAGGGAGAACACGAAGCTGAGACTGTTTCATGCCCGCCCGCCCGAGCAGGGCTCGCTGCATGGGGATACCTTCTTGAGGCCATGGACCCCAGGCCTCTTCTATGCCTTCCCTCGGTCACAAGGTGCTCCTGAAGGTCAGGAGGGACAAGACAAGGATGATTCTGGTAGCTTCAGACTGGCCCCGCCAGTTCTGGTATCCAGATCTCCTCAGCCTCGGCTTTGGGCCCCCGAGACGTCTTCCAGTACACCCGGACCTGATATGGGTCAATCCGGGGAAGGTATTCCATCCAGACCTTCAGTCCCTGCATCTGACAGCCTGATTCCTCAGCGGCAAGAGTTCCAGGGTTTGGGTCTCTAAGGATGTATTCACAGTAGTGGAAGTATCCAGAAATGAGTCGACCAGGAGGTGCTATGCCTTCAAGTGTAAAAGGTTTTCCATTTGGTGTCAGGGCAAGGGTTTGGACCCTTTGTCCTGTCTGGTGACTAGTATCCTCTGCTACCTTTGGTCTCTGTCCAAAGGTGGTCTTCGGTCCATGACCCTTAAGGTGCACCTGGCAGCCATCTCTGCTTACCAGGCATGGGCTGGTCAGCAGACAGTGGCACAGGAGAAGGTGGTCTGGTGCTTTTTTAAAGGCCTCGACCATATTGCCCCTCCGGTGCATGAACCACCACCACTGTGGGATCTACTGCTTGTACTGGCAAAGCTCATGGGCAAGCCATTCAAACCGATGCACAGGTGTGAGATGTTACATCTGTCATGGAAGATTGCCTTCTTGGTGGCTATCACGTCAGCCAGAAGGACTGGTGAGTTACAGGTGCTCTCTATTGAGTCTCCTTACCTGGTCTTCTACAGGGATAAGGATGTCCTGTGCCCCCACCTGAAGTTCCTTCTGAAGGTGGTGTCGGAGTTTCACCTTAACCAGGTGTTGACTCTGCCAGTGTACTACCCCAATTACACCTCGGAGGCAGAGTACAGGCTCCATATCTTGGACCTGAGATGAGCTCTGTATTATTATAAGGAGCGAACAGTGGAAGTTCGGGGAGAGGTTCGCCAGCTTTGTCACCTACACTGAAGTCGCATCTGACAGACCTAGGGCCAAGCAGATGATTGGCAGATGGATTACATCATGCATTGATCTCTGCTATAGGTTGGTGGGCAAGGAGCCTCCCATAGGGATAAGAGCTCACTCTACCTGCCATAGTGCTGCATCAGTGGCTGCTTCCAGGGACGTCCCTATCCAGGAAATCTGTAGGGCTGTTACCTGGAAGTCAGCAAACACCTTCCTTACCAATTACCACATTGACCTAGATTCACGCCAGGATGTTGGTTTTGGGGCCTCGGTTCTCCAGTCTCTGTTCCCCAAGTAAGTATTGGGGGTTGAGCCTTGCCTCCCTCCTCCAGAGAACTGCTAAGAGTCTGCCAAACAGTGTGGATAGAACAACATATCTACGATCCTAGAACAGGTTACTCACCTGTAACAGTAGATCTTCTACGGACTGGTCTCTTGCAGTAGGTTATTACTCTTGGGGAGTCCGCTAGGTGGAGCTGTCACACGGTAGTTTCTTCCAGCAGTCTTCTATTTGGCCGCTCCCATACCTCACTTTCTGTGGCTGTGTATAAAAGGGGGAGGCCCCAGGCACACACTGTTCATTTTTCCGCCGTCTTCAGCCTGCATGGCAGCTAGCTCAATCTTCTGTGTTGCAGTCTTCGACATGAACTTGAACCCGGTTTTTCTTCTCTCTGCCAGGCCTGTGGAACACTCCCAGTCCCTGGCTCTTCTACTTCCAGGACCCGGACCTGTGAACCACTCACAGCAGCCCCAGCTCCTGCCTCTGGTCCTGGGCCTGTGTACTACTCCCAGGCCCCGGCTCTTCTGCTTCTCCTGGGCCAGGTCTGTGCTTCTCTCAGCACCCCCAGCTCTCCTTGCTTCAGCGGGCCTGTGTTAACTCACAGTACCCCCACTGCTCCTGGACCCAGGCGCTCTTTCTGGGTTCGGGACTCCGTCCATAACTGACAAGGCAGTCCTCCTTGGACAGACCTTGGGGGACCTGTGTTAAGGATCCCCGACCCAAGGCTCTTGTTCCCGGCATCTGAGGCAGCAGGACTCGCACTCCTCTCGCTCCTCAGATCTGCTCCGTCATCGGTGGCTTCTCCATCGTCGATGGGGCCTTCATCTCCAACGGGACTGCTCCCTCTGTCGACAGGGCCTTCGTCGATGGGACTGCTCCCCCGCTGACAGAGCCTTCGTTGCTCACATCCTCGTCAACGGGCTACACCCCGTCACCGGAGCTCTGTCATTCTCTTGTACCGTCGATGGGGACTATCCCCCACCCATCGACAGGGTGTTTATCGTCGATGGGGCAGCTCCCCCCATCGACAGGGCTTTTATTGCCCCCCCTCCTTGTCAACAGGTCATCCCTGTTGACAGAGCACTGTCCTGCACGTGTCTGGTCACCGGGCGCTATCCCCCTGTTGACACGTTCCTCGTCGATGGGGAGGCTTCCCCTGTTGACTGAGCATGTTGCTTTCTCTCCCTCGTTGATGGGAGCTCTCTTCCCCCCCTGTCGACCGGGCATGCAACTGTTCTTTCATATCGACAGAGGCTTCCCCCCATTGACTGAGCACTCCTTGTCAATGGAGCCTTCCCCTATCAATGGAGCATGTTTTCTTCTCCTCGCTGATGGATGCTACTTTCCCGTCGGCGAGCGCCACTGTCTCATCAGCGGAGGCTTCCCCATGGATGGAGCACTCGTCAATGGGGCTGCATCCTCTGACGGGATGTCTTGTTTTGTGTTCCTCATCGATGGGACGTCCCCATTTCCATTCCTCATCAATGGGGCTGCTTCCCCATTGCTGGGACGTCCCTTCTTCATACCTTTCAGCGGGGCTGGTTTCCCCCATCGCCAACAAAGGCTCAGCACCTCGGGCGTCCCCAGTACAGGGGTCCTATTCCCTGCCCCCCCACCCATCCTGGTACCAGTGTCCTGTTCCTGCATCACTGGGGTACTCCTCCATCGCTGGATGGCACCCCTCGGGCACCCTTTCCTTTGTGCCCTTGGATGGGGTTCCTGAGTCTCACCCCTTGCTCCTTGCCCCTCCTCCAGTGCCGCCCTGCTGGGGTTGGGATGCCCCCTCCGCCTCTCCGGCATCGTCTGGTTTGGGTTCCCTCCATGTGGCTCCCCTCTCCCCTCCTGTTTCTGGGGGTTCCCTGTGGGGCCTTTTTCTGCCTATGCCTGGGCTTGGGTGTCCCTTCCCTTCTCCTCCGTTATGCCCCACTTGGGCCTCACGGTTGTGCAGTGCCCTGATGGGCCTTTCATCTGTACCACTGCTCTTGCGGCTGCCTCCAGGGGCTTCTTGGGGGCTCCTGTCCGGCCCACATGCCCTGCCACGCTTATTCCTGTTCACCGGATGTGGTTCCCGGCGCCTGGTGTGCTTTGGCATGCGGGTTTGCACTCTCATGCCTTGCTGCTTCGCAGCCTTTCCTATATGAGCTACGTGGTCCAGTGCCTCCGTGCCTCATGTGTTTCGGCTTTGGTGCCTTCTACCCCACCACTGCCCCCTGCTTGGGGTAGGTCCTGTTAGCGCTGCCTGAATACGCCTTTTCCATGCCTTCCCCACTCCGGCTTCCTGCAGGCTCCAATGCTGTGGCTGCATCTGCCCGTCTGCCTGCCACGGCAGTCACCTTGCAGCACCCCACTTGACCTCAGGTGTCGATTCGGCACCCAACGTCCACCTGTTGGTGGCCGTCACCCTTTTGTGGTGCTATGTTTTTGATCATGGTCCCCAGGCCTATCTGGTTTGCTGACTGCCATCCAGTCATGCCTGATGGTAGATCTGGGACCTCTCCCTAACCCCTCGGGTCCCGTTGTCTTCCTCGATGGCCGGGATGTCCCGTTCCTGTCTCCCTCCCCGGGTCTCCGATGGGGCCTCTCATGGGGCAGCTGTGTCTGCCCCCCATCCCGCGCCTGTCCTCCTGGCAGGGCCAGACCTGCCCCTCCTCCTTGACCGCTCTACAGGGCTTACTCCCCGCCGCCTTCTACATGCCTCAGAGACACCCAGGTGTCCCTTCGCCCGTCTCTTTGGAGGCCTGCTTTCTCCTCTGGGTCGTTTCCCTCCTCTCTGTGGTCCTTTTTGAACTCCTGCTGTTCTCCTTCCTGGAGTCCCTTCAGTTGTTCTTTGCTGTGGCCTGCTCCTTGCCTGCGCGCTTGGCATGCTCTCCTGGATTTGATGTTTTCTTGCCATGGCCATTCGACCCCTGCCTCATCAGGTTGCATCACTGTGCATGGCATCCTGCATCTATCTTTTCCACCTTGACAGGTCTTTGACTGTCTCTGCAACACTTTGGATGCCCTGCTGTATGCCATTGGCATTTGCACCCCTGCTCAACAGGTTGAATCATTGGCATGGCCCTGTTCCTGCTCTCCCTTCGTGGAGTACCAACGTCCTCGCCACCCTTGGCTTATCAGCCCTTCCAGGTGTGGCTTGCGTTGACTTGTATATGACTTTTGTGATATGCCTTCCCTTGTCCGGAATCCCACGGCTGTCTCTTGGATATGTCTGTGGCTCCTCCATGGCTTCTGCCTGGTTCCTGTTTGCCACCTTTTTGTCCATTGTCATGGATGTGTCTTCTTGGCTCTGCTTGTTGCCATGGCCTATATTCCAGCTTCATGATCTGCCTGTCCTCCCTTTTGTTGTAACTGCTTGGTACTCTCCCAACAGTAATAACCTACTGCAAGAGACCAGTCCATAGAAGATAGTATTGTTGCGTAAGAACGAACCATAACAGTAGATCTTCGAGGAACTGTCTTTTGCAGTAGGTACAATCCCGCCCTCCATCCCCCTGCCATTTTTTGCTATCAGGTCCTTGGCTTTCAGGCCGTTGGGTTGTTTTTTTTTTTCCCCATGGTCCCTAGGTACTCCTCTGTCCTTGGCCTTTTTTGCATGCTGCAGCCATCAGGGAACAATGTGTGCCTGGGGGCCACCCTCTTGTTATACACAGTCATAGGAAGTGAGGTATGGGGGTGGCTCCATAGAAGACTGCTGGAAGAAGCTACCATGTGACAGCTCCACCTAGAGGACTCCCCAAGTGTAATAACCTACTGCAAGAGACAGTTCTTTGAAGATCTACTGTTATGGTAAGTTCTTTCTTAATGATACTTTCTAGGAGTGGTATATGTTGTTCATCCACATGAATCCACCCAACCTCCCCGGCTTCGACGCACAACCTAAGCTTCCAGGGGGCAAGATCTGGCATCAAGGGGTGGAGCCCAGGCATGTACCACCTGGGTGGGTGGGAGGAGCCAGCTTAAAGACCTTCCAGCAAGAATCTTAAAGGGAAAGGATGTGCCAGTGTGGATGAACAACATATACCACTCCTAGAACTACTGTTACAGATGAGTAACCTCTTCTTTATTTAGTAGAACTTGGTATCTCTCCTTTCCAATTGTATGTATAGATCCATTAGACATAACTCTGTTGGTGGGTGCTCATCTTCTGGGCAGGCATTGCCTTTATCAGCTCTCCACATTGGAGTAAATATTCTTTGTATAACTCAAACAACACTGACGTATGGACTTTTGGGGTGCAACAGCTCTACTCTGCATACAAATGTGAGCAGTTTGATACCAGAAGTAAGATGGGCCATCAAACAACTCAACTGCAAAATTCTTCTAAGGTCGTGGATACGGCAGGAGGCCTTGGAACCAGTAGCTCAGCTACTTTGATGGATCCATCCTGGCAAGCCACGCTGGAATCCATGCATACAATGCATGCAAAAATAGAAAGGAATCTACAGAAGTTGGAGCTGCATGATGCAGCAATTCAGCAAGTAACGGGAGAAGTGGCCAGATCAAACACTCGACGAAGCCTTTACGGCAGCGAATATCTTAACGAAGGAAAATCTGTAACTGCGAGGCAGAATGGAGGCCCTAGAGAATGAAATCGGAGCCAGGAACATCCGCCTGGTGTGGTCTTCAGGGGGCCAGACTTTGTGGGCATGGGAAATATTCTCAAGGATCACTTGAAGGGGATTACATCAATGAAAAATGTGGAAAAGAGATGGGAGGTTATAAACCGGGGACCTCATGAGGCAGTCAGGACCTGCGCTAAGGTGAAACATAAGGGAGAAAGGTCACATTAACCATGCTGGTGGTCCAGTGAGGTTCAGGTAGCGGTCAGAGAAAAGAAGGCGGCCTACAAAAAATATAAAACAACAAGAGGGGATAGGGATAAGGAAATGTACCATCTTGCATCTAGAAAAGTCACCTGGATGGTGAGGGGGGTAAAGAGCAGCGGTTGGCACAGGGGATACATGGAGGGGAAAAGGGGTTCTTCTGGTACATTGAGGAGTGGAGAAAAACTAAGGCCCATCTCAGCAGATTGAGATCAGAAGGAGAGTGGGTGGGTGGAAGAGGCGAGGGACCAGGCAGAGGTATTAAACGAGTATTTCGCCTCTGTGTTCACTAGGGAGTGGGATGGGATAGCTACAAAGCAAGGCACGATGGGGATAGAAGTGGCAGTGAGTGGGATCAGGGGAGCAACAGAAATGGAGCAAGAGGGAGGGAGAGGTACCCCAGGGGTGTCGCATCAGGGTAAGGATAAAAAGGCCAGTAAGGTGGAGGGGACGGATGATGCTATCTCCACCGAAAGGGTGTGGTTAGCCCTCAAGGCCCTAAAGAATGACAAATCTCCTGGGCCAGATGGCATTCATCCGAGAGTACTATGGGAATTGGCGGACATACTGGCTGCACGTCTGGTGGAGCTCTTCAACAGGTCGCTTGAGACAGGGAGGGTACCTAGGGATTGGCGAGAGGCACATGTGGTGCCAATCCATAAAGGGGGTTGAGGGAAGTACCAGGTAACTATAGACCCATCAGTTTAACCTCGGTGGTGGGAAAATTAATGGAGAGTATACTAAAGGAACGATTGGGGGTGTACTTGGAGGAGGTGGGAGGTCTGGATAGTCGGCAACATGGGTTTGTGCCAGGTAGATCATGTCAAACCAATCTTGTGGAGTTCTACTGAATGGGTAACATCAGAACTGGATGGGGAAAGCCTGTGGATGTATTATTCTGGACTTCAGCAAGGCGTTGACTCTGTCCCCCACAATGGTCTAGGTGGAGAAACTGATGGGGTTGGGAGTAGGCCCTTTGATGGTCAGATGGATTGAAAACTGGCTAAGCTGGACGCACCCAGAGAGTAGTGGTCGGTGGGGAGCCTCAACCCTAGAGAGGTCGGTAGTGGGGACTCAGGGCCGGGTCCTGGGTCTGATCCTGTTTAATGCATACATATTGGACATCAGTGAGGGTATAGGGTGTGAAATGAGTCTCTTCGCTGATGACTCCAAGATGGGAGCAGTAGTTGAGGGAGAAGAGGGGAGGTTGGCCCTGCAAGGGGACCTGGACACCCTGGAAAGCTGGGCTCACACATGGAAATTAAATTTCAATATCACCAAGTGCAAGGTGTTACATCTTGGGCGGGGAAACCCTAAACACAGGTACACCCTGGGAGGGGAGGTGCTGGAGGCCTCAATAGGGGAAAAAGACCTAGGGGTCATGGTGGATGCATGTATGAATAACTCAGCAGTGCAGGAGAGCGACTAGCTAGGCAAACAGGATGTTGGGATGCATCGTAAGGGGGATCACTTCTAGGAGCAGGGAAGTGATTCTGCCGCTGTACAATGGACTGGTTAGACCACACCTTGAGTACTGTGTACGGTACTGGAGACCACACTTGAAGAGGGACATACAGCTCCTGGAGAGGGTACAGAGGAGGACAACTAAGATGATACGAGGACTAGGGGATTTGACATATGAGGACAGACTTGAGAAGCTCTGCCTGTTTTCATTGGAGGAGAGATGGGGGGACATGATTGAGGTCTTCAAGTACCTCAAGGGAATAAATAGGGTAAACATGGAGGGGATCTTTAGACTAAAGCAGGGAGGTATCACCAGAGGGCATGGTTGGAAGGTGGAAGGGTGAGGGGGGAAAAGAGGAGCAGGTTTTTCACTGAGAAGGTGGTGGACCCTTGGAATGCATTGCCTGGCGGGCTGGTTCAGAGATCCACACTGGAGGGCTTCAAGAGAGGGTGGGACAGACACAGAAAGTGATGTATCAGATGATGGCCTTGCCCAGTGGGGTGGGGATGGATGATAGGAGTTTCTGGAACATGGGGGGGGGCCTCGGCACCCAACTAGGGATCTGAGGTTCGAGCAGACTCAACAGACCGTAAGGCCTAATCTGCTGGCAATTAGTATGTTAGTATGAGTACCTGAGGGAACTGCTGTACTAGACTTTCTGAAGCAGTGGCTGGCACAATCTATCGCAGTTCTGGAAAATTCTGATTGGGAATCATTCAAGAAAACTTACAGAATGAACCCGTGAATCAGACCCTCCTCCCTTGCTCAACCATGGACCATCTTTTTGAAAACATCAGGGTCTGAGGTATGTGACAATCTAATTCAAGCAGCACGGGCAGCTTACCCTATTGCCATTAATGGAGAGGACATTAAACTGTACTCAGATCTCTCGTACCAAACCAGGGCATGTTGCAAACAATTTGATGCCACAAGACAGTGGCTTAGAGCTTTGGGCATCATTCACACTCTCCTGCTGCCAGCAAGGTTGCGGATCGTATGTGGATGCAAAACATGGCACTTCAGTGATCCAAAATTTGCAAAAAAAGAGTGATGCAACTGAAGAGAGAGCAGAATCTGTAGACTGTGAATGACTGTTCCCCATGTTATTGATGGGACAACTGTTGAGCCTCACATGGGCTACAGAGTCCACGATTACTGTACCTTCCTGTAAACAGCTGTAAAAATGTGTTCCCAACACTGACTATATTTTTGGGGACTATTTCTGCTTTAGAGGGGAAATATAAGGAAGTGGCTAGCTCAATATTTTCAGCAATCAAAATGTTAGCAGACCTTGTGGTCACGGTGGGTACATCCACCATTTTGAATGGCCATGCTGCCTATAAGTACTCTTCCCCCCCCCACACCCGATAGGAAGATCTCGAGATCTAAGGGAATCAGACCTCTCTATGGCAGAACACACACACTGGTTCTGCATGGGGTTACCCAGCCGGTAATTTTTATAGCGTATGGTGCCCTTCTAATCTTTTTTCCATGTTAAAATAAATTGCAGTCTCCCATTTCGTCCTTTGGCAGCTACAGCTTGTTCCTGTGGTGAGCTGTGTGGTTGCTAGGGACTGGGCATCCCTACATTAGCAGCACACACTCCCACTGGGTGCCGATCGTGTGTGAGCAGGATTTGCTAAAAAAATAACATGGTGATCATACATCTCGCTTAGCGAGAAAAAACGAACCCCCATATGCCGAGATATGTAAGTACACTTGTTTAACTTACTCAGACGGTATCTAAGGATGACGAGGACAGTACACGGACCATGTTGATATTTTTAAAATGATGTGGTTTGCGGCGGTTCCTTGTTCCGTTGCTAACGGCTAGCTGCTCGACCAGGTTATTCTAAATGAATGGAACACTGTTCTGCACATACAGTCAGTACAACATTCCATTCATTTTCTACTCTATGGATGAACAGCATTTCAGTATGGTGCGATTCTTAGCGGGAACAACATTCCACCATACACTGTAAAGGTCTTGTTAATCCTAATTATTCTCCCTTATTCTGATAACAGTTTTAAATAGCAATCCTATGAGATTGTGCTGTCTATATTTGTTTATTCTACTTATGTTAATACCTAAAACCATTGAAGAGGCTGGCAAGTTATTGATAGCAATATTAAGGGCTTATAAGTTTTAAATATCCCCCACATTCCTACTGTACTAGAATACAGGAAGACAGAACATGTATTATCAATTTATGGGGAGATCATGCGTGTAAAAGCATAGTCTATATGAACTACTACTGCCCTGTATGAGTGTTTGACTTATGAAGGCTGTATTATCAGAAATCAATAAACATATATTTAAAAAAAAATAACTCTCTTAACGTGAACAATTACCAGTATATTTTTTAATTTCTATTTATGCTCCCCCTGCCACCAGCACGCATCAGGAGTCAACAAGGTATCCCCACAGTTGCCCCCCCCCCCACCTTGCCTGGAGCCCAGTGACCAAGGTCATCCCCCATGGAGCAGTGGTTGTACTCCCACAGGCGGGGATGAGGAGGACAGGTCTTGTTCTTGACATTCTTAAATTTCAATGGGACGCCAGGCCATGGAACAGGCAGGGGAGATCTGGATCAGTGTCTGGTGCTCCATCTTCCAGGTGAGCTGGGGCAATTTTTCCAGTTTTCTCTGGAGGTTTGATGTGCGTTGTGATGTCAGGGCACATATGCTGATGTCCATCGTGCCTCCCCCTCCAAATCTGGACTTGGTGCTTACTGTGCTGCCGACTTCCACCAATGACCAGTCAAGCGCCAAGCCTTATCCCCCCAAGAAGGTGAACAGTCCCCTGGATGCTTAAGCCTCCTCCCCCTGGCTGGCCTTCTGACTCCCTGGGCTCATTCCTGAACCCAGGTCGCAGGCGTCGTGAGCATTGGCGCTACCGCTGTGCCGGCGGGCCAGCTCGTATTTTTGTAAATATGGTTAAGTGGTCCGAGTGCCACAGCTGTGGTCCTCTGACGAACCCAACCTGCCAGTCTGCCATCCGCAGTCCAGTTCTGAAGCCAAAAGCCTCTCACAGAAGCCCAGATGGTCAGAGTGCCACAGCTGTGGTTTTCTGACGAACCTGACCTGCCAGACTGCCATACACGGTCCAGTTCTGAAGCCACCAGCCTGTCACAGAAGCCCAGGTACGGACTCTCACTCAGGGACTGATTACTCCAGGAAGGGAGCCCTAGGACCTTGATTTTTCTTTTTTACATGAGGACAGTTGTTTCTGGGTTTAAGTCCAGCATCTATTCCTGCTGTGACCCATTGGCTGCAGTTAGCCCCAGGAGTACTCTGACAGGCTCTGTATAGCTCTGCAATGTGAATGCTTTAATGATATTTTAATGGATTTTGATTTCTGTTATTACTATCTTGCTAGTATTTTAGAGTTCAAGTTTTGCTGATTCAATCTAAGTGCCCGTAGAGTGTTCCCTCTTAAGACCCAGCAGCCATTTCAGCTCAGGTCTTAAACTCGTGCCCCTCTTTTTTTCACCTTTTTACTTTGGTATTGTGTTTTAATTAGCTGCTCTTTCTCAGACCTTGTGGCACCTTGCCTAACATTTTGGTCTGTGACCAACCCCCTGTTTAAGCCATTTTGCATTTCTTTTTAGCTCCATGAACAGCCCCCGCCTCTCTTATTTAATGTCCCCCTGTCCTTCTCTTTTCAGGTGGTCAGAGCACAACAGCTGTGGTTCTCTGACGAACCCGACCTGCCAGACTGCCATCTGCGGTCTGGTTCTGAAGCCACCAGTCCCTCACAGAAGCCCAGGTATGGACTCTCACTTGGGGACTGATTACCTCCAGGAAGGGAGCCCTAGGACCTTGATTTTTCGGCCCACCCACCCCGGTCCTGTTTAAATACACTTAAACCCTGCCTTGGCTTACTAGCTCACTCCTATAGGCTTCTGCCAGCCAGGTCCTCAAGCTTAAAGTGACGGCAACACTGTTTCTTGCCAAGCACGTTCCCCATCTAGTGTAACTAGATTGCATTCCAGCATAGTTTCATTCCAGCTATGTAATATAGTTTAGCTCAACAGCTCCATGGAGCAGCTTATTCCAGTTTCTCTCGTGACCATTGTACAGCACTCATATTACCACTATTAATTTCCTGCGTTACGCACAGCAATACTTAAAACTATGCTGTCTGTCTGGCAGCCTTATGCTCCCCACTGTATCCAGGTCCACACAATGCATACCTCTTATTACTTTGCATTGTATCTACCTCCTTCCTCACTCCCCTAGAGTGACATACTGACCATTTAGAGGTGGAGTACATTATATCTCTTTGGGGGGAGGATATTCACTGCGGTCCACTACCTGGTTTCCTCTTTTTTTGTTGGAACCTTCTTTTCAGCCGCCTTGGAACCTGGAACCTCTATCTCATTTTTACCATATTTTAACCACCCAATTGTGCCCCATCTGTCCCTCTTCCACTCAGTCTTTTGTGAGGCTAGGCTACTGCTCTGTGCAGTGTTAGGACCACTTGGTTACCAAGAGCTCACTCTTCATTTAGTCTCTCTCCCCATCACAAAAGAGAACGTACCTGTATCTTTAAACTGCTACTAAGTGCCCTGAATAAAATGTCGCTGATATTATTACTCTGTTCGGGCAATGTTGAACTGAACCCTGGAACATTCACTTCAATAACAGCTCCCTCGGATTTGGCTTACCTCAAGGGTATAAAATTCTTTCATATTAATGTTTGTAGGCTTCTGAAGAAGTTTGATTCCATTCAATCCTGGACCCTCCATACTATGCCTGACATACTGGTAGTAACCGAAATTTGACTCAGCCCTTCTACTCTGGATTCTGCCATTAACATTCCACTCTATAACATCTTCCAAACTGACCGATATACCAGAGGGGGTGGAGTAACTGTATATATATACTGGATACATTTTTGGTGACGATGTCCACTTCATCCTCTTTGCCTAAGGATTTTGAAAGTTTGACCTGAAGGTTCAGCTCTCTTCCTCCCAATCTCTTTGTGTTATTGGATGTTATTGCCCACCCTCGGCAAGCCTAAAGGCGCTAGACCATATACGTAATGAACTGAACATGTCGACCTTGGAAGTCGTCATTTTGGGAGACCTCAACCAGGTCTCAGCAACCTCTGAACCCCTTAAAGAACCATGTGACACCTTCGGCCTTACACAACTAATTCTTGAAGTCACACGCCCTAATAAGAAAAACCCTGCCAACAGTACCTTAATTGACCTCATTCTAGTAAATAAGCCTCAATTTTCACCCATTCAGGTGTTTTGTTCACCAACCTCAGTGACCATTGTTCCATTGCTTGTGTGAGGTACGCTCCCAAACCAGTCTCCTCTTCAAGATATATATACAAAAGGAGAAAACATAACTTTGCTCCTCTGGCATTCCTTTCTGAATTACAAAACTCTAGTTGGCAAGATTTCTATCTAGCCAAGTCAGTGTGTGAAGCATATGAATCCTTTCAAAGTATTGTACTTTAGACTGTAGATTGACACGCTCCATTGGTTAAAGTTTGCTCAAAGAAAAAATTGTGCCCATGATTTACCGCCAACCTGAAGGCCACTTTACTTAATAGGGATGTTCTTTTGGAAAAAGCATGTAAACTCAAGCTCCCTGACGGCTGGTTGGCTTTCAGAATAGTTAGGAACACTTGTACTAAACTTGTCAGATCTGAAAAAGCTAAGTATTTTCAGAATGAACTGAACTCATCATCTAAGTGTGCTTCTAAGTTTTGGAAGACCATTAAGAATATAGAAAGGCATGAATTGGCAAATTTTGTCCTGGCCAAAATTCTCTACGGTGGCTCCACTTTCACTGACAGACAATCCTAGATCTGCTTAACAACCACTTTGCCACTGCTGGGCTCGCCTTTGGCTCCTCACCTGCCTATAATCTCCACACACAACTTTATAGTCAGGATACTGTTAGACCCACTAGCATTTTGTCTGTACCTGACATGGCCTTCTCCTTTAGCCCTGTGTCATTGAAACAAGTGGAAGATCTACTGCTAGCTCTGGATACCAGGGAAAGTGCGGGTGTTGACCTTATCGACCCTTATATTCTGAAGCTCACCATCCATGTATTATCAGCACCTATAACCCACCTCTTTAATCTATCTCTTGCCCAAGGAGACTTCCCTCCCATTTGGAAAACTGCCCATGTTACTCCCCTACTCAAATCTGGTGACCCAAGTGATCTAAACAATTACAGACTGATATCTCTACTTCCCATCCTCTCTAAACTGCTCGAGAAAGTGGTTAACATGCAGCTTAGGAAGTACTTGGACTCCACCAATCTGCTTAACCCTGCCCAGTCAGGATTCAGAGCTTGTCACAATACAATATATGCACTCACAAAGGTAACCAACGACTGTCAAAATTCTTTGGATGTCAAGAAATATGTACGTGCCTTGTTCCTTGATCTTAGCAAGGCATTCGATACAGTGAACCGTGGCCTGCTGTTGGACACACTGCAAAGTATTGGCCTAGATTCTTCTGACTTGAAATGGTTCAATGATTACCTCTCTGGGAGATTCCAACAGGTTAAAGCCCAAGGAGATCTCTCTTCCCTAAAATTGCTCCAAAGAGGTGTGCCACAAGGGTCCATTTTAGGACCACTGCTCTTTACTCTTTTTATATTAACAACATTTACTCTTGAATCACAGCAACAGACATTCATCTCTTTACCGATGACACGGTCATATACATTGCTAGGCCTACCCCAGAGCAAGCCTGTATGGACCTACAGGTGGACTTTAATCAGCGGCAGTTACACTTATTGAGCCAAAAACTACTTCTAAATTTAAAAAAAAAAATGAAGGCCATACTTTTCTCACTTTCTGCCATAGGTCAAAAACCTTCTCTACATAGCTTAACTCCACAAATTCTATCACTTCTAGGAGAACCTATTGAATATGTGACAAAATTTTAATATTTGGAGCTTTGGATAGACCACAAGCTTATGTTCTCTGACCATATTGAGGAACTATCAAAGAAGCTAAGGCAGAGACTGGGCCTGATCTTACTTCGAGATACAGCTCTTGCAGCAGGTTACACCATTAGGACTGAAGCCGTCAGGTGCCAGGACCCCACAGAAATTTTCTAGCTAGCAGTCTTCAGCGGGGACCGCCTCTGATGTCTGTCCCACCCCCGACGTCCGGCGTAGTACATAAGGAGGTGGTCCCCCCACAATCCCCAGTTCTTTTCCCGCAGTCGACATCGCAAGCATCGGCCTCTCGGTCACTTTCTAGCGTACGACGACTAGGAACTACCATGTTCTTTTTCTTCTCATAACGAAATTGGATTCATCTGATGTCCTCTCCAAATACCTCCCTGGAAGGTCACCCATCAAAGTGTGCCTGCGGAAAACAGATTCCCTTCAAGGATCCTCACTCTGCCTGTGTGCGTTGTCTAGGCCCGGACCACGACACCAAGGCCTGCTCCTTCTGCCAGGGCTTCAACAGTTGCACCAGGATCCGCCGCCAGAAGGCCCTTCAAGTGTTTCTCTTGGAGGAGAAACTCAAGGCCATGGATAGGGAACCTTCCTCCAGGGGGGGAGTCGTCAGGGAAGACCCACAGGCACTGGTAAAAACACCGGGAGAAGGAAAGGCCCAGATCCCCATCGAGATCCTCTGACTCCCGCAGCTCCGGCTCGAGGTCAGACCGCTTTCCCTCCAGGGCTCTATCTCAGCCTCCCCCAGTTCAGGTCAGATCCTCCAGCGGTTCCTCCTCCCTGCAGCCTATCAAGACTTCCAGGCCTTCGGCTTCACCCACTCCTTCTAAGGCCTCGTCCAAGTCTGGGGAGCACCACAAGTCTTCCTCTCGCTGTCCGGACTCTGACATCAGGTCAGTGTCCCAGCTGCCGCATGGGTCGGACCTAGCCCAGCGCAAGACTAAGGAGCTGACATCCCTGAAACGGACGTTGGAGCCGACGTCGGCCTAGCATCATAGGCACTCCCAGGAGCCAGCTACAGTGCGACACCCGTCGCCGGCCAGGCATTCACCCCCAAGGGCGTCAGCCGGGGACTATCAGCTATCCCAGAGGGGAGGACCGCACCACCATTGCCTACCGACGTCGGTCGGAAGGCATCATCGGAGGAGGATACCACTCAGCCTGAGGACTAGGCGGGCGACTCCGGAACCGTTGAGCTCCCACGGGAACCCTCCCCGGAGCGGGAGGCCCCCGGGGACCCGACGTCCACCCCCGGTGACAGGCCACCGGTACCCGGCCCGTCGTCGGGCCTGAATCTGGCAGAGGTGAAGGAGCGCTTCACCTTCTGGTGGGACACCATCAGGAAGGATGTGGTCACCACACACCCTCCTCTTACTCCGGCTACTCCTTCAACGCCTGCGCCCCCTCTTCCATCCAGAGGGCCCGTAGGACGGTCACCGACCCCCAAGAAGCAACACCCCCTCCTAAGGGCAGATCCTCAGATAGGAGAAGACCTCCCTCAAGATCCACTTCAGGGTCCCCCAGCCCTAAGAGACCGAGATGACGCTAGTATACCTCGTCTGCGGAGGACTCCAGATCTGATGCCTCAGGGCGCTCCAGATCTCCTCCTCCCATCAGCGTCCCCTCTCCAGATCCACGCGACCTTCCCAGGTCTCCTCCGGATGACCCCTTGTTCGCTGAGATCATGAGGCATATCCAGGAGAACATGGGGTGGGACGCTGAAGAACTAGACCCCGCTATCTTCGGCAGAAAGACCCAAAGTCTGTGGTAGTCCCATCCTTGGTGGACACCTTCGCGCATGTCACCAAGGCTGTGTGGAAGCGTCTGCATTCGATTCCGGCAGTGTCGAAGAAGGCTGACCGCCCAAGGGAGGACCAGTACTTGGCGAACCATACTCTGGCTGATTCCCTGGTCATCACGGCCTCGCATGACCAGTCTCAGAGACCTCAGCACTTGAGCACACAGCCACCGGACCCGGAATCCAAGCAGTTGGATGTCTTGGGTAGGTGCACGTTTGCAGCCGCGACTTGCGCCGTCAGGTCTGTAAATTACCTCACCCACATGGTTCAATTCCAGAACGCATTGTGGGAGCAGGGACAGGACCTGGTTGAAAAGATGCCTGACGGTGGTCAAAAAGAGGAGCTTTTAAATCTCCTCCATACGGGTTCGGATGTGGGGACCCAGGTGCTCAGAGCTGCATACGATTCTGCGGACTCTTCGGCCAGAGCTGCAGCCTCAGGCGTGTGTCTCTGGAGACACTCTTGGCTCCATGTCTCCAGTTTTACCCCGGACGTCCAGAAGAATATCATGGACGTTCCTTACTATGGGGAAGTCCTATTTGGCGAAGCCTCGGAAAAGGTGATCACCAAACTTCAGGACGCAGGGAAGGCAGTTAGATCTGTTCAGGCTATGTACAGATCTCGACTTAGTTCCTTTCATAAGAACCAGAGTCGCTTTCGTGGCCGAACACAAAGGCAACAACCGCATTCCGGCCAACAGCAAAGGGGCTTCTTCACCCGAAAAGCCCAGGTTAAGTCATCCTCAGGCAGAGGCCACCGAGTTGCAAAGCCAGCCCAACCTGCGGGATCTAACGCTGCCACAGCATGACTCATTCCTGGCCCCCGACCCCACCCTCAGGATCAATGGGAAATGAAGGTCGGGGGTCGCATCGCACATCACCTCCCAGGGTGGCGATCGATCACCACCGACAGGTGGGTGCTACAATTGGTCGAAAAAGGCCACTATATAGAATTCGTAGGCAGCCCACCTACAAGGCCTCCTTTGCTTTCCCGCTACTCGGGTCAGCATGCCCTGCTTATGCAGCAGGAAGTGCTCGCGCTTCTGGAGAAGGAAGCCTTGGAGCATGTTCCAGAGAACCAGAGAGGGTTAGGCTATTATTCGCACTTCTTCCTGGTTCCAAAGAAAACGGGACCTCCGTCCAATTTTGGACCTCAGCGACCTCAATCTGTTGGTCGTCTACAAACGCTTCTGCATGGTGATCCTTCCGGGTCTAATCCCCATGCTGAAGCGGGATGCCTTTTTAGCATCGATAGACATACAGGACGCCTACCTGCACATCCCAATTGCTCAAGCGCACAGGAGGTTCCTGCGCTTCGAGTTTCAGAGCCGTCATCAGTTCCGAGCGCTTCCCTTCGGGCTGTCATCGGCACCTTGCGTCTTCACAAAGTGCATGGCGGTTGTAGCGGCATCTCTAAGGAGACAAGGCCACTACGTGTTCCCGTACCTGGATGACTGGCTTCTCATGGCTCCCTCCAGGGATGCACTGATGATGGCCATTCACCATACCCAGGCCCTTTTTCAGTCACTGGGTATTCTCATCAACTACGAGAAGTCTCTCCTGGTACCGTCCCAGAAACTGCAGTTTATAGGAGCAATTCTGGACACCGTCGGAGGAAAAGCTTTTCTTCCTGCAGACAGAGCGGAACACATTCGATCCCTCATAAGGGACCTGTCGGTGAAGAAGACCATCCCAGCCAGACTGGTCCTTCGCCTGCTCGGACACATGGCTGCGGCCATTGCAACAGTCCCAATGGCAAGGCTCCACATGTGGGTAACCCAGTGGATGCTCAGGGTGCAGTGGGACCAAAGGCAAGACCATCTGCAGCAACCAGTTCGAATCACGAATGCCGCGATTCGGGATTGGCAATGATGGCTAGATCCGGGGAACCTCTCCGCGGGGGTTCCCTTCACAGCACCGTCTCCGACTGTGACTCTCTCCAGGGCTCGGGTGGGGAGCACACCTGGACGGGGTGAAGTCCCAGGGCACATGGACAGTCCAGGAATCTCATCTCCACATCAACATTTTGGAGATGAGGGCGGTCCTTTACGCCCTGCAAACCTTCCAGCCGGAGATTCCACTGGGTACTCTCCTGTTGCAAACAGACAATACTGCGGTGATGTATTACCTCAACAAACAAGGAGGCACTCACTCCTACCCCCTTTGCAGGGAGGCCATGAGAGTGTGGGAGTGGGTAGTACAGCACAGCGCAAACCTTATTGTAGTACACGTCCCTGGAGTGGACAATACCGTTGCAGACAGTCTGAGTCGTTCTCAGGTCAGAGTCCATGAGTGGGAACTTCTACAGGAGGTGGCAGAGGATCTGTTCCACAGATGGGGCACTCCAGAGTTAGACCTTTTCGTGTCCCCATCCAACGCAAAACTGCCCAATTTTTGCTCGCTAGATCCAGGGTCTGGTGTTTTCTGGCGTGACGCGTTGTCCCTCTCTTGGGCGCGCAGATTCCTCTATGCCTTCCCTCCTTTCCCGTTGATCCAGAGAGTTCTCTTAAAACTTCGCAGGGAGCAGGCGACGCTCATTTTGATAGCGCCTTTCTGGCCCAGACAAATTTGGTTCCCGCTTCTGCATCGGCTATCCTGGGAACCTCCACTTCCTTTGCCAATCAGCTCCCATCTGCTGTCTCAGAAGGAGGGTTCATTAGTCCATCCAGACTTATGTTCATTGACCCTACATGCTTGGCTCCTAGAGACATAGCCATGATGCGACACGGGGTCTCGCAAGAAGTGGCAGATGTACTTTCTGCTGCCAGAAAACCGGCAACACACGCAACATACGCCATGAAATGGTGCAGATTTTGCTTGTGGGCTCAAGCGCGCGGTTTCTCGTCGTTAGAATGTCCCAAAAAGCTGGTTCTGGATTACCTGCTTTCACTTTTTCAGTCCAGACTGGCTTACTCCTCGATTAAGGTGCATCTTTGCGCAATTTCGGCTTACCATGCCCCCATAGGCCATCGGATGGTGGCCCAATTGGACACTACTCGTGTCTTTTTAAGGGGAGTCCTCCACCTTAGGCCGCCTATCAAGGATCCGGTTCCCCCTTGGGACTTGCCCTTTGTCCTGGAGCAGCTTACGCTGCCACCTTTTGAACCAGCCGCGGATTGCGAGCTACGTTTTCTGTCGTGGAAAATGTTGTTTTTAGTTGCAGTTACTTCAGCAAGAAGGATCTCCGAATTGCATGCACTCATGTGCAAAGAGCCTTATTTAATTTTCCATCAGGATAGGGTATCCCTTAGGACAAACCCAAAATTTCTGCCTAAGTTGGTCTCAGCCCTCACCCTTAATCAGGATATCGACTTACCAGTGTACTTTCCCAAGTACCCCAACCGAGTAGAAGCACTGCTTCACACCCTTGATGTACACAGGTGTCTCAGATATTATCTGACCAGAACCAAACCGTATCAAAAGTCGGATCAACTGTTTGTCTCCTTCGCTGAGAGAATGAAAGGAGCTCCTGTTTCTAAACAGTCTCTATCGCGTTGGCTCATCCAGTGTATCTTTTTCTGTTATGACAAGTGCAACAAACCCTTACCAGGTGTGGTCAAGAGTCATTCCACGAGAGGAGTGGCCACTTCCTTTGCGGCGCTAAGGAATGTCTCCACCTCGGCGATTTGCGCTGCGGCCACCTGGAGCTCGGTGCATACCTTTATTAGGCATTAAGCCTGGACATCACATCGAGGCGAAGAGCAGGTTTCGGCCTAGCCATCCTTCAGGGACTTCTGTCTTAGGCTCGAGTAGGGTTGTGATCCCTACCTTTCCTCCTCCCTGTGGCATAGGATTGCCACTATTGCTTGGGAATCGGTCCTAATGGTATAACCTGCTGCAAGAGCTGTATCTCGAAGTAAGATAGTACAGTTACGTAAGAACTTACCGTAACAGTAGATCTTTGAGAACAGCTCTTGCAGCAGGTACCTTCCCGCCCACCATCCCCGTTCTTGTGGAGGTAGGTCATAGCCAAACATCCATCTTACGAGATGGGATATTCTGTCTTTAGTCTTGGCCATCTGATGGCGGATCCTCGGACTCCTCTTCTGATGTCATCCAGCGGCCGGGAGTCTCCAGCGGGAGAACTGAGGACTGTGGGGGGACCGCCTCCTTATGTACTATGCCTGATGTCGGGGCCGGGACCGACATCAGACGAGTCCCCGCTGAAGACTGCTAGCTAGAAATTTCAGGTCCTGGTGCCTGACGGCTTCAGTCCTAATGGTGTAACCTGCTGCAAGAGCTGTTCTCGAAGATCTACTGTTACGGTAAGTTCTTACATAACTGTACTTTCTTCTGGATCAGGCATCTCCTAGCCCACGATGCCAAAAAAAGACTGGTCCAAACCACCTTTCTAGCTTTATTGGTCTACGCCGACTTCCTTTATGGCCAGGGCTCTGCCTCCGCACTCTCTAAACTTGACTCGCTCTATCACTGAGCTTTGAGATTTATCTCTGGTCTACCATACCTCACCCACCACCAGGGGTGTAGCCAGGAATTTTAAACTTGTACTCAAAACTGATGTACTGTTGCCCCCCATTATGTAAACATAAACCAAACCATGTGCTTCCACGGCACACCAACAATAGCACCCCCCCCCCCGTATGCTATGTCTGAGTTCAGGTAATCAGTTTCTTCCTGTAATCCGCCTTCCTTTGTTTTTCTGTCTGCCTGGTAAGTTGTTCTTGTTTGCATATTTGGCTGGCGGAATCAGTGTCCCATAGTGAACAACAAAGGCGAAAGGGCTTAGTGCGTCACAGACACAATGTGACTCACAATGTTCTTGCATTCCTCTTTTTGTTGCCCCTGCCTATTTTTTTTTTTTACTGTACTCTGCTGAGTGCAGTGCATATGCTGCCGACACCCCTGCCCACCACTGCTCTCTGTCTGCTGCAGCAGGCTGGACATTCCTCGAGTTCAGAGGGCAAAGAAATGCCGCCTTTTGGATATTTAGAACTATAGCACATAAGCTAAGCTTCCCCAGTATCTCTCTGTTTGCTCCTATGCACTGTAGGCAATTACTCCTTGCGTAGCCTCTTATTTATTTCCTTATACATTCCTAATGTTAGTTCACATTTTGGTAAAGCATCAATAAGCTATGTACTCCCTCACCTATGGAACAAATTACAAAAAAAAAACTGAAGCTGGCTGCCCCGACAACCTTCTCCTCCTTCAAAAAGCTGTTCTCTCATTCCTTTATAGAATCATTTAACTGCTGCCCCCGGAGGCCAGTGAAATAAGTGTCAGACATCCGTTCCCAGGCCTTGTGATTCCATGTTTATCACTCCTCTTTCCACCACCTTCTCCCTATCACCCCTCCTTCCTGAACTGTTCATGTACATACTGTATAATAATGTATATTGACAATATTTTTTCTCAGCCTCTTGCATGTTGCCTGTATAGACCTTGCTTAATACTATACTATGTTTATGTCCTCTTCCACATTGTATTCCTTGATTGTACACCTGACTTTTTCCTTTGTATATATTATTTACTATGTGCATTTGTCCAGGTCCACCTTGCAAATGTGCTCGCTCAACGGTGCTTCACCTTGTAAAACAAAGATTTATTGATTTAAGTATAACACTGCTTTACAGACTGATGCTATCTATTGTAACCTGGTTTTTTTTTCTGTTTTTCTTATCACCAGTAAACATTATTATGAAAAAAAATTTGAGTCTTACATCTTTATCACAGAATAATGGGACAGTACTTCTTTTTCAATATTTAATTCTGTTTTTCCTGTGTGTAACTGATGCCCTGCAACACACATACACACTGCATCCAGTTATGCATACCTCTTACGAATTTCACATAGTGCTATGATTTTTATACTCAAATTTCCCTTTGGTCCGAAAAGGTTTACTGATCCTCCTCATGTTGTAAGAGCTATTTCTAGGCACACAAACTATAAAATGATTAATGTCTTGATGGAATCATTCATTAACACTACTTGTAACATGGCAAAAATGTAAGAATGCGGATAGGACTGAAGCCGTCACATGGTACAGAAGCAACATGGCATTATGAAACCATAATGCCGTGTTGCTTCTGAACTACACAAACGAGCTGCCAGAATAAAAGTAGCACTGTTCAGAGTTGTCAGCGATGAAAAATCAGAGCCACACACTGTATGAAGAGCAAGAGAGTAGCATAGATAAGGAGGGGGAGAAATGCAAGCGAGGGACATAGGTGGTAGCAGAAAGACAGAACACCACAGGGTTAGAATGGAATGAGACAGCTGGGACAAACGAAGGAACTCCGGAAGAGAGTGTGAGGGAGAGAAACCGCAATCTCGGCGAGCAGCATCCAGAAATGGTAGAGCGAGAGAAGCTAACCCAAAACACAGACACAGAAGCACGTTGAAACACCCAGCAGAGACCAGGAGACAGTGACACAATGAATGACCCCGGACCAGAAATAGTGAGAGAGAGGAAGCAGTGGATGGGAACAGGGAGCCAAAGGCGGGACATCCAGCAACGCATTTAACTTCCAGAGTTTCATGGTGCACGGCACGGTAAACTTCAACTACGGAGCAGCACTGACACACCCACACCACAGCACAGAGACTGGATAACTGACAGAAGGTAAAGAAAGCAATAGTGGGGAACACAGGGCGGGCAGGATAGAATCAGGAATTGGACTCGGCAAATGACGCTCTCGGTATGCAAATGAGAAACTGACAGAGTGTGGAAAAGGCAAAAGCTGCAGAATCACAGTCGTCCTAGGTCAAATATTGACAAAACAGCTGCGCATAAATCGTTGAAATGTGCACCAATCGTAAACAAAGAACAGTTCAGTGCATCCAAAAACAAAAATAACCACATCCGTATGTAACATAGTATGAAAAAATGTGAAAGTAACAGTAAAAATCATAGCACAGCATATCAGTCTCCTAGTCTTTTCTCGTTTCACTACCAACATGTGTACTCCATAATTATCATGCTGATGTCCATGTTACAAGCGCATTAATCCCCTCCGAAGGTGGCATCTAATGGGGAGTTAATGCATGGTTGGACTGTTGTCGCACTCGGCCATGTGCCACAATGTTCTCAACCATGCATTAACCCCCCATTACATGCCACCTTCGGTGATTAATCAGTGGCGGAGTGGTCGCCCCTCCTGGCTGCCCCAGTGTGAGCAGTGGTGCCCCACCACCATCTTTATACACTGTTTAGTGTCCATTGTGGAGCCTGTGATTGACTGAATGGCCCCCAAATGATTCCGCCACTGTGATTGTTTACATATATGGGCCCCACTATTTGCAGACATATTATTCTTTAAAATAAAAAAGTGCTACACATTCTAGTGATTTGCTCTGAATTTTGAAGGCCAGTGCTTTTCATTTAATGCTGAGAGGTTGAGGCATACGTAGTTAGAACTCCCTGAAAATGGAGCCGAGCGGGGGTCTGTCCTGGTCGCATCCTGAAAAAAGGACCTCTGGGCACCAGTGGGTTCACCCGGGTAACAAAATAAGTGCGGTTCTTTTCAGCTATGGCAGTCTGGCTCGTGTATTGGACTGGTGACTTTTGTATTGGGATGGGTTGGAGTAGACGACGAGATTTGGGGGGCGGAAGAGATAGATTTTCCATATGAAAGAGCATTCTTCTTGTATTAGATGCGGATGTGATGCTGCGGCTGTGTGGTGATGCGCTGGATTCCCTGATTGCAGCGCCCGGTCGTGACGTAAGCCTGCGCCCGGCCCCCCTCGCTATTTCTGGCCAGGAGTCACGTAGCTCTGCGGCAGATTCAGCGAGCAGTTCCAGTGGCATCTGCAGCTTGATCGCAGAGCGAGCCAGCAACACTGACCGGCGGACGGAGTGGTGAGTAGGGAGCAGCTTGTCTGCACAGCCGGCGTGCAACACCTGTAGTCCTTGTGCACTCTGGCTTACCATTTTGCTCATCAGCAAAAATACTGAGTTGCGATGTCGTTTTGCTCCCGTTGTATTGCCATTACTGACTTTATTTTCTGGTTTCTGCAGGATTTAATCATATCCATTGGTTTTATGATATGTACTGCATGATAGAAGCAACTACATGCATATTTTGCACACACATATATATATTGCTTACATGTGTATCAAATTTGCTTATACATGGAATTGTGTGTGAATGTACGTGCAAATGTATGAACGTATGACAAAGGCAATACAATGCAATTATATGTAATATATTATTTTGTAATATATCTTTAATTGATTGTTACACAATAATGACTTGTCTACTAATCGCATAAACCAGCTCCTTTTGCTATTGTAAAATTAGGCTAGGTAAAATCTAACAAAATACAGAACACTGCAAGTGAGGGTGAGGGGTGGATGGCAGGTGGGTCAGTGTTTGCTCTTTCTGATCTCACTAACATTTTCTACGCATTACATATTTAACCTGAAGATAACCTCTAGAGTGAACTGTTTATGTCCATCATTGCTTCGTCTTAAATTGGAGAAATACTTTTATCTTACTAGCATCTTTTCCTAATGTTCAAATGGTAATTTTAAAAATGAAGCAAAATATTATCAAAGAGAGAGAATATTTAAATATAAGGTTTTAAAGGAAACTCTATTGCAGTAAAGTGCTTGTGACAGAATTTAGAAGAAATGCATGCAAATGGTGTAGTGTGTGATAAACACAACAGCTTTAGTTACGTGTAGGGCATATTTCCTATTGGGGATGTTCTGTATTTGTGAGAACTGTATTTAGAGGTTGGGTGGGTCGGTGGGCTTTTACTGTACTTGAGTGTTATGCCTTGTGGCAGGCTGGGATTGTCTTTTTCGTTAGCTGTCTAATATGTGCCTTGGAGCCCGTCAACAAGGCCATGTTCACAAAATAAGCAAAAAAAAAAAAGTTTGCTGTTGACATCTCAGTTCTTCAGTAGATGGGTGGGTGGTGCGCAATGGCGTCTGCACAGCGGAGATGTTAGTCCTTTATAACAAGGTCAGTTCAGACAAGGTGAGATTGGACACATTTTTTGCCCCAAAAAATGTTACTGATTTTTTTTTTTTTTTTGAAAGTTTTCCGTCATTGCATTTTGTGGCAGACATCGTCGGTTTGTGTAACAGCATTCAGTAAGCACGATGTCAGTCATATACCACCCTGTTGAGATGGAGGCTGGTATGGCTGACCCCATGAGGCAAAGGACGTGCTCTTTTGGGTGTTTAGGCCATACTAGGAACATCATACACAGGGAAGCCTCTGTGTCTTTGCTAACGACCCAGCGTGTCCTCTGATTATTAATGAAGGTCAGAGTAAAGTAAAGAATGCTGCTGCTGTGTAGTGATGGGGGCAGTGTCAGCCTCTTCCGTTTTGTTTTAGTTTGTTTCAGCTGCTGGCCCCTGGCTGGTGTTATCCCAGTGCTCACATATAGAAGGCAGATTGAAGGATAAAGATAGGAGTAATGTCAGGAAGCATTTTTTTAACTTAGAGAGTGGTACATCTATAGAACAAGTGCACAGAAGAAGCCTTACAAGTGGGGAGGGTTACTTTTTTTGTATTGTTTTTATGTATGTTCCTTACCTGCCACCTGACGCTTCTCTTCAGGCTTTTCGATGGATATGTCCTGCGGTTCGCCAGATTCACTGCAGTGCTTACTATCAGAGATACCTTACAGTTTAGGTTCCGCAATACTCCACCAGTCTACCACAAGCCCAGCTCTACCCTGTGTGTGTGGGGGGGCTTCTCTGGTGCCACCACCTGAGGGACCTATGTGTTCAAGCAGACACTGAGTGGTGGGTGGTGGTGACTCTGACTTGCGGCAGAGAAGGAGTGGCCAGGGAGCTGTCATCCAGTGTGTTGCAAGATACTCTCACTACTCTGTTCCCTGTTCTGTGCACGTACCATAAGAAGGGATATTCGGCAGCATGTGGCCACCCAAGCTAGGACATTTCCAACAAGTCTCCCTAGGAACCACTGCTATGGTGGTGCACCACAACTCGGCCTCCCTGTCCCTAAGGACACTCTGAACCCTCCCTGCCACTATGCCATCGTGATGCCGCTTTGCTTGGGGTGCGAACCCTGGTTAGCAGCATTCCAGAGCAGTCCCCCATCACTGGGTGCCTTGGAGTCAGGTTATCCAACCCGAAATTCAGTGAGTTTCTCCTGGGGAATAACATACGGAGTACAGCATTTGATTCATTGAGGAGGGTGTAGATTACCCAATGTTGGGGGTGGCACCTACCTGGATGGCAGGAAACCTGATGGACCCTTGGGCATTTTATTTTTTGTCTAGACTTTGCAATGATCAGACGGTGCAGACATATAAGGTGAAATGCAACAGGAACTGAGGATTCATATCGTATGCTATGTTGGTTGTGCTTTGTGGCAATTTGATCCATGCCCTCCGCCTCAACAGATACTGTGTAGGCACTTCTCATTAACCTGCATTGTATTTTTTGGGGGGCCAGCAACACTGTCATATGTTGGAAGCAACACTGGAGAAATTTGTTTGCCCTGTGCATGTGACCTTGGCACCAGTTGCCTTACAGGGAGGAGAGTTGCGGCCATTAGAGCTAGCGAAGCTTCCAGATAGCATTTCACTCTTGGTATTGAGTTGCATACAGTATTGTTTGTTTCATTCTTTGTTTATCTCCGTAGCACCGTGACAACCTGACTCCTCAGAAACATAGAATTTAACAGTGGATAAGGACTGTTTGACCCATCCAGTCTGCTCATTTCTCGCAACCTATGCTACTACAGACCATACCCCATCTATAGCTCCTCCCTCCCCCTTCCTTTCTGCTATGTTTCCTTTGTACTTATCCCATGTTTTTGTCCCTACAACCTTCACTGGAAGGTTGTTTCTGGAATCTGCCAATGTTTCTATGAAGAAGTACTTCCTCAGATCTCTCCTGAATCTACCCCACCTCCAACTTCATAGCATGTGCCCCTGTGCTTGAGCACCTTTTCTTCTGAAAAATACTTCCCCCTTGAAGCTTGTTTCTAGGGACATGGATATGTTGTTCATCCACACTGTCTGGCAGGTATCCTTGCTGCTTTAAATCTTGCCAGAAGGTCTTCAAGCTGGCTCCTCCCACCCACCCGGGTGGTAAAACTCTTGGCTCCGCCCCATGACGCCAGATCTTCCTTACCGCTTGGAAGCTCAGGTTCCTTCCTTAACGCTCTGCATATAAGACTGGTTCCTAATTCTTCGGTTTTCCGAATTTAAAGTTTTGCATTATAGACTACGGTCTTCTATCCCTCATGATACGATGGACCGTCGATTCAGTTTTCGGCGGTGCCCTTGCGGGTGTGAAGATGTCTCGGATGGATCTGCACTCCACGTGTCTACTGTTTAGGCCTTGAGCACGACCCGCAGGCTTGCGACCTGTATCTTCCTTCTCAGCCTCGTCCCTCGAAGACCGTGCTGCCCGTTTAACTAGAGCCCCGGTGAAACGCTTTCTCCGTAAAGTCTAAGAGGCCTGGTCGGCGGCTTCACAAGGACTCTCGCGGATCAGCTAGACAGATGATCGCCTCAAGAGGAGGCGGCGTGGCCGCATCTCTTCCCTCGATCAGCTGCATTTATCCCGCCTCCCTGGGTTCCTCTACACAGCTTCCTTTAAGGAGCTTTTGTCTGTCCCTCCACTAGAGGAGAGGGACCAACATCTGCTGGACCTTCTTCTCGGTCCAAAAGAAAGACAAGGGTAGGTCCCTCCGTCGGCGCTCTTGGGAGGCGGGAAAGGTCCCTCTCCCGAGTTGCCGACCCGCCGACTTGATCGATCGTTAAACCGGCCACTGGTCTCACGGTGTCCCCGTCAGGTCAGTTTACCGAGACTCCCGTCGACGCAGTCGAGATCTTTCTCGACCCGTTGGATGGGTTGTCGACCGGCGAAGCCGAAAATCCCCTCTTCCCCGGTTCCCCCGGTGGGAGTCGAGGATCCCGCGGGCTTGCCAGTGCCTCCAGTTCCGGAGCCCTCGGGTGAACCCTCCGAGCCGAGGGAGGAGCTGGTTCCACCCATCCCCCTCCCCGCACCGTCCTCGGAAAGGCCGAGGTTCTCGGTCTCAGTCTTGGACTTCTTCATGGTCCAGCCGATCCCGCCGTCATAGGCGGTCTCGGTCTCTGCACCGCGGTAAGCGGCGCGCGCTTCGTCCTCCTCCTCAGATGAGGGAGGCTTGGCGAATTACCGGACGATACGAGACCTCATGTGGCAACAGCTTCTTCTGACCCGGGAACAAGCCGACGCCATCGCCTTCCCCGCCATTAGCGGCTGTCACCGAGCGCCGAAACAACCCGCTGCTTTACCCGAGAGCCTGTTCTCAGGCCGGTTGTTTGGCCAAAACCAGCTGCTCCACCGATCCCGGTGGAACCTCCGCCTCCACAGCCGCTGTTTGGGGCTCCGACCAAGAACTCTCGGTCGGCTCAGGGTCTGCCCCGTAGGCTGTCGGTCACCCTCACTCCCGATCGCCCTCGACAGGTGGAGGGTGGCTCAGGCCCGAGGCAGCTCTTTGTGGACTCTTCTGAGTCCGATGACAATTCCTTCCTTTTCTCCAAGTGAGTGGACTTGGAGTCCTCTGGAGGTCAGTCGCTGGACGACAGCCCTTCGTCCTTCCTGGGTTTGCTCAGGCTCATCTCGGAGTCCACTGGGATGCAGCTCGAGCCGATATCCAAGCGGGCCAAGTATCCCCTCACGGAGATATTGGACCGAGGGGATTCCCATACGGAGGCCTTTCCTGTGGCCGAGGCCATTGTGGGCCCGGCCTTGGAGCTCTGGCAGAGCCCTGCTTCCTGCCCTGCGCCTTCGGCCAGGATGGCCAGGAAGTATGCGGTCCCTACCGGTTCCCTGTCCGGTTTCTCTGAACATCCCTCAGCCGAGGGGTTAGTTACCGACAGCGTTTTCCGGCGTGCCGGAACGCTAGGGACGTGGACAAACCTCCTGACAAGGAGTCCAAGAAATTGGACTATGCCAGGCGAAAAGTCTACGCTGCGTCCTCCCTTGGCCTTCGTCACGCAAGCTCGGCTGTGCTTATGACACATTTCTCCCACGCCCTGTTGGGCTCCCTGGACGAGGTAGTCCCTCATCTCCCGGCTTCCTGCAGACCACGGTTAGGCAGGTGCGGGACCAGGGCAGTGGCCAAGCAGCAACTTCAGACTGCTCTGGACATTGGAGACTCATGCGCCAGGTCAGTCACGGCCGCAGTGGCTATGCGCCGTCGTGCATGGCTGAGGATATCCACCTTCACAGCGAATACCCAGCACAAATTGGCGGATGTCCCCTTCCTGGGGACCGACCTCTTCGGCCCTGGAGTGGAAGGCCACCTCAGAGGATCGAAAGTCCAGTGCCACCTTGGACTCGGTCTCTTCCGCTCCAGAGGAAAAGGGCCGCAGACCGCAACCCAAGCCCTTTCGTCCGTCTGCGCCCCCGGCATGTCCGGCCCAGCAACACCAGGGCCAGCAGGCTCGTGCTTGGCGTCCCAAACCCAAGCCCACGACTTCCTCCTCCAGGAAGCAGGGAGGTAAAGGCCCAGGTGGTCCCTCGGCCGGTCCCTCCTCCAAGCCTGCACAGTGACGGGTTGAGGGGTGTCGCCCCCAACCTTGTCACCTCACCCCAGGGTTCCCCCGTGGGGGGACGGCTCCGGTACTTCCTTTCCGCCTGGTCTGCTATTACCACAGACTGGTGGGTGTTGGAAGTGGTAGGAAAGGGCCTGCCTCTGGAGTTCGAGCAGGCCCCACCCTTCAGAGCCGTCGCACCTCGGGGGGCCTCGGGGTCCGAAGCCTCGCTGTCAGCTCGCCGAGCTGACATCTCTCTCCTCCTCGAGAAGGAGGTGATAAGAGAGGTGGCGGACCCTCCCTCAAACCCGGGGTTCGTGCCCAGGTACTTCCTGGTTCCGAAACGGACGGGGGGCTGGCGCCCCATTCTCGACCTACACGACCTAAACAAGTTCCTAAGGTCTCGAACCTTCAGGATGGTCACTCTGGCTCAGATAATACCATCCTTGGAACACGGCGTGTGGTTCTGCTCTCTGGACTTACAGGACGCGTTCTTTCACGTCCCTATCCATCCGTCCCATCAAAGGTTCCTTCGCTTTCGAGCAGAGGGATCCCTTTTCGAGTTCCAAGCCATGCCCTTCGGCTTATCTCCAGCTCCCAGGGTCTTCACCAAATGCATGGCAGTGGTGACAGCATTCCTGCGGTGCCGAGGGGTCCGGGTTTACCCTTACCTGAACGATTGGCTGATAGCAGTCCCCTCCAGACAGGAGGTGGAGCGGTCCAGAGATCTGGCCCTCCGGGTTTGCTCTCAGGTCGGCCTCCTCATCAACGAGGCCAAGTCGAACTTCGAGCGAAGCAGGTGATTCTTTCATCGGGCAGAGCTCGACTCTCTGAGCCAGAGCACGGCTCGCGGATGAGGGCCGAGGTTCTTTCCTCCTTTGCCCAGTCATTTTGATTGGGCAATTGCGCCTGCCCGGGACTTCCTCGCCTCCTGGGTCTCATGGCGGCCTGTACCAGGCGTGGTCCGTTGGGCCCGCTGGAACATGCGCCCCTTCAGTGGGGGCTGGCCAGCCAGTGGTCCAATGCCGCGATCCGCTGGACCAGCTAGTGACGGTGACCAGGGATGTGGAACGCTCTCCAGTGGTGGACCGTTCCAGTTCATCTGCAGGAGGGCATCCCATTTGTCCGCCCCGAGCCGACGGTCTCTCTATCGACTGATGCCTCTCTGATGGGTTGGGGTGCCCATCTGGGGGAACACCGAGCGCACGGCCTCTGGTCCCCGCGGGAGTCCCGATGCCACATCAACCTGCTGGAGCTCCGAGCGGTCCGCCTAGCTCTCACCGCCTTTGCTCCGTTTCTTCGGGGTCAAGTGGTCCGGGTCCAGACGGACAATACCACGACCATGTACTATCTAAACCGCCAGGGTGGGACACGCTCCATGCTTCTATGCAAGGAAGCTCTCCGCATCTGGTCACTCGTGCGCAGCCTGGAGGCGGATGTCCTAGCCATTCATGTGGCAGGAGCCTCCAACACCCTGTCCGATGCCCTAAGCCGGATAGGGGCTGCGTCCCACGAGTGGTCTCTCCTGCCGGAGGTAGTACAAGATCTGTTCTCCCATTGGGAAACACCTCAGGTGGACCTGTTTGCCTCAAGGGAGAATGCGAAGCTGAGGCTGTTCCATGCCCGCCCCCCAGCAGGGATCGCTGCAGGGGATGCCTTCGAGGCCGTGGACCCCGGCCTCTTCTCGCCTTCCCCATTCCCTTGATGCACAAGGTGCTTCTCAAAGCAAGGAGGGACAAGGCAGGTGATTCTGATAGCCCCAGACTGGCCCCACCAGTACTGGTACCCAGATCTCCTCAGCCTCAGCTCCAGGCTCCCGAGGCAGCTTCCAGCTCGCCTGGACCTGCTCTCAGTCAATCAGGGGAAGGTATTCCATCCGGACCTTCAGTCCCTGCACCTGACGGCCTGGTTCCTGAGCGGCTAGAGTTCCAGGCCTTGGGTCTTTCCGACGAGGTCCTCAGCGTAGTTGAGGCGTCCTGTAAGGAGTCGACCAGAAAATGCTACGCCTTCAAATGGAAAAGATTTTCCATTTGGTGTCAGGGCAAGGGCCCGGACCCTTCCTCCTGTTCCTTGGCGAGCATATTGGACTACCTTTGGTCCCTTTCTCAGCAAGGGCTTAGGTCGACGACCCTTAAGGTGCACCTGGCAGCCATCTCTGCTTACCGGGCGTGAGCCGGGAAGCAGTCGGTGGCGCAGGAGAAGGTGGTCTGGCGCTTTTTCAAAGGCCTTGATCACATTTCCCCTCCGGTGTGAGAACCTCCACCTCCGTGGGATCTACTGCTGGTACTGGCAAAGCTCATGGGCAAGCCATTCGAACCAATGCACAGGTGTGAACTCTCTCACCTGTCGTGGAAGACCGCCTTCTTGGTGGCTATCACATCAGCCAGAAGGATGGGAGAGCTCCAGGCGCTCTGCATCGAGTCTCCTTACCTGGTCTACCACAGGGAAAAGGTTGTCCTGCGCCCCCACCCGAAATTCCTTCCGAAGGTGGTGTCGGAGTTTCACCTTAACCAGGTGTTGACTCTGCCGGTGTTCTACCCCAATCACACCTCGGAGGCCGAATATAGGCTCCATACTCTGGACCCTAGAAGGGCGCTCACTTACTATAAGGAGCGCACGGCTGAAATTCGGGGAGAGGTTCGCCAGCTGTTTGTCACCTACGCTGAAGCCGCACCTGGCAGACCTGCAGCCAAGCGGACGATAGGCAGGTGGGTCACCTCCTGCATAGATCTCTGCTATAAGTTGGCGGGCATGGAGCCTCCCAGAGGGATAAGAGCTTATTCTACCCGCCATTCTGCTGCATCGGTGGCTGCTTCCAGGGACGTCCCTATCCAGGAAATCTGCAGGGCTGCTACCTGGAAGTCAGCACACACCTTCATCACCCATTACCACATCGACCTTGAGTCATGCCGGGATGCTGGTTTTGGGGCCTCGGTTCTCCAGTCTCTTTTCCCTAAGTAGGGGGTGTGCACTTTGCCTCCCTCCTCCCGGAGAACTGCTAGGAGTCTGCCAGACAGTGTGGATGAACAACATATCCATGTCCCTAGAAATACAGGTTACTCACCTGTAACAGGAGTTCTAGGAATGGTATATGTTGTTCATCCACACGACCCACCCGACCTCCCCGGCTTCGATGCACAACCTGAGCTTCCAGCGGGCCAGATCTGGCGTCATGGGGCGGAGCCGAGAGTTTTACCACCCGGGTGGGTGGGAAGAGCCAGCTTGAAGACCTTCCAGCAAGATTTAAAGCGGCAAGGATGCCTGCCAGACAGTGTGGATGAACATTGGTTGCCTTTACTATGCTGCCTTTTCACTTTTCCCACTGTTCCTCCAGCCCACGCAGGCCATCCCTCCCATCTGATCACCCCCAGGCATTCCCCCATCTTTATAAAATTTGCCCTCCCGAAGTCCAGGACCTTTGCCCTTGTAAGGTTAGATTCTGCAGCTGTCCTTGTACTGAGCCACACTGCACAGTGATCACTAGTGCCCAGGTGGCCTCCTACCTTGACATCTGCAATACTGTCCTTGTTAGAGAGTACCAAGCTCAGTATTGCCCCATGATGAGCAGGTTCACTGACTAGTTGCCTGAGAAACGCCCCTTGCAGAGAGTCCTGGATGTCCCTGCTTGTAGCCAAAACCGCTGCTGAGAGGCACCAGTCTACATCTGGCAGGTTGAAGTCCCCCACCAGCAGCCTGTCCCCCATTTCTTCCATCTTGCTAGTGGCTTTCATCCGTACCTTATGTAATTCTTCCCCCGTGTTGGAGATCTGTAGATCACTTTAGTGCGAATAGTGGCTCCATTCCCTGTCTCCAGGGTGACTCACAGTACCTCTGCCTCCCCTGTGTTCCCTGTATCTCCGTTGTGTTTGTTTTCCTTCACATAAAGCACCACACCCCCTCCTTACTTTCCTACCCGGTCCTTACTGAACAGAGTAGATCCTGGTATGCTTGTTTCTCTGGGACTCACCCCACCACTTTTTCTGGACCACTTGGAGGGTGGGTGCCATGGTCAGTAGTGCGGAGTGTGCCTGGATGCTGGTGTCGTCCTGGTTATTTTTCTCCCTCAGGGTTGCTAGCATGCACTGATGCACGCCACTGGTCATGCTTATGGTTGGGCTTACATCTAGCATCACCCCCCCCATCAGATTGGCTCCAGCTGCACTTTCACCCATATTCTACATGCAGGCCCTCTCCTCCAGTCAGAAGTCGGGGTAACAAACCCATTATTCCTTAGCAAATTAACATCAGTAATTTTAAGTTTAATAAAATGACTGCTCAGTGCTCAGAACAGTCATTTGTCATGAAAACGACAGTAGTAGCATCATCCTCTTTCCTTGCATTCTGATTGTTCGACTATCAAGAACAAACACATGATGCTTCATTGTTGTGATGTGCTAATTGGGTCACTATTCTCAGCAATAATGTAATCGTCTTGTAAAGATAAAGTACTCGAGCCAGCCCGCTGGCGCAGCGGTTGGATTTCCACTTGTGACGCCAGCAACCCGGGATCGGGAACGTGCCCGGGAGCTGGAGGGCCGCCCGGGGAGGAGGTCTGAGCATCCCAAGGACAGCTCGCCTTCTCTGGGGGGAGGGGGGAATCTAGGGCTTGGCGCATGTCTGACCTCAGGTGGAGACCGGAGGTACAACAAGCCCCAAGCCAATGAGAAGGGTGTCGTGCTGGACGTTGGCGCTTAGCGCCTTGATGTCTGGGCACACAGTACGCCAAGAAACAGCGAAAATGGCCACAGCATCTCCGGTAGACTGAGCGCTAGTGCCGATCCCCCAGTGCCTCCTACCTGCCACTGAACTGGCATCCCAATGAGACAGGAAGAAGACTGGGTGGCTGGGCTCCACCTCGACCCCGCCTGGGGGGTAAACCAAGGCTCCGTGGGGGGTGAGACCGCTCAGAAAGGTCAGATAGGAGAGCGGGGACTTACAAGGCATAAGCGTCTCCGGAAGAGTGGAGTGCCAATGGCCGGGGGGAGTAAAAAGAGAAAGTGGTTAAAAAAAAAAGATCAAGTACTCGTCCTATAGCCTCATACTTTTTTTTTTTAAAGTTATATTTGTTAATTTTGTAAAGTCAGTCAATGCAAGCATCTCCCATAGGACAATACATAGTGAGGATCACATCTACGTTTTGACAGTTCAGCATCACTGCACTCGTGTAATTGTTACATCATGGGGGGAGGGTTATCTAACATTGTACAACATTAATATATTCATAGGCTAGTGCTATCGTGAGTGGGGATAAACCAGGATAGGTAAAACATTTCCAGTAGAGCACCCATTTAATAGGTTAATCAGCCCCAACATCCTTACTAGGGAAATGAACTTAAAATCAAAGCAGCTTCCCAGTTCTGTAAATCTTATATTTATCTAGTTTCATACAGAAAAAGCTGTCCACCCAGCAAACATATGCCATTGAACTATAGGATCTGTTTGAAGAGGGTGGAAAATATCATTAGAAAAGAAAGAAGGAAAACAGAAGCATCATTATCCTATAGAAAGGACAATGGTAAGGGTTTCTATGGATACATAAATCAAAATAGAAAGGATAGGCAGGGTGTGGGGCCACTAAATAAGGATGGCATGGAATGTAAGAAACCAAAGGAAATGGCTGATGCCCTAAATGAGTTTTTTTGGGACTATATTTGAAAAAAGTTGGAATGTTACAGTGGTCGAAGTGAAGGGTGATGATAACTTAATAAACCTGTCGACGACAAAGGAAGAGATGGGAGAGTTAATAAACAAATTGAAACCTTACAAATCGGCAGGACCAGATCTGTTGCATCCAAGATACATCAAGGAACTGGCTCTGTTGGTAACAGAGATACTGGTTCAGATATTTACTAAGTCTTTTAACATTGGAGAGATTCCAGCAGATTGGAAACGGTCTTTTGTGGTACCATTGTTTAAAAAAGGAAGTGATTGATATGGCAAATGATAAACCGGTGAGTTTGACTGCTGGATTGGGGAAGGTAGCTGAAAGTATATTTAAAAAAAAAAGAGGAAAACGTGGAAATTTTGGGATTTAATGATAGGAAACAACACGGATTTAAGAAAAATAGGGCATGTACATCTAAGCTTCTATGAAAGTATTGTGGAAACGGATAATAGGAATATACCAACTGACATTTTTTTGATCTTCCATAAAGTATTTGATAAAGTGCCGCATGACAACCTAATTAAGAAAATAATAAAGATAGGGCTGGATGGACGAATTATTACATGAATTAAGAACTGGTTGAGTAATAGGACTCCGAGTGAGAACAACTGGGGAATTATCTGACAACATAAAGGTAGAAATTGGTGTCCCACAGGGCTCTGTACTAGGGCCAATATTGTTTTCTCTATATATTAGCGACCTACAGCAAAATATTACAAATCAGGTTATCCAATTCGCAGACCATATTAAGTTGGGAGGCCCAGTGGGTTCTGAGGAACAACATAGGGTACTACATCTGGACCTTAAGAGAATTGAGGATTGGACAATTCGGAATAAAATGAAATTCAGTATAAAAAAATCAGGAATAATGCATTTGGGGAGAAATGCTAAAATCAGTAAAATTTAAACGGGGTGGAATTGCAAGAAGCTGAAGAGGAGGACGACTGCGGGGTACTTATTGACAACAAGCTCACTTTTGTTAAACAATGAACGTGGATCATACAAAGGGCTAATTGTATGATTAGGAACATTAAAAATAGAATAAAGTATGGGGTGGTGTGTGTAACGAGAAGTTTACATACACCCAAGGGGTTAGATGCTACATAAACCACAAGAGCAAAGCTCGAGGAGTTTGTGCAAGCATCTAACCCCGAGGGTGTGTGTAAACTTTGAGGTTACACACACACGCCACCTCATATTTTATTTTATATAATTGCTGGGCTTTCATTTTTCGCCACAGCAATTATATAAAATAAAAGACGTCCCATGTGGCTGCGGTCCACATGGGTTTGAGTATGTGGGCCACGGTTGGTTTTATTTATTTAAACGTCCATTCACTTTTTGTGTTCCAAGGTGACATTTTTCCTTTTTTATGTAAAAAATTCAATTATTGCTTCTGTGGTGACTTACTGCCGAGTGAGAATGGCGGTTCCATGTCCAAGGGAAAGACAAGGAGCCAACAGTTCGGAAAGAAGAGCCGCAGTCAGCACATGCGCAGAAAGAGGAAAACTGTGCGCGTGTTTGCCATAAAAAACACTCCTTTATTACGGCAAATAACACCACAGTTTTTCTATAAGAAAAATGAAGACCCATTAATTATATGAAGTTTTATGAATGAATCCATAAGGTGTTACTGCCAATATATAGATCATACGTGAGACCATATTTGGACTTTGGGTCACAACTCTGAAGTCCATATACCAAAGGTGAGATAAAAAGGATGGAAACGGTACAGAGGAGATTTACTAGAATGATGGGGACCATGGGTAGATATAAATATGAGGAGAGACTTGAGAACACTTGTTTGTTTACTTTGCAACAGAGGAGATTAAGGGGAGATCTATTGACTCTCTTTGGAATTGTAAGGGACAAAGAACTAAGAGAAGAGATAGGACTAATAATGCAAAATAAATCGGAAGGACTGAGAGGACGTGGGGTGCAGATCAAATTAGAAACAGTAAAAAAAAAAATAAAGTATTTTATTCATTCAAAAACAGGACAGGGAGAGTCTGGAACATCTTACCAAAAGAGATTGTTGACAGTAAATCAGCAGCAGAATTTAAAAGAAGGCTAGATAACTGGATAGTAACAAATAGGGTAAGATGTACCCACTAAGGTGGGGAATGGTTTTATGGACCTTTGGGTTTCTGCCGTTCTAGACCCAGTGTAAGCACTCAGTATAAGTTCTAAGCCAGGGATACAAACAACAATAACACCTAAACATAGCTTAGAGCTTTGTTTACAAACAACTAATTAATGAACCCCAGGTTGAGTGCATAAGAAACGGAGTTCCTGCCACAAGCAGGTGAGCGCCACGCTGCTGAGTAAGTCGTCTGGGCTTGAGAAGAGAGACATGGCTTGTCATTCGTATACCTCAAAGATTGTCCTCCCTTTCAGATTTCGACTCAAAATCTCTACCCGCACAGTCCTGCTCAATTTTTACCAACAGTTTTCCACCTTCTACTGGGTCAGAAAAATTATACATTATGTTCCCATATCCAATTTTGAGGCTTGCTGCTATTTAACAGCACATGAAGGACTCCGAGCTGGTGTAATCTAGAACACACTCCATCATATCCTTTGTGCCATTGACTGGTGGCAAAGCTAAGGTCTGAAAAGATGTGTATAGGAGCCTCTTGCTATCTTGAGTGGGCTAAACTTTTTTGCTTCTTGCAGAACAGTGTCCCTTTCTTTAAGAGAGCCCATAATTGTCAGAATTGTACGGGCCGGGGTACAGGCTGCTGCAGTGTGGATTTGGCCTCGTCGAGGCGTCATGTGGTAGCCCCACTGAGAACCCATCTGTAGTATGTCTTGGAGCCACTGTTCCAAAAGAAAAAGTTACTTGCCATAGTAATCTTGTTTCTCCCAGGGGATACTCCAATATTCATAACTCTTCTGCAGTGTGCCTTTAAGCCAGATCTGCCCGGAGATGGAATGTTGTGCTAATGATAGAATCATTGGCTCGTGTCACTTTTTCAAATGCTACCACCTATCGATTGCCTACATTCTAACCCTCAGATTTCGTAGACGTCTGGAAAGATGGGGCCCAAAAATGCATAACAAGTACTAACATTTTTTGTAATTAAACAACTTCCATGAACAACCTCTAACTAGAGAAGAAAAAAAATTCTATATATAATTTATTTATTTATTTTTTTAACCCACACAGTCCTCAATGTCAGAATCACCTGAGGAAGGGAGAAAAACCACTGAAACACAGTTGCAATAAAAAGCCAGAATGTGGCATGCATACATTATAAGTGCAGCATGGGATGCAGAGGCCACTGGTTCTGGTAGGGGAGGCAGGGTGGGAGAGTTATGAATATTGGAGTACCGTATCCCCTGGGAGAAATAAGATTACTATGGTAACTTTTTCTTCTCACCCCAGGAATACTCCAATATTCCTAACTCTTCTGCAGACTAAGTAGCAGTACCTTTGGAGGTGGGCACAGAACCTATTTTGGAAACAGGTTCTGCAGAACAGCTGTACCAAACCTGGCATCAGCCTTAGCCTACATATCCAGGCTGTAGTGTTTGGTAAATGTGTGAACAGTTCTCCAAGTAGCTGCTTTACAGATATCCACCAGGGGAACAACATCACTGGAAGCTGCCAAAGTGGCAGCTGTACCCCTTGTGGAATGGGCTCTGAGCCCTACTGGGGTGTCCTTACCTGCTTTTGAATAGCAAACTGGATACACTGGACAATCCAACAAGAAATGGTCCTGTTAGATGCTGGATTACCTTTTCTCACATCCCCATAAGTCAGGAATAGTTGCTTTCTTGTCTGCCTATGAGGCTCAGTTGCTGTCATGTAGTAGCTTAAAGCTGTCTTGACATCAAGGCTATGTAACCGACGCTCACCAGAGCATGAGTGTTCGGTAAAGAATACTGGCAAGGTGATGGTTTGGTTCAGGTGAAAATCGTACAACTTTTGGGAGGAATTTCCTATTAGTTCTGAGGACAACTTTGTCCCTGTGGAAGGAGATGTAGTCTTGTTCAGTGCATAGGGCCTGAAGTTCACTGGTATGCCTAGCTGAAGTGACAGCCACTAAAACATACTGTTTTCCATGCAACATACTTTAGAGTTGCTGAAGACATGGGTTCAGAGGGAGAGCCCATGAGTTTGGCAGTACAAATGTATAGGTCCCATGCCGGCACTGGATCCCTAACTGGTGGGTGCAGGTGGGAAAGGTCCTTAAAGAACCTTTTAAAGATTGGGTTTGATGCCATGGAGGTAGCCTTACCTGTTGAGGTATAAGCAGAAACTGAAGCTAGATGAAACTTCAAGGTAGAAGGCTGCAAGCCTGAGGAATGCAAAGAAACCAGGTAATCCAGCACCTGTGACACTCCTGTCTGTACTGGCAGTATATGCCTGGTAGAACACCAGATAGAAAACCGTTTCCATTTTGCAGCATCGGTTTTCTTTGTGGAAGGCTTCCTATAGAAACATAGAATTTGACGGCAGATAAGGACCGCTTGGCCCACCCAGTCTGCCCATTTCCCTACCTACTGGATAAGCTGCAGATCCTAGTTAACCAGCAGCCTACTTCTTCCTACCCCACCCCCCCAGAACTGCCTTATGACTATCCCATGCATGCTTGAATTCCACCACTGATTTTGACTCCACAACCTCCTCCGGAAGGCCGTTCCATGCATCCACAACCCTCTCTGTGAAAAAATACTTCCTTAAATTACCTCTGAGCCGCCCCTCTATCTTCAAATTGTGCCCTCTTGTTCTTGCACACCTCTTTTTTTGAAAGATGCTACCCTCTTGGACTTTGTTGATTCCCTTGAGGTACTTGAACGTTTCTATCATGTCCTCCCTCTCCCTTCTTTCCTCGAGGCTATACATATTAAGCTCCTTAAGTCTCTCTTCATATGTCTTCCGTGCAGACCCTGCACCATTTTAGTTGCCCTCCTCTGGACAGCTTCCATCCTGTCTATGTCTTTGCGGAGTTGGGTCTCAGAACTGCACACAGTACTCCAGATGGGTCTCACCAGCTGTCTGTACAGAGGGATAATAACTTCTGTTTCTACTGGTGATGCCTCTCCCTATGCATCCCAGTATCCCCCAGCCCTCCTTGCTGCCCTCTCACATTGCTTGCCCGTCTTTAGGTCATCTGATATGACTACCCCAGGTCCCTTTCCATTTTGTTGTTGTTAGTATCTCACCCCCATTGTGTACTCTTCCCTGGGTTTTGTTTCCCAGGTGCATTACCTTGCACTTCTTAGCATTGAATCTAAGCTGCCATACATTTGACCATTCCTCTAACCTTGCCAAGTCCCTTCTCATCCTTTCCACCCCACCCTGTGCATCAACTCTGTTGCAGATCTTAGTGTCATCTGCAAAGAGACATACTTTTCTTTCCAGTCCTTCTAGCAATGTCGCTTATAAAGACATTGAAGAGGACCGGTCCTAATACTGAACCCTGCGGTACCCCACTAGTAACCCTCCTTTCTTCTGAGTGGACTCCATTTACTATTACTCTCTGTGTCCTATTCTCCAGCCAGTTCTTTACCCAGGCTGTCATCTTGGGACCCACTCCCAGGCTGGCTAACTTGTATATTAATCTTGTGTGGGACTGTGTCAAATGCCTTGCTAAAGTCTAGGTAGGCCATGTCCATAGCCCCTCCCTGATCTACTACTTTGGTCACCCAGTCAAAGAAATCTATCAGATTCGTCTGGCATGACCTTCCGCTGTGAATCCATGCTGCCTAGGGTCCTGTGCCCTCTGGCCTCTAGATACTGACAATTCTTTCCTTTAGAAGTGATTCCATCATTTTCCTATCACTGAGGTTAAACTAACAGGTCTATAGTTTCCTGCTTCTGCCTTGCTCCCACTTTTGTGAGGGAATCACATCTGCCCTCCTCCAGTCCTCTGGTACCACCCCATCCTCCATGATTTGTTAAAAGGGTAGTCAGTGGTGTCACTAGTTCTACCCTTAGTTCTTTTAGAATTCTGGGATGAATCCCATCAGGCCCCATTGCTTTGTCCACCTTCAGTTTTAAGAGTTCTTTCAGAACCCTTTGTTCTGTAAATGGGCCAGTATCAACTTCTGTATCCAGAGTGTTACTACTGTTTGTTTTATGTACCTCCCCCTTCCTTTGTAAATACTGAGCAAAATATTTGTTTAGTATCTCTGCCTTTTCACAGTCACCCTCTGCCCACCCTCCCTCCCTTTATTAAGCCTCACTATCCCTCCCTTGGTCTTCCTTCGCTCCCTGATGTACCTATAAAAAAGGGTTGGACCTTGCACCCCCTTGCTTATGTACCACATGGTGGTGGTATTGTCTGTTCTGACTTGTACCAACTTCTCTTGAATCAGTGGTGTGAATGCTTGCATTGCCAGGAAAACTATACCCCTTTAAAATGTCCAAGACCCTTTCAGAGAGATGCAAGCCAGAATACTCTTAAGTCCTCAAGAGCCATGCCTTGAGTCTTGAGTGATCTGAGGTTCGGGTATAGAAGCCTCCCCTGACTGGAGGTTAACAGATTGTGTCTCCTGGGAAGATGTATTGGTTTGTCCACTGACATGGAGAATAGTAGGGGATACCATGGCTGCCTGACCCAGTCTGGAGCTATCAGAATTGTAGCTGGCTGAAGCCTGAGCTTGAGCAATACCCTGTACATCAGAGGAAATAAGGGAGGGGGGGACTACAGATACTTCCCTGACCAGTCCAGAATTAGGGCATCTAGATGCACTGTGCCCACTGTTGGTGGCCTGCAACAGTATTGTGGAAGGTAGTGGCTCTCGTGGGATGCAAAGAGATCTATTTCTGAGGTACCCCACCTTTTGAATATTACTTGTACCGCCTGCCTGTTCAAGGACCATTTGTGATGGGCCTGGCTGATCTGACTTAGAGCATCTATCAGAGCATTGTCCTTGCCTGGTAGATGAACAGCCTGAAGAGATACTCCTAGAGAGTAAGCCAGAGTCCAGATTTGCATGGCTTCTGTGCAAAAAAGGGTTGGACCTTGTACCCCCTTCTTTATGTACCACGTGGTGGTGGTATTGTCTGTTCTGACTTGTACCAACTTCTCTTGAATCAGTGGTGTGAATGCTTGCATTGCCAGGAAAACTGCCCTGAGCTCCAACAGATTGATGTGCAGAATGGACTCTGCACTTGACCACATGCCCTGGGTAGTGTGCTCTCCCAGATGGGCACCCCATCCCAGCAGAAAGGCATCTGTTGTGAGAATTATGGAAGGCAGCTCCTTTTGAAAGGGAACTCCTTCTCAGAGGTTCTTGGCACATGCAGTTTTCTTTATTTACTGTTTTGTGGTGCCTCCCAACGCTGGCACCATCTGCCCAGTCACAGCCCCCTTTCGCTGCAGCATCCCACATTTAGCTGCACTCCCGGTATTCCCTGGCTTACCCCCAGGGCGGAGTCGCAGCACCTGACTCCCCTTGAAGGTGCCGCGATCAACAGGATAGGGCGGGAGTCAGCCTGGGAGCCGATTGCAGCCCAGGGCGGGCGTCATCGAGGTGGTGGGTGGCAGGCTTTTCTCCCACTGTGAGTGGGGGCGGGAACGTGCCGTGATGCCAGCGTCTGTCCTGCCCCTCAAACTCTTGGTTGGTGCTGGTTGCTGTGGTGCCCCCAGCCTCCACCGGGGTCCCACAAGCACCGGTCACAAACCGCACCCTCCCCCGGAGAAGGAGAGCAGCCCATGGGTCGCTCTATCCTTCTTCCCCGGCTGGCCCTCTGATGACCCAGGTCCATTCCTGAACCTAGGTTGCTGGTGTCGCAAGCGGAAATTCAACAGCTGTGCCAACAGGCTGGCCGGTTCTTGGTACATGCAGTTTGAAAGAACCTGCCAGTTGCAAAACACTTTTTACCCTGTCCACAGGTCAGAAAGCTCTGCCCTCTCTGGTATTTAGTTCTGCCCTATGAACTGCAGAACTGGAGTGGGAAGAACTGATTTCTTTAGATTTAACAAAAAAACTCAAGGACCCCAGAAGGTGCTGGGTGAGCTGTAAGTGCTCCCTTAACTGCTGTGGTGACTTTCCCACCACTAGCTAGTCGTCCAGACAGGGGAACACTGTGACACCTTGCGTTCACAAGTGTGCCACGACTACTACCAGACACTTTGTGAACAGCCTTGGAGCTGAGGTGAGGCTGAATGGCAGGGCTGAGAACTGATAATGACCTGATGGGAGTCTGAATCTGAGATATTTTCTGTGAGACTCCCTTATGGGGATGTGGAAATAGGCATCTTTTAGGTCCAGTGATGCCAGTCAATCTCCTTTTTGGAGGGCAGGCAGAATCAGATAATGTTACCATTTTTAATTTTGGTTTTGAAAGGTACATGTTTAGCACCCTTAGGTCTAAGATAGGCTGCAATTTCCCATTTTCTTTGGTGTAAGAACATTTCTTGAGTATAGTCCTTTTCCTCTGTGCTGTAGGGGCACTGGTTCCACTGTCCTTAACAGTAACAGGTTTTGAACCTTCCTTTCCAACAGCTTTGTCTCCATGATGGCAGCTGGTTTGAAGACTCTTGTTCTCAGAGAGGGGAAGGACTTGGAAGTGTAGAGGCAGTCTCTGACCCACTATCTCCAGGACCCATCTGTCTGTGGTAATATTTTTCCAGGCCTGGAAATAATGGGTCAGCCTGCCTCTTACTGGGGGGGGAAAGCTGCCTGAAAGAATAAGTCAGGGGTCCTGTTTAGCCTGGGGCTGAGAGTGGGGACCCTGCCTGGAACTCCTCCTGCACCTGCCCCTAAAATACCCTTGTTGGGGGTATTGAGAAGCCTGATGAATAGCCATGGCCTGGTAAAAAGGCCTGGAGTGAAATTGCTTGCCCCTGCCTCTCCTGTTATATGGCCTTGAGGAAGGAGAGGACTTTTCTTCATGTAGGTCTCTGTATGGGTCCCAAACAGAGAATTTCCCTCCACTGGGAAGTCCAGGGCCTTGTTTTGGTTGTCTTTGTGTGAGGTTTGTGTCTCTTAACTAAGCAGACCTCCTTTGGGCTATGGTATTGGCCATCTACGTGGCAGCAGTGTCATTAGAGTCTGCTGCCATTTGAAATTGGTATTTGGCAGCTTTCATGCCAAACCTAGCTGTCCCTGTCAAATCTGCTGCCAAATTGGCTGGGGCTTTTTCTGCCATAGCCAGCACAGACTGCCAAAGGAATTTTTGATATCGGGCAGCATAAGCTTGAAAGTTGGCCTGCTTGATAGCCAATGAAGCTGATAAATCGCCCTTTTTGGCCATGCTGTCTATTTTTCATGAGTCCCTCTCTGGTGGATGAGAAGCCAGAGGTACTTTTGCCTTGTCACAGGCTGCAGCTTGCACCACCCCCTGGTGGTCAGGGTGTGAATATAAAAATTCAGCCCCCTCTCTGTCAAGCTGGTATTTTTTATCCAACTTTTTGTCCAAAGGTGGGACAGACCCAGGTGTCAGGAGCAGCTTGAGGGCATCCCTCTTAAAAAAACTTACAGGGAGCAATAGTTTTTTTGGTGGTTGTCAAGCCCGTCATCTCAAGATACTCCACGTCATCCTCATCTTTTATCACTTCTGTGGTAGAGATGTCCAATGCATCCACAATTTTCCTGACAAAGGAAAAATTGGAAGAATAGTCCTCAGACGACCTGGGAGGAGAGCCACACTCCTGTTCAGGGGATATTTCAGGCTCTATAGGCTCCCCTTCCTCCTCCTCTTCCCCTTCCCCATAACCATTCCCCAGAGAGAAGGATTGGCTAACATCCACAGGTGTCTGAACTGTAGGCTGTGGCTCAGCAGGCAGCAGACCTTGCAAGGCTTGTAAAATCTTTAATACCTGTGCAACTTCCAGAGGAGAAGGCATGGCAGGCTGCTCCACAGAAGTCCCCTTAGGCTGATTAGCAGGGGGTTCAGTGTGCTTTGACTTTTTTAGTCTTTTTTGCTGGAACCAGAGAGCTAGCCAGTTCAGCCACTCTTTTAATACCCATATCAGGAGTAGAAGTCATTGGAACTGTGGTTTCACCCACAGCCTCAGAGGGTGTCGGCTGGTCAGAGCCAGAGGGACCCTTAGGTGGAGGCACTTTCTTTTTAAGCCTTTTCAGACGTTTTTCATGTGTCTTTTCAGGAAAGGTTTTACAAATTTCACAATCTGTAGTTAAATAGTCATAACCAAGGCAGATGACACAGGAATTGTGCTTATCTGCCTTGGCAAAGACCTCTCCATACTCCGTGCAATTTTTGATACTGGGTTCACCGGTCTTTTTCTTCGGTTCATCTGACATTAACAAAAAACAGCGACTGCTATAAAACAATTAAATTTAAGAATTTTTTTTTTTTTAAAGAAATTCAGTGGTTGTGGTCGGTTCAGGAACCGAGGAAAACTGGAACCGGTATTAGCGGTTCAGTAACCGATAAACTCGGTTACACAAATAAAAAACAATTAAGTTTTTAAAACTAAAAAAAAAAAAAAAAAGACGAAATGAAGGGAAAAAATCCCTGCTAAGAAAACCCTTCGGTTTCCCACAGGCTGTACCGAACCGCGGAAAACCGAGAAAATAACTAAATCTAACTAAAATTACTAACAGTTTTAAGTTGAACAAAAGATAAGGACAGCAGTTGAAAATAAAATAAAAGTAGTATACTTAGATGTTATTTTGAAGTGTCTTAAGGCAAGATGATGAGGAGAAAACCTCCGCATCTAGTCTTGACAGGTGGAGAGAGAAATCTGAGGGTTAGAATGTAGGCAGTTGATAGGCGGCAATATTTGAGAAAGTAGCATGAGCCAATGATTCTATCATTAGCACAACATTCCATCTCTGGGCAGATGTGGCTTAAAGGCACACTGCAGAAGAGTTAGGAATATTGGAAGTATTCCTGGGGTGAGAAAACGGCAATGTCCTTCCCTTCTACTGCCTCCGGTAGTCCAAGGATACGAGTGTGGGACGCCCGTGCCCCATTCTCCAGATTTTCCAGTTGGCATCGTAATTGTATGTTTTCTTTTACGAGTCTCGCTGTTGCCACCATTGCCTTGTCTGCCGACTTGGTCGCACCTTTGGCTTCGTCCTCCACCGCCTATATTTTTGTATCAACCACCAGCATTCTTGCAGTAAAGTCATCCATTTTCTTGTCTAGTGCCTAGATGGCTTTTAACAGCGTGGTGTTAGACTGTTGATTTGGGTTTGTAGTTGGAGGGTCCCCATCTTTGCTCCGGTCCAGCCACGTCTCCTTCTGTTTGAGGCCATCACCTCCTGCTGCAGTTTTCAGACGACTCAGACCTTCTGATGCTTGTTTGTTTGGTATGTAAATATTCAAAAGATCAAGCTTTCTCTGAATCTAGCTTCCTTAGGTAAATTTGGCGATTTTGCACTACAAACTGCCAGGTTTATAAGTCTGGGCTCACAGAGCTGCAAAAGTCTGCTGCTCGCAGCTCTGCTGCTGGCCATGGCCCCCCAGCCTCATACTTTTATTCATTCGCCAGTCACATTACTGCCTTGTACAGTGACCCAGCTAGCACTTTATCACTTAATTAAATTGTAGTTTGTAGCTCTAATGCAGGAGAGATCTAAAATCCCATCCTCTTGTGAGAGCTGCTCTCTGGTGTTCCCGGTTTTTTTATTTATTTTATTTACTCTTTTCCTGCCCCTTCTCTCCACCACAGTGGTTCTCTTCAGGGTACCCTAGGCTGGGGTCGCCTAGTCCTTCCCTGGGTAACTCCCTTGAGGACCCATCGGACCTACCTCCATCCTGCCTTGGCCTGCCGCCCCCTGAGCGGGAAGAGAGGGGTCCCAGGTATTCCCCCTACCAGTCCATTATAGTGTGCCTCAGGAGGTCTGTGTGGTGTTCTGCCGAGACCCCGGTTATGGGATCTGGAGCAGCAGGGTCCCTTCTACGACCTCCATAGTGAGGTGTTTTTCCTGTTTCTCATTCTGTCCCACAGTATTCTAGTGCGCTAGGGAAGCCTAGGGGCGGAGCACATCACAACTTGCTGTTGCTCCAGCCCCTGGCCAACATCCTCCCACCCACTTCCATGCCATCCTGCTGCCCCTCCACCCATGGTCACCCAGGTGGCGATAAAGCTGCGAGACAGGCATCCCATCCTCCCCGGAGAAGGAGAGCAGCCAGTGGGCAATCAATTCTTCTCCCCCTGGCCTGCCCTCCACCATACTGAGTCCATTCCTGAACCCAGGTCGCTGGCGTCACAAGTGGTAGCTCTACCGCTGCGCCAGCGGGCCGGCCACCCCCAGTCATCTTTCTTGAGTAAGCTTCGAGGTCCTGTCTTCGGGCTTTGTGCTGCGTCTTGGGATCGAGACCCCACATTTCATGTTTCTCTGTTGGTTTGAGCTCTGATAGAATTCACCCTTCCCTTTAAAACAATGTGGGATTAAAAAGAGTGTCCCCCAACCCCGATTTAGAAAAATAGGTGACAACCAGGATGGGCAGATTACATAGCCAGGTGGACAATGCCACTAAATAACTTGATTTGACTACCAGACTGAAAGTTACCAGCCGACTGTCTACCTGTCCTCCGAGTGATTTGAGTCGTTAAAATGATGGGCAATTAAAAAAATAAATAAATAATAGATTTGGCTACAACATTTTGAGAGCTAGTGACCAAAGTGACCACCAGTTTACAAACTGATTTGTCCCAACAGAAAACGACTTGTAGTCTATCTTGTTGCACCGCTGTACTGATCTCCCTGCCCTTGCCTTTTGTGTCTGACTGACCAGAGGGTCTGATGTCACCTCTGCAATACCTGGCCTACCCCACCTCACACCTGAGCTAACCAGCTATTGGGCTTAGGTTTCATTTCTGCTCACAGCTCCTTTTCCCTCCCTTTGGGTCACTATGGGGCACATTTTATTTATTTCAGGTTAGGATTAAAATACCTTTCAGCTGTATGCTCGTTTACAAACGTTTCAGGTCGGATAACGAAATACAGAGACAAAATGGATACAAATAAACACACTGAAGGGTCAAGACATCAAAAATACAGAAACTAGGTAATATTCACATTTGGTTTCAGTTTATGGTACATTCTTAATAAGTGTAAGGGCTTACAACATCTATACTCGGGTAGTGTGAAACAACACTTTTCAGAATCTTGGGATCAGAGACGGTTCCCAGGCTAAGACATTAGAAAGGTATAAATAGGAGCAACCAGGGGTGGCTTTGTCAAAGGGTGGGAGAGGAGGTGGGTAAGGGTGGGAGGATTGTGGGGGTGGGTATGACATGAACGGGGGCCAAGTCAGAGGTTGAACTGGAGAAAGACAGGGTTATAATAAACAATTGCAGACATTCTCACTGGCAAGATGAGATCACTGAACGTTTGCTGTGGAGAATGTAGCATACCCTCCCCGATGACTGAATTTATCCTCCTGGGTTATGCTGCAGCCTTCTGCCACTCTTGACTGGGATCCAGGGTAGAGCTACACTCTTCGCCCCCGGCAGGAGGGTAGCTAGAAGGTACATTGTTTACTTCCAGTCACCAGTCAAGGGCCTTTTACTGTTGGCGATCTGCTCTAAATGTCTCAGTAGCATTAATCACATGTTTACAGGCTAGGATCCTTCAGAACTTCCCTGCCTGCAGATTCCCCTGGCACACACGGGGAATATTTTTCATGCCCCAGTTAAAAGGGGGCCTAAATTGGCACTGGCCTACCAGCCAGATGCTGGTAAATATGGGCCAGTAACATTGTCCTTTAACATTTGGGCAAGTGGAAAGTGTGTGTGGTCAGTAGATCTTCCCAGTAACTAGCCATGCTGGCTAGCAGCTGCAAATTAACCACTAGCCCTGCTGGCTAATAGCTGCAGAACTTATTTTTACCCCCTCAGTAATCTCAGTGTGGTATGTTGTGGCTGCAGCTCAGGCGAGTTTCTACTTTGTATGCTGTGCTGTATTATACAGTACAGCTGATGCAGGTGCTTGAGCTGTGGGACTTGTGCCACTTATGCAACAGCTGCATCCATGCCCTTTGAGTTTGCGCATGCGCGTCGAACTCCTTGGGAGAGTAGGCTTTAAGGGGTGTGACACTGTCTGTCCAATGCACAGTGTTCTGCATGGGACTAAACAGCATCACACCAATCGTCTGTCAGGCTGGTTGTGTCGCTGTTTTGCCTTCAGTGGTCTGCACATGAAAAGAAAAAGCGGCGCCAGTCAGGAGTCTGCTTTTTCCTTTCATCTGCAGGTCACTGCAGAACAAACAGCTGACTGCGTCCTGACGTCTCTGCGCTGGCTGGGAGGAGGCGCTTTCCTGCCTGCCTCCTCCACGTCACTGTTTTTCCAACACCAAGATACCCACTCTTGGTGTTGGATGAGTCACCCCCAAACACACACACATAACCTCCGACCTCAGCGTGCCCAATCCCGGGTGGCATTGACTCCTAGTACTCTGGCACACTGGGGCCCACCCAGTGTGCCAAAATCCATGTTTTCTCTGTTTAAAAAAAAAAAAAAACAGACCCACAACGTCTTTTGTATTAAACCTGAAAGACCGAAAATGGTCCCTCGTTGTTGCCGTAGCCCCACCCTTCCCCAACTACCCTCCCTCTGCGCACCAGACTTCTCGCACTCCCCACCCATACTTACATCTGGAGGTTGGGGGCAGTGATTTTCAGTGGACCGGTAACATGTCTGCACTCTTCAAAAGCCGACCGCAAACTGAAGAAATGCCGGTAAGTTCTGTAATGGCAGTGAATGGGGGATTTTCAATTTAGGTTGATATCTCAGCCATTTTGGGGAGTTCTGGTCCCTAGTTTTCAGCATGGGGTTCTTGGGACCCCACCTCATGAACACAGTCACTGTCATTTCATTTCTCGGTCCCGAAAGGTGATTTTGCGGTCACTGTGCAGAATCGCCTTTTGGGACCAGTCTTCAAAATGACAGTGCCACTATTCATGAGGTGGGGTCAAAAGCCCTTATTGCAAATCTGGTGAAAAAACTCACAAACATGACTGCATTACAAGCATCCATTGCGCAGTTTCTACGCACGCTCGTAACGTCATCAATTTTTAAGATTTTCACTCCATATTTCCAACGTTGCCATTTTTTCATACCCCCTTATGAATAGTACAGCTGTCATTTTTTGTATCCTTCCCAAAATGTGTTTTTGTTGGCGTAGAATGGCGCGGTTGCTGCGCGAAATCAACTTTCGGGACAGATTAACAAAATTCCAGTGCCACTGTTCATGAGGGAAGGTCTCAAAAAGGCCATGTTGAAAATTTGGTGAAAACATTCCCAAAACTGACTGTGTTACGAGCGTGCGTTGTACAGTTTCTAAGCACACGTGTAACTTTGCCGCTTTTTCATATTTTCACTCCAGATTTTCAACATTGCCATTTCTTCACACCTCCTCATGAACCATATAGCTGTCATTTTTCACATCCTGCCCGGAATGTGTTAAAAATACCAACAAATGCCTGGGGCATTAGGGTTTCCAACCATAACGCCCACCCTTAAAATGCAAGACACAGGAATATACAGAGAAACATATGGCAGGTTTGTACAAGAGCAACACCCAACAGCGAACTCTCGGCATTGACAAATGCTTGTTTTTTATAGGAAACAGAGATGACAACGGCGGCTTGTTTCTTCAGTTGTGCAGCTAGCTGTGGACTGCTGGCTTGGGAATAGCAATACAAGACTACTACTTGCTTTGTTAATTTTGAGGGGGTAATTATGTAGCCTTTTTCGCCACTATGCTTACATGGCTGGATACAGTTTGGCCCTTCAACTCAGAAGAGCATACTTATCATTGATCTCCACTACAGGGGCATGCCCTCATTTTATCCCCTCTGTTCCATATGGAGAGGGGGTTGTTGCACATTATGCACTTTTTTTTTTTTTATTCTTTTTACCTCCCCCTGATCCTGACAGTTTGGACCTCCTACCAAAGCTGCCAGGTGCCACCATTCCATCCTGCAGAGTTCCTTCATGCCAACCCTCCTGGGACCCCAAAACACCTTCTCACTCCGATGACCCTCTGAGGGGCACTTCCTGCTGCTCTGTGCTGAAATCCAGTTGCCCCAGTTGTGGAAGAAAGCTCCTACTTGTGGCCTCCACCCCCGAGGCAGGGTTCCAGCTGCCTGCGGCGGCAAGCAAGGTAATTTCAGGAGGATGCTGGCTGAAGTCCATGATGGGCTTAGAGGAGGCAGAGATTCATCTGACTAATCACGGCTGCATTTTTTTCCTGCTTTTTCACCTCCCTAAATGTGAGCTTTCTAACAAAGTGGATACAGTTCACTGTCCACACTCCAGCAGTTCTCTAGAGGCAGCGGAGTCATCAGAAGTATTCACGCTAAGCCCCTCCCAGCACCTGTATAATATATACTCCTGCTGCACCCCTTGACATCAGATTTTTCCACTGGAAGGGACAGGCCTCCTCCTTGCAGTGCTGCAGCATTGAAGGATTTAGAGTTTTCTAAGTGCTTTTTCTGATGAATCTTTCACTGTTTCAGTCCGTATTCCTCTGCTATCTTCTGGCTCTGCATTGCAATCGACGATGGAGAGCAAGAAACCGTATTTTAAGTTCTGCACCTGGTGTAGGCAGAAAATGTCAGCCACGGATCCACACGACACGTGCCTAAACTGCTTGAACAATCAACACGACGTTGAGGGATGCAGTTTGTGGCAGGCCATGCTGCCAGAGTCCATTGTAGACTGGAAGGCTCGATTTGATCTTTGGTTTGCCGAAAGACTGCAAAATGGCCTCAGTGGCTGCCGGGTCAACTACTCAGCTCACAGTCTTTGAAGAAGAGGCAGCAACTGTGGTGAGTTCCTCGTTGGTCTTGGCACTGTTTCTGCTGGGGCCAGCATCGGGGGTTGTTCAGGGAAATGTGTCTGCCCCCCACAGACTGTCGTCAGCTGTGGGATCAGGAAAGATGACTCTTCTTGCTCCTTCTACTCCCTCAGACGGCTTAGGCTTGGGTGGACTCCCTACGGTTGAGAGAATGAATGGTTGAGAGGTCCACGGTAATCCCGTTAGGCTTGACGACGTTGACTCCGGTCAAGCAGGTGGTCAATATTTTTCTCAAGCCTGTTGATTAGGTGTTGGAAGAGATAGACGAGGAGTCAATCTTCCAGACCCTGGCTCTCGTGGTCTTTCCTTAGGAGGACGAGGCCCAGTTATATCCCTGGCTGCATTGCCTCAGGAGCTGTCTCCACTGGTGGTGATGTCTTTAAACCCTCTAGTGCTTAACCTGTCAAGGCAGCTAGTTTATGCAAAACCCCTGGAGGACACCCTTCGTTGGCATTCAGGTTGATGGTCCAGGTCGATGCGCTGCTCGTGCTCTCCATCCAGCTTGAGGAGAGGGATGAACCGAAAATGCATCAACACTACAAGGAGCTCCTCTGACAACAGTGGACCACTGATGGCAGGGGTAGATTTCTGCCCCATGGACCTTGAGCCACTTCCACTGAGCCTCTGTTCGGGGTCTTGACTAGGGAGTCTTTCCCTGCGGTGGACTTGCCAGGCTGGCTTTCGGTGGCGATCACCCAGGATAAGGATACTGGTCCATGATGGCATTTAGTTGAGGGCCCTTTTTGAAGAGTCCGATGATGACTCTGGAGGCGAGTCGTCTGTGGCCTTGACCAGGATTCATACGTTTGACTGCGAATCAGCTGATAAGCTGACTACTGTCCACGGGCCGGTGTCATTTGGTGCGCTGGTCTGACTTCCGTTGGAGTCCATGAAAGTTCCTTTTGAGTCCGTACAGGAGCAGGCTAAGTACCAGTTTACTGACATTCATCTATGCTACTAGTATTCTTGGTGCAGTCATTGAATAGTGGTAGTTTTTAATTTACCTCACTTTTCAAGCACTTTTGTTTGTTTTCTTAACATTTTTGCACCGTGATATGTTGAGTACATCTTAAGCTTATAATAAAAGTTGTGATTTTACGTCATGATTTTCAAATAATGTGACTTTCTCATATATATATGTATTTGGTGACTCCACCCCCCTGATGAAGAGGGATTGCTCCCTCAAAGCGCCGGAGATAGCTTTTCTGATACCCACATAATAATAAGTACATTTTTTGGTAATTTGTCTCCGTGTGAGTGTATCACTGCAGTTTTTGGTTTTTTTACTGACATACTGGACAGGGATGATTCCTTGGGGGTTGCCTTTCCTGTGGATGGGGCCATCTTGGGACTGGCCCTGGAGCTTTGGCAGCAGCCAGAATCCTGCCCTGCTCCCTGCCCCTCGTATGGTTCACAAGTACGCAGTCGCAGTGGGCTCCTCTTTCTAGGTTTTCTGACCACTCCTCTGTGGAGGATTTGCTCTCGGACTCTGCCATCCGTAACTCCAGATGCCAAGTGAACACGGACAAGCCTCCAGACAAGGAATCTAAGAAGAGTGACCATGCAGCTAAAATGGCATATGCTGCTGCAGCATTGGGTCTCCATCAGGCCTACTACACTGTCATGATGGCAGACTTTAGCCATTCCCTGTTTAGGGTATTCGGTGAACTCCTCCTCACTGTCTTCCACCTGACAGCTTTCAGTGAAGATGGCCAGACACCGGAGTCCATCGCTTGCTAAGCACCAGCTTCAGACAACCTTGGACATGGGTGAGTCCTGTGCCTGTGCCATGGTTACTGCCGTTCCCATGTGTTGCAGGGCCTAACTGAAGCTCTCCACCTTTATGGCGGACAGTCAGCTTAAGTTGGCCAATGTCCCCTTCTTGAGCATCAACCTCTTCAGCCCGGGGGGGGGGAGGGCATGTCACATGAGCTGAGAAGTCTGATACCACCCTGGATCCTGTGGCTTCATCCCAGAAGGACCAAAAGCCTAAAAAGAGAAGGCCTTTCAGTTCTGGTCCTTTGAACCATAACAACCTCAGCAGCAGCCCAGTAGGGGGGCACTTCAGTGCTGGCATCCAAAACCCAAGTTTGTGGTCAGGGGCAAAAAAGAGGGGGCAGTGGTGCCTCCATGGCCCCAGCAGCTGGAGCCTCCTCCAAGGCTGTACAGTGACAGATTGCGGGGTTTCATCCCCCCTCCTGTCCAGTCTCTGTCCCCAGATCCCCGTTGAGGTTCAGTTGCACCACTTCTTGCCACAATAGTCCACCATTACTTCGGACTGGATGGTTCTAGAAGTGGTGGGCAGAGGATTGCCTCTGGATTTTGAGGCTGTCGTGCCGTACCAACTCCAAACTCTTCAGGAATCTAGGGTGTCATAGGAAATGTCCATACTTCAAGCCAGCATTGCTCAACTCCTACAATGTGAGGCAATAATCGGTGTTCAGATGCCCTGGCCACTCAGGAATATGAGTCCAGGTACTTTCTGGTTCTGAAAGAGAGGGTAGATGGGTGCTGACCCCTGACCACCATACTGGATCTGCATGATGTGAACCAGTTCATGCCAAAGCATAAGTTCCAGATGATCACTCTGAATCGGCTCATTCTGTTCTTCTCTGGAGCAGGGCATTTGGTTCTGCTCCTTGGACCCCCAGGAAGCGTTCTTTCACATCAGTCCATCCAGTCCATTGCCGGTACCTTCTGTTCCATGCAGAGGGGATCCTGTACCAGTTCCAGATAATACCTGTCAGCCTCTGGCCTGTGCTCAGGGCCTTCACCAAGTGCATGGCAGTGGTGGCAGCCTTTCTGGGGTGCAAGGATATCAGGGTGTATTCCTGCCTAGACAACTGGCTGATAGCTAGTACATCCATGGAGGCTGTGGAGAGGTCAGAGGGATATTGGGCCTTCTAGTTAACACTGCCACTTCAGAGCTGGTCTCCTCACAGGTGGTCAGGTTCACTGGGGCAGAGCTAGACTTCTCATGGACCAAGGCCCACCTCCCTGCAGACCAAGCATTGGATCTTACCTCCTCTGCCCTGTCATTTTAGGTTGGGCTCTCGCCCCCTGCCCAGGACACCCTGTGGCTGCTGGGGTACATGGCATCCTTCACCATCTTGGTCTGTTGGACTCACTGGCAGATACCCCACCTGCAGTGGGAGTTGGGCATACAGTGGTCCTAGTACCTATTCACTGGAACCAGCCGGTCATAGTGACCCAGCCAGTGTGGGATGCCATCCAGTGGTGGCTAGACCCACAACAGCTGGATGAGGGAATCCCATTTGTCCGCACAGAACCCTTGTCACGCTCATGACAGACATGTCTCGGAGTGTGGGGGGGGGCACACCCCTGGGAGACCACGGATCCCATGGGTTCTGGTCACCCCAGGAGTCCCAGTTCATTATCACCTTGCTGGAGCTCTGTGTAGTGCATCTGGCTCTAATTGAATTTGTTCCATTGATTCAACTGGAGCTCAGGCTCACCAACGGTTTATAACATATGCTGAAGCCATGCCTGGCGGACCTGCAGCCAAGCAGATGATTGCCAGGTGGATAACATCATGCTATAGGTTGGCTGGTACGGAGTGGCTCAAGGGGCTTAAGGCTCATTCTTCCCGCCATACCAATGTCTTGGTAGTTGTTTCCAGGGATATCTCCATTGCAGAGATATGCAGGGCTGCAACCTGAAGTAAAGAGCACACTTTCTCTTCCACTTCAGCTTTGACATAATGTGTCATCGGGATGCTGCTTTTGGGTCCTGTGTCGTCCAGTCTCTGTTCGCCAGATAGGGGTGTGTGCCTTTTCCCCTCCTCCTGGAGGACTGCTAGAAGGCTCCCAGAGTTTGGATAATGAATTGTATCCATGTTAGAAATATAGATTACTCACCTGGAACCATAGTTCTACTACTGGTATACAGTTCACATCCACACAACCCATCCCATGCCCACCTCTCTTTGCAAGTGGCACCCAGATCCCTGCTTCCAGCATGTAAGAGATCTGACAACATAGGGTACAGTCAGAGAATATAGAACCCAAGTGGTAGGAGGAGCTTAGTTTAAAGATTTTCGATGACTCTGCTGGCTCCAGCAGAACTGTCAGTGTGGATATGAACTATGTACCACTAGTAGAACTAGAGTTACAGGTAAGATGAATAGGGATTGTTCCCTCACAGTGCCGGGGAAAGCTTGCCACATGCCATTTCAATAAAGCTACTTTTGGAATTCACACTCCGTGTGAACGTATCACTGCAGTTTGTTGTTTTGTAACAGGTAAGAAGCCTGCATTTTTGGCATCATCAGCTGCGGACAAGCCTGATGCACTCTTTGCATGCTTGGCCTACTCAGACATACCTGTGTTATCCCAGCTACACCATCCCCTGTGGTCATCCGGGTGGCAGTATTGCAGTGGGAGGCACAACCCTCCCTCCCCAGGAGAGGAGTGTGCTCCAGGACGCTTGATCCTCCTTCCCTTGACTGGTCTTTTCCAAACTTGGGTTGCCAGTGTCGAAGGCAGTAACATTGCTGTGCCAGTGGCTGAGCGTACAAAGATTTTTGTAGCAAAAATTCCTATTAACCTAAACCAGCCCACCGGTTCAGCGGTAGAACTACTGCCTGCGACGCCAGTGACCCGGGTTCAATAGCGAGCCTGCGTTGCTGGAGGGCCCACAGGGGGGGAGAAGGATCGAGAACCCGGAGGGCTGCTCTCCTTCTCTGGGGAGGGTGGGCTGCAGTACTCGCTGCTATACTGCCACCTGGGTAACCATGGGTGGAGGCGCAGCAGCACAGGGAGGGGCGGATGTCGGCCGAGGGCCTGGAAGGAAGGAAGGCACGTCTCTGCATGCATTTATGTCATTGGCCCTCTTTGAGTGCTGGCGTCTGCAGGGGTGGGACCAGAAACGCAAGGAAAAACCCCATTTCTAGGGACATGGATATGTTGTTCATCCACACTGTTTGGCAGGTTCCTTGCCGCTTTAAATCTTGCCGGAAGGTCTTCAAGCTGGCTCCTCCCACCCACCCGGGTGGTAAAACTCTCGGCTCCGCCCCATGACGCCAGATCTTCCTTACCGCTTGGAAGCTCAGGTTCCCTCCTTAACGCTCTGCGTATAAGACTGGTTCTAACTCTTGAATCTTGCGAAATTAAAAGTTTTTGCTAAAAGACTTTGGTCTTCTCTCCCTAGCGGCTGCAATGGACCATCGACTCCCGGTTCGGAGATGCCCTTGGGCAGAAGATGTCTCGGGCGGATCCGCACTCCACATTCGTCTACTGCTGGGCCTTGAGCGCGACCCGCGGGCTTGCGACCTGTGCTCTTCTTTTTGCCTCGTCCTCGAAGACCGTGCTGCCCGTTTACAGCTGGGCGTCCGAGAAAAAATTCCTCGGTTAAGTCTAAAGAGGCCCGGTTGGCGGTGTCCGCGGCGGCGGGATCAGCGGATCAGCTCGAGCAGATGATCGCCCTCGAAGAGGAGTCAGCGCGGGCCGCTTCTACCTCGGCTGCGGCATTTGTCCCGCTGTCTCTCGGTGCCTTGTACTCGGCTTCTTTTAAGGAGCTTTGTCTGACCCTCTCGACGAAAGGTGAGGGTCCAACTTCTTCTGGACCTTTTTCTCGGTCCAAAAAGAGCAAAAGTAAGTCTCACCGTCGACGCTCTTGGGAGCTTCACAGTGTCCCCGTCAGGCCAGTTGACCGAGACTCCCGTCGACGCGGTCGAGATTTTTCTCGACCCGTTGGACGGGTTGTCAGCTGGAGAAGCTGAGAATCCCCTCTCCCCGGTTCCCCCGGTGGGAGTCGAGGTCCCGTCGGCTCGTCTGTGCCTCCAGTTCCGGAGCCTCGGTGGAATCTTCCGAACCGGGTGCGATTCCGACACCTCCCTACCGTCCTCAGCCTAGCCGAGGTTCTAGGTCTCAGTCTCCGGACGTCTTGGCGGTCCAGCCGATCCCGCCGCCATAGGCGGTCTCGGCACCGCGGCAAGCAGCGCCGCCGCTCCTCCTCGGACTAGGGGAGACTTCGCGCAAGTTGCGTCGGAGGTATGAGGAACTCATGTGGCAACAGCTCCTTCTGACCGGGAATAAGCCGACCCAGTCGTCTTCCCCGGCCATTAAGTGGCTGTCACTGGAGCGGCCGAAACAACCCCTCGTTGTAGCCGAGGAGCCTGTTTCCAGGCCGGTTGTTCGGCAAATTCCAGCTGCCCCACAGATTCTGGTGGAACCTCCGCCTCCACAGCCGTTATTTTGAGCTCTGACCAAAAATTCTCGGTCGGCTCAGGAACTGCCCCATAGGCTGTCTGTCACCCTCACTCCCGATAAGCCTCGGCAGGTGGAGGGTGGCTCAGGCCCGAGGCAGCTCTTTGAGGACTCTTCCGAGGACGATTCCTCCCTTTTCTCCAAGCGAATGGACTTGGAGTCCTCAGGAGGACAGTCGGTGGATGATAGCTCTTTGTCCTTCCTAGGATTACTTCGGCTCATCTCGGAGTCCACCGGGATGAAGCTCGAACCCGTTTCTAAACAGGCCAGGTATCCCCTCACGGAGATTCTAGACTGAGGGGATTCCCCTACGGAGGCCTTTCCGGTGGCCGAGGCCATAGTGAGCCCGGCCTTGGAGCTTTGGCAGCGCCCTGCTTCCTGCCTCGCCTTACGGCCAGGATGGCCAGGAAAGTATCACGGTCCCACGGTTCCCTGTCCGGTTTTGGACACCCCTCTGCTGAGGGGTTGGTTACCGACAGCGTTTTCTGGTGCGCCGGGGCGCCGAGGGATGTGGACAAACCTCGATAAGGAATCCAAGAATTGGATTATGCCGGGCGAAAAGTCTATGCTGCGTCCTCTCGGCCTTCGTCAGGCCAGTTCGGCCGTCCTCATGGCACATTTTCTCATGCCCTGTTGGGCTTCCTGGATGGTCGTCCCTCATCTTCCAGCGGATCTGCAGACTACGGTCAGGCAGGTGCGGGACCAGAGGCAGGCAGTGGCCAAACAGCAGCTCCAGACTGCTTTAGACATCGAGGACTCATGTGCCAGGTCTGTGGCGGCCGCAGTGGCCATGCGTCGTCGAGCAGCTGAGGATATCCACCTTCACTTGGATACCAGCACAAGTTGGCGGACGTTCCTTTTGAGGACTGACCTCTTGACCCTGGGGTGGAAGATCACCTGCAGAGGATCGAGAAGTCAATGCTACCTTGGACTCGGTCTCTTCCGCCCAGAAGGACAAGGCAGCAAACCTCAGCCTAAGCCCTTTGTCCTTCTCGCGCGCGACCCAACAACGTCAGGGCCAGCAGGCTCGGGCTTGGCATCCCAAACCCAAGCCGTCGGCTTCCTCCAACAGGAAGCAAGGAGGAAAAGGCCCAGGAGGTCCCTCGGCGGTCCCTCCTCCAAGCCAGCCCAGTGACGGGCTGAGGGGTGTCGCCCCCATCCCCGTCACCTCACCCCTGGTTCCCCCCGTGGGGGGACGGCTCCGACACTTCCTTTCCGCCTGGTCCGTTATTACCACGGACAGGTGGGTACTGGAGGTGGTGGGAAAAGGCCTGCCTCTAGAATTCGAGCAGGCCCCGCCCTTCAGAGCCGTCGCACCTCGGGGCGCCTCGGGTCCGCAGCCTCACTGTCGGCTCGTCGGGCCGACATCGCTCTCCTCCTCCAAAAGGAGGTGATCAGGGAGGTAGCGGATCCCCCCTCAGACCTGGGGTTTGTGTCCAGGTACTTCCTGGTTCCGAAACGGACGGGGGGCTGGCCCCCATTCTCGACCTACACAACCTCAACAAGTTCCTAAGGTCTCGAACCTTCAGGATGGTCACTCTGGTGCAGATAATACCATCTCTGGAACACGGCGTGTGGTTCTGCTCTCTGGACCTGCAGGACGCGTTCTTTCCGTCCCTATCCGTCCGTCACATTGGAGATTCCTTAGCTTTCGGCGGAGGGATCCCTCTTCAGTTCGAGCCATGCCCTTGGCCTGTCTTCAGCTCCAGGGTCTTCACCAAATGCATTGTAGTGGTGACAGCTTTCCTCGAGTGCGGGGGTCGGGTGTACCTTACCTGGACGATTGGCTGATAGCAGCCTCCAGAGACAGGAGGTGGGCGGTCAGAGATCTGGCCCTCAGGTTTGCTCTCAAGTCGGCCTCCTCATCAACGAGGCCAAGTCGGAACTCGAGCCGAAGCAGATGACTCTGTTTATCGGGGCAGAGCTCGACTCTCTTCGAGCCAGAGCACGGCTCCTGGCGGACAGGGCCGAGGTTCTTACCTCCTCTGCCCAATCATTTCTGGTTGGGCAATCGCGCCCTGCCCGGGACTTCCTGCGCCTCCTGGGTCTCATGGCGGCCTGTACCAGCGTGGTCCATTGGGCACGCTGGCACATGCGCCCCCTTCAGTGGGGACTGGCCAGCCAGTGGTCAGAGCGCTGCGATCCATTGGACCAGCTAGTGATGGTGACCCAGGAGATGTGGAACGCTCTCCGGTGGTGGACCGTTCCATCTCATCTGCAGGAGGGCATCCCGTTTGTCCACCCCAAGCCCCGACAGTCTCTCTCTCTCGACCGATGCCTCTCTGATGGGTTGGGGTGCCCATCTGGGGGAACACCAAGCGCACGGCCTCTGGTCCCCGCTGGAGTCCCGATGCCACATCAACCTGCTGGAGCTCCGAGCGGTCCGCCTAGCTCTCACCACCTTTGCTCCGTTTCTCCGGGGTCAAGTGGTCCGAGTCCAGACGGACAATACCACGACCATGTACTACCTAAACGCCCAGGGGCGGGAGCGTTCCATGCTTCTATGCAGGAAGCTCTCCGCATTTGGTCACGTGCGCAGCCTGGGCCGATCTCCTAGCCATTCATGTGGCAGGAGCCTCCAACACCCTGGCCAATGCCCTGAGCTGGATAGGGGCTGCATCTCACGAGTGGTCTCTCCTGCCGGAGGTAGTACAAGATCTGTTCTCCCACTGGGGCACACCTCAGGTGGACCTGTTTGCCTCAGGGAGAGCGTGAAGCTGAGGCTGTTTCATGCCGCCCCCTCAGCAGGGCTCGCTGCAGGGGGATGCCTTCTCGAGGCTGTGGACCCCGGGCCTCTTTACGCCTTTCCCCCATTTCCCTTGATCCACAAGGTGCTTCTCAAGGCAAGGAGGGACAAGGCGCAGGTGATTCTGATAGCCCCAGATTGGCCCCGCCAGTTCTGGTACCCAGATCTCCTCAGCCTCAGCTCCAGGCTCCCGAGGCAGCTTCCAGCTCGCCCGGACCTGCTCTCAGTCAATCAGGGGAAGGTGTTCCATCCGGACCTTCAATCCCTGCACCTGACGGCCTGGTTCCTGAGTGACTAGAGTTCCAGGCCTTGGGTCTTTCCGGCGAGGTCCTCAATGTTGTTGGCGTCCGTGAGAGTCGACCAGGAAATGCTATGCCTTCAAATGGAAGAGATTTTCTATCTGGTGTCAGGGCAAGGGCTTGGACCCTTCCTCCTGTTCTTTGGCAAGCATTTTGGACTATTTATGGTCCCTTTCTGAGTCAAGGGCTTGGAGTCGGCGACCTAAAGGTGCACCTGGCAGCCATCTCTGCTTACGGGCGGGCGAGGAGGCAGTCGGTGCTGAGGAGAAAGTGGTCTGGCGCCTTTTCAAAGGTCTTGATCACATTTCCCCTCGGTCGAGAACCTCCACCTCCGTGGGATTTACTGCTGGTACTGGCAAAGCTCATGGGCAAGCCATTCGAACCAATGCACAGGTGTGAACTCTCTCACCTGTCGTGGAAGACCGCCTTCTTGGTGGCTATCACGTCAGCCAGAAGGATGGGAGAACTCCAGGCACTCTGCATCGAGTCTCCTTACCTGGTCTTCCACAGGGACAAGGCAGTCTCGCCCCCACCGAAATTCCTTCCGAAGGTGGTGTCGGAGTTTCACCTTAACCAGGTGTTGACTCTGCCGGTGTTCTACCCCAATCACACCTCGGAGGCCGAATATAGGCTCCATACTTTGGACCCTAGAAGGGCGCTCGCTTATTATAAGGAGCGCACGGCTGAAATTCGGGGAGAAGTTCGCCAGCTGTTTTGTCACCTATGCTGAAGCTGCACCTGGCAGACCTGCAGCCAAGCGGACGATAAGCAGGTGGGTCACCTCCTGCATAGATCTCTGCTATAAGTTGGCGGGCATGGAGCCTTCCAGAGGGATAAGAGCTCATTCTACCCATCATACTGCTGCATCGGTGGCTGCTTCCAGGGATGTCCCTATCCAGGAAATCTGCAGGGCTGCTACCTGGAAGTCAGCACGCACCTTCATTACCCATTACCACATCGACCTTGAGTCACGCCGGGATGCTGGTTTTGGGGCCTTGGTTCTCCAGTCTCTCTTCCCAAGTAAGTATCGGGTGTGCTTGCCTCCCTCCTCCCGGAGAACTGCTAGAGTCTGCCAGACAGTGTGGATGAACAACATATCCATGTCCCTAGAAATACAGGTTACTCACCTGTAACAGGAGTTCTAGGAATGGTATATGTTGTTCATCTACATTCCTGACCTCCCGACTGACGCACAACTGAGCTTCCAGCGGGCCAGATCTGGCGTCATGGGGCGGAGCCGAGAATTTTACCACCCGGGTGGGTGGGAGGAGCCAGCTTGAAGACCTTCCGGCAAGATTTAAAGCGGCAAGGAACCTGCTAGACAGTGTAGATGAACAACATATACCATTCCTAGAACTCCTGTTACAGGTGAGTAACCTGTATATCTGCGCCAGGAGACGGGGCCCCTGTGCCGATGACCGAGGGGAGCAGAGGGGGATAAGGGGAGTCCCCTCCACCATACCCAGGGGATTATTCAGGATGCTTGAATGTACAGGAGCGGGGCACCTAATGGGGGCAGGCGTCCTCAGGTTCTCCCGGCACAGTCTGTGGTCGCATTGGGGACCCCAATGGAAAGGGCAGCTGTGGTGATGGAAGGGGCATAAAGAAAAATTATTAATCTGTTGCTGTGTGAACTGCAAGGCCAATGATTGAGAGCACAGCACTACAAAGTTCTGAGCTTCTCTTCCTAAAATTTGATGCATCCCACCCACATTGTGACCCTTGTTCCCACATTTTGAGGAATATTGTCGTAACTACATTTGCTTGAGGATAGGTTGAGCAGTATACAGGAGAGCAGTGTGATTTGCAAACCTTTTTTCCCTTGCCATAGTTACATGAAACCGGACTCTGAGATAGGAGAGGGAATCCTCTCCACCTGTATACAGTTTGTAAGTTCTTAAAATCCTGCTGTGTTCCTACTATATTTGTACCCTGTACCCCTGTATTGTTTGTCTATAAGGAATGCTCATATGTAATTGACTGTACCTCTCTGTAACTCTGACGTGGAACCGTTGGAAACGAGTCCCTGACTCAAAAGGGTTGTAATTCCGATGACGACAATAAATAAATCCCATGGCGGTGGTAATTTTATCTGAATGCACCTTACTGATGAAGAGTTTCCATTACGTAGAGCTAGAGAAGGGAGCTAGTCAGATAAAACCTGTCTTAAGCAAAGGGCTGACTGACAGAGGCTTCTTCAGTTGCCTTTGTATACTTGAAGTGTGAGCGAAATGAACCGGAGTGTCACCGATGTGGGTGGGGGTGGGGGGCTGCATTGTGTTGTAAAAATGTGCCAGCCTCAAGAAGCAGCAGTCAGCAAAAATCATTGCTGGAAGGCATTTGAATCAGATTCAGTGCGGGGTTTTAGCAAAGCCAACACAGACAGTGTCTTTGGTACGTGCTTTATTTGTAGGCCTGTTAGCAGTCTCCTGGTCCCTGGGGCTTTTGGGATGGCCACTAAAGTTCTTTGAACCCCCAAGCGTCTGCTGTGCCCGCATGGGGGAGAGCTTTAAGGCCTCGTTATAAGATCTTTTCATTTAATGATGATAGGAAGCAGTTATTAGACCTTCAGACGCTCTCTAGTTCTTTTATTGGCTACCCACTATTCTGATGGGTTTTTTTTTTTTTTACTTTTTTGTTAAATTAATAATCTAATGTTGTTGCCTTTGTAACTACCCTGAATCTCTCTCTGATCAGCAGTTGCTGCTCTGTTTTCATACTGCCTGAACATTCTGTGACATCAGAAACACCCATTTCAGGCCATTCAGATGAATAGCATGGAATGGGAGTTTCTGATGTCTTAGAAATGTGAAAATCAAGAGCAGTAGCTGGTGAGGAGAGTGGAATTCGATGTAGAACAGAAGGCTAGATTATTTGTTTATCAAAAAGTCATTAAAGCATATCAGAGTACATAACTGGCATAAAAGGAAGATGGAAGGGCAGTTAACTATGTAAAAATAATTTTCTATTTCCTTTAAGGCCTCGTTATGACCTTTTTTTTTTTCCTTTATTATGCTTTGTGCCCCCGCTACCTGCGACCTGGCACCTCAGCCTAGTCACGGACCCTAACCTCCACCTCCACATTAGACCCTACCCCTTGGATACCCCCTGGCTTGCCCCCAGGGTGGGGTGCGGCACCAACCCCCTTAACGGTGCCACACGACAGGACTAGGTCCGAGGATTGGTTCTGGAGGCTGATGAAGGCCAGGGCAGGTTTCATCTAGGGCCGCATGCAGGAAATGTTTTTTGGTGCTGAACATGGGGGGGCGGGAACGTGCAATGACGTCCAGTGTCCATCCCACCCCTCCGACTGTATTCAGATATCAGTTGCTGCAGTAGCCCCGGCCTCCGTTAGGGGTCCATCAAGCACCGGACATACACCCCCCCACCCCCGGAGAAGGAGAGCTGTCTCTGGGACGTTCGATCGTTCTCCCCCTGGCTGGCCGTCTGACTCAGGTCCGTTCCCGAACCCAGGTTGCTGGCATCGCAAGCGGAAATCCAACTGCTGCACCGATGGGCCAGTTCTGTTAGAAGACCTTTTTATTTAACAATGCCTTTGTAATACTGGCTATTGTTTCAGATTTATTTTCTTGATACTTTCAGATTTACTTTTATTGTCTTCTTACAGGAGGTACTTCAAGCCCTAGGGATAGTGTGTCAAAGAAATAAAATGTGTCTTGTCTAGCAGAGATGAGACATCCTTTTTGTTGGTGGGAGTCCTGCTTCTACCCAGTTTTCTTTCCTAAAGCTGAGAGGTAGTTAAACACAAGGAGGTCTATGAAATGACTTGTCCAAGGTCAGTCGATCGGGTCCATGACTGGTGGGATTCAAACCTTGGATCTCCTGGTTCTCAAATTTGTGATCTGCCCTCAAGACTACACCACCGTCATCCTCCTGGTTGTTTTAAAGAATGACATCCTATTTTTGGAACAGATTTGATGGAGGCACAGTGGGTGGGAGTGGGTCTTCATATTGCAGACTGCAGCAGACGTGGTGGACTCCGCAGATGACACAGCTATAATTGATAAATGAAAAAATAGGGACCTTCTCAGTGAATCCAACTATTTAGTCTAACACTAACATACTAAATCGCCAGCAGAGTAGGTCTCATGGTCTATCGAGTCTGCTCGGGCCTCAGTACCCTGATTGGATACCGTAGCCATCCCCTTGGTTCCCTTCCTTCCTACCCCATCCCCACTGCTCCAGTGACATTGCTGGTGAGTCCCAGGAGAGACAAATGGCAGTTTATGCATGAGGTTTGGTGCTATAAATTTACTGTACTTGTATTTATTATTTTTTGCTACTAGGTCAGATACACTAGGCGTATTTATGTCTGTTTTCAGGCACGACCTGGGAGAGTTAGACTAAACAGTAGGAGAAAAATATATAGTAACAGTATACAAAAACTGGAGAGCAAACACCATCAGTTTTGGTTATGATTTAAAATGACATCATAAAAAGTACTGCAGATGAAATACAGTGGCAGGAGCAGTTGAAAAAGTGCAAAAAATGGAAACGTGGTACAGGAAACGTATAGGCGGTAACAACTATCTGGATACATATACAGCAAACACAAAACAGTAACACGTAGCACGCAAGTAGTACACAGCAGGGATTTGAGCGGGAAGTGTGCAGTGCTAGGGCAGCTGGTCCTTGGGTTTCTAGCAGGAGCCGGGTATAGACAGAGAGTCCTTTAGGACTTTGCAGGACATAGAATGGCTGGGAGAAAAGTGTAATTCAGGGGGAAGGGGAGTTCCAGTAGATTGGGACATAGACTGCAAAGCCTGATTTCCCAGGCTGGTGGAGCACCGATGCCCAGTGAGAGGCTGGGAGTCCACAGACCTTAGCCAGAGTGTAAGGGACAGGCACTGTATATAGCTTGCTAGGGAAGATGGAGAGCCTGTTTGGAGGAGTTTATGCACAAAACAGCCCAGAGCAAGAGATTTTTGGCTAATGGGTTACATTGACAGAAAGGTGAATGCTTCTGAAAAATAGCTGTACAACAGAAAATAAAAAAAACTGAAGTTAAAATGTACTGGTATGTATGTGTGTGTGTGTGTGTGTGTGTGTGTGTGTGTGTGTGTGTATGTATATAATATATATGTGTGTGTATGTGTGTGTGTGTGTGTGTGTGTGTGTGTGTGTGTGTATATATCTATATATATATATATATCTATATAATATATAATAAAATGTATTAGCACTGCAGGTATAACGAATAGACTGGCTACAGGCAAAGTTGCATCTGTTATTGTTAACTTGGATAGGGGCATCCTGACAAGGAGCAACAGTGACACCCAGTGGTCACACTCACAAATAGCAGAAGTTTCATCCCTAGGAACAGATTCCCCCGGCCCCCTTCTTGAGATTTTAAAGTAGCGGTAGTCATTAGAAAACAGATTTGTCCACAGGCACCAAATAAATCTTCCTGTAAAGAGCTTATTTGTATATTTATATAACACTTTTAAAGAGAACCTTTCTCTGTTTTTCACTAATGCTAAAACGACAAGGAGGAAGGAAGTTCCCTTACCTCAATGGGATCTCCTCTGTGGCACTTGTTTAATTTTTATCTTTACTTGCACGCATGTGCAAGAAACATAGTGCCATCATCCGAGTTTTCAGAGGTGTGTCACCGTCTTCCAATTCAGTCAGTGTGTTTGCAGGCGTGGCCGCAGTTCTCCAATGAATGCTGCAGCTGTCTATGACAGCGCCCAAAAATACAGCGCCCGTACAGTTGAAGAGAGCTCCCCCTGCTTGCGCCTGCGCATATTGCATGTCTGCTCCCCCACACACACTGTATGGCTGGCAGTGTGCCCAATCCCCATCGGCTCTTGGCCCCATATCAGCCATCCAGCTGCCATGCTGGGAGCCCACCACAGCGTGGCACAAGTCCGATATGGCTGTGAGGTGCCCAGTCCCTGTCGGCTCCAGGCCCCCATAACAACCTTCCAGCTGCCACACTGGGAGCCCACCCAGCATGGCAAATGTCACGCGTCGTCCAGCCTAAAAAAAAAAAAAACTGTAAACAAAAAGTTCCCTCGGCAGTCTCCCAGCCCACCCTGCACATCCTGCCTCCCACACCCCCACCCCATCCTTACCTCAGAGCTCAGCGCAACGATCTTGGGTGGTCCAGGAACACGTCTGCACTCTTCAAGCTGACCGCAAACTGAGGAAATGCCGGTAAGCTATGAAGAAATACTCATCGTTTTTCAACTGCAATGCATATCTCAGGCATTTTTGAATTTTGGCACCAAATTTTCAACATGGGTTTTGGGACCCCTCCTCATGAATTCTTGAACTGTCTTGGTGATAATCGGGCCGAAGGTGATTTCGCAGGTACTGTGCGAAATCACCTTTCAGGACCGATTAACAAATGACAGTGCCAGTGTTCATAAGGTGGGCTCTTAAAAGTCTATGTTGCAAATTTGTGAAAAAATCTAAAATGAGACTCTTCTCGAGCCTGCATTGCGCGGTTTCTATGCCTTTCGTGGTTTTTTAATTTTAATATTTGCACTCCGGATTTTCAACATTGCCATTTTACCACACATCCTTATGAGCAGTACAGCTGTCATTTTTCACATCTCGCCCAAAATGTGTTTCTGCACATGTAGCGCACAATGGTGCAGTCGGTGTACGAAAGCAATGTTGGGGACACATTAAGAAAATCACAGTGACACTGTTCATGAGCAGAGGTCTTAAAATGGCTATGTTGAAAATTTGGTGACAAAAGTCCATAAAATGACTGTGTTACAAGTGAGCATTGCGCAGTTTCCACGTACCCTCATAAGTTCATGAATTTGTAATATTTTCAGTCCAAATTTTCACCAGTGGCATTTTTCCTCACTTCCTTATGAACAGTACAGCTGTCATTTTTCACAGCATGGCTGAAATGTGTGTTCACACTTTCAGCGCAGAAATGCGTGGTCGCTGTGGGAAATCATTGTTCGGGACAGATAAAGAAAATCACAGTGACACTGTTCATGATCGGAGGTCCCAAAATGCCTGTGTTGACAATCTGCTGTAAAAAAAAAATCCCCAAACTAATTACATTACTGGTGTGCGTTGCACAGTTTCTACGCACGCTCGTGACTTCAGTTTTTATAATATTTTCATTGCAGATTTGCAACATTGCTCTTTTTTACACCTCCCCATGAACAGTACAGCTGTCATTTTTCACATTCTGTTGAGAATGTGCTTTTGCACCTGTGGTGCTAAATGCCATAGTCGCTGTGCAAAAACAGCTTTCATCTAACAAACTGATATTGCCACTGTTCATGAGGTGGGGGTCACAAAAAACCATGTTGAAAATTTGGAGTGAAAATACCAACGAATGCCTGAGGCGTTAGAGTTTCCGACCATAACGCCCCACCCTATAGAGAATGACAGGCATCAGGGGCATGACTTGGGATTCTCGCCTGTAATGCTCATACCATTCCACACCCTGCAGCCAGTGAGAGGCATCAAGGTGTGCCTTGGACTCTTCAGCCCCAAAGTTCACCCCATTCTCCTATACCGCGCCCATCTCACCGTATTTCCTGATGGAATGGGGTGCGCATAAGGGCCCAAGGCACACCGTGACGCTTGTCGGTGTCTGCAGGGTAGGGTGTGGTGAAATGGCGTGGCCGTTATGCCTGACAACCCAAAGACACACCCCAATGCCTGTCAGTCTCTGCAGGGTGGTGGTGGGGTTGGCTTCAGTTCAGTACTTCACTGCCATTCCTATTATGCAGCTCTCTAACTCCTACACTACCAAAGCCAGCAAGCAAACATTCAGCATTGACAAATGCTTGTTTTAAACAGGCCCCCCAAGGAAAGGAAGAGATTGTAATTGGCCCCGGAGTGGCTAGCTGCATGATTCCTTTCTACTTCCTACTAGCCCGCTCTGCCCTCACACTTCAGCATTTTATGATTTCTGTATAGGGAGAGCATGGGGCGCAGGATCCATCGAAGTCTGTGGAGTGTCATCTTCAAACACTGTTTTGGCTGTTTAAAGGGACATTAGGTAAAAATTGGAGCCAGGGTTCAACTGTTAGTTGGAGTCAGCTACTGGGAACTGGAAAGGGATCGTGTCGCTAGCCCCTCGGGGGCAAATGCCATCTATATACAGACCTGCACCCCACATCAGACCCTAACCTGTCGCATATCAACTCCTTAAATCTCTGCCAATCTTTGTTTTTTATAGGACAGAGTACTACCTGGGTCGAGTCCGAATATCTGCATCAGAGGAGGAGAAGGACCTGGGAGTGATGATAACTAGTGACCTGAAGCACTCCACGCAGTGCAAGAAAGCAGCAGCAAAGGCAAACAAGATTCTGGGATGCATATCTAGGGGGATCAGTAGTAGGAGAGAGGCGGTTATACTGCCCTTGTACAGGTCCCTGGTAAGGCCTCATCTAGAATATGGGGTTCAGTACTTGTGCCCACACGTCAGAAAGGACATTAACCTGTTGGAGAAGGTCCAGAAAAGGGCTACAAAGATGATAGTGGGTCAGCAGGGTAAGGCATATGAGGAGAGGTCGAGGGCACTGAACATGTACTCCCTGGAAGACAGGAGAGGGGACATTATTGGGACCTTCAGGTACTTGAAAGGGATAAATAAGGCTGATAAGGAGAGCCTTTTTAAACTGAGTGGCAACCATAACATGAGGGGGCACAGTTTTAAGCTGGAGGGTGAGAGGTTTAGGATGGAGGTCAAGAAGCATTTATTCACAGAGAGGGTGGTGGACCCTTGGAATGCACTGTCAGAAGAGGGGATCTTGTTGAAGACAGTGGGCAGCTTTAAGAGAGGCTGGGATAGGCATAAGGGGAAGGGAAGGATCATGGGTAGGGAGGATGGGAGGGAGGGCAGGAACAGTAGCTCAAGCTGTGTACCCTGCAATACGAGCAGACTAGATAGACCAAGTGGCCTTCTTCTGCTGATTTTTTTGTGTGTGTGTGTGTGTGTGTATGTATATGTATGTATGTGTGTGTGTGTGTGTGTGTATATATGTGTGTGTGTGTGTGTGTGTGTGTGTGTGTGTATGTATATATATATATATATATATATATATATATATATATATATATATATATGTTATATATAACTGCTCCCTCGTCCCCCAATTTCTCACTGTCCTATACGCACCTTTCAAAATCATTTTCAGCTAACCAACTGTTTATCCACCTACTTTACCGCTTTCCCCATCCGTATACTGACTGCCTTTACCAGGCTGTCTTCTGTTCACAGGTTGCACTTAAGTTGTAGTCCTTGCCTGACTATGAAGATGATGTCTGCCTTTCCATTATGCACTTCTGTAACTTTTGTTTGTCCCTGCTTGTACAGGTGAAATCGCTGTTTTTTTTCCTCATATTTCTGATCCTCCTGTGTCTGTACTGTGTGTGATTAACTGATCTGTATTGTGTACTACATCGATGTGGAGCCTTTGTAAAAGTGCCATTTGCACTTAAAGGTATCAATCTGAATTGTGAAATAAAAAAAAATAAAAATAATTCCCTTTCCTTCTGTGGGGAGTCTGTTTAAAAGGTTAAACAAGTGCCACAGAGAAACTGCCAGTGAGGTAAGGGAGCTTCCCTTTTGTTGTTGTGCAGTGCAAGAAAGGTTCACTTTAAAATGATGTGGTATTAACTGCATGGGCAATTTTCTGCACTGCAGTGCGTGAGAATTGATTTCTTACTCTCTTGTGAGGCTGTGACCTTCAGAACAAACTCATAAGCACACATTTTATACCAGGTAGTTCTGGGACTACATTATGCCCTGTCACTGAAGAAGTGTCTTGGTCATTTAGTGAGCTCCAGCACTGTGTGAATTGATTATACTTTTTTTATTTTTTTGTAAAGTTGTCTCCGTGAGGATGGAGGCTCTCTAACAGCTGTTGACTCCACTGTTCTGATGCTATCTAGAAAAAATGATCAGAAACAGAATTTACAGTCCTGTCATTCCATCAAGGGACCTTGATGTAACAGGGCAGATCATATGAGGATCAGCTTAAGGCTCTGAACATTTGCTATCTGGACTGAAAGCCAAACAGGAGAGGAGAGATATGATGGAGACATTCAAGTTCCTGAAAAGAATGAACAGTTGACACCTTCCTCCCTTTTATTTTTTTTTTTTTGTGTGTGTGTGTTTAAAGAAATGTTATTCATATCAAAGGTAAAGAAAACAGAAACACCAACACATATGGTTTCACTAGCATGTAGTTAAGGATTATCACAAATACAGCATATATTCATGGCAAAAAAACTTCATTAATGCATCAGTTAGGGTTCATATTTGAGCAACAAAAGTATGGAAATGTGGTGTTAATCATTTCCAACCCTAACTCTGCATTTGCCCCTCCACCCCAGAAGCAGTGGAAGGGGCAAGGCAACACAACCAAGCAGAGACGGCCATCATCAGATAAGACAAAGATACAAGTTTCAACATAACGCAAGAGACATCCATCATCGTGGTCCACCAGCTGTACGAAGTCCACTGCCATGCCAGTGTCTTGGGCGTATACCAAGTGCTCCCTATAGACTTACCAGGAGGCTGATGGGGTCATGGGGGTGGGTGGTGAAGTGTACAGTTGCAATTCCTCCACAGCTGCCTAGTTCCTCCTCTCCCATTATTCTTTGCTGACTAGTACTTTTTTTGGGGGGGGGGGCTGGCTGCACTACTATCTATCCCTAATTTGTAAACATTGTAACCAATTTATTATCATTCCTCTACTCCAATTCTTCCATAGGTGACTAGTACAGTTTTTTTTTTTTTTTGGGGTGGGGGAACCTGGCTGCACTCCCATTCATTACTAATTTCTAAATACTGAAATGAATATGTTGCATTCAAATGGGTGTATAGGACCTTCATACCATGCACTCCCATTAATCCATAACTGACTAATACAGTTTTGTTTTGTGGTGGGTGGGGGGGGGGCGGCTGCACTCCCATCCATCTCTAATTTATAAATAGTGTAATCAGGTCCTTACCATCCACCCATTCCTCCACAGCTGACCAGTACAGTTTTTTTTTTTTTTTTTTTGTTGTTTTTTTTTTAGTGGGGAGGCTGCCTGCATTCCCATCCATTCCTAATTTGCAAGTAGTGTAATTCCTTGCTTGGCAGTGGGAGCGCAGGGCTCTTTTAGCCATGCACTCCCATTCCTCCATAGCTGAGTACTACAGATTTTTTTTTTTTGGGGGGGGGGTTGGAGGGCTGGCTGCACTTCCATCCATTCCTTCAGCCTCCCAGTAGGTTTCTAGGGAGCACTTTGAGGTACAGTGCATGCAGTGGCCCCCTCCCCCGTGGTGCCCAGCATGCGGGTATACCCCCAAGACACTGGCATGCCAGTGGACCTCATATAACTGGTGGACCATGATGATGGATGTCTCTTGTATTCTGCTCAGAAAGTTGTATGTTTGTCTTGTTTGATGATAGCTGTCTCTGTTTGGTTGTGTTGCTTTGCCCCTTCCACTGCTTCTGGTTGGAGGGGTGGAGTTAGGGTTGGAAACCCCAACACCACGTTTGCATACCTTTGTTGCTTTAATATGAACTCTAGCTGATGCATTAATGACGTTTTTTGCCATGAATTTCTTTACTCTTTAAAATAGTATAATCGTAGTCTTATTTGCTTGTTGGAGCACAGGGCCCTCTGGGCCCTCGCTCCCATCCATCCATAATTTTTGAGAAATTGTAATTGTATCCTTATTTCCATGTGGGAACGCAGGGCCCCGCCCCCACCACATCTATATGTGGGAGCACAGGGCCTGCTGGGCCCTCTGCTGCCATCCATCCATAAGGTCTGTGCTCCCATCACTCCATAATGGTATTTATATTTGTGTGTGGGAGTGTACGGTGCCATCCATCTATAATTTTTGAGATATTGTAATTGTATCCCTATTTCCCTGTGGAAGGGCAGACCCTCTGGGCCCTGCACTCCCATCAGTCCATACTGGTATCCATATTTGTGTATAGTATAATTTTTCAGATAGTGTGGTGGTATCCTTATTTGCCTGTGGGAGCACCAAAGAAACACCTCAGATTGCAGTCTTATTGTATAGAAAACGCAGCAAAATTTGAAACCTGTGTAACTTAACCCCAAATTAATATATTTTCACAAAACCAGTGAAAGGCACATTGGTGAAGCAAGCCCTTTGTACCCTGAAAATATCGGAGCAAAATTGCAAACTGTTTCTTCACAGCGTAGTGCAAAGAAATTACTGTGTACACCTCAGATTAAAATGTTTTCCTATAGGCTGGCCTGCTGGCGCAGCGGTAGGTTTACGGACAGCGGCAACAGCGATCGGACCGAAGCGGCTCTGGTAGCTGGAGGACCGGCCGGGGAGAAGGATCGGCGCCCATGGGCGCCCTCCTCCCTCCAGGAGGGGAGAGTTGTCTGCCCCGCTACTCTACTGCCACCTGGGTGACCACGGGTGGTGGTGGTGCAGCTGGGACAGCTAGCGGGAGCGGAGGGCGTAGGCTGGGAGCTGGAGCGTCTGCACATCATCACATGCTCCACCCTTAGACTCCCTTGCATGCCTACATCCTCGGGATGGCACCAGGAAAAAGGGCCCTGTCATGGAGGACTAAGACTGGACCCGACTGCCCCAGATAACCCACAACCGGGTTCCCGGTGGATGCATGGATGGACCTCCTGACACACACACTAATAGACTGGAGGGTAAGGGTCCCCTCTTCCCTCCCATGGGGGATTGGTGAGGCCGAGGCAGCATGGAGGTAGGTCCGAGCATCACCAGGAGATACCGGGGAGGATTAGGGATCACAGTCTAGGGCTCCCTGAGGAAGTTCCACCATGGCAGAGAAGGGGCAAAAAAAAAAAAAAAAGGTTTTACTAGGAAAACAAAGACAAAATTAAAACCTGCAGAACTCCAGAGCAAGAATGTCTTTCACCAAACCAGCAAAGGCGCCCTATGGGGCAAGCCGTTTGTACCCTGAAAATTTCAGACTAAAAAACTGTTAACTGTTGCGTGACAAAAAAACAGCTCTCTCAAAATTCCTTTTCCACAAATTGTGAAAAATCATCCTTTTCCACTGTTCCTTTTTCACAATTTGCAGAAAAAGAAAATCCTTTTTCGCAAATTGCAACAAAGGATCCTGTTTCGCCATTCCTTTTTTTTTTTCCCGCAATTTACGAACATACGAAGAAGCCAGCAAGAAGAAGGCCATTTGAATTATCTAGTCTGCTCATATTACAGGGTTCACAGCTGAGCTACTGTCACTGCCCCTAGGGTTTTAAATAGCAGTGTTACGCCGCTTTCTGCGGCCAGCGAAAGCGGCCTCATACAACCCATTTTCGCTGGGTCACTAAAAAGGCAATCCATTACTGAGCCTCCTCCTCCTCAACCACCAGCATACTGTAACATTTTATTGCGCAGCCCCAAATGCGGCGGTTGCTCCCAGTAGTGCTGCAATGTGCAAGTACTACTGAAATGATGCCGGCAGATTCAGGGGCCTGGCAGTGAGACTATTATCATATACTTGAGCGGCAGCAGCAAAACACCAGGCAACTCGAGGGGGAAACAGCCAGTCGCTCTCTGGCTTCTCAAGCAGTCATTCCTCCGCTCTGACTGCGCCGCCCCCCCTCCCCACTGCGGCATATCCAGTCTGCCCCCAGTGCCTGTTCGTTCTGGGTTTTGGCACCAAGCGCAGCTGCTGGGACCATGGGAGCAATTATCTGGCAGCACAGCCGAGAAGACAGGACAGCAGACCAGCAAACAGAGCAACACGCTGCAGGTGTGGCACACTTATAAATACAAGTGCCTGTTTCCAGGGGTGACCTGAGTGGGGGTGGAGGGGGAGTGACTTTGTCAGAATCGCACAGTATGCAGGTGGAGGTGGTGGGAGGAATGAAACCTAGGTCTGTTAGTGAGTGGGATGTTTTAATTCTTTGGTACCCAGGTATGGGGCCCACACATGCACATGCCCGTTTTCAGGGGAGGTTAGTGACTTACTCAGTCACACAGTATGCAAGTGAAGGTTGTAGGAGGAGTCAAACCTAGATCTGCTGGAGTGAGGGGGGGGTGTCTTAATTCTTTGGTAGAGGTATGGCCCACACATGCAAGTGCCTGATCTTACTTCGAGTGGGAGCTCTTGCAGCAGGCTATAACAATTAGGACTATGCCGCAGGCACTAGGACCCTCTGGAAAACGTTTCAGCCAGCAGTATACAGCAGGGACCGCCCCCGATGTCCGCCCTGGTACAATAGGGGGTGGACCCAGCTTCACCTCAGTTCTGTCTCGCACATGTTAGCAGAAGCCTTCATTTCCAGCTTGCCAGAAACAGCTAAATAACTATTTTCCAGCTTGGTTTTGTACTGTTTTCGACGGTTTTTCTAAAGTTCTCGACGGATGTCTTTGCCATCGTCGGTCTCTCCGGAGCCACACCAGAACAAGTGCAATTGCGGGAGGCAGATGCCTGCTAGGGACGGGCACAAGCGCTGCGTATTTTGCCTCGGGCCGGACCACAACACCGCGGCCTGCTCAGCCTGCCAGGCGTTCACCAGCCGGACCCAGATCCAACGTCTCAAGGCCCTGAAGGCATTTCTTTTAGAAAAGAAAATGGATCTGCACTCCTCGGAGGGGAAGCATAAGGAGAAGACCAAGCACCACGTGAAAGACCGTAGTCGGTCCTGGCACCGGTCGCGGTCCCATTCTTGCTTGCAGCCCTCTCCTAAGAAGACCCATGTTTCCCCCAGGCTCAGGCAAGCATCCGAAATCTTCTTCTAAGGCCAAGGCCGGCCCATTGGGGGAGAAGCCAGCCAAGCCTAAGGTAACCCTGCTAAGGGTTACCACCAAACCCTTGGAGGTAAAAGCTTTGGCCCCAGCTCCCAAGGCACAGGCGCCGCCTGCTAAAAGGCGGCGCCTCTGGGCTAAATGACTCTCCGAGCGCCCCAGTGTACCGTTGTCAGTACCACTGGCACGGTTGGAAGAAGGCGAAGGTGCGGTAGCAACCACGGAAGAAACCAACATCCCGTCTCCCAAATCCTCCTCCCTGGGCTCCCAAGAGGGCTCTCCCTCGCGGGATGACATCCCGGATACTCCCTATCCGGGCTGCGCTGTTGAGGTTTTCTTGAAGGACGAGCAGCAGGAGTTCTCCTTTTGGTGGGGACAGGTCCAGAAGCTGCCCCCCCCGTCACCAGCCCAGACACCGGTACCGGACCTGGTGGGCAAACCACAGCCTGGAGGTGAGCCTTCCCCAAGAAAATCCCCAGAGTGGCCACCTACACCTCCATCCAGGGCTCGTTCCCACGCCTGGTCCAAAGACCATCGCCGGTCCAGGTCTCACACTCGCAGCCCTTCTCGATCTCCTAGATGAGAGCGCTCCCAATGTCGGTCCTCTGACAGACGTCGGTCTTTGCTCCGTCGCCTGTCTCGGGACCGGAGTCGGCCCCCCAGCTACTGACGACAGAGGGAGTCTGATCATAAGGAGAGATCTGACTATTCCAGATCTAGTAGTTGATCTTCCTCTTCTTCGTCGACATCATCTTCCTCTCTCGACTTGGAGTGGTCCCCGGGAGAGAAGGACCAGCTTCACTCACCTCCAGATGATCTGACCTTTATGGACATCATGAAGCATATCCAGGCCTCCAATGAGTGGGAAACGGAGGACCTGGATGCGGAACGCCGAAGGTTGGCCAAATACCTGAGGCAAAAGGAGCCGAAACCATTGGTGGTCCCTCCTTTAGTGAACACTTTCCAGGACCTGTCTCGGACTACCTGGAAGTGTCCAGCTTCCATCCCTGCTGTTCCCAAAAAATCGGACAGGCTGTAAAAGGCCCCGAGGGCAGAAGCCTTTTTAGCAGAGAACCCTCAGGTGGACTGTTGGGTCATCACGGATGCCCATGACAAGTCCAGGCAGCCGAAGCACCTTAGCTCACAGCCTCCCGATCCGGAGTCTCAGCATTTGGACCAGGTGGGCAAGAAAGTTTACTCTGCCTCCACCTGCTCCATCCAGTCTCTTAACTTCCTGATGCATATGGTCCAGTACCAGAATGCTCTGTGGGAGAGGGGACAAGAGCTACTGAGAGCCATGCCAGATTCCAAGCAGAACACTGAGCTTCTGGACATTGTTAAATCTGGCTCTGACGTAGGTTCTCATGTCCTGAGAGCCTCGTACGACACTGCAGATACGGCAGTCAAAGCAGCCTCTTCCGGGGTGTGCCTTCGGCGCCATGCCTGGTTAAGAGTTTGGGGTTTTCACCAGGATCTGCAGTCCGGTATCAGGGATTTGCCATTCCGGGGTACCGTGTTGTTTGGGCAAGAGATGGAAGCTCTAATTTCTTGTCTCCAGGAGTCGGGCAAGTCCATCTGGTCGGTCCACCAAATGTACTGCGGCAACCAGCGACGGCAGTGGAAACGGCCATTTCGCAAGCCCTCAGGTGGTCAAGGTGGACAAGCCCGTGGTAATCGGCAGGGTCAGAGAGGCGGCATTCATAGGACAGCCAGTAACCAGCAACCTGGAGGCGCTCCTAACCGTGGGTCCAACTCCTCCCAGGCCTCTCTACCTACGCCCAGCTCAGCCCAATGACTCCCTTCCACCCCCCCCCTTTCCAAAGGAAGACTCCGGGGAGATGATCAGGGGCCGATTCTTACTTCATCTCAAAGGGTGGAGGTTGACAACTGCAGACCAATGGGTCCTGGACATTATCAGGAGAGGGCACGTGCTAGAGTTCACGGAGTTTCCTCCAAATACTCCACCAAAGTACTCCCGATATCCTCCTTCTCACATCCCACTGATAGAAGGAGAAATTCAGACAGTCTTGCAAAGAAAGGCAATAGAGTGAGCCCCCTTGCATCAGCGGGGAAAGGGATTTTATTCCCACTTATTCCTGGTCCCAAAAAAGACGCAGGATCTCTGTCCCATTCTGGACCTCAGCTCTCTGTCTCTTTATAGAGTAGAAAAGGTTCAGGATGGTGACCCTTCCAGGGCTATTCCCCCTGCTTCACCAGGGAGACTGGCTCTGCTCCCTAGACATACAAGATGCAGATATGCATGTCTGGGTCTTCCCTCCCAACCGGAAGTTTCTGAGGTTCCACTTCCAAGGGGAGCACTAACAGTTCCAAGTTCTTCCATTCAGCCTCTCCTCCACTCCGCGAGTCCTTACAAAATGCTTGGCAGTGGTGGCTGCGGCTCTAAGGCGCATGGAGCACTACATTTTCCCTTACCTCGACGATTGGCTGCTTATAGCCCTGTCCAGGTCAAGTCTACTTCACGCACTCGGAGACATTTATACTCTATTCTGAGAGCTGGGGATCACCCTGAACCTTCAGAAATCGTCCCCCGAGCCCAGTCAAAGACTTGTCTTCATTGGAGCGGTCCTGGATTCTATCCGGGGCATGCCTTTTCCACCCCCAGACAGGGGTGATCGCCTGCAAGAGACTGCCGAATTGATCTCAGTAACTCTTCAAGTTGCAGCATGGAACTTCCTCAGGCTGCTGGGGCACATGGCGTCGGCCATTCCAGTCACTCCTCTGGCCCGCCTCCACATGCGGGTCCCACAGTGGATGCTCAGGGTACAATGGGACCAGGGCTACGACGATCTAGACTTTCTGGTCAGGATCACCGAGCCAATCAGGAGAACTTTGCTTTGGTGGCTGGAACCCTGGAATTTGGAGAAAGGGGTCCGGTTTCGTCCGCAGCCACCAGGTCAGATAGACAGATGCATTGGATCTGAGATGGGGAGTGCATCTGGGTGCTCATCAAATGCAAGGGGTTTGGACACCCGAAGAGCGATCTCTCCATATCAATGTATTGGAGATGCGAGTGGTTCTCTATGCCTTACAGACCTTTCAAGAGGACCTGGTGCCGGGCTCTCTTCTAATTCAAACAGACAATATGGTGGTTGTCTTTTACATCAGCAAACAAGGGGATACTCATTTGTACCCCCTTTGCAGGGAGGTGATGAGATGAGAGTCTGGTACTGGGCGCTGGAGTGAGGCATTCTGCTGTCCGCAGTGCACGTTCCAGGCATCCTGAACGATCTGGCCGACAGCTTAAGCAGGTCTTGTTCCAGAGCGCACGAGTGGGAGCTGTTACAGTCCGTAGCAGATCAGCTCTTCGACAAGTGGGGTCATCCAGAGCTGGACCTCTTTGCATCACCACGCAACGCCAAACTGCTAATTTTTTGCTTGCGAGAGCACGCGCCTGGAGTTTTCTGGCCAGACATGTTATCCCTTTGCTGGGCAGGAAGGTTTCTCTATGCCTTCCCTCTCATTCAGAGAGTCCTGCTGAAGTTGCAGGCAGAAGGGGCTCAAAAGATTCTAGTAGCCCCCAGATGGCCTCGGCAGATTTGGTTCCCACTCCTGCAGCGGTTATCCATAGAACCTCGAACTCCACTGCCCATATCCTCGCAGTTGCTATCCCTGGAACAGGGGTCGCTGGTCCATCAGTGTCTTCATTCCTTACATCTGCATGCTTGGCTCCTTCAGACGTAGCTGAACAGAGATACGGGGTTTCCCCGGAGGTGGCAGCAGTCCTGGTGTAGGCGAGAAAGCCCTCCACCCGCTCCACCTGTTATGAAATGGAAGCGGTATTGTTTATAGGCCTCATCACGGCGTTTGGACCCTGTCACCTGTCCAGTGAACTCAGCGTTACAGTACCTCCTCTCCTTGTACCAACATGGCCGGAGTTACTCCTCTATTAAGGTGCACATGTGGGCTGTCTCCACCTGTCATGCTCTGATTGGAGACAAGGTGTTGGCACAGTTGGATGTAGCCCGCACCTTTTTGAGAGGAATTTTGCATATGAGACCTCCCTTTCGGGACCTTATCCCACCCTGGGATCTCCTTTTTGTGTTGGAGAAGCTCACCCTCCCTCCCTTTGAGCTGGCAGCGGATTGTGAGCTGCGTTATCTTTCTTGGAAGGTGTGTTTTTTTGGTTGCTATTACCTCGGCTCGAAGAGTTTCTGAGCTTCAGGCTCTGATGTGTAAAGAGCCGTATTTGGTTTTCCACAGGGAAAGGGTTTCCATTAGAACAAATCCTAAGTTTCTTCTGAAAGTGATCTCAGAGTTGACCCTCAACCAGTCGATTGACCTTCCAGTATATTTTCCTTCCCCATCTGATAGAGGAGAAGCTCTCCTTCACACATTGGATGTCCACACGCACCATCAGTCGGAGCAACTCTTTGTGGCCTTTGCACCACGATGCTTGGGCAATCCAGTGACCAAGCAGATGATTTCAAAGTGGATCATCCACTGCGTATCCTTCTGCTTTGAAAAGCACAATAAACCCCTACCGGGTCAGGTCAGGGGCCACTCCACCAGGGGAGCGTCTGCTTCTTTTGCCTCCCTGTGAAATGTCTCTATAAGGGACATATGTGCGGCTACTACCTGGAATTCGGTGCATACCTTTGTCAAGCATTACAGCTTGGATATCGTCTCCAGACGCCATGCCGGTTTTGGTCTGGCTGTTTTGCAGGGATTTTTGTCCTAGGCCTCTGGAGTCAGTGTATTCCACCTCCCGGGGGGCGACTACCCCTTTGGCGTGGGACTGCTTGGTATTCAGTCCTAATTGTTATAGCCTGCTGCAAGAGCTCCCACTCGAAGTAAGATAGTACAGTTACGTAAGAACTTACCGTAACGGTAGATCTTCGAGAGGAGCTCTTGCAGCAGGCATTGCTTTCCCACCTGCCTTCCCCGTCGAGTGTGCAGATCTTCATCTACATCTTCGAGTGCTTCGTCTACTTCTCTTGTCAGGGCTTGTTCGTGGGCCTTGGTGGGGGAACTGAGGTGGAGCTGGGTCCGCCCCTTTTGTACCAGGGCTGACGTCGGGGCAGGGCCGATGTCGGGGCCGGTCCCTGCTGTATACTGCTGGCTGAAAAGTTTTCCGGAGGGTCCTAGTGCCTGCGGCATAGTCTCTGTCTGCATAGTGTCTTTGTTTTGAATCAGAGCACATAAAGACAGGTAATTGTAATGAAAATTTTTATTCAGAATAAAATATATATTTTTTAAACTGTTCGTATAAAAACATATAGAATTTTTAATTTTGCTAATCAAATTGAGGCAAATGCTATGCATCTTCACAGCTGATTAGCAGATAGTGCTAATCAGTTTTCACAGTTTATTTAAAACCGTGCCCCCCCCAGTCCTGTTTCACAATTTGCGAAAAAGGTTTTCAGCATGTTAAAAACAATAAAACAATTTCTCTAAGTAGGTTCTCAAAAAAAGTAACCTCAGAATTGGATTCTGTGAGTCCCGATTAAGTAAAGACAACTGTTGGTGTCAACTAAAGTAGTTTATTTTTTTAGTTATTTAATTTTGTTGCCACTAACTGAGAACAAGGTGGCAGCAACACAGAAAAAGATCCTGCATTTGTGAAAAAAGATTCTACATATCAGATGTCCTGCTCGAAAAAGGATTCTTCATCAAACTGGTCGCATAAGAAATAATGGGAATCTTTGACATTTAAATGAAAACTATTTTATTCTGGGGCCCCGCCCCCAAAAAGCGTACCCTCCAGTTTAGCTTTTCATATATTAAAGTGTTTTTTTTTTCTCGCACCCTAACTGACAGTTTTATTTAGTAAAGTCTCGACCTAGAACTATGTGTGGACACTGAGGGGCTCATTAACTGCTGAGTGCGGTGCCGCTGCACCGCTTGCTTCAGTACATTTTGTGTTGGGCGGGCGGTCCTGACACCGCACCTTGAATGTCAGGAACTAATCTCCTAGACTAGATTCTAGTTTTAACATCGCTAAACATCTTGATTCAAATGTGAGCACACTGTATAAAAAGCAAACCGAAGGGTACACTTTTCAGGGACGGGCCCACAGATTAATAGTGTTTTCCTCTAATAACTTTGGAGTGGATTAATATTTTTTTCCACCACAAAAGGCACATCTGTGACCCAAGATCTTTCTAACCTAAAAATTCAGACCAAAATTCCACACTGTTTTTGTGCAACAGCATGACTAAGAATTTTACAAAAAAAGTCATTTTCACATTTTTTGAAACTCTGTATCTCCGCACCCACACGTCCTACCAGAATGAAACTTGATACATCAAGAGATCTTTGTTCCTTAATGGCGATGGAAAAATTTCATGTGAATCATTTGAACGGTTGTGGAGTTATTAAAGTGCAACATTTCAAGTTTAAAGGTAATCAACAAAGTTATTCCTGCAGCCCGCCCCCATTCCACATACCTTTTGTTAGCCGCGGCGGGAGTCCAGGGCTGCTTTTGGTAATATTTTCTGACTAATCCTAACATTTCAAAATACTGCCGAAACTTTTCAGCGAATACGGAAGTGTTGGCGGGTTGCGATTGAGAAGACGCAAGTGTAGCTGGGTAGTCCACTCAGTTTTGTGACATTGCAAACACCATAGCTCTCTATGGAGCAGCAGGGAGGGGGGGCTCAAAATGCTAATTTTATTACTTTTGTGGGGGTCTTGATGCTTAACCTAATATCTACAGCAACACCGGAAAGGGCCGTTGCTGTAGATATTAATTTAAGCATCAGGACCCCCCGCAGAAGTAATAAAAGATGATTTTAAGCCCCCCTCTCCTGCTGCTCCATTGAGATTATGGTGTTACACTTACTACACTTGCGCCCGCTAAGTGCAGCCTGCCAACACTTCTGTATTCGCCTTAAAAGTTTCGGCAGTATTTAGATATTAGGATAATCGAGAAAATATTACAGCAGACCCCAGACTCTGTCACCACTAACAAAAGGGTATGTGGACGAGGTGGGCTGCTGGAATATCTTTGCAGGTCACCTTTAACATAGAAGTAAAGGTTGAACCCTAACATTAGGGGCGCATTCAGGCCCCTGTAATTAGGATTAATTGTCCACTTAGATTAATCATGAAGAAGCATTTGGTAACGATCCATACATCACAAAACTGCTCAGGGTACTTCTAAACAATATTGGGATATTGTAGCGCTTATTGTGACTCTGATCACATGAAAGGATTCCACATTGCATCAGATTTTTCTAATGTCTTTCTAATTAAATAACTCATCTTCATTTAAGGTTAACTTAGACAGGTATTTAGCCCATTCTTTCAAATTGGGAGAAGATCTGTCCTTCCATTGGCTAAGGATCAGGCAATTAAACCCTAATGCTGTGATCAGGAGTCATTGCTTTTCTGTCCGCTGTAAGCTAAACAAGTTACATCCATCTCCTAGTATAAACAAATTCAGGTTTAAACAGCAAATTGTCAGTCAGGATTTGTTTGCAGGTTCTCCAGATTGGTTTTATGGGTTGTCAGTCCCACAACATGTGAAGTAGGTTAGCATTTGAGCAGCTGTATTTCCGATAGTTGCTATCTGGAGAAAGGCCAAGTTTGTGTAACTTATCTGGGGGTATAGTACCAGTTGTGCAGTATTTGACACCTTCCTTGTCTGAGTCTCTGCCGCCCTCAGTATGTCAGCTGACCGGGTCCCCACTACCTGCCTTCTGGTTCACTACCACATTACTGTTGTTTGTCCACCCACAACAAGGCCAGGCAATGGCTCACCCCACTGTTCACTCATATGTTGTCAGTATGTCTTTCCGCCACTTTTACCTTAATGTAACCGCACTTTATTCTCTGTGCCTGGTGTGTAATGGTTATAAAATTTGTACCATTATTGTTTCACAGTGCTGTTTAGTTGACTTGTTGTTATGTATTGTGCTGATATTTCTTGTCTCCCCCCCCCCCCCCCATCCCCCAAACAACGGGTCGCACCTGGAAACGAGCCTTGACTCCGTGTGCTTCTCCCCATCACCAATTTTCAAATAAAACCAGGTGAACTGTAAGTAACTAGTTAGCAGGAATAGCAGATCAAGAACACGGGGACATGAGTGGAAACTGGCAGGGGAGGTTCAGTGATGTGAGGAAGTTTTACTTTACAGAGAGAGGGTGGTTCAGCTATGAAAAAGTCTGCCACTTGATGTGGTGGGTGCCAAAATCGTTAATGGTTTCGACCACGGCTGGGACAAGTGAAGGCCTTAGTAGTTATTCGGGGTAGTAGCAGTCAAATGGGGAGTGAGGGGGTGGATAGTGTTGGCTAAAAAGCAGTGTAGACTAAAGGTCTTGGGATATGATAGGGTATTCTGGGCAAACTGGATGTGCTAGTGGTCATTTTCTGCCATCATTCTCTCTTGTTTATGTGATGTGATATTTGTGATGAAAGGGTTTGCGTTTAGGACATACAGGCACTCTTCTGTTAGGCAGTGAGGTATGAGGGTAAACTGAGTGCCCCATAGCATGCATGCACCAGAAGAGAGACAGCACCCTGGAGTGTGTAATTCAACTTCTAAAATAGCTAGGTGTTCAAACTTGTGGTTTGGATTATAGCTTGAGGGAGCACTCCCAACCAATAGGAGCATTCTTTCCTCTAAGCATGAGACACTTATTCTGTCAAGAGTATCTCACGCACACTTGCCCTGGAAATTGGCACATTCAAGTAAGTTTTTTTTTTTTGTATTCAATATATGATCAAACTTGATCAATAATATATTAATACGGGTGACAAGACCACTCTTGCAGTTTTAAGAGTGGTCTCACATTCTTTTTTTTCTTGTATTTTTTGCCTCCCATGTCAACCTGCCCCTCTCAACCAGTCCCCCCAGCACCATCACCCTGGCAGTCACTAGGACGTACCTTGATGGCATGGAGGTGCCCAGTTGGCAAGGTGCGGAGCCTGCGGAGGACCGGTGTCTTCCTGCTGGTTGACGCCATTTTCCGTTTTTCTACCCTGCCCCAACCCCCTTGCAGCATGGGCATGCACCTGTGGAGGCATGCACACGCCACGTACCTGCGCTCCTGTGCCTCTCTGACTCCGGTGCTGCCCCCGACCTCCACTAGGGGGCAGCCAAGGAGCTGGACAACAACCCCTCCCTCCCCAAGAGAGGAGATCAGTCCGTTGTAAGCTCTATCCTCTCCCTTCCCTGCTGAACTCCCGACAACCCAAGGTCACTTCCGACCCTGGATCACAGGTGTGGTGCGAGGTATAGTGTCCAGCACCTCAACCCTCAGCGTCACCGGGCAGCATGGTCTCACATTCATTGGGTATCAAAACCGCTCACCTTGAGTTTGTGGCTCTCGTACCCTAAGAATGCATGTGAGAGCAATCTCACATCTATAAGCCGGTCTTGGTGGTGGTAGTAACATACAAAGTGCAGCACTGTGCATTTTTGTGTATGCACAGACATGGTAAATGATCTCGTTCGTTGAATGGCAGCGTAGCATTTGGGCGGCCATTTTTTTTCATTTGTTGTTTATCCACTTCAGCCCTTCAGCACCCCTTTGCTCCCAGCCCATCTAGCCCTGTCACTCGCCATCCCAAGGATTTACCAGCCTTGAATATCCCCTACAGATTGCCTCCCATGGTGGGGCCAAGGGAGGGAGTGCCATTCTCTCCCCCCCCACCCAGTGTCCACCTCTGGATATGGAACTGCACCAGTCGGTGGTGCAGGGCCTACGATGGACTGGGGCTTCATCAAGCCATTGTTTTTTGGGGGGCCCTGCCAACCGCCCCCCACCATGCCCAGGCTCTCCGGTGGGGTGCCGAACTATGGGAGCGGGACCCCTCAAGCGGGCAATGGAGACAGCAGCAGAACGGGGCATCTTACCCGAGGGCCGGCTTTTTCTTAATGCTATGATGGTTTCCCCTTGAAGGCAGGATGTGCAGTAATGTCAACGGGGCTAACCCAACGTCTGTCCCGCCTCCCACACATCTTGAGTTCTGATTGCGGCGGATCCCCTGGCCTCCGCCAAGGGTCTCCAATGTGTCAGACACTTGCCCCTCTCTCCCACTGAGATGAAGAGCCATCCTATGGAGGCATAGTCCTTCTCCAACCGGCCAGCCCTCCAACTTCTGGGTCCATTCCTGAACCTGGGATGTTGGCATTGCAAGCAGACGCCTTGCCACTGTGCCAGCCATCAAGCCATTGTTCCCCCCCCCCGTGTTCTCCCTCAGGGCTGCCAGTATGCTGTGACACACCATGTGTGCATGCCACAGCATGTGCACACACATATACACACACACACACACACACACACACGTATATCAGCATCAAGGGCACCCGTTGCTCCTGACAGTCTTGCTCCGCAACCACCTGGTCTCCACTAGGTGGTTGCCACCAAGCAGGATAGCTGAACCCTCCCCCCGCCATCCCAAGGGAGCAGAGTAACACATAAGACGCTTCTTGATCCACCCTCTCCTGATGACCAGAGTCCATTCTCCAACCCTGGTCACCAGCATGGTGGGCAGTAGCACTACCGCGAACCCACTGGGACAGCCCTTGTCTGCCATCATTTTTTCTCCCCCCTCCATGTATGGTATTTTTTATCCCCTCACACCAGTCAGCCCCATGACTTACCGCCATCTCCAACACACCCTCTGGCTTACTCCCCCCAGGCAGGCAGCTGGAAAGGGGCCCGTACCCTTTATGGAGACTCTGGTCACTGCCCTTTGGAGAGGAGTGCCTCGGTTGGTGGTGGGGGCCTGCAGTGAGAGAGGATGTCGTCCTGCAGCACCTGGTGGTGATTTCCTGTTTTCTGGTTCAGCCTTTGTGGTACGCCAGGAAAACCCAAGATGTGCAGGTACGCATGGGTTACGTAATGTCCGCTTCCCCCCAGGGCTCCAGTTGCACTGCCAGCTGTGGTCACCCAGGTGGCAGTGGCAGAGCAGAGTCCTTCAACCTTCCCTCCCACCCTGAGGTGGAGAGTATCCTCTGGGATGCTCAGCTCATCTCCTCTGACTGGCCCCTCCAACTCCGGCATGTTCCTGAACCCAGGTCATTGGCATTGCAAGCAGTAGCGCTACCGCTGCGCTGGCAGACCAGCATGTGTCAACCATGTTGACCCATTTTACAAATACACACAGAGGTCACTCAGTTACTGCTGGGGGGGGGTGCTTTCGCAGGCTCTGTAGAGGTGTACATTTTTTTCCTCATTTAAATAAAGTTGAGGGATTCCCGGTGATGTCATGATGCTGTGAATAGCCACCCTACAGCATTCTAACTGCAGATCTTACAAATAACCTCATTCACTATTCTTAAACTGCAAATGACAAATTTTTTTATCATTAGAAGGAGTTTCTACTTATAATGTGCCACTCCATTAGTGCTCTTTCACCTCCTGGTTTGGCAGATGGAGACCATTCAGTTTCAGTGGGTTGGACAGCAAGGCCTCGCAGTCTTCTCGAACTACAAGGCACAACCGAAAGGGCACCACATCTGCCAGCAGCATAACCCTCCAGTGCCAGATAGACATCATGACCAGTGAGCTCCGCAGCTTTAGAAAGATAACTAAGCTCACAATAGTGGTGTTGAGAATGAAAATCAGCAAAAATGCAATAGACTAACTGGCTGAGATGAGCAGCTCTCTCAGCAAGATGGCTGTCTTACTGATCGGGGGGGTACTAAAGCTGTACTCCATAGACCAAGCTCTGCAAGATAGGGTGGACGATGCAGGGTGCTGGGCCTGGCACAGTAACTTGGATGCGTACAACCGCCTAGAAGGTTTACCCACGACAGTGTACAGGCAATGTGGGCGAAGTCCTTCAGGGTGTCGGAATTATGGCACCCGGAATTGTCGCAGGCGGCATTCTGGAACCCTAAACTGTCAGCACCACAGGACTGTCCAGACAGAACCTTAGGTTTTGCGGGGGGGTTTGTCCCCTGTGCACCCCCCAAAATGAATGTAACTACCTCTGGTTGGGGGGGAGGGCATGCCTTGAAAGGGGCACAAAGTTGTGGGTCGATCTAAAATCCAGATCGCCCCTATCATTCACACCAGTGTTGCGACGTCCTCATTACAGCACCCTAACAATGGGATACTGTGTACAACCACCTAGAAAAGGGGTTGAAGAACAGGATATTGTAGGCTTCTTACCCACATTTCTCCACTCCATTCTACCTATCCCACCGGAGTTTACTCTGAATCTGGTGTGGGCTCACCGTGGAATTGGGCTGAAGCCATCCGGGCCTGAGGCACAACCCCACTCAGTCATGCTGAGATGTCTTCGCTAAAGAGAATGTTCCACTTGGGCCTGGCAGAAAAAAAGACTGTCCTGTAGAATGGCACCAAGCTTTTCATGGATAGTAATCTGACATCCCACTATAGCTTAAGGTCTACCGAACAAGCGCCTGTTTTAATCCCCAGACATCATTCCTCCAATGGCGCCGCAGCTTTTGCTTGCCATGCTCCCCTATATTGGAACTCCCTGCCACTTGCTTTATGCCAATCACCTTCCCATGCCTGTTAAGAGAGGATTATGTAACCATCTTGCCACTTCTTACAAATGCACCTGCTTTGAACCTCCCTAGTCCATACTTCCTTCCCGAAACTACTGTTGTGCTCTTAAATGTCTAGCACGTTCCTCTCGTCTCCCCTTCCACAGTCCCCCTCTATGATTTCCACTTCCCTCCTTCTCCCCCACATCATCCTTGTTAATCTTATTAAAATATTATGGTCACTAACAATGTATTAAGCCTTAGCTATCAAATGCCCTGACTCCACTGCTTACGGTATGCATTTTTATTTCCTCTTACCTCTCCTACTGTCTCCCTGTTTTAGTATTATTCACTATGGTTACATTTGCTCTGTATTTTTATTATGAATTATATTTTGTGCTTGCAATATATACTGCTTGTATTAACTGTCTACACTATCTATCTCACTATCGCCTACCTGCTTTATTATTGTATTATTCTACCATGTCTGTATTGGTCTCTACATTCTGTTATGTCTAACTTTGTACTGCTATGTATGTCTGCCAGTTTTGGAATTGTACCCTCCCGGGTCGTGCCTGAAAATAGTCATTGCTATGGCTAGCGCACTTACCCGGTCAACAAAAACGAAATAAATAAAATAAATAAATATTATGTCCAGGCGCCACTGCTGTGCCCCAGTACTGAAGGCACTGAAAACCAAGGACCTCCGTTTTTGTATATCCTGCACTGCCAAGCTTCTTGTTTACTTCCCTGAAGGACCCCTGACATTCAGCTCTGCAGAAGCAGCAACCAAGGACCTGAACAAGTGAGGCACACCCATACCATGCTAACCACAGTGCCTGCAGACCCAGGCATCTTTGACTTCATAGCTGTCACAGCAAGAATGGAGCGAAGTGCAGAAAAAGACCCAGAAAGCTGAGGAAACGATAGTCTGCAGATGCCATGCAGGAAATAATCCAGCACCTAAAAACAGCTACTGCCGGCAAAGAGAGTGCAGCTACTGGCTCTGACCTCACTACTTGAACTTGTTACTGAAATTCTCTGGTGGGTCTTGGGCATCTCTTAATGGTCTCTTTTCGATCCCTTCTCCCATGGGTCTCTGTTCCTGCCCTCCCTTACTCCCTGCCCCATGGGCCGGTTTTGTTATGGGGTATAACCGCATGTAATTGTACAGGAAATCCATACCTCTTGCCAGTCTTTCTGCCCTCGTGTCGGTCCTACCAGCGGCCCTTGAATGAAGTCAGCAGACTCCATTGATCCAGTCTGTTTTGCTTGCCCCTCCTTCCCACAAGTAGTTCCCTTGGTATGCCTCGTACTGACCTAGTCGCTTGAGTCGCCATCTACACTTCCAGGTCCGCTTGCAGGGCAGCTGTGGCGTGGCTATGCAGAACTCTCGGCAGCATTTAATTAACAGTGATGACGACTGCGGGTGACCGCAACCAGGAAATAATCACTTGTATGGGGGAGGGCCCCAGTCAGCCGACATGAGAATCATGGCGCAGTCCCTTGAGCTCTCTGTTTCTTGCTGGCTTGCACAGTGGCGGGGGGTCGGAGACTTTCAGTATTATAGGGGGGGGCATATGGGGAGGGTTTGCCCTCAGTAGACTGGGAGACACCATCCCTGCCAGGGGTACATTGCTCCCCTAGGCCACCTTTATATCCCTGGGCCTGCCCAGTGGACAGCTGCTTGCGGAAGTAATCGGCTTTCTAGCTCTTTCGTATTTGCTACCAAGGTTTCATATAGTAGTTACCATCACTAGGCTAAGACTGTTTCCTCTAACGTAACCCATGGACCTAGTTCTGTTAGGCTATTCAAAGTGTTCTAGCATTATTTGTTAGTGCTGTTTACACCCATTTGTGTACGATAACTTACACTAGTAATTTTATTGGGCATGCTGTATGTATGGCTGATCTCTCTCTTTCTCGATCCCCAGAATGTTCAAGCAGACCACACCCTGCTAGGTGCTCCTGTGTACCTTTATGCATAGCATCATTCAAGCCATTCCCAGTCTGGGAGATGTTATCCATCCTTGCACTTCCCCCACCCTAGCTGACTCCAGCTGGAGGCCCTCCCAGCAAGATACTCCCTCCAGGCAGGCAGCATTCTGCCCATAGGACCCATATGTGGGTCCAACTTGGAAGCTAAAGTTGGTAGTCCAGTTGGCTACACTGTGTTGGATTTGTTCCTGTGTTACTTGTTAGTGTGTACCGTTTCAGAGCAATTTGGCACAATAATTTAGGTATTGTTCCCTCTGGACTGAGATGTTTCTTTCCACCCAGGGCCCCTAGTTTATCCCTTCCCACTTATTTCCATTGTCATATAGTCTGCATATTTACTTGGAATATACGGTTTGAGGAGTAAAAGGTGGCCAGATAGAGGGGCGCACCTTCTTTCAGATCTTACTTCGAGAGGGCTCTTGCAGTAGGTAATTACATAGGACTGGCCAGCGTCAGGACCCAATGGAAAAATTTCTAGCTAGCAGTCTCTGGCGAGGGACCGCCCCCACGTCGAGGTGACTGGCGTCATGCAGCGTCGGTATAAAGGCGGCCCCATGCCCACACTGCTTCAGTTCTTTCCGCCTTTAGCTCGTGTCAGCGCCTCGAGGTAAAGTTCAACGCTCATCAGCTCTGTCGCTGGTAGTATTTACTGTCATTTTTCCGAATTATTCAACTTAATCATCAGCCTTTCGTTGGTGTATGTCGTCTCCTACACCATCCGAGCACAAAAATAAGTGCAACTTGTGCGGCGCCCAACTCCCGCACAAGGACGGCCATTCCCAGTGCCTCTTCTGTCTGGGCCCGGACCATCAGGTGGAGAAGTGCCAGCACTGCCTTAAATTTGACGCCGCCACCCGCAGACGGAGGCAGCAGTCCCTGGAGGCCCATATCCTCAAGAAGAAGATGTCCTCCATGGAGAAGGAGTTGAAAAAGCTCTGGCAGGCATCCACTTCCCCGGAAGGCCATCGTAAGAAGGACAAGGAGAAGCATCTGGACAGGGGCTCCTCTTCCACCGCGACTCCAGCTGGAGTCGCCGTGCTCCAGGTAACGTTTCCCTCCAGGGGACCGCTCCGCGACGGCCGGCTTGGACGTTTCCAAGGTGGCGTCGGCTCGCCCGTCTGGCTGGCGCTCAGGCGCCTCCAGGCTGTTGAAGGCCTCTGCTCCTGGTAAAGCCGTCACTGTGCGGCCTACTGGTTCGAGCGGCTCTGGTAAGCCGGACGTCAGCCCCTCTGACGCCCGCACGGAGACGGTCGATAAGTCGCTCGACCCTCCGGGGTGGCACACGGCCACTTTCCCGCCCGACCAGGCCGCCCCTCCTTCGCGACCTGTCTCAGGCGATGGGTCCGCTAAGTCGGACTCCGGCTTCTCCGACGTCCGCCTGGACTGCGCTGGTAAGTCGTCCGACCCGACGGCCGCGTGGCGGCTGAGCCGACGTCGGACCCTCTTATGTCCACCGTTCCCGGCTCCCCGCAGCCTTCGCTGCCCTCCGGAGACCCTGGGTCTCCTCAGCCTGACCCCAGGAATTTTTCCCCACCATCCCTGGGCAACGCCAAGGTTCCTGCTGCACCTCCTTCAGGCCTCCCTCCCGCTGGGCCAGATGACCTGACATCGGTTCCCCGGATGCCGGTCATCCCGACACCGGACGACATCCCTCTCCAGGATGCCACTCCAATGCCGGGCCTTCTGCTCCAGGCCCGCCCGCTGGGCTGCCGGCCGGGCCATCTGCTCCGTCGGCCCCCCAGGTATCCGATTCAGTATGCCTTCTCCCCGATTCCACTGATTACAAGGGTCTTGCAGAAACTCGGTTCGGAAGGAGCTCGAATGATTCTGATCGCTCCTTTCTGGCCCAGGCAAGTTTTGGTTCTGTCTTCTGCAACAGTACTCAGAGGAACTTCCTCTTCCTCTGTCACTATTTTTGCTGACCCAGGATCAGGGGACCCTGGTCCATCCAGGCCTCAAGTCCCTTCAGTTGCATGCGTGGCTCCTGCAGACGTAGCTCAAGCCCGATTCGGGGTCCCCCAGTAGCTGAGATTCTGGTGGAGGCCAGGAAACCCTCAACCAGATCTACTTATGCCATGAAATGGAAGCGGTTCTCTATTTGGGCTGCCTCCAATGATGTTGAGCCTTTCTCGTGCTCTGTCGGCCAACTTCTGGATTACCTGCGACACCTCTTCGATCTGGGTCTCAGCCATTCATCCTTAAAGGTTCACATGGCAGCCATTTTGGCCTGTCATGTCCCCTTTGCAGACAGAACGTTTGCTCAGCTGGAGGTCTCTAAGACCTTTTTGAGAGGGGTCCTTCACTTACGACCCCCTATCCAGGTTCCTGCCCCGCCTTGGGATCTGAATTTCATTTTAGAGAAGCTTACTCTGCCTCCTTTCGAGCCGGCAGCCTCAGCAGACGTAAAGTTCCTTTCTTGGAAGACTCTCTTCCTAGTGGCCGTTACTTCTGCTTGATGGATTTCCGAGCTCCAGGCCCTGTTGTGTAAAATCCCATATTTGATTTTTCACAAGGAACCTGTGGCTCTGCGTACCAACCCTAAGTTTCTCCCTAAGGTGGTAGCAGAATCGACGCTGAATCAATCCATAGAGTTGCCTGCCTTTTTTACGCAGCACTCTAATCATGGAAGTACCTCCTGCCATACTTTGGATGTTCACCGAATTCTGAGATACTACACCAACAGGACGAAGGATCTCAGAAGAGTGATCAACTGTTCTCTCTTTTGCCCATAAAGAAGGCAATGATGTTTCTAAGCAATGCCTATTGAAATGGTTGGCTCATTGTATCACTTTCTGTTATGACAAGTACAACAAGACCCTGCCGGGTCAAGTTAGAAGCAACTCCACCTGAGGGGTCGCTGCCTCTGCGGCTTGTTTCAAGAATGTGTCAGCGGCTGACATTTGTGCAGCCGCCACTTGGACTTCTGTCCATACCTTTACGAAACATTACAGTTTGGACATTGCCTCTCGCCGTAGAGCAGGCTTCAGGCTGGCTGTTTTGCAAGGCCTCCTTTCCTAAGGCCTTCACAACCAGAGGGTCTACTTTTGAGTAGCTTTCCTCCTCCTGTTTGCTTCTACTTATTCCAGACTGCTTGGGACTCAGTCCTATATGTAATTACCTACTGCAAGAGCCCTCTTGAAGTAAGATAGTACAGTTACGTAAGAACTTAACGTAACAGTAGATCCTCGAGAGAGGCTCTTGCAGTAGGTAATACCTTCCCGCCCTCCATCCCCCTAGGCTTTTTCAGCTCCTTTTCCAGGAGGAAATATCCGCTTCTCTCATCTTGCCTTTTGGCCTTTGGCGGGAAAAGAACTGGAAGGCGTGCCCCTTTATACTGGCAGCCGCGCGTCAGTCACCTGACATAAGCGGTCCCCATAAGAGACCGCTAGCTAGAAATGTTTCTGTTGGGTCTGGCTGGCTGGCATCAGTCCTATATGTAATTACCTACTGCAAGAGCCTCTCTCGAAGATCTACTGTTACGGTAAGTTCTTGCGTAACTGTACTTTCCTTCACTATCCCTTCCCAGATACATGAATGACTAGCCTAGTTTTAAATCTGTATTCCCTAAATGTTAAGGAGCTAACCAGACCATTAAAGAAAGTATTCTTTTGTGTGTGTGTGTTCATTCCCTCTGTACCTACCGGCACCTCTCTTCTTTTGGCCCCATAGCACAACCTCTTTGCCCACCAGATTCATTCCCCGATGGCACTCCACTAAGACACGCATCACACACACTTCAGATCTCTGGACACTTGGGGCCAGCTTGCCCCTCCTGTGGGCCTCCCCTTCCCATCGTCATGGAACATACACCTGAAAACTCCCTATGATCCCTCTCCATTGGCTGGCAGGTCTTCGCTGGGGGCCACGCCATGACCTAGTGTAGGAGCGTTGTGGTGCCCAGAGGGGGCGTGCCCATTGAGTGTGTTAGGAAGGGTCCAGGCACGGGGAGGGGCAGAGAGGCCCATCATCCGTGTACTGGTGTGGCATTTTTCCTTGTTTCCCGCCCATCTTCCTCCCTATTGGTTGCACGTATGCACAGCTGGCCTGGAGGTGCCTGATGGCACGTGGTCACCCATGCCATCACAAGCACCTCCACCAGCCACCTCTAGGAACTGGTAAAGCACAATGCTGCCAGCCTCCCTCCATCCCCTGCAGGAGGAGAGCATCGATCGGATGCTCTTCTCCCTCCCTGGTGGCCTCTGCTTCGGAGTTCTGGCTCGCGGGACATAAACCCATGTCACCAGTGTCCAGAAGTCTTACTGCAAATCAGGTGGACAAAACTGGATCTTTTATATTTCCAGGAGAAACACCTTAACTGACTTGAGTCCTATCAAATTGGTGAAATGTGGATACTCAGCAGTGTATTCCTCCCCGGCGGGTCGGAGGTGTGGAGTAGCCATTTTAATTCCACAGGGGGTCCCCATTACAGGAGCACTCGGTCTGGGCTGAATTCCTCCCAGTACAGAATATATCAGAAATGTCTGTCACTCTACACCTGTATGAGACCTCCACTGTGATGGCAACCCTTGGTTGCACAACCAGCTACTGATTTGACAATCTATTAGGAGGGCTCTACACTTTACTCCATTCCTGGCTCTGATATGGCCCATCCCCGTACTAGAGAATTTCCCACCGCTGACGGACGCAGGCTACCGCAGTTGGGATATGTACTCCCTACAACATGTCCCACAACTGTTTTCTGATTCAGGATTCAAGACATTTGCAGACCAATCTTAGTCTGATACAGCAGCAATTTTTCAGATACCTACAGATTCATAATTTCTACCAGTCCCTACCCTTGGGGACCCACACCACTGCATGGTACCCTGCATTTATAACATGTTTCCCATTCTTCAAAAGAGGGCCTTCCTCTCATATAATCTCCAACCTTTATCAGGCACTTCAAGACACCATGGGAGAACTTCCCTACAAATTTCTCAGAGCTGGAAGGAGGAAATGTGAGTGGCTTACCCTCTGATAAACCTGGCAACAAGCATGTCTTGCTGCTGCAAAGGTGACGAGCTCTCATCAGTGGTGGGAATATAGCTGAAAACAACTTGCCCGTTATTTTAAAACACTGACTGACTATTACTACCCATTAGAAATAAGGCAAGGGCGGAAGACCGGAGATCAAGTAGGATCTGCGGTGGCACAGTAGATAGGGAAAATAGGGCAGACTAAGTGGGCCAAAAGGTCCTTCTCTGCTGACAACTTCTATGTTTCTGTATTATTTCCCTACCCATTTTCCTTCCTGTTGGTGTAATTGCAGAGAACCCTGAGCAACACATAACTCACATAATGTAGGCCTGCCTAGTCCTCCTTCCTTTTTGGAAGGACCTAGAAAAGGAACTCACAGAGATCTATAACGGACACCCCTCCCCCGACTATCCCAAGAACTGTACCTGTTTTTACAATTCCCACGCGGACTCTGGGACCCACATGCTCGGTACCTACTAAGCATCCTGCTCACAGCTGCGAAAAATCTGATCATGCGGTGGTGGTTGACGATACTACCACTGGATATTCTGTCCTGGTGAGACAAATTTATACTATAGGAAAAAATCACTTTTTCCCATTAATGATCGCTCAGAGAGCTTTAACTTAAGCTTGACCTCCTGGCTCCTGTACACCATGAGTAAGTATGTGACTTTGATCCCTTAAAAGCACAGCTAGGTAACTGCCTTGTCTGACGCTCCCCAACCCCACCTCCCCCTTACATAGGAATTTGGATACTTTTCATGATGGTAAGATGATCCACTAGCCCTTCCTCCCCCTTATAGTAACCCAGAAAGCTGCCCACCTCCCTTCCCCTCTGCACCTCCCATATAATTGCATACTTTCACTGATTGGTGGGGGGGGGGGTCTCTCCTGGCAGACCCAGATATTGTTTGCAGAGCTCTTACAAATCCCACGGACCACCCTTGATCTGTGCCACAGTGGGTGAGTTCACTGTTGTTGACTGACTGGTCTACCAGGGGGCTCTTGAATATTCCTTGTACTGTGTATAACTTTTACCAAACTTTAATAATTCTACGGCGCTGTACTTATGTAGTTAATACTTTCTTACTTAATATTGCAGCCAGGCACAGAAGTACAGGCTAAAGTTCTATACAACATAAAAAGATGAACATTTACATATGGCAGATCCAAAACATAAAATTATACAATTTTTTTTTTTTTTTTTTTACTTGCCAGGCTCCCACAGCTTTCAGAGGAGGTCTCGTACCTTCTCCTAGTCCATCCGCCAGGGCAGTCCCCCAAGGCATCCCATCCCCAGTTTCATAATGCTCGTAGGGCTGGGGTGTTTTCATTTTTCCCTGATTTTTCTCCCAACCCCTGGGACACCGGCACGAAGGACATATGTCCAGACTAGGCAGTGTGCTGACACATGCCGTCTGTCAAGCGCCTAACACCATTCCCCCCCCCCGACTCCGCAAGGCAGAGCCGCCAGTGCCCCGAAAGCCCATGCTTCAGTAGAGCGCCTGGCATGGAAGCACCCCCGTATCTCATCCCAAAAGGAGGAGAGCATCCGTTGGGATGCTCAGTCCTCCTTCACCCTGCCAACCCCCGCAACCCGAGTCCGTTCCTGAACCTGGGTCACTGGCGCAGCGCAAGGTGTGGCATCCAGCGCCTAAACCCTCAGCGCCACCAGGCTGGCTAAAATTATACAGTTTTAAAATAGGAAAAGAATAAAAAAAAAAAATTCATTTCACCACATTCAGATATTGCACAAACAAAGATTTACTGTAAGTTTGAGTTCTTACCACAGGTTTTTCCCCACATCTACTTACTTCGCAATTCATAGCCAGACATATTCCTCGATACAAGTAAACAATGCAATTTTTGGTCAGGCTCACAAATCTTTTTAAAATCCTCTTGTCATTTTTTCTCTTCTAGTATCTAACCAATCATGGCTTCCTTGTAACTCGCATCCCACCCAACAGTTTAGTCTTAGTGCCCTTTTTTTGCGCACACTGCAAATCTTCCGATTCACTTTTGGTGAGGCCACTGTGCCACACACAGCAGCTCCATGTGTAACTACGGGTCTAACCACTGTAATAAAATAATAAACCAAATCCGATACATTCAAACCTGCACGGCTCATAACAGTTAAAAAGTATCACCTCCTATTTGCTTTCTTTACCATGTTTAAAACCTGTTCTGCCCAAGAAAAATCATTCTGAAAAATAAATCCCAAATATTTCACTTTTCTTACTACTTCTACCTCCTCACCCCCAAAAGACAATCCTTTCATCTCAGTCCATTTATTCTGCTTACCAAAACGTACCTCTTTGGTTTTTGTAGGATTGATTTGCATACTTCTTATCGTAGACCGTTGAAAAATGTTAATAAAAATGACATTAACAAAAATATGAAGTTAAGGAGAGGTACAGAGCTAGTTGTATAATCCTCAGAGCCCAGTGTATAAGCTGCCACTTGCCCACTAACATTTGGCTGGGCATTTCTGTATTTAGCTACAGATAACTGTTTAAGTTACCAGGTTGCTACTGCAGTGCCATAAATTCTAGTTCAAAAGTCAGTGATGTCTTTTAAGGTTTTGCAAAGAGGTATTTCATTTGGCTAAAATCGTCTGGTGACAATTATCCAAAATGCAGTCAGTGTTTTATACTTCCATTCGTAACAGTGAGAGCCTGCCGTGGAAACATTTGGCTGCGCGTCACCCCCCCCCCCCAAACAACTCTATTGCACATACATACATACACACACACACACACACACACACACACACACACACACACACACAGTGTGACCTTTTCTTGGGGATGGCACAGCTTTAAAGCTCTGTGTTATTAATCCTGTACCAAACCTGGAGAGAAATCTTATTAGCAGTGAGCTGCAGAGAGAAAAAGAGAGAGAGAGAGAGGAAAGAGCATTACACAACATCAGAACATGGCTGCCACACAGCAGCTCCTTCCTTTGCTTGATTCTGCAAATGGCTTCTCATCAGGTGCCTACAGGACGGCTCCCCATGAGTGCAGCATCTGAGTCACTGTCCCATATTAAGCAGCATTAGACTTTTTCCAGCTCTGCAAGGGACACTTACAGCTCAAATTAACAGCTGGGCTTTGATCTGCAGACTCTCTGGTCAGCGTATTCCTTCATAACCGGTTTGATTTGCTGATACAGTTATCATGACATAACAGGTTGTCAGTCTTATCATGTGCAACTGGCCACGTCCTGTCCAGGCACATCATCGGATTGTACTGATAGAAAACAGTCAGATCTGGATTCATACAGTAAGTATCCCAAAATGTATGTTTCTTTTTTTTTAATCAATTATTTTACCAAGTGAGACACACTAAGCTGAAAGCTTGTTTGCAGGTGCAACCTGGGAGCACGAGGAAGTTAAGTGACTTGCTCAGGGTCACACAGTATGCAAGTGGTGGCTGTGGGATTCAAACCCAGGTCTCTAGATTTGCAGCTCAGAGCCTTAAACCACTGCGCCATACTGCCTCCTGTATTGTTTTATTGTTTACAAGCAATACATTAAGTACTGGTAGTATAGGGACTGTCTGTAGGAAAATACGGCAGGCGTGTGTCACATCCAACACACAGTCATAGACCTTTGGATAAGAACCTGTTTTATGGAGAGAGGGGATGTTGGCCAGGATGCTGGGTATATGCACAGGAATGGGTAGAATGGCCTTGTTCTTCAGCTCTGCAGTGTCACCACTGGGTGTGAGCTGAGTTAGGGGTGGACTTTGGCACTGGCCCACACTGTTTGCTGGTAAATTTTATATCAGGCTAGTAACATTTTCCTTTAGCTAGCCCTGCTGGCTTGTATTGGAGAAAGCAATATTTCAGTAAGTATGCCACTGGGCCCATGGAAAAGTCTGTGGAGCCAGTGGATTTCTCTACTCACTAGCCCTGTTGGCTAGTTGTTTAAAAACAAATTGGCTAGTAGTGACTTCAAAAATTAATTTCGACCCCTGTTATTCCAGAGCTCCAGTGAGGGGTTTGAACCTACAGCCGTGGTGCAAATAAACTGCAGACCTAAAAGGTCAGTACTGTACTTCAAGCCCTGCAAGCACATCTGGAGGCTCAAGGTGATGAACACACACCAGGAAATACTCAAGTTTTGTTGTTTGGGGGTTTATGGTGTGTTTATTGATTATTTTGGTATGATCTCAAGAAGGAAAGGTCACAACACATTTGCCTGAGGTGCATAGCTGCAGCCCACCTGGGACAAGATGCCTCTGGACCCAAAATACCCTCAAGGAAAAGGGGGGGGGGGCATTATAGGAACATTCAAGTACTTCAAGGGAATCAACAAAGTCCAAGAGGGTAGCATCTTTCAGAAAAGAGATGTGCGAGAACAAGGGGGCACAATTAGAATATAGAGACGGCTCGGGGCAACGTGAGAGTATTTTTTTCATGGAGAGGGTGGTGCTGTACATTGACCTTCCCTGAGGGAGTCTGGGATCAAAACAGTGGGGAAATCAAGAATGCATGGGACAGACATAAGGCAATTCTGGTGGGGTGGTAGGAAGAAGTAGGTTGTTGGTTAACTAGGATCTGCAGCTTATCCAGTCGATAGGGAAATGGGCAGACTGGGTGGGCCAAGTGGTCCTTATCTCCCATCCTAGTCTTATGTTTCTATGTAAAATGGCATGTTGGTGTTCCAACTGTGACCTAAATTGCTAGTTGTAGCCATCTATACAAGGCAGGCTGCATTATGGAATTGTACCATGGAAGGCCTTGTTGGACCTGGAGTTGTGTCACAGCACACCCAGAGCAGGATTGCTTGTGGAAATTGTACCCATGCAGGGCCTGGAGCCAGTATCGCAGCCCACTAAGCGGGCTGCGTTTCAGAAATTGTGTCTCTGTTGGGACTGGAACTGGTGCACACCAGGCTTGTATTAAACCGAGGTATTGTCAGGCTGGCCCATCGGCACAGCGTTGGCACTACCACTCGCAACGCTGGTGACCTGTGTTCAAGGGACAGCCGGGGGGAGGATCAAGCGTCCCAGAGGACACTTTCCCCTTCTGGGGATGGGGGTCCATGAGCTCTCCTGCAGTACTGCCACCTTGGGGACCACCGCTGGCAGCTCATGCGGAACTGCAGTGGGGTGGGTGGGTTCCTCCTGACGGGGATGTCGACACGCTCATGTGCAGACTTTCACTCAGTCCTTGCCTGCGAGGCTCCCTTGGGGAGGGGAACAGAAAAGTCAGAAAAACCCTTAACCGTGGCCTAATGACATCTTTTATCCACTCAGGGCCTGCACCACGCACTGGGCTGCCGACCTAGCATCTGAGCTAAGCTCCCCCTGGGCATCTCCACCATAGGGGAAATGGTGGGGCACTGTCAGGGTCAGATCATAAGCCCCAGAAATAGGGGGCGATGGGGCTGGGGAGATAGTGGGTGAAATAAGAAGTCGGATCAAGGGAATTGTGTCATAAAGTATAGTAAATAAAAGAAAAAAAAAAAGAACTAGGGATTGTCGAGGCCGGACAGCCAGCTTTATTTTCATCCTCTATTTTTTTGTTGTTTTTTTTGTTTGTTTTTGTTTTGCATGGACTCGAGACACATTGGAGCAGTATGCAGCACCCTGAGTCAGCTGGCCAGGCAGATAAATTGTCCTGGGTCTATCTCTGGTCAGGATCTAGTGCCTTGCCCTTGTCCCAGGGCTCGTTTGGCCTGTGTCTTGACATCGCTGTCTGATAGCCTGTGCATTACAGTTCAGCCTCTTCTGCCTCCTGGTGTGGCGTGGCTGTTGGATAGGGATTGGCCACACTGCCACCCTTTCCTCATCAAGTGGTCTCCTACCTCTCGGTGGGCCAGTAATTCAGGCTGATATGAGTCGTCACTGTTGGCCCACCTACCTCCTGACCTTGGCTACCCTGAGCCTCTTTTGCCATCTCCTCACAGCTTTGCCTAGTGATTTTACACAGAACTGTAAATCTGGAGACCAGGTTTGAATCCCACAACTGCCGCTTACTTATTGTGTGACCTTGAGTAAATCACTTAACCTCCCTGTGCTCTCTCTCTAATCTATCTCTAGGCTGTTTGACTCTCCCTGTGCACCTAATGGCGGCAGCAGCAGCATTCTCTCCCCTCCCCCCGGATTGTAAACTACTTTGAGATGCAGTTTGTATAAAAGGTACTACATACAACCAAACAGTGCTCCAGATGAGTTGAGTGCTGGCCTGTTTCACTCACCATACTTTAAGAAATACTTTAGAAAACTTTTTGACTGAGTACCGATATTCATCCCAACCCTTGGAAATGCTCCATAGATACTTCAAAAGGAGCCGTTTTCCAAAGTTTAAAGCACTTTTACTCATCGAAATTTTACTTTACTCACCTAATGTCCAAAATGGGGAGTACATTACTCTTGAATGCTGATATTATCTGGAGCACTGCAACCAAACTCCTTTTGTTTCCTTGTCCCAACAGCTTCTCCTGTACCTGCGGTAAGAACATTTCCAAAAATGGACACGTAGTAGTGGCCGAAATCGAAAGTGGACTGAAAAAGGCATTCAACCTTCAAGATTTATTAACAAAACAGCTGGTACAAGAACAACCTCCAGTGTCCAAGACACACAGAGAGGAGGGATGGTGTTGGGAGGCCCTAATTTTTGGACGTGTTCTTAGGAGGTACAGATTTAACCACTCTGTAGGGAGCACCATACCACAGCACTCTGTGCACCAAGCTGTTTTGAATTACCCTCGGTACCTTCCCCTGGATTACTTTTAGGCAAGTTACTCAACCCTTCTCGTGGTTTAGCCCACCCAGCTGTAAAATGGAGTAAAAACACAGCACACATGTGCACACACACATGTGCAGGTGTGTCACTTCACTACCAGTCTAGCTTTGGGATACACTGTGTATGAAAAGCGCTACATAAATGCCGATTATTCTTCACATATGTGCGCACACACACACGTACACTCAGAACGAGATGTTACATTGCAGCTAGAATACCCTAGGGTAGGAAGATTAAAAAACTAAAACCATTATCATAAGTTGCGATTAGTCCTTTAGCTCTCCTAGTAGCCATAGCCGTTGACTAGCCTGCTCTTGACACTGAAGTCTAAGTAGATCACAGTAAGCGAGTCGGCAGCTAAGCTGGGATTCACTCCCAGATCTTGTGGCTGACCTTCCAACACAATACATGGGAGCTGGGATTTGGAACGGGTTCCCTTGGCTCAACTTCACAGACCTTTAGCAATTGGAACAAAATGTTCTTGGAAGCCTGGTCCACTAATGCGGGGGGATAACTGCCACACACGGGACCCCACAAACCTAAAATAACCCCAATTGCAGGAAAAATGACTGCAATTGTAGACAAAGGTGGCGAGCTGCAGTTTGGCATTTTTCTCTGCAGTTGCAGGAAATGACACATCCCGACTAACACATCAGCAAAGCATCCTAAACTGTTGGCTATGTGTGAAGGACATGGGTACCCATGTTCCTGAGAGACCTTTTTCTTGAGTTAAGAGTTCATGTCCTTATGTTGAGTCATGGGTCTCTATAATGTTGGGATGAATAAAGTGCCCACATATAAACCAGATAGATAAGAGTTTATAACAGTTATACAAGTAGGCTTAATACGGAATGGAAGAACCATCAACATACTACATAAAAATTAACTCTACATTTGATCGCTGTTGGTAATTTTTTTTTTTTTTTTCAGTTTTTTATTGTTCCGGTCTCATCTGGCATCACCTTCACCCCCACCCACTGACTTTCTACGAATTTACAGGTTATCCAACACTTGGGACAGGACCACAACATGGTGGGTGGTCAGCAGTGTCGGTTGTTCACGAGCCTGTTGGGGACGTCAACTTGGGGCAGGCTTTTTTCTTCCGTTCTCCTAGTTTTTTTCCCATGGTTCTGGCATTCATTGACATGGCCACACATGCTTGCATTGGCACACATAGGTAAGGGGCATCTGGCGGCGCACCCTTGCCATTGTGGTGTTCCCAAATGTGCTGTCGATTGGTCTCCACCAATTGGCAGTCATGATGCGAGAGCAGGCCCCCTCCGTGAGAAAGGAGAGTAGTACTTGCAATGGTTAGTCTTTCCTCAACTGGCTAACGCCCCTGATGACACATGCTCATGCCAAAACACAGGTTGCCGGTACAGTAAGCTGTGTTATGGGACCGGCCCATTATTAGGTACATTAATTCACCATTAGTAGACACATTTGATCACCACCAGTACGTACATTTGATCCCCATCACTGCATATGTTTGATCACCATCAGTAAGTACATTTGATCAGCATTGGTAGATACATTTGATTACTGTCAGTATGTACATTTAATTACTGTTGTCATGTACATGTTCATATATATTCTTTGTTTATGCCCCCTTCTTGGCTCTGGCTCCCGGCTCACTACAGAGCCCTTTTGTGCTGTCCTGGAGTGCTCCTACCTTGCTGGTGTGCCCATCCTCCATGTTGCTTTCGGATTGCCCCCAGAGCTGGGTGGGGCAGGGAGTTTACCCCAGAGCACAGGTTTGCCTGTCAGGTGGCATGCAACCAGCCAGTGGAGCACAGCTTCAGATGCATTGGGGGTCTTTCACCTACGGGGTCAGAGCCATTTTCACTTTTTCGGTCCTTCCCCCAAGGGATTTTGTTGTGCAGTGGTGTCGAGGGATGTTCAAGTGCGCTGAGCACAATGACATCCGGGTCCCATAGAATCCCACCCTCGCCCTTCCCGTCCTTCATCTGTACTACCACCTGTTCTCACCAAGGTGGCAGTATTGCGGCAGAGGACAGGAGCCCACCCTCTCTGGAAAGGGAGAGTGTCCTGTGAGTTACTCAGTCCCTCTCTTCCCGGCAGGCCCCAATGGTAGGTACATATGTTGGATCACTGTCAGTATGTACATTCGGTCACCAGCACTATTCATTTTTAATTTTTTATTTTTTTCTATTTTATTTATCAATTTTCTGAATAAACAGTATCTATTTTGCTCATACATGGTAATAGGAAAAGAAGTGGACATGTAATAAAAAAACAGAATACATCCACAAAATGGGAATTTGCACAGTGGGTACCATATAATCTTGTACAGTAGGAATGGGGAGGATCCTACTACGAGTCTTTGATTTTCACCAAATTCAGTACAGTTCCAAGAAATGCAAGCCTTTTCAATGGCTATAGGTGTTTCCATTAGAGAGAAATGACGGGGAGAAAAAAAAACACAATCTAAGTAGACTGCTTTTTAAACCTGAAATACACTATTAGGGAGAAGAATATCTATTCTAAGGACATGGATATGTTGTGCTATCCACACTTACTGGCAGGTTCCTTGCCGCTTTAAATCTTGCCGGAAGGTCTTCAAGCTGGCTCTTCCCACCCACCCGGGTGATAAAACTCTCGGCTCCGCCCCATGATGCCAAATCTAGCCTGCTGGAAGCCAGGTTATGCGTCGAAGCCGGGGAGGTCTGGTGGGTTGTGTGGATGAACAACACATACCATTCCTAGAACTCCTGTTACAGGTGAGTAACCTGTATTTCTAGGGGCATGGATATGTTCTATCCACACTTACTGGCAGACTCCTAGCAGTTCTCTGGGAGGAGGGAGGCAGGGCGCACACCCCCTACTTGGGAGATAAGGACTGGAGAACCGAGGTTCCAAAACCAGCATCTCGGCGTGACTGAAGGTCGATGTGGTAGTGGGTAATGAAGGTGTGTGCTGACTTCCAGGTAGCAGCCCTGCAGATTTCCTGGATAGGGACGTCCCTGGAAGCAGCCACCGAAGCAGCGGTATGGCGGGTAGAATGAGCTCTTATCCCTTTGGGAGGCTCCATTTTAAACCTGAAATACAATATTAGGGAGAAGAATATCTAGTACTGACCCTCGCTAAAAATCCCCATAGGCATGTACATCGAATCCAAAGTCCCAACAAAGGGATGAGAACTGTGAATAAACAAGGGGTAAACCACTAGGGACTGGCAAAGTGCATAACTTAGCACTGCAGCATAAACGTTTCAGAGAAAACTGCATACAGACAAAGCTTAATGAACTCTGCAGACAATATCGCCTAGCATGGGAGACTGGCAAAATACACTTGCGAGTGGGAGCCCAAAATGGCAGACTCAACCACCGTGACTAATGGTCGCATATCCTCATACTAAACATTAGAAAAATTTGTAACAAGTGCCCCCCTCACAATAAGTGCTACCCAAGAAAGACATCAGCACATTCAGTAGCTTCCCTGAAAATTTCAGAGAAGGCTTTTTACAAGTACAGTACACCCAAATTTAGACAGAATAGTCTTGAAGGGCTTAATCCTCAGCTTCTTTAGACTCCTAGGTCTCCCAGGATTCTTGACATGCTGCAAATTTGGCTTCTGTCTTTTCAGTCCATTGACCGGCATCCTGGGGATCAGTGAATTGCCAGGTTTTGCCTCCGTATACCACACGGAGCCTGGCTGGGAGTAAAAATGAAACACTATCCCTAGTGCTCTGAGGCGCTGCTGCACTGCATCAGAGCGTTTGTGACGAGCCCTCGTTTGAAAGGAGAAATCTGGGAACAATTTAACATCTGCTCCAGTGATCTGTAAAGGGTAAGCTGCCCTGGCTGCAGAAATATCTGTGTCCCGTATCTCCGATCTGGATGTTTTAAGGATAGTGCGTGGCTGATTCACTATGTCGGAGTGAACCTGGGGGTTCAGCCGGTAGACCCTCCTGAAGGTGGACCAATCCATGCTTTCCAAAGTCAGCATGACACCTTGTAGCCACTGAACTAAATATTGGAGCAAGTTGGAGCTCTTGGATACCTCTGTTACTCCTATCGAGCGAATGTTCCCAGAGCAGAGTTCATTTTCCAGAGACTCCATGCAGGAACGGAGCTGCCCATTTTCTTTGGTCAAAGTGGCTACTGCTGTGGAAGTAGTAGTAATCCATTTTTCAGAGTCGGCAACTGTACCCATCAGTGCTTTAAGGGCTGAATCATGAGTTTCTAACTTTTGCAGAGTTTTTTCAATTTTAGAATCCATGGCTCGCATGAATTCCAACATCATCTGCCACGGAGGTTCTGTTGGTGATGTAGCATTAGCTACCAGAATACCTGCGGCCTTGCTAGTTGTCGATTGCAGATCTTCTGGTGGTGCAAATTGTTGCCCTTGGTCTGCCCATGGCTTGAAAGGGGTAGTTTTGCTCAGAATAGCAGCAACCTGTAGCGAATTAAGCACTTTGAAAAGGAATTTTGTTTTTTAAACTTTGAGTTTTTACCAACTTTAGTATATTACAACAAGACAAACGTACAATAAATATAACATGCCGTAGTTACAATTAATTCTTTGCATCACAGAACCAGGAAGTGAGTGAATGAATGAACGAATTAACCGGTTGTCAATTTATACATACACAAATCAGAGCATCTTGAAGGACAAGGGAAATAGCGGAAGGCAGGAAGGAAGGTAAGTGGAAAATAGGGACCTGTATAAAAACAGGTGGAGGATTTTTCAGTTATTTATTATACACATCTTCAATAAATATTAATATCCGGTTCAAAGTCAGAGTCAGGAGAGCATGGGTGTGTGGGGGCCAGTACTATCCCCCCCCCCCCCAATAGGAGTCTGTGGGACAAAGTCAGGTCTCTGCTCAGTTATATATGACCCATCTCCTCCATAACAATTTGAATTGCGGCTGCCTCTTGTTAAGGACTACTGTCAGACTCTCCATCCTATAGATTGCAAGCATTATTTCATGCCATTGATCTAAGTTGAATGAAAAGGAAATTTTTAACCTTAAATAGTTATATTCGTAGAACATTGTACTGTCAGAGGGAGCTCAGTCTGGGTATGGCCTGCCTGGAAGATGGCTCTCTAATGCCCCCTATACACACCTTTTAACAGAAGCATGTATCAAGCCATCTGGCATGAGTGACCCCAGAGTGACCTTTCCACCCCATTAAGTAAGTTAATCCACTCAGGAGTCGGGCTCTACTAGGGGATTAATGCCTGAGAGTTGCTACTGAGCCACAGGCAGAGTGCTTCCAACCACCAACCAGGCATTAATCCCCTAGTAGAGCCCGATTCTGGAGTGGATTAATGCTCTTGTAACATGGGTAACGTGGAACTGGAAATTGTTCGATTACAAACTGTTACATATTAAACAGAGTGCTACATGCACTGTTTTACAATACAGTACAAATGACAAAAATATACTAATTCAGATTTTGTTCAGACCATATCTATTCATATGGTGGTGTTTTTTTGTAAAACATTAACATTCATTTTTTTGACAGCACAATCATTTCGGCAATAGTTTTATATTTTTTTAAAAATTATATGTTCCTTATCACTGCTGGGTTACGTCCGTATCTAATCGGCATATTTTAGTTATGGAGCGGGTGCGTCTTTCACGCTGAACAAATAGCGCTACATGGCTGTATTCACTGTGCGCTCCGTATTTTGTCGTCTCCTTGCTGCTCGCTGATGGATTTTACGTTGTGTTGTGGGACAGTGGGGAGAATAGCTAACTGCAAGTGAGTATGTGATTCTCCTAGCTACTGTGTGTATCCTGCGTTCAGCCGGGTATGTGGGTTTCAGGGACAGTGGCTTGTGCTCGCGAAATTGATGTGGAATTCAGAGGTATTACAGCAGCGGGCCATATTATGCGCTCCCGATGTTTTCCAGGACTTCAGCGGTACTACGCTAGCAAACATTACTAGGGGATTAATACCCGCTAGATTTTGCTCACGTGTTGCTTTTCCGCCAATCTCGGGGCTGCGTTTCATGGACCATTAATTCCGATGTTACAGTTCATTTCATTTATTTATTTTGACAGGAAAAAGCTTAGTTGAGCAGGCTCATTTACAAGGAGGTCCTGGGTGTAGGATAAGGACAGATAAAAATAAGCAGCAGAATAGATGTCAACACAATTACATTTACAATTACAATTATGGCAGAATACAGTGGGTGTACAGTTGGTAGACAGGATATAAACAGTATGGTAGCTTCAAGTGGGATAGTACAGGAGGACTTGAGGAAGATAATAAAAAGAGAAAATAAAAATAAAATGCCAGTTTTATTTACAGGAACAAGTCTCGGTGCATATGCTGTCGATGAGGGCTTTGAAGTGAGTGCACCTAACCAGAGAGGTGAGTTTGAGTATTCTGCCACTTGTTCCAGGCATCTGGGATGATACTGCTGATTGCAGATTTGCCAAACTGCATGGCATACGTAGGTGTGTCCAGTAATAGCGGATTATCCTTTCTTAGGGAATAGGAAGATTCTTTGAAGAGATCTGTGATCTATTCAGGTAACTTATTGGATAGAACCTCATACACCCACATGTAGAGATTGTATATTCCCGTACAAGAGTGTGAGTACCATCCGACTGTTGCATACAGATGGCAGTGGTGAGTTCTTGGTTCTAAGCTATGGTCAATAACGTAGCGTTGTGTAGCAGTGATAATTGGAGAAGGCCCTCTTTGGTTTTTGGAAATAATTCTGATAGGATGTGGTCCTCATTGGTTGCTTTTGTGTGTTGCCAGGTGACACGTGACGCTAGTCCAAGATGACACACCAGTACCCACCACTCAGTGATGAGCAGAAGAAGGAGCTTGCTGACATCGCTCAGCAGATTGTCGCCTCCGGCAAGGGTATTCTCGCTGCTGATGAGTCTGTTGGTCAGTATTTTTTTTTTTTTAATAATCATTTTCCTCCCATTTTTTTCCCTGTCCCCTGCCCTGATGGTACGGTCTTTGTCGTACCTTTCCTCCAATGCTGCTCCCTGATTTGCTGGCACAGGGTGCTCTGTGGCCACATTTCCCAAGACCTGAGTGCCTCACCTCTGCTACATGCCTTGCCCTGCCCCCAGCTGGCCTCGAAGCATTCATTTTGCATGTAAGGTTGAACAGCCTTAGCAGGGTGTGGGGCGGGGGCTCCCAGTGTTTGTGCATTACTTATTTGCCAGTCAACATCCTTGGCACTGGCTGTGAATTCACTCACCTGCCCTCCAGCCAGAGGAGTGGTGCAACCACAGGCACTGATTGTTGGGGTTGGGGAATGTTGGGAATCGTGGAGGGGGAAGAAGAATACCAAAACGGAGTAAGGTTAAACGCTTTAAGATGTCACAGGACCAGTAGCCAGTGCCTGCACAGCATTTAAGTTGACTTTGATTCTGAAATCGACACTTGCCCACCACCCAAACACTGGTGGATTTTATAGAGAGCCAGTATAATTTTCCTTCAATTAGCCCTGCTGACTTGTCTTGGAGGAGTCGACATTTCAGTAATTAGAGAGGTTGGGTCAGTGAAATTTCTGTGGGGCTCATGGATTTTTGCAGAAATGTAATTTCGACACCTGAGTTTCACCTAAATTCTTGGGACATGGCCGGAAGTGTTTTTTTTTTTTTTTCCCTCTCTCCATTAAGTTGTTTGGCACCAGTTTGCTGCCTTCTCCCATGGTTAGGCATTCTCCCACTTCCTAGTCATATCTGCTACCCCTCCCCCCCCAATGTTGGCACCATCATACTGGTGGCTGGTTCAGCTACATGTTCTTGGTTTTGTTCCAGGACCCCCATGCACCATCCTCAAGGCACCAGTCAACGCCCTGACATACCATGGTAGCACAGGGTGTTCCCCTACAGAGGAAACAAGCACCCTAGACCACTGTAGGGGTTTCTGGTGCAGCAGAACCTAGCCACTCAGGAGCACAACCACATAGCAGTGCTTATGCAGCTGCCTGTTGGTTGCCTGTCTAGCATCCCGAGTCTGCTCCCAAACCCGGGTTGCGGGCATGAGAGCATGATGTGCCATCCATGGGGTCATTGGGTGGCCCCCACATAGCTGGAAGTGTAAATTTAATACTCCCCTCAGAAAGAAAAAAAATACAATTTCGTAATGCTTTGCTTTGTTTGGTTGACCCAGGGAGCATGGCAAAGCGCCTGAACCAAATTGGAGTGGAGAACACCGAGGAGAACAGGCGCCTATACCGCCAGATCTTGTTCAGTGCTGATGAGCGCATCAACAGCTGCATTGGTGGCGTCATCTTCTTCCATGAGACCTTGTATCAGAAAACTGACGATGAGACACCCTTCGTAAACCTGACCAAGGACAAGGGGATCATCGTTGGAATTAAGGTAAGAGCCTAACTGCTGCTGTTTAGGTGGACCGCTGATAAGGCATTGTTGTACGTGCACTACAAGCATGAGGGGGGTACTGACTGCACTGAAACGGTGACTGGGTCACCTGTCCAGTTAAATCCCATCTCTGTTGGGTTTGGATCTGGACTGATTTGTCATCTGAAGCAGTTTGGAGACTTTTTGGGGTGGTGGGCTTTTCCCAGGAAATAACTTTCAGATTCTCTCCCAGTAAAATATTAGAAATTGTATCACCGCTTTGCCAGTTTAACCCTTTGATTATTTTTTTTTTCTTGTCTGACAGGTGGATAAGGGTGTTGTCCCCCTGGCCGGCACCAATGGAGAAACCACAACTCAAGGTACCACCTCAGCATTCTGATTATCACAAAAGATTACAGTTTAGGGGCTTTTGGGCTGCTACAAACAGTGCCCTCATCAGAGCTTCCATGAATCGTCACAAAAGTAATATCCTGGAATAACAGGTCTTCCCCCACACTCGCACAAGGGGGGAGGGTGTTGGATTCGCTAACAATACATGAGGGAGTGCTAGTATAATTTAATACTACCTCCGTGGTGTCTCACTTTTGGTATAAGAAACTTGGAGCATGAGGTTTGGGCGAGACGAATGTGAAGCGGCACTAAGCAGTTATGGCTGCCAAAACCTCACGAGAGGTGTCTCTTGTACCATAGGAAACATCCCACAGAGGCTCGTTTAACTTATTATAAATCACTCTTGTTTCCTAGAGTGACTTCTAGGTTGTAAGTCACAGTTTTTTAATATTTCAGAATTGTAGGTAACCGTCCAGTACTTCTGTCTTCCGTCGGGGGGGTACACTCTCTAGCTGAGAGGAGACATGAACATGGTGGTCAAAATACTAAAGAGGAATGCTGGGTGAAGCTCACACAACAGCTTGAGATGGTGAGTGCAAATGGAACTAGAAGACGTGGGCTCAAACTGGGTAGATGGGAAACTGTAGGAAGCATTACTTCACTGAGCTGGTCTATCAGCGCAGTGGCAGCATTGCTACTTGCGACCCCACTAACCCTTGGCTCAGAAATGAGCCAGTGGTGTTCTAGGGCTGGTGGAGAAAGGAATGGCTTGGCTGTGCTAGAGTGGGAGAGCTTCTGCTTCCTGCTGTGTTGGCACTACATAGGGGCCCACCCACAGGTGGTATAGTCAACGCAGTGAGCAAGGGAGATGCATGTGCTGTGTGTCGCATGCGCCCATTGCATGCCTGCGTCAGATGTTGCATTAAGTCTGGCATCTCAGGGATGGAGAAACCTGGAAAATGGCCACAGCAGGATTAAGCCTGATTCTGCCTCACAGGTCCTGCGACGCCAACTAGACTGAAGACCTCCACATTGGATTGGGATTCTGCTGGTAGTGTAGGAGTATGGTCTACTCCTGTGGCCCCACTCTGGAGGAAAAGCCATGGTGGAGAACACATGGAGGTCCGGTAAGTCTTGGTGAAGATGGGTGATGGGGCTGGGTGTGTTGTGCTGAAGGGGGCTGCTGGCTGAGGGGACAACAAAATGGAAATTAAAAAAAGAAAGTATTAGTTCACACAGAGAGCGGTTAGCATGTGGAGAAATCTGTCCAGCAAGGTTGTGCAAGCTAGCACGGTTCAGGTTTTTCAAAGCAGGACTAAACTGAGATTCTTAGGGAAGAATTGCATTAATGGTTACTCAACATGTATGGGGGTAACATTCCAGCCGTAAGCTTGGATGTGTGCCAGTCTTTAAACTGGGGCATAGTCAGTGTTGGTTGGGGGCAGGGAAGGGGTCACAAAGTAAAAATCGGAGCCAGCCCAGTGGCGCTGAGGGTTGAGGCGCTTGGATGCCTTTCATCGTGCCACGCCAGTGACCCAGGTTTGGAAATGACCTCGGGTCATCTGAAAGCTGGCATGGGGGGGAGGGAGGAGCAGGATTGAGCAACCGAAAGGCAGCTCTCCTCTCCCGGGGTGGTCATCAGGGGGCCCCCCCCCCATAGTTCCATTACCACCGGCTGGAGATCCAGTGGGCAGTGTAGACAGGAGGGGGCGGCAGTGTAGCAGGAGGGTGCTTCATGGTGCCCAGGCCACAGGAACTGGGAGAAACCCCGGGGGGGGGGGAGAGGTGATAAACATCTATATAAAAGAAAACAAAAAGTAAAAATCAGAGGCATGCATCATGAAAAATATCCGGGACAAACAGCTCAGATGGATACAGCAAATCGGTCTACAAAATTACAAAGTAGGTGTAGGCAAACGGACAAATCTGTCAACATGCCTGACGCTCACGTCAGGCTGAGGGGTTTGTGGGCAGCTGCTGCACAAGCATGGGCACTGTGGTGCTGTTTAAGCTGGCGTTTGACAAACCAGAAACTAGACTGGTAGATCAGTGTCAGTGGCTAGTTAGGTGGCACGCTTACCTCGGGGGCTGGAGTATGAGAAGGTCGTGGGTTCTAGTGCTACACCAGATACTTAGGGTAATACCCATATAACTGACACTGAAGTGCAGTACGAGGGGGCAGGGGGTACTGCACTGGTGAGGTGCCATCCTTCAGATGAGGCATTAAAACTAAGGTCCCTTTTGCCCTTCTCTGGTCACTGTCCAGGTGGAAGTAAAAGAACCCGTGGCACTTATCTTAGAAGAGCAGGGGATGTTTCCCCGATGTCGTGGTCAACATTCTCTATAACAGGCCCGTGCAACCCCGGCCCCCCGGACACACCAGGAAACAAACTGTCACAGCTCAGTGTGCCTTTCCTAGTTAAAAATTACAAATAAATAGTTATGGAGGCTAGTAAGCTGTTCCGCAGGTGTGGTCTGCATTCCAGTCTGTTTGAAGAGAAAGGGGAGACGCTGGACCCTGACAGATGATACATCCTTCTTAAAGCTCTTGGTTGCACTGTATCTACCTCTGACAGAACAGTGGGACAGCAGCATGTCACAGCTGAAGAAAACAAAATATCCAGGTGGCCAGTGACCATGTAAAAACAATGTGGCCACTAAAAATGATGCTTATGTAGCTATACGCTTAGGTTTTGAATATGTACAGCTGTGTGAGAGGGCCACCATAACAGGTGCTTTGACTACTAAAAATGTTGGCCTGGCAATCATATGGAAGATTTTCTTTTACACTTTCATCATGCCCCATCCCGCTGTCCCCGGCATGAATGAATATTGCTCCAAGACCCTTCTGTAAAGGATCTCTACTCAATACCCATGTTGGCAATCATGGTAAAATATTTAAATAAATATATTATTATACTGGTAATCGGACTGGGGGGGGGGGGGTTAATAAACGCCTTCAGCCTTGGTATTTATTACCCGAGGTCCGGTTATTACCTTGTAAAATCCAGACCACTGTGGTGTTCTCACTGTAATAACCAGAACAGTTTGTGTATATGTAGCACTTTTCATACACACTGTATCCCAAAGCGCTTCATATAATAAGAGTGACTATGTAATAATGGCAACTATTCCACTCATTGGAACACCACACACTGCCATAGAAAGTTGTCTGAATTAGTTTTATTGTGAGGGGAATGTTGGCTAAGGCATCTGGGGAAAATCCCCTACTCTGCTACCTTCTGTCTAGAGTGTATTATATTGTATTTTTTTTTTTTTTTTCAAGATTATATAATAAAAAGATTCTTCTACTCTTAGGAAAAGTACCTATGGTTCTTTGACTTGCATTTGGTCACTCATTAGGATATGAGCAGAGGGGATTGCAGTTTAGTGTCTCATCTAAAGGACAGCACACCCCAACAGTACAGCACTCCTGGTACTGCACTGGAGTGCCAGCATGTGGGATGTGAGCCCAAGTCCCTGTGTGGGTCCAGAGCCTTTTAAATTAGGGCCGGCACATTGGCACAATAGTAGCACTACTGCTCGTACCACCAGCGACCTGGGTCCAAACGCGAGCAGAGTCACCATGGGCCGGCAGGGGGAGGAGGATCGAGTGTCTCAGAGAATCAGCCTTTCTCCCCGGGATCTGTATGCTTTGCTGCAGTACTGCCACCTGGATATCCACAGGTAGCAGTGCAAGCAGAGCCACAACTGGCGGGTGTGGCACCTCCCAACTGTGGTCCACAATTGGATCCTCTACCAGCCGAGCCACACTGACCCTGTACTCCTGGGTAGAAAAATGAACAGAAGATTCTTTATGGGTAAGAGGGTTAAAAAGATTTTCTAAAGGTGTCAGCGTGGCCACTTAGCAGTACATCTGCCCCGGGCCAGAAGGTTATGGGTTCTAGTCTCACACCAGGATTGGGTTCATACCATGAACACTAGCACCAGAGTGCAGTACTAGGGAGGTTGCTGTACTGTCAGGGTGTGCCATCTTTCCGATGAGATGTTAAACTGGGGTCCCTTCTACCCATCCCTGGTGTTGTCATAGTGGGTGTCCAGGTAATAGTAAAAGAACCCAAGGCACTTTTCGTAAGAGATGGGGATTTTTCCTTGGTGTCCTGACCAACATTCCCCTTCCCATAAACCGCTTCATCTAATTTTCCAGGGCTGTGTTGTGTGGGTGTTTATGTGAGAGATGGCTGCCACTACACGTATAGTCACTTCACTACCAGTCTCACTGCTTGTAAAGTGCTTTGGGATACATTGTGTATGAAAAGCTCTATATAAGTGCAAATTCTTCCTTTTCTGCCTTCTGCTTTTTAAATTACCATTTTTCTGATCAGGTCTGGATGGTCTGTCTGAGCGGTGTGCCCAGTACAAGAAGGATGGAGCCGACTTTGCAAAATGGCGCTGCGTTCTAAAAATCAGTGACACAACACCTTCTTCCCTTGCTATCATGGAGAATGCCAATGTCCTGGCACGCTATGCCAGCATCTGCCAACAGGTGAGCATTCCCCCAGCGCTTGCAGAACTGTATGAGAGTTCCTACATCTCTGTCAACTTCCTCCACTGAGTACTGTAGGATTCAACCATTGAATATTATGGGGGGGTTCCATCTCCTAGCGATGACAGTCCCCCCCCCCCCACTACAAATCTAGACTTAAGAGTCCCCACAAACAGTTTTCAGTATCATTTCCCCTGAACACTGGGCCTATCCCTTAAAACCACAGTGTGATTGTTTGTTGATTTAGAATATATATATTTTTTTTTTTTTTTTTTTTTTGCTCAGTATGTTTATCTCCCATGTGACATAGCCCTGCCCCCATCAGCCCCTCTCTTCCTCAGTCCTGACACCCACTGTCCCTGGACCTTGCCTCCAACCATACAGTGCCCCTCCCCCAAGTCCCGCACTACTGACAAAGCCCACTGGGTTCCCCAGGCCCGGAAGGAGTTTAGCTCGGGTGGTGGTCAGCCACCCAGTGAGCGATGCAAGGCCTGCAAGGAGAGAAAAGGCGTCATTCTGTGGATCAAGTTTTTTTCCTTTTTTCTTTGTTCCTTGTTCCCATCCACTGGGTTCCTTGTGGGAAATTACTGAAAGGGACGTCTTGTATGCAAGCGTGCCAGCGTCCTCAGTTGGGAGGTGCCCCACCTGCCCGTTGTGACTCTGCTTGCACTGCTACCCGTGGACAGCCAGGTGGCAGTACTGCAGCACAGCACACAGATTCCGCCTCCGGGAGGAGAAGAGTGTTCTCTGAGACACTCAATCTCCCCCGTCGGCCCATGATGACTCTGCTCGCTTTTGGACCTGGGTCGCTGGTGGTACGAGCAGTAGCGCTACTATTATGCCGATGTGCCGGCCCTAATTTAAAATCCTTCTTATTTTTCTAAATAAATGTTGTTAGATTTTTCTTTGTAAACTTCTTTTGCGTGTAAATATATATTTTAACATTTTCCACATTTATACAACGCATGGCTATGTAAAATTACAATCAATGCAGTATTGTGACATTATATGGGTATTTGACAATGACACTGTTCACACAATACGAATGTTACAGATCCCAGAAGCCTCGCACACCCTGGTTCAGCAGTGGGGAAGCATGGGTTCCCAACTGTGTTCTTCTATAATCATGTCAGTGCCTACTGTCTGAAGAAGCACACTAGGAGCAGGTCATGAGGGGTAACTTTGAGCCCAAACTGCCCTCCACTCTTCATTGCTAACTCAGCAGTCTTGTGCACCCCCCTCCCTTCTGTGCAGGGCAGGCGTTGAGGGGACAAAGGCGGTGACATGTTGCATCACATATAATAGCCACCTGGTCTATCTGGAAGTAAATTGCTCTGTTCTGTCCTTGACATTTATTTATTTTGTTTTTGGTAACTGGGTAAGTGCACTGGACATAGAAATACCTGTTTTCAGGCATGACCTGGGAGAGTACAATGAGATACGGTCAAACACAAATACAATATAGTACAGGACGAAAGTATCACACAAACCGTACATTAGTTATAGGTAGTTTACATTGTAAAATGGCACAGAGATCTGCAAGATATACAAATTTTATAAAAAAGATATACATAGATACAGATTCCAGTCATAATTACAGGTAAGGTAAAGTAGCAGCCTTTAAGGTGCTTGGATAAAGCAGGAGGGAAATACAGGAGTAAAAGGAGCAGTCTACAGCGTGTGAGAGAGAAACCGGTACTGCAGAGGCTGAGGAGAGAGAGAAACAGACAAATGGCAAAAGGAAAGGTTTAGGGAGGGGTAAAACAGAAATTTAAGTGCAGGGAGAGAGCTTGGGACAAGTGACCCAGACTGAGAGGAGAAATGGAGAACAGGGCAGAGAAAGGAAAGCAGAGGGCATTCAAGGAGGATGGAAACAACTGCACAAGTCCATTGTCATCAGGGGGATCAGTAGCTTCCTTTTTGAAGGTTTCATGAGTTGGAGAGAGCCTAAGACCTACCAGTAGAGAGTTCCAGAATTGGGGCATAGCATGGGTAAAGGCACTGGTTCCCATTAGCGTTTTGTACCTTGGGACATTTAGACGGGTTTGATCCCCTGAGTGAAGGTTATAACACAGGTTAGCTAGTGTCAGTATACTAGCAAGGGAGGAGGGAACACCAGAACGAATTATACCATCTGTAATGCAGCCAAAGGATATAGATCGGTATGCCGAGGGGGAGAGCCAGTTTAGGTCACTGTGAAGCTTACAGTGGTGAGTGAGGCAGGGAGATGCAAGCACATAGCAGCGAATGCTGTTATGGGTGGCATCCCATTTGAGAAGGTAGGTTTTTTCAGCTCCAGCATAGGTTACAGAGCCATAGGGAAGGGCAGGGAGAACCAACACCCTGTGCTGTGGCGCCCAAGGTAAGCGATTCTTCTCCTGCAGAGCTCCACCTTTGGTTCAGTTCCTTGCATTTTGATGGATCTTCGCCTAAACTTGACCAGTTCAAGCGCCTGCTGAAACAGTACCTGGTATCTAACAGTTCCTGTGTCTGCTTTCTCCAGTGACTCCCCTTATCATGCATATGTCACTGCCTCCATCGTCAAAATCTTACCCTTTGTCAAATGCCTCTCCTAGACTCGCACCTTCCTCCCCTCCTCCGTTTTCCCTCCTGCCTTAACCTCTCTTCCTCCGCCTCTACCCCCCCCTCTTCCCAACTTTTTCCTATGCCCCATTTCAGTTCCCCTTTGGTCTACCTTTTCTGCTCCTCCTTCCCTTTTGCCTGTTGCTTAGCTTGACAAGGCCCAGGGCTGCTACTCCTACTCCCCCTCCCCCACCACCATAACTGATCTTTCTAGGGACATGGATATGTTGTTCATCCACACTCATTGGCAGGTATCCTTGCCGCTTTAAATCTTGCCGGAAGGTCTTCAAGCTTGCTCCTCCCACCCACCCGGGTGGTATAACTCTCGGCTCCGTCCCATGACGCCAGATCTTCCTTACCGCTTGGAAGCTCAGGTTCCCTCCTTAACGCTCTGCGTTTGAGACTGGTTCCCTATTTCTCCGTTTACGGTTTTAAAAATAAAATTTGCGAAAAAAGACTTACGTCTTCTATCCCTCATGACTGCGATGGACAAACTAAACTCCAAGTTTCGGAGATGCCCATGCGGACAGAAGATGTCTCGGACGGATCCACACTCCCGCGTGTGTCTACTGTAGGCCTTGAGCACGACCCGCGGGCTTGACCTGTGCTCATCTTTCTCGGCCTCGTCCTCGAAGACGTGCTGCCCGGTTACACCTGGGCACGTCCGAGCGTTCCTCGGTGAAGTCCAAGGAGGCCCGGTTGGCGGTGTCAGCGCGGCGGCCCGGCGGATCAGCTCGAGCGGATGGTGCCTCAAGAGGAGGCGGCGCGGGTCAGACCTTCTCGCCGCGCATTTTATCCCGCCTCCCTGGCTTCTTACACGGCTTCTTTAAGGAGCTTTGTCTGTCCCTCTCCACTAAAGGAGAAGGACCTCACGCTGCAGGACCTTATTCTCGGTCCAAAAGAGGACAAGGGTAAGTCCCTCCGCCAGCGCTCTTGGGAGGCGGGAAAGGTCCCTCTCCTGGGCCGTCGACCGTCGGCTTGATCGACCGCTCGGCTTGCCACTGGCCTCACGGTGTCCCGTCAGGTCAGTTGACGAGACTCCACGATGAAGTCGAGATTTTTCTCGACCCATTGGACGGGCTGTCGCCTTTAGCAGCCGAGATTCCCCTCTCCCCGGTTCCCCCGGGAGGAGTTGAGGATCCCGTGGGCTCGCCTGTGCCTCCGGTTCCGGAGCCCTCGGATGGACCATCCGAGCCGAAGGGAGTGCCGGTTCCGGCCGACACCTCCCCGCACCGACCTCGGAAATTCCGGGACTCTCGGTCTCGGACCTCTTCGCGGTCCAGCCGATCCCACCGTCATAGGCGGTCTTGGTCTCGGCACCGCGGTAAGCGGCGTCGCCGCTCGTCCTCGTCCTCCTCCTCGGATGAGGGGAGGCTTCGGCGTAAATTACGTCGACGGTACGAGGACCTTATGTTGCAACAGCTCCTCCTGGCCGGGAATAAGCCGGCCCGTCGCCTTCCCGGCCATTAAGTAACTGTCACGGGCGGGCCGACACAACCCCTCGACTTATCCGAGGCCTATACCCAGGCGGTTGTTCGGCCAAAACCAGCTGCTCCACCGATTCGGTGGAACCTCCGCCTCCACAGCCAGCATTGGGGCTCCGACCAAGGATTCTCGGTCGACTAAGGGTCTACCCCATCGGCTGTCAGTTACCTCACTCCCGACCGACCTCGGCAGGTGAAGGTGGCTCAGGCCAGAGGCAGCTCTTAGGACTCTTCCGAGTCGAAGATGATTCCTCCTTTTCTCCAAGCGACTGGACTTGGAGTCTTCAGGAGGTCAGTCAATGGACGATAGCCGTCGTCCTTCCTAGGACTGCTTGGCTCATCTCGAGTCCACGGGATGGAGCTCGAACCCGTTCCAAGCGGCCAGGTATCCTCACGGAGATTCTGGACCGAGGATTCTCGAAGGAGGCCTTTCCGTGGCGAGGCCATAGTGGGTCCGGCACTGGAGCTTTGCAGCGCCTGCTTCCTGCCCTGCGCCCGCCAGGATGGCCAGGAAGACGCGTCCCACCGTTCCTTGTCCGTTTTGAACACCCTCTGCTGAGGGGTTGGTTACCGACAGCGTTTTCGCTGCGCCGCAACGCCCAGGGATGTGGACAAACCTCTGACAAGGAGTCCAAGAAATTGGACTATGTCGGGCGAAAGTTCACGCCATGCCCTCCTCTCTCGCTCGGGCCAGGCCAGTTCGGCCGTCCTCATGGCACATTTTTCTCTGCCCTGTTGGGCTCCCTGGATGAGGTCATCCCTCATCTTCCCGCCGATCTGCAGACTACGGTTAAGCAGGTGCGGACCAGGGCAGGGCAGTGGCCAAACAGCAGCTCCAGACTGCTTTGGATATAGGGACTCGTGTGCCAGATCGGTGGCGGCCGCGAGTGGCCATGCGTCGTGGCTTGGCTGAGGATATCCACCTTTACTCGGATACCCAGCACAAGTTGGCGGATGTTCCCTTTGGGACTGACCTCTTCAGCCCTGGGGTGGAAGGTCACCTGCAGAGGATCGAGAGGTCCATGCTACCTTGGACTCGGTCTCTTCCGCTCAGAAGGACAAGGCCGCAAACCACAGCCTAAGCCCTTTCGTCCTTCTGGCCTTTGGCGCCTGCCCAGCAACGTCAGGGCCAGCAGGCTCGGCCTTGGCATCCCAAACCCAAGCCGCCGGCTTCCTCTAACAGGAGGCAGGGAGGAAAGGGCCCAGGAGGTCCCTCGGCCGGTCCCTCCTCCAAGCCTGCCCAGTGACGGGCTGAGGGGTGTCGCCCCCATCCCCGCCACCTACTCCTGGGTCCCCTGGGGGACGGCTCCGCATCTGTTCCGCCTGGTCCGCTGTTACCACGGACAGGTGGGTCTTGGAGGTGGTGGGAAGAGGCCTGCCTCTGGAATTCGAGCAGGCACCACCCTTCAGAGCCGCCGCCTCGGGGCTTCGGGATCCCCAGCTCACTGGCGCCTCGTCAAGCTGACATCGCCTCCTCCTCCAGAAGGAGGTGGTAGAGAGGTGGTGGACCCTCCTTCAGACCCAGGGTTTGTGTCCAGGTACTTCCTGGTTCCGAACGGACGGGGCTGGTGCCCCATTCTCACCTACACGACCTAAACAAGTTCCTAAGGTCTCGAACCTTCAGGATGGTCACTCTGGCTCAGATAATACCATCCTTGAAGCGCGTGTGGTTCTGCTCTCTGGACTTGCAGGACGTTTTTACCGTCCCTATCCGTCCATCTCACCAGAGATTCCTTCGCTCCAAGCAGAAGGATCCCTCTTCAGTTCCAAGCCATGCCCTCGACTTGTCTCCAGCTCCCAGGGTCTTCACCAAATGCATGGCAGTGGTGACAGCATTCCTGCGCGCCGAGGGTTCGGGTACCCTTACCTGGACGACTGGCTGATAGCAGCTCCTCCAAGAAGGAGGCGGAGTGGTCCAGAGATCTGGCCCTCCAGGTCTGCTTCTCAACTGGGCCTCCTTATCAACGAGGCCAAGTCGGAACTCGAGCGGAAGCAGGTGATTCTATTCATCGGGGCGCAGCTCGACTCTCTTCGAGCCAGAGCGCGGCTCCCGGCGGACAGGGCCGAGGTTCTTTCCTCCTTTGCCCGATCATTTCTGGTTGGGCAATTGCGCCCTGCCCGGGACTTCCTGCGCCTCCTGGGTCTCATGGCGGCCTGCACCAGCGTGGTCCGTTGGGCCCGCTGGAACATGCGTCCCCTTCAGTGGGGACTGGCCAGCCAGTGGTCACAACGCTGCGATCCCTTGGACCAGCTTGTGTCGGTGACACAGGGGATGTGGAACGCTCTCCAGTGGTGGACCGTTCCAGATCATTTGCAGGAGGGCATCCCGTTTCATCCGCCTTGAGCCGACGGTCTCTCTATCGATCGATGCCTCTCTGATGGGTTGGGGTGCCCATCTGGGGAACACGGGCTCATGGCCTCTGGTCCCGCTGGAGTCCGATGCCACATCAACCTGCTGGAGCTCCGGGTCGCCTAGCTCTCACCGCCTTTGCTCCGTTCCTCCGGGGTCAAGTAGTCCGAGTCAGGCGGACAATACCACGACCATGTACTATCTAAACCGCCAGAGGCGGGACGCTCCATGCTTCTATGCAAGGAAGCTCTCCGCATTTGGTCACTCGTCGCGCAGCCTGGAGGCGGATCTCCTAGCCATTCACGTGGCAGGAGCCTCCAACACCCTGGCCGATGCCCTGAGCCGATAGGGCTGCATCCCCACAGTGGTCTCTCCTGCCGGAGGTAGTACAGCATCTGTTCTCCCTTTGGGGCACACCTCAGGTGGACCTGTTTGCCTCCAGGAGAACGCTGGCTGAGTCTGTTCCATGCCCGCCCCTCAGCAGGGCTCGCTGCAGGGGGATGCCTTCTCGAGGCAATGGACCCCGGGCCTCTTTTACGCCTTTCCCCCATTTCCCTTGATCCACAAGGTGCTTCTCAAGGCGAGGAGGGACAAGGCGCAGGTGATTCTGATAGCCCCAGACTGGCCTCGCCAGTTCTGGTACCCAGATCTCCTCAGTCTCAGCTCCAGGACTCCGCGGCAGCTTCCAGCTCGCCCGGACTTGCTCTCAGTCAATCAGGGGAAGGTGTTCCATCCGGACCTTCAATCCCTGCACCTGACGGCCTGGTTCCTGAGCGCTAGAGTTCCAGGCCTTGGTCCTTCCGACGAGGTCCTCAATGTAGTTGAGGCGCCCTGTATGAGCCGACCAGAAAATGTTATGCCTTCAAATGGAAAAAGGTTTTCCATTTGGTGTCAGGCAAGGGCTTGGACCCTTCCTCCTGTTCCTTGGCAAGCATCTTGGACTATTTATGGTCCCTTTCTAGTCAAGGGCTTAGGTCGGCGACCCTAAGGTGCACCTGGCAGCCATCTCTGCTTACGGGCGCGGGCCGGGGAAGCAGTCGAGTGTGCGCAGAGAAGGTGGTCTCATGCTTTTCAAAGGCCTTGATCACATTTCCCTCCAGTGCGGGAACCCCACCTCCGTGGGATCTACTGCTGGTACTGGCAAAGCTCATGGGCAAGCCATTCGAACCTATGCACAGGTGTGCTCTCTCTCACCTGTCGTGGAAGACCGCCTCTCTTGGTGGCTATCCGTCAGCCAGAAGGATGGGAGAGCTCCAGGCTTCCATCGAGTCTCCTTACCTGGTCTTCCACAGGGACAAGTTGTCCTGCGCCCCCACCCGAAATTCCTTCCGAAGGTGGTGTCGGAGTTTCACCTTAACCAGGTGTTGACTCTGCCGTGTTCTACCCAGGTCACCGGAGGTCGAATATAGGCTCCATACTCTGGACCCTAGAAGGGCGCCCGCTATTATAAGGAGCGACGGCTGAAATTCGGGAGAGGTTCGCCAGCTGTTTGTCACCCACGCTGAAGCCGTATCTGGCAGACCTGCAGCTAAGCGGACGATAAGCAGGTGGGTAACCTCCTGCATAGATCTCTGCTATAAGTTGGCGGGCATGGAGCCTCCCAGAGGATAAGAGCTCATTCTACCCGCCATACTGCTGCAACGTGGCTGCTTCCAGGGACGCCCCTATCCAGGAAATCTGCAGGCTACCTGGAAGTCAGCAAACACCTTCATTACCCACTACCACATCGACCTTGAGTCACGCCGGGATGCTGGTTTTGGGCCTCGGTCTCCAGTCTCTCTTTCCCAAGTAAGTATTGGGGGTGTGTCTTGCCTCCCTCCTCCCGGAGAACTGCTAGGAGTCTGCCAGTGAGTGTGGATGAACAACATATCCATGTCCCTAAAATACAGGTTACTCACCTGCAACAGGAGTTCTAGGAATGGTATGTATTGTTCATCCTATGACTCTCGACCTCCTGGCTGACCTTTAACCTGAACTTCCAGCGGGCAGATCTGGCGTCATGGGGCGGAGCCGAGAGTTATACCACCCGGGTGGGTGGGAGGAGCAAGCTTGAAGACCTTCCGGCAAGATTTAAAGCGGCAAGGATACCTGCCAATGAGTGTGGATGAACAACATATACCATTTCTAGAACTCCTGTTACAGGTGAGTAACCTGTATTTACTTCATCTCTCTTTTAATTGCTGGTATAATTACTGTGTTTACCTATTATTTTCCTTGATTTGAGTTGTTGTTATCATTTAGACTGCCACTGTTGGTTCTCCTGGATGTTAACTGTTCGTTTGTCATTTTAGATTACATCTGTTTAGTATTCTTTGCCTGTTTGCTACCCTCACCTACTGACGTGGAACCCTTGTAAAAGAGCGCCTTACGCTCAAAGGTATTATAATTCTAGATGGAAGTAAATGAATAAATAGCAGTTAAGGCAGAGGGATTAAAGCATAGCTTGTTCTATAAGTAATACCAATCTTGGAATTTATCGCCTTGCATGTTGTAGAAATGTCAAGGTCGTAGTCTAGCGAAGGGTCAAGCGTGATCCCAAGATGTTTGAAAGAGCTAACATTTTCCAGAGGGGAACCATTGGCACTAGTAATAGCTAACTTCCCATTACATTTCCTTAGTTGGCTAGTTGAGCCAAATAACATGGATTGCATTCTTCTAGCATTTAGAACCAGGTTGTTTCCTGTGAGCCAGCTTTGGTTAAGGAGGAAATCCAGATTGAAAGTAATTATCTCCACGCTGTGGGCTGAACCACCTCCTGGTTATTCCTGATTTAGATATTTAATGTCTCCCCTTGAATTGTCCAGGATATTGGAACAAAAAGCATATCTCAGGGCTTGGCATTATCCCAACCCCCAGGATTTCTGAAATGGCAACGTGTAGGTCCCCCCCCCCCCCCCAAAAAAAAAGGTCAGACGTGGGCATGCCCACATGTGTGTGTGCATCACCTTGGTTTCCCCACAGATTCTCCAGCAGGCAGCAGCTGGATCCCTGCCCCAAATGAGCTGTTACCACAGAGGTGCTGAAATACCTAACCAGGTGCTTTCACCCGGACTCCCTCCAGATTGGAACAACGTGACTTTTCCAGCTTCAGAACAGCCCTTTTCCCGAAGGTTAAGAGCTGTGTCTTGCCCTATTTGTACACTCCATTTTTCAGCTAGACGCTGCGTGGAATGTTTGCATGCCTTAAATTGCTCAGTAAAGAAGCGCAATGAGATGCCTGGTGATTTGAGAGGTAACCTGAGCTGCCAACAGTGAAGCAAGGGTGGGAGCTCGACAGGAGCCCCTGACGTCTGTGGACTGGGATTCTAGGTAGTAACGTACCGTAGGTATTAATAGAAGTCCCCACCACTCTAATCCATACTGGGCCTGCATTTTGAGAAATGACTTGATCTGCTGGCCATCACAGAACTGGACTAAGTATACCAAGCAGTGTGTCTGCCAGCCCCGAAAGGTGGGGTCTAGGGTAGCTGGGGCAAACTTCGCCAAAGAAGCTATAGGGCAAAGCCAAATAAGGCTCAAGGTATGATTCAGTGAGGACACTGCCTCTTTCCACACGTGCCCCACCCTCTGCATCCAGGGGTTCTGTAGCTGCAGGTCCATGTCTCATGGGTGAGTCCAGTATAGGAACCAAGCTGTATCCCAAAAGGGGAAGGCCTTCCGTTCCACATCCAACCACTTTGGGGCCAGGCCCTTCCATGTGTCATTGGAAGAGAATCCTCAGCTGAGTGGCCATATGATATGCTGTAAGGTCAGGTAACGTCAGACTTCTTCTCACTCTGGGTAATATCAGTATGCAAAAGTGTATCCTGGGACATTTCCCTGCCCAGACAAACCTGGAGATGGCTATGTGCCACTTGCTCCAGTCCTGCTCAAGAATGCTAATTGGGACATTCTAAAATATGTAAAGGCAACATGGTAACATCACCATTCTTATTGTGTCAACCTGGTAAAACAGGCTTAAGGGGAGGTTATGCCAATTAAGATCAGCCAACAGTTATACTGAGAGGGGGTGGACATTTACTTCATATGACCGCTCCTTCCAGACGTAGGGGCATTTTAATACCTAAATATTTAGGTTCCTGCATATCCCAGCTTAAGGTATACACTGACTTCTGGGTAGTAGAGGGGTGCCAGTGTAGGGGGAGAACTTCTGTTTTGGTTGTAATTAGACGGTATACCGACACCCTGCCAAAGGCATCCAGTAGGCGAATTATCTCTGGGATAGTGTTTCCAGGATCAGTCATGTATAGCGGAACATCATCTGCGCATAGCATGATCCATTCCTCTGTGCTGCCTGTGACAGGGTGTCTCCTGTCTTAGCATGCACCCTAGAAGTGGAGGCTGAATCTCCCCTCACCCCCATTTCTTTCACCCTTTTCTATTGCCCTCTTTGTTATTATTTCCTCCCTTTTCTCTTTATCGTTTCACTATAGGCTGGCCACTGATGGTAACCTCTCCACTGCTTTGCTATCCCTTTATCTGGTCCCCTTTCCCATTTAAATGGAACCGGGAACAGTAGCAGTGATGTTTTCTTGTGTGACCCTGGAAGAAAAAGGCACTTGGGCAGGCACTGGAGTTATGGCCTTCAAGTAAAGCCTTGAAATATTAATAAAGTGCCTACATTTAAAGAAATGATTAAAAGTGCCAAGTGCTTATAAAATTAGTATGACTTAGTTCCTTAAGTAAAGTACCCAGGGATTCACGTGCTCACTACCTAATGTTAAAACAAAATGTGTATTGTTCTAGCACTGCCTGTATAGTTCAGTTGCAGTACATAGATGGAAATAGATGTAGTAAGCAATAGAGCAGTTAGGTTGCCAGTGTATGAAATACATTAAAATAAAAGAATAAAAAGGAGAAGGTGTCTGCCACTTTGGGGCTGAGTCATTTAGCGTTATGCGACTTTGTTATATTGCTGCTCCCCCTCTTTTCTTTGCAGCTGCTTCTTAAAGGCGCCTTTATCAGTAAATGAATGTGAGGAGTCACCACAAGCAAAGCCGCTTGGAAAGCTGTGTTGTCCGTGGCTGTGCGGCCCCTCTTGTGGGGAGACTCTCCCCCTGGTTAATGTTGGTGGCTTCTGCCACTTAGAGAAACCGTGCACTGCCACCGCTACAGGGCTGACAGCAAAAGGCAAGTAGCGGCTCTCTGAAGTGCTGCATGCGGCTCACCACTTGCTTTTATTTATTTTTATTTATTGAGCTCTCGGAGTAGCCTTTGAGTACAGGCTCATTACATAGGTTCCACGTCAGGGTCATTATAGTAACAAACAAAACTACAGCTTACAGGAGGCTGTAAGAGGACAACAACATTTAAGGCAAATTAGGCAAGAGGTTTCACGTGTGACTGAAATAAACAAACGCTATATACAGTGGTACTTGCTACCACAAAAGGAAAAAAAGGAGCTGGCCCACTGGTGCAACGCTTGGATTTCCGCTTGCGACCGAGGTTCAGGAGCGGACCTGGGTCGTCAGAGGGCTGGCCAGGGGGAGAAGGATTGAGCATCCTCTGGACTGCTCTCCTCCAGGGGGGAGGGTGGCACGCGTTTGATTCAGAAGCGACACCGGGCGGAGGCTGAGTTTGTCACATTGCACTGACGCCATTTTTTCTCTGGGCAGGGCGGACGCTGGCCATCATTGCATGTCCCCGCCTCAGCTTAAGGGGAGAAAATCCTGCTCCAGCTGTCTCCATGAAGCCCTTCCCCTGGGCTTCAATTAGTCTCCTAGCTGGACTCTCCCGATCAGTCCCAGTTTTGCAGCACTGATAGCTGGGACGGTGCTATGACCCCACCCTCTGGGGGGCAAGCCAGGGGTGACTGGGAGAACTCCGGCAATCTAGGAGGTGGAAGCGTGAAGGGGCGTCGTGACCAGAGCAGATGATCCGACGGTCCGGAGCAGCCAAAAAGTGTAGTAAATTTTTTCAAAAAGGGAGAGAGTGAAAAAGGGGGGTTGACTCAGGAGGAGAGGATTAATAGTGAGAAGACAAACTGGAGAGAGAGAATATATACTGAAAAATCAGCCCAGAAGGTGGGCCTCATTCACTGGTGAGAGAGGCTTATACTAAGCATACCGGTAGTGCTGGTAGCGGGAAGTGTTAACAGAGCGTGTTGGGTGAGGGTTGCGGTGCAGAATCAGAGCAGAATGTCAGTATAAGAAGGGGCAGAGGGAATGGGAGCAGAAGGGGAGATGTAGGGTGGGGAGGTAGGGTAGAAGGTGGGAGGAGGTTGGGTCAGTTAGGGAGGGAAGTAGGGGTGGAGAGGTGCTCGGTGGTGCAGGGGTAGAAGCGAAGGGGAAGAGGGTGGCGCAGTTTAAGGAGGGAAGAAACGGGGTATAGACGGTGCCAGGAGGTACTTAGGTAGGTTGACAAACAGCCAGGGTCCGGTGGCCTTAGTGGAAACGGTTGCAGCTTGCTTTGGTAACCAGATATGTTTGTAGCCCGCATTTGAAAGGGCCTAGCGTTTGGAATAGCAGAGAGACTTGGTGGCAGGTTGTTAGTCCATTTAGGTGCCTGGTGGACAAAGGCCCTTTGTCCTAGAGTGATGCAACATCTTGGAACCTTGAAAACCATGCTCCCAGAGCTTCTTGCGGTGCAGCTTCATTCAGAGGGGTGAGGAGCTTCTGGACACCTATGGGTAGCATGCCTAGACTTGCTTTTTTTGGCCAGCAGGCAGGTCTGGTACTGAAGTCTGCTATTAAACTGGAGCCAGTTGGTGCGGGTATAGAGGTTACAGGTGTGGGTTTGACGTTCTGAACCAGTGGAGAGGCGGCATGCCTTATTTAGGGCAACTTTGATACGGTGGAGGGCTGTGTCTGTTGCAGATCCATAGATTGCAATACCATACTCCACGAGAGATGACTGAGCTGCGGATGGCAAGGTTTAGTGCTTCATGGGTGAGACTGTGCTTATCTCTGTGTAGGAGGCTGATGCGTATATTGAGTGATTTTACTATACTGTCTATATAGTAGATAAATGACCTGGTACTGTCAAGTGTAACCCTCAAGTACTTAAAGTGCTTCACCTGTTCAAGCGAGGCACATTCATCATTGATAATGGTAAGTGGGTGTGATCGATTGTCGATTCTGCGGGCTGGAGAACATCATTGTCTTTGTTTGTTTTTTTTATAATTCATGACAAGTTTGTGTGCCTTGAATCATTTTTTCACTGAGGAGAAGCTGTCTTGTTCGGTGGGCTCCAGTGACCTGGGGTCTGTGCCTTTGGAGAATGGGACAGCATCATCTGTGTAGAGCAGAATTTTGCTAGGACAGGAACTAGGAAGCTGATTTAGAAATGAGCTGAACATTGGGGGGACCCAAGATGGAGCCCCATGGAACACCTGAGTGAACGATGAGCCGGTTGAGATCTTTCTCAACCTAGTCGACGCGTTGTCGCATGAGGAGGCTGACAACTCCTTATTCAGGACCCCGGTCCTGCTTTTCCCCGATGAGGAGACCAGCCCACTGGGCACCCCATTGGAGAACCAGTCCCGGACCAAGAAGAACCACTGATCTCCCTGGTATCTTCTGATCAACCCCATTGGTCACCCCAAAGGTCGAGGTCTCTGATTCCTTTGACTGACAGGCCTGCAAGCGCTCTAAGAAGAGGCGCTGCCAACATTCTTCTTCATTCTCCTCGAATGAGGAGAGGCTTACAAAGATTTAATGTGACAACAGCTGATCTTGTCCAGTCAAAAGCCGATTCCGGCTTCCATCCGGCCATTACTTGGCTGTCGTCTCCCAGGCCGAAGCCGACTCCTCCAGAGCCGGCCCACACCGTTCCACCTCCCACGAAGCCAATCAAAACTATTCCAGTTCGGTCAAAATCGACCTCCCCACCAATCTTGGTGGAGCCACCACCTAAACAGCCTCCTATGGGGGTGCCTGCCAAAGAGTCTTGGCCTGTTCCGGGGCCTCCCACATAGGCTCTCTGTTACCCTCACTCCTGACCATCCTAGGCAGGTGAAGGGAGACTCGGGTGGCTGGCCGATTTATCCATACTTTCCGGAGTCCGAGGACTCGGACCTTCATTCCCATCCCTTGGACGAGAAATTGGTCGATCCCTCTTCCTTTTTGGGCATCCTCTGTCTTGTCTTCGAATCCACGGAGATGCCTCCCGAACCCGCCCAATAAAGGGCCGAATATTCCCTCACGGATATCAAATGGGGGATTCACCAATGGAAGTCTTTCCAGTGGCCGAGGCCATTGTTGGTCCCACTTTGGAGCTACGGCAGCATCCTGCCTCTTGCCCTGCGCCTTCTGCCCATATGGCCCGCAGATACGTAGTGCCCATTGGGTCCCTTTCGGGGTTCACAGAGCACCCCTCTGTAGAGCGTCTGGTGACTGAATCTGTGTTCAGATGCTCAGGTAGTTCAGCAGATACAGATAGATCTCTGGATAAGAAGTCTAAAAAAACTAGACTATTCTAGCTGTAAAGTTTTATGCTGCATCTATGTCAGGCCTCCGTCAGGCAAGCTTGGCCGTCATCATGGTGCATTTCTCTCACGCCCTTCTGAGCTCTCTTGATTAGGTTCTATCTCACCTCCCCACAGACCTCCAGACCACGGTCAAGCAGGTCCAGGGTCAGGATGTTGCAAAGCACAACTCCAGACGGCTCTGGACTTCGGGGACTGATGCGCCCATTCGGTGGCAGCCGCAGTTGCCATGCACCGCAGGGCTTGGTTAGGGGTCTTCACCTTCATGGCGGACACCCAACCCAAGCTAATGGATGTCCCTTTCCTGGGTACCGACCTCTTCGGCTCAGGTGTGGATGGTCACCTCCAATGCATCGCGAAGTCCAGTGCCACCTTGGATTCCATAACTTCTGCACAGAAGGAATCCCAGGGTTCTAAAAAGCAGAAGAAAAAGCCATTTTGGCATTCTGCCTCTGTGACCAAACAGCCCCACTGTCAAGCAGGACAGCAACAGCAGGCACAATCGTGGCGCCCTCTTCCCAAGTCCGGACCTCCGGCGGCCTGTAAGCCTGGAGGACTAGGCTTAGGAGGTCCCCAATCTGGACCGTCTTCCTGCAAGCCTGCTCAGTGACAGGGTGGGGGTGGCCACCCTCATACCTGTCACGCGATCTCTGGGTCCTCCCGTGGGGGGCCGGCTCCACCACTTCCTTTCTGCCTGGTCCATTGTTACCACAGACAGGTGGGTTCTAGAAGTGGTGGGCCAGGGACTGCCTCTGGAAATTGTGCACTACCCTCCAAGCTGAGCCTGTGCCCCACAGAAGGATATGGTGTCCGTACACACTCAGTTGGCTCCTTGAGACAATATTGCCCAACTCCTCCGGAGGGAGGTGGTGGCCAGAGTCCACAGACCTCCCCCCCCCCAGTCAACCCAGGGTTCATTTCCAGGTACTTCCTGGTCCCGAAGTGGATGTGGGGGCTGGTGCCCCATTCTAGATCTGCACGACCTGAATCAGTTCCTCAGGTCCTGCACCTTCAGGATAGTAACTCTGTCCCAGATCATACCATCTCTCAAGCAGAACACATGGTTTTGCTCTCTGGATCTCCAGGATGCATTCTTTCACGTCCCGATCCATCCGTCTCACCAAAGATTCCTTCGCTTCCAAGCAGAAGGAGCCCTCTTCGAGTTCCGAGCCATGCTGTTTAGCCTGTCATTGTCCCCACGTGTCTTCACCAAATGCATTGCAGTGGTGGTGGCCCATCTTCGGCGATGAGGGGTCAGGATTTACCCATATCTTGATGATTGGCTCTTGGCGGGATCCTCCAAGCAGGAGGTAGAGAGGTCCAGGGACCAGGTCCTCCAGACCTGCAGCAAGCTTGTCTTCCTGATCAACGAGGCTGAGTCAGAACTCGTACCTCCACAGGTGATGTGCTTTATCGGGGCAGAGCTCGACTCTGAGCCGGTTCCCACTGGACACAGCGGAGGTTCTCTCCTCCTTTGCCCAGTTATTTCTGGTTGGGCACTTACGCCCTGCCCGGGACTTCCTGCGCCTTCTGGGGTACATGGCAGCCTGCACCACCGTGGTCCGATGGGCCCGGTGGCATATGCGCCCTCTCCAGTGGGAGCTGGCAAGCCAGTGGACTCAGCGTCATAATCACTTCGACCAGCTGGTCACTGTGACCCAGAAGATGTGGGACACTCTCCAGTGGTGGACCGTCCTGGATCACTTGCAGGAAGCGATTCCATTTCTCCGTCCTGAGCTGACGGTCGTCCTCATGATCGATGCCTCTCTCACAGGCTGGGGAGCCCATGTGGGGAACCACAGAGCCCAGGGGTTCTGGACCCCTTAGGAATTCCGATGTCGTATCAACCTGCTGGAGCTCAGAGCAGTCAGACTGGCACTGTCAGCATTCGCTGCGCTCCTTCGGGGTCAAGTGGTGCAAGTCCAGATGGACAATACCATGACTATGTACTACCTCAACAGACAGGGTGGCATGCACTCCCGGCTGCTGTGCAGGGAAGCACTCCGCAGCTGGACTCTTGTGAGCTGACTGAAGGTAGATGATCTAGCCATTCATGTAGCAGGACCCTCAAATCACCTGGGCGGACGCTCTCAGCTGTGTGGGCGATATGTTCCACGAGTGGCCTCTCTATCCAGAGGTAGTTCACAGCCTGTTCTCCCACTGGGGCTACCCTCAGGTGGGTCTGTTTGCCTCCAGGGAGAACACCAAGCTGAGGCTGTTTCATGCCCACCCCCACCCCCAAGCAGGACTCGCTGCAGGGGGATGCCTTCTTGAGGCCATGGACCCCAGGCGTCTTCTGTGCTTTCCCTCCACTTCCCTTGGTTCAAAAGGTGATCCTCAAGGTCAGGAGGGACAAGGCGCAGGTGATCCTCGTAGCCCCAAACTAGCTGTGCCATTTCTGGTATCCAGGTCGCCTCAACCTCGGCTCCAGGCCTCCGAGGCATCGTCCAGTATGCCTGGACCTGTTATCTGTCAGTCAGGGGAAGGTATTCCATCTGGACCTTCAGTCCCAGCACCTGACAGCCTGGTTCCTGAGCGGCTAGAATTCCAGGCTCTGGGTCTTTCTGAGGTTGTACTCGCAGTAGTGGAAGCATCCAGGAAGGAGTCTACCTCAAACAACTGGTACAACAACCCACAAGAGACAGGATATCCTAGATCTAGTACTGACTAACAGGGAAAGGATCACAGATCTCCAGGTAGAAGGTTACCTGGGGGGCCAGTGACCATCACATGGTATGATTCAATTTGGCTACTAGAATGAAATCATCCCATTCCAAGGCAAAAATATGGGACTTCAGAGGAGCTGACTTTGATAAGATGGCCAACAGAATTAAGCTAGCCCTGGCAAGAAGAAATACAGGTGAGGGGATACAGGCAAAGTGGCCAGGTATTAAGGATGCACTACTTGAACCAACATCCCATTGTGTTAGAGAGAAACGTAAGTGTAAAAGAAGAAGGAAACCACTTTGGTTCTCAAAAACAGCAGGAAAGGTCAGAGCCAAAAGACTGGCCTTCAGGAAATATAAGGGAACACAGCGGGATGAAGATAGGGAGGCATACTAAACTTCCCTAAGGGAAGCAGGGATGGCAGTAAGGCAGACAAAGGCCCAAACTGAGGAAACACTAGCACGAACAGATAGTGAAAGGAAAAAGTCCAGAGGGGGTGTTGGTAAGATCAAATGGGATAAGGGGGCGTGTGAGGAGGAGGACCATGTAAAAGCATCCATCCTAAATAGATACTTCTGCTCAGTATTTACTGAGGAGAAGGGAGGGCAGGGCCCACAACTCAGCACCATGGACACAGGGGGAAGGGAGGTGTGCACTGTCACAAATGCATTCAGCAGGTCAGGCCCTCTGCTCCCACAGTGCCAACCTCCGAGTGTAATAGTGTGAACAGGTAACAGGGTAACCCTCCTGTCTGCTTATGGGTCCGAATCACCTTTAGTCTCAAGTTCAGGGGGGATTCAAACTGTGAACCTTATGCTAGTGTACCCAGTATACAGGCGCAGATACGTATCCTCTTCAGTGATTGTGGTACAATCTTTCGCCAGGGGCACCAAGCCAGGCTTCCAAAAATGAACCCTTAAAACTCTGTAAAAGACCTTGGGTATATTCTTACCTTTTCCCAGTTTAGTAACGCCATCAAGCTTTCCAGAACAGCTGTCAAACGTAACCCCTTATACATCACATGCAAAAAAGATCTTGGAAGACACACCCATGCAGTATCTTTCAAATAAAGATTTTACTAAAAGATGATAAAAATATGTAAAATGTAAACACAGAACAATGTATCAAAGAGCATACAGTTGCTTAAAAAAAAGTAAAGAAAACTACAGAACAAACACTTACCAACATACAGTTAGATTTTTTTCTGTCTAATGTATTACCTCTAAGTGCTTATCAGAGAGCTCTCTCTACAGTCTCAAGATGGAATATATGACTAAACAGTTCAGACACAGTATAGTTTAAACTGTCTCTCCACACCCCTTCTGAGTCATCTAGCTCCTTCTTTTAGAATATAAAAAAATTACAAAACAGGATGTCCTGTCAGGAGGTATATTAAATAAGGTGACATCAGCAAAAACTCATTTCCCAAACTATAAGTCTTTGATCCATCAGTTCCCTTGAAGTTTTACAACCCTGCAATCCCTCACCTTAGTGTGAGATAGCTGGCAGGAATCGGCTTAATGATGGCCTGTTTCTGAAATCATAGTGTATATTTTAGTTTCCCAGCTTCAGAGCAACAACAGGTCATAAACCGGCCATAAAATGCAATTTCTCAAGGAAGTTAATTACATTACAGAGATCTCCGGTCAGTGTAATATATGTAGCTCCACTGAAACCTTGGTGGGGGGGGGCGCACCCATGGAGCCCAGGCTGTCTTATGTGAGACAATCACATACTATACTAGGAGGGAAAGGTACCCCAGGGGTGTCACATCTGGATAAGGATAAAAAGACCAGTAAGGTGGAGGGGACAGATGATGCCATCCCCACCAAAAGGGTGTGGTTTGCCCTCAAGGCCCTAAAGAAAGACAAATCTCCTGGGCCGGATGGCATTCATCCGAGAGTACTATGGGAATTGGCGGACATACTGGCTGCACTTACGCGGAGCTTTTCAACAGGTCACTTGAGACAGGGAGGGTACCTAGGATTGGCGAGAGGCACATGTGGTACCAATCCATAAAGGGGGTCAAGGAAGTACCAGGAAACTATAGACCCATCAGTTTAACCTTGGTGGTGGGAAATTAATGGAGAGTATACTAAAGGAACGATTGGGGTTTACTTGGGGAGGTGGGAGGTCTGGATAGTCGGCAGCATGGGTTTGTGCCAGGTAGATCATGTCAAACCAACCTTGTGGAGTTCTATGAATGGGTAACATCAGAACTGGACAGGGGTGATTCTGTGGATGTATTATTCTTGGACTTCAGCAAGGCATTTGACTCTGTCCCCACAATGGTCTGGTGGAGAAACTGATGGGGTTAGGAGTAGGCCCTTTGATGGTCAGATGGATTGAAAACTGGATAGCTGGACGACTCAGAGAGTAGTGGTCTGTGGGGAGCTCGAACCCTACAGAGGTTGGTAGTGGGGCACCACAGTGCTCGGTCCTGGGTCCAATCCTGTTTAATGCTACATATCAGACATCAGGGATGGTATAGGGTGAAATGAGTCTCTTCATGGATGACTCCAAGATGGGAGCAGTAGCTGAGGGAGAAGAGGGGAGGCTGGTCCTGCAAGGGACCTGGACACCCTGGAAAGCTGGGCCTCACATGGAAATTAATTACTATCACCAAGTGCAAGGTGTTGCATCTTGGTCGGGGAAACCCTAAACACAGGTACACCCTGGGAGGGAGGTGCTGGAAGCCTCAACAGGGGAAAAAGACCTAGGGGTCATGGTGGATACATGTATGAATAACTCTGAGCAGTGCAGGAGAGCAGCTAGCAAGGCAAACAGGATGTTGGGATGCACGCAAGGGGATCACCAAGGAGCAAGGAAGTGATTCTGCCGCTGTACAATGGACTGGTTAGACCACACCTTGAGTACTGTGTAGTACTGAGACCACACTTGAAGAGGGACATACAGCTCCTGGAGAGGGTACAGAGGAGGGCAACAAAGATGATACGAGGGCTAGGGATTTGACTTACGAGGACAGACTTGAGGAGCTCTGCCTGTTTTCATTGGAGGAGAGGAGAGACAGGGGGACATGATTGAGGTCTTCAAGTCCTCAAGGAATAAATAGGGTAAACATGGAGGGATCTTAGACTAAAGCAGGGAGGCATCACCAGAGGGCATGGTTTGAAGTTGGAAGGTGGAAGGTGGGGGGGAAGAGGAGGAGGTTTTCACTGAGAGGGTGGTGGACCCTTGGAATGCTCTGCCTGGTGAGCTGGTTCAGAGATCCACAGTGGAGGGCTTTAAGAGAGGGTGGACAGACACAGAAAGTGGATGTATCAGATGATGGCCTGTCCCGGGGGGGTGGGGATGGATGATAGGGGTTTCTGGAGCACAAGGGATGGGAGGGTCTCTGCACCCAACTAAGAATCTAGGTTCGAGCAGACTTGATAGACCATAAGGCCTAATCTGCTGGCAAATAGTATGTTAGTATGTATATTTCTATATTACAAATAGCATACAGTAATCATAACCAGCTGGCCAAGCGTCACATGCACTAGTTCCTTCACAAAAGAAAGGGTCCTACAAGAGCTCGATAAGCTCAAGGTGGACAAGGCAATTGGACCTGATAGCATACATCCCAGGGTACTAAGGGAGCTATGGGTGGAACTAGCAGAGCCATTATCAGAACTGTTTAGTGAGTCTCTGAGCACAGGAGAAGTCCCAGAAGACTGGAGAAGGGCTCATGTGATCCTGCTCCACAAGAGTGGTAGCAGGGAGTAGGCAGGGAACTACAGACCAGTCTTACCTCAGTAGTGGGCAAGATTATGGAGGCACTCCTTAAGGAAAGGATAGTGCAACACCTGGAATCCATAGGAGCACAGGATCCAAGACAGCATGGGTTTACAGCAGGAAGGTCCTGTCAAACTAATCTCATAGATTTCTTTGACTTTGTAACCAGAGTGGTGGACCAAGGGGGAGCAGTTGATGTCTCCTACCTTGACTTCAACAAAGCCTTTGATACTGTTCCACATAGAAGATTGATTAATAAGCTGGGTAGGCTCGGTTGGGTCAGAAGTTAGTCAACTGGGTGGCAAACTGGTTGACGGGCAGAAAAAAGAGTGTGTTGGTAAACTGTATACAGTCAGAAGAGATGCAAGTCACAAATGGGGTACCTCAAGGATCAGTCCTCTTCAATATCTTCATCAGTGACATTGCAGATGGACTGGAGGGTAAGGTTTGTCTGTTTGCAGATGACACCAAGACCTGCAACAGAGTAGAGGATCCAGATGGGGTGGGCAGAATGAGAAGAGGTCTAAATAAACTGGCAAAATGGTTGGAAGAGTGGCAACTAGGGTTTAACGCAAAGAAGTGCAAAATCATGCACGTAGGGAAGAGAAACCCTAAAGCCACCTGTAGGTTAGAAGGGAAGTTGCTGGCAGTCACAAGGGAAGAGAGAGACTTGGGCATCATCATCACAGGTGACCTGAAATCATACAAGCAGACCACTAAAGCAGTAGGTAAGGCTAGGGGGATGTTGGGGTGTTTTAGTAGGGGTATCAGAAGTCATAAGAGGGAGGTAATAATCCCTCTTTACAAGACCCTGGTTAGGCTCCATCTGGAGTACTGTAAGCAGTACTGGAGGCCACACCTTCACAAGGACATTAACCAAATTGAGGCAGTCCAGAAGAAGGGCAACCAAAATGGAGCAGGGACTGCATCAGAAAACATATGAGAACAGATTAACAGAACTCAATATGTATACCCTGGAGCAAAGGAGGGAGAGAGGTAATATGATTGAAATATTCAAACAGCTTAAGGGAATTAACAAGGTGAGGCTCTAACACGTTTCACTATAAGAAAAGTAGGACAAGAAGACACAACATGAAATTAGAGGTAATGTGGGGAAGTTCTTTTTCACAGAAAGGGTGGTGGCTGCAAGGAATGGCCTACCTCAGGAAGTGGTGGATATGAATAAAGTGCAGGGCTTCAAACAGGAATGGGATCGGCATAAGGGAGCAATACAGATGAGTATGAATAGATAGGCCATTGACAGAGCAAATGCCGATGGCACATTCATAAGGTAGAAAAAGAAATGAGCAGACTGGATGAGCCTTGCAGTCCTTATCTGTTGTCAACGTCTGTTTCTATGTAAGGAAGTGCTATGCCTTCAAATGGAAACGGTTTTCCATTTGGTGTCAGGGTAAGGGCCTGGACCCTTGTCCCATGGCTAGCATCCTAGACTACCTTTGGTCTCTGTCCAAAGGGGGCCTTCTTCTATGACCCTAAAGGTGCACCTGGCAGCCGTCTCTGCTTACTGGGCGCGGTCCGGTCCGCAGATGGTGCAGGAGAAGGTGGTCTGGCATTTTTTTAAAGCTTCGACCACATATCCGCTTCGATGTGTGAACCTCCACCTCCATGGGATCTACTGCTGGTACTGGCAGAGCTCATGGGCAAGCCATTCAAACCGATGCACAAGTGTGAGATGTCACATTTGTCGTGGAAGACCACCTTCCTGGTGGCTATCACGTCAGTCAGAAGGACTGGGGAGCTCCAGGTGCTCTCGGTGGAGTCTCCTTACCTGATTTTCCACAAGGACAAGGTTGTCCTGCGCCCCCACACGAAATTCCTTCTGAAGGTGGTGTCTGAGATCCATCTTAAGCAGGTGTTGACTGTGCCTGTGGTCTACCCGAGCTACACCTTGGAGGCCAAGTACAGGCTCCATACTCTGGACCTGAGATGAGTGCTTTCTTATTATAAGGCGCAAACAGCGGAAGTTCAGGGAGAGGTTCGCCAGCTGTTTGTCACCTGTGCTGAAGCTGCACTTGGCAGACCTGCAGCAAAGCAGACGATTGGCAGACGGATTACATCCTATATTGATCTCTGCTACCAGTTGGAGGGCAAGGAGCCTCTCAGAGGGATAAGAGCTCATTCTGCCCACCATACTGCTGCATCGGCTGCTTCCAGGGACATCCCTATCCAGGAAATCTGCGGGGTTGCCCACCTGGAAGACCGTAAACACCTTTATTACCCACTACCTCATTGACCTAGCGTCACGCCAGGAATACTGGTTTTGGGGCCTCAGTTCTCCTAACTCTGTTCCCCAAGTAACTATAGAGGGGGTGTGCACCTTGCCTCCCTCCTGCCGGAGAACTGCTCGGAGTCTGCCAAACAGTGTGGCTAGAACAACATATCCACAATCCTAGAAAAACAGATTACTCACCTCTAACAGTAGTTCTAGGAGTGGCATATGTTGTTCATCCAGATGAACCCACCCGACCTTCCCGGCTTTGACGCACAACCTGAGCTTCCAGTGGGCAAAGATCTTGTGTCAAGGGGCAGAACCAAGGGTTATACCACCTGGGTGGGTGGGAGGAGCCAGCTTCAAGAACTTCCGGCAAGATTCTTAAAGGGAGAGGACATGCCAAACAGTGTGGATGAACCACATATACCATTCCTAGAGCTACTGTTACAGGTGAGTAACCTGTTTTTTTTTTTTTTTTTGGCTGCCTTCAAATACACTGGCAGCAAAGTTCGGTGCCATGAAGGGCTGTGCTGAGGCATAATGAATAACAGTACCAGCTCTGCTGTTAATTCGACTTCCTCCCCCAGGCATTCCCGTAATTCTTCCTGTAAAGTATGCCAGAACGGAGTCAATTAGGGGGCATAGCCAAAATATTTATTCATTACAAATCGGGTTTACAACCTTTGAGTCAGAGACTTATTTACAAAGGCACCTCGTCACGGGGGCGGGGTAGACATCAATAGAGTTATTACAGTGCAGATTAAAACAGAAGATAACATTACAGGTGCAGTAAAAGGAACGTTTAACATAGATACACTTAGGTTACATAATGCAGTAGTTTGTATGTTATTTAGGTTACATAATGTTACAAAAGTGTGAGTTACACTCATGGATATAGTAGGTCCTCAGAGAAGACAGCGGGTTACATCCCTGTTTGGACCTAGTAGGGAAGGAGTAGATCTGGGGAAGGGAGAGGCTGTCCATTGGACGTTGTTGAGCCAGGGGGCCAAAGCGGGCAGGAACCTCAGGTTACAATGGGGTTAGTTGCACCTACAACAGCGGGTATTAAAGATATGGTTCCAAAGGGCTGTTTTGAAGGAGCCAATGTTTGGCAAGTTGGAGATGCATCTAGGGAGGGAGTTGAACCAGGTGGGGGCTTGGTAGAGGAAGGATCTCTGGGCAAGAGAGGTCTTGGTTCTGGGCACCTTGAAAGTGGCCTTAACAGAGCTATGGGTGGTGATGGACGAAGATGGCTGCTGTAGGGAGGTGGAGACCCCCCCGTGGGGGGGGGGGGAATCCTAGCAGTGATTTCTTAGTGAGAAGGCAGTTCTGGTAGAACAGTCACTCCTCAAAGTTGAGAAGACTGGTGGTAGTATAGAGAAGGCAGGTGTGAGTTCAGCTGGGGGCACCGGTCAGGAGCCTACAGGCCATATTGATGGAGAGTTGGATTTTGGAGAGGGCAGTGTTGTGAGCTGCAGTGTAGATGGGCAAGCCATAGTCCATGAGAGACAAGAAGACGGAGGAGGTGATTGCTAGCCTCAGTCCCTGTGCTGGTATAGCAGGCCAATCTGAGAGTTAATGGCGGCTGACAGGGCATTAATGTGGGTGTGGAAGGAGAGGGCAGTATTGAACGTGATGCCTAGGTACTTGTATGTGGTCACTTGTTCTGGTGGGTGCAGAGTGCTGGGTATAATCAAGAGGGGGGGTATTTTTAGCTTTATTTTGGTGGTGGGAGAAGAGCATTGATTTGGTTTTCTTTGGGTTAATGACCAGTCTACGGATGCCGAACCACCTTTCAGCTTGGTTGTAAGCTTGCTGGAGGTATAATTGGAGGGAGGTGGGATTGGGATGTGAGGCAACGAGGACTGCATCATCGGCGTAGAGGAGCATTTTACTGGTACATGAGCTGGGAAGGGTGTTGAGGTAGAGACTAAAAAAGTATTGGACCCAGGATGGAGCCCTGAGGGACCGCGGAGCGAACGGGAAGAGTGCTGGAGAGAGAGAGCTGTTGATCTTGACACGCTGGGATCTAGCAGAGAGGTAGCTAGAGAACCAGGAAATGGGACTACCAGAGAAGCCAGGTTGGTGGAGAGAGTCTAGTAGAAGGGGATGACAGACCGTGTCAAAGGCCTTGGAGAGGTCAATGAACACTGCTCCTCTAAGACTGCCAGAGTCGAGAGCAGCATGCAGGTGTTGGGAGAATTCCAGGAGAGCCCTGGTTGTACTGTGTCCTGGGTGGAAACCGTGCTGCTCTGGGCACATAGTGTCATACTGCGTATGGTATTCAGAGAGCTGGATCAACACCACTTTTTCAAGGGCTTTAGAGAGTGGGGGAAGGATGGAGATGGGCCGGTAATTGTTGGGGGTGGATCGGTCCCCACTCTTGTATATAGGTGTGATTTCTGCAGTTTTCCAAGTACTTGGGAACTGACCCAGGCATAGAGACCGGTTTAGGTCAGTCACGGGGACTAGGACTTTGTCCAAGACCATATGGAGGATCCTGGAGTCGCGGGGTCACTGCTGGGGTTATTGCTGCCTAAGGCTTTTAGCAGGTGCGGCCTGGCTTTTTGGGGGGGATAGGGTGCGCAGGTAGAATGGTGGGTGATGCAGGACTGGAGGGAAAGAGGTGGGGGATTGGGTCAAAGAAGCTTAGGTCAGAGAAGGCAGTGTTAAGGCAATCGGCTATGAGGAGTGGATCTGTGGTGGGGGTGCCATTGATGGAGAGCTGAGATGGTGGGGGGAGGAACTTCCCATTTAGCTCATTCATATTATCCCAGAAGGTCCAGGCTGAACCTCAAGTGGAAGTGAGTGTGGTCTGGTAGTGCTCTGTCTTGGCCCGCCTAATGGCCCAAGTGCACTTATTACGTTCTGCGTATTAGGCCTGTCAGATGCCTTTCCAGATTCTACAGCAATGTGCCAGAGATTATCTCTGTTTTTGAGTCTTTGGAGGAGGGGTGGGGTGATCCATGGGGCATTGCATTTTTTGGAGCGGATCCTGGTGAGGGGGGCGAAAAGGTCACAAGCCTTACAGAAGGCATTTGTGAAGTGGTCGAGAGCTGAGTCAATGTCAGGGGCGGGCTGGATAGGGGACCATTCTAGCTGGGCTAGGTATTGTTTTAATTTTCTGAGGCCGCCAGGGCATAAACGGCAGCATAGAGTGGCCTGGGACACTGGTTTCAGAGTGGAGGATGACTGGGGAGTGATCACTAAGAGAGTTGGGGAGGACAGTGACATCCTGAATTTTCTAGGGGTGGTTAGATATAACAACATGTAGGAGAATGCTGGTACCAGTAGAGTGGTTGAATCTGGTGGGCTGGGTGACTAACTGGGACATATCCAGGGCAGCAAAGGAGTCCCTTATATGGGAGGCCGTGGTGGCAAGCCAGTTAACATTGAAATCACCTAGGATGACTTGCTCCACTTTGTGAGGGAGAGATGTGAGATAGTCAGTGAGGGACTGGACCACTTGGTTTTGATTCCTCAGGGGTACGTAGGAGACCGTGAGGAAGAGAGGGCCTTGGGCGGGGTCAGGTGTGATTTTTAAGGTGAGGGCTTGGGCTCCATAATCAAGTTTAGGAGCTGGGAGTGCCTGACTTATAAGGGAGTCCCATACGAGTAGTGCACAACCACCACCGTGTTTGCCTACTTGGTCATCCCTGTAGATGGTATATCCAGGGAGAGTGATAGCGGCCCCAGATCCACCACTTGGCATTTGCATCCCATCCAGTACACTCCAAAAGATGGTGGCATATATTTAATGAGGACAGCTGAAGATCTAAAATATCTATAGCAGCATTTCCAAGCATATTCCCTACATCTAGAGGAGAGGGCAATTTTAACCACTGATAGGGCAGATTTTGACAATTCTTCATGGGTTATAGTTGGACCAAGATCTTTATTCTAACTACTTAAAACTGATAGTCGATTCTCCCAGTGTGTTTCTAAGAATTCGGTATAATTGCCCTGAAATGTGTCTCAACATTACCAGATAATCCATTAATCAGTAAAGCTAATAAAAGTGGTTTTGGATTAGGTAACCGTATTTTATCCCGTCTTTTATGTTGTAAATAAGTCCACAATTGAAGGAATCTAAAATGGTGTCTGTGAGCCAGCTCCCTTGCCGTGTTGTCTGAGGCAATAGTCTGCAGAGGGGTTTGTTCAGTGGAGCTGACACAGATACCCCCCAGGCGTTCAGATCCGCTGCTGCTTCCTGTGCTGTAAGGTAGTTCACCTGTCCTTGTAATGGATGACCATCTTTGCAGGATATGGGGTATAGAATTTTATATTGGCTGCTTGCAGGGTTTCATCAGAGCCTGATAAGCCCTCCGTTTGTTTTGTAGGGAGATGGGGTAATCGTCCAGATACACTACTGGTCAAAAGTTTTAGAACACCCCCATTTTTCCAGTTTTTATTGAAATTTAAGCAATTCAAGTCCAGTGAATATCCTGAAATGGTACAAAGGTAAGCGGTAAACTGCTAGAGGTTAAAAAAAAAAAAAGTTTAGGTTAGCAAAAACTACTGTAGAGAAATTGCAAAGAAAGCCAAGGTGTCAGTGAGTACAGTTTCCTACACCATCAAAAGGCACTTGGAAACTGGAGGAAACTCTAACAGGAAGAGGTCTGGCAGACCCAAAGCCACAACAGAATCAGAAAACAAGTTTCTGAGAGTCAACAGCTTTCGTGATAGGCGGCTCACAGGACAACAGCACAGAGTGACTGGCACCCTGAACCAAAAGGGCTTCCACAGCATTTTGCAGCGCCATGCAGTACCCTCTGGTCTACGCCTAGTTGGTCAGGGGTTCATCCTACAGCAAGATAATGACCCAAAACATACCTCCAGGCTATGTCAGAACTACCTTCGAGGAAAAGAACAAGACGGGTAGGCTTCAAATCATGGAATGGCCAGCACAGTCTCCAGACTTAAACCGCTTGAGCTGGTTTGGGATGAACTGGACAGAAGGGTGAAAGCAAAGCAACCTACAAGTGCAACACATTTTGGGAACTCTGCAACAGTGTTGGAAAGAACTTCAACAATATTTGATGTCCATTGTAGGAAGAATGCCATGAGTGTGTTCAAGGTTACAGTATATCTGCAAAGGTGGCTTACTTTGATTAGTCAAAAATTTAGATTAAATTTTGTTAAACAAAATGATTCTATGATTTCTTTTTTATCTTCAATTGTTTATTTGTTCTATACTTTAATTTCAGAGTACATTGAGACATTAACTTGCGTAAATTTCAATAAAAACTGGAAAAATGGGGGTGTTCTAAAACTTTTGACCAGTAGTGTAAATGTGGGTATCCTGAAGCAGAATCTCTCTTGCTTTCCAGGTATGGGACAAGATATGTTGCTAGCCATTCCATCAGAGAAACCAAGCAATTATTGAGCAGGGAGGGGCATCCGGGATGGTAGGTCTCAGACCCAGAGCCCTGTGGCCCCGCTCAGTTTCCAGTGTCCAATCTTGTAGGAGCTGGAGGGCCATTCTTAAGTCTAAAGAAAGGTGATTAAGGCCTGGCCCTCTGCTCCCTCGGGAAAGCCATAGAAGTGCATATCATTGTGCGGACTGCAACTCTTGGCATCCTCCAGTTTGTCTTCCAAACTCTGCACCACAGTGTGAAGATGGAGGGATAACTGTCTCCATCGTGTCCAGCCTGCGATCCACATAGGAGAGCTGCTCCTCATGGTCATCTGATGTTTCTCAATCTTAGTGATGCCTGTTCTTAGTACTGCGATTGTATTGTGGATTTCCTTTCAAAAGTCTCTCATCTCCACAGTCATAAGGTCAGTTTTTCAGTTTAGTGGATCAGCAGAACGGGGATTTTCCCTTATTCTTTTTATAGACTGGTACGCCTGCAGCCTGAGTGGGAGGGAAGCTGCTGAAGTCAGGGATCCCTCACTGAGCCACCTGCCCATAACTTCCTAGCATCCTCCTGCTCAGAGTCTGAATTTCCTTGTTGGCAGTGCTCCGTGGTTGTTGGAAGATGTCCCCTGGGTGGTGAAATGGATTACACAGACATCTTCAGTACATCATAAAGTTGATGCATGTTCTTTGAAATGCCCATGTTCCTCTCCTGTCGCCCCAGCGGTACATCTTTTAGATCAGGTAGCCTATCCAACATACATATCTTGGAGCTTATAATCCAGAATGCAAAACAGTATGTGCACACCAGTGGCATTTCCTCTAGCTGTGAAGTACACGATGGGATCAGATGGCTGCAGTGCCTAAAAGTGCATAGAGGATTTCCCATCTTTTCTTGAAACCTTTGAATTGGTTCCTTACGGAAGCCGTCACTTGCTCCATATGCAAAGCTTGAGTGACTTTTTGGTGCCATTACGACTTAGAATCTTGGGCCCTGTCCACACTACACCGCTACAGCCCGGTACGGATGCAATCTGTTACGGCCGGGGAGCGGTGCAGTGCGTCCACACCGTGGCGCTGTCCGTTACGGGACTGGCGCCGCCGGTCCACACTTTGGGAGACGGACGACCATTAAGGCAGTGCCTGATCCCACAGTGCAGCTCGCGGTGTGCTTCGGGCCCTGCAGGGGACTGTTACCGCCCGTCCACACTACCGCTGGTAATGTTACCAAGCGGGACTAGTTTTAATTCAGCTGTTGAAACCACCTCATGTGGTTTCAACAACGGTTACGAAAACGCCTTCTGTAATGTTACAGGTGTAAACGCAAACCGTTGCAGTAACGGTTTGAGCACTCTATAACGTTACAGAGGTGTAGTGTGGACAGGGCCTTACTTGTAGTGGCACTAGTCAATCGGCAAAAAAAAGAAAATCATCCTTTCCCCCCCCTTTTTTTTTTTTTAGCAGTAATGTATTTCCTATATTCTTAGATTCTTCCCCGGGGCATTTACAATTTATCCAGCTATTGTTTAAAACACTTTTCAGTTATAAATGTCCTTATAAAAAAGCTAGCCTCAGCTCCATGTGCTTTACCCAGTCGATATTTAAATGAAATAAATACATCATTTGTGTGGCGGTACAGCAAAGATGGCAGCCCCAACAGGTTTAAAAAAGCTCCTCCTCTGATGTCTTAGCTGTACCCCCTGTAGTCATAACACAGAGACATCAGGATATTGCTAGAACAGGGGTCTGGTGGCCAACAGTCTAGCCCGACCCCAGTCTGTTTGCATCCATGATGGTGGGCCCAGAAAGCGAGTACTGTCTTTTAAAAACTTCAAACGCATCGAGCTTTACTCGGGAATGACAAAAAAATGGAGAGATTTTTGTAAGTTTTTTTTGCCAACTGTCTAGCCAGTACTGCTGCTTCAACTAGTACTGTTTCTTCACCTAGTACTGCTGCTTTTTTTTTTTTCATCCTGTGTTTGTCTGACTTCCTCAACTGGCCCCCATTTGACGGCAATCTCCAAACCCCACCATCTGGGAATTACCCCATCTTTTTACAAACCACCATGGGTGAGTGGGTGGGTGCCATGGGCGATGGTGTGGGACTGCAGGTCACCGTCCCAATTCTGCTGGTTGAGGCATTTTTTCTCCCCCAGATTGGCATATGCACTACGTCATCGATGTTAAGACATCAGACACACTCGACAACCACATCCGGCCCCTCCCAGAGGTGGCTGTTGGCTATGACACCTAGTCTAAGCTAGGTGTCACCAGTGCAGTGGCACACACTGTCCTCACAGCCTGTTGGAGGAGAGCCATTGATGGATGCTTTTTGCTCTTTCCTCCGTCTGACTCCTGAGCAACCCTAGTCTGTTTCTGAACCCAGGTCACCAGCATTAGAGTACTGCTGCTTTAACTAGTACTGCTGCTTTAACCTGTGTTGCTGCTTTCACGTGTCACATCAAGGCCAGATTTCCAAAATATTTGCATAGGCCACTTGTTCGCTCCAGCACTTTGAAAACTCTCTTTATTTTGTGGCTGAAAACTGCCCGCTTAGCTATTCCAAGGATGTCTCCCCAGCTGGTATTTAACTGGAATTCAGTGTTAACAGCATAAACTGCAATTTCTTCTTCTACACAGCACTACTGAAGCATCTTTACCAGTAAGAAACTGCTGTCACAGGTCGCCCTGATGGCCCCATGGCAGCATATCCAGCAGCTGTGCATGCACTGGGTTCGGGAGCCAACTTAGGTTGCTGTGCCGGAAGGCAGGCCAAGCTGTAGGCAACCATCGTGAGACAGTGTGTGTTTTAGCCACTCCTTCCCCTCCAAAAAGCGCAGTACTAATAATGACTCAAGACCACATTTACTGAACCAGTATGTTGATTTTTTTATTATGTACAAAGATGGATGATGCAGACGTGGAAATTGTTTAATAAAAGTTATATTTACAAAAAAGTCAAACATAAGAGATATAGAATTTGACGGCAGATAAGGACCGCTTGGCCCACCTAGTCTGCCCATTTCCCTACCTAACGGATAAGCTGCAGGTCCTAGTTAACCAACAGCTTACTTCCTCCTACCCCCCACTAGAATTGCCTTATGTCTGTCCCATACATTCTTGAATTCCCCCACTGTTTTTGACTCTATGACCTCCTCAGGAAGGTTGTTCCATGTATCCACAACCTCTGTGAAGAACATTTCATTACCTCCGACTCCCCTCTATAGGTTAAAATTCGCTGCTGACATGCTCTGCTGCTTTAATTGAAATGATTCACCCAGACTGATAAAGATATAACTGTGAGTAATGGCTCTAACTCTTTCCCATGTTTTTTTTTTTTTTTTTTTGGGGGGGGGGTTATGTTCCTGAAGAAAGGAACTTTCCAGGGCAAGCTGTGAGGTTTCTGGACCGGTTCTCATGCTTTTGTCTCCATCTGTTGCAGAATGGGATTGTTCCAATCGTAGAACCAGAGATCTTGCCAGACGGCGATCACGACTTGAAGCGATGCCAGTACGTCACTGAGAAGGTGAGTTCACTTCCATTTTTAGTTCCATTTCAAAATGGCTAGCTGACCAGAGGATGTCTAGGTATGCACTATGTCATAGATGCCAACCTGGTTCTAATGTCGGGCAGTGTGATTGACTGTTGTTTGACGAGTGCCAGTAATTTATTTATCGACATGTTTCACCAGGAAGGCACGCTGAGCAACAAGTTGCTCATCTCCCGGTGCGACCTGGGAGGTAGGGAACAATGGGACATAATACAGAGACATGTTAGTGTTGGAATGCAATTTGCTTACTTGCATACAATGAGAGCAGGAGGGATTACAGGTGGATAACGTCTAACAATGCAACAGTTAAGTATAGTAGATATGAAGACACATATAGCAAATTGGCAACAGTTGGTAACACTGGAACACATATAATAACTTGGCGACAGTATGTAGCACTAGATGGTAAGGTAACCCAATAGTAATTGATAGCCATTAGTGTAACATAGATATTCAAGATTTACAGTGAAAGAAATAAAGAGAGGAAGAATGGAAGGAGAGAATGAAAAATTGCGGAGGGTAGAATGGAAGAGAAAGGAAATTTATGGAGAGACTCAGACAGAACATGATTTTAGAGGCAAACAGATGACAGGGTGGACTAAAGTGCATATAAGAGGGGTATGGGGCAGGTTATAAGTGCTTAATTGAGTGTAGGGGTAGGCCAGTGTTAGGCTGTGTTAACTGGAAGGGGGGGTAGGAGGAGAGGAGAGGTAGAGTGTGGCAGGGTGGATGAGAGAGAGAGAGAGAGAGAGAGAGAGAGAGGTATTGTAGGTGGGGTATCCAAGGGGAAGGGGGATGAAATTCAACAGTGTCCTGTTATCCCTATCTGGGCAGGGTGGTGGACAGCCCTACTGGTAGAACACCGGTTACAGGCGATGAGTTATTTATTTATAGTGATGCGAGAGAGGGGAGGTGTTGGGGAAGGGATGTTGTGGAAGGGGTAGCAGAGGTCAGCTATAGTGGGGGGGGTAGTACCCCACCAGTGTGCTGGGTGACTCTGCATGCACAAGGCAGTGATCTAGCAGTGACTGAGGGGGTGCAGTAATAGGGGAAAGGGGTTAAAGTTGTTGCCCACCGCACACTATGGATCCTGCCTGCACAAGGCAGTGATCGAGCTCACAGGAGAGAGATAGATTAAGGGTAGAGAAAGAAGGGGGAGGAGCACTTTATTTAGTAGGAGGGAGAGTAGGGGACAAGGAGGAGCACGATCAGAGGGAAATGGGAGTGGTGGGGAGTAGGCATATGGTAATATGGGCTTAGGGGAGATGGTGGTGGGGCGGATTAGGAAGGGTCATGGCAGGCACAGGAAGGGGCAAGGAAGTTTTTGAGGGCAGACTTAATGGAGTAGCAAGAGGATGAGTGGAAAATTTGAGGGGGAAGTGAAGAAAAAGTTACTTACCATAGTAACCTTGTTTCTCCCAGGGGATACTCCAATATTCATAACTCTTCTGCAGTATACCTTTAAGGTCAGATCTGCCCGGTGATGGAATGCTATGCTAATGATGGAATCATTAGCATGAGACACATTTCAAATGCTGCCACCTATCAACAGCCTAAATTCTAACCCTCAGATTTCATGGACGCCTGCAAGACAGGGCCCAAAAATTTAAATATATCAAATTCTAATTTTAAAATTCCCTACCCGAAAAAAAACTCCAACTGGAGGAAAACATGAAGAGAAAACTTATCATTAAAAAGTCCCCACAAACTCCTTATGTCAAAATCACTTGAAAAAGGAGAAAAAGGCAAAACAAGTTTTAATAAAAGTGAAAGTGTGGCATGCAAACACTATGGTACAGCATGGAATACAGAGGCCACTGGTTCTTAAAACGGGGAGGAAGGGAGGGAGAGTTATGAATATTGGAGTATCCCCTGGGAGAAACAAGGTTACTATGGTATGTAACTTTTCCTTCTCCCCCCAGAAATACTCCAATATTCCTAACTCTTCTGCAGACTAAAAAACAGTACCTTAGGAGGTGGTAAAAGCCTATTTTGGAAATGGGCTGTGCAGTACAGCTGTACCAAACCTGGCATCAGCCCTTGCTTGCATATCCAAGCTGTAATGCTTGACAAATGTGTGTACTGTTCGCCAGGTTGCTGCTGTACAAATATCCACCAAGGGTACATCCCTTGCAGCTGCCAGTGTTGCAGCTGTACCCCTTGTGGAGTGGGCTCTAAACCCTGCTGGAGCTTCCTTGCCCACCTTAGAATAGCACAACTGGATGCACTGAACAATCCAACAAGAAATTGACCTTTTAGATGCTGGGTTACCCTTTCCCACATCCCCATAAGTGAGGAAAAGCTGTGTTCTATCCTGCCTATGGGGCTTAATGGCTGTCATGTAGTAGCTCAAAGCTCTCTTGACATCCAGGCTATGTAGCCTATGCTCACCAGAAGAAGAGTTGTCGGTGAAAAACACTGGCAAAGTAATGGACTGGTTCAAATGGAAGTCTGAAACCACCTTGGGAAGGAATTTCCTATTTGTTTGAAGGGCTACTTTATCCCTGTGGAAAGCAATGTAGCCCTTTTCAATACACAAGGCCTGAAGCTCACTAATTCTTCTAGCTGAAGTGATGGCCACTAGAAACACTGTTTTCCAAGTGACATACTTCAGGGGCGCTGAAAACATAGGCTCAAAGGGGGGAGCCATGAGCTGAGCAATGCAAATATTGAGGTCCCAAGCTGGCACCGGTTCTCTTACTGGTGGATACATATGTGAGAGGCCTTTGAAAAACTTTTTAAAAATTGGGTTTGATGCTAAGGAAACAGGCTTGCCTGCCGAAGCATAGGCTGAGACTGAAGCTAAATGAACTTTTAATGTAGAAGGCTGTAAACCTAAGGAATGTAAATAGACTAGATAGTCCAGCAACCCTGGTACTCCTACCTGGGTTGGCATTATACTCCTGTTAAAGCACCAAATAGAAAACCTCTTCCATTTTGCAACATAGGTTTTCTTAGTAGAGGATTTCCTATATCCTCTTAAAACATCCATAAATTACTCCGAAAGATGTAAACCAGCATACTCTAGCTCCTCAAGAGCCAAGCTTTGAGCCTGAGTGACCTGAGGTTCGGATACAGGAGCCTCCCCTGATTGGAGGTCAGAAGATTGTGCCTTCTGGGAAGGTGTATTGGTTTTTCCACTGACAGGGACAGCAACAGGGAATACCATGGCTGCCTGTCCCAGTCTGGGCCTGTGAGGATCATTGTTGCTGGCCGAGACCTGAGTTTCAACAGCACCCTGTATACCAGGGGAAATTGGGGGAATACATACAGGAATTTCTCTGACCAGTCCAGGACGAGGGCATCTAGAGGAGTTGCGCCCACTACTGGAGGTCTGCAACAGAACTGAGGTAAGTGGTGACTCTGATGAGAGGCAAAGAGATCTATTACTGGGGTGCCCCACCTCCTGAATAAGGTCTGTACCACTTGCCTGTTCAAGGACCATTCATGATGGTCCTGGCTGATTCGACTCTGGGCATCTGCCAGAACATTGTCTTTGCCTGGCAGATGAATGGCCTGTAGTGAGGAGCCCAGTGAGTAAACTAGGATCCAAATGTTCATAGCCTCTGTGCAAAGGAGGCTTGACCTTGTTCCCCCTTGCTTGTTTATGTAGTACATGGTGGTAGTGTTGTCAGTCCTGACTTGCACTACCTTTCCCTGTATCAGTGGTTTAAAAGCTTGCATTGCCAGAAACACTGCCCTGAGCTCCAACAAGTTTATATGTAAAAGAGTCTCTGCACTTGACCAAGTGCCCTGGGTAGTGTACTCTGCTAGATGAGCCCCCCAACCCAGGAGGGATGCATCTGTTTTGAGAATCACTGAAGGAAGCTCTTTTTGGAAAGGAACCCCTTCTCTGAGGTTGGCTTCCTCTCACCACTGGAGAGCTTGGATAAATGTTTTTGTTACAGGAACAAGCTTTGACAGGGAGTCCTTCCGTTGGCACCAATGAGTTCCTAAGTGAAACTGGATGTTCCTCATCTGAAACCTGGACCCCAGCACTGTACCTGTTGCAGCTGCCATGTGGCCCAGGAGTTGAAGAAAATGCCTTGCCGGCCTTGGGGCATTGAACCTGAAGGAGGCTGCCAACTGCAGAAGGCTTTTTGCCCTGTCTCTGGGTGGAAATGCTCTGCCCACTTTGGCATTCAATTCTGCTCCTATGAACTGCAGAATTTGAGAAGGAATTAGAACTGATTTCTGGAAGTTTAAAATAAACCCCAGAAACTCCAGCAGCTGTTGAGTGAGTTGGAGATGCCCTATTAGCTGTTGTGGTGAGTCCCCCACCACCCCGTCATCTAAATAAGGGAATACTGAGACATCTTGCCTTCGCAAGTGTACTACTACCACAGCCAGACACTTTGTGAACACCCTTGGTGCTGAAGTGAGACCGAAGGGAAGAGCTGAGAACTGATAGTGACCTGATAGGAGTCTGAACCTGAGAAACTTTCTGTGAGACTCCATTATGGGGATGTGGAAATAGGCATCTTTTAGATCCAGTGATGCCGGCCAATCCCTTTTTCGGATTGCTGGCAGAATCAGAGACAGAGTTACCATTTTGAACTTTGGTTTTGTTAAGAACTTGTTGAGGACCCTGAGATCTAAGGTAGGCCGCAGCTCTCCATTCTTCTTTGGTGTGAGGAAAATGTCTTGAATAAAGTCCTTTTCCCCTTTGATGCAGAGGCACTGGTTCCACTGCCTTTAGTGAAAGAAGGTGTTTCACCTCTTTCTCCTGCCTTTTGCTTTCTAGGTGGGAAGCTGGTTTGAAAGCTCTGTTCCTCTGAACAGGGGAGGACTTGAGATTCAGAGCCAGGCCATGACCCACTATCTCCAGAACCCACTTGTCTGTGGTGATGGCTTTCCAGTTCTGGAGAAAACGAATCAGCCTGAATGATGAAGTCAGGAATCCTGCTTAGATTGGGGCTGAGGCTGGGTACCACACCTGGCATCTCTTCTGCCCCTACCCCTAAAGTACCCCTGCTGTGGGTGTTGGGGTGCCTGAGGGAGTACCATGGCCTGGTAAAAAGGCCTTGTATGAAACTTGTCAGCCCCTGCCTCCCCTACGGAAAGGTCTAGAGGAGGTGGAGGGTCTTTCTTTTGTAGAATTAGTACGGAAGGTGGCCTTATACTCATCCACCTTCTTCATGTAGGCCTCTTTATGGCTGCCAAATAGTGAAGTGCCCTCCATAGGAAAATCCAGAGTCTCATTCTGGGTATCCTGTGTGAGGTTTGTGGCTCTTAACCAAACAAACCTTCTCTGTGCGATGGTATTTGCCATCCACCCTTGCAGCAGTCTTATTGCTGTCTGCTGCCATCTGGAACTGGTATTTGGCAGCTTCCAGGCCAAACCTAGCAGTTTCAGCTAGGTCTGCCAAAAGAGGAGAAGATGCTTTCTCAGCCATGTCCAGGACAGACTGCCAGACAGCCTTCTGGCACTGGGCTGCATAGGCCTGATAGTTAGCTTGCCTAATGGCCAAAGAGGCTGACAGGTAACCTTTCCTGGCCATGCTTTCAATTTTTGCAGAGCCCTTCTCTGGAGGGTGAGGCCAGAGGGACTTTAGCATTATCACAAGCCGCAGCTTGCACCACCCCCTGGCAGTCAGGGTGTGAAAACAAGAATTCAGTCCCAGTTCTGTCAAGCTGATATTTTTTGTCCACTCTCTTGTCTAAAGGAGGGACAGACCCAGGAGCCTGGAGGAGTTTTAAGTTATCCCTTTTGAAGAACTTATTGATGGGGAGTGAAAACTTTTTAGTAGGAGTCTGCCCCATCATCTCTATATATTCAGTCTCCTCCTCATCCTCTACAGCTTCAGTGGTAGGGATATCTAAGGCATCAGCTATTTTCCTAATGAAGGAAAAATGGGAAGAATAGTTTTCAGTGGTCCTGGGAAGAGAGCCAAATTCCTGTTCAGGGGAGACCTCAGGCTCTATAGACTCACCTTCTTCTTCCTCCTCCTCCCTCTCGCTGTTCAAGGAAACAGAGTGGGTTGGAGGGTGCAGAAGTCTGCACTGGAGACTGTGATACCACAGGCAGCAGACCCTGCAAGGTTTGCATAATTTTTATTGCTTGTGCAATCTCAGACGGAGAAGACACAGTGGCAGGCACCACAGAAGTCCCCTTTTTCACAAGGGGTTCAGTGTGCTTTGTCTTTTTCTGTTTTTTAACAGGAACCGGAGAGCTAGCCGGTTCAGAGGGTCTCTTTTTACCTGTATCAGGGGTAGAAGTAGCAGAAATCTCTGATGACCTCAAGGTAGGGAAACAGTGTGACAAGGCATCAGGTAAAGCAAATAGGATGCTGGGATGTATAGGCAGGGGCATCACCAGCAGGAAAAGGGAGGTCATAATTCCGCTATACAAGACACTAGTGAGGCCCCACCTGGAGTACAGTGTACAGTTCTGGAGACCATACCTACGTAAGGACATAGACAGGGTAGAGAAGGTTCAGAGGAGGGCAACAAAGATGGTGCATGGATTGCATCACAAGTCCTATGAAGACAGGTTGAAGGAACTGAACATGTACTCCCTGGAGGAGAGGAGAGAGAGGGGATATGATAGAGACATACAAGTATCTTACAGGGAGAAACAGGGTGCAGGAAAACACTATTTTAAGCGAAAAAGATGTTCCAGGACTAGAGGGCATGGGATGAAGTTGGAGGAGGATGATTCAGAGGAAACATGAGAAAGAATTTCTTCACAGAGCGGGTGGTGGACAAGTGGAACACCCTGCCAGAGGAAGTGGTGGGGGCTGAAACAATCACAGGATTTAAGAATGCATGGGATAGACATAAAGGAATTCTAGAGGTCAGGGGTAAGGGGAAACGGACTTCTAGGAAAACAAACTGAACTTACAAGCTCAAATGGGCAGACTGGGTGGGCCATAGGCCCTTATCTGCCGACACTGTCTATGTATCTATGTATCTAGAAATTGTGGTGTCACCCACAGACCCTGAGGGTTTCGGCTGGTCAGAGCCAGAGGGACCCTTAAATCTTTTATTCAGGCTGTCCAGACGTTTTTCTAAAGTTTTGTCTGGAAAAGATTTACAGATAGCACAATCAGACTTAAAATGGTCAAAACCCAGGTAGAAAACACAAGCAGAGTGTTTATCTGCCTTGGCAAAGACCTCACCACACTCAGAACAGTTCTTTAAAACCGGGTTCACCAGTTCTCTTTTTAGGTTTTTCTGACATTATGGAGAAAAACCGCAACCGCAGTTACTACAAGTTTTTAAAATTCAAAACACAATAATTTTTCTCTGTTCCGGTAGGTTCAGGAACCGATCGGAAAAACCAAGTGGAACCGTGAACCGATAAGAATTTGAACCGGGATTAGTGGTTCAGAACCGGAGTCAAGGGTGTAGACAGGCATACTCACTGTACACATTTGTGTACAGTTTTGTTGAGTGCCTGTCACAAACCATAAGCCACTCTGTTAAAATTATCATTCTAATCTGTAGTATTTGGGTTAGTGTAGGCCACTGAGGAGTATCCAATACATGTATAACCTCTTTAGAGAGTAGAGGAGTCATCTGACAACAATCTGACTTGTTTGGAAGTGGGTGCCATTTGGAAAGGATGTGTACATTTTTTTAATTGGGGTGTAACTGTTGGAGATTGTGTACAAAATGGAAATTTCTGGCTACACTCCTGACCGGAGTTATCGGTTCTAGAAAACAATATTAAAACACACAAAATATACACAAACGAGGGTAAAAAAAAAAAGCCCGAAACTAACTAGAAATACCTCAGTTCCTCAACGGTTATTCCGAACCGAGAGGAACCGAGAAAACAATACAAAACTAACTAAATAAACTAACGGTTATTAAAAAAACACTAAGAGGCAGCAATTGAAAATAAACAACAAATACTTATGTATTTACGAATAATCAAGGCTTCTTTGACTAGATGTTGAGGAGGAAATCTCCAGGCATCTGGTCTTGACAGGCAGAGAGAGAAATCTGAGGGTTAGAATGTAGGCAGTTGATAGGTGACAGCATTTGAAAAGTAGCTCATGCTAATGATTCCATCATTTGCATAGCATTCCGTCTCCAGGCAGATCTGACCTTAAAGGTATACTGCAGAAGAGTTAGGAATATTGGAGTATTCCTGGGGTGAGAATTCTAGATTTTTGGGAGTCAATAAGAATAACCCAGTTGGCCGATAAGTGTGGAGCAGTGTGGGACCACCAGGGTTCGTGAGTCGGTAGATCTTGGGAGTGGGAGTGGGGGGGGTGGTTGTAAAGGCAGGGAAAGATAGGGGGAAGTTCACCCAGCCAGTGCTTGGAGGTGAATTTTGCAAGTTAGAGAGACGTCAGTTTGCAAGGGAAGGCTAGGGCATGGTAGAGATCACAATGATGAGTACGGAGTGGGGTGTCAAGGACAAACGGCAAAAGGAGTTGAAGAGGGTATCTAGTCTGGCCAGGGAGGACTTGGGGGTAGCACCCTAAACTACGTCACAGTAGTCGAAGATGGGTAGGATCATCTTCTGGACGATCTCGCGCCTAGCTGTGGGTGGGATGCAGGCACGGTTCCTGAATAAGGCATCAAGCTTGGGACGCAATTTTTTCTGAATGGCGTCGATATGACCAGAGAAGTTCAGGTAAGGATTACTTAAGTAACAGCCCATCCCCATCAGGACTCTGGAAATGAGGTTTCACAGGTCAGTGAGCCTTTCCTGTTAAAAAAATGACAAATAAATACAAAACACTTGGTTTAGTACCCAAGCATTTTAGCTATGTACTATATGATAATGTTATATATTTTGCCATCTGGTGGCCAAACAAGATACTGCATTCGGTGGTGTTTATGATATGCATTGAGTGGATGGTGATAGAATAGTTGTTATACAAAGGCAGTGAGGTTTAATAGTTAGATCATAGAACAGGGAAACAGGATATTCTAGGTTCCAGTCCTGCCATAGCCACTGTGTGACCTTGATCGAGCAAGCCACTCTATCTCCTGTGCTTCAGTTCCTCCCAACTGTAAACTGTCAGGAAGCAGATCTCCACTGAAACTGAGATGTCACCTCAGCTGGGCTATCCTGGGGATATAAATATTGAAAAAAAGTAATACCTTTACTAGACCAACATGCTTGACAAGAGTCTATTAAATTTTTGGTTCTCACTGTTTCCAGTAAACTGAAAATTTTTTATGCATATTTTATACTTCTTTTAGTCACTCTGCTCTCCTGCCACCTACACAGATGCCCTGACTGGTCTTACCTTTCATATGATCACGCCTAGCTGTCGGTTACCCCTTTTCAAGCCCCTAGCTGTGTCTTTATCCAGGTTGGGCCCTACAGTCTCTCATTTAGAGGGGGCTATCCTCTGGGGCCAGCTTTCATCACCTCACCTCTCTTGGAGGCATGAAGGGAGAGGAGCCAAAGGTCTAGTTCATCACCCTCCCCCACCAGACACACACACACACACACACACACACACACACACACACACACACACACACACTTACATTCACCCGCGTGCACACACACACAAACTCCAGTTGCACTGCCACCTCTGGTCACTCAGATGGCAATATCGTAGTGGATTACGCTGCTTTCACCCCTGGAGGAGAGCAGCCTCAGCAACACTTGATTCTTCTCCTCCCTCACTGGCACTCCACATATGAACCCTTGTCATAAACTGCAGTTTTCAGTCGTCTTGTGATTTTACAGTTTTGATCCTGCTCAGGCTCCCCCATGCCATCAGCTGTCATTGTTCCACCCTTGAGGAAACCTAGGACTGGGACACAATGCCATGGAAGACTCTGAGGTATGACATTGGGGGAACACCCAGTTCATAGAAACATAGAAACATAGAAGTTGACGGCAGATAAGGACCGCAAGGCCCATCCAGTCTGCCCATTTCTTTTTCTACCTTATAAATGTGCCATCGGCCTTTGCTCTGTCAGTGACCTATCTATTCATAGTCATTTGTATTGCTCCCTTATGCCTATCCCATGCCTGTTTGAAGCCCTGCACTGTATTCATAGCCACCACTTCTTGTGGTAGCTATTCCATGCATCTACCACCCTTTCTGTGAAAAGAATTTCCTCACATTCCCCTTAATGGCCTCCTCTATTCTCATGCTGTGTCCTCTTGTCCTGCTATTTTTCTTATATTTAAACATGTTAGACTCTTTCACCTTGTTTATGCCCTTAAGGTGTTTAAATGTCTCGATCATATCACCTCTCCCTCCTTTGCTCAAGGGTATACTATTGAGCTCCGTTAATCTGTCCTCATATGTCTTCTGATGCAGTCCCTGCACCATTTTGGTGCCCTTCTCTGGACTGCCTCAATTTGGTTAATGTCCTTGTGAAGGTGTGGCCTCCAATACTGCTGCAGTACTCAGATGGGGCCTAACCAATGTCTTGTACAGAGGAATTATTACCTCCTCTTACGACTTGTGATACCCCTACTAATACACCCTAACACCCCCTAGCCTTACCTACTGCTTTAGAGGTCTGCTTGGATGATTTTAGGTCATCAGTGATGATGATGCCCAGTCTCTTTCTTCCTTTGTGACTGCTAGCAACTCCTCCCAGCCTATAAGTGGCTTCAGGGTTTCTCTTCCCTATGTGCATGATTTTGCACTTCTTTGCATTAAATCCAGTTGCCACTCTTCTGACCATTTTGCTAGTTTATCAGATCTCTTCTCATTCTGCCCACCCCATCTGGATCATCTACTCTGTTGCAGATCTTGGTGTCATCTGCAAACAGACAAGCCTTACCCTCTAGTCCATCTGCAGAGGTCACTAATGAAGATGTTGAATAGACTGGCCCCAGGACTGATCCTGAGGTACCCCACTTGTGACTTGCATCTCTTCTGACTGTATACCATTTACCACCACTCTCTGTTTTCTGCCAGTCAACCAGTTTGCCACCCAGTTGACCAACTTCTGACCCACCCCGAGCCTACCTAGCTTATTTATCAATCTTCTATGTGGAACAGTGTCAAAAGCTTTGCTGAAGTCAAGGTAGGGACATCAACTGCTCCCCTTGGTCCACCACTCTGGTTACCCAGTCAAAGAAATCTATGAGATTAGTTTGACAGGACCTTCCTTTTGCAAACCCATGCTGTCTTGGATCCTGTGCCCCTATGGATTCCAGGTGTTGCACTATCCTTTCCTTAAGAAGTGCCTCCATAATCTTGCCCACTACTGAGGTAAGACTGACCGGTCTGTAGTTCCCCACCTCCTCCCTGCTACCACTCTTGTGGAGCGGGATCACATGAGCCCTTCTCCAGTCTTCTGGGACCTCTCCTGTGCTCAGAGACTCACTAAACAATTCTGCTAATGGCTCTGCTAGTTCCTCCTTTAGTCTTAAGGACCCTGGGATGTATGCCATCAGGTCCCATTGCCTTATCCACCCTGAGCTTAGCAAGCTCTTGTAGGACCCTTTTTTGTGAAGGGAGTGCTCACCTCCCTCCCCTGTGTCCATGATGCTGAGCTGTGGGCCCTGCCCTACCTTCTCTTCAGTAAATACTGAGCAAAGTATCTATTTAGGATAGATGCCTTTACAGGGTCCTCCTCCTCACATGCTCCCTTTCTCCATTAAGCTTAGCAATACCCCTTCTGGACTTTCTCCTTTCACTAATGTATCTATAGAAAGTCTTGTCACCTTCTTTACTGTTCGTGCTAGTGTTTCCTCAGTTTGGGACTTTGCCTGCCTTACTGCCTTACCTGCTTCCCTTAGGGCAGTTTGGTATGCCTCCTATCTTCATCCCATGTGTTCCTTATATATTTCCTGAAGGCCAGCCTTTTGGCTCTGACCTTTCTGCTACTGTATTTGAGAACCAAAGTGGTTTCCTTCTTCTTTGCACTTCCTTTTCTGTCTAACACAATGGGATGTTGCTTCAAGTATTGTATCCTTAATGCTTGCCCACTTTGCCTGTACCTCCTCACCTGTGTTTCTTTTGCCAGGGCTAGCTTAACTCTGTTGGCCATCTTATCAAAGTCAGCTCCTCTGAAGTCCCATATTTTGCCTTGGAATGGGATGATTTAGATGTAGTAGTCAAATTGAACCATACCATGTGATGGTCACTGGCCCCAGGTGACCTTCTACCTGGAGATCTGTGATCCCTTCTTTGTTAGTCAGTACTAGATCTAGGATAGCCCTGTCTCTTGTGGGTTGCTGTACCAGTTGTTTGAGGCCCTCCCTGCAGGGAATCCACTATGAGTCTAGTTCTGGCAGATGTTCCTGCTGGTATTGACCAATCTGTATCTGGCATGTTGAAGTCTCCCATTATCAGAACCTCCCTTTAGCTGTCATGTTTTGTATATCTTCTAACAGTAATGTGTCTATGTCCTCCCTCTGGTCTGGGGCCTGTAGACAACCCCAGTTCTTATGGCTGTCCCATTTCCTGTTTCCAGGGTGACCCACAGTTCTTCTGGCTCCTTATGTGTATTCTGAATTTCTGTAGCTTTGATATTTTCATTAACATACAGGGCCACTCCTCCCCCCCTTTTTGCACCTCGGTCTCTTCTGAACAATACATAGCCAGGTATTGAAGTCTCCCAAGTGTGGTTACTGGTAAACCACGTCTCACTAATTGCTACTATGTCCAGTTTAGCCTCTGACAATATTGCCTGCAGGTCTGGGATCTTATTTCCCAGGCTGTGAGCATTTGTGTACATGATTTTCCATTCGCCAGATTTTGGTGTGTTAGTTGTTGGGTGAAGTTTGGCATTACCCCTGTGCATCGTATGGGGAGACAAACCTTTTTTCTTACCTGGTGATGCAAATGAACGGCAAACACGCTGAATTCCTGTTTGACCACTAGCTGAGGGGAGGGTGTTCTTCCATTCAACGTATGGGGTGCTGCACCCTCTCCCCATTTGCTAGTTTAAATATTCTGCAAAGACGTCAAACTTCTGCCCCAATGCACTGACTCCTCTTTAGTCAGATGCAGTCCATCAAATTTAAAGAACTTTCGCTCCCAGAACTGTTGCCAGTTCCTACAAATCTGTGTCCTTTTCCTGGCACCAGTCCTTGAGCCACGTGTTTAGCTCCCCTATCTCCCTTTTCTGACCTTCCGTCCATCTGCTCCCTTCTCCCAGACTGGCAGGATCTCAGAAGGAGATGCCGGACGAAATAGATGATAGTTTGTCACCCAGCTTAGTCAGGTGTTCCTTGGTCTCCACAACTGACCGCTGGCTGGGATCATTAGTCCCTATGTGTACTAGGACATCAATGTTTTCTCCTGCTTTGTGAACAATTTTCAAGTCGGTCAGTGTCTCTCCATGCTGATGTACCTGGGAGACATCTGACCATCACCCCTGGCTGGAGATGGGTATCAACTCCCCGAATCATGGAGTCTCCTATGATCAGAAGTTTTTTGGATTTCCTTTGTGCTTGTTTAGTTTTGGTTCCTGATTTGGGTGAGTATTGTTGTGCTAGCTCCTGTGCCGCAGTGTCCTGCTCTGCAGTGTCTTCTGCCTCTTTCACCCACGATGGTGCGTGGGCAATGTGGGCAAAGTTGTTTAGGGCGCTGGAATTATGTTGCCTGGAATTATCCAGGGCGGCATTCCGGCACCCTAAACTGACAACACCACAGGACCGTCCCAAGAAAAACATAGTTTTGGGCGTGAGTGTGGGCCGATCTAAAATCCAGATAGCCCCTATCACTCACGCCCTTGTTGCGGTGCCCACATTATGGTGCCCTAACATCGGTATACGGGGAACACCGTGACATATCCAGAGCCCCCCCCCCCGAGCAATACCTAGATACTCCTAAACTACTCGACTTCATACTAATGCCGATATAACTGGAGCACCCCCAAAGCAATCCTGTTATACCCATTACAAATTACTTGCATGATTTCTATTATTTTTTAATGTAGTATTTATTGAACAAGTTTGCTCAGTTTGGAACAGCATACAGTAAAGAACTTTTCTGACATTTAGTTGTGGATGCGGGTCTCCATCTCACATTTACACTGTCATGGTTAAAATAAATGACAGTGGGACAATCTCTGCCCCAGTCTTGGTACAGAGCAGGGCGGTTACTCCTGCCCATGCAACAGTGTTCAACATTGGCTTAACTTACAGTGAAGTACTACATTGCTACATATCTTCAGTGATCCAAAGATAAGGGCGCGTGGTGCCCATGGGGCAGACAGCTGAATCTCTGTAGGTGCTTAAGAATGGTGCATGAGTTGCCTCTGAGGCCCCATCAATACAGCAAATATGTTTACATTCAGTATGTCTCACAAGTATCCCCTATGGCACAAAATCTCAATCCCTGCTCGTCAGACTTGCATGATTTCAAGCAGTCGGCATCCAGAACGGCAGGACTTGTTACCTTTCGTATACCTCTTGTTCCACTTTAGCAGCTTGGGAGCGGAACATTGCTTGCATTTAAAAAAGAGAACTCAAAACTAATTACAAATCCCTTCAGCTAACTAGAATAAGGTGTAATGTGTGTGTAGTTTTCGTTCACATCTTATACTGAAGTGGAGTGTCGTTCTCATGCACTTTGGGCTGACAGAACAGCTCCATTTCGCTTCACAGTCCATATGCCGAAACAGTATTAGATAACATTTTTATTCTGGTAAAGTTATGAACTATCCTCTCACGGATATCAAAAAAAAAAAAAAAACAACCCCACCAAATGCAATTTGTATGTTCCATCCCACCCCAGAACAGTAGATTGCGTTTCTGAACCAAACTGTATTTAATAACAGTTCATTTTTTTAAACTTTATTTTTATTAATTTGACATAAACATATGTTTATGTGCCCTAACATTCGTTATAATAGATGTCTCTTTAATACAACCGGGAGGGCGCCACTCCTCTTAATAAATTCAAAGATCCCAACAAATGTTATAAGATACAGCATTGAGGGGCGTATCTAGCATAAGAAAAAAAAATCAATGATGGTTCTTCGTTTATAGGCTGTTTTATTACGCCCATGAGCTGCATGTGGATAAGAAAAATATAGTCCAAGGCCGAAATCCACAACGACTTCCCTCCATTGAGAGCTCAGACTTCTCCACCGTGCCTGAATAAAGTGAATGCACAAGAATGCAAAACTCCATTAATAAAGCATACCAATTTCTGCTTAAGTAAATTCTCAGAACACAGATCTACTATAGATGTACATAAAAGCAGTGCTATAATTATAACTAGGCGCATGTTATTTGTTACCCCATCTGAAAAACAAGATCTAGAGAAGAACATTTCAGTTACTAGTTTTAACAGCCAGTCACAAGTGGACAAAAAACACTATCGTTTGAAGTTTTACAAAGCTCAGTGAGCGATAACTGGGGAAGGGATATACAGGTTGCCCATAATAAATCGAAGGTTGTATGTCCAACTGCAGAGGTAACTCCTTGTCGTAAGATTGATAGGTCTAACTGTTTCCCCCTCCCTGAAACTTATGTGGACAGTACATTATGCACAGAAAGTTCAACTGGTAGGAAAATCCTCCGACGAATCCGCTTCCTCTTGTTGTGGTGATTGCTGGCGAGAAGGAGTATTCTTTTGGCACCACTTTGCGGCATCGCCTGGATCGGAAAAGATGTATACTCGACTCCGGTGAACTATTCGTAGGCGGGCCGGGATTACCAACCCATGCAAAGTTCCAGCTTCCCTCAGTAATGCTCTGGTTCCATTAAACTTCTTTCTTTTCTGCTTTGTGGCATACCCCAGATCCGGGAACATTTGCACTTGTTGACCCTCTTATAGAAGGGTTTTCTTCAATCTGACTTGGGTTAGTAAACTGTTTCTGGAGCCTACACCATCAGTGACTATCACCACTGTCCTGGGAGTCTCTGGGTCTTCTGTCCGGCCTTGGGGAGTTACTCTGTAGGCCTTTTGGAAATGTTGTACTACAAGCGCCATCTCTTCACCCAGTTGCTGCACCAACCAGTCCTGGAGAAGTAATATAAGGTGGTCGCCTTCACTTCCCTCCATGATTCCCAGCAATCTTATGTTCTGAGAACTTGCTTGGTTTTTCTAAGGTCTCTAAACGAGACTTGAGGAGATTATTTTCTTTTAGAACTGTAGTCACCGCTCCCATAGCGGCGTCCACTTTCTTTGAAGATTCCACCGATGCTAGAGTGATAGATTCAACTGCTGTCTCCACTGTTACTACTCTTATTTGTTAAAGTGTCGATCTTGTTTGACAGTCTGGTGACCAAAGCTATCAAACGGTTCAGTTCAACTCCTAACGTTTGTATGGTCTCGCCAGGAGAGCCCTCGGGGGGTACCACCTTCTTCTTCATGTTCCTGGGCCTGAGTCACCTGCGTGGTTGGAGCACCAGCTACAGTTTTTAATCTTGTTCCTTCTCCTAAACCTTTCTCTTTTTTAGGATTTTCCATTTCTGTCAGATGAGCGTCCTGCGCAACTCTACAACTCAGGAGGTAGATTGTACAAATAAAAACCACTCCAATTTCAAGTTTTTATAACAAAATAATCAGAGACTGATTAGTATGCAGCCATCTTGCTCAGCTCAACAGCCCCCCAAATATAGTTCATTCCTGTGTATAGACTTTGCACAGTCCTTGATCTGTGCCCGCCCTACCCCCATTTTGCAACCTTGTTGGGCAACATTAATGTTGATCAGAGTCTGGTAACAACCATTCTAGCCACGAGGATAAAACTGTGCTGAAAAACAATTAAGTCTATAAGGGTCACTATTATGGGAAGAAAGCTGGACTTGTGTCGCAGTTCTTTTTTACTTCATAGTTCAGAGTTTACCTTCTCGTCCTGAATCCATTTTCATTAACAACATAAAACTTGGGCAGAAAGATTCTGTAGGACATGAGGTGCACAAGGAGGGCCACGCCGAGGAGGGAACTAAACTTAAACAGATGAAGCTGGCTGTACTCCATGCCATTACATACTGCCCTCGTGAAGTCCTGGTAAGGGGGACAAGCATGAAGTGAAGGCCCTGGCTTGAAACTTTGAGACCCCCACCCCTTCAAATCACGCATAATTTGCCAGGTCTAAGACCCTGGCAGACCCAGCACACCTTAAGCTGTGTCCTGTCTGCTCCAGATGTGAGTACCGACTCCTGCGTTTGCACCTGACCTGCTAAACTAATGGGGCCGGTTGCACTGCATTTTCTAGTCCTTTTAGATTTATGTTTGCTCCCCCCCCCCGCCCCGGGTTGCCCAGCTGAGATCCAGCATCTCGTTTCCATTGGGGTCCTGCATCTACCCATTTCTGCAGCTGGGGGGACTGAAGCACTGGAGGATTAAGTGACTTGCCCAAGGTCACACAGTCAGTAATTTGGTGATAGCTTACAGAATGATGCTGTTGTGTTTCTTCATTTACTGTATTTAAAAAAAAATTGGTTACCAGGAGAGGCACACTGAGCCGAAACTCGTTTCCAGGTGCAACCCAGGGGAGGGGGAAGGGTAAAACACAGTTGCAAAGCTCATAGCAAGTCAGATGATGTGGTTACAATGACAAAGTGTAATTAGTAGAGTGCAGAGCAAACAACAAAGCAAGTGTGTTGCATATAACTGAGGAGAGACGTAAATTAGTAACAAATCAGCTGTGTAGTTTGACACAATCAAAAAAGTTCTTTGTGCCTGAATGAGCGGAGACTGACCTAGTCTTGGGGGGATTAGTGAAACCAGCTGATTAAACTATACACGAAATAGCCAAAACCATGCGATTAGAGGGGAGGAAAAGGTAAGGGGAGGGTTAAGAAGGGTTCAGGTACAGGGTTGGCAGGAGCGGGAGGGAGCGAGAGAGGAGAAGTTTTAACTGGTGCCTGACTGAGGGAAGGAAAGTGGAGAGACAGCTGGAGGAAGGTAGCTGGTTCCACAGGGAGGGGAGCACATGGGAGAAGATTTCGCGAGTGAGTGTGGGGGGGGGGAGAGAAGGTGCGAGGTTTCGTAGAGCAGAGGGAGTAGGAGAAGGGGATGGGGAAGTGGAGTGAGGATGGGTGGTGGTGGTGTTGGGCCCAAACCAGTATTTAGAGATGATGGAAGCACAGTGGGACTGGTAATGGCAGGGAGGGGGGGAGCATGGATAAAGAGGAGTATAGGAAACAGTGGTGGGTATGAGATTGTGAGCAGGTAGCAAAATGGCAGAAGGTGTTGCAAAATGTGTCCAGTTCGGCAAGGTAAATGGAGGGGCAGTGCCACAGACCACATCCACATAGTCGAAAACAAGGAGAAGCATTTTGGTGACTAGCTCCTGGCAGACCTGGAGAGAAGACTGTCCTTATTGTGGTACAGGGCACTGAGTTTGGGTCAGAGTTTGGCATGGATGGCATCAGTGTGGGTAGAGAACTCAAGCCTGCTATCTAACCACACACTGAAGGTGGTACTACTTCAAGGGGAGGTGCCATCCAGCATGGAGAAAATGAGGCGTGAGGAAGAGCCTGACCTGCTTCTGGCTGGTACCACAAGTCACTGACACTGTGTTTTTTGTTTTTTTTACTGTTGACCTGAAGTTGGTTGTATTGGAACCAGTGCAGAACATTGTAACAGTCTTGCTACAGTGAGACTTTCACAGATGTAGTCAAGAGATTGGAAGTGTAGAGACCTGTGTTATCTGTAAACATGTGAATATATGGGTTGACACAGGCAGAAGGGAGGTCATTTAGGAAGATGAAAAATAGGCTTGGACCTGGGATGGAGCCCTGTGGGACCCTGGCCTGGATAGGGAGGAGTGGGGACAGGGCGCCTCCCACCCATACCAGCTGTTGATGGCCTGAGAGATAGGAATGGGACCAGTTGATACTGGAGGCCGAGAGGCCAGCAGAGCTCAGCTTGTCCAGGAGGAGTGAATGGGATACTGAGTCAGAGGCTTTGGCCAGGTCGATGAAAATGACCATTGTGAGTGCCCCTGATCCATACCTGAGAGGATGGAGTCATTGACCTGAAGCAGTGAGGAAACAGTGGAGTGATCCTTCCAAAAACCAGACTGGAAGGGGGGAGAGGAAGTAGGAGGAGTGGAGGAAGTCTGCAGGCCATGACTAGACCAGTTTCTTTTACAGTTTTGCAAGAGAGGGGAGGAGGTACATAGGGTGGAAGTCGCCAAGGGTTTGGGGATCACCCCTTTTGCAGAGGGGGAGAACCTTGACAGTCTTCCAAGACTGAGGTACAGTGCAGGGGATGAAGGAGAGGTTTAGGAGGTTGGGGGGAGGGGTGATGGCAGGAACTGACAGACTGAGAAGTGTGGTATCCAAACCATCTGGACTAGATTTGGACATGTTGAGTGAGGAAAGAGCAAGCAAGGTTCCCTGGGGAGTGGCATATGGAAAATCCCCATGATATCTGCATAATGGGCCCTATGTACAAAGGTGGTCCAGCGTGGCTGTGCCTTTTCAAGATCGCGATATGCACAACAGCACCTCTGCAGGGTGCCTGTCCACGGCTCTGCCCCTTCCCCCGGGCACACAGCTGCGCTGGGGGGTGGGGGAGGTTTGAGGGACACAGGCAGGCATCCAGTCAGATGCCTGTCCTGGGTCTCAAAGTGGATCCCAGAGCAGGGGATTCTGGAACAGCACAGGACCAGGTTTTTTTAAAGTGTGGGCAAGTGCCCGAATGGCTGTTCCTAGACCTCCCTGTAAAACAAGTGGGCTGAGGCATCACAGTGGGGGGATTTCCTGTCCCTGCCGCACCTGGTGGGTGTCACTGGGAGGATGTGTAAAGGATGCAGCAGGGTCCTCGCTGCCGTATCCTGTGCCCCCCCCCCCGGCTTGGCACTCTACACCTTTGTGAATGGCGCAGAGTGTGAGCTTGCCCTCAGACACGCCTCCGGACTGTCCGGGAATGTAGCTGCTTGATCAGCTGGGGGATCGGGTGCAGAAAGGATGCATGTCCCTTCCATGCATGTCACGGGGAATGCACAGAACCCCCCATGCATGGGTCAGGGATGTAGAGTTGCGGCCCACACCTTTGTGCCTAGGCCCCAATATTTTTTCCCATATCTGCCCTGATTGCGTGCTTGAGACTGATTTGTGGCAGTTTGTTACGGCAGGCAGAGTCCACAAACATGTTGTCAGGCTGCCTGATAGCATGGAAGCGCAACACAATACCGCTGGGCCGACAGCCGACGTTTGGTAGTGGATTCAGGCAGTGTACTCTAGCAGCCAACCTGAGCAATCCAGTGGTAGCTCATCCCAGCCGAAGGAGGAGTTTTGGCACCCGCTGATACTGCAGTGGCCTCTGCTGGTGGGCCAGGGCACTTGCTGTCCCCGCAGAGTGCATGTTGCGAGCATCCAAGTCGCATTACCCCAGAATGCTGTGTGTGCCATCAGGGAGAAAAACCACAGTAGACAAACGGTAGCCCAGCCACAGCATGATGATGAACTGACCCACCGCAGGTCACAGACCATCGACCATGGCCTCTGCATCTCTTCCATTGATCTGGACACTGGGCGAGTGTAGGCCCTGCAAGTCCCTGTCAGCGGGGACACTTGGCACAGTAGGAGAGGTGCGGGTAAGTCGGGATAAGAAGGGTGACGTGGCTGAGAGGGTCTGTCAGGATGGGGGCAGGCTGTGGCAAAGGGGATATAGACAAAATGCTATTGGTGCAGCAGTATATTGCGTTGTCACCTGGGAGACCAGGATTTGGGTGTGAGACCCAGAATCCCACTCTGAGGTTGGCTGGGAGCCAAATATGTGTCAGAGGTGAGGTGCCTTTGTATAAGGGATAGGGTAGGCATGGGCTGCCTGACACGCATGCACCCCCTGTTGGCCAGGAACTGCATTGTAGCTGACTGTGAAGATGTCTGCTTGCCCACTCTCCCAAGTGGAAGAAGGGTGCTGCTGTGGTTACACTAGTTCAAACCATTTAGGAAAATAATAAAAGAAATGTTGCTGGAGGTCTGCAGCTGGCCCACAGTTTTAGTTGTGCCGCAGTGCTGTACAAAACAATAATTTTTTTTATTATTATTACTCCTCTCTAATCCCAACCATGACCACCACTCCTCCAGGCTGGCTCACACTATGCATGCTAGCATTCCCCAGCCCAGGTTGCTCCACGTCCATGCCCAAACCTGAGATGCCAACTTGGAAATTCTGCACCCTCTAGGGATGTTGAATTGAGTTTTGAGATGAGATGTAAATGAGAGAGAATCAGTGCGGGTCAGGAAGCATAGAAGATTGAGGGGACAGTAGAGGAGAAGGTTTTGCCACCAGCGGTGGATAGTGCACAGGAAGGAACAGAGAGGAGTGCTGCAGAGGAGGAGAAATTGGAGCAAGCAAGAGCCAATGTCTGAGAGATAGGGGAAAGGTCAAGGGCATTGTTAAAAGATGTAGCACAATTCTAAACTGCTTCTGTAAGGGACGGGAGCCATTGGGGGATCACAGAGAGCAGAAGTGATGTGGTCATGCTTTTCAGACAAAAGAATGATTTGTTCCACTTGTGGAATCCTTTCACAGGTCTTGGCTGCTGTGTACAAGGCTCTGAGTGACCACCACGTTTACCTGGAGGGAACACTGCTAAAACCAAATATGGTCACTGCCGGTCATGCCTGCCCCACCAAGTACACCCCCGAGGAGATTGCCATGGCCACAGTGACTGCATTGCGCCGCTCAGTCCCGCCTGCTGTACCAGGTACTAAGAACCTAAAATCCTTGTCTTCTCAGGTCTCGTATGGGTGCCCAGTTCAGTGGCGATGGTGTCAGTCTGGATCATCCAGTGGGAAAGGTGCTTTTAGGAGACCGAACAGTGACTCCTGCCTCTTGTCTTGATGATTGTGTTTTGAGAGTCTGTCTACTTTTATTGACTGGAGGGGAGCCCCTCTTCCCCTTTCGCTGAATGGAGGGGACTCCCTGTCCTTTTTTTTTTTTTTTTTCCTCATCTTTTTGTTAATAGTTATCAAAATATAAACATCAAATAGACATATTGTCTCCCTTGATTGGCTGGAGGGAGTCAAACTACCCTTTCATTGGATAAATGGAGGCCCTCTCCCCTTTCATGAGGTGGACGGAGGCCGTCTCCCCTTTCATGGGGTGGACAGAGGCCGTCTCCCCTTTCATGGGGTGGACAGGGGCCCTCTCCCCTTTCATGGGGTAGACAGGGGCCCTCCTTACATTGGGTGGGTGGATGGAGTAGCTCTCCCTTTTTACTGGGCAGAGTCATTCTCCCTTTCTGTTTTGAGGCTGAGAAACTCCAGCTCCCCTTTTACTGAATGAAGGAAGGGGTTCTCCTCCTTCATTGGGTAAAGTATCCCAATACTGGGAACAGGTATCCGTGTTTTGGTTTAACCAGTCATGCTGGTTGACTTTCTTATTTCTGTGGCCTTGTGATGCTTTTGTATATTATGGACAGTAAATGGAAACAGAAAATGACATGCATTGTCTTTATTTGTGGCTTGGATTTCCTTCTCACAACCGCAGTACAGCTGTTACATCTTGTCTTGTAACATTAATATTTATTGTCCCGTGATTTTTGTATTCATTGCCTGGGTTAATTGATTGTATTGTATCATTCTAATGGCCTTTTGACCTGTATTGTGCTTTTTACCATTACTTATTATGTACCATCATGATGGCCCGGATCATGTCTGAAAACAGTCCCTTGACCAGTTCAGCTACCCAGTAATCAAATAAATAAATATAGATGCTCTGTTCCCTTTTGAGCGGAGAGAGTCACCTTCCCTTTTATTGAGCGGAGAAAGTCGCTGTCCCTTTTACTGAGCGGAGAGAAGTCTCTCTTCCTTGTATTGAGCAGAGAGAAGTCGCTCTCCCTTTTATCGAGCAGAGAGAAGTCGCTGTCCCTTTTATCGAGCAGAGAGAAGTCGCTGTCCCTTTTATCGAGCAGAGAGAAGTCGCTGTCCCTTTTATTGAGCGGAGAGAGTCGCTCTTCCCTTTTATTGAGCAGAGAGAAGTTGCTCTCCCTTTTATTGAGCAGAGAGAAGTCGCTGTCCCTTTTAATGAGCGGAGAGAGTCGCTCTTCCGTTTTATTGAGCAGAGAGAAGTTGCTCTCCCTTTTATTGAGCAGAGAGAAGTCGCTGTCCCTTTTATTGAGCGGAGAGAAGTCGCGGTCCCTTTTATTGAGCAGAGAGAAGTCGCTCTCCCTTTTATTGAGCGGAGAGAAGTCGCTGTCCCTTTTATTGAGCAGAGAGAAGTCGCTCTTCCCTTTTATTGGGTGGAGGAAGAGGCTGTCTTTCATTGCGTGGAGTGTGTCGCTGTCCTCTTTTATTGGGTGCAGAGAGTCGCTCTGTGCTGTTATTGGGTGGAGAGATGGACTCTCCCATTTCATTGGGCAAAGAGAGTTTCTTTCCCCTTATATTATGTGGCGGGAGAGGCTCTTCTCTTTCATTGAGTCGAATCTGTTGATCTTCCCTTTAGTTATTTGATTTGTTTTGTTTTGTTTAGTTAAAATTTGCTAACTGGGAAAGGCACACTGAGCCATGGCTTGTTTCCAGGTGTGACCTGGGGGTGGGGGGAGGGGAAGTACAGACATGAAGAGCATTACAAACATCAAACGTCATAAACATGTTGGCCCAGTGGCATGGAGGGCTGAGGCAGCGCTGCCTTACCTCCTGCCACTCCGGTGACCCATGTTTGTGGTACAAGCGGGTCGTAGGGTGCTGGCTGGGGTGGGAGAGGATCGAGTGTCCAGAGGAAGGTCTCCTCTCTTGGGGAGGGTGGGGAACAGAGACCGGCATTTGCCTGACACCTAGTGGAGGCTAGATATTGGCACGCCAGGTCCTGTACAGTAGTGGCACGGAGTTTGGAACAGCCGACAGGCATGCTGCATATGGACATGCATGTGGTGTGCCCACTGTCGGCACTGCACGCTCTCCTCCTCACCTAGTAGCCAGTCATCCTCTTCCACTGTCTCTCGTCTCCAGGAGTCGGGGAAATCCATCTGGTCTGTCTGTCAGAGGTACAGAGGAGACCAGAGGAAAGTGAGGAAATGGCCATTTCGAAAGCCCTCAGGTGCCCAAGCCCGTGGCAACCAACAAGGCCAGAGAGGTGACTTTAAAAGGAGAGCCAGTAGCCTGGAGACGCTCCTTTCGTGGCCCCAAGTCCTCCTGCGCCTGCCCGCCTCCCAGCCCACGACTCTCTCACCCACTCTCCTCTGGAGGAGGTTCCAGGGGAGGCAGTAGGGGGTCGCTTCTCCCTTCATCTGAAGGGGTGGAGCTCTGTCACTGTGGACCAGTGGGTCCTCGATATTATAAGGAGGGGACATACGCTGGAGTTCACCGAGATCCCCCAGACACTTCACCAAAGTCTTCACTATACCCTCCTTCTCACATTCCACTCATAGAAGGAGAGATTCGGGCCCTCTTGCGGAAAAGGGTGATGGAGCCAGGCCCTCTGCAGCAGCAGGGTAAGGGGTATTACTCCCATTTCTTCCTGGTTCCAAAGAAGACCCAAGACCTTTGTCCCATTCTAGACCTCAGTTCTTTAAACTACTTTATAGAATACAGAAGGTTCCGGATGGTGACTCTTCCAGGTCTGCTTCCTCTGCTGCATCAGGGAGACTGGTTCTGCTCCCTAGACATGCAAGATGCGTACATGCACATAGGGGTCCCCCCCCCCCACAGGAAGTACCTGAGGTTCCACTTCCGGGGGCGCATTATCAGTTTCAGGTTCTCCCATTTGGCCGCTCCTCGAGTCTTCACCAAATGCTAGGCAGTGGTGGCTGCAGTTCTAAGGCACCAGGGACATTATGTCTTCCCTTACCTCAACAATTGGCTGCTTGCGGCCCCGTCAAGGTCATGCCTTCTTCAGGCTCTCGGAGACACCTATACTCTATTCCCAGAGCTGAGGATCACCCTGAATCTTCCAGCGTCTTCCCTGGAGCCCAGCCAAAGACTCGTCTTCATAGGAGTGGTCCTGGATTCGATACAGGGCATGACTTTTCTACCCCCAGAGAGGGGCGATTGCTTGTGGAAGATTGCAGAATTGGTCCTTGTAACCCATCAGGTCCAGGCCAGGACCTACCTCAGACTTCTGGGGCACATGGCGGCGGCCATTCCTGTCACTCCTTTGGCCCGCCTCCACATAAGAAACCCACTATGGATGCTCGGTGCAGTGGGATCAGTGCTCAGATGACGTGGATCACATGGTCAGGGTCACAGAGCCAGTAAAGAGGATGCTTCTTTGGTGGTTGGACCCTCTAAATTTAGAACAAGGGGTCCCTTTCCATCCAGAGCCCCCAAATCAGACTAACAACGGATGCCTCGGATTTGGGTTGGGGGGCGCACCTGGGGCCCACCAAACGCAGGGTGTCTGGACCCCCATGGAGCATGACCTCCACATCAATGTCTTGGAAATGCGAGTGGTCCTCAATGCGCTACATGCCTTTCTAGAGGACCTCGTCCTAAGCTCTCTTCTTGTTCAGATGGACAACATGGTGGTCATCTTCTATATCAACAAGCAAGGGGGCGCTCACTCTTACCTCCTGTGCAGGGAGGCAATGAGAGTCTGGTACTGGGCACTGGAGCAGCACATCTCTCTATCCGCCGTGCACGTTCCAAGCATCCTAAATGACTTGGCCAACAGCCTAAGCAGGCCTCTCAGTCCAAGGCACACGAGTGGGAGCTACTGCAATCAGTAGCAGACCAGCTGTTTGACACACGGGATCCTCCAGAGCTGGACCTCTTTGCGTCACTACGCAATGCCAAACTGCCAAATTTCTGCTCGTGAGAGCCCGCGTCTGGTGTTTTCTGGCTAGACGTGGTGTCCCTTTGTTGGGCAGGGAGGTTTCTTCATGCCTTCCCTCCCTTTCCTCTTGTCCAGAGAGTTCTCTTGAAGTTACAAGCCGAAGGGGCTCAGATGATGATTCTATTCACCCCCTCTGTGGTTTCGGCAGATTTGGTTCTTACTACTTCAGCGGCTGTCCACAGAACCTCCAATCCCACTGCCAATATGCTTGCAGTTGCTGTCCCAGGATCAAGGCTCGCTGGTTCATCCCGATCTCAGGTCTTTGCATCTTCATGCTTGGCTCCTTCGGACGTAGCAAAGTCCAGGTACGCGGTCTCCCAAGAGGTGGCGGACGTCCTCGTTTCGGTGAGGAAACCCTCCACTCGTTCCACTTATGCTGTGAAGTGGAAGTGCTTCTGCTTATGGGCATCATCTCACCGTCTGGACCCCCTTACCCGTCTGGTGAACTCAGCATTGCAGTATCTCCTCTCCTTATACCAACAAGGCTTGAGCTACCCCTCCATAAAGGTGCACATGTGGTCCATTTCAGCCTATCACACCCTTTTGGGGGACAAAACCCTGGCACAATTGGATGTGGCCCACACCTTTTTTTTTTTGCAATTTTCTGTTTATTAGTTTTGTACATAAATTATACACACAATTTCCTCATGTAAGAGATCAGCAAATTGCAAGGAAATATATTGAAAATGACAGTAGATATCTCTCACTTCTGGTACAGTGGGGGTAAAGAAACAACAGCAATTATCTGCTTAAAGTCCATAAAAGTTCATAGGAAATGCCAGCCGCTTCATGGCTAAGGTCAAAGTCCTTGAAAAGAAAGGGAGAGGGTAGTGAACCTGCACTAACTTAAACGTGCCATGAACCTTTATATAAAGATAGGTTACACTTGAAATCGGTCCCCACCATCTCCGCCCGTCCCTCCTCATAGCCACTCAAAAAAAAAAAAAAATGTTTATATTTAGCGGTATCTGAACCTTGATCTGGGCAAAACCATAAAAATTAATAAAGTAAGATATGAGCAATACAACAATAGTGAATACTACTGCAAGAGTATTAGGGAACATTCATAAATGAAAATAAGTAATGAGTTTTGAGACTCCCTACCCTTGTCCCCGACTGATTCCCTGCTCATATAAAAAAATCTCAAGACCTCCGAACATACTCTTCCCTTGTAAACGTTTAATTAGATACTAAACATTAGACAGGCTAAGAACCTAAAATATAAAAGAGTCACTCAGTCCTCTTCATAGTCGGAGTTCTCCCGAACTGCTTCTCGTGGTGGCTGGGCCTGAAACTCTTTCTCCGTCTTCTCGACCCACCGGCCTGCATCTTGTGGATCACTGAATTGCCACATCTTCCCTCCATATGTTACTCGAAGCCTTGCCGGCAGCATGAACGAGTGAACTATCCCCAAATGTCGAAGCCTCCGTCGAACAGCATCAAATTGCTTCACGGCAAACCGCAGATCTGGAGCGAGAGGTCAGAAACAATTTTACATCTTGCCCATGAACATTGAGTAGGTAGGCCGCCGTGTTGCTCCTATTAATGCATCTCGCATTTCTGGCCCAGTGCTTTCAGCAGCACAGTGCGAGGCAAATTGAGGTCTGTAGATTGAATTCTAGGCCTAATACTGATATGCTTGCGTAGTTCCATCCACTCAAAGTGCTCCGTAATACCAAGATTCTCCACCAGCCAAGTTTTTAAATATGAAAGGAGATCTGCTCCCTCAGACCCTCCGGAGAATAGCGTCGCACATTTCCTGCCGCATAAGCGTTCTCCGCGCTTCAGTCTGCCTCGGGTTGCTGATTTCTTTACTATGGGCCACAGTAGTTTGGCGAGACAGGGATCTCTTATCCGCTTCTAACACTGATGCGGTCAACGCTTAATCGCTGCATCCTGTGACTCTAGCCTCATCAGCGTTTTTTCTATTTTATTGTCCATTGCCCTCACTGAGTCTAAAATAGTTTGCCAGGGAGGTTCCTTCGTAGCCGATATAGCAGGTCGATCCGGTAGTTCCATTCCCTTGCTCGGCGCTTCACATGCTCCCACAGGCCGTTGTATTCCTGAAGCTGGGGGATGTGTATTTTTCGTTCGCCCCATAATGTATTTGGTATCGTTGAGCAGCGGAGATCTTGGGGATTCTGTAGATTTCACCCAAACGTCAATTCAGAGCCCTTAAAATATTTTTTATTGGCAAAAGGAGCAAAAGCGACACGGAGCTGTGAAGAACAACGTCCTGCCCGCTGCTGGCTCTGGTGCCCCCAGCCCACACACCTTTAAGGGGAATTCCTACACAAGATCTCCCATTAGGCATCCTATCTCCTCGACCTCATGTTTGTGTTGGAGAAGCTTACTCTTCCACCTTTTGAACCCGCAGCTGACTGTGAGCTGTGTTAGCTTTCCTGGAAGGTTTGTTTTTTAGTTGCTGTTACTTCAGCTCGAAGAGTTTCCGAGCTCCAGGCTCTGATGTGTAAAGAGCCGTATTTAATTTTCCACAGGGAAAGGGTTTCCCTCAGAACAAATCCTAAGTTCCTTCCTAAGGTGGTCTCAGAGCTGACCCTCAACCAATCGGTTGACCTTCCAGTTAATTTTTTTTCTCCCTCTAATAGAGGAGAAGGTTTCCTTCACACTCTGGGTGTTCACAGAGTGCTGAGATACTACCTTAAGCGCACAGCTGCACACCATAAATCAGAGCAACTGTTTGTGGCCTTCGTGCCACAGCACTTGGGTAAACCGGTGTCCAAGCAAATGATTTCCAAGTGGCTTGTCAACTGCATTGTATTTTGCTATGAGAAGCACAGTAAACCCCTTCCGGGACCAGTCAGGGGTCACTCCACCAGGGGAGTCTCAGCTTCCTTTGCCGCTCTGCGGAATGTCTCCATCAGTGATATGCGCGGCTTCTATCTGGAACTCTGTGCACACTTTCGTGAAGCACTATATAGCCTGGACATTGCCTACAGATGCCGTGCTGGCTTCGGCCTGTCGGTCCTTCAGGGACTTCTGTCTTGATCTGCTTTTTCAGCATCTTACCATCTTCCAGGGCTAGGCTCTTCCTTGGCGTGGGACTGCTTGGGATTCAGTCCTAATGGTTGTAGCCTGCTGCAAAAGCTCCCACTCGAAGTAACATAGTACAGTTATGTAAGAACTTACTGTAACAGTAGATCTTCGAGAGGTGCTCTTGCAGCAGGCGCTGCTTTCCCACCCTCCATCCCCTGAATGAAGTGTACAGATCATCATATTCAGCCTTTGCCTCCTCCTTTCGTCAGGGCCCGTTCACGGGTCTTGGTGGGGGAACTGGGGTGGAGCTGGGTCCGCCCCCTTTTTATACTGTGGCCAGTGGGGTGGAGCCAATATCAGGGTGCTATCCCTGCTGGGTTCTGCTGGCTGAGAAGTTTTCCGGTGGGTCCTGATGCCTGTGGCATTAGTCCCAATGGTTATAGCCTGCTGCAAGAGCTCCTCTCGAAGATCTACTGTTATGGTAAGTTCTTAAGTAACTGTACTTTCCCCCAAATGACATCTGCTGCAGAGTCTGGACTTTGACCCCAACACCCCCATGACATTTAACTCCTCGTCCTCTTAACCTCAAGGCTTGCTCCCTCCAGGGGACAGTGTGCTCAGCCTCTGAGGAACCAATATTCAGTCGGGTGAGTGAGGAAAGGGAGGTCTCAAGGGCCAGGTGTCTTGGACAGCCCAACTAGGGGTGGAGCCTGGGAGCAGAATGCCATCTTATGGGCAGCCGTGCCCCTTTTTCCACTAATCTTTTTGCCCCTTTGGATCCCCCACCCTGTTATGGCACACAGAGCGTTATCAAATGGACTTACCTTCACTTGCAGCTCCCTTGCAAGCTAGGGCTCCCAGCTGTACTATCACCAGAGGTTACCTAGGTGGCAGTATTTATTTATTTATGACTTTGATTACCGTAAGTGCACTGATCCAAGGGACCATTTTCAGGTACAACCCGGGCCATAGAAATGGCACATAAAATTAAATACAAACATGAATAAACAGCAGTTACAGTGAATTAGTACACACGAGATCAGACATAGTTACAACTGAGAATTGCAAGCATACAGAGGTACAGATGCACATTTTTAACACTCATGACTTAACAGTAACTACCCCCAAACATACAGGCAGGGTTACCATTAAATACTGGCTAGAATAAGAGGTAGTGGGATATTTTCCTGAATAGTTGAGAAAGGAAGGACACCAGGGTCGGGGCTAACTGGGCAAGCAGTTGCAACTACCTTCCACCAGAAACCAGGCTTTGAAGTGGGATTTGAAGATGAGATGCATGTCGGATGAACAGAGAGATGCGAGAATACCACATCTATTCTCAGCTTTTCTTGACACATCTCATAATATCTCAACAGAAGATGCAGCCAAGCCTCCTCCTTGGAGGAGAGCTTCCTCTGAGATGTTCAGGCATCCAAGTCTTCCGCCTGTGTCGATGCTCAGGACTCAAACCATTATAAGTGGCACCTGTCACTAGTACACTATCTGATAGGACCCTCTGTCAATCTATATTGATACAGATATCAATCCTCCCTGGCTGGTCCCTTTATTTTTTTTTAACTTTGTATTTATTGATTTTACTGCGTAATACATACAGTATAATTCACATATAGGCAGGTGAACCGAAAAAATTAATGACATTACATGAATGCAGTACATCATTTTTACAGTACCACATTCAATGGACCCCATGTCATGTTACATTACAGGGGAGTTAGCTAAATAATACATATATAAGATGGGTATCAATAATGGCTTATTGCTGCCATGAGCAGGGAGTAAACCAACATCTCTTTTTGTTTAAAGAAACAAGGAATCCATATCCCTGTCATTGAGATAGCTACTTCTCCCCTACTACATCTCTAGTTACAGCAAAGGGTTACCAGCTTCTTGTTATATTCACTTTAACAGCATCATTTTAACTTGCAAAACAGAACTGGGCAATATTTTTAGATTAACTGAGGTCCAGGAATATTATACAATATAAACTGCTATTAAAACGTGATCTATTATACCCACTTAACATTGCCCTTTATCAGAATACAGTATTATGTGTTGAAGGTTTTGCCAAAACATGGATCAAATCTCTCCATAGATCACTACAACCAATAGCAGGCAAAAGCGCTATTTATATAGAAAACCCCAGTACTCATCTCTGTCACTGTCCTCATTTTCACTATCAGCCTCAGAGTCCTTAGTTTGGAAATCCTTCTCCACCTGATCGATGTACTTGCCGGCTTCTCCAGGGTCCGAAAATTGAAAGGTTTCCGCCCCATAGAAAATTCGCAGGCTTCCTGGCATTACTAATACATGCTGAATCCCCAGCTGTCTCAGGTGGGTCCGTACCACATCAAAACCCTTTCTCCTTTGCCTTGTCGCATAACTCAGGCCAGGGAAGATGTGAATTTTGTTGTCCCCCCCCCCCCCAGTCCATCGACCCGCTTTTCTTGGCCTGTGCAGTTAATAAGTTTTTTTCAACTACTGACCTGAGCACCACCAGAAGGGCCCGTGGAGTTAACTGTCCCGAAGCCATGCGTTGCCTAGCACCACGTGGTGTAATCCTGTAGGCCCTGATGATCGAGTAGTCCTCCGAAGTCTGAAAAATATCTTTAAGGAGAGACTTCACAAAACTGGGCTGATCTTCTCCTTCAACTTGCTCTGGAATGTGCAGGATTCTAATATTCACAGCTCTGGACAAATTTTCTAGATTCTCGAGGGGCCTTCTCAGCACCCCATTCGCCTTCGCTAGGCCTGGGGTAGTAGCCATTGCTGCTGATTCTGATTTAACGGCTACCTTAGTATCTTCTTCTAGTTTACTGATCTTGTCCATTATTTTAAACTGCACAGTGAATGCTTCCATCCTGCCATCCAGTTTCTGTATTGCTTAAAGGAGTGCAGCATTAGTCAGCTGAGCGATCTCCTCTGCCACCCCTGCGCCCGATTCCTTGCTTGGCCCGGACTTGGTGTCTTTCAATTGGTCTGCCTCTCCACTGGGTGCCACTTTATTTGTTCGGCCCGTAACTCCAGATCTACGAGCACGAAACCCAAATAATTGGTATTAGGCTGTTCAGGACAGTGATCTCTGTTGATATATTAAGCTAGTTCTTTTGCCTGAAAAGCTTTTCTATTTAAATGTCCTTGTTAAAAGCTGCCAAGTGTAGAGCTTGAGCAAGAAGCTGTTGCTAGCTTGGCTGCTGGCCACGCCCCCCTGGCTGGCCCCATTAAAGCCATAACCAGCGACCTCCTACAACCTCAACAGAGCACTGTTGCATGTTACATGATCTGAGGTTACTAGAGGCCTTCCTTGTGACAGCCATTGTTTGCTTCCCCCCCCCTCCGTTTTTTGTTACTCCCCTCATCCCACAAGTGCTACAGCCCGCTCACGGATCTGCAGTGACCCTTGTGAAGAAGAAAAATTACTTACCATAGTAATCTTCTTTCTTACAGGGGATACACCAATATTCATAACTTTCTGCAGTGTCCCTTAAAGACAGAACTACCCGGACAGATAGAACATATGCTAAGGAGAGAATGTTCATTAGCTCATGCCGTTTTCAGATGCTGCCTTCACTAACTGCTGCATTCTGACCCTTCAGATTTTGAGGGAGCCTGCTCTAGAAGCCCAATCAAACTAAAAGTACTTAACCCTAATAACTAACGCCTGTAGGCCCCAACTGGGAACAGAAAAGTTTTGAAACACCCAACCCCCCAATAATGTCATAATCACCTGAAGAAGGGATAACAAGGCACAACAGGGCTAAAAAAGAGATTATGCCAGTGTGTGGCACCTCTACACATAGCTTGGAGTGCAGAGGCCACTGGTTCTAGAAGGGGAGGCAGGGTGGGAGAGTTATGAATATTGGAGTATCCCCTGGAAGAAAGAAGACTACTATGGTAAGTAATTTTTTCTTGTTACCCCAGGAATACTCCAGTATACCTAACTCTGTGTAGACTAAAAAGCAGTAGCTTTGGAGGCGGGCACAGAACCTACTTGGAAATAGACTGCAGGACAGCTGTGCCAGTCCTGGCATCAGTTCTGGACAAGGGGTCCAGGCTGGCCTCCAGGTAGCTGCCTTGCAGATTTCCAGTAATGGGACATTCCTGGCAGCTGTCACAGTTGCAGGTGCACCCCTTGTGGAATAATCTCTGAGCCCTGCTGGGGACTATTTTCCACCTTTGAATAACAAAACTGGATGCACTGAACTATCCAGAGAGAAGTAGTCTTATTGGGATGTCGAGTTTAGTTTGCCCACATCACCATAGGTCAGGAATAGCTGCTGTCTGTCCTGCCTATGGTCCTTAGTGTGAGTCATGTAGAAACTCAAAGCTCCTTTTACATCCAGACCATTACATCTGTGTTCCTCTGAGCTGGGGTGCTCGGTGCAAGAGACTGGTAAGATAATAGACTGGTTTAGGTGGAAGTCAGAAACCACCTAGAGGAACTTCCCATTTGTTCTCAGCACTACCTTGTCCCTGTGAAAGGAGATACAGTCCTTTTAACTACACAAGGGCTTGGAGCTCACTGATCATGTGGCAGAAATGATGGCCACCAGGAAAACTGCTTTCCAGGTTACATACCTCAGGTTTGTTAAAACCATAGGTTCCAAAGGGGGAAAGCCTGAACTGGGCAATAGAAATGTTTAAGATCCCAAACTGGCATGGTTCCCACTTGTATACTGTGTGACCCTGAGCAAGTCACTCAACTTCCCTGTGCTCCCAGGTTGCACCTGCAAACAAGCTTTCAGCTTAGTGTGTCTCACCTGGTTAAACAATTGGAAAAAAAAACAAAAAAACTTTTAAGCCTGTACAGTGTCATCAGGCAAAGGCATACTGGCAGACACTGTAGTAGCCTCTTGTTGCATTCCAGCAGGGGTCACAGTGTTTAGTCTTTTTTAGCCTTTTAGTAGGCACCAGGGAGTCAGCCAATTTAATGCCTCTTTAGCCAGAGTGTTCACCTGTATCATGAGTGGTGTGAGAAGCCTTGGCGGTTTCACCCGCAGCTTTTAAGGGTGTGGACTGGTCAGAGCCCGAGGTACCCTTTGCCAACTTTTTTTGCAGCCTTTCCAGACATTTTCAGGTGTCTTTTGAGGGAAAGACTTGCAAATTTCACAGTCCTCTTTGAGGTGTTGCTGTCCAAGGTAGAAAACGCAAAAATCATTTTTATCTGCATTGGCAAACACCTCACTACATTTAACACAATTTTTTAAAACCCTGTAGGTCCTGTTTTCTTCTTAAGTTTATCCAAGATATTTATGATAAATCTAAGAAAATATGAATCGTAAACAGTAGATTATGACAGTAGAGTTATAAGCTGCAGTCGGTTCCAGAACAGAGAATACTGTTAAACTTCTCTATTGTGGTCACTTCCGGGAACCAGGGACCGGGGTGCAGGAACCGAAAAACTGTTCAAAAATACTAGAATTTAAATAAAAACAAAACAAAAAGGAACAGGAGCGCTAAATAAAAGCTCCAATTAAACTCGGCTAAACATCGGATCCCCTGCGGTTCCTGGGAACCGCAAGGAATCAATGAAAAATACACACAAAAAAGGTTTTTAAATTTAAACAAGACGTTAAGGCAGCCAGTGAAAAAATATGAAGATATACTTATATATTTTAGAAGATACACGTCAGGAAATACTTGTGAGAGACAGATCTCCAGGCATCTTGACTTGCAGGCAGAGAGAGAAATCTGAAGGGTTAGAATGCAGCCATTTGTTGGTAAGGTTATTGAAAAGGCGGTTGCGTTGCAACTGGATGATCATCTTATATAACTCACAATGTCTATGATACTCTCCAGTCTGGTTTTAGGAAGAAGCATAGCACGGAGACTGCCCTTGTCCGGGTATTGAGTGACCTCCTACTGGCTAGAGATCGAAAGGCATGTTCCATTCTGGTCCCCCTCGATCTCTCTGCTGCATTTGACACTGTAGACTATGGTGTGCTGTTGGAGTGCCTGCGGTTATTTTGTGGGCTGTCTGGTACAGTCCTCAAATGGTTTCATTCCTACCTCACAGACAGGTCTGAGAGTTGCCACTGGAATTTATTCCTCTGGCGTTCACTCCCTGCCTTGTGGGGTACCGCAGGGCTCCATTTTAGCTCCCATGTTGTTTGCAGTGTATGTGCTGCCATTGGGAGAAATCATCAGGTGATACAGTCTGGGCTTTCACTGCTATGCAGATGATACCCAGCTGTAGCTGTCCTTTCTGCCCTGCCAGGATGATGCACTCTCTGTGCTAAATAACTGCCTTGCTGAGATCAGACTTTGGATGAGTTCCAGCTGGCTGAGACTGAATCTGGATAAGACTGAGGTATTGGTAGTGGACCCAGGTCGTCCGGGGGCGGGTTTGGGAGCTGGACAACCATCAGGTTTGTCACTTGGTGGTACACCGCTCCCTACCTCTGGTCAGGTGCGTAATCTGGGCATTATTCTTGATGACGGTGTGACCTTAAAATCTCAGGTGTCAGCTGTCGTCAAATCTTCTTTTTACCATCTGAGGAATATTGCCCGGGTAAAACACCTGGTTCCTTCGGGTGATCTTCCAACATTGGTCCATGCCTTTGTCACTACCCATCTTGATTACTGCAATTCCCTCTACCTAGGGCTACCTGGGGTTGATATCCGCCTGCAGCTGGTGCAGAACGCGGCGGCCAGACTTTTGACTGGGACTTCTAGAACCAGTCATATTACACCTGTGCTCCGTGAACTGCACTGGCTGCCTGTTTGGTGGCGGATCACCTTTAAGGTTGGTTTACTAACCTTTAAAGCCCTACATGATCAGGGACCTGGTTACCTGAAAGATCTCCTGATTCCCTATTGCCCACTCCGTCCTCTCCGTTCTGCCAACGAGGGATTGCTGGAGAGTCCCAGGGTTTTATGTACAGCGCCTTGGTTCTGAAAGGCGCTATATAAATAAACTTGATTTGATTTTGATTTGCAGCAGTTAGTGAAGGCAGCATTTAAAAATGGCACAAGCTAATGAACATTCTGTCATTAGCATATGTCCCATCTCTCTGGGCAGTTCTGCCTTAAAGGGACACTGCATAGAGTTAGGAATATTGGAGTATTCCTGGGGTAAGAAGTGGGGGGAGGGGATTTCCCCAAGCTCCTCCCTCGTCCACCACAGATGTCACTGCAGAGTGGAAGAATGGTGCCATCCTCTCTGGTCAGGAAGCACTATCTACTACACCACCCCTTGCCATGGGCCACCAAGCAGTGGAGATCCATGACTCATAGCTAAGCCAGGGTCGCCTGTTTGGTGGCGCCATGCTTCACCCATGCCCGCCATGGTAGTGCCATGCTCCACCACTGGACCATCGGGCACCCGTCATGGTAGTGCCATACTCTTCCCACTAGAACGATGGGCACCTCCCATGATAACGCCATGCTCCACCACTGGACCATTAGGTGCACCCCTTCACTTGTTGTATCAAGATGAGTCTGCATTCAGAGGGCGGGATCCCCTTCAGGCCATCTGCCAGGATTAGTGCCCCCTCCCCCACTGACCACCAAAGCGAGGTCTTCCCTTACTCAGTGGCAAAGGAGAGACCGTACGCTGTTGTGTGTTGGGGAAGGGGATGTTCAGGTAGTGTGGGGCAGCTGTCATCCTGTCCCAAACCTCTGATTTTGTTGCCTGCTTTTCCACTGACTGAGAGCTGTCAGTGTGACACAGTCATTCATTATGCTGGTGTACAGGCTCCCATTTCCCAACTGCCTCACTAACCAGAACTGAAAAACCACCCAAGCTCCACAGGGTGCCTTCATAGAAGAGGGAATGCATGTGCCCCTGCCTTCCTTAATCCATTGCAGGGATTGCTGTGAGGGTGTCATATCCATACCGCCTTCCCTGAGCCAGAGAGCAGCATGATGGGGCCACTTTCCTCAGTCAGAGAGCAGCACAGCAGAGCTGCCTTCCCTGAGTAGGAGAGCAGCACCGCCTTTCCCAAGCCAGAGAGCAGTGTAGCAGCACCGCTTTCCCTGAACCAGAGAGCAGTGTAGCAGCACCGCTTTCCCTGAACCAGAGAGCAGTGTAGCAGCACCGCTTTCCCTGAACCAGAGAGCAGTGTAGCAGCACCGCTTTCCCTGAACCAGAGAACAGTGTAGCAGCACCGCTTTCCCTGAACCAGAGAGCAGTGTAGCAGCACCGCTTTCCCTGAACCAGAGAGCAGTGTAGCAGCACTGCCTTTCCCAAGCCAGAGAGCAGCTTAGCAGCACCACCTTTCCCAAGCCAGAGAGCAGCATAGCAGCACCACCTTTCCCAAGCCAGAGAGCAGCATAGTAGCACTGCCTTTCCCAAGCCAGAGAACAGCATAGCAGCACCGCCTTTCCCAAGCCAGAGAGCAGCGTAGCAGCACCGCCTTTCCCAAGCCAGAGAACAGCATAGCAGCACCACCTTTCCCAAGCCAGAGAGCAGCATAGCAGCACCACCTTTCCCAAGCCAGAGAACAGCATAGCAGCACCGCCTTTCCCAGGCCAGAGAGCAGCATAGCAGCACCGCCTTTCCCTGAACCAGAGAGCAGTGTAGCAGCACCGCTTTCCCTGAACCAGAGAGCCGTGTAGCAGCACCACTTTCCCTGAACCAGAGCCGTGTAGCAGCACTGCCTTTCCCAAGCCAGAGAGCAGCATAGCAGCACCGCTTTCCCTGAACCAGAGAGCCGTAGCAGCACCACTTTCCCTGAACCAGAGAGCCGTGTAGCAGCACCGCTTTCCCTGAACCAGAGAGCAGTGTAGCAGCACTGCCTTTCCCAAGCCAGAGAGCAGCATAGCAGCACCGCCTTTCCCAAGCCAGAGAGCAGCATAGCAGCACTGCCTTTCCCAAGCCAGAGAGCAGCATAGCAGTACCACCTTTCCCAAGCCAGAGAGCCGTGTAACTGCACCGCCTTCCCTGAGCCAGACAGCAGCAGAGCAACATAGCAGCACCACCTTTCCCAAGCCAGAGAGCAGCATAGCCTTGCCTCCTTCCCTGAGCCAGAGAGAAGCACAGCAGTGGCACCTTCCAGAAGCCAGAGAGCAGCATGGTGGGACTGTCTTCCTAAACCGGAGAGCAGCATGGCAGCTCCTCCTTCCCCAAGCCAGAGAGTAGTGCATCCACCTCTGGACTGCTCAATACACAGAGAACCAGACTGAATTTTATTACTAATATGTTCAAAGTAAAAATTCTATAAAGTTACACAAGGTGAAAGCAGTAAGGCAGGGGGCAAGGGGAGAGAGGTGAGGATACTTATCCGACTAGACATTCAGTCCCGGGGTAGAATAGAGTAAAACATACAGGGCAGACTGGATGAACCAATGGTCTTTTTGTGCCAATATTTTCTGTTTCTGTAAAAGATAATAAAAAATGTATTTTAGGGTTGCTATTGTGCTTTAAAACCGATCCAAGTTGATGTAGTGAGGACTCATATTTGTTGACCAGATCCTGTGTGCTTTTCTGTAATTATTGATTTCCTCCCCCTGTACCAGGTGTCACTTTTCTCTCAGGAGGTCAGAGTGAAGAAGAGGCTTCCATCAACCTGAATGCCATTAACAACTGCCCACTGCCCAAGCCCTGGGCGCTGACCTTCTCCTATGGCCGTGCCCTGCAGGCATCTGCTCTCAATGCCTGGCGTGGTCAGAAAGAGAACGAGTCTGCCGCCACAGAGGAGTTTGTGAAACGAGCACAGGTAATCTTAGGCAATTCGTCTGCCTTGAACTAAATCAGAAATGTGTATCTGTGTGTTTTTTTTGGGGGGGGGGGGGGCAGTCTTACTCCCCCATTGCTGTTGTTTCAATAGGTCCTAGGTCCATACTCAGTATTGTGTCATTGATGACATCATATGGCACCTCCCCAGTGACTAGACAGACGTTTACCAGACTAGATGGTATATGCACATAAACTGTCGGACATCAGTTAAATCTGTATTGTTCTGCATTCTATGTAATTAACTCCGGGGTCACCCCTGAAAAAGGGACTGTGCATTCCAGTGGGCCTACCTGGTTAACAAAATTCATTAAATAAAATAAATGTATTTTTTTAAATGCCTTTTTTTTTTTTTTACACTATTTTTTCTTTACAAAAGGGCTCTACTACCTGTCATCTTCATGGTAAGGAGGAGTGGCATTAGGGTCCATAGCAGCGGAGTTCAATTGGTGTCTTAGGAAACCTGCTTGGGGGGGGGGGGTTAATAAATATTACAGGCCTCTTACTGGCCTAATCTAAGCGCCCCCCCAAACACTGGACCTGCAAAGTGCAAATGGCTTTGTGCATGCTGTGCTCTGTTGGCCCAGCCCCTGATACACCCTCCCCCCTCCTCCAGCCCAATGTGCATAATAGTTATGCATGGTTAAGGAGGGTCAGGGCTTTAGAGAGACACAGTGGGGAAAGGTGTTTGTATGTTCGCGGGTACCCAGTGGATATCTGTGGTGGGTAGAATTCAGCCTTACATGCCGTGTTTCATGGTGCAGAGGGCCAGATATCAATAGCATAGGAGCGCATTGTGTTATCGATTCACTCCAAGGTTTCAGACTTGGCCCACGCCACCCGTGGTCCATATCATCAGTGCACTGACGCCCTTAGTTCTCTTGATGACGGTCATTTTTTTTTCTGTTTCAGAATAACAGCCTGGCAGCTCTCGGCAAGTATGAAGGTGACGGCGATGGCTGTGGTGCAGCTGGACAGTCTCTCTACGTGGCCAACCATGCATATTAATTCAGGACCAGAAGAAGGAAAATATTCCCAAGAGTGTCATTCCGGCTTTCACCGACCAACCGGATCTTCCACCTATGCTACCTTCCATACTGGCGGTCCAGTCACTGCCTGCGCTTTCTACTGTAGTTACAAATAAAGTGTAGATTTAAACTCAAAAACTAAAGCAATTTTTGCCCGCTGCAGAAGGCTGAAGTATTTTCAGTATTGTCCTAAGAGTCAGTAGAAGCACTGCAGATGTTGTGCCTGCAAGGGTGAAAGAGTCCCACACTTCCAGGGCAGTCATGTTTGCAGTATGGCCTGAACAAAATTGCTGTCCACCACCACTTCCCGTTTTGTGTTTCCTTGTTCCTTTGGGCCACTCATGACTGCAGCCATTTCACTTCCTAAGTGGAGGAGCCTTTCTGATCTGGGGACCACAGGACCCAACACCGTGACCAAATGCCTCTTTACCCCCCAACCGTTCCCTGCCATACAGCTCCCTAGGCAGGTGGCTCCCACGCTGCTGTCACTGTTCATCATAAGTCTATCCTTGAACTAGGTGGAAATTGATAGATTTGATTTATCTTTTTGTTTAACTAGAGGTTTTTCTTTTTGTAGACAATTCCGTTATCTTGATTTTCACTTGTGCTAGGTAGTGGATGTTTGAGTCTGCATCAAAGCCCTTCCCTTTCCCTGCCCAGTCCCATGAAAGCTAAGCCATAGTATGTTCAGAGCTGTTTCAGACTGCATTTGGTACTCACGTGGACTTCTACATGCTGACTTGAAGCCTGGGGATGGGCTTGTTCAGTGGAGGTATGGCCTGGACTTCCCGCGTGTTTAGAAATGGCAGAACTGGCACAGCCCCTCAACCGAGGGAGTCTGTTCTAGTAGCACTTCATACATGTATCTGTAGGAACCTGTGTGCTACAGTAGGTATTGCACTTTCGTGTGAAAAACATAGATGAGCTGCGCTGGATGTGTGCCCATTCTCCTTCCCCTTCAGCAGCACAGTGATATGGTCTTTGCATTATATTGTGTATAACAAAATAGTTTATGGCAGCTGAGGTTACAGGGGAACTGGGTGCCGTGTGTGTGCCCGTGCGCAAGTGGTTTGTGGTAATAGTGTTGTTAATCTCTCTATATGCACATAAAGCACCAAATAGTGTGGAAAAAGTCAAATAAAACATGCGCAAACAATGAATAGGTTGGTCTTGTGTAGTCTGTACACTTCTTGAAAATTGAACATAGATCACGTGTCTGTTCCTTTAAAGAAAATGTATCCGAGCCAACCCATTGGCACTGCAGTAGAGCTGCGGCTTTCAATGCCAGGGACCTGGGTTCAGGAGCATGTCTGGCTCATTGGGGGCCAACCAGGGAGATGAAGAAGAATAATAATCAGCATTTATATAGCGCTTTTCATACACAGAATCCCAAAGCGCTTTACAAGCAATGCTAGACTGGTAGTAAAGTGACTGAATGTGTGGTGGAGGCCATATTGCACATCATCACCCACACACATCCTGGATAATTGCATGAACCGGTTTATGGGAAGGGGAATGTTGGCCAGGACACCGGGAATGTTCCCTGCTCTTTGCAAAGAGTGCCCTGGGTTCTTTTACTTCCACCTGGACACCCACCAGGACAACACCAGGATGGGCAGAGGGGACCTCGGTTTAACGTCTCATCCGAAGGACGGCACACTCCAGCAGTGCAGCACCCCTCAGTACTGCACTCGGATGCCAGCGATTTTTAGGTGCAAGTGGGAGGCAGTATAGCGCAGTGGTCTAAGGCTCTGAGCTGCAAATCTGGTGACATCCAGCAGACCAGACCTGGGTTTGAATCCCACAGCTTCCACTTGCATACTGTGTGACCCTGAGCAAGTCACTTAACCTCCTTGTGCTCCCAGGTCGGTCCTGTAAAAAAGCTTTCTGCTTAGTGTGGAATACCTGGTTAAACAACTAAATAAAAAAAAAAAAAAAAGCCCAATCCCAGTGTGGGACGAGAACCCACGACCTTCTGGTCCAGAGGCGGATGTGCTACCAACTGAGCCACGCTGACACCTGTGTATCAGATGAGAATCGAGTGTCCCAGAGGACTCTCTCCTGGGAGGGAGGAAGGGCAGCTAGCTCCGCTGCTGTACTGCCTCCTGGGTGACCACAATAGACTGTACATCCGGTGCAGCTGTGGGGAGGAGCGGGTGCCAGCTGGTGCCACACTATGAATGCTGCTCAAGGAAGGGGACAAGGAAAAAACAGAAAAACTCCAGGCAGTAGCAGAGTAATGATCCGGCCTTCCCCAGGCCCCTCACCAGTGATACGGCCCTCCGAGCTGGATCCTGAATTGCTTCAGGAGTTGGGGAGCTCCATTGCCCCTGCCACGGAGCATGTCATGGGTGACGTTGACGTAAGCCCAGGAGATTCCATGTGATGAGGCTGAGGAGGCCAAACTGGAAAGGGGCATGATCTATGCAAGGGGCCTCATCTCCCATCTCAGGAAGGACATAGACATGGTGGAGACTATCCACTGGAAGAGAACTGAAATGGTACAGGGGTTGAATCAGAAACCCTATGAGGAGAGACTAAGGGATCTCGGTATGTACACCGTGGAAGAGAGATGGGGGGATATGACAGAGACCTACAAATACCTCACAGGTGGAACGGGTACAGTAAGGGAGTATTTCTCAGAGAAGGTGCATGAGAACAAGTGGTTGTGCAGTGAAGCTGAAAAGGGAAAATTTAGGAGGAAAGTGAGGAAGTACTCCTTCACTGAAAGAGTGGTGGATGCTTGGAACAGTCTACCAGCGGAGGTAGTGGGAGCAAAAATAGTGGGCTTCAAGCATGCATGGGATAGGCACAAGAGAATCTTAACTGGGAAACAGGAGGAGGTGGATGGAGATCAGGGTCTGCGGTGAACGTATAGGCAGGGGGAAAAAAGGCAGACTGGGTGGGCCAAGTGGTCCTTATCTGCCAACAGATTCTGTGTTTCTGTGGAGCATGAACAGAATAACCCAAGAAAAGCAAACAAATATTTGACCAGCCGTGACCTAGTTTGGGAGCATACTTTGGGGGCTCATACTCTGGGTGCTTGGCACCAGTAACCTGGCTGAGAACAGCGCAGCACCTCCTAGCCTTGGGTAGGGGCGGTATGACAACCTCTGCTGAAGTGAACCCTGTGGCAGGCCAGGGAGCATGTTCCCTGCAAGGGAAGCTGCGTTGCTGTGAGGCCGCTAGTGGAGTTGCATGGTGCCACCACATGGATGGAGGTGGTAGGAGCTGTGGGGGAAAATGATGGCCCGGGTACACTTGGGGGCCCCACACAGCAGAGCTTGCCACTTGTGGGAATTTGACAGCAGTGGTCAGGTTTGTGGAAGATGGGGCTGGGTGGGGATCGGAGGATGGTTGATATGAAACTGGTGAGGAGAAAAACCTACAGTGTGTATATAAAAACAAAAATACCAATGAAGTGGCAGAGTATTCTGCTGTTGTCTAGGTGACCAGTGTATGTGTTTGTACCCAGAATCCTACAGTGCAGCCAGTCAGGGAGATGAGTGCATCACAGAGGTGAGGCACTCGACTCTCGGAGAGGGAGGTAAGTACAGGCCCCCCCCCCCCACCAGTCAGACGCTCCCCGTGCCAAAGGAAAGGTGGAGCTGTCCTGACTGTTCATCAACAGGGAGGACTGGGAATTAAGGGAAAATCAAAAAAAGTACTTAATTGTGCTATAACAACAACAACAACAAAAGAAATTGTGCTGCATTTAAAAAAAAAAAAAAGTTTTGTTTTATTTATTTGCTACTTGCACTAGGGAGAAAAGATTACATAATGGAACGTATCTCATGCATTGCTTCTGTAAGGTTATAATTTGCATAATTAAATTCTCCAAGTGTTCTCTTTATACAACTGTGGTATTTCCTGAAGTCTTTGGGTGACACTATATACTGGAGGACTTTTCTCTTGCAAATTGAAATGTGTCAGTTTAACAGTCAAGAGTAGTGGTTAAATAAAGTTTCTAATTGGTAGGTTTAAATCAAAACAGGAAGTAATAGTTGCCACTGGATGGCCCAGAGATGGCGCATCACACTACCATATGGCCAGTCTAGGTTCACACTACAGAACACAGAAATGGCCATGTTCACTGGTGCTGGTGTTAAGTGCCGACTTCCAAAACATGTACAACAGCAAACAAACCCGGCATCTAGCTGGCAATCTGTCATGTTTTGCTTTGTAATTTACCTGTCCTTTGGTGAATGGAATAAATTAAGCATAAACGGAGTTCCTACTTTATTTATTTATTTATGTAAACAGCAGTTTGGAAACCTTTGAGCCATAGGCTCATTTACAAAGGTACCTTGTCACAGTAAGACAAACGAAAATACACAGTATAACAGTACAACACAGTATAACAGTAACTTAAGACATAGATACAAACAAGCTGGTACAGGTAGGATTGATGCAAACAATACCAGAGTTATGTTGTGAGTGCACCTGTTTGTTTGCTATCCTAGGTTTACGCTGCAGACCTGGGATCCCTGCATTCCAGCGGTTGGGAGGGGCATACTGCCTGAGGCAGAACTTCCCCTTCATGGGGGATGAAGACTGCAGTTTCTGCTCTTGCATTGTTGCCTGCAGTCAGGCCAGGACCAGACTGACACATTACATGTCGTCAGATTCCACAGTACACCAAGCACTGTGACACACAGGGAAGAAACAGATGGAGTCTGCGCATGTCAGTGACCAAACACGTGTGTGCCAGCATTAGAGCCAGGAAGAATGTGAAAAAAATGGAAAATGGCTACTGGACAGGGCACTTGGCCCCAATGCCACCACCCTATGTCCTCGGATCCCCTCTGGCCTACCAGAACTCCACTTGAGACTCGGCCTGTCTTCAGTAGAGAGTGGTGAATAACCCTGCCATCTAGATAAACCCCACAGAGTGCCACAGTGGAACCAGAATGGGTTTGGGGCAAGTGGGAGTAAGACAGTGGACCCAGGTGCCAGTCCTCAAGAGAAAAGTAATACAGAATTAACAAAAAAAAAAGTTGATAATACACACAAGAAAATAGTTACCTTTTTAGCTTGCTGTCTTGTTTTTTGGCCCACCATGACCCAAACCGGTAAAACCACATAAGGGCTGGTTCCTTTTCCCCTGGGTTGGCTAGGCTGAGGTACAGGTGAGGCACACTGATAATTCCTGAAAAGGATGAAACACATGTCTGTCTCTTTTGTTCTTAGCCTTTTCAGACTGTACGAGAGGCTGTTTAGCACCATGCACGCCTGCTTAAAGCAAAACCTGTCTTAATTTTCTTGGGGATTTACATCTGCATCCCATGACGCTTTGCATTTTTGAGGCATGTGTGATTTTGCATTTCTTTGAAATCTGGCTTTGTTGCCGGTGCCCATTTCAGGTAACCTTTGCCTCAGTGCATTTGTACTGAAGTTCATTTTTTAATATATCACAGCCTATTGGCTAGTGCGTACCAAGGATCAACTTACAGGGTTTATGATCTCAGAGCTGTATGGGTTGATGTTCCCATGGCCTGGAAGAGAATAAACTGTTGTTTACACTGGGAATGGCAAATGTTACAATGTACATTGTACTGTGGCAGCCACTACTTTTACTAAATAAAAACTTGCCAGGAAGGACTCTGAGTCAGTTGGGGGAAATGGGCAGGATGACTTGGTGGCACCCAGGGTGGCTGAGCAGAAGTCAGCAAAGAGAATGTTAGTAATTGGGAACTCGGTGATGGGGGGAGTAGACAGGGTGGTAGGTAGAGTGGGTGGCCAGATGCCTTCCTGGCACATCATCCATCCAGGATTTAAATAGGATAGGTAGGATACCAGAGAAAGGTGAGGGGGAGCTGGGGGTGCATGTATACTTGGTACTAATGATCTAGTGAACCAGCCTGTGGAGGAAATGAAGTGGAACTTTGTAAGAGGCTGGGGTCAGGCTGAAAGTGCACTCAACTTCCCTGGTCTTTTCTGAGATCCTCTTTGTGTGGCATGGGAATAAGAGTAAGGAAGGAAGAGGCCAAGGAGTTTAATGAGTGGTTGAAGGGATGTGTCAGGAGGAGGGGTATGACGTTGTGGGGGGCTTCTGGAACAGGAAGCTGTTCAAAGGTGGCGATGGCCTTTAGCTGACGAGAAAGGAAACCAGTGCTCGGGGGCAGAAGTTTGACATCTGTATTGGACAGGTAAACTGACTATGGGGGAGATGGAGGCTAGGGGAACTGCTGAGATGGGAGAGTGGGTAGGAACCTAGTTAGGGCTCCATTAGTAACAGCAATGTGGGTAATGGTAAAGTTGAATTATGTTAGGGGAAGAGGCCAAAGAGGGAGGGCTGACCCAGTTTGCATTCAGCATGAAAAATAAAATATTAAATAGACTAGGGAAGTATAAGGGAGAAGGAACAAGAAAAAGCAAGATGGGATTAGGAGAAAGATGGAAAGAGGTCTGCCTTAATGCCAAGAGTCTGGGAAATAAAATTAGTGGGCTCCAGGCAATGGTGGCAGACACTGAAATGGACCTAGTAATAACTATCACAGAAACTTGGGCTATAGAGAAAAACGACTGGGGCCTTACAGTCCCAGGCTACACCATGTTTAGATGGAGTAGAGGAAAATGTAAAGGATGAGGCATAGTCCTGGTTGCCGGGTATAGAGGCAGTGAAGGAAGGAAAAATTGGGAGGTATGGTGAAACAGAATCACTTTGGATCTTACTTCAAGACACAGCTCTTGCAGCAGGTTACACCATTAGGACTGAAGCCGGCAGGCATCAGGACCCCACGGAAAAATTCTAGCTAGCTATCTTCAGCGGGACTGCCCCACGCCAGACGAGATATAAGGGGCGGTCCCACAGATTCCCCAGTTCTTTCCCGCCGTCGACTTGCATGTCTCGACCCTTCGGTTCAGTCTCTAGCGCGCAACGCGTGGTTAAGTTCTTTCCTACGGGAAATTTGATTTTCTTCAATCAAGTTTTTCTCTGATGTTCCTTCGACCTCCGTCACCCTCAAGTGTGCTTGTGGGAAACAGATCCCCTTCATGACCCTCACGCCGCCTGGCGTCCGTGCCCAGGCCCAGACCACGACACCTGGGCCTGCTCCTTCTGCCAGGGGTTTAATAGCAGAACCCGGATCCGTCGCCAGAAAGCCCTTCAGGCTTTTTTGCTGGAAGAAAAGCTTAAGACCATGTCTTCCAAGGGGGACTCTTCCAAAAAGGCCCACAAACACTCTGAAAAACGTAGGGAGAAGGCCCCTTCCAGGTCCCCGTCTAGGGCCTCAGACTCACGCAGCTCTGGTTCCAGGTACGACCGCTCCCCTTCCCGGGCCAGCTCTCAGCCTCCCCCTGCTGCGGTTAAGAAGTCTTCATCCTCTTCCCAGGCCAAGACTGCCAGACCTTCCTCGTCCTCCAGGGCCCTGGTCAAGTCTGGGGATCGCCACCATCACCATAAGTCGGGTTCCCGCCTTTCTGAACCCGACGTCAGGTCGGCTTCCTTGCCTCCTTGCAAGACCTTGGAGCTTACCTCTCTGAAAAGACCGAGACCCGACGCCGGTGCGCCTCGTCATCCTCTCCACAGATCCCTGAGCAGCCGCCGCCAGACGACCCGCCGGCCAGGCTATCGCTTCATCGGACGCCGTAGGGGACCGGGCCGGCCTCTATTGAGAAGAGAACTCGACACCTCGACCGACGTCGGTCAGGAGACCATCACCGAGGAGGAATTGACTCAGCCCGAGGACCAGATGGGCGACCCCGGTCCTGTCGAGACGCCCAGGGAACCCTCGCCATTACCCGAGCCCCCTGTGGAGCCGACGCCGGGACCCACGACCGTCCACCGGCGCCCGGACCGTCGGGCCTTTCCATGGTAGAAGTGAAGGAGCTGTTCACTTACTGGTGGGACACCATAAAGAAGGACATGGTTCCCACTCCACCTCCTCCTCCTCTTCCTCTTCCTCCTACACCGATTACTCCTCCTGCGCCCCCCCTCCCCATCGGGGTCGGCAGGCCGACTACCTCCTCCCCAGGAGCACAGAACACCTCCAAGGGGAGACCAGACAAACGGAGACCTCCATCCAAATCCTCTTCCAGGTCACCCAGCCCTAAGAGACCCAGAAGACGCCGACGATCGCCTTCGATGGAGGACACGGGATCAGAGTTCTCAACATCCAGATCCCCATCTCCCCTCTCCATCCCTTCTCCGGATCCACGCGAGATGCCAAAGTCTCCTCCGGATGACCCTTCGTTCTCGGATATTATGAGACACATCCAAGAGAACATGGGATGGGATGCGGAAGAGCTAGACCCAGAAAGGCTACGCCTTGCAAAGTATCTTCGGCAAAAGGACCCCAAGCCTGTGGTGGTGCCACCCTTGGTAGACACTTTCGTGGACATCACCAAGGCAGAGTGGAAGCGTCCACATTCGCTCCCGGTGATGCCAAAGAAAGCTGATCGCTTATACAAGGCTCCCAGGGAAGACCAGTACTTGACTCAGCATCCTCAGGCCGACTCTCTGGTCATAACAGCCTCACATGACAGGTCCCAGAGACCGCAACATCTGAGCACCCTGCCACCGGACCCAGAGTCCAAACAGCTGGACGCTATGGGTAGGCGCACATATGCTTCTGCTACCTGCGCCATCAGATCCCTGAATTACTTGACCCACATGGTGCAGTTCCAAAATGCCTTGTGGGAACAGGGTCTGGATGCGGCTGAGAAACGGCCGGAAGGTGAGCAGAAGGAGGAGATGCTTCAGCTCCTTCGTACGGGTTCGGATGTGGGAACCCAAGTGCTACGAGCCGCATATGACTCCGCGGACTCCTCGGCCCGAGCAGCAGCTTCAGGCGTATGCATCCGGAGACACTCTTGGTTGCGCGTCTCCGGCTTTACCCCGGACGTCCAGAAGAATATCAGGGACGCCCCATTCGAAGGAGAAGTCTTGTTTGGTAAGCCCTCAGAGAAGATTATTACCAAACTCCAAGAGGCTGGGAAGGCGGTGAGGTCGGTTCAGGCAATGTACCGACCCAAGCTTAGTTCCTTTCGCAGGAACCAAAGCCGATTTCATGGACGGACGCAGAGGCAACAGTCCCGCCCCGCTCCACAACAGAGGGGCTCCGGCTTTCGCAGAGCCCAGGGGAAACAACCCGCAGGCCTAAGCCAGCGAACTTCCAAGCCGATCCAGCCAGCGGGACCTTCAGCCGCCACAGCCTGACTCCTTTCCGGCCCCCGCCCCTCAGGATCAACGGGAAATCATGGTCGGGGGTCGAATTGCAAACTTCCTGCCGGGATGGCAGGCTATAACCACCGACAGGTGGGTTCTTCAGTTGGTCGGAAGAGGCCACTTTATAGAATTCGCAGAAAAGCCACCCTCGAGGCCTCCTTTGCTCTCCCGGTACCCGGGTCAGCACAAGTCTCTGATCTGGCAAGAAGTACTCGCGCTGTTGCAAAAGGGAGCGATCGAGTACGTCCTGGAGAACCAGAGAGGACAAGAATACTATTCCCACTTCTTCCTGGTTCCAAAGAAAACAGGGGACCTCCGTCCGATTCTGGACCTCAATGACCTCAACGTGTCGGTTGCATACAAGAGATTACGCATGGTGACTCTTCCGGGTCTCATTCCCATGCTGAAGCAAGACGCCTTCTTAGCGTCTCTAGACATGCAGGACACATACCTGCACATCCCTATAGCTCAGGCGCACAAGAGGTTCTGCGCTCGAATCTCGACCACCACCTTCAGTTCCAAGCCCTTCCATTCTGACTGTCATCCGCACCCAGGGTCTTTACCAAATGCATGGCAGTCGTGGCAGCGTCTCTAAGGAGACAGGGCCATTATGTGTTCCGTGCCTGGACGATTGGCTTCTCATGGCCGCCCAGAGAGGGGCGCATACGCTGATCCAGAGCACCCAGGACCTGTTCCGATCTCTGGGCATCCTAATCAACCACGAAAAGTCTCTCCTGGTACCGTCGCAGAAGCTGCAATTTATAGGCGCAGTACTGGACACCGTTCAGGGAAGAGCATTTCTTCCAGACGACAGAGCGGAGCGCATCAGATCCCTCATCAGGGAGTTGTCGTCGAACAAGACCGTCCCTGCCAGGTCGGTCCTTCGCTTGCTCGGACATATGGCTGCGGCCATTCCTACTGTCCCTTTCGCAAGGCTCCACATGCAGGTAACTAGGTGGATGCGCAAGGTGCAATGGGATCAAAGGCAAGACCACATGCAGCATCCGGTCAGAATCACGAACACCGTGATTCGAGACTGGCAGTGGTGGCTAGACCCAGGGTCACTCTCCACGGGTGTCCCGTTTATAGCGCCGTCCCCGGAGGTAATCCTCACCACAGACGCCTCAGGTCTAGGGTGGGGAGCACACCTGGAAGGGGTGAAGTCCCAGGGTACGTGGACCCCTCTGGAGGTTCATCTCCATATCAGTGTCCTAGAGATGAGGGCGGTCCTTTATGCCCTGCAGGCCTTTCAGTCAGAAATCCCGCCGAGTACTCTCCTGCTTCAGACAGACAACACGGCGGTGATGTATTACCTCAACAAACAAGGAGGCGCACACTCTAACCCCCTTTGCAGGGAGGCCATGAGGGTGTGGGATTGGGTAATCCGACACGGCGCGAATCTGATCACTGTACATGTTCCCGGGGTGGACAACACGATTGCAGACGGCCTGAGTCGCTCCCAGGCCAGAGTCCACGAGTGGGAACTTCTTCAAGAGGTAGCAGAGGATCTGTTTCTTCGATGGGAAACTCCAGAGTTGGACTTGTTCGCATCCCCATCCAACGCAAAACTGCCCAATTTTTGCTCGCTGGATCCAGAGCCTGGTGTTTTCTGGCGAGACGCGTTGTCCCTCTCCTGGGTGGACAGATTCCTCTACGCTTTCCCTCCCTTCCCGTTGATCCAGAGAGTTGTTCTCAAACTGCGCAGGGAGCATGCAACAATGATCCTGGTGGCCCCTTTCTGGCCCAGACAGATCTGGTTCTCTTTGCTAATTCAGCTATCCCGGGAACCTCCGCTCCCGTTGCCATTCAGCTCCCATCTCTTGTCTCAGGAGGAAGGTTCACTGGTCCACCCGGACTTACGCTCACTGAACCTGCATGCATGGCTCCTAGAGACATAGCCATCTTGCGTCACGGGGTCTCGCAAGAGGTTGCAGAAGTCTTTCTGCAGCCAGAAAGCCGGCAACGCATGCGACGTACGCCATGAAATGGCGCCGTTTTTGTTTATGGTCACGAGCACGCGACTTATCCCCTTTAGGTTGCCCGGTGAGAGTGGTGTTGGACTACCTGCTCTCCCTTTTCAGTTCGGGCCTAGCCTACTCCTCTATCAAGGTGCACCTCTGTGCCATCTCTGCCTACCACCTTCCGGTGGGACATCGCACAGTGGCACAATTAGATGCCTCTCGGGAATTTTTGAGAGGGGTGTTACATCTTAGGCCACCCATTAAGGATCCAGTACCTCCATGGGATTTGCTCTTTGTCCTGGAACAACTCACGCTTCCCCTCTTCGAACCTGCCGTGGATTGCAAGCTGCGTTTTCCGTCGTGGAAAACGCTGTTTTTGGTTGCTGTTACTTCAGCGAGAAGCGTTTCTGAGCTTCACGCTCTCATGTGCAAAGAGCCTTATTTAGTTTTCCCCCGGGACAGAGTATCCCTGTGGACGAATCCTAAGTTTTTGCCTAAGGTGGTCTCTACACTCACTCTCAATCAGGATATTGACCTGCCGGTCTACTTCCTGAATTACTCTAATAGAGGAGAGGCACTGCTCCACACCCTAGATGTTCACCGCAGCTTGAGGTATTATCTCAACAGAACTAAACTACTTCGTAGTTCAGAGCAACTTTTCGTTTCCTTTTCTGATAGGATGATGGGCCAACCAGTATCCAAACAGTCCCTGTCTCGCTGGCTTGTCCAGTGTATTTCATACTGTTATGATATCAAACAAAAGCCCCTCCCGGGTTCAGTCCGGGGTCATTCTACTAGGGGTGTGGCCACTTCCTTTGCAGCACTCCAAAACGTCTCCACCTCTGCCATATGTGCTGCAGCCACTTGGAGCTCTGTGCATACATTTATCAGGCATTATAGCCTGGACATCGCCTCTCAGCGAAGAGCCGCCTTCGGCCTGGCGGTGCTACAGGGTCTCCTGTCCTAGATTCAGGACCTGGAATGTATTTCCTGGTTTCTCCTCCCAGAATGTTGGCAGCATTACTGCTTGGGAATCAGTCTAATGGTGTAACCTGCTGCAAGGCTTTGTGTCTAGAGTAAGATGAACACAGTTACGCAAGAACTTACCGTAACAGTAGATCTTGAGAACAGCTCTTGCAGCAGGTACCTTCCTGCCCACCTTCTCCCTTGAGGAGGCATGGCTTACGCCTTTACTATCAAGGTTTTTCCTTTGACTTCTGACGGTGGATCCTCGGTCTCCCATTTCGATGTCAGCCTGTGACGGGAAGTCTCCAGCGGAGAACTGGGGATCTGGCGGGACCGCTCCCTTATATACTACGTCTGACGACGGAGGCGGGACCGACGTCGGGGGCGGTCCCCGCTGAAGATAGCTAGCTAGAATTTTTCCGTGGGGTCCTGATGCCCGCTGGCTTCAGTCCTAATGGTGTAACCTGCTGCAAGAGCTGTTCTCGAAGATCTACTGTTGCGGTAAGTTCTTACGTAACTGTACTTTTCAGCACATGGTGGCCTCAGGCAAGAAACTACAGATTGGGATGATCTACAGACCTCCAGGACAGAGGGGAAAAGACACATGCGGTAGAGGCAGAACTAGAAAGGGGGTGCCAAAGAGAGAGGTGGTGATTGTGGGAAGTCTAAACCTGCCAGATATTAATTGGGACATTCTATTAGCCAGGGGCTCCAGAAGTCCCCCATCATTCACCTCCCGAGTCTCTCCCTCACCCTTTGCACTGTCCTTCAGTCTTGGAAGTTTGCCAAAGTTCTCCCCTCCACAAATGGGCTAATCCCTCCACTGCCGGCAACTTTTGCCCTATCTCCCTCCTCCCTTCCCTTGCAAAGCTGGAGGAGAAACTGTTTTTCTCATGGCTTGCTGACTGCCTTTACTCCTCCAACTTCCTCTGTCCCTTCCAGTCTGATTTAAGGAAGGGTCACTCCACCATCACCTCCCTACTCTGGGTCACTGATTCCATCTTCTCAGTAGTGAATCAGGGGAATGTTACTGTGGCCGTTTCCGTCAGTCTGGCCAAAGCTTTTGATTTGGTGTCCCACTCTCAGATTTGCAAACTGTGCAAAGGCATAAACTGGAGAGAGAATAGCCCAGGAGGTAACAAAAGGGAACAAGACATTTTTTTAGGCGTGGAAGTGAAAAGAGGAAGATCAGGGGTGGAATTGTAAAGTTAAAAAGGGAAGTGGGGGACTTTGTAGCGGGGGACCAGGAAAAGCATTGTTCAGTGTTCACAGAGGAAGGAAAGGTGGTTGGCCCCAAAAAAGTAACAGGAGCTTTGGAGGGAGGAAGGTGGGCACTAGCCTTTTTTTTTTAGGAGAGAGTCCTGACAGGACTCACTAATCCGAAGGTAGAAAAAGCAATGGGGCCAGATGGGGGTGCAAACAAGGATATTGGAGGAGCTCAGGGAGGTACTGGCTGCACCTCCGACAGTCCTGTTTAACAGTTAACTGGAAACAGGAGTGATTCCAGAGGACCGTGGGAGGGCAGATGAAGTTCCACTACACACCAGTGGTAGCAGTGAGGAGGCTGGCAATTATAGGCCTGTCAGCCTGACATTGGTGCTGGGAAAGTTAATGGAATCACTTCTGAAGAAAAAGACTGTAGAATGTCTTGAATCCAGTGGGTTATAACACCCAAGGCAGCATGGTTTCACAGGGGGGAGGTCATGTCAAACAAATCTGATAGATTTCTTTGGGTGGCAAAGGAATTGGAGCAGGATGGAGCGGTAGATGTGGCCTACCTAGATTTCAGTAAGGCGTTCACCACAGTTCCACATACAAGACTGGTAAGCAAGCTGGGTAGCTTAGGTGTGGGTGCAAAGGTGGTAAACTGGATAAGAAATTGGTTAGGGGATAGGTGACAGTGAACAAAGGACTTCAGAAGCGAGATTATCTAAAGATGGGTGAATGCCTCAGGATAACCTGGGGATGTCCTGGAGGGTCGAGGAACAATAAGTTAACCTAAAATGGGGCACAGTGAAGGCAATAAACCTTTGTGTCAAATAAGTGAGCAAAAGCAAGAGGAAAAAGATCACTGTGGTGCTTGAAAGATGCGGCGAAAAAGGTAAAGGCTAAAAGGGTTGCATTCAGAAGGTATAAGGAGATGCAGAGAGAGGAGGACAGGGAGGTGTATCGGGGAAACAGAGGGAATCAGGGAAAGCAGTAAGGAGCACAAAGGTGCAAACTGAAGAAAGAATAGCCCAGGCAATAGTAAAACGAGAAAATACCTTTTTAGATCTGTATGTGAAAGCAGGAAGACAAAGGGAGGGACTGTAGGGTTAAAAGGTGAAGGGGGGGGGCCTGTACAGACAGACTAGGAAAAGCCAGACATCTTGAACAAATACTGCTTTTCAGTGTTCACAAAAGAAGAAGGGGAGGAACCGCAAAAAAAGTAACGGGAGGGGGACACTAGGCCTTTTCAGAGGAGAGAGTCCTGAAGGCACTCGCAAACATGAAAGCAGACAAAGCAATGGGGCCAGATGGAGTGCATCCAAGGGTGTTGAGGGAGCTCAGGAAGGTACTGGCTGCATCTCTAACAGTTCTATTTAATTGATCACTGGAAACGAGTGGTTCCAGCGAACGGGAGGAGGGCAGATGTAATCCCACTTCACAAAACTGGTAGCAGGGAAGAGGCTATAAATTATAAGTCAATCAACCCAACATCAGTGGTGGAAAAGTTATCCAAAACACTACCGAAGGAAAAGATTGTGAAATACCTTGAATCCAGCAGGTAACAAAACCCAAACCATCATGAATTCACATGGGGGGAGGTCATGTTAAACAGATCTGATAGAGTTCTTCGACTGGGTGACCAAAAAATTAGGGAGGACCAAATGACGTGGCCTACCTAGATTTCAGTAAGGCTTTTGACACTGTTCCACATCGGAGACTAGTAAACAAGCTGAATAAGTAAAAAGGTGGTAAACTGGGTAAGAAATTGATTAGGGGATAGGGATAGGCAACAGAGGGTGGTGGTAAACTGAGTTCACCCCAAGGAAGGGAGGGAGGGTGACCAGTGGGGTACATCAGGGATAAGTGCTGGGACTGGTCCTCTTTAGCGTCTATAAATGACATTGCACAGCAGCGGAAAGGAAGGTCTGCCTCTTTGCAGATGACACAAAGATTTGCAATGGGGTGAACATTCTGGAGGGGGGAGGATGAGCAGAGACCTGGGAAAACTAGAGGAGTGGTCAAGGGTATGGTAGCTGGGTGTTAATGCGAAAAAGTGCAAAATAATGCACTTAGGGCACAGAAACCCCACGGGCAGAGTACAAAATGGGTGTAGTAGTATTGACAACAAGTAGGAAAGGGATCTAGGGTAGTCCTATTGGATAACCTAAAGGTAGCCAGGCAGTGAGACAAGGCAGTCAGGAGAGCTAGTGGAATTCTGGGATGCATAGGAAGGGGTATCACCAGCAGAAAGAGGGAGGTGTTGCCCCTGTACAGATCACTGGTAAGACCCCACCTTGAGTACTGTGTCCGGTTTTGGAGACCACGTTTCCACATGAACATAAACAGAGTGGAGACAGTCCAAAGGAGGGCAACTAAAATGGTGCAGATCTGCATCAAAAGCTCTATGAGGAGAGACTAAAGGACCTCAATATGTACACCCTGGAAGATGGGGGGGGGGTATGATAGAGACCTTTAAATAACCATAAGGTGCAGGAGGGAAGTATTTTTCAGAATAAAAGGTGCTCAAGAACAAGGGGACATGCCGTGAAGCTGGAAGGGGGTAGATTCAGGAGAGATGTGAGGAAGTATTTATTCCCAGAAAGAGTGGTGGATACCTGGAACAGTCTTCCAGTTTGGGTGGTGAAGTTCAAGAATGTATGGAATAGGCACAAGGGAATCAATGGAAAGGAAGTGGAGAGGGAGAAAGAGCGTAGATCAAGTATCTGTGGTGAGAGTCTAGGTAGAGAAAATGGGCAGACTGGTTAGCTGCCGCCCGACTCACTGTTTCTCTCTTGAGGAAGGGAGGATGACCAACAGGGTGTCTCAGGGATCACTGCTGGGACCAGTCCTCTTTAATGTCATAAGTGACATTGTAGAGGAGCTGGAAGGGAAGGTCTGCCTCTTCGTTGATTACACAAATATCTGCAATACAGTGGAAACTCCGGTGTGTGTGTGTGTGTGTATGTGTGGAAAGGATAAGCAGAGATCCAAGAAAACTGGAAAAGTGGTCGAGGGTAAGGCAGCTGGGTTTCAATGTGAAGAAGTGTAAAATAATGCACTTAGGGCACAGAAACACCAGGGCAGAGTACAAAAATGGGTGGAGTGGTACTGACTACCAAGCAGGAAAGAGACCTCGGGTAATCATATCTGATGACCTAAAGGTGGCCAGGCAGAGTGACAAGGCAGTCTGGAGGGCTAGTGGGATGCTGTTGTACATAGGGAGGGGTATCGCCTACAAAAGAGGGAAGTGATGTTGCCTCTGTATAGCTCGCTGGTAAAGCCCCACTTAGAATACGGTGTCCAGTTCTGGAGACCACATCTCCGGAAGGATGTAAACAGAGTGGAGGCATTTTAGAGGAGGGCAACTAAAATGTTGCAGGTTCTGCATCAAAAGCCCTGTAAGGAGAGACTTAAGGACCTTAATATGTACACCCTGGAAGAGGGGAGGGAGAAGGGGTATATAGAGAACCTTGAATACCTCATGGGGTAAATAAGGTACAAGAGGGAAGTATTTTTCAGAAAAATTGGTGCTCAAAAACAAGGGGACATGCAATGAAGCTGGAGGAGATAGATTCAGGAAAGATCATAGAGTGGTCGATTCCTGAAACAGCCTTCCAGCAGAGGTGGTCAGGCCAAAAACGGTAGTGGGGTTCAAGAATGCATGGGATAGGCGCAAGGAAATCATATTGGAGAGGAAGGGGGAGAAGAGCTGTAGATCAAGTATGGACTACAGTAACAATGCAGGTAGGGAAAAATGGGCAGACTGGGTGGGCCAAGCAGTCCTTATCTGTGATCAAATTCTGTTTCTCTTCTACTGGATAATATGAGCTCTGCTGGCCTCTTAGTCTCTGCTGTTGACTAGTTCCGATCCTATCTCATGGGCCGTCAATAGTCTGTACAGGTAGGAGGCACCCTTTCCCCACCTCTCCTTATCCAGGCCTCAGTCCCACAGGGCTCCATCCTGGGTCCAATCCTATTCTCGATCTTCCTAAATGACCTTCCCTGTGCCAACTCACATATTCATACGTATGCTCATGACATTGTCCTCTACACCTTGGGTCTCTCAACTGCTTCTGTGAAAGTCTCACTGCAGCAGGACTTTCAAAATGTTCTGTACTAGTTCCAGTCCAACCACCTCCAGGTCAACACAAAAAAAACCCCGGTGTCTATGGTCTTTGGTACCAGGCAAAAATTGGCCCTGCTCAACTCCCTCCCCATTTTCTCCACCCTAGATGGCTGCCTGCTTGAAGTTGTTCCAACATTCAAGTACCTCAGTGTGTGGTTAGATAGCAGGCTTGACTTCTTGGTTCACATCCATGCCAAACACCATCCCAAACTCGGTGTCCTATACTGTAGTAAGCACTGCCTCTCTCCACTGGTCTGCCAGGAGTTAGTAGAAATGGCACTGTCTCGTCCACTCTGGCTAAACTAGACACCGTCTGCAATGTCTTCTGCTGCTCTGCAACAAACTCACCCCCCTCGTGCCAACCACTGCTACCCATAATCCTCCCTATCCTCCTGCTCCCCATGTCAATAGTTCCACTGTGCTTCCCTCATTTCTAAATACTGGTTTGGGTCCCTCCCCTCCTACTTATCCCATCTCCTCTCCCCCATCCCTCCTCCACCTACTCCTTGCACTTTAGGGACCTGTGCACTTTCTTCCTCCCCCATCCACATCCCTCAGCTGGAAAATCTACTTTCTCATACCGTCTCCTTCCCCTCTGGAATCAGCTAGCCTCCTCCATCTGTCTCTTTCCCTCCTTCAGACACCAACTAAAACTTCTCCCTTCTCCCCCTTGTTCCTGCCAATCCTCTTCCTGAACCCTTCCTTACTTTCCCCAACTCCACCTTTCAGCACTGGTTCAGCTTCCCACCATCTGGGCTCCCTGCACTTTTTGAATTTACCATATTTGCACCACTGCTTTTGATTTTTATGCTATTTCTTTGCCACTCATTTGCAGTGTTTGGCATCACTGTCTGAACTGCACTCAACTTGTGCACTTTAATCATTATTGTAACTTCATCATCAGCCTGGTTTGTATTAATTTGTAACTGTGCTCACCCCTTCTCTTTGCCCCAGATGGCACCTGGAAACGAGCCTTGGCTCAGTGTGCCTCTCTCAGTTACCAATTTTCAAATAAATATAGTCAGGCCCTGCTGGATACACTGCAGGACTGACTGCTGTTGCAGATGGTTAAAGAACCCATTACACAGGCTGCGTCCTGCTCCATTTGTTGGGGGGGGGGGCGCAACCAGGTAATTATAGACCTGCCAGTCTTACCTCTATTCTGGGTAAACTGATGGAGACAGTAGTCAAAGATGACCTCATGGACTAACTGGAGAGTAGTGGCCTCCAGGATAGTAAACAGCAAGGGTTCGTGGCAGGGAAGTCTTGTCAGACCAACCTGATGGTACTCTTTGACTGGGTAATGAGGGCAGTGGATAAGAGTAAGCCACGCTGTGGATTTACTCTACTTTGATTTCAGCAAGTCTTTTGACTTGGTGCCTCACAGAAGGTTGCTGAAGAAGCTAGAGGATCTGAATGCAGTGCAGGACATGGATGAGAAACTAGTTGGAAGGGAAACAGTAGAGGATTGTGGTTAGAGTCAAATCAGAAGAGGGGAGGTCACCAAGATAGGTCCTGGGTGCAGTCCTTTTCAATATGTTCATCAGTGACATGGGTGAAGGAATCCATGGCAAGATGTGTCTCTTTGCAGATGACACTAAGCTCTGTGGCAGGTAGACAGGAGGGAGTTAAGGAGATCCAGAGGTGGTCAGAGGATTGGCAGTTGAAATTTAATGCCGGAAAGTGTAAGGTGATGCACCTAGGCAACAAGAACCCCAGGACAAAGTACTGAATTGGGGGGGGGGGGTAAAGCTGAACATGACCTCTGAGGATGGAGATCTAGGAGTAATCATAAGCGACTCTCTAAAAAACAAGCCAGTGTAATAAGGCCTAAAGTAGGGCAAACAGGATGCTAGGGTGTATGGGATGGGGTATTGACAGCAGAAGGAAAGCGACATTACTTCATCTCTATAGAGCACTGGAGAGGCCCCACCTGTAGTACTGTGCCCAGTTCTGGAGTCCTCACCTGAGGAAAGATAGAGACAGGCTGGAGACAGTGCAACTTAGAGTGGACCAAAATGATTCAAGGCCAGAAGGGCAGATCTTAAAAGAATTGGCTCAAGGCACTGAACATTTACTCGCTAGAGGCCAGACGAGAGAGATGAGGTATGATAGAGACCTTCAAGCTCCTGGAAGGAATGAACAAGGTAAACTACGAGGAACTACTTAGCGTAAGTATCAGGTCAAGAACATGGGGGCATGAGTGAAAACTGATGGGGAGAAGGTTCAGGAGGGATGTTAGAAAGTTTTGTTTTACAGAAAGTGTGGTGGAACCAAGGAACAATCTGCCAGCTGATGTGGAGGGTGCCAAAACCATCAATGGTTTCAAACATGGCTGGGACAGAAAATGAAGGGCTTAATGGTTGTTCAGGGGTAGAGTGGGAAGCATGAGGGTTGATAGTGTGGGTTAGAACCCTGTATGGACAATGGGTCTCGGGTTTGTTAGGGTTTTATGGGTAGAATGGATGGACCAGTGGTCTTTTTCTGCCACCATTGCCTGTGTTTCCATGTAAGTGTCATCTATCATCTGTGATAATGTAAGAGCTGCAAGATATGAAGATGTCCCCAAGAGTATTAGGTGTGATGTGTGAACAACACTCTACCTAGGGGCTAACCCGTCTAATGCTGTTCTCTTAATGCCTCATCAGTGCCGTGACATCACAAGTGACCACTCTGGCAGAACAGGAAGAATTTTCTTTGTCAGAAGTGGTGTCCTAAGTATTGGCTGTCACACTGCTGGTGCAATATAATGAGGAACAGAACCAGTAGGTATGTCAGTTTCCATGGAGAGTACTGTTCCACACATCACTCCTTATACTATTAGGTGGAAAATCTAATTAGCAAAAGAAAAAATTGTGATTCACTTGTAAGAAGTAAAAAAAAAAAAGAAAGTAACAGCTGGCTACTTCTGAAGCAGAGCATTGTGATAAGGAAATCACATACAGGAGAAAGAAAATATTTTTAAGCACGCAGTTTGTCTTATGTAATCATATTTTATCTGGTTGATCCTGTGACCCCATCCTAATATACCTTCCAAAATTCCAGAACTCCCCACAGCTGCCATCTGCAATGGAACCAAGACAGGTGGCTTCAATGTGCAGAGCTGTGTACAGTTACTACTAGACCAGGATGGGCAATATTGCAAAGAAGAGTGGTTCAGTACCAGCACTGTGAGCAATGTTAACGAATGCAAAATCTCTCCTGGATATGTGCTCTGTGCAGTTGCCTGCTCATCATCACCAGGTTTGGGTGGTTAGTACTCTCTCTCCTCCATTAGTCCCAAGCTCCACCTCTGCTTATACTCCCCCTGCAGACAAGAAAATCATGCTACACAAGAAGGGAATGCCCTTAGAGGACTTACTCCCCCTCATGGCTCCCAAGGGGGGCTTGGCAATTTCCAAAGGCAGGTGGACAAATGGGCTGTGTGCCTCTCCACCCCAGCAGCCACATCCCCTACCCAGCCTGGCCTGTTTTATCCCTCCCTCTATTGCCAGCTGCTGCTCCGGCATCATTCCAATGGGTGAGAACTGGCTGGTTGCATTTGATCAACAAACCAGCCAATGTCATGTTTCCAAGCTGCCATAGGAGACTCTGAGGTATCAGTAGCCTTGCCCACCCCCTACCTCTCCCAAAGTCAGAATGTGCTAGCACTGCAGCACATCCCAGTCTCTACTGACCCAGAGGGAGAGGTTAGGTTGGTGATACAAAGCCAGGTCCCCTACATGGTTTTGCAACAAGTTACTGTTGGCAACACCAGCCATGCTTCCACATTTTTCAAGCATACCTCTATGGCCAGAAGGTTTGATTCTGCAGCAAAAATCTTTGGGAGAAAGACCATCAAATATGGAGTTTGTGCCCATTACTTTGTGAGGTTTTGCTCCAGTGCTGCCATCACCTGCAAAGTATGTGATTGAACGCCAAATCTCCTGTAATGCTGATTGGGAGCAGGAGGAATGGCATTTTGCGGTGGAGCCACCATTCATGCTCTGGTCACCATTCACATTCCGCTGCATAGGTGATCCCATCAATTCCTCCACCGTGGCTTAAGTATCAACAGTTCTCCCCTTTTCTCTTTTGTCTTGCTTACCCATCACTGTAGGGAATGGCTCTACACTTTATGACTAGATTTTGGGCAGTGAATGAGTTAGAAAAATCTATTTGTTTTTAGTATGAAGTTTAACAAGCCTTTAGTTAATGGTACTTTTCCTTTTTTGCACATACTGTACAGAACAAAATTTCAATATAATAGCAATAAAACCGTAGCGGTGAGGTTTGTACTTGGTCATACTGTAAGTGCACTGTGCAGTGATAAAAACCTTGGCCTTCAGCCTCAGTCTTTTACTTGATTTTTCTTTACATACGGGACAATACAATACCTTACATCAGGGGTTCTCAGACCTTCTCAGGTTGAGCCTCCCCTATGTCACTTTGGACAAGCCTGGGCCTCCCCATGTTTCAAGCGCAGTAGCATACACTCGAAAGGATATGGAATTTCATGTGCAATCACGAAACAGGCAAAATATACTGTGAATATTGTTTTATTTACAAAGTGAAGCACTGTGCATTATAAATACTGTGCAAATTAGTAATTAAAAGTCAACTGAAAGGCAGTGTACCACTGCACACCACAGATACCGTGCAAGGCAGCAATTAAAAGTCAATTGATAAACAGCACTGGATGTACAGCGTACTTTTTAAGTCAGTCAGCTGAAGACAGCCTGTAAGCCCAGCGTCTTAATATTAACTACAGTAAGACAAAAGTCATGATATTTGCCCACCCGCTCAAGAACCTCTGCCCCCAATTTCTCACTGCCAACCAGACCCCACTTGTACAAGTTAGCCAGTTTAAATACCTAGGGATCACATTAGAACCTGCTCTAAGCTTTCATCAACATATCCTAGACCTCTCTACAGCCCTTAGCTCAAGGCTGGGAGTCCTATACCGTTTCAAACACTGTCTCACCCCTGAAGCCCTAAAACTTACCATTAACTCCTCAACCCTTTCCCTACTTGACTATGGCATCCTAATCTATAGTGCTGCACCACCCACAACCCTAAACAGACTTTGTCTCATGCTTAACAAAGCCTGTTGCCTCTTCCTTGGATGTGATCGGCCTACTCACTCCTGCTCCCTTTACAGCAGCACAAACTGGCTAAACCTTGACAACCGAATTAGGTACCACACCTGCCTTATGACCAAAAAGGCCTTACTTGGTCTCACCCCTCCTACCCTTGACCAAATTATCCACCCAATACCTTCAGGCAAAACAACATGTAGCTCGAACAAACGGCTGTTATGGGTCCCCCATGGCCGGACCTCCCAATTCCAGCGTACTTTCAGCTACAGATCCCCCACCTGGTCTAATGTCCTCCCTAGCCATATAACAAACAAATTAAGGCTTGGCCCCTATAAATCCAAGCTGAGGACTCACCTTCTGGCCACTACCCAATGTGACTGCCCTTAACTCAGAATGTCCTATTCCCTCGTTCCTAAAAAAAAAAAAAAAACTTACCTGTTTTTCCCCCTTACCAACTAACCCTCTTGAATCTTTATGACTATCAGCCTCTACAGAGCCCTCTGTATCTTCTGGCTGCGCTATAGGAATGCTAAGTGAAACTGAATCTGTTTCTCTACTAGTAACTATTTAATATGTTGTAATGTTTTTGTAACCTGTATTGTCAAGTTCGCTCCTGTGCCTGTATGTATGACGTGGAAACTTTGTAAATGAGTCCCTGACTCAAAGGTCTTTTTGAATATTACAATAAATAAATAAATAAAAATACATAAATAAATAAATAAATAAAAGCCTGTTTTTCGCAGTCATTAAAAGGCACCCCCACCACCAAATCCAGCATTCAAACGTTTTTAAAAATCAGTCAGCTGAAGGGAGCCTGTTTTTTGGCAGTCAGTTGCTGGATTCTTGGCTGCACTGTCGAGAGATAGAGGCGCAAGTCATCTTCAACCTTGCGGCGGGACCTATACTTTGTCTTTATGCCAGCCAGTGCAGAGAATCCAGACACAGAGATAGGTCGAAGCAAAAGGCAGTAAGACTTTAAGGGCTCGTTTTAATTCTGGAAATTCACATCCCAGTGACAGCCAAAACTTAGCCAGTGGCAACTGTCCAAAAGAGGCCTTCAGTGCTGGGTCTGTAGCCAGATCTATAAGGCTTTCCTGCTCTCTTAATGACAGGTCGTCCACAGACCTTGGTTTAACAATGAACGGATTCCTCACCCACTGGTTACACTCCTCTTGCTGGTATTCAGGGAAGTACTCACTGAGCTTTTCTTGTAGTCCACTTAAATGTTCTGAAATGGGCATCTAGACACTGTCAATGGAAAGCTAATTTTCCTGCAGGAAATCCTCCAGTGTGGAAAAGGAGGAAACCAATCCCTGCTGCAGTCTTGAAGACCATAGTTGGAGTTTCTGGCAAAATGCCTCAATCCTGTCCCTTACAATGAACATGTTAGTGTCCCGACCTTGAAGTGAGGCATTGAGTGTGTTCAGTCTGTCAAAAACTTCTGCTAAATATGCCAGCAATGAAAGCCATCGTGGACATTTTCCACAAGTGCAGAGCCACAGTCAGCAAGGAAAATACGCATTTCATCATGCAATTCAAAGAGACGTGTTAGTACTTTTCTCCTGGACAGCCAACGGACCTCTGTGTGCAGCAGTAATTGTTTGTGGTTTGCGCCCTTCTCCTCACACAACACATCAAAGAGTCTTGCATTTACTGGCCGTGCCTTGATAAAGTTCACTACTTTCACAGCATCTGCCAAGACTTTCTGAAGATCAGCCGGCATCCTCTTGGTTGCTAGTGCTTCCCTTTGGATCATGCAGTGATTCCACACAGCACTAGGAGTCACTGCTTGCAACCTTGTCACCATGCCACTGTGTCTGCCAGTCATTGCCTGTGCTCCATCACTGCAAATTCCCACACATCAGCTCCAGGCAAGACCTTCCTCTGTAATGAATTTATTGAGCATGTGGAACAGCTCTTCCTCAGTTGCTCGTGCAGGCAGCGGTCGGCCAAACAGGAGTTCTTCCAAGACTTCAGTCTCCATGGCATAACGGACATAGACAAGGAGCTGTGCAGCATGGGTAATGTCAGTGGACTCATCAATTTGTACTGCAAAGTATGGACTTTGCCGAACAGAGTCCAGTATCTGTTTCTTGACATCAGCAGACAACTCCTCAATGTGCCGGCAAACTGTGTCATTGGAGAGGGGGATGACATCTAGCTGCACTGCTGCTTTGTCTCCCAGCATTATTGAACATATTTCTTTTGCAGCAGGAAGAAGTAATTGCTCACCAATGTTATGCGGTTTTCCTGCTTTGGCAATTCACAATGTCACACAATACGAGGCTTCCACAGCTTTGCTAGACACAGTGCCAGGCCTTTCCACCAGTTTCTTTTGGCCCCTCAGTTCTTGTAGCTTTTGTTGAAAGAATTCCAGAGGTTTGGAAACTAGGCTGGGATGCTTTGTCTCCAAATGCTGTCGAAGCTTGCAGGGTTGCATGCTGTCTTGTGCCAGAACGTCAGCACATATCACACACTATGGCCGAGGTGCTTCACTGGTCCCAGTCCAGGTGAATCCCATCTTCAAGTATTCATCATCGTACTGTCTGGCCTTGTGCTTTGCTTGAGGGCCTGCAGCTCCTTCGTTGGCTTCAGCAACAGCTACTTCCCCATGCACATGTTTTCTTCCGGTCACCAGAAAGCGATCCATTATCCATGACACACCAATGTTGGAAATTGTCAAACAATGTAACCAAAATCATCCAGGACATGCACATCTTGCATGTCCAACAACAATTGGGCATTCCAAAAAGAGGAAAAAATAATTACAGAAAACGCAGCACCCCAAACTGCATGTCAACAGTCACAAGAATTACTGGACATGTTCTTACAGGTTGCAGTCTGCAACATATCCCTATTAACATTTTTTTGCTTAAAACAAAAGGCAAAATCCATATTGACCTGTTAATAATGGCTATAGCTATAGCAAATAATTATGCTTGTGTGCACAAGGGCAACGGCACTGTAGTTCTGGCACACATCATTTTAGCAGCACCAGCAGAAGCAGTAATTTGAAAAGAAGACAAGCATCATAAACGGACCAACAAATAAAAACACTGCTCCCTACGATAGCTTCACTGTGCATCCATGAGACCAAAAACCCAGCAATGAGATTTTTAAAGAATGATTCAGAATCCATTTGTATCCATAACCAAACATTCCCATTTGTCACTTCTGCATGCCAGGCCAACACTGCTTCACTCACAGTTCCCAAGCTAGGCAGTCCTGTGTTTCACTCCTCCAGCTCAAGCCAGACCAGCACACCACACCACAGATTCCATTCACCTTCATTGACCTCAACATGGCAACTCTTGTCAGCTTGCATCCTGATCTGCACAGCAAAAGGTGCCACCCACAGAGAGAATGTACTGTAACTGTGCAGTCAGCTCAATGTCTCATTTTAAGTGCACATAAACACTTATGCAGTGACAAAGGGGTTGAGGTGCACCTCAGCCAATCCCAGCACAAATTCATGTGCAAAAGGCCTTGGGGAATGGGTGGTTTGGATCCAAGGGCAAGCAGATGTGGACTGAGTGCTCGTCTGTGCTCTGAGGCAGATGCAGTTTTGGGTAGGGACCCATCTAATGGGCGGTCTACCTCAACGTGGTAGCTGGGTGACTTCACAGCAGGGCCCTGAGGTGAATACCAAGAGACCCCCACTCCTTCATTGACCCTATTTTGAGATGATGCACCCCATTTAAAGGTAAGCCTTTTGAGGCAGATGCAGTGTAAAGTAGGGACCAGGCTGATGGGAGGTCTACCTCAACAAAGTAGCTGGGTGACTTCACAGCAGGGCCCTGATGTGACTACCAAGAAACCCCCACATCTTCATTGAGCCTGTTTTGGGCTGATGCACCCTATGTAAAGTTATCTGAGTGTAGCCTTCACTCCACACCGTCCACCACATAGTCAAGACCCCCAAGCCAAGGCATTGTTTTTTTTTTGGGGGGGAGAGGCATAGTAGAAACTCCTTCATACTTATGATTTTCTTATCTGTTACTTCCAGCATTGTCAATGGGATATTCATACCTATCCTATGGGAAAATATTTGAGCCCTTTGCTTCAAAGCCTCCCACCCCACCCAAATATGCAGCCCCAACATTCCAACAACCCACAAACAATTTGAGCCCCACAGTACACATAGGTAAGGCACATACTGCTTTGGCAGCGAAGGGTCTTGGATGGGTTGAGGGGACACTTCTTAAGAAGTCCCTCATCCCCCCCAAGCTACACCAGCAGACCCTTTTCTCCCAAACAAGTCAGTACCACATGATCCCCACAGCACACACAATTAAGGCACATAATGCTTTGCTTCAAAGCATCGAAGGGTCTTGGATGGGTTGAGGGGACGCTTCTTAAGAAGTCCCTCATCCCCCCAAGATACACCAGCAGCCCCCCCCCCAAAAAAATAGGGCACCATTTTAGCACCACAGAGCCATTATACATATGGGCCAATGCTACACCAGCAGACCCTTCGCTCACAAAACAAAATCACAATTGTTATGCAAGTCCCCCAAGTGCCAAAGACCCCCTCCATCACTCCAAAAACAATGACAGAAACAATTGTGCATCTTCAGATCCATAAATCCCACAAAATATAAGTATTTAATAGTCCCCACTGCCCCTACCCCCAAGATGTAGGTCCATCATTGTAGTCCCGTCCCATCACCATCACATAAGTTCATTTGGTGGCATTTCAACCAGACCCCCTCCCTCAAATACAAATAAATGAGTAACAATCACAGTTCTGTGAACTCAGTCTTTAATACAGCCTATCCACGATGGGGAGGAATAAAAAAAAAACTGTTTTTGGCAGATTAAGACTCAACCCCAGCCTCTCAGCCTCTTCTGCAGAAACCCACCATTTATCAGCAAAAAACCCCATCCTTACCAGCCCCTTCAGCAACAGATGATCGGTGGTCTGCACTCACACACTCCACGTGGCAGCTTGGAAGTCCGAGATTGGAGGTAGCGCAGAGGTATGCTGGCACAGACGATCGCTCGAGAGGTGGCTTCACGCGGCGGGTCTGGTAGCTTGAGCAATGGCAGTATGCAGCGGATCCGGTCAAATCTCTGGAGTCGGTAGTTTCACGTGGTGGGTCCTGTCTAAATCTTGCCAGCAAAAAACGTAAAAGTAAATACAATCACAGCAGGCCATACCTCTCAACTGTCCCTGATTTTCAGGGACGTCCCTGATTTTGCCTCAAAATTTTACTCTGTCCTTCCTAAAACATGTGTTTCTGTGGCTAAACAGTGGAAATTATAAGCACAAAATAATATCAAGCATTAAAGTTACAGATTTGTTCTTCTTTAGAAAATGCATTCTGCACTCAGCCACATATTCTACCAGCTTTCTGGGAGGATAGCTCTAATTTTGAAGATGTGTCCCCGATTTTCGTCCTTTGTCCCCGATTTTTTTAAGCCTTGTCCCTGATTTGTGAGGTAGGAGGTTGAGAAGTATGCAGCGGGCATGCTGCTTTATTGCCAGAACCCCTCAGCAACATTGCGTGAGTGGCAGCTGATTGGCTGAAGCAGCCCAACAGCCATTGGCTGGGAAATTGTGGCACATGATTGGCTGCACTTTACCTCCCTTCTGATTGGCTGGTGTATGCATTCGTCCTCATTGGTGCAGCGCATATCATCTTCTGCTTCCTTATTGGTTGGCTTGCAATCCTTCCTAGCCCCTATAGCTCTACTGCTCCTCTTGTATTTCTGTCTGGGCACTGCAGTGAGGAAGTTGACGCCGGCTCATCAAGGTGCTATTAGCACCTCATCAGTTATCTTGCCTGCAGGGGGTAAGTGCCTGGTCACAGTTAAACAGCTTAAAGCAGTGGGGAAGGGGAAGAAGATGTAACAGATGGGATGGGTCAGGAGAATCTGTGCTTTTGCTTACCGCGGCTCTGTTTCTGTTTTGGTTGCATGTGTTTTACTCGAGCCTTCGCGCCTCCTCTGAAAGCAGCTCACGCCTCCCTATGGAGGCAAGCCTCACCAGTTGAGAACTGCTGCCTTACATCAATTTCACAAACACTACACATAATATTTAATTGTAGAGCGCAATTCACTCATATCAAAGTGCTTTAGGGCATAGCCCCCCATGCACAGTAGCTATAGGTACAGTATTGATACATTACTTTCACAAGAACCATTTTTCACATGTCTATACAATACAGAGGAAATCCAGAACAAATGGTTTGATGCCTTTTATTGGACCAACAAGAATGTTACAAAACGAACAAAGAGCTTTTGCTTTCAGACCAACAAATCTGTCTCCAGAAGCTGAATGAGAGTTATTTAGAAAATCCCTATGGGGGGCGCTGATGAGCAGCTAACCAGACAGATGCGCCATTTCACCACTCTGCCAAGACAGCCGAAAAATAAATTAATTAATCAGATACCTTGATTTCTTGGGTAGCAGGGCGTGGAGAGGTGTCCGAAAGTACCATGGAAGAATGTCTGACTCCGAATCCAGCTACCTCCATGTGTCAGCGGTCCTTCACCCATAGGGCTCCACAATGGTTCAGTACCCTCAACAAAGAAGCACTTTCCTCTGCTATGCTTGAACCCTTTAAAAGGAATCTCCGACTTTACCTCACCTCTACTACTCAATGTGACTGCTTCTCCTAAAAGGTCTGCCCCTACCACCACCTAGTTGCTCATATCCAGTGACCCACCTTCTACCTGAGTATCATTCTCTCTGATCTCTGCCCTTCTGCGTGACCCACTTCCTGCTCCCCTTCTCCCTGGTACTAGACACCCTTGCCATCCCACTGACAGTGGCCCCTCAGCCTGCCTACTTCCTTCTCTCCCCCTCCTACCCTATCATACGCTCATAGTCCGATTGCTTCTTAATCACTTTATTTCTTACTGTTACCTCAGCCAGCTGCCTACTTAAGCTGCTCTCTAGTATGTCTATTATTTCTAAAGTGTGTTGTAACTGTAAAAAAAAAAAAAATAAAATATTGCCAGCCTTGATATGTGTTATGATAGTACATCTTTGACAACTTTTGTATGTATGTTGCCCCCCTTCTTCTGACGTGGAACCTTTGTAAACGAGCAGTTCCTGCTCAAAGGTATTTGTAATCCTAGAGTTTAATAAAATAAAATAAATAAAAAAATAAGAGCCAGAGGTTGGCTAATAAAAGTGGTAAAAAGGTGGCGACAGCTCCAACAGCTGAAAACTCGGGCATAGTCTCCTTGTTGGCCGCAGAGGTAACGGCACTGGGCAGAGAGGTTACAGGGCAGATGATAGCAGCGTTGGAGCCCCAACTCATTAAACTAGAGGGCAAACTCGACTCGAAACTCCAGGATGTTCTTGAGCAACAAACCATCCAGGCAAATAAACTAGCCAAGGCTGAAGATCGAATCTCACATTTGGAGGACGAGCTGGCGTCAGTGCCAGAACAAGTCAAGGCACTGCAAAAAGAACATGAAGACTTCAAGGAGGCATTTGACTACCAAGAAAATTATCAAAGGCACCTCAACTTACGTCTGAGGGGGCTTCCAGAGGGGAAGGAGGGTGCAAGTGTCCTGGACTTCTGTGTAAAGACCCTGCCGGAGTTATTAGGCCTACAACATAAAAATGGGTGAGTGAAACAGGAGAGAGCTCATCATGCTGTCATGCCTAGACCCCTGCCTGATCAACCCCTGAGGCAGGTCATTATGAGGTTCCATAATTTTCAAGACCACAAGGAGATCTTAAGAGCTTATAGAGAGAAGGGGAACCTGGAATACGGTGGGATTCGTTTGTTCCTATCCCAAGATTATTTGGCTAGATTGCTTCAACGGAGGAAAAAGTTTAACGGTTTAATGGCACAGCTGAGAAGCATGAAAGTGGAGAATTTTCTAACTTACCCTGCGACTTTGAAGGTGCAGTATGAAGGGGCAACATTCTCATTTTGGGAAGTCATTAAAGCTGAGCAGTTCATTCAGACCTTGCAATCCAAAGTGGGCTGAAGATTAATAGGCTGAGTAGACTTTTTCTCTAATTTGCTACTTACGAGACTGTTTAATTATGTCCTCGTTGGGACTTTTTGTTTTAATGTTGCAGTGGATTTGGTGTCCCTTTACTCGTGCATCTGGTATCAGAGGGAGACGATGGGTGGAAACCCTCAATGCTGGAGTGCTCAAAGATTGCCTGAGTAGGCCCGATCCCTCTTGAAAAAACTGGACAGAATTCATTGTTGAACTGTCTCCTCATTTGGACTTGCGGGCCCCTGGTCTGCTGCCTCGATGAAAACAGGAGCACTTTTTTTCTTTTGGATAACCCGGGGGGGGGGGGAGCAGTGAGGGGAATGGACAACTCATGGTAGATTAGGGAGGGGGTTTTGGCCAGGCCTGTGCCCTTCACCTGCTCACTCTCCTCCTCGGTGGCGACTCAGGCTGGAGGAGTCCCACGCTGAAAATATTGGATTGAGAGTAACAGAGAGCTCCAGACCCATGGGGGTGAGCTTAGGTTATCAGAAGGATTGCTTGCTGGGACCGCTCTCGACTCCTTGTTGGGCAGCTTTATGGGACATCAATTGAGGGAGGCATGGGACTGGTGCTGAGGGGGAGGCACACTGGACTTGGGAGTTAAAAGACTAACAGTTGGAGATGACGAGTGGGGGGGGGGATTTTTGCTTTTTCCCTTTCTCCTCTGTCCCTTGAAGGAGGCCTCTCGAGACTCCATTATGGAATCTGGGTCTGAAGGCAGGGAAAGCTGAGTGATGGGCCTTTGGTGGGATAATAATATCGTTGGAGGGTGTCACAAAGGGCGCAGGAATGCGAAGTGGATGCCATACTCCATTAGGAGGGGATATAGGATCTGATAACAGTGAATTCGTCTGTTGGGGGGGCCACGGGGGTGAACATGTCACTAATATTTGACACTCTTGCTCTTGTGGCAGCTAGTGTCACAATCTTTAATGGAGATGGGGAGGAAGGGGGAAGAAGGGAGAATGTTTCAGTGTGTGAAATGGAATAGGCTTAGTAGAGAAGGGCAGTTTAGGAGGTGCAGGGGAATTGTGGAGAAGCAACTATGATGGATATTAGTAAAACTGGTGACATGGGGAGAAGGGGAGGAGAGGGCTGAAGGGGAGTATAGGTGGGGGAAGAAAAGTTGGGGATTATTACTGTTTCTGTGTACATAGTTACTGTCCTAACGGTTTATGTTTTGAAGTTTTCGGGTGCAATAGATGCTTTCAGTGTACATGACATTATACAGGCTCTCAAGATGTGCTTTGGTCAGCAACCTAGGTCCCAATGGTGTATGTGGGATTGTTTACATGTTCATCTATGTGGTGGGGATCATAGCTAAGGATACTTTGAAATATGGCTAAGGCACACCATTTTAATATGGTCTCTTGGAATGTCAAAGGGATTGCAAATCCAGTGAAAAGGACATCCTTGCTAGCAGCTCTAAGGTGGGTGGGGTTGCACATGGTGCTGCTCCAAGAAACACATCTGACAGAAGTGGAGCATGCTAAACTGGTGTGAAGTTGGGTGGGGAAGTGTTACTCAGCATCCTACTCGTCGCACAAAAGGAGTATAGCTATTCTCATTCATAAAGCGATCCCATTGGCAATAACAAGCTTGGTAAGGGATCAGAAAGAGGACAGATATGTCTTCATATCAGGGGAATTGTATGGTGAAAAAGTTATCTATGGAAGCATATATGCTCCAGTGGTCCCTGGTCCTTTGTTTTACATGTCACTGCTGGATTTGCTTACCAAGGAGTAGTTCCCAGGATTGCTGTTGGGGGGAGACTTTAGCTGGACAATGACTCCTCATATGGATCATTCGGAGGGTCGGAGGAGGGCATAGGAGACTATGAGGCAGTGGCAGATTGGTACTGCTGATCTAGATTTGGTGGACGTGTGGTGCTCGATGAATCCAAGGGCAAGGGAATATACATTTTTCTCAAATCCACACAAAAGTTGGTCACGAATTGATTACATTTTTATGCCCAGGACCTGGGGTGGAAGGGTACAAGATGTATCGCATGGCACTATACACATCTCCGATCATGCGATGGTGATCCTGAAACTAACTTGTAGGGTCGGACGGTAGGGCCCCCCCATGGAAATTCCCCACGTATATGATTAAAAACCAGGATTTTGGGGAACATTTAGAAGAACAATGGAAGTTTTATGTGGAAACAAATGCTGAAGGGGATACAACCAAAATTATTTTCTGGGACTCAGAAAAGGCATGTATGCGAGGCGTGATTATTGAATATATGGCCAAACTTAAAAAAAAAAGAAGCAAGAGCAAAGAAGGGAACTAAAACGGCAGCTGAAGGATTTGGAAAAAAAGAGTAGTGGGTGGGGAGCAGGGCAGGGCAGAGCAGCTATTGAAAACAACCAGGGAGACGCAGAATGCCCTCCTGAAAGAAGAGGCAGGGTGGTCCTGGTTCTACTGCAAAAGACAGGTATTTGAGTGGGGTAACCAACCCAGGCTTTACTTGTGCGACTTAGGAAAGTGGGACGCTGCCCAGTAAGGATTAGAGGGGTTAAGAATGCACAAGGGAATCTATGTATGGACACGAAATGGATCAGGGAATGTTTTAGGAGGTTTTATAGCCAATTATACAGTGCGGAGCACATAGGGAAGAGGACCCAGATAAAGGATTTCTTGGCTAGAATACCGTTGCTGGGTGTCACCCTCGCCCAAAAAGAGATGTTGAATCAGCCATTAACGCCGGGGGAGGTAGGGGAGGCCATACAAAAGTTGCAGAAGGGTAAAGCCAGTGAACCTGATGGGTTATTGATAGAATATTATCAATTACTAAGGGGACAACTGACTAAGGTACTGTGTGATGTGTTTGGGAAGCCTGAGGGAGAGGAGTTAACCTTGCCCTGTACTTGCTCTGAAGCAACTATTTGTCTAGTTCCTAAGCCAGGTAAAGATGAATATGACTGCGCCTCCTATAGGCCCATTTTGTTGCTTAATTGCAACCAAAAATATTAGCAAAGGTGTTGACCACTAGGTTAGAGGGCATCCTACTGGACCTGGTTCACCCAGACCAGACCGGGTTTATCAAGGGGCTGCAGTCATATCATAATGTATGCTGTCTCCATAATGTGGTTTGGAAGACATCTCAGGGAGAGGAGAGTGTGGGTATTGTATCTATGGACGCGGAAAAAGCATTTGATAGAGTCGAGTGGGAATACCTTTTTGAGGTTATGGCCCAGTCTGGTCTGGAAGAACAATATATTGGGTGGGTACATGCTATGTATACTGACCCTGGGGCTAGGATATTGGTGAACGGGGTACTGTCAAATCAGTTTCACCTTGGTTGGGGAACCAGACGGGTGCCCCCTCTCTTCGCTTTTATTTGCATTAGCTATAGAACCACTGGTGGTGGCAATCTGTCAACAAGATGACATCCAAGGGTTCAAGGGAGAAAAGGGAATACAACACAAAACCTCACTCTATGCGGTTGATATGCTTCTCTTTGTTCAAAACCCTCAGGTTTCAATGCCCTCTCTGCTGTCATTGATAAGATATTTTACAAATTTCTCTGGGTATAAAATCAACTTAGGAAAGTCTGAATTACTCCACTTCCCAGGACTCGGACAGGAAACAGAGAAGTGGGGCTTGAAGGTTGTTCAGACTAGCTTCACTTATCTTGGGGTTAAGGTGGGGTGACCCTTGGGTGTTTTATATGGGTTGAACTATTCCCCTTTGATCAAAGTGATAGAAGCAGACCTGAGATGCTCAGCACAGATCCCTATTTCCTGGCTCGGGCGAATTAACCCTATTAAATTAACATCCTCCTTCGGATCGTCTACCAGATGCAAATGCTCCACATAGGGCTAACAAGGGGAGACCTGAAGCGACTGGAGGGTGCTTTCTCAAACTTTATATGGTGAGGAAAAAGGCCACGGATGAGTGTCCAAAGGCTGAAGGTGGAGAGGAATAGGGGTGGACTCCATTTTCCAGACCTGGGAAACTATTATTTAGCAATACAACAACGGTACCTAGCGGATTGGGTTCACCAACCACAGGTGGTTAGCTGGGTGGATTTAGAGCAAAAGGGAAATGTTGGCAGCCTCATGGCATATCTTCACTCTAGGGGACCCAAAGCCTTTAAAATGACAAGGAATGGTAACCCCTTGGTCGGAATGGTGTTGGAGGCCTGGGTACAACTCAAAAAGAGAAGGGATGCCCATCAGGGGGAGATGGTATTGCTACCAATTGTAGGGAACCCTTTCTTTTTACCGGGGATTGAGGATGGAGGATTTAGGGAGTGGGAGAAAAAAGGCATTCATAGTATAGGCAATTTACTGATACAGGGGGAGATGTGCACATTTGCGCAAATGCAAAATAGTCTGAATCTGGGGAGACAACACCAATTCCGATACTGGCAGGCCAGAGCTTTAGTGAATAGCCTAGGTAGGGAGGACCCCAAACAAGTACGTCTAGACCCAGTAGAGAGCCTAGTGTACTAAGTCAAGATGGATCCCAGGGATGTTTATTGGGAAGGTGGCTAGATATGGCAAACAACAAATTCTAGGGACATGGATATGTTGTTCATCCACACTGTCTGGCAAGTTCCTTGCCGCTTTAAATCTTGCAGGAAGGTCTTCAAGCTGGCTCCTCCCACCCACCCGGGTGGTAAAACTCTCGGCTCCGCCCCATGATGCCAGATCTTCCTTACCGCTTGGAAGCTCAGGTTACCTCCTTGCATCTGCGTGATAGACTGGATCCTAATTCTTCGGTTTGCCTGAAACTCATTTTAAAATTTTCAAGACTTCGGTCATCTTTCTCCCTCGCGGCTGCGATGGACAGATCGACTCCCGGTTTTCAGTGGTGCCCTTGTGGGCAGAAGATGTCCAGGACGGACCCGCACTCCAAGTGCGTCTACTGCCTCGGCCTAGAACACGACCCGCAGGCCTGAGAGTCATGCTGTTCGTTCTCGGCCAATGTCCTGGAGGACCGCGCTGCCCGGTTAAAGCTAGGGCACCCCGAGAAGTGCTACCCACCAGTTAAGTCAAAGGATGCCCGTTGGGCGGTTACCGCGGCGGCTGGCTCGGTTGAGCAGCTTGAGCGGATGATTGCCCTCGAGGAGGAGGCAGCCCAGGCCACATCTTTCTCTTCCTCGGTCGCGGCATTTATCCCGCTCTCTTTCAGTACCTCGTATTCAGCTTCGTTCAAGGAGCTTTGCCAATCCCTTTCCACGAAGGGAGAGGGGCCATCGGGACATTCCTCTCAGTCCAAAAAGAAGGATTCTAAGGGTAGTCCATCATCTGCGTTCATAGGGCGGGGAGGGTCTCCTTCCCTGGACGGCGGCTATCGACTTCGGTTGAGGTTGCGGCTAAGGCCGCTGGCTTCATGGCGTCCCCGTCAGGCCAGCCAGCCGAGACTCCAATCGATGCAGTCGAGATTTTTCTCGACCCGTTGGACGGGTTGTCGACTGGTGAAGCCGACAACCCTTCTTCGCCAGTTTCCCCGGTGGAGACCGAGGATCTGCCTGCGCCCCCGGTGCAGCAGTCCCCAGTTAAGGTGTCCGAGCCGAGGGAAGAGCGGGTGTCCTCACTCCTTCCCAGACCCGTCCTTGGAAACACCGAGGATCTCGGTCTCGGACTTCTTCTCAGTCCAGCTGATCCCATCGACATCGGCGGTCTTGGTCTCAGCACCGAGGTAAGCGCTGCCGCCGCCGCTCGTCCTCGTCTTCCTCCTCGGAAGAGGAGAGGCTTCGGCGCAAATTGCGTCGATGCTACGAGGACCTGATGTGGCAGCAGTTACTTTTGTCCGGGAGCAAGTCGATGCCGACGCCTTCCCCGGCCATCAAGTGGCTGTCACCCAAGCGGCCGAAACAACCCCTCGCTGCAATCGAGCTGCCCAAGCCTGGGCCGGTTGTTTGGCCGAAACCTGCTGCCCCACCGATTGTGGTGGAACCTCTGCCTTCACAACCGAAATCGGGGGCGCCGACCAAGGACTCTCAGTCGGGTCAAGGCCTGCCCCACAGGTTGTCGGTCACCCTCACTCCCGACCGTCCTCAGCAGGTGGAGGGTGGCTCAGGCCCTAGGCAGCTCTTCGCGGACTCCTCGGAGTTCGACGATGACTCCTCTCTGTTCTCCAGGCCAGTTGACCTGGAGTCCTCCAGGGGCCAGTTGTTGGACAAAAGCCCATCGTCCTTCATGGGTTTGCTTCGGCTCATCTAAGAGCCACTGGGATGCAGCTCGAGCCCGTATCTAGACGGGCCAAGTATCCCCTGACGGAGATACTGGACCGAGGGGATTCCCCCACGGAGGCCTTTCCGGTGGCTGAGGCCATTGTTGGCCAAGCCTTGGAGCTTTGGCAGCGGCCTGCTTCCTGCCCTGCACCCTCGGCCAGGATGGCTAGGAAGTATGCGGTCCCTACCGGCTCTTTGCCCAGGTTTTCGGAACACCGCTCTGCTGAGGGGTTGGTCACTGACAGCGTTTTCTGGCGTTCCAGGAACGCTAGGGACGTGGACAAGCCCCCCGACAAGGAGTCCAAAAAGCTGGACTACGCCGGGCACAAGGTGTACGCTGCGTCCTCCCTTGGCCTCTGCCAGGCCAGCTCGGCCATGCTCATGGCACACTTCTCCCACACCCTCATGGGCTCCCTGGATGAGGTGATCCCTCATCTTCTGGCCAACCTGCAGACCACGGTCCGGCAGGTTCAGGACCAGGGTAGGGTGGTGGCGAAGCAGCAGCTCCAAACAGCTCTGGACATAGGAGACTCCTGTGCCAGATCGGTTGCGACTGCAGTGGCCATGCGCTGCAGAGCATGGCTGAGGATATCCACCTTCACGGCAGATACCCTGCACAAATTGGCGGATGTCCCCTTCTTGGGGACCAACCTCTTCGGCCCTGGAGTGGAAGGTCACCTCCAGCGGATCGAGAAGTCCAATGCCACTCTGGACTCAGTCACCTCTGCCCAGAAGGACAAAGGCCACCGACAGCAGCAGCACAAGTCCTTTCATCCTTCTGCGCCTGCGGCATGTCCGGCCCAACAGCACCAGCACCAGGGCCAGCAGGCTCGCGCTTGGCATCCCAAACCCAAGTCTGCGGCTTCCTCTAACAGGAAGCAGGGAGGTAAAGGCCCAGGAGGTCCCTCGGGCCGGTCCCTCCTCCAAGCCTGCCCAGTGACGGGTTGAGGGGTGTTGCCCCCAACCTCGTCACTCCCCCCTGGGTGCCCCCGTGGGGGGACGGCTCCACCACTTCCTTTCCACCTGGTCCGCTATCACCACGGACCGCTGGGTGTTGGAGATGGTGGGAAAGGGCCTGCCTCTGGAATTCAAGCAGTCCCACCCTTCCGAGCCGTCGCCCCTCGGGGGGCCATGGGGTCCGCAGCCTCACTGTCGGCCCGCCGAGCTGATATTGCCCTGCTCCTTGAAAAAGAGGTGATCAGGAAGGTGGCAGATCCTCCTCCAGACCCGGGGTTTGTGTCCAGGTATTTCCTGGTCCCAAAATGGATGGGGGCTGGTGCCCCATTCTCGACCTGCATGACCTGAACAGGTTCCTAAGGTCTCAAACCTTCAGGATGGTCACTGTGGCTCAGATAATCCCATCCTTGGAATGAGGCATGTGGTTCTGTTCCCTGGACCTTCAGGATGCGTTCTTTCATGTCCCAATCCATCCGTCCCACCAGAGATTCCTCCGCTTCAGAGCGGAGGGATCCCTTTTCGAGTTCTGGGCCATGCCCTTCGGCCTCTCCCTAGCTCCCAGGGTCTTCACCAAATGCATGGCAGTGGTGACAGCATTCCTCGCGGCCGAAGGGTCTGGGTGTACCCCTACCTGGACAACTGGCTGATTGCAGCCCCTCCAGAGCGGAGGTGGAGTGGTCAGAGATCTGCCCTCAGGTTTGCTCTCAGATTGGCCTCCTCATCAACGAGGCCAAGTCGGAACTCGTGCCAAAGCAGATGATACATTTCATCGGGGCAGAGCTCGACTCTTTTCGAGCCAAAGCACGGCTCCCGGTGGACAGGGCTGAGGTTCTTTCCTCCTTTGTCCAATCATTTCAGGTTGGGCAATCGCGCCCTGCCCGGGACTTCCTGCGCCTGCTGGGCCTCATGGCGGCCTGCACCAGCGTGGTCTGTTGGGCCCGCTGGTACATGCGTCCCCTTCAATGGGGACTGGCCAGCCAATGGTCACAGCACTTCGATCTGCTGGATCAGCTAGTGACAGTGACCCAGGGGATGTGGAATGCTCTCCAGTGGTGGACCGTTCCAGCACATCTGCAGGAGGGCATCCCGTTTGTCTGCCCTGAGCCGACAGTCTCTCTATCGACCGATGCCTCTCTGATGGGTTGGGGTGCCCATCGGGGGGAGCACAGAGCATACAGCCTCTGGTCCCCTCGGGAGTCCTGATGCCACATCAACCTGCTGAAGCTTCGAGCGGTTCGTCTAGCCCTCACCGCCTTCGCTCCATTTCTACAGGGTCAAGTGGTTCAGGTCCAGATGGACAATACCATGACCATGTACTACCTAAACTGCCAGGGTGGGATGCGCTCCATGCCTCTGTGCAGGGAAGCTCTCCGCATTTGGTCACTCGTGCGCAGCCTGGAGGCGGATCTCCTCGCCATTCATGTGGCAGGAGCCTCCAACACCCTGGCCGATGTCCTAAGCCAGATAGGGGCTGCGTCCCATGAGTGGTCTCTCCTGCCGGAGGAAGTACAAGATCTCTCCCACTGGGGCACTCCTCAGGTGGACCTGTTTGCCTCCAGGGAGAATGCGAAGCTGAGACTGTTTCATGCCGGCCCCGCTCAGCAGGGCTCGCTGCAGGGGGATGCCTTCTCGAGGCCGTGGACTCCGGGCCTCTTCTACGCCTTTCCCCCATTTCCCTTGATCCACAAGGTGCTTCTCATGGCAAGGAGGGACAAGGCGCAGGTGATTCTGGTAGCCGCAGACTGGCCCTGCCAGTTCTGGTATCCAGATCTCCTCAGTCTCAGCTCCAGGCTCCTGAGGCAGCTTCCAGCCCACCCAGACCTGATCTCAGTCAATCAGGGGAAGGTATTCCATCCGGACCTTCAATCCCTGCACCTGACGGCCTGGTTCCTGAGTGGCTAGAGTTCCAGGCCTTGGGTCTTTCCGACGAGGTCCTCAATGTCGTTGAGGCGTCCCATAAGGAGTCGACCAGAAAATGCTACACCTTCAAATGGAAGAGATTCTCCATTTGGTGTCAAGTCAAGGGCCTCAACCCTTCCTCCTGTTCCTTGGCAAGCATTCTGGACTACCTGTGGTCCCTTTCTCAGCAAGGGCTTTGGTCGTCCACCCTTAAGGTGCACCTGGCAGCCATCTCTGCTTACCGGACGTGGGCCGGGAAACAGTCAGTGGCGCAGGAGAAGGTGTTCGGGTGCTTTTTCAAAGGCCTTGATCAGATATCCCCTCTGGTGCGAGAACCTCCACCTCCATGGGATCTACTGCTGGTACTGGCTAAGCTCATGGGCAGGCCATTCGAACTGATGCACAGGTATGACATCTCTCGCCTGTCGTGGAAGACTGCCTTCTTGGTGGCTATCACGTCAGCTAGAAGGATGGGAGAGCTCCAGGTGCTTTCCATCGAGTCTCCATATCTGGTCTTCCACAGGGACAAGGTTTTTCCTGCACCCCCACCCGAAATTCCTTCCGAAGGTGGTATCAGAGTTTCACCTTAACCAGGTGTTGACTCTGCCAGTGTTCTACCCAAATCACACCTCGGAGGCTGAATATAGGCTCCATACTTTGGACCCTAGAAGAGCGCTTGCTTATTATAAGGAGCGGATGGCTGAAGTTCAGGGAGAGGTTCGCCAACTGTTTGTCACCTACGCTGAAGCCGCACCTGGCAGACCTGCAGCCAAGCGGACGATAGGCAGGTGGGTCACCTCCTGCATAGATCTCTGCTGTAGGTTGGCGGGCATGGAGCCTCCCAGAGGGATAAGAACTCATTCTACCTGCCATACCACTGCATCGGTGGCTGCTTCCAGGGGATGTCCCTATCCAGGAAATCTGCAGGGCTGCTACCTGGAAGTCAGCACACACCTTCATCACCCACTACCACATCGACCTTGAGTCACACTGGGATGCTGGTTTTGGGGCCTCGGTTCTCCAGTCTCTATTTCCCAAGTAGGGAGTGTGCGCCTTGCCTCCCTCCTCCCGGAGAACTGCTAGGAGTCTGCCAGACAGTGTGGATGAACAACATATCCATGTCCCTAGAAATACAGGTTACTCACCTGTAACAGGAGTTCTAGGAATGGTATATGTTGTTCATCCACACGACCCACCCGACCTCCCTGGCTTTGATGCACAACGTGGCTTCCAGTGGGCTAGATCTGGCGTCATGGGGCGGAGCCAAGAGTTTTACTATCCAGGTGGGTGGGAGGAGCCAGCTTGAAGACCTTCCGGCAAGATTTAAAGTGGCAAGGAACCTGCCAGACAGTGTGGATGAACAAGATATACCATTCCTAGAACTCCTGTTACAGGTGAGTAAGCTGTATTTCCAGACCTGACTGAGAAAACAAAGAAACTGTGGGAGAGGGACTTAGGTAGGGCTATCTCAGATAAGAACTGGGGGGTGGTGCTCCCGATTCACTCTGGAATTACGATATGTAACAAATGTAAGGAGGCTTTCTGCAAATTTGTGCACTGGCTGTACTATCCTCCAGTTATTGTACACAAGGCCCACCTATCGATTTTCCCTTTCTGTGGACGGTGTGGGGTGGAAAGATGTACCTATATACACTGTTTTTGGACCTGTCCAATTTTGACTTTTTTTGGAAGGAGGTGGTCTCAGAGGTGAGGAAAATGGTGGGGAGGACTCTGAAAAGAACCCTTTTACCTTGTCTATTTGGAGTGGAGGAGGAAGAGAAGGGTAAGTGGGTGCCTCTCCCTAGATGGATAAGAACTCTGTATGTGTTGGCCCGCCATTGTATACAAAATACGTGGGTCTCCCAGAACATACCCACAATACAGCAGTGGCGTGCATTGACACTGCAGGCCCTGGTGCTGGAAAGACTTACTATGGTAATTCGGGAAAGGGAGGAAGGGTTTACTCAGAGTTGGTCTCTATTCCTATCTTCATTAAGCCCCATGGAGAACATGGTACTAGGGGGAGGGTTGGGTGGATAAGGATCTTAAGGATCAGAAGATCTGGGAACTCCCACAAAATTATTGATGGTGTGAGCTGGGGAATTTAGTGTCCTAGGGACCTCAGGTGTGCCAAATATGCAATTTTATTACTAGAAGAGCCAAATAATTAATCATATCTGTATATCTAAAGAGATGAAATGTACACCTTGTTCTTTTTTTCTTTATGTCCTTTCTTTGCACCTGATTGTTTTTACTATGTATGTAGTAGTGTTACTTCCTTTCTCTCTCTCTCTCTCTCTCTCTCCCTCTGTTGTGTACTGTGTCAAATTAACTTAGAAAATTCTAAATAAAGACATTATACAAAAAAAAAATAGAAAATCCCATATTATTAACACTTAGAACATGCGGAAAAAAACAGAAATCATTTCAGTTGGTTTAAAACAGGTCTTCAGAAATAAAGTGACATTGGAGAGCTTGAATACCTGAAGAGTGATTTCAGCCAAACCAAACTTAAAGGTCAGAGGTTGTTTAAAGATAACAGCAGGCAAAGTGCTATCATGTATTAGGCTAATGGATAAAAAAAACCTTAAGATTCTCTGCTCATTAAATTACATGTCAATTGAAGGAAACTTGTCTCATTTACTTGGGGGTTCATGTCAGGTGTAATTTTTTTTGGGGGGGGTAACTATTGTGATGGGTGCAATTGATGGTTATTAGGATTCATGTACATATATTTCATTTTAAGTAGTTACTTTCCCGAGGGTGGGTTAATTCCTAAGAATTTTTGTTTAGATTCCTTGGACTGTTTCTATATATGTATTATTTCGATTATACATTGACAACTTCTTGAAATCTGTACATATCAGGCTGCATAGTCTTAATTTCTTGGGGGTCCCTGACTAGCAATTTTTTTTTAATCTGGCACTTACACTGACAATTGATATTGTCATGTATAAAGTCTTGTTACAACAAAGTCTTAACATAATTATTTGTTGAGAGTATGTTGGGAATATGTCTCCAGCCAGTTGTACTTTCATCAGTGAGATATACTTACTCACTCTGGGAATACATCATTTTCGTCATTCTATATGCCATGTAAAGATAATTTCTGATGTAATTTTGGGGCTCATTTTTAATTTTTTTACTTGGTTATATGTTACATTTTAGCATGCAGTTGTTTTCTTGGTGGTCATCTCATTATCAAAGGTTCTATTCTGAGCAGAGTAATGTACTGTGGCCTCACTTGTGAAATATGTGTCGTTGGGAGGTTTCCTTCACTTGACATGTAATTTAGTGAGCAGAGAATCTTGAGTTTTTTTATCCAGTAGACTGATACGTGATAACTCTTTACCTGCTGTTATCTTTAAACAACCTTTGACCTTTAAGTTTGGTTCAGCTGAAAACTCTAGATATGCAAGCTCTCCAATGTCACTTTAATTATTTCTGAAGGCCTGTTTTAAACCAATGAAAATGATTTCCGTTTTTTTTTTTCTGCATGTTCTAAGTGTTAATAATATGGGATTTTCTAAATAACTCACTAGGCTTCTGAAGAAGGACTTGTTGGTCTGAAAGCTAAAGTTCTTTGTTCTTTTTGTAACATCCTTGTTGGTCCAATAAAAGGTATCGAACCATTTGTTCTGGATTTGTGCTTACTAGGACCAATACGACATTAAACATTTTGTTTGTTTACAACACAGAGATAAATTCATATTTGGGGTTAGCCATTATAGTCTGCGATATTCATGAGTGCATGTAACATTTCTCATTTCTGCTGGTATGTGTGATACCTACTGTTTACACTGGCTATGACTATTTCAGTTTTCAGCACTTCCACCATATCGTGATGCCATTCCTTGAACAGTGATAGTTCTGAGTCCATCCAGTGTCTTAGGATGATTTTTCCCCATTAAATATATTAGAACCATATAATTATTTTGTGCTCCTAAAAGTCTTTACCCATGATCGTCCAGAATACATATGTCTGGCGAGAATACATCCTGTAGCCCTAGAAGTGAGTCTATTCATTTTTTAATCTCTTCCCATAGTGGTTGGGCATTAGGGCATTCTCATAATATATGATATAGGGGTCACACTTTAAGTGTCAGTTTCAATGCCACTGCGGGGTAGGTAATCATTAATTGCATAGTAGTTACATGTTTGTTGCATGTAACTACATTGCAATTGAAATGCAATTACAGTGTAGTTAAGGAAACTTAAAAAGTTACCAGTATAGGTTTCTTTCACTTTCCCGGCATCTGGTACAAACCTTGGTGTCTTAGTCACCCCATTTTGAATAACTGGGTGTAGCATATGTTCCATAATATTTTAAATTGCATCAGTCTAAGATGCTCTCTCTTGATGTATTTATATAGATTTACTCATTTGCTTCCAGTTACATTCACCGTCCCTCTGAGGTATGGCTTGATCCCAGTATATTCCTACTTCCAGACCTTCAGGGAGGCAGGAATTGTTTATAGTCTCACATTAAGTAGAAATGCTGTTGGGTCCACTAGCTAGGGCTCTCAGTGGTGCTATTCTTATCATGTGTGTGGTGTTGCATGGTGGAGGGCCCAGTTGTGTGCCACTGTGTGAGCCAGTTGTAGAAATTTTGAACACTGTGTTATTAGCCACTCCATATCTAGCTTGAAATGTGTAGAAAAGGAATTAATTTTTCTCCCAAGGAAATGTGATCCACTGAGGGTATCTGTGGACTGTTGCAAGGCTCCCCTCCCACTGGCTGGTCTCCTGTACAAATTAATTTATTTCAGTCTTAGGTGGGTCATCAGCATGTATTTCTACCCGGGGCTGGTCACAAAGAAGCTCTTAAGGACCTACTGATGCCTCTAGAAAACTTTAAAAAACATAATAAGATGCAATTTAGCTTGCATTCCATATATATTCTATATATTTCTCTTTCCCATTATATATTACTGAAATGATGGCAGGTTTGATACCTTTTATTGGACCAAGTGTCTTGTACAAAGATGGAATTATACACAAGCTTCCGGGGCCTCACAGGTCCCTTCTTCAGGTGAATAGCAAAACTGAGCAACAGTTATATCCACTGTGGAGCAATTTATAAAAAAAATAGGAAGTGAAGTAAGAAAGTGATAAAAGGGGACTAGAGATAAAAGTTTATTTAAGTAGCAAAGTATTTATTTTATTTATTTATTTATTTATCAAATCTAGGATTACAAATACCTTTGAGCCATGGCTCTTTTACAAAGGTTCCACGTCAGAGAAATACAAATTATGGGGAACATCAAGACAGGCATTACAACAATGTGGACACTGCAAACAGAGTACAGATTAATACAGTTCAAGGGTAGCATTGTAACAAGGCAGCCAGCGGCATTTGTCAGAGAAAATAGACAACAGATAAGAAGTGCCAGAGTCAAAGGGAGAGGGAAGAGGTGGGGGGAAGGAATGTAGGAAGGGTGGCAAGAGGGTGAAAAGTGCAGCATTGGGTATACCAAGATGTGAGGGTAGAATCCAGTGGGGGGGGGACAACTAGAGCAGAAAGGGAAGTGGAGAAACAAGGTTGAGTTGGGCAGTCACAGGAGCTGTTGGTAGTGAGATAGTCCCAGAGCCTAGTTTTAAACATACCAATAGTTGGGGCAGAGGAGATGGTTGGGCTGAGGCCATTGAACCAGAGTGGTGCTTGATAAGCAAAAGAGCATTGTCCCTGTGAAGTGAGACAGTGGGGGACTTTCAGTAGCTGTAACGTGGATCTCCTAAGGCACCGTTTGTTAATTCGGTGTTGTAACAGAGTTGAGACCCCAGAAGGTGCAAGGCCAAGGTAGATTTTTTTGACCATGGAGCAGGTGAGAAACTTTATGTGGTTTGATAGTTGGAGCCAGCCAGTCTGAGTGTACAGGTCACATGTGTGGGTGAGACGGTGAGCACCAGTGATGAGCCGACATGCTTTATTTAAGGCAGCTGAGAGGCGTCTAAGGGTTGTGGTTGTGGCCGAGCCGTAAATGATGAGACCATAGTCTATTACAGAGATCACAGAGCTCAGGACTGCAACCTTCAAAGCTTCTGGTGTGAGGTGTGATCTGTGTTTGTAGAGGAGACCAAGCCATGTATTAGCAGCTCTAGCTACATTATCTACATGAAGTCCATAGGAGAGATTAGGGTCAAGCTGAATCCCTAAGTATTTGAAGGACACCACCTGATCTAGAGTGTTGCCCTGGGTGGTGGAGATAGTCAAGTGGTGTAGCTTGTGTGGGTTATGAGAGCTGCAGAAGAGCATAGATTTGGTTTTCTTGTCATTGAGGACCAGTTTATGATTAAGAAACCATGACTCTACAGAACTGAAACCAAGTTAAAGGTTGTGTTGAAGAGTTGCAGGATCTTTGTGAGTGGAGAATACAACAGCATCATCGGCATATAGTATGATCTGCTCAGAGCAGTGGTAAGGGAGGGAGTTTAAGAAAAGGCTAAAAAGGAGGGGTCCCAGTATGGATCCCTCGGGACACCCGAGCGAACAGGCAGGGTGTTAGAAAGAGCGTCCGCAATTTTCACTCTCTGTGACCGGTTTTCTAAGTAGCTTTTAAACCAGAGAGAAGAGTCAGGTGATAGCCCGGCATTCAGTAGTTGGTGTATTAGTAGTCCATGGTGTACTGTATCGAAGGCCTTGGAGAGGTCGACGAAAACGGCCCCTGTGAGAAGGCCGTTATCAAGGGATTTGTGCAAAGCTCCAGTGAACTCAAGAAGGGCTGTGGTGGTGCTGTGACCTTTCCGGAAGCTGTGTTGTTGTGGACAAGGTATATTGTATTTATCCAAGTGGTTGATAAGTTGATCAGCCACGATGCGCTCAAGTGCCTTAGAGAGTGGGGGCAGTATGGCGATAGGGCGATAATTTGAGTGAATCGTCTTGTCCCCACTTTTATGGACAGGTGTCACGGTGGCTGTTTTCCATAGGTCCGGGAATTTTCCACAGCTGAGAGAGAGGTTTAGGATTTTTGTTAATGGATGAATTACCTCATCGAGGGTGAACAACAGAAGTTTACGGTCCAGGGTGTCGCTACTAGATCTAGATTTAGAGATAGCTGTAGTAATATAGCGGCGAGCTTCATTCAGCCTTACCTTCCTGAAGTAGAAGAGGGGATGGTTAGACTGAGGGGCTGAGGTATTTGGGGAGTAGGCCCTGTTTTCGAAAAAGTCATGGGGTAGGACAGCACTAAGGTCTGAAAAAGCCATGTTAAAGATGTTTGCGATCACCTTGGGATCAAGGGTTGAGGATCCATCATCCATTAACATGGCCGAGGAGGTTTTTGGCTGCTTCCCTGTGACATCCTTGATATTGTCCCAGAAAGCACGACCATTTCCCCATGTATTGGTGAGAGCGTCTTTGTAATAGGTGGATTTCATTAGCCCATATGGCTTTTGTGCAGGCATTTCGTGCTTGTTTGTAATTTTGGATGTCCAGTTGTTTGCCAGTGGCCCTGGCAACTGCCCAGAGGTGATCCTTTAGTTTCAGCTGTGAGAGAAGAGCCGCGGTGACCCATGGGTTAGAGAGAGATTTTGTTTTGCGCCTTTTAATCAATCAATCAATCAAAATCTTTATTTAAATAATCAGGCGAACATCATTGAGCATAGCTCATTTACAAGATGGACCTGAGTGGTCAAGAAGTGCAAGTGTTAATACATTGACAAGGGTAGCATAAACAGTAATACAATGACAGGGGTAACATAAACAGTAATACAATGACATAAGTGCTAATATATAACAATATACATATATGTACACGGCACATTAAAACTTTTAATCTGTGAGACAGAAGGCAATGGGCACATCAGGGTAATATGTAGATTATAGGACCTAGCAGGCATTTTGAGGGTGAATCTTGGGACTGGAACACGGAGTTTTATCAGCATATAGGAACACGAAAAAGAAAGGGGAGGTAGGGCTGGGGTTTAGGCCTTGTGGAAGCAGTTGCAGAGTTCTGGGAATAGGGTGGTGAATAATCTTTTGAAGGATATTAAGGGTAGGAGGTTATTTAGCTTCATGGTTTTTTGGAGTGAATTCCAAACAATTGCTAGTGAGTAGCTGATAGCAGCCCTCCCAAACTGGGTGCAGACATTGGGGACCTTAAGAATGATAATTTTGCTGATCCTTAGGTTGTATGGCCTAGAAGTAATTTGAGTAAAACAGTTAGCAGGGGCAAAGAGGTTGCAGGCTTTGTTGAAAATTGAGATGAAGTGATCAAGAGCCAAATTAACAAATGTTGCTTCATAGATTGGTATCCAGTCTTGTAGAAGCAGGTGTTGTTTGAGATGTGGAAGTTTTCCATGAGAAAGGACTCTGCTAGCGATAATTTTGGGAGGGGGCTTAAGGAATTTGTTAGACCATGCACACATGACTGGGGAGTGGTCACTGAGTGAGTCTGGGAGAATGGTCATACGAGAAATCCTTGTGGGGTGAGTGGTGAGGACCCAATCCAAGAGGGTACTGGTGCCAGTCTTGTAGTTAATCCTAGTAGGGGAGTTTACCATTTGCGTGAGGTTAGCAGCTGAGATGGAATCTTTATAGGCACTGGCACTCGATGCTAACCAGTTTATGTTGAAATCCCCTAGTAGAATAAGTTCAGCTTCGGAAGGATGAGAGTTGATAAAGTTTAGGACGTCATTGAATCCATGTTTAGGGTCCTTGGGCGGGATGTATACGGAGACAATAGTCAGGGCTTTATGGTTGGGACCTAGGACGATTTTTATTGGCAGAATCTGGGCTTAGGCAGAAAGTGATGGAGTTGCTACAGGGTGCCAAGACAGGGAGTCTTTGATCTAGATTGCGCAACCACCACCTGTTTTGGATATCCAGTCCAGCCTGTGGACATTGTAGCCCTGTATTGTTACTGCTGAGTCAGGAACTTTAGGTGTCAGCCAAGTTTCCACCACTGCAAGGATGTCAGGGTTGTGTTGGCACATGAAGGCTTGGAGTGCATCCAGCTTTGGTAGTAGGCTGCAGATATTAATAGTTGCAAGGATAAGGGCACCTGGAGTTGTGTGTGGCCTGAGCTTCTAGGGCCAGGATTGGGATGGGCGCTGCCTGGGATGAGAGGAGGAGGAGGTAGGAGTTTTAAGGAGCAGAGTCGCAGCTCTTTGAGAGATAGTTTTGGTTGTTGTTTCCTGGAGTAGAAGTTGCAAGGTTCCAGGTGGTGTCCCATATGGACTGCAAGGTGGTACAGTGTAGAGAGGTGGCCACACTTATTGGGAGTAGTGGTCAGGTTAAGTAACCAGGAATATCAATGGTGCACCAAGCACAAGACTCAGTGGAAGTGGAGAGTTCCCTTGGAGTAGCAGTGGAAACCAGAGTAGAGGGTGGCGGGGTGGGGTGGGGTGGGGTGGGGGTGGCTAGGAACAGGGAGAGAGAAGAGGAGGGCCAGGGCAAGGAGGAGGAGGAGAGGTGAGAGAAAGGCAGAGAGAGCCCACATGGCTTACGTACTAGATAAAGAGAGAAAGAGAGATATAGCCCTCTAGTGGTGAGAGGATATAATCTGCTAATGGAAAAAAGCTCTAAATTCACTTCTAATATCAACTCAGAACTTAAAATGACTGTAAGGATTAAACAAATTATTAAACCCTAGCACATAAATTCAACTAGAGACACAAGAGATACAGTAGTTAGAGGTGTGTTCAGCAGGAGATAGTGGGGCCACTTGGAAATCAGCTTCCACTGGTACCAAATCCAAAAGTCAGGGCTAGTACCTTGCAGTACAGAGGATTTCTGAAAAACTGTTTAGGTTCCAGAAATTGAGGGGTCCGTGGCCTGGTCAAGGCACACTGGAACCCTTGCAGTACAGAGGATTTCTGAAAAACTGTTTAGGTTCCAGAAATTGAGGGGTCTGTGGCCTGGTCAAGGCATGCTGGAACCCTTGCAGTACAGAGGATTTCTGAAAAACTGTTTAGGTTCCAGAAATTGAGGGGTCCATGGCCTGGTCAAGGCATGCTGGAACCCTTGCAGTACAACTGTTTAGGTTCCAGAAATTGAGGGGTCCGTGGCCTGGTCAAGGCACGCTGGAACCCTTGCAGTACAAAGTAAAAAATATGTGAGAGAAAATGGGGAGAAGTACTAAATAGGAACAGGTCAGTAGGAGACAATACTACCAGACCTTAATAATAATAAGTGTTTATACTACCTCACACTCTGTTTATCTGGGACTTTGCTGTTTTGTTTCTTCGAATTTCTTAGCTTCCTTGCATCTCTTGGGCATCTCCTGTCTATGCTACCCTTTCAGCATACCTTTTATTGTTTTGTTTTTTTTTGAAATCACTCTTTAGTCCCCTACATCTTGCAGACCTGACCCTTCGAGACCGCCAAGGAGTCATCCTCCTGCCGCGCTCGCCCTACCCCGACCTGCCTCTTCAGTCTCCATGTAGCTGTGGCTTCCCTCACAAGCGGGGTAGAGATGGGGTGGGCAAACACCCCAATACTCATGTCTCATTGGACTGGAGGTAGCGGGCAGGTGAGGGCATATTGGAGGCACACTCGGGGCACTCCTTCTTCCCGAGTACTGCAGGCGTTTGTTTTTCTTCTCCTGTGGGAGAGTGGCACGCACCCTACACCAAGGCATCACTGTCGGCATCGCCACTCCCCCTTCCCTCTACGTCTGCTCAGCACTTGTCGTGCCACCAGGTTCCGTCAGAGGCCAGTCAAGCGCTGAGCGCAGACCCCCCTCCCTCCCTCCCAGGTGAGGAGAGCTGTCCTCTGGATGCTCAACCCTCTCCCTTCCCTGCTGACCCCTGACAGTCTGGGCTCGCTTCTGAACCCAGGTCGCCGGTGTGGTGCGAGGAGTGGCATCCAGCGTCTCAACCCTCAACGCCACCGGGCCAGCGCCTTTTATTGTTTTATTCTCGGATCTTTCTTATCTGTGTTCCTGTCTGGTCCTTTTTTATCCTTTCTAGCTTTCTTTTATCACCTACTGACCTGTTCCTGTTCGGATTTCATTTCTTCTCATACATTTTTATGTTTGCTTGCATGCATGCGCAAGAAACATTATGCGGCAGCTTAGGAGAGAAGCAGATTGTGGAGGTGCGGCACTGTGGCAGCCAACGGCGGCACTGCATTTGGGGGCTTGGCATTGGTGGACCAAAGCAGGCACACTGTGCTGATGACATTGGTTTCCAAAAGTGCCACCAAGTTTAAACGATTTTGCCACTGCAATGAGGGGCCACCTCGTCATTGCAGCATCAGCCATTCCGCTGCAATGAGGGAGCAACCCGTCATTGCAGGGCAGTACCTTGCCTAGTGTAACATTTTTTGTAAACATGGCAGTGCTTGCCACTGCCTCACAGCCCCATGAAAGCCTACAGGGGAGGCCAATCCTCCTATCGGCATGCCCCCAGCCCAGTTCATTTGCCGGCGGGGGCCTCCCGTCAGCATAATCTCCCCATTTGTTGTGTGCGGTGCCCAATCCCTCCTTGGCATCATGCGCCTCAAACAGTCTTTTCTTGCTGATGGGGGCTCAATCCAGTCAACTCAGTCCCCTTCCCAGTTTAATCTGCCAATGGGGAGCCCAATCCCCATCAGCATAATGGCCCCACAGTCATGTTTTGTCTGTGCTGAGGGGGTGCCCAATCCCCCTCGGCATCATGTGCAGGGGGCCCAATGCCCTTCGGCTGCAGTCCCCCTCCCCACAAATGCTGGTGGCACACTGGGAGCCCACACCAGTGTGCCAGACACACCTTTAAAAAAATAAAACTGACCAGCGTTGTCTGTTTTCTTTTCCCTGAAAGTCTCCGGTGCCCCTCCCCTAACCCGTGCCCACCCTCTGCGTACTCTACCTCCCCACATCCCCCTCTCACCCCATACTTACCTCCAGAGCCCGGTGCGATGATCTTCGGCTGACCTACAAACACGTCTGCACTCTTCAAAGCCGACCTCGAACTGAAGAAATGCCGGTAAGCTGTATAATGGCATAAATAGGGTTTTTTCAACTTCAGTGCTTATCTCGGGCATTTTTGGGAATTTTGGCACTAAATTTTCAACATGGGGTTATTGGGACCCCTCCTCATGAGTTCAGTCACTGTCATGATGTCATTCGGTCCTGAAAGGTGATTTCGCGGTCACTGCGTAGAAACACCTTTCGGGACCGATTAACGAAACGACAGTGCTACTGTTCATGAGGTGGGCTCTCAAAAAGCCTATGTTGTGAATTTGGTGAAAAATATCCAAAAAATGATTATTTTGCGAGCGTGCATTGCGCAGTTTCCACGCACCCTAGTAACTAGGCGAATTTATAATATTTTCACTCCAGATTTTCAGCATTGGCATTTTTCCACACCTCCTTATGAACAGTACAGCTGTCATTTTACACATCCTGGCCGAAATGTGTTTTTGCAATTCTGGCGCAGAATAGCGTGGTCGCTGTGGGAAACCAGTGTTTGGGACAGATTAAGATTGAGTGAGTGAGAGAGGGGGAGTGAGTGAGCTCAATGGAGCTCTGTCAGGACTACTGCAGATTTCTTTGTGGGCAGAAAAAGGTGCCAACACAGGCAGGAGCCCAGTACAAAAGGGCAGCCTGCAGCGCCGGGAGAAACAGAATGAGCGAGTGAGAGGCAGAAAAAGTGCCACTGCAGGCAGGAGCCCAGTACAAAAGAGCAGCCTGTGGCGCCGGGAGAAATAGAACGAGCAAGTGGGGGGGGGAGTGAGCGAGCTTAACGGAGCTCTGCCGGGACTTTAGAGTTGCCCACCCTCCCGCCCAAGTCCTCTGTGGTCCTATATTACAGCAGGGTCTCTGGGGTGGAGACAAAGCAATGGTTGAATACTTTTACGATTGCTGTAATAATACAGATTTAGTTGTTCTGTTTATTTCTCTAACTGAGCTAAGTACTGAGCTATACTGTTAGGATTGCTGTAAAAATACATATTTATTTGTTCTGTTTCTCTGACTGAGCTGAGTAATACTTGGAGTGCAACAGGATTTCTTACTGGGCTAAGTGAAATTATATGACAGCGGAGAACAAAAAGTATGGTAGCTGAGGGGTGAAAAACGGACAAGGAGGCTTTAGGATTACTACAGTAATACAGTATCTAATGGATGAGATTTGAGACTGAATTAACCTGGTCGGCAAGGGGGCAGTAGGGGCACTAGTGTGGGGGGGACCAGGAATTTGAGTAAACAGGGGCCTAACAGTTGTAGTAGGGTACAGAAACTGGGAGTAAGAGCCCGTAACATAAGATGGGGGCCAAAATAGGGGAAGGTGCCACAGGTCAGTAGGGCGGGCATCTTTGGAAGGGTGGTGGGGAGTACAGGGTGTGGGTCCGCCATGATCCTGGACTGGGCTTGGAGGATGGCAGGGTGCATGGTCTGTAGATGACTGGCTAGTTTGAGGGAGGAACTGTGGAGGTTAGGGAGGAGTCTTGGTGGCAGGGCAGATGAGTATGGTGGGCATCCTGGCTGGGGGGGATAGGGGATGGCAAGGGGGGACGGGGGAAGGACAACGAGGGACTGAAACCGACCCCAGTATCAGAGGCACTAGCACAAAAGGGAGGAGAAAGGAGGGGTGCCCAAGGTGAGGGGGGGCCTCCTGATGGGGGAGGAAGAGACTACGAGGAGTACCAAGGGAGAGAGCAGACGGCTGCAGGTAGGGAGGGACCAGGGGTGGCACAGAGGGGAACAAGTAGGAGGGGGGGGGAACCGATGGGGGAAGAGATGTAGGAGGGGTATCGACTAGGATTAGATTCAAGCCTCTGCTATGGGAGACAGAGAGGGGGAGCAGGAACATACTGAAGGGGGGAGGACAAGCGGGGCATGAGAGGGATGGCAACAGGTAGGGGAAGAGAGATAGCGAGGACGAAAGGGTGAAAGGAGGCTAGTAAGGAAGGAGGGGGTGTTGACTGGAGGAGAGAAGGCTATGGGAAGGGGGAAGGATGGGAGGGGCATAACTATCAGGGTAGAAGGGAATGGGGGTTCTAAATCGACAACAACAGGGATAGGAGAGGGGTTGGAAATCAGCAGGGGAGGTCGACATGGGAAGCCCAGTAGGAAGTAATCAGGCTAGGAAGGGGTTCAAGGGGGATGGGAGGAATGAGGCGGATGTAGGGGGTACAGATACAGAAGTCACAGAGGGTGCAGATGGCGGGGGTAAGGGGCAGGGAAGAATGAATACTGGGGTGGTGGAAGTGGCATTAGAAGGGAAAGGGGGTAAGGGACGGGGGGGGTACTCATCCTGGAGGATTCTATACTGAAAGGGGTGAGATGGGGAGGAAGGGAAGAAAGGCACAGCTGTATTTGGGTTGAAGCTATCCCCGGTTTGACTGCAGGAGGGGCAGGGCAGGCATTGCTCAAGTGTGCAGCAAGGGGGAGGAAGAAACCTCATTTAGTGTTGCATGTGGGTAGAAATGACTTGGCAGGGGAGACTGTGGAAGTAGTGAGGGGGAGGTTCCAGTAGTTGGGCAGTCAGTGTGAGGGAGTAGGGGAGTAGGTGGCATTCTCGGAGGTACTCCCGGGACCATGTGCAAGCATGGGGAGGAAGGTAGGACTGAGGAGTTCAATGAGTGGCTGAGGGATTGGTGCTACACCAAAAATTATGGGTTAGTGACTAACTGGGGTAGGGTCTGGGGGAATAGTGACTTGTGCGCGGGGGACAGGCTACACTTGAGCAGGAAGGGGAGGGGAGTATTAAAGGCAAGATTAGAGGGGTATATCTCTACTAAGGTGGATTTAAACTAGTTGGGGTGGGGCCAAAAGACTGAGGTTGGTAGAAAGGTCTGGACAGGGGAGCCTAATGAGCTCACCTCCCTAGATATAGGTAAAGGCAGAGGCGTAGTAACCCTGGGAGGGGGCGGGCAGAGTGGTCTGAGTGTAATACAGAAGGCACCACCACCCGGTAAGAATAAGGAGGAGAAAATGTGCAGACTACTGGGAGGAGGGACACAGGCCAAGGAGGAGGAGAGTGAGGAGAAGGAGGGGTACGGGTGGAAGGTGGTCTCTCTCTCAATGCAAGAAGCCTGGGGAACAAAACTGCAGAGCTTCAGGCGCTCCTTTCAGAGGTGAAGGTGGACACTGCTGCAGTGACAGAGACTTGGGCCACAGAGTACCGTGATTGGGACTTGGCTATCCTGGGATACAGGATATACAGGAGGGACCGGGGGTTGGAAGGGGGTTGCACTCTATGTGAGGGAAGGGATTAAATGCATAAGGGATGAGGGAGAAGAGGAGAGGACAGAGGCGCTTTGGGTGCAGCTCCTGGACTCCAAGGGCAGAAAGCTGAGGCTGGAAGTGGTGTACAGACCACTAGCCCAATCCGGGGAACTGGATGGGGAGTTGGCAGAGCAGATGAGGAGCATGTGTAGAAGGGGGAGTGTGGTGATAGTGGGGGATTTTAACCTACCACGGGTTGACTGGAGCACCCCAGCCACTAGCAGTGCCAGGGAGCAGGTGGTCCTTGATGCATTCCAGGACGACCTTCTGACACAATTGGTAAGTGGGCCTACAAGGCTTGGTAGCACTCTGGACCTAGTACTGACAAATGGGGAGGTGGAGAGGGAGGTAAGGGTGGAGGACCCACTAGCAAGTAGTGACCACCAAACAGTGTGGCTCATTCTCACGCTGGGCAGGGAGACAGGAGGCACAGGCACTAAGGTGGTGGACTTTATTAGGGTGGACTTTGGGGGGGGGATGGGAGCAATACTGCAAGGGAGACTCCAGGATATAAGGCCGGGGATGGATGCAGAACAGAAGTGGGGAGTCATAAAGACTGGGCTACCAGAGGCCACAGTAGCCTGCACCAGGGCCAGGAGTAAGAAGAGCAGAGGCAAGAAACCATGTTGGCTGAACAAGGAAGTGCTGCAAGGGGTGAGGACAAAGAGGGCTGCACACCGGAAGTGCAGGAGAACAGGGAAGGGAGAGGATAAGGAGGCTTTCAAGAGTTGGTCAAGGGAGGCGGCCAGGAGGGTGAAAACAGCTAAGACCTCAGAGAATTAAGGTCCACACAGGGCATAAAGGGAGAGGAAAAGGACTCTTTTAGGTATGTCAGGGAAAAGAGGAAGTGCAAGGAACATATTGTGAGGATAAAGCGGGAAGGGGATTGATGGAAAAGGGGGAGGAGCAAGTGGAAATTCTAAGTGAGTACTTCTGCTCTGGTTTCACTAAGGAGAGGGATGGTCCACTACCAGAATGAGCTGGGGGAGTGGGGAAAGGGGGGGAGGAGGTGACAGAAAAAGTGATCACATGAAGTAAGTGCTAGAAGGGTTGAGGGCAGTAAGGGTGGACAAGGCACCAAGTCTCGATGGCATCCACCCCAGGGTGCTGAGGGAGATGGCGGAGCTGTTGGCTGAGCTGCTGGCAGATCTGTTCAACACCTCCCTGGAAACGGGGTGTGTGCCCCAGGACTGGAGGGTGGCCCATGTAGTGCCCATACACAAGAGTGGGCCTAGGGAGGAGCCAGAAAATTATCGGCTGGTTAGTCTCATGTCCATAGTAGATAAGCTTATGGAGGCGATACTGGAGGAGAGGCTGGAGGTATTCCTAGAGAGTAATGGCCTCCAAGATGGGCAGCAACACGGATTCGTCTCAGGGAGGTCTTGTCAAACCAACCTAATACAGTATTATGACTGGGTGACAAGGGAGTTGGATAGGGGCCATGTAGTACATGTTCTGTACTTGGACTTCAGTAAGGCCTTTGATACAGTGCCTCATGGGAGACTGGGGGGGGCTGACGGCAGTGGGGGTGGGAAAAAAGCTGACTAAATGGATAGAGAACTGGTTACAGGGGAGGGTGCAGAAGATAGTGGTGGTGGTGGAGCTCTTGGCACACAGAGCAGTGACAAGCAGGGTGCCGCAGGGGTCAGTGCTGGGCCCGGTACTATTTGGGCTCTTCATCTCCAATACAGCACACAGAGTGGGGAGCAGGGTTAGTCTGTTTGCAGATTATACCAAATTGGGGGCGGTAGTGGATGAAGAGGACGGATGGGAAAAACTGCAGGAGGACCTAACCAAACTAGAGACATGGTCAGTGGAGTGGCAGCTAGGATTCAACACAAAGAAGTGTAAGGTGATGCACTTCAGGGCTAAGAACCAGAAGAGGGACTATTGGTGGGGGATCACAGAGGAGGAGAAGGACCTAGTGGTGTTGGTAAGGGAGCATGAACCATTCGGCCCAATGCAGGAGAGCAGCAGCGAAGGCAAACAGGATGCTGGGGTGCATTGCAAGGGGGTTCTCATCCAGACACAGGGATGTGATCCTACCTCTCTACAGATCTTTGGTCAGACCGCACCTAGAATACTGTGTGCAATATTGGAGGTCATACCTGAGAAAAGATATAAAGTTACTGGAGGGGGTGCAAAGGAGGGCAACAAAAATGTTCAATGGGATGGAAGGAAAGGAATATGAAGTTAGGCTGAAGGAGCTGAACATGTACACACTGGAGGAGAGGAGGGATAGGGTGGATATGATTGAAGCGTTTCCCGGGTTGCACCTGAAAATAGGCACTTGGTTGTCTAGTGTGCTTACCTGGTTAACAAAAGCAAATAAATAAATAAATACCTGAGGGGGGTAAATAAACCTAGCACCGAGGGGGTGTTTAAACTGAGGAGTGTAAGAGAGACGAAGGGGCCCGGCTAAGGTTGGAAGGGGGATGTTTCAAGAGGGAAATGAGGAGGCACTACTTCACTGAGAGGGTGGTGTCTAGTTGGAATGTGCTGCCAGAGAGGGTAGTAATATGTAGGGCAATCAATAGCTTTAAGAAGAAGTGGGATAAAGCAAGAGGAAGAGTCGGGGGCAGGGTCTGGGACAAGTGGGGGAGGAACTGGGGGGGGAGGATGCTGGGGCAGCTGCAATCTAGGGTGCTAGCTGCACACTCGGGCAGACTTAGGTAGACCGATTGGTGTGGTCTGCTGGCAGATTCGTATGTTCATATGTTTGAATGTAAAATCACAGTGACTCTGTTCATGAGCAGAGGTCCTAAAATGCCTATGTTGAAAATTTGGTGACAAATGTCCATAAAATGACTGTGTTACAAGCATGCATTGTGCAGTTTCCATGCACCCTCATAACTTCGCAAATTTGTAGTATTTTCACTCCAGATTTTCAACATTGACATTTTTTCAGACCTCCTTATGAACAGTACAGCTGTCATTTTTCACATCCTGCCCGGAATATGTGTTTACTCATCTGGTGCAGAATAGCACGGTTGCTGTGGGAAATCAATGTTCAGGACAGATTAAGAAAATCATAGTGACAGTGTTCATGAGCAGAGGTCACAAAATGCCTATGTTGAAAATTTGGTGAAATAATTCCACTAAATGACTGTGTTACACGCATGCGTTGTGCAGTTTCCACATATGCTCAGAAGTTTGAGCATTTTTAATATTTTCACTACAGATTTTCAACATTGCCATCTCTTCATACCTCCATATGAATGGTACAGCTATCATTCTTCATGTTCTGCCCGATCTGTGTTTTCGTACATCTGGCGCACAATGGCACGGTTGCTGTGGAAACTCAAAGTTCGGGACACATTGGCAAAATCACAGTGCCACTGTTCATGAGAAGAGGTCCCAAATGCTTTCATGAGGTGGGGGTCACAAAAAGGCCATGCTGAAAATTTGTAGTGCAAATACCAACAAATGCTTGGGGCATTAGGATTTCTAACCATAACGTCCCACCCTGTACAGACTGACAGGCATCAGTGGTGTGCCTTTGGATTGCCGATTGTAATGCTCATACCATTCCACCCCCACCCTGCAGCCAGTCACAGGCATTGAGGTGTGCCTTGGACTCTTCAGCCCCAGAGTTCACCCCATTCTCCTATATTGCACCCATTTCAGCATATGTCCTTATGGAATGGGGTGACTATAAACCAATACCCCAAGGCACACCTCAACACTTGTCAGTGTCTGCAGGATAGGGTGGAATTGAAATGGCATGAACGTTATGGGCGACAACCCAAACGCATACCCCAATGCCCGTCCATCTCTGCAGGGTGGAGGTGGGATTGGCGTGAAGTTCAATACTTCACTGCCATTCCTACTCTGCATCTGTCTAACTCCTGCATTTCCAATGCTAATACCAGCAAGCAAACATTCGGCATTGACAAATGCTTGTTTTACTTTGCTACTTATATAAACTTTTATCTCTAGTCCCCTTTTATCACTTCCTTACTTCACTTCCTGCTATTTTTTTATAAATTGCTTCACAGTGGATATAAAAACTGCTTATGTTGCTCAGTTTTGCTATTCACCTGAAGAAGGGACCTGTGAGGCCCCGAAAGCTTGTGTATAATTCCATCTTTGTACAAGACACTTGTTGGTCCAATAAAAGGTATCAAACCTTCCATCATCTCCTGCTTTCCAAGGACCAATACGGCTAGAATCTCTTTTTATATTACTGAAACAATTTCCATGAATACATGATCTTTATCCTTCAGAGTTCCATTACAATTAATCTGTCTCTATAGCGTACTCCTTACTTCAAGTCATAATCCTCTGTTGTGACATCACAATCTGTTAGCATGAGAGTAACTGTGATGTCACAAGCAGTGCATTATGACCTCAGGTAGGGAGAAAGCAAGAGGAATAGCTGAACTCTTCAGGAACAAAGGCCCACATGAATAGCTGAACTCTTCAGGAACAAAGGCCCACATTTTCAAAGGTGACGGGCGGCGCATCTCAGTAAAAAACAGAGATGAGCCGCCATCACAAATACTCCAAATCGCAGTATTGAAAAGAGGGAGATGGGCCGCCCAAATCCAGATGAATCATGGCCCAAAAATAATGTATACGGCTCAAGTACAGGGGGCGTTCCCATGAATATTTCACCCATGGGAATATTCAGAAAAGATGGGCCACCCAATTGCATGAAATGTGCAGCGCAAAGATAGGCAAAGAAAAAGCTGGACTAAATCAGTCAGCCACTCACAGGCAGGCTGCAGAAGTACAGACAGGAGCACAGCAGCCTGCCAGCTCTGGTAGTCTAGTGGCACCCCCCAGCCCTGTTCCCCAATGTATGAAACAAAAAAATCCCACCCAGTTTCCATAGTGTAGTGGTACCCCCCCCAGCCTGATCCCACATCGCCAAACAATGCCAACCCCATAGTCCATAGTGTAGGGACCCCCACCTGTTCCGATCCCGATCGATGTTAATAATGATACTGACCCGTTTTCTGTAATGTAATGGCCCCACCCCATCCATGATCCCAGATGTATCCAATATAATAAAATATCCTCCTTTTCCATAGTGTATGTGGCCCCTACCCCATCCCTGATAGATGTATAAAACTGCATCAAATCATTTTTCATAGTGTAGTAGCCCCCTCACCCCCCCAGTAGGCAGGAACCCCTTCCCCGCACTCCCCCAACCCGACCCATACTGGTGACTGGCACAGCCCTCCACACCCTGCCACAGCCAGCCGCTGGCTGATCAGATCCCGAGCACATACTGTACATAGTACAAGCTCACTGGAATCTAGGCAAGTTATCCAGTGGTCGGCAGCTGTGGGATGAATGTCAAAGGGATGCTGGAACAGAGCACAGCTGTAATCCAGTGGTATAGTTCACGAGTGATCTAGACCATTTACATAACATAAAAAGCCCTTTCTCACTCCAGATGGCCATGGCCTTGTTCACCCCTTCCCCAAGGCCAGTCCTCTCCTGCACTCGTTTTCCCACCACATATTTTTTGGAGTGACTACGGTTTCTGACTCATCATCATGATGGATGAGATTTTGCGGCAAATCTTGTCCACCAAATCTTGCCCACCATGTTGCTGGCTTTCAGCTCTTATAAAAGTTGAAGTATGCTAGCTTGCAGTGCATTTTGTTTTTCGGGTGCCAAGCCCCCTGACTCTACCCCCCCCCCATCGCCAACCCAACGTCCCCCTACTAATATTTCACTACTACTATTACCAAACACAACACTAAACCTCAGCAGTAAAATCCCATTGACACGTGATGACATCAGACATGAGAGTCAGCGTCACAGTGACATTTCATCTATGTATCATCCCTGAAACAGAATCTAAAGAGTACCTGGGGGGGCGCTGTGGAGCCCGAGCTTGTCGGCAGCAACTTGCATCAGCTCTCTGATTTTCTCTGATTTTCTTATAAATATCATTAAAATACTCAATTTAGAGCCAGAGGTGAAAGAATATTTTCATCCCATTGGAACAAGGAGCATCGAAAACCCAAGATGGGAAACCCAAGGCGAGATAAAGGTGGTGGTACTGGAGGGAAATCGTCAGGAACTGTGCAGACCACGTGATCGACTTTAGAGACGCAGGCCACCACGAGTTCAGAGCCTGAAGAAAATATGACATCCATAGGCCTGAAGCTACAACAATTGATCAAGTCGGTATCTGATCTAAGTACCAAAATGGATGCGATAGGCTCAAGAGTATTTCTAGTAGAGAAAACCGTGGAGGGAATACAGACGGAAATGTTGGATTTAAAGAGGGGAACTGAATCATCTTCTGCTGCAACTGCAATGGTGATTAAAGAAAATGCTCACTTACGAGCACGGCTGGAGACCCTAGAGAACCAAGCTAGATCATCTCATGTTCGGATTCTAGGGTTGCCCGAGGGGTCAGAGGGAGATCACCCTCTTATGTTTTTACAGGACTGGCTACAAGATAAAATTGCACCGGTGGGTCAAAATCTCCAACTGGGGCTGCAGAAAGCTTATCGTATTACACCATGAGGGTATAGGGAGGACCTGGAAACCCCTCGTACACTTCTTTTGGTTACTGACGGTGTGGGCACCAGAGATAAAATACTGAGGATGGCCAGACAAGTGGGTCCTCTAATTCAAGAAGATCGCCCTGTGTACTTATTTCCGGACATTAGTTATTCAACAAAAATGCGCCGAAAGAAATTCGATAACATCAGGAAACAACTTCGAGATGCCTCCATTACCCACTCGATGGTTTTTCCAGCTTGCCTTAGAATAGTACATGGTGGAAAAGTCTGGGTTTTCTCTGACCCCAATGAGGCTGCTAAATGGGCCTCTCGATTTGCTATGAGATGCAGAAGTCGTTCAGAAGACTCGGATACTGAAGAAGGGGTTCGGACTGAAACAGAAGAAGGCTGAACTTATTAAAGTAATATGCCACAATTTCTTTACTTGCACGATTTAAATTTGCAGAGTGACTTTGGAAATTACGGGTCCCTCGTTGAAAAACTTCCAGCGACACCTTCCTCTGTCATCATTTTTACTTGAACTTTAAATAAGGACATAAACTACAAGGGAACTATGATGTCAAAGGGGGTAAAGTTGATTTAAATGAGAGCTGAAGTTCTATAGCTTCTAGAGGGTGTCATGTACGTTTAAAATAACTCATAGTTTAATGATGTTCCTCTGTCTCTTTATCTTAGGGACTATTATAGAAATGTTAGAGAGTAGAAGTTTGCTGCCTTACAGTTCTTTTTTTAGGAAGAAATGTATTTTCTTTAGATATATAGTATGATGCCATGAACCCGCATAGGGTATGGCGTGTTTGATATCAAATATAGTCTTTTAGATTATTGTATCATTCATACTGCTCATGGGCTGCCTTCAACAGCTCTATAACGAAAATGTCTTTTAGTATATACCTAGGATTCCTCCTAATGAGGCATCAAAATATTTGGGATACAGAAATCCTTTGATTAATGAGCTTGTCTCTCCTTGGGAAATATAACATATATGGTTGTCTCAGATATGGATGTAATTTTGTACAAATACATGTCAATAATAATAAAAATAAAGTATAAAAAAAAAAGAACTTAAAGAGTACCTGATCTTTTTATGAAAATAAAAAAAAATATATAAATTGCAATATGTCAGTGGGCTACAATCCAAGCCACACATTTATTTATTGTGGTTTTGTTTACCAGCTAGGTGCACTAGTCAAACAGTTGCCTATTTTTAGGCAAGACCTAGAAAATAACAATGGAAGAAGTACATTAAGTGACAGCAATGCACAATAGCTATTTACAAAAGTTCCAAAATACAAAATACAATACAAAGTGGAATAGTTGAATAAGTGAGTGCAGAACAAGGTACATGTAACATAACTAGTTTACAACAATCAACAGGGGCAAATGGCTCACTGTGATGAGGAAGGAGCAGTATTGTGCCCTGTTCTCATAAGTGACATTGCTGAGGAACTGGAGGGGAAGGTATGTCTCTTTGCAGATGACACAAAAATCTGCAACACGGTGTACACCCGGAAGGGGTGGAGAGAATGTAAAGGGATCTGGGGGAACTAGAGGAATGGTCTAGAGTGTGGTAGCTGGGTTTCAGTGCCCAAAAAGTGCAGTCATGCACCTGGGGTGGGGGAACCCAAGGGTTCCTGCAGTCACCCAGCAAGAGAGGGACCTTGGGGTAATCATATCTGATTATCTCAAGGTGGCAGGGCAGTTCAACAAGGCAGTAGGGAAGGCAGTGGGGTGCTGGGGTGTACAGGGAGGGGGATTTATAGTAGGAGAAGGGAGGTGGTGTTGCCACTGTATTGCTCACTAGTGAGACCCCACCTAGAGTACTGTGTCCAGTTCTAGAGACTGCATCTCAGCAAGGACGCTGACAGGGTGAAAGCAGTCCAAAGGAGGGCTAGCAAAATGGTGAGGGGGAGGGTGGCATAAGAAATCATACGAGGAGAGACAGTAGGAGCTCAACATGTACTCCCTGGAGGAGAGGAAAGCAAGAGGGGACACGATTGAGACCTGTAAGTATCTCATGGGGGCGAACAAGGTGCAGAAGGGGGAGTCTCTTTCAGAAGAGGAGCACCAGAACATGGGGGCATGCGATGAAGCTTGGTGAGGGGGAGCTTATGAGTGATATGAGGAAGTACTTATTCACAAAAATGGTGGCGGACATCTGGAACAGTAACAGCCTGCCAGAAGAGGGGGAAGGTGCGAAGACAGTGTGGAGCTTCAAGCACACGTGGGAGAGGCACATGTGCATCATATGTAGAGGAAAGGGAGGAGGGAGGGACACCAGAGACCAAATAGTAGGTCCAGAGTGCAGTAATAGGCAGGGAAAAATAGGGCAGACTAGATGGGCCTTCCGGTACTTTTCTGCCAGCAACTTCTATACTTCTATGTAGATCCTGCCTCTCACCTCTTCCAAGCATTGACCCCTAGAGTGCAGAGGGTCCCTAGCCAAATTACACATTCTAAACGGCCATGAACTTCCATGGCACAATGTACCAGGAAGGCATCTCCTTCCAAATTGATGTAACTCTCCAGCTACAGCTAGTTGGCTTTTCCCCATTAGAACTCTGAAGCAGACCAGCTGACCCAACCTTCTAAGGGACCCAGAGGTTAACCCTTTCAGGCCACACAGACCTACTCTTTATAGGGGCTACAATTATAGAGTTCACCACCCAGGATAAGGTTACATAGAGCGAGAGAGCCATCAAGTTTGAGTACAAAGTACAGTGGAGAGTTATGTGAGTTAGAGGTCAGGGCAAAGCGGCAGATGTTTTTATATGCCACATCCCATTTTTGCAGAAAGGTTTTGGGGGCTGAAAAGATAGCCGACATCCCATAGAGGAGTAAGATGCCTCAGACAACGGTAATGCGGGCTTTGGCATTGTGCTGATGACTAACTTTGAATGACAGCCCCAGTCTACAATCAGGCAGTGGCCACATGAAGCCAGAAGTCCAGTGATGGGTCAAGTGTGGCACCCAGGTGCATAGAAAGTTGTCGGCAGAAGACCAATGGTCCATCTAGTCTGCCCAAGGTAAAATCCTGGAACCCTTGCAGGGATCCAGGGCCTGTATAGTTGTTATCTGGTAGGTCCCTATGTGACCTGCACAGCTTTTCAGCGTGGCATTCTCCAGTTTGAAAGCCGTGACTGTTTTTGCTTCGACCACTGTAGGTGGTCATCTATTCCATGGTTCAATCACTCACCCGGTGAAGAAGTTTTTTCTTAGCTCATGTTTGAAATTACTTCCCTTTAGCTTCCAAGCATGCCCTCTCATGCAAGTGTTACTAGACCTGGTGAAGAGCTCCTTGAAAGGGGCCTTGTTCATTCCCTTTAGGTATTTGAAGGTCTCTATCATGTCCCCTCTCTTCCCTCTGTCTTCCAGGGAGTTTGTTGAGCTTTGCTAAATGCTGTTCGTATGACAACCCATTTATCCTGCTAATCATTTTTGTAGTTCTTCTCTGTACCGTTTCAAGCCTGTTTATATCTTTTTTGAGGTGAGGGCTCCAAAACTGCACTCCGTACTCCAGGTGTGGCCTCACCAAGGACCTATACAGTGGCAGGATGCCCTCCCTATTTCTGCTATCAAAGCTTCTGCCGATGCACCCCAACATTTTACTTGCCTTGCTGTGTGCCATTTCGCATTGCCTGGAAATGTTAAGGTTGTCTCTGATTTCTACACCTAAGTCCCTTTCCTCAGTTGAGGCATTACGTTTGATGTGGTTATGCCAATAATCCATTTTTGGGTCATTTCTACCTATATGGATTACCCTACACTTTTTGGCACTGAATTTTAATTGCCAGTCTTCTGACCATTTTTCCAACCTTGTCAGGTCCTCTTTTAGGTCACTGCACACCTTCGGAGTGCCGACTTTAGTGCGTCCCGTCATTAGGGCACCAAAACTGCAATGTGCTGCCCCCGTGAGGTCCACCCCTCCCAGAGTTAGAATTCTAAGTAAAGGGATGTGGGGGGAGCAGCCCCCCACAAGGGAAAAGTGACTGGCGAAATTGCTGATTGGCGCCCTAAGGACGGGCGCACTACCGCTGGCGCGTTCCGAGGGTGGAACCCTTTTAGATTACTAATGCCTGTGTCACTGTCAGCCCCACCTCACAGCTTTGTGTCATCAGTGAAAAGCAGTATTTTACCCTTTATACCTACTGTAATGTCGCTAATGAACAGGTTGAACAGAAGGGGGGCCTAGCACTGAGACCTGGGGGACCCCACTTGTGACCTCCCCAAGTTCTGACACTACCCTGTTTACAATCACCCTCTGCTTTTTGCCTCGCAGCCAGGAAGCCACCTATCTGATGATGTTAGTTCCAACACCCATGTCACTTGTCTTGTTTAGTAGGCATAGGTGGGGAACCGAATCGAAGGCGTTGCTGAAGTCAAAATACAATAGGTCAACTGGATGTCCCTTATCTACTTGACAGAATTTGGTAGTTGAATGAAGAGACTGAGATCAAGGATGTTCCATTATAGATAACAACTCACAGTGGAGTTGGACAGTTGCTTATTCTTGGAGGTAAGCCATGCCAAAAGGTACAGTCTGTGACATCAGTTCTATATCCCTTATCAAGGTCACACGTTGGCAGCCTTTTTGACTCTGAGCTTAGTTTATTTTTTTGTCACGCATTTCATTCTTTTTTTTTTTGAGAGAAGCACAATACATATGTTTATCATTCATTTTTTTCATTCAATGATATATTTATTATACTATTAGTATGCTTTGGTGCAGCTTAAAATGAAAAGACGAGGTAGAAGGCAAGCGATCCTCACTATATTTTCTAGATTCCCTTATCATCATTACTATCATTACAATCGCACATTTTCATTTTTGAGAGACACTCATACCTCTCAACTGCCCAATTTTCAAGGACGTCCCTGATTTTGCCTCAGAATTTTCCTCTGTCCCTCGTATAATTTGTGTTTATGTGACAGAACAGTGGGGACTGTAAGCACAAAATAATGTCAAACATTAGAATTACAGGTTTGTTGTTCTTCATGTAACCCCTAGGTGGTGCTATCCCAAGAGCTACTACCCCTACCTGTTTGGCTAGTAGCAGGTTAAGGGGCCTGGGTACTGAAACGGGTGCCTCCACCTGGAGGTCAGGGTTGTTAGTGGTCACGCTAACTTGGGCACAACCCTCCGGGACACAGTAACCCACCTTTTTCCCTTCTAGTGCCCTGAACAATATAAAATAATCACTTTCACAATGGCCCTTATTCACCAGGCAATTACCCACACTGTTTACACTTACCACCAGGGCTGGTTCCTCTAGCTCGACCCTGGGGACCCCCTGTAAAACAAAGTTATGCACAGCAAATAGCAATAGTACAGTACTTTTAGTACAAACTGGAACCACAGTCAGGTTAAATGCAAAAAGAGTTAGATCTGATTTATTCAGGGGACTTGAACAAGGGAGGGGTTTAATCAGGTTAATTTGTTTAAAGGCTATAGCAATCAAATAGTCATGCATGCACTTCAGAGTACCTACACAGTCACACACTCTGGGTACCCAGGTAGGAAAACAGTGGGCTAGCCAGGAATGTTGCCCGGGGTAGGCCGGTGCTGCAGCTGGTTGGGGCCCTGTGATGGAAGAAAGCAACATGCACAACACACACTATTTGTAATCCGGAGCTGGAGGGCTCAGTTTGTGAAAGAAAAGACAAGAAGACAATCAGATGACAACAATTTAGATTTAGCTGTTGTTGCAGGGAGCTGCCCCGATGTTTACTCATGATACCCAGTCCTGGACACAGGCAGAATGAAATTGAGCCTGCAAGTTGTTGAGCTGGAGCGCCAGGAGAAGCAGGGCTCACACGAATCATCGAGGCGTCGTTCCTGTTCAAGGCATTGAGCAGGGGGCTGATCCCCAGGCAGGTCTCTTGTTGATGACTTTCTCTGTGTAGCGGGTATTCTGGCTGGGCCAGTGTGGCAAAGCCCAGGCCAAATGGAGATGAATACATATTTCAGTCCATGGAGCTGGATGCAGCCTCCAGCAAGCAAAACACAGTTCAGACACATAGTGGGGAACCAAATCACGGCCCACTATCAGCACACAGCACATTCACATGTAAAGAAATTCCACTGTACCAGGCAAATGATTGATTGATTGATTAAAAGTTTTATTCATATGAACATATCAACTAGGATATACTCAATTGAGCCAAAGCTGATTTACAATGAGGTCTTAAACGAACAATTTTTAGAATGAATACAAATTCCACACCATAAAAAGACATATACATAACAAATTTAAGATATGTAAATTATACACTTAAGAAGACACACATTTAACAAATAAGTTAGTAATGAAGATGAAATAAAATAAACTGAGCAGCACTAAGAACAACATTCCCTAACCTTAACAACCTGCTGTCTGAACCATGTTCTATTATTCTGCCACGATAGTTTTCCCTTACAACTCTTGATATCAGATGGTATCTTATTCCAAGCCATAGGGCTTCTATAAAAAACAGAATGTCTGCCGATCTCTAACTGATATTGGGGCACAATAAACTCAGGGGTGTGTGAGGCTCTCAGCGAACATAATTTAGTTTGTCTTGTAATCCTTGCATTAATGTATGGAGGCAGAATTCTCATCCAGCATCCATACATAAAAGCAAGCAGATGCTCATGTCTGTACTCAGACAGTCTCATCCATTGAAGTTGATTAAAAAGAAAACACTTATGGGTAATCCTATCAGCTTCCAAAATGAATCTGGTTAGTCTACCATGACAAACATCTATTTTGACCAAGTCAACTTTCTTAGCACTGGCATAGATAAAATCCCCATAGTGTAGGGAGGGCAAGACCATCAAACACACAACTTTTTCCCTGGTTTCAATACTCATACAGTACCTGACACGACAGAGAACACCTATTTTTTTTCCCACGCTAGTTACCACACTATTAATGTGTGCAGCCCAGTTTAAAGCCTCATCAAGCCACATTCCCAGGTATTTGTAGGTTTGGGTTTGAAGGATCAGGGCTCCCTCCAGGGTCTGAATTTTTAAGATCAGATCTTCCTGAACTAAAGCAGAACACAAGAATAAGATTGTCTCTGTTTTTTGGGGGTTCAGAACCAGTTTACTCTCCTTAAAAAAACTCTGCAGTTCTTCAAATGCATTCTGCAACTTTATTTGAACTCCTTTTACTAGATGATCCGATGTATATATTATCATATCATCAGTATATAGACGATAACAAATAGTTGGGTCTGAAAAGCTTAGCGCATTTACATATATATTGAATAATATTGGACCTAAAATTGAGCCCTGGGGGACCCCCGATTCAATTACCACACTACTCGAATTGGACTCAGTCTGTCTTGTTTCTGAAATTCTGGAATTACCCCTGAAAATTTTGGATTTATTTTGTTCAGGGTTCAGGGGCAATGTGAGGAAGTATTATTTCACAGAGAGGGTAGTGGATGCATGGAACAGCCTTCCTGAGGAGATTGTGGGGTCTAAAACTGTGGGAGAATTCAAGAATGCATGGGACAGACATAAGGCAATTCTTGTGGGGGGTAGGAAGAAATAGGCTGTTGGTTAACTAGGATCTGCGGCCTATCCTGTAGGTAGGGAAATGGGCAGACTAGATGGGCCAAGCGGTCCTTATCTGCCGTCAAAGTCTATGTTTTTATGTTTCTATGTTACTCGATGTCCAATCACCCAATGTAAGTAATTGGGTTCTTTCAGACAAGTAAGAATACAAGCATTGCAGACTAGGTCCCACAAACCTCATACAGGCTGCTCTGGATAGGAGGATCTCATGGTTCAGTGAGTCAAAAGCCTTGGATAAATCAACAAAAATCGCTCCGACTGGTGTCCTCCCATCCAGAACAACCTGTAGGTCCCATGTGACTCTGGCCAAGGCAGTCATGATACTGAAGGACCTCCTAAACCCTGACTGCAAACCATTTAAGAGGCCCTCAACTTCCAAGTATCCAGAGATCGGGCAGCAACAATTTTTTTCAAAGATCTTTGAAACCTGGGGTAACAAGGAAATTGGACGATAGTTGCTAAAATCAGTTCCCCCCACTTTAAAAATTGGGACAACTTTCAAACGTTTCCATGCTTTGGGAAATACCCCTGACTTGATAGACAAATTAAATAAATATGCCAATGGGGAAGCAATCTCTGGAGAGGCAAATTTTAACAAATTAGAAGGGATACCGTCCAAACCTATGGCTTTGGACGTATTCGGTTTCAATAACTCTACCAAAACTTTATGTGATGATATTTCTTTAAAAATAAACTTTGGGCCAGTGTCTCTTTTCATCTGTAGTAGGTCTAGGTCTATCACCTGTGTACACTTTGAACCGATTTCACTAAAGTACCCATTAAACTTGTCCACCACATATTGACAGTTGGATTGAATGACCCTCAATTGTAAACACGTTAGGGGCCTTTGTGCTTTGTCCTTTCATAAGAAGGTTAACTGTACTCCAAAAATCTTTTGGCTGATCTAAGCACTTGGAATCTAAATACCTCCTATAAAAAGTTTGTTTCGTAAATCTTACCTCCTTTACATAAAGATTACGTAACCTTTTATAGTTGCCCCAATCTGATTTATTCCCTGTTTTCTTTGCTTTAACCCAGGCTTGATTTCTAGCATTCTTTTGTTTCCTTAAATCTTTGGAAAACCATTTAGCATGTTTTTGTTTCAGTTGCCTACATTTAATAGGCGCATGTATGTTACATACCTGCAGAAATTCCTAATGAAAATAATCTCAACCATCCTCCACTGTGGGTATCAGTTTTAATCTATCCCAATCAATATTACACACATCCTGCATAAAATTTATGTAATCAAATGTTTTAAAGCTGCACCAAACTGAACGTTTGTTGCTCATAGGTTTCATAAACTGTTTTCTAACGCAAAAAATAAACTGATGGTCGGATACTGAGTCAGGCAAAACCCCACTGGAGGATACACTGTCCCCAGAATTAGTGAACATTAAATCCAACAGTGTGGAAGAATCTGGGGTTTCCATATTTATTCTCGTAGGATCACAAATTAATTTCACTATTCCTAAATTTACCTGTAGATCAACTAAAGGGTGAGAATCTTTGATACAAGCCCAGTTAGTGTTAAAGTCACCCACCATGAAAATTTCATGAGAAATAGTAAACCCCAGTAAAAAGTCCTGGAGTTGGTTAAAAACTGCAGGATCCAGTTTTGGAGGTCTATAAATCCCCAAAATTAACATTTTTTTTTAAAGGAAACATTTCTAGGGCCAGGGCCTATAATCCATTCAAATTTCTGGTGATTTCAATAGATGTCAGTGGTAAACCAGATTTCCCACAAATCATAATACCACCCCCTTGCTTATTTCTGTCTGACCTCCAAATGTTATGTCCAGGGATTCCAACCAGGGCATCTTCTTTTTTCTTATCATGCCATATCTCTGTAATAATAACTAACTATGGGCTATTTTCTACTATCCATGTGCTAATTATATCAAATTTGGGTAACATACTCCTAGCATTGACATGAACTAAAGTAAAATTAGAGCTAACATGTACTTTACTAGGTGGGCCCTGACCTCCCAACTTCATCCCCTCCTTGGGCCCAATCCCCACAGGCATCCCACAGGTTGTTGGACCAGGATTTGGATGGACATCCCCACATAAGAAATGCTATGGTCATACATTTCAAGACACCAGTATGATTCCACTTTACCCTGTATTTCCTCTGATAAAACAGAATGTAATTACTGGAAATTACTTGAAGCCTAACCTTATGGGTTCTCAGATGTCCTACAAACCAAACAACCTTTAAAAAAACCATTGTAACAACTGTTAGAAATAATACCCGCTATAATAGAAACATTACTGATTTCTTCAAATTTATCAACCCCTGAAGTACAATATCTATGATATCCTTGTTCTTGCATTGTTACCTGTGTCATCTTATTTTGCTCTATTTCCTCTGCTAGGTTTACATTCCGTAGAATGCAAACACAACACCATAAGGTGCAAATCCATTTCGAGCCCATTACAAATGCCACCAACAGCGAATATATCCCCAGAGTTCCAGACTTTGTCTTTCTATTAAATAGATATTCTAAGTTCTCCCTTATTGCTTTGGTTAAAGTCCTTGTTTTGTTTGCTTTCTTTTTTTGTGGATGAGTGGCACTCGTGCCCTGTGATGCGGGAGCTTTAAACAGCCTGGCACCCTTCCCCTTTGATGCACTCCTGCTTGGTCCATCTCTGGACCCCCTACAGAGCAGGTTACAAATTCAGTCCCGAATTACAGGGGAGATGCAGTTAAATGGAACACCGGATAAAAATGCTTCCAGTCACAATTCAAACAGTCTCAAATCAGCTTCGTATTCTCAGGTTAGCAGCAGTTCGTACAAGACAGTCAGCAGTTAGTAAAATGGGCAGAACCTTCTCTAAAACAGCAGCACATTTTTTCAGTAATTCTCCTGTTGCCAAAGACAGCTCTCCCCTGTCAGCAGATCTTCCAGGGAGCACCAACTGAGGCTATCTTCTGGTGCAGGAGTTTTAACAGCCCGGCGCCCCTCCCCTTTGATGAGCTCCTTCTTGGTCCACCTTTGGACCCCCTACAGCGCAGAGCAGTTTACAAATTTAAATGACTCTCCGGTTGCAATTAGAGAGTCTCTGCACAATCCGGGAGTTCAGAGGTGGCTGAAATTCCTAACTGGCTGATTGCATTAGCAAATCCTCGGTCTTCTTCAGGTAGGAGCCTGGTCACAATTCAATGGCTTAACTCGCTCTCCAAATTCGGATTCAGTCCAAAAAAAGGCACAGGTTCCCTCTCAGGGACAGCAGGCAGGCATGCAGGCCAAACTCAGGCCTTTCCACAGTTCTCCAGCGCGAATCCACACAGGATTGCTGCTCAATTATCTCGAGCTCTTAATCCTTCACTTCCCAACTCAGATCTGAACTGAAACTGCTAGCAGTCTGGGACTTGCACCAGGATCCAAAAGGTTTGGTTGGCTGATTCATCTGTCAGTCACAACAAGGGCTCCCCCTCCAGGTTCATTTATGCACCAAAAGCCCCAAACTACAATTCCTACAGAATTTTGCTCCCACAAAGCCCCCTTGGGGACGGGTTCCATTTTAGAGTCCCCAAAGGTACTGACTGGCCCATTTCAGTGGTCCAGGACCAAGATGGTGGAGATAAAACAGAAATGTCCATGCTGCAAAGAAGGCAGATTAGACAAACTGCAATATTATTACTATTCTAATAAATGATCAGCAAACAAGTACATCTTATAACAGAGCTCCCTCTGTGCAAATAGTGATGGCAGAATGGAGTGATTATCTGACAGCCCGGGCAGGACTCGAGCATAGAAACACTCAGCCCTCCCCTCCCAGATTAATTATAACTGCAATATAGGCAGCTCTTAAAAAGACAGCACACAGGGGCTGTACAGGCACTCTCTGTCAATAACGCTTAAACTGCTAAAATGCAGGACATCAACCTGGCAGCGAGCATTTAGGCAAGCTCAAGGAAGACTTTTCGGGAACCCCCATTTGTAGGGGTTTACATTCAGAAAATGCATCTTACACTAATTCCCTTATTCTGTCAGCTTTCTGAATGAATAGAACCCATTTTTGAGATGTGCCCCTGATTTATGAGGAAAGACGTTGAGCTGAAGTATGTGGACACTGTCACCCTTTTGGGGAGTCTGAGGGCATGGATACTGGACAATGTGATTGCTAAGGCAACACCCCCTATCCCTCAATGAATCCGTCTTCCCTCCCGCGACCCGCACAATTTACTTCCCCAGCCTTCTTCCTGCATTTCGCGCTCACGCTCCACCCCTTCTTCTGATTGGAGTTTATGGAGGTAGAGGCGGGTACAAAGCACCTGAAAATTGATTGGTTGAATCCCATTCTCCGCTCCCCCCCCCCCCCAGTGGCTTGCTGGTCCCGGAAGTTAGAGCGGAGTTTTAACCCCTCTGTTGCCCGGTGGTCAGAGGTGCGGGGAGAGATGGCTTTGCCAGTGGCAGTGATGGCGACGGAGGCAGGTGGGAGAGCTAAGCGGTTTCAGTGGGTGTCCGTTCGGGAGTCCCACGGGGTTGCAGCTGTTGTGTTAAGATCCGCCCTCTCTCTTTGCTTGGCGGCCTGCGGAGCTCCCTGTGTCCGGGCCGCCGGTAACTGGCGGAGGAGTCGGACAGGCAGATGACGGTGTACAGTAATGCTGTCCGACCTGTCAGGCGAATCGGCTGACTCTGTATTTGTTTCTGCTAAATGTCTTTCTTACTTAGACTATCATTTCTGTCACTTGTGATTTGAAGTATAAAGTAGTGCCAGACAGAGTCACAGTACTATATTAAAGTGTAGTTCTTGAGAGAGAGAGAAAAAAAAAAAAAAGAATTTCAATCTGGGTCATATACAGTCACCGTTTCTTTTGCTGAGTTACCATTTGGTATCTCTGATCATACCTCTCAGCCTTTTGTCACTGAAATGAGGGACACTTGACATTTTTGGACACAGACCCTCAGAATGAGGGACCCACCCTCAAACATGGAGATGCAAGCTCAATACACTGTGAAAGCCATAGTTTTTACTTGTACAAAGTTAATGTTCGATTTCATATTTTAGGATATTAAGAATTTGTGCTTTAAAGTCTGAATTTACAGCACATTCTCTGTGTGAGCAGCACCTGTTCCATGAAGGACTGATGAGGGACAGCCATTTTAAGGGGTAAAATGAGGGATGTCCCTTGTAATGAAGGACACTTGAGATGTATGTCTCTGAGTCAAGCAAATTGGAGGACCTGGGGTGGGGGGAAGCTGATGGACAGAATGGACACTAAACAGGCATGCAGAAAAGTGTTGGGAGGGGCAGGGGAGCATAAATAAATGACACAAGTGCAAGCTCTGTGCTGCTGAACGACGAGACTCCCGCTTACCATAGTGGTGACCTGGCTTCTTCATATACTGAACATAGGGATGGTGGGGGTGAGGAGCGGTTGTATGAATGCTCTCACAGGAGTGAGGAACTGGTGAGCACTGCTCCTAGAGCATCTCCAGGTGGAGGCACGCTTGCTGGCATGGGTGACCACATGCTTCCCTAGGACATTGTGATTTGCACCCATTAGGGAGGTGAGCAGGGATTAGGAAATATACGTGAAAAGTCCCACCGCAAGATGACAACTCTCTGATTCCCCCATCATGCCAGCCGACACCTCAGCGCACTGCTTTCCACCCCTCAAGTAATAAGATACTTACTGTCTGGTGGCAGCAGGGAGCCCCCCCCCCCCGGCAGGGATGACACACACCTTGGGGAAGATGACCACCAAGGGGAGTCTGGAGGTGGGAGACAACAGAGGGTGGTAAGTCTAGGCAGAAGGGGACTCTTGGTGCCCAAAAGAGATGCAAAAAAGTGTTCTTGATTTTGGTCGTTTGATTTGTTTTATGCCTTGTCTCTGATTTTTAAGGCAGTGGGTTGAGGGATATTACCACTGCTGTTGTTGGCGCAGTTTCAGCCAAGCTGAGTCTGCCCGCAGTGAGTCAGCTACAGCCACTTCAGCATTGCTGGCTGTACCCATATATAACTGTTCCCACAGTAAAAAAGACAATTCCTCATTTTGTCTCCTTTTTTCCTACATTTTGAGGAACGGTGTCACCTGGCAGTAAAAGGTTGAGTAATAATGCATAGTGGTTTTCAAAATGCACAGCAGCGCAAAGTGAAAGCGTGAGGGAATCTTCATGCTGAAGTGCTTTGGGGGAGAAACACATGGCATTTGGAGGTCTTCTCCCCAACTACCCTTTCCATAGTGCCCATGTTATTACCAGATTGTATGTGTGTAAATGTCAGCTGCTCAAGGATTTTTTTCGAGCACATTATACCACAGTAACATAATGGTGACTGATGGAGCGGAGTAGTCGAGAGAACAGACGTTGGCTCAGAAACCTTCTGTTGTGGCCCACACATTTGATTCCAGTAATTCAGTATTGTGGCCAGCAATAATACTGTGGAGAATTACTCAGAGTGGTATGGGAGTTGATTTAAATTATGCTGGTATTTTTATCCCACCCCCATTTCAGATGCAGTGCTTCTCAAAGAAATGTGCTCCTGCCATCCTGAGGCCCACACCCTTCCTTGGGTTGGGGGGAATACTTGTTTTGAAGCTTCCCCATGTAACATACTTATGTGACATTCATTTTACTAGCCACCACATGCACATGACCTGTATGTGCAAACTTTGGCTGGGCCTCATTACATTGGGTCTCAGCCGGAAGGAATTGGGTCTCTTTGTCCCTTCATGCTGAGTGCTGTTTGTCTTGTTATCTGTCTGTTCTGTGGCGTTTGACTTGGAGAGAATTTGCGGTGGTTGTCTCAACAGTTGTTGTCTAATGTCACAGGTGTGCTTCTGTACCAGGTGATCACTGGTCACCCTGAGGCCAGATGATTTACCTTCAGTCAGCAGCCATGCAGTATGGCAGAGCATACCCTATAGAAGGATTAGTATTGTCAGGAGGAAATGGTGGATCATTTGACCTCAGGTTCCCAGAAGTGTCTGCCACTGAGGTGGGGTAGAGGGTTCCTCTCTGTAGTGCCAGTGTACATAACATTTACTGGTAGCCTTGACTCCATGTTTAAAAATGGTTACAGATATTCACATAGTATTGAATACTGCAGCTGCCTGAATGGCAGGAGGAGAACAAGCTGGACCCACAGTAGTTTTTTAAGTATTCATACTCCTCTCTGACCTGCTTCGCCCCATCTAGTCTGTCCCGTGCCCCCAGCCCGTCACCCGCTGCCCCCAGGTACTTACCCCAACCTCTGTCCCCCATGGCTGGAGCCATGATGGTTCTGTTGTAGAGCCCCTCCAGAAGTCCCACTGGGAACCATGATCCAGTGGAGGTGAGTGCCATGGTCAGTAATGGGGCTCCTATGCGGGGCAGACCTTCATCTGGCTGCCGCCTAGTTTTTTTTCTCCATTTTGTCTTCCCTGTGCCTCGTGCATGTGGCATGCGCCATGCACCTGCCAGGAGAACAAGCTCTCTGGACCGCCAGCAGGGTCCGCTACAGTGCCATAATGGGCTGCCTCGCAATCTCTGGCTGCGACATGCTGCCAGCAGCAGTGTATTTTCCCAGCCTGGCTATCCCAAGCCTCCTCCCAAATTTAGGTCATCGGCATGGAAGCACAGTGCACTTCCATTGAACAGCCCCATGTTCTTTTTTCATCTAGATTGTCCTATTTCTCTAGGTTCACTAGAAATCTTCATTTTTTTTTTTTTTTCCAATTGTTTTGTTTTTCCAACTACATTCTTCCGGCCCTAGGGACCCAGTGATCTGGTCCTCAACCCCCAATCCCCACCCCTAGCTTTCTTCTGAGTCTACCACTGCTTGCCCCGTGACTGAGCCTTTGGGGTGGCCCATGCCCCTCCAGACACTTCATTGTCTAGACGTCGGGAAGGCTGACTGGATCAGTGGGTGTGGAGGCTGCGAGTAAGAGCAGGGACCTACGTACTGCACAGGTGGAGTATTTACCTTTGATTTTCTCCCCATAGTGAGGATGCTGTTACTTTGACGTCATCGGGCATACTGTACTTGTGCATGTTTGTGCATCCATGTCATCATCAACCTCATCTACCCAACAAATGACCTCGGCTGTGCCTCCCCCTGTGGTAACTCAGAGGGCGGTGTAGCACTGAGGATCGGCATCCTTCTTGAAGAAAGGGTGCATCCTCTGGGTTGCTCAGCTTTCCTTCCCTGGCATGCCTGTGATGATTCGAGCTCACTTGTGACCTCGGGTCACCAGTGTTGCGAATAGTATCCCTATCATGGGGCTGACGGGCCAGCGTTCCCCCGCCGAATTTCAGAGGTCAGATAAGATCCTACATGATTTCCAGAAAAAGAAGACAGAGTAGGTTTGAAGTCATCGGGTAGAATGCTCTTTCATCCTGCCTGTAGTATCCGCGACTCCTCACACTAAATGTTACATATTCTGCCAGATAATGTTTAGGTGGACTAGCTCATTTGGATCATGTGCTAATTATTATTTTTTTTTGGGATAAGTGATTGCTTTGCAGAGCTGACTGATAGAGCTAAGTACACATTTTACCCAGGGCAGACCAACTGAGATGTATTGTCTTGTATTCTGATGGGGGAACAGCCTCGAACCACTTTGCAGATGGGTGCATTAAAGCACAGGCAGGTCAACTGACTTTCTTATAGTCGCACAGTGAGCTAGTGGATCGGATGGTATTCGAAACTGGGATCTTGGGGTTTCACAGTTCTGTGCTTTAACTGCTAGATGTTACTGTGTTTCCAAATCTTCTCCCTCTGTGTCAGGATCTTGTACTGAATCCCACCCCCCATTTCTCCCTCCCTGATTTTCAGGGTTGCAGCTACTGTACCCTTCCTCCTTCTGAGTGAGTGTACGGCAGTTCTTACAGCTGATGCCAATACTGCTCCTTGGTCAGCTGGCAGAAGGTGTGCAAATGCTTGTCCACCTGTGTCCTCCCTTCCTAAGAGTCTGGTGCCTCGGCTGCATTTCACATCCAGCTGCAACATGGGATTGCAGGGCTTGCACTGGAATGTGTATTTTCCTGGTGCTGCCACTGTAGCACTGTGCGGGCCATCATGCCAGCTTTTATTTTTTCTCCTATATTGCTGTTTGTCCCTTGAGCCTCTGCCTTCTCTTCTAATGCTCTGGCTCCTGCCAGGCACCTCCCATGGCCAACCACTCCTCACCCTTGAGACTGGCAGGGATCAGCATGATGCGGGGCTGGGGGAACCAGTAACTGTCATTTAGACAGTTAAAGACACATTTTTTTTATTTGTTTTGTTAGGTTTTTCTCCTCAAAGTCCCTCGTCCGGCACTGAACCATGCTGCTGGTGCCCTTGGGTCACTGCGGCGTGGGGCAAGTGCCACCCCTCATGAGGGAGCGGACTTCTCGGCTCACTGAGAGGGACTGCTGCGGCACCAGAACCTGGAAGTCTGCTTTCCTGGGCTGGCTCACACTGCACTCGACAGCGGCTCCTTAGCCCTGACCACTCTGACCCCAGACCCCCCGGTGCAATCTTGAACTCATGTCACTGGCACAGAAGCACAGCATGCTGCCACTGAGGCATTAGGCAGTCTGTTCTAGAAGCTTCTTTAAGAACACTCAGGCTTTGCCACCTGGGTTAATAATTTCATGATGCCTGATGGTTTGTGTGTGTGTTTTTTTTCTTCCCACAGAAAAGGCTCGAGGAAAGTATGCTGCAATATCAATTGCTGTGATTGTAACTGTGATAGGACTCCCTCTGTGGTGGAAAACAACGGAGACGTACAGGGCCTCGCTGCCGTATTCGCAAATCAATGAGCTTGACAATCTATGGGTGAGGCACTGCTGTGTGGAACTGGATATGGGAGTCTGGCTCGCTGTGAACCTGTACTTCTGTTACTTTAAACAAATTTGCCTTACAAAATTTTTGTAAAAAAAGTGCTTATCGTTCCTCAGCACAATTCTTCATTATAAAATGGGTGAGAGAGATCCTGTACTGTGATTTGTGGAATCCAGTCACGTGGTCTTGCGGTTATTAGGACATGGCTGGTGACATTGCATTGCATTGCCATCTGAGAGACCAGGGTTTGCATTTGAGCCCCGGAATACTGCTGGGGGCCGAGTGCGTTGCTGAATAGAGGTGCTCATCTCCCAGGGAAGGAAAACATAAGCCACTTTGTACAGTATATACACACCCTCTACATGCTGGTCATGGAGTGGTATTGAAACATTGCAAAAATGATGGCAGATAAAGGATCCAGGGTGTAATTAAGTCTGCCAAAATATCCCTAGCTATGGAGCAGTAGCCAGATAGTGTAGTCACACTGTGTATTTTCCTGGTGCTGCCACTGTAGCACTGTGCCAGCCATCATGCCAGCTTTTATTTTTTTCTCCTATATTGCTGTTTGTCCCTTGAGCCTCTGCCTTCTCTTCTAATCCTCTGGCTCCTGCCAGGCACCTCCCATTGCCAGCCACTCCTCACCCTTGAGACTGGCAGGGATCAACATGCTTCCCTACCACTTCCCACTGCCCTGCACCCCTGCCCCTCCTTTTGGGACTATCAGCCACCTGAATCTCTCCCAGCTTTCCTTAAAACCTATTATAAACTCCGCCCCACCACCTCCAGTGTTCCACCACCTTCTCGGTAAAGAACTGCCTGATGCCTCTCCCTCGGCCAGCCTCCACTCATGAGCTCTCATCATTGTGTTGTCATACAGCCCCAGTGTCTACCTTGTTTATCCCCCTCAGGAATTTGTAGGTCTCAAACATATACCCCCACCCCTTACCCCTGCTGGCCTCCAGGGTGTACATATCTAGGTCCGCCAGCCTCTCCTCGTAGGATCTACCCCGCAGTTGATGTTAGTTGTGAAGACCGCTGTTCACCTTCCCTGCCAGCTGAAGAAGAGTGCATGCATGGCAATCCCTGCTCATCATTGTGTGGGACAAATAGAAAAATGGTGGCAAAATCTTGAAAGCTGCTGATTGGCTGAAGCAGTCTTTGACCCGTGATGATATCTCAGTATATCATCCTGGTTCAAAACTCATAACCATGGTCAGCCATTTTCTACACTTTGGGGCCATTTTATTATTGTGATAAAAGATGAAAGGGTGTTGTATATTCTATATTATGAACTGAGGAGCATAAATAGAGGAATCTGATTGGCAGAGAGCTCTTTGAAGCCATGTTGATATCGGGCTACATCATCACGGCTTCAGAAAAGTTCCAGTGCCACCAGCGTCCTTGCTCTGTCTGAGAACTGTTTTTTCAAAATGTACTCCTACATCACCTAAAAACGTGTTCATAAAACGTTTAAAAACCTGTTTGTTTTATTTTTTTATTTATGAAAATTCAAACTCAGTTCATAATAGCAATAAGTCACTCCAGGGTGTGGTATATCATGGGATATCATCACTTCTTGGGTCGTTGGACGCACTCAGCCGTCGGCCTCGTGCCCAACCACCCGAGGCGTGACGATATCCCATGATATACCACACCCTGTCGTGCCTTATTGCTTAATTATAGGATACTGTTTCTTCCTGGGTGATTAAAGACACTGGGTTTTGCCTTGTGCCTTACAGTTCACCCAAGGTGTGACAGTATCTCATGATATGTCGTTGCACCCTAGAGTAGTGTTGTTCTTCAATTACAGCATAACACAAAAATCTGCAACAGAGTGGACATACTGGGGGGGGGGTGTTGAGAGAAAAAAAGATGATCTAAAAAAGCTGGAAGACTGGTCAAGGGTTTTGTAACTGGACTTGAGTGTCAAAAAATTTAAAATTATGCACATAGGACACAGAAACCCAAGGGCAATGTATCAGGTTTTTTTTGGGGTGTGTGTGCGTTATCAACCACACAACAGGAAAAGGATCCTAGGGGTCATGATATTTGATGACTTGGTGTGATGGGGCAATGTGAAATGCTAGTAGGATGCTGGGGTGCAGCAGAAAAAGGGAGGTAGTGTTACCCCAGTATAGATCAATGGTGAGGTCACACCTGGAGGACTGTGTCCAGTTCTGTAGGCCCCATCTCAGGAAGGACATAGACTGGGTGGCGGGGGTACAGGGAAGGGCAACTAAGATGGTGCATGGCCTTCATCAGAAGCCTTACGAGGAAAGGCTCGGTGAGTTAAATATCTATTCACTGGAGGAAAGGGGAGAAATGATAGACACATTCAGATACCTCAAGGGTATCAGTAAGATACAGGAGGGTGACATATTGCGCAGACAGAGAAGCTCAGGGACAAGGGGGCATGATATGAAACTGAAAGGGGGGAGATTTAGGGGGAAAAAGCTGAGATATTTCTTCACGGAAGGGGTGGTGGATGCCTGGAACAGCCTACCAGCAGAGGTGGTGAGTACTGGGTGACGGGTTTCAAACATGCATGGGATAGACACAGGGGACCTTAGTAACAGGACTGTTTTTTTTGGGGGTAAGGCCTGAGTTCAGTTAGGATCTACGGTAGAAAGTAGATAGGTAGGGATTTCAGGGCAGACTAGGTGGGCCAGGAGGTCCTTTTCTGCCAACAGCTTCTATGTTTCTAGAACCTCACAGGGCAGTTACAGTGTCTTGTTTTTTGGAGTTTTCTGATAATTGCCTTTTTTTTTTTTTTTTTAATTTCACTTGTTTTCCTTGATATCCAGCTGCCTTCCTCCGCAGTAGTCATGGGAGCAACCTCCCAGTCCCATTGTACGTGTGACCTGGTTTCCCAAGTTCCACGGCTGTGCCTCTGTGACAGGGCTGTTGGGTGGAGCCTGACAGAGGCCTTGCATATCTAACTGCTATGCTGCAGCAATGAGGGGTCCCAAGTGCTTTCAAATTTGTTACTGTGCTGAACATATTTCTTTTCCTTGTTGGTCTCCTGCTCACATGACATCGACTGTGTTTGGCTCTGGCCATGGGTGTTTAAGGTGTGCCTGGGTTGAGCCTCTGATGTCCTCCCACCTGAAGTTACAGCACTGTTGTGCAGAGCAGCAACAGCGACCACCCTCCTGGAGAAGGAGAGTGTCCATTGGGACTCCCCCACCCCCACCCACCCCGCTTTCTCACACCACAGGTTCATTTCCAAACTTGGGGTGCCGACATTTAGAGCTGTTTGTTACCCATTTTTTATAACATCCCCCCCCGCCAAAGCCTTAGAGCGTATTGTCGCCAACCAAATCACTGACCACCTCACAAAATACAATATTCTCTGCAACCAACAACATGGCTTCCATAAGGGGCATAGTACCACCACTACCCTCCTCGCTTTCACCTCGCATGCCCACTCCGCTTTGGGTCGCGGCCACCTCACAGGTGCTATCTTCATGGACCTCTCTAAAGCTTTTGACACTGTCAACCACGCCCTACTGCTAACCACTCTCTCTCTTCCAGTGGCTTCTCCAACGATACTTTAAACTGGTTTGCCAGCTACCTGTCGGGTAGAACACAACAGGTCAAGGTAGGCACTGTCCTGTCCCCTTGCCTCCCAGTCTGCGCTGGTGTTCCACAGGGATCGATTCTTGGCCCCGTACTTTTCAGCCTGTATCTAAACTCCCTGCTGTCGGACGTCTCAGGAAACCTGCTCCTCTATGCGGATAATGCCGTACTGTTCGCCTTTGACTTCGACCCACTTAAACTCCACCAAACACTCCAACATAGCTTCCACGAAGCAGAACATTGGTTCTCCACCCAGCGTCTAACAATTAACTACAAGAAAACAAAAGCCATGATCTTCTCCCACCCACAGAACCCTCACAAGAACCTCTGTCCCCCATTTCTCACTGTCAACCACAAACCCCTCGAGCAAGTTAGCAACTTTAAATACCTTGGGATCACTCTAGACCCAGCCCTCAACTATAAACAACACATTCTCCTTCTTTCCTCAGCCTTAAACTCGAGATTAGGAGTGCTATATAGGTACAAACATTGCCTCACCCTGGTGGCCCTACGGCTCACCGTCAATTCCCCCGTTCTCGCCCTCCTTGACTTATTTTTTTTTTTTATTTATTATATTCTCGGATTACAAATACCTTTGAGCAGAAACTGCTCGTTTACAAAGGTTCCATGTCAAAGGATGAGGGTCAACATACATACAGAGGTAGTAAAAGAATGCACAATAAACAACCAAAGCAACTAAAAGAAAAAATAAAGATACTCAGTTATAACATACTTTGAGATAATATTCATATAACGAGCAGTTTGAGTAGGCAGCTGGCTGCGGTAACAATAAGAGATAGAGGCACCATAGGCAGTTAGTATTGCAGGCGTGCGACTGGGAGAGGAAGTTGGCAGGCTAATGGGCCACTGTCCGATGGTGGTGGAAAATGTCTTGTACCAGTGGAGATGTGAAGCAGGAAAGGAGTCACACGGAAGGCCCAGTGCCAGAGGGAATGAGACTGGGAAAGGGCGAGCTGTGAGACATGAGTGAGCTGGGAGGTGTTTAGAGAGATCTCTGTTCAGAAAAGCAGTCACATTGAGTGGTAGAGGTGAGGTAAAGTTTGAGATTCCTTTTGAAGGGTCCAAGTGTAGTAGAGGAAAGTGCTTTTTATTGAGGGAATTGAACCATTGAGCGGCTCTATAGATAAAGGACCGCTTGACCCATGGAGGTACGACATCTGGGAACCTGAAAGGTTAGAGATTGGGCACCACGTGTTTGTTGAGTGCCACTGTGGGTAGTAAGAAGTGAGCTAACACCAGGTGGCATGAGACCAAGAGAATCTTTTAGTAAGTAAGCAAGTCTGGTATGTTGTATTCTGCGTAGGGGTAGCCAGCTGGCCTGTGCATAGAGGTCACAGGTGTGAGTTTGTCGGGCTGCACCGTTAGTAGTCTACAGGCTTTGTTGAGAGCAACTGAGATCCTGCGGAGGGCACTTGTTGAGGCAGAGCTATAGACGGCAAGGCCGTAGTCAATGATAGAGGTGACAGAGCTGTAGATGGCTAGTTTAAGGGCATCCGCAGGCATACAGTGCTTGTGTTTGTGTAGTAGTCCAATCTGTATATTGGCGGTCTTGGCAACAGTGTCAATATGCTGAGTGTAGGAGAGGGTACTATCCAGGGTAATACAGGTACTTGAACTCTTTGATATGTTCGGAAAGGGGTTCCCAGCTCGGTTCTGATGGTGAGGGACAGAGAGTTGTGCCTGCTCTGTCGGGTTACAGAAGGACATGGCTTTAGTCTTGCTGTGGTTCAGGACAAGTTTATGAGAACTGAACCAGTCTATCCGCTTGAAGTCGAGCTGCAGCTGGGATTCAAGGACTGTAATGTCATGGTGGCTGGAAAACAGGACTGCATCGTCTGCGTATAATAATATTTTTTGGTGGCAGGCACTGGGGAGATTGTTGATGAAGAGGGAGAAGAGCAGAGGGCCCAGAATAGACCCCCTATGGTATTACCATGTACAGTGCTGCCCCCACCTCTGCGCTAAACAGACTCCGCCTTGTACTCAACAAAGCCTGCCTTCTCATCCTAGGTTGTGATCACCTCACCCACACCTGTACACTCTACAACTCCTCAAAATGGCTAAACCTAGATAGCAGAATCCAGTATCATACATGTCTAATGACAAAGAAGACACTGTTGGGTCTCGCCCCTCCCTCTCTTTCCTCTATTATTCGCCCAGCAGCCCCACACGAAACTCAAACAAGCCACTTCTATGGGTACCCCACCCTCATACCAGCCAACTTCAAAGGACTTTCAGCTACCAAGCCCCTAATTGGACTAACTCTCTCCCCATCCAAATAGCCAATGAAACAAGGCTAGGTCCTTTTAAAGCTAGACTAAGGGAACTCCTCCAAGGCTCTAACGTATGTGACGGCCCCTGACTTAGTCCGGCAGAATGCTGTCCTATTCGCGCCCATAACTTTCTCTGTTTCTGGTGCAAAATCTCTCCTATCTCACTGTCAGCCGGTTACAGTCTTCTCTGCAACCATGTGGCTATGCTTAAATGAGACTCAATTACTATACTGACCTAGGCCTCCTCCTGATCTACCCTTGACTGCCATGTAATGCAGTGTAATGTAATTCTTCATTATATGCTGTACTGTACTATCAACTCTGTTAGCAAATGTTTGCTCTGTGCCTTAATGTATGTCGTGGAACCTTTGTAAATGAGTCTCTGACTCAAAGGTCTTTCCGAATATTTACCAATAAACAAACAAACAAACATTCATTTTTGGCTATTTTATGAATAAGTGTAATAATCCAAGGTTACAAGTTAGCCAGCCTGGGAGTGGGTCCCAAGATGACAGCCTGGGTAAAGAATTGGCTGGAGAATAGGACACAGAGAGTAATAGTAAATGGAGTCCACTCAGAAGAAAGGAGGGTTACTAGTGGGGTACCGCAGGGTTCAGTATTAGGACCGGTCCTCTTCAATGTCTTTATAGCTTACATTCATGGAAGGAAAGTATGTCTCTTTGCAGATGACACTAAGATCTGCAACAGAGTTGATGCACAGGGTGGGGTGGAAAGGATGAGAAGGGACTTGGCAAGGTTAGAGGAATGGTCAAATATATGGCAGCTTAGATGCAATGCTAAGAAGTGCAAGGTAATGCACCTGGGAAACAAAACCCAGGGAAGAGTACACAATGGGGGTGAGATACTAACAACAAAAAATGGAAAGGGACCTGGGGGTAGTCATATCAGATGACCTAAAGGTGGGCAAGCAATGTGAGAGGGCAGCAAGGAGGGCTGGGGAGATACTGGGATGCATAGGGAGAGGCATCACCAGTAGAAAACAGGAAGTTATTATCCCTCTGTACAGACAGCTGGTGAGACCCCATCTGGAGTACTGTGTGCAGTTCTGGAGACCCAATCTCCGCAAAGACATAGACAGGATGGAAGCTGTCCAGAGGAGGGCAACTAAAATGGTGCAGAGTCTGCACCGAAGACACATGAAGAGAGACTTAAGGAGCTTAATATGTATAGCCTCGAGGAAAGGAGGAGAGGGACATGATAGAAACTTTCAAGTACCTCAAGGGAATCAACAAAGTCCAAGAGGGTAGCATCTTTCAAAAAAGAGGTGTGCAGAACAAGAGGGCACAATTTGAAGATGGGGAGGGCTCCAGAGGTAATTTAAGAAGTATTTTTCACAGAGGGTTGTGGATGCATGGAGCGGCCTTCCGGAGGAAGGTTGTGGAGTCAAATCAGTGGTGGAATTCAAGCATGCATGGGATACTCATAAGGCAATTCTGGGGGTTGGGGGTAGGAAGAAGTAGGCTGCTGGTTAACTAGGATCTGCAGCTTATCCAGTAGGTAGGGAAATGGGCAGACTGGGTGGGCCAAGCGGTCCTTATCTGCCATCAAATTCTGTGTTTCTATGTTTCTATCCACTCCGAGTGTGTATCAATGCTGACAGCCTCACTTTGTGGGTGGTTGAAGGCAACCTACCCAGGCCGTTCAGTTATTAAAATATTGTGGCACACCCAACTGTGAATTATTTCTTACAGAAGCGCAGTAACACACTCCATGATATGCAGTTGTGTTGTAATAACCCCACTTCTTGGGTGCTGGAATTGTCTTAACCCACCTGGGTTGTGTGATTGAACAGCATAATTGCACACCCCGTCATGTGTCATTGCTTGCCTGTTGTTGATGCCATTTCACATCACCAGTGCTGTTGCTATGGCAGCCATTTACTGTACATAGTAGGAAAGTAGACAGTGGAAATTGTGAAACAATGCATGATCCACTCCAAGTGACACAAGATCACTCAGGTCTCCTCATTTCATGCTCCTCTTCTGTTTCTCTGCCATATCAGGTTTCCCAGGCACATTTCCGAGGTTTCTAAAACATTGTTTTAGAATTGTGATAAGCTTGTTTTTGATAAATTATGCAGGATTCTGCGCTAAATGACAGATGGCTACATCATAAAACCACCAACAAAATTTGTCACCAAGAGTCTCGGCTGCACCCACCCCACCACATCTCTAGAAAAAGCCGGGCATGTTATGCTGTCTGGAGACATTGGTCAAGTCAGATGACAAAAGTAGCACAACTCTACAATTTTTCAACTTAACATAGAAACATAGAATCTGACGGCAGATATGGACCGCTTGGCCCACCTAGTCTAGCCATTTTCCCTACCTGCTGTAACACCGCAGACCCTACTTGACCTCTGGCTTTACCCCCGCTTTTCCTGCCACAAGATTCGGTTTCCTTATGCCTATCCCATGCATTCTTGATTCCCGTCAGGTGTCTGCCCCCTCCTGACCCCGATCTCTACAGTGTCGGTGTGCCAGCTCCCAGCCACCATTAGGGGCCAGGCATGCACCGACCACTGGTCACCCCCCAAAGGAGAGCTGTCCCTGGGATGCTCAATCCTTCTCCTCCCCTGCCGACTCCCAGTGGCCCACACTTGCTTCCAAACACGGATCGCTGACATGGCACGAGGTGTGGTGTCCAGCGCTTCAACCCTCAGCGCCATCGGGCTTGGTCTCCTAGGGCTTTTGATGCAGACCCTGCGCCATTTTAGTTGTCTGTCTGTGTCCTTACAGAGATGTGGGTCCGGATTTTCAGAGGGCCCTTTGAATGATGCAGGGTGCATCAGACATCCACCTTGCATCCAATCTAGGTGTGCCAAAGAGACTTAGTACGGCAAACGTTTTTATTTCTGAATCTTTTTATTTTTGTGTTCAGCTGGAGCTGAAGGTGCCAGTGGAAGTAGTCTTTGCCAAAGGCTGTCTGTCACCAGAACAACAGAGGAGGATTCCCACTAGTCAGTTGAAGCAGACTGAGCAACAGCTAAATGGTGAGTACTTGGAGGGAGACATGTGCTCAGACATTTCCCTCTATAATGGACGGATCTGCGCAAAATAAAATGGCGGGGCCTTGCAAACGGAGAATAAAAACTGGTGTGAAAGTGGAAAGAAGCAAATTACATTTTTTCTTTTTTCAAACAAGATTTTGTCCCCCCTCCGACCCCACCATTATGACACCTTTTGAACCCCCCCCCCCCCCCAATCACTCTCCCAGCCTGACATCAGCTAATTGTCGAGTACCACAGGAATCTTTAGGATCAAGGGGGTTTGATGAGGTTTTACCTCTTGGTTTCTGCTGGTCTCTGACTGGTGCCACAGTCAATGCTAGATATCCGCAACATTCCGGTGGAATGGGCTGAAATATGGAACCAGATAGCTTAGTGGGTTGGTAGCGGGTTAAGGAGCCTTTTGGCCAGGTCACTGGTTCAGATCCTGCACAGGCTGGTAGTGGCTGAAAGCCATCATCACCTGAGGGCTGTTCACTGACCTATGTGAAATGAGTTGTGATAGTTTCAGTCCATTGCCCAATAGGCAGGTGCCCACGTCACAAAACCACTAACACTAATTGGCACCCTTGTTGGCAGTCTCACATGAGAGACCAAGGACTGCTTGAACATGGAGTCTGAACTACCCTACCATATACAGTATGTGGTGGTCCCGCCAAGACAAGATTGAGGCACATTGGCGGGGAAGCATGCACTGTGATTGCCTATGCTGTGCCTGTTATGTGGATGAGCACAGGGCTTCAGGGTTAAGTGCTGTCAGTCCATCACATATTGCAAGCACTAAATTCACACACAGAAAAAAAACAACCTTTAAGAGGCTGATCTCTTTGAAGCCTTGGTCCCCCATTCGAGTCGCTATAGGAACAGGACAGGACAGTGGTGTGCCCCGCCCCCCCCGGTTCAGCCATGTTGTAGTGATGTGTGCTACTGCAAGGCTGCCCCTTGGATTACATTTCTTAGAAAATGTGTTACTGGCATCACAAAAGTGAACCTGAGATGCTCAGTTCGACTGAAGTTTGTAGTCATAAACAGCTCCCAGATATGCACATCCCATCACAAAAATGCCCCTTTTTTTCTACTGTGTGAAGTTTTCTTAAGTTCTGAGCTCTGATAAATTTCTGTTGGTTTCTCCAAGCTAAAACTGGATTCAGGCGCACATATGAAATAAAGTGCCGGACGGCGACAGTGATGGAAGAGGATGCCCTGAAGATGTCCAGTGTGGAAGGTATTGCTGTCTAGTTCGTCATTTATAAAATGGGACATAGCTTTTTTTTTTTTTTTTTAATCATATTAAAATGTTTGTTAGCCGGCTCAGTGGCGATGAGGGTTGAGGCATCCACCTTACCTCGTGCCATCTGGCGACCTGGGTTCGGGAGTGAGCCTGTGGAACCGGGGGTTGGCCGGGTGGGAGAGGATCGAGCATCCAGTGGACTGCTCTTCTGTCCTGGGAAGGAGAGGGGTTCACGCTCCATGGCGCGAGCGGTGCCCAGTGGAGACTGGGTGCACTGCAGCCAGGGACTGAGTAACCAGGGGGACAGCATCGGCAGCCTTCCCAAGGAGGTGCGAGCATGCACGCCATGCACTGGTTGGCAGTACATGTCCCCATGAGGGGGTGTGGAGAAAGGAAACGCCCAGCTGCCGGGTGAGGCGATGGTGGTGCTTTGGTGACCAAGCCCACACGCCCAGTGCCGCCCAGAACCCAACCCACTCTCTGGGTCCGCCTCCCTGTAGGGGTCAAGGGAGAGGGGGACCACACCCGATTTGTCAGTCGGGGGACGGGTTCAGGCAGGCGGTGGAGGCGAAGCCGAGCAAGCCCACCCAAGAGATGCCCCGGTTGGCTGGTGCAAAAACAGAATTGGGGAAAAAAAAATGTATTGTTGTTCACAAACAAGAAAAAAAGAAAACTGTGGAAAAGTATGTAACCAGCATATAACATGCCGATATTATCAACATGTTTTTAAATCATCTATAAAATGTAACAATAAGCTATGCATTGGGCTGGCTCCTCAGATCAGCAGTAGCGTTTTATCACTGTTGATGGTGACAACCCAAGTTCCTGCTCTGAGCCAGGAGTGTTGCAGTGCCTATAGGAGGAGGGTTTTCCATACTGATTCCCCCCCCCCCAATCATCCCGGGATATAACCTGTTCAGGTGATGGCAGTCATATGAATGGCAGGGGGATTTTCTTCCCATGTTTCTCCTTCGTCCTCCCACGTTCTCTTTGGTTTAGGACTTGCTGTACAGCTTCAGTGACACGGGGTACCCCTGCAGAAGGAGTAAACTCCCTGGTCTGTGCGCAGGGGTCTCTGTGCACCGGAACCTGCCATCAGCCATCCCCAGCTGAGGCACGCTACCCTCTGGGAGTTGCCTGCAGCTTGTCCTGTCTCCCAATGCAGGGTCTGAAGTCTGCTCCCAAATTCCAGTCTGCACTGCTGGGCCCAACATTGAGGTAGCTGGGGGGGGGAGGGGACTGAGAGTCCCAGAGGTGAAAGAATGGCACCTACGTCCACTACGCTGCTGCTGCATGGGTGACCACAGGTGGTGGAACTGCAGGTGGGAGAGAAGATGCTGGGAGGATCTGTGCCTTAGGAGTCCTTGCCACTGGCATCCGGGGAGGAGTCAACAGGGAAAATGTACACAGCCTGTCCGGATCAAGCTTGACAGAAGGTAGTCGAAGGTCACACACAACCCGCCTGGTCTGTCTAACTTGGATTTGGACTCCAGAGGTGGGTTGTCCCTAAAATCTTTGTCACTTAGGATAATGCACAAGGACAAAGAACCCTCAGTCAGTGTGGTATTGGGGCTGGGAGCTGGCTCAAAATAGGCAGATGGTAAGCATTACTAAGTCCACTACTGGTCGCTACATGAGCCACCCATGTTCGGGGAATGGACTCCGGCATCTCAGTGACAGCTTTCCTTCACTGGGGGAGGGGGATATTCTGTCGTCCTATTTTTTTTTTTTTTTTAACTTTGTTTTATTGTGTTTAAAAAGAAATCAGAGTGCAGTCTGTATAATCAATGTGTATATATCCTTAGTTAAAAGTCTGAACATCCGTTGCGATATTTAGTTAGTCCAAAGAAGTTTCAGCCACATATTCTGGCTTAGTGCCCCCCAAAAAGTTTTGAATACAACACTTTTTATTTCTGCAGTGTGCTAGGAAGTTGTTATGGCATAAAGACCGTAAAATACTATATTTGATAGTAGCTTCCTACCTGTAAGGAGCCCCTATAACGTGCATGCAGGACTTCATACCTTAGGCAGGAACTATATATTGTAAATTAATTAACTTTGTTATAATAGTTACATCCTTTTTAACAGTCATAACATGAAACTGTCTGTAGTTTACGCAGTAGGAACATTTAGGTGTTGAATTCTTATACTGAGCGGTAAACATTTTTCCTTTTCATGGGATGGTGGTGGTAGTGGAAGAGGTCTGTGTAGTCCGCACTGCTGTGGCAACTTGTGGCCATCAAGACCATGCAGTCTGAAGCAAGACCTTTGAGAAAGTATTCTCATTGGGGGTAGTAACCCTGTTTCAAAGGACAAGGCCCCTCCATCCCCTGGCCACGGAGCCTGAACCCCACTGCCCAACACCGTAAAATGTATTGTTTATATACTGACTGCAGGTACAATAAAACCTCACTCGGTTACATGTGTTATACCAAACTACATTGTTGCTACAGGTAACATTCAGATAACTCGAAAGGATTTGAGATTGTTTGTCAAAAGTTCAGTGCTTTAAGTTTTTTGAGTTCATTTAGGCTTCCCACTCATCCCTCCTTCTCCGAAAGTCCTCCGGTCCCTGGTGAGAAGTGAATTGTGATCTAATTTTTTCTGCTAACTTGCCAGCATTATTGGGGTTGGAAAAAAATGTATGTTCTGCCTCCGTGTTGTATATTGAGCGTCGCTGGCAGCAGCATGTGTTGGCTGATGCGTAGTTCATGGAAGAGGAGTCACACACCATCAAACCCTTTCTTCCGCTCTCTAGTGCTATAGCTCAGGTTTGGGAAGATTCAAACCTCAGTACCATCCCATTTTAGTCCTCCATGCTGGCTTTTTTTTTTTTTTTTGATATTTAATTATATTTTCATTTTAACACATTTACTCGAGACAATAAATAAACTTGCATAACAAATACACAACATACACAGGTCAGAACAGGTATCAATTAATGGATGTTATCATTTTTTTTTTGTAATTAATATTTCTACCTCTGTCCCAGCCTGCCACCCCCGACCCATCTGGAGAGACACCAGCATCCCACTGCCTTCCACCCTACCCAATGGAGTCCCAGAGCCCCATGGAGCCACAGCTATACCCCCCCAGACGGGGACGAGGCGGGGGCCAAACGTCCCGAAACTTGCATATCATCGATCCAGGACTAGCTGAGCGGGTGGAGGCAAATCCTGGGCATGTCCCAGTCTCCCCATCTTCCCGGCGGTGGCAGGCTCTTTTTTCCGTTTTCTCCCTCCTCATACAGCATGTAGATTCCTGGCGTCAAGGCGCTAGGCGCTGACGTCCACACTGTAAAGTGGCCAGCCAGCAATCCATTTAGGGCTTTCAGTACTCCGAACCTCCGCTCGGAGTCGGGCAAGTGTGTAGGCAGTGGCCTAGACTCTCCCTGAGAAGGCGAGCTGTTGCTGGACGCCTCCAGCCTATCTCCCTGCTGACCCACCAGTGACCCGAGTCTGCTCCTTCGAACCCAGGTCGCTGGTGTGGAGTGAGGGTGATCCAGCTCAACCTCACTGCCGCTGGCCGCATGTCATCCTTTTAAAAAAATATATATATATATATTTTGACAGGATTATCTTAAATTGATATACAATAAGTAAAATACCATAAAATGGAGTAAAATAAAATGAAATAAAAAGGAATTTCACCACAGAATTACACTACTTAGTACCAGAAAAAAAAACAAAGTTGCTCATTGGCTACCCTACACATTGATTAGGTTAGGTATACTCTTCACAATGCTTTGGGAGACAACTCTATTTGATCTCCAGATATTCCCTTATTAAAATAGGAGCTGCAGTATATCTCACTTTCTTGCCCCAAGTGGCTCCTATGGTACAAAATCTGCCGTATAGTGTGATATATATATATATATATAGGATCCAGCTACGCCAGCGTAATTCAGACTTTTCTGTTGCATGGCAGGTCAGAGCTGTTAAACGCTCCATATGATAGATCTCAGTCATAAGGTCCCTCCACTCTTCTACAGTCGATATTACTGCAGAGAGCCACCTAACGGTAATAGCCTTCTTGGCAATCAAGAGACATATACCTGTTAGTCTCCTGGTTGTCGGGTCCCAAAAACCTGGTGGTAACTGGGAGAATAAAAACATCTCCACTGTAAGTTGGGGCTGGGAAATAAAAAGCTCCCGTAAGGCCGCCTGCAGCGCAGTTATGAAGTGGGCTAGAGCAAAATGGCTCCAAACTACATGACCATGTGTGGCCGGGGAACCTCCGCATCCCCTCCAACATGAGGCTCCCAGATTAGGCAGATATTTAACTTGTATGGCAGGGGTTCTAAAATATTTAATGGTTAGTTTCCAGTTAAATTCTGTAATCTGTAGGAGGTTGTATACGAGTGTAAAGATTTAAGATGGGCATCCCAACTTTGCTCTGAAAGGACAATTTCTAAGTCTTTCCCCCAGTTTGGTATGACCTAAGATAAAGAGTTACCCCTGATGGCCATCAATATGTTGTGTGTGTATATATGAGATCATATGTGTTAAGGGGGCTCTCCCTTGCAGTGCCTGTTGGATAACGTCATATAGCCCTGTTTGAAAACCCTGTTCCAATTCCGTTCTTAAAAAATTGTTTAACAAAGTTAACCACCTACAGGTATTGGAATTGGTCATGGGTCTGTAGCCCATATAAATCATGGTTCTACAAATGTACGGGGTACCCCATCTTTTAGGATGTGTACTAGTGTGATGATCCCTTGTCTTTCCCACTGTCTAAATCCGGAGTCTAATCTTGCCGGTAAAAACTGGGAGTGCCCGGAGAGAGAGAGAGATCAACAGGGGTCTAAGGGGGTGCAAATTGTGCAGAGTTGCCTAAAGTCCTCCAGCATTTTATAGTACTAGATGTATAGGGATTGATCGTAATATCTGCCAGCGACAGACTAGGGCATGCCAGCAGGATCTGCCACAAATTAGAGAGGTCCTCTGCCTTAATCTCTAGTTCTCTCCATTTAGCAAAGTATGTTTTATGGAACCACAGGAAAATCATTCTAAGCTGGGCTGCTCTGTGATATCCCTCAAGGTCCGGGAGAGCTAATCAAAGCAAAAAGCACAGCAACTTTATTTATATAGCACCTTTCATAGTCAAGGCGCTATACATAGTATAAATTACAATAAAAACAATAATATACTAAAATTAAAATAAATTAATTAACACTTAATTAGAGAAGGCCAATGAAAATAAATGTTTACCCCTTGGGTAGTTGCAAGGTTGCATATCTTACCCTGGGTGATTTGTAATCCCATATATAGCATGAGATTTTTCTTATTTATACTTGTGAAAAATTGTTTTGGGGGTGCAATTGGGAGAGTCTGCGATAAGTGGGAAGCAGGTTCATCCTTATCACCGCTTTTCTTTGTATGAGAGGGAAGGGAATGGTCCATCACTTCTCTAGCTCCATGTTCAAAAGAATTCATAAGTGGGTCATAATTATGTTCCTATAGCAGGTGTGGGCCAACTGTGAAATTAACACTCGGATACAAATTGTTTTAGCTTATCATCTTTTTGCCTTACCTCCTTGGCTGGGGGTGGTGGTCCTATGGTTCGTCCTGCATCCAGTCCGACCCTGTCAGTCCCTGCACTGACCGCCAGCCCGAGCTGCCACCCCTTGGCGCTCTCACCTCCTGGCAGCATCGCTCCCTACAGCGAGGAAGACCACACGGGAGTCAGAACCAGAGGGAGCTGCATGAGGCCTTTCGGTGCAGCATCACGAAATGAACCCACTTGCGCCAGGAGGATTGGGGCTGATTTTTCCTCCCTTTGAGCCACAGTCAGCACAGGCTGTAGTGGACATCAATGATGGTGTAGTGTCGCTTCCATGCATCACATGTCCAGTGTCTGCCTCCGATCCTCTACTAGACCGTGTCCCGGCTGCACACCAAGGCCTAGCCGCCAGGAGCCAGCACGAACGGATATCCCTCCCCAGAGGAGGAGAGCAGTCCTGGGGCACTTGATCCTTCCTCCCCCCTGGCCGACCCACTGACACCCAGGGTCGCTCCCGAACCCAGGTCGTCAGCGTGGTGCGAGGTGTGGCATCCAGCGCCTCAACCCTCAGCGCCACCGGGCTGGCTCAATCCCCAGATACTTTAATTTAGGAAGATTCCATCTAAAAAGAAACTGAAGGGGCTCTGTGGAGCAGCTTACAGGCGAGACGCACGTTGGATCAGCTCTGCACCAATTTAGAGAAAAACCGAATAAGACTTAATTTTCTTGCCAGGAAAGTTGGAAATATTGGCTCCTGGTGAAAAGATCACCTCAATCGGTGTCGTTTGATACTAAAAACGGACATGGTCTGCAACCAGAAAGCCAGTGGGAGCGGTCAGAAAAATGCATCTGCGGCTGCTGAACAGGACACGGCTGCTCTGACAACAGTTGCCAGAGGAGAACCCCCATGGAGAGCTCTGCAAGCCTCAATGCAGGCGATGGATCTGAAGGTTGAATCCATCCTTTGGAGATTCGTTGAACAAGAAGCCAAATTGGAAGTAATAATGCAAACCGCAGCATCGGCAGAAAAAAACTGCAACATAAGCTATAACTATGAACGCACAGTTGAAATACAGGTTGGAAGCCGTGGAGGACTCAAACTGGGCCTCGCATGTGCATATAGTGGGTCTCCCTGAAGGGAATGAAGATGGAGACGTACTAACATTCTTACACTCTTGGTTATTGGAGGTACTTACTGTGCAAATAGATATCTCCCCAGGACAGCTTTGTACGGCATACAGGATTACTACTTCTAGAGCTGCGGTACCGCGTGGTGAAGTTCCGACAGTGGTGATGTTGGTGACTGCCAGTTTGTTTATTTGGGATGCAATTTTGAAAGTGGCCTTAGTTTCAGTGGAGCCACGATCCACCTATTCCTGGACTTGCCTTTCGCCACAATGGCAAGACGAAAACAATTCGATGCGGTTCGAGCACGGCTCGGAGGTCTTAGTAAATCACTCCCTGCTGATGCCAGCTCAACTCTGCATACAGTATGGGGGTCGCACCTTCCAATTTAGCGACCCGATGGAAGCGGGGAAGAAAGCTGAAGCCATTGCCTGCGAATTCCAGGCAGTAGAATCGAAAAGGACCAGTGACTCTGATAAGACCTGAAGGGTAATTGGGACTAATCTGGCTAATGTTATAAAACACTTGTGGACACTAAAATGGAGAAGGTTACAGTAATTAATATATAATGTTAAGTAACAAAGCTAAATAACTCTTCAGTGGTAATCTTTAACCACATTTTCTCTCTTCTCTCTTCTCTTCTGGCACACATATTATTGTGGTATAATCTGATTCTAATAGTGCTAAATATGTTGAATTTTGATGTTTCCTGTGGGATTTGGGGACACATCAACACTGGATGCTGAGTTTCACTTTTTAAGGACTTGCTAACATCCCCAAAAGCCTTAGTAGGCTGTAGCTTGTTGGACTCCTATCTTACAGAGTTTATGATTGGATTTACCTCTCTCTTTCTTAAATAAGATTGTAAAGGCTATAGATCTTACATTTACATTAGCTGTATCTGTAATGTAACTGATGCCTTACGGTAAAATGTACTATATATCTTTGCTTTTGCAAAAACGCAATAAACATAAAGTTCAAAAAAAGGAAACCGAATTTCTATGAAGGGGCTATAGTGCACACAGAGCACCTCTCTTACTCAGGTTCACCTTATACCCAGATAAGGACCCAAAAGTCTCTAGCAAGCTCCAAAGTGGAAGAATAGAATAGGTGGTGCTAAGAGGTTGAGGTGCGGACGCCACACCTTGTGCCACGCTGGGGGTCGGCAGGGGAGGGAGAGGATTGAGCGTCCGATGACAGCTCTCCTCTTCTCTCCTGGGGTGGGTATGTCATCTCACTCCTTGACTGCCTCCCCGGTGGAGGATGGCGAGCAGCACCAGACCACGGGAGACTAGTAGCGCGGCATCGTGATGCACGTGCTTTCACGGCTGCGAGGGGAAGGGGACAAGAAAAGTGTGAAAAATGGCTGATGACTCTGTGATGTCTCCTCCGGTATAGCAGTGTGCCATCCCCCCAGATTGCCTGTAATTGCTAGGTAATCAGGGCTCAGGGTCCGGAAGCGGGTGGGGGGCAGCTGCTGGGCGGGAGGAGGTGGATATCGTCGGCAGGCCAGGAGGATGAGTGCAGGGGCCAGAGGGGCGGATATCAGCAGCAGGCTGGAGAATGAAAAATAGAAAAGAATACACAAAAAAAAAAAAGCCGACGGGTGGGACAGCAGGATCAACCAGATAAAATCTACATGACTACGCAGACAAAGTAAAAACTGATAAGACTTTTGCGAAATGCTGTATTGGGCCCTGTCTCACACTGGGATGGGGCCCGATTGCAGGTAGACAGTTCCCTTTAAACACTCAGTCTGCACAGCCACTCGTAGTGGGGTGAGGAGAGGGTGGTTAGATCACTAAAACCAGCCAGACACAAACCACAAATAATTTTTTTTCTTCCCCCACCCCACCCTTCCACATAGGTATTTCCCGGTATGACCAGGGTTGTGACTTCTACTATTGTTATACTTTATACAATTGCTATTTACTGCATGTAACTTTATTTTGTAAACCACTGTTATATTGTGTTCTTTTGTTATCTGTATTGCACCTGTATGTTACCACTGTTGTATCTTATACTGTAACCATGTCTACCCTCCCTGCGACGAGGTGCCTTTGTAAATGAGTCCCTGACTCAAAGGTTGAAAATCCGACTTTCAAAAATAAATAAATAGACTTCTCCGGTTCCAACAGGTACGCCGGCAAATCATCTGCGTATAATGCGAGTTGGTGATAATCCCCCCCCACCCGCATACCTGGAGCTCGGAGCCCATTGACTTGCACTGCTCGGTGCCGAAATTTACGCCTGCCCCCGGCCCTGCCTTTATTAAATAGTCTCCTTCAAGGTCACCTGTGCTGCAAATTACCCGCCCCCTGTCTTACATCCTATCCTGACCCACTTGCTAAACCACTCCCTCTCCTCCTGCATTTTCCTATCACTGCTAGCTTCTCTGGGTGATATTGCAGGCTACACATCACTGTGTATTTCACGCTCTGGTTTCTTTTCTCTCACCTCCCTCTCCTCCCCTGCTACATCCATTATCCTCACACCCCTATCTCCTCTCCTAGCTACCATGCCTCCCTGTAACCACATTCTTCTGTCTGTTCTAGCCCTCTCCTTGCTTCCTACTCTATGCCATCTTCCAAACTCTTCCTATCCCTCACCACCCTTTACTCTGGTCCTCCTGGCCAGCTACCCCCCATCAGGTACGACTGCAATCTCCCTCTACTCGCACAAATGGTGCCATCTGGCAATGGACTGTTTAAACATGAAAAATTACGACGTTGGCCTGGGGGCGATTCGGCATCTATTTCTGACCAATGCCTTACACTGGGATCCTAGACGCCTGTACTGGACCAAATCACACAAGCAACGGAGGTGTATTTCCATCTACTATGAATTACGGCTATTGACTCTCAAACTCCTGCTCCTCCTCCTCTTAATGTCAGGAAGTGTTCACCCAAATCCTGGCCCTATCTCCCACAGCACAACAAAGCCAGCCAAAATGGAGGGGGGACTCACTATTGCCACCCTAAATATCTGTAGTCTCCTACCTAAACTGGCCTCCCTTCAAACCTTTGCCAGCCAACATAACCCTGATATCCTGGCCATTGTTGAAACTTGGCTGACACCTAACACCCCTGACCATGCCATATCGCTACAAGATACTCAGGCTGGATAGGACTTCAAAAAGGGGTGGTAGTTGTGCAATTTACATAAAGGACTGTCTCACATGCCTCCCTGTTACGTATACCACCACTGAAACCGCTGTACAACTCCTTCCTATCAAGCTACTCCTTGGTGCCCACAACAAAGTCCTCATGGTTACTGCTATCTATATCCCACCTAAAGATCCGGGGTCCGGCCTCCAGACTGTACTAGAATTCATCAGATCTCAACCTCCTGATGCCAAGCTCCTTCTCCTTGGTGACTTTAATATCAGCTGGCTAGCACCAGACACAGGGTCGACTAAGGATGCTATCCTTGCTGCAAACTTAACACAGCTGGTCAATTCACCTACTAGGAAAAACTATAAATCTGGGAATAGTACCCTAATAGATTGGATCCTTACCAATCACCCTGCCCGGATAAATAATGTCACTGTTCTCCCGGACTCTCTTAGCGACCACTCTCCCATAAAATGTACCTGGTCAAATAAGTTCAGAAAACCACCTCCTAGAACCATCTCTAGTAGAGTACTACCTTTTGGCAACCTTACTCATCTCAAGGAAAGTCTTAGGCAGAAAGACTGGTCTCCCATTTACAATACTCAAGATGTCGACGTAGCCCTTAATCACTTTATCAACACTTTCATCGCTGCCTGTGACTCCTATGCACCTGGAAAAAAGCGCAAAGTGAAAGCGCTCTCAAATCCCTGGCTCGCTGCTAAGGTAGGGACCACCTCTGGGCTATCGCAAGAGCCACTGGCTCTCTGACTGACATCCAAAAGTATAAACAGGCCCGAAACCACTGTACCAAAGAGACTCGCCGGGTGAAGCGCTCCTATTTCAAGATGCCCTCTCCAACTCCTGGGGTGAAGGGAAATCCTTCTGGGACAATTTAAGAAATATCACGGGTAAGCAGTCCAAGTCCTCTCCTACTATACTGAATGTGGATGGCACTACCACCCTTGACCCCATGGTCATTGCAAGCACCCTTAATGAGACCTTCACAGACCTTAGCGGTGTCCTCTCAACTGACTTTTTCGCTGATACTGACTCTCTAATCTCTATATCCCCCTCTGCCTCTCCAAACATACCACTCTTCCATCTCAAAATAGTTAAAGCACATGAAGTCCATAAATACATAAAGAAGGCTTTATCTAAATCCCGGGCAAGCAGTGACTCTATTGACCTTAAAATACTGTCCCTTACTCTGGATGAAGTACTACTCCCCCTCACCAGATTATTCAATCTCTCCCTCTGCTCCAGCAAGTTCCCTAGTAAATGGAAGGCTGCAATAGTCACCCTATGCACAAAAGTGGTGACAAGTCTCTGCCTGGTAACTATAGACCTATTTCAATACTACCTCCTCTCAAAGGCTCTTGAACGATAGTGCTGCCCAGCTTACAGACTACCTGCAGAAATATAACATCATCTGTGCCCAGCAACATGGATTCAGATAAGGGCATAGCACATTGACAGCCCTACTCGAATTCTCAGGAGCAATCCACAAGGCCTTGGACAAAGGACTCCTAACTGGAGCTGTGTACGTTGATCTAACGAAGGCATTTGACACAGTACATCATGGGCTACTCATCAGTCAACTACAGTCTCTTGGGCTCTCCCAGGGTTCTGGTGCCTGGATAAAAAGTTACCTCGCCCAGCGCTCTCAAGTTGTAAAAATAGCAGGAGTTCTCTCAGAACCAAAGCCTGTCCTCTCAGGAGTTCCGCAGGGATCCATCTTAGGCCCTCTCCTCTTCAGCCTTTTTCTAAACTCCCTTCCTAAATCCTGCCCAGAGCAAATTATCCTCTATGCCGACGATGCTGTGATTCTATCCTCTCATAAAGATCCAAACCCCTTATGCCTCAGCCTCCAGCACGCATTTGCCAGTGTTGAGACGTGGTTCATTGAACATAAGCTGGTCCTAAACCACAAAAAAAACAAAATCTATGCTCTTCTCAAACCTGCAAAACAAGAAAAGACAAGTACCACTCACTAGCAACACATCCCTGGGAATCACCCTTGAACAGGTGGCTACTTTCAAATATCTTGGAATCACCTTTGATCAAGGCCTAACTTTTGCAACCCATATCGATAGTACAGCCAAAACTATTAATCAGCGGCTTGGGATACTGTACCGGAACAGACAGCTCCTCACCCTACCAGCACTGAAGCTAGCTATTCAATCCTCAATCATCTCAATCATTGACTATGGCTTAATTGTCTATGGGTCTGCCTCTACTAGCGCATTAAGCGTATATACAACCTCCCTAACAAGGCCTGTCGGCTGCTTACTGGCGCTTATTGGCGTACTCACACCTTGCAAGCTCTATGCTGAAACTGGGTGGTTACAACTCTCAAACCGCTTAAAGTACCTCACCTGCCTTATGGCTAAAAATCTATCATGGGCCCTCACTCCACCTTGCATTCAAGACCTGATATGCCAGAACACAAGTGTCCGACCCACCAGAAGATCAGAAAATCAGCCTCTTCAGGTCCCCCATTGCGGACTTACCCAGGGTCAAAGATCATTTGCCTATCGTGCCCCCAACTGGCTTAATGCTCTTAGCACCTCTATTACCTCCTCTACCTCTTTAGGTGCATTTAAATCTAGCCTATTCTCTCACCTTGCCACCTCCAACTCCTGTGACTGCCCTGATTAAATACTAACTATTTCAATTCTCCACCCTGCCCACTTTACCTGACAGAGGCCTGGTAGAGGATCCTTTTCTCTAACTATTGTCTGCTCCTCCCTCTTCTCTCACATGCTCTATCTATCACACTTCCCTAACCTATCTTTTCCCCTCCTCATTTGTTTGCTTATTGATGAAAAGTGTTCATTTGGTAATTATCTGTCCTTGCACAAATGTCTTTGATACTTGACTGTTCATGTCTCTTTTGTTCCACAGTGTACTTTTTTGTGCCACTCATTGTAACCTTGTTGCTTGTACCTAATTTGATGCGGAACCTTTGTAAAAGAGCCTTGGCTCGAAGGTATTAATTCCTAGAATACAATAAACAATACCTGTAATTGTGTCCTCCTCTCTTATGGCCTGTGCTAAAGGTTCCAAGTAAATTGCAAAAAGCAAAGGGGAAAGTGGGCCTCCCTGCCTAGTTCCCCTCTGTTATGCTACTGGGTCAGAAATAGAGCCATTAATTTTGATATATGCCATGGGTCTATCGTATAGTCTCCCAGTGATCCCCTGGAAGCCTTCTGAGAAACCCAGTGCCCCCAACGCCACCATCAAGTAAGGCCATGCCACCCGGTCAGAGGCCTTCTCTGCATCCAGACTCATTAGCAGGAATGGGGCCCCTGACCAAGTGGCATACTGTAACAGGTGTTGGGAACGCTTGACATTGTCCTGCGTCTGCCTCAAGGGCACAAACCCACACCGATTCGGATCAATTATCTGTGGAAGGGTGCCCTGTAGGCAAGACGCCAAGATCTTAGTGAAGACTTTGTAATCAATATTCAAACTGATATAGGGTAGTAGGATAAACACTGGATTGGATCCTTCCCCTGTTTTGGAATACTTGATATGATCACAGACCTCCATGAGTTGGGCATTGGATCTCCACCACTGTTCCCCACATGCTTCCACTAAGGGGGGGAGCAAACGGGATTTGAAGGCCTTATAAAATTCACTGGTGTATCTGTCTGGACCCAGGCTCTTGCCTGACTTAAGGGCTTTCACTGCTGCCTCTACCTCTTGAGTCGAGATCGGTGTTTCCAGTGATGTCATATGAGCCTCTGAGAGTTTAGGGAGTCGGAGTCGACCCAGAAATTCCTGGGTAGCCTGAGTATTAAATTCCGACTTGGGTATAAAGCTTTTCATAGAAGTCCTGAAAGTCCCTCCTGATTCTGTTAGGAATATTTGTGATCTCACTCTGAGAGGGGGAATAAATCTGTGTAATGCACAAATGACTCATCCTTTGTCCAAGTCTGTGTGCAAGTATCCTGGTAGCTCTCGGCCCTGTCTCATAATACTTCTGCCTAACGTGTTGAAGAGCTTTTTCAATCTTCTGATCTAGCAAATGCTGGATACATTGTCTGTAGCCTTCAGCAGTGGCAGTACAGAATCCCCAGTGCTGGTCCTGCAGGTCCCTCGATGGATCTGCAGTGTTTCCTTCAGTTTATTTTGCATGTGTTTTTTTTTTTTTATAGTGGGTTGCATATTTAATTACTTCTCCCCTAAGAACTGCCTTTAAGGTATCCCATATGACTCCTGGGGACGTCTCCTCCCCCTGGTTGTCCCCAAGGATCTGTAGAATGAGTTCCTGCATCCGCTTTTTAAAATCTGGGAGGTTCAACAAAAAATTGTTGAATCTCCAGCAGGTTCTCTTCTCTTCTATCTGACAATTCAGTGTTGGTTTAACCAGATTGTGATCTGATGGGGGGCAGGGTATCCGCTCATATGTCTTCTCCATATACGCATGTTCGCAGAGGTGTGACATAGGTCAGTTTGGATATAATTTCTGTGAGGGTGTGAATAATGTGAATATTTCCTCTGTGTAGGATGGGAGATTCTCCAAGTGTCCATTGGCTGATTTAATATATGTGAGGGCAGCCTTTTGGGTTGCTGTCCTTCTTGGTGGGGTGGGCACTAGACAAATCTTTATGGTCATAAATCATTATGATCTCCTCCCATAAGTAGCAGACCCACATGACATGAAGTAATTTTTTTGAAATAAAAAACACACCACTTCTGGACTAGAACCCGGGGGGAGGTACAGGCTTACCAGTGTAACCAGGGTCCCCTCCAGGTGACCACTGGCTATCAACATACGACCCTCCAGATCCAAGTAAGTGGAGTCTACCTGAAATTGTGTGGCCCTGGAAACCAAAATGGCAGTGCCCCTTTGCTTGCCTTTTCTATATGCTGATGAAAACATCTGGATGTAACCAAATTTGGTTAATTTCTAATGCTCCTCAGTACTCGGGTGTGTCTCCTACATAAAGATCACGTCTGGACGCTGCTTCTTAATGAAAGCCATAACTTTGTACCTTTTTACTGGGTTATTCGTCCCGTTGACATTGATAGAGCAAATATTACATTTTGGGAATTGAGCCACAAGTATGTTTTAATAAGCTAGACTGTGGTCCTGTTAAAGAGAACCATGTTCCAATCTTTCCATTAAGGCTGACTAGCAGTGCTTGGGGCCATTTTGGCGTCCCATGTCTTACTTCCATCAGCCTAACATCTATATCCCTTTGAAACCTTCTATCCTTGTCCAACCTGTGTTTTAAACTAACAAGAACAAATAAACTGTTTACAGTAAACAGTGGAAATAAACAGAACTATGTACTCCCAAGGAAGAAGGGCCCATTCAGAAGCCCTCTTAATGGCTGGGGAACACCCCCAGAAATTGGGGGGCCCAGCTAGGAGGCAGATTAGCATTAAGCCGATCTACGCCTCCTGCCATAGCAGAACCCTCGACAACTGCAAGGCAGTCTGAATTAGAGGGAGGGAAAGAAAAACACTTCCCTACAGATTACTGTGAAGTACCATGTTCCTTCAACCCTAGCCCTCCCCACTTCCCAACCTACATACAGACATCATGACATTTTATGATCCCACCCTAATTTCTCATGCTGAACTGTCTTCATATTATTATATGCAAATAATTCAACTGATTCGAATGATAATGTCCAGCTTGTTCTGGCACTCCCAAAGGAAAACAAAAATATGTCGAGCAGGGGAGCGACAATGCGATCAGTAGAGCCTAAGAGCTGTTATAGGGTTGACCATGGGCTCCATCTAGTGGTGTTCGAAGGGAACTGTTCAGAGTTCAGAAATGGAAACTAGAAAGTCAGTAATGCAGTTCAAGCTGATATATTCACTTTAGTAAGAAACAATTGTAAAGTAAACCAGGTTAATTCACCCCTTACTCAGAAGTTATACCTTTCAGTAATCCAGTGAAAAATTAACATTGCTCATACCCCAACTCGGCTATTGAGTAATGTAAAATGCAAATCTCGCTCCTGGAGTGCCAATAGTCTCGAATGAAATGAGAAAGCGTAACAGTTGCTGCAGGGATCTCCCAAGAATGATATTCTCCACAGTCTTTCAAATTGCTTAACCATTAACTTTAGATAATGTTTTATGAAGAACTAGTAGACCAACTTGCCTGCCATTCCAATACGTCCTGAAGAAATAGCAGTACCTTCTTTCACCCGCTCGGTCCCTCAGGTTGTGTTTTCTTGGTCCCCGTCTGCTTCTTGGTCTTGCGTCTGGTCAGTTTCCTCAGTAGGCCTCTGACTTCTTGTAGGGTGGAAGGAGCTGAACGCTTTCCGTTACTTGGGGCATTGTTCCAGTTCGCTGCTTGCCACTGCTTTCTCTGAAGAGTCCTAGTGGCTCCCTCTGCACTCCCAGGTTTGGCAACCCACCATGCCCTTCTCTGATAATGTTTGAGTGGCTTCTTCTGGAGTAGAGTAGAGCATGGTCCCTGACTCCCAGAACACATGCAACTTAGCGGGGTAAGGAGTTTGAAATCCCGCCCCATGTGATCGTAAGGTCTTCAGGATCGGTGCGTAGGCCAGACGCTTTTGTAGAATGGCGGGTTGATAGTCCTGATCAAAATAGAGGTGAGCACCATTGTCGTCTACAGATTTTTGTTGCCAGGCTTGTTTAAGGATTCTTTCTTTATCCTGGAAACTAGAAAATTTGGCCACAGTTGACCTGGGGCAGACTTTGGTGTCGGCAGGCTTGGGGCTCTGTGGGCATGCTCAGTTTTGAAGTTCAGTGCCTCAGAAAGGTCCAGCACATGTCTGAGAAGATCTGAGACAAAATCTGCCATCTCCCCTGTCTCCGACCCCTCCGGAAGCCCATAAATTCGAAGATTATCCCACCTGGATTGGGCCTCTAGATCCAGGCACTTCCAGCTGAGTTGTTCCTGGTGATCAGTTAGAAAGTCCACGGCTTGTGTGAGCTGGGTTAAGTCGTCCTCTGTCACCGCTACCCTGGCCTCCGTGTCTTGGACCCGGGTCTCCAGGCTGGTAAGTTTAGTATTCAAACTCCTGCTGATTTTCTGTTCGAAAATGTTGAATCTCAGCCAGCAAGGTTTCAAACCGGGAGCGAGAGTGTTTCATGCTCCACATCTGTGTATAGTTCGGGGCCCGCCATGCTTGCAGGTGAGTTTCGGCCATTTGTGGTTTTAGAGCTGGCAGGACTTAATGCTCTGGCATCCCACTTCATCTATGGTTGTTGGGTTCGGGATCGATTACATTTATCCCTACCATCATCCTTAGAAGCCGTTTGATGGTAAATTTGTCGATGTTAAATTACTCTTTGGTAGGAAAAAGTAGAAGGGAGTGGAGGAGCTCCACGACTAGCCTGCCATTCCTGTGATGACGTCACCGGCGGTCCCTCCATGCTGCTTGATGGCAAGAAGCAAGGCATCCCTTTCTTCGCTACTCTCCAACATAGCCAGCACTGTCCTGATGTTGGATTGCCTGCCTTACCACATCCTTAGATTTGTATGGTATGCTCTGTTCACAGGAATACTGCACTGGGAGCCACTGGGTCAGAAAAGCTTTACAGTCCTGACCTCTGTTCAAGTAGCCTGAAGATCTGAACATTTGATACTCTGTTGCTGTTTTCCAGCTGCCCCAGCCTTGCCAAGAGCACACTGTTTTCTTTCACAAGACCTGTTTTTGTTAACGAGAGTTAACAAGAGCTTTTTCAGCAGTCTCTCTTGCCTTTGTGGCATCCTTCTGGGCAACATCTGCCTTTTTTCTTTAAGAAGTTCCATCTACTAGTTGAAGTCGTCTACTTTATTGTTACATTTTTTGTATTGAGAGTAGTGACGAGGCCAGCATCGGCTCTTCTGTCACCCCTGCATGTGCCAGCTGCAGATCCGCCGACCATATGGTTGAGCCAGAAGGCCCCTCTGACGGTCCTTGGTCCTTCTCGGCTTTCCGATGCTGTAGAGTTGCTTCAGGCTCGATCGGTCACAAGGCAGTATAGCACAGAAGTTTAAGGCTCTGAGCTGCAAACCTGGAGACCTGAATTTGAATCCCACAGCCCCCACTTGCATATTGTGTGACCCTGAGCAAGCCACTTAACTTCCTTGTGCTTCCAGGTCACACCTGGTAACAATCTTTTAGCTTAGTGTCTCTCTCCTGGTGAAAAAACAAACAAACAAAAAAAACCTGCAAGGTTTGAATATAATGCTAAGGAAAATGAAGCGTTATGCCATTATTAAATTATAGGCTTGTCAATAGCGATGTTGCTCCAGCACATGTACACCTAGCTGGACAGTCAGACTGCCTCCCCCCGCCCCCCCCAATCCTGCCTGTTACTTGACTGCCACCTGGTGGAAGTCGGGTAGCAGCACAGCTGGAAAACACAAAAATGGGAAGGGGGCAACTGCCAGATGGCAAGCACACATGCGTGCGCGTCACTGCATGCCAGAACCCCCGGAGAAAATCAGGAGCTGAAGGAAAAAGCCCTGGTCCGCTGTTCTGCCAGCACCCCCACAGGCCAGTGCAAAACAGACATGGCGAGCCTCCCACCACTATCGTGGTCTTAGGCAAGTGGTGGATGACTAGTAAATCCTTGAGAAGGTCGATAGTGGGGCAAGGGGGTGCCGTCAGGGAGCCGGGAGACGATTAAAAAAACAAACAAACCCTAAGCACTAATAAAATACCTGGCATGAATTTTATGTTGTTCATGAAACTGACGTGACTATACACATTTCTTCTATTATCATCTTCCTTGATCTTATCAGTTTATTGGCAACTGGTGACGTGACTGACTTGGTCTGGTTACACTGCATGTCGACTAATGATTTTCATGCGAGGCTGTTTAGGTCTCCCATTGCTTGTACACCTGCTTGTAGACTCTCGTCATCTACCTGGGTCTGTTTATTAGAATTTATAAAATGGCTACTGCTCAGAGCTGGCCTGTCTGTGCAATGGTAGCACCACTGCTCACAATGCCAGCGACCTTGGTTTGGCAGTGAGCCTGAGTCGTTTGGGTTGTCCAAGGGGAGGAGGATCGAGTGTCCCAGAGGATACTTTCCTCCTCCCGGTTGAGTGGGTAGCAAGCTCCACTGCAACACTGCCACCTAGATGCCCAGTGGTGGTGCAAGTGGAATAGCTAAAGGGTGGGAGGACAGCCAACCCGGTGGCGCTGAGGGTTGAGGCGCTGGACGCCACACCGGTGACCCGGTTTCGCAAACGAGCCCTGGTCATTAGGGGTCGGTCAGGGAGGGAGAGGATTGAGCATCCGATTGACTGCGCTCCTCTCCCTAGGGAGGGCTTGGGGCTCGCATCGCTCTGTGCCGGCTCCCAGTGGTGATTCGGGGGCACCACAGGTGTGGTGCACTTAGGGGGTGGAGTGCAGCGGATGTTGGCACGTAGTGCCTTGATACCATTGCATGTCCATACTCCAGTGGGAGTGATACATGGAGGAAAAAGGCTCTCGGTCTTTGCGGCTTGATGGCCATACCTTCGCCCCCACGGACCTGGAGGATCTGCGCTCGGGTATTAGATCCGGGCCCAGTGGGGGAGGTGGGGGTGTGTGCTAGCCTGAGCAGCGAGTGGCCTGATAGGGGTCCAGTTGGGGTGCAGAAGGACTGCTGCCGCAGGATTGTTGACCAAGCTGCGGGAGATAAAATAGGATATAGTGGGGACGCTGCCAGCGGAAGACGTCTGCACACTCTGTGTGCAGTGTCATGCCATCTGCTGTACGGAGCGTCCGGTTGTGGGGGGAGACTAGGAAAATCCCACCTGCTGTGACAGGATGATGCGGACAGCCCTCCGCAGATCCCACATCGCTTATTGGGCTGAGGGCATGCACAACCTAGGGAGGTTTCCGGAGGGAGAACTTGGGTACCGTCTCCATCCCCAGCACGGGGGGGGAGCTGTGAGGATACGAGGCAAGGCCAGAGATGGCGGTTGATGGGAGTTTGGTGGGGGGGGCCCAGTCTATGTGCAGGTAGGAAAAAAGTAAAAAAAAAAAAAAAAAATGCACTGCATGATTCTGGGTCCCCATTGATCAGAACCGTGTCACATGGCACAACATGCAGAACACCATAGGGGTGCACTGGTTGAGAACACAACCTGTTGGGGTCAAAAAGTTCACTATACTCCCAAAAGAGCTGCCACCTCAATCTTTCAGGTCATCGTTACTGTGCTTTCAACCACATGCAATTAGTGCTTATCTAAAAGCACAGCCAAACCTGCTGCCCTTTGGGACTCCCCTCCCTACCAACCAGTAGTAGCACGTGCTGGCCATTATGTTGTCCTCAACATCCCTGAACCAGAGCTCCCACAGCAGCCCCCGGCAGCACGTGAAAGAAGAGGTCACTCACCAACATGACTGTGCCCACTCGCCAGCGCCATCCAACTGCTCGCTCTCCATTGTGATTGCATCCACTCGCCAGCGCAACCTGATCAGTCCCAGCACCTGGAAACTGACCAAAAGTGAAACGATGCAGCCGCTCCCAACGTAACTGCAACCGCTTGCCAGTATGACCTGACTACTTCCAGCACAATGGAAGTACACTGACAGACAGCAGAGAGACTAAATGCTGTTCAGTAATGTGAATTGTCCTCCTTGCTGTAAATTGCCCTCCCTGCCTCTTACCCCAGACAGACAGACACGTGAAGTCACAAAGACAGCAGAGAGACCCATTTTAAGTGGAATAAGACCATTCCATTGGAGGATTATGCTAGTTAATGTTAGTGTGGTTGAAGTCCCTTGCCTTCGGGCTTGGGACTTCAACCCTCCCCTTAGCACATTAACATAGCATAACTCCCCCTTCCCCCAAGTCATGTCTTATTCCTTACTTAGCTAATGGTTTGGCTGGTTAAATTGAGCATTTTACTCTACATACAACTCATATTTTTTGTAAGGTGTACTTTTTTACTTCCTACTCCGGCACCTGTTTGTCCTGGTGACCATCCAGCCCCATGCCACCCCCCAACACACACAATCTGTGGCCTTCACTTTCCAACCCTGTTCCCCCAGCTTGCCCTCCAAGGTGAGGTAAAAATGAGGCTCGGGTCCCCCCACCTGCAGAGACCTGTGTAGCGAGTGTTACAGTAGGCTGAGCAAGGCCTGGATGTACTGTGTGTCTTTTTGTGGCCCAGGAAATTTTCCCTGTTTTTCCTCTGCCCTGAGGACATCCACGCATAAGGGCTTCAGTGCAGACACGTGCACACAGTAACGTGGTGCTGTGTGGAGCCAGTGGATGTCCGGCTTCCCTTGCTGCGCCATCTGCACTTTCCATTTTTTCACCCTGGTGGCAGTGCTGTTGCAGAGTTTGCCCACAACCATCCCCGAAGAAAGTGAGCATCCTCTGAGATGCTGCATACCCCTACCTTGACTGACCACTCTGATGCCACTGGCTCACTGCACCGATGGGCTGGCTGCATGCTACTCATATTGTGCCTCAATTCCTGTATTGACTGGTCAGGTATTTGTATGAAACCCCTTTTATTGTTTTGTTTTTTTACTTGATCTTTCTGTCCCCTGGATGCAGCTGGGATTCCGCCAGTCCTCTTGACTGTGCGATCCACCGGTCAGGCGCCCCATGTAGCCTTGGCTTTCCCCCAGGTTGTGGGAGAGGTGAACCCCCATGTCCTTCTGGTCTCTTCCTGGGGGGGGGGCCCTCATTGTAGCCTTGCGGGTTGAGCGGTGAAGGGCACCTCTTCGTGTTGCTGGAGCTCAAGCTGGCTCCATTTTCCTCCAAGTTGCCCTGGGACATGGTTGCGCCATGACGTCAAGGCACGAACGCCGATGTCCTACCACACCCCCCCCACATGCGGCTTGGGCTGCAGTACCTTTGGCCTTCACCAGAGGTCAGAACAGCACCAGGCCTCGACTCCTCCCTCCCTCCCACCCAGGGAAAGATGGCTGCCCGTCAGGCACTCAAGCTTCCCTCCTGGCCGACCCTCCAGCGTCCCTGGCTTGTTCCTGAACCTGAGTCGCTGGCATCGTGAGTGGTAGTGCTACTGCTGCACCAGTGGGCTGACGAAACCCCTATGATTGTATTTACTACTGTCGTCTTATAACTGCCTCAGCTGTATTTTGTTGTTTCCATCTAATAAGCTGTATGCACCCCCCCCCCCCTTCCCGGACACACCTGGAAATGAATTGCTTGCAGCTCAGTGTGTCTTTCCTGGATAACAACATTTCAAACAAATAAAATAAATCTTTGACAAACAAAAATATATTACTGAAGAACAAGGCTGCAGTATTTAGTGTGTTAAGGTATGTTAGGCTGCCTGTTTTTCAGCAGTTTGCTACACTACATCACAGCAACCGTTTCTTTGTGTTTGCAGAGATGGATGAGGCTCTTCAGCTGAACAGCAACCCCCCAGGGGCTATGGGAATCTACGTGGTTCCAGACACTTTTTCAGCACTTCCGCAGGTACAGTTCACAATTCCCAGGATGACTATACTGGGATCCAATCTGATGTGGAGCAGGGGAAAAACTTGCCTTATTTTTTTCATGTTTTTTTTATCTGCCTTCTCTGGCCTGGGTGCCCATTCTTTTCTTTTTAATACAAGTTTTAACCCCATTTATTTCTGGAGCTGGCAGGTAAGGCTCTCTCATCCGACCCTGGCCTGCGCCCATTCACTGGGAACGCAGCGGGACCATCATGGAGCCTGCCGACTCTACTTTTCTCCCATTCCCTGTTGCAGACGCATGTATGCCCGTGGAGACACGCGCACTCTGTGTTCCCCGCAACACCTCCCTTCATGCCGCCCTCCGTCAGATACTGCCCCCAGGCCTCCACCTGGTGGCAGTCACAACAGGGTGACAGTGTCCCTCCCTGGTAGAGGAGAGCTGCCTTGCGGCTGCTCACTCCTGCTCCCATCTTCCCCCCCCCCCAGCCAACCCCTGATGACCCAGGCTTGTTTTCGAACCAGAGTCGCCAGTGTGGCACGAGGTGTGGCGTCCGGTGCCTCAGCCCTGCGCTCCTCCAGGCTGGCTTCTGGCTGCCCATTCTAAATGACCCTGCCCCGTCCCGTCACCCAGCTTCTCCGGGTCTTACTGCCCTCCGTCCTCTGCCTCAGGACTCTGGAGAGTGCCTGGTCGCCAGTGCGGGGCCTACAAGAGGTCGGTCGTCCTGCTGGTCAGGTCCCCCCCCCCACCGATTTTTCACCCTGGGCCCAAGTCGTGCGATGGACACAATGTACAAGCTCTGTCACTGCAGAGACCCCCCCCCCCCACCGGCATCCTGTGTATGGGGTCTCTTCCCCTTCTTGTGTGGTCTCATTTGCAATGCCACCTGAACACCTCAGGTGGCAGACAAGCAGTGAGCCACATTAACCCTCTTCCCTGAGAGAGGAGAGCATAGAAACACAGAAGTTGATGGCAGATAAGGACAGCAAGGCCCATCCAGTCTGTCCATTTCTTTTTCTACCTTATGAATGTGCCATTGGCCTTTGCTCTGTCAATGGCCTATCTAGTCATACTCATCTGTATTGCTCCCTTATGCCGATCCCATGCCTGTTTGAAGCCCTGCACTGTATTCATATCCACCACTTCCTGAGGTAGGCCGTTCCATGCATCCACCACCCTTGCTGTGAAAAAGAACTTCCTCACATTACCCCTTAATCGGCCTCCCTCTAATCTCATGCTGTGTCCTCTTGTCCCGCTATTTTTCTTATATTGAAACATGTCAGACTCTTTCACCTTGTTAACGCCCTTAAGGTGTTTGAATGTTTCGATCATATCACCTCTCTCCCACCTTTGCACTAGGGTATACATATTGAGTTCTGTTAATCTGTCCTCATATGTTTTCTGATGCAGTCCCTGCACCATTTTGGTTGCCCTTCTCTGGACTGCCTAAATTTGGTTAATGTCCTTGTGAAGGTGTGGCCTCCAGTACTGCACGCAGTACTCCAGATGGGGCGTAACCAGTGTCTTGTAAAGAGGGATTATTACCTCCCTCTTTCGACTTGTGATACCCCTACTAATATACCCCAACATCCCTCTAGCCTTACCTACTGCTTTAGTGGTCTGCTTGGATGATTTCAGGTCATCGGTGATGATGATGCCCAAGTCTCTCTCTTCCCTTGTGACTGCCAGCAACTCCCCTCCCAGCCTATAGATGGCTTCAGGGTTTCTCTTCCCTATGTGCATGATCTTGCAGTTCTTTGCGTTAAACCCCAGCAGTCATATGAACTCTCAATCCTTGCTTCCCTGGCCAGCACCAAGGGACCCGCCTCTGTTCCTGGACCCAGTTCATCAGCGTGGCGGCAGGTGAAGGCATTTGGCATCTCGGCCCTCCGTGCCACTGAGCTGGCGCTTGACTAATGATTAATGTCTTTTATAAAAGCAGCTTTTTCTGAACTAGTTATAAGTACCTGTGTGCCCTGTGAATCTTGAGCATGGAACATTCCACTTGGAACCCTTTTTAACTCCTAACTTCACAGTCCAGCTGCTCGACTTATCACCCACTCATGGAAACATAACATCACATCCATCCTCCCCCACATCTTCTGGCACACTGTCTAGTGCTGTACCACTCCCACTACAGAACTGCCCGAATAATTTTTTATCAATTATACTTTTTATGTCCTCTTGACACAGGTGCTGCCCCTATCAGCTCCTGGCTTCCAGCCCCATTCTAACATTTTCTGGCAGTTACCGCAGTTCCACAGTGGCACAGGCACAGCTTCTGCCCTGTGGTGGTTCCAGGGGGGTGGGTCTTCGCTCAGCTGCCGCCCTTGGCCCCCAAGTGTGGCCAATCGAGAGGTTGGGTCCAAAAGCGCTGCATGTCATGCTGCTAGTCTTCGGGGGGTTTTTGCTTGTTTTCTTCCCACCTTCTGGATGCCGGTGGCAAGAGCTCGAAGTGCGCAAGCATCCACATTGTGTGGCCGTGCACCACACCAGCCAGCATCTTCCCACCCCCAGCTGCTCCAACTGCACTACTATCTGTGGCCACTTGGGGAGGGCTATAGCAAAGGAGCAGGCTGTCCTCCCCCCAGGGTGAAGGACAGCATCCTCTGGGATGCTTGATCCTCTCCCCCAACCCCTGATGCCCCCAACTCGTTCCCGATCCCAGGTTGCCAGCATAGTGAGCAGCAGCCCTGTCACTGCACCAGTGGCCAACTTTTTTTTTTTTTTATTTCTTTTTATTCGATAGTTTATCTACTACACAATGGACGGAGCAGGTTGCAGATAGTCATATGATGTACATTACAGTTACAGACAGGTGATTATCATTTAACTGGAAAAATAGCGAGAGACACATTCTGTTGTATCTAGTATATTTAAATGCATTTGATTATTTAATGGATGAAGCCATGGGTCTAGTGCTGGACAGGCACCAGTGGCCAACTTACTTTAAAATTTCTTCATGGGCTTACCCCATCCTTATCTCTCTGACCTAATAGCTGCATACTTTCCCACCCATACTCTCCTCCAACTCTAAATTGATTTCTGTCCTTCATTTCTCCCTCTCAACCATCGGTAGGTGATTCTGAAGCATCTGTGTTCCTGTTGTCTGGGACAGGCTCTTTTTCTCCCTGTCTGCATCTCTCTCCATTCCCTGTCACTCTTCAACTCCCACCTCAAAACTCGCCTCTCTTTCCCCATCCGTACAAGTCCTGAGCTCCCAAGTACCCACCTCTGACTTAGCAGTTCCTTTTGTTTTTCCATATAGATTGTTATACCCCGACCAGCTGCCTTCCTTGCAGGGGATATATTCCGGATCACTTATCCTGATCCAAGGAACCCTCCAGGATGCTGGGGACACTGCAAGGGGGGACCAAGAAGGCCAAGGATAGACAGATGGTGTAAGAAAAGCTGGCAAGCCTAGGCACTATAGGACTTCTTCAGGATGCTGAGAACCCTGCAAGGGGGGTGTGAAGGCTAGGGAAAAAATGGAGAGAGCGAGTAGGGGAAGGGAGAATGGTATGAGAATTAGCACCTAGGAAGGGCTAGGGTCAGTAGAGGCAGTAGAGTTGATAGAGGCTTTGGGTAATTTCTGAAGGGGGACGAACTGTAAGGAGCAAGACGAAGGACATTAAGGCAGGTCATGACAGGAACAGTTAGGCGCAAGATAGTTGGAGAGGGCAGCGTTGATGGAATAGAGGGAGGAGGAGTGTCAGATTTAGGGAGGTAGAGCGTTCCATATTTTAGGGAAACGGTGAGAGTACCCTGACTGGCCGGAGAGGGTGTAGCAGCGGGGGACAGCGTGTGAGTGTCTGTAGATCTGAGGGAGTGGGAAGGAGGAGGGGGTGTTATAAATGGGAGAGGTAGGAAGGGAGTTCACCCAGCCAATGTTTAGTGGTGAATTTAGCGCAGTGTGAGAGGCGTCTGTTTTATAAGGGAGGGGAAGGAAAGGGCTCGATAGAGGTAACAGTGGTGGGTGCGGGAGGGAACATCAAGGGCAAAGCGGCAGAAGGAGTTGAAGAGAGTGTCCAATCTGGTCAGGGAGGGCTTGGGAGCACCACCATAGACTATGTTGCAGTAGTCAAAAATGGGGAGGATCATCTTCTGGAGAAGCTCACGCCTAGCTGCAAAAGGGATGCAACTGCGGTTCCTGAACAAGACACCAAGCTCGGGGCGCAATTTTTTCTGGATGGCGTCGGTGTGTCGAGAGAAACTGAGGTGTTGGTCTAACCAAACCCCAATGTATCTGAAGGATGAGGTGTCCTCAAGTAAAGTCCCATCAAGAGTACGGAAAGTGGGTAGGGAGGGAAAGGTCATGGAGACTGTCTTCTTGGCGTTGAGGAATAAGTGATGGTTTACAAACCAGAGCTGGACCTTGTTGAAGTCGTGCTGCAAGCTGGATTTAACCTCAGCTGGGCATGAGCCAGATGCATACAGGACAGTATCAGCGTACATGTGTATGGCGGAGGAGAGGGAGCAGACAGATGGCAAGTCGTTAAGAAAGATGGAGACTAGAAGGGGACCAAGCACGGAGCCCTGAGGGATGCCAGTGCAGATCGGAAGGGGTGACGAGATGACATCTGCGATCTTAACTGATTGGGTTCTACTAGTAAGGTAGGCCTTAAACCAGTTAGTGGCAGAAGGGGTTAGACCAGCAGATGAGAGGGAACCAAGGAGACGGGAGTGGGAAACAGTGACAAAAGCCTTGGCAAGGTCGACAAATATGGCTGAGGTGATTTTTCCATTGTCCATCCCGGAGAGGATGGAGTCAGTGAGACAAAGTAGGAAGATGGTGGTAGAATTTTTTTTTTTTTTTTTTTTTCTGAAACCAGATTGGAACGGGGTGAAGAAGGAGGTATCAGATAGAAAGGAGGTGAGTTGAGAGAGGACTAGATGTTCTTGTAGTTTGGCTAGGGTAGGGAGTAGTGAGATGGGGCGATAGTTGCCAGGGGATGAGGGGTCTCCACCTTTAGGGAGGGGGAGGACCACTGTGTGCTTCCATGTGGTAGGGACATCAGAAGTTGAGAAGGAGAGATTTTTTTTAATTTTTTTATTTTATCTGTTTTGTGACACCTACCGCCATTACCATCTGCTCGGTCACGGACCCCTCGGACTGCCACTCCTACATCAGCCACCATCCACATACCCCTTGGCTTACCCACCAGGGTGGGGTCACGGCACCCGAACCCCTTTTAGGGTGCCACAGTCGACAGGATAGGTCGGGAGTCTGCCTGGGGGCTGATCGCAGCCGAGGGGCGAGTGTCACCCAGGCAGGTAGGTGGCAGTTTTTTCCCCTGGTTTTTGCAAGGGCGGGACGTGTAGTGATGGCCATCGTCCGCCCCGCCCTTCTAATGTGTTGGCATCTGCACAATCTGTACACCAGCCTCTGCTGGTTGTCAGTGTAGCGCCGACACACTCCCCACCCTCCCCCCTGGAGAAGGAGAACAGTCCTTGGACACTCAGTCCTTCTCCCCCTGGCTGGCCCTCCGATGTCCCAGGTCCGTTCCTGAACCTGGGTCACTGGCGTTGCAGGTCAGCGCCCTGCCCCTGTGATAACGGGCCGGTCAGAAGGAGATATAAGATTAAGGAGAGGGGTATGGCTAGGGCTGAGAGAGAGGAGTTTAGGGTCAACGTCATCTGGGAAGATCCTTTGAGGGGTTGATGGTGAGGAGGGCATTTAGAGTATCTATCAGTGGGGGAGACTGAAGAGAATGAGAAGGAGGGGTGTGGGGAAGTAGGAAGTGGAGCGTTTTTTGGGGGGGGAGAAAAGAAGGGCAGCCGTGACATTTGAGGGGGGAGGGATAATTGGGGAGGGACTTCAGCAGTTCGGTTGCACAGGAGGTGTAATAGGAGTTAAATTCTGCAGCTATGGCATGGGAGTTGGCTGCAAGATTGTCATTTACCTTTAGCACTGAGGAAGTGGGGCAGGACTGAGGGGCAAAGAGGGCATGAACCACCTTCCAGAACTTGGAAGGGTAATTTATGTTAGTGAGGAAAGCATTTTTGAAGTAATCGGACTTGGCTAGCCTTGTTGCCCTGGTACAGGCATTTCGGAGCTTACGGTAGTCCATGAGGTCGCTAGGAAGCTGGGTGGATTTGTGGTACTTCCAGGCGCAATTTCTGACCCTAAGACAAGCTAAGAGTTGTGGAGTAATCCACAGTAGGTGGTTGCACCTAACCCTGGTTTGTTTGAGAGGAGCAAAGACGTTGCAGTTTGCAAGAAATATTTTTTTTGCAGTAGGCTAGAGCCTTATCAACTGAGAGGGAGGAGACTAAGGAGACCAGTCACAGAGAGAGAGGTTCTGCAGGAGAGGTTCAAGATCTAGGGATTTAAAGGAGTGAAGTTGCAAGGTTTTATGCAGAGATTTTGGTCTGTGGATTTTCCTGACAATGAATATTGATTGGGTTGTGGTTGCTGAGAGCATCTGGGAGGATGCCAGAGCTAATTACTCTGTGGGGGTGGGTGATGAGAGCCCAGATGATCAGGGAGTGATTTTGTGTCTTATAGTTAGGGTGGGTTCCAAGATCAATTGCGAAAGGTTCAGGGCTCCAAGGTCATTACATATTTTGGATGTCTTGGGAGACTGCCAGTTTAAGTTAAGGTCACCTAAGATGTCTAGTTCACTAGAGTGAAAAAGGTCTGTGGTGGAGGTTATGAGGTCAAGAGCAACAGAGGGCAGGACATTTGGGTGCCAGTAAATGCTGGCTATAAAGATGGGAGGGTGAAGGGCAGAGTTAAATGAATAGTCAGTGTGTCATGGGACGCTGGGCTAGTGGATGAATAAATAATAGAATATTGGAGGGAGGTAAGAATGTACATGGCAACGCCATCACCTCTACCTGCTCGGTCTTGCCTCAGGAGGGAGTAGCCAGGAATGGAGACCGAGAGATCCGGGATCATGCTCTTCAGCCAAGTTTCCGAGATGATCAGTATGTTAGGTTTTAGAGTGGCCACTATGGTTTTTAGAAGGTCGATTTCTTTGCAACAAACTACGTTATTTAGATGAAGTATCTTGAAACCCTTCGGGAGGACAGTGGGAGCAATAGAAGGGGCCACGGTAGATAATGGAGCATTCAGGGCACGGATCAGGGTTGGGGTGGATACCTCCACGGGAGGGCAAGAGTAGAGCCAAGATGAAGTGAAGCTTGGGGCATTTAGAGTTAGATGTCGAGGAACCAGTGAAACTGGCAGGGTAGTGCACATGAGAGTAGGGGAGCAGGAGATGAAGAGCAGCAAAGAAGGGTGGGACAGTTAATAATGAAGCAGAAGGGATAGAGGGAGAATATGACCATAGTTCAAAGAGTGAGGAGGGGGTGATAGCGAGGATGTAAGTAGGGGATTGGCGATAGGAGGATGTAGAAGGCGAGTTATTCGGCATTTGCGAATAGAGACCAGTCAGAGGGATTAGGGCAAGTACTAGGAGTAGAGAAAGGGGGAGAAAGGAGAGAAGGAGTTTCAAGGATTTTTTTTTTTGTAGACTTTATCTCTCTCTCTCTACAGGAAGGGGAACTTGCGCCTGTCAGCCATGTATGCAGTCGCTCAACTGGTTGGAGAGCCAGCCTCCGCCACAACCACACCAAGGCGAGGAGGACTGTAGCTTGCCCCCTATGGAGGGGCCTCCCACGACATGAGGGCGAACCGGGAGAGGAGACCGCATCACCCTAGGGCCCTCGCCCCAGCTGTCGGGCTTTGTTTGACCCCCCCCTCGACCAGGTCGACCATCGGCGGCTTCATGCTGCTGCAGGGAGGGGTTTCGAGCTATAATTCCCCTAGTGAATGGATGTGCAATGACATCCAGCGCGAACACGCACGCTTCCATGCGCGCTCACAGGTCGTCCACCGATCCCTAACCCCATGTTCTGGTTCACTAGCACTGCATCCCTCCCAGTTTCCACTGGGAGCTGCTAGTGCAGTGAGCTGTGCCCTCAACCCACACCAGGAGAGGACAGCAGTCCTGTGGACACTCAATCCTCTCCTTTCCCTGCTGACCCTCATGAGCCGAATCCGTTTCCAAACCTGGTTTGCTGGTGTGGTGTGAAGTGTGGCGTCCAGCGCCTCAACCCTCAGCGTCACCGGGCCTGCTAAGGAGTTTCATGTTGCAGGGCATGATATGTGTATTAATATGATCTCTAATATAAGAGCAGCAATTCTGCAAGTAGGGGTAAGAAAAAGGGGGGGGAGATGGGAGGAGCAGGATGAAGGGTGCTAGGTCTAATTGTCTATATTTAACAGGTGCTTAAATAGAGTAAATGAGAGGTATCTATATGAACAACAGACAGGGATAGCTTTAGATAACGATTGTGTCCCTCTAGTGGCAGTGCAATATAACTTGCTAATGGGAAAATGGACACTGACCTCTCCAGTGCTCCTCCCTGGCTTATCCCCAAGGGAGAGGGAGATACCCAAACCCACGGCAGAGCTAGAGCTCGGTGTCAGGAAAGTGTCGCAGTCGGCAGTGTGGGGTCTATGGTGTGAGGTGGGCATCATGCTGTTCAGGTCAGGGGTGTTTCCTGGTTTCCTTTCCAAGTTTCCATGATGCTTATGGTGTGTTCTCTGCACGTGTGTGTGCTGGTGCATACCACATCTTTGAAGCACTCGATGTCCACCCTCCCTTGGTCCATGGCTCCTGCGTGCACCACCACCTGTGGTCACCCAGGTGGCGAAATTGCGATGGAATCCAGAGTCCTCGCTCTCTCTCTGAGATGGAGAGTATCCCTTTGGAACGCTCAACCAACCTCCCCCTGCCAGCCCTCTGACGACCTAGGCTCTTTCCCAAACCAGGTCATCGGTGTCGTAAGCGGTAGTGCAACCACTGCGTTGGCTGGATTTCCCTCTCTGATTTCTAAAGGTTTTGTTTTGTTTACTGACAGGCACTGTTATGTACTTTTTTCATTTTCTTGGTTACCCTGTAGCACTAATAGTTGTGAATATTTAAGGTTAACTCTCTCCATTCTCCTTGGAATTTTTTTTTTTTTTGTTAACTTTATTTGTGCTCTGGCCCCACGGAACTCTCTCTCTGGCAGACCCCACTCACCGCAACCACCTGATCCTTGCACCACCGGGAAATTTGGGGACAGACACTCCCCACCCTACCCCGATCCAGTGACTGCCCAAACCGGACCCAAGGCAGGGCAGGGGATCGAGAGAGCCGGCAGTTCACGTTCAGCATTGGGTGTGTGGCGGGGGGCACTGGAGGTTGCCGTCGCGTATCTGTAGGCCAGGGATTTTTGCTGCTGCTTAATGTTGCCCCGGGAGTGCGGACATGCAGTGACGCCCTGCACACCACGGGCGCGCTCCTGCACCGATGTGTAAGGCCTCCGCCGCCACTCCTGCCCCTGAAGAGCACGCTTTACGTGCGCCACCTCCAGTCACCACCAGGAGCCGCTAGCAGTGTGGCAAGCACAGCCACCCACCCCCAGGAAAGGAGAGCAGTCCTCCGGACGCTCAATCCTTCCCTGCCAACCCCAGACAGCCTGAGCTCGCTCCCGAACCTAGGTTGCTGGCATGGTGTCCAGTGCCTCAACTCTCCGCTTCACCAGGCTGGCCTTTGAATTGTTTTGATATTACATAATTGTATATTTTTTTCTAACGTCACTGTTTCTTTCTCCAATATAAAGCATTTTGGGACGGGTTGGTATGAAGGGCTCTGTATAAAACAAAACTGCATTGTATCTGTTGGGTACCACACAGGTAGACTGTCTTATTTCCCATAGCACTGCTTCAGTCAGCAGCAAACTATGTATCCAGCTGACTACTCCAAATGCAGTGGGGACCATTCCGACTTTGTATACAACAGCAATAGAAGTGGAGGAATATACGTCCCGAGATTCTTGCACTGCTGTTCTTTACAAGGTCACCTCTGTCCCTGTAACACATCCATAGGGCAATGAAGGAGGGCAGCTTAGGAGTACAGTATACCGTGCAGAGTGAGGAGGAGATGTAGGGGGTGGAAGGAGAATCGAGGGGGAGGGAGAATATAAAGGAAAATTTCTTGAGGGTAAAAAGGGAATAGAAATGAACATATTAAAGAGCTAGTGTGCTGCCTGAAACCAATATTAGTTTTTAAAAGCAGTCAGCTATAATCTTTTATATCTTTTTTTGGATTTAAAATTTTTATTAATTTTAAAATAGTATAAGAATATTCACAGGCATTACATAAAATCAACATACAAGTTTGTTGAAAGATGTAGTACAAGGATCGTGATCGATGAGTATAACTATATCTAATATAGAATAAAGTATGGGGTGGCGTGCGTAACGAGAAGTTTACACACACCTGAGGGTTAGATACTAACAAACCCTGAGAGGAAGCTCGAGGGTTTGTGAAAAGATCCAACTCGAGGGTGTGTGTAAACTTCGAGTTTACACATGGCACTCAATATTTTATTTTATATAATTACTGGGTTTCCCTTTTTTTCACCTCAGCAATTATATAAAATAAAAAGTTGATGTGCGGCCCACATCCGGTCAGGTTACAGTGCACGGCTGCAGTTCCCTTTATTTATTTAAAGGTTTTTTGTTTTGTTTTCTTCCAATCTTGTGGGCAGCCGAAAGTTAATTCAAGTGCTTTTGGTACATTTTAGTTTTTTTTTATTACTTACCCCCTACTCTGGGTGGCGGTTTAATGTCCCTTTGCGGTTCGGCGAGCGGAGAATGGTGGAGAACGAGGAACAGTGGCAGGCGATGCGACGGAATAGGGGAAATTGTGCGGCTATAATAAACACTCCTTTATTACGGTAAATTACTCCATGGTTTCCCGATTGGGGAGGGAAAACAGTTACTATAAAAGTATATTAGTATCCTGAAATAATACAGTTAGATCTTAAAAAATGTATTCTAGATAACTTACATTGTAAATATAAATAAGAAAGGGTAATAGGACCTAAGTAACAGTATACCGGTCCAACAACTTAACTGATTACAAGTTCCAGTGTTTCAGAAATGGGCCCCAAACTTGTTCAAATAAACCTGGCTTTTCCTGAAGTGAATAACATTATTTCATGAAGACTGTCTTATATCTGATGTACTTTTTCTTTTCTGTTTGGTTAATTAGAAGATTTTTTTTTTACTTGATGGCAGTAGGTGTGATGTGTGGAACAGCAGTCTGACTAGTAGCTGACATATCTAGCTCTGCTCCCCTCCGTACATTGTCAACATTGTGACCTCACTGACTGTGACATCAGTGCTGCTTGGGAACAGCCACTTAGTAGCTATAAGGTCAGTTACCTGTGATGTCACAGTCAGTGAGGTCACAATGCTTATGATGTAGTTTTTTTGGGGGGGGGGGACTAGAGGTAGATATGTCAGCTGCCAGGCTGAGAGCTATGCCACACAGCCAACACACTATTCTCCCATAGAATACTTCCTAGTGAGCAAAAGGAAAAAGAAACATACTTCAGAAATAAAAAGTTACAGTTGACTACTACTTAAAATTTGTTTCATTTTCCTGTCTGTTTTGGCTCCATTAGCTCTCTAAGTACAGATTTGTCTGAGATCAACGGCTTTGGGTACAGATTTTTTTTAAATGTATTCAGTTTTCTCTTGGTTCCCCCTACCCCCACCACAAACCTCTCCTCTAGCAAGGACGATGGGCGAGCAACTTCCTCAACAGCCAGTGTTGCTCTTTGGTTGGCCGGCAGGAGAAATGTAAATACCAGCCAGCCCATGCGCCCTCATTCCTCTCCCTGGGAACCACGTTCCTTATCTCCGCTACACGCTTGGCTCCCGGCTGGCCCCAGTGTGGCGTTCTGGGCTCACACATGAACACCAGACTTCAGTTGTACAACTGCGCCATCCCTGATCACAGATGTGCTACTGTTTATTTTTTTTACCTGTTTATCCACCATAGAGGTAAAGTTCTGTCCTTCAGCTCCTGCAGCAGCAAAGCCCCCCATATCCAGGCTGGATGCAATCCTGGGAGCCATATTAGGAGCTCCCAAGGAGAGGTTGGCCTCAGTTGGATGTGGGCACCAGTGGGGCTTCATCTGCCTGAACAAATGGAGTGTTTAGAACCTGTGTTTCAGACACAAGGGATTCTCAACCTGTTGTCACTTTTTGCTCTCTACAATTAGAATTTCACATATTATTCTGTAAGTTTCTAGAATGCTGAGCCAAACAATTTACAGCCTTATGATTCACATTTTGGCTTTAAAAGAAATATTTTTTTTTTTCTCATTGTGATTTTGTGCTCACTGCTGGTAGCTCGGCAGTGGATATACTAGCCCGATCTGGTCCCCGTCGTTCTGGGATCTTTACATGGTGCGGCAGTGCGGAGGTTTCCAACTTTGCCTCCCCATCCCTTACTCTGAGGACACCAGGACAAGGACTGTGACGTCCAGGTTGATGTGCTGATGCACGTCATAGCCTCGCACTTAACGACGTCCTCCCCTCCCGGCATTGCAAGTCATGTCCTGCCACCCATGCATCCACAGGCAGCAGGGATGGGTGGTGTAAGAGCCTTCTTCTGGAGGAAGAGAGCATCCATTGAGATGCTCAGTTCTCCAGCCCCTGACGATCCAGGCACAGATCACCGTCATCAGAGTAGTAGCACTACTGCTATGCCAATGGGCCGGCTTAAAAAAAATTTAAGGTTGTACTGTCTAGCCCATTCACTGTGTACATGTTTTTCGTAGTTTATCTTTTAATTTGTATTGCTTTGTTTATGCCCATGTTCATTTTTATTTATTTATGTTTTGTGCATGCACTTTTTCCCCCAGTTTTTGCCCGTGCCCCACCCTGGTCGCACGCGTGCGCATGTGGAGGCATGTGCACACAGCGGCTCTGGGGCACCCTCCTGTTTCTTTGCCGCCCCCACCTGTGCTATCCGTTGGACCTCCACCTGACGGGAGCAAAACTATGGGAAAGGCGACGGAGATCTTCCCCAGGAGAAGAGAGAAGAGGAGAGCTGCCAGTATGGCCGCTCAATCCCCCCCCCACCCCCGACAACCCCTGACGACCTGATCCCATTCCCAAACCCGGGTCGCTGGTGCAGCACGAGGTGTGGCATCCACTGCCTCAACCCACAGCGCCACTGGGCCGGCAGCCATGTACATTTTTTTTGTATTTTATCATCTTTTAGGTACTTTTCATTTTTAGTCTTGTACAGTTGTTCACCTTGGGTCATCCTCAAAAACTGGCATTTTATGCTCTTGGAGCTTACCCGATAAATTTTAAATACATTTTTTTTCCCTCAAACTGTTCTTTTTGTGTTTGCATATTTTTCTTAAGTTTTCACTTTGTTTTTGTAACAATTACTCCATCTGTGTCACCAGTGCACTAGTTACCTATTCTGACTCTTTCCTTTCACCAGATCTTCCCACTGTATACCCCTCCCACCAAGAGTGCATGTCCTTCATTGGTGATGGCAAGCCTGATGCACCAACGCAAGCACTCTTCCCTTCCAGCACAGCCTGTGGGCTCCTGGATCTGCACCGCCCCCTGTGGTCACTCAGGTGGCGGTTAAGCAGAAGGATGCATGTCCCTCCCTCCTCAGAGGACAGTGTTTAGTTGGGTACTTGCTTCTCCCCCTGGCCAGCCTCCGATGACTCACCAGCAGCACGAGCAGTAGCACTACTGCTGCGCCCGACAGGCCGACTTATGTGCTGCTGTTCAGGATGAAAGTACCAGACCTAGGTTTTCCTACTCGTATAAAAAGGGATGAAGGTTAAATGTGGTATCCCGGATTTAGTGCATGTTGTAGGTTAAATCTGTGTGTGTTGTGGGAGCCCTCCAGTGCTGTGCATTGGCACTAACTATGATATTTTCTTCTATTTTGTGTGCTTTATTCGGTGTGTCCACAGGGGGTCAGTGTTTACATTGGGAAGCACAGGACTGCAGTCCTGCGATCAGCCCTGGATAAATCTCTGAGAATCGAGGAGGCCCTCTCCAAGTTTATCCCAAGAGTGGAGCACATTGTCCAGGTGATGTCCTTTTCTGATGATGTCATACAGGCAGCGCTGTCTGACCGAGTCGCTGCTGGCCGATTCAGCAAAGAGACCTTTGCGGACAGCATGAGGTCCTTCAAGTCCAGCCTGGGTAAGACTTTCACTTGACCTCTGAAGTTCTGATTTCTGCTTGGTGCTGCTAAATAAGCTTAAAGAAAGGAGCACATGGGGGGGGTAATCTTGAAAGCACACTAGGGAAAAAATCAGTTTCATAATAACTTTTATAATTTTTTTTTTTTTTTCCTAACCACTACAACATACAAGTTAACCCGCTGCAGAGCCTAAGTAGATAGCACAGGTCAGAGTCACGTGATGGCAAATGGAGGAGAAGTAGCTCCCAGACCAGCTGCTCAAGGTGTGTCTTTATTTTAGCTCATTTTAAAGCCATTCCTTCTAAAATGCCTCACAAATACCAGCAAATGGCAGCATTTAACACCAGCTATCAGAAGGTAAATTTTTTTGAGTAGATGGCAATAGAAGCAGATCTTATAGAGGTTAACAGCACCCTGCTGCCCCTTGCAGCTCAAGGCCAAGCACCAAAGCAGCACAAGCAGGATGACTCGCTGCTCGCATCCCCGCCTTTTGAGGCCAGCTCGGCTACCATGGAGCATTTTTTTTTTTTTTTTTTTTTTAGAGAACTTGGCTCCATCAAAGACACTCTTTTAGACCTGGCTGCAGACGTCAAATGTTCAAAAACCACTAAACCAGGACTTTTGGTGACGTCAGCAGCTCTTTGGCAGCTTAGCTTACTGTGGATTATAAAATCTTCATGGCAATAATAGCTGCCAGACTTAATCCCATACTAGTACACATAATACACCCTGACCAAACAGGATTTATAGAGGTCAGATGAACTATAAACATAATTGATATAATCAACAAACAGCATACCCCCACATGTATTATGAGTCTCGACGCCGAAAAGGCATTTGACAGGGTCACTTGGAGTTTAATGTTTGCGGTCCTCCAGAAAATGGGATTCCCCATAACTTTTTTGGAAGCCATTAGGGCCCTTTATGCCTCCCCGCAGGCTTCTGTGAGGGTGAATGGAGGAATTTCACAAAGATTTGACCTGGGTAGGGGCACCAGACAGGGTTGCCTGTTGTCGCCCCTGCTCTTCGCCATACTGTATATAAAGAACCCCTGGCCCAGGCCATAAGGGAAGACCGGGAGGTAGAAGGAATGGTAATCGGGGGAGAAGCGCACAAAATATCCCTCTGTGCGGATGATGTCCTTTTGTATATAACCAACCCAGATAACTTTATCCCCAAACTGTGGTCTGTTCTGGATAGGTTTGGCCAATATTCTGGATACTCTCTTAATAAACATAAAACAGAAATACTTACATTTTATTATAACCCTGCCCCAGCTATAAAACAGTTGATCCCTCTGAAATGGAACGGCCACAAAATAAAATATCTAGGCACCCAAATCCTCAAAAATCTCACAGCCCTATTTGCCCTTAACTTCGAGCCTCTGATAAATCGGATTAGACAGGACATTTAAAAAATGGGAATTTTTGAATCTACCCCTTTATTCAAAAATCTAAACAGCAGCAATGAGCATCCTACTGAAGTACCTTTATTTGTTCCAGTGTGTACCACTGAAAATCCACCACAACCAATTTCAGGTTTGGCAAAAAATGGTCACAAAATGTATGTGGAACAAGAGGCCCAGAGTTAAGAACTCCATTATGCAGTCCAACAAAAAATATGGGGGGAGAAATATTCCCAATCTAGAGGACTATTTCCTAGCCACCCAATTAAGATGGGCCCTACTGTGGTACATGGGGAACTATAAGGCCTGCTGGAAAACAATTGAGGTGGTCTCCACAGAAGGGGCACCTCTTGGAGCCAGAATCAGTGAACCAGGACAACAAAACTTTGTTATTGACAGTAAGGAACACTTTAAGGGCGTTGGAACGCCTGTGGTCCAAACATAAACTTTCTAAGGAGTTGTGGTCAATGAGATGGTTTGCCTAGGACCGGGAGTTTTCTCCATCAAAACAGGACCTCACCTTTAGAAGGTGGGAAAGGCTGGGTCTATACTCCTTAAAACAGTTTATGGAAGGGAATACCATTTTGGACTTTGGCCAGATCAGGGAGAGATTCTCCCTCAGGCAAACAGACCACTTTAGATTCCTGCATGTTAGAACTTGTATCCAAACTTTGCAGCGCCTCCAAGGTCAGATGTTGGCCCAAGGAGGGCTAATGGGCATCATGGAAGACATAATGAACCTGCAGAAATGAAGAGACTGCATCTTGGCCATCTGTGGTGCTATAAGGGACGGGGACCACATCACATTCCTCCAAAAAAAAAGGGGGAACTTGAATAAGGCGAACAGCTATCTGATAAGGAATGGCAAGTCACTTACACTCAAATTTACAAAACCACATACTCCCAAATATGGAGAGATTTTAAATGGAAAGTCAGAATGAGATTCTTTATTACCCCAGTAATCAAGTGCAAATGGGATAAGAATTGTCCACCGACATGTTGGAGGGGTTGCCAAGACATGAGGGCGGACCATATCCATGTGTTCTGGTCTTGCCCAAAACTGGCACAATACTGGAGAGACATAACACAAAGATTAAAAGAGATATTCTCAACCCCGGAGACTATAGGCCCAAAACATCTGATACTACGAACATACGAACAAGCCAGCAGAAGAAGGCCATTTGGTCTATCAAGTCTGCTCGTATTGCAGGGTCCACAACTTGAGCTAATGTCCCTGCCCACCCTCCCCACTCCTCCCATCCTCCCTACCCATGATTCTTATCTTCCCCCATGCCTATCCCAGCCTCTCTTAAAGCTGCTCACTGTCTTTAACGAGATGACCTCTTCCAGCAGCGCATTCCAAGTGTCCTCCACCCCTTCTGTGAAGAAGTGCTTCCTGACATCCCTCCTAAACCTCCCACCCTCCAGCTTAAGACTGTGCCACCTCATGATATGGTTGCCACTCAGCTTAAAGAGACTTTCCTTATCAACATTATTTATCCCTTTCAAGTACTTGAACGTCCCAATCATGTCCCCCCTCTCTCTCTCCTGTCTTCCAGGGAGTACATGTTCAGTGCCCTCAGCCTCTCCTCATATGCCTCGCCCTGCTGACCGGCTATCCTCTTTGTAGCCCTCCTCTGTACCTTCTCCAGCAGGTTAATGTCCTTTCTGAGGTGTGGGCACCAGTACTGAACTCCATACTCTAGATGCGGCCTTACCAGTGACCTGTACAAGGGCAGTATAACCTCCTCTCTCCTACTACTGGTCCCCCTAGCTATGCATCCCAGCATCTTGTTTGTCTTTGCTGCTGCTTTCTTGCACTGCGTGGAGTGCTTCAGGTCACTAGTGATCATCACTCCCAGGTCCTTCTCTTCCTCTGATGCAGCTACTCGGACTCCACCCAGGTAATACTTTGTCCTGGGATTCTTGGCTCTAATATGCATAAATTTGCATTTTTTGGCATTAAAGCCAAGCTGCCAGATCCTGGACCACCTCCCCAGCTTTTCTAGATCTTCCTGTAGGTCCCGTATCCCTTCAGCTGTGTCCACTGTCCCACAGAGCATGGTGTCATCTGCGAATAGGCACATTTTGCCTTTAATGCCATAGCAATGTTATTAATGAAGACATTGAACAACACTGGCCCCAGCACGGAGCCCTGTGGGACCCCACTGGTTACATCCCTGGTGCCAGATAACTCTCCCCCCACCACCATCCCCTAGGTTCTGTCCCTCAGCCAGTTTTCCACCCATCTGGCCACCTTCTCCCCAACTCCAAGCTACTCCAACTTCCTGGTCAACCCTTTATGGGGCACAGAGTCAAAGGCCTTACTGAAATCAAGATAGAGGATGTCTATTGCTTGGCCCCTGTCTACTGTCTTAGTGATACAGTCAAAGAAGTCAGTCAGATACTGGGAGTGTTACCCAAGGAAGTTAAAGGGAAAGATAAGAATTACTTATGGAACATCCTGTTGACATCTGCACACAAAGCCATAATGAGAAAATGGCTCAGCCCAGAGCCCCTAGCCTTCAACATTGGTTAACCATTGTCCAAGTGATTCAGGACATGGAAGAGTTGACCCATAAAATCAATTTCCGAATGCACAGTTTTGTGGGCAGATGGACACTATAGATCAGGGTTTCTCAAATGGTGAGGCCAGCCTCCCAGGGAGGCCACAACCTGTTCAAGGGGAGGCTCAAGCAAGCCTTAAAATGTACTATATTTTAATGTCAAGTTTTGCATGCTTCATATGAAAGGATGCAGCAAAGTGAAAGCGAATACTGGCATGTGAATTTATGTACTGAATGGTTACCAGGAAAGACGCGCTCAACAAACACTTGTTTTCTGGTATGACATGGGGAAAATACAATTCTTGGAAACTGTGCAAAACAGAATTCAAAATAATGCAAATGAATAGGAACAAGGTAACAACTGACCCATTATACTGGCTGCAGAAAAGCACAAATACAAAGGCTAAGCAGAGAGATACTAGGAGCAAGAGCAGGAGGGAGCAAAATGGTCCCTAAGAAGGTGTTTCAGAGCAGGTTAAAACTGACAAAGAAAGCAATCTGACTGATGGAGGTATTACAACGAGGGGTAAATAGAGTCCAAAAGTCAGAAGTGTGGAGCAAGTAGGCTGACCTGGGGAGGGGGGTTATAGAGAGGGAGAATAATAAGTTCAATAAAATGAAAATAAACTCAACTACTCACATGCACTTCATTGGATTCTTCCTGTAATGTGCAAAGTATGATAGTTGTTCTAACTATGGGGAGGCCCAAAATTATTTCTATATTAGGAGGAGGCTTAAGATCTTTTCCAAGGCTTAGGGGAGGCTCACTGTGACAAAGTGTGAGAACTCCTGCTATAGATGATTTGGAAAGAAAAAGGGGTACCCGCACCAGGGGAAGGGGAGGGGGCTACATCAGAGGGAACAGGCCAAACCGAAGGACACTCGAGGTGAGAAATGAGATAGAATCAAAAATACATAAGGCAGATGAACTACTGTCTTAGACAGAATGTAATGGGATTGTAAAGGTCTGAAACTGCAACTAATGTACTAGAACCTACCTATTGTAACTGTTTAAAGGATTACTTGACAGATGCTGAACTATGTGATTTAAAGTTGGAATTAATTAAGAAAGCTGAGATCAGATGTGAACTTTGTACCTGTACTTGAATATGCAATAAACTTGAATTTAAAAACAAAATAAAACACTAAATCAGCTATAGAAGAGTTGACTTGGCAAGTTACAGACACTGGAGGTGGAGAGGACAGAACCAGAACCTGTGGGTATATGGAGGAAAATGCAAAAATTGGAAGACCGAATTGAAGATCAGGAAGGCCATAGCAGGCATAATAATTTGATGGTGGCCAACATTCCTGAAAGGGCAGAGGGTCCAGCCAGATACTATCAAATTTTCACAAAAAGCTGTTAGAAAAGGTGGCCGACCCCACACCACATGGCGCACAATACATTATTGAGAGAGTGCACCGAGCCCTCCATCCCAAGCCAAATTCAGGGGACAGGCCACGTTCATTTATGTGATGCCTCCTGAATTGGCTGTCCATATTCAGGGACCTCAGTCCCTAGGTGAGAGCTAAGCTTAACTAGTACTGAGAGATTAAAAAAGCTTTTTGCAGCAGGAGTGAAGTTCAGGATGTTATACCCTCTCCGCCTGCAAGTAGCCACCACAGTGTGTGGATGGGTGGGTGTGGGTGTGGGGGGGAACAATTTCCTTCAGCTACAGATGCCAAGAAAGACCTACCAGAATATTTCCCAAATTTGTTTTCCACCCAGAGATCTCCATCTTGCTGACAAGAGCTCCCGCCATGCGGAATGGAGTTAAATTCACACCAGCTTACCAGGTCCTCTTCCCCATAAAGTACTGTATGCTGTTTAAAACAATTGTTATGAGCAGTTCTCACCCATTTAATGACACCAACCCTCCCGAGAATGGTCAACCGAAGTTGCAAATCAGGAAGGCAGTCAATACATTGAGGCCTGCATGCCACATGGCAAATGGGTGCCTAACTGTAGACCCTACTGCCTGCATCTGGTAGACTGGGACTCTGTGGAGAACTGATCACTTGGCTGATAAATGCTTGCCAAAACGCTCAACTTTCCCATTCCACAATATATGCAGTAGGTACATAATAACATTCCACATTGCCACTGGCAGCTATTTTGCTCTGCCTTAAGTATTGCACTGGCTAGTGCCTAGAAGCTTCTTTCACTGTAACCTCGGGCATCAAGGGACCTCAGAAGCGATCGATTTTGTATGCATGCTGATTTCCAAAGACTGCAGCTCCTGGTTTATTACCTTCACATTCCGAATGCATATCCCTTATGCACTTGAATATTTACCTTGCTTGTTGAATCCCATAGGTTTACTTTGATCCAGTCTTTTTTTTTTTTTGGGGAGATAACAGGAGATTCTTGGGATGACATAACAGAGGCTTGGCTCATATGTTGAAAAACCCCATTGTCGAGCAGGAAACCATTACTCGATGGGTCAAACGATCCTGTATGTCAATGCTTAGCTGCGGCTGTTTGCAGAATTCTCTTGAAAAAGTTGCCCAGTTGAAAGGGGTGTACAGTACTCTAGATAAACGGGCACCCTTAAACATCCTGTCAGTATTACAGAGAAGGCGTGAAACAGTTCTCACTATGCCAGGGGTGCCCTCTCACTACCTCAGTTCGTGACACAGAGCCATTTCTGGCCTAACGTACGATGCCCTGGATGTCTTGTTTGGGGTCTTTCTCCATCCCAACCGTAACAGACCAGAGAGTTGGGCGAGTGGTCCAGAGATTGGGGCATTGTGTACTGTTTCAGTTTTGTATTCATTGTTTATATATTTACAGATTTATTCCATGGTTATTGAAAATGGGGCTAGGTGAGTGGGGAGTAGTATCATAAAGCTGACTAGCAAACAAGGTACAAGAGAAGAGGATTATGGGGTGCACAGTTTATCATGATAAGCATAATGAGTGCTAACATTAAATATGTCTCTTGGAAAATAAAGGGGGCAAGTTCTAAGGTTAAACAGTACCAAGTTATCAAGCATGCAAAGCAACCTGAGGCAAACATTATTTTCCACAAGAGATGCACATGTTAGCCTCTGAGAGGAACCTCTTCAGGAGGGAGTGGATAGGATAGGCATATGAAGCTGGGGACTGCACCTGGAAAAAAGGCGTAGCAGGCCTAATAAGCAGGTCCACTAGATTTTACTTATTCCTGTGTATTGAAGATTCTATAGGGAGGTACCCATTTCTTAAAAGGCTTTACTGATGTTACAGAAATTTTGCTGGGCAGTATATACGGCTCCATTACTGACTGCTCTGCCTTTTTTTGTGTCGCTGGCTAACATAAATTTCTCTGTTTTTTACTTTACCAGTTATAATGTTTTTGGGGGGCTGGAACCTGACCTTTGACAGAATGGAAAGGGTGGGGACAGGTTTGTCACCGGTGTAACAAGCACTGCATAATATAATAGATTCCCTAGGTGTGTGTCATCCATGGATACTTTCAAACCCCACCTCTGAGGAATATACTTTTGCCAGCCCAGTGGTATGGAGGGCTAAGGTGTTGAACTCATTGCCTTCTGCCGGGGGGTGGGGCTATTGAGCAGCCGGCTGGCAGCCCTTCTCTCTTAGACTGGTGGTGTGCCATCTTGGATCTTGACTGCCACCTGGTGGAGGCTCAGTGGTAGTCCATGGGAGCACGAGTGGCAGACAGTAGTCGGGGTGGAGGTAGGGAGCTGCAGTCCTGGGACAGATGTGTGCCTCAACGTGCATGCTTAAGCTGGAGTATGCTGTGGCTGGGGGATGGGGAGAAGAAATGAGGAGGAAAATATAGCAGGCAGTAGTGCTGCACGCACTCTGCCTCCTCCTTCTGCCCCATCACCTGGGACCTGTCAGCAGACTGGATTCAGGCTTCGGGGTGGGGACAGCCCTTCCCCATCTGGCCTCGCCATGGGGGGGGGGGGCAAGCCATGAGGGTACTAGCCGAGCAGGTAAGTTGGGGGAGATGGTGGACAGTGGGGTAAGGCAAACAGGAGCCAAGCCTGCCACGGCCAGGGAGAATAAATAGAATATGAAAAAAATATATACATACATTTTATTCCACTGCTCACAATTTGTAGTCCATAAATTGAGTATTTTTTCATATGCCAAACGATTCTCCATTTTTTTTTTTTTTTTTTAGTCTTTGGTAACCAGGTAAGGCCCACTAGGCACAAGTGCCTGTTTTCAGGGGCGACCTGGGAGCACTGGGTGGTTAAGTGTCACAGTATGCAAGTGGAGGTTGTGAGAATCGAACTCTGGTCTGCACACAAGCAGTATAGCCCCCAGCTATCTCTCAGACCTTTCTCCGTTTTATCTGCAGCATGTATTCACACAGGGTACACATAAAGATGTAGCCTGGAAGTTGAATAATCAGCTGCTGAAGGATAGGTGCATAGTTGGCAAGGTCAGGGAAATGATTAGTACCTTTCTGCAATACAACACCATTTCCATTGCAAGGAGAGACCTGGAATGGGTAGCTTGTAAATGCACTTTGTGTGGTGAACTTATTAGACTTGCCTCAAAAAGGAAAAAATAACTCACAGAAAAAGCCACTAAAATGCTTGCAGAAATCAGGAGTTTGGAGGCAACGCTGACACCTGCCACCCAAGACAATATCAGGGCGACCCTTTACACACCAAGAGACCGCAAATTCCGAACTACTTAGGGAGAAGGTGGAACACGCTATTTTTAAGACGCACTGTAAATATACAGAACTGGGCGAAAAAGCTGGTAAGCTGATGGCCTTCAGCTCAAAAAACAGGAGGCATCCAGGTTTCTTTCTTTGATCAGATTTAGATGGTGCTGTCAAAACTTCTCCTAGCAATACAGCACAGGAGTTTTACACTTACTATAGCACACTCTTTGGGCTGCTGCAAACCCGCCTACCACTCTAGCAGTAACATACCTCAGATCTGTTAACCTACCATCTCTTTTGCCTGAGCAGAAAGAAGCTCTGGCAAAACCTATCTCGCACTCTGAAATCATGGCCACCATCAAATCAGTGTCCCCAGCCAAAGCCCCAGGGCCAGACGGCTTTACTGCCAATTTCTATAAACTATTTGCAGTAGAACTTACACCCCTACTTTGTAAGACATTCACATACATAGGGATTTCAGACCATCTGAAGCAATAATTACTTTGCTTCCTAAGTCAGGGAAGGATCCTGATAAAGTTTTGAATTACAGGCTCATTTCCCTTATTGTATTCTTTTGGTAACTGGGTAAGGCACACTAGGCACAAGTGCCTGTTTTCAGGGGCAACTTGGGAGCACTGGGGTGATTAAGTGACTTTCTAGGGACATGGATATGTTGTTCAGTCCACACTTCTTGGCAGTTCCTCGCCGCTTTAAATCTTGCTGGAAGGTCTTCAAGCTGGCTCCTCCCACCCACCCGGGTGATAAAACTCTTGGCTCTGCCCCATGACTCCAGATCTTCCTTACCACTTGGACGCTCAGGTTCCCTCCTTAGCGCTCTGCGTTTTAGGCCTGGATCCAAACTCGTCGGTTAAACCGAAACTTATTCTCAAATTTTCTAGACTTTGGTCTGTTTCTTCCTTCACGGCTGCGATGGACAAATCGACTCCTGGATTTTGGCAGTGCCCTTGCGAGCAGAAGATGTCTCGGACCGATCCGCACTCTACGTGCGTTTACTGCCTAGTGCTTGAACACGATCCACAGGCCTGCGAATTGTGCAAGTCTTTTCCGGTCAACGTCCTCGAAGACTGTGCTGCCAGACTTCAACTTGGGCGCCCGAGACGTATTCCTCTGGTGAAGTCGAAGGAGGCCCATTGGGCGGTATCCGCGGCGGCAGGCTTGGCTGAGCAACTTGAGCAGATGATCGCCCTTGAGGAGGAGGCGGCCCAGGCCGCATCTTTGTCTTCCTTGGTTGCAGCATTTATCCCGCTCTCCTTGGGATCCTCCTACACAGCTTCTTTCAAGGAGCTTTGTCAGTCCCTGTCTACAAAAGGTGAGGGTCCATCGGGACATTCCTCTCGGTCCAAGAAGAAGGACTGGAAGGGTAAGTCCCACCGTCGACGTCCCTGGTTCCTGAGCGGCTAGACTTCCAGGCCTTGGGTCTTTCCAATGAGGTCCTTAATGTGGTTGAGGCATCCCATAAGGAGTCGACCAGAAAATGCTATGTCTTTTAATGGAAGAGATTCTCCATTTGGTGTCAGGGCAAGGGGTTGGACCCTTCCTCCTGTTCCTTGGCCAGCATTCTGGACTACCTGTGGTCCCTTTCTCAGCTAGGGCTTCGGTCAACGACCCTTAAGGTGCACCTGGCAGCCATCTCTGCTTACCGGGTGCTTGCCGGCAAGCAGTCGGTGGCGCAGGAGAAGGTGGTCGGGTGCTTTTTCAAAGGCCTTGATCACATATCCCCTCCGGTGCGAGAACCTCTACCTCCGTGGGATCTACTGCTGGTACTGGCTAAGCTCATGGGCAAGCCATTTGAACCGATGCACAGGTGTGACATCTCTCACCTGTCGTGGAAGACCGCCTTCTTGGTGGCTATCACGTCAGCCAGAAGGATGGGAGAGCTCCAGGCGCTTTCCATCGAGTCTCCTTATCTGGTCTTCCACAGGGACAAGGTTGCCCTGCACCCTCACCCGAAATTCCTTCCGAAGGTTGTGTCGGAGTTTCACCTTAACAAGGTGTTGACTCTGCTGGTGTTCTACCCCAATCACACCTCGGAGGCTGAATATAGGCTGCATACTCTGGACCTTAGAAGAGCGCTCTCTTATAAGGAGCGGACAGCTGAAGTTCGGGGAGAGGTTCACCAGCCATTTGTCACCTACGCTGAAGCCGCACCTGGCAGACCTGCAGCCAAGCGGACGATAGGCAGGTGGGTCACCTCCTGCATAGATCTCTGCTATAGGTTGGTGGACATGGAGTCTCCCAAAGGGATAAGAGCTCATTCTACCCGCCATACTGCTGCTTCAGTGACTGCTTCCAGGGACGTCCCTGTCCAGGAAATCTGCAGGGCTGCTACCTGGAAGTCAGCACACACCTTCATTACCCATTACCACATCGACCTTGAGTCACGCCGGGATGCTGGTTTTGGGACCTCAGTTCTCGAGTCCTTGTTTCCTAAATAGGGGGTGTGCGCCTTGCCTCCCTCCTCCGGAGAACTGCTAGGAGTCTGCCAAGAAGTGTGGATTGAACAACATATCCATGTCCCTAGAAATATAGGTTACTCACCTGTAACAGGAGTTCTAGGAATGGTATATGTTGTTCATCCACACAACCCACCGACCTCCTTGGCTTCGACACGCAACCTGGCTTCCAGTGGGCTAGATCTGGCGTCATGGGGCGGGGCCGAGAGTTTTATCACCTGGGTGGGTGGGAGGAGCCAGCTTGAAGACCTTCCGGCAAGATTTAAAGTGGCAAGGAACTGCCAAGAAGTGTGGATGAACAACATATACCATTTCTAGAACTCCTGTTACAGGTGAGTAACCTGTATTTCTCAGTCACACAGTATGCAGGTGGAGGGTGTGGGACTCAAACCCAGGTCTGCTGTGTGAACCAATTACATTCAGAGCTCACTACTGTAACCTCTAGGCTGTTAATGAAGATATTAAGGTTATGGCCAAACTCTTGGCAGAAAGGGTCAGTAGTGTATGGGGTGAGTTAATAGGACATGAGCGGGTAAGCTTCATGCCAACTTGAAATTTGGCGGATCACCTTAGGAAGTTTGTACATATCTTCTCTGTGTCTGATGACCAAGGGACTCCTACAGCCCTCGTGTCCATGAACGTGGAGCAAGCTTTTGACAGAGTGTCTCAGCCATTCCTTTTTGCCACCCTGGATAAATTAAGCTTTCCACCAGGCTTCACAGATGAGTTCAAGTTCTCTGTTCAAAGCCCATTTCCTGTATTTACCGTAACAGGGTTTTCTCCTGTTCTTTCTTCTTATACTGCAGCACAAGGCAGGGTGCCCTATTATCCCCATTCCTTTTTAGTTTATACCTGGAATGCCAACTCAAAACCAATCCAAACATTACAGCCACACAGACAGGTACTGATCAGTTTAAGCTCTCCGTTTTATGAGGATGACCTTTTGTTATACATTACTCACTCCAGCACATTCATTCTGGCTGCTCTAACTACCGTAGCTGAATTTGAAACCTCATCAGAATTTAAATTGAATAAAAACAAAACCCTAGTCATACCCCTCAGTGAAAGGGTAGGTAAACAATATATTATTGATATGGGACTGGTCTGGGCCCCAAAGCAACTGGGATATCTTGGCACATAGCTAACGGGAGATACCAGGTTGCTTCAGAAGATAAACTTAGAAGACCTGTTCATGGCAGTCAAACAGGACCTAAAATGTCAGAAAGCTTTACGACTGACTCTGCAGGGCATAATTAACAAAATTAAGATGCCACATCCACCCCGAACAGCATGGCCTGGAACTCTGGCAACTTGTTTCCCAAGCTCCTGGCATTAACTAACACCACCCCACCCCTTGTCCCTGATCCCTTTGTCAAACCCTCCCAGGTTCCATATGCTTCCATCCTCCCTCTGCTCCTCCTGAATCATCCTCCCCAGTCTGTTTCCCCCTCCCCCATTGGGTTTGAAGGCTAATCCCTCATCTAGAGGAGAGGGCTTCTGGTCAGCCCCTCCTTATCCCCACCCCCTCACAAGTTTAAACCCCACCTTTCTTGAATATAGTCTGCCACCCCTGTTTAGGACTTTCTTCCCTAGCAGGGTAAGATGAAGCCTGTCCTTGGCATACAGTCCATATCCTCCCAAACTCCTTTCCAGTTTCCTACACCCAACCCCTTTCTTCACCCCACTTCCTGAGCCAGTCATCAACCTCTATGATCTTCATTTTGTTCTCCACCGAGGCCTTTGGTACCGGCAATATCTCCGAAAAGGAAATGTTGCATCCATTATCCCGACAGACTCTGGCAAGTTCCTGGAACCTTGCTTGGATTTCCAAAACGCTGTTTCCCTCCATATCGTTAGTCCCCAAATGCATTAGGAAATCCGGTCTCCCTCCACAATCCCTAACCAGTTCGAACATCATGAACTTTGCCCTGTACACCATCAGCCCAGAGCTACTCACTACCTTAACCGGACTATGGTATTCTCCCTCCCAATGAATACCCCTAATCATCGAGTCTCCCAGTAACAGAACCGTAACACCTCCATTGTCCTTATTGTTACCTCTATTATGCGCTCTCAACAGTCCTTCCCCCCCCCTTATCCGTAATCTCATTTCCATGGGATTCTTCTTGCCTTCCAATGAGACCTCCTTGTCACCCTCCCCTTCCTGCCTCCCTTATGCCCACTTACCTTAGACTCCCCCAAATGGGTATCCCCTTTAACCCTCTCTTATCCGAGCCATTAATCCTGACCCTGATCATCTCCCCTTCTCCCACACCGTCATCCTCCCCCCTTGTAATAGTACCCCTACCTCCAGTGGCCCTCTGTGGGTCCCCTTCACCTAGGCCCCCTTCCTTGGTATGGACCCTCCTCCTGAAGGGGGGCCCCTCCCTCGCCTCCTTATCTTCCAGATTCTCTCCAGTCATGCTTGCCACCCTCATGCCTGCCATATGTTGCATCTCCCCCATCTGCTTAACAGTTAAGTTTCCTCTTCTCCCTCTGGATCTATTTCTATCCTTTCCATTTCCAGTCTGTGATGCCCTCTGGGTATCCGACTCCCTCCCCCTGGCCTCTGTATCAGTTTCCTCATTTCCACCAACCCCTTCCTCCCCATCTTGGTTGCTTAGTAGCTCAAATTTATTGTAACACTCTATGCCAACCTCCATCAAATGACCTGAGTTTCCCCCCCGACTGCCCCTCTAAGCTGCCCCACTTCCTCCCCTCTTACCCTGTCCTCCTTTGGAGCTCCCTTCCTCTGTCTGCTCTTCTAGGCTTCCCTACAACAGCCCCTCCTGACTCTACCCCCTCCATTCTCTTTTTATTCAGAACATTAACCCCATTGGAGAGGCGCTCATGTCACATCAGTACCCGCTTCTAGCTGCACTATTTTGATGCACATTCTCTCTCATGATAGGCGCTCATGTCATGCAAATACGTGCTAGTCCTTTCATGTAATTTTGATGTACTCTCTGTCATGATGTTACCTGTTGTTATCCTACCTCTCAGTGCTGTTACATATCTTGTTGACATACTGCCAATTTTACCACTTAAAGCCAGTTGTACCATTTGCTGTTCCACCCACTTATTCGTGGGCCCATATGTTACCTTGACTCTGTATTATGTTTCTTATGTACTCTGTAACCTCTCGGGTCGCACCTGAAAATAGGCACTTGTTATCTAGTGTGCTTACCCGGTTAACAAAAGCAAATAAATAAATAAGTTTTCCCCATGGCTTCAACATCCCTATCTAAAGGTCCACTTTCCCTATTATCCACCTCCTGCTTGCTGAAACGTAGCCTCCTCTAATTGCTGAGTGTTGCCCCAGCCTCACCTCTGCCCCACCCATCTGCCACCCATAACCCCACCCCTTATCCTTTGTCGCACCCTCAACTCCCCCAGCTTTCTCCTTAACCAATATAGTTCACTCTTGATCCAAAATAGCTGCCTGCAGAGTGGACAGCCTCCCCCTCTCCAGGCCCAGTTGAGAATTATTGCCACCCCACAGCCTGTGCAGCCTACAACCCTTCCGAAGATGCCTGCCATGGTGGATTGAGGCCACCCTGTTTTTCCCCTCTCTAGTCATAATGGGACCAACCCCCTTTTTCCCAGTCCCCCAAGTGGCCATACTGGGGTGTACTAGATCAGTTCTATTCACCTCTAACAAATTTAGCCCCCCGTTCAATAATGAGATGCAGATGACTTCAGATATAGGAAAACAGCCCTGCTCTCAATAGTCACAGTAGAGACAAGTTATTTACTCCTGAAATATAGCACCATTCCTGTAAGGGAAGGAAGATACCAAACGTCCATGATCTCATTAACCGTTAGAAAATTGGTACTGTGCCACTGGCTTGAGCAGGAGAGCATCTTTTACAATGAATGGTTACAATATCTGCTTTTGAACATAAAAATGGAAAAAAATGATTGCCAGTGTTAATAAGAATAGGAAGTGTTGCGATACCAGATGAAGTAAATTACACTCTACTTCTCAGTGATTTACAACCACCCCATAAAGTACTCGTATGATGTTTACAGAAATTGTGTCCTTTTGTCTTTTAAATTTTTATGACCACTGCCTGTTATTTTATATGTACCCTTCACAGTATATGCAGTTAATTGTATTGTACCTTGTTTGGTAATTAACCACACTCTTTGTATATAGTTGGGGATGTGCGCTATTGTATTGTACCGTATTGCATGTTTGTAAACTGAAAATTCATAAAATAAACTACATTTTGAAGTCTTGAGCCTGGGATTCCATTTGGGCTGTCAGAGAGATGGAAGAGCAGTCCAGCTGCTGGCCTTTCCTGGAGAGCAGCCATAACACATCCCCTCTGCGCTATCTGCCCGCTGGTGGCTCAGAGGATGGGGAGGCGCACATTGGGAAGTTCCCTTCCATCCTCTGTATCTGATGCGTACATTGGTGTCAGGATGTCTCTGTCAGGGAGAGCTCTACCATACAAATTTGTCTTTGTGCCATCTTTATTTATTTTGTACTCATACTTTATTCAGGAATCAAACAGAATATACCAAGATCCACAGTTTAACATGCAGTACTCATAATACAGAGCCCTGAGATACAGTAGCTTCGCATCCTTTCCTATGTGTAGTCAGGCGCCATTTGATAGAATACATTTCTTACTACAGAAAAGTAAAACTGTGTAGTTGTGGCCATTACCTGGTAAGGAGAACAATGGAAACAGTTTTGGACAGATGCAGGGAGAAACGGGGACATTAATGTGGCATCACAGTATGGCTGTGGAGAGTTTTTTTGCGGAGACATAGAAACATAGACTTTGACGGCAGATAAGGACCGCTTGGCCCACCTAGTCTGCCCATTTCCCTGCCTACTGGATAGGCCGCAGATCCTGGTTAACCAACAGGAGCAAGTAAGGAAATTGAAGGGCAAGGTTTGAATTAAAAGTGGCATAAAAGGGTGGGCACTTATGAAGGAAAGGAGAGCTAGTATTTGGGATGGGTTCCACCATGCCACGGCAACAGGAATGTCGGCGTTCTCCCCTACAGCGACACATGGTCACCGACTTCCCTGATGCTGCTGACTCAGTCCCCAACTGGGAACTGCACCGACATCCGATCGGTGTTCATGCGGCAGGATCTGCTCCCTGCCCTGCTGGACTTGAGGATTACAACTCGGGGGAGGGAGGGGAAGAGGGCGGATCTCGGGGGAGAGCGACCGAACTCCAGAGTCGATGACTCTGTCATCGCTCCGGCAACCGGGTGTCATCGGGTTGCTGTTACTGTAAGAGCGTCGCTGTTACAACGGTATACCTTTGGGATGGACCTTGCCCCCACAAGGAGACCACATTTCACTATTTCAGAAACACTCAGTAGAAACGTAAAGATATGCCTCAATCTTTAGATGTTATAAGGGTTATATTTTTCCTTTTTGGGATTTTTTTTGTTTTCCTTTTTAGTGTTTTATAAACAAATATATTGTTACAATTAAGGGAAAAACAATAGTGCTTAACATATCAGGCTAATGTTCTGCAGAAACAAGATGTTCTGGTGACATACAAACATGACGCACCTTTGGCCTTGTGATTTATAAACGTCACCAGAACTCCTCGATAGCTTTATACCCCTATTATGTACAGTTTGGTGTGGTTTATCCCTTCTTATTACACAGCTGCTCAGGTAAGAATCCCCAAAGATGTAGTATACTGGTTGACAAGCCACTGGTACGTGGTCTTTTGTGGTTGGTTTGTGTTTGTTTTTTTTTGTTTTTTTTATAATTCATACTGATTCCTCCTTTCTCCTAGGGTATGAAATTACATTCAGTCTCTTGAACCCTGACCCCAAGTCACATGACCTGCACTGGGATATTGAAAATGCTGTGGACAGTTACATACAGCCCTTCCTAGAGAAACTGTCACCCGTGGCCAACTTTTCGGTTGACTCCCAGGTGAGAAAAAGCTACGTTTGTTTTTTTTTTTTTTTTCTTACCCTTGTATTCCCCCTCGCAATGCACAAACAAACTGAGGGGGCAAAACCAGACAGACACACACACACACACAGTGATGGTTGACGGGTGAAGAGAAACCTTCACAGTGGCACCCGAGTGAAATCCCAGGATGCGAGTTAGTCGTGGAGTGTGAGTAACAACCTAATAGTAAGAGGCCAGTAGAAGTAAACTTTGGGGGTGGGAAGGGGCAGCACATTTTCTTTTTTGCATATCTATATATTTTCTGTCATATGGTGACCATTCACTATAGATGGGACCTAACCAAGGATCTGTAATGGCATCATTTTGCTTTCTCTACTTATAAAATTTGTCCTTTTTTTTTCTATGGTTGGTTTTCTTCCTGGCAGGATGTCCTCCCACTAGCCTTCTCCACAGATAACCTCCATGCTCCAACAATCCCTTACCTGTCTTGAGGATCTTCCGTAGCTGTACCCTCATGGTGGGGACTTCAGGGAGGCTCCCCTCTGAAGCAGCATCTGGCATGCAGGAGAGGCAGGGGTTCCTGGGTCTGGGAGTACTGGTCTTTTCCTTCAGTATGACTCTTAACACCGCATTAGCTCCCACAACCACCCAGCGAAGCACATATACCCAAGAATGGCTGTTGTGCACACAGCTGGAACCCCTGCAGGTAAGCAAGCTCACCCGGCCCACTGCAGAGGGCGTCTGCGGCAGTGGAACACGGTGCCCGCCCTCCCTGGGCTTCAGCAGTACTTCCCCAGCCTTGGCTGCTCCAGTGCTAGCCACCCAAATCCACTCCCGATAGTAAGTTGCCTGCATGGCAACTCTACCTCTAAAATGTCTTTTTTTTTTTGCATCATTTTTTTATCCCCCTCCGTGCTCAGGATCCGCCACTCCTTTGGGAAGCCACGGTCTCCGATGTCCCCTACTACCCCTCCTTGGAGCTCTCCTTATGTAATATTTGCAGCCTGACCCTGGGGTAGCCCGGCATAACCCGTCATCGGGTGGGTCCCTCTCCTCCGAGGGGGAAGACACCGGTGGGGATACCCAGCACACTCTTTCTTTTGGCCGCAGGGTGCTGCTGAGGCGGACTAGGCTTCCATGGGAGGTCCTTCGGGGCGCTGGCAGACCGGCTGCCATCATCCTTCCAATCCTGAGCGGTTTCCTTTTTTCCTAGTATTTCCCTCTATTGCAACGCTCATGCAGTGCTCCCGGTCTCCATCAGGGGCCGCCCGAAGCGATCGGCCCTTCCACACCCAGGAGGAGAGCAGTCCAGTGGATGCTCAATCATCTCCTCCGCTGCCGACTTCCAGCTCCCCGAGTCCTTTCCCGAACATGGGTCGCTGGTGTGGTGTGAGGTAAGGTGCCAGCGCCTCAGTCCTCTGCGCCATTGTGCCGGCTTAAAATGCGTCTTTTTAATACAAGCAAGGAGTTGATTTGCTACAACTGTGCACCGTGGTTCTCATTTTAGTTTTTTGCTTTCTGTGACACCCATGTCTTGTTTGCAATATCTTGTTTTCTACAAGGGTCCTACTGGTACCCTGTTTTACAGCTTGGGGGACTGAGGCACAGGCAGTCGCGTGACTTACTCAGGGTCACCCAGTAGGTCAGTGGCTGTGGGGGGGATTTAAACCAGTGATCCCTGATTCGCAGTCTTGTACTCTGACTTAATTCTGTACCACCCTGCATCCCGCATAGGTCCTGAGAACAGCTACAGATTGAAGTTAACAACATCACTGGCTGGAGTTTTCAGCTCACATTGCATCTTGCTCGGAGCTGCTAGCCTGCTGTGCTTCTCTGACTTACTTTTTCTGATTCTTCTTGCTCCCAGGCTTGGGCCCACACCCCCCTGGTTCGCATCCACCTGCTAACCCCATCACGCAGCAAGCTTATACCCACACAGCTCACACCACCATGGCCAGGCCTTCCAGTTTCCCACTCCCCACAGTAGTCCGAATCCGGCGCACCCCAATGCAGACATTAGTGCAGGGTGCTAGTGTACCCCCTTGCTTCACAGAAGGGGTCCGGGTGTTTTCTTTTCTTTTTTTATCCCAGCCCTCGGATCGCCACTGTCTGGGGTTCCAGAGTGCATGTGATGCATGTTGGCGTGTGAAACCAGTGAATGTCCAAATGTTATCCCTTGAAAGAGCAGCTTTCTCTGATGACCCGAGTTCACAGCCCAAGCCCACGTCTGGAGCGGAGGCCAGCAGGGAGGTATTCAGAGCTGTGACAGCATCCCTCTAGCTGCTCTTGGTGATGGCATTGTGGAGGTGCTCTTGGTGGCACAGGTGACTGCATACTACTGAGCATCCCTGTTCATCAAGCCACATGACAGCACAGACATGGTTGCAGGCCTCGAAAACAGAAAAAGATGGCGCCGAGCACGCAAAATAACAGCCCCTCTGGCAGTCCTCCTACGCCATGAGGCCCCCAGGCAAGCAGGTCTACTACTCCCACCATCAGTCGGCTGATCTAAGGCACTTCTCTCCTGATGGGAGCAAGAGGGTCGCTGACTGGGACAAGTTAGAATATCAAGCCAGTGGAGGATTCGGTGAATTAGTGGCAGGTCCAGCAGCACAGGACAAATCCAGTGGGCAGTGGCGGTTGTGCCTTGTGGGAAACTCAAAAAAGCGGGTGCCCAGGCCTTGGGAGCAAACAATTAAAAGTGCCTTAATGTCGTGAAACATTGGGAAATCTGTGAGAGCACCAGTGTTTACCTAGGTTGGGGGGTGTGCCATTTCAAACAAACAGAAATTTCAGCAATGACCACCTGTATGTCATCTGTTTCTTAACATGAGTGGTGTGTACTGAGTTTGTTTTTCATTTGCAGTCATTTCATTTGTTCAGCTCCTCGAGATGCATGTTATGAAAGGCATATAGATAAATGGTATTGCTATGTCTGTATTTATTGCTGTTTCTCCTTGATTTAAAAGTAAAGCAGTTTCTTATGAGTGTGTGTATATGTGCAGTTTTTATCAGCTGCTACAAATATCCTAGTTGCTATATTAATGTCATGTTTTTTTGTAGATTTTGTATTACGCCATTTTAGGGGTGGTGCCTCGATTGGACAAGAACACTGGGAGCTACACTCTGAATGCTTACAGCTTACCTCACGTCATTAACCCTGTGGAAGCCAGGCTTGGTAAGGGAGTAGGCTGAGATGATCTGTCCCCCCAACCCACCAGCAGTAGCAATCAGGGCAATACTCTACCTCAAGCAGGGAGGGATGGCGAGCGACTACCTTCTCAGCTGATGTGGCCAGTGTTGTTTCCTAGTCAACTGTGTCGATGTTTGAATGCCAGGTAGCCCACGCCCTCTCTCCCTTCCTGGGAACTTCACAGAATCATAGAACTTGATGGCAGAAAAGGACCCCATGGCCCATCCAGTCTGCCCCTTCCCCCCTTGTTAAACTTTCCGACCCCCTCCTTGAGCTTAGTGCCCTTTTATGATCAGCCATTTGGTTTTTGTCATTTGCTTCCTTCTGACCCTTTATATTTTTCTGAGATGGAGCAAGAAGCCAAGAGGTGACAAAAATTGTGTCACAGTACTTATCGGTTTAGTCGACTGAGCCCTTTGTGTAACGCCTGTGGCATTTCTTCTAAATATATATTTTTTTATTTTTCTTAGTGTTTTTTTCTCTTGTCTGACCTCCATTGCAGGGACACAGCCTGGTGCCAGCAATATACCCTAATCATGTCATTGTCCCCTTGTTCCCACAAGGTCCTACCCTGGTCTAACATCTCCCACGATTTTCCATCTGTCGGGCTGCAGGGGGAGGGCTGTCCCCCCACCCTCATCCCAAGACAGTCCAGGATTCATTGGTGGCCAACCCCAGGACCTAGCAAGCCTCAGTAGCCAGGCCGTCATGTAGACAGCATACGGGTGTTCTCCCTGAATTGCCCACCCTTCTCTCCTCCTCCTCCTCCTCTAGTGCCAGCCTTGGCTACATGCAGTGACATCCTGCAGATAGAGCAAGCTCCTTTGGCCCACCACAGGAGGCACTGCTGCACTGGTTGCTCGACACCATCTTTCCAGACTGCAGTGTGCTCCAGAGCAGCAGCTACTGCAGTCTGGTCTGCCTCCCAGTTCAGTGCCCCGAGCTTGCTGCTGAACTTGGGTCGCCATGCACTGCCTCTGTCGAGTCATCAGGGCAGCCTTTAAATCTAACTTTTTAATTATTATTCTTATTGCCTTTATCTGCCATTAAACACCCTCCAGGCCTGCTCTTTGCTGATCAGGGTCACTGCAGCACCCTCTCTCTGCCTGGGCAGGAGAGCAAGCTGGCAAGTGGCTGTCTTCCCACTGAAACTTGTTTTCTTCCTTGGTTGGTAAGCAGAGGGTGAGGGAATGCTGGGTGCTCTCCATGGAGCCAAGGGTCTCGCCTCCATGTTTGGCTTGGCCCCAAGTGTGGGATTCCGTGGCTCACACAAGAAGACATGCGTAGATTGTTTTCAGAAGTAGCCAAGCCTGTTTGGCAGAATCTTAAAACCTGTTTTTCTGTTGTTTTTTCCCCCCCGATTGAAGGCAGATTGTATGTTGTGTGCAAAAATCTGGCTCAAAATGGAGAGCTTTGTCCAAAAAGCTGGTGCAAAGTGTATTTTTTTTTTTTGTGAAAAATTGACACTCAAGTGCTGGTGTAAAAATAACATTCTCTTCCTTATGGTGTTTTCCATTGAAAATGGAAAATCGTTGGCCCTACAAAGGACAACATACTACTGCTGCAGCATCGCTAAGCAACCCCTTTCCAAACTTCCCTTAAAGAACTGGGCTGAACCTGCGAGTCATGTTTGCCAGTAGAAACTATTTTTTGAAATACTGGTTTCAGTTCTGTTATTGTTTCATCTGTCAGGCCAATTAGTAACCTCAGTTGTTTTGTAATTTTCACTCTGGTGTTCAGTTCCATTTTAGAACTTCAGTGACAGTGGCTCAGCAGATTACACACAAGCCTCTGAGGCTGGAAGAATGGAAGGTTATGGGTTCTAGCACCACACCAGGAACTTGGGGTAACATCCCAGTGATGACACTGTAGTCTGCGTGAGTGGGTGCGGTTATAGAATCGCCTAACCCTCCTTTCCTGGTTAAAAAAAAAAAAAAAAATGTACGATGTTGTTTATGTCCCTTTTAGCCACAGAGTTATATAACAGAACATGATGGATTGTACCAACAATGGTAGAACTGAGCAGGGACATAAACTACATCATACAGTTCTAAAATGGTACTTACTGCTTGTGTATAAAGCGGAAACACCCGCTAGGATACCTAAACAGCCTGTAGAGATGGAACAGTAACAGAATTGGAACCAATATTTAAAAATCCGCTTCTACAAGGAAAAAATGACTTGGAGGTTCTGTGCAGTTCTCCTTTGAGAAAGTTCACCAAAATCAAAATATCCCACTGAACATTTTGTTCACTGGTGTTCTTCAGTGGCATTTCAGAATTAACATTTTATTAAAATTTCCATCGGTAAAATGGGAAGGGGGGCATTTTATGAGGGGGAATGCAAGATAAATATTGAAAATTACATCATAGAACTGGAAATATGTACACAGAGGTAAACATTTTTATTAAATGTTAGCAGGCTCTACATCACAGGTAATATAATGCATTAAAAGGGGGTGATGAGAGTAATTAGGAATCCTTTGGTACAAAAAATGGGTAATTATGTGGTCATTTCGATTTCACTGTAATTTACTACACAGCTAACTTTTATATAGGCTATACTACTCCCCATAATGGTTTCTAACATTCTTAATAATTGGATGGGAAGTTAGGTGTTAACACAACTAACTTAAACTTCAGTGGGTGGATTTTTTATTGTTTATCCAATAACGGCAAATTGTTTCTAGCCAACTGCTGTGCCTTTTTTCGGTTAAGTGGCTGCTTCTTTTCTTCCTCACCTTTGCTCTGTTAACATCCTTGGGAAGTTCCTTGTTTTATTATTTTATATGGTTTACTTTTGTGTGCGTCTCATCACATTTATATAATATCTGGGTGGGAGATCCAGGTCCAAACAGCAAAGAAAGACCCCCCCCCCAAAAAAAAAAGAAATAAACTTCTAACACGTGTCATCACAAAGCAGACTGCCAGGAGGCAGCAGTACATTTGAAGCATGATATGTCTGATTAAAACAATATTCTACAAAAAACATAGAAACAGTCATTGCACTTCTGTCCCCTCATGCCAGTGACTTGGGTTTGGGAATGGACAGGGTCACTCGGTGGATCAGCAGGGTGAAAGAAGCTCGAGCACCTGATGGTAGCTCTCCTCCCTCGGGCAGGGGGACCTCTGTTCCCACTGCAAAGACTGCCACGTGGTGGAGAACGGTCGGCAGCGCAGCGGGACGGCATACAGAGGGGAAGAGCTGGAGCGTAACATACTGGTGCACTTGTTCCAGCACTTCAAGCTTGGGGAGGAAACCCGGAGGAAAAATGGCCGGGCTGCTACATGCCGACACCCCCCCCAGTCTATCACATGACCAAAGCGGCTGGCCGCCCACCACTTTGTGGTCCCAGGTAAGTGGTGGATAACTGGTAAATCTGCAAGGTCGGTTGGTGACAGGGTTGGGCAGGGGTGCCATTGGGCTGGCTCGGGAACAGGAGTGTAAAATACTGATTAAAAAAAAAAAAAAAAAAGCCAGCCAATCATCGCAGTAGTAGCGCTTCCATTCGTGGCACCACCGACCTGGGTTCCAGAATGAGCCTGAGTCATCAGAGGGCTAGCCAGGGGAGGAGGTTGTACTTCCCACTGGATGCTTGCCTCCTTATGGGAGGGAGGGCAGCCTCCCCCGCTGCATGACCTCCGCCTGGCTGATCCCAGTAGAGGTGCAAACGGGAGAGTGGAAGAGGAAGGGGTAGACCCCCTTTGGCTTGATGGGACATTGTCATGCCTTGCTTGCATCTGTCCGTCAATGAGTCTGGCCCAGCGTGCTGGGGGGGGGGATGGGAAAAGCAGTGGCAGCAGGGTGAAATATACCAGCTCTCTTGAGCCACGATGCACCTGCTGCCCACCCACCTCCACAAACCGAGTTGTTTGAGGGGAGCTTGACCATCTCCCCCACCCCACCTTGGAGGGGGACATCTGGGGTGAGGGAAGGATAGTTAGGTAGCAGAGAAGGCGTGGATGAGGCTGGGAGACTGGATGGCACTGATGGGGTTGGCTGTGGGTGAGGAACATAAAGAATAATAAAAAAAAAAATAGACACATCGAAAAAGTTGGCAATGAAAGTCCTACTGACCCTTCTAGTTTACTCAAGCCTGCCTGGTTTTTGGACAGTGCCGCTGGCTGTCCTCAGTGCATGAAATACTGAACTGACTCCATATGTGTCCAGATGGCTAGTTCATCTTGATCGGTTTTGTACAAAAATTTTGCAGGGTTTGGCCGGAGACTTGTGTCATTCTGCCAGCTGGGTATAAGGGGTTGGAGTCTCTCATTACTCAGGCTGTCATTTCTTTGGGGGGAGACTGAGAATGGAGAGACAGACAGAAAAAATAGTAGATCATCCTACCCTGTTAGCAGTTAGAATTATTGCGACGGGGGTGTGTGTGTGTTGTGCACGGCTCTGAAGTGAGTCCTGTTAAGTCATACAACATTACCATTTATTGTAATTGGAGGAGGAGGCAATTTTTTTTTTAAATCTATTGGTAGGTTTTCTACTATTCACCCATCCCTCCCCCATCCAGTCCAGCCCCGCCACATCACCCAGGCTCTCTGGGATTTACCATCATGCTCTGGTTGTCTTCTGTCACGGGACCTTCAGAGGTGCATGGCCTGTGGAGGGTTGGGCTGTCATCCAGCTGTGGACAGGGTTTTTTCCACCTGTTTTCACCCCTAGAGCCCCATCGCGTGCAATGACTCTTTGTTTGTACTCCACTTCCATGATTTCACTCCCTGGCGTCTGCTGGCCAGAGCCCTTTCCCCTTGTGTCCCACTGCGATGCCACCCAGTTTCCTTTAGGTAGCAGCTGCCAAGCAGGACATGCATACCTTCCCCTGGCCAGCCCTCGTGCCAACTGTCCATTCCCATACCCAGGTCACTGGTGTAGTGGGAGGTGAGGTGCCCAGGTCCTCGGTCTGCCACACCACTGGGCCAGCTCAGGAGGAGGCAGTTTAAAGACTGGACCCTCATGTTTCCGAAGCTTGTAAAAATTTAATTTCTTATACTAAGGCCTGCTGGGAGTTGAGCAGGTTGCGGTTTCAGAGATGAGCGACTTTGCTTCTGAGGAGGATGACGGTTGACTAAGGAGCAGCATTGGTTTTGGCTATGAAGACAGCTGCTGACCCACCCTTCCAGCTAGAGAAAGAGTGTAGCTATGACAGCCCAAATCACCAGCTCAAGTAATTGGGGAGGGTCACTATAACTTTCAACAACCTTTAGCATGATAAGGGGGACTATAACTTTCAACTGTACTGGGCACCATTTTTCTCCAGTTGGACACTACCTGTGCCCCTCTGTTCTCCAGCTGGATACTAAATGGGCCCCAGTGTTCTACAGTTGCACAGTGCCTAGGCTCCACTCTTCTATAAGTTCGCACTGCCTCGGCCCCATTCTTCAGTTGGGCACTGCCTAGGCTCATCTGTTCCAGAATAGAACATTGCCTGGGCCCTTTTGTTCCCTAATTGGACACTGCCTTGGCCCTGCATTCTCCAAATGGTTACTGCTTGGGCCCAACTGTTCCACAGTTGAAAACTGCCTGAGCCCCACTATTCTCCACATGGTCACTTCCTGGGTCCCTTTATTCTCCTGTTATAGAAGAATGTGTACTTATGTACTGCTTTTTATATACAGTGTATCCTAAAGCATTTTGCAAGCAGTGAGAGACTGGTAGTGAAGTGACTGTAAACGTGTAGTGGCAGTAATTTCGAACATCAACACCCACACATAGCCTTTGCCTGAACCGGATTTATGGGAGAATGTTGACCAGGACACTGAGGAAACCCCCTATGCATTCCTTTTGGAATAAGCTAAGTCAAGCCTAGCATATAGAAACAGAATTTTACGGCAGATAAGGACTGTTTGACCCACTCAGTCTGTCCATTTTCCCTACCTGCTGTAATGCTGTAGACCCTACTTGATCTCTGGCTTTACCCCCCTTCCATTAAGGTCCCCTTATGCCTATCCCATGCCTTCTTGAATCCCATTACAGTTTTAGCCCCTACCGCCTCCACTGGGAGGCTGTTCCAGGGATCCACCAAGCTATCTGTGAAGTAAGCAATAAGACACTCCAGGGTGTGTGTTAGACACTTTAACACACGGCTAGGAGGCGTAGTGAGCCGCAGACACCGGCCGGTGGTGTCAACCTCGGCCGTGTGTTAAAATGTCTAACTGCAGGCCTGGTGAAAGCTTATTCCCACTTATAATGAGCATCTACATTATAGATGCATGTAAAAAGTAAAAAGCAGCATTAAGTAATTATAAATACAAATCTTTTCTTTAATTTAAATAAAATAGTTCCTCCACCTTTAGTTTGCTGTGTTTTGTGGGGAGTTGAGGATTTTTGACCTGGGAAGGCTGCTGTAGTTCCATTTTTTTTTTTTTACTTGTGTGCTTATCATAGAATACCCCAATTCCGTTTCATTTGTGAAGGTGGTAGTGAGCAGCGATGCTTGCTTTTCTCCCCGATGTGTCTATTAATTTCTACATTGTTAGGGCGGCAGGCAGCACAACGGAGGACCGATTTTAGTATAAAAAAGCATAGTATTGAGTAGGTAACCGCAGGCGCATGATGTTCCTGAAAAAGCACTGCGGCGAGTGGGCGGGCGACAGAACGGAAGAAATCTTGATTTTTGCCCCATTTAAATGTGTTGCGATCAAACAAGCATTGTCATCTGTGACTGTCTTTGACAGTACGATAGGATGAAAATCTGTTGAATGGGAGGAACAGATGGATATAGGTAGCTAGCAGGTTGGTCATTTAGGAGAACTGAAAGCAAGAGGTGAAAGGTTGGCACGTTCAGAACAGATTGGGGCACTCGCAATCTTTTTTGTTTCATTATGGACTGTAACACAGGTACTTTCTGTGTTAAAGTTGAGTTGGAAATGTCAAAATATTGAGGGCAAGTGAACGGGAGGTCAGAGGTATTACTTCTTTTGTTAGGCTGGCACCACTGTTGGTAGAAAACAAGATGGCTACGTTTTCGTTTCTCAAGGTTCTGAATGGGCAGCATCACCCATATCAATGCCCACTTGGCAAACCTGATCTTTTTCCTGTGGTGTTAGACATATTAGCATACTCGTAGCAGCCAATCAGAATGCTGCTTTTCTACCACCCATTTCATAAGAAGTACTTTCTCACATCTCCTGAGTCTACCCCCTCCAGCTTCATATTATGGGCCCTTGTTCTTGAACATCTTTTACTCTGAAAAAGGCTTTCTATTTGAACCTTATTTATACCTGTGAGGTATTTGGAAGCCTGTATCCTATCCTCTTTCTTTTCTTCAAGGTGTACATGTTAAGATTCTTTAGTTTCTTCTTACAGGGCTTTTGATGCAGACCCTTCACCATTTGCTCACCCCTGGACTGCTTCTACTCTGTCTGTGTCCTTCCTGAGATGTGGTCCCCAGAACTGGACACAGTACTCTAGGCGAGGTCTCACCAGTGATTTATACAGTGGTATCACCACCCCTCTCTTTCTGCTGCTGATGCCCCTCCCTGTGCACCCTAGCATCCCATTGGCTCTCCCCACAGTCTTGTTGCCCTGTTTGGCCACATTTAGGTCATCAGATATGATTACCCTCGGGTGTCTTTCTGTTTGGTGGTTTGCCAGTACCACTTACCCCATTTTATACAGTGCCTCTTTGTTTCTGCACCCCCAGTGCATGATTTTGCACGTCTTTACATTGAATCCAATTGCCACACTCTTGAGCACTCCTCAGGCTTTCCTAGATTCCTCCCAATTTTTTTTCCACCCCCCAGAGTGTCTACCCTGTAATAGATCTTTGTCATCTGCAAAAAGGCATACCTTCCCTTCTAGACCCGCTGCAATTTCGCTAATAAAGACATTAAAGGGGACCAGTCCCAGCGCTGATCCTTGTGGCACTCTACTGGTCACCCTCCCTTCCCTGGAGTGAACCATTTACCACCACCCTCTGTCTCCTATTTTCCGACCAATTTCTTACCCAGTTTACCACCTTTGGACCCACTGTGAGGAATGGTGTTGAGGGCCTTACTGAAATCTAGGTAGGCCGCATCCACTGCTTCACCCTGATCTACCTTCCTGTTCACCCAGTCTAAAAAAAAAAAAAATCTATCAGATTTGTTTGATATAGCCTACCCCTTTTGAATCCATGCTGCTTCGAATCTTGTAAGCCACTGGATTTGAGATATTCCACAATCCCCTTTTTCAGTAGTGATTCCAGTAATTTTCCCAACACTGAGGTCAGACTGACTGGCCTGTAATTTCCAGCCTTCTCTCTGCTGCCACTTTTGTGAAGTGGGACTACATCTGCCCTCCTCCAGTCCTCTGGGACCACCCCTGTTTCCAGTGAATGGTTGAACAGCACTTCTCTGAGCTCCCTCAGTATTCTTGGATGTATCCCATCTGGTCCCATTGCCTTGTCCACTTTCAGATTTGCAAGTTCCTTCAGGGCTCTTTTCTCTGTAAATGGACTAGTATCCACCACCCTACCATCAGTGCCCCTGACACTTATATGTGGACCCTTCCCCTGTGAACACTGAACGAAAGTATCTGTTCAGGATGCATGCTTTTTCGTGGTTCCCTTCCACACACTCCCCCCACTTCCCTCCATAGCTTTACAATCCCTCCTCTGGTGTTTCTTCTTCTTTTGCTTACATACCAGAAAAATGTCTTGTCCCCATTCTTTACTGCCTAGGCTATTTTCTCCTCTGTTTACGCCTTTGCACTTCTGACTGCTTTCCCTGCCTCCCTCTGCTTCTCTTGATACTCCTTCCTATCCTCCTCCCTCCCTCCGTGTCTCCTTATACCTCCCAAATGCCAACTTTTTTGCCTTTACCATTGTAGCCACCTCCGAGAACCATAGCGGTCTTTTTCTTTTTGCTTTTGCTTACTTGCTTGATGCAGAGATTTGTTGCCTTCATTGTCCCTGCTTTTAGTTTTGCCCACTGTTCCTCCACTCCACCTGAGTTCTCCCTCCTGCTTGGACATCCCTGAGGCATCCTTCATTTTTTCTAAAATCGGTCCTTCTGAAGCCCAGGACGCTTGCTGTTGTGTGGTTCGCTTCTGTTGCAGATCTTATATCGAACCACACCGTATGGTGATCACTGGTCCTTAGGTGGCCACCCACCATAACTTCTGCAACACTGTTCCCATTAGTGAGAACAAGGTCCAGAATTGCTCAGTCATGAGTGGGCTCCCCACAAGTTGCCTGAGGAACGCCTCCTGCAGGGAGTCTAGGATGTCCCTGCTCCTGGCGGAAGCTGCAGCTGGGATGCTCCACTGTACATCCGTCAGATTGAAGTCCCACACCAGCAGTACCTTACCCTTATTTGCCACCTTTTGGATGTCTTCCATCAGAACCTTATCCAGCTTCTCATGTGCTAGAGGTCTGTAGATTACATCTGTGCGAATAGCGTCTCCCTTCCTGTCGCTAGGGTGACCCACAGTACCTCCACCCCTCCCTGTGTTCCCTGTATCTCTTTTGCTTTTCTGCTATCTCTCATGTAAATAACTACTTCACCCCTTTCTTACCCACCCTGTCCTTTCTGAACAGAGTATAGCCTGGTATTGTTACATCCCAGCCATGTTTCTCGTTGCACCATGACTCTGTAATGGCGACAGTATCCAGGTCAGCTTCTGCCATAATGGCCACTAGGTCCTAGATTTTATTTTACAGACTTTGAGCATTTGCACACATGGCCTTCCAAATTCTGCTGCCAGGAACCCCTTTTCTGACAGGTTAGTTATCAGGTGGTCATTCTGGGATTATTTTAGGGGCCCTGGAGTAAGTTTCATAAGTCTACATTACAGTTGTATAGAAGCATAGAAACATAGACAGTGATGGCAGAGAGACCAATAGTCCATCCAGTATGCCCATGGATTGCCCGGGACATAGTATCTAGCTGGGGGCCCGTCCCCATCCTTCAGCTCATCCCCCCACCCCCCTGCTCACATTAGACAGCTTCCTGTTATTCCTCTGATTCTGTCCCACCCACACTTAAAGCCTTCCATAGTTGTGGTGCACACCACTTCAGCAGGCAGACAGTTCCAAGGCTCCACCATCCTTTCGGTAAAATATTACTTCAAGTCCCTCTTGAAGTTCCCCCCTTTCAGTTTACATTCGTGTCCATGTGTCAGTGAGCTGGTGTTCCTGTTAAAAAATTCTGCACAGTTCACTTTATTAAACAGTTTCAAAAACTTGAATGCCTGTATCATACCCCCCTCCCTCCTGTAGCAAGTACATGTTTAAAGCCCTTAACCATTTCTCATAGGATTCCCCAACCCCACCCCATAGTCCCTGAATCATCTTGGTTGCCCTGCGCTGTATCACCTCCAGTATGTCCTTGTTCTTTTTTGAGGTGAGGGCTCCAGAATTGGACACAGTACTTCAGGTGTGGCCTCACCAGGGACCTATAAAGGGAGAGTATTCTCGCCTTCTACTATCTCTATGCTCCTCCCTATACATCCTAGCATTCTGTTTGCTTTGCTGTATGCTTTGCTGCTCTGGCTAGACTGCTTTAGGGTGTCGCTGGTAATGACTCCTAAGTCCTGCTTCTCTGTTGTACAAAGTTTAACTCCATTAAGCCAGTACTCTGTTCTGGGTTCTTTTTCCTCGGGTGCATTACTTTGCACTTTTTAGCATTGAATTTCAATTGCCACACATTTGACCATCTCTCCAGCCTACGGAAGTCATTTTGGAAATCCCTAACTCCCTCTACACTATCCACCCTTCTGCAGAGTTTAGGGTCATCTGCAAAGAGGCCAGTCTTACCCTGAATTCCTACAATAATGTCACTAATGAACATATTAAAAAGATAGGGCCTAGGACCAATCCCTGCGCTACCCCACTAGTGACCTCCCCCTCAGCTGATTTAACCGCATTAACAGTAATCGGCTGCTATCTACCCTTAATCCATTTTCTCACTCATCTGACTGTCACCTGCTTCCCCCAGATCCTCCATTTTCCTCAGCAAATGCCTATAAGATACTGAGTCAGAAGCCTTGCTGAAGTCAAAGCACAGCAGATCCACTGCATGGCCCCTGTCTAACTCTTGTTACCCAGTCAAAGAAAACAAGTAAGTTGGTCTGGCATGACCTCCCTGCCACAAAACCACGCTGCTTACTGTCTTGTAGACCATTTTTTTCACAGGTAGTTAACAAGATCCTGCTTGACCAGAGTTTCCATCAGCTTTCCTACAATAGATCATGTAATACTAACCGGCCAATAGTTCCCTGGCTGTTCCTTATCCCCCCTTTATGCAGTGGAACCACATTGACAATTTTCCAGTCACTAGGAACTACCCCCATCTTCAGTGAGCTGTTGAATAGCTTTGTCAGAGGGTCAAATAATTCCTTTGTGAATTCCTGTAGCATTCTCGGATGTAACCCATCCGGTTCTGGGGCCTTTTTTATCTTGAGGACTGACAACCCTTTCCAGACCCTATCTCTGGAATCCCTTTAGTGGCTGCTTGGAACTCTTTGCTGCCGGCATATCCCACTCTACATCTGATAGGTTTAAATCCCCTACCATGACTTCCCCTTTTCTCACTCTCCCTTTTTTTTTTCTTTTCCTAGTTCTCTGTCACCCTCTGCTCCTTTCACTGATGGTCTGTACATCACCCCCAGGTGTAACTTCCTACCCAGTGCCGCTGTGATTTGCACCCATAGCAAATCAAGTCTCCTCCATTTCACAATTAATGTTCCCATCCTCCACTAATTCAGTACCTTCCCTGACATAATGGGTTTACAACCCCCCCCCCCCACACACACACACACGCTCCCTTCTATCCCTTCTGAATAATGAGTACCCTGGCATTGTGAGGTTCCACTTGTTACATGTAGCCCATGTTTCGGTGATGGCAACAGGGTCCATCTTCGTATCTGCTACCATTGCCTGTTGCCTGCTCACTTTGGTACCTAGGCTCCTAGCGTTACAGCAGACCCCTTTCCAGATACCCTCTGAGCTCTTTTTGTTATATATTGGGAGTCGTCCTTTGTACCTCCCTGGCCCCTTTTTTCCACAATACCTACAGTAACTTGTTTGAACCCTATTACTGTTAAATCTGTGCCTTACTCCAGATTGTGTGTGAACTGTGTCTCCCTGACTTGTCTTTTTATTTCCAGTCCCCAGTTGTGGGGAAATGCTAGCTAGGTTTCCCTGCTTCTATTCATCTACAGCCTCAGACTCCCTGCAGCCTGTTTAAATGTCTAATGTAGACCTCAGACTTCTGTCCTAGTGCTCTAACCCCTTCTTTAGTCTGGTGTAATCCATCTCCCCTGAATAGCCTCCTTTCCCAGAAGTCTTCCCCCGATCACCTACAAAGTGAAACCCTTTATCCTGACACCACCCCTTCAGGCACTTGTTAAACTTATCGATTACTTTCTCCCTGATTTTGGTCTCGTTCTCCATTCTGCCCCACACAGGGAGGACCTCTGAGAAGGCCAGGGGGGCACAATGCGCTGCCACCCCAGACGCTTAAAGCTCTAAGCTTCACTGTTTCAACTGACTGATTTGACAGATTGCTGGTTCCCAAGTGAACCAGCAACTTTAACTCAACATTTGCCCTATCCACCATCCTCCCTATTCATTGTATGTCCCTGTAGGCTGAAGCCCCAGGAAGGCACCTAACCTCCCTCTCCACATGCATTTCTTCACCCCTTGCTGATTCCACCCCCTGACCATAGAGTCCCCTACTACTAGGATCCTTGTGTCTTTTTTTATATTTCATATCTTTTTACATTTGGGTGTCACCATGGTGTCAACATTTACCATCTACACCCTTCCCTTTTTGGTTAACCATGCTAGCCTCTATCCTAACCTCCCTTTTCCCTTACCATATACTCTCCTTCCCCACCACCCTCTGCTCTCCTTTTCTTGTTGTTTCTTCCATGACCACCTTATCGCCCTACAGAGTCTCCCCCATCCTGCTCTTCTACCCCAACCGCATTATCTTAACCTGACGACCTAGCCCACCTCCTGTTTCCCCCTCTACCTTTCCAGACAGTGGATCAAACCTATTTTTTAACTCATTCTCTCCCGGTGGTAATTTTGAGTCGGGTTCAGCAAGGGACAATTCCGATGCCATATGGCGGCTACAGGACCGAGGCACCCCTTCAGTAGCTCCCACCCCTGTTGCAATGCTTGCAGTCACACCCCATCCCCTTACCACGTGCCACCCCCCTCCGTTTGCTGCATGGCTCTTTGAGAAAGAGGTACTCCTGGATAATGGGTGATCCTGTCTGCTCCTTTCCCCTACCTAAGATCCTTTCTCCCCTGGTTGTATCTCTCCCTACTGTCCTATTATCCTGTCCTTCCATGCTATCCTTCCCAGCTTCCATCTGAACTGTCTTTCTTCTGTCCTTAGCTGCTCTAGGCTTCTACATACTGGACAGCGCCTGCACTTCAAATCGTCCCTAGTAAGACTGCTGCACCACAACAGTTACAGTGCACCACCTGCGACCCACTAGCCCGATGCCTGTACGTGTCCCTGTTCATCCACATACTCCTTCCCTGTCTATTCCAAACCCAAGAATTGAAATACCTGTGTATATTCCTGCTAGGGATATTAAGCCCCAAATTCCTTCCTAACCTCTAGATAAATATATTCTTATGCAATCCAATTATTGACGAGTACAGGAAGAAAAACTTACTCGCCATAGTAATCTTGTTTCTTCCCAGTGATACTCTGGTATTCAGAACTCTTGCAGTGTCCCTTTAGACAGAACTGCCCGGAGAGATGGAACATATGCAAATGATGGAATCTGTGAGAAGAAACAAGATTACTGTGGTAATTTTTTCTTCTAACCCCAGTAATACTCGGGTATTCATAACTCTTGCAGACTAAAAAGCAGTACCTTTGGAGGTGGGCACAGAACCTTCTTTGGAAACCGACTCTGTAGGACTGCTGTGCCATACCTGGCATCACCTGTGGACCGATTGTCGAGACTGTAATGCTTTGTAAAGGTGTTTACTGTTTTCCAGGTAGCTGCTTTACAGATATCCACCAAGGGAACTTCCCAGGCAGCTGCTATGGTAGGAGCTGTGCCCCTTGTGGAATGGGCCCTCAACCCTGCTGAAGGCTCTTTTCCAGCCTTAGAGTAGCAAAAGTGGATACGCTGAACTATCAAGTGAGAAATGGACCATTTTGATGCTGGGTTACTCTTTCCCACATCCTTATAAGTCCTGAACAGCTGTTTTCTGTCCTGCCTATGTCTTTCACCAGAACTAATGTGTTCATTGAAAATGACAGGTAAGGTAATGGTTTGATTCAAATGGAAATCAGAAACTACTTTAGGAAGAAACATTCTGTTTGTTGTCAGGACCACTTTGTCTCTGTAGAATGAAATCTAGTCCTATTCAGTGCATAGAGGCTGGAGCGCACTGATTCTTCTGGTGGAAGTCTACCACAAGGAAAACAGTTTTTCATGTGACCTATTTCAAATGAGCTGAAGACATAGGCTCAAAAAGGGGGACCCATGAGCCTAGCTATATGCACATTTAGGTCCCATGCTGGCACTGGTTCCCTGTGGGGGGTGCAAATGGGCCAAGCCTTTAAAGAACCTTTTGAAGATAGGGTCTGAAGCCAGAGAAGCATTTTGTCCAGCTGAAATGTAAGCAGATGCTGTGGCCATGTGGGCCTTTAAGGTACTGGACTACAAGCCCATTGAATGCAAATAGGTAACAGCAAAGAGAAAACCTTTTCCATTTTGCAGCATAGGTTTTTGTTAGTGGATGGCTTCCTGTAACCCCTTAAAATGTCCAAGAAACTTTCACAGAGATGCAAGCCTGCATATTCTAGGATCTCAAGAGCCATGCTTTGAGCCTGAGTGACTTGAAGTTCAGGTAAAGGAGCCTCCCCTGGATGGAGGCTAGTAGAGTGTGCCTCCGAGGAAGGTGTGGTGCGGCCACAGACGTGGAGAGTAGCAGAGAGTACCATGGCTTCCTGACCCAGTCTGGTGCTATCAAGATCATTGATGCTGACTGGGACCTGAGCTTGAGCAAGGCTCTGTACATCAGAGGGAAGTAAGGAAAAAACATACAGGTGCTTCCCTGACCAGTTCAGAGCCAGGGCATCCAGGGGGATTGTTCCCAGATCTGGTGGTCAGCCATAGTACTGTGGCAGGTGGTGGTTCTGGTGGTACGCGAACAGATCTACCTCTAGGGTGCCCCATCTCCTGAAGATCACTTGCACCGCCTGACTGTTCAAGGCCCATTCATGATGGGCCTGGTTGATTAGAGTCAGGGTATCTGCCAAGGTATTGTCCTTGCCTGGCAGATGAGAAGCCTGCGGGGAAACCCCCATGAAGTATGCTAGACTCCATATTTTCATGACTTCTGTGCAGGGAGGGCTTGACCTTGTCCCTCCCTACTTGTTTATGTAGTACATTGTGGTGGTATTGTCTGTTCTGTACTAGTTGTTTGAAAGCCTTTCGTGCCAGTGACACTACTCTTAGCTCCAGCAGGTTTATGTGCAGTAGTGACTCGGCACTTGACCATGTGCCTTGGGTGGTGTGAACCCCCAGATGGGCGCCTCACTCTAGTAGGGATGCATCTGTTGTCAGAAGACCTGATGGGGACTCTTGCTGAAAAGGAACCCGTTCCCTTAAGTTGGTTTCCTTTTTACACCATTGGAGGACCTGTAACGGTGTTTTTATGTTACTGGAATTAGTTTTGAGAGAGGATACTTTCTCTGACACCAGTGTGCCCTGAGGTGAAATTGAATGTCCTTCATCTGGAACCTGGATTCCAGGACTGTGCCAGTGGCTGCTGCCATGTGGCCCAGTAACTGAAGAAACTGTCTTGCAGTTTTTGGTTTATTAAGGACTAATGAGCACCGCTATCAGTGGAATACTTCTTGCCCTGCCCAGAGGCAGGTAGGCCCTTCCTTGCAGGGTATTTAGTTCTGCTCCTATGAACTGCAGAGTCTGAGCAGGCTGAAGGACAGACTTTTTTTTAGATTTATCAGGGACCCTAGAGACTCCAGGAGCCCCTGGGTGAGTTGCAGATGCTCCCTCACTTACTGGGGTGATTTTCCAACCACCAGCCAGTCGTCTAGGTATGGGAAAACTGTGACACCTTGCCTTCGAAGGTGTGCCACAACCACTGCCAAGCACTTTGTGAACACTCTTGGAGCAGAAGTGAGACCAAAATGCAGGGTTGAAAACTGGTAATGACCTGATGGGAGTCTGAATTGGACCTTATGAGGATGTGGAAATGGGTGTCTTTTAGGACCAGTGATGCCAACCAGTTCCCTTTTTTGGAATGTTGGTAGAATCAATGTCAAAGTCACCATTTTGAACTTTGGCTTTGTCTTATGCCTGTTTAGTACCCTGAAGTCTAAGATAGGCTGCCACTCCCCATTTTGTTTGTGGTACCTTTTGCTATACCAGGACGGGCTCCAGTGCCTTTGACAGTAACAGGTTTTGAACCTCTTTTTCCTTGTCACAGGCTGCCACTTGTACCACTCCCTGGTGGACAGGGTGAGAGAATAACATTTCATCTCCCTCCCTGTCCAGCTGATATTTTCTTATCCAGCCTCTTATCAAGCGGGAGAAAGAGCTTACAGTTTGTAAAATCTTTAAAGTATCTCCTTGAAGAATTTACTTACAGGAAGGAGAAGCATTTTAGTGGGTGTCCGCCCCATCCTTTAAGTATTCAGCTTTCTCCTCATCCTCAGTCATTTCACTGGTGTCTCAGAAATGTGAAGTGCAAGGAATAAACCTCAGATGCTCTGTGGGGAGAGCCAAACTCCTGTTCAGGGGAACCTCAGGTTCAATAGGGTCCTCTTCCTCCATTTCATCTTATACACCATATTCTTCCTCTTAAATAATAGGAAGACTGAGCAGAGGAGACAAACTGCTTTGTAAGGAGGTCTGCTGCTGAGAGGCAGACAGCCCTTGCAAGCTTGAGTAACCTTAAAGGCCTGTGCAATTTCTTCAGGAGTTGGCAGGCTTTATAGCAGGCACAGAAGTCCCCAAATGCTGTCCAGCAGGGAGTTCTGTATGCTTGGTTTTCTAGAGGGAACCGGGGAGTCAGCCGGTTCAGCAAGCCTCTGAGGTACTAACTGCTTGTATACCTGTCTCAGGGGTAGCAGTTACAGTAGTTGTTGTGGTTTCACCCACAGTAATTTAGGATGTTGGCTGGTCAGAGCTCGACGGACCATTAGGTGGTGATAGTTTTCTCTTTAGCCTTATCCAGGCATTTTTCAGTAGTTTTCTCAGGACACGTATGCAGGTTTCACTCTGCTTTTAATGTTCATGTCATAGCAAAATTTCACCCCACATGGTGTATGGTATGAAACCGGGATTACCAGTTTTTCTAACATTCTCAATGTAAAACCAATAAAAGTCACAACCGCTACAAATTGTTTTAAATTTAAAGTTTATTTAGTGGTTGCGGTCGGTTCCGGATCTGATGAGGAACCGATCGGAAACCAGGAAGAGAGATAAAAGTAAACCGAGGCTATCGGTTCGGGAACCGGTATTAGCGGTCCTTAAAACAAGTTAAATTAATAAAATTAAACATAACTAATGGAATTTTTAGTCAGAAAACTCTGAGAAATATAAAATAAACCTCGTTTTACCCCCGGTTATACCGAACAGGGAGAAACTGAGAAAACTTACAATTTAAACACTAAAACTATGGTTTAACTTAAAATTACAAAAAGTAAAAGGCAGCAAATGAAATGTAAAGAATACTTTAATATATTTTATAAGTTTTCTCACGTCAGAACAAGATGATGAGGAGAGGATCTCTGAGTGTCTAGTCTTGACAGGAGGCGCGAGAAATCTGAGGTGTTTAGAACTAAGGTAGTTAGTAAACGACAGCATTTTAAAAAGTGGCTCATGCTAAAGATTCCATCATTTGTATATGTTCCATCTCTCTGGGCTGTTCTGTCTTAAAGGGACACTGAAAGAGTTATGAATATCTGAGTACTACTGGGGTTAGAATTCACAAATTTCCTCTGCTTCACCTTACCCCATCTTGCTTTTCAGCCAAATGCTTCAGTGCCAGAAAATGAAAGATGACACCAAGCTCTGCGGGAGAGTGGACACAGCTGAAAGGATACAGAACCTACAGGAAGATCTGGAAAAGCTGGGGAGGTGGTCCAGGATCTGGCAGCTTGGCTTCAATGCCAAGAAATGCAAAGTTATGCATACTGGAGCCAAGAATCCCAGGACGGAGTACTACCTGGGTGGAGTCCGAGTATCTGCCTCAGAGGAGGAGAAGGACCTGGGAGTGATGATCACTGGTGACCTGAAGGCGCTCCATGCAGTAGCAAAGGCAAACAAGATGCTGGGATGCATATTTAGGGGGATCAGTAGTAGGAGAGAGGAGGTTATACTGCCCATGTACAGGTCACTGATAAGGCCGCATCTAGAGTATGGAGTTCAGTACTGGTGCCCACACCTCAAAAAGGACATTAACCTGCTGGAGAAGGTACAGAGGAGGGCTGCAAAGATGATAGCTGATCAGCAGGGTAAGGCATACGAGGAGAGGTTGAGGGCACTGAACATGTACTCCCTGGAAGACAGGAGAGAGGGGAAGGGACATGATTGGGACCATCAAGTACTCAAAAGGGATAAATAAGGTTGATAAAGAGAGTCTCTTTAAGCCAAGTGGCAACCATAACACTAGGGGGTATAGTCTTAAGGTTGGGGGGGGGGGAGGTTTAGGAGAGAAGTCAGGAATCACTTCTTCACAGAGAGGGTGGTAGACACTTGGAATGCACAGCCAGAAGAGGTCATCTCGTTGAAGACAGTGGGCAGCTTTAAGAGAGGCTCAGATAGGCATGGGGGAAGTAAGGATCATGGGTAGGAAGGAATGGGAAGGGGGCGCAGGGACATTAGCTCAAGCTGTGGACCCTGCAATACGATCAGACTTGATGGACCAAATGGCCTTCTTCTGCTGGCTTCTTTATATGTTCGTGTGTATGTTCAGTGCTCAGTACAAATATCAGCTGACCCTAGAAAGGGATTAGTTGTGTTTTGTCTGTTGTAGATATTACGGCAGGTGAGGTGTGCCCTATAATTACAGCAGAAATACCTTGACCCACAAGTAGTGGTCAGTGTGATTCACAGAGCCTTACTGAGGGTATATGAAAAGGAGCATAACAGTTTACCTCCGTTTCATTTCAGAAATGTACGGGACAACTTTTACTGGTTGAAATCACTAACTGTATAGCTAGGGAGGATTACATGCATGGCACAGCTTTCATTTTGAATTCTGTTTGAGGACTGTTCTGTAAGAATTTGTTTGACATTTTCTCCTTTTCCTTGCCCGGTGTATTAGTAACACACAAAGTAGTGCAAGTACTTTTGTATGTAAATGACGTACCTGAATATTATCGCATTGCAAGTATGATTCCTTTCTTTTAATAAAATTCCCCTACACTTGGCAAAAGTGCCTTTGGCTGTTTTACTTCCACCTTGAAAGCCATCAGAACAGCACCAGAGAGGGCTCAAGGGACCTCAATTTAACGTTGCATCTGAAGGCTGGCACACCCTAACAGTACAGCATCCCTCTAATACTGCTCTCAAGTACCAGCATTTATGATATGAGCCCAGTCCCAGTGTGGGACTAGAACCCATGACCTTCTGGCCCAGAGGCAGATGTGCTACCAGCTGAGCTTTGCTATCAACCTTGCCTAGACACTGCGGTTTTCTTGTTTTGCCCGCTTTACTTTTGAGGTCCAGTTAAAGTAAAAATAAACAATTTTGCCTGTTTGACCGTACCACTAATTAATTTTAGAACTTTTTTTTTTTTGGTGCTGTTTAGGTTCCAATGCTGCTTCGTTGTACCCTGTTTTGAACTTCCTGCTGTATGTTCCCGAATATTCCCACTCGCCCCTCTACATCCAGGATGGCAACAGAGTGCCGGTGAAGAGCAATGCATTCCATAGCCCTCGTTGGGGTGGGATCATGGTACGGCCCTATACCACAGCTGCTCGAAAAATAACAAAACAGTCCAGTAGATTAGTGAGAAGTAGGAATCTAAATTGCCTGCTCCAGCCTAACTTTACTATGGGGTGCAGAAGCTCTAACACTCCATAGGAACTGCAAGTGTGTAAGGTATTCATTTTGTTTCTTTTAAGTGTGTGTAAGTTTGTATCCCCCCAACTTTCTTGTTTAAGTATTGTACTTTTCAGTGCCCTGAGCTTGTGGAAGGGTGCTTTAGAAACAAAATGATGCCGGCCCATCGACGCAGTGGTTGGATTTCTGCTTGCAACGCCGGCAACCTGGGTTTGGGAATGGACCCAGGTCGCTGGAGGGCCGGCCGGGGGAGATGACTTGAGCATCCCACGACTGCTAGCTATTTTCTGGTTGGGGGGGGGGTCCATGACCCGGTGTTGGGCAACCTTTGGCAGAGGCCGAGAGTAGGGCAGAACATTGGGGAGCTGTACAGGGAGCACGATGGATGTCGGCTCACGCCTAGACATCCTGGACATCATGCACCCAAGGGGAGAAAACCAGGAAATATGGCTCCCTGGCCGACTGGATGACTGTCTCCGGTACCCCGCCAGCTCTGAGCCCTGGGATGGCCTGGACCATCCCCAGCAGCACCTATACCAAGTTGTAGTGTGCTGGCTTGCCCCACCGGTGCCTTCTCCCCGGGGGGGGGGAGAGAGAGACCCATCCGGTGAAGGGATACACCGGGTTACCCCGGTGGAGGCTGCAATGTGGGGGTTGGTGGCTGTGGCGGAGACGAGAGCTGGAGGGGGTGCCCTAGGGGACCTGAAGGAGTGGCTGGCCGGGGGGCATGGGGAGAGTATTAAAAAAAAAAAAAAATGCATTACAACTGTTACTGCTGATCATACAGTAAGCCAGACGCTGTACTGGAAATGTTTTATAATACGTTTTGGTACTTGTAAGGCTGACTGCACTGGATGCTGAAGGCCTGTATTTGGCTGCATGCCAGGTACAGTATAGGTGATCACAGGGAAAACTCCACCCCCTTTATCCTCTCTCACACATGCATTGCTACTTCAGTGTGTGTTAGCCCTTTCTTGGTGGGACAGATTTTTTATGCTTTCATTTTCTGCCACATTTTTCCAGGCCAACCAGTATATCCTCCTTCCATTTTTTTTTACCAAGCCTCACTTCCTGCCTGAGGAGCTGTCAGGGATGCTGATCCTCCTTCCAGCCTTCTCTCCCATAACCTGGCTTCCAAGGTAGCCTGTATCTTATCCTCTTTGAAAGGGACCTTGGGGTGACCAACTCCTTAACATATACTACACTCGGCGGTGGAGGCAGTTAGGAGGAGCCAGCGCTTACTGAGCATGCTTGGGTGGGGCAGCAGACTTTTATCTGCCAGGGTGGTGCCTGCTCTTTTGAATCTTGATTCCTCCCTGAAACCTTTCCGAAGGTGGTATCACCTGAGGTGGAAACCCGAGCTTGGCACCTACTAGGGGTATCGGAAAGTGTGAGAGTCTGGCCTGTCCCTGCAGTAATAGCGCTACTGCCTGTGTGGCTGGCGACCAGTGTTTGGAAAGTTGACTGTCTGAGCAGACACTTCTTTCTTCTTTGGGGATGGAGGTTTCCATTTCTCTGCTCCTGGGTGACCACAGTGGGAGATGCAGCAGGAACTGCAGAATGGGAGAATGTCTCTGTCCTTGATAGATGCACTCACACGTCTGTTGTGACTTCTTGGCATGAGACATTCTGGGGAGGGAGAAAATGAAGGAAATTGAACCTGCAGCCATGCAGAATGATGGCCCTGTTGCGCCCGCAGACCCCACACCTGCTGACCAGGGCTCGCCCTGGTGACAGGATGCAACTCTCGAACCCACCCCAAGATGAGTGGCCCATTTGGGGGGGGGGGGACAAGCCAGAAAGGCAACGTGTGTAATCAAGGTGTGTGCCAGGAGAAAGGGGTAGGTGATGGGTTTGGAGTACAACAGGGCTTGGAGAGTGGGGCCAAGAGCTGATTTAGTAAGGCAGATAACCAGAATGGAAAAAAATAAAAAAGGAAGAAAGACTGTGGGACCTCATACCTTTGCTAGTCCCCTGTCGGCCCTATTCTGAACACAGTTCCTCTACGTCATGTGTTAGAGTAGGTATACGCTGACATGAAGTGTCCCTGAGAGCCACTCTTCCATTGCTGCTTGACTTCTCTCCCTCTGGGCCACCATGGGGCAGCTCTGCATCAGAAGGCGCCTTCCAACTCTCCCTGAGACAGGAAGCTTCTGAGCTGACCCCAACCCTGTCTCTGCTGGTCGGCTGGATGGCCAACTGGCCAGCAGAGGCATCAGTTCTTGTGAGCGATGGGGTAGTTCAGACCCCTGTGCCACCCTACCCTTAGCTTCTCATGTGCAACTTCCAACAACAGTGCCAGTTGTGTTTGGTGGTTTTTGTGATGTGGCCCACCAAGACGCTTCACGTAGGCTACCACACAGCAGTCAGATGAGCTCAACTGTCAGTCACTACTGGACTAGGTGGGATTCTTACCCATGTCCTTGAGGTGCAGTGCTCCTTAACACACTGCCTGTTTCCAGAGCTACCCAGTCCGCTGAGCTACAGGATCTTCAGGTCCATAGTTTTGTCTTCTGACCAGTGGGGTCACGGTGTCTCCCTGATCTGTGGCAGGAATTTTTGGACGCTAATAGCTTTTCTTTTTTTAATCTACTGTATTCCCCCCCCATCTTGTGGAACTTACCTCTGGTCTCCTGTCTCCTGCTTGCATTCTGCCCCAAGAATGCTGTGCCAACAACCTCAGTCCCAACTGGCCTGGATGTGCCAGACTTTTTGGTTTATTTCCTGGGAAGAGGTTTCCCTCCTTTCATCTTCCTCCATATCCCACTCAGTGGGAAAAGATGTTCCAGGAGTGCCAGCATCAAACAGGATCTGACCTCTCAGTATGCCGAAGGGAAGCAGGTGATGCGTTGTTACTGACACCAGCGACGTATCCCCAGTAATAATTTCAAGAAAAACTTGGAAATGATTTGCAGGCTGCTTTAAGCACCATTGGGGAAGGGGGGGTACACTGGATACTGTTTGTTTCAGTAATGATTTTAGCTCTTCTTTTTCTGTTTCTGGAGCCAGGTATACAATGTGGACCACAAGGACTCCAATGAGACAGTCTTCCCAGTCCGCGTCAGTATCGACATGGTACATGTTATGGAGGTCTTCCTCACTCAGTTGCGGTAAGTACCGATCTAGTTTCTGGTTCTGAGCTGTTTGGTCGAAAACATCTTTTAGAGAACTTTGCATAGTCAATAAATTATGGCATGCTGTGATCCTGTTGTGTTAGTGGCTTATGGATAGCACAGTACAAAAAAATCTTAATTTCTGTGTAGTGCCTGCTATACAGATTGTATCCCTGAACCCTTCACAGAACCTGTATGGCAGAAAGATGATGCAAAAGTAGTGGAATAGAAAGATGCATTAAAAGAAACATAGACAGTGACGGCAGGAAAAGACCACTGGTCCATTCAGTCATTAGTTTGTTTACAATGTAAAACAAGTGTTGGCTGGACAGTTCATGAGTTTGTCAGTACTAAGTTAAAACAAAAAACAAACAATAACACAGATGGGACTTCTCACCCCCCCTCCGCCGGCCTCCTCCCTTTTTTCCCTGATTATGTTGATTTTATTGGACTGTCTACCACTTCACTGTATTGTACACCCCTTGCTACCAGGTGTTGCCATTGGCTACTGAGTGCAGTGCATTTATCTTATGTTTGGGTATTTTTGCTCCTTGATGGATGGTAATTTTGAACGATTATCATTTTTTTGTTCTGCTCATCTGTTTCCTCCAGCCCCTCTCCCACAGATCACACCACAAATTCCTGGCTCAGTGTGCCTTTTCTGGACAGTTCTAATAAATGTTTCCTAATTCCAGCTGCTTTATATTCTTTTGCTTTATCCCTTGCCCCCTTAATGCCTTTTATCCTTCATGCACCTCTTTGCCTCTTCTCTGCCTTTCAGACTCAAGCCCGGCTGCTGTTGCCCACTTTCAGGCTTCCCAAGATCTTGTGTCACCCCCTCAGTTTCCAGCTTAACTGTGTTGGCGGGGGGGCCTCCCTGCCACCACCAGGGAGAAGGCGCCTTGGAACGTTGAGGCAACATTTGGAGGGTTGTAGAAGGTGCACTGAGCAGTCAGGTCGTGTGTTGGGGGGGCAGGGATGTAGAGGGCTGTCATCCGGTGCACTGTAGGTGGGACTTTTCTATGTTCTCCTATCCCACTGCCCACATCCCACAGCAAGGCTGCACATCACGGCGTCCTGAGGGAATGGTGTGTGGTTACCCACTCACCAAGTCCGCCTCTAACGTCCGGGGATTGCATGTGGTCACCAACTCTGGCAAGTGCACTTTCACTGGGCCACCACCAAGAGCTGCTTGTGGAGATTGCTCACCATTACTTTTCTTCTGGAGAGGAGTGTCAGCAGGACACTTCTGGTCCTCCGGATCAGTCTCTGCTCCAGTTGTTCCGGATGCGGGGCACGAAGTCGGGTCACCAACTTGTTAAGCAGCTGAGCAGACACTTCACCATTTGGCATCATGCAGTAGGCAGTTGCTTTATTAAGGATGTGGAAGTGCACTGTCAGCAGTTATCCAATCATTGGCTCACCCAGTTTCTCAACCTTTATTAGGACCAAATGAGCACAGCACAGTAGTACTTAGTTTGTAGAACACACTGCCTCCCCACCCCCGCTCAAAGCATGGGGTGTCGGGAGAGCAGATGCAGCAAGAAGACCGAGTTAGCTCCCTTGCAGAATGGGAGACTTGGCATCCATCCCTAGATTTCATCACTCTGGAAGCTTCTGGCTGTTGAGAAGGCTGCTTATTGACACCTGTCACAGCAAGGTGTGATGGTTGGTGACTGTGGGTATCACAATAACTCAAGATAGTGATCCATCATGATGGCTCCTACTGGTGATCATTGATTGTTGTGAAACAATCAACACCGTGACTATTCTTCAACCTGCTGTATCATGGTAATCATTTGACTGTCTTCACTCTGCCTCCCTAGTAGTGTTCCCTCACTGGGAGCCTGAGCATGATTACCAACTATACATCACATTGTCGTTCATTCTTTAAACTCTCGTGTAATTTGGGCTGCCCAGTGGTGTAAAGGGCTAAGGCATTGAACGTTTTACCTCCTGCCATGCCAGCGACCCGTGTTTCAGAACCAGCCAGGGGCCGGCTGGGTGGAAGACGATTGTGCATCCCTGGGTCTGCTCTCCCCTCCCGGAAAGGGGGGTGACTAGTTGTCTCGGCTTCTGACTGCCACAGGTTGGAGGCCAGGTGGTAGTGCAGGTAGCGAGCGGCTCAAAGGGAGGGGCCGTGGTTTTGCGGGATGTGCATGCCTCCACGCGCATGTACTGATGTGCCGCCGTGGCAGGGGCTTGGGGAGAAAACTGAAAAAGGTATCCAAGGCTTAAATTATGTCCTGTGCACCTCCCCAGACCTGCAACCCCACCCGCAAGCCTGGAGCATTCCAGATTTGGACTCTGGAGAGGGGGAGGATGGCCCTCCGGCCCTGCCGCAGAGAACAGTCTGTGGTGGACTAGCTTCAAGTAGGTCCGGGGGAGGTGGATGCCGGCTGAGGGGAGGTGGGAACAGGTGAAAAAGAGCTTCCCAGGGAGTAAAAAGCCATGTGGGGAAAGAACTCCTTTGTAATTGTGATCATCAGTACATTGTGATAAACTTGTACGCATATATTGTGACACTCAAAACCTGATACTGTATTATGACATCCCTGTCCATGTTATTGTTATAAGAGGAGCGATCCTGGGAGTCAATGGGAGGTCCCTGTCAAATGAAGAACTTAGGTACTGCATTTTGAGATATGGGGGGGACGCACACAAAAAATCTCTGACCTTGAGAGGTACTTGTATTCTTCGTGGGGGATTGGGGGGGAGGTTCTTAACATCCTAACACTAAATTATGACCTTCAATCTTTTTCTTCAGGTTACTGTTGGGGATTCAGAAAGTGCAGATGCCAGACAAGTTCCTGTTCCAGGAGCCAGGGAACGAGGGGGTGACAGACTGGGAACTGGACCGGCTGTTCTGGGCTCGAACCGTTGAAAACATCGCTATGGCCACTACCACGCTGACCTCACTGGCCCAACTCCTGGATGAAATTGGGAACATTGTAATTAATGACCAGATTGGGTCCGAGGTAGGTACGGGTTATGAGATTTGTAGTAAGGACCAGTGCAGTACTGTACAGTATAGCATCTTTCCTGCAACAGAGGTGTGAAGGCTGTACTGCTGCCACCCACTGAGAATATCATAGTACTGCATCCTCATTTTCAAACCGGGGACTCTGAATTTGAACTTGCAACCCCAGTAGGCGATCCCTATATACTTTAGCTTTGCTGCTAATTTCCTTCTCCCTATTTCATCAACACATGAGATGTTCTAACCCCATGGCTTGGCACCTTCCCCATGATGAAACAAACATGGTAGGGGCAGCCTGACTGCAGTTTATATTGCCCCTGCTGGCTGGGGAATCTCAAAACCCAGGAGTACCTAGGTTCGCCATCCCACACACCGTGAGATTCTTCCTCTTAAATTTCAGTATCAGGATGTTAATGTCTGGGAGCCCATGAGTGTGCACATACATGCGGGGCAGGCTCGTGCCCAGCAGCCATTCCCACAACAGAAAGCACTCAGTTGCTACGCCACCTGTGGTTCCCCAGGTAGTGGTAGTGCAGGCAGGTTCTGTACCCCTCACAGTGTCCTCAGGGGTGCTCATTCTTTGCCCTGTCTGCCCCGATGGATGCTGAGCTTGTAACGTGAACCCAGGTCATTGATGCCACAAACTGCAGCATATCCACTGTACTGGCTGAGGCCCACTCTTTTTCCTAGCACTTTTTATAGTAGAACAGGAAGATTGGATGGTCTTGGGTTCAAGTCTCGCATCAGGTACCAGGGCTTATACCTAGCACTGGCACTGCAGTCCTAGCAGTGATTTTGGGGTTGGGGGGGTGCAGCACTGCTCAAGGTGCTGTTCTTTTGACATATTACTTACTACTGCATGCAGTCCCTGCGGTACCAGTATGTAATCTGACTCATCACTTAAAGCATTTTGGGGTGCACGGTGTTTGAAAGGTGCTGTATAAATCCAGATTCTATTTAAGTTTGCAAGAATGAGCTTTTCGACATACTGCAGTGTTATAGTACAAGATCTCACTCTTCCAGTTGGTTGGACCTTGATGGAGGAGTAACAGTAGAATGGAAGCTGTTGATCCATATTCTTGCCATTCGGGGAGAGCATAGGCCAACCTTCCTGGGGCACCATTGAAGACCTAAGCGTAGTTCTGACCCTTGACTTACACTGTCTTGTTCCAGCTACTCCAGTTTGCCACCCCTCATCTTACTTCTTGATCTCTCCTTTCAGTTTAAAGTTCAATGGCCTTGTGTGGTGTGAGTTTTTTTTTGTGTGTGCCAAAAAGTCTTTTATTTTTTTTTTTTCATTCTCATTTTCTCTTCTTTAGTTCCATGGCTTTCTCGAGTTGTTACCAGGAACCACCCATCCCCAGCGACCACTAACTCACCACAGCTGCTGTCCCTCACAGCTTGCACTCCCTGACTGGGGGGGGGTCCGAGGGAGGTCCTCCCCCTGGCCTGACCAGGATCCTGTGACGGGCAGTGAGCTGCATGGCGTGGGTCCTGAATGTGCTGACCACCATTATTCAACCAGAGACTGGGATTTTCCGTCTTAGTTTTTCTGCCACAATCCTCCATCCTCCCCTTGATTTGGGCACAGCCATGGTCGACCCTGTGTACATACAGCGTGTCCTTGTGTAAGGAGCAAATTCCCTGGCCTACTCACAGGGGTCGCTGTGGTGCCAAAAAAAACACTGCTCACCCTCCCTGGGCGAAGCACGTTGCTGCACAGCAGCTGACGTAGCCTGATCTGTCTCCAGACTTGGTGACCCAAGTCTGCTCCCATATCTTGGTCTCATGGTCTGTTGGGTCGGCCCACCTGCCAAAAATCTGTCCCCAGAATATGGGATCTTCTTCAGGTGTATCTCAGTCATCAGGTAACATTGTAGGAACCTTCGCCATCTGTGAAGGGGAATCCACACGGAAGATTTTCAGCAGTACAACTGGGGCCGCCCATGCATTCGACGTCACCAACCCTATATAGGCATTAGTGGCCCTGCTCCCTCCTCAGTTATTTTCCACCGTCGACTTGCTCGCATGGGTCTCTGTGGAAGCTCCGTCGCAGTATTCTTGCCTTTTTTCAGCCTACTGCCTTTATTGATTTACCTTTGAAAAACCTTTTTTTCATTCCTTCTTTTTGTTTATGTCGAGAGTTAATCCCTCTGCTTTTCTCTTCCGTTGCTGCCGCTGCGGAAAGATTGCCTTTACAGACAAACATTTCATCTGTATCTGCTGTCTTGGGCCTGACCACTAAGTTTCTGACTGTGATCTCTGACAGAAGTTTAATCAAACAACCCTTCGGCGATGCAAAAAGGCTTTAAAAAATTCCTGGTGTATCAACAGGTAGCCAGCTCTGGGCGGGGTCCTCCAGGGCCCCAGCCTCCCAGTCACTGACTGGATCTTCGAGATCTTACTTCGAGAAGGTTCCTTCAGTAGGTCATTACATATAGGACTGGCGCCACCTGGCATGGCAGACTTTTCTAGCAATCCTTGACATGACCGATGTCGGCGTGGCCATTTATAATGGGTGGTCCTTCCAGTTCTTTCCCTCCATCTCCTCGTGTCAGTCGCATTACAGACTTCCATACAGCGATCGTCGTGTTAGTTCATGCATCGGATTTTTCTTTTGCTAAATTTTTTCTTACGAATTCTACATTTGCTTAATGTTTTCACCCAAGAAGAAGTGCTCATCCTGTGGCACTCAGATCCCTCATAAGGACGGTCACCTGAAGTGCGTGATTTGTCTGGGCCCAGACCATCCTGTCTCATCCTGCTTGGAATGCCAAACATTTAATCAGGCCACCAAAAAGTGGAGACAGCAGGCTTTGGAGGCCCACCTTCTTAAAGTCCACCGTGCTTCATTAGAGAAGCAAATGGACTGCATCAGGGAGTCCTCTTCCTAGAAATCCTCTCCCTCCAAGAAACACCACAAGGAGAAATCTCGAGGGCAGGAGCGCTCCACGGACCAACCTGAGGCCTCGCGGTCCTCGACAAGCAAGGCCGCCTCTCAGCCGCCGCCTAAGAAGACTTCAGACGGTAAGTCTGAAAATCTTCTATGGGTCAGTCGACCGTCAGCTCCTCCAATGGCCACACTGCTGTGGCTGCTAAGTCGGCCCCTGGCTCCTCCGGGGACCTCCCGGCCGCTGGTAAGATGGCTCCCCAGCCTTTGGGGACCCGCCCGGCACCAGCCGATAAGTTGGCCAGGGGCTCCTCTGATGGCCGCTCAGGCGTAGTTCTCCCGTCTGGGCCTAACGACGCCTCGCCCGACGTCCGGCAGAACAAGGGGGCTAGTGCCCCTCTTCTTCCCCCCTCTTCCTTCGCCCATACCCTCCCCTTCTCAGGCAGGTACCTCAGACGAAGACAGTGCGGAACCCCTCAATGTTGTAGACCATTCCTCGGGTCAGTCCTGCGCTTCCCTGATGGGGTCCCGGGGAAGGAGGCTCCTCCTCCTCAGCCATCTGGCCTTACAGTGGAGGCCCCTCCTCCTCCTCCTTCAGGTGGGATCCCTTCAGAACTGATGAATATCCCGGTCCCGATCCCACCATCTGATCCAGTGATTCCAATTACGAAGTCAGATACTCAGACTCTTTCACAGCCAGGGCCCAGTGGTCTGCGCCAGACCCGGTCCTGCTGTCTGGTCCCCTTCATCTGGCCCAGACGCCAGCCCCTCTCACGCGCCGGATCCCCTTCCGGTGCCAGATCGGGTGGTGCCGGTCCCAATGTCAGTCCTCCTGACATTGGCTATCCCGACACCGGACTCCCCGCAAATTTACAGTACAGCGGGTCCGACGTGGGTCCCCCATTCGTCAGATCTGATGATGGGGATTTATACTAGACCCCAGACTGTCCCTCATTACCCCTTTGGGTACTCCGGGGACCATTTCCCAGCTGGTCCTCCTCCTGAGTGGAGTTGCTTCGGAAAGTACTACCCTGGTTATAACCCCTACCACCATTTTCAGGGTTACCATTACCCAGCCCCACCGGTAATGCCTCCTCCTCTCCCCCCCTCTGCTGCAACCTCCTCCTCCATCCCCTCCACTTCCTCCGGCTATGCCGGACTTCAAGACCTTAATCCAGTCTTGGTGGCAGGTGACACGCTCAAAGTTGGTGTCAGACCTGGAGACAAGACTCCCACTTCCATGCTCTTCTCCATCCACGGTTCATGTCTCGGGGACGGCACGTCAGGACATTGCCCCTCTGGACATTTGTAATCTTCCTGACGAGGGGCAGATGATGACGAGGATGCTGACGAGTCGGCAGAGGATGCCTTGGAGGAACCTGAGGGTCCAAAAGGCAAGGTTCCCAGGACCTCACCTCTGCAGTCTGGCAAATGCCTCATTCTCTCCCGGCTGTCCCCAAGAGGAAGGACAGGATTTACTGGGTGCTGAGGGAAGCTCCTTTTCTTAAGATGCATCCTAAGGCGGACTCTGTCATCATTTCAGCTGCTCATGATCGCTCCGCTGCACACAAGCACATGAGCACCTCTTCTCCAGACAAAGAGTTGAGGCAGATGGACCAGTTTGGCAGAAAAGTTTGTGCTTCGTCCACATGTGCACTCAGATCCCTAAACTATGTGGCCCACATGGTGTCACACCAAAAGGCTACCTTATCTAGGTTAGACACCCGAGTCCAGTCGATGGAACCCTCGAGCCTCAAGGAAGAGCTTGCCAAGGATCTTTGCCTCTCTCGCTTCTCCTGTAGGCATGATTTGCGAGCCACATACAACTCTGTCGATTCTGTAGCTCGTGCCTTGGCAACTGCCATCACCTTAAGTCGGCCTTCCTGGCTCCGCATCTCTGGCCTACCAATGAGGTACAGTCTGCGATTCAGGACGCCCCCTTCCGGGGCTCTGTGCTTTTTGGTGGCAACACCAAAGACATTATTACTAATCTTTAGGACAGAGGTCTCACCCTAAGGTCAGTAAGGCCCATGTACTGATCGGGCACTCAACAGCAGCAACAGCCCTTTCGGAAAAGGACTTGGAGGCAGAGGAAGCAGGCCCTGGCTCAGCGCCAGGGCAAATGCAAAGCCACGGGTACCGCCACTCCTCTGGCCTTCAAGAACCAGAGATGTTCAGGAGGTCATCTTCCCGAACATCCTGCCACTTCCTGACTCCCTGGTTCCACTAACTCCTAAGTCTCACGACGAGGAGCAGGTGGGGGAGGTTCTGACGCCATATGCAGGAATGGAAGGCGATAATCTCCGACTCATGGGTCACGTAGTTGGTGTCATTCGGACACACTATAGAGTTTCTGGAAATTTCTCCATAATCTCTGCCAAAAAGGTCCTCTCAGGGATCAGGCTGTTCTAGTTTGAGAAGAAGTTCAAAGCCTCTTGCTCAAGGAAGCAGTAGCGCGCGTTCCCCTTCGGCAAAGGGGCAGGGGGTTCTACTCCAATTTTTTCCTGGTTCCAGAAAAGACTGAAGACTTCAGACCCATTCTCAACTTGAGCAGCCTCAATTGTTTTGTCGAGTACAAAAAGTTCAGGATGGTGACGCTCCAGAGTCGTCTTCCACTCCTTCTGGAGAGTCATTGGTTGTGCACTCTGGACATGCAGGATGCTTACCTGCACTTCCCGATCTTCCTCAGCCATCATCGTTTCCTGCGGTTCCAGTTCCAAGGGGAGCACTTCCAGTTTCAGGCATTCCCTTTTGGTCTGTCCACTGCACCTCGGGTGTTTACCAAGTGCCCAATGGTGGTGGCGGCCTCTTTACGCTGCCAGGGTATTGCAGTTTTCCCTTACCTGGACAATTGGTTGATTTCAGCCCCATCCAGGGACTCTTTACTGGAGGCTTTCCCCTTTACCCTGGACCTTTTTGGCAGACTGGAGATTACTGTCAGTATTCCCAAGTCATCCATGACACCATCCCAGAGACTACAATTCATTGGGGCGGTTTTGGATACGGTCCAATGCAGAGTCTTCCTTCCTCCAGACAGAGTGGATCCTCTACCTTCTTGGCCTGATGGCAGCCTCCATCACTACTGTTCCCCTGGCGAGGCTCCACATAAGAGTTGCTCAGTGGGGCGACCCAGATTCGGGAATGAGCACGGGTTGCTGAGGGTCAGCAGGGGAGGGAGAGGATCGAGCGTCTGGAGGACAGCCTCCGCCGGGAGGGCTCCTGCTCGGCGCTTGGCTGGCCTCTAGCAGAAGCTGGAGGCACAGCAAACACTGGAGCGTAGGAGGGGCGGGGAGTGGCAGACGTCTGTGGCAACGCCTTGACATCAGGGCACTAGCCACTCCCTAGGACAGGGGAAAATGCCCTTCAGCTCTGACGGAGCACTGGAGCTTGCCCTCGATTTGCGGCTGCCTTCCTGGCACCCTCCCGACTGACACCATCAGAGAAGTTCAGGGTGTTAGGGTCCACCTCATCCCTGCCCGGGGGGGTAAACTGCATCTATGAGGGCGAAAGAGGGTTGACCAGGTAGGAGCGGACCATAGAGGGATGAATCCTAGGTGATCCTGAGGAGACCAGAACTGGAGGGGAGAGGAGGAATAAATGGAAAGTAGGAAAGAAAGAGAGTTACTCAGTGGTCCGTGCGGGTGCAGTGGGATCAACTCCTGGACGACCTGGACCATCCGGTCCTGGTGTCGTCAGCAGTTCAGAAAGAATTGCTGTGGTGGCAGCACCACTGCAACCTTTCCTTGGGTCTCCCTTTCAGGAGCACAGCTCCTCTGGCATCCCTAAATACAGATGCATCGAACATAGAATGGGGAGCACATCTAGGGGAGCACCAAGCTCAAGGACTGTGGTCCAGCTTGAAGGCATCATTACACATCAGCGTTCTGGAGATGAGGGCGTTCTTGTACGCCTTCCAGACCCTCCTTCCCAAGGGATCACTACTGGCCTAAATGGACAATGTGTCGGTAGTTTGGTACCTTAACAAACAAGGAGGCAGTCGCTTGTACCCCCTGTGCAGGGAGGCGATGCGAGTGTGGAACTGGGTGGTCCAGCACCATCTGGCCCTAGTGGCCGTGCATGTTCTAGGTGTTCAAAATGTGCTGGCGGACAGTCTTGGCAGGTCTCAGATCCTATCTCATGAATGGGAATTAAATCAGGAAGTGGCAGAATTTCTCTTCCTAAGATGGGGGCGTCCGGAAATCGACCTTTTCGCCTCCCAATACAATGCAAAACTTTCCAGTTTTTGCTTGCTCATTCCAGGGAATGTTTTTTTCTGGCATGACGTGCTGTCTCTCTCTCTCTTTCTCCTGGACAAGGAAATCTTTGTACGCTTTCCATCTGTTTCCCATTCTCCAGAGGGTTCTTCTCAAGCTTCAGGCAGAGAAGGCGAGGATAATTCTCATCGCCCCTCTCTGGCCGAGACAAACTTGGTTCCCGCTGCTACAGCAGCTATCGAGGGAACCACCGGTTCCACTTCCAGTGACCCATGACCTCTAGGACCCTGCATCGTCATGCGTGGCTCCTGCAGACATAGCGATTTCTCGCTTCAGGGTCTCCTCTTGAGTAGCTCAGGTTCCTTTAGAGGCTAGAAAACCCTCCACTCGTTCCACTTATGCCATGAAGTGGAAATGTTTTTCCATCTGGGCGACCTCCGAGAAGTGAAACCTCTTTTCTTGTTCTGCCCCACAAGTCATGGAATACCTCCTTCATCTGTCAGACTCAGGTCTGTCATATTCTTCCTTGAAGGTCCACCTTTCGGCAATTCCGGCGTACCACAAGCTGGTGGATGGTAAACCCGTGGCTCAGTTGGAGGTCTCAAAAACCTTTCTGAAAAGGATCTTCCATCTGAAACCCCCATCCACAGCCCAACCCCACCTTGGGATTTGAACTTCGTGTTGGAGAAGCTCACTCTTCCTCCGTTTGAACTGGCCATGAGCTGTGACTTGCGTTTCCTTTCCTGGAAGACATTATTTTTAGTTGCCATTACGTCAGCCGAAGGATTTTGGAGCTTCACGCTCTGGTTTGTAAAGAGCCTTATCTTATTTTCCACAAGGACCAGGTGGTCCTCAGGACACATCCTAAGTTTTTCCCCAGGGTGGTGTCAGAAGCCACACTGAACCAATCAGTAGAGCTTCCAGTTTACTTTCCATCCCCTTCGAACAGAGGTGAGGCACTCCTGCACACCATGGACATCCATCGGATCCTTCAGTGCTACACACACCGAACCAAGGATTTCCATAGCTGCGATCAGCTTTTTGTTTCTTTTGCCCCCAGGTCAAAGGGCAAAGCGGTTTCGAAGCAGTGCTTTTCCAAATGGTTAGGAAGCTGTATTCGGTATTGTTACCAAAATTACGAAAAACCTCTGCCAGATCCTATCAGAGGTCATTCTACTAGGGGCATGGCTACTTCCACTGCTTTTTGCGGGACGTCTCTGCGACTGATATCTGCGCCGCAGCTACTTGAAGTTCTGTGTACACTTATGTAATGACCTACTGAAGGAACCCTCACGAAGTAAGATAGTACAGTTACGTAGGAACTTACCGTAACAGTAGATCTTTGAGAAGGGTTCCTTCACTAGGTCATATTTTTCCTCCCTCCTTCCCCCTCATTTTTTTTCTTACACAGGGACTCCAAATCCTGTTTGCTGCTGCTGTCAGGCCTCTTCCTGGCTCTGGCAGAGAACTGGAGGGTGGGCATGGGGACTGCCCATTATATACGGCCACGCTGACGTTGGTCACGTGACGTTGGGTGGTCGGTCTCCCATCAGGGATTGCTACAAAAGTCTACCATGCGGTTCGGCGCCAGGTGGCACCAGTCCTATATGTAGTAATCTACTGAAGGAACCTCTCTTGAAGATCTACTGTTACGGTAAGTTCCTACGTAACTGTACTTTCCCAGGCCCGAGACAAATCCTCAGGGGAAAAGTTATAAAAAAGACCTAGATCACGACCGGTCCCCTCTGCATCGATCTTGTTCCCCGTCGGCTTCTCCTTCTTCTGGGGATCTTCATTGACTGCAGCCACTCTGACGAAGAGAACTGCTGTCCAGGTCTTTGTGCCTACCAGATCCATACCGACAGCACCTCCGACCGATTTTCAGGGCGCTTGGCCGTTGGCCCCTGGGTCGTCTGCCCCTCCGTTGACAGGTTCGTTGTTGATGGCTCTCCCTTTGAGACATGCCCCCTCTACCACCAAAGCTACAGGCTTGTTGGGATCTCAGGACACAGCAGGTGGGTTTTCGACACCTGTGCTGTTGAATCGTCCTCAGTCAATGACCGTCAACCTGAATGAAGTCCTGATCAAATTTACCAATGTGCTTGTACAGCAGCTTGGTGCCTTAAACCATTTGCAGACGCTGTCTGTGGCAGCTACGTCATCGATGTCTGTTCGTTGGCCCCGGGAGGTTCCCTGCGGGCTGGCGCACCCAACATCAGACCCAGAGATTGAAGAGGTCGAAGTCAAGGAGGAGTATCATCCTTAACTCATTCTTCCTGATGATGTGGAGGAAGAAGAGGAGGAAGTCCCACTCTCTGACAGGTCTACAGCCTCCTCTGTCAGTGAGGACTGTGGGAAGCACACTCCCAGGTCCCCTCCTGAGGACCCCACATTTTTTAATGTGATGAAACAGCTGTCCTCAGCCCTGAGTTCCCACTAAGGAAGAGGATGCCACCAGGAAAGATCTGGTGGATTTCCTGTAGATCCCTGAATCTCCACCAGAGATCATTCTTTCAATGCTCCCAGCATTGAAGAATGCAGCCATGGTAGCCTGGCACAGACCAGACATGGTGCCAGCTATGCCACGCAGGGCAGACAAACTTTATCACGCCCCACAGGGTCTCCCCTGTTATGCTGCCTAGCCAGAAACTGAATCAGTGGTCATTAAGGCAGCTCATGACAGATCTAAGGTGCCTAAGCTCCTTAGATCTTACTTCGAGTGGGAGCTCTTGCAGCAGGCTATTACAATCAGGACTATGCCGCAGGCACTAGGACCCTCCGGTGAAAACTTCTGCCAGCACACACAGCAGGCACCGCCCCCGACGGTCAGGGTCATACCTCTCAACCTGTAAACCTGCCAATGTGGAACAGAGACCATGGCAATGTGTGATAAATGACCCAAATGTGGAACACCCTATTTTTTGTAGCGCACGGGTAACGCGGCCATCTGATCGTGTACCAATAAAGTTATTTTAACCATGTGTGGTGCTGTGTGTTTTTGTAATAAAAACTTACTGTACCAATGTGTTGTCTGTACTTTATTTTAATGCTACTCATCACTCAGCATCAGCCGTCTCTCACTGTCGGCCAGCTCAGGTCGGAAGGAACTATGGTTGCCCCCAAGTCAGACATGAACCTGACCTCCGCTCTGAGTCCTCTTTCTCTGGTTGCTGGCTGCTAAGGCTGGTGTGCTGACTCTGAGTGACGATTCTCATTTCTCCACATCTCTTCCCAACCCGGCCACCCCCCAATCAACCCAAAAAGGTAAAAAACAAATATTTATTTAGTTTTTGTTGACCGGGTAAGTGCACTAGACAAATCCTGCCTATTTTCAGGCACGACCTGGGGGAGGGGGATACAGATGAATGCCAACTGACCTTGAACCAGATTAAGCTGTTGGTGGTATTTTTAGCGAATGAGGGAAATTTGGCCAGGACACGGAAATTCCCTACTCTTTCGATAAGTGCCATGGGATCTTTAACATCCACCTGAACTACCACCAATCCAGGCAGATGGGACCTCGGTTTAACGTCTCATCCGAAGGACGGCACCTCAGAAGTGCAGCACCCCTCTCATGCTGCACTACAGTGTCAGTACTGGGATATTAACCCAAGTGCCAGATGTGGGAACTGAACCCACAGCCCTCTGATCTCCCGGCCTCAGAGGCGAGTGTGCTACCTACTGAGCCACTGACACTGATTTAAACATAGGACAGAGGATACGCTCTCAACCTTTTGTCACTGAAATGTGGGACACTAGCCATCATAACGTTGTACACATCATCATCAAACATGTAGATAGGAGCTCCAAGCACTGTGGGAAAGGGTGTTTTGTCTGTGCCAAGTGTAATTTTGATGCCCTATATTAGAACATGACGAATCTACACCACCATCTCTGCCAGCGCCTTTCCCATGTGGAACAGAACAATTTGGGGGGGTTCCCTATGGCATGGGACAGTTACATACAAACATACCAAGACAGTTGAGAGGTACTGTATGTCTGCAATGCTGAATCAAAATTAAGCAACACACACACACACACACACACACCTTAGCACTAATGCATCTACAAATTACACGACTAATAAGGAAGTGTGTTTTGTTTCAGTTAAACCCATCCAGTCCCTCCAACCCCACTAACTCTGGCTTGGGATCCCGAGATGCCCGTGCAATGCGACAAAAGTTCCATTCAATAAAGATCTGTAATAAAATAATATTGAATGTGGGAGGTAAATATGAAATGACTTAAAAAAAAATACTTTACCTCTTTGCAGTAGTCAGTCCCAGAGTTAGAGAACCGTCGGGGGTTTCCAAGTTAACCGCTTCAGAAACTTTATTTTTTTTATTTGTGGAGGTCCAAGTGTTGACCCTCATTTTGTGATGTCCAGCAGTGGCATTTTATTTTTTTTCCCTCTGGCATGGAACCCTCAAAGCAGTCCAGCAAGAATCATAGCCCCTCCACACTCCAGCTTCCACAAAGGTCTGTCCCGAATCCCGACTCAAACCCCGCCGGTTCCTTTAGGGTTAACAGTTTCAGAGATGACTGGCAGCCATCAGCTCCTTGCTTCGAGCCCCCTATCACTGCTGCTGAACTTTCTTCCCAGTCGGTTGGTCCCACAGATATAACTTTTACAGTTGCTCTGGCTCTGGCGGTCCATGGCTGGTTGGCAGAGAGTTCTTCCCTGCAGTCTGTCTCTGGATGGTTGTTCCGGAAGAACTGGCAGCTGAGCGTGGCGGGTGGTGGCAATTGGTGAATTCTCTCTGTCCGGGAGGGACAGGTCCTTCCTGGCAGCGGTCCTCAGCAAAATGCTTCTGAAGCTATGGTTCCCCCTCCAGGCATAGTGTCTTATAGCCAGGCAGCGGACCTGAGTGGGGATTGGGGAACACTGATGACATGGGGAACTAAATCAATTTCAGGGCAGGGCGGGCTTGGAAAACTAGCCTGTCACTCAACTTGCTTCCAAATAAGCTCCATTAGCCTCCACCTAGGCCCCAGCGTCATCATTAGCGTACCGGGAACGTCAAGACACAGGAAGTTATTAGACACAAACGCCCTAAGGGACAAAGGAATCACTGCTTGTGTGGTGCACCACATGGTTTTGGCGTCTGATGCAGGAAAAGAAAAGACGAATGCGGGGCGGCGATACAAGTGGACTACAAGGGTCAGAATCCGGGACGTCACGCCGAATCCGTACCCGCATGTGAAGCAGAGAGACGCAGCTTCTGTCTGTGATCCAGCGAAAAGAACTTCTTCTATCAAGATTCCTTGCCTTTTTCGACGGTTTTTACCGTTTTTCAGGTACCGACGTCAGTTCACTGCCGTCGCTAGATTACTTCTTTCCGCTTTAGAGTGTTGTTTTCCTCGCTCTTGCCGCTTCCCAGTACCGTCAGCCGTTATCTTACCTAGCCGGGTTCAATGTATTCTCGGGCGTCAGCATCACCCAAACACTTAAACAAGTGTGACTGCGGGAGGCAGATCCCAGCTAAGGACGGCCATCGGCGGTGCGTTTTCTGCCTGGGCCCCGACCACGACACCGCCAATTGTGCAGATTGCCAGGCCTTTACCAGACGGACCCGCATCCGCCGCCTGAAAGCCCTTAAGGCCTAACTGCTGGAGCAGAAGATGGATCTGCACTCCCTGGAGGGGAAAAGGAAGGAGAAGTTCCACAGCAAGGACCGTAGTCGGTCCCATCACCGGTCCCGGTCTCGGTCGCCCTCGCATTCGCAGCCTTCTCCCAAAAAGGCCCATCCGTCGGGTTCTGGAGAACCTCCGAAAACTCCTCAGGCAAAGGCCGGCTCGTCGGGGGAGAAGCCAGCCGAGCCAAAGATGACTCCGCTAAGGGTCATCACTAAGTCCTTAGAGGTGCCTGCTTCGGCCCCACCTGCTAAGGCACCGGCGCCCTGCCTGCTAAGGCGCGCCTCCGAGACCAAGGACTCTCCAGCGCCCCTGGCGTCACTCCGTCGTCGGTCCCTACACCGACGTCGGTCGAAGGGGCGAAGGATGCGGGGTCGGTCGTGGAGATACCAATGTCCCCGTCGCCCAAGTCCTCCTCCCCCCTGGGCCCTCAGGAGAGCTCTCCTTTGCGCCCCGACATTCCGGAGACTTCCTTTCCGAAGCGAACGGCTGAAATTTTCACCAAGGATGAGCTCAAGGATCTTTTCTTCTTCTGGTGGAGGCAGGTCCACAGGCGGTCCTCCCCGTTGCTGGCCCAGACACCGGTACCGGACCCTGCGGGTGAACCACAGCCAGGGGGTGAGTCTTCCTCGCGGAAGTCACCGGAGCGCCAGCCTTCACTCCCCTCCAGGGCTCATTCCCACTCCAAGTCCGAGGACCACCGACGTCGCTCCTGGGACTCTGGTGACCGACATCGGTCTAGGTCACGCTCCAGGAGCCCTTCTCACTCCAGGCGAGAACGCTCCTGACGTTGGTCATTGCTCCGTCGCTGGTCCAGGGACCGGAGTCGGTCTTCGGACCGATGTCGGTCCCCTAGCTACCGATGTCAGCGAAGGCATGGTCGTAGGACGGGGTCAGACTATTCCAAGTCGGATAGTCGATCCTCCTCTTCATTGTCGACCTCTTCATCCTCTCTCAGCCTCAAGCGCTCCCCGGGAGAGAAGGACCAGCCTCGCTTGCCTCCGGATGATCCTACTTTCATGGACGTCATGAGGCATATCCAGGCTTCCAACGAGTGGGACACGGAGGACCTGGATCCGGAGGTTGGCCAAGTACCTAAGGCAGAAGGAGCCAAAGCCTCTGGTTATTCCTCCTTTGGTGGATACATTCCAGGACCTTACTAGGACCACCTGGATGCATCCGGCCTCAATCCCGGCAATTCCTGAGAAGTTGGACAGTCCCATAGTGGATGCTCAGGGTGCAGTGGGACCAACGCTACGACGACCTAGACTTCCTGGTCAAGATCTCGGAGCTTGTCAGGAGAACTCTGCTTTGGTGGATGGACCCCAACAATCTGGAGAAAGGGGTCAGCTTTCGTCCGGAGCCACCAGGTCAGACTCTGACAACAGATGCATCGGACCTGGGGTGGGGGGCGCACCTGGGTGTGCATCGAACGCAAGGGGTTTGGTCACCTGAGGAGCAGTCCCTCCACTTCAATGTACTGGAAATGCGAGCGGTCCTCTACGCCCTCCAGGCTTTCTGAGAGGATCTGGTTCCAGGCTCTCTTCTAGTTCAGACAGACAACATGGCGGTTGACTTTTACATCAACAAGCAAGGAGGCACTCATTCGTATCCTCTTTGCAGGGAGGTGATGAGAGTCTGGTACTGAGCACTGGAGCAGGGCATTCTGCTGTCCGCAATGCACGTGCCAGGCGTCTTAAACGATCTGGCCGACAGCCTCAGCAGGTCGTGTGCCAGAGCGCACGAATGGGAACTGCTACAATCCATAGCGGACCAGCTCTTCGACAGGTGGGGTCTTCCAGAGCTGGACCTCTTTGCATCACCATGCAACGCCAAAATGCCAACCTTTTGCTCGCGAGAGCATGCACCTGGAGTTTTTTGGCCAGATTCGTTATCCCTTTACTGGGCAGGGAGATTTCTCTACGCTTTTCCGCCCTTCCCTCTCATTCAGAGAGTACTGCTCAAGTTACAGGCAGAAGGGGCCCAGATGATCCTAGTGGCCCCCAAATGGCCTCGGCAGATTTGGTTCCCACTACTGCAGCGGTTATCCACGGAGCCTCCAGTTCCGCTGCCCATTTGCTTGCAGTTACTGTCCCAGGACCAAGGGTCGCTGGTCCATCTGGACCTTCGATCCCTACACCTACATGCTTGGCTCCTTCAGACATAGCTCAACATAGATACGGGGTTTCCCCGGAAGTGGCGGCGGTCTTAGTGTCAGCAAGAAAGCCCTCTACTCGCTCCACCTATGCTATGAAGTGGAAGCGTTTCTGTCTTTGGGCATTGCCGCAACATTTGGATCCCGTCACCTGCCCTGTGAACTCAGCTTTGCAGTATCTCCTCTCCTTGTATGATAAGGGCCTGAGTTACTCCTCTATCAAGGTGCACATGTGGGCAATATCCGCCTATCATGCTCTCGTGGGAGAGAGAGCATTGGCACAATTGGATGTGGCCCACACCTTCCTTTGGGGAATTCTACATATGAGACCTCCCATTCAGGACCCTGTCCCACCCTGGGACCTCCTTTTTGTGTTGGAGAAACTCACCCTCCCACCTTTTGAGCCAGCAGGGGATTGTGAGCTGCGTTACCTTTCCTGGAAGGTTTGCTTTTTGGTTGCTGTTACTTCAGCTCGAAGGGTTTCCGAGCTTCGGGCTCTGATGTGTAAAGAGCCCTATTTGGTTTTCCACAGGGAAAGGGTTTCCCTCAGAACAAATTCTAAGTTTCTTCCAAAAGTGGTCTCAGAATTGACCCTCAACCAGTCAGTTGATCTTCCTGTTTATTTTCCTTCCCCTTCCAATAGAGGGGAGGCTCTCCTCCACACATTGGATGTCCACAGGACTCTGTAGTATTACCTCAAAAGGACGGTTCAGCACCGTAAATCGGAGCAGCTATTTGTGGCATTTGCACCACACTGCTTGAGTCAACCAGTGTTCAAGCAAACTATCTCTAACTGGATAGTTTATTGTGTCTCGTTTTGCTTCGAGCATCACAATAAACCCCTGCCGGGCCCGGTTAGGGGTCACTCCACCAGAGGAGTGTCAGCTTCTTTCGCCGCCCTGCGAAATGTCGCTATACAGGACATTTGTGCGGCCGCAACCTGGAACTCGGTGCATACTTTTATCAAGCATTACAGCTTGGATATCGTCTCCAGACGCCGGGCTGGCTTCGGCCTAGCCGTTTTACAAGGGCTTTTGTCCTAAGGCCTCTGGAGTCGGCATATTCCACCTCCCGGGGTCGGATAACTCCTTGCTATGGGACTGCATGGGACTCGGTCCTGATTGTAATAGCCTGCTGCAAGAGCTCCCACTCGAAGTAAAGATAGTACAGTTACGTAAGAACTTACCCAACAGTAGATCTTCGAGAGGAGCTCTTGCAGCAGGCGCTTCTTCCCACCTGCCTTCCCCTTCAAGGTGTGCAGATCCATTTTCTTTCTTCTCCAACTCTCTTCATGGTAAGTTTCATCTCCTTCTCTTCTCAGGCCTTCTGCTGGGTCTTGACGGGAGAACTGAGGTGGAGCTGGGTCCGCCCCCTGTTGTACCCTGACCGACGTCGGGGCGGGGCTGGCGTCGGGGGCGGTCTCTGCTGTGTATTGCTGGCAGAAGTTTTCACCGGAGGGTCCTAGTGCCTGCGGCATAGTCCTGATTGTAATAGCCTGCTGCAAGAGCTCCTCTCGAAGATCTACTGTTACGGTAAGTTCTTATGTAACTGTACTTTCCCTTCACCCAGACAAAGAGTCTCGCAGGATTAACTTCTGGGGGGGGGAAATGGTTTATGCCTCCTCCACACTATGTTTGAGGATTAACTTTGTGTCACACGTAGTTAAATACCAGAATGCCAGTTGGAAGAAGGGCATGGCTATAGCCCAGGCCCTTCCAGAGAGCACCCAAGAGCAGGAACTGCTTCAGTTCCTGCAGGTAGCTGAAGATGTTGGCAAACACCTCCTCAGAGCCTTGTATGACATGGCTGACACTGTTGCCAGGAGCGCCTGGCTCAGAGTTTTGGGGTTTGCTCCTGACATACAGCAAAAAGTGTTTAATGCGCCCTTTAATGCCACCAAGCTGTTTGGCCGTGATGTCCAGGACATCATAAATGACCTGCAGGGCCCTCAAATCATTCCACTCTCTCTCTTATACTCAATCAAGGGATAGAGGACAGCCTCTTTTTCGTAAACAGAACAATAGGCCTGGAACAGCTCCCCATCCCCAGGGTAAACACAGAGCCCAGTCTCCCTTGTCTGTCCCCTCCAGTGCTGGAGTGGCGGCCAAGCACCCCAGAAGTGAGGGTCCACCCACTGTGGCTTGCTCCACCTCTGCATGACTCTTTGCCGGACCTCCTTCGTCTGGTTCCACACCAGGAGGTGGTGGTCGGAGGTCGGTTCTCCCTCCATCTGAATCAGTGGAGAACCAAAACTTTGGATGCATGGCTCTTACTGGACTAAAGTCTCCACCACTCATTCGCACTAATGGGAGTACGCCAGAGGTGCTAGGACCCCACGGGAGCCTAAAATCTTCAGGAGGCGGCGAATATGGCCACTTTCGTCGCGCCAGCGCCCTTGAGGCTAGCTCCGCGCCCGTATAGGCTATCTCAGCGTCGACCCTCCAACCACCTCAGTTCCTTTTCTCCCGCTGTTGAGTGCGCTTCGATGATGTCGCTCTCCTGCCAGGAGTCTAGTCTTCGTTTATATGACTGCAGCTATGTAGCCGTTCAGTATTCGCTTAACTTACCATTTTTAGTGTTGTTTTCTTTTAAAAAAAAAAAAAAGAGAAGTTGTTGTTCTTGGCCTTCCATCAACGGAGTCGACCTTTGATGGTAGCAGTGATGGTAGGGAGACTTCATTTGAAAGCTGTGATGGCAGTGGGACTGTGTTTGGTCCGCCGCCCTTTTCAGAGGGGGGGAGGGCTGACCACGGGCAGTCCGGTGCTCGGGTTGGGGGGGGAGGATAGTCCACCCGTAGTATAAATGTGGCGGTTCCAGGACCCGGCTCCGCTTGAATTCGAGCTCTTCTTCCTCCTGTTGGAGGAAGAAGAATCTGTACCTCTCGAGGTCACCGTCTGGTATGTCTGTGCATTGATCATCGCTGGTTGAGAGTGGTTAGGCTGAACGGACTCCGGTGGGTTCCCCTGTGGCTCCACTCTTAATGGCCATGACCTTCGACACCGGTTCCCATCGCTGTCCTTGATGGGATTCCGGTGAGCAGTTTCACCTCTGGGCCGCTCTTTTAGAGCAGGGGGTATGGCGTCTGCTCAGTTATTCTGGTGAGTGGTCCTGGGTCCGGGGCCTTTGGACCTTGGGCCCGCTGGGCTGCAACTGGGTCTGCCAGGCCAGAATGCGTGTGGTGCCCTCTCTGGTGCTAACGCCATCGAGGCCGACCCCTTGTGCCTACCCCCACTCTCTTCCTTTTCTCTGCAGGGGCCAGCATGGGTACCACTTCCTTCTTCCCCTTTCTTCAAGTTTAGGTCCAGTAGCAATTCTGTGTGCCTGCTCCTTGTGGTGCCTTGTCCGGGCCAGTGCCGTCTGTGGTGCCATGTGGTGGCTTCTGCGCTGCCATGTGACTATGCCATGTGGAGGCACCGTGTGGTGGTGCCGTGCGACCGCACCAGGCTTTGACAACGTTGCCGGATGTTGGCTGCATTGCCAGGTGTTGCATCATCCACGGCTGGGTGCCGGGCGGAGCTGGTGCTGGGTGTGGCGCTGTGTGTGGTGCTGGCACCGTGGATGGCGCCGAACTCCTCCCTGATCCAGGTGGTGGCGACTCCCTGGTCCTGACGTGCTCTTGGAGGTTATTTTGGGGTAGAAGTGGATCTGGATGAGTCTCTCCCTCTTCTGCTTTGTCGAAGACGCAGTGGATGACTCATTTTATGGGCTGGAATGCAAACCCTCTATCAGTTTGATGGAAGATCTTCTTTATGGTTTCTCTTCCTCAGGGATATGGGGTGCACCATAACATTTCAGTCTTCATCTGTGGACCAAAGCAGACTCCTGCGTCTTGAATTCCTACATTCCTCAGTATGAGTACACCTTGTGGAACACACTTAATGCAATGGTCAAGAGCCTCCTGAAATCGAACGCCCCATTGCTAGGGGCTTATAGGCCAGTAATCGGCTAAAGCTTTTATGGACACCTACGTCTCTGCCTCTAGGGCAGCTGCCGCTGGCAGCAGGTGGTTAACGTCTCCTTGACTGTGTTTATGTGTTCGACTAAGGCCACTCAGAACAATAGGGCTGCCATTTAAACCACACAACATCCTTGTGACAAGCAGTCCTGTCAAGATAGTGGCCTAGGTGCCCTTTTTAGTAATCAACCCCATAGCCACTAAGAGAAGGCAGTAGAGGGCACAGGATCTGAATCTGCCCTATACTAACCACTGTGGATCCAGCCCAGACCCACCCCAGCTGTCTGAGGGAGGGGCGCCTCTTGGGGGTAGGAAGGGTGTCTGATTCGGTTTTACAACCAGTAGAAGTCCATTACAGTGGACCTATAGGTCATCAGGATTGTCTGAGAGGGATATTCTCCTAATTTTGCAGCTTTCCCCAGACCTTCCACCCAGATGGCAGCCAGTCTGTTGGCCTCTCAGTCACACACTCTGAGGTACTGGGCCTCTGTGGGCACTGGGCAATAAAAGTTATTCCACAGCGGAATGAAGCATAGATTCCTATTCCGTTGCTTCTGCTTCCAAGTTAACAGACGACATACGCCCATTTGTCGACCTTAGAAGGATCAACAAGTTCCTGTTCAGGGAACAGTTCAGTAAATCTCGGCATCCAAGTCTTCACTTCCTGGACATTTGGCTCCTAGCCAGCCCTTTCGGTTAAGAGACACAGGAAGCGGTCACCGTAGCTCATTGGCTGTTCTCTCCAGGCTCGAGGAAGGTGCCAGTTCATCCTCCCAGCAGCTCGTCTTCTTAGGAGCCCTCCTGAATACCTCCAAGGCGTCGACTTTGTTCCAGAGAATGGGAGAAACGACATCTTGGATGTCTTGTTCCAAGAAGGAAAACAACTCTTTCTAGGGACATGGATATGTTGTTCATCCACACTGTCTGGCAGGTTCCTTGCCGCTTTAAATCTTGCCGGAAGGTCTTCAAGCTGGCTCCTCCAACCCACCCGGGTGGTAAAACTCTCGGCTCCGCCCCATGATGCCAGATCTTCCTTACCGCTTGGAAGCTCGGGTTCCCTCCTTAGCGCTCTGCATGATAGATTGGATCCTAACTCTTCGGTTCGTCCGAAACTCGTTTTAAAATTATCAAGATTTCGGTCTTCCTTTTCCCTCGAGGCTGCGATGGACAAATTGACTCCCGGTTTTCGGCGGTGCCCTTGTGGGCAGAAGATGTCCAGGATGGATCCGCACTCCACGTGCGTCTACTGCCTCAGCCTAGAACACGACCCGCAGGCCTGCGAGTCTTGCTGTTCATTCTCGGCCAACGTCTTGGAGGACCACGCTGCTCGGTTGAAGCTTGGGGGCCCTGAGAAGTGTTACCCGCCGGTAAAGTCGAAAGAGGCCTGTTGGGCGGTGACCGCGGTGGCTGGCTCGGCTGAGCAGCCCGAGCAGATAATCACCCTTGAGGAGGAGGAGGCGGCCCAGGCCACATCTTCCTCCTCCTCGGTCATGGTATTTATCCCGCTCTCTTTGGGTACCTCGTATTCTGCTTCATTGAAGGAGCTTTGCCATTCCCTTTCCACGAAGGGAGAGGGGCCATTGGGACATTCCTCTCGGTCCAAGAAGAAGGATTCCAAGGGTAAGTCCCATTGTCTGCGTTCGTGGGAGTGGGAGAGGTCCCCTTCCCCGGACAGCCGACCGTTGACTTCGGTTGCGGCTAAGGCCGCTGGCTTCATGGCGTCCCCGTCAGGCCAGCCGGCCGAGACACCCGTCGACGCCTTCGAGATTTTTCTTGACCCGTCAGACGGGTTGTTAACTGGTGAAGCCAACAACCCTTCTTTGCCGGTTCCCTCAGTGGAGACCAAGGATCTGCCTGTGCCCTCGGTGCCGCAGTCCCCGGTTAAAGTGTCCGAGCCGAGGTCCCCCGCTCCTTCCCAGGCTCGTCCTCGGATACACCGAGGATCTTGGTCTCGGTCTCTGACTTCTTCTCGGTCCAGCTGATCCCGCTGACATCAGCGGTCTCGGCACCGAGGTAAGTGGCGATGCCGCTCGTCCTCGTCTTCCTCCTTGGAAGAGAAGAGGCTTCAGCACAAATTGCGTCAATGCTACGAGGAACTGATGTGGCAGCAGTTACTTTTGTCCAGGAGCAAGTCGACACCGACGCCTTCCCTGGCCATCAAGTGGCTGTCACCTGAACGGCCCGAAGCAACCTGTCGCTGCAGTCGAGATGCCCAAGTCTGGGCCAGTTCGGCTGAAACTTGCTGCCCCACCGATTGTGGTGGAACCTCCGCCTCCGCAACCGAAATCGGGGGCACCGACCAAGGACTCTTGGTCGGGTCACGGCCTGCCCCACAGGTTGTCGGTCACCCTCACTCCCGACCATCCTCAGCAGGTGGAGGGTGGCTCAGGCCCTAGGCAGCTCTTCGTGGACTCCTCGGAGTCTGACAACGACTCCTCCCTGTTCTCCAGGCCGGTTGACCTGGAGTCCTCCGGGGGCCAGTCACTGGACGAAAGCCCATCGTCCTTCATGGGTCTGCTTCGGCTCATCTCGGAGTCTACCGGGATGCAGCTCGAGCCCGTATCCAAATGGGCCAAGTATCCTCTGACGGAGGTACTGGACCGAGGGGATTCTCCCACGGAGGCCTTTCCAGTGGCTGAGGCCATTGTCGGCCCAGCCTTGGGGTTTGGCAGCGGCCTGCTTCCTGTCCTGCGCCCTCGGCCAGGATGGCCAGGACGTATGCGGTCCCTACCGGCTCTTTGCCGGTTTTCGAGCACCCCTCTGCCGAGGGGTTGGTCACCAACAGCATTTTCCGACGTTCCGGGAATGCTAGGGATGTGGACAAGCTCCCTGACAAGGAGTCCAAAAAGCTGGACTACGCCGGGCGCAAGGTGTACGTTGCGTCCTCCCTTGGTCTTCGCCAGGCCAGCTTGTCCGTGCTGATGGCACACTTCTCCCACGCCCTCATGGGCTCCCTGAATGAGGTGATCCTTCATCTCCCGGCCGACCTCCAGACCACGGTCCGGCAGGTTCGGGACCAGGGTAGGGCGGTGGCGAAGCAGCAGCTCCAAACAGCTCTGGACATGGGGGACTCCTTGCCAGATCAGTTCGTTGCGCGGTGGCCATGTGCCAGAGCATGGCTGAGGATATCCACCTTCACGGCGGATACCCAGCACAAATTAGGCGGCGTCCCTTCTTGGGACTGACCTCTCGGCCCTGGGTGGAAGGTCACCTCCAGCGGATCAAAAGTCCAATGCCACTCTGGACTTGGTCACCTCCGCCCAGAAGGACAAAGGCCGCTGTCAGCAGCAGCACAAGCCCTTTCGTCCTTCTGCGCCTGCGGCACATCCGGCCCAGCAGCACCAGCATCAGGGCCAGCAGGCTCGCGCTTGGCATCCCAAACCCAAGCCCACGGCTTCCTCCAACAGGAAGTAGGGAGGTAAAGGCCCAGGAGGTCCCTCGGCCGGTCCCTCCTCCAGGCCTGCCTAGTGACGGGTTGAGGGGTGTCGCCCCCAGCCTCGTCACTCCCCCCTGGGTTCCCCCCGTGGGGGGACGGCTGCGCCACTTCCTTTCCGCCTGGTCCGCTATCACCACGGACCGCTGGGTGTTGGAGGTGGTAGGAAAGGGCCTGCCTCTAGAGTTCGAGCAGACCCCACCCTTTTGAGCCATCGCCCCTCGGGGGGGCCACGGGGTCTGCAGCCTCGCTGTCGGCCTGCCGAGCCGATATTGCCCTGCTCCTCGAAAAAGAGGTGATCAGGAAGGTGGCGGATCCTCCTCCAGACCCGGGGTTTGTGTCCAGGTATTTCCTGGTCCCAAAACGGACGGGGGGCTGGTGCCCCATTCTCGACCTGCACAGGTTCCTAAGGTCTCGAACCTTCAGGATGGTCACTCTGGCTCAGATAATCCCATCCTTGGAACGAGGCATGTGGTTCTGTTCCCTGGACCTCCAGGACGCATTCTTTCACGTCCCAATCCGTCCGTCTCATCAGAGATTTCTCCGCTTCAGAGCAGAGGGATCCCTTTACGAGTTCTGGGCCATGCCCTTCGGCCTCTCCCTAGCTCCCAGGGTCTTCACCAAATGCATGGCAGTGTTGACAGCATTCCTGCGGTGCCGAAGGGTCTGGGTGTACCCCTACCTGGACGACTGGCTGATTGCAGCCGCCTCCAGAGTGGAGGTGGAGCGGTCCAGAGATCTGGCCCTCTAGGTTTGCTCTCAGATTGGCCTCCTCATCAACGAGGCCAAGTCGGAACTCATGCCAAAGCAGGTGATGCACTTCATCGGGGCAGAGCTCAACTCTCTTCGAGCCAGAGCACGGCTCGCGGCGGACAGGGCCAAGGTTCTTTCCTCCTTTGCCCAATCATTTCTGGTTGGGCAATCGTGCCCTGCCCGGGACTTCCTGCACCTCATGGCGGCTTGCACCAGCATGGTCAGTTGGGCCCGCTGGTACATGCGTCCCCTCCAATGGGGACTGGCCAGCCAGTGGTCAGAGCGCTTCGATCCGTTGGATCAGCTGGTGACAGTGACCCAGGAGATGTGGAATGCTCTCCAGTGGTGGACCATTCCGGCACATCTGTAGGAGGGCATCCCGTTTGACCGCCCCGAGCCGACGGTCTCTCTATTGACCGATGCCTCTCTGATGGGTTGGGGTGCCCATCTGGGGGAGCACAGAGCGCACGGCCTCTGGTCCCCTCGGGAGTCCCGATGCCACATCAACCTGCTGGATCTTCGAGTGGTTCGTCTAGCCCTCGCCGCCTTCGCTCCGTTTCTACGGAGTCAAGTGGTTCAGGTCCAGACGGACAATACCACGACCATGTACTACCTAAACCGTCAGGGCGGGGCGTGCTCCATGCCTCTGTGCAGGAAGCTCTCCGCATTTGGTCTCTCGTCTGCGCAGCCTGGAGGCGGATCTCCTCGCCATTCACGTGGCAGGAGCCTCCAATACTCTGGCCGATGCCCTAAGCCGGATAGGGGCTGTGTCCCACGAGTGGTCTCTCCTGCCGGAGGTAGTACAAGATCTCTTCTCCCTCTGGGGCATGCCTCAGGTGGACCTGTTTGCCTCCAGGGAGAATGCGAAGCTGAGACTGTTTCATGCCCGCCCCCCTCAGCAGGGCTCGCTGCAGGGGGATGCCTTCTCGAGGCTGTGGACCCCAGGCCTCTTCTACGCCTTTCCCCCATTTCCCTTGATCCACAAGGTGCTTCTCAAGGTGAGGAGGGACAAGGCGCAGGTGATTCTGGTAGCCCCAGACTGGCCCCGTCAGTTCTGGTATCCAGATCTCCTCAGTCTCAGCTCCAGGCTCCCTACGCGGCTTCCAGCCCGCCTGGACCTGATCTCGGTCAATCAGGGGAAGGTATTCCATCTGGACCTTCAATTCCTGCACCTGACGACCTGGTTCCTGAGCGGCTAGGGTTCCAGGCCTTGGGTCTTTCCAACGAGGTCCTCGGCATCGTTGAGGCGTCCCATAAGGAGTCGACCAGAAAATGCTACGCCTTCAAATGGAAGAGATTCTCCATTGGGTGTCAGGGCAAGGGCCTGGACCCTTCCTCCTGTTCCTTGGCAAGCATTCTGGACTACCTGTGGTCCCTTTCTCAGCTAGGGCTTCGGTTTACGAACCTTAAGGTGCACCTGGCAGCCATCTCTGCTTACCGGGCGCAGGCCAGGAAGCAGTCGGTGGCGCAGGAGAAGGTGGTCGGGTGCTTTTTCAAAGGCCTTGATCACATATCCCCTCCGATGCGAGAACCTTCACCTCCGTGGGATCTACTGCTGGTATTGGCTAAGCTCATGGGCAGGCCATTCGAACCGATGCACAGGTGTGACATCTCTCACCTGTCGTGGAAGACCACCTTCTTGGTGGCTATCACATCAGCCAGAAGGATGGGAGAGCTCCAGGCACTTTCCATCGAGTCTCCTTATCTGGTCTTCCACAGGGACAAGGTTGTCCTGCGCCCCACCGAAATTCCTTCCGAAGGTGGTGTTGGAGTTTCACCTGAACCAGGTGATGACTCTGCCGGTGTTCTACCCCAATCACACCTCGGAGGCCGAATATAGGCTCCATACTTTGGACCCTGGAAGAGCGCTCGCTTATTATAAGGAGCGGATGGCTGAAGTTCGGGGAGAGGTTCGCCAGCTGTTTGTCACCTACGCTGGGCCGCACCTGGCAGACCTGCAGCCAAGCGGACGATATGCAGGTGGGTCACCTCCTACATTGATCTCTGCTATAGGTTGGCGGGCATGGAGCCTCCCAGAGGGATAAGAGCTCATTCTACCCACCATACTGCTGCATCGGTAGCTGCTTCCAGGGATGTCCCTATCCAGGAAATCTGCAGGGCTGCTACCTGGAAGTCAGCACATACCTTCATCACCCATTACCACATCGACCTTGAGTCACGCTGGGATGCTGGTTTGGGGCCTCGGTTCTCAGTCTTTATTCCCTAAGTGAGGTATGCGCCTTGCCTCCCTCCTCCCAGAGAACTGCTGGAGTCTGCCAGACAGTGTGGATGAACAACATATCCATGTCCCTAGTAATACAGGTTACTCACCTGTAACAGGAGTTCTAGGAATGGTATATGTTGTTCATCCCATATTACCCACCTGACCTCCCCGGCTTCGACGCACAACCTGGCTTCCAGCGGGCTAGATCTGGCGTCATGGGGCGGAGCCGAGAGTTTTACCACCCGGGTGAGTGGGAGGAGCCAGCTTGAAGACCTTCTGGCAAGATTTAAAGCGGCAAGGAACCTGCCAGACAGTGTGGATGAACAACATATACCATTCCTAGAACTCCTGTTACAGGTGAGTAACCTGTATATTTGGCCTTCTTTTTGGTTGAACGGATGCTGGGACTCTGGTCGTCCTCCACAACAATGAATGGGGCAGTTTGGTCCTGGTCCTTTTGTGTCCCCTGTCAACGCAAAACTGCCTCTATCCTGCCTCAGAAATCCTGATCCTGGTGTCTCTGTCAGGATGTGTTCACTGCAATATTCAAGACGCGCCCTGTGCATTTTTCCTCCTCTTCCCTTAATTCAGAGGGTGCTGTTCAAGTTGTAAGCACAGGGGGACAAGATGATTCTCATCATTCCAGTCTGGCCTCTGCAGATTGATTTGCATTGATCTGCAGTCTGTTAGAAGTTCCCCCGAAGTGACTATCTCTACGAGCGGATCCTTTGACTCTGGGACTTCAGTCCATCCTAACCTGTGCTCCCGTCATCTCCATGCCAAGCCCGGAGGAAATGGAAGTGGGTAAGCTCTGTTTTTTCCTAGACCATCGCAGATGTCCGGAGTCGTCCTTGGCCTTCCACCAGAAAGGCTTACGTGGCTAAGTGGAAACCCTTCTCCATCTGGTGTGCAAGTCTCATCTGGACCCTTTGGTTGCCCACTTAGTAAGTGGTTGGCGTGCCTCTTGGACCTGTCGATCGCAGGCCGACCATACTCTGCAGTGAAGGTACACCTCTGCACATTTTCAGTCCATCTTAAGCCAGTAGATCACTTGTCACTGGCTCAATTACTGTTACTCAAGTTTTGCTTCGTTAACTCCAGAAGGAATGGGAATGCTCCCTTCACTCGCTGGATGTTAGGATGGTTCTGCGATTCTTCATCAACAGAACAAAGAGATACAATGGTTGATCTTACTTCGAGACACAGCTCTTGCAGCAGGATACACCATTAGAACTGTAGCCAGCAGGCGTCGGGATCCCACGGAAAAATTCTAGCTAGCTATCTTCAGCGGGGACCGCCCCCGACGTCGGTCCCGCCTCCGACGTCAGACGTAGTACATAAGGGGCGGTCCCACCGATTCTCCAGTTCTTTCCCGCCGTCGACTTGCATGTCTCAACCCTTCGGTTCAGCTCTAGCGCTCGACGCGTGGTTAAGTTCTTTCCTACTGGAAATTTGGATTTCTTCAAGCAAGTTTTTCTCTAATGTCCTCTCCGACCTCCAGTCACTCTTCCAAGTGTGCTTGCGGGAAACAAATCCCCTTCAAAGACCCCCACATGGCCTGCGTCCGGTGCCTAGGCCCAGACCACGATACTCGGGCCTGCTCCTTCTGCCAGGGGTTTAACAGCAGAACCCGGATCCGACGCCATAAGGCCCTTCAGGCCTTTTTACTGGAGGAGAAGCTAAAGACCATGTCTTCCAAAGGGGAATCCTCTAAAAAGACCCACAAGCACGCTGAAAAACGAAAGGAGAAGGCCCCTTCCAGGTCCCCCTCCAGGGCTTCGGACTCTCGCAGCTCCGGTTCCAGGTCCGACCGCTCCCCCTCCAGGGCCAGCTCTCAGCCTCCCCCGGCTGCGGTTAAGAAGTCTTCCTCTTCTCAGGCCAAGACTGCCAGGCCGTCCTCGTCCTCCAGGGCCTTGGCAAAGTCTGGGGATCGCCATCATCATCATAAGTCGGGTTCCCGCCCTTCGGAACCCGATGTCAGATCGGCTTTCTTGCCTCCTCGCAAGACCTTGGAGCTTACTTCTCTGAAGAGACCTCAGGACCTGACGCCGGTGCGTCCGTCATCATCCTCTCGCCATTCATCCCTGGAGCCACCATCGGCCAGACAACCGTCGCCGTCCAGGCCAACACCTCATCGGACGCCGGTAGAGAGACCGACGTCCGCTCCTCTTGAGAAGAGAACCCTGACGCCTCCGACCGACGTCGGTCAGGACACCTTAACCGAGGAGGAATTGACTCAGCCCGAGGACCAGACGGGCGACCCCGGTCCTGTCGAGACACCCAGGGAACCCTCGCCGTTACCTGAGCCCCCTGTGGAGCCGACGCCGGGACCCGACGATCGTCCACCGGCGCCCGGACCGTCATCGGGCCTTTCTATAGCAGATGTGAAGGAACTGTTTACTTACTGGTGGGACACCATCAAGAAGGACATGGTTCCCACTCCTCCTCCTCTTCCTCCGGTTACTCCTCCGGTTCCTGCACCCCCCTCACCTTCAGGGTCGGCAGGCCATTTACCTCCTCCCCGGGAGCACGGAACCCCTCCTAGGGGGACACCAGACAAACGGAGACCTCCGTCCAAATCCTCTTCTAGGTCACCCAGCCCCAAGAGACCCAGAAGACACCGACGATCGCCGTCGACGGAGGACATGGGATCAGAGTTCTCAACATCCAGATCCCCATCTCCCCTCTCCATCCCTTCTTCGGATCCACGCGGGATGCCGAAGTCTCCTCCGGATGACCCTTCGTTCTCTGATATTATGAGACACATCCAAGAGAACATGGGATGGGATGCGGAAGAGCTAGACCCGGAAAGGATACGCCTTGCCTAATACCTTCGGCAGAAAGACCCCAAGCCTGTGGTGGTGCCACCCTTGGTTGACACTTTCGTGGACGTCACCAAGGCAGCGTGGGAGCGTCCACATTCGCTTCCAGCGATGCCGAAGAAAGCTGATCGCTTGTACAAGGCTCCTAGAGAAGACCAGTACTTGATTCAGCAGCCTCAGGCCGACTCTCTGGTCATCACAGCCTCACATGACTTGTCCCAGAGACCGCAACATCTGAGCACCCTGCCACCGGACCCAGAGTCCAAACAGTTGGATGCTGTGGGTAGGCGCACGTATGCTTCTGCTACCTGCGCCATCAGATCCCTGAATTATCTGACCCACATGGTACAGTTCCAAAATGCCTTGTGGGAACAGGGTCTGGAAGCGGCTGAAAAACTGCGGAAGGTGAGCAGAAGGTGGAGATGCTCAACTCCTCTGTCGAGGTTGACGCATTGAACTTTCCGAGTGCTACGAGCAGCGTGTGACTCGGACTCCTTGGCCCGAGCAGCAGCTTCTGGCGTATGCCTCTGGAGACACTCCTGGTTACGCGTCTCCGGCTTTACCCCGGACGTCCAGAAGAATATCATGGACGCACCATTCGAAGGAGAAGTCTTGTTTGGTAAACCCTCAGAGAAGATTATTACCAGACTTCAAGAGGCCAGGAAGGCGGTGAGGTCGGTTCAGGCCATGTACCGACCCAGGCTTAGTTCCTTTCGCAGGAACCAAAGCCGAATTCGTGGGCAGATGCAGAGGCAGCAGTCCCGATCCGCTCCACAACAGAGGGGCTCCGGTTTTCGCAGAGCCCAGGGGAAACAACCCGCGGGCCGAAGCCAGCGTACTTCCAAGCCGGCCCAGCCAGCGGGACCCTCAGCCGCCACAGCCTGACTCCTTTCCGGCCCCCGCCCCTCAGGATTAACGGGAAATCATGGTCGGGGGTCGCATTGAGAACTTCCTGCCAGGATGGCAGGATATAACCACCGACAAGTGGGTTCTTCAGTTGGTCGGAAGAGGCCACTATATAGAATTCTCAGAAAAGCCACCTCGGGGCCTCCTTTGCTCTCCGGTATCCGGGTCAGCACAAGTCTCTGATCTGGCAAGAAGTACTCACGCTCTTGCAAAGGGGAGCGATAGAGTACGTCCCGGAGAACCAGAGAGGACAAGGATACTATTCCCACTTCTTCCTGGTTCCAAAGAAAACAAGGGACCTCCGTCCGATTCTGGACCTCAGCGACCTCAACATGTCGGTCGCCTACAAGAGATTCCGCATGGTGACTCTTCCGGGTCTCACTCCCATGCTGAAGCAAGACTCCTTTTTAGCATCTGTAGACATGCAGGACGCATACCTGCATATCCCTATAGCTCAGGCGCACAAGAGGTTCCTGCACTTCGAGTTTCTCGACCACCACCTGCAATTCCGAGCCCTTCCATTTGGACTGTCATCCGCACCCAGGGTCTTTACCAAATGCATGGCAGTCGTGGCAGCGTCTCTAAGGAGACAGGGCCATTATGTGTTCCCGTACCTGGACGATTGGCTTCTCATGGCCGCCTCCAGAGAGGCGTTGTTACGTGCGATCCAGAGCACCCAGGACCTGTTCCGATCTCTGGGTATCCTAATCAACCACGAGAAGTCTCTTCTGGTACCGTCGCAGAAGCTGCAATTTATAGGTGCAGTACTGGACACCGTTCAGGGAAGAGCTTTTCTCCCAGACGACAGAGCGGAGCGCATCAGATCCCTCATCAGGGAGTTATCGTCGAACAAGACAGTCACTGCCAGGTCGGTCCTTCGCTTGCTCGGACACATGGCTGCAGCCATTCCTACCATCCCTTTCGCAAGGCTTCACATGCGGGTAACCCAGTGGATGCTCAAGGTGCAATGGGATCAAAGGCAAGACCACATGCAGCATCCAGTCAGAATCACGAACACCGTGATTAGAGTCTGGCAGTGGTGGCTAGACCCAGGGTCGCTCTCCACAGGCGTCCCGTTTGTAGCGCCGGCCCCGGAGGTAATCCTCACCACAGACGCCTCAGGTCTATGGTGGGGAGCACACCTGGACAGGGTGAAGTCCCAGGGTATGTGGACCCCTCTAGAGGCTCATCTCCATATCAATATCCTAGAGATGAGGGCAGTCCTTTATGCCTTGCAGGCCCTTCAGTCAGAAATCCCACCATGTACTCTCCTGCTTCAGACAGACAACACGGCGGTGATGTTTTACCTCAACAAACAAGGAGGCGCACACTCTTACCGCCTTTGCAGGGAAGCCACGAGGGTGTGGGATTGGGTAATCCGACACGGTGTGAGTCTGATCACAGTACATGTTCCCGGGATGGACAACACGATTGCAGACGGCCTGAGTCGCTCCCAGGCCAGAGTCCACGAGTGGGAACTTCTTCAAGAGGTAGCAGAGGATCTGTTTCTTCGATGGGGAACTCAGAGTTGGATTTGTTCGCATCCCCATCCAGCACAAAACTGCCCAATTTTGCTTGCTAGATCCAGGGCCTGGTGTTTTCTGGCGAGACGCGTTGTCCCTCTCCTGGGCGGACAGATTCCTCTAAGCTTTCCCTCCTTTCCCGTTGATCCAGAGAGTTGTTCTCAAACTGCGCAGGGAGCATGCAACAATGATCCTGGTGGCCCCTTTTTGGCCCAGACAGATCTGGTTCCCATTGCTAATTCAGCTATCCCGGGAACCTCCGCTCCCGTTGCCGTTCAGCTCCCATCTCCTGTCTCAGGAGGGAGGTTCACTAGTCCACCTGGACTTAGACTCACTGAACCTGCATGCATGGCTCCTAGAGACATAGCCATCTTGCATCACGCGGTCTCGCAAGAGGTTGCGGAAGTTCTTTCTGCAGCCAGAAAGCCGGCAACGCATGCGACGTACGCCATGAAATGGCGCCGCTTGTTTGTGGTGGTCGCAGCATGTGATTATTCCCCTAGGGTTGCCCAGTGGGAGTGGTGTTGGACTACCTGCTCTCCCTTTTAGTTACGGTCTAGCCTACTCCTCTATCAAGGTGCACCTTTGTGCATCTCTGCCTACCACTTTCCGGTGGGACATAGTACAGTGGCACAATTTGACGCCTCTCGGGAATTTTTGAGAGGGGTGTTACACCTTAGGCCACCCATTAAGGACCCAGTGCCTCCATGGGATTTGCTCTTTGTCCTGGAACAACTAATGCTTCCCCCCTTCGAACCTGCTGCAGATTACGAGCTACGTTTTCTGTCGTGGAAAACGCTATTTTTGGTTGCTGTTACTTCAGCGAGAAGAATTTCTGAGCTTCACGCTCCCATGTGCAAAGAGCCTTATTTAGTTTTTCACCGGGACAGAGTATCCCTGAGGACGAATCCTAAATTTTTGCCTAAGGTGGTCTCTACACTCACTCTAAATCAGGATATTGACCTGCCGGTCTACTTCCTGAACTACTCGAATAGAGGAGAGGCTCTGCTCCACACCCTGGATGTTCACCGCAGCCTGAGATATTACCGCAACAGAACTAAACCATTTCGTAGTTCTGAGCAATTTTCGTTTCCTTTTCTGAGAGAGTGATGGGCCAACCTGTATCCAAACAGTCCCTGTCTCGCTGGCTTGTCCAGTGTATTTCATTCTGTTATGATCTCAAACAAAGGCCCCTCCCGGGTGTAGTCCGGGGTCATTCTACTAGGTGTGTGGCCACCTCCTTTGCAGCACTCCGAAACGTCTCCACTTTCGCCATATGTGCTGCAGCCACTTGGAGCTCTGTGCATACATTTATCAGGCATTATAGCCTGGACATCGCCTCTCGGCGAAGAGACGGTTTCGGCCTGGCGGTGGTACAGGGTCTCCTGTCCTAGATTCAGGACCTGGAATGTTTTTCCTAGTTTCCTCCTCCCAGAATTTTTGGCAGCGTTACTGCTTGGGAATCAGTCCTAATGGTGTATCCTGCTGCAAGAGCTGTGTCTCGAAGTAAGATAGTACAGTTATGTAAGAACTTACCATAACAGTAGATCTTCGAGAACAGCTCTTGCAGCAAGACCTCCGCCCACCTTCCCCTTGGAGGAGGCATGGCTTTAGCCTTTAACAACAGGGATTTTCCCGTTTGTCTTCTGGCCGGTGGATCTCGGCTCCCATTTCCGATGTCAGCCTGGACCGGAGTCTCGAGGCGGGAGAACTGAGGGATCGGGGTGGGGCCACCCTTATGTACTATGTCTGGCGTCGAGGGCGGTCCCCGCTGAAGATAGCTAGCTAGAATTTTTCCGTCGGGTCCTGACGCCTGCCGGCTACAGTCCTAATGGTGTATCCTGCTGCAAGAGCTGTTCTCGAACATCTACTGTTACGGTAAGTTCTTACGTAACTGTACTTTCGGATGTGTATCTTCAGCATGCCTTGGCTGGGTCAACCTCTTACCATGAGATGTTTTTCGCCTTGGTTAGTGGCATGTCTCTGACACTACTAATCCATGTCATAGGTAAGTTGAAAGGCTGGGTTCACACCACTCTGTTGGAGCGGTTGTGGCTTCCTGACAGAGATTCGTAATGTACCCATTATAGTCATCTGCAAGGCGGTGAGTTGGAGCTCAGTGCATGCCTTTGTAAAGCACCATGTTCTGGACAGTCCTTTTGGACTTCCGTTCTGAGTGAGCTCTATCCATGACCGCCCTACTCTGGGTGGGTTGATTTTTAGCTCAGTACTCTCCCATTAGCGTGAATGAGTGGTGGAGAGACTGTCCAAGAAGATCAAGAATTATAGTTTGCATGTAATTTCCATATTCTGCAGATTATAGAAAAAGGGTCACAGCTGGCCCGGTGGCGCTGAGGGCTGAGGCGCTGGAACGCCACACCTCGTGCCACGCTGGTGACCCGGGTTCGGGAACAAGCCAGGGCCGTCGGCAGAAGCGAGAGAGGATTGAGCATCTGGAGGACTGCTCTCCTCTGGGAGGGAGGGAGGGATCATCGTCCCACTCGTCGATTGCCCTCTGGTGGGGGCTGGGGGGGTAATGCAGGCAGGGAGACCAGCAGCCAGCATGCGTGTGCCCCCACACATGCACGCTATGCCTTGTGCACCGGAGGGGCACAGAAAAAGTGGAAATTGGCGGCTGGAAGCTCTAAGAGATCCCGCCCCATTCCACTGTCATGACCTCCCCGGATTTGGATTGTGTACCGTGGAGGGAGGTAGCTTCTTTCCCAGCCATGGGGGGTAATCCATGGGGGGTCTTGGGGATGGTCAGGGCGGTCGGTTTGATGGTTGGGTGGAGCAGGATGGAGTTCCTACATCCAGCGTGCTCGGGAGGAAAAGTATGTATAGAAAAAAAGAAAAGGGTCACACCCTGGAGTTCAGTGAGCAACCTCCAGACACCCCACCTCCACCCTCCAGTTATCCACCGGCTCACTTCTCTGTCCTCTGGGAGGAGGGGCAGTCCCTGCTGCGCAAGCAGGCCATCGAGCCAGAGAACAAGGGGTTTTACTCCAGGTTTTTCCTGGTTCCCAAAAAGATCTGAGGCCTGTCCTGGATCTAAAGGACCTCAGTCTGTATGTCCAGTACAAAATGTTCCAGATGTTAACTTTTCCAGGACTGATGCCCCTTCTCAAGACAGGGGACTGGCTCTGCTCACTGGATATGCAGGATGCTTACCTGCACATCTTGGTCATTCCTCCTCTTAGGAAGTTTCTCCATTTTACCTTTCAAGGCGAGCATTATCAGTTCAAAGTGCTGCCCTTTGGCTTATCCTCTGCGCCACAAGTCTTTACCAAGTGCGTAGTAGCAGTCACAATAGCTCTCAGAAGAGAAAGACTGTATGTCTTCCAATATCTGAACGATTGGCTCCTGAAGGCCCCATCCAGTAAACAGCTTTTGCGCATTCTGGAGAGCACTGTCCAGCTCTTCCACTCCTTTGGAATTACCATCAACCTGCCCAAGTTGGTTCTGGTACCATCCCAGAGGTTGCAGTATAATGGGGTGGGTCCTGGACTCAGTGCAGGAAAATGCCTTCCTGCCCCCAAACAAGGCGGAGTGCCTCATAGCCCAAGCTCAGGAAGTTGGCCAGAGCCTGAACATTCCTGCCAGAGTACATCTCAGATTGCCAGGCCTGATGACAGCTGCCATACCCACTGTTCCGCTGGCCAGGCTCCATATGCACACCCTCCAGTGGACCCTCCAATTGCAGTGGGACTAACGCATGGACGAGTTAGACCAATCAGTCCTGGTCTCTTCCCCATTACATAAGATACTGCAGTGGTGGATGGACCCCTTGAACTTGCTTCAAAGCATTCTGTTCCAGATCTCTTCCCCGCATCAGATCCTAACCACAGATGCCTCAAGTCTGGGCTGGGGAGCACACTTGGGTCCCTTCCAAACCAGGGCTTCTGGTCTCAGTGGGAAGCCTCCCTGCATATCAGTGTCCTGGAGATGAGTGGTACTGTACGCCATGCAGGCCTTTCAGAAACACCTTGCTCCGGGTCAGCTGCTGGTGCAGTCTGGCAATCTAAGCGTAGTATACCACATCAATGGGGGGGGACTCATTCATACCCCCTTTGCAGTGAGGCAATTAGAGTGTGGTACTGGGCATTAGATCACAGTCTGACACGCCCTGCAGTCCACGTACCAGGAGTACTAAACACCTTGGTGGACAGTCTCTGCAGGACTGCCCAGCATGCATGAATGGGAGCTTCACTCATCTGTCTCAGAAGACTTGTTCGACAGATGGGGTCTTCCAGAGTTGGACCTTTTTGCATCCCCACTCAATGCAAAACTGCCCAGTTTCTGCTCACTACATCCAGGGCCTGGAGTTTTCTGGTGAAACGCGTTGTCCATCCTTCCCTTGGAGAGGGAGGTTTCTATATGCATTCCCTCGGTTTCCTCTGATCTAGAGGGTGCTAATCAAGTTGCGGATTGAGGGGGCCACTATGATTCTGGTGGCTTCATTCTGGCTTCTCTTCCTGTTTGCAGGAATCTGCTGATCCAGGACCAGGGGACCCTGGTCCATTCCAGACTCTCTCTGCCTGTCTCTTAAGAACATAGCCATCGCCAGGTTCAGAGTCTCTAACACAATGGTAGATGTCCTAGTGGCCACCTGGAAGCCTTCCACTCGAGCCACATGAGCCAGGAAGTGGAAGCTGTTTGCCATTTGGGCTGTGAAACGTAACTTAAACCGCTTCACCTGTTCAGTGAATCATATCCTGGACTACCTGATTTCGCTGTCTGACTCAGGCCTCTAGTATTCTTCCCTCAAGGTCCACCTTTCGGCTGTCTCTGCGTTCCATGAGCCTGTGGGTGACCGCATGATTGCTCAGCTGGATGTCTCCCGTATCTTTCTAAGGGGCATCCTGCACCTGAAACCTCCAATCTTTTCCCCTGTCCCAGCTTGGGACTTCAATTTTATTTTGCAAAAATTGACCCGTCTCCTTTTGAGCCAATCACGACTTGCAATTTGTGCGTACTCTCTTGGAAAGCACTGTTTTTAGTTGCAATTACTTCTGCTTGAAGAATTTCAGAGCTTCAGGCCCTCTGGTGCGAGGAGCCTCATTTGATTTTTCTACAAAGACAAATCCTAAGTTTCTGCCTAAGGAGGTTTCAGAGTTTAGCAAAAGTATGTAGTGTTGTGCAAAAAACCCACAACTTAAATACAGGGAATTTAATGTTAAACAGAATGCAAAAAACGTAAAATATTTGCAAATAGCAAAACAAAGCAAGTTGTACATCACAATGGAGGCTGTCTGTATTAATATTGGACCGAGAGAGACACTCTTGGGGGGTGTAAGCTTGAAAATCAGGCGGAAGTTTTGCTTACCTCTCGTACCAACGTATCATTGCAGGCACACACGGAAAATCTCCAGATCTCTTTTTAATTTGTTTCTGTGTATGTTAACCACATGCACTGTGGTGGTGGTCTGCATGTGTAAAACGGACAGCGGTAAATAACACAGCAGTGTGTGTTGAAGAAACACTCCCCCAAACCTCATGAACCATGTGTTCTACCTCGTGACCAAAATGTTTGCCATAGTAACCCTAACATTATTTTGGCCAGTGGACTTGTTGCTGGCTCGACATAGAGGAGACTCCCAAGTCCCCACATTGCAAGAAGATTTCATAGCAGTTTGTGACTTTGCCTGCTGCACTGAACAGATCCCAGACTTTAAACAATAGGAGTCCATCAACGAGTTGCTTTACAGATAATACCGGTCCACAGGAGTGTGCTGCCCTGGAGATGGAACTTTATGCAAATTAATAGAGTGTGGAATACAAGTTCAAACTCTGCACTGTGGTCACGCTTCCCTCTGGCTTAATGTCCAATTTCTTTCTCTGCTTTAAGAGAACATTTGCCCCAAAGTCACCTCCAGTCTTCTGGTCTTCATTTAATTTAAACTTATTTCCTGGGGGTTAATGAGCAACTAACGGACAGATGCATCTTGCATTACTCCTCTCTGACGGCTGGAATATAAAGTAATTAATATCATAAATACCTTGAATTTCCATCTGAAAGTGTGTGGAGAGGTTACTGGGAGCGTTATGGACGAATATTTGACCCCAAATCCTTCCAAAAGTCAAAGACTGGTGAATAAGAATGGTAAGAAGGTGACAGCCACCACGATGGCAGAAAACTCAGGCCTGGTCTCCCTGTCTGCTGCAGAGGTGGCGTCACTTGGTAGGGAAGTAACAGAGCAAGTGATTGCTGCATTGGAGCCTCGTCTCATTAAACTGAAGGGCAAGCTTGACTCCAAATTACAGGAGGTCTTGGAGCAACAGACAGTTCAGGCAAACAAATTGACCAAGTCGGAGAATTGAATTTCCCATTTGGAGGACGAGCTGGCAGTAGTACTGGGGCAAGTGCAAGCACTGCAGCGGGAGTTGGAAGACTTCAAAGAAACATTTCCCTATCAAGAATATTATCAGCGCCGTCTCAGTTTATGCCTAAGGGGTCTACCAGAGGGGAAGGAGGGGGCCAGTATCCTAGATTTTTGCTCTAAAACTCTGCCAGAATTATTGGGCCTGACCAACCCCCGAGGAGATAATCATGAGATTTCATAATTTCCAAGACCAGGAGGCTGTTCTGCGCATATACAGAGAGAAGAGGAGTCTGGATTATGATGGGGTTCATTTGTTCTTATTGCAAGAATACTCTGTGAGGCTACTACAAAGATGGAAAAAGTTCAGCAGAATAATGACCTAATTGCAATATGTGAAGGTGGAGAATTTTCTAACATACCTTGCCACTCTGAAGATTCGGTATGAGGGGTCAACGTTCTTGTTCTGGGAAGTGGCTAAGGCCGAGCAATATGTGAAATTCCTGCAGCAGAATTTGGGCTGAGGAATGCAAGTTTGAGTAAATACCTCATCTACTGTGTTAATTTTGAACTTGTTTGACTTTGTTCATGTTAGACTTTGCGCCCTGATGTGCTGTTTCGTTTCTGATATTCAACGTGCTTTTACATCGTGTGTGTGTGGTTGGCTGGAGGAGGAGGTTGCAGCCTATTCGCATTACAGCCCAGAAGCATGAAGCCTGGACTGGTTGGACTGGGGGGAATTTCTTACCTGTACTAATGGTGTAACAGGATTTGTGAGTACTGGGATGGAAATTCCACTGGGTAAGGGGTGGCTCCATGGAGGTTGAAGGGAGGAGGGGACACAGTGTGGAGAGCGCACTGATAGAAGGGAGACTGCGTATGTTAGTGCCGCCCTAGCTTCTCTCCTGACCAGCTGCTTGTCTCTTTCTGAGTGGAATGCGGCTGGTGGGATATTTTTCTCTACTGGGATCGTTGGTTGATGCTGGGACGATAGGTCACGATGGCAGGCAGAGGCACAGGGAATGGGCATGATTTAACAGATGAGGGAGTAGTTGGGACCATTCCTGCCTCCTTGTGATATGAATGTATGGGAAGCAGACTAGGGAATGGGAGAGCTGGACACAGGTTGGGGAGGTGCACTGGATCTGAGAAGAAGTGCACAGGGCTTCTAAAAATGGATTTCAGTTGGGGATATGTTGGAGAGTTCTCTCTCTCCTTGGCCTTAGTTATGCTGGCTTTAAATTCTGCTAGAGGAATTTTGTTGAGATGGCAGGGGGGAGTGCCATGGGTTCGGGGCGAGACGTCCCTGCGCTAGACGCTACACTTATTTCACGATGGCTACACATGGTTTTAAATATGGGAGGGGTATGGTAAACAGGATTCCGGCTGTCGGGCAGGGTGGAAATGTCAAAAGAGGGTAAAAATATGACACTGTTGCTCAGGAGGCAGTTAGTGTCGCGATTTAGAATAAAGGAAGGGAGATGTAGTGGGGAGGAACTCTTTAATTGGCAAATGCAGGAGGGGGAGATCCAAGAGGGACAAAAGATGATAATCTAAAGAGGAATATAAAGGAGGAGGGGAGGCAATGAGGGTCGAGTAGTGTCCAAAGAGAGGGAGTGGAAAACGAGGTGACCTGAGGGTGGAGGAGATGCTACAGGAGCAGGAGAAAAGACTGGGGAGGACTATGAATCGCTTAATTCAAATGCAGGAATTACTAGAGTTGAGAAGAGAGGGAGAGGGTGGGGGGCAGTCGGGGTATTATGCTGTTCTTTTTTTTTTTATTTTATTTTTTTTATAAGATTATTTATCCTCCTGGGCCACCTCTCTGCCCCCAGTAGATCTTGCAACCCATCTGGGGATCCGGCCATCGTCTGTTTTAACCGGGACCGCTGGCACCCTGAAACCCCTGCGGCTTACCCCTCAGAGTGGGGCGGCAGTGAGCCCTCTAACTCCCTACCCTCATGGATCCAGTTCGGGTGCCAGCTCTCGATGAACACTCTCGGACGGCCATCAAACCACGCAACAGGTGCCACATTTTCCCTTGTTTGCTCCTCCCCTCTCCATTGTCGGTGCCGTGGACGTGCAATGACGCCAGCAGGAGCAGAGGCACTTGCGTCCGGACACCTCTCCCCCAGGCATCTACCCAGACTCCTTCTGATGCTGTCATCCCATGCCTTGACCCCCAGCCTCTGCCGGGGGCAATTGGGCATCGGGAAGTGAACCCCCCCCTCCCTGGAGAAGGAAAGCGGTCCAACGGACTATTCAACTATCCTTCTTCTCCCCGCCAACCCCCCAGGGATCCATGCTCATTCCCGAACACAGGTCGCCAGCGCAGCACGAGGTAAGTCGTCCAGTGCCAACGGGCTGGCGGATTATGCTGTTCTGATGTACATAATTCTTGTTCTAAATGTTATTTTTTTACTGTTTGCAGGTGCTAAATCTTATATGTGTGTACATGTACTCTTACAGGTTGTGGCACGATGTGTTGAACAACTTTATAGGCTCTTATGGAATGAAAGGAATTGTTTAAGTATACATTTCTGTGGTGGGGGGATCAAAGGGGAGAGTGCGGTGAAAAATGGTAACAGACAAACTACCCAGGTGGTATCATGGAATGTTAAGGGCATAGCAAACCCAGTGAAGCGCACATCGCTGTTGACTGCGCTGAAGAGGGTGGGGACACACGTGGCACTGCTACAAGAATCTGACAGATGATGAGCACAGTAAGTTAGTGTGGGGCTGGGTGTGCAGATGCATTGCAGTTTCCTACTCATCTCACAAATGGGGGGTGGCAATCCTCATGCACAAGGCCCTTCTGCTTGAAATAAAGAAAGTGGTGAAAGGCAAAAAGGAGGGCAGATATGTGTTCATATCAGGGGAGTTGCATGGAGAAAAAGTTACATATGGAAGCATATATGCTCCGGCGGTATATGAACCCGCGTTCTATGTGGCCCTATTGGATTTGCTCACCAAGGAGCAGTTTCCTGGCTTAATATTGTGGGGGGGGGGACTTCAGTTGGACAGTGAATCCTAAAATGGATGATTCGGAGGGAAGAGGACGGACATCTGAGGTCATGAGACAGTGGCAGATAGGGATTGCGGATTTGGACCTAGTAGACGGGTGGAGGTCAGTTAACCCGGGAGTAAAAGAGTATACGTTCTTCTCCTACCCACACAGAGTATGGTCGTGTATAGACTATATCTTTTTCTCTAGATCATGGTGTGGGAGAGTGCAGGACATTTCGTATGGACCCATACACCTATCTGATCGTGTGATGGTGATCCTCAGGGTATACTGGAGAGGAGAAGGAGGGCCCCCCTGGAGGTTCCCCACATATATGGTCAGATGTCAGGCTTTCCAGGAGCACCTAGAGGAGCAATGGCGACTGTACATTGAGACAAATAAAAGTCGGGACATAACTAGACAGATTTTCTGGGACGCAGGAAAAGTGTATATGCATGGAGTAATAATAGAATATAAGGCAAGACTTAAAAAGAAGAAACGGGAACAAATGGGGGAATTAGAACTGCAGTTGAAGGATTTGGAGAAGAAGGTGGCAGGAGGGGAGAAGGATGAGGCAGAGCAGTTACTGAAAACAGCCAGAGAAACCCTGAATGCCATGCTCCAAGAAGAGGCTTGAAGATCCTGGATGTATTGCAAAGGTCAGGTATTTGAGTGGGGTAATCGCCCAGGACCTCTGCTTGTATGCTTAATGAAGGGGGGGGGACGGTGTCTGGTCAGGGTCACAGGGATTAGGGATACAGCAGGGACCACATGTACAGATGCTAAGGGGATCAGAGAACGTTTTAGAATGTTTTGTAGTCAATTATATACAGTGAAGCACAAGGGGAAGGAGGAGCAGATAAAGCATTTTCTGGATGACATTAAACTGGCATGTTTAACACCCGCCCAGAGAGAGCTCTTGAATCGCCCACTTACACCGATGGAGATGGGGTAGTCATACAAAAACTGTGGAGGGGCAAAGCTAGTGGACCAGATGGGTTCCGGATAGAGTACTCTCAGCTGCTGAGGGGACAGCTGACAAAGGTCCTGTGCGAGGTGTTTAAGAAGCTGGAAGGGGAGGAGCTGGTCCTGCCTAACACTTGTTTTGAGGCAACAATATGCCTGGTGCCCAAACCGGGGAAAGACAAATTCGATTGTGCCTCGTACAGGCCCATATCGCTGCTCAACTGCGATGTGAAAATACTGGTGAAGGTCTTGGCTACTAGACTGGAGGGGGTCCTGCTGGACTTCGTTCACCCAGACCAGACCAGGTTCATCAAGGGGAGGCAATCCTATCGTAATATGCGCCGCCTTCTCAGTGTGGTGTGGGGAACGTTTACGGGGGAAGAGTGTGTGGATATAGTATCTATGGACACAGAAAAAGTGTTTGATAGAGTCGAATGGGAATATCTGTTTGAGGATATGTCCCAGTCTGGTGTGGGTGAACAATATATAGGATGGGTACAGGCTATGTATGCTGACCCTAGGGCCAGGATTTTGGTGAATGGGGCACTGTTGGACCAGTTCCATCTTGAGAGGGGTACCAGGCAGGGTTGTCCGCTATCACCACTGTTGTTTGCCCTGGCAATAGAACCGCTTGCGGAGGTGATTCGTCAACATAATGGTATAGAGGGGATTAAGGGAGAGACGGAAATGTCGCATAAGGTTGCGCTCTATGCGGACAATATGCTCCTTTTGTCCAGAACCCACAGGAGTCGATACCCCCTTTACTGGCATTGATACGAGATTATGCTGATTTTTTCTGGGTATAAGATTAACCTGGGAAAGTCTGAATTGCTTTATTTTACGGGTCTGTGGCAAGACAGGGAGAAGTGGGTGTTGAAGGTGGTACAAACGAGTTTCACTTATCTTGGAATTAAGATAGGAAGATCCCTGGGGTCATTGTGTAGTTTGAATTATTCCCCTCTGATTAGAGTGATAGAGGCCGACCTTAGAGAGTGGATGCAATTTCCGATCTCCTGGCTTGGGAGAGAGAATCTAATTAAAATGAATGTCCTTCCTCGAATTCTCTATCAAATGCAGATGCTTCATATGGGGCTGACAAAAAAAGATTTGAAGCGGGTGGAGGGGGCTTTCTGTAGTTTTATCTGGCAAGGAAAAAGACCCCGGGCCAGCCTCCAAAGGCTGAAGGCAGAGAAGAGTAAGGGTGGATTACATTTTCCGGATTTCGGGAATTGCTATCTTGCCATACAGCAACGGTACATTGCAGACTGGGTTCACCAACCGATGGTTGCCAGCTGGGTGGACCTGGAACAGGGGGTAATGCTGGTAGGCTTATGGCAATCCTACATACTAAAGGACTTAAAGACTTTAAATTGGTAGGGAATGGTAATCCTTTGGTTGGGACGGTGTTGGAGGCATGGGGTCAACTCAGAAAGTGGAAGGACCCCCATAAGGGAGAAACAGTTCTGCTTCCAATTGTAGGAAACCCCTTCTTTCTTCCTGGGGTGGGGGCCGGGGGTTTCCAGGAATGGGAGAAAAATGGAATCTACAATGTGGGCAGTCTTTTAGTGCAGGGGGAGAAGTGTACCTTCGCCCAAATGCAACACAGTTTGCAACTTGGGAGACACCATCAATTTAGATACTGGCAGGTGAGAGCTTTTGTGAGTAGCTTGGGGAGAGAAGAAACCAGGCGGATCACATTAGATCCATTAGAGAGCCTCGTGTACCAGGCTAAAACTGACGCTAAAGGGTTTATCGGGAAGGCAGCCAAGCAAGGGAGACGACACTTCCCAGATTTAACGGGGAAAGCCAAAAGATTGTGGGAAAGGGATTTAGCCAGGAATATCTCCGAGGTTAACTGGGAGGTGGTGCTCCCGATGCACTCTGGTATAATGGTCCGTAATAAGTTCAAGGAGACCCACCCATCGATTTCCCCCATGTGGGTTAGAGAGAGGTACATGTATACACACTGTTTTTGGACATGCCCAATATTGAAAGTCTTTTGGGGAGACGTGGTGTCTGAAGTTGCAGACCTGCTTGGGAAGAATTTGGCAATGAACCCCTTGGCCTGTTTGTTTGGAGTAGAGGAGGAAGGAAGGAGGGGATTGGGTGCCTCTCCCCAGATGGGTGAGAACCCTATTTGTCCTGGCCCGTCATTGTATACAGAACACGTGGGTCTCCCAGCTTAAACCTACAATACAGCAGTGGTGCACTTTGACTCTACAGACCCTATGCTTGGAAAGACTTGCGTGGGTTGTTCAAGAGAGGGAGGAGAGCTTCCTTCAGAGTTGGGCCCCATTTCTGTCCTCCTTGAGTCCAGTGGAGCAAATGGTATTAAGAGGAGGCCTTAGTGGGTGACAGAATGAGGGGAATGAAATCTACACTGTGCCCAGGAATTAAGAGGATTGAGACCTTGTATGTCTGGAATTTCCTATTTGCCTGAAGTATTTTATTTGTGCTGCATCATCCAGAGACTAATTACAGTGTGAAGACCAGGAAAAATGAATTGTACACACATTTTCTTTCTCTCCCTATCTTTCTGTTATTGCACCTGCTTGTCTGTTTTTGTGTATGTATGTGTCCATTTTCTTTTGTATACCTGTTTGTTGTAACAATTTAAACATTTTTTTACTAGGCATTATACAAAAAAAAAAACGTATTTATATTGCATATTAATTTGTTGTAGAAGTTAGCTTGTGATTGCTCGGTATTAATTTACATTTTTTGTGGTTTCTCTGGTTCCTGATTGGTTTCCAGGAAGGAGCTACCTTACAAAAATCTTAACATAGAGCCCTGCATGACCCCGTTCTACTATGAAATAGCATCAGCAATATTGTGGGGACTGTGAGGTAAAAAAAAACCCAGCAAGGTTTAGGTATTCTTTTGTTGCTTTATTTATTTCTGTATTTATTTGTAATTTTTGACCTGGAATGGCATGCATAACTATGACAGTTTGCTTCCAGGTGCGTCCTAGGAGCTGAGTTACGTGGGCCTGTTTTATTGATGAGGGAATGTTAGCCATGACACAGAGAGAACTGCCCTACTCTGCTAAAGCATGGGTGATCCTCTTTGTTGTCTGTCTCACAAATGGTAGAAAAAGTTGAAAGGGTTTTAAAATATAGGGAACAGCAAACTGTATCCGCCTCCCATGTTTTCTTCTGTGGAGATCCTTTTCTTGGGAGTAAGAGTGCTTGGAAATGTAAACATTGACACAATGGGGTGGGGGCTGTCATGGATTAATGTATGCCCCAGGGGTGTTGTGAGGCACAAGGTGCTTGTGTCAGGTGTTTCCTACCCCCGGGGCACACATTAACCCATGACAGCCACCACCCCCAGAGTGTCATATTGTGCTGATGAAATGGGTCCCTTGCAGCAGTATTTGATACAGATAAACAAAATCAAAATGTGTGTATGGGGTGGGGGGCATTTAAAAATGCACTTTAAAATACAGATATAAAAACTGTTCCTGTTCTTGCTCACTGTATGGCACCACAGTTGGCTTAATAGCACATTACTAAAAAGCTTTGTGTTGCATTTATTTAATAAACTGATTTCATGTTGATTTTGCTTTGTAGGCACTTAAAATGAAATATTCTACAGCCTTTAGTTGGCAGTTTTAGAGCAAGAAACAGTTTTTGGATTGCTGAAAGCCAGCGTGGCAGATAGCACCATTTTATGTGTGAACACAGCGCTACCATGGTTGCGTGAGAGTGTGTGTTACTAGCAACCTCAGCATCAGGAGCGCTGATCAGAGGAGACCACCACCCAGTAGCGTACATAGGATAATAATTAAAAGCGAGAAACAGTTTTTGGATTGCTGAATGTTAAGCGTGGTAGCACCATGTGCTGTGTGAACACAGTGCTTCCAGGCTCACATGAGAAAGTGTGTGTCACTGGCAGCTTCAGCATCTGTTAGGAGTGCTGATCAGAGGTGAGCTCTGGTCAGTAGCGGCCATAGGATATGTGACATGGAGAAAGAAAGAAAAAATTACTCACCTTAGTAATATTGTTTCTTCCAGTGTATTCTTCTATATTCATAACTATATGTAGTCTGCCTCCTAAGTAGAACTGTTTGGAGAGAAATGGAACTATATGCAAATGGTAGAATCTATCATTGCTCAAGACACACATTCAAACTGCTGCTCTTATCTGTTGCAACGTTCCATCAATGTCTCAGATTTCAATAACAGCTTACAAGGCAGAAGAACTACATATCTATCTAATACTACCTTTGAAATAGAAAGGAACCTACTCCTAAAATCCAAATATAAGCCCTAGTGGCTAGTCAATTACAACACTAAAATAATTAAAACTTTCATCCTGGAAACACATGTAACCAAAGAATAAGAAGGTAAATCCCACCAAAGTTTAAAAATGTACACCAGTAGTGTGTACATGCATATTAAAATCCAAGAAAAAATCAGTAGGCATGCTGAGGCTCGGGTTCTGGTAGGGGAGGCAGGGTGGGAGAGTTATGAACATAGAAGAATACACTGGAAGAAACAATATTACTAAGGTTAATAATTTTTTCTTCTAACCCCATATATTCTTCTGTATTCATAACTGTATGCAGACTTCGAAGCAGTACCTTTGTAGGTGGGCAGAGAACCTACTTAGGAAAGAGGCTCTGCAGGATTGCTGTTCCAAAACTGGCATCACTTCTGGACTGTATGTCCAGGCTGTAATGTTTAGTGAAACTATATACTGTCCTTCACGTGGCAGCTTTGCAGATGTCCAGTAGGGGGACATCCCTTAAAACTGCTATGGAAGCAGCTATTCGTCTAGTTGAGTGGGCCCTAAGTCCTGATGGGACCTGCTTGCCTTCTTTTTCATAACAAAACTGTATACAACTGACTATCCAGCGAGAGACTGACCTCTTGGTAGCTGGTGTACCTTTTTTCACATCCCCATAGGTAAGGAATAACTGTTGTTTATCCTCCCTCTGATCTTTAGTGTGAGATATGTAATAGCTCAAAGCCCTCTTTACATCAAGAATGTGGAGTCTACGCTCACCTGAAGTAGAATGCTCAGTGAAAAACACTGGTAGTGTAATGGGTTGGTTCAAATAAAAATCTGACACCACTTTGGGAAGGAATTTGTTCTGAGTACCACTTTATCGTTGTAGTCCTTTTCTATACATAGAGCCTGAAGCTCACTTATCCTTCTAGCAGAAGTTATAGTCACTAAAAATACCATGTAACATACTGGAGGTGAGCTGAGGACATAGGTTCGAAAGGTTGCCTTGTAAGTTGAGCAATACAGATGTTCAAGTCCCACCCAGGGACAGGTTCCCTGATGGGTGAATATGTGTGACACAAACCTTTGAAAAACTTCTTAAAAATAGGATCAGCTGCTACAGAGGTGGTTCTATCCACAGAAATGTAAGCTGAGATAGATGCCAAATGAACTCTTAAGGAAGTATGCTTAAGGCCCTGATCATGCAAGAAAGTGAGATAGTCAAGGAGAGTTGGCATTCCTGCTGAGGCAGGTTCAATGCTGTGCAAGTTGCAGCAAGAGACAAACCTTTTCCATTTAGTTGAATAGGCTTTTCTTAGTCGAGGGTTTCCTATACCCCTTAAGTATGTGCAAAACTGCTTGGGAAAGATTTAGATTTGCAAACACTGTCTTCAAGAGCTAAGCTTTGAAGCCGGCCCGGTAGCGCTGAGGGTTGAGGTGCTGGACGCCACACCTCGCGCCACGCCGGTGACCCGGGTTCGGGAACAAGCCCTGGTCGATGGGGGTCGGCAGGGGAGGGAGAGGATTGAGCGTCCGACGGACAGCTCTTCTGTCCCGGGGGTGGGCTGGGGTTTGTCCGGCGCACCAGTGGCTCCTGGTGGAGATCGGGGGCGCTGCAGTGCGCAGACAGCACAAGTTAGCGTGGCTGACGTCGGCAGGGTTGCCATGCGCATGACGTCAGGGGTGCCTATGCAAGGGCGAGGAGGAAGCAGGGAGAAAACGGAAAAACCTGGATCCAGAGGTAGGCGATGGCACCAATCCCCCATGTCCACGACCGGGTCCGACTCTGCCGACCTTCGCAGATCCTCCGCCTGGGGCCCACGTCCTCAGCTGGAGTCTTATGTGTGAGAGCGCCCAAGGTAGGAGGGGCGGCCCCACCCTGGAGGAGAGCTTGGGTTAAAAGAAGGTAGGAAGGCAGAGAGAGGCAGGTTGAGGGGATTCTCAGGCAGGCAGGAGTAAGGTTGGATGCCTGAGAGAGGCTCCTGGGACCGTGACCGGAGGAAAGAAAAGTTGGGGGGGGGGGGAGCTAAGCTTTGAGACTGAGGGAGCTGAGATTTGGATACCTTATTTTCCTTTGGTGGGAGGTCAACAGGTTGTGCATCCGAGGGAGATGTATCAGTTTTGATACTGACATGGATAACAGGAGAGAGTAACAATGTTGTCTGGGCCAGTTTGAGGCGATCAGGATCATCGAAGCAGACCTGAACTTGATCAGGACTTTGAGAATGAGAGGGAATGGGGGAAAAGCATACAGGCTTCTTCCCGACCAGTCCAGTGCCATGGCATCTACTGGGATTGTGCCCCTTGTCGGAAGCCTGCAACAAAACAGTGGTAGCTTGTGGTTCTCTTGAGAGGCAAAAAGGTCCACCTTTGGGGTACCCCACCTTCTGAAAACTGAATTTATTACCTGTGTGTCCAAGAACCACTCGTGGTGACCCTGACTGATTCTGCTGAGGGCATCTGCCAGAATATTGTTCTTACTTGGGACGTGAATAGCTTGCAGGGCTGTTTTCAGAGAGTGTGCCGGGTCCCACAGTTTCATGGCCTCTGCGTGTAGAGGATCTGATCTTGTGCCACCCTGCTTGTTTATATAGTACATTGTTGTGGTATTGTCTGTCATGACTTGTACCACCTTGCTCTGCACCATATGAGCAAAAGGCCTTTAAAGCTAGAAGTACAGCTCGCAGCTCTAAGAGATTTATGTGAAGAAGAGACTCTGCTTTGGACCAAGTCCCATGGATGGTGTGTTCTCCCATATGGGCGCCCCATCTCAATACAGAAGCATCTGTTAGAATAAAGGAAGGGTTCTCCCTCTGGAAAGGGACCCTGTGCCTTAAGTTGTCTGAATTTTTCCACCACTGTAAGGCCTCTGTTACTGGGATCAGTTTTGACATCTTGTCTCTTCTGTGACCAGTGAGATCTGAGGTGAGACTGCAGATCTCTCATTCTGTATCTTGCCCCTGAGACAGAACCTGTTGCTGCAGCTATGTGACCCAGAATCTGCAGATACTGTCTTGCTGGGCAAGGCTGGTTTAGCTTGAAAGAAGCAGCTAGGTCGAAAATACTTTTCACTCTGTCCTGGGGAAGGAAAGCTCTTCCCTGGATTGCACCCAGCTCTGCTCCTATGAATTACACCACTTGAACAGGGGTAAGAACAGGCTTTCCCTGGTTTATCAGGAATCCTAGGGATTGCAGAAGATGCACTGCTGATTGCAAATACTCAGAGACCTGTTGTGGGGACTTGCCCACAAGCAGCCAATCATCCAGATAAGGGAAAATTAGAATACCAGACCTTCTTAGGTGTGCCACCACTACAGCTAGGCACTTTGTGAATACCCTGGGTGCTGAGGTCAGACCGAAGGAAAAGGAAGTGAACTGGTAATGGTCTGAAAGGAGTCTGAACCTGAGATACTTTCTGTGAGATTGCCTTATTGGGATGTGAAAATAGGCATCCTTTCAATCCAAGGCTGCCAGCCAATCCTCTTGCTGGATAACTGGTAGTATGGACGACAGAGTGACCATTTTGAACTTTGGCTTCACTAGAAATGTGTTGAGGGATCTGAGATCCAGAATGGGTTGCCACTCCCCATTTTTCTCTTTGGTCAGAAAGTAACAGGAATAGAAACCCCTTGCCCTGAGATAGACTGGCACAGGTTCCACTGCTTTCATGTGGAGCAATTTTTGCACCTCGTTTTGTAAAGTTTTCCCTCAGTGAGGGAAGCTGGCTTGAAAATTCTCAGTTTTAAAGGAGGAAGGGATTGCAAGCATAGGGGCAAACCCTGACTTACCACTTCCAGAACCCACGTGTATGTGGTGATGGAAACCCAAGTCTGGAGGAAGTAAGTTAGTCTGCCCCCTACTGGTACTGGGGAGGTGACCTTGACCAGCTGGTCAGGGATTTTGTTTTGGGGGGTGTCTGAGCTTGGGCAGATTGGGAGCCCCTTGTGGAACCCCTCCTGCCTCTAGATCTTAAGTAACCAGTCTGCTGTAGGTAGGACTGCTGCTGGAAAGCAGCTTGGCCCTGGTAAAAAGGCCTCCCATAAGAGGACCTTCCACTGCCTCCCCTTCCATAAGGCCTATAGGAAGGGGTCGGCCTGTCCCTGGAGGAGTTACTTTTGTAGGTGGCCTTGTATTCGTCCACCTTTTTCATGTAATCCTCAGTGTGTTTGCCAAACAGGGAGTTGTTCTCCACAGGAAAATCCATGGCCTTGGCCTGGGTATCCTGGGTTAGATTAGTGGCTCTAAGCCATGCCAGTCTTCTCAGAGCCATCCACCTGGCAGCATTGTCATTGGCATCAGCTGCCATCTGGAACTGGTATTTAGCAGCTTCCAGACCAAATCTAGCTGTCTGCCATGTCGTCAGAGAGGGGCGAGGGAGTCTTCTCTGACATAGCCAGTACTGATTGCAACAGTGTTTTCTGATACTGTGCTGCATAAGCCTGGTAATTAGCCTGCCTCACACCCAAGAAGACAGCTAAATAACCTTTCTTAGACATACCATCTATTTTTCTGGAATCCTTCTCAAGAGGGTGGGAAGAGAGAGGGACCCTCACCTTTTCACAGGCTGCCTGCTGGACTATACCTTGATGGTCAGGGTGAGAGTGTAAGAACTCTGACCCTTCCTTGTCCAACTGGTATTTATCAGACTTCTTATCTATAGGAGGAATAGAATTAGGAGTCTGTAAAATCTTTAACATGTCTTTTTTAAAGAACTTGTTAATTGGCAAAAATACATTTTTTATGGGTGTTAAACCCATCAACTGTAAATATTCAACCTCCTCCTCCTCATCAATAACTTTATTGGTAGCCAAATCCAAGGCATCCACTATTTTTCTCACAAAAGAGAAGTGAGATGAAAGATCCTCTGATCTAGGAGGAGAACTGAACTCTTGCTCAGTTGAGATTTCAGGCTCTATGGGCTCATCCTGTTCAGTTTCCATCTCACCATAATCTTCACATGCAGGCTCCTGTACTTCAGGGGTTGGAGCTGGAGCAGGAGGCCTTGGAGGAACAAGTTGAACAGGCAGGATACCCTGTAAAGCCTGTAAAACTTTCATAGCCTGAGCTATCTCCTCTGCAGATGGCAGGCTGTGAGACACTGTAGCAACCCCTTGAGGTGCAGGAGCCTGGGGTTGTAAGTGTTTGGTTTCTTGGTCTTTTTGGAGGGGTTCGGAGAGTCAGCGGACCACTCCCCCTTTTTAAACTGCCAGAACCACCCTTATCAGGGGTGGTTACAGAAGGCAAGGCAGTTTCATCAGCATGTTTTGATGGCTGGTTAGAGCCAGATGGACCGCTGTCCACTTTTTTTCTTTAGCATTTCCATTCTTTTCTCAATTGTTTTTTGAGGAAAGGACTTGCATATAGTACAGTCTGCTGAAAAATGTTCAGATCCCAAGCAGACTAAACGTAAATCGTGTTTGTCAGTTTTTGCAAACACTTCCCCACACTTGATACAATTTTTAAAACCTGGGGGACAAGTGTTTTCTTTGGTCTTTCTTGTAATTCCATTTCCAGGAGAAAAAACAGTAATCGTGTATTAATATCCAAACTAACGGCTAAACTAAATTAAACAGTAAACTAAGGCAGCAGTTTAAATATAGGCTGAAATATACTTATTAAACGAATCAGCACAAACAGTTGCGAGGAAGATCTCCAGGTGTCTGACTTGTCAGGCGGAGTGAGAAATCTGAGACGTTGATGGAACATTGCAATAGATGAGGGTAGCAGTTTGAATATGTCTCGAGCAATGATAGGTTCTATCATTTGCATATAGTTCCATTTCTCTCCAGGCAGTTCTACTTAGGAGGCAGACTGTATACAGTTATTAATGTAGAAGAATACATGGGGTTAGAATGAGTGGTTCTGCAGGTGCCCACTTGCTGCACCACTCATTTCTCTTGCCATGTAACATATCCTATGGCCACTGGTGGGTGGGTGGGTGGGTGTGCAGTCGGTTCAGTGAGGAAGTAGTGTGGTGATTGAAGGGGAGTAGTAAGTCAAGAGAAGCAGGTTTGAAAATCAATCCTGAGGACTGAAGGCCTTTTAAATGAAAGTTACACATAATACAGTAAAAGGTGAGTAGGTGGCATTTAATGTTTGATTTTTTTTTTTTTTTTTTCATGGAAGGTGTGTTTAGGTTGTGGCTGGGTTGGAGAAGTTCTAAAATGTGTTTTTCTTAGTTGTGGCAAGTAAGGGCTCTTAAGGTGTTTAACCTTATAAACATGGCTGCCAGAAATATTTTTTCAAAACATTTCTGGGAGGCATTGATATCTAGGTGTGCTGCGTTATTTGCCAAAAGGGTTCCCAACCTGATGGTTGTCACCACGTAGTCCGAACCCTCTAGGCCAATCAAGACGTAGCAAATGTCCAACCCATTTTATAAATTTGATTTAGACTGTCTCTCTAGGATGGAGTTTTTGTTTTTCACTATGGTATTAGAGGTGTTTTTTGCGGGATGATTTTTGGGGTCTTTTCTTGGTCATCATTTGGATGTAGTGGAGGATAGGCTGGTGTTAGTTTTCTTTCAGGACTGTGCTTTCGTTTAGGTTTATGCTCTAATTTTCTTTATCTTCCTTGATGTACTTAATAGTGTTGTGTAATATTTAGTGTTGTGTTATTATTTTAATAAAATCCCCCTAATCGTCTTCAAGAAGTGCCATGGGATCTTTAACATTCACCTGGATAGTGACCAGAGATGGGCAGAAGGGATCTCATTTTTTTTCCACACATAGGGATTTTGATGGGGACCTTGGTTTGAATGTCTCATCCAGACAGTGCCTGAACAGTGCAGTTACCTCCCTTGTACTGCACTACAGTATCAATTATGGGTATTACCCCAAGTACCTTGTGTGAAGCTAGAACCCACAACCTTCCTGTCTTCGGTCACAGAGGCGAGCATGCTACCTACTGAGACACTGACACCAATTTACTGTTATTATTCAAAGCTACAATTAACTTGTAACCGGCAGTGAAAATCTGGGATCAGACGTTCAGCTCCAGGGTTTCCTTTCTCCGTCTGTATTTTTTAATTCAAAATGATTAGATTACCATGTGTACTGCAAATCTTGCCACAATGAAACCCTTACTCCCACTGGCTGTGGTTGTTTTCCTGACTTGCACCCTTCTGTTAGCCGACCTCTCTTCCTCTACTCTATCCCTTGACCAGGCTGATCTCCTCCACTTTACAGAAGTCAACCCCCTTCCCTGCCTTTTACCAACAAGTTGGGTCTCCACCCCTCTGGGCACTCTCACACTTGGCTTCCTTACAGATCATGAGCGCCACCTATTTGGTTTCTCCCTATATTCCACCCATTCCCTCTCTCCCCCTCCCCCACCTGCTATGCCCTTCCTGCTTCTGCTCTCACTGATTTTATTGTCCGGGGACATTGAATCCAACCCTGGGCCTGACTTCTCCGCCCTCAGCCTTCTTCCCGCAAATGGGTTGGGCTTATACCACCTAAATGCAAGGAGTCTGCTGCCCAAGTTAGATCACATCAAGGCTTTGATTTCCCAATGTTCCCCGATATCCTCTGTGTCTCGGAGACCTGGTTATCTGCCAAAATCCCTGACTTCATAGTCGCCATCCCAGGGTACTCCATTTTCCGACAGGACAGGGGCAAGCACAGTGGTGGTGTGGCTATCTATGTCCATGAGTCCCTACACATCTCCATTGTCTCCTAGGAAGTTGCACCCAAATCTCACGAGATCCTACTCTCCAAGCTGGTATTTCCTTTGTCTTCACCCCTTTTTGTCGCAGCCTGCTATTTCTCTCCCAGCGCCTCACCCTTCTCCTTAGTATCCAAACTTGCTACCCTTACCTCCTCAGCTGATTTGAGAGAGCTCATAATCCTGGGGGACTTCAACATTAACCAGCTCGCCCAGCATTCCAGGGCCATTTCTCAAGAGATCGAGGCTCTCAACCTTGCGCAACTCATCTCTGTCGCTACTAGACTCAACCCCCGCTCCTCCAACCACTCGTTGTTAGATTTGATTCTGACCACCCACCCCCAAAATGTCTCCTCAGCTGGCACCCTTCCTGATGCTTTCAGCGACCACTGTATCGCTTTCTGCCATAAGAAACACTGCCCCCCGTCCAAGTACATGTGGTTCAGGCCCCTATGGTCCCTCAATCAGCAGGCACTACTAGCTGATCTCTACCTGGCTGACCGGTCTGGAGTTTTCACTGCCCCAGATATAGACTGTGCTTTGCTGGCCTTCAGTTCCACCTTCTTAGGTATATGGAACTCCCACACCCCTTAAAAAAGCTGCATCTCCGGCGCAGGCATCTCCCACGGAGATCCCCTCAAAGTCAAACTCTTCAAAGCCAGAAACGAAGCTTGGAGAGTATTTAAAGCCTCCACCAGCACCTCTGACCTCCAAGCGTACGGAACCTTGAGGAACGCCTGTAGCAAGGATGCATGTTCTACTAAAGCTGGCTTCTTTAAATCTCAGCGTGAGGATAGCTGCCCCACGCCGGCTGCATTCTGGAAAACCCTCCACTCCCTACTCTGTTTGGCCAAACAAGCTCCTTCCCCCTGTTCAGACCCCACTGACGACTGCTCTAAAGCCACTGCCTCTTCCATAAATCACTTCACCACCTGCGTGTTACCCCATGGGTAACCACCTACCCAACCTTCCCCTCCATGCAGACTCCAGTACAACCTGTCCCCTCCCGGGACCAGTCGGACATCAGGCCCCACCACCCCCACCCCTCCCAGCACAGGTGCTCACCCTTCCTTTCACCTGTCCAGCCATACCTTCCCCACCATTACCTCTTCCGAGGTGCTTCATGCCCTCAAATCGCTGAACTCCTCTAAACGAAGTCCAGATGGTATTAATCCTATCCTCTTGAAAATCGCTGCTCTAACCATAGTCCCTCCAATCACCCACATCTCTCTCTTTCTCTCTCTCTCCCCCCTCCACCTGCTCCCTGCCCAAGGCCTGGGAATTAGCCAAAGTCATCCTCCTACACAAAGGGGGTGACCCATCCATCCCTGGAAACTACAGCTCTCTCCCTCTCTCCCTCTCCCTCCGTCACCAAAATTTTGGAATCTCACATGTCTAAAAGACTAAACTCATTCTTGGCCTCAGAGGACATCCTGACTCCTTTCCATTTTGGTTTCTGTTGTCTCCACTCCACTTCCTCCTCCATCTCACCAACCACATCCACTTGGCCATTGATAAGGGTCATCTGACTCTTGCGATATTTATAGATTTAGCCAAGGCCTTTGATTCTGTTGCCCACATACTACTCCTAGAAGATCTCTCGGCAGTAGGACTTTCCACGTCCTCCACTGAATGATTCAAGGCTTACTTAACTGTCAGGTTTCAGTTCGCCCAGCTAGGGGATGTCAAATCTGCTCCCCTTCCCATTCTCACTGGCTTACCACAGGGGTCACTCCTCGGACCTACCCTATTCTCCATATTTGTAAACAACAACCTCTCTGCCTGCTCAGTTGCCCATGTTTAGATGTATGCTGACGATACCGTGATCTTCACGTCTGGTCCCTCCCCAGCCCAGGTCGAAGCCATCCTCCAAACTGATTTCAAGAACACCCTAAAGTGACTCGAAGACAAATCACTTAAATGCAACACCAAGAAAACAGGCACCATGGCTTTTGGCACGGCCCAGAAACTAGCCAAACTGACATCTCCCCCTATCCTTTACACCCTCAATGGCTCCAAAATCATGGCAGTTGAGTCATACAAATATCTGGGGGTTTGGCTTGACCCGAAATTGGATTTCTCCCTACACCTGGACACAATCCACAATAAATTGCGTCCAAAACTGGGAATGCTTTATAGACAGAAGGATAGTCTCCCCCCACCCCCCAAAATCAGGAGGGGAAATAATTTCTAAGCTCATCCTTCTTTCGTTTGATTATGCTGATGTGGTCTCTAGTTCTGCACCAAAATCCTCCCTTGCCAAGCTGGACCCCCTGTTTCATGCCTTTTGCCTCTGGTCTCCTGTACCGCACTCATCACTGCCTCCTCTACCACTCTGTCTCTCTGCCCTCACTTGCTAACCGCTGTCTAGCACATAACACTACCTTTATTGCTAAATTCTGGTTCAACTCCCTTCCATCCTATACCTCTCCTCGTTACTAGCCCCTGCCCCTAGTACATGCTACTTCTTGTGCTCACGTGATCACCGCTCCTTCGCCCTGGCAACACCTCGCTCACTCGCTGGGAAACTAGCCTTTGCCCATCGGCTCCCTGCCCTCTGGAATTTGCTACCCCTCTCTGTACATAGCTTGCCTACTGCGCTATCCATCAAAAAGTACTTCAAGTGCCTCCCTCCCTCCCTCTCCTTGCCAATGTTTCCACCCTCCGTAGCTGCCAGGTAACTCTGGTTACTCTGCCCTTACTCTTCTATCATCTCACGTACACCAGCTCTCATCTTTCTTCTCTGTTATCTCTTACTAGCTACTGGGTTTACCTTATAATCTCAGTGTTTATAATCTCTGATCACACAATATTTGTGTACTCTTGCCTGTACCAAAGCAACTAGCCTTGCTTGTTAGCTGATGTGTTGTCATTTCCTTGTATTTTAATTGTCCACTGTTAGGTTTATGTTCGGCCCAATTTCATGTATAAGCTGTAACTTCTCTTTTGTATTTTTATATAAATGTATATATTTTATGTGTACCCTTGCCCCCTGCTCCGGGTTGCACCTGGAAACGAGCCTTGGCTCAGTGTGCCTTTACTGGTTATTAACTTTTAAATAAAGATTAAATGCATATTGAAAATAGAAGCTGAAGTTATAATTGATGTTTCGATCATCTCAGTATAGAAACGTAAGCATGCTTATTTGTTTTCTTTATATAAAATTTCTGAAGACAACCTCTAGTCAAATCACGGATTCTATCTCTCTTTTTAGGGTGCATTCAACCATATCTTTTTGTTTTATCTGTAGTTCACAGATGGACACAGCTCCCAGTGTTTTTTTTTTGTTTTATTCTGTTTCTGCACCTAATGCAGTGTCCCCCACACCCAAATCATACTTTGATGCACGGCCCCAAAACCATCTGGGCAGACAGTTTATACTTTTTATACAAGAGTTCAAATATGAAATCCCCTTGTACTGTTTTCATACGCAAAACCTTTTTACAGTCAGAGGTATAACCTCTATGATTACACTGCAAATTGCTTCCTGTGCTGTTGCTGCCTTTTTTTTTTTAATCCTCTGTTTCTGGCATTTTTCCTTTGTTCCCTTTGTTCCCCACCCCCTTTGATCTGTGGACACCATAGTTGCACCCTTTCCTAGCTGATGCTAGCATCACTTCTGAGTTGGTTGGTAGGAGTTGCATACCGTTCTTCTCAGAGAGCCAAGTAACTGCAGTGGAGTCCATCAAAGGGATATATATCACCACCATCACCAAGCCAGCAACCTGGGTTCAGGAGCGAGCCAAAATTGTTAGGGGGAAGGGGGGGGGTTATCCTTCTCTGGGGATGGCTGATGTCACACTCTGCCATAGCACAGTCACTTGAGTGACCGTTGGTGGAAGCGCAGGTTGGAGTGGCAGGAAGGGAGGAAGTTGGCTGGCTCTGTACATCGTCATCCAATTGTGTGCGCATTTGCACTTTGGAGCGCTTACTGCCGACGTCCTGGGGAGGAAACGGAGGGACAAACAGCAAAACAGCTGTCCTGCCAGGCTTAAACCTGGAACACTTAAGACCTGCACAGTCACACGCATCCTTCTACTCATCAGTACTGCAGAGTTTTTTTTGGGGGGGGGGGCCTGTAAGTATGATGAAAATTATGTCAGTAGGTTTTTCGGTTTTTATTTTGGTGTGAAACAGCCTTTTAAGGCAGCAGTACATGTTTGAGTTTTTTTAATCAATAAAATTTTATTGCATATCCGACAATAAAAATAACCAAACATTACACTACTATAACATATAAGAAAAATAGTTACAAGTCGTTTTTTTCCCCTCCTGGTAAGGCCCTCATCCCAACTACCCCCCCCAACACAACGTAACCCTAGCTTCCCTCAGGACTTACCAGACCAAGCTCATGGATTACCTCGCGTGGTGGGGAGCACATTCAACCCACTGCATCAAGAATCCAACGGCTATGCCTGTGGCTTGTAACTGGCAGTGATTATCCAGGATGTTTCCTTGTTTTTTTTCCCTGTTCCTCCCTTGTGGCACTGAGGAGCATCTGTGCAGTGGCATCAGTGGGTAACAGCCATGTGGAGCGTTTCAACATCAGCGTGGTCAGGTGGGCGATGTCTCAAGAGCGTATGCCGAAATGGCGAATGCTACGAAAGCTCAGCCACAGTCCCACTAAGGGCGATGGACAGTACAGCTGCAGTCATACAGGCGAGTGCCTGGAGGACGGGGCCCAGCCAAGCGAGGGTCACGGGCAGCATGCACCACAAAGGCACCTGCTGCCATGCAGACAAGGTACAACGGGGTGGGGCACAGGCTGAGCGAAGCACTAGACCACTGGGCGATGGCAATATGCCATGTAGGGTTGGCGGGGGGGGGGGAATAGTGCTGTCCGCTTGTGTGGCTGTGCGTTTGGTGGGGGGGGTGTACTGCCCACTGGGGTGTCAGTGCATGTGTGCTGTGGCCACTGTCGGGCTGGGGGTTCCCCATTTCCATGGCAGCAGCAGCCGCAGCATCGCCCATTACTGTCCCCACTAATGTCCACGCGGTCATGGTCCAGGTATTGGCCATTTGCCCCGCTCACCACTTCCCGTTGACATCACCGTTGCCCAGTCACCCAGGGCTTGGTCCCACATACCCAGGCGGCCAGGGCTCTATCGCCCATTCCCAGCCGCCCAGGTCTGCCTCAGCCCACCCGACCGCGCTGATGTGTTGCAGCGTTCCACATGGCTGCTGCCACCTCTGCCTGCTGCCAGCGCTCTCACTGCCAGTCGCTCTTCTTCCCCGTCGCTCTTGTGGCACTCTTCCTTGTGCAGTCGCCCATTGGGGACTCGCACATTGGGAGGCGCCCTTATCACATAAAACCATATCAGTGGGAGCACCACACGTGTTCCTGTGCTCTGCATGTCAGACGCCTTCCACTCCTCCGCTGCCAGGTGTGCTGTCCCCCAACCACCGCTAGGGGACTGTCAAACTCCGGGTGCTGCACTACTCCCTCCACAGAGGAGGAAAGCGGTCCCTTGGACGCTTGATCCGCCTCCCTCGGCCGGCCCTCTGACGACTCAAGCTTGTTCCCGAACTCGGGTTGTCGGCACCACAAGTAGTAGCACTACTGCTGTGCCAGTGGGCTGGTAGTGGTGAAAATTCTGACCTGTGCTTTAGCATCACTTTTCTTGTGACTGTAGTGAACTAGCCATGTAGCAGACATTGCACCCTGATGGTATGGGACAATAGGTGTACTAAACAGCTTAGAATACTGATGGAAATCCTGGTCTGAGCCATATTAAAAGGAGAGTTCCTTTTAACGTAAAGAAAATGCTTATGCATACTCAAAATAGAGAAAGAAGAGTATCATACAAGATGGGTGGTTGGGGCAGTCTAAACTGGAATAAAGTGCAGGTCAATATTTTCACTGCTAACATGCACTGCTGCTGTTGTAAGACAAAAGCTAGTTAAATGAAAAAGCATCTTCCAGTATTTAATTATGCTTTGGTTTATAATTCAGGTTTACAAGGCTGTTGCTGCTGTGCGGATGGCTATTGCGGAGCTGGAGGCCGGAAGACTCGGACCCGCGTTCCAGGCCAGCAGGGATGCCATTAACTCTTCTGAAAGGGCCTTCTTTGACCCCTCACTGCTACACCTTCTTTATTTCCCGGATGATCAGAAGTTTGCCATCTACATCCCACTCTTCCTGCCCATGGCTGTTCCCATTGTGCTGTCCCTGCTGAACATTGTCAAGGAACATAAAAGGAATAAGAGGACAAAGGAGCCAACTAAGACGGATTAACAGTTGGCAGACAGCATCGGCCGAGTCAAGAATTAGACATGCTGAGCCACTGAAAAAGGGAGCAGCAAATGGTTTAAGAAGCGTGACAGATGGGCCTTTTTCAGGCCTTGAACATTGTACTTGGGATTGGTAGCCCACCCAGACTAGCCACCTGAAAATGTGACTAGCCTAGCACTGTTTTTTGAGCATGCTTTAATGGAGTGTGTGTGTTTTTGGGGGGGGGGGGAGTGTGCTCTGTTCTTGGCCTTCTAGGCTTACATTCTATATGCTTCACTGTTCTGGGGTCAGGTTACTAGCCAGGGCTAGCTGCACTTTTTTAAACCTGGCAGTCTCACTTTTTCATATTCTCTGTCTTCCCCTCATCTGGTGTCAGCTTCTGCTATGCCACCCCTGCCAGCCTGTTGCTCGTCGGACCACATGCCTTTCCTACCACCTATCCAGACTGCTACTCCCACAGTAACAACCCATGGAAAACCCCCTTGGCAGGCCCACTAACCACAGCCAGCGAAGCCGATATGTTCAGCACCAGGGAAGGGGTGGCAGGTGGTAGCAGGCTTCACGACACAGTGTACAGGGGCTGGCCATCATTTGGCAGCCAGAGAAAAGGTTTTGCTCTATATGTATCCTTCTCACCTTCCCTAACACAATTATGTCAGTTCTCCACCAGCTTCAGCCTGTGGGGGGTGGGTGTTGCGTAGCCACCCACCACGACAAGACCTCCCTTGCACCGCAGTAGGTGCTGCTGGAGTGAATGGATTCCACCTTCCCTCCTGGAACCCGAGCACACTGCCTCCACCACATACCCCAGGCTTCACTGCCACCAGCCTGTTGATGAACCTGGGTCTCCCATATGGGTGTGCAACTTGCTTTGTTGCTGCTACCAGACCAGGGCAATTGTACTTTTTATTAATTTTTTTTTAAATTTCACCTCTAGTCCTGGCTGGTATCTCCCATTTATTTCCCTCAGTGACACTCCAATCATAGCCGCCTTTTGAGATGCTCCAGGATCACAAACCACCACTCAGCCTCTGCTTTGTTGCCTCCAACTTGAGGTTACACTCCCCTCCCCAAACAGGCAGGACCTTTGCTTCAGCTCTATAGCAGGCATGTTCCTAGTGGTTGGCATTGAAGGTGTACCCTGGCAGCACTGAATTGTGGCACTGTGTGACATAGGGATGGATCAGGGCATCACCCCCTCCAGCTAGGGACCACTTGTCTCCCTCCCACCTGTCCAGGGGCATGCAGGCTTGCCCTACCATTAGCATGACATACACTGTATATCCCATCACCTCTCCCCTATCTTACAGTCACGTTTGGTTGCCCCGCAGTCACTATCTTGGAGTTCAGGGTAGAAGCCTGCATTGAGCTGGATTCCTTCCTCCCTAAAGGAAAGCATCTGGGCAAATACTATGTGCTTTTCCCTTCCAGTCCACGATTTTGTTCCAGTACATGGAGCAAACCAGAGACAACACAACAGATGGTTCCCTTAGCTACTGTACTGTATATCCAAGATCCATTTTTTCTTTGTGACATTTATTTTATTTTATTTTTTTGGTATGTAAAAAAACAAACATTAATAGTCAGATGCATCTTGCGTTACTGTACTCATGTGGACTCATACTGAGCAATCAAAAAAGTATACGTGCCGTCCCATTGATGCAAGCTTAGGGCTATGGCAAGCAAACACCGATGTCCCAAGGTCGGGAATGAACCCACAGTGTCAGGCCAGCCGGGGGGAGATGACTGAACATTCCACAAGACACACTTCTTTGGAGAGGGAGAGTTGCAGGCTGCGCTGCAGTGCCTCCACCCGGGTCCTCATGGAGGGTAGCCTGGCTGGGGGACCAAGGACAGGAAGAGGCTTTCGCAAATAATGGCGTGGTAGCGGCAGATGGTGGGAGGACGCCAGCTGTTTCGGAGCAAGAACATGCTTTGCGTGTACATGCACTCCATGACGCCTTTCACACTGGTGTCCACAGAGAATAGTTTAGGTAGGAAAGCCCCTGCGTGCTGCATGAAGCTGGTGCCCTTTGGGCCCTGCTGAGGCAGTTGGCCATGCCACCTCCCACATAAGATGGATGAGAAGGGCGGCAGCTGTACAACGCTCCCCCTCCAATGCAGCCTCACTCCCAGCATGCAGGAGCTGCACTGGGGACCCATTGAGGTGACAGGTATTGCCAGAGATGGACAGGGCTGTGGGGTGACTGAGCAGAGGTGGGTCACACTGGTAATGGGGTATAAACAATATGAAAAAAGTATAACGCAAGTGTCTAACATAAGGTTTGCAAGCAGATATAAAGTTCAAGGTGGAAACCCAAATTCCAGACTAATTGTAACCCTAGACAGAACACTGTGGGTTTATAGGGGGACATAAAAATGATCCGGAGTCAGAACATGATGGTGGTTTAGGTGCGAGAGACTACACAAGGGAATCATGTCTATAATATTGGGATGGGGGTGGTTTTAATAAAGCAGTCCAGCTGTTAGGGCAGTATAGCCAACCGGATTTTAGGTTTACTTATTTTAGCTCTTGTTGATGGAGAAAGGTGGGTTAAGCAGTACTGCCTATTTTCAGCCTTATCGGGGGGGGGGAGTGGTTAACAGATGCAAACCAGTTGAAACTGATTACGCTTTGGCAGCATTTTAGTAAAATACTGAACTGAAGATCCATTTTTTTTTGTGAACGAATTTACATTTTTAGAATGGAATTTGACGTTTTCATAGTCTGCTTCCATCCTAAGATAAGTCTTTCACCTGTGCTCTGAGGAACCTAAACCAGTTTTTAGCCAGCCTGGGAGGGAGAGTGTTAAATCAATGGGGGGAAAAAAAAAACTTTTCTTGAGATTACTTGTTTAGAACCTTGAAAATCTTTAATGCCTTTTGGACACAAAACTATCTCAAAACAGTGACTTTGATACTGGTAGTGTGTGTTGGCTGTGCTTGTCTTTGGACTTGAAAATGTGGCAGCCATTTCTTTGCCTAGCAGTCTCTTGCACAACTGTTGACAAAACATCTGAAATCTGTGTTTGCTGAGAGAGGGAATGTTGGCGAGGACATGGTGGGAATGTGCTACTCTTTTTTGAAAAGTACTATAGGATCGTTAGATTCCAAGGGGACCGCCGCCTGGGATGAGCAGAAGGGGCCTCCATTTAACATCTCATGCCTAGGACAGCGGTTCGGAGAGGGCAGTACACCCTTCCCTCCACTCTCGGTCTACACTGAGTTGTTGGCAGCAGGCATGAGCCCAAATCTCCGATGTGGAACTTGAGCCCCCAGCTTTCTAGTCCAGTGATAAGCATATTACCAACTAAGTCACACTGCCTCTCAGTAAGGATAATTTTGCAGCTGGAATTCTTGAAAGATAGTATGAGAGACTCCAAATGTGTTATGTCATCATTCATATTTATTAAAATTATAACAGTATTTGAAACTATTTATTCATTCATTGTCTCTCATTTATTTAAAATGTTGCATACCAGGATAGCCTTGATCTTCAACAGTTTCTCTTCCATAGAGCCACAGACTCCTATTTTTCAGGAGGGACCTAGGGGGACATAATTGCAACAGAAGGAAGTTGGATTCCACAAATAAAAACAAGTATTTGTCAATACCGAACGTTCGCTTGCAGGTATGTGCAGTGGTGTTTGGCACGTATGGTGCTTTACCCTAATGCCCTGTGCGATTGCTGGTATTTGCACAATAAATTTTTAGCATGACCTTTTTGTTACCCCCATTGTGCGCTACATAGGTGGAAACACGTTTTGGGCAGGATGTTAAAAATGACAGCTGTACTGCTCATAAGGAAGTGTGATAAAATGGCAATGTTGATAATCTGGAATGGAAATATTGAAAATTCGCAAACCTACGAGCGTGCGTGGGAGCTGTGCAACACATGCTCGTAAAAGTCATTGTTAGGAATTTTTTCAGCAAATTTTCAACATTGGCATTTTAAAACCTCTGCTAATGAACAGTGTCACTGTGATTTTCTTACTGTGTCCCATACATTGATTTAGCACACCGACTGCGCCATTGTGCACTACATGGGCGGAAACACGTTTTGAGCAGGATGTGAAAATGACAGCTGTACTGCTCATAAGGAGGTGTGGTAAAATGGCAGTGTTGAAAATCTGGGTGAAAATATTGAAAATTATAAACTTACGACTGCATGAGAACTACTAGCCTATAATAAAGTTATTTTTAGGAATTTGTTCACCAAATTTTCAACATAGCCATTTTAAGATCTCTGCTCATGAACAGTGACACTGTGATTTTCTTAATGTGTCCCATGTGCGAGTTCGCTGAGCGACTGTGCCATTATGCGCTACATGGGTGGAAACACGTTTTGGGCAAGATGTGAAAAATGACAGCTGCACTGCTCATAAGGAGGTGTGGTAAAATGGCAATGTTGAAAATTCGCGAACTTACGAGCCTGCGTAGGAACTGCGAAACGCATGCTCGTAAAACAGTCATTTTTTGGAATTCTTGCACCAAATTTTCAACATGGGGTTTTTGGGACCCCTTCTTATTAATGATGTCACTGTCATGGCGTTATTCGGGCCCGAAGGGTGATTTCGCACAGTGACTGCGAAATCACCCTTCTGGCCTGGAACGCCATGACAGTGACATCATTCATGAGAAGAGGTCCTAAAAACCATGTTGAAAATTGCAGAAAATCCAAAAATGCCTGAATATGCAATAAAGTTGAAACCCCTATCTAGCCCATTATACAGCTTAGCGGCATTTCCTCAGTTCGCGATCGGCTTTGAAGAGTGCAGGCGTGTTCCTGGTCCACGAAGAGCATCGCGCGAGCTCGAGAGGTAAGTATGGGGTGAAGGGGTGTGGGAGAGCTGGGTGTGCAGTGGGCGGGTGCGGGTTGTGGGAGGGGACTGGGAGAAGTGCCGTGGGACCGTTTTGGTTTACAGGTTTAAAAAAAAAAAAAAAAGACTCGTGGGATGTTTGCCACGCTGGGGTGAGCTCCCAGCGTGGCACAAGAATAACTGGGGGGGACGAGGGGCCGACTGAGGGTTGGACACCCGTCGGCAAACAACGTGGGGCGTTTGCCATGCTGGGGTGGGCTGCCAGCGTGTGAAAGATGGCTGAGGGGCCGTGGAGCGGCGAAGTTAGGCACCCGCAGCAAACAGCTTGGGGGGCGTTGTCACTTGGGTGGAGCTCTCAGCGTGGCAACAAAGATTTGGGGGCGGCATGCGCAGTGCTCTGTATGACAGCGGTGGTTTTCTTTGAAGCGAAGACCACCGCTGTCATACAGAGCTCCCGCACCCATTGGTACAGGACCACCACGCCTGCTCAACGGAGCAGCGGATTGAAAAGGAGAGGCACACCTCCAAAGTGTGCTACTCTCCCAAAACATTCCTTGCTGATGCTAAATGCTGATTCTGATTCTTCTTCTTCTTCTTGCGCATGCGTGCAAACGAACGTAAAAAAAGGTTACGTTTTGAACACACACACACACTTACATTTGTTCTAGATAACCTACACCCAACATTAGCACAGTCAGATCTGGCAAAGTATATCTCTAGGAGAGTGCGGGTTGGTGTGTTGAAAGGAGGAGGTGGAATGGGGCTAGCAGAGAAGGTAAGATTGATAGTGTGACAGACAGTTGTGGTGGTGCTATGGGCTGAGTAGAAGTTGGTGAAGCAATAGGTATGTAGGTGCATTCCTGATAGACTGAGAAAAAAAACTGATGTTTCACAATCAGCATGAACTATATAACAAGCATTTGTCAATGGCGGATGTTGGCTTGCTGGCATTGGTAGTGCAGGAGTTAGAGAGATGCATGATAGGAATGGCAGTGAAGTATTGAACTGGTGCCAACCCACCCCCACCCTGCAGAGACTGACAGGCATTGGGGTGTCCCTTTGGGTGGTTGGTAATGCAGTGCGGGAAAACATTTTGGGCAGGATGTGAAAAATGACAGCTGTACAGTTCATAAGGAGGTGTAAAAAAATGCCAGTGTTGAAAATGTGGCATGTAAATCTAACAAATTCTTGCAGTTACAAAGTGCATTAGAATTATACAACTGCATGCAACACTGCCATTTATGGGCGTTCGGCACCAAATTTTCAGCGTGGCATTGTAGCACCTCTGCTCATGTACAGTGTCACTGTTATTTCCTCAAAGTGTCCAAGGAGTGATTTCGACAGCGACCACGCTATTCTGCGCCGGAAGTGTGAAACACATTTGGGCAGGATATGTGAAATAAAGCTGTACTGTTCATCAAGAGGTGTGGAAAAATGGCAATGGTGAAAATCCAGAGTGAAAATATCACAAATGCACGACGTGCACGTAGCTGCAAGCGGTAATCTGCCAACGCATTGCACACAGTCATTTTATGGAGTATCATCACTAAATTTTCAACATAGGCATTTTAGGACCTCTGCTCATGAACTGTGTCACTGTCATTTTCTTAATCTGGCCCAAACACTGATTTCCCAGAGCGACTACGCTATTGTGCGCCGGAAGTGCGGAAACACATTTCAGGCAGGATGTGGAAAATGACAGCTATACTGTTAACAAGGAGGTGTACAAAAATGACAATGCTGAAAATCCGGCATTAAAATATTGCGAATGCGCAAAACGAGCCTGTGTAGCAACTTAGAAACATAGAAGTTGACGGCAGATAAGGACCTCAAGGCCCATCCAGTCTGCCCATTTATTTTTCTACCTTATAAATGTGCCATCGGCCTTTGCTCTGTCAGTGACCTATCTATTCATAGTCATTTGTATTGCTCCCTTATGCCTATCCCATGCCTGTTTGAAGCCCTGCACTGTATTCATAGCCACCACTTCTTGTGGTAAGCCATTCCATGCATCCACCACCCTTTCTGTGAAAAAGAATTTCCTCACATTCCCCTTAATCGGCCTCCTCTAATCTCATGCTGTGTCCTCTTGTCCTGCTATTTTCTTATATTTAAACATGTTAGACTCTTTCACCTTGTTTATGCCCTTAAGGTGTTTGAATGCCTCGATCATATCACCTCTCTCCCTCCTTTGCTCAAGGGTATACATATTGAGCTCCGTTAATCTGTCCTCATATGTCTTCTGATGCAGTCCCTGCACCATTTTGGTGCCCTTCTCTGGACTGCCTCAGTTTGGTTAATGTCTTTGTGAAGTGTGGCCTCCAATACACCTGCAGTACTCAGATGGGGCCTAACCAGTGTCTTGTACAGAGGGATTATTACCTCCCTCTTATGACTTGTGATACCCCTACTAATACACCCTAACACCCCTCGCAATGCGCGCTTCAGTAAAACAGGCATTTGTTGGATTTTTCCACCAAATTTGGAACATAGAGTTTTTGAGAGGCCACCTCATGAACACTGGCACTGTCATTTCGTTAATGGGTCCCGAAAGGTGATTTCGCGCAGTGACTGCGAAATCACCTTTTGAGGCTGATTAACGCCATAACAGTGATAGAATTCATGAGGAGGGGCCCCAAAAACTCTGTTGAAAATTTGGTGCCAAAATTCCAAGAAATGCCCAAGATATGCAGCAAAGTTGAAAAAACCCTATTCATTCCATTATACAGCTTACGGCATTTCCTCAGTTCGCGGTCGGCTTTGAAGAGTGCAGTCGTGTCCCGGTCCACCAAAGATCGCACGGACTCCAGAGGTAAGTATATGGGGTGAGAGTGTGGGAGGCAGAGTGCGCAGTGGGTGGGCGCGGGTGGGGCAGGAGACTACAAGGGACCGTTTATTTGTTACAGGGAAGTAAAAAAAAAATTATTACATCATGGGACAGTTTTGTGTTTCAGGGAACTTGGCACGTAGGTGGGCTCCCCAGTGTACCACCCTAACTGTTTGGGGAGGGGTGCTGCAGCCCGACGGGGGATTAGGCACCCTCATCGGCTGACAATGGGGGGTGAATGTATACAGCAGGGATTGGGCACCCCTGTTGGCACACAGTGACAGAGGATTGAGCTACCACCCCCTGGCATATAAGAAGTGCAGAGGGGGCTGATTTCTGCCGATGGGGAGTGGGCTCCCCCATCGACACCTAATGGAGGGGAGGCAGAACCAGGGGATTGTCACCCCCTCGGCACATAGGAAATGGGGGGCTGCTGTATGCCAGCGGGGGTGGGCTTCCCCGTCAGCAAATTTGTGCGGCCACAGAAAGCCAGCTGAGGATTAGGCACCCCGAAGTCAGCAGTTGAAGCGGCCGCCATGCATCCACTGCTAATGTGGCAACGCAGGAAAAGATCCGCTGCATTTGACTAGCTTTGCTCGGATTGCAGCGGACCTTTCCATAGATATGCCTTGCCATATAGCATACGTAATGTTTTGGCACCGGCATGAAGGCTGATTGGGGAATGAGGGATGCACCTACTGGTGCGTGCTCTGCATTCACCCAACAGCGGCCGCGGCCCCAAATCTGCACTCTCCCAAGATGTTGACTTGCGCAGAAGCGCGGCAAGCCAACATAAAAAATGGAATCCATAAACTAGAACAGGGGAAAAGGAGGCAGTTTATAGTGGAACGTCACAGTTCTTGTTCCTGGTGAGACATGAACAGCCAATTTTTTTTTTTTTCAGTTTATAAAGTTAAACAGCTAGTGTACTGCTGAAATTAATATGAACTTTCAAGAGTAGTGAACTATTACTACTTATGTATAAAGTAGTTTTTCTTTCACCTTCTGCTAATTAGAAGATTTTATACCTGACAATACTTGGTGTGATGTGTGCAACAGTACTCTACTTGAAGGCTGACATTGCTGGTACTGTTCTTCCTCATACATCATCAGCCCTGTGACATCACAGCCGACCAAAATGGGCCAATCTGCTGCTGCCAGATCAGTCACTTGTGATGTCACAGTGAGTGAGGTCACAGTGCTGATGACTATGGTATGAATAGGGACAGAACTAGCCATATCCGGCATCCAGGTCAAGTACTGCTATTTACTGCACACCTAATCCTACTGCTCAACATCCTTTTCCATACTGAAAACCCAAACACAGAGACTGATGCAGAAAGAGGATGGAGGTAGGAAGTTATAATTCAGGGAATACTGGAGCGCTTCTCCCCATTACCCATTCTTACTGGTTTAATGGGAGGAAAGATGAAGTGGGGATTCTGACAGAGGTGGGCAGCAGCCATTAATGGCTTCATGATTGCAGTCATGCTCTGATATTGCTGATCTGGTAGCAGCTGGGGTATAGGTATGTCACAAATAGGTGGCCCTCAGCTTTTGGGGGAGTAGGCCACTCAGCAAGCGTATCCCCTCGGCTGTGGAGCTGCATTGAAGAGCAAGTGTGGATTGTATTTCCTGACAGCACTAAAAGACTGGTTAATATTTGTCAGAACACAAGGCAAACTGCCAGGCACAGAATTAAAGTGTGTCCTCAGCTTTCTCCAGCCCATCATTCACTGGGGTGTAAAACAGATTAGCCAGTGGTTATTTTAAGAAGCATTTTTTTCAGCTCAGCTGGGGGGAGGGGGCAGGTGTCTGGTCTGGAAGTGCTCCCAGATTATAATAAAGCAGGTCTCTGCTCACGCCTTCTCTTTCCCTGTGCTGATTTTGTTTTAAAGCTGCACTGCAAAGTATTTTCTTTCTAAGAAAACTGTCTGCTTTGTGAGATGGGGCACACACTACAGGGAGAGGGAGCTGGAGAAAGTGGAACAGATCTGGATAGATTGGGTTGGGGGGGCCCGGGAGGGGGGTCACACACTGCAGAGGAGGGACCAGAAAAAATGGAACAAATCTGGATAGATTGGGTGTTTGGGGAGGGCAGGGTCTGGAGGGCATACACTGCAGGAGGGTGAGCAAAGTAAAACGGATCTGGATAGATTGGGTTTGGGGGGGGCATATGCTGCAGACAGCTCAGTTTATTATCACTTGTTAGAGGGTGGGACTTATAATCACTTGTAGTTCCACCACTGGTGAGTTATGGTCCTGCCCCCTCGCACGTGAAGATAACTTGCATATTCTGAGTCAGCCTGCTGCATATCCCTCCTATATATGAAATCTAAGCTGAATGGTGTAGTTTTTCAAAGTTTCCTTTGGAAGTGTCGGGGAATCTTTAACGAGCTAGTGTGCTGTCTAAAACTAATATTAGTTTTGAAAATAAGTCAACTTTTAACTCGTATCTGAGGTACTTTTTATTTTCTCTTTGGTTAATTAGAAGATTTTGTTTTTACCTGATGGTAGTAGGTGCGGTGTGTGGAACAGCACTCAGTCTGACAGCTGGCACATCCAGCTCTGTTCCTCCCATTACATCATCAGCATTGTGACCTGACTGTGGCATCACAGCTGCTCCGGAAGAGCCACTCTGTAGCTGCCAGGTCAGTCACCTGTGATGTCACTGTCCGGTCACAGTGCTGATGATACAATGGAGGACTTGGAACTAGATATGTCTGCTATCAGGCAGAGTGCTACTTCCTACATCCAGTGTAATACTTTCACATAGAAAACCTTCCAGTGAGCAATAGAAAAAGGAAAAACACTTCAGAAGTAAAAAGTTATTTTAACCCCAGGTATTCTTCTATATTCCTAACTCTCTGCAGTCAGCCTCCTAAGCAGAGCTGCCCGGAGAAAATGGAACTATATGCTAATGACAGAACCTATCATTAGAAACATAGAATTTGACGGCAGATAAGGACCGCTTGGCCTACCCAGTCTGCCCATTTCCCTACCTGATGGATAAGCTGCAGATTCTAGTTAATCAACAGCTTACTTCCTCCTGCCCCCCACTAGAATTGCCTTAATTGGCTTGTGCCACTTATTCAAACTGCTGCCCTTAGCTGCAGTGTTCCACCAAAGTATCCAATTTCTTTCTCCACCTGACCAGTCAAGACATCTTGGAGACTTCCTTCTCAGTCATTCCTTGTGGTTCATCATTGAATACAAGTAGTTTCTTGTATTATTACTCTTACTGCTGCCTTTATTTCTGTTTATAATCTTACCGTTAGCGTTATTTTATTTTCTCGGTTCCTCACGGTTCGGAATAACCGTTGAGGAACCGAGTCTTAGTACCTTTTCCAGAGCTTTATTTATTGTCTCCAGTATTTATTTTAGCTTATTTTAGTTTTTTGTTTTAACAAATTACTGTTTCTAGGAACGTGGATATGTTGTTCATCCACACTTCTTGGCATGTCCCTTTTCCCTTTCTCCTTTCTCCTTTAAGGATCGCCTGGAAGGTCTTCAGGCTGGCTCCTCCCACCCACCCAGGTGGTATAGCCCCCGACTGTGCCCCATGATGCCAGATCTTCCTTTCTTCTGGAAGGCTCAGGTTGCCTCCTCTTTGCTCTTGTTTTTGTAGGCCCTGGCTTCAAAACCTTCGGTTATTCTGAAACTTCGACTCATTTGAGTTAGCGACGGTGCTTCTCATCATTCCTTCATGGAAGATAATCTTCCCCCGAATTTTGCCGGTGCCATGCGGTCATAAAATATCGCGTACTGATCTGCATACCATGTGTGTTTATTGTCTGGGTGTTGGCCATGACACAAAGACTTACGAGATGTGTCTCGCTTTTCACCCAAACGTTCTCGATGATTGTCTTGCACTCCTCAAATTGGGCAGGCCTGAAAAATGAAATCCTCTGTTGAAATCTAAAGAGGCCTGGTGTGGGTCATCTCCACAGCTGTGAGATCCGCCAAACAACTGGAGCGAATTCAGGCTGCAGAGTCTTCCTCTCGGTCATTTTTCATTTCTCTCAACTTGGGCTCTACCTTTTCGGGTTCCTTCTGAGAGTTGTGCCACTCTCTCCCCACTAAGGGTGAGGGACCTGCGGGCTCTCATGCCTCTAGGTCCCGTAAGAGGAATAAGGATCCAAATCACTCTTCGTCTCAGCGAAGACGCTCTTGGGATTGTGAGTGATCTCAGTTCCAGGAGCTGGCAGGATTGACTTTGGTCGAAATTGCGTCCTCGGCTGCTGGTTTCTTGGTCTTGCCATCTGGCCAGTCGACCAAGGTCTCGATCGATGAGGTTGAGATCGTTCTTGATCCCATCGATCCGTTGTCACCTGTTCTAGTCGGTGACTCTCTCAGTAGGACTCCAGTCCTGTCTTTTCCCGACAAGGAGACCCAGCCAGCTGGGGATCCTGTCGAGGAACTGGTCTCTGATCCCAGGAAGTCACCGGTCCCACCGGTGTCTCCCGAGTGATTGACTTGGCCAGTCCAATCCAGGTCGAAATCTCAGACCCCCTTGACTGAGTGGCTGACGGAGGCGCACAAGCACTCCAAAAAGAGGCAACTCCATCACTCATCCTTGTCCTCCCCGGATGAGGAGAGGCTTCGGCAGAAGCTCCGCCGACGCTACGAGGATCTGATGTGGCAGCAGCTGATCCTGTCCGGGCAGAAGCCGTCCACGATCTCTACTCTGGCCATTACTTGACTTTCACCTCCTAGGCCGAAGCCGTCTCCTCTGGAACTGGTGACATCGGTTCCCCTGCCACCCACAGAGCTGGCTAAACCCGCTTCAGTTCAGCCAATATCGGTCTCTCCACCGATTTGTGTTGGAGCCGCCACCTAAACAGCCTTTGGGAGGGGCTTCTATGAAGGAAGCTCGGTCAACCTCGGGTCTTCCTCACAGGATCTCTGTCACCCTCACACCGGATTGCCCCAGGCACGTTGAGGGCAACCTTGGCAGCCAACCATTATATCTGGATACCTCGGATTGACGATAATCGACCTTCAACTCTTGCAGTACCCATGGATGACGAGTCGCCAGTGATCTGTTGATGGGGAACTCTCCGCCTTGTCTCCAAATCGACAGGGATGCCCCTGGAACCAATCCAGAAACGGGCGGAGTACTCACTCACTGACATTCTCAAGAGAGGGGATACCCTGACGGAAGCCTTTCCTATGGCCGAAGCCATTGTTGGCCTGGCCTTGGAGCTTTGGCAGCATCCTGTCTCCTGCCCAGCGCTGTCTGCCCGGATGGCTCGCAAGTATACGGTGCCTGTCTGGTTCCTCTTGGGGTTCACAGAACAACGCTCGGCTGAGAGCCTTGTGATTGCCTCTATGTTCAGACGTACAGGCAGTTCTGCCAACACCGATAGATCCCAGACAGGGAGTCAAAGAAACTGGACCACTCTGCCAGGAAGGTGTGTGTGGCCTCCTCTTTAGGCCTCTGTTAGGCAAGCTCAGCCATCATCATGGCACACTTCTCCCACGCCCTTCTAGGGTCCTTGGATGAAGTTCTCCCACATCTCCCCGTGGACCTTCAGTCTATGGTCAAACAGGTCGGGGACCAAGGCCATGCCATTGCCAAACAGCAGCTTCAGACGGCTCTGAACATTGGTGACTCTTGCACCTGTTCGGTGGCAGCCGCGGTTGCCTTACGTTGCACGACTAGGCTGAGGCTTTCCAACTTTACGACGGATACCCAGCACAAACTTGCTGATGTTCCTTTCCTGGGCACCAGTCTCTTCTGTCCAGGTGTGGATGGTCACCTTCAGAGAATCGAACAGTCCAGTGCCACCTTGGACTCTGCTACTTCTGCTCAAAGCGCTTCTGGCCCAAAGAAGCAGCAGCAGCAGCAGAAGTCGTCTTATCGGCACTCTGCTCCTGCAGCCCAGCAGTCCTCCTTTCAGGGAGCACAGCATCAGCAGGCACAGGCTTGGCACCCCCAGCCCAAGCCCGGACTTCCCCAGGCCTGCAGAGGAGGTTGGGGTTCAGGCCCTGGACCCTCTTCCTCCAAGCCTGCCCAGTGGCCACCCCTATTCCTGTCATGTCAGCTCTGCCACTTTCTTTCTGCCTGGTCCGCTGTTACCATGGACAGGTGGGTCTTAGAAGTGGTCAGCCAGAGTCTGCCTCTAGAATTTGAGCAGTACCCACCCAGCCGAGGCCACGCCCCACAGGAAGAGAGAGTATCAACTAACACTCAGTCGGCTCTTGAGAGACAACATAGCCCAGCTCCTCCTCAAGGAGGCAGTGGTCTGAGTGGCAGATCCTCCAGTCAACCCAGGGTTCGTTTCCAGGATCTTCCTGGTCACAAAGCGGATTGGGGGGGGGGGCTCTGGCGCCCCATTCTAGATCTGCACGACTTGAATCAGTATCTCAAGTCATGCACCTTTCGGATGGTAACTCTGTCCCAGATCATACCAAACGTGGTTTTGCTCACTGGATCTTCAGGATGCATTCTTTCACATCCCACTCCATCCATCTCAGAGGTGTATATCAATGTCATATCCTCTAGCACACAGCACTGAAAATATAAGCATACACATTGTATAATATAGATATTTCTATATAACAAACCAAACACACACACACACACAAAAAAAGTACATAATCATGTGGGGAGTAGTGCAATGTAATGGCTGTGGGGCAGCAGTCTTCCAGGAGTCTTTCTGGAGGCTGAGATGCTGCCCTATTTGCAGACAACTCTCTGCCCTGCGGGAGGAATTTGCCCATCTTCAGGCCACACTGGACAGCAGTGAGGAACCTTCCCCAGGCCAGACTGGATGGTAGGAAGGAACCTCCCCATCCAGGGAGCACCAGAGCCACTACCACTACCTCAGAGGTTGCAAAGCACAGCAGTTGGACTACAGTGGGCTCAGGAGGTGAGGATGATGGAACAGAGGCACACCCAGTCAGTTGTTCCCCACAATCCATACACCATTCTGGGGGAGTACAGCTTCCCTATGGATGCACCCACAGAGGAGATTAAGGAGGCTGAGGACACCTGTCACAAGGGAGGCCCACAGGAAGGAGGCAGAGGACACCACAAGGAAAGGAAGCAGCTCCTGGTGAGGGACTCAATTATTAGGGGGATAGAACTGGGGGGAACAGGGAAAACTGAAGTAAGGTGCCTGCCTGGTGCCATGGCTTGGAGGGACAGGAAGCGCATCATCAGGATCACGAGAACAGCTGCACGGGAGTCTGAGCTGGACGTCATTGTCCACCTAGGGACAAATGACTTGGCTCAACATGAGATTAGAGCAGTGCAGAAGGACTTTGTAGAGACTGGGGGGGCCTAAGACAAGTAGCACACACAGTATCCTTCTCAGAGGTGCTGCCTGTCAATGGCATGAGTGAGGCAAGGGTACTGCACCATGCAGTTTAATGAATGGTTGAAAAAATGGTGTGGAGCACAGGGTTTGACTTCATTGGGGACTGGGGTTCCACCTGGAAGGACACCAGCCTATACTGGCAGGATGGTCTGCATCTGTCCAGGAAGGGAACAAGTCTTTTGAGCAATCGGTTTAAATGCTTCATTGGCAAGCTTTTAAACTAGTCAAGAGGGGAGGCACTGATAAGCAGCAGGAAAATCCCAGCCTCTCCCTACAAAACAGGGTACTAAATGAGAAAAAGACCGAGGTAGAAAGGTCAGTGGGGGATGCTGCAACAGAAGGTAAAGCCATCAAAAAATGGAAAGCAATGAGTACCAGTGCCCGTAGTCTGAGTAACAAGCTTCCTGAATTAGTGGCCTTGATGGAGGAGGAACATCTGGATATTGTGGCAGTCACAGAAACATGGTTTGCACAAAACCATGACTGGGATGTAAACATACCAGGTACACTATCTACAGGAGGGACAGAGAGGGTAAAAGAGGAGGAGGAGTAGCTCTTTACATAAGGGAAGGAATCAAAGCAACAGAACAAAAGGGAAAACGGAGGAGAAGAAGCACTGTGGGTAAATTTGGAGACCGGCAATGGCACCACAATCCTCACAGGGGTTGTATACAGACCCCCTTCTCGGGGGAGGAAATGGACAAGAAAATGATAGAAAGTATACTTAGTATGGCAGAAAAAGGGGAGATATTGCTGATGGGCGATCTGAATATACCAGATGTTAGCTGGAGTGCAGTTGCAGCAGCCACTTCGAAGAGTGGGGTTATTCTAGATGCCGTACAGGGGGCATGCCTTAGACAACTAGTATTGGTGCCCACTCGAGAGGGAGCAATCTTAGACCTGGTTCTCTCAAATGGAGATGAAGAGAGGATCACAGATGTAGAAGTGGGTAGCCATCTGGGAACTAGCGACCATTGAACAGTATGGTTCACAATAAACACAGCAATAGAGTCAAGCCATACAAAGGCAACGGTACTGGACTTTAGGAGGGCTGACTTTGCCAAAATGGGTGAGTGCCTAAGGAATGCACTAGCAAATGGGCAGGAAGGAGGGGTGGAAGAACAATGGGGAATAATAAAAACTGCCATCACAGAGGTAACGAGCCTTTGTGTGAAGCAAATAAACAAAACTAAACGATGCAAGAAACCACTATGGTTCTCAAAGGAAGTGGCAGTGAAGGTTCAAGAGAAAAAGAAAGCTTTCAGGAAGTACAAGGAATCACAGAAGGAGCAGGACAGAGAACTGTATCAGTTAAAGCAAAAGGAAGCTGGGAAGGCAGTCAGAACAGCAAAGGCCCAAACCGAGGAAAGATAGCCAACTCAAGAAGGGGATAAAACCTTTTATAGGTACATCAGGGAGCGAAGGAAGACCAAGGGAGGGATAGTGAGGCTTAATAAAGTGAGGGGTGGGCAGAGGGTGACTGTGAAAGGCAGAGATACTAAACAAATATTTTGCTCAGTATTTACAAAGGAAGAGGGGAGGTACCTAAACAAACAGCAGAAACACTCTGGATACAGAAGTTGATACCAGCCCATTTACAGAAGAAAGGGTTCTTGAAAGAACTCTAAAACTGAAGGTGGACAAAGCAATGGGGCCTGATGGGATTCATCCCAGAATTCTAAAAGAACTAAGGGTAGAATTAGTGACACCACTGACTACCCTGTTTAACAAATCATGGGAGGATGGGGTGGTACCCGAGGGCTGGAGGAGGGCAGATGTGATTCCCCTTCACAAAAGTGGGAGCAAGGCAGAAGCAGGAAACTACAGACCTGTTAGTTTAACCTCAGTGGTAGGGAAAATGATGGAATCACTTCTGAAGGAAAGAATTGTCAAGTATCTAGAGGCCAGAGGGGCACAGGACCCAAGGCAGCATGTATTCACAGCAGGAAGGTCATGCCAGACAAATCTGATAGATTTCTTTGACTGGGTGACCAAAGTAGTAGATCAGGGAGGGGCTGTGGACATGGCCTACCTAGACTTTAGCAAGGCATTTGACACAGTCCCACACAAAAGATTAATATACAAGTTAGCTAGCCTGGGAGTGGGTCCCAAGATGACAGCCTGGGTAAAAAATTGGCTGGAGAATAGGACACAGAGAGTAATAGTAAATGGAGTCCACTCTGAAGAAAGGGGGGTTACTAGTGGGGTACCGGAGTTCAGTATTAGGACCGGTCCTCTTCAATGTCTTTATAAGCAACATTGCAGAGGGACTGGAAGGAAAAGTATGTCTCTTTGCAGATGACACAAAGATCTGCAACAGAGTTGATGCACAAGGTGGGGTGGAAAGGATGAAAAGGGACTTGGCAAGGTTAGAGGAATGGTCAAAATGTATGGCAGCTTAGATTCAATGCTAAGAAGTGCAAGGTAATGCACCTGGGAAACAAAAACCCAGGGAAGAGTACACAATGGGGGGTGAGATACTAACAACAACAAAAATGGAAAGGGACCTGGGAGTAGTCATATCAGATGACCTAAAGGTGGACAAGCAATGTGAGAGGGCAGCAAGGAGGGCTGGGGGGATACTGGGATGCATAGGGAGAGGCATCACCAGTAGAAAACAGGAAGTTATTATCCCGCTGTACAGACAGCTGGTGAGACCCCATCTGGAGTACTGCGTGCAGTTCTGGAGACCCAGTCTCCACAAAGACATGGACAGGATGGAAGCTGTCCAGAGGAGGGCAACTAAAATGGTGCAGGGTCTGCACCGGAAGACATATGAAGAGAGACTTAAGGAGCTTAATATGTATAGCCTCGAGGAAAGGAGGGAGAGGGGGGACATGATAGAAACTTTCAAGTACCTTAAGGGAATTAACAAAGTCCAAGAGGGTAGCATTTTTCAAAAGGTGTGCAAGAACAAGGGGGCACAATTTGAAGATAGAGGGGGGACGGCTCAGAGGTAATTTAAGGAAGTATTTTTTCACAGAGAGGGTTGTGGATGCATGGAACGGCCTTCCGGAGGAGGTCGTGGAGTCAAAAACAGTGGTGGAATTCAAGCATGCATGGGACAGTCATAAGGCAATTCTAGGGGGTGGGGGTAGGAAGAAGTAGGCTGCTGGTTAACTAGGATCTGCAGCTTATCCAGTAGACAGGGAAATGGGCGGACTTGGTGGGCCAAGCGGTCCTTATCTGCCGTCAAATTCTATGTTTCTATGTTTCACTAGCGGTTCCTCCACTTCAGAGCAGAGGGAACCCTTTACGAGTTCCGAGCCATGCCATGCCATTCGGCCTGTCATCAGCCCCAGGGGTCTTCACCAAATGCATTGCAGTGGTGGCAGCCCACCTTAGGCATCGAGGGGTCAGAGTATACCCTTAAATCAATGATTGGCTCTTAGCAGGTTCCACCCAGCAAGAGGTGGAGAGGTCCAGGGACCTGGTCCTCCAGACCTGCTGTCAACATGGCCTGCTGATCAATGAGATCAAGTCGGAGCTTGTGCCTTGTGCCTTCTCAGGTGATGTGCTTCATTGGGGCAGAACTTGACTCTCGCCGAGCCAGAGCTCGACTCCCGGCGGGCAGGGCGGAGGGTCTCTCCTCCTTTGCCCAGTCATTTCTGGTTGGGCAATTGCGCCATTCCCGGGACTTTCTGCGCCTTCTAGGTTATATGGCGGCCTGAACCACCCTGTGGACTCGGCACCTAGGTCATTTTCGACCAGCTGATGACTGTGACTCAGAAGACGTGGGATGCTGTCCGGTGGTGGACCGTCCTAGACCAGTTGCAGGAAGGGGTCCCATTTGTCTGCCCCAAGTCAACAGTCATCCTCACGACCGATGCCTCTCTCATGGGCTGGGGAGCCCACATGGGGGACAACAGGGCCCACAGGTTCTGGACCACCGAGGAGTCCTGTTACCACATCAACCTGTTGGAGCTTAGAGTGATCAGACTGGCACTGACAGCATTCGCTCAGCAGCTTCGGGGTCAGGTGGTTCAAGTCCAGACAGACAATAGCACGACCACGTACTACCTCAACAAACAGGGTGGCATGCACTCCCAGCTGCTGTACCGGGAAGCGCTCTGCATCTGGAGACTCGTGAGCTGACTGGAGGCAGATCTCCTAGCCATCCATGTGGCAGGAGCCTCCAATCAACTGGTGGATGCCCTCAGCCGCATAGGTGAGACTTCCCATGAGTGGTCTCTCCATACAGAGGTAGCTTACCGCCTGTTCTCCCACTGGGGAGAACCAATGGTGGACCTGTTTACCTCCAGGGAAAACACCAAGCTGAGGCTGTTTCATGCCCACACCCCCCCCACCCACAGGGGGATGCCTTCTCAAGGCCATGGACCCCAGGCCTCTTCTACGCCTTCCATCCATTTCCCTTGATTCACAGGGTGCTCCTCAAGGTGAGGAGGGACAAGGCACAGGTGATCCTGGTAGCCCCAGACTGGCCACACCAGTTCTGGTATCCAGATCTCCTCAGCCTCAGCAACAGGCTCCCAGGGTGTCTTCCAGCATGCCCAGACCTGATATCTGTCAATCAGGGGAAGGTCCTCCATCCCTGCACCTGACAGCCTGGTACCTGAGCGGCACAGAGTTCCAGGCTTTGGGTCTCTCCGAGGATGTACTCGCAGTAGTGGAAGCATCCAGGAAGGAGTCGACCAGAAAGTGCTATGCATTCTAATGGAAAAGATTTTCCATTTGGTGTCAGGGCAAGGGCCTGGACCCTCTGTCCTGTACTGTGGCTAGCATTTTAGACTACCTTTGGTCTCTGTCTACATTTCTGCTGAGAGAGGTACCTTCCTGGCATCCAATCCCATTTTCAAAAAGTTCTTTAAAGGTCTGTGCCATTTGCATCCACCTATTATGGAACCAGTACCAGTATGGGATCTGAACATATGCATTGCTCAGCTCATGAAACCTCCTTTTAAGCCTATGTCCTCAGCACATTTAAAATATGTTACCTGGAAAACTGTTTTTATGGTTGCAGTTACTTCAGCTAGAAGAATTAGTGAACTTCAAGCCCTGTGTGTTGAGAAGGAATACCTTTCCTTCCATGATGACAAAGTGGTGCTGAGAATCAATAGGAAATTCCTCCCCAAGGTTGTTTCTGATTATCACTTAGACCAGTCCATTACACTACCAGTTTTCTTCACTGAACATACTAGTTCAGGTGAGCGCAGACTCCACTGTCTGGATGTCAAAAGGGCATTAAATTACTACATGACCCACACCAGGGATCATAGACATGATAAGCAACAGGTGTTTCTTACCTATGGGGATGTAGGTAAAGGCACCCCAGCATCTAAGAGGTCAGTCTCTCACTGGATTGGATAGTCCAATGCATTGTTATGTTATTTGAAAGTTGGCAAGGAACCCCGAGTAGGGCTGAGGGCTCATTCAACTAGGGGCACAACTGCTCCCATAGCAGCATCCAGAGATGTTCCTTTAGTGGAAATCTGTAAAGCAGCTACCTGGAGGACAGTGCATACATTTACTAAACACTACAGTTTGGGCACACAGTCCAGAAGTGATGCCAGGTTTGGCATGGCAGTCCTGCAGAGCCTCTTTCCTAAGTAGGTTCTCTGCCTACCTCCATAGGTACTGCTTTGAAGTCTGCAGAGAATTAGAAATATAAAAGAATACCTGGGATTAGAACAAAATTATTCACCATAGTAATCTTGTTTCTTCCAAGGTATTCTTATATATTCATAACTCTCCCACCCTGCCTCTCCTTCCGGAACTAGAGCCTCTGCACTCCTGACTGAGTATTTTAATGTAAAGTCCCAAACATTGACATGCATAGTTTTTAGCCCTAGTGGGAAATATTTAATTCCCTTCTTTTTCCAGGCGATTGTGGCATTCGGGCTGGTATGATTACAGTAATATTAAGGGTGTTTCTTGCTGTCATGGACAGCTTAGTAGTGTTATATTTAGATAAGTATATTTAAAAAGTTTAGATTGCCTTGTAGGCTGCTTAGAAATCTGATATGTTGGTGGAACATTGAAGTTGATAAGGGCAGCAGTTTGAATAAGTGGCAAGAACCAAATAGTTCCATTTTCTCCAGGCAGCTCTGCTTAGGAGGCTGACTGCAGAGAGTTATGAATATAAAAGAATACCGTGGAAGAAATAAGATTACTATGGTGAGTAATTTTCTCCTATTGACTATGTCTTAAAATGTGTAACAAACAGTGGGTAGGGCCAGTGGGATGCTGGGATGCATAAGGAGAGTTATCTCCAGCAAGAGGAGGGAGGTGGTGTTGCCACTGTATCGCTCGATTGTGAGACCCCACCTGGAGTTCTGTGTCCAGTTCTGGAGGCCACAGCTCAGAAAGAACAGGGTGGAGGCAGTCCAGAGGAGGGCAGTTAAAATGGTGCAGGAGCTGCATCAAAAGCCCTACAAAGAGAGACTGAGGGATCTCAACATATACACCCTAGAACAGAGGACAGCGAGAGGGGACATGATAGAGATTTACAAGTACCTCATGGGGTGATCATAGTGCAGGAGGGGAGTCTCTTTTAAATGAGAAAGAGAACTAGGACCAGAGGGCATGCAGTGAAGCTAGGGAGGGAGGGTTAAGAGGGATGTGAGGAAGTATTGCTTTGCTGAAGGAGTGGTGGATGCCTGGAACAGACTGCTAGAAGAAGTGGAGGCAAAAACAGTAGGGGACTTAGACATAGGGGAATATTTGGAATATTAGTGAATGGGCAGAGAGGAGGGAGGGTTGCCAGAGACCAGTTAGGGTCTGCGGAGACAGACTAGGTAGGAACAATCTGGGCACGCTCGGTGGGCCAAGCGGTCCTTTTCTCCTGATAAATTCTGACGTTTTCTTGTCTTCTATTTTTGGTTCAACTAGATATTTAAATCCACCTGAACACCCAGACACAAGTCTGCTGTACCCTGTCTGGAGCATGGATGGCCTTAATTCCTGAAGCCGCCACTGGTTGTCTATGAAGGCAGTCACTCGTTTGTTCTTCCAGCTGGAGGAAGGACGCAGCCCTGGTGACCACATTGTTGGAATAGGGGCAGGGGGACACCAAAAGGAGGCAGAAGAATAGTGAGAAAAGCTTTTGCAATAAGGACCCCCCCATGATATGATGAAATGTTTGAGAAGTGGAGACAGGAGGCACAGGTCTCCACTTCTCAAACATTTAGTCTTATCTTTGGGGGGGGAGGTGAATTATCTCTTTAAAGCTCCAGTTAGGCTACAACGGCTACTTGTTTTCAGGCCTGGGGGGGGCAGTGGGTGTTGCTATGCTACCTAGATGGGTCTGCTAGTGACTGACCTAGTATTTGTTTGTCTAAAATGGATCTGTCATGGGCTGGTGTGTGTGCGCGACACAAAATTATGTTATGTAATCCTTCACTATGAACTGAATCATGTAATTCTGTGAGAAAAACACATTCTATTTGTATTACTACCATCTACAGTCTTGCTGTGTTCACAGTTCCATTTATGAAGGTTGGCAGCATAGCTGGGTTCAGAAATAGACTACCTATATAAACAGCAGTCAAAGCAACACAGATTCCTGTGTGTGTACACACGCATGAGTGCCAGATGTTGTATATTTAGACCTCTGTTTATAACCCCATTAGTAGTGCACTGATGTAATTCTACAGCCATGTCTTTGCACTTAGTATGCTCTTTCTTTAGTGCTGTCCAAGAAATCTCAGAAACAAACGGGAGCTGGGAAGACTGACACAGGGACCTCTTTGTACCCTGGAGAAACAGCAAGTTTCTGCTTGGCAAGTGATAATAACCAGGAAATCGTGTCATCAGTGAGAGGCTCTGTGCCCACCCTGCCACCCCATTGAAGCTTAAACTGGTTAAAGTGAACCTAAACCTTGTTTTTCCACATCTTTTAAAATAACTAAGTTTAGGCATGTGTGAAGGCTGTTTAATATAGCCAGTACATTATTTCTTAAGGATGTTTTGAAATAGTCCCAGTTAGTGTCCCTTGTTGCTGTTTTCCTGCCCAATATAAATTTTTTAAATGAGAAAAAAAAAGAAAATTAAGTGATTACTTCCAAGGAGAAGAAGGGTGGCAGTCTTTTTTTTTTTGTAAATATAGTTCTTATTTACAGAGTCTAGGTAGTACAGCAGTTATAAACACAGTAGTACCAGGGTCAAAACCTGATACAGTGGACAGGTAACTAAGCATCTCAAATTAGATTTCACACTAATAGTGACTGATAAATTAGGCAGCCCCTTCCCTATGGTACAGCATGAGGGGGGTTGTTGTAGACCACATAAGCACAATCACAACTGCTTCTCCAACAGCATGGGGTCATAATGTCACAAGACATGCCGCAGCAATATACCGCGCTGCCAGTACAGCACGATGTATTGCAAGTAGCATATGTTTGTCTTTGTGGGGGCCCCTGACCCTCTAACTAAACTAACAACCAACGCGGGGGTAACACTTAACATCGCCCTGAAGTGTGAAAATAAAAAAAATTCCTTGCGTCTGGGACCGGGAATCGAAACCTGGTCCTAAACACACTGCCTCCCTCCCTTATGGCTTATCCCGTTGAGCCACGGCAGCTGCTCGCTGGCCCCACCTCCCAGCACAGGTCTCATCCCCTACCTGGGAAGAGTGAGGGGGTGCACTACCATATATACATCCTTTAGCAGTTTTGCACCCTCTCGCTTTACCCTACCGTGTTGTTCCTTTCGTGCGGTTTTAGCGTATGCTATTAAGTGTACAAGATACTGACCCAGTAGGTTCTCCAACATACATCTATCTTCCGTCAGTGTCAGGACCAACCAGAAGTTTTTGCAGGCTGGGGCCACCCTCGTCGGCGCCTATATAATGTGGGTATCCCCAGCGTGCCTCATGTCTTTCTACCACTGTCAATCACTCATTGGTCCACTACTGAAGATGCCTTTGAACTTTTGCAGGTATTCGCTAATGCTGCTACTTCTAAGTTTGTCATTTTGAAACTTTCATTTATGCCACTGCTGAAAAACAAGGAACCTTTGCTCTTACTTCGAGTGGGAGCTCTTACAGCAGGCTATTACAATTAGGACTGTGCCGGAGGCACTAGGACCCATCAGAAACCTTTCACTAACAGTCTCCAGTGGGGGCTGCCCCTGACGGCTCTGCTCCAACGTCGCTCAATGGTATATCAGGGAGCAGTCCCCAGCCCCACCTCAGTTCTTTTCCTGCCACAGACCCGCTTCCTTCAGCTCTTCGGTTGCCTTTAGAACAAAGTCTAGTAGTTTCTAGCGAAATTCGTATCTTTTTTTGCTTTCTCCATGACCAGTACTGCATGTTGATCTCACTGTTGTCGGTCTCTTCACCCGAAAAAAAAGAGGACAAAGTGCGTCTGTGGCTGCCAGATCCCAGCGAAGGACACCCACGAGGCCTGCGACTTTTGCCTTGGGCCAGACCACGATACCAAGGCCTGCTCAGTTTGCAGCGGCTTAACAGGCAGGACCAGAATTCGCCGCCTTAAGGCTCTCAAGGCCCATCTCCTTGACCAACAGGTGGCCATGATGCAATGCTCACCAGCGGAGAAGTCCTTCTTCTTCTTCCCAGTCCACAAAGCACAAAGAAAAGAAATGGGACTCGGACCAATGTAAGTCCTGTGACAAGGACTGGGGCCGGTCAAGGGGTGTTCACGCTCCTGGTCACCCCATAAGAAAAAGTCCTCCTCTGGGTCGGGCAGTTTGAATCATTCCCGCCACTCCCAGCACTCTACAGGGCGGCAAGACGCTAACATTCCTGCCAAGCCACCAACGTCAGGCAGCGGTAGTCAGGGCCTGGTCTCCGTGCTGGCCACTTCTACCCCGAAGGTGAGGGCAACACCCTTGCAACCACCCTCCACCTCGGGAGTTGGGACCTCTGGTTCTTCTTCTTCCAGGGCTTCGGCCCTGCAAAGAAAATCCCAACTTTGGTAATTCCCAGGGCTCCGGGCAAGGCCTCTGAACTTAGGGAGCGGGAGCCAGGTTCAAAGCTGGCAGAAGCTCACTGCCCCTCTATGGCTCAGCCTTCTAAACTGAAGCCAATGATGGTTTCCAAGCCAGATGGCTCCAAACCATCGACAGTGCAAGAGAAGGAACGGATGTCGGGTAAGGCGTCGCCGGTCACTGAACGTTTGGCGGTCCACAGGGCCTCCACTCCTGAGGATCAGGAAGATGATTCCTCTCTCAGGGATCTACCTGACCTTCCATTCTCACCTATATCTCCTCACACACCGGAGAAGCCCAGCCTCCCGGCGGGGTCTGCCGCCACCCAGTTTTCCAAGGAGGCGCTCACAGAACTTTCCCAGTTCTGGTGGAGTCAGGTTAAAAAAGATGTACTCCTTTGTAGTTTCAAAAAAAAAAAGATGTACTCCCACTGCAGCCAGACCTAACTCTGGCTCTAGAGGAAGTAGGGGACAAAGGCTGGGTCAAAAAACCGTCTTCTCCCATGCCTAAACGTACCTTTCCTGAAGAAAAGCACAAGTCTCGGTCAAGCACTCCAGTGGATACTCATGGCCGGACCTTACACAAGGAACGTTGGCACCATCAATGATCCAGGTCTAGTAGCACCACCCACCATTGCTCCCTCAGCAGGAGACGATCCCATAGCTGACACCGGTCTGAAAGCCGTCCTTGGCACTCGACCAGCCGTTGCAGGTCCCACAGCTGTCATCGGTCCCATAGACGACATCGGTCAGCCAGCAGGCGACCTTCATATGAGAGGAGCAGATCCCCCACTCATTCAAGATCAGCCTCCTCTTTCTCCATGGGCCATGGTTCGCATCCCAGTTCCTCTGAGTCCGACCGTTCCCTCTCATGGGAAAGGCCAGTGTCCCCTGATGAGAAGGACACTCCAAGATCTCCTACTGATGATCCAACTTTTATGGACGTCATGAGGCACATTCAGTCCTCCAATGGATGGGAGATGGATGACTTGGATCCAGAGTGCTGGAGGTTGGCAAAATACCTGAAGCATAAGGAATAAAAAGCCTTTGGTAGTTCCTCCTCTTTTGGATACCTTCCAGGACCTTACTAGGATCACCTGGAAGCATCCCTGTACCACCCTGGCAGTTCTCAAGAAATCATATAGGCTGTATCAAGCCCCAAGGGAGGAGTCTTTCCTGGTGGAACACCCTCAGGTGGACTCTTTGGTGATTACAGCTGCCCACGACAAATCTAAAAAGCCTAAACACCTCAGCTCTCAGCTTCCTGATGTTGAGTCCAGAGTCTTGGATCAGGTGGGCAAGAAGGTTTATTCTGCCTCCACCTGTTCCATCCGTTCTCTGAACTTCCTCATGCATATGGTCCAGTACCAGAATGCTATATGGGAGAAGGGCCTAGAAGTGGTTCAAGCCTTACCAGACTCAGCACAAAAGACCGAATTTCTGGACCTATTGAAGTTGGGTTTGGACATAGGCACTCATGTTTTGAGAGCCTTGTATGACACTGCAGACACGGCCTCAAGGGCAGTGGCATTTGCCTTCGGCGCCACGCCTGGCTTAGAGTCTCAGGATTCTCCCAGGATCTGCAGTCCGGAATCCTGGACCTTCCATTCCAAGGTTCCATCCTTTTTGGGGAGGAGACGGAGAAACTCCTCTCCCACCTCCAAGATTCTGAGAAGTCCATCTGGTTTGTCCGAAAGCTATATAAGGGGTACCAGAAACCATTCTGCAAATGGCCATTTCTTAAGCCCTCAGGACAACATACTCATGGCCAATTCCCGCAGAGAGGTGGCTTTAAGAGAAAAGCTACAACCCAAGCTTCTGGGAGCTCGACCTCTAGAGGTCCCAAGTCCTCCTAGCCCTCTCTGCTGGTTCCCAGATCTACCCAATGACTCACTACCGACCCCCCCCTCCGGAAGAGGCAATGGGGGAGGCTTCTTTCTCTACCAAGAGGGATGGAGCAGCGTCACAACAGACCTCTGGGTTCTAGACCTGATAAGGAGAGGACATACTTGAGTTCACCCAGATCCCTCCAGAGAAACCACCAGGGTCCTCCCATTATCCTCCTTCACACATTCCTCTGATAGAAGGAGAGATCCAGGCCCTTTTACTGAAATGGACGATAGAGCCAGTCCCCCAGGGACAACAGGGAAGGGGCTATTATTCCCATTTTTTCCTGGTTCCAAAAAAGACTGGGGACCTTAGGCCCATCCTGAACCTCAGTTCCCTAAATCTTTTCATAGAGTACAAAGGCTTCAGGATGGTTACTCTGCCAGGCCTCATTCCCTTCTTGCACCAAGGGGACTGGCCATGCTCCCTGGATATGCAGGACACCTATATGCACATAAGGGTCTTCCCTCCCCATCAGAAGTTCCTGAGGTTCTACTTCCAGGGGAGACATTATCAGTTCTGAGCCTTACTGTTTGGCTTCTCCTCTGCTCCTTGAGTCTCCGTCAAATGCCTAGCAGTGGTGACTGCGGCTCTCAGACACCAGAGCCATTACGTCTTCCCCTAGCTAGACTGGTTCCTGGCAGCGCCTTCCAGGGGTCAGCTACTTCACACTCACAAAGACACCTTTATTCTCTTCTGAGAGCTGGGGATCACCCTGAACCTTCCAAAGTCTTCCCCAGAGCCCAGTCAGCGACTCCTATTCAGTGGATCAGTCCTTGATACAGTTCAGGGCATGGCATTCCTCCCGCAGGACAGGGGGGATCATCTAAGAAGCATAGCCTGGACGGTATCCATGGCTCCAGAGGTCCCAGCCAGGACCTTCCTCAGACTTCTGGGGCACATGGCGGCGACCATTCTCACAATCTCCTTGGCCCGCCTCCACATGAGAGTCCCACAGTGGATGCTCAGGGTGCAGTTAGACCAGAGGTTAGATGATCTGGACCAGCTGGTCAGGATCTCTGACATGGTAAGAAGGACTCTTTCTTGGTGGTTGGACCCCTCCAACCTGGAACAAGGGGTCCCTTTTCGACATGAGCTCTCAAGATGGAGCCTAACAACAGATGCCTCCTGTCTCAGTTGGGGTGCTCATCTGGGAGACAGACAAACCCAGGGGACATGGTCTCCAGACGAGCAACAGTTCTATATCAACATCCTCGAGATGCGAGCGGTCCTAAATGCCTTGCAGGCATTCAGACGGACCTTTCTCCAGGCCCTCTTCTCATCCAGAAAACACGTTGGTAGTGTTTTACGTCAACAAGCAAGGGGGCACGCATTCCTACCCCCTATGCAGGGAAGTGATGAGTGTCTAGTATTGGACAGTGGAACACCGCCTAGATCTCACTGCTGTTTATGTTCCAGGTGCCCAAAACATCTTAGCCAACAGCCTAAGCCGGTCTCGGTCTAAGGCTCATGAGTGGGAGCTCCTCTAGTTGGTGGCAAATCAATTGTTCTACAGGTAGAACCATCCAGAGTTGGACTTCTTTGTGTCTCCACTCAATGCCAAACTGCCCAGTTTCTGCTTGTGAGAGCCCATACCTGGTGTTTTCTGGCCAGATGCATTGTTCCTCTGTTGGACAGGGAGGTTTCTGTATGTCTTCTCTGTCATTCTGAGGGTTCTCCCGAAGCTTCAGGCAGAAGCAGCAGAGAGGATCCTCATCGCCCCATTCTGGCCTCGGCAGATTTGGTTCTCATTACTTCAGAGCTGGCAGTGGAACCTCCAATTCAGCTGCCACTGAGCTCGCACTTACTGTCTCAGCATCAGGGAACATTGGTCCACCCGGACCTCAAATCCCTGCATCTTTATGCCTGGCTCCTGCAGACCTAATAAAATACAGGAGGTGGCGGACGTTCTTGTGGCAGCGAGATAGCCCTCAACTAGATCCACTTATGCCATGAAGTGGAAGTGATTCTATGGGCTTCACCCCATCAATTGGACCCTCTCACCTGCCCAGTGAACTTGATATTAGAGTATCTTCTGTCTTTATTAATCAAGGCATGAGCTACTCCTCCATAAAGGTACATTTGTCAACAATCTCTGCATACCATGTACCAATTGAAGGAAAAACACTCTCCCAACTGGACGTATCTCATACTTTTTTGAGGGGCATTTTACATATCAAGCCTACCACCCGAGATCAAGTACCCCCCTGGGATCTCCTATTTATGCTGGAGAAGCTTACCCTTCCCCCTTTTGAGCCTGCTGTGGATTGCTAGCTTCACTTTCTTTCATGGAAAGTGTTATTTTTAGTTGCAGTTACTTCTGATTGGAGAGTTTCCGAGCTTCAGGCCCTGATGTGCAAGGAGCCTTATTTAATTTTTCATAGGGACAGGGTGTCCTAATCCTACATTTTTGCCTTAAGCGGTGTCCGAATGTACGTTGAATCAGGATGTCAATCTTCCGGTATATTATCCGGATGACTCAATTAGAGGGAAAGGGCTCCTGCATACTCTGGATGTCCACGGGGCACTGAGGTACTATCTAAAATGCACTGCTTCACACCGTAAGACGGAGCAGTTGTTCGTGGTCTTTGCACCTCGATGCCAAGGCACTCCAGTGTTGAAGCAAACCGTATCAAAATGGCTGATCAATTGCATATGTAACCCCCTTGTTCTCAGGGGTTACTAGAATCCCATTAGAATCAGTGGCAGGCAGGGACAGGCAGCTAGTGAAATGCCAGTTAAACGGATTTCACAGTGTCACACACTGTTTTTCAGTTTCAGCTGAACTGGAGTGATGATATTACTTTGGAACTGTCGCAGCAGCATAAGCCACACTAGAAGCTAGCTGCAGGGGAGATAGCTTTAGAATGTTCAGTTTAGAGTTAGTCTGCAGTTGGAGCTAGTGGAGGAGGTTGCAGGTAGTGCATCCTCTTCTCTTTAGCTCTGTCAGAGAGCTACCAGTAGTGTTTTTGTTTGTTTCTCACCCTAGTGTGAGCCAGTACAGCCTAGTGGTGAAGTGGTGGAAATCAAGCCAAGTGGTTTTCACAGTGCCCCATCCCAGGAGGGATGGGGTGGATTCCAGGATTCAGGGGCAATCCCCTAGTCCACTCAGGACTGTGTTGAAGCTACCTGAGATTCAACTGTTCTGTGAGTACCTGTGACGTTTGTTTGGGAAAGCTCTGGGACACCTGCATTCATTGTGGTGAATTTTCTCTAACAAAAGGGATCCTGTCACCTAGACTGTTTTCTGTTTAAAAGTGTCTGCTACGGTTGGGGTCTAGTGAAGAGGCATTGCCAATTACAGAACTTTTAACTTTCTGACAACTCAGAGGTGTATAATGTAGTATGTTAAATGTGAAAGACATTTCAAGATAGCATCTACAAGTTTTCTGTGAGGGTGTTATTAACCAGATGAATGGCTGAGTATAAATTTGGAAGCAAAAGGTGGGAGACCCCCCAGCTGGAGTTACCATGTTTACCTCTCCAGGTTCAGTTTGGGCACCTGTGTTTTCTCTCAGTGCATCTGGCCAGTACCTGAAGAAAATAGTTTACCCAGACGTGGGATGGATTCTCTTTGAGCCTGTATGTGCTCTTTGGTGGCTGAGGGTGCCACCAGTAATTCCTCATGAAATATGGGAAAGTCTCCTAGTACTGGCCGTGTGGGCCTAGTCAAGAAGAAGTGTAATTCAAAACCAGAGTGTTCGCTGTTCAAGTCAGAACCTGAGGGTTTGCTGTATGTGTTCTCTGTACCTCAGTAATCTGCATTACCAGTAGGAGTAGCCCTGTGGGGGCCCATCTTCGTTTTGTGATTATTCTCTGTGTATGTAAATAAAAGCCACACTCTAGAATCCCAGCCTGGTCTGGACAGTACTGTTATTGCTTCCACTGTGTCTGGATTTACTTGGGTGCCCCTGACCAGAAGTACAAACCTAGCATAATTGTGAGCAAATGTTTTCTCCCAGGGATCCAGTACTAGTAAACTGAACTGTAGTGACAACCCCCATCCCTCTCTTTGGCGCCATGTGGTGAGAGGAGCAGCCCTGCTAGTTAAACAAGGTGGGGCTGGTGGGGGTGGGTTACACATAGTTTACTGTTACAACAAGTATAACAAAACCCTAATGGGCTTGGTTAGGGGGTCATTCTACCAGGGGAGTGGCTACTTCATTTGCATCCTTGCAAAATGTCTCCATTGGAGACATCTGTGCAGTGGCTACCCTGAGCTCAGTGCATACTTTCATTAAACACTGCAGTCTGGATATTGCTTCTAGGCAAAGGGCAGGCTTTCTTAAAAAGTGCCCTGTTGAGCCGGCCCGGTGGTGCCAAGGGCTGAGGCGCTGGACACCTTACCTCGCGCTACACCAGCAACCTGTGTTCGGGAACAAGCATGGGCCACCGGGGGTCAGCATGGAAGGAGAAGGATTAAGCATCCGTTGGATTGCTGTTCTTCTCTGGGGAAGGGGGCACTCAGTGGTCGGTACTTGTTCGCCCCCCAGCGGAGGATGGGGGACAGGGTGCCACCCTACAGCACGGGGAGGAGTCAGGGCAGATGCCTGGAGGGAGCATGTGTGGACGCGTGCGTACTCCCCTCTGCTGGCATCATTGCATGCCTCCGGCTCCAGGGGAGAACACAGGAAAACGCTGCGGCACAGTGGCAGAGGGTGCCTCACAGGCTGTGTTCTCGGCTAGCCACGGCACTGGCCCACTGGATCCGGACCTCAGTGGGGATAAGCCCTGGGAGTTCAGGTCAGCGTTGGCTGGTGGACACCGGGGATGGGGCTGGGGGCGCCCTCCTGCGGATAACCAGCAGAAAGGAGAAAAATAACAGCAAATAAAAAAAGTGCCCTGTTGTTAGCACTGGTGCTTACAGCCGTCTCTCAGTTCCTGTTCCTTTTTGTGGGACTGCTTGGGATTCAGTCCTAATTGTAATAGCCTGCTGCAAGAGCTCCCACTTGAAGTAAGATAATACAGTTATATAAGAACTTACCGTAACACTAGATCTTCCGAGAGGAGCTCTTGCAGCAGATGCTGCTTTCCCTCCCTCCTTCCCCCTGCTGAGCTGCTGTTGCATCATTTTTATGGCAAGCTTCTACCTGCCGGGTCTTATTCACGGGTCTCCGGTGGGTGAACTAAGGTGGGACTGGGGACCGCCCCTGATATACCATTGGGTGACAACAGGGTGGAGCCGACATCGGGAGACTGCTAGCTAAAGGTTTCCGATGGGTCCTAGTGCCTGCGGCATAGTCCTAATTGTAATAGCCTGCTGCAAGAGCTCCTCTCGAAGATCTACTGTTACGGTAAGTTCTTACGTAACTGTACTTTCTGTTACTGCCGTTGCAGTGACGTTAAGATTTACAAAGACCATGACCACTCCATTTTTATCCATTGCCTTGGTACAAACCACAATGTTAAACCTGCTCGATTTGCCAGAGCTTTAACCATGCAGCCAGGAAACGTCACAAGAATGCTTTAGAAGTCTTTCGTAAACTGCACAAAAATAGAGAAGCAGGTTGCAGCGAGGGGGCTTGACTGTTGTCAGCTGCTTCTGCTTCTCTGTTGGCCTGTCTATCCCCGCGGTCAATGGTAGCTGTCACTGACTCTTCAGAGAAATAGGATAAATCCTCCAAATCAATGGAGGAATACCGCCTCTCTGAGGACAAGCCGGGAAATGATAAGGCCATTTCTCCTGAACAGTCACATTCACTTCTACGCAGAGGTAACTCTGCTGAGAAAGACAGATCCCTGGCTCCAGCCCTGCTGCCCTTCCCCCAACAATCTCTGGAACACCAAGGTTGGGGTTTGGCATCAGCCTGTATCTTGTGCCAGGGGATTCGCAGCCTCTTCCACCGTTGGGCACTGTCTCATCAACAGCTCAGCTGTCATCGACCCCTTTGGGGACCATCGATGCACAGATGTGTCTTGCTGTTCCACCGGCTTTGCTGTGCTAGTGTCATCACTTGCTCTACTGGTGCCCTCGGCTAGTCCGTCATCGGCTTTACCATTCATGCCCCAGTTCTCAGTCCTTGCCACAGTGCTGGGCATTGAATGGTCTCCGTCTGTGGGACATCTATCAATGGCTGCTCTTCAGTTGTTTCCTTGTCCTGTCAACCTCAGCCAATGGCAGTTGACATCGATAATGAACTGGCGTATAATCCAGAGTATATGCAGGAGGAGGAGGAGGAAGAGAGGCCATAGATGAAGAAGAGGCAGCAGATGTGGTGGGCTCAAGTTCCACTCTGTCCTGTTACTCAGAGGAGAGTGTGAAAAACACACCAAGGTTTCCACATGAGGATGTCTCATGTCAGGCGCTCTTAAAACAAGTTCAGGCCAATTGGAGTTGCAGGCTGAGGAGGAAGATTTCTCCATGCGAACACTCTGAGGTTTCAGAGGTTTCATCCTCCCCACAGTCATAATTTCTCCACTGCATTCGATGCTTGAGGATCCTACTCCAACTGCGTGGCGCAGGCCAGCTCGATTACCCACAGTGCCTAGGAAAGCTGATGAACAATATCTGGACCCCACTGCCGTGCTGTTTTATTTTTCACAGCCTGAAACAGATTCAGCGGTCATTGTGGCTGCTCACGACAGAATCAAACTCCCAAACACATGAGTTTTCTTCCTCCTGATAAGAAGTTGAGAATTAGCTGGCCCAGTGGTGCTGAGGGTTGAGGCACTGGATGCCGTATCTCGCGCTATGCCAGTGACCAGGGTTTGGGAATGACCTCGGGTCGTCAGGGTGCCAGCACAGGGGGGAGGGGCAGAGCAGGATCGAGTGCCTAATAGCTGCTGTCCTCTCCTGGGGTGTTTGTCACCCCCCCCACCCCGTAGTTCTGCTGCCACCGGGTGGAGGTCCTGTGGCAGCGCAAGTGGGAGGGGGTGGAAAGTCGGAAGGGCATCTTGGAACGTGGCATGCATGTGCACGTCTGGGACTGGGGGTGGGCGAAAACAGGAAAAAAACCCCATAAAAAATACATAATGAAGTTGAGGAAACTAGACATGACGGGGAAGAGGACTTTTGCTTCTGCTTCCCTGGGTTTCAGAACTGCTATCATGCATATATGGTAAAATATCAGAATTGCCTTTGGAAGACTATGGCCAACCTGGCTGAGAAATTGCCAGAGGGCCAAGATAAGATATTGGCACAGCAAGTCATTGCTAATGGATAAGAGGCTGGTAAACACCTGTTGAGATCAGCCTGTGATGCTTCAGATGCTGTGGACAGAGCTGCTGCATCTGGGATTTGTCTCCGTTGCCACTCTTGGCTAAGGGTGACTGGTTTTGCCTTTGATGTGCAACACTCTAATGAGTGCTCCATTCAGGGGAAAACAGTTGTTCAGAACTGTTGTTAAAAATGCATGAAGGAATTTGTACTCCTCTAAAATGTTTCTTAGATTCCTGTATACTTTGAACCAAAGACCCTGAGAAAGGGATAGGCCCTGTTTCCATCCAGGTTGAGAGGCTTGGAATGTGGTTTCCAAAGATCCCAGACTGCCAACCTGGCTTCCGGTACCCCTGCTAGACTTACAAAAGGTCAGACCATTACCGGCACCCAGTGCTTTCTGATTCCCTCCCGTTCCCCCTCCCCGCCTCACTGCCTCAGGAAGTCTTGGTGGGTGTCTGCATCTCCCTCTTCCTAAAAAAAAAATGGAGAGAAATCACTACAGATGCCTGGTTCCTGGAAGTGGTTCAGCAAGGACACTCCCTGGAGCTCCCTTCTGTCCCCGCACCATCCCAGACTGTGTCTGTTTCTCAGTGGTCAGCAGCAAGCATGTCAGAATAGGAGCCCCACTGTGACAGCAAGTCAAGGAGCAGCCCGGGAAGATCAGCATGCATCTGAAAGAGGAGGTGACCAGAGTAAGGAGATGCGTGTGGGGGGCAGCTGGGAATGGCAAGACCTGATCTGCATTGAATGTACACTGCTGACAATGCAGAATCGATTATAAAAAAAAAAAAAAAAAAAATGTTCCACATATCACACCTAATACTGTCTGGAGGGATAGCTTCTAAATAAAAAGACAAAGAGAAAAGTTCTTCTGTAAAAAAATATAAAAAGTTAAAAGAAATGAAAAGTAACAGGTAACTACTTTAAAAAAGTTAACACTAATTTCTGGTGGTGTACTAGCTACTTAAATATTAGTGATAACACTGATTATTTGATTGTGTGCGGTTTGAGTGGTTAGTTGCATCATTTTATTAAGTGATTGAGTGATAACGTGGAGCGCAGGCTGTGTGCAGAGAAGTACCGATATGCAAGGCTTTGGGCTGAAAACAGGAAAACTTGAGCTGAAGCGCAAGAAGAGTTTAGGATTTATGTTGTGAATGACGCATGTTCTGTAGTTTCCCTGAACCACTTTTGCAGTTCATTTATTATTTATTTATTTGTTACAATTTGTACACACAGGGAAGTGGCACGGTTACACAACTGCAGTTGGCACTGCACCAGTACATTACAAGCCATTTCATATACCCAAGGACAGCTACCCTTAACAACAGTTTTCGTTGTTCATACTTGGAAGGTGTGCAGATTGAACACATAGGGCACATTCACTGTCCCGTCACAGTTACAATCCTGGGTTACAATACACACAGTGCTGCTGTGAGCTACAGCTTATCCCATTTAGTCATGATATCTTTAGAGTAGAACAGAAAAAAAACTCGTCGCACATTTTGTAACTTCAGGCTGCGCTCATGCAAAACCTCAGAGGAAGTTCTCTCTGTGGTTCCAGTTTGTAGCAAAACTGCTCTGCTCAGCTTCCTGGCATGCTTTAACGGACGAATACCACTAAGTGGTTGGGGCCACAAACACCATTAAATCTTCACTAGCCAAGTTTCACACAAGTTGTAGATATCAGTGATGTCATTAAGAAAGGTCTTTATTTATCTTTAGCTGGGTTACCACTTACACTTCTCACCTTCATTTGTTTTGCATCAGCAGCAGAGCCCCCCCCCCATGATGCAGCCCCATCTGTATCAGCTTGGCAGGGTTGCCTGCTGCTTGTAAGGGGTTTCAAGGTAAGATATGGAGGCTCAGCTTCCAGACAAGCCACTCTCTTTATTACTGCAGCAGCAAAGAGGCAACTAAAAGCATGCCTGTTATAAAACATAGGGCAGTGGCCTTCTACTAACATGTTTATCCTGACTATATTTCCCACAGTGCAGCATGGTCCCTCCATAGTTCCTTGGGCCTTAAAAACAGATGTTCCCGTGTCTTATTAATAATAATAAATCACATTTCTAAAGTGCCTTTATAAAGTTCCCACTGCATTGTACAAACTGATGAGCGCAGTTAAGGTATAAATGATCAAGGAGAGCTAAAAACTGAACAGAAGAAGTAGGTTTTTAGTTTACTTTTAAATAGTTCTAGATCCTCGCATGCCCATCTTTCCAGTGGTAGGCCATTCCAAAGTCATGGGGCACAAACCGAAAAAAATCAAACATTTTTTCCCCTTCCCCCAGTTCTACAAGCACCGCAACATCGGAAGTCGTTTATGGTGTCTGCCCCTGCTTCGTGCACCTACCTGAAGCCCTCCAGTACCACCATGGAGCCATGGTTCTTCCCCCAGGCAGGGGCGAGGTGAGGTCTGTACACCCTGAAATTTCTTGCTTCGTTGGGTCTGGCAGGGACATGCAGGTGTGAGTTGTGGGGTCTGCACTGAGCGCTCTGTCTTCCTGGTGCCTGGAGAGCCATTTTTCCCATTTTCTGTGTGGACATGACGTGCACCCCAACGTCAAGGTGTAACTGCCGACGTCCGTCGCATCCCTCCCCCTTGCACTGGCTAGGTGCTTGCTGTACCCCAGGTCTCCAGCTGGGGCCAGTCATGCGCTGAGCCTCTACCCCCATCCCTCCCTCCCTTCCTAGAGAAGGTGAGCAGTCTCTGGGATGCTCAGCATCTTCCCCCCCCACCGGCGGGCCCTCCAACTCCCCGGGCTCATTCCTGAACCCAGGTCGTCGGTGTCACAAGCTGTAGTGCTACCGCTGCGCCAGCAGGCCGGTCCTCAAAAAAACACGATTACCAAAAGTAGCCAGTTTGGTGGTTGGAATGTTGTGAAGATGGGCATGAAAGAAGTGAATTTGACGAGGTGAAAGGTGATAATGAAGCAGTTCCGATAACTATGAAGGCTGCAAGTCCAGTACGCCATTTGAATGCAAGCGGAAGCATTTTTCTAGTCGACTCTGTATTTAATTGGAAGCCAGTAAAGCTTGGCAAGGAGAGGTAAAACATGATCAAACTCCCTGGAGCCAGAGAGAATACAGGCAAAATATAGAAATACAGATTTTATCAGCAAAAAAGGACCTTTAAGCCCATCCAGTCTGCCCCTAGTCCCTGGCTATTCTGTCACCACTGACCCTAGTTGGTCATAGATGTCACTTCCTCTCTCTGTTCCTCTACCTAGTATGCCCCTATGCCTATCCCACGCATGCTTGAAGCCCTCCCCCGTGTCTGTCCCCACTACCTGCTCTGGCAGGCTGTTCCAGTCAACCACCACCCTTTCTATGAAGAAGTATTTTTTTCTGCACATCTCTGCAAAACTTCCGCCTCTTATCTTTATTGCATGTCCCCTTGTTCTAGTGCCTTCCTTTCTCTCAAATAGACCCTCCACTTGCATCTTGTTCACTCCTGTGAGGTACTTGTAGGTTTCAGTCAGTCCCCTCAGTAGCAGCATTTTGGATGAGATGAAGGTGATGCAGTGTTTGTGTTGGGAGACATGGCAAGAGGGAGTTACAGTGGTCTAGTTGTGAAAAAATTAAACAGTGGGCCAAGGTGGCAGCAGTCTCAGAGCTTAGGAAAGGACAAATCCTCGCAAGGGTGCGCATATGGTAAATGGTGAAGCTGACAGTCTTGAACATTTGATCAGAAAATAACTCCGAGGTTGCAGACAGCAGTAGGTGGATAAATAGTAGTGGAACCGTAGTTCAGGCCAAGATCAGATAAGTCAAGCTGTTTTGTCTTGGCTCTTGTGTTATGCAAGAGAAGTTCAGTTTTGGTGAAGTTCACACAGAGAATTTGTGGTCATCCATGATTGAACACCAGAAAGGTACAGAGGCATCCGAGCAAGAGTGGCTTGTACAGTGACGGTTCTGTAACCTCTTCTGTGCTTTTGCAGCAAGGTAGGTCGATGTTTGTAGACAAACCTCCATCATGACGTGTTGCGAGCCACTCCTGCAGGCTGCTGACCTTTGGCCAAACGATCAGTGTAGTTTGGCTGGCCCTGGTTATGCAGTAGACAGCAGACCATCTGTTTATACAAGTGGAAGCAATCTGTTGGCATGCTGAAGAGGTCCTAGTGGTAAGTTCAGAGGAGTTGCTGGAGACTCATGAATAAATGGGCTGCCAAAAGGTAGGCACTGTAGGTTCCTTGGGAGAGGCAGGTGGTTTAAATTGGAATACAGCAGCAATAAAGGCCACCCCACTACAACAACAGTACTCACAGCAACCATAGCAATCTCTGCAGTCAAAAGCCAGGCACTTGTCACCTCAAAAAAAGACAGTATTTAGCCAAAGGTAGGTTTGTAAGAAAAAGGCATTTACTTTTACAAGCCGCACAGAAAGCAAACAGTGAAACGCTTCCACAGACTCTTAGTGTTTTACACGTTCCTTGCACTTGTATATATTCTGAAAGCAATGGCACTGGATGCCTTTGCTCAGGACTGGAGCCATTTTTAGCCCTATGTATTTACCATGGTCTTCATGATATGCAGGGCACTGGCACAGATTAGGAGGCAGAAAGCCATGGATGTGTTAATAACACTGATTTGGTCAACCCTGGTACCCTGCATTTCTGGAACTGTCAGTGGAAATTCCTCTCCTGCTCCCAGGTCATCAACACTCATTGGTGGACCAAAATCCACAGGGTGGATACCGCGAGACACGTGGAGCAGGGGAGGTGCTTTAGCGAAGGGTTGCTACCCCGAAATAAACCAAGTTCCACACGCACAACACTCGAAAAAAGAGAAGTATGCTCAGATGCGGGTCACAGCAAATGCAATTAATTTTTTTTTAACGAATTATTTTACCAGGTGAGACACACTAAGCTGAAAGCTTGTTTGCAGGTGCAACCTGGGAGCACAAGGAAGTTAAGTGACTTGCTCAGGGTCACACAGTATGCACCTAGGGGGCTGTGGGATTCAAACCCAGGTCTCCAGATTTGCAGCTCAGAGCCTTAACCCACTGCGCCATACTGCCTCCAATGCAATTTAATTTTGGGCAGTGGTACACAGCCTTACTCCAGTGCTTCGTCGTACGCTTTCGTCAGGGGGTGTGGTCTACAGAGGTAATGAAGCTCATTTAAATACGTTACAGCTAATTCACATCATCTGTTGAAGCTTAAGTAATTAAGTGATTAATATTATCTCTGGATCAAAATAAATATTAGATGCATCAGAGGCCAGATTAATTCGTATAACCAACAAAATTGTGTTTTAAAACTAAAACATTTGGTCGCTGCTATCTTTTAGCATAAAAATGCAAGCATATGACAAGAAGTACACAAAAACTTAAAAAAATACAAAAGCCACATAACTAGCAATAGATTGTCTTATGAGGTTATATTAGCCTGACTGTGGTGCACATGTAATTCTTTGTACATAGGCAGAACCACTAGACTACTAAAAACTAGAATCCAAGAGCATGTTAGGAACATTATTAACATCAGGACTGACACTCCTGTGGACCTACACTTTTCAAAATTCTTCTCTTTTTTCGAGTGCTATGTGTGTGGAACTTGTTTCATTAGTGGACCAACAGGGGAATTATCACCTCTTGATTCTGAACAGGACAATACTCCCATAGACTAAGAGGAGATGGTCATGATCGGCTCCTGATCAGTATTTCTGGTAATCTATTTATATATATATATATATATATATATATATATATATATATATATTTCTTCTGTCCTGCAGCTTACTTCCTCCCAGAGATCTACCTGATCCCAGGGGTATGCCCCCAGACCCACAGCCTCTGGCTCCCCAGCAGCCCACCAGTCACCACCATGTCTTGCCCACTGTGCAGAGGCTTCAGAGTGAGGGCCACCCCTCCCAGGTCATCCAGATCCAGTAGAACCCAGGGGAATCCTATCAGTCAAGATCGCCCTATACAAAGAAGTGATTTTGTTTTGCTGTTTCAGTCCCTCCCACTTCCCTCATTGAGAGCACAGCCTGTGGCCTCGGCTGCACACAGCTGACCCTGTGGCAGGAACAAGCTCCCTGGCCTAGCCGCAGGGGTCGTTGTGGCACCAGATCTTGCTGCCAACCCTCCCTGGCCGAGGTGAATTGCTGCATGACAGCTGGCTTGGCCTGACCTACCTCCTGACATAATGATCAAAGTCGGGTTGTCTGCCCAGCGGCGTGATGCGCTGCCGCTTGCCAGTTGGGCAGCTCCTCTGGTAATCTTATCTGATTGGTTGTGATTTGTGTGACATTAGTTATGTATTGTTTGTCTTTATATTTTCCTCTGCAGGGGCTTACCAGCACTGCACTCCTTTAGACCTCGAAGCACATCCCTCTGACCGGGGTTCGGGAACAGACTCGGGTCAGCAGGGAGAGGGAGGATTGAGCGTCCCAATGGACGCTCTCCTCCCTCTGGGGAGGGACACCAGGGATGCCTCGTACACCCACATCCCGAGAGAGCCGCTGGAAGCACGGGCTCTCCAGGGTTCTGGTGGTTCCGTTCACCGGAGTCGGGGAAGGGGGATGCTGTCATGTGCTTGAGAGGAGGCGTGCGTCAACATGTCGCCTCTCCAGACGTACGTCCTTGTGCCGGCGTCCCGGGGGCTGGGACAGAGAACCACAGAAAAATGGAAAAAGCCTCAGTGAGCCTAGATGACAGCCACTCCAACAGTCATCCAAGTCCAGGACCTACGGGCAGATCTCTGCTGTGCAGGTGCTCCAAGGAAGCAATAGAGGGGAGGTAAGGAGTAACCGGGGCACTCTAGGGGGACAGACACCGTGGTAGTTGACTCAGGAGGGGCTTAAGGAATGCCTGAAGGAGTGGAGCACTGAGGGTGTACAGAAGGGGTATAAATGGGGGCAAGTCGCTCCAAAGTAAAAAAAAAAAAAGCACACCCCTCTGCCCAGCAGGACTCACCCCTCACTGCTACAGAGGATCCTTTCCAGATCGCCAGCTTGCTTCACTTCCTGAGGACTGGTGTGTCCCTGCTGGGAGCCTCTTCTGGTCTAGGAGGAGCACTTCCTACTCCTGCTGAGAGCCTCCATTTGTGGCTCACAGGAGGAGCTGACTAGTGGGGATGTTTGCTGGAGGGCCATCCTGTGGCACACTGGAGGATCTGTTGATATGGGTTTGACTACCAGGGAATCATTTTTTTATACTATCGGGGTGGCGATCAGAGAACAGGGAGGGACCACTAGACTACCAAGGAATAATATTTTAAACTATTGGGATGGCAATCAGAGAATGGGGTGGGAAGTGGAAACAATGTACTTTTTTTAAACTATAGGATTGGCAGTCAGTTCTGGGGGGATGGGGAGGGACCACTATACCACTACTGCAGCAATCACTTTTTTATTGTAGGGATGGCAAATGGCTCTCAGGAACGGGGAGGGACCACTTTACCACCAGTTCGTTTTTTATAATACAGGGACAGTGATTGGCGAGGGGAGGGCCTGCAGTACCTCCCTCAGCCACAAGGGTTGCACGGAATTACTGCCAGGTCTGGCTCGGCGGTATTTTCACCATGCAAGGAACCTTTGTGAAAAGCTCTTGCATGGAGAAAATGGTTTGTGAATGGGACTGCGTGGATATGCAGATCCCCTCCTCCTCATTTGCATTGCAGCCCCTTCCAAAACTTTGCCCCATCGCAAACTGTGCTTTTGTGAATACCACACTGGGGCAAAACCCAGTTTGCACAATGCAAACTGGGTTTGTGACCGGGCAAAGTTTGTGACTCTAGCCCATGGAGGCAAAAAGATTACAGTCCTCACTTCAGCCTACTTGTGTTTGATACCTTTTTTTAGCTCAATATTCCACCTTTGAGAGACTACTCCTGGCTTGATGTCATTCAGTATCATGTTTTTTTTCTCAGCTTCAAGGCTGACGGGCGAGTTGTGTTGCATTACCAAAGAGGTTGAGAAGAGCTGGGAACAGCCTTTTATAAGGCCCGAGCAACTATGGGGGGAGACTCATGCTGCACTATGGGAAATTTAGTTGCATTAGTAAGTGGCCATTGACCTATGGTTTAGATTGTAACAGGCAGGTTTTTGAATTTCTCCTTTGCTACCACAATAATAAAGAGAACTCTAGGCATGTACTCTTTCACCTCCATGTTTCTTACTAAAACTTTATTAACAAATTAATTATAATTGTCAAATTAAACTTTCTGTTAAGTTGCACTCTAGGAAAAAATCTCAATTCTGTCTATTAATTTAAAATTGTGCTTACCAGGACAGCCTCATATAGATATAGTACCGATTTTGCTAGAGAGTTGTGTGGGGGGAGGGGGGATTACAACAAAAAGCAGAGTAACAGCAGTTTTAGGTAGTAGTAATTAATAAAATCATAAGCATAGCCGGGTGGGGTTTTCTGGGTGCCTAGATAGCTTCTCATTCGGTAATGATTAACTAAATATAACAGTTATAGCTCGTTGATCTCTTAACTGTCAAGGCATACCTTTAATCTACAATACCCTCATTTAGTACTTCGTCCCTTAATTAACTTTGTAGAACCATCAGCAAATGTTTTGACACTTGGATGCAGCATGTACAATGAACCTGTAAGAGGAAACCAGCTGGTTTGTTGGATGGTAACCCCCCCCCCAACACCTTTACTGTATTTCTTTTTTAACATACAACTTTCAGGCATTTATTTTGACAGAAATTCTGTTATCTCAACAAACACTTTTCTGAATATATTGCTGCATTAAAGAGCCACTGACACCTCAAAAGAAAACTTTGAAAGACATTATAATTAGGTACAATTCAGCTTGTATTCCAAATATATTTTATAGATTTCTCCTCCCCGTCTTTTATTACAGAGGAAATTTGCACAAATACATGATCTTTAGCTGTTAGAGTTCATCTGCCTCAGTAGCTTACTCCCTACTTCAAGTCATAATCGTCTATCGTGATATCACAGTCTGTTGCCATGGGAGTAACTGTGATGTCACAAGCAGGGCATTATGACTGCAGGTGGGGAGAAAGCAACAGGAATATATTAACTCTTCAGGAGCAGAGATCCTGTTTTCATGCAAATGGCCTCAGTAATAGATTATGGGGAGGAGCAATACAGAACTAAGGTGAAATATAAACTAAAACTATGTCTAAATATTATGATCTTACTTCGAGAAACAGCTCTTGCAGCAGGTTACATCATTAGGACTGAAGCCGACAGGTGCCAGGACCCCACGGAAATTTTCTAGCTAGCAGTATCACTGGTCATCATGGCCTCTCATGACCGGTCTCAATGGCCGCAACAAGTTCATTTAGGCTGCAGGTTTGTAGATTGTAAAATATTATAGCTCTCTTTGTTTTAAGGTCCAGTGGTAAGCTACCCTGGATCAGAAACTAAGTTTAAAGTGATACAGTTTTTTCTGTTTAGACCAGATTCCATTTGGGTCACAGTTGCAAGCTTTGCCCTGCAAATAATTCAATTTCTCTTTCACTTTCTGTCCTTCTGTCTCCTGGCTGCTTGAATTTTTGCACCCACCTTCCCATTCCCCACCTCCAGCCTTTATTAAATACTCTCCCTCCCCCCTCGGCACCACCCCTAGCAATGTTCAGCCTCCCCTCTCACTAATATTACAATCCCTCTTAAAGATACAGAGTGCAGCTATTAGGCCTAACACTTGTCCTGTCTTCCCTTTAAAGACATCTTCCTATTTTCACCAGCTGCTTGCCTCTCAGCTTTGCTTAGTGTCTGCTCTGCCATCTACTGTGCAGTTCCATACCTGGGCTTCCTCCCTTGCTACCCCGAGTAATTTTCAGGTTGCCTTGGTACATAGAAACATAGACTTTGATGGCAGATAAGGACCGCTTGGCCCACCTAGTCTGCCCATTTCCCTACCTAGAGGATAAGCTGCAGATCCTATTTAACCAACAGCGTATTTCTTCCTACCAACCACCAAAATTGCCTTATGTCTGTCCCATGAATTCTTGAATTCTCCCACAGTTTTAGACCCCACAACCTCCTCAGGAAGGCTGTTCCATGCGTCCACCACCCTCTCTATGAAAAAATACTTCCTCACATTGCCCCTGAGCCGTCCCTCCTCTATCTTCAAATTGTGTCCCCTTGTTCTTGCACATCTCTTTTTATGAAAGATGCTACCCTCTTGGACTTTGTTGATTCCACTGAGGTACTTAAACGTTTCTATCATGTCCCCCCTCTCCCTCCTTTCCTCAAGGGTATACATATTAAGCTCTTTAAGCCTCTCCTCGTATGGCTTCTCTTGCAGACTCTGCACCATTTTAGTTGCCCTCCTCTGAACTGCCTCCATCCTGTCTATGTCCTTGCGGAGATGGGGTCTCCAGAACTGGACGCAGTACTCCAGATGGGGTCTCACCAACTGTCTGTACAGGAGGATAACAACTTCCAGTTTTCTGCTGGTGATGCCTCTCCCTATACATCTCAGTATCCCCCCAGCCCTCCCTACCACCTTCTCACATTGCTTGTCAACCTTAAGGTCATCTGATATGATTACCCCCAGGTCCCTTTCCATTTTTGTTGTTGTTACTACCTCCCCCATTGTGTAATCTTCCCCTGGGTTTTTGTTTCCCAGGTGCATTACTTTGCACTTCTTTGCATTGAATCCAAGCTGCCATACTTCTGACCATTCCTCCAACTTGCCAAGTCCCTTCTCATCCTTTCCACGCCTCCTTGTGTATCAACCCTGTTGCAGATCTTTGTGTCATCTGCAAAGAGGCATACTTTTCCTTCTAGTCCCCCTGCAATGTCACTTATAAAGACATTAAAAAGGACTGGACCCAGTACTGAACCCTGCGGTACCCATTAGTAACCCCTCTTTCTTCAGAGTGGACTCCATTTACAATTACCTTCTGTGTCCTGTTGTTCAGCCAATGTTTTACCCAGGCTACCACCCTGGGACCCACTCCAAGGCTGGTTAATTTGACTACTAATCTTTTGTGTGGGACTGTGTCAAATGCCTTGCCAAAGTCTAGGTAGGTCATGTCCACAGCCCCTCCTGGTCTACTACTTTGGTCACCCAGTCAAAGAAATCAATTAGATTTGTCTGACATGACCTTCCTGGCTGTGAACCCATGCTGCCTTGGGCCCCTGTGCCCCACTGGCCTCTAGGTACTCAACAATTCTTTCCTTCAGAAGTGATTCCATCACTTTCCCTACCACAGAGGACAAACTGACAGGTCTGTAGTTTCCTGCCTCTGTCTTGCTCCCACTTTTGTGAAGGGGAATCACATCAGCCTTCTTCCAGTCCTCAGGTACCACACCATCCTCCCATGATTTATTATAAAGGGTAGTCAGTGGTGTCACTAGTTCTCTGCTTAATTCTTTTAGAATTCCAAGGTGAATTCCATCTGGCCCCATTGCTTTGTCCACCTTCAGTTTTAGGAGTTCTTTCAGAACCCCCTGCCCTAGCTAATAACATCCTATCTTAACCTACATTTTATATCTTAAAAAAGATCCACTGCACCTGATCGTGCTCCCAGTGAGCGGCGCGGCTAATCCTGCCAGCTGCCCGTACCTCCATCCTCCTGACGAACAGGACACCTTCAAAGCCGGTTAAGGCTGCTCTGGGGTAGTACTGTGCGGGTTTGATAGGCAGCCACCTGCTGCCACCCTCCTCTAATTGGACTGCTGCTCTCTGCTCAGCCACTATTTGGCCCTGCCTTTTCTCTGTCGGATTATCAGTCTCTGGGCTTCGGCACCCTCTGCTTTGCATTGACTTTTGCCGAACATTACTGCTGTCTGTCTAGTCTCTCATTGGTTCCTTATAAAATTCTGCCACTAGGGGTGCCTTCTAACATATCTTGAATAGGTCTTCATTTCCTCACTGTAATCTTTACCACAAGCAGAGCCTCCGGCTGGTCTGCTTTCCTAATTAACCTTTGCGGGGCTTTACTTTCTGCTTCTCTGATCCACTTCTTCTAAATAATTGCTACGCTAACAGGAAAAACTTAGTTGTTTTTGCTCTATCTCTAAGTTTGGCCAAGGGTTAAAACGGTGTAACACGGTCACCCTTGGCAGTCTTAATTTTACACACACTATCTCTTTATCCCTAAGAGCTAATCCTCTGTCTCAGTATACCACTAGCTTTCCTACCCAAGTCAAATAGTAACACTATGGCGAAGTATGGTCTGCTATGGACACTCTTGTAATTTGTCCTTTTACTCAGCCTGGACACTGCCACATGGGCTCTCCCATGTAACCAAATGGCAAAAGACTCCTCAGGGGCTTACCGCAACTATAGCTTCTCTAACTTGATTGCAGAGACAAAGCCTAATCTTCAACCTAACCCTATCCTCCTTGTTAGAGGCAGCATCTATTACCCTCTACATGCCAGGAGGAAGCTGCCATGGAGGTGTGATTTCACCCTAACCTGCCATTGTCCAAGGCTTTGGTTCCTAGCCATGATCATTATTCTGCTATCTGGGGACGTCAAACTAAATCCAGGTCCACCTACCTGTTTCTTTTCCCCAAATGAGTTATCTGGCATGTCCAAGAAAGGATTATTAATTGCCCATATCAATATCAGAAGTCTTACCTGTCACCATGTGGAACTCAAGGCCTGGATGAAACTCTACAATGCTGATGTACTCTGTCTCACAGAAGCTTGGCTAAAACCCGGTATACCTGATGATGTATGCTCCTTGCCTAACTATTCTCTGTTCCGACGGGATAAATCCTCATCCAAGCGTGGAGGTGAAGTTGCCCTATTCTTCAAAAACCACCTTAACATCTCTATTGTCCCGGCATCTGCCTCTCCCACAGTGTACGAATTCATACAGGCAACTATTGTATTGGGGGAAACAAAGTTTCATATTATCTGTGCCTATAATCCCCCTGCTGGGGGAATAGTAGGTCTTCAAGAACTCCTTGACATCACCTCCCAGACTGTAAATCATAATGAGGCTGTCATCCTAGGTGATCTTAACCTCAGTTGGTTAGGATCAGCTCAAATATCCTTGCAATCACTCACGCTTAGTTATAATTTTCACTGGTTGATCTCTGAAGCAACTAGAGCCACGTCATCCCATCAAACGGGTACACTCCTAGACTGGGTGATGGTTAACCATATGGAACATGTGTCAAAAGCAGGAATCCTTGCAGATGCACTAACAGACCACTCACCCACTTTTTGTATGCTATCTATGGTTGCACCTCCATCTCCTCCATCAAGACTAATTATGTTTACAAATCTAGCTCATATTGACCAGGATGCATTTCTCTATGATGTCTCCGATATCGACTGGGCAGGTATCTATCAAACAAAGGATGTGGAGGTTGCTCTACATATATTTATAAATGAATTTCTTACCATTCAATATAAACATGCCCCCAAGACTACTAGGAGGGTCAGAGGAAAACAGACGAGGTGGCTGATAAAGACCTCCTTGCTAATCTGCGTCAGAGGACAAGTTCTGGATTAGCCATAAACAAACTGGCCTACAGTCAGATCTTATTGTCTATTGTGAACTAAGGAACAGATGTAAGAGACAAGTTAGAGCTGCTAAAAGCAAATACTGCAAGGACCTTTCACAGCCTGGCCTGCGGCCCGAGAGAAATTCTGGGCCCATGTCAAAACATTTCTGGGTACCTCGCAGTCAGTCACTCCTGATTAAATGATCATAAATGGGGCACATTGTAATGACCCTAGGACCATCTCAAACAGTTTTAACAATCTTTTCTCTGATCTGTCACACTATAACTTGGCTTTACAACCTAGTAGATCGCACTCCAATCTACCTACCACACTACCATCAGACAACCATACTACCCTATCGTATGATGCTCCTCCAGCGCCACCATTCTATTTCGAGGCTATATCAAGAGTGGAAGTGCTGAAATTACTGAGATCCATATCTGCCAATACCAGCTCTGGTTCTGACTCACTGGAACCTCGTCTTCTTAAGCTGGCTGCTCCACTTATTGCCTCCCCGATTGCCAGAATCTACACTTTTATCCCTTATCTGTAGCACTGTGCCAGACTTATAGAAATCTGCAAGAGTAATGCCTGTCTTTAAAAAAGGTGACCCAAAGGACATAGCCAATTACAAACCTATAGCAATTTTCTCTGTCCTTAGCAAGATCCTAGAGAAAATAGTTGCATCGCAGACCATTGACTACCTTACACTCTACAATCTCCTCTCAGAGAAGAAGCCAGAAGGGGAAGGAAGGAAACATATTCAATTCAGTGCTTTTGAGTAACTGGTAATTGCTATTTTTCTTTTAAACTTAGATTGTGGGCTTTTAGTGACACTATACTTTCTTTGTTGTCTTTACTTATAAATGTTTTTGGGCTGTTGAAAATGTAAAACATAGTGGTGGTGTAATTCTGTGCTGTCTTTAATTGCTCGAATTTTATCTTGGCTTGTCTGACTGCCCTGTAGTTGGGTGAAGGGTGTTGATTGTCTGGCCTCTGACCTCAGCTACGTGAAAACTGGAGGTGGGGCTTAGTCAGAGTTAAAGTAGCAAGCAGAGGTTTATTTTCTCAGAAGAAGCCAGAAGGGGAAGGAAGGAAACATATTCAATTCAGTGCTTTGGAGTAACTGGTAATTGCTATTTTTCTTTTAAACTTAGATTGTGGGCTTTTAGTGACACTATACTTTCTTTGTTGTCTTTACTTATAAATGTTTTTGGGCTGTTGAAAATTTAAAACATAGTGGTGGTGTAATTCTGTGCCCCCTCCCTCCCCTTCCCCCAACTCTTAATTATATGCCCTGATAATTCTGATTGACAGGAGCTAAACACAGGGTATAGTAAGGGGTGTGAAGTAGGAGGGGCATAAGGGGGAAGAAGCCCACCCTCAGCACGACAAGTGTTTTGACTCATTTATTTATTTATTTATTGGTTCTTTTTCTTAAAAAAAAAATTATCTGAGGATCAGTGACAGATTTTAGTACAGTAAATTAATAAAAGGGAACTAGGAGAGCTTCAGTAGCAGACAAGTAGTGAATTGCAGTATAATGTGAGGAGTGGTGCAATGCAGTGGCTGTGGGCAGCCACATTCAGGCAGACCTTCTGGACACTGAGGTGCTGCCTATCTGCATGCATCTCTCTGGACTGCGGGATGAGGTAGCCAGACTCAGAGCGAAGTAAACTGGGTCAGGAGTACCATCACCCCTATCCAGGGACCACCCAGTCCAATGCAACTGCCTCAAAGGATGCCGAGAACGAGGAGCACTTGAATGACAGTGGGCTCAGGGAGGGTTAGAGCAGTCAGGCAGAGGCACATCCCAGATCCTATTCCACTCGAGAACTCATATGCCACACTGGCAAATGAGGACAACCAAATAGAGGTACCCAGAGAAGTGAATGGAAAGGATGTGGAAGTTAGCCCAGGAGGTGACCTCAGCGGGGAAAGCAGTGGACCCCAGAGGAGGAGGAAGCGAATCCTGGTGGGGACTCCATCATAAGAGGGATCCAGCTAGAACACAGGAGGGGAGGACAGGAGGTGAGGTGCCTACCAGGTGCCACGGCACGGAGGGATGGAAGGAAGATCCTGGGGATCACTGGGAAGGCAAGACGGAGGGTGAGCTGATGTCATTATCCACCTAGGTACTCAACGACCTGGCAAATGGGGAGCCAAAGGAAGTTCAGGAAGAGTTTAGGAAACTGGGGGGGGTCTCACAAGCAGCTACTTCTGTCACTTTCAGAAGTACTACCTGTGAGAGGCAAGGGAGAGCATAGGAGTGCATGCACCAGGAACTTTAACTCATGGTTGAAGAACTGGTGCTGTGAGGAAGGGTTGGATTCATTGGTGACTGGGGACCCACCTGAGGGATGGAGGTTTGTTCAAGCCTGACGGCCTGCATCCATCCTGAGGGAATCCAAGCACTCAATGATCAGTTTAAATGCTACATTGACAAGCATTTAAACTAGCAAAGGGGGGTGGCAGGCCAGCAAGGAGGGTACCTACTTGCTCACCCCCAACAGCTAGCAGTGGAACCAGTGAACCAGAGGAGTGGCTATCTCTCAAAGCAGTGCAAAAGATGGAGATTAGTGCCCAAGAGGTGGATAAGAGAAAAGGGTCAAAATTCAGCAGAAGGGCAGACAGCAAGGAGAACCAGAGATAAATGACAACCAAGGAAGGTGCTGGAGTAGAACAGTGAAGCAGTCTAGGAGGTCAAATCATGGAGCTCATGTGCAAATGCCAGGAGCCTTAGCAACAAGATGGAAGATCTGAGGCCATCATGGTACAGTCAGACCTGGACATTGTGGCCATCACTGAAACCTGTGTAATGATAACCATGACTGGGAGATGGCCATACCTGGCTAGCAACATATTCAGAAGAGACAGAGCAGGCAGGAAGGGAGGAGGAGTGGCACTGATGTGAAAATGACATAAGGGCCACAGAGATCCAGGAGGAACAAAATGGGGAGAGATACTGTGGATTAAGCTGGAAAGGAAAATGGGACAGCCATCCGCGACAGGTGTGGTCTATAGACCACCAGCCCAGGAGGAAGAAACAGATGGGAGTTGATGCTAGCCATCCAAAGGATGGCAGACAAGGGTGAGGTAGTACTGGTTGGAGACTTCAATATTCCAGACGTGGACTGGAGCATCCCAGCAGCAGCATCAACTAGGAGCAGATTTATCCTGGAATCCTTCAGGTGCCTTCCTCAAGCAACTGGTCATGGAACCAACTCGGCAGAAGGCAATACTGGACCTTGTACTCACAAACAGGGACAGTATGATGGGGGTAACAGTGGGGAGCACCTGGGAAACAGTGACCACCAGTCATTGTGGTTTGAAATCACAGAAAGAGCAGAACCAAACCACACAAAAACACATATCCTGGATTTTGGGGCAGACTTTGGGAAAATGGGGAGATACTTGAAAGAGACATTAAGGGAATGGGACAGGAATCAGGGTTGAGGAACAGTGGGCAGTATTTAAAATGGGATTACAAGAACAACAGAATTATGCATTAAACAGGTTAGCAAGAGGAAAAGGAAGAGGAGACCATTTGGTTTTCCAAAGAGGTATCAAAAAGTGAAAGCCAAAAGATTGCATTCAGGCAATACAAAAGACACAGGCAGAAGGGATGGAGAAGTACCAGGAGAAGCAAAGGGAGGCAGGAGGTCAGTAAGGAAGCCAAAGCTCAGACAGAAGAACATATTGCAAAATCAGTGGGTAGAGGGACAAAACCTTTACAAGTACATAAGTGAAAAAGAAAGACAAAGGGAGGATAGTGAGACAGAAGGGGAGGATGGGAGTCATGGAGGATCACAACAGTAAAGCTGACATATTGAACAGGTATTTCTGCTCAGTCTTTACTGAGGAAGAGGAGGTAATGGTCTGAAGGAGTACAAGGGTGAGAATGGTGCAGAAATGGACACAGGTCCCTATTACGAGAAAGGGTCTTGAAGGAACTGGGAGTAATAAGAGTTGATAAGCAATGGGGCCAGACGGGTACACCCCAGGTCCTTAAAGAACTAAGAGAGGTGGTGGCTGAACCTCTGGCTATCCTGTTTAGCCAATCACTGGAAACAGGGAGGTACCCAAAGACTGGAGGACAACAGATGTAGTCCCCTTATACAAAAGTGGAAACAAAGAGGAAGCAGAGAATACAGACCAGTCAGCCTCACCTCGGTAGTGGGGAAGATCATGGAAGCACTACTGAAGGAGAGATTGGTGGAACATCTGGTTATCAATGGACTACAGGACCCAAGGCAGCATGGTTTCAGGGGAGGTTATGTCAGACCAACCTCGTTGAATTTTTGACTGGGTGACTGGGGAGGTGGATCAGGAGGGCAGTGGACATGGCCTATCTGGACTTCAGCAAGGCCTTGACACTGTGCCACATAGAAGACTATTACACAAACTGGGGAATATGGGTATGGGCAGGAACAGAGTGGGTGGGTAGGTAACTGGCTGGGTGGCAGGACACAGAGGGTGGTGGTAAATGGCTGTCACTCCACAGAGGAAAGAGGACCAGTGGGTACCACAGGGATCAGTGCTGGGACGGTCCTATTCAACATCTTCATCAGTGACATTGTGCAGGATCTAGAAGGCAGAATTTCACTGTTCGCTGATGACACAAAGCTCTGTAACAGAGTAGACACCCAGAGGGTGTAGACAGAATGAGAAGCGACCTGCAGAAACTTGAAAAATGGTCAGGGTTTGGCAGTTGAAATTCAATGCAAAGAAGTGCAAGATAATGCATATGGGGCACAAAAACCCTGGCACAATATATCAGTTGGGGGTGAGGATATAGCATGCACCAAGCAGGAAAGGGATCTTGGGGTTGTCATCTCTGATGACCTCAAGGTAGGGAAAAGTGTGACAAGGCAGCAGGTAAAGCAAATAGGATGCTGGGATGTATAGGCAGGGCATCACCAGCAGGAAAAGGGAGGTCATAATCCGCTATACAAGACACTAGTGAGGCCCCACCTGGAGTACAGTGTACAGTTCTGGGAGACCATACTCATGTAAGGACATAGACAGGGTAGAGAAGGTTCAGAGGAGGGCAACAAAGATGGTGCATGGATTGCATCACAAGTCCTATGAAGACAGGTTGAAGGAACTGAACATGTACTCCTGGAGGAGAGGAGGGAGAGGGATATGATGAGGAGACGTACAAGTATCTTACAGGGAGGAACAGGGTGCAGAAAAACACTATTTTAAGCGAAAAAGATGTTCCAGGACTAGAGGGCATGGGATGAAGTTGGAGGAGGACGATTCAGAGGAAACATGAGAAAGAATTTCTTCAGAACGGGTGGTGGACAAGTGGAACACCCTGCCAGAGGAAGTGGTGGGGCTGAAAACAATCACGGATTTAAGAATGCATGGGATAGACATAAAGGAATTCTGGAGGTCAGGGGTAAGGGGCAACAGACTTCTGGGAAAACAAACTGAACTTACAAGCTCAAATGGGCAGACTGGGTGGGCCATAGGCCCTTATCTGCCGACACTGTCTATGTATCTATGTATCTATGTAGATACCCAGCATAGTTTCAGAAAAGGTCATAGCACCACCACGGCTCTTCTTCAACTAACTACTGATATTCTGTCCAACATGGATTCTGGAAAACTCACAGGTGCCATCTTTATTGACCTCACTAAGGTTTTCGACCTTGTAGACCATCCCCTGCTTCTCTCCACTCTCCATAAATTCCATTTCTCTACCCCTGTTGTGGACTGATTCCGTAGCTACCTGTCAAACAGGTCGCAAGCTGTCAAATTTAACTCCTCCCTGTCCAACACATCTACTGTCAACCTTGGGATCCCCCAGGGCTCTATCCTTGGGCCCCTTCTGTTCTCAGTTTTTATCAACAGTGTAGCTGAGGTCCTGGAATCCTGCTCAGCTATTCTCTACGCTGATGACCTGATCATCTATACTATTTCTTCTAGTATTGCCTACATAAAGACATCACTTACTTCAGACTTTAATAAGGTCTTAGACTGGCTACTAGACCGTAAGCTTGCACTAAATGAAAAGAAAACGAAAGCCATGCTCCTAGGTTCCTCACCGACGATTAAGGCCTGTTCTAGTTTGCTGGAGGTTCTTCACCCAGGAGGATTTCCACTTGAAAATGTTACTTCCTTCAAGTACCTTGGGATCCTGCTGGACCAGTCCCTGAATTTTAATCTTCACATTCAATCCTTGTGCAAAGCTGTAAACTCGAAACTGGCAGTAGCGTACAAAACGAGCTACATGCTTACACCCTCAGCTAAATTAGCAATTGCCCGAGGTATTCTGCTCCCAACCCTTGCTTATGGTGCCTCTATTCTCTACCTCTGCCCATAAAACCTCTCTACTAAAATGGGACGAATTTATAACAATATATGCCGACGGTTTTCTGCCGCCTCGACTCAAACGCCACTGCCTTCTTTATAAGGATCTGAATTGGCTCTCACCCTCTGCCAGTAGACAATACTACCTTGGATCACTAATGGACTTGATCATCCGGGAAAAAACCCATCCCAGCTGGCGGCGTTGCTGGTCCCTCAACCATCCCCCCATGGCCTGCGATCCGCTGACAAATCCTTGCTGTATGTTACGAGATGTCGGACGACTAAAGGCACAAGGGCCTTCCAAGTCTCTGCTCCCAGGCTATGGAATGCTCTTCCACTCAACCTCTGGCTGTCTCAGTCTCACTTTGGATTTAAAAGTGAATATCGTCACTATCTATCCTTAGATGATGCTTGTACATGCTTTGACCCAACCTGAAGCCCCTGAGACTTACCAGTAACGTCACCCCTGCTCTAATCCAGCTCCAAGACTGTCTCCTCTTCCCCCTCCCCATATTTTTCCTTCTCTTTGTAAATAACTTCTTGACTACTAGCTCTCTTCCTTCTCAAACCTTGTTGCTGACCATCCACTGTTGTTTTGCCAATTACCACCCCTGACCTTCCTTCTGTCAGTCTTTCTTGTTATGTTTAAACATTCCTCACATTTCTCTCTATATAACCTTACTATCTTATTAACCTTTTCACTCCACAGGTCGGGTCCGTGGTTTCTGCACTTATTATATATCTTACTGCCATTACCTGTATAATGCTTGCCATTATTTTTTGTTGTTTCTACCCATTGTATTTTTGTAGCACTGCTGTACTGTTCCTCTATTTGTATTATTGTACCCATGTTGCTGTTGTTCAACTGTTCTCTTTTTGTTGTACTCTCCCGGGTCATGCCTGAAAATAGTCATTTTATGGCTAGTGCAGTTACCCGGTTAACAAAAACTAAATAAATAAATAAATAAATAAATTTGAGTGTAACCCCGTTTCCTGGGGTTACTAGAATCCCAGTAAGACCTAGTGGTAGGCAGGGAAGGCAGCTTGTGAAACTCCAGTTAAATGGATTTCACACTGTCTCACTCTGTCCTCAGTCTCAGCTGAGACTGAGGGATGACATCACCATAGAACTATTGCAGCTGCATGAGCCACATTGGAATCTGCAGATGGGAGTTAGGTTAGAATGTTGGGAGTTTTGAACAGTGAGCTGCAGCAGTTGTGTGTGAGCAGTCTTGAAGAGAGGAGCACAGCAGTCTGTGCACAGGCTCTTGGAGCCTAAAGCTCTGATATAGAGCTACTTTTAAGGGAAATGTGTGTGTTTCCGCCAAAAGAGGTTTGTGAAGTGGTGGGGACCGCTGTTACATCTCTTGCCCCATCCCTGAGGGATGGGGTAAAAGGCTTGCCTGTTATTCCAGGGGCAGCCTGGTTCCAGCTTAGGAAGAAGCTGCCTTATTTTCTAGTTGTGTTGTGGCACCAGAAGCTGCCAAGATTCGTCTGTGGGGCACCTGCAACAAAGGCAGTTCTGTTCTTTCCATGGGGCCTATGATTCACCTGAACTGTTGTTAAAGTGGGGATTGGACTGCTTAATCAGTGGGAGGCCTAGAGGAATAGGCTAAGCCAAAGTAAAAGTATGTTCAAGTCCAGCACAAGGGGAAAGCCAAGACATGTAGAGGAAATGTGCTATACATTTACCCTTTAATCTACACTGCCAAGCTTTTCAGAAAGAGATGTTTAAGTATGTTCGAGTCTAGTACAAGGGGAAAGTCAAGACATGTAGAGGAAATGTGCTATACATTTACCCTTTAATCTACATTGCCAAGCTTTCAAAAAGAGTTGTTTAATGTTCAGAGAAATGGCTGGGTATGGATTGTGGAAGCTAGAGGTGGGAGACCCCCCCATCTTTAGTAACCAGGTTCACCTCTATGGATTTGCTCTGTGGCCCTTTTACTTTGCCTCAGGCACTCGGCCAGTGCTGAGGAAAGTACCCAGACATAGGATTGAAAGGAAATTTCCCTTATGGAGTCAAAGGCTCTAAGGTTGTTTAGGGAGCCACCGGAAAATGTGTCCACTGCCATATGGACAGGGTTCGAGTGGCCGGCAGGGGAGCCGGGCCAGGAAAAACCCAAATAGTGTACAAGTCGGGCTGTGTACCAAAAGCAGTGAGCAAGTCCGGACTGTGTGCCTGGTGGGTCCAGAGCCTGAGGGCTGAAGTATTGAGGAAGTGTTCTGTTACTCTTATCTGCATTACCAGGAATGTAGCCCTGTGGGGGTCCGTCTATGCTTTGTTCAGTCTGAATGTGAATAAAAGCCACACTTTAGAATCCCATTCCTGGTATTGGACATTGCAGTTATTGCTTCCTGTGTTCGGATTTACTTGGGTGCCCCTGCGCAGAGTAGCCAAACCTAAGCCCTTGTGCCGAGTAATCTAGTCCTCCCTGAACCCAGTCCCCCACTGGTACTGCTGTCAGCTTCAACAGCATACCACATGTCATTTGCAAAAAAAGACAGGGGGGTGGGCGTTACATGAGTACACAGACTCCGGACTGGGAATACAAGCAATTGGATTCACTGGGTAGGTGCATGTACGCAGCTGCTATATGCTCCATCAGGTCACTGAACTATCTGACACACATGGTTCAGTTTCAGAACGCCCTGTGGGAACAGGGCCAAGACCTGGTTAAAGTCCTTCTGAATGGCAAACAGAAGGAGGAACTTCTGAACCTCCTTTACACAGGGTCAGAAATGGGGACCCAAGTTTTGAGAGCCGCCTATGATTCAGTGGACTCTGCGGCCAGGGGAGCAGCCTCGGGTGTCTGTCTCTGGAGATACTCATGACTTCGCGTCTCCAGATTTACCCTGGATGTCCAGAAAAATATCCTGGACGTCCCCTACAATGGAGAGGTCCTGTTTGGTGCGGATTCTGAAAAGGTAATCACCAAATTACAGGACGCTGGGAAGGTGGTGAGGACTGTGCCATGTATAGGCCCAAGACTGGTTCCTTTTGTAGGAACCAGAATCGCTTTCACGGCTGGCAACAATGGCAGCAGCCACGTTCCAGCCAGCAGCAAAGGGGCAATTTCAACCGTAAGGTCCAGCCTAAGTCTTCCCCAGGCCAGGGTCAGAGATATACAAAACCGACCCAGCCTGCGGGAGGCAACGCCACCACAGCATGGCTCCTTCCCGGCCCCCGCCCCTCCTTTGGATCAATGGAAAGAAAAGGTCAGGGTTCGCATCTCTCGCCACCTTTCAGGGTGGCAGACGATAACCACCGACTGGTGGGTCCTTCAATTGGTCGAGAGAGGACACTCTATAGAATTCCTCGATCATCCACCGTCAAGGCCTCCCCTGCTTTCCCGTTATTCGGGATAGCATGCACTGCTCATTCAGCAGGAGGTGCTAGCGCTTCTGGAAAAAGAGGCCATAGAGCATATACCATGGAACCAGAGAGGCACAGGATACTATTCCCACATCTTTCTGGTTCCCAAAAAGACAGGGGACCTCCGTCCAATTCTGGACCTTAGCGACCTCAATGCTTCGGTGTTTTACAAACGCTTCCACATGGTGACTCTTCCAGGATTAATTCCCATGCTCAAGCAGGGCACCTTCTTAGCGTCACTGGATATGTAGGATTCCTATCTGTATATAGATAACGCGGGTGGACAGAAAATTCTTGCGCTTCGAGTTTCAGGGTTGGCATTACCAGTTCCAAGCCCTCCCTTTTGGGTTGTCCTCGACACCTCGGGTATTCATGAAGTGCATGGCAGTCATAGCGGCGGCTCTCAGGAGACAAGGCCACTACGTGTTCCCCTACCTGGACGACTGGCTCCTCATGGCCCCCTCTCGGGAGGCCCTGATGTCTGCAATCCACTGTGCTCATTCCTTCTTCGGGTCCCTGGGCATCCTTATCAATCAGGAGAAGTCACACCTGGTTCTGTCTCAGAGACTACAGTTCATAGGCGCAGTTCTGGACACCATCCAGGGGAAGACTTTTTTGCCCCACATCAGATCCCTCATAAGGGATATCTTGGCAAAGACGACAGTTCCAGCAAGACTGGTCCTTTGCCTGCTTGGACACATGGCTGTGGCCATTGCAACAGTCCCTTTAGCCCATCTCCACATGCGGGTGACCCAGTGGATATTATGGGTCCAGTGGGATCAGAAGCAAGACCATCTGCAGCATCCAACCAAGATCACGAATGCCGTCATCCAGGATTGGCAATGGTGGCTCAACCCAGAGCACCTGTCATTGGGAGTCCCCTTTGTTGCACCGTCTCCGGTTGTGACACTCTCCACAGATGCTTCGGGGTCTGGTTGGGGGGCACACCTTGACGGGGTCAGGTCTCAGGGCTCATGGACATCCCAGGAAGCTCATCTTCACATAAACATTTTGGAGATGAGTGCAGTCCTTTATGCCTTGCAGGCTTTCCAATCGGAGATTCCACCAGGTACTCTGCTGCTGCAAGCAGACAATATCGCGGTGATGTATTACCTCAATAAACAAGGATGCACTCATTTCTACCCTCTTTGCAGGGAGGCCATGAGGGTGTGTGATTGGGTACTGCAACACGGCACAAACCTTATTGCCGTTCATGTTCCAGGAGTGGACAACATTATCGCAGACAGTCTGAGCCGATCTCAGGCCTGAGTCCACAAATGAGAACTACTCCAGAAGGTCATAGAGGATCTGTTTCACAGATGGGGGACACCAGAGTTAGACCTTTTCGCGCCCCCATCCAATACAAAACCGCCCAATTTCTGCTCACTAGATCCAGGGCCTGGTATTTTCAGGTGAGACGCGTTGTCCCTCTCTTGGGTGGGCAGGTTCCTCTACACATTTCCTCCCTTCCCATTGATCCAGAGGGTTCTTTTGAAACTCTGAAGAGAGCAGGTGTTGCTGATCTTAATCGCGCCCTTTTGGCCCAGGCAGATTTGGTTCCCTCTGCTGTACCAGCTTTCTTAGGAACCACCGGTGCCTCTGCCAATCAGCTCTCACTTGCTGTCCCAGGAGGAAGGTTCCTTGGTCCATCCAGACCTTCACTCTGTGAACCTGCATGCCTGGCTCCTAGGGATGTACACCATGAAATGGCACAGATTTTGTCTCTGGGCTCAAGCTCGGGGACTTTCCCCACTGGATTTTTCTGAGGGTTTGGTATTAGACTACCTCCTGTCCCTTTTTCAGGCAGGCTTGGCCTACTCCTCGATAAAAGTACACCTTTGTGCTATCTCGGCCTATCACGTCCCTATAGGCCTACGGTCCTTATCCTAGTTGGAAACCACACATGCCTTTTTCAGAGGCATTCTCCACCTTAGGCCTCCGACTAAGGATCCTATTCCTCCTTGGGACCTACCCTTCGTCCTGGAACAGCTTATGCTGCCTCCTTTTGAACCAGCCATGGATTGTGAGCTACATCTTCTTGCTTGGAAGACGTTATTTTTAGTTGCTGTTACTTCAGCCAGAAGGATTTCTGAGCTACACGCACTTATGTGCAAAGAACCTTATTTGATTTTTCACCAGGACAGGGTGTCCCTAAGGGCAAATCCAAAGTTTTTGCTTAAAATGGTCTCAGCCCTTACCCTTAACCAGGATATTGACCTACCAGTGTACTTCCCAAAGTACTCTAATAGAGGAGAGGCTCTGCTGCACACTCTCGATGTGCATAGGTGTCTAAGATACTACCTGACCAGAACCAGACAACACCGTAAATCTGATCAGCTTTTTATCTCCTTCACCCATAGGATGTTGGGTGCTCCGGTCTCTAAGCAAACTTTTTCTAGATGGCTCATCCATTGTATCACGTTCTGTTACCAGAAGCATAACAAGTCCCTACCAGGCTCGATTAGGGGACATTCCACAAGGGGGGTTGCTACCTCTTTTGCTGCTTTAAAGAACATGTCCACTTCAGCCATCTGCTCAGCAGCTACTTGGAGCACCATGTACACCTTCATCAGGCATTATAGCCTGGACATTGCTTCACGGCGAAGAGCTGGTTTTGGTCTAGCAGTCCTTCAGGGACTACTATCCTAGGCTTCGGTTCAACTTGCGATCTCTCCCTAGCCTCCTCCCATCTGAGAGAGATTTCCAGAATTGCTGGAAATCAGTCCTAATGGTGTAACCTGCTTCAAGAGCTGTTTCTCGAAGTAAGATAGTACAGTTATGTAAGAACTTACCGTAACAGTAGATCTTCGAGAACAGCTCTTGCAGCAGGTAGTTTCCCACCCACCATCCCCCTCCGGAGGTAGAGTTGTTCCATTTATTACTACCTAGGATTCGGTGTTTTCAACACCTCCCTGCTGCATACCTTCTTTGAAGGCGGATCCTCAGTCTCCACTTCAGATGTCATCTAGTGGCCGGGAGTCTCCGGCGGGAGAACTGGGGATTCTGGGGGACCGCCCCCTTTTGTATGATGCCTGACGTTGGGGGCAGGGCCGACGTCGGGGGCGGTCCCTGCTGGATACTGCTAGCTTGAAAATTTCCGTGGGGTCTCGGTATCTGCCTGCTTCAGTTCTAATGGTGTAACCTGCTGCAAGAGCTGTTCTCGAAGATCTACTGTTACGGTAAGTTCTTACGTAACTGTACTTTTTTTAGTTATCCTAAAGGCGTCAGCTGCTCTTCAAATATTTCTTAAACAAGGCCTAAAATAAGCGGGTTTACACAGCAATTTGTGACCCAAAAAATGACCATTGTGAGTCGATTTCAGTTTTGAGTAGCACAACTGCTAATTGGTTTGCCTGGACATTCTTCCATCCTACCACCTAAACTCACTGAGAAAACCCACCCATTAACTCATATGGCAATTTAAGAGGCATTTTTGTTGGCTAGGGAACTCCATCTCCACAGGCCAAGCCTTACTCCCAACTAGCTGTACTGACAGGGAGGAGGCATATCTTCTCAGGGTCTCCTGGTGGTCCAGAATCAAACTTGTGTGATTGATCATTTTTGTTGGCCAACTGGTTAGCCTTGTGTGTTCTGCATTATCTGCCCTCCTCCCAGTCAACAATGGCCAGAGCAGACAGACAACAACACAAGGCCAGCATGGCAGAGGAGAACAGTGGCGCTAATGTGCATGAGGTGAAATCATCAGTCGACCACCATTAACAGAGCGATCAACCAGCACCAGTGACTGAATCAATCTGACCTTCCTGAGCAAATCCACCAATCATCAAAGTATCATCAAGTCCAGAGGTACATGGGGCAATTCATTCTGCAGCTCTTCGGGGATCAGGCATTGTTAGTTTGTACGTAAACAGTCCAATAGGGGATACTGTGGGTTTAGAGAGCTTCGTTGTTGATTTCTATGACATTGGTGTTTTGGTGGGAGCCCTAGAGCAAAACTAATTTTAAAGAATAGCAGGGTGGCTGAAGTGGTTGTGCAGAAAGGTGAGGGGACCCTGATAGACAGCGCTGTGCTATGCAGTAACTCTGACTCAACAGTGACTGAAGGCAGAGCAGAAGATTAATAAAAACTGTGAAGGGATCTTAAATCTTTCTTTTTTAATCAAATGAAACATTGTAAGTGTTGTGCTGCACTGATTCTGCAACTTGAGGGGGGGGGTTTAGTAAAAAGAGAGCTGAGATCTAACAGACTGGTTGAGGGAACATTTAAATTTATGAGAAGAACCCTAGAATTGCAGAGAAAAGGAAAAAGCCTACTGATAGGGGGCTTGGTGGCCTAAAGTAAGTGGCCAGCCTTGCAGAGATAGAGCTTTAAGGCCCTGTCCACACTGACAAGCATTTTCAAAACGTTTTTAAAAATGTTTTTATTTCTGTACTTGAGCACGGTTGTTGGAGCATCCACACTGTGCTCCAACTCTGTGCTTGCCCGCTTGGATTCCCAACCGCAAATGTGTTGTTCGAAACTGCATTAAAGCCCTGCCCGATCAGGGTTTTATGCACAGTTTTAAACACAGTTCTCGGGGAGGGTGCAGGTTTAACTTTTAAGAGGGACAGATGCTCCTTGTGCTAGCTCCCGAGAGAGATTGCATGCTATATTATTTAACCATTCATTTGGACAAATTACTACACCCTGACAAAGCTTAATTAACAACTAATGCTAACTTTGTCAATATGGGCAAGTCTTGTGATGCTGCTCCACCTCCAGACTTCTTCGCCCTGAAAAAAGCACAGCAAGATTTGCGGCCTGCTAACCACAAGGCAGCATTAGGTTCAGGAGATGCAGCAACTGGATCTGTGACCCTGCTTACTGTGAATGCTACCTTTGGCCAGCTTATCAAGACGGTCCAAGACATACACCACAAGCTAGAAAACCTCGCTCCTCGAGTCCAGCAACTCAAAACATGGCTCGACTCTGTTGAGCAGACTGTTCAGAGGGCAGAAATGTCAGCTTTAAAATCGCAAGATGCTACTGCTGCTCTGGTGAAAGAAAACACCCAACTGCATCAAAGTTTAGAGAGACTCGAGAACCAAGCCAGAGAACGTAACCTTCAGGTGGTCGGACTGTCGGAGACTGCTGAGGGGGAGGATGCTTTGGGGTTTGCCCGAATTCTGCTAAACACATTGCTAATTGATAATGAGAATGACCCCGCTTTCTTTCTGGAAAAAGCCTATCGACTTACCCCCCCCGCTGAGCTTCAGCAGATTCTTCTAATCCCAGAACCTTTATAATTGTCTGCACTAGGGTCGGAGACCATGAGAGGGTCCTGGCAATTGCAAGGAAGAAGCAGATTCTGCACTAAGGGGAAGATCAGCTTTCATAGTTTCCCAACCTATCCTACAGCACTCTGCGCTGTAAAGCCTTTGACCGACTTCGCAGCTCACTACGATCATTGAAGATCAAACATCAATTTCTCCTTCCTACCCAGCTTCATGTGGTGTGGCACGGACATACCTATCTTTTTAATAATCCTAAGTAGGGTGGTAACCTGCTGCACCAAACTGAAAAGGATAAGGCACCGCAGGAACATGCCAACTCGGATGACTCAGCTGAGACATGAGCTGTTCCTCTGCTCTCAGGTGAACTAGTAGAATGTTTACCCCTACTGGAGACTTTTTTAGTACCTTCATAGCGAGGATGGACATTTTGTTTGAACACTGTTCACTTATTCTTCTATTTGTACTACCTTTTGGACAGAGAGACTGAAATATGTTGAGAGCTTATATATTCATATATTTAGGCAGCAAATGTGTTACTTTCATGCTTTGGTGTGGTTTTGTACTTTAACTTTGCTCAGCTTGGAGGCCGTACAGTTTTGAACAAGATGGCATTCTTTGTCTTTTCTCTTCCCACTAGTACGAATGTGTGTACCTATTTGGGCAGACGTTTTAGCGCATGTGCACTAATCAGAATGGCGAGACGGAGACTGTGCTAGCTGCTTGTTCTTGTCTTTCCCTGTAACAGGCATTCACCTTTGTATATGGATTCTTTACTTCATTTAATTAGAACTGCCTGTATATGCTTATCCAGTTACTTGCTGGATGTTATTCTTGCTAAACGTCATGTTATATGGTTAGACTTGCTCATTGTTTGCCTTTGTCAATAATCTGTCTTGGGGAATATCTGTGTTTTACAGGCTCTATTTACTGTAATATGAGGGAGTATGTGGACTTTAACCCTATGTGTTAAAAGGGAATGTGTTTTTCTTTATCCTAACACTTTCATTCCCTCTATAGTTCCTGGGAAGCATACCGTTATGTTTCTAGCTGGTTGCATTTATAGTTCCTGTACTTCCCCCTATGAGTTTTTATATGCAAAGATTTTATTCTGATCCTTTGTAAGCATATATGTGGTGTCTTTATACTTATGGTATGCTTCCATGACTATATCAACTGTGAGTGTTTTTTGCTTGCAAAATGATAAATAAAAAGTAAAAAAAAAAAAAACCACGGTTCCTAGCATGGTTTTACCGTGCTACAGTGTGGACGTGATCCGTGTTCGCTGTTTTTGTAACATTACAGACTGCCGGTTACATTACAAAAATGTACGTGTGGATAGGGCCTAAGTGACTCAAGAGAGAGAGAGAAAAGAAAAAAAAGCCTTACCAGCTGACTGTCGACAGAACTGAACTGCTAGTACCAGCCTGTGTGTGAGTGTGTGTGTGTGTGTGTGTGTGTGTGTGTGTGTGTGTGTGTGTAGTGTGTGAGAAAGAGAGAGAGACTGTGTGTGTGTGTGTATGTGGTGCTCAAAGTGAAGTCTTAATGTCCTGGCAATCTGGAGAGACTGAAGACAAGTGACGCATTTTTGTCTGTTACTTTAACTGCAAGTGGGAAGGGGAACTTGGATGGGAAGAGGCTCAAAGTACTGTGCTGTACTCTGCAGTATTGTGTGCCCGTCTAACCCTTTGTCTCAGTTTCACTTCCATGTTGCTACTCACCATTTTCTGCCTCCTTGCCTGTGAAGGAAGTAAAAAAAAGTTAGCTGGCCAAAAATAGTAAACTGACTCACAGCACTATTTATTCTATTACTACATAATAAATACAATCAGGTTTACTATTATACAGTTAAAAATAATCATTTTTAGAAATTGTTCCTTAAAACCAACTCACTGCTATATTAGTTTTGTTTTTTGGTTAACAAATCCACTAAACAACTTTCCGAAACTCATTTACGCCTTGTTTAAATCTCAAGAATGAAAACCCAGTCAAGACCTCCATTGATGTCACTTTCGGACACACAAGAACGATGTCACTTGATGTTGATGTCACTTTCAGGAACGGGTCGTTCCTGAAAATAGGCATAATACTTGTCAAGTGTACTTACCCGGTAAACAAAAACTAAATAAATAAAAAACAAACAGTTAATTTATACTGCATCCATCATTTCCCTGATGTATTATCACAAACTATTATTGCAGGTACTCTTCCCTCTGCACACATTTAGTTAATCTGCTTCCCCCATACACACAAATCAGTTAAGGAATTTTTTTTTTTTAGTTTAACCAGGAGTAGCATACTAAGCTGAAAGCTTTTTTACAGGAGCGACCTGGGAGCACAGGGAAGTTAAGTGACTTGCTCAGGGTCACACAGTATGCAAGTGGAAGCTGTGGGATTCAAACCCAGATCTGGTCTGCTGGATATCACCAGATTTGGAGCTCAGAGCCTTAAACCACTGCTCTATACTGCCTCCCTTTTATAAATATGGTCTCCCTTGGGGCTGCAGTATATTAATTTGCTACTGATTTAAGTGATGCTCTGATGTTCAGTTGCCCCTTTTATTGCAATTAACTATTAGCAACTACTATAAACATACTTAGTGCCTTATCAGTGCCTTTCTGCAAGTTATATTATAAATGCAAATAAAAGCAACACTGTACGTTTACATTGTATGTATAAATTTCCCTAGGGCAGTTGTCTGTAATCTGAATTCAGTCCAACATTCCTGACTAGACAGGAGAACAATGAGGGAGTGTTTAATGGAGACGATTGTTATTGTCGTCTATCACAATGTGAGGGTTCTTGTGTGCTCCCTTTGGCATTCACTGTGGAGTTCTGGAATAAGGGTACCATATTTGTTCCGGTATGGCAGCACTCTGGGAACACTTACCCATAAGCCCTTATTGGTACCTCTCAACTGCACTCTCTTCCAAGGTCATTTGCTCATCAGACTGGTGTCACAGGAGCACGCACTATCATGCAGCTCCAAGATGGCTTCCTTACAATTGTTTTCTTTTGCAGCTATGCGTGGGTTGCAGGAGAAACATTATGGCGACATGCAGGACGTTGTTCCCGCCCTTCCACTGTATCATCACAATCAACACTTGGAGCCTTAAGAGGTCAAATTAGGAGTGCCTTCTTGTTGTTTTAGGGACGGTTTGCCACAATTAATCATCAGGTTGGTCTTGTATTATAAGATTCATTTGACTGAGTTCCCAACTCTAATTCAACGGACTAACAATACCTTCAGACCATAGGCGTAGATTGTGGGGGGGCAGAGGGGCAAGCTGCCCCCCCCCGAGAAATTAGACTCAGGACTTTTAGAGCCCAGCTACTGTTCTCCAGTTATCATTTTTTCTTTTAAATATTGAATGGGCTCAGGGCTATGCCCGGACTGCCTGCACCTCTCCGGGGAGGGAGGGGGTGTGCGCGCCATGTCTCTTAAACAAAACCATCCCTTCCTTGGCTGCAAGCCCGCAACCAGCAGCAGCCTGCATGTTACAGCCAATCAGAGAGTGCTGCAAGCTGGCGCATCGCGTGGAGCAGTCTCCATTAGTGGTGCCATTTAGTTGTCTGTGTGCCTTCCATGAATGGCAGCAGCAGCATCCATATAGCGTAGGGCTGAGGAGAGATGGCTACTCGAGGGATGTCGAGCAGCAGTCGTTGGTTGTCTGTCAGGTGTCACCAGTGTCTCCAGTCAGTCCCTAGTGTTTCCCACCCTCCTCCTGTCCTGAACAGCCCAGTTTAAATATCCTCACCCGAGTCCTCTAACTACCTACTCTCTGTTTCTCAGTGCAGCCAGCTGTGCTCGGGCTCTCCGCTGCCACCTGAGCCTCCCTTCCCTGAGAGCCTAGGAGGCCTGCAGCCACAAGGCCTCTACCACCGGACAGACCAGGCGGAGGAGCGAGTAGTACAATTACAGTGAGTCTGAGGCACGGCCAGGCTTGCCTGCACACCCAGCTCCTGTGTCCAGCAGGCCAGAAATAGATTTACCATGTTGTCGGCGAGTCCCACACCACGCCCGTTGCCCACCAGTTCCACAGTCCACCGAGAGGGATTATTCAGGTCAGTGCACAGCCAGGCCCAGAACAGTGAAGAAGCTGGTGGTCATGCAGGATATAGCAGACCCATAATGCGACACGTTCATCTGGTGTCAGAAAAAATGAGTTACTGTCTCGTCGGGGGATTAATCGGGAGAGGAATGGGACTGTTGGGAGAGACTCTGCTACCTGACCTGCCTTCTTGGCCTTGCTGTGCCCTGCTGCATGCTGCCCTGTCTGTGCCCTTACTGATTTGGTGAGTAACTGTGCTGCAAGCTGGTTGTTGGAAATTAATACCATTCACATCCCAGAAATGTGTCTTTTGGGGGTTGTCTTGGCCATGGCCATGTGTCTGGGGGTGGGTGGAAGGTTTGCTGTCAGCTTGTGTTTCTTTGGGTGGGAGGGATTTGCTGGCTGTTGAGGCTGTCCATGTTGGTGGGGTGGTGGGGGGCTATTTGTTTGGTATGGTGTGGACACTGGTCATGTTGGTGGGGTGGGGACACTCAGTTACTGTGCTACTGGTGTGGTGGGGTTTATTGGGAAACTCACTGGATGGTCTGTGTTGGGTGGGGCTGGGGATGGTCTGTTTTGTGGGGCTGGGGTCAGCGGAGACAGTCTGTGTGTTTTGAGGCTGACTCACTGAGAGGATGGTCAGTGTTTGTGCTGGGGAGGGCCTGCATTTGGTGGGGCTGGGGAAGGACTCAGTGTTTGGGGCTGGGATGGTTAGTGTTTGGGACTGGGAGGCGGTCAGTGTTTGGTGGGGCTGGGGGGACAGTCTGTTTTCTATTCTGGGGTCTGGTGGGGTGGAGACACAGGCCATGGTGATGTGGGGACACTGGCTGTGATGGTGGGGTGGTGACACTAGCCATTGTTTGGTGGACTTGGCTGGCCATTTGTCTGGGGGGTACTGTCCATGATGGTGGAAAAGGGAGACTGTCCATATTTGCCTGCCAGGTGTCTTGTGAGGAGCGGGGGACTATTTGCTGGTCGGGTGTCTGGGGGGATCTTTCCATGTTGGCTTATGGGGGTGAATGTCTGTGATAGCTGATCAGGTGTCTAGGATGGACTATCAATGTTGTTGGGGAGGGAACTCTCTGTGTTTGCTAGCCAGGTGTTTGGGAGGATTGTTCATGTTGGTGGGCGGGGAAATTCTGTGTTTGCTAGCTGTGTGTTGGGGGTGGGGACTGTCCTTGGTGGGATATGGGGGACTGTCCATGTCTGCTGGCTGCCTGGGTGTCTGGTGGGACTGTCCTTGCCGGTTGGGAGGGGCATTCTAAGCTCGCTGGCCTGGTGTCTGGTGAGGAGGGGGACTGTTCGGTGTCTGGGGGACTGTGCTTGTAGGTGGGGTGAAGAGGGGACTGTCCATGTTTGCTGACTGGGTTTCTGGTGAACTGTCTGTGTTGGTTAGGAGGGGGGACATTCTGTGCTTGCTGACGGGGTGTTAGCATATAAACACAAGTAAATGTTAAAATGTAATTTCCACCTCATCCTTTACCTGTCAAGGGATGTGTCTCACTGATCTGTGCCCGCAGCCAGCATATGAACATTAGTAAATGTTGAAAAATTATTTCCCCCCCATCCTTTATCTGGCTGTAAAAGTAATCTTTCACTTTTTTGATTTCTCCGATTGTCCACTGTGGAGGGGTGAAACAGACAGATTCCTTGGCTTTGCTGTCTCTGTCTTCATTGTCTGGCAAACACAACCAAAGGGGTAGCTTTTTGTGTTCTCCCCCGTACAGTGTTACAAGACTAGCAAAAAAAATCTTGCACTAAAACGTGCACCCTAAAGAAATGATTATACTACTACCTGGCTATTGTTATAGCGACTACTGACTGGCCATGATTTTTTTTGGGGGGGGGTTGGAACACTGGTCGTGTGTGTGGGTGGGGTTGCGGACACTGCTGGTTGTGTGTGTGTGTGGTTGAGGACACTGCTGATTGTGTGTGTGGGGTTGGGACACTGCTGTGTGTGTGTGTGTGTGTGTGTGTGTGGTGTTGCGGACACTGGTCATTTGTGTGGGTGGGATTGGGATACAGGCATTGTGTGGGTGTGGTGGAGGTACTAGCATTGTGTCAGTGGGGAAGGAGTTGTAATTGTATACCAGGTAAACTGTGCTGACCGGTAGCTCAACATCTCTCTTCCAGACAAAGAAAGAAACATAGACAAAATGCAGTATAAAATGTGTTTTATTTATTTTTGTGTGCCTGTGATGGGGAGGCACAGACCTGGATGCCTGGAGAGGATACAGATAAATGGAGCTGGAAATGGTGTTGGTTGGGTGGGGTGGAGATTGGCTGTGCTGATGCGTGGGGAGAGTGGCTGTGCTGGTGGGGTGAACACAGGTGTGGAGAGTGGTTGTACAAGTCCATCAGGGTGCAGAGAGTAGCTGAGCTGGCCAGTCTGGGTGGAGATAGTGGCCTTGCAGGTCTGGAGTGGGGACAGTGGGCTGTAGCTTTTTGCATGGACATTTAATTCACTGTTGCTTGCTGTGCCTTCTGCTGCCCTGCCAGCCTTGTGCTGCTGTGCTGACCAGGGCGGACTGGTACACATGCTGAAAAAAATGGTTCTGGCCACTGGTGATGGAGGAGGGACGGATGGACGGGCATACTGGCGCAGAAATATTTTTTTCAACATGTATGCCAGTCTGCTGGGTCCATGCCATGCATACCTCCCTCGTACAAGGGGCTTCTGAGCACTAAAGATAAGTTTATGTGTCAAAATTAGGAACTGTTGGAAAGTATTTAATCCTACAGTATAAAAATTGTGCATGTTTATGTAGTTTCACCTTACTGCGTGGTTCGACAAGATGTTCTGTGGTCTCTCCTCCTCATTTAGCACCCTGACCTGTGACTTAGCCATCCCCCCCTCCCCCCAGGGCAGGGGGAAGGTCCGTTGTTTTGTGGTCTTTTGGTGGTTTGTTGGGCATTGTAAAATGCATTGTTTCATTTACCATGTTGTACTGCCTGGACCTGCTTTACCCTGTCTCTATCCTGAATGTAAACATGGTACAAAAAAAGTTCATTTTTGGTGGTGTGTGTGTGTGTGTGTCTGTCTGTGTCTGTGTGTAGAAGAATAGAGACACACGCTCAGAGAAAAAAAAGTGCATTAAACCACATCAAACTGAAGCAACCATGTTTCATTTGTGCCCTTCAAAACTGTCAGATGAGACGATTTTGAAGTAGTCTGTGGGGGGGGGCATCCACGGCAACCTGGGCTACCACAACTGGCCCACCACCTGCTGTCATATGTGATGCTAATAAAAACCACCAACCTAGTACTTACCTTTCAGGGTGGGTCCTGCAAGGCTGTGCACAGGTATCTGGAGTCGTTGTTCCAGCAAACTTCCTGTGGCGTCTGTTCTCTTAGGTTATGTGATGCAACCACTTTTGTGCCAGGGCAGTCCGTGTTTGCTTGGATGGGGTTGTATAACCCTGGGCATGGACAGAGATGCATATTCCTTAGGAGCCCATGGGGAGGAGAATGGTAGGGGTTGTGGTGTGACCACACCATGCCCATGATCATCTTGAACAATTAGGGGATTTACATTGTTCTGTTGCACTGTCCCAGGTACATCAGCATGCTTGTTAAGAGCACCGCCTGAGGGATATCAGCAAATCCCATGCTTATGTATGCAATGCTTGCTTGCCTGAGGAGAGCATTATCCTCTTCGCTTACCTTATCTAACCAGATTCAGGCATGTGACATTGAATAATATGGGATGGGATGGGATTGGAGACTAATGAATTAACTTGGTTATAACAAGAAAAGTGTTAACACTGGGTGCAGTAAGCAATAATGCCTGACAGGGCATGTGTCATGTTGGGACAACGTCCGCCTCAGGTTGGGCTACAAGTGCATCCAATACATAAGGCATGAGCGATCTCTACTCATGATATTACCACCCTGGAGGGCATTATTAGCATTATACTAATGGCGTGTTGTTATACAGAATTAAAAAAAATAATTTTAAAGATGTTTTATTTGGTGTGGAAAAATATTTTTAAGAGAAGATACACAAAACCACACTAATGCTAACAATCATCAAGAGGTTCATGGAGAGGCTGAGACTAGACCGGTGATGAATCGGATGTACTGGGATAACATCATGGGTCTAGCCCAAGACTGACCAATCAGAGGCCAGCATTCATTCTTGTCATTGTATAATTGCATTTTTTAATGTAATCTATGTAAATAAGGGCTCGTGCTGTGAGGATGCACATGCAGGGATGTTTCCCATACCATCCATGTTTATAGGTATACTGAGGTGGCACAGCCATTTGCTGCACTTCCTTGAGACATGCTTTTTGCACTCCTCAAGGGTGGGAGGGCTAGCTCAAGCAGACATTTTTCAAGAAGTTCAGGATCCTCTATAAGGGCTGGACTTGGAAGGGTTATGTAAGCAGCAAAGGGGGGTGAGATACTAGTGAGCTATCCACCTGGAGGTTCAGGTGGGGGCAAAATTAGGTCAAGACTGATCTGAATTGAAGCTGAGGTGAGGTCCTGTCTTCTTGAGAAGGAAGTTAAGTTCCTTACATATTTTCAACTTTACAACTAAGTCCTCACTGCCAAGGCAGAAGAATGAAGAGCTGAATACAAAACAGATCTCGGTCAGTTTTTCGACTCTGGTCTCAGGAGGAGTTGGGCCGAGAGCAGGCTGCAGTAAAACTGGTGGGGTGGGGAAGTGCTCTGACTTGGCCTGGGCTGGTCCCTCCCAGGAGTTATTCAGCTGTAGTCTTAAATGTTTTTTGGGCATTATTTGATGCTGGTTGATTTGTTTGCATTACGCAAGCCACCCACCCTCTTCACTGTCGTGATACGCGAAAATCAGGACTTTTTTGTTACTTTGCCCCCTCTGTAAAAATAACAAACTACGCCCCTGCTTCAGACTGTGTATTTTCACTTGGGACTGGTCTTTCCTTTGCAGGGTGGGCAGGGCAATGGTATGGGAATGAGACCTGGTATGGGCCTGATCAGCCACTCATGTTACATACCTGCTTTTAATAAATTCCTCTTCTCTCTCTCTCCCTCCACAGATTCCAAGGCTCCCCCGAGGGTGCCTGAGGGTCATGAGGGCAGGACAAATGCAGCCCTCCCCCACAGCTCCTAAATTCAGTGCAATGTATGAATCCTGTTTCAGAAACAAGCAGGAGTTCCAGCATGCTCGGCTGGAACGGCTAGGTGAGCCCCGCCACCCCCACCACCACCCTTGTCGGACTCTGTGTTGTATAGCTGTAATCACGTGTCGGGCAAAAACCTATCAGGTGCGTTCCCCATTTGCAAATTATCTGCTCTTGCCTCTAGTGGCCACTAGCCCTGTAATTCAGTATTGTCAGCTTAGATTCCTTTTCTGCAGCCTGCCTTCTCCTGCCCCTAGTGGCCGCTATTGCAACTACAATCAGCTGCATTCCTTGCAAAAGCTGAAGCCAAAATGTAGATGCTTCTTCTATTATGCCTTCTCCTATTGGGCTGGCAGTATAGCCTAGAGGTTAGAGGAACGAGGTGTGAACGAACTTGGTACATCCAGCAGACCAGACCCGAGTTTGATTCTCACAACCTCCACTTGCATACTGTGTGACTCGTAGCAAGTCACTTAACCGCCCAGTGCTCCCTGGTCGCCCCTGAAAACAGGCACTTATGCCTAGTGGGCCTTACCCGTTACCAAAGACCAAAAAAAAAAAACGCCTTCTTTGTCTTGCCACCCCTCATCAGCACTCCTATTAACAACCTCTCCCCGACTCTTGTATCCTCCACCCCCTCCGCCTCCCAGGAGCCACCCTCCCCTCCTGCATATACCACTCCCATACCAACTGTTCTTCCCTCCTTCTCTCCCCTATCCACCCCCTTCCTACCTCTCCATCAACTCACACCTCTCTGCTCCACTCCCACCTCCTTAACCTGGAGGCACTACTACGATGCCGGAACCTCTTCTCCCCTCCATCCAATCGTTGCTCCGGAACATCCAAACACTCCCCTCTCCTCATATGCTCCATCCTCATCTTGCTGCTGGGAGGTGACATGCATCCCAACCCTGGCCCCGCTGCATCCAGACAAATCCCTAACTCACCCCCCCTCCTCCATTGGTCTGCCCTCTCACCCCTCTCCTGACTCACTCCCCAAGGGCCTTCACATTTTCCATATCAGTACCAGGAGCCTCCTCTCTAAACTGGACGCCGTAACTGTATGGGTTACCCAGTACCGCCCTGACATTCTCTGTATCATGGAATCGTGTCTATCTGCCAAAATCCCTAACTCCTCTATTGCCATTCCTGACTACAACCTATTTCACCAGGATAGAGGCAAGCGAGGAGGGGGCGTGGCACTTTACATCAGGCAATCCCTCCTGCGCTTTATCATTTTCAGTGAATCCTGCCCCTCTTCCCATGAATCTATTGCTGTGCACCTATCCTTCCCCTCCTTCACCCCCCTCTACATTGGAGCTCTTTATGCTCCTCCAAAGACATCGCTCGACGCAGTCGTCAATGCTATCTTGTCGATCTCCTCCAGAACATCTAACGGCAAACTTGTGCTTCTAGGTGACTTCAGTCTTGACTGGCTGTCCCCTTCGTTAAACACACCACCTTAAAAATTGAAGCCCTGAACCTCTCTCAGCTTATTCAGGAACCCACCCACCTAAACCATTGGTCCCTAAACCACACCCTTCTGGATTGGATCTTATCCACTCATCCCCACTGCATATCTGCCTCAGGAATTTTCCCCGATGCCCTTAGCGACCACTGTGTTACTTAATGCGTCCGGAAAATCCACTCCCCACTCTCCCATCCCAAATTCATCTAGTCTTGCCCTCTTCACCTCCTAAATGAATATGCCCTGCAGCACGACCTCTCAAATGCAGAGTGACTACCTGTCCTCTCTGCGTCTGATGTAGACTAGCTCTCTCTCTCAGTTCTGCCTTATCTTCCAGCGTATCTGGGACCTACATGCACCCCTCAGGAAGGTCAGAGTAAAACGCTGCCACCTCCCATGGATTACCATCCGGCAATCTAAATCTTTATACTTTAAAGTGCAATTCACGCAAAACCAGAACCCCCATGTGTCCTTCTGGAAGATGATTAACTCCCTCCTTGACCCCCCTACTAAGCAGGCATGCCTGTCCCTTAAAATAGACAGGAGCACCATCTCAGACCCTGCATCCGTGGCAGAGCTATTCAATAAGTTCTTCATCTCCTGTGCTCTACCTAACTCCCCCCTTCCTCCCCAAACTTGGCCAAGCCATCCTCCGGCTTCCTCTTTCCTCCCTTCACTCCGCTAGAAATTTTCCATGCACTATCCTTCCTTAGCACGACTAAAACCAGCCCTGATGATATTCACCCCAAACTACTCCGGATCTCTGCCACCTCCCTCGCGGCCTCCTTGACTCACACACTAAATCTCTCTCTATACACAGCCACTGTCCCAACAGCCTGGAAATCGGCCATTATCATCCCTCTGTTCAAAGGGGGTGATCCTTCCCTTCCGGGTAATTACAGGCCTATTTCGCTCCTCCCCCCCCTTCCAAAAGTCCAGGAATCCCTCATTTTGTCCAAACTGTCAGCCTTTCTCTCCTCCAACAGCTCCCTCTCACCTGTACAGTCAGGTTTCAGAAAGCACCACTCCACCATCACCACCCTTCTATGCGTAACCGACTCCATCCTCTCTGCCATGGACAACAGCCAAACCACAGCTGCCATATTCATAGACCTGGCTAAAGCTTTTGACTCTGTCTCCCACCTGCTGCTTCTCCGCAAACTTAGTTATTTCAGCATCACCCAACCTGCCATCGCCAGGTTACACTCGTATCTTCATGGTAGACAACAATCTGTTCAAATAGGCAACACTATCTTCACTCCTCTCCCTATCTTATCAGGTGTCCCCCAAGGCTCTATACTTGGTCCCATCCTCTTCTCTCTCTCTTCATTAACAACCTTCCCTCCACCTGCCTCTCCTCCAGTGTGCATCTATATGCAGATGACACTATCATCTTTGCCTCGGGCCCCTCATACGATTCTGTCCTCCCCATACTCCAGAATGACTTCAGCAGAATCCAGTCCTGGTTTTTCAACAACCTGCTCACACTTAATGTGAAAAAAAACTGTCACCATGGTCTTTGGTTCCAGACAAAAACTGGCTACTCTCCCTGCCCCGCCCAGCAATCACCACCCTGGATGGCTTGCCGTTGGAGCTAGTCCCAGCCTTCAAGTACCTGGGTGTTTGGCGGACAGCCACCTTAACTTCTCCTATCACATTGAGGCCATCTGCTTCAAACTCCGGCCCGAACTCGCCATCCTTTACCGCCATGAAGCCAGCTTGCCTATCCCCACCCACTGCGAGCTTGTACGCAGAACAATAATGCCCATCACTGATTACGCTGACATAGTCTATGAAATGGCCCCAGCATCCTCTCTCTCCAGACTAGATATCCTTCTCAACTCTTTCTGCCGCTTTTCCACTGCCCCCCCCCACTCACTCACCACTGCCTACTTTACGCTGCACTAGCCCTTGCTCTGCTCTCCCACAGGAGAGCCATCCACAGCGTCTCCTTCTTTGCAAAATTTTGGTTTTACTCCCTACCCTTCAACCTCACGCCCCACCTCACACCATCCACCTCCCTAAACTACTCTCATTGCCAAAGGGACCCGCATACCTTTCACTTGCCCTGACCTCACACTCTCTTCAGCCAAGCTGCCTTTTCATACCATCTCCCCCTTTCTCTGGAACAACCTCCCCTCCAATCTCCGCCTGGCCCCTCCTCGTTCGGCCTTTTCCCAACTCCTTAGACTCCTACCCTCCCCACATTGCCCTAAATGTTCTAAAGTTCCCAGCATGCAGCTGAGGCCCCTCACAGTCTCTACTCACCTACCCTAGCCCCCGTCTCCAACCCTGCCCTCCCACTCATTTACTTTGTGCTCTAATTAATTGTATATCATGATTAATGTATCATAGTCATGGTTAAAGTATCATACTCTTTGTAAAGACGTATGTATATACTGTTTGCATTTGCTTCACCAGTTGTAACTCCTTTTTTCTCTTCACTGTAGACTCTGTACCTGGGTCGCACCTGGAAACGAGCCTCGGCTCAGTGTGCCTTTCCCGGTCATCAAAATTTTAAATAACAATAAAAATATGCTAAGGCGTATCTTGGCTAATTCGGTTTCTGCTGCTTCTATGTGTTGAAGGTTTGCACCCCATTTTTAGTCAGACCTGTAATCTTGCAGGATGTGTAAGGTGAACTCATGTTTATCTTGTGCAGCCCAGCTTTTATATCTGCATATTTTTCACATTTTCTCAGATGCTTCAGCTGTGGTCATTAAACAATTTTATCGAATGGCAAGAAAAAAAACAGAAATGTCACTGGCTGAGAGATGGCGCCTGACCATGCATAACTCTATAAATGCATGGTCAGGTGCTGATTCTCATTTTCCTCCCCCAAAAAAATACTTAAAGCCATTTTATAAGTGTAATAAGCCCCTCCAGGGTGTGTATCATAGGATTTTAATGCACCTCCCAAGGGCATAAGGACACTACGCTTTCGGCTGTGTGCCTTACTATGCCCCCCAGGGTGTGTATTAAAATCCTATAATGCACACCCTGTCATGGCTTATTACTCAGTTATTTCAAAACCCATGTATGTTAAGTTTTGTATCCATCTCACCTGTTGATGAAGAAATACTTTGTCTTGAAATTGGTGAAGCAAAAGATAAAGACTCTCGGCTGCTCACTGGAACAAGGCTTGGGGGCTAGAGTATGGTGAGCTCGCTCTGTGGACTACTCTGATTTGCCCTTGGATAGAGTGAACATTGTTTTAAGTAGGTTTTCTGTGAATTCTACAAGGTTTTTCCCCTCTACCTTCTGGGAGACTGAATATTTTCCGGGAATAGTTCTCCAAATATTCAACCTGTTCCTACATTTCTTTCAATTTTCTTGAGTCTCTAACTTTTTCTTCCTTTTCCTTTTCATTAGCTCTCTCCAGACTAGCTATTCGGGCTTCAGAGTCATTAATTCTGGTTTTCTGGGCATTTACCTCTTTTTTATGTCTTTTATTTCTGTAATTGCATCCGTTCCAGCTGCCCTTAGGGCTGCCATTTCGTTAAGAATCCTTGACGGTTGTTCTGCGATCATGTCGATTCCTTCACTGCTACTTCCCGTCCACCTCTTTGTCTGTTTTATGTTGTTTGGCTTCTTGCTTGATTGATTTGGGACTGCTTGCACCTTCTCCTTCAGAATCCATCGTGGTGTCTGCGGTGATTCTGTTTGCAGCTCCGATGTTTTGGGCTTGTCATTTTAAACAGCAGAGCTTAATTTTTAACTTTTAAAGAATGGCAAGAGCAGAGCTTTGGCAGCTAGCTTCCACTCACCTAGAATGCGTCACGTGACTCCTTCGCGTATGACACTCTTATTCGGTAAAGAGTGTCCCTGCACAGCTACACTGGAAATGGGCACATTCAGGAAAGGCAGCAATTTAAAATAACAAACAGAGAGCCAAAAAACACATCAGTTGTGTTGTCAAGATTCCATGCACCCCAGCCCCCGGCCCAAATTGTAAACTTACAGTTCAAGATAAAGTCTCATACACTGCATCAGTCCTCATCCGAGGAGGCTCCCCCCTCCTCTGCCACCTCCATCTCTTGCCTCGACTCCTAAAATTGAAACCCTCTATCCTAGCTCCTGTACTGGCTACCCTCTTTAACTTGCAGCTGCTTCATGGCACAGTCTCTCAAAAGTGAAAAATAGTGTGTTGCGCCAGTGACCCGGGTTTGGGAACGACCTTGGGTCATCGGGGTGCCAGCATGGGGGGGTGATAGGAGCGGGATTGTGTGAGCTGTCAAGCTGCTATCCTCTCCCGGGGTGGTGGGGGTGGGCAGTCACCCCTCCACAGTCCCATCCCGTCGTGGTGGAAGTCCAGTGGGCACATAGGATCTGGGGCAATGAGGGTGGGAGGAAGGGGGTAAGCTGGCTTCCAGTGAGTGCGCGCCTCCATGTGCATGTACAACTGTGTGCTGGGGCCCCGGGGGGGTGGGGGAATGGGAGAAAACCCAGAAAAAAACCCATAAACACTTAAATTAAAAAAAAAAGTGGACCGTAGCACATGTAGTCCCTGTGCACAAGGGTGGAGCCACTGAACCAGTTGGGAACTATTGCATCATCTCTAGCCTGAGCACCTTGGCTAAAGTACAAGAGGGGCTCATGTACAGACAACTGCTGGCCTATATTGAAACCCACTACCTACTCATGGACTTACAGCATGGCTTCCGCAAACACCATGGCACTGAATGAGCCCTGGTACGCTTCACCACTGATGTCCTCCTTGCCTCTGACCACCTAAGCACATGAGGGCTATATTTGTCGACTTGACAAAGGCCTTCAACTTGGTCAGTCACAACCTTCTACTGTTCGAACTGAAGAGCCTGGGTCTTTTTTTTTTTATCATAGCACTTTTTTCTTCTCCTGCTGCGGCACACACTATAGCTTGGGGCATCCAGCCACCAGCTCCACCCGCCCGGAGAGCTGGGTAGCTCAAACTGCACCCAGGAGGATCCAGGACGGCCATCATGCCATCCTGCTGGAGGGCTCCCCCCTCTGCCTCTGCCAGCCAGGACAGCCCCGGACCTTCCACGACAGGACTCCGCCAAAGTCCTTCAGGTGACTCGGAGTGCGGCCATCAGGCTGCATGGTCGCGCCCAGCCATTTTCCTTTGATTGGCCCCCTGGAGCGCGGATGTGCAACATGCCGATGTCCGCCACGCTCCCTCACAGTGTCACCGATGCTAGTAGTGCCTCCGGGCATCCCCAGGGGCCGCTAAAGCATGGTGAGATTCCCCACCCCACCCCAGGACCAGGAGAGCAGTCTGCAGATGCTCAATCCCAGTCCTCCCCTGCTGACTCCCAATGGCCCGGGCTTATTCCAGAACCCGTGTCGCCGGCGTGGTGCAAGGTGTGATGTCCAGTGCCTCAATCCTCAGCCCCATCAGGGCGGCCTGAAAAGCCTGGGTCTTGACCAGCTCTCCTGCTAGTGGTTTAGAAGCTATGTTGCTGGACATAAGCAAGCAGCCAAGTGGGGGTCATGCCTCTCCTCTCAGTGTGAGCTCTCTGATGTGGACCCCCAAGACTCTTTCCTGGGGCCAGCACTGTTCTCACTTTTCATCAACAAGCTCCCCTCCAACTGCAGTGAAGTTAAAGTACTACTATATGCAGGTGACATGGTCCTGTATAGAACCGACTCTGACTTGAATGTTATCACAGCTAGACTTAACAGCGACTTCAGTAAAACTGAAGCATGGTTTGTCTCAAATTGACTAGTACTCAATGGGAAAAATGTGAAACCATGCTATTTAGCTCCAGAAAATTGGGCCCTGACCTCTGCAAGCTCCTACAGATCTCCACCCCCATGGGTGCCCAGTTGGAAGTGGTAGACACAATAAACTATCTTGGTGCCTGGCTTGACAAGGAGGTTACCTTCAAGACACTTTCTTTTCCCAAAACTGGGACTGCTCTACAGGCTCGTATCCCACCTAATGAAGCCTGCTTGTCAGTAGTCAACAGTGTCCTTCTCCAGACGCAGCTGTATGGAACCCCAGTCCTCTCTTCCCTGAAAGACACAGAATTTACTAGGCTTAAAACTATATGCTACAAAATTGGCAGGTTCGCATCCGGTGCAGGAAGCTGTAAACACCACTGCAACTTCTTTTGCCTCACTACACTGGCTCCCTCTCAAGGAGCGCCTCAATCACCCAACCCTCTGCCTGGCCTATAAGGCATTAATGAATTGTCTTCCCAGTCAAGAAGGCACCTACACTCCTCCTCCCAGCCCCTCCTGGACCCAAACCACATTTGGTAGTTGGTCCTTCTCACACATAGCACCTATACTCTGGAATGAACTCCCTGCCCCTATCCAGGAATGCCATAGCTATTAGGCCTTGAAAGGGCTACTCAAAGGCCGCCAAACCTCAAAGCTAAATTGCTTTTGCACTCACTGAGCCTACTCCTCAGTGTTAGTGGTTCAGCAGGTTGCACACTTGTCTCTGAGGCTGGAAGAATCGGAAGGCTGTGGTTTTGATCCCCATACCAGGAACTCAGGTTAACATAGAATCTGATGGCAGATAAAGACCATTTGGCCCTCCTAGTCTGCCCATTAAATCCCATTACTGAGACTAGTGCAGCATGAGGGGGTGCTGCACTCCTGGGGTGCCATCTTTTGGATGACATGTTAAATCGAGGTCCCATCTGCCTGTTCTAGCAGTCATTCTGATGGAGGTTTTAGATCCCATGGCACTTTTCGAAAAGAGTAGAGAAATTTTCCTAGTGTCTTGGCCAAATTTCCTCCATTCACTAAAAATACCACCAACAGCTTAATCTAGTTCTGTGTCAGCTGGCTTTCATCTGTATCTCCCAGGACGAGGATGAAAATAGGCAGAATTGCTTAGTCCCCCTTTCCCGATCAAGAAAACTAGATTTAAATTAGTAAACCCTGCCTCCCCATATCAACAGAAGCTAAGGTACCTGTGTTTCCTCATCTGGCCTTAAAGTAGTCCCATGAGCTTGATTTGATGTTCTGTGTACTGTAACACTGCACAGTGCACATTGTTGTATCGATTTGTGTGCTGAACTTGTTATATAATGTTGTTGATCATCAATGCTGTACCTATTGTAACTACCACTGTCACTGTGTCCTCTGTGATCCTGTACTGTATGAGTTCAGGACATATTCTTGTATGTAACTTATTTCAGATCACTACTGAAAGAGGAATGTAAGTCTCAGTGAGCCAACCCATTCAGCAAAGTCCAATAAATAACTATTTTTCCAGATGTGTCCCTGGTTGGGGTAATTTGTCACTTTTTTTTTAAGCCTGATGCCTGATTTGTGAGGCAGGAGGTTAACAGTTATGCTGCAAAAAGACTGAACAGAATTTGGAGAAGCACACACGTCAACCTGTGACAGACAGACAGATCTCTTTCTAAGCCTGCCAGCGATTCACAAACCCACCAACTTCTGGTCCTACAGCAGCAGGCTGCTGCCTTGGATAGTACCACTCTGTGCAGAAGAGTTGGGGGTGGAATCCATACTGATAAATGCTAAGCAACATAATTCTTTCAGTACTTAGAAACTGATGTCATATTGCAATGTTTACTCTACAGTTTGCAAAGGGTTAGACATAACTAAGGTTTCCTCGTTCCGCTTAGGGACTAAGGATTCCATGGCATGCTTGTGTGCCTCCCCCCCATGCTGTGGAATTTGGTACAGTCCACTGTGCAGCTTCACTTGAGCAGCTGGAGGGTGCAACGGTGGTACTGCTAGCTAGCAAGGTTGTGATCTACCATAGGCGAAGCAGGCTCCAGCCAGGAGGAATTAGTGAAAGGAGATTTAGAAAGAGAGAGGGAGCAGGAGAGGGATATACTGAGCAGCACACATCCTCAGGGGTCACAGAGAATGAGTTATTCATATTCCAGCACTGAGACTCTCTCCAGCAGCAGCAGCTCTGGCGGGCAAGTGAAGAGCAGTAAAAACACAGTTGCCATGAAAGTGAAGAAGGGCAGCGGCAGCAACACAGAAGGGGTCCCTCCAGTAACCGAGGAAGAGCTGCTGAGAAAGCCAGTCATTACACCTGAGGATGCACTGGGGCTACAGAAGATAACTAGGGGTAAGTGTTGAAATGCTGATTGAGATGTATGTGTGTGTCTGAGGTGTGTGTGTGTGGTGTGTGTGTTTTGGGGGGTAGAATGATAACTGATTTGTACAGAAATGCGGACTTCTAACGTTTTTTTTTTTAAAGAAATGTTCTGAAAATGACAGTTGGAAGGGTGAGAGGGTTTTTTTTTAATTAAAGCTGTGGAAGTCTTTGTGAAAATGTTATTTCTTTTGACACAGTTCATCTTATTTTTGATATATTTTCTGTATTTCTCTTTGACAGCTTTCCTTGTCTCGAAGGCATTTGCATGCAAACAGGAACTTTATCTCTTACACTTTCTCTTCTCCCGCTGCATATTCCTGTTCCTCACCAGAAGTCCGATTCTGCCGGTGCCAGTAGACTCTGATGTCACTTGCAGATGGTTATGACTTCAGGCAAGGAATAAGCAGGAGGAGCAGACAGATCTGGGTCAGAGATCCTCCTACGATGGTATTCTTTGTAATAAAGCACGTGGGACGTGAGATAATAATAAGAAAAGATACGAAACAGTAGCTGTATTATACCTTAAATATGATGTTGTTTCTAAAATTTCCTGGAGGCATCAGATGGCCTGTGGGGGGGGGGGGGTATTCAAGGCTTATTTAAAAGGCAGTAGGGCAAAACACAAGTGTTGTACTGTATTACCAATAAAAAAAACTAGAAAAAAACCCTGAGGTACATTTCTTCTGGGGAGTACCGGGGTCCCCTGTTGTTGGAAAATACCAAGGCAGTAGTTGTGCTGCATGAGGCCAAGGAACTATTATTCACTTGGGCCTCCTTTATGCACTGTACTTACACACACTCTGGGTTTAAATAGCTAGCAGGGACAAAAGGAATAGAAAGAAAATGTAATTCTTTTTGTTTGTTTTGAAAAATGAGTTGTCACTTTTGTTTCTGAAATACTTTCCTGTTTGCCATTTAAGTGTTTCTACGTGATAATACGAGATGTGTCGTGTGAAGCAGTGCTCTCCCTGGCAGCAGACATGTCCACTACGATCCCTCTTCCTACCCCATTAGTACTGTGACCTCACTTGTGTTGACATCACAAGAGACAGACCTGAAGGAAGGTGAGTGTCTCTTCTTGGACAGTTGTGATGTCATGGTCAGGTGAGATATGACAGGGAGCAGAACTAGATATGTCAGCATCCAGGTATTGTGCTGCTCCACACATCACACTGAGCACTGCCACGCAGAACATCTTCTAAACAGTAAAATGGAAACAAAACGTTACTTCAGATCTATAAAGTAGCAGTTGGCTACTTATGAAAGGTATTATAGATCATGGGAGAACAAGCAAGGTGCTTGTTTAAAGTACATGTGAGACACTCTTATTTCCAGAAGAGTGTCCGTCTTGCGTAGGGCCACCCCGATAGTGCAGCAGTAATGTTACAGCTTGCTATGCTGGCAGCCCAGGTTTTGGAATGGATTCTGTTGTCTTTGGTCTGATTGGGGAAGGGAGGATAGAGCGTCCCAAAGACAGCTCTCCTCCCTCGAGCAGGTGGGGGGGGGCAGCGTTCTGTTGTTTGTTTGCCATCCAGCAGAGGCCAGGAGACATCACAGTGGGACAGCAGCAAGGGGAAGGAGTAGCTGCCAGACTCTGACACGTGTGTGCCTCATTACATGGCAGCACCCTTTGGGGGGGAAAAAAACAGGAGCTGGAGGTATAAGCCCTGGCCTGCCATTGTGCTGCCCCCCCCGCACACCCACGCACATAAGACATGACAGACCACCCACCACTATTGTGGACTTCAAGCACATAGCCATAACCAGGGAGGTTTCTAGGGTGCCCAAAAAACCCTCCCATCTTTCTTCCAGTATGGTTTCATAAAAAATAATTTTGTACACAGGGGACTAAATAATGATAATTCGTCGGTGAGAGCCCCCCGTTCCCAAATCCTGACTATGTTCCTAAGTGGTGGACATGGGAAGGCTGATGACAGAACTGGGGGGCGTTGGGCAAGTCGGGGAATGAGAAAAAGCTTAGTTCATTGGTTCATCGGGCAATGATTGCTTGAATAGTTGTAGTGAATGCTTGTGCAGCATAATATAGTGCTTGTGCAATTTGCTTGAGTAGTTATGAATGCTTGTTCCATGTAATCTAGTGCTTGTGCAATTTGCATGAGTAGTTGTAGTGAATGCTTATGCAGTGTAACATAGTGCTTGTGAAATTTGCTTAAATAGCTGTAGTGAAAGCTTGTGCAGCGTAACATACTGCTTGTGAAATTTGCTTAAATAGCTGTAGTGAAAGCTTGTGCAGTGTAACACACTGCTTGTGAAATTTGCTTAAATAGCGTAGTGAAAGCTTGTGCAGCGTAATATAGTGCTTGTGCAATTTGCTTAACTAGTTGTAGTGAATGCTTGTGCAACATAATATAGCCCTTGTACAATTTGCTTGAGTAGTTGTAGTGAATGCTTGTGCAATGTAATATAGTGCTTGTGCAATTGAATTGAATTTTGGCCCCTCCCCCACCTCCTTCCTTTATTAAATGCACTGTCTCTCTCCCAGTGACCCGCCCCTACTTCTCTCAGGTTCCTCTCTCTCCCAATGGGGTAGTACCTCATTTCTGAGGCTTGTGCATCACAATGTCAATTAGGACCTCTGGGAGCCTATTATGCATCATCATACTCACTCTGTTATCCCCAACGGGACCTCCGTGAACCAGGTTGCCTCCTTCCTCCCATCTAAACCACCAGAAGACAGTCCTTAATGTGTATGTCTCAGTCACCTCCCCCTACCAGCAGTCCAAAAGCTACACCCAGCATGGGCATCCCAGGACCTGGTCACAGTGCTGTCACCCAAAAGATCCCTCCTTGGTACCGCTCATCCCTGGATTCATTGCCCACTTTAGCACCACTAAAGTACTTGCGTCCGCCAAAAGGCAACGGTCAAGAAATTATTAACTCTTACTGGACCACATTACTCGCCTGCTGCTACTACTACTACTACTTTTGGGCAATATACACCTACACCCAGACCCACCTTGTAATCAGAACATGCTGCCACAAAAATCAGCAAGGCTTATGCTATCCGCTTTAAACATCTGCAGCCTACTTCCCCAAATTGGACAATCTGAGAGTATGAGTTACTTGGCATAACCCCGACATCCTCTCAGTGGTGGAAACATGCCTAACACCCAGGATACCAGATGCTGCCATAACACACTGCCTGGGTACACCATATTCATGGAAAGACCGATTCTCGAAAGGAGGTGGTGGCTGTGTCGTCTATATCAAGGATTCTGTCCAGGGGGCATGTCCTACCCCTCCCCAGCTGCAGTGTCAATCTGCAAATTCTGCCTATCAAACTTCTGCTGGGAGCTCACAGCAAGACCCTTACGATACTCACAGTCAACATCCCACCCAAAACAACAGCGGCAGGAACCGGTGACCTGATGGACTTTATCAGTACCCTGAGCCTAAGCTCTGAAATTGTGCTACTAGGAGACTTCAAAATCAACTGGCTCTCCCCTGCTGCTGCCACTGTCAAGGACACTTTGACTGCCATCCACTTCTCCCAAATGGTAGAAACACCAACAAGGGTCAGTTACAAAATGGGTACCGGCACTCTTCTGGACTGTTTTTTTTCCAACTGACCTGCACATATCTCTAACACCACCATCCTCCTCGATTCCCTAAGTGATCACTCCACCATTATGTGCATCTGGAACAACAACTACTGTAAACCCCCACCCAGAACTACAGCCAACCGTGTGCTTCTTAAAGGGCACCTGCCTCAACTGAAAGCAGACCTGCAATGCCTTGACTGGTCTGACCTCTATGGAGCCAAGGATATGGATAATGCCCTTGACCTCTTCGTTATGAAATTTAATACCACTTGTGATAAACACGCCCTCGTGAAAACAAGAAAAATAAACGGACCCTGCAACCCCTGGATTACTCCAGACCTCCTACTTCAACTTAGTGCTAGAGACCACCTGCGTTAAAAGGCGGGAGCACATGGTACACCTGCCAACATCCAACAGAATAAAAAAGTTAGAAACAGGTGTACGAAGGCTATTTGACTCGCCAAAAGCGTGTACTATGAAGAAGCCCTTTCCAACTCCTGCAATAGCAGCAAGTCTTTCTGGGCCAACCTCAATGACATAATGGGTAAGGACCCCAAAACTGCTCCAGCTATGCTCATGGTCAAAGATGTACCTCCCTTGGACCCTCTCCACATTGCGAACTCACTGAACAATGCATTCACAGACCTAAGTGGAGTGCTCCTGGCAGACTACTTCAACTCCCCCACCCTGAAAGATCCTAATGGCAAATTAACTCCAACCAGCAACCTTCCATCATTATACTTTAAAGAAGTTTCCAAAACAGAGGCCAGAAAATACCCGAAGAAGGTACTGGGGAAATCAAGAAACAGCAGGGACACTGTGGACCTTAAATTTGTTGCCCTGACCCTCGAAGAAGTCCTGAGCCCCTTGACTTCAATAATTAACCTGTCCCTCCGCCTCTCACAATTCCCCCAGCGATGGCAATCTGTGACTGTAACCCCAGTCCACAAAAGTGGGGACTGGGCATTGCACAACTACAGGCCAATCTCCATACTACTGCCACTTTCCAAAGCGCTTGAATGGATTGTGGCAGATCAGCTAGTAGAATACCTGAGCCTGCACCAACTCCTTTGCCCAGAGCAGCATGAGTTCTGAGTGGGGCACAGCACCATCACGGCTTTGCTGGAATTTACGGGCTTCATCCACCAAGCTTTAGACCAAGACCAGCTGCTGGGGGCTGCATTTATCGACCTATCAAAAGAATTTGATATGGTGCATCATATGCTCCTCCTTGAGCAGCTAACCGACACTGGACTCTCTCCAGATACAGTTTAATGGTTCAACAGCTATCTCTGCAATCGGTCACAGTGGGTCAAGATTGGGGACGTCATCTCCGATAGCAGGCCAGTCCACTCAGGAGTCCCACAAGGGTCAATCCTTGGGCCTCTAATGTTCAGCATTTTCCTAAACAAACTCCCAGGCTCCTGCCCCAGTTTTATGCTCCTGTGCACTGATGACACGGTCATTTTCACCAGCAATCCTCACCCCGAGCACCTACAAGCAGACCTGCAACTTGGTTTCTCCTCCACCGAAGCTTGGTTTAAAGAACACAGACTAGTACTCAACTATTAAAAAAAACAAAGACCATGATCTACTCTAGCTCCCTTAGTAAGCATAAGGCCTTCCCCCTGTCTGTCAAGAATGACAGTGGCGACACACTAGATCTCGTACAGCACTTTAAATACCTGGGTGTCACAATTGACTCCGCCCTGTCCTATGTCCAACACACAGACAATACTGCAAAGGTCATCAATTCCAGAATTGGGATGCTCTACCATCACAAACACAGGTTAACAAACGAAGCCCTGAACCTGACCATCAATAGTTCAATTATCTCCCTCATCGATTATGGCCTGGCCATATACAGGTCAGCAATGGACATTGCCCTCCGCTGCATCTCTTTGGCACTAAATAAGGCCTGCTGCCTCCACACAGGTGCTGTAAGACTCACGCACACCTGTGAACTCTATGCTCAGGCAGGTTGGCTCCAATTGAAGAACAGAATTAAACACCAAACCTGCCTACTTGACAAAAAAGCCTCACTAAATCTGCTGCCACCAGGAGTTCAGAAGCTGCTCACACGACACGCAAGTGCTAGGCTGACCAGAAGCTCCAACAGTCAAATCTTTAGCAAACCTAGATGCCGCACTGCATTGGCACACTGTGCATTCTCCTACTGTGCACATCACTGGATCAACGCTCTACCACCGGCAATCTCCGGAGTAGCAGCTATTGGTGCCTTCAAGCGTAAGCTTCATCAACACCTCATTGCCGAGGACAACTATGACTGCTTCATCTAACTTTTGGTGCATACAAGCGAAGTCTTCATCAGCATGTCATAATCAAGGACACCTGTGACTGCATCCACTTACCCCCCTCCCATAGTAATCACCTGCTGCACTTGGACGCACCTCTTGACCCAGGAGGCACCTCCCAACCTCAGCACTTCACTGATCTCCGCCTTGTCTACCCCCACATCTCATGGCACACCCCCCATTCCTCCACTATGTCACCTTTGTCTGTTACCTTCTCATGTCTATCTTATCCAGGGTGTTCAAACCCACAGATGCAGGCATATATAGTACAATGCCTCAGCAGTGTCTACTTGTGTGACCCTTTCTGTAACATACTGTACCAGCTCTGTAAATGTATAAATTGTTGTTCTCTGCTAGTTTCTGTTCAACTGATGTGGAACCTACAAAAAAGCATCCGCTCACAGGTGTTATCCAAGAACTCAATAAAAAAAAATAAAGAATTGGATACGGTTGCTGAGCATGAGCGGGCGAATCACCGCCAAACATAATGTCATGGTCTAAAAGTTGCGGGCAAAATGCCACGAGGAGAAAAGGACACCATTCATTTTGTAGCAAGCCACGTTGCCGACATATGTATTTGTCGCCAGTTAATATTGTAGAGGGACAAAACGACGAGAGAAAAAATATTCAGCAAAAACATTTGTCAGTACTCACAGCTCACTTCCCACACCAAGTGTGATTCCTCTCTTCCTGTGTGTGGTGTGTCGTTTTCATTCCCCCACACAACAAACAACCCACTAACAGAATCCAGAGATTTGTATGATTAAAACTTTTTATTTCATGTATTAAAATCACATCAGTCAATAACAACAAGGAGCAGCCTTTCAGGTGCAATGTGTAACAGCGAGCATTATACAATGTGCAATATTAGCAAGATGTGCAATATGTTCAAGTATGTGCAAATCAGCATATGTGCAAAATTGGCAAGATGTGCAAACGGTTAGAGTACAAATGTGTTTAAGCTTGTGTTGTCAAAATGCTGTTGTGCTGTATTTATTTCTATTACTGTAGCTGTATCCTTCAAGTACTGCTTTTCCAACTTGTTATTAAAATCTGCATAAATTGTTTGAAAAACCTTGTTGACTCTCATGTACTTGCAATGCTTTCTTGGTGCCTGCTGGACTAGTTCTATCTGCCTTCTTTGTAATGAAACAGCATGCTGTTGCTGCCACAATTTTCTGGCAAGTTTAGCATGGGTGGGGTACGTTATGGAAACTGTGTGTGAGAATGTACAATGCCATGCCTCAAGCGCGTTATTACTGCGAGGCAAGTCTGACATCAGACTATTATACTGGTTCTAGAACTTCACCAGGAACCAAGGTTGACGCCTTTTTTTTAATTTCTTGTCAACCTCCCTATATAGGTGTCCTTGAAATAGTCTAACAGACACTCTACTTCGCACTTGGGGTCATCCTGCAGCATCTAAAAAAAACTCTCCACCCTGTGCTTCAGCACAAAAGCAAGTCCAAGGATGCAGCATACCTTGTGAGCAAAGGATTCTTCTTGTACATACCGACTCTGCAGCCCCTCCTGTTGCACTCTCCGCCACATAGCCTGTCCTAAATGAAAATTGCACCAATCAGTTCTGCGGTGGGTATCATTTTCGCGTAGAACATTTATTGCTGAAATTTCAAAATCAGACATCACAATGCTTGCCTGCAGCTTTCCCCCAGTACGTTTTCCAGGTGAACGAAAAATTTACGATATATGTTCTCACTTTGCCCTGGCAGTAGAGCGTACACATGTGGCCTGTTGACTCCGTGCACTAGGGCATGCACAGTGCATAGCTGGTCATCCTCTCATGGGGCCACCACAAAAGTGCCATCACAGAACCAGTGCTTGGTTTCCTTTAGCACTGTCAGGTCTGTGTCACTTGCAAAGATAAGGATATCAGATTCATGAACACGCAGAAATAGCTCACCACTAACAGTGAGAGCGTACTGTGCGACATCCACATCATTGTTCCCCCCCCCCCGCTGCCGCTGTCGGCGAACATGTCACTGTAATGTCTCTTGTGACGACAATAGGTGAGCATGACAGACAGGCACCTGTTGCAGACCTTGATGCACAACATTTCTTATGCCTCCTCAGACTCCGCTGCGCTCCATTTCATATTGGCATGAGCAGCGATTACCTCAACTCGTCCGTGAACAGGGGCATGATTATGTTCTGATGGTGGCAAAGTTATGGTGTCCTCCAAAGCATGAAAGCGAGCATGGCAGGTACGCAGCTCACATCTCCAAAATACTTTGCCCTAGGCTCCGTCTTTCTCCTTAGTATACAAGAAATTGTCCAAGACAAGCTTTTGCTTGTATTTCTGTGTTGGCACATATTCCATGGCAGAAGTTAGGTGAATGACTGTATAATGTTCTGCTTCACCATAAAGAGTGCCCTGGTAGTGGTGCCGAATATAAAATAATACCAAACAATACCAACTGATACAGGATAACAATTAGCACAATGTCCCTTTAAATTTATTTATGTATGTCTTTGTGGGGTGGGCAATTACAGATGCACGCCAAATAGAAGAAAGTGGAGGAACAGACAATGGTTGTTGGAAGTGAGTGCCTGGCAGAGCAAAGTTTGAAAGTGAGTACAGAGTACAACGTATATGCCTTAGTCTGTTTATTTAAATGTTTGAGAACGTCGCAGTGACCGTATGTTCGTTGTCACCAGTGATTTGGTTGTGTTGGTGACTTATTGTCTGCGACCTCTACACCGGCGATGCAATATCTTTCCGACGAGTTGCCTACTACATTTCGACCGCGATGAATAACACCACGGTGTTATGTCTGTATGCCTTGCTAAGTAGTGTAGAATGAAATGTGTGTGGCCTTTCACGCTGCCTGTTCCCAAAGGAACTGCCTTTCTTTTGGTGTACCAGAGGCAGGGAAACCTCTCGAGGAGGGTTCCATCACTAGAGATGTCACAGGACCACAGGTCCTTGGCTAAAGGCACCTTAGGGAAGAAGCCCAAACAGACAGAGCCACAGGTGAAACTAGGTTGAGAAAAATGTCATCTTCCACTAAGGAAACTGGGAAGACCATGGCATTGCATGGCCAGTGAATAGCAGAGGCGCCATCATTCAGGTTCCACCTGGCTGGCGGAATGGAACAAACTAAAGCAAGAATAGCGAACTACTTTTGTAACCTTTAGTACAGAGAAGAGGAAAACTGCTCTTGTGGAGGAAAATGCTGGGAATCAAAGACTTTAGGTCACCATCCCACCAGGCTTAACGCGATATTATTAACACCCCAAATGTGAAGTTGGACCTGCAACACACTGCTGTGGAGCTAAGGAATAAGTGAGCTTATGTCTTGTGACATAGCCCATGAAGCCTGGAGGTGCTACCAGACTTGCCTTCTGAACTGCATGACTGAACCTGAGTGCTACAGAAGCATTTGGGTTACGAGAACAACCTAAGGAAAAGGAGTGGGCATAAAACAGTTGCTTTAGGCCTGGCAGACCTAAAACTATCTTCTGATTACAAAGCTCCCAGATATAAGAAGCTGATCCCTTGAGGGCCTCAGTTTGTTGCTGTATAAAGCCATAGAGAGAGAAAGCATACTGAGTCCTTGAAGGGTGATGATAAGGGCATTTGCTGGATGTTTGGAGGGGCATGTGCCCATTTTTTGGGGGGGGCATATACTTGATTGTTGAGGCATTTGCCCAAAAGTAGGTAGGGTAAGAATGGGTGGCATGCATGGTAAGAGATTGGTAAGTTGAGCCCCGTGGAGAGGACCAGACAGCCACCTGGACAGATTGGAGGGGTACAGTGAGGAAAGAGCAGGTCAAAGGCCCAAGAAACACCAGATGCAAAGCACTGCCACAGCAATGGATGGGAGAAGGAAGGGCAAGCTGGGGTGGACAGGAAGCCATGGCTGCACAGGCAAGACCAGCAGTGCAGCAATGCAGCAGGACAGAGATCCCCCCGAACAAAAGCAGGGGGTTGGGGGCCACCGTGGTAGCCAAAGGTAGAGAGACAGCTAAAGCAGGAGAATGGACCTCCAGCATATCCCCGAGGAGACAGCATCAAGCGGACCACCCCATATTCCTGAGGAGAGAGCATCCAGCGGACCCCCCATATCCCTGAGGAAAGAGCATCCAGTGGACCCCCCCCCCCATATCCCTGAGGAGAGAGAATCCAGAGCGTGAAGGCAACAGGAAGAAAAACAGATTGCCAACCCAGGCAGGGCAACAGAGGAATGTAAAGAGCCAGACCCCAGACACTCTCAGATGGTAGCAGGAAGGACCAAAAGAACCATCAGCAGGTCTGGGGGAACTGTGCACCAGCAGCAAGAGCGACGGATGGTGCTGAAGGAAAGTGGGGCAGATGGAAGCAGCATACAAGGAGCACAGACCAAGGACAGTCAGCCAGGACACAGCAGGGGGAGACAGCAAGAGGAGTGCTGAAATGCCGCAAGCTGCATCTGCACGAAAGTCAGGTGGGTGGAGAAGGAGGGTAGGGCATTGCTGCAGCAGAGAAACGAGTGTCTGAATGAAGCATGGTGCATGCACCCTCACAAAGCACTCAGTGTTGGGGTTGGCAGCTCTTGCCTGCTGCCCCAACCCGCCCAGGCATAGCCTTGCAATTGGGAAAAAAAAAAGAAGCATCTCAGGCGATATGCCCTAGGAACAGGCTTCTGGCAGTCACTGGTCATGCCAAAGAAAACATTCTTTTTTTTTTGACAAAAAAAAGGGGAATTAAAAAATAAAATTGTGTAATTTATTATAACTTAATAGGGCTGATAGGAGGGCCTCTTGCAGACCTAAAAATCTTTCCTTTTGTATCCGTAGGGCATCAGAACTGCTCACCATTGGTCTACAGTTCTCTCTTCCTAAGAGCGTACAAGACAACCCTGTTATATCCATAAAAGGGCCTGCTAGCATTCTTATAAAGTCATAATATATCAATAATATATCCTTGCCCTGTACCTATTGTTTACTTTCTTTTTTTTTTTTAATTACTGTGTTGTTGGACTCCCAATTGCTGTAACATTGTAAATACTGTTGCCGTAGCCTGTAATTATATATGTGAATGCCCAGGCTCATATTGTAAATGAGTTCTTCTCAATGATGCCCACCTGGTTAAATAAAGATTGATTGATTGATTGATAATAGTAATGTTAGGTGGTGTGCTGGTTGTTTAAGTGATGTGTGGAGCACTGATATTTAAACAGCAGTAGTAGTGTTATAAAAGATGGTGGTGAAAATTATTTTGGATGATTTTATATAAACAAATTAGGAGGATGCCCTCTTGGTGCAGCGGTAGCGCTACCGTTTGCGACACTGGTGACTCGGGTTCAGAAGCGAGCCTGAGTCCCTTGGGGGCAGGGGCGGGGGGAGGAGGATTAAGCACCCAGAGAACACTCTCCTCCTCCAGGGTGGGTGGGCAGCAGTTGTGTTACAACACCACCACTTAGGGGTGACCATAGGTGGTGGTGTGTATGGAGCGTGCTAAGGGTGGGGGATGCCCCGTGGAAGACGATGCATGCCCTGTGTGCAGCGCCATGCTAATTTCTTTATGGAGTATCCGGGGGAGAAAATAAGGATGAAAACTCACCAGCTGTGTAGGATGGTGCGGACAGCCTCTGCAGACCCCACACTGCCTCACTGTGCCCAGTGTAGGCCCGACTCATGAGGAGGCTTCCGGAGAGGGAACTGGGGTACCTCTCTCCATCCCCCACCACAGAGGGGAAAGCTGTGGGGATCCAGGCCAAGGCCAGAGGTAAGTCCCAGAGATGGTGGGTGTTGGGGTTCAGGTGGCCTTGGGCAGAGAGAGACCAGCCAGTCTGTGGGGAGAAAAAAAGAAACTAAGAAAAAAAAGAGACTGGTTAGAAGTTTAGGATGGTGGCCCACTGCACTGATATAAGAGATGTGGAACATGAGAATTATAACGGCAATCTAGTTAATTATTCCTGGTAATCCAGGAGGGAATAGTGGATGTACTTTTAAGATTACTTGAGAGTAATCTGTTTCTACCAGAAACACTTTACATAAGGGTTTAAAGTTTACTATCCTCGTCGATGGGGTTCTATTAAAAGAACTTAAGCTGACTAGAAAGATTACTTTTTCCCCGTTTTCAAAATGAAGATGTCTAACAACTCCCACTGCAAAAAAAAAATCAAGAAGACAAGAAAAACTATACAGACACACTCAGGTATCAAATTTTCAGCGCAATCATTTTAGTTAACTTCCTCAAGGTCTCACTCGCTGTGTGGTAGGATGCAGTGACCCACCCTAGAAGGAGAGTGTCCGAGCAGACAATCTTTAACCCTCCCTGTTGGTCTCCGCTCCTAATGTCCTGGGCTCAGGATGTGAATCTGTGTCACTAGCATGCCTGTGTGGTACACTATGTCACATCGCCAAGGAGCTGGCCCTGTGTTTTTTTTTTTAAATGAGCCTACTTGGTGGATGCTGTTTATCTGTGTAAAATTGTATGATTTCTATGTGACTACTGTACACTAAAAATAAGTTACATCACTGGACTGTGACCAGCATTTTAGGGCCCTCCCACCTGCAAAAAAAAGTTTTATGCCCCTTGCAAAAAGTGCAATGGCCGCAGCTGCAAAACCATCCAGTGACCTCCCTCCCTTGCCCTCCAGAGCTAGTGACAGCAACCCACCATGTACCAGATAGAGCATCATAATGAATACAGCAAGAAATGTCCATCTCATTTCATACTTTGAGTGGGGGGCTTTCTTTGCTCAGGTACTGTATGTGGCACAAAAAAAGCAAACAAGCTGCCTGAATCCACTTTAGATCTGAGTTTGATAGGTAAGGGCCTCACAGCATCCAGCATTTTAATGTTGAGCAGACTAGTTCAGCCATAAACCTAGAATAGTGTTACAGTAAGGTTATTCCCATTCTGTGGGGGCCCCTGACAGTGTGGGCCCTACTGCCATTGCAATCGCTGCGGTCCCCTGGGCATAGATAACACTGCGCAGCAATCCTGCACTAGCGTGCCCTTGAAGGGCAAGGCGAGGCAACTGCAGATGAGTCACAAGAGGGTTTTCCATCCACTGATTAAGGGGAAGAGTGTTTCATAAGCTTTGTTGCTCAGGATTTACAGTTCCAGGACTTACAGTTCCAAGACTAGGCTGGTATACCATCGGTTGTAATAGCTTAGTACCACACAACATTTACTGGTCCAGGGTTAAGGATGAACCAGTGCTAAATGTGTGTGCCGTCAGTGTGGCCGCATTTTGGCACTTTAACCTTCATTGTGACCCTGTCGAACTTTTGGCCACTTAAGAAACACTTCGACTTTCTGCCAGATAAAAAATAAATAACTATATAAATAAAATAAAATAACCTTTAGCCTTTCCCAGGTGGCTAGGGCTACTGCCGTGACCACTTCTTCACCACCCCAGTCATTTCCCCCCCCAGACATTATTTTGAATACAAAAAGTATATCAAGTTTCTGGCTCTCTGCCAAGTCCTGCCTGAGTTTTTTTTTACCTTGAAATCCGACAGAAGGATGGGAGGACTAGGTGAGGATAGAAGAGGTTGGGATTGACGGTGGTGGGTGATAGATGGTGGAGGGGTGCTCTGTAGCCCTATTTGTAGCCACCTAAACTCCAGTACCAAGGGCATGTAGTGACTTTGGCTGAAGCGTCGAAGCCAAACCAAAGTTACCAATTTTCACATTTGCTCACCCTTACCCAGGGTGGAATTCAAATAATGAATGGAGCCAAGATCATAAAACATTTACTAGTACTGTATTTCCGGAGCATTGAGCAGTGGCTTAAAACATTTACAGGTTCAGGGTGAGTGCCTCAAAGAAAAGTTTCTGAATCGGCAGTACAAAAGACATACTGGACCACTACCACTCTCATCAATGATTAATTGTTCCAGAACAATTATCTTCAATGTTTTTCTGGCCCATGACTAGTGTCACTAAGGATTTACTGGCCCAAGTTTAGTGTGAAGAATATACTGGCCCTTGACCAGTGAAACTCAAGATGTACTTGCCTAAAACAACAAATGATATACTGGCCCACGGCTAGTGTCTGTAAATATTTAAATTCCTGTTGTCTAAAATGACTCCAAGAAGCACACAGATAATGTTCCAGTGATTTAAGGATTTTCTGGTTGAAAACTATGTCTTGAAGCTGTTACTGGTTCAGGTGTATTAGTGTCCTGAATGATTTACTAGACCTGGACTAGTGTCTCAAAGAATTTATGGCCCAGGAAGAAGTATCTTGACAGATTTTTTTTTTTTTTTTATCATGACTACCACTATTTTGCACCTTGCCGCTTCCCCATCCGACCGACCCTCAGCCTCTGGCCCCTAGAGTAACGGGCTTACCTTACACCCGTCCGGAGCGCGCCTGCGGGGAGTCGATCTTCACCCTGCTTGTCATTGTGTTTTTCCCCTCCATTTTCTCCCAGGAGCCCCAGGAATAGACGTGCATGCACCTTATGGCTCCGGTAATGACCCCTATCCCCTGCTACATTGGCCTAATGCCTGGCACCATCTGGGCCTGAGCTGCCCCTGGCCTCCACCTGGAGGTGGCCATTAGCCAAGGGTAGCCATCACACCTCACCTGAGAGGAGAGTTGCCTGCCAGCAGCTCCATCCAGATGCCCCCCCCCCCACTGTCGACCTCCGACGGCCCAGGCTTGTTCCCGAACCCAGGTCACCTGCGTGCTGCGAGGTAAGGCGTCCAGCGCCTCAGCCCTCAGCGCCACCAAGCTGGCTAGTATCTTGATGGATTTTGATAGCCCAGAATCACAAATGATTTACAGATCAGGAAAAGAAAGGAGGACATGGTCCTGGACTAAGTCTCAGAACACTTCCTAGCCACAAACCCCACTGACCTGAAGAAAAGAGTCTGGAAAGCAAGTCATAAAAACAATTGTGTCAGTCCAATAAAAGGTATTACCCTCAGCTTATTTGTTCTTGATTTCTTCTGCATCATCAATGGACTAGCACTCCTGCCACACTGTTATGTGAATGAATATAAATTGTGACATTGCCTTTTTTTGTTTTTTGTTGATTTTTAATTTCATACTGACAGGCCTGTTCCTGTAGATAGCTGTAGTTAATAACTGTGAAATAACTGCCACTGTGTTCTTGTTCCAGTGGGTACTTCCGGCCTCATGACAGTCCCTAACTCTACAAATATTCCCTGGATTGCCTTTGGTTTTTCAGCCTCGTGATTTCAGTGTATGTGACTGTGTGTGTGTGTGTGTCTGGGACCGTGTCTGTCTGTCTGTGTGTGGATGACTCAATGGCTGAGATCACTGTATGACCTTGTGTATGACTATTTTGCATGTGACTATTTTGTGTGTGTGTGTGTGTGTGTGTGTGTATGACTATTTTCTGTGTGTGTGTGCGCGTGTATGTGACTTCTGTATATGTCTGTGTGTGTGTGTGTGTGTGTGTGTGTGTGACTCAGTGCGATTACAAATCATTGTATCAGCACCTTTGTAACATTGCCTGAGTACGACACTTACTTGAGCCCACCTTTGCCAAAATCACCATCCAGGCTTCTGTCTCCAATCATCCAGACTATCAAAACTGTTTTCCACAGCCTTCACCATTCCCTACTCTGAAGGCTCCCGCATGTCCAGTATGTTGCTTGCCAGCCTTCTTGCCTGCACCAGAAGGTGAGCCCACATTGCTGCTATCTTCCGATACCACCCTGGGCTCCCTTTTCTTTTTTCGATTCAGTTCGCAGTCCCTACCTCCCACCCCAAATCTTCAAGGCCCTGCACAGCCTCGCTGTTAGCTTCATTTCTGATGTCTCTTACTGTTCCTCATTCTCTATCCTTTTGCTCACCCCATTACTTGCTTTATCTCTGCCCCATCACGTGATCTCTCAGTTGTAGGAGACCCCTTTCTTATTTGCAGCCCCACCTGTCGGAAGCAGCCTCTCAGTTTATTTTAGTGCTTGACAGTTTCCTCCATCACGGGCCAAATCTCAGCTCCAAATAGTTACTGCTTTTTTGTTTTCTGATAGAAGTGTTTCTCTTGGCTATGCTCTGTTGCTGAGCTATACAGTGGTCTAAGGGATACACCCTGCTTCAGGCTGGATCTCCTGTGCTCCATCCAGCTCCTGCACTGACCAATGTTCCCCTTGGTTTTCCTCTGTAACAGGGGCACCAGGGGGAAGGCCATCCTCTCCTATGAAGTGATTATTAGCAAGCTGTTCCTTGGTCCAGTGTTGGGGTTGCTGCGGCACTTGCCCAATGACATCTTTCTGCACACAGTGCATAGCTGAATGGCAGCTGCTGTGATCTGGCCTGCATCCCAAACTCACTTCTGACCTCAGGTCACCTGCATGGTAGTGCAGTGTGCTGTCGTTAGGTTATCAGGATGGTCAAAAATATTCACTGTTAATCTATGTAATAATACATGGGGAGGTGTGCATAACAAGATATTTACACAAACCCGAGGTGTGGGATGCTACATAAACCCTAAGAGTGAAGCTTTTTAAAAGCATCCCACACTGTGTTGCGACAGCAATCAGGAATGCATTTCCATCAAATCATTATACAGTATTTGAGCCACTACCAGGACTACAAGAACAAAATACTGCGAGTTCTCAGATTTAATAGTTCAAAATTGATTAACAACTTGTTAGCCAAGTGGTAGCATTGATTTGAATGAAAAGGACCTGCAAAATAGTGTAAAAAGTACTTAAAAAATGCTCCCATTGATTTCAATGGATGGCATCCCAGTGCTGGTCCTGTTCTAATGTCACAAAACGTTTGAGCGCGAAGGTGGTCCGACACACCAGGAAGAGGAAGGGGAAGGGATTGGATGGCCAACTCCTCAGACCACAGGTACAATGTCTTCCCCTCCTAAACATCGAAATGAAAAAAATTCTACAGGATGGATTATTTACCTGTCAAACAGGTTAACTTTAAGGAGCAGCTCTCTATTATACTAAAAAGCTGAACTTTGTTTTCTAGTGCTTTGTTATTTTTGTTTTACTTCCCCTGCTGTTGTTCTACTAAATATTGCAGATAATGCAGCAGTTATTTCATAGAGTCTTCCTCACTCTCCCCTGCTAACCACACCATTGGTATATTTGTGACATCACAGTCTGTTGTCATGGTGAGCACTATGATTTCATAAACAAAGGCAGTGTAAGCTTAACGGAGAGGCAAATGTTTTTAAATTTCTGTACAGACTACTTAGATAGACTACCAAGATGTGTTGTAAATCTTGAAAAGGAACATTGAAAATGAAAAAAAAATGTGTTCTCTAGCAAACTGTAACAGCTGTACCGTCGTATTTATGAAAGCACATGCTGAAGTGTAGAGCTGCTCTTCAAGTGGTGGACCCGAGTGATTTTTTTTTAAAGGGGAGCACGCTTGTTGCTGGGCGTCTACATGGATTCTGATTTTTCTTATAGTTCACAGATTTCAGCCATTTCTAAATCCTGCTGGTTTCATTTAATTTAGCATCATGCACATTAGGAAATATTTGACTCCTGAGGCTACCAAAATAATTTTACATAGGCCAGTTATTTCCAGGCTTAACTATTGCAACAGTCCATTAATTGATTTGCCTGCCTCGAAATTGGCCCCTTTGCAGTGCATTAATAAAGCAGCTGCTCGCCTGATACTTGGCACCTCTTATCATGCTAATATTACTCCCCTTTTTAAATCTTTGCATTGGCTTCCATGTCCTCTCAGGGTTCAGTTTAAAATTCTCGTGTTAGTGTTTTGACTCTCCATACTGGGTAGCCGGCTTGCCTTACTTGTTGCCTTCAGTGGTATGTACCCGCCTGCAAGACTACAAAAACTACCAGCACATCAAGTAGCTCATTGCTGAATTAATTTATTTACAAATGTGACAAAAAAAACAAAAAAATGCCAACACCCAGCACTTCGAGGTGTGTTGCCTCTTTGTCGGGTGGCGGGGTTTAGTTGGACAAAGACAGGTCACATAAATACATAAGGCATGATTCTAATGTTTGTGTCCACCTGCCCACTTTGTTCTTCGGATGCAACTTTATTACCAAACCCAAAATCAACTTTATTTTTCCTTCAGCAGCATGCATTTTCTTTGGTTGGATCAATTCTTTGGAATTCTCTTCCCCCTGTATTCCGAAATCTCCCAGTGTTTTGAACTTTATTTAGAGGTGTCCTGGGGTGAAGGGTTACAAGGGAGGAATACAGTACAGCAACACTTATACAACTACTGTCACTCCAGGTAAAAGGAGTAGCTGTGGCACAACAATAACTATACATCAAAGGCTTAACGGGCTCTTAAATAGATTAGGATTGATGAGACTGGGTGGTTTGTAGTGCTTGTGCAACTGTGAACTTTGATGTTACTCTGTCCCTGTTATGGGGACTACTACCATGTCAGGGGTCACAAGGACATGGAAACCTGATGAAGTGTTTCAGCCCCTCGAAGAATCGCAGGGGCAGGGTCCCAGGACCAAAGGCATCTTAGGGAAGCAGGTTCAAAGGTACAATGGAAGACAGAGAAGAAAAAATTACTCACCTTAGTAATTGTGTTTCTTCTAATGGAGTCTTGCTGTATTCTGACATACGCAGTTAGCCCCAGCACTTGAACTGCCCCGGAGAGGAAAGAGTTAACTCTGTGCAAAAGCATAGAACATTGAGCTCGAGCTTGGTTCAAACCTCTCTCTGCAGTACTTTAAAGTGTAACCGTCAGATTCTTACGAGCATTACTAACTAACTATTCTACTTAAGTGGAAATCGTAAAGAAAATAGCCAACAGGCAATACATTTTTTGGGTCCCCTAAAAGACTCGAGTTGAGAACCCAAAATAATAACCAGGTAGTGAACCAACATATAGCTACCAAAATAACATAACAATAAACCCACTCCCCTTTCTAAAAAGGGGAGTGCCAAGTACACCATTGAGGTGTAACACTGTACCTGCCAGCCCACTTCCCAAAAACAGGTTCTGAGAGAGGAGGCGGGGGGAGGTCAGAATACAGCAAGACTCCATTAGAAGAAACACAGTTACTAAGGTGAGTAATTTTTTCTTCAAGCAACATGAAGTCTTGCTGTATTCTGACATATGCAGACTACCAAGCAGTACCCCCTTGGAGGGGGGTACTGAACCTATTTTGGGAATAGACTTTGCAGTACTGCTGTTCCAAACCTTGCATCACTCCTAGCCTGGATATCCAGAGAGTAGTGCTTGGTAAAAGTATGGACAGTTTTCCAGGTGGCTACTTTACATATCTCTAGTAAAGGTATATCCCTGGCAACAGTCAGAGGAGCAGCTGTGCCCCTAGTCAAATGAGCTCTCAGGCCTTAGGGAGGTGTTTTGCCTAGCTTTTCATAGCAGAATTATATACAAGAGACAATCCACCTGGCAATAGTTCTCTTAGTAGCAGGTTTACTCTTTCCTACTTCACCATAAGTGAGAACCAATTGAAGACAGTCAAACCTCTGTGCCTTAGTATGTTCTATGTAGTAGCTAAGTGCCCTCTTAACATCCAAACTGTGTAATCTTCTTTCTCCTGAAGAAGAATGATCAGTGAAAAACACAGGAAGAGACATGGACTGGTTCAGATGAAAATCTGAGACCACTTTGGGTAAGAACCTCCTATTGGATCTAAGGACCACCTTATCTCTGTGAAATAAGATAAAATCCAGCTCCACTGACAGAGTCTGTAATTCACTAATATGCCTGGCAGAAGTGATAGCTACCAGGAATGAGGTGTGAACGAGCTTGGTACATCCAGCAGACTAGCACTGAGTTTGTTTCTCACAACCTCCACTTGCATGCTGTGTGACTCTGAGCAAGTCACTCAACCGCCCAGTGCTCCCAGGTCGCCCCTGAAAACAGGCATTTGCGCTTAGTGGGCCTTACCCAGTTACCAAAGACTAAAATAATAAAAAAAAAAAACACAGTTTTCCAAGTCAAGTACTTGAGTTCTGCTGAAGCCAAAGGCTCAAAAGGAGGTTACATAAGATGAGCAATGCAAACATTAAGATCCCAGGCAGGGGTAGGGTCCCTAAAGGGAGTGTTGATATGGACCAAACCTTTAAAAAACTTACAGAAGACAGGATGAGATGCCAGGAAGGGAACCCTTCCCACTGACAGAAATGCAGAGACAGCTGCTAAATGCACTTTCAGAGTGGCTGGCCTAAGGCCTAGGCCATTAAGATGGACCATATAATCCAGAACTGTAGCCAGATTAGCAGTATCTGGTAGGACATCCTTATTAGAACACCAAATGCTGAATCTCTTCTATTTGGAATTATAAGTTTTTCCGGTGGCAGGTTTCTGAGAGGCTTTAAGAATATCCAGAACCCCCTGAGACAGATGCAGACTTGCATACTCTAACTCTTCAAGAGCCAAGTCTTGAGGTTGAGAGACAGAAGGTTGGGGTACCATATCCTTTCATGAGAGGAGGTTAACAGATTGTGCTTCTTGGGAAGAGATAAGGGGAGATGGACTGCTAGGGACATCAATAGAGGATACCAAGGCTGTCTGGCTCAGTCTGGTGCAGTCAGGATCACCTTGCATGATTGTGACCTGATCTTGATCAGAACCTTGAACAACAGAGGAAAGGCATACAGGCACCCCCCCCCAATCCAGAACCAGAGCATCCAGAGGAACTGTGCCCATGACTGGGGGTCTGCAACAGAAGAGAGGAAGTTGATGATTGTCTGGGGCTGCAAAAAGATATATCTGTGGAGTGCCCCACCTGGAAAAAATTACTTTCAATATGAAGGGGTCCAGGGACCATTTGTGATGGCCCTGAGAGATCCTGCTCAGAGCATCTGCTAACACATTGTCCTTCCCTGGAAGATGGACTGCTACCAAAGGTGCCTGCAGGGTATAAACCAGGACTGTATTTTCATGGCTTCCTTGCACAAGGCCATAGACTGAGTGCCTCCCTACTTGTTGATGTACCACCTGGTGGTGGTGTTGTCTGTCCTGACCTGAGCCACCTTGTTTTTTACTGAGTCTGAGAAGGCTTGGAGGGCCAGGAATACTGCCCTGAGCTCTAGAAGATTGATATGAAGAAGGGACTCCTGAGGGGATCACACCCCTTGTGCTGTGAGAGCTCCTAAGTGAGCTCCCCAGCCCTGGAGAGAAGCATCTGTGGTTAACACCACTGAATGAGTCTGACTGATGAATGGGACTCCTTGTCTGAGATTGCCCTGATCCAACCACCATTGGAGAGCTTGGACCAGAGTCTGAGTCACTGGAACCAATTTGGTTAGAGGATCTTTTTTCTGGGACCGAAAGGACCTCAGATGGAACTGAATGTCCCTCATTCAAAATCTGGCTCCCTGTACCACTGCAGTGGAAGCTGCCATGTGGCCCAGTAGTTGAAGAAAATGTCTTGCTGGTCGAGACACCCGAAGGTGAAAAGAAGAAGCAAGGTCTGTAAGGGCCTTCACCCTTACCAAGGGAAGTAAAGCCTTTGCTTGGACAGTATCCAGCTCTACCCCTATGAAGGTAAGAAGTTGCACTGGTTCGAGAACTGACTTTGATAGGTTGAGAAGGAACCCTAGAGAAGTGAGTAACTGTTGTGTGACTTGTAGGTCTGACTTGACTTGGTCTGGAGACTGTCCCACAATGAACCAGTCATCCAGGTATGGAAAAATGGAGATATTCTGTCTCCTGAGAAAGGCCACTACTACTGCTAGGCATTTTGTGAACACCCTTGGAGCTGATGTTAGGCCGAAGGGCATTGCTCTGAACTGATAATGGCCTGAAGGCAACTCGCACCTGAGGTACATTCTGTGGGAGCAGCTGATTGGGATGTGAAAATAGGCATCCTTGAGGTCCAGGGAAGCTAACCAATCCCCTGGCTTCAGAGAGGGAAGAATTACTCCCAGAGTCACCATTTTGAATCCTGGCTTGACAAGGTGCTTGTTTAAGTATCTCAGGTCTAGGATGGGCCGCCAGTCCCCTGTATTTCTTGGGGTAAGGAAGTATCTGGAGTACTGACCCTTGCCCCTGTGTAGAGTAGGGACTCTCTCTCTATGACTCTTGAGAGCCAGCAGAAAGGAAACCTCTGCCTCTAGAGCAATGGTTTTGGAGATGTTTGCAAGTGGAAAAGACCTGACCCTCATTTTTGGACATTTTTTTTGAGGCCGAGGGCCAGTCCCTGGCTTACTACCTCCAGGACCCACTTGTCTGAGGTAACAGACTTCCAGGCCTGGAAGTAGTAAGCCAGCCTGCCTCCTACTGGAATCGGGGAGTCAACCTGGGCTGACACATCAGAGTGTCTGATTGGCAGGAGCCTTAGACTGAGAGGAGGATGCAGCCCTGCTCATCCCCCCTTCTGCCTCTCCCTCTGAAGAACCCCCTCTGAGGAAAAGGAGAGGAAGCCTGTGCCTGGTAGAAAGGCCAGTGAAAAGGCCTACCCCTGCCCCTAGACTGCTGCCTCTGAGGAGTTGCCTGCCTTTCCTTGGCCTGTGCACTCCTGTAGGTGGTCTGGTATTCATCCATCTTCTTCATGTAATTCTCTGTCTGCTCTCCAAACAGAGAATTACCCACCACAGGGTAATCCATGGCCTTAGCCTGAGTGTCCTGTGAGAGGCTAGTACATTCGAGCCAAGCAAACCTCCGAAGAGACACAGATGTAGCCATGACTCATGACGCCACATCATTTGAGTCCACAGCAGCATGAAATTGAATCTTAGATGCCTTAATCCCATCAGCAGCCACCTCCTCCAGCTCCTTGAAGGTGCTGGGAGTTGAACTCTGCAGCTGTAGGAGGTTCCCCATGAAGGAGGCCCACCCCCAAGGTGAGAAGAAAGAGAGCAACAGCCCCTGAAAGGTACTCAACTGGCCTCCAATTGAGCGAGGCCTTGAGAGAGAAAGCCGAACCCTTGATGGGCAAGGCTGAAGGAGCCCTTGAGGGGCAGAGAGTTATGCTGGTGTATGATCTTCACCTTTGAGGAGCAGAGGAAGGGAAAAAGGTGGAGCTCAGGTCACTCTTATGTGGTTGTAAGGAGGAATAGCCACCAAAGGTGTTGCTGAAGTAGTCTGCACAGCGAAGGAACCCCTGTGACTCCAGTAGCTGAAGTCTTAAGTGCTACATCAAGAGATACTGCCAAGTAGATCTGCACAGCTAAAGTTTCCTCCAGAGTGCAGAACACTGTCAACTGAAGGGCAGAAACAAAAGGATACTGCCAGAGTCGAGGGACCCACTCTCAAGATGTAGACTTCACACTACTGCCTGTGACACCGGTGACCTGGGTTTGGAAACAAGCCTGGGTCATCGGGAGCCATCCAGGGGGAGGAGGGCTGTCATGTCACCCCATTACTGCTGCCTGTGGATGTACAGGTGGTGGCATGGGACTTATGATGTGGGGAAGGGGGGACGCTGTTAGCTGCTTGGCTGAGACATGCGCCAGCACGTCAACAACCTGGACTTACGTCCTTAGTGCCGGCGTCCTCAGGGGCAGGGCTTTGGGACAAATGCAACTAAAGAAAATACGGTAAAAGGCCCCCACTGTCACACAGCATGATCCCTGAGAGCTGGAGGGTGGACAGAGCACAAATGGTCGGTATAGCCACCACTGAGCCCTGCTGGCACTGGGAGATAAAAACTATGTTAAAAAAATGCAGACTTCATGAGAGCAAGTTGAGATTGTTGATCCTAGGGTCAGGGAGCCCTGGAAGCCATGAGTGATCATGGGAGGCATGCGTCCAGGATAGGAATGTAGCAAGGAGCCGATGGTGAAGTCTGATGGGTGTAGAAGAGTGGGCATGGTAGATGGAACAAGGCATGCCAGAATGACTCACTGAAGGCATGATAGCAGACTGAATGTAACAGAGACTGTTGGTATGACTGAGACTGAGGAACTGAGCAGTGATGGTGGAAGCACGCCAACCAATCCCAAGGGGAAGTTCTTGTCAGGGCGGAGAGAGCATGGAAGTAAATAGACAGAACATAGGAGGGGTAGACTGAAAGCCCTCTTTTGTGGAGGGCTATAGAACCCTGGGGCAGCAGCCCAAATGAGCTGTCAAACACTTGGGGGAAGGCTAGATCCCACTGTGCCATCTTGGTAGTTTAATACAAATGAATCATCTGGATAGTGAGCTAAGCCAGCAATAAAGGGACAGAAGGCTGGCTAGAGTTACGCAATCTGCTCCCGGGTTGCGTAGCTCTAGATCCCAGAGGCAGCATGAGGACTGCTTCTGGAGCAATGTTGCCACCCAGAGCCCAAAAAACACCAAGGAGGTAGATGGCACAGCAGAGCCATGGACCCAGAAGAAAAAATTACTTACCTTAGTAATGTTGTTTCTTCTAATGGAGTCTTGCTCTATTTTGACTATTGCAGTGATCTCCAACCTTTGAACTGCCCCGGAGAACAAAGAGTTAACTTTCCATGCAAGGCATGGAACGCTGAGTTCGAGCTCGGTTGAAGCCTCTGTCTGCTGTTGTTTGAACCCCAACCACGAGATATTTACGAGCTATACTCACTGGGCATTCTGTGTGGAAACTGTAAACTCACACTAGCCAACTGGCAACTAAATTCAATGAAAAGGTTTTTTTGGTTTCAAAGCAAAGACTCAAGTCAGGAAACCCAAAAAACAAAACACGACACGCACCCAAAATAAAGGAGGGTGAGAAAAGGGGGCACCTCTAGGTGCCAACACTGCTCCTGCCCACCCACATCCCAAAACCAGGTTCTGAGAGGGAGGTGGGGAGGTCAGAATACAGCAAGAGTCCATTAGAAGAAACAACATTACTAAGGTGAGTAATTTTTCTTCAAACAACATGAAGTCTTGCTGTATTCTGACTATTGCAGACTATCAAGTAGTACCTCCATGGAGGAGGAACAGAACCTACTTTGGGAATAGGCTCTGAAGTACTGCTGTGCCAAACCGAGCATCACTCCTAGCCTGGATATCCAGAGAGTAATGCTTGGCAAAAGTATGGACTGTTTTCCAGGTGGCTGCTTGACAGATCTCTAAGATAGGAATATCCCTGGCAGGAGCCAGGGAAGCAGCTGTACCTCTAGTAGAGTGTGCCCTCAGGCCTGAGGGTGGGGTCCTACCCAATTTTTCATAGCAGAATTGTATACAAGAGACAATCCACCTGGCAATAGATCTTTTAGTGGCAGGCTTTCCTCACCGACCTCTCCATAAGTGAGGAACAATTGAGGGAGTCAAACCTGTGACCCTTGGTGCGCCTATGTAGGTAGCTAAGGGCCCTTTTACGTCAGGCTGTGCAGCCTCCTCTCCAGAGGAGGAATGGTCAGTGAAGAAAACAGGAAGAGACATAGACTGGTTAAGGTGGAACTCTGAGACCACCTTAGGCAAAAACTTCCTATTAGTTCTTAGGACCACCTTATCTCTATGAAAAGAGATAAAATCAGGCTCTACTGACAGGGCTTGCAATTCACTGATGCACCTGGCAGAGGTAATGGCTACCAAAAACACAGTTTTCCAAGTCAAGTACTTAAGTTCTGCAGAGGACAAAGGCTCAAAAGGGGGTTGCATAAGCTGAGCAATGCAAACATTTAGGTCCCAAGCAGGAGCAGGGTCCCTGAAGGGAGGATTGGTGTGCAGCAATCCCTTGAAGAATTTGCAAAATACAGGATGAGCTGAAAGAGAAGAGGGCTTGCCTACTGACAAAAAAGCAGAAACAGCTGCTAAATGAACTTTGAGTGTAGCTGGTCTGAGTTCCAAGCCATTGAGATGAACCATATAGTCCAGGACTGTAGGCAACCCAGCAGATTCTGGAGAAATATGCTTACCAGAGCACCAAATAGTGAACCTTTTCCATTTGGAGTTGTAAGTCTTTCTGGTGGAAGGCTTTTGAGAAGCCTTTAGAATATCCAGAACACCTTGAGAGGGGTGCAGATCAGCAAACTCTAACTCTGCAAGAGCCAGGCCTTGAGATTGAGAGATTTGAGATTCGGATACCAAACCCTCCCCTGAGAGGATGTCAACAGGTTGTAATTCCTGGGAAGAGACAGGGGAAGGTGGACTGTTAAGGACAGCAACAGTGGGTACCAGGGCTGTCTGGCCCAGTCTGGAGCAATCAGAATCACTTTGCAGGGTTGAGACCTGATTTTGGCTAGTACCTTGAACGGGAGAGGGAAGGGGAGGAGGGGAGCATACAGGAACTTCCCTTCCCAATTGAGAACTAGAGCATCCAGGGGGACTGAGCCCAATACTGGGGGTCTGCAGCAAAAAAGAGGAAGTTGGTGATTGTCTGGGGCTGCAAAAAGATCTATCTGTGGAGTGCCCCATCTGGAGAAAATCACCTTCAAAATTAGGGGATCTAGGGACCATTCATGGTGGCCCTGAGATATCCTGCTGAGAGCATCTGCCAGGACATTGTCCTTCCCTGGGAGGCGCACTGCTGTCAGAGAAGTTTTCAGAGAATAGGCCAGAGACCACAACTTCATTGCTTCTATGTACAAGGCCGTAGACCGAGTGCCCCCTTGCTTGTTGATGTACCACATTGTGGTGGTATTGTCTGTTCTGATCTGGACTACTTTGTTCTGAACAGACTTGGAAAAAACTTTAGTGCCAGAAACACTGCTCTGAGTTCCAAGAGATTGATGTGAAGCAGAGATTCTTGAGGTGACCACAGCCCTTGGTGGTCAGATCCCCAAGTGGGCTCCCCAGCCCAAGAGGGAGGCATCTGTGGTAAGGATTAGAGAATGAGATTGAGTGACAAAAGGAACTCCTTGCCTTAGATTGTCCTGATCCTGCCACCATTGCAAAGCCTGGATCAGGGTTCGAGTCACTGGGACTAGTTTGGTCAGGGAATCCTTTCTCTGGGACCAGAAGGTTCTCAAGTGGAACTGAATGTCCCTCATCTGAAACCTTGCCCCCTGTTCCACTGCTGTAGAGGCTGCCATGTGGCCCTGGAGCTGCAAGAAGTGCCTTGCTGGTCGAGACACCTGAAGGGTGAAAGAAGAGGCCAGTTCTACTAGTGTCCTTGCCCTGTCCAGGGGAAGGAAGGCCTTTGCTCTTATTGTATCGCGCTCCGCCCCTATAAAGGTGAGGAGCTGCACTGGCTCCAGAACTGACTTTGGAAGATTTAGGAGGAATCCTAAGGAATTGAGCAGTTGCTGAGTTATCTGGAGTTGTGACTTGACTTGGTCTGGAGACTGACCCACTATGAGCCAGTCGTCTAGGTATGGAAAGATGGAGATCTTTTTTCTCCTTAGGAAAGCAACCACTACTGCCAGGCACTTTGTGAACACCCTTGGGGCTGATGTTAGACCAAAGGGCATTGCTCTGAATTGATAGTGGCCTGAGGGCAACTCGAACCTGAGGTACTTTCTGTGGGAGCACCTGATGGGAATGTGAAAATAGGCATCCTTGAGGTCCAGGGAGGCTAGCCAGTCCCCTGGCCTTAGAGAGGGCAGAATTATTCCCAGAGTCACCATTTTGAATTTTGGCTTTAAAAGGTGCTTGTTTAAATATCTCAGATCCAGGATGGGCCGCCATTCTCCTGTCTTGTTGGGGGTTAGGAAGTACCTGGAGTACAATCCTTTTTCCCTGTGTAGGGCTGGAACCCTTTCTATGGCTCTGAGAGCCAAGAGGGAAGAGACCTCTGCCTCTAGGGCAAGGGCCTCTGAAGGATTTGCAGATGGAAAGGATCTGGTTCTCATCTTGGGAAATTTTTTGAAGCTGAGAACCAGTCCCTGGCTTACTACTTCCAGGACCCACTTGTCTGATCTTAAAGACTTCCAGTCCTGGACAAAGTAAGCCAGCCTGCCCCCTACAGGTAGTGGAGAATCGGCCCAGGCAGACCCATCAGGGTGTCTGCTTGGCAGAGGCTTTAGGCTGAGGGGTGGAAGCAGGCCTGCTCATACCCCGTCTGTCTCTCCCTCTAAAGAACCCCCTCTGAGCAAAGGCAGAAGAGGAGGCCTGGGCTTGGTAAAAAGGTCTATGAAAGGGCCTGCCCCTGCCCCTGGAATGCTGCCTCTGGGGAGTGGCTTGCCTTTCTTTGGCCTGAGCACTCCTGTAGGTGGTCCTGTACTCATCCATTTTTTTCATGTAGTTCTCTGTCTGCTCCCCAAACAGAGAATTACCAATGACAGGAAAATCCATGGCCTTAGCCTGGGTATCCTGTGACAGGCTAGTACATCTGAGCCAAGCCATCCTTCAAAGGCCACAGATGTAGCCATGACTCTAGAAGAAACATCATTGGAGTCCACAGCAGCATGAAATTGCACCTGGATGCCTCAATCCCATCCAGCCACCCACTCCAGCTCCTTGGCAAGCTGATCAGGGGCCTGTTTAGCTAGAGCCATCACAGTGTCCCACCTGGACTTCTGGTATCTAGCTGTGTAGGCCATATAATTAGCCTGCCTGAGTCCCAAAGATGCTGCCATGTACTGTTTCTTTGCCATGGCATTAATCCTCCTGAAGTCCTTATCTGGGGGGTGTGAAGCCAAGGGTATATTTGCCTTATCACAGGCAGCAGCCTGCACTACCCCAACATGGCTGCATTGCTGGGAAAGGAACTCCGTGTCTGAGCCTGAAAGAGTATACCTCTTGTCCATTCTTCTGTCCACAGGAGATATGGAATTAGGAGTTTTTAAAATTTTAAATGTCTGTTTCCCAAAAGACTTATGGAGGGGAATAGACAATCTCCTGGACTCTGGGATGTCCATCATCTCAACGAAATCAGGCTCCTCCTGATCCTCTACTGCTTCTTCCATAGGAAGCTGGAGGGTTTCAGCCACTTTTTTGTAAAACATAAAGTGGGAAGGGGACTCAGAAAACCTAGTAGGAGAAACACCTGAAGGTCTGTCTGGGGAGATGTCCGGGTCAATGGGCACATCCAGACTTTCATAATCACCATCACTATCTTCATACTCTCCCTCCTACTCCTCCAGTTCATAAAATTCTTCTAAAGTATAATCCGGAACCGGGGGAGCCGACTGAACCGAGCCCCTGACCGATGGTGCCGGTTTGGTCGGAACCGAAGTTAGCGATTGAACTATCCTTATCGCTTTGGCTATCTCATCAGCGGTCGGAGAAAGAACTTGTGGATCCGAACCGGCTGACTTATCCCTTCTTTTTCTTTTAACTGGAACTGACTCCTCAGAATCGGTTCTCCTTTTGCCCAAAGAAGTTTCGCCCTGGTCAGAGGGCACTCCTTCTGGTTTGGTCGGAACCTAACCGGGCTGGCCATCCGGGTCAGTGGACTTCTCAGCCTCCCTTTCCCTCAGTCTACCTACTCTCTTATCCAGGGTAGCTTTGGGAAAACTTTTACAAATTTGGCAGTGTGAATCGTGGTGGTTAAACCCCAGACAATAAACACAGGTGGTGTGGGGATCAGCCTTAGCAAAGGCTTCCCCACACACACTACAGTGTTGAAACCCAGTGGGCCTGGTTTTTTTCTTGGGTTTCTCAGACATGGCCAATCCTAACCAAAACTTACCCTTTTTTCGGCAATCTGCCAGGCAAGACACCCCTATCAGTTCCTGATCATGTTACAGGTCTTGGAAAAAAATGTAATGAAATCCGTTTTTTTAGAACCGATACGGACCGGTTACAACACTCTAATAAGAATAGAAAACTTTTTTTCACAAACCTGATCGGTTCAGACCGAACCGATCCAATGTTTACAAGTTCACACAGAAAACTAATATAGAAAACCTATCTAGTACTCATGGTACCACAGACAGACTTAACCGACAGGTTAGATTGTAGAAATTCGGTTGAAACCGAGAGAAAAAACGACACTTTAACCGACTTTTTTGAACCGAGCGAAAGAGAAATCTCCAGAGCGACTGTTCAGTGAGGCGGAGTAAAGAATCTGGCGGCTGAGATTCAAATAACAGCAGACAGAGGCTTCAACCGAGCTCGAGGTCAGCGTTCTATGCCTTGCATGGAAAGTTAACTCTTTGTTCTCCGGGGCAGTTCAAAGGTTGGAGATCACTGCAATAGTCAGAATACAGCAAGACTTCATGTTGTTTGAACAGGAGGAGGATGCCCAGAGGCAGCTGTGCGGCATTGGGTGTGGGTGGGGAGGACTGTAGGAGCAAAAGAAAGCTACTGCGTGACGGCCACAGTGAAAATTCTAAGTGTCCAAAGGATGCTTGGACACGTGTGGTTTTAACCACGTGGCGGGGGTGTGGCATGGTCACCTATTACCTCCTCCAAACTACAGGCAAAGCTCTTCAATTGTGCAGAATTTATGAGTCACTGTATACGTAAGTTTATAGTATTCAGTGCAGCTCCAAATAAGGTGATTCTGGAGATTAAGGTGGTTGCAAACGAGGAACACCTGAGCCAAAATAGCAATTTAAGATGCGTAATTTACAATATGGGGCAAACTTGAAGATTAAGGGCAGGTAAAGGTGTAACTGGTGTGTGTGTGTGTGGAGAACAGCATTCAGAGCAGCGGGAGTAGTGGCAGCATGAATGGAGAACCAGAGAAGAGGGAGTCTGTACAAGAAAGCAGACTGCCTAGCAGAGGTCTTGGCATGGGGAATGGTGAAAGCAGGCATCTCCCAGAACCATCCCCAAAGCAGGCAGGCAGGAGCCTGAGATGGGCGTGGGGCTGGGCTGGACAGCACTTTTCCAATCAGTGGCTATTTCCCCGCCATAGGTCCCTCCCACTGACAGCATGCTTATCTTGTCAGGTGCTGGCACACCTGTCATACCAGCGCACGTGCTTTCCCCACCCAGCGCGTTCTGCAAGCTCTCAATTGCACAGCCTCCTGCGCCTACCCTGGTCATGGTAAGACAGGGAGTCATGCTTCTTTCTGTGAGCAGCTTTGGTTTTATGAACATGGCACCTTAGAAGTTTTGCTGCACTAAGGCCCTTTTTGCAGTCATGCTCTGCCATAGGGCACCCAACAACCATTTTTCATTCTGTACAATGCTGTGGATCCTTGGATGGGAGGGGTGAACATTCTGGACCCTTAGGTCTTTTTACTTCTATAATTTCCCATGTTCATAAGTATTTCTGGGGCATGCAAACTGTGTAATTGCCTCTCTCAATCTCTCTCTCACACATGTACACACACACACATACACACACACGCACACACACTGGGGAGGGTGTCCTTAATAAGGGCTTCCTGTGTGCATTCCAGTCTCATTCCCCCTTGGCTACAGATGTGGAAACAGAGAGAGCGAGAGAGACTGAAAGCGAGAGAGGGAGAACTATGAGATTCACTCTTTGTGCATTATGTTTCTGTGGTTCAGTTGCTACACGTACACCAGTGAAATAATGCAGCTGTTAACCAATTATATACCTTGCAGAACTTACTGATCTATGCATTCACTACTGAAACAGAGCAGGGAGGACTGGCTCACAAGAAGCAGGACAAGGGGAAGCATTATAAACCATTGCTTTATGCAGAGGGTGGTTACCATGTGTAATATTCCTCCTGATGAGTTTGTGGAAGCTAGCACTGTTCAGATTTTCAAAGTATGACTAGACAGAGTCCTGAGGGCCCAACTGATAAGCTTGGATATGCCCCCCTCCCCCCTGGTAGAGTACACAGAGTGATCAGAAAGGAGGGGACTTAGGGAGGGGTTTTCTGAAGGAGGAGGTGATCAATCCACACCTCAGGTGAATGTACAGGGGAACAGCGTAGAGTGAGAGTGGTGGGAGTGGGAGGGGACTTGGGGTGACCAATAGCAAGAGAGAAAAGAGAGGATGGGCAGGCCACCAAGCAGAGGGGGTAGGGGGCATTTGGTCAAAAAGGAGGGGGGAGAGAAGCAGGAATTGTGGAGGGTAGTTTCCCTCCGTGCTAGAAGTCTAGAGAACAAGATGGATGACATGCAAACCTTGATGACAGAGGGAGAGGTGGACCTGGCAGCAGTCACTGAGACCTGGGCTACCCAAAATCATGACTGGGATACCTCCATTCCTGGGCATGCTATCTATAGAAGGGACAGGGAGAAAGGAAAGGGAAGGGAAGGGGTGGCACTATACATCAGGGAGGGCATTAACGAGGAAATTGGGGATGGGAAATTAGAGGCATTGTGGGCTCAAATTCAGACAGCAGAGAAGGAAATTAAGACTGGGTGTAGTTTATAGGCCTCCATATCAGACTGAGGAAAGGGAGAGAGAGAGAGAGAGCTAGGTGACATGATCAGGATGGCAGCTGAAAGGGAAGAAGTGGTGGTGACAGGAGACCTTAGTTTTCCTAAGGTGGATTGGAGTGTCCTATCCACCACCTGTGCCAAGAGTCAACTGTTACTGGACGTAATCCAGGATGGGTTCCTGGTTCAGGGTGCAACTGTACCAACAAGGGAGGAAGCCATCCTGGACCTGGTACTTACAAATAAGGAACACGTATGGGACATCACAGTGGAGGAGCCCTTGTGGAACAGTGATCACCAGATGGTCTGGTCCTGAGCTGATATAGGGAAGAAACACCAAGCATGAAGACAAAAGTGCTAGATTTCAGGAAGGCGACTGTGGTAGGATGGGAGAGGTTTTGACGAGAAAACTAACTAACCTTGAGGAAGCTATGAGTGTGGAAAAAAGGTGGACAATGATCAGGGAAGGGGAAGGGATTGTGGCAGCCACTAACACTTGCTGGAAACAGAAGGGAAAGAATTCCAAGGCCAGGAAACCTATTTGGTTCAGTAGGGAAGTGAGTCAAACAGTCAGGGATAAGAGGGTTGCATATAGGAGTACAAGTAGTCCCAGAAGGATGAGGATAAGTGTCTCTACCTGGAGAAAGTTAGGGAGGTCAAAAGATCAGGCAGGTCAAAGCTGGGAAGGAGTTGCAAATTGCAGAGGGGATTGAGGGGGAGAAAGCCTTCTTTAGGTATATCAGTGAGAAGAGGGACACGAAGACAAGTATAGTTGAGCAAGAAAATGAGGAGGGGTGAGTGGAAGACAGTAAAGAGAAAGCAAAGGTGTTGAATGAATAATTCTGCTCTGTCTTTATGTGTGACCTCTGCGTCATTGTGTCCAGGTTCACACCCCTGCCTGATGACTGTACAGGGCCCACCTGGTTGAGGGGGTTGGGTTCATTCTCTTTCCTACAGTAGGAGAGTTTGTCTCAGAACAAATAAATTGCATGATGCCTCCACCCAGAGATAATAAGTGGGCCAGATGTGTGTAGTACCAGCTCCTGGGATGCAGTACCTAGCCACCTCCCTATACTGGACTGGATCACCACCTGGGGACCAATAAGACAGTTGTTACCTTCACCAATAAACACTTTAGTCTGGTTATACAAAATGGGTGCACACACACAAGCAAAATTCAACAAATTAACAGTGCTTTCATTTAAGAATCCAGATCTGGAAACTGGAGGAAAGAGGGGGTTAGTCAACTGCAAGTCACTTTGAACACTTCCACCCTATAGCAGAGCTCCCCAGGAGCCAGTGTACTGTGGGTCACTACCACCCTTTCAGATCCCACACAGTCTATAAAGCACTCGCAGAATCAAGAGGCACAAAAAAAAAAATAGAACTGTACTACACAGAGTGCGATAAGAATTACTTACCATAGTAATCTTGTTTCTTCCCAGTGATACTCAGGTATTCAGAACTTCTGCAGTGTCCCTTTAAGACTGAACTGCCCGGAGAGAATTTGGAATGGTATGCAAATGATGGAATCTTTATGTGCTATTTTCAAATGTTGCCTTAAGCTAACTGCCTAGGTTCTAAACCCTCAGATTTCCTTGGAGCCTGGAAAGACAGGCCTCAAAAAACTAAGCATCTATATATAAAAACCTTAGTGATTAGAAATATAATAATAATAATAATAATGGAAAAACACTCAAATGCCCTCAAGAGGGGGAAACCCCAAAACTAGAGGTCATAAAATGTAACAATACCCTTGAATGTCAGAAATCACCTGAAGGGGAAAAACAACAAAATGACCCCAAATCACAAACAATAGTACCTGATTGTGGCACCTATATAGTATGTCACAAAAACATTCCCAGGAATGCAGAGGCTACTAGTTCTTGAAGGGAAGGCAAGGTGGGAAGTTCTGAATACCTGAGTATCACTGGGAAGAAACAAGATTACTATGGTAAGTAATTTTTTCTTCTAACCCCAGTACTCAGGTATTCATAACTTCTGCAGACTAAAAAGCAGTACCTTTGGAGGTGGGCACAGAACCTACTTTGGAAACAGACTCTGCAGGACTGCTGTGCCAAACCTGGCATCACTCCTGGACAGGATGTCCAAACTGTAATGATTTGTAAAGGTGTGTACTGTTTTCAGGTAGCTGCTTTACAGATAAATACAAAATCACACATGCCCCCACAATGCAAAGCGTCATGGGCTGCATATGCAAATCACCACAGATGTCCACTAATGGGACATTCCTGGCAGCTGCTGTGGTAGCAGCTGTGCCCCTTGTGAAATGGGTCCTCAATCCTGTTGGGGGTTCCCTTCCCACCTTAGGATAGCAAAACTGGATGCACTGTACTATCCAGCGAGAAATGGACCTTTTAGATGCTGTGTTATCCTTTCCCACATTCTCATATGTCAGGAACAGCTGTTTTTTGTCCTGCCTATGGTCCTTAGTGGCTGTCATGTACTAACTAAGAGCTCTCTTAACATCCAGACTGTGGAGCCTCCTTTCACCAGAAGTAGAGTGCTCAGTGAAAAAGACAGGTAGGGTAATGGTTTGGTTCAAGAGGAAAAAAGAAATCACTTTAGGGAGAAATTTCCTGTTTGTTCTCAGGACCACTTTGTCCTTGTGGAAGGAAATATGGTCCTAGTCTATGCAGAGAGCCTGGAGTTTGTTGATTCTAGCAGAAGTATTGCCACTAGGAAAACTGTTTTCCATGTGACATATTTTAGATGAGCTGAAGACATGGGCTCAAAAGGAGCCCCCATGAGTTTGGCTATACATACATTGAGGTCCCTTGCCAGCACTGGCTCCATGTGAAGGGGGTGCAAATGGGAAAGGGCCTTAAAGAATCTCTTAAAGATAGGGTCTGAGGCAAGAGAAATCCTATGCCTGGATGAAATGTAAGCAGATGCTGCAGACAAATGTACCTTCAGGGTACTGGGCTGAAGGCCCAAAGAATGCAAATAAGTAAGATAATCCAGCATGACTGGTACCCCAGCCTGTGTTGGCACAATATTCTGAGTGGAACACCAAATAGAAAACCTTTTCCATTTTGCAGCATAGGTTTTCTTAGTGGAGGGCTTCCTGTAACCCCTCAGAATGTCCAGGACACCTTCAGAAAGGTTTAGGTCTGCATATTCTAGGTCCTCAAGAGCCAGGCCTTGAGCTTGAGGGATCTGAGGTTCGGGTACAGGAGCCTCCCCTGATGGAGGTTAACAGGTTGTGCCTCCTGAGAAGCTGTATCGGCTCGGCCACAGACATGGAGAGCAGAAGAGAGTACTATGGCTGCCTGGGCCAGTCTGGAGCTGTCAAGATCATGGATGCTGACTGGGACCTGAGCTTGAGCAAAACCCTGTACACCAGGAGAAGGGAGGGAAAGCATACAGATGTTTCCCTGACCAGTCCAGAATTACAGCATCGCATCCAGGGGGACTGTTTCCTGCTCTGGTGGTCTGCAACAGTATTTTGGCAGGTGGTGGTTCTGGTGGGATACGAACAAGTCTACCTCTGGAGTGCTCCACCTCCTGAAAATCACTTCCACCACTTGCCTGTTTGGAGTCCATTCGTGATGGGCCTGGTTAATCCGACTCAAGGTGTCTGCCAAGCTGTTGTCCTTGATGGCCAGATGAATGGCCTGTAGGAAAACTCCCAATGAGTATGCCAGACTCCATATTTTCATAGTTTATGTGAAGAGAGGGTTTGATCTTGTCCCTCCCTGCTTGTTTATGTAGTACATGGTGGTGGTATTGTCTGTTCTGATCTGTACCATCTTTCCCCTGTAGCAGTGACATGAAGGCCTTTAGTGCCAACAATACTGCTCTGTGCTCCAGCAGGTTTATGTGCAGGAGTGACTCTGCACTTGACCAAGAGCCTTGGGTGGTGTGATCTCCTGGGTGGGAACCTCACCCCAATAGTGATGCATCCGTTGTGAGAACTACTGATGGGGGCTCTTGCTGAAAAGACACCCCTTCTCTCAGATTGGTTTCCTCTTTCCATCATTCGAGGACTTGTAAGAGAGTTCCTGTTACTGGAATCAGTTTTGAAACAGGGTCTCTTCTTTGGCACCAGTGAGCTCTAAGGTGAAACTGGAGTCCCTCATTTGGAATCTGGATCCCAGCACTGTGCCAGTGGCAGCTGCTATGTGGCTCAGTAGCTAAAGAAACTGTCTTCCAGTTTTTGATTTGTTTAGGCTGAATGAACCTGTTAACTGTTGGATGCTCCTTACCCTGTCCAGAGGCAGGTATGCCTTACCCTGCAGGGTATTTAACTCGGCTTTTATGAACTGCAATACCTGAGCAGGCTGTAGGACAGACTTTTTTAGGTTTATCAGGAATCCTAGAGACTCCAAAAGCTCTTGCGTGAGTTGCAGCTGCTCCCTGACGTGCTGGGGTGATTTTCCCACCACCAGCCAGTCGTCTATGTACAGGAAGACTGTGACACCTTTTTTTTTCGAAGGTGTGCCACTACCACTGCCAGACACTTTGTGAACACCCTTGGTGCTGAAGTGAGACCGAAGGGCAGGGTTAAGAACTGATAGTGACTTGAAGGGAGTCTGAACCCGAGGTATTTTCTGTGCGACTCCCTTATGGGGATGTGGAAATAGGCATCTTTTAGGTCCAGAGATGCCAGCCAGTCCCCTTTATGGAGGGTTGGCAAAATCAGTGCCAGTGTTACCATTTTGAACTTTGATTTTGTTAGGTATCTGTTTAAGACCCTGAGGTCTAAGATGGGCTGCCACTCCCCATTTTTCTTTGTGGTAAGAAAGTATCTTGAGTAAAATCCCTTTCCCTTTAAGTGGATTGGTACTGGTTCTACTGCTTGTGACAGAAGCTGTTTTTGAACCTCTATTTCCAGGAGTTTTCTCTCTGCATTTGAAGATGGTTTGGGGGGGGGTGCTGTGGAGCACACCTGCCGATAAGACACAGTCAGAGAGAACTCTGCAACTTAGACATATTTTACAGCTACAAACCAACTTTTAAGTACTCTAATTGAAAGTTTTAGGACTTATTTGAAACCTTATCGAGCTGCATCTGTGCATACCTTTCTTTGCCATGGGTCGTTCTAACAAAGGCACTGGAAATAGCTCGAAAGCTCCGATGCCAGCGGAACCTCAACATGCAACTGAAGGACAACCATCTCAAGGGTCAGAGCCGCCATGGAAGACCCTCCAACTCTCTATGCAAGTAATTGACCAGAAAGTAGAAACCATCCTGTTGAGAATGACAGAACAGAGTTAAAAATAAAAGCGTCTAAAATTGCTACCTTGGCGGAACCAACCGTAACAAAGGCCCTCTTAGCTACGAACAAAATGGCCCAGGAAAATTCACAGTTGAGATACCATTTGGAGGCCCTGGAAAATACACAACGGGAATCTAATGTTAGGATGGCAGGCTTACCGGAGAACTGTGAGGGAAATAATTTGATGGCTTTCCTCCAGGAGCGGCTTCTGGGAGCCTTGAAGCTGGAACATGATGACTTGAAGCATAGCTTTGTCAGAGCCTACCGTATCTCCCTGAGGGCCTCTGGGAACAATGACAATTGGCCTCGCACTGTTTTTCTGGTGACCATGAGTGCCATGATTCGGGACCGGATCCTACAGGCTGCAGGGGAGTCGGAAGCCCTTAATGTTTAAGGCAACACCATTCATATCTTTCTGGATCTGTCCTTTGCTACGCGAGCAAAGAGAAAGCGATTCAATGCAGTTTGAGCCAAGTTGAAAAGTTTGGGGGTGGCCCACTCCTTGATTATGCCCGCCTGGGCTATGGATCCATTATGGGGGGCATACCTTCCAATACACCGATCCAGAGGAAGCAGGGAAAAAAGCTGAGTCCATTGCCAAAGAATTTGCGGTGACTCGACCCCAAATTTTTTAGATGAGGAGGACACCTGAAATGGAAACATAGTGGGCAAGTACTGTTAACTCCATAGGGGTTTTCGGTGGTTTATCTACTTGAGTTTCTCTGAGTCGGAAGGAACAGGTCGCTCATTGGGGACAGTTTCTTAGGTTACCGTTATTAAGTTGGACTACAAAGTTATGTTCTCTATAAAAGAGATTTGAAAATGTTTCCCTAATGTATGAGACCATGTGATTTCTATGCCTTGTTAGAGTTGCATTGGGGGTTGGGGGGGTTGTACTTTAACTCTACCTTGGACTGTCTGCCTAATGTTTTGCTAATTGAGTATGCCAGAGTCTAAATCTCACTAGATTAAAGTTGGCTTTGTTGTTAGCTGTCTGATATAATAGCAGAGCTTCTCTCAGAAATGCTAGCAATGTAATGTTTTTTTTTTATGAAGGAAGGGGGTTATATCAACATGAATGTTGAGTCTGCGTTTTCTGGACTGCCTTTTTCTCTTTCCAGGTGACCACCCAAAGTCTTGCAGGGTGCAGCTATTTTTGGACTATTATTTCTGAATTTAAACAACTGTTTGGAATACCCCCACTATCCAAAAAACAGATTGTCAAGACAAACAAAACTGATATATTGGATGCTTCCTTATGTAATGTGATCTCTTGCATGAGAATGCATTATGATATTGTTTTTTTAATTAAAACAATAAAATACAATTTCAAAAAAAGAAGATGGTTCTTAAAGGTGGGAGGGATTTGAAGGTTAGAGACAATCCCTGGCACACTACTTCCAGGACCGACTTGTCTGTGGTGATGTTTTTCCAAGCATGAAAATAGTGAGCCAGTCTACCTCCTACAGGCAGTAGGGAGGCGGTCTGTACAAACACGTCAGGGTGCCTGCTTTGCTTGAGGCTGAGCTTAATATTGGGAACCACGCCTGGAACCCCTTCTACCCCTGCCTCTGAAGTATCCCTGCTGTGGATACTACTGGTAGTGAGGTGTAGCCATGGCCTGGAAAAAGGGCCTGCTTTGAAAGGATCTGCCCCTGCCTCCCCTTCCATAGAGTCTGGTGGATGGGGAAGCTTTATCTTTCACAGAATTGCCTCTGTAGGTGGCCTTGAATTTATCCACCTTTTTCACATAAGACTCTGTCTTTTCCCCAAAGAGGGGAGTTTTCCTTCAATGGGAAATCCAATGCTTTGGTTTGTGTGTCCTGGGTAAGATTTGTGGATCTTAGCCAAGCAAACCTTCTCTGAGCCACAGTGTTTGCCATCCACCTGGCAGCTGTGTCATTCAAATCAGCAGCCATTTGAAATTGATATTTGGCTGCTTCCAAACCAAAATGGTTGTTTCAGCTAAGTCCGCTGAAAGGGGAGACTGTGCCTTGTCTGACATAGCAAGGACTGATTGCCAAAGAGATTTTCGGTATTGTCAGCATAGACCTGGAAGTTTGCCTGCCCGATGGCCAAGGAGGCTGAAAGGTAACCTTTCTTGGCCATGCTATCAATCTTCCTAGAGTCTTTGTCTGGAGGGTGGGATGCTAGTGGAACCCTTACCTTGTCACAGGCTGCCACTTGCACCACCCCTTGGTGGTCAGGGTAAGAGAACAAGAATTCAGCACCCTGCCTTTCCAACTGATACTTTTTATCCAACCTCTTATCCAGAGGGGGAGTAGTATTAGTATTACACCCTCTTCAATTCCTTCTGTCGCTTTGCCCTGGATGCCCTCCCTCGCACCCGCCACTGCGATCTTTATCATGCCCTATCCTTCCCTTCTCTTACAAATAGGCGACTCTCCCACTGTGCTAAATTCACCTCCACGCACTGGTTAGGTGAGCTCCTTTCCTACCTAACCTCCTCCTTTATAACAATCCCCCCATCCTCCCATTCCCTTAGATCAACCGACTTCCGCTCCCTGGTAGTCCCCCGCAGATCCACCCTAATCGGCCAATCCGCCCTCCCTCACCTTCCAAAAATTTGGAATTCACTCTCCCCTCAAATCTGGCACTCATCCTCCACCTACTCCATCAGCTCTGCCCTCAAAAATTATCTTGTGCCTAACTGTTCCTGCCATGTCCCTCCCTAATTCCCTCCTATAAGCCCTGGATATCCCCTACCCTCTACCACCACGGGGGCACAATTTGAAGATAGAGGGGGGATGGCTCAGAGGTAATGTGAGGAAGTATTTTTTCACAGAGAGGGTTGTGGATGCATGGAACAGCCTCCCTGAGGAGGTCGTGGAGTCAAGAACAGTGGGGGAATTAAAGAATGCATGGGACAGGCATAAGGCAGTCCTAGTGGGGGGTAGTAGGAAGTAAGCTGTTGGTTAACTAGGATCTGCAGCTTATCTGTTAGGTAGGAAAATGGGCAGACTAGGTGGGCCAAGCGGTCCTTATCTACCGTCAAATTCTATGTTTCTGTGTTCTGTCACCTTCATTTTACCCTATGGACCCCCCCCCCAAATTTCTAGCTCTCCTCCCCTTCTCCCAAATTGCTCCCCCTTACTGGCCTCCCTTGATCTCTCACAGAATGTAAGGGACGCAAATGCTCTCTATGGGCCCCTCCCCTACCTGCCGCAGGGGCTTGTATCCCTCATCTAATCCCCCTCTCCCTACATCCCTCCACCTCATCCCTCCCCCTCCGTTCACCCTTTTTTTTTTACATAAACACTTGTTTACTTACTAACCCGGCACTTATTATTGTTCACTTGTTCTGCATATTGTGCAAAACTCTTTTTTAACACTGTTTGCAACACCTGCCTTGCAACTGTATGTAAATGTTGATCTTGTAACTTGAATGTAACTTGAACATAACTCTTCCCCTTCCCCCACCTTCCCCCTCCCTCCCTCTTCCTTCCCTCTCACCGCCCTTCTTTTCTTTTATGTAATGCACTTGTTTACTTATTAACCTGGCACTTATTACTGACCCTGCTCTACCTATTATGTGCAACACTGTTGTACCACTGCTTGTAACACCTGCCTTAGAACTGTGTATGTTAATGTTGATCTTGTAACTTGAATGTTTAATGTTTCAGTCCCTATTGTACACTTCCAGGTCTCACCGGGAGACAAACAACTTATTGCTCAGTGTGCCTTCCTGGTGAAACATTTCAATAAATAAATAAATTAAGTGTTTGTAAAATCTTTAAGGCATCCTTCTTAAAGAACTTGTTAACAGGAAGGAGAAGCTTTTTTAGTGGGTGTCGGCCCATCATTTCCATATATTCAGCTTCTTCATCCTCAGTCATCTCACTTGTGGGGATGTCTAATGCATCCACCATCCTTCTTACAAAAGTAAAGTGTGAGGAGCAGTCCTCTGATGCCCTAGGAGAAGAACCAAAGTCTTGTTCAGGGGAAACCTCCGGTTCATTGTGGTCCCCATCAGCCTCCACATCAATATTAACATACTCTTCTTGTTCAAAAAGGGAAGATTGCGAAGAAGAGCCAGTCTGTTTGGCGGGAGTCTGAGGCAGAGGAGCAGTCAGCCCCTGTAAAGCCTGGATAACTCGAAAGGCCTGTGCAATCTCATCAGCAGTTGGCATTTTTATTGCAGGCACAGAAGTCCCCAAATGCTGCTCAGCTGGGGGTTCTGTGAGCTTTGTTTTCTTAGATTTTATAGAAGGAACCGGGAAGTCAGCAGGTTCAGCAAGCCTCTTTGGAACTGCTTGTGTACCCGTCTCAGGGGTGGCAGTTACAGCTGTTGTTATTATTGTGGTTTCACCCACAGAAACAGAGGGTGTCGGCTGGTCAGAACTCGAGGGACCCTTACAGAGGGTGTCGGCTGGTCAGAGCTCGAGGGACCCTTAGGAACAGACAGCTTTTTCTTGAGCCTTTCAAGGCGTTTTTTAACAGTTTTATCAGGAAAAGTCTTGCAAATATCACAGTCTGTTTTTTAATGTTCAAAGACCAGGCAGACAACACATAAATTATGTTTGTCTGCTTTGGCAAAAATCTCACCACAATCAGTACAAGGTTTGAAACCGGGTTCACCGGTTTTTCTTTTAGGGTTTTTCAGACATTCTGTGGGTAAAAAATACCCCAAATAAAGAACCGCTAAATAAGAAAGATTTTTAAAACTTACTTAGCTCTTACAATCGGTTCCTGAACTGATGACAAATTGATCGTAACTGGGAACCGAACCCAAAAATGAACCGGAGCTAGTGGTTCAAGAACCGAGATTAATGGTTCACAAAACAAATATTTTAAAACAAATTTAGGTTACACTAACAGAGTTCCTTAGTCAGGGAACTCTGATAAATAAAGAATAAACCCCGGTTCCCCACCGGTTGTACCGAACTGGGCGAAACTGAGAAAGATATAGTTTAAATACAAAAACAACGGTTCAGCTAATATTAACAACTAGCAAAAGGCAGCAAATGAAAAGGAGAAAAATATATATTTTTATAAGTTTTATCGCATCAGGACAGGTAGATGAGGAGAGGATCTCTGAGCTTCTGGTCTTGACAGGTGGAGAGTGAAATCTGAGGGTTTAGCACCTAGGCAGTTAGTTTAAAGAGGACAGGAAATTATTTCTAATTGGTAGCTGTTTATAATGTTCCCATTTACAGAACTGATATCCATAAGCCTAAATGATTCATATGTAACTGTACCCGAGTAAAAAGTGATGTGAAAAGCTGTATTTTGCATTGTTTTGTTTTTACGGGCAGCATTCTGTTGTAGTTCTCTTCATGGAACCTGTGATCTGGAGTTCTGACTATGTCATGGTTTGAGCAAAGAACTCTAAGCGTGGTTCTGGTAGGACACTAGCTCATGTTTAGCATTCTGTACACAAACCATGACATAGTAAAAACTCCAAATTACTGGTTTCATGAAGAGAACTGTGCAGAATGTTGTCCATAAAAAGAAAACTATTGGAAACAAAGTTTTTCACATTCGAGTTTATTAAGGTACAGTTAAATAGGGCTCATTTGGAGGCCATACTTTTGTTTCTTTTACTAGGAACATTACTAACAACGGCCAATTTGCATAGATTTCCTGTCTCCTTTAAGGCAGCATTTGAAACGAGCATTTGTCAATGCCGAATGTTGCTTGCTTTTATGTGCTGTTTAGGTATTTGGAAGTCATTGGAGTGCAAATATTGAAAATTAGTGACCTCACGAGCCGCATGAGAACTGCGCAACGAGGCCAGAAACAGTTGGGTCATAGAAATTTTTCACGAATGTTCAGCATAGCTATTTAAGACCTCTGGTCATGAACAGTGTCAGTGTGATTTTGTTAATGTGTCCCATACATTGAGTTTGCACACCGATCGTCACCATTGCGCCATCGGGCGGAAACACGCTTTTGGGCAGGATGTGAAAATGACAGCTGTACTGCTCATAAGGAATGGTGGTAAAATGGCAATGTTAGAAAATCTGGAGTGGAAATATTGAAAATTCGCAAACCTACGAGTGCGTGTGAACTGTCAACACACACTAAGTAAAACAGTCATTTTAGAATTCTTTCACCAATTTTCAACATTGCCATTTTAAGATCTCTGCTCATGAACAGTGACACTGTGATTTTCATAATGTCCCATACACTGAGTTCGCACACCGACTGCGCCATTGTGCGCTACATGGGTGGAAACATGTTTTGAGCAGGATGTGAAAAATGACAGCTGTACTGCTCATAAGAAGGTGTGGTAAAATGGCAATGTTGAAAATCTGGAGTGAAAATATTGAAATTTCGTGAACTTACGGGCCTGCGTAGGAACTGCGCAACGCACGCCCGTAAAACAGTGATTTCACAGTCACTGCGCAGTCACTGCACGAAATCACCCTTCAGGCCCGAATATCGCCATGACAGTGACATCATTCATGAGAAGAGGTCCTAAGAACCCCATGTTGAAAATTTGGTGCAAAATTCCTAACAATGCCTGAGATATGCAATAAAGTTGAATCCCTCCTATCTAGCCCATTATACAGCTTACCGGCATTTCCTCAGTTTGCGGTCGGCTTTGAAGAGTGCAGACATGTTCCCGGTCCACCGAAGATCGTCGCGCCAGAGTCCGGAGGTAAGTATGGGGTGGGGGTGTGGAGGCTGGGTGCGCAGTGTGGTGGGTGCGGGTTGTGGAGGGGGGTCGGAGATGCGCCATGGGACCGCTTTTGTTTTACAGGTTTAAACAAAAAGACGTCAGGACCGCTTTGCCATGCTGGGGTGGGCTCCCAGCGTGCACAAGGATCGAGGGCGTTCAGCCTGACGGGATTGGGCACTCTGCCGGGTTAAAGAACTGATTGCCATGCTGGGTGGCCTCAGCGCAGCACCAGCTGTGGGGACAATAGCAGCTCAGCCGCGATTGGGCACCCCGCCGGCTCACACAGGACGTGAGGGGCACGCACGCCTGCGGAGGGGGAGCTACGCTATCGGTGTTCACGGAAGCGCAGGCTCTTTCACTGGGGAGTGTTACTGCATTTTGGGAGCGGCACAGACAGCTCCAAAATGCATTGGCTTACAGGGGCCGCGCCTCCGAGCTCACTGACTGAATTGGAGGAGGAGGTGACACACCTCCGAAATCTCCGATGATGGCACTATGTTTCTTGCACATGCGTGCAAGCAACATAAAAAGCACCATGCGCAAAGATTCTATCATTTGCATACCATTCCAAATGCTCACCGGGCAGTTCAGTCTTAAAGGGACGCTGCAGAAGCTATGAATACTTGAGTATTACTGGGGTTAGAACTCTTCAGCTGGTACCAGTAGTAAAGCTACAGTTTCATGTATGGCACAATAATCAATGACTCTGGGTACCCAGGAATTGCACAAAAGTCCTGGTGCAGGCCTGGTAGCTTCTCTGAGGTGCTACCCATCTATGGCATAGGAGAGGCTAGGGTGTTCCGTACCATGGGATTCAATCAGTGGTTGAAAAACTGGTGTGGAGCTCAGGAATTTGGCTTCATTGGGGACTGGGGGTCCACCTGGAGTGATGCAAGCCTATACTGGCATGATGGGCTGCATCTGTCCGGGAGGGGAACCAGGATCCTAGGTGATAGGTTTAAATGCTTCATTGGCAAGCTTTTAAACTAGCCAAGGGGGGAGGCACTGGAAAGAAGCAGGAAAATCCTAGCCCCCCAAACAATCACAGTAGTAAGTGTGGCAAACACCAACATGGAGGTGTTGATAGGGAGAAGGGCAGGGGTAAACGGAGAAAGTGACAAAGGCAAGAAGGACAGGGATGGGGCAAAAGGGGTAAGCCATCAGAAATGGAGGGTAATGAGTACCAATGCCCGTAGTCTGGGCAACAAGCCCCTGAGCTGGTGGCCTTAATGGAAGAGGGATGCCTGGATATCGGGAGTAGTCACAGAAACATGGTACACAGAGAACCATGACTGGGATGTTAACATACCAGGGCACATAACCCACAGGAGAGACAGGCAGGGGAGAAGAGGGGAGGAGTAGCTCTCTATGTAAAGGAAGGGATAAAAAGCAACTGAACAAAAGAGTAAACAGGGAGGAGAGGAGGCACTGTGGGTCACCTTGGAGACTGGAAGGGCACCACAATCCGCACAGGGTTGTGTACAGAACCCATGTCAGGGGAAGGAATGGACAAGGATATGATGGAAGGCATTCTTAGAATGGCAGAGAAAGGGAAGATACTGTTGATGGGAGACCTGAATATGCCAGATGTTAACTGGAGCACATTGCTGCAGCAACATCCAAGAGCAAGGCCATTCTTGGCGCCCTACAGGTGGCGGGCATTAGACAGCTAGTTTCGGACCCACGTGAGGGAACAATCTTAGACCTCGTGACTCTCAAAACGGGGCAGTGGAGAGGATCTCAGATCTAGAAGTGGGTTGCCATCTGGGGACAAGTGACCATCAAACAGTGTGGTTCACGTTAAACTCAGCTACAGAGTCAAGCCATACAAAAGTGAGGGTACTGGACTTTAGGAGGGCTGACTTTGGCAAGATGGGAGAGTGCCTCAGAAAAGCACTAGCAAACAGGCTAGAAGGAGGTGTGGAGCAACAATAGGGAATTATCAAAACTGCCATCACAGAGGCAACAAGCCTTTGTGTGAAGCAAATAAACAAATCAAAACGAAAGAAAAAGCCACTATGGTTCTCAAGAGAGGTGGCTGTGAAAGTCAGGAAGAAAAAGAGCATTCCAGAAGTATAAGGAAACACAGAAGGAGCAGGACAGAGAGCTGTACCAGTTAAGGCAGAAAGAAGCAGGAGGAAGTCAGAATAGCAAAGGCCCAAACTGAGAAAAGATAGCCAACTCAGTTAAGAAGGGGATAAAACCTTTATAGGTACATCAGCGAGTGTAGAAAGACAAAGGGAGGGATAGTGAGGCTGAATAGAATAAACGGTGGGTGGGCAGAGGGGACAGTGAAAGCAGGAATACTGAACGAATATTTCTGCTCAGTATTCACAAAGAGGAGGGGAAGTGCCTAATCCAGTTAACAGAAGCACTTTGATAGGGGGTCCATCCCAGTCCTTTCACAGAAGAAAGGGTTCTGCAAGAACTCCTAAAACTGAAGGTGGACAAAGCAATGGGTCCTGATGGAATTCACCCAGAATTCTAAAAGAATTAAGGAAGGAACTAGTGAAACCACTGGCTACTCTTTTAATAAATCATGGGAGGATGGTGGTACCCGAGGACTGGAGGAAGGCGGATGTGATTCCCTTCACAAAAGTGACCAAGACAGAGGCAGGAAACTACAGACCTGTCAGTCTGACCTCTGTGGTAGGGAAAGTGATGGAGTCACTTCTGAAGGAAAGAATAGTTGAGTACCTAGAGGCAGTGGAGCACAGGATCCAAGGCAGCATGGGTTCACAGCGGAAGGTCATGTCAGACTAATCTAATAGATTTCTTTGACTGGGTGACCAAAGTAGTAGACCAGGGAGGGCTGTGGACATGGCCTACCTAGACTTTAGCAAGGCATTTGACACAGTCCCACACAAAAGATTATTAGTCAAATTAACCAGCCTGGGGTGGGTCCCAGGAGGTAGCCTGGGTAAAAACATTGGCTGGACAACAGGACACAGAAGGTAATTGTAATGGAGTCCACTCTGAAGAAAGGGCGGTTACTAGTGGGGTACCGCAGGGTTCAGTATTGGGTCCAGTCCTTTTTAATGTCTTCATCAGTGGCATTGCAGAGGGACTGGAAGGAAAAGTATGCCTTTTTGCAGATGACACAAAGATCTGCAACAGGGTTGATACACAAGGAGGCGTGGAAAGGATGAAAAGGGACTTGGCAAGGTTGGAGGAATGGTCTGACGTATGGCAGCTAGGATTCAATGCAAAAAAGTGCAAAATAATGCACCTGGGAAACAAGAACCCAGGGGAAGAATACACAATGGGTGGGGAGGTAGTAACAACAACAAAACAGGAAAGGGACCTGGGGGTAATCATATCAGATGACCTTAAGGTTAGCAAGCAATGTGAGAAAGCAGTAGGGAGGGCCGGGGGTATACTAGGATGTATAGGGAGAGGCATCAGCAGCAGAAAACAGGAAGTTGTTATCCCTCTGTACAGACAGTTGGTGAGACCCCATCTGGAATACTGTGTCCAGGTCTGGAGACCCCATCTCCGCAAGGACATAGACAGGATAGAGGCAGTCCAGAGGAAGGCAACTAAAATGGTGCAGGGTCTGCAAGAGAAGCCATATGAGGAGAGACTAAAGGAGCTTAATATGTATACCCTTGAGGAAAGAAGGGAGAGGGGGACATGATAGAAACTTTCAAGTACCTCAAGGGAATCAACAAAGTCCAAGAGGGTAGCATCTTTCAGAAAAAGAGACTTGCAAGAACAAGGGGACACAATTTAAAGATAGAAGGAGGGCGGTTCGGGGCAATGTGAGGAAGTATTATTTCACAGAGAGGGTAGTGGATGCATGGAACAGCCTTCCTGAGGAAGTTGTGGAGTCTAAAACTGTGGGAGAATTCAAGAATGCATGGGACAGACATAAGGCAATTCTTGTGGGGGGCAGGAAGATATAGGCTGTTGGTTAAATAGGATCTGCGGCCTATCCTGTAGGTAGGGAAATGGGCAGACTAGATGGGCCTAGCGGTCCTTATCTGCCGTCAAAGTCTGTGTTTCTATGTTGTCTATGTTGCCCGGGTTCTGTCAATGGTGCACTTAATGACAGCAAGCTTGCAGTTTAACCCCCCAACAGACCACAGTGTGCTAGCACAATTTAAAGAACTTGAAATCCAAAGGGGAAAATGCTTGATACCCAGTTTTCCTTTTTTTTTTTTTTTTGAACTTACTCTTTATTCTCCCCCACATGCTGGAGCCCCACTCTGTCGGGAGACATCTATGCACTTGCCCCATTTCACTGCCTTACCTGAATCCCCAGTAGACTCCCATGGAGCCATAGCTATACCCTCCTGGGCGAGTACGAGGTGGGGCCCGTACACCCCGAGATCCTTTTCAATTTCGTTGGGTCCTTCCAGTGGTGAGGTAGGCAGGAGTCATTAGGGTCTGTGCAGGCGCTCCTTCCTCTTGGTGCACCAGCATAATTTTCCCTGTTCTAAGGTGTGTCGTGCACCCTGACATCAAGGCAGCTTCACCGACGTCCACCACTCCCTGACCCACTCTGTATGCTCTGCTCTTGCTGTGCCACTGGCCTCTGCCAGAGGCCAGTCAAGCGCCGAGCCTGAATCCCTCTCCCTCCCCGGAAGAGGAGAGCTGTCCTCTGGATGCTCAATCCTCTCCCTCCCCGCCAACCCTCAATGGACCGGGCTCGTTACCAAACCCGGGTCACTGGCATGGCACAAGGTGTGGCATCCAGCGCCTCAACCCTCAGCGCCACCGGTCCCAGCTAGAAACCCAGTTTGTAATCCAAATGCAGTAATGGTAGTCCAAAATTGGAAAGTACAAAAAATCCCATCCAGCAATGCCAACACCCACGTGACTCAAGGATGCAACAGATCAGTTGAGGCAGGGAACAGCACACAGCAACAGACTGAGAAGCAGTCAGGAACAGGGCCAGTTGGCCTGGGGATGACGGACTTCCCATTCCCTCAGACAGTCTGAAGCAGCATAGCCCTTCTGGCTCAGCTCCCAGTCACAGGAGCAGTACGCATTGACTGCCCGATTCCCAAAGAGCACAGACCCCAGGAGTGCCCCTCATTGTCTGAATCCCTTCTGGAACAAGAGTACCACCGTACTCGGGGCACATGCCCCGTGGCTCCCTGTTCCCAGATCCACCCCACTAGATAAGGGTTAGCAGGCCCCTTACCTGGTTCTGGAGCATGGATACATAGATAGACAGTGTCGGCAGATAAGGGCCTACGGCCCACCCAGTCTGCCCATTTGAACCTGTAAGTTCACTTTATGTATTCCTAGAAGTCTGTTGCCCCTTAACCCTGACCTCCAGAATTCCTTTATGTCTATCCCATGTGTTCTTAAATCCTGTGATTCTTTCAGCCCCCACCACTTCCTTTGGCAGGGTGTTCCACTTGTCCACCACCCGTTCTGTGAAGAAATTCTTCCTCACATTTCCTCTGAATCATCCTCCCTCCAACTTCATCCCATGCCCTCTAGTCCTGGAACATCTTTGTCGCTTAAAAATCTGGGTAGGATGCAGGTCTCTGTCTTGGCTCGGTACAACTCAGCAGCTTTGGTATGCAGCAGTGGCCCACAGACTCACACTCTCAGTAATTTCTTCCCGCAGGTGCTAAAGCTCACAGTGAGTTTACTGAATGAACCCTTGTGAGGGCTTATAGGATTGTTAGCCTGGCTAGGCCTCTTTCTTGGTCTCACCAGCAGATATCTGAACACCTCAGTGTCTCTCTCAGACTGCCATGAGCTCCAAGAGAGACCGGAAACTTCTTTCTCTCCATTCAGTGTCTCATTGTTCATCTGCCCTGTGTTGCCCTCTGACTGGCCATCACAGTCCACCAGTTCATGTGGAGGGTCCTGATTGCATCATCTTCCCACAATCCTAGCTGTTTGTTGCTGGCACTTTCTAGCCCTCTGATTGGCTGGAAATTGTGGTCAAGGGACACGAAGATGACTTCCCCCATACTCTGCTGGAGCCTTGTGCTCCAAAGCCTTTAATTTATCAGTTTATTTGTCTCTCCCCCAACAAGTGTGCTGGTCCCCTGGGATTATAGAAGCCTCTTAAGGCTGTTATCCGGGCCGTCCATTTTGGTGGTGGGATAATGGGTCTGGCTATTGCTATCTGAGAGGGGAGGGAGCACTGAGGAGGATCCCCTTGTAACACATGCTCCCTCTCTTATGCTGTGGGTGGCAGTGGAGTGGCTCAGGAGTTACTGAAGAGATGGGGGTGGCACCTTGAGTGCCGAAGATGTGTGGCAGCCCTGTTTTCTCCTGGTCCCCACTGCCATAATTGGGAAACTGGAGCCAAAGAAACTGAAAGAAGGTGCAGGAGGTAGCTAGAAACTCGAGCAGCCGTGCTCTCTTTCTGTCCTGCCGCCACACACACAGTTGAGGGAGAGGGAGCCAGCAGCAGGAACGGAGCTCCAGGGACCTTGGGAGGGTGGCAGTCAGCAGTAATGTAAGCCCCCTCCTGAGGGGGGGTTACATTTACTAAACAGAAGGATGGACCAGTGCCACGAGGGAGGGTGGCAGGAAAAAGGGGGAACATGGCTGTGGACAGGATAATGGAGGACAGGGTAAAAAATGGGCTTATGTCTCCGGCTGGCATAAACCAAAGGGTGTGGAGGGAACTGTCTCCAGAGCTGGCAGGTCCACTGGTGAACCTGTTCAACAGCTCTTTGGATATGGGGGTGGTACTGCAAGAATGGAGAACCATGCGTGTGGAACCGCTTCTTAAGAGTGGGCCCTGGGATAACCCACTACAGAGGCCCGTCAGTCTGACAAGGTCCAGAGGAGGGCTAAAAAGATGATAGCTGGTCAGCAGGGTAAGGCATACGAGAGGTTGAGGGCACTGAACATGAACTCCCTGAAAGACGGGGGACATGATTGGGATCTTCAGGTACTTGAAAGGGATAAATAAGGTTGATAAGGAGAGTCTCTTTAAACTGAATGGCAACCATAACACTAGGGGGCACAGACTTAAGCTAGAGGGTGGGAAGTTTAGGAAGAAATACTTCTTCACAGAGGGGGTGATGGACACTTGGAATGCGCTTCCAGAAGAGGTAATCGCATTGAAGACAGTGGGCAGCTTTAAGAGAGGCTGGGATAGGCATGGGGGAGGGGGAGGGTCATGGGTAGGGAGAATGGGAGGAGTGGGGAGAGGGGGCAGGGACAGTAGCGCAAGCTGTGGACCGTGCAACATGAGCAGACTTGATAGACCAAATGGCCTTCTTCTGCTGGCTTCTTCATATGTTCGTATGTTTGTATCCATTGTGTATAAGCTCATGAAGACTGTTTTGAAGGAAATAATAATGGAGTTCACTGAGGCCAACAGGCTACAGGACAAGGCACAACAATGGTTTATATGGGGGAAGTCCTTCCAGACCAACCTGATTAACTTCTTCAAATGGGTAACGAGAGCGGTGGACAAGGGTCAGGAGGTTGACTTTCTGTATTTGGATTTCAGCAAAGCCTTTTACTTGGTGCCCCACAAGAGGTTGATGAAGAAGTTGAAGGACCTAGAGGCAAGGAGCAAAGTAACTAGGTGGGTGGCAAATTGGTTTAGTGGTGGGATCTGAGAACAGAGTATACTCGCGGGGTGGGGGGCAGGGTCACAAAAACAGAGGGAGAGAAGGTCTTGACTTTAAGCAGGCCACACAGTGTAGGAAGGCAGTAGCAAAAGCAAACAGAATGCTAGGCTGCATTGTTAGAGGGTTCACGAGCAGAAGGGAGGAGGTTATAATGGTGCTGTACAGATCCTTAGTGTGACTGCACTTGGAGTACAGCATGCAACACTAGAGCCCCCACCTGAAAAAGGATATCCACCAGCTCAAGGAGGCAGTCCCAATGAGAGCAACAAAGATGGTTCAGGGACAGCAAAGCAGGGCATATGAGGACAGACGGAAAGCGCTCAACACACACATGCACTACAGGAAAGGAGGGAGCGGGGGAACATGATTGAAACCTTCAGGTACCTGAAAGGTGTAAACAAGGTGGATATCAGGGAACTTTTCTGTCTCAGTGATGACAGGACCACCAGGGGGCACTGTCTTAAGCTGAGGGAGTGAGGATTCAGGAATGAGGTCCAGAGACACTTCTTTACAGAGAGGGTAGTGTCAGGATGGAATAAACTCCCATCTGACGTCATCACCAAAAAGACAGTTGGGGAAGGGGTGTGACAGGGTGAAAGGGAAGGTCAAGGCTGGAGGGGAGGAGGATCGGGCCTACTGTAATCTCTAAATCAGGGACACCGCAATCGAGCAGACTCGATAGACTGTAACGCATTCTTCTGCTGGCTAATGTGTATGTTCATATGTCAGTACTCAAATTGGGTATAGTCACTGCTGCACACTAGGATGAGTAGACAACAAGAACCCAAAGTCCTGTCTGTCACTACAGTACCATGTTGCTTAGATCATGTTGTAATCATTGCCTCCTCCCTACCAACTCTAGGGTTAGAAACTTTTTTTTACCACATTCCATGCCCCCTGGAGCCTCATTCTTTCAGACCCTCACATCATGTCACTCAACTGTCTGCTGGATTCACCTTCATTGACATCATCCACCGTGAGTCCCCAGTGTCCTCCTCTGTTGTTCATGTCAGTTCTATCCCTCAGGGGGGAGTGGGGCTTCCTAGCTTGTCCTTGAAGGAGAAGAGGGAGAAGCATGCTACTGAAGCCAGTGTCTGTCCACCTGGGGCTGAGTAGTGGATGCACTGCCAGTAAGTCGCGTTGCACAGGAGAGGGCACAAGGAGACTGTCACCCAAGGCTGCCTGTCCTGGCATTTTTCCACAATTCTCCCTGCCTCCCTAGTTGGAGTATGCCCATGTCCACTCCATGGGGATGGGGCCAACATGCAGTCACCCCGGCCAGCAATGACCCCATGCTACCCCAAGGGGCTGCTTTGTGAGCAGTGTGTGTCTCCTCCTTCCCCTGGGAGTAGAGAATCCTTGTGAATGCTCTTTCACTCTCTCTGCCAGGTCACCAGTGTTCTAGAGCAGTCCCCTGCCACTCAGTGCCATGGAGATGGCCTCCTTTTTAGAAATTGTTTCCCCCACAGCAGTCCAGCTCACCCATCTCCTAGGTCTTGCACAGTTTGCTCCTTGTGGTGGGGTTCTTGGGGTGGGGACATTCCCTCCTTCCTTTCATAGGTCCACATCTGGTGTGGAGGAGGGACTGATCAGGGCCTGAGAGTGCCAGCACTACTATCATCCTGATGGTGTGTGTGTGGGAGGGGGGTTCTCTCCCCTTTTGTGGTCTCATGCTGCTGGATGTTGTAGTCGTGCAAGAGGCCTTTGAGAACCTGACCACCACCATGACACTGCGGAGTGCCTTCGGGCATGCCATGCCTAGTGTAGCGCCTGAGCAGTGCGTCACCCTTCCCTGGCCAACCATGAGGGGCTGCTTTGCTGGTGGGAAAAAGCAGCAGCATCTCCCAGGTTAGTCCACCCACGATAGTGCTGGGCTACTAGGCGGCCATGTTAGAATCTTATTTTTACTTTAAATATATATAACACAAGCATGAAGTGTGTTAAGAAAAACTAAAATAGCCCATTATATACAGCCCCTATATATTATTTTACATTTTGTACGTTCAGAGACAGCACACTGAAAAGTACCATAGTACTGTACCTGATTACCCCTTGTTGTGCATGGGGTTGTACAGTAGTTCAGAGGTCAAAGAATGCTCTTATACCCTTCTGTGGTACAATAGCTTTTTTAATTAGAATGAAAACTCATACCACCTGGTGTTTTACTTTCATTCCCTCCCCCCAACACACATGCACACACACAGAACCCAGACCCTCCTCTAACACACTTTGTTGTTTCATCATTGTAAAAAATTGAAACCAACCCCTCACCTGGGGAGGTTTTCAGCAGCTGGTGAGGGTGGGATTCTGCATTTTTTTTTAATAAATTAAAAATTAAGATTTCCTGGAAGGGCAAAAGCAGCAATTTTTATGTTTAAACTGTATACTACACAAAATAAGACATGGGCAACTGTGCATAACTTGGCTGGCTTTCCATCTCTGTGTTCTGATGACGTCAAGGAACTCTCGAGCTTTGATCTTGCAGTTACTACGGTTTCATCAGAACTCCTCGATAGAAACACAGCCTTGTTGTGCATGGTTGCCCATGCATTATTCTACACATTACTCAAGCTTTGCTGTCGAGGTCCCTATGATGCCATCAGAACCCCTCAGTGGAAACAAGGCTGAAAATAGGCAGAATTGCCTAGCCCTCTTTTCCAGGTAAACAAAAACTAACTAAATAAAAATATATGACAATTATTTAAGCTGTAATATCAAGCTGCACCTGTTGGGGGTTGGGGGTTGTTGTCCGTTTATTTACTTACTTTCAGTGTAATGAAACCCTGCTGAATAAGATGAAACCTAGTGCTGTACAGAATGTCAGCGTAGTTCAGTTGGTAGCACACCCACCTCTGGACCAGAAGGTCAAGGGTTCGAGTTCCACACTAGGACTCGGTGTCATACATCATATGTTAGCACCCCAGGGCACTACTAGGAGGGTGTTGTCAGCTGGGGTGTGCTGTCCTTCTGAGGAGATGTTTAATTGAGCTCCCTTCTGCCCATTTTTTTTTTTAACTCTTTTTTTTTTCCTCCAGTCACGGCCCACAGAGCCTCTCCTGCCTGTTCCTGCCTGCCTGAGGTCCCTTCGGCCCCGAGCCTCCTCTCTCCCCTCCTCCCCACAGCCAGCACCCCCAACTTAACCCCTCTGAGGTGGGGCCACCCCTCCTCTTTGGGTGCTTTTACAACATAAACTCTGGCTGTATGTGAGGGCCTGGGCAGAGGAACTGGAAGGCCAGGTGAGGTGGATCCGGCAGTGGGCATGGGGGTCAGGTGCCATGTTCTGGTGCCCCTCCCCCGGCATGGTGCACCCCTGAAGCAATGGCACACAGCAACCCTGCCTGTGTCAGCCACACTGATTGACATGCTGCTAATGTACTGCAGTGCCCCCGATCTCCACTGGGAGCCACTGGTACACCAGACAAGCCCCAGCCCTCCCCTTGGGGGAGGAGAGCAGCCCTGTGGGCGGTCAATCCTCACCCCATCCCTGCTGACCCCTGGTGCCCGAGCTCACTTCTGAACTCAGGTCACCGGCGTGGAGCGAGGTGTGGCATCCAGCGCCTCAACCCTCAGCACCAGCGGGGCTGGCTCTCCCTTTTTTTTTTTAAATTCTCTTTTTTTTCTTGGTTGGCCCACCGACTACTTCTGCCCTAGTCATGGCCCCCGGAGACCTCCACCGCCGCCTATTGCTACCAAGGACCCTTGGTCACCCCGGCTTACCCACCAGAGGGCGGGGCCACAGCCACCTTCGTGGCCATGGAACTGTGACTAGTTGGGGTCCCTGCAGTGGTGGTGGTGAATTGAGGACCTCCGGGGAGGGCTTCATACTGTCAGTGGACCGGCCCGCCTTCCATTTTTCCCTTGGTTTTTCCTCCCCTAGAGGAGGCGGGGACGTGCAATGACGCCGGCGTCTGCCCCCCCCTTGCTGAACGTCGGCAGCACGAGGTCTCCCAGCCTCCGCCAGGAATCCTCAGTGCTCCGAATGTTGCCCACACCCTCCCCCCGGAGAAGGAGAGCTGCCCATCGGACGCTCCATCCTTCTCCCTTGGCCAGCCCGCCGACAATCCGGGTCCGTTCCCAAACCCAGGTCGCCGGCGTCGCAAGCGGAAATCCCACCACTGCGCCGACGGGCCGGCCTCTGGCTCTCCCTTCTGCTCATTTGTGGTGCTGTTTTGATGACTGCACAGTTGGAGGGAAGTCAAAGAACCCACGGGCACTTTTTACAAAAGGGGAATTTTACTGAGAAAAAAAAATCTAGACAGAAAAGGTTATAAACAGACAAAACTGTCAAATTTAAAGGAGAACTGTGCTGAACCTGTAAGTAATTTTCCCTGTAGAAGCTGATTTTTAAGTACTGGTTCAAATTCTGTTTCTGTTCTAGCTCTACAGGCTGCATTGTTATCCTAGTGGGTGCTTCTGATTTACACACAGATAGTAAGTGCCATTTTAGAACTGTATGATGTAGTATATGTCCATATGTGTTGTGTGATAAATTATTGACACATACCCACAACAAGAAAGATCTGGGTATTATTACTGATGACTCATTTGACCTAAGTCTTCAAACAGGCACTTGTCAACCAAGCAGATAGAGCTCTCAGCACCATCAAGAGGCACACACGTTCTCAGGATGCAACTGACAATCCCCCCTTTACTGAGCATACTTAAGGCCCATACTCGACTATGCAGTGCTTGTTTGGTGTCCACACATGCGTAAACATATTGAACAGGTTGAGAAAGTACAAAGGAAAGTGACTCAAGCTATAGTCAATATCCGTGGACTCTAATATGAAACGAGACTAAAGGATCTTAATTTAACGTCCCTTGAACAGCGTAGCTTGCATGATCACCTAGTAACCCTTTCCATATTATGCAGGACCCAAATCTGTTACTAGGTTTACATTTTGACTTTAAACAGACTACCCTTAATACTAGAGAGCATCTGCTCCAATTAAAGAGAGAAACTTTTAAAACTAGCAGAAGAAAATACTTCTTTACCCAATGCGTAGTCAGTGCTTGGAATCAGTGACCCTTTGGAGTAATAACCAGCAAGTCAAAGGAAGACTTCAAAAACGTATTGGATAAATACTTGCTAAGTAAACCTGGAATAAGCCACTATTGGTCTCTGGAGCAATATGGGCATACCAGCCTCATCGCTCCTTTACCTCCTTAGTGTGTCTCTTGCTGAGCTCCTCCATTGTTTGAACAATGCATCTGTATTCTACTGTAGAACTCTATGTTGGAGAGGGACATAACTAAGCTACATCACACAGTTCTAAAATGGCACTTGACACCACAGTACAGATTGGAAACAACCACTGAGGGTACTAATAGGCAAGTACAGCCGGAACAAAAACAAAATCTGAACCAGTTTTTTTAGAAAACAGCTTCTTCTAGAAAAAATAACCTTCAGGTTTAGCACAGTTCTCCTTTAAATGGAAACTCAGTACGAAAATTTCTCCAGGCAAACTAATTCCAAAAGAAAAAGATGCAGGTCATATGAAACGGAATTATAAACTAATTATTACAAAGTACATAAAAAATTACCCGTGTTGGTGCCCTACTTGCTGGGGTTCCTTCTGTAAACAAAGCATTCTTTTCCAAAAATCTCCAACCAAAGGTCGGGAAAACAAAGAACCCTCTTTATTATACACTATGAGAAGCTCACTGGCTCCTTTTCCCGATAGACCCTGTAAAGTTATTGCTTTCTACTACTAAACAAATCAGCATCTTACCTGTCAAATGCACCACTTAAACGATGAGTACCCTCTTGGGCCCTGCATCCCCCCCTGAATATTCCCAAAAATGAGAATGTCATAGGTCACGTCCCTAACAGAAGGGCATTTTCCCCGGTGTCCTGGCCAACATTCCCCTCCCCATAAAACCAGTTCAGGCAGTTGCCCATGGCTATATTTGGGTGTGGATGGGTGGAATGACTGCCACTACACGTTTAGAAACACTTCACTAGCAGTCTGTCTCCATGCTTGCAAAGCATTTTGGGATATATCATATATATCTATATATATATATATATATATAGATATATGTATATATATATATATATATATATATACATATATATATATATATATTTGTGTATGTATATGTCAGTGTCAGTGGCTCAGTAGGTAGCACACTTGCCTCTGAGGCTGGGAGATCAGAGGGCTGTGGGTTCAGTTCCCACATCTGGCACTTGGATTAATATCCCAGTACTGACACTGTGATGCAGCATGAAAGGGGTGCTGCACTTCTGAGGCGCTGTCTTTCGGATGAGGCGTTAAACCGAGGTCCCATCTGCCTGGATTGGTGGTAGTTCAGGTGGATGTTAAAGATCCCATGGAACTTATCGAAAAGAGTAGGGGAATTTCCCCGGTGTCTTGGCCAAATTTCCCTCATTCACTAAAAATACCACCAACAGCTTAATCTGGTTCAAGGTCAGTTGGCATTCATCTGTATCCCCCTCCCCTGGGTCGTGCCTGAAAATAGGCAGGATTTGTCTAGTGCACTTACCTGGTCAACAATAAAAAAAAATATATATATATATATATATGAAAAGTGCTATAGAAATACAGATTATTATAAGGGTGTCTAGAATGTGTTAATCCAGTTGGACAGGACAATTCTAAAAGCTTGATGTTAATGTTATAAAAATATGCTTGTTGAATCTGATCACTGCATGTCTGGTGCACTAAGTCCACTGTGGGGAACACACATTCGAATCTTATAAACCGGACTCACAAACATCTAGTGTTTTGCAGGCTCAGATGAAGTCTTAAAGCAAAGTAAGTGACTGTTCTATCTTTGGCAATATTAGTACTTATTTATTTTATATATTAAATTTTGATAACCGGGTAGGCCCACTGAGCCCCGAAGGTCCCTTTTTCAGGGGCGACCCGGAGAGACATTATATGGAGCAGTACATGCAGAGAAGAGATGGCAGAGTATCTACAGGCAAGTTGTAAATTACAGTTTTTCTTAGCATTTAATACAGAGCATTTGGAGTACCAGGTGAAAGTTGTTATGAAACCAGACAGAGACCCTAGTACGTTGGTTACCTAGTGTGATTAGAGGTAATCTGAGACCAAGGTTATACAGGTACAAGGGCTGAGTGAAGAAGGAGGGTGTGTGATTGCTCCACTGAACAGATCATGATCACAGCATTAAACCAGTGTTTTATCTATGTCTAAATTGAATCTGTCCCATCCTTGTGAAATACGCTGTGCTGACTTTTGTAGCAGCTCTGAGGGGAGGGGTGACACACACTTTACAGTACACGTAAGGCCTCTTAAATGTCTGGCAACAAAACACATGGAGTCTGGAGACAATAACAGTCAAAGTAAATACTGAGGTATTGAGACAGTTTTTTTTATAACATAAGTACTATATACTAATATTACTTACATAGGCAACAGTGCAGCCTGATTTTTACACCACAATAATTTGGCACATTCACTGTCCTTGACTGCCACCCCCTCCCCCCAAAAAAAACAGCACAGAAAAAAACCCAGAACTGCTAATTCCATTACTTTATTTAAAGTCCTGTACAGCAACTTTGTCAAGATTACCATTTTAACATAAATGAAGAGAAAGTTTATTGCAGTCTGAATCCGTGTGTCTGTGTCTGGTAACTATGACGTCATCACGCTTGCTCCTAAAAGTCAGTTAGGCACCCATGTAGAATGTCTGGTGGCATCCATCAGTAAAACTAATTGTATTTGTGTAGAATCAGTTTCCAAATCTCTGCCACTTGCTTAGATTGCTGTGTCCCTTTACTCTCGACATGCTAAAGCACACACACACAATGAGCAAAACAAACATGCTAAACATGGTTTGTCAAACAAGCGGCATATCATGGATGTTATGACAGATGTTAGGCAGAAGGACTATTTTACCTCAGTAATGACAAACAATTAACATAACTACAACGCAAACATGATAAGCACCAAGACAACTGGAACCAATTATAACAATGGCAATAAGGAACTCAGGGTGGGGGTGGTATGTTAATATTAATCACCCCTGAAGGCAATATGGCACTGAGCTGTGCCTCATGCCACATTATGCCCCCAGGGGGGTGATTATCAGGACATCGCTATAACCCTGGTCATTCCTGATCACTTAATTGTAGAAACAGTTTCAGAAATGCTACAATCTGATTGGCTGTCAGCATTCTAGGACCCTAACATTAATCCCTGTTACACTGTCTTGTACAGCCTGATCACCCTGGTGCATGAATTCCATCCTCTAGCACTGCTGAATGACTGGAATGATGCAGTCTGATTCTGAACCAGTGGATGACCTATTTTATAAAAAAAAAAAATCTCCATCTCAATGAGGAAAACATTTAAAAGGGTAATTTCTAAACATGTTTCTTTTGTAATATTTATATAAGGCACTCCCAGGGGTTAGAATAACAGTGAGTGACCACTACTACATGCCCACAGTCAGGACTTTGAATTTCAGATCGCTCATTTGAGCATAATACTGCTCATTTTTCAGACAATAGTAGCATGGCTCTTCTGTAGAGTAAGAGTTCTTCCCAGTAATAAAAATATTGCAGTGCATAGGAATCTCAAGACCTGTGCATGCATGAGTAGATAGGCAGGTTGAGGGTGCCATGTTAGAGCAAGCACGTTGTGAATGCACAAAGCCACGAGGACACAGATCATTAATCAAGCTATTAGTAACAAGCTGGGACTGCTCAAAATACATTTTTTTACAAACATCTGGAAAAGCATGTGCGTATGTACACACAAGCACACACAAGCAATATGTACACATTGGAAGAGAGAAGGGACCGGAGGTGACATGATAGAGGTCTTTAGATACATGAAGGGGGGTAAATAGGGGAGGAGCAGTCAGGGTGCTTTGAAGGAAGGGGGGGCCACTAGAGGGCATGGGTGGAAGCTGGAAGGGGGAAGATTCAGGGGAGAAAGGAGGAGGTGCTACTTCACTGAGAGGGTGGTGGAGCCATGGAATGCGCTGCCTGGAGGGCTGGTGGAGGCAGAGACGGTGGAGGGGTTCAAGAGTGGGTGGGACAGGTACGGGGAAGGGTTCTGGAAGCAAAATCCAATGCAGCGAGAATATCCAGGACTGGGAAGGGAGAAGCCAGAGAAGGCGAGGGTGGCAGCAAGGTCAGCTCCCAGGGTGGGGGCTGACCAAACGAGCAGACGCGAAAGACCATTAGGCCTATTCTGCTGGCACTTTAGTATGTTAGTATGTAGTAAGCACACGCACACACACACACACACACACACACACACACACTAGGCAGATTAGGGCCTAATTCTTACTTTAGAACACCATATCAGTTGTGGATGGCACATTGGTCACACACAGTGCTCCAGATAACTTTTTAGGCCAGGAAGTAAAAAATTCCTAGTTTTCCAAGCTGGTAGTATTTCAGTATGCCAGGTAGTATTTTGCGACACGGTCACACTGTTCTGGTGAACTGAAGTGCAAATGCGCGAAGTCCGTGGAAACACCTGGTCATGATGATACAACCTAGGACTCTACTCAGGGCATAAAAAGGGAAAAACTAGGTGTAAAATACTCCGATACACCCCTTAACTGGACCACTGGTCACACATGGCTAAAAAAGGCTGCAAAAACTGACAGTGTCCCTTTAAATACATACAGGGGATATAGGAGTGCTCACAGAATGCTGGGGTGCATAGAGAGAGGAATTTTAGCAGAAGAAGAGAGGTGATATTGCCTCTGTATAGATCATTGGTGAGACTGCATTTAGAATACTGTGCCTAGTTGTAGGGTCCATAGGCCGGGATAGAATAGAGACAGTGCAACAAAGTTCCACAAAAATGATCAGTGGCCTGATTAGGAGAGATTAAACTAGTTTAGAATATTTTTTTATCACACTATTACTCTTTGAGGCAAATTTCAATATCTCTTTGAACTGTACACCTTATTGTCGCGTTTAGATGGTCCCCCCACTGCTGGAAGCTCTAAGACTAAAATGGGAGCAGGAAAGTGGTACCCAGATTCCCCTGGCTCACTGGGTAAGGCGCCTCTGTTTAGGTTGGCAGGTCACCATGTCTCCCTCATGACGAGAATTTAACTGGAAAATATTGGTCAGATTCTTTAGAACTCCAGTTATCACAAAACATTTTCATCCATATTACACAGATTTATACTGGCGTGACTGTGGAGAGGCCCAGGAGACTCATTACCATATGTTTTGGGCTTGCCCTAAGCTTCTGCATTTTTGGAAATCTATCCACACTGAAATTCAGCAACTAACCAGACTGTCTTTTCCATTTGCATTCACAGAATTGGTACTGGGTTTTCCCGCATTACTATCTTGTCACAGCAATATTCGAAAGCTGGGCCAGATTCTGAGGGTGGCAGCACTCAAATGTATCACTTCTAGTTGGTTATCCCCATGACCTGCCTCAGCAGAGTGCTGGAGGCTAAAGGTGGGTGAATTAGAAAGAACGGAGAAAATAACTAGCATTGTCCGGCTCCAACGTGATAAATATTTGGCAATATGGTGCCCTTGGCATCAGTTGGGGATACCGACCTATAATAACTGTAGTGAACAAAGGGAAGTTTTGATAGGTCCGTCATTACTTATGTCTGAATCCAAGATTATCTGTAGTGTTTATTATTGTGTTGGGGGGGGGGGCAGGGGGATGCATACCACGTTCACTTGGTTTTACACTGTTGGTATTTTGTTTTTATAGATGTAATACTCTCACTATACTGTAGTTATTCCATCCTATTTGCACACATATTCTAGATTTTCACCTCTTCTTTTTCAAGAATACTTGGTGCTCCTAGCGGACATTCCCTAACTGGAGTCGCTTCATGGTGTAATGTTTGGTCATTCCTGCACGGCTCACTGGACTTGCTTTTAAATATGGATGTTTTGCTTTTGCTCTTTATCCCCGTAGTGACCGTATCGTAGACAGATTAAACTACAAGTTAGTTCCTACCCCTAGTCTTGACCCAGATGATTTGGTTGTTGCTTGAGTGTGCTATGTTGTTCCAAGCAGATGTTTTACTGTTCAAGTTGCTCTCTGTTTGTATAAATACTCTGCAACCCCATGTATGGTTATATACATTGTGCGTGTAAATGTGGTGTACCAGATCAATAAAAAATGTTATTGAGTTAAAAAAAAATGATTAGTAAGGTATTAATTCCGATTGTATTCAATAAATAAAAATAAATAAATAAAAAATATTAAGATGCACCCCTTCCTCCACGCTGTCCTCAGAGGCCAGCATACCATGTCACTGTAGCCCCTCCCTCCTTCTAGGCTTTCCCGCCCTCATCCTTCTCAGTTCAATGTGTTTAAAACCATAATGCTAATGAATTTAATTTCATGTTTTCTAGGTTTTTGGTTGAATAGTTTCATTATCAAACTTTTAAATATTTCATATTAACAAGTATATAGGCCACTGTCTGTTTCAAAAACACCTGGTCGTCCCCTTATGGATGAGTCATCTGAATGTATAGCAACACCTGGGAAAGACAAGTGAAACTTCAAACGGAGGTTCTTTAGTAAGTAGAGATTGCCGAGTACACTGTATGCATGAAAGTATATATCCTTGAGTGTTGAGTGAACGCCTGATCTTATGGCTGTACTTTAAACATTTTTCCTTAAAAAAAACAATAAAAAAAACACAGAACTTCCTGCTGCTGGCGCAGACTGTGCCCCTGTGCTGATGACGTCCTCAGGAGAACACTTCTAGTTTGAATGCCAACTAAATGGGACAGTAAAGAGCCTTGGGGGTATTCCAAGAGTTAAGACTCCTTGCCAAAATACCACCGAACATTATTTACTTGTGTAACGCATCAGTTCATGCACCTTTCATGAGCCAGAAAGTGAATCCGCCCCCTCCAGCGCATAGTACCCTTTCAGTCTGCACATCTCCAAGAAATCCATGACAAAATAAACATTTAAAGCAGCAGTCTTTGGTAGTCAGCAAAAAATGCTTTTTTTTTTGTTAGCTAAAATATGTTGCTGACATCCTTAGATTCATCATCAATGTATTCCTTTTTTTTAATTTATTGTAGTTTTCTCCCCCTCTGGCTGGCTATCGTCGGTCCCGCCTTTTCCACCAGTCCCATCACCTGCCTTCTCTGGGACTTACCCAGATGCCTTTGTCCTCCCTGACTTACCCCCCAGGGTGGGGTCACTGGAGGGGACCTCAGTTCCTCCAGCAGAGTTCAAGCTTGGTTCTGGCACTGGAACCCAGTCAGCAGTGCGGGACTAGTGAGGAAGGGCAGGATGGCATGCTGCGAGCAGCTAGTAGTTTCCTTTTTTCTGCCCTACCCATGAACGCTGACGTAGCCCCTTGACTGGTGGATGCATGCACAACGTGCAACACGAGCAACAGTGCAACATCATCCTCTCTAATTATTCGTCTCCTGCTTGCACTGTCACCTGTGGTCCCCCAGGTGGCAGTACTGAAGTGGAGATCAAGAGCCCTCCTTCCCCCGAGGAGGCAAGTGACCCCTAGGTTGCTCCACCATCCTCCCCAGGCTGGTCGACCAATGACCCAGGTTCATTCCTGAACCTGGGTTGCTGGCATTGCAAGTGGTAATGCTACTGCTGAGCCGACAGGCTGGCATTATCATCAATGTACCCCTAAATTCCTCTGATATTTTTTAATTAAAGTTCATGACATTCCATGGGCATATTCAAAGTTTCAGTACATAGCAGTGGGCAGAGAATACATTTTTCATAGGACGTTGCACATCCTATTCAGTACTTCGGACAGTGTATCTGTGTTATGGGGCTATTCACCCTCATGTTTATGCCTTGGAGCCTAATGGTTATAACTAGCCTTGGCAGTATTAGATTTAAATCGGTAAATGTAGATAAATGTCGATTTCACTGCACACACACAAATAGATGAAAAAATATTTCCATCGATAATAATCTAAATTTACAGATAGAAAAAGTATGTTCTGTTGCTATTTTGAAGTATGAAGGTAACAATTTGTGCTTTTATCAGTTTGTAAATCCTCAGCATTTGCTGTCATTAACTGCAACAGTGAAAATTAAATCAATACAAATTGAAATAAATGCTTAAAAACCCATAATTTCGTGCAACCGGTAAAGTTTAAATCGATAAAACTCGGGGGGGGGGGGGAGGTTTAAAATTAAAAATCAATATTTTCCATCAAAATTATAAAAAAATAAAAATCGAAAACTACCAACCCTAGTTATAACTAACTTCAACCACCCCTGACAGAACAACCTAGGGGCTGAAATATTTTTAAAACTGCTTTTAAACACCAACCTGGTGGCGCTCAGGGTTGAGGTGCTGGATGCCACAACTGCGTGTCATGCTGATGACCTGAGTTCGAGAGGACACTCATGCCACTGTCAGCCCCGGGGCGGGGGGTAGGGCTGGGAAGGATTGAGTAGCTGTCAGGAAGCTCTTTTCTCCTGGATTGAGGAGGTTAGCTTTCCCGGTCCTTGACTGTCACTGAGTGGAGGCTCGATGGTGGTATCAGGCAAGTGGGGGGCTGGCACCAGGCTGGGTGGGTGGAGTGGAGTCATTGCCACTTCTGACGTGCATGCACACCTCCACATGCGTGTGCAACCATGTCTTCCGGGATCCTGGGGAATTAAGGGGAGAAAATGGGAAAAAGCCTATATTCTCCCATCACCGTATGTGGTGGCCCTCTGGGGAGCCCACCCGAGGGCCCGATGGCAGGAGTAGGTGGCGATGGGAGGGCAAACAGCTCTATGAAAAGAAAAATAAAACAGCTTTTAATACTGTGGTTTCAGAGATGGTATAAGACAACGTTTCCTTGCAAGTCCATCTCGTAATTTACAGTAGGTAGATCTGTATCAACCCCCTTGCATCCAGAAGTTCACTCCCATTTTAAATGCTTTGAAACTAGTACTATTTACTACGTCTTGTGGTAGATTGATCCACAAATGCACTACCCTCTGTGTATAAAGTAATTTTGTAGTGTTTGTTTTGAAATGTGTAGACTTTGGTCTCCTCAGTGTGTATACTTCTTTTCCTTTCCCCGTATTTTGTGCTTTCAGCAACTCATTATCATTATATATATTAAATGGTAATAAATCACCCCATGTTCTTCGCTGTTCTAACATGTATAGACCTAGTCTAGTAAGTCTCTGTTCATAAAGGATGTCTTTAAATCCCCATATCATTCAAGCGGCCGTGTGCTGATTATATTCAGTTTTTGTGCTTTCTCCCATATTATGCCCTCCCCAAAACTGAGAGCCGTAATCTAACAGGGGTCTGATGTCTGATCAGTACAGAGGCAACTGTATGTGTTCAGATCTGTGATTAAAATGCCGTTTTATAGAATTCATTAGACAATTTTCTTTTTGCATAAACAGCCATGCTTGATTTTCTGGTTTAAGGTCTTCCCTAACATGAATGGACTACAACTAACTTATTCATTAATGACCCAGGTCATTAAAGATGGCAGCCACTTGCAATTTTCAAAAATATTTTCCAGTGTGGCTAACTTTAGAATGCATAAACTAGATTCATTCTGTGGATGTATTAGGACAGTCCTACCGCGTGCTTTGGATGGTAAACAGAATAGCACCATTCTAAGATATTTCAGTTTTTCACGGCGGTCATGGCACAAAGAGTGGCTTTTTTTTCTCCCCGTAATACTTTTTTTATTAGTTTTAAATGAAAATCAAATGCAGAATGTATATAACACAAGAGGGCAAGGGTATTCTGGTAAACTATATTCCAAAGCGTAATATTAACATTTCAAGATACAATTATAATGAGAGACAAAAAGGCAGAAAAGGGAAAAAGGAAAAAAAGGGGGAAAATGTTACACTTGCAGGATAAAGTAATACCATATTAACATAGCATTAATGATTCATATTATAAAATATTCTGACATAAATATGGCATAAAACAATTAAAACTTTGTGCTAGAGAGCATCAAAAATGTGGACTAGATTTTCTCAAGCGTTTCTAGATTATCTGCAGTTACGCAATGGATTCTTTCATTGTTAGCGACATAGACCATACGTCGCCATAGTCTCCTAATGTGCAGGGCTGCAGAAACGACCAACATCTTTTGTGAAATACTCAGTCTGGAATTGTAATGATAGATTCCTTGAATTAAAATGGAGGAAAAAAAAGGTATAGGTGTTCCTGTCACCTCCACAGATTTATTTGACCTTGGACCACTGAGGAGATACCTTCGTTCATGGCTACTTTTAAAAACTTCCCAAATCCCGTATCTCAGTTCATGGATGAAAGAAAATGAAACAGAAAATGAATATATGTTAATGTTTTTACCAAAAGATACATTGTTACTTAAAAAGATAACATAGTGACAAACAAATATTGCTAATTTAAATTGTTAGGAATAAGTGAGAGGCAAAACCCACTTGTGAAATGCCAAATACGTCAAATACTCTTTCTGTTTCTTATTTTTTATAGGCTTTTTTAAAAAAATCAACCCCCCCCCCCCACAACTGTTGTTGAAACCTTTGAACTCCCAGGCAACCTCCCAGCCCCAGTGAGCAGCCTTGTGTGAGCACCCGGGGCGGGGAGGAGGGTTAGTCATGCAGCACATGATTAGGTTTTTAATCCTGTTTTCACCCTGCCCTCCCACTGGTGTTCTGGGCCAATGTTCAAGATCTTCAGTGACCCTGTGGAGGAACCAGAGCTACTTGTACCATCACAGAGGCACGTGTAGAAGTGGGATGCAACACCCCCCTCTCCTAGCCAGGCACTGTTGCTGATGGAAGTACCCATGACCATACACAGACAGACCGTGGTTGCCGTGGGCTCACCCCTGAATCCAAGCTGCCCTCATGGTAGCAAAGTGAGTTACTTGTGAGCTGTCCTGGAGGCCCTTTGCAGCCAGTTTCATAACTTGTTTTCCCCCTGTCCTGCACCACCATTGAGAGTAGCTGGGTAACAGTACCTGTCCATGGTTGCAGTGGGCACTGCCAGTGGTCTTAGAACTTGCCACGATATCTGCTCAGTGCTCAACTGCAGGGGGCTGGAAAACAAGGTGTAAACAATCTTCTTCAAAGAGCTAGTGGAATCACAACAGGCAGACAAGAAAATAGTTCAAATTTATGAAGCAGTCAGTTGTAACTTTACATTTCTGAAGCATTTTTCTTTTTTCTTTTGCTCATTAGAGAGTCTTCTATGTAATAATATTGTGCTGGTTGTGTGGGGCAGCTCTCAGCTTGGCAGCTGACACATCTATCTTTATCTCCCCTCACTACATCATCAGCATTGTAAATTCACTGACAGTGACATCAGAGGTGACTGACCTGGCAGCCACTGAGTGGCTCTTCTTAAGCAGCAGTGATGTCACAGTCAGTGAGATCATAATGCTGATGATATAGTGGGGGAAACAGAGTTAGATATGTCAGCTGCCAGGCAGAGTGCTATCCCACACATCACACCTACTAGCATCAGGCAAGCAATCTTCTAATTAACCAAAGGGAAAAGAAAAAGTACCTCAGATGCAAAAGGTAATGGTGGACTGTTTCAAAAACTAATATTAGTTTTGGGCAGTGCACTAGCTCTTCAAGTGTTGTTGCCATGTAGCCACTAGACTAAATATTTTACTGTATGAAGTGCCTATAATGGTGGCCTTTTTACATAATGCTTCAGGGTAGGTATATTAAGCATACATTTTAGTGGCCCCTGAATATTTTCTACAATCTGCTGGAAGATGACACAATTCAACCTTCTGTCTCTGGAGAAGGAGTGCCTCACCTGCTTGATGCACTCACTGTGAGTGATAGGCCTAAGGCCTTTCCTGGTCTTCCATGTGGTAAAACATCCCACTGCTACGGAGGCTGGCATTAGTTTTTACTTTTTTTTTTTTTTTTTGGAGCCAGCCGCCTTACTATTCTGCTCCAGCCCCAGGACAATCTGCCTTGTTCTCCTATTTGCCTTGCCCCCGCTGATACCCCTGGATTACCCCAAGGGCGGGGCCACGGCACCGGACAGACCCATCTATGATGGGAGAAGGAGTCAGTGGGAACCACCACCAACATTGCCTCCCTGGCTCACCCCTCAGGGCGGGGTTTTTGGGCGGTGATGCCGCAGAGCTGTAATTGGTCAGCAGAGAGGCAGGGAACCAATGAGACCAAGTGCTGGAGGTGGGCTTCATCCTGGGTGGCCAGTGATTTTTTGAGTATGCTGCCTCTGGGGCGGGGACGTCGCACGATGTCCAGCATCCTCCCCGCCTAGCGTGCTAGCTGCAGTCACTGCGGTGCTCCTGGCCTCTGCCAGGGGTCCATCAAGCACAAGACACTCTGCCCCTCCCTCTCCCCGGAGAAAGAGAGAAGTCCCCAGGATGCTCAATCCTTCTCCCCCTGCAGGCTCTATGCCTCCCCAGGTCTGTTTCCAAACCTGGGTCATTGGCATCACAAGTGGAAATCTAACCACTGCGCTGGTGGGCTGGCTTGTTTTTACATTTTTTTTTTTATACTTTCTATTTATGCCCCCCTCCACCGCAGCACCTACCTTCCCTCAGGGACTCCAAAGGCATCGTGCCTGCCAGGTCTCCCAGGATGTGAGCCCCTCACGAGTCCGCCCAGCCATCAGCCCTCGGATTACCTCCCGAGTGGGGTGGGAGGCTTACCCCAGACCTCCCATCCTTCAGCCAAGTACTGGCCGGACTCATGTGGCTCCTCTCTGGTCCTGGTCTTGTGGGGCCGGGGCCCATCTCCAGGCATCGCTGTGGGTGTTTTTCCTGCTTTCCTAGGGAGTGGTGTGCATCCAACATCAAGGCATTTCCACCAATGTCAACCCCAACCCTCTCTATCTGCTGCGCACACTTGCTGTGCCTCCAGCTTCTGCCACAGGCCAGTGAAGCACCGAGCTTGCACCCCCATCCCTCCTAGGAGAGGAGAGCTGTCCTCCAGATGCTCAATCCTCTCCCTCCCTGCCGACCCCCAATGGCTCAGGCTCATTCCTGAACCCAGGTCGCCAGTGTGCTGCAAGGTGTGGCGTCCAGCACCTCAACCCTCAGTGCCACCGTGCTGATTTTTTACATTATTTTTAAACAGAAAGTATGCTTTATGCTACCCTGGGCCAGCCCACATTGGCCTGACCTCTACCGCCAGCCCTGTCACCCATCCCACCCAGGACATACCTTCCCCAGTGTTCCTCCCTGGCTTACCTCCCCAGTGTGTGGTCTTTGGGGGGCCTGCTCCCCCCATTGGAACCTGAGGCTTGGTGTCTGGGAAGCGCCACAGAGCAACAGGGTGAAACTGGCAGGGTGAGGTGAACTGCGTACCGCATGGTCCTATTTTTTCCATTTTTCTGTTCAGGAGGCGTTATGTGCAATGATGTCAATGGCAGCACACAAACATCTGCTCTGCCTCCCCCCTCCAGCAAGCTCTGGCAGTCATTTCCCCCAACCTCTGCTAGGGGGCCATTGAACACCAGTCGCCAACTCTCCCTCCCTCCATGGAGGAGGAGAGCAGACTTTAGAATGCTCAGTCCTCTTCCTCCCCTGCTGGCCCTCCAACTCCTGGGTCTGCTCCCGAACCCGGGTCGTCAGCGTCACAAGCAGAAGTGCTACTGCTGCACTGGCAGGCCAGCTAGTCCCATCTTTTCCAATCTTTCCGAGCTATGGTAACACTAGTGTAACACTTTAAGCTTGATTACATGACCTTGAATATCGTTGCAGGATTTATATGCAGTCATCCATAAATCCAACCACGTGCAGATGGATAAAGTGATATTTAGGGCCTTTTCCCAGTTTCTCTGTCTTATCTGTTAAATGCCTATAAATGATGCCTGAGCCTTTAGTTAAACTTATCAGTTTTATAAATTAATCCCATTCAGGTGTCTTTGAAATACAGAGATTTATTGACAAGTTTTCCCAGATATTTTCTCCAATGTGCAGATAGCTACCAAATTCAAATTTGTGTAGGCCAAGTTTATGTTTTATTTGTTCAAAAGAACACAAAGTGTTATTAGCATTATCAAAACTGTCCCCAGTATTACCAGTTTGTGATTTCTACCAAGTTGTTATGTTAATCAAATCATAATTTAGTTTTAAATCAGGGTTGTCCCATAGAGGCATGTATCCAAGAGGCACAGAATCCCATTTCTAGATTTCTTTTAATTTCTTAAATGCCCAAATGGTACCTTTCAGACAAGGATGGGATGAAAAGGGAGTTAAGTGCTTTGACGAACAGAAAGTCTAACATTCTACGAGGTGCTGATATCTGTTGTTCAGTTAAAAGGGACAGGAATTGATTACTTATGTGCAGCTGTTTGAAATGTCTCTATTTTCATAAATTATATTCATACCTCTAAAGTATTTCTATTTAACCACGCCTGAATAAAAGCTGAAGCTGTCAGTTGGGTTTTGTATTGTTTTCTTTGTATGGGCAACATTACGTGCAGTTCCTTTCATGGAACCAAGAATTTGGAGTTTTGACTATGTCACTTCATGGTTTCAGAAATGTTCAAGTTCAAGTTCAAGTTTATTGCAGGAAAGACTCCATTGAGCAAGCTCATTCACAAGGAGGTCCTGAGGCACATACACATACAGTTCGCAATTACATAGGCAGGAGATATAAAATGTAGAACAACAAAGAAAAAAATATATATTTAGTACAAGAGGTATACACAATAGAAGTCCTTATGCTATATATGCAGTACATTCCAGCTTTAACCTTGCCCTAAATTATGCAACACATTTCAGCTTAGTAAGTAGAGGGCCAGTTGGTACCTAGGAAGTTGACTTGGCGTTGGGGGCCTAGTAGCACCTACATATGTCTTTTAATTTAGAGATGTGAGCATGAACTTATCAGTACAGTGCCCACGGTTCTGAAACCATGAAGTGACATATTCAAAACTCCAAAATTCTTGGTTCCATGACAGGAACTACACGGAATGTTGTTCATACAAAACAAACAAACAAAAAAAAAATACAAAACACAACTGACAGCTTTGACTTTTATTCAGGCACAGTTAAATAGGTATCCTTTAGAGGTATGAACATAATTTATAAAAACAGAGACATTACAAGCTGTTGCACATAAGCAATCAGTTCCTGTCCCCCTTTTAATGCCCATAGAGGGAATGGAGGGTGCACTTTGATGGGAACCAGAACTGTGCTTGTTTTAATAAAATTACAATGTGACATCATTTTCTCAAATATAACCCCATATCCCCTTCTCTCCATGGTTTTGTTTTAGTTTGGCCAAACTTGTTATGCTATAAAAATGTGATGCATAAATGGTCCAGACTCCTAAACCAGTTAAGTTTAATAAAAACTGGGACATTATTTAAAAAGTAAAAGATCTCCGATGCTATGATCATCTTGACAGAATTCATTTTACCCCATAAGGAGAGGAATAGCTTCTCCCAGTTGATAAGATAATTCTGGATCTCTCTTAATTAGTGCTTTAGGTTTGTAGGAACTAGTTTTGAAAGATCTGAGCAGATATTCAGACTTAGATATTTTAGACTCTCCTCAAGCCAAGAAACCAGAATTTTCTCTTTGTACTAAGCCAAATGTTCCGACTTTTTATCAAGTAGTATTGCTTCTGACTTGTTCCAGACCTTCTAGTTTACCAAATTCCATTACTGTATGCTTGAGTGAATTAAAGGATGGCGCTGGGTCTTCTAGTGTGAATAGCAAATCGCCTGCATAGGCATAAATTATGTTTATAGATCTGCCAACTTTCACTCTTGATCTCGCTATTATTTATAATATTGATAATTTAGGGTTCTATAATGAAGGGGGACAGAAGGCACCCTTGCATGGTCCTTTTTAGTAAAGGGGAAAAAATTTGAAGTTTCTCCATTTGTAGTTAGGGTGCCACTTTGGATGATGAAAACTGGATAATAAATCATCCCCAACCCCCCCAGCCCCACTCTCTTTCATGACTGATCATGCATTGCTGCTCCTCCAAAGCCATTTGTTATGTCAGTGAAGACTTCAACAGAGCAGCAAAAGACAACACTTAAAGTAGAAGTCCAACAAAAATATTAACATACTGTACCTCTTAAATTTGCTTTTCTAGATGTGTCCTATTTATTTATTTATTGAAACTATGTTACTCAGCAAACATACAGAGATAAAGAAAATCTAATTTGTGGATGTAATCTTGGAGGGAAGGAAAATACTGTAAATAGTATATGTAAATAATAAGCCATGACAGGGTGTACATCATAGGATTTTAATGCACACCCAAGGGGTGCAGTAAGGTATGAGGCCAAAGGCAGAGTGTCCTTATATCCCTGGGAAGTGCATTAAAACCCTATGATGCACACCCTGGAGGGACTTCTTATACTTATAGAATGGCTCTAAGTAGGTTTTTGGGGAGGGAAATGAGATTTGGCACCTGACCATGCATTTATAGAGATTTAATGCACAGTCAGGTGATGTCTCTCGGCCAATAACATTTCTAGATTTTTCTTGCCATTTTATAGAAGGATATATAATAAACAGATTGTTTCCTATAACATGTGCAATATTGTTTTTCTAGATCCAGTTTCTTTTTATGCCCACAGTACTATGTTAAAACCAAAAGAAGTGCTCATACTGTTTCTTGAGAGAACAAAAATGTAAAACATGTTAAAATGCTTAAATTCTGGTATAGATGGAAGAGTTTACCAGCAAATAAGGTGGAAGATAACTGACTCTTTTACTGTTACAAAAGGTTGAGTCAGACTTTTTGCCCAGTTTTGCTGGTGTGCTGCTTTAAAATGTAGAGTGAAAAAGATTAGTTTAAGTAACTGTAAATGGTCTGTATAGCGATATTTTACTTCTCCCAGGATGACTGCTTTTACAGAGGGAAAGGGGGAATTATTTAACAAGGAAATGCACACTAAGCCAAAGCTTGTTTCCAGGTCCCTAGGTGTACAATGATGTCCAGCTCCCTCTCCTGTCTGGCTGGATGTCCAAAGTAGTAGACCAGGGAGGGGCTATGGATGTGGCCTACCTAGACTTTAGCAAGGAATTTGACACAGTCCCACACAAATAACAAGTTAGCCAGCCTGGGAGTGGGTCCCAGAGTGGTAGCCTGGGTAAAAAAAATGGCTGGACAACAGGACGCAGAGGGTAATAGTAAACAGAGTCCACTCCAAAGAAAGGGGGTTACTAGCAGGGTACTACAGGGTTCAATACTGGGATCAGTCCTCTTTAATGTCTTTATAGGTGACATTGTGGAGGGTCTGGAAGGAAAAGTATGCCTCTTTGTAGACGACACAAAGATCTGCAACAGGGTTGATACACAAGGTGGGGTGGAAAGGATGAGAAGGGCCTTGACAAGATTGGAGGAATGGTCAAATGTATGGAAGCTTAGATTCAACGCAAAGAAGTGCAAAGTAGTGCACATGGGAAACAAAAACCCAGGGGAAGAGTACACAATGGGGGGGGGGGGGTGAGATACTGACAACAACAAAAATGGAAAGGGACCTGGAGGTAGTCATATCAGATGACCTAAAGGTAGGCAAGCAATGTGAGAAGACAGTAAGGAGGGCTGGAGGAATACTGGGATGCATAGGGAGAGGCATCATCAGTAGAAAACAGGAAGTTGTTGTACCTCTGTACAGACAGTTGGTGACACCCCATCTATAGACAGGATGGAGGCAGTCCAGAGAAGGGCAACTAAAATGGTGCAGAGTCTGCACCAGAAGACATATGAAGAGAGACTAAAGGAGCTTAATATATATACCCTCGAGGAAAGGAGGGAGAGGGGAGACATGATAGACTCTTTCAAGTACCTCAAGGGAATCAACAAGTCCAAGAGGGTAGCATCTTTCAGAAAAAGAGATGTGCAAGAACAAGGGACACAAGGGGCACAATTTGAAGATAGCAGTGGGGATGGCTCGGGGCAATGTGAGGAAGTATTTTTTCACAGAGATGGCGGTGGACACATGGAACGGCCTTTCTGAGGAGGTAGTGGGGTCAAAAACAGTGGGGGAATTCAAGAATGCATGGGACAGACATAAGGCAACTCTAGTGGGGTGGGTAGGAGGAAGTAGGCTGTTGGTTGTCCAATAGGTAGGGAATTGGACAGACTGGGTGGGCCAAGCATTCCTTATCTGTCATCAGAGTCTATGTTTCCAGGTGTGACCTGGGAGCACAAGGAAGTTAAGTGACTTGCTCGGGGTCACACAATATGCAAGTGGGGGCTGTGGGATTCAAACCAAGGTTTCCTGGTTTGCAGCTCAGTGCCCTAAACCACAGTGCTATACTGCCTCTTTAACAAAGAAATCACTGTTGGCAAGAGAACTTGTTTGTACCCTGGACACGTAGCTGAAACAATGAGTGTTATGACAAAATCTGTTCTATGAACACTCATAATAGCTCAAAAACCTAACCATCTCTGAACAAAACCAGATTACTGGATAGGGACCCTGAAAACTGGATTACCAGGCAAAAAAACTGGCAGGTGGTAACCCTATTTTGTAGTTACTGCAGATAAGGTGGCTCTGTATAAGATCGAAACCCAAAATCTAAATATTTCTCCATAACCAAAACTTAGCCCCAGTCTCTTGTTTTGCTCTCTGGTCGCAAGCCTTTTCCTATGTGGTTGCTATGTGGAGTGCGACTGCATGGAGAAAGGGCTGGAATGCTAATTAGTCACTGATCTGCTCAGTCACTTGCCTTGCCACCCCCCCTACACATCCAGTCACAAGTCACAAACCCTGCCCTGCCTGATAGAAAAACGCACCTGGTAGAATTGTTTCAAGGCAGTTGTATATGTGTGTATGGGGGGTGCAGATTTATGAACAGGATCACAAATTCTGGTGGAGGACAAAGGTCAGTGAGGGACCAGATTGTGGAAAGCAGTGTGAGGGAATGGGACTAGTTAGGTTCCTTTGACCCTGAGACTTGATGTGGTTAGCAGTAGTGTGTGTGCGTGTGTAATTGCCTTAACAGTATTTGTTTGTTTAGACAGTCCAACACAGTACTTCTTTATGCATCACTGGGCTATCTGCTCCGACCAGTTGTGCACACAAATGACATGCTAGGTTCTTATATTGAGTTTATTGATGTAAACCTGATTTTGAATTAACATTCTTAGATCCCAGGCTTTTCTTGCCATGTGGGATCTGTTTTACACTTGTGAAACTGTCAGAATGTGTGAATTTCCCCCTTCACATGGCTCCTGTGCCTTTTGCAAGTGCCAAAGCATTTACAGTGTATTGACCAGTAGTGATGGCACTTATGCCCTGTCCAGATTACAGAACGGTTTACGAGAACCACTCTGAAAACTGGTTCAGTTAAACTGATTTTGTGTGTCCATACTTGAAAGGATGGTGAATTGGACTTTACAGCAGCTTCCAGACTGATACAGTAGCTCGGTTTCATAGTTCAGTTAACATCCAGTTGCATCATGGGACTTCCTGTGTTCACCGACGGGAATTAAGAGAATCATACTCTAGACCAGTATTACTTTCTCTGTCCAGACTGCAAAAACTTATTTAGCTAAATCATTTTAGTGTAGAATTGATACCTAGACCCCAAACTAACCAAAACTAACCAATTTGGGCACTTAAAACTGGCTTAACTTTGCTAAACCAGTTTAACAGTGGCAGTCTAGACAGGGCCTAACTAGTTCCTGCCAGTTGTTGCATAGATACATAGACACTGACAGAAGAAAAAGGCTCTCGGCCCATCCAATCTGCCCACCCACCCTTACTATTCTGTCTTACCCTAGTGGCAATCCTCCCCTTGTTACTGCCCCCTCTTTTTCTGACTAAACCCACATGCCTGTCCCATCCCTGTTTGAAGCAACTGATTGATTTCACCCGAACCACTTCCTCTGGCAGGCACAGCTTATTCCACCTGTTTACTACACTTTCCATGACAGAGTGCTTACGGACATCATTTTTGAATTCCCCCCTGCCAGCTTTAGTGAATTCTCTCTCATCCCTGTGTCTGAACTCAAGTGGAAGAGTTCCTTGGTGTCCACTCTTTTTTTTTGGGGGGGGGAGGGGGAGTCAGAAATTCCATTCAGAAAAAAGGAGCAAATTTTGTGTCCATCCTCACTTTGACTTGTCTGAAATATAATTCTGCACAAAACACCTCACCCCCTATGGAGTGGTTCGCAGTTAAGTGTGATTTAAACATAATCCAGAAGTGTACTGTATCACTCCCCCAACATCCAAAATCAGTATAAATGTAACTGGAATCAAATTAAAGCCAAATACCTTGGTGTCCAACTACCCCAAGACTTAACTTCATTATATAGACAGAATTATACAATGTGGTAAATCCGATGTGCCGAATCCTGCATCCTGATTGGTTGGCTGGCACAATTACCACCGTGATAAATCCTCCAGTGTACCCACTGGAAGAAGTGCCAGCCAACCTTATACCGTGCTAATTGGTTGCTTTCACTTGAGATGAAACTGCCGCGATTTGTCCCGTTGCCGGTTCGCTAAAAACAGCGCGGTAAATTGTTTACAAAATTACCTCCTTTCTAAGTGTAGGCACCTCAGTTAGTTAGAACATAGTTAAAAAAATTAAAAAATATTTACCATTGTATACAGGGTCAGAGTCTCTCCAGGGTGTGGGCACACTGGTGATTTGACGACTGGCGTGATTCGGCCACTCGCTGCACCTCGTGACCGAATCACACCAGCCATGGTAAATCCTCCAGTGTACCCACACCCTGGAGGGATAAATTGCTTAATTATCCACCCTTGCTCACTGTCATCTACTTGGACAAGTAGGGAGGCAGTATAGCACAGTGGTTTAAGGCTCTGCGCTGCAAATCTGGAGACCTGGGTTTGAATCCCACAGCCCCCCACTTGCATACTGTGTGAACCATAGCAAGTCACTTAACTTTTCTTTGCTCCCAGGTTGCATCTGTAAACAAGCTTTCAGCTTAGTGTTCCACTCCTGGCTAAACAATTAAAAAAAAAAAAAATAGAAAGGTGAATGGTACCTACACTCACATTACATAACAGAACAGAAGCAGTCCGTATGAACTTATTGCCCAGACTACTGTATCTCTTTCCAGCCTTATCAGTTGCTCCATCAACAGCGACATTCAATGAGTGGAACAAACAAATTTCTAGGTTCATAAGGTCGGGAGCTAAACCTAGAATTGCATTTTCCAGATGGCAGTTAACAAAATCACATGGGGTGTGGCCATTCTGAGTTTTAAAAGTCACTTTCTAGCAGCACAGCTCTGCCATATAACCACCTGGATAGACCTGCACTACTGGGCAAGGTGGAAAATAGTAGAGATAAATGACCTTCAGTTCTCACCAAAATATTATTCGTCAACCCCCCCCCCACTTCCCCCAGAATGACCAACAGAGAATACCTTTACCTGGAAACTTTTGGCTGGCATTCAAAAAGATAACCAAACGCAGAAAGCTCTTCTTCCCTTGCATGCTATTCCATATGACACCACATTCACACCAGCTCTAGTAGATCCCTGCTGTTTTTCCCCCAATTCTGTTTCTCTCCCTGGTTCAGGTGGGGATGTACCCCTTGTTCAGCCCCCCGTGGACTGCCCACCCAGCATCTTTCCCAAGCCACCCAGACTGGATGACCTGCAGCTTGCCCCCTGAGGTGGGGCTTGGGGGGAGACCAAGATCAACCAGAGGCCCCATTTGGGGCTTGCACCTAGCGCATCATTTGGGTGGGATCCCAGGGACCGTCACCCTGCTGCTGTCCTTGAGGGTTTTCTGCATGAAGTTCCTGCCCGGAGGCTCAGACGCACAGTGACATCATCATGCAGATGTGCATGCTCCCACGCATGTACCACAGACGTCTGCCATGCCTCTGCCCCAGTGGTACGTGGTCCCAACCAGTGTACACCCAATCTCTACTGGGTGTCACTCGTATGCTGGGATTTCATAGCTTCCCTACCCCAGAGGAGGATAGCTCTCCAAAGGATGCTGATACTGCCCCCCCCAGTTGAACCCTTTGACACTCCAAGCTCATTCCCAAACCCAGCTCACCAGTGTTGTAAGTGGTAGCACAACTGTTGTGCTGTTGGGCTGGCTGATCTCTGCTTTTTACAGTGGGAGAGACTGGGTTTGGTCCAGATACACCAGTTGAATGACAGAGGCCTTCCTCATACCTTTGCACAATTAAAACAGTTGTATGCATTAACAAATATGGATCATTTGTTTTTTGCAGCTACTGCTACTTATGCCCCTACTTCTCTGGTTGCCCCCACTTCCACTTGGCTGCCCCTGCCCCATCACCCTGGCATCCCCAAGGACTTATCCTGACCTCCGAAGTTGCCTCAGAGGTTAACCCCCTCTAAAGGGGATGGCAGAAGCTGCCCCAAACTCTGTCAAAGAACAGATCCAGTCTTGTGGAGGTGGTGTCTGAGTAGCCAGGTGCAGGGCCTGCGAGCAGTCAGCGTCATCCTGCTGGCCAGGGTTTTTCCACTTTTTACCCTCTGTCCCCCTAGGATATCAATGGCAAGGGTGCACAAGCACACGTGCACAAAAGCGTGTGCATTGTGGCACCAGCCGTGCCCCCCCCACAAGCTGCACTGCTGCCTGTGGTCACCCAGCTGGCAGTAATACAGCAGAACTGCCTGCCCTCCCTCCCCAGAGGAGGAGAGCATCTCCTGGGATGCTTGAGCCTCCCCCCCCCCCAGTTCCCGATGACACAAGCTCGTTACTGAGCTATGGGGTTGCTGGTGTCACGAGCAGTAGCACTACCACTGTGCCGACAGGCAGGCGTAATATGGATCACTTTAGATACCTGCAGATCCGTCATTTTCTGGCAGCAAAGTTAGGGCAACTCTCTCGGAATTAGAAACCCAAATACCACCTAAAGCCTGAGCTAGGACATATGAACAACAGCACAAGGTACTCTACTCCAACATATGAAAAGAATTCGCCAGGAAAATGGTGGTCCACTATTTTCAAACACCTCATATCACGGCCCAATTCACTACTGAGGATAAGGCAGATTGTTGGAGGCAGTGTGAGAAGAGCATGGCCACACACGCTCATATATTCTGGCAATACCCCGAATTAAAACAGTACTGGACAGCAGTAGGACTGGACCTCCAAGAGCTCTGTCAGCTGCTTCATGGGCTGACACCCACAATTGAACCTCAAACTTTCAATAAACACTAGAGATATTTGCTCAACATAGCCCTCACAACTGCCAAAAAGGCTATAACAAAGCAGTGGCTACAGCCACAACCCCCTACAATTATTTGTATTTATTTATTTATATATTTATTTTATTTATTTCAAAACTTACACCAGTCAAGTCAGACTTTATTTTTAAAAAGTGCTTTTCCAGTAGCAAAGTGCTTGTACATCATAAAAAACATAAATATTCACAGATAAAACATACAAGTTAAAAACAGGCAGCACAATAAATATCCTCTAGACATTGTCCGCAAAAGCTAAATCAAATAAATATGTTTTCAATGCAGTCTTAAAAGTCTCAATGGACAGGTACTCTCTAATCAGACGAGGTAGAGAATTCAACCAGGTTGGGGCCATGGAAGAAAAGGCCCTGGCCCCTGAAGTCTGAAGGCGGACCCTGGGAATCTCTAGCACTCCCTTATCGGAGGAGCAGAGTGGGCAGACATACTCGGAAAGACATAATGAGCTGAGTAGCAGCTCGTTTCCAGATGTGTCCGGGGGGGGAGGGGTAACAGGAGGCAAAGCAAAAAAGATCAAAAATATTTAACAGAAAGTTGAAAGGACCTAATGTCCAATGTGTACCAAATGGGAAAATCAAAACACAAAGTTCGAAACCAAACTGATTTATTTAACAGCAGATAGCAAGGCTAGATATTGTATATAATGGAGAAATGCAAGGATTTCATTCCTTGAAACAGTTTGAGAAGTATTATTTGTCATTTGAATTCTTACAGAACACCACGTAGGTATCATGTTTCATCCTTTGAATGTCTTGAAAAACAAAGGTAAATGTAAAATCCTCTATTCACCCGAATGTCCTCTGTCCTGTCCTTGTAATCCTCCTCGCCCCACCGGGCTAATTTCTCTCTTCATCTGTAAATGTCCACTCTTCTCTGCCAACAGCCATAACTACACCTAAACCACATGTACTGCACTTAGACAAAAACTGTTTTTTAACATGTTTGCTAAACCTCTTTGAAACAATGTAACTAAGACTTCCTAGACACTGTATGTATGGTTACGTCTTGTATTGTATTTCTGTTTTCTCATTAGACGTGGAACCTTTGTAAATGAGCTTCTAGCTCAAAGGTATGTAAATCCAAGATCGAATAAATAAAATGCTACTGGATGTGTCCTATAGCTGTTTTGATGAAATAAGGGCTGTAACTTATCTTAGCACCAGTTAGAATATGAGTATAGGAAATACTCATAACCCACAAGTAACCACCCAGTTAGTCTGTGCACAACTCCTATGTGCTCTGAACTGTCACCTGGAATCCGCTATATCAGCTCTATTACAGGTACTATATCAACTTTCCTAATAAAAAGTAAATTAAAAAAAAACATGATCCAGAAGCAGTCTGGGCTTGGGGGGTGGCATCCACTAGAACCTGCTCTGACTGGAGTACATTGCCCCTACCCACTTACCAAGGGGTTGCTAAGGAATCTCCCACCTGATGCTCAGGCAGGGATCCCTGCAGACTTGGCTGACACCAATTACAGGTAAGAAGCATGTCATTATGTCTGTAACAAGTTTAAGTGTGACATTCCAGTCACATAGCAACGGCATCACTCAGATTGTGAAGACGGGGGTGGGGTGGAAGGGGGGGATTCTTTTGCTATTTGTGTTCTGTGACATTAGTGTGGCAAGAACTAAATTCTGAGGGTAGATTCAGTCATTTACCCTACATCGATGGATGGGGGCATGCACAGCCTCTCTTCCTATCACTCAAAAAAGGTGTTACATCTTAAACTTTCCCCAGATATTGGAGCCCACCGAGTGGTTGGGATTCCCAACTTTTATCGTGGATGGTTTCTTTGCAGAAAGAATAAGTGAGACCTTTGATGATTCGTGGGACCACATGGATCACAGTGAAGAATTTAACTTTGGGCTTTTATTAGCCAGCTTTATTACTGTAACACCCCCTCCCCCAAACACACACACTTAAACCTGATTAGCTTAGAATTAGCAAGAGCAAGATAGAACTAGCTCAGGGACTCCATTAAGCAGGGACACAGCAAGGTCTACTCCAAGAGACGTTTTACTGCACTTTCCCTGCAGGAACATTCACAAACCAAAATCTGGAGCTAGTTGACTTCCTGCAGAACATGTGTCTGGGGTTACAAAGGACTGGAACAGTTCTGCAGGCCTTTGTTGGGTGACTGCATTGTGGTAATGGTTAGAGGCGCAGGTTTACTTGTCACATGTAGATGGGTTGCAAAGGACTGCCGCTGCTGTGTCTTAAGGTGTCATGAAATTGGACTTTCTGATAGTGCAGTGGCTAGGAGAGACCCTTGTTATGCTGGTGACCCAGGATCACAATCCAAGCCCAGGTAGTCACTAGAAGCTGACTGGAGGTCTCGGGGGAGCTGTGGGGAAGTTGGTAGGCATTTTGAGTGTTGCACTAGCCATTCCAGAAGTGCAGTGGCAGCTTCAGTGCTTTGCAGAGGGATGAGGGTTGGAGAGACACCTGCAGGGTGAGCTTAGCAAGTTGTAGGGATCACTTACTGGCCCAGTTATGGGGGTATTGGGGCTGTGACGGCGCTGGGTGCAGGTGCCCTATGCCCATGGGAGAGCATAAAATAATACCCCATCCCCCACCAATACAAAAGTCACAAAAATGTTTGAAAATCTCAGTTTTGGCATAGAGCCTGTCATACAAGGATTACTGGTCAATTACAGCTTTGAAAGTTCTGCTGCTTGGACCTCCCATTTTGGTAACTATGGTGTGATGTTGGATGGAGTATCATGACACCTCAAAGAGGCGGCAAAGCGTAGTGGTTAAAGTGCTTATCTGTGTGCTCCTGGCGGGCACAGGTTTGACTGAAATGATTCCACTTACTGTGTGACCTTGAGTAAGTCACTTAAACTCTCTGTGCTTAATTTTCTCCATCTGTTTCTGTCTGCTTAATTTTCTAGAACTTTTAACCTCAATTTCAGTTAACCCCTCAATTAACCCCAGCTGCTGCTGGCTGTTCATGGCTTGTCAAGCACTTTGGTGTACAGCATGTATGAAAGACGTTATAAAACCAAATTACTTTTTTTTTTTTCCACTTCTTTCCATCGCAGTTTTGCCCCACTGGTATGATGGAAGTCTCCCCCTCTCTGAGTTTGGAGTGGACAAAAGATTGAAGTTGACCCATAGGCATGGAGCTCCTACATTTGGGTTTGGAGTCTTGCCTTGTATTGGGTCTGCAGTATGCACACCATTCAAACTTGCAACAAATACAGCAGTGTCCTTCCCACCAGCTGAAAGGGATTTAAGCATTCTTGCAAGCCGGAGCTGAAATCAGTCTGAATTAGTTATACTGCAGCTAACGAAAACAACATGCAACAAGTTCTGGATACCAAATATTTCTGACACCGCAGCATTGCTGAACCATGGAGGGGGAAGACACCCACACACAAGTTCCTTTTTTTTTGTAGGGAGTTTTAGCACTTGTGAAAGTGCCAGACGGACAGCACTAGAGAATGAAGCCTGCTGTTTATCCACACAGAAGTACAACTTTGGACTCTGCAGGGCAAGCTACCACCCCCACACCCACAGACACCACCCAGCCAATGCACCTTAACCCTGTAATGGAAGGACTAGCTGTAGTGGGTGAGAGGTTAGTTCAGACTCTATGCCTAATTGGTCCTTGGCCTCGCTGGTGAGACTGCCAGCAGGAGTGCCAATTGGTGCCAGTTGTGTTGGAGGTTTGGAGGTGTGGGCATCTATCCACCAGAAAAGTAAACTGTGCCCCCCCACCCCACTCATTGTACATAGGCCACCAAACAACTCTCAAATAATAATGGCTGAACTGTCACTGCCAGTGCTGACCTGGGTTGGATTCAAACCAGTAACTGAGGGCTGGCACACTGGGGTGGGGGCAGTGCCTTGGAGATTACCATTTGTGCTTGAGCCCAAGAATCATACACTGAGGCTGACTGGGGTGTAGGTCTTTTATGGAGTTGAGACCCTCAGCTTCGGGAGAGGAGGGATGTAGGCCTCCCAGCATTTCTGCACCCCCTACACAGTGATCATGAAGAAGCACTGGATAGGAAGGCAGGTGCTTTGCCCCCTCCTGGCCAAAGAAGTATGGGAAAGTTTGCTACCACTCTTGGACCCTCACAAAAAATGATAATTCTGCACATCACCCTTGTGTTTCTTTGCCAGAGCCACATGCTCAGGGCTGTTGCCCCCTTCTTTGCCACTGTTCATTCCTTGTCTGGCTAGTGGTGTGAGGCTCTGACTCTGCAACCTTTCTACCATTGTGTCAGCTAGTGTGCCCTGTCCTTATTAGTACAAGGTTGGTCGTTGGGTTTTATGGTGTTGTTTATTTGACTTCCACATCCTTGTCCTATCCCTTGGGCTGGACAAGATCTGGCTCTCTCTTGTTTTTCTCTCCAATTTGTTTCTCTCCTGGTGAACAGAACTGAGGGTGTTGAGGGAGCTGGAGATGGTTATTGGCTGGCATGCATGGCACAATGTGAGGTACACAGGTGCTATCAGTACCTGATGTCATCTCCCTCCCTGCAAAACAATTTGCTGCTGCAGTGTCCTACCGCTTCTGGCCTCAGACCCATAGGTGGTAATCAACGGTGAAGATATTCTGGAAGAATAACATTTATGGTAAGTACATAATGGGACCCACTTGTAATGAGATGGCACAAAGTGTCTAAGCAGAAATTACATAGACTCCTTGAAAAAAAGGGGCACAGCTCCATGCTATCAGAAAGCTGGTTAACTCATAAGTTGGTTATCTCCCTCTTCCTTACATCAGGGATGATGAAGAAAGAGGGAACAACACACCTGGAGTTGCCTGTCTGAATAGCCTAAGGAGTCAAGATGTACTTATCTCCCCAGACACCTCTAAGGGTAGTGGGCTAAGGACCAAACACAGAAGAGGAATTGGGGTACCCAACAAAAATGTCTGATGTAGTCAGAAAAACTTAGCATCAAAGAAAAAAACCCGCTTCTCCTGCAACCACAGATGTACCCTGTGTAAGAGCTGGTGCAGTTAGCCAGCCTGTGGGCACAGCAGTAGCGCTACTGCTGGTGATGCTGACAACCCCGGATCAGGAGCAATCTTGGGTTGTTGAGGCTGGCTGCTAGGAGGAGGAGGAGGATTGAGTGTCCCAGAGGGCCTGTCCTCCAGGGAGGAGGGAGGGAGGAGGGATTTGCTGTCAGTGCTATTGCCACCTGGGTGACCACAGGTGACAGTGCAAACAGAGCCCCGAAGGGGGGCAGACATTTCCTGGTTGTGATGTGAGCAAGCCTGTGTGCTTGTGTAACTGCAGTCCATGCCCCTGTAGTACCCATGGGATGGGGGGGACCCGAAGCATACCGGAAAGGACTGGCAGATGAGGCAGTGTGATGTGGTGTCCTCCCACAGGCCCTGCACTGCACACGGGGCTTCCCCACCAATGCAGCCCAGCCCAGCTACATTTTCCTTGAGGCTTGGGGAACCTCGGGGAGCTCCATCACAGGGGGCAATCTGTGGGCACTGTACCGGCAGGTAAGAGTAAGTCCCAGGAATGGCGGGTGACAGGGCTGGGGAGGACACTGCAGATGGGGGCCAGCCGAGCAGAGAGAGGAGAAAAAAAAAAGAACTAGTGCAGTTGATCCAATAGGGTGCAAAGCACCTGCCACCTTTGGGGAACTGCCACTGGGGTTAGATTGGATATTGCTTAGGAGCACAGGTTGCATTTAGCAACTAATAGGGATATACCCTAGACAAGGGAGAAGGAGGACAAGAAAGAAAAGAAGGGGAGTCCCTTTTGTTTGTTTTGCGGGGATACTCTGAAGAGTGCCTAACTCTATTTTTGTTGTTGTAAAAACAGAGAGAAAAAACACTATGTCAGAGAGCCCCTAGAGGGGCTGTGACTGGGGAGATGTCCAGCACCTACTGTGGTGCTGCCAAAACTAGCAAGGTGAAGTGTGCTGAGGTCCTGAATCTGTCAGACTGGGTGCAATGTAAAATATAATGCAACATAATATTGAGCCATGTAATGCAACATAATATTGAACCATGTAATGAAAGATACAATGCAAGGTAATATCAAGCTATTGCTAAGGCAAGTTTGGGCAGAGGAATGTATGCTGATGTTTACTAGTATGCCCTAGGCAAAAGATGATTAGAGTGTGGTGTGGGACAGAAAACAATGTCATAAATGTTCAGATGGTCTTTTGAAGACTGGTCAGAACAAAATAAGATAACACTGGTCAGAACAAAGTAAGATAACAAACCTGTTTAAATTGTAACCAAAATTCTTGTCATACCACAGCTTATGTGATCAAAGGGTGCAGCCTCAAGTCTTCTGTATAAAAGACTGTCACAGTGAACTGTTTGTGGAATATATTCCTGGATGCATGCAGGTATATACTTATAACTATACCGATGAAATAAAATCACATATATAAGACATATGTGTGAGGTGCCTTATGTTACAGTGGGAGATGGTGGGAGAGGCATAGTAATCAATTGTGAACATCAACAGTTACAGTTAGTATGTAATTTTCAAATCTTTCAGGAATGAATCTTCATTCATTTCCCACTTATGGGTCCAAGTACCAAGCTTTCCTTTTCCATGATGGATGCATAGAACGGCCTACCTTAGGAAGTGGTGGCTATGAATACAGTGCAGGACTTCAAACAGGCATGGGATAGGCATAAGGGAGTGTAACCCCTAGATGGCGCTATCCCAGGGGCTACTACCCCTGCCTGATTTGCCACTAACAGGTTGAGGGGCCTGGATCCAATGGCGGGTGCCTCCACCCAGAGGTCAGGGTTTGCAATAGTTAAACTTACTTGGTCACAGCCCTCTGGGACACTGCAACCCCTTTCTTCCCACTAGTGGCCCACACAATATATCAAATTACCTTCTGTATACACTTACCCCCAGGACTAGTTCGGCACTGGGACCTCCTGTGAAATAAGATACAGTGCAACAATCACAGTACAGTACTTTAACATAGACAAATACCTCAGGCAGTATAACTTTGCTGAAACAAGCAGCTCTGATTTATTTAGGGGATATAACAAGGACAGGGGAAATCAGGTTAATTAGCTTATCACTTTACTATCTACCTATGGCTCTGTGCAGAGCCTATCCCTACCAGTTACTGTCCCTGGGTACCCAAGCCCTAGTGGCTAGTCCAAACTGCGGGTGAAGTTGGTAGGGCCCTTTCACACAGTGAAAAGAAAAATTAGTTTAAACAGTCAGCAGTACAGTGATTCCATTTGGATTTAATGTGGCAATTCAACAGGGAGCTACCTTGAATTAGTACTCACGACCTCCAAACAAGATAGGGTCCTCTCAGCGTCAGCAGCAGGGCTACTCTTGAGCTCCATGAGACTCTTCACACATTTATATGGTAAAAAGAAAGTACTATACCAGGCAGGCTGCTTCTCTATCCCGATCGCAATTACTGCACAATATCCGGAGAACACAGCAGATTCAGTTCCTGACAGACCGAGTGCAATTCAACAATTTCTCCAGTCTTCTACAGGGTGAGCCTGGTTTCTACTCTTCAGAGATCCTTTGATTCTTTTCACAGGACAGATTCAGTCCTAACAAGCAGTTACACAAGCTGCAGACCGGAACTCTGGGCCTTACACACGTTTTTTGACTGAAACTGTGCACTGAAGGAGCACAGGGTTTCTTTCCCCTTCACTGCCAGATCTAAACTGAAACTCCAACAGACAAAACCGGGCACTTCCTTTGAGTTCCTCCCAGTTCTTGACTGGATTGGCTGTCACTCACAATAGACTGCTGCTGTTGGTCCAAAAAGGCGCCAAAGTCTAAACTACATCTCCCAGAGTCACTGCCCATACAATCCTCTTGTGGCTGGCTCAGATTATGAGTCCAAGTTCTGATTCGTCTAAGGCACCATTTTAGAGCTAGCTACCCCACACTGATTGGTCCAGTTCAGCAGTTCAAAACCAGAATGGGGAACTAGGCAGACACAGTTCTGACTGCAAAGAAAGCAGGTTAGACAAACTGTAATTTCATTATTACTCTAAATGATTTCTGGCAAACAGTTACATCTTTCAGATAGGTTCCCTTTGCACTCCTAGTGACTGCAAAATGGAGTGAATTGGCAGCAGCTCAAGTGGTACTCAAACAGAGAAGCACACAGTCCCCCTATACAACTAATTATGTCTGCAAGCAGACAGCTCTTAAAGAGACAGTACCAGAGGTTCTAAAAACACTCACTGATAAATGGCTTAAATGCCAAACACCATTCAGGCTTGGAGCATTCAAGCAAGCTCCTGGAAGTCTTTTGGGAACCCCCATTTGCAGGGGGGTTACACCTTTCCTGGCCTGGGAAAGCTTGACGTCCGCGTCAAGCAAGTACCCCCATAAGTTTCAACTGCAACCATATACATTTGCATTAGGCTCGCACATGTAATCATCAGTCAATATATCATTTTACCAAGAACACATTTCTGAAACATTGCAGTACGTCACTCTTTACACAGTATTACATACACATTGTACCATAACTCAAGTTATTACCTCTTGTACATGAAACCTGAAGAGAGGGGGCCCTTCCCTATCAGTTACCTTGGGGCTGGACGGGGCAAGGGCACCATACTTAGGGCAACACAAGTAACTTGGAGTTAGCACTGATGCTCAGTTTGGGCAATGAGCTCGGGGACACATACACTCCTTTATGGACAACATTGAGAGGCAAGTCCACAGGCCTCCCAAGTGAATCATAACTGAGGTGCACCACAGGCTTTACAGCTCGACCAGTCTTTCTAGGGGGAACTGTTACAGTCTCTGCACTGTGAGCCTCATTTTCAGCATTGTCCTCACTTGTCAGGGGAGTCTCCTTGGGGGTAGAGAGGCTAGAACTTGGGGCACTTTCAGCTCCAGGAGTTACAGTTTCTGAGTCCACAACATTTGGCTCAGATGGAGAGCTTTCGGACACTGGCAGTGGACTGTCAGGGCACTCAAAATACTCTTCTTGTTCGGTGTATCACCAGTCTGCCCCAATCTATCATTTTCCTCCCTGAAAGCTCAAACAGTTCAACCATGCACAATGATTCCATTTCATCTGATCTGATGCTTTGCACTTCACTTTCTGGGAGCATTGGCTCCAGGGATGAAGCTGGGGCTTAGACAGTCCAGAAGGCCCAGCTTTGTCTCCAGTATTGACTAGGAGATTGCCCGAAACAATTGACTCAGTTCGTAAGAAGGATAGTATTCAAAGTCACTCTCACTTTCTTCTGATATGGACTGACAGTCATGCTCAGCTGGGACTTGTAGGGGAACACTTTAACTCTGCTTCTGTAGGTGCAGACTTCCTTGATCTTTTCTTAGCAGCAGCTCTAGTCACTGGTCCAGAGGGGGCATCTTCTGGGGGCTCAGACTCAATCAGGATTTGTCCAATGGGCAGTAAATGATTTCTATGCATTGTTTTTACATCTTTTGAATTGTTCTCAGGCCTTACTTTGTACACTGGCAGATCATCTAGTTTGCCCACTACAATGTGAGGGAGATGGTGCCATCTGTCAGCAATCTTGTGTTTGCCATGCAGTCCCAGATTTCTTAGCAATACCCGATCTCCCTCCTGGAGTTCCTGTGCTTTCACCTTTTTATCATACCGTTCTTTGTTGGCCAGATTTCTTTTGGCAGCCATAGTTAGAGCCAGTTGGTATGCATGAGTTAGCTGGGCCTTTAACTTTTGCACATACTGTAAATAGTTGTCAGCCTGAACCCCATCAGGAGAGACCCCAAAACACACATCTACTGGTAGTCGAGCTTCTCTTCCAAACATCAGGTGGTAGGGGGAGAACCCAGTGGCATCACTTTTGGTGCAGTTATAAGCATGTACCAGGGTGCTAATTTGTTGGCTCCATCTAGGCTTGTCCTTTGGGTGCAGGGTGCCTAGCATATCTAGCAAAGTGAGGTTGAAACGTCTCAGGCTGTGGGTCCCCTGGGGTGGTAAGGAGTGGTTCTGGACTTTCGCACTCCCACAGAGAAAGCATCTCTTTGATCAGACGACTCAAAGTCTCTCCCTTGATCAGAATGGATTCTTTGTGGAGCCCCATAGTGAACAAAAAGTTTTCCACAAGTACTTTGGCCACAGTGGATGCTTTCTGGTCTTTGGTGGGAAAGCTTGGGCATATCTGTGAAATGGTCAGTGACCACCAGCACATTACTGATATTTCTTTGATCTGACTCCAAACTCAGAAAATCAATACAGACCAGCTCCATGGGTGCACTGGTGGTGATGTTAACAAGGGGCAGCAGTCTGGGGCAAGCTTTCCTCTGCTTGAGCTACAAGTTCAGATGTGTTGCTCCACATCAGCCCCATCTTAGGCCAATAATAGAATCTGGATCTCACCAAGTCAAGTGTTCTATCTATACCAAGGTGCCCCATGTGGTTGTGCAAGGACCTCAGTACTGAGTCTCGAAGGCAGTGGGCAGCACTAGTTGTTGTTTGTCTACTTGTCCCCTCTGTCTACTGTTTCTCTGTATAACAGTTTATTGATCAGTTTCAACTTAGGACCTTCTTTGTATAACAGTGCAGTTCTCAAATCAGTGGAGCGAATTTGGACACATCTTTTCCTGCATAGAGGGCTTCTAAAGCTGCTTTGATCATGGGATCGCGGGATTGAGCCCCGAATACTGTCATTGTCCAGCTGAGGCAGTGCACCAATGTCTATTGCAGAAAAGTGGCAATAAGCAGCAGGTATGCAATTCTCAGAGGGTCCCAAGCAATCCACCATGCAGTCCACTGCGCCTGGGGACATTTGTTCCTCCTGTCAAACTTTCGCAGAGTGCCCGAATGTCAGGTTCTGCCAGTCGGACCCAATCATTCTGGGGAACAGGCCTCCGGGAGAGAGCATCAGCATCTATGTGGTTCAGACCTGCTCGGTATTCGAGAGCATAGTCATTTGTAGATAATGCAGAAAGCCACCTATGGCCAGTGGCATCCAACTTAGCTGAGGTCTGCACATAGGTCAAAGGATTATTGTCAGTTTTTACTAGTATTTTAGCCCCATACAAGTACTCATGGAATTGGTCAACAATAGCCCACTTCAAAGCTAGGAACCTAACTTATGTACAGGATAGTTCTTTCGGATGGGGTCAGGCTTCTACTGGCAAAGGCCACTGGTCTCAGGCCATTCTCATGCTCTTGGTACAACAGCCCCCAACCCTTGCAAGCTAGCATCAGTGTGCAGGATGTAAGGTTTTCTTGGATCGGCATAGGCCAGCACTGGAGCATGGGTAAGTTGATATATGATCTCATGAAAAGCAGTCTCACAATCAGGAGTCCAGCGGGCCCCAAATACTTCACTGGGATGAAAATACACTCTTTCAGTCTTGAGGACGCTGACTTTTGGTATTTTTGTGGGTTGGGGATACCCTTGAGTAAGGTTAAGTAAAGGGCGGATCACTCTTGAATAGTCCTTGATGAAGCGCCGATAATAACCACAGAATCCCAGGAATCTTTGCAGTTCTTTTAGATTTTTGGGCTGTGGCCAGGTGGTCAAGGCCTCAACTTTACTTGGGTCGGTCTCTATTCCCTCGGTGGATACTATGTGTCCCACATACTTTACTGATGTTTGAAAGAATTGACACTTATCAATGGACAGTTTAAGGCCAAAGTCCTCCAGTCGGGTCCAATACCTTAAATAATCTGCTCTCATGTTCCTCCAGTGAGCTGCCAAACACAATAACGTCATCTAGGTATACCAGGCACTCTAGTAAGTTCATGTCCCCACTGCACGCTCCATCAATCGTTGAAAGTGGCTGGGGCACCTGAAACTCTTGAGGCATCCTCATGAATTCATAGAAGCCAAGCGGACAGATAAAGGCTGTCTTCTCACGGTCCTCTGGGGCCATCGGGATCTGGTAGTACCCATCGGAGATCCAACACAGAGAACCACTTGCTCCCGCTTAGGCAGTCCAAAGCAACCTGAATGCGGGGCATTGTGTACTGATCAGGATAGTCCGCGGTTTAAGGTGCGATAATCCACACACATCCTTACTGTCCCATTCTTTTCCTCACTACCACAATGGGGGAAGCATAAGGGCTTCTGGATTCTTGTATTACACCAGCAGCTAACATCTCTTGCAGATGCCGTCTCACATCATCTATGTCAGCAGGTGCCAGGCGTTAAGACCTCTCATGAAATGGTCTTTCGTCATGCAGCTGGATATTGTGCTCAGCTCCTTGCACGCATCCTGCGTCCCATTCCTTTAAAGAAAACACCTGGTCTCTCTGGGCAAGCTTCTCACTGATCCTCACTTTCCATTCAGCTGGCAACGGGGAGTCGCCGAAATCAAACAAGTCAGGCGTTACTCTGTCATTCTTCCTCGAACTGTTGCTGCTGGGTAGCACTGCAGTGTCTGCACAATGCACATTAGCCAGGATGCAACCTCTATTTACTCGAATGTCTCTTTCAGACACATTATGAACTTGGACCATTACCCTTCTGGCATAAGCATGGGCTCTAAGCGGGCAAAATACTAGAGCTTGACCAGCAGTCCCTCTGGCAATTTCCATCGCCTGGTGCATCCAACATTAATATTTTATTCTTAACATCCTTTCTGATACGGACCTCTCCCTGTAAGGTACACTGGGCATTTGGCGCCAGGATCAGAGACTCAGGATCCTTCTTCCATACAATTCGACCGGTTCCTCTGGTTCTATTTTTCAGCATCTCTCTGTGCCTCATAGGCCTTCTTAATTAAAGCTGGAACTCTTAAAGCTCTACTAGTTTTTGACCCCTGTTTTCATAACACAACTGTGGCAGCCTTCCGAACATATGAGCATTTGTTCCAATCAACAAAGGGACACCATCATACAGTCCAGTGGGGGACACACTAAGGCTAGAGTCTCTACTTGTTCGCCTCTCCAGCCACGGAGGTGGGGAAAGACAGCCAAATTCGGATATACCCGGAATAGGGTAGGCCTTCACTTAACCCCCATACATGCAGTCCTTCTAATGGTTGTAAGGGTACGTCTGACAAATGCTTCTGATACCAATCCTGGAACATAATTGTCACTTGGGAGCCACTGTCTAATACAGCTCTTGTAGACACTCCATTCACCTTTACAGTGGTCTCCACGGAGGGACCCACTATTCTGGACCAGTCTGGAGAGGCGATAGTGGGGGCCTGGGCAACTGACCTTGCCACAAAAGGACGTGAGTTAGCATTTTTGGTGCCCTCACTGGGATCATTTCGTGCACCTCTTAACCACTGATTTATTCTCCAAGCTCCTTGTAGCCTATATGCAACTTTGTCAGTGTCTTTTGGGACCGCATTCCTTTTCATGTGCCCATCCTTCCCACAATTATAGCAAAACATACTTTCTGGAGTTTGAGCTGGCGGCGCCGCACTGGGAGCCAGGCGGGGTATTACTAACTGGAAACCTTGGTGCCATCTCTGTCTGCGGCGTGATAAGCATTTGGAGACATCTCGTCATTTCTCCACTTCCATGGTCAAGGAATTGAGTTTGGAGCTGTTATCAGCAGGAGATACATGGGTGGGTACCCCAACCCCCATAGCAGATGCAGTCGGATATAGGTCAGGGCCCGTACTTGCAGGTGTGGCCTTCATAAAGGGACTGTTTTTGAATTCCCGGATCTCTCTCAACAGTTCGCCCCATCGTGGCATATCTTTTTCCTTGCCAGAGCACTCATTTACTGCCAACCTCTGCCCCTGAACTTCACTTGATGGGTCACCCTCAGTCACTCGGGTCGTAGCCGCAGCTATTGGTGCAGGTCCCTCCCGAGGTCGCCTTTTCTCAACTCCTCGAATTTCTCTCATTAACTCATCATAGGAGGGTGGATTCCAGTCGATCTGCCAGGCGTGAACTGAAGCAACAGCAGTTCTGAGAAGGGGCAGACTTAGATCCTGTCCAGCCTGGTTCGGTCCAGTTCAATCGCTGGCAAACTACCTTTCTGAGGCATTCTTGCAACAATTTTTCCAGCCGAGATACATACACAGACAACAACTCCCTTGGTACTGTTGTGCATCTCTACTCTCCACCATAGGTCCTCATCAGAATCTGGGCTCCATACACATTCTCCAGGGCCTCAAGATAGCCTGTGCAGTCACTTCAGGGTTACTGGCCTGCTTAGCACTGTAATGGTAGCCAGGCAGGACCTCGGAGGCTCTCACTAACCCTCTTTCGCTTTTCGGCTTCCGAGCATTGCCATTCTAGCACTTGGGGGGCAACATAGTCTATCCAGGTCTCCCAGTCATCCTCCCCTTGGGGGGTGGGGAGGGTGCCAGAGAAGATCCTCAGCCTTCGGTAAGAGTCGTGACTAATGGCAGGTGCAGAAATAGGAGTCTGCATTGGTTCAGCCACCATTACGGGTACTGGAGCGGGAGAGGGTGTTGGGGAAGGAACACCCCCAGGTGGCAAGAATAGTTTCTTCAAGTCCTCCACAGTTTCCCTTCCCCAGCAACCATTTAGCAAATTTCTCCTCAAAAGTTTCAGACAGTGGTGGGGCTCATTCCCACGGGTCTTTACTGTACTTAGTTATCACTCTCCAGGCAGTGAGAGCTCCCTCTGGGTAATGGTCTGTGGCACTTTGGAGCTATCTATGGGATCCTTAAACTCTACTAGGGCCAGGAAAGTGTGGGTGAGCAGATTAAGCGTGCCGACCCACCACCACAGGGTTTTGTAAACCTTCCACCTTGGAAAGTACTCCTGTACAGTGTCCGTATTGATACCAGGGGATGTCCAGGATAAGCATAGCATTTGGGGTCAATCTCCTCCCAGTACACCACTCCACCAGCCGGTGCACAGCCACTTCTGTCGGGTACCCATTTTTTCTTAACAGTGGTTCAGTAATATGGCCACTAGAGGACACACAATCCCAGCGGTGAGCCTCAAGATGTAACCCCTAGATGGCGCTTATCCCAGGGCTACTACCCTGCCTGATTTGCCACTAACAGGTTGAGGGGCCTGGATCCAATGGCGGGTGCCTCCACCCAGAGGTCAGAGTTTGCAATAGTTAAACTTACTTGGTCACAGCCCTCTGGGACACTGCAACCCCCCTTCTTCCCACTAGTGGCCCACACAATATATCAGAATTACCTTCACAGTATACACTTACCCCAGGACTAGTTCCGCACTGGGACCTCCTGTGAAATAAGATACAGTGCAACAATCACAGTACAGTACTTTAACATAGACAAATACCTCAGGCAGTATAACTTTGCTGAAACAAGCAGCTCTGATTTATTTAGGGGGATATAACAAGGACAGGGGGAAATCAGGTTAATTAGCTTATCACTTTACTATCTACCTATGGCTCTGTGCACAGGCCTATCCCTATCAGTTACTGTCCCTGGGTACCCAAGCCCTAGTGGCTAGTCCAAACCGTGGCAGCTGGTAGGGGCCCTTTCACACAGTGAAAAGAAAAATTAGTTTAAACAGTCAGCAGCACAGTGATTCCATTTGGATTTAATGTGGCAATTCAACAGGGAGCGACCCTGAATTAGTACTCACGACCTCCAAACAAGATAGGGTCCTTCAACGTCAGCAGGGCTACTCTTGAGCTCCACGAGACTCTTCACACATTTATATGGTAAAAAAGAAAGTACTATACCAGGCAGGCTGCTTCTCTATCCCGATCGCAATTACTGCACAATACCCGGGAGAACACACAGCAGATTCGGTTCCTGACAGACCGAGTGCAATTCAACAATTTCTCCAGTCTTCTACAGGGTGAGCCTGGTTTCTACTCTTCAGAGATCCTTTGATTCTTTTCACAGGACGGATTCAGTCCTAACAAGCAGTTACACAAGCTGCAGAGCGGAACTCTGGGCCTTACACACGTTTTTTGACTGAAACTGTGCACTGAAGGAGCACAGGGTTTCTTTCCCCTTCACTGCCAGATCTAAACTGAAACTCCAACAGACAAAACCGGGCACTTCCTTTGAGTTCCTCCCAGTTCTTGACTGGATTGGCTGTCACTCACAATAGACTGCTGCTGTTGGTCCAAAAGGCGCAAGTCTAAACTACATCTCCCAGAGTCACTGCCCATACAATCCTCTTGTGGCTGGCTCAGATTATGAGTCCAAGTTCTGATTCGTCCAAGGCACCATTTTAGAGCTAGCTTACCCCACACTGATTGGTCCAGTTCAGCAGTTCAAAACCAGAATGGGGAACTAGGCAGACACAGTTCTGACTGCAAAGAAAGCAGGTTAGACAAACTGTAATTTCATTATTACTCTAAATGATTTCTGGCAAACAGTTACATCTTTCAGATAGGTTCCCTTTGCACTCCTAGTGACTGCAAAAATGGAGTGAATTGGCAGCAGCTCGAGTGGTACTCAAACAGAGAAGAACACAGTCCTCCCCATACAAACTAATTATGTCTGCAAGCAGACAGCTCTTAAAGAGACAGTACCAGAGGCTCTAAAAACACTCACTGATAAATGGCTTAAATGCCAAACACCATTCAGGCTTGGAGCATTCAAGCAAGCTCCTGGAAGTCTTTTGGGAACCCCCATTTGCAGGGGGGTTACAGGAGCAATGCAGATGGGTATGAATAGATAAGCCATTGACAGAGCAAAGGCCGATGGCACATTTATAAGGTAGAAAAATAAATGGGCAGACTGGATGGGCCTTGCAGTCCTTATCTGCCGTCAACCTCTATGTTTCTATGTTTCTATGAGGGAGGAGCCCCTCAACCATCTGTCTGGGTGAAAACAACTGAGGGCAGGGACTCTATATGGGTCTTGCAGGACCCAAGACTGGTAATGGTCATGAGGGTACTCCTATGGCACAAGAGGAGGAGGAGGGCACCCTGACAGCTTTCACATGATGCTGCAGGAGAAGAGGCGAGCCCCCTGGAGGTGTGAGTTTAGCACCTTACATCAGGCCAAAAGTGCCAGTCTGGAAAGGTGAAGCCATGCTGTCCACCTGAGGCAGACAGCAGTTTCCACAAGCCTGGAGGCCATCTCATTGGCATCGTACAATGCCCGTGATTGATGCTTTTCCACCTCCAGGCCTCAAGCAGAAAAACAAATGGCTAGCCAGTCTAAGTCACTTGTGGGCATTGCAGCCAGGTGTTGACCCATCTACAACCACATGTGCTGACTGAAGGCTGTCACACATGCACTCCACAGGTCAGGCCCTATGCTCCCACAGTGCCAACCTCAGAGTGCAATAGTGTGAACAGGTAACAGTCAGGGTAACCCTCCTGTCTGCTTTGGGTCCAAATCTCCTTTAGCCTCGCGTTCTGGAGAGATTCAAACTGTGAATCTTACCCTAACATACCCAATGTACAGGCTCAGATATGTACCCTCTTTGGGACTGCAGTGCAATCTTTCGAAGGGGGCACCCAGCCAGGTCTCCAAAATTAATCCTTAAAACTCTATAAGAGACCTTAGGTATATTCTTACCTTCTAGCTTAGTAACACAATCAAGCTTTTAACAGCTGTCAAACGTAACCACATACCTGTATACATCACATGCAAAAAAAACCAAAAAAAAACTGAAAAGACACCCAGGCAGTATTTCAAAGAAATTGTTATTTACTAAAAATATGATAAAAAGGTAAAATTAAACACAGAACAATATATCATACAGCTTACAATCTTATAAAACAAAAAGGAAGTTTCAGAACAAACACTCCTACCACAGATAATTATTTTTTTTCTAGCTATTACCTTTCTAAGTGCTTTCCCAGAGTCTAGAATCGTATGTCACCATCCCATATACAGTGTTTCACTTTTAACTCTATCTGTCCCCATCCCCTTTTGATGAGGTCAGCTAGAACCTCCCTTAGATCATTTCTGACGTAAGTGTCTCTGAGGATGTGAGTCATTGCTTTGAAAAATCTGTAACTAGCCATTTCCCAAATATGACAGTCTTTAATTAAACATTTTCCCTTTGAACTTAATAATCTCACACTCATGACCTCTTGGGCTGATTTCCTGTGCTAGTGTGATCTGAGGGATTTTATGACTCTTCACACATTTCTGGTTATACTAAAAGGAGAAGAATCAGCCCAATTACCCTGCCTCCTGTAATGTCATAAAACTCACATTTGGTTTTCAACTTCAAAAGCCTGGGCAGATCATAAAAGGGCAATAAAATACCCTTCTGTAAGGAAGTCTTAATTAACTGGTTCTTCTGGTCTGTTTTACAACATCCTGTGGTTTTAGCTACTGACCTTGAAAGTTAAGGCCACATCTCTCACATACTGACATTTCATACACAGACCATTTATTTATAATATAAATATCATACAGGTAACCAGAAGCAGGGACAGAGCATCATACTACCTAATGTGCCTGGTGTGCTGCGATACACATCATAACATGTGCCACGGTACTCAGCTTCCTGCCTAAGGCATCTGTCTGAGGAGAGTCAGCCTCAGGAGGTTAGTCATGCATGGGGCATTTTGGCCCTGACAGGGGTCTGCAACACCTCCAGCCCTGAAGATGGGTGAGGTACTGCACCTGTAGATCCTGAGTGTGCACAAGGAAAAGCCCAGGGTCTTTAGCTTGGCCTCATGAGTGTGACGCCTGCCTCCGAAGGTGGGAATTGGCCTACCCCACTTTATCGCATAGATTTCTAACATGTGGTGGTCCACGGTGAAGCAGGCTTTGCACTCATTTATGTTGTGAGCAGGGCCAAAGCAGGCCATGCAGGTCTGATGTCAGTTCGTCATCACCATCTGTTTCCCATGGGACACTGACACATAATGGAGACAGACAATGTTTTCTCTTAGCCCCTTCTTGTTCGGTTTTGGTATAGTCGGAAAAATAATAAAGCAAGAAGAAAAGAAACGGCATCACTTACTTAGAATGGTGACACAGTTTAAACAGTGAAATGTGCTGTTGCTCCCACGGTGCTGCCTTGATAGTGGGAAAAATAGAAATGAGGTGCTGAGGGAGCCAGCGACAGTTATTGGCTGGCGCAGGCAGCACCACGTGAGGTGCACAAGTGCCATAAGTACCCGACATTGGCTCCCTACCTGCAAAAAATTTGCTTCCGCAGGATCCTAGTACTGCCAGTCCCAGACACAAATCAGTGCTGAATATTAATTCCTGGGAGAACAAGGTGTTGTTGTCTTATCAAGCCATCCCAGAGACAAATATTTTAAATATTTAAATAAAATTGCTCAAGGTGAGAAAGTGGTAGTAGCAGGATTCGAACCTTGCTCTTCTGTTTCAGCTTTACACTCTAACCACCCAGTTACACTGCCTCCAATTGTAGTGTTACAAACAGACTTCAGTAAATGTAGCTTAGCCAGTTTCCCTGTCTCCCCTTGTCCTCAGATGATTATCAGCAAGTATACTCGCCACAAGCACTGAAGACTCCTGTCTCATATGCGCAGACATTAGTGGAAGACTGTTTGATTGTTAAATGGGAACAGTCAGCTCTAAGAGCCCTACATTGAAGTGTGAAGCTGGTCCTAATTTATACTTTGTGTGCAAAAATATGTATTTTGTACTTACTGTTTACTGCAGTAAAGTAGATTGCATCAGATTGTTTCTGTTGACTTTACGCTGACATTTTTCTCTAACTATAAATCCGAGAATGTGTAGTGCGTATTAGAGCTTTTGCAAGCTCTGATCAGACGTTTGCTGGTCCCACTGTTTTCCTGAGGCTTTGTGCAGTCCTCTGTGAGTGTACTTAGCCCAGGGAGGACAGGAGAACCAGCAAACAGAAGATCGTTGCTTATATAATCTCTAACATGCACTGTGGCTGTTGAATCTCCCACTGCTGCAACCCTGCTCTGATGTCAGCTGCAGGGGATTCTGGGATTTGTACTTATAGAACATGTCAGCTTGAAAGTCAACTGAATTAGTCTGATACATTCTACTATACTGCAGTAAACAGTAAAGTAAAAAAAGCAGTCTTTGCACAAAGAACAAATTGGGACCAGCCTCACACTTGGGTGTCGGCCCTTACTAGAGCCGACTGTTCCCCTCTAATCACTCTTCTTTTGGGGAATCCTAGGTCAGAAAAAGTATGGTGTTTTAATTTACAACCTGACCTCTGTGAGCTTCAGCATATCCCAGGTGATCAGTAATGAATGTGTTGCATGTAAGAGAACAGTGTTGGGTGCATGAGAACCAACTGTTGCAGTTTATTGTGAGCATGTGATCCATGATCAGTGTGTTGGGGGGTGATCTGTGTAATGTGTAGATATGTTCTGTGATCAGTGTGTTGTGTGTTTTGTGTGTGTGTGTGTGTGTGTGTGTGTGTGTATGATTAGTGTAATTTGTGAGTGTGATCCGTGTACTGTGTGTGATTAGTGTAATGTGTGTGTGTGTGATCAGTATATTTGCTATGTGTGGTCAGTATAGTGTGTGTGTGTATAATCAGTATATTGGGTGCAAAAATAAATTATTTTGTGAACCTTCTAACCTTCAAGCTTGAAATGAAACAACACCTAGTCAAAACCGGCCCATGTGCTTTTCGGAAAGCAACATGACCTCCCAGCTTCTGCTCTTAGTCTCTTCACCTACACTTTAACAATCCTCGGTGAATGAGAAGAAACTTCAAATTCTCTTTTCTCTCTTTGATCTACATCTTCTTCCTGTATATGCACTTACACCCCCAAGTATTCCCCCCTTCAGTTGCCCCTTACTCCCTGCCCTCACTGCCTACTCCTCCTCATCTCTAGGCTCTAACCTCTCACACTTCACATCTCTCCTGCTCTATACCCCTAACTTACTCCTCCTGACTGCCCCCCTCCCCCATAGCCTGGTACTCCTTTAACCCCACCAACCCAGCCAGACTTTGGTCCCACCCTTTTCCCCATGTCTCTCTATTCTTACTATAAAAATTGTCATTTAACAATGCCTAGGTACATGGCTGCTCTTGTTCCAATCCAGGTCTGAATCTAAACTCGTTATATTATTGTATAAAACACTGTAGCTAACTACCTGTAAAGTATTTTCTGTTGTCTGTGTATTTACGAGTCTATGTCTTTGTGAGTTCTTACAGTGGAATTTCTTGCAATGCTGATGTGGAACCTTTGTAAATGAGCACCTTGCTAAAAGGTTGTTTCTGAAGATTTATATAAATAAAATTGGTGTGTGTGTGTGTGATCTGCATATCAGGTGTGTGGAATCAGTATATTGTGTGTGTGTGTGTGTGTGTGTGTGTGTGTAAGATCTGCGATCAATTTACCTTGCAGGTGATGAATGCTTTGTGGGTGTAATAAGCATATTGTAGGCTACTTTGTGACATTGTACTTCACTCTGCCTACTGCTATCCCTGATTTCAAGGGGTTTTGTTTGTGGCATCATGGAAAACTTGAATACAGAGACACAGTGAGAGTGCACATTGAGGCCCTAATGGGATAAGAAATTAATGCCATTCATGAGGGGAAACCATAAACCACTTCAGTTTAACTATTCAAGAGCTGTGAAAGATGCCTCTTGGTCAACCCATTCTCTACCTTCTGTATCCACAATTGCCATACATCTACACTAAACAATGAGACAGAAAGAGAGAGTATTTATACATCCTTGTTATATGAAGTCAAAATGTTCTGGACAGGTAAGTTTCTAGTCCAGCTGTCCAGTCCTGAACTTGATCAGTCATTAGACTACAGATGGCACCAGCCAACAGTTTATAAAGCACAGCGGACTGAGGACATGTATATACATGTGCATTTGTATGTGTGTGCATACGTACATACATGTACACACAGAGTGACACACTTATGCTTGCTGCCAGGATGTCACGCCAGGAAAATTTCGGGAGGGGGGCACACAATTAAAATTTGATAAAGGGATGGCACTAAGTTACACTTTTATAATTCTTCCTCCATTCAAAAAGAAATACTCAGATGGTAATTTGAAGGGGGGGGCAGCACATGTCCCCTAGGACTCTGTGGGCATGATGTTCCTGTTTGCTGCCAGTGTCCATGAGGAAGACTCATTGTGAGTTGAAGCACTGGGGCAAGTTTTGGAGCACTTTCTGTGGAGCTTCTGTCCAGGACTTTCTAATAAATTCATCTTTGGAACTCTGCATTTGCCTGGACGTGGACTTTTTCCATGAGGTAAAGAGTGCATCTACTGCTTTTTTGGTTGTGTCGTCTACAGGGTTTGCTGCCTTTTCTGATTTTGCACCACCCAAACATCGCTGATTGCAGCACCTTTTTTTCTGGATCTGTTGGCACCAAGTTACACTTTTACAACTCTTCCTCCACTCAAAAAGAAATACTCAGATGGTAATTTGAAGGGGGCAGCACATGTCCCCTAGGACTCTGTGGGTATGATGTCCCTGCTTGCTGCCCAGTGTCCATGTGCATTAAAACAAATGTTTTCGTGAAGCGTCTGGATCTGTAATATGGAGACAGCTGCTGTCTGCAGGAAGTGCAGGCCGCGCAGGTCGTCCTGCTGAAACAGTGACAGACTGTTCTGCAATGGCTGCCTCTGCGATCGCTGCCAAACTGCGTTTTTGCAGACCGTCTTGATTTCACTTACTGCTTTATTGGGTCATTGTTCCCCCTTCCCCCCGCATTCCCAGTTGTGTCACAAGCCCCTCTCACTTGTGTATGGTCTTGCAACCTCTAAAGGAAATTTGCAAGAACTGGAGGGAACATTAGGGGTCAAAGGTCATTGACCATGTGTTTCGTGTCTGCCGAAATTATTTAATTTCACTTTTTTTACACTACTTGAAGCAAATATGACTGGGGGAGGGGATGAAAGAGACTTGTATGCTTAGCTCGGTGGTGGTTAGTGAACTATGAACCCTAGACCTTCCTTCTGGCTGGGGGAGTCTGTGGGCACAGCGGAGGTAGCGAATTTAGAGGGGAGGCTTAGCCCATACTGTTGCAAGAACACTTCTTTTAGGGGTGGCATAGGCTGTCATGGGTAACCAGGTGAAGCCCTGCCAACCTTCTCCTAGATATAGCGTTAGAGGTATGACATATGACAGGAAGCTCATTAGAGACAAACTAGGGAAAAATAACAGTGGGGGCGTGGCAAGTGGAGGCTTGAGGTCCTTCCATGCTGCCGTGACCTGCTTTCGCAATTGGGCCCCTTCGTCTGCCGCATTCAGCACACACTAGATCCTGATGTGGAATGGAGTTATCCTGCTGTGAGGGAGAAAACACATGGATGTGCTTGTGTAGGAGCTGGCCAGAAGCTCCGGCCATGGCTGTGTTGGTGTGGGAGTCAGTTACCAGACCAGAAGGTGCAGCAGTCCCCTTCAAGAGAAGAAAATGCCTGACCAAGCAGAAGCGCAGTAGCTCGTTTTTTCTAAACTTCATGTTCAAAACTTTACTTTAAACAATATAGCTGAGTGTCCTGTAGGTAGGCATTATTACAAATGATTATACTCAGCAGTGATTCAGAGAGTACAACATTTTTACAGCACGCTAAAATGTCATGCCCCAAAATTTGATACCACACCTGAGGGTATCCATTATAGTACAACTTTATTGTACCACCCGAAATTTCAAATAACAGCCATGAGCAGGGGCCACTTACATTTATAGGTACCATGGCATCGTGCACCCTTTAAGAACAGTAGGGCTTAGTTCCCCCGAAATCTGCATTGTGTAAATAACATAGTGGGCAACCCAGTAAATAGCTCTTTGCTATCAGAAAAGTTACAAACATACAGTAACCTTGAGTAGTAAGTTAAACGTGTAACCAAAAGAGATACATTAATAGAACCAGGTTTAACAATAAACGGAGAACAAAATGATCACCAAGCAAGTGCTCAGAACATTTAAGCCCTGTTTACACCACCGTCTTTGCAGCGCATCAACTCGTGCTCCGGTTGATGTGCTGCACAGACATTGTGTGGACACTCACGCATCACCCTAAGTCGCCCTACACCAATTTTTAATCCAATGGAAAAGAGGGATGCATACTGATCGAGCGTTATTGCTCCTGCGTGTAAATGACCGATGTGCTCGATCCGCTGCGATCCCCTGTTTTCCAGACACCAGTCACTGTGGATGCCATTTCCCCAGAAGTCCCCAGACACTTCTCTCAGAGTGATCTGCAGTGCATCATGCTCGGGAGTGTAGAACAAAAACTGAAGGAGACAGAGGTATGGGAGTTTGCAAAAAATGTTGACAGATTGCATGTATTTGTTTCCATACATTCAAAACTCCCTTACATTGCCAGAGTAAATGACCCAGACCCACATTTGATGCTCCACATCTCCAACAAAGGTCATTTAGGCTGATACCTAGTCTATATAACTGTTTAGGGGAATAGTAAAAATAATGTAATATTTTAAATTGAATAAGCCTCCCTTGAGTTTCCCTACAACATTTGATAGCATTATTCCAAGTCCTATCCCAAACTGTATCAGAAATTTTTATCTGTAAATCGAGATCTTTCTGATATTCATGACATTCAGAGACAAAAGAAATGATGGTTACTCTCTGCGGCCCTTGCTTTTAAAAGACTGTTATTAAAAAGTTGGAAAGATCCTGAAATTCCTACATTTAAGCAATGGCTGGTTTCTTTGGGTAATTGGACAAACAATGAGAGAATAAGCTATTATACAATGGCAAGAAAAAATCCTGGACTCTGATTGGTCAGTCTTGGGCTGGACCCGTGATGTTATCCCAGTACAACATCACGGGTCTAGTCTCAGCCTCACTGTGAACCTCTAGTTGATTTTTTGCTTTTGCTTGATGATGTGCTTGACTGTTTCCATTGTCTCTTAAAAAACAAAAATATTTTTCCACACATAAACATCTTTAAAATTATTTTTTTTATTCTGTATAACAACGAGCCATTGTATAATAGCAATAATGCCCTCCAGGGTGTGTGTCATTTGGGATAACGTCACGCCTCAGTTGTTGGACGTACTCGGCCTGCGGCCTGGTGCCCAACCACCTGAGGTGTGACGTTATCCCAGCACGACACACACCCTGTCGGGCATTATTGCTTAATTATGCTCACAGTCAAACGGAAAAATTTAATGATACCTATGGATCCTTCTTAAAGTTATGTATGTAGTTAAGAATTAGTATTCTGGTCTCAATCAATAGAGTTATTGTAAAATGACATTATACTTACTGGTTACATGAAAAGAAATGACAGTGTATTGAACATTCCATATATGATGTTTGTATTTGTTGAATATTTAATAAAATTCTAATAGAAAAAAAAAGCTCGGGAGTATAAACAGAACGTCATAGAATTAAGTCACAGTGCATCGGGAAGGCCACAAATTGGTGAGTGAAACGCTGCTGCTGTGTAATCACAGCAAAAAATGCACTGCACGTACTTTTTAACTAGTCTATTTCCCACCTAGAGCCTAATTTATATGCTTTTAACTTTAACATTTTCCCCATTCACAAACAGCCCATTCTAAATCCATCTGCATGGGCTTATTCTATTTAGAGATAGCATTGTTAGTAAATCAGGATATTTTAAATTTTATAAAACTAAACATGATGGTTTGTATAAATCTCACAATATTTTCATAAGGTCTGCTAACAAAAACAGAAAGAAAAAGGCTCAGTCCAGGGTCTAGTGGCAATTAACTTCAAACTTGAAAACAGTTCCTGCTTGAACTATTGCCATTACGCAGGAAAATTTCCACCAAGAAAAGCAATAGTTTATTAAGCTATCCATGCAGGAGACTCTGGTTCTTGTCACAAATCACAGTCCCAGTACCAGGTCAAAGTCTAGGCAATGCTGCAGCTGTAGCAGTCTCAGACTTGAAAGGATACTGACCCATCTTGCTATGGTGGGACATACTTGGTATTATGATAGTGAGAAAGGTCTGATGTTGGGGTACTCAGTTGTGTCCCCCCATGTGAGGATGGCACACCAAGAATGCGCTCAGGAAAGGAGGGAGAGGGGGGACATGATAGAAACTTTCAAGTACCTCAAGGGAATCAACAAAGTCCAAGAGGGTAGCATCTTTCAGAAAAAGAGATGTGCAAGAACAAGGGGGCAGAATTTGAAGATAGAAGGGGAACGGCTCAGGGGCAACATGAGAAAGTATTTTTTCACGGAGAGGGTGGTGGATGCATGGAACAGCCTGCCTGAGGAGGTCGTGGGGTCAAAAACAGTGGGGGAATTCAAGAATGCATAGGACAGACATAAGGCAATTATAGTGGGGGGCAGGGGGAAATAGGCCATTGGTTAACTAGGATCTGCAGCTTATCCAATAGGTAGGGTAATGGGCAGACTGGGTGAGCCAAGCGGTCCTTATCTGCCATCAAGGTATATGTTTCTATGTTATGTATTTACATTGAAGCTCCATAATTAATCTGAACAGGAACGATAATTGTGTGTGATATTAGTGAGTCTGCTCCCAACTGCGAAATGTGCTATTTTAGAATGCCTTTCAGAGACCTCACAAAATTGTATGAGCTTAATTACACCCCCATTATAAAGCGAGTTCAGGAGGACATGTCACGATGGAATGGTCTGCCATTATCATGGATTGGCAGGATTAACCTTATAAAAATGAACATACTACCCAGATTGTTATACACAATGCAATTGATGCTGTTTAGCCCAACTAAAAAAGATTTTAAGAAGTTAGATAAAAGTTTCGCCAACTTTATATGGAAAGGGAATAGGCCTAGGATGGCCCTGGATAGACTCAAGGCAACTAAAGAAAAGGAGGGCATGGAATTCCCAGACATGAGAGGGTACTTTCTCTCGACTCAGATTAGGTACATATATAATTGGGTGGCAAGGGGGGAAGCTGCCTCCTGGCTAGAGTTGGAACAAGATGGATGCCCTGGCCGTCTCTCAGCATATTTGGCACCTGGTGGAGCCGGAGCCTTTGCTCGACTTCCATGCCCTAACCCAATGGTGATGGCAGGCCTAGAGGCCTGGGAATGTATCAAGAAGAGGGGGAATGTGGCAGACAGCAACACAGCCCTTGTGCCAATAGCTAGGAACCCAGAATTTTTGCCGGGATGGGAAGATGTAGGATTTGCTCTTTGGGAATCCAGAGGGATCAATTGTCTGGGAGAGTTATGTAGGAAAGACGGAGTCATCACATTTGAAACTATTAAAACACCCTTAGGATACCAAATTCACACATGTTCCACTGTTTTCAAGTCCGACACTATGGGGAGAGAATTGTGGCCCATGCCTCCAGAAAGGAAAGGATCCTATACATAGAAAAAGAAATCCATGCTGCCAGTAGTGGTGAGAAAGGCCTTATTGGGAGAACTGCAAAACTAGATAGACAATACTTTGGTGAATCAGCACTAGCCAGCAAACTAAAATGGGAGAGAGATCTAGGCTTTGTTTTGAGTGATGAGACTTGGGAACAAATGATGATTTCTCATATGGGTTTATTAACATGCAATAAATTGAAAGAGGCGCAGTATAGGTTCCTCCACTTTCTTAATCATCCCCCAGTAAGGGTTCATAAATATCACCCTGCTATTTCATCAATATGTGGCAGATGTTCCAAGGAAAAAGGGTCATACCTCCATTGTTTTTGGGGATGTCAAATTTTACAAAATTACTGGGACCAGATAAAGAGTGAGGTGGGTAGACTGTGGGGTCAATCCTTAGAGATGTCCCCACTCTCATTGCTCTTTGGAATACGAGAAGAAGGACAGGGTGAAGGGTCTTTGTACCCATGATGGGTGAGGGTGTTGCTTATTTTAGCTAGACAAATCATGTTGAATATATGGGTTTCCTGTACAATACCCACGATATCTATGTGGAGGAACCTAATACTGTCCACCTTAGCAATGGAAAGATTCACTTTTTCATTAAAAGGAAAGGTAGACTTGTTTTTTTACATTGTGGTCTCCGTTCATAGCAGCTCTTACACCTGCAGAATTATTAATTTTCTCAGACAGTTTTGGGGGAGTAGCCTAAATGTGGGACATATATTAATAATATTCGCCATCCATAGCTCTGATATGGGGAAAGAAGTAGTTGCTCTTTTATTAGCACTTAAAAAACTTGGGATTAAGTTTGATGCTGTTTACATATGAAATTGGTTGCAGTTTAACTGTTAATAATCAGTTCTCATGTATGATTTTATTTCTTTTAAACTGACTTTTGAATTTAATATGTTATACAAGTTCATGACTCTATTTTTAATTGACTTTGCAGTCTCACTAGCAATGGACATTTAAGTTCCCTATTACAGGGAGCTGGCTAAAAACTGGACCCTGAAGCTAGCCGTAAAGACTTGTTTGCTAAAAGCGGACTGATATTTTCAGTGACTATGTTAAAGATATGTGATGATATTATAGAGTTTGTGACACTTGAATTGTCTGTTTTATCTTAAGGTAAAATAATAAAAAATATTATACAAATAAAAAAAAAAAGAATGCCTTTCAGTGTCCCGAATTTCTATATGGTGCATTTGCACTGGTTGTTTGGTAAACAGTGTTGTTTGGCATTTTCTGTAGTTTTTCCCAGGCTCACACTGGGTGATATGATTGTAAGATCGAACGGCACAGTATGGAAAGGTACAATGTTGATATTTGATTTATTTATCTAGTTTTTGTTGACCGGGTACGTGCACTAGACAAATTCTGCCTATTTTCGGGCACGACCCGGGGGATATTGTGAGTGAGCTCTTAGTCTGCGATGACTGTATGTACTGTACCCAGGATACAATGTTGCTTTCAAGTTGCTGCCTGATTCTATTCCCATAGTCTCAGTATCCCAAGCGGGCACAGGTTATCAGGGCTCTCAGGACGTGGATACCTGTAGCCTTTACACACATCTGTCAGTAAATGATGCAAGTGCTTCCTTCATATGCATCCCTGGGAGGTGTCATTTCCTGCACTTGCTATAAAAATGTCAAATTGTAGCAACATTTTTCCACAATTCAGCATTTTTACCAAAAGTGCACACTTCAGGAATCTCTAACGTTTTCCTGAGACCACCAGCTTTTTTCTGCAGTAACTCCTGGACAGTCAGAATTTGATAGTGAAGGGTGGTGTCACATTTACAGAGGACAAAGACATTGCCAATATGTTTAATAAAATGTTACTAATCTGGAACAGCATGTGGGCAGCTTGGGCTAAAGGTAATCTGAGGGAAGTAGAGAGCGCTGTAAATAGGCCCAGCTTCAAGGAGGTTTATAATAGACATAATGAAAGAGTCCTAGCATTAACCAAGTTGAAGCAACATTTTTAAAAATAGCTACCAAAGAACTATCCTTGCCCTTAAAAAAATGTTTAATCCATCCTTTTTTTTATGCCAGGTTTCAGACTTCTGGAAATTAACATATACCTTACCCATTTACAAGGTGGGTCCTGTTGAATTACTTGAGAATTATAGGCCCATCTTGTTGCTCTCTGTTTTGGCTAAGTTAAAAGAAAAACTGGTTCATGAGCAGATCATTTATTATATTGCAGTGTTTAGGTTGACACTTGCCAACTCCCATTTTGCTCTTAATTTCTGGATGTAGCTATTTTTTCTGAGTTCTGAACCATCAAACTGTGATGCTGATGGCAGTTATGTGTGTGTCTAAGTAAAATGTTTGAGTTTGGATATAGATTTGGGGATTTCACCACAAAAATTCAGTAACAATTTGCCCAAAAATGAGCCCAAAGTTTCCAGCTTATATATATCCTGTCTGGAACTGTATGTGATATTAACACCTGCACAGCATGGCTTCAAAAGGTAGTGGTAGTATCACAACAACTGCCTTGGTCAGATTCATGAGTGACCTACTCCAGAACATGGAACATGGCTTATTGACAGGGGTGGTGTTCGTGGACCTGACCAAGAGATTCGATTTAGTGGCTCACTCCCTCCTGGAGTCCAGGTTGCAGCAAGTGGATTTTGAAGCACCAGCCTTAGGCCGGATATCAAGTTATTTGAGGACTAGAAAACAGATTGTTATGATTAACTGCATTATGTCCCCATGTATGCCCAATAACACACAATGTCCCTCAGGGGTCTATATTGGGTCCCTTGTCATTACCTTTTTTCATATATGGTCTCCCCTGACTTGTGAGAATGCCAGGTAGTTTTATACATTGATGACACAGTTAATACTGTGGCAATGACTGTGATGTCACTGAAGGAAAAATTGGAACATGAAGTTGGAAAAATTGTTGCCTGGTGTAGTGATAATTGTCTGGTTTTAAATAAGGAAAAAAACAACAAAAGCTGTGCTATTCAGTATCACGCATAAATTCAGAAATAGCATAGGATTCTTTAAAATAAACATGAAGAATGGTACCCCCCGGATTGCGTGGAGGAATTTAAATATTTGGGAGTCGTTCTGGATCCCCACTTGGCATATGAAAAGCATATTACTCAGGTGACTGCCAGTTTACGTAAAACACTGGTGTCCTTGTGCAGGATAAAAGACCTGTTAACTGATGAGACCCAAAAGGTGATTACCTAGAGCAGTCTACTTCCCATTCTAGATTACGACAGTGTAGTTTGGGATGCAGCCTCTGCTAAAGTGTGTTCAAAACGAAATATACCTTGCCATGCTATTTGCTGATTTTTCCATAGGGTAAATAGATATGAATACCATTGCAGTTTTACACAAAATTTCAGCGGCTCCCTTTGCAAGAGAAAGATGAATTTAGCCTTAGTTAATGCTTAAAAATATCAAAAAGGGGAAAGATAGTCTTTTTTTTTTTTATTCTTTTGGTAACTGGGTAAGGCCTACTGGGCCACAAGGCCCATTTACAGGGGTAACCCAGAAACACTAGGGAGGTTAAGTGACTTGTGCACAGTCGCACAGTATGCAAGTAGAGGTTGTGGGAATCAAACATGGGTCTCCCGGATATAACAAGCTTGTTCACAGCTTGTTACTCTAACTTCTAGTCTATACCGGCAGCCCACTTAACAAATTGCTGCTGATACAGAAAAACAACCATGCTCTAAGATCAAATGAAACCTTGTCACTGGTTCTTCCTTTGTACAGATCAAAAACTGGACAGAAAGCATTTTCTTACAGTGCACCTTATGTGTGGAATCACCTACCATCGAATGTTAGGAACTCGGGTACAATTAGCAGTTTTTTTTTGTTTTCTTTTTAAAGCTTTTTCTCCCGCTAGTCGGTGTGGGTGGGCTCTCGGCCCTGTCCCTGTCTCCTCTCGCCCGCCACCTATCTCCATCCTCCCCCACTCAGAGACTCTCATCCAGATTATTGCACCAGAGACTAGGCAACAGCGGGGATGGAGGTAGGTGGGCAGGGCTTGATGTAGCCTGTGCCAACCAGTTTTCAATTTTCTCCCCTCATTCCCCCGCCACAGTGTCGCATAAGTGCATGCACGTGGAGGCGTGCACACACTATGGAACTGCAGCCCCTCCCTATGTGCTGCTCGAGCTGCAGGCGCTACCTCCAGGCCTCCACCTGGGGGCAGCCAAGGGCCAAGATGACAAGCCTCCCCACCCCGAGAGAGGAGAGCTGTCCACTACAGACATTCAATCCTCCCCCCACCCCCGGCCAACCCCCTGCGACCCGTGCTCGTTTCTGACCCAGCGGGTAAGAGGTGGCTGTGCCAGGCGCCAGCCTCTTTGCCACCCGACTGGCCATACAGTTAGCAGTTTTAAGGAACATCTTTAAAGTTATTTGTCTGAGTCAGTGGTTTGCATTCACTTCTAAATAATTTTCAGGATTTATATATTTTTTTCTATCAGTATTTTGTCTTCCTTGTTGCAGGGTGGCTGATCAGCCCTGTCCTGCCCCTCTGAGCTGGCAAGTGTCACCCCTGAGACTTACCTTGTCCTGGGGTTTCCCCTTGGATGTCCTCCATAGTGGAGCTGGAGGAGGAAGGGCCATCCGCCCCCATGCAAACATCCAAGTAGACCAGGTTCTCGGGCTTCACAAAGCCTCCAACGCCAGATTTTCCACTTTGTATCTTCCCCACACTGCTGTAGAACATCAGTGCATGTATGTGGAGGCACTCACACATATGACACACCTGCAGTCCCTCCCATCATGCCGCCGGAAGCTGCACTGCTACCAGTCCTCCACCTGATGGTAGTCTGAGGCCTTGCTTAAAACCCTCCCCTCCCCAGGAGAGGAGAGTAGTCCCTCAGATGCTCGATCCTCTCCCGCCCCTGCTGATACCAGCCAACCCAAGTCTATTCCCACACCTTGGTCACTGGCATAGCAGGAGGTAAGGCACTCAGCGCCTAAGCCATCCACACCACTGGACTGGCTTAGGTTGTATATTTTTACTGTATTTTGTACATATGATTATCTTATGTTGGTATTTATGTATATCTTGTTGTTTGTTTCATGGCTAGGCTCATAGCTATGTTGTGTCTGTAGGCTGTGGTTGAGGAACAGTGCAGCACAAGGTGCCTGATGATACACAGAAAGGTGTGTGTGTGTGTATGCAGAGTTATGAGATAGATAGGTAGATAGATAGATAGATAGACAGACAGACAGACAGACAGATGGGAATACATAATGGATTGTAGTGGGATAACACATTTATCGCCACTAGGGATTGGTAAGACCCATAACTCACGAGTGTTAAAGCATTTGTATTTTTTCAAGCACATCAACTTTAGTGTTAGTAAAACGAGTTTTGCCTTTAGCTAGGTGTCTTCCTGTGTGTTATTTTTGCCTTGCTGTTTTGAAAGTATTATTTCCCAGGAACACAGACCAATACACAGAAACTATTTTTAAAAGGAGATTCTCTCTTAGGTTGGTCACTGCTTATTGACTTCTTGTATTTAAGGCCACCCCATGTATATGCTCAGGGGAATGCCAGGCCCCCCCAATCCTTCAGTATAAGCAGGGTGGAGGTGTGGAACTGGAGTGCATCTGAGGGGTTTTAATGTAAAGAAAGGGCATGAGAAATAAAACCCTCTGAGTAGTGTCACCCTTTCACATTCCTTTCTGTCTTGCTGTTGACCCCAGCGATGTTTTTTTTTTTTTTTGCTCCTGTGCTCTGCATGACCCTTGACACCTGTCCTTCAGATCCAGCTATGCTCAACTCCCGCTAGGGATCTTTCACATCTCTGAATTCTTTAGAGGCCGTGTTCCTCCAACCCCAGGTCCTGCCCGTGCGCCTGTCCTCTGATGGGGGCAAGAGAGGGCCGCTTGGATGCAAAATGGGTCCAAAAAGACCACTTCCCATCTTAAAACTGGCAAAGCCTTCTTCACTTAACTTTGTCTCTGTGCAAGGTGTGTAACACAGAGTTCATTTCATACCCCTCCCCCATAAGGGTTGGAGGGTGGACATATGGGGCAACCTTTCTGGAACTGCAGGAGAGTCACAGGCTTGAGTGAGGTCTTTGGGGAGGGTATGGGAAGTCCCCATCCTCTTTTGTGGTTGGTCAGGACCAGGTACTGCATGCATCCGGCTGCTGCTCATCCCAATGCCAACTAAATGGCACTGAGGAAGAGGACAAAGCTGCGGGGTCCTGGAAAGGGGAATAACTGAGACTCAGTCCTGTCTGCAGTGCACAGTCTTTAGTTAGCAGGTGACTTAGAAAAGGTTTGGCAAGCTGTGAAGGGACTAATGAATCATGTTATAGCAGTGTAGCCAGCAGTAGTGTGGCCAACACTACAGGAACCTTTTTGAGATTTAAAAAAAAAGTTTATAGAACAAATGCAGATTAAAAAAAAAATATCATCGGATGTTTATTCAAGGTGGTTTACTGCTGGTGTATATCATCAGGTGAACTTCTCTCTGGTAACCCCTTTGAGGAAGTGGCCTAGTGGTCAGAGTGCAGAGCTGTGAACCTGAAGACCCGGTTTTAAATCCCACCACCACTGTGTGACCCTCAGCAAGTTGTTTAACCTCCCAGCGCATTGTCTGCTGTTCTTCGTGTGCTTTGACTCTCCGTGTGTGCTGAAAATAGTGGCAACATTCTCTCCCTTCCCTCTCCTGGATTGTAAAGTGCTGCATGATAACCGCTTTTCAAAAAGGTGCTACATAACATCAAAATTCCTGTTGTTCCTTTGATCTTCTTGCTTTAGACATTTTTTCTACACAGAGTTATTTGACGTGAAATAACAAATACAACTCATCAGCTGACCCTCGGGTCTGTGAGAACGAACAGGGACCCTGCTGTCCAAAACACTTCCTGTACATGTGCAGTCTGGTTGCCCTGCACATATCTGGCAGAAAAACTCCTGCCTGGAATACCGAGGGTCATCATAGTAATTTACAGTAACTTAATATACTAGTAGTGTCCCCAGACGTTATAGGCAGGTGAATTTTCTGCCCCAAAAAACTCTGAAGTTTTCAAACTTTGCATGAGTTACCCGATCATGCATGCAAATATTGGGAAATCTGAGCTTAGATCTGTATTTGAGGAACTGCTCACCATGCAAAGCATGTCTTTTTCTGTCCCTTGTTCCGTACTGCCTTAGAAATTTGCATAAAACTCCCTGCCTCTGCACCCTCTACTGCTCTGGCATTTGCCAACTAATGATGCTTTCTGCTCTGCTCAGTTCTGTTAATAATAATAGTAGTTATATTATTTATAAAGTTTTTTTTTACAAAATTTCAAAGCACTGAATACAGTTAATGCAGATAAAATGAATGAAATAAAATGGTACTGAGTGTCCACAGTACAGTAATAAAAATGAAAATAGTTTATATCGGAGGGTATCGTAAGTGATGCAGAAGCTTTGCTTTGTAACTGGCTCTCACGTATCTGGTTGTCATATAGTGTTAGGTTTAGGAAGGAAACAGGACTGAAAAGGTGGCCATAAAAGTCGAGGGATAAAACAGCACAGTCTGCTGTACAACACCTATAAGGACTTTTTCTGTCATGTATATGTATAGTTGCGGTGTTTTACTTGTATGTGTTTGTATTTATTCCTATAAATTTTACTGTGTATTTTTGTATACTTTGTAACTAAATGACCAGTGTTAAAGCTGGCAATGTGCTATGAAACATACAATGGGACTGCATTGCAAATGAGCCTGTGACTCAGTTGAGTGTATATATCCCTGTTAATTATGAAATGAATAAAACTGTCTTACTATTGCTACGACTACTACTACTACTACTAGGACAGTCAAAAGAGCGATCAGTTACAGAGTCATATGCTAGGTGGTATAGAACTGTTTTCAACATGCTATTTAATGTCTCAAACTTGGTGCAAGATCAGATAGCAAACAAAAGCTAATTCAACACACGGGGACCATAAATCAAGAAAGCAGTCACTGTAAGTGACGAGTCAAGACAATTTCTGGGCAAGGAGGTGTGCAGAGGAGGAGCGTAGGTGATGGGTGGATAATTGTGCAGTTAGCAGTGCACTTGGGTAGGTTGGAGTAATCCCATGGCGGCATTTAAAACCCATTAGTAAGATGCTGAAATCTGTACATTGTTGTACAGGCTGCCAATGGAGCCATTCGCTACACAACTCCTGTCCTCCCATGGAACCTCAGACCACTGACTCTATGCACTGCTTTAGAACCCTGCTTAAAACTAACCCCCTCTGCAGGGGTCTAGCCAAATGCTGGTAGATTTTTTTTTATCGGGCTAGTAAGATTTGCCTTTAACTAGTCCTGTGGTCTTGTAATGGAGAATGTAACTTTTCAATAAGTACACCAGCTGGGTCAGTGAAAAAGTCTGAGGCTAGTAGATTTTCCCAGTCATTAGTCCTGCTGGCTAGTGGCTATAAAACTTAATTTCGACCCCTGCTCTCTCTTGCAGTTTATTGAACATTCTTTTTACATCACTGTTTTTCTCAGCATAAATTTTACCCCCCACTGTCGGGGAAGGGGGGTGCATGGGAACCACTCCTCATCTCAGGCAACTTACTTGCTCCAACAGTCAACAATCGTGTGATGCCTTCCCATCCCCCTCTGGAGCCATGGCATACCAATAGTTCGCAGTTCCTCTGTGGAAGAGACTGAGTTTACATGGTGCACCACAGGGGGTTGCTGTGAGAGATGAGCATGGTTTCTCCCTCCCTCCCTGGGGCCAGGATGTTTAACAATGCCACTGGCAGCACACTAAATCTGGGCCACTTGACAGTGAGGACCTGGGCCAGCTCCCAAACCCTGGTCACCTGCATAGTAGAGAGGCCTTATTGCTGCAGCACCGGGCCAGCTATATCCATCACATTTTTAACTCAGTGCTATGAGTTATTAAATGATTTTGTTAAATGTCTTATAATTCCTCTTGTTGTTGGTTGTGCCCCTGATACCTCTTTCACTTGCCTGGACAGTTTCCAACCTCACAGGCTTAAAATCAGAAGCTATTAGGGTAGAAAATATACAAAATGGAAACTAAAATTGAGCAGGAAGAAAGGTCTTCCTTATTTTATTCTCTCTTTTTAGATAAAACAATGCCTTCATTTTGTTTTGTTTTTAATTTTGGATGCGTTGTTCTGCTGCTGACTGTGTTTGGCATGTGATGAGGTCAGTGGGCAGTCTGTATTTTGCTCATACAGATAGCACACCACCCTCCTGTGGGAAAGTTCTATCTGTATGGTGTGTATGATGTCCACATAGAAACACAGATGTTGATGGCAGATAAGGACTGCAAGGCCCATCCAGTCTGCCCATTTTTGCTACCTTATGAATGTGTCATAGGTCTTTACTCTGTCAATGACCTATCTGTTCATACTCATCTGTATTGCTCCCTTATGCCTATCCCATGCCTGTTTGAAGCCCTGCACTGTATTCATATCCACCACTTCCTGAGGTAGGCCATTCCATGTATCCACCACCCTTTCTGTGAAAAACAACTTCCTCACATTACCCCTTAATCTGCCTCCCTTTAATCACATGCTGTGTCCTCTTGTCCTGCTATTTTTCTTATATTCAGCCCCCCGGAGCACAGACATCACTGCGGGCCAATAAGAGATAATTAAACTACCTCTACACCAGCACCTTTGTGAGGAGGGGTTAGCCCATCAACACACTGCATGTGTCAACTGCCCCACCCAGGGTCATCACTACCTATATAGGCACTGGCCTATGACATCACTTCCCCTCTGTTAATTTACTAACTCCCCACTTTCCCATTTGCAGGTTATACCTGCCAGCCACTAGAGGGACCCATACCTATCCACCTCAGGTCCGTTACCTGTACTCTGCCTACCTTCTTCCTGGAATCTCTCCTATCACCTTTCCCACCCTCTCCTCCAACATACCCACCTCTGCCCACACCCTCACCAGTTCCTCCTTTTTCTGTACCTATCCACCTCCTGACCCACCTCTTCTCCTCTGTACCAACACCCAGTGACCACTAGGAGTCACTATATCTCACCCCTGCTGAGGCCCAATCCCAGCCTGCTTCAGACCCCTAGAACATGGGTCTCTGCCCTCTCCTAGGCACTTTTCTTGCTGCCCTGGCAGAGACTTGAACCCTGTACTCTGTCCACCAGAGTCCATGTCACTACCATTAAATCCAAAGTGGCAGCCACACTTTCTAGAAGACAACCCAGATACTTCACTGCTACCCCACTACCGCTAGTAAACCATGCTAGTTCACCTCCTCCCAAACTCCTCCTCACCCCCTCTGCTGGTAACCTCATCCTCCAGTCTAGACATCTCCTGGGTCACAGGAAATTGCACCATTAATTCCCGCTGACATAGTTCACTCACCCTCACAAAATCCATGTACACTGGCCTATGCATCCATCTCCTGGCCACCCTCCTCCCTCCCAGCCCATCCTGGCGGCTCATCAACTTCGCCCTCCCTACCTTGCAATCCCTACCCATCCCCTGCTCCCCAATGGTCCCATCCCCATCTCCTCTTAGCCGTAGGCAAAATTCTTATCACCGCACCCTGGCCAGAGCTGTTGTCCTCTTACTACTCTTAACAGGCAATATCCACCCTAACCCTGACCTGCCCAGCAGGTGGGCATCCCGGTCTGTTGATTGCCTCCATGAATATATGCAGCATCTTGAAAAAATTTGACTCCCTCCAATGCTGGGTCACACTGCACAAACCTGACGTCATTGCGCTGGTGGAAACATTGGCTATCTAAATCCACTCCTGACACCTTTGTTACCTCCCGGCTACACCCTATACTGTGAGGATCGAGTAACCAAAGGGGGGTATGTGCTATCTACACCAGGACTCTCTCACTGGTCTCGCCTCCTGCTCGACCTTGTAAGTGGGGCTCAGGCCCTACCATTGCTTTACCTGGACTCCTGCCAGGCACCCTTTATCTCACCATCGCCTATATACCGCCCAGGAACCAAAACCCAGCACTATTACAATTAACTGACTATCTTGTCACCCTCCCTCACAGTGCTGAACAAGTCATTGTGGGGGACCTTAATGTGAACTGGCTGAGCCCCTCCTCCACCCCTACCCAGGACTCCTTCACAGCCCTTGATCTAACACAACTAGTCTCCCAACCCACAAGGGTGAACCCTAAGAGAGGTACCAGCACCCTCCTAGATGTCATCATCACAAACCGCCCCCCAAAAGTTCTGGACATCCAAGTCCTCCCTGATTCACTCAGTGACCATTCCCCAGTGCTGTTCCGCTGGATGGCCACCTCACCCTGACCCACTGCCTTGTGCACACCCCGCCGGCGTTTCAGACCATGTGGTCTGAAAAACCTTAAACAATACCTTGACCAGCAAGACTGGTCCCCCATTCACCGTGCTCCTGATATTGACACTGCCCTTGCCTTCTTTACCCAAACCTTTAGTAAAGCCTGTGACCTCTTCGCTCTCCTCTCAGCCATCCGATCCAAAAAACATAACCTGCCCTGGATTACTCCTGCCCTTTTACAGCTGCTCAGGCACAGGGATAATCTTTGGCACCGTGCCATAGAAACCAGGCGACCAGCAGACAGACAGGCCTACAACGCTGCGCAGAATAAGTGCACATGGGCAATCAGGAAAGCCAAGGCCGACCACTATCAGGCCACCCTCGCCGTCTCCTGGGGGTGCTACCGTACCTTCTAGGACAACGTCAAACAATTGAATGGGAACACTCGCTCCCCTCCCCCTTCCCAGATTACTACTGACAACACCACCAAGCATTGACCCTGCTGACATTGCAAACCTCCTCAACACCTCCTTTACTGACCTTAGCCCCATCCTCCCCATTAACTTTTTGACCAACCACCCTCCCAACCTGCCCTGCCCTCCATCGTCCTATCTTCTACCTACGTGGGGTAACTGCTCAGGAAGCCAGACCGCACCTGACCCGTGCACTAAGGCAACAGTCCCGTGACAACTCCCTGACCACAGAATTCTCCGTCTGACTGGATCAGGTCCTTACCCCACTCACCAGCCTTCTCAACAAATCCTCTGCCTGGGACAATTCCCACTACATGGAAAACTGCCACTGTTGCTCCCTATCCATAAAGGGGGTGACAGGTCCTTAGCTGGGAACCACCGACTCATCTCCATACTCCCACCCTTTCCAAAGCCCTGGAAAAACTGGTTGCCACGCAAATCACTGAATACCTGACCAAACACAACATCCTCTGCCCTGAACAGCAGGGTTCCGTGCAGGACACAGTATCTAGCACAGCTCTTGTTGAATTCGCATCATTCCTACACTCCTCCATGGACACTGGCTCCCTAGCCGGTGCCGTGTTCCTCGACCTCTCAAAGGCCTTCGACACAGTCTCACACCCCCTCCTGCTGGAAGCCCTCTGTCACTCTGGCTTTGCCACTGGGCCACTTGCCTGGTGCTCCAGCTACTATCGCATGCTCCCAAGCGTGTAATATTGGTGGGACACTTTCCAATCCACGCCCTATCCTCTCTGGTTCCTGCAGGGCTCCATCCTGGGACCCCAACTCTTCTCCCTATACCTTGAACACTCTGCCCAGTGCATGCACTGGGAAAATTTGCTGTATGCAGATGACGCCGCCATCTTCGCTTACTCCACTCGTGAACCCCACCTCCCTCCAGATTTCTGCAACATTCCTATAATGACACTGAAACTGGTTTAAAGAGCATAGACTGGTCTTAAATCTTAAAAAAACTAAAACCATGCTCTTTGCCCACCCTCAAAACAAAGCATACAACTCCCCTCTCCGTATCCTCTCCTACTCCAAACAGCAACTGGAGCAAGTCCACTCCTATAAGTACCTAGGGGTCTCCTTTGACTCAGCTCTCACCTACCACACCCACATCGAAGCACTTGCCTCTGCTACCAATATACGGCTTGGTATCTTGTACTGCTACAAGAACTGTCTCCCCCCGATGCCCTCCGGCTTGCAGTTACATCCTCTATATTATCCCTAGTTGACTATGGGCTACCTGTCTACGGTGCTGCCAACACGACTGCCCTAAACAAACTACTTCATCCTAAATAAGGCATGCAGGCTAATCACAGGGCCCTAGGCTCACACTATATATGCCAGCTTTATGACATGGCAACAGTGCTAAACCTTGACGAACTGCTGTAACATCAAACTTGCCTTTGTAGCTAAAAACCTGCTAGACTTTCACCACCCGGGCTGACATCCTCCCTCCTCCGAGCCCAACCCCTAGTCAGTACTTGGACCTCCTGCAAGGCCACCTTCCTGGTTCCTCGATCTAGGACCTCACATGGACAGAGGTCTTTCCACCACATAGCCCCTTCTTGGTACAACATGCTCCCTCTCTCCATCTCAGAAATCCCCATGATCTCCAAATTCAAAACTGCGCTCAAAAGCGAGCTATTCAACAAGCGCTGCTGCACCTGTGCATAACGGGTGTACAACACCCATTGCCCTGACAATGCCCACTGGGCTGCACCCTCTCCGTACCGCCTTACTCCTACCACCTACATTACTGCCATACCCGACTGCCTACCTCTCAGTTGTCAAGAACGTACCATGTATGATAGAATCTTAATATATTGCTTGCTAAATTGTCCTACTAGTATGCACTACTGTTACCAAATCAAACTACCTGCTGTGTTGTCCTTGACACCTGTTCTGCTAACTCTGTAACTAATGCCATGGAACTTGTTACGGCTGTTTCTTTGCATCGTATCATACTTATAAGTTAAACTCTGTAACCAATCCGTTTGTCTACAATACCTGAATCTGCACCTTATAATGCAATCAATGTAACCTGTTCCCTGGATCCATGTATGCCTGGATCCATGTATGCCTGCATCTTTATGCATTTGTTCTCTTATATTATGTATTTTGTACATGTATTATCATCTCTTCTCTTGACGAGGTACCTTTGGAAATGAGCCTCTGGCTCAAAGGTTGTAAACTGGTTGCAATATAAATAAATATTGAAACATGTTAAACTCTTTCACCTTGTTAATGCCCTTAAGATGTTTGAATGTTTCGATCATATCACCTCTCTCCCTCCTTTGCTCTAGGGTATACATATTGAGGTCCATTAATCTGTCCTCATATGTTTTCTGACGCAGTCCCTGTGCCATTTTGGTTGCCCTTCTCTGGACTGCCTCCATTTTGTTAATATCCTTGTGCAGGTGCGGCCTCCAGTACTGCACGCAGTACTCCAGATGGGGCCTAACCAGTGTCTTATAAAGAGGGATTATTATCTCCTCTTATGACTTGCCATACCCTTACTAATACACCCCAACATCCCTCTAGCCTTACCTACTGCTTTAGTGGTCTACTTGGATGATGTCACATCATCGGTGATGATGATGCCCAAGTGTCTTTCTTCCTTTGTGATTGCCAGCAACTCCCTTCCCAAACTATAGGTGCTTCAGGGTATCTCTTCCCTATGTGCGTGATCTTTCACTTGTTTGCGTTAAACCCCAGTTGCCACTCTTCCGACCATTTTGCCAGTTTATCCAGATCTCTTGTCATTCTGCCTACCCCATCTGGATCATCTACTCTGTTGCAGATCTTGGTGTCATCTGCAAACAGACAAACCTTACCCTCCAGTCCATCTGCAATGTCACTGATGAAGATATTGAACAGGACTGGCTCCAGGACTGATCCCTGAGGTATCCCACTTGTGACATGCATCCATTCTGACTGTATACTGTTTACCACCACTCTCTGTTTTCTGCCTGCCAACCAGTTTGCCACCCAGCTGACCAACTTCTGACTCACCCCGAGTCTACCCAGCTTATTAATCAATCTTCTATGTGGAACAAGGCAAGGCAAGGCAAATTTTATTTAAAAAGACATCCATCCCAGAGGCTCTGGGCACCGAACATATTAAAATTTCATACAAAACTCAGTAACAATTATATATACACAAACAACACACTATTATCGAAAGCTTTGCTGAAGTCAAGGTACGCGACATCAACTGCACCCCCTTGGTCCACCACTCTGGTTACCCAGTCAAAGAAATCTATGAGATTAGTTTGACAGGACCTTCCTGTTGTAAACCCATGCTGTCTTGGATCCTGTGCTCCTATGGATTCCAGGTGTTGCACTATCCTTTCCTTAAGGAGTGCCTCCATAATCTTGCCCACTACCGAGGTAAGACTGACTGATCTGTAGTTCCTTGCCTCCTCCCTGCTACCACTCTTGTGGAGCGGGATCACACGAGCCCTTCTCCAGTCTTCTGGGACCTCTCCTGTACTTAGAGACTCACTAAACAGTTCTGCTAATGGCTCTGCTAGTTCCACCCTTATCTTCTTTAGTACCCTGGGATGTATGCCATCAGCTCCCATTGCCTTGTCCATCCTGAGCTTAGCGAGCTCTTGTAGGACCCTTTTTTGTGAAGGGACTAGTGCACACCTCCCTCCCCTGTATCCATGATGCTGAGCTGTGGGCCTGCCTACCTTCTCCTCAGTAAATACTGAGCAGAAGTATCTATTTAGGATAGATGCTTTTCCTTGGTCCTCCTCCACACACTCCCCTTTATCCCCTTTGATCTTAGAAATAGCCCCCTGTGGACTTTCTTCTTTCACTAATGTGTCTATAGAAAGTCTTGTCCCCTTCTTTTACTGTTTGTGCTAGTGTTTCTTTGGTTTGGGCCTTTGCCTGCCCCTTGTGCCTTCCCTGTAACTTAGGAAGATTGGTAGCTCTCCCTATCTTAGGCCATGCGTTCCTTATATTTCCTGAGGGCCAGTCTTTGGCTGTGACCTTTCTGCTACTGTTTTTGAGGACCAAAGTGCTTTCCTCCTTCTTTTGCTCTTGCCTTTCTCTCTAACACAATGGGATGTTGCTTCAAGTATTGCATCCTTAATGCTTGCCCACTTTGCCTGTACCCCCTCACCTGTATATCTTCTTACCAGGGTTAGCTTAACTCTGTTGGCCATCTTATCAAAGTCATCTTCTCTGAAGTCCCATATTTTGGCCTTGGAATGGGATGATTTAGTTCTAGTAGCCAAATTGAACCAAACCATGTGATGGTCACTGGCCCCAATGCGACTTTCTCTCTGGAGATCTGTGATCCTTTCCCTGTTAGTCAGTACTAGATCTAGGATAGCCCTGTCTCTTGTTTATTTATTTATTTTATTTATTTATTTCTTCATTCAGACATAACCTTTGCGCAAAATACTCTTTTTCAAAGGTTCCACGTCTTGATAGGAGGACAACACAGAAAGGTAGTTACAGAGTATGGGTGCACAAGTACAGAGACAAAAAATACAAGAAATAACAGCAATTGATCTGACTATTTACAATTGTAAGCTGTCTCATATAGAGGTACATATTTTAGTTAGTACAGCCCAAGGTACTTGGTGAGTGCTGTGGGTTTAAGGAACTAATTTAGCAGGAGGTAAAGCAGCCAGGGGAGGCATTGTCGTTATTTCATATAAAGTCAGGAGGGGAGAGACTCAAAATAGGCTTTCACACCCCGTATGTTAATGCAGCTAAGAGGAGGCTTTGTCATTAATTCAAGTCAAGGGTTGGAGGTTAATTTTCTGTGCAGGACTGACCTAGTAGGAACATACTAGAGAGCAATGTGAGGGAGGACCGTCATACGGAATATGCTGGTGGAAGACAGGTGCCCTGAGACAGTCACATTTGTGAAGGGTCAATGGTAGGGGAGGGACTTAAAACAGAGTGCTAAGTTAAGGACAGTAGATAGAGATAGTAGTAGATAGATAGTAGATAGAGGCCCTTCCCAGCAGGGAATCCACCATGTGTCTAGTTCTGGTGGGTGTTCCTGCTAGTATTGACCAATCTGTAACTGGCATGTTGAAGTCTTCCATTATCAGAACCTTCCCTTTACCTGTCATGTTTTGTATATCTTCTAACAGTAATGTGTCTATGTCCTCCCCTGGGCTGGAGGCATGTATACAACCCCAGTTTGTATGGCTGTCCCATTTCCTGTTTCTAGGGTGACCCACAGTTCATCTGGCTCCTTATGTGTATTCTGAATTTCTGTAGCTGTGATATTTTCATTGACATTAAGGGCCACTCCACCCCCCTCCTTATTTTGCACCTCAGTCTCTTCTGAACAGTTCATAGCTGGGTACTGCACTCTCCCAAGTGTGGTTACTGGTGAACCATGCCTCGCTAATGGCTACTATGTCCAGTTTAGCCTCTGTCATTGTTGCCTGCAGGTTTGGGATCTTGTTTCCCAGACTGCAGGCATTTGTGTACATGATTTTCCGTTGGCCAGATTTCGGTGTGTTAGTTGTTGGGCGAGGTCCGGCGTTTCCCCTGCGCATCATTTGGGGAGATGGACCTTTTACCTTAGCTGTTGATGCAAATGAACTATAAACACGCTGAACTCCTGTTTGATTACTAGCTGAGGGGGGAACAGACCCTTCCCAATGGAGAGTGGTGTGCAGTCAGTATGGTGTGTTGGGGCCACATGGACAGACCCTTCCAACAGGAGAGTGTTCTGCAGTCTGAATGTTGTGTGAGGCCCACATAGACAGATCCTTCCCAATGGAGAGTGGTGTGCAGTCTGTGTGTTGTGTTGGGTCCACATAGACAGACCCTTCCCAATGGAGAGTGGTGTGCAGTCTGTGTGGTGTGTTGGGTCCACACAGACAGAACTTTCCTGTGGGAGGATGGTGAGCAGTCTCTGGGGTGTGTGAGGCCTACACCAACGGACCTTACACATGGGAAGGTGATGTGCTATCTGTGCGCTCTGTGGGGCCTAGACTGACAGATCTTTCCCTTGGGAGAGTTGTGTGTCATGTGGGACTCACACAGACCTTTCTCATGGGTGGGTGGTGTGCTCTGTCTGTGGTGGGTGGGGGCCCAGTCAGATAGATCTTTCCCATGGGAGGGTGGCATGCTGTCTGTGGAGTGCGTGGAGCCCACAAGGAATGATCTTTCCTTTGGGAGGATGGTGAACTGTATGTGGTGCTTGCAGCCCAAACAGACTGACGTTTTCCATGGAAGGATGGTGTGCTGGTGGAGAGCATTATATTATACCTTTTATTGAGTGTTTCCAAGGATTTAATCTACCAAATGGAAATGCGCAAGGGAACTGTTTCAGTTTGGGAATATTTAAATATTCAAATATCAGTCTGTCAGTCAAATGTACTGCTCTAACCAGCACTTTCTGAAACCTATGTAAATGCTGAAGAACCCCATGCAGTGGGAACGGGGCTGTGCACACTATTAAATATATGAAATATCGGACAACCAGTGCACCCACACTAATTTCAACTCACTATACAATAGTGCCAGTTTGTTACTGTAAAAAATTGTAGCCTAAATTTATACAAAAAACTGAATGTTGTTTTTTTTCTCGTGACCTTTTGTAGTGCATAGTACAGTGGTGCCCTTGCTTCCTGCAAGGATTTATCTGGCTTAGCAGACAGATAGCTCAGCCAGCTACTCTGCCAGGTCTAATGATGAATCCTCCTAATAAACAGCTTGTGAAAGGAGAGCTCTGTGTAATTATTCAGAAGCCATTATGAAACCTTTTCAAATTCTGACAGTGTCGGCACCGGATACCAACACTTCCCTTTTTCACTTCCTGTTTATACCAACTGCAGATTGACATTTTTTTTAAACACGGTCAGATTTCTAAATCTAATGGAACCATCACTTGTTTTGTGCTTTAGGTGAGGAAGTACTACTGACTGTAATACACATTACTCCCCCACCCCAGTTACGTGCCTAGTATCCTTTCTTGTTCCTTCATTTTTTTTTATTTTTTTTTTTTTACAAAGGAGTGTCCCCTACTTTCTGAAGTACCAAATTCCACCACCCCCTTCCCAAAAACATTTCAGCTGGTACCCAAAACTGTAATCAGGGTTTGGTTGTGTACAGGGTACCTTTGTTGGAGACTAAACTGTCGACACCTATTTTTTTTCCCCAGGAGATGTTGGGTCACATGACAGAAGCCTGCTTTTCTTTTTGCTGTGAAAGGGAGGCTAATTTGAAAAATTAGGCTGGGCGCACTAACAAAAGAGGATGCTTCAGGGGTGGACCAGTGGGCCCTCGTGCCCCCCCAGTCTACTCTTGTGGATCACATATCAGGGTAATAACTATGATTCTCAAGCTACAGGGAGCAGTTGATTGAGGGAGGCACAGGTTGTGCTGGACTTCTTGGCTGCAGTACTTGTTGCCCGTAACTGTTTCTTTCAGTGGATAATATTAAAGCTGAAGACTTATTTATTTATAGTTGGAATAATTCTCTCCCATTCCAGATGTCTGTGGCACTTACGAATGGTGACAGTTTCAGCCTGATGTTAGGGGGGTGGGGTCTCAAGGTGGAACTGCTTGGATGCAACACCCTGAATTCACTGGTGCTGTCTCACAGCCCTGCCAGTTTGGTAGTTTGATGGAACGCAGGGGCGGTAAGTGTTCCCTTGTCCAGTGCTCCAGCTGCTTCTAATGCCCTCCCAATCCCACCCTGACTCATCTCTTGTTCCTTTGTGGCCTGCACCCCAGAGAGGGGTCCTTAAAATGGGGACATCTGCCTGTAATCTTTAAAAAAAGGTGAATGCAGATGTAACTATGTGCTCTGTTAGCATCCATCCACCCTATTAAAAAAATGGCACAAGTTTGCAACAGAAAGATTCAATATACTGCAGTTATTTTGTAACTTCCTGTGTCTGCCCCGTTCTGCACTGTCCAGCCCCTTCACTAAGGCTCCCTGCCAGCCCCATCAACTGTCTTCTCTGATATTTATCTCAACCTCCTTCAGCCCCTGTGGCTTACCCTTCATGGTGGGGCTGTGGTTATCGGGACTTGCCCAAGAGCCCCTTAAGTTATCTTCAGTTAGCCTCCTGAGTTGGGTGCCTGTCATTGGTGAAAAGCCTGTAGACAGAGTCTCCTTTCACCCTGTGTGGACATTTTCCTGATTGCCCCCACCCCTGTAGAATGCCAGTATACAAGGAGCACTTGAACACAGGAGCACATGCACCACGATTTGGCATCCTTGAGCCTTTCCGATGTTCACTCACTCACTGTGCCTCCATCACGCTTCCACCCACAGCCACCTAGGTGGCAGCAGCCCTCTCTCCCTGGAGGTGAAGCATGCCCTCTAGGATGCTCGATCTGGCCCCTTCCCCGGCTGGCCTGATGACATTGACTTGTTCCCAAACCTGCGTTGCTAGCACTATGAGCGGTAAGCCAAATAGTGTGCTGATGGGCCAGCCTTGTGGCAATGTTTTGAACGCAAATGCAGTCACAAATCAGGCAGGTGAATGGCCATGTTGGATCATCTAAATGGTGGTCAAATATGCTGAGACAGACGTGTCAAAATATGGGCTTAAATGGGATGTCAGCAATAAGAGCCTCACACCCAAATGTGAGGCTGATCCCAAATAGCACGTTGTGTGCAAAAACGCTTTTTTTTACATACTGTTCACTGCAGTGTAGTAGACTGTATCAGGCTAATTTCATTGACTTGTAAGCTGACATATCCTGCAACCAGAAATCCCAGAATCCCCCTGCAGCTGACATCAGAGGAGAGCTGCAGAACTGGGAGATTCAATAGCCTGCAATGAATGTTAAGAGTTTTTATCAGCTGTAATCTTCTGTTTGCTGGTCTGCTGGTCTTCTGGGGCTAGGTACAGTCACAGAGGACTGTACTAAGCCAAGTGAGCACAGCAGACCAGCAAACATCTGATTTCAGCTTATAAAATCTTTACCATGTATATTGTGGGCTATTGAATCTCCCAGTTCTGCAGCACTCCTCTGATGTCAGCTGCAGGGGGATTCTGGGATTTCTAGTTTCAGGAAATGTCCCCTTACAAGGCAGCAAAACTAGCTTAATACAGTCTACTATACTGCAGTAAACAGTAAGTAAAAAAAAATGTTTTTGTACACAAAGCACAAACTGGGATCCGCCTCACAGTTGGGTGTGAGGTTCTTATTGCTGGCAGTTCCCCTTTAAGGACCTAGTTAGGGCTTTTTCTTTTGTTATTCTCTTGGTAACATAAAATTCGACATAGAAACAGAATTTGAAGTCTAATAAGGATCGCTTGGACCACCCAGTCTGCTCATACTGGGTAACGCCCACTAGAAACAAGTGCCTGTTTTCAGAGTCAACCCAGGAGCATTGGTTAAACTAAGTAACTTGCTATGGGTCACTCGGTATGCAAGTGGAGATTGTGGGAATCAAACCTAGGTCTACTGGATGTACCACACACATTCGCAGCTAGTTACTCTAACCTCGAGGCTATACTGCCAGCCCCCATTTGATGATCCAGCCCAGTATCGTGGCTTATTTACAGGTAAAACAGTCTACACACGTGATAAGAACAAAGACAAATACAGGCCTATTGGTGCAGCGGCAGCACTATCGCTCATGACATCAGTGACCCAAGTCATCAGAAGGCCAGGCAGCAAAGGAGGATTGAGCATCCCAGAGGATGCTCTCCCCCTTGGGAAAATGAGGGTTCACAGACACCACTGCACTATCCCTGCCCTCCCCATCTGAACCCCCTTCTTATCCTCCTCCAGTACTTACGAGTGTGTACAGAAATGGGCACTTGACCAAATTGTTGAGACAAGCTGTGTGGATTTTTTTTTTGTAATGTTTGTTTATGCCCCCCTCTAGTCTCTAGCACTACCGTCTGACTTCCCCGACTAGAGCACCATGTACCACGGCAATCCCCCATGGAGCCTTGGTATACCCCCTGGGTAGGGATGAACTGGGCCCCACTTGCAAGCCCTCGTACCTTCAATCACATTGGGCTTGCCGTAAGCCACAGAGCCAGTGGGTGAGGGCTAGTACTGTGCCAGTCCCTCCATCGGTGGTACACTGGGGCTGAACTTTTTCTCCCAGTAATGCAATCTCCATGGAGACGTGACTTGTGCTGTGACATCAAGGTGCATGCTGATGTCCATCATGCCTCCCCTCTAGACAAGGCTCAAGCTTAGTGCACCTATGCAACCGCCAGAGGCTAGGCGTGCACCGAGCCAGCTCCCCCTGGAGGAGATGAGCGGTCCCTCAGATGCTCAAGCCCTCTTCCCCAGCTGGCCCTCTGATGATTTGGGCTTGTTTCTGAACCCAGGTCACCAGCGTTGCGAGTGACAGCACTACCACTGCACCGGCGGGCCGGCTCATGCTGTATGAAATTGATGGAGTTGGAGTCTTCTACTCATGAATCCTTTTCTGAGAACTTGCCACATTACAGGTGGGGAAGGGGGCTCCCACCCCCCCCCACACACACACACATATGTGACTCCAGCTGTTCCACAGAGATACACACTCAGCTGTGTCGGGGGCATGCCATGGGCTGGGCTGTTATCCATAGAACTCACACCACCACTTGGCATTACTATTGGTAGCCAGATAGGACCTTATAAAATGACTGGAGGGGGGACCCAACCTTAATTACATATGCCTTTAGTACCCCCTTCCGTCCCCCAAAGCATTTATTTGCCTGTTCTTGCCCTTCTCTTTGCTGTGGACATTTTACGGCACAGATCTCACAATCAGTGTCATTTTTTTTGTTTTTTACTTTTTATTTATAATTTTATACAATGCAGCACAAAAGTATCATGCAGAACTGCAAAATATTGTAATAATACAAAAACTATTACAGAAGAATTGATAATTACGTTTTTCGTGTCTTTTTTAAAATGTAATAATTTGACAGCTTATTTACCCAGGATAGCCCAGCTGAGATGCAATATTTTATTTACAGTGGGGTCATGCTTTTTCCATAGTGAGGTGGACTGGAACACTGAGAGGTTAAGTGACTTGCTCAGGGTCACACAGTGAGTACCTGGCTCTGGTGGGTTTCTAACCTGCAATCTCCTGGCTCTCAAGCTGGTGCTCTAACCACTAGACCATAGTGCCTCCATTTACAACAGAGAATAAAAAAAAATGGTGTGCTGATTACCCCAAAATATTAATGATTCAGGATCTGTGGCCACCCTAACAAATGTCTTCAGCATGCGGGGGGGGGGGCACATTCACTGCACTCACCCACACTGTACGACCGTACAGCCTGCTGTACTGTGTGTAAACAGAGAGCTTTGGTCTCCAAGGCTGCCACTTTATTAAATGAAGTCTCTTACATATAGACAGAATAAAATTCTTCTGTTTCCAGAAGGGGGAGACAGTGATGGCTGCTCTTGGCAGAGACATGAGAGGGAAATAAGGGAAAAAAAGATAAGGTTTTTTTCATGATGGAGTTTGAAGACCAGCTGACAGATACAGAGAGAAACAAGTTGGTGTGTAGGTGAACTATTTTGGGGATCAAAAATATCACCCTGACGGAAATCGGGGTCACTGCCTTTAGCCGATTAGACAGTAGAGAAGGTATCGTCACAGTAATTGACTGGTAGATCTGCAGTATCCACAGATATGGGGTTGCTATGGCAATGACTGTTGCTAGGGATGTGGATGTTGCTGCGGATATAGCTGTTTTCATGGCAGTGGTCTGTGGAGAATCCTGGAGCTGAAAGCATGTGACAGAAATCAAGATGAGAAAGTCTTGTGTAGCAACATCAAAGTCAGGTTTTTGTACAGGCTGCAGTACTGAAACATGCAAGATACACAATGGAGTTGTAGAATACTATTGATATTGTAGAAAGACAAAGTTAAAGGGCGAGAGAGAGAGAGAGAGAGAGAGAGAGAGAGAGAGATGATATCCTATGGCTTTCTTTATGATATGATATATATTATAAAATGGATAGAAGTAATCCTGAAAGATTATTGGCTGAAACAGTCTTTGACCCATGATATATTTTTTTTCTGTATATATTTTATCCTCCTGTTCCTCCCTGGTGGCCTCTTTCTGACCGACCTCCTCAGCCCCGTCACCCAGCTTCCCTGGGACTTACCTTCACTGTTAGGACTGTGGTTGTGCCTGGTTGCCAGTGTGGGGCCGACTCCACCACGGTGTTTTTCCACCATTTTCTCCCTGGGACCCACAGGACATGCAATGGCTGCAATGTATGTGCTGCACCTCCATGGAGACATCCCCGTCGACCTGAACATGGGGTCCCTTTCCCTTCTTAGTGGCACCGCATGAGCTGCTATCCAGCCACCACAGGCAAGCAGCAGACTGCATCTCCCCCCGCCCCCCCCCGAGGAAGGAGCGCTGTCCTGGGATGCTTGATCCTTCCTCTCCACAACAGCCACTGAGCAACCCAAGTCTGTACTTGATTCCGGGTCGCCGGTATGGCAGGAGATAAAGTGCACAGTGCCTCAGCCCTCCAAATCACTGGGCCGGCCCTATGACGATGTCTTAGTATAGCCTCAGGATTTAAAACTCATTACCAAGATCGGCCATTTCCTAACACTTTGGGGCCATTTTATAATCATAATAATACTCTCCTGGGTGTGGTATGTCATGGGATATTATCACTTCTTGGGTGATTGAAAGCATTCAACTTTGCCTCATGCCTCAGAACACACCCAAGGTGTAATAATATCTCCTAATATACCACACCCTGTCTTGTATTATTGCATAATCGAATAATGTGGGAAAGACTACATAAAAAAAAAAAACGGTTTGAGAGCTACAAGTTAGTTACGTAAGCCTCCCTCATGTGTGGATAATCATATCACAGTGGGAGCCCATATGCTATATAATCCACAGGTCCGCACCAATTTTTACTAAATATCACTCCTCCCTCTTCCTTTTTGCCTCTTTTATCCCTTCTACTCCTCATCTGTGTCCTACTCACCTTTCCCTTTGTTGTACTCTGCATCCCCCCACACTATTCTGTCTCTCCCCACCTTCCATCATTTATCTCCCTTTCTCATTCACCCCAATCTCCTTTCAGTCTTGATACTTTCCTCCGATCTTTCCCTTCCACCCCACCCAGTTCCCCCTTTCTTCCCCATACCTGTTTGTAGGTGCAGGTTTCTTATGTTCCTCAAAACCCTTGTGCTACTGCTGTCAGGTGTTGTGGATCTAGCCCATGGTCTCCACCCCTCCTTCCCACCCCCCATGCCTCCCAAAGGGTTTTGGTTTTTCATGTAAATGTCAGGAGATTACTCCCTATGCTTGACCAGCTCAATAGGTTGTACACTATAACTCTGATGTGATGTGCTGATCATTCCAGAAACCTGGATTCCCTCCCAAATCAGTGGTGTAGAAGTTGGACTTTTTGATTACTTGTTTCACAGACAAGACCATGGAAAGTATCGTGGAATTCTTTTATTAATACGACACAGCCTTCACTGTGAAGTTGTGTAACATTCTGCTGTCCCCTTTCCATGAACTCCTTTTGTGTAGGATCTCTTTCCCCTGCTCACGTCCCATTTTTATTGATGGAATTTACTCCTCCTCCAGGCTTAACCTGACCCTCTGACTTGACACCCTCTCAACCATTTCCTCCCTCTCAGTTTCGGGTAATCTGCTCTTTGGGAATCTAACAATAGGCATTGTGGGGGATAATCTCTGAGGCATTCCACATTCATGACATTATGGGTTGTATACACCTGATAGGTTGCTTGATGCACATGAAGATTTGAAACAAGTCCGTTCCTCTTCTCCCAGGGGTCAGCTTACCTCAGGTCAGTTTTAGATGTGCATCTGATAAGGTTGCAGCACACTACACCTCCAACAATTCGAATCCACAGGCTAAGGTAAACCTCAGAATACTTCTCTAAATATATATATATATATATATATATATATATATATATATATATATATATATATGTATGTAACTGCCTTATACCAGACTATGACAGGCAGAGGATAAAAATTTTGCCAATGCAACGTCTCTGATCCTGAGTGCTGTTCTTTCGAGCACCACCCAAGATGATCCTGCAGAGCATTTACATGGCCCTTCTCAGCACTGCTGCAAATTGGGCTGGAGAGGGACTGTCCATCTCAGGTGGTTGGCAACACGGGGATGGCAGCGTGCGCTGTGAGCTGGAGTGAGTGGCGCAGCATGTCTATGTGGATACTTAAGTCGATCACTCCAGAATGCACCCCTACTCCAGCACCGGCTTGGAGAGAGGGTCAGCGGACAACAACTTACCACACTATGTTACGTGTCCACACTGACACTTTTGTACTGATGTAATCCTTGTGTGCAGGTTGCAGCAGTGCAAAGGTGATAAAGGCCCATAAATTGACTCTCTCCCTTGGCAAAAAATACCATTCACCAGTTTGAGTCCCTCAACCTCACAGTGCTCATTACAGAACCTACCCATGTCAACCCCCATTCCATGAATCACTCTGTTATTGACTGGATCTTGACCTCACATCATTGCATGGTCTACTGCTTCCATAAGAGCCACCTCACTAAAGCACCTCCAAAGTGTGTCTGCTCTATGTCGCTCAAGACTCTGAACTTTCATTCTGGATGATCTCTGGGCCACTCCTCATGTCATCCGTGGATATAAATGCTGATCATTGCAACATGGGGCAAACATGTCCGCTCTCTGGAGGTCTCGTGTCCATGGGTCCCTCCTTCTCTGGGTCTTTGCTGAGTTTGGTGATGCATACTGTTTGTGATAAAACGTTTTTGTAATGTGTTCCTTTTTTCATGAAATTGATTATAAATTCATTTTATGATAGCTGTTCGACTCCCCCCCACCACCACCAACATCATTAGCTACATTTTTATAAAATGTAAGTTATTTCCACCATGATTGGATAGACACAGCAGTGACTCATATAAAAGGGATGGAGGTAGTCCAGGAGCCCACTCCCTTGAGGAAACTCTGTTTGAGTATAGCACCAGGACACATGGACTGTGGTTTTGACTTTGTTTGATCATGGCGGCTATTGGTGTTATTCTTGTCTTTTACAGCAACGTTTTGCATAAATAAATTCTGTGGATCACACCATTATTCTTTGAGTCACTTGTGATCTCTTCACCAGAGCGCTTGCATCCCCACATAGCTTCAGACTCTCCTAGGTACTTGCTGAGATTTTGCAGACATGAATGCTTAAGTAAATAAAAGTTAACGTAAATAACAGAAAACTAAAAAAAAAAAAAAAAAAAGAACAACTAGAACTTGGTCTGTGGAGTGGAGTGGTGGGGGACCGCTCTGTCGTGTTGGTTAGTGGGGTACATGTGACAAGATCAAGACATCCAGAGTGGGACTAGCAGGAAGGACTGACACTCACGTCTGCAGCTGCCCTTAATCTCCTATGTTCCCCTTGGACCTACACTGAATATTGTTATTTTGGTTCAGTTGTACGTAATTTGCACCTGAATTAATTTACCTTAGTTTACCTTATGTGGAGTTGCAGTGAATTTTGTCAGTTTCTTCATACTGTAAGGTGTAGTTCTGCACAGTGCATTTATTATTGTTACATGCCTACTCCCATTACCTGGAGTGTTGCTGTTGTTGTGTAAGTGCTACTGTTCTGTATTTCTCCTTTGTAACCCCTCTTCCTAGAAGACCTCTGGAAATGAGCTCAATAGGCTTTTCCTGGTAAAACGCTTTCAATAGCTAACTAAATAAAGATATACATAAATGATAACTACGTACATACATACGTACATAAATATATTTAGAGCGTACAGGTGAATGCCTTCCCCTTGGGAATGAGTGAGCAACATGTGCTGATCGTAGAGCAACCCTCTGGCAGTCATGGTGATGGAACGCTTGCCTTTGTGGGCACACATTTATTTATTTAAAAGTTGTTAACCTGGAGAGGCACACTGAGCTGAGGCTTGTTTCCAGTTGCAACCCGGGGAAGGGCAACTGGAGTAGATACAGGGAATAATACAATTTTACAACCATATTACAACATACAATATACAAATTTACAACCAGTCATAAAGTACAGAAAAGGTTAAAAATGCAGGAGGCATAAGTAAATAAACAAATGTACAGGGTACAAAAGTTGAGTGAGAAAAGTAAAAACTGGAGTACTCAATAGAGAGTAAACAATTGTTGAAACAGTCTTTTTTTTTTTTTTTTTTGAATTATCTTTTTACCTCCTCCAATGCTCCGGCTCCCACCTCTCCTTCAGGCCCTTCCTAGCATCTCCACTCCCGGCCATCCTCTTCCTGAGTGCTGCTCTCACCACATATCACAGCCAACCCTCCAAGTCGATCCGAAGTAACCCATCTCTGGGCGGGTCCCCCTTCTTTGAGGGGGAAGGTACCGGGGGGCCGGGAAACCCCAGCACTCTATTTTTATCCTTATAGGCTCGAGGTGCTGCTGTGGAGGGCAGGCTCCTGGAGGAGTTCGGGGGTGAAGAATCTGAGAGCCATCATCCGGCAGGAGCAGAGTTGTTTTCCGACTTTCTGGTTGTCTCTCCTCGCTGCTGCATGTAGTACCCCCGGTCTCCACGGAGGCCACTACAAGAGTGAGGCTTCCCTCCCAACCCACCCAGGAGAGTAGAGCAGTCATCCAGATGCTCAACCTTCTTCCCCAGCCAGCCCCCGACGACCTGAATCTGTTCCCGAACCTGGGTTGCCGACGTGGTTCGAGGTGTGGTTTCCAGCGCTTCAGCCCTCTGCGCTACCGGGCCGGCGTAGAAACAGTCCTAATGTGTACATAGAGGGATGAAATGGCATCTTATGTGTAGGTAGAGCAGCTTCAGGAAAAGAAAACTAAAGGGGAGATCAGATCAAGCACAAGCAATAGTCTGAGAACAGAGAATATTGGGATAGGGCTGTCTTTAGATATGAAATGGAAGGAGAGTGTCTAGTGGAGAAAGGGAAAACGTTCCAGAGAGGGGTCAGTCTATAAGAAAAGGCAGCAGAGCCAGAGCAAGATAAGTGGTGATGGTGGGAGAAACTTCGGGCATCTCTAGATCAGAGATGATAGGGGGCCTCAGATGTGGGAGAGAGGAGAGACGAGAGGTAGGAGAGGAGGGATCCAAACCAGAATTTAGAGCTGAGGAGAGAAGAATGGATCATACAGTGACAGTGAAGAGAAGAGAGGAGAGGGAAAGGATGAGTAGATGGAACAGTGATGTGTGCTGGGGGTGTCGTTCAAGGTGAAATGGCAAAAGGTGTTGTAGAAGGGGTCAAGCCTCGCTAGAGAGGAGGCAGAGGCAGTACCATGGACATCAGCATAGTCAAAAGAGGGTAGAATCAGTTTGGTAAGGAGTTCACGACAAGCAGGCAGGGATAGGGAGTCCCAGTTTCGGATGAAGCTTAGAGTGAAAATGTTCAATGTGTTTTGTGAAGTCAAGTCCACTGTCAAGCCAGACACCTAGGTATTTGTAGTAGGGGGCATGTTCCAGTATGGAACTGTCCAGGATAAAGAACAAGAGAGGGGAGGAGAGGTTGGCCAGTTTCTGAGGGGTACTAAATGTCATAGACACTGCTTTCTTGACATTGGTGATTGTCCTGAAACCAGTGTAGGACGGAGTGGAAATTAGCTTGACGCTGGGATTCAACAACAGTAGCAGAAGGACCAGAGGCATAAAGAACTGTATTATCAGCATACTTCTTTATGCTAACTACAGAGCAGGCTGACAGGAGGTCATTTAGGAAAATAGAGAAGAGTATCAGGCCCAAGATGGAGCCATGGGGGACTCCAGCTTAGATGGGGAGGGGAGGGGAGAGGGCACCACCTACAAGGACTCGTTGAGAATAGCAGGAGAGGTAGGATTTAAACCAATTAATAGATGAGGCGGAGCATCCCGCAGAACTGAGCTTGCAGTTGGAGATTATAAAGCACTTTTGTGATTTCAGCCAGTCAGCACTCAGAACCACAGAGGCTCTTTTTAGGCACGATAATTCACTTCAGCCAACTTAAGTATTTATAATATATATAATTTTTTGTTCTCTGTTTATATCCCCTCATCCTCTGTCCCTGAGCTCCCTCAGGATCTCCCAAGGTGCCCCCAAATTCCCCTACCTGCTAAGGCTTTGTCATCCTCCACATGGCCTTGGTTTCTCCCCACTAGGTGGGGTTGTTGAGTGGGCATCCCCCTGAGTACTGCCTACTTATATCAGCAGGTGATCATAGAGGGACTGGGGTCCATTGTCTCTTGAGGGGGAGGGCCATTTTTTTGTTTTTCAACTCCTGGCCCCACAGAGGCAAGCATGTATGGGAGACCTAGACAAAAATTGCATTGGTCTCTGGCCTGCATCTGTCCTTTACTGCACTGCTTCCTGTGGTCACCCGGGTGGCAGTATTGCAGTGAGGATGGTGACCCTTCCTCCCTGGAGAAGGGCAGCATCCTTTGGGATGCTCTGTCCCTCTCCCCTTCCCCTCTGACAACTTGGGGTTCACTTCCAAACCTGGGTCTCTGGCTTCGTGAGCGGTAGCGCTGCTGCTGTGCTGACGGGTTGGGCCAATTTATAATACGTTTTTGTCTGTACTGAGTTGTGTCTCTTTGTGAATTAGAACATTCATGCTATTTGGGGCTGATAGAACAGTTCAGCTTCCTAGTCCACTCACCCAAACAAGATAGCATTTTTTATTCAATAAGTGATGCTCTTGGGCCAGCCCACAGGCACAGTGGTAGTTCTACTGCTTGCGACACTGACAACCCAGGTTTGGGAACGAGCCTGGGACATCGGAGGGCTGGCCGGGGGAGGTCACTTGAGCATCCCAAGGAGACGATCTCCACCTCGGGGGAGGGAGGGAGGTTTGGGTCCCCACCACAGTACTGCCACCTGGGTGGCCACAGGTGGCGGTGCAGCAGGAGCCAAGGCGGACGACAGTGTGCATGAGCGTGTATATATGAGCATGCACATAGCATACTCCGTTGATGTCACAGGGGTCCTGGGGAAGAACAGGGGGGAAAAAAACGTGACTGAAGCAGGATGATGCCCATATTGCATTGCAGGCCCTGCACCGTTGACTGCAGCACTCTCCTGGCACTGCCCTCTGACTCCGCTGGGCTTGGGCCCCCCCCCTCCAGCAGCCCCGCTCAGGGAGGGGGGTAAGCCATGAAGGAACATGGGAGAGGTAAGTCCCTGTGAAGGTGGATGATGGGGCTGGGTGCAAGGCAGGGCTGACAGGGGCAGGTCAGGTGAGCCAGAGGAAAAAGTACATTAATTAAAAATAAATAAATAAGTGGTACCCCTCTGACTCATAGAAGCATACGGAAAAAGTAGTCAGGGTGAGACAGGAACCCCTGACAAAGTGACATACACTGGTGTAAAACCTCAGGTTTGCTGGTGGGGGAGCACAGTCACCGCTGTATGTAGCACTTTAACATGCTGCACTTTTCAAATAAACGTTCGCTGTTCTGTGGAGCCTGGTTTCCTGTTTGTGATCTGTGATGGTTTATACGAGTAGGTGTGAGAGTGCAATGCCTTTCTTGCGAGTACAGCTACATTAGCATATTTGCAGCCTCCCAGAGTCCTGAGCGCTCCTTTTTTGGTTGCTGTGTATTTCAAAGTTGATGCCAGGAGCTGTTTGAAACTTACTAGACACCCTCTGACAAAGGGTTTGTGACCCGAAGTGCCAGGGCATTGTGGCAGTGGTCCGATCTATATGCACTTTCACTTTATTTTGCTATTAAAGCATTTAAAACATTCTCGGAGCGTGTGTCTTAGTGCTTGGAGTGCAGGTTCTCTAGGACCTTTCTGTTTAAAACGTACCCATCAGCCCTGGAAAAGTCTCCTGAAGTTCTTAAGCTTTCTAGTTCCATTTCCACAGTGTTTTTCTGCTGCGCCACTACTTACAACATTTTGTGCTCGTTGATAGAGCATTACATTATCCGCTGTGATTTAAAATGAATGAATGTTTAATTGTGGGATGACTGTGCTTATATATGAAATGGTATGTTTTGTTGTTCTATGAATGTTCTGTGTACGACTTTTCTCATTTAATGTTTTAGATACAGCTGCTCCGCACGTTGGAGGGGGGCACCTTTAATAAGTGGAATTAAAAAATGATGTTACAGGCCTGAAGAGGGGTGGGGGGGGAGGAGTAAAGGGTGATGGTGTTTCTTTAGCACAGCTGACTGCTGCAGCAGCAGCCTCTGCAAACATAGCACAATTCCGCTTTGAGCTGTGTTTGTTTGCCAGCCACGTGGTCTGGTGAGGTGCTGTGGGACTGATAGATTTGCAGCAGAACAGTCAGGGTGGGGCTTCACAACCACTGGCTTCCAAGCCACCCCACCCTGCCTCTTATCACAATACAGTCATCTGGCTAGTTCAGGCTAAGTAATGCTGTCCACTCCCACCCTAAAGAAAGTAATATAATTTGGTTTTATATAGTGCCTTTCATACAGACTGTATCCCAAAGCATTTTACAATCCAGGAGAGCGAGGATAAGGAAAAGAATTGCTGCTGTTTTCAGCACACGAGATTCAAAGAGTAAAGTTAGAGTATAAAGAAGTTTAGAGATAAGTCAAATGCAGGGAGGTTAATTAAGTGACTTGCTAAGGATCACACAGTAAGTGGCATTTCTAGGATTCAAACCTGCATCTCCAAGTTCACAGCTCTGCATTCTAACCACTATGCCACACTACCTCCATGCCTCTTTAAATCTCCGTGTGTGCCCAAACTGGCAGCAACAACCTCTCCCCCACCTCTCCTAGATTGAAGGGTGCTTTAGGATACAGTTTGGATGTGAGGCATTTTATAAAATCAAATTCCTTTTCTTTTCCTTTCTAAAGGGACTGACAGAATCCATTTGAAGTGTTTACCAGAGCTGCAGACTTCTGCAAGACAGAAACAAGGAAGGCATGGTCACTTACAATTTTTTTTCCCTAGAGTTTTTTTTCTCCCCAGCCAAGTATGTCTTGGTCAGGGATATACTCCATTCAGGTCTGCGTCCTTGGTACCTCTACTGTACCTGGCACTCACTGGTTTACCCCGACAACTTTGCCTTCCTGTGGTGGTGGTGGTGGAGGGGACTCCTCAGCCATCTACATCTTGGTCAGGGATATACCCCGTTCAGGTCTGCATCCCTGGTACCCCTCTGGTACCCGGCACTCACTAGCGTACCTCAGTGACTTTGCCCTTCCCCATGGCAGGGACTCTGGGGAGGGCTGTCCCTTCCCAGGTAGTCCACTATGTAGACTAGGATCTAGTGCCAGCAGGCACTAGGACCCTTGGGAACACACAGGGCCTAGGTCATTATATAGACAGCCATGGGGTATTTCTTTCCCGTTTTCTAGTCCCTCCCGCCACCTCCCTGACGTGAGTTCAGCCAATACCAGTCTCACATGGGTGCAGCACATCACCTGTGGCAGAGGCAAGCTCCCTGGCCCAGCCACAGGGGCTGCTGCAGAGTCAGAACTCACCGTCGCCCTCCCTGGCTGGAGCACCATGCAGCAGTTACTTCGGCCTAGCCTGATTCCCAACATGGTGACTGGGGATCCCTTCTGAACCCGTGTTGCTTCCCATTGGGGTGGCCTGGTCTATTACATATTAACACACACATTTTGCAGATCTAGTGGAGCCTGGGATTAGGAACTAGACAATTACAGGTTCAGACCTTACCCAGCTGCGGAATTGGACAGAGGCATGACACCGCTGCAAATGAGATGCTAGCTCTCAGTTGGGCTATGCCGGGTAAATGAATTCTAAAAATAAAAAGAAACTGAGGAAACGCACTTGGCATCACTCGGCTAACAGTTCTCACACTTTCAGCAGTTTACAGATATGTTGCACTTTAAGCCTTTTCACTTCAGCAGCAGTCAGGCCCTTGGTCGTTGCATCTGCTGCAAGTCTCTAGCTGAAAACCAGATGTCTCATTCTTTTATGTTGTTCAGTTGTGCTGTTGTGATAAACTGCGGGTTCTTATTAGGGCTTCCATTAACTCTGCCTTGGAAGTACATGACTTCAAAAACAAGGTAAAAACTTCAAAAACAATTTATTTGAAAATTGGCGACTGGGAAAGGCACACTGAGCCAAGGCTCGTTTCCAGGTGCGTTCCATGAGAGAGGAAGACAAAAAGAGGTACATGAGCAAAAACAAAATAGTGTAAGGTACATGATAACACATGAAAATATCATTGCATATCAAGAACATAGAAGAATTATATATACTGTACACCATATTGCACTAATTACATAGAAACACAGAATTTCTCTTAGCAGATAAGGACTGCTTGGCCCACCTAGTCTGGGCCTTTTTCCCTGCCTATATAATAGTTTTACCAGGTTAACATTTATTTAGTTTTAAATGGTACTGAACAAAATCGGCTCCAAGCTCAGCTCTGACTTGCATGCCATCCAAAACAGGATCTCCATCAATCGTCTAGTTCTCAACATTTCTAAAACCCAGGCAGTGCCATTCAGGTCCCCCCCTGTAAAACACGTACCTCGGCCTCCCAGCTCTCCATCCGCTGCCTGGATGCGTCCCCTGTTTCTCTGACCCGCTCCCTCAAATATCTTGGGGTCAGCCTAGATCCTGCCCTCTACTTCTCCTCGCACATTGATAATATTTGCAGATCGTCAATGTTAAGCTTGGTCTCACTTACCGCACTCGCCACGCCCTTACCCCACTGCTATAGCTCAGGGAGTTCTACTTCCTACACTCTGTTATGCACTCCCATCTTTATCCAGGCCAATGTTAGCTACACCCACAAATGGGATGTAGCTTATAACAATATATGTAGGTTTGCCTTTTCCTCCCCTCGGCTCACCCACTGCCTTCTTCACTCCTCCTTAAACTGGCTATCTCCTCCCACCAAGCATTCCTACATTCTTGGATGCTTCATCGATAACATTATAAGATACTCCCAACCTGCCTCATTAGCCTCCTTCTTTTCTCCTGCCGACCATGCTGACTCCCCTGTGGTCTTCTACCCATGCCCTGATAATCGTTCCCAAACACTCCACTAAGATGGGTAGACAGGCATTCTCTCACTTCACCCCAAATTTCTGGAATTCCCTGCCTGCACATCTCCGGGCCTCCGACTCCCATACTATCTTCCAAAAAGGTATTTTCCAACACCTCCATGCTACTGGCAAATGCTCGTGCTTCTGACCACAATGCCTTCTGGCATACTATTCTGTATGTTGCTACGCTGTCCATTCTCTGGCTCTACTATACCCTGTCTGCTCTACCATATGATAACTTTGGGTTGTAACCCGCACTCTCCCAATCACTTGTACCCACCACCATTTCTGAATTTCATGGCACTTCTGTTAATGCCCTAATGCATTTGGTATTTGTATCTACCACTAGCCTGTTACTCAAGGTACTCATGTTGTCAACCGAATTGCCTGTATTTACTACCTGTGGTTGATCTGTTTGTTAACCTGACATGTACTCTCCCAGGTTGTGCCTGAAAATAGGCAGAGTATTGTCTAGTGCACCTACCAAACAAAAACTAAATAAATAAATAAATTAACTTATTGTTGGCTGCAAAATTTTACCTGTTGTATTTGTATGTTTTGTCTTGGAATACTACTCTTTGTGACGTGCACTGAGCCCTTGGGATAGATTGCTGTATAAATACAATTGCCTTTATTTCTTTCTTTCTTTCTTTCTTTCTTTCTTTCTTTCTTTCTTTCTTTGGTAACAGGATAGGGCTTGTTAGGTACAAGTGCCTGATTTTAGGGGTGATCCAGGAGCATTAGAAGTGACTTGCTCAGTCACATAGTATGCAAGCGGAGGTTCTGGGAATCAGACTCAGGTCTGCTGGATGTACCAAGCTGATTGACAGCTCTTTACTCTAACCTCGAGGCTCTATGGCAGCTAAACTGCCAGCCTTGCCTTTTTTTTTTTTAAATTAACTGTGCTTTATCCCCCAAGCGCCTCGGCCTGCCCTTATTGTACTTGTATTTATGTCTTGTTTTGTGTGTTCTGTTGTATTCATTTCCAGGTCCCCTTGAAAATGGGTATTCAATGCCCTGGGGTTCTTACCCGGTTAACAAGTCAAATAAATAAATCGGCCTCCTGTCCCCCAGCCCCACCCCCTGCCATCTCTGGAATTTACCTGATCGACCCTGCAGTGCCCCGCAGTTTTCTCCCTGTGGCAGAGCCCCCCTTAACCTGGGAGGTGTTTAGTTCGGATGCAGGCCAGACAGCCCAGTGGGTTGGGTGCAGGGCCTATGAGGAAAGGATGCATCATCCTGCAGTCTGGGGTGTTTTTCCTCATTTTCTAGTTCCCAACCCCCCCCCAAATGCTTCGAGAGAGTGACAGCTTGACGTGTGCATACAGACAGACATGTGCTGACGTCATCCGCCAGGAGCATCCCCTTCCCAGAACTGCTACTTCAGAGCCGCCACCTAGGTGGTGATAATGTGGTGGAACATGCAACCCCCCCCCGCAGGAGGAGAGCATCCAACGGGATGCTCAATTCTTTGACCCCTGGCTGACTCCCGAGTGACCCAGGATCGTTCTTGAACCCAGGGCGCCGCCAGCATGGCAGCAGGTGAGGCCTTGCCATGCCTGTCTGTTTAGGTATCTTTGTACTCGAACAAGGCCTGTTTATCAGTTTGAAACATTGTACCCGTAAATAATTTTTTTATTTTTACTTTTTACTGTCTTTGTACTGCTTTAACACCAGGCAAAACTCTTTGACTGTGAACTATGATTTGCAGTGTCTGTGCAACACTCTGGGATCCAGTACTTTAGTGAACCATTTAGAGATCATTAGGCGGTACAATCTGGGATTTCACTGCTATGCAGATGATACCCAGCTGTACCTGTCTTGTGCCCCTAATGATCTTTTCACCCCGGATATGCTGAGTCGTTGTTTAGCCGAGATAAACGACTGGATGTCTACCAACTGGCTGTGTCTCAACCCTGGCAAGACGGAGGTTATTGTCATTGAGCTGGATAGTGGAGGTAGTTTCACTGACGAGAGACTGCCTGCCCTTGTGGTTGATGGTCGTCCCCTGACGGTGATGAAGGCGGTCAAGAATCTTGGTGTTATTCCTGATGATCGGCTTGACCTTGAAAAACAGGCCTCATCGGTCGTTAGGGACGTTTTTTTCCATCCCTAGAATATTGCCAGGATCTGCCCATTTTTGTTTCCTACTGACTTGGCTATGGTTATCTATGCCTTTGTTACTAGCTGACTCGATTACTGTAATGCACTGTACCTAGGGCTGTCTGGAGGTTTGATGCGTCGCCTGCCGCAAGTGCAGCATGCTGCAGCCAGGATGTTGATGGGCACCACTATGAGGGACCATGTCACTCCTGGCCTACGCGCTCTGCACTGGCTGCCTATGAGTGTGCGCATCACCTTCAAGATAGGCTCGTTAACAAACAAGGCCCTACACAGTCTGGGACCAGACTACCTTAAAGAGCTCCTGATTCCATACTTTCCTATCTGCCCCTTATGCTCCACCGAAGATGGCTTAGTGGTTGTACCATCCTCCCACCTAAAAAGATTGGGAGCTAGGGCCTTTGGGGTGGCTGCTCTGCTCCTATGGCATTCTCTTCCACCATATATTAAGGCTGCCAGCTTGATGGAGACTTTCAAAACCTCTTTTACAACCTATGCATTTGATAAGGTTTTTAATCTGCTCTGAATTAACGCTTTGCTTGTATCATTGCATCTTACTGTTGTTTAAGTGCTCGGAGCCCTTGGATAGGGCGCTATGTAAATAACATTTGCCTTGAATATGTTGCTTGATCTACTGTACACATGGAGATACACAATAAAGTACAACATATAAATACGGTGGCAAAACAAAAGAAGCATGTCACAAGGAAACAGGTGGTGCAAGTATGGGACAGCTAACCACAAACAGCAACAGAAACGGAAAACAAATGCACGCTGGAGTGAAAATAAAAAGCTAATCGTCCCCTGACACAGAAACATAGAATTTGTCAGCAGATAAGCACCACTTGGCCCATCTAGTCTGCCCTGTTTTCTTTACACGCAGTACCACCGCAGACCCTACTTAGTCTCTGCTTTGCACCCCACCTTGCCTCACTTCTAAGAGGCTCGAGGTCATAATGTCACAAGACATTATGCCACAGCAATATACTGCGCTGCCAATACAGCGCAATATATTGCCAGCGGCATCAATTTTTTTTTTTGCAGGGGGCTCACCCACCACACCCCCATTACACCCCCCAACCAAAACATCTAACTCGGGAGGGGGTTAACAGTGAATATCGCACAAACTGCGAAAAATGTAAAAATCCATGCGTCTCGGACCGGGAATCGAAACCCGGTCCCAAATGCAGTGCCTGCCTCCCTTGCTGCTAGTGGCTCACCCCGTTGAGCCATGGCAGCTGCTGCGTGGACCCTCGTCCCAGCAGGATCCTTATCCTGTACAGGGAAGAGTGAGAGAGTGCACTACCACGCATACATCCTTTCACGGTTTTGCACCCTCTCGCTCTACCCTACTGCACTACTCCTACTACGTGGGCATGTTGTGCTCTGTAGAGCGTACAACATATTGACCCGGTAGGCTTCTTAGATCCCCTTTTGTGTATCCCATGCTTTCTTCCATCCTGTAACCATTTTAGCCTCCATCACCTCTGCTGGGAGGCTGTTACAGGCATCCACCACCCTTTCCGTGAATAAGTACTTCCTCACATTTCCTCTCAACCTCCCCCACTCCAGCTTCATAGTGTGACCCTTTGATGAAGACCAAAGCTGGTTGAAGCGCTGAGGCCAGGTATATTCTAGGCACCACATTCACAATAAATTGTGGCTGTCTTTATTTGGCTCTGTTAGCCTTTTATTTTCACTCCGGAGTGCAGTTTTTTGCTGTTTCTATACCTAAGGTGAAATACAAGTCAAGTGACCTGAGTACTGATTTCTGAGGAGCAGATACAGTTCGCCCTGGTAACCAACACAGAGGAGAGATTAGGGACATGAGCAGGAGGGGTGGAGAGGTTGGTTAGGAGAGATCTGAGAGACAGATAGGGGGAGGAGAGGCGAATGGGAGCTGGAAGTTTGTTCCAGATGACAGGAAGCCAGACAGAAAAGGCAGTTTGTACAGTGGCAGTACAGCAGGGACAGGAAAGTTATGAGAGTCAGAGGGGCAAAGGAAATAATTGGAAAGTGGGAGAGGGGATAGGAGGGACTTGAGGTAGGGGGGAAGGGAATTTCTGACCCCAGAATAGAAAACTAGAACTAGGTGACATCTGGTTTTGTGGGCATAGAATTGAAATATGGTTGAGTCTAAACAACAACAAAAAATGTTATAACAATATATTATATTATTTTCCAAAACCTGGTCTCTTTGAATATTGAAACTGTGCAACCTGGCAAGTTTATGACTACCAAAAAATATAACAGACAGCCCTGTCGGAACAGCGGTAGGGCTAGCGCTTACAACGTGGGGCAGCCTTCTGGTTGTGGGAGGGGTGTTTGCTAAAAGGGGTCATTTTTTGTGACTAAAGTTTCAATCTGTGTTTGCTGTTGTAATGTGAAAGAAAAGACCCATTCCTCTCCCCCTCCCAATTTTCCTCTGGCCATTTGACACGCTGAGGTGCCCCCCCCCACCCAGCAAGGGAGAGCCCCAAGGTGGTTTTTGAACCTGTGTCTCCCATGTGTGAGCCCAGCACACTGCTGCTGAACCACTGTGGCAGTGAGTAACCCTGCTTTACCCCCAGTGCTGGGCATAAAACCAACAGTGTCACCACACTGTCCTCTTAATACCCTGAGTCCATCGCTGCTAAGCCTGCCCCTTCCCCCACAATAATCAGGGGATCGCCCCTGCTGCACCATTCCTCTGGTCAGGACAGCGCGCAGCCTCCTTCACAGCCAATGCCAGTGCAGCTCCTGTGTCACTGCGCAGGTGGTACAAGAATGTCAGGCAGTTCCTGCCCTATCTGGTAGATGAGCGTCTCACTTCCGCAATGTGCTCGTCCACAACCATCAGTTGTGATAGGATACCAGCCACTGTAACTCAAGCCTCCATCTAACTTGACAGAAACAGAAGCTGTAAAATGCAGGCAGCAGGTTATTTCATGTGCCACAAAAAATAAACCATGGCAGAGAAATGTCTCATTAATCTCTCCTTCCATGTACAAAAATACCCCCCATCATCTGTGTGAGTCCGTGCAGTGTCATCCAAGGCCCAGGCATCTCCAAAGCTTCTTTAGCTTGTATTGTCTATTTCTGGCAGCCTCACCTCCCCCCATCCCTCAGGTCAGGCCGTTCCAGCCATTTGTCTGCCGCATCGGCAAAGCTTCTTATCTGCAGGGTGCAATCTGGCTGCGGCAGAACTAAAATAAGCAAAGCCTCTTACATCAAGCCATGAATGGAGCACGTTACTCAAAGCGTGCCCTCCCAAGGGGAGGGAAAATCCCCCTAAATCAAAATTAAAAATAAGGCCAGCTAAACAGCAACACAAAAGGTATTAAAAGCCATGCACTACAGTGTGGGGTTTCCTCCCAGGATCAGTATTGGCAGATGGAAGGCCCCTACTGTCAGGCTAGTACTCTTCCTGCTATCCATTTATCTCTCTGTCCATCCCAACCTGTACAAAGAATCCCATAATACACAGAAAACTGTGAAGCATCCTTGATTTGAACTAAACGCAAACAGCTGGGGAAGGGGATCATCCACACCATCTATGTACTGATGCCCAGCCGCCATATCTGGTGCATGCTGCTGTAGCGGGCACTCCCCAAGTTCCAGGGGGCAAAGGAAACACATCATGCCTGTGCTGCGGCACTTGTACTGGCTACTAACTAAGTAGCGCACAACTTTCAAGACCGCACTTGTTAGCTTACAAATCCCTACGTGGTTTGGGTCCCAGTTATCTAAAAGATCTGCTGGGCAGTGTCACTCCTGGTCACTCACTCTGCTCCACCGACACGTTGCTGCTGGCAGCCTCAAGATTCTGATTAAAACAGTCAAGAGACAGGGCATCCTCAGTGGTGCCATTCGGAACTCCTTAGTAATATCTGGGTGTCATTTTTTCCCATAGGGAATCAGTAACATCAAAAGGTTGTAATGCGATCACTCTTAACACCAGAATGTCCTAATACTATCATTCTCACATCAGATTAATAGTATCAGGTGACAGAATGTTTGGAGTGTTCTATATATTACAAAAATAACAGGTCACCAGCAGTAACTGGCCTTATCATTCCATCTCAGGAGTCTGGTGACATCATAAACCGCTCAAGCTTTGCTCTCGTAGTTTATGATGTCACTAGAATCCCTTGATGGAATTACAGCCTTGTTACTGATGATTTCCTATTATTTTATTTGTATAAAATAGGTATGAAAAATCCTGCGTCCTGATTGGCTAGGACCAGTGCATTATGAGAGCATAATGCACTATAAAGAAAACCAAGTCCTGCCCAACAAGACACAGAACATTCCAAAAATAACAGTGTGCCTACCTTTAGAATAAACTGACAACATGTTTTGCTGCTACACACTTACTCACTCTAGTAACAGTACTGACAGTCCAAGTCAACAGTCCCAAAGCATAAGAAAAAATTACTCACCGCAGTAATCTTCTTTCTTCCAAGGGGTCCTTTAGCATCAGCAACAATAGCAGTTAGCTAGCTGGCTAGGTGCAACTGCCCCAGAAGTATGCCTTTAAGAACATTTATTTAAATGAGCTTGGGCATCAGCCAATAAAAAAATGTATGTATTTATTTATTTATTGAAGAGTTTTACCAGGAAGGCATACTGAGCAGTGTACTACTCGATTCCAGATGCGCCCTGGGGGAATATGGGATAGGCAGGACACAGTAATAGTAGAAGTTACACATGTACATGATTCAATACAATCATAATAGAGTAGTCAGAATCCTTATATATAAATAGCAATATACAGACAGGGTAGTATAGGAAAATAGGAGGGGAGTGAGCTGAGTGAGAGCAGCCTGAAGGGCTCTAGAATTTTTTCCGAAGAAAATGGGCACATGCCCTGAAAAGTAAACCAACAGGATTCAAAAAACATGCAAATGTCTGAAAACTGAAAACAGATAACAACGTGAGCGTGAAAGCTCTTCAATAAAAAAATCCAAATTTGGTAATAAAACTGAGAACAGAGCCCTTCTCCTGACTGGTGAACTGGGGAAGAAGGGTGGGAGTTTACTGATGCTAAAGGACCCCTTGGAAGACAGAAGATTACTGCGCTAACATTTTCTTCTTACCCCAGGAGTCCTTTAGCATCAGTAACAATAGCAGACTGCTGAGCAGTACCAAGTGGGAGATGGGCAGAGAACCTACTTAGGAATGAGGCTCTGCGGAACTGCCCTGCCAAATTTGGCATCAGATCTGGACTGCACATCTAAACTGCAGTGCATCACGAAGGTGTGCACCTATTTCCAGGTAGCTGCTTTGCAGACATCCAGAAGGGGTATGTCCATTACTGCTGCCTCAGAGGCTGCAGTGCCCCTGGTGGAGTGGGCCCTGAGCCCCACAGGGGGTTGATGACCAGCCTGTCCATAGCAGAATCTAATACAAGAGACCAACCAGTGGGACAAGTTGTCTTGGTAGCTGGTCTTCCTCTGCCTACGTTCCCGTAGGTGAGGAAGAGTCTCTGGACTGCCTAGTATGCTCTGGGTAGTAAAAGAGACAGAGCTCTTTTAACATTTAAGCTGAGGAGCTTTTTGCTCACCAACAGTGGATTTCTCAGTAAGGAAGACAGATAGAGTACTGGACTGGTTTTAGATGGAACTCTGAAACCACCTTAGGCAGAAACTTCCTGTTTGTCCAGAGCTCAATTTTATCGTTGTAAGGAATGATGAAATTAGGCTCAGTGCACAGGGCCTGTACTTCTGAAATTCTTCTGGCAGAGGTAATGGCCACCTGGAAGACCTACTTTCAGGTCATGAACTTGATATGTGCAGTGGCCATAGGCTCAAAGGGTGGCTCCATGAGACTGGCAATGCAGAGATTCAGGCTCCAAGGGGGAACGGACTCCCTGACTGAGGTTGGAGGTGCAAGAAGCCTTTAAAAAACTGAATATGGTGTGGGGAAAAAAATGACTTTCTTCTTTCCCACTGAAAAATAGGCCGAATTGCAGTCAGGTGTAGCTTGAGTTCCTGACGTCTGCAGATGCACTAGGAAATACAGCAGCTGAGGGTCTGCTGCTGTAAGAGGGTTGGCCTTTTTTGCTCTTACACCAGAGGGGAAACCGTTTCCATTTGGTTGCATACGTCCCTTCTTTGTGTTAGTTCCGAGTACTGAGAAGATGGAAACTCTAACTCCTCAAGTGCCAGGCCTTGAGGTGAAGAGAGTGTATGTCTGGATAATGTACTCCTGTCTGAGGAGAGTCAGCAGAGAGTGAGTTAGCAGCAGGTGAATGGGCCTGCTGCAGGATAGTGTGGGAAGGAAAGGGTATCAGGCTTGCCTGGGCTGATCCGGAGCCACCAAGCCACTGGCACTTGGGTTAATGTCCCAGTACTGACACTGTAGTGCAGCATGAGAGGGGTGCTTCACTTCTGAGGTGCCGTCTTTCGGATGAGACGTTAAACCGAGGTCCCATCTGCCTGGATTTGTGGTAGTTCAGGTGGATGTTAAAGATCCCATGGCACTTATCGAAAAGAGTAGGGGAATTTTCCCAGTGTCCTGGCCAAATTTCCCTCATTCACTAAAAATACCACCAACAGCTTAATCTGGTTCAAGGTCAGTTGGCATTCATCTGTATCCCCTTCCCCCGGGTCGTGCCTGAAAATAGGCAGGATATGTCTAGTGCACTTACCTGGTCAACAAAAAAAACTAAAAAAAACAAACAAAAAAACAATGGGAGTGCTTTAAGCCTGAGGTTCGATGGGTGCAGCAACAACGTCACTCCACCATTGAGTTTAAAAGGTCACAACATCCTGGGCTTTGCCAGGATTCTTTTTTGTTGCCCACCATCCACCCCTTTCTCCTCCAGTGGCTCGTCTCTCTTCCCCATGGGCTTCTTCCTAACCTAACTTTAGCTGACGCATTCATTCCTGGCACCTGTGGGGGGAACCTTCCTCTAGGGTTCCTTGTGTCTTACCACTACAGGGTAGTATATCCCACAGATAGAGAGACTGAAAGCCACAAAGCAAATCAAGTTACACAAGCATCATCTCATATTATCTCATTCAGTTGCATAAGCACATCGAATCATTGATGCAAGCTGTTGTTTGAGTTTCAGAAATACCCTGAGAATCAGGGGAAAAGGAGGGAATGCATATAGGGACCTCCCTGACCAGACCAGGATCAAGGCATCCAGGGGAAAGTGATCCTGGAGCTGGGGACCTGCAACAGTACTGAGGAAGCTGGAAGCTGAGGGAAGAGGCAAACATCCACTTCTGGAGTGCCCACCTGAACACTGTGGCTAGTACTTGTTTGTTCAGAGTCCATTCACTCTGGCCTTGACTGATGTGACTTGAAGCATCTGCCAGAGTATTGTTTGCCTGGGAGGAGAATAGCTGAAAGGCTGACTCCCAGGGGGAGGCGAGAGACCAGATTTGTAGAGACTGCGAACAGAATATTTGTGATCTGGTCCACTTTGCTTGTTTGTGAAAAACATTGCAGTGGTGTCTGTTCGACTTTGTGAAGTCTGTCCTTTTATGACAGGAGCAAATGCTTTGAGAGCTAGAAAGATTACTCTGAGGAGACCCCAGCTTTCTTTCTTGCAAGCTGCCTGCTGCACTATACTCACATGGCTGGGATGTACAGACAGGCACTCAGCATTGTTGTTAAACAATTTATACATTTGCTTATTTATTTATTATCATTTCCAGCCCTCTTGTAAACCTCTGCCACAGAAGTGGGGGTTTGAAGCCGTTTCGTGGTATTTTTATTTATATTTTTTCATTATAGAATGGCACAACCAGTTTTTTAGGAGGCGGAAGACCTTTCATCTCCCTATAATCTTTGTTATCCTAATCCTCACCTTGGATGAACTCCTGAGAAGGGAGGTCCAGGGTGTCCAATATGTTTTGGATGTAAACAAAAGCATAGAGGGGGAATCCTTCTGGATAGCCGAGGAAGCTCCAAGGAGAGAGTAGTGGACACATAAGGTTCTAGGCCCTCCAAAGTCACGTCAGGGGCATCATAAAAATACTCACATCATCTCTATCACTCTAACAGTCTCTGGAGCGAGAACTGTGGAAGAGTGTTAGCAGCCCCTGCAAGCAGGGGCATCATAAAATTATTCATTATCAACTGTACCACCTTCACAGTCTGCGGGAAGAGAATTGTGGAAAAGTGTATACTAGCCCCCGTAAACGTAAACCCCATCTTTGTAAGGTCTGAAGGCCGTGCCAAGCTTTTGCCAAAAATTTTACCTGGACAGACAGTGCTGAATATGCTTTAAAATCCCCCTTTGTTTTTGTAGTACCAAGTGCCAATCTAATAGAAAACCCAGTAATACCAGTCAACTGCGCACAGGTTTCTGTTGTAATGCCACCTGCCAGTCCTGTGACAGATGAACTTAGGGTCCAGTTTTATGCAGTTAAGGGATTCTCTGATCCAAGCAACTGTCAAAATTTGAATCCAGTTGGTTGCCTCGCAGTAAGACCAGCGAGGTCTGAGTTAAAAATTAAGGCAAAGTAAAGAATTCAACGGTTCCTTCACGAATTGCATTAAAAAAGTGAAGAACCGTCGAAATGAAGCATCCGAGGTAACAATATTTACGGATATGGAAATCTCATCTATGGCTGCATGGTCACAACCAAAAAAAAATTATTTTGATAATAATTTCTTGATTATGTTGCACTGCTGCTTTAAACACCTCTACCGAGGTGGCACTCCTAAGGTGGAGTACATAAACAATAAGACATGATGGGGTGTGCATTACACTGTGATAAACGCACTTATAGTTAGGTAGGCACAAGGTCGCAGGCCAGGCTGAATGAGTGAACGGTGCGGGGCAGGTCTAGGCAGGGGTTATGAACGAGTGGCCGACAGGTGGTCAGGATCTTGCTGTCAGTATTAATTATTTCCTTTATTCTTACCCCAGGAGTCCTTTAGCATCATTAACAATAGCAGTTAGCTAGCTGGCTAGATGCAACTGCCCCGGAGGTATGCCTTTAAGAGAATTTATTTAAATGAGCTTCGGCATCAGCCAGTCAAAAAATAGGAGGGGAGTGAGCTGAGTGAGAGCAGCCTGAAGGGCTTCAGAATTTTTTCTCCGCTGACTGAGCAGCATTGCCCCTGAGGTGCCTCTCAACTTGCCTTGTTGACAGCCTCCTAATCGCTTATCTTGGTAAAGTTTTCCTCATAAATTTAAGTGTAATTTTACATTTTTGTTAGCGGTTGTTAGCGGTTGTGTTTTTTCATGCAATTGCGTTATTTTTATCACAAGTGCATTATTTTTACATTATTTTTACCGCATCTGCTTAAATTATATTTGTTTTTTTCTAGCGATCTTTAGTTTTTTAGGTAATTAAAATTGATTTCAATTGTTGTGGCGTCACAATAAATATTGCAGCTGCCTAATTTTCAGCTGCACTCCCCCTTCACGCCGCATCATGTCTTTTGGCTACTGCAGTGGGACCCTGTGCTGACCACTCCCGATGCCCCTGTGTAGTATTGTCAGTTATAAACATGTGCAGTTGGCAGCAGAGGGGGTTCCAGTTCAACATGGCCGGTTGCAGAAATGTAAACAAAAACAAAGGATAACTGAGCAAATTGTGAGATGATAGTACAATACCGGCTGAAATAGTACCAGGTAATTGCTCAGCACAGAACAGGGAATAAACTGTCGAAAAAGTGCAATTTTTTACATTGCACTGCTGCTTTAAGAAGCATCTGTCCGTGCATGAGTTCTGCCCAGTTTAATTTATTTACATGCATATTTATTATTTATTTTGTATTTTACTATGATTTTATCTTTCTGCTTATAAATTATTCTGTACAGTGCTCCGAGCCCCTGGGATAGCACTCTGTAAAAATAAAATTGCCGTGCCTTTGTAGTCTGAACATGGCAGCTCACGGCAGGGCCCCCGCCATCCAGCATGAGAGGTCGGGCCTGCAGTGTCAACTCAGCTTCCCTACATGGCTACCAAATAAAAATAAATAAATAAAAACATTATTTGCATATTTACTAAGAAGAAAACAACACTTCACCATCTTTGTGTTTCGCCACTACAATTCCATGATTGGATGTAAACCTGACAGGTTGCTAAGTTATTATAAATCATGTCATCACTTTCAGCCAGCAGGATTGTTTATTTTCCATATAAAAGCATGTCTCATGCTAATTGTTCCAAGATTTGGAAGGTCTAACTTCAATTGGGGTAGTCTAACTACCAGAGATTTCTGTAATTTTCTGCAAAGTAAGACTTAGTTTTTCATATTCTGTTGATCTTGTAACTCCATTGCTGCCCACCTCTGCTTGATCAGACTTCAGCCCCATGCTTCTTTTCTCTTCTCTGTCATGTACTTGCTTTTCAGGGGGTCCACAAAGCATAATCCTCTCTGTGGGGATTCTGTTGGGGATGGCGGGAGTCTCCACAGGTCCGTCAGAAGTGGGAAGGCAGCAGGTATTGGGGTTGGCTTAACTCGAGTGCCAGTGTCATTCTGCTTGTGCAGTGGCTTTCATTCATCTGTCCCAATCCCACAGGACTCCCATGGTGTTTGATTCCCCCCCCCCAGGCCCCGGTGCTCCATGCTTTTTCTGGAATCCAGGTCAACGGCTTGGGTCACTGGCACTGTGAGGAAGAAGCCTACTGCTGCTTGGACAGGCCGAACAAACATTTTTATTTTAATTTCAAGTTTCTGTTTAATGACTGTTCAGCTCCCTGCTCTATTTAATGAAGGCCCTATTAGGATTAAAAAAAGGTAATTTGTGCAAATCTGCAGACTGTGTACCCCTTATGTTTTGTCCATAGCTTTAGGGGAAAAAAAAAACAAATAGGAGAAGAGGGAAACAAAGTGTAACAAGAATTTGGCCACCCTAGACCAATATGCACCATCCCAGACCCCTTAAGCCAATAAACGAAAATATCAATGGTGTAATGAAGTGTGAAAGAAAAAAAGGAGTATATACCCTTCCCATTCACAGACATTATGATACTGTGTTTGGAAATAGAGCAATTTGATTGGCTGACTGCATTCTGAATTGGTTCTATTAACGGCTGGACCTGGAACCCACGTGTACGATAAAACAATTAGAACTGTATTTACAACCTCTCTCTGTCTCTCTCGTTTGGTCCCACCCTCCCTCCTGTTTCTCTCTTTCTCTCTCTCTCTCTTCCTTCATCTCCCTCACTGCCTATTTCTTTCCCTCTCTCTTTTGCCCTACTGCTCTCTTTTTGCTGCTGTCAGTCCCAGTTCTCGCAACATCTCTGGTCTTTGTTGACAGACTACACAACACAATTGTTTTGCTGAAATGGCGGTGAAATGCGATGAAACAAGCTGATGGCTGTGACAGCTCCCTTGCACCTCCAAGCTGTGGATGGCAGAAACTCGTGTGCATCAGAGTTCCCCTCCTGGGTCACTGTCGCCAAGCCACAGAGTTGACAGGGCTACTGACAAGTGATGTTAAACAAATGCCCAACAACTACTGAAGTAGCCAAACAAATGTATCTTTTGACAGTTTAGATGTAGGTGCTTAGGGGTTCAGTAAATTAGTGCTGACAAGTGATTTATCTATTTTAAGACCAGTTAATTATCAAATGACCACCAAGGCAAAATATAACTGGTTCAGAATGGATATTTTGATTGTCATTTCATGTTGCTAATTGACAGTGCTTCAGCAATATTGTAAAGGAGTGGAACAGAATCGGTTGCCACGGTTTCGTAACTTGAGAATAGGAAGAATTCAAAAGTCCTATTTCTGAGCCAGCTCGGAGGGACACATGTAGCGGTGCTGCATGCGATGCCAACATCCCATCTTCAGGAGTGAGCTTGAGTTAGGTGAGGGGGGCGATTGGGAAGGAAGGGCTGCAGCCCCCAGTGTCACACAGCAACCCGGGGGACCACAGGTGGTAGTGCAGAAGGGAACTCATGAGAAAGGGAGGGGCAGACGTTGGTCGGATGTTATACAGCACTGTGTGTCAGCATCTGCAGGGGGGGGATGCAGGTGGAACAAGTGGAAAAAGCTTGGGACATATAAGATGACGTTATCATGCTTGTCTTTAACCCCCTCCACCTAGGGATAGCTAGATAAAGGGGCCATCAACTTGGACCAGGCTGAGTGGGTTGGGGAGGTAAGTTCTGGCAATGCTAGGCATATGGAACTGGGTGTATCCCACCAATTGGGGGCAGTCCTGGTGGGGGGGAGCATAAACACAGAAATACAGTCATATCTGTGGTTTCAAGAGGTCCTCATTCCCTATCTTGATATTGACTGGTTGAATCAGCGCCACAGATTTATAACTATGGCTACAGGAGGAGCTCCCTTAGCTCACTGCTGTAGAGTTGGCTTTATAATACAGGGGGCTGTGCCCATCTCTCTTCAATCCCCTTGTTCGATTCCCAGTAGCACTGCCTTTGAAAATAAGCTTGGGGGAATATGTAAATTGGTAGCAGTGGAAGTGGTGTGCCTAGCAAGCCCCCTTCCTCTGTTGTTTATGAGGTTACCTTGGTCTCTGTAACAGCAAGGACCCCCAAACCATTAGACCGCTTGCTTTGCTATGTCATTTTTCTTTGGACAGGAGTTAGTTTTTAGGTGACCTCTGAACATACTGGATTTGTGGCCTGTGACAGGTGTTCAATAAGACCCTGTCCCATTTGTTAAGCAGAAAGAGTTAAACGCAAGGATCTGTTCTCTCCTCTCCTTTTCTGTCTCGTGTCTGTTTGATTGCGCAATCAAATTTTCTTGTGACACCTAGGGACTGATCACTCTGACAGTCTTGCCATTCCCTGCTTCTCGCTATCTCTCTGCCTTCACTTGATGTTTCTGCCCTTTCTTTCTCCTTGCTTATCTGTGATTATAAAAATATATGTGAATCTTTATGTGAAACTGGGATCCCTTGGTTTGAAAATACATATAATTGTATTGTTGAAATGATTGCAAAAAGCTATTTGGAACTCAGGTGGTTAACCTTGAAATGCAGCATAAGCTCATTCGCAGAGCTGTCAACAGGAGTTTAGTTTTAGGACACCATATTCTATTTTGTTGCACCAGCAAGCAAAGAAACTGACAAAGTTCTGATACATTTTGTGGGAAACAGGATGTCTGCTGACGAGCTCAAAATTCAGAAGTTAATTGCCATGCAAAGACTTCCTATAAAAAGGGAGCAATGTTTTTGTTAGAGACTGAAATTTAGAATTAGAGATACCCCCAGAGGAAGGACTTGGTTTATTTGAACTGCCCATTGTTTAAAAACCATTCCATACAATTTTTTTATTTTGTTATTGGAAATAATAAAGCACTACTAGTGAATTGTATCACTGCTCCTGGTTTTCCTATGCCTCAACAACATGGCCTGATGTGGAATCTTGCCCTGATGTTCTGTTTTTTTTGTCTTTTTCCAGATTATCTGTGTTCCCCAGAAGAAAACATTTACAAGATCGATTTCACAAGGTTTAAAATCCGGGATATGGAATCAGGAACAGTGCTGTTTGAGATTACGAAGCCGCCTGCATCAGGTAAACAGAATGCATGTGATTATGTGCCCTGTGCAGGTTTGATTGCAACTTTTTCTTTTCTCTCTTCCATATAGCTTTCTCAGTTTTGTGTACCAGCCTCACTTTGGGGCACCTTCCAGCAACCCCTCCCCAGCTCTAATACTGGAACATGCAACTGCCAAGGTGGTGCGAGAGTACCAGTACCCATCACCCTGCTGCTGGCCCGGCCTTTCATCCTCCTCTTCCTCTCCATCCACATTATGGGTAAGCAATAAGGCACAAAGGGGTGTGTGTAAACCATATTTTACATCATGGCCAGGGGTGTAGTAAGGCAGGAGGCCAACGGCCGAGTGATTTCAGCTGCTGACCGTGCTGTAAAGTATGGTTTACACACACACCCCTGAGTGCCTTATTGCGCTTATAAAATTGACTTCTTTTTTTTTTTACTTTCGACTATTGGGAAAAGCATGTTTATATGTAGAAAAATAGATTTACTTTGTGCATTTGTGATAAAATAATCCTTCCGCCTACTGCAAGTGATGTCATTGATGATGTGATTGTATTATTGCCTAATTTCTTCTTCCTGTTTTTTTTTTTCTGTTGTTCCCCACATTCAAGATATGGAATGTTCACCACGGAATATATGGATTCAAAATTCTGCTCAGTTCCACTGGCAGAATGTTTCTCTCCCAACACGCTATACACAGAGACAACAAAAGCCTTTGTTACAGCCAGAGACTCGGTTATCTCACTGTCAGGGCAAGAAGAAGAGAGTTCCCTGATAAACAGTTAAAGACAGAAGGGGGATTTTTGACTGCCAGCAAAGAAACAGTTGTAGTGAAAACTATAAACAATACTTATTGTTTCTAATTTGTGTATATATGTAAGGAGAGTGTGATAATCAGGGAAACAGCATTTCATTCATTTATTTTATTTTTCATTTAAGGTAGTTTTATTTTTAGGGCCCAGTTGAAGTTTTTTTTACAGTGTAAAGGTAGCAGCCATGTTTGTGGTGGAAGATCAGCTCTGGCAGTAGAGGGCTAACTGAAATGCCTATGTTCCAAATGCCCATTGATCTGTGTTGCAGGCTCTTCACTGCTGAGCAGTTTTTTTTTTTAACCCATGTGTAAACCATATTTTACACATGAATAAGAGCCAATCAGATTCCAGGATTTTACCCTGCCATTTTATAACTTATCTTAATCATCCTGATGTCATGAGGAACTACTCTCTCATACCTGATGGGGTGCTTGTTGCATCAGCGTGACAAAATTCTCTGCACAGAGTCAGAAAGCATCCCATGCTTCCTCTGGCCAGGTACTGGAAGTGAGGTACACAGCAGCACAATCCTAACTCTCTTGCACGAGTAGCATGATGCACTCTCCACTTTGTTGCTGCATTGTGGTTCCTGTTTTCTTTGGTCTGTTGCTTCTTTTAGTGCTGCTGGAAAAGCAAGGGGTTAGAAACGTAGGAGAATAAGAACAGGAAAGGAACACAAGTCCATCAAGTGTGCCCTGAAGTCCTACAGTGTAGTACTCTGAGTTTTCCCTGTCTGCTGCCACCTGCTCATTCCTAATAACCCTTTAAGGATATCCCACTCTGTTTGGTACCTAGTTCTAGTTCCAGCTGATCACATTGCTTGGTAGAGTATTCTACCCTTCCCCCAACCACTCTGTGGAAAAAACAACAACTTTCTAATGTCCTTTTTACATTTCCCCACTCCCAGCTAGAGAGTGTGTGCCCTCTGGTGGATAAACTGTTCTTTGAAGGGATGATGTTAGCTTATTTTGATTATTTGTTTAACTTCTTAACCTGATACCTTGCATTCTGTATTTTCAGTGATAACATATCTGGTCACACAATTTACATCAAATTGCCAATAATGCATTTTTTTATATAAAATTGAATTTTAGATGACCTGACCAATTCCCCTGCTGCCTGCTGCTGTGGCACGTCCATAAGTGAATATGGTGCCAGAGCGAGAATACACTTATTCATGAGCGCGTTCGATGATTTTCAAGTCATACCAGATTAATGCAAAAAGTAAACCTATGGTCTGCACTGAGTTTTCCAATGTAATTTTTATCACAAAATGAGTGATATATCTCATGGAAACTGTGCTTTGAAACGTAAAGCCATGACTGCAGGCATGTACATCAGTGTCAACGCGTACATGTTGAGACTTTCCAATCTCTCCTCTTAGGACTCAACCTGCTGTCTCTGGAGCATTTTTGTTGTCTTTCACTGGCTGATGGCTCTGGGACCTCAGGGTGTTTTTTTTTTTTTTCTCAAAAAGCAGGATGTTGCCCCAATGTCCTAGCCAACATTCCCCTCTAACTCAGGTATCAAAGCTGTTTATGGCTGTTATGAGGTGCTTTAATGAAGGCCATATTGACTTGCTCACAACCCTTGCACCACCAATATCCAACTCTTTGCTTTGTGAAGTATGTCACTGCATAAATCTGTTGTTTTTTTTTTGTAATTTGCGACCAGGAAAGATACACTGAGCTGTGACAAATTCTTGGTCTGCGGATACCTGAGCAACTACTAAAGTCTGAGCCAGATTCTTTTTTTTAAAGCTAATTTTTTGTGCCCCCCCCCCACTTGCCCAGTAGCACTTACCCAGCCCCGTCTCCAACCTTCTCATGGACTTACTGGTTATCCACCTCTTACCCAGGACCATAATAGTGGTAAATGGCCTGACATGTCAGTCATGCCTGGGCCTGTGGTGGTGGTAGTGGGGGTCCGGCGCAACGGCAGACCAGGGCTTTTCCCTCCAGCTCCTAACGTTCTCTCTGAGGGTGCTGGCATGCAGTGATGTGCACTCATGTGTGCCTGGCATCTGGCAGTTGCCCCACTCCTCATCTAGTTACCCCTTTTGTGCTGCCACATCTCCACCAGGTGGCGGTCAGGTAGCAGGACGCACCCCCCCTTCCTGAGGGAGGAGAGCTTTTCTTGGAACACTCAACCCTCCCTTTCCTGGCTGGTCTCGAATGACCTGAGTCTGTTCCCCAGCCATGGCCACTGGCATAGCAGGCAGCAGTGTTGCTACTGTGTGCAGATGGGCCAACCTTAAGCCTTTGACTTATACACTGCAATTTCAGCCACCACCACCACCAGAGGTCATTCTGTTGTTGCTGTTTCTCAGTCCTGTAGGACTTTGCTGTTTGCAGCTTCTCACCACTTGGAGGCAGTGGCTTTTGCATGCTGTTTTTCACCTCGTGTACAACAGGACACACCAGAGGTAGTTTTGCATCTGTCCAGTTGTTGCTTTGTGCTTTTCTCAGATGCTTGTTTATTCAGCCTTGTACAATGCCTCTATGATTTACACCTTCCATTCCCGCAGTTACCTGTTTTCTTTTTCTCACATGTGCTTCCTACACTGTGCATGCTAGAATGTAACCCATAGTTATTTTTCCACATTTCTTTTTGTCTTTAACAGAGCGAGAGCAAGGAGACAAAAAAGACATTGACCACAACGCTGGACGATTTGTTAACATACCAGTTAATTCCTCCGCCTTCTAGACTTCGGCAAGTTGGAGCCACGTAAGTCGTGATGTAATTTCCTACACTCATGGGGTATATCCTGCTGTTCTTTTCCTCATTTTATGTTCAGTTAGAGGTTTTTTGGTAACCCAGGTGGCCCATGCGCAAAACTGCCCATTTCCGTGGGGGACTAGTAGCATAAAACATACAAAATAAAATGACAGCATACAGTTAATTCAAATTATAAGTCTAATTAATTATTCATGAGCTTAGTGAGGCTCCTGATGGGCTACTGCATCAGTCATTAATGCCTTAAAAATTACCAATCCAGCTGCCCACTGATGCTGTGTGGCATGCATGCACGGCTCCACCACGCAGCTAAAACCTGCATGTAAGTAAAATAAAAACAAAAGTTGTTACTGCGATTAGACTTATAATTGCAATAGCAGCCTCAAAGCTGGTCATTCCCTCGGATTAATAACTGGCTGGAGATGGCCCTCGGCTACGCCTTGTACCACCCATCGCCCTCAACCAGTCATTAATCCCTAGTAAATGACCGGCTTCTCAGTCATTATTGCTTAATTATGAATCTCTTAAGTGATTTCAGCCAATCAGCACACAGAGCCACTCTACCTCTTATCCCATGTACAGCGGTCTCTCATGCAGGAACATTAGAAGTGGAGAGTTCTACTTCACCACCGGGGGGAGGCAGCTTCATTTGGTTTAACACTTATTATAAGTCACTGTAGCAAACTCGACTGATTGTAATAAAGCTAGTGGGGCCTCCATGTTTGTTTTTGTGGTGTAAGAGACTCCTCTCGTGAGGTTTATTAAACCAGAACTGCAGAACTGCTCAGCTTTTCTTTGTGATCCTCTCACCTGTCCCAAACCTCAAGCTTGGAGTCTCTTATACCATAAGACACACCCAGTGGTGGCCCTGTTATACCATAAGAGACACCCCACGGAGGCCCTATTATACCATAAGAGACACCCCGCGGAGGCCCTATTATACCATAAGAGACACCCCATGGAGGCCCTATTGTACCATAAGGACACCCCGCGGAGGCCCTATTAACTTGTACCATAAGAGACACTCCTTGAAGGCCCTATTAACTTTACCATAGGAGACACCCCACAGATGCTCTGTTAACTTGTCCCATAACAGACACCCCTCAAATGCCCTATTAACTTGTACCATAAGAGGCACCCCTTGAAGACCCTTTTAACTTGTACCATAACAGACACCCCTTAAAGGTCCTTTTAACATGTACCATAAGAGGCACCCCTCAAAGGCCCTATTAAGTTATACCATAAGAGACACCCTGTGGAGGCCCTATTAACGTATACAAGTGGAGGATGAATGAGCAGTTAACATATGTTTTAACTGGATTTTAAAAGATCTGTCAGCATCATAGTTCAGTATGCTTGCTGGTCATGAATTATAAGTTTTTGGCACACAAAAGAATAGGTATCCCCTGAAATGGGTGACTGCAAAATCGCTACTGCAAAAATGGCGACGGCAAAACAGCGACACAAAAAGAGCAACCGGGAAAAACAGCGATCACCAAAACCACAACCTACAGCTTTCTCTCCCTCCCCAAGTTGCGCCCCCCTCAGAGCTGATTATATATAGTAAGGGTGGTGTGGGTGTCAAAGCCCCCAGCAGAAACTCACTGTGGCAGTGTTGTCACTGTTTTGGCGATCCCTGTTATTTCCCAGTCGCTCTTTGTGTCCACACTGTTTTGCCATCACCTTTTTGTAGTCGCCGGTTTGCGGTCGCCCATTTCACATAGAACCAAAAGAATATAGTTCTTTGCCCCAGAGATGTCCTTAGAAAGGTGTCTGAAAAGGTCTTTGCACTTTGTGATCTTCCAGGGAGATTAGTCCTTGCAACAGGGGATATAAAGCATTTGGGTATTTGAGGAAAGACAGAGACAGGCTGGAGACTGTGCATCGTAGTGTAACCAAACTAATTCTGGGCCAACAGGGCAGATCCTACGAGGCTCGCCTCCGGGCACTAAGTGTGTACTTGCTGGGGAGGGATGACATGATAGAGGCCTTCAAGTTCCTGAAAGGAATAAACAAGGTAAACCACAAGGAATTATTTAGCAGGAATGGCGGGTTGAAAACAAGGGGACATAAATGTAAGCTGGCAGCAGGGGGAGGAGGTTCAGGAGGGATGCTAGAAAGTTTTACTTTACAGAGGGAGTGGCTGAGCCATGGAGCAGCCTACTGGCAGAGGTGGTGGGTATAAAAATCATTAATGGGTTGAAAAGAAAAAATTACTTACCATAGTAATCTTCTTTCTTCCCAGTGATGCTCAGATATTCATAACTTTGTGCAGTCAGCCTGGTGGGTTGGACTGCCCGGAGAGATGAAACACATGCAAATGATGGAATTCTTTGCACGTGAGCATCTTTCAAATACTGCCTCTACCAACTGTAGTGTTCTAAGCCCTTCAGATTTGTAAGACACCTGGAAGTCAGGCAATATGAAAAAAATCTGACAACTAATTAATTAAAACATTTTTTAGGATTAGCCTAATAAAACAATTTACTTCAAAAAACCTCCAAGGGAGGGACTATATCTATAATAATGGTGTTCACCAGACAGTGAGAAAACTATTAAGAGAGACAGAAAACTCTGTTAAAATCTATCTAGCATAGAGAAGTGTACCCAGAAGGGTATGGCTATGTGGCACTAGCATGCGGAATGCAGAGGCTGAAGTTCTGGAAGGGGAGGATGGGAGGGAGTTATGAATATCTGAGCATCACTGGGAAGAAAGAAGATTACTACGGTAAGTCATTTTTTCTTCTAACCCCAGTAATGCTCAGAATATTCATAACTTTGTGCAGACTACCAAGAAGTACCCACTGGAGGTGGGCACTGAACTTATTTTGGAAACAGACTTTGCAGGACTGCAGTGCCAAACCTGGCATCACTTCTGGACAAAACATCCAAGTTGTAATGCTTTGTAAAGGTGTGTACTGATTTCCAAGTAGCTGCCTTACAAATGTCCAATAATGGCACCTCCCTAGCAGCTGCAATAGTGGCAGCTGTTCCTCTTGTCAAGTGAACCCTCAGCCCAGCTGGGGACTCCCTACCTGCTTTAGTGTAGCAGAACTGAATACACTGGACAATCCACCGAGAAATGGATCTTTTTCAGACTGGTTTGCCCATTCCGACATCCCCATATGTAAGGAAAAGTTGTTTCTTGTCTTGCCTATGGCCCTTAGTAGCTGTCATGTAGTAGCTGAGAGCTCTTTTCACATCCAGACTGTGGAGCCTTCTTTCACCAGAGCTTGTATGGTCTGTGAAGAAGACAGGCAGAGTGATAGATCGGTTCAGATGGAAATCTGAAACAACCTTGGAAAGGAATTGTCTGTTTGTTCTGAGGACTACCTTATCCCTGTGGAAGGAGATGTAGTCCTGCTCAACACAGAGAGCCTGAAGCTCACTGACTCTTCTTGCTGAAGTAATTGCTACCAGGAAAACTGTTTTCCAGGTAACATACTTTAAATGGGCTGTAGCCATGGGCTCAAAAGGAGCCCGCATCAATCTGGCTATACATATATTAAGATCACAAGCGGGCACTGGTGCCTGTGAGGAGGGTGCAAATAAGTCAGGCCTTTAAAAAAATCTTTTGAAAATGGGATCTGATGCTACAGACACTTTTGTCCTAGCAGAAAGGTATGCAGATACTGCTGCAAGGTGAACCCTTAGAGAACTGGGTTGTAGACCTTGTGAATGTGTCAGATAATCCAACACCACTGAGACCCCTGCATCATTTGGGGCGAAGTTTCTACCAGAGCACCAGAAGGAGAACCTTTTCCACTTAGCAGAATAAGTTTTCTTAGTGGAAGGCTTCCTATAACCTTTCAAGATGTTTAATACAGCTTCAGAAAGGTTCAAGTCTGCATACTCTAATTCCTCAAGAGCCATGCCTTGTGGTGGAGGGACTTGAGATTTGGGAACAACAATGTTCCCTGATTGGAGGTCAGAAGATTGTGCCTGAGAGGCAAGCTTATTGGCTTGCTCACTGACATGGAGAGCAGAAGAGAGTACCATGGCTGCCTGGGCCAATCTGGAGCTATCAAGATCCGAGTAGCTGAGAGGGATCTGAGCTTCAGCAGTACCCTGAAAACCAGAAGAAAAGGGGGAAAGAGATAGAGAAACTTGCCTGACCAGTCCAGTACCAGGGTGTCCAGAGGGATTGTGCCCTGGGCTGGTGGCCTGCAACAATACTGAGGCAACTGGTGGTTCTGGTGGGATGTGAACAAGTCTATCTCTGGAACGCCCCACCTACTGAAAATTACCCATACCACCTGCTTGTTCAGTGTCCATTTGTGATGGGACTGATTGATCCGACTCAGTGTGTCTGCCAAGATATTGTCCTTTCCTGGCAGATGGATGGCTTGCAGGGACACCTTTAGAGAATATGCCAGAGTCCAAATTTTCATGGCTTCTGTGCATAGGGGACCTGATCTGGTGCCACCCTGTTTGTTTATGTAATACATAGTGGTGGTATTGTCTGTTCTGACTTGTACCACCTTGCCCATCACCAGTGTAGAGAAAACTTTTAGTGCCAGCCACACTGCTCTGAGTTCCAGCAAATTTATATGCTGGAGGGACTCTGCCTCTGACCAGGTACCCTGAGTTGTGTGCTCCCCTAGATGGGCACCCCAGCCCAGAAGGGATGCATCTGTTGTGAGGACTAATGAAGGATCCTCCTTCTGGAAGGGGACTCCTGTCCTTAGGTTGGATTCCTTTTTCCACCACAAGAGGGCTTGTAACAGAGGCCTTGTCACTGGAATGAGTTTTGAAAAGGGATCTTTTTTCTGACTCCAATGATTCCTGAGGTGAAACTGGATGTCTGTCATGTGAAACCTGGAACACTGCACTGTGCCCGTGGATGCAGCTACATGACCTAAGAGCTGTAGGAATTGCCTGGCTGTTTTTGTTTGACTGCAACTTGAAGGAATTTGCTATGGCCTGAAGGCTTTGCACCTGTCTAGTGGTAAAAGGGCCCTGGCCTGTAGAGTACTGATCTCTGCCCCTATGAACTGTAAAGTCTGTGTAGGGGTGAAGACAGATTTTTTCTGGTTTACTATGAAACCCAAGGACTCCAAAAGATCCTGTGTGAGCTTTAGGGAGGTTGTGACTTGTTCTGGTGATTTGCCCACCACCAGCCAGTCATCCAGGTAGGGGAAGACAGTCACTCCCTGTCTTTGAAGAAATGCCATTACAGCTGCTAGGCATTTTGTAAACACCCTTGGTTCAGAGGAAAGGCTGAAGGGCAGGGTTGCAAACTGATAATGACCTGATGGGAGTCTGAATCTGAGATATTTCCTGAAAGATTCTTTTGTGGGGATGTGGAAATAAGCGTCCTGTAAGTCCAGAGATGCCAGCCAGTCCCCTTTTTGGATTGTTGGTAGAATCCGAGCCAAAGTTACCATTTTGAACTTTGGCTTTTTCAGGTGCTTGTTTAAAGCTCTGAGATCCAAAATTGGCCACCACTCCCAATTTTTCTTTGTTATTAGGAAGTATCTGGAGTAAAAACCTCTTCCTCTCTGGGTTGTAGGGACTAGTTCCACTGCTTTAAGCTGAAGCAGCTTCTGAAACTCTGCCTCTAGCAACAAAATTTGTGCTAGGGGTGGGGAGATAGAAACCCTGGGGTTTTTTTGAGGAAGAAATTTGAAGTCCAGAGACAGACCTTTGCCCACTACCTCCAACACCCACTTGTCTGTGGTGATGGTTGACCAGAGGGGGAGGAAATGGGACAGTCTGCCTCCAACAGGTAGGGAGGAGGCGGCCTGCATCTCAGGGGTTCTGTTTAGGCTGGGGTTGAGGTTGTGCCTGAGCCCCTCACCTAGAGCCCCTTCTACCCCTACCCTTGAGTAGCCCTGTGGGGGGTACTGCTGGTATTGGGGCATGGCTACTGGCTGGAAAAAGAGTTTTGACAAGAAAGAACGACCCCTAGCCCCCTTTCCATAGGGCCTGGTGGATGAAGAAGCTCTGTATCTAGCAGAGTTACTTCTATAAGTAGCCTTATATTCATCCACCTTTTTCTTATAGGCCACTGTGGACTTCCCAAAGAGCGCATTTCCTTCTAATGGAAAATCCAGGGCCTTTGACTGGGTATCCTGAGTGAGGTTTGTAGCCCTAAGCCAAGCAAACCTCTTCTGAGCCACTGTGTTAGCCATCCACCTGGCTGCAGTGTCTTAGATCAGCAGCCATTTGGAATTGGTACTTGGCTGCCTCTAGCCCAAACCTGGCAGTTTCAGCCAGGTCATCTGACAAAGGTGGGGTGGCCTTCATGGATGTTGCCAGTACCAACTGCCACAGGGATTTCTGATACTGGGCAGCATAAGCTTGAAAAGTAGCCTATCTCATGGCCAATGAGGCTGACAAATAGCCCTTTCTAGGGACATGGATATGTTGTTCATCCACACTTATTGGCAGGTATCCTTGCCGCTTTAAATCTTGCCGGAAGGTCTTCGTTGGCTCCTTCCACCCACCCGGGTGGTATAACTCGCCCCCCCCCCATGACGCCAGATCTTCTCCTTACCGCTTGAAGCTCAGGTTCCCTCCTAACGCCTGCGCTTGAGACTGGTTCCTATTTCTTCCTTTTGCGAATTTAAAGTTTTGCTGACTTCAGTTCGATCCCTCGCCGCTGGCGCGGCGGACAAATCGACTCTGGTTTTGGAGATGCCCCTCAAGTGGCAGAAGATGTCTCGACGGATCCACACCCACTGTAGTTCACTGTTTAGTTTTGAGCACAAACCCGCAGGACTGCGATTTTGTTCCTTTTCGCCTGTAACTGGACGACCGGTTGCCCGATTGCATCTGGGCTGGCCCCGAGAAGCGCTTCTCCGGTGAAGTCTATGAGGCCTGCTGGCGGTGTCTGCGGGCGGCGGGAGCTCATGGATCAGCTCGAGCAGATGACGCCGAAAGAGGAGGCTGGGCGGGTCAGATCTTCCCGGCCGCGTATTTATCCTGCCTTCTGGGTTCTTCCTACAGACTTCCTTTATGTTGCTTTGTCTGTCCCTCTCCACTATGGGAGAAGGGCTAACGCTGCTGGACCTTTTTTCGGTCCAAAAGAGGGACAAGGAATCCTCCGCCGACGCCTTTGGGAGCGGGAAAGGTCCTCTCCCTCGAGTCGCCGGGACTGCCGACTGTCGACCGCCAAGCTTCGCCACTGGTCTCACGGGTGTCCCCGCTGTGTCAGCTGACTGAGACTCTGCCGACGAAGTCGCAGGATTTTCTCGATCCATGGACGGGTTGTCGCCATAGAAGCTGAGAGACTCCCTCTCCCGGCTCCCCCGGGTGGGAGTTGAGGATCCTGTGGGCTTGCCTGTAGCCCGGGTTCCAGAGCCTCGGATGAACCCTCCGGGTCAAGGGATGCCGTCCTGCCGACATTCTCCGCGAGACCGACCTCGGAAAAGTCGAGTCCCGGTCTCGGGTCTCGATCTCTTCGTCTCAGCCGCACTCGCGGCCAGGCGGTCTCGGTCTCGGCATTCATGGTGTAGCGGCTGTTGCCGCTGGCTCTCGGGCTCGCTCCTCCTTGGACTAGGGAGGCTTCGGGCGAAGTTACGCCGATGGTACGAGGACCTCATGTGGCAACAGTTCTCCTGACTGAATAAGCCGACGCAGTCGCCTTCCCGCCATTGCGAAGAAACACCGAGCCGGCCAACACACAACCCTCGACGTACCCGAGGAGCCTGTACCCAGGCCGGTTGTTCGCCAAAACCAGTTGCTCCAATCATTCTCGTGGAACCTCCGCCTCCTCAGCCAATTATTTGGGGCCCCACCAGGATTCGTCTTTGCCCACAGGTCTGCCCCATAGGCTGTCTGTTACCTCACCTCACTCGGACCTCGGCAGGTAGAGGTGGCTCAGGCCAGAGGCAGGCTCTTTCTCGAGGACCTGCCTGAGTCCGAGGATACCTCCTTTTCTCCAAGCTTGGTCAGACTTGGAGTCCTCAGAGAGGACAGTCAATGGACGATAGCCCGTCCCTTCCTAGGATCTGCTTCTGCTCATCTCGGAGTCCACCGGATGAAGTCTCGAACTCATTTCAAATGGGCCAGGTATCCTCACGGAGATTCTGGACCGAGGGGATTCTCCAACTGAGGCTTTCCGGTGGCCGAGGCTGGCAGTGGGTTTGGCCTTGAGCTTTGGCAGCCTGTTTCCTGTCCCGCGCGCCGCCAGGATGGCCAGGAAGTAGTGTCCCTACCGGTCCCTGTCCGCTTTGAGCACTCTCTCTGAGGGGTTGTTAATGACAGCGCCCGGCTGCGGCAACGCCAGGGATGTGGACAAACCTCCTACAAGGAATCCAAGAAATTGGATTATGTCGGGCGAAGTCTATGCGTCCCTCTCTCGGCTCTTTGCCAGGCCGGTTCGGCCGCCCTCATGGCACATTTTTCTCATGCCCTGTTGGGCTCCTGGATGAGGTCATCCTCATCTTCCCGCGATCTGCAGACTACGGCCAACAGGCGACCAGGGCAGGGTAGTGGCAAACAGCAGCTCCAGACTGCTTTAGATATTGGGGACTCATGTGCCAGGTCGGGTGGCGGCGGAGTGGCTAAAGGCCGACGTGGCTTGGCTGAGGTGATATCCACCTTTACTGGATACCCAGCACAAGTTGGCGGATGTTCTTTGGGGACTGACCTCGGCCCTGGGGTGGAAGGCTCACCTGCAGAGGATCGAAGTCTCATGCTACCTGGGTCGTCTTTCCCGCTCAGAAGGACAAAGGCCGCAAAACCACAGCCTAAGCCTCCTCGCTTGCGCCCGGAGGGCCTGCCCAGCATCGTTAGGCCAGCAGGCTCGCCTTGGCATCCCAAACCCAAGCCGCCGCTTCCTCTAACAGGAGGCAGGGAGGAAAAGGCCCAGGAGGTCCCCGCTGGTCCCTCCTCCAAGCTCGTTCAGTGACGGGCTGAGGGGTGTCGCCTCATCCCCTGGCCACCTGATTCTCGGTCTCCCCGTGGGGATCTACTCGACACTTTTTCCGCCTGGTCCGCTGTTACCACGGACAGTGGGTACTGAGGTGGTGGGAAAAGGCCTGCCTCTGAATTTGAGCAGGCCCCACCCTTCAGAGCCAGCACCGGGGCCTCGGGGTCCAGAGGTTCACTGTCGGCTCGCTGCCGACATCACTCCTCCTCCGAAAGGAGGTGATCAGGTGGTAGTGACCCGCCTCAGACCCAGGGTTTGTGTCCGCATTCCTGGTTCCGAACGGACGGGGTGGCGCCCATTCCCCATCCACACGACTCCAAACAAGTTCCTAAGTCTCAACCTTCAGGATGGTCACCTGGCTCAGATACTACCATCCTAGAACGTGGCGGTGGTTCTGCCTCTGGACTTGCAGGACACGTTTCACGTCCCTATCCGTCCGTCTCACCAGAGATTCCTTCGCTTCCAGCGGAAGGATCCCTTCAGTTCGAGCCATGCCCTTCGCTTGTCTCCAGCTCCCAGGGTCTTCACCAAATGCATGGCAGTGGTGACAGCATTCCATGGGGCGCCGAGGGGTCCGGGGTACCCTTACCTGAATGACTGGCTGATAGCAGCTCCTCCAGCGAGGTGGAGGGTCCAGAGATCTGGCCCTCCAGGTCTGCTCTCAACCGGGCCTCCTTATCAACGAGCGCAGTCGAACTCCGAGCCGGGCAGGTGATTCTGTTCATCGGGCGCAGCTCGACTCTCTTCGAGCCAGAGCGCGGCCCCGTGGACAGGGCTGAGGTTCTTTCTCTTTGCCCAATCATTTCTGGTTGGACAATTGCACCCTGCCCGGGACTTCCTGCGCTCCTGGGTCTCATGGGCCTGCACCAGCGTGGTCCGGTCGTGCCTGGAACATGCGCTCTTCCAATGGGACTGGCCAGTCAGTGGTCATAATGCTGCCATCCTTTGACTAGCTTGAGTCGGGTGACACAGGAGATGTGGAACGCTCTCCAGTGGTGGATCGTTCCAGGTCATTTGCAGGAGGGCATCCCGTTCGTCCGCCCCGAGCCGACGGTCTCTCTATCGACCGATGCCTCTCTGATGGGTTGGGGTGCCCATCTGGGGGAACACCGGCTCACGGCCTCTGGTCCCCGCGGGAGTCCCGATGCCATATCAACCTGCTGGAGCTCCGAGCGGTCCGCCTAGCTCTCACCGCCTTTGCTCCATTCCTCCGGGGTCAAGTGGTCCAGTCCAGGACGGACAACACCACGCACCATGTACCATCTAAACCGCCAGGGCGGGCCGCTCCATGCTTCTATGCAAGGAAGCCTCCCATTTGGTCACTCGTGCGCAGCCTGGAGTCTGGATCTCCCAGCCATTCATGGGCAGGAGCCCAACACCCCTGGCCGATGCCCATGTCGGATAGGGGCTGCATCCCACGAGTGGTCTCTCCTGCCGGAGGTAGTACAGCATCTGTTCTCCCATTGGGCACACCCAGGTGGACCTGTTTGCTCCAGGAGAACGCTGGTTGAGGCTGTTCCATGCCCGCCTCAGCAGGGCTCGCTGCAGGGGATGCCTTCTCAGGCAGTGGACCCCGGCCTTCTACGCCTTTTCCCCATTTCCCTTGATCCACAAGGTGCTCTCAAGGCGAGGAGGACAAGGCGCAGGTGATTCTGGTAGCGCCCCAGACTGGCCTCGCCAGTTCTGGTACCCAGATCTCCTCAGTCTCAGCTCCAGGACTCCGCGGCAGCTTCCAGCTCGCCCGGACCTGCTCTCAGTCAATCAGGGGAAGGTGTTCCATCCGGACCTTCAATCCTCGTGCACCTGACGGCCTGGTTCCTGAGCTGCCAGAGTTCCAGGCCTGGGTCTTTCCTCACGAGGTCCTCAATGTAGTTGAGGCATCCTGTAAGGAGTCGCATCAGAAAATGTTATGCCTTCAAATGGAAAAGGTTTTCCATTTGGTGTCAGGACAAGGGCTTGACCCTTCCTCCTGTTCCTTGGCAAGCATCTTGGACTATTTATGTCCCTTTCTAATCAAGGCTTGGGTCGACGACCTGGTGGGCACCTGGCAGCCATCTCTGCTTACCGGCGGCTGGCCGGAAGCAGTCGGTGGCGAGGAGAAGGTGGTCTCATGCTTTGCCAAAGGCCTTGATCACATTTCCTCCAGTGCGAGAACCTCCACCTCCGTGGGATCACTGCTGGTATTGGCAAAGCTCATGGGCAAGCCTATTCGAACCTATGCACAGGTGTGCTCTCTCTCACCTGTCGTGGAAGACCGCCTTTGGTGGCTATCACGTCAGCCAGAAGGATGGGAGAGCTCCAGGCACTTTCCATCGAGTCTCCTTACCTGGTCTTCCACAGGGACAAGGTTGTCCCGTGCCTACCCGAAATTCCTTCCGAAGGTGAAGTCGAGTTTCACCTTAACCAGGTGTTGACTCTGCCGGTGTTCTACCCTCAATCACACTCGAGGTCAATATAGGCTCCACTTTGGACCCTAGAAGGGCGCCGCCATTACAAAGAGCGCACGGCTGAAATTGGGAGAGGTTCGCCAGCTGTTTGTCACCACGCTGAAGCCGCATCTGGCAGACCTGCAGCCAAGCGGACGATAAGCAGGTGGGTCACCTCCTGCATAGATCTCTGCTATAAGTTGGCATGGAGCCTCCCAGAGGATAAGAGCTCATTCTACCCGCCATACTGCTGCAACGGTGGCTGCCTTCCAGGGACGTCCCTATCCAGGAAATCTGCAGGCTGCTACCGGAAGTCAGCACACACCTTCATTACCCATTACCACATCGACTCCTGAGTCACCGGATGCTGGTTTGGGGCCTCGGGGTTCTCCAGTCTCTTCCCAAGTAAGTATTGGGTGTGCCTGCCTCCCTCCTCCCGGGAGAACTGCTAGAGTCTGCCAATAAGTGTGGATGAACAACATATCCATGTCCCTAGAAATACAGGTTACTCACCTGTAACAGGAGTTCTAGGAATGGTATATGTTGTTCATCCACACGACCCACCCGACCTCCCCGGCTTCGACGCACAACCTGAGCTTCCAGCGGCCAGATCTGGCGTCATGGGGCGGAGCCGAGAGTTATACCACCCGGGTGGGTGGGAGGAGCCAGCTTGAAGACCTTCCGGCAAGATTTAAGGCGGCAAGGATACCTGCCAATAAGTGTGGATGAACAACATATACCATTCCTAGAACTCCTGTTACAGGTGAGTAACCTGTATTTTTGGCCATACTGTCCAATTTTCTGGATTCCTTGTCCGGTGGGTGTGAGGACAGAGGGACTTTAGCTTTATCACAGGCAGCTTGCTGTATTACCCCTTGATGGTCAGGATGGGAGAAGAGGAAGTCAGGTCCCTCCCTATCCAGCTGGTACTTTTTATCTATTCGCTTGTCAATTGGAGGAATAGAATTTGGGGTCTGCAGGAGCTACATAACATCCTTCTTGAAAAAAATTATATACTGGTAGGAGGAGAGCCTTTGTAGGTGTTAGACCCATCATATTAAGATACTCAGTCTCCTCCTCATCTTCCACTTGTTCTGTTGTGGCAATATCTAAAGCATCTGCCATTTTCCTTATGAAGGAAAAATGGGAGGAAAAATCCTCAGACACCCTGAGAGGTGAGCCAAATTCCTGCTCAGGGGACACCTCTGGAGGGATAGGTTCGTCCTCCTCCTAAGGCTCCTCATCCTCTTCAAAACAGTGTTGCTCTGGAGCAGGGGGCAACACAGTAGCAGCAACCTGTGGACCCTGTGAAGAGGCAGGAGGTTGAGGGATGATGCCCTGCAGAGCCTGAATAATTTTAAACGCCTGAGCTATCTCCTGAGCTGAAGGCATTACAGGCAGCTGCGCAGAAGTCCCTGGTTTAGCAGGGGAGGATTCTGCATGCTTGAGTTTCCTTAATTTCTTTGAGGGAACCGGAGAGTCAGCTGGTTCTTTCCCTCTTTTTGCCCCTTTTCACCCGTATCAGGGGCAGGGGTAGTAGCATTTGTTGCTTCAACCACAACAGACTGGGGTGTCAGTTGGTCAGAGCCTGAGGGACCCCTAGGAAACTTTTTATTGAGCCTTTCAAGGCGCTTTTCAACAGTTTTTTCTGGGAAAGTTTTACATATCTCACATTCCTGGTCCAAATGTTCAAAACCCAGACAAGCTACACATAAAGTGTGCTTGTCTGCCTTGGCAAACACATCTCCACACTTTAAACAGTTTTTAAACCCGGGCTCCCCGGTTCTCTTCTTAGGTTTCTCAGTCATGGTGAAAAGCAAGATGAAAAACCCCAACCGCTAAATACTAAATGCTGTTGCAGTTATTTAAACAACTTAAAAAGGTTTTTTTTTTTTTTTTTTTGCGGTCGGTTCCAGGACCGATAGGGAACTGAAGGAATCGAGAGAGGAGATGAAATGTGAACCGGTTCAGTGGTTCTGTAACCGATAAAAAGCGGTTACAACTAAAGTTTATAAGGACCAAAAATTTGCGATAATGTATAGGTTCTTTAGTCAGAGAACCGAAATAAAGTTAAACTAACTCAAATCCCTCACGGTTATGCCAAACCGCGAGGAACCGAGAAAAACAACTATTTAAATAATAAACTAGATGTAAACTAACGATCAGTAGAGGCAGTAAAAGAAACTAAATATACTTATGGTTTTGGTGATTTTTTCTATCTTTTTCACACGAAAGAGGGCGACAGAGACTCCGAGTGACCAGACTTTCAGGCGGAGAGAAAAATCTGAAGGGCTTAGAACACTACAGTTGGTAGAGGCAGTATTTGAAAGATGCTCACGTGCAAAGAATTCCATCATTTGCATGTGTTCCATCTCCCCGGGCAGTCCAACCCACCAGGCTGACTGCACAAAGTTATGAATATTCTGAGCATTACTGGGGTTAGAATGAAATGCAGTTGGGACAGTGTAAAGGGCTTAATAGTTACTCAGAGGGGTAGTAGTAAGACAGGGAGTGGAGGAGGGGAGGGTAAGGCTCAAATCTCATCCAGACAGTAGATCATGGGGTAGAGTAGGGTAACACTGGACAGAGTGGATTGACCAATGGTCTTTTTCTACAGACATAGTCTATGTTTTACTACCTATGGGTCTCAGGGCTGGATGTTCACTGGCTCTGACTCCAAAGGGTGTCAAGTCAGCCATGTGGGATAGAAATATAGAATTTGATGGCAGATAAGGACTGCTTGGCCCACCTAGTCTGCCCATTTCCCTACCTAATGTTTAAGCTGCAGATCCTAGTTAACCAACAGCCTACTTTCTCCTACCCCCCACTAGAATTGCCTTATGTCTGTCCCATGCATTCTTGAATTCCCCCACTGTTTTGTTTTTTTTTGACTCTGTATTTATCCATATTACTGCCCCTAGTCACCACTCAATCAGACTTCCTCTATTACTGTGCGATCCTTCTTCTCCCCAGAGTCTGCCCCTAGAGTACCTGGTGCCACATAGACCCTATGATGCCCGGATTACCCCTGGTGTGGGGTGGGAGATCCTAACTCCCAATTCTTGATTTGTGTGGTACCTGTGCAGCGTCTGCCCGGCACGATCTGAAGGTGTGCAGTGAGGAGTCGTCACCTAGGCGAGATGGGGGTGTTTTTCCCTTTTTACGCGTCCCTTGATGTCGGCGTGCAATGAGGGACAATGAGCGAGGAGATGCAGTGAGACGTACCTCCTTGCTCCGCCCCTCTGCCGATGTCTGCCCCATTCCCATACTGCTACCTCCCACTACTGCACCTACCACCTGAGCTCCCCCAGGAGGCGGTATCACGGTGGGAGCTTGCAGGTTGTCCCCCCAGAGAAGGAGAGCGGCCATGGGCTGCTCTCCTTCTCTTCCACGGCTGACCCCCGGCAGTCCGTGCTCGTTCCCGAACACGGGTCCCTGGCGTGGTGTGATATAAGGTGTCCAGCACCTTCCCTCACTGTTTTTGACTCCACGATCTCCTCAGGAAGGCAGTTCCATGCATTTACAACCCTCTCTGTGAAAAAATACTTCCTCACATTACCTCTGAGCCGCCCCCCCTCTTCAAATTGTGCCCCCTTGTTCCTGTACATCTCTTTTTCTGAAAGATGCTACCCTTTTGGACTTTGTTTTTTGAAATTACTATTTATCCACGCCTACGTCCTGTGGGTGCTGACACATTGGAAGCGCCTAGGAGTCATCCTCCTGCCTCACTTGCCTGCCCGATAGTTACCCTCAGTCCCCATGGAGCTGTGGCTTATCGCCCCCCCCAAGTGGGGTGTCAAGGTGGGGCAGCGATCACCCTGAAATTCTGAATCTCATCGGATCAGGGGTAGTCAGGCAAGCAAGGGCACATTGGAGGCACGCTCTGGCGCACCGTCTCCCCAGCACCTGCAGGCGCTTTCCTCCGCTTTAACTTGGAGGAGTGGCACGACCCCACAACCAAGGTATCACTGCCGCGTCACTCACTCCTCATCCTCGATGTTCATGTAATGCTTGCTGTACCCTTGGCCTCCGCCAGGAGACAGGTAGCACCGAGTCTGACCCCTCCTCCCAGAAGAGGAGAGCCGCCCTGACGCTCAATCCTCTTCCTCCCCTGCCGACCCCCAACAACCCAGGCTCACTACCGAACCCGGGTCGCTGGCATGGTACGATGTGTGGTGTCCAGCGCCTCAACCCTCAGTGCCACTGAGCCGGCCAAACCTCTTGGACTTTGTTGATTCCCTTGAGGTACTTGAAAGTTTCTATCATGTCCCCCCTCTCCCTCCTTTCCTTGAGGCTATACATATTAAGCTCCTTTAGTCTTTTTTCATATGTCTTCTGGTGCAGACCCTGCACCATTTTGGTTGCCCTCCTCTGGACAGCGTCCACCCTGTCTGTGTCTTTGCGGAGATGGGGTCTCCAGAACTGCACGCAGTACTCCAGATGTGGTCTCACCAACTGTCTGAACAGAGGGATAACAGCTTCCTGTTTTCTACTGGTGATGCCTCTTCCTATGCATCCTAGTATCCCCCCAGCCGTCCTTACTGCCTTGTCACATTGCTTGCCCACCTTTAGGTCATCTGATATAACTACCCCCAGGTCCCTTTCCATTTTTGTTGTTGTCAGTATCTCACCTCCATTGTGTACTCTTCCCCTGGGTTTTTGTTTCCCAGGTGCATTACTTTGCACTTCTTTGCATTGAATCTAAGCTGCCATACATTTGACCATTCCTCCAACCTTGCCAAGTCCCTTCTCATCCTCTCCACCCCACCTTGTGTATCAACCCTGTTGCAGATCTTTGTGTCATCTGCAGAGAGACATACTTTTCCTTCCAGTCCCTCTGCAATGTCACTTATAAAGACATTCAAAAGGACCAGACTCAGTACTGAACCCTGCGGTACCCCACTAGTAACCCCCCTTTCTTCACTGTGTACTCTGTTTACTATTACCCTCTGTGTCCTGTTGTCCAGCCAATGTTTTACTCAGGCTACCACCCTGGGACCCACTCCCAGGCTGGCTAATTTGTTTATTAATCTTTTGTGTGGGACTGTGTCAAATGCCTTGCTAAAGTCTAGGTAGGCCATGTCCACAGCTCCTCCTTGGTCTACTACTTTGGTCACCTTGTCAAAGAAATATTTTAGATTCGTCTGACATGACCTTCCTGCTGTGAATCCATGCTGCCTTGGGTCCTGTGTCCCACTGACCTCTAGATACTGAACAAGTCTTTCCTTCAGAGGTGATTCTATCATTTTCCCTACCACTGAGGTCAAACTGACTGGTCTGTAGTTTCCTGCCTCTGTCTTGCTCCCACATTTGTGAAGAGGAATCACATCTGCCCTCCTCCAGTCCTCAGGTACCACACCATCCTCCCATGATTTGTTAAAAAGGGTAGTCAGTGGTGTTACTAGTTCTCCTCTTAGTTCTTTAAGAATTCTGGGGTGAATCCCATCAGGCCCCATTGCTTTATCCACCTTCAGTTTTAGGAGTTCTTTTAGAACCCTTTCTTCTGTGAAAAGATTAATATCAACCCCCCCTATCCAGAGTGCTTCTATTGACTGGATTATGTACCTCCCCCTCCTCTTCCTTTGTGAATACTGAGCAGAAGTATTCGTTCAGTATCCCTGCTTTTTCACTGTCCCTCTCTGCCCAACCACCCTCCTCTTTATACAGCCTCAGTATCTCTGCCTTAGTCTTTCTTTGCTCCCTAATGTACCTATAAAAGGTTTTATCCCCCTTCTTAACCGAGTTGGCTATCTTTTCCGCGGTTTGGGCCTTTGCTATTCTGACTGCGTTCCCTGCTTCCTTCTGCTTTAACTGGTACAGTTCTCTGTCCTGCTCCTTCTGTGTTTCCTTATACTTCCCGAGTGCTATCTTTTTCTCCCTAACCTTCCCTGCCACTTCTTTTGAGAACCATAGTGTGTTTTTCTTTTGTTTTGATTTATTTGCTTCACACAAAGACTTGTTGCCTCTGTGATGGCGGTTTTGATGTTTCCCCATTGTTGCTCCACCCCACCTTCTTGCCTGTTTGCTAGTGCTTTTCTCAGGCACTCTCCCATTTTGACAAAATCAGCTCTCCTGAAGTCCAGTACCTTCACTTTTGTATGGCTTGACTCTACAGCTAAGTTTATCATGAACCACACTGTTTGGTGGTCACTTGTTCCCAGATGGCTACCCACTTCTAGATCTGAGATCCTCTCTCTGTCCCCATTTGAGAGTACCAAGTCTAAGACTGCTCCCTTCTGAGTGGGTTCCAACACTAGCTGTCTGAGGCATGCCCCCTGTAGGGCATCAAAAATGGCCCTGCTCTTGGATGTGGCTGCAGCAAAGGTGCTCCAGTTAACATCTGGTATATTCAGGTCCCCCATCAGCAATATATCCTCTTCTTTGCCATCCTAAAGATGCCTTCTATCATTTCCTTGTCCATTTCCTCCCCCTGAGATGGGGGTCTGTATACAACCCCTGTGCGGATTGTGGTGCCATTTCCAGTCTCCATGGTGACCCACAGTGCCTCCTGTCCTCCCTGTTTACCCTTTAGTTCCGTTGCTTTGATCCCTTCCCTTACACAGAGAGCTACTTCTCCTCCTCTTCTACCTCTCTGTCCCTCCTGTAGATTGTGTACCCTGTATGTTGACATCCCCTCATGGTTCTCTGTGTGCCATGTTTGGTGACTGCCACGATATCCAGGCATCCCTCTTCCATCAAGACCACCAGTTCAGGGAGCTTGTTACCTAGACTATGGACACTGGTACTCATTACCCTCCATTTTTTGATGGCCTTATCCCTTTTTGCCCCATTCCTGTCCTCACTTCCTTTGTCTTTTTCTCCATTTACCTCTGCCCTTCTCCCTATCGACTGCTCTATCTTGGTGTTTACCTCACTAACTACCCCGATTTTTTTTGGGGGGGGGGGCTAGGATTTCCCTTCTCCTTTTCAGTGCCTCCCCCTTGGCTAATTTAAATGCTTGTCAATGAAGCATTCAAACCTATCACCTAGGATCCTGGTTCCCCTCCTGGACAAATGCAGACCATCGCGCCAGTATAGGCCTGTATCCCTCCAGGTGGAGACCCAGTCCCCAGTGAAGCTGAAACCCTGAGCTCTGCACCAGTTTTTCAACCACTGATTGAATCCCATGGTGTGGAGTACCCTAGCCTCACCCATACCATAGACAGGCAGTAGAAGGTTACTGTGTGTGCTACTTGTCTAAGGTCCCTCACCAACTCCATAAACTCCTCCTGCACTGTTCCGCTCCCTTTCCCAGCCAGGTCATTTCTCCCTAGGTAGACAATGACATCCAGTTCCCTCCCCCATGCAGCTGCTCCCACGATCCTGAGGATTCGCTCCCTGTCCCTCCAAGCCATGGCACAGGAAGGCACCCTACCTCCCTCTCCCCTCCCTCCCCCAGTTCTACCCTCCTAATAATAGAGTCCCCCACAGGAGTTAATTCCCCTGTAGGGTCCATGCCACCCTCCTGTGGGTCTCCTTTGTGGAGGTTCCAAGCATCCTCCTCGGTCTTCACTGCGGGTGCCTCCGTAGAGGAACCACACTCTGCCAGAATGGCATATGAATTGTGGAGAGGTACAACTGGAGGGATGCACCTCTGTTCCACAACCCTCACCCTCCCTGAACCTACTGTGTATCAACCGCTCCTCTTTCTTCGCAACCTCTGAGGCAGTGGCGGTGGCCCTGGTGGTCCCTGGGTGGGAAAGGAGGTCCCCAAATCCTGGCCAACTCAGCCTGGAGATGAGCAACCTCCTCCCTCAGCCCAGAGAGGTGCCTGCAGATGAGACAACACCACATCCTCCAGAATGTCTCCCGGAAGACTGCTGCTCCTCAGCCACTGCACTGCACCACTCCCATCATGTCTTTATTTGTGGTCCGTTAACCGTTGTTTTGTATACTTACTCTTTGCTCTCTCTGTTTATTTTATTTATTTATTTTTACATGTTTTTCCCCTACTTTCCTACTGCCTCCATGCCCTTAAAGCTCCCGATCTTCCTGTTCTGGGACAGTAAGTTCCTATATTCCTCAGTAGTCTCTTTCTTACTTGCTCAGAGTCAGACCTCCAGCAGCTAGGGGGTGATGGAGAGCTACTCTTTTCCTTCTAGGATGGTGATTCTTTTGTGCCTCTGTGATCACTCTCTTCCTGCTCCCAAACAGGAAGTTCCTGTTGTTAGTCAAATCATGTGCCTATAAAAGTAGAACTGGCTAAGGTTGGGGTAGTGAAGGGGAGGGATGGAGGACAATATAGTCCCAGTACAGTAGTATAGTTATAACAGCACCTCTTTCCTCTTGCTGTCCTCTGCCACAAGCTATCTAGGTCATTTTTAAATGCAAACACCTGGCATCCTTCTGTCTAAGCCACTCCCCCTAATTAACAGTTTGTTTCTTCACCTAGCTAACTGCACAGATAATTCCTTCACCCTAATTCACAGTTTTTTTCTTCACCTAGCTAACTGCACAGATAACAAATTCCTTCTCCCAACTCAGACAAACACACTCTTTCTGTTTGTTTTTACCCCCAAGTTGAAGTTCCCAGTAATAGAGTTCTAGTTCTTTAGTCCAGTAGAGTAGTATAGTTCTAACAGCAACTCCTTCCTCTTTTTGATAAACAACAATATCGGAAAAAAATAAAGCAAGGAATTCCTTCTCTCTTTCCCCACATTTCACATAACCCACCCAGAGCCATGACTGTGTTGACCCTCTCCTTGTTCTTGTATTTTTTAATACTCAACTATTTGAAAGATTATATGGTTCAGTTTTGCCCTTGCTGTACAGCTGTGAGGTGCCAGAAGGCAATAATAGTGTTTTTCAAAACATAGAAGTAGAAAAAATAGAAGCAGTACTAGTATATTAGAACAAGAGCTCCTTGGCCATAAGAAAATGAAAAAAAATTAAGACTCCCTTCAGCTACCGTGAAATTGAAAAATGGAAAAAATAAATAATTCTTGCCCACCTGGAGAGTCTACATCCTCCTCTCCTACTCCCCCAGTGTACAGTACATGCGGCATATCTGAATCCCGAGAGGTGGAAAAATAGGTCATATAACTAATACTGTCCTCCAGCACATGTTAAAGCCAACACCTCACCCCATAACAAATGTTATTCTACAACATACATTAAAGCAGCACCTCACTGGGTTGAAATTATGTTTTGCAGCTACTAGCCTGCACGGCTGGTAACTGGGAAAATCTTCGGGCCACTGGTCCAAGTGGTATACTTATTGAAAGGTTGCCTTCTCCAGTTTTATTTATTTAAAAATTGGTAACTGGGAAATGCACGCTGAGCCAAGGCTTGTTTACCAACAATCCCAATACAAGCACGCAGGGCTAGTTAATGGAAAATTCTACTGGCCAGAAATAATGACTGCCAGCATTTGGCCGGTGGACCAGTGCTAGTCTCACCCAGTGCCTCACCTTATAACAAATGCTCTGCTACAACACGTATTAAAGAAACTCCTCCCCATAGAACAAAAATCCATCACAGCCAGCTGGCCCATTGGCACAATGGTAGGGCTACTGCTTGTGATGTGTTTGACCTGTGTTCGAGAACAACGGCAAACTGTCGGGGACTAGCTGGGGGACAGAGGGTCACACATCCCAGGGACAGCTATACTTTCTTGGGGGGAGGGGAAATCTGTCTTGCTGTGAGACTGTCACCTGGTGGAAGCCAGCTAGTAGTGCATGCGAACACCCCAACAGGTGGAAAATGCCCCAGTCCGATATGGCACGCCACGCAGGCACAGAATGATCGTTATAGCAGTTCACTCACCACCACATCTGTTCTTGTTCCTGGGCATGTGGTAGGTTATGCAATAATGACAGAGAAGCCAGTCATTTCTGAGGGATTAACAATGCCTGGGGAGATGGGTGGCCTGAAGGCCACCTCCCTCCAGCCATTTGTTAAAGGAGAACTACTGGCAATTCTGAAGCCCCGACTGATGTACAGGTTGGGCCTTCACTCCTCCGATCCTCCCTACATTCACCATAAAAAATACGACATTTAATTACCTGACTGCTTGTAAAATTCTGTTAAGCCCCCGGTGTAGCCAGCATATTTAAATATGGTGTTCCACGCTCGTCTGATCTTCATGCCTATTAAAGCAAGATGATGATGTACATTGTTCTTGTGATATTGGTGCCTCATGTATGGAAAACCAATATTCAGAGTCTTGGTTGTCTGTCGGTATTATATATGTTGCCTAAATGCCATGTGTGTGCCTGCATACACATAGGATTTAGACAAAGTATGTAAAAATACCAACAGGCAGCTGAGATATGGACATCGGGTTCTTTCTGTACATAGGGGCACCAGTATGGCAGGGGCAGTGCTGCGTCATCATCTCGCATTAATAGGCACAAGATCGGATGGGGCATGGAGCGCCATATTTAAATATGCTGGCTGCACTGGGGGCTTAACAGAATTTTACGTGCAGTTAAGTAATTAAATGCCACAATTTTTATAGTGAGGGCAGGGGGGATTGGAGGAGTGAAGGCCTGACCTGTACATCAGTCAGGGCTTCAGAATTGCCAGTAGAACTCCTTTAATCCAAGTAAATGACTGGCTTCGAGGTTGTTATTGTGATTGTAAGTCTAATCACAATAACAACTTTTGTTTTCACAGTTTTTTTTTAATTTACTTACAGGTTCTGAGCAGGGTGGTGCGAGCCGTGCATGCCGCACACTGACAGTTATCAGCTGGATCAGTCATTTCTAAGACATTAGTGACCAATTCATTAGTCTATCAGGAGCCTCGCTAGACTCATGAATATTTAATTAGACTTATAATGACCGGTAAGTCCATAAGAAGGTCAATGTCGGGACTGGTAGGGTGTGCTGCAGGGCCCAGGGACAGAGAAACACAGAATGGAAAAAAAACAAATGTCATAGCAGATTAGTAGCAAATTTTATACAGAATGTAATGGGTTGCCATGCCACTCCATAGTCTGCTGGGGGGGGGGTGCATGAATGCCAGGTAGTCCATCTTCTCCCTTCCTAGGATGCACACGCTGCACCTTCACTACACCATCTGCCCCAGTGTAGATCTGGGGCTTGCATGTAAATCCTGGTCTCCTTGGTAGCAGTGCAGTATGCTACTGCCACACCATTGCCCCCCCAAAAAGGAAATGTTTTCCTTTTTTCCAATATTTCTGCGCCATCAACCCCTGATCCTGTGGCACTCCCCCCACCCTGTCACCACCTCACGGACTTACCATTTATCCACCATTTAATCAGGACTGCATATTGTAGTGGGTGGCCTGGCATGTTGGTCATGTATGGGCCTACAGGGGCTGCTGGATCAGACCACGTTTTTTTCTCTCCCAGGTTTCCTCCCCAGGGCTCTGTCATGCAGTGACATACATGCATGCTTAAGGTGGCATATATGTGTACATGGCATCTGACGGGGACCTTCCCTGCAGTATGTGCTCACTTGCACTACCATCTGGCCGCCACCAGGTGGCAGTTAAGGAGACAAATGCTATGTACCCCCTCCAACCCGAGGGGGTAGAGCTATCCATGGGCTGCGCAATCCTCCTTTCCTCAGCAACTCGGTATGGTTCCCAAATCCAGGTCGCAATTGATACAAGTAGCAGTCATACTTCTACGCCCATGGACCTGCTTCAGAAAGCAAATTTTTAACAGGAATGCAAATATTTACACACTGCAGGCCAGGAGGGGGATGGGAGATGTAATCCAGACTTACAGGTTCCTGAGGGGGAATAAATAAAGCTGACAATGTGGACCTGTTCACCCGTAACTTAAACGCGGTGACGAGGGGGGCATGGGTCAAGACTAGTCAGGGGGAAGTTTAAGAGAAAATTCTTCTTCACCAAAAGGGGGGGGATGGAATAATGGAATAGACTAATGAAGGAGGTGGTGAAGGTGGAGTCTATAAACGGGTTCAAAGTCGTGTGGGACCGATGAAGAGGATTTGTAGTACCGAAGGGAGGGAGTAAGGAGAGAGGGAGTAGATAGATGAGGGGGATTGGCTGGGGGAATCAAGTGACAGATCTAAGGGTAAACAAAACATACTCAACAGCAGGCCAGCTCAGAATAGGTAGCAAAACTGGGCAAACTGGCTGGACCTTGGGTCTTTTCCAGTCATCATTTTTCTGTCTTTCTGTTTTTATTCATGCTTGTTGGCAGCTGTCTTTCCCTGTTTTGTTGTTCTTTTTTTAAATGTCACACAAATTGTCCACCTAGGGACAAATGACTTGGCTCAACATGAGATTAGAGCAGTGCAGAAGGACTTTTTAGAACTGGGGAGGGGCCTAAGACAAGTAGCACACACAGTAACCTTCTCAGAGGTGCTGCCTGTAAATGGCATGAGTGAGGCAAGGGTACTTTGCACCATGCAGTTTAATGAGTGGTTGAAAAAATGGTGTGGAGCACAGAGGTTTGGCTTCATTGGGGACTGGGGTTCCACCTGAGGACAACAGCCTATACTGGCAGGATGGTCTGCATCTGTCCAGGAAGGAACAAGTCTTTGAGCAATCGTTTAAATGCTTCATTGGCAAGCTTTTAAACTAGTCAAGGGAGGCACTGATGAGCAGCAGGAAAATCCAGCCTCTCCTACAAAACAGGGTAGTAAATGAGAAAAAGACCAAGGTAGAAAGGTCAGTGGGGATGCTGCAACAGAAAGTAAAGCCATCAAAAATGGAGAGCAATGAGTACCAATGCACGTAGTCTGAGTAACAAGCTTCCTGAATTAGTGGCCTTGATGGAGGAGGAACATCTGGATATCGTGAGTCACAGAAACATGGTTCGACAAAACCATGACTGGGACATAAACATACCAGGATACACTATCTACAGGAGGGACAGGAGGGTAAAGAGGAGGAGGAGTAGCTCTTTACATAAGGGAAGGAATCAAAGTAACAGAACAAAAGAGAAAACAGGGAGGGAAGAAGCACTGTGGGTAAATTTGGAGACCGCAATGGCACCACAATCCGCACAGGGTTAGTATCAGACTTCTTCTCAGGGGAGGAAATGGACAAGGAATGATAGAAAGTATACTTAGTATGGCAAAAAAGGGGAGATATTGCTGATGGGTGATCTGAATATGCCAGATGTTAACTCAGAGTGCAGCTGCCACAGCCACTTCAAGAGTGGGGTTATTCTAGATGCCTCCACAGGGGCATGCCTTAGACAATTAGTATTGGAGCCCACTCGAGAGGGAGCAATCTAGACCTGGTTCTCTCAAATGGAGATGAAGAGAGGATCACAGATGTAGAAGTGGGTAGCCATCTGGGAACTAGTGACCATCAAACAGTATGGTTCACAATAAACAGCAATAGAGTCAAGCCATACAAAGGCAAAGGTACTGGACTTTTAGGAGGGCTGACTTTGGCTAAATGGGTAAGTGCCTAAGGAATGCACTAGCACATGGGCAGGAAGGAGGGTGGAAGAACAATGGGAATAATAAAACTGCCATCACAGAGGCGATAAGCCTTTGTGTGAAGCAAATAAACAAAACTAAACGATGTAAGAAACCACTATGGTTCTCAAAGGAAGTGGCAGTGAAGGTTCAAGAGAAAAGAAAGCTTTCAGGAAGTACAAGGAATCACAGAAGGAGCAGGACAGAGAACTGTACAGTTAAAGCAAAAGGAAGCTGGGAAGGCAGTCAGAACAGCAAAGGCCCAAACCGAGGAAAAGATAGCCAACTCAGTTAAGAAGGGGGATAAAACCTTTTATAGGTACATCAGGGAGCGAAGGAAGACCAAGGGAGGGATAGTGAGGCTTAATAAAGGGGGAGGAGGGTGGGCAGAGGGAGACTGTGAAAAGGCAGAGATACTAAACAAATATTTTTGCTCAGTATTTACAAAGGAAGAGGGGGTACCTAGAACAAACAGTAGAAACACACTGGATACAGAAGTTGATACCAGCCCATTTACAGAAGAAAGGGTTCTGAAAGAACTCTTAAAACTGAAGGTGGACAAAGCAATGGGGCCTGATGGGATTCATCCCAGAATTTAAAAGAACTATGGTAGAATTAGTGACACCACTGACTACCCTGTTTAACAAATCATGGGAGGATGGGGTGGTACCTGAGGACTGGAGGAGGGCAGATGTGATTCCCTTCACAAAAGTGGGAGCAAGGCAGAAGCAGGAAACTACAGACCTGTTAGTTTAACCTCAGTGGTAGGGAAAATGATGGAATCACTCTGAAGGAAAGAATTGTCAAGTATCTAGAGGCCAGAGGGCACAGGACCCAAGGCAGCATGGATTCACAGCAGGAAGGTCATGCCAGACAAATCTGATAGATTTCTTTGACTGGGTGACCAAAGTAGTAGATCAGGGAGGGCTGTGGACATGGCCTACCTAGACTTTAGCAAGGCATTTGACACAGTCCCACACAAAGATTAATATACAAGTTAGCTAGCCTGGGAGTGGGTCCCAAGATGACAGCCTGGGTAAAAATTGTCTGGAAAATAGAACACAGAGAGTAATAGTAAATGGAGTCCACTTGATGAAAGGGGTTACTAGTGGGTACCGTAGGTTCAGAGTTAGGATCAGTCCTCTTCAATGTCTTTATGTTTACATTGCAGAGGGACTGAAGGAAAAGTATGTCTCTTTGCAGATGACACAAAGATCTGCAACAGAGTTGATGCACAAGGTGGGGTGGAAAGGATGAAAAGGACTTGGCAAGGTTAGAAGAATGGTCAAATGTATGGCAGCTTAGATTCAATGCTAAGTGCAAGGTAATGCACCTAGGAAACAAAAACCCAGGGAGGAGTACACAATGGGGGTGAGATACTAACAACAACAAAATGGAAAGGGACCTGGGGTATCATATCAGATGACCTAAAGGTGGGCAAGCAATGTGAGAGGCAGCAATGAGGGCTGGGGATATTGGGATGCATAGGAGGCATCACCAGTAGAAAACAGGAAGTTATTATCCTCTGTACAGACAGCTGTTCAGACCCCATCTGAGTACTGCGTGCAGTTCTGGAGACCCAGTCTTCACAAAGACATAGACAGGATGGAAGCTGTCCAGAGGAGGGCAACTAAAATGGTGCAGGGTCTGCACCGGAGACATATGAAGAGAGACTAAAGAAGCTTAATATGTATAGCCTCGAGGAAAGGAGGGAGGGGGGACATGATAGAAACTTTCAAGTACCTCAAGGGAATCAACAAAGTCCAAGAGGGTAGCATCTTTCAAAAAAAGAGGTGTGCAAGAACAAGGGGGCACAATTTGAAGATAGAGGGGGGGCGGCTCAGAGGTAATTTAAGGAAGTATTTTTTCACAGAGAGGGTTGTGGATGCATGGAACGGCCTTCCGGAGGAGGTTGTGGAGTCAAAAACAGTGGTGGAATTCAAGCATGCATGGGACAGTCATAAGGCAATTCTAGGGGATGGGGGTAGGAAAAAGTAGGCTGCTGGTTAACTAGGATCTGCAGCTTATCCAGTAGGCAGGGAAATGGGCAGACTGGGTGGGCCAAGCGGTCCTTATCTGCTGTCAAATTCTATGTTTCTATGTTTCACACTGCCACCACAATCCAATAATCTCCCATTTTGACTGGCTGGGAGACAAGTGCATTGTGGAGGGGTGCGGTCCAGCTGGCATTTTTACGAACCCCTTCCCAGCCAAGGAGCAACTTTAAAGTAGGCTGAGAAGGCAGTCTCACGCCTGGTCTCCTGGTTGGAGGAAGGGTGCAGCTGTGTATGGTCACCTCTGGTCATCAAGGAGGTGGATTGGGGGAACCATGGGAAAAATGAATAGATGAAAAGGAAAAATCAACATTTATATAGTGCGTTTCATGTACGTTGCATCCCATAGCGCTTTACAAGCAATGCTAGACTGGAAGTGAAGTGTGACTGAATAATAATAAAACAAATGCCTTAACTGACTTTTCTAGTTTTGTTAAATAAAAAATATAATGTTTGCATCAGCAGGACTCAAATCCCATAATATTCCCAGAGTAGCCATTCTTCATTACTAAAGGCATCTGAATGACACCAGGCTCTTTGCCCCTTAGACTACATTCCGTCTGGCTGCTTTTCCTGCTCTGAAACTGTGGATCTCTGCTTGTGGTTGCCGAGTCACTTGCACGGTAACAGAATGATGACATAAGCAGTTTTAATTAAAATATTTTCAAAGCGGAAGGTCCTAAGATTCGAATTTTGGGGGAACTTTAGTGCAGCAGGCTTCTTTTCATATGATGCCCTTGTGCTGCGTATGGTACCATTTTTGTGGTTTCCATTTTATACCTTGTTAACCATGTTTTAAACAGGACAACCCGGAAAATGGGATTATCTCCAAGTAGTATTTCCAGTGTATAAAATAAATCAATTTGACTGAAATGTATTCCGTTGAAATGTGCATTTTGCTAGAGTCTGGAAAATCTCTTTAATAAAGTTAAAAAAATGCTGTTCAGCCCCCTTTAGGGTCTCTTCTCAAAAAAATGAACATAAAACAATTATTGGCAACCACCAATAAATGTAGCAATGGTCTATGTTTACCTGATTCTTCTGTCCCTGCAGCTCCATCACCTGCCGCACTTCTGAGACTTGTTTTCTGTGTGTGTGTGGGGGGGGGGGGCATCACAGCCAAGGTCACAACAAACCTCCTTACCATTCCCACCCCAACCCCCCAAGTTGTCAGTGTCCTCAGGACCATCCTTATGGTCCAGAAGTAGGGAATCCTGCTATAATGCATGTGGTCTGGGTTTGAGAGCAAGCGTGTCTCTGCTTGTCTGTCAGCTCAGAGATAGTGAAGTGCTGCCATCTTCAGTGCTCCCCACCTCGTGTGTGTGGGGGGGTTGGACTGTGCAGTGCTGCTCCCATAGCAATTCTGAACAGTGGGCACAGGATAGCTTAAGATGCATATGTCCAGGAGTCGAAGTGTGGGGTGGGTTGGGGTACGGTGTACCACCACTTTTTGAAATCAAGCCATACATTTAATATTAATATGTGACCTTATGCTGATCTCACGCAGAGTATCACCACTTTTCTTTTGAGCACTTCCACCCCTGCATGCATCCCCTCTTCCTCTGAATGGGAATCTGTGAACAGGGAGCATGCGGGTAGAAAGATGACTGCCGCAACCCCTCCCCTACTACCTGTGACTGCTTTCCGGGATGAAACATGTACTGTCTGCAAACCTTCTGCAGGGTACAGAACATGACCTTCTTCACTGGTTGACAGCTCCTCTGTTGATTGCTGCGGCAGATGCACAGTTTCTGTACATGCATAGTGCTCCCCAACCCCCAGCACTGTGGCTTCTCTACAGTATTCAGGCCTATCTCTGCAGCGATGGGAAGACTGATGGCGGGGCTGTGGAGGAACTCAGCAAGTTGTTATAAGAAAGAGAAAGAAAGCCAGCTTGTCAACGCATCGGTAGCCCTACCGCTTCTGACGTTGGCGACCCAGGTTCAGGAATGAACCTGGGATGTCGAGGGATGGCTGAGGGAGGAGGATTGAGTGTCCCAGTGGTCCCTCTCCTCCAGGAAGGGAACATCGCAGTGCCTCAATTTGTCATTGCCACCTGTAGGAGTACACAGTAGTGCACGAGATGGAGTATAGGGAGGGGGATGTTTTGGAGTGCGTGGCAGGGACATTCACGTATGCACGCTTCCACTGGGACAGCCATCCCTGCACCGTTGGCCCCATGCTGAGAGGAGAAAAAAACACAACACGGGGAAACTAAAGGGTAAATTATCTCCATTCAAGCATCATGATGGCCAATATGGCCAGAAAAGAAAAAAATACTCACCTTAGTAATTATGTTTCTTCTAATGGAGTCTTGCTGTATTCTGACTATTGTAGTTAGCTCCAGCACTTGAACTGCCCTGGAGAGAGAAGGGTTAAAATTCTGTGCCAGGCTGTAGTACTTTGAAACCCAACCATCAGATTATTACGAGCTAAACTCACTGACTTAAATAATGTGGAAACTGTAAAATTTCTACTAGCCAACTGGCAACAAAGGTTTTAGATTCCTAAAAGACACAAGTCAGGAAACCCAAAAACCAGGTAATAAAGCATAAAAATTCTTAACTAATCAAACACAAAACACCCAACACAACAGAAAGTGGGCTGAAGACACCCCTGGGGTGCAACACTGCACCTGCCCACCCACTTCCCAAAAACAGGTTCTGAGAGGGAAGGCAAGTAGGGAGGTCAGAATACAGCAAGACTCCATTAGAAGAAACATAATTACTAAGGTGAGTAATTTTTTCTTCAAACAACATGCTGTATTCTAACTATTGCAGACTACCAAGCAGTACCTCCAAGGAGGAGGGACAGAACCTACTTTGGGAATAGGCTCTGAAGTACTGCTGTGCCAAACCTAGCATCACTCCTAGCCTGGATATCCAGAGATTAATGCTTGGTGAAGGTATGAACTGTTTTCCAGGTGTCTGCTTGGCAAATTTCTAACAAAGGAATATCCCTGGCTGCAGCCAAAGATGCAACTGTACCTCTAGTGGAATGAGCCCTCAGGCCCGAGGGTGGAATTTTTCCCAGTTTCTCATTGCAGAATTGGATACAGGACACAATCCACCTGGCAATAGTTCTCTTGGTGGCAGGTTTGCCCTTACCTACTTCCCCATAAGTGAGGAACAACTGGAGGGAGTCAAACCTGTGACCCTTTGTATGTTCTATGTAGTAACTAAGGGCTCTTTTAACATCTAAACTGTGTAACCTCCACTCTCCTGAGGAAGTATGATCAGTGAAGAACACAGGAAGAGACATAGATTGGTTTAAGTTCAAATCAGAAACCACTTTGGGTAAGAACCTTCTATTGGTTCTAAGGACCACCTTATCTCTATGGAATGAAATGAAGTCAGGTTCAACTGACAGGGCTTGCAATTCACTGATATGTCTGGCAGAGGTAACAGCAACCAAAAACACAGTTTTCCAAGTCAAGTCCTTGAGCTCTGCTGAGGACATAGGCTCAAAATGGGATTGCATAAGCTGAGCAATGCAAACATTCAAATCCCAGGCAGAAACAGGATCCCTAAAAAGGGGATTGGAATGAAGCACTCCTTTGAAAAATTTACAGAATACAGGGTGAGATGACAGAGAGGAAGGCTTCCCCACTGACAGGAAAGCAGAAACAGCTGACAAATGAACTTTGAGAGTAGCTGGTCTGAGGCCTAGGCCATTAAGGTGAACCATATAATCCAGAACTGTAGACAATTCAGCAGTGTCTGGGGATATATGCTTCTTGGAACACCAAATACTGAATCTTTTCCATTTGGAGTTATAAGTTTTTCTGGTGGCAGGCTTTCAAGAAGCTTTGCGAATATCCAGAACCCCTTGGGACAGATGCAAGTCTACATACTCTAACACTTCAAGAGCTATGCCTTGAGATTGAGTGACCGAAGATTGGGGTACCAAATCCTCCCCTGAGAGGAGGTTAACAGGCTGTAATTCCTGGGAAGAGACAGGGGAAGATGGACTGCCAGAGACACTAACAGGGGGTACCAAGGCTGCCTGGCCCAGTCTGGAGCAATTAGAATCACTTCACAAGGTTGTGACCTTACCTTGACTAGAACCTTGAACAGTAGAGGAAAGGGAGGGAAGGCATAAAGAAATTTCCCTTCCCAGTTCAAAATCAGAGCATCCAGAGGGACTGAGCCCAAGACTAGGGGTCTGCAACAAAACAGAGGAAGTTGGTGATTGTCTGGGGCTGCAAAGAAATCTATATCTGGAGTGCCCCACCTTGAAAAAATCACTTTCATCACCAAAGGATCCAGAGACCATTCGTGATGGCCCTGGGAAATCCTGCTCAATGCATCTGCTAGCACATTGTTCTTTCCTGGGAGGTGGACTGCTACCAGAGAGGTCTGTAGGGAATAAGCCAGGGACCATATTTTAATGGCCTCCGTGCACAAGGCCATGGACCAAGTGCCTTCCTGCTTGTTGATGTACCACATGGTAGTAGTGTTGTCCATCCTGACCTGAACCACCTTGTTCTGTACTGACCGAGAGAAAGCTTGCAGGGCCAGAAGTACTGCCCTGAGCTCCAGGAGGTTGATATGAAGAAGGGATTCGTGAGGGGACCACACTCCCTGGGCTGTGAGAGCCCCCAGATGGGCTCCCCACCCCAAAAGGGAAGCATCTGTGGTAAGGACCACAGAGTGAGTCTGAGTGACAAATGGAACACCTTGCCTCAGATTGTCCAATTCCTGCCACCATTGAAGGGCCTGAATTAGGGTCTGAGTAACAGGAACTAGTTTGGTAAGAGGATCTTTCCTTTGGGACCAAAAAGTCCTTAGATGGAACTGAATGTCCCCTTGGACCACTGCTGTGGACACTGCCATGTGGCCCAAAAGCTGAAGAAAATGCCTTGCTGGTCGAGAAACTGGAGGGAGGAAGGAAGAGGCCAGCTGAGAGATGGCTATTGCCCTTTCCAGAGGAAGGAAAGCTCTTGCCTTGACCGTGTCCAGCTCTGCTCCTATAAAAGTGAGGAGCTGTACAGGCTCGAGAACTGACTTGGGAAGATTGAGAAGAAACCCCAGGGAAGTGAGAACTTGCTGGGTAACCTGCAGATCTGACTTGACTTGGTCTGGGGGACTGGCCCACAAGGAGCCAATTGTCCAGATATGGAAAGATTGAAATCCTTTTTCTTCTTAAAAAAGGCCACCACTACTGCTAGGCACTTTGTGAACACCCTTGGGGCTGAAGTTAGGCCAAAGGGCATTGCTCTGAACTGGTAATGGCCTGAGGGCAATTTGAACCTGAGGTACTTTCTGTGGGAGCACCTGATGGGAATGTGAAAATAGGCATCCTTGAGGTCCAGGGAGGCTAGCCAGTCTCCTGGCCTTAGAGAGGGAAGAATTGTTCCCAGAGTTACCATTTTGAATTTTGGCTTTAGTAGGTGCTTGTTTAGGTATCTTAGATCTAGAATGGGTCGCCACTCCCCTGTCTTTTTGGGGGTAAGAAAGTACCTGGAGTACAGACCTTTGCCCCTGTATGGGGTAGGAACTCTCTCTATGGCTCTTAAGGCCAGTAGAGACGAAACCTCTGCCTCTAGAGCAAGGGTTTCTGATGTATTTGCAGGTGGAAAGGATCTAGGTCTCAGTTTTAGAAAATTTTTGAAACTGAGAACCAGTCCCTGGCTTACAATCTCCAGGACCCACTTGTCTGAGGTAACAGACATCCAGTCCTGTACAAAGTAAGCCAGTCTGCCTCCTACTGGAATGGGGGGAGTCGACCCGGGCTGACAACTCAGGGTGTCTGCTTGGCAAGAGCCTTAGGCTGAGGGGTGGATGCAGCCCTGCTCTTCCCCTTCTGCCTCTTCCTCTGAAGAACCCCCTCTGAGAAAAGGGAGAAGAAGCCTGCGCTTGGTAGAAAGGCCTGTGAAAAGGCCTGCCCCTGCCCCTAGCTTGCTGCCTTTGAGGAGTTGCCTGCCTCTCCTTGGCCTGGGCACTCCTATACAGTAAGTGGTCCTGTAGTCAACCATTTTCTTCATGTAATTCTCTGTCTGCTCCCCAAACAGAGAATTACCCACCACAGGGAAATCCATGGCCTTAGCCTGGGTGTCCTGTGAAAGGCTAGTACATCTGAACCAAGCCATTCTCCGAAGAGCCACAGATGTAGCCATGACTCTTGATGACACATCATTGGAGTTCACAGCAGCATGAAATTGCACCTTTGATGCCTCAATCCCATCAGCAGCCACCTCTTTCAGCTCCTTGGCTAGCTGGGGGAAAGCCTGCTTAGCCAGTGCCAATACAGTGTCCCACCTGGACTTCTGGTACCTGGCTGTATAGGCCATATAGTTAGCCTGCCTGAGTCCCAAAGATGATGCCATGTACTGTTTCTTTGCCATGGCATCTATCTTCTTGGAGTCTTTGTCTGGGGGGTGTGAAGCCAAGGGAATGTTTGCCTTGTCACAGGCTGCAGCCTGCACTACCCCAACATGGCTGCATTGCTGATAGAAAAACTCCGTATCCGAGCCTGATAAGGTGTACCTCTTGTCCATTCTCCTGTCAACAGGAGGTACAGAGTTAGGAGACCTTAGAATTTTTTGTGTCTGTTTCCCAAAGGACTTATGGAGGGGAATTGACAGTCTCTTAGACTCTGGGATGTCCATCATCTCAACAAAGTCAGGCTCCTCCTGATCCTCCACAGCCTCCTCCATGGGAACCTGGAGGGTTTCAGCCACTTTTCTGTAAAACAGATAGTGGGGAGGGGACTCAGAAAGCCTAGGAGGGGAAACACCAGAAGGTCTGTCTGGGGAGATGTCCGGTTCCACAGGCACATCCAGACTTTCACCATTGCCATCATCCTCTTCAAAATCCCCAAGTCTTCAGGGGAATAATCTTGAACTGGGGGAACCGACCAAACCGAGCCCCTGCCAGAAGGTACCGGATCGGTCAAAACCGGACGAAGCGATTCAACAATCCGAATCACTCTGGCTATCTCTTCGGCGGTCGGAACATGAAGGTCTGGATCCGAAGCGGCTGATTTATCCTTGCACTTTCTTTTAGTAGGAACCGATCCGTCAGGATCGGCTCTCCTCTTGCCCGAAGAAATATCACTCTGGTCAGAAGACACTCCTTCCGGTTCGGTAGGAACCGAACTGGGCTGGCCTTCCGGGTCAGAGGATTTCTCGGCCTCCTTATCCCTAAGTCTACCTAACCTTTTATCCAAAGTAGACTTAGGGAAATTCTTGCAAATTTGGCAGTCTGAATTGAGGTGGTCAAACCCCAGGCAGTAAACACAAGTGGTGTGGGGATCGACCTTAGCAAAGACCTCCCCACACACACTGCAGTGTTGAAACCCAGTGGGCCCATTTTTTTTCTTGGGTTTCTCAGACATGGCCAACCTAACAAACTTACCCTTTATTCGGCAACCGCCAGGTAAGACTCCCCTATTGGGGGTTACGGGTGTTGGAAAAACGTTCAAATCACGTTTTTTTTAAAAACGATACGGACCGGTAACCACACACTAACTTTTCCACAACAGATTTTACTAAAGGATTGGTTCAGCCGAACCGACCGAAAAATACAGTTTTTACAATTCCACAAAAGAACTATCCTAAGTACTTACAGTACCACAGACAGAGTCCTGAACCAACAAACGGAACTTTTTGCGGAATAAATTGGACTAAAACCAAACTTTAACCGATTTTGAACCGAGCAGAAGGAGAAATCTCCGGAGCGACTGTTCAGTGAGGCGGAGCAAAGAATCTGATGGTTGGGTTTCAAAGTACTACAGACAGAGTTTTCAACCGAGCTCGAGCTCAGCGTTCTATGCCTGGCATAGAATTTTAACCCTTCTCTCTCTGGGGCAGTTCAAGTGCTGGAGCTAACTGCAATAGTCAGAATACAGCAAGACTTCATGTTGTTTGAATGATATATTCTCCTGCTGGACAGAGGAGTAAAAACACAGCTGGAAAAAAACAAAGAACAGAGCTTTTGTTTTCAATTTCTTTTTTCCGCCCCTTCTTCTCCAGCCCCTCCTATTCCTCTGGACCTCCCAGCCACCTCTGGACGCCTCGGCGCCCCCCCAGGCACGGTCACCTACTTGCTTTGAGTCTTGGATATACCCCCCAGCCAGGGTCTGGGTGGGAAGAATTTCCCCTGTTGCGTCTCATCATGTGATGCCATGCACTTGGGAAGGCGGAGTCCTGGGATGTATGTGGCTGTCATCGCGGAGGTGCTGGGGCCAGTTTTTCTTTGTTCCTTCCATCTCCTGGGTACATTGCCTGTGTGGATGTCAAGGCAGGCCTGCACACATTTGTGTGCGTGTCCGCCCACCGACATCTGTGACATTCCCACCCTCCACTTGGCCCCTCGAGCTGCACTACCACCCATGGTCACCCAGGTGGCAGTATTGTGGTGGAGGATGGAACCCTCCCTCCCTCACCGGAGGAAGAGAGCATTCCCATAGACACTCAACCTTCCTCCCCCTCTGCCGGCTCCCAACAACCCAAGCTTGTTCCAGAACTCGGGTCACCAACATTGTGAGTGGTAGTGCTACTACTGCGCCAGTGGGCCAGCCTTTTTTTTTGTCCTTGTTATCCCCTCTGTTCAGGTGGCCCTGATCCTCCGGCCACCCCAGCCCCAATACCCTGACTTCTCCTGGGACTTACTGGATGTGTCTGCCTCAGGGCACCCCTCCCCCACCTGTGGGGTCGGTGGGGGATCCCCAACCCCCTGCCATCAAACAAGATCCAGTTGTGTGTCGACAAGTCCAGGTCATCAGGTTCGGGGCCAGTGGGTGACCAGAGTCATCCTGCTTGCCAAGATTTCTAATTTTTCTCCCCTTGGGGAAGATGGACATGCAATGACATCATGATGCACCTTGACACCCACTGCTCTCCCCACCATGCTCGCAGCCCAAACTGCCCTCTCCCTCAGCCTCTGCTAGCGGTCAGGCATGCACAGGGTTCCGTGACCCTCCCTACCTTCCTGTCCGGAGGAGAATAGTCCTTTAGATGCTCAGTCATCCTCCCCCTGGCCTACTCTCCAACACCCCCAGTTCAGAACCAAACCTGGGTCATCAGCATTGCAGGCAGTAATGCTACTACTGCACTGGTGGGCCAGCCCAAGAACAGAGCTCATTAATAAAAGTAGAGTATAATATATTACTATGATAGATAATAAGCACCTGCCTTGTGTTTTGTGTAGGTGTTTATCCCCCCTATTGCTGTTTCCCTGCAGAGCTACAACTAGCAACCTACCAGCTCCAACAGCTATGGCACAGCTCCACTGTGTGGCACGGTGCTTGAGAGTATCAGCAGTTATCATTCTGAAAGCCATAAATTGCCCCCCCCAACAGTCTCCTTTCCCCCAGGTGCTGCAGCCCACCCGTAGATCCACGGGGCCCTGTGGCATAGGCAGGAATGCGTGCACTCCAAGTCTTCCTTGGCCCACTACAGATAGTTGCTGCAGGAGCAGAAGGATGGCATTGCCTTCTCTCAGCCAGCTGGTAGCATTACTGACCACAGGCCACAGATAACAGGGATTCCTTGCTCACTCCACACTGCAGTCACGTGCATGATGACAGCACAGTGTGATGTAGCTGAGCTCTTGACCACCCTCTTATTAAAAAAAAAAAAAAAAAATGATTTGGAGGGTGCTGTAATGCGGGTGGTTAGTAGGTTGTTGTTACATTTGTTATTCAGGTGGTTGTTACACATATTAATAGTTCTGTATTAAGATGTATATTTTTGTCCACACATAATAGTAATATAGTGTTAATAGTGCTTTAATTTTAATGTAATACAGTGTTGTAATTGCATAAAGTTAGTTAGTTACCATCATATATGGGAAAATATTTGATGATTTTTATAATGGGAAAAAGTCCCAACCATATAATATATGTATGTATGTATGTATCTATTTGTCTGTCTGTCTGTCTATCTACACACACACACACATATATCAGTCTTGTTGCAACTGGAGGAAAGCAAGTTCAGTTATATAAGTGCTAGCTGCTTTTTGGGCCTGGTTAGTAAACCAGGTCTACAGTTTTTGTCTGTATTAAACTTTTGCAGAAGACAGACCACTTATTTAAATACTGCCAATATACGGGGTGTGCTTTGGGGAACAACTGAAATGGGTTTAACTTTACAAACTGGTTACTGTGGGAACTGCTCCCGATGCAGACATCGGTAATTGACTGGGGAGTAATGGGACATGATTCAGAAATCTGTATAATGAAAGAGAGCCCTCACCAGCTGTCTGGACTTGCTAGGCATGTAATTATTTCTCTGATGAATGTGATTCGATTTCATTTGGCTCTTGGACCATGTGACACTGTGTTTCAGTTCTCTTCTGATAGTGGTCAGTAATTCCCCACAAGCACTGATGACTTCCCTTGGGTTACACCTCAATTGTCTGATGCAGGGATGGACTTTGGATGACGCTGCTGAGAGTTCTTTCAAATGCTCTGCAACACAGCAGGTGTCTGAGAGTGTTAAAAGGGACAGCATTTGTATTTTGTACTGTTTGTAATGTTCCTATTTTTAGAAAGGATATTCATACTCTGAAAATGATCCAAATTTAGCTGTGCTTGTATAAAAACAATAGTATGTGCCTATCAAAAAAATAGAGGTGGACAAGCCAGAGCAGGCTCGAGCCTGACTCAGGCCTACTGCCTGGTATGGCTCGGCTCGATCTCTTTAAGCAGTTGAAAGCCATGGTCAAACAAAGTCAGTTGTAGTCAAAGTAAGCATTTTTGTTAGCCTGAGCAGTTAGTGTAGTGGCTGAAACATTCTACCCCTAAGGGGGGGCAGTATAGCGCAGTGGTTTAAGGCTCTGAGCTGCAAATCTGGTGACATCCAACAGATCAGACCTGTGTTTGAATCCCACAGCTTCCCTTTACATATTGTGTGACCCTGAGCAAGTCACTTACCTTCCCTGAGCTCCCAGGCTGCACCTGTAAAAAAAGCTTTCAGCTTAGTGTGCTACTCCTGGTTAAACAACTATGTAGAGAACAGCCAGCAGTAGCCAGGGCTCGGCTCGTGTTTTGGCTTGTAGCGTCAAGCCAGACTCCTGGCTCGGCTCTGGCTTGGCTCTAGATAAAAAAATTCCTGACTTGTCCGCCTCTACCAAAAAATACATGATCCGGAGATACAGCACTCCGATTTTCCTTGCGATTATTTGAGTGATATGTAGTATATATCAATGATTGCCACAAACTGTGGCATATATCCTATTGGTCAGATGATAGGAAGGTAGGTTACCTGTTTATTCATTAAATGAATCCCTAAATTTATGAAAATGCATCATGCTATAAGTGGAGGTATTTAAGCTCCTAAAAGCAAGCACAGATGCCAGCTCACATGCAAGGTGGGTTGAGGTGATGGCTGCCTGCCATGCTGTGACCCGGGTTCATAAATGGATCAGGGTCACTCATGGATAGGCAAGGAGAAGGAGGATTGAGCATCTCATGGACTGCTCTCTTTCTTTGTGGAAGGGGGACAGCATGACTCGCTGCGCCAGTACCACCCAGCGGAGGCTGGGTGGTATGACAGGCAGGCACCAGATATAGGGCACTGACACAGATGTCTATAATGTGTGTGTGGAACAGCATGTGCAGGAGCATCATTGTATGTAGCTTGGCCCGATGGTGAAACAGGAGAAAAGGCAAAAAATGTATGTGCACCTGTCATTATGGAAGATGGCGCCGGTGCTCTCCGGTCCCACCCCAATGTGGATACCCCGATACAACAACGGAGGGACTGTCGGGTGGGACTGGAGGTACTGGCAAAAACCTGAAGCAGGAGAGAGGCAGCAGCTAGTGGCTAAACAGCTATATGAAAAAATACAACACAAGGATAGTTTTAGTCACCCACCATGAAATGGTTAACGCCTCCTTTGAGTAATGCATGCTTCAAGAAGATAAAAAAGGATCCGTTGGCGTTCTTTCTTGGAATAGAATAAACTCCTGTTCTCAACAGTGAGATAACTATTCTAAATCCCCAAAGTAAGATGGTGAGCTTGTATGAATCTGGACTGGGGCTCAGGGGGTGAGAACCCTGGGGCAGTTTGTAGGGGGTAGGGCTTGTAGAAAAATAGTTCCCTGATGAGATCTGTGGACAGTTTGTTCTTCATGAATGAAGTCTCCAACAGGACAAGAACAAGCCATGGAGCAATGCTTACATATGCCCTGACTGTCAATAAGTAGCCATATGTCCCCTTTCACCTCTTTTGCTGTCTTTCTTTGCAGGGTGGAGTTCTCTGTGGGAGACAAGCCCATTAATAACTTCCGTATGATCGAGAGACACTACTTCCGTGACCAGCTGCTTAAGAGCTTTGACTTTGAGTTTGGCTTCTGCATTCCAAACAGCAAAAACACCTGAGAGCACATCTATGAATTCCCACAGCTATCTGAGGAGCTGAGTAAGTACACTTGGGTTGGTTTCATTTTTTAGAAAAGTCTTGAGAGCACTGCAGAGACAGCACTTTGTGACTCTAGGGAGGAGATGCTGCCTGCCTTGCTGCAGGAACTCCTTCTTTGGTTAGGCAATGGCAGTGGTCCAACAACAGGTGGGGGTGGGAGTGATACAGGCCCCCTATGCTCCAGGATGGTGTGGACTGGCCCACTCAAGAGAGGCAGGTAGGGCAGCAAATAAAGACAGAAAATGAGAAAAAAGTGCCAGCATTAAGATAACGACTCTGGTGCTCTCAGACCAGACACCTTGTTTGACCACACTAGATGATAAGAGGTGTCAGGACTCAGTTCAGTGGCGTGGAGGGCTAAGGAACTGAACACCTCACCTCCTGCGATGCAGGCAAGCCGGGTTCTTAAACAGATCCCTGTCTGCAGTACAGTAAGTACATAGGTAGTGGACTAGTGCTGAGTTTTTTGTGGAAACTGTAAAAACTTGTATTTCAGCCGGTTTGGCTGAACCGGTTGTCTGTATCTTGTCTTGTGTCTTTTTCTTTTAGCTGAATTTAATGTGCGGTAACGGTCCTTATCGGTTCTAAAAAAAAAGTGTTAGGAACCGATAAGGGGGTCTTGCCTGGCTGTTGCTAAAAAAAGGGTAAGTTGTAGGATGGCTTTGTCTGAGAAACCCAAGAAAAAAACCGGGCCCATTGGGTTTCAACACTGCAGTGAGTGTGGGGAGGCCTTTGCTAAGGCCGGTTCCCACACCACCCGTGTTTATTCTCTGGGTTTTGACCACCTGGAGTCAGACTGCCACATATGTAAAATTTCCCTAAAGCCACCCTGGATAAAAGATTGGGCAGGCTTAGGGAAAAGGAGGCTGAGAAGTCCGCTGACCCGGATGACCAGCCCGGTTCGGTTCCGACCGAAACTGAGGGAGTGCCCACTGACCTGGGCGAGACTCCCCTGGGCAAACAGAGTGCCAATCCTGAGGGGTTGGTTCTGGCAAAAAGAAAAAACAAAGAGAAATTGTCCGGTTCGGATCCAGAACCGCATTGTCCAACCGCTGAGGAAATTGCCAGGGCGATTAGTATAGTTGAATCGCTCTGTTCGGTTCTGGCTGATCCGACATCTCCTGGTAGGCGTTCGGTTTGGTCGGTTCCTCCGGTTCAGGATTATTCCCCTGAAGACTATTATGAACTGGACTTGGAGGGTGATGAAGATTATGATGATGACGATGGTATGGAAGGTCTGGATGAGCCCATAGAACCGGACATCTTCCCAGACAGGCCTTCTGGTGTTTCCCCTCCTAGGCTTTCTAAGTCCCCTTCCCACTTTATGTTCTACAAAAAAGTGGCATAAACCCTCCTGCTCCCTCTGGATGAAGCTGTCGAGGAACAAGAGGAGCCTGATTATGTGGAGATGATGGACATCCCAGAGTCCAAGAGATTGTCTATTCCCCTTCACAGATCCTTTGGGAAACAGACACAGAAGTTACTTAAGACTCCAAATTCTTTACCTCCTGTGGACAGGCGAAGGGACAAGAGGTATATGTTGTCAGGCCAAGGTACAGAGTACTTGTACCAGCAATGCAGCCATGTTGGGGTTGTGAAGACTGCAGCCTGTGATAAGGCTAACATACCCTTAGCTTCACACACCCCAGATAAAGACTCCAGGAAGCTGGATGCCATGGCAAAAAAACTGTACATGGCATCTTTCTTGGGACTCAGGCAGGCTAACTATATGGCCTACACAGCCAGATACCAGAAGTCCAGATGGGATTCCGTTCTGGAGAAGCCTAGACAGGCTTCCCCCCAGCTTGCCAAGGAGCTGTAAGAGGTGGCTGATGATGGGATTGAGGCATGAAAAATACAGTTTCATGCTGCTGTGGACTCCAATGATGTGTCATCAAGAGTCACGGCTACATCTGTGGCTCTTTGGAGACTGGCTTGGCTCAGGTGTACTAGCTTATCACAGGACACCCAGGCTATGGCCATGGATTTCCCTGTCATCGAGAATTCTCTGTTTGGGGAGCAGACAGAGAATTATATGAAAAAGATGGATAAGTATAGGACCACCTACAGGAGTGCACAGGCCAAGGAAAGGCAGGCAACTCCTCAGAAGCAGCAAGCTAGGGGCAGAGGCAGGTCTTTTCACAGGCCTTTGTACCACGCACAGGCCTCCTTTCCTTTTTCCCAGAGGGGGTTCTTCAGAGGGAGAGGCAGAAGGGGGATGAGCAGGGCTGCATCCTTCTCTCAGCCTAAAGCTCCTGCCAAGCAGACACCCTGATGTGTCAGCCCGGGTCGACTCCCCAGTTCCTGTAGGAGGCAGGCTGGCTTACTACTTCCAGGACTGGAAGGCTGTTACCTCAGACAAGTGGGTCCTGGAGGTAGTAAGCCAGGGACTGGCCCTCAACTTCAAAAAATTTCCAAAGCTAAGGGTCAGGTCCTTTCCACCTGCAAACATCTCCGAAACCATTGCCCTAGAGGCAGAGGTTTCATCTCTGCTGGCTCTCAGAGCCATAGAGAGAGTTCCTACACTTCACAGGGGCAAAGATCTGTATTTCAGATACTTCCTTACCTCGGAAAAAACAGGGGAGTGGTGGCTCATCCTAGATTTAAGATACTCAAGCAAGCACCTAGTAAAGCCAAAACTCAAAATGGTGACTCTGGGAATAATTCTTCCCTTTCTAAGGCCAGAGGACTGGCTAGCCTCCCTGGACCTAAAGGATGCCTGCTTTCACATTCCCATTAGGTGCTCCCACAGAAAGTGCCTCAGGTTCGAACAGCCTTCAGGCCATTACCAATTCAAAGCAATGCCCTTCGGCCTAACATCAGCTCCAAGGGTGTTTACAAAATGCCAAGCAGTAGCAGACCTTTCTAAGGCGTCAAAATATCTCCATATTCCCATACCTTGATGACTGGGTCATTGTGGGACAGTCTCCAGACCAAGTCAAGTCAGATTTACAAGTGACCAACAAGTGTTCACTTCTCTAGTATCCCTCCTCAATCTTCCCAAATCAGTTCTCGAGCCAGTACAACTCTTAACCTTCATAGGGGTAGAATTGGATACTGTCAAAGCAAGAGCCTTTCTCCCTCTGGCAACGGTAAAGGCCATTATGGAACCGGCTTCTTCCTTCCACCTTCTGGTGTCTCAACCAGCAAGGCATTTCCTTCAACTCCTGGGCCACATAGCAGCTTCCACTGCAGTGGTCCAAGGGGACAGATTTCAGATGAGGGACAACCAAGCTTATTCCAGTAACTTAGACCCTGATCCAGGCTCTCCAATGGTTGTTGGATCAGGACAACCTCAGGCAAGGAGTTCCATTCATCACTCAGCCTCATTCTGTGGTTCTAACCATGGATGCTTATCTGCTGGGGTGGGGACCTCACCTGGGAGATCTCACAGTTCAGGGAATGTGGTCCCCTGAGGAGTCTCTTCTCCATATCAATCTTCTAGAGCTTAGAGCAGTGTACCTGCCTCTGCAAGCCTTCTCGGAATCAGTACAGAACAAGGTGGTTCAAATCAGGACAGACAACACTACCACCATGTGGTACATCAACAAGCAGGGAGGCACTCAGTCTATGGCCTTGTGCATGGAAGCCATGAAATTATGGTCTCTGGCTTATACTCTACAGACCTCTCTGGTAGCAGTCCACCTTCCAGGGAAGGACAATGTGCTAGCAGATGCATTGAGCAGGATTTTCCAGGGTCATCATGAATATTCCCTAGACCCACTAGTGTTGAAAGTGATCTTTTCAAGGTGGGGCACCCTAAAGATAGATCTCTTTGCAGCTCCAGACAATCACCAACGTCCTCTCTTCTGTTGCAGACCTCCAGTCTTGGGTTCAGTCCTTCTGGATGCTCTAATTCTGGATTGGGAAAGGACATTTCTTATGCCTTCCCTCCCTTTCCTCTACTGTTCAAAGTCCTGGTCATGATAAGGTCACAATCTTGCAGAGTGATCCTGATCACTCCAGACTGGGCCAGACAGTCTTGGTATCCCCTGTTGCTGTCTCTAGCAGTCCATCTTCCCCTATCTCTTCCCAGGAATCACAACCAGTTAACCTCCTCTCAGGGGAGGATCTGGTACCCCAACCTTCAGTCTCTCAATCTCAAGGCATGGCTCTTGAAGAGCTAGAATATGCAGATTTGCATCTGTCTCAAGGGGGTTCTGGACATTCTCAAAGCCTCTCAAAAACCTGCCACCAGAAAGACTTATAACTCCAAATGGAAAAGATTCTGCATTTCGTGTTCCAAGAAGCACATACCACTAGGTACTGCTGACTTGGCTACAGTTCTGGATTACATGGTTCATCTTAATGGCCTAGGCCTTAGACCAGCTACCTTCAAAAGTTCACTTGTCAGCTGTTTCTGCTTTTCTGTCAGTGGGAAAGCCATCCTCACTGGCATCTCACCCTGTTTTCTGTAAATTCTTCAAAGGGTTGCTTCATATCAGTCCCCTCTTTAGGGATCCTACTCCTGCTTGGGATCTTAATGTTTGCATTGCCCAGCTTATGCAACCCCCTTTTGAGCCTTTCTCCTCAGTAGAGCTTAAGTACTTGACTTGGAAAACTGTGTTCCTGGTAGCTATTACCTCTGCCAGGCGTATCAGTGAATTGCAAGCTCTGTCAGTGGAACCTGATTTTATCTCATTCCATAGAGATAAGGTGGTCCTTAGAACTAACAGGAGGTTCTTACCCAAAGTGGTTTCAGATTTTCATCTGAACCAATCCATGTCTCTTCCTGTATTCTTCACTGATCATTCTTCTTTAGGAGAGAGAAGATTATACAGTTTGGATGTTAAAAGGGCTCTTAGCTACTATATTGAGCGTACTAAGGCACTTAGGTTTGACTCCCTCCAGTTGTTCCTCACTTATGGTGAAGTGGGGAAGGGTAAACCTGCTACTAAGAGAACTATTGCCAGGTAGATTGTCTCTTGTATACAATTCTGCTATGAAAAGCTAGGCAAAGTACCCCCCTCAGGCCTGAGGGCTCATTCAACTAAAGGTATAGCTGCTTCTCTGGCTGCTGCCAGAGATATACCCTTATTAGAGATATACAAAGCAGCCACCTGGAAAACAGTCCATACATTCACCAGGCATTACTCTCTGGATATCCAGGCTAGGAGTGATGCTAGGTTTGGTACAGCAGTACTGCAGAGCCTATTCCCAAAATAGGTTCGATACCCTCCTCCGTGGAGGTACTTCTTGGTAGTCTGCATACTGTCAGAATACAGCAAGACTTCATGTTGTTTGAAGAAAAAATTACTCACCTTAATAACTGTGTTTCTTCTAATGGAGTCTTGCTGTATTCTGACCTCCCTCCCTCCCTGCCTACCTTCTCAGAACCTGTTTTTTGGGAAGTGGGCTGGTAGGCGCAGTGTTGCACCTCAGGGGTGCACTTGGCACCCCCCCCTTAGTCAGGAGGAGTGGGTTATTTAATGTTTTGGTAATTACTTTGGTTCACTACCTAGTCTTTGTTTTGGATTTCTTGACTTGAGTCTTTTGGGGATCCAAAATAATTGGTTGCCTTTTGGCTAGTGATTTTACAATTTCCACATAGTGGGGTAGTTAGTTAGTGTTAGCTCGTAAGAATCTGACGGTTACGCTTCAAAGTGCAGCAGACAGAGGTTTGAATCGAGCTCGAGCACAACATTCTATGCTCTGGTATAGAGTTAACTCTTTCCTCTCTGGAGCAGTTCAAGTGCTGGGGCTAACTGCATAATGTCAGAATACAGCAAGACTCCATTAGAAGAAACACAATTACTAAGGTGAGTAATTTTTTCTTCTGATCCATTGCCAGGGGCCCCAGTACATAGGTGCAGTCCTGGATACAGTCCAGGTGAAGGCTGTTCTCCCCGTGGACAGGGCTTCTGTCTTGGTGGCCCTGGCAGCCATGGTGTGTCGCAGCAACCAAGTTTCACCTTGCATCATGCTTCGTTTCCTGATCTCTTGGCAGTCTCCATATTTATGGTTACTGTGGCTCACCTGCATATGAGGATTCCTCAGTGGTTGCTACAAGCTCAGTGGTCTCTTGCCTTACAGCCTCTAGACTATTTGATGACCTTTTGCCCTCCTCCAAGGGCTGAGTTGCTGTGGTGGCAGAAAAGGGATAACCTGCTTTTGGGTTCTCCTTTTCTACAACCTCAGTCATAGGTGAACTTTACCACAGACACCTCAAGTCTAGAGTGGTGCATCATACCCAGGGGACCTGGTCTTTGCTGGAAGAAGGCCTTCACGTAAATGTGCTGGAAATGAGGGCAGTTCAGTATGGACTCCAGACCCTGGCCACTCAGGTTCAGGAATGTCTTTTTTGATACTATCAGAGGGTGGCGTATTACCTGAACAAACATGGAGGCACACAGTCCTACTCTGTACTGAGAGGCAATGAGTGTACGGGAAGAAAAAATTACTCACCTGTAGTAATCTTATTTCTTCCCAGGGATCCACTAATATTATTACTCTTTGCAGTGCCCCTTTAAGTCAGCACTGCCCTGGGGCCAAATAAAATGCTATGCTAATTATGGAATGTTTAGCTTGTGCATTCATTTTCAAACTGCCCTATTCTATCTGCCTGGATTCTACCTCAGATTTCTGTGAAGCCTGCAATGAGGCCATTTTATATATATATATATATATATAAACAATGAATAATTATAAAGCTAATGGCCAACAGGGCCATAAAAAGAAGTAATAGGCCAAGAAAGGGCCAACAAAACATTAAAGAATGAGTCCTCTTTTTGAGCCAGATGCACCCTTAGAAAAGAACCTACCAGCTAAGTATTAGAGAATGTGCCAGCAGATGACATACTCATCATACTGAGAGACATCTCAGCTGTACAGAGTATTTTTCTGACATTCTAAGGGGAGGACCAGGGGCGGGGAGTAATAATATTAGTGGATCCCTGGGAAGAAATAAGATTACTACAGTAATTTTTTCTTCTAGCCCGAGGAATCCACTAATATTATTATTCTTTGCAGACTATGTAGCAGTACCACTAGGAGGTGGGCAGAATCTATTTAGGAAAAAGACTCTGCAAAACAGCCATTCCAAAATTGGCATCACTCCTGGCCTGGGTATCCAGGCTATAATGCTTAGTAAAGGTGTGTACTGATCTCCAGGTAGCTGCTTTACAAGTCTTTAGAAGAGGAACATATCTGGCAGCTGCAATGGTGGCAGCTGTGCACCTTGTGGAATGGGCCTAAAACCTGAAGGAGGACCTTGCCCACCTTTGTATAGCAAACTGAATACACTGGACTATCCATCGAGATATAGTCCTCTTTGAAGCAGGAGCTCCTTACCTACTTCCCATAGGTAAGGAACAATTGTTGCCTGTCCTGCCTATGATCCTTGGTATTGGCTATATAATAGCTCAATGCTCTCTTCACATCCAAACTATGCAGCCTACACTCACCCAGAACTGGTGTGTACTGTAAAGAATACTGGTAGGGTAATAGACTGATTTAAACGAAAGTCGGAAACTACTTTGGGAAGAAATTTTCTATTAGTTCTCAACACCACCTCCTCCTCCTCCTTGCCTTGGCCCCCCTCTTCTCTCTCCCTGGTCCTAGCTACCCACCCCACCCCACCCCACCCCCACCCTTTACTCTGGTTTCCACTGCTACTCCAAGGGAACTCTCCACTTCCACTCGAGACTTGTGCTTGGTGCACCATTTGGATATTCCTGGTTACTTAACCCAACCACTACTCTCAACAAGTGTGGCCACCTCTCTACACTGTACCACCTTGCAGTCCATATGGGACATCGCCTGGAACCTTGCAACTTCTACTCCAGGAAACAACAATCAAAACTATCTCTCAAAGAGCTGCGACTCTGCTCCTTAAAACTCCTACTCCTCCTCCTTCTCATCTCAGGCAGCGTCCATCCCAATCCTGGCCCTAGAAGCTCAGGCCACACACAAACTCCAGGTGCCCTTATCCTTGCAACCATTAATATCTGCAGCCTACTACCAAAGCTGGATGCACTCCAAGCCTTCACATGCCAACACAACCCTGACATCCTTGCAGTGGTGAAACTTGGCTGACACCTAAAGTTCCTGACTCAGCAGTAACAATACAGGGCTACAATGTCCACAGGCTGGACCGGATATCCAAAAAAGGCGGTGGTTGCGCAATCTATATCAAAGACTCCCTGTCTTGGCACCCTGTAGCAACTCCATCACTTTCTGCCTCAGCCCAGATTATGCCAATAAAAATCGTCCTAGGTCCCAACCATAAAGCCCTGACTATTGTCTCCGTATACATCCCGCCCAGGGACCCTAAACATGGATTCAACAACGTCCTAAACTTTATCAACTCTCATTCTCCCGAAGCTGAACTTATTCTACTAGGGGATTTCAGCATAAACTGGTTAGCATCGAGTGCCAGTGCCTATAAAGACTCCATCTCTGCTGCTAACCTCACGCAAATGGTAAAATCCCCAACTAGGATTAACTACAAGACTGGCACCAGTACCCTCTTGGATTGGGTCCTCACCACTCGCCCCACAAGGATTTCTCGTACGACCATTCTCCCAGACTCACTCAATGACCACTCCCCAGTCATGTGTGCATGGTCTAACAAATTCCTTAAGCCCCCCTCCCAAAATTATCGCTAGCAGAGTCCTTCCTCGTGGAAAACTTCCACATCTCAAACAACACCTGCTTCTACAAGACTGGCTACCCATCTGTGAAGCAACAGATGTTAACTTGGCTCTTGATCACTTCATCTCAATTTTCAACAAAGCCTGCGACCTCTTTGCCCCTGCTAAAAGGCACAAAACAAAATCTCTCTCTAACCCATGGGTCACCGTGGCTCTTCTCTCACAGCTGAAACTAAGGGATCACCTCTGGGCAGTTGCCAGGGCCACTGGCAAATAACTGGACATCCAAAATTACAAACAAGCACGAAATGCCTGCACAAAAGCCATCCGGCTAATGAAATCCATCTATTACAAAGATGCTCTCACCAATGCATGGGGAAATGGTCATGCTTTCTGGGACAGTATCAAGGATGTCACAGGGAAGCAGCCAAAAACCTCTCCGGCCATGTTAATGGTTGATGGATCCTCAACCCTTGACCCCAAGGTGATCGCAAACATCTTTAACATTGCTTTTTCAGACCTTAGTGCTGTTCTACCCCATGACTTTTTCGAAAACAGGGCCTACTCCCCAAATACCTCAGCCCCTCAGTCTAACCATCCCTTCTTCTACTTCAGGAAGGTAAGGCTGAATGAAGCTCGCTGCTATATTACTGCTATATTACTGCAGCTATCTCTAAATCTAGATCTAGTAGTGACACAATGGACCTTAAGCTTCTGTTGCTCACCCTCGATGAGGTAATTCATCCATTAACAAAAATCCTAAACCTCTCTCTCAGCTGTGGAAAATTCCCAGACCTATGGAAAACAGCCACCGTGACACCCGTCCGTAAAAGTGGGGACAAGACGATTCACTCAAATTATCGCCCTATCTCCATACTGCCCCCACTCTCTAAGGCACTTGAGCGCATCGTGGCTGATCAACTTACCGACCACTTGGATAAATACAATATACCTTGTCCACAACAACACAGCTTCCAAAAAGGTCACAGCACCACCATAGCCCTTCTTGAGTTCACTGGAGCTTTGCACAAATCCCTTGACAACAGCCTTCTCACAGGGGCCGTTTTTGTCGACCTCTCCAAGGCCTTCGATACAGTACACCATGGACTATTAATACACCAACTACTGAATGCCGGGCTATCACCTGACTCTTCTCTCTGGTTTAAAAGCTACTTAGAAAACCGGTCACAGAGAGTAACACCCTGCCTGTTCGCTCGGGTGTCCCACAGGGATCCATACTGGGACCCCTCCTTTTTAGCCTTTTCTTAAACTCCCTCCCTTACCACTGCTCTGAGCAGATCATACTATATGCCGATGATGCTGTTGTATTCTCCACTTACAAAGATCCTGCAACTCTTCAACACAACCTTCAACTTGGTTTCAGTTCTGTAGAGACATGGTTTCTTAATCATAAACTGGTCCTCAATGACAAGAAAACCAAATCTATGCTCTTCTGCAGCTCTCATAACCCACACAAGCTACACCACTTGGCTATCTCCACCACCCAGTGGAACACTCTAGATCAGGTGGAGTCCTTCAAATACTTAGGGATACAGCTTGACCCTAATCTCTCCTATGGACTTCATGTAGTTAATGTAGCTAGAGCTGCTAATACATGGCTTGGTCTCCTCTACAAACACAGACCACACCTCACGTCAGAAGCTTTGAAGGTTGCAGTCCTGAGCTCTGTGATCTCTGTAATAGACTATGGTCTCATCATTTATGGCTCGGCCACAACCACAACCCTTAGACGCCTCTCAACTGCCTTAAATAAAGCATGTTGGCTCATCACTGGTGCTCACTGTCTCACCCACACATGTGACCTGTACACTCAGACCGGCTGGCTCCAACTATCAAACCGCATAAAGTTTCTCACCTGCTCCATGGTGAAAAAATCTACCTTGGCCTTGCACCTCCTGGGTCTCAACTCTGTTACAACACCGAATTAACAAATGGTGCCTTAGGAGATCCGCTACAGCTACTGAAAGTCCCCACTGTCACACTTCACAGGGACAACGCTCTTTTGCTTATCGAGCACCACTCTGGTTCAATGGCCTCAGCCCAACCATCTCCTCTGCCCCAACTATTGGTATGTTTAAAACTAGGCTCCGGGACTATCTCACTACCGACAGCTCCTGTGACTGCCCAACTTAACCTTGTTTCTCACTTCCCTTTCTGCTCTAGTTGTCCCCCCCCCCTCCCCTTCCCTCCTCACTGGATTCTACCCTCACATCTTGGTATACCCAATGCTGTACTTTTCACCCTTCCTACATTCCTTCTCCCACCTACCCTCTTTCCTCTCCCTATGACTCTGGCACTTCTTATCTGTTGTCTGTTTTCTCTGACAAATGCAGCTGGGCCTTGTTACAATGCTACCCTTGAACTGTATTAATCTGTACTCTGTTTGCAATGTCCACATTGTTGTAATGCCTGTCTTGATGTTCCCCATAATTTGTATTTCTCCGACGTGGAACCTTTGTAAAAGAGCCATGGCTCAAAGGTATTTGTAATCCTAGACTTGATAAATAAATAAAAAAATAAAACCATCTTATCATTGTGGAAAGAAATATAGTCATTTTCCACACATAGGGCTTGTAACTCACTTACCCTCCTGGCAGAGGTAAGTGCCACAAGGAAAACTACCTGCCAGGTAAGGAATTTTAGCTCTGCAGTAGCCAGAGGTTCAAATGGTGGGAGCATAAGCTGAGCAATACAAATGTTGAGGTCCCAAGCTGGCACTGGTTCCCTATGAGGGGAAAACAGGTGTAAAAAGCCCTTAAAGAACCTTCTAAATATGGAGTTCGAGGCTAGTGATACCCCTTTCCCTACAGAGAGATAAGTTGAAAGTGAAGCAAGATGAACTTTTAGGGTTGAATGCTGCAACCTCAGGGAATGCAGATGAGACAAATAATTTAGGAGGGTTGGAATGCCAGCCTGGGCTGGGATTAAGCCCTTTTCTGTACACCAAATAGAAAATCTTTTCCATTTTGAAGCATAAGTTTTCCTAGTAGAAGGCTTTCTATAACTTCTAAGGACTTCTAAAACTGTTTGAGAGTATTGGGAGTCTGGATACTCTAAGTCCTCGAGAGCCAAGCTTTGAGTCTGAGAGACCTGAGATTGGGATATACCACCCTGACTTGGAAGGAAGTCAGCAGATTGTACCTCTGAGGGAGGTAGATTGGTTCACTCACTGACATTTAGAGCAACAGGGAGTACCAAAGCTGTCTTGGCTAGTCTGGTGCTATCAGAATCATCGAGGCTGGCTGTGACCTGAGCTTGATGAGTACTCTGAGAATCAAAGGAAAAGGAGGAAAGGCATGAAGGTATTTTCCTATCCAATCGAGAATCAGGGCATCCATTGGGACAGTTTCTTTTCACTGGTGCCCTGCAGCAATAAAGGGGTAAATGGTGATCCTGATGGAAAGCAAAAAGATCCAGCTCTGGGGTTCCCCACTGCCTGAATAGGACCTGCACTACTTGGCTGTTCAGTGCCCATTCGTGATGGGCCTGGTTTATCCTGCTCAAGGCATCTGCCAGTGTATTGTCCTTCCCTGGCAGATGAATTGCTTGTATGGAGGCATTTATGGAGTAAATCAGGCTCCATATTTTCATTGCCTCTGTGCATAGTGGAGTGGATCTTGTCTCTCCTTGTTTGTTGATATAATACATTGCAGTGGCATTGTCTGTTCTGACCTGAACCACTTGTCCCTTTATAAGATGAATGAAAGCCTGAATGGCTAGGTACACTGCTCTTAACTCCAAGAGATTTATGTGCAGAAGTGACTCTGCAGCACTCCAGGAGCCGTGAACTGTGTGGTCCCCTAGGTGGGCACCCCATCCAAGGAGGGAGGCATCTGTTGTGAGCACCAAGGAGGGAGGTTCCTGTAGGAAAGGCACCCCATCCCTTAGGTTGTCTGGATCCTTCCTCCACTGGAGGGCCTGTAGAAGAGTTTTTGTTATGGGGATTAGTTTTGAAAGTGGATGTCGTCTCTGGGACCAATGGGCCCTGAGGTGAATGTCCCTCATTTGGAATCTGGCATCCATGACTGTGCTTGTTGCTGCAGCCATGTGGCCTAACAGCTGTAAAAACTAAGTTGCTGGTTTTGGCCTGCCCAGGACGAATGAGCTTGCTAGAAGCTGAATGGTCTGTACCCTTTCCAAGGGTAGGAAGGCCTTTCCCAGAATTGTATTGAGTTCTGCCCCTATGAACTGCAATACTTGGACTGGGGTGAGAATGGATTTCTTTTCTTTTCTTTTTTTTTTTATACTTTATATTTATTGTTTTCAATGCACTCGTACATAAGATACATTCCAAGTAGAGACACCAGCTATAGTACCCATTGAGGACGCAACCCCTCTTATATACCAAACAATTATATTATTATGCTACTTTAAGATACATCTAGGAGGGATATTCAGTTATTTTTAAACAATTTCTAATACCAAACTTGCTAGAGTTTAAGCCCATGAGCTGCATGGAAAAAATTACTAAAACAATTTTACATAGGCAGTCCACCATTTGGTATCCTCTTAAGTCAGAGGATTATAATAACGTCCATGCTTTAGCTGAAAAATAAACTCACTATTGTGATGATTCAATACAGTTATGCCGCTTTAGAGATAACAAATCCCCAATTACGCAGGTCTCAATTTAATAATTTTGAGCGAGCTTGCTCAACCAGCTTTCTCTTACTTGAACCTAAACTACCCAGAACCAAACAATTAGGGTTTTACTTGTAAAAGTTACATAACTTTTCATTTCGCATGCCAGACACTCAAAAGAAAATACTAATACGTCCAGGCAATAGCAATTTTAATACTCTGCGTGAACTGTCCCGGCTTTAATACTGTAAAAGTGTTCAATCGAACTGCTCTCCCAAGTCAGGAAATTTTAAAGTTACTTGTGGGCAAAAGTCTCTCTTCCCTCTCGATCCTCCATATACTTAATCCCTTCGGAATCTTCATGCTTCATTTTCATCAGACGACAAGTCACTTTGTTCCGCGGTGCGCTTCCTTCTCGGAGCGTGGCTTTGAACCCATCTGTTAGCCTCCTTCAATTCCGAAAAAACGTAGATCTTCCCCTGGTGTGCTATCCTTAATTGAGCTGGGAATATAATGTGCTGAATCCCTGCTTCTCGTAATAGAGCCCTGATCCCATCAAACTGTTTACGTCACTGTCTTGTGGCAAAACTTATATCTGGGTATAACCGAATAGTTTCACCCTCGTAGAGCAATGGGCGATGTTGCCTGGCTAAAGCCAACAGATAGTCCCTAGTAGCCACTCCATCAGTGATCGCCAGAACTGTTCACGGGGTCTCAGGGTTATCCGGTCTACCTCTGATTGCAATCCTGTAGGCCTTTTGTATACCCTTTATACATATGTTGGCTTGCTCCCCAAACTGTAGTAGTAGCCAGTTTTGTATGAAAAGGACTAGATGGTCCCCTTCGCAGCCCTCTGGGAGCCCTATGAAGCGGATATTGGAGGCTCTGGCTTGGTTTTCCAAATTTTCCAGACGCATTTGAAAACATCTGTTTTTTCTAATTACCGCATTAACAGCTCCCATTGCCGCTTCCGAGCATTTTTTTGCATCCTATGACTCTGCTGATACAAATTTGTTTTTTGTTTCCAAATTTGTAACTCTGTTCGCTATACTGTCCATTTTCTCAGCCAGTCCAGATACCGAGGTGATCAGTCTATTTATTTCTGACCCAAAGAATTGTAAAGTTTCCTCCTCTTCTTTCCATCGTCTGTGGCCTGTTGTTCCGAGGAGGATCGCTGGTAGAGGCGCAGGAGCATTTTTGATTTTGCTCCTTCATGTGGAGTACGATCCTTTCTGGGATTCCCCATTTTACTCCTGGGATCTTCCGAATGCCTTATTTGCAGCTAGGTTGGTTCGAGGTTATTTTATCTTGGAAAGCCAGTCATAATGAGGATCTCAAAGCGGCCATATTGCTCGAGCTCGCTAGCGCCCCCCGAGAATGGATTTCTTGACATTTAGAAGAAACCCCAGGGAGGAGAGAACACTTTGAGCTAGCAGTAAGTGTTCTAACACTTGTTGGGATTTTCCCACAATCAGCCAGTTGTCCAGATATGGAAAAACTGTGACACCCAGTTTTCTGAGGTGTGCCACTACTACTGCTATGCACTTTGTGAATACCCTTGGTGCAGAGGTAAGGCCAAAAGGAAGTGTTGAGAACTGGTAGTGGCCTGAGAGGAAAGAGAACCTGAGATATCTTCTGTGTGATTCTCTGACAGGGACGTGAAAATATGCATCTTTTAAATCCAGAGAGGCCAACCAGTCCCCTTTTTGTAGTGTTGGCAGAATTATTGCCATTGTGACCATTTTGAATTTGGGTTCGTCCAAATACTTGTTTAGACATCTGAGGTCTAGTATAGGCCGCCACTCTCCAGTCTTTTTTGTTGTTAGGAAATATCTAGAGTAGAACCCTTGCCCTCTTTGATTGAGTGGAACAGGCTCGACTGCTTTTAGCAATAATAAGTTTTTTACCTCCTGCTCCAGCAGTTCTCTTTGTGAGGGAGGAACTGATGCAGAATGTTTTACCCTTAGAGGGGGAAGGGACTTGAAACAAAGGGAGAGACCCTGACCCACTATTTCCAGGACCCACCTGTCTGATGTTATTTTTGACCAGTCCTGAAAATAGTGGGGACGTCTGCCCCCTACTGGATGTGGAGAGGCAGCCTGAAGGGAAGAGTTAGGGATTCTGCTTTTGCTGTTGTTGAGGTTGGGTAGAATGGGACCCTTTGTGGGAGCCCTTTCTGCCCCAGGCCCTGAAGAAACCCGTCTGCTGGGGTTGGTACTGTGGAGCAACCTGCACCTGAAAGAAAGGTCTTCTAAAGGTAGACCTGTCCCTGCCTCCACTGAATAAGATGTGGAGGGAGAAGGCTTGTCCCTGGTGGAATTACTTCTGAAAGCAGTCTTGTATTCATCTACTTTCTTCATGTAGGCTTCAGTCTGTGCACCAAAAAGTGAATGGCTCTCAACTGGAAAATCCATTGCTTTGGTTTGAGTGTCCTGGGTGAGGTTAGTAGCCCTCAGCCAGGCAAACCTTCTCATGACTATAGTACCAGCCAACCATCTGGCAGCAGTGTCATTTGTATTTGCTGCCATCTGGAATTGGTATTTGGAAGCCTCCAAACCCAATTTGGCTGTCTCTAGCAATTCAGAAACAGTGAGAGAGGGATTTGCCTCTGCATTATCCACCACAGACTGACATAAAGCCTTTTGGTAGAGAGCAGCATAGGCCTGATAAGTGACTTGCCTGATAGCAAGGGATGCTGAGAGTTACCCCCTCTTAGCCATACTGTCCACCTTTCTGGAGTCTTTTTCAGGTGGATGAGAAGACAAGGGGGGTTTGGCCTTCTCACAGGCTGCCTGCTGCACAATGCCCTGATGATCAGGGTGGCTGAATAAAAACTCAGCACTAAATCTTTCCAGTTGGTACTTTTTGTCACATTTTTTGTCAATAGGTGTGACAGTCTGGGGAGCTTTTAATATTTCCAGAATATCTTTTCTGAAAAATTTATAAAGAGGAAGGAGAAGTAGTTTTGAGGGTGTTAGCCCCATTAGTTCCATATATTGAACCTCTTCTTCATCCTGCACTTCCTCAATTGTCTTGAGGTCCAGTGTTTCCACCATTTTCTTAATGAAAGAAAAATGGGAGGAAAAATCCTCTGAAGGCCTAGGGGGAGAACCAAAGCCTTGCTCCGGTGACACCTCAGGCTCTATTCCTTCCTTCCTCCTCCTCCTCCTCATCATCATCAAATTCACCACCCATAGTGGAAGCAGACACCAGAGGGGTAGCAGCAGCTTTATCAGGTGGAGCAGTTACAGGTTGCTGGGTAGGGAGCAGGCCCTGCAGCATCTGTAACAAAGCGAGAGCTTGTGAAATGTCAGCAGGAGAGGGACTACATAAGGGCACCTGAGGGACTCCTTGAGGCGCTTCAGCCAGGGTGTCAGTGTGCTTACTTTTTCTTAGTTTCTTGGCAGGCACCGGAGAGTCAGCTGGCTGATTACCTCTCTTCCGAGAGCCCTCACCCGTATCCGGGTGGATTTGGAGGCTCTAGAAGGAATTGCCACATTTTTTGAGGACTGATCAGAGCCCAGGGACCCCTCTTCAAGCCTTCTCTTCAGTCTCTCCTTGCGCTTCTCCGCAGTTTTTTCAGGGAAAGACTTGCAAATCTCACAATCTTCACTGAAATGCTTTACACCAAGACAGAGCAGACAGAGGTCATGTTTGTCAGCTCTTACAAATACCTCTGCACATTTAACACAATTCTTAAAACCTGTAGGTCCTGTGTTCTTTTTAGGTTTATCCGTCATTGTAGAAAACAGGACTCAAAAAACGCTAAAATATGAAGTTATTAAAGATTTAGTGGTTGGTTTCAGTAATAAAGCGATCAGTTCGGAAACCGACAATTTTTAAACAGAACCGTGGTTCCGATCAGTTCAGGAACAGAGAACCCCTATTAGAACCGGAACACCTTGGTTCAAAATTAGTAAAATTAAATGTTTTTTAAAGAAAAACACTCAGAAAACTACCTAACAGTTTCCTTTTGAAATTTACCAAGCAATCGGTTGCCCCTCGGTTCAAAGGAACCTCGAAGTACCGATAAAAAACTAAAGAACTTATATATGATGTAAAATTACTAAAACACAATAAGAATAAGGCAGTAATGAAAAAATAAGACAAAATACTTAAGTTTCTTTTGTTCTTATGCACAATTTAGACGATCTTGATAGAGAGAGATCTCCAGGGTGTCTGAACTTTGCAGCGGAGACAGAAAATCTGAGGTAGAATCCAAGCAGTTAGAATAGGGCAGTTTGAAAATGAATGCACAAGCTAAACATTCCATAATTAGCATAGCATTCTATTTGGCTCCGGGGCAGTGCTGACTTAAAGGGGCACTGCAAGGAGTAATAATATTAGTGGATTCCTGGGGTTAGAATGGGCGATTGCCTTGGAGGTCTCACTCACTTTTCTGCTGGCTTACCCCAGGGTGTGGAATTTTTTCATAGAAACACGTTGTCCTTCTGTTGGAAAGAGTGATTTCTTTATGCTTTACCTCCTTTGCCTCTAATTCAGAGAACCTGACCAAGCTTAGCCAGGAACCAGCCAGAATGATCCTGGTGGAGCCCTTGTGGCCCAGGCAGATCTGGTCTCCACTACTGGGGGAGCTGGCGGCAGAGGCTCCATAGCCGCTGCTCTTCTATCTGGGCCTTCTGTCTCAGAAAAATGGCATACTGCTGCATCTGAACCCCCCAGTCCATGTGGTTCCATGCCTTGCTCTTGAGGCCATAAAGGTCTCTTGGTTCAGTGTCTCAGATGAGGTCTCAACTGTTTTACTTACTGCTAGGAAACCTTCCACCAGGACCTACTCCCTGAAGTGGAAGAGTTTTACTGTGTAGTACCAAGCGGTATTCCTGGACCCCACCACTTGCCCTGTGCAGAGAATTCTAGACTATCTCCTTATTCTTTCTCAGTCAGGTTTGCAGTACTCCTCAGTGAAGGTTCACCTGTCAGCTGTTTCAGCTTTTCAAGCTCCTATCAGGGTCAAGACTGTGGCCCAGCTGAATGTGGTCTGCAGGTTCCTGAAAGGCTTATTGCATGTGACTCCCTCCGGCCGACAACTCTGGTTTGGGACCTGAACCCTGTGTGCGAATTGCTGATAAAAGCCCCTTTCAAACCCACATCTTCATATGACATGAAGAATCTGTCCTGGAAGAATTTCTTCCATGTTGCTGTTACCTTGGCAAGGCATATATCTGAACTGCAGGCCTTGGTTCGTGAACTCCGTTTTTCCATGTTTCACAAATTTAGGGTGGTGTTGTGTACATACCCAACATTCTTGCCTAAGGTGGTGTCTAATTTCACTTTAAATCAAGTCTACTGGTTTGCCCTTATTCTTCTCTTCCCTTCCCCCCTCCCCTCAAAACCTGGGTGAAGTGCTGTTTCACTCTTTGGAGGTACACAAAATCCTTTGGTTCTATTTGGACCATACCAAGGACTGTGCCCAGGTCTCCTAGCTGTTTATTTCCTTTGGCTCTGGAATCAGGGGTAAGCCTGTTTCCAAACAGTTCCTCTCCAAATAGATTTCCTTCTGTATCCTGTTCTGGTATAGGCAGGCAGGGCAAGACCTACCTGGTACTGTTAAAGAGCAGGTGCTTAGTAAGGTGTGCATATCTTAAAGACTGAAGGTTTGGGGCCTTTAGATGCATCTGCAGTCATTCAGTTTGCTTTTGTTTGTTTGCTTACTTATGTTTCCATCTTAGGATTTGCATTTTGTCAATTGCTAGTCAAAAAAGAGTCCAATGTAGTCCCTGTGTAATGATAAACCACTCTCTTGCCTTTGACTTCCTAAGTATACAGTCCTGGCTGACAGAGAACAAACTGGTACTCAATGTCAGCAAAACTCACTCTATGCTCTTTGGCTCTTCTGTTGGACTTAAAGAAAATCAAAACTCCCTCTCTATCTCGTGTGCAGATGGCTCCCCACTTGCAACTTCCAGATCCTTTAAATACCTGGGGATTCTCCTGGACGAATCCCTGGATTTTGATCAACATATTACCACCACCTGTAAATCTGTCAACTCGAAAATTGGAGGGGCCTACTGAACTAGCTATGCCCTCACCCCATCTGCCAGACTTGCTGTTGCACAAGGCCTTCTACTCCCGGCCCTGGCCTATGGCACGGTCACCTACCTAGGTGCCACTAAGTCCTCCCTCCACAAATGGGACACCACCTATAACAACATCTGTCGCTACACCTCTGCATCACCTAGATTTAAACACCACTGCCAGCTCAATGCTGACTTAAACTGGCCCTCTCCTACTGCCCATCGATTTCAGTCCTATGGCTCCCTAATTGACGGAATAGTTAGATCAGGTCTCCCTCAATTCCTTGCGTCCATGCTTCCTCCCAGTCCCCTCTTATGGGCTCCGTTCTACAGACCTAGCCCTTTTCTATATTCCCAGATGCAAAACCTCTATGGGCACAGAGCTTTCTCCCTCAGCTCCGAAGTTCTGGAACTCCATACCTCAAGCTATCCACTCTAGCTCCCACCATGCCAGTTTCAGAAAACTCTACGAGATCATCTCGTGCTTCTAACCCACACTTCCCACCACCATAGATCCCTCTCCTTCTCCTCACTACCCTGCATCTACTCCCTCAGTCTACTTTATCACCTCTCTTTTGACCCTCCCCTTGCACACTCTCCACCACCCTCACCCCTTTCTCCCCCGTCTCTGTCACATCCTCCTCTCCCTTCTCTCTAAAGCTTAACTACCACAAAGGCACTTATTGCATATTGTATATATCTTGTCTATCTCATCCACTTTTTTCTTTTTTGTACTCAGTATTTCAGTTGTTTTGCACTTATTCATACCATATTACCTTGTCTAATGTTATACTGCTTGTACTCTGACCTTGTTCTAAACTGTATTTTCACTCAACCTCTTATGTCAACTGTTCTGACCTCCTCCCACTGCATTACCTATTTCATGTGCTGCATCACATGATGTGCTTATGTATTGTCTACCTGTATTCTCCCGGGTCATGCCTGAAAATAGGCATTCCCATGCCTAGTGCACCCACCCGGTTACCAAAAGCAAATAAATAAATAAATAAAATGATGCCATAAAATCCTTACTAGCAAGGCTGCCAGTGTATTTCAATAGGAAACCACAAAGATGTTTTCAGATTTTTATGGAGGGTGGCCCCCTTTGCAGACTGTGTGAGAGGCCTTTCGGCACCATGCATTTCTGCTTAAAGTTGAACCAGCTTAATATTTTGTTGTGATTTGCATATACAGCCCATGATGCTTTGCATTATAGGGGTATGTATGATTTTGTATTTCTTTGAAACTTGGCTTCCTGGCCAGTGCCCTTTGGGGTAACCCTTGCCTCAGTGCTTGTGCACTAAGATTATTTGTCCTGTAGTTTGTTTTTTGTTTGTATTAGGCTCACCACAACCGAACCCAGATAGACCAATTTAGGGTAGGTGGTTCATTCCACTGGGGTGTTATACAGACGAGGCACACTGATTAGTCCTGGTAGGACAAAACACGTGTCTGTGTCTTCTGTTGGCACCCTTTGCAGGCTGTGTGAAAGGCCTTTTGGCACCATGCATGTCTGAACCTGCATAATATTTTGTGGTGATTTGCATATACAGCCCATGATGCTTTGCATTATGGGGGTATGTGTGATTATATATACACACACAAATAAAGATATCAACTTCTAAAGACTATAAAGGCTCTAATAATATATAACTAAAGAAACATTGTTCTCATCAAGGCATTATATCACATGAGTTCTAGCTTTTAATTTAAATCTAGTAACTACCAAATATGTAGCATTACAAAACCCATTCTGGATCCTTTTAACAATTAATAAAATAATCTATAAATCTAGAACAATATACATTTGTGTTGGAAAAAAATAATATATACAAATAAATTATTTGTTTTTGAGATGTTTACATTTCCAATACAAATATATCATCCACAGGTTCTATTGCCAGTAGCAATTCAAGGCTTCCGTAAGAAAAAATTACTCACCTTAGTAATGTTGTTTCTTCTAATGGAGTCTTGCTATATTATAGACATTAGCAGTTTGATCCAGCTCTAGAACTGCCCCGGTGAAATGGTTAAAACCATTCCAAAATAGAATTTTGGCATGAGAGCAGCTCTATCTGTGTCATTTCAAACTTGAACTGTCAGATCTTTGAGCCAAACTCACTAAGGTCTGTGTGGAAGCTGTAACCTACACTAGCCAAATGGCTACCTAAATAATAACAACCATTGATGGTCCCAACACCCAAGACTCAAGTCAGGGGACCAGAAATACTAACACCATTCTAATAATATGAAAATGGAACATAAGTATAATAAAACACACACACGCGTACAATACACACAAAGTCCCAAAGGGGACAAAATGCTAACAGGACATAAGTAGTGCCCACACTAAGTTGCCCGCACCCACCAAGTAGAGGTTCTGAGAGGGGCAGGTTGGGGAGGTCTATAATATAGCAAGACTCCATTAGAAGAAACAACATTACTAAGGTGAGTAATTTTTCTTCAAACAACATGAAGTCTTGCTATATTATAGACATTAGCAGAATACACAGCAGTACCTCCATGGAGGGCAGAACCTACCTGGGAATAGGCTCTGAAGAACAGCTGTGCCAAACCGAGCATCTCTCCTGGCCTGGACATCCAGGGAGTAATGCTTGGTAAAAGTATGTACCGTTTTCCAAGTAGCAGCCTGGCAAATCTCTAATAAAGGGATATCTCTGGCAGCAGCTAGAGACACAGCTGTACCCCTGGTAGAATGAGCCCTCAAACCGGGGGCTCTGCCCACTTTCTGATAACAAAATTGGATACAAGAGACAATCCACCTGGCTATTGATCTCTTAGTGGCAGGTTGCCTTTCCCAACTTCACCATAGGTAAGGAAAAGTTGGAGGATTCGGACCTGTGACCTTTAGTGCGCTCTATATAATAACTAAGAGCTCTCTTAACATCCAGGCTGTGCAACCTCCTCACCCGAAGAAGAGTGATCAGTGAAAAATACTGAAGGGAGATAGATTGATTAAGACGAAATCTGAAACCACCTTAGGCAAACTTCCTATTAGTCCTAAGGACTACCTTATCCTATGGAAAGAAATAAAGTCAGTCTCCACTGACAAGGCTTGCAATTCACTTATGCATCTGGCAGAAGTGATAGCCACTAGAAAAACAGTTTTCCAAGTTAGGTACTTAAGCTCTGCAGAAGACAGAGGTTCAAAGGGGTTGCATTAACTGGGCAATGCAAACATTAAGGTTCAAGCAGGGGCGGTTCCCGAAAGGGAGGATTAGTATGGAGTAATCCCTTAAAAAACTTGGAAAACACAGGATGAGAGGAAAGAGGGGATGACTTTCCTGCTGACACAAAAGCAGACACAGCTGCCAAATGAACTCTCAGGGTAGCTGGTCTGAGACCCAAGGAATTAAGATGTACCATGTAATCTAACAAAATGGGCAATTCAGCAGATTCTGGGGAAATATTTTTCCCAGCACACCAAATGGAAAACCTGTTCCATTTAGAACTATAAGTAGCCCTAGTGGAAGGCTTTCTGGAAGACTTTAGGATCTCAAGAACACCCTGAGAGAGGTGTAAATCAGCAAACTGTAACTCCTCAAGAGCCAGGCCTTGAGGTTGAGGGATTTGAGGTCCGGATACCAAAGTCTTCCCTGGGCACAAGTCAACAGATTGTGATTCCTGGGGAGGCACAGGGGAAGATGGACTGTCAGAGACAGAAGGAGTGGGTACCAGGGCTGCCTGGTCCAATCCGGGGCAATCAGAATCACCCTGCAAGGCTGAGATCTGATTTTGACTAGTACTTTGAATAGGAGAGGAAGGGGAAGCATAGAGAACTTCCCTCCCAATTCAGAAGAAGGGCATCCAGGAGACTGAACCCAGCACTGGAGGCCTGCAACAGAACAGAGGAAGTTTGTGATTGTCTGGAGCTGCAAAAGATCTATCTGAGGGATGCCCCACCTGGCAAAACTATCCCCAGCACTTGAGGATCCAGGGACCATTCGTGATGGCCCTGGGAAATCCTGCTGAGGGCATCCGCTAGGACATTGTCCTTCCTGGAAGATGAACTGCTATGAGGGAAGTGTTCAGGGAATAGGCCAGAGACCACAACTTCATTGCCTCGGTGCACAAGGTCAAGACCGAGTGCCCCCTGTTTGTTGATGTACCACATTGTTGTGGTGTTGTCTGTTCTGACTTGTATCACCTTGTCGTGGACAGATGCAGAAAAGCTTGAAGAGCTAAAAGACAGCTCTGAGTTCCAGCAAATTGATGTGGAGCAGAGATTCCTGGGGGACCAAACTCCCTGAATGGAAAGGTCGCGCCATGGGGCTCCCAACCCAGAAGGGAAGCATCTGTAGTGAGAGTCAAGTCATGAGAAGGGGAAATGAAGGGACCCCACTCTTAAATTGCTCTGATCCTGCCACCACTGGAGAGCTAGGATCAAGGTTCGAGTCACTGGGACCAACTTGGAAGGGGATCTCTTCTCTGAGACCAAAAGGTTCTCAAGTGAAACTGAATGTCTCTCATCTGAAATCTGGCTCCTGCACAACAGCTGTGGATGCAGCCATGTGCCCAGGAGCTGCAGAAAGTGTCTTGCTGGTCGAGAGACCTGCAGAGTGAAGGAAGAGGCCAGAGCCACTAAATTCCTTACCCTTTCTGGGGAAGAAAGGCTCTGGCTAGCTTTGTGTCCAATTCTGCCCCTATAAAGGTGAGTACCTGGACTGGTTCCAGAACCGACTTTAGTAGGTTTAGCAGAAAACCCAGGAGGTGAGAAGCTGCTGGGTGACCTGCAGGTGAGATTTTACCTGTTCTGGGGACTGTTCTACAATGAGCCAGTCGTCTAGATAGGGAAAAACAGCAATCCTCTGCCTCCTTAAGTGGGCCACTGCCACTGCTAGACACTTTGTGAATACCCTTGGAGCAGAGGTAAGGCCGAAGGGCATTGCTCTGAACTGGTAATGACCTGAGGGCAGTTCGAATCTGAGGTACTTTCGATGGGATCTTCTGATTAGGACATGGAAATAGGCATCCTTGAGGTCCAGGAGGCTAGCCAGTCCCTGGCCTTAGGAAAAGTAAAATCATTGCCAGAGTTACCATTTTGAACTTTGGTTTCAAAGATGCTTGTTCAGATATCTGAGATCTAAAATGGGCCGCCACTCTCCTGTCTTTTTGGGGTAAGGAAGTATCTGAATACAGACCCCTGACCTGATGCAGGAAGGAACCCTTTCTACTGCTCTGAGAGCTAACAGGGATGAGACCTCTGTTTCCAGAGCGAGGGTCTCTGAAGGACTTGCAGGTAGAAAAGTCTGCTTCTCAACTTGGGAAACTTTTTGAAGCTGAGAACCAGACCCTGGCTTACTACTTCAGAACCCACTTGTCTGAGGTTAAAGAAGCCCAATTCTGACTGAAATGCAGCCAGCCTGCCCCCACTGGTACAGGAGAATCGGCCCTGGGCACCCCATCAGGGTGCCTGTTTCATGAGGAGCTTTGGGCTGGGGGTGGGGCAGGTCTGCCACCCTAAATCTGCCCCTGCCTCTGAAAGCCCCTCTGAGCATAGGCAGAGGAGGCCTGAGTCTGGTAGAAAGGCCTGTGAAAAGGCCTACCCCTACCCCTGGGGCATGCCTTTGAGGAGTGGCTTGCGCTCCTTAGCCTGGGCACTTTTATAAGTAGTCCCATATTCATCCATCTTCTTCATGTAGTTCTCTGTCTGCTCTCCAAACAGAGAATTTCCCACCACAGGAAAATCCATAGCCTTAGTCTGGGTATCCTGTGACAAACTAGTACACCTGAGCCAGGCCAACCTATGAAAAGCTACAGATGTGGCCATGACCCTAGAGGAAACATCATTAACATCCACAGCAGCATGAAATTGAACCTTAGAGGCTTCAATGCCATCAGCAGCCACCTGTTCTAGTTCACTAGCCAGCTGGCCATGGGCCTGCTTGGCCAATTGCATAACAGTATCCCATCTAGATTTCTGATACCTAGCTACATAAGCCATATAATTTGCTTGCCTGGGTCCCAAGAGGCTGCCATATACTGTTTTTTGCCATGGCATCAATCTTCCTGGAATCCTTGTCAGGAGATGTGAAGCCAAGGGAATATTAGCTTTATCACAGGCAGCAGCCTGACTACTAACATGACTGCATTGCTGAGAAAGGAATTCTGTATTAGGGCCTGACAATGTATACCTTCTGTCCATCTTTTTATCTACAGGAAGCACAGAATTAGGAGCTTTTAAAATTTTAATTGTTTGTTTCCTAAAAGACTTATGTAAAGGAATAGACAATCTCCTAGACTCTGGAATATCCATAATTTCTACAAAATCAGGCTCCTCTTGCTCATCCACAGCCTCTTCTAAAGGAAGCTGGAGGGTTTCAGCAACTTTTTTATAAAACATAAAATGAGATGGGGACTCAGACAGCATAGGGGGAGATTCTAAAGGTCTGTCTGGGGAGATGTCCGTTCAATGGGCACACCCAGACCTTCCCAGCCACATTCATACTGTTCATAATCCTTCTCCCCCTCCTCTGGTTCATAAAATTCCTCACTATCATAATCCTGAACCACTGGGACCGGACGAACTGACCTTTTACCAGATAGTGGTGGTTCGGGACGGACCCTGAGACAGTGACTGGACAATTTGTATGGCTTTACTATCTCTGCAGCAGTTGGAGAAGAATTTTGGACTCCAGACCTGCTGATTTTCTTGTTTTCTTTACTGGAATTGGTTCCTCAGAACCAGCTTTTCTTTGCCCGAGAAGTCTGGCCCTGGTCAGAGGCACTCCCTCTGGTTCGGTTGGCACCGAACCGGCTGGCCATCGGGTCAGCGGACTTTTTGGCCTCTCGTTCCCTGAGCCTGCCCAATCTTTTTTCCAGGGTGGCTGCAGGAAATTCTTACATACCTGGCAGTCTGACTGGAGGTGGTCAAACCCCAGACAATAAACACATGTGGTGTGTGGGTCAGCCTTGGCAAAGACTTCCCCACAAACATCACAGTGTTGAAACAGTGGGCCCAGTTTTTCTGGGTTTCTCAGACATAATGCCAGCCTAACCAAAAACTTGCCCTTTAGCGGCCAGTGCCAGGCAGAACACCCTTATTGGTTCCCTAACCGTGTCACGGTATTGGAAAAAAGCGTAATAAATCCGTTTTTTAGAACCGATAAGAACCGGAACCGCATCTAAAATAGTAACTTTTAGTTTTAAATCAGTTTTAAACCCACTGATCGGTTCAAACCGAACCGATAACTTACAAGTTCCACACAGACAAAACCTTCATTTACTTACGTTTACCACAGATAGAGCTTGAACGAGCGGTTTTCGGTTAAAATAAAACTATTCTCGGTTAAATCCAACCGAGAAAACACTTTTAAACCAGAAATGAACCGAGCAGAAGGAGAAATCTCCGGAGCGACTGTTCACTGAGTAGAGTAAAGAATCTGACAGTTCAAGTTTGAAATGACACAGATAGAGCTGCTGTCGTGCAAAATTCTATTTTGGAATGGTTTAACCATTTCACTCCGGGCAGTTCTAGAGCTGGATCAAACTGCTAATGTCTATAATATAGCAAGACTTCATGTTGTTTGAAAGCGCATATACATTAGTAACTTTCTTATTGCATACAAAAAGATATTCCTACTATTTTAGTGAGTAGACTGAAATTCCATTTGGCATCGTCGGGTTGCACCTGGGCGAGACTTGGCCTAGTGGCCTATCCGGTCAACAAATGTTTAAATAAATAAATAAGTGTGAAGAAAGATATTTTTCCCATTTCTTTATAAATAGATCTAATTTATAGTGTATATTACAACGTTGTATTCACTTAAAACCTAAATTTCCCTAGTCTTGTTATACCATCGATGCGACGTCACAATGTTGTTGTACCATCGTGAGTACGTCACATCGATGGTACAGCAGCTCTGATCAAGTTTGCGCATGTGCAAGTCACGCTTCCTATTCATCATTAAAATGGCCACGGCAGTTCCGCATAGGCACTGGAGGACATCCTAATTTAAAAGTAAGTACTGTTTTGTTCAAATCTTAGCTGGCACACAGCAGACCCCAATTATTTAATTTAAAATCGCGGACCCGGAATAAGAGGGTGTTGTCACCGACCTGGGTTGGGTGGGGTTCCTGACATCACAGCGCGACTGTGAAAGAATCCACAAGTTTTTGGTTTTTTTTTAACTTTTGCCCATACACTATAAAAGACAGTGGATGGGCAACAGTAAACAACAACACTGTTTTCACTTCTCGAGGTTACATGACAACCAAAAACCTCTCCAGCTTCGCTCGCAACGTTTACATAGTTATCATGACAACCTGTCGAAGTGAACAGCAGTGTTGTTGCTCACTGTTGCCCATCCACTAACCTCTATATTGATGGCTATATGTGATAAGCTTTCATTAATGGCTACTCTATTCCGTGCCTCCTTCCAAGTCTCAAAAGAGGGGATATTAGTAGATCTTAAGTTAAGAAGGAGTAGTCTTTCAGCCTCAATGAAGGCTGTTCTAACTAATCCATTTGTAATTTAGAGGACCTTCATCTATGGGAAAATTACTTAACAATACAATGGCAGGTGATGGAGGTATGGTATAAGAAACCATTTGGGGAACAGGATACAAGGACCTTATTCTAGAATATAAAATGTGGGTCAGATTCCCTCCTAATTTGTCACAATGCCAGCATCTAGAATCTGGAAAAATTAATTTATCATATAAAACTTGTGGTATTTGATATCATCTATTCAAGATCTTTTTTTTTAATGAGTTTACTTTTCATAGCTCTACTAGCTGCATGTGCAAGTAGAAATGCAGAACTTCATTCTTGAGGAGTAATGGCTGTAGTTAGCTCCTGCTTCCATTCTATGCTCAAGGGTTCCACAGAATCAGGATGACATTTAAGCATACTATGATCATAATCATTGGCAAATAAAACAAACAATCTAAGTTACTGGAATACTCCCACTTTACTGGCCTTTGACAAACAGCATTGGTTACATGAATTTAGACAAACCCTGATTCTTAGACAACACAACAAATATCGAAAACATTCAGGATACACCCTGGACACAAATCTCATACTTGTTACTCCCATATTTGAGTTACCCTCGACAATGGTGTAGTAAGTTACTGTATTAATTACTTAAATGGATGTATGTCATGTATTTGTCTAGAAATCCTTTCTTAATTTTTTTTTCTATTCTTTTTTCCCTTTTTGAAGATATGTGGACTAATACGTCTTATATACTGACCATGGATTTTGTGTGACCCTTGATTTGTCTCATTACTATATCAGTATTACTCCGTCATCTTTTGATATTTTTCTTTTTTTAATTTGAAAAAATTTATATTAAAAAAAACATACTATGAGAGATTAATCCTGCTAAACCTTTATCCCTAGAGGGCTAGGAATCTAAAATATTATTAATAGAGCAGGCTGATAAACCCATATCTGAGTCTATGAAGATGGATAGTGCCGCTCTGATTTGTAAGTAATACCAGAAGTCCAGTCTTGATATGGAATACTCCTCCGTCAACTGGGCTGAGGAGTTAAAAATCCCAGTAACTGGATTGGCTTTTTGTGTCATGATTTTATTTTTTTGATCCAGGGTTTCCATTGCATAAGGGAGCCATCAATCAAAATATTATAGTTACCCCATAAAGGTATAAGGCCTATGGGAGGATCTATATAAGTAATTCCCAAACAGAGGTTGAGACAATATTGCCATGTCCTTTTAGTTATGTTGCTGCCATTTTTGGCATGCAGGGAGATTCAAAGAGGTATGAGGCAGTTAGGCCTATAGGTCAGAGTACAGATCTGTGAACCTGGAGTCAGGTCTGAACCCCACAACTGTCCTTAATCATGGTGTGACCATAAGCAAGTCGCTTGACCTCCCTGTGCTCAGCCTTGCTCTAATTTCTCTCTAATCAATTTCTCTACACTTTGAATCTCCCTGTGCTGAAAACAGCAGCAGCAACAATCCTCTCACCTCCCTCTCCTAGTTTATAAAGCAATTTGGTATACACTTTGTTTGAAGGGCATTGTAGAAAACCAATCTCCTTTCCCTCCTTAGTAAGGGTCCTGCAGTACATTGAGAACAGTAGTAGAGGAGGGGCATACCATAGGGGAAAAAAAACTAAAAATAATATTGATATGCTTCTGTCACTGCACTGTTGACTGGGAGCTGCATTTATTTTCTATATATAGTTGTTTCTGCCCCAGCCGTTCTCACATCATCCCTCTTCAGGGACCGTCTCTCCCTAGTCCCATTCTCCAGTAAACTGTGCGGGGCTCTTGGGAGGCTGTCCTCTGCATGAGTGCAGGATCTTTTGCAGGCTAGCAGCAGGCTGCTTGGCCTGGGCCCTGAGTGTACCAACACTGTCATTTAGACAGAGGCTGTTTTCTTCCCCCGGCTTTCTTCAATTCTCCCTCCACCCAGTACAGGGTGTCAACAGCCTATCAGCAATATTCTGGGTGGGGGACAACCTTCCTGGCTCTCCACAGATGTTACTGCAGTGGCAGCTAGGTGCACTTCCCTCCACAGGTTCAGAAGCGCTGCTATTGGCAGCACCATATCGCAGTTCCAGCCACCCACCTATGCAGCCCGAGTCCGCACCCAAACCCAAGGCCTTGGCACAGCAGTATGGCTAATGGGCGGCCCCAATGGGAGCTGTGTTATGGAGGAAGAGGGGCAGCACAGGGGAAAAAATAAAGGGGAAACTATAGGCAAAACAACAAAGGAGCAACTTTGTTGCAAAGAGCTTAAATATTGCCTCTCTTTGACATCTTTTCAGGAGTGGACAGGGAAGTTCTTTTTATGGAAGGTATTGAGCCATAAACGCCTGCTAGTTCTTGAGTGATGGGTGTCAAGACCATTAATAGCTTCAGACATGGTTGGGACAAAGTTAGCCCTGTCCAAACTGTTAATCCATTGAAAATGCTTTAAAATGTTTTAAATGCTGGCTCCTGGTACTGAGCAATGGGGCATCGCTCTGGCACACTGGCAACCCAGGATCATGCCCGATCCCAGATGCTAGGAGCAGGGTTAGCAGGGAAGGAGTTCAGAGCATCTTTGGATGCTCCCCTCCTGAGGTGGGTCACTATGCACTACTCTAGTGGCAGCTCCTGGTGGTGACACTGTGAGGTGGTCTTGGCATGGGTGATCACACACTGAACATCCTGCCCCCAGGATATGGCTGTGGTTGCATAGCAGGGATGTGGGTGGGGCCCCAGAGAAATGTGAAAATGGCTGACCATGGCCCCAGATGACAGCCTCGGTAAGCTTCCTTATGCCACCCCAGGCCATGCAGCATGAGGCCATTCCTGTCCCTCCTGACTGGCGTTCCAAACAGCCACCTCTGGGGACTAGTTGGGCACATCAGGTGTGCCTGATGGGTCTGACCTGAGTGGGTCTGATGGGTGATATGTGGTAGAGCTGGAGCCACTTGGGTAAATAGACAGTAACCAGGATGACAACCTGAAGGAGTGGGGCTGTGGAGAAGTTACGGAAAGGCAGAAAAGAAAAGTTTCAAGCAAACTGAGCTAGTGTGTTCAGACTACCTGCAAAGCATGCTCGAACATGACTTAAACACACTTGTGTTGCATCTACACTGCACTTTTCTCACCCCGGGAATTCTCCAATATTCCTAACTCTTGCAGTCAGCCTCTGAAGTAGAACTGCCTGGAGATAGAATGGTATGCTAATGATGGCACCATCATTGGCCATGCCACTTTCAAATGCTGCCCTTATCAACTGCCTGCGTTCTAAAGGCCTCAGATTTCATTCTCTGCCTGCCATGATCAAGGCGCCCTGGAACTTCTCTCTCAATCATTCTTGAATGCCATCCTTTGGCAAACTGCAAAACAATAAATATAGGGCAAGGCCTTAGGGTGGATAACAGCTGCATAGATACATGGCCAGTGTTCATTAAGTTCTGGTGTACTGGTAGTGCAATGATGGAGGAAAAGATGAGGCAGGAAGAGAGGAGAGACTAGACGAGAGGGTGGGAGGAGAGGATGGAGTAGCAGAACAAGGGAGAAATGAAAGAAGGCTGCAAAATAGGGTCTATTGGGGATGGGAGGGTAGGAGGGGTTTGTGTCATGATAGGCCTGGGGGGAGTTGGGGCTGAGCAAAGACTAGGGAACCATTAGCAGATACCAGATTTACAGCCTATGACAGTTGCATATTTCTTTCACTAATTTCGTGGTTAAGGTTTTAAAGGCGTTAACAGATATGGGGGCTGGTAAGCTTAAGAAAAGACTGAAGATTGTTCCAATTAGTTGGTAGGGTATAGGAGGCACTTGAGAACTTGGAGTATGCAGGCTTGCATCTCTCAGAAAGTGTTCTGTATGTTTTGAGGGGTTACAGGAAGCCTTCAACTAAGAAATCCTATGCTTCTATAGAATGGCTATCCTGAGGAGGTTGTGGGGTTAAAAACAGTGGGGGAATTCAAGAATGCATGGGACAGACATAAGGCAATTCTTGTGGGGGGTAGGAAGAAGTAGGCTGTTGGTTAACTAGGATCTGCAGCTTATCCAATAGGTCGGGAAATGGGCAGACTAGGTAGACCAAGTGGTCCTTATCTACCGTCAAAGTCTATGTGTGTTCTATGCTTCCAAATGGAAGCAATTTTCTATTTCAGGCTCTACAAATGATGTGGTGCCAGCACAGGCAGGAATTTCAGCCCTGCTGGACTATCTGACCTACTTATACTCCCTGGGATTACAGCCCACTACTTTTAAGGTTCATCTGGCTTCAGTATTTGCTTACATCTTAGCTGGAAAGGGTGTCTCCATGGCATCCAACCCTATTTTCAAGAAATTCTTCAAAGGTCTTGCCCACCTGCACCCCCTCACAGGGAACTGGTGCCAGCTTGGGACTTGAATGTTTGCATTGCCCAGCTTGTATGTCCCCCATTTGAGCCCATGGTCTCAGCTCATCTGAAGTATGTTACCTGGAAAACTGTGTTCCTGGTAGCCATCACTTCTGCCAGAAGGATTAGCGAGCATCAGGCTTTGAGTATTGAAAAGACTACATCTCATTCCATAGGGATAAAGTAGTTCTGAGAACAAATAGAAAATGCCTCCCTAAAGTGGTCTCTGATTTCCATTTAAATCAGTCCATCACCCTACCAGTCTTTTCACTGAACACTCTAGTACAGGTGAGCGTAGACTCCACAATCTGGATGTCAAAAGAGCTCTCAGCTACTACATGACTATCACTAAGGACAATAGGCAGGACAGACAGCAGCTGTTCCTTACTTATGGGGATGTGGGAAAAGGTAATACAGCATCTAAAGGTCCATTTCTCGCTGGATAGATCAGTGCATCCAGTTTTATTGTTTGAAAGCAGGAAAGAGCCCCAGCAGAATGAGGCTCATTCCATTAGAGCACAGCTGCTACCATAGCAGCTGTCAGGACGTTCCACTAGTACACACCTTTACAAAACATTACAGCCTGGACACCCAGTCCAGAAGTGATGCCAGGTTTGGCATGGCAGTCCTGCAGAGTCTGTTTCCAAAGTAGGTTCTGTGCCCATCTTCAAAGGTACTGCCTCTTAATCTGCAAGAGTTTAGGAATACTGGAGAATTCCTGGAGTGAGAAGAAAAAATTACTTACCATAGTAATCTTGTTTCTTCCAAGGTATTCTCCAATATTCATAACTCACCCACCCTGCCTCCCCTTCTAGAACCAGTGACCTCTGCACTCCAAGCTGAGCAACTATGTGTGGTGAGGGTGCCACACACTGGCATAGTTTGTTTTTGAGCCCCGTTGGGCATTGTTTTTTTCCCCCTTCTTCAGGCGATTCTGACACTCATGGGGGTTGTGTTTTTCCTCCAGTTGGAAGTTTGTTAGATAGGGATAGTTTTATTACTATTTTACTACATAGATATAGTCCTTGGTTGGGCCTTCCTTACAGGCTCTCCATGAGATCTGAGGCATTTCAGAGCTAGGCAGTTGATAAGGGCAGCATTTGAAAAGTGGCACGGGCCAATGATGGTTCCATCATTAGCATACTGTTCTATCTCCAGGCAGTTCTACTTCAGAGGCTGGCTGCAAGAGTTATGAATATTGGAGAATGCCTTGGAAGAAACAAGATTACCATGGTAAGTAATTTTTTCTTATTGGTGGTGGGTTAAAAGCTTTTAAACTTATACTGTTGTAAGTTGCATTTGTAGTATAGTTTACAATACTGTTTGAGACTACAAGGTAAAGTGTGTTTGGTTTAAAATGGACTCGTGTCTACCCCTGGACCTGGGCTTGAACAGATTACAAAAATGTTTTAAAACCACGTTTAATGTAAATGCAAAGCATGTTTACTGATTTTAATCCAAATTGCTACAGAGCATAGTATGGATGGGGCCTTCAGGCCTTATAGTCATCCAGAGGGGTAGCAGCAAGGCAGGAAACTTAGGTGCAGGTAGCATGGGCATAAATCCCATATAGAGACTAGGTCTTAGTGGTAGGATAGGGTATTGCAGGTGGACTAGATGGGCCAGTGGTCTTCTTCTGCCATCAACTTCAGCAATTTGCTCCGGCAATGCTGACATGTTACTCTTGTCTCCGCAGTTCAAGAGATGATCCTGCACCCTTACGAGACACAGTCGGACAGTTTCTACTTCGTGGATAACAAGTTAGTGATGCACAACAAGGCTGACTACTCCTACAGCGGCGGACCGTGAGGGGCAGTGGGGTGCTCGCTTCTCCTGTAGCATTGACTGTACATCAGGGATCCCACCCTTCATGCAACTAAACTCAGTCATCCACAGAGCGGAAATACCCCCGCCACCTCCACCATGGAGTGGATGTTCTTTGCCAGTCTCGAGTTTCGTGACTTCTCCATTAAACTTGTGCTGTGATTTTGTATCTGACACTCAGGGCTGGGCCTGAGCTCAGTCTACTGTGCGCTGTATACCTGCAAAAATATTCCCAGAACCAGTGCAACATCAGCAAACTGGCATCCTGCCCCCAAACTCTTTGTCATTCTCCCAGGACCAATGATGAGTAAGCTAGTCAGATGAGCTTTGAATACCTGAGGTCAACACCATAGATTTAAGGAATTTAAGAAATCCAATAATTAAGGTTTAAATCCAGTCTCTTGCTTGTTTTATTTCCCAAACTCCCATGTATTTTTTTTTAATTTACCTTCTTGGCATATACTCTGGCTTCCTGCTTATGATGATACCATGTTCAAAGTTTGGTCCTCGGGTGTTTAAAAGAAAACACACAACAAAAGACAATGCCTCTGCATAAAGAAGCATCTGACACTGTACGGCAGAAGTTCAAAGCTGTGACTAATGACCAGCCTTTGCCGTTGGACAGCCTATGGAAGCCAAGTGATCTAGCTGATTAACAAGCTGTCATGAAATCCCATACTTAACAACAAACAAAACCAACAACAACAACAAAAAAAAAAGGTTTACTAGTAACAAGAGCAGTAATTTGTAGATATCTGTAAATACTAGATCTTATTGTGTCTAATTCTGTGAGCTGTTTGTAACGTTCCTTAGACCTGCTGTGAATGGTCAGGTTTGCTACGGAGTTCCACATGTTATATAAACACCACATGAAGTGAAAGTCATAACATGAGGGGTGTTTAATCCTTTTGCAGGCTGAAACTGACCCATGGGTCCTGGTAAATAATTCTGAAATGTAGTAGCATAGTTTGTTCTGTAGTACAGGGATTGCTGTGCACATTTATGTTTGCCGTACTTGTGACAGGCATCTCTGGGGCAGTTTCAGTCACTACTGTGAACTACAGCCATTCTAATAAAAATAACAAATATTTCTATATTTTTTTCTGTTGTTTGAGGGGAAAAAAATGCTTTCAGAATACTTGATTATCAAATTATTTTAAGTACTGCAGATTGCATTTCAGCATCAAATAGGTAACCCCAACTTGTTCTGGTTTGATTTCCATTAATTCCCACACCTATGCCTGCAGTCGGGAGTTGCCACAGCCGCTTGGGCAGGTAAGTGGGTGTCTTCGCACCCATGTCAGTGCCACTGCTTTGTTGTCTGCCTTGTGTAAGTGTGCATATGTCGACTACCTTGGCTAGCATCAGTGGGGAGGGGTGTAATGCCCCTATACAGGTCCATGGTGAGACCCCCATCTAGAATATGGAGTCCAGTTATGGAGACCTCACCTCACATAAAGGATATAGATAGGGTGGAGAGAGTCCAGAGGAGGTGACCAAAATGGTACATGGCATGCATCAGAGGCCCTATGAGGAGAGGATGGAGGAGCTTGATCTGTATCCACTGGAAATTAGGAGGAGGGGGATATGATTGAGACATTTAAATATTTGAAGGGATAAACTAGGTGAGGAAGGAGCATCTTTTGGAGGAAAAAGTCCGAAAACTAGGGGGCACAGCTTGAAACTGGAAGGAGGACAGTTCAGAGGTAAAAGGAGAGGGTACTACTTTACAGAGAGGTGTGTGGTCCCCTGGAACAGCCTACCGGAAGAGGTGGTGGGGGCCAAAATGATAGGAGAGTTTAAGAGGTCATGGGTTAATTACATGGGATTAACCAGAAGAGGGGAAGGAGATAAGAAAAAAATTATCATAGAAATCTTGTTTCTTCCAGGGGATCACACAGTATGATTAAACTAATTAAGTCAGCCTTCAGTGTTGAACTGCCACAGAGAGATAAAATTTATGCAAATGATGGAACTCTCATTGGCTCGTGCCAAACTCAAGCTGTTGCCCTTAGTAACTGCTGCACTCTGAGTGCTCAGGTTCATTACGCAGCCTAACGGGGTAAAGACCCTTTAGCTAACTGACTATGTAGATTAAGCCTCCCTTAATTACATCCCCAAAAACTAACAAGTCCCAAGTAGGGACCACAGTGTGAACCAACTGGCTAAAGAGCTTAAGAATTTAGTCATAAACCACATAACATTCAAAGAAGAGATACAGAACCAAAGTCTGTCCCTTTATCTATAGGTTCAGGTAGGGAAGGTAGGATGGGAGCTTTAATAATACTATGTGATCCCCTGGAAGAAACAAGATTACTATGGTGAATATTTCTTTCTTCTAACCCCAGGAATCACACAGTATGATTAAACTAATGCAGACTGCCAAGCAGTACCTTTGGAGGTTGGGCCAAGAACCTATCTTGAAAACAGGTTCTGTAGCATTGCTGTACCAAATCTAGAATTACCTCTGGATTGTATGTCCAGGCTGTAATGCTTGGTAAATGTGTGTACTGTTTTCCATGTAGCTGCTTTGCAGATTTCCAAAAGTGGAAAACCCCCTTGCAGCTGCTACTGATGCTGCTATGCCTCTGGTAGAATGTGCCCTGAAGCCCAGGAGAGCTTGCTTATCAATTTTACTGTAACAGAACTGTATGCAGGCTACTATCCAGCATGTAATGGTTTGTTTTGATGCAGGTTTTCCCTTACCAACTTCCCCCATAAGTGAGGAACAGCTAGGCATGTTGTGGTCTTTAAATTTTGGTCTTGTCATGGTAGTGGCTTAATGTCTTCTTGACATCCAAGCTATGTAGTTTCTGCTCCGGTGAGCTGGAGTTCTCAGTGAAGAAAACAGGCAAGATGATAGTTTGCTTCAAATGGAAGTCTGAAACCACTTTAGGAAGAAATTTCCTATTGATCCTAAGTACAACTTTGTCCCTGTGAAAGGAAATGTAGTCCACATCTGTGCACAGGGCTTGCAATAATTCACTTATTCTCCTGGCTGAAGTGATGGCCACTAAAAACAACTTTCCATGTGACATACTTCAGGTCTGTGTTGCCATGGGCTCAAAGGGTAGCTCCAAGAGCTTGGCAATACAAATGTTTAGATTCCAAGCCGAGACTGGTTCCTAAGGGAGGATGAAGGTGGTTGAGACCCTTAAAGAATTTGTGAAAGACAGGATGAGAGGCCATGGACCTGTTTTTACCAGCTGACACATATGCTGAGACTGCCACCAGGTGTACCCTCAGTGTCGAAGGTCTAAGGTCCAGTGAGTGTAGGTGGGTCAGACAGTCCAGCAGAACAAGATGACTAGCACTAGAGGGAACAATGTCCCTTCCTAAGCACCAAATAGAAAACCTCTTTCACTTTCAGGAGTAGGTTTTCTTAGTGGATGGCTTCCTGGACCCCCTGAACACTGTCAGAACCTCCTCTGAGAGGTTTAGGCTAGATTCTAGATCTTCAAAAGCCATGCCTTCAGCCATAGGGATGTGAGGTTGGGGTACAGGATTCTGCCCTAGGAGGATGTCAGTAGGTTGTGCCACCTCTGGGACAGATGAATTGGAGGAAGAGACAGAAATACCATGGCTGCTTCGTCCAGTTTGGTGCCACCAGGATCATTGTTGCTGGCTGTGACCTGAGCTTCACCAGGGTCCTGAGCAATATGGGGGAAGGAGGAAAGGCATACAGGAATCTTCCTGACCAATCCAGTGCAAGTACGCCCATTGAGACTGTGCCTCTGCTGGGAGGCCTGCAACAGAACTGTGGTAGGTGGTGATTGTCTATGGAGGCAAAGAGATCGCTCTCTGGTGTGCCCCACCTTCTGAATACTGTCTGTAGCACTTGTGGATTCAGTGCCCATTCGTGATGATCCTGGCTGATTCTGCTGAGGGAGTCTGCCAGGATGTTGTCCTTTTCTGGAAGGCAGATAGCAGACATGGACGCCTGTAGGGAGTAGGCCAGATGCCACAGCTTCATTGCCTCTGTGCACAGAGGGGTGGATCTGGTTTCCCCTTGTTTGTTGATGTAGTACATGGTGTAGTGTTGTCTGTTCTGAAGTGTGCCACCTTATTTTTTAAGTGAGGAGCAAATGCCTGAACAGCCAGGTACACTGCCCTGAGCTCTAACAGCTTTATGTGCAGAAGTGATTCCCGGGGACCATGTTCCACTGACTGTTAAATCCAGCATGTGCGCCCCCTGCCCTAGCAGGAGGCATTCATTGAGAGCACCACTGAGGGATGTTTTAGGAAGGGAATTCTTCCCTGAGGTTTTCTCTGTCCAACCACCACTGTATGGCATGCAGGAGGGTGTTTGTGACTGGCACAAATTTGGCTAGGGCATCCTTTTCTGAGACCAGTGAGTTCGTAGGTGGAACTGCTGTATGTCTCTCATCTGAAACCTTGATCCTGGAACAACTGCTGTGGCAGCTGCCATGTGGCCCAGCAGGTGCGAGAAGTGTCTTGCTGGCCTGGGCCTGTCTAGCTGGAATGATCCTGCTGTCTGCAGGAGGCTGTTCACCCTGTCCTGTGGGAGAAATGCCCTACCTTGGCTGGCGTCCATCTCTGCTCCAATGAAATCAAGGAGCTGAATTGGTTCTTGTTGGGACTTCTGTATGTTTATCAGGAATCCCAGAGACTCTAACATGCACTTGGTTAGGGCCAGGGCATCTCTGGTCTGCTGCAGGGACTGACCCATGACTAGCTAGTCATCCAGGTATGGGGAAGATGGTCACTCCTGCCTTCTTAATGTGCCACCACCACCGCCAGATACTTTGTGGATGTCCTGAGGTGAAGTTAGCTGAATGGCATTGCTGCAAACTGGTGGTGGCCTGAGGGTAGTCTGAACCGCAGGTATTTTCTTTGGCTGGGCCTGATTGGAATGTGGAAGTATGCATCCTTTAGGTCTAAGGATGGCAATCAGTCCCCTTTTTGCAGTGTGGGGATGATCATGGACAGATTACCATTTTGAACTTTGGTTTTAGTATATGCTTGTTCAGGAGTTGCAGATCCAGAATGGGTCACCAATTCCCATTTTTCTTCTGAGTGAGGGGAATATCTTGAGTAGAAGCCCTTTCCCCTCTGTAGCAAGGGTACGGGTTCCACTGCTTTGATGGCCAACAGGTTTGCCACCTCTGCTTCCAAGAGGATCTTGTCTGCATAAGTAGCTAGGGCGAAATTTCTGTCTCTTAGCTTGGGTAATGACTTGAAGCTTAGAGACAGTCCTTGGCTCACTACCTCCAAAATCCACTTGTCTGTGGTGATGGTATACCAAGCTTGGAGGTAGTGAGGCAATCTGCAACCTACTGGCAAGGGGGAGGCGACCTGTACCAGCCTGTCAAGGATTCTGCTTTGGCTGGGACTGTGCTTGAGGTACCTGTGCTGACCTCCTCATGGACCTTCTGCCTCTACCTCTGAAGTACCCCCCCCTGGACTGCTGGTAGTCAGGCATTGCTTGAACCTGGGGTATGAGCCCTCACCCCTGCCTCCTGTACTGGGACCTGTAAGATAGAAGGCTTTTCCTTGGCATAATTGCTTCTATAGGCGATCTTGTACTCCTCCACCTTTTTCATATAGGCTCCTGTTGTGTCTCTAAAAAAGGAATCACCCTCACAAGGGAAATCCATTGCTTTGGTCTGTGTGTCTTGGGTCAGGTTTGTGGCCCTAAGACATGCAAACCATCACATAGAGCTGGAGAGAGTCATGAGCCAGGCTGCAGTATCATTAGCATCCACAGCCATGTGGAACTGATATTTAGTGGCATCCAGTGCAGACTTAGCAGTTTCTGTCAAGTCCACTGCCACATCCCCTGGTACTTTATCAGCCAGTGCCAGAACAGTATTCCATAAAGCCTTTTGGTACTGGACTGCATAAGCCATGTAGCTGGCCTGTCTCACCAGGAGTGAAACAGCCAAATACCCTTTCTTTCCCATCCCATCAGTTTTCCTGGTGTCTCTGTCAGGAGGGTGGGATGATATAAGTATCTTAGCTTTGTCACCAGCTGCTGCCTGAACCACTCCCTCATGATCCAGTGGTGAAACAAAAATGCAGCAGTGGATCTGTCATGTTGATATTTTTCATCAACCTTTTGTCAACCCCTGGATGGTAGTGGGGTTTTCAAAATGTGTAGCATTGCTTTCCTGAGGGACTTATGCATGGGGAGCATCAACCACGCTATGGGTGCTAGCCCATCATTTCTAGAAAGTCAACTTTCTCTCCATCCTCCTCAGTCTCCTGGATGGGGAGATTCAAGGTTTCTACCATTTGCTTGACAAATAAGTAGTGGAGGTATAATCATCAGGACCCTGGGTGGAGAACCAAAGTCCTGCTCAGGAAAACTTCAGGTTCAATGGGGTCCCTCCCTCCTCCTCTGGATTATCATACACATCAATTGGTTCCTGACCACCTGGAACCAGGGCAAGGACCGGTGGAACTAGTGTGAGAACCAGGACTACAGTCTGGAGGGTTTGCAGAACCTGCAGTGCCTTTGCAGTGTCCTCAGCAGAGGGCATAAGTGTTTTGTTTGCTGAGAGCTCCTTAGCCTTCTCGGCTGGAGATGCAGCGACTTGCTTTTCTTTGTGCTTTTTCTTTGTTGGAACCGGTTCACTAGCCAGTTCCACAGGCCTTTTAGCCTTACCAGAGTCAGTCTTTTCTGTGGATTTTGGGTCCACTGCCTCTTTGGGCTTGTCCTTATCTTTTTTAGAGGAGGAAGTAGACAGGACATCTTCTGAAGAAGTTGCAGGAGTTGCCATTTCTTCAAATTTCTTAGCCCTTTTCTGAAGAGTTTTTGGGCAAAATGTTTTACAGATAGCACAATTCGCAAAAATATGTCTAGTTCTCAGACAAAAAACGCACAAGTCGTGTTTGTCTGCTTTGGCTACTTTCTGGCCACAACTAATACTGTTCTTAAAACCAGCAGGTCCTGTCTTTTTCTTAGGTTTAGGAACCTCTGATATTGATTTAATATTTAAACCACAAAATTGTTATACAAAGCAATTGGTTGCCTGAACCGATAACATTTATCAAATAGCAAAGTGATCGGTTCCCAAAAGTAAAATGGAACCGAGCACTAATCGGTTCCCTGACAAAAGGAACCATAAACACAGTACATCTGTAATAAAACTATACAGATCCTGAAAGGAACTGTAACTAAACCAATAATAACACTGAAATCTGAGGTAAAACACCTTTGAAACAGTGATTCCTCGCTGTTCATGGAACCAATGAAGAACCGAAAAACAAATAAAAAGAACCCAAATAACTAACTAAAACTATACTATAAGGACAGCAATTAATATAAATGAAGTAAAAAGTGGTACTTATCGACAAATAAAAATAATTGAAGAGAGCTCTCCGAGGCATCTTAACTGGCAGGTGGAGTGAAGAATCTGAGCACTCAGAGTGCAGCAGTTTGAAACTGGCAGGAGCCAATAAGAGTTCAATCATTTGCATAAATTCTGTCTCTCCGTGGCAGTTCAATACTGAAGGCTGACTGCATTAGTTTAATCATGCTGAGTGATTCCTGGGGTTAGAAACCTAGAAAGTAAGAGGGGACCAGAGTCTTCAGGTGGGGTTGGGGGGGGGTTTACAGTCAGTTAGGTCTAGGGTACATATGGGGATGGGATAAGGGCAGACTGGATGGGCCAATGGGTCTTTTTCTGCTGTCAGATTTCTAAGTTTCTACCCATGCCCCCTCCTGCCTCCCTGGGAGATGGGCACCTCACCTCTGCAACCTACTCGCCCCTCAATCTGGAATCACACACGGGGGCTCTCTTGGGGTTGAGTAGTTTGCAGAGGTGAGGAGCAACATACCCAGCCCCCAGAAGGCTTCAGTGCATGATTCTGGGCTCATGTGTGAACCCTGGTCTGCTAAGTGGCACCAAGATGCTGCCACTCTAGAGAGTCAGCCCGCTGATCACTATTTGGACTTGCATGACAGATTGTAGTATATTTTTACAGCACCTTGTGGTTAACATTTCTCACCTATGCCTTTTTAAATTGTTTACTCCCTACCTCATGCACCTTATATCCCCCTGATTCTGTCTTGAGGTGCCCCTGCCCCTGCATTCTCTTGCCACAACACTGCTCTCACTGTCAAGTCCCAGATTCCTGGTTCTGGCTCACACATTTCCTCCTCTGCAGCAGCAGCAGCTAAGCAAGCCCTGGGCTTACAGGCCCGGGAGAAATATATCCGTCAATGCTGGAGTTGGGAGGAGAGATGGCAGAGGACAGGTCAATCAGCCGGTGCGGCATGGGGGCTGCCATCACAGTGACAGCCAATTGCTGTGTTTTTACCTTATTCATCCTCCACCCACCTCCCAGAGTGTACATACTGCTTCACACATTACAGTGTCGGGGAGGGAGACTGGCATTGCATGGTCACCAAGGACATCCAGGCCACCTCCCTGTCCACAGGAGGTACCATGGGAGTGGGCAAAAGCTCTCTTCCCAAGCTGAATAGTGCTGCTGCAGCACTCTCTTAGCTACACCCACCCAGGGTGGGTGGGTGGGTGCCAGGTTCATGATGCAAACCTGGGTTGCCCACATGGGAGCAGGATGCCACTGGCTGGCAATCTATACCTTTTTACTCCATTTTAATCACTCTTATTCCCCAGTTTGTAAGGGCCTCCCACTCCCCCCCATTTCGAGCCTGCTTCAGCATTTTTACATAGACCCTCCTCCCTGGCCTAGGGGTATTAAAGATGGTACAGATGTTTTTAGGGATGGGACTCGCACCAAACACCAACTGCACTTACTTGACCTCCCAAGCGTGAAGCTAACCTCCAGGGCTCCACTGGTACATGGGTGGGGCTATTGGATCTGCGAAGTAAGAGGGTTTAGAGAATCTGAATGCAGAACAAAGTCAAATGTCCCAATGGGGGGTTATAAAAACAAAGCAGGATCCTTTACTGCTACTATGAGAGCTCAAAGACACTGATAGGAAAACCTCCTGTCACTGCATTTTGCACCTTCCAGCCGGCACAGTCTCTGTTCGTTTCACCTTGTCACCGAGGGGTGAACAGTCTTTTACTCCTGGGTTGGCTTCAACCCTGGTGGGGTACTCTTGCTGGCATAATATTGGCCCTGAGGGAGGCATCCAACAGTTCTCAGAGTCCACCACCCCAGGCATCATGGGTGGGGACTCTCTGGGCATCTCCTAGTCCATGTTTCCCATTTCACTTACACTTGCAGACTACACAGTTCCAGTGCCAACATCTGTGCAGCACTACTAGATCTGGTCATAGACTTTTTGAATCAACTCTGTCTTCCCACAGAATCTATTCTTGTGTACTTTCTTAACAGATTTAGACTCTTAAATCATCCTGCTTTACACAGGGGCATCTGTCTGACACCAGCAGCAATATTCAGACCTTTTGGAAGCTATACTGTCTACAATTCACGCTCTGAGGTGAATTTCCATTTTCTGATATAAATTTTGCAACTTCACAGCCATATGTCCTCAGCTGGGGAGGAGGGCACTACTGGATGACAAAGCAAGTCACTTTACATGAGCAATAGAGTGGACATCACCACAAATCATTTGCCCACATTTCTCTTCAAGAACAACTTTATGACAGACAGACTTCCAACTTCTATCTTCAATTCTTTTCTCCTAGTGGAGAGGGACACCACCCTTCTGATGTTCTGAATTCAACAGCAGCCATCACGAACATGCACATTTCTCGATGCCAGGCTCTATAGAGAAACTACAGAACAGTGAGAGCTGGAGCTGTGTGCCAGGTGCACATCTCCCACAAAGGGACATGAGAGGACATGGCCTTAGATTAGATTTAGGACACAAATGAGGAGACACTTTTTCACAGAGAGGTCGTGGCAGAATAGAATCTTGCTACGGAGAGGTGGTAGCCTGTAAGACAGTGGGTAATTTCAAAGGGGATGGGACAAGGTGAGGGGAGTAATTTGGAAAGGGAGGGGGCAGGGCAGCTGCAAGGTGAAGGTGCTAGCTGCACACCTCGAGCAGACTTAATAGACCAGGTGGCCTATTTCTGCTGGCAAATTCGTATGTTTATGTGTAACTGTGACTCACCAGTCTCAGCCATTCAGTTTAGACCACTGACTCCTCCGCTTTGGAATGCCAAGTCAGACCACCTGACCCAGTCCTCCTAGGGCATTGAAAACTGGCACAACTTAGAGGTTGATGGACACTCTTAAAAGCACACAGCTCCTGAGGGGACTACATTTAGGTTTGAAATGATTAATGGTGAGCATCAATAAATATGGCTGCCACAGGAGTTTGATCAGTTTTACCAGCTGTATCTGAACACCCAGTTTCCAGCATCACTTTTCTGATAACTAATATGAACTAGCAAGTAACAGACACTATTCCTTGATCCTCTGGAACAGTGGAAACAGCAGGCTAACTCTAAGCCATGAAAATAAAATAAACAAACACGAAATAGGCATACTCAGATTTGTAAAAAGGAAACTGGCTGCTGAAATGGTAAATGCAGGTGAAAAGTTTATTCAGTTGACATAAAGAGCCCAGACACTGATACCTTGGTACTTTGCATAATAAAAGCAACACTTTCTCTGGGGGCCATAAAGTGCCCGCAAGGTGAACATAAACTAAAATGCCACGTAGTATAATTACATTTAAACTAAAAATAAACAGGAATCAACGTCAGAGGCCTCAAAGAAATGCTTAGTGAAGAATGTATTAAAATGTGTTTTTTAATGTGGGTTTTGTGCCCCTTCCTGCGTCCTTATGGATATTCCTTGCTGAGAGATTCACTGTCATTCAGATGGCAGGGTGTTTTCCTACCACAGCTTTCCTTTGTTCCTCTCTCTTCCTCAAGTGTGGGCCATACTCTTGGCCTCAGCAAGCAGCGAGCTCCTGTGGAAGGAGCAAGCTCCCTGACCCACCCGCAGGAGTTACTGCACACTGGACCCCACTGCCAGCCCTCCCCTGCAGAGGCACACTGCCCTCCAGCAGCTGCCTGCAGCCTGGCCTGCCTCCTGGTGCAGCAGCCAGAGTCTGGTCATCTGCACAGCAGTACAATACGCTGATAAGCTGTCACTATGCCACCATGGCAGCTTTATACAACAAGGGGATATGCAGTGGGCTGACTCAAAATATGCAATTTATCTGCAAGCGTGAGGGGGCAGGAGCATAACTCATGCGTGGTAGAGCCACAAGTGTGCTATGAAAGTCCTGCCCACTCACACTTGGAGATAAATTGCTATATTGAGTCAGACTGTTGTGTATTCAATATATACAACAGTAATTTACAAGACATAGCTTTTAGATCTGCAGTTTGTTTGAGCGTCTGCTGTTATTTTTGTTTTAACTGCTGACTTCAGTGCTGCACTTGGCATCGTGATGTCATCAGCATTGTGAAAGCTGCTCTCTGATTGGTTCAGTATTCCACTGTGATGACAACTTTAAAATATCCATTCTGACAACAGTAAAAAGCAATATTTTTTAATATGTTGCTGTTACTGATGTCTCTAACTTCATATTTTTATCTTGTCATTTTATCTTCACTCCTGTTGTGTATAAATGTTTTTAATACAAACCAAGATTGTGATGAGTTATAAACTAAGTCATGTTTTTTTTTTTTACATTTTTGAACGGTGATGAAACAGCATCAAACTTGGATTTTCAAGGTAAACAGTAGAATTATTCAGAAGGACTTTATCTACTGGGCCCTGAGATCAATTTTTAAAATGGGTGACAGTGTGTGTGTGTGGGTAGGGTGCAAACTTATTTAAAGTTCTCATCAAAATGAGTTACAGGTTTTGCTGTTCGATCAAAACAAAACCAAGACATAGTTACTGCTTATTTCATCCCATTATTTAGTGCCAATCAACTGTTTTTTTTTTATTTTGCCAGTAATGCAGCTGGCATGTGATATTTTATAGCATTCTGGCAAATTGCCATCAAAACAGATCAGCCAACTGACAGAACTCCAGCCAAATGATATAAGTAAGACAGACTTGCCTGACAAACTGCGCAGCCCTTTAAGTGATTTGTCATCAGAATGCAGGAATGCTCTTGGTGAGTGGCAGCAACTTGAACTCTGCTTTGCTGTTTATTTACCCACAATAGCCTATAGTGATGCAACATCTTATTTACAGGGGACTTTGTTTACCCAGTTTTGTAGCTGGGAGGGCAGAAGCATGAGAAGATGATGTCAGACTTGTTTGCTTCCACTTTAGTTATGTTCTGCACCATCACCTTCATACAGTCTCGTGCCTTGTGATGTAATGCACTCATGTAAATATAAGCAGGCGCCTGCATTCCTAAGCTCTACAACCCATGGTTCTGTGGCAGGGCTCCAAACCTCTGGGTCAGGTTTGTTTGGCTTTGCTTATGTTTTGTTTTACTACTGTGGCATATTTCTGTCCAGTCGGTGGCTAATATAACGTGTGATGTCATTTACGACAACAGATGCTGAGGATTAGAAGAAAAATTACTTACCATAGTAATCTTGTTTTCTTCCCAATGATACTCAGGTAGTCAGAACTCTGCAGTGTCCCTTTAAGACTGAACTGCCCAGAGAGAGAATTTGGAATGTATGCAAATGATGGAATCTTTAGCATGCTATTTTCAAATGCTGCCTTTAATTAACTGCCTAGGTTTTAAACCCTTTGATTTCCTTGGAGCCTGGAAAGACAGGCCTCAAAAACTAAACATCTATATATAAAAACCTTAGTAATTAGAAATATAATAATATTGGAATAACACCCAAATGCCCCCAAGAGGGGGGAAACCCCCAAAGCTGGCGGTCATAAAATGTAACAAAACCCCTGAATGTCAGAAATCACCTGAAGGGGAAAAACAACAAAATGACCTTAAATCACAAACAATAGTGCCCGATTGTGGCACCTATAAAGTAGGTCATAAAACACTCCCAGGAGTGCAAAGGCTATTGGTTCTTGAAGGGGAGGCAGGGTAAGAAGTTTTGAATTCCTGAGTATCACTGGGAAGAAACAAGATTACTATGGTAAGTATTTTTATTTCTTCTAACCTCAGTAATACTCAGGTATTCATAACATCTGCAGACTAAGAAGCAGTACCTTTGGAGGTGAGGGTGGTGTTTTGTTTACATGAAAATCACCACAAATAGTGATTTCTGCAGCAACATAGAGGATAATAGATGGGTAGCCATATACAACAAGTCTGTGTGTGCATCAAGAGGTTCCCTATTTGTCATAGAAAACTTGAGATGAACATACAGGCTTGTCTGTGTATGAATGTCCATACATTATCTTTCATAGTGAATGAGCATCCGTGCCCATTTCAGACACTCTGCTTTATTTCAGTGAACTGGTATGGTGGTGGTGGTGGGAGGGGGGCATTTGAGGGTTGTTGGTGGGCTCCAATTACTGCTTCAGTGTAGAGCTAGCAACTATAGCTGATCTTTTAAGTTCAAATTAAAAAAACAAAAAACAGCTTCCAGCTCGATTGGCTAGACAAGCGATCTAAGTTGTTGTGCTGCTGTAGTGACGTTACTATTGTAGCAAAACATAGAGGATAATGTGTGGATCACTGTGCACAACAAAGTTGTGCTTCCTTTGAAGGTTGTCATAACAACCAGCTGACCATAAAGCAACGCTCGAGAGGTCCTTGATTATAATAGCAACCTCGAGCTGCGGTTGTCTGTGCACAGCATCCCATATATTGTTCTTTATAATATATGGGCCATTTCTTTTTGTCTATTTTAACTGAATTACCATTTGTAAGAGAGAAACAATCACGCTGCCATAATCCAGCATTAGCTCGTCCATAACTGACACGGAAGGCAGTGTAAATGAAAGTGACAGTGAATGAAGCTAACGATCAACACAGTGGTTTTGAACAGAACATTAGATCATGCTTTGGATTCGATGTTGTAGTGCAGTAGTGATGTACTTAAGAAACAACTTCCTGATGTCACTACTATACTACAGCAACTCTAGGATTGCTGCTGTTTTCTATGTACAGTGAGCACCATCCATACATAGAGAATACTGGATGAGCAGTCATGTAAAGCCAGTGTGTTCTGCCACAGAGGGATTCTGATTCCTGCACCGGTGAGCAAAGCCAGAGAGGTCTGAGGGATCAGAATCCTGAAGTGGCAGAACCAACACATGTTCAGCGAGATTGCATGTCCAATATTTTTATAGTGTATGGTGCCTAAACCCAACAAAATTCAATGTCAGTCTTCAAAGTCAAATACAGTTTGAAATGGTATTGCCTCATGGCAGTTTCTTGTGGTTCAATTCAAAGTAAAGCTCAAGCTTTTCCTTAAGAATGAGTAGAATGCTGCTCTGCACATATGGGCTGAATAGCATTGTATAAACTTTCTTATACAATGGCAAGAAAGAATCCTGGATTCTGATTGGTCAGTTGGCCATCACAGCAGGGTTGTTATCCTGGCATAACATCCCTGCTGATGATTAGGGTGACCATGATGACCATTACTTACTCTTTTTTTGCATCTTCTCTAAGAAACAAAAATATTTTTCCAGACTGACAAAAACATTCTTTAAAATTATTTTTTTATTCTGTATAAAATAACAAGCCATTGTATAATAGGAATAATGCCCTCCAGGGTGGGTGTTATGCTGGGATAACATCCCTTCTCAGGTGTTGGATGCCCTCGGCCGGTGGCCTCGGGCCCAACCACCCAAGGTGGGATGTTATCCCAGCATAACACCCACCCTGGAGGGCATTATTCCTTTAATCTTAACCTGAACAGCTTTTCAGCATGGATACAAAATGAGCCAGAAAAATGTTCCACCATACATTATTGTAACTATTTTAGGCATGGATTTCCATGTAGTACAACATTCTACCTTACATTATATAGAGAATATGTCATGAGCAACTATGCGCTACCAGTATGTTCTGCCACAGAGGGGTTCTGATTCCTCTTGACCTCGAGAAAAGCTCGGAGAGGTCCATAGAAATCAGAACCCCCTTATACAGAAACACACTGGTTGTGCATAAAGTTGCTCATCCTGTATTGTTTATAGTGTATAGTGATCTATGAAATGTGCACATGGTGTTTTTTCACTTTCAGAACAAAACTAACTTGTGCAAGTCTCTAGAGGTTTCAGAATACTGTTGTACCACAGAAGGATACAATCACATTCCATGACCTTTGACCTGTGGTACAGCAGCATTTTGAAAGGGATGGAATTCTATACAGAACAATACTCTGCTATACACTATATAAAAGTTCTGTGACAAAAAACGAGGTTCTGTGACAGCATAACCACAGAATTTAGGTCTTGACTATAACCAATCAAGACTCCTGGTTCCTTTGTGGATGCAGTTGTTGCATTTTTGAATGCCTGGGCCGTGGTTGTAATATTCAATGCCACATTATCCCTCGAACCCTAAATTAACTCTAGTTAATATAACCAGCTCAAATTTTGGAACTCTGTGGGGACATCATGATTCTATTCCATTCCATTCTCCCTTTGTGCTTCTCAGCTATCAAGCGTAATATTACCTTTTTTTTTATTTTGTGGACACCATTTTATCATCATCCAGTGGTTATCTGAGGATGTTCGATATCACAGGGTTGCTCATAATTGCCACTTGTATTCCAGATTAAATTGGATATGTTTCACTACTTTGCTTTGGGTTGGGGCCAGGTTGGGGGTTCAACAATTTAAACAATTCTGTTGTTCATGTGTACTCTACTTCTGCAATGAGCAGTTTCACTACCGAAGTTATCCTGGTTCGATGTCTGATGAATAATTGATCAGTATGCTGTTTCTTGGTAACAGTGGATATCTACATATTTACAAAATCAAATAACAGAAATAAAAAAAAAAGAACTCCTCAAAACTCTGAGTCAGAACCATAACTGGCTGGCAGTAGAAGATGCACCGATGGAGCTGCGTCATGTTTTCATCTGGTATTTCCTATGTTCCTATATGCGTTTGGTAGTAAATTATTTTGTCATCTCTGCCCCAAGGTTCAGAATAAGTTGCTGCTTCATAACATTCAATCAGAGTGTGAGATTTTTTTTAAAGTGAAACTCTGGGAACATTGTAAAAGCCATCTATCTTGTATCCATCCATCCATTATGTCCCTATGTATATTATGTTGTGCTCCAGTGATGTCATATACTTGTCACCTCTTGCTCTGGGACCCTACTAAAAATGAGCCAGCTGTCTCAAAGGATTATATCCAAGATCCCTGTGGATAAATGTGTAGAATGGACAAGTTCAAAAATGGAGGGTAGGGTCAGAAACCGCAAACTAGTGTAGGGCTTCTGGGCAGACTGGATGGGCCTAGTGACCACTATCTGCCAACAATTTCTGTGTTTCTATGAAGGGTAATCTCTGCAGAAAATATGTAACACAGACACCTTTAAAAAGGAGAGGGGTGAGGACATAAGATCCCAAGGGGTGAGGACATAAGATCCCAGTTTTTCTCACTAAAGGTTAATACCATCAGTGTAGAAAATGCCCAAATACTACGTTGTATGTAACTCAGTCTGAAGAAGAACTAACAGCACCAGAAAATGTCATATTATTCACTTCAGTGTAGTCCTTTGTGTCACTTCTCTAGTGTTGTGACCCCCTCGAGCGCGACATCCTGACAGCAAAGCTCTAAAATAGACCATTAAAGCAACAGTCGCTGTAATGGTCTGTTTTTGACAATGCTTGTTTCCCAGTGTCCTGCCTCCTCCCTGGAACAACTCTGACCTGGAGTTGATCATATTAGAATGCGGGGTGTAGGGTGTGGGGAGAAGAACCCCCCACATGGGAGGGAGTGGGGGGCATTGCCCCCCCCGCAAAAAAAAAAAAAACAGTCTTTTGTGAGTGCACAGTATTGGTGTTGGTATTGTGCCGTTGCTGTGTGGGACATCGGGATTCTTTCTGTCACGCACACTTGGTGCTTCCCCTTTAGTGACTCTTATGACATCATCAGATAATGTCAGTGCTGAAAAATGCTGTAAGTACTTTGGATCTGTCCTTGTATCAACAATCTTTTTTAAAATAAAAGTACAGGCAGAAGAAATAAGTATATGTTGCTCCTCTGATTTTATAAGGTCCATTTTATTTGAATGGAATGAATTTTCCTCTCCACAGGCTTAAATATTGTAAACATAATGACAAAACAACTGCAGTGTGTATTTTGTTAGGAAACCAGGGTCCAAAACTAAATGTTCCCTCTCTATATATAATCCAGAATGTATTCACGTACAACACAGTTGTAGTAAAACAATTGAATCTCAACGACTTGCATATTTTTGTCATGGCTGAATCAACGAATAGTTGCCTGTTTCTTGAATGATTAGATTAGCTCTTGAATTTTAATTTTTTTTTAAATGGAGGTCAAGTTCCCTTTTGCTAGCCCCCTTCTTTCAGTCTCCAAAAGGCCTTGGGTAAAAGGATGTTGGTTTAAGCCTGTACTCTGTTATTTCTAGATGGACTGGGTTGTTTGTTAGAAAATTGCATTTGTTATCTGTGTAAGAAAAATGGCATCTTTCATGTGTGCAAAATGCTACAGTATTTTTCCTTTCCTAGAAGTGCAATAATGTATACACTGACTTTTAATAAAACACATTGCTGTTGCAAGTTTCTGTTGTTAATTCTTACCAATATACAAATTTTTTTTTCAGAACCTCTAGCAGCACATGGGCAACTTTTAATAGGCTGGAAGAAATTCCGTCATAGCTAGAGGCAGTTTCCAGCTCTCGTTCTTTAGCCAATTCTTATATGGCTTCTGTTCTTCCATACATATACTGCTAGCTATACTATCTTTCTTTAACCCTTTCCTTTCTACACAGTGACTTATTTTTTTTTTTTATTCTAATCTAACTTTCCTGTTTCATAGTCTTGTATATTTGATCGGCTGATTTTCTATGGTTCAGCAGTGTTAAGGCAAAGAAGTTATAAACTGTAGTACTGAGGTTTGGAAATTAGAATAATAGGAAGTTTAAACAATTACCTAAAACGTTGCCTCACTCGCACCTAGGCATGTATTAATCCCAGACAGTCAACGGCCTATTGTGTCTTATTGTTTATAAATACTCTTGATGAACTACCATAGAGGTAAGAAATTTATTTTTCTAAACCATGTAGAAAGATGCTGTTTAATGATCACATTTCCTCCACTCTCTGGGTCTGTCTACAAAGCAGGGTGGAATTTCCAGCTGGGGACAGACAGCAAGGGACTTAATCTTCGATTTTTAATTTGTCAGGAGCATTCACAAGAAAAGAGCATGCAGCAAAGAGTGTTATCCTGTCCTAAGCTGGGAATTTATCACTGTTTTCTACCAACTTACAGGACAGCTCAGTACCAGCGTCATGGCAGGCGTGTTCATGCTGTCTTGCTAATGTCAAGAGCTGCCACCCTCCCTTGGTATCTGACTGCACTGTCACCTGTGGTCACCCAGGTGGCAGTATCCTGTCAGGACATGCTGCCACCCCACCTGGCAGCCACACTGACAGCCCACAGTCATTCCCAAACTGCTGTTGCTGGTGCTGCAGGTGAGCAGGCAATAGACATGCACTGCTGCCCCAGCCCACCCCTGGCCAGCCAACCCCACCAGCCCACAATCATCCCAAACTGGTGTCACTGGTGCTGCAGGTGATGGCTTTTCTGCTGCAGCAGTGGGCCAGCTGCATTAGGTTTTATACCATGCTTGTCACATGCACTGTATCTCCAAGTGTTCATTGGCCAGGTAATTAGTTACTGGTAACTTTTAGAGGCAAATTCATACCACTGTACATGTCCAGTTCTTATCGACTCTCTCCTGTTCTCTTACTGTATCTGTCCCACTCTTTTTATTTTCGGTCTCCTTGTTCTCTAAAACTGGCTGTGTATGTCTCTCACATTGTATCCACAGTGGTTTTGGGACCCTACCAGCAAATGCCTGCCGGAATCCTCCTAGTAGCCACCAGGAAAATGTTTAAACATTGGCCAGACACAGCATGTCTGACGATAGGAGAATGAAGGGCAGGTGAACAATATATACAGACTAGAAACAATGATGTCTGCACTCAGAAGGCAGGAGGAAAAGGAGCAATAGATGGAACAGATGGTCATTGTATGCTATGGCTAAGGACTCGTCTTTGTACACTAGCTTTAGGTACTGATAAACACAATCATAAGATAAAAATGTAGGTCTCTTTTGTTTTTCTGCAATCTATTAACAGAAGAGTACCATGAAATTGTAACTGACTGTATTGTTTGTTACTGTTGTCACTGTTAATTGTTTGTGTGTTAACTCAAAGAAAATCAATAAAATTGCAAATATAAAAAAAGCTCTGTATGTGGCCTACATTATCATAGAAGTTCCAATTAGTGACATCGGTTACAATCAGTCAGTGGCTCCTGATGCTGATACTGCTTCTTTGGGACTGCTGTATCAATGAGAATGGAACAGGTCCTCCAAGTGCTCAATTTTTATGTCTGTGGGTGGAGCCTACAGCCATCTTGCTGTCTGTAGCTGGAAAAATGGAGTATTGTGGAACACATATTTTGGAGTTTTCAATGTATCTTTCCACATCTACAAATCACTATGCCAGCTGAAATAAAACACTCCCTTCTTTCTGTTTAGAATGTTGGAGACATAACTCCAAGCTGCCTATCAGATGACCATTAGGAAACTGAAACAGCTTGTTAAATATTGGTTGCCTATTAAACTGGAGATTTGTTTACCCCCTTGGAAATGCAACAATTTGCACCTATAAATACTTAGCATTTAAACATTTTCTTGCTACAAGCTTGAGTTGGGCAGGTATTGTCTTTCAAGAAGATTCATACCTCATAAATGTCACCCTTTCCCAGCAAATCTAAAAGATTTACAGTTTTTTAACCTCTTAAGACACTATCTGATAAGCATTGTCTCAGACATATGCCAGGTCTTCTGTGAACTATCCAGGTGAAAATATATAGCAATCAGCAGGTATTTTTACTGTGCTTTTAGGAAAAAATATATTGAGCTACAGCAAACACACACACACACACACACACACACACACACACACACTGTACACAGTCCTCCATGGCAACATTCAAAAATAAATACTGCAATCTGTTATAAAACAATAAAGAAACAGTTTATGTCAGTGAACACAGTGAAGCTCAGTTTACAGTAGATTTCCTTTAAAGAAAAAATTACTTACCATAGTAATCTTCTTTCTTCCCAGTGATGCTCAGATATTCATAACTTTGTGCAGTCAGCCTGGTGGGTTGGACTGCCCAGAGAGATGGAACTCATGCAAATGATGGAATTCTTTGCACGTGAGCATCTTTCAAATATGGACTCTACCAACTGTAGTGTTCTAACCCCTTTAGATTTGTAAGAAGCTTGGAGTCAAGTGTTATGAAAAAAAATCCAACAGCTAATTTTTAATAAAATAATTTTTTTTTTTAGGGTTACCCTAATAAAGAATTCACCCAAAACCTTCTTAAGGAGGAACTACATCAATAAACAATGGTGTTCACCAAACAGCATGAGAAAACTATTAAGAGAGAAAAACTCTTGTTTAAATTTATTTGGTATAGAAGTATACCCAGAAGAGTATGGCTATGTGGCACTAGCATGCGGAGTGCAGAGGCTGAAGTTCTGGAAGAGAAGGATGGGAGAGAGTTATGAATATCTGAGCATCACTGGGAAGAAAGAAGATTACTATGGTAAGTAATGTTTCTCTAACCCCAGTAATGCTCAGGATATTCATAACTTGTGCAGACTACCAAACAGTACCCTGGAGGTGGACACAGAACTTATTTTGAAACAGACTTTGCAAGACTGCTGTGCCAAACCTGGCATCACTTCTGGACAAAACATCAAGTTGTAATGCTTTGTAAAGGTGTTACTGATTTCCAGGTAGCTGCTTTACAAATATCCAATAATGGAACCTCCTAGCAGCTGCAAGACTGGCAGCTGTTCCTCTTGTTGAGTGTGCCCTCACCCAGCTGGGGACTCCTACCTGTTCTAGTGTAGCAGAACTGAATACACTGGACAATCCATCAAGAAATGGATCTCTTTGAGGCTGGTTTGCCCTTCCGACATCCCCATATGTAAAGAAAAGTTGTTTTTGTCTTGCCAATGGCCCTTAGTAGCTGTCATGTAATAGCTGAGAGCTCTTTTCACATCCAGACTGTGGAGTCTTCTTTCACCAGAGGTTGTATGGTCTGTGAAAAAGACAGGCAGAGTGATTGATTGGTTCAGATGAAAGTCTGAAATGACCTTGGGTAGGAAGAAAAAAATTACTCACCTTAGTAATGTTATTTCTTCTAATGGAGTCTTGCTGTATTCTGACATATGCAGTTAGGTCCTGCCTTTCAACTACCCTGGAGAACAAATGGTTAACTTTTCTATGCCTTGCATAGAACGTTCATCACAATCTTGGTTGAAGCCCCCGTCTGCTGTTGTTTAAACTGCAACCGTCAGATCTTTACGAGCAAAGACTCACGAGGTGTTCTGTGTGGAAACTGTAAAATTCTTACCAGCCAACTGGCAAATATGTAAAATGTTTTTTGGTTTCAAAGGAAGACTCAAGTCAGGAAACCGAAAAACAAAAACACATCCAAAACACAACATCTCACCCAAACAAAAAAGAGGGTGTAAAAAGGACACCCCTAGGGTGCCAACACTGCTCCTGCCCACCCACATCCCAAAAACTAGGTTCTGAGAGGGGAGGCGGGGGGGGGTCAGAATACAGCAAGACTCCATTAGAAGAAACAACATTACTAAGATGAGTAATTTTTCTTCAAACAACATGAAGTCTTGCTGTATTCTGACATATCTCAGACTACCAAGCAGTACCTCCATGGAGGAGGACAGAACCTACTTTAGGAACAGGCTGTGAAGTACTGCTGTGCCAAACCAAGCATCACTCCTAGCCTGGATATACAGAGAGTAATGCTTGGTGAATGTATGGACTGTTTTCCAGGTGGCTGCTTGACAAATTTCTAAGAGAGGAATATCCCTGGCAGCAGCCAGGAAAGCAGCTGTACATCTTGTGGAATGACCTCTCAGGCCTGAGGGTGGAGTTCTACCCAGTTTTTCATAGCAGAATTGTATACAAGAAGAAAAAATTACTCACCTTAGTAATGTTGTTTCTTCTAATGGAGTCTTGCTATATTATAGACATTAGCAGTTTGATCCAGCTCTAGAACTGCCCCGGAGTGAAATGGTTAAAACCATTCCAAAATAGAATTTTGGCACGAGAGCAGCTCTATCTGTGTCATTTCAAACTTGAACTGTCAGATCTTTATGAGCCAAACTCACTAAGGTCTGTGTGGAAGCTGTAACCTACACTAGCCAAATGGCTACCTAAATAATAACAACCATTGATGGTCCCAACACCCAAGACTCAAGTCAGGGGACCAGAAATACTAACACCATTCTAATAATATGAAAATGGAACATAAGTATAATAAAACACACACACGACATACACACACACCCCAAAGTCCCAAAGGGGACAAAATGCTAACAGGACATAAGTAGTGCCCACACTAAGTTGCCCGCACCCACCAAGTAGAGGTTCTGAGAGGGCAGGTTGGGGAGGTCTATAATATAAGACTCCATTAGAAGAAACAACATTACTAAGGTGAGTAGTTTTCTTCAAACAACATGAAGTCTTGCTATATTATAGAACATTAGCAGAATACACAGCAGTACCTCCATGGAGGAGGGCAGAACCTACTTAGGAAATAGGCTCTGAAGAACAGCTGTGCCAAACCGAGCATCTCTCCTGGCCTGGACATCCAGGGAGTAATGCTTAGTAAAAGTGTGTACCGTTTTCCAAGTAGCAGCCTGGCAAATCTCTAATAAGGGATATCTCTGGCAGCAGCTAGAGCGCAGCTGTACCCCTGGTAGAATGAGCCCTCAAACCGGGGGCTCTGCCCACTTTCTGATAACAAAATTGGATACAAGAGACAATCCACCTGGCTATTGATCTCTTAGTGGCAGGTTGCCTTTCCCAACTTCACCATAGGTAAGGAAAAGTTGGAGGATTCGAACCTGTGACCTTTAGTGCGCTCTATATAATAACTAAGAGCTCTCTTAACATCCAGGCTGTGCAACCTCCTCTCACCTGAAGAGGAGTGATCAGTGAAAAATACTGGAAGGGAGATAGATTGATTAAGATGGAAATCTGAAACCACCGTGGGCAAAACTTCCTATTAGTCCTAAGGACTACCTTATCCCTGAGGAAAGAAATAAAGTCAGTCTCCACTGACAAGGCTTGCAATTCACTTATCGTCTGGCAGAAGTGATAGCCACTAGAAAACAGTTTTCCAAGTTAGGTACTTAAGCTCTGCAGAAAACAGAGGTTCAAAAGGGTTGCATTAACTGGGCAATGCAAACATTAAGGTCCCAAGCAGGGCCAGTTCCGAAAAGGAGGATTAGTATCCCTTAAAAACTTGAAAAACACAGGATGAGAGGAAAGAGGATGACTTTCCTGCTGACAGAAAAGCAGACACAGCTGCCAAATGAACTCTCATGGTAGCTGGTCTGAGACCAAGGAATTAAGATGTACCATGTAATCTAACAAAATGGGCAATTCAGCAGATTCTGGGAAATATTTTTCCCAGCACCAAATGGAAAACCTTTCCATTCAGAACTATAAGTAGCCCTAGTGGAAGGCTTTCTGGAAGCCTTTGGGATCTAAGAACACCCTGAGAGAGGTGTAAATCAGCAAACTCTAACTCCTCAAGAGCCAGGCCTTGAGGTTGAGGATTTGAGGTCCGGATACCAAACCCTTCCCTGGGTACAAGTCAACAGATTGTGATTCCTGGGAGGCACAGGGAAGATGGACTGTCAGAGACAGAAGGAGTGGGTACCAGGCTGCCTGGCCCAAACAGGGCAATCAGAATCACCTGCAAGGCTGAGATCTGATTTTGACTAGTACTTTGAATAGGAGAGAAAGGGGAAGCATAGAGGAACTTCCCCTCCCAATCCAGAAGAAGGGCATCCAGGGGAACTGAGCCCAGCACTGGAGGCCTGCAACAGAACAGAGGAAGTTTGTGATTGTCTGGGGCTGCAAAAAGATCTATCTGAGGGATGCCCCACCTGGCAAAAACTATTCCCAGCACTTGAGGATCCAGGGACCATTCGTGATGGCCCTGGGAAATCCTGCTGAGGGCATCCGCTAGGACATTGTCCTTCCCTGGAAGATGAACTGCTATGAGGGAAGTGTTCAGGGAATAGGCCAGAGATCACAACTTCATTGCCTCGGTGCACAAGGCCGAAGACCGAGTGCCCCCCTGTTTGTTGATGTACCACATTGTTGTGGTGTTATCTGTTCTGACTTGTATCACCTTGTCGTGGACAGATGCAGAAAAAGCTTGAAGAGCTAAAAAGACAGCTCTGAGTTCCAGCAAATTGATGTGGAGCAGAGATTCCTGGGACCAAACTCCCTGAGTGGAAAGGTCGCCCATGTGGGCTCCCAACCCAGAAGGAAGCATCTGTAGTGAGAGTCAGAGTCGTGAGAAGGGAAATGAAGGGACCCCGCTCTTAAATTGCTCTGATCCTGCCACCACTGGAGAGCTAGGATCAAGGTTCGAGTCACTGGGACCAACTTGGAAAGGGGTCTCTTCTCTGAGACCAAAAGTTCTCAAGTGAAACTGAATGTCTCTCATCTGAAATCTGGCTCCCTGCACAACAGCTGTGGATGCAGCCATGTGCCCCAGGAGCTGCAGAAAGTGTCTTGCTGGTTGAGAGACCTGCAGAGTGAAGGAAGAGGCCAGAGCCACTAAATTCCTTACCCTTTCTCGGGGAAGAAAGGCTCTGGCTAGCTTTGTGTCCAATTCTGCCCCTATAAAGGTGAGTACCTGGACTGGTTCCAGAACCGACTTTGGTAGGTTTAGCAGAAAACCCAGGGAGGTGAGAAGCTGCTGGGTGACCTGCAGGTGAGATTTTACCTGTTCTGGGGACTGTCCTACAATGAGCCAGTCATCTAGATAGGGAAAAACAGCAATCCTCTGCCTCCTTAAGTGGGCCACTGCCACTGCTAGACACTTTGTGAATACCCTTGGAGCAGAGGTAAGGCCAAGGGCATTGCTCTGAACTGGTAATGACCTGAGGGCAGTTCGAATCTGAGGTACTTTTGATGGGATCTTCTGATTAGGACATGGAAATAGGATCCTTGAGGTCCAGGGAGGCTAGCCAGTCCCCTGGCCTTAGGGAAGGTAAAATCATTGCCAGAGTTACCATTTGAACTTTGGTTTCAAAAGATGCTTGTTCAGATATCTGAGATCTAAAATGGGCGCCATTCTCCTGTCTTTTTGGGGTAAGGAAGTATCTGAATACAGACCCCTGCCCTGATGCAGGGAGGAACCCTTTCTACTGCTCTGAGAGCTAACAGGATGAGACTTCTGTTTCCAGGCGAGGTCTCTGAAGCACTTGCAGGTGAAAAAGTCTGCTTCTCAACTTGGGAAACTTTTTGAAGCTGAGAACCAGACCCTGGCTTACTACTTCCAGAACCCACTTGTCTGAGGTTAAAAGCCCATTCTGACTGAAGTAAGCCAGCCTGCCCCCACTGGTACAGAAGAATCGCCCTGGGCACCCCATCAGGGTGCCTGTTTCTCAGGAGCTTTAGGCTGGGGGTGGAAGCAGGTCTGCCCACCCTCGTCTGCCCTGCCTCTGAAGAAGCCCCTCTGAGCATAGGCAGAGGAGGCCTGAGTCTGGTAGAAAGCCTGTGAAAAGGCCTACCCCTACCCCTGGGGGCATGCCTTTGAGGAGTGGCTTGCCGCTCCTTAGCCTGGGCACTCTTGTAAGTAGTCCTATATTCATCCATCTTCTTCATGTAATTCTCTGTCTGCTCTCCAAACAGAGAATTTCCCACCACAGGAAACTCCATAGCCTTAGTCTGGGTATCCTGTGACTAGTACACCTGAGCCAGGCCAACCTACGAAAAGCTACAGATGTGGCCATGACCCTAGAGGAAACATCATTAACATCCACAGCAGAGAACTGAACCTTAGAGGCTTCAATGCCATCAGCAGCCACCTGTTCTAGTTCACTAGCCAGCTGGCCATGGGCCTGCCCAGCCCAGTGCATAACAGTATCCCATCTAGAGTTCTGATACCAGCTACATAAGCCATATAATTTGCTTGCCTGAGTCCCAGAGAGCTGCCATATACTGTTTTTTGCCATGGCATCAATCTTCCTGGAATCCTTGTCAGGAGGATGTGAAGCCAAGGGAATATTACTTTATCACAGGCAGCAGCCTGAACTACCCCAACATGACTGCATTGCTGAGAAGGAATTCTGTATCAGGGCCTGACAATGTGTACCTTCTGTCCATCTTTTTATCTACAGGAGGCACAGAATTAGGAGCTTTACAATTTTAATTGTTTGTTTCCTAAAAGACTTATGTAAAGGAATAGACAATCTCCTAGACTCTGGAATATCCATAATTTCTACAAAATCAGGCTCCTCTTGCTCATCCACAGCCTCTTCTAAAGGAAGCTGGAGGGTTTCAGCAACTTTTTTATAAAACATAAAATGAGATGGGGACTCAGCATAGGGGGAGATTCTAAAGGTCTGTCTGGGGAGATGTCCGGTTCAATGGGCACACCCAGACCTTCCCAGCCACATTCATACTGTTCATAATCCTCCTCCCCCTCCTCTGGTTCATAAAATTCCTAAATATCATAATCCTGAACCACTGGGACCGGACGAACCGACCTTTTACCAGATAGTGGTGGTTCGGACGGACCCTGAGACAGTGACTGGACAATTTGTATGGCTTTTGCTATCTCTGCAGCAGTTGGAGAAGGAATTTTGGACTCCAGACCTGCTGATTTTCTTGTTTTCTTTACTGGAATTGGTTCCTCAGAACCAGCTTTTCTTTGGCCCGAGGAAGTCTGGCCCTGGTCAGAGGGCACTCCCTCTGGTTCGGTTGGCACCGAACCGGGCTGGCCATCCGGGTCAGCGGACTTTTTGGCCTCTCGTTCCCTGAGCCTGCCCAATCTTTTTCCAGGGTGGCTGCAGGAAATTCTTACATACCTGGCAGTCTGACTGGAGGTGGTCAAACCCAGACAATAAACACATGTGGTGTGTGGGTCAGCCTTGGCAAAGACTTCCCACAAACATCACAGTGTTGAAACCAGTGGGCCGGTTTTTCTTTTGGGTTTCTCAGACATAATGCCAGCCTAACCAAAAACTTGCCCTTTAACGGCAGTGCCAGGTAAGACACCCTTATCGGTTCCTAACCAACATGCCGGTATTGAAAAACGTATAAATCCGTTTTTTAGAACCGAGAAGAACCGGGAACCGCACTCTAAAATAGTAACTTTTAGTTTTAAATCAGTTTTAAACCCACTGATTGGTTCAAAACCGAACCGAGAACTTACAAGTTCCACACAGACAAAACCTTCATTTACTTACGGTTACCACAGATAGAGCTTGAACTGAACGGTTTTGCGGTTAAAATAAAACTATTCTCGGTTAAATCCAACTGAGAAAACACTTTTTAAACTGAGAAATGAACCGAGCAGAAGGAGAAATCTCCGGAGCGACTGTTCACTGAGGCGGAGTAAAGAATCTGACAGTTCAAGTTTGAAATGACACAGATAGAGCTGCTCTCGTGCCAAAATTCTATTTTGGAATGGTTTTAACCATTTCACTCCGGGGCAGTTCTAGAGCTGGATCAAACTGCTAATGTCTATAATATAGCAAGACTTCATGTTGTTTGAAACAATACACCTGGCAATAGATCTCTTAGTGGCAGGCTTGCCTTACCAACTTCTCCATAAGTAAGGAACAACTTGAGGATTCAAACCTGTGACCCTTGGTATGCTCTATTTAGTAGCTAAGGGCTCTTTTAACATCCAAACTGTGTAGCCTCCTCTCTCCTGAGGAGGAATGGTCAGTGAAAAAAACAGTGAGAGATATAGACTGGTTGAGGTGCAAATCTGAAACCACTTTAGGTAAGAACTTTCTGTTAGTTCTTAGGACCACTTTATCTCTATTGAAAGAGATGAAATCAGGCTGCACTGACAGGGCTTGCAATTCACTGATATGCCTGGCAGAGGTAATGGCTACCAAAAACACAGTTTTCCAAGTCAAGTACTTAAGCTCTGCTGAGGACAAAGGCTCAAAGGGTGGTTGCATAAGCTGAGCAATGCAAACATTAAGGTCCCAAGCAGGAGCAGGATCCCTAAAGGGGGGACTGGTGTGAAGCAATCCCTTGAAAAATTTACAGAATACAGGATGGGATGACAGAGAGGAAGACTTGCCTACTGACAGGAAAGCAGAAACAGCTGCCAAGTGTACTTTGAGGGTAGCTGGTCTGAGGCCTAGGCCATTAAGATGGACCATATAATCCAGAACCGTAGGCAATTCAGCAGAGTCTGGAGAAATATTTTTCTTAGAACACCAAATGCTGAATCTTTTCCATTTGGAGTTGTAAGTCTTTCTGGCGGAAGGCTTTCAAGAAGCCTTAAGGATATCCAGAACCCCTTGGGAAAGATGCAGATCTGCAAACTCTAACGCTTCAAGAGCCAAGCCTTGAGATTGAGAGACTGAAGATTGGTGTACCAAATCCTTCCCTGAGAGGATGTTAACAGGTTGTAATTCCTGGGAAGAGACAGGGGAAGGTGGACTGTTAGGGACAGCAACAAGGGATACCATGGCTGTCTGGCCCAGTCTGGAGCAATCAGAATCACTTTGCATGGTTGTGACCTTATCTTGACTAGCACCCTGAACAGGAGAGGGAAGGGGGGGAAGCATACAGAAGAAAAAAATTACTCACCTTAGTAATGTTGTTTCTTCTAATGGAGTCTTGCTATATTATGACATGTGCAGTGAGACCCAACCTTCGAACTGCTACGGAGGTGAAAGAGTTAACTTTCCATGCCAGGCATGGAATCTTGAGCGCGAGCTCGGTTGAAAACTCTGTCTGTTATTCTTCAAACTCAAACTGTCAGATCTTTACGAGCAAAACTCACTAAGGTTCTGTGTGGAAGCTGTAAACCTACACTAGCCAACTGGCTACTAAAACATTAACACATTTTTTTGGTCCCAAAACAAAGACTCAAGTAAGGGGATCCAAAAAAATGAAAAACACAACAGAAAACACCCCAGAAAGGAGGGGTGAAGAAAACAAGGTGGGCAACTACTAAGTGCCAACAGTGCACTGCCCACCCACATCCCAAAAACAGAAGTTCTGAGAGGGGCAGGCAGGGGGGAGGTCATAATATAGCAAGACTCCATTAGAAGAAACAACATTACTAAGGTGAGTAATTTTTCTTCAAACAACATGAAGTCTTGCTATATTATGACATATGCAGACTCACAGCAATACCTCCATGGAGGAGGACAGAACCTACTTAGGAAATAGGCTCTGAAGCACAGCTGTGCCAAACCGAGCATCACTCCTAGCCTGGATGTCCAGGAGTAATGCTTGGGAAAGTGTGAACTGTTTTCCAGGTAGCTGCTTGACATATCTCTATGATAGGGATGTCCCTGGCTGCAGCCAGGGCGAGCTGTACCTCTGGTAGAGTGAGCCTCAGGCCTGAAGGGGAACCTTACAGTTTTTGATAAAATTGGATACAAGAGACAATCCACCTGGCAATGGATCTTTTAGTGGCAGGTTTCCCTTTACCCACCTCACCATAAGTGAGGAACAGTTGGAGGGAGTCAAACCTATGACCCTTGGTACGCTCTATGTAGTAGCTAAGGGCTCTTTTGACATCTAAACTGTGCAATCTCCTCTCACCAGAGGAGGAGTGGTCAGTGAAGTACACAGGGAGAGACATGGATTGATTAAGGTGAAAGTCCGAGACTACTTTAGGCAAGAACTTTCTGTTAGTCCTGAGGACCACTTTATCTCTATGAAAGGAGATAAAATCAGGCTCCACTGACAATGCTTGTAGTTCACTTATGCACCTGGCAGAAGTGATGGCTACCAAAAACACAGTTTTCCAAGTCAAGTACTTAAGCTCTGCTGAAGACAAGGGTTCAAAAGGGGGTTGCATGAGCTGGGCAATGCAAACATTAAGATCCCAGGCAGGGCAGGGTCCCTGAATGGGGTTGGATGAAGCAACCCTTGAAAAACTTGGAGAATACGGATGAGCTGAAAGAAAAATTACTCACCTTAGTAATTGCTTTTCTTCTCATGAGTCTTGCTGTATAGACTTAATGCAGTTAGCCACTGCACCGAACAGCCCCGAGAGGATAGGGTTAACTCCAGAGCAGTCTGGAGTTCCACAGCGAGGGCGCTGTTCAAACTCTATCTGGCTAGTTTCAAATGAAACTGCCACGCTCTTCTAAGCTAAACTAATGTAGCAAGTCTGTGTGGAAAGCTCTACACTAGCCATTGGCTACCTACCAATAGTGGGACAACAAAACACAACAACAATCATAGAATAATAACAAAATCACCTGTTATTGTTAGAATCACCCATGACAAGACTAATAGGCCCCTCTCCCAAAAGACTCAAGTCCAGAGAGGAGCCACCTATCACTTAACAAAAACAGAATCACCTAGTTCCTAACCCAATGAGCAAAAGGGGGGACTAGAGAGAAATTGAAATGGCATGACAGAAGCTAAAATTAATTTGACAACCCCATACTCAAGTAGGAGTTCTGAGTCGTAGAGGAGGGTTGTCCTAATACACAAGACTCCATGAGAAGAAAAGCAATTACTAAGGTGAGTAATTTTTCTTCAAACACCATGAAGTCTTGCTGCTTAGACTTAATGCAGATTATACAGCAGTACCTCCATGGAGGGTCAGAACCTACTTGGGAATAGGCTCTGAAGCACAGCTGTGCCAAACCGAGCATCTCTCCTGGACTGACATCCAGGGAATAATGCTTGGTAAAGGTGTGGACTGATTTCCAGGTAGCAGCTGGCAAATTTCCAAAATGGGAATATCTCTAGCAGCCGCTAGAGATGCAGCTGTACCCTGGTGGAATGAGCCCTCAGTCCTGAGGAGGTTCTCTACCTAGTTTTGGTAACAGAACTGGATACAAGAGACAATCCACCTGCAATTGTCCTCTTAGTGGCAGGTCTCCCTTCCAACTTCTCCATAGGTAAGGAAGAGTTGGAGGATTCGACACTGTGACCCTGGGTGCGTTCCAAATAGCAGCTTAGGGCTCTTTTGACGTCCAGACTGTGCAATCTCCTCTCCCCTGAGGAGGAATGCTCAGCGAAAAATACTGGAAGAGAGATGGATTGGTTGAGATGAAAATCTGAAACCACTTTAGGTAAAAACTTTCTGTTAGTCCTAAGGACTACCTTATCTCTGTGAAAAGAAATAAAATCTTCTTCTACTGACAAGGCCTGTAATTCACTTATACGTCTAGCAGAAGTGATAGCCACTAGAAAAACAGTCTTCCAAGTCAAAAACTTGAGGTCTGCCGAGGACAGAGGCTCAAAAGGGGGTTGCATTAGCTGAGCAATGCAAACATTCAGGTCCCATGCAGGAGCTGGTTCCCGAAAGGGGGGGTTAGTGTGAAGTAACCCCTTAAAAAACTTGGAAAATACAGGGTGAGAAGAAAGGGAAGCAGGCTTCCCCGCTGACACAAAAGCAGAGACAGCTGCCAGATGAACCTTTAAGGTAGCTGGCCTAAGGCCTAAGGAATTTAAATGGACCAAATAGTCCAGTAAAATGGGCAGATTAGCAGATTCTGGGATAATCTGCTTCTCAGAACACCAAATGGAAAACCTCTTCCACTTAGAATTGTAAGTGGCTCTAGTGGAAGGTTTTCAGAAGCCTTCAAAATATCCAGGACACCTTGAGAAAGGTGTAAATCAACAAATTCTAGCTCTTCAAGAACCAGGCCTTGAGGTGGAGGAAATGAGGTTGGATACCACTCTCCCTGCACAGGTCAACAGGGTCGTGGGTCCTGGGCAAGCTCAGGAAGGTGGGAATGTCAGAGACAGGAGGAGAGGTACCAGAGCTGTCTGGCCCAGTCTGGAGCAATCAGAATCACTCTGCAGGGCTGAGTTCTGATTTTACTAGTACCCTGAAGAGGAGAGGAAGGGGAAAAGCATACAAGAACTTTCTTTCCAATCCAACTGAAAGCGTCCAGTGGGACTGATCCCAGAACTGAGGCCTGCAACAAAACAGGGAAGTTGTGGTTGGGGCTGTGAAAAGATCTATCTGAGGGGTGCCCCATCTGGCAAAGACTGACCCCAGCACCAGAGAATTCAGAGCCCATTCATGATGGCCCTGAGAAATTCTGCTGAGGGCATCCGCCAGACATTGTCCTTCCCTGGAAGGTGAACTGCTATCAGGGAGGTGTTCAGGAGTAAGCCAGAGACCACAACTTCATTGCTGGTGCACAAGGCTGATGACCGAGTGCCCCTTGCTGGCAGCAGCCAGGAAGCACCAGTACCTCGGTAGAGTGAGCCCTCAGGCCTGAGGAGGAACCCTACCCAGTTTTTATAACAGAATTGGATACAAGAGACAATCCACCTGGCAATGGATCTTTAGTGCAGGTTTCCTTTACTAACCTCACCATAAGTGAGGAATAGTTGGAGGAGTCAAACCTGTGACCCTTGGTACGCTCTATGTAGTAACTAAGGGCTCTCTCACATCTAACTGTGCAACCTCCTCTCACCAGAGGAGGAATGGTCAGTGAAGTAAACAGGAAGAGATATAGATTGAGTAAGGTGGAAATCTGAAACCACCTTAGGCAAGAACTTCCTGTTAGTCCTGAGGGACCACCTTATCTCTATGAAAAGAGATAAAATCAGGCTCCACTGACAAGGCTTGCAATTCACTTATGTGTCTGGCAGAAGTGATGGCTACCAGAAACACAGTCTTCCAAGTCAAGTACTTAAGCTCTGCTGAAGACAAGGTCTCAAAGGGCGGTTGCATAAGCTGAGCAATGCAAACATTAAGATCCCAGGTAGGGGCAGGGTCCCTGAATGGAGGGTTGGTGTGAAGCAATCCCTTAAAAAACTTGGAAAATACAGGATGAGCTGAAAGAGAAGAGGTTTACCTGCTGAAATAAAAGCAGACACAGCTGCCAAATGCACCTTTAGGTGCTGGTCTCAGCCCCAAAGTGTTTAAATGGACCATATAATCCAGGACTGTGAGTAATCAGCAGAATCTGGGAAAATATGCTTCCCAGAGCACCATATGGAAAACCTCTTCATTTAGAATTGTAAGTAGTTTCTAGTGAAGGCTTCCTAGAAGCCTCTCAATATATCCATTACACCTGGGAGAGGTAGATCAACAAACTCTAACTCTTCAAGAGCCAGGCCTTGAGATTGAGAGATTTGAGGTTCGGGTACCAAACCCTTCCCTGAGCACAGGTTAACAGATTGTGATTCCTGGGAAGACACAGGGGAAGATGGACTGATAAGGACAGTAGGAGTGGATATCAGGGTTGTCTGGCCCAATCTGGAGCAATCAGAATCACTTTGCAGGATTGAGATCTGATTTTGACTAACACTTTGAACAGGAGAGGAAGGGGGAAAAGCATAGAGAAACTTCTCTTCCCAATTGAGAACTAAGGCATCCAGAGGGACTGAGCCCAACACTGGGGGCCTGCAGCAAAACAGGGGAAGTTGGTGATTGTCTGGGGCTGCAAAAAGATCTATCTGCGGGGTGCCCCATCTGGCAAATATTACCCCCAGGACCAGGGGATCCAGTGACCATTGTGATGGCCCTGGAAATCCCTGAGAGCATCTGCCAGGACATTGTCCTTGCCTGGGAGGTGAACTGTCGAGGGAGGTGTTCGGGAGTAAGCCAGAGACCACAACTTCATTGTTTGATGCACAAGGCCGTAGACCGAGTGCCTCCTTGCTTTTGATGTACCACATTGTAGTGGTGTTGTCTGTTCTGACCTGTACAACTTTGTTCTGAACAGATTTGGAAAAAGTCAAGTGCTAGAAAAACTGCTCTGAGCTCCAACAGGTTGATGTGGAACAGAGATTCCTGAGGGAGACCACAGTCCCTGGGTAGTGAGTCGCCCATGTGAGCTCCCCACCCCAAGAGGGATGCATCTGTAGTAAGGAGTAAAGAGTGAGATTGAGTGACAAAGGAACCCTTGTCTCAGGTTGCTCTGATCCTGCCACCACTGTAGGGGCTTGGATCAGGGTTAAGTTACTGGATCAACTTGGTTAGAGGGTCCTTTCTTTGAGACCAAAAGGCTCTCAAATGGAACTGGATGTCCCTCATTTGACATCTGGCCCTTTCACCACTGTTGTAGAAGCAGCCATGTGCCCCAGGAGCTGCAGAAAATGCCTTGTTGGTCGAGACCTCAGGGGTGAATGAGGAGGCCAGAGGAGACCAGGGTCCTTGCCCTGTCCAAAGGAAGGAAAGCTCTGGCTCTCTGTGTTCAGTTCTGTGCCTATGAAGGTGAGAAGCTGGACAGGCTCTAGAACTGACTTTGGAAGATTCAGAAGGAAACCTAGAGAAGTGAGCAGTTGCTGAGTTATCTGAAGATGTAACTTGACTTGGTCTGGAGACTGGCCTACTATGAGCCAGTCGTCCAGGTAAGGAAAGATGGCAACTTTTTGCCTTCTTAGGTAGGCAACTGCTACTATCAGGCATTTTGTGAATACCCTTGGGGCAGAGGTGAGGCCAAAGGGCATTGCTCTGAACTGGTAATGGCCTGAGTACCTGAGGTACTTTTCGGTGGGAGCTCTGATGAGAATATGGAAGTAGGCATCCTTGAGGTCCAGGGACGCTAGCCAGTCCCGGTGGAAAATAATTCCAGAGTCACCATTTTGAATTTTGGTTTTAAAAGGTGCTTGTTTAGGTATCTGAGACCCAGGATGGGCCACCATTCTGCTGTCTTTTTTGTGGGTAAGGAAGTACCTGGAGTACAATCGTTTGCCCTGATGTAGGGGTGGAACCCTTTCCACGGCTCTGAGAGCCAGGAGGGAAGAGACTTCTGTCTCTAGGGCAAGTGCCTCTGATGGATTTGAAGGTGGAAAGGATCTGGTTCTCATCTTTGGAAATTTTTTGAAGCTGAGAACCAGTCCCTGGCTTACTACTTCCAGGAACCACTTGTCTGATGTCAGAGACTTCCAGTCCTGGACAAAGTAAGCCAGCCTGCCCCCTACAGGTAGTTGAGAATCGGCCCTGGCAACCCCATCAGGGTGCCTGCTTGGCAGGGGCTTTAGGCTGAGGGGTGGAAGCAGGCCTGCTTGTACCCCGTCTGCCTCTCCCTCTAAAGAACCCCTTCTGGGCGAAACCTGAAGAAGAGGCCTGGGCTTGGTAAAAAGGCCTGTGAAGAGGTCTGCCCCTGCCCCTGGAAAGCTGCCTTTCCTTGGCCTGCAGTACTCTATAGGTGGTCCTATACTCATCCATTTTCTTCAAGTAATTCTCTGTCTGCTCCCCAAACAAAGAATTACCCACAACAGGAAAATCCATGGCTTTAGTCTGGGTATCCTGTGACAGGCTAGTACATCTGAGCCAAGCCATTCTGCGAAGTGCCACAGATGTAGCCATGACTCTAGATGAATCATCATTGGAGTCCACTGCAGCATGGAATTGCACTTTGGATGCCTCAATACCATCAGCAGCCACCTGCTCCAGCTCCTTGGTAAACTGGCCAGGGACCTGTTTGCTAGAGCCATAACAGTATCCCATCTGGATTTCTAGTATCTAGCAGCATAAACCATATAATTTGCCTGTCTGAGTCCCAAAGATGCTGCCATGTATTGTTTCTTTGCCATGGCATCAATCCTCCTGGAGTCCTTTTCAGGGGGGTGTGAAGCCAAGGGAATGTTTGCCTTGTCACAGGCTGCAGCCTGCACTACCCCAACATGGCTGCATTGTTGTATGAGGAACTCCGCATCAGAGCCTGACAATGTGTGCCTCTTGTCCATTCTCTTTATCCACAGGAGATATATAGTGTGAGGAGTTTTGAATTTTACTGTCTGTTTCGAAAAGATTTATGCAAAGGAATAGACAGTCTCCTGGACTCTGGGAGATCCATCATTTCTACATAATCAGGTTCCTCTTGGTCAACAACAGCTTCCTCAACAGGGAGCTGAGTGTTTCAACAACTTTTTATAAAACATAAAATGAGAAGGGACTCAAGAAAGCTAGGAGACCTCCTGAAGGTCTGTCTGGGGAGATGTCAGTTCAGTGGGCACATCAAGACTTTCAGTCCATTCCACTCTCCTCATACTCCTCTTCCCCCTCCTCCGGTTCATAAAAATCCTCAAAATCATAATCTTGAACCGGTGGAACCGGCCAAACCGCACGCTTACCTGATGGTGCCGGTTCGGTCGGAACCGGGGAAAGCGACTGGACAATTTGAATCGCTTTGGCTATTTCTTCAGCGGTTGGAGAGGGAATTTTTGGCTCCACACCAGCTGATTTTCTAGTCCTTTTTGCTGGAACCGGCTCCTCCTCCGAGCTGGCTCTCCTTTTGCCTGAGGAAGTCTCGCCCCTGGTCAGAGGACACTCCCTCCGGTTCGGTTGGAACCAAACGGGCTGGCCATCTGGGTCAGCCGGACTTCTTGGCCTCCCTTTCCTGAGCCTACCAACTCTCTTTCTATGGTGGCAGCAGGAAAATTCTTACAAATCTGGCAGTCTGCATTGAGGTGGTCAAACCCCAGACAATAAACACAGGTGGTGTGGGGTCAGCCTTAGAAAGGCTTCCCACAGACACTACAGTGTTGAAAACCAGTGGGCCCAGTTTTTCTTTGGGTTTCTCAGACATAGTGCCAGTCCTAACCAAACTTGCCCGTTAATGGCATTCCGCCAAGCAAGACTCTCTTATCGGTTCCCAACCGTGTCACAGGTCATGGAAAAAAATGTAATAAAATCCATTTTTTTTAGAACCGATAAGAACCGGGAACCGCACTCTAAAAAACAGATTAATAAGTTTTAAAACAACCTGATTGGTTCAAACCGAACCGATAACTGTTTACAAGTTCCACACAGAATAATAAACGTAAAACCTATCTATTACTTACAATACCACAGACAGACCTTGAACCGACCGGTTGCGGTTTAAATTTGGTCAAAAAGACGAGAAAATAATACTTTAACCGACAAAATGAACCGAGCAGAAGGAGAAATCTCTGGAGCGACTGTTCAGTGAGGGAGAGTAAAGAATCTGACAGTTTGAGTTTGAAGAACAAGAGACAGAGTTAACCGAGCTTGAAAGCTCAGCGTCGATGATGGCATGGAAGTTAACTCTTTCACCTCCGGAGCAGTTCGAGGTTGGGACTCACTGCATATGTCATAATATAGCAAGACTTCATGTTGTTTGAAGAAAAATTACTCACCTTAGTAACGTTGTTTCTTCTAGCGAATCTTGCTGTATTCTGTTTCAACAGCAGTGAGTCCCAACCTTCGAATGCCCGCGAGATGAAAGACCAACTTTCCATGCCAGGCATGGAACGGCTTCAGCTTCGCTGAGACTCTGTCTGTTGCTATTTAAACTCAAACCGTCAGATCTTTATGAGCTAAACTCACTGAGGTCCTGTGTGGAAGCTGTAAACCTACACTAGCCAACTGGCTACTAACATAAAAACAGATTTTTTGGTCCCAAAATGAAGACTCAAGTCAGGAAACCCAAAAAATGAAATAAACACAACACCCACTCACCCAAAGAAGGAGGGTGATAACAAAAAAGGTGGGGCACCTCCTGAGTGCCAACACTGATACTGCCCACCCACATCCCAAAAACAAAGGTTCTGAGAGGGGGGGGGGAGGTCAGAAGAAAAAATTACTCACCTTAGTAATGTTGTTTCTTCTAATGGAGTCTTGCTATATTATAGACATTAGCAGTTTGATCCAGCTCTAGAACTGCCCCGGAGTGAAATGGTCAAAACCATTCCAAAATAGAATTTTGGCACGAGAGCAGCTCTATCTGTGTCATTTCAAACTTGAACTGTCAGATCTTTACGAGCCAAACTCACTAAGGTCTGTGTGAAGCTAGAATACACTAGCCAAATGGCTACCTAAATAATAACAACCGTTGATGGTCCCAACACCCAAGACTCAAGTCAGGGGCTGAAATACTAACACCATTCTAATAATATGAAAATGGAACATAAGTATAATAAAACACACACGCATACATACACACCCCAAAGTCCCAAAGGACAAAATGCTAACAGGACATAAGTAGTGCACACACTAAGTTGCCCGAACCACCAAGTAGAGGTTCTGGAGAGGGCAGGTTGGGAGGTCTATAATATACAAGACTCCATTAGAAGAAACAACATTACTAAGGTGAGTAATTTTTCTTCAAACAACATGAAGTCTTGCTATATTATAGACATTAGCAGAATACACAGCAGTACCTCCATGGAGGAGGGCAGAACCTACTTAGGGAATAGGCTCTGAAGAACAGCTGTGCCAAACCCGAGCATCTCTCCTGCCCTGGACATCCAGGGAGTAATAGCTAGTAAAGTGTATACCGCTTTCCAAGTAGCAGCCTGGTAAACTCTCAATAAAGGATATCTCTGGCAGCAGCTAGAGACGCAGCTGTACCCTGGCAGAATGAGCCCTCAATCCAGGGGGCTCTGCCCACTTTCTGATAACAAATTGGACACAAGAGACAATCACCTGGCTATTGATCTCTTAGTGGCAGGTTTGCCTTTCCCAACTTCACCATAGGTAAGGAAAAGTTGGAGGATTCAAACCTGTGACCTTGGTACGCTCTATATAATAACTAAGAGCTCTCTTAACATCCAGGCTGTACAACCTCCTCTCACCCAAGAGGAGTGATCAGTGAAAATACTGGAAGGAGATAGATTGATTAAGATGGAAATCTGAAACCACCTTAGGCAAAAACTTCCTATTAGTCCTAAGGACTACCTTATCCCTGAGGAAAGAAATAAAGTCAGTCTCCACTGACCAGGCTTGCAATTCACTTATGCATCTGGCAGAAGTGATAGCCACTAGAAAAACAGTTTTCCAAGTTAGGTATTAAGCTCTGCAGAAGACAGAGGTTCAAAAGGGGGTTGCATTAACTGGACAATGCAAACATTAAGGTCCCAAGCAGGGGCCGGTTCCCGAAAAGGAGGATTAGTATGGAGTAATCCCTTAAAAAACTTGGAAAACACAGGATGAGAGGAAAAAGGGGATGACTTTCCTGCTGACACAAAAGCAGACACAGCTGCCAAATGAACTCTCAGGGTAGCTGGTCTGAGACCCAAGGAATTAAGATGTACCATGTAATCTAACAAAATGGGCAATTCAGCAGATTCTGGGGAAATATTTTTCCCAGCACACCAAATGGAAAACCTTTTCCATTTAGAACTATAAGTAGCCCTAGTGGAAGGCTTTCTGGACGCCTTTAGGATCTCAAGAACACCCTGAGAGGGTGTAAATCAGCAACCCTAACCCTCAAGAGCCAGGCCTTGAGGTTGAGGGATTTGAGGTCCGATACCAAACCCTTCCCTGGGCACAAGTCAACAGATTGTGATTCCTGGGAGGCACAGGGGAGACGGACTGTCAGAGACAGAAGGAGTGGGTACCAGGGCTGCCTGGCCCAACCGGGGCAATCAGAATCACCTACGCGCTGAGATCTGATTTTGACTAGTACTTTGAATAGGAGAGGAAAGGGAAAGGCATGAGGAACTTCCTCCCAATCCAGAAAAGGGCATCTGGGGAACTGAGCCCACCACTGGAGGTTTGCAACAGAACAGAAGAAGTTTGTGATTGTCTGGGGCTGCAAAAGATCTATCTGAGGATGCCCCACCTGGCAAAACTATCCCCAGAGCTTGAGGATCCAGGGACCATTCGTGATGGCCCTGGGAAATCCCAAGGCTGAGGGCATCCGCTAGGACATTGTCCTTCCTGGAAGATGAACTGCTATGAGGAAGTGTTCAGGGAATGAGGCCAGAGACCACAACTTCATTGCTTGGTGCACAAGGCCGAGGCCAAATACCCCCTGTTTGTTGATGTACCACATTGTTGTGGTGTTGTCTGTTCTGACTTGTATCACCTTATCGTGGACAGATGCAGAAAAGCTGGAAGAGCTAAAAAGACGGCTCTGAGTTCCAGCAAATTGATGTGGAGCAGAGATTCCTGGGGGACCAAACTCCTGAGTGGAAAGGTCGCCCATGTGGGCTCCCCCAACCCAGAAGGAAGCATCTGTAGAGAGTCAAGTCGTGAGAAGGGAATGAAGGGGACCCCGCTTAAATTGCTCTGATCCTGCCACCACTGGAGAGCTAGGATCAAGGTTCGAGTCACTGGGACCAACTTGGAAAGGGGTCTCTTCTCTGAGACCAAAAGGTTCTCAAGTGAAACTGAATGTCTCTCATCTGAAAATGGCTCCCTGCACAACAGCTGTGGATGCAGCCATGTGCCCCAGGAGCTGCAGAAAGTGTCTTGCTGGTAGAGACCTGCAGAGTGAAGGAAGAGGCCAGAGCCACTAAATTCCTTACCCTTTCTCGGGAAGAAAGGCTCTGGCTAGCTGTGTCCAATTCTGCCCCTATAAGGTGAGTACCTGGACTGGTTCCAGAACCGACTTTGGTGGTTTAGCAGAAAACCAGGGAGGTGAGAAGCTGCTGGGTGACCTGCAGGTGAATTTTACCTGTTCTGGGGACTGTCCTACAATGAGCCAGTCATCTAGATAGGGAAAAACAGCAATCCTCTGCCTCCTTAAGTGGGCCACTGCCACTGCTAGACACTTTGTGAATACCCTTGGAGCAGAGAGGTAAGGCCGAAGGGCATTGCTCTGAACTGGTAATGACCTGAGGGCAGTTCGAATCTGAGGTACTATCGATGGGACTTCTGATTAGGACATGGAAATAGGCACCTTGAGGTCCAGGAGGCTAGCCAGTCCCTGGCCTTAGGGAAAGTAAAATCATTGCCAGAGTTACCATTTTGAACTTTGGTTTCAAAAGATGCTTGTTCAGATATCTGAGATCTAAAATGGGCGCATTTTCCTGTCTTTTGGGGTAAGGAAGTATATGAATACAGACCCTGCCCTGATGCAGGGAGGAACCTTTCTACTGCTCTGAGAGCTAACAGGGATGAGACCTCTGTTTCCAGGCGAGTCTCTGAAGCACTTGCAGGTAGAAAAAAGTCTGCTTCTCAACTTGGGAAACTTTTTGAAGCTGAGAACCAGACCCTGGCTTCTACTTCCAGAACCCACTTGTCTGAGGTTAAAGAGCCCAATTCTGACTGAGTAAGCCAGCCTGCCCCCACTGGTACAGGAGAATTGGCCCTGTTTCGCAGGAGCTTTAGGTTGGGGGGTGGGAGCAGGTCTGCCCACCCCTCGTCTGCCCCTGCCTCTGAAGAAGCCCCTCTGAGCATAGGCAGAGGAGGCCTGAGTCTGGTAGAAAGGCCTGTGAAAAGGCCTACCCCTACCCCTGGGGGCATGCCTTTGAGGAGTGGCTTGCCACTCCTTAGTCTGGGCACTCTTGTAAGTAGTCCTACATTCATCCATCTTCTTCATATAATTCTCTGTCTCCTCTCCAAACAGAGAATTTCCCACCACAGGAAAATCCCATAGCCTTAGTCTGGGTATCCTGTGACAAACTAGTACACCTGAGCCAGGCCAACCCACGGAAGCTACAGATGTGGCCATGACCCTAGAGGAAACATCATTAACATCCACAGCAGCATGAAACTGAACCTTAGAGGCTTCAATGCCATCAGCAGCCACCTGTTCTAGTTCACTAGCCAGCTGGCCATGGGCCTGTAGCCAGTGCATAACAGTATCCCATCTAGTTTCTGATACCTAGCTACAAGCCATATAATTTGCTTGCCTGAGTCCCAGAGAGGCTGCCATATACTATTTTTTGCCATGGCATCAATCTTCCTGGAATCCTTGTCAGGAGGATGTGAAGCCAAGGAATATTAGCTTAATCACAGGCAGCAGCCTGAACTACTAACATGACTGCATTGCTGAGAAAGGATTCTGTATCAGGGCCTGACAATGTATACCTTCTGTCCATCTTTTTATCTACAGGAGGAACAGAATTAAGCTTTTAAAATTTTAATTGTTTGTTTCCTAAAAGACTTATGTAAAGGAATAGACAATCTCCTAGACTCTGGAATATCCATCATTTCTACAAAATCAGGCTCCTCTTGCTCATCCACAGCCTCTTCTAAAGGCTTGGAGGGTTTCAGCAACTTTTATAAAACATAAAATGAGATGGGGACTCAGACAGCATAGGGGAGATTCTAAAGGTCTGTCTGGGAGATGTCTGGTTCAATGCACACCAGACCTTCCCAGCCACATTCATACTGTTCATAATCCTCTCCCCTCCTCTGGTTCATAAAATTCCTCCAATATCATAATGCTGAACCACTGGGACGGATGAACCGACCTTTTACCAGATAGTGGTGGTCTGACGGACCCTGAGACAGTGACTGGACAATTTGTACGGCTTTTGTTATCTCTGCAGCAGTTGGAGAAGGAATTTGGACTCCAGACCTGCTGATTTTCTTGTTTTCTTTACTGGAATTGGTTCCTCAGAACCAGCTTTTCTTTGCCCGAGAAGTCTGGCCTGGTCAGAGGGCCTCCCTCTGGTTTGGTTGGCACCGAACTGGGCTGGCCATCTGGGTCAGCGGACTTTTTGGCCTCTCCTTCCCTGAGCCTGCCCAATCTTTTTCCAGGGTGGCTGCAGGAAATTCTACATACCTGGCAGTCTGACTGGAGGTGGTCAAACCCCAGACAATAAACACATGTGGTGTGTGGGTCAGCCTTGGCAAAGACTTCCCCACAAACATCACAGTGTTGAAACCAGTAGGCCCAGTTTTCTTTTGGGTTTCTCAGACATAATGCCAGCTCTAACCAAAAACTTGCCTTTTAACGCAGTGCCAGTCAAGACACCATAACGGGTTCCTAACCGTGTCACGGTGGAAAGAAACCGTAATAAATCCGATTTTTTAGAACCGATAGAACCGGGAACCGCACTCTAAAATAGTAACTTCAAACACCATGAAGTCTTCTATATTATAACAATAGCAGTCAGCCACTGCAGCTGAACTGCCGAGAGGAAGGAGTTAACTCAGAAGATCTGGAGTTCTACAGCGCGAGGGCGCTGTGCCCAAAGCTCTATCTGGCAGTTTCAAATGAAACTGTCAGATTCTTTACTCCGCTTCACTGAACAGTCGCTCCGGAGATCAGCTCCTTCAGCTCGGTTCATTCTCGGTTCAAGCGAGTATTTTTCGGTTCATTTGAACCGGCAAAAGTTATAATTTTTACCGCATTTCGGTTTTAAAGCTCTATCTGGTAAGGAGGAGGAATTTGATCATTATATGTGTGGCTGGGGGGGTCTGGACGTGCCCATTGAACCGGACATTTCTCCAGACAGACCTTTAGAATCTCCTCCTATTCTGTCTGAGTCCCCTTCTTTCTTTATTTTTTACAAAAAGGTTGCAGAAACCCTCCAGCTTCCTTTAGAGGAAGCTGTGGATGAGCAAGAGGAGCCTGATTATGTGGAAATGATGGAATTCCAGAGTCTAGGAGGTTGTCTATTCCTTTGCATAAGTCATTTAGGAAGCAAACAACAAAGATTTTAAAAAATCCTCATTCTGTCCCTCCTGTAGATAAAAAAAATGGACAGGCCGGTATACTTTGTCAGGCTCGGATACAGACTTCCTTACTGAGCAGTGTAGTCATGTAGGTGTGGTACAAGCTGCAGCCTGTGACAAGGCTAATATTCCTCTGGCCTCACATCCTCCGATAAGGATTCCAGGAAGATTGATGCCATGGCGAAGAAACAGTATCTGGCAGCTTCTTTGGGGCTCAGGCAGGCAAATTGATGACTTATGTAGCTGAATATCAAGAAATCTGGGTGGGACACAGTATTGCAGTTAGCCAAGCAGGCCCACGGCCAGCTGGCTAGTGAGTTGGAACAGGTGGCTGCTGATGGCATTGAAGCCTCTAAAGTTCAATTTCATACTGCTGTTGATGTTAATGATGTTTCTTCTGGGGTCATGGCCACTTCATGTAGCTTCCGTGGGTTGGCATGGCTCAGATGCACTAATCTGTCCCAAGATACCCAGTCAAAGGTATGGATTTTTCCTGTAGTGGGAGAATTCTCTTTTGAGGAACAAACAGAAAACTATGAAAAAGATGGATGAATAAGAACTACCTACAAAGTGCCAGGCTAGGAGAAGCATGCCATGCCACGAGGCATGCTCCCAGAAGGTAAGGGCAGGCCTTTTACCAATTTCAAGCCTCCTCTGCTGTCTCGCAGAGGGTTTCTTCAGAGGCAGGGATGAGCGAGGCTCCAAGTAGCCGTCCCCTCCCTCAGCCTAAGGCTGCTGTAAGCAGGCCTGATAGGAGTGCCCAGGGCCGTTCTCCTGTACCAGTGGGGGCAGGCTGGCCTATTTCAGCGAACTGGCTGTCCCTAACTACTGGACAGATGGGTTCTGGAGTAATAGGCCAGGGTCTGGTTCTCAGCTTCAAACACTTTCCAAAGATGAGAGCCAGACATTTTCCACCCATAAATCCTTAGAAGCCTTGCTTTGGAGGCAGAGAGTTTCTGCTCTGCTGGACTGAAAGCAGTGGAAAGGGTTCCTCCTTGCCATCAGAAAGGGCTTTATTCAAGATACTTTCTTACCCAAAAGACAGAAGTGGCGGCCCATTCTAGATTTGAGATACTTGAGGAACAAAATCTGTTGAAACCAAAGTTCAAAATGTTGACTCTGGCAATGATATTGCCTTCCCTAAGACCAGGGACTGGCTAGCTTCCCTGGACCTCAAGGATGCCTATTTTCATGTTCTGATCAGGCCTTCTCACAGAAAGTACCTCAGGTTGAACTGCCCTCAGGCCACTACCAGTTCAGAGGCAATGCCTTGACCCTTACCTCTGTGCCAAGGGTATTCACAAAATGTCTCGCTGTAGTAGTGGCTCGCTTAAGAGAGCAAGGGGTTGCTGTGTTTCCTACTGGACGACTGGCTCATTGTGGGTCAGTCTCCAGGTCAGGTAATCCCACTTGCAAGTCACCCAGCAGCTTCTCACTTCCCTGGGATTCCTTAAACTTACCGAGTCAGTTCTGGAACCAGTTCAGGTCCTAACTTTCATGCGGTATGAAATTGAACACAAAGTTAGCCAGGGCTTTTCTTCCCTCGGAAAGGGTGGACAGACTCATAAGCCTGGCATCCTCCTTTACCCTGGGTCTCTCGACCAGCAAGGCATTTCTGCAACTCTTGGGCACATGGCTGCTTCCACAGCTGTAGTGCAGGGAGCAAGATTCCAGATGAGGGACATTCAGTTCCATTTGAGCGCCTATTGATTATCAAGGAAGGACCCTGACAAGTTGGTCCCAGTTACTCAAACTCTGATCCTAGCCCTCCACTGGTGGCAGGTCCAGAGCAATTTAAGACAGGGGGTTCCCTTCATTCCCATTTCTCACTCCCTCACCCTCACCACGGATGCCTCCCTGTTAGGGTGGGGGGCTCACCTGGGCGACCTTGCCACTCAGGGGGTATGGTCTCCTCAGGAGTCTCTGCTCCACATCAATCTTTTGGAACTCAGAGCTGTCTTTTTAGCTCTTTGGGTGTTTTCAGATTCTGTCCAGAACAAAGTGGTTCAAGTCAGGACAGACAATACCACCTGATAATGTGCATCCAACAAGCAAGGGCACTGCGGTCTTCAGCCTTCTGCACGAAGCAATGAAGTTGTGGTCTTGGCTTACTCCCTGACACCTCCCTGATAGCGGTTCATCTCCCAGGGAAGGACAATGTCCTGGCGAGGGCGCCTCAGCAGAAGCCTATCAGGGCCATCACGAATGGGCTCTGAATCCACAAGTGCTGGGGTCTGTCCTTGCCAGATGGGGCACTCCTCAGATAGATTTTCACACCCCAGACAACCACCAACTTCTCTTTTCTGTTGCAGGCCTCAGTTCTGGGCTCAGTCCCTCTGGACGCCTTTCTGTTGGACTGGAAGGGAAGTTCCTGTGCCTTCCCCCTTTCTCTCCTTTTCAGGGTACTAGTAAAAATCAGATCTCAACCTTGCAGAGTGATTCTGATTGCCCCAGATTGGAGCCAGACGGCCCTGGTACCCTCTGCTCTGTCCTTGGCAGTCACCTGCCTGAGCCTGCCCAGAGTCCACGCACTGGCCTGTGCACAGGGAGAGTGTGAATATCCGGACCTCAAACCCTCCACCTCAAGGCTTGGCTCTTGAGGAGCTAGAGCCCTTTGCGACTTACACCTTTCTCAAGGTGTCATGGATATTTTAAAGGCTTCGAGGAAGCCTTCCACTAGAAGCCTTATAATTCTAAGTGGAAGAGTTTTCCATCTGGTGCTCTGAGGCAGATTATCCCAGAATTTGCTGATCTTCCCACGTCTACTGGACTATTTGGTCCATCTGAATTCCCCTAGGCCTTAGACCAGCTACCCACAGAAGAGTTCCTTAGCTGTCTCTGCTTTTGTGTCAGCAGGGAAGCCTGCCTCCCTTTCTTCTCACCGGTGTTCTCAAGTTTTTAAAGGGTTACTTCATACTAACCCTCCTTTTAGGGAACCAGCTCCCACCTGGGACCTGAATATTTGCATTGCTCAGTTAATGCAACCCCCTTTGAGCCTCTGTCTTCTGCAGAGCTCATTAACGGAAAACCATTTTCCTAGTAGCTATCACCTCTGCCAGGCATAAGTGAGCTATAGGCCCTGTCAGTGGAAGAAGATTTTATCTCTTTCCATAGAGATAAGGTAGTCCTTGGGACTAATAGAAAGTTTTTTGCCTAAGGTGGTTTCTGATTTCCACCTGAATCAATCTATCTCTCCCAGTATTTTTCACTGAGCATTCTTCCTCAGGTGAGAGGAGACTGACAGCCTGGATGTCAAAAAGAGCCTTAAGCTACTATTTAGAGCGCACCAGAGGTCATAGGTTCAATCCCCAAACTCTTTCTTACCTATGGCGAGGTTGGCAAAGGAAACCTGCCACTAAAGAGAACAATTGCAAAGGTGGATTGTTTTTTGTATCAATTCTGTTATCAGAAACTGGGTAGAGTACCCCCTCAGGATTGAGGGCCTCCCACCAGGGGTACAGCTGCATCTCTAGCGGCTGCTAGAGACATCCCCATTCTGGAGATTTGTCAAGCTACCTGGAAGACAGTTCACACCTTTACCAAGCATTATTCCTGGATGTCCAGTCCAGGAGAGATGCTCAGTTTAACACAACTGTCTTCAGACCTATTTCCTAAGTAGGTTCGACCCTCCTCCATGGAGGTACTACAGTGTGTTATTGTTATAATATAGCAAGACTTCATGGTGTTTGAAGAAAAATTACTCACCTTAGTAATTGCTTTTCTTCTCATGGAGTCTTGCTATCATCTCCCTCCTGCCCCTCAGAACTTCTACTTGGGTAGGGTGCGAGTGGTGCAAGCACTGTGTCATGCCATTGTAGTTTCCCATACCCTCTTTCCTTTGGGTTAGGGATCTAGATTGTTTCATTTAGGTTATTATATTGCCCCCTTCCTGGACTTGAGTCTTTTTGGGAAAGGGAGATTCATATGTGCTTGTCAAGGGTGGTAAAACGAACCATAATACCATCAATTTTTGTTATTATGGCTCTGAGTGTTTCTTTGTTCTTTATATTGTTGTTATTACTACTAGTAGGTAGCCATGGACTAGTGTAGTTTTTTCCACACAGACTTTCCGTCCTTTGATGTTAGCTTCGTAAAGATCTGACAGTTTCATTTGAAACTGCCAGATAGAGCTTTGGGCACAGCGCCCTCGCGCTGTAGAACTCCAGATCTTCTGGAGTTAACTCCTTCCTCTCCGGGGCAGTTCAGCTGCAGTGGCTGACTGCTATTGTTATAATATAGCAAGACTCCATGAGGAAAAGCAATTACTAAGGTGAGTAATTTTTTATTTTAATTTTAAATGAGTTTTAAATCCACTGATCGGTTCAAAACCGAACCGATAATTTACAAGTTCCACACAGACAAAACCTTCATTTACTTACGGTTACCACAGATGAGAGCTTAGAACCGAGCGGTTTTGCGGTTAAAATAAATCAACCGAAAACACTTTTTAAACTGAGAAATGAACCGAGCAGAAGGAGAAATCTCTGGAGTGACTGTTCACTGAGGCGGAGTAAAGAATCTGACAGTTCAAGTTTGAAATGACACAGATGAAAAAAATTACTCGCCTTAGTAATTGCTTTTCTTCTCATGGAGTCTTGCTATATTAGGACTTATTGCAGTTAGCCACTGCACTTGAACTGCCCCGGAGAGGAAAGAGTTAACTCCAGAGAATCTGGAGTTCTAAAGCGCGAGGGCGCTATACCAAAACTCTATCTGGGCAGTTTCAAATGAAACTGTCAGATCTTTACGAAGCTAACGCTAAGCAACAAGTCTGTGTGGAAAACTCTACACTAGCCAAATGGCTCACCACACTAGTAGTAATAACAACAATATAAACAACAATAGAACAACAATAACAATAATAAGAATGAATAATGGTATTATTAGTTTTCCCCCTGACAAACACTATTAGGACCTTCCAAAAGGTCACAGCACCACCATAGCCCTTCTTGAGTTCACTGGAGCTTTGCACAAATCCTTGACAACAGCCTTCTCACAGGGGCCGTTTTGTCGACCTCTCCAAGGCCTGATACAGTACACCATGGACTATTAATACCAACTACTGAATGCGGGCTATCACCTGACTCTTCTCTCTGGTTTAAAAGCTACTTAGAAAACCGGTCACAGAGAGTAACACCCTGCCTGTTCGCTCGGGTGTCCCACAGGGATCCATACTGGGACCCCTCCTTTTTAGCCTTTTCTTAAACTCCCTCCCTTACCACTGCTCTGAGCAGATCATACTATATGCCGATGATGCTGTTGTATTCTCCACTTACAAAGATCCTGCAACTCTTCAACACAACCTTCAACTTGGTTTCAGTTCTGTAGAGACATGGTTTCTTAATCATAAACTGGTCCTCAATGACAAGAAAACCAAATCTATGCTCTTCTGCAGCTCTCATAACCCACACAAGCTACACCACTTGGCTATCTCCACCACCCAGTGGAACACTCTAGATCAGGTGGAGTCCTTCAAATACTTAGGGATACAGCTTGACCCTAATCTCTCCTATGGACTTCATGTAGTTAATGTAGCTAGAGCTGCTAATACATGGCTTGGTCTCCTCTACAAACACAGACCACACCTCACGTCAGAAGCTTTGAAGGTTGCAGTCCTGAGCTCTGTGATCTCTGTAATAGACTATGGTCTCATCATTTATGGCTCGGCCACAACCACAACCCTTAGATGCCTCTCAACTGCCTTAAATAAAGCATGTCGGCTCATCACTGGTGCTCACTGTCTCACCCACACATGTGACCTGTACACTCAGACCGGCTGGCTCCAACTATCAAACCGCATAAAGTTTCTCACCTGCTCCATGGTGAAAAAATCTACCTTGGCCTTGCACCTCCTGGGTCTCAACTCTGTTACAACACCGAATTAACAAATGGTGCCTTAGGAGATCCGCTACAGCTACTGAAAGTCCCCACTGTCACACTTCACAGGGACAACGCTCTTTTGCTTATCGAGCACCACTCTGGTTCAATGGCCTCAGCCCAACCATCTCCTCTGCCCCAACTATTGGTATGTTTAAAACTAGGCTCGGGACTATCTCACTACCGACAGCTCCTGTGACTGCCCAACTTAACCTTGTTTCTCACTTCCTTTCTGCTCTAGTTGTCCCCCCTCCCTTCCCTCCTCACTGGATTCTACCCTCACATCTTGGTATACCCAATGCTGTACTTTTCACCCTTCCTACATTCCTTCTCCCACCTACCCTCTTTCCTCTCCCTATGACTCTGGCACTTCTTATCTGTTGTCTGTTTTCTCTGACAAATGCAGCTGGGCCTTGTTACAATGCTACCCTTGAACTGTATTAATCTGTACTCTGTTTGCAATGTCCACATTGTTGTAATGCCTGTCTTGATGTTCCCCATAATTTGTATTTCTCCGACGTGGAACCTTTGTAAAAGAGCCATGGCTCAAAGGTATTTGTAATCCTAGACTTGATAAATAAATAAAAAAATAAAACCATCTTATCATTGTGGAAAGAAATATAGTCATTTTCCACACATAGGGCTTGTAACTCACTTACCCTCCTGGCAGAGGTAAGTGCCACAAGGAAAACTACCTGCCAGGTAAGGAATTTTAGCTCTGCAGTAGCCAGAGGTTCAAATGGTGGGAGCATAAGCTGAGCAATACAAATGTTGAGGTCCCAAGCTGGCACTGGTTCCCTATGAGGGGAAAACAGGTGTAAAAAGCCCTTAAAGAACCTTCTAAATATGGAGTTCGAGGCTAGTGATACCCCTTTCCCTACAGAGAGATAAGTTGAAAGTGAAGCAAGATGAACTTTTAGGGTTGAATGCTGCAACCTCAGGGAATGCAGATGAGACAAATAATTTAGGAGGGTTGGAATGCCAGCCTGGGCTGGGATTAAGCCCTTTTCTGTACACCAAATAGAAAATCTTTTCCATTTTGAAGCATAAGTTTTCCTAGTAGAAGGCTTTCTATAACTTCTAAGGACTTCTAAAACTGTTTGAGAGTATTGGGAGTCTGGATACTCTAAGTCCTCGAGAGCCAAGCTTTGAGTCTGAGAGACCTGAGATTGGGATATACCACCCTGACTTGGAAGGAAGTCAGCAGATTGTACCTCTGAGGGAGGTAGATTGGTTCACTCACTGACATTTAGAGCAACAGGGAGTACCAAAGCTGTCTTGGCTAGTCTGGTGCTATCAGAATCATCGAGGCTGGCTGTGACCTGAGCTTGATGAGTACTCTGAGAATCAAAGGAAAAGGAGGAAAGGCATGAAGGTATTTTCCTATCCAATCGAGAATCAGGGCATCCATTGGGACAGTTTCTTTTCACTGGTGCCCTGCAGCAATAAAGGGGTAAATGGTGATCCTGATGGAAAGCAAAAAGATCCAGCTCTGGGGTTCCCCACTGCCTGAATAGGACCTGCACTACTTGGCTGTTCAGTGCCCATTCGTGATGGGCCTGGTTTATCCTGCTCAAGGCATCTGCCAGTGTATTGTCCTTCCCTGGCAGATGAATTGCTTGTATGGAGGCATTTATGGAGTAAATCAGGCTCCATATTTTCATTGCCTCTGTGCATAGTGGAGTGGATCTTGTCTCTCCTTGTTTGTTGATATAATACATTGCAGTGGCATTGTCTGTTCTGACCTGAACCACTTGTCCCTTTATAAGATGAATGAAAGCCTGAATGGCTAGGTACACTGCTCTTAACTCCAAGAGATTTATGTGCAGAAGTGACTCTGCAGCACTCCAGGAGCCGTGAACTGTGTGGTCCCCTAGGTGGGCACCCCATCCAAGGAGGGAGGCATCTGTTGTGAGCACCAAGGAGGGAGGTTCCTGTAGGAAAGGCACCCCATCCCTTAGGTTGTCTGGATCCTTCCTCCACTGGAGGGCCTGTAGAAGAGTTTTTGTTATGGGGATTAGTTTTGAAAGTGGATGTCGTCTCTGGGACCAATGGGCCCTGAGGTGAATGTCCCTCATTTGGAATCTGGCATCCATGACTGTGCTTGTTGCTGCAGCCATGTGGCCTAACAGCTGTAAAAACTAAGTTGCTGGTTTTGGCCTGCCCAGGACGAATGAGCTTGCTAGAAGCTGAATGGTCTGTACCCTTTCCAAGGGTAGGAAGGCCTTTCCCAGAATTGTATTGAGTTCTGCCCCTATGAACTGCAATACTTGGACTGGGGTGAGAATGGATTTCTTTTCTTTTCTTTTTTTTTTTATACTTTATATTTATTGTTTTCAATGCACTCGTACATAAGATACATTCCAAGTAGAGACACCAGCTATAGTACCCATTGAGGACGCAACCCCTCTTATATACCAAACAATTATATTATTATGCTACTTTAAGATACATCTAGGAGGGATATTCAGTTATTTTTAAACAATTTCTAATACCAAACTTGCTAGAGTTTAAGCCCATGAGCTGCATGGAAAAAATTACTAAAACAATTTTACATAGGCAGTCCACCATTTGGTATCCTCTTAAGTCAGAGGATTATAATAACGTCCATGCTTTAGCTGAAAAATAAACTCACTATTGTGATGATTCAATACAGTTATGCCGCTTTAGAGATAACAAATCCCCAATTACGCAGGTCTCAATTTAATAATTTTGAGCGAGCTTGCTCAACCAGCTTTCTCTTACTTGAACCTAAACTACCCAGAACCAAACAATTAGGGTTTTACTTGTAAAAGTTACATAACTTTTCATTTCGCATGCCAGACACTCAAAAGAAAATACTAATACGTCCAGGCAATAGCAATTTTAATACTCTGCGTGAACTGTCCCGGCTTTAATACTGTAAAAGTGTTCAATCGAACTGCTCTCCCAAGTCAGGAAATTTTAAAGTTACTTGTGGGCAAAAGTCTCTCTTCCCTCTCGATCCTCCATATACTTAATCCCTTCGGAATCTTCATGCTTCATTTTCATCAGACGACAAGTCACTTTGTTCCGCGGTGCGCTTCCTTCTCGGAGCGTGGCTTTGAACCCATCTGTTAGCCTCCTTCAATTCCGAAAAAACGTAGATCTTCCCCTGGTGTGCTATCCTTAATTGAGCTGGGAATATAATGTGCTGAATCCCTGCTTCTCGTAATAGAGCCCTGATCCCATCAAACTGTTTACGTCACTGTCTTGTGGCAAAACTTATATCTGGGTATAACCGAATAGTTTCACCCTCGTAGAGCAATGGGCGATGTTGCCTGGCTAAAGCCAACAGATAGTCCCTAGTAGCCACTCCATCAGTGATCGCCAGAACTGTTCACGGGGTCTCAGGGTTATCCGGTCTACCTCTGATTGCAATCCTGTAGGCCTTTTGTATACCCTTTATACATATGTTGGCTTGCTCCCCAAACTGTAGTAGTAGCCAGTTTTGTATGAAAAGGACTAGATGGTCCCCTTCGCAGCCCTCTGGGAGCCCTATGAAGCGGATATTGGAGGCTCTGGCTTGGTTTTCCAAATTTTCCAGACGCATTTGAAAACATCTGTTTTTTCTAATTACCGCATTAACAGCTCCCATTGCCGCTTCCGAGCATTTTTTTGCATCCTATGACTCTGCTGATACAAATTTGTTTTTTGTTTCCAAATTTGTAACTCTGTTCGCTATACTGTCCATTTTCTCAGCCAGTCCAGATACCGAGGTGATCAGTCTATTTATTTTTCGGCCCAAAGATTGTAAAGTTTCCTCCTCTTCTTTCCATCGTCTGTGGCCTGTTGTTCCGAGGAGGATCGCTGGTAGAGGCGCAGGAGCATTTTTGATTTTGCTCCTTCATGTGGAGTACGATCCTTTCTGGGATTCCCCATTTTACTCCTGGGATCTTCCGAATGCCTTATTTGCAGCTAGGTTGGTTCGAGGTTATTTTATCTTGGAAAGCCAGTCATAATGAGGATCTCAAAGCGGCCATATTGCTCGAGCTCGCTAGCGCCCCCCGAGAATGGATTTCTTGACATTTAGAAGAAACCCCAGGGAGGAGAGAACACTTTGAGCTAGCAGTAAGTGTTCTAACACTTGTTGGGATTTTCCCACAATCAGCCAGTTGTCCAGATATGGAAAAACTGTGACACCCAGTTTTCTGAGGTGTGCCACTACTACTGCTATGCACTTTGTGAATACCCTTGGTGCAGAGGTAAGGCCAAAAGGAAGTGTTGAGAACTGGTAGTGGCCTGAGAGGAAAGAGAACCTGAGATATCTTCTGTGTGATTCTCTGACAGGGACGTGAAAATATGCATCTTTTAAATCCAGAGAGGCCAACCAGTCCCCTTTTTGTAGTGTTGGCAGAATTATTGCCATTGTGACCATTTTGAATTTGGGTTCGTCCAAATACTTGTTTAGACATCTGAGGTCTAGTATAGGCCGCCACTCTCCAGTCTTTTGTTGTTAGGAAATATCTAGAGTAGAACCCTTGCCCTCTTTGATTGAGTGGAACAGGCTCGACTGCTTTTAGCAATAATAAGTTTTTTACCTCCTGCTCCAGCAGTTCTCTTTGTGAGGGAGGAACTGATGCAGAATGTTTTACCCTTAGAGGGGGAAGGGACTTGAAACAAAGGGAGAGACCCTGACCCACTATTTCCAGGACCCACCTGTCTGATGTTATTTTTGACCAGTCCTGAAAATAGTGGGGACGTCTGCCCCCTACTGGATGTGGAGAGGCAGCCTGAAGGGAAGAGTTAGGGATTCTGCTTTTGCTGTTGTTGAGGTTGGGTAGAATGGGACCCTTTGTGGGAGCCCTTTCTGCCCCAGGCCCTGAAGAAACCCGTCTGCTGGGGTTGGTACTGTGGAGCAACCTGCACCTGAAAGAAAGGTCTTCTAAAGGTAGACCTGTCCCTGCCTCCACTGAATAAGATGTGGAGGGAGAAGGCTTGTCCCTGGTGGAATTACTTCTGAAAGCAGTCTTGTATTCATCTACTTTCTTCATGTAGGCTTCAGTCTGTGCACCAAAAAGTGAATGGCTCTCAACTGGAAAATCCATTGCTTTGGTTTGAGTGTCCTGGGTGAGGTTAGTAGCCCTCAGCCAGGCAAACCTTCTCATGACTATAGTACCAGCCAACCATCTGGCAGCAGTGTCATTTGTATTTGCTGCCATCTGGAATTGGTATTTGGAAGCCTCCAAACCCAATTTGGCTGTCTCTAGCAATTCAGAAACAGTGAGAGAGGGATTTGCCTCTGCATTATCCACCACAGACTGACATAAAGCCTTTTGGTAGAGAGCAGCATAGGCCTGATAAGTGACTTGCCTGATAGCAAGGGATGCTGAGAGTTACCCCCTCTTAGCCATACTGTCCACCTTTCTGGAGTCTTTTTCAGGTGGATGAGAAGACAAGGGGGGTTTGGCCTTCTCACAGGCTGCCTGCTGCACAATGCCCTGATGATCAGGGTGGCTGAATAAAAACTCAGCACTAAATCTTTCCAGTTGGTACTTTTTGTCACATTTTTTGTCAATAGGTGTGACAGTCTGGGGAGCTTTTAATATTTCCAGAATATCTTTTCTGAAAAATTTATAAAGAGGAAGGAGAAGTAGTTTTGAGGGTGTTAGCCCCATTAGTTCCATATATTGAACCTCTTCTTCATCCTGCACTTCCTCAATTGTCTTGAGGTCCAGTGTTTCCACCATTTTCTTAATGAAAGAAAAATGGGAGGAAAAATCCTCTGAAGGCCTAGGGGGAGAACCAAAGCCTTGCTCCGGTGACACCTCAGGCTCTATTCCTTCCTTCCTCCTCCTCCTCCTCATCATCATCAAATTCACCACCCATAGTGGAAGCAGACACCAGAGGGGTAGCAGCAGCTTTATCAGGTGGAGCAGTTACAGGTTGCTGGGTAGGGAGCAGGCCCTGCAGCATCTGTAACAAAGCGAGGGCTTGTGAAATGTCAGCAGGAGAGGGACTACATAAGGGCACCTGAGGGACTCCTTGAGGCGCTTCAGCCAGGGTGTCAGTGTGCTTACTTTTTCTTAGTTTCTTGGCAGGCACCGGAGAGTCAGCTGGCTGATTACCTCTCTTCCGAGAGCCCTCACCCGTATCCGGGTGGATTTGGAGGCTCTAGAAGGAATTGCCACATTTTTTGAGGACTGATCAGAGCCCAGGGACCCCTCTTCAAGCCTTCTCTTCAGTCTCTCCTTGCGCTTCTCCGCAGTTTTTTCAGGGAAAGACTTGCAAATCTCACAATCTTCACTGAAATGCTTTACACCAAGACAGAGCAGACAGAGGTCATGTTTGTCAGCTCTTACAAATACCTCTGCACATTTAACACAATTCTTAAAACCTGTAGGTCCTGTGTTCTTTTTAGGTTTATCCGTCATTGTAGAAAACAGGACTCAAAAAACGCTAAAATATGAAGTTATTAAAGATTTAGTGGTTGGTTTCAGTAATAAAGCGATCAGTTCGGAAACCGACAATTTTTAAACAGAACCGTGGTTCCGATCAGTTCAGGAACAGAGAACCCCTATTAGAACCGGAACACCTTGGTTCAAAATTAGTAAAATTAAATGTTTTTTAAAGAAAAACACTCAGAAAACTACCTAACAGTTTCCTTTTGAAATTTACCAAGCAATCGGTTGCCCCTCGGTTCAAAGGAACCTCGAAGTACCGATAAAAAACTAAAGAACTTATATATGATGTAAAATTACTAAAACACAATAAGAATAAGGCAGTAATGAAAAATAAGACAAAATACTTAAGTTTCTTTTGTTCTTATGCACAATTTAGACGATCTTGATAGAGAGAGATCTCCAGGGTGTCTGAACTTTGCAGCGGAGACAGAAAATCTGAGGTAGAATCCAAGCAGTTAGAATAGGGCAGTTTGAAAATGAATGCACAAGCTAAACATTCCATAATTAGCATAGCATTCTATTTGGCTCCGGGGCAGTGCTGACTTAAAGGGGCACTGCAAGGAGTAATAATATTAGTGGATTCCTGGGGTTAGAATGGGCGATTGCCTTGGAGGTCTCACTCACTTTTCTGCTGGCTTACCCCAGGGTGTGGAATTTTTTCGCAAAACACGTTGTCCTTCTGTTGGAAAGAGTGATTTCTTTATGCTTTACCTCCTTTGCCTCTAATTCAGAGAACCTGACCAAGCTTAGCCAGGAACCAGCCAGAATGATCCTGGTGGAGCCCTTGTGGCCCAGGCAGATCTGGTCTCCACTACTGGGGGAGCTGGCGGCAGAGGCTCCATAGCCGCTGCTCTTCTATCTGGGCCTTCTGTCTCAGAAAAATGGCATACTGCTGCATCTGAACCCCCCAGTCCATGTGGTTCCATGCCTTGCTCTTGAGGCCATAAAGGTCTCTTGGTTCAGTGTCTCAGATGAGGTCTCAACTGTTTTACTTACTGCTGGAAACCTTCCACAGGACCTACTCCTGAAGTGGAAGGTTTTACTGTGTAGTACCAAGCGGTATTCCTGGACCCCACCACTTGCCCTGTGCAGAGAATTCTAGACTATCTCCTTATTCTTTCTCAGTCAGGTTTGCAGTACTCCTCAGTGAAGGTTCACCTGTCAGCTGTTTCAGCTTTTCAAGCTCCTATCAGGGTCAAGACTGTGGCCCAGCTGAATGTGGTCTGCAGGTTCCTGAAAGGCTTATTGCATGTGACTCCCTCCGGCCGACAACTCTGGTTTGGGACCTGAACCCTGTGTGCGAATTGCTGATAAAAGCCCCTTTCAAACCCACATCTTCATATGACATGAAGAATCTGTCCTGGAAGAATTTCTTCCATGTTGCTGTTACCTTGGCAAGGCATATATCTGAACTGCAGGCCTTGGTTCGTGAACTCCGTTTTTCCATGTTTCACAAATTTAGGGTGGTGTTGTGTACATACCCAACATTCTTGCCTAAGGTGGTGTCTAATTTCACTTTAAATCAAGTCTACTGGTTTGCCCTTATTCTTCTCTTCCCTTCCCCTCCCCTCAAAACCTGGGTGAAGTGCTGTTTCACTCTTTGGAGGTACACAAAATCCTTTGGTTCTATTTGGACCATACCAAGGACTGTGCCCAGGTCTCCTAGCTGTTTATTTCCTTTGGCTCTGGAATCAGGGGTAAGCCTGTTTCCAAACAGTTCCTCTCCAAATAGATTTCCTTCTGTATCCTGTTCTGGTATAGGCAGGCAGGGCAAGACCTACCTGGTACTGTTAAAGAGCAGGTGCTTAGTAAGGTGTGCATATCTTAAAGACTGAAGGTTTGGGGCCTTTAGATGCATCTGCAGTCATTCAGTTTGCTTTTGTTTGTTTGCTTACTTATGTTTCCATCTTAGGATTTGCATTTTGTCAATTGCTAGTCAAAAGAGTCCAATAGTCCCTGTGTAATGATAAACCACTCTCTTGCCTTTGACTTCCTAAGTATACAGTCCTGGCTGACAGAGAACAAACTGGTACTCAATGTCAGCAAAACTCACTCTATGCTCTTTGGCTCTTCTGTTGGACTTAAAGAAAATCAAAACTCCCTCTCTATCTCGTGTGCAGATGGCTCCCACTCTGCAACTTCCAGATCCTTTAAATACCTGGGGATTCTCCTGGACGAATCCCTGGATTTTGATCAACATATTACCACCACCTGTAAATCTGTCAACTCGAAAATTGGAGGGGCCTACTGAACTAGCTATGCCCTCACCCCATCTGCCAGACTTGCTGTTGCACAAGGCCTTCTACTCCCGGCCCTGGCCTATGGCACGGTCACCTACCTAGGTGCCACTAAGTCCTCCCTCCACAAATGGGACACCACCTATAACAACATCTGTCGCTACACCTCTGCATCACCTAGATTTAAACACCACTGCCAGCTCAATGCTGACTTAAACTGGCCCTCTCCTACTGCCCATCGATTTCAGTCCTATGGCTCCCTAATTGACGGAATAGTTAGATCAGGTCTCCCTCAATTCCTTGCGTCCATGCTTCACTCCCAGTCCCCCTCTTATGGGCTCCGTTCTACAGACCTAGCCCTTTTCTATATTCCCAGATGCAAAACCTCTATGGGCACACGAGCTTTCTCCCACTCAGCTCCGAAGTTCTGGAACTCCATACCTCAAGCTATCCGCCTAGCTCCCACCCATGCCAGTTTCAGAAAACTCTACCGAGATCATCTACGTGCTTCTAACCCCTGCGCTTGCTTCCACCCACCATAGATCCCTCTCTCCTTCTCCTCACTACCCTGCATCTACTCCCCTCCAGTCTACTTTATCACCTCTCTTTTGACCTTCCCCTTGCACACTCTCCACCACCCTCACCCCTTTCTCCCCCGCCTCTGTCACATCCTCCTCTCCCTTCTCTCTAAAGCTTAACTACCACAAAGGCACTTATTGCATATTGTATATATCTTGTCTATCTCATCCACTTTTTCCTTTTTTGTACTCAGTATTTCAGTTGTTTTGCACTTATTCATACCATATTACCTTGTCTAATGTTATACTGCTTGTACTCTGACCTTGTTCTAAACTGTATTTTCACTCAACCTCTTATGTCAACTGTTCTGACCTCCTCCCACTGCATTACCTATTTCATGTGCTGCATCACATGATGTGCTTATGTATTGTCTACCTGTATTCTCCCGGGTCATGCCTGAAAATAGGCATTCCCATGCCTAGTGCACCCACCCGGTTACCAAAAGCAAATAAATAAATAAATAAAATGATGCCATAAAATCCTTACTAGCAAGGCTGCCAGTGTATTTCAATAGGAAACCACAAAGATGTTTTCAGATTTTATGGAGGGTGGCCCCTTTGCAGACTGTGTGGGAGAGGCCTTTCGCACCATGCATTTCTGCTTAAAGTTGAACCAGCTTAATATTTTGTTGTGATTTGCATATACAGCCCATGATGCTTTGCATTATAGGGTATGTATGATTTTGTATTTCTTTGAAACTTGGCTTCCTGGCCAGTGCCCTTTGGGGTAACCCTTGCCTCAGTGCTTGTGCACTAAGATTATTTGTCCTGTAGTTTGTTTTTTGTTTGTATTAGGCTCACCACAACCGAACCCAGATAGACCAATTTAGGGTAGGTGGTTCATTCCACTGGGGTGTTATACAGACGAGGCACACTGATTAGTCCTGGTAGGACAAAACACGTGTCTGTGTCTTCTGTTGGCACCCTTTGCAGGCTGTGTGAAAGGCCTTTTGGCACCATGCATGTCTGAACCTGCATAATATTTTGTGGTGATTTGCATATACAGCCCATGATGCTTTGCATTATGGGGGTATGTGTGATTATATATACACACACAAATAAAGATATCAACTTCTAAAGACTATAAAGGCTCTAATAATATATAACTAAAGAAACATTGTTCTCATCAAGGCATTATATCACATGAGTTCTAGCTTTTAATTTAAATCTAGTAACTACCAAATATGTAGCATTACAAAACCCATTCTGGATCCTTTTAACAATTAATAAAATAATCTATAAATCTAGAACAATATACATTTGTGTTGGAAAAAATAATATATACAAATAAATTATTTGTTTTTGAGATGTTTACATTTCAATACAAATATATCATCCACAGGTTCTATTGCCAGTAGCAATTCAAGGCTTCCGTAAGAAAAATTACTCACCTTAGTAATGTTGTTTCTTCTAATGGAGTCTTGCTATATTATAGACATTAGCAGTTTGATCCAGCTCTAGAACTGCCCCGGTGTGAAATGGTTAAAACCATTCCAAAATAGAATTTTGGCACGAGAGCAGCTCTATCTGTGTCATTTCAAACTTGAACTGTCAGATCTTTCGAGCCAAACTCACTAAGGTCTGTGTGGAAGCTGTAACCTACACTAGCCAAATGGCTACCTAAATAATAACAACCATTGATGGTCCCAACACCCAAGACTCAAGTCAGGGGACCAGAAATACTAACACCATTCTAATAATATGAAAATGGAACATAAGTATAATAAAACACACACACGCATACACATACACACCCACAAAGTCCCAAAGGGGACAAAATGCTAACAGGACATAAGTAGTGCCCACACTAAGTTGCCCGCACCCCACCAAGTAGAGGTTCTGAGAGGGGCAGGTTGGGGGGGAGGTCTATAATATAGCAAGACTCCATTAGAAGAAACAACATTACTAAGGTGAGTAATTTTTTCTTCAAACAACATGAAGTCTTGCTATATTATAGACATTAGCAGAATACACAGCAGTACCTCCATGGAGGGCAGAACCTACCTAGGAATAGGCTCTGAAGAACAGCTGTGCCAAACCGAGCATCTCTCCTGGCCTGGACATCCAGGGGTAATGCTTGGTAAAAGTGATTATACCGTTTTCCAAGTAGCAGCCTGGCAAATCTCTAATAAAGGGATATCTCTGGCAGCAGCTAGAGACACAGCTGTACCCTGGTAGAATGAGCCCTCAAACTGGGGGCTCTGCCCACTTTCTGATAACAAATTGGATACAAGAGACAATCCACCTGGCTATTGATCTCTTAGTGGCAGGTTTGCCTTTCCCAACTTCACCATAGGTAAGGAAAAGTTGGAGGGATTCGAACTGTGACCTTTGGTACGCTCTATATAATAACTAAGAGCTCTTAACATCCAGGCTGTGCAACCTCCTCTCACCCAAGAAGAGTGATCAGTGAAAAATACTGGAAGGGAGATAGATTGATTAAGACGGAAATCTGAAACCACCTTAGGCAAAAACTTCCTATTAGTCCTAAGGACTACCTTATCCCTGTGGAAAGAAATAAAGTCAGTCTCCACTGACAAGGCTTGCAATTCACTTATGCATCTGGCAGAAGTGATAGCCACTAGAAAAACAGTTTTCCAAGTTAGGTACTTAAGCTCTGCAGAAGACAGAGGTTCAAAAGGGGGTTGCATTAACTGGGCAATGCAAACATTAAGGTTCCAAGCAGGGGCCGGTTCCTAAAGGGAGGATTAGTATGGAGTAATCCCTTAAAAACTTGGAAAACACAGGATGAGAGGAAAGAGGGGATGACTTTCCTGTTGACACAAAAGCAGACACAGCTGCCAAATGAACTCTCAGGGTAGCTGGTCTGAGACCCAAGGAATTAAGATGTACCATGTAATCTAACAAAATGGGCAATTCAGCAGATTCTGGGAAATATTTTCCCAGCACACCAAATGGAAAACCTGTTCCATTTAGAACTATAAGTAGCCCTAGTGGAAGGCTTTCTGAAGACTTTAGGATCTCAAGAACACCCTGAGAGAGGTGTAAATCAGCAATCTGTAACTCCTCAAGAGCCAGGCCTTGAGGTTGAGGGATTTGAGGTCCGATACCAAAGTCTTCCCTGGGCACAAGTCAACAGATTGTGATTCCTGGGGAGGCACAGGGGAAGATGGACTGTCAGAGACAGAAGGAGTGGGTACCAGGGCTGCCTGGTCCAATCCGGGGCAATCAGAATCACCCTGCAAGGCTGAGATCTGATTTTGACTAGTACTTTGAATAGGAGAGGAAAGGGGGGGGAAGCATAGAGGAACTTCCCCTCCCAATCCAGAAGAAGGGCATCCAGGGGAACTGAACCCAGCACTGGAGGCCTGCAACAGAACAGAGGAAGTTTGTGATTGTCTGGAGCTGCAAAAAGATCTATCTGAGGGATGCCCCACCTGGCAAAAACTATCCCCAGCACTTGAGGATCCAGGGACCATTCGTGATGGCCCTGGGAAATCCTGCTGAGGGCATCCGCTAGACATTGTCCTTCCTGGAAGATGAACTGCTATGAGGGAAGTGTTCAGGAATAGGCCAGAGACCACAACTTATTGCCTCGGCACAAGGTCAAGACCGAGTGCCCCCTGTTTGTTGATGTACCACATTGTTGTGGTGTTGTCTGTTCTGGACTGTATCACCTTGTCGTGGACAGATGCAGAAAAAGCTTGAAGAGCTAAAAAGACAGCTCTGAGTTCCAGCAAATTGATGTGGAGCAGAGATTCCTGGGGGGACCAAACTCCCTGAATGGAAAGGTCGCCCATGTGGGCTCCCCAACCCAGAAGGGAAGCATCTGTAGTGAGAGTCAAGTCATGAGAAGGGGAAATGAAGGGACCCCACTCTTAAATTGCTCTGATCCTGCCACCACTGGAGAGCTAGGATCAAGGTTCGAGTCACTGGGACCAACTTGGAAAGGATCTCTTCTGAGACCAAAAGGTTCTCAAGTGAAACTGAATGTCTCTCATCTGAAATCTGGCTCCCTGCACAACAGCTGTGGATGCAGCCATGTGCCCCAGGAGCTGCAGAAAGTGTCTTGCTGGTCGAGAGACCTGCAGAGTGAAGGAAGAGGCCAGAGCCACTAAATTCCTTACCCTTTCTGGGGAAGAAAGGCTCTGGCTAGCTTTGTGTCCAATTCTGCCCCTATAAAGGTGAGTACCTGGACTGGTTCCAGAACCGACTTTGTAGGTTTAGCAGAAAACCCAGGGAGGTGAGAAGCTGCTGGGTGACCTGCAGGTGAGATTTTACCTGTTCTGGGACTGTTCTACAATGAGCCAGTCGTCTAGATAGGGAAAACAGCAATCCTCTGCCTCCTTAAGTGGGCCACTGCCACTGCTAGACACTTTTGAATACCCTTGGAGCAGAGGTAAGGCCGAAGGGCATTGCTCTGAACTGGTAATGACCTGAGGGCAGTTCGAATCTGAGGTACTTTCGATGGGATCTTCTGATTAGGACATGGAATAGGCATCCTTGAGGTCCAGGGAGGCTAGCCAGTCCCTGGCCTTAGGGAAGGTAAAATCATTGCCAGAGTTACCATTTTGAACTTTGGTTTCAAAAGATGCTTGTTCAGATATCTGAGATCTAAAATGGGCCGCCACTCTCCTGTCTTTTTTGGGTAAGGAAGTATCTGAATACAGACCCCTGACCTGATGCAGGAAGGAACCTTTCTACTGCTCTGAGAGCTAACAGGGATGAGACCTCTGTTTCCAGAGCGAGGGTCTCTGAAGGACTTGCAGGTGGAAAAAGTCTGCTTCTCAACTTGGGAAACTTTTTGAAGCTGAGAACCAGACCCTGGCTTACTACTTCCAGAACCCACTTGTCTGAGGTTAAAGAAGCCCAATTCTGACTGAAGTAAGCCAGCCTGCCCCCACTGGTACAGGAGAATCGGCCCTGGGCACCCCATCAGGGTGCCTGTTTCGCAGGAGCTTTAGGCTGGGGGGTGGGAGCAGGTCTGCCCACCCCTCGTCTGCCCCTGCCTCTGAAGAAGCCCCTCTGAGCATAGGCAGAGGAGGCCTGAGTCTGGTAGAAAGGCCTGTGAAAAGGCCTACCCCTACCCCTGGGGGCATGCCTTTGAGGAGTGGCTTGCCGCTCCTTAGCCTGGGCACTTTTATAAGTAGTCCCATATTCATCCATCTTCTTCATGTAGTTCTCTGTCTGCTCTCCAAACAGAGAATTTCCCACCACAGGAAAATCCATAGCCTTAGTCTGGGTATCCTGTGACAAACTAGTACACCTGAGCCAGGCCAACCTATGAAAAGCTACAGATGTGGCCATGACCCTAGAGGAAACATCATTAACATCCACAGCAGCATGAAATTGAACCTTAGAGGCTTCAATGCCATCAGCAGCCACCTGTTCTAGTTCACTAGCCAGCTGGCCATGGGCCTGCTTGGCCAATTGCATAACAGTATCCCATCTAGATTTCTGATACCTAGCTACATAAGCCATATAATTTGCTTGCCTGGGTCCCAGAGAGGCTGCTATATATTGTTTTTTTGCCATGGCATCAATCTTCCTGGAATCCTTGTCAGGAGGATGTGAAGCCAAGGGAATATTAGCTTTATCACAGGCAGCAGCCTGAACTACCCCAACATGACTGCATTGCTGAGAAAGGAATTCTGTATTAGGGCCTGACAATGTATACCTTCTGTCCATCTTTTTATCTCAGGAAGCACAGAATTAGGAGCTTTTAAAATTTTAATTGTTTGTTTCCTAAAAGACTTATGTAAAGGAATAGACAATCTCCTAGACTCTGGAATATCCATCATTTCTACAAAATCAGGCTCCTCTTGCTCATCCACAGCCTCTTCTAAAGGAAGCTGAGGTTTCAGCAACTTTTATAAAACATAAAATGAGATGGGGACTCAGACAGCATAGGGGAGATTCTAAAGGTCTGTCTGGGGAGATGTCCGTTCAATGGGCACACCCAGACCTTCCCAGCCACATTCATACTGTTCATAATCCTTCTCCCTCCTCTGGTTCATAAAATTCCTCTATCATAATCCTGAACCACTGGGACCGGACGAACTGACCTTTACCAGATAGTGGTGGTCTGGACGGACCCTGAGACAGTGACTGGACAATTTGTATGGCTTTTGTTATCTCTGCAGCAGTTGGAGAAGGAATTTTGGACTCAGACCTGCTGATTTTCTTGTTTTTTTACTGGAATTGGTTCCTCAGAACCAGCTTTTCTTTGCCCGAGAAGTCTGGCCCTGGTCAGAGGGCAGACTTCCTCCCCTCCCGCTGGCACCGAACCGGCTGGCCATCCGGGTCAGGCGGACTTTTTTGGCCTCTCGCCCCTGAGCCTGCCCAATCTTTTTCCAGGTGGCTGCAGGAAATTCTTACATACCTGGCAGTCTGACTGAGGTGGTCAAACCCCAGACAATAAACACATGGTGTGTGGGTCAGCCTTGGCAAAGACTTCCCACAAACATCACAGTGTTGAAACCAGTGGGCCCAGTTTTTCTTTTGGGTTTCTCAGACATAATGCCAGCCTAGCAAAACTTGCCCTTTAGCGGCCAGTGCCAGGCAGAACACCCTTATTGGTTCCCTAACCGTATCACGGTATTGGAAAAAGCGTAATAAATCCGTTTTTTTAGAACCCGATAAGAACCGGAACCGCACTCTAAAATAGTAACTTTTAGTTTTAAATCAGTTTTAACCCACTGATCGGTTCAAAACCGAACCGATAACTTACAAGTTCCACACAGACAAAACCTTCATTTACTTACAGTTTACCACAGATAGAGCTTGAACCGAGCGGTTTTGCGGTTAAAATAAAACTATTCTCGGTTAAATCCAACTGAGAAAACACTTTTAAACCGAGAAATGAACCGAGCAGAAGGAGAAATTTCCGGAGCGACTGTTCACTGAGGCGGAGTAAAGAATCTGACAGTTCAAGTTTGAAATGACACAGATAGAGCTGCTGTCGTGCCAAAATTCTATTTTGGAATGGTTTTAACCATTTCACTCCGGGGCAGTTCTAGAGCTGGATCAAACTGCTAATGTCTATAATATAGCAAGACTTCATGTTGTTTGAAAGCGCATATACATTAGTAACTTTCTTATTGCATACAAAAAGATATTCCTACTATTTTAGTGAGTAGACTGAAATTCCATTTGGCATGCGTCGGGTTGCACCTGGAAGCGAGACTTGGCTTAGTGGCCTATCCCGGTCAACAAATGTTTAAATAAATAAATAAGTGTGAAGAAAGATATTTTTCCCATTTCTTTATAAATAGATCTAATTTATAGTGTATATTACAACGTTGTATTCACTTAAAACCTAAATTTCCCTAGTCTTGTTATACCATCGATGCGACGTCACAATGTTGTTGTACCATCGTGAGTACGTCACATCGATGGTACAGCAGCTCTGATCAAGTTTGCGCATGTGCAAGTCACGCTTCCTATTCATCATTAAATGGCTAACAGCAGTTCAAGATAGGCACTGGAGGACATCCTAATTTAAAAGTAAGTACTGTTTTGTTCAAATCTTAGCTGGCACACAGCAGACCCCAATTATTTAATTTAAAATGCGGACCCGGAATAAGAGGAGTGTTGTCACCGACCTGCTGGGTGGGGTTCCCTGACATCACAGCGCCTGTGAAAGAATCCACAAGTTTTTGTTTTTTTAACTTTTGCCCATACACTATAAAGATAGTGGATGGGCACAGTAAATAACAACACTGTTTTCACTTGAGTTACATGACAACCAAAACCTCCAGCTTCGGGCCGCAACGCTTACATAGTTATCATGACAACCTGTCAAGTGAACAGCAGTGTTGTTGCTCACTGTTGCCCATCCACTAACCTCTATATTGATGGCTATATGTGATAAGCTTTCATTAATGGCTACTCTATTCCGTGCCTCCTTCCAAGTCTCAAAAGAGGGGATATTAGTAGATCTTAAGTTAAGAAGGAGTAGTCTTTCAGCCTCAATGAAGGCTGTTCTAACCCAATCCATTTGTAATTTAGAGGGACCTTCATCTATGGGAAAATTACTTAACAATACAATGGCAGGTGATGGAGGTATGGTATAAGAAACCATTTGGGGAACAGGATACAAGGACCTTATTCTAGAATATAAAATGTGGGTCAGATTCCCTCCTAATTTGTCACAATGCCAGCATCTAGAATCTGGAAAAATTAATTTATCATATAAAACTTGTGGTATTTGATATCATCTATTCAAGATCTTTTTTTAATGAGTTTACTTTTCATAGCTCTACTAGCTGCATGTGCAAGTAGAAATGCAGAACTTCATTCTTGAGGAGTAATGGCTGTAGTTAGCTCCTGCTTCCATTCTATGCTCAAGGGTTCCACAGAATCAGGATGACATTTAAGCATACTATGATCATAATCATTGGCAAATAAAACAAACAATCTAAGTTACTGGAATACTCCCACTTTACTGGCCTTTGACAAACAGCATTGGTTACATGAATTTAGACAAACCCTGATTCTTAGACAACACAACAAATATCGAAAACATTCAGGATACACCCTGGACACAAATCTCATACTTGTTACTCCCATATTTGAGTTACCCTCGACAATGGTGTAGTAAGTTACTGTATTAATTACTTAAATGGATGTATGTCATGTATTTGTCTAGAAATCCTTTCTTAATTTTTTTTCTATTCTTTTTCCCTTTTTGAAGATATGTGGACTAATACGCCTTATATACTGACCATGGATTTTGTGTGACCTTTGATTTGTCTCTATTACTATATCAGTATTACTCCGTCATCTTTTGATATTTTTCTTTTTTAATTTGAAAAATTTATATTAAAAAACATACTATGAGAGATTAATCCTGCTAAACCTTTATCCCTAGAGGGCTAGGAATCTAAATATTATTAATAGAGCAGGCTGATAAACCCATATCTGAGTCTATGAAGATGGATAGTGCCGCTTTGATTTGTAGGCATACCAGAAGTCCAGTCTTGATATGGAATACTCCTCCGTCAACTGGGCTGAGGAGTTAAAAATCCCAGTAACTGGATTGGCTTTTTGTGTCATGATTTTATTTTTTTGATCCAGGGTTTCCATTGCATAAGGGAGCCATCAATCAAAATATTATAGTTACCCCATAAAGGTATAAGGCCTATGGGAGGATCTATATAAGTAATTCCCAAACAGAGGTTGAGACAATATTGCCATGTCCTTTTAGTTATGTTGCTGCCATTTTTGGCATGCAGGGAGATTCAAAGAGGTATGAGGCAGTTAGGCCTATAGGTCAGAGTACAGATCTGTGAACCTGGAGATCCAGGTCTGAACCCCACAACTGTCACTTAATCATGGTGTGACCATAAGCAAGTCGCTTGACCTCCCTGTGCTCAGCCTTGCTCTAATTTCTCTCTAATCAATTTCTCTACACTTTGAATCTCCCTGTGCACAGAAAACAGCAGCAGCAACAATCCTCTCACCTCCCTCTCCTAGTTTATAAAGCAATTTGGTATACACTTTGTTTGAAGGGCATTGTAGAAAACCAATCTCCTTTCCCTCCTTAGTAAGGGTCCTGCAGTACATTGAGAACAGTAGTAGAGGAGGGGCATACCATAGGGGAAAAAAAACTAAAAATAATATTGATATGCTTCTGTCACTGCACTGTTGACTGGGAGCTGCATTTATTTTCTATATATAGTTGTTTCTGCCCCAGCCGTTCTCACATCATCCCTCTTCAGGGACCGTCTCTCCCCTAGTCCCATTCTCCAGTAAACTGTGCCGGGGCTCTTGGGGAGGGCTGTCCTCTGCATGAGTGCAGGATCTTTTTGCAGGCTAGCAGCAGGCTGCTTGGCCTGGGCCCTGAGTGTACCAACACTGTCATTTAGACAGAGGCTGTTTTCTTCCCCCCACGGCTTTCTTCAATTCTCCCTCCACCCAGTACAGGGTGTCAACAGCCTATCAGCAATATTCTGGGTGGGGGGGGAACAACCTTCCTGGCTCTCCACAGATGTTACTGCAGTGGCAGCTAGGTGCACTTCCCTCCACAGGTTCAGAAGCGCTGCTATTGGCAGCACCATATCGAAGTTCCAGCCACCCACCTATGCAGCCCGAGTCCGCACCCAAACCCAAGGCCTTGGCACAGCAGTATGGCTAATGGGCGGCCCCAATGGGAGCTGTGTTATGGAGGAAGAGGGGCAGCACAGGGGAAAAAATAAAGGGGAAACTATAGGCAAAACAACAAAGGAGCAACTTTGTTGCAAAGAGCTTAAATATTGCCTCTCTTTGACATCTTTTCAGGAGTGGACAGGGGGAAGTTCTTTTTTATGGAGAGAGTGACTGAGCCATGAAACGGCCTGCTGGTTGCGGTGATGGGTGTCAAGACCATTAATAGCTTCAGACATGGTTGGGACAAAGTTAGGCCCTGTCCAAACTGTTAATCCATTGAAAATGCTTTAAAAATGTTTTAAATGCTGGCTCCCTGGTACTGAGCAATGGGGCATCGCTCTGGCACACTGGCAACCCAGGATCATGCCCCGATCCCAGATGCTAGGAGCAGAGGTTAGGAGGGAAGGGAGTTCAGAGCATCTTTGGATGCTCCCCTCCTGGGGTGGGTCACTATGCACTACTCTAGTGGCAGCTCCTGGTGGTGACACTGTGGAGGTGGTCTTGGCATGGGTGATCACACACTGAACATCCTGCCCCCAGGATATGGCTGTGGTTGCATAGCAGGGATGTGGGTGGGGCCCCAGAGAAATGTGAAAATGGCTGACCATGGCCCCAGATGACAGCCTCGGGTAAGCTTCCTTATGCCACCCCAGGCCATGCAGCATAGGCCATTCCTGTCCCTCCTGACTGACGTTCCCGAAACAGCCACCTCTGGGGACTAGTTGGGCACATCAGGTGTGCCTGATGGGTCTGACCTGAGTGGGTCTGATGGGTGATATGTGGTAGAGCTGGAGCCACTTGGGTAAATAGACAGTAACCAGGATGACAACCTGAAGGAGTGGGGCTGTGGAGAAGTTACGGAAAGGCAGAAAAGAAAAGTTTCAAGCAAACTGAGCTAGTGTGTTCAGACTACCTGCAAAGCATGCTCGAACATGACTTAAACACACTTGTGTTGCATCTACACTGCACTTTTCTCACCCCGGGAATTCTCCAATATTCCTAACTCTTGCAGTCAGCCTCTGAAGTAGAACTGCCTGGAGATAGAATGGTATGCTAATGATGGCACCATCATTGGCCCGTGCCACTTTTCAAATGCTGCCCTTATCAACTGCCTGCGTTCTAAAAGGCCTCAGATTTCATTCTCTGCCTGCCATGATCAGGCGCCCTGGAGACTTCCTCTCTCAATCATTCTTGAATGCCATCCTTTGGCAAAACTGCAAAACAATAAATATAGGGCAAGGCCTTAGGGTGGATAACAGCTGCATAGATACATGGCCAAGCGAGTGTTCATTAAGTTCTGGTGTACTGGTAGTGCAATGATGGAGGAAAAGATGAGGCAGGAAGAGAGGGAGAGACTAGACGAGAGGGTGGGAGGAGAGGATGGAGTAGCAGAACAAGGGAGAAATGAAAGAAGGCTGCAAAATAGGTCTATTGGGGATGGGAGGTAGAGGGGGTTTGTGTCATGATAGGCCTGGGGGGAGTTGGGGCTGAGCAAAGACTAGGAACCATTAGCAGATACCAGATTTACAGCCTATGACAGTTGCATATTTCTTTCACTAATTTCGTGGTTAAGGTTTTAAAGGCGTTAACAGATATGGGGCTGGTAAGCTTAAGAAAAGACTGAAGATTGTTCCAATTAGTTGGTAGGGTATAGGAGGCACTTGAGAACTTGGAGTATGCAGGCTTGCATCTCTCAGAAAGTGTTCTGTATGTTTTGAGGGTTACAGGAAGCCTTCAACTAAGAAATCCTATGCTTCTATAGAATGGCTATCCTGAGGAGGTTGTGGGGTTAAAAACAGTGGGGGAATTCAAGAATGCATGGGACAGACATAAGGCAATTCTTGTGGGGGGTAGGAAGAAGTAGGCTGTTGGTTAACTAGGATCTGCAGCTTATCCAATAGGTCGGGAAATGGGCAGACTAGGTAGACCAAGTGGTCCTTATCTACCGTCAAAGTCTATGTGTGTTCTATGCTTCCAAATGGAAGCAATTTTCTATTTCAGGCTCTACAAATGATGTGGTGCCAGCACAGGCAGGAATTTCAGCCCTGCTGGACTATCTGACCTACTTATACTCCTGGGATTACAGCCCACTACTTTTAAGGTTCATCTGGCTTCAGTATTTGCTTACATCTTAGCTGGAAAGGGTGTCTCCATGGCATCCAACCCTATTTTCAAGAAATTCTTCAAGGTCTTGCCCACCTGCACCCCCTCACAGGGAACTGGTGCCAGCTTGGGACTTGAATGTTTGCATTGCCCAGCTTGTATGTCCCCCATTTGAGCCCATGGTCTCAGCTCATCTGAAGTATGTTACCTGGAAAACTGTGTTCCTGGTAGCCATCACTTCTGCCAGAAGGATTAGCGAGCATCAGGCTTTGAGTATTGAAAAGACTACATCTCATTCCATAGGGATAAAGTAGTTCTGAGAACAAATAGAAAATGCCTCCCTAAAGTGGTCTCTGATTTCCATTTAAATCAGTCCATCACCCTACCAGTCTTTTTCACTGAACACTCTAGTACAGGTGAACGTAGACTCCACAATCTGGATGTCAAAAGAGCTCTCAGCTACTACATGACTATCACTAAGGACAATAGGCAGGACAGACAGCAGCTGTTCCTTACTTATGGGGATGTGGGAAAAGGTAATACAGCATCTAAAAGGTCCATTTCTCGCTGGATAGATCAGTGCATCCAGTTTTATTGTTTGAAAGCAGGGAAAGAGCCCCCAGCAGGGCTGAGGGCTCATTCCACAAGGGGCACAGCTGCTACCATAGCAGCTGTCAGGGACGTTCCACTAGTACACACCTTTACAAAACATTACAGCCTGGACACCCAGTCCAGAAGTGATGCCAGGTTTGGCATGGCAGTCCTGCAGAGTCTGTTTCCAAAGTAGGTTCTGTGCCCATCTTCAAAGGTACTGCCTCTTAATCTGCAAGAGTTTAGGAATACTGGAGAATTCCTGGAGTGAGAAGAAAAAAATTACTTACCATAGTAATCTTGTTTCTTCCAAGGTATTCTCCAATATTCATAACTCACCCACCCTGCCTCCCCTTCTAGAACCAGTGACCTCTGCACTCCAAGCTGAGCAACTATGTGTGGTGAGGGTGCCACACACTGGCATAGTTTGTTTTTGAGCCCCGTTGGGCATTGTTTTTTTCCCCCTTCTTCAGGCGATTCTGACACTCATGGGGGTTGTGTTTTTTTCCTCCAGTTGGAAGTTTGTTAGATAGGGATAGTTTTATTACTATTTTACTACATAGATATAGTCCTTGGTTGGGCCTTCCCTTACAGGCTCTCCATGAGATCTGAGGCATTTCAGAAACGTAGGCAGTTGATAAGGGCAGCATTTGAAAAGTGGCACGGGCCAATGATGGTTCCATCATTAGCATACTGTTCTATCTCCAGGCAGTTCTACTTCAGAGGCTGGCTGCAAGAGTTATGAATATTGGAGAATGCCTTGGAAGAAACAAGATTACCATGGTAAGTAATTTTTTCTTATTGGTGGTGGGTTAAAAGCTTTTTAAACTTATACTGTTGTAAGTTGCATTTGTAGTATGGTTTACAATACTGTTTAGACTACAAGGTAAAAGTGTGTTTGGTTTAAAATGGACTCGTGTCTACCCCTGGACCTGGGCTTGAACAGATTACAAAAATGTTTTAAAACCACGTTTAATGTAAATGCAAAGCATGTTTACTGATTTTAATCCAAATTGCTACAGAGCATAGTATGGATGGGGCCTTCAGGCCTTATAGTCATCCAGAGGGGTAGCAGCAAGGCAGGAAACTTAGGTGCAGGTAGCATGGGCATAAATCCCATATAGAGACTAGGTCTTAGTGGTAGGATAGGGTATTGCAGGTGGACTAGATGGGCCAGTGGTCTTCTTCTGCCATCAACTTCAGCAATTTGCTCCGGCAATGCTGACATGTTACTCTTGTCTCCGCAGTTCAAGAGATGATCCTGCACCCTTACGAGACACAGTCGGACAGTTTCTACTTCGTGGATAACAAGTTAGTGATGCACAACAAGGCTGACTACTCCTACAGCGGCGGACCGTGAGGGGCAGTGGGTGCGCTTCTCCTGTAGCATTGACTGTACATCAGGGATCCCACCCTTCATGCAACTAAACTCAGTCATCCACAGAGCGGAAATACCCCCGCCACCTCCACCATGGAGTGGATGTTCTTTGCCAGTCTCGAGTTTCGTGACTTCTCCATTAAACTTGTGCTGTGATTTTGTATCTGACACTCAGGGCTGGGCCTGAGCTCAGTCTACTGTGCGCTGTATACCTGCAAAAATATTCCCAGAACCAGTGCAACATCAGCAAACTGGCATCCTGCCCCCAAACTCTTTGTCATTCTCCCAGGACCAATGATGAGTAAGCTAGTCAGATGAGCTTTGAATACCTGAGGTCAACACCATAGATTTAAGGAATTTAAGAAATCCAATAATTAAGGTTTAAATCCAGTCTCTTGCTTGCTTGTTTTATTTCCCAAACTCCCCATGTATTTTTTTTTTTAATTTACCTTCTTGGCATATACTCTGGCTTCCCTGCTTATGATGATACCATGTTCAAAGTTTGGTCCTCGGAGTGTTTAAAAAGAAAACACACAACAAAAAGACAATGCCTCTGCATAAAGAAGCATCTGACACTGTACGGCAGAAGTTCAAAGCTGTGACTAATGACCAGCCTTTGCCGTTGGACAGCCTATGGAAGCCAAGTGATCTAGCTGATTAACAAGCTGTCATGAAATCCCATACTTAACAACAAACAAAACCAACAACAACAACAAAAAAAAGGTTTACTAGTAACAAGAGCAGTAATTTGTAGATATCTGTAAATACTAGATCTTATTGTGTCTAATTCTGTGAGCTGTTTGTAACGTCTTTAGACCTGCTGTGAATGGTCAGGTTTGCTACGGAGTTCCACATGTTATATAAACACCACATGAAGTGAAAGTCATAACATGAGGGGTGTTTAATCCTTTTGCAGGCTGAAACTGACCCATGGGTCCTGGTAATAATTCTGAAATGTAGTAGCATAGTTTGTTCTGTAGTACAGGGATTGCTGTGCACATTTATGTTTGCCGTACTTGTGACAGGCATCTCTGGGGCAGTTTCAGTCACTACTGTGAACTACAGCCATTCTAATAAAAATAACAAATATTTCTATATTTTTTTCTGTTGTTTGAGGGGAAAAAAATGCTTTCAGAATACTTGATTATCAAATTATTTTAAGTACTGCAGATTGCATTTCAGCATCAAATAGGTAACACCCCCCCCCCGCTTGTTCTGGTTTTGATTTCCATTAATTCCCACACCTATGCCCTGCAGTCGGGAGTTGCCACAGCCGCTTGGGCAGGTAAGTGGGTGTCTTCGCAGCCCATGTCAGTGCCACTGCTTTGTTGTCTGCCTTGTGTAAGTGTGCATATGTCGCACTACCTTGGCTAGCATGCGTAGGGAGGGGTGTAATGCCCCTATACAGGTCCATGGTGAGACCCCCATCTAGAATATGGAGTCCAGTTATGGAGACCTCACCTACTCAAAGGATATAGATAGGGTGGAGAGAGTCCAGAGGAGGTGACCAAAATGGTACATGGCATGCATCAGAGGCCCTATGAGGAGAGGATGGAGGAGCTTGATCTGTATCCACTGGAAATTAGGAGGGAGAGGGGGATATGATTGAGACATTTAAATATTTGAAGGGGATAAACTAGGTGAGGAAGGGAGCATCTTTTGGAGGAAAAAAGTCCGAAAACTAGGGGGCACAGCTTGAAACTGGAAGGAGGACAGTTCAGAGGTAAAAGGAGAGGGTACTACTTTACAGAGAGGTGTGTGGTCCCCTGGAACAGCCTACCGGAAGAGGTGGTGGGGGCCAAAATGATAGGAGAGTTTAAGAGGTCATGGGTTAATTACATGGGATTAACCAGAAGAGGAAGGAGATAAGAAAAATTATCATAGAAATCTTGTTTCTTCCAGGGATCACACAGTATGATTAAACTAATTAAGTCAGCCTTCAGTGTTGAACTGCCACAGAGATAAAATTTATGCAAATGATGGAACTCATTGGCTCGTGCCAAACTCAAGCTGTTGCCCTTAGTAACTGCTGCACTCTGAGTGCTCAGGTTCATTACGCAGCCTCAACGGGTAAAGACCCTTTAGCTAACTGACTATGTAGATTAAGCCTCCCTTAATTACATCCCCAAAAACTAACAAGTCCCAAGTAGGGACCACAGTGTGAACCAACTGGCTAAAGAGCTTAAGAATTTAGTCTAAACCACATAACATTCAAAGAAGAGATACAGAACCAAAGTCTGTCCCTTTATCTATAGGTTCAGGTAGGGAAGGTAGGATGGGAGCTTTAATAATACTATGTGATCCCCTGGAAGAAACAAGATTACTATGGTGAATATTTCTTCTTCTAACCCCAGGAATCACACAGTATGATTAAACTAATGCAGACTGCCAAGCAGTACCTTTGGAGGTTGGGCCAAGAACCTATCTTGAAAACAGGTTCTGTAGCATTGCTGTACCAAATCTAGAATTACCTCTGGATTGTATGTCCAGGCTGTAATGCTTGGTAAATGTGTGTACTGTTTTCCATGTAGCTGCTTTGCAGATTTCCAAAAGTGGAAAACCCCTTGCAGCTGCTACTGATGCTGCTATGCCTCTGGTAGAATGTGCCCTGAAGCCCAGGAGAGCTTGCTTATCAATTTTACTGTAACAGAACTGTATGCAGGCTACTATCCAGCATGTAATGGTTTGTTTTGATGCAGGTTTTCCCTTACCAACTTCCCCATAAGTGAGGAACAGCTAGGCATGTTGTGGTCTTTAAATTTTGGTCTTGTCATGGTAGTGGCTTAATGTCTTTTGACATCCAAGCTATGTAGTTTCTGCTCCGGTGAGCTGGAGTTCTCAGTGAAGAAAACAGGCAAGATGATAGTTTGCTTCAAATGGAAGTCTGAAACCACTTTAGGAAGAAATTTCCTATTGATCCTAAGTACAACTTTGTCCCTGTGAAAGGAAATGTAGTCCACATCTGTGCACAGGGCTTGCAATAATTCACTTATTCTCCTGGCTGAAGTGATGGCCACTAAGAAAACAACTTTCCATGTGACATACTTCAGGTCTGTGGTTGCCATGGGCTCAAAGGGTGGCTCCAAGAGCTTGGCAATACAAATGTTTAGATTCCAAGCCGAGACTGGTTCCCTAAGGGGAGGATGAAGGTGGTTGAGACCCTTAAAGAATTTGTGAAAGACAGGATGAGAGGCCATGGACCTGTTTTTACCAGCTGACACATATGCTGAGACTGCCACCAGGTGTACCCTCAGTGTCGAAGGTCTAAGGTCCAGTGAGTGTAGGTGGGTCAGACAGTCCAGCAGAACAAGATGACTAGCACTAGAGGGAACAATGTCCCTTCCTAAGCACCAAATAGAAAACCTCTTTCACTTTCAGGAGTAGGTTTTCTTAGTGGATGGCTTCCTGGACCCCCTGAACACTGTCAGAACCTCCTCTGAGAGGTTTAGGCTAGATTCTAGATCTTCAAAAGCCATGCCTTCAGCCATAGGGATGTGAGGTTGGGGTACAGGATTCTGCCCTAGGAGGATGTCAGTAGGTTGTGCCACCTCTGGGACAGATGAATTGGAGGAAGAGACAGAAATACCATGGCTGCTTGCTCCAGTTTGGTGCCACCAGGATCATTGTTGCTGGCTGTGACCTGAGCTTCACCAGGGTCCTGAGCAATATGGGGGAAGGAGGAAAGGCATACAGGAATCTTCCTGACCAATCCAGTGCAAGTACGCCCATTGAGACTGTGCCTCTGCTGGGAGGCCTGCAACAGAACTGTGGTAGGTGGTGATTGTCTATGGAGGCAAAGAGATCGCTCTCTGGTGTGCCCCACCTTCTGAATACTGTCTGTAGCACTTGTGGATTCAGTGCCCATTCGTGATGATCCTGGCTGATTCTGCTGAGGGAGTCTGCCAGGATGTTGTCCTTTCTGGAAGGCAGATAGCAGACATGGACGCCTGTAGGAGAGTAGGCCAGATGCCACAGCTTCATTGCCTCTGTGCACAGAGGGGTGGATCTGGTTTCCTCTTGTTTGTTGATGTAGTACATGGTGTAGTGTTGTCTGTTCTGAAGTGTGCCACCTTATTTTTTAAGTGAGGAGCAAATGCCTGAACAGCCAGGTACACTGCCCTGAGCTCTAACAGCTTTATGTGCAGAAGTGATTCCCGAGGGGACCATGTTCCACTGACTGTTAAATCCAGCATGTGCGCCCCCTGCCCTAGCAGGAGGCATCCATTGAGAGCACCACTGAGGGATGCTCTTTTAGGAAGGGAATTCCTTCCCTGAGGTTTTCTCTGTCCAACCACCACTGTATGGCATGCAGGAGGGTGTTTGTGACTGGCACAAATTTGGCTAGGGCATCCTTTTTCTGAGACCAGTGAGTTCGTAGGTGGAACTGCTGTATGTCTCTCATCTGAAACCTTGATCCTGGAACAACTGCTGTGGCAGCTGCCATGTGGCCCAGCAGGTGCGAGAAGTGTCTTGCTGGCCTGGGCCTGTCTAGCTGGAATGATCCTGCTGTCTGCAGGAGGCTGTTCACCCTGTCCTGTGGGAGAAATGCCCTACCTTGGCTGGCGCCCATCTCTGCTCCAATGAAATCAAGGAGCTGAATTGGTTCTTGTTGGGACTTCTGTATGTTTATCAGGAATCCCAGAGACTCTAACATGCACTTGGTTAGGGCCAGGGCATCTCTGGTCTGCTGCAGGGACTGACCCATGACTAGCTAGTCATCCAGGTATGGGGAAGATGGTCACTCCCTGCCTTCTTAAATGTGCCACCACCACCGCCAGATACTTTGTGGATGTCCTGGGGACGGAAGTTAAGCTGAATGGCATTGCTGCAAACTGGTGGTGGCCTGAGGGTAGTCTGAACCGCAGGTATTTTCTTTGGCTGGGCCTGATTGGAATGTGGAAGTATGCATCCTTTAGGTCTAAGGATGGCAATCAGTCCCCTTTTTGCAGTGTGGGGATGATCATGGACAGATTACCATTTTGAACTTTGGTTTTAGTATATGCTTGTTCAGGAGTTGCAGATCCAGAATGGGTCACCAATTCCCATTTTTCTTCTGAGTGAGGGGAATATCTTGAGTAGAAGCCCTTTCCCCTCTGTAGCAAGGGTACGGGTTCCACTGCTTTGATGGCCAACAGGTTTGCCACCTCTGCTTCCAAGAGGATCTTGTCTGCATAAGTAGCTAGGGTGAAATTTCTGTCTCTTAGCTTGGTAATGACTTGAAGCTTAGAGACAGTCCTTGGCTCACTACCTCCAAAATCCACTTGTCTGTGGTGATGGTATACCAAGCTTGGAGGTAGTGAGGCAATCTGCAACCTACTGGCAAGGGGGAGGCGACCTGTACCAGCCTGTCAAGGATTCTGCTTTGGCTGGGACTGTGCTTGAGGTACCTGTGCTGACCTCCTCATGGACCTTCTGCCTCTACCTCTGAAGTACCCCCCCCTGGACTGCTGGTAGTCAGGCATTGCTTGAACCTGGGGTATGAGCCCCTACCCCTGCCTCCCCTGTACTGGGACCTGTAAGAAGTAGAAGGCTTTTCCTTGGCATAATTGCTTCTATAGGCGATCTTGTACTCCTCCACCTTTTTCATATAGGCTCCTGTTGTGTCTCTAAAAAAGGAATCACCCTCACAAGGGAAATCCATTGCTTTGGTCTGTGTGTCTTGGGTCAGGTTTGTGGCCCTAAGACATGCAAACCATCACATAGAGCTGGAGAGAGTCATGAGCCAGGCTGCAGTATCATTAGCATCCACAGCCATGTGGAACTGATATTTAGTGGCATCCAGTGCAGACTTAGCAGTTTCTGTCAAGTCCACTGCCACATCCCCTGGTACTTTATCAGCCAGTGCCAGAACAGTATTCCATAAAGCCTTTTGGTACTGGACTGCATAAGCCATGTAGCTGGCCTGTCTCACCAGGAGTGAAACAGCCAAATACCCTTTCTTTCCCATCCCATCAGTTTTCCTGGTGTCTCTGTCAGGAGGGTGGGATGATATAAGTATCTTAGCTTTGTCACCAGCTGCTGCCTGAACCACTCCCTCATGATCCAGTGGTGAAACAAAAATGCAGCAGTGGATCTGTCATGTTGATATTTTTCATCAACCTTTTTGTCAACCCCTGGATGGTAGTGGGGTTTTTCAAAATGTGTAGCATTGCTTTCCTGAGGGACTTATGCATGGGGAGCATCAACCACGTTGTGGGTGCTAGCCCCATCATTTCTAGAAAGTCAACTTTCTCTCCATCCTCCTCAGTCTCCTGGATGGGGAGATTCAAGGTTTCTACCATTTGCTTGACAAATAAGTAGTGAGAGGTATAATCATCAGGACCCCTGGGTGGGGAACCAAAGTCCTGCTCAGGGGAAAACTCGGGTTCAATGGGGTCCCCTCCCTCCTCCTCTGGATTATCATACACATCAATTGGTTCCTGACCACCTGGAACCAGGGCAAGGACCGGTGGAACTAGTGTGAGAACCAGGACTACAGTCTGGAGGGTTTGCAGAACCTGCAGTGCCTTTGCAGTGTCCTCAGCAGAGGGCATAAGTGTTTTGTTTGCTGAGAGCTCCTTAGCCTTCTCGGCTGGAGATGCAGCGACTTGCTTTTCTTTGTGCTTTTTCTTTGTTGGAACCGGTTCACTAGCCAGTTCCACAGGCCTTTTAGCCTTACCAGAGTCAGTCTTTTCTGTGGATTTTGGGTCCACTGCCTCTTTGGGCTTGTCCTTATCTTTTTTAGAGGAGGAAGTAGACAGGACATCTTCTGAAGAAGTTGCAGGAGTTGCCATTTCTTCAAATTTCTAGCCCTTTTCTGAAGAGTTTTTGGGCAAAATGTTTTACAGATAGCACAATTCGCAAAAATATGTCTAGTTCTCAGACAAAAAACGCATAAGTCGTGTTTGTCTGCTTTGGCTACTTTCTGGCCACAACTAATACTGTTCTTAAAACCAGCAGGTCCTGTCTTTTTCTTAGGTTTAGGAACCTCTGATATTGATTTAATATTTAAACCACAAAATTGTTATACAAAGCAATTGGTTGCCTGAACCGATAACATTTATCAAATAGCAAAGTGATCGGTTCCCAAAAGTAAAATGGAACCGAGCACTAATCGGTTCCCTGACAAAAAAGGGAACCATAAACACAGTACATCTGTAATAAAACTATACAGATCCTGAAAGGAACTGTAACTAAACGGTAAATAACACTGAAATCTGAGGTAAAAACACCTTTGAAACAGTGATTCCTCGCTGTTCTGCGGAACCAATGAAGAACCGAAAAAACAAATAAAAAGAACCCAAATAACTAACTAAAACTATACTATAAGGACAGCAATTAATATAAATGAAGTAAAAAGTGGTACTTATCGACAAATAAAAATAATTGAAGAGAGCTCTCCGAGGCATCTTAACTGGCAGGTGGAGTGAAGAATCTGAGCACTCAGAGTGCAGCAGTTTGAAACTGGCAGGAGCCAATAAGAGTTCAATCATTTGCATAAATTCTGTCTCTCCGTGGCAGTTCAATACTGAAGGCTGACTGCATTAGTTTAATCATGCTGAGTGATTCCTGGGGTTAGAAACCTAGAAAGTAAGAGGGACCAGAGTCTTCAGGTGGGGGTGGGGGTTTACAGTCAGTTAGGTCTAGGGTACATATGGGGATGGGATAAGGGGCAGACTGGATGGGCCAATGGGTCTTTTCTGCTGTCAGATTTCTAAGTTTCTACCCATGCCCCTCCTGCCTCCCTGGGAGATGGGAACTCACCTCTGCAACCTACTGCCCTCAATCTGGAATCACACACGGGGGCTCTCTTGGGGTTGAGTAGTTTGCAGAGGTGAGGAGCAACATACCCAGCCCCCAGAAGGCTTCAGTGCATGATTCTGGGCTCATGTGTGAACCCTGGTCTGCTAAGTGGCACCAAGATGCTGCCACTCTAGAGAGTCAGCCCGCTGATCACTATTTGGACTTGCATGACAGATTGTAGTATATTTTTACAGCACCTTGTGGTTAACATTTCTCACCTATGCCTTTTTAAATTGTTTACTCCCTACCTCATGCACCTTATATCCCCCTGATTCTGTCTTGAGGTGCCCCTGCCCCTGCATTCTCTTGCCACAACACTGCTCTCACTGTCAAGTCCCAGATTCCCTGGTTCTGGCTCCACACATTTCCTCCTCTGCAGCAGCAGCAGCAGCCTAAGCAAGCCCTGGGCTTACAGGCCCGGGAGAAATATATCCGTCAATGCTGGAGTTGGGAGGAGAGATGGCAGAGGACAGGTCAATCAGCCCGGGTGCGGCATGGGGGGGGGGGGGCTGGCCATCACAGTGACAGCCAATTAAGCTGTGTTTTTACCTTGCTTTACATCCTCCACCCACCTCCCAGAGTGTACATACTGCTTCACACATTACAGTGTCGGGGGGAGGGGGAGACTGGCATTGCATGGTCACCAAGGACATCCAGGCCACCTCCCTGTCCACAGGAGGTACCATGGGAGTGGGCAAAAAGCTCTCTTCCCCCAAGCTGAATAGTGCTGCTGCAGCACTCTCTTAGCTACACCCACCCAGGGTGGGTGGGTGGGTGCAGGTTCATGATGCAAACCTGGGTTGCCCACATGGGAGCAGGATGCCACTGGCTGGCAATCTATACCTTTTACTCCATTTTAATCACTCTTATTCCCAGTTTGTAGGGGCCTCCACTCCCCCCATTTCGAGCCTGCTTGCATTTTTACATGACCCTCCTCCTGGCTAGGGGTATTAAAGATGGTACAGATGTTTTAGGATGGGACTCACGACCAAACACCAACTGCACTTACTTGACCTCCCAAGCGTGAAGCTAACCTCCAGGGCTCCACTGGTACATGGGTGGGGCTATTGGATTCATGGGCAAGAGGGTTTAGAGAATCTGAATGCAGAACAAAGTCAAATGTCCCAATGGGGGTTATAAAACAAAGCAGGATCCTTTACTGCTACTATGAGAGCTCAAAGACACTGATAGGAAAACCTCCTGTCACTGCATTTTGCACCTTCCAGCCGCACAGTCTCTGTTCGCTTCACCTTGTCACCGAGGGTGAACAGTCTTTACTCCTGGGTTGGCTTCAACCTGGTGGGTACTCTTGCTGGCATAATATTGGCCCTGAGGGAGGCATCCAACAGTTCTCAGAGTCCACCACCCCAGGCATCATGGGTGGGGACTCTCTGGGCATCTCCTAGTCCATGTTTCCCATTTCACTTACACTTGCAGACTACACAGTTCCAGTGCCAACATCTGTGCAGCACTACTAGATCTGGTCATAGACTTTTTGAATCAACTCTGTCTTCCCACAGAATCTATTCTTGTGTACTTTCTTAACAGATTTAGACTCTTAAATCATCCTGCTTACACACAGGGGCATCTGTCTGACACCAGCCGGCAATATTCAGACCTTTTGGAGGCTATACCTGTCTACAGTTACGCTCTGAGGTGAATTTCCATTTTCTGATATAAATTTTGCAACTTCACAGCCATATGTCCTCAGCTGGGGAGGGAGGGCACTACTGGATGACAAAGCAAGTCACTTTACATGAGCAATAGAGTGGACATCACCACAAATCATTTGCCCACATTTCTCTTCAAGAACAACTTTATGACAGACAGACTTCCAACTTCTATCTTCAATTCTTTTTCTCCTAGTGGAGAGGGGGACACCACCCTTCTGATGTTCTGAATTCAACAGCAGCCATCACGAACATGCACATTTCTCGATGCCAGGCTCTATAGAGAAACTACAGAACAGTGAGAGCTGGAGCTGTGTGCCAGGTGCACATCTCCCACAAAGGGACATGAGAGGACATGGCCTTAGATTAGATTTAGGACACAAATGAGGAGACACTTTTTCACAGAGAGGGTCGTGGCAGAATAGAATGCGCTACCGGAGGAGGTGGTAGCCTGTAAGACAGTGGGTAATTTCAAAAGGGGATGGGACAAGGTGAGGGGGGGGAGTAATTTGGAAAGGGAGGGGGGCAGGGCAGCTGCAAGGTGAAGGTGCTAGCTGCACACTCGAGCAGACTTAATAGACCAGGTGGCCTATTTCTGCTGGCAAATTCGTATGTTTATGTGTAACTGTGACTCACCAGTCTCAGCCATTCAGTTTAGACCACTGACTCCTCCGCTTTGGAATGCCAAGTCAGACCACCTGACCCAGTCCTCCTAGGGCATTGAAAACTGGCACAACTTAGAGGTTGATGGACACTCTTAAAAGCACACAGCTCCTGAGGGGACTACATTTAGGTTTGAAATGATTAATGGTGAGCATCAATAAATATGGCTGCCACAGGAGTTTGATCAGTTTTACCAGCTGTATCTGAACACCCAGTTTCCAGCATCACTTTTCTGATAACTAATATGAACTAGCAAGTAACAGACACTATTCCTTGATCCTCTGGAACAGTGGAAACAGCAGGCTAACTCTAAGCCATGAAAATAAAATAAACAAACACACGAAATAGGCATACTCAGATTTGTAAAAAAGGAAACTGGCTGCTGAAATGGTAAATGCAGGTGAAAAGTTTATTCAGTTGACATAAAGAGCCCAGACACTGATACCTTGGTACTTTGCATAATAAAAGCAACACTTTCTCTGGGGGCCATAAAGTGCCCGCAAGGTGAACATAAACTAAAATGCCACGTAGTATAATTACATTTAAACTAAAAATAAACAGGAATCAACGTCAGAGGCCTCAAAGAAATGCTTAGTGAAGAATGTATTAAAATGTGTTTTTTTAATGTGGGTTTTTGTGCCCCTTCCCTGCCGTCACTTATGGATATTCCTTGCTGAGGGGAATTCACTGTCATTCAGATGGCAGGGTGTTTTCCTACCCACAGCTTTTCCCTTTGTTCCTCTCTCTTCCTCAAGTGTGGGCCATACTCTTCGGCCTCAGCAACGCAGCGAGCTCCTGTGGAAGGAGCAAGCTCCCTGACCCACCCGCAGGAGTTACTGCACACTGGACCCCACTGCCAGCCCTCCCCTGCAGAGGCACACTGCCCTCCAGCAGCTGCCTGCAGCCTGGCCTGCCTCCTGGTGCAGCAGCCAGAGTCTGGTCATCTGCACAGCAGTACAATACGCTGATAAGCTGTCACTATGCCACCATGGCAGCTTTATACAACAAGGGATATGCAGTGGGCTGACTCAAAATATGCAATTTATCTGCAAGCGTGAGGGGGCAGGAGCATAACTCATGCGTGGTAGAGCCACAAGTGTGCTATGAAAGTCCTGCCCACTCACACTTGGAGATAAATTGCTATATTGAGTCAGACTGTTGTGTATTCAATATATACAACAGTAATTTACAAGACATAGCTTTTAGATCTGCAGTTTGTTTGAAGCGTCTGCTGTTATTTTTGTTTTAACTGCTGACTTCAGTGCTGCACTTGGCATCGTGATGTCATCAGCATTGTGAAAGCTGCTCTCTGATTGGTTCAGTATTCCACTGTGATGACAACTTTAAAAATATCCATTCTGACAACAGTAAAAGCAATATTTTTTTAATATGTTGCTGTTACTGATGTCTCTAGCTTTGATATTTTTTATCTTGTCATTTTTATCTTCACTCCTGTTGTGTATAAATGTTTTTAATACAAACCAAGATTGTGATGAGTTATAAACTAAGTCATGTTTTTTTTTTTTTTTTTACATTTTTGAACGGTGATGAAACAGCATCAAACTTGGATTTTCAAGGTAAACAGTAGAATTATTCAGAAGGACTTTATCTACTGGGCCCTGAGATCAATTTTTAAAATGGGTGACAGTGTGTGTGTGGGTAGGGTGCAAACTTATTTAAAGTTCTCATCAAAATGAGTTACAGGTTTTGCTGTTCGATCAAAACAAAACCAAGACATAGTTACTGCTTATTTCATCCCATTATTTAGTGCCAATCAACTGTTTTTTTTTTATTTTGCCAGTAATGCAGCTGGCATGTGATATTTTATAGCATTCTGGCAAATTGCCATCAAAACAGATCAGCCAACTGACAGAACTCCAGCCAAATGATATAAGTAAGACAGACTTGCCTGACAAACTGCGCAGCCCTTTAAGTGATTTGTCATCAGAATGCAGGAATGCTCTTGGTGAGTGGCAGCAACTTGAACTCTGCTTTGCTGTTTATTTACCCACAATAGCCCTATAGTGATGCAACATCTTATTTACAGGGGGGACTTTGTTTACCCAGTTTTGTAGCTGGGAGGGGCAGAAGCATGAGAAGATGATGTCAGACTTGTTTGCTTCCACTTTAGTTATGTTCTGCACCATCACCTTCATACAGTCTGCGTGCCTTGTGATGTAATGCACTCATGTAAATATAAGCAGGGCGCCTGCATTCCCTGAAGCTCTACAACCCATGGTTCTGTGGCAGGGCTCCCAAACCTCTGGGTCAGGTTTGTTTGGCTTTTGCTTATGTTTTGTTTTACTACTGTGGGCATATTTCTGTCCAGTCGGTGGCTAATATAACGTGTGATGTCATTTACGACAACAGATGCTGAGGATTAGAAGAAAAAATTACTTACCATAGTAATCTTGTTTCTTCCCAATGATACTCAGGTAGTCAGAACTTCTGCAGTGTCCCTTTAAGACTGAACTGCCCAGAGAGAGAATTTGGAATGTATGCAAATGATGGAATCTTTGCGCATGCTATTTTCAAATGCTGCCTTTAATTAACTGCCTAGGTTTTAAACCCTTTGATTTCCTTGGAGCCTGGAAAGACAGGCCTCAAAAAACTAAACATCTATATATAAAAACCTTAGTAATTAGAAATATAATAATAATGGAATAACACCCAAATGCCCCCAAGAGGGGGGAAACCCCCAAAGCTGGCGGTCATAAAATGTAACAAAACCCCTGAATGTCAGAAATCACCTGAAGGGGAAAAACAACAAAATGACCTTAAATCACAAACAATAGTGCCCGATTGTGGCACCTATAAAGTAGGTCATAAAACACTCCCAGGAGTGCAAAGGCTATTGGTTCTTGAAGGGAGGCAGGGTAAAGAAGTTTTGAATTCCTGAGTATCACTGGGAAGAAACAAGATTACTATGGTAAGTATTTTTATTTCTTCTAACCTCAGTAATACTCAGGTATTCATAACATCTGCAGACTAAGAAGCAGTACCTTTGGAGGTGAGGGTGGTGTTTTGTTTACATGAAAATCACCACAAATAGTGATTTCTGCAGCAACATAGAGGATAATAGATGGGTAGCCATATACAACAAGTCTGTGTGTGCATCAAGAGGTTCCCTATTTGTCATAGAAAACTTGAGATGAACATACAGGCTTGTCTGTGTATGAATGTCCATACATTATCTTTCATAGTGAATGAGCATCCGTGCCCATTTCAGACACTCTGCTTTATTTCAGTGAACTGGTATGGTGGTGGTGGTGGGAGGGGGGCATTTGAGGGTTGTTGGTGGGCTCCAATTACTGCTTCAGTGTAGAGCTAGCAACTATAGCTGATCTTTTAAGTTCAAATTAAAAAAACAAAAAACAGCTTCCAGCTCGATTGGCTAGACAAGCGATCTAAGTTGTTGTGCTGCTGTAGTGACGTTACTATTGTAGCAAAACATAGAGGATAATGTGTGGATCACTGTGCACAACAAAGTTGTGCTTCCTTTGAGGAGGTTGTCATAACAACCAGCTGACCATGAGAGCAACGCTCGAGAGGTCCTTGATTGTAATGGCAACCTCGAGCACAACGTTGTCTGTGCACAGCATCCCATATATTGTTCTTTATAATATATGGGCCATTTCTTTTTTTGTCTATTTTAACTGAATTACCATTTGTAAGAGAGGAAACAATCACCCGCTGCCATAATCCAGCATTAGCTTCGTCCATAACTGACACGGAAGGCAGTGTAAATGAAAGTGACAGTGAATGAAGCTAACGATCAACACAGTGGTTTTGAACAGAACATTAGATCATGCTTTGGATTCGATGTTGTAGTGCAGTAGTGATGTACTTAAGAAAACAACTTCCTGATGTCACTACTATACTACAGCAACTCTAGGATTGCTGCTGTTTTCTATGTACAGTAGCACCATCCCATATACATAGAGAATACTGGATGAGCAGTCATGTAAAGCCAGTGTGTTCTGCCACAGAGGGGATTCTGATTCCTTGCGACCTCGAGAGCAAAGCTAGAGAGGTCTGAGGGGATCAGAATCCCTGAAGTGGCAGAACCAACACATGTTCAGCGAGATTGCATGTCCAATATTTTTTATAGTGTATGGTGCCTAAAACCCAACAAAATTCAATGTCAGTCTTCAAAGTCAAATACAGTTTGAAATGGTATTGCCTCATGGCAGTTTCTTGTGGTTCAATTCAAAGTAAAGCTCAAGCTTTTCCTTAAGAATGAGTAGAATGCTGCTCTGCACATATGGGCTGAATAGCATTGTATAAACTTTCTTATACAATGGCAAGAAAGAATCCTGGATTCTGATTGGTCAGTTGGCCATCACAGCAGGGTTGTTATCCTGGCATAACATCCCTGCTGATGATTAGGGTGACCATGATGACCATTACTTACTTTTTTGCATCTTCTTAAGAAACAAAATATTTTTCCAGACTGACAAAACATTCTTTAAAATTATTTTTATTCTGTATAAAATAACAAGCCATTGTATAATAGGAATAATGCCCTCCAGGGTGGGTGTTATGCTGGGATAACATCCCTTCTCCAGTTTAGATGCCTCGGCGGTGGCCTCAGGCCCAACCACCAAGGTGGGATATTGTCAGCAACCTACCCTGAAGGCATGTTACTTAATCTTAACCTGAACAGCTTTTCAGCATGGATACAAAATGAGCCAGAAAAATGTTCCACCATACATTATTGTAACTATTTTAGGCATGGATTTCCATGTAGTACAACATTCTACCTTACATTATATAGAGAATATGTCATGAGCAACTATGCGCTACCAGTATGTTCTGCCACAGAGGGGTTCTGATTCCTCTTGACCTCGAGAGCAAAGCTCGAGAGGTCCATGGGAATCAGAACCCCTTTGTGGCAGAACACACTGGTTGTGCATAAAGTTGCTCATCCTGTATTGTTTATAGTGTATAGTGATCTATGAAATGTGCACATGGTGTTTTTTCACTTTCAGAACAAAACTAACTTGTGCAAGTCTCTAGAGGTTTCAGAATACTGTTGTACCACAGAAGGATACAATCACATTCCATGACCTTTGACCTGTGGTACAGCAGCATTTTGAAAGGGATGGAATTCTATACAGAACAATACTCTGCTATACACTATATAAAAGTTCTGTGACAAAAAAACGAGTTCTGTGACAGCATAACCACAGAATTTCGAGGGTCTTGACTATAACCAATCAAGACTCCCTGGTTCCTTTGTGGATGCAGTTGTTGCATTTTTTGAATGCCTGGGCCGTGGTTGTAATATTCAATGCCACATTATCCCTCGAACCCTAAATTAACTCTAGTTAATATAACCAGCTCAAATTTTGGAACTCTGTGGGGACATCATGATTCTATTCCATTCCATTCTCCCTTTGTGCTTCTCAGCTATCAAGCGTAATATTACCTTTTTTTTTATTTTGTGGACACCATTTTATCATCATCCAGTGGTTATCTGAGGATGTTCGATATCACAGGGTTGCTCATAATTGCCACTTGTATTCCAGATTAAATTGGATATGTTTCACTACTTTGCTTTGGGTTGGGGCCAGGTTGGGGGTTCAACAATTTAAACAATTCTGTTGTTCATGTGTACTCTACTTCTGCAATGAGCAGTTTCACTACCGAAGTTATCCTGGTTCGATGTCTGATGAATAATTGATCAGTATGCTGTTTCTTGGTAACAGTGGATATCTACATATTTACAAAAATCAAATAACAGAAATAAAAAAAAAAAAGAACTCCTCAAAACTCTGAGTCAGAACCATAACTGGCTGGCAGTAGAAGATGCACACGATGGAGCTGCGTCATGTTTTCATCTGGTATTTCCTATGTTCCTATATGCGTTTGGTAGTAAATTATTTTGTCATCTCTGCCCCAAGGTTCAGAATAAGTTGCTGCTTCATAACATTCAATCAGAGTGTGAGATTTTTTTTAAAGTGAAACTCTGGGAACATTGTAAAAGCCATCTATCTTGTATCCATCCATCCATTATGTCCCTATGTATATTATGTTGTGCTCCAGTGATGTCATATACTTGTCACCTCTTGCTCTGGGACCCTACTAAAAATGAGCCAGCTGTCTCAAAGGATTATATCCAAGATCCCTGTGGATAAATGTGTAAGAATGGACAAGTTCAAAAATGGAGGGTAGGGTCAGAAGCCGCAAACTAGTGTAGGGCTTACGGGCAGACTGGATGGGCCTAGTGACCACTATCTGCCAACAATTTCTGTGTTTCTATGAAGGGGTAATCTCTGCAGAAAAATATGTAGACACAGACACCTTTAAAAAAGGAGAGGGGTGAGGACATAAGATCCCAAGGGGTGAGGACATAAGATCCCAGTTTTTCTCACTAAAGGTTAATACCATCAGTGTAGAAAATGCCCAAATACTACGTTGTATGTAACTCAGTCTGAAGAAGAACTAACAGCACCAGAAAATGTCATATTATTCACTTCAGTGTAGTCCTTTGTGTCACTTCTCTAGTGTTGTGACCCCTCGTGACATCCTGACAGCAAAGCTCTAAAATAGACCATTAAAGCAACAGTCGCTGTAATGGTCTGTTTTGACAATGCTTGTTCCCAGTGTCCTGCCTCCTCCCTGGAACAACTCTGACCTGGAGTTGATCATATTAGAATGCGGGGTGTAGGGTGTGGGGAGAAGAACCCCCCACATGGGAGGGAGTGGGGGGCATTGCCCCCCCAAAAAAAAAAACAGTCTTTTGTGAGTGCACAGTATTGGTGTTGGTATTGTGCCGTTGCTGTGTGGGACATCGGGATTCTTTCTGTCACGCACACTTGGTGCTTCCCCTTTAGTGACTCTTATGACATCATCAGATAATGTCAGTGCTGAAAAATGCTGTAAGTACTTTGGATCTGTCCTTGTATCAACAATCTTTTTTAAAATAAAAGTACAGGCAGAAGAAATAAGTATGTTGCTCCTCTGATTTTATAAGGTCCATTTTATTTGAGCGGCGAATGAATTTTCCTCTCCACAGGCTTAAATATTGTAAACATAATGACAAAACAACTGCAGTGTGTATTTTGTTAAGGGGGGAAACCAGGGTCCAAAACTAAATGTTTCCCTCTCTCTATATAATAATCCAGAATGTATTCACGTACAACACAGTTGTAGTAAAAACGAGGTGAATCTCAACGACTTGCATATTTTTTTGTCATGGCTGAATCAGCGAATAGTTGCCTGTTTCTTGAATGATTAGATTAGCTCTTGAATTTTAATTTTTTTTTAAATGGAGGTCAAGTTCCCTTTTGCTAGCCCCCTTCTTTCAGTCTCCAAAAGGCCTTGGGTAAAAGGATGTTGGTTTAAGCCTGTACTCTGTTATTTCTAGATGGACTGGGTTGTTTGTTAGAAAATTGCATTTGTTATCTGTGTAAGAAAAATGGCATCTTTCATGTGTGCAAAATGCTACAGTATTTTTTTCCTTTCCTAGAAGTGCAATAATGTATACACTGACTTTTTAATAAAACACATTGCTGTTGCAAGTTTCTGTTGTTAATTCTTACCAATATACAAATTTTTTTTTCAGAACCTCTAGCAGCACATGGGCAACTTTTAATAGGCTGGAAGAAATTCCGTCATAGCTAGAGGCAGTTTCCAGCTCTCGTTCTTTAGCCAATTCTTATATGGCTTCTGTTCTTCCATACATATACTGCTAGCTATACTATCTTTCTTTAACCCTTTCCTTTCTACACAGTGACTTATTTTTTTTTTTTATTCTAATCTAACTTTCCTGTTTCATAGTCTTGTATATTTGATCGGCTGATTTTCTATGGTTCAGCAGTGTTAAGGCAAAGAAGTTATAAACTGTAGTACTGAGGTTTGGAAATTAGAATAATAGGAAGTTTAAACAATTACCTAAAACGTTGCCTCACTACGCACCTAGGCATGTATTAATCCCAGACAGTCAACGGCCTATTGTGTCTTATTGTTTATAAATACTCTTGATGAACTACCATAGAGGTAAGGAAATTTATTTTTTCTAAACCATGTAGAAAGATGCTGTTTAATGATCACATTTCCTCCACTCTCTGGGTCTGTCTACAAAGCAGGGTGGAATTTCCAGCTGGGGACAGACAGCAAGGGACTTTAATCTTCGATTTTTAATTTGTCAGGAGCATTCACAAGAAAAGAGCATGCAGCAAAGAGTGTTATCCTGTCCTAAGCTGGGAATTTATCACTGTTTTTCTACCAACTTACAGGACAGCTCAGTACCAGCGTCATGGCAGACGTGTTCATGCTGTCTTGCTAATGTCAAGAGCTGGCCACCTTCCCCTTGAGTATCTGACTGCACTGTCACCTGTGGTCACCCAGGTGGCAGTATCACAGTAGGACATGCACTGCCACCCCACCCTGGCCAGCCACACCTGACAGCCCACAGTCATTCCCAAACTGCTGTTGCTGGTGCTGCAGGTGGCAGTATCACAATAGGACATGCACTGCCACCCCAGCCCACCCTGGCCAGCCAACCCCACCAGCCCACAATCATCCCAAACTGGTGTCACTGGTGCTGCAGGTGATGGCTTTTCTGCTGCAGCAGTGGGCCAGCTGCATTAGGTTTTATACCATGCTTGTCACATGCACTGTATCTCCAAGTGTTCATTGGCCAGGTAATTAGTTACTGGTAACTTTTAGAGGCAAATTCATACCACTGTACATGTCCAGTTCTTATCGACTCTCTCCTGTTCTCTTACTGTATCTGTCCCACTCTTTTTATTTTCGGTCTCCTTGTTCTCTAAAACTGGCTGTGTATGTCTCTCACATTGTATCCACAGTGGTTTTGGGACCCTACCAGCAAATGCCTGCCCGGAATCCTCCTAGTAGCCACCAGGAAAATGTTTAAACATTGGCCAGACACAGCATGTCTGACGATAGGAGAATGAAGGGAGCAGGTGAACAATATATACAGACTAGAAACAATGATGTCTGCACTCAGAAGGCAGGAGGAAAAAGGGAGCAATAGATGGAACAGATGGTCATTGTATGCTATGGCTAAGGACTCGTCTTTGTACACTAGCTTTAGGTACTGATAAACACAATCATAAGATAAAAAAAGTAGGTCTCTTTTGTTTTTCTGCAATCTATGTAACAGAAGAGTACCATGAAATTGTAACTGACTGTATTGTTTGTTACTGTTGTCACTGTTAATTGTTTGTGTGTTAACTCAAAGAAAATCAATAAAATTGCAAATATAAAAAAAGCTCTGTATGTGGCCTACATTATCATAGAAGTTCCAATTAGTGACATCGGTTACAATCAGTCAGTGGCTCCTGATGCTGATACTGCTTCTTTGGGACTGCTGTATCAATGAGAATGGAACAGGTCCTCAAGTGCTCAATTTTATGTCTGTAGGGTGGAGCCTACAGCCATCTTGCTGTCTGTAGCTGGAAAAATGGAGTATTGTGGAACACATATTTTGGAGTTTTCAATGTATCTTTCCACATCTACAAATCACTATGCCAGCTGAAATAAAACACTCCTTCTTTCTGTTTAGAATGTTGGAGACATAACTCCAAGCTGCCTATCAGATGACCATTAGGAAACTGAAACAGCTTGTTAAATATTGGTTGCCTATTAAACTGGAGATTTGTTTACCCCCTTCGAAATGCAACAATTTGCACCTATAAATACTTAGCATTTAAACATTTTCTTGCTACAAGCTTGAGTTGGGCAGGTATTGTCTTTCAAGAAAGATTCATACCTCATAAATGTCACCCTTTCCCAGCAAATCTAAAAAGATTTACAGTTTTTTTTAACCTCTTAAGACACTATCTGATAAGCATTGTCTCAGACATATGCCAGGTCTTCTGTGAACTATCCAGGTGAAAAATATATAGCAATCAGCAGGTATTTTTTACTGTGCTTTTTGGGGAAAAAATATATTGAGCTACAGCAAACACACACACACACACACACACACACACACACACACACACTGTACACACAGTCCTCATGGCCACAACATTCAAAATAAATACTGCAATCTGTTATAAAACAATAAAGAAACAGTTTATGTCAGTGAACACAGTGAAGCTCAGTTTACAGTAGATTTCCTTTAAAGAAAAAATTACTTACCATAGTAATCTTCTTTCTTCCCAGTGATGCTCAGATATTCATAACTTTGTGCAGTCAGCCTGGTGGGTTGGACTGCCCAGAGAGATGGAACTCATGCAAATGATGGAATTCTTTGCCGTGAGCATCTTTCAAATATGGACTCTACCAACTGTAGTGTTCTAACCCTTTAGATTTGTAAGAAGCTTGAGTCAAGTGTTATGAAAAAAATCCAACAGCTAATTTTTAATAAAATAATTTTTTTTTTTAGGGTTACCCTAATAAAGAGAATTCACCCAAAAACCTTCTTAAGGAGGAACTACATCAATAAACAATGGTGTTCACCAAACAGCATGAGAAAACTATTAAGAGAGAGAAAAACTCTTGTTTAAATTTATTTGGTATAGAGAAGTATACCCAGAAGAGTATGGCTATGTGGCACTAGCATGCGGAGTGCAGAGGCTGAAGTTCTGGAAGAGAAGGATGGGAGAGAGTTATGAATATCTGAGCATCACTGGGAAGAAAGAAGATTACTATGGTAAGTAATGTTTTCTCCTAACCCCAGTAATGCTCAGGATATTCATAACTTTGTGCAGACTACCAAACAGTACCCCTGGAGGTGGACACAGAACTTATTTTGGAAACAGACTTTGCAAGACTGCTGTGCCAAACCTGGCATCACTTCTGGACAAAACATCCAAGTTGTAATGCTTTGTAAAGGTGTGTACTGATTTCCAGGTAGCTGCTTTACAAATATCCAATAATGGAACCTCCCTAGCAGCTGCAAGACTGGCAGCTGTTCCTCTTGTTGAGTGTGCCCTCAACCCAGCTGGGGACTCCCTACCTGTTCTAGTGTAGCAGAACTGAATACACTGGACAATCCATCAAGAAATGGATCTCTTTGAGGCTGGTTTGCCCATTCCGACATCCCCATATGTAAAGAAAAGTTGTTTTTTGTCTTGCCAATGGCCCTTAGTAGCTGTCATGTAATAGCTGAGAGCTCTTTTCACATCCAGACTGTGGAGTCTTCTTTCACCAGAGGTTGTATGGTCTGTGAAAAAGACAGGCAGAGTGATTGATTGGTTCAGATGAAAGTCTGAAATGACCTTGGGTAGGAAGAAAAAAATTACTCACCTTAGTAATGTTATTTCTTCTAATGGAGTCTTGCTGTATTCTGACATATGCAGTTAGGTCCTGCCTTCAACTACCCTGGAGAACAAATGGTTAACTTTTCTATGCCTTGCATAGAACGTTCATCACAATCTTGGTTGAAGCCCCGTCTGCTGTTGTTTAAACTGCAACCGTCAGATCTTCATGAGCAAAGACTCACGAGGTGTTCTGTGTGAAACTGTAAAATTCTTACCAGCCAACTGGCAAATATGTAAAATGTTTTGGTTTCAAAGGAAGACTCAAGTCAGGAAACCGAAAACAAAACACATCCAAACACAACATCTCACCCAAACAAAAAGAGGGTGTAAAAAGGACACCCTAGGGTGCCAACACTGCTCCTGCCCACCCACATCCCAAAAACTAGGTTCTGAGAGGAGGGTAATAGAATACAGCAAGACTCCATTAGAAGAAACAACATTACTAAGATGAGTAATTTTTTCTTCAAACAACATGAAGTCTTGCTGTATTCTGACATATGCAGACTACCAAGCAGTACCTCCATGGAGGAGGGACAGAACCTACTTTGGGAACAGGCTGTGAAGTACTGCTGTGCCAAACCAAGCATCACTCCTAGCCTGGATATACAGAGAGTAATGCTTGGTGAATGTATGGACTGTTTTCCAGGTGGCTGCTTGACAAATTTCTAAGAGAGGAATATCCCTGGCAGCAGCCAGGAAAGCAGCTGTACATCTTGTGGAATGACCTCTCAGGCCTGAGGGTGGAGTTCTACCCAGTTTTCATAGCAGAATTGTATACAAGAAGAAAAATTACTCACCTTAGTAATGTTGTTTCTTCTAATGGAGTCTTGCTATATTATAGACATTAGCAGTTTGATCCAGCTCTAGAACTGCCCGGAGTGAAATGGTTAAAACCATTCCAAAATAGAATTTTGGCACGAGCAGCTCTATCTGTGTCATTTCAAACTTGAACTGTCAGATCTTTATGAGCCAAACTCACTAAGGTCTGTGGAAGCTGTAACCTACACTAGCCAAATGGCTACCTAAATAATAACAACCATTGATGGTCCCAACACCCAAGACTCAAGTCAGGGGACCAGAAATACTAACACCATTCTAATAATATGAAAATGGAACATAAGTATAATAAAACACACACACGCTACACATACACACCCCCAAAGTCCCAAAGGGGACAAAATGCTAACAGGACATAAGTAGTGCCCACACTAAGTTGCCCGCACCCCACCAAGTAGAGGTTCTGAGAGGGCAGGTTGGGAGTGTCTAATATAGTAAGACTCCATTAGAAGAAACAACATTACTAAGGTGAGTAGTTTTTCTTCAAACAACATGAAGTCTTGCTATATTATAGAACATTAGCAGAATACACAGCAGTACCTCCATGGAGGAGGGGCAGAACCTACTTAGGGAATAGGCTCTGAAGAACAGCTGTGCCAAACCGAGCATCTCTCCTGGCCTGGACATCCAGGGAGTAATGCTTGGTAAAAGTGTGTACCGTTTTCCAAGTAGCAGCCTGGCAAATCTCTAATAAAGGGATATCTCTGGCAGCAGCTAGAGACGCAGCTGTACCCCTGGTAGAATGAGCCCTCAAACCGGGGGCTCTGCCCACTTTCTGATAACAAATTGGATACAAGAGACAATCCACCTGGCTATTGATCTCTTAGTGGCAGGTTGCCTTTCCCAACTTCACCATAGGTAAGGAAAAGTTGGAGGATTCAACCTGTGACCTTTGGTACGCCTCTATATAATAACTAAGAGCTCTCTTAACATCCAGGCTGTGCAACCTCCTCTCACCCGAAGAGGAGTGATCAGTGAAAAATACTGGAAGGGAGATAGATTGATTAAGATGGAAATCTGAAACCACCGTAGGCAAAAACTTCCTATTAGTCCTAAGGACTACCTTATCCCTGAGGAAAGAAATAAAGTCAGTCTCCACTGACAAGGCTTGCAATTCACTTATGCGTCTGGCAGAAGTGATAGCCACTAGAAAAACAGTTTTCCAAGTTAGGTACTTAAGCTCTGCAGAAAACAGAGGTTCAAAAGGGGGTTGCATTAACTGGGCAATGCAAACATTAAGGTCCCAAGCAGGGGCCAGTTCCCGAAAGGGAGGATTAGTATCCCTTAAAAAACTTGAAAAACACAGGATGAGAGGAAAGAGGGGATGACTTTCCTGCTGACAGAAAAGCAGACACAGCTGCCAAATGAACTCTCATGGTAGCTGGTCTGAGACCCAAGGAATTAAGATGTACCATGTAATCTAACAAAATGGGCAATCTAGCAGATTCTGGGAAATATTTTTCCCAGCACACCAAATGGAAAACCTTTCCATTCAGAACTATAAGTAGCCTAGTGGAAGGCTTTCTGGAAGCCTTTAGGATCTCAAGAACACCCTGAGAGGTGTAAATCAGCAACTCTAACTCCTCAAGAGCCAGGCCTTGAGGTTGAGGGATTTGAGGTCCGGATACCAAACCCTTCCCTGGGTACAAGTCAACAGATTGTGATTCCTGGGAGGCACAGGGAAGATGGACTGTCAGAGACAGAAGGAGTGGTACCAGGCTGCCTGGCCCAAACTGGGCAATCAGAATCACCCTGCAAGGCTGAGATCTGATTTTGACTAGTACTTTGAATAGGAGAGGAAAGGGGAAGCATAGAGGAACTTCCTCCCAATCCAGAAGAAGGGCATCCAGGGGAACTGAGCCCAGCACTGGAGGCCTGCAACAGAACAGAGGAAGTTTGTGATTGTCTGGGGCTGCAAAGATCTATCTGAGGATGCCCCACCTGGCAAAAAACTATTCCCAGCACTTGAGGATCCAGGGACCATTCGTGATGGCCCTGGGAAATCCTGCTGAGGGCATCCGCTAGGACATTGTCCTTCCCTGGAAGATGAACTGCTATGAGGGAAGTGTTCAGGGAATAGGCCAGAGATCACAACTTCATTGCCTCGGTGCACAAGGCCGAAGACCGAGTGCCCCCTGTTTGTTGATGTACCACATTGTTGTGGTGTTATCTGTTCTGACTTGTATCACCTTGTCGTGGACAGATGCAGAAAAAGCTTGAAGAGCTAAAAAGACAGCTCTGAGTTCCAGCAAATTGATGTGGAGCAGAGATTCCTGGGGGGACCAAACTCCCTGAGTGGAAAGGTCGCCCATGTGGGCTCCCAACCCAGAAGGAAGCATCTGTAGTGAGAGTCAAGTCGTGAGAAGGGAAATGAAGGGACCCCCGCTTTAAATTGCTCTGATCCTGCCACCACTGGAGAGCTAGGATCAAGGTTCGAGTCACTGGGACCAACTTGAAAGGGGTCTCTTCTCTGAGACCAAAAGTTCTCAAGTGAAACTGAATGTCTCTCATCTGAAATCTGGCTCCCTGCACAACAGCTGTGGATGCAGCCATGTGCCCCAGGAGCTGCAGAAAGTGTCTTGCTGGTTGAGAGACCTGCAGAGTGAAGGAAGAGGCCAGAGCCACTAAATTCCTTACCCTTCTCGGGAAGAAAGGCTCTGGCTAGCTTTGTGTCCAATTCTGCCCCTATAAAGGTGAGTACCTGGACTGGTTCCAGAACCGACTTTGGTAGGTTTAGCAGAAAACCCAGGGAGGTGAGAAGCTGCTGGGTGACCTGCAGGTGAGATTTTACCTGTTCTGGGGACTGTCCTACAATGAGCCAGTCATCTAGATAGGGAAAAACAGCAATCCTCTGCCTCCTTAAGTGGGCCACTGCCACTGCTAGACACTTTGTGAATACCCTTGGAGCAGAGGTAAGGCCAAGGGCATTGCTCTGAACTGGTAATGACCTGAGGGCAGTTCGAATCTGAGGTACTTTTGATGGGATCTTCTGATTAGGACATGGAAATAGCATCCTTGAGTCCAGGGAGGCTAGCCAGTCCCTGGCCTTAGGGAAGGTAAAATCATTGCCAGAGTTACCATTTTGAACTTTGGTTTCAAAAGATGCTTGTTCAGATATCTGAGATCTAAAATGGGCCGCCATTCTCCTGTCTTTTTTGGGGTAAGGAAGTATCTGGAATACAGACCCCTGCCCTGATGCAGGGGAGGAACCCTTTCTACTGCTCTGAGAGCTAACAAGGATGAGACCTCTGTTTCCAGAGCGAGGGTCTCTGAAGCACTTGCAGGTAGAAAAAGTCTGCTTCTCAACTTGGGAAACTTTTTGAAGCTGAGAACCAGACCCTGGCTTACTACTTCCAGAACCCACTTGTCTGAGGTTAAAGAGCCCAATTCTGACTGAAGTAAGCCAGCCTGCCCCCACTGGTACAGAAGAATCGCCCTGGGCACCCCATCAGGGTGCCTGTTTCTAGGAGCTTTAGGCTGGGGGTGGAAGCAGGTCTGCCCACCCTCGTCTGCCCTGCCTCTGAAGAAGCCCCTCTGAGCATAGGCAGAGGAGGCCTGAGTCTGGTAGAAAGCCTGTGAAAAGGCCTACCCCTACCCCTGGGGCATGCCTTTGAGGAGTGGCTTGCAGCTCCTTAGCCTGGGCACTCTTGTAAGTAGTCCTATATTCATCCATCTTCTTCATGTAATTCTCTGTCTGCTCTCCAAACAGAGAATTTCCCACCACAGGAAACTCCATAGCCTTAGTCTGGGTATCCTGTGACTAGTACACCTGAGCCAGGCCAACCTACGAAAAGCTACAGATGTGGCCATGACCCTAGAGGAAACATCATTAACATCCACAGCAGCATGAAACTGAACCTTAGAGGCTTCAATGCCATCAGCAGCCACCTGTTCTAGTTCACTAGCCAGCTGGCCATGGGCCTGCTTGGCCAGTTGCATAACAGTATCCCATCTAGAGTTCTGATACCTAGCTACATACCATATAATTTGCTTGCCTGAGTCCCAGAGAGGCTGCCATATACTGTTTTTTGCCATGGCATCAATCTTCCTGGAATCCTTGTCAGGAGGATGAAGCCAAGGAATATTATTACTTTATCACAGGCAGCAGCCTGAACTACCCTAACATGACTGCATTGCTGAGAAAGGAATTCTGTATCAGGGCCTGACAATGTGTACCTTCTGTCCATCTTTTTATCTACAGGAGGCACAGAATTAGGAGCTTTACAATTTTAATTGTTTGTTTCCTAAAAGACTTATGTAAAGGAATAGACAATCTCCTAGACTCTGGAATATCCATAATTTCTACAAAATCAGGCTCCTCTTGCTCATCCACAGCCTCTTCTAAAGGAAGCTGGAGGGTTTCAACAACTTTTTTATAAAACATAAAATGAGATGGGGACTCAGCATAGGGGGAGATTCTAAAGGTCTGTCTGGGGAGATGTCCGTTCAATGGGCACACCCAGACCTTCCCAGCCACATTCATACTGTTCATAATCCTCCTCCCCTCCTCTGGTTCATAAAATTCCTAAATATCATAATCCTGAACCACTGGGACCGGACGAACCGACCTTTTACCAGATAGTGGTGGTTCGGACGGACCCTGAGACAGTGACTGGACAATTTGTATGGCTTTGCTATCTCTGCAGCAGTTGGAGAAGGAATTTTGACTCCAGACCTGCTGATTTTCTTGTTTTCTTTACTGGAATTGGTTCCTCAGAACCAGCTTTTCTTTGCCGAGAAGTCTGGTCCTGGTCAGAGGGCATTCCCTCTGGTTCGGGTTGGCACCGAACCGGGCTGGCCATCCGGGTCAGCGGACTTTTTGGCCTCTCGTTCCCTGAGCCTGCCCAATCTTTTTTCCAGGGTGGCTGCAGGGAAATTCTTACATACCTGGCAGTCTGACTGGAGGTGGTCAAACCCCAGACAATAAACATATGGTGTGTGGGTCAGCCTTGGCAAAGACTTCCCCACAAACATCACAGTGTTGAAACCCAGTGGGCCCGGTTTTTCTTTTGGGTTTCTCAGACATAATGCCAGCCTAACCAAAAACTTGCCCTTTTAACGGCAGTGCCAGGGTAAGACACCCTTATCGGTTCCTAACCGTGTCACGGGTATTGGAAAAAAACGTAATAAATCCGTTTTTTTTAGAACCGATAAGAACCGGGAACCGCACTCTAAAATAGTAACTTTTAGTTTTAAATCAGTTTTAAACCCACTGATTGGTTCAAAACCGAACCGAGAACTTACAAGTTCCACACAGACAAAACCTTCATTTACTTACGGTTACCACAGATAGAGCTTGAACTGAACGGTTTTGCGGTTAAAATAAAACTATTCTCGGTTAAATCCAACTGAGAAAACACTTTTAAACTGAGAAATGAACCGAGCAGAAGGAGAAATCTCCGGGCGACTGTTCACTGATAGAGTAAAGAATCTGACAGTTCAAGTTTGAAATGACACAGATAGAGCTGCTCTCGTGCCAAAATTCTATTTTGGAATGGTTTTAACCATTTCACTCCGGGGCAGTTCTAGAGCTGGATCAAACTGCTAATGTCTATAATATAGCAAGACTTCATGTTGTTTGAAACAATACACCTGGCAATAGATCTCTTAGTGGCAGGCTTGCCTTTACCAACTTCTCCATAAGTAAGGAACAACTTGAGGGATTCAAACCTGTGACCCTTGGTATGCTCTATTTAGTAGCTAAGGGCTCTTTTAACATCCAAACTGTGTAGCCTCCTCTCTCCTGAGGAGGAATGGTCAGTGAAAAAAACAGTGAGAGATATAGACTGGTTGAGGTGCAAATCTGAAACCACTTTAGGTAAGAACTTTCTGTTAGTTCTTAGGACCACTTTATCTCTATTGAAAGAGATGAAATCAGGCTGCACTGACAGGGCTTGCATTCACTGATATGCCTGGCAGAGGTAATGGCTACCAAAAACACAGTTTTCCAAGTCAAGTACTTAAGCTCTGCTGAGGACAAAGGCTCAAAGGGTGGTTGCATAAGCTGAGCAATGCAAACATTAAGGTCCCAAGCAGGAGCAGGATCCCTAAGGGGGACTGGTGTGAAGCAATCCCTTGAAAAATTTACAGAATACAGGATGGGATGACAGAGAGGAAGACTTGCCTACTGACAGGAAAGCAGAAACAGCTGCCAAGTGTACTTTGAGGTAGCTGGTCTGAGGCCTAGGCCATTAAGATGGACCATATAATCCAGAACCGTAGGCAATTCAGCAGAGTCTGAGAAATATTTTCTTAGAACACCAAATGCTGAATCTTTTCCATTTGGAGTTGTAAGTCTTTCATGGAAGGCTTTCAAGAAGCCTTAAGGATATCCAGAACCCCTTGGGAAAGATGCAGATCTGCAAACTCTAACGCTTCAAGAGCCAAGCCTTGAGATTGAGAGACTGAAGATTCGGTGCCAAATCCTTCCCTGAGAGGATGTTAACAGGTTGTAATTCCTGGAAGAGACAGGGAAGGTGGACTGTTAGGACAGCAACAAGGATACCATGGCTGTCTGGCCCAGTCTGGAGCAATCAGAATCACTTTGCATGGTTGTGACCTTATCTTGACTAGCACCCTGAACAGGAGAGGAAGGGAGCATACAGAAGAAAAAAATTACTCACCTTAGTAATGTTGTTTCTTCTAATGGAGTCTTGCTATATTATGACATGTGCAGTGAGACCCAACCTTGAACTGCATGGAGGTGAAAGAGTTAACTTTCCATGCCAGGCATGGAATCTTGAGCGCAGTCCGTTGAAAACTCTGTCTGTTATTCTTCAAACTCAAACTGTCAGATCTTTACGAGCAAAACTCACTAAGGTTCTGTGTGGAAGCTGTAAACCCTACACTAGCCAACTGGCTACTAAAACATTAACACATTTTTTGGTCCCAAAACAAAGACTCAAGTAAGGGATCCAAAAATGAAAACACAACAGAAAACACCCCAGAAAGGAGGGTGAAGAAACAAGGTGGGCAACTACTAAGTGCCAACAGTGCACTGCCCACCCACATCCCAAAACAGAAGTTCTGAGAGGGAGCAGGGAGGTATAATATAGCAAGACTCCATTAGAAGAAACAACATTACTAAGGTGAGTAATTTTTCTTCAAACAACATGAAGTCTTGCTATATTATGACATATGCAGACTCACAGCAGTACCTCCATGGAGGAGGACAGAACCTACTTAGGAAATAGGCTCTGAAGCACAGCTGTGCCAAACCGAGCATCACTCCTAGCCTGGATGTCCAGGAGTAATGTAAGTGAAGTGTGAACTGTTTTCCAGGTAGCTGCTTGACATATCTCTATGATAGGGATGTCCCTGGCTGCAGCCAGGGACGAGCTGTACCTCTGGTAGAGTGAGCCTCAGGCCTGAAGGGGAACCTTACCCGTGTTTTTGATAAAATTGGATACAAGAGACAATCCACCTGGCAATGGATCTTTAGTGGCAGGTTTCCTTTACCCACCTCACCATAAGTGAGGAACAGTTGGAGGAGTCAAACCTATGACCCTTGGTACGCCTATGTAGTAGCTAAGGGCTCTTTTGACATCTAAACTGTGCAATCTCCTCCTCACCAGAGGAGGAGTGGTCAGTGAAGTACACAGGAGAGACATGGATTGATTAAGGTGAAAGTCCGAGACTACTTTAGGCAAGAACTTTCTGTTAGTCCTGAGGACCACTTTATCTCTATGAAAGGAGATAAAATCAGGCTCCACTGACAATGCTTGTAGTTCACTTATGCACCTGGCAGAAGTGATGGCTACCAAAAACACAGTTTTCCAAGTCAAGTACTTAAGCTCTGCTGAAGACAAGGGTTCAAGGGGTTGCATGAGCTGGGCAATGCAAACATTAAGATCCCAGGCAGGGCAGGGTCCCTGAATGGGGGTTGTGAAGCAAACCCTTGAAAACTTGGAGAATGATGAGCTGAAAGAAAATTACTCACCTTAGTAATTGCTTTTCTTCTCATGGAGTCTTGCTGTATTAGGACTTAATGCAGTTAGCCACTGCACCGAACAGCCCGGAGAGGATAGGGTTAACTCCAGAGAGTCTGGAGTTCCACAGCGAGGGCGCTGTTCAAAGTTTCATCTGGCTAGTTTCAAATGAAACTGCCACGCTCTTTAGGCTAAACTAATGTAGCAAGTCTGTGTGGAAAGCTCTACACTAGCCATTGGCTACCTACCAATAGTAGGACAACAAAAACACAACAACAATCATAGAATAATAACAAAATCACCTGTTATTGTTAGAATCACCCATGACAAGCACTAATAGGCCCCTCTCCCCAAAAGACTCAAGTCCAGAGAGGAGCCACCTATCACTTAACAAAAACAGAATCACCTAGTTCTAACCCAAATGAGCAAAAGGGGGGACTAGAGAGAAATTGAAATGAATGACAGTAAGCTAAAATTAATTTGACAACCCCATACTCAAGTAGGAGTTCTGAGGGGTAGAGGGAGGGTTGTCCTAATACAGTAAGACTCCATGAGAAGAAAAGCAATTACTAAGGTGAGTAATTTTTCTTCAAACACCATGAAGTCTTGCTGCTATTAGGACTAATGCAGATTATACAGCAGTACCTCCATGGAGGGTCCAGAACCTACTTGGGAATAGGCTCTGAAGCACAGCTGTGCCAAACCGAGCATCTCTCCTGGACTGGACATCCAGGGAATAATGCTTGGTAAAGGTGTGGACTGATTTCCAGGTACAGCTTGGCAAATTTCAAAATGGAATATCTCTAGCAGCCGCTAGAGATGCAGCTGTACCCTGGTGGAATGAGCCCTCAGTCCTGAGGGAGGTTCTCTACCTAGTTTTTGGTAACAGAACTGGATACAAGAGACAATCCACCTCGAATTGTCCTCTTAGTGGCAGGTCTCCTTGCAACTTCTCCATAGGTAAGGAAGAGTTGGAGGGATTCAACTCATGACCCTGGAGTGCTCCAAATAGCAGCTTAGGGCTCTTTTGACGTCCAGACTGTGCAATCTCCTCTCCTGAGGAGGAATGCTCAGCGAAAAATACTGGAAGAGAGATGGATTGGTTGGAGATGAAAATCTGAAACCACTTTAGGTAAAACTTTCTGTTAGTCCTAAGGACTACCTTATCTCTGTGAAAAGAAATAAAATCTTCTTCTACTGACAAGGCCTGTAATTCACTTATACGTCTAGCAGAAGTGATAGCCACTAGAAAAACAGTCTTCCAAGTCAAAAACTTGAGGTCTGCCGAGGACAGAGGCTCAAAAGGGGGTTGCATTAGCTGAGCAATGCAAACATTCAGGTCCCATGCAGGAGCTGGTTCTCGAAAGGGGGTTAGTGAAGTAACCCCTTAAAAAACTTGGAAAATACAGGGTGAGAAGAAAGGGAAGCAGGCTTCCCCGCTGACACAAAAGCAGAGACAGCTGCCAGATGAACCTTTAAGGTAGCTGGCCTAAGGCCTAAGGAATTTAAATGGACCAAATAGTCCAGTAAAATGGGCAGATTAGCAGATTCTGGGATAATCTGCTTCTCAGAACACCAAATGGAAAACCTCTTCCACTTAGAATTGTAAGTGGCTCTAGTGGAAGGTTTTCTAGAAGCCTTTAAAATATCCAGGACACCTTGAGAAAGGTGTAAATCAGCAAATTCTAGCTCTTCAAGAACCAGGCCTTGAGGTGGAGGGAAATGAGGTTCGGATACCACCTCTCCTGTGCACAGGTCAACAGGTCGTGGGTCCTGGGCAAGCTCAGGAAGGTGTGGAATGTCAGGACAGGAGGAGAGGGTACCAGAGCTGTCTGGCCCAGTCTGGAGCAATCAGAATCACTCTGCAGGGCTGAGTTCTGATTTTACTAGTACCCTGAAGAGGAGAGGGAAGGGGGGAAAAGCATACAAGAACTTCTCTTTCCAATCCAACTGAAAGGCGTCCAGTGGGACTGATCCCAGAACTGGAGGCCTGCAACAAAACAGGGGAAGTTGGTGGTTGGGGCTGTGAAAAGATCTATCTGAGGGGTGCCCCATCTGGCAAAGACTGACCCCAGCACCAGAGAATTCAGAGCCCATTCATGATGGCCCTGAGAAATTCTGCTGAGGGCATCCGCCAGGACATTGTCCTTCCCTGGAAGGTGAACTGCTATCAGGGAGGTGTTCAGGGAGTAAGCCAGAGACCACAACTTCATTGCTCGGTCGCACAAGGCTGATGACCGAGTGCCCCTTGCTGGCAGCAGCCAGGAAGCAGCCGTACCTCTGGTAGAGTGAGCCCTCAGGCCTGAGGAGGAACCTTACCCAGTTTTTATAACAGAATTGGATACAAGAGACAATCCACCTGGCAATGGATCTTTTAGTGGCAGGTTTCCCTTTACTAACCTCACCATAAGTGAGGAATAGTTGGAGGGAGTCAAACCTGTGACCCTTGGTACGCTCTATGTAGTAACTAAGGGCTCTCTTCACATCTAAACTGTGCAACCTCCTCTCACCAGAGGAGGAATGGTCAGTGAAGTAAACAGGAAGAGATATAGATTGAGTAAGGTGGAAATCTGAAACCACCTTAGGCAAGAACTTCCTGTTAGTCCTGAGGGACCACCTTATCTCTATGAAAAGAGATAAAATCAGGCTCCACTGACAAGGCTTGCAATTCACTTATGTGTCTGGCAGAAGTGATGGCTACCAGAAACACAGTCTTCCAAGTCAAGTACTTAAGCTCTGCTGAAGACAAGGTCTCAAAGGCGTGTTGCATAAGCTGAGCAATGCAAACATTAAGATCCCAGGTAGGGGCAGGGTCCCTGAATGGAGGGTTGGTGGAAGCAATCCTCAAAAACTTGAAAATACAGGATGAGCTGAAAGAGAAGAGGTTTACCTGCTGAAATAAAAGCAGACACAGCTGCCAAATGCACCTTTAGGGTATGGTCTCAGCCCCAAAGTGTTTAAATGGACCATATAATCCAGGACTGTGAGTAATCAGCAGAATCTGGAAAATATGCTTCCAGAGCACCATATGGAAAACCTCTTCATTTAGAATTGTAAGTAGTTTCTAGTGAAGGCTTCCTAGAAGCCTTCAATATATCCATTACACCTTGGGAGAGTGTAGATCAACAACCTCTAACTCTTCAAGAGCCAGGCCTTGAGATTGAGAGATTTGAGGTTCGGGTACCAAACCCTTCCCTGAGCACAGGTTAACAGATTGTGATTCCTGGGAAGACACAGGGGAAGATGGACTGATAAGGACAGTAGGAGTGGATATCAGGGTTGTCTGGCCCAATCTGGAGCAATCAGAATCACTTTGCAGGATTGAGATCTGATTTTGACTAACACTTTGAACAGGAGAGGGAAGGGGGGAAAAGCATAGAGAAACTTCTCTTCCCAATTGAGAACTAAGGCATCCAGAGGGACTGAGCCCAACACTGGGGGCCTGCAGCAAAACAGGGGAAGTTGGTGATTGTCTGGGGCTGCAAAAAGATCTATCTGCGGGGTGCCCCATCTGGCAAATATTACCTCCAGGACCAGGGGATCCAGTGACCATTCGTGATGGCCCTGGGAAATCCTGCTGAGAGCATCTGCCAGGACATTGTCCTTGCCTGGGAGGTGAACTGCCGTAAGGGAGGTGTTCAGGGAGTAAGCCAGAGACCACAACTTCATTGCTTCGATGCACAAGGCCGTAGACCGAGTGCCTCCTTGCTTGTTGATGTACCACATTGTAGTGGTGTTGTCTGTTCTGACCTGTACAACTTTGTTCTGAACAGATTTGGAAAAAGTTCAGTGCTAGAAAAACTGCTCTGAGCTCCAACAGGTTGATGTGAACAGAGATTCCTGAGGGGACCACAGTCCCTGGGTAGTGAGTGCTCATGTGAGCTCCCCACCCCAAGAGGGATGCATCTGTAGTAAGGAGTAAAGAGTGAGATTGAGTGACAAAGGGAACCCCTTGTCTCAGGTTGCTCTGATCCTGCCACCACTGTAGGGCTTGGATCAGGGTTCGAGTTACTGGGATCAACTTGGTTAGAGGGTCCTTTCTTTGAGACCAAAAGGCTCTCAAATGGAACTGGATGTCCCTCATTTGACATCTGGCCCCTTTCACCACTGTTGTAGAAGCAGCCATGTGCCCCAGGAGCTGCAGAAAATGCCTTGTTGGTCGAGAGACCTGCAGGGTGAATGAGGAGGCCAGAGAGACCAGGGTCCTTGCCCTGTCCAAAGGAAGGAAAGCTCTGGCTTCCTCTGTGTTCAGTTCTGTGCCTATGAAGGTGAGAAGCTGGACAGGCTCTAGAACTGACTTTGGAAGATTCAGAAGGAAACCTAGAGAAGTGAGCAGTTGTTGAGTTATCTGAAGATGTAATCTGACTTGGTCTGGAGACTGGCCTACTATGAGCCAGTCGTCCAGGTAAGGAAAGATGGCAACTTTTTGCCTTCTTAGGTAGGCAACTGCTACTATCAGGCATTTTGTGAATACCCTTGGGGCAGAGGTGAGGCCAAAGGGCATTGCTCTGAACTGGTAATGGCCTGAGTACCTGAGGTACTTTCGGTGGGAGCTTCTGATGAGAATATGGAAGTAGGCATCCTTGAGGTCCAGGGACGCTAGCCAGTCCCGAGGGTAAAATAATTCCCAGAGTCACCATTTTGAATTTTGGTTTTAAAAGGTGCTTGTTTAGGTATCTGAGACCCAGGATGGGCCACCATTCTGCTGTCTTTTTTGTGGGTAAGGAAGTACCTGGAGTACAATCGTTTGCCCTGATGTAGGGGTGGAACCCTTTCCACGGCTCTGAGAGCCAGGAGGGAAGAGACTTCTGTCTCTAGGGCAAGTGCCTCTGATGGATTTGAAGGTGGAAAGGATCTGGTTCTCATCTTTGGAAATTTTTTGAAGCTGAGAACCAGTCCCTGGCTTACTACTTCCAGGAACCACTTGTCTGATGTCAGAGACTTCCAGTCCTGGACAAAGTAAGCCAGCCTGCCCCCTACAGGTAGTTGAGAATCGGCCCTGGCAACCCCATCAGGGTGCCTGCTTGGCAGGGGCTTTAGGCTGAGGGGTGGAAGCAGGCCTGCTTGTACCCCGTCTGCCTCTCCCTCTAAAGAACCCCTTCTGGGCGAAACCTGAAGAAGAGGCCTGGGCTTGGTAAAAAGGCCTGTGAAGAGGTCTGCCCCTGCCCCTGGAAAGCTGCCTTTCCTTGGCCTGTGCACTCCTATAGGTGGTCCTATACTCATCCATTTTCTTCAAGTAATTCTCTGTCTGCTCCCCAAACAAAGAATTACCCACAACAGGAAAATCCATGGCTTTAGTCTGGGTATCCTGTGACAGGCTAGTACATCTGAGCCAAGCCATTCTGCGAAGTGCCACAGATGTAGCCATGACTCTAGATGAATCATCATTGGAGTCCACTGCAGCATGGAATTGCACTTTGATGCCTCAATGCCATCAGCAGCCACCTGCTCCAGCTCCTTGGCAACTGGCTAGGGACCTGTTTAAGCTAGGAGCCATAACAGTATCCCATCTGGCTTTTGGTATCTAGCAACACCATGCCTATAATTTTGCCTTTGGTGTATCGCCAGGATGCGATCACTGCTGTTATCCACAGGAGGTATAGTGTGAGGAGTTTTAGAATTTTACTGTCTGTTTCCTAAAGATTTATGCAAAGGAATAGACAGTCTCCTGGACTCTGGGATATCCATCATTTCTACATAGTCAGGTTCCTCTTGATCATCACAGCTTCCTCAACAGGGAGCTGGAGGGTTTCAGCAACTTTTTATAAAACATAAAATGAGAAGGGACTCGAAAGCCTAGAGGAGACACTCCTGAAGGTCTGTCTGGGGAGATGTCCGGTTCAATGGGCACATCCAGACTTTCAAAGTCACATTCACTCTCCTCCTTCTCCTCTTCCCTCCTCCGGTTCATAAAATTCCTCTAAAATCATATTCTTGAACCGGTGGAACCGGCCAACCGACGCTACTTGATGGTGCGGTTCGGTCTGGAACCGGGAAAGCGACTGGACAATTTTAATCGCTTGCTATTTCTTCAGCGGTTGGAGAGGAAATTTTGGCTCCACACCAGCTGATTTTCTAGTCCTTTTGCTGGAACTGACCCCTCAGAGCTGGCTCTCCTTTGCCCGAGGAAGTCTCGCCCTGGTCAGAGTGACTCCTCTGGTTCGGTTGGAACCAAACGGGCTGGCCATCTGGGTCAGCGGACTTCTTGGCCTCCTTTCCTGAGCCTACCAACTCTCTTTTCAGGGTAGCTGCAGGAAATTTTTCAAATCTGGCAGTCTGCATTGAGGTGGTCAAACCCTCAGACAATAAACACAGGTGGTGTGGGGTCAGCCTTGGCAAAGGCTTCCCACAGACACTGCAGTGTTGAAACCCAGTGGGCCGGTTTTTCTTTGGGTTTCTCAGACATAGTGCCAGTCCTAACCAAACTTGCCCGTTAATGGCAATCCGCCAGCTAAGACCTCTCTTATCGGTTCCCAATCGTGTTACAGGTCGATGGAAAAATGTAAAAAATCCTTTTTTAGAACCGATAAGAACCGGAACCGCACTCTAAATAACAGATTAATATTTAAAACAACCTGATTGGTTCAAACCGAACCGATAAACGTTTACAAGTTCCACACAGAAGAAATAAATGTAAAACCTATCTAGTACTACAAATACCACAGACAGACCTTGAACCGACCGGTTGCGGTTTAAATTGGTCAAAAAACGAGAAAATAATACTTTAACCGACAAAATGAACCGAGCAGAAGGAGAAATCTCCGGAGCGACTGTTCAGTGAGGAGATAAAGAATCTGACGGTTTGAGTTTGAAGAACAACAGAGAGAGTTTCAACGGCTCGAGCTCAGCGTTCCATGCCTGGCATGGAAGTTAACTCTTTCACCTCGAGACAGTTAAGGTTGGGACTCACTGCATATGTCATAATATAGCAAGACTTCATGTTTTGTTTGAAGAAAAAATTACTCACCTTAGTAATGTTGTTTCTTCTAATGGAGTCTTGCTGTATTCTGACAATAGCAGTGAGTCCCAACCTTCGAACTGCCCCGAGAATGAAAGAGTAACTTTCCATGCCAGGGCATGGAACGCTGAGCTCGAGAGCGGTTGGAGACTCTGTCTGTTGCTGTTTAAACTCAAACCGCCAGATCTTTATGAGCTAAACTCACTGAGGTCCTGTGTGGAAGCTGTAAACCTACACTAGCCAACTGGCTACTGAATATAAAACAGATTTTTGGTCCCAAAATGAAGACTCAAGTCAGTGAAACCCAAAAATGAAATAAACACACATCCACTCACCCAAAGAAGGAGGGTGATAATAAAAAATGGGGCACCTTCTGAGTGCCAACATTGATACTGCCCACCACATCCCAAAACACAGTTCTGAGAGGGGAAGTGGGGGAGTAAAGAAAAAATTACCACCTTAGTAGTGTTGTTTCTTCTAATGGTGTTCATATTATAGACATTGCAGTTTGATCCAGCCTAGAACTGTTCCGAGTGAATGGTCAAAACCATTCCAAAATAGAATTTGCACGAGAGCATTTGTGTCATTTCAAACTTGAACTGTCGATCTTTACGAGCCAAACTCACTAAGGTCTGTGTGAAGTTGTAACTCACTAGCCAAATGGCTACCTAATAACAACCTGATGGTCCCAACACCAAGACCAAGTCAGGGGCCAGAAATACTAACACCATTCTAATAATATGAAATAACATAAGTATAATAAAACACACACGCTGCATACACATACCCCAGTCCCAAGGACAAAATGCTAATAGAGATAAGTAGTGCCCAGACTAAGTTGCCCAACCCACCAAGTAGAGGTTCTGAGAGGGCAGGTTGGGGGTCTATGGTATAGCAAGACTCCATTAGAAGAAACAACATTACTAAGGTGAGTATTTTTTCTTCAAACAACATGAAGTCTTGCTATATTATAGACATTAGCAGAATACAGCAGTACCCATGGAGGAGGGCAGAACCTACTTAGAATAGTCTTGACGAACAGAGCAAACCGAGCATCTCTCCGCCCGACATCCAGGGAGTAATGCTTGGTAAAAGTGTGTACCGCTTTCCAAGTAGCAGCCTGGTAACCTTACTGGATATCTCTGGCAGCAGCTAGAGACGCAGCTGTACCCCCAGAATGAGCCCTCAACTAGGGGGTTTCCCCTTTTCTGATAACAAATTGGATACAAGAGACAATCCACCTGGCTATTGATCTTTAGTGGCAGGTTTGCCTTCCAACTTCACCATAGGTGGGGAAAAGTTGGAGGATTGAAACCGTGACCTTTGTACGCCTATATCAACTAAGAGCTCTAACATCCAGGTTGTGCAACCTCCTCTCACCAAGAGAGTGATCAGTGAAAAATACTGGAAGGAGATAGATTGATTAAGATGGAAATTGAAACCACCTTAGGTAAAATCTTTATTAGTCCTAAGGACTACCTATCCCGAGGAAAGAAATAAAGTCAGTTCCACTGACTGCTTGCACCACTTATGCATCTGGCAGCAGTGATAGCTACTAGAAAACAGTTTTCCAGGTTAGTATTTGGGCTCTGCAGATAGAGGTTCGCAAGGGGTTGCATTAACTGGACAATGCAAACATTAAGGTCCCAAGTAGGGCCGGTTCTCAAAGGAGGATTAGTATGGAGTAACTCTTAAAAAACTTTGGAAACAGGATGAGAGGAAGAGGGATGACTTCCTGTTGATACAAAAGCAGACACATCCAAATGAACTCTTAGGGTAGCTGGTCTGAGACCCAAGGAATTGATGTACCATGTAATCTAACAAAATGTGCATCAGCAGATTCTGGGAAATATTTTTCCAGCACACCAAATGAAAACCTTCCATTTAGAACTATAGGTAGCCCTAGTGGAAGGCTTTCTGGACGCCTTAGGATCTCCAGCCACCCTGAGAGTGTAAATCAGCACCTTAACCTCAAGAGCCAGGCCTTGCGGTTGAGGGATTTGAGGTCCGATACTAAACCTCCTGGGCATGTCAACAGATTGTGATTCTGGGAGTACAGGGACGGACTGTCAGACAGAAGGAGGGGTACCAGGCTGTTTGTCTAACCGGGCAATCAGAATCACCCTGCAACGCTGAGATCTGATTTTGACTAGTACTTGAATAGGAGAGGAAAGGGGAAAGCATAGAGAACTTCCCTCCCAATCCAGAAGAAGTATCTAGGGAACTGAGCCTACCACGGAGGTTGCAATAGAACAGAAGAAGTTTGTGATTGTCTGGGCTGCAAAAGATTCATCTGAGGATGCTCATCTGGCAAAAACTATCCTAACTTCTGTATCCAGGGATCATTCGTGATGGCCCTGGAAATCCTGCGAGGGCATCCGCTAGGACATTGTCCTTCCTAAGATGAATGCAGGAAGTGTTCAGGAATAGGCCAGAGACCACAACTTTATTGCTTCGTGCACAAGGTCAAGACCAAATGCCCCTGTTTGTTGGATGTACCGTTGTTGTGGTGTTGTTGTTCTGATTTGTATCACCTTGTCGTGGACAGATGTAGTGTGCTGAAGAGCTAAAAGACAGCTCTGAGTTCCAGCAACTGATGTGGAGCAGAGATTCTGGGGGACCAACCCTGAGGAAAGGTTTCCCAGGGGTCCCCAACCCAGAAGGAAGCATCTGTATTGAGAGCTGTCGAGAAGGGGAAAGAAGGGACCCCGCTTAATTGTTCTGATCCGCCACTCACTGGAGAGCTAGGATCAAGGTTCTATCACTGATCAACTTGAAAGGGGTCCTTCTGAGACCAAAAGGTTCTCAAGGAACTGAATGTCTCTCATCTGAAATCTGGTTTCTCATAACAGCTGTGGATGCAGCCATGTGCCCCAGGAGCTGCAGAGTCTTGCTTTGAGAGCTGCAGAGTGAAGGAAGAGGCCAGAGCTACTAAATTCCTTACCTCTCGGGAAGAGGCTTGGTTAGCTTTTTGTCCACCCTGCCTCATAAAGGTGAGTACTGGACTGGTTCCAGAACCGACTTGGTAGGTTTAGTAGAAAACCCAGAGGTGAGAAGTTAAGGACCTGCAGGTGAGATTTACCTGTTCTGGGGACTGTCCTACAATGAGCCAGTCATCTAGATAGGGGAAAACAGCAACTTCTGCCTCCTTATGGGCCACTGCTACTGCTAGACACTTTGTGAATACCCTGAGCAGAGGTAAGGTCAAGGGCATTGCTCTGAACTGTAATGACCTGAGGGCAGTTCGCTAATCTGAGGTACTATCGATGGGATTCTGATTAGGCATGGAAATAGGCATCCTTGAGTCCAGGAGGCCAGCCGTCCTGGCCTTAGAAGGTAAAATCATTGAGTTACCATTTTGAACTTTGGTTTCAAAAGATGCTTGTCGTTATCTGAGACTTAAATGTGCTGCATTTTCTGTTTTTTGGGGTAAGGAAGTTATTACAGACCCCCCCTGATGCAGGGAGGAACCTTTTCTACTGCCTGAGAGCTAACAGGATGACCTCTGTTTCAGAGCGAGGGTCCTGAAGCACTTGTGTAGTAGAAAGTCTGCTTCTCAACTTGGGAAACTTTGAAGCTGAGAACCAGACCCTGGCTTATTACTTCCAGAACCCTCTTGTCTGAGGTTAAAGGCTTCCACCTGATTGAAGAAGCCAGCCTGCCCCACTGGACAGGAGAAATGTTCCGTTTCGAGGAGCTTTTAGGTGGGGTGGAGCAGTCTGCCCACCCCTGCCTGCCCTGTTTGCTGCAGAAGCCCTCTGAGTATAGGGCGGAGGGCCTGAGTCTGTAGAGGTCTGTGAAAGGCCTACCCCACCCCTGGGTGATGTTTTGAGGAGTGGCTTTCCACCTAGTCTGGGCACCTTGTAAGTAGTCCTACATTCATCCATCTTCATGTACTCCTGTCTGCTCCAAACAGAGAATTTCACCACAGGAAAATCCATAGCTTAGTCTGGCATCCCTGACAAACTAGTACACCTGAGCCAGGCCAACCTACGGAAAGCTACAGATGTGGCCATGACCCTAGAGAAACATCATACATCCAGCAGCACAGAAACTGAACCTGAGGCTTCAATGCTATGAGCAGCCACCTGTTTAGTTCACCAGCTAGCTGGCCATGGGCCTGCTTGGCCAATTGCATAACAGTATTCCATCTATTTCTGATACCTAGCTACAAGCTATATAATTTGCTTGCCTGATCCCAGGCTGCCCTATACTATTTTTGCCATGGCATCAATTCTGGAATCCTTGTCAGGAGGATGTGAAGCTGGGAATATTAGTTAATCACAGGCAGCAGCTGAACACCCCAACATGACTGCATTGCTGAAAGGATCGTATCAGGGCTGATTAGTGTATGGCTTTGTCCACTTTTATCTACAGGAGGCACAGAATTGGAAGCTAAAATTTTAATTGTTTGTTAAAAGACTTATGTGTAGTAGCGAATTCCTAGACTCTGGAATATCCATCATTTCTACAAAATCAGGCCTCTGCTCATCCAGCCTCTTCGAAGGAAGCTGAGGTTTTTAGCAACTTTTTATAAAACATAAATGAGATGGGACTCAGACAGAGATTCTAAGGTCTGTCTGGGAGATGTCTGTCTAATGGGCCACTTTGACCTTCCCAGCTACATCATACTGTTCATAATCCTCCTCCTCCTCTGGTTCATAAATTTCAATATCATAATGCTGAACCACTGGGACCGATGAACTGACCTTTACCAGATAGTGGTGGTCTGACGGACCCTGAGCAGTGACTGACAATTGTCGGCTTTATCTCTCAGTTGGAGGCGGAATTTGGACCTGACCTGCTGATTTTCTTGTTTTTTACTGGAATTGGTTCCTCAGAACTGCTTTTTTGCCCGAGGAAGTTGGCCCTGGTCAGAGGGCACTTCTGGGTTTGGTTGGCATTTAACTGGCTGGCCATCTGGGTCAGCGGACTTTTCCTCCTCCTGAGCTCCCAATCTTTTTCCAGGGTGGCTGCAGGAAATTTATACCTGGCAGTCTGACTGAGGTGGCCAACCCTAGACAATAAACATGTGGTGTGTGGGCCTTGGCGGTGACTTCCCACAAACATCACAGTGTTGAAACCCAGGCCCAGTTTTTCTTTTTCTGGATAATGCCAGCCTAACCAAAACTTGCCCTTTAACTGCAGTGCCAGTTGAAGATTTTTTTATCGTTCCTAACTGTTATTGGTATTGAAACCGCACATCCGATTTTAGAACCTGATAAGAACTGAACCCATTCAAAGAAAACTTCAAACACTATGAAGTTTGCTATTTCAATAGTAGTCAGCCACTGCAGCTGAACTGCCCCGAGAGGAGGAGTAATCCAGAAGATCTGAGTTCTGCGGCGCTGAGGGCGCTGTGCCTCAAAGTCTATCTGGCAGTTTCAAATGAAACTGTTCGATTCTTTCTTCGCTTCACTGGAACAGTCTCTCCGAGATCAGCCCTTCAGCTCGGTTCATTTCTCGGTTCAGCAGTATTTTTTGTTTCATTTGAACCGCAAAGTTTATTTTTACCGGATTTTGGTTTTAAAGCTCTATCTGGTAAGGAGGAGGAATTTGATCATTATATGTGTGGCTGGGGTGGTCTTGGCGTGCCCATTGAACGGGACATTTCTTGACAGACCTTTAGAATCTCCTCCTATTCTGTCTGATTCCCTTCTTTCTTTATTTTTTGCAAAAGGTTGCAGAAACCTCCAGCTTCCTTTAGAGTGAGGCTGTGATGAGCAAGAGGAGCCTGATTATGTGAAATGATGGATATTCCAGAGTCTAGGAGGTTGTCTATTCCTTTGTATAAGTCATTTAGAAGCAAACAACAAAGATTTTTAAAAATCCTCATTCTGTCCCTCCTTGAGATAAAAAAAATGGACAGACGGTTATACTTTGTCAGGCTCGGATACTGACTTCCTTACTGAGCAGTGTAGTCATGTAGGTGTGGTCAAGCTGCAGCCTGTGACAAGGTTATTCCTCTGGCCTCACATCCTCCTGATAAGGATTCCAGGAAGATTGATGCTGTATAAGAAACAGTATCTGGCAGCTCTTTTGGGCTCAGGCAGGCAAATTATATGGCTTATGTAGCTAGATATCAGAAATCTAGGTGGGACACAGTCTTGCAGTTAGCCAAGCAGGCCCACGGCCAGCTGATTAGTGAGTTGGAACAGGTGGCTGCTGATGGCATTGAAGCTCTAAAGTTCAATTTCATACTGCTGTTGATGTTAATGATGTTTCTCTAGGGTCATGGCCACTTCTGTAGCTCTCAGAGGTTGTGCATGGCTCAGATGCAATAATCTGTCCCAAGATACCCAGTCAAAGGGTATGGATTTTCCTGTAGTAGGAAATTTCTTTGTGAAACAAACAGAAAACTATATGAAAAGATGGCTGAATACAACTACTCACAAAGTGCCCAGGGTTATGAGAAGCATGCTATGCCACAAGGGCATGCTCCCAGAGTGTAGGGGCAGCCTTTACCAATTTCAAGCCTCTGCTGTCTGCTGAGGGTTTCTTCAGAGGCAGTAGGCGAGGCTCAAGTGGGCTGTCCCCTCCCTCAGCTTAGGTTGTTGTAGGCACCCTGATAAGTGCCCAGCCGGTCTCCTGTACTAGGTGTCATTTATTTCAGCGGAACTGGCTGTCCCTAATTCTGGGACAGATGGGTTCTGAGTAATAGGCCGGGTCTGGTTCTCGGCTTCAAGCGCTTTCCAAAGATGAGAGCTGACATTTTCCACCCAAACTGTAGTTCTTGCTTGAGGTGAGTTTCTGCCTGCTGACTGAAAGCAGTGAAGGGTTTCCTCCTTGCTATCAGGAAAGGGGCTTTATTCAAGATACTTTCTTACCCCCAGACAGGAGGGCGGCCTATTCTAGATTTGAATACTGAATAAGATCTGTTGAGCAGTTCAAAATGTTGACTCTGGCAATGATATTGTTTCCCATGCCAGGGACTGGCTACTTCCTGACCTCTGGATGCCTATTTTCATGTTCTGATCAGGCCTTCCTGCAAGTACCTTGGGTTGTCTGCCCTCAGGCTGCTATCAGTTCAGGGCAATGCCTTGCCCACCTCTGTGCCAAGGGTATTGCAAATGTCTCGCTGTAGTAGTGGCTCGCCATAGCGCAAGGGTTGTGTGTTTCTAGACTGGCTCGTTGTGGCCGTCTCCAGGTCAGGCAGATCTCACTTGCAAGTCACCCAGCTTCTCACTCCTGGGATTCTCTTAAACTTACCGAGTCAGTTCTGGAACCAGTTCGGTCCTAACTTTTATGCAGAATTGAATACAAGGTTAGCCAGGGCTTTTCTTCCCTCGGAAAGGGTGGACAGATCACTGCCTGGCATCCTCCTCCTGGGTGTCTCGACCAGCAAGGCATTTCTGCAACTCTTGCACATGGCTGCTTCCACAGCTGTCGTGCAGGAGCAAGATTCCAGATGAGGACATTCAGTTCCATTTGGGCCTATTGTCTCAAGGAAGGACCCTTCAAGTTGGTCCCAGTTACTCAAACTCGATCCTAGTCACGGTGGCAGGTCAGGCAATGGACAGGGGTTCCTTCATTCCATTTCTCCTCTCCCTCACCTCGGATGCCTCCCTGTTAGGGTGGGGCTCACCTGGGCTACTTTGCCTCCGGGGGTATGCTCAGGAGTCTCTGCTCCATCAATCTTTTGAACTCAGGCTCTTTAGCTCTTTGGTATTTCAGATTCTGTCCAGAACAAAGGGTTCAAGCCGTACAGACAATACCACCATAATTGGTCCATCAAGCAAGTACTGGGTCTTCAGCCGCACGCTGAAGCAATGAAGTTGTGTCTGGCTTGCTCCCACCTCCCTGATAGCGTCATCTCCCTAGGGATGACAATTCCTGGCGCCTCAGCAGAATTTCTCAGGCCATCACGAAGGCTCTGAATCACAAGTGCTGGGGTCTGCCTTGCCAGATGGGGCGCTGCTAGATTTTTTTCTGACCCCAGACAACCATAACCTCTTTTCTGTTGCAGGCCTCCATTCTGGGCTCAGTCCTCTGGCCTTCTTTCTGTTGGACTGGAAAGGGGTTCTGTGCCTTCCTTCCTCTCCTTTCAGGTGTACTAGTAAAATCAGATCTCAACCTTGCAGAGGATTCTGATTGCCCCAGATTGGGCCAGACGGCCCTGGTACCCTGCTCTGTCCTTGGCAGTCACCTGCCTGAGCCTGCCCAGAGTCCGACTTACTGGCCTGCACAGGGAGTGTGGTATCCGGACTCTCCCTCCACCTCAAGGCTTGGCTCGGGACAATTTGCGACTTTTTCTCAAGGTGTCATGGATGTTTTAAGGGCTGGGGAAGCCTTCCACTAGGGCCTCTAATTCTAAGTGAGGGTTTTCCATCTGTGCTCTGAGGCAGATTGTCCTAGTTTGCTGATCTTCCTGGTCTACTGACTATTTGGTCCATCTGAATTCCCTAGGCTTAGATTAGCTACTTCTGAAGGTTCATCTGTCTCTGCTTTTGTGTCATCAGGAAGCTTCTCCCTTCTTCTCACCCGGTGTTCTCTATGTTTTTAAAGGGTTACTCTTGCTAACCTCCTTGGGAACCAGCTCCCATGGGACCTGAATATTTGCATTGCTCAGTTAATGCAACCCCCTTGAGCCCTGTCTTCTGCAGAGCTCATTAACGGAAAACCATTTTCCTAGTAGCTATCACCTCTGCCAGGCTAAAGGAGCTATAGGCCCTGTCAGTGGAAGAAGATTTATTCTTCCATAGAGATAAGGTCCTTGTGATCATAGAAAGTTTTTTCCTAAGGTGTTTCTGATTTGACCTGAATAATTATCTCTCCCAGTATTTTCACTGAGCATTCTTCCTCAGGTGAGAGGAGATACTGTCTGGATGTCAAAAAGAGCCTAAGTTATTTAGGCGCACCAGAGGTCATAGGTCAATCCCCACCTTTTCACTATGTCTGGTTGGCGGAAACCTGCTACTAAGAGAACAATTGCAAGGTGGATTGTTTTTGTATCCTCGTTATCGGAAACTGGTAAGTACCTCTCGGGATTGAGGGCCTCACCAGGGTACACTGCACTTAGCGGTTGCTAGAACATCCCATTCTGGAGGTTGTCAGCTGCTGCCTGAAGACAGTTCACACTTTGCCAAGCATTTCTTCTCTGATGTCCAGTCCAGAGATGTTTGTTTACACAGTTGCTTCTGAGCCTGCTTCTCATAGGTTCTTGACCTCCATGGAGGTACCAAGGTGTATTCGTTATTGTTATAATATAGCAAGACTTCATGGTGTTTGAAGAAAAATTACTCACCTTAGTAATTGCTTTTCTTCTCATGGAGTCTTGCTATATTATACCACCCTCCCTCCTGCCCTCTCAGAACTTCTACTTGGGTAGGGGTATGCAATTGGCAAGCACTGTGTCATGCCATTGTAGTTTTTCCTTACCTCTTTTCCTTTGGGTTAGGGATCTAGATTGTTTCATTTAGGTTGTTATATTGCCCCTTCCTGGACTTCTGAGTTCTTTGGGAAGAGGGGATTCATATGTGCTTGTCATGGGTGGTAAACGAACCATAATACCATCAATTTTTGTTATTATGGCTCTGAGTGTTTCTTTGTTCTTTATATTGTTGTTATTACTACTAGTAGGTAGCCATGGACTAGTGTAAACACACAGACTTTCCGTCCTTGATGTTAGTTTAGATAAGATCTGACAGTTTCATTTGAAACTGCCAGATAGAGCTTTGAGCAGCAGCCTCGACGCTGTAGAACTCCAGATCTTCTGAGTTAACTCCTTCCTCTCCGGGCAGTTCAGCTGTGGCTGACTGCTATTGTTATAATATAGCAAGACTCCATGAGAGGAAAAGCAATTACTAAGGTGAGTAATTTTTTATTTTAGTTTTAAATGAGTTTTAAATCCACTGATCGGTTCAAAACCGAACCGATAATTTACAAGTTCCACACAGACAAAACCTTCATTTACTTACGGTTACCACAGATAGAGCTTGAACCGAACGGTTTTGCGGTTAAAATAAATCCAACCGAGAAAACACTTTTTAAACCGAGAAATGAACCGAGCAGAAGGAGAAATCTCCGGAGCGACTGTTCACTGAGGCGGAGTAAAGAATCTGACAGTTCAAGTTTGAAATGACACAGATGAAAAAATTACTCACCTTAGTAATTGCTTTTCTTCTCATGGAGTCTTGCTATATTAGGACTTATTGCAGTTAGTCACTGCACTTGAACTGCCCCGAGAAAGAGCACCCAGAATCTGAGTTCTAAAGCGAGGCGCCATACTGTGTCATCTGCAAGTCTCAAATGAAACTGTCAGATCTTGCACGGTTAACGCCACAACAAGTCTGTGTGGAAAGCTCTACACTAGCCAAATGGCTACCTACTAGTAGTAATAACAACAATATAAACAACAATAGAACAACAATAACAATAATAAGAATGAATAATGGTATTATTAGTTTTCCCCGACAAGCACTATTAGGACCCCCCTTCCCCAAAGACTCAAGTCCAGAAGGGGCCAACAACTCACCAACACAGAAAACTCCTAGTTCCCCAACCTCAAATAAAAGAGGGTGAAGGGAAGAACCACATTGGCATGGACACAGTGCTTGTACTTACTTTGCCACCCCTACCCCAGTAGAAGTTCTCAGAGGGCAGGTTGGTGAGTCCATAGAAGACTCATGAGAAGAAAAAGCAATTACTAAGGTGAGTAATTTTTTTCTTCAAACACTATGAAGTCTTGCTATATTAGGACTTATTGCAGATTACAGCAGTACCTCCATGGAGGAGGGTCAGAACCTCACTTAGGAAATAGGCTCTGAAGCACAGCTGTGCCAAAATCGAGCATCTCTCCTGGACAGAAATCCAGGAATAATACTTGGTAAAAGTGAGAACTGTCTTCCAAGCAACAGCCTCGACAGAGATTTCAGAATGGAATATCTCTAGCAGCCGCTAGAGATGCAGCTGTACACCAGGAGTGAGCCCTCAGTCCTGAGGGGGCTCTCCTACCAGTCTTTGATAACAAAATGGATACAAGAGACAATCCACCTTGCAATTGTCCTTTAGTGGCAGGTCTCTTTGCCAACTCTCGCCTAGGTAAGGAAGAGTTGAGGGATTCGAACCTGTGACCCTTGGTGCGTTAAGCAAATAGTAGCATAAGGCTCTTTTGACGCCCAAGCTGTGCAGTCTCCTCTCACCTGAGGAAGAATGCTCTGTGAAAATCCTGGGAGAGAGATGGGTTGGTTCAGGTGGAAACTTGAAACTACCTTAGGATAAACCCTGTGTTAGTCCTAGGGACTGTCTTATCCTGTGAGGAGAGAAAATCTTCTTCCACTGCCAGGGCCTGTAGTTCACTTTTATGCCTGGCAGTAGGAAATCACCAGAAAACCATTTTCCAAGTGAGAAGCTTGAGCCTGCTGGGACAGAGGTTCAAAGGGGTTTGCATTAACTGAGCAATGCAAACATTCAGGCTCCTGCAGGAGCTGGTTCCTCAAAAGGAGGGTTGTGTGGAAGCAACCCCTTAAAACTTGGAAACACAGGTTGAGAAGAAAAGGAAGCAGGCTTCCCTGCTTGCAGAAAAACAGAGACAGCTGCCAGAGGAACCTTTATGTAGCTGGCCCAAGACCCATAGGAATTTAAAATGGACCAAAAAGTCCAGAAATGGGCAGATACAGACTGTGGTACAATCTGCTTCTCAGCGCATTTAGACTGAAACCTGTTCCACTTAGAATTGTAAGTGCTCTCAGTGAAAAGCTTCCTTGAGCCTTTAACTATCCGCTACACCTTGAAAAGGTGTAAATCAGCAAATTCTAACCCCAAGAGCTGCCTTGAGAAGGAGGAATTTGAGGTTCAGATACCACACCTCCCTTGTGCAAAGGCCAGTAAGTCGTGGACTCTGGGCAAGCTCAGGGGTAGGTGGACTGTCAAGGACAGAGACAATGGGTACCAGGGCTGTCTGGCCCAGTTTGGAACAATCAGAATCGCTTTGCAGGGCTGAGATCTGATTTTTACTAGTACCCTGAAAGAAAGGGAAAAAGGAGGAAAGGTGTACAGAAACTTCCCTTTCCAATCCAAGTGAAAAGCATCCAGGGGCTGATCCCAGCACTGAGACCCCAACAAACAGAGAAAGTTAGTGGTTATCTGGGGCTGCTAAAAGATCTATCTGAAAATGAGCCCCATCTGGCAAGGACTGAACCCAGCACCTGAGGATTCAGAGCCCAACCGTGATGGCCCTGAGAATCCTGCTGAGGGCATCTGCCAGGGCATTGTCCTTCCTGGAGGTGAACTGCTATCAGGAGGTGTTCGGGAGTAAGCCAGAGACCACCACTTCATTGCTTCGGCACAAGGCTGATGACCGAGTGCCCCCTGCTCGTTGATGTACCACATTATTGTGGTGTTGTCTGTCCTGACTTGAACTACCTTGTTCTGGACAGAAGCTGAAACTCCTAAGAGCTAGAAGATAGCTCTGAGTTCCAAAATTGATGTGGAGCACAGATTCCAGGGAGACCACACCCCTCGTGGACAGGTCGCTTGTGCGTTCTCTCACCCCAACACAGAGCATCCGTGGTGAGGAATGAGGAGGACCCCTAGTTTTAGATTGCTTTGATCTGCCACCAGCGTAAGGCCAGGATCAGTGATTGGGTCACTAGAACCAATTTGAAAGGAATCCTCCTTTGGGACCAATTGTCCCTCAGATGGAACTAAATGTCCCTCATCTGAATCTTGCTCCCTGCACTGCAGCTGTGAAGCAGCCATGTGCCCTAGTAGTTGTAGCAATGCATGCTGGTCAAGAGACTCGTGAGTAATGGGAAGATGCCAGGGCAAAGAGACTGCCTACCTTTCAGAGGGGAGAAATGCCCTGGCTAACTTTGTGTTCAACTCTGCCCCTATGAAAGTTAATACCTGAACTGGTCTCGAGAACTGACTTTGCAAATTCCAGCAGGAATCCCAGAAAGGTGAGAAGCTGCTGGGTGATCTGTAAGTGGGATTTATTGATCTGAGACTGACCCACTAAGAGCCAGTCATCCAGGAAAGGAAACAAAGCAATCCTTGCCTTTCAAAAGAGCCACTACCACAGCTAGAATTTCAATACCCTTGGGCGAGAGGTAAGGTCAAGGGCATTGCCCTGAACTGGTAGTGGCCTGAGGGTAACCTGAGGTACTTTCGTGAGAAGGCCTGATCCAAACATGAAAAATAGGCATCCTTGAGGTCCAGGAAAGCTAGCCAGTCCTCTGGCCTCAGCCAGAGTTAACATTTTTAACTTTGTTTTCAAAGATGCTTGTTCAGGTACCTTAAATCTGAGATGGGCCGCCAATCTCCTGCCTTCTATAGGGTAAGAAAGCATCAGAGTACAGCCCTGCCCCGTGGCAAGGAGGGACCTTCTACTGCTTTTCAGTTCAGAGGAGAAGAAACCTCTGCTCCTAAGCAAGGGATTCAAGGTATTTGTAGGACCTGTCTGGCTCTCATCTTTGGAAACTGTTTGAAGTTGAGAACCAGACCTATTACTTCCAGAACCCACTTGTCCGAAAGTTAGGGACACCCAATTCTGGCTGAAATAAAACCAACCTGCCCACTGGTATAGGAGATTGGCCCCTGGGCACCCATCAGGTGCCTGTTGGCAACAGTCTTAGGCTAAGGGGAGGGGGAGTGTTTACTTGTGCCCTGCCCATCTCTGCCTCTGAAGAGACCCTCTATGGAAAGCAGAGGCCTGAGCCTCTACCTGGGCACTTTGTAGGTAATCATCCCTGTTTTTCATATAGCTTTCTGTTTGTTCCTCAAACAGAGAATTACCCACAACAAGAAACAAATCCATAGACTTTGAAGAGTATCTTGGGACAGATTATGCATCTGAGCCATGCCAACTCACGGAAAGTTACAGAAGTGGTCATGGCCTCAGAGAAAACAAGATTAACACCAACAGCAGTATGAACTTGAACTTAGAGGTCAAGATACAGTTAGGCCACCTGTTCTGAATTCGCCAGCTTGAAGCTGGGCATGGGCCTGCTTGGCTTAACTGCAATATCAAGTGCCCCACCCAGATTTCCCAAATCACTACATAAGCCACAACCTTGCCTGTCTGAGTCCCACAGAAGCTGCCATATACTGTTTTCTTTGTTTGGCATCAATCCTCCTGGAACCTATTCAGGAGGATGTGAGGCCAGGGGAACTAGCCTGACACAGGCTGCAGCTTGTACCACACCTACATGACTACACTGCTCAGTGAGGAAGTCTGTAACAGAGCCTGATTTAATACATCTCTGTCCATTTTTTATCTTACAGGAGGGACAGAAAGAAGAATCTTATAAAATCTTTGTTGTTTACTTCCTAAATGACTTATGCAATGGAAAGACAACCTCCTAGCCCATCATTCCTACATAATCAGGCTCCCTTTACTCATCCATAGCCTCTCTAAAGGAAGCTGGGGATTCTGCAAGCTTTTGTAAAACATAAACTGAGAAAAGGACTCAGACAGAAAAGGAGGAGATTCTAAAAGTCTGTCTGGAGAAAATGTCCGCTAGTGGGCACGTCCAGACCCTACCAGCCACACATGTATTGATCAAATTTCCTCCTCCCACTCCTGTGGTTCATAACAACTCTCAACATCATAAACCTGAACCACTGGAACTGAACGAGCCACCTTTTACCAACTGTAGATGGTTTGACAGGACTCAGAAACAGTGACTGACAATCTGTATGGCTTAACTACTTCTGCAGCAGTTGGAGAGACAATCTGGACCCAAACCCACTGATTTCTCTGTCATATTCATTTTTTTTTTTTTTTTTTTTAAACTGGTTCCTCTGAACCATCCTTTTGCCCGAGGAAGTCTAGCTCCTGGTCACAGGGCACTCCTCTGGTCCAGTGGGTACTGGACCGGCTGGCCATCCGGTCAGCGGACTTTTGGCCAATAGTTCCCTGAGCCGCCCTATCTCTTTCAGGTGGCTGCAGAGAAATTTAAACACCTGGCAGTCTGACAGAGGTGGTCAGCCCCTCAGACACAACACAGGTGTGTGGGTCAGCCTTGGCAAAGGCTTCCCACAGCATCACAGTGTTGAAACCAGTGGGCCTGGTTTTTCTTTTGCTTTCAGACATAATGCCGCCTAACCAAAATCCTGTCTTTTATGGTCAGTACAGGCAAGACAATTTTTATCGGTTCCTAACTGTTTACAGGTATTTGAAAAACCCTATTTAAAATCAAGGTTTTTAGAACCAATAAGAACTGGTACCGCACTCTAAAAGCCCAAAACTTTAAAACGTTAAAATAAGAAACCGATCGGTTCAAACCGAACCGATAACTAAATTTGCACACAGACTTTACATTTTGTACTTACGGTTTACCAGATAGAGCTTTAACCAAAATGCGTAAAATAATTACTTTTTCCTGTTCAAATGAACTGAAAATACTCGATTGAACCGAGAAATGAACCGAATGGAAGGAGCTGACTCCGGAGCTACTGTTCAGTGAAGCGTAGAAGAATTTGACAGTTTCATTTGAAACTGCCCAGATAGCTTTTTACATAGCTGGCTTAGAACTCAGATTCTGAGTTAACTCTTTCCTCCGGGCAGTTCAAGTGCAGTGGCTAACTGCAATAAGTCCTAATATAGCAAGACTTCATGGTGTTTGAAAGAGCTGTTTTCGTGCCAAAATTCTATTTTGGAATGGTTTTGACCATTTCACTCCGGGGCAGTTCTAGAGCTGGATCAAACTGCTAATGTCTATAATATAGCAAGACTTCATGTTGTTTGAATACAGCAAGACTCCATTAGAAGAAACAACATTACTAAGGTGAGTAATTTTTTCTTCAAACAACATGAAGTCTTGCTGTATTCTGACAATAGCAGACTACCAAGCAGTACCTCTGTGGAGGAGGGACAGGACCTACTTAGGAAAAAGGCTCTGAAGCACAGCTGTGCCAAACCGAGCATCACTCCTAGCCTGGATATCCAGGGAGTAATGCTTGGTAAAGTGTGAACTATTTTCCAGGTAGCTGCTTGATATATCTCTAAGATAGATTATCCCTGGCAGCAGCCAGGAAGCAGCTGTACCTCTGGTAGAGTGAGCCTCAGGCCTGAGGGTGGAACCTTACCTAGTTTTTCATAGCAATTGAATGCAAGAGACAATCCACCTGGCAATGGATTTTTAGTGGCAGGTTTTCCTTTACCAACCCTCACCATAAGTGAGGAAACAGTTGGAGGAGTCAAACCTGTGACCCTTGGTACGTTCTATGTAGTAGCTAAGAGCTCTTTTCACATCTAACTGTGCAGCCTCCTCTCACCAGAGGAGGAATGGTCAGAAGTACACAGGAAGAGAATAGATTGATTAAGGTGGAAGTCTGAAACCACCTTAGGCAAAACTTCCTGTTAGTCCTGAGGACCACTTTATCTCTATGGAAGGAGATAAAATCAGGCTCCACTGACAAGGCTTGTAACTCACTTATGCGCCTGGAGAAGTGATGGCCACCAGGAACACAGTTTTCCAAGTCAAGTACTTAGCTCTGCCGAGGACAAAGGCTCAAAGGGGGCTGTATAAGCCGAGCAATGCAAACGTTAAGGTCCCAAACGGGGGCAGGGTCCCTGAATGACGGATTGGGATGAAGCAATCCCTTGAAAAACTTGGAGAATACAGGGTGAGCTGAAAGAGAAGAGGGCTTACCTGCTGAAATGAAAGCAGAGACAGCTGCCATATGCACCCTTAGTGTAGCTGGTCTGAGTCCCAAGCTATTCAGATGGACCGTATAGTCAAGGACTGTGGGCAGATCAGCAGACTCTGGGGAAATTTTTCCCAGAGCACCATATGGAAAAATCTTTTCCACTTGGAATTATAAGAAGCTCTGGTGAAGGCTTCCAGAAGCCTTTAGAATGTCCATAACACCTTGGGAGAGGTGTAGATCAGCAAACTCTAACTCTTCAAGAGCCAGGCCTTGAGATTAAGAGATTTGAGATTCGGTACCAATCCCTCCCTGAGCACAGGTTAACAGGTTGTAATTCCTGGGAAGAGACAGGGGAAGGTGGACTGCTAAGGACAATAGGAGAGGATACCAGGGCTGTCTGGCCCAGTCTGAAGCAATCAGGATCACCTTGCAGGGTTGAGACCTGATTTTGACTAGCACTTTGAACAGGAGAGGGAAGGGGGGGGAGCATACAGGAACTTCCCTTCCCAACTGAGAACTACGGCATCCAGGGGGACTGAGCCCAACACTGGGGGCCTGCAGCAAAAAAGGGAAAGCTGGTGATTGTCTGGGGCTGCAAAAAGATCTATCTGTGGGGTGCCCCATGTGGAGAATATCACCTCCAAAACCAGGGGATGCAGTAACCATTCGTGATGGCCCTGAGATATCCTGCTGAGAGCATCTGCCAGGACATTGTCCTTGCCTGGGAGGTGTACTGCTGTGAGGAAGTGTTCAGGAACAAGCCAGGGCCACAACTTCATTGCTTCTGTGCACAAGGTCAGACCGAGTGCCTCTTGTTTGTTGATATACCACATTGGTGGTATTGTCTGTTCGATCTGAATAACTTTGTTCTGAACAGACTTTGAAGAGGCTTGAAGTGCTATAAATACTGCTCTGAGTTCCAACAGGTTGATGTGAAGCAGAGATTCCTGAGGGGGACCACAACCCTTGGGTGGTCAGGTCTCCTAAGTGGGCCCCACCCCAAGAGGGAGGCATCTGTAGTAAGGATTAAAGAGTGAGACTGAGGACAAAGGAACTCCTGTCTTAGATTGTTCTGATCCTGCCACCATTGCAAGACCTGGATCAGTGTTCAGTCACTGGAATCAGTTTGGTCAGAGGGTCCTTTTTCTGAGACCAAAAGGCTCTCAAGTGAAACTGAATATCCCTCATCTGAAATCTTGCTCCCTGCACCACTGCTGTAGAAGCAGCCATGTGACCCAGGAGCTGCAGAAAGTGCCTTGCTGGATGAGACACCTGTAGGGTGAATGAAGAGGCCAGTGAGATAAGGGTCCTTGCCCTGTCCAGGGGAAGGAAGGCTCTGGCCTTTTCTGTATCTAGCCCTGTGCCTATGAAGGTGAGGAGCTGAACAGGCTGTAGAACTGACTTTGAAAGATTCAGATGGAAACCTAGAGTGGTGAGCAGTTGCTGAGTTATCTGTAGGTGTAACTTGACCTGGTCTGGGGATTGGCCTACTATGAGCCAGTCGTCCAGGTAAGGAAAGATGGCAATTTTTTGCCTTCTTAGAGAAGCAACTACTACTGCCAGGCATTTTGTGAACACCCTTGGAGCAGAGGTTGGGCCAAGGGCATTGCTCTGAATTGGTAATGGCCTGAGGGCAGCTCTCGAACCTGAAGTACTTTGATGGGAGCCTTGATGAGAATATGGAAGTAGGCATCCTTGAGGTCCAGGAGACTAGCCAGCTCCTGGCCTTAGAGAGGTGAGAATTAATCCCAGAGTCACCATTTTGAATTTTGGCTTTAAAGGTGCTTGTTTAGGTATCTGAGATCCAGGATGGACCGCCATTCTCCTGTCTTTTTGGGGGTAAGGAAGTACCTGGAGTACAATCCTTTGCCTTGGTGCAGGGGTGGAACCCTTTCCACAGCTCTGAGAGCCAGGAGGGAAGAGACCTCTGTCCCCAGGGCAACTGCCTCTGAGGGATTTGCAGGTGGAAAGGATCTGGTTCTCAGCTTTGGAAATTTTTTGAAGCTGAGAACCAGCCCCTGGCTTACTATTTCCATGACCCATTTGTCTGATGTTAGAGACTTCCAGTCCTGGACAAAGTAAGCCAGCCTGCGCCCTACAGGTAGTGGAGAATCAGCCCTGGCAATCCCATCAGGGTGCCTGCTTGGAAGGGTTTTTTGGCTGAGGGGTGGGAGCAGGTCTGCTTGCACCCCTTCTGCCTCTCCCTTTAAAGAACCCCCTCTGAGCATAGGCAGAAGAGGAGGCCTGGCCTTGGTAGAAAGGCCTATGAAAAGGCCTGCCCCTGCCCCTGGGATGCTACCTCTGAGGAGTGGCTTGCCTTTCCTTGGCCTGGGCATTCCTATAGGTGGTCCTATATTCATCCATTTTTTCATGTAATTCTCTGTTTGCTCCGAACAGAGAGATTACCCACAACAGGAAAATCCATGGCCTTAGTCTGGGTATCCTGCAGCAGGCTAGTACATCTGAGCCAAGCCATTCTACTAAGTGCCACAGATGTAGCCATGACTCTAGATGAATCATCATTGGAGTCCACTGCAGCATGGAATTGCACTTTGGATGCCTCAATACCATCAGTAGCCACCTGCTCCAGCTCCTTGGCAAGCTGGCCAGAGACCTGTTTTGCTAAAGCCATGACAGTGTCCCATCTGGATTTCTGATACCTAGCAGTATAGGCCATATAGTTGGCCTGTCTGAGTCCCAAGGATGCTGCCATGTACTGTTTGTTTGCCATGGCATCAGTCCTCCTGGAGTCCTTGTCTGGGGTGTGAAGCCAAGGGGAATATTTGCTTATCACAGGCTGTAGCCTGCACACCTAACATGGCTACATTGTTGTGTAAGAAACCCATATCTGAGCCTCGACAGGGTATACCCTTGTCCAGTCTTTTATCCACAGGAGGTATAGTATTAGGAGTCTTTAAAATCTTAAATATCTGTCAAAGATTTGTGTAGGAATAGACAGCTTCCTAGACTCTGGGGATATCCGGCTATTTCCACATAGGTTTTCCTGGTCATCCACAGCTTCTTCCATAGGAAGCTGAAGGGTTTCTGCCACTTTCTTATAAAACATGAAATGGGAGGGACTCAGAAATTCAGGGAGGAGACACCTAAAGGTCTGTCTTGGGAGATGTCCGGGTCTATAAGGCCATCCAGACTTTCAAAACCACATTCACTTTACTCATACTCCTTCCTCCTCCTCCGGGTTCATAAAATTCTCTAAATCATAATCTTGAACCGTGGAACCGCCGAACCGAACGCCTTTCCTGATGGTGCCGGGTTCGGTCGAACCGGGAAAGCGACTGGACAATTTTTATCGCTTATTTCTTCAGCGATTGAGAAGATACTTTGATCCACACCAGCTGATTTTCTTTCTTGTTCTCTTAGCCAGAACTGACTCAGCAGAATCGCCTCTCCTTGCTTCAAGAAGTCTCGCCCTGGTCAGAGGGCACTTCTTCTGGTTCGGTTTGAACCGAACCGGCTGGCCATCTGGTTCAGCGGACTTTTGGCCTCCCTTTCCTGAGCCTACCAACTCTCTTCTCTAGGGTAGCTGCAGGAAGATTTTTACAAATCTGGCAGTCTGCATTGAGGTGGTCAAACCCCAGACAATAAACACAGGTGGTTTGGGGTCAGCCTTAGCAAAGACTTCCCACACACACTGCAGTGTTGAAACCCAGTGGGCCGGTTTTCTTTTGGGTTCTCAGACATTGTGCCAGTCCTAACAAAACTTACCCTTTAATGGCAATCAATAGGCAAGACCCTCTTATCGGGTTCCTGACCGTGTTACAGGTCGTGGAAAACCGAATAAAATGTTTTTTAGAACCGATAAGAACTGGTAAACTACACTCTAAAAGTACAAATAAAGATTTTACAACAACTTGATCGTTCAAACCGAACCGATGAACGTGCTAAGTTCCACAGAGAACAGAAAACAATATAACCTATCTAGTACTCACGAATACCACAGACAGAGACTGAACATCGACAGGTTGGTGTTAAATTTGGCGGAACCGAGAAAAGCGGTACTTTAACCGACAAATTGAACCGAGCAAAGGGAGAAATCTCTGGAGCGACTGTTCAGTGAGGCAGAGTAAAGAATCTGATGGTTTGAGTTTAAACAGCAACAGACCGAGTCTCAACCGAGGTCGAGCTCAGTGTTCCATGCCTGGCATGGAAAGTTAACTCTTTCATCTCCGGGGCAGTTCGAAGGTTGGGGCTCACTGCTATTGTCAGAATACAGCAAGACTTCATGTTGTTTGAAACACTGCTCTGAGTTCCAAGAGATTGATGTGAAGCAGAGATTCCTGAGGTGACCACAGTCCTTGGGTGGTAAGATCCCCCAAATGAGCTCCCCAGCCCAGCAGGGAAGCATCTGTGGTGAGTATCACTGAATGAGACTGAGTGACAAATGGATCCCCTTGTCTCATATTGTCCTGATCCTGCCACCATTGCAAGGCTTGGATCAGGGTTTGAGTCACTGGGATTAGTTTGGTAAGGGAATCCTTTCTTTGGGACCAAAAGGCTCTTAAGTGGAACCGAATGTCCCTCATTTGGAATCTTGCTCCCTGGACCACTGCTGTGGAATCTACCATGTAGCCCAGTAGCTGAAGGAAATGCCTTGTTGGTCAAGGCACCTGAAGTGTGAATGAAGAGGCCAGTTTCATGAGGGTCCTAGCCCTTTCCAGGGGAAGGAAAGCTCTTGCCTTTACTGTATCCAGTTCTGCACCTATGAAGCTGAGGAGCTGCACTGGTTCGAGAACTGACTTTGGTAGGTTGAGAAGGAATCCTAAGGAAGTGAGAACTTGCTGGGTCACTTGCAGATGTGACTTGACTTGGTCTGGAGACTGACCTACTATGAGCCAGTCGTCCAAGTATGGGAAGATGGAGATCTTTTGTCTTCTTAGGAAGGCAACAACTACTGCCAGGCACTTTGTGAAAACCCTTGGGGCTGATGTTAGGCCAAAGGGCATTGCTCTGAATTATTAGTGGCCTGAGGGCAACTCGAACCTGAGGTATTTTCTGTGGGAGCACCTGATGGGAATGTGAAAGTAGGCATCTTTGAGGTTGGGAGGCTAGCCAGTCTCCTGGCCTTAGAGAGGGAAGGATAATTCCCAGAGTTACCATTTTGAACTTTGGCTTTAAAAGATGTTTGTTCAGATATCTTAGGTCCAGAATGGGTCACCACTCTCCTGTCTTTTTGGAGGTTAGGAAGTACCTGGAGTACAATCCTTTGCCCCTGTGTAGGGTGGGAACTCTCTCTCTATAGTTCTAAGAGCTAGGAGAGAAGAAACCTCTGCCTCTAGGGCAAGGGTCTCTGAGAGATTTGCAGGTGGAAAAGATCTGGCTCTCATCTTGGGAAATTTTTTGAAGCTGAGAACCAGTCCCTGGCTTACTACATCCAGGACCCACCTGTCTGATGTCAGAGACTTCCAGTCCTGGATAAAGTAAGCCAGCCTGCCCCCCACTGGTATAGGAGAATCGACCCAGGCAGACCCATCAGAGTGTCTGATTGGCAGGGGCTTTAGGCTGAGGGGTGGATGCAGGCCTGCTCATCCCCCTTCTGCCTCTTCCTCTGAAGACCCCCCTCTGCAAAAAGGAAGATGAGGAGGCCTGAGCATGGTAAAAAGGCCTTTGGAATGGCCTGCCCCTGCCCCTGGACTGCTGCCTTTGAGGAGTTGCTTGCCTTTCTTTGGCCTGAGCACTCCTGTAAGTGGTCCTGTACTCGTCCATCTTCTTAATGTAATTCTCTGTCTGCTCCCCAAACAGAGAATTACCAATCACAGGAAAATCCATGGCCTTAGCCTGGGTATCCTGTGAGAGGCTAGTACATCTGAGCCAAGCCATCCTCCGAAGAGCCACAGATGTAGCCATGACTCTTGATGATACATTATTGAGTCTCGCAGCATGAAACTGTACTTTCGATGCCTCAATCCCATCTGCAGCCACCTGCTCCAGCTCCTTGGCAAGCTGGTCGGGAGCCTGTTTAGCCAGAGCCAGTACAGTGTCCCACCTGGACTTCTGGTACCTGGCTGAATAGGCCATATAGTTAGCCTGCCTGAGTCCCAAAGATGCTGCCATATATTGTTTCTTTGCCATGGCATCAATCTTCCTGGAGTCCTTGTCTGGGGGGTGTGATGCCAAGAGAATGTTTGCCTTATCACAGGCAGCAGCCTGCACAACCCCAACATGGCTGCATTGCTGAAAAAGGAACTCCGTGTCTGAGCCTGAGAGAGTGTACCTCTTGTCCATTCGTCTGTCCACAGGAGGTATAGAATTAGGAGACTTGAGAATTTTTTGTGTCTGCTTCCCAAAGGATTTGTGAAGGGGAATAGACAATCTCCTGGACTCTGGGATGTCCATCATCTCAACATAATCAGGCTCTTCCTGATCCTCACTGCTTCCTCCACAGGAAGCTGGAGGGTATCAGCCACTTTTGTAGAACATGTAGTGTGAAGGGACTCAGAAAGCCTAGGAGGAGAAACATCTGAAGGTCTGTCTGGGGAGATGTCTGGGTCAATGGGCACATCCAGACTTTCACCATCACCATAATCATCCTTATACTCTCCCTCCTCCTCCTCCTCCTCCGGTTCATAAAATTCTTCCAAAGCATAATCTGGAAATGGGGGAACCGACCGAACCGAGCCCCTGACCGATGGTGCCTGTTCGGTCGGAACCGAACTAAGCAATTGCACAATCCTAATCACCGTGGCTATCTCACCGGCGGTTGGAGTATGAAATTCTGGGTCCAAACCGGTCGATTTGTCTTTTCTTTTCCTTTTTGTCGGAACTGATTCCTCGGAATTGGCTCTCCTTTTGCCCGAAAAAGTATTGCCCTGGTCAGAGGGCACTCCTTCTGGTTCGGTTGGAACCGAACCGGGCTGGCCATCTGGGTCAGTGGACTTCTTGGACTCCCTTTCCCTCAGTCTACCTAATCTCTTTTCCAGGGTAGATTTGGGAAAATTCTTGCAAATTTGGCAGTGTGAATCGAGGTGGTCAAACCCCAAGCAATAAACACAGGTGGTGTGGGGATCAGCCTTAGCAAAGGCCTCCCCAAACACACTTCAGTGTTGAAACCCAGTGGGCCCGTTTTTTTTCTTGGGTTTTTCAGACATTGCCAATCCTAACCAAAAACGTACCCTTTTTTCGGCAATCCGCCAGGCAAGACTCCTCTATTGTCCCTGACCGTGTCACGGGTCTTGGAAAAAAATGTCATTAAATCCGTATTTTTTAGAACCGATACGGACCTGTAACCATATTCTAAAGTAAAGCATAAGTTTTTTTTATCTCAAATTGATCGGTTCAGCCGAACCGATCCACAGTTTACAAGTTCCACACAGAAAACAGAACAAAAACCTATCTAGTACTCACGGTACCACAGACAGAGACTTGAACCGACTATGAGGAAACAGCAATTCGGTAGAAACCGACTGAAAACCGACACTTCAACCGACTTTTTGAACCGAGCAGCAGGAGAAATCTCCGGAGCGACTGTTCAGTGAGGCGGAGTAAAGAATCTGATGGTTGCAATTTAAACAACAGCAGACAGGGGCTTCAACCGAGCTCGTTATGAACATTCTATGCAAGGCATAGAAAAGTTAACCATTTGTTCTCCGGGGCAGCTGAAAGGCAGGACCTAACTGCATATGTCAGAATACAGCAAGACTTCATGTTGTTTGAATTGTGTTTGTTCTGAGGACTACCTTATCTCTGTGAAAGGAGATGTAGTCCTGGTCAACACAGAGAGCCTGAAGCTCGCTGATTCTTCTTGCTGAGGTAATTGCTACCAGAAGAAAAAATTACTCACCTCAGTAATGTTATTTCTTCTAATGGAGTCTTGCTGTATTCTGACATACGCAGTTAGGTCCTGCATTTGAACTGCCCCGGAGAACAAATAGTTAAACTTTCCATGGCCAGCATGGAATGTTCACCACGAGCTCGGTTGAAGCCCCTGTCTGCTGTTGTTTAAACTGCAACCGTCAGACCTTTACGAGCAATACTAACTAGAAGTTCTGTGTGGAAACTGTGAAACTCAAACTAGCCAACTGGCAACTATATCTATATAAAAGGGTTTTTGGTTTCAAAAGGAAGACTCAAGTCAGGAAACCCAAAAACAAAACACATCCAAAACACAATAACTCACCCAAACTAAAGAGGGTGAAAAAAAGGACACCCCTAGGGTGCCAACAATGCTCCTGCCCACCCACATCTCAAAAACTAGTTCTGAGAGGGGAGGTGGGGGGGTCAGAATACAGCAAGACTCCATTAGAAGAAACAACATTACTAAGGTGAGTAATTTTTTTCTTCAAACAGCATGAAGTCTTGCTGTATTCTGACTTATGCAGACTACCAAGCAGTACCTCCATGGAGGAGGGACAGAACCTACTTTGGAAACAGGCTCTGAAGTACTGCTGTGCCAAACCGAGCATCACTCCTAGCCTGGATATACAGAGAGTAATGCTTGGTGAATGTATGGACTGTTTTCCAGGTGGCTGCTTGACAAATTTCTAAGAGAGGAATATCCCTGGCAGCAGCCAGGGAAGCAGCTGTACCTCTAGTGGAATGAGCCCTCAGGCCTGATGGTGGAGTTCTACCCAGTTTTTCATAGCAGAATTGTTTACAAGAAACAATCCACCTGGCAATAGATCTCTTAGTGGCAGGTTTGCCCTTACCAACCTCTCCATACGTAAGGAACAACTGGAGGGATTCAAATCTGTGACCCTTGGTACACTCTATGTAGTAGCTCAGGGCCCTTTTAACATCTAAGCTGTGTATCCTCCTCTCTCCAGAGGAGGAATGGTCAGTGAAGAAAACAGGGAGCGATATAGATTGGTTGAGGTGGAAATCTGAAACCACTTTAGGCAAAAACGTTCTGTTAGTTCTTAGGACCACTTTATCTCTATGGAAAGAGATGAAATCAGGTTCCACCGGTACAGGGCTTGCAATTCACTGATACATCTGGCAGAAGTAATGGCCACCAAAAACACAATTTTCCAAGTCAAGTACTTAAGCTCTGCAGAGGACATAGGCTCAAAAGGGGGTTGCATAAGCTGAGCAATGCAAACATTAAGGTCCCAAGCAGGAGCAGGATCCCTAAAGGGGGGATTGGTGTGAAGCAATCCCTTGAAAAACTTACAAAACACAGGATGGGATGATAGAGAGGAAGGCTTGCCTACTGACAAGAAAGCAGAAACAGCTGCCAAATGTACTTTAAGGGTAGCTGGTCTGAGGTCTAGGTCATTAAGATGGACCATATAGTCCAGAACCGTAGGCAACTCAGCAGAGTCTGGAGAAATATTTTTCTTAGAACACCAAATGCTGAATCTTTTCCATTTGGAGTTGTAAGTCTTTCTGGTGGAAGGCTTTTGAGAAGCCTTAAGGATATCCAGAACCCCTTGGGAAAGATGCAGATCTGCAAACTCTAACGCTTCAAGAGCCATGCCTTGAGATTGAGAGACCGAAGATTCGGGTACCGAATCCTCCCCTGAGAGGATGTCAACAGGTTGTAATTCCTGGGAAGAGACAGGGGAAGGTGGACTGCTAGAGATAGCAACAGGGGATACCAGGGCTGCCTGGCCCAGTCTGGAGCAATCAGAATCACTTTGCATGGTTGTGACCTTATCTTGACTAACACTTTGAACAGGAGAGGGAAGGGGGGGAAGCATACAGAAATTTCCCTTCCCAGTTCAGAAGCAGAGCATCCAGTGGGGCTGAGCCCAAAACTTGGGGTCTGCAACAAAAGAGAGGAAGTTGGTGATTGTCTGGGGCTGCAAAAAGATCTATCTCTGGAGTGCCCCATCTCAAGAAAATCACTTTCAAAACTAGAGGGTCTAGGGTCCATTCGTGATGGCCCTGAGATATTCTGCTCAGAGCATCTGCTAGGACATTGTCCTTCCCTGGGAGCTGAACCACTATCAGAGAGGTTTGCAGGGAATAGGCCAGGGACCACAACTTCATTGCTTCTGTGCACAAGGCCATAGACCGAGTGCCTCCCTGCTTGTTGATGTACCACATGGTGGTGGGGTTGTCTGTTTTGACCTGGACCACCTTGTTCTGTACAGATTTGGAAAAAGCTTGCAGTGCCAGAAACACTGCTCTGAGTTCCAAGAGATTGATGTGTAGCAGAGATTCCTGAGGTGACCACAGTCCTTGGGTGGTAAGATCCTCCAAATGGGCTCCCCAGCCCAGCAGGGAAGCATCTGTGGTGAGTATCACTGAATGAGACTGAGTGACAAAAGGAACTCCTTGTCTCAAATTGTCCTGATCCTGCCACCATTGCAAGGCCTGGATCTGGGTTCGAGTCACTGGGATTAGTTTGGTAAGGGAATCCTTTCTTTGGGACCAGAAGGCTCTTGAGTGGAACTGAATGTCCCTCGTCTGGAATCTTGCTCCTTGGACCACTGCTGTGGAAGCTGCCATGTGGCCCAGAAGCTGAAGGAAATGCCTTGCTGGTTGAGACACCTGAAAGGTGAATGAAGAGGCCAGTTCCATGAGGGTCCCTGCCCTATGAAGGTGAGGAGCTGTACTGGTTTGAGAACTGACTTTGGAAGGTTGAGAGGGAATCCTAAGGAAGTGAGCACTTGCTGGGTCACTTGCAAATGTGACTTGACTTGGTCTGGAGACTGACCTACTATGAGCCAGTCATCCAAGTATGGGAAGATGGAGACCTTTTTTCTCCTTAGGAAAGCAACCACTACTGCCAGGCACTTTGTGAAAACCCTTGGGGCTGATGTTAGGCCAAAGGGCATTGCTCTGAATTGATAGTGGACTGAGGGCAACTCGAACCTGAGGTACTTTCTGTGGGAGCACCTGATGGAATGTGAAAATAGGCATCTTTGAGGTCCAGGGAGGCTAGCCAGTCCCCTGGCCTTAGAGAGGGAAGGATTATTCCCAGAGTCACCATTTTGAACTTTGGTTTTAAAAGGTGTTTGTTCAGATATCTTAGGTCCGGGATGGACTGCCATTCTCCTGTCTTTTTGGGGGTTAGGAAGTACCTGGAGTGCAATCCTTTGCCCTTGTGTAGGGTGGGAACCCTCTATAGCTCTGAGAGCTAGGAGGGAAGAAACTTCTGCCTCTAAGGCAAGGGTCTCTGATAGATTCGCAGGTGGAAAGGATCTGGTTCTCATCTTGGGAAATTATTTGAAGCTGAGAACCAGTCCCCGGCCTACTACTTCCAGGACCCACTTGTCTGATGTCAGAGACTTCCAGTCCTGGACAAAGTAAGCCAGCCTGCCCCCTACTGGTACTGGAGAATCGGCCCGGGCAGACCCATCAGGGTGTCTGCTTGGCAGGGGCTTTAGGCTGAGGGGTGGATGCTGGCCTGCTCATCCCATGTCTGCCTCTCCCTCTAAAGAATCCCCTCTGAGAGTAAGAAGAGGAGGCCTGAGCTTGGTAAAAAGGCCTTTGGAAAGGCCTGCCCCTGCCCCTGGACTGCTGCCTTTGAGGAGTAGTTTGCCTTTCTTTGGCGTGAGCACTCCTTTAAGTGGTCCTGTACTCATCCATCTTTTTCATGTAGTTCTCTGTCTGCTCCCCAAACAGAGAATTACCAATAACAGGGAAATCCATGGCCTTAGCCTGGGTATCCTGTGATAGGCTAGTACTTCTGAGCCAAGCCATCCTCCGAAGAGCCACAGATGTAGCCATGACTCTTGATGAAACATGATTGGAGTCCACAGCAGCCTTGGCTATCTCATCGGCAGTCTGAGTATGAATTTCTGGGTCCAAACCGGACGATTTATCCTTTCTCTTTCTTTTTACCGGAACTGACTCCTCAGAATCGGCTCTCCTTTTGCCCGAAGAAGTATCGCCCTGGTCAGAGGGCATTCCTTCTGGTTCGGTCGGAACCAAACCGGGCTGGCCATCTGGGTCAGTGGACTTCTCAGCCTCCCTTTCCCTCAGTCTACCTAATCTCTTTTCCAGGGTAGATTTGGGAAAATTCTTACAAATTTGGCAGTCTGAATCGAGGTGGTCAAACCCTAGACAATAAACACAGGTGGTGTGGGGATCAGCCTTGGCAAAGACTTCCCCACACACACTGTAGTGTTGAAACCCAGTGGGCCCGTTTTTTTTCTTGGGTTTCTCAGACATGGCCAATCCTAACCAAAACTTACCCTTTTTTCGTCAATCCACCAGGCAAGACTCCCCTATCGGTTCCTGACTGTGTCACGGGTCTTGGAAAAAAATGTAATAAAATCAGTTTTTTTTTAGAACTGATACGGACTGGTTACCACACTCTAAGTAAATCACAAACTTTTTTACCTGAAAACTGATCGGTTCGGCCGAACCGATCCACAATTTTCAAGTTCAACACAGAAACTACACAGAAAACCTATCTAGTACTCATGGTACCACAGACAGGGACTTGAACCGACTGATCGGTAACAGCAATTCGAGCAATTCGGTAGAAACCGAGCGAAAAAATGACACTTCAACCGACTTTTTTGAACCGAGCAAAGGAGAAATTTCTGGAGCGACTGTTCAGTGAGGCGGAGTAAAGAATCTGACGGTTGGAGTTTAAACAACAGCAGACAGGGGCTTCAACCGAGCTTGCGGTGAACATTCCATGCTGGCCATGGAAAGTTTAACTCTTTGTTCTCCAGGGCAGTTGAAAGGCAGGACCTAACTGCATATGTCAGAATACAGCAAGACTTCATGTTGTTTGAAGACGCCCCAGTAGGTACACATTGAAGTATGCGCCATGGACAGGCTTTGTCATCCTTTAAATTTACTGCGACTGATCACATACCTTCTTTTTTTAGAGGAGATAATCGACGTAACTTACTCCTACAGAGGGAGAGCAGACACATTTTTCATCTGAATGCAGTTTCTCCTAAAGGACTGAATGAAAATTGGGAGATTACTCCCTTTCTTTTTAATAAGATTTATTTATTTGTTTTTTAAGTGAATCTTTGAACATTGGTTAAGTTTATTTATTTATTTATTAAGTTAAACATCAGTTTAGAAACCTTTGAGCCAGAGGCTCATTTACAAAGGTACCTCGTCACAAAGAGGACATCAGAACAGTAGTACAAGGGACACAGTACTTACAAACAAAAAGTTACAGTTCAATTACAATTTTGTTACAATAGAATACAATCTCCAACGAAGCAAAAGATAACAAAAGGTGCAAAACTTATGGTCGGGGAGAGCTGGTGGGAGTAGAAGGGAGGAGATAGGGAGGAGGAATTAGTAGGAAAGGAAGGGGGGAGCCCTCAGTGAGCATTGTCAAACAGAGTATATATATATATATTTTTTTTACACTAGGCTAGCAGCAGTTGCATTCGCGAGAGCTAAGCAGGAAGTTTCTGAGCCTGGGCTTAAAGCAAGCTAAGGTTAGTGAGTTTGAGACACTGGCAGGGAGGGAGTTATACCAGTGGAAGTGCGGTGAGATGCCCTCTGACCTTGAGAGGTCTGGCTCTCGGAATAACTAGGGTAGCTCTTGACGAGCTGCGCGTGATCAGGTCAGTGCAATACGGCGAATGGAGTTGGATAGGCCTATGGGGATAGGCACGAGGGCTTTAAAGGTGAGCTGGCATATCTGATACATGAGTCGCCTTCCAGGTTGAGTACGGTAGCCAGGGTGTACAGCTCACATGTGAGTGAGTCTGGGAGCACCAGTGATAAGGCTGCAGGCCTTATTAACTGTGAGGCGAACCTTGTTGAGGGCAGTCTGATCAGCTGAGCCATAGACCGGAAGGCCATAGTCAATGAGAGACATGACAGAGGAGGTGACAGCCAGGCGGAGGGCATCAGGAGGGAGGCATTTCTTGTGCCGGTAAAGAATGCCTAAGAAGTTAAGTTGGTCTTGCATGAAAATCTGCCTGATGATGGTTGTTATATGTTTTTCTGTGTTTATTTATATTTTTCTCTCCCCCCTTTTTCCTTTTTACAGGTATTCATAAGAATGAATTCTACTTACAGTCCCATTATAATGGATGTCTTTTTTCTACTTTAGGAAATTGACTTTTTGAGGGATATTTTATCCTATGTAATGCCGTAATTTGTCTGGCATTATAATATTTATTGTCAAGTCAGAAATTTAATACCCAACTTGTTTCTCCATGTCTATTAATTTTTTTGTAATTTTTCTGCATTGTGTTATTCACTGTCACTTGTGGTGTGGAATGAATTATGATACTGTTCCCTTAAGTGGTAGCCTTTAAAAATTGACTACCACACACGCTGACCCCCCCCCGACGAAGAGTCCAGAAGGGTTTGAAGCGCTGGGGTTGTAGTTCTTTAGTCGTTTTATGTCTGTGCACTTTGTATAAATAAATTGGTTGTTGCATTTATCTAATGCTGCCTTTGGTTCTCTCTGCGCACCTTTCTTTTTGCTCAGCAGCTGTTTGTTCTTTATATTGGTGCAGCATTGGAGCCCTTATGTCTGAGCGCTACGGGTTTTTCTTTTCCCCAGTTTTTGCCATATCCACCTGCTTCTGTACCATTGTATCCAATCCCTTGTGGGTAATGGCCAGGACAGAATTCCACAGTGCTTTCTGATATTTGGCCGTGAAAGCCATGTAGGAAGAAAGTTTGACAAGCAGCTGTGGCGTACATTTTCATGCTATGAAATCTATTTTTTCTGGAGTCCTTGTCCGGGGGGGTAAGGAGACCCTAGCTTTCTCACAAGCTTCCTACTGTACTATACTCTTATGGCTGAGATGTACAGACAGACACACTCAGCATTGTTTTTAGACTATTTTTTTAGCCCACTTGTCAACCCCTGCCACAGAGGTGAGTGTCTGAAGCAGTTTCATGGTATTTTTATATATATTTTTTTTCATTATATATAGGCACAACCAGTCTTTTAGGAGGTGGGAGACCTTTCATCGCCCTATAATCTTTATCCTCATCCTGGATGGACTCCTGAGTAGAGAGGTCCAGGGTGTCTAGCATGTTTTGGATAAATGTAAACATAGAGGGGGGATCTTCCTGGTTAGTAGAAGAAGCTCCAAAAAGAGGGTCGGTGGACACATAAGGTTCTAGGCTCTTCAAATGAATGTCTGGGGCATCCTAAAATTATTCATCATCATGTGTATCACCCTCACAACCTTCAGAAGAGAGAACTGTGGAAGAGTGCATACTAGCCCCAGTAAACATAGACCCCATCTTTTGTAAGGTCTGAAGGACGTGCCATGCTTTTGCCAAGTCTTGCACAGTAGGGACCTACACAGACAGTGGCTGTATATGCTTTGTTCTTCTTTATGTTTTAAGCTGCCTGTTGTCTCACTATTGGCTTTCCCAGGAGGAACAGGAGTGTTTTTTGTCTTCACAGACTATCTTTTTAGCCACCTCATCAGGAGCTTGATCAGGCTTCCGTTTTTGGATACTTCATCAGTGCCCTTATTATTTATTTATTTTTTTTAATTTGTGAGGAACTTTATCAGTTCCTTTGGAAGCTTTATTTAGCTGGCTGGGACTTGCAGGCTTCATCAGCACCCCTGCTTGGATTTTTATTTTTATTAAATTTAAATGGCCCCTCATCGGTAGCCTTTGATTTTTCCTCAGCCATCATTATAGTTTCTTACCCAGTTTGTACAAAGAGAACAAATAAAACCTGGACCCTAACACCTGGGGTACAGGTTGATGAAAATCTGCTAGCCAAATTCCTGTTACAGAAGACAGTATTTTTTTTTTGTGTGTAGGTCCAGATTTCTTTTTAGTTCTGGGAATCTCTGACATGCCAATCCCAGCCAGAACCCAGCAATAACTGTCACAGTTTGAAAATTCAAACAGGTAGCTCGTGGCAGAAACTGCAAGTACTGAGGTAAAAAACACAGAAAAACATCAAAATTTAATGGTTCCCTAAAGAAACTGTAAAATAGTGACAGGAATCATTGAAAATATGTAGCTGCGTTAAAAATATATATATAAATTAAGCAGCTTCGGTAAAAATAATGTATAAAATAAGAAGATGCGGTAACAAAAAACTCCGCAGATGTGCAGAAAAGAAAAAAACACTAAATAACAGTAAAATTACACTCAGCACACTAAAAAATTAAGTTTGTGAGGAAAACTTTACCAAGATAAGCAAAAAAGAGGCTGTCAACAAGGAAAGTTGAGAGACATCTCTGGGGCAATATTGCTCAGTCAGCGGAGAAAAAAATTCTGAAGCCCTTCAGGCAGCTCCCTCTCAGCACACTCCCCTTTTTTCTGATTGGTTGATGCCCAAGCTCATTCTGCTAATTATCTTAAAGGCATACCTCCGGGGCAATTGTTCCTAGCCAGCTAACTGCTATAGTTACTGATGCTAAAAGACTCCTGGGGTAAGAAGGGAGGTGGTGTTGCCTCTGTATTGGTTACTGGTGAGACCTCACCTGGGGTACTGTGTCCAGTTCTGGAGGCTGTACCTTCGCAAGGATATCGACAAGGTGGAGGCGGATCCTGAGGAGAGCTACTAAAATGACACCGGGTTTGCACAAGAAGCCATATGAGGAGAGACTATGGGAGGTGGGCATTTACTCCCTGGAAGAGAAGAGAGTGAGGGGGGGGATATTACTGAGACCTATAAGTACCTCATAAGGACGAATAAAGTGCAGGGGGAAGCCTCTTTCAAAGGAGGAGAATACCAGTACACAGGGACATGCTATGAAACTTGAAGGGGGGAGTTTAAGAGGGATGTGAGGAAATACTTCTTTACAGAAAGGGTGGCAGCCACCCAGAACAGCATGCCAGAAGGGGTGATGGGGCAAAGACAGTGGGGAGCTTCAAGCATGCATGGGGTAGGCACATGGATATTATTAACAGAGGTAAGGGAGGGGGGGAGGGACACCTGTGACCAAGTAGAGTCCAGGGTGTAGTGTTAGGCAGGGAACATTGGGCAGACTAGATGGACCTACTGGTCCTTTTCTGCTGACAATGTCTATGTTTCTATGTAGTACTCATAAAATTCTGCATGAAATTATTTTTTCTGAAAATGAATATATACAATATATGTTAAAAAAAGACACAAAATGGTCGCATCACAAATATGGAGCATATGTACTGTAGCTACTACTGTATTATATAGGCTGTTACAGACGTTTGTGACTCTTCGTTATTATTATAGGTCATTGTTAATATTGTTCATATTTATAGCACTGTGTTATTGTATTACTGTGTTTATCTTTTAAAAATCCAGTAACATTCACGTAGTAAACAAATAAGGCTAAAAACTAATATTTGCAAAAATTATACATAACTTTGGTGTTTTCTTGTTTTTGCTTTACTCTCTTGTTATTAATATGCTAAATATTTCCGGTAACATTACACATATTTGTGCCTTTCAAAAAGACAAGCAATTTCAACATTCCTGTTTGTGGTACCACAGTCTGATGTCATGGTGAGCATTATGATGTCATAAAAACACGCTATGAGGTCACTTGGGGACAGTCAAATGCTTTTTATACACTTTCTAGACAGGCTACCAATGTGTTGTACACCCTGGCATGGAAAACTGAAAACAAAAAAGTACTCCCCAGTGATTTGTAATGACTGAAACATCATGTTTATGAAAAGTACATACGGAAGTGATGCAAACACAGTTTGAGACAGTTTTCCTTCTTCTTTAATGGGATTAGTCAGCAGAATGATTCTTTTCAAGTTTCAGTATAACTGCCCTATCTAGCTAGCTTTCTAAGTCAGCCAACACAACACTGGATGTCTGCTCCCTATCAAGAATGCACATGGAGGAAGAGGGCTGGCTAGCTTCAGAACAGTTTGTAGCACATCTGCTGGTAAGTGTCCATTTTGGTGATGGTGCCCACCAGCTCGTTGCCCCTTATGGCAGAGTTTAGCTTAGTGCTTAGTTCAGAGTTCCTCGTCCCATGTTTCATCGAGTTCATCGAGTACATCATCTGAGGGAGAAAGCCAGATACATTGTTTCAGAGAAAACACTTCCTAAGAAGCGTCATTTAATTGACACAAAAAACACCACATACCAGACATTAAGAAAGCTTTAAGAAAAAAATTACTGACCTTAGTAATATTGTTTCTTCCAGTGTATTCTTCTATATTCATAACTGTATGCAGTCTGCCTCCTTTGTAGAACTGCCTGGATAGAAATGGAACTATATGCAAATGATAGAACCTATCACTGCTTGAGACACATATTCAAACTGCTGCTCTCGTCTACTGCAACGTTCCATTAACGTCTCAGATTTCTATAACAGCCTACAAGGCAGAAGTACTACATACCTACCTAAAGCTACCTATGAATACGTAAAGTAACTAATTCCTATAAACCAAATATGAACCCTACTGGCTATTTAACTACAATCCAAAAACAGATAAGTTTTATCCTGGAAACACAGGTAACCAAGAAGAAAAAAATACTCACCTTAGTAATGTTGTTTCTTCTAATGGAGTCTTGCTATATTCCGACATATGCAGTGATGTCCAACCTTTGAACTGCCCCGGAGAGGAAAGAGTTAACTTTTCATGCCAGGCATGGAACGCTGAGCTCGAGCTCGGTTGAAACTCTATCTGTTGTTCTTCAAACTCAAACCGTCAGATCTTTACGAGCTAAACTCACTGAGGTCCTTTGCGGAAGCTGTAAACCTACACTAGCCAACTGGCTACTAAACATAAGAACACATTTTTGGTCCCAAAACAAAGACTCAAGTCAGGAGACCCAAAAAATGAAAAACACAACACCAAATCATCCCAAGAAAGGAGGGGTGGAAAACAACAAGGTGGGCACCTACTAAGTGCCAACACTGCACTGCCCACCCACATCCCAAAAGCAGAGGTTCTGAGAGGGGAAGGCAGGGGGGAGGTCATAATATAGCAAGACTCCATTAGAAGAAACAACATTACTAAGGTGAGTATTTTTTTCTTCAAACAACATGAAGTCTTGCTATATTCTGACATATGCAGACTACAAAGCAGTACCTCCATGCAGGAGGGACAGAACCTACTTAGGAAATAGGCTCTGAAGCACAGCTGTGCCAAACCGAGCATCACTCCTAGCCTGGATGTCCAGGGAGTAATGCTTGGTAAAAGTGTGAACTGTATTCCAGGTAGCTGCTTGACATATCTCTAGAATAGGGATGTCCCTGGCAGCAGCCAGGGAAGCAGCTGTACCTCTGGTAGAGTGAGCCCTCAGGCCTGAGGGAGGAACCTTACCTAGTTTTCCATAGCAAAATTGGATACAAGAGACAATCCACCTGGCAATGGATCATTTAGTGGCAGGTTTCCCTTTGCCAACCTCACAATAAGTGAGGAACAGTTGGAGGGAGTCAAACCTGTGACCCTTGGTACGCTCTATGTAGTAACTAAGGGCTCTCTTCACATCTAAGCTGTGTAGCCTCCTCTCGCCAGAGGAGGAATGGTCAGTGAAGTAAACTGGAAGAGATATGGATTGATTAAGGTGGAAGTCTGAAACCACCTTAGGCAAGAATTTCCTGTTAGCCCTGAGGACCACCTTATCTCTATGAAAGGAGATAAAATCAGGCTCCAATGACAAGGCTTGCAATTCACTTATGCGTCTGGCAGAAGTGATGGCTACCAGAAACACAGTCTTCCAAGTCAAGTACTTAAGCTCTCCTGAAGACAAGGGCTCAAAGGGGGGTTACATAAGCTGAGCAATGCAAACATTAAGGTACCAGGCGGGGGCAGGGTCCCTGAATGGAGGGTTGGTATGAAGCAATCCCTTGAAAAACTTGGAAAATACAGGGTGAGCTGAAAGAGAAGAGGGCTTACCTGCTGAAATAAAAGCAGGCACAGCTTCCAGATGCACTTTTAAGGTAGCTGGCCTCAGCCCCAAGGTATTTAAATGGACCATATAATCCAGGACTGTGGGTAAATCAGCAGATTCTGGGGAAATATGCTTTCCAGAGCACCATATGGGAAACCTTTTCCATTTGGAACTATAAGTAGCCCTGGTAGAAGGTTTTCTAGAAGCCTTCAGGATATCCATTACACCTTGGGAAAGGTGTAAATCAGCAAACTCTAACTCTTCAACAGCCAGGACTTGAGATTGAGAGATTTGAGGTTCGGGTACCAAACCCTCCCCTGAGCACAGGTTAACAGGTTGTAATTCCTGGGAAGACACAGGGGAAGATGGACTGCTAAGGACAGTAGGAGTGGGTACCAGGGCTGTCTGGCACAATCTGGAGCAATCAGAATCATCTTGCAGGGTTGAGATCTGATTTTGACTAGCACTTTGAACAGGAGAGGAAGGGAAAGCATAGAAACTTCCTTCTCAATTGAGAACTAAGGCATCCAGAGACTGAGCCCAACACTGAGGCCTGCAGCAAAAAGGGAAGCTGGTGATTGTCTGGGGCTGCAAAAGATCTATCTGTGGGTGCCCCATCTGGAGAATATCACCTCCAAGACCAGGGGTCCAGTGACCATCGTGATGGCCTGGGAAATCCTGCTGAGAGCACCTGCCAGGACATTGTCCTTGCCTGGGAGGTGAACTGCTGTCAGGGAGGTGTTCAGGGAGTAAGCCAGAGACCACAACTTCATTGCTTCGGTGTGCAAGGCCGTAGACCGAGTGCCCCCTTGCTGGTTGATGTACCACATTGTGGTGGTGTTGTCTGTTCTGACCTGTACAACTTTGTTCTGAACAGATTTGGAAAAAACTTGAAGTGCTAGACAGACTGCTCTGAGTTCCAAAAGGTTGATGTGGAGCAGAGATTCCTGAGGGGACCACAACCCCTGGGTGGTGAGGTTGCCCATGTGAGCTCCCCACCCCAAGAGGGATGCATCTGTAGTAAGGATTAGGGAATGAGACTGAGAGACAAAAGGAACCCCTTGTCTCAGATTGCTCTTATCCTGCCACCACTGTAGGGCCTGGATCAGGGTCCGAGTCACTGGGATCAATTTGGTTAGAGGGTCCTTCCTTTGAGACCAAAAGGCTCTCAAATGGAACTGAATGTCCCTCATCTGAAACCTTGCTCCCTGCACTACTGCTGTAGAAGCAGCCATCTGCCCCAGGAGCTGTAGAAAATGCCTTGCTGGTCGAGACACCTGCAGGATGAATGAGGAGGCCAGAGAGACCAGGGTCTTTGCCCTGTCCAAAGGAAGGAAGGCTCTTGCTTTTTCTGTGTTTAGCTCTGCGCCTATGAAGGTGAGGAGCTGGACAGGCTCTAGAACTGACTTCGAAAGATTCAGAAGGAAACCTAGAGAGGTGAGCAGTTGCTGGGTTATCTGTAGGTGTAACCTGACTTGGTCTGGGGACTGACCTACTATGAGCCAGTCGTCCAGGTAAGGGAAAATGGCAATTTTTTGCCTTCTCAGAGAAGCAACTACTACTGCGAGGCATTTTGTGAATACCCTTGGAGCAGAGGTGAGGCCAAAGGGCATTGCTCTGAACTGGTAATGGCCTGAGGGCAGCTCGAACCTGAGGTACTTTCGATGGGAGCTTCTGATGAGAATATGGAAGTAGGCATCCTTGAGGTCCAGGGACACTAGCCAGTCCCCTGGCCTTAGAGAGGGTGAAATAATTCCCAGAGTCACCATTTTGAATTTTGGTTTTAAAAGGTGCTTGTTTAAGTATCTGAGATCCAGGATGGGCCACCATTCTCCTGTCTTTTTTGGGGGTAAGGAAGTACCTGGAGTACAATCCTTTGCCCTGGTGTAGGGGTGGAACCCTTTCCATGGCTCTGAGAGCCAGAAGAGAAGAGACCTCTGCCTCTAGGGCAAGTGCCTCTGAGGGATTTGCAGGTGGGAAGATCTGGCTCTCAGCTTTGGAAATTTTTTGAAGCTGAGAACCAGTCCCTGGCTTACTACTTCCAGGACCCACTTGTTTGATGTTATAGACTCCCAGTCCTGGACAAAGTAAGCCAGCCTGCCCCCTACAGGTAGCTGAGAACCGGCCCTGGCAACCCCATCAGGGTGCCTGCTTGGCAGGGGCTTTGGGCTGAGGGGTGGGAGCAGGCCTGCTTGTACCCCGTCTGCCTCTCCCTCTAAAGAACCCCCTCTGGGCGTAAGCAGAAGAGGAGGCCTGGGCTTGGTAAAAAGGCCTATGAAAAGGCCTGCCCCTGGAAAGCTGCCTTTAAGGAGTGGCCTGCCTTTCATTGGCCTGTGCACTCCTATAGGTGGTCCTATACTCATCCATTTTCTTCATGTAATTCTCTGTCTGCTCCCCAAACAGAGAATTACCCTCAACAGGAAAATCCATGGCCTTAGTCTGGGTATCCTGTGACAGGCTAGTACATCTGAGCCAAGCCATTCTGCGAAGTGCCACAGATGTAGCCATGATTCTAGATGACACATCATTTGAGTCCACTGCAGCATGGAATTGCACCTTGGATGCCTCAATACCATCAGCAGCCACCTGCTCCAGCTCCTTGGCAAGCTGGCCAGGGACCTGTTTTGCTAGAGCCATAACAGTGTCCCATCTAGATTTCTGATATCTAGCAACATAAGCCATATAATTTGCCTGTCTGAGTCCCAAGGATGCTGCCATGTACTGTTTCTTTGCCATGGCATCAATCCTCCTGAGTCCTTGTCCAGGGGGTGTGAAGCCAAGGGAATATTTGCCTTGTCACAGGCTGCAGCCTGCACTACCCCAACATGGCTGCATTGTTGTGTAAGGAATTCCGTGTCAGAGCCTGACAATGTGTACCTCTTGTCAATTCTTTTATCCACAGGAGGTATAGTGTGAGGAGTTTTTAAAATTTTAAATGTCTGTTTCCCAAAAGATTTATGCAATGGAATAGACAGTCTCCTAGACTCTGGGATATCCATCATTTCCACATAGTCAGGCTCCTCTTGGTCATCCACAGCTTCCTCCATAGGGAGCTGGAGGGTTTCAGCAACTTTTTTATAAAAAATAAAATGAGAAGGGGACTCAGAAAGCCTAGGAGGAGACACTCCTGAAGGTCTGTCTGGGGAGATGTCCGGGTCAATGGGCACATCCAGACTTTTATATCCACGTTCACTCTCCTCATACTCCTCTTCCCCCTCCTCCAGTTCATGAAATTCCTCTAATTCATACTCTTGAACTGGTGGAACCGGCCGAACCGGATGCGTACCTAATGGTGCCGGTTCGGACGGAACCGGGGAAAGCAACTGGACAATTTGAATCGCTTTGGCTATTTCTTCAGTGGTTGGAGAGGAAAGTTTTGGCTCCACACTAGCTGATTTTGTAGTCCTTTTTGCTGGAACCGACCCCTCAGAGTCGGATCTCCTTTTGCCCGAAGAAGTCTCGCCCTGGTCAGAGGGCACTCCCTCTGGTTCGATTGGAACCGAACCGGGCTGGCCATCCGGTTCAGCGGACTTTTTGGCCTCCCTTTCCCTGAGCCTACCGACTCTTTTTTCCAGGGTAGCTGCAGGGAAATTTTTACAAATCTGGCAGTCTGCATTGAGGTGGTCAAACCCCAGACAATAAACACAGGTGGTGTGGGGATCAGCCTTGGCAAAGGCTTCCCCACACACACTGCAGTGTTGAAACCCAGTGGGCCCGGTTTTTCTTTTGGGTTTCTCAGACATAGTGCCAGTCCTATCCAAACTTACCCGTTTATGGCAATCCGCCAGGTAAGACCCTCTTATCGGTTCCCAACCGTGTCATGGGTCATGGAAAAAGCCGTAATAAAATCCGTTTTTTATAGAACCGATAAGAACCGGTAACCACACTCTAAATCACAGATTAAGAAATTTGAAACAAGCTGATCGGTTCAAACCGAACCGATAAAACGTTTACAAGTTCCACACAGAAGAAATAAATGTAAACCTATCTAGTACTCACAATACCACAGACAGAGTCTGAACCGACCGGTTGCGGTTTAAATTCGGTCGAAAACCGAGAAAAATGATACTTTTACCGACAAAATGAACCAAGCAGAAGGAGAAATCTCCAGAGCGACTGTTCAGTGAGGCGGAGTAAAGAATCTGACGGTTTGATGTTTGAAGAACAACAGACAGAGTTTCAACCGAGCTCGAGCTCAACGTTCCATGCCTGGCATGGAAAGTTAACTCTTTCCTCTCTGGGGCAGTTCAAAGGTTGGACATCACTGCATATGTCAGAATATAGCAAGACTTCATGTTGTTTGAAGAAAAAATTACTCACCTTAGTAATATTGTTTCTTCTAATGGAGTCTTGCTGTATTCTGACATATGCAGTGATGTCCAACCTTTGAACTGCCCCAGAGATGAAAGAGTCAACTTTCCATGCCAGGCTTGGAATGCTGAGCTCGAGCTTGGTTGAGACTCTGTCTGTTGCTGTTTGAACTCAAACCGTCAGATCTTTATGAGCTATACTCACTGGGTGTCCTGTGTGGAAACTGTAAACCTAGAGTAGCCAACTGGCTACTAATTATAATAAAAGATTTTTTGGTCCCCAAAGCAAAGACTCAAGTCAGGAAACCCAAAAAATAAAACAAAACACAACACTCACCCACCCAAATTAAAGAGATGAGAAAAGAAGGGTTGGGGGCACCTCCCGAGTGCCAACACTGCTGCTGCCCACCCACATCCCAAAAGAAAAAATTACTCACCTTAGTAATGTTGTTTCTTCTAATGGAGTCTTGCTATATTATAGACATTAGTAGTTTGTTCCAGCTCTAGAACTGCCCCGGAGTGAAATGGTTAAAACCATTCCAAAATAGAATTTTGGCATGAGAGCAGCTCTATCTGTGTCATTTCAAACTTGAACTGTCAGATCTTCAGAGCCAAACTCACTAAGGTCTGTGTGGGCTGTAACCTACACTAGCCAAATGGCTACCTAAATAATAACAACCATTGATGGTCCCAACTTCAAGACTCAAGTCAGGGGACCAGAAATACTAACACCATTCTAATAATATGAAAATGGAACATAAGTATAATAAAACACACACACGTACACATACACACCCCCAAAGTCCCAAAGGGACAAAATGCTAACAGGACATAAGTAAGTGCCCACCTAAGTTGCCCGCACCCACCAAGTAGAGGTTCTGAGAGGGCAGGTTGGGGGAGGTCTATAATATAGAAGACTCCATTAGAAGAAACAACATTACTAAGGTGAGTAAGTTTTCTTCAAACAACATGAAGTCTTGCTATATTATAGACATTAGCAGAATATACAGCAGTACCTCCATGGAGGAGGGCAGAACCTATTTGGGAATAGGCTCTGAAGAACAGCTGTGTAAACCGAGCATCTCTCCTGGCCTGGACATCCAGGAGTAATGCTTGGTAAAAGTGTGTACCGTTCCAAGTAGCAGCCTGGCAAATCTCTAATAAAGGGATATTCTGGCAGCAGCTAGAGACCAGCTGTACCCCTGGTAGAATGAGCCCTCAAACCAGGGGGGCTCTGCCCACTTGGATAACAAAATTGGATACAAGAGACAATCCACCTGGCTATTGATCTCTTAGTGGCAGGTTTGCCTTTCCCAACTTCACCATAGGTAAGGAAAAGTTGGAGGATTCGAACCTGTGACCTTTGTGCAGCTCTATATAATAACTAAGAGCTCTCTTAACATCCAGGCTGTGCAACCTCCTCTCACCCGAAGAGGAGTGATCAGTGAAAATACTGGAAGGGAGATAGATTGATTAAGATGGAAATCTGAAACCACCTTAGGCAAAAACTTCCTATTAGTCCTAAGGACTACCTTATCCCTGTGGAAAGAAATAAAGTCAGTCTCCACTGACAAGGCTTGCAATTCACTTATGCGTCTGGCAGAAGTGATAGCCACTAGAAAAACAGTTTTCCAAGTTAGGAACTTAAGCTCTGCAGAAGACAGAGGTTCAAAAGGGGGTTGCATTAACTGGGCAATGCAAACATTAAGGTCCCAAGCAGGGGCCGGTTCCCGAAAGGGAGGATTAGTATGGAGTAATCCCTTAAAAAACTTGGAAAACACAGGATGAGAGGAAGAGGGGATGACTTTCCTGCTGACACAAAAGCAGACACAGCTGCCAAATGAACTCTCTGGGTAGCTGGTCTGAGACCCAAGGAATTAAGATGTACCATGTAATCTAACAAAATGGGCAATTCAGCAGATTCTGGGAAATATTTTCCCAGCACACCAAATGGAAAACCTTTTCCATTTAGAACTATAAGTAGCCCTAGTGGAAGGCTTTCTGGAAGCCTTTAGGATCTCAAGAACACCCTGAGAGAGGTGTAAATCAGCAAACTCTAACTCCTCAAGAGCCAGGCCTTGAGGTTGAGGGATTGAGGTCCGGATACAAAAGCCTTCCCTGGGCACAAGTCAACAGATTGTGATTCCTGGGAGGCACAGGGAAGATGGACTGTCAGAGACAGAAGGAGTGGGTACCAGGGCTGCCTGGCCCAATCCGGGGCAATCAGAATCACCCTGCCAGGCTGAGATCTGATTTTGGCTAGTACTTTGAATAGGAGAGGAAGGGAAGCATGAGGAACTTCCCTCCCAATCCAGAAGAGGGCATTCAGGGAACTGAGCCCAGCACTGGAGGTCTGCAACAGAGCAGAGGAAGTTTGTGATTGTCTGGGGCTGCAAAAGATCTATCTGAGGATGCCCCACCTGGCAAAACTATCCCCAGCAGTTGAGGATCCAGGGACCATCGTGATGACCCTGGGAAATCCTGCTGAGGGCATCGCTAGGACATTGTCCTTCCTGGAAGATGAACTGCTATGAGGGAAGTGTTCAGGGAATAGGCCAGAGACCACAACTTCATTGCCTCGGTGCACAAGGCCGAAGACCGAGTGCCCCCTGTTTGTTGATGTACCACATTGTTGTGGTGTTGTCTGTTCTGACTTGTATCACCTTGTCGTGGACAGATGCAGAAAAAGCTTGAAGAGCTAAAAAGACAGCTCTGAGTTCCAGCAAATTGATGTGGAGCAGAGATTCCTGGGGGGACCAGACTCCCTGAGTGGAAAGGTCGCCCATGTGGGCTCCCCAACCAGAAGGGAAGCATCTGTAGTGAGAGTCAAGTCGTGAGAAGGAAATGAAGGGACCCCGCTCTTAAATTGCTCTGATCCTGCCACCACTAGAGAGCTTGGATCAGGTTCAGTCACTGGGACCAACTTGGAAAGAGGTCTCTTCTCTGAGACAAAAGGTTCTCAAGTGAAACTAAATGTCTCTCATCTGAAATCTGGCTCCCTGCACAACAGCTGTGGATGCAGCCATGTGCCCCAAGAGCTGCAGAAAGTGTCTTGCTGGTCAGAGACCTGCAGAGTGAAGGAAGAGGCCAGAGCCACTAAATTCCTTACCCTTTCTGGGGAAGAAAGGCTCTGACTAGCTTTGTGTCCAATTCTGCCCCTATAAAGGTGAGTACCTGGACTGGTTCCAGAACCGACTTTAGTGAGGTTTAGCAGAAAACCCAGGAGGTGAGAAGCTGCTGGGTGACCTGCAGGTGAGATTTTACCTGTTCTGGGGACTGGCCTACAATGAGCCAGTCATCTAGATAGGAAAAACAGCAATCCTCTGCCTCCTTAAGTGGGCCACTGCCACTGCTAGACACTTTGTGAATACCCTTGGAGCAGAGGTAGGCCGGCGCTGCTCTGAACTGGTAATGACCTGAGGGCAGTTCGAATCTGAGGTAAATTCGATGGGATCTTCTGATTAGGACATGGAAATAGGCATCCTTGAGGTCCAGGGAGGCTAGCCAGTCCCTGGCCTTAGGGAAGGTAAAATCATTGCCAGAGTTACCATTTTGAACTTTGGTTTCAAAAGATGCTTGTTCAGATATCTGAGATCTAAAATGGGCCGTCATTCTCCTGTCTTTTTGGGGTAAGAAATATCTGGAATACAGACCCTGCCCTGATGCAGGAGGAACCCTTTCTACTGCTCTGAGAGCTAACGGGGATGAGACCTCTGTTTCCAGAGCGAGGGTCTCTGAAGCACTTGCAGTAGAAAAGTCTGCTTCTCAACTTGAGGAAACTTTTGAAGCTGAGAACCAGACCATGGCTTACTACTTCCAGAACCCACTTGTCTGAGGTTAAAGAAGCCCAATTCTGACTGAAGTAAACCAGCCTGCCCCCACTGGTACAGGAGAATCGGCCCTAGGCACCCCATCAGGGTGCCTGTTTCTCAGGAGCTTTAGGCTGGGGGGTGGGAGCAGGTCTGCCCACCCCTCGTCTGCCCCTGCCTCTGAAGAAGCCCCTCTGAGCATAGGCAGAGGAGGCCTGAGTCTGGTAGAAAGGCCTGTGAAAAGGCCTACCCTACCCCTGGGGGCATGCCTTTGAGGAGTGGCTTGCCGCTCCTTAGCCTGGGCACTCTAGTAAGTAGTCTTATATTCATCCATCTTCTTCATGTAATTCTCTGTCTGCTCTCCAAACAGAGAATTTCCCACCCAGGAAAATCCACTAGCCTTAGTCTGGGTATCCTGTGACAAACTACTACACCTGAGCCAGGCCAACCTATGAAAGGTACAGATGTGGCCATGACCCTAGAGGAAACATCATTAACATCCACAGCAGCATGAAACTGAACCTTAGAGGCTTCAATGCCATCAGCAGCCACCTGTTCTAGTTCACTAGCCAGCTGGCCATGGGCCTGCTTGGCCAGTGCATAACAGTATCCCATCTAGATTTCTGATACCTAGCTACATAAGCCATATAATTTGCTTGCCTGAGTCAGAGAGGCTGCCATATACTGTGTTTTTTTTTTTTTTTTTTTTGCCATGGCATCAATCTTCCTGGAATCCTTGTCAGGAGGATGTGAAGCCAAGGGAATATTAGCTTTATCACAGGCAGCAGCCTGAACTACTCCAACATGACTGCATTGCTGAGAAGGAATTCTGTATCAGGGCCTGACAATGTATACCTTCTGTCCATCTTTTTATCTACAGAGGCACAGAATTAGGAGCTTTTAAAATTTTAATTGCTTGTTTCCTAAAAGACTTATGTAAAGGAATAGACAATCTCCTAGACTCTGGAATATCCATCATTTCTACAAAATCAGGCTCCTCTTGCTCATCCACAGCCTCTTCTAAAGGAAGCTGGAGGGTTTCAGCAACTTTTTTATAAAACATAAAATGAGATGGTGACTCAGACAGCATAGGGGGAGATTCTAAAGGTCTGTCTGGGGAGATGTCCGGTTCAATGGGCACACCCAGACCTTCCCAGCCACATTCATACTGTTCATAATGCTCCTCCCCCTCCTCCTGAACCACTGGGACCGGACGAACCGACCTTTTACCAGATAGTGGTGGTTCGGACGGAGCCTGAGACAGTGACTGGACAATTTGTATGGCTCTTGCTATCTCTGCAGCAGTTGGAGAAGAATTTTGGACTCCAGACCTGCTGATTTTCTTGTTTTCTTTACTAGGTGGTTCCTCAGAACCAGCTTTTCTTTGCGGAGAAGTCTGGCCCTGGTCAGAGGCACTCCCTCTGGTTCGGTTGGCACCGAACCGGGCTGGCCATCAGGTCAGCGGACTTTTGGCCTCTTGTTCCTGAGCCTGCCCAATCTTTTTCCAGGGTGGCTGCAGGAAATTCTTACATACCTGGCAGTCTGACTGGAGGTGGTCAAACCCCAGACAATAAACACATGTGGTGTGTGGGTCAGCCTTGGCAAGACTTCCCCACAAACATCACAGTGTTGAAACCCAGTGGGCCGGTTTTCTTTTGGGTTTCTCAGACATAATGCCAGCCTAACCAAAACCTTGCCTTTAACGGCAGTGCCAGGCAAGACACCTTATCGGTTCCTAACCGTGTCACGGTATTAGAAAAAGCGTATTAAATCCGTTTTTTAGAACCTATAAGAACCGGAACCGCACTCTAAAATAGTAACTTTTAATTTTAAATGAGTTTTAAACCCACTGATCGGTTCAAAACCGAACCGATAACCACAAGTTCCACACAGACAAACCTTCATTTACTTACAGGTTACCACAGATAGAGCTTGAACGAGCGGTTTTGCGGTTAAAATAAACTATTCTCGGTTAAATCAACGAGAAAACACTTTAAACCGAGAAATGAACGAGTAGAAGGAGAAATCTCCGGAGCGACTGTTCACTGGGCGAAGTAAAGAATCTGACAGTTCAAGTTTGAAATGACACAGATAGGCTGCTCTCATGCCAAAATTCTATTTTGGAATGGTTTAACCATTTCACTCCGGGGCAGTTCTAGAGCTGGAACAAACTGCTAATGTCTATAATATAGCAAGACTTCATGTTGTTTGAAACCCAGGTTCTGAGAGGGGAGGCAGGGGGAAGGTCAGAATATAGCAAGACTCCATTAGAAGAAACAACATTACTAAGGTGAGTAATTTTTTTCTTCAAACAACATGAAGTCTTGCTGTATTCTGACATATGCAGACTACCAAGCAGTACCTCCATGGAGGAGGGACAGAACCTACTTCAGAAATAGGCTCTGAAGCACTGCTGTGCCATACCGAGCATCACTCCTAGCCTGGATATCCAGAGAGTAATGCTTGGAAAAAGTATGTACTGTCTTCCAGGTGGCTGCTTGACAAATCTCTAAGATAGGAATATCCCTGGCAGCAGCCAGGGAAGCAGCTGTACCTCTGGTAAAGTGAGCCCTCAGGCCTGAGGTTGGGATCCTACCTAATTTTTTATAGCAAAACTGAATGCAAGAGACAATCCACCTGGCAATAGATCTCTTAGTGGCAGGTTTTCCCTTAGCAACCTCACCATAAGTGAGGAACAGTTGGAGGGAGTCAAACCTGTGACCCTTGGTGCACTCTATGTAGTAGCTAACGGCCCTTTTCACATCCAAACTGTGCAGCCTCCTCTCCCCAGAGGAGAAATGGTCAGTGAAGAAAACAGGAAGAGACATAGACTGGTTAAGGTGGAAATCTGAAACCACCTTAGGCAAAAACTTCCTATTAGTCCTGAGGACCACCTTATCTCTATGGAAAGAGATAAAATCAGGCTCCACTGACAGGGCCTGTAACTCACTTATGCATCTGGCAGAAGTGATGGCCACCAAGAAAACAGTTTTCCAAGTCAAGTACTTAAGCTCTGCTGAGGACAAAGGCTCAAAAGGGGGTTGCATAAGCTGAGCAATGCAAACATTAAGGTCCCAAGCAAGGGCAGGGTCTCTGAAGGGAGGATTGGTATGCAGCAATCCCTTGAAAAATGTACAAAATACAGGATGAGCTGAAAGGGAAGAATGCTTGCCCTGCTGAGAGGAAGGCAGAGACAGCTGCCGGATGCACTCTTAGTGCAGCTGGTCTGAGTCCCAAGCTATTGAGATGGACCATATAGTCAAGGACTGTGAGCAGGCCAGCAGACTCTGGAGAAATATGCTTCCCAGAGCACCATATAGTAAATCTTTTCCACTTGGAATTGTAAGTGTTTCTGGTGGAAGGCTTTCGAGAAGCCTTTAAGATATCCAGCACAGCTTGAGTGAGATGCAAATCAGCAAACTCTAACTCTTCAAAAGCCAGGCCTTGAGATTGAGAGATTTGAGATTCGGATACCAAACTCACCCCTGAGCACATGTTAACAGGTTGTAATTCCTGGGAAGAGACAGGGGAAGGTGGACTGCTAAGGACAACAAGAGAAGGTACCAGGGCTGTCTGGCCCAGTCTGGGGCAATCAGAATCACCTTGCAGGTTTGAGACCTGATTTTGACTAGCACCTTGAACAGGAGAGGGCAGGGGGGAAAAGCATACAGGAACTTCCCTTCCCAATTGAGAGCTAGGGCATCCAGGGGGACTGAGACCAACACTGGGAGCCTGCAGCAAAAGAGAGGAAGTTGGTGATTGTCTGGGGCTGCAAAAAGATCTATCTGTGGGGTGCCCCATCTGGAGAAGATCACCTTCAAAATCAGGGGATCCAGGGACCATTCGTGATGGCCCTGAGATATCCTGCTGAGAGCATCTGCCAGGACATTGTCCTTCCCTGGGAAGTGCACTGCTGTAAGAGAGGCATTCAGGGAATAGGCCAGAGACCACAACTTCATTGCCTCTGTGCACAAGGCCGTAGACCGAGTGCCCCCTTGCTTGTTGATATACCACATTGTGGTGGTATTGTCTGTCCTGTTCTGAACTACTTTGTTCTGAACAGACTTGAAAAAAGCTTGAAGTGCTAGAAACACTGCTCTGACTTCTAATAGATTGATGTGAAGCAGAGATTCCTGAGGAGACCACAACCCTTGGGTGGCCAGTCCCCCAAGTGGGCTCCCCACCCCAAGAGGGAGGCATCTGTAGTAAGGATTAGAGAATGAGACTGAGTGACAAAGGGAACTCGCTGTCTTAGATTGTCCTGATCCTGCCACCACTGCAATGCCTGGATCAGGGTTCGAGTCACTGGGATTAGTTTGGTCAGAGGATCCTTTTTCTGAGACCAGAAGGCTCTCAAGTGGAACTGAATGTCCCTCATCTGAAATCTTGTTCCCTGCACCACTGCTGTAGAGGCAGCCATGTGTCCCAGGAGCTGCAGAAAATGCCTTGCTGGTCAAGACACCTGTAGGGTGAATGAAGAGGCCAGTGAGATAAGGGTCCTTGCCCTGCCCAGGGGAAGGAAGGCTCTTGCCTTTGCTGTATCCAGCTCTGCCCCTACGAAGGTGAGGAGCTGCACAGGCTGTAGAACTGACTTTGAAGATTCAGAGGAAACCTAGAAAGTGAGCAGTTGCTGAGTTATCTGTAGGTGTGACTTGACTTGGTCTGGAGACTGGCCTACTATGAGCCAGTCATCCAGGTATGGAAAGATGGAGATTTTTTTCTCCTTAGGAAAGCAACCACTACTGCCAGGCATTTTGTGAACACCCTTGGAGCAGAAGTTAGGCTGAAGGGCATTGCTCTGAATTGGTAATGGCCTGAGGGCAGCTCGAACCTGAGGTACTTTCGGTGGGAGCTTCTGATGAGAATAGGAAATAGGCATCCCTGAGGTCCAGGAAACTAGCCAGTCCCTGGCTTTAGAGACAGTAGAATTATTCCCAGAGTCACCATTTTGAACTTTGGCTTTAAAAGGTGCTTGTTTAAATATCTGAGATCCAGGATGGGCCGCCATTCTCAGTCTTTTGGGGTTAGGAAGTACCTGGGTACAATCCTTTTCCCTTGTGTAGGGGTGGAACCCTCTCTATGGCTCTCAGAGCCAAGAGGGAAGAGACCTCTGCCTCTAGGGCAAGTGCCTCTGAAAGACTTGCAGGTGGAAAGGATCTGGTTCTCATCTTAGGAAATTTTTTGAAGCTGAGAACCAGTCCCTGGCTTACTACTTCCAGAATCCATTTGTCTGATGTTAAAGACATCCAGTCCTGGACAATGTAAGCCAGTCTGTCCCCTACAGGTGTTGGAGAATCGGCCCTTGCAAACCCATCAGGGTGCCTGTTTGGCAGGGGCTTTAGGCTGAGGGGTGGAAGGAGGCCTGCTTGTACCCCGTCTGCCTCTCCCTCGAAGAACCCCCTATGAGCATAAGCAGAAGAGAAGGCCTGGGCTTGGTAGAAGGGCCTATGAAAAGGCCTGCCCCTGCCCCTGGAATGCTGCCTCTGGGGAGTGGCTTGCCTTTCCTTGGCCTGAGCACTCCTATAGGCGGTCCTGTATTCATCCATTTTCTTCATGTAGTTCTCTGTTTGCTCCCCAAACAGAGAATTACCCACAACAGGAAAATCTATGGACTTAGTCTGGGTATCCTGAGACAGGCTAGTACATCTGAGCCAAGCCATCCTCTGAAGGGCCACAGATGTAGCCATGACTCTAGATGAAACATCATTGGAGTCCACTGCAGCATGGAACTGCACCTTGGATGTCTCAATACCATCCGCAGCCACCTGCTCCAGCTCCTTGGCAAGCTGGTCAGGGACCTGTTTAGCCAGAGCCATTACAGTGTCCCATCTAGATTTCTGATATCTAGCTGTATAGGCCATATAATTAGCCTGCCTGAGTCCCAAGGATGCTGCCATGTACTGTTTCTTTGCCATGGCATCAATCCTCCTGGAGTCCTTATCTGGGGGGGTGTGAAGCCAAGGGTATATTTGCCTTATCACAGGCAGCAGCCTGCACTACCCCAACATGGCTGCATTGCTGGGTAAAGAACTCCATATCTGAGCCTGAGAGAGTATACCTCTTGTCCATTCTCTTGTTCACAGGAGGTATAGGATTAGGAGTCTTTAAAATTTGTATTGTCTGTTTCCCAAAGGACTTATGAAGGGGAATAGACAGCCTCCTGGACTCTGGGATATCCATCATTTCAACATAGTCAGGCTCCTCCTGATCGTCTACAACTTCTTCCATAGGAAGCTGAAGAGTTTCAGCCACTTTTTTGTAGAACATAAAATGGGAAGGGGACTCAGAAAGCCTAGGAGGAGAAACCCCTGAAGGTCTGTCTGGGGAGATGTCCGGGTCAATGGGCACATCCAGACTTTCGTAATCACCATCACTATCCTCATACTCTCCTTCCTGCTCCTCCGGTTCATAAAAATCTTCTAAATTATAATCTGGAACCAGGGAACTGACCGAACTGAGCCCCTACCCGATGGTGCCGGTTCGGTCGGAACCGGGGTTAGCGACTGAACAATCCTTATCGCTTTGGATATTTCATCAGCGGTCGGAGAAAGAAGCTGTGGATCCGCACCGGCTGATTTATCCCTTCTTTTTCTTTTAACCGGAACCGACTCCTCAGAGTCAGTTCTCCTTTTGCCCGAAGAAGTTTCGCCATAGTCAGAGGGCACTCCTTCTGGTTCGGTTGGAACCGAACCGGGCTGGCCATCCGGGTCAGTGGACTTCTTGACCTCCCTTTCCCTGAGCCTACCAACTCTCTTTTCTAGGGTAGCTGCAGGAAAATTCTTGCAAATCTGGCAGTCTGAATTGAGGTGGTCAAACCCCAGACAATAAACACAGGTGGTGTTGGGGTCAGCCTTAGCAAAGGCTTCCCCACACACACTACAATGTTGAAACCCAGTGGGCCCGGTTTTTCTTTTGGGTTTCTCAGACATGGCCAGTCCTAACAAAACTTACCCTTTTTTCGGCAATCCGCCAGGCAAGACATCCTTATTAGTTCCTGACCGTGTTACGGGTCATGGAAAAAACTGTAATGAAATCCGTTTTTTTTAGAACCGATAAGGACCAGTTACTACACTCTGAAAGTAGAATAAACATTTTTTTTTTTTTTTTAAACAAACCTGATCGGTTTGAACCAAACCGATCCCATGTTTACAAGTTCCACACAGAAGAACAAGAAAATAAACCTATCTAGTACTCAGGATACCACAGACAGAGACTGAACTGACAGGTTAACGGATTAAATTCGGTTGAAAACCGAGGAAAGCGGCACTTTAACCGACTAAATTGAACCGAGCAAAGGAGAACTCTCCGGAGCGACTGTTCAGTGAGTCGGAGTAAAGAATCTGACGGTTTGAGTTCAAACAGCAACAGACAGAGTCTCAACTGAGCTCGAGCTCAGTGTTCCATGCCTGGCATGGAAAGTTAACTCTTTCATTTCCAGGGCAGTTCAAAGGTTGGACATCACTGCATATGTCAGAATACAGCAAGACTTCATGTTGTTTGAAAAAGAGATGATCCCACCAAAGTTAAAATGTACTTCAATAGTGTGTACATACTTACAGAAATCCAAGATAAAATCAGTAGGCATGCTGAGGCTCTGGTTCTGGTAGGGGAGGCAGGGTGGGAGAGTTATGAATATATAAGAATACACTGGAAGAAGAAAAAAATTACTCACCTTAGCAATGTTGTTTCTTCTAATGGAGTCTTGCTGTATTCTGACTATTGCAGTTAGGTCCTGCCTTTCAACTGCCCCGGAGAACAAAAAGAGTTAACTTTCCATGGCCAGCATGGAATGTTCAGCGCGAGCTCGGTTGAACCCCTGTCTGCTGTTGTTTAAACTCCAACTGTCAGATCTTCACGAGCAATACTCACTAGAAGTTCTGTGTGGAAACTGTAAAACTCACACTAGCCAACTGGCAACTAAATTTATTAAAAAGGGTTTTGCTTTCAAAGCAAAGACTCAAGTCAGAAACCGAAAAAACAAAACACAACACACACCCAAAGTAAAGGAGGGTGAAAAAGGGGCACCCCTAGGGTGCCAACACTGCTCCTGCCCACCCACATCCCAAAAACCAGGTTCAGAGAGGGGAGGCGGGGGGGAGTCAGAATACAGCAAGTCTCCATTAGAAGAAACAACATTACTAAGGTGAGTACTTTTTTCTTCAAACAACATGAAGTCTTGCTGTATTCTGACTATTGCAGACTACCAAGCAGTATCTCCATGGAGGAGGGACAGAACCTACTTTGGGAATAGGCTCTGAAGTATTGCTGTGCCAAACCGAGCATCACTCCTAGCCTGGATATCCAGAGAGTAATGCTTGGTGAATTTATGGACTGTTTTCCAGGTGGCTGCTTGACAAATTTCTAAGATAGGAATATCCCTGGCAGCAGCCAGGGAAGCAGTTGTACCTTTAGTAGAGTGAGCCCTCAGGCCTAAGGGTGGAGTTCTTCCCAGCTTTTCATAGCAGAATTGCATACAAGAGACAGTCCATCTGGCAATAGATCTCTTGGTGGCAGGTTTGCCCTTACTGACCTCTCCATATGTGAGGAACAACTGGAGGGACTCAAACCTGTGACCCTTGGTGCGCTCTATGTAGTAGCTGAGGGCCCTTTTAACATCCAAGCTGTGCAGCCTCCTCTCTCCAGAGGAGGAGGAATAGTCAGTAATGAAAACAGGGAGAGACACAGACTGGTTAAGGTGGAAATCTGAAACCATGTTAGGCAAAAACTTCCTGTTAGTTCTTAGGACCACCTTATCTCTATGGAAAGAGATGAAATCAGGCTCCACTGACAGGGCTTGCAATTCACTGATACGCCTGGCAGAGGTAATGGCTACCAAAGGAAAAAATTACTCACCTTAGTAATGTTGTTTCTTCTAATGGAGTCTTGCTGTATTCTGACTATTGCAGTGATCTCCAACCTTTGAACTGCCCCGGAGAACAAAGAGTTAACTTTCCATGCAAGGCATGGAACGCTGAGCTCGAGCTCGGTTGAAGCCTCTGGCTGCTGTTGTTTGAACCGCAACCGCCAGATCTTTATGAGCTATACTCACTGTGCGTTCTGTGTGGAAAATGTAAACTCACACTAGCCAACTGGCAACTAAATTTAATAAAAGGTTTTTTTTGGTTTCAAAGCAAAGACTCAAGTCAAGAAACCTAAAAAACAAAACACAACACACACCCAAAATAAAGGAGGGTGAGAAAAGGTGGCACCTCTAGGTGCCAACACTGCTCCTGCCCACCACATCCCAAAACTAGGTTCTGAGGAGGGAGGCAGGGGAGGTCAGAATACAGCAAGACTCCATTAGAAGAAACAACATTACTAAGGTGGTAAGAAAAAAGTTACTCACCTTAGTATATTGTTCTTCTAATAGTCTTCATATGTTCTAACAATTCAGTAATCCCAACCTTGAACCGCCTCGGAGATGAGAAAAGTTAACTTTCCATGCCAGGCATGGAACGCTGAGCTCGAGCTCGGTTGAGACTCTATCTGTTGCTGTTTAAACTCAAACCGTCAGATCTTTATGAGCTAAACTCACTGAGGTCCTGTGTGGAAGCTGTACACCTACACTAACCAACTGGCTACTAACATAAAAACAGATTTTTTGGTCCCAAAACGAAGACTCAAGTCAAGAAACCCAAAAAATGAAATAAACACAACACCCACTCACCCAAAGAAGGAGGGTGATAACAAAAAAGGTGGGGCACCTCCTGAGTGCCAACACTGCTACTGCCCACCCACATCCCAAAAACAAAGGTTCTGAGAGGGGAAGGCGGGGGGGAGGTCAGAATACAGCAAGACTCCATTAGAAGAAACAACATTATTAAGGTGAGTAATGTTTTCTTCAAACAACATGAAGTCTTGCTGTATTCTAACAATAACGAACTATCAAGCAGTACCTCCATGGAGGAGGGACAGAACCTACTAGGAAAAAGGCTCTGAGCACAGCTGTGCTAAACCGAGCATGACTCCTAGCCTGGATATCCAGAGAGTAATGCTTGGTAAAAGTATGAACTATTTTCCAGGTAGCTGCTTGACATATCTCTAAGATAGGAATATCCCTGGCAGGAGCCAGGGAAGCAGCTGTACCTCTGGTAGAGTGAGCCCTCAGGCCTGAGGGTGGAACCTTACCTAGTTTTTCATAGCAAAATTGAATGCAAGAGACAATCCACCTGGCAATGGATCTTTTAGTGCTAGGTTTTCCTTTACCAACCTCACCATAAGTGAGGAACAGTTGGAGGGAGTCAAACCTGTGACCCTTGGTACGTTCTATGTAGTAGCTAAGAGCTCTTTTCACATCTAAACTGTGCAGCCTCCTCTCACCAGAGGAGGAATGGTCAGTGAAGTACACAGGAAGAGAAATAGATTGGTTGGGTGGAAGTCTGAAACCACCTTAGGCAAAACTTCCTGTTAGTCCTGAGGACCACTTTATCGCTATGGAAGGAGATAAAATCAGGCTCCACTGACAAGGCTTGTAACTCACTTGCTGCGCCTGGCAGAAGTGATGGCCCCAGGAACACAGTTTTCCAAGTCAAGTACTTAAGCTCTATCGAGACAAAGGCTCAAGGGGTTGCATAAGCCGAGCAATGCGAAGCGTTAAGGTCCCAAGCAGAGGCAGGGTCCCTGAATGGCGGATTGGTATGAAGCAATCCCTTGAAAAACTTGGAGAATACAGGGTGAGCTGAAAGAAAAGAGGGCTTACCTACTGAAATGAAAGCAGAGACAACTGCCAGATGCACCCTTAGTGTAGCTGGTCTGAGTCCCAAGCTATTCAGATGGACCATATAGTCAAGGACTGTGGGCAGATCAGCAGACTCTGGGGAAATTTTCTTCCCAGAGCACCATATGGAAAATCTTTTCCACTTGGAATTATAAGTAGTTCTGGTGGAAGGCTTCCTGAAGCCTTTGGAATATCCATAACCCTTGGGAGAGGTGTAGATCAGCAAACTCTAACTCTTCAAGAGCCAGGCCTTGAGATTGAGAGATTTGAGATTCGGGTACCAAACCCTCCCCTGAGCACAGGTTAACAGGTTGTAATTCCTGGGAAGAGACAGGGGAAGGTGGACTGCTAAGGACAATAGGAGAGGATACCAGGGCTGTCTGGCCCAGTCTGAAGCAATCAGGATCACCTTGCAGGGTTGAGACCTGATTTTCACTAGCACTTTGAACAGGAGAGGGAAGGGGAAAGCATACAGGAACTTCCCTTCCCAACTGAGAACTAAGGCATCCAGGGGACTGGAGCCCAACACTGGGGCCTGCAGCAAAAGGGAAGTTGGTGATTGTCTGGGGCTGCAAAAAGATCTATCTGTGGTGTGCCCCATCTGGAGAATATCACCTCCAAAACCAGGGGATCCAGTGACCATTCGTGATGGCCCTGAGATATCCTGCTGAGAGCATCTACCAGGACATTGTCCTTGCCTGGGAGGTGTACTGCTGTGAGGGAGATGTTCAGGGAATAAGCCAGAGACCACAACTTCATTGCTTCTGTGCACAAGGCCGTAGACCGAGTGCCTCCTTGCTTGTTGATATACCACATTGGTGGTATTGTCTGTTCTGATCTGAATAACTTTGTTCTGAACAGACTTGGAAAAACTGAAGTGCTAGAAATACTGCTCTGAGTTCCAACAGATTGATGTGAGCAGAGATTCCTGAGGGGACCACAACCCTTGGGTGGTCAGGTCTCCCAAGTGGGCCCCCCACCCCAAGAGGGAGGCATCTGTAGTAAGGATTAAAGAGTGAGACTGAGTGACAAAGGGAACTCCCTGTCTTAGATTGTTCTGATCCTGCCACCATTGCAAGACCTGGATCAGTGTTCGAGTCACTGGAATCAGTTTGGTCAGAGGGTCCTTTTTCTGAGACCAAAAGGCTGTCAAGTGAAACTGAATATCCCTCATCTGAAATCTTGCTCCCTGCACCACTGCTGTAGAAGCAGCCATGTGACCCAGGAGCTGCAGAAAGTGCCTTGCTGGAGGAGACACCTGTAGGGTGAATGAAGAGGCCAGTGTGATAAGGGTCCTTGCCCTGTCCAGGGGAAGGAAAGCTCTGGCCTTTTCTGTGTCTAGTTAGGTTTTTTTTAGAACCGATAAGAACCGGGAACCGCACTCTAAAAGCCCAACCAAACAGTTTGACACATATATTTTAACAAACCGATCGGTTCAAAACCGAACCGATAATGAATTTCCACACAGACTTAATTTCTGTACTTACGGTTTACCAGATAGAGCTTTTAACCAAAATGCGGTAAAATAAATACTTTTGGCCGGTTCCAATGAACCGAAAATACTCGCTTGAACCGAGAAATGAACCGAGCTGAAGGAGCTGATCTCCGGAGCGACTGTTCAGTGAAGCGGAGTAAAGAATCTGACAGTTTCATTTGAAACTAGCCAGATAGAGCTTTGAACAGCGCCCTCTCGCTGTGGAACTCCAGATCACTCTGGAGTTAACTGTTTCCTCTCCGGGGCAGTTCAAGTGTGGGGAATGACTGCAATATTATAAATGAAACTGTCAGGTTCTTTACGGAGCTAAACTAACATAGCAAGTCTGTGTGGAAAAGCTCTACACTAGCCATTGGCTACCTACCATTAGTAGAATAAGAACAATCACAGAATAATAACAATATTTATTGTTAGGATCACCCCTTACAAGCACTAATAGGCCCCCTCTCCCCAAAAGACTCAAGTCCAGAGAGGGGACCATCTACCACTTAACAAAAAAAAAAACAGAAATACCTAGTTCCCTAACCCAAAGGAAACAGGGGGAACTAGAGACTAAAATGGCATGACACAGTGCTTGCACTAATTTGTCCAACCCATACCAAGTAGGAGTTCTGAGAGGGTAGGAGGGAGGTTGTCCTAATATAGCAAGACTCCATGAGAAAAAAGCAATTACTAAGGTGAGTAATTTTTCTTCAAACACCATGAAGTCTTGCTATATTAGGACCATTGCAGATTATACAGCAGTACCTCCATGGAGGAGGTCAGAACCTACTTAGGAAATAGGCTCTGAAGTACAGCTGTGCCAAAACGAGCATCTCCTCCTGGACTGGACGTCAGGGAATAATGCTTAGTAAAGGTGTGAACTGTTTTCCAGGTAGCAACTTGACAAATTTCCAAATGGAATATCTCTAGCAGCCGCCAGAGATGCAGCTGTACCCTGGTGGAGTGAGCCCTCAGTCCTGAGGGGGTTCCCTACCTAGTTTTTGGTAACAGAATTGATACAAGAGACAATCCACCTTGCAATTGTCCTCTTAGTGGCAGGTCTCCCTTTGCCAACCTCTCCATAGGTAAGGGAAGAGTTGGAGGATTCGAACCTGTGACCCTTGGTATGTTCCACATAGTAGCTTAGGGCTCTTTTGGCGTCCAAGCTGTGAGTCTCCTTTCACCTGAGGAAGAATGCTCAGTGAAAAATACTGGGAGGAGAAATGGACTGGTTCAGATGAAAATCTGAAACCACTTTGAGTAAAACTTTCTGTTAGTCCTGAGGACTACCTTATCCCTATGAAAAAATAAAATCCTTTTCCACTGAAAGGGCTTGCAATTCACTTATACGTCTGGCAGAAGTGATAGCCACTAGAAAACAGTTTTCCATGTTAAATACTTGAGATCTGCAGAAGAAAGGGGCTCAAAGGGAGGTTGCATTAACTGAGCAATGCAAACATTCAGGTCCCAGGCAGGGGCTGGTTCCCGAAGGGGGTTAGTGTGAAGTACCCTTAAAAACAGGAAAACACAGGGTGAGAGGAAGAGAAACAGGCTTCCCTCGGAAACAAAGGCAGAAACAGCTGCCAGATGAACCTTCAAGGTAGCTGGTCTAAGGCCTAGGGAATTTAGATGGGCCAAATAGTCCAGTAAAGTGGCAAGTCAGCAGATTCTGGCACAATTTGTTTCTCCGAACAGAAGGAAAACCTCTTCCACTTAGAATGTAAGTGGCCCTAGTGGAAGCTTCCTAGAAGCCTTTAAAATATCAGGACCCCTTGAGAAAGGTGCAAATCAGCAAATTCTAATTCCTCAAGAACCAAGCCTTGAGGTGGAGGGATTTGAGGTCCGGGTACCACACTCTCCCCTGTGCACAGGTCAGCAAGTCGTGGGTCCTGGGCAAGGTCAGGGGAGGGTGGATTGTCAGGGACAGGAGGAGAGGATACCAGGCCTGTCTGGCCCAGTCTGGAACAATCAGAACCACTTTGCAGGGCTGAGTTCTGATTTTACCAATACCCTGAAGAGGAGAGGAAGGGGAAAAGCATATAGGAATTTCCTTTCCAATCCAGCAGGAAGGCGTCCAGGGGACTGAGCCCAGCACTGGAGGCCTGCAACAAAATAGAGGAAGTTGATGGTTGTCTGGGGCGTGAAGAGATCTATCTGAGGGTGCCCATCTGGCAAGAGACCGACCCCAATACCTGAGGATTCAGAGACCATTCGTGATGGCCCTGAAATCCTGCTGAGGGCATCCCACAGGACATTGTCCTTTCCTGGAAGGTGAATTGCGATCAGGGAGGTGTTTAGGGAGTAAGCCAGAGACCACAACTTCATTGCTTCGGTGCACAAGGCTGATGACCGAGTGCCCCCTTGCTTGTTGATGTACCACATTGTTGTGGTGTTGTCTGTCCTGATTTGAACTACTTTGTTCTGGACAACAGTTGCAAAAGCCTGAAGAGCTAAAAGAACAGCTCTGAGTTCCAAAAGATTGATGTGGAGCAGAGATTCCTGGGGGGACCACACTCCTTGAGTGGAAAGGTCCATAGTGAGCCCCACCCTAACAGGGAGGCATCCGTGGTGAGGGTGAGGGTGTGAAAGCAGGTATAAAGAGAACCCCTTGAGTAAGATTGCTTGATCCTGCCACCACTGAAGGCCAGGATCAGGGTTTCAGTCACCGGGACTAATTTGGTAAGGGTCCCTCCTTTGAGACCAATAGGACCTCAAGGTGGAACTGGATGTCCCTCATCTGAAATCTTGCTCCCTGCACGACAGCTGTGGAAGCAGCCATGTGCCCTAGGAGTTGCAGAAAGTGCCTTGCTGGTCGAGAGACCCGCAGGGTAAAGGAGGATGCCAGGGCAATGAGCCTGTCCACTCTTTCCGAGGGAGAAATGCCTGGCTAACTTTGTGTTCAATTCTGCACCTATGAAAGTTAGAACCTGAACAGGTTCCAGAACTGACTTTAGTAGAGTTCAGCAGGAATCCAGGGAAGTGAGAAGCTGCTGGGTGACTTGCAAGTGGGATTTACCTGATCTGGAGACTGACCCACTATGAGCAAGTCGTCCAGGTGGGAAACACAGCAATCCTTGCCTTCTTAAATGAGCCACTACCACAGCTAGACATTTTGTGAATACCCTTGGAGCCGAGGTTAGGCGAAGGGCATTGCTCTGAACTGGTAGTGGCCAGAGGCAGTTCGAACCTGAGGTACTTTCGGTGAGAAGGCCTGATCATGACATGAAAATAGGCGTCCCTGAGGTCCAGGGAAGCTAACAAGATCCCTCTGGCCTCAGGGAAGGCAAAATCATTGCTAGAGTTAACATTTTGAACTTTGGTTTCAATAGATGTTTGTTCAGGTACCTAAGTCTAAGATGGCGCCAGTCTCCTGTCTTTTTGGGGTAAGAAAATATCTTGAGTACAGTCCCTTGCCCTGATGGCAAGGGGACCCTCCACTGCTTTGCAATCCAGAAGGGAAGAAACCTCTGCTTCCAAAGCAAGGGCTTCTGAAGAGTTTGCAGGTGGAAATTGCCTGGCTCTCATCTTTGGGAACTGTTTGAAGCTGAGAACCAGGCCCTGGCTTACTACTTCCAGAACCCACCTGTCCGAAGTTAGGGACAGCCAGTTCTGGCTGAAATAAGCCAACCTGCCCCCCACTGGTACAGGAGAATCGGCCCTGGGCACCCCATCAGGGTGCCTGCTTGGCAGCAGCTTTAGGCTGAGGGGAGGGCGACTGTCTACCTGTGCCCCGTCTACCTCTGCCTCTGAAAAACCCCTCTGTGAAAAAGCAGAGGAGGCTTGAGATTGGTAAAAGGGCCTGTGGAAAGGCCTACCCCTACCCCTGGGGGCATGCCTTTGTGGAGTGGCATGCCTCTCCTTAGCTTGGGCACTTTTGTAGGTAGTTCTATATTCATCCATCTTTTTCATATAATTTTCCGTTTGATCACCAAACAGAGAATTTCCTTACAGAAATCCATAGCCTTTGACTGAGTATCTTGGGACAGATTAGTGCATCTGAGCCATGCCAACCTCTGAAAGCTACAGAAGTGGCCATGACCCTAGAGGAAACATCATTAACATCAACAGCAGTATGAAATTGAACTTTAGAGGCTTCAATGCCATCAGCAGCCACTTGTTCCAACTCACTAGCCAGCTGGCCCTGGGCCTACCGGCTAACTGCAATATAGTGTCCCATCTAGATTTCTGATATCTAGCCACATAAGCCATATAATTAGCCTGCCTGAGTCCCAAAGAAGCTGCCATATATTGTTTTTTAGCCATGGCATCAATCTTCCTGGAATCCTTATCAGGAGGATGTGAGGCCAGGGGAATATTAGCCTTGTCACAGGCTGCAGCTTGCACCACACCTACATGACTACACTGCTCAGAGAGGAAGTCTGTATCAGGGCCTGATAAGGTATACCTTCTGTCCATTTTTTTATCTACAGGAGGGACAGAAGAAAAAATTACTCACCTTAGTAATTGCTTTTCTTCTCATGGAGTCTTGCTATATTAGGACCATTGCAGTCATTCCCCACACTTGAACTGCCCCGGAGAGGAAACAGTTAACTCCAGAGTGATCTGGAGTTCCACAGCGCGAGGGCGCTGTTCAAAGCTCTATCTGGCTAGTTTCAAATGAAACTGTCAGGTTCTTTACGGAGCTAAACTAACATAGCAAGTCTGTGTGGAAAAGCTCTACACTAGCCATTGGCTACCTACCATTAGTAGAATAAGAACAATCACAGAATAATAACAATATTTATTGTTAGGATCACCCCTTACAAGCACTAATAGGCCCCCTCTCCCCAAAAGACTCAAGTCCAGAGGGGACCATCTACTTAACAAAAACAGAATACCCTAGTTCCCTAACCCAAAGGAAACAAGGGGGAACTAGAGACTCTAAATGGCATGACACAGTGCTTGCACTAATTTGCCAACCCATACCTAAGTAGGAGTTCTGAGAGGGGTAGAGGGAGGGTTGTCCTAATATAGCAAGACTCCATGAGAAGAAAAGCAATTACTAAGGTGAGTAATTTTCTTCAAACACCATGAAGTCTTGCTATATTAGGACCATTACAGAATACACAGCAGTACCTCCATGGAGGAGGTCAGAACCTACTTAGGAAATAGGCTCGAAGTACAGCTGTGCCAAAACAGAGCATCTCTCCTGGACTGGACGTCCAGGGAATAATGCTTGGTAAAGGTGTGAACTGTTTTCCAGGTAGCAGCTTGACAAATTTCCAAAATGGGAATATCTCTAGCAGCCGCTAGAGATGCAGCTGTACCCCTGTTGGAGTGAGCCCTCAGTCCTGAGGGGGGTTCCCTACCTAGTTTTTGGTAACAGAATTGGATACAAGAGACAATCCACCTTGCAATTGTCCTCTTAGTGGCAGGTCTCCCTTTGCCAACCTCTCCATAGGTAAGGAAGAGTTGGAGGGATTCGAACCTGTGACCCTTGGTACGTTCCACATAGTAGCTTAGGGCTCTTTGACGTCCAAGCTGTGTAGTCTCCTTTCACCCAGGAAGAATGCTCAGTGATAAATACTGGGAGAGAAATGGACTGGTTCAGATGAAATCTGAAACCACTTTAGGTAAAAACTTTCTGTTAGTCCTGAGGACTACCTTATCCCTGTGAAAAGAAATAAAATCCTTTTCCACTGAAAGGGCTTGCAATTCACTTATACGTCTGGCAGAAGTGATAGCCAATAGAAAAACAGTTTTCCATGTTAAATACTTGAGATCTGCAGAAGAAAGGGGCTCAAAGGGAGGTTGCATTAACTGAGCAATGCAAACATTCAGGTCCCAGGCAGGGCTGGTTCCAAAGGGGGTTAGTGAAGTAACCCCTTAAAAACTTGGAAAACACAGGGTGAGAGGAAAGAGAAACAGGCTTCCTGGAAACAAAGGCAGAAACAGCTGCCAGATGAACCTTCAAGGTAGCTGGTCTAAGGCCTAGGGGAATTTAGATGGGCCAAATAGTCCAGTAAAGTGGCCAAGTCAGCAGATTCTGGCATAATTTGTTTCTCCGAACACCAGAAGGAAAACCTCTTCCACTTAGAATTGTAAGTGGCCCTAGTGGAAGGCTTCCTAGAAGCCTTTAAAAGTATCGAGACCCCTTGAGAAGGTGCAAATCAGCAGATTCCCTAGTTCCTCAAGAATACCAAGCCTTGAGGGTGGAGGAGTTTGAGGTCGGCCACACTCTCCCTGTGCACAGGTCAGCAAGTCATGGGTCCTGGGCAAGGTCAGGGGGTGGATTGTCAGGGACAGGAGGAGGAGGACACGGCCTGTCTGCCCCAGTCTGGAGCAATCAGAACCACTTTGCAGGGCTGAGTTCTGATTTTACCAACACCCTGAAGAGGGAGAGAGAGGAAAAAGCATATAGAATTTCCTTTCCAATCCAGCAGAAAGGCGTCCAGGGACTGAGCCCAGCACTGGAGGCCTGCAACAAAATAGAGAAGTTGATGGTTGTCTGGGGCTGCGAAGAGATCTATCTGAGGGGTGCCCCATCTGGCAAAGACCCCAATACCTGAGGATTCAGAGACCATTCGTGATGGCCTGGAAATCCTGCTGAGAGCATCCGCCAGGACATTGTCCTTTCCTGGAAGGTGGTGCGATCAGGGAGGTGTTTAGGGAGTAAGCCAGAGACCACAACTTCATTGCTGGATGCACAAGGCTGATGACCGAGTGCCCCCTTGCTTGTTGATGTACCACATTGTTGTGGTGTTGTCTGTCCTGATTTGAACTACTTTGTTCTGGACAGCAGTTGCAAAAAGCCTGAAGAGCTAAAGAACAGCTCTGAGTTCCAAAAGATTGATGTGGAGCAGAGATTCCTCGGGGACCACACTCCTTGAGTGGAAAGGTCGCCCAATGAGCCCCCACCCTAACAGGGAGGCATCCGTGGTGAGGGTGAGGGAGTGTGAAAGCAGGTATAAAGGGAACCCCTGAATAAGATTGCTTTGATCCTGCCACCACTGAAGGGCCAGGATCAGGGTTTTGGTCACCGGGACTAATTTGCAAGGGGTCCCTCCTTTGAGACCAATAGGACCTCAAGTGGAACTGGATGTCCCTCATCTGAAATCTTGCTCCCTGCACGACAGCTGTGAAGCAGCCATGTGCCCTAGGAGTTGCAAAAGTGCCTTGCTGGTGAGAGACCACGAGGGTAAAGGAGGATGCCAGGGCAATGAGCCTGTCCACTCTTTCCAGGGGAGAAATTACTGGCTAACATGTTCAACTCTGCACCTATGAAAGTTAGAACCTGAACAGGTTCCAGAACTGACTTTAGTAAGTTCAGCAGGAATCCCAGGAAACATGAGAAGCTGTTGGGTGACTTGCAGAGTGGGATTTTACCTGATCTGGAGACTGACCACTATGAGCCAGTCGTCCAGGTGGAACACAGCAATCGCCTTCTTAAATGAGCCACTACCACAGCTAGACATTTTGTGAATACCCTTGGAGCCGAGGTTGGGCCGAAGGGCATTGCTCTGAACTAGTAGTGGCCAGAGAGCAGTTCGAACCCTGAGGTACTTTCGTGAGAAGGCCTGATCATGACATTAGAAATAGGCGTCCCTGAGGTCCAGGGAGCTAACTGACCCCTCTGGCCTCAGGAAGGCAAAATCATTGCTAGAGTTAACATTTTGAACTTTGGTTTCAATAGATATTTGTTCAGGTACCTTAAGTCTAAGATGGTATGCCTTCTCCTGTCTTTTGGGGTAAGAAAATATCTTGAGTACAGTCCCTTGCCCTGATGGCAAGGGGACCCTTCACTGCTTTGCAATCAGAAGGAAGAACCTCTGCTTCCAAAGCAAGGGCTTCTGAAGAGTTTGCAGGTGGAAATTGCCTGGCTCCATCTTTGGGAACTGTTTGAAGCTGAGAACCAGGCCCTGCTTACTACTTCAGAACCCACCTGTCCAAGTTAGGGACAGCCAGTTCTGGCTGAGCTAACAACCTGCCCCCACTGGTACAGGAGAATCGGCCCTGGGCACCCCATCAGGGTGCCTGCTTAGCAGCAACTTTGAGGCTGAGGGAGGCGACTGTCTACCTGTGCCCGTCTACCTCTGCCTCTGAAAAAACCCTCTGTGAAAAAAGCAGAGGAGGCTTGAGATTGGTAAAAGGGCTTGTGGAAAGGCCTACCCCTCACCCTGGGGTATGCCTTTGTGGAGTGGCATGCCTCTCCTTAGCTTGGGCACTTTTGTAGTAGTTCTATATTCATCCATCTTTTCATATAATTTTCAGTTTGATCACCTAAACAGAAATTTCCGTTACGAAGAAAAATCCATAGCCTTTGACTGAGTATCTTGGGACAGATTAGTGCATCTGAGCCATGCCAACTCCACGGAAAGCTACAGAAGTGGCCATGACCCCAGAGGAAACATCATTAACATCAACAGCAGTATGGAATTGAACTTTAGAAGCTTCAATGCCATCAGCAGCCACTTGTTCCAACTTCACCAGCCAGCTGGCCCTGGGCCTGCTTGACTAACTGCAACATAGTGTCCCATCTAGATTTCTGATATCTAGCCACATAAGCCATATAATTAGCCTGCCTGAGTCCCAAAGAAGCTGCCATATATTGTTTTTTCGCCATGGCATCAATCTTCCTGGAATCCTTATCAGGAGGATGTGAGGCCAGGGAATAATAACCTTGTCACAGGCTGCAGCTTGCACCACCTACATAACTACACTGCTCAGAGGAAGTCTGTATCAGGCCTGATAAGGTATACCTTCTGTCCATTTTTTATCTACAGAGAGGACAGAATGAGGATTTTTTAAAATCTTTGTTTGCTTCCTAAATGACTTATGCAAAGGAATAGACAACCTCCTAGACTCTGGAATATCCATCATTTCAACATAATCAGGCTCCTCTTGCTCATCCACAGCCTCTTCTAAAGGAAGCTGGAGGGTTTCTGCAACCTTTTTGTAAAACATAAAATGAGAAGGGGACTCAGACAGCATAGGGGGAGACTCTAAAGGTCTATCTGGAGAAATGTCCGGTTCAATGGGCACGTCCAGACCTTCCCAGTCACAAACATACTGATCAAATTCCTCCTCCCCTCATGTGGTTCATAAAAATCCTCAACATCATAATCCTGAACCACTGGGACTGAATGAGCCACCCTTTTCCCAGATGCAGGGGGTTAGACAGATCCTTGAGACAAAGATTGGACAATCTGAATGGCTTTAGCTATCTCTGCAGCAGTTGAGAGACAATTTTGTACTCAGACCTGCTGATTTCTTTGTCTTTTTGCTGGGACTGGTTCCTCTGAACCAGCCTTCCTTTTACCCGAGGAAGTCTCGCCTGGTCAGAGGGCACTCCCTCTGGTCAGTGGGTACTGGACGGGCTGTCCCATCCAGGTCAGCCGGACTTTTAGCCTCTCGTTCCCTAGGCCCGCCCAATCTTTTCCAGGGTGGCTGCAGGAATTTTTACACACCTGGCAGTCTGACAGGAGGTGGTCAGCCCCAGACAATAAACACAAGTGGTGTGTGGGTCAGCCTTGGCAAAAGCTTCCCCACAGACATCACAGTGTTGAAACCAGTGGGCCCGGTTTTCTTTTGGGTTTCTCAGACATAATGCCAGCCTAACCAAAACTTGCCTTTAGATGGCAGTGCCAGGCAAGACACCTTATCGGTTCCTAACCGTGTCACAGGGTATTTGAAAAACACCCAAATAAAAGTTAGGTTTTTTAGAACTGTAAGAACAGGAACCGCACTCTAAAAAGCCAAACAAACAGTTTGACACATATATTTAACAAACCGATCAGTTCAAAACCGAACCGATAATGAATTTCCACACAGACTTAATTTCTGTGCCCTACAGTTTACCAGATAGAGCTTTAACAAAATGCGGTAAAATAAATACTTTTTGCGGTTCAATGAACGAAAATACTCGCATGAACGAAGTGAACCGAGGCTGAAGGAGCTGATCTCCGGAGCGACTGTTCAGTGAAGCGGAGTAAAGAATCTGACAGTTTCATTTGAAACTAGCCAGATAGAGCTTTGAACAGCGCCCTCGCGTAGTGGAACTCAGATCACTCTGGAGTAACTGTTTCCTCTCCGGGGCAGTTCAAGTGTGGGGAATGACTGCAATGGTCCTAATATAGCAAGACTTCATGGTGTTTGAATGAGGATTTTTTAAAATCTTTGTTGTTTGCTTCCTAAATGACTTATGCAAAGGAATAGACAACCTCCTAGACTCTGGAATATCCATCATTTCAACATAATCAAGCTCCTCTTGCTCATCCACAGCCTCTTCTAAAGGGAAGCTGGAGGGTTTCTGCAAACCTTTGTAAACATAAAAGAGAAGGGGACTCCAGACAGCATAGGGGAGATTCTAAAGGTCTATCTGAGAAATGTCGGTTCAATGGGCACGCCCAGACCTTCCCAGTCACAAACATACTGATCAAATCCCTCCTCCCTCATGTGGTTCATAAAATCCTCAACATCATAATCCTGAACCACTGGGACTGAATGACCAACCTTTTCCCAGATGCAGGGGGTTCGACAGATCCCGGACAAAGATTGGACAATCTGAGAAAGCACAGCTATCTCTGCAGCAGTTGGAGAGACAATTTGTACTCAGACCTGCAGTTTCTTTATCTTTGCTGGGACTGGTTCTCTGAACCAGCTTCCTTTAACACCAGAGTTCCCCTGGTCAGAGGCACTCCTCTGTCAGTGGGTACTGGACCGGGCTGGCCATCCGGTCAGCGGACCCTTGGCCTCTCGCCCCTGAGCCGCCCAATCTCTTTCTCCAGGGTGGCTGCAGGAATTTCACACACCAGGAGGAAGAGACCTCTGCCTCCAGGGCAAGAGCCTCTGAGGATTTGCAGGTGGAAAGGATCTGGTTCTCAGCTTTGGAAATTTTTGAAGCTGAGATCAGTCCCTGGCTTACTACTTCCAGGACCCATTTGTCTGATGTTAGAGACTTCCAGTCCTGGACAAAGTAAGCCAGCCTGCCCCCTACAGGTAGTGGAGAATCGGCCCTGGCAATCCCATCAGGGTGCCTGCTTGGCAGGGGTTTTAGGCTGAGGGGTGGGAGCAGGTCTGCTTGTACCCCTTCTGCCTCTCCCTCTAAAGAACCCCTTCTGAGCATAGGCAGAAGAGGAGGCCTGGGCTTGGTAAAAAGCTTTGAAAGGGCCCCAGCCCCTGCCGCTGAATGCTGTCCTGAGGAGTAGCTTGTCTTCTTTTGCCTGAGCACTCCTATAGATGGTCCTGTACTCATCCATCTTTTTCATGTAGTTCTCTGTCTGCTCCCCAAACAGAGAATTACCAATGACAGGGAAATCCATGGCCTTAGCTGGGTATCCTGTGCTAGGCTAGTACATCTGAGCCAAGCCTATCCTCTGAAGGGCCACAGATGTAGCCATGACTCTAGAGAAACATCACTGGAGTCCACAGCAGCATGAAATTGCACCTTGATGCCTCATCCCATCCACAGCCACCTGCTCCAGCTCCTGGGCAAGCTGGTCAGGGCCTGTTTAGCCAGAGCCAGCACAGTGTCCCACTGGTCTTTCTGGTATCTCAGCTGTGTAGGCCATATAGTTAGCCTGCCTGAGTCCCAAAAGATGCTGCTATGTACTGTTTCTTTGCCATGGCATCAACCTCCTGGAGTCCTTATCTGGGGGTGTGATGCCAAGGGAATATTGCCTTATCACAGGCAGCAGTCTTCACTCCCCCAACATGGCTGCATTGCTGGGAAAGGAACTCCGTGTCTGAGCCTGAAAGGTTATATCTCTTGTCCATTCTTCTGTCCACAGGAGGTATGGAATTAGGAGTCTTTAGAATTTTAAATGTCTGTTTCCCAAAAGATTTGTGGAGGAATAGACAATCTCCTGGACTCTGGAATGTCCATCTCAACAAAATCAGCTCCTCCTGATCCTCTACTGCTTCTTCCATTAGAAGCTGAGGGTTTCAGCCACTTTCTTTGTAAAACATAAAAGTGGGAAGGGGACTCAGAAAGCCTAGGTGGAGAAACACCTGAAGGTCTCGTCTGGGAGATGTCCAGGTCAATAGGCACTATCCAGACTTTCATAATCACCATCATCATCATTATCCTCATACTCTCCTTCCTCCTCCTCCGGTTCATAAAATTCTTCTAAAGTATAATCCGGAACCGGGGAACTGACCAAACCGAGCCCCTGCCAGATGGTGCCGGTTTAGCCGGAACCGAAGTTAGCGACTGCACTATCCTTACCGCTTTTGCTATTTCATCAGCGGTTGGAGAAAGAACTTGTGGATCCGAACCGGATGATTTTTCCCTTCTCTTCCTTTTAACCGGAACCAACTCCTCCGAATCGGCTCTCCTTTTGCCCAAAGAAGTTTCACCCTGGTCAGAGGGCACTCCTTCTGGTTCGGTCGGAACCAAACCGGGCTGGCCATCTGGGTCAGCAGACTTCTCGGCCTCCCTTTCCCTCAGTCTACCTACTCTCTTATCCAGGGTAGCTTTGGGAAAACTTTTACAAATTTGGCAATCTGAATCGAGGTGGTCAAACTCCAGACAGTAAACACAGGTGGTGTGGGGATCAGCCTTAGCAAAGGCTTCCCCACACACACTACAGTGTTGAGACCCAGTGGGCCCGTTTTTTTTCTTGGGTTTCTCAGACATGGCCAATCCTATCCAAAACGTACCCTTTTTTCGGCAATCCGCCAGGCAAGACACCCTATCGGTTCCTGACCGTGTTACAGGTCTTGGAAAAAAACATACTTAAATCCGGTTTTTTTAGAACCGATACGGACCGGTTACCACACTCTAATAGATTCAAAACTTTTTTAAGACCAAACTGATCGGTTCAAACCGGAACCGATCCAATAATTACAAGTTCCACACAGAAAGTTAACTGGCAAAAACCTATCTAGTACCACGGTACCACAGACAGAGACTTAAACTGACAGGTTCAGTAGGCAGAAATTCGGTAGAAACCGAAGTAAAAACAACGACACTTAACCGACTTTTTGAACCAAGCAAAGGAGAAATCTCTGGAGGACTGTTCAGGTGAGGCGGAGTAAAGAATCTGATCGGTTGAGTTTAAAGGACGGCAGACAGAGGTTTCAACCGAGTTTACGCAAATGCTCCATGCTGGCCATGGAACGTTAACTCTTTGTTCTCCGGGGCAGTTGAAAGGCAGGACCTAACTGCAATAGTCAGAATACAGCATGACTTCATGTTGTTTGAAGTGTGTGTCATGTGGGGGAGTGAGTGCCGGTGGGAATTAGCGGTTGGGCTAGGGGGGAGGCCTATCAGGGCAGCAGCATTTGGACAATAAGAGCAGGTGATCCTTGATGACAGAGTTGAAGAAGTACATGGACCCACAGGCCTGAATTTCAGGGGGTAGTTTGTTATAGAGCTTTGTTCCCATGAAGGTAATCTTCTGGGCCTGGTTGGTCCTGCAGAAAGGAGTGTCAAAAAACAGACTGGAGGTACCTCTAGTCGGTCGCCCTGGTGTTGCGAATGGGAATAAGAAGTTAACGCAAGGGGGAAAAATATTGAGGTGTACCTTGTGTGGGAAGGATAGCATCTTTAGATGGAACCTTCCTTTAAGAGTGGGCCAGCTGTAGGAGGAATAGAGTGAGCAGTGGTGTATTTTCCAGGGGAGACCAGTAACGAAACGAGCTATGCTGTCGTATGTGGTTCTGAATTTGGAGAAGAGAGAGGATGAGGAGGGAGGAGAGAAAAGAATGGATCCGTAGTCGATAAGAGGCAGGAGTAGAGAGCTAGCAAGGTGAAGTCTAGATGCAGGGATGAGGAACTTTCTGATCCTGTAGAGAAGACCAAGCCTGACATGGACCTTCTTTATGAGGTTACTAATGTGGAGACTGAAGGAGAGGTGAGGGTCGAGGTGGAGACCTAGGTATTTGAATTCTGTCACTTGTTTGATGAGGTTGCCAGAACTGTCGAAGTAGTTTAACACCAGGGACCAGGGCTTTCCTGGGCCCCAAGAAGATCATGAGCTTGGTCTTCTTGGAATTGAGGACCAAGCCATTTCCAGAGAACCAGGAGTGCAGCTTCGAGAAATCGGACTGCAGGTTCTGGAACATTGTGGCAGGGTTTTTGTCGCTGCAGAAAAGGGCCGCATCATCGACATAGAGGACAAGTTGGGTGGAGTGGCATATGGAGAGGAGGTTGTTTATAAAGAGTGAGAAAAGAAGAGGGCCGAGGATTGATCCTTGGGGGACCTCATATTTAATTGTACATTCTGAGGAGAAATGGCCTTCAATTATGGTCTTGTGGGATCTCCTGGAGAGGTAGCTACCTAGCCATTTTATGGCATTTTCTGAAAGATGTAGCCGTTTTAGGGTATTTAGGAGAGGTCGGGTCCATGAGGTTGAACACCTTGGTAAGGTCGACAAATATGGAACCAGTGTACTGGCCTTTTCATTGGCTTTAATGGTGCTGCTGGTGAACCTAACTAGGGCCGTTTCAGTCCTGTGCCCGGTTCTGAAACCGTGTTGGGCACTAGAGAGTAGGTTGTTGGATTCTAAGTGAGCGGTGAGTTGAGTGTGTACAACCTTCTCAATAGTTTTGCAAAGGGGGGCGAGGAGGGAAATAGGACGGTAGTACCAACTTCATTTCTAGATCTGGACTTGAATAAGGGTCGGATGGTGGTGGTTTTCCAGGTGTTAGAGAACTAGCCATTGCAGAGGGAGCAGTTTAGAAGGCTGGTGATGGGGACAGCTAGGGCATTGATGGAGAGCTTAAGAATTCTGTAGTTTATGCCGTCCCCCCCTTTACTGGGTTTGGGGTTGTTCCTAAAGATTAATTTTTGGTGTTGGCAGGTCTTAGGGCCTTAAGGTAGAAATTTGGGAAAAGTCTGCCTTCAGGGTTTAGGCTTGGGAGTGGTGGTGGTGTGGAGAGGAGGGCATGGGAGAGGAGGGGGAAGGTTTGTATTTATCAAGGTCACTGAAAAAGGTGTTGAAAATGTTCACTACTTCAATAGGGTCATTCGTTTGAATGTCACCACAGTGCAGTGTGATGGGATCTGAGTTTGTGGACTTACCGAGTAGGGAGTTAAGGGTTCCCCAGAGCTGATGGTGGTTGGAGGAACCACAAAGTTGTTTGTCATGCAGAAGGTTGACTTTTGCTTTCCTTACAACTGATTTGCTCTTGTTATGCAGTGATCTGTAAAGGGATAGCTGGGCAGGGTCTCTGTGCTTTAGGTAGCGGGCCCATGCTTTGTCCCTGGTTCTCATGAGTTTGAGGATATCGGGAAAGACACATTCATTAATATGACCCCTGCTTCTGATTCTTTTTAGGGGAGCATGCCTGTCACAAATGCTGGCGAGAATCCAGGAGAAGTTTTCTAGGATCGAATCACAGTCTCTAGGCCCCTTGGTGAAAGACCAGTCAACTAGGCTGAGATCGTGGGTTATCAGCTCAATTTTCTGGTCAGTTAGTCTCCTGGTGAGATGAATTTGGGGGTTGGGTAGCTGGGTGACCATAAACAAAATATGGCACAGTGATTGCTGATACAGTCCGTGCAATGATCCAGTCAATAAGTGTCTGGGTGCCAGTTTTGTAATTGGATCTAGTGGGCGAGGAGATGAGCTGGTGGAGACCAAGATTAGCGATACAGGGTTTGGCATTATTGGCATGGCAGGAATCCCAGTTTATGTTAAAGTCCTCAAGGAGGATCCACTCTCTATTCAGTGGGAAGGAGTGTCTAAGGGCATGCAGTGACTCAAGGTCAGAGTGTGGTGTTCTTGGGGGGAGGCAAGTGGTGGTGAAGGTGATGGTTTTATTGGGGCCAAGGAAAAGGTGTATTAAGAGGGTTTCTAGTAGAACAAACTCAGAGCTGGAGTTGCGCTTAGTGAAGGAGAATTTGTTGTAGACGAAGAACATGCAACAACCCCCTTTTTTATTCTGTCTGTCCTTTCTGACAGAGGTGTAGCCACTGAGCTTGATTTCCCCACAAGAAATTTTGTGGGAAAGCCTGGTTTTGGATAGGGCGATAACATCAAAGTCATGCAAGGCCACTCAGGCTTGGAAAGTGTCAAATTTGGCTGATAAACTCTGAATGTTAAGGTGGACTATACTAATGTTTCTTTCCATACTGGGGAGGGGCTGTCGGGTTGAGGTGCTGAGGTTTCCTGGACTGGGGTTAGGATGGATGGTGCTGGAAAGGAGTAGGAGGAGGATGAGGGTCCTAGCGAAAATTGAGACGAGGGTTAGTGACTTGTGTTTTTTTGAACAGCAGCGAAGGGGGTGGATATTAAATTTTAGGAGGAGTGTAGGCACAAATTTTGGAAGCAGAGTGTACATTCTGGGAGAAGGTGGGGCACAGATTTCCTAAGGGGATGCGGAATCCATGGAGGGTAAGGGTAAATTACAAAAGAAGGGTTTCAAATTTCTGAGTTTCTGGGTTCTGAATGTCAGCGGAAAGAAAGATCTAGACAGCAAGATGCAGAGACTAGAGGACATGGGGTTGGGTGGAGGGAAGTAGTCAGCATAGAATCCTTCCCGTGGCTTTGAGCATGCCCTGGGGAGCTACCTTAGTGTGGACAGTGAACTGAATCCAGGCCATTAAAAAAATTATATTAAAGTCTTCATCTTAACTTGGTGGCAACTGTGTAACCGTGATATTACACTCTGCATTGTCTGACACACAAGAACACTTGCCTGTGACTTAACTATATTGTCAAAAAAACATAAATACACATTTCCACTAAATAGGAGCTGCAAATACAGCTGACGTCACATCATGTTGTCCTGTAGTATGGAACTTCCAACATACCTCAAGATACTCTTCAAAGTCGATAGACCCTGAGCCGTCCTTATCAATTTCCACAAAATGCTTCTTCCTTTCTTCTTCAGTTGAATCATCTCCACAGTTAGTCAAGGCTGTATTACTTTGAAGACAAAAGAAAAGAACAAGAAAACCAAAATTAACTAGAAAACATGTAACTTCAGCAGTCATTCACAGTCACTTTAGATCCTCCATCACCCCCACTGGCTTGCTTCTCCCTCTCTTTTTTTTTCTATCATGTGTTAATGTGTTTTTTTTCCCTGTTTTTCACCCACCCCCTTCCTTGGGCTTGCACTGCATTCTGAGGCGCCCTCCCGACTTGCCGCCCTCTCCCTCCTGCACTGCCACCGGACCTCCACCCATGGCAGCGGAACTATGGGGGGGAATGACAGCCACCCCAGGAGAGGAGAGCTGCCTTTAGGCTGCTCGATACTGCTCTGCCCCTCCCCCATGCCAGCACCCTAACAACCTGAGGTCATTCCTGAACTCGGCTCGCCAGCGTGGCATGAGGCATGGTGTCCAGCACCTCAACCCTCTGTGCCACTGGGCTGACACTTGCTTCTCTCTCTTGCTTTTTTTTCTTTGCCCACTAAACATAAAGAGAAAAATTAGGCAGCTCACCACCGAAGGTTTAGATAAGTCATTTGTCATTTAATAAATAATAAAGGTCACTCACTCATGAACCTAACCCTTCACAGCTAGAAACATCACTGATTCATCAGGCGCGACTGGTCCGTTTTTTTTTTTAATTTGAAAATTGGTGGCCAGAGAGGCACACTTTGCTTTTATGGGTTTCAGGTGCAACCTAGGGAAAGGAAAAGGGGAGCACATACATGGTATAGACACAGATATAGTTACATGCAACTGTATTGCATGACACAGTTCATAGTTACAGTAAAGTGGAATAAAGTATGTGATTAAAATAGGAGTAAGTACTACAAGAGCCAGCACCAAAAATCAGGCAATTTAGCCACACCTTCACCAGGGCAGAAGGCAAATGTAAGGGGGCAGTCAGGTAGGGGGAGAACAGGAGTGGGGGAAGGAGTTTCAATTGGTACCTGAGGGAAGTAATGAAATGGAGGGAGGATGGGAGTAGGTTCCAGAGTGAAGGGAGACAACAGGAGAAGGATGACTGCCCAGAAGAATAGCAGGAATGAGGAATGGCAAAAGTGCAACGATCCCTGGAGTGCTGGAGCAGGAGGCAGAGGAAATGGAAAACAGGAGTGAGTGAGAAAAGGTAAGAGGGAAGGGACCCAAACCAGAATTTGGATGTGAATGAGGTACAGTGGTTCTGGTGACATGAAGGTAGAGGAAGAATGGATAAGGAGGAGTAGAGAGAGCAATGATGGGTAAGAAAAGGAGAGTTGGTAGCAAGATGACAGAAGGCATTGCAGAGGATGTCCAGTCTGGTCGGGGGGGATGGAAGGAGCGGAGCCATAGACCGTGTACGCATAAGCGCTTTACCTTGTATGCTCTGATATATTGTATCCTCTTTAACTCATTGTATGTAAAGCACTTATAAACTGTTATCCTGTTAAGTTTCTGCATGTCTGTACTCTCCCAGGTCGTGACTGAAAATACTAATTTTATGGCTAGTGCACTTACCTGGTTAACAAAAGCTAAATAAATAATCAAAGACCAGGAGCACTATTTTGGTAACAAGCTCACAGCACACCTGTGGAGACAGACAGTCTTTACTGTGGTACAAGGCACCAAGTTTGAGGCAGAGCTTGACGTGGATGGCATCAATATAGGCAGAGAAGTCAAGTCTGCTGTCTAGCCACACACCGAGATATTTTAATGAATGAGACACTTCAAGATGGGTGTCATCCAAGGTGAAGAAGATACGTAGAATTGGGAGTCTGGCCAATTTTTGGCTGGAGTCACAGGTCATGGTAACAGGGTTTGTGTGTGTGTGTGTGTGTGTGTGTGTGTGTGTGTGTTAGGCAGAAAACAAGCACAGAACACTGTGGAAGTCTTGCTGGTGCAGACCTTCAACAGCTGTAATGGAGGGACCAAAGGCATAATTGAAAAAAAATACTCACCATAGTAATCTTGTTTCTTTCAAGGTATTCTTCAATATCATTAAGCAGTCAGCCTCCTGGATTCCACTGCCCCAGAGATGAATGGAACTTTATGCAAATAGTGGAACCTATTGGCACATGCCACCATTCAAACCTGCTGCCCTACTAACTGTTGTGTTCTATAATGTTCAGATTCATTGGAGCCTGCAACTAGACCCCCAGCTAAACTATCTTAAACAGCCACCAACGCCTCAAGAAGAACTTTGAAAAATATATTTGGACATGGTGCAGCTTATATTTCTTATTAACTCTGTAGTTCTTATCCCCATAATTTATTAATGAGGTTATATGCTTGAAAACAGGACAGCAGTTCCTTGAGGGTTCATCAACTCCTATTGCTTTTTCCCAACCTGATGTCATAATGCTTTGATTGTGACATCACAGTTATTCTCATGGCAGCAAACTGTGATGTCACAACAGAGCACTGTGATTTCAAGTAGGGATTAAGCTATAGAGGCAGATGAACTCTAAGGGATAAACATCTAGTTTGGGGGTATTCTTTTCAGTAATAAATTGCGGAGAAGAAAAAACTGTACAAGACATATGAAATGCAAGCTGAATTATGTCTAAATATTTTGTTTTCCAAAGTTTTCTCAAAGGCATCAGCTGCTCTCTAATAGTTGAGAAATAAATATCTATATTGGTAAACACCCCTAATGATTATCTCCTTATTTCCTCCCTTGCTAATAGAAATGCCCCAAAAAGGCTTACAACAAGGAAAAACAGGGCCACCTGGTTTAAACTTAACAGTACCAGTGAAAGGCCAACAGATCAGAAAGAGTACCAGCTGTATTGCAGAGGTTAACTGGTTCTGGAAGGGGAGGTAGGGTGGGAGAGTTAATGATATTGAAGAATATTTTGGAAGAAACAAGATTACTACGGTTAGTAAATTTTTCTTCTAACCCCAGGTATTCTTCAATATAATTAACTCTAGCAGACTTTGAAGCAGTACCTTTGGAGGCAGGCCCAGAACCCTATTTAGGGAACAGCTCTGCAGCACTGCTGTGCCAAATCTGGCATCACTTCTGGACTGAGTGTTCAAGCTGTAGTGCTTTGTAAAAATGGAAATTACGTACCTACCATAATTCTTGATCTTCTTGGATGGAGTCTCCACCACTCATTCACACTGATGGGATCTACGTCGGGGGCACTATGATCCAGTAGGAGCAAACTTTTTCAAAGAGGGCTGGCGCCAGAGATGGAGCCGCGAGGAGTGGCACTGCACACCCCGGCTCATGCGGTAAAGACTATCTCGGCGTCGACCCTCCAACCGCCTCAGTACCTTTTTCCCAAGGAGGTGCAGCGTAACTAAACTAGAGGGACTAAATCTAACAAAATTGGGCATAAGATAGTCCGAATGACCCATGTAAGAAGGGTCAACAATGAAGTCTTCACAGTCCAACCATTGAGGGAGTGAAGACCAAAAAACAGAGACATGAGCTCTGGGGATGGTGGGTGGGCGTGTGAATGAGTGGTGGAGACTCTGTCCAAGAAGATCAAGAATTACAGTAGGTATGTAATTTCCATATCTTCCTGGACATAAAGTCTCCACCATTCATTCACACTGATGGGAGATGCGGGTGGCAGGAGAACTAAGAGCTCACATATTTAGGACAGAAGTCTGTTAAGAATAGTCCTACCAAACAAAAGATGACATCTGGCATGGACATCCAAGGCACAGTGCTTAACAAAAGTATGCACTGACCTCCAGGTAGCTGCATTGCAAATGTCTGCAATGGGTACATTGCAGATTTCCGCCAGAGATGCCGCGACTGCTCTAGTAGAGTGAGCGTACACTCTGCCTTCCAGCTTAACCTGTGCCATAGAATAGCAGTGGCGAAGGCATGCAACCAGCCATGCTGAAATGCACCCAATAGCAACAGGTTGACCCAGCCTGGTCTTGCTGAAGGAAACAAACAGTTGTTGAGCCTTGCAAATTTCTTTTGTTCTATCTAGATAGAATCGCAATGCTCTTTTAACATCCAAGGAATGAAGGGTATGTTCCCTTTCATTCTGGAAATTCGCAAAGTAGGTAGGCAGGACCAAAGGTTGGTTTAGATGAAATTCTGAGACAACCTTAGGGAGAAACTTAGGATGAGTCTTAAGAACTACTTTGTCTTTGTGAAATTCAGTGTACGGGGTCTGTGACCAAAGCATGTATTTCAGAAACTCTACGTGCTGAGGTGATGGCCACCAGGAAGGCCGTTTTCCAAGTGAGGAATTTCAATTTGCAGGTAGTTAGAGGCTCGAAGGGCTTTCAAGTGAGCATGTCTAGCACAAGATTAATGTACCAGGCTGTGACTGGACGTCTGATAGGAGGTCTGGTATGCAGAATACCTTTAAGAAACCTCTTAACTACAGGTGACTGAGCCAGTGACATGGAAAGTACTGGCTCATGATAAGCTGAAATAGCACAAAGGTGAACTTTGACTGTGGAGTACTGCAGACCTGAATTTGACAGGTCTAAAAGGTACTCCGAGACTTTATTTGGTGGGCAGGAAGAAGGGTTCGAAGAGGATTTTGTACACCAGAGAGAAAAATGCTTCCATTTGGCTGTGTAGGTTTTTCTGGTGGCTGGCTTACGTGTAGCCAAAAGCATATCTGAAACTCTATGAGAGACATTGAACCTATTCACCTCTATCTCTTCAGGAGCCAAGCATGAAGGTGAAGCGACCTCAGATTGGGATGGACCATGGTACCCTGGGTCAGAAGGTTCATCTGAAGGGGAAGCACCTTCGGAGGTGTTTCTGACAGACTGTTGAGCAGTGGGACCATATCTGTCAAGGCCAGAAGGGAGCAATGAGAATCATTCTGTCCCCGAGATTTGAATTTGAGAAGTACCCTCTGAATTAGGGGAAGAGGAGGAAAGTCATATAGAAAGCATTTTGTCCACTGCAGCCTGAACGTATCCTGACAGAAAATGCTAGGTCCTGGATTTCTGGAGCAGAATAGAAGCAGTTTTGCGTTGAGTTGGAATGCAAAAAGGTCCAGGTCTGGGGTTCCCCACTCTTTGAAGAGTGACTGAATGATGGTTAAGTCGAGAAACCACACATGAGGATCTGTCTCTGTCCTGATTAGATGGTCTGCCAGTTCGTTTTGTACCCCTCGCAGGTAAACCACGTGGATTAGAGTGCTCTAGGCACCATTCCCACACTCTCATAGCTTTCCTGCATAATGGATAAGAGTGTGCACCGCCCTGCTTTTGATGTAATACATCACTGCTTTGTTGTCCATTTGAAGGAGAATGTTCTTGTGATAGAGTATGTCCTTCAAAGCTCAGACTGCATAGAGGATGGCTCTCATTTCCAGGACGTTTATGCAAAGTTGGGATTCGTCCTGAGTCCACGTACCTTGGGTGTGGAGATTTTGACAGTGAGCTCCCCACCCCATCAGGGACGTGTCTGTGGTAATAGAGATCAGATGATCCAGAGGAGCAAAGGGATATCCTTTTCAGAAGGTTGTCCTCCTGAGACCACCAGGTGAGTGACCTCTTCAGAGGTTCTGTCACCTTAATGAGAAAGGACTGAGGGCAAGTGGTTGGGGACCACTGAGTACTGAGCATCCACTGAGAGGTTCTCATGTGGAGACGTGTTAGGGGTACAGTGAACACCGAGGATGCCATGAGACCCAGCATTCATTGCATTGAGATAGCTTGAACCAAGCTGTTTTCTCTGATGTATCAGGCCATCTGTAAGATATCACTCCTTCTGTCTTCTGGAAGAAAAGCTTTTGCACAGAAGGTGTCCAGAAGAGTTCCTATAAAGAGGAGTTTCTGGGAGGGGTGCAACTGAGATTTGTTGAGAATTAGCAGGACTCCCATGAACATGAGGAAGTCTGAAGCCGTGGTTACGGCGTCCAGAGTCTCTTGTCTGGAGGTACTTGCTAGGAGCCAGTCATCCAGATATGGAAACACTTGTATTCCGATTTTCCTGAGATGCGCTGTGAGAATTACACAACACTTTGTAAAAACTTGTGGCGCTGAGGATAGCCCAAAGGGCAGGACTCTGAACTGATAATGTTGATCCAGCGCCACAAACCTTAGATACTTGTGGTGTTTTGGGTGTATAGGAATATGTTGGTAGGCATCCTGCATGTCCAGGGAGGCTAGCCAATCATGTTGATGAAACAAGGGTAACAGGGTCCCTAGTGATATCATCTTGAACTTCTCCTTGAGAAAAAACTTGTTTAGTTTTCTGAGGTCCAGAATGGGCCGAATGCCCCCAGTTTTCTTCGGAACCAGGAAGTAATGGGAGTAGAAACCTGTGCTTCGTTGATCCAGCGGAACTACTTCTACTGCCCTGTTGTTCAGAAGGCCTTGTACCTCGGAAGCAAGAAGGTCTGACTGTATTGGTGACAGCTTGGGCTGTCATTTGGGGGGATGATCCGGAGGGGGTTCTAAAAGATTGAGTGAGTACCCCTCGCAGATTATCCTGAGGACCCATTTGTCTGATGTTATGGATTTCCATTGGTTGTAGAACTGAGTCAGACATCCTCCCACCGCTGAGGAAGAGTCCCCCTCGGACTGTTGAGGCGGGACCTGGGCCAGAAACTCAGAAGGTGGCAATGGGCGCTTTGGGGCCTTGTGCCTTCTGCTGCATTTTCTTTTGTGGCTGAGGGTTGTGGTTTTTGTTAATACCTCCTCTGCCTTTGCCCCAAAAGGACTGATGGTTGTGAAACTGATGCTTGTTGACACCCCCCTCAGGAGGGGGCGGGTGTGGGTCGAGACGTCTTAATGGCAGACCTAGTCTTCTGTGTGGCCTCCAGAGCTTGCTCTACCTGGGGCCCGAACAGATACATACTGTCAAAGGGTAAAGCCATGACCTGCTGCTGGGCATCATTCATGAAGCCCGAAGTACGTAGCCAAGAGTGACGATGGGTGCAAATGCCTGCCGCCGCCACTCGGGAAGCAGTATCGAAAGTGTCCACTGCAGCTTTAACCTGTTGGTTGTTGGACTTGATACCCCTGGTTATGGTCTGAAGTAGCTCTGAATTAGTTTCTGACTCGGGCAGAGCTTCTACCAACTGTTTGAGCAAATGCCAAAGGACATACTCATATTGAGAAAAATAGCCCTGGTAGCTGGCAATACACATACCCAGGGTGGAGGCAGCAAAGACTCTCTTACCTAAGGTGTCTATCTTGCGAGAGTCTTTATTTATAGGCCGGGCTGTAGATGCCTGAGGGAGGACAGCATTATCATTCTCTGCTAAGACTACAATGGGATCAGCAAAGGCTTGTGAGGCCAATATGGGGTGATCCTTGGGAGGAGCATACTTCCTATCTATGGACTTAGCCACGGAAGGGATGAGAGCAGGATTGTTTCATACCATATGAGAGAGGGTCTTGAAAGATGGTTGTACCGGTGGAGTTAAATCCATAGGGATCTCTGGGACATGAAGGTACTGGAGTCTTAAAAGCTTCCCAGGATCGATTTCTGTAGTCTGGAGAGAAAGAGTAGAATTTAAATTTCTCAGCGGAGACTTAAAGGAAAGGTCAATCGACCACAGGCTCTGCAGCAAGATTGATCCCTACTCCTTCAACATCATCTCCCAGACAAAGATCTGGGTCAGGCTCAAAATCATATCCTGACAGTCCAGGAGGGACTGTATGGACAGGAAAGGAGTGAAAATCAGAATAAAAAGTAGAAGAGGAAGGAATCAGAGTCGAGAACCCCTGGAGGCTGGACGGCACCGCACGAAGCCTCGGCGCCGACGAGGAATATGGGGCCAAACACAAGGGAGTCGGTGCCATTGGAAACAGTCCAGCACCCGGCTCCAACAGAGGCCATGGTGCTGATAGAGCCTGCAGCACCACGGATGGTGCTGACAGACTCCCGGCACTGTGGACGGCACCAATAGAGCACCTGGCACTGCGCACAGTTCCGACAGAGCCCGTGGCACCGCGCATGGTGCCAACAGAGCCCCTGGCACTGAGGGCAGCACCGAGGGTGTCCCAAAGTCCTGAAAACTGTGATTTGAGGAAAAAAGGAGGAAAACTGGCAGGAGATAGAGGCATCAGTGTGGGCCCCTGTGCTGCAGCCATGTGAGGGGGGAAAACACCTGAGCACAGAGTCGATGGCACTGAAGAAGGCGCCGGGCAACTAGGAAGGTCCAACCACCCTGTCTGCTCCCTCAAATAGCCGGAAGGCCTCGGAGTGACTGGATCAGGCAGCTGGACCAACCTCCAAGCCCATTGCTCCAAAAGAGCAGCCCACTGGTGAAACTGCTCATCGGAGGCCCCTCCAATAGGCGGGGACGGGCTCCGACATCGAGGAGGTCGGCAACCGGAGACAGAAACCAGCAACTCCAGAGGAAGAGACCGCCGCCTGTCCCCAGTGACCGACTGGCCGATGAGCAGACATACCAGAAGGGCCTCAGTGCCTTCTCTTTTCTTCTGACTTGTGAGCCGTAGAAGGCTCAAGGCGAGCAGTGCCGAGAATGGGACTGTTTCCTTTTATGCTTTTGGGGGGATCGCCGATCTCCCCAAGTATCGAACCATCTGTTATTAGACCCTCCCTCCGAAGAGGGTGGTGGACTGGACCCAGCCCGGCTAACTGAACAGCTTTCATATGAAGTCTCCCTACCATCACCTGACCCGCTCATGGTCGACTCCGTCAATGGAGGACTGAAGACTTCTTTCTTATAATAAGTAAAATTAAATATAATTTGTACTTATTTTGAAGATAAATTACAAAACAATAAACTGAAAACTATGCTACTAGTTTGAAGTTTGACTCCCAGAGGGCGAGCAACGTCGTCACTGTAGTGCACTCGACAGCAGGAAGAAAAAATTACTCACCTTAGTAATGTTGTTTCTTCTAATGGAGTCTTGCTATATTATAGACATTAGCAGTTTGATCCAGCTCTAGAACTGCCCTCGGAGTGAAATGGTTAAAACCATTCCAAAATAGAATTTTGGCACGAGAGCAGCTCTATCTGTGTCATTTCAACTTGAACTGTCAGATCTTTACGAGCCAAACTCACTAAGATCTGTGTGGAAGCTGTAACCACACTAGCCAAATGGCTACCTAAATAATAACAACCAATGATGGTCCCAACACCCAAGACTCAAGTCAGGGGACCAGAAATACTAACACCATTCTAATAATATGAAAATGTAACATAAGTATAATAAAACACACACACGACAACACACACACCCCAAAGTCCCAAAGGGGACAAAATGCTAACAGGACATAAGTAGTGCCCACACTAAGTTGCCCGCACCCACCAAGTAGAGGTTCTGAGAGGGCAGGTTGGGGAGGTCATAATATAGCAAGACTCCATTAGAAGAAACAACATTACTAAGGTGAGTAATTTTTCTTCAAACAACATGAAGTCTTGCTATATTATAGACATTAGCAGAATACACAGCAGTACCTCCATGGAGGAGGGTAGAACCTACTTAGGGAATAGGCTCTGAAGAACAGCTGTGCCAAACCGAGGCATCTCTCCTGGCCTGGACATCCAGGGAGTAATGCTTGGTAAAAGTGTGTACCGTTTTCCAAGTAGCAGCCTGGCAAATCTCTAATAAAGGGATATCTCTAACAGCAGCTAGAGATGCAGCTGTACCCCTGGTAGAATGAGCCCTCAAACCGGGGGCTCTGCCCACTTTCTGATAACAAAATTGGATACAAGAGACAACCCACCTGGCTATTGATCTCTTAGTGGCAGGTTTGCCTTTCCCAACTTCACCATAGGTAAGGAAAAGTTGGAGGGATTCGAACCTGTGACCTTTGGTACGCTCTATATAATAACTAAGAGCTCTCTTAACATCCAGGCTGTGCAACCTCCTCTCACCCGAAGAGGAGTGATCAGTGAAAAATACTGGAAGGGAGATAGATTGATTAAGATGGAAATCTGAAACCACCTTAGGCAAAAACTTCCTATTAGTCCTAAGGACTACCTTATCCCTGTGGAAAGAAATAAAGTCAGTCTCAACTGACAAGGCTTGCAATTCACTTATGTGTCTGGCAGAAGTGATAGCCACTAGAAAAACAGTTTTCAAAGTTAGGAACTTAAGCTCTGCAGAAGACAGAGGTTCAAAAGGGGGTTGCATTAACTGGGCAATGCAAACATTAAGGTCCCAAGCAGGGGCCGGTTCCCGAAAGGGAGGATTAGTATGGAGTAATCCCTTAAAAAACTTGGAAAACACAGGATGAGAGGAAAGAGGGGATGACTTTCCTGCTTGACACAAAAGCAGACACAGCTGCCAAATGAACTCTCAGGGTAGCTGGTCTGAGACCCAAGGAATTAAGATGTACCATGTAATCTAACAAAATGGGCAATTCAGCAGATTCTGGGGAAATATTTTTCCCAGCACACCAAATGGAAACCTTTTCCATTTAGAACTATAAGTAGCCCTAGTGGAGAGGCTTTCTGGAAGCATTTGGGATCTCAAGAACACCCTGAGAGAGGTGTAAATCAGCAAACTCTAACTCCTCAAGAGCCAGGCCTTGAGGTTGAGGACTGAGGTCGGATACCAAAGCCTTCCTGGGCACAAGTCAACAGATTGTGATTCCTGGGGAGGCACAGGGAAGATGGACTGTCAGAGACAGAAGGAGTGGGTACCAGGGCTGCCTGGCCCAATCCGGGCAAATCAGAATCACCCTCTAAGGCTGAGATCTGATTTTGACTAGTACTTTGAATAGGAGAGGAAAGGGGGGGAAAGCACAGAGGAACTTCCCCTCCCAATCCAGAAGAAGGGCATCCAGGAGAACTGAGCCCAGCACTAGAGGCCTGCAACAGAACAGAGGAAGTTTGTGATTGTCTGGGGCTGCAAAAAGATCTATCTGAGGGATGCCCCACCTGGCAAAAACTATCCCCAGCACTTGAGGATCCAGGGACCATTCGTGATGGCCCTGGGAAATCCTGCTGAGGGCATCCGCTAGGACATTGTCCTTCCCTGGAAGATGAACTGCTATGAGGGAAGTGTTCAGGGAATAGGCCAGAGACCACAACTTCATTGCCTCGGTGTACAAGGCCGAAGACCGAGTGCCCCCTGTTTGTTGATGTACCACATTGTTGTGGTGTTGTCTGTTCTGACTTGTATCACCTTGTCGTGGACAGATGCAGAAAAATCTTGAAGAGCTAAAAAGACAGCTCTGAGTTCCAGCAAATTGATGTGGAGCAGAGATTCCTGGGGGGACTAGACTCCCTGAGTGGAAAGGTCGCCCATGTGGGCTCCCCAACCCAGAAGGGAAGCATCTGTAGTGAGAGTCAAGTCATGAGAAGGGGAAATGAAGGGGACCCCCGCTCTTAAATTGCTCTGATCCTGCCACCACTGGAGAGCTAGGATCAAGGTTTGAGTCACTGGGACCAACTTGAAAGGGGTTCTCTCTCTGATACCAAAAGGTTCTCAAGTGAAACTGAATGTCTCTCATCTGAAATCTGGCTCCCTGCACAACAGCTGTGGATGCAGCCATGTGCCCCAGGAGCTGCAGAAAGTGTCTTGCTGGTCGAGAGACCTGCAGAGTGAAGGAAGAGGCCAGAGCCACTAAATTCCTTACCCTTTCTGGGGGAAGAAAGGCTCTGGCTAGCTTTGTGTCCAATTCTGCCCCTATAAAGGTGAGTACCTGGACTGGTTCCAGAACCGACTTTGGTAGGTTTAGTAGAAAACCCAGGGAGGTGAGAAGCTGCTGGGTGACCTGCAGGTGAGATTTTACCTGTTCTGGGGACTGGCCTACAATGAGCCAGTCGTCTAGATAGGGAAAAACAGCAATCCTCTGCCTCCTTAAGTGGGCCACTGCCACTGCTAGACACTTTGTGAATACCCTTGGAGCAGAGGTAAGGCCGAAGGGCATTGCTCTGAACTGGTAATGACCTGAGGGCAGTTCGAATCTGAGGTACTTTCAATGGGATCTTCTGATTAGGACATGGAAATAGGCATCCTTGAGGTCCAGGGAGGCTAGCCAGTTCCCTGGCCTTAGGGAAGGTAAAATCATTGCCAGAGTTACCATTTTGAACTTTGGTTTCAAAAGATGCTTGTTCAGATATCTGAGATCTAAAATGGGCCGCCACTCTCCTGTCTTTTTTGGGGTAAGGAAGTATCTGGAATACAGACCCCTGCCCTGATGCAGGGGAGGAACCCTTTCTACTGCTCTGAGAGCTAACAGGGATGAGACCTCTGTTTCCAGAGCGAGGGTCTCTGAAGCACTTGCAGGTAGAAAGTCTGCTTCTCAACTTGGGAAACTTTTGAAGCTGAGAACCAGACCCTGGCTTACTACTTCCAGAACCCACTTGTCTGAGGTTAAAGAAGCCCAATTCTGACTGGAGTAAGCCAGCCTGCCCCCACTGGTACAGGAGAATGGCCCTGGGCACCCATCAGGGTGCCTGTTTCCATGGAGCTTTGAGGCTGGGGGTGGGAGCAGGTCTGCCCACCCCTCGTCTGCCCCTGCCTCTGAAGAAGCCCCTCTGAGCACAGGCAGAGGAGGCCTGAGTCTGGTAGAAAGGCCTGTGAAAAGGCCTACCCCTACCCCTGGGGGCATGCCTTTGAGGAGTGGCTTGCGCTCCTTAGCCTGGGCACTCTTGTAAGTAGTCCTATATTCATCCATCTTCTTCATGTAATTCTCTGTCTGCTCTCCAAACAGAGAATTTCCCACCACAGGAAAATCCATAGCCTTAGTCTGGGTATCCTGTGACAAACTAGTACACCTGAGCCAGGCCAACCCATTAAAAGCTACAGATGTGGGCCATGACCCTAGGGGAAACATCATTAACATCCACAGCAGCATGAAACTGAACCTTAGAGGCTTCCAATGCCATCAGCAGCCACCTGTTCTAGTTCACTAGCCAGCTGGCCATGGGCCTGCTTGGCCAATTGCATAACAGTATCCCATCTAGATTTCTGATACCTAGCTACATAAGCCATATAATTTGCTTGCCTGAGTCCCAGAGAGGCTGCCATATACTGTTTTTGCCATGGCATCAATCTTCCTGGAATCCTTGTCAGGAGGATGTGAAGCCAAGGAATATTAGCTTTATCACAGGCAGCAGCCTGAACTACCAACACGACTGCATTGCTGAGAAAGGAATTCTGTATCAGGGCCTGACAATGTATACCTTCTGTCCATCTTTTTATCTACAGGAGGCACAGAATTAGGAGCTTTTAAAATTTTAATTGTTTGTTTCCTAAAAGACTTATGTAAAGGAATAGACAATCTCCTAGACTCTGGAATATCCAACATTTCTACAAAATCAGGCTCCTCTTGCTCATCCACAGCCTCTTCTAAAGGAAGCTGGAGGGTTTCAGCAACTTTTTTATAAAACATAAAATGAGATGGGGACTCAGACAGCATAGGGGGAGATTCTAAAGGTCTGTCTGGGGAGATGTCCGGTTCAATGGGCACACCCAGACCTTCCCAGCCACATTCATACTGTTCATAATCCTCCTCCCCCTCCTCTGGTTCATAAAATTCCTCAATATCATAATCCTGAACCACTGGGACTGGACGACCCGACCTTTTACCAGATAGTGGTGGTTGGACGGACCCTGAGACAGTGACTGGACAATTTGTATGGCTTTGCTATCTCTGCAGCAGTTGGAGAAGGAATTTTGGACTCCAGACCTGCTGATTTTCTTGTTTTTTCTTTACTGGAATTGGTTCCTCAGAACCAGCTTTTCTTTGCCCAAGGAAGTCTGGCCCTGGTCAGAGGGCACTCCTCTGGTTCGGTTGGCACCGAACCGGCTGGCCATCCGGTCAGCGGACTTTTTGGCCTCTCGTCCTGAGCCTGCCCAATCTTTTTCCAGGGTGGCTGCAGGAAATTCTTACATACCTGGCAGTCTGACTGGAGGTGGTCAAACCCCAGACAAAACACATGTGGTGTGTGGGTCAGCCTTGGCAAGAACTTCCCACAAACATCACAGTGTTGAAACCCAGTGGGCCGGTTTTCTTTTGGGTTTCTCAGACATAATGCCAGCCTAACCAAAAACTTGCCCTTTTAATGGCAGTGCTAGGTAAGACACCTTTTATCGGTTCCTAACCGTATCACTGGTATTGGAAAAACGTAAAAATCGCTTTTTTTAGAACCGATAAGAACCGGGAACCGCACTCTAAAATAGTAACTTTTAGTTTTAAATGAGTTTTAAACCCACTGATCGGTTCAAAACCGAACCGATAACTTACAAGTTCCACACAGACAAAACCTTCATTTACTTACGGTTACCACAGATAGAGCTTGAACCGAACGGTTTTATGGTTAAATAAAACTATTCTCGGTTAAATCCAACCGAGAAAACTTTAAACCGAGAAATGAACCGAGCAGAAGGAGAAATCTCCGGGCGACTGTTCACTGAGGCGGAGTAAAGAATCTGACAGTTCAAGTTTGAAATGACACAGATAGAGCTGCTCTCCTGCCAAAATTCTATTTTGGAATAGTTTTAACCATTTCACTCCGGGGCAGTTCTAGAGCTGGATCAAACTGCTAATGTCTATAATATAGCAAGACTTCATGTTGTTTGAAAAAAGGAACTGAGGCGGTTGGAGGGTTGACACTGAGATAATCTTTACTGCATGAGCCAGAGCTCGCAGTGCCGCTCCTCGCCACTCCATCTCTGGCACTGGCCCTCTTGGAAAAAGTTTGCTCCCGCTGGATCCTAATGCCTCCAGCGCAGATTCCATCAGTGTGAATGAGTGGTGGAGACTTTACGTCCAGGAAGATCTGTGTACTGTTCTCCGTGTAGCTGCTTTACAGATTTCCAACAAAGGGATATCCCTGGCTGCTACTATTGTAGCAGTTGTGCCCCTTGTGGAGTGCGCCCTCAGGCCTACTGGGGGCTCCTTGCCAGCTTTACTGTAACAGAACTGGATGCATGCCACTATCTAGCATGCAACTGTCCTTTTTGTAGCCGGCTTTCCTTTTCCCTCATCACCACAGGTCAGGAACAACTGCTGATTGTCCTGCTTATGTGCCTTGGTATGCTTAGTATAATATTTGAGAGCTCTCTCTATATCAAGGCTATGTAGTCTATGTTCCCCTGAACTGGAGTGTTCAATGAAAAGAACTGGCAAAGTAATAGACTGATTAAGGTGAAAATCAGAGACTACTTTTGGAAGAAACTGCCTGTTAGTCCTGAGCACCACCTTGTCCCTGTGGAAGGCAAGAAGAAATTACTCACCTTAGTAATGTTGTTTCTTCTAATGGAGTCTTGCTGTATTTTGACAGTAGCAGTGAGTCCCAACCTTCGAACTGCCCTGGAGATGAAAGAGTTAACTTTCCATGCCAGGCATGGAACGCTGAGCTCGAGCTCAGTTGAGACTCTGTCTGTTGCTGTTTAAACTCAAACCGTCAGATCTTTACGAGCTAAACTCACTAAGGTCCTGTGTGGAAGCTGTAAACCTACACTAGCCAACTGGCTACTAAATATAAAAACACATGTTTTGGTCCCAAAACAAAGGCTCAAGTCAGGAGACCCAAAAAAATGAAAAACACAACACCCACTCACCCCAAGACAAAGGGGGTGAAAACAACAAGGTGGGCACCTACTGAGTGCCAACACTGCACTGCCCACCCACATCCCAAAAGCAGAGGTTCTGAGAGGGGCAGGCAGGGGGGGAGGTCAGAATACAGCAAGACTCCATTAGAAGAAACAACATTACTAAGGTGAGTAATTTTTTCTTCAAACAACATGAAGTCTTGCTGTATTCTGACAGTAGCAGACTACAAAGCAGTACCTCCATGGAGGAGGGACAGAACCTACTTAGGGAATAGGCTCTGAAGCATAGCTGTGCCAAACCGAGCATCACTCCTAGCCTGGATGTCCAGGGAGTAATGCTTGGTAAAAGTGTGAACTGTTTTCCAGGTGGCTGCTTGACATATCTCTAAGATAGGAATATACCTGGCAGCAGCCAGGGAAGCAGCTGTACCTCTGGTAGAGTGAGCCCTCAGGCCTGAGGGTGGAACCTTACCCAGTTTTTCATAACAAAATTGGATACAAGAGACAATCCACCTGGCAATGGATCTTTTAGTGGCAGGTTTCCCTTTACCAACCTCGCCATAAGTGAGGAACAGTTGGAGGGAGTCAAACCTGTGACCCTTGGTACGCTCTATGTAGTAGCTAAGGGCTCTTTTCACATCTAAACTGTGCAGCCTCCTCTCGCCAGAGGAGGAATGGTCAGTGAAGTACACAGGAAGAGACATAGATTGATTAAGGTGGAAATCTGAAACCACCTTAGGCAAGAACTTCCTGTTAGTCCTGAGGACCACCTTATCTCTGTGAAAGGAGATAAAATCAGGCTCCACTGACAAAGCTTGTAATTCACTTATGCGTCTGGCAGAAGTGATGGCTACCAGAAACACAGTTTTACAAGTCAAGTACTTAAGCTCCGCTGAAGACAAAGGCTCAAAAGGGGGTTGCATAAGCTGAGCAATGCAAACATTAAGGTCCCAAGCAAGGGCAGGGTCCCTGAATGGAGGGTTGGTGTGAAACAATCCCTTGAAAAACTTGGAGAATACAGGGTGAGCTGAAAGAGAGGAAGGCTTACCTGCTGAAATAAAAGCAGATACAGCTGCCAGGTGCACCTTCAGTGTAGCTGGTCTCAGCCCCAAGCTATTTTAATGGACCATATAATCAAGGACTGTGGGCAGATCAGCAGACTCTGGGGAAATATGCTTTCCAGAGCACCATATGGAAAATCTTTTGCATTTGGAATTATAAGTAGCCCTGGTGGAAGGTTTCCTAGAAGCCTTTAGAATGTCCGTTACACCTTGGGAGAGGTGTAAATCAGCAAACTCCAACTCTTCAAGAGCCAAGCCTTGAGATTGAGAGATTTGAGGTTCGGGTACCAACCCCTCCCCTGAGCACAGGTTAACAGGTTGTAATTCCTGGGAAGACACAGGGGAAGATGGACTGCTAATGACAGTAGGAGTGGATACCAGGGCTGTCTGGCCCAGTCTGGAGCAATCAGAATCATCTTGCAGGGTTGAGATCTGATTTTGACTAGCACTTTGAACAGGAGAGGGAAGGGGGGAAAAGCATACAGGAACTTCCCTTCCCAACTGAGAACTAAGGCATCCAGGGGGACTGAGCCCAACACTGGGGGCCTGCAGCAAAAAAGAGGAAGTTGGTGATTGTCTGGGGCTGCAAAAAGATCCATTTACGGGGTGCCCCATCTGGAAAATATCACATCTAAGACCAGGGGATCCAGTGACCATTCATGATGGCCCTGGGATATCCTGCTGAGAGCATCTGCCAGGACATTGTCCTTGCCTGGGAGGTGAACTGCTGTGAGGGAGGTGTTCAGGGAGTAAGCCAGAGACCACAACTTCATTGCTTCTGTGCACAAGGCCGTAGACCGAGTGCCTCCTTGCTTGTTGATGTACCACATTGTGGTGGTATTGTCTGTTCTGACCTGGATAACTGTTCTGAACAGATTTGGAAAAGGCTTGAAGTGCTAGAAATACTGCTCTGAGTTCCAACAGATTGATGTGAAGCAGAGATTCCTGAGGGGACCACAACCCCTGGGTTGTCAGGTCGCCCAAGTGAGCCCCACCCCAAGAGGGAGGCATCTGTAATAAGGATTAAAGAGTGAGACAGTGACAAAGGGAACCCCTTGTCTCAGACTGTTCTGATCCTGCCACCACTGTGGGGCCTGGATCAGGGTTCGAGTTACTGGGATCAATTTGGTCAGAGGGTCCTTCCTTTGAGACCAGAAGGCTCTCAAATGGAACTGAATGTCCCTCATCTGAAATCTTGCTCCCTGCACTACTGATGTGGAAGCAGCCATGTGCCCCGGGAGCTGTAGAAAATGCCTTGCTGGTCGAGACACCTGCAGGGTGAATGAGGAGGCCGGAGAGACAAGGGTCCTTGCCCTGTCCAGGGAAAGGAAAGCTCTGGCCTTTTCTGTGTCTAGCTCTGTGCCTATGAAAGTGAGGAGCTGGACAGGCTCTAGAACTGACTTTGAAAGATTCAGAAGGAAACCCAAAGAGGTGAGCAGTTGCTGAGTTATCTGTAAGTGTAACTTGACTTGGTCTGGGGACTGTCCTACCATGAGGCAGTCGTCCAGGTAAGGGAAGATGGCAATCCTTTGCCTTCGTAGAGAAGCAACTACCACTGCCAGGCATTTTGTGAATACCCTTGGAGCAGAGGTCAGACCAAAGGGCATTGCTCTGAACTGGTAATGGCCTGAGGGCAGCTCGAACCTGAGGTACTTTCGATGGGAGCTTCTGCTGAGAATATGGAAGTAGGCATCCTTGAGGTCCAGGGACACTAGCCAGTCCCCTGGCCTTAGAGAGGGTAGAATAATTCCCAGAGTCACCATTTTGAATTTTGGTTTTAAAAGGTGCTTGTTTAAGTATCTGAGATCCAGGATGGGCCGCCATTCTCCTGTCTTTTTTGGGGTAAGGAAGTACCTGGAGTACAACCCTTTGCCCTGGTGTAGGGGTGGAACCTTTCCACAGCTCTGAGAGCTAGAAGGAAGAGACCTCTGCCTCTAGGGCAAGTGTCTCTGAGGGATTTGCAGGTGGAAAGGATCTGGTTCTCATCTTTGGAAACTTTTTGAAGCTGAGAACCAGTCCCTGGCTTACTACTTCCAGGACCCATTTGTCTGATGTCAGAAACTCCCAGTCCTGGACAAAGTAAGCCAGCCTTCCCCCTACAGGTAGTTGAGAATCGGCCCTGGCAACCCCATCAGGGTGCCTGTTTGGTGGGGGCTTTGGGCTGAGGGGTGGAAGCAGGCCTGCTTGTACCCCATCTGCCTCTCCCTCTAAAGAACCCCCTCTGGGCATAAGCGGAAGAGGAGGCCTGGGCTTGGTAGAAAGGCCTGTGGAAAGGCCTGCCCCTGCCCCTGGGATGCTGCCTTTGAGGAGTCGCCTGCCTCTCCTTGGCCTGTGCACTCCTATAGGTGGTCCTATATTCGTCCATTTTCTTCATGTAATTCTCTGTCTGCTCCCCAAACAAAGAATTACCCACAACAGGAAAATCCATGGCCTGAGTCTGGGTATCCTGTGACAGGCTAGTACATCTGAGCCAAGCCATTCTTCGAAGTGCCACAGATGTAGCCATGACTCTAGATGACACATCATTGGAGTCCACTGCAGCATGGAATTGCACCTTGGATGCCTTAATACCATCAGCAGCCACCTGCTCCAGCTCCTTGGCAAGCTGGCCAGGGATCTGTTTCGCTAAAGCCATAACAGTGTCCCATCTGGATTTTTGATACCTAGCGGTATAGGCCATATAATTGGCCTGTCTGAGTCCCAAGGATGCTGCCATGTACTGTTTCTTTGCCATGGCATCAATCCTCCTGGAGTCCTTGTCCGGAGAGTGTGAAGCCAAGGGAATATTTGCCTTAACACAGGCTGCAGCCTGCACTACCCCAACATGGCTGCATTGTTGTGAAAGGAACTCCGTGTCTGAGCCTGACAATGTATACTTCAAACAACATGAAGTCTTGCTATATTATGACATATGCAGTGAGTCCCAACCTTCGAACTGCTCCGGAGGTGAAAGAGTTAACTTTCCAAGCCAGGCATGGAATCTTGAGCGCGAGCTCGGTTGAAAACTCTGTCTGTTGTTCTTCAAACTCAAACTGTCAGATTCTTTACTCCGCCTCACTGAACAGTCGCTCCGGAGATTTCTCCTTCTGCTCGGTTCATTTTGTCGGTTAAAAGTATAATTTCTTGGTTTTTAAACCGTAATTAAACTGTATTTAAACCGCAACCGGTCGGTTCAAGCTCTGTCTGTGGTATCGTAAGTAATAGATAGGTTTTACATTATTTCTGTGTGGAACTTGCAAACGGTATTATTGGTTCGGTTTGAACCGATCAGGTTGTTGTTAAACTTCTTTTAAATTACATTAGAGTGCGGTTCCCGGTTCTTATTGGTTCTAAAAAAAGCAGATTTCATTACGGTTTTTTCCACGACTCGTGACACGGTTGGGAACCGATAAGAGGGTCTTGTTTGGCAGATTGCCATAAACGGGCAAGTTTTTGGTTAGGCTGGCACTATGTCTGAGAAACCCAAAAGAAAAACCGGGCCCACTGGGTTTCAACACTGCAGTGTCTGTGGGGAAGCCTTTGCCAAGGCTGACCCACACACCACATGTGTTTATTGTCTGGGGTTTGACCACCTCAATGCAGACTGCCAGATTTGCAAGAATTTTCCTGCAGCTACCCTGGATAAGAGAGTCGGTAGGCTCAGGGAAAGAGAGGCCAAGAAGTCCGCTGACCCGGATGGCCAGCCCGGTTCGGTGCCAACCGAACCGGAGGGAGTGCCCTCTGACCAGGGCGAGACTTCCTCGGGCAAAAGGAGAGCTGACTCGGAGGAGTCAGTCCCAGCAAAAAGGACTAGAAAATCAGCAGGTGTGGAGCCAAAATTCCTTCTCCAACCGCTGAAGAGATAGCCAAAGCGATCAAAATTGTCCAGTCGCTTTCCCCGGTTCCGACCGAACCGGCACCATCAGGTAAGCGGTTGGTTCGGTCGGTGCCACCGGTTCAAGAATATGAAATAGAGGAATTTTATGAACAGGAGGAGGGGGAGGAAGATTATGAAGAGAGTGAATGTGATTTTGAAAGTCTGGATGTGCCCATTGAACCGGACATCTCCCCAGACAGACCTTTAGGAGTGTCTCCCCCTAGGCTTTCTGAGTCCCCTTCTCATTTTATGTTTTATAAAAAAGTGGCTGAAACCCTCCAGCTCCCTATGGAGGAAGCTGTGGATGACCAAGAGGAGCCTGACTATGTGGAAATGATGGATATCCCAGAGTCTAGGAGATTGTCTATTCCCTTACATAAATATTTTAGGAAACAGACAGTAAAAATCATAAAAAGCTCCTCACACTATACCTCCTGTGGATAAAAGAATGGAAAAGAGGTACACATTGTCCGGCTCTGATACGGAGTTCCTTTCACAACAATGCAGCCATGTTGGGGTAGTGCAGGCTGCAGCCTGTGATAAGGCAAATATTCCCTTGGCTTCACACCCCCCTGACAAGGACTCCAGGAGGACTGATGCCATGGCAAAGAAACAGTACATGGCAGCATCCTTGGGACTCAGACAGGCAAATTATATGGTTTATGTTGCAAGATACCAGAAATACAGATGGGATACTGTTATGGCTCTAGCGAAACAGGTCCCTGGCCAGCTTGCCAAGGAGCTGGAGCAGGTGGCTGCTGATGGTATTGAGGCATCCAATGTGCAATTCCATGCTGCAGTGGACTCTAATGATGTCTCTTCAAGAGTCATGGCTACATCTGCGTCATTTCTCAGAATGGCTTGGCTCAGGTGTACTAGCCTGTCACACCAGGTTAAGGCCATGGATTTTCCAGTTGTGGATAACTCTTTGGGGAGCAAACAGAGAATTACATGAAGAAAATGGATGAGTATAGGACCACCTATAGGAGTGCACAGGCCAAGGAAAGGGAGGCCACTCCTCAGAGGCAGCTTTCCAGGGGGCAGGAGCAGACCTTTTCACAGGCCTTTTTGCCAAGCCCAGGCCTCCTCTTCAGCCTATGCCCAGAGGGGGTTCTTCAGACGGAGAGGCAGACGGGGTACAAGCAGGCCTGCTCCCATCCCTCAGCCTAAAGCCCCTGCCAAACAGGCACCCTGATGGGATGGCCAGGGCTGATTCTCCACTACCTGTAGGGGGCAGGCTGGCTTACTTCGTCCAGGACTGGAAGTCTTTAACATCAGACAAGTGGGTCCTGGAAGTAGTAAGCCAGGGACTGGTTCTCAGCTTCAAAAAAATTTCCAAAGATGAGAACCAGATCCTTTCCACCTGCAAATCCATCAGAGGCTCTCGCCCTAGAAACAGAAGTTTCAACCCTCCTGGCTCTCAGAGCTGTAGAAAGGGTTCCTCCCCTACACCAGGGCAAATGATTGTACTCCAGGTACTTCCTTACCCCAAAAAAGACAGGAGAATGGCGGCCCATCCTGGATCTCAGATACCTAAACAAGCACCTTTAAAACCAAAATTCAAAATGGTGACTCTGGGAATTATTTTACTCTCTAAGGCCAGGGGACTGGCTAGCGTCCCTGGACCTCAAGGATGCCTACTTCCATGTTCTTATCAGAAGCTCCCACCGAAAGTACCTCAGATTCAAACTGCCCTCAGGCCATTACCAGTTCAGAGCAATGCCCTTCGGTCTCACCTCTGCCCCAAGGGTATTCACAAAATGCCTGGCAGTAGCAGTTGCTCATTTAAGAAGGCAAAAGATTGCCATCTTTCCTTACCTGGACGACTGGCTCATAGTAGGCCAGTCTCCAGCCCAAGTCAAATTACACCTTCAGGTTACCCAGCAACTGCTTACATCTCTAGGTTTCCTTCTCAATCTCCCAAAGTCAGTTCTAGAGCCTGTTCAGCTACTCAGCTTCATAGGCGCAGAACTGAACACAAAACAGGCCAGAGCCTTCCTTCCTCTAGAAAGAGCAAAGACCCTGGTTTCTCTGGCCTCCTCCTTCACTCTGCAGGTCTCTCGACCAGCAAGGCATTTTCTGCAGCTCCTAGGGCACATGGCTGCCTCCACAGCAGTAGTGCAGGAGCAAGATTTCAGATGAGGGACATTCAGTTCCATTTGTGAGCCTTCTGGTCTCAAAGGAGAGATCCTCTAACCAAGTTGATCCCAGTAACTCGAACCCTGATCCAAGCCCTCCAGTGGTGGCAGGACCAGAACAATTTGAGACAGGGGGTTCCCTTCATCCCTCAGTCTCACTCCTTGACCCTTACTACAGATGCATCCCTCTTGGGGTGGGGAGCTCACATGGGCGACCTCACCACCCAGGGATTGTGGTCCCCTTAGGAACCTCTGCTCCACATCAATCTGTTGGAACTCAGAGCAGTTTTTCTAGCACTTCAAGCTTTTTCCACATCTGTTCAGAACAAAGTGGTACAGGTCAGAACAGACAACACCACTACAATGTGGTACATCAACAAGCAAGGGGGCACTCGGTCTACGGCCTTGTGCACCGAATCAATGAAGTTGTGGTCTCTGGCTTATTCCCTGAACACCTCCCTTATGGCAGTTCACCTCCCAGGCAAGGACAATGTCCTGGCAGATGCTCTCAGCAGGATTTCCCAAGGCCATCACGAATGGTCACTGGATCCCCTAATTCTGGAGGTAGATTGCCAGGTGGGGCTCCTCAGATAGATCTTTTGCAGCCCCGACAATCACCAACTTCCTCTTTTTGCAGGCCTCCAGTGTTGGGCTCAGTCCCTCTGGATGCCTTCCTTCTCAACTGGGAAGGGAAGTTTCTCTATGCTTTTCCCCCCTTCCCTCTCCTGTTTAAGGTGCTAGTCAAAATCAGATCTCAACCTTGCAAGATGATTCTGATTGCTCCAGATTGGGCCAGACAGCCCTGGTATCCACTCCTTTTGTCCTTAGCAGTCCACCTTCTCCTGTGTCTTCCCAGGAATCACAATCTGTTAACCTGTGCCCAGGGGAGAGTTTGGTACCCGAATCTCAAATCTCTCAATCTCAAAGCCTGGCTCTTGAAGAGTTAGAGTCTGCTGACCTACACCTTTCTCAAGGTGTACTGGATATTTTGAAGGCCTCTAGGAAGCCTTCCACCAGGGCTACTTATAATTCCAAATGGAAGAGATTTTCCATATGGTGCTCTGGCAAGAATATTTCCCCAGAGTCTGCCGGTTTGCCCACAGTTCTGGATTATATGGTACATTTGAAGTCTTTGGGGCTGAGACCAGCTACCCTAAAAGTGCACCTGGCAGCCGTGTCTGCTTTCTTATCAGCAGGAAAACCCTCTCCCCTTTCAGCTCATCCGGTATTCTCCAAGTTTTTCAAGAGGTTGCTTCACACCAACCCCCCGTTCAGGGCCCCTGCCCCTGCCTGGGATCTTAATGTTTGCATTGCCCAGCTTATGCAACCCCCTTTTGAACCCTTGTCTTCAGCAGAGCTTAAGTACTTGACTTGGAAAACTGTGTTTTTGGTAGCCATCACTTCTGCCAGGCGCATAAGTGAACTACAAGCATTGTCAGTGGAGCCTGATTTTATCTCCTTTCATAGGGATAAAGTGGTCCTCAGGACTAACAGAAAGTTCTTGCCTAAAGTGGTCTCGGACTTTCACCTTAATCAATACATGTCTCTCCCTGTGTACTTCACTGACCATTCCTCCTCTGGTGAGAGAAGATTGCACGGTTTAGATGTCAAAAGAGCCCTTAGCTACTGCATAGACCGTACCAAAGGTCACAGGTTTGACTCCCTCCAACTATTCCCCACTTATGGTGAGGTTGGTAAAGGGAAACCTGCCACTAAAAGATCCATTGCCAGGTGGATTGTCTCTTGTATCCAATTTTGTTATCAAAAACTGGGTAAGGTTCCCCCTTCAGGCCTGAGGGCTCACTCTACCAGAGGTACAGCTGCGTCCCTGGCTACGGCCAGGGACATCCCTATCATAGAGATATGTCAAGCAGCTACCTGGAAAACAGTTCACACTTTCACCAAGCATTACTCCCTGGACATCCAGGCTAGGAGTGATGCTCAGTTTGGCACAGCTGTGCTTCAGAGCCTATTTCCTAAGTAGGTTCTGTCCCTCCTCCATGGAGGTACTGCTTTGTAGTCTGCATATGTCATAATATAGCAAGACTTCATGTTATTTGAAGAAAAAATTACTCACCTTAGTAATGTTGTTTCTTCTAATGGAGTCTTGCTATATTATGACCTCCCCCCCTGCCTGCCCCTCTCAGAACCTCTGTTTTGGGATGTCGGTGGGCAGTGCAGTGTTGGTACTTATTAGTTGCCCACCTTTTTCTTTCACCCCTCCTTTCTGGGGTGTTTGCTGTTGTGTTTTTCATTTTTTGGATCCCCTGACTTGAGTCTTTGTTTTGGGACCAAAAAATGTGTTAATATTTTAGTAGCCAGTTGGCTAGTGTAGGTTTACAGCTTCCACACAGAACCTTAGTGAGTTTTGCTCATAAAGATCTGACAGTTTGAGTTTGAAGAACAACAGACAGAGTTTTCAACCGAGCTCGCGCTCAAGATTCCATGCCTGGCATGGAAAGTTAACTCTTTCACCTCCGGAGCAGTTCGAAGGTTGGGACTCACTGCATATGTCATAATATAGCAAGACTCCATTAGAAGAAACAACATTACTAAGGTGAGTAATTTTTTCCTCTTGTCCATTCTTTTATCCACAGGAGGTATAGTGTTAGGAGTCTTTAAAATCTTAAATGTCTGTTTCCCAAAATAGTTGTGTAAAGGAATAGACAGCCTCCTAGACTCTGGGATATCCATCATTTCTACATAGTCAGGCTCTTCCTGGTCATCCACAGCTTCTTCCATAGGAAGCTGGAGGGTTTCAGCCACTTTTTTATAAAACATGAAATGGGAGGGGGACTCAGAAAGCCTAGGAGGAGACACTCCTGAAGGTCTGTCTGGGGAGATGTCCGGGTCAATAGGCACATCCAGACTCTCAAAACCACATTCACTTTCCTCATACTCCTCTTCCTCCTCCTCCTCCAGTTCATAAAATTCCTCTAAATCATACTCTTGAACTGGTGGATCCAACCGAACTGAGCGCCTGCCTGATGGTGCCGGTTCGGTCGGAACCGGGGAAAGCGACTGCACAATTTTCATCGCTTTTGCTATTTCTTCAGCGGTTGGAGAGGAAAGTTTTGGCTCCACACCAGCTGATTTTTCTTTTCTAGTTTTCTTAGCCAGAACCGACCCCTCAGAATCGGCTCTCCTTTCGCCCGAAGTCTCGCCCTGGTCAAAGGGCACTCCTTCTGGTTCAGTTTGAATCGAACCGGGCTGGCCATCCAGTTCAGTGGACCTTTTGGCCTCCCTTTCCCTGAGCCTACCAACTCTCTTTTCCAGGGTAGCTGCAGGGAAATTTTTACAAATCTGGCAGTCTGCATTGAGGTGGTCAAACCCCAGACAATAAACACAGGTGGTGTGGGGGTCAGCCTTAGAAAAGGCTTCCCCACACACACTACAGTGTTGAAACCCAGTGGGCCCGGTTTTTCTTTTGGGTTTCTCAGACATTGTGCCAGTCCTAACCAAACTTACCCTTTTAATGGCAATCCGCCAGGCATGACCGTCTTATCGGTTCCCGACCGTGTCACGGGTCGTGGAAAAATCGTAATAAAATTTGTTTTTTTTTAGAACTGATAAGAACCGGTAACCACATTCTAAAAGTACAAATTAAGATTTTGTAACAACTTGATCGGTTCAAACCGAACCGATGAACCGTTTACAAGTTCCACACAGAATAATAATAAAATATAACCTATCTAGTACTCACAAATACCACAGACAGAGACTGAACCGACAGGTTACGGTTTAAATATGGTCGAAAACCGAGAAAAATGGTACTTTAACCGACAAATTGAACCGAGCAGAAGGAGAAATCTCCGGAGCGACTGTTCAGTGAGGCGGAGTAAAGAATCTGACGGTTTGAGTTTAAACAGCAACAGAGTCTCAACCGAGCTCGAGCTCAGCATTCCATGCCTGGCATGGAAAGTTAACTCTTTCATCTCCAGGGCAGTTCGAAGGTTGGGACTCACTGCTACTGTCAGAATACAGGAAGACTTCATGTTGTTTGAATGTAATACTGCTCCATACACAGGGCCTGTAACTCACTTATTCTTCTTGCTGATGTGATAGCCACCAAGAAAATAGCCTTCCAAGTGATGAACTTTAGGTGAGCAGTAGCCAAGGCCTTAAATGGGAGCTCCATGAACTTGGCAATATAGACATTCAAGTTCCAGGAAAGCACCGGTTCCCTGTGAGGGTGGTGCAGATGGGCCAATCCCTTGAAATACTTCTTAAAAATAGGGTCATATGCCAAGGAGGCACCCTTACCAGCCAAAGGTAGGCAGAGACAGATGCCAAATGTACCTTAAGGGTAGCGGGCTGCAGTGCCACTGAATGCAGGTGAGTTAGGCAGTACAACAAGACTGATATTTCTGCCTCCAATGGTAACACATCTCTGGTGCCACACCACATGGAAAATCTCTTCCATTTGAAGGCATAGGTCTTTTTAGTAGAGGGTTTCCTAGAACCTCTCAGAACCCTGAGTACACCTTCTGTGTAAGTCAGCATACTCTAGGTCCTCAAGAGCATGCTTTGAGTCTGAGTGACCTGAGGTTTGGGTACAGAATTCTCCCCTGGGAGGAGATCTGGAGATTGCGCCTCTGGGGAAGGTTTATGGGCTGGGCCACTGACCGAGAGAGTGCAGCAATGAGTACCAAGGCTGCCTGTCCCAATCTGGAACTATCAGAATCATTGTAGCTGGCTGGGACCTGAGCTTGATCAGGACCTTGAGCAACAAAGGGAGTGGGGGAAAAGCATACAGAATTTTCCCTGTCCAGTCCAGCACCATGGCATCCACTGGCACGGACCCCTTCGCTGGTGGTCTGTAGCGAACTTGGGCAACTGATGGTTCTCTTCTGAGACAAAGAGATCTATCCGTGGTGTCCTTTGAGATGCCTTAGATTGTTTTTCTTTTTTATTATCCCTCAACTTACACTCAGAAGAAAAAAATACTCACCTTAGTAATGTTGTTTCTTCTAATGGAGTCTTGCTATATTATGACTAATACAGTTCGGCCCACCATTAGAACTGCTCCAGAGGTGAAAGAGTTAACTTCCATGCAGTGCATGGAACTTAGAGCGCGAGCTCGGTTAGAAAAGCTCTGTCAGGGATATTTGAAACCGAAACCGTCAGATCTTTATGAGCAAAACTCACTAAGGCTCTGTGTGGAAGCTGTAACCTACACTAGCCAACTGGCTACTAAAATATTAACACATTTTTCTGGTCCCAACACCAAGACTCAAGTCAGGGTACAAGATAAAATAAAACACAAGAAAAAATTACTCACCTTAGTAATTGCTTTTCTTCTCATGGAGTCTTGCTATATTATAACAACAGCAGTCAGCCACTGCAGCTGAACTGCCCCGGAGAGGAAGGAGTTAACTCCAGAGGATCTGGAGTTCTACAGCGCGAGGGCGCTGTGCCAAAGCTCTATCTGGCCAGTTTCAAATGAAACTGTCAGATCTTTACGAGGCTAACACTAAGCAACAAGTCTGTGTGGAAAGCTCTACACTAGCCAAATGGCTACCTACTAGTAGTAATAACAACAATATAAACAACAATAGAAACACCAATAACCATAATAACAATGAATAATGTTATTATTATTATTAGTTTTCCCCCCTTGACAAGCACCATTAGGACCCCCCCTTCCCCCAAAGACTCAAGTCCAGGAAGGGGGCCAATATATTACCTAAATGAACAACCTAGTTCCTTAACCCTAAAAGAAAGAGGGTAAAGGGAAAAAACTACAATGGCATGACAGTGCTTGCACTAATTTGCCACCCCTACCCAAGTAGAAATTCTGAGAGGGGCAGGAGGGAGGGTGATTATAATATAGCAAGACTCCATGAGAAGAAAAGCAATTACTAAGGTGAGTAATTTTTTCTTCAAACACCATGAAGTCTTGCTATATTATAACAATAGCAGATTACACAGCAGTACCTCCATGGAGGAGGGTCAGGACCTACTTAGGAAATAGGCTCTGAAGCACAGCTGTACCAAACCGAGCATCTCTCCTGGACTGGACATCCAGGGAATAATGCTTAGTAAAAGTGTGAACTGTCTTCCAGGTAGCAGCTTGACAAATTTCCAGAATGGAATGTCTCCTAGCAGCCGCTAGAGATGCAGCTGTACCCTGGTGGAGTGGGGCCTCAGTCCTGAGGGGGTTCTCTACCTAGTTTTTGGTAACAAAATTGGATACAAGAGACAATCCACCTTGCAATTGTCCTCTTAGTGGCAGGTTTCCCTTGCCAACCTCGCCATAAGTAAGGAAGAGTTGGAGGATTCGAACCTGTGACCCTTGGTGCGTTCCAAAAGTAGCTTAAGGCTCTTTTGACATCCAAGCTGTGCAGTCTCCTCTCACCTGAGGAAGAATGCTCAGTGAAAATACTGGGAGAGAGATGGATTGGTTCAGGTGGAAATCTGAAACCACCTTAGGCAAAAACTTTCTATTAGTCCTGAGGACTACCTTATCTCTGTGGAAAGAAATAAAATCTTCTTCCACTGACAGGGCCTGTAATTCACTTATGCCTGGCAGAAGTGATAGCCACTAGGAAAACAGTTTTCCAAGTAGATACTTGAGCTCTGCTGAGGACAGAGGCTCAAAGGGAGGTTGCATTAACTGAGCAATGCAAACATTCAGGTCCCAGGCAGGAGCTGGTTCCCTAAAGGGGGTTAGTATGAAGTAACCCTTTAAAAACTTGGAAAACACAGGGTGAGAAGAAAGGGAGGCAGGCTTCCCTGCTGACACAAAAGCAGAGACAGCTGCCAGATGAACCTTCAAGGTAGCTGGCCTAAGGCCTAGGGAATTTAAATGGACCAAATAGTCCAATAAAATGGGAAGATCAGCGGATTCTGGAATAATCTGCCTCTCAGAGCACCAGATGGAAAACCTCTTCCACTTAGAATTGTAAGTGGCCCTAGTGGAAGGCTTCCTTGAAGCCTTTAAAATATCCAGGACACCTTGAGAAAGGTGTAAATCAGCAAATTCTAACTCAAGAGCCAGGCCTTGAGATGGAGGGATTTGAGGTCCGGATACCACACTTTCCCCAGTGCACAGGCCAGCAAGTCGTGGACTCTGGGCAGGCTTAGGGCAGGGTGGACTGTCAAGGACAGAAGCAGAGGGTACCAGGGCTGTCTGGCCCAATCTGGGGCAATCAGAATCACTTTGCAGGGTTGAGATCTGATTTTCACTAATACCCTGAAAAGAAGAGGAAAGGGGGGGAAAGGCATACAGGAACTTCCCTTTCCAGTCCAACTGATAGGCGTCCAGGAGGACTGAGCCCAGCACTGGAGGCCTGCAACAAAATAGAGGAAGTTGGTGGTTGTCTGGGGCTGCGAAAAGATCTATCTGAGGGGTGCCCCATCTGGCAAAGACAGACCCCAGCACCTGTGGATTCAGAGCCCATTCGTGATGGCCCTGAGAAATTCTGCTGGAGGCATCCGCCAGCCATTGTCCTTCCCTGGGAGGTGAACTGCCATCAGGGAGGTGTTCAGGAGCAGGCCAGAAACCACAGCTTCATTGCTTCGGTGCACAAGGCTGATGACCAAGTGCCCCTTGCTTGTTGATGTACCACATTGTGGTGGTGTTGTCTGTCCTGACTTGAACCACTTTGTTCTGGACAGAAACTGAAAATACCTGAAGAGCTAAAAGACAGCTCTGAGTTCCAAAAGATTGATGTGGAGCAGAGATTCCTGAGGAGACCACACTCCTGAGTGGACAGGTCGCCTAGTGAGCTCCCACCCTAACAGGGAGGCATCCGTGGTGAGGGTGAGGGAGGGAAATGGGAATGAAGGGAACCCCTTGTTTTAGATTGCTTCAGTCCTGCCACCAGTGGAGGGCCAGGATCAGAGTTTGAGTCACTGAGACCAATTTGAAAGGGGTCCTTCCTTTGAGACCAATAGGCCTCAAATGGAACTGAATGTCCCTCATCTGGAATCTTACTCCTTGCACTACAGCTGTGGAAGCAGCCATGTGCCCCAGGAGTTGCAGAAAATGCCTTGCTGGTTGAGAGACTCGCAGGGTAAAGGAGGATGCCAGGGCAATGAGTCTGTCTACCCTTTCCGAGGGAAGAAATGCCCTGGCTAACTTTGTGTTCAATTCTGCACCTATGAAAGTTAGGACCTGAACTGGTTCCAGAACTGACTTTGGTAAATTTAGCATGAATCCCAGGGAAGTGAGAAGCTGCTGGGTGACTTGCAAGTGGGATTTCACCTGATCTGGAGACTGACCCACAATGAGCCAGTCGTCCAGGTAGGGAAACACAGCAACCCCTTGCCTTCTTAAGTGAGCCACTACCACAGCTAGACATTTTGTGAATACCCCGGCGCGAGGTAAGGCCGAAAGGCATTGCCCTGAACTGGTAGTGGCCTGAGGGCAGTTCGAACCTGAGGTACTTTCGGTGAGAAGGCCTGATCAGAACATGAAAATAGGCATCCTTGAGGTCCAGGGAAGCTAGCCAGTCCCCTGGCCTTAGAGAAGGCAATATCATTGCCAGAGTCAACATTTTGAACTTTGGTTTCAAAAGATGCTTGTTCAGGTACCTTAAATCTAGAATGGGCTGCCATTCTCCTGTCTTTTTTGGGGTAAGAAAGTATCTTGAATATAGCCCCTTGCCCTGATGGCAAGGAGGGACCCTTTCCACTGCTTTGCAGTCCAGAAGAGAAGAAACCTCTGCTTCCAAAGCAAGGGCTTCTGAAGGATTTGCAGGTGGAAATGTCTGGCTTCATCTTCGGAAACTGTTTGAAGCTGAGAATTAGACCCTGGCTTATTACTCCAGAACCCATCTGTCCGGTTAAGGACAGCCAGTTCTGGCTGAAATAAGCCAACCTGCCCCCACTGGTACAGGAGAATCGGCCCTGGGCACTCATCAGGGTGCCTGCTTGGCAGCAGCCTTAGGCTGAGGGAGGGGATGGTTTACTTGCCTCGTCTACCCCTGCCTCTGAAGAAACCCTCTGTGCAAAAGCAGAGGAGGCTTGAAATTGGTAAAAGGCCTGGGAAAGGCCTGCCCCTACCTCTGGGAGCGTGCCTTGTGGAGTGGCATGCCTCTCCTTAGCCTGGGCACTTTTGTAGGTAGTTCTGTATTCATCCATCTTTTTCATATAGTTTTCTGTTTGTTCCCCAAACAGAGAATTTCCCACTACAGGAAAATCCATAGCCTTTGACTGAGTATCCTGGGACAGATTAGTGCATCTGAGCCATGCCAACCTACGGAAAGCTACAGAAGTGGCCATGACCCTAGAGGAGACATCATTAACATCAACAGCAGTATGAAATTGAACTTTAGAGGCTTCAATGCCATCAGCAGCCACCTGTTCCAACTCACTAGCCAGCTGGCCATGGGCCTGCTTGGCTAACTGCAATATTGTGTCCCATCTAGATTTCTGATATCTAGCTACATAAGCCATATAATTTGCCTGCCTGAGTCCCAAAGAAGCTGCCATATACTGTTTTTTCGCCATGGCATCAAACTTCCTGGAATCCTTATCAGGAGGATGTGAGGCCAGGGGAATATTAGCCTTGTCACAGGCTGCAGCTTGTACCACACCTACATGACTACACTGTTCAGTGAGGAAGTCTGTATCAGAGCCTGACAAAGTATACCTTCTGTCCATTTTTTTATCTACAGGAGGGACAGAATGAGGATTTTTTAAAATCTTTGTTGTTTGCTTCCTAAATGACTCATGCAAAGGAATAGACAACCTCCTAGACTCTGGTATATCCATCATTTCTACAAAATCAGGCTCCTCTTGCTCATCCACAGCCTCCTAAAGGAAGCTGGAGGGTTTCTGCAACCTTTTGTAAAACATAAATGAGAAGGGGACTCAGACAGAATAGGAGGAGATTCTAAAGGTCTGTCTGGAGAAATGACCGTTCAATGGGCACGCCCAGACCCTCCCAGCCACACATATATTGATCAAATTCTTCCTCCCCTCCTGTGGTTCATAAAATTCCTCAACATCATACTCCTGAACCACTGAACTGGAACGAACCAACCCTTTACCAACTGTTGGTGGTTCGACAGGTCCCTGAGACAGTGACTGGACAATCTGAATGGCTTTAGCTATCTCTGCAGCAGTTGGAGAGACAATTTGGACTCCAAACCTACTGATTTCTTTGTCTTTTAACTGGGACTGGTTCATCTGAACCAGCCTTTCTTTGCCGAGGAAGTCTCGCCCTGGTCAGAGGGCACTCCTCTGGTCTAGTGGGTGCTGGACCGGGCTGGCCATCCGGGTCAGCAGACTTTTTTGCCTTCGCCCTGAGCCGCCCAATCTCTTTCCAGGGTGGCTGCAGGAAATTTTACACCTGGCAGTCTGACAGGAGGTGGTCAGCCCCCAGACAATAGACACAAGTGGTGTGTGGGTCAGCCTTGGCAAAGGCTTCCCCACAGACATCACAGTGTTGAAACCCAGTGGGCCCGGTTTTTCTTTTGGGTTTCTCAGACATAATGCCAGCCTATCCAAAAACTTGTCCTTTTGATGGCAGTGCCAGGCAAGACACCCTTATCGGTTCCTAACCGTGTCACGGGTATTTGAAAAAACCTATTTAAAACCAAGGTTTTTTAGAACTGATAAGAACCGGGAACCGCACTCTAAAAGCCCAACCAAACACTTCAAAACGTTAAAATCAGCAAACCAATCGGTTCAAAACCGAACCGATAATTGAATTTCCACACAGACTTTAAATTTGTACTTACGGTTTACCAGATAGAGCTTTTAACCGAAATGCGGTAAAATAAATACTTTTTGCCGGTTCAAATGAACCGAAAAATACTCGCTTGAACCGAGAATGAACCGAGCTGAAGGAGCTGATCTCCGGAGCGACTGTTCAGTGGAGCGGAGTAAAGAATCTGACAGTTTCATTTGAAACTGGCCAGATAGAGCTTTGGCACAGCACCCTCGCGCTGTAGAACTCCAGATCCTCTGGAGTTAACTCCTTCCTCTCCGGGGCAGTTCAGCTGCAGTGGCTGACTGCTATTGTTATAATATAGCAAGACTTCATGGTGTTTGAACACCCAAACACCCCAATAAGAAGGGGTGGAAAAACATAAAAGGGGGCATCAATAAGTGCCAACAGTGGACTGCCCACCCCATACCCAAAGTAGAAGTTCTGAGAGGGGCAGGCTGGGGGGGAGGTCATAATATAGCAAGACTCCATTAGAAGAAACAACATTACTAAGGTGAGTAATTTTTTCTTCAAACAACATGAAGTCTTGCTATATTATGACTAATGCAGACTACACAGCAGTACCTCCATGGGGGAGGGACAGAACCTACTTAGGGAATAGGCTCTGAAGCATGGCTGTGCCAAACCGAGCATCCCTCCTGGCCTGGATATCCAGGGAGTAATGCTTGGTGAAAGTGTGTACTGTTTTCCAAGTAGCTGCTTGACATATCTCTAAGATAGGGATGTCTCTGGCAGCAGCTAGAGACGCAGCTGTACCTCTGGTAGAGTGAGCCCTCAGGCCTGAAGGGGGAACCTTACCCAGTTTTTGATAGCAAAATTGGATACAAGAGACAATCCACCTGGCAATGGATCTCTTAGTGGCAGGTCTCCCTTTCCCAACCTCACCATAAGTGAGAAATAGTTGGAGGGAGTCAAACCTGTGACCCTTTGGTACGCTCTATGTAGTAACTAGGCCCTCTTAACATCTGTTGTAGCAGCCTCCTCTCATCAGAGGAGGAATGGTCAGTGAAGAACACTGAAGTGAAATAGATTGGTTAAGGTGGAAATCTGAAACCACCTTAGGCAAAACTTCCTGTTAGTCCTGAGGACTACCTTATCCCTGTGAAAGGAAATAAAGTCAGTCTCCACTGATAAAGCCTGTAACTCACTTATGCGCCTGGCAGAAGTGATGGCTACTAGAAATACAGTTTTCCAAGTCAAATACTTAAGCTCTGCTGAAGACAGAGGTTCAAAGGGGGGTTGCATCAGCTGAACAATGCAAACATTAAGATCCCAGACAGGGGCAGGGTCCCTGAATGGAGGATTGGTATGAAGCAATCCCTTAAAAAACTTGGAAAATACAGGGTGAGCAGAAAGTGAAGAGGGCTTCCCTGCTGAAACAAAAGCAGAGACAGCTGCCAAATGCACTTTCAGGGTAGCTGGTCTCAGTCCCAAAGAATTAAGATGGACCATATAGTCCAAAACAATGGGCAAATCAGCAGATTCCGGGGAAATATGAGCCCCAGAACACCATATGGAAAACCTTTCCACTTGGAGTTATAGGTAGCCCTGGTGGAAGGCTTCCTAGAAGCCAAGATTTCGAGAACACCCTGAGAAAGTTGTAGATCAGCAACTTAACCCTCAAGAGCCAGGCCTGAGGTTGAGGGATTTGAGATTCGGATACCAGACTCTCCCCTGGGCACAGGTTAACAGATTGTGGTTCCTGGGGAGACACTGGGGAAGATGGACTGCTAAGGACAGAAGGAGTGGGTACCAGGGCTGCCTGGCCCAGTCTGGAGCAATCAGAATCATCTTGCAGGGCTGAGACCTGATTTTGACTAGCAGCTTGAACAGGAGAGGGAAGGAGGGAAGGCATAGAGAAACTTCCCTTCCCAATCGAGGAGAAAGGCATCCAGGGGGACTGATCCCAACACTGGGGGCCTGCAACAAAAAAGTGGAAGTTGATGATTGTCTGGGGCTGCAAAAAGATCTATCTGAGGGGTGCCCCATCTGGCAAAAACTATCCCCAGAACTAGGGGATCCAGTGACCATTCGTGATGGCCCTGGGAAATCCTGCTGAGAGCATCTGCCAGGACATTGTCCTTGCCTGGGAGGTGAACTGCTATGAGAGAAGTGTTCAGGGAATAAGCCAGAGACCACAACTTATCGCCGTGCACAAGCAACAAGACCGACGCCCTCTTGTTTGTTGTGATGTACACATTGTAGTGGTGCTGTCTGTTCTGACCTGTACCACCTTGTTCTGAACAGATGCAGAAAAAACCTGAAGTGCTAGAAAAACAGCTCTGAGTTCCAACAGATTGATGTGGAGCAGAGATTCCTGAGGGGACCACAACCCCTGGGTGGAGTGGTCGCCCATGTGAGCTCCCCATCCCAAGAGGGACGCATCTGTAGTAAGGGTCAATGAGTGATCATAGAGAGATGAAGGGGACCCCTTGTCTCAGATTGCTCTGATCCTGCCACCACTGAAGGGCCTGGATCAGTGTTCGAGTCACTGGGATTAACTTGGATAGGGAATCTCTTCTTTGAGACCAGAAGGCTCTCAAATGGAACTGAATGTCCCTCATCTGAAATCTTGCTCCTTGCACTACAACTGTGGAAGCAGCCATGTGTCCTAGGAGCTGCAGGAAATGCCTTGCTGGTCGAGAGACCTGCAGAGTGAAGGACGAGGCCAGGGGCCACCAGGGTCCTTACCCTTTCTAGGGAAGGAAGGCTTGGCCTGCTTTGTGTCCAGTTCTGCACCTATAAAGGTGAGTACCTGGACAGGTTCTAGAACTGACTTTGGAAGATTGAGAAGAAAGCCCAGAGAGGTAAGCAGCTGCTGGGTAACTTGCAGGTGTGATTTGACCTGGTCTGGAGATTGACCCACATTATTGAGTCGTCCAGGTAGGGAAAAATGGCAATCTTTTGCCTTCTTAAGTGAGCAACTGCTACTGCAGACATTTTGTGAGTACCCTTGGGCAGAGGTAAGGTCGAAGGGCATTGCTCTGAACTGATAATGGCCTGAGGGCAGTTCAATCTGAGGTACTTTCGGTGGGAGCTCTGATAAGAACATGGAAGTAGGCATCCTTGAGGTCCAGGGAAGCTAGCCAGTCCCTGGCCTTAGAGGGTAAAATCATTCCCAAGTCACCATTTGAATTTTGGTTTTAAAAGGTGCTTGTTCAGATATCTTAGGTCCAGGATGGGCCGCCACTCTCCTGTCTTTTTGGGGTAAAGAAGTACCTGGGTACAGACCTCTGCTCTGGTGTAGGGAGAAGAAAAATTACTCACCTTAGTAATGTTGTTTCTTCTAATGAGTGTTGCTATATTATAGACATTAGCAGTTTGTTCCAGCTCTAGAACTGGCCCGGAGTGAAATGGTTAAAACCATTCCAAAATAGAATTTTGCACGAGAGCAGCTCTACCTGTGCATTTCAAACCTGAACTGTCAGATCTTTACAAGTCAAACTCACTAAGGTCTGTGTGGAAGCTGTAACCTACACTAGCCAAATGGCTACCTAAATAATAACAACCATTGATGGTCCCAACACCCAAGACTCAAGTCAGGGGACCAGAAATACTAACACCATTCTAATAATATGAAATGGAACATAACTATAATAAAACACACACACGCAGCATACATACACACCCCAAAGTCCCAAAGGGACAAAATGCTAACAGGACATAAGTAGTGCCCACACTAAGTTGCCCGCACCCACCAAGTAGAGGTTCTGAGAGGAGCAGGTTATGGGGAGGTTCTATAATATAGCAAGACTCCATTAGAAGAAACAACATTACTAAGGTGAGTAATTTTTTCTTCAAACAACATGAAGTCTTGCATATTATAGACATTAGCAGAATCACAGCAGTACCTCCATGGAGGAGGGACAGAACCTACTAGGGAATAGGCCTGAAGAACAGCTGTGCCAAACCGAGCATCTCTCCTGGCCTGGACATCCATGAGTAATGCTTGCAAAGTGTGTACCGCTTTTCCAAGTAGCAGCCTGCAAATCTCTAATAAAGGGATATCTCTGGCAGCAGCAGAGACGCAGCTAAATTCTGGTAGAATGATTCTCAAACCGGGGTTCTGCTCACTTTCTGATAATAAAATTGATACAGAGACAATCCACCGGCTATTGATCTCTTAGTGGCAGGTTTGCCTTCCCAACTTCACCATAGGTAAGGAAAAGTTGGAGGATTCGAACCTGTGACCTTTGGTACGCTCTATATAATAACTAAGAGCTCTCTTAACATCCAGGCTGTGCAACCTCCTCTCATCAAGAGGAGTGATCAGTGAAAATACTGGAAGGAGATAGATTGATTAAGATTTAAATCTGAAACCACCTTAGCAAAACTTCCTATTAGTCCTAAGGACTACGTTATCCCTGTGGAAAGAAATAAAGTCAGTCTCCACTGACAAGGCTTGCACCACTTATCGCTGGCTCATAGAAGTGATAGCCACTAGAAAACAGTTTCCAAGTTAGGAACTTAAGCTCTGCAGAAGACAGAGGTTCAGTAAGGGGTGTATTAACTGGGCAATGCAAACATTAAGGTCCCAAGCAGGGCGGTTCCCGAAGGAGGATTAGTATGGAGTAATCCCTTAAAAACTTGGAAACACAGGATGAGAGGAAAGAGGGGATGACTTTCCTGCTGACACAAAAGCAGACACAGCTGCCAAATGAACTCTCAGGGTAGCTGGTCTGAGACCCAAGGAATTAAGATGTACCATGTAATCTAACAAAATGGGCAATTCAGCAGATTCTGGGAAATATTTTTCCTAGCACACCAAATGGAAAACCTTTTCCATTTAGAACTATAAGTAGCCCTAGTGGAAGGCTTTCTGGAAGCCTTTAGTATCTCAAGAACACCCTGAGAGAGGTGTAAATCAGCAACTCTAACTCCTCAAGAGCCAGGCCTTGAGGTTGAGGAGTTGAAGTCCGGATACACAAAGCCTTCCCTGGGCACAAGTCAACAGATTGTGATTCCTGGGAGGCACAGGGAAGATGGACTGTCAGAGACAGAAGGAGTGGTACCAGGGCTGCCTGGCTCAATCCGGGGCAATCAGAATCACCCTGCAAGGCTGAGATCTGATTTTGACTGGTACTTTGAATAGGAGAGGAAAGGGGGGGAAAGCACAGAGGAACTTCCCCTCCCAATCCAGAAGAAGGGCATCCAGGGAACTGAGCCCAGCACTGGAGGCCTGCAACAGAACAGAGGAAGTTTGTGATTGTCTGGGGCTGCAAAAGAGCTATCTGAGGGATGCCCACCTGGCAAAAACTATCCCCAGCACTTGAGGATCCAGGGACCATTCGTGATGGCCCTGGGAAATCCTGCTGAGGGCATCCGCTAGGGACATTGTCCTTCCTGGAAGATGAACTGCTATGAGGGTTTGTTCAGGAATAGGCCAGAGACCACAACTTCATTGCCTCGGTGCACAAGGCCGAAGCCGAGGTGCCCCGTTTGTTGATGTACATTGTTGTGGTGTTGTCTGTTCTGACTTGTATCACCTTGTCGTGGACAGATGCAGAAAAAGCTTGAAGAGCTAAAAGACAGCTCTGAGTTCCAGCAAATTGATGTGGAGCAGAGATTCCTGGGGGATCAGACTCCTGAGTGGAAAGGTCGCCCATGTGGGCTCCCCAACCCAGAAGGGAAGCATCTGTAGTGAGAGTCAAGTCATGAGAAGGGGAAATGAAGGGATCCCCGCTCTAATTGCTCTGATCCTGCCACCACTGAGAGCTAGGATCAAGGTTCGAGTCACTGGGACCAACTTGGAAAGGGGGTCTTCTCTGAGACCAAAAGGTTCTCAAGTGAAACTGAATGTCTCTCATCTGAAATCTGGCTCCCTGCACAACAGCTGTGGATGCAGCCATGTGCCCCAGGAGCTGCAGAAAGTGTCTTGCTGGTCGAGAGACCTGCAGAGTGAAGGAAGAGGCCAGAGCCACTAAATTCCTTACCCTTTCTGGGGAAGAAAGGCTCTGGCTAGCTTTTGTCCAATTCTGCCCTATAAAGGTGAGTACCTGGACTGGTTCCAGAACCGACTTTGGTAGGTTTAGCAGAAAACCCAGGAGGTGAGAAGCTGCTGGGTGACCTGCAGGTGAGATTTTACCTGTTCTGGGGACTGGCCTACAATGAGTCAGTCATCTAGATAGGGAAAACAGCAATCCTCTGCCTTCTTAAGTGGGCCACTGCCGCTACTAGACACTTTGTGAATACCCTTGAGCAGAGGTAAGGCTAAGGGCATTGCTCTGAACTGGTAATGACCTGAGGGCAGTTCGAATCTGAGGTACTTTCGATGGGATCTTCTGATTAGGACATGAAATAGGCATCCTTGAGGTCCAGGGAGGCTAGCCAGTCCCCTGGCCTTAGGGAAGGTAAAATCATTGCCAGAGTTACCATTTTGAACTTTGGTTTCAAAAGATGCTTGTTCAGATATCTGAGATCTAAAATGGGCCACCATTCTCTGTCTTTTGGGGTAAGGAAATATCTGAATACAGACCCCTGCCCTGATGCAGGGAGGAACCCTTTCTACTGCTCTGAGAGCTAACAGGGATGAGACCTCTGTTTCAGAGCGTAGGTCTCTAAGCACTTGCAGGTAGAAAGTCTGCTTCTCAACTTGGGAAACTTTTTGAGCTGAGAACCAGACCCTGGCTACTACTTCCAGAACCCACTTGTCTGAGGTTAAAGAAGCCCAATTCTGACTGAAGTAAGCCAGCCTGCCCCCACTAGTACAGGAGAATCGGCCCTGGGCACCCCATCAGGGTGCCTGTGTTCACAGGAGCTTTAGGCTGGGGTGGGAGCAGGTCTGCCCACCCTGCGTCTGCCCCTGCCTCTGAAGAAGCCCCTCTGAGCAGGCAGAGGAGGCCTGAGTCTGCCAGAAAGGGCTCGTGAAAAGGCTCTACCCCTCACCCCTGGGGCATGCCTTTGAGGAGTGGCTTGCCGCCTTAGCCTGGGCACTCTTGTAGTAGTCCTATATTCATCCATCTTCATGTAATTCTCTGTCTGCTCTCCAAACAGAGAATTTCCCACCACAGGAAAATCCATAGCCTTAGTCTGGGTATCCTGTGACAAACTAGTACACTTGAGCCAGGCCAACCTACGAAAAGCTACAGATGTGACCATGACCCTAGAGGAAACATCATTAACATCCACAGCAGCATGAAACTGAACCTTAGAGGCTTCAATGCCGTCAGCAGCCACCTGTTCTAGTTCACTAGCCAGCTGGCCATGGGCCTGCTTGGCCAATTGCATAACAGTATCCCATCTAGATTTCTGATACCTAGCTACATAAGCCATATAATTTGCTTGCCTGGGTCCCAGAGAGGCTGCCATGTTTTTTTTTTTGCCATGGCATCAATCTTCCTGGAATCCTTTGTCAGGAGGATGTAGCCAAGGAATATTATTTATCACAGGCAGCAGCCTGAACTACCCCAACATGACTGCATTGTTGAGAAAGGAATTCTGTATCAGGGCTTGACAATGTATACCTTCTGTCCATCTTTTTATCTACAGGAGGCACAGAATTAGGAGCTTTAAAATTTTAATTGTTTGTTTCTAAAAGACTTATGTAAAGGAATAGACAATCTCATAGACTCTTTAATATCCATCATTTCTACAAAATCAGGCTCCTCTTGCTCATCCACAGCCTCTTCTAAAGGAAGCTGGAGGTTTCAGCAACTTTTATAAAACATAAAATGAGATGGGGACTCAGACAGCATACGGGAGATTCTAAAGGTCTGTCTGGGAGATGTCCGTTCTAATGGGCACACCCAGACCTTCCCAGCCACATTCATACTGTTCATAATCCTCCTCCCCTCCTCTGGTTCATAAAATTCCTCAATATCATAATCCTGAACCACTGGGACCGGACGAACCGACCTTTACCCGATAGTAGGTTCGGACGGACCCTGAGACAGTGACTGGACAATTTGTATGGCTTTCTATCTCTGCAGCAGTTGGAGAAGGGTTTTGACCCAGACCTGCTGATTTTTTTGTTTTCTTTACTGGAATTGGTTCCTCAGAACCAGCTTTTCTTTTGCCCGAGGAAGTCTCGCCTGGTCAGAGGGCACTCCTCCGGGTTGACACAGAACCGGGCTGGCAATCCGTCAGCGGACTTTTTGCTCCTCGCTCCCCCGGAGCTCTGCCCAATCTTTTTCCATGGTGGCTGCAGGGAAATTTACATATCTGGCTGTCTGACTGAGGTGGTCAAACCCCAGACAATAAACACATGGTGTGTGGGTCAGCCTTGGCAAAGACTTCCCACAAACATCACAGTGTTGAAACCCAGTGGGCCCGGTTTTTCTTTGGGTTTCTTGGACATAATGCCAGCCTAACCAGAAAACTTGCCTTTTAACGGCAGTGCCAGGTAAGACACCTTATCGGTTCCTAACTGTGTCACGGTATTGGAAAAACGAATAAATCCGCTTTTTAGAACCGATAAGTACCAGGAACCGCGACTTAAAAATAGTAACTTGTAGTTTTAAATGAGTTTAAATCCCACTGATCGGGTTCAAAATCGAACCGATAACTTACAAGTTCCACACAGACAAAACCTTCATTTACTACGGTTACTACAGATAGAGCTTGAACCGAACCGTTTTAGTGTTAAATAAAACTATTCTCGTTAAATCCAACCGAAAACACTTTTTAAACCGAGAAATGAACCGAGCAGAAGGAGAAATCTCGTAGCGACTGTTCACTGAGGCGGAGTAAAGAATCTGACAGTTCAGGTTTGAAATGACACAGATAGAGCTGCTCTCCTGCCAAAATTCTATTTTGGAATGGTTTTAACCATTTCACTCCGGGAGCAGTTCTAGAGCTGGAACAAACTGCTAATGTCTATAATATAGCAAGACTTCATGTTGTTTGAAACCCTTTCACAGCTCTGAGAGCCAGGAGGGTTGAGACTTCTGTTCAAGGCAAGAGTCTCTAAAGGGTTTGCAGGTGGAAAGATCTGATTCTCATCTTTGGAAATTTTTGAAGCTGAGAACCAGACCCTGGCTCACTACTTCCAGGACCCACTTGTCTGATGTTAAAGACTCCCAGTCCTGGACTTAAGTAAGCCAGCCTGCCCCCACAGGTAATGGAGAACCGCCCTGGGCATCCCATCAGGGTGCCTGTTTGGCAGGGGCTTTAGGCTGAGGGGTGGGAGCAGGCCTGCTTGTACCCCGCCTGCCTCTCCTCTGAAGAACCCCTCTGAACATAAGCTGAAGAGGAGGCCTGGGTCTGGTAAAAGGCCTATGAAAGGCCTGCCTCTACCCCTGGGGCTGCCTCTGAGGAGTGGCTTGCCGCTCCTTGGCTTGTGCACTCTATAAGTGGTTCTATATTCATCCATTTTTCTCATATAATTCTCTGTCTGCTCCCCAAACAGAGAATTTCCCACCAGAAAATCCATAGCCTTAGACTGGGTATCCTGTGACAAAGTAGTACACCTGAGCCAAGCCAATCTAGCGAAAAGCCACAGATGTAGCCATGACTCTAGAGGATACATCATTAGAATCCACTGCAGCATGAAATTGCACCTTAGATGCCTCAATACCATCAGCAGCCACCTGCTCCAGCTCCTTGGCAAGCTGGCTAGGGGCCTGTTTAAAGCCATGACAGTATCCCATCTAGATTTTTGGTATCTCGCAACATAAGCCATATAGTTTGCTTGTCTGAGTCCCAAAGATGCTGCCATGTATTGTTTTTTGGCCGTGGCATCAATCTTCCTGGAGTCCTTGTCAGGAGGATGTGAAGCCAGGGGAATATTAACTTTATCACAGGCTGCAGCCTGAACTACCCCAACATGGCTGCATTGTTGTGAAAGAAATTCTGTATCAGGACCTGACAAAGTGTACCTCCTGTCCATCTTTTTATCCACAGGAGGCACAGAATTAGGAGCTTTTAAAATTTTTATTGTTTGTTTCCTAAAAGATTTATGTAAAGGAATAGACAATCTCCTAGACTCTGGGATATCCATCATCTCTACAAAGTCAGGCTCCTCTTGGCTCATCCACAGCCTCCTCTAAAGGAAGCTGGAGGTTTCAACAACTTTTATAAAACAGAAAATGAGAAGGGACTCAGTAAGCCTAGGGGGAGATTCTCCTAAAGGTCTGTCTGGGGAGATGTCCGGTTCAATGGGCACATCCAGACTTTCAAAGTCACATTCACACTGATCATAATCCTCCTCCCCCTCCTCTGGTTCATAAAACTCCTCTATATCATATTCTTGAACTGGTGGAACCGACCGAACCGACCTTTTGCCAGATAGAGGCGGTTCGGACGGAACCGGGGAAAGTGACTGGACAATCTGTATTGCCCTGGCTATCTCTGCAGCAGTTGGAGAAGGGATTTTTTGACTCCACACCTGCTGACTTTCTAGATCTCTTTGCTGGAACTGGGTCCTCAGAGTCAGCTTTACGTTTGCCCGAGGAAGTTTCGCCCTGGTCAGAGGGTACACCCTCCAGTTCGGTTGGCACCGAACCGGGCTGGCCATCCGGGTCAGCGGACTTTTTGGCCTCCCTTTCCCTGAGCCTACCAACTCTCTTATCTAGGGTAGCTGCAGGGAAATTCTTGCAAATCTGGCAGTCTGCATTGAGGTGGTCAAACCCCAGACAATAAACACATGTGGTGTGTGGGTCAGCCTTGGCAAAGGCTTCCCCACAGACACTACAGTGTTGAAACCCAGTGGGCCCGGTTTTTCTTATGGGTTTCTCAGACATAGTGCCAGTCCTAACCAAAACTTTCCAGTTTATGGCAATCCGCCAAGCAAGACTCTCTTATCGGTTCCCAACCGAGTCACGGGTCGTGGAAAAAAACGTAATAAATTCCGGTTTTTTTAGAACCGATAAGAACCGGGAACCACACTCCAAAATACAAATAATTAGTTTTTTAGGCAATCTGATCGGTTCAAACCGAACCGATAACCGTTTACAAGTTCCCACACAGAAAATGATCAAGTAAAACCTATCTATTACTTACAATACCACAGACAGAGCTTGAACCGACCGGTTGCGGTTTAAATTCGGTTAAAAAAAATGAAAAAACAGTACTTTAACCGACCAAATGAACCAAGCAGAAGGAGAAATCTCCGGAGCGACTGTTCAGTGAGTCGGAGTAAAGAATCTGACAGTTTAAGTTTGAAGAACAACAGACAGAGTTTTCAACCGAGCTCGAGCTCAGCGTTCCATGCCTGGCATGGAAGTTAACTCTTTCACCTCCAGAGCAGTTGGAAGTAGGGGACTCACTGCATATGTCATAATATAGCAAGACTTCATGTTGTTTGAATAGCCTTTACCCTTGCCAGAGGGAGAAAGGCTCTTGCTTTGACTGTATCCAAGTCTATCCCTATGAAGGTTAAGAGTTGCGCTGGCTCGAGAACTGATTTGGAAAGACTGAGGAGGAATCCTAGAGAAAGTGAGCACTTGTTGGGTCACTTGTAAATCTGACTTGACTTGGTCTGGAGACTGACCCACAATGAGCCAGTCATCCAGGTATGGGAGTATGGAGATGTTTTGTCTCCTTAGAAAGGTCACTACTACTGCTAGGCATTTTGTAAACACCCTTGGAACTGATGTTAGGCTGAAGGGCATTGCTTTGAACTGGTAGTGGCCTGAAGGCAGTTCGAACCTGAGATACGTTCTGTGGGAGCACCTGATGGGAATGTGAAAGTAGGCATCCTTTAGGTCCAGGGAGGCTAGCCCAGTCCCCTGGCCTTAGAGAGGGAAGAATTATTCCCAGAGTCACCATTTTGAATTTTGGCTTTACTAGATGCTTGTTTAAGTATCTTAAATCTAGGATGAGCCGCCACTCCCCTGTTTTTTTCGGGGTAAGGAAGTATCTGGAATACAGACCTTTGCCCCTGTGAAGTGTAGAATCTCTCTCTATGGCTCTGAGAGCCAGCAGAGATGAAACCTCTGCCTCTAGGACAATGGTTTCGGAGATGTTTGCAGGTATAAAGGACCTGACCCTCAGCTTCGGACATTTTTTGAAGCTGAGGGCCAGTCCATGGCTTACTACCTCCAGGACCCACTTGTCTGAGGTAACAGACTTCCAGTCCTGGAAGTAGTAAGCCAGCCTGTCTCCTACAGGAACTGGGGAGTCGACCCGGGCTGACACATCAGGGTGTCTGCTTGTCAGGAGCCTTAGGCTGAGAGGAGGATGCAGCCCTGCTCATCCCTCTTCTGCCTCCCCCTCTGAAGAACCCCCTCTGGGAAAAAGGAGAGGAAGCCTGTGCCTGGTAGAAAGGCCTGTGAAAAGGCCTGCCCCTACCCCTAGCTTGCTGCTTCTGATGAGTTGCCTGCCTTTCCTTGGCCTGTGCACTCCTGTAGGTGGTCCTATACTCATCCATCTTTTTCATATAATTCTCTGTCTGCTCCACAAACAGAGAATTCTCAACAACAGGGAAATCCATGGCCTTAGCCTGGGTGTCCTGTGATAGGCTAGTACATCTGAGCCAAGCCAGTCTCTGAAGAGCCACAGATGTAGCCATGACTCTTGATGACACATCATTGGAGTCCACAGCAGCATGAAACTGGATTTTTGATGCCTCAATTCCATCAGCAGCCACCTCCTCCAACTCCTTGGCAAGTTGGGGGAAAGCCTGTTTAGCCAGCTCCAGAACAGAATCCCATCTGGACTCCTGGTATTTGGCTGTGTAGGCCATATAGTTAGCCTGCCTGAGTCCCAAGGAAGATGGCATGTACTGTTTTTTTGCCATGGCATCCAGCTTCCTGGAGTCTTTATCTGGGGGTTGTGAAGCCAAGGGTATGTTAGCCTTATCACAGGCAGCAGCCTGCAGAACCCCAGCATGGCTGTATTGATGGTACAAGTACTCTGTACCTGGGCCTGACAACATATACCTCTTGTCCATTCGCCTGTCCACAGGAGGTAAAGAATTTGGAGTCTTAAGTAACTTCTGTGTCTGTTTCCCAAAGGATTTGTGAAGCAGAATAGACAATCTCTTGGACTCTGGGATGTCCATCATCTCCACATAGTTAGGTTTCTCTTGCTCCTCGACAGCTTCATTCAGAGGGAGCTGGAGAGTTTCTGCCATTTTTTTGTAGAACATAAAGTGGAAAGGGGACCTTCAGAAAGCCTAGGAGGGGAAACACCAGACGGTCTGTCTGGGGAGATGTCCAGTTCTATGGGCTCATCCAGACCTTCCACACCATCATCATCATCATCATCATAATCTTCATCCCCCTCCAAGTCCAGTTCATAAAAGTCTTCAGGGGAATAATCTTGAACCAGAGGAACCAACCGAATGCCTACCGAGAGACGTCGGATCAGCCAGAACCGAACGGAGCGATTCGACTATACTAATCACCCTGGCAATCTCGTTGGTGGTTGGACGATGTGGTTCTGGATCCGAACCGGCCGATTTCTCTTTTTTCTTTCTTTTTGCCGAAACCGCTCCCTCAGGATCGGCTCTCCATTTGCCCGAGGGAGTCTTGCCCAGGTCAGTGAGCACTCCCTCAGGTTCGGTCGGAACCGAACCGGGCTGGCCATCTGGGTCAGCAGACTTCTTGGCCTCCTTTTGCCTAAGCCTGCCCAATCTTTTATCCAGGTTGGCTTTAGGGAAATTTTTACATATTTGGCAGTCTGACTCCAGGTGGTCAAAACCCAGACAATAAACACAGGTGGTGTGGGGATCAGCCTTAGCAAAGGCCTCCCCACACTCACTGCAGTGTTGAAACCCAGTGGGCCCAGTTTTTCTCTTGGGTTTCTCAGACAAAGCCATCCTATAACTTACCCTTTTTATGGCAACAGCCAGGCAAGACCCCTTATCGGTTCCTAACCGCGTCACGGGTGTTGGAAAAACACAATAAAACACATTTTTTTTGGAACCGATAAGGACCAGTACCTCACACTAAATTCAGCTAAATGAAAAAAAACACAAGACAAGATACAGACAACCGGTTCAGCCAAACCGGTTGAAATACAAGTTTTTACAATTTCCACAAAACATTCAGCACTAGTCCACTACCTAAGTACTTACTGTACTGCAGATAGGGATCTGAACTGAAATAAAGTAAAACTAGCAGTATAAACCGACGTTTTTTACAGGACCGAATGGTTAGCGAAGGAGAAATCTCCGGAGCGACTGTTAAGTTAGGCGGAGTAAAGAATCTGATGGTTACACTTCAAAGTGCAGCAGACAGAGGTTTGAACCGAGCTCGAGCTCAATATTCTATGCTCTGGCATAGAGTTAACTCTTCCTCTCCGGAGCAGTTCAAGTGCTGGGGCTAACTGCATAATGTCAGAATACAGCAAGACTTAATTTTGTTTGAACAAAGAATTACCCACCTCAGGGAAATCCAAGGCCTTAGCCTAGGTGTCCTGTGAGAGGTTAGTATATCTGAGCCAAGCAAATCTGCTAAGAGACACAGATGTAGCCATGACTTGTGATGAAACATCATTAGAGTCCACAGCAGCATGAAATTGGATCTTAAATGCCTCAATCCCATCAGCAGCCACCTCCTCCAGCTCTTTGGCTAGCTGGGGGAAGCCTGTTTAGCCAACTAAAGAACAGTATCCCACCTGGACTTCTGGTATCTGGCTGTGTAGGCCATATAGTTTGCCTGCCTGAGTCCCAAGGAGTATGCCAAGTACTGTTTCTTGGCCATAGCATCCACCTTCCTAGAATGTTTATCTGGGGTGTGTGAAGCCAAATATATATTAGCCTTGTCACAGGCTGCAGCCTGCATGACCCCAACATGACTGCATTGTTGGAACAAGTACTCTGTACCTGAGCCTGACAGCATATAGCTCCTGTCCATTCTCTTGTCCACAGGAGGTAATGAATTTGGTGTCTGAATAATTCTTTGTGTCTGTTTCCCAAAAGATTTATGGAGGGGAATAGACAGCCTTTTGGACTCTTGGATGTCCATCATCTCTACATAGTCAGGCTCCTCTTGTTCCTCAACAGCTTCAACCAGAGGGAGCTGGAGGGTCTCTGCCACTTTTTTGTAAAACAAATAGTGGGAAGGGGACTCAGAAAGCCTAGGAGGGAAACACTGGAAGGCCTGTCTGGGGAGATGTCCGGTTCAATGGGCTCATCCAGGCCTTCCACACCATCATCATCATCATCATCGTACCCTTCTTCTCCTTCCAAATCTGGTTCATAATAATCATCCGGACAATATTCCAGAACTGGAGGAACCGACCAAACTGAGCGCCTACCGGGAGGCGCCGGATTGGCTGGAACTGAACGGAGCGATTCTACGATGCTAATCGCCCTGGCAATCTCTTTGGCGGTTGGATGTGACAGTTCTGGATCTGAACCGGATGATTTCTTTTTTCTCTTTGATGGAACCGACCCCTCAGGATTGGCTCTCCTTTTGCCCGAGGAAGTATCGCCCAGGGCAGTGGGCACTCCCTCAGGTTCAGTCGGAACTGAACCGGGCTGGCCATCCGGATCAGCAGACTTCTCAGCCTCCTTTTCCCTAAACCTACCCAATCTCTTGTCCAGGCTGGCCTTCAGGAAATTTTCACATATTTGGCAGTCGGAATTGAGGTGGTCAAACCCCAGACAATACACGTAGATGGTATGAGGGTCTGCCTTAACAAAGGCATCCCCACACTCACTACAGTGCTGAAACCCAGTGGGCCCGGTTTTTCTTTTGGGTTTCTCAGATGTAGCCATCCTAACCACTTACCCTTTAGAAGCTTTAAAGCCAGGCAAGACCCTCCTATCGGTTACCAACCATGTTTCGGGCTGTGGAAAAAAAGTCTAAAAATAGGTTTTTTTTTAAACTGACAGGGACCGGTACCTCACACTAATACAAATAAAACCAAGACTTACAGAATAAAGAAAGAAAACAATCGGTTCCAAACCGGACCGATTGAAAAGTTTTACAATTTCCACACACAGAAGATAAACAGATGTACTATGGTAAGTGCCTATTAATCACCATAATCAGCAGTCACACAGCTTTGTTATGCACTGTTTAGAATTTTAAAAGTTGTTAACCACACTTCGGAACTTCCAAACAGTGGCATAACAAAACAGAATGCACCAGAGTTCCATAATTCTCACACATAGAATGCAAACAGTGTTTTTTGACCATACACTATAAAAGATGATGGCTGGGGATCAGGTGACAACCATGCTGAAATCACCTCTCGTGGTTGCTAGGGCTACAGTAAACATCTCGAGCTGTGCTCTGGAGGTTTACCATGTTGTCCTAGCAACCATTCGAGGTGATTACGGCATGGTTATCACCCGATCCCCAGGCATTATCCTCTATGTCCACTACCTACAACACTTACTGTACCACAGACAGGGATCTGAACCAAAAAAACAATAAAATTTGCAGTTTAAAAACGACGTTTTACTGAGGCCAAAGCGACAAGCGAAGGAGATTTCTCCGGAACGACTGTTCAGTTAGGCGGAGTAAAGAATCTGACGGTTACACTTTGAAGTGCAGCAGACAGGTTTGAACCGAGCTCAAGCTCAACGTTCTATGCTCTGGCATAGAGTTAACTCTTTCCTCTCCGCAGCAGTTCAAGTTCTGGGGCTAACTGCATAATGTCAGAATACAGCAAGACTTCATGTTATTTGAATTCCGTAACTGAGCCTGACAGCATGTATCTCCTGTCCATTTTCTTATCCACAGGAGGTAAAGAATTAGGCATTTGTAAAAAATGTTCTTGTCTGTTTCCTCAAGGACTTGTGAGGAGGGATAGACAGCCTTTTGGACTCTGGGACGTCCATCATTCCTATATAGTCAGGCTCTTCTTCCTCTTCAGCAGCTTCCACCACTGGGAGATGGAGAGTTTCAGCCACTATTCTGTAAAACAGAAAATGGGAAGGGGACTCAAATAGCCTAGGAGGAGAGATATTGGAAGGTCTGTCTGGGGAGATGTCAGGCTCTATAGGCTCATCTAGGCCTCCAAAATCAGTATCCTCAAAATCCTCTTCCTCCTCTTCATCTCCCTCCCACTCCACATCATAAAACAATTCCAGATCATAATCCAATGGAGTTGGGTCCAAACGAACTGACCGCTTAGTCGGAGGGGTCGGTTCGGAAGGAACCGGACAAAGCAACTGCACAATGCTTATCACTTTGGCTATTTCAGCGGCGGTTGGAACTTGCGGTTCAGGATCCAAACCGGCCGACTTCCTTTTCCTTTTTGATGGAACCGACCCCTCAGGGTTGGATCTCCTTTGGCCCGAGGGTGTATCGCCCCTGTCAGCAGACACCCCCTCAGGTTTGGTTGGAACAGAACCGGGCTGGCCATCCGGGTCATGGACTTCTCTGCCTCCCTTTCCTGCAGCCTACTTAATCTCTTATCCAAAGTGGCTTTGGGAAAGTTTTTACATATTTGACAGTCTGATTTGAGGTGGTCAAACCCCAGACAATAAACACAAATGAGGTGGGGATCAGCTTTAGCAAAAGCCTCCCCACACTCAGTACAGTGTGGAAACCCAGTGGGACTGGTTTTCTTCTTGGGTTTCTCAGACATAGCCTTAACCTACCAATTACCCATAACAGCTTTTAAGCCAGGTAATACGACCTTATCGGTTACCAACCATGTCACGGGCTATGGAAAAAAAGAAAGAAAATCTCATTTTTTTGAAACTGATAAGAACTGGACACCACTACTAAAACCCAGAAAAAAATAAAGATAAGAGATTGTTTCGGTTCCCAACTGGACCGACCGATAAGAAACCGAAGAAAACAATTTCCACACAGTAAAATTCAGAAACAACTTACTATCTCTCTACTTACACTACCCTGTACCATAGACAGAGATCTGATACGGAAAAAACAAGAAAATCGGTTGGACAAACCGACCAATTCAAACTTTACCGAACCGAAGCGAAGGTGAAATCTCCGGAGCGACTTCACAGTTAGGCGGAGTAAAGACTCTGATGGTTGCACTGAGATGTACCAGAGACAGAGGTTTGAAAACCGAGCTCGAGCTCAACGTTCTATGCCTGGCATAGAATTAACCCCTTACTCTCCAGAGCAGTTCGAGTGCTGAGGCTAACTGCATATAGTCAGAATACTGCAAGACTTCATGTTGTTTGAAAACAGAGCATTAATTTGGGGTCTGAAAGCTTCTTGGTAGCTCACAGCACAGCAGCTGAGGAGAAGCTGTGGAGAAGCGACCCAGGACAGCCTGCAAGCAATGCAGCCAGTCAGAGCCTGGCCAGTACCAGAATCAGCCAATTGGCTTCTTCCTCCCTCGGCTCTGCTCCAATCATTTCCCTGGCTTTGGAGCTGGTGTCGAGGTGCTGCACCTGGGGCTGTTCAGAAGGGAAAAGTCCTCAGGGTGGCGACTTTCAGATGGACTGGCCGGTGACATCCTCCCACTGGTCACAGAACTAGAGATGGGCCATTGGGGCTACACCTGAGAAAGAAAGGGGAAAGGTCAAAATATAGCCCCACAGGCACAGGCTTAGCAGGGTGCTTAATGGTAGGGCAGGGATTAGTGATGTGGGAGGGAGCAGGTTAGCCAAGAGACAGGTAGGGGAAGGGGGGAGCTCAAGCAGCACAAAGGGTGGCCGTAGCTTTGGCGCCTAACTGCAGAGACAAAAAATAGTAGTTGAACAAGGGGTAGACAGAGGAAGGGGGAAACCGAACACCGCAACTAGGTGGCTGTGGTTTGGTGCCTAAATTTAAAGAAGGCACCAGTGGTCCAATTCTAGCCACAGGGAGTAGCAGGGATAAACATTTAAAATTAAATAAAAATAAAAAGCAGCTTAGAGGCTAAGGAACAGGGCTCAGTTGTGGAGTATGAGCAGGAATTTCAGTAAAGAGCAGGGTAGGGATACAGAGGAAGCAAGGCTGGTACAAGGGAGACCTGACACAGACTTGAGAAGAGTCTTAGCAGAAAAAAAGAATAAAGGCTTAGCTTAGGTATAACTACTGGGAATACTGTCACACCCAAGGAGTGACAGTATCCCCAACAAATCACGTCCTGTCATGCATTATTGCTTAAATATGAAACTTACAGCTCCTCAAAATCTAGAAGATAGTCCATGTTGCTGTCAAACATCTGGAATTGCAGTTTTAAATTGGCAATGTCTTCCACTTCCCATTTAGGGTACTTCTTTAGTATCTCTGCAGTCTTTCCCTCCCTCTGGATTTCAAAATCTACAGTTTCATCAGAAAATGAATACGTATGTGAGAAGTATATACAAACTAACCAATACTATACAAGAATAGATAACAATATGCAACTGCTGTACTATGACAAAAAAGAAACAGAAAGGGTGTCTCTTTTTCAGGCCATACAGAATGTTTGACAGGTTGAGGAGGAACCAGAAGAAAAAATTACTCACCTTAGTAATGTTGTTTCATCTAGTGGGAGTCTTGCTATATTATGACATATGCAGTGAGTCCTAACCTTCGAACTGCTCCGGAGGTGAAAGAGTTAACTTTCCATGCCAGGCATGGAACTTTGAGCGCGAGCTCGGTTGAAAAGAAAAAATTACTCACCTTAGTAATGTTGTTTCTTCTAATGGAGTCTTGCTATATTATAGACATTAGCAGTTTGATCCAGCTCTAGAACTGCCCGGAGGAAATGGTTAAAACCATTCCAAAATAGAATTTTGGCACGAGCAGCTCTATCTGTGTCATTTCAAACTTGAACTGTCAGATCTTTACGAGCCAAACTCACTAAGGTCTGTGTGGAAGCTGTAACCTACACTAGCCAAATGGCTACCTAAATAATAACAACCATTGATGGTCCCAACACCCAAGACTCAAGTCAGGGGACCAGAAATACTAACACCATTCTAATAATATGAAAATGGAACATAAGTATAATAAAACACACACCGTACACATACACACCCCAAAGTCCCAAAGGGACAAAATGCTAACAGGACATAAGTAGTGCCCACACTAAGTTGCCTGCACCCACCAAGTAGAGGTTCTGAGAGGGGCAGGTTGGGGGAGGTCTATAATATAGCAAGACTCCATTAGAAGAAACAACATTACTAAGGTGAGTAATTTTTTCTTTAAACAACATGAAGTCTTGCTATATTATAGACATTACAGAATACACAGCAGTACCTCCATGGAGGAGGGGCAGAACCTACTTAGGAATAGGCTCTGAAGAACAGCTGTGCCAGGCCGAGCATCTCTCCTGGCCTGGACATCCAGGAGTAATGCTTGGTAAAAGTGTGTACCGTTTTCCAAGTAGCAGCCTGGCAAATCTCTAATAAAGGATATCTCTGGCAGCAGCTAGAGGCGCAGCTGTACCCGGTAGAATGAGCCCTCAAACCGGGGGCTCTGCCCACTTTCTGATAACAAAATTGGATACAGAGACAATCCACCTGGCTATTGATCTCTTAGTGGCAGGTTTGCCTTACCCAGCTTCACATAGGTGAGGAAAAGTTGGAGGATTCGAACCTGTGACCTTTGGTATGCTCTATATAATAACTAAGAGCTCTCTTAACATCCAGGCTGTGCAACCTCCTCTCACCGAAGAGGAGTGATCAGTGAAAAATACTGGAAGGAGATAGATTGATTAAGATGGAAATCTGAAACCACCTTAGGCAAAAACTTCCTATTAGTCCCTAAGGACTACCTTATCCCTGTGGAAAGAAATAAAGTCAGTCTCCACTGACAAAGCTTGCAATTCACTTATCGTCTGGCAGAAGTGATAGCCACCAGAAAAACAGTTTTCCAAGTTAGGTACTTAAGCTCTGCAGAAGACAGAGAGGTTCAAAAGGGGTTGCATTAACTGGGCAATGCAAACATTAAGGTCCCAAGCAGGGGCGTTCCCGAAAAGGAGGATTAGTATGGAGTAATCCCTTAAAAACTTGGAAAACACAGGATGAGAGGAAAGAGGGATGAATTTCCTGCTGACACAAAAAGCAGACACAGCTGCCAAATGAACTCTCAGGTAGCTGGTCTGAGACCCAAGGAATTAAGATGTACCATGTAATCTAACAAAATGGGCAATTCAGCAGATTCTGGGGAAATATTTTTCCCAGCACACCAAATGGAAAACCTTTCCATTTAGAACTATAAGTAGCTAGTGGAAGGCTTTCTGGAAGCCTTTGGGATCTCAAGAACACCCTGAGAGGTGTAAATCAGCAAACTCTAACTCCTCAAGAGCCAGGCCTTGAGGTTGAGGATTTGAGGTCCGATACCAAACCCTTCCCTGGGCACAAGTCAACAGATTGTGATTCCTGGGGAGGCACAGGGGAAGATGGACTGTCAGAGACAGAAGGAGTGGGTACCAGGACTGCCTGGCCCAATCCGGGGCAATCAGAATCACCCTGCAAGGCTGAGATCTGATTTTGACTAGTACTTTGAATAGGAGAGGAAAGGGGGAAGCAGAGGAACTTCCCTCCCAATCCAGAAGAAGGGCATCCAGGGGAACTGAGCCCAGCACTGGAGGCCTGCAGCAGAACAGGAAGTTGGTGATTGTCTGGGACTGCAAAAGATCTATCTGAGGGATGCCCCACCTGGCAAAAACTATCCCAGCACTTGAGGATCCAGGGACCATTCTGTGATGGCCCTGGGAAATCCTATGAGGGCATCCGCTAGGACATTGTCCTTCCCTGGAAGATGAACTGCTATGAGGGAAGTGTTCGGGAATGGGCCAGAACCACAACTTCATTGCCTCGGTGCACAAGGTCGAAGACCGAGTGCCCTCTGTTTGTTGATGTACCATATTGTTGTGGTGTTGTCTGTTCTGACTTGTATCACCTTGTTGTGGACAGATGCAGAAAAGCTTGAAGAGCTAAAGACAGCTCTGAGTTCCAGCAAATTGATGTGGAGCAGAGATTCCTGGGGACCAAACTCCCTGAGTGGAAAGGTCGCCCATGTGGGCTCCCAACCCAGAAGGAAGCATCTGTAGTGAGAGTCAAGTCGTGAGAAGGGAAATGAAGGGGACCCCGCTCTTAAATTGCTCTGATCCTGCCACCACTGGAGAGCTAGGATCAAGGTTCGAGTCACTGGGACCAACTTGGAAAGGGGGTCTTCTCTGAGACCAAAAGGTTCTCAAGTGAAACTGAATGTCTCTCATCTGAAATCTGGCTCCCTGCACAACAGCTGTGGATGCAGCCATGTGCCCCAGGAGCTGCAGAAAGTGTCTTGCTGGTCGAGAGACCTGCAGAGTGAAGGAAGAGGCCAGAGCCACTAAATTCCTTACCCTTTCTGGGGAAGAAAGGCTCTGGCTAGCTTTGTGTCCAATTCTGCCCCTATAAAGGTGAGTACCTGGACTGGTTCCAGAACTGACTTTGGTAGGTTTAGCAGAAAACCCAGGGAGGTGAGAAGCTGCTGGGTGACCTGCAGGTGAGATATTACCTGTTCTGGGAACTGGCCTACAATGAGCCAGTCGTCTAGATAGGGAAAAACAGCAATCCTCTGCCTCCTTAAGTGGGCCACTGCCACTGCTAGACACTTTGTGAATACCCTTGGAGCAGAGGTAAGGCCGAAGGGCATTGCTCTGAACTGGTAATGACCTGAGGGCAGTTCGAATTTTAGGTACTTTCGATGGGATCTTCTGATTAGGACATGGAAATAGGCATCCTTGAGGTCCAGGAGGCTAGCCAGTCCCTGGCCTTAGGGAAGGTAAAATCATTGCCAGAGTTACCATTTTGAACTTTGGTTTCAAAAGATGCTTGTTCAGATATCTGAGATCTAAAATGGGCCGCCACTCTCCTGTCTTTTTGGGGTAAGGAAGTATCTGGAATAAGACCCTGCCCTGATGCAGGGAGGAACCCTTTCTACTGCTCTGAGAGCTAACAGGGATGAGACCTCTGTTTCCAGAGCGAGGGTCTCTAAGCACTTGCAGGTAGAAAAGTCTGCTTCTCAACTTGGGAAACTTTTGAAGCTGAGAACCAGACCCTGGCTTACTACTTCCAGAACCCACTTGTCTGAGGTTAAAGAAGCCCAATTCTGACTGAAGTAAGCCAGCCTGCCCCCACTGGTACAGGAGAATCAGCCCTGGGCACCCCATCAGGGTGCCTGTTTCATGAGGAGCTGCAGGCTGGGGGTGGGAGCAGGTCTGCCCACCCCTCGTCTGCCCCTGCCTCTGAAGAAGCCCCTCTGAGCAAGGCAGAGGAGGCCTGAGTCTGGTAGAAAGGCCTGTGAAAAAGGCTCACCCCTGCCCCTGGGGTATGCCTTGAGGAGTGGCTTCACGCCCTTAGCCTGGGCACTCTTGTAAGTAGTCCCATATTCATCCATCTTCTTCATGTAGTTCTCTGTCTGCTCTCCAAACAGAGAATTTCCCACCACAGAAAAATCCATAGCCTTAGTCTGGGTATCCCTGACAAACTAGTACACCTGAGCCAGGCCAACCTACGAAAAGCTACAGATGTGGCCATGACCCTAGAGGAAACATCATTAACATCCACAGCAGCATGAAACGAACCTTAGAGGCTTCAATGCCATCAGCAGCCACCTGTTCTAGTTCACTAGCCAGCTGGCCATGGGCCTGTTTGGCCAATTGCATAACAGTATCCCATCTAGATTTCTGATACCTAGCTACATAAGCCATATAATTTGCTTGCCTGAGTCCCAGAGAGGCTGCCATATACTGTTTTTTTGCCATGGAATCAATCTTCCTGGAATCTTTGTCAGGAGGATGTGAAGCCATTAGCTTTATCACAGGCAGCAGCCTGAACTACCCCAACATGACTGCATTGCTGAGAAAGGAATTCTGTATCAGGGCCTGACAATGTATACCTTCTGTCCATCTTTTTATCTACTGGAGGCACAGAATTAGGAGCTTTTAAAATTTTAATTGTTTGTTTCCTAAAAGACCTATGTAAAGGAATAGACAATCTCCTAGACTCTGGAATATCCATCATTTCTACAAAATCAGGCTCCTCTTGCTCATCCACAGCCTCTCCTAAAGGAAGCTGGAGGGTTTCAGCAACTTTTTTATAAAACATAAAATGAGATGGAGACTCAGACAGCATAGGGGAGATTCTAAAGGTCTGTCTGGGGAGATGTCGGTTCAATGGGCACACCCAGACCTTCCCAGCCACATTCATACTGATCATAATCCTCCTCCCCCTCCTCTGGTTCATAAAATTCCTCAATATCATAATCCTGAACCACTGGGACCGGACGAACTGACCTTTTACCAGATAGTGGTGGCTCGGACGGACCCTGAGACAGTGACTGGACAATTTGTATGGCTTTTGCTATCTCTGAAGCAGTTGGAGAAGGAATTTTGGACTCCAGACCTGCTGATTTTCTTGTTTTCTTTACTGGAATTGGTTCCTCAGAACCAGCTTTTCTTTAGCTTAGGAGTCTGGCCCTGGTCAGAGGGCACTCCCTCTGGTCGGTTGGCACCGAACCGGGCTGGCCATCGGGTCAGTGGACTTTTGGCCTCTGCCCCTGAGCCTGCCCAATCTTTTTACAGGGTGGCTGCAGGAAATTCTTACATACCTGGCAGTCTGACTGGAGGTGGTCAAACCCCAGACAATAAACACATGTGGTGTGTGGGTCAGCCTTGGCAAAGACTTCCCCACAAACATCACAGTGTTGAAACCAGTGGGCCTGGTTTTTCTTTTGGGTTTCTCAGACATAATGCCAGCCCTAACCAAAACTTGCCCTTTAGCGGCGGTGCCAGGCAGACACCCTTATCAGTTCTAACCGTGTCACGGGTATTGGAAAAAAAGCGTAATAAATCCGTTTTTAGAACCGATAAGAACGGGAACCGCACTCTAAAATAGTAACTTTTAGTTTTAAATGAGTTTAAACCCACTGATCGGTTCAAAACAGAACCGACAACCAAGTTCCACAGACAAAACCTTCATTTACTTACGGTTACCACAGATAGAGCTTGAACTGAGCAGGTTTTTGCGGTTAAATAAAACTATTCTCGGTTAAAATCCAACCAGAAAACACTTTAAACCGAGAAATGAACCGAGCAGAAGGAGAAATCTCCGAGCGACTGTTCACTGAGTAGAGAAGAATCTGACAGTTCAAGTTTGAAATGACACAGATAGAGCTGCTCTCATGCCAAAATTCTATTTTGGAATGGGTTTAACTCATTTCACTCCGGGGCAGTTCTAGAGCTGGATCAAACTGCTAATGTCTATAATATAGCAAGACTTCATGTTGTTTGAAGAAAAAATTACTCACCTTAGTAATGTTGTTTCTTCTAATGGAGTCTTGCTATATTATGACATATGCAGGCAGTATTACCGCAGGTTAGAACTGCTCCGGAGGTGAAAGAGTTAAATTTCATGCAGTGCATGAAATCTTGAGCGCGAGCTTGGTTGAACACTGTCTGTTGTGCTTCAAACCTAAACTGTCAGATCTTTACGAGCAATACTCACTAAAGGTTCTGTGTGGAAACTGTAAACCTACACTAGCCAACTGGTTACTATATATTAACACATTTTATGGTCCCAACAATAAGACTCAAGTCAGGGGACCAAAGAATGGAATACACCAGCAAACAAAAAAGCTAACACTAGGTGCTAACAGATCACTACCCACCCACAACCCAAAAACAATAAAAAGGTTCTGAGAGGGGCAGGTGGGGGGGGTAGTCATATAGCAAGACTCCATTAGAAAAACAACATTACTAAGGTGAGTAATTTTTTCTTCAAACAACATGAAGTCTTGCTATATTATGACATATGCAGACAACACAGCTGTACCTCCATGGAGGAGGGCAGAACCTACTTAGGAAATAGGCTCTGAAGCACAGCTGTGCCAAACCGAGCATCACTCCTAGCCTGAGTGTCCAAGGAGTAATGCTTTGTGAAAATGTGAACTGTTTTCCAAGTAGCTGCTTGACATATCTCTAAGATAGGAATGTCCCTGGCAGCAGCCAAGGACGCAGCTGTACCTCTTGTAGAATGAGCCCTCAAGCCTGAAGGGGGAACCTTACCCAGTTTTTGATAACAAAATTGGATACAAGAAACAATCCACCTGGCAATGGATCTTTTAGTGGCAGGTTTCCCTTTACATACCTCACCATAAGTGAGGAAGAGTTGGAGGGAATCAAACCTGTGACCCTTGGTACGCTCTATATAGTAGCTAAGGGCCCTTTGTACATCCAGACTGTGCAATCTCCTCTCACCAGAGGAGGAATGGTCAGTGAAATACACGGGAAGAGACATAGATTGATTCAGATGAAAGTCGAGACCACCTTAGGGCAAGAACTTTCATTAGTCCTGAGGACCACTTTATCCTATTAAAGGAGATAAAATCAGGCTCCACTGACAATGCTTGTAGTTCACTTATACGCCCTAGCAGAAGTGATGGCTACCAAAACACAGTCTTCAAGTCAGGTACTTAAGCTCTGCTGAAGACATGGGTTCAAAGGGGGTTGCATAAGCTGGGCAATGCAAATATTAAGATCCCATGGGAGCAGGGATCCCTGAAGGGAGGGTTGATGTGAAGCAACCCTTTGAAAAACTTGGAGAACACCGGATGAGCCGAAAGAGAAGAGGTTTTACCTGCTGATAAGAAAGCAGACACTGCTGCCAGGTGTACCTTTAGGGTAGCTGTCTTCAGCCCTAAAGCATTTAAGTGCACCATATAATCCAGAACTGTGGGCATGCCGGCAGAGTCTGGGGGAATACCCTTGTCAGAGCACCATATGGAAAATCTCTTCCATTTGGAGTTATAAGTAGCTCTGGTGGAAGGCTTCCTTGAGGCCTTCAAAACATTGAGCACCCCTTGAGAAAGATGTAAGCCAGCAAACTCTAATTCTTCAAGAACCAGGCCTTGAGATTGAGAGATTTGAGATTGGGTACAAACCCTCCCTGTGCACAGGTTAACAGATTGTAATTAATGGGAAGACACAGTGGAAGTTGGACTGCTAGGATAGCAGAAGTGGATACCAGGGCTGTCTCGGCCAATCTGGAGCAATCAGGATCATCCTGCAAGGTTGAGATCTGATCTTGACTACACACTGAACAGGAGAGGGAAAGGGGGACATAGAAACTTCCTTCCCAATTGAGAAGGAAGGCATCCAGAGGGACTGAGCCCAACACTGGGGGCCTGCAACAGAAAAGAGGAAGTTGGTGATTGTCTGGGGCTGCAAAAAGATCTAGCTGAGGAGTGCCCCACCTGGCAAACACCACCTCCAGGATAAGGGGATCCAGAGTCCATTCGTGATGGCCCTGGGAAATCCTGCTGAGAGCATCTGCCAGGACATTGTCCTTGCCTGGGAGGTGAACTGCCAAAGGGAGGTGTTCAGGGAATAAGCCAGAAACCACAACTTCATTGCTTTGGTGCACAAGGCCGTAGACCGAGTGCCCCCCTGCTTGTTGATGTACCACATTGTAGTGGTGTTGTCTGTTCTGACTTGTACCACTTTGTTCTGAACAGATGTGGAAAAAGCTTGAAGTGCTAGAAAAACTGCTCTGAGTTCCAACAGATTGATGTGGAGCAGAGATTCCTGAGGGGACCACAGTCGCTGAGTGGTGAGGTTGCCCTTGTGAGCTCCCTACCGCAAGAGAGACACATCTGTAGTAAGGGTCAAGGAGTGAGATTGCGGGATAAAGGGTACCCCTTGTCTCAGGTTGGTCTGATTCTGCCACCATTGCAGGGCCTGGATCAGGGTTCGAGTTACTGGGATCAACTTGGTTAGAGGATCTCTCCTTTGAGACCAGAAGTCTCTCAAATGGAACTGAATGTCCCTCATTTGAAATCTTGCTCCCTGCACTGCTGCTGTGGAAGCAGCCATGTGCCCTAGGAGCTGCAGAAAATGCCTTGCTGGCCGAGAGACCTGCAGAGTGAAGGAGGAGGCCAGAGAAACCAGGGTCTTTGCCCTTTCTAGAGGAAGGAAGGCTCTGGCCTGTTGTGTGTTCAGTTCTGCACCTATGAAAGTGAGAAGCTGAACAGGCTGTAGAACTGACTTTGGAAGATTGAGAAGAAAACCTAGAGATGTGAGCAGCTGCTGGGTGACTTGAAGGTGTAATTTGACTTGTTCTGGGGACTGGCCTACTATGAGCCAGTCGTCCAGGTAAGGAAAGATGGCAATCTTTTGCCTTCTTAAATGAGCAACTGCTACTGCCAGACATTTTGTGAATACCCTTGGGGCAGAGGTGAGACCGAAGGGCATTGCTCTGAACTGATAATGGCCTGAGGGCAGTTCGAATCTGAGGTACTTTCGGTGGGAGCTTCTGATGAGGACATGGAGTAGGCATCCTTGAGGTCCAGGGACACTAGCCAGTCCCCTGGCCTTAGGGAGGTAAATAACTCCCAAAGTCACCATTTTGAATTTTGGTTTTAAAAGGTGCTTGTTTAGGTATCTGAGATCCAGGATGGGCGCCATTCTCCTGTCTTTTTGGGGTAAGGAAGTACCTGGAATACAACCCTTTGCCCTGGTGTAGAGGAGGAACCCTCTCCACAGCTGAGAGCCAGGAGGGTTGAGACTTCTGTTTCAAGCGAGAGCCTCTAAAGGACTTGCAGGTGGAAAGGATCTGGCTCTCATCTTTGGAAAATTTTTGAAGCTGAGAACCAGTCCTGACACTACTTCCAGGACCCACTTGTCTGGACGTTAAAGACTTCCAGTCCTGAACTAAGTAGCCAGCCTGCCCCTACAGGTAGTGGAGAATCGGCCCTGGCCATCCCATCAGGGTGCCTGCTTGGCAGGAGCTTAGGCTGAGGGGTGGGAGCAGGCCTGCTCGTACCCCGTCTGCCTCTCCCTCTGAAGAACCCCCTCTGGGCATAAGCTGAAGAGGAGGCCTGGGCTTGGTAAAAAGGCCTGTGAAGAGGCCTGCCCCTGCCCCTGGAAAACTGCCTTTGAGGAGTGACCTGCCTTTCCTTGGCCTGTGCACTCCTATAGGTAGTCCTGTACTCATCCATTTTCTTCATATAATTCTCTGTCTGCTCCCCAAACAGAGAGTTATCCACAACAGGAAATCCATGGCCTTGGCCTGGGTATCCCTGTGAGAGACTAGTACACCTGAGCCAAGCCATTCTACTGAAAAGCCACAGATGTAGCCATGACTCTGGAGGATACATCATTAGAGTCCCATCTGAGTGGAACGCACCTTGGATGCCTCAATACCATCAGCAGCCACCTGCTCCAGCTCCCTGGCAAGTTGTTCAGGGAGCTGCTTTGCAAGAGCCATAACAGTATCCCATCTGGATTTCTGATATCTTGCAACATAGGCCATATCATTTGCCTGTCTGAACCCCAGGGATGCTGCCATGTATTGTTTTTTTGCCATGGCATCAATCTTCCTGGAGTCCTTATCCGGGGGGTGTGAAGCCATAGGAATATTTGCCTTATCACAGGCTGCGGCCTGCACTACCCCGACATGGCTGCATTGTTGTGAGAGGAACTCCGTGTCAGAGCCTGATAAGAAAAAATTACTCACCTTAGTAATGTTGTTTCTTCTAATGGAGTCTTGCTATATTATGACAATTGCAGTTTGTCCCACCATTAGAACTGCTCCGGAGGTGAAAGAGTTAACTCCCATTCCAAGAATGGAACTTGGAGCGCGAGTTCGGTTAGAGAAGCTCTGTCTGGGTTATTTCAAACCCAAACTGTCAGATCTTTACAAGCAAAACTCACTAAGGTCTGTGTGGAAGCTGTAACCTACACTAGCCAACTGGCTACCTGACAATTAACACATATTCCTGGTCCCAACACAAAGACTCAAGTCAGGGGACCAGAAGTAATAATATAATAAGCAATAATATAAGATAAAATAAAAACACCACACCCCAAAACCCAAGAAGGGGTGGAAAACATATAATGGGCATAACTAGCGCCCACACTAGGCTGCCCACCCCATACCCAAGTAGAAGTTCTGAGAGGGGCAGGCTTGGGGAGGTTATAATATAGCAAGACTCCATTAGAAGAAACAACATTACTAAGGTGAGTAATTTTTCTTTAAACAACATAATCTTGCTATATTACTATTCATTACCGAACTACACAGCAGTACCTCCATGGAGGAGGGACAGAACCTACTTAGGGAATACCGAAGCACAGCTGTGCAAAAGCCGAGCATCTCTCCTGGCCTGGACATCCAGGGAGTAATGCTTGGTGAAAGTGTGCCCGTTCCAGGTGGCTGCTTCACATATCTCTAAGATAGGGATGTCTCCTAGGCAGCTAGAGCCAGCGCTATACTTCTAGTAGAATGAGCCCTCAGGCCAGAGGGGGGAACTTTCCCCAGTTTCTGATAACAAAATTGGATACAAGAGACAATCCACCTGGCAATTGATCTCTTAGTGGCAGGTCTCCCTTTTCCGACCTCACCATAAACGAGAAAAAGTTGGAGGGATTCGAACCTGTGACCCTTGGTATGTTCTATATAGTAACTTAAGGCCCTCTTAACATCCAAACTGTCCAATCTCCTCTCGCCAGAGGAGGAATGTTCAGTGAAAAAACACTGGAAGGGAGATAGATTGATTAAGATGGAAATCTGAAACCACCTTAGGCAAAAACTTCCTGTTAGTCCTGAGGACTATCTTATCCCTGTGGAAAGAAATAAAGTCAGTTTCTACTGACAAGGCTTGCAACTCACTTATGCGCCTGGCAGAAGTGATAGCCACTAGGAAAACAGTTTTCCAAGTTAAGTACTTAAGCTCTGCAGAAGACAGAGGTTCAAAAGGGGGTTGCATTAACTGGGCAATGCAAACATTAAGGTCCCAGGCAGGGGCCGGATCCCTAAAAGGTGGATTAGTATGAAGTAATCCTTTAAAAAACTTGGAAAATACAGGGTGAGCGGAAAGAAAGGAGGGCTTTCCTGCTGACACAAAAGCAGAGACAGCTGCCAAATGTACTTTCAGGGTAGCTGGTCTCAGGCCCAAAGAATTAAGATGGACCATATAGTCCAAAACAATGGGCAAATCAGCAGATTCCGGGGAAATATGTTTCCCAGAACACCAAATGGAAAACCTTTTCCACTTAGAATTATAAGTAGCCCTAGTGGAAGGCTTCCTAGAAGCCTTTAGGATTTCAAGAACACCTTGAGAAAGGTGTAGGTCAGCAAATTCTAACTCCTCAAGAGCCAGGCCTTGAGGTTGAGGGATTTGACGTTTGGATACCAAACTCTCCCCTGGGCACAGGTTAACAGGTTGTGATTCCTGGGGAGACACAGGGAAGATGGACTCGTTAGGGACAGAAGGAGTGGGTACCAGGGCTGCCTGGCCCAATCTGGGGCAATCAGAATCACCCTGCAAGGCTGGGATCTGATTTTGACTAGCACCTTGAATAGGAGAGGAAGGGGGGAAAGGCATAAAGAAACTTCCTTTCCCAATCTAGGAGAAAGGCATCCAGGGGGACTGAGCCCAACACTGGGGGCCTGCAACAGAACAGTGTAAGTTGGTGATTGTCTCGGGCTGCAAAAAGATCTATCTGAGGGGTGCCCCATCTGGCAAAAACTATCCCCAGTACTTGAGGATCCAGAGACCATTCGTGATGGTCCTGGGAAATCCTACTGAGAGCATCTGCTAGGACATTGTCCTTGCCTGGAAGGTGAACTGCTATGAGGGAAGTGTTCAGGAATAGGCCAGAGACTACAACTTCATTGCCTCGCTGCGCACAAGACCGAAAGTGCCCCTGCTTTTGATGTACCACATTGTTGTGGTGTTGTCTGTTCTGACTTGTACCACTTTGTTCTGAACAGATGCAGAAAACACTTGAAGTGCTAAAAAGACAGCTCTGAGTTCCAGCAAATTGATGTGGGCAGAGATTCCTGAGGGGACCACACTCCCTGAGTAGAGAGGTTGCCCATGTGGGCTCCCCACCCCAGGAGGGAAGCATCCGTAGTGAGGGTCAAGGAGTGAGACAGAGGAATGAAGGGGACCCCCAGTCTTAAATTACTCTGATCCTGCCACCAGTGGAGGGCCTGGATCAGGGTTCGGGTCACTGGGACCAACTTGGAAAGGGGGTCTCTTCTCTGAGACCAAAAGGCTCTCAAGTGAAACTGAATGTCCCTCATCTGAAATATTGCTCCTTGCACTACAGCTGTGGATGCAGCCATGTGCCCCAGGAGCTGCAAAAAGTGTCTTGCTGGTCGAGAGACCTGCAGAGTGAAGGAGGAGGTCAGAGCCACCAAGTTCCTTACCCTCTCTAAGGGTAGGAAGGCTCTGGCCTGCTTTGTGTCCAATTCTGCACCTATGAAGGTGAGCACCTGAACTGGTTCCAGAACTGACTTTGGAAGATTGAGCAAGAAGCCCAGGGAGGTGAGCAGCTGCTGGGTAACTTGCAGGTGAGATTTTACCTGTTCTGGGGACTGGCCTACAATGAGCCAGTCGTCCAGATGAGGAAGACAGCAATCCTTTGCCTTCTTAAATGAGCAACTGCTACTGCCAGACATTTTGTGAATACCCTTGGGGCAGAGGTGAGGCTCAGGGCATTGCTCTGAACTGGTAGTGACCTGAGGGCAGTTCGAATCTGAGGTACTTTCGGTGGGAGCTTCTGATTAGGACGTGAAATAGGCATCCTTGAGGTCCAGGGAGGCTAGCCAGTCCCTGGCCTTAGAAAGGTAAAATCATTGCCAGAGTTACCATTCTGAACTTGGTTTCAAAAGATGTTTGTTGGGATATCTCAGGTCTAAAATGGGCCGCCATTCTCCTGTCTTTTGGGGTAAGGAAATATCTGGAGTACAGACCCTTGCCCTGGTGTGGGGAAAACCCTTTCTACAGCTCTGAGAGCCAGGAGGTTGAGACTTCTGTTTCTAAAGTAAAGGTCTCTAAAGAGTTTGCAGGTGGGAAAGATCTGATTCTCATCTTTGGGAACTTTTTGAAGCTGAGAACCAGACCCTGGCTTACTACTTCCAGGACCCACTTGTCTGAAGTTAGAGACACCCAGTTCTGAACGAAGTAAGCCAACCTGCCCCCTACAGGTAAAGGAGAATCGGCCCTGGGCACCCCATCAGGGTGTCTGTTTGGCAGGTGCTTTAGGCTGAGGGGTGGGAGCAGGCCTGCCCACACCCCGTCTGCCTCTCCCTCTGAAGAACCCCCTCTGAGCATAAGCAGAGGAGGCCTGGGTTTGGTAAAAAGGCCTGTGAAAAGGCCTACCTCTACCCCTGGGGGTCTGCCTCTGAGGAGTGACTTGCGTCTCTAGCCTGAGCACTCTTATAGGTAGTCCTATATTCATCCATTTTCTTCATATAATTCTCTGTCTGCTCCCAAACAGAGAATTTCCAACCTCAGGAAAATCCATAGCCTTAGTCTGGGTATCCTGTGACAAGCTAGTACACCTGAGCCAAGCCAACCTACGAAAAGCTACAAGCGTAGCCATGACTCTAGAGGATACATCATTAAAACCACAGCAGCATGAAACTGCACCTAGATGCCTCAATGCCATCAGCAGCCACCTGTTCCAGCTAATTAGCAAGCTGGCCAGAGGCCTGTTTGGCCAAAAGCCATGACAGTGTCCCATCTAGATTTTGATACCTTGCTACATAAGCCATGTAATTTGCTTGCCTAGTTCCAAGGCGCTGCCATGTATTTTTTAGCCATGGCATCAATCTTCCTGGAATCCTTGTCAGGAGGATGTGAAGCCAGGGAATATTAGCTTTATCACAGGCTGCAGCCTGAACCACACAACGTGACTGCATTGCTGTGAAGGAATTCTGTATCAGGACCTGACAGAGTGTACCTCCTGTCCATCTTTTTGTCCACAGGAGGCACAGAATTAGGAGTTTTTAAAAGTTTTATTGTTTGTTTCCTAAATGATTTATGCAAGGGAATAGACAACCTCCTAGACTCTGGAATATCCATCATTTCTACAAAATCAGGTTCCTCTTGCTGATCCACAGCTTTCTCCAATGGGAGCTGGAGGGTTTCAGCAACTTTTTTGTAAAACATAAAGTGAGAGGGGGACTCAGAAAGCGAGGGGGGAGATTCAAAAGGTCTGTCTGGGGAGATGTCCGGTTCAATGGGCACACCCAGACCCTCCAAGTCACATTCATACTGTTCATAATCATCCTCCCCCTCCTCTGGTTCATAAAACTCTTCCACATCATATTCCTGAACCAGGAGGAACCGACCGAACCGACCTTTTACCAGACAGTGGCGGTTCGGACGGAACCGGAGAAAGTGACTGGACAATCTGAATAGCTCTTGCTATCTCTGCAGCAGTTGGAGAAGGAATTTTGGGCTCCACACCTGCTGATTTTCTTGTTTTCTTGACTGGAACTGGCCCCTCTGAGCCAGCTCTACGTTGGCCCGAGGAAGTCTTGCCCTGGTCAGAGGGCACTCCCTCCGGTTCGGTTGGCACCGAACCGGGCTGGCCATCCGGGTCAGCGGACTTTTTGGCCTCTCATTCCCTGAGCCTGCCAACTCTCTTATCCAGGGTGGCTGCAGGGAAATTTTTACAAATCTGGCAGTCTGAATTGAGGTGGTCAAACCCCAGACAATATACACATGTGGTGTGTGGGTCAGCCTTGGCAAAGACTTCCCCACAGACATCACAGTGTTGAAACCCAGTGGGCCCGGTTTTTCTTTTGGGTTTCTCAGACATAATGGCAGCCTAACCAAAAACTTGCCCTTTTAAATGGCAGTGCCAGGCAAGACACCCTTATCAGTTCCTAACCGTGTCACGGGTCTTGGAAAAAACCGTAATGAAATCCGTTTTTTTTAGAACCGATAAGAACCGGGAACCGCACTCTAAAACCTTCAATTTCAAGTTTTAAAACAAGCTGATTGGTTCAAAACCGAACCGATAACATTTACAAGTTCCACACAGAAAATAAACTGTAATTACTTACGATACCACAGACAGAGCTTGAACCGATCGGTTTTGCGGTTAAAATAATAATATTCTCGGTTGATTTGAACCGAGAAAACACTGTTTAAACTGAGAAATGAACCGAGCAGTAGGAGAAATCTCTGGAGTGACTGTTCAGTGAGGCGGAGTAAAGAATCTGACAGTTTGGGTTTGAAATAACCCAGACAGAGCTTCTCTAACCGAGCTCGCGCTCCAAGTTCCATTCTTAGAATGGGAGTTAACTCTTTCACCTCCGGAGCAGTTCTAATGGTGGGACAAACTGCAATTGTCATAATATAGCAAGACTTCATGTTGTTTGAAAGTGTACCTCCTGTCCATTTTCTTGTCCACAGGAAGCACAGAATGGGGGGCTTTTAAAATCTTTACTGTCTGTCTCCTGAAGGATTTGTGCATAGGAATAGACAGTCTTCTAGACTCTGGGATATCCATCATTTCCACATAGTCAGGCTCTTCTTGGTCATCCACAGCTTCTTCCATAGGAAACTGGAGGGATTCAGCCACTTTCTTATAGAAAATAAAATGAGAAGGAGAGTCAGAAAGCCTAGGGGGAGAAACTTCTATAGGTCTGTCTGGAGAAATGCCCGGTTCAATGGGCACGTCCAGACTGTCAAAATCATATTCACTCTCTTCATAATCTTCCTCCCCCTCCTCCGGTTCATAAAATTCCTCTACATCATACTCCTGAACCGGTGGAACCGACCGAACCGACCGCTTACCTGATGGTGCCAGTTCGGTCGGGACCGGGGAAAGTGACTGGACAATTTTTATTGCTTTGGCTATTTCTGCAGCAGTTGGAGCAGGGATTCTTGGCTCCAAACCTGCTGACTTCCTAGTCCCTTTAACTGGAACCGACTCATCCGAGTCAGCTCCCCTTTTGCCCGAGGAAGACTCACCTTGTTTAGGGGGGACTCCCTCTGGTTCGGTTGGCACCGAACCGGGCTGTGTATCAGTGGACTTATTAGCCTCCTTTTCCCTGAGCCTACCAACTCTCTTATCCCGGGTAGCTGCAGGAAAATTCACACAAATCTGGCAGTCTGAATTGAGATGGTCAAACCCCAGACAATAGACACATGTGGTGTGTGGGTCAGCCTTAGCAAAAGCTTCCCCACAGACATCACAGTGTTGAAACCCAGTGGGCCCGGTTTTTCTTTTGGGTTTCTCAGACATAATGCCAGCCTAACCAGAAAACTTGCCCGTTAACAGCCCTTAGCCAAGCAAGACACCCCTATTTGTTCCAGACCGTGTCACGGGTCAGGGAAAAAAACGTAATGAAATCCGTTTTTTTTAGAACCGATAAGAACCGGGAACCGCACTTCTAAAGTACTTTAAAGTGTTTTAACAACAACCTGATTGGTTCAAAACTGAACCGATAATATCGTTTACAAGTTCCAAACAGAATAAATGTAAAACCTAAAATTACTTACGATACCACAGACAGAGATTGAACCGACCGGTTGCGGTTTTATTTAAAACAAATACGGTTTAAAAACCGAGAAATTACACTTTAAAACCGGCAAAATGAACCGAGCAGTAGGAGAAATCTCCGGATCAACCGTTCGGTGAGGCGGAGTAAAGAATCTGACAGTTTAGGTTTGAAGCACAACAGACAGAGTGTTCAACCGAGCTCGCACTCAAGATTCCATGCACTGCATGAAATTTAACTCTTTCACCTCCGGAGCAGTTCTAACCTGCGGTAATACTGCCTGCATATGTCATAATATAGCAAGACTTCATGTTGTTTGAACTCTGTCTGTTGTTCTTCAAACTCAAACTGTCAGATCTTTATGAGCAAAACTCACTAAGGTTCTGTGTGGAAGCTGTAAACCTACACTAGCCAACTGGCTACTAAAGATATGAACACATTTTTTGGTCCCAAAACAAAGACTCATGTCAGGGGATCCAAAAATGAAAAATACAACAGCCAAACACCCCAGAAAGGAGGGGTGAAAAAACAAGGTGGGCAACTACTAAGTGCCAACACTGCACTGCCCACCCACATCCCAAAAGCAAAGGTTCTGAGAGGGGCAGGCAGGGGGGGAGGTCATAATATAGCAAGACTCCATTAGAAGAAACAACATTACTAGGGTGAGTAATTTTTTCTTCAAACAACATGAAGTCTTGCTATATTATGACATATGCAGACTACACAGCAGTACCTCCATGGAGGAGGGACAGAACCTACTTAGGAAATAGGCTCTGAAGCACAGCTGTGCCAAACCGAGCATCACTCCTAGCCTAGATGTCCAGGGAGTAATGCTTGGTAAAAGTGTGAACTGTTTTCCAGGTAGCTGCTTGACATATCTCTATGATAGGGATGTCCCTGGCAGCAGCCAGAGACGCAGCTGTACCTCTAGTAGAGTGAGCCCTCAGGCCTGAGGGAGGAACCTTACCCAGTTTTTCATAACAAAATTGGATACAAGAGACAATCCACCTGGCAATGGATCTTTTAGTGGCAGGTTTCCCTTTACCAACCTCACCATAAGTGAGGAACCATTGGAGGGAGTCAAACCTGTGACCCTTGGCACGTTCTATGTAGAAACTAAGGGCTCTTTTGACATCCAAACTGTGCAATCTCCTCTCACCAGAGGAGGAATGGTCAGTGAAGTACACAGGGAGAGACATAGATTGATTAAGGTGGAAGTCTGAAACCACCTTAGGCAAGAACTTTCTGTTAGTCCTGAGGACCACTTTATCTCTATGAAAGGAGATAAAATCAGGCTCCACTGACAATGCTTGTAATTCACTTATGCGCCTGGCAGAAGTGATGGCTACCAAAAACACAGTTTTCCAAGTCAAGTACTTAAGCTCTGCTGAAGACAAGGGCTCAAAAGGGGGTTGCATAAGCTGGGCAATGCAAATATTAAGATCCCAGGCAGGGGCAGGGTCCCTGAATGGAGGGTTGGTGTGAAGCAACCCCTTGAAAAACTTGGAGAATACAGGATGAGCTGAAAGAGAAGAGGGTTTATCTGCTGATAAAAAAGCAGACACGGCTGCCAGGTGCACTTTTAGGGTAGCTGGTCTCAGCCCCAAAGAATTCAAATGCACCATATAATCCAGGACTGTGGGTAAATCGGCAGACTCTGGGGAAATATGCTTGCCAGAGCACCATATGGAAAATCTCTTCCATTTGGAATTATAAGTAGCCCTGGTGGAAGGCTTCCTAGAAGCCTTCAAGATATCCAATACACCTTGGGAGAGGTGTAGGTCAGCAAACTCTAACTCTTCAAGAGCCAGGCCTTGAGATTGAGAGATTTGAGATTCGGGTACCAAACTCACCCCTGGGCACAGGTTAACAGGTTGTGATTCCTGGGAAGACACAGGGGAAGGTGGACTGCTAAGGACATAAGGAGTGGGTACCAGGGCTGTCTGGCCCAATCTGGAGCAATCAGGATCATCTCGCAGGGTTGAGATCTGATTTTGACTAGCACCTTGAACAGAAGAGGGAAGGGGGAAAAGCATAGAGGAACTTACCTTCCCAGCTGAGAAGGAAGGCATCTAGAGGGACTGAGCCCAACACTGGGGGCCTGCAGCAAAAAAGAGGAAGTTGGTGATTGTCTGGGGCTGCAAAAAGATCTATCTGCGGAGTGCCCCATCTGGCAAATACTACCTCCAGTATTAGGGGATCCAGTGACCATTCGTGATGGCCCTGGGAAATCCTGCTGAGAGCATCTGCCAGGACATTGTCCTTGCCTGCGAGGTGAGCTGCCGTAAGGGAGGTGTTCAGGGAATAAGCCAGAGACCACAACTTCATTGCTTCGGTGCACAAGGCCATAGACTGAGTGCCCCCTTGCTTGTTGATGTACCACATTGTGGTGGTGTTGTCTGTTCTGACCTGTACCACTTTGTTCTGAACAAATGTGGAAAAAACCTGAAATGCTAGAAAAACTGCTCTGAGTTCCAACAGATTGATGTAGAGCAGAGATTCCTGAGGGGACCACAATCCCTGGGTAGTGAGGTCGCCCATGTGAGCTCCCCTCCCCAAGAGGGATGCATCTGTAGTAAGGATTAAGGAGTGAGACTGAGGGGTGAAGGGGACTCCCTGTCTCAGATTGCTCTGGTCCTGCCACCACTGAAGGGCTTGGATCAGGGTTCGAGTCACTGGGATCAATTTGGTTAGAGAGTCTCTCTTCTGGGACCAGAAGGCTCTCAAATGAAACTGAATGTCCCTCATCTGAAATCTTGCTCCCTGCACTACTGCTGTAGAAGCAGCCATGTGCCCCAGGAGCTGCAGAAAATGCCTTGCTGGTCGAGAGACCTGCAGGGTGAAAGAGGAGGCCAGAGAAACCAGGGTCTTTGCTCTTTCCAGAGGGAGGAAGGCTCTGGCCTGTTTTGTGTTCAGTTCTGTGCCTATGAAGGTGAGAAGCTGGACAGGCTCTAGAACTGACTTTGGTAGATTGAGAAGGAAACCTAGAGATGTGAGCAGTTGCTGAGTAACCTGAAGGTGTAGTTTGACTTGGTCTGGAGACTGGTCTACTATGAGCCAGTCGTCCAGGTAAGGGAAGATGGCAATCTTTTGCCTTCTTAAGTGGGCAACTGCTACTGCCAGGCATTTTGTGAATACCTTTGGGGCAGAGGTGAGACCGAAGGGCATTGCCCTGAACTATTAATAGCCTGAGGGCAGTTCGAATCTGAGGTACTTTCGGTGGGAGCTTCTGATAAGAACATGGAAGTAGGCATCCTTGAGGTCCAGGGACGCTAGCCAGTCCCCTGGCCTTAGAGAGGGTAAAATAATTCCCAGAGTCACCATTTTGAATTTTGGTTTTAGAAGGTGCTTGTTTAGGTATCTGAGATCCAGGATGGGCCGCCATTCTCCTGTCTTTTGGGGTAAGGAAGTAGGTACAACCCTTTGCCCTGGTGTAGGGGTGGAACCCTTTCCACAGCTCTGAGAGCCAGGAGGGTAGAAACTTCTGTTTCTAGGGCAAGTGCCTCTGATGGATTTGCAGGTGGAAGGACCTGGTTCTCATCTTTGGAAATTTTTGAAGCTGAGAACCAGTCCCTACTTCTACTTCCAGGACCCACTTGTCTGATGTTAAAGACTTCCAGTCCTGACAAAGTAAGCCAGCCTGCCCCTACAGGTAGTGGAGAATCGGCCCTGGCCACCCCATCAGGGTGCCTGCTTGGCAGGGGCTTTAGGCTGAGGGGTGGAAGCAGGCCTGCTTGTACCCCGTCTGCCTCTCCCTCTAAAGAACCCCCTCTGGGCATAAGCTGAAGAGGAGGCCTGGGCTTGGTAAAAAGGCCTATGAAAAGGTTTGCCCCTGCCTCTGGAAAGCTGCCTTTGAGGAGTGGCCTGCCTTTCCTTGGCCTGTGCACTCCTATAGGTGGTCCTATACCCGTCCATTTTCTTCATGTAATTCTCTGTCTGCTCCCCAAACAGAGAGTTACCCACAACAGGAAAATCCATGGCCTTAGTCTGGGTATCCTGTGACAGGCTAGTACATCTGAGCCAAGCCATTCTGCAAAGTGCCACAGATGTAGCCATGACTCTTGATGACACATCATTAGAGTCCACTGCAGCATGGAACTGCACCTTGGATGCCTCAATACCATCAGCAGCCACCTGCTCCAGCTCCTTGGTAAGCTGGCCAGGGACCTGTTTTGCTAGAGCCATAACAGTAACCCATCTGGATTTCTGATTTCTAGCAACATAAGCCATATAATTTGCCTGTCTGAGTCCCAAGGATGCTGCCATGTACTGTTTCTTTGCCATGGCATCAATCCTCCTGGAGTCCTTGTCAGGGGGGTGTGAAGCCAAGGGAATATTTGCCTTGTCACAGGTTGCAGCCTGCACTACCCCAACATGGCTGCATTGTTGTGTAAGGAACTCCGTATCAGAGCCTGACAATGTGTACCTCTTGTCCATTCTTTTATCCACAGGAGGTATAGTGTGAGGAGATTTTAGGATTTTTACTGTCTGTTTCCCAAAAGATTTATGCAAAGGAATAGACAGTCTCCTAGACTCTGGGATATCCATCATTTCTACATAGTCAGGCTCCTCTTGATCATCCACAGTTTCCTCCATAGGGAGCTGGAGGGTTTCAGCCACTTTTTTATAAAACATAAAATGAGAGGGGGACTCAGAAAGCCTAGGGGGAGACACTCCTGAAGGTCTGTCCGGGGAGATGTCCGGTTCAATGGGCACATCAGACTTTCAAATCCACATTCACTCTCTTCATACTCCTCTTCCCCTCCTCCAGTTCATAAAATTCCTCTAAATCATATTCTTGAACCAGTGGAACCGACCAAACAAATGCGCTTACCTGATGGTGCCGGTTTGGTCGGAACCGGGGAAAGTGACTGGACAATTTTAATCGCTTTGGCTATGTCTTCAGCGGTTGGAGAGGGGAATTTTGGCTCTACACCTGCTGATTTTCTAGTCCTTTTTGCTGGAACCGACTCCTCAGAGTCGGCTCTCCTTTTGCCCAAGGAAGTCTCGCCCTGGTCAGAGGGCACTCTCTCCGGTTCGGTTGCAACCGAACCGGGCTGGTCATCTGGGTCAGCGGACTTCTTGGCCTCTCTTTCCCTAGCCTACCAACTCTCTTATCCAGGGTAGCTGCAGGAAAATTCTTGCAAATCTGGCAGTCTGCATTGAGGTGGTCAAACCCCAGACAATAAACACAGGTGGTGTGTGGGTCAGCCTTGGCAAAGGCTTCCCCACAAACACTGCAGTGTTGAAACCCAGTGGGCCCGGTTTTTCTTTTGGGTTTCTCAGACATAGTGCCAGCCTAACCAAAACTTGCCCGTTTATGGCAATCCGTCAAGCAAGACCCTCTTATCGGTTCCCAACCGTATCACGGGTCTTGGAAAAAACCGTAATGAAATCCGTTTTTTTTAGAACCGATAAGAATCCTCAAAATCATAATCTTGAACCGGTGGAACCGGCCGACCCGAGTACCTACCTGATGGTGTTGGTTCGGTCGGAACCGGGGAGAGAGACTGGACAGTTTGGATTGCTTCAGCTATTTCCTCAGCAGTTGGAGAAATAACTTTTTCTAAACTAGCTGACTTTCTAGTCCTTTTTGCTGGAACTGGCTCCTCAGAGCCAGCTCTTTCTTTGCCCAAGGAAGTCTCGCCCTGGTCAGAGGGCACCCCCCTCCGGTTCGGTTGGAACCGAACCAGGCTGGCCATCCGGGTCAGCGGACTTTTTGGCCTCCCTTTCCCTGAGCCTAACAACTCTCTTTTCAATGGTGGCAGCAGGGAAATTCTTACAAATCTGGCAGTCTGCATTGAGGTGGTCAAACCCCAGACAATAGACACATGTGGTGTGTGGGTCAGCTTTAGCAAAGGCTTCCCCACAAACACTACAGTGCTGAAACCCCCAGTGGGCCCAGTTTTTCTTTTGGGTTTCTCAGAAATAATGCCAGCCTAACCAAACTTGCCCGTTTATGGCAATCTGCCAAGCAAGACACCCTTATCGGTTCCCAACCGTGTCACGGGTCGTGGAAAAAAACGTAATGAAATCCGTTTTTTTTAGAACCGATAAGAACCGGGAACCGCACTCTAAAAAAGGACCAGCAGTTTTAAAACAACCTGATCGGATCAAACTGAACCGATAAATGTTCACAAGTTCCACACAGAGGAAAGAATGGAAACCTATCTATTACTTACGTTACCACAGACAGAGCTTGAACCGACCAGTTGCGGTTTAAATTCGGTTTTAATTTCTATTAGAAACTGACAAAATAACACTTTTAAACCGAGAAAATGAACCGAGCAGAAGGAGAAATCTCTGGAGCGACTTTTCAGTGAGGCGGAGTAAAGAATCTGACAGTTTGTGTTTGAAGCACAACAGACAGAGTTTTCAACCGAGCTCGCGCTCAGAGTTCCATGCCTGCAAGGAAGGTTAACTATTTCACCTCCGGAGCAGTTCGAAGATGGGGACTCATTGCAATTATCATAATATAGCAAGACTTCATGTTGTTTGAAAACCTTTTTCACAAACCTGATCGGTTCAAACCGAACCGATCCAATGTTTACAAGTTCCACACAGAAAACTAATATATATAAACCTATCTAGTACTCACGGTACCACAGACAGAGACTTAACCGACAGGTTAGATTGTAGAAATTCGGTTGAAACCGACAGAAAAAAACGACACTTTAACCGACTTTATTTGAACCGAGTGAAGGAGAAATCTCCGGAGCGACTGTTCAGTGAGGTGGAGTAAAGAATCTGGCAGTTGGGGTTCAAACAACAACAGACAGAGGCTCAACCGAGCTCGAGCTCTGCGTTCCATGCCTTGCATGGAAAGTTAACTCTTTCCTCCCCGGGGCAGTTCAAAGGTTGGAGATCACTGCACATAGTCAGAATACAGCAAGACCATGTTGTTTGAAGAGCCCTTCCCTGCTGAAAGGAATGCAGAGACAACTGCTAGGTGAACCTTTAAAGTTGCAGGCCTAAGGCCTAGACTATTAAGATGAACCAGATAATCTAAGGCTGTGGAGATGTCCACAGAATCAGGCACAATGCCTTTCTGAGAACACCAAGAAAAAATTACTCACCTTAGTAATTGCTTTTCTTCTCATGGAGTCTTGCTGTATTAGGACTATAGCAGTCAGCCTCAGCCTCTGAACTGCCCCGGAGAGGAAAGGGTTAACTCCAGAGAAGTCTGGAGTTCCACAGCGCTAGGGCGCTGTTCAAAGCTCTATCTGTGCAGTTTGAAGTCAAACTGCCAGATTCTTTACGAAGCTAAACTAATATAGCAAGTCTGTGTGGAAAAAACCCTACACTAGCCATTGGCTACCTACCAGTAGTAGAACTACAAAAACACACAGCAATCACAGAATAGCAACAAAATTATTAAATATTGCTAGCATTACTGAAAAGAAGCATTAACAGACCCCCTCTTCCCAAAAAGACTCAAGTCTAGGGAGGGGGCCATCTACCACTCAACGAACAACAGAATTACCTAGTTCCTAAACTCAATAAGCAAGAAAAAGGCATGACACAGTGCTTGCACTAATTTGCCAACCCCATACCCAAGGAGGAGTTCTGAGCGGGGTAGGAGGGAGGGTTGTCCTAATACAGCAAGACTCCATGAGAAGAAAAGCAATTACTAAGGTGAGTAATTTTTTCTTCAAACACCATGAAGTCTTGCTGTAATTAGGACTATAGCAGATTACACAGCAGTACCTCCATGGAGGAGGGTCAGAACCTACTTGGGAAATAGGCTCTGAAGCACAGCTGTGCCAAAACGGGCATCCCTCCTGGATTGAACATCCAAGGAGTAATGTTTGTAAAGGTGTGAACTGTTTTCCAGGTAGCAGCCTGACAGATCTCCAAAATAGGAATATCTCTAGCAGCCGCTAGAGATGCAGCTATACCTCTGGTAGAATGAGCCCTCAATCCTGAGGGGGCTCTTTACCCAGTTTTTGTAACAGAATTGGATACAAGAGACAATCCACCTTGCAATTGTCCTCTTAGTGGCAGGTCTCCCTTTGCCGACTTCCCCATAGGTAGGGAAGAGCTGGAGGATTCAAACCTATGACCCTTGGTGCTGCTCCAAATAGTAGCTTAGAGCTCTTTTGACGTCCAGACTGTGCAATCTCCTCTCCCTGAAGAGGAATGCTCAGTGAAAAATACTGGGAGAGAGATGGATTGGTTGAGATGAAAATCGAGACCACCTTTGGTAAAACCTTCTATTAGTCCTAAGGACTACCTTGTCCCTATGAAAAGAAATGAAATCTTCTTCCACTGACAAGGCTTGCATCTCACTTATATCGTCTAGCAGAAGTGATGGCCACTAGAAAAACAGTCTTCCAAGTCAAAACTTGAGGTCTGCGAAGACAGGGGTCAAAGGGGTTGCATTAGCTGAGCAATGCAAACATTCAGGTCCCAAGCAGGAGCTGGTTCCCAAAAGGAGGGTTAGTGTGAAGTAACCCCTTAAAAAACTTGAATTACAGGGTGAGAAGAGAGTGGAAGCAGGTTTACCTGCTGACACATAAGCGAGACTGCTGCCAGATGAACCTTAAGGTAGCTGGCTTAAGGCCTAGAGAATTTAAGTGGACCAGATAGTCCAATAAAACAGTCAAATCAGCAGATTCTGGGAGATTTGCTTCCCAGAGCACCAAATGGAAAACCTCTTCCACTTAGAATTATAGGTGGCCCTAGTAGAAGGCCTCCTGGCGCCTTAAAATATCCAAGACACCTTGAGAGAGGTGTAAATCAGCAAATTCTAGCTCCTCAAGAACCAAGCCTTGAGGTGGAGGGAATTGAGGTTCGGATACCACACTCTCCCTGTGCACAGGTCAACAGGTCGTGGGTCCTGGGCAAGCTCAGGGAGGGTGGACAATCAGGGACAGAAGGAGAGGTACCAGGGCTGTCTGGCCCAATCTGGAGCAATCAGAATCACCTTGCAGGACTGAGTTCTGATCCTCACTAGTACCCTGAAAGGAGAGGGAAGGGAGGGAAGGCATAAGATATTTCCCTCCCAATCCAACTGGAAGGCGTCCAGTGGGACTGATCCCAACACTGGAGGTCTGCAACAAAACAGAGGAAGTTGGTGGTTGTCTGGGGCTGAAAGATCTATCTGAGGGGTGCCCCATCTGGCAAGAGACGGCCCCAGCACTAGAGGGTTCAGGGCCATTCGTGATGGCCCTGAGAAATCCTGCTGAGGGCATCCGCTGGATATTGTCCTTCCCTGGAAGGTGAACTGCTATCAGGAGGTGTTCAAGGAGTAAGCCAGAGACCACAGCTTCATTGCTTCGGTGCACAAGGCAGAAGACCGAGTGCCCCTTCTTGTTGATGTACCACATTGTTGTGGTATTGTCTGTCCTGACTTGAACTACCTTGTTCTGGACAGAAGCTGAAAAGGCCTGGAGAGCTAAGAGGACAGCCCTGAGCTCCAGAAGGTTGATGTGGAGCAGAGATTCCTGAGGAGACCACACTCCCTGAGTGGAAAGGTCGCCCAAGTGAGCCCCCATCCTAGAGGGAGGCATCTGTGGTAAGTGTGAGGGTGAGAATGGGTAAGAAGGGACCCCTTGAGTTAATTGCTCTGGTCCTGCCACCACTGAAGGGCCAGGATCAGTGACCTTGTCACTGGGACTAATTTGGTGAGGGGTCCTTCTTTTGGGACCAAAAGATCTCAGGTGGAATTGGATGTCTCTCATCTGGAATCTTGCTCCCTGCACGACAGCTGTGGACGCAGCCATGTGTCCTAGGAGTTGCGGAAGTGCCTTGCTGGCCGAGAGACCCGCATGGTGAAGGAAGATGCCAGGGCAATGAGTCTGTCCACTCTCGGAGGGAGATATGCCCTCGCAGACTTTGTGTTCAACTCTGCACCTATGAAAGTTAGTACCTGAACTGGTTCGAGAACTGACTTTGGAAGATTCAACAGGAATCCCAGAGAGGTGAGAAGCTGCTGGGTGACCAACAAGTGAGATTTTACGTGATCTGGAGACTGACCCACTATGAGCCAGTCGTCCAGGTAGGAAACACAGCCACCCTTGCCTTCTCAGATGAGCCACTATCACAGCCAGACATTTGTGAAAACCCTTGGGGCAGAGGTAGGCCGAAGGGCATTGCTCTGAACTGATAGTGGCCAGAGGTAGTTCGAACCTGAGGTACTTTTCTGTGAAGGCCTGATCAGAAATGAAAATAGGCGTCCTTGAGGTCCAAGGAAGCTAGCCAGTCCCCTGGTCTCAGGGAGAGGCAAAATCATTGCCAGGTTAACATTTTGAACTTTGGTTTCAGAAGATGCTTGTTCAGGAACCTTAAATCTAAGATGGGCGCCATTCTCCTGTCTTTTTTGGGGTAAGGAAATACCTTGAATAAAGACCCTTGCCCTGATGGCAAAGGGGAACCCTCTCTACTGCTTTGCATCCCAGCAGAGAAGAAACCTCTGTTTCCAAAGCAAGGGCTTCCAAAGGATTAGCAGGTGGGAAATGTCTGGCCCTCATCTTTGGGAACTGTTTGAAACTGAGGACCAGACCTTGGCTTACCACCTCCAGAACCCACTTGTCCGAAGTTAGGGACAACCAGTTCTGGCTGAAATAAGCCAACCTGCCCCCCACCGGTACAGGAGATTCGGCCCTGGGCACCCCATCAGGGTGCCTGCTTGGCAGCTGTTTTTGGCTGGGAAGAAGGGGACGGTCTGCCAGAGCCCCGTCTGCCCCTGCCTCTGAAGAAACCCCTCTGAACAAAGGCTGAAGAGGCTTGAGCTTGATAAAAGGGCCTGTGGTAAGGCCTACCCCTATCCCTGGGGGCATGCCTTTGGGGGCATGCCTCTCTTAGCTTGGGCACTTTTGTAGGTAGTTCTGTATTCATCCATTTTTTCATGTAATTTTCTGTCTGATCACCAAACAGAGGTTACCTACTACAGGAAATCCATAGCCTTTGCCTGAGTGTCTTGGGACAAATTAGTGCATCTGAGCCATGCCAACCTACGGAGAGCTACAGAAGTGGCCATGACCCTAGAAGAAACATCATTAACATCAACAGCAGTATGAAATTGAACTTTAGAGGCCTCAATGCCATCAGCAGCCACCTGTTCCAACTCACTAGCCAGCTGACCCTGGGCCTGCTTGGCTAACTGCAAAATAGTGTCCCATCTAGACTTCTGATATCTAGCCACATAAGCCATGTAATTAGCCTGCCTGAGTCCCAAAGAAGCTGCCATATATTGCTTTTTGCCATGGTATCAATCTTCCTGGAATCTTTGTCAGGGGATGTGATGCCAAGGGAATATTAGCCTTGTCCAGGCTGCAGCTTGAACAACACCTACATGACTACACTGCTCAGTGAGGAAGTCTGTATCAGGGCCTGATAAAGTATACCTTCTGTCCATTTTTTGTCTACAGGAGGGACAGAATGAGGATTTTTAAAATCTTTGTTGTTTGCTTCCTAAATGACTTATGCAAAGGAATAGACAACCTTCTAGACTCTGGAATATCCATCATTTCAACAAAATCAGGCTCCTCTTGCTCATCCACAGCCTCCTCTAAAGGGAGCTGGAGGGTTTCTGCCACCTTTTTATAAAACACAAAATGAGAAGGGGACTCAGACAACAGAGGGGGAGACTCTAAGGGTCTGTCTGGAGAAATGCCCGGTTCAATGGGCACGTCCAGACCTTCCCAGTCACAAATGCACTGATCAAATTCCTCCTCCCCCTCCTGTGGTTCATAAAACTCCTCAATAACATACTCTTGAACCACTGGACCTGGGCGAGCCACCCCTCTGCCACTTGTGGAGGGCTCTCCAAGTCCCTGCGACAAAGACTGAACAATCTGTATGGCTTTTGCTATTTCTGCAACAGTTGGAGAAACTATCTTAGACTCCGAACCTGCTGATTTCTTTGTCTTTTTTGCTGGTGCTGGTTCCTCTGAACCAGCCTTTCTCTTGCCTGAGGAAGTAATGCCCTGGTCAGAGGGCACTCCCTCTGGTCCAGTGGGTACTGGACCGGGCTGGCCATCCGGGTCAGCGGACTTTTTGGCCTCTCGTTCCCTGAGCCGGCCCAATCTCTTCTCCAGGGTGGCTGCAGGGAAATTTTTACATATCTGGCAGTCTGAAAGGAGGTGGTCAGCCCCCAGACAATAAACACAAGTGGTGTGTGGGTCAGCCTTGGCAAAGGCTTCCCCACAAACATCACAGTGTTGAAACCCCGTGGGCCCGGTTTTTCTTTTGGGTTTCTCAGACATAGTGCCAGCCTAACCAAAACTTGCCCTTTTCTTCAGGCCGTGCCAGAGCAAGACACCCTTATCGGTTCCTAACCGTGTCACGGGTATTGGAAAAAACCCTATTAAAAACGAGTTTTTAGAACCGATAAGAACCGGGTACCTCACGTCTAAAAATTCATCAAAATACAAGAAACGATCGGTTCAGACTGAACCGATAATTATTACCACACAGACAAATTTTTAGTTTTACTTCGGTTACCAGATAGAGCTTAGCGAAACGCTGAGTAATTTTGAGACTTTTGCGGTTTTCTGAACCGAAGGAACCGACCAAAACCGCGTAGTGAACCGAGCTGAAGGAGCTGATCTCGGGCGACTGTTCAGTGAAGCGGAGTAAAGAATCTGGCAGTTTGACTTCAAACTGCACAGATAGAGCTTTGAACAGCGCCCTCGCGCTGCGGAACTCCAGACTTCTCTGGAGTTAACCCTTTCCTCTCCGGGGCAGTTCAGAGGCTGAGGCTGACTGCTATAGTCCTAATTACAGCAAGACTTCATGGTGTTTGAAATACTGAACCTCTTCCATTTGGAATTATAAGTTTTTCTAGTGGAAGGTTTCCTGGAGACCTTTACAATATATAGAACCCCCTGAGAAAGATGCAGGTCTGCATATTCTAACTCTTCAAGAGCCAGGCCTTGAGGTTGAGAGACTGGGGATTGGGGTACCAGATCCTCCCCTGGGAGGAGGACAGGAGATTGCATCTCCTGGAAAGAGACAGGGGACATGACACTGCCAGAGACAACAGTAGAGGATATCAAGGCTGTCTGGCCCAGTCTGGAGCCACTAGTATCACTATACATGGTTGAGTTCTGATTTTGATCAGGACTCTGAACAGCAGAGGGAAGGGAGGGAAGGCATAGAGAAACCTGTCCTTCCAATCCAGAATGAGAGCATCCAGAGGCACAGTCCCCAGGACTGGGGGTCTGCAACAAAACAGAGGAAGTTGGTGATTGTCCGGTGCTGCAAAGAGATCTATCTCTGGAGTGCCCCACCTGGAGACGATGACCTGTAGAATGTGAGGGTCCAGGGACCATTCGTGATGTCCCTGGGAGATCCTGCTCAGAGCATCTACTAGTACATTGTCCTTCCCTGGAAGATGAACTGCTATGAGGGAAGTCTGAAGAGAATAAGCTAGAGACCACAGCTTCATGGCTTCTGTGCACAAGGCCATAGACCGAGTGCCCCCTTGCTTGTTGATGTACCACATTGTGGTGGTGGTGTCTGTTCTGACTTGATCCACCTTGCTCCTGACTGAGTTTGAGAAGACCTGAAGGGCAAGAAAAACTGCCCTGAGTTCCAGAAGATTGATGTGAAGAAGAGACTCCTGTGCAGACCAGACCCCTTGAGCTGTGAGGGCTCCCAAATGGGCTCCCCACCCTAGGAGAGAAGCATCTGTAGTTAAGACTACTGAGGGGGCTTGAGAGAGAAAAGGAACTCCTTGTCTGAGGTTGTCCTGGTCCAGCCACCACTGGAGAGCTTGGACCAGAGTCTGAGTCACTGGAATCAGTTTGGAGAGATGGTCTCTTTTCTGAGACCAAAAGGACTTCAGGTGAAACTGAATGTTCCTCATCTGAAATCTGGCTCCCTGTACCACCACAGTGGAAGCTGCCATGTGGCCCAGGAGTTGAAGAAAATGCCTTGCTGGACAAGAGACCAGAGGTCGAAAAGAGGAAGGAAGATCTATTAAGGCCTTTGTCCTTGCCAGGGGGAGGAAGGCTTTTGCTTGGACAGTATCCATTTCTATTCCTATGAAAGTAAGGAGTTGCACTGGTTCGAGGACCGACTTAGGAAGACTGAGAAGAAATCCCAGAGAACTGAGCAAGTCTTGAGTGGTTTGCAGAGCTGACTTGACCTGGTCTGAAGACTGATCTACAATTAGCCAGTCGTCCAGAGATGGGAAAATGGAAATGCCTTGTCTTCTGAGATAAGCTACTACTACTGCAAGGCACTTTGTTGAACACCCTTGGAGCTGATGTTAGGCCAAAGGGCATAACTCTGAACTGGTAATGGCCTGAAGGCAACTTGAACCTGAGGTACTTTCTGTGGGAGCACCTGATAGGAATATGGAACTAGGCATCCTTGAGGTCCAGGGATGCTAGCCAATCCCCTGGCCTTAAAGAGGGAAGGATTATTCCCAGAGTCACCATTTTGAATTTGGGTTTTGAAATGTGTTTGTTCCAATACCTTAGGTCTAGGATGGGTCGCCACTCCCCTGTCTTCTTTGGGGTAAGGAAGTACCTGGAGTACAGGCCTTTTCCCCTTTGCTGAGTAGGAACCTTCTCTACAGCTCTGAGAGCCAGAAAAGAGGAAACCTCTGCCTCTAGGGCAAGCGTTTCTGAGATTGATGCAGGTGGAAAAGACTTGGCCCTCTTTTGTGGAAATCTTTTGAAGCTGAGGGCCAGTCCCTGGCTTACTACTTCCAAAACCCACTTGTCTGTGGTAACAGACTTTCAGGCCTGAAAGTAGTAAGCCAGCCTGCCTCCTCCTGGGACTGGGGAGTCGACCCGGGCTGACACATCAGGGAGTCTGCTTGGCAGGAGCCTTAGACTGGGAGGAGGGAGCAGCCCTGCTCATCCCCCTCCTGCCCCTCCCTTGGAACCCCCCCTCTGTGGGGAGGGAGAGGAGGCCTGGGCTTGGTAAAAAGGCCTGTGAAAGGGCCTGCCCCTGCCCCTAGACTGCTGCTTTTGGGAGTGGCTTGCCTTTCCTTGGCCTGTGCACTCCTGTAAGTGGTCCTGTATTGATCCATTTTCTTCATGTAAGCCTCTGTCTGCTCCCCAAACAGAGAGTTACCCACTACAGGAAAATCCACAGCCTTGGCCTGGGTATCCTGTGAAAGGCTAGTACATCTGAGCCAAGCATGTCTTCTGAGAGACACAGATGTAGCCATGACTCTCAATGCCACATCACTGGAGTCCACAGCAGCATGAAATTGCACTTTAGATGCCTCAATTCCATCAGCAGCCACCTCCTCCAGCTCTTTGGTTAGCTGGGGGAAGGCCTGTTTAGCCAGCTCCAGAACAGTATCCCACCTGGACTTCTGGTACCTGGCTGTGTTGGCCATATAATTTGCCTGCCTGAGTCCCAAAGAGGATGCCAAATACTGTTTCTTGGGCATGGCATCAACTTTCCTGGAGTCCTTGTCCGGGGGGTGTGAAGCCAAAGGAATGTTAGCCCTGTCACAGGCTGCAGCCTGCACTACCCCAACATGGCTGCTATGAGTATAAAGGAACTCCGTACCTGAGCCTGATAACATATACCTCCTGTCTATTCTTTTATCCACAGGAGGTAAGGAGTTAGGAGTTCGTAAAATTTTTTGTGTCTGTTTCCCCAAGGACTTGTGAAGAGGGATAGACAATCTCTTGGACTCTGGGATGTCCATCATTTCTACAAAATCAAGCTCTTCCTCCTCCTGAGCAGCTTCAACCATAGGAACTGGAGGGTTTTGGCCACCTTCTTGTAAAACAAGAAGTGTGAAGGGGACTCAGAAAGCCTTGGAGGAGAGACATTAGAGGGCCTGTCTGAGGAGATGTCCGGTTCAATGGGCACATCTAGGCCTCTCAGGTCGTCATCTTCATCCTCATCATCGGGATAGTCTTCATCTCCCTCCCACTCCTCATAGAAAGCATCTGGATCATAATCCGAAGGAGACGGATCCGACCTAACCAACCGCCTAACTGGCGGTACCGGTTCAGACGGAACCGGGCGAAGCAATTGAACAATGCCAATCGCTTTGGCTGTCTTGTCCGTGGTTGGAGTATGCGGTACTGGATCCGAACTGGCAGACTTAGCTTCTTTTGGATGGAACCGACCCCTCAGAGTCAGATCTCCTTTTGCCCAAGGAGGTATTGCCTAGGTCAGTAGGCACCTCCGCAGGTTCTGCCGTAACCGAACCGGGCTGGCCATCCAGATCTACGGACTTCTCGGCCTCCCTTTCCTTCAGCCTACTCAATCTTTTTTCTAAAGTGGCTTTAGGAAAGTTTTTGCAAATTTGGCAGTCTGGCTTGAGGTGGTCAAACCCCAGACAATAAACACAGATGAGGTGGGGGCCGGCCTTGGCAAAGGCCTCCCCACACTCACTACAGTGTTGAAACCCAGTGGGACTGGTTTTCTTCTTGGGTTTCTCAGACATAGCCAACCTACCAAATTGCCCTTTAGCAGCTTTCAAGCCAGGAAATAGTCAACCAATTGGTTACAAACCATGTCACGGGTTTTAAAAAAGAACCAGCAAAATTCCGGTTCTTTTGAAACTGATCAGCACTGGAACACCACACTAAATCCCAGAAAAAATACAAAATTAAACAATCAAAACACAAGGTTGGTTCCTAACCGGACCAACCAATGAGAAACCGAAATAAAAGAACAATTACAAGGAAAAACCACAGTCACTGCCTATCTACTACACTACCTGTACCATAGACAGAGGCTGGAAATCCGAAAAAAATAACTAATAGATCGGTTTAAACCGAACGCTTTTTAAACTTTACCGAACTGAGCAGAGGAATCTCCGGAATGACTTCACTGTTAGGTGGAGTAAAGAATCTGATGGTTACACTGCTAAGTACCAGAGACAGAGGTTTGGAAACCGAGCTCGAGCTCAACGTTCTGTGCCGCTGCATAGAGTTAACTCTTTCCTCTCCGGGGCAGTTCAAGTGCTGGGGCTAACTGCATAATGTCAGAATATAGCAAGACTTCATGTTGTTTGAAGTAATAGCTCAAGATAGTTCGAGCAGCAATCCATAGTGGATTTGCGTGGGAGAACTGTGGAAAGGCCTGAGTTTGGCCTGCATGCCTGCCTGCTGTTCCTGAGAGGGAACCTGTGCTTTTTTCGGACTGAATCCGAACTTGGAGAGCGAATTAAGCCATTGAATTGTGACCAGGCTTTAACCTGCAGAAGACTGAAGATTTGCTGAATGCGATCGGCCTGTCAAGACTTCCAGCTACCTCTGAACTCCCGGATTGTGCAGAGACTCTGTAATTGCGATCGGAGAGCCATTTGCCAGGTACAGTGGAATTTTCTTACATGTGAATGTGCTGTGTGCTTATAGTGGGTTGTGATTTGGTTCCCCACTGTGTGTCTGAACTGTGTTTTGCTTGCTGGAGGCTGTATCCAGCTCCACGGACTGAATCCGTATCCATTTCTGTTTGCCTGGGCCCTGTTACACTGGCCCAGCCAGAATACCTGCTACGCAGAGAAAGTAATCGACGAGAGACTGGCCTGGAGATCAGCCCCCTGCTCAACGCCTTGAACAGGAATGACGCCTCGGTGATTCGTGTGTGTGCCCTGCTTCTCAAGTGCACTCCAGCTCAACAGTCCGCAGTCTCAATTTCATCCTGCCTGTGTCCAGTATTGGTATCGTGAGTAAACATCAGGGTAGCTCCCTGCAACAACAGCTAAATCTAAAAGTGTTGTCATCTGATTGTCTTGTTGCCTTTTCTTTCATGAACTGAGCCCTCTGGCTCCAGATTACAAATAGTGTGTGTTGTGTATGTTGCTTTCCTCCATCACAGGGTCCCAACCAGCTGCAATGTTCCTGGCTAGCCTACCGTTTTCCTACCTGGGTACCCAGAGTGTGTGACTGTGTAGGGACTCTGAACTGCATGCATAACTGTCTGATTAATATAGCTTTAAGCAAATCAACCTGATTACACCCCTCCCTTGTTCAAGTCCCCTGAATAAATCAGATTTAACTTTGTTTGCATTTAACCTGACTGTGGTTCCAGTTTGTGCCGACTGTATTGTACTGCTGTTATTTGCTGTGCTTAATCTTGTTTTACAGGGGTCCCCGGCGTCAAGCTAGAGGAATCAGCCCTGGTGGTAAGTGCAAACAATGTGGGTAATTGCCTGATGAATAGGGGTCATTGTAAAAGTGATTATTGTGTACTGTTCAGGCCACTAGAAGGAGAAAAGGGAGGTTACAGTGTCCCGGAGGGCTGTGCCCAGGTTAGCTTGACCACTACCAACCCTGACCTCCGGGTGGAGGCACCCGTGTCAGAACCTAGGCCCCTTGACCTGCAACTAGCCAAGCAGGCAGGGGTAGTAGCCCTTGGGATAGCGCCACCTAGGGTTATATTCATATAACACAGTACATAGTAATTTAAGGTTGGAAAGGACTCCAGGCCCATCATGTACAACCCCCGCCCCCGCGTGGTCTTTTTCTGCTACCATTGTTTCTGTTTCTAAAATAATGGAATCCATAATTCATCATTATCTCATTTTCATACTGTTTTTCCTCAACTTAGCTGAAGCTTTCTTGTGTTTACCTGGATCCCTTGTTATCCCATTTCCTTTTTTTTTCTTAGAGCTGTTTGCCCACCTGCTGCAACCTATGCCTTGCCTTCGGACCTTGGCTCCCCCCATTGTGTACTCTTCCCCTGGGTTTTTGTTTCCCAGGTGCATTATTTTGCACTTCTTTGCACTGAATCCAAGCTGCCATACTTCTGACCATTCCTCCAACCTTGCCAAGTCCCTTCTCATCCTTTCCACATCTCCTTGTATATCAACCCTGTTGCAGATCTTTGTGTCATCTGCAAAGAGGCATACTTTTCCTTCCAGTCCCTCTGCAATGTTACTTATAAAGACATTAAAAAGGACTAGACCCAGTACTGAACGCTGCGGTACCCCATTAGTAACCCCTTTCTTCAGAGTGGACTCTGTTTACTATTACCTTCTGTGTCCTGTTGTCCAGCCAATGTTTTACCCAGGCTGCCACCCTGGGACCCACTCCCAGGCTGGCTGACTGTGTCAAATGCCTTGCTAAAGACTAGGTAGGCCATGTCCACAGCCCCTCCCTGGTCTACTACTTTGGTCATCCAGTCAAAGAAATCAATTAGATTTGTCTGACATGACCTTCCCACTGTGAACCCATGCTGTCTTGGGTACTGTGCCCCACTGGCATCTAGGTACTCAGCAATTCTTTCCTTCAGAAGTGATTTCATCACTTTCCCTACCACAGAGGTCAAACTGACAGGTCTGTAGTTTCCTGCCTCTGTCTTGCTCCCACTTTTGTGAAGGGGAATCACATCTGCCCTCCTCCAGTACTCAGGTACCACACCATCCTCCCATGATTTGTTAAAAAGGGTAGTCAGTGATGTCACTAGTTCTCCCCTTAATTCTTTTAGAATTCTGGGGTGAATCCCACCAGACCCCATTGCTTTGTCCACTTTCAGTTTTAAGAGTTCTTTCAGAACCCTTTCTTCTGTGAAAGGACTGGGATCAACATCCCTATCCAGAGTGCTTCCATTAATTGGATTAGGTACCTCCCCATCTTCCTCTCTTGTGAATACTGAGCAGAAGTATTCATTCAGTATCCCTGCTTTTTCACTGTCCCTCTCTGCCCACCCACCATCCATTCTATTCAACCTCACTATCCCTCCCTTTGTCTTTCCACGCTCCCTAATGTACCTATAAAAGATTTTATCCCCCTTCTTAACCGAGATGGCTATCTTTTCCTCAGTTTGGGCCTTTGTTATTCTCACTGCCTTCCCTGCTTCCTTCTGCCTTAACTGGCACAGTTCTCTGTCCTGTTTCTTCTGTGTTTCATTATACTTCCTAAATGCTATCTTTTTCTCCCTAACCTTCCCTGCCACCTCTTTTGAGAACCATAGTGGCTTTTTCTTTCATTTTGATTTGTTTATTTGCTTCACACAAAGGCTTGTCTCCTCTGTGATGGCAGTTCTGATGTGTCATCATTGCTACTCCACCCCTCCTTCTTTTCTGTTTGTTAGTGCTTTTCTAAGGCACTCTCCCATCTTGCCAAAGTCAGCCCTCCTGAAGTCCAGTACTCTCACTTTTGTATGGCTTGACTCTGCGGCTGAGTTTATCGTGAACCACACTGTTTGGTGGTCACTTGTTCCCAGATGACTACCCACTTCTAGATCTGAGATCCTCTCACTGTCCCCATTTGAGAGTACGAGGTCTAAGATTGCTCTCTCCCAAGTGGGTTCCAACACTAGCTGTCTGAGGCAAGTCCCCTGGATGTGGCTGCAGCAAAGGTGCTCCAGTTAACATCTGGCATATTCAGGTCACCCATCAACAGTATCCCCCCTTTCAAACAACATGAAGTCTTGCTATATTATGACATGTGCAGTGAGTCCCAACCTTCGAACTGCTCCGGAGGTGAAAGAGTTAACTTTCCATGCCAGGCATGGAACGCTGAGCTCGAGCTCGGTTGAAAAATTTATCTGTTGTTCTTCAAACTTAAACTGTCAGATTCTTTGCTCCGCCTCACTGAACAGTCGCTCCGGAGATTTCTCCTTCTGCTCGGTTCATTTTGTCGGTTAAAGTATTGTTTTTCTCAGTTTTCTACCGAATTTAAACTGCAATCGGTTGGTTCAGACTCTGTCTGTGGTATTATGAGTACTAGATAGGTTTTACATTATTTCTATTCCGTGTGGAATTTGTAAACGGTTTATCAGTTCGGTTTGAACCGATCAGGTTGTCTAAAATATATATTAATCTGTATTTAGAGTGTGGTTACCGGTTCTTATCGGTTCTAAAAAAAACGGATTTTATTACGGTTTTTTCCACGACCCGTGACACGGTTGGGAACCGATAAGAGGGTCTTACCTGGCGGATTGCCATAAACGGGTAAGTTTGGTTAGGCTGGCATTATGTCTGAGAAACCCAAATGAAAAACCGGGCCCACTGGGTTTCAACACAGCAGTGTCTATGGGGAAGCCTTTGCTAAGGCTGACCCCCACACCACCTGTGTTTATTGTCTGGGGTTTGACCACCTCAATGCAGACTGCCAGATTTGCAAAAATTTTCCTGTAGCTACCCTGGATAGGAGAGTTGGTAGGCTCAGGGAAAGGGAGGCCAAAAAGTCCGCTGAACCGGATGGCCAGCCCGGTTCGGTTTCAACCGAACCGGAGGGAGTGCCCTCTGACCAGGGTAAGACTTCCTCGGCCAAAAGGAGAGCCGACTCTGAGGAGTCGGTTCCAGCAAAAAGGACTAGGAAATCAGCTGGTGTGGAGCCAAAACTTTCCTCTCCAACCGCTGAAGAGATAGCCAAAGCGATTAAAATTGTCCAGTCGCTTTCCCCGGTTCCGACCGAACCGGCACCATCAGGTAAGCGTACGGTTCGGCCGGTTCCAGCGGTTCAAGAGTACGATTTAGAGGAATTTTATGAACCGGAGGAGGGGGAAGAGGAGTATGAGGAGAGTGAATGTGGATTTGAAAGTCTGAATGTGCCCATTGAACCGGACATCTCCCCAGACAGACCTTCAGGAGTGTCTCCTCCTAGGCTTTCTGAGTCCCCTTCTCATTTTATGTTTTATAAAAAAGTGGCTGAAACCCTCCAGCTCCCTATGGAGGAAGCTGTGGATGATCAAGAAGAGCCTGACTATGTGGAAATGATGGATATCCCAGAGTCTAGGAGACTGTCTATTCCTTTGCATAAATCTTTGGGAAACAGACAGTAAAAATTCTAAAACTCCTCACACTATACCTCCTGTGGATAAGAGAATGGACAAGAGGTACACATTGTCAGGCTCTGATATGGAGTTCCTTACTCAACAATGCAGCCATGTTAGTAGTGCAGGCTGCAGCCTGTGACAAGGCAAATATTCCCTTGGCTTCACACACCCCTGACAAGGACTCCAGGAGGACTGATGCCATGGCAAAGAAACAGTACATGGCAGCATCCTTGGGACTCAGACAGGCAAATTATATGGCTTATGTTGCTAGATACCAGAAATCCAGATGGGATACTGTTTTGGCTCTAGCAAAACAGGTCCCTGACCAGCTTGCCAAGGAGCTGGAGCAGGTGGCTGCTGATGGTATTGAGGCATCCAAGGTGCAATTCCATGCTGCAGTGGACTCTAATGATGTGTCATCAAGAGTCATGGCTACATCTGTGGCACTTCGCAGAATGGCTTGGCTCAGATGTACTAGCCTGTCACAGGATACCCAGACTAAGGCCATGGATTTTCCTGTTGTGGGTAATTCTCTGTTTGGGGAGCAGACAGAGAATTACATGAAGAAAATGGATCAGTACAGGACCACCTATAGGAGTGCACAGGCCACTCCTCAACAGCAGCCTTCCAGGGGCAGGGGCAGGCCTTTTCATAGGCCTTTTTACCAAGTCCAGGCCTCCTCTTCTGCTTATGCCCAGAGGGGGTTCTTTAGAGGGAGAGGCAGACGGGGCACAAGCAGGCCTGCTTCCACCCCTCAGCCTAAAGCCCCTGCCAAGCAGGCACCCTGATGGGGTTGCCAGGGCCGATTCTCACCTACCTGTAGAGGGCAGGCTGGCTTACTTTGTCCAGGACTGGAAGTATCTAACGTCAGACAAGTGGGTCCTGGAAGTAGTAAGCCAGGGACTGGTTCTCAGCTTCAAAAAATTTCCAAAGATGAAAACCAGATCCTTTCTACCTGCAAATCCACCAGAGGCACTTGCCCTAGAGGCAGAGGTCTCTTCCCTCCTGGCTCTCAGAGCTGTGGAAAGGGTCCCACCCCTACACCAGGGCAAAGGATTGTACTCCAGGTACTTCCTTACCCCAAAAAAGACAGGAGAATGGCGGCCCATTCTGGATCTCAGATACTTAAACAAGCACCTTTTAAAACCAAAGTTCAAAATGGTGACTCTGGGAATTATTCTACCCACTATAAGGCCAGGGGACTGGCTAGCATCCCTGGACCTCAAGGATGCCTATTTCCATATTCTCATCAGAAGCTCCCATCGAAAGTACCTCAGGTTCGAGCTGCCCTCAGGCCATTACCAGTTCAGAGCAATGCTCTTTGGCCTCACCTCTGCTCCAAGGGTATTCACAAAATGCCTGGCAGTAGCAGTTGCCTCCCTAAGAAGGCAAAAAATTGCCATTTTCCCTTACCTGGACGACTGGCTCATAGTAGGCCAGTCTCCAGTCCAAGTCAAGTTACATCTACAGATAACTCAGCAACTGCTCACCTCTCTAGGTTTCCTTCTGAATCTTTCAAAGTCAGTTCTAGAGCCTGCCCAGCTCCTCACCTTCATAGGCGCAGAGCTGAACACAGAGAAAGCCAGAGCCTTCCTTACTTTGGACAGGGCAAGGACTCTGGTCTCTCTAGCCTCCTCATTCACCCTGCAGGTCTCTCGACCAGCAAGGCATTTTCTACAGCTCCTGGGGCACAAGGCTGCTTCTACAGCAGTAGTGCAGGGAGCAAGGTTTCAGATGAGGGACATCCAGTTTCATTTGAGAGCCTTTTGGTCTCAAAGGAAAGACCCTCTAACCAAATTGATCCCAGTAACTCGAACCCTGATCCAAGCCCTACAGTGGTGGCAGGATCAGAGCAATCTGAGACAAGGGGTTCCCTTTGTCACTCAGTCTCACTCCTTAATCCTTACTACAGATGCATCCCTCTTGGGGTGGGGAGCTCACATGGGTGACCTCACTACCCAGGGATTGTGGTCCCCTCAGGAATCTCTGCTCCACATCAATCTGTTGGAGCTCAGAGCAGTTTTTCTAGCACTTCAAGTTTTTCCCAAATCTGTTCAGAACAAAGTTGTACAGGTCAGAACAGACAACACCACCACAATGTGGTACATCAACAAGCAAGGAGGCACTCGGTCTACGGCCTTGTGCCCGAAGCAATGAAGTTGTGGTCTCTGGCTTACTCCCTGAACACCTCCCTTACGGCAGTTCACCTCCCAGGCAAGGACAATGTCCTGGCAGATGCTCTCAGCAGGATTTCCCAGGGCCATCATGAATGGTCACTGGATCCCCTGGTCCTGGAGGTAATATTTGCCAGATGGGGCACCCCGCAGATAGATCTTTTTGCAGCCCCAGACAACCACCAACTTCCCCTTTTTTTGCTGCAGGCCCCCAGTGTTGGGCTCAGTCCCTCTGGATGCCTTAATCTCAATTGGGAAGGCAAGTTTCTCTATGCTTTTCCCCTTTCCCTATTCTGTTCAAAGTGTTAGTCAAAATCAGGTCTCAATCCTGCAAGATGATTCTGATTGCTCCAGATTGGGTCAGACAACCCTGGTATCCACTCCTACTGTCCTTAGCAGTCCATCTTCCCCTGTGTCTTCCCAGGAATCACAACCTGTTAACCTGTGCTCAGGGAAGGGTTTGGTACCCGAACCTCAAATCTCTCAATCTCAAAGCCTGGCTCTTGAAGAGTTAGAGTTTGCTGAATCTTCACCTCTCCCAAGGTGTTATGGATATACTGAAGGCTTCTAGGAAACCTTCCACCAGGGCTACTTACAATTCCAAATGGAAGAGGTTTTCTATATGGTGCTCTGGGAAGCATATTTCCCCAGAATCTGCTGATTTACCCACAGTCCTGGATTATATGGTCCATTTAAATACTTTGGGGCTGAGACCAGCTACCTAAAGGTACATTTGGCAGCTGTGTCTGCTTTTATTTCAGCAGGTAAACCCTCTTCTCTTTCAGCTCATCCTGTATTCTCTAAGTTTTTTAAGGGTTTGCTTCACACCAACCCTCCATTCAGGGACCCTGCCCCTGCCTGGGATCTTAATGTTTGCATTGGTCAGCTTATGCAACTTCCCTTTGAGCCCTTGTCTTCAGCAGAGCTTAAGTACTTGACTTGGAAGACTGTGTTTCTGGTAGCCATCACTTCTGCCAGGTGCATAAGTGAGTTACAAGCTTTGTCAGTGGAGCCTGATTTTACCTCCTTTCATAGAGATAAGGTGGTCCTCAGGACTAACAGGAAGTTCTTGCCTAAGGTGGTTTCAGATTTCCACCTTAATCAATCTATATCTCTTCCAGTGTACTTCACTGACCATTCCTCCTCTGTCGAGAGGAGGCTGCACAGTTTAGATGTGAAGAGAGCCCTTAGTTACTACATAGAGCGTACCAAGAGTCATAGGTTTGACTCCCTCCAACTGTTCCTCACTTATGGTGAGGTTGGTAAAGGAAAACCTGCCACTAAAAGATCCATTGCCAGGTGGATTGTCTCTTGTATCCAATTCTGTTATGAAAAGCTGGGTAAGGTTCCTCCTCAGGCCTGAGGGCTCACTCTACCAGAGGTACAGCTGCTTCCATGCTGCGCAGGGACATCCCTATTTTAGAGATATGTCAAGCAGCTACCTGGAAAACAGTTCACACTTTTACCAAGCATTACTCCCTGGACATCCAGGCTAGGAGTGATGCTCGGTTTGGCACAGCTGTGCTTCAGAGCCTATTTCCTAAGTAGGTTCTGACCCTCCTCCATGGAGGTACTGCTGTGTAGTCTGCACGTGTCATAATATAGCAAGACTTCATGTTGTTTGAAGAAAAAATTACTCACCTTAGTAATGTTGTTTCTTCTAATGGAGTCTTGCTATATTATGACCTCCCCCCCTGCCTGCCCCCTGAGAACCTCTGTTTTTTGGGATGTGGGTGGGCAGTGCAGTGTTGGCACTTAGTAGATGCCCACCTTGTTATTTTCACCCCTCCTTTTTTGGGGTGACTTGGTGTTGTGTTTTTCATTTTTGGGGTCTCCTGACTTGAGTCTTTGTTTTGGGACCAAAAAATGTGTTCTTATGTTTAGTAGCCAGTTGGCTAGTGTAGGTTTACAGCTTCCACACAGGACCTTAGTGAGTTTAGCTCATAAAGATCTGACAGTTTGAGTTTGAAGAACAACAGACAGAGTTTTCAACTGAGCTCGAGCTCAGTGTTCCATGCCTGGCATGGAAAGTTAACTCTTTCACCTCCGGAGCAGTTTGAAGGTTGGGACTCACTGCACATGTCCTAATACAGCAAGACTCCATGAGAAGAAAAGCAATTACTAAGGTGAGTAATTTTTTCTTCTCTGCCATACTAAGGATGCCTTCTATCATATCCTTGTCCATTCCCTTCTCCTGAGATGGGGGTCTATATACAACCCCTGAGCAGACTGTGGTGCCATTTCAAGTCTCTAAGGTGACCCACAATGCCTCCTCTCCTCCCTGTCTGCTCTTTTGTTCTGTTGCTTTTATCCCTTCCCTTACATAGAGAGCTACTCCTCCCCTCTTTTCCCCTCCCTGTCTCTCCTGTTGGTTGTATACCCTAGTATGTTAACATCCCAGTCATGGTTCTCTGTGTACCATGTTTCTGTGACCGCTATAATATCCAGGCATCCCTCTTCCATCAAGATCCCCAGTTCAGGGAGCTTGTTGCCCAGACTATGGGCATTGGTACTCATTACCCTCCATTTCCTGATGGCCTTACCCCTTTTTGCCCCATCCCTGTCCTTATTGCCTTTGTCACTTTCTCCATTTACCCCTGCCCTTCTCCCCATTGACATCTCTAACTTGGTGTTTACCTCACTTACTACCCTGACTTTTGGGGGGGGCTAGGATTTCCCTGCTCCTTTCCAGTGCCTCCCCCTTGGCTCATTTAAATGCTTGCAAATGAAGCATTTAAACCTATCACCAAGGATCTTGGTTCCCCTCCTGGACAGATGCAAACCATCACATCAGTACAGGCCTGCATCACTCCAGGTGGACCCCCAGTCCCCAATGAGGCCAAATCCCTGAGCTCTGCACCAGTTTTTCAACCACTGATTGAACCCCATAGTGTGGAGCACCCTAGCCTCACCCATGCCATAGACAGGCAGCACCTCTGAGAAGGTTACCGTGTATGCTACTTGTCTAAGGCCCCTCCCCAACTCCACAAACTCTTCCTGCACTGCTCTGATCCCCTTCCCAGCCAGGTAATTTGTCCCTAGGTGGACAATGACATCCAGCTCCCTCCCCCATGCAGCTGCTCCCACGATCCTGAGGATTCGCTCCCTGTCCCTCCAAGCATGGTGCCAGGCAGGCACCTTACCTCCCTCTCCCCTTCCTCTCCCAGTTCTACCCCCCAATAATGGCGTCCCCCACCAGGAGTTGTTTCCTTCCCCGTGGGGTCCCATGCCACCCTCCTGTGGGTCTCCTTTGTGGACGTCCCCAGCATCCTCCTTGGTCTCCACTGTGGGTGCTTCCATAGAGGAACCACAGTTTGCCAGAATGGCATATGAATTGTGGAGCGGTACAACTGGAGGGATGCGCCTCTGTTCAACCACCCTCACCCTCCACAGCCACTGCACTGCACTGCACCACTCCCATAAGAAAAAATTACTCACCTTAGTAATGTTGTTTCTTCTAATGGAGTCTTGCTATATTAGACATATGCAGTGAGACCCAACCTTCGAACTGCTCTGGAGGTGAAAGAGTTAACTTTCCATGCCAGGCATGGAACTTTGAGCGCGAGCTCGGTTGAAAACTCTGTCTGTTGTTAATCAAACTCAAACTGTCAGATCTTTGCGAGCAAAAACTCACTAAGGTTCTGTGTGGAGGCTGTAAACCTACACTAGCCAACTGGCTACTAAATATAAGAACACATTTTTCTTGGTCCCAAAACAAAGACTCAAGTCGGGGGATCCAAAAAATTAAAACGCATAACACCCAAACACCCCAAAAAGGAGGGGTGAAAAAATAATGTGGGCATCTACTAAGTGCCAACACTGCACTGCCCACCCACATCCCAAAAGTAGAGATTCTGAGAGGGGCAGGCGGGGAGGTCATAATATAGCAAGACTCCATTAGAAGAAACAACATTACTAAGGTGAGTAATTTTTCTTCAAACAACATGAAGTCTTGCTATATTATGACATATACAGACTAACAGCAGTACCTCCATGGAGGAGGGACAGAACCTACTTGAAATAGGCTCTGAAGCACAGCTGTGCCAAACCGAGCATCACTCCTAGCCTGGATGTCCAGAGAGTAATGCTTGGTAAAAGTGTGAACTGTTTTCCAGCTAGCTGCTTGACATATCTCTATGATAGGGATGTCCCTGGCTGCAGTCAGGGAGGCAGGCGTACCTCTGGTAGAGTGAGCCCTCAGGCCTGAGGGAGGAACCCTACCCAGTTTTTGATAACAAAATTGGATACAAGAGACAATCCACCTGGCAATGGATCTTTTGGTGGGTTTCTATACCAACCTCACCATAGGTGGGGAAAGTTGGAGGAGTCAAACCTGTGACCTTGGTACGCTCTATGTAGTAACTAAGGGCTCTTTTGACATCCTGTGCAATCTCCCTCTCACCAGGAGGAATGGTCAGTGAAGTACACAGGAGGACATAGATTGATTAAGGTGGAAGTCTGAAACCACCTTAGGCAAGAACTTTCTGTTAGTCCTGAGGACCACTTATCCCTGAAAGGAGATAAAATCAGGCTCCACTGACAATGCTTGTAGTTCACTTTTTGCACCTGGCAGAAGTGATGGCTACCAAAACCACAGTTTTCCAAGTCAAGTACTAAAGCTCTGCTGAAGACAAAGGGCTCAAAGGGGGTTGCATAAGCTGGGCAATGCAAACATTAAGATCCCAGGCAGGGCAGGGTCCTCGAATGGAGGGTTGGTGTGAAAAACCCTTGAAAAACGGAGAATACAGGATGAGCTGAAAGGGAAGAGGTTCTTCCTGCTGATAAGAAAGCAGACACGGCTGCCAGGTGCACTTTTAGGGTAGCTGGTCTCAGCCCCAAAGAATTCAAATGCACCATATAATCCAGAACTGTGGGTAAACCGGCAGACTCTGGGGGGATATGCTTGCCAGAGCACCATATGGAAAATCTTTTCCATTTGGAATTATAAGTAGCCCTGGTGGAAGGCTTCCTAGAAGCCTTCAAAATATCCTCTACACCCTGAGAGAGGTGTAGGTCAGCAAACTCTAACTCTTCAAGAGCCAGGCCTTGAGATTGAGAGATTTGAGATTCGGGTACCAAACTCTCCCCTGGGCACAGGTTAACAGATTGTGATTCCTGGGGAGACACAGGGGAAGGTGGACTGCTAAGGACAAAAGGAGTGGATACCAGGGCTGTCTGGCCCAATCTGGGGCAATCAGGATCATCTTGCAGGGCTGAGATCTGATTTTGACTAGCACCTTAGAACAGGAGAGGGAAGGGGGGAAAGGCATAGAGAAACTTCCCTTCCCAGTTGAGAAGGAAGGCATCCAGAGGGACTGAGCCCAACACTGGGGGCCTGCAGCAAAAAAGAGGAAGTTGGTGATTGTCTGGAGCTGCAAAAAGATCTATCTGCAGAGTGCCCCATCTGGCAAATACTACCTCCAGGACTAGGGGATCCAGTGACCATTCGTGATGGCCCTGGGAAATCCTGCTGAGGGCATCTGCCAGGACATTGTCCTTGCCTGGGAGATGAACTGCCATAAGGAGGTGTTCAGGATAAGCCAGAGACCACAACTTCATTGCTTGAGTGCACAAGGCCATAGACCGAGTGCCCCTTGCTTGTAGATGTATCCATTGTAGTGGTGTTGTCTGTTCTGACCTGTACCACTTTGTTCTGAACAGATGTGGAAAAAGCTTTAAATGCTAGAAAAACTGCTCTGAGTTCCAACAGATTGATGTAGAGCAGAGATTCCTGAGGGGACCACAATCCCTGGGTGGTGAGGTCGCCCATATGAGCTCCCCACCCCAAGAGGGATGCATCTGTAGTAAGGGTCAAGGAGTGAGACTGAGGGATGAAGGGAACCCCCTGTCTCAAATTGTTCTGGTCCTGCCACCACTGGAGGGCTTGGATCAGGGTTCGAGTTACTGGGATCAATTTGGTTAGAGGGTCTCTCCTTTGAGACTAGAAGGCTCTCAAATGGAATTGAATGTCCCTCATCTGAAATCTTGCTCCCTGCATTACTGCTGTGGAGGCAGCCATGTGCCCTAGGAGCTGCAGAAAATGCCTTGCTGGTCGAGAGACCTGCAGAGTGAAGGAGGAGGCCAGAGAAACCAGGGTCCTTGCTCTTTCCAGAGGGAGGAAGGCTCTGGCCTGTTTTGTGTTCAGTTCTGCGCCTATGAAGGTGAGTAACTGAACAGGCTCTAGAACTGACTTTGGAAGGTTGAGAAGGAAACCCAGAGGTGAGCAGTTGCTGAGTAACCTGAAGGTGTAATTTGACTTGCTCGACTGGCCAACTATGAGCCAATCGTCCAGGTAAGGAAAGATGGCAATCTTTTTGCCTTCTTAAATGAGCAACTGCTACTGCCAGGCATTTTGTGAATACCCTCGGGGCAGAGGTGAGACCGAAGGGCATTGCCCTGAACTGGTAATGGCCTGAGGGCAGTTCGAATCCGAGGTACTTTCGGTGGGAGCTTCTGATGTGAACATGGAAGTAAGCATCCTTGAGGTCCAGGGACGCTAGCCAGTCCCCTGGCCTTAGAGAGGGTAAAATAATTCCCAGAGTCACCATTTTGAATTTTGGTTTTAAAAGGTGCTTGTTTAGGTATCTGAGAGCCAGGATGGGCCGCCATTCTTTAGTCTTTTTTGGGGTAAGGAAGTACCTGGAGTACAGTCCTTTGCCCTGGTGTAGGGGTGGAACCCTTTCCACAGCTCTGAGAGCCAGGAGGGTTGAAACTTCTGTTTCTAGAGCGAGAGCCTCTGATGGATTTGCAGGTGGAAAGGATCTGGTTCTCATCTTTGGAAATTTTTTGAAGCTGAGAACCAGTCCCTGGCTTACTACTTCCAGGACCCATCTGTCCGATGTTAAAGACTTCCAGTCCTGGACAACGTAAGCCAGCCTGCCCCCTATAGGTAGTGGAGAATGGGCCCTAGCCACAACATCAGGGTGCCTGCTTGGCAGGGGCTTTGGGCTGAGGGGTAGAAGCAGGCTTGCTTGTACCTCGTCTGCCTCTCCCTCTAAAGAACCCCCTCTAGGCATAAGCAGAAGAGGAGGCCTGGACTTGGTAAAAAGGCCTATGAAAAGGCCTGCCCCTGCCCCTGGGATGCTGCCTTTGAGGAGTGGCCTGCCTTTCCTTGGCCTGTGCACTCCTATAGGTGGTCCTATATTCACCCATTTTCTTCATGTAATTCTCTGTCTGCTCCCCAAACAGAGAATTGCCCACAACAGGAAAATCCATGGCCTTAGACTGGGTATCCTGTGACAGGGTAGTACATCTGAGCCAAGCCATTCTGCGAAGTGCCACAGATGTAGCCATGACCCTTGATGACACATCATTAGAGTCTACTGCAGCATGAAATTGCACCTTGGATGCCTCAATACCATCCGCCGCCACCTGTTCCAGCTCCCTGGCAAGCTGGTCCGGGACCTGTTTTGCCAGGGCTAGCACAGTATCCCATCTGGATTTCTGGTACCTAGCAGCATACGCCATATAATTTGCCTGTCTGAGTCCCAAGGATGCTGCCATGTACTGTTTCTTTGCCATGGCATCAATCCTCCTGGAGTCCTTTTCAAGGGGGTGAGAAGCTAGAAGAATATTTGCCTTGTCACAGGCTGCAGCCTGCACTACCCCTACATGGCTGCATTGCTGTGTGAGGAACTCCGTATCAGAGCCTGATAATGTATACCTCTTGTCCATCCTTTTATCAACAGGAGGTATAGTGTGAGGAGTTTTTAGAATTTTTACTGTCTGTTTCCGAAAAGATTTATGCAAAGGAATAGACAGTCTCCTAGACTCTGGAATATCCAACATTTCTACATAATCAGGCTCCTCCAGGTCGTCAACAGCTTCCTCAACAGGGAGCTGGAGAGTTTCAGCAACTTTCTTATAGAACATAAAATGAGAAGGGGACTCAGATAGCCTGGGGGGAGAAACCCCTGACGGTCTGTCTGGAGAGATGTCCTGTTCAATGGGCACATCCAGACCTTCAAAACCACATTCACTCTCCTCATACTCCTCTTCCCCCTCCTCCGGTTCATAAAAATCCTCAAAATCATAATCTTGAACTGGTGGAACCGACTGAACCGAGCACTTCCCTGATGGTGCCAGTTCGGTCGGAACCGGGGAAAGTGACTGGACAATTTGAATTGCTTTAGCTATTTCCTCAGCAGTTGGAGAAATAATTTTTGGCTCCACACTAGCTGACTTCCTAGTACTTTTAGTTGGAACCGGCTCCTCAGAGCTGGCTCTTTGTATGCCTGAGGAAGTATGGCCCTGGTCAGAGGGCACTCCCTCCGGTTCGGTTGGAACCGAACCAGGCTGGCCATCCGGGTCAGCGGACTTCTTGGCCTCTCCTTCTCTGAGCCTACCAACTCTCTTTTCTATGGTGGCAGCAGGAAAATTCTTACAAATCTGGCAGTCTGCATTGAGGTGGTCAAACCCCAGATAATACACACAGGTGGTGTGTGGGTCAGCCTTAGCAAAGGCTTCCCCACAAACACTACAGTGCTGAAACCCAGTGGGCCCGGTTTTTCTTTTGGGTTTCTCAGACATAGTGCCAGCCTAACCAGACTTGCCCATTTATGGCAATCCGCCAAGCAAGACTCTCTTATCGGTTCCCAACCGTGTCACGGGTCATGGAAAAAACCATAATGAAATCTGTTTTTTTTAGAACCGATAAGAACCGGGAACCGCACTCTGTATAAGGACTAGTAAAGTTTAAGAATAACTTGATCGGTTCAAACCGAACCGAAAGCGTTCACAAGTTCCACACAGAATAAAATAAACGTAAGCCTATCTATTACTTACAATACCACAGACAGAGCTTGAACCGACCGGTTGTGGTTTAATTTCAGTCAAAAAACCGATAAATAATACTTTTTAACCGACAAACGAACCGAGCAGAAGGAGAAATCTCCGGAGCGACTGTTCAGTGAGGCGGAGTAAAGAATCTGACAGTTTGAGTTTGATTAACAACAGACAGAGTTTTCAACTGAGCTCACGCTCAAAGTTCCATGCCTGGCATGGAAAGTTAACTCTTTCACCTCCGGAGCAGTTCGAAGGTTGGGTCTCACTGCATATGTCATAATATAGCAAGACTTCATGTTGTTTGAAGAAAAATTACTCACCTTAGTAAAGTTGTTTCTTCTAATGGAGTCTTGCTATATTATGACATATGCAGTGAGTCCCAACCTTCTAACTGCTCCGAGGTGAAAGAGTTAACTTTCCATACCAGGCATGGAACTTTGAGCGAGTCGTTGAAAACTCTGTCTGTTGATCTTCAAGCTCAAACTGTCAGATCTTTATGAGCAAAACTCACTAAGGTTCTGTGTGGAAGCTGTAAACCTACACTAGCCAACTGGCTACTAAAAATATGAACACATTTTTTGGTCCCAAAACCAAGACTCAAGTCAGGGGATCCAAAAATTAAAACACACAACAGCCAAACACCCCAGAAAGGAGGGGTGAAAAAACAAGGTGGGCAACCACTAAGTGCCAACACTGCACTGCCCACCCACATCCCAAAAACAGAGGTTCTGAGAGGGGCAGGCAGGGGGGGAGGTCATAATATAGCAAGACTCCATTAGAAGAAACAACATTACTAAGGTGAGTAATTTTTTCTTCAAACAACATGAAGTCTTGCTATATTATGACATATGCAGACTACACAGCAGTACCTCCATGGAGGAGGGACAGAACCTACTTAGGGAATAGGCTCTGAAGCACAGCTGTGCCAAACCGAACATCATTCCTAGCCTGGATGTCCAGGGAGTAATGCTTGGTAAAAGTGTGAACTGTTTTCCAGGTAGCTGCTTGACATATCTCTATGATAGGGATGTCCCTGGCAGCAGCCAGGTACGCAGCCGTACCTCTGGTAGAGTGAGCCCTCAGGCCTGAGGGAGGAACCTTACCAAGTTTTTGATAACAAAATTGGATACAAGAGACAATCCACCTGGCAATGGATCTTTTAGTGGCAGGTTTCCCTTTACCAACCTCACCATAAGTGAGGAATAGTTGGAGGGAGTCAAACCTGTGACCCTTGGTACGTTCTATGTAGTAAGTAAGGGCTCTTTTGACATCCAAACTGTGCAATCTCCTCTCACCAGAGGAGGAATGGTCAGTGAAGTACACAGGGAGAGACATAGATTGATTAAGGTGGAAGTCTGAAACCACCTTAGGCAAGAACTTTCTGTTAGTCTTGAGGACCACTTTATCTCTATGAAAGGAGATAAAATCAGGCTCTACTGACAATGCTTGTAATTCACTTATGCGCCTGGCAGACGTGATGGCTACCAAAAACACAGTTTTCCAAGTCAAGTACTTAAGCTCTGCTGAAGACAAGGGCTCAAAAGGGGGTTGCATAAGCTGGGCAATGCAAACATTAAGATCCCAGGCAGAGGCAGGGTCCCCGAACGGAGGGTTGGTGTGATGCAACCCCTTGAAAAACTTGGAGAATACAGGATGAGCTGAAAGAGAAGAGGGTTTACCTGCTGATAAAAAAGCAGACACGGCTGCCAGGTGCACTTTTAGGGTAGCTGGTCTCAGCCCCAAAGAATTCAAATGCACCATATAATCCAGGACTGTGGGTAAATCGGCAGACTCTGGGGAGATATGCTTGCCAGAGCACCATATGGAAAATCTCTTCCATTTGTAATTATAAGTAGCCCTGGTGGAAGGCTTCCTAGAAGCCTTCAAGATATCTAATACACCTTGGGAGAAATGCAGGTCAGGAAACTCTAACTCTTCAAGAGCCAGGCCTTGAGATTGAGAGATTTGAGATTCGGGTACCAAACTCTCCCTTGGGCACAGGTTAACAGGTTGTGATTCCTGGGAAGACTCAGGGGAAGGTGGACTGCTAAGGACATAAGGAGTGGGTACCAGGGCTGTCTGGCCCAATCTGGAGCAAACAGGATCATCTTGCAGGGTTGAGATCTGATTTTGACTAGCACCTTGAACAGAAGAGGGAAGGGGGGAAAGACAAGAAACTTCCCTTCACAGCTGAGAAGGAAGGCATCCAGAGGGACTGAGCCTCAACACTGGGGGCCTGCAGCAAAAGAGGAAGTTGGTGATTGTCTGGGGCTGCAAAAGATCTATCTCGGAGTTCCCCATCTGGCAAATACTACCTCCAGTATTAGGGATCCAGTGACCGTCGTGATGGCCCTGGGAAATCCTGCTGAGAGCATCTGCCAGGACATTGTCCTTGCCTGGGAGGTGAACTGCCATAAGGGAGGTGTTCAGGGAATAAGCCAGAGACCACAACTTCATTGCTTCGGTGCACAAGGCCGTAGACCGAGTGCCCCTTGCTTGTTGATGTACCACATTGTAGTGGTGTTGTCCATTCTGACCTGTACCACTTTGTTCTGAACAGATGTGGAAAAAGCTTGAAATGCTAGAAAAACTGCTCTGAGTTCCAACAGATTGATGTGGAGCAGAGATTCCTGAGGGGACCACAATCCCTGGGTAGTGAGGTCACCCATGTGAGCTCCCCACCCCAAGAGGGATACATGTGTAGTAAGGATTAAGGAGTGAGACTGAGGGGTGAAGGGGACCCCATGTCTCAGATTGTTCTGGTCCTGCCACTTCTGAAGGGCTTGGATCAGGGTTCGAGTCACTGGGATCAATTTGGTTAGAGAGTTTCTCCTTTGAGACCAGAAGGCTCTCAAATGGAACTGAATGTCCCTCATCTGAAATCTTGCTCCCTGCCCTACTGCTGTAGAAGCAGCCATGTGCCCCAGGAGCTGCAGAAAATGCCTTGCTGGTCGAGAGACCTGCAGGGTGAAAGAGGAGGCCAGAGAAACCAGGGTCTTTGCTCTTTCCAGAGGGAGGAAGGCTCTGGCCTGTTTTGTGTTCAGTTCTGCGCCTATGAAGGTGAGAAGCTGGACAGGTTCTAGAACTGACTTTGGAAGACTGAGAAGGAAACCTAGAGATGTGAACAGTTGCTGAGTAACCTGAAGGTGTAATTTGACTTGGTCTGGAGACTGGCCTACTATGAGCCAGTCGTCCAGGTAAGGAAAGATGGCAATCTTTTGCCTTCTTAAATGGGCAACTGCTACTGCGAGGCATTTTGTGAATACCCTCGGGGCAGAGGTGAGGCCGAAGGGCATTGCCCTGAATTGGTAATGGCCTGAGGGCAGTTCGAATCTGAGGTATTTTCGTTGGGAGCTTCTGATAAGAACATGGAAGTAGGCATCCTTGAGGTCCAGGGACGCTAGCCAGTCCCCTGGCCTTAGAGAGGGTAAAATAATTCCCAGAGTCACCATTTTGAATTTTGGCTTTAAAAGGTGCTTGTTTAGGTATCTGAGAGCCAGGATGGGCCGCCATTCTCCTGCCTTTTTTGGGGTAAGGAAGTACCTGGAGTACAAACCTTTGCCCTGGTGTAGGGGTGGAACCCTTTCCACAGCTCTGAGAGCCAGGAGAGTAGAAACTTCTGTTTCTAGGGTGAGTGCCTCTGATGGATTTGCAGGTGGAAAGGACGTGGTTCTCATCTTTGGAAATTTTTTGAAGCTGAGAACCAGTCCCTGGCTTACTACTTCCAGGACCCATTTGTCTGATGTTAAAAACTTCCAGTCCTGGACAAAGTAAGCCAGCCTGCCCCCTACAGGTAGTGGAGAATCGGCCCTGGCCATCCCATCAGGGTGCCTGCTTGGCAGGGGCTTTAGGCTGAGGGGTGGAAGTAGGTCTGCTTGTACCCCGTCTGCCTCTCCCTCTAAAGAACCCCCTCTGGGCATAAGCTGAAGAGGAGGCCTGGGCTTGGTAAAAAGGCCTATGAAAAGGTCTGCCCCTGCCCCTGGAAACCTGCCTCTGAGGAGTGGCCTGCCTTTCCTTGGCCTGTGCACTCCTATAGGTAGTCCTATACTCATCCATTTTCTTCATGTAATTCTCTGTCTGCTTCCCAGAGAGTTACCCACAACAGGAAAATCCATGGCCTTAGTCTGGGTATCCTGTGACAGGCTAGTACATCTGAGCCAAGCCATTCTGCGAAGTGCCACAGATATAGCCATGACTCTTGATGATACATCATTAGAGTTCACTGCAGCATGGAATTGCACTTTGGATGCCTTAATACCATCAGCAGCCACCTGCTCCAGCTCCTTGGCAAGCTGGCCAGGGACCTGTTTTGCTAAAGCCATAACAGTATCCCATCTGGATTTCTGATATCTAGCAACATAAGCCATATAATTTGCCTGTCTGAGTCCAGGGATGCTGCCATGTCCTGTTTCTTTGCCATGGCATCAATCCTCCTGGAGTCCTTGTCAGGGGGGTGTGAAGCCAAGGGAATATTTGCCTTGTCACAGGCTGCAGCCTGCACTACCCCAACATGGCTGCATTGTTGTGTAAGGAACTCCATATCAGAGCCTGACAATGTGTACCTCTTGTCCATTCTTTTATCCACAGGAGGTATAGTGTGAGGAGTTTTTTAGAATTTTTACTGTCTGTTTCCCAAATGATTTATGCAAAGGAATAGACAGTCTCCTAGACTCTGGGATATCCATCATTTCCACATAGTCAGGCTCCTCTTGATCATCCACAGCTTCCTCCATAGGGAGCTGGAGGGTTTCAGCCACTTTTTTATAAAACATAAAATGAGAAGGGGACTCAGAAAGCCTAGGGGAAGACACTCCTGAAGGTCTGTCTGGGGAGATGTCCGGTTCAATGGGCACATCCAGACTTTCAAAACCACATTCACTCTCTTCATACTCCTCTTCCCCCTCCTCCGGTTCATAAAATTCCTGTAAATCATATTCTTGAACCTGTGGAACCGACCGAACCGTACGCTTACCTGATGGTGCCGGTTCGGTCGGAACCGGGGAAAGCAACTAGACAATTTTAATTGCTTTGGCTATTTCCTCAACGGTTGGAGACGGAAATTTTGGCTCCACACCTGCTGATTTTCTAGTCCTTTTTGCTGGAACCGACTCCTCCGAGTCGGCTCTCCTTTTGCCCGAGGAAGTCTCGCCCTAGTCAGAGGGCACTCCCTCCGGTTCGGTTGCAACCGAACTGGGCTGGCCATCCGGGTCAGCGGACTTCTTGGCCTCTCTTTCCCTAAGCCTACCAACTCTCTCATCCAGGGTAGCTGCAGGAAAATTCTTGCAAATCTGGCAGTCTGCATTGAGGTGGTCAAACCCCAGACAATAAACACAGGTGGTGTGGGGGTCAGCCTTGGCAAAGGCTTCCCCACAAACACTGCAGTGTTGAAACCCAGTGGGCCCAGTTTTTCTTTTGGGTTTCTCAGACAAAGTGCCAGCCTAACCAAAAACTTGCCCGTTTATGGCAATCCGCCAAGCAAGACCCTCTTATCGGTTCCCAACCGTGTCACGGGTCGTGGAAAAAACCGTAATGAAATCCGTTTTTTTTAGAACCTATAAGAACCGGGAACCACACTCTAATGACAAATTTAATGTAATTTAACAACAACCTGATCGGTTCAAACCGAACCGATAATACCGTTTACAAGTTCCACACAGAAAATAATGTAAAACCTATTACTTACGATACCACAGACAGAGCTTGAACCGACCGGTTGCGGTTTAAATTCAGTTAAAAAACCGAAAAATAATTACTTTAACCGACAAAATGAACCGAGCAGAAGAAAAAATCTCCGGAGCGACTGTTCAGTGAGGCGGAGTAAAGAATCTGACAGTTTGAGCTTGAAGAACAACAGACAGAGTTTTCAACCGAGCTCGCGCTCAAAGTTCCATGCCTGGCATGGAAAGTTAACTCTTTCACCTCCGGAGCAGTTCGAAGGTTGGGACTCACTGCATATGTCATAATATAGCAAGACTTCATGTTGTTTGAATGTCTTATTTCTGGCCCCTTAACTGTTGTTTTGAATACTTACTCTTTCCTCTGTTTATTTATTTATTTTTTTTTCTCCCTAAGTGACTGCCTCTGTTCCCTTTAAGCTACTGATCTTTCTGTTCTGAGACAAGACGTTCCTATATTTCTCAGTAGTCTTCTTACTTGATCAGAGTCAGACCTCCAGCAGCTGGGGGGGACGGAGAGCTACTCTTTTCCTTCTAGGATGGTGAATCTTTTGTGGCTCTGTGATCACTCACTTCCTGCTCCCAAACAGGAAGTTCCTGTTGTCAGTCAAATCCTGTGCCTATAAAAGTACAACTAGCTAAAGGGGATGGAAGGAGGGCAATATAGTCCCAGTAGAGAAGTATAGTTATAACAGCAGCTCCTTCCTATAATGCTGTTCATTAAAAATGTATCCAGAAGCTCTTCACAAAGCAATGCATTAGATATTGGTAGTATAGGGGGTGGTATGTGGTATACAGGCAGCAGTCATTCAGTGCACCGATATCACATACACAACCATACTGTAATGGAATCTGTTTTCAGTACACTCCCTTGTATGAAGTGTCACTCTTCTCCTTCTTCTTCCCTCCCTATTTTTTGTCAGTACATTTTTTTTATCATGAAATAAGTATATATTAATAGAACAAGCATTCATATGCACAAGTAGCAACAATGCTCCAAATAACATAAAACTATAAACGTATAATACCATAAAAAACAGCACAGAAAAGTAAATAAATTACAGTGTTTAATAACCATTATGAAATGGGTAGAAAGAATGCTGGCTCCTGACTGGCCAAGAGGTCCTTTCAGCTGGGTCATTATTCCAGCACAATGGTTCAGCTGAAAGTAGCTCAACAAAAATATATTTAAGAAATACATCCAATTTATTAAAACGGTCCCATTTCATAATCGCAATAAAGCCCTCCAGGGAGTGCAGGCTAATGACCCATCTTGGGTGGTGAAAGCATTCTGCTTCACCTCGTGCTTCAACCCACCCGAAGTGGGCCATTATTCTAACACAACACACCACCTGCCATGCCTTATTGCTTAAATTTCACTTTGATTTAACTCTGAATTTTAGAAACAGCAAAAGGTGAAAGCCCATACATGCTGTCCCATGCTAATACCAGTAATCCAATAGACCTCTTTCAGCTAAGTGTCTATCCAGTCTTTCTTTAAAGATATTAAAATTTCCACTATCTACTACCTCTGATGGCAAATTGTTTCAAATATTTATTATTCTTTGTGTAACCCCTAGGTGGCGCTATTCCAAGGGCTACTACCCCTGCCTGCTTTGCTAGTAGCAGGTTAAGAGCATGAGTTCTGAAACGGGTGCCTCCACCTGGAGGTCAGGGTTGGTAGTGGTCAAGCTAACCTGGGCACAGCCCTCCGGGACACTGTAACCCCCCCCTCTTTCCTTACTAGTGGCCAGAACAATACACAATAATCACTTTCACAGTACCCCTGATACACCACACAAGTACCCACACTGTTTGCACTTACCGCCAGGGCTTTCCTCTGGCTCGGCCCTGGGGACCCCTTGTAAAACAAGGTTATACGCAGCAAATAACAGCAGTACAGTACTCTTGCAGAAACTGGAACCACAGTCGGGGTAAATGCAAAAAAGAGTTAGATCTGATTTATTTAAGGGACTTGAACAAGGGAGGGGCGTAATCAGGTTAATTTGCTTAAAGGCTGTATCAGTCAAACAGTTATGCATGCACTTCAGGGTCCATAAGAAAAAATTACTCACCTTAGTAATGTTGTTTCTTGTAATGGAGTCTTGCTATATTATAGACATTAGCAGTTTGTTCCAGCTCTAGAACTGCCCCGGAGTGAAATGGTTAAAACCATTCCAAAATAGAATTTTGGCACGAGAGCAGCTCTATCTGTGTCATTTCAAACTTGAACTGTCAGATCTTTACGAGCCAAACTCACTAAGGTCTGTGTGGAAGCTGTAACCTACACTAGCCAAATGGCTACCTAAATAATAACAACCATTGATGGTCCCAACACCCAAGACTCAAGTCAGGGGACCAGAAATACTAACACCATTCTAATAATATGAAAATGGAACATAAGTATAATAAAACACACACACGCGTACACATACACACCCCCAAAGTCCCAAAGGGGACAAAATGCTAACAGGACATAAGTAGTGCCCACACTAAGTTGCCCGCACCCCACCAAGTAGAGGTTCTGAGAGGGGCAGGTTGGGGGGGAGGTCTATAATATAGCAAGACTCCATTAGAAGAAACAACATTACTAAGGTGAGTAATTTTTCTTCAAACAACATGAAGTCTTGCTATATTATAGACATTAGCAAGAATACACAGCAGTACCTCCATGGAGGAGGGCAGAACCTACTTAGGGAATAGGCTCTGAAGAACAGCTGTATAAACCGAGCATCTCTCCTGGCCTGGACATCCAGGGAGTAATGCTTGGTAAAGTGTGTACCGTTTCCAAGTAGCAGCCTGGCAAATCTCTAATAAAGGGATATCTCTGGCAGCAGCTAGAGCAGCGGCTGTACCCCTGGTAGAATGAGCCCTCAAACCGGGGGGGGGGGCTCTGCCCACTTTCTGATAACAAAATTGGATACAAGAGACAATCCACCTGGCTATTGATCTCTTAGTGGCAGGTTTGCCTTTCCCAACTTCACCATAGGTAAGGAAAAGTTGGAGGGATTCGAACCTGTGACCTTTGGTACGCTCTATATAATAGCTAAGAGCCCTCTTAACATCCAGGCTGTGCAACCTCCTCTCACCCGAAGAGGAGTGATCAGTGAAAAATACTGGAAGGGAGATAGATTGATTAAGATGGAATCTGAAACCACCTTAGGCAAAAACTTCCTATTAGTCCTAAGGACTACCTTATCCCTGTGGAAAGAAATAAAGTCAGTCTCGACTGACAAGGCTTCAATTCACTTATCGTCTGGCAGAAGTGATAGCCACTAGAAAAACAGTTTTTCCAAGTTGGTACTTAGCTCTGCAGAAGACAGAGGTTCAAAGGGGTTGCATTAACTGGGCAATGCAAACATTAAGGTCCCAAGCAGGGGCCGGTTCCCAAAAGGGTGGATTAGTATGGAGTAATCCCTTAAAAAACTTGGAAAACACAGGATGAGAGGAAGGAGGGGATGACTTTCCTGCTGACACAAAAGCAGACACAGCTGCCAAACGAACTCTCAGGGTAGCTGGTCTGAGACCCAAGGAATTAAGATGTACCATGTAATCTAACAAAATGGGCAATTCAGCAGATTCTGGGGAAATATTTTTCCCAGCACACCAAATGGAAAACCTTTTCCATTTAGAACTATAAGTAGCCCTAGTGGAAGGCTTTCTGGAAGCCTTTAGGATCTCAAGAACACCCTGAGAGAGGTGTAAATCAGCAACTCTAACTCCTCAAGAACCAGGCCTTGAGGTTGAGGGATTTGAAGTCCGGATACCAAACCCTCCCTGGGCACAAGTCAACAGATTGTGATTCCTGGGGAGGCACAGGGGAAGATGGACTGTCAGAGACAGAAGGAGTGGGTACCAGGGCTGCCTGGCCCAATCCGGGGCAATCAGAATCACCCTGCAAGGCTGAGATCTGATTTTGACTAGTACTTAGAATAGGAGAGGAAAGGGGGGGAAAGCATAGAGGAACTTCCCCTCCCAATCCAGAAGAAGGGCATCCAGGGGAACTGAGCCCAGCACTGGAGGCCTGCAACAGAACAGAGGAAGTTTGTGATTGTCTGGGGCTGCAAAAAGATCTATCTGAGGGATGCCCCACCTGGCAAAAACTATCCCAGCACTTGAGGATCCAGGGACCATTCGTGATGGCCCTGGGAAATCCTGCTGAGGGCATCCGCTAGGACATTGTCCTTCCCTGGAAGATGAACTGCTATGAGGGAAGTGTTCAGGGAATAGGCCAGAGACCACAACTTCATTGTCTCGGTGCACAAGGCCGAAGACCAAGTGCCCCCCTGTTTGTTGATGTACCACATTGTTGTGGTGTTGTCTGTTCTGACTTGTATCACCTTGTTGTGGACAGATGCAGAAAAAGCTTGAAGAGCTAAAATGACAGCTCTGAGTTCCAGCAAATTGATGTGGAGCAGAGATTCCTGGGGGACCAAACTCCTGAGTGGAAAGGTCACCTATGGGCTCCCCAACCCAGAAGGAAGCATCTGTAGTGAGAGTCAAGTCGTGAGAAGGGGAAATGAAGGGGACCCCCGCTCTTAAATTGCTCTGATCCTGCCACCACTGGAGAGCTAGGATCAAGGTTCGAGTCACTGGGACCAACTTGGAAAGGGGGTCTCTTCTCTGAGACCAAAAGGTTCTCAAGTGAAACTGAATGTCTCTCATCTGAAATCTGGCCCCTGCACAACAGCTGTGGATGCAGCCATGTGTCCCAGGAGCTGCAGAAAGTGTCTTGCTGGTCGAGAGACCTGCAGAGTGAAGGAAGAGGCCAGAGCCACTAAATTCCTTACCCTTTCTGGGGGAAGAAAGGCTCTGGCTAGCTTTGTGTCCAATTCTGCCCCTATAAAGGTGAGTACCTGGACTGGTTCCAGAACTGACTTTGGTAGGTTTAGCAGAAAACCCAGGGAGGTGAGAAGCTGCTGGGTGACCTGCAGGTGAGATTTTACCTGTTCTGGGGACTGGCCTACAATGAGCCAGTCGTCTAGATAGGGAAAAACAGCAATCCTCTGCCTCCTTAAGTGGGCCACTGCCACTGCTAGACACTTTGTGAATACCCTTGGAGCAGAGGTAAGGCCAAGGGCATTGCTCTGAACTGGTAATGACCTGAGGGCAGTTCAGATCTGAGGTACTTTCGATGGGATCTTCTGATTAGGACATGGAAATAGGCATCCTTGAGGTCCAGGGAGGCTAGCCAGTCCCCTGGCCTTAGGGAATCAAAATCATTGCCAGAGTTACCATTTTGAACTTTGGTTTCAAAAGATGCTTGTTCAGATATCTGAGATCTAAAATGGGCCACCATTCTCCTGTCTTTTGGGGTAAGGAAGTATCTGGAATACAGACCCTGCCCTGATGCAGGGAGGAACCCTTTCTACTGCTCTGAGAGCTAACAGGGATGAGACCTCTGTTTCCAGGCGAGGGTCTCTGAAGCACTTGCAGGTAGAAAAAGTCTGCTTCTCAACTTGGGAAACTTTTGAAGCTGAGAACCAGACCCTGGCTTACTACTTCCAGAACCCACTTGTCTGAGGTTAAAGAAGCCCAATTCTGACTGAAGTAAGCCAGCCTGCCCCCACTGGTACCAGGAGAATCGGCCCTGGGCACCCCATCAAGGTGCCTGTTTCATAGGGACTTTAGGCTGGGGGGGGGAGCAGTCTGCCCACCCCTTGTCTGCCCCTGCCTCTGAAGAAGCCCTCTGAGCATAGGCAGAGGAGGCCTGAGTCTGGTAGAAAGGCTCGTGAAAAGCTCTACCCCTACCCCTGGGGCATGCCTTTGAGGAGTGGCTTGCCGCCCTTAGCCTGGGCACTCTTGTAAGTAGTCCTATATTCATCCATCTTCTTCATGTAATTCTCTGTCTGCTCTCCAAACAGAGAATTTCCCCACTAGGAAAATCCATAGCCTTAGTCTGGGTATCCTGTGACAAACTAGCACACCTGAGCCAGGCCAACCTATGAAAAGCTACAGATGTGGCCATGACCCTAGAGGAAACATCATTAACATCCACAGCAGCATGAAACTGAACCTTAGAGGCTTCAATGCCATCAGCAGCCACCTGTTCTAGTTCACTAGCCAGCTGGCCATGGGCCTGCTTGGCCAATTGCATAACAGTATCCCATCTAGAGTTCTGATACCTAGCTACATAAGCCATATAATTTGCCTGCCTGAGTCCCAGAGGCTGCCATATACTGTTTTTTGCCATGGCATCAATCTTCCTGGAATCCTTGTCAGGAGGATGAAAGCCAAGGAATATTAGCTTTATCACAGGCAGCAGCCCGAACTACCCCAACATGACTGCATTGCTGAGAAAGGAATTCTGTATCAGGGCCTGACAATGTATACCTTCTGTCCATCTTTTATCTACAGGAGGCACAGAATTAGGAGCTTTTAAAATTTTAATTGTTTGTTTCCTAAAAGACTTATGTAAAGGAATAGACAATCTCCTAGACTCTGGAATATCCATCATTTCTACAAAATCAGGCTCCTCTTGCTCATCCACAGCCTCTTCTAAAGGAAGCTGAGGGTTTCAGCAACTTTTATAAAACATAAAATGAGATGGGGACTCAGACAGCATAGGGGAGATTCTAAAGGTCTGTCTGGGGAGATGTCCGGTTCAATGGGCACACAGACCTTCCCAGCCACATTCATACTGTTCATAATCCTCCTCCCTCCTCTGGTTCATAAAATTCCTCAATATCATAATCCTGAACCACTGGGACCGGGACGAACCGACCTTTTACCAGATAGTGGTGGTTCGGACGGACCCTGAGACAGTGACTGGACAATTTGTATGGCTTTTGTTATCTCTGCAGCAGTTGGAGAAGGAATTTGGACTCCAGACCTGCTGATTTTCTTGTTTTCTTTACTGGAATTGGTTCCTCAGAACCAGCTTTCTTTGCCGAGGAAATCTCGCCCTGTTCAAAGGGCACTCCCTCTGGTTTGGTTGGCACCGAACCGGGCTGGCCATCCGGGTCAGCGGACTTTTTGGCCTCTCGTTCCCTGAGCCTGCCCAATCTTTTTTCCTGGGTGGCTGCAGGGAAATTCTTACATACCTGGCAGTCTGACTGGAGGTGGTCAAACCCCAGACACTAAACACATGTGGTGTGTGGGTCAGCCTTGGCAAAGACTTCCCCACAAACATCACAGAGTTGAAACCCAGTGGGCACGGTTTTTCTTTTGGGTTTCTCAGACATAATGCCAGCCTAACCAAAAACTTGCCCTTTTAACGGCAGTGCAAGGCAAGACACCCTTATCGGTTCCTAACCGTGTCACGAGTATTGGAAAAAACTGTAATAAATCCAGTTTTTTTAGAACCGATAAGAACCAGGAACCGCACTCTAAAATAGTAACTTTTAGTTTTAAATGAGTTTTAAACCCACTGATCGGTTCAAAACCGAACCGATAACTTACAAGTTCCACACAGACAAAACCTTCATTTACTTACGGTTACCACAGATAGAGCTTGAACCGAACGGTTTTGCGGTTAAAATAAAACTATTCTTGGTTAAATCCAACCGAGAAAACACTTTTTAAACCGAGAAATGAACCGAGCAGAGGGAGAAATCTCCGGAGCGACTGTTCACTGAGGCGGAGTAAAGAATCTGACAGTTCAAGTTTGAAATGACACAGATAGAGCTGCTCTCGTGCCAAAATTCTATTTTGGAATGGTTTTAACCATTTCACTCCGGGGCAGTTCTAGAGCTGGAACAAACTGCTAATGTCTATAATATAGCAAGACTTCATGTTGTTTGAAACAGTCACACACTCTGGGTACCCAGATGGAGAATGATGGGCTAGCCAGGAATGTTGCAGCTGGTTGAGGCCCTGTGATGGAAGAAAACAACACACACTACTTGTAATCCGGAGCAGGAGGGCTCAGTTCATGAAAAGAAAACAAGAAGACAATCAGATGACACACTTGTAGATTAGGCTGTTGTTGCAGGGAGCTACCCTGATGATTATTCACGATACCCAGGACTGGACACAGGCTACACGAAAATCGAGACAGCAGGTGGTTAATCTGGAGTACCAGGAGAAGCAGGGCCCACATGAATCACCGAGGCGTCGTTCCTGTTCAAGCGTGGAGCAGGGGGTTGATCCCCAGGCATGGCAGGGGGTTGATCCCCAGGCATGGCTTTATCTGTGCAGCAGGTAGTCTGGCTAGGCCAGTGTGGCAAGGCCTGGCCAAAAGGAGACAAATTCGGATACAGTCCGTATAGGGCAGGATACAACGTCCAGCAAGCAGAACACAGTTCACACAGTGGGGAACCAAATCACGACCCACTAACAACTCACAGCACATTTACATGTAAGGAAATTCTACTGTACCAGACAAACTGCTCTCCGGTCACGATCGCAGAGTCTCTGCACAAACCGAGGATTCAAAAGCAGCTGGAAGGACTTCCGGTTCCGCCACGGCATTGAACGACAGCTAAACAATCGGCTCTCTGCCTCGCCTGTCTAAATAACCTCCATAAAATCCAGAACAAAACCTTGAAATACCTTAAAAATGTCGGGAGGAGGTCCACAAAGAGACCGAGGAGTGAGATCGAAAACGCTGCAGTCCAGATTTGAACGGGATGGTGAAGACTCGAGATCAAGTTCCCCCACATGCACTTCAAGCCAATCTAGAGCCGCTTTGGCCGCCAAAAACTATGAGACTGATGATGAAGCGGAGCATCTATCCAGGAACCGCTACGAATCTCTAATGAAGGAATTAAAAGAAATGCGAGCGGAAAATAAAGCGGAATTCAAACAACTTAACCAGAAACTCTCGATGGTGGAAGGACGGGTACAGGAAGCAGAGGACTGAATTTCCAATGCAGAGGACGGTCTGCAATCCCTGGGCCGCGTAGTATTTGCCCTATGTAGCCATGCCATATATACAGAACAGAAATGTGTGGATTTGGAAAGCCGATCCAGACGAGACAACCTACGTCTTTATGGTCTGAAAGAAGGTGCAGAGGAAGGGGACATGGTTGAGTTCCTGACTGACATGTTAAAAGATGTACTTGAATTACCACTTGGCTACAAGTTGAAAATTGAGCGTGCCCACCGTGCCCTACTCCCCAAGCCCAAAGACCCGTCTGCCAGACCCAGGTCAATAATTATTAAATTCTGTAGCTATCGTACCAAGGAAGATGTACTTCGCCGAGCATGGGCAAAGAAAGAGGTCAAATATTTTGACTCACGTTTATTTTTTGATCAAGATTACCCTCCTACTATACAGAAACAACGCATGGAGTACATCCCACTCATCAAAATTCTCAGAAATAAACAGCTGCGGATTCAAACACCCTACCTGGCGAAACTGAGAGTTTTTTGGAAGGAAGGAGCTGAATTATACGAGTCACCGCAGAAGGCCTGTGAAGCGTTGCAAAAGAGGGGAATTGCGGCTCCAGCATTTACAAAGGCCACCCAATCCAAGAGAAAGGAGCCTACCAAGGAAGAAAAAATTACTCACCTTAGTAATGTTGTTTCTTCTAATGCAGTCTTGCTATATTATGACTGATGCAGTTTGTCCCACCATTAGAACTGCTCCGGAGGTGAAAGAGTTAACTTCCATGCAGTGCATGGAACTTAGAGCGTGAGCTCGGTTAGAGAAGCTCTGTCAGGGTAATTTCAAACCGAAACCGTCAGATCTTTACGAGCAAAACTCACTAAGGCTCTGTGTGGAAGCTGTAACCTACACTAGCCAACTGGCTACTAAAATATTCACACATTTTCCTGGTCCCAACACCAAGACTCAAGTCAGGGGACCAGAAACAATAAGATAAAATAAATAAAACACAACACCCAAACACCCCAACAAGAAGGGTGAAACATAAAAGGGCATCAATAAGTGCCAACAGTGGACTGCCCACCCCATACCCAAAGTAGAAGTTCTGAGAGGGGCAGGCTGGGGAGGTCATAATATAGAAGACTCCATTAGAAGAAACAACATTACTAAGGTGAGTAATTTTTCTTCAAACAACATGAAGTCTTGCTATATTATAACTGATGCAGACTACACAGCAGTACCTCCATGGAGGAGGGACAGAACCTACTTAGGGAATAGGCTCTGAAGCACGGCTGTGCCAAACCGAGCATCCCTCCTGGCCTGGATATCCAGGGAGTAATGCTTGGTGAAAGTGTGTATTGTTTTCCAAGTAGCTGCTTGACATATCTCCAAGATAGGGATGTCTCTGGCAGCAGCTAGAGATGCAGCTGTACCTCTGGTAGAGTGAGCCCTCAGGCCTGACGGGGGAACCTTACCCAGTTTTTGATAGCAAAATTGGATACAAGAGACAATCCACCTGGCAATGGATCTCTTAGTGGCAGATCTCCTTTCCCAACCTCACCATAAGTGAGAAATAGTTGGAGGAGTCAAACCCGTGACCCTTGGCACGCTCTATGTAGTAACTAGGGCCCTCTTAACATCTAAGCTGTGCAGCCTCCTCTCACCTGAGGAGGAATGGTCAATGAAGAACACTGGAAGTGAAATAGATTGGTTAAGGTGGAACCAAACTACCTTAGGCAAAAACTTCCAGTTAGTCCTGAGGACTCACCTTATCCCTGTGAAAGGAAATAAAGTCGATCCACTGATAAAGCCTGTAACTCACTTATGCGCCTGGCAGAAGTGATGGCTACTAGAAATACAGTTTTCCAAGTCAATACTTAAGCTCTGCCAAGACAGAGGCTCAAAGGGGTTGCATCAGCTGAGCAATGCAAACATTAAGATCCCAAGCAGGGCAGGGTCCCTGAATGGAGGATTTGTATGAAGCAATCCTTAAAAACTTGGAAAATACAGGGTGAGCAGAAAGAGAAGAGGGCTTCCTGCTGAAATGAAAGCAGAGACAGCTGCCAAATGCACTTTCAGGGTGCTGGTCTCAGTCCCAAAGAATTAAGATGGACCATATAGTCCAAAACAGTGGGTAAATCAGCAGATTCGGGAAATATGCTTCCCAGAACACCATATGGAAAACCTTTTCCACTTGGAGTTATAGGTAGCCCTGGTGGAAGGCTTCCTAGAAGCTTTCAAGATTTCGAGAACACCCTGAGAAAGTTGTGGATCAGCAAACTCTAACTCCTCAAGAGCCAGGCCTTGAGGTTGAGGGATTTGAGATTCGGATACCAGACTCTCCCCTGAGCACAGGTTAACAAATTGTAGTTCCTGGGGAGACACAGGGGAAGATGGACTGCTAACGACATAAGGAGTGGGTACCAGGGCTGCCTGGCCCAGTCTGGAGCAATCAGGATCATCTTGCAGGGCTGAGACCTGATTTTGACTAGCACCTTGAACAGGAGAGGGAGGGGGGGGAGGCATAGAGAAACTTCCCTTCCCAATCGAGGAGAAAGGCATCCAGGGGGACTGAGCCCAACACTGGGGGCCTGCAACAAAAAGTGGAAGCTGATGATTGTCTGGGGCTGCAAAAAGATCTATCTGAGGAGTGCCCCATCTGGCAAAAACTATCCCCAGTACTAGGGGATCCAGTGACCATTCGTGATGGCCCTGGGAAATCCTGCTGAGAGCATCTGCCAGGACATTGTCCTTGCCTGGGAGGTGAACCGCTATGAGGGAAGTGTTCAGGGAATAAGCCAGAGACCACAACTTCATCGCCTCGGTGCACAAGGCCGAAGACCGAGTGCCCCCTTGTTTATTGATGTACCACATTGTAGTGGTGTTGTCTGTTCTGACCTGTACCACCTTGTTCTAAACAGATGCAGAAAAAACCTGAAGTGCTAGAAAAACAGCTCTGAGTTCCAACAGATTGATGTGGAGCAGAGATTCCTGAGGGACCATAACCCCTGGGTGGAGAGGTCGCCCATGTGAGCTCCCCATCCCAAGAGGGACGCATCTGTAGTAGAGGGTCAAGGAGTGGGATAGAGGGATGAAGGGCACCCCTTGTCTCAGATTGCTCTGATCCTGCCACCACTGAAGGGCCTGGATCAGGGTTCGAGTCACTGGGATTAACTTGGATAGGGGATCTCTTCTTTGAGACCAGAAGGCTCTCAAATGGAACTGAATGTCCCTCATCTGAAATCTTGCTCCTTACACTACAGCTGTGGAAGCAGCCATGTGTCCTAGGAGCTGCAGGAAATGCCTTGCTGGTTGAGAGACCTGCAGAGTGAAGGACGAGGCCAGGGCCACCAAGGTCCTTACCCTTTCTAGGGGAAGGAAGGCTCTGGCCTGCTTTTGTGTCCAGTTCTGCGCCTATAAAGGTGAGTACCTGGACAGGTTCCAGAACTGACTTTGGAAGATTGAGAAGAAAGCCCAGAGAGGCAAGCAGCTGCTGGGTAACTTGCAGGTGTGATTTGACCTGGTCTGAGACTGACCCACAATGAGCCAGTCGTCCAGGTAGGGAAAGATGGCAATCTTTTGCCTTCTTAGATAAGCAACTGCTACTGCCAGACATTTTGTGAATACCCTTGGGGCAGAGGTAAGGCCGAAGGGCATTGCTCTGAACTGATAATGGCCTGAGGGCAGTTCGAATCTGAGGTACTTTCAATGGGAGCTTCTGATGAGAACATGGAAGTAGGCATCCTTGAGGTCCAGGGAAGCTAGCCAGTCCCCTGGCCTTAGGGAGGGTAAAATCATTCCCAGAGTCACCATTTTGAATTTTGGTTTTAAAAGGTGCTTGTTCAGATATCTTACGTCCAGGATGGGCCACCACTCTCCTGTCTTTTTTGGGGTAAGGAAGTACCTGGAGTACAGACCCTTGCCCTGGTGTAGGGGAGAAACCCTTTCTACAGCTCTGAGAACCAGGAGGGTTGAGACTTCTGTTTCCAAAGCAAGAGTCTCTAAAGGGTTTGCAGGTGGAAAGGATCTGATTCTCATCTTTGGAAATTTTTTGAAGCTGAGAACCAGACCCTGGCTCACTACTTCCAGGACCCACCTGTCTGATGTTAAAGACTCCCAGTCCTGGACGAAGTAAGCCAGCCTGCCCCTACAGGTAATGGAGAGCGACCCTGGGCATCCCATCAGGGTGCCTGTTTGGCAGGGGCTTTAGGCTGAGGGGTGGGAGCAGGCCTGCCTGCCCCGTCTGCCTCTCCCTCTAAGAACCCCTCTGAACATAGGCTGAAGAGGAGGCCTGGGTCTGGTAAAAGGCCTATGAAAGGCCTGCCCCTACCCTGGAGGGCTGCCTCTGAGGAGTGGCTTGCTGCTCCTTGGCTTGTGCACTCCTATAAGTGGTTCTATATTCATCCATTTTCATATATAATTCTCTGTCTGCTCCCCAAACAGAGAATTTCCCACCACAGGAAAATCCATAGCCTTAGACTGGGTATCCTGTGACAAAGTAGTACACCTGAGCCAGGCCAATCTACAAAAGCCACAGATGTAGCCATGACTCTAGAAGATACATCATTAGAATCCACTGCAGCATGGAATTGCACCTTAGATGCCTCAATACCATCAACAGCCACCTGCTCCAGCTCCTTTGCAAGCTGGCCAGGGGCCTGTTTAGCTAAAAGCCATGACAGTATCCCATCTAGATTTCTGGTATCTCTTCAACATAAGCCATATAGTTTGCTTGTCTGAGTCCCAAAGACGCTGCCATGTTATTGTTTTGGCCATGGCATCAATCTTCCTGAGTCCTTGTCAGGAGGATGTAAGCCAGGGGAATATTAGCTTTATCACAGGCTGCAGCCTGAACTACCTAACATGACTGCATTGCTGTGAAAGAAATTCTGTATCAGGACCTGACAAAGTGTACCTCCTGTCCATCTTTTTATCCACAGGAGGCACAGAATTAGAAGCTTTTAAAATTTTTATTGTTTGTTTCCTAAAAGATTTATGTAAAGGGATAGACAATCTCCTGGACTCTGGGATATCCATCATCTCTACAAAGTCAGGCTCCTCTTGCTCATCCAAAGCCTCCTCTAGAGGAAGCTGGAGGGTTTCAGCAACTTTTTATAAAACAGAAAATGAGAAGGGACTCAGCAAGCCTAGGGGAGATTCACCTAAAGGTCTGTCTGGGGAGATGTCCGGTTCAATGGGCACATCCAGACTTTCAAAGTCACATTCACACTGATCATAATCATCCTCCCCCTCCTCTGGTTCATAAAACTCCTCTATATCATATTCTTGAACCGGTGGAACCGACCGAACCGACCTTTTGCCAGATAGTGGCGGTTCGGAGGGAACCGGGGAAAGTGACTGGACAATCTGTATTGCCCTGGCTATCTCTGCAGCAGTTGGAGAAGGGATTTTGGGCTCCACACCTGCTGACTTTCTAGTTCTCTTTGCTGGAACTGGCTCCTCAGAGTCAGCTTTACGTTTGCCCGAGGAAGTCTGGCCCTGGTCAGAGGGCACTCCCTCAGGTTCGGTTGGCACCGAACCGGGCTGGCCATCCGGGTCAGCGGACTTTTTGGCCTCTCGTTCCCTGAGCCTACCAGCTCTCTTATCTAGGGTATCTGCAGGGAAATTCTTGCAAATCTGGCAGTCTGCATTGAGGTGGTCAAACCCCAGACAATAAACACATGTGGTGTGTGGGTCAGCCTTGGCAAAGGCTTCCCCACAGACACTACAGTGTTGAAACCCAGTGGGCCCGGTTTTTCTTTTGGGTTTCTCAGACATAATGCCAGCCTAACCAAAAAACTTGCCCTTTTGATGGCAGTGCCAGGCAAGACACCCTTATCGGTTCCCAACCGTGTCACGGGTCGTGGAAAAAACCGTAATGAAATCCTTTTTTTTAGAACCGATAAGAACCGGGAACCGCACTCTAACAAGCCTTAAAACGCTTCAGAATGAAGTTTAAATGCAATCTGATCGGTTCAAACCGAACCGATAAACATTTACAAGTTCCACACAGAAAACCTATCTATTACTTACAATACCATAGACAGAGCTTGAACCTATCGGTTTAGGTTAAAATAAAGAATATCACGGTTGAATTTAACCGAGAAAAACACTTTAAACCGAGAAAATGAACCGAGCAGCAGGAGGAATCTCCGGAGCGACTGTTCAGTGAGAGCGAGTAAAGAATCTGATGTTTCGGTTTGAAATTAGCCTGACAGAGCTTCTCTAACCGAGCTCGCGCTCTAAGTTCCATGCACTGCATGGAAGTTAACTCTTTCACCTCCGGAGCAGTTCTAATGGTGGGACAAACTGCATCAGTCATAATATTGCAAGACTTCATGTTGTTTGAATGGCACGTTGTCCCCCCGAGGAAAAATAGGGCAGGGAGCAGCAATATTACCTCACCGGCTCTACACGAGCTTAAAGAATTAATGAAGAAACTGCCAGGAATTTCAGAAAGGGATCTAGAGTCTGTTGATGGGTGAGAGAATACCTTTAAATACTGTTTCTTCTGGCACTTGGACTGTTTAGAAGAGAATCGATGACATAGCTGGTTTGCTATAAATATCCTCAGAGTAAAAAGCCCTGTTTTTTGATGCCCCCAGTGGAGTTTGCATTGCGCCTCTCTCTCAAGGCCCAGACTTTGGTTGGGATTGAATCTGCCCCCCTCCCCCCCTCGCTTTCATTTTTCCTGACGTCTGGTACATGATTTGGATTTGAGACAGCGAGAAAATCTCGTGTTCGTCCACATTTTACCCCCTGTAATGTACACAGCTATGTTTTGGCCGAGAACCTATGGGGGAACGTAGTTCATGGCGATTCCTCGGGACCCTGGTCCAGAGACTTTCCTGGTTCTGTTTTTTTTGTTCAGGGGATCTCGTGCTTGGAATTGGAGGTGGAGCAGCCGTGCTGTGGAGGATCTCTCGACTGAAGGGCGCAAAATGTACTTTGCAGAGCGCGCAGCCTCATTTAAAATATGGACATGACAACATTTTAGAAGTACATATTGTTGGGGTGCTGAATTCGAGTACTGGCTTTAGGATCTGCCAAATGGGGCAGGTATTGGTACACCCGGGTCGGTCCATATCATTTTTGCATTTAAATGCAGAGGGACATTGAACAGGGACTTGGATGTAGTTGGAGAAAGACCCCTTTTCTATTTAGCTTTCTGGCCCTACTTTATAGGTATTTAATCTACCCCTCTGAGACTAGGGTCCCCATACTGTGGGATGGGTATTATGTTTTTCTTCATCTTTAGGGGGCGACAACTTTATTATAGAAACCCCCCAAGGGCATATAAAAACAAACAAAATTGCCATCTTGTTATTTATCCCATGCCCCGTGTAACCCTAGTGGTGTGCCTCTCAAGGGTGCGGCTGAGGTATGCAACACAGTGGGGATGGGTCCGGGTGAGGGGTGGTCAAGGGCCATAACGCCCTCTACCTCCCCCCCCTCAATCGAGGGAGGCGAGGGAATGAGGGAAAAGAACTGGGTATTGTGGGAGGTGAGGAGAATGGGATTAGAAATTTTAGCGGGCATAAGCAGGGTGAGTTTTCTACATCATCATATCAGTCTCGGGCGAGGAAGTACAGCTATGATGGCCGTATATATGGTGAACACCATAATTCAGGTGCCCTACAAAATAAGGGCCCAGGAAGAGTTCCCCTCTTGTTGTAGGGATTCTGCAGCACTCTTCCCCCCACCAGTAACATCTGATAGGTGGGATAAGAGGTCACCATATTTGATCGACCTCCTACCATGGAAGCCAGTTAAGATTGATTATGTTAGTGCACTGTTTGCACACACAGTTATGATTTGTTGCTTAGATCAATTATGTACATTAAGTTGTTGTTGTTATAATTTGATTTTTGGGTCAGCTGTAATAGTATTTACGATTTACCCTAAACCGGGAAAAAGGGTCTCTGCCAAAGGGACTGAACAATTGCTACTTGGTCACAATGGGTTATACTATATGCTCATATAGTGGATGGTTGAACGCTGTTCCACATGGAAATCCATGCCTGGAACAGCGTTGTTGTCCTTCACTCGGTGCGTCACGATCTTGTTGTGCTGCACCCAATGCGTCACCAGTGCAGCACAACAAGATCGAACACATTTGCACATGTGCAATAGAGCGGCGCTCACGGCAACACGGAAGGAAGCCTTTGGCGGCAGACACAGAAGTAAGCTTCCCACGGTGTTCACGAGTACTATTTATGGTTGCCCATACACTATAAAAGATTGTGTATGAGCAACCATACCTAAACAAGGCAGTTATGCGATCTTGAGGTTTCGTGGTAACGGACCTCGAGAGCTACGCTCGAGGTCTCAGTTACCACGGAAACCTCTCGACGTTAATCGTTTTGTTGTGTATGCTTACATACACAATCCTCTATAATGTTCATGGCCTGTCTGGGTCGATAAAGCGCTCTAAGGTAATATCTTATTTGAAGCGCTCTCGAACCGATGTTTCTTTACTTCAGGAAACCCATTTGTCACATGAGGAATATGAGAAGATTAAATGTTTGGGTTTTTCCCAGGTCTACTCTTCATCCTTTAAGGGAGGGCGAAGGAGAGGAACAGCCATATAATCCCTCACAGGGTCCCATTTGAATGTCTAGACCAATTGAGTGATAAGGAAGGGTGTTATGTTATGATCAAAGGGAAGCTAAATGGTAAACTCACCACCTTTGCCTCAGTATATTTTCCCCCAGCCACTGAGTTTAAGACCTACCGAGCCTTTTTTCTCCTCATGACTCAATGGGCCGAAGGTGCGATGGTGTGTGGCGGAGATTTTAATTTGGACCTTTCTGCTGATGGGAAAGGGGGTAAGTCAGTGGGGAAAAAAACAAGAGAACTAATAAAATTTCTGAGGGAACTGGGGTTCGTGGACACATGGAAATATTTAAATGGATCAGTTAAACATGCTACCTTTTTCTCTCAGGCCCACTCTAGCTATACTACAATAGACTATATTTTGATCTCCCAAGAGCAATTAGGGTCGGCAGGTAGGACATGGATGGGTGACTTCATTTTGTCAGATCACGCTCCAGTCTTTCTTAGACTAGACATAGATAATTTCAGGAAAAATACCATGTGGAGGTTTAACCTCTCCCTGCTTCACAGTAAAGACAATATTCATACCTTGGAGGAGATTATCAAACAAGCTGTGGCGGAAAATGATGATACTGAAATTGATATTTCAATTTTATGGGACACCATTAAGGCGATTTGCAGGGGCAAATTTATCGCGCTATCAGCCCGTAATAAACATGAGAGGGAAAAAAAACAATACGACTTGACGGCCCAGATACAAAAATTAGAGCTCCAACAGATCTCCCAGACCAACCCCAAAACTTCAAAAGAAATTAAAAAGCTTAAGCAAGAGCTGAATGCTATATTAGATTATAAAATCGAGCAGAAGTTATTGTTTCTCAAACAGAAGTACTATGATGGAGGCCCTCGCTCCTTGAAATTGTTGGCTGGTCGCCTCAGACAACAAAGGGCCAAAGCACTAATATCCACCCTCAGGCCATCCCCCCAACAACCACCGTGTCATACGGTGGAGAAGATATCAGATATCTTTGTCCAGTACTACACACAGTTATATACAGCTCCTCCCCCTCTGAACCAGGAGAAAGGGGATCAAATAAAATCCTTTCTGGCAGCCCTTCAGTTGCCAAAATTGTCTAAACATCTGGGTCAGGGCCTGCTTGCCCTTATAACAACTAAGGAAATAGAAGCAGAGATAGGGAGATTAAAAACTTCTAAGTGTCCAGGGACTGATGGCCTACCTGGAGAATTCTATAAATCTCTTAAAGGGGTAATTATCCCCTTACTTTCCAGGCTGTTTACCAATATCCCAAGACCTGAAGGGAAAATCCCCCCATCCTGGGACCAAGCAATTATATCAGTCATTCCAAAGGTTGGCAAGGACCCTACCATACCCAGTTCCTATCGCCCCATCTCGGTATTAAACACAGATTATAAAATATTTACATCCATATTGTCACAGAGACTAAAGCAACTGGTCCCCACATTGATCCACCAAGACCAGTGTGGGTTTATCCCAGGCCATCAGGCTTCGGACAACATTCGACGCACCATTTATTTAATTGAACATGTACAAAATTACAAAATTCCGATGACCCTTTTAAGTTTAGATGCGAAAAAGCATTTGACAGAGTGTCTTGGCAATTTTTAAGGGTCCTTCTGCCTTTGATTTCCCCAGGAATTCATCGACCTTATTTTCAAATTCTATTCGAACCCACAGGCATATATACGCTCAAATGGTCATATCTCCCATAATTTCCCCCTTCATCGAGGTACCAGACAGGGCTGTCCAGTCTCTCCCCTGTTATTCGCCCTATACATAGAACCTTTGGCCCAATATATCAGGTTGGCGGAGGATGTGGAGGGTATCAACCTGGGGGGTAAAGAACATAAGTTGGCCCTTTTTGCTGACGATGTACTGGTTTATCTTACAAATCCAAAAAAGACCCTTCCAGCTCTTTTTCATAAGCTTGAAAGGTTCTCTGCCTTATCAGACTACTCTCGTAACACGACTAAAACTGAAGTGCTACCATTTAATTATTCATTTCCTACGTTTATACATGGAAAATTTCCATTTAAATGGGATCTTCCCTCACTTAAATACCTTGGAATCCAAATACCAGTGGACCTTGGCCTATTATTTAAAAAAAAATACACTCCGCTGATTAATAATATTAAAAAAGATATTAAAAGGTGGAATATAATTCCACTGTCCTTTTATGCCCAGACTCAGGCAATAAAATGAAATGTTCTGCCGCGCTTGTTATACCTTTTCCAATCTATACCATGTGTGGTTCCTATATGAGATCTTAAGGCCTAGCAACAAGTGGCTACAGCCTTTATATGGCAAGGCAGAAAACCACGATTTAAGCTTCAGGCTTTACATCTTCCTAAGTCCCAGGGTGGGATTGCATTCCCTAACTTCTCTACATACTGGAAGTCGGCACAAATGAGATGCGCATTGCTGTGGGGCAACAAGTACTATGATGCTCACTGGAAACAAATTGACTTAACTAGGGACTTGGGGTATCCATTACCTGCCACTATATTTTCAAAGACATTATTAAAACAGGCCCTACTTGCTACACAGGGGGGGTGCTTGCTCCATCCTGGAGGAGTGGAGGAGGGGACACCCCTGGAAGAAAATTAAGGAACACACATGGAAGTATAAGTGGTTTATCACTAACCCGGACTTCCCTCCAGCTAAAGATTCAACCCGGTATTCAACTCAAGTTAAAAAGGGACTCTTCGCCCCCTGGCAGCTTATTAAGCAAAATGCCATAATATCATTTGAGGAAGCTGAGTCCAAATTTAGATGGGGTGAGGGAGAAAGATTACGTTTCTTTCAAATTAAAGATTTTGTAAATTCCCAGTACAAGCGTACTCAATCTCGGTCCCAGATACTAGAAGACACATCCCCATATATACAAATTTTTAAGGCTATGGGGGGGTGACCATGCTATATCCCATATATATAAATATTTGGTGTCCCTGCAGGAGCACATGCTTGAGCCTCTCAAAGTTAAATGGGAGCAGGACCTTCACTTCTCACTATTACAACCACAATGGGCTAAGATCTGGCGGATAACTTGGTCCACCACCTCATCCCCGAATTGGCGTGAATACGCCTGGAAAGTTCGGACAAGGTTTTTTTTAACACCCCACCTACTAGCCAAAAGGAACCCAAGCCAATCCTCTGACTGTTGGAGGGCATGCGGGGCAGAGGTGGCAACCCACGCACATATTTTTTATAATTGTTCAAAGCTTCAGCCCTTCTGGTCATCTGTAACCCAGCACATCTCTAATATCTTAAATCTTGATGTACCGTTATTGCCTCAGAATTTAGTCCTGGGTATTCCTCCAGAGTCTCTTAAACAAAAGGATATGAAGTACATGTAGGCAATACTATTGGTTGCGGCCTATAAGGCTATAACCAGGAGATGGTTGCAAGAGGAACCTCCCTCCATATCAGAATGGAGGAGCATTGTAGACCAAATCAGAATACTTGAGAATATCTCCCACAATTTGCAGGATAAGTCTCAAATCTATGTGAACAGATGGACCAGATGGGTTGTGTATGATCTGGGTCTTTGAGAAGGGTAGCTTGCGTACTTTTAGAATAGTACTCTTTGGTTTCTAGGTAAAGGAGTTTCTAATCTGCCCGCTCCTTACAAAATAAGGATAGAACTAGGGAAGATTAGGCCCCAATCTATATAACAAATTCTCAAGAGTGAGTTCCACACCCTATTTTTCCCGGTTACAAGGGTAGAAGTATCTATATGATGACAAATAAATATGGTAATAGATTTTTTCTGGGAAGCAATTTAAATAATTACCAAGCTGACCAACCAAATTTTCACATTTTTTTTTCTTCTCTTTTCTCTTTTTCACTGTTAGAATGTGATTTTTAAAGAGATATAATTTTTGTCCTTTATATTCAAATAACTGCACTGTATCCCATGTTTGTTTCTTTAAATCAAATTCTAGATCAAATCTTTATTTGGGTAGTAGTACCTAAATGTTCAATTTAAAACCTTTATAGTGATATATTCCTCTGCTACACCTGGAGTTTGGTATATGGTGCTGTAAACAAATAGTAATATTGGATTTTTTTTGTAATCTTTTGAAATGTCCAGAAAGTAACAGAAATGATTATATTTTATGAATGGATAAGTGTTGTAATGTATTAACCAGTGCTCAATAAAAAATGAAGTATAAAAAAAAAGACAAAAGCAGCTGGAAATCCTGACAGGCCGATCGCATTCAGCAAAATCTTCGGTCTTCTTCAGGTATGAGCCTGGTAAAAAAATCAGTGGCTTAATTCGTTCTCACAAACTTGGATTTAGTCCGAAATAAATCTCTTCTCTCCCTCTAAGGGGCAGCAGGCAGACATGCAGGCCACAACTCAGGCCTTTCCACAGTTCTCCCATGCGAAACTACTCAGACGGCTGCTTGACTGTCTCAAGCTGTTTCTTCTTCAGCTCCCAACTTAGATCTGACTCAACTGCCAGCAAGCCTGGGACCTTCCCCAGAATCCAAAAGGTTCGGTTGGCTGATCTGTCTGTCAGTCGCAACAAAGGCTCCCCTTCAGGCTAAAAGGCACCAAAGAAAAATTACTCACCTTAGTAATGTTGTTTCTTCTAATGGAGTCTTGCTATATTATGACAGTAGCAGTTTGTCCCACCACTAGAACTGCTCGAGGTGAAATGGTTAATACCATTCCAAAATAGAACTTTGAGCACGAGCTCTAAGAAGCAGCTCTATCTGTGTAATTTCAAACCTGAACTGTCAGATCTTCTGAGCAAAAACTCACTAAGGTCTGTGTGGAAGCTGTAACTCACACTAGCCAAATGGCTACCTAAATATTAACAACCATCGCTGGTCCCAACACCCAAGACTCAAGTCAGGGGACCAGAACTACTAACACAATTCTAACAACATGAGAATAAAACAACAGTATAATAAAACACACACACCCAAACTCCCAAAAGGGGAGAAAGCTAAAAGGGCATAAAATAGTGCCCACTAAGTTGCCCGCACCCCACCAAGTAGAAGTTCTGAGAGGGGCAGGCTGGGGGGGAGGTCATAATATAGCAAGACTCCATTAGAAGAAACAACATTACTAAGGTGAGTAATTTTTTCTTCAAACAACATGAAGTCTTGCTATATTATGACAGTAGCAGACTACACAGCAGTACCTCCATGGAGGGGCAGAACCTACTTAGGGAATAGGCTCTGAAGAACAGCTGTGCCAAACCGAGCATCTCTCCTGGCCTGGACATCCAGGGAGTAATGCTTGGTAAAAGTGTGTACCGTTTTTCCAAGTAGCAGCCTGGCATATCTCTAATATAGGGATGTTTCTGGCAGCAGCTAGAGGCGCAGCTGTACCCCTGGTAGAATGAGCCCTCAAGCCAGAGGGGGATCTCTGCCCAGTTTCTGATAACAAAATTGGATACAAGAGACAATCCACCCGGCAATTGATCTCTTAGTGGCAGGTTTGCCTTTCCCAACTTCACCATAGGTAAGGAAAAGTTGGAGGGATTCGAACCTGTGACCTTTGGTACGCTCTATATAGTAACTAAGAGCTCTCTTAACATCCAGGCTATGCAACCTCCTCTCACCAGAGAGGAGTGATCAGTGAAAAATACTGGAAGGGAGATAGATTGGTTAAGATGGAAATCTGAAACCACCTTAGGTAAAAACTTCCTATTAGTCCTAAGGACTACCTTGTCCCTGTGGAAAGAGATAAAGTCAGTTTCCACTGACAAGGCTTGCAACTCACTTATGCGTCTAGCAGAAGTGATAGCCATCAGAAAAACAGTTTTCCAAGTTAGATACTTAAGCTCTGCAGAAAACAGAGGTTCAAAAGGGGGTTGCATTAACTGGGCAATACAAACATTAAGGTCCTGGGCAGGGGCCAGTTCCCAAAAGGGAGGATTAGTATGGAGTAATCCCTTAAAAAGCTTGGAAAACACAGGGTGAGTGGAAAGAGGGGATGACTTTCCTGCTGACACAAAAGCAGATACAGCAGCCAAATGGACTCTCAGGGTAGCTGGTCTGAGACCCAAGGAATTAAGATGGACCATGTAATCTAATACAATGGGCAAATCAGCAAATTCTGGGGAAATATTTTTCCCAGCACACCAAATGGAAAACCTTTTCCATTTAGAACTACAGTGGCGTGAAAAAGTATTTGCCCCCTTCCTGATTTTCTCTATTATTGCATATTTGTCACACTGGATGTTTTCAGGTCTTTAGACAAAATATAATCTTAGATAAAGGGAACCTGAGTGAACAAATAACACTTTTTTTTTTTACTTATTTCATTTATTTAATGAAAAAGTTAACCAACACCAACTGGCACTGTGTGAAAAGAATTGCCCCTAGTTAAATCAACCCAATTAAAGGGATAATTAGAGTCAGCTGATTGAACACAGCCAGGCTTGATTACAGCCAGCCCTGCTCAATATAAACCTCACTTATTTTGACCCTTACCATCAGAGTCACGTTGCCAGCACAAAGATTCAACAAGCACATTATGCCATGATCAAAGGAAGTTCCTGAAAGATCAGAAAAAATTGTTGCCCTCTATCAGTCTGGAAAGGATTACAAAGCTATTTCTGAGGCTCTGGGACTCCATCGAACCACAGTGAGAGCCATAATCTCCAAATGGAGAACACTTGGAACAGTAGTGAATCTTCCCAGGAGTGGCGGCCTGCAAAAATTACTCCAAGGGCAGCGTAAAATCATCCAGGAAGTCTCAAAGGATCCTAAAACAACATCCAAAGAACTGCAGGCTTCTCTTGCCTCAGCTAACGTCAGTGTTCATGACTCCACAATCAGAAACAGACTGGGCAAAATGGGCTTCATGTGAGAGTAGCATGAGAAACCACTGCTAACCAAGAAGAACATAAACTCGTCTCTCATTTGCCAAGAAGCACCTGGATGATCCACAAGCCTTTGGGAAAATGTTCTATGGACAGATGAGTCCAAAGTGGAACTTTTGGACAACATGGATCCATAATGTAAATCAAAGCAAACACAGCATTCCACAGTAAGAACACCATACCAACAGTCAAACATGGTGGTGGTAGTGTGATGGTGTGGGATGCTTTGCTGCCTAAGGACCTGGATAACTTGCCATAATTAAAGGAACCATGAATTCTGCTCTGTACCAGAAAATTCTTAAGGAGAATGTCTGGTCATCCTTCCATCAGCTGAAGCTGAAGCGTAGTTAGGTCATGCAGCAAGACAATGATCCAAAACACAAAAGCAAGTCCACATCAGAATGGCTAAAAAAGTAAAATTAAAGTTTTGGGTGGCCTAGTCAAAGTCCAGACTTAAACCCAATAGAGATGCTGTGGCAGGACCTGGAAACAAAGCAGTTCATGCTCGAAAACCTACCAAATGTTACTGAATTAAAGCAGTTCTGTGAGGAAGAGTGGGTTAAAATTCCTCCACAGCGATGTGAAAGACTGATATTGAATTATAGGAAGTGTTTGGTTGCAGTCATTGCAGCTAAATGTGGCATAACCAGTTATTAAGTGTAAGGGGGCAATTACTTTTTCACACAGTGCCAGTTGGTGTTGGTTAACTTTTTTTCATTAAATAAGTGAAATTAAAAAAAAAAACAAGTGTTATTTGTTCACTCAGGTTCCCTTTATCTAATATTAATTTTTCTCTAAAGACCTGAAAACATCCAGTGTGACAAATATGCAATAATAGAGAAAATCAGGAAGGGGGCAAATACTTTTTCACGCCACTGTATAAGTAGCCCTAGTGGAAGGCTTTCTGGAAGCCTTTAGGATTTCAAGAACACCTTGAGAGAGGTGTAAATCAGCAAACTCTAACTCCTCAAGAGCCAGGCCTTGAGGCTGAGGGATTGAGGTCCGGATACCAAACCCTTCCCTGGGCACAAGTTAACAGGTTGTGAATCCTGGGGAGGCAAAGGGGAAGATGGATTGTCAGTGACAAAAAGGAGGGTACCAGGGCTGCCTGGCCCAATCTGGGCAATCAGAATCACCCTGCAAGGCTGAGATCTGATTTTGACTAATACTTTGAATAGGAGAGGGAAGGAGGGAAAGCATAAAAAACTTCCCTCCCAATCCAGGAGAAGGGCATCCAGGGGACTGAGCCCAACACTGGAGGCCTGCAACAGAACAGAGGAAGTTTGTGATTGTCTGGGGCTGCAAAAAGATCTATCTGAGGGGTGCCCCATCTGGCAGAGACTATCCCCAGCACTTGAGGATCCAGGGACCATTCGTGATGGCCCTGGGAAATCCTGCTGAGAGCATCCGCTAGGACATTGTCCTTCCCTGGAAGATGAACTGCTATGAGGGAAGTGTTCAGGGAATAGGCCAGAGACCACAACTTCATTGCCTCAGTGCACAAGGCAGAAGACCGAGTGCCCCCCTGTTTGTTGATGTACCACATTGTTGTGGTGTTGTCTGTTCTGACTTGTATCACCTTGTTGTGGACAGATGCAGAAAATGTTTGAAGAGCTAAAAAGACAGCTCTGAGTTCCAGCAAATTGATGTGGAGCAGAGATTCCCGGGGGGACCACACTCCCTGAGTGGAAAGATCGCCCATGTGGGCTCCCCAACCCAGAAGAAAAAATTACTCACCTTAGTAATGTTGTTTCTTCTAATGGAGTCTTGCTATATTATAGACATTAGCAGTTTGATCCAGCTCTAGAACTGCCCGAGTGAAATGAATAAACCATTCCAAAATAGAATTTGGCACGAGAGCAGCTCTATCTGTGTCATTTCAAACTTGAACTGTCAGATCTTTACGAGCCAAACTCACTAAGGTCTGTGTGGAAGCTGTAACCTACACTAGCCAAATGGCTACCTAAATAATAACAACCATTGATGGTCCCAACACCCAAGACTCAAGTCAGGGGACCAGAAATACTAACACCATTCTAATAATATGAAAATGGAACATAAGTATAATAAAACACACACACGCGTACACATACACACCCCCAAAGTCCCAAAGGGGACAAAATGCTAACAGGACATAAGTAGTGCCCACACTAAGTTGCCCGCACCCCACCAAGTAGAGGTTCTGAGAGGGGCAGGTTGGGGGGAGGTCTATAATATAGCAAGACTCCATTAGAAGAAACAACATTACTAAGGTGAGTAATTTTTTCTTCAAACAACATGAAGTCTTGCTATATTATAGACATTAGCAGAATACACAGCAGTACCTCCATGGAGGAGGGGCAGAACCTACTTGGGAATAGGCTCTGAAGAACAGCTGTGCCAAACCGAGCATCTCTCCTGGCCTGGACATCCAGGGAGTAATGCTTGGTAAAAGTGTGTACCGTTTTCCAAGTAGCAGCCTGGCAAATCTCTAATAAAGGATATCTCTGGCAGCAGCTAGAGGCACCAGCTGTACCCTGGTAGACTGAGCCCTCAAACCGGGGGGCTCTGTCCACTTTCTGATAACAAGGTGGATACAAGAGACAATCCACCTGGCTATTGATCTCTTAGTGGCAGGTTGCCTTTCCCAACTTCACCGTAGGTAAGGAAAAGTTGGAGGGATTCGAACCTGTGACCTTTGGTACGCTCTATATAATAACTAAGAGCTCTCTTAACATCCAGACTGTGCGATCTCCTCTCACCCGAAGAGGAGTGATCAGTGAAAAATACTGGAAGGGAGATAGATTGGTTAAGATGGAAATCTGAAACCACCTTAGGCAAAAACTTCCTATTAGTCCTAAGGACTACCTTATCCCTGTGGAAAGAAATAAAGTCTCTCCACTGACAAGGCTTGCAATTCACTTATGCGTCTGGCAGAAGTGATAGCCACTAGAAAAACAGTTTTCCAAGTTAGGTACTTAAGCTCTGCAGAAGACAGAGGTTCAAAAGGGGGTTGCATTAACTGGGCAATGCAAACATTAAGGTCCTAAGCAGGGGCCGGTTCCCAAAAGGGAGGATTAGTATGGAGTAATCCCTTAAAAAACTTGGAAAACACAGGATGAGAGGAAAGAGGGGATGACTTTCCTGCTGACACAAAAGCAGACACAGCTGCCAAATGAACTCTTAGGGTAGCTGGTCTGAGACCCAAGGAATTAAGATGTACCATGTAATCTAACAAAATGGGCAATTCAGCAGATTCTGGGGAAATATTTTTCCCAGCACACCAAATGGAAAACCTTTTCCATTTAGAACTATAAGTAGTCTAGTGGAAGGCTTTCTGGAAGCCTTTGGGATCTCAAGAACACCCTGAGAGAGGTGTAAATCAGCAAACTCTAACTCCTCAAGAGCCAGGCCTTGAGGTTGAGGGATTTGAGGTCCGGATACCAAACCCTTCCCTGGGCACAAGTCAACAGATTGTGATTCCTGGGGAAGCACAGGGGAAGATGGACTGTCAGAGACAGAAGGAGTGGGTACCAGGGCTGCCTGGCCCAATCCGGTGCAATCAGAATCACCCTGCAAGGCTGAGATCTGATTTTGACTAGTACTTTGAATAGGAGAGAAAGGGGAAAGCATAGAGGAACTTCCCTCCCAATCCAGAAGAAGGGCATCCAGGAACTGGGCCCAGCACTGGAGGCCTGCAACAGAACAGAGGAAGTTTGTGATTGTCTGGGGCTGCAAAAGAGCTATCTGAGGATGCCCACCCAGAAAAAACTATCCCCAGCACTTGAGGATCCAGGGACCATTCGTGATGGCCCTGAAATCCTGCTGAGGGCATCCACAGGACATTGTCCTTCCCTGGAAGATGAACTGCTATGAGGAAGTGTTCAGGAATAGGCCAGAGACCACAACTTCATTCCTCGGTGCACAAGGTCAAGACCGAGTGCCCCCTGTTTGTTGATGTACCACATTGTTGTGGTGTTGTCTGTTCTGACTTGTATCACCTTGTCGTGGACAGATGCAGAAAAGCTTGAAGAGCTAAAAGACAGCTCTGAGTTCCAGCAAATTGATGTGGAGCAGAGATTCCTGGGGACCAAACTCCTGAGTGGAAAGGTCGCCCATGTGGGCTCCCCAACCCAGAAGGGAAGCATCTGTAGTGAGAGTCAAGTCGTGAGAAGGGGAAATGAAGGGACCCCGCTCTAAATTGCTCTGATTCTGCCACCACTGGAGAGCTAGGATCAAGGTTCGAGTCACTGGGACCAACTTGGACAGGGGGTCTCTTCTCTGAGACCAAAAGGTTCTCAAGTGAAACTGAATGTCTCTCATCTGAAATCTGGCTCCCTGCACAACAGCTGTGGATGCAGCCATGTGCCCCAGGAGCTGCAGAAAGTGTCTTGCTGGTCGAGAGACCTGCAGAGGGAAGGAAGAGGCCAGAGGCACTAAATTCCTTACCTTTTCTGGGGGAAGAAAGGCCCTGGCTAGCTTTGTGTCCAATTCTGCCCCTATAAAGGTGAGTACCTGGACTAGTTCCAGAACTGACTTTGGTAGGTTTAGCAGAAAACCCAGGGTGGTGAGAAGCTGCTGGGTGACCTGCAGGTGAGATTTTATCTGTTCTGGGGACTGGCCTACAATGAGCCAGTCATCTAGATAGGGAAAAACAGCAATCCTCTGCCTCCTTAAGTGGGCCACTGCCACTGCTAGACACTTTGTGAATACCCTTGGAGCAGAGGTAAGGCCGAAGGGCATTGCTCTGAACTGGTAATGACCTGAGGGCAGTTCGAATCTGAGGTACTTTCGATGGGATCTTCTGATTAGGACATGGAAATAGACATCCTTGAGGTCAGGGAGGCTAGCCAGTCCCTGGCCTTAGGAAAGGTAAAATCATTGCCAGAGTTACCATTTTGAACTTTGGTTTCAAAGATGCTTGTTCAGATATCTGAGATCTAAAATGGGCCGCCATTCTCCTGTCTTTTTGGGGTAAGGAAGTATCTGAATACAGACCCTGCCCTGATGCAGGGAGGAACCCTTCTACTGCTCTGAGAACTAACAGGGATGAGACCTCTGTTTCCAGAGCGAGGGTCTCTAAGCACTTGCAGGTAGAAAAAGTCTGCTTCTCAACTTGGGAAACTTTTGAAGCTGAGAACCAGACCCTGACTTACTACTTCCAGAACCCACTTGTCTGAGGTTAAAGAAGCCAATTCTGACTGAAGTAAGCCAGCCTGCCCCCACTGGTACAGGAGGAATCGGCCCTGGGCACCCCATCAGGGTGACTGTTTCCAGGAGCTTTAGGCTGGGGTGGGAGCAGGTCTTCCACCCCTCGTCTGCCCCTGCCTCTGAAGAAGCCCTCTGAGCATAGGCAGAGGAGGCCTGAGTCTGGTAGAAAGGCCTGTGAAAAGGCCTACACCCTACCCCTGGGGCATGCCTTTGAGGAGTGGCTTGCCGCTCCTTAGCCTGGGCACTCTTGTAAGTAGTCCTATATTCATCCATCTTCTTCATGTAATTCTCTGTCTGCTCTCCAAACAGAGATTTCCCCACAGGAAAATCCATAGCCTTAGTCTGGGTATCCTGTGACAAACTAGTACACTAGAGCCAGGCCAACCCTCCCAAAAGCTACAGATGTGGCCATGACCCTAGAGGAAACATCATTAACATCCACAGCAGCATGAAACTGAACCTTAGAGGCTCAATGCCATCAGCAGCCACCTGTTCTAGTTCACTAGCCAGCTGGCCATGGGCCTGCTTGGCCAATTGCATAACAGTATCCCATCTAGATTTCTGATACCTAGCTACATAAGCCATATAATTTGCTTGCCTGAGTCCCAGAGAGCTGCCATATACTGTTTTTTGCCATGGCATCAATCTTCCTGGAATCCTTGTCAGGAGGATGTAAAGCCAAAGGGAATATTAGCTTTATCAGGGCAGCAGCCCGAACTACTAACATGACTGCATTGCTAGAAAGGAATTCTGTATCAGGGCCTGACAATGTATACCTTCTGTCCATCTTTTATCTACAGGAGGCACAGAATTAGGAGCTTTTAAAATTTTAATTGTTTGTTTCCTAAAAGACTTATGTAAAGGAATAGACAATCTCCTAGACTCTGGAATATCCATCATTTCTACAAAATCAGGCTCCTCTTGCTCATCCACAGCCTCTTCTAAAGGAAGCTGGAGGGTTTCAGCAACTTTTTATAAAACATAAAATGAGATGGGGACTCAGACAGCATAGGGAGATTCTAAAGGTCTGTCTGGGGAGATGTCCGTTCAATGGGCACACCCAGACCTTCCCAGCCACATTCATACTGTTCATAATCCTCCTCCCCTCCTCTGGTTCATAAAATTCCTCAATATCATAATCCTGAACCACTGGGACGGACGAACCGACCTTTTACCAGATAGTGGTGGTTCGGACGGACCCTGAGACAGTGACTGGACAATTTGTATGGCTTTTGCTATCTCTGCAGCAGTTGGAGAAGGAATTTTGGACTCCAGACCTGCTGATTTTCTTGTTTTCTTTACTGGAATTGGTTCCTCAGAACCAGCTTTTCTTTTGCCCGAGGAAGTCTGGCCCTGGTCAGAGGGCACTCCCTCTGGTTTGGTTGGCACCGAACCGGGCTGGCCATCCGGGTCAGCGGACTTTTTGGCCTCTCGTTCCCTGAGCCTGCCCAATCTTTTTTCCAGGGTGGCTGCAGGGAAATTCTTACATACCTGGCAGTCTGACTGGAGGTGGTCAAACCCCAGACAATAAACACATGTGGTGTGTGGGTCAGCCTTGGCAAAGACTTCCCCACAAACATCACAGTGTTGAAACCCAGTGGGCCTGTTTTTTCTTTTGGGTTCTCAGACATAATGCCAGCCTAACCAAAACTTGCTCTTTTAACGCAGTGCCAGGCAAGACACTTTATCGGTTCCTAACCGTGATACGGGTATTAAAAAACGAATGAATCCGCTTTTTAGAACCGATAAGAACCGGAACTGCACTCTAAAATAGTAACTTTTAGTTTTAAATGAGTTTTAAACCCACTGATCGGTTCAAAACCGAACCGATAACTTACAAGTTCCACACAGACAAAACTTCATTTACTTACGGTTACCACAGATAGAGCTTGAACCGAACGGTTTTGCGGTTAAAATAGAAACTATTCTCGGTTAAATCCAACTGAGAAAACACTTTTAAACGAGAAATGAACCGAGCAGAAGGAGAAATCTCCGGAGCGACTGTTCACTGAGGCGGAGTAAAGAATCTGACAGTTCAAGTTTGAAATGACACAGATAGAGCTGCTCTCGTGCCAAAATTCTATTTTGGAATGGTTTTAACCATTTCACTCCGGGGCAGTTCTAGAGCTGGATCAAACTGCTAATGTCTATAATATAGCAAGACTTCATGTTGTTTGAAGGGAAGCATCTGTAGTGAGAGTCAAATTGTGAGCAGGGGGAATGAAGGGAACCCCCAATCTTAAATTGCTCTGATCCTGCCACCACTGGAGGGCCTGGATCAAGGTTCGAGTCACTGGGACCAACTTGGAAAGGGGTCTCTTCTCTGAGACCAATAGGTTCTCAAGTGAAACTGAATGTCTCTCATCTGAAATCTTGCTCCCTGCACAACAGCTGTGGATGCAGCCATGTGTCCCAGGAGCTGCAGAAAGTGTCTTGCTGGTCGAGAGACCTGCAGGGTGAAGGAGGAGGCCAGAGTCACTAAATTCGTCACCCTTTCTAAGGGAAGAAAAGCTCTGGCTAGCTTTGTGTCCAACTCTGCCCCTATAAAGGTGAGTACCTGGACTGGTTCCAGAACCGACTTTAGTAGATTTAGCAGAAAGCCCAGGGAGGTGAGAAGCTGCTGGGTAACTTGCAGGTGAGATTTTACCTGTTCTGGGGACTGGCCTACAATGAGCCAATTGTCTAGATAGGGAAAAACAGCAATCCTTTGCCTCCTTAAGTGAGCCACTGCCACTGCTAGACACTTTGTGAATACCCTTGGGCAGAGGTAGGCCGAAGGGCATTGCTCTGAACTGGTAATGACACCTGAGGGTAGTTCGAATCTGAGGTACTTTCGATGGGAGCTTCTGATTAGGACGTGGAAATAGGCATCTTTGAGGTCAGGGAGGCTAACCAGTCCCTGGCCTTAGGGAGGTAAAATCATTGCCAGAGTTACCATTTTGAACTTTGGTTTCAAAAGATGCTTGTTCAGATATCTGAGGTCTAATATGGGCCGCCATTCTCCTGTCTTTTTGGGGTAAGGAAGTATCTGGAATACAGACCCCTGCCCTGGTGCAGGGAGGGACCCTTCCACTGCTCTGAGAGCCAACAGGGTTGAGACCTCTGCTTCCAGAGCAAGGGTCTCTGAAGCACTTGCAGGGTAGAAAAAGTCTGGCTCTCAACTTGGGAAACTTTTTGAAGCTGAGAACCAGACCCTGGCTTACTACTTCCAGAACCCACTTGTCTGAGGTTAAAGAAGTCCAGTTCTGACTGAAGTAAGCCAGCCTGCCCCTCACCGGTAAAGGAGAATCGGCCCTGGGCACCCATCAGGTGTCTGCTTAGCAGGAGCTTTTAGGCTGAGGGGTGGGAGCAGGCCTGCCCACCCTCGTCTGCCTCTGCCTCTGAAGAAGCCCCTCTGAGCATAGGCAGAGGAGGCCTGAGTCTGGTAAAAGGCCTGTGAAAAGGCCGGCCCCTACCCTTGGGGGTATGCCTCTGAGGAGTGGCTTGCCGCTCCTTAGCTTGGGCACTTTTGTAAGTAGTCCTACATTCATCCATCTTTTTCATGTAATTCTCTGTCTGTTCCCCAAACAGAGAATTTCTCACCACAGGAAAATCCATAGCCTTAGTCTGGGTATCCTGTGACAGACTAGTACACCTGAGCCAGGCCAACCTATGAAAAGCTACAGATGTGGCCAGACCCTAGAGGAAACATCATTAACATCCACAGCAGCATGAAACTGTACCTTAGAAGCCTCAATGCCATCAGCAGCCACCTGTTCTAGTTCGCTAGCCAGCTGGCCATGGGCTTGCTTGGCTAATTCCGTAACAGTATCCCATCTAGATTTCTGATACCTAGCTACATAAGCCATATAATTTGCTTGCTTGAGTCCCAGAGAGGCTGCCATATACTGTTTTTTCGCCATGGCATCAATCTTCCTGGAATCCTTGTCAGGAGGATGTGAAGCCAGGAGGATATTAGCTTTATCACAGGCAGCAGCCTGAACTACCCCAACATGACTGCATTGCTGAGAAAGGAATTCTGTATCAGGACCTGACAATGTGTACCTTCTGTCCATCTTTTTATCTACAGGAGGCACAGAATTAGGAGCTTTTAAAATTTTTATTGTTTGCTTCCTAAAAGACTTATGCAAAGGAATAGACAATCTCCTAGACTCTGGAATATCCATCATTTCTACAAAATCAGGCTCCTCTTGCTCGTCCACAGCTTCTTCCAAGGGAAGCTGGAGGGTTTCAGCAACTTTTTTGTAAAACATAAAATGAGATGGGGACTCAGATAGCATAGGGGGAGATTCTAGAGGTCTGTCTGGGGAAATGTCCGGTTCAATGGGCACACCCAGACCTTCCCAGCCACATTCATACTGTTCATAATCATCCTCCCCCTCCTCTGGTTCATAAAATTCATCAACATCATATTCCTGAACCACTGGAACCGAACGAATCGACCTTTTGCCAGATAGTGGCGGTTCGGACGGAACCTGAGACAGTGACTGGACAATTTGTATGGCTTTTGCTATCTCTGCAGCAGTTGGAGAAGGGGTTTTGGACTCCAAACCTGCTGACTTTCTTGTTTTCTTTACTGGAATTGGTTCCTCAGAACCAGCTTTTCTTTTGCCCGAGGAAGTCTCGCCCTGGTCAGAGGGCACTCCCTCCGGTTCGGTTGGCACCGAACCGGGCTGGCCATCCGGGTCAGCGGACTTTTTGGCCTCTCGTTCCCTGAGCCTGCCCAACCTCTTTTCCAGGGTGGCTGCAGGGAAATTCTTACATATCTGGCAGTCTGACTGGAGGTGGTCAAACCCCAGACAATAGACACATGGTGTGTGTGGGTCAGCCTTGTCAAAGACTTCCCCACAGACATCACAGTGTTGAAACCCAGTGGGCCCGGTTTTTCTTTTGGGTTTCTCAGACATAATGCCAGCCTAACCAGAAAAACTTGCCCTTTAAACGGCAGTGCCAGGCAAGACACCCTTATCGGTTCCTAACCGTGTCACGGGTATTGGAAAGAAACGTAATAAAATCCGTTTTTTTTAGAACCGATAAGAACCGGGAACCGCACTCTAAAATGTTAAACTTTAAAGTTAATAAGTTTTAAACCCAGCTGATCGGTTCAAAACCGAACCGATAAACTTACAAGTTCCACACAGACAAAACCTTTAATTTATTTAAGATTACCACAGACAGAGCTTGAACCGAACGGTTTTGCGGTTAAAATAAAACTATTCTCGGTTGAATCGAATCGAGAAAACACTGTTTAAACCGAGAAATGAACCGAGCAGTAGGAGAAATCTCCGGAGCGACTGTTCACTGAGGCGGAGTAAAGAATCTGACAGTTCAGGTTTGAAATTACACAGATAGAGCTGCTTTTTAGAGCTCGTGCTCAAAGTTCTATTTTGGAATGGTATTAACCATTTCACCTTCGGAGCAGTTCTAGTGGTGGGACAAACTGCTACTATCATAATATAGCAAGACTTCATGTTGTTTGAAGCCCAAAACTACAATTCCTACAGATTTTGACTCCAGACAGCTCCTGTAGTCTGGCTCCATTTTTGGTCCCACCAGAACTGATTGGTCCAATTTGCAGTCCTGGGCCAAATGGTGAGGATAAACAAGACAGTCCTTGCTGCAAAGAAGGCAGGTTAGACAAACTACATTATCATTATCACTCTAATAGGTTTTCAGCAAACAGTTACATCTTTTAACAGAGTTCCCTCTGCACAATTAGCAATGGCAGAAACAGAGCGATTACCAGGCAGCCCGGGCAGGACTCGAGCATGACAACACTCAGCCCCTCCCAGATTGATCATCACCACAAATCTAGGCAGCCCTTAAAGAGGCAGTACACAGGCACTCCCTGGCAATAATGTTTAACTGCTAAAACGCAGGACACCAGCCTGGCAGTGAGCATTTAGGCAAGCTCGAGGAAGATTTTTCAGGAACCCCCATTTGTTGGGGGGTTATATTTGCATAAAATATTTCTTACATTTTCAGTTTTACATTTATTAGACTGGATTTGTTTGTTGTGTCTTCGCAAGTTATGTTGAGTTGTGTATTTGGAATTCATACCCTCCATGAGTTCCTTATCATTAACAATTTTATATTATTAATAAATCCCATCTAATACATCTGTGGTGAAGTGTGTTTAATTTGAGAGTTTTTAAACGGTCATCATAAGTTTTGTCTTATAATCCCTGTATCGAACTTGTCACTTTTCTTCATATACATTCCAGTTTGAGTCTATCAGTACTATTCAGTCCACCCTAGAGTTGTGAACAATAATCTAGATGTGGTCTCACATATGCATTCTATAGGGGAAGTCTCAAATCCTTGGATTTACTTATAAAGTGACTATTGCATTTATCAAATAATTTGCTCTTCTGAACACTGAATAAAGTGGATGTAAATATTTAGAATTTCAGTAATTCAAAAACACATTCGCTAGAAATAAACTTTCATAACATTAGATTATGCAGCAAGTAATAGAAATAATAGAGAAGAATTGTGAGCAAATATATGATAGTCATAGGAGAGATAACAGTTCTCTTGGGTAGTATTACAGCATTTTTCATGTCCCCACTAAGTTTCTGCTATTCCTAACATTTACATTTATGCTCTCCACAACAGCAAGTGTTTCCAGCTCCCCTTCTTTTCTTTTTCCTAAGGTTTCATTTGTGTGCTGTTCCATAGGGGAATGCACACCAACACACGACAAGTGGTGCTGCTGCAGAGGGGCTGGAACTCTTAGTTTACAATGCAAAACTGAACTGTAGTGCAAAGCAGTCAAACTGCAAAAATATTTAGTGATAGATAATTTAGAAATGTCACCTGTAACCCCTTCCTTGGACCAGCTATTGTGCAGTCCAAGAACCCACTCAGCCACAGCTGCTGTGACTTGCCTTCTCAGCTAATGGCTGACACCATCGGAGAACCATCTCTTGGTGTCAGGTGGGGCCGAGGCATAGCCCAGGGATACCCTTGATGTCTAGGGGGTATGCTAGTATCTGCTTGCAGGTTTGAGTCTCCCATGCCAAACAAAATAAAACCCGCCAACTATTTACAGATTCTATGTTTACACTCACTCCCTGGGTGCACTCTGCTGTGTCCCATCTCTGCAAGACCAGTAATAAATCACAATAATACATGAAAGAGTTGTTGTCACGTTTACCAACATATTTACAGATCCACGCATGGGAACACTGTCCTGCAAATCTCTCTTGGTCAGCACTGTAAGCAGTGGTTAATCAATGTACCCGGGGCAGCCATTTTGTACAATAGATGGTCTGGACTTCAAACTGAGCTACTGAATGTGATGAGCTAGTTAGACTGGTAATGTGTAGGTAGGAGAACTCTCACACCTAGATTTTTAGGTGGGGAAACTGGCATATCTAGGCGGCAGGAATTCTTCTTTAGTATTCAATGTAGAAAGATGACAAGGGTGCAGGAACTCTCACACAATTTTGTAAGAGGGAGGGACAGCAGGGAGTTCCAGTCGGTTCCTGCCCAGTTTGACCCCTGACTGTAAGTAAATAAAACTTTATTTGTTGAGCACTCATTGCTTAAGGCTCAGGGACAGGTACGACAGGCTCAGTCCTGATCCTGGACAATAAATCAGAACCTTAGGGTCCCTTGGTTTAGGCAGTACCCTTTACACATCGTCAGAAGCCTCGTGACTCCTCTTCTTCCTCATAATTCACCAGTGGATGAGGCTATACCATGGGACAGAGCCTTTCCTGCACCGTCTATGAACATACCAGATCTCTCACCTTGCTATATGCTTTGGGTTTATGCATTTCTCACATACTACCATAGTCAAATCACCATGCTACGGAGGGAGCACTCACCCATGTGGCAGCTTCCATATGTGCTGCATGAGTACAGTTTAATAGAATTCTTTGTGGATATGAACAACACAATCGGATTATACAGCTTCTAGCAGTATTTATTATTATAGGGAAAGACTAGATGGGCCTACAGGTCCTTTTCTGCCAGCAAATTCTATGTTTCAATATTACATGACGCCACAGTGCCCATACAGCTGGTGTGCAGGAGGCAGCACCGCTGTAAGGACATTCACTCAGGCACTCCCGGCTGATGGCCACCCTGGCTCTGGGCACCCCGAGTATGTGCTAAGGATCTCCACCATCACCTATGGCTACAGTAAATTGAATCTGGCTAACTTTTTTATCTTCACAGTGGCCACTTTAGCTAAGGCATTTGAGGATTATGAATTTTTACTGTTCAGTTAACCTGATATAGTGGCTAATCCAGTTCACATGTGGCTAAAAAGAATTTGGTGCATTTCAGCCACAGTGGCTAAAAGTTTTTAGACTTTAGTGATCACTTGGGCACCTCACGTCAACCACTTCCTTACTCTCACCAGATGGTGTGCTGGGAACCTGCGGGGCAGCATGCACTTCAGCCTGCCCTCTGGTAGCAGCTGGCAAGCTCCCCAGGCCCTCTGCCAGAGGCAGCTTCTTCAATGTCCATGCCAGTTTGGGATTTCCCATACAGATAGTAGGCGGATTTCCTTCCTGTATCATCGGCCCAGTCTCTGTCACCAGATCTCTCACCATCCTTCAGCACAGCTGGCAGTATTTCTCAGGAACAGGACAGAAATCAACCCCCAAAAGAGGAACCACTGCTTTGGTAAGAGCCTCTGTGCATCGCAAGGCCACCAGGAACTTCCTTTGAGGGGCAACCCCTTAGGCTATTCATATCATCCCAGTGTCTCTTGTATACTCCCACAAGAATTAATGGGGATCCACACTAAATAACCTTCAGATTCCAGATCCATTGAGTCATCACTGCTGTCCTGGTGTTTGTCCCTGGAGGCTACCAGATGACTAGACGAGTTCTGCTGTTCTTACACTCTTGATCCACAGACAGCTGCTGCAAGTGAGGGGCCCTTGCCTCCTCAGGTAGCCTGGCAAGCAACCTGAGGCAAGTGTGCCCAGAAAATACACCTGTACCCTATCACTCTGCCATCTTGACACTTTTCTTGCCATCGCCCCAATTGGCATTCTAAGCTTCACCCACTGGCTCCATGGGCTGGCATTCTAATAAACAAGCCCTCTCCCCCTGCTGGCAGGACAGGGTTGTTACACAAACATCAGCCCCACACATCAAACACCCAAACATAGAACTTGTCAGCAGAAAAAGACTGCTTGGGCCCCCCAGTTCACCCAGACTAGCACTTTGTGTTGCCTAGCACTTCACTGCACATTGCCACTTCATCTGGAATCAGTGCGCCATGCAGTGATAAGGTGTAATTCTGTCTGGGTATTTGATATGTGGGGCTCAGTTTTGTAAGTTTGCTATTAATAAATTTTGTTTGCACTTTGACTTGGATTTGCACCTCAATTGTGATTTGCACTGTTCCATTCCAACAGTTATTTTTTTACTCTTTTTGGCTACCGGCTGGCTGGCCATCGGCCCGATTCCTGCCACCCCCATCCCGGGACTCTACCTCCTCAAGAATGCACCCTGGCTACCCCCAGGGTGTGCTAAAACAGGAGGGTCCCACTTGCCCTGATGAAAGATTGAACATGATCTGGTGAGCACATGCCTTGGAAAGCAGTGTGGGTGTTGGCAGAACAGACATTTTCCTGCACAGTCTAGTACGGTTTGTGTGGCTAATTTTTCCCCCGGGGTGTGATGTACAATTACGTGGTGGCTCACGGCCAAACATCTGGCATACCCCCCCAAAATATGCAAGCTCTGGTTACCAGCACCCCAGTCTCTGCTAGGGGCTGCTTGAGCACTGGATGCTTCCTTCCCCTCCCCTCGGAGGAGGAGCCATCCGTAGGATGCTCAGTCCTCCTCTTCCTGGCCAGCCCTCCAACTCCTGAGCTCACTTCTGAACCTGGGTCATTGGCATCGCAAGCAATAGCTCTACCACTGCACTAGTGGGCCGACTCAGTCTTTTTTTTTTTTTATTTATACTTTCTTCTCCTTTATCAGCTGAGCTGCCCCCATCTGGACCGGTCCCCCCAGCCTCAGCACCTGATGTTCCTGGGTCTTACCTTGCTCCGATGTCCTCTGCCACAGGACCTGTTGGAGGTTTATTTATTTGAAAACTGGTGACTAGGAAACACACACTGAGTCGAAGCTCATTTCCTTTTTTTTTTTTTTTTCAATTGTTTAACCAGGAGTGACACACTAAGCTGAAGCTTGTTTACAGGTGCGACATGGGAGCACAGGGAAGTTAAGTGACATACTCAGGGTCACACAGTATGCAAGTGGGGGCTATGGGATTCAAACCCAGGCCTCCAGATTTGCAGCTCAGAGCCTCAGACCACTGCACTATACTGCCTCCCATTTCCAGGTGCAACTTGAGGGAAGGAGGTAACGGATACAAAATACCTAGCACAGACACAGTTTGCAGTTACAATAAAGTGCAATCAGAGAACATGATTAATACAGGACTAAGTGCAGAATGAGCAAGCAAAGGAGAAAACAACATTCAGGTGTTTCAGCCACACCTATGCTAGGGCAGGATGGCAGCTGCAGGTGAAATGTCAGGGAAAGGGAAAACAGAAGCAGGGGAGGGAAGGAGTTTCAGCCGATATTGGAGGAAGCCAGGGGAGGCAGTGAAGCAGAGGCATTGAGGGGAGCTGGTTTGAAAGTGAGGGAAGATGACAGGAAAAGGCTGACTGCCCAGCAGGAGAGTGAGGATGAGGAATGGCGAAGGTGAGAGGATCCCTGGAGCAAAGGGAGCAGGAGGTACAGGGGATAAAGGAGAGAAGGGATGAAAGGTAAGAGGGAAGGGACCCAGACCAGTATTTGGACATGAAGGAGACACAGTGGATCTGGTGACATGAGGGTAGAGGGAATCTGTCTAGTGGTGCCTAGTTGCTGTGCGGAGCCTGCAGGAGACTGCACCATTATCCAGCCACAGTCAGAGGTTTTTCCTCCATTTTTGTCCACAGCACCAACACGCGTGCAGTGACACAAAGTGTATGCTCTGCCTCCACAGAGACCCCACCTGCATCTGGGCGGGGGAGCCCTTCCCATGCAGTCCCAGTGCACTGACACTTAGATTCCTCTGGGTGGCAACCAACCAGCAGGACACGCTAACCCCTCTCTGTGAGGAAGAAGCACTAACGGATGCCCTATACTCACTTCCCTGGCCAGTCTCCAAGTGACCCATGTTTATTCCCAAACCTGGGTCACCAGCAAAGCAAGGGTAAGCTCTACCCCTGTGCTACCAAGCCAGCTCCACCCTGCCTTTCATAATTGATTTTTCCCACCAATTATGTTTCTGTTTAGAGTTCCCACCTTCCTTCTGTCTTGTCCCCTTCTCCCTTTGGTTAGTCACAGAACTGGAGAGAAGATTAACAGCTTCGTTCTCTTTTTTTGTTTATTTGCCTACGTACCGTCAAATTTCTTCTGAGCCTCCATGGAGCGCTGGCGCTGCTGAATCATATCTTCACAATACTTCAGGTTAATCTCATGAATCTGCTGAGCTGCAATTCCACTGGCTTCTTTAAAAGAACACGCATAATCAACTGGTCAAAAGAAAGTTCATTTTTCTACATAATCCCCCAAGTTGGTCCTTCACGACTGAAAACTATTTACACTGTTCTTTCAGTGACTGCCCCCCAGTTTACCTTCAGGATGCCATGAGTGTGTCTCCTCCTGGCTAATGTTATGTTATCTGGTTTTACATAATGACTTTCCTGCACACTGTATCTCAAAGTGCCTTACCAACCAATGAGTCAGATACTGGTAGTGTCATGACTGAATGCAAGTTGCATGCACAGCATCCACATATGGCCACAGGCAATAGCAGAAACTACCCAGCAGAGGGAAGGTAGGATAGGACAGTGTGGGCTTCCCTGATACATACTCAAAAGGCAGGGCTGGAAATGTACTAGATGTCTCAGATGGTATTCAGATGCCTCAGGCTACATACAGTTTTGCTGTGCTTTTACAAATGTTGCAAAAATTCACTGTGTGTGTGTGTGTATATGGGACCAAGATAAATCTAGGCAGCACTAAGCAGACATGAATGGTGTGGGCAGCGTCACAGCGAGTCTAAAGGTACCTCATTTTCTTCCTACTCTGCTTTGCTGAGTAGGCGCAATCAAGGATGGCACTACTGATACCTGGACACTTCAGAAACACCCCTCCCTAGCACACCATTCTCCTTCTGACTTTCTCTTGCATTCCCTGGTTCACGAGGGGGTGATTAGGCAGCAGAATCTCACACCCGAGCACATCAGAGGAAAGTTAGCATCTGACTGGACACTCGTATGACCTCCTTCCGAGCCACTCCTGACACACCTTTGCTCGGAGCATAAACCCAGGCCACTAGGGTGCCAAGCAGTACCCCCTACTCCGGTCTGAAGCCATGCAGTTAGCAGTGGGATCATCTATTTAAACATAATAAATCATTAGCCCTCATTTAGTCAATCCGCACTTAGGAATGCTTTGCTGGTGTGAGCCACCTATGAATAAGTGAAGTAGCATATCCCAGTAACCTAGTCAGAATGGATTCTACGTCCATCATGTCTGCCTCCCCTCCCTGCTTCACAAGCAGAAATGAAATAAGTACGCTGTGCAAATATATCAATGTATAGGGATTACTTGCCCACCCTACTACCCACAGTACCCCTTGATTCTCCTAGAAAGCAGAAATTTGCCCAGACTTACCTTAAAAGGTCTCAAAGGTATCTACATCCAAATACTGTAAATACTGTAAATAATGTCTGTGACAAATGTCTGTAACACATGCTTAATGTAATTGTTGTTATACCGTGTTCTGTATTACCGTCTGTCTTACATGTGACAAGGTACCTTTGTAAATGAGCCTCTGGCTCAAAGGTTGTAAACCAATATATCAAATAAATAAATAAAAAAAATAAAAAAAGCCTAAACTGTCTTCATGTCCACTGTCTGACAGTAGGCTGTTCCATAGGTACGCCACTTTATAAGATTAAAGGTCATATGCCAAATATTTCAACATTTTTTAAATAATTCAGTTTCTTCAGTTACTTACAGTCACCTGATGACTGTACAGCCCCCCCCCCCACTGTTCCTAGCTTTCCAGAGTGAGAAAATAGGTTTTGTGAAATTTTACGAACTGTAGCTCATGCTCTGTTTACAATCTGTATTTCTGGCAACACTGGAGATGTGCAACGTGATGACATCAGTGGAGGTTTGAGCGGGAGACACATTCTGAACTGCCACAGTACTGTACAGGCAAGTGTCTTTGCTGCTGTTTGCATAGTGCTCAAAGCCTCAAACAGAAAAGTCTTCAGAGGATGAGGACAAGCTGGACAGCAAGTCTTTATCATCTGTGCACACCCACCTGACGGTAGTATATTGGAACCATGCCTTATCCCACCAATACTCCGAGTGCTATTTCACAATGTTTCCTTCATGTCCAGCACCACCTCCATTGTCAATAGCCACAGCACTGTCACTCACCCCACAGCATTAGAATATAGATATGCATTTACACACCCACCCAACAGCAACCGGCACAACCCACCTGTCACCTCCAAGACCGGCCGCTGTCATCCTGTGATGTGATGTGTAGTAAAATTAGAAAGCTGTCATCTTCGCTATGGAAAATGCAATCGGCCACCATGAGCATGTGTTGTGATATGGAGGAAAATCAAACAGCTGACATTCATATTTAGAAAACCATGATCGACTACCATCAGAAATGTGACATTACATTTTGTATACAAGGGCTAATGGTGGCCGGTCATAGTATTCAAAGTACGGATGGAAGCTGTTTGATTTTCTTCCATATGCACAAACTTAGGACGGCCGGTCACATTTGCCATAGCTCAGGTGACAGCTTTTGAATTTTAGTATACATCACAGCAACACGATTACAGTGGTCAGTTGGATCACAGAGTTGACAGCTGGGTTATGCCATTCACTGTCAGGTGTGTGTGTAAATGCATACCTATATTCTAATGTCATGGGGTGAGTTACAGTACTGTAACAATTGAAAATTGGGGGGGGGGATGGCTACCAGGGAAATGTGAAATTGCACTAGGTGTATGGGGAGGGGGTAGGCAGTGTTTAAACCGAAACCAACCAATATAATCCTAAAAATAATCATTTTAGAATTGTAGATGTGGCTCTGCACACACGCAGATAATTCCTGGGTGCACTCCTGCTCTACAGAGGATGTACCCCTACAGGACATAGCCCCACTCTGACTCAAAAGTCGTACATGCACAACTTACGTAATTTTGGAACAACACCTATTAAAACACTGTTCTGAAAGAAGACTTGATTCTGAACTTAGCAAAGTGTGTAATTGCTAAAACGAGTATTATAATCCCCCAAAAAAGAAGCACTTTTAAATTGGAGCTGTGGCTCTGTGCATGCGTGCCAGCGTCAATGCTGACATGCATGCACAGAGCCACATCTCCAATTTTAAAATGCTTATCTTTGGAGATTATAATACTCATTTCAGCAATTATACACTTTGCTAAATTCAGAATCAAGCCTTCTTTAAGAAAAGTGTTTTAAAGAGAGACTCTGGCCAAAAGTGCTACTTTGCAGAACTGAAATAAGCATATCCCCAGTAAATCTCATACCAAAAATTAGATTTCTACATTACTTCATTTTAAAGTTATGAGCTATTTTGTAACCCTGATTTCACTACCTGTTCAAAAAAGCTTGTTTCAGTGAAGAGCTGCTGATGATGTCATCTCCTGAACTCACACTCTAATCTTCCCTGTCAGAAAGCTTATAGGGCCTGTTTCTCCAAAGTTTTAAAGACCATGTGCAATGATTTTCAAAAGTAAAATAGGCAGCACCATTCAAAAAACATTGCTATAAAAACTATGTGTGTTTCAGGTTTTGTAACAAAGTAGACAAATTTGTATTTTTTAATGCCTTTTTGGTGTGGTCCATTTCTCCGGGGTTGCTTGATGCTGAGTCAGCAAGCCTCCAGGCTGCTGATACCATTTCAAGAGCTACTCTACTGTGCCTGTTAGGAAGCTGTATTGCTGCTAGTATTGTAATGTTGGTAACTTCATTGCTGTTTGCCAGTGTCTGCTTTACAATAAGTTTTAATAGTGGCCTTATATTGTATGTGTAAATTCCTACTAAGGGTGGAAGTGTTAGTCCTGGTTTTAATTTAGATTCCAACATAGATGAACCTGAATGTAGGTCAAGTAACAGCCTGACAGGGAGAAAACATTAGGCTGGCTAAATTGGAACCTCCTAGTAAGGTTTCAAAACTGCATTACCTCTCCCACCCCCCATTGACAAGGAGATGGAGTAATTGTTTTAAAGTGCCACTCTGAGACACCACCTCAATTGAATGATAAGTGTGAATGATCTCAGCCTTTTGCCATGTTAGAAAGTTATTCAGTCTGCAAGCCTCACAGCAATGTGCTATGACCCAGCATCCAGCAATCCTGGGAAAATGGACCACAACAAAAGGCACCCCCCAAAAATTGTAACCTGAAACACACATAGTTTTTATAGCAATGTTTTTTGACTGGTGCTGCCTGTTTTACTTGTGAAGACCTCTGTACATGATCTGGAAACTTTGGAGAAATAGGTCCTATAAGCTTGCTGACAGGAAGAACTAGACTGTGAGTTCAGGAGATGACATCAGCAGCAGCTCTTTATTGAAACTGGCTTTTTTAGACAGTGAATTTAGGGTTGTAAAATGACTTGTAACTTTTAAAGAAAGTAACTTAGCGATCTCATTTTTGGCATGAAGCTGATTGGGACTATGCTGATGCAAATTCTGAATTTGTTGATGCCAGAAATGTTGACTGTAGTCCCTCTTTAACTACCGTTGTTCCAAAATTACATAAGCTGTGCATATACGATTTCTGAGTCAGAGCGGGGCTATGTCCTATAGGGGCACATTCTCTGTAGAGCAGGAATGCGCCCAGGAATTCAGCAGCTGGGATAACAGACAAAATGCTTGAGCCATTATGAATAATGTTGTCAGGAAAATAAGAAATGATAAAAGAAAGTCTTTGAGATACTGACACACAAAACATTTTGTAGATACAAGTCATGAGCACTGTCTCAATTCATACTCCCAATGACGTCATGACAATATTGACATCCTGAATAACTCTGTGACACAGTGTGTGTACAGACTGGGGATAACACAAGACAACAGCAAAGCAAAACAGAATTAAATAAACAGCAATATATTTATGTATCTTAAACAACAGCGACAAGACACAACCTGGAAATGTATTTTTTATTACTGATGTTTGAAAGTGAAAGGCAGTGTATGAACATGATCTTTAAATCCCAAAAGAAAAAATTACTCACCTTAGTAATTGTGTTTCTTCTAATGGAGTCTTGCTGCATTCTGACATATGCAGTTAGCCCCAGCACTTGAACTGCCCCGGAGAGGAAAGAGTTAACTCTATTCAGGAAGCATAGAACATTGGGCTCGAGCTTGGTTTCAAACCTCTGTCTGTAGTGCTTCAGAGTGTAACCATCAGATTCTTACGAGCTACTACTAACTAACTACACTCCTATAGTGGAAATTGTAAACAGGCAACAGATTGGGTCCCCCAAAGACTCAAGTTGAGAACCCCAGACAAAAAAACAGGTAGTGAACCAATATATAACTATAAGTAAAAACATAACAATAACCAAACCCTCCTTCTAAAAAGGAGGGGTGCCAAGTACACCCCTGAGGAGCAACACTGTACCTGCCAGCCCACTTCCCAAAAAACAGGTTCTGAGAGGGGAGGCAGGGATGGAGGTCAGAATACAGCAAGACTCCATTAGAAGAAACACAATTACTAAGGTGAGTCATTTTTTTCTTCAAACAACATGAAGTCTTGCTGTATTCTGACACATGCAACTACTAAAGCAGTACTGCCATGGAGGGGGTACCGAACCTATTTTGGGAATAGGCTGTGCAGTAGTATGAATTTCAAAACCAAGCATCACTCCTAGCCTGGATATCCAGAGAGTAATGCTTGGTGAATGTATGGACAGTTTTCCATGTGGCTGCTTTGCATATCTCTAGTAAAGGTATATCCCTGGCAGCAGCCAGGGAAGCAGCTGTACCCCTAGTCGAGTGAGCCCTCAGGCCTGAGGGAGGTGTTTTACCTAGCTTAGTATAGCAGAATTGTATACAGGAGACAATCCACCTGGCAATAGTTCTCTCAGTGGCAGGCCTACCCTTCCCCACTTCACCGTAAGTGAGGAACAACTGAAGACATTCATTCTTGTGCGCCTTAGTATGCTCAGTGTAATAGCTGAGTGCCCTCTTAACATCTAAGCTGTGTAATCTTCTTTCCTTGAAGAAGAGTGATCAGTGAAGAACACAGGAAGTGACATGGACTGGTACAGATGAAAATCTGAGACCACCTTGGGAAGGAACCTCCTATTGGTTCTGTGGACCACCTTATCTCTATGGAATGAGATAAAATCTGGCTCCACTGACAGGGCCTGCAATTCACTAATATGCTTGTCAGAAGTGATAGCTACCAAGAACACAGGCTTCCAGGTCAAATACTTGAGTTCGGCTGAAGCCAGAGGCTCGAAAGGAGGTTGCATGAGCTGAGCAATGCAAACATTGAGCTCCCAAGCAGGAGTGAGGTCCCTAAAGGGAGGGTTGATATGAAAAAGGTACTCACCTTAGTAATTGTGTTTCTTCTAATGGAGTCTTGCTGTATTCTGACATTATGCAGTTAGCCCCAGCACTTGAACTGCTCCGGAGATGAAAGAGTTAACTCTGTGCCAGCACATAGAACATTGAGCTCGAGCTCTGTTCAGACCTCTGTCTGCTGCACTTTGAAGCATAACCATCAGATTCTTATGAGCTAATACTAACTTACTAACCCCACTATGTGGAAATTGTAAAATTTTTACTAGCCAAAAAGGCAACCAAGTATTTTGGATTCCCAAAAGATTAAAGTCGAGAAATCCAAAACAAAAACTAGGTAGTGAACAAACTAATTATCAAACCATAACAATAATTCACTCCCCCTAGGTAAAACGGGAGAGTGCCAAGTACACCCCTAAGGTGCAACACTGCACCTACCCTCCCACTTCCCAAAAACCAGGTTCTGAGAGGGGAGGTAGAGGGGAGGTCAGAATACAGCAAGACTCCATTAGAAGAAACACAATTACTAAGGTGAGTAATTTTTTCTTTAAACAACATGAAGTCTTGCTGTATTCTGACATTATGCAGACTACCAAGCAGTACCTCCATGGAGGAGGGAATCGAACCTATTTTGGTAATAGGCTCTGCAGTACTGCTGTACTAAACCAAGCATCACTCCTAGCCTGGATATCCAGGAAGTAATGCTTGGTGAATGTATGGACTGTTTTCCAGCTGGCTGCTTTGCATATCTCTAATAAAGGTATATCTCTGGCAGTAGCCAGAGAAGCAGCTGTACTTCTAGTTGAATGAGCCCTCAGGCCTGAGAGATTTTTTGCCTAGCTTTGCATAGCAGAATTGTATACAGGAGGCAATCCACCTGGCAATAGTTCTCTTAGTAGCAGGTTTGCCCTTTCCCACTTCACCATAAGTGAGGAACAATTGGAGGGAGTCAAACCTAACTTCGCTCTCGAGGTCAGAGGGAATCAGAATCCCTCTGTGGCAGAACACACCAGTTCTGCATAGTTGCCCATTCAGTATTCTCTATATCTCTATGGAATGAGATAAAATCAGACTCCACTGACAGAGCCTGTGTAACCCCCAGTCAGCGCTAAATTGAGAGGGCTACTACCCTTGCCTGTGTAGCTAGTGAACAGGTTGAGAGGCCTGGGTCCTATGACGCAGTGCCTCCATTTTTATAAGTTGAAACTTGGAGAGAAAGGTGTCACTTGGCATAGTGATTAGGTTTGGCTACTCTGCACAGGGGCACCCAAATAACTCCAGACACAGGAAGCAATAACTGTAATGTCCAATACCAGAAGTTGGGATTCTAAAGTGTGGCTTTTATTCATACCCAACAGAATAACAAAGCATAGATGGACCCCCACGGGGCTACACTCCTGGTAATGCAGATTTATGGAGATCAGAACACATCCTCTTTACACTGAAACCCTCAGGTTTCAAAACACTCTGGGCATTCGGCCCTAACTCAACTCTTTTTTCGTTTCCTGGCTCTTCTCCCTTGCCAGCCCTCTGACTACCTTTTCCTTCCATGGCTTGGCCTCATGCCAGCCCTTGACACTTTCCATGTAGCATGGAACATTTCTCGGTGGCTCCCTAAACCACCTCTGAGCACTTCTGGCTCCATCAGGGAATCTTCTTCATCAATCCCATGTCTGGGTACTTTCCTCAGGCACTGGCCAAGTACCTGAGAGAAAGCAACAGGTATCCCAAAGCAAACCCGTAGAGGTGAATTTGGTTACTACTAATGGGGGGTCTCCCACCTCTTGCTCCCCTAATTCATACCCAGCCATTTCTCTGGACTTTAACACTTCATCCTCTGAAAACACTTTACTGTGTAGATTCTCTTTAAATGTATGTCACATCTAATCTACTGTTCTTCCATCCCACTTGTGCTGAACTTGAAACATACTTAAAGAGTGGCTGTGTCCATTTCTCTAGACCCCCACAGAGTTAAGCAGTCCAATTCCCACAACTTTTAACTGTACTTGGCTGTATTTTCCTGACCCCACAGTAACAGTCACTTAACTTCATCTTGTCTCAGGTGAAAACACATTGGCCCTTTATCAGAGCAGACTCACTTTATCAGAGCAGACTCACCCCTTGGTTGCAGGTGCCCCATAGGCTTTTTCTCTTCAAAGAAATCTCGTCCAAACTTCTTGTGCCTCAGCACGCACCTAAAATTAGGTAGCTTCTTCTTCCCCTAGCTGGACCAGGGGATTGCCCCTGGAAGTAGGCTGAATCCTTCCCCACAGGGATGGGGCTCTGAACCCCTGGAAGCGGTCTCTACCACTTCACTTGGGTCTTCTTGTGTTCCTCTTCAGGTGAGAACACACACCTCTAACAAAAATATAGCTCTTTGTCAGAGCTGAGGGCTATGAGGGCCTGCAGCAACAGCACACCTCTTTACTCTACTGAGCCCACTACTGAACTACTACTGAACTGATTTCAAATTCCCCAACATTCTATCCTAACTTCCCTAGCTGCAACATTCCAGTGTGGCTTATGCAGCTGCGACAGTTCTAAATGATGTCATAGCTCCAGCTCAGCAGAGACTGAAAACGGAGCAAGACATAGTGAAATCCATTTAACAGGAGTTTCACTAGCTGCCTGTCCCTGCCTGCCAGTAGATCTAACTAGGGTTCTAGTAACCCTGGGTAACAGGGGGATTACACCTGCAATTCAATTATACGCCTGGCAGAGGTAATAGCTACCAGAAACACAGTTTTCCAAGTCAAGTACTTAAGCTCTGCTGAAGACAAAGGCTCGAAAGGGGGTTGCATAAGATGAGCAATGCAAACATTAAGATCCCATGCAGGAGTAGGATCCCTAAAGGGAGGATTGGTATGAAGCAATCCCTTGAAAAATTTACAGAAAACAGGATGAGATGCCAGTGAGGAGGGCTTTCCCACTGACAGAAAAGCAGACACAGTTGACAAGTGTACTTTGAGGGCAGCTGGTCTGAGGCCTAGGCCATTAAGAGAGACCATGTAATCCAGAACTGTAGACAAATCAGCAGTATCTGAGAGTATATGTTTCTTGGAACACCAAATGCTGAATCTTTTCCATTTGGAGTTCTAAGTTTTCCTGGTGGTAGGTTTTCGAGAAGCTTTGAGAATGTCCAGAACCCCTTGAGACAGATGCAAATTTGCATACTCTAACTCTTCAAGAGCCATGCCTTGAGATTGAGAGACTGAAGGTTGGGATACCAGATCCTCCCCTGAGAGGAGGTTAACAGGTTGTGATTCCTGGGAAGAGACAGGGGAAGATGGACTGCTAGGGACAGCAACAGGGGATACCAAGGTTGTCTGGTCCAATCTGGAGCAATCAGGATCACTTTGCAAGATTGTGACCTTATCTTGACCAGGACCTTGAGCTGTAGAGGAAAAGGAGGGAAGGCATACAGAAATTTCCCTTCCTAATCCAGAATCAGAGCATCCAGACGGACTGAACCCAAGACTGGGTGTCTGCAACAGAAGAGAGGAAGTTGATGATTGTCTGGGGCTGCAAAGAGATCTATCTCTGGAGTGCCCCACCTTGAAAAAATAACTTTTAACACTAGGGGATCCAGGGACCATTCTTGATGGCCCTTGGAAATCCCACTCAATGCATCGGCTAGCAGATTGTCCTTCCCTGGAAGGTGGACTGCTACCAAAGAGGTCTGTAGAGAATAAGCCAGATACCATAACTTCATGACTTCCATACACAAGGCCGTAGACCGAGTGCCACCCTGCTTGTTGATATACCACATGGTAGTGGTGTTGTCTGTTCTGACCTGAACCACCTTGTTCTGCGCTGATTCTGAGAAGGCTTACAGAGCCAGGTACACTGCCCTGAGCTTCAAAAGATTGATGTGGAGAAGAGACTCCTGAGGGGACCACACTCCCTGAGCTGTGAGAGCTCCCAGGTGAGCTCCCCACACCAGGAGAGAAGCATTCATGGTAAGAACCACAGAATGAGATTGACTGATGAATGGGACTCCTTGCCTGAGATTGTCCTGATCCTGCCACCATTGGAGAGCCTGAATCAGGGTCTGAGTCACTGGAATAAGCTTGGTTAAAGGATCTTTTTTCTGAGACCAAAAAGCCCTCAAGTGAGGATGTCCCTCATCTGAAATCTGGCCACTAGGACCACTGCAGTGGAAGCTGCCATGTGGCCCAGAAGTTGAAGGAAATGCCTTGCTGGTTGAGACACCAGAAGGTGGAAAGAGGAAGCCAGCTCTATAATAGCCCTTACCCTTGCTAAGAGGAGAAATGCACTTGCCTTGACAGTATCCAGTTCTACCCCTATGAAGGTCAAAAGTTGTATTGACTCGAGAACTGACTTGGGAAGATTGAGGAGGAATCCTAGAGAAGTGAGCATTTGCTGGGTCAGTTGCAAATCTGACTTGACTTGGTCTGGAGACTGATCCACTATGAGCCAGTCGTCCAGGTATGGAAATATGGAGATGTTTTTTCTCCTTAGAAAGGCCATTACTACTGCTAGGCACTTTGTGAATACCCTTGGAGCTGATATTAAACTGAAGGGCATTGCTCTGAACTGGTAATGGCCTGAAGGCAGTTCGAACCTGAGGTACTTTCTGTGGGAGCACCTGATGGGAATGTGAAAGTAGGCATCCTTTAGGTCCAGGGATGCTAGCCAGTCCCCTGGCCTTAGAGAGGGAAGAATTATTCCCAGAGTCACCATTTTGAACTTAGGCTTTTGTAGATGTTTGTTTAAGTATCTTAAGTCTAGGATGGGCCTCCACTCCCCTTTTTCGGGGGGGTAAGGAAGTATCTGGAATACAGACCTTTGCCCCTGTGAATTGTAGGAACATTCTCTATGGCTCTGAGAGCCAGCAGAGATGAAACCTCTGCCTCTAGGCATATCACCCCTTGTTGTCGACACCCTGATGGCAAAACACAGAAAAAGACCATTATGGCGACATTCGCAGTAATGGTCCTTTTTCCATGTTTCGCCTTCCCCCAGTGTTCCGCCCCTTCCCCGGACCAACTCCGACCGGGAGTTGAAATCCTAGAGTCTGGGGGTTGTGGGGGGCAGAGCCCCTGCATGGGAGGTGTGGGGGGCACAGTCCCCCACAGAAAACACCCATGTAAGAGGCACCACAATACCTGCATCAGTATTGTGCCATCGCTGTGGGGGAGGTCAGCATTCTCGCCGACGAGAAAACATGGTGCTTCCACCTCTAGGGCAATGGTTTCAGAGATGTTTTCAGGTGGAAAGGACCTGACCCTCAGTTTTAGAAATCTTTTGAAGCTGAGGGCCAGTCCCTGGCTTACCACCTCCAGGGCCCACTTGTCTGAGGTAACAGACTTCCAGTCCTGGAAGTAGTAAGCCAGCTTGCCTCCTACATGGATTGGGGAGTCAACCCGGGCTGACACATCAGGGTGTCTGCTTGGCAGGAGTCTTGGGCTGAGAGGTGGATACAGCCCTGCTCATCCCCCTTCTGTCTCTCCCTCTGAAGAACCCCCTGTGGGGAAAAAGGAGAGGAGGCCTGTGCCTGGTAGAAAGGCCTGTGAAAAGGCCTGCTCCTGCCACTAGCTTGCTGCCTCTGAGGAGTTGCCTGCCTTTCCTTGGCCTGTGCTGTCCTGTAGGTGGTCCAATATTCATCCATTTTCTTCATGTAATTCTCTGTCTGCTCCCTAAACAGGGAATTACCCACCACAGGGAAATCCATGGCCTTAGCCGGTATGTCCTGTGAGAGGCTAGTACATCTGAGCCAAGCAAACCTACTAAGAGACACAGATGTAGCCATGACTCGTGATGCCAAATCATTTGAGTCCACAGCAGCATGGAATTGCATTTTGAATGCCTCAATCCCATCAGCAGCCACCTCCTCCAGCTCCTTGGCTAGCTGGGGGGGGAGGCCTGTTTAGCCAGCTCCAGAACAGTATCCCATCTAGACTTCTGGTATCTGGCTGTGTAGGCCATATAATTAGCCTGCCTAAGTCCCAAGGAGGATGCTAAGTACTGTTTTTTTGGCCATAGCATCAGCCTTCCTAGAGTCTTTATCTGTGGGTGTGTGAAGCCAAGGGTATGTTAGCCTTGTCGCAGGCTGCAGCCTGCACTACCCCAACATGGCTGCATTGGTGGAACAAGAACTCTGTACCCGAGCCTGAAAGGATATACCTCCTGTCCATTCTCTTATCCACAGGAGGTAAAGAATTTGGAGTTTGAAGAATTTTCTGTGTGTTTCCCCCAAGGATTTATGGAGGGGACTAGACAACCTCTTGGACTCTGGGATGTCCATCATCTCCATAAAATCAGGCTCCTCTTGTTCCTCAGCAGCTTCAACCAAGGGAAGCTGGAGGGTATCGGCCACTTTCTTGTAGAACAAATAGTGGGATGGGGACTCGGAAAGCCTGGGAGGGGAAACATTGGAAGGCCTGTCTGGGGAGATGTCCGGTTCAATGGGCTCATCCAGACCTTCATAACCATTATCATCATCATCGTGTTCTTGCTTCCCCTCCCACTCCGGTTCGTAATATTCATCCAAAACCGGGGGAACCGACCGAACCGAGCACCTACCGAGGGGCGCCGGATCGGGCAGAACCAAACGGAGCGATTCCATTATGCTGATCACTCCGGCTATTTCTTCGGTGGTTGGAGTTTGCAGTTCTGGATCAGAAACAGCCGATTTCCTTTTGCGTTTCGATGGAACCGCCCCCCTCAGAGTCAGATCTCCTTTTGCCCGAGGACGAATCGCTCAGGTCAGTGGGCACCCCCTCAGGTTCAGTAGGAACCGAACCGGGCTGGCCATCTTGATTAGCGGACTTCTCGGCCTCCTTTTCCTTGAGCCTAAACAACCTTTTTCCAGGGTGACTTTTGGGAAATTCTTGCAAATTTGGCAGTCTTTATTGAGGTGGTCAAACCCCAGACAATAAACACACGTGGTGTGAGGGTCTGCCTTAGCAAAGGCATCCCCACACTCGCTACAGTGTTGTTAAAACCCAGTGGGCCCATTTTTTTTCTTGGGTTTCTCAAACATGGCTAGGCTACAAAACTTACCCTTTACAGCTTATTTGCCAGGTAAGACACTCCTATCGGTTACCAACCGTGTTACGGGTCGTGGAAAAAAGTGTGAAATCACGTTTTATTTGAAATCGATAGGAACCTGCACCTCACACTAAACCCAAAAAGGAATAAAAACCCTACAAGCACTCGGTTCCAAACTGGACCGACCGAAAGAAAAAATTACTCACCTTAGTAGTTGCTTTTCTTCTCATGGAGTCTTGCTATATTATAACAATAGCAGTCAGCCACTGCAGCTGAACTGCCCCGGAGAGGAAGGAGTTAACTCCAGAGGATCTGGAGTTCTACAGCTCGAGGGCGATGTGTCAAAGCTCTATCTGGCCAGTTTCAAATGAAACTGTCAGATCTTTATGAAGCTAACACTAAGCAACAAGTCTGTGTGAAAGCTCTACACTAGCCAAATGGCTACCTACTAGTAGTAATAACAACAATAGAAACACCAATAACCATAATAACAATGAATAATGGTATTATTATTAGTTTTCCCCCCTTGACAAGCACCATTAGGACCCCTTCCCCCAAAGACTCAAGTCCAGGAAGGGGGCCAATATATTACCTAAACGAACAACCTAGTTCCTTAACCCTAAAAGAAAGAGGGTAAAGGGAAAAAACTACAATGGCATGACACAGTGCTTGCACTAATTTGCCACCCCTACCCAAGTAGAAGTTCTGAGAGGGGCAGGAGGGAGGGTGGTTATAATATAGCAAGACTCCATGAGAAGAAAAGCAATTACTAAGGTGAGTAATTTTTCTTCAAACACCATGAAGTCTTGCTATATTATAACAATAGCAGATTACACAGCAGTACCTCCATGGAGGAGGGTCAGAACCTACTTAGGAAATAGGCTCTGAAGCACAGCTGTGCCAAACCGAGCATCTCTCCTGGACTGGACATCCAGGAATAATGCTTGGTAAAAGTGTGAACTGTCTTCCAGGTAGCAGCTTGACAAATTTCCAGAATGGAATGTCTCTAGCAGCCGCTAGAGACGCAGCTGTACCCTGGTGGGAGTGGGCCTCAGTCTTGAGGGTTCTCTACCTAGTTTTGGTAACAAATTGGATACAAGAGACAATCCACCTTGCAATTGTCCTCTTAGTGGCAGGTTTCCCTTTGCCAACCTCGCCATAAGTAAGGAAGAGTTGGAGGGATTCGAACCTGTGACCCTTGGTGCATTCCAAATAGTAGCTTAAGGCTCTTTTGACGTCCAAGCTGTGCAGTCTCCTCTCACCTGAGGAAGAATGCTCAGTGAAAAATACTGGGAGAGAGATGGATTGGTTCAGGTGGAAATCTGAAACCACCTCAGGCAAAAACTTTCTATTAGTCCTGAGGACTGCCTTATCTCTGTGGAAAGAAATAAAATCTTCTTCCACTGACAGGGCCTGTAATTCACTTATGTGTCTGGCAGAAGTGATAGCCACTAGGAAAACAGTTTTCCAAGTTAGATACTTGAGCTCTGCTGAGGACAGAGGCTCAAAGGAGGTTGCATTAACTGAGCAATGCAAACATTCAGGTCCCAGGCAGGAGCTGGTTCCGAAAAGGGAGTTAGTATGAAGTAACCCTTTAAAAACTTGGAAAACACAGGGTGAGAAGAAAGGGAGGCAGGCTTTCCTGCTGACACAAAAGCAGAGACAGCTGCCAGATGAACCTTCAAGGTAGCTGGCCTAAGGCCTAGGGAATTTAAATGGACCAAATAGTCCAGTAAAATGGGAAGATCAGCGGATTCTGGAATAATCTGCCTCTCAGAGCACCAGATGGAAAACCTCTTCCACTTAGAATTGTAAGTGGCCCTAGTGGAAGGCTTCCTTGAAGCCTTTAAAATCAGGACACCTTGAGAAGGTGTAAATCAGCAAATTCTAACTCCTCAAGAGCCTGGCCTTGAGATGGAGGGATTTGAGGTCCGGATACCACACTCTCCCCTGTGCACAGGCCAGCAAGTCGTGGACTCTGGGCAGGCTCAGGGCAGGGTGGACTGTCAAGGACAGAAGCAGAGGGTACCAGGGCTGTCTGGCCCAATCTGGGGCAATCAGAATCACTTTGCAGGGTTGAGATCTGATTTTCACTAGTACCCTGAAAAGAAGAGGAAAGGGGGGAAAGGCATACAGGAACTTCCCTTTCCAGTCCAACAGAAAGGCGTCCAGGGGGACTGAGCCCAGCACTGGAGGCCTGCAACAAAATAGAGGAAGTTGGTGGTTGTCTGGGGCTGCGAAAAGATCTATCTGAGGGGTGCCCCATCTGGCAAAGACGGACCCCAGCACCTGTGGATTCAGAGCCCATTCGTGATGGCCCTGAGAAATTCTGCTGAGGGCATCCGCCAGGACATTGTCCTTCCCTGGGAGGTGAACTGCTATCAGGGAGGTGTTCAGGGAGTAAGCCAGAGACCACAACTTCATTGCTTCGGTGCACAAGGCTGATGACCGAGTGCCCCCTTGCTTGTTGATGTACCACATTGTGGTGGTGTTGTCTGTCCTGACTTGAACCACTTTGTTCTGGACAGAAACTGAAAACACCTGAAGAGCTAAAAAGACAGCTCTGAGTTCCAAAAGATTGATGTGGAGCAGAGATTCCTGAGGAGACCACACTCCCTGAGTGGACAGGTCGCCCAAGTGAGCTCCCCACCCTAACAGGGAAACATCCGTGGTGAGGGTGAGGGAGTGGGAAATGGGAATGAAGGGAACCCCTTGTTTTAGATTGCTTCGGTCCTGCCACCAGTGGAGGGCCAGGATCAGAGTTTGAGTCACTGGGACCAATTTGGAAGGGGGTCCTTCCTTTGAGACCAATAGGCCCTCAAATGGAACTGAATGTCCCTCATCTGGAATCTTGCTCTACTTTACAGCTGTGGAAGCAGCCATGTGCCCCAGGAGTTGCAGAAAATGCCTTGCTGGTCGAGAGACTCTGAGGGTAAGGAGGATGCCAGGGCAATGAGTCTGTCTACCCTTTCCGAGGGAAGAAATGCCTGGCTAACTTTGTGTTCAATTCTGCACCTATGAAAGTTAGGACCTGAACTGGTTCCAGAACTGACTTTGGTAAATTTAGCAGGAATCCCAGGGAAGTGAGAAGCTGCTGGGTGACTTGCAAGTGGGATTTCACCTGATCTGGAGACTGACCCACAATGAGCCAGTCGTCCAGGTAGGGAAACACAGCAACCCCTTGCCTTCTTAAGTGAGCCACTACCACAGCTAGACATTTTGTGAATACCCTTGGCGCAGAGGTAAGGCCAAAAGGCATTGTCCTGAACTGGTAGTGGCCTGAGGGCAGTTCGAACCTGAGGTACTTTCGGTGAGAAGGCCTGATCAGAACATGAAAATAGGCATCCTTGAGGTCCAGGGAAGCTAGCCAGTCCCCTGGTCTTAGAGAAGGCAATATCATTGCCAGAGTCAACATTTTGAACTTTGGTTTCAAAGATGCTTGTTCAGGTACCTTAAATCTAGAATGGGCCGCCATTCTCCTGTCTTTTTTGGGGTAAGAAAGTATCTTGAATATAGCCCTTGCCCTGATGGCAAGGAGGGACCCTTTCCACTGCTTTGCAGTCCAGAAGAGAAGAAACCACTGCTTCCAAAGCAAGGGCTTCTGAAGGATTTGCAGGTGGAAAATGTCTGGCTCTCATCTTTGGAAACTGTTTGAAGCTGAGAACCAGACCCTGCCTTATTACCTCCAGAACCCGTCTGTCCGAAGTTAAGGACAGCCAGTTCTGGCTGAAATAAGCCAACCTGCCCCCCACTGGTACAGGAGAATCGGCCCTGGGCACCCCATCAGGGTGCCTGCTTGGCAGCAGCCTTAGGCTGAGGGGAGGGGGACGGTTTACTTGTGCCTCGTCTACCCCTGCCTCTGAAGAAACCCCTCTGCGCAAAAGCAGAGGAGGCTTGAAATTGGTAAAAAGGCCTGTGGAAAGGCCTTCCCCTACCTCTGGGAGCGTGCCTTTGTGGAGTGGCATGCCTCTCCTTAGCCTGGGCACTTTTGTAGGTAGTTCTGTATTCATCCATCTTTTTCATATAGTTTTCTGTTTGTTCCCCAAACAGAGAATTTCCCACTACAGGAAAATCCATAGCCTTTGACTGAGTATCTTGGGACAGATTAGTGCATCTGAGCCATGCCAACCTACGGAAAGCTACAGAAGTGGCCATGACCCTAGAGGAGACATCATTAACATCAACAGCAGTATGAAATTGAACTTTGAGGCTTCAATGCCATCAGCAGCCACCTGTTCAACTCACTAGCCAGCTGGCCATGGGCCTGCTTGGCTAACTGCAATATTGTGTCCCATCTAGATTTCTGATATCTAGCTACATAAGCCATATAATTTGCCTGCCTGAGTCCCAAAAGAAGCTGCCATATACTGTTTTTTCGCCATGGCATCAATCTTCCTGGAATCCTTATCAGGAGGATGTGAGGCCAGGGAATATTAGCCTTGTCACAGGCTGCAGCTTGTACCACACCTACATGACTACACTGTTCAGTGAGGAAGTCTGTATCAGAGCCTGACAAAGTATACCTTCTGTCCATTTTTTCTATCTACAGGAGGGACAGAATGAGGATTTTTTAAAATCTTTGTTGTTTGCTTCCTAAATGACTTATGCAAAGGAATAGACAACCTCCTAGACTCTGGTATATCCATCATTTCTACATAATTAGGCTCCTCTTGCTCATCCACAGCCTCCTCTAAAGGAAGCTGGAGGGTTTCTGCAACCTTTTTGTAAAACATAAAATGAGAAGGGGACTCAGACAGAATAGGAGGAGATTCTAAAGGTCTGTCTGGAGAAATGTCCGGTTCAATGGGCACGTCCAGACCCTCCCAGCCACACATATATTGATCAAATTCCTCCTCCCTCTCCTGTGGTTCATAAAATTCCTCAACATCATACTCCTGAACCACTGGAACTGAACGAACCAACCTTTTACCAACTGTTGGTGGTTCGACAAGTCCCTGAGACAGTGACTGGACAATCTGAATGGCTTTAGCTATTTCTGCAGCAGTTGGAGAGACAATTTTGGACTCCAAACCTACTGATTTCTTTGTCTTTTTAACTGGGACTGGTTCCTCTGAACCAGCCTTCCTTTGCCGAGGAAGTCTCGCCCTGGTCAGAGGGCACTCCCTCTGGTCCAGTGGGTGCTGGACCGGGCTGGCCATCTGGGTCAGCGGACTTTTTGGCCTCTCGTTCCTTGAGCCGGCCCAATCTCTTTTCCAGGGTGGCTGCAGGGAAATTTTTACACACCTGGCAGTCTGACAGGAGGTGGTCAGCCCCCAGACAATAGACACAAGTGGTGTGTGGGTCAGCCTTGGCAAAGGCTTCCCGACAGACATCACAGTGTTGAAACCCAGTGGGCCCGGTTTTTCTTTTGGGTTTCTCAGACATAATGCCAGCCTATCCAAAAACTTGCCCTTTTGATGGCAGTGCCAGGCAAGACACCCTTATCGGTTCCTAACCGTGTCACGGGTATTTGAAAAAACCTTTTAAAAACAGGTTTTTTTAGAACCGATAAGAACCGGGAACCGCACTCTAAAAGCCCAACCAAACACTTCAAAACGTTAAAATCAGCAAACCGATCGGTTCAAAACCGAACCGATAATTGAATTTCCACACAGACTTTAAATTTGTACTTACGGTTTACCAGATAGAGCTTTTAACCGAAATGCGGTAAAATAAATACTTTTTGCTGGTTCAAATGAACCGAAAAATACTCGCTTGAACCGAGAATGAACCGAGCTGAAGGAGCTGATCTCCGGAGCAACTGTTCAGTGAAGCGGAGTAAAGAATCTGACAGTTTCATTTGAAACTGGCCAGATAGAGCTTTGGCACAGCGCCCTCGCGCTGTAGAACTCCAGATCCTCTGGAGTTAACTCCTTCCTCTCCGGGGCAGTTCAGCTGCAGTGGCTGACTGCTATTGTTATAATATAGCAAGACTTCATGGTGTTTGAAGCTTTACAATTTCCACACAGAAAATTAAACAAATAGAGTCCACTACCTTACTAAACACTTACTGCACCATAGACAAAGGCCTGAAACCAAAAATACAACAAAATTGGTTGAAATAATTGACGAATTCTACACTTTACCGAACCATAGCGAAGGAGCAATCTCCAGAGTGACTGAACAGTTAGGCGGAGTAAAGAATCTGACAGTTATACTCTGAAGCACTACAGGCAGAGGTTTGAAACCAAGCTCGAGCCCAACGTTCTATGCTTTCTGCATAGAGTTAACTTTTTCCTCTCTGGGGTAGTTCAAGTGCTGGGGCTAACTGCATATGTCAGAATACAGCAAGACTTCATATTGTTTGAAATGTTTATTTATTTATTTGTTTTTTGGTAACCATTAGGTCCATGGGAACCAGAGTCCCATTGTCAGGGGCCACCTAGAATTAGCTGCATAGAGAAATCACAGCATCAGTAAAAACACAGTACATAAGAAAAAAGTGCTCACCGTAGCAGCAGTACTAGATTAAAAAAAAAATCAGATCTTTTACGATAGTTTGTTTCCTGTGCTCTGTTGAGCACTTACCTGGTAATCTTTCTTGTTTTCGCTGTACCATCCCCCTGTAATTTGCTCCAGTTTTCTTTGTTTTTGTTTACATTTTTCCCACCCGCCATGTTGAATTGGAACCCTCTGCTGCCAACCGCCCATGCACATGACTCGCAGCATTACACAGGGACAACGGGAACGTGTAGCACAGTGGCAGATGGAATTAAACAAAAGACGTGATGCGCTGTGAGGGGGGAGTTTGGCTGCAAATTAGGCAGCAGCCATATTTACTGTGGATCCATAACAATGGATGTCAATTTTAAATATCTAAAAAACTAAAGAGCGCTAGAAAAAATATTTACAGATATGAAAACCTGAACTATGGCTGCACGTGTCCAGCCAAAAAAACAGAATTTTGATTATCACTTCCTGATTATCTAGTACTGCTGCTTTAAGGGATCCCTCTCTGTGATTACTCTTCAGCAGTCATCTCAGCTGAGCGTGACACCCTGGAGATAGAACCTATGCAAATTTTTTGAATTTAGAATGTAAGTTCAAACTCTGCATCCACGCTCCACTCTGGCCATTGCTCAGATCTGTTTCCAAGCCACAGTGGAGCAGCAGCTAGTGAAACTAGCTGAAAAGGCTACCAAAAGATTTTAAAAAAAAATTCATAACATTTTAAAAACACCAAACAAATTGAAAGAAGACTTGTGGAATGCTGTCATACCACAACAACTACAAACTTACAATTGTCAGAATTGCAATAGTAATGTTCAAGCAACTTCAATGAAAAATAACTGATTCTTGTGTGACCCTATTTCAAGTTGTAGAAAGGGAGGCAGGGTTAGGGAGCATAAACATAGAAAAGGATCCCTTAAGAAGAAAACAAAATTACTACAGTGAGTAATTTTTTCTTCTAACCCCAGGAATCCCTTACTTAGTGTTTGCACTTCAGCAGACTTCACAGCAGTACCTTGGGAGGCTAATTCCAGAACCTAGTTAGGAAAAAGATTCTGCAAGGCAGCAGTTCCAATGCTGGCATCACTTCTGAACTGTATGTGCAACAGTAGTGCTTTGTGAAGGTGTGTACTGTTTTCCAAGTAGCTGCTTTGCAAATGTCTAACAATGGAATGCCCCTTGATGGTGCAACAGAGGCAGAGGTACTCCTTGTGGAATATTAAGCCTCTTGGTGGCATTTTTCCAGCATTTTCATAGCAGAACTGAGCACAAAAGACTATTGTGAGAGATAGAGCTCTTCGTAGCTGGCTTGCCTTTACCAACCTCACCAGAAGTAACGAAAGAAAAAATTACTCACCTTAGTAATGTTGTTTCTTCTAATGGAGTCTTGCTATATTATAGACATTAGCAGTTTGTTCCAGCTCTAGAACTGCCCCGGAGTGAAATGGTTAAAACCATTCCAAAATAGAATTTTGGCATGAAAGCAGCTCTATCTGTGTCATTTCAAACTTGAACTGTCAGATCTTTACGAGCCAAACTCACTAAGGTCTGTGTGGAAGCTGTAACCTACACTAGCCAAATGGCTACCTAAATAATAACAACCATTGATGGTCCCAACACCCAAGACTCAAGTCAGGGAACCAGAAATACTAACACCATTCTAATAATATGAAAATGGAACATAAGTATAATAAAACACACACACGCGTACACATACACACCCCCAAAGTCCCAAAGGGGACAAAATGCTAACAGGACATAAGTAGTGCCCACACTAAGTTGCCCGCACCCCACCAAGTAGAGGTTCTGAGAGGGGCAGGTTGGGGGGGAGGTCTATAATATAGCAAGACTCCATTAGAAGAAACAACATTACTAAGGTGAGTAATTTTTTCTTCAAACAACATGAAGTCTTGCTATATTATAGACATTAGCAGAATACACAGCAGTACCTCCATGGAGGAGGGGCAGAACCTACTTAGGGAATAGGCTCTGAAGAACAGCTGTGCCAAACTGAGCATCTCTCCTGGCCTGGACATCCAGGGAGTAATGCTAGGTAAAGTGTACCGTTTTCAAGTAGCAGCCTGGCAAATCTCTAATAAGGGATATCTCTGGCAGCAGCTAGGCGCAGCTGTACCCCTGGTAGAATGAGCCCTCAAACCGGAGGGCTCTGCCCACTTTCTGATAACAAAATTGGATACAAGAGACAATCCACCTGGCTATTGATCTCTTAGTGGCAGGTTTGCCTTTCCCAACTTCACCGTAGGTAAGGAAAAGTTGGAGGATTCAACCTGTGACCTTGGTACGCTCTATATAATAACTAAGAGCTCTCTTAACATCCAGGCTGTGCAACCTCCTCTCACCCAAGAGGAGTGATCAGTGAAAAATACTGGAAGGAGATAGATTGATTAAGATGGAAATCTGAAACCACCTTAGGCAAAAACTTCTATTAGTCCTAAGGACTACCTTATCCCTGTGGAAAGAAATAAAGTCAGTCTCCACTGACAAGACTCCAATTCACTTATCGTCTGGCAGAAGTGATAGCCACTAGAAAACAGTTTTCAAGTTAGGTACTTAAGCTCTGCAGAAGACAGAGGTTCAAAAGGGGGTTGCATTAACTGGGCAATGCAAACATTAAGGTCCCAAGCAGGGGCCGGTTCCTGAAAGGGAGGATTAGTATGGAGTAACCCCTTAAAAAACTTGGAAAACACAGGATGAGAGGAAAGAGGGGATGACTTTCCTGCTGACACAAAAGCAGACACAGCTGCCAAATGAACTCTCAGGGTAGCTGGTCTGAGACCCAAGGAATTAAGATGTACCATGTAATCTAACAAAAGGGCAATTCAGCAGATTCTGGGAAATATTTTTCCAGCACACCAAATGGAAAACCTTTTCCATTTAGAACTATAAGTAGCCCTAGTGGAAGGCTTTCTGGAAGCCTTTAGGATCTCAAGAACACCCTGAGAGAGGTGTAAATCAGCAAACTCTAACTCCTCAAGAGCCAGGCCTTGAGGTTGAGGGATTTGAGGTCCGGATACCAAACCTTCCTAGGCACAAGTCAACAGATTGTGATTCCTGGGAGGCACAGGGGAAGATGGACTGTCAGAGACAGAAGGAGTGGGTACCAGGGCTGCCTGGCCCAATCGGGGCAATCAGAATCACCTGCAAGGCTGAGATCTGATTTTGACTAGTACTTTGAATAGGAGAGAAAGGGGGAAAGCATAGAGGAACTTCCCTCCCAATCCAGAAGAAGGCATCCAGGGGAACTGAGCCCAGCACTGGAGGCCTGCAACAGAACAGAGGAAGTTTGTGATTGTCTGGGGCTGCAAAAGATCTATCTGAGGGATGCCCCACCTGGCAAAACTATCCCCAGCACTTGAGGATCCAGGGACCATTCGTGATGGCCCTGGGAAATCCTGCTGAGGGCATCCGCTAGGACATTGTCCTTCCCTGGAAGATGAACTGCTATGAGGGAAGTGTTCAGGAATAGGCCAGAGACCACAACTTCATTGCTCCTCGGTGCACAAGGTCAAGACCGAGTGCCCCCTGTTTGTTGATGTACCACATTGTTGTGGTGTTGTCTGTTCTGACTTGTATCACCTTGTCGTGGACAGATGCAGAAAAGCTTGAAGAGCTAAAGACAGCTCTGAGTTCCAGCAAATTGATGTGGAGCAGAGATTCCTGGGGACCCAACTCCCTGAGTGGAAAGGTCGCCCATGTGGGCTCCCCAACCCAGAAGGGAAGCATCTGTAGTGAGAGTCAAGTTGTGAGAAGGGGAAATGAAGGGGACCCCCGCTCTTAAATTGCTCTGATCCTGCCACCACTGGAGAGCTAGGATCAAGGTTCGAGTCACTGGGACCAACTTGGAAAGGGGGTCTCTTCTCTGAGACCAAAAGGTTCTCAAGTGAAACTGAATGTCTCTCATCTGAAATCTGGCTCCCTGCACAACAGCTGTGGATGCAGCCATGTGCCCCAGGAGCTGCAGAAAGTGTCTTGCTGGTCGAGAGACCTGCAGAGTGAAGGAAGAGGCCAGAGCCACTAAATTCCTTACTCTTTCTGGGGGAAGAAAGGCTCTGGCTAGCTTTGTGTCCAATTCTGCCCCTATAAAGGTGAGTACCTGGACTGGTTCCAGAACCGACTTTGGTAGGTTTGCTAGAAAACCCAGGGAGGTGAGAAGCTGCTGGGTGACCTGCAGGTGAGATTTTACCTGTTCTGGGGACTGGCCTACAATGAGCCAGTCGTCTAGATAGGGGAAAAACAGCAATCCTCTGCCTCCTTAAGTGGGCCACTGCCACTGCTAGACACTTATGAATACCCTTGGAGCAGAGGTAAGGCCAAGGGCATTGCTCTGAACTGGTAATGACCTGAGGGCAGTTGAATCTGAGGTACTTTCGATGGGATCTTCTGATTAGGACATGGAAATAGGCATCCTTGAGGTCCAGGGAGGCTAGCCAGTCCCTGGCCTTAGGGAAGGTAAAATCATTGCCAGAGTTACCATTTTGAACTTTGGTTTCAAAAGATGCTTGTTCAGATATCTGAGATCTAAAATGGGCCGCCATTCTCCTGTCTTTTTGGGGTAAGGAAGTATCTGAATACAGACCCTGCCCTGATGCGGGAGGAACCCTTCTACTGCTCTGAGAGCTAACAGGGATGAGACCTCTGTTTCCAGAGTGAGGTCTCTGAAGCACTTGCAGTAGAAAAGTCTGCTTCTCAACTTGGGAAACTTTTGAAGCTGAGAACCAGACCCCTGGCTACTTCCAGAACCCACTTGTCTGAGGTTAAAGAAGCCCAATTCTGACTGAAGTAAGCCAGCCTGCCCCCACTGGTACAGGAGAATCGCCCTGGGCACCCCATCAGGGTGCCTGTTTCGCAACAGCTTTAGGCTGGGGGGTGGGAGCAGGTCTGCCCACCCCTCGTCTGCCCCTGCCTCTGAAGAAGCCCCTCTGAGCAAAGGCAGAGGAGGCCTGAGTCTGGTAGAAAGGCCTGTGAAAAGGCCTACCTCTACCCCTGGGGGCATGCCTTTGAGGAGTGGCTTGCCGCTCCTTAGCCTGGGCACTCTTGTAAGTAGTCCTATATTCATCCATCTTCTTCATGTAATTCTCTGTCTCCAGTGGGCCCGGTTTTTCTTTTGGGTTTCTCAGATATAATGCCAGCCTAACCAAAAACTTGCCCTTTTAACGGCAGTGCCAGGCAAGACACCCTTATCGGTTCCTAACTGTGTCACGGGTATTGGAAAAAAACATAATAAATCCGTTTTTTTTAGAACCGATAAGAACCGGGAACCGCACTCTAAAATAGTAACTTTTAGTTTTAAATGAGTTTTAAACCCACTGATCGGTTCAAAACCGAACCGATAACTTACAAGTTCCACACAGACAAAACCTTCATTTACTTACGGTTACCACAGATAGAGCTTGAACCGAACGGTTTTGTGGTTAAAAAAACTATTCTCGGTTAAATCCAACCGAGAAAACACTTTTTAAACCGAGAAATGAACCGAGCAGAAGGAGAAATCTCCGGAGCGACTGTTCACTGAGGCGGAATAAAGAATCTGACAGTTCAAGTTTGAAATGACACAGATAGAGCTGCTCTCGTGCCAAAATTCTATTTTGGAATGGTTTTAACCATTTCACTCCGGGGCAGATCTAGAGCTGGAACAAACTGCTAATGTCTATAATATAGCAAGACTTCATGTTGTTTGAAAACTGGGTGCTCAGGGATCTGACATTATTTGTCCAGTCCATGTGGATAGTCAGGACTCATTTTAGGTCCCGGCTATGCAGCTTTTCCTCACCTGGACTGGAGTGCACTGGGCAGAGTACAGGGAGGGTCACCAACTCATTCAGGTGGAACTCAGATACCACCTTAGGTAGGAATTTTCTTGGTTCTAAAAACAACTTCATCCCTACTGGGGATTATGTAATTTGGCTCTGTGTAGAGGGCCTGCAGTTCACTCACCCTCGTAGCAGAGGTCATTGCAATCAGGAATATGGTTTTTCATGCGACTTACTTCAGGTCAGTAGTTTCCACAGGCTCATTCTTGACTTATTAATAACAGATATCCCACACCAAATCAAGAATGTAAAAATCTGGGACCCCCTACAAAATAGTGACCATCGTATAATAACTTTTGAGACAAAAATTATTCTGGAATGAAATCCAGGTATAACAACTTTTAAAAATTATGGTTGGGCAAATGTTGACCAAATCAAAAAAGAACTCATTGCATGGAAGTGGGATACTGGGTCTACATCACCAGAAAAGATCTGACAATAAAAAGTAAAATGATTACCCTAGAACAAAAATATGTACCAGACAAAATTGGATACAATAACAGGGGAAAAATACCCATTTGGGCAACCTCTCACATATTACATCTGATTTAAAAAATAAAAAGGACGATCGTACAGAGCTGCAGTAAGATGCAATAACAAATATAACAAAAATAACTATAGAGCATTAGTAAAAAAGGTGTAAGTATTGCTGGCCTGGTGTCTCAGAGGGCTGAGGTGCTGGATGCCTTACCTCATGTCACGCTGGTAACCCGTGTTCGGGAATGGACATGGGGCGCCGGGGGTTGGCAGGGAGGAGAAGGACTGAGTGTCCCTAGGACTGCTCTCCTTCTCTGGGAAGGGGAGATTGCAGGGCTTGGTGATCGCCTGCCACCTAGCAGAGGCTGGGGGGTGGCACATCAGCACTGGAGACTGTGGGCGAGAGTTGTGGCAGGCACTTGGTGGTGGTGCGCACTGCCGCTGGTGCCATTGCACTCTGCAACCTCGGGGGAAGTAAGGGAAAAACAGAAAATGGAGAGTCTTCTGTGAGGATGACGATGGTCCCCTCCGCAACTGCCTGGGACGGCACCTCCCCGAACATTAAATCTGGTCTGGTGGGTCGAGTCGCTCCCCACCCCCTGCCACGAAGGGTAAGTTGTGGGGTCAAGGGAAGGGGGGTCTCATACCCGGTGCCTGCATGGAGGGGGACGTCAGATGTAGGTAGAGGACTCCAGGGGGGGAAATAGGTAACTGTAAAAAAAAAAAAAAGGTGTAAGTATGCTATAAGAAAGGAAAAAAAAGTTAGAATTTAAGTTGTCTCATATAAAGGATGGAGGCAAGAGTTTCTACTCATATGTAAACAACAAGAAACAAACGACAGAAACTATTGGCCCACTTGTTGTAGGTGATAATACACTACAATCCCCTCGGGAAATGGCACAGGAATTTAATAACTATTTCTGTTCAATATTTAATCCAATCTCACGCACAAAACAAGACTCCAACTATACAAACTATATAGGAGATTATGATATGCCGGAAATAACTAGACAAGAAATCAAAAGTAAACTGGATGCAGCCAACATCAATAAATCACCAGGGCCTGATAACCTCCACTCCTGCCTGCTAAAAGAAATAGCATCATGGTTAATTGAACCACTATATAAAATGTTTAATTTGTCTCTAACATCTGGATCAGTACCAAGTGATTGGAAGACTGTGTTGATAACACCTATATTTAAGAAAGGCAATAAGAATGAAACATCAAATTACAGACCTATTAGCCTGACCGGCGTCCTGGGCAAAATGTTTGAAGCCATTCTCAGAACAAGGATAGAGGATGATTTGGTAAAAAAAAATCTAGTTGACCCAAACCAGCATGGTTTTAAAAGTAAAAGATCTTGCCTTACTAGTAAGTTAGTCTTTTATGAAAGGTTTAGTAGATTCTGTCACGAAAATACACCAGTGGATGTGGTATATTTAGACCTATGCAAGGCTTTTGATAAAGTGCCACATAAAACTCTTATAAACAAAATGAGCTCATTTGGAATACACCATAAATTAATTAACTGGGTTGATGAGTGGCTAAAAAAAATCGTACACAGGTAGTACGAATAAGAGGGCACACCTCAAATACAGGCATAGTCACTAGTGGGGTGCCGCAGGGATCTGTCCTGGGGCCTGTACTATTCTCTATTTTTGTGTCTGATATGATGGTAAATCTGAAGAACATTGCCATAAAATTCGCAGGTGATACTAAAATTGTAGCTAAAGTGGGTTCAAGAGAGGATACAGCGGATTTTTCTGATGACCTAAAAAAACTAGAAAACTGGGCTAAACAAAATAACATGATTCATAACATAAACAAATGTGTAATCATGTATTTAGGGGATACAAATCCAAACAAACAATTTATTCTGAATGGTATCCCATTGACACCTATAAGAGAAGAAAAAGACCTGGGTGTAATTATTAACTCAGATCTCACATTCACTTCACACTGTAATCACATTAGAAATCAGGCAAATGGATTAATAGGATGCATAAAAAGATCTTTTGTTTCTAGAAATAGGGAATGTATTCTTCCACTCTATGAACATATGTACGTCCCCATTTGGACTATTACTCTCCACTGTGGAGTCCCTATCCCAGGCGTAATATCAATGCCCTGGAGGGAGTACAGCAAAGGGTGATCAAGATGATAGATGGCCTACAGGTCAGAAGTTACGATGAGCGACTAAAGGGGCTGGATCTCTATTCATTGGAATTGTGAAGGACAAGGGGGATTTGCTATTGATGTTCAATATAGCCAAAGATAAGGAACTTATGACACAATTGGGAATGACCTTTAACAAGAGAAAGTGCAATCTCAGAAGCTACAAATTTCAACTATCTTTAACATATCCAAAGTTAGATAATAGACATTTCTTTTATACCCATAGAATCATACCTATATGGAATGGCCTACCTAAATCACTGTTGGATACAGAAAATTTAGAAACATTCAAAACAAACCTTGATAAATTTTTATTAAACAAGGCATAGATATATCCAGGTTCTGGATATGTACTAATATGGGCTACAGCCTTCTGTACATCTTTCACTCTTAGTATGTAACTTAGTATGTAGTATGTAAATGGAACCTCCTTAAGTTGGGCAAGGTATAAACTGAGGTCTGGGGGGACAGTGTCCTTCACAGATGGGTATAATTGACAAGACCTTTAAAAACCTTTTGAAAATTGGTTGTAAGGCGAAAGGCTTTCCCCTTGCCATCTGATATGTATGCTGACTTTGCTGCTAAGTGCACCTTTAAAGTTGAAGGCTGTAGGACTAATGACTGTAGGTGTACTAGGTATTGTAGAATTATAGGCAACCCTGCCTCTCTTAGGTTTATTTTTCTGGGGGTACATCAGTAAGAAAACCTTTTCCATTTAGAGGAATTTGCTTTCCTGGTAGCGGTGTTCCCTTGAAATCATAAAAAGCACCTTCAGGACTTCCTCTGAAAGATCCAATCCAGAAATTTCTAGCTCCTCAAGAACCATGCCCTCATAGTGTCCTGGCATTTGGGAATGTTATTCTGCCCTGGGACAAAGTCAATAGATTGTGACTGAGTGACTGGATTCTTGCTGGACAGGGCCAGGAGCATTGTGTACCAGATCTGTCTGGCACAGTCTGGAGCTATCAGGATCACTGTTGTAGGTTCCTGCCTGAGGTTCAAGAGTACTTTCTGAATGAGTGGGAATGATGGGAAGGCACACAGAAACTTCCCTGTCCAGTCCAGTACCAGGGCATCCTCTGGGATGGCCCCTCTGGCTGATGGTCTGAGCAAAATTGTGGTAGCCAACAGTTCTTCCAAGATACAAAACAGGTCTTTATTGCGAGTGCCTCACTTTTTGTACACTGTGGCCAGAACCTGTTGGTTTAAGGCTCATTCGTGATTTCCCTGGCTGATTCTGCTTAGGGAATCTGCCAGGGCATTGTCTTTGCCAGGCAGATGCACTGCAAATATGTTTGCTTCTAAGGAATATGTCAAGTCCCAGATCCTCACTGCCTCTGTACACAGTTTTGAGGATTTTGCTCCTCCCTACTTATTTATGTAATACATTGTCATGGTGTTGTCTGTCCTAATTTGGACAGAGTGACTCCATAGCTGGGAGGAGGAAGACTGCATTGCTAGCAGTGCTGTTCTGAGCTCCAGGATGTCGAGCTGTTCTAGTAGCTCCTGTGGACTCCATGTGCCACTGACTGTGAGGTCCTGCAAGTGGGCATCCAACTTCAGGAGTGAGTCACCTGTAGGAAAATAGTTATAGTGATTGCTGAAGGTAGGAAATGTCCTCTCTGAGGTTGCTTTCTTCCTTCCACCACTCTAATGACTCCACTAGTGCTTTTGTCACTGGCACTAGCCATGTGGTCCCATCTTTAAGACCAGCTGTCTCTTAAGTGATACTGGATAGCTCTCATTTGGAACCTGGCCCATGGAACCGTACTTGTGAATGCGGCCACATGTCCTATTAGCTGCAGGAAGTATCCTGCAGGTCTTGGCTGAAGAGACTGCTGTTGCTGACAAAGATGTAACTCTGCCCTGCAGGAGAAAAGATTTTCCCTGCCGGGTGTTTAGCTCTCCTCCTAGTAAGTCCAGTAACTGAACAGGTTCTAGATAAAATTTCATATGAGATAGGTACCATTTGATCATCTCCCCATAGTGCATGAATTTCCTCCAAAAGGTTTGTGAGTAAGGACATTGGATATAAAAATGTTCTTGTGTTTCTACAACTTGGGTACATGAAGTTGTGGGGCACATTCTTTCAATGATTTGTGTTTTAAAGAATCCTGTACTCCTAGCTTCCCATGACAGGACAACCAACAAGTGTTACACATTTGGAAAGGAATTCTAACATCTATTAGTTGTTTACAGGTTTCTGTCACTAATGTATCGTCACATCTTGGGAACTAAGGGGGTGAGAATAAGATGTCCATCATAATATAACTGAGAAATAGTTTTCTATTTTTAGAAATTACATGAGTTAGTTATTTTCCACTGTCATAGCTTGGTCAAACTTAAGAGAAGAGGATATATTTTTATGTATGTAATAGCTGGGACGAAAACATTACTTGCCATAGTAATGTTGTTTCTTCTAATGGAGTCTTGCTGTATTCGCACAATATGCAGTTAGACTGACCGGTTCAACTGCCCCGGAGAACCAAGAGTTAATCTCTATGCAAATGCATAGAACGTTGAGCTCGAGCTCGGTTTTCAAACCACTGTCCTCGGTATGTTCTAGTAACTGATCAGATTCTATGAAGCGAACTAGCTTAATATGTTTGTAATGGCCAAAACTAAGCCTAAACAGGACCCCAACAGGGGCAACATAAGGAAACAAACCCAAAGGGCATATAAAAGGCTCAAGTCACAGATGCTCAGAGAAAACCATTACCACTAATGGTTTTAAAGTTGCTGCAGAAGATCCACCCTTCCCCTAGGTTCTGAAAGGGAGGTAGGGTGGGAGGTCAGAATACAGCAAGACTCCATTAGAAGAAACAACATCACTATGGTAAGTAATATTTTCTTCAAACAACATGAAGTCTTGCTGTATTCTGACAATATGCAGACTATAAAGCAGTGCCCCCAGGAGATGGGTACATAACCTATTTGGGGGAACAGGCTCTGTAGTACTGCTGTGCCAAACCTGGCATCACTCCTTGCCTGAATATCCAGGTTGTAATGCTTAGTAAATGTATGGACAGACTTCCACGTGGCAACATTACATATCTCAAGCAAGGAGACTTCCCTGGCAGCCGCTAGGGAAGCCACAGTGCCTCTGGTAGAGTGGGCCCTAAGACCCGCAGGTAGGTCCTTACCCAGCTTACTGTAGCAGAACTGGATACAGGCTACAATCCATCTGGCTATAGTCCTTTTTGCAACTGGCCTACCCTGACCAACTTCTCCACAAGTAAGAAAAAGCTGGGAACAATCCTTCCTTAGCTCTTTTGTCCTGTCCATATAATAGCTAATAAAAAATTACTCACCTTAGTAATGTTGTTTCTTCTAATGGAGTCTTGCTATATTATGACATATGCAGTATGACCGCAGGTTAGAACTGCTCCGGAGGTGAAAGAGTTAAATTTCATGCAGTGCATGGAATCTTGAGCTCGGTTGAACACTCTGTCTGTTGTGCTTCAAACCTAAACTGTCAGATCTTTTCGAGCAATACTCACTAAAGGTTCTGTGTGGAAACTGTAAACCTACACTAGCCAACTGGCTACTATATATTAACACATTTTATGGTCCCAACAATAAGACTCAAGTCAGGGGACCAAAGAATGAAATACACCAGCAAACAAAAAAGCTAACACTAGGTGCTAACAGATCACTACCCACCCACAACCCAAAACAATAAAAAGGTTCTGAGAGGGGCAGGTGGGGGGGGAGGTCATAATATAGCAAGACTCCATTAGAAGAAACAACATTACTAAGGTGAGTAATTTTTTCTTCAAACAACATGAAGTCTTGCTATATTATGACATATGCAGACTACAGAGCAGTACCTCCATGGAGGAGGGCAGAACCTACTTAGGAAATAGGCTGTGAAGCACAGCTGTGCCAAACCGAGCATCACTCCTAGCCTGGGTGTCCAAGGAGTAATGCTTTGTGAAAGTGTGAACTGTTTTCCAAGTAGCTGCTTGACATATCTCTAAGATAGGAATGCCCCTGGCAGCAGCCAAGGACGCAGCTGTACCTCTTGTAGAATGAGCCCTCAGGCCTGAAGGGGGAACCTTACCCAGTTTTTGATAACAAAATTGGATACAAGAAACAATTCACCTGGCAATGGATCTTTTAGTGGCAGGTTTCCCTTTACCTACCTCACCATAAGTGAGGAAGAGCTGGAGGGAATCAAACCTGTGACCCTTGGTACGCTCTATATAGTAGCTAAGGGCCCTTTTTACATCCAGACTGTGCAATCTCCTCTCACCAGAGGAGGAATGGTCAGTGAAATACACGGGAAGAGACATAGATTGATTCAGATGAAAGTCCGAGACCACCTTAGGTAAGAACTTTCTATTAGTCCTGAGGACCACTTTATCCCTATGAAAGGAGATAAAATCAGGCTCCACTGACAATGCTTGTAGTTCACTTATACGCCTAGCAGAAGTGATGGCTACCAAAAACACGGTCTTCCAAGTCAGGTACTTAAGCTCTGCTGAAGACATGGGTTCAAAAGGGGGTTGCATAAGCTGGGCAATGCAAATATCAAGATCCCATGCGGGAGCAGGGTCCCTGAAGGGGGGGTTGATGTGAAGCAACCCTTTGAAAAACTTGGAGAACACTGGATGAGCCGAAAGAGAAGAGGTTTTACCTGCTGATAAGAAAGCAGACACTGCTGCCAGGTGCACCTTTAGGGAAGCTGTCCTCAGCCCTAAAGCATTTAAGTGCACCATATAATCCAGAACTCTGGGCAAGCTGGCAGAGTCTGGGGGAATACCCTTGTCAGAGCACCATATGGAAAATCTTTTCCATTTGGAGTTATAAGTAGCTCTAGTGGAAGGCTTCCTTGAGGCCTTCAAAACATTGAGCACCCCCTGAGAAAGATGTAAGTCAGCAAACTCTAATTCTTCAAGAACCAGGCCTTGAGATTGAGAGATTTGAGATTCGGGTACCAAACCCTCCCCTGTGCACAGGTTAACAGATTGTGATTCCTGGGAAGGCACAGTGGAAGTTGGACTGCTAGGGATAGCAGAAGTGGATACCAGGGCTGTCTCGGCCAATCTGGAGCAATCAGGATCATCCTGCAAGGTTGAGATCTGATCTTGACTAGCACTTTGAACAGGAGAGGGAAGTGGGGGAACGCATAGAGAAACTTCCCTTCCCACTTGAGAAGGAAGGCATCCAGAGGGACTGAGCCCAACACTGGAGGTCTGCAACAGAAAAGAGGAAGTTGGTGATTGTCTGGGGCTGCAAAAAGATCTATCTGAGGAGTGCCCCACCTGGCAAACACCACCTCCAGGATAAGGGGATCCAGAGTCCATTCGTGATGGCCCTGGGAAATCCTGCTGAGAGCATCTGCCAGGACATTGTCCTTGGCTGGGAGGTGAACTGCCGAAAGGGAGGTGTTCAGGGAATAAGCCAGAGACCACAACTTCATTGCTTCAGTGCACAAGGCCGTGACCCAGTGCCCCCCTTGCTTGTTGATGTACCACATTGTAGTGGTGTTGTCTGTTCTGACTTGTACCACTTTGTTCTGAACAGATGTGGAAAAGCTTGAAGTGCTAGAAAACTGCTCTGAGTTCCAACAGATTGATGTGGAGCAGAGATTCCTGAGGGGACCACAGTCCCTGAGTGGTGAGGTTGCCCATGTGAGCTCCCCACCCCAAGAGGGATGCATCTGTAGTAAGGGTCAAGGAGTGAGATTGTGGGATAAAGGGTAACCCTTGTCTCAGGTTGGTCTGATCCTGCCACCATTGCAGGGCCTGGATCAGGGTTTGAGTTACTGGGATCAACTTGGTTAGAGGATCTCTCCTTTGAGACCAGAAGGCTCTCAAATGGAACTGAATGTCACTCATTTGAAATCTTGCTCCCTGCACTACTGCTGTGGAAGCAGCCATGTGCCCTAGGAGCTGCAGAAAATGCCTTGCTGGCCGAGAGACCTGCAGAGTGAAGGAGGAGGCCAGAGAAACCAGGGTCTTTGCCCTTTCTAGAGGAAGGAAGGCTCTGGCCTGTTGTGTGTTCAGTTCTGCGCCTATGAAAGTGAGAAGCTGAACAGGCTGTAGAACTGACTTTGGAAGATTGAGAAGAAAACCTAGAGATGTGAGCAGCTGCTGGGTGACTTGAAAGTGTAATTTGACTTGTTCTGGGGACTGGCCTACTATGAGCCAGTCGTCAGGTAAGGAAAGATGGCAATCTTTGCCTTCTTAAATGAGCAACTGCTACTGCCAGACATTTTGTGAATACCCTGGGGCAGAGGGTGAGACCGAAGGGCATTGCTCTGAACTGGTAATGGCCTGAGGGCAGTTCAATCTGAGGTACTTTCGTGGGAGCTTCTGATGAGGACATGGAAGTAGGAATCCTTGAGGTCCAGGGACGCTAGCCAGTCCTCTGGCCTTAGGGAGGGTAAATAACTCCCAAAGTCACCATTTTGAATTTTGGTTTTAAAAGGTGCTTGTTTAGGTATCTGAGATCCAGGATGGGCCGCCATTCTCCTGTCTTTTGGGTAAGGAAGTACCTGGAATACAACCTTTGCCCTGGTGTAGAGGAGGAACCTCTCCACAACTCTGAGAGCCAGGAGGGTTGAGACTTCTGTCTCAAGCAGAGCCTCTAAGGACTTGCAGGTGGAAAGGATCTGGCTCTCATCTTTGGAAATTTTTTGAAGCTGAGAACCAGTCCCTGGCTTACTACTTACAGGACCCACTTGTCTGACGTTAAAGACTTCCAGTCCTGAATGAAGTAAGCCAGCCTGCCCCCTACAAGTAGTGGAGAATCGGCCCTGGCCATCCCATCAGGGTGCCTGCTTGGCAGGAGCTTTAGGCTGAGGGGTGGGAGCAGGCCTGCTCGTACCCCGTCTGCCTCTCCCTCTGAAGAACCCACTCTGGGCATAAGCTGAAGAGGAGGCCTGGCCTTGGTAAAAAGGCCTGTGAAGAGGCCTGCCCCTGATCCTGGAAAACTGCCTTTGAGGAGTGGCCTGCCTTTCCTTGGCCTGTGCACTCCTATAGGTAGTCCTGTACTCATCCATTTTCTTCATATAATTCTCTGTCTGCTCCCCAAACAGAGAGTTATCCACAACAGGGAAATCCATGGCCTTGGTCTGGGTATCCTGTGAGAGACTAGTACACCTGAGCCAAGCCATTCTACGAAAAGCCACAGATGTAGCCATGACTCTGGAGGATACATCATTAGAGTCCACTGCAGCGTGGAACTGCACCTTGGATGCCTCGATACCATCAGCAGCCACCTGCTCCAGCTCCCTGGCAAGTTGTTCAGGGAGCTGCTTTGCAAGAGCCATAACAGTATCCCATCTAGATTTCTGATATCTTGCAACATAGGCCATATAATTTGCCTGTCTGAACCCCAGAGATGCTGCCATGTATTGTTTCTTTGCCATAGCATCAATCTTCCTGGAGTCCTTATCTGGGGGGTGTGAAGCCAAAGGAATATTTGCCTTATCACAGGCTGTGGCCTGCACTACCCCGACATGGCTGCATTGTTGTGAGAGGAACTCCGTGTCAGAGCCTGATAAAGTGTACCTCCTGTCCATTTTCTTGTCCACAGGAAGCACAGAATAGGGGGCTTTTAAAATCTTTACTGTCTGTCTCCTGAAGGATTTGTGCATAGGGATAGACAGTCTTCTAGACTCTGGGATATCCATCATTTCCACATAGTCAGGCTCTTCTTGGTCATCCACAGCTTCTTCCATAGGAAGCTGGAGGGATTCAGCCACTTTCTTATAGAAAATAAAATGAGAAGGCGAGTCAGAAAGCCTAGGGGGAGAAACTCCTATAGGTCTGTCTGGGGAAATGTCCGGTTCAATGGGCACGTCCAGACTGTCAAAATGATATTCACTCTCTTTATAATCTTCCTCCCCCTCCTCCAGTTCATAAAACTCCTCTACATCATACTCCTGAACCGGTGGAACCGACCGAACCGACCGCTTACCTGATGGTGCCGGTTCGGTCGGAACCGGGGAAAGTGACTGGACAATTTTTATTGCTTTGGCTATTTCTGCAGCAGTTGGAGCAGGGATTTTTGGCTCCAAACCTGCTGACTTCCTAGTCCTTTTAACTGGAACCGACTCATCCAGGTCAGCTCCCCTTTTGCCCGAGGAAGACTCACCTTGTTTAGGGGGACTCCCTCTGGTTCGGTTGTCACCGAACCGGGCTGTGTATCAGTGGACTTATTAGCCTCCTTTTCCCCTGAGCCTACCAACTCTCTTATCCCAGGTAGCTGCAGAAAAATTCATACAAATCTGGCAGTCTGAATTGAGGTGGTCAAACCCCAGACAATAGACACATGTGGTGTGTTGGTCAGCCTTAGCAAAAGCTTCCCCACAGACATCACAGTGTTGAAACCCAGTGGGCCCGGTTTTTCTTTTGGGTTTCTCAGACATAATGCCAGCCTAACCAGAAAACTTGCCTGTTAACAGCCCTTAGCCAAGCAAGACACCCTTATCGGTTCCAGACCGTGTCACGGGTCGGGGAAAAAAACGTAATGAAATCCGTTTTTTTAGAACCGATAAGAACCGGGAACCGCACTTCTAAAGTACTTTAAAGTGATTTAACAACAACCTGATCGGTTCAAAACTGAACCGATAATATCGTTTACAAGTTCCACGCAGAATAAATGTAAAACCTAAAATTACTTACGATACCACAGACAGAGATTGAACCGACCGGTTATGCTTTATTTAAAACAATACGTGTTTAAAAACCGAGAAATTACACTTTAAAACTGACAAAATGAACCGAGCAGTAGGAGAAATCTCCGGGCGACCGTTCAGTGAGGCGGGTAAGAATCTGACAGTTTAGGTTTGAGCACAACAGACAGAGTGTTCAACCGAGCTCGCGCTCAAGATTCCATGCACTGCATGAAATTTAACTCTTTCACCTCCGGAGCAGTTCTAACCTGCGGTCATACTGCATATGTCATAATATAGCAAGACTTCATGTTGTTTGAATAGCTTTTTTAACATCCAGGCTGTGCAGCCTGCGTTCACCTGAACTAGAGTGATCTGAGAAAAATACAGGCAAAGTAATGGATTGGTTCAGATGAAACTCAGAAACCACCTTAGGGAGGAATTCCCTGTTAGTTCAGAGCACAATCTTGTCCCTGTGAGGTGAAATATAGTTGGGCTCCACAAACAAGGCCTGAAGCTCACTGATTCTTCTAGCAGGAGTGATAGCTACTAGAAAAACAGTTTTGCAAGTGAGAAATGTGAGTTCTGAAGAAAATATAGGTTTGAAAGGAGGCTGCATAAGCTGACCTATACATATGTTCAGGTCCCATGCAGGGATAGGTTCCCTATGTGGGGGATGAAGATGCAACAACCCCTTGAAAAACATTTTGAAAACTGGGTGTGCAGCCAGAGAAGATGCCTTCCCTGCTGAAAGATAAGCAGAGACAGCAGAAAGGTGTACCTTCAGGGTAGATGGCTGTAAATGCAGAGACTGAAGGTGGACCAGATAGTCCAGGAACTGCGGTACTGCAGCTCGCTGTGGCTCCAAATCCTTCTATGCACACCAGATGGAAAATCTTTTCCATTTGGAGGAATAGGTTTTCCTGGTAGCAGGCTTTCTGGCACCTTTCAGAATATCCAGGACAGATTGAGAAAGTTGTAAATCTACATAGTCTAGGTCTTCAAGAGCCAAGCCCTGAGGTGAAGGGACTGAAGACTGGGGTACGTTATTCTGCCCTGAGAGGATGTCAGCAGGTTGTACCTCCTGGGTAGAGAAATCGGTTTGGTCACTAACAGTGACAACAGCATCGAGAACCATGGCTGTCTGGCCCAGTCTGGGGCTATGATAATCATTGTGGCAGACTGAGACCTCAACTTGACCAAAACTCTGGCTATCAGAGGAAAAGGGAGGAAAAGCATAAAGGAACCTGTTTGACCAGTCCAGAAGAAAAAATTACTCACCTTAGTAATGTTGTTTCTTCTAATGGAGTCTTGCTATATTATGACATATGCAGTGAGTCCCAACCTTCGAACTGCTCCGGAGGTGAAAGAGTAAACTTTCCATGCCAGGCATGGAATCTTGAACGCGAGCTCGGTTGAAAACTCTGTCTGTTGTTCTTCAAACTCAAACTGTCAGATCTTTACGAGCAAAACTCACTAAGGTTCTGTGTGGAAGCTGTAAACCTACGCTAGCCAACTGGCTGCTAAAAATATGAACACATTTTCTGGTCCCAAAACAAAGACTCAAGTCAGGGGATCCAAAAAATGGAAAACACAACAGCAAACACCCCAGAAGGAGGGGTGAAAAGAACAAGGTGGGCAACTACTCAGTGCCAACACTGCACTGCCCTCCCACATCCCAAAACAGAGGTTCTGAGAGGGGCAGGCAGGGGGGGATGTCATAATATAGCAAGACCCCATTAGAAGAAACAACATTACTAAGGTGAGTAATTTTTTTCTTCAAACAACATGAAGTCTTGCTATATTATGACATATGCAGACTACACAGCAGTACCTCCATGGAGGAGGGACAGAACCTACTTAGGAAATAGGCTCTGAAGCACAGCTGTGCCAAACTGAGCATCACTCCTAGCCTGGATGTCCAGGGAGTAATGCTTGGTGAAAGTGTGAACTGTTTTCCAGGTAGCTGCTTTGACATATCTCTAAGATAGGGATGTCCCTGGCCGCAGCCAGGGACGCAGCTGTACCTCTGGTAGAGTGAGCCCTCAGGCCTAAGTGAGGAACCTTACCCAGTTTTTGATAACAAAATTGTATACAAGAGACAATCCACCTGGCAATGGATCTTTTAGTAGCAGGTTTCCCTTTACCAACCTCACCATAAGTGAGGAATAGTTGGAGGGAGTCAAACCTGTGACCCTTGGTACGCTCTATGTAGTAGCTAAGGGCTCTTTTGACATCTAAACTGTGCAATCTCCTCTCACCAGAGGAGGAATGGTCAGTGAAGTACACAGGGAGAGACATAGATTGATTAAGGTGGAAGTCCGAGACCACCTTAGGCAAGAACTTTCTATTAGTCCTGAGGACCACTTTATCCCTATGAAAGGAGATAAAATCAGGCTCCACTGACAATGCTTGTAGTTCACTTATACGCCTGGCAGAAGTGATGGCTACCAAAAACACAGTTTTCCAAGTCAAGTACTTAAGCTCTGCTGAAGACAAGGGCTCACAAGGGGGTTGCATAAGCTGGGCAATGCAAACATTAAGATCCCAGGCAGGGGCAGGGTCCCTGAATGGAGGGTTGGTGTGAAGCAACCCCTTGAAAAACTTGGAGAATACCGGATGAGCTGAAAGGTAAGAGGGTTTTCCTGCTGATAAGAAAGCAGACACGGCTGCCAGGTGCACTTTTAGGGTAGCTGGTCTCAGCCCCAAAGAATTCAAATATACCATATAATCCAGAACTGTGGGTAAACCGGCAGACTCTGGGGAGATATGCTTGCTAGAGCACCATATGGAAAATCTCTCTTCATTTGAATTATAAATAGTTTCCTGGTGGAAGGCTTCCTAGAAGCCTTAAAATATCCAGTACACCTTGAGAGAGGTGTAGGTCAGCAAACTCTAACTCTTCAAGAGCCAGGCCTTGAGATTGAGAGATTTGAGATTCAGGTACCAAACTCTCCCCTGGGCACAGGTTAACAGATTGTGATTCCTGGGAAGACAGGGGGGTGGACTGCTAAGGACAAAAGGAGTGGATACCAGGGCTGTCTGGCCCAATCTGGAGCAATCAGAATCATCTTGCAAGGTTGAGATCTGATTTTGACTAGCACCTTGAACAGGAGAGGGAAGGGGGGAAAAGCATAGAGAAACTTCCCTTCCCAGTTGAGAAGGAAGGCATCCAGAGGGACTGAGCCCAACACTGGGGGCCTGCAGCAAAAAAGAGGAAGTTGGTGATTGTCTGGGGCTGCAAAAAGATCTATCTGCGGAGTGCCCCACCTGGCAAATACTACCTCCAGAATTAGGGGATCCAGTGACCGTTCGTGATGGCCCTGGGAAATCCTGCTGAGAGCATCTGCCAGGACATTGTCCTTGCCTGGGAGGTGAACTGCCGAAAGGGAGGTGTTCAGAGAATAAGCCAGAGACCACACCTTCATTGCTTCGGTGCACAAGGCCGTAGACCGAGTGCCCCCTTGCTTGTTGATGTACCACATTGTAGTGGTGTTGTCTGTTCTGACCTGTACAACTTTGTTCTGAACAGATGTGGAAAAAACTTGAAGTGCTAGAAAAATTGCTCTGAGTTCCAACAGATTGATGTGGAGCAGAGATTCCTGAGGGGACCACAATCCCTGGGTGGTGAGGTCGCCCATGTGAGCTCCCCACCCCAAGAGGGATGCATCTGTAGTAAGGGTCAAGGAGTGAGACTGAGGGATGAAGGGAACCCCCTGTCTCAAATTGTTCTGGTCCTGCCACCACTGAAGGGCTTGGATCAGGGTTCGAGTTACTGGGATCAATTTGGTTAGAGGGTCTCTCCTTTGAGACCAGAAGGCTCTCAAATGGAACTGAATGTCCCTCATCTGAAATCTTGCTCCCTGCACTACTGCTGTGGAAGCAGCCATGTGCCCTAGGAGCTGCAGAAAATGCCTTGCTGGTCGAGAGACCTGCAGAGTGAAGGAGGAGGCCAGGGAAACAAGGGTCTTTGCTCTTTCCAGAGGGAGGAAGGCTCTGGCCTGTTTTGTGTTCAGTTCTGCGCCTATGAAGGTGAGTAGCTGAACAGGCTCTAGAACTGACTTTGGAAGACTGAGAAGGAAACCTAGAGATGTGAGCAGTTGCTGAGTAGCCTGAAGGTGTGATTTGACTTGGGCTGGAGACTGGCATACTATAAGCCAATCATCCAGGTAAGGAAATATGGCAATCTTTTGCCTTCTTAAATGAGCAACTGCTACTGCCAGGCATTTTGTGAATACCCTTGGGGCAGAGGTGAGACCGAAGGGCATTGCTCTGAACTGGTAATGGCCTGAGGGCAGTTCGAATCTGAGGTACTTTCGGTGGGAGCTTCTGATAAGAACATGGAAGTAGGCATCCTTGAGGTCCAGGGACGCTAGCCAGTCCCCTGGCCTTAGAGAGGGTAAAATAATTCCCAGAGTCACCATTTTGAATTTTGGTTTTAAAAGGTGCTTGTTTAGGTATCTGAGATCCAGGATGGGCTGCCATTCTCCTGTCTTTTTTGGGGTAAGGAAGTACTGGAGTACAATCCTTTGCCCTGGTGTAGGGGAGGAACCCTTTCCACAGCTCTGAGAGCCAGGAGGGTTGAAACTTCTGTTTCTAGGGCAAGAGCCTCTGATGGATTTGCAGGTGAAAGGATCTGGTTCTCATCTTTGGAAATTTTTGAGCTGAGAACCAGTCCTTGGTTTACTACTTCCAGGACCCACTTGTCTGATGTTAAAGACTCCAGTCCTGGACAAAGTAAGCCAGCCTGCCCCCTACAGGTAGTGGAGAATCGGCCCTGGCCATCCCATCAGGGTGCCTGCTTGGCAGGGGCTTTAGGCTGAGGGGTGGAAGCAGGCCTGCTTGTACCTCGGCTCTGCCTCTCCTCTAAAGAACCCCTCTGGGCATAGGGCTGAAGAGGAGGCCTGGCTCAGTGAAAAAGCCTGTGAAAAGGTCTGCCCCTGCCCCTGGAAAGCTGCCTCTGAGGAGTGGCCTGCCTTTCCTTGGCCTGTGCACTCCTATAGGTGGTCCTATACTCATCCATTTTCTTCATGTAATTCTCTGTCTGCTCCCCAAACAGAGAGTTACCCACAACAGGAAAATCCATGGCCTTAGCCTGGGTATCCTGTGACAGGCTAGTACATCTGAGCCAAGCTATTCTGCGAAATGCCACAGATGTAGCCATAACTCTTGATGATACATCATTAGAGTCCACTGCAGCATGGAATTGCACCTTGGATGCCTCAATACCATCATCAGCCACCTGCTCCAGCTCCTTGGCAAACTGGCCAGAGACCTGTTTCTCTAAAGCCATAACAGTATCCCATCTGGATTTCTGGTATCTTGCAACATAAGCCATATAATTTGCCTGTCTGAGTCCCAAGGATGCTGCCATGTACTGTTTCTTTGCCATGGCATCAATCCTCCTGGAGTCCTTGTCAGGGGGGTGCGAAGCCAAGGGAATATTTGCCTTGTCACAGGCTGCAGCCTGCACTACCCCAACATGGCTGCATTGTTGTGAAAGGAACTCCGTATCAGAGTCTGACAATGTGTACCTCTTGTCCATTCTTTTATCCACAGGAGGTATAGTGTGAGGAGCTTTTAGAATTTTTACTGTCTGTTTCCTAAAAGATTTATGTAAGGGAATAGACAGTCTCCTAGACTCTGGGATATCCAGCATTTCCACATAGTCAGGCTCCTCTTGATCATCCACAGCTTCCTCCATAGGGAGCTGGAGGGTTTCAGCCACTTTTTTATAAAACATAAAATGAGAAGGGGACTCAGAAAGCCTAGGAGGAGACACTCCTGAAGGTCTGTCCGGGGAGATGTCTGGTTCAATGGGCACATCCAGACTTTCAAAATCACATTCACTCTCTTCATAATCTCCCCCCCCCCGGTTCATAAAATTCCTCTAATTCATATTCTTGAACCAGTGGCACCCGACCCGAACCCGAGCGCTTACCTGATGGTGCTGCGGTTTAGTTAGGGACCCGTTGAACTGCTTACTGGACAATTTCAGTCGCTTTGGCTATCTCCTCAGCGGTTGGAGAGGGGAATTTTGGCTCCACACCTGCCGATTTTCTAGTCCTTTTTGCTGGGACCGACTCCTCCAAGTCAGCTCTCCTTTGGCCCGAGGAAGTCTTGCCCTGGTTAGAGGGCATTCCCTCCAGTTCAGTTGGCACCGAATCGGGCTGGCCATCCGGGTCAGCGGACTTCTTGGCCTCTCTTTCCCTGAGCCTACCAACTCTCTTATCCAGGGTAGCTGCAGGAAAATTCTTGCAAATCTGGCAGTCTGCATTGAGGTGGTCAAACCCCAGGCAATAAACACATGTGGTGTGTGGGTCAGCCTTGGCAAAGGCTTCCCCACAGACACTGCAGTGTTGAAACCCAGTGGGCCTGGTTTTTCTTTTGGGTTTCTCAGACATAGTGCCAGCCTAACCAAAAACTTGCCCGTTTATGGCAATCCGCCAAGCAAGACCCTTTTATCGGTTCCCAACCATGTCATGGGTCGTGGAAAAAAACGTAATGAAATCCGTTTTTTTTAGAACCGATAAGAACCGGGAACCACACTCTAATACAATTTAAATGTAGTTTAACAACAACCTGATCGGTTCAAACCGAACCGATAATACCGTTTGCAAGTTCCACACAGAAATAATGTAAAACCTATCTATTACTTTCGATACCACAGACAGAGCTTGAACCGACCGGTTGCGGTTTAAATTCGGTTTAAAAACCGAAAAATAATGACTTAACCGACAAAATGAACCAAGCAGAAGGAGAAATCTCTGGAGCGACTGTTCAGTGAGGTGGAGTAAAGAATCTGACAGTTTGAGTTTGAAGAACAACAGACAGAGTTTTCAACCGAGCTCGCGCTCAAGATTCCATGCCTGGCATGGAAAGTTAACTCTTTCACCTCCGGAGCAGTTCGAAGGTTGGGACTCACTGCATATGTCATAATATAGCAAGACTTCATGTTGTTTGAAGGAGAGCATCCAGTGGCACTGGGCCCTGGAGTGGAGGCCTGCAACAATACAGAGGTAACTGGTGATTGTCTGGGGCTGCAAGAAAAAATTACTCACCTTAGTAATTGCTTTTCTTCTCATGGAGTCTTGCTATATTAGGACCTTTGCAGTATGCCCCTGGCTTTTGACTGCCCCGGAGATGAAATATTTAACTCCAGAGAAATCTGGAATTCCACAGCGAGGCGCTTATTGAAAGCTCTTCTAGGTTGTTTGAACCCAAACTGTCAGGTTCTTTACGAGGCTAAACTAACATAGCAAGTCTGTGTGAAAGCCTTACACTAGCCATTGGCTACCTATAACAGTAGAACCACAAAACACAACACCAATAAAGAAAAACAGTATCACGTATTGTTGTTAGGATAACCCTTGACAATCACTATAAGGCCCCTCTGCCCAAAGACTCAAGTCCAGAGAGGGCCCAGCTACAATTAACAAAAACAGAAACTATCTAGTTCCTAACCAAGAAAGAAAGAAGGGGTGGAACTAGAAGCTAAACAGGCATGACACAGTGATTGCACAATTTGCCAACCCCATACCCAAGTAGGGATTCTCGAGAGGGGTGGAGAGGGTTGTCCTAATATAGCAAGACTCCATGAGGAAGAAAAGCAATTACTAAGGTGAGTAATTTTTTCTTCAAACACCATGAAGTCTTGCTTATATTAGGACTTTCCCAAGTACACAGCAGTACCCCCATGGAGGAGGTCAGAACCTACTTAGGAAATAGGCTCTGCAGGACAGCTGTGCAAGCGAGCATCTCTCCTGGACTGGACGTCAGGGAATAAATGTAGTGAAAGTGTGGACTGTCTTCCAGGTAGCAGCTTGACAGATTTCCAAAATGGGAATATCTCCTAGCAGCGCTAGAGATGCAGCTGTACTCCCAGTGGAATGAGCCCTCAGACCTGAGGCGGCTCCTGCCCAGTTTTGATAACAGAACTGGATACAAGAGACAATCCAGCTAGCAATCGACCTCCTAGTAGCAGGCCTCCCCTTACCCACATCTCCATAGGTAAGGAAGAGCTGGAGGGATTCGAACCTGTGACCCTTAGTGCAGATCCAAATAATAGCTAAGGGCTCTTTTACGTCCAAACTGTGCAGCTTCTCTCACCAGAAGAGGGTGCTCAGTAAAAAATACTGGAAGAGAGATGGATTGGTTAAGATGAAAATCTGAAACCACCTTAGGTAAAGACTTTCTGTTAGTCCTGAGGATCACTTTATCTCTGTGGAAAGAAATGAAATCCTCTTCCACATGACAAGGCTTACCAATTCACTTATCGCCCTAGCAGAAGTGATAGCCACTAGAAAAACAGTTTTCCAAGTTAAGAACTTGAGATCTGCGAATCCAGAGGCTCAAAGGGAGGTTGCATTAGCTGGGCAATGCAAATATTCAAGTCCCATGCAGGGGTTGGTTCCGAAAGGAGGATTAGTATAAAGTAACCCTTTGAAAATTTGGCAAACACAGGGTGAGAAGAAAGAAACTGGTTTTCTGCAGAAATAAAAACTGAAACAGCTGCCAAATGAACCTTTAAGGTAGCTGGTTTGAGGCCTAAGGAATTTAAGTGGACCAGGTAGTCCAACAAAATAGGCAGGTCAGCTGATTCTGGGGTGATTGCCTCTCAGAACACAAAATGAGAATCTCTTCCATTTAGAATTATAAGTGGCTCTAGTGGAAGGCTTTCTGGAGGCCTTCAAAATATCCAAGACACCTTGAGAAAGGTGTAAATGAGCAAACTCTAACTCCTCAAGAACCAAGCCTTGAGGTGGAGGGAGTTGAGATCCGGATACCACACTCTCCCCTGTGCACAGGTCAGCAGGTCGTGAGCCCTGGGCAAGGTCAGGGGAGGTGGAATGATAGGGACAGAAGAAGAGGGTACCAAGGCTGCCTGGCCCAGTCTGGAGCAATCAGAATCACCCTGCAAGGCTGAGTTCTGATTTTACTAAAACCCTGAAGAGTAGAGGAACGGAGGAAAGCATGAGAACTTTCCCTCCCAATCCAGCTGAAAGGCATCCAGGGGACTGACCCCAGAACTGGAGCCTGCAGCAAAACAGGGGAAGTTTGTGGTTGTCTGGGGCTGCAAAAAGATCTATCTGAGGAGTGCCCCAGCTGGCAAATTGACCCAGCACTTGAGGGTTCAGAGCCCATTCGTGATGGCCCTGAGAAATCCTGCTGAGGGCATCGCTAGGACATTGTCCTTCCCTGGGAGGTGAACCGCTATCAGAGAGGTGTTCAGGAATAGGCCAGAGACCACAACTTCATTGCTTTGTGCATAGGGCTGAAGGCGAGTGCCCCTTGCTTGTTGATGTACCACATTGTTGTGGTATTGTCTGTCCTGACTTGAACAACTTTGTTCTGGACAGTTTCTGAAAAACCTGGAGAGCTAGAGAAGACAGCTCTGAGCTCCAGCAGATTGATGTGAAGCAGAGATTCCTGAGGGACCAAACTCCCTGAGTTGAAAGGTCCTTAGGTGAGGCCCCAACCCAACAGGGGACGCATCCGTGGTGAGAGATGAGGAGTGAGGGACAGGAAGGAATGGGACCCCTGAGGACAGGTTGCTCGATCCAGCCACCACTGGAAGCTAGGATCAGAGTCTTGGTCACTGGGACCAATTTGGTAAGAGGGTCCCTCCTTTGAGACCAATAGGACCTCAAGTGGAACTGGAATGTCCCTCATCTGAAATCTTGCCCCTGGCACAACAGCTGTAGAGGCACATATGTGCCCCAGGAGTTGCAGAAAGTGCCTTGCTGGTTGAGAGACCTGCATGGAGAAAGAGATGCCAGGGCAATGAGTTTGTCCCTCTTTCGGAGGAAGAATGCCCTGGCTAACTTTGTTTCAGCTCTGCACCTATAAAAGTTAGTACCTGAACTGGTTCGAGAACTGACTTTGGAACATTCAACAGGAACCCAGAAAGGTGAGGAGTTCCTGGGTGATTTGCAAGTGGATTTTACCTGCTCTGATGACTGACCCACAATAAGCCAGTCGTCCAAGTAGGGAAACACAGCTATCCCTTGTCTTCTTAAGTGGGCCACTACTACAGCTAGACATTTTGTGAAAACTCTTGGAGCAGAAGTGAGTCCGAAGGGCATTGCCCTGAACTGGTAGTGGCCCGAGGGCAGTTCGAACCTGAGGTACTTTCGGTGAGAGGCCCTGATTAGAATATGGAAGTAGGTGTCCTTGAGGTCCAGGGAAGCTAGCCAGTCCCCTGGCCTCAAGGATGGCAAAATCATTGCTAAAGTCAGCATTTTGAACTTTGGTTTTACAAGATGCTTGTTCAGAAATCTTAAATCCAAGATGGGCCGCCAGTCTCCTGTCTTTTGGGGTCAGGAAGTACCTTGAGTAAGACCCTTGCTCTGGTGGCAGGGGACACTTTCCACTGCTTTGCAGTCCAAAGAGAAACCTCCGCTTCTAGTGCGAGGGTTTCTAAAAGACTTGAGGGGAAAGTGCCTGGCTCTCATCTTGGGAAACTGTTTGAAACTGAGAACCAAGCCTGGCTTACCACCTCCAGAACCCATTTGTCCGAGGTTAGGGACAACCAGTTCTGGCAGAAATAAACCAATCTGCCCCCACGGTACAGGAGAGTCGGCCCCAGACACCCCGTCAGGGTGCCTGCTTGGCAGGAGCAGCTTTAGGTTGGGAGAGGGCCTGCCTGTGCCCGTCTGCCTCTGCCTCTGAAAAATCCTCTCTGTGCAAAAGTAGAAGAAGCCTGGAATTGGTAAAAGGCCTATTGTAAGGCCTGCCCCTACCCTGGGCATGCCTATGTTGAGTGGCATGCCTTTCATTAGCTGAGGCACTTTTGTAAGTAGTTCTGTATTCATCCATCTTTTTCATGTAATTTTCTGTTTGTTCTCCAAACAGAGAATTTCCTATAACAGGAAAATCTATAGCCTTTGACTGGGTATCTTGGGACAGATTAGTGCATCTGAGCCATGCCAACCTGGAGAGCTACAGAAGTGGCCATGACCCTAGAGGAAACATCATTAACATCAACAGCAGCATGAAATTGAACTTTAGAGGCTTCAGTGCCATCAGCAGCCACCTGTTCCAACTCACTAGCCAGCTGGCCATGGGCCTGCTTGGCCAACTGCAATATAGTGTCCCATCTAGATTTCTGATATCTAGCCACATAAGCCATATAATTAACCTGTCTGAGTCCCAAAGAAGCTGCCACATACTGTTTTTCGCCATGGCATCAATCTTCCCTGGAATCCTTATCAGGAGGATGTGAAGCCAGGGAATATTAGCCTTGTCACAGGCTGCAGCTTGCACCACACCTACATGACTACACTGTTCAGTAAGGAAGTCTGTATGGGGCCTGACAACGTATACCTTCTGTCCATTTTTTATCTACAGGAGGGACAGAAAAGGTTTTTAAAATCTTAGTGGTTTGTCTCTAAATGACTTATGTAAGGAATAACAACCTTCTAGCCTCTGGAATATCCATCATTTCCACATAGTCAGGCTCCTCTTGCTCATCCACAGCCTCTTCTAAGGGGAGCTGGAGTTTCTGCTACTTTCTTATAAAATCTGAAATGAGATGGGGACTCAGACAATAAAGGGGAGACTCAAAGGGTCTGTCTGGAGAAATGTCCAGTTCTATTGGCACTTCAGACCTTCCCAATCACAATTACAATCATCAAAATCTTCCTCCCCTCCTGTGGTTCATAAAATCCCCAACATCATAATCCTGAACCACTGGACCTGAACGAGACCCCTTTTCCAACCAGAGAGGGTTCAACAAGTCCCTGAGACAAAGACTGGACAATCTGTATGGCTTTAGCTATTTCTACAGCAGAAGGAGAGACAAAACTGGACTCCACACTAGCTGATTTCTTTGTCCTTTTGCTTTGACTGGTTCCTCAGGACCAGCCTTTCTTTTGCCAGTATGGCCCTGGTCAGAGGCACTCCTCTGGTCCACCAGTAGCTGGGCCAGGCTGGTCCATCGGGTCGCGGACTTTTGCCTCTCGTCCCTCGAGCCTGCCCAATCTCTTTTCCAGGGTGGCTGCAGGGAAATTCTTCATATCTGGCAGTCTGACAGGAGGTGGTCAGCCCCAGACAATAGACACAAGTGGTGTGTGGGTCAGCCTTGGCAAAGGCTTCCCCACAGACATCACAGTGTTGAAACCCAGTGGGCCCGGTTTTTCTTTTGGGTTTCTCAGACATAATGCCAGCCTAACCAAACTTGTCCTTTGTTTCAGGCCTTGCCAGGACAAGACACCCTTATCGGTCCCTAACCGTGTCACGGGTATTTGAAAAAAACACTTTTAATTGCAGGTTTTTTTAGGACCGATAAGAACAGAGTACCTCACTCTAAATGCAAAGAAAACAATTTTTAAAGCAAACTGATCGGTTCAGAGCGAACCGATAATGAGTTTCCACACAGACTAAAATTATTTTACTTACAGTTACCAGACAGAGCTTTAAGCGGAAAACACGTGGTAATTTTAAACACTTTCTCGGTTAAATGAACACGATAAAATACTTTAAACCAAAATGAACCGAAATGAAGGAGCTGGTCTCCGGAGGCGTCTGATTCAGTGGCGGAGTAAAGAAATCTGACAGTTTGGGTTCAAACAACCCAGATAGAGCTTTCAATAAGCGCCTCGCTGTGGAACTCCAGATTTCTCTGGAGTTAACTATTTCATCTCCGGGGCAGTCAAAAGCCAGGGGCATACTGCAAAGGTCCTAATATAAGCAAGACTTCATGGTGTTTGAAAGAGGTCTATCTCTGGAACCCCCCCACCTCCCGAATACTGAAAGAAGGACCTGCTTGTTCAAGGTCCATTCATGATGGCCATGGCTGATTCTGCTGAGAGCATCTGCCAGTGCATTGTCCTTGCCTGGCAAGTGAACTGCCAACAGTGACATGTTGAGAGAATATGCCAGCTTCCAAATCCTCATGGATTCCGTGCAAAGCAGGGAGGATCTTGTTTCCCCCTGTTTGTTTTTGTAGTACATGGTGGTGGTGTTGTCTGTCCTGACCTGTACCACCTTGCCCTGTAGGAGACTGGCAAACTCCTGAATAGCCAGGAACACTGCTCTGAGCTCCAGAAGACTGATGTGCAAGAGAGACTCCTGAGGGAGCCACGTACCGTGTGCTGTGTGATCCCCCAGGTGGGCACCCCAGCCCAGGAGAGCGCATCCATTGTCAGCACCAGAGAGGTTACCTGAGGGAGAAAAGGGACCCCCACTCTGAGGTTGTCCATCTCCTGCCACTACTGAAGAGCTAACAGAAGGGTGGGAGACACTGTAATCAGTTTGGATAGAGAATCCTTTTTCTGAGACCAGAAGAAAAAATTACTCACCTCAATAATTATGTTTCTTCTAATGGAGTCTTGCTGTATTCTGACTATTGCAGTTAGCCCCAGCACTCAAACTGCCCTGGAGAGTAGAGGGTTAATTTTCTATGCAGAGCATAGAATGTTGAGCTTGAGCTTGGTTCAAACCTCTGTCTGCTGCACTTTGAAGTGCAACTGTCAGATTCTTACGAGCTAATACTAACTAACTACTGTGTGGAAATTGTAAAATTTTTACTAGCCAAATGGCAACCAAATATTTTGGATCACCAAACGTCTCAAGTAAAGAAATCCAAAATCAAAACCCAGGTAGTGAACAACTTAAGACTATTAAATTAAAAATATAACCCACTCCCCCTCTCTAAAAGGAGGGAGTACCCAAATGCACCCCTGAGGTGCAACACTGCACCTGCCAACCCACTTCCCAAAAACAGGTTCTGAGAGGGAAGGTAGGGAGGGAGGGAGGTAAGAATACAGCAACACTCCATTAGAAGAAACATAATTACTAAGGAGAGTAATTTTTTCTTCAAACAACATGAAGTCGTGCTGTATTCTGACTATCGCAGACTACCAAGCAGTACCTCCATGGAGGAGGGAATCGAACCTACCTTGGGAATAGGCTCTGCAGTACTGCTGTGCAAACCGAGCATCACTCCTAGCCTGGATGTCCAGGAGTAATGCTAGTAAGTCTATGGACTGTTTCCAGGTGGCTGCTTTACATATCTCTAGCAAAGGAATATCCCTGGCCGCAGCCAGGGAAGCAGCTGTACCTCTAGCCGAATGAGCCCTCAGGCCTGAGGGAGGTATTTTGCCTAACTTCTCATAGCAGAATTGAATACAAGAGACAATCCACCTGGCAATAGTTCTCTTAGTGGTAGGTTTGCCCTTACCCACTTCCCCATAAGTGAGAAACAACTGAAGACAGTCAAACCTGTGAGCCTTAGTACGCTCAATGTAGTAACTAAGAAAAAATTACTCACCTTAGTAATGTTGTTTCTTCTAATGGAGTCTTGCTGTATTCTGACTATTGCAGTGATGTCCAACCTTTGAACTGCCCCGGAGAGGAAAGAGTTAACTTTCCATGCAAGGCATGGAACACTGAGCTTGAGCTTGGTTGAGACTCTGTCTGTTGTTGTTTGAACCCAAACCGTCAGATCTTTACGAGCTATACTCCCTGGGTGTCCTGTGTGGAAACTGTAAACTCACACTAGCCAACTGGCAACTAAGTTTAATAAAAGATTTTTTGGTTCCAAGGCAAAGACTCAAGTCAGGAAACCCAAAAACAAAACACAACACACACCCAAAAATAAGAGGGTGAAAAAGGGGCACCTCTAGGGTGCCAACACTAATACTGCCCACCCACATCCCAAAACCCAGGTTCTGAGAGGGAGGTGGGGGAGATCAGAATACAGCAAGACTCCATTAGAAGAAACAACATTACTAAGGTGAGTAATTTTTTCTTCAAACAACATGAAGTCTTGCTGTATTCTTTTTTTTTAATTTTCTTCGTATACCCTCCTCTCGCTGCTGAACTCCTGCTCCTTCGGGAGTCTCTAGTGGCCTGATTCATCACAGCTCCTACTGCCTAGCGTCAGGTGCAGTCCATCCCCTCATGGAGCCTTGGCTATACCCCCAAAGGTGGAGTGCAGGCGGGTTTATCTGCTTGATGTCTGAATTCGTTGGGGATGCTGGTACTGGCCCGGCAGGCATTGCGATCGTGGCCAAGGCTCTGTCTACCAGGAGCTGGTGGGGTATTTCCTGTTTTCTTCCCGCCCTCAGGACGTCCACACGCTGGGGGGAGCCTAGGGGCGGAGCACGTGACAACGTCCTTGATGCCCCAGCTTTCCCGGCCGACGTCCTCCCACTCTATCATATGCAGTCTCGCCGAACCTCCACCTGTGGTCACCCAGGTGGCAGTACTGCAGCGGGACTTGCACCCCCTCTCTCCTGGAGAAGGAGAGCAGCCGCTGGGCGCTCGATCCTCCTCCCCCCCCCGGCCGGCCCTCCAGCTGCCCGAGTCTGTGCCCGAACCCGGGTCGCTGGCGTCTCAAGCGGAAGCCCTACTGCTGCGCCGGCAGGCCAGCTGTCTTGCTGTATTCTGACTATTGCAGACTACCAAGCAGTACCTCCATGGAGGAGGGACAGAACCTACTTTGGAAACAAGCTCTAAAGCACTGCTATGACAAACCGAGCATCACTTCTAGCCTGGATATCCAGAGAGTAATGCTTGGTGAAAGTATGTACTGTTTTCCAGGTGGCTGCTTGACAAATCTCTAAGATAGGAATATCCCAGGCAGCAGCCAGGGAAGCAGCTGTACCTCTAGTAGAGTGAGCCCTCAGGCCTGAGGGTGGGATTCTACCTAATTTTTCATAGCAGAATTGTATACAAGAGACAATCCACCTGGCAATAGATCTCTTAGTGGCAGGTTTTCCCTTAGCAACCTCACCATAAGTGAGGAACAATTGGAGGGAGTCAAACCTGAGACCCTTGTTGCGCTCTATGTAGTAGCTAAGGGCCCTTTTCACATCCAGGCTGTGTAGCCTCCTCTCTCCAGAGGAGGAATGGTCAGTGAAGAAAACAGGAAGAGACATAGACTGGTTAAGGTGGAAATCTGAAACCACCTTAGGCAAAAACTTTGTATTAGTCCTGAGGACCACCTTATCTCTATGGAAAGAGATAAAATCAGGCTCCACTGACAGGGCCTGTAACTCACTTATGCATCTGGCAGAAGTAATGGCTACCAAGAACACAATTTTCCAAGTCAAGTATTTAAGCTCTGCTGAGGACAAAGGCTCAAAGGGAGGTTGCATAAGCTGAGCAATGCAAACATTAAGGTCCCAAGCAGGGGCAGGGTCCCTGAAGGGAGGATTGGTATGCAGCAATCCCTTGAAGAATTTACAGAATACAGGATAAGCTGAAAGGGAAGAAGGCTTGCCTGCTGACAAAAAGGCAGAGACAGCTGCCAGATGCACTCTAAGTGTAGCTGGTCTGAGTCCCAAGCTATTGAGATGAACCATATAGTCCAGGACTGTAGGCAACCCAGCAGAATCTGGAGAAATATGCTTACCAGAGCACCAAATAATAAACATTTTCCATTTGGAGTTGTAAGTCTTTCTGGTGGAAGGCTTTCGAGAAGCCTTTAGAATATCCAGAACACCTTGAGAGAGATGCAAATCAGCAAACTCTAACTCTTCAAGGGCCAGGCCTTGAGATTGAGAGATTTGAGATTCGGATACCAAACCCTCCCCTGAGAACAAGTTAACAGGTTGTAATTCCTGGGAAGAGACAGGGGAAGGTGGACTGCTAAGGACAGCAAGAGAGGGTACCAGGGCTGTCTGGCCCAATCTGGAGCAATCAGAATCACTTTGCAAGGTTGAATCCTGATTTTTACTAATACCTTGAACAGGAGAGGGAAGGAGGGAAAGCATACAGAAATCTCCCTTCCTAATTGAGAACTAGAGCATCCAGGGGGACTGAGCCCAATACTGGGGGTCTGCAGCAAAAGAGAGGAAGTTGGTGATTGTCTGGGGCTGCAAAAAGATCTATCTGTGGAGTGCCCCATATGGAGAAAATCACTTTCAAAATTAGGGGATCCAGGGACCATTTGTGGTGGCCCTGGGATATCCTGCTGAGAGCATCTGCCAGGACATTGTCCTTCCCTGGGAGGTGCACTGCTGTCAGAGAGGTATTCAAGGAACAGGCCAGAGACCACAACTTCATTGCTTCTGTGCACAAGGCCGTAGACCGGGTGCCCCCTTGCTTGTTTATGTACCACATTGTGGTGGTATTGTCTGTCCTGATCTGAACTAGTTTGTTCTGAACAGACTTGAAAAAACTTGAAGTGCTAGAAACACTGCTCTGAGTTCCAAGAGACTGATGTGAAGCAGAGATTCTTGAGGTGACCACAACCCTTGGGTGGTCAGATCCCCAAAGTGGGCTCCCCAGCCCAAGAGGGAGGCATCTGTAGTAAGGATTAGAGAAGGAGATTGAGTGACAAAGGGAACTCCTTGCCTTAGGTTGTCCTGATCCTGCCACTATTGCAAAGCCTGGATCAGGGTACGAGTCACTGGTATTAGCTTGGTCAGAGGATCCTTTCTCTGGGACCAGAAGGCTCTTAAGTGGAACTGAATGTCCCTCATCTGGAATCTTGCTCCTTGAACCACTGTGGTAGAGGCAGCCATGTGGCCCAGGAGCTGCAGGAAATGCCTTGCTGGTCAAGACACCTGAAGGGTGAATGAAGAGGCCAGTGTCACCAGGGTCCTTGCCCTGTCCAGAGGAAGGAAGGCTCTTGCCCTGATTGTATCCAGCTCTGCCCCTATGATGGTGAGGAGCTGTACTGGCTCTAGGACTGACTTTGAAAGGTTTAGAAGGAATCCTAGAGAGGTGAGCAGCTGCTGAGTTATTTGCAGATGTGACTTGACCTGATCTGGAGACTGACCCACAATGAGATAGTTGTCCAAGTATGGAAAGATGGAGATCTGTTTTCTACTTAGAAAAGCAACTACTACTGTCAGGCATTTTGTGAGCACCCTTGGAGCTGATGTTAGGCCAAAGGGCATTGCTCTGAATTGATAATGGCCTGAGGGCAACTCGAACCTGAGGTACTTTCTGTGGGAGCCTCTGATAAGAATGTGGAAATAGGCATCCTTGAGGTCCAGGGAGACTAGCCAGTCCCCTGGCCTTAGAGAGGGTAAAATTATTCCCAGAGTCACCATTTTGAACTTTGGTTTTAGAAGGTGCTTGTTTAAATACCTGAGATCCAGGATGGGCCACCATTCTCCTGTCTTTTTGGGGGTTAGGAAGTACCTGGAGTACAATCCTTTTCCCCTGTGAAGGGGTGGAACCCTTTCTATGGCTCTGAGAGCCAAAAGGGAGGAGACCTCTGCCTCCAGGGCAAGGGTCTCTGAAGGATTTGCAGATGGAAAGGATCTGGTTCTCATCTTGGGAAATTTTTTGAAGCTGAGAACCAGTCCCTGACTTACTAGTTCCAGGACCCATTTGTCTGAAGTTAAAGACACCCAGTCCTGGACAAAGTAGGCCAGCCTGCCCCCTACTGGTAGTGGAGAATCGGCCAGGGCAAACCCATCAGTGTGTCTGTTTGGCAGGGGCTTTAGGCTGAAGGGTGGTAGCAGGCCTGCTTATACCCCGTCTGCCTCTCCCTCTGAAGAACCCCCTCTGAACAAAGGCAGAAGAGGAGGCCTGGCTTGGTAAAAAGGCCTCTGAAAAGGCCTGCCCCTGCCCCTGGGATGCTGCCTTTGAGGAGTGGCTTACCTTTCCTTGGCCTGAGCACTCCTATAGGTGGTCCTGTACTCATCCATTTTCTTCATGTAGTTCTCTGTTTGCTCCCCAAACAAAGAATTACCAACAACAGGAAAATCCATGGCCTTAGACTGGGTATCCTGTGACAGGCTAGTACATCTGAGCCAAGCCATCCTACGAAGAGCCACAGATGTAGCCATGACTCTAGATGAAACATCATTGGAGTCCACTGCAGCATGAAATTGCACCTTGGATGCCTCAATACCATCTGCAGCCACCTGCTCCAGCTCCTTGGCAAGCTGGCCAGGGACCTGTTTAGCTAGAGCCGTCACAGTGTCCCATCTAGACTTCTGGTATCTAGCTGTGTAGGCCAAATAATTAGCCTGCCTGAGTCCCAAAGATGCTGCCATGTACTGTTTCTTTGCCATGGCATCAATCCTCCTGGAGTCCTTATCTGGGGGGTGTGAAGCCAAGGGTAAATTAGCCTTATCACAGGCAGCAGCCTGCACTACCCCAACATGGCTGCATTGCTGGGTAAGGAACTCCGTATCCGAGCCTGAAAGAGTGTACCTCTTGTCCATTCTTCTATCCACAGGAGGTATGGAATTAGGAGTCTTTAAAATTTTAAATGTCTGTTTCCCAAAAGACTTGTGGAGGGGAATAGACAGTCTCCTGGACTCTGGAATATCCATCATCTCAACGTAATCAGGCTCTTCCTGATCCTCCACTGCTTCCTCCATAGGGAGCTGTAAAGTTTCAGCCACTTTTTTGTAGAACATAAAGTGGGAAGGGGACTCAGAAAGCCTAGGAGGGGAAACGCTTGAAGGTCTGTCTGGGGAGATGTCCGGGTCAATGGGCACATCCAGACTTTCATAATCACCATCACTATCAATCAATCAATCAATCAATCAATCAATCAATCAATCAATTTTTTATTTATAAAAGGCACTTTTCTTCAATCCAAAGCCTGTACAATAACATAAAACAATAAATAAACAGAGTTTAAAACTATTATAAATCATTAAAAGCTAGACTAAAAAGGTGAGTTTTCAAGGCTCCTTTAAAGATCAGGACAGTCGGACTATTTCGCACCTGATGAGGTAGAGAATTCCACAGGGTCGGGGCCATAAAGCTAAATGACCTAGCCCCCGAAGATTTCAAACAGACCCTGGGAATCTCCAGCAATCCCTCATCAGTGGATCGGAGAGGGCGGGAGGGACAGTAGGGGTGAAGGAGCTCTTTCAGGTAAGTTGGTCCCTGGTCATGTAGAGCTTTATAGGTCAGAAGACCGACCTTGAAGGTGATTCGCCAAAGTACTGGCAGCCAGTGCAGTCCACGGAGCACAGGCATTATATGACTATCCTCATAATCTCCCTCCTCCTCCTCCGGTTCATAAAAATCCTCCAAATTGTAATCCGGAACCAGGTGATCCGACCGAACTGAGCCCCTACCCGATGGTGCCGGTTCGGTCGGAACCGAAGTTAACGATTGAACAATCCTTATCGCTTTGGCTATTTCATCAGCGGTTGGAGAAGAAACTTGTGGGTCCGAACCGGCTGAATTATCCCTTCTTTTCCTTTTAACCGGAACTGACTCCTCGGAGTCGGCTCTCCTTGTGCCCAAAGAAGTTTCACCCTGGTCAGAGGGCACTCCTTCTGGTTCGGTTGGAACTGAACCGGGCTGGCCATCCAGGTCAGCGGACTTTTTGGCCTCCCTTTCCCTAAGCCTACCCACTCTCTTTTCCAGGGTAGCTGTAGGAAAACTTTTACAAATCTGGCAGTCTGAATCGAGGTGGTCAAACCCCAGACAATAAACACAGGTGGTGTGGGGGTCAGCCTTAGCAAAGGCTTCCCCACACACACTACAGTGTTGAAACCCAGTGGGCCCGGTTTTTCTTTTGGGTTTCTCAGACATGACCAGTCCTAACCAAACTTACCCTTTTCTCGGCAATCCGCCAGGCAAGACACTCTTATCGGTTCCTGACCATGTTACGGGTCATGTAAAAAAACGTATTAAATCCGTTTTTTTTAGAACCGATAAGAACCAGTAACCACACTCTAAATTTTAGGAAAAACTCTTTTTACAAACCTAATCGGTTCAAACTGAACCGATCCGATGTTTACAAGTTCCACACAGAAAAGCAATAATAATAAACCTATCTAGTACTGACGATACCACAGACAGAGACTGAACCGACAGGTTAGAACAAGAAAATTTGGTTGAACCGAGAAAAACGACACTTTAACCGACTAATTTGAACCGAGCAAAGGAGAAATTTGCGGAGCGACTGTTCAGTGAGGCGGAGTAAAGAATCTGACGGTTTGGGTTCAAACAACAACAGATACAGTCTCAACTGAGCTCGAGCTCAGTGTTCCATGCCTTGTATGGAAAGTTAATTCTTTCCTCTCCAGGGCAGTTCAAAGGTTGGACATCACTGCAATAGCCAGAATACAGCAAGACGTCATGTTGTTTGAAGGGCTCTTTTAACATCCAAACTGTGTAAACTTCTTTCTCCTGAAGAAGAATGATCAGTGAAGAACACAGGGAGAGACATAGATTGGTTCAGATGAAAATCTGAAACCACTTTAGGTAAAAACCTCCTATTAGTTCTAAGGACCACCTTATCTCTATGGAATGAGATAAAATGAGGCTCCACTGACAGAGCTTGCAATTCACTGATATGCTTGGCAGAGGTAATAGCTACCAGGAACACAGTTTTCCAAGTCAAGTACTTAAGCTCTGCTGAAGACAAAGGCTCAAAAGGGGGTTGCATAAGATGAGGAATGCAAACATTAAGATCCCAAGCAGGGGTAGGATCCCTAAAGGGGGGATTGGTATGAAGCAATCCCTTGAAAAATTTACAGAATACAGGGTAAGATGATAGTGAGGAAGGCTTTCCCGCTGATAGAAAAGCAGAAACAGCTGACAAATGCACTTTGAGAGTAGCTGGTCTGAGGCCTAGGCCATTAAGATGAACCACATTATCCAGAACTGTAGACAATTCAGCAGTGTCTGGGGATATATGCTTCTTGGAACACCAAATGCTGAATCTTTTCCATATGGAGTTGTAAGTTTTTCTGGTGGCAGGCTTTTGAGAGGCTTTGAGAATATCCAGAACCCCCTTGGGACAGATGCAAATCTGCATACTCTAACTCTTCAAGAGCCATGCCTTGAGATTGAGCGACTGAAGATTGGGGTACCAAATCCTCCCCTGAGAGAAGGTTAACAGGTTGTAATTTCTGGGAAGAGACAGGGGAAGATGGACTGCTAGGGACAGCAACAGGGGGTACCAAGGCTGCCTGGCCCAGTCTGGAGCAATCAGAATCACTTTGCAAGGTTGTGACCTTACCTTGACCAGAACCTTGAACAGTAGAGGAAAGGAGGGAAGGTATATAGAAATTTCCCTTCCCAGTTCAAAATCAGAGCATCCAGAGGGACTGAACCCAATACTGGGGGTCTGCAATAAAATAGAGGAAGTTGGTGATTGTCTCGGGGGCTGCAAAGAGATCTATCTCTGGAGTGACCCACTTTGAAAAAATCACTTTCAACACCAGAGGGTCCAGGGACCATTCGTGATGGCCCTGGGAGATCCTGCTCAATGCATCTGCTAGCACATTGTCCTTCCCTGGAAGGTGGACTGCTATCAGAGAGGTCTACAGAGAATAAGCTAGGGACCACAATTTCATGGCTTCCATGGACAAGGCCGTGGAATGAGTGCCTCCGTGCTTGTTGATGTACCAAATGGTGGTGATGTTGTCTGTCCTGACCTGAACCACCTTGTTCTGCACTGACTGAGAGAAAGCTTGCAGGGCCAGAAAGACCTCCCTGAGTTCCAAGAGATTGATATGAAGAAGGGATTACTGAGGGGACCACAGTCCCTGGGTTGTGAGAGACCCCAGATGGGCTCCCCACCCCAATAGAGATGCATCCGTGGTTAGGATCACAGAGTGAGACTGAATGATGAATGGGACTCCTTGCCTGAGGTTGCCCTGATCCTGTCACCATTGGAGAGCCTGGCTCAGAGTCTGGGTCACTGGAACTAGTTTGGTTAGAGAATCTTTCTTCTGAGACCAAAAGGCCCTCAGGTGAAACTGAATGTCCCTCATCTGAAATCTGGCCCCTTGGACCACTGCTGTAGAAGCTGCCATGTGGCCCAGAAGTTGAAGGAAGTGCCTTGCTGGCCGAGAGACCAGAAGGTGGAATGAAGAAGCCAACTCTATAATAGCCCTTGCCCTTTCCAGGGGAAGAAAAGCTCCTGCTTTGATTGTATCCAACTCTGCCCCATGAAGGTGAGGAGCTGCACAGGCTCGAAAACTGACTTGGGAAGGTCTGACTTGACTTGGTCTGGGGACTGACCCACAATGAGCCAGTCGTCCAGGTATGGAAATATGGAAATATTTTTCCTTCTTAAAAAGGCCACTACTACTGCTAGGCATTTTGTGAATACCCTTGGAGCTGATGTCAGGCCGAAGGGCATAGCTTTGAACTGATAATGGCCTGAAGGCAATTCGAACCTGAGGTACTTTCTGTGGGAGCACCTGATGGGAATGTGAAAGTAGGCATCTTTTAAGTCTAGGGAGGCTAGCCAGTTCCCTGGCCTTAGAGAGGGAAGGATATTCCCAGAGTCACCATTTTGAATTTTGGTTTTAAAAGATGTTTGTTCAGGTATCGTAAGTCTAGGATGGGTCACCACTCCCCTGTCTTTTTTTGGGTAAGGAAGTACCTGGAGTACAGACCTTTGCTCCTGTGCAATGTAGGAACTCTCTCTACAGCCTTTAGAACCAGTAGAGATAAAACCTCTGCCTCTAGGGCAATGGTTTCGGAGATGCTTGCAGGTGGAAAAGATCTGGCCCTCAGCTATGGAAATTTCTTGAAGCTGAGAACCAGCCCCTGGCTTACCACCTCCAGGACCCACTTGTCTGAGGTAACAGACATCCAGTCCTAGATAAAGTAAACCAGCCTGCCTCCTACAGGAATGGGGGAGTCGACCCGGGCTGACACATCAGGGTGTCTGCTTGGCAGGAGCCTTAGGCTGAGGGATGGATGCAGCCCTGCTCATCCCCCTTCTGCCTCTCCCTCTGAAGAACCCCCTCTGACGAAAGGGAGAAGAGGCCTGTGCTTGGTAGAAAGGCCTACGAAAAGGCCTGCCCTACCCCTAGCCTGCTGCCTTTGAGGAGTTGCCTGCCTTTCCTTGGTCTGTGCACTCCTATAGGTGGTCCTATACTCATCCATCTTTTTCATGTAATTCTCTGTCTGCTCCCCAAACAGAGAATTACCCACCACAGGGAAATCCATGGCCTTAGCCTGGGTGTCGTGTGAGAGACTAGTACATCTGAGCCAAGCCATTCTCCGAAGAGCCACAGATGTAGCCATGACTCTAGAGAACACATCACTGGAGTCCACAGCAGCATGGAACTGTACCTTAGATGCCACAATCCCATCAGCAGCCACCCCCTCCAGCTCCGAGGCTAGCTGGGGGGAGGCCTGCTTAGCCAGTGCCAGTACAGTGTCCCACCTGGACTTCTGGTACCTGGCTGCATAGGCCATATAATTAGCCTGCCTGAGTTCCAAGGCAGATGCCATGTACTGTTTCTTTGCCATGGAATCCAGCTTCCTAGAATCTTTATCTGGGGTATGTGAAGCCAAGGGTACATTAGTCTTATCACAGGCTGCAGCCTGCACAACCCCAACATGGCTGCATTGTTGGTACAAGTATTCTGTACCTGAACCTGGTAAGATGTACCTTTTGTCCATCCTTCTGTCGACAGGAGGCGCAGAATTTAGAGTTTTTAAAATCTTTTGTGTCTGTTTCCCAAAAGACTTATGAAGGGGAACAGACAGTCTTGTGGACTCTGGGATGGCCATCATCTCCACATAATCAGGTTCCTCTTGTTCCTCTACAGCTTCTTCCGCAGGGAGCTGGAGGGTTTCTGCCCCTTTACCTGTAAAACATGTAGTGGGAAGGGGACTCAGAAAGCCTAGGAAGGGAAACACCAGAAGGCCTGTCTGGGGAGCTGTCCGGTTCAATGGGCTCAATCAGACCTCCCACACCATCGTCGTCATCATCATCATCATCATAGTCTTCATCCCCCTCCAAATCCTGTTCATAGAAATCTTCAGGGGCATAATCTTGAACCGGAGGAACCGACCAAACCGAGCGCCTGCCAGAAGGTGCTGGATCAGACAGAACCGGACAAAGCAATTCTACAATCCTTATCGCATTGGCAATCTCTTTGGTGGTCGGAAAATGGGTCTCTGGATCCGAACCGGCTGATTTTTCTTTTCTTTTTCTTTTTGTAGGAACTGATCCCTCAGGATTGGCTCTCATCTTGCCCAAAGAAGTATTGTCCTGGTCAGAGGGCACTCCCTCAGGTTCGGTCGGAACCGAACCGGGCTGGCCATCCAGGTCAGTGGACTTCACGGCCTCCTTATCCCTGAGCCTACCTAATCTTTTTTCCAGGGTAGACTTAAGGACATTTTTACAGATTTGGCAGTCTGAATCGAGGTGGTCAAACCCCAGACAATAAACACAGGTGGTGTGGGGATCAGCCTTAGCAAAGACCTCCCCACACACACTGCACTGTTGGAACCCAGTGGGCCTGTTTTTTCTTTTGGGTTTCTCAGACGTAGCCATCCTAACCACAAACTTACCCTTTTTATGGCAAGCAACCAGGCAAAACACCTTTATCAGTTTCTAACCGTGTCACGGGTAGTGGAAAAATCCACAAGAAAATGCAGTTTTTTTTAAAACCGATAAGGACTGGTAACCACACTCTAAGTTTAAAAACAAAGATAGAATATATAAATCACTAAACGGCCGGTTCAGCTGAACCAGTCGAAAAATCAGTTTTTACAATTTCCACAAGTTTACTATATCTAGTTCACTACCTAGTACTTACTGTACCACAGACAGAGATCTGAACTGAAACTTGCGAAAAATAATCGGTAAAACCGAGGACTTTAACTGACTTTCGAACCATAAGCAAAGGAGAAATCTCTGGAGCGGCCGTTCAGTTAGGTGGAGTAAAGAATCTGACAGTTGCGCTTCAAAGTGCAGCAGACAGAGGTCTGAACTGAGCTCGAGCTCGACGTTCTATGCTCTGCATAGAAATTAACCCTCTACTCTCCGGGGCAGTGTGAGTGCTGGGGCTAACTGCAATAGTCAGAATACAGCAAGACTTCATGTTGTTTGAAGCAAATGGTTTGATACCTTTTATTGGACCAAGATAGATGGTACAAAAATAACAAAATGCCTAAGTTTTCAGACCAAGTCCTTCTTCGAAAGCTAAGGACTTGGTTGGTCCAAAAGCTTAGGCACTTTGTTCTTTTTTTACCATCTGTGTTGGTCCACTAAAAAGTAACAAACCATTTGCTTCTGGATTTGTTCTTACAAGGACCAATATGGCAACTAAACTAAATCTGGTATATGATAAACACTGAGGATCTTAAACAGAGAGGCGTGACTAACCCTATAGAATATCTTTTCTTGGTCTAATGATAACAGAAAACCGGAAATTTGATGAGTACTACCGAAGTCTAATAATTCTCTGAGGAATTGTAGATCCTGAAAAATAGATCTCTTTGGCACTGCACAAGTCTATTCAGGAGAGATGAGGTCATTTGCAGCTATGGTCAGTCTTTTGACCAATATGCTAATTTTGTAATCAACATTTAGAAGTCTTATTGGCCTCCAATTTTTCATCTCCACCCTGCTACCGTTCTTAAAAAGTAAAATGATAATTGCTTGAGTAAACTTGGCTGGAATTTTAGGGGATTGTAATATGGCATTATATAATAATATTAGCACAGGACTAAGTATGTATTTAAATGTTTTATAAAATTTAGACGTAAGGCTGTCTTTACCTGGTGCTGTATTTACTTTAAGGGCATTAATGGCAATACTGAATTCTTCTTCAGTAATATGTAACTGCATGGTGTGTAAGATAGCTGGAGAAAGGGGAGGAATCTCCAGACCTTCACAGAAGGAATCATCCAATGATACCTGTGATGAAATACCCAACATGTTTTGAAGATAGGTTTGGAATATATCTCTAATTTTTTCCTGGCTGACATAGACTTGGTAATTTGTAGGGCCCAATAAGGAAAACTTACTCACCATAGTAATCTTGTTTCTTCAAAGGGATCACTCATTATGATTAAACTGATGCAGTCAGCCTCCTGTGTTGGACTGCCCAGAGAGATGGAATTATATGCAAATGATGGAACTCTAAATTGGCTCATACCAATTTCAAATTGCTGCCGTAGCAACTGCTACACTCTGAGTGCTTCAGATTCTTACGCAGCCTAACTGGGTATAAGACCCACTAGCTAAAAATAATACTTCTATAAAATAATTTTTGTCCTTTCAGGTCAAAAACATCCCAAGAAGTAAACCTAAAAAAACTTCAGACCACAAGGGAACCAACTGGTTAACAAAAAGTGAGTCTCTAGCCTGACCTATATGGAAAAAACACCCTAAAACTGGGATGCAGAACAACTTTCATAAGTTCTAGTAGGGGAGGCAGGGTGGGTGCTTTAATTATAATAAGTGATCCCTTTGAAAAAACAAGATTACTATTGCGAGTAATTTTTCTTCTACCCCAGGAATCACTCATTATGATTAAACTGATGCAGACTACCAAGCAGTACCTTTGTAGGTTGGGCAGAAAGAAAAAAATTACTCACTATAGTAATGTTGTTTCTTCTAATGGAGTCTTGCTGTATTCTGACTATATACAGTTAGCCCCAGCACTTGAACTGCTCCGGAGAGTAACGGGTTAACTCTATGCAAAGGCATAGAATGTTGAGCTCAAGCTCGGTTTTCAAACTTCTGTCTGTGGTACTCTGAAGTGTAACCATCAGATTCTTACGAGCACTAAACTAACTAACTCAAAGTAAGAAATTGTTTCAACATTTTTGTGCCAAGTGGCAAAACAAGGTTTTAGGGTCAAAGACTCAAGCTGAGAAAACCCAAAAAGAACCCAACAGGTAGTGATTCACCAAACTAAAAGAAAATAACCCCTAAGAGATGGAGGCATATCCAGAGCACCTCTGGGGTGCATCATTGTGCCTGCCCCACCACATCCCACAACTACTAGGTTCCAGGAGGGGAGGCAGGAAGGGAGGTCAGAATACAGCAAGACTCCATTAGAAGAAACAACATTACTATGGTGAGTAATTTTTTCTTCAAAAAACATGAAGTCTTGCTGTATTCTGACTATATGCAGACTACCAAGCAGTACCCCCTTGGAGGAGGGAATTACAGAACCTATTTTGGGAGCAAGCTCTGCAGCACAGCTGTGCCAAACCTAGCATCACTTTGTGAGTGAATGTCCAAAGGGTAATGCTTGGTGAAGGTGTGAACAGATTTCCAGGTAGCTGCTGTACATATATCTACTAAAGGTATATCTCTAGCTCTGCGACCGAAGCAGCTGTACCTCTGGTAGAATGAGCCCTCAGGCCTGACGGAGGCTCCTTCCCAAGTTTAGAGTAGCAGAATTGAATACAAGAGACAATCCACCTGCCAATAGACCTCTTGGTAGCAGGCTTGCCCTTTCCCACCTCACCATAAGTGAGAAACAACTGAGAACAATCCTTCCTATGGACCTTAGTATGCTCAATATAGTAACTAAGAGCCCTTTTCACATTCAGACTATGTAACCTCCTCTCTCCAGAGGAAGAATGATTAGTGAAAAAGACAGGCAGAGACATAGACTGGTTCAGATGAAAGTCTGACACTACCTCGGGAAGGAATTTTCTATTGGTGCGGAGGACCACCTTATCCTTATGAAAGGAAATGAAATCAGGTTCCACTGATAAGGCCTGTAGTTCACTGATCCTCCTAGCAGAGGTAATGGCCATCAGGAATACAGTTTTCCAAGTCAAGTATTTCAGCTCAGCTGAAGATAAAGTCTCAAAAGGGGGCTGCATAAGTTGTGCAATACAGATGTTCAGATCCCAGGAAGGAGTAGGCTCCCAAAAGGGAGGCTTGACATGGAGTAAGCCTTTGAAGAATTTCTTGAAAACTGGATGAGAAGCTAGGGAAGAGCCCTTACCAGCCAAAAGAGAGGCAGACACAGCTGCCAAATGCACTTTAAGAGTAGTAGGCCAGAGGCCTAAACTGTTAAGATGTACCAAATAGTCCAAAACAGTGGCAATGTCAGCCAACTCTGGCTTAGTATGCCTACTGGAACACCAAAAAACAAACCTTTTCCATTTGGAGTTGTAAGTCTTCCTAGTGGCAGGCTTCCTGCTAACTTTTAAAAAATCCAAAACTGATTGGGAAAGATGCAAACTTGCATATTCTAGCTCTTCAAGAGCCAGGCTTTGAGCCTGAGTCTGAAGGTTGGGGTATAGAATCCTCCCTTGAGAGGAGGTGACAAAATTGTACTGCCTGGGAAGACACAAGGGCAGTGTTACTGACAGTGACAACAGTAGAGGACACCAAGGCTGTCTGGCCCAGTCTGGAGCCACCAGAATCACCTTGCAAGGTTGAGACCTGATTTTTATCAGGACCATGAATATCTGAGGAAAAGGAGGAAATGCATACAGAAACCTGCTTGTCCAATTTAGTAGAAGAGCATCCTGAGGAAAAGAACCAAGAAGGGGTGGTCTGCAACAATAAAGAGGGAGTTGATGATTGTCCAGGGCTCCAAAGAGATTTTTCTCTGGGGTGCCACATCTCCTGAAGATGACTTGAAGAAAGACAGGGTTCAGGGTCCATTCGTGGTGACCCTGGGAAATCCTACTGAGAGCATCTGCTAGAATGTTGTCCTTCCCTGGGAGACGCACAGCCATCAGAGAAACCTGAAGGGAATAACCAAATCTTCATGGCCTCTGTGGATAAGGCCAAGGACCGAGTGCCTCCTTGCTTGTTGATGTACCACATGGTTGTGGTATTGTCTGTTCTGTTCTGATCTGCACCATTTTCCCTTGGACAACCATTGAGAATGTCTGAAGAGCCAGGAAGACAGCTCTTAATTCGAGAAGATTTATGTGCAGAAGGGAAACCTGGTGTGACCAAGTTCCCTAAGCTGTGAGATGATCTAGGTGGGCCCCCCCACCCCAACAGGGAGGCACCTGTGGTGAGAATCACAGAAGGGGCCTGACTGATGAAGGGAACCCCTTGTCAAAGATTGTCTTCCTCCAACCACCACTGAGGGGCCTGGACCAAGGTTTTGGAGGTTGGAACCAGTTTGGAGAGAGGGTTCTTTTTTTGAGACCAGAAAGATCTGAGATGAAACTGTATATCTTTCATCTGAAATCTTGTTCCCTGAACTACTGCTGTGGAAGCTGCCATGTGGTCTAGCAGCTGTAGAAAGTGTCTGGCTGGCCGAGACACTACAGGATGAAAAGAGGAGGCCAGAGTGACCAGAGACTGAACCCTTGAGAGAGAGGAAGAAATGCTCTTGCCTGAACTGTATCTATTTCCACCCCTATGAAAGTGAGAAGCTGGGCTGGCTCTAGAACAGACTTCTCTAAATTTAGAATGAAGCTCAAGGATTCTAGAAGTCTTTGGGTGACCTCTAAAGCTGACTTGACTTGGTCTGAGGACTGGCCCACTAGAAGCCAGTCATCCAGGTATGGGAACAGAAGGATGCCCTACCTCCTTAGGAATGCCACCACCACTGCAAGACACTTGGTGAACACCCTTGGGGCAGATGTTAGGCCAAAGGGCATGGCCCTGAATTGGTAATGGCCCGAGGGCAACTCAAACCTGAAGTACTTTCTGTGGGAATGTCTGATAGGTATGTGGAAGTAGGCGTCCTTGAGATCGAGGGAGGCTAGCCAGTCTTCTGGTCTCAGACAGGGAAGAATTACTCCCAGAGTCACCATTTTGAACTCTGGTTTTGTCAAATGTTTGTTCAGGTACCTTAAATCCAATATGGGTCACCACTCCTCTGTCTTTTTTGGGGGTAAGGAAGTATCTGGAATACAGTCCTTTTCCCCTGTGACAAAGAGGTACCTTCTCTACTGCTTGCAGAAGCAGAAGAGAGGAGACTTCTGCCTCTACGGCCTTTGTCTCCAAGGGAGAGGGAGGACTGAAAGACTTTGCTCTCATTCTTGGGAACCTTTTGAAACTGAGAGAAAGTCCCTGGCTCACTACTTCCATTACCCATTTGTCTGAAGTAATAGACTCCCAGGCCTGGGAGTAGTGAGCCAGCCTGCCCCCTACTGGAATTGGGGCGGTACCCTGACTGACACCTCAGGGTGTCTGCTTGGCAGGGGGCTTGGACTGAGTAGCTGATGGAGTCCTAGTTACCCCACATCTACCTCTTCCCCTAAAGAAGCCCCTCTGCTGAAAAGAAGAGGAGGAGGCCTGAATTTGGTAAAAAGGCCTGTAAAACGGCCTGCCTCTGCCTCTTAACTGCTGCCTCTGAGGAGTGGTCTGCTTCTCTTTTGCTGCAGCACTCCTATAGGTGGTCCTGTATTCGTCCATTTTCTTCATGTAGTTCTCTGTTTGGTCTCCAAAGAGAGAATTACCAGTTACAGGAAAATCCATGGCCTTAGCCTGGGTATCCTGTGAGAGGCTGGTACACCTAAGTCAAGCAAATCTCCTCATGAGGATACATGTAGCCATGACCCTGGAATGAACATCATTGGAATCAACAGCAGCGTGGAATTGCACCTTCGATGCCTCTATACCATTTGCAGCCACCTGCTCCAGCTCCTTGTCTAGCTGGGGAGAGGCATCCTTAGCCAGTGCCAGAACTGTATCCCATATAGATTTCTGGTACCTGGCTGTGTATGCCATGTAATTAGATTGTGTGAGTCCCAAAGAGGATGCCAAGTACTGTTTTTTTGCCATGGCATCTACTTTCCTGGAATCCTTATCTGGGAGGGTGAGATACCAGGGGAATATTAGCCTTGTCACAGGCTGCATCTTGTACTTCCCCAACATGGCTGCTATGATTTGAAAGGAATTCTGTCCCAGGACCTGACAAAATATACCTCCCGTCCATTCTTTTTTCCATAGGAGGAATGGGTATAGGAAACTGTAAAATGTTTTGTGTCTGCTTCCCCAAGGATTTGTGTAAGGGGATAGACACCCTCTTTGACTCTGGGACATCCATCATTTCCAGGTAGTCAGGTTCTTCCTGATCCTGTTCAGCCTCTTCCATATGAAGCTGAAGAGTCTCAGCCACTTTCTTGTATAACAAGAAATGGGAAGGGGACTCAGAAAGCCTGGGAGGAGAAGCCTGAGAAGGCCTGTCTAGGGAGATGTCAGGCTCTACTGGCTCATCTAGGCCCTCACATTGTTCTTCTTCATAGTCTTCATCCTCCTCCCAATCGCCCTCATAATATGCCTCAGGATCTATATCTGAAGCAAGTACTTCCGACCGAACCGATCGGGTCTGAACCAAAACCGGTTCAGTCGGAACCAGGCAAAGCGATTGAACTACTGAAATCGCTTTCGCTATCTCAGCAGCGGTCAGACCATGGGAAGCGGGATCTGAACCAGCTGATTTCCTCTTTCTTTTACTCGGAACGGATTCTGCAGAATCGGCTCTCCATTTGCCCGAAGAGGTATCGCCCAGGTTAGTGGGCACCTCTTCAGGTTCGGCCGCAACCGAACCGGGCTGGCCATCTGGGTTCAGCGGACTTCTTGGCCTCCCTCTCCCTTAGCCTACTCAAACATTTATCCAGAGTGGCTTTGGGAAAGTTCTTACATGTTTGGCAGTCTTCCTTGAGGTGGTCAAACCCCAGACAATACACACAAACGAGGTGAGGGTCGGCCTTATCAAAGGCCTCCTTGCACTTGGTACAGTGCTGAAACCCAGTGGTCCGGTCTTCTTCTTGGGTTTCTCAGACATGCCTTAAACCAGAAAAAATCACCTTACACAGAGGTTAAGCCAGGTGATTACAAACTCAACGGTTCCAACCGTGTCACAGGTCGGTTAAAAAATTCCTAAAATATCGGATTTTTTTTAGGAACCGATGAGTACCGGAAAAAACACACACACAGTAATAATAAACTAATAAAGAAGATAAGCTTCGGTTCTGAACCGGACCGATCAGCAAAGAACTGAAATAAAACAATCTCTTAGCAAAAACACAGAAAATAACCACTACCTATAGCTTACTGGTACCGAGACAGAGGTAAGAATACCGAATTGCAGAAAATCATGGTTTGAAAAAAACAACCGGTTCGAACTAGACCGAACTGAAGCGCAGGAGGGATCTCCGGACCGACTTCACAGTAAGGCAGAGTAAAGAATCTGACGGTTACACTTCAGAGTACCACAGACAGAGGTTTGAAAACCGAGCTCGAGCTCAACGTTCTATGCCTTTGCATAGAGTTAACCCTTTACTCTCCGAAGCAGTTCAAGTGGAGGCAGTATAGTGCAGTGGTCTAAGGCTCTGAGCTGCAAATCTGGTGATATCCAGCAGACCAGACCTGGGTTTGAATCCCACAGCTTCCACTTGCATACTGAGTGACCCTGAGTAAGTCACTTAACCTCCTTATGCTCCCAGGTCGCTCCTGTAAAAAAGCTTTCAGCTTAGTGTGCTATACCTGGTTAAACAACTAAATAAAAAAAAAAGTGCTGGGGCTAACTGCATATAGTTAGAATACAGCAAGACTTCATGTTGTTTGAAGTAGTGCCTTCTTACATTAGCCCTGAATTTACCACCTCTAGCCTTAAGTCACTTTTTTGGGGAATGTAGCCCTATGAGTTCTGTTGATGTCAACTGTGATTCATTCTGGCTGGCAGTTGGACCACCTCTTTAAAAACAAATGGCAGACAAAACATTATGAAAAGAGTGTTTCACATCAGGCAGGGTTCCCAAAAAGCAAGGCTGAGATCTCCCTCTCCAATTATCCCATTACATTCATCTTTGAGAAAAGAATAATTACAATATTAAAAATAATGTACCATCATCTTCTGAGTCATCACTGTATCTAATGGGTTCATGGACTAAAGGGTACGAAATCCTGATCCCCATTCTTCTGTAGAAAAGGTAACCTAAATCGAGAGGCAATATATATGTCACTACCTGCTCCAGACCTAAATGAGAAAGGAAAGGCACAAAGGTTATTCTACATTGTGTAAATCTGGTTGAAAATGGAGCCAATTCTAATTGGCTGACAGCAATCTATCAGGGTACATAACAATAATGGCTTCAGTGCCCAGTACAGACCACGCTTGACACAAGTGAAATACTCCAACAAATCACATTCATTTGTGTATAGTACAGTACACTGTAAATCAAGCAATCGCCCAGTGTGGAAAGCCCCTAGTGACTCGGCAAAACAGCCTTCCAAGGGGGCGTAAATTATACGGGGTACTCTTTTCATTTATATGCTCAGCAAAGCATGACATCATCATACATGTGACCATTCAAAACTTTTTACATACAAAATACAAGAAAAAGTGTTTAAACTACAAAAATTATAAATGGCTTATAGTGTATTTTAGAACGCGGTTATCCGTAAAAATCTAAGCATTTCTAAACACTGTTATGCTGCACTGTGATCATCTGTTCTAGCTGTTATGCTGCACTAGATACGTAGCTAGTGCAGCATTCAATTCAATTCACTTTATCTACCAGGTAAGATCACTGGGCCAAGGCCCTTTTTTAGTATCAGCCTGGTGCTTCAGTTATAAGGCAGCAAATAACAGTCAAATATACAACATACATAGTTACTAGATGGTAATAGATATAACAATAACAAAGTACCTAATAACAATTACACACAACAAGTGATTGCAAATAACAGTACAAAACTTTATTAAAACTCTCATGCCTGGTAACAGTAATACAATTATAGTGTATGGTAGAACGCTGTTGAACATGGAAATCCATGCTCCCAACAGCGTTGTTGTGCTTGCCTCAGTGCATCACTATCTTGTTGTGCTGCACCAAGTACGTCACCGGTGCAGCACAAGATCGAACGCATTCGCGCATGCGCAATTGAGCGGCCCATGGCACTGCGGAAGTCGGCGCTGCTACACATCCCGAAGTAAGCCTTATTTTAAGAGGTAGACTTGTTTGGGGGATCACGGAGCGCTGATTATACTTGCCCATACACTATAAAATATCAGGCAGTATATTCCATAAAATTGGACATTGTGAGGAAAAAGCTCTCTCGCCCATGCAAGTAGCTGATCTCGGGATAGATAGACGTTGCACATTAGTTGAGCGTAATGACCTAGTTTCTTCCCTTAAATTAATCAAACTAAACAAAGGGGATTTACTGCCCTGTGCAAGTATATTGTTAGTCAAATAACCCAATTTATAAGAGTAGGCCAGTTTAGGAGGAAGCCAACTAAGTTCATTATATAAAACACAGTGATGCATTTTAAAAGGTTTGGCTAGGACGAATCTACAGACGGAATTAAAGGATTTATTAACCAATTCCAAATCCTTCAATGTCAACTTAGAAAACAAAAAATAATTATAATACAGAGTTGAGAAAAAAACACTCTTGGTTATAATCTCTCTAGCTTCCCTGGTTAACAGTCCTTAATTCGATACAGAGCACCTAGTTTCTGATTTACAGACTTAACTATTTTCCTAATATGTGCTGAGTAGGTTAGGCTAGAATCAAGTATTATTCCTAAGTATTTAGTTTCAAATAATTGTTTTATAATGTTACCTGCCAAATCACTAATTATTAAAGATTCTACATTACATACTTTAGGTTTATAGCCAATCAAAATACTGTGAAGCACACATTAAGCATGGGGCTTAATGTTAAGCTGCCACCCCTTTAAGAGCACTTAGAACCTGCATGTATCTAATTGTTGCATTGCCTGGCAGTGCCATGTATGCCTGTCAGTCAGAGAATTTGCCAGTCTGGGGGTTGTCCTCAGGAGGAGAACATCTGCAGCACAGAATAAACCTGCTTTATTATTATTTTATGCGTCCATCTAGTTATTCGCATGGTCCAGATGGGGTGGGTCCTCACAGGCAGCAACCGAAGGGTCTGGCAGACCACAGAGAAGGTAAGGGGTTCTTTTAGTGGCAGACCAAGTAACCAAAATGCCACACATAGTGGAGAATGTGGCCCTTCTTCTGTCCAGACCCGCATCTCGCTTGCCTGAGTTGCTTGGTAACCCCAGTCACTCTCCCAGTATGTTTGAACTGTCTATTATTTACACCAGTGCCTTGGCTGCAGAGAAAGAAAAAGATGAACTGTGTCCTCTTGTATAGCAGCCTGCAGCCCACTTACTGCAACAAGCAAGTCAAAAGTAATGCTGTTTAACATCTCTAGCCAGCTGCTCAATGAAAGCATTGTCAAAAGTTGAAACTCTCCCAGCCCTATGCTCCATGGAGCTGCACAGACTGTAACCCCCCCCCCAGCTCTCACCTCATGGCAGGACCCCTCTCAAACTCCTCCATTTGGTGAAGTAAGCAGTGTCTACAAAATTCATCTGCAGCCACTGCCACATCCTGTCTCATCAGGGAGCGCAAAATAAAGTTACAAGCCTCTCTAAATGCTGCCTCTGCCTGTGGCTGCTCAGTCCTCCGCACTTCGACTTCAGCGCCAATCTTACCGCCTGACTCATGGCGCAGAAAGCTGCTCTGCAAGGACTGCCTAGAAAAATAAACAAATATATAAAACCAAGCAATCTGGACTTTTTGGCCGATAGTTGCTTCCTCTCAAACCAAGGCTCTGCCTGACAGCCGCTCCAAGCTCGTGGCTCCACACTTCATGCGGCCCTCCAAAAAGGAAAATTACGTACCTACCGTAATTCTTGATCTTCTTGGATAAGTCTCCACCACTCATTCACACTAGTGGGATTAGCGCCGGAGGCACTAAGACCCATCGAGAACAAACTTTTGCTGGAGGTCGGCGCGAGAGCAGCGGCGCCCAGAGACAGCGAGCGTCATGACAGCAGCGGCTCGAGCGGTAATGACCATCTCGCGACGACCCTCCAACCGCCCAGTACCTTTTTACCAAGGAGGTGCAGTGCAACTAACGTAAAGAGTAAACCCAACATTAAAAAACGGACATAAGATAGTCCGTATGACCCGTGTAAGAAGGGTCAGCAAAGAAGTCCTCACGGCCTAAAGATTTGAGGGAGTGAAGACCAATACAGCAGTGAGCTCGGGGGATGGAGGGTGGGAGAAGATGAGTGGAGACTCGTCCAAGAAGATCAAGAATTACGGTAGGTACGTAATTTTCCTATCTTCCTGGACATAAGTCTCCACCACTCATTCACACCAGTGGAGAGTACCAAGCTGATAATCCCCAAAAGGGCGTGCAGGAGAGCCAGAGCTCACGTTGCCTAAGATAGAAGCCCATTAAGGATAGTTCTGCGAATGCGGAATGTCGCCTAGCATGAACATCAATGCATAGTGCTTAACGAGTATGCACTGAGCTCCAGGTAAGCGGCGTTGCATATCTGCAATTGAACATTGCAATTTCCTTCGAGGATGCCGCGACCGCCCTAGTAGAGTGAGCGTACACTCTACCTTCTAATTTAACTTGAGCCATGGAATAGCAATGACGAAGGCATGCCACTAACCATGAAGAGATGCATCTAATAGCGACAGGTTGACCCAGCCGGGTGTCGCTGAAAGAAACGAATAGTTGCTGAGTCTATGCAACATCCTTGGTTCTATCTAAATAGAACCGCAAGGCTTCTTAACATCCAAGGAATGAAGAGCCTGCTCCCTTCATTTTGGAAATTAGCTAAGTAAGCGGAAGTACCAGAGGTTGGTTTAGATGGAATTCTGACACAACCTTGGGAAGAAATTTAGGATGAGTATGGAGAACTACCTTGTCTTTATGGAATACAGTATCACGGAGGGTCCGTAACCAGGGCATGTATCTCAGAGACCCTCATGGGCTGAGGTAATGGCCACCAGGAAGGCAGTCTTCCAGGTAAGAAATTTTAGCTCACAGGTAGCTAAGGGTTCAAAGGCTTCCGAGTGAGCATGTCCAGCACCAGGTTAATGTCCCAGGCTGCAACTGGACGCTTAACAGGGGTCTGGTATGGAGAATCCTTAAGAAATCTCTTCACCATAGGTAACTGAGCCAGAGTTAAGGAAGAAACCGCTCATGGAACGCTGAGATGGCACTAAGGTGAACTTTAACTGTGGAGTACTGAAGACCTAAGTTTGACAGGTCCAAAAGATACTCCAGAACCTTGCCAGGAGGACAGGAAAAGGGATTCCAAGAGGATTTTGCACACCAGAGAGAAAAACGTTTCCATTTGGAAGCGTACGTATGTTGGGTGGCTGGCTTCCGAGCAGCCAGAAGGATGTCTGAGACTCTACGAGAGATGTTGAACCGATTCACTTCTATCTCTTCAGGAGCCAAGCATGAAGGTGAAGTGATTTCAGGTTGGGATGGACCAACGAACTCTGAGTCAAAAGACTGATTTGCAAAGGAAGTGGTCTCGGAGAGGCTGCCAACATACTGTTGAGTAGAGGAAACCATAGTTGCCGAGGCCAGGAAGGAGCAATGAGAATCATCTTGGTCCCCTGAGACTCGAACTTGAGGAGTACTCTCTGGATTAGAAGAAGCGGTGGAAAGGCGTAAAGAAAGCGTTTTGTCCACCGCAGCCTGAATGCATCCTGACAGAAAATGCCAGGCCCTGGATTTCTGGAGCAGAAGAGAGGCAGTTTTGCGTTGAGTGGGGATGCAAAAAGGTCCAGGTCTGGAGTCCCCCACTCTTTGAACAGGGACCGAGCTACGGCTGGATCGAGACCACTCGTGAGGGTCTGCCTCCGTTCTGCTGAGGTGATCTGCTAGGTCGTTTTGTATACCTGGCAGATAAACCGCTGAATCAGAGACTTGTGCTCCAAGCACCACTCCCACACCCTCATTGCTTCCTGCAAAGGGATAAGAATGAGCACCGCCTTGCTTGTTGATGTAATACATCACTGCTTTGTTGTCCGCTTGAAGGAGAATGTTCTTGTGACAAAGGACATCCTTCAGAGCTCGGATTGCATAGAGGACGCTCCATCTCCAGGACATTTATGTGAGATGAGTTTCAACTGAGTCCATACACCTTGAGTGTGGAGGGAGAGACAGTGAGCTCCCATCCCATTAGCGGCGCGCCTGTGGTGATGGAGATCTGATGATCCGGGGAGCAAAGGGGAATCCTTCCAGGAGATTGCTTTCTTGAGACCACCAGGTGAGAGACCTCAAGGGGCTCCGCCACCTTGATGGGATAAGACTGGAGTGAGAGGGTCGGGGACCACTGAGTGGAGAGCATCCATTGGGTGGTTCTCATGTGCAGTTGGGCCAGAGGGACAGTGAAGACCGAGGACGCCATGAGACCCAACATGCGTTGCATCGAGAGAGCTGTAACCGATTGGTTCTCCCTGATGTAACGGGCCATTCAAGGATGTCGAGTCTTCTGTCCTCTGGAAGGAAAGCCTTCGCTGAAGAGGTGTTCTAGAAGCGTCCCTATGAAAAGGAGCTCTGGGAGGGTTGCAGTGAGATTTTTCAAATTCAGCAGAACTCCCATGGACGTGAGAAGACGAGAAGTCGTTTGCATGGCTTTGCAAAGTCCCTTGGCCGGAAGGGCTTGCTAGAAGCCAATCGTCCAGGTAGGGAAACACTGAGTCCGATTTCCTGAGATGCGCCCGAGAACTGCACAACACTTTGTAAAACTCATGGCGCCGAGGATAGCCCAAAGGGCAGGACTCTGAACTGATAATGCTGACCCAAAGCTACAAACCTGAGGAACTTATGGTGGGTCGGGTGGATCGGGATATGCTGGTAAGCATCCTGCATATCCAGAGAGGCCAGCCAGTCGTGCTGATGCAGCAAGGTAACAGGGTACCTAGGGAAATCATCTTGAATTTCTCCTGGGAGGAATTTGTTTAACTTCTGAGGTCTAGAATGGGGCATCCCCCAGATTTCTTTGGAACCAGAAAGTAATGGGAGTAGAACCCTGTGTTTCGCAGATGCGGGGCACCAGTTCTATTGCCCTGTTGTTCAGAAGGCCCTGATCTCCAGTGAGGAGGTCTGACTGAGAGGCCGACAACCTGGGTTGTCGCCTGGGAGGACAATTCGGGGTTTCAAGAAATTGAGAGAATAACCTCACGAATTATCCGAAGGACCCATTTGTCCGGTTATGGACTTCCACTGGTTGTAGAAGTACATCAGACGACCTCCCACTGGAGGAGAAAGTTCCACCTCGGCAGAGTGGATGGAACTTGGGCCAACGACTATAAGGTAGCGCTTGGAGCTTTAGGCCCCTGCGCTCTGCTGCATCTTCTTTGAGGTTGGGCAGGTTGGCTTTTATGGAAGCTTCCCTGCCTCTGCCTCGAAGGACTGGACTTCATGAAACTGACGCCTGTTCACATGCCCCGAGAGGGGCAGGCGGAGGTCTGGCCAACTTAATGGCCGATCTAGTCTTCTGAGTGGCCTCTAAGGCTTGCTCCACCTGAGGGCCAAAAGAAAGGAGCCATCAAAGCAGGCGCCATCACCTGCTGCTGAGCATCATGTCGTGAAGCCAGAAGTGCGCAGCCAGGAATGGCGCGAGTACAAATCTCGGCTGCTGAGCGAGAAGCAGTGTCAAAGCGTCCATGGCGGCTTTGACCTGTTGGTTATTGGACTCAATACCTTAATAACGGGTCAGAAGAAGCTCTGACTTGGAATCTAATCTGGAAGAGCTTCAACCATTCTTTTCATAGAGTGCCACAGGATATACCTATACTGAGAAAAATAGCCTTGATAACTCGGGTACACGATACTGGAGGAGGCAGCAAGACTCTCTTACCTAATGTATCAATCTTACTAGACTCTTTGTTAATAGGTCGAGCTGTAGTAGTTTGAGGAAGAACGACTTCTCATTCTCTGCCAGGACTACAATAGGATCCGCAAAGGCTTGGGATGCCAAATGGACGATCCTTGGGAGCTGGAATACTTTATCAATGGATTTAGCCACTGAGGGAATAAGAGCAGGATTATTCTATACCATTTGAGACAGCGCTCAAGGAAGGCTGGATCGAGGAGTCAAATCTGTAGGGATCTCCTCACATGAAGATACTGGAGTCTTAATATCTTCCCAGGATCGATGTCTGTAGTCTGGAGAGAAAGAGTGATCCCAGGTTCTTCAACAGAGACTTAAAGGACAGGTCCTCGCCACAGGCTCTGTAGCAAAGAAAGATCCTGTTTCCTCCACTTCATCACCCAACCAAGGTCTGTGTCAGGCTCAACATCATCCTGATGGTCCAGAAAGGACTGTTTGGACAGGAAAGGAGTGAAAATTAGGAGAGGAGGAAATAGCAGAAAACAAGGAGAGTCCTCAAGGGCTGCCGGTGCTGAGACGCAAACGGCTGAAGACGGCATCAGGAGGCGACGGCGCCGAAGAGGCACGCGCCCGCAAGCGCCTCGACGGCACCGTGATCGATAACACGCACGCGCACTCCGGACGATGCGCTAACGGCGCCGCGGACGACGACGCGATCGGGCGCCATGAACGGCGCCACGGACGATGCCGCAAACGGCGCCGCTTATCCAACGGTACTACCGGGCGGCGCCGCGAGACCCCGCGGCGCCGCGGACGGCACCACAAGACCCAGCGGCACCGAAAACGGCGCCGACAAGCCAACAGACCCTGCGGAAGGCGCCGGAAAAGCCCCAGGAACCTGGAAAGCTAGAGAAGGAAAAAAAACAGGAGATAAGGGCATCGGTGAGGCCCCCTGCGCCGCAGCCATGTGAGGGGGGGAAACACCTAAGCACGGAGTCGCTGGCACCGAAGAAGGCGCCACGCGACTAGGAAGGTCCAACCACCCTACCCGATCGCCGGAGGGGCCTAAGGGCCCGAGGCAACCGAGCCAGGCAGAAGAACCAACCTCCAGCCCATTGCTCCATAAGAGCGCCCACTGATGAAACTGCTCATCTGGAGTCCTACCTATAGGGCGGGAGGGACTCGATGTCGAGGACGACGACACCGGAAGTTGGCGATCTCAAGAAGGAGACCGCAACCAGCAAGTAACGATAACCGAAAGGCCGACGCCAGAGACATTAACGGAGGGCGACTCCGAGTGATGCTCTTCTTTTGACCTGTGGGTCAAGAAGAGTTTCGAGGTTTAACGGTGCCTAGAATGGCATCGCTTATTTTGCGTCATGGGGACCGCCCATCCCCGGCATCGGACTGACCGCTGTCGGAACCCCGCTGAGGAGAAGGAGGCTGACCGACCCAGCCCGGCTGACTGAACAGCTTACACGTAGTTTCCCACCGTCACCTGACCTGCTCATGGTCGACTCCGTCCAGTAGGCCGAGACTTCTTCAAGTAAAATTAACGAAAATAGAATAAAATTAAGCGATACTACTTATCGTGATAAAGTTACAAAACAAACTGAAAACTATCGCTAGTTTGAAGTTTGACTCGACAGGCGAGCGGCGTCGTCACTGAAGCGCCTCGACGCGGAAGAAAAGGAACTGAGGCGTTGGAGGGTCGCCGCCGATATTATTACTGGCCCGAGGCTGCTCGCTGGCGTCATAGAGTCCGCGAGCCGCCTCTCGCGCCGACTCTCCAGCAAAAAGTTTGCTCCCGATGGGTGTTAGTGCCTCCGGCGCTAATCCCACTAGTGTGAATGAGTGGTGGAGACTTATGTCCAGGAAGATCAGCTGCTTCAGACCGTGATTCTGCTTTCATCTTGCCTCTGCAGTCACACAGGGAGCCTTACTGGCAAACGCAGCTCTGGAAAGCACTCTGGCCTATCTCCAACAGCCGCACTCCTCCCGCGGGTGCAGACCACAGCATCAGCCTCCCCACAAACGTCGTGGCTCAGGGCTGCATCTCAGTCTGTCTGCTCTGCAGCTGCCAACACATGGAGCTCAGGTGCTCATGCTTGGCAATGATACAAAGGGCCATAAATAAATACTCGAGCACAGAGTAAAACAAAATCCACTACTGCTGGAGCCCCTCGGAGGAAATCATTGCACTGGGGCAATATATAACTGCAAGGGACAGCCCTGGTGGCCTTGCACCTTCTGGGGTCTCAACTCTGTTACAACACTGAATTAACAAATGGTGCCTTAGGAGATCCACTCTACAGTTACTGAAAGTCCCCCACTGTCACACTTCACAGGGACAATGCTCTTTTGCTTATTGAGCACCACTCTGGTTCAATGGCCTCAGCCCAACCATCTCCTCTACCCCAACTACAATAAACAAAACGGAGGCGCCAAAGATAAAGACAATAAATAATCAAAAGGAACCTCTGCAGCCCATCCTGGGCAGCCGTGGAGCAATCAAGCAATAAATTAAATAAAACAAGATTCTCCAGCAGTTTTCACTTACCACAGAAAACTTCCACCAGTTTCAGTTGGGGAAGAAGCAGAGAACTGTGGGAATCACCATTTTGCCCATTGTAATCTTTGGCGCCTCTGTTTTGTTTATTGTACTTTTTTTTACTTTTCTGTGCCCCTCATTTTAATTTATTTGCTTGTGCTCTGCTTACTTGAATAGCTCTTTCTCGCTGTCTGGTTATTTATTGCGTGCCGAGTAAACCCTGCTTATTTTGCTGTACATGCCCCCAATTAGTGATACTGTGCCCTGCTTGAGGTTTGGTTTGTGGCTGCCCTGTTTCTGTATTTATTTATTTATTTTTTATTTATTTATCAAGTCTAGGATTACTAGTATACTGGGATGTATAGGGAGAGGCATCAGCAGCAGAAAACAGGAAGTTGTTATCCCTCTGTACAGACAGTTGGTGAGACCCCATCTGGAGTACTGTGTCCAGTTCTGGAGACCCCATCTCCACAAGGACATAGACAGGATAGAGGCAGTCCAGAGGAGGGCAACTAAAATGGTGCAGGGTCGGCAAGAGAAGCCGTATGAGGAGAGACTAAAGGAGCTTAATATGTATACCCTTGAGGAAAGAAGGGAGAGGGGGGACATGATAGAAACTTTCAAGTACCTCAAGGGAATCAACAAAGTCCAAGAGGGTAGCATCTTTCAGAAAAAGAGACTTGCAAGAACAAGGGGACACAATTTAAAGATAGAAGGAGGGCGGTTCAGGGGCAATGTGAGGAAGTATTATTTCACAGAGAGGGTAGTGGATGCATGGAACAGCCTTCCTGAGGAAGTTGTGGGGTCTAAAACTGTGGGAGAATTCAAGAATGCATGGGACAGACATAAGGCAATTCTTGCGGGGGGCAGGAAGATATAGGCTGTTGGTTAACTAGGATCTGCGGCCTATCCTGTAGGTAGGGAAATGGGCAGACTAGATGGGCCTAGCGGTCCTTATCTGCCGTCAAAGTCTATGTTTCTATGTTTCTATGTAAGCAGCACACCAGCCTCGTGGCAAGGATCCTCCATCTTGTGCAGAGCAAAACAAGAAGACAGTAAGTGAACCTTAACCCCCTGCTGGTGGCCATCTTGCTACTGTCAGGCAGTCAAAACCCACAGGAACTGCATGTCACAGTTCGGCAGCCATCTTGTGAAGGGTACAAATTGACCTCACTCCATTGAAATCAATGGGAGTCCTACTGAAATGAATGGACACTGCAACAAATAGCTGATTTTTGCAACAAAATCTTTATTTAAATAACAAACAACACAGACTCGAGTGGGCATTCTTTATTAAGACGTCAATTGATGAACTTTGCTACAAAAATTTGTACTTTAGTCTACAAAAATAATTTTTGCTTGGCATTTCATCTATGACACGACGTCCTGTCTCCTGCATGACGGCAACTCCTTCTCACCTGTATGAGCTTCGCTCAGTGAAACGAAGCTCATTTCCAACAACAATGTCTGACGATGACACAGATATGGGTGCCGGAGTGTCCGGTGTCCTACCGTCACCCACCTCAAGGACGTGGGGCTACAAAATTGAAACAATCCTCCACGACATCCAGTCTTCAATTTCTGCTAAAGGAGTACCAGCTATGCAAGCTATTCAAGATGACCTGGCCTACATTAGAGCCATTTCACCACAGTCCACGGTCCATACCGGCCTACAACCAGTACCCTTCTCAGCCTTGCCTCACAAAGACACTGTTGACTGGTTGGAACAATTCCAAGCATGGATTTCCTTCAATGGTTTGACTGATCCCTTGTGCATCTCCACTGCCTTGCGCTTGCTTCTGAGATGGACTGCCATTTCCTAGTTCAACACACTTCTGGACCAAGTCAAAGGAGATACTGCCACACTGTATACAACCTTCAAAGCCCATTTTCTCCCAGCACACCAACCCCGGTTATTGGAGCAACAGCTGTGAGAATGTACAATGCAACCCACCGGATCTCTTGAAGCCTTCATTGTGGACATTGAGACTCGATGCAAACGCCTACAGAAAACAGAGAAAGAGCAAGTAACAGCCTTTGTCCAGGGACTGCCTCCTCAATTGCATACCTATGTCATAGAACAAAAGCCAACCACCTGGACAGACACCATCCAAGATGCACGGCTAGCCCAAGAGTCCATCTCAATGTTTCAGTCTGCTGGTGCTCAGGTGCCCCAAACCTCACAACTGGCTGCACTCACCACATGTGTCCAACAGCAATAAGCAATGATTAACAAGCTTATTTCAACTGTCAATACCTTACACATCAACTCAACTGCCTCCTTGGAAAATACTAATGCTATGCAACCACCTCAACAGCAACCGGATCCACCTCCGCCTTCCCGAGAGCCCTTGACTTGCCAGTGGTGTGGATTCCGGGGACACACTGCTGCTGTCTGCTGAAAGTTAAAGTATTACCACAGGACTCAAGAGAACCAAGGATGCCCATGACAGTGCCAACAACATGATAACTGCAACTACTCCCAGGATCAGGGAAATGAGTGCTGCCCAACAGACTAGGGGCTTTTGTTGGGCAGGGGAACACAGCAACTCCATCTGCACAGAGAGCTCCCACCGCATGCTCGTAGCTAATTACAGGGGAGTTACCATAGGAAGCGTATGGCTGGTTGAATTGAAACAGTCCCTACCAGAAGGAGCTAGTAGGAAACAAGCTGACTGTTGCTGCTGTGCCACAAGAGAACGTGACTATATCCACAGTTTGTTTTGTTTTTAGACGGTTTTAGAATCTGCTGTAATTGGGTGTATGTCTTGCTGCTGTGAACTGACTGTGCGATTGATGAGAAAACAATCAGCTGTGAACTTGGGATTGTGCAATTGATTACACATAATTGCCTGCTGCTTTCATGTGCTTCTTAAAGTTCTGTTGGGGGCTGTAGTACATATGTGATCAGTACTTTTCTGCTGTTAATGGGACTTGTGCAAGACTTGATTTTAGTTCTGCAGCTATTGTTTGTCCCTCTAGTTTTATAGGAGATTCAGAGTCTCCTTAGTAGCTGACTTACTGCCCGTTAAGTTTCTGCTGCCTGCCGTGACCACTCCCCCTCATTGGTGGTGGCAGCCCAGTGGGAGGGGTTGAGTGGGTTTAAAATATTTTCAGCTCTCAAGCGTTTAGCGCTGAATCCCACCAGCTCCTAGCGGTGAAGTGTGGTAAGGTGCTGGCAGTTTGAGGGAGTTTGTGAGAGGTCTGGGGAGGTTGGGTTTTGGTAATATTGCTTGAAGATTGAGGCATCATGACCTTGCTCGTTGTTTTATTGAGTTCATGGTGAGTGTGTCTGTGTATAGGTGTTGTCCATTGTTGTATAATTGTCAGTGATAGAATTGTGATAGCTAACAATGAGGCATCACTTATAACATTAAGGTTAAGTGACTTTTCCATGTCTAATCTACTAATTTGTCGGGATAATATTTTAAATGTTATTTGTTTTGTTATGTTCTGAAAAATTTGCCCTATGTGTGTTAGGGTTTATTTTGGTTTGGGGGGTTTATTTTATTTGTATAGGGGCATTGATGTGTTTTTGGTTGACTCGGAAAATGTTGTTCTGTTTGTTATTATTATTATTTTTTTTTTTAATTTTGTCTTTATCCTCCTTCCTACCTCCGGTGCCCCTTCCTTCCGTCCGCTCATGTCCCCCGTTACCTACCTTAGGGATCTGCCCCTAGAGTGCCCTTCCTCCTCTCCCTGGCACATTGGGGTCTGTCCTGTAGGTGGTGTGGGTAGACTTAGGGCGGCCTTCATCTAGGGCAGCTGGAGGTTTTTTTCCGGTTTTCTCCCCTTACGCCCACGTCCCCTGGGACGCCTTGCACTTGGGAAGTACGTCCCGAGTGGTGACGTGCTGACGACGCCAGCCTCATGCGCCATGATCGCCTTCCCTCCTCGCCCGACGCAGCGAGTCACTTCCATCCCTTTCCTACCGCCGGTGCTTCCACCGGCTATGGAAGGGATGCAGAACGCACATGCTCTTTGGTCACCCACTCCTGAGGAGGAGAGCATCCACTGGGATCCTCCTCCCCGCCGACTTCGCCACCCGAGTCCGTTCCCAACCCGGCGCCAGCGAAAAGCGGTGTGTGGCGCCCAGTGCCTCAACCCTCAGCTCCAATGGGCCGGCCTGTTATTATTATTAATTTTGGCCCGGGATGTGGAGCAAATCCTGGTCCACCAATTACAGATGGTTGTGATAATTCTATGTGGTATTTAAATCATGGAATTAAGTTTCTTCATGTGAATGCTAGGAGTATGTTTCCTAAATTGGCCCATATAGAGACTTTTACAACTTTATATAAACCTCATATAACGTATGGTAGAACGCCGTTAACCTTAGGAAATCATCATTTCCTAAGGTTGTTAACCTATCGATGTGATGTAGAAATGTTGTTAACCTATCGATGCTACGTCACATCGATAGGTTAACAACAGCGATCAGTCTGCGCATGTGCGCACCTCTTTTTTTTTTTTTACACAGGGAACCGACAGATGAACGCAGCAGTTAGGGAAGGACTGAACAGCCGCAGCGGTAACTATTTTTCAAAAAGTAAGCAGCCGTTTTACTTTTTACGTGGGACCATACACTATAAAAAATAATGTATGGTCCCGCTATCGGCAACGGGTCACTGTTAATCGTTTGAGGTTGTTATGAGCATGTAAACCTCTTGAGCTTCGCTTTCTTGAGGTTTACACGGTCGCCTCTGGCAACCTCTCGACAGTTAACAGACCGGTTACTGATAGAGGACCATACATTATCCTCTCTATGGTTATGATCTCTGAATCCTGGCTAAAGCCTTCAATACCTGATAACGCTTGTGAGATCCCTGGTTATAAATTCTTTCATTCAGATCATAAGGGTAAAAAAATCCACTGGAGGGATAGCTGTTTATTGTTTAGATTATTTAGATGTTTCTTTGTTGCTCTCCAGTCAGAATTATATTTCACAAAATGATTGGTTGTTATTAAATCTGCTTTTGGGAGGTGTTAAACAGGTGGTTGCGGGTTGTTTGCATAATCCGTCACAATGTGGGAAAGTGGGTTTACAAGAATTCCTTGATATTATAGCCTCAAGTCTATTGGATAGGGATTTTGTTTTGGCAGGGGATGTCAATTTAAATTGGGCAAAAGCTGATGTTTTTGGTTATGAAAACCTAATGCAATCTTATGTTTCAGTTAATTGTTCAACCTACAAGGCTGAATTATTTATCTGATAATCATTCTATATTAAATTGGATTAGTACTAAAAAAAGCATATGGTTTTACATTCTGGGGTGTTGGGTGACTCGATAAGTGATCACCAGGCAATTTTTGGAGTATTAAACTTCAAAGTGCCAAGATTGTCTCCTCATATAATTTTCTCTCAGAACTTTAATAAGGTTCCATATCAATTAGTGTATCAGGAATGTTGTACTTTGGACTGGTCATTTCTTGACTCTATCCCAGACCCGGATAGTTCTGTTGATTTTTTTCTGTCAACAGTTGTTGGGTTTACAGGAACAGTTATGTCCCCTGCGTCAATTAAGGGTGTGGGGGGCTCAAAATGTGTGGTTTAGCCCTGCTCTTAAAAAGTTTGTGAAACAAAATCATTTGGCTTGGATAGCTTATAAGCTATCTCCTACTGAGGCTTTATTGCAGGCCTATCAGTCTGCTAAGAATCTGGCCTGTAGTAAAATCAAACAGGCTAAAATTGACTATTTTCGACACAAGATCAAGGTTGCTTCTTTTGATTCTACACATTTTTGGGGAGCTTTAAATTCTTTGTTATCCCCTAAAGATAGGTCGAAAATGTCCCACTTAAATTCTTTGGATGGCATGGTCACTGACTCTTTTTTAATGGCAAATTTGTTGAATGCTAAATTTACGAATACTGACATTATTTATGATGTTTTAGGTTGTGAAATTGATGCTGATAATTGTGATATTAATCTAAATGCTCCACCACTAGCCAGTCTATCTGAAGGTCTGTCTAGCTTTCATTTTAGTCGTATTCATCCATCTGAAGTGTTGAGATTGCTACGTCAATTACCCAATAAGTTTGGTGATTGTGATAATGGGTTTGATATAAGGTTTGTGAAACTGGTAGCACCTTTCATTGCTGATCCACTTTGTTCTTTATTTAATCTATGTCTGTTAACTGGGAGTTTCCCATCTGCTTGGAAGGTTGCAAGGATGGTGCCTATTCCGAAAAAGGTTAGAGCAGAGACAATGGACGACTATCGTCCCATTTCTGTATTGAATCCCTTAAGCAAAATGTTAGAAAAGTTGGTGGTAAAACAGTTAAATGATTATTTGGAACTGAATGGTTTGCTTTGCTTAGAACGACATGGGTTCAGGAAAGGAAGGGGTACAGGAACAGCTTTGGTTAGGTTCACGAACACCGTCCTCCTTGGTTGTGATAGAGGTTGTTTTACGGGGGTGGTGTTCATGGAACTGACCTTGGCTTTTGATTTAATAAATCATGCCTTGCTTTGTTCAAAGCTAAGAAATATGGTTATTTCCAGTTTAATGATATCCTTTTTGAACAGCTTTTTAGAGGACAGATCCCAACAAGTGTTTATTGAGCCCTCATTATCAGATTTATGGTTAAATCCTAGAGGTGTTCCACAGGGGTCCATTCTTGGCCCCATGTTATTTTCAATATTCATAAATCAAATCCCATCTATTTTTTCAGCTAGTCATTGTCTTCTCTATGCAGATGACTTGCTTTTGTATAACCAGGATTCGAACATTGAGCAGGTTAACATTGGTTTACAGAATGATTTTGATAAACTTGGTCATTAGCTGTTGAAAAATTGAATGGTTTTGAATGTAAAAAAGACCAAGTGCATGGTTTTTGGGAGTGCTCCTCGACTAAAGTTGAACCCATGTTTACACATATTTAATAGATGTGGCGACTTATTAGAACAGGTTAATGAGTTCAAGTATTTGGGAGTTCTTCTAGATCTTTGCTTGGGATTTCTTCCCCAGGTTAAGGTTGTTAGTAGGACTATTAACTCTAAATTGGGCTTGTTATACAAATTTAAGGCTTATTTATCAGTAGAATCTCATAAAATAATTACTATGGGTACTTTGTTGCAGCATTTTGATTATGTCTCTCCTTTATATTTTGATTTGGGTGTAAGGGAGGGAATGGTTTTGAGTGTGGCTTACAACATTTGTTGATTTGTTCTTGACGTTTCTCGGGTGACACATCATTGTGTCTTATACTCTTCTTTGGGTTGGCTATCTCCCAAATTAAAGTTTGCCTATGCACTTGGTAATTTGATACATCATGCTATTTATGCTAAGAATTTTTCCCCTTTATCTGATTTGGTAGTGATTAGGGATTCTCAGGTTAACTTGCGTTCAAATCAAGGGATTGTTTTGAGGGCTACTGTTAACAGGGGAAATTTTGGTTTTCGATCTTTTATATCATCTGCTGCTCGTTTATGGAATGATTTGCCTCTTTCTCTAAGATGCATTAATTCAGCAATGGGATTTTAGGTTAAATTTAAATGTCATTTGTTATCTGTTGTTGTATGTAATTGTTAGTATATTGTTTGTTATGTTCTGTTTATTGATGATTATCTTCCGGGTCGGACCTGAAAAAGGGTTTTGCCCAGTGTCCTTACCCGGTTAACAAATTTAAAATAGATAAATAAATAAATAAATAAAAACTGACTGCCCCTCTGACTCTCTCAATTCATACAAAATGCTTCTTCCAACTGTGAACAATGGCACACGCTCACTTCCAAGGGCAAAGGTACTTGTCATCTAATCACCTCTCCTAGCAAACTATGTACATGTAACCATCAGTCTACGCATGCTTTGGTCAACACTGGAGCAGAAATATCAGTTATCAACAGCAGTACTCTAAACAACCAAGCTATTCATCACATACCTAATATCTCTCCAGCTGACATAAAGTACATTATCACGGCAAGTACAGTTACAGTACCTATCACAGGCATGGTCCATCTCAAGCTCCACTTTGGCTCACAGCAAGCTACTGTCAAGTTTTACATAGTGCCTGATCTTCAACCTGCAATAATTCTTGACCTGGACTGTCTCAAAGCCATCCTAGACTTTGCCTTAAACAAAATGTCGCTAGATCCTCGGAGGCAGCTTACAGCTATAGACTCAGTCACTCTGCCTCCTCAGTCAGAAATTGTTTTGATTGCCAAGATTCGAGGTGAACCACTTCCACAAGGTGTTGCTGGCATCATCACAGGATCCCCCGTGCTGCATTCATCAGGTCTCCATCCAGGAAATACCATATCGGCGGTGCATGATGGTGCACTCTTCCAAAAATGCTGCAACTTCACAGATGAGCCAGTGGTCATTTCAAAAGGTGCCAACATCGGAAAGTTTGTCTGCTTGTCTTCAGGGGATCAGCTCCATCTCATGCAAGAACCTCAGCCTGGTTCCACCAACTCTAATCCTATCGGAACTATCACGACCACGCCAACTTCAACAGAGTTACCCCTCAGTCAGCGGCTATCCTCTTCCAAGCTTCTAGCATCTCCAACAGAAAAGCAGCAACTTTTGAAATTCCTGGAGAATTACCCGGATGTCTTTTTTGGTTCAGAGAACAAGCTTGGATGCTGTGATATCCTGCAACACACCACTGAAGTACAGCCCAACCAGAAACCAATCCATCAGCGAGCCTACAAAGTGGGACACAATCAGAAACAAGTCCTTGAAGACATAATCAAAGACATGCTTGACCAAGACATAGTCGAAGAATCTACAAGCCCCTGGGGTGCACCTTGTTTGCTGGTGGTAAAAAAGGACAAAAGGTATCGCTTCCTGGTAGACTACAGAAAACTTAATGCCTACACAGTGCAGGATGCTCATCCCTTGCCTACAGCTGAAGATGCTTTACAGAGTCTTGGTGCGGCCAGTCCTGCTTACTTCACCACTCTAGACCTTCAGAGTGGGTTCTTTCAAGTTTCCATTGATCCAGCTTCTCATCCATACACAGCATGGTGCTGTCACTTGGGACTTTTTCAGTTCAAACGTTTGCCTATGGGTCTTTAGAACAGTCCAGCCACATTTCAATGTGTTATGGAAGCCATACTACGTGGGTTGTCTTGGAAATCTTGCCTAGTCTACCTGGATGATGTGACTGTCTTCAGCAGAACTTTGCCAGAGCACCTGCAACATCTCAAAGAAGTGTTTGAACGTCTCAGACAAGTCAATCTCAAGCTTCACCCAGAAAAGTGTTGTTCTGCACAGCATCAAATTCATTACCTGGGACATGTGGTTAGTTCTCAAGGCATCTCTCCAGATCTAGACAAGCTCTCAGCAGTCAAAGACTATCCAGAGCCTAACAATCTCAAAGACCTTCAAGCTTTCCTGGGCTTGTCTGGCTACTACCGAAAGTTCATTTGCAACTACGCCATGATTGCAGCTCCACTGTACGCCCTCACCAAAAAGGGATGTGACAATATTTGGACTTAAGAATGTAAAGAAACCTTTGAAACCTTAACACAAAACCTGATCTCTTCTCCAGTATAGGCCTACCCAAGGTTCAACCAACCCTTCAAGTTCTACTCAGATGCTAGTTCCTTTGCAGTGGGTGCTGTTCTCTGTCAAATTCAAGATGGAACAGAATGAATTGTCCCCTATGCCAAGCACTCTCTTTCCTCAGCTGAGCAGAACTATGGCATCACAGAAAAAGAATGTGTAGCCATGGTATTTGCCATAAAGAAATTTGACTGCTACCTTCGCTACTCCTCCTTTACAGCTATCGTTGATCACTTGGTCCTCAGATGGTTATTCGAAATGAAGGAGCCAGTAGGCAAGTTCGCCCAATGGATTACCATGCTGCAATCCTAAAACTTTAAAATTCAATACAGACCAGGTCAAGTTCACTCACATGCCAATGGTGTAAGCCGGAGATGATATCCTTCTGCATCCTCCTCAACAGATGAAGTATCCTGCTTACAAGCTCTTCCCTTCCATGCCACGGATGTGCTTCCTGTGGACACTATTATAGCACCTCAAGTTGCTTTGCTGCTACCAACCACTTCTACAGAGAGACACACAAATCCTCAGTTACTGCAAGCAACTGAAGAGCTTCTCGTCTCCTCAACATCCGAACTGTCCCTGGCAACTGTTAAAACACAACAAAGAACTGACTCTCAATTTACGGACATAATCTCCTACTTAGAATCTGGAACCTTACCACAACAAAAGAAACATCGCCAAGATGTACTTTTCTTTGCTTCGCAGTACTTCCTCAATGACGGTATATGTTCCCACATTTGGACCAAGGAAGGCAAGGGACATCGCACGGATAGAACTCACGTACAGCTAGTTGTGCCAGCCTCTCTAATCCCTCGAGTTCTTCTCTCCACTCATGCCTCTCCACTTTCTGGAGGTCATATGGGAATACACAGAACTCTTGAAAAGACAAGGCTTCACTTCTTCTGGCCACACATGAACTGGGACATTGTCCACTTTGTAAAATCCTGCCAGCCCTGCTCCCAAAGAAAGTCTCCTGCCAAACTGACAAAGGCACACATCATCCCAATGCCTGTAGCCACTGAACCGTTCCAAAGAGTCAGCACTGAAGTTCTTGGGCCCTTACCAACATGCTCTGACTCTGGCAATAAATACATCCTTGTCTTTGTGGACTATCTGATGAAGTATTTGGAACTCATCCCCTTAAAAGACATTAAAGCCACCACTGTGGCAAGTACCTTTCTCAACACAGTCATTTGTCGTCACGGTACCCCATCGTACCTACATTCAGACAGAGGCACTAACTACCTGTCCACCATTGTCCGAGAAACTTGCAAACTTTTCTACATAAAAAGGACACATATCACAAGTTACCATCCACAATGCAATGGACAGAGTGAAAGAATGATGTGTACCATTCTTGGCACACTCTCCAAGTATCTGGATGAGACTCATGACACCTGAGACCGTTTTGTTCCCTTTGTGCAGTTTACATACAATACCAACCCTTGTGTCAATAGCACAGAAAACACCCCATTCTTCTTAGTTCATGGACGTCACCCAAGAACTCCACTGGACAGGGATCTCTCACTGCTAGAGGTTCCTAAGTCAGCTTCTTCTTTCATGATCCCTCTGCTGGAACAGCTTGAACTTGACCCGACATGTTGCAATCACCACGTTGAGCCAGAGAACCTTGGCAATGCAAAAAATGTCTGCAGCCAAGGCGCATAAGCCTTCATTCTCTATTGGGGATATTGTTTATTTGTACTGACCTGTTCTTGTTCTGGGTGCCACCAAGAAACTGCTTCGCCCCTGGACTGGTCCCTTCTACATCATAGAAAAGCTTCCTCTGGTCCATGTTCATCTGCGATGCAAGTCGGATGGCAAGCTGGTAAACAACAAAGTCCATATAAACCAACTAAAGCATCGGTACCCGAGTAACAACCTTCCAGATGACGCCAGTCCTCCCAGAAATGATGCTACCCTTGAGCCTGCCATCCTCTCTGAAGCTGAGATCCCTCCAGACAACTTGCAACTAGTTCCTACAGATCTTCCCACTCCTGACACTCTCCAGACGGATTCCGTTTTACCAGATGATTCGCCTGGGACTTCCTTTTCTTCTCAACCTTCTTCTTCTTCTCAGGACTCTCTTCTATACACCACAGTGTACCAGATCGAGAAGATCTTAAGGAAGAAGTTCAGAAATGGATCCTGGACTTACAGAGTCAAATGGTGTGGATGTTATAGTGGGCCGAACTCCTGGGTCGCTTTTAACAACCTGACCTCATCCTGTCAGGAACTCATGCAATCTACACATGCCTCCATTCCCACTGACTGTAAAAGTTGACGGAGGTCTTGAACTTTTGTAAACTGGACTCAGTGTGTTTTGGGACTAATTCCTTTTCTGTCTTTAACTGTTTTGCTGTAAATGTTTCTGGTACCTCCAGCAACTGTTGCTATGGTATTGCATACCTGTATAACACTTTTTTTCCCCCTTAGGAATGTCTTTACATCGACAGTCCACCTGTTATTACTGTTATGCAACTGTTAATAAAGTTTAGCCTGCATTCTGGGTATCCTCCTGCTGCTACCCTTCCCTCTCTTCCCTTTTCCTTCCCCCTCACGTTAGCGCTTGTGGCATGACCAAGTCTCAAGTATTTTGAGTTTCTCTGTGCGTGGTCCCCAGTGTAGTCCAGCGCCTGCCAGTGGAATTTGTTTTGTGAAAGTAATGCCTTGAAATGCATGACAATGTTTTTTGCCTTAAAGCTTACCTAATATCATCTGTTACTTAGAAACTGTTTATAGATTTATTGCTTGTTCGAGTGGTGCTCACATTCACTGTTCTGGCGGTGATATGAAGCACACATTAAGCATGGGGCTTAATTTTAAGCTGCCGCCTCTTTAAGAGCACTTAGAACCTGCATGTATGTAATTGATGCACTGCCTGGCAGTGCCGTGTATGTCTGTCAGAGAATTTGCCAGTCTGGGGCTTGTTCTCAGGAGAAGAACATCTGCAGCACAGGATAAACCTGCCTTATTATTATTTTATGCGTTCGTCTAGTTATTCACACGGTCCAGATGGGGTCCTCACCTGCAGCAACCGAAGGGTCTGGCAGACCACAGAGAACCTTACGTCCATTTAGTGGCAGACCAAGTAACCAAAACACCACAATACACTCTGTTTTTTTAGCATTTAATATCAAACAATAATCTACCAACCATCTATTCAAAGCTAAAAAAATCTTGATTTAATGAAACATTTATATCACTGATTTTTGAGGAACTTGTAAACAAAATGATATTGTCAACATACAACAACATACTAGAAAAAGATGGAACCAAGACGATAGGGTCTATAAACATGGAGAATAACAGGGGCCCCAAAATGGACCCCTGTGGTACCCCGTGCTGAAGCTAACCCTCAACACTACCTAGTTTTACCTTTACAGGTCAAGCAGTTAAATAACTTTGAACCCAATCACACGAAATGTCAGAAAATCCAAGGTTCCTCAGTTTCCGGAGCAGCATGGCACGATTAATTAATTTATGCCATTAACTAAATTGAAAGCTTTCGATAGGTCAATAAATAATGCTCCAGTCAAGAGCCCAGCATCCACTGATTTTAGAGTATGATTGGTAAAGTGGGCCAGTGCTATGAAGCTTCTGGAAGCCATGCTGCTCCGGAGAGGGAAGACCATCGGTCTCCAAATATTCCACTAGTTGGCAGTTGACCGGTTTTTCAAAAATCTTACTTAATGGGGAAAGAACAGAAATAGGTCGATAATTATCAATATCATAAGGTTAGCTAGATTTAAATATTGGTTTAATAATGGTCTGCTTCCAGACCACTAGAAAAACCCCGGTAATGAGACAAATTAAAAAATAGAGGTCAAAGGTTAGTATATAATGTTGGAAACGAGTTTTAGGAACCGCAGTTCTAGACCATCTGAACCTGCACTTTTATTAGTGACATTTGTTTCAACAACTTAAGGACTTGCTGAGGCTGTATCATACTGAAACAGTAGGAACTGTTAAAATCAAAACGAGTAGATCCCAAGTCATTCAAGGAACAGGGAAAATCAATGCCAATTAAATATTTAGATAGATCAGTAAACTTTTTTAAAAAGTGATCACAGATTTCATTTGTGTCAGTAATGACATTCCCATTCAGTTTAATAGTACTGGTACCTTTATTCATATTTGGGTCTATGAGTTTTTTAATTGACCCCCAACATTTTTAGAGCCTCCCAGTGAGTTTATTTGTTGCCTTTGATAATAACAGCTTAGAACTATAGTTGCGTGCAGCCTGACTCTTTAAAAATCCTGATCTGTAAACATGGCAGCACCTGTCCTATCTAAAGCTTCTATATTTATTTTCTAAGGAAAACTGTCTGGTAACCGTGTTCCAGAATACACTGTAAAAAACCATCAATACCATCCCATCGGTAACATGCTGGGTTACTGGGTCTCGTGGTCGCCGTGGCAACTTAACTCAGTCTATCTGATGTCGCCATTTTGGGTCAGGTTAAGCAATGGATGGTTCTGATGCCATATGGTGCTAATGGGTAGAATGGGTTAACCTCTCGAGCTTTGCTCTCGAGGTTAATGAGGCCGCCATGGCAACCACTCGATGCGGTAACCAGCTTGTTACCGATGGGATGGCATTGATTATTTTCTATATCTTTATCATATTTGCTATTTTCTATTTATTGTTTACAAACACTAAGCATAGGGGAAAGTTGCTGCAATCAAAACAAAGCCTAGTAATTAAGTTTTCAAAGTTTACAGAGCCAATTCACATGCCTTAATAAATATGAAAGGCTGGCAGAAGGGATCACCTAAAGAGGGATCTAGCCTTGACTGCAGCCAGTTTCTTTCTTAGTTATATGATCTTTTGTTGTAAAATAGCAAGGCATAAATTAAGCAGATTCACATCGCAATTTGTGAATCGAAAACCAGCAAATGCGAGTCAATTTTGACTTTGATTAGCAGAAGGTGCTAATCCATTTCTTCAGGACTGCAGGGCTTGGAATGCGCGAATGGCACTATTTTTTAGCCCTCTTCCCCAAATTCTGGAACCCCACACTGCTAATCAGCCTTGAACAGTTGCTAATCATTTTTCATTTTGATTAGCAAAGGCTGCTTATCAAGTCTCCGACACTAATTTATGCCTTGAATAGAATATTAACATTTTTATTTCTCTTTTTAGGGTGTGCCTCTGCTTCTACCTTTTGTTTCTGGGGAAAGATGGCCATAAGAATGCTTTCTCTTTTTTCTTTCTGTGGGAGCCTGGGATTGGTAGTATGCTTATTTGCTGTTTTATATATACACCAGGACTTCTGTAGTAAGCTATAACAAGACTCTAAAATAGTACAGTTTGCCATTTGAGCATGACTTTCAAAGTCTCTGTTCATATGATGAACAATCTGCTGTAGGAAGAAAAGGGAAACAAGGATGATCCTTAAGGGGGAACAAGCAGCCTCACCGGCTGGTGTGACTATGAAAATTTCTGCAGAACTAAAGGGATGTGGAGAGGTTTTCTAAACAGGCCATAGGTCCATCAGTTACACCCACCTCTCCTGGGCTGCTGGAAACAGACAACAAACACAAAGGATTCCCTCAGCTAAAAACCCACTGGGGCTGCAGGTACAGTATATAGCAATGAAGAACAGACACAAACGATCCAGCCACAGTCCTCTTCGTGGACAGTCGGGATGAGATGCAGGAACACAGGATGCTGGAAGCACCCAGCCACAGTCTCTTTGTCGACTGCTGGGATGGATTGCAGGAATACAAAATGGGAGGATCTCACAAAAACTGAGAACCAGGGTGAACATATCTTGAACAGCCAAGCAGATGATGGATTTCTGGGTGCCAAGGCTGGATGAGTCAAGGTTAAATGCAAAACAATAAACAGGACATTGATTTTGAGAAACTAGAATGGAAGATCTTGAAGTATCTGTAAAAAGAACCAAGAAAACAAGAGGATGGTGGCCGCGGTTCACACTGGGCTTCCGACGGACTGCGACTATCAGCGAATGACAAGGGGAAGCTGATGTAGTTTTTCAGAGAAATATAGACTTTGACAGCAGATAAGGACCGCTTGACCCACCTAGTCTGCCCATTTCCCTACCTACTGGATAAACTGCAGATCCTAGTTAACCAACAGCCTACTTCCTCCTACCCCCCACTATAATTGCCTTATGTTTGTCCCATGCTTTCTTGAATTCCCCCATTGTTTTTGACCCCACAACCTCCACAGGAATGCCATTCCATGCGTCCACCACCCTCTATGTGAAAAAATACTTCCTTACATTGCCCCTGAGCCATCCCCCATCTTCAAATTGTGCACTCTTGTTCTTGCACATCTCTTTTTCTGAAAGATGCTACCCTCTTGTACTTTATTGATTCCCTTGAGGTACTTGAAAGTTTCTATCATGTCCCCACCTCTCCCTCCTTTCCTCAAAGGTATACATATTAAGCTATTTTAGTCTCTTTTCGTATGGCTTCTGGTGCAGACACTGCACCATTTTAGTTGCCCTCCTCCGGACTGCCTCCATACTGTCTATGTTCTTGTGGAGATAGGGTCTCCAGAACTGCATGCAGTACTCCAGATGGGGTCTCACCAACTGTTTGTACAGATGAATAATAACTTCCCATTTTCTACTGGTGATGCCTCTCCCTATGCATCCCAGTGTCCCCTAGCCCTCTTTACTGCCTTCTCACATTGCTTGCCTACCTCAAGGTTGTCTGATATGACTATCCCCAGGTCCCTTTCCATTTTTGTTGTTGTTAGTACCTCCACCCCCATTGTGTACTCTTCCCCTGGGTTTTTGTTTCCCAGGAGCATTACTTGGACTTCTTTGCATTGAATCTAAGCTGCCATACTTTTGATCATTCCTTCAACCTTGCCAAGTCCCTTCTCATCCTTTCCACCCCCCCACCTTGTGTATCAACCCTGTTGCAGATCTTTATGTCTTCTGCAAAAAGGCATACTTTTCCTTCTAGTTCCTCCGCAGTGTCACCTATAGAGACATTAAAGAGGACCAGTCCCAGTACTGAACCCTGCGGTACCCCACTAGTAATCCCCCCTTTCTTCAGAGTGTACTTCGTTTACTATTACCCAATGTGTCCTGTTGTCATAGGTTCTTAGGTTATATCAGAGCAGAAAAGAAATTAGTCCATTGTGCTCACTGATGCCCTAGTTAAAGTAGCTCCCGATTTTATTTGCTGCACAATATTTGTCCAGTTCCCTCTTAAACTCAAGCATGTTCTCACTTGCAACTACCTCTTCAGGTAAGTTGTTCCAGACTGGAATTACCCTAACACTAAACCACTGTTTCCTTTTTATTGTCTTAAAATGTTGCCCCTTCAACTGCAATGTGTGCGTCCTGGTGTTATAATGCTGATCCCTAAGTGTAAGTCCCAGTTTCACCCTTAAATTGGCATCCTTGATTGATCTATACACCATACATAGATCTCTTCTCAGACACCTGTACTCCAACGTGTACATCCCCAAGTCTTCCAATCTGTCCTCATAGTCTCTGTCCCTAACATCAACCACCAACCTAGTTACCCTTTTCTGAACCTTCTCCAGTCTCCTGATATCAGTTTTGAACCCAGGTGACCAAAACTGGGCACATTACTCCAAATGCAGCCTCACCAGCGAACTGCAAAATAGCACAATCACCTCCTTCCTTCTACTTTTGTCCAGCCAATTTGTTACTCAGGCTACCACCCTGGGACCCACTTCCAGGCTGGCTAACTTGTTTATTAATCTTTTGTGTGGGACTGTGTCAGATACCTTGCTAAAGTCTAGGCAGGCCATATTCAATCAATTGATCAATCAATCAAACTTTATTTAACCAGGCAGTTACATCATTGAGCAAGCTCATTTTCAAGATGGTCCTGGACACATAGTACACCTTCAAAAACAAGAACTTACAATTCACGCATGACAGACATTAATACACAGTAATATAAAATGTCAGTCAGTAAGCGTTATAGCTTAGCATTGATGACAAATGCACACATGGTGATTTAGCAAATACTGGAACATAACATGATAGAAGGGGAGGAGAGGGAGGGGGAAACAGAGAAGGGTAGGGGGTAATCAAGACCAAAGGGAGCAAGGAGGAGGGCAACCCAGTACGGTGATGGCCCACAGGGAAACTAGCTAGAGGCAGGGGGGTGGGTGCAATAGGGGTATAGTTACCCTAAGGGGATGCTGGCCTAAGGGTGGATAGATAGGCCTAGTCAATAGTGGGGTATGGGATTAATTGTCCAGAAGGGAAGTGTTTACCTGAAGTAATCACACACCATATTCAGACCCCTCCCTGGTCTTCTACTTTGGTCACCCAGTCAAAGAAATCTATTAGATTCGCCTGACATGACCTTCCCGCTGGGAAACCTGCTGCCTTGGCTCCTGTGCCCCGCTGGCCTCTAGGTACTCAACTATTCTTTCTTTCAAAAGTGATTCTATCATTTTCTCTACCACAGAGGTCAAACTGACAGGTCTGCAGTTTCCTGCCTCTGCATTGTTCCCACTTTTGTGAAGGGGAATCACATCCGCCCTCCTCCAGTCCTCAGGTACTACACCATCCTCCCATTATTTGTTAAAATGGATAGTCAGTGGTGTCACACGGTCTCCTTTTAGTTCTTTTAGAATTCTGGGGTGAATTCCATCAGGCCCCATTGCTTTGTCCACCTTCAGTTTTAGGAGTTCTTTCAGGACCCTTTCTTCTGTGACTGGACTGGTATCAAACCCCCCCCGTCCAGAGTGCTTCTATTGTTTGGTTTAGGTACTTCCCCCTCTTCTTCTTTTGTGAATACTGAGCAAAAGTATTTGTTCGGTAACTCTGCCTTTTCACTGTCACCCTTTGCCCACCTCCCTTCCCCTTTATTAAGCCTCACTATCCCTCCTTTGGACTTTCTTCACTCCCTAATGAACCTATAAAAGGTTTTATCCCCCTTCTTAACTGAGTTGGCTATCTTTTCCTCTGCTTGGACCTTCGCTATTTTGACTGCCAGTTCTCTGTCCTGCTCCTTCTGTGATTCCTTATACTTTCTGAATGCTATCTTTTTCTTCCTAACCTTCCCCGCCACCTCTTTTGAGAACCATAGTGTTTTTTTTACTTTGTTTTGTTTTATTTGCTCCACACAAAGACTTGTTGCCTCTGTGATGGCAGTTTTGATTTTTCCCCATTGTTCTTCCACCCCTCCTTCCTACCCATTTGCTAGTGCATTCCTTAGGCACTCACCCATTTTGCCAAAGTCAGCCCTCCTAAATTCCAGTACTCTCACTTTTGTATGGTTTGACTCTACGGCTGTGTTTATCGTGAACTACACTGTTTGGTGGTCGCTTGTTCCCAGATGGCTACCCACTTCTAAATCTGAAATTCTTTCTCCATCCCCATTAGAGAGTACCAGGTCTAAGATTGCGCCCTCCTGAGTGGGTTCCAACACTAGCTGGCTGAGGCATGTCCCCTGTAGGGCGTCAAGAATGACTCTGCTCTTGGATGTGGCTGCAGCAAATGTGCTCCAGTTAACATCTGGCATATTCAGGTCCCCCATCAACAATATCTCCCCTGTTTCTGCCATTCTAACAATGCCTTCTATCATTCCCTTCTCTATTTCCTCCCCCTGAGATGGGGGTCTGTATACAACCCCCCGTATGGATTGTGGTGCCATTTCCTGTCTCCAAGGTGACCCACATTGCCTCCAGTCCTCCCCTGTTTACCCTTTAGTTCTGTTGCTTTGATCCCTTCCCTTAAATAGAGAGCTACTCCTCCTCCTCTTTTACCCTCCCTGTTCCTCCTGTAGATTGTGTACCCTGTCCCAGTCATTGTTCTCTATGTACCATGTTTCTGTGACTGCCACGATATCCAGGTGTCCCTCTTCCATCAAGAAAACCTTACGGCAGGATCTCACTCTTCAGGCAGAGAATTGAAGGTGTGGAAGCACCAGTTGAACACCTTGCTGGTGCTGTTTTTGATTAATTCTGGAACCACTGCTACCAGATCAGAACACACTGCTGAGCAACCATAGCTCAGGTGATTGCAAGCAAATAGCAGATTCAAGCAATTGCCAGCTGCAGAGGCAATTGTCAGTTGCAGAGGGCAGATGAACACCTTCCGGTGCAATTGACCAGTTCAGGGACAATTGCTTGTTGCAGGGGGCCAGATAAACAGTCTCAGGGCAAGAGAGGGCAGTACGCACAGGTCCAATAATGGCAGGCAAAAACAAAGTCCAGGTACAGTTTTGAGGTAGTTTTCAGCAGTAAAACACAGTTCAGACACAGTTTCAGACTTATTGCCACACTGAGTACCCCCAAATGCCCACTTGCCCAATGCTAGCGCAATTAGAGAGCCGCTAGCCAGCTCCTTCTTCAGTCACCTCTACAGACATCCGAAGGTGTCAAATATTTAGAAACCCCCTTCCCCACCTATGCGACCGCAGTCTGTCTCCCAAAAGCACCAAAATTCTCCAGGGGTCCTTTAAACCAGTTCCCCATTTTCTGGGATGCTGACCCCTCCTCCCCCTTTCTAGTGGCTTGGGAACCAGGGCATACTGAAGAAAGTGCAGGGCACCTGAGCTTGCTAGCCGTCCTTTTAATTAGCTTTTGCTGGGTCCCTCTGAGTAACATGGTTTGCCTAGCCCCTTTATATTGTTGACCTCTCTGCTGGTCCCCTTTAGAATGTGGGCTGCTTACTGGGCCCCACTGAAAATACAGGTTTTGTCTTGCCCCTTTTACTACTCCAGCCCCAAAAGGCTCCTTAAATATCAGTAAGGCCTGCCTTTCCCCTTTAATATTTCTCCAAGGCGTCGCCGTTTAAAATATTTACTTAGACATACCTCTCAACTGTCCCTGATTTTCAGGGATGTCCCTGATTTTGCCTTGAAATTTTACACTGTCCCTCCTAAAAAATGTGTTTCCTTGAGCAACCAATCGGAGTTGTAAGCACAAAATAATGTCAAATATTAAAGCTACAGACTTGTTCTTCCTTAGAAAATGTGTTTTACACTAAGCCACTTAGTCTACCAGCTTTCTGAGAGGATATCACCAATTTTGAAGATGTGTCCCTGATTTTGGTCCTTTGTCCCTGATTTTTTTAAGCCTTGTCCTTGATTTGTGAGGCAGGAGGTTGAGAGGTATGTACTTAGACCTTAGCAGGCCCTTTCTGTTAGTAACCTCCCTCTTGCTTCGCCTTAGCCCCGCCCCTAATGAATATTTAGAAAATGTACTGTGGGCCTCTATCTGGCCCATCGTCTGGGCGTCGCCACGCCCAATTAATATTAATATACTTGCATGCGGCCGATTGACCCACTTTCTCGGCTTTCGTCTGGTTCCTCTTCACGCCTAGCGCCTTGAATAAAATACAATTTGTATTTAGTGTCTGGCGGTCAGCACTTTGTCTTTAGTACTGCCGCCGACTCACCGCTCCGGCGCGGTGTGAAGAACGTGCAGTGAGAGGTGGGAGGTAGTATACAGCTGGCAGAGGGAGGGCACTTCGGCCGGCAGGGGACCGGACTGCAGAAGGATCCTTGCAGGACTTCCCGACGCTCGTTGCTCGCTCTCTGAAGTTGCGGTTCTTGCTACGCTGCCGACGAGGGACCTTAACTTTTACTTTTTATTAAAAATCAAAAAAGGGAGTTGAAAGGAGCCCACACCGCCGCAACACTACAGAGCACAGTGCATAACGGAACCCAACGTGAACCAGGAGGGACGAGAGGAGGTGGAGCACAGATAAGCCCTTTTCTATGCTTCTCTATCTGTGTCTCTTCTCTGACTCACCCCACGGCCGGCGGACGTCCTCTTTTCTTTTGGAGTAACTGAGGGCATTTCCTTTGGGCACCAGTTTTGACCGACACGGTGGCGAACTCCCGACCGCTTTTTCTGGCCCCCGAACACACACCGAGTCAACTGCCCAGCTCCAGCATTCGGGACGCCGCGTCCCTAGCGACCCTGCAAAAGTCCAGCACGAGCTGGACCTTGAAAGATGCCCCCGTGGCTCACGCTGCTTTTCTGAGTGGGAGGGTGCAGAACGGAGCAGTCAGCCAGGGGACTGCAAAAGAACACCTTTTATTAAATTCTGCCCACTGCCGGGGCACACGCGCATAGAAGTCCTTGTACCACCACTCAAACCATTCCTAATGGCCCAACCTGTCCAGGAGACGCTGAGGGGCACCTTATTTAAGTGCTTTCTGTTGTGCCCCCAGCGTTGGTGCATTACATACGAAGAAGCCAGCAGAAGAGTGCCATTTGGTCTATCAAGTCTGTACTTATTGCAGGGTCCATTGCTTGAGCTAATGTACCTGCCCTCCCTCCACTCTCCTCCCATCTTTCTTACCCCCCTCCATGCCTATCCCAGCCTCCCTTAAAGCTGCCCACTGTCTTCAATGGGATGACCTCTAGTACATTCCAAGTGTCCACCACCCTCTCTATGAAGAAGTGCTTCCTGACCTCCCTCCTAAATCTCCCACCCACCAGCTCATGACTCTGCCCCCTAGTGTTATGATTGCCACTCAGCTTAAAGAGACTCTCCCTATCAACCTTATTTATCCCTTTCAAGTACTTGAAGGTCCCAATCATGTCCCCTCTCTCGCCTGGCTTCCAGGGAGTATGTGTTCAGTGCCCTCAACCTCTCCTCGTATGCCTTACAGTGCTGACCCATTATCATTTTTGTAGCCCTCTTCTGGATCTTCTCCAGCAGGTTAACGTCCTTTTTGAAGTGTGGGCACCAGTACTGAACTCCATACTCTAGATGCGGCCTTACCACTGACATGTACAAGGGCAGTATAACCTCCTCTCTCCAACTACTGATCCCCCTAGATATGCATCCCAGCATTTTGTTTGCCTTTGTTGCTGCTTTCTTGCACTGTGTGGAGTGCTTCAGGTCACTAGTGATCATCACTCCCAGGTCCTGCTCCTCCTCCTCTGATGCAGATACTCTGACTCCACCCAGGTAGTACTCTGTCCTGGGATTCTTGGCTCCAGTATGCATAACTTTGCATTTCTTGGCATTGAAGCCAAGCTGCCAGATCCTGGACCACCTCCCCAGCTTTTCCAGATGTTCCTGTAGGTCCTGTATCCCTTCAGTTGTGTCCACTCTCCTGCAGAGCTTGGTGTCATCCGCGAATAGGCACATTTTGCCCTTAATGCCATCCCCAATGTCAATAATGAAAACATCGAACAACAATGTCCCTGTGGGACCCCACTGGTTACCTCTCTTGTACCAGGTAACTCTTCCCCCCCGACCACGACCACCCTCTGGGTTCTATCCCTTAGCCAGTTTTCCACCCATCTGTCCATCTTTTCCTCAACCCCAGGATCCAGCAACTTCCTGATCAACCTTTTGTATGGCACAGAGACAAAGGCCTTGCTGAAATCAAGAAAGAGAATGCCTACTGCTTGGCCCCTGTCCATAGTCAGTGACACAGTCAAAGAAGTCAGTCAGATTCGTTTGACACGATTCCCCCAATGAACCTATGCTGCCTCGCATCCTGGAGACCATAAATAGATATTCCACCAACCCTTCCCTCTGCATGATCTCAATGAACCTGCCCACAATGGAGGTCAGACTGACTGGTCTGTAATTCCCTGGGTCATCCTTACGACTGCTTTTGTGGAGGGGCACTACATGTGCTGTTCTCCAGTCCAGTGGTACCATGCCTGACTCTAGTGAACTATTAAGTACATCTGCCAGTGGCCCTGCCAGCTCCTTAAGTACCCTTGGATGTACTCTGTCGGGCCTGGTGATTTGTCTACCTTCAATACCAGCAGCCCCTCCCTCACTCTATTCTTCTCTATCACTACATCTGTGTTCTCCTCCCTACTCCTCTTTTCCTGTCCTGAAGGCACTGATCTGTCCTTCTCCCTGGTAAAGACGGAACAGAAGTATTCATTTAGTATCTCTGCTTTTCCCCATTATCCTCCACCCACTCCACCACTTTCTTAAGCTTAACAATCCCTTCCTTCTTGTCCATTTTCTCACTTACATAGCGAAAGAAAGCCTCTTTTGGTCTTCCTGAATTTTCTACAGGCCAACCTCTTTTCCCTTACTACAAGAAGCAAAAACCACTCCAAAGGTAGAGTGCGTGCAGGATATACAGTGTCTTCAGAAGGTATTCACCCCCCCTTGGATTTTGTCACATTTTGTTGTGTTGCTACCAGAATTTTTAATGCATTGAAATGATTTTTCCCCCCCTTGATTCACACAGCATACTCAACAATTCAAAGGGGCAAAAATATTTTTATTGTGTAACAAAAATTTATGAAACATTAAAAACTGAAATATCTTGTTTTCTTAAGTATTCGCCCCCCTGAGTCAATACTTTGTAAAAGCGCCTTTGGCAGCAATATCAGCTTTGAGTCTTTTTGGGTATGTCTGCATCAGCTTTGCACATCTGGATTTGGGGATTTTCGCCCATTCTTCCTTGCAGATTTGCTCAGGCTTTGTCAAGTTGGATGGGGAGCATCAGTGAACCGCAATCTTTAAGTCTTTCCACAGATTCTCAATGGGATTCAAGTCTGGGCTTTGGCTGGGCCACTCAAGGACATTCACCTTCTTGTTCTGAAGCCACTCCAGTGTTGCTTTGGCTGTATTCTTGGGGTCGTTGTCCTGTTGGAACGTAAATCTTCGCCCCAGTCCAAGGTCTGTTGCAGTCTGATGCAGGTTCTCCTCAAGGATGTGCCTGTATTTGGCTCCATTCATTGTTCCCTCTATCCTGACAAGTGCCCCAGTCCCTGCCGCCGAAAAGCATCTCCATAACATGATGCTGCCATCACCATGCTTCATGGTAGGGATGGTGTTACACGGGTGATGAGCTCTGTTCAGTTTGCGCCAGGCATAGCGCTTTGCATTCAGGCCAAAGAGTTCAATTTTTGTTTCACCAGACCAGAGAATCTTTTGCCACATGGTCTCAGTCTGCCACGTGCCTTCTTGCAAACTCTAGGCATGCTATTATGTGGCCTTTTCTCAGGAGTGGCTTCCGTCTAGCCACTCTCCCATAGAGGCTACATCTGTGAAGTGCTGCAGAGATTGTTGTCCTCTGGACAGGTTCTTCCATCTCAGCCATGGAACTCTGTAGTTCTGTCAGGGTGGTCATTGGGTTCTTGGTCACTTCCCTGACCAAGGTCATTCTTGCCCGGTTGCTCAGTTTGGGAGGACGGCCTGCTCTAGGAAGAGTCTGGGTGGTTCCGTAATCTTTCCATTTCCTAATGATGGACTTGACTGTGCTCCTTGGAACTTTCAACACCCTAGAAATGTTTTTATACCCCTCCCCAGATCTATGCCTCCTCACAAGTCTATCACAGAGTTCCACAGACAGCTCCTTGGTCTTCATGGTAGGGTTTCTGCTCTGACATGCACTGTCAACAGTGGGACCTTATATAGACAGGTGTATTTCCTCTGAAATCATGTCAACCATTTGAACTGACCACAGGTGGACTCCATTCAAGTTTTAGAGTGATCTCACAAGGAAATTGGATGCATCTGAGCTCAATTTGGAGTGTCATAGCAAAGGGGGTGAATACTTATCAAATCAAGACATTTCAGGTTTTATTTTAAATTACATGTACAAAAAATTCCAGAAGTTTCATTCCACTTTGACATTATAGAGTAATTTGTGTAGATACGGGACAAAAAATCCCATATAAATGTATTTTAATTTGAGCTTGCAACATCACAAAATGTGACAAAATCCAAGGGGGTGAATATTTCTGAAGGCACTAGCAGGATGATAAAAACACCGCACACTAGTTATAAACAAATAGCAGCTTTATTTAGCAGTGAACACGCCAAATATTGCACAGAACAGCATCATTCACAGACCCATTGTTTGAGATGATTACCGCCATCAGGAGGCCTCCTGATGACGAGTAAATGCAAAACCAGTAGAGGTTCTGTGAGCTGATGTTTTCTGTGCAATATTTGGCGTGTTCACCATAATTTAAATAAAGCTGCTATTTGGTTTATAGCTCGTGTGGTGCAGTTATTTGTTTTGTTTTTTTGCCCTTTTCCCTTACTGCCTGGGCAACCCCAGAACTGAACCAGCTGGGCACTTTGGCCCTTGTCTTCTTACCCCTGAGCCTAACCCACTCATCTGTGGCAACCAGTATTTCATCCTTAATGATGGACCACCTTTGGTCCACCTCCATATCTGCTTTGGTGCCTGCCAGATGGCTCCTTAGCACTTCGCCCATTTTCTTGAAGTCCACCCTCCTGAAATGCAAGATTTTGATCTTAGGATGCTTTCCATGCCCATATCCAACTGGAACCAGACAGTGCAATGGTCACCCAATGGCTCCCTGACTATTCTTTCCTGTATATGCTCCCCACTTGTGAGCACCAGATCAAGAATTTCCTCAGCTGTTGTTGGTTCAGAGACGCTGAGTCAGAAACCCACTCTGCAGTCCTTCCAGGATCACCTGACTTCTGTTACATGTTTTGGAGGGTATGCTCCAGTCCACCTTGGGCAGGTTGAAGTCCCCCACAATTACCACCTCTCCTTTCCCCGCAGCTTCCAACATTTGTGAGCTCAGTTCCCTGTCCCTCTCCTCATCCTGATTGGGTGGTTTGCAAACCACCCCCAACCTCACCTTTCTCCCTCTATTGGACCTTAACTGAATCCATAATGCCTCCATCTCTCCTTCCTCCGACTCCTCCCTCGTGCAAGTTATTCCCTCCCTGATATAAACTGCTACCCCTCCTCCCTTCCCTCCGACTACCCTGTCCCTCCTGTATAGTTTATATCCAGGGATCGCAAGGTCCCAGTCATGGTGTGATGTTGCCCAAGTCTCGGTTACTGCAGCTCTGTCCACCCTCCTCTCTGCTAATAGTGCCTGCAGGTCATCCATCTTGTTTCCAAGACTCAGCGCATTCAGAGACACCACCCTCCACCTAGAATCTGACTTTCCTTCTCTTACCTGAATGTTCTATTCACATTTATTCCCTCTGTGTGCACCCCTCCATGTACTCTTGTTATGTGTTCCTCTCCCCCTCCACCCTTTGCTAACTGTGTTCTCGCCCCTTCCACCCTCTCCCTCCAGACCTCTTCCATCACTGTGGGGTCACTGACTTCTCCTCTCGGAGTCTGTGGGCCTGCATGCCTGCTGCCCCCCCCCAGTAGTTTAAATTAAGTGTTGTGGTTATGTATTCCCCAGTTTGTCCCCGAGTACCCTCAAACCCTCCCTACTGAGGTGTAGCTTTTCTGGTGAAAAAAGTGCTTTGTTTGACCAGGTCTGCTCGCAGTCCCCAATACAGATAAACGTCTCCTCCCTGCACCATGTCCTCAGCCATTCATTACAATCCTCTATTCTTCTTTTCCTGGCTGTGCTGGCCCTTGGTACTGGTATCACCTCTGAGAAGGCCAGCATACTTCCTTCCTCCCTCCCTGCAGTTCTTCCCCAACTCCTTGAACCTACTTTGCACTACCTCAACCTCCTCCTCCCCAGCTAGGTAGTTAGTTCCCAAATGTATAACTAAATGCATTACACTAAAGATTGACCTGTCTACCATGGGTGGAATCCTCATGTTGTCAGGGTTCTAAGTGAGCAATTTTAAGTCTAGGGTGTGTGATTTATGGGTCAATAATTACACACCTTTTGAGGGTGCTGCTTGGCATGAGGTGCTTGCACAGAGTGCCTTTACAACACTCGAGAGAGATGTGTGATTGCTGACTATAATCACACACCTTAAACTGCTTTATCACATTTATGTGCAGAAAAATTCTCAAAAATTCACAAAGTTAAGTTAGAAACACTGATTCTGTGTTCAATTGTGGGAACAGTGTATGGACATACAGTAGTCCCTTAATCTGCATGAACTATTTCAATACTGCCATCACTGACAGTAGGAAGTGTTGTAAAACAGCTTACTTTTCATTTGCTTTCAGTTTTTCTGAACTGACTGCCTTGATCGGTTGTGCACTTGCTGAGTAGTATCAGTGTGATGTGGACTTGGCTTCCACCTTCCTGCCACGATCACTTGTTCAGGTGGCCGCCAGCCGATGTTAGTGTGATGTGCAGTTGCCTTCCACTTTCCCACTGTGATCGCTTGTGCAGTCAGCCACTAGGTGCTGGGGTGAGTGGCTTGAGAGGTGAGACGGGCTTGATTGTCTGAGGTGAAAGGCTGCATGGAGAAGGAGCAGTACCCGCTCATACCATGCCGCCACACTGCAGCTGCTGTTTGGGGGTGGGGTGGGGGATGGTCACAGGCAGAGGCATTCGAGACTGTACATGCTAGGCATGTCATTCTCTTGCTTGCAGGCAGCGCAGGGCTCGTGAATGTAGTAATAACTATTTTGTCTATGTTATGGGCTTTGAATTACTGTAAGTAGTTGTGGATTGTAATTATGGGTCGGTAATTACCGCAAGTACTTTCAGCTAACCAAATCACTTGACTTTTCTACATGTTATAAAGTATTGCTAGGTTGTGAGCTGTACCACTTAATCCCCCAGTAGGGTTGCACATTACCCATACCTAATAATGTGCCCCATCCTGGAGCAAAACAGAAAGCAGGGCTGCAGTTGGGTGGGGTGATAACCGGGACTGTTGTCCTGGGCACCAGGCTCGGGGTGCCCAAGGAGCTGGCATTTTTTTTTTGTTTGTTTTGCAGGTGTTTTTTTTTATTTTTGTTTTGTAGGCATGCAAGCATTTGGGCAGCAAGCTGGCTTGGAAGCCAGCCTCTCAGGAGCTCAATTTTCTGGCAAAGAGTTGAGTGGCAAATCAGCTACAGGCAGTGTAGGTGGCTAGTGACTGGTCCAATGTGAGGACCAATCACGTTGTTCCATTTGAGATCGAGTTGCTGTGGGAACATGTAAATTAAAGCAGTCATCTCCAGGACTCCTCTCCACAGTCTTTGGTCGGCAGCCTGCCAAATCCTCAAATCCTGGTGTTGAATGCTCCATATGGAGCCCCGGGATCTGAGTTCTTAATAAGCCCAGCTTGCAAGGATCGATGACAGACCTGAACCCCCAGAGAATAGCTGGGATGCCGAGGGAAGAACAGGAACCCTGGACAGGATTGGTGACTCTGCAGCCCCAGGAGCAACTCATCTCTCCAGGCCAGCCCACCTCTACAAGTACTGGTACGACCTGAGTGTACAGGGCATTGAAGGGGAGGGCACCCGGATCGACGGGGCAGAAGAGTTGAATACACAAATAATCACTGCTTTGTAGCTGTAGGGGATGCACACGTGTGGTTGGCTGGCACCTAACCCTGCTCCTCATGATTCATGCCTCTCCACCTCCTGCATTGCAAATTGGGGACACTGCTTGAAAAAAAAATCTGGGACAACTTAAACGACCAAAACCAAGGACACTTCTAAAACTGGTTATATCGGATCAAAAAGCACTGCAACGGCATTTGAATTGGTGTTTTCTTGTTAGAGAACTGAACTGTAACATTAACGTGGGACATTATATTTTATGTTTCAAATACCTACTTCTCCCTGATAAAAATATCAATTTTAGGAGGGACAGAGGAAACTTTTAAGGCAAGATTAGGAATGTCCCTGAAAATCAGGGACACTTGAGAAATAAATTATCATATCATATATGCTGCATTTTATGGGATTGTCCCCGTTCACTAAAAATGTCACCAAAGCTTATTCTGGTTCTGTATGTCAGTTTGCATCTGTATCTTCTCCCTCTCCCCCAGGATGAGGCTGGCAATAGGCAGAACTGTGTAGATCTTCTTCAAGACAATCTCCTGCGGCAGGTCATAACACATGGGATATCGGCCGCAGGCATCATTTCCTCCAGATGACTTCTCAGCAGTCAACCCTGGGACCTCCCCCTAACACTACCACATGGTATCTGTATGGCAGGTGTAAAAGGGGGAGGTCCCAGCTACTCCTCAGCTCTTTTCAACCGCGACCTGCATGCAACAAGTTGTCCTTCGGAGCTCTGCTTACCAGTCGTTGACAAAGAGTTCTACCAACCAAACGTTCATTCTAAACGGGTTCATCTACTGATTTCTTCGGATCTCTTATTCTGAAAGTGTTCCTGTGGTCACAGAATCACTACAGAGGACCACCAGAATGTATGTGTTTGGTGCCTTGGTCCTGAACACGACACCCGGGATTGCATCCTCTGTAACCGGTTCAACAAGGCCACGAAACATCGAAGGCTTCAGCAGCTTTATGAGTTCCTCTTGGAGCAGAAGGTTGCCCTTCTGGAGTGGCAGCAACGCTCCAAGCCCAGGGAGTCTTCGACGTCCTCCTCAGGCTCTCACTGCTCTGTGGGTGAGCCCTCCTCGTCGATGTGACAGGGTCTTGGGAAGAAATATGCCAGCAAAACTAAGCATGTTTCTACTGCTCCCTCGTCATCGACAACAAGTACCCCGATCACTACCAAGAAGGTAAATACAGAGGAGGTTGGCCCTACTACTTTGTCTTCTACACCGTCAATGATTGTGGGCTCTGGGGTGATATTGTAGCTGCCAAAGCTGCCCCCCTCCCTTCTGTGGTTTCTAGCCATCGTCCGTCCCTGTTAGCCGAGTCGTCGCTTTGATTTATTAAAATCGCAACTGTAAATGCCATTAAAATGTTTAGATAGTTCAACCCCATTCAAGTTAATGGCATGCACACCACAGCCTTCGCTCTGTGGCATCACAAATGGGGCTGCGTATTACCTGTGTATGGGGGAGGGGTCATGGATTGAGGAAGTAGCTCTGTTTTTTGAGAAGTGCGTTTGAAAAATTATAACTTCTAACAGGGCAGATAAAAAGGAATTCTTTATGGCAGTAAACTTTGGGCCAGGTGAACTGTTGTATATCTTGAGGGAGTGGCAGCTATGAAGCTGTTCTTTAAGGAAGTGGAATGAGAAGGCAACGGCCAGCAGTGAATTTTCATTGAGGGACAGCAAAAAGCACTGCGAATGGAGTGGGGGGGCAAGATGCGAGGGGAGGGTGCCAGACCATAATTTTGAGATGAAGGAGGTACAGTGGGTAAGACATCTGGCATCGAGAGTCAGAGAGGAGAGGGAGGTGTACAAAGAATGGTGGTGAGTAAGCATGGGTTTATTGAGGGCCAGTCGATGGAGTAATACTGGATCCAGTCTGGCTAAGGTGGACTTTGGAGCAGCACTGTAAATGATGTCTTCATAGTCAAATGGGGAGAATCATCTTGGTGAAGATCTCCCTGCAAGTAGGAAGTGGGATACAGTACTGTTTTATCTACCTGCACCACTCCATATTTTCGTAGTAGGCAATTTGCCTAGCTAATCGAAGTAGCTTTGTTTACGTGTGCTTTCATGGCTCCCAGATCATTTTAACATTTTTTTTTGTATCTCCAGGGCAATTTCCTGTGTTTTCCTGTAGATTACATTATCTTGTGTGAAAGCAGAGTGTCTCTGTTTTCCTGTAAGTCTGTAAGAACAATTTCCCTGCAGACTGCTCCATTGCCCTGTAAATTACAGGAATCTCTGTAGATCTAGGAGTGGTAACTTGGCTTCTGGGATGTCATTCACTCCATAACACCCTTTCTGACACTAGACCTGTTCTTTCAGGAGTCCCGCAAGTCTCCATTCTGGGACCTCTCCTGTTTAATGTTTGCCTTAACTCGTTCCCTCTCTCCAGCCAGGGCCGTATGCTGTTGTGTGCGGATGATGCTGTCTTGTTCACCAGTGATCCTGATCCCAAAACTCTATAACAGCGACTCCAGCACAACTTTGCAGATGTCGAAAGGTGGTTAAACGAACACAAACTTATATTGAACTACAAAAAGATGAAAACTTTGTTGTTCTCCAGTCCTCAAACCAGGCATAAATCTTACCTTCTTTCCATCACCAATGCAGTGGGCTCCCATCTAGAGCTTGTTCAGCACTTCAGGTCAGGGATCAACAAATCCCATAGCCCGACGTCCCGGGCTACAATTTTTTGCCATGGGACAACCAATTTCACAGTACTTGGTTGTCCCATGGACAACCAAATCATTATTGCCTTTTTTTTTTTGGCTTAATTCATTCGGTTCACCCAACACCACCACTAGATGTCCCCACCCAGATCTCTCGCTCGGCCGTGGGAAGAGGGGGAGGCAGAGCTCCCATCACGTAATCAAGTGTTAGTTATCATTATCGCTGGTGTAGTAGCAGGGAGCGCCGCCGCTGGAGTAGAAGTCGGGAGGGAGCACCGTGCGCCCGCTGCAATGGGGACCTCCTGCTACCCGCCCATGATCATCACTGCACCCACTGTTGATGTGCTACCCACAGGGCTGCCAGGTAAGCCCACCATTTGCTTTGGGACAGTCCTGTGGGGCGTGGGAATGATAGATGGGGTGGTGGTCGGTTCGCACAGTGCTGCACTCAAGACACCAACGCGCCATTTTGAGAAAAGTGAGCAGGCAGAGTAACTTCAGTGTTTCATGCGGTGCTATTTCTTCAAATGGTATTGGGGTCTGGCTACCAAGAGCGCACGTGTGGGGAGAAGAATATTATGTCTGTCGGTCGCGAGGCATATGTCAGGATCGCTGACGACAAACCAAGTGAAAGGGGAAAAATGTGAGAAAAAAATAAACAATTTGAATTAGGTCAGTCAGTAAGTGACTGAGAAGGACCCTGACCTAAGCCACAGCAATGTAATCACCAGCAGACAACCAGAAAGAAAGTAAAAGTGGTTGCCAACTTCAAGCCAGTGCTTTGGGCAGTAAATAAAAAACAAAAACAAAAAAAACACACACACAAAAGGGAATATTTGTGCAAGCGGTTCAGCAGAAAAGTGTGGGGCAATTGGAACTGGGCAGTTTGGGATAACACAGGAGGAAGAGAGGAAACAGCACGGGTGTGAGACTGGACTTGTGTGTAGGAAAGGGAATCTTGGGTGGCTGGGAAAGAGGACTGAGTAGTGCTTCAGAGAAAGAAGGATTGGTTAAAGAAAAGAAAAATGTGTGCAATTTTACTACACTACAAACTAAAGTGTATTACTTTAAAAAAAAAAAAAAAAAAAAACTATCCTACACTAGCTGACTGGCACCCAGAGTGGTCAGGTGAACACTAAAGTGCACTGTAGGGTTGGGCTCTCTGTATTGTGGGTATTGTAAAAATCACAGCAAAAGAGTGTGGGACAGGTTCAAGGAGGATTAACTGTCAGGACTTGCTGTGTGTGGGGCACTTTGGTACGCAGTTGTAGGGGTAAACATATTCACCCACATCCATGGTGCCGGCATGTACTCTACCTGACTGACACCAGGTGGTTGTTAACTGTACCAACAAGTGTCTGCCATCTATTTCCAGTAACCCGCCTCCATCCCAGTTTTCAAGTACCACCACCCAATGAAAGGCACACACCACGGTGACTGGTAAAATAAATGTTATTAGCATTGAGAAAATATTATTTTACCTGTTTTCTGTTCTACATCTGCATACTATTAACAATACAACCCCCACACCATGTACGTTTCTACACAAGTTTTTAAAAAATTTACGTCGAAATGTACTGGACTACCACTTGAAACTCGGGGACTACTATTTTTGGCAAGGCCAGTTGTCCTGGACTAGCATGCCATTTTGAAATTTGTCGATCCCTGCTTCAGGTATCTGGGAATAACGGTCGACATTTCCCTGTCTTATGCTACGCATATTGACAATATCGCCAAGGCTGTTGACTCACGCATAGGTCATTTCAGACACAGACGTCTGACCTCAGCAGCTCTCAAACTTGTTACTCTTAGCTCAGTGGTCTCACTGCTAGACTACGGACTTGTCATCTATGGATTAGCCACAGAAACATCCCTCCGCCGTATCACTATAGCTCTCAACAAAGCCTGTCGGCCCCTAACTGGTTCCCCCCGTATGACCCATACCTGTGACCTGTATTCTCAGGCTAATTGGCTCCATTTTAAGGGCAGACTAATGTACCAAACATGTCTGCTCACAAAAAAGTCAGCCTTGGAATGATGCCTCCTGGGGTCCAGGAACTCCTCATCCTGTACACCAGTTCTCGCCACACCCGAAGCTCGGATAGCCAGTTTTACAAATTCCCCTATTGTCGCACCTCCCAGGGGCAAAGATCTTTCACCCACCGGGCCCCGCTTTGGTTCAGCTCACTAAACGGTGACATCTCCTTGGCACCCACTCTGGGCTGTTTTAAACGAAAACTTGGACAGCATCCGATTGCTACAGCTAGTTGTCTTGCACTTCCCCAGGTCCTTTTTACCTTCCTCCGTACTCTCCTTATCCTTCATGCTCCTTGCCTTGCTTACCTCCTCTTCCTCCACGCCACCTGCCTGTGCACCCTGCATCTCCTTCCTCCTCACCCTTGACTTGATCCTCTTGACTGTTCTTCATCTCTCCCCTCCCACCGTTCCCTGTTCTTCCTCTCCCTCCTCATCCTTCCTGCCTACATACCCTACATCTCCTCTCCTCCTCTCCCTCCTCGTTCCCCCTGCCTACATACCCTGCATCTCCTCTCCTTGACCAGGCCCTCTGGGCTGATTCTTCTGTCTCTCCCATCCCGCTGTCCCTGCTCTCCCACCTACCCCGCCTACCTGACCATGGGCTATGCCTTTCCTCCCCAAGGTCCTATTCTCCCTTTGTCCTCTGAAACTCGCCCTTGACTTGGCCTTATGGGCTGCACCTCCCTGTCTTCCAATTTTGTGCCCATGGTGTACATTGTACAATGCCACGTTGTTGTTCGCTACCTTGCTCCATAAGTGAATTATCCTTTGTACCGGTTACTATGTTATGTTTTGTATCTAGCTTCCCTCATTATTTGTCTGTTCTTCTGTATTGTATTCCTCTGACGTGGAGCTTATGTAAAGAGTTCCTAGCTCATAGGTGTTAAATCTGAGATGATATTAAATAAAATAATAGTTATACTTGCTTGTAAACTGGAAGAACAAGGATTACTGCATTGACTTCCAATTTGGTTGCAGTGTACTGATACCGTGAACCAGTTACTGTGTAGTCGATTCCTATATGTATACCTATGTGGAAATCATTTCAGTTACCAAAAAATATGTAGCAAGGGTTCGTTTGTTTATTTAGTTTTTGTTAACCAGTTAAGTACACCAGGCAGAAGCTGCCTGTTTTCAGGTATGACCTGGGAGAGTTAAAACATAGGTGATACAACACCAGAACAGTTTTCAGTATACAGCAGTTTCTCAGACAAAAACAAACAATAGACAAAAAAAAGGCAACATTTTAGGATAGGTAAACAGATGTGTCATAAGGTGAATATCACCTACGGCAGACAAAGTGCTGCAGTAGTCTGGCCTCTCCCAGTTTTAGGTATAACTCGGTAATTGAGTAATTTAAATACTTTTAATACATGGATTGTTGAAATAATAGAATTAAAAAGCATACAAAAAAAAATCCTCCTAATAGTGTCGTCCCTGAAGTGATAATACCATACTTGGTGCTGATAATACTATCGTTCTGAGTCCGTAATAGTATTGTTCGGAGCTCTGAACGCTAGTATTATCATAAAAATGGAACAGCACAAGTGCAAGCTCTCCCACAGCACGCTATGTTGCCAGTGTCAATCAAACACTTATCGTCTGAAAACGTGGCTCATGATTGGCCACTTTCTCTTTCTGGGCGGGTGGAACATTTTGAATAACATGGAGGCCATCTCTCGCTTAGTGAGACAAAATCACGACCGAGATATTTCTTTTTTTTTTAATTTTAATTCTTACAGAAAATGGAACTATCCAGTTGATCCTGTGTTCTGGGGGGGGAGAAAAGAAAGAAAAGGTAAGTCTGCCTACCAAAAAAAAGCTTTTCCCCTCAATAGAGGAGTCCGTGCCTGGCCGTGGGACGGGTTAGAAGAGCAAGACAGTGCAGTAGGTGAGAGGAGCGAGACAGTGCGGCGGTCGGCCAGAACAGAGTCTTCCCACAGTAGCCGACCGCCCCTTACAAAAGAAACTGGATCCATATATTAAAAAAAAATAACAAATGCCTAAGTGTGTATTGCCAGGCAGTAATCTCATCTCGAGGTTTTGTGGACTTTGGGAACCTCTCGAGCTTCGCTCTCGAGGTTCCAAGTCCCCAAAACCTCTCAGTGAGATTACTGCCTGGTAATACACACTTGGGTATCTATTTTTCTATTTGTAATTGAGGTATATACTGCATCTAAATGAGTAATAGTGTCAGCAGTAATCCAGTACCACCGCATGAATTGTAAACAGTACCGATTACATATAGAATAAATGTTAGACAACAAGATTACAAGGCTTTAATTACATTTAGGGGTACTAGTGACATAAATCACGGGAGCAGAGCTCAAACGGTTCGTAAATATGACCCGAACCCCAAGATGTAATTACAAACCTTGTAATTTATAGTTGGACTGTTGTATTTAGTACAGTTTGAAAACAAATGTGGTTATTTGGGCTTCTAAAACTGGCAGCAAAACTCCAGTGATCTCTTTGGTCCGTAGCTGTCCAGACCTGTGCGGTAATTGGCCAGTAGCCGCACAGGTCTGGAAAGTGCCTTGCTAGACTTGGAACTTGTTTTCTAGGCTGATGTAACTGCATAGAAGTATCAGTATATTGCTTCATAGCCCATTACCTTATGGCAATGTCAGCCTTTCTGTATCGCACCCACATTGTCAATTGGTAATCGGTACAGCTGGGTATAGTGCACCCCTACCATGAGAATGGCACAGCTCAAGATTTAGAATGTTGGGCACCCAAGGATTCCCTGCACTAATGGCAGATCCCCGTTTCATTGTGCTTTTCGAAGGGGAAAGAGCTACTCTCTTTTCTTGGAAGAATTTTCAACTTCAGGAATTCAAGACTTCAGTTTGGGGCTGCAGTTCTGTTCTGCAGGTTGGGGCTGCCTGTTTTCAGGGAGCACCCCTAAATTTAAATGGTGCCTGTTAAGCTGCGGCTTTAAAATTGAATAACCTGCCTGGTTTTTTTTTTGTTTTTGTTTTTTTTTCTCACTCCCTGTGTGAACTGGAAGCCATTTAATGCCTTGGTATGGTGTTTGTTATGGTCTCCTGTTACATACTTAAAAAAACAAAACAAACAAAAAAAAGAAACTGAGAAAAGGTGCATCAGGTAGGTACAGTTTTATTTAGTGGAGTGTAGGGGCTCGGGGGTCACTCGTCTTTGTCATGGTTCTTTGCCCGCCTCACACCTCGCTTGAGGTTTTTATTAGCCTTTTTTTTTTTTTTTCTGTATTTTACTGTGTTTCTGCCGAGTTTGCCAACTTGTGAGGTGTGTTCTTTTGGGTTTCCCGACTTAGCCTTCATTTTTATGTTTACTTGCGCGCATGCGCAAGAAACATTACAGGGCTCGAAATGTAGCCTTTCTGAAGACATTTCTGTTCCCGGAAATGTATTTTTACAGCCAGCATTTCCGTTGGGAAACGCATGCTGCAGTGTGCTGGCTTGGCCACTTGGCTATAGTGGCAGTAGAGAGCCTCAGTAGTGCGAGTATGCGCCATGCCTGAGATTTTATTTATTTATTTATTTATTTGTTTGTTTGTTTGTTTGTACATCGGTTTACAACCTTTGAGCCAGAGGCTCATTTCCAAAGGTACCTCGTCACATTGAGGACAAATACATAACAAACTTTTGGTTACGGCATATGGGTTACATAGTTAGCAAGCAAGTTAGCAAGCACATGTGATTATAACAGTTAAACAGATAAACCAGTTTAGTTACATGGCACATTCTTGCAGATGGTATGAGCAAGCAGCAGGATAATAGCAGTTCAATCAGCAATGGGTGAGGATTAAAAAAAGAAAAAGGTGTGGTGGATGCTGCCCAGCGGTGCATTGTCAGGGCACAGAGAGCTATGCCTCAGTTATAGACTGCAGCTAAGGCTGCAAGGAATAGTTGGCTTCAAGTGGGGTTTTGAATCTGGAGATCGTGGGGGCATCCGAGATGGGAGCAGGCAGTGAGTTATACCAGGATGGAGCTCTATAGCAGAAGGACCTCTGTCCATGGGAGGTCCTAGTTCTTGGGACCAGAAAAGTGGCCTTGCAGGAGGTTCGTGTACAGACCAAGGGTTGGGCTTGGTGGAGGGAGGCTGTCAGCCTGGGTGGGGATAGCCCGAGAAGAGTTTTTTTTTTTTTTTGATATTAGGCAGGTTTGATATCGAAGACGTTCGTCTAGATTCAGCAATATTGCCATTTCATAGAGCTGGCACGAATGTGTGAGCCTGGGGGCCCCAGTGATTAGTCTGCATGCCTTATTTAGGATGAGGCAAATTTTATTGAGGGCGGTTGTGTCAGCAGCACCGTATACTGGTAGGCCGTAGGCCACAAGGGATAATATAGAGGATGTGACTGCTAGACGGAGGGCAGCGGGGGACAGTTTTATAGCGTATAATATACCTAGCCGCATTAGTGGCTGAAGGGTGCATCAATGTGGGGTGTGGTAGGTGAGGGCTGAGTCAAAGGAGACCCCAAGGTACTTGTAGGAGGGGACTTGCTCTAGTGGTTGTTTGGAGCAGGGGAGGATATGGAGTGGGAAGTTGCTGGCTTTGTTTTGGGGGTGGGCAAAGAGCATTGTTTTTGTTTTTTTGAGATTAATGACTAGTCTGTGCTCTTTAAATCAGGTTTCGGCATCATTATAAGATAGTTGTAGGGAGTCCTGGAGGGAGATAGGGTTACGGTAGGTGGCAAAGATGACGGCGTCATCTGCATACAGCAGAATTTTTCCAGTGCATGCTCTGGGCAGGGTGTTAAGGTAGCGTGAGAAGAGTAGGGGTCCCAGGATGGAGCTCTGAGGAACCCCTGAGCAGATGGGACAGGTTTTGGAAAGTGGCCCATTAATTCTGACACATTGGGAGCGGGCAGATAGGTAGCTGGTGCACCAGGCGAGAGGCCCAGTAGAGAAGCCAGTGTGACAGAGGGCATCCAGCAGGAGGGGGTGGGAGACAGTGTTGAAAGCCTTTGAGAGGTCGACGAACACTGCCCCGGCTAGGGAGCCAGAGTCCAGAGAGGAGTGTAGGAAAGTCGAAAATTCAACTAGTGCAGTGCTGGTACTGTGTCCTGCACAGAAACCATGCTGTTCAGGGCAGAGGATGTTGTGTTTGGTCAGGTATTCAGTGATTTGCGTGGCAACCAGCTTTTCTAGGGCTTTGGAGAGGGGTGGGAGTATGGAGATAGGACGGTAGTTCCCGGCAGAGGACCTGTCACCACCTTTGTGAATGGGAATAACAATGGCGGTTTTCCATGCAGTTGGGAATTGCCTCAGACAGAGGGATTTGTTGAGAAGGCTGGTGAGTGGGGCAAGGACCTGATCCAGTACCAGACGGAGAATGCTGGGGTCCAAGGAGACGTCGCCAGGACTATTGCCCTTTAATGCTCTGAATAGGTAGGGTCTGGCTTCCTGGGCAGTTACCCTACGTAGGTAGAAGCTAGGGCATTGGAGGACTGGGCAGGTAGGGAGGGTGGCAGGTCAAAGAAATTACTAGGGAGGACAGAGCTAAGGTCCGTAAAGGATGTGTTAAGGTAGTTTGCAGTGTTTGCTGGGTCCGTAACGGTAGAGCCGTCAATGATGATCTGGGATGGGGGAGGGGAGCGTGCGCTCCCATTTAATTGTTTGACATTATCCCAGAAAGTTCGGGCACACCCCCAGGAGGAGGTGAGAGTGGCCTGCTAGTGGTCGGCCTTGGCTTTTCTGATGGCCCAAGTGCACTTATTCCGCGCAGCATTGTAGGCCTGTCTGTCAGCCATCCGGCCTGTTTCTGTGGCAAAGCGCCATAGGTTATCTCTAAGCCTGAGCAATTGTAATAGGGCAGGAGTAATCCAAGGCACTTAATGTTTTTTGGTTTGGGCAGCCGTGAAGGGTGCGAAGAGGTCACAGGCTTTGTTAAAGGTTTGGGAAAAGAAGGCGAGGGCAGTATCTATGTCAGGAGCGTGGTGAATGGAGGACAAGTTTATCTGGGCAAGAAATTGCATGAGGTTTTTCAGCCCACCTGGTCTGAAATGCCGGCGGAGTGTGGGCTGGGCTGTGAGTCAGGGCGAGGGGGTCACTCAGCGGAATAGGATAGGGGAATGGTCACTGAGTGAGTCAGGGAGGACTTGGATATCCAGGATTTTTTGGGGCGGTTGGTGATAACATCTAGGAGGGTGCTGGTACCTCTCTTAGGGTTTACTCTTGTGGGTTGGGAGATTAGTTGTGTCAGATCAGTGGCCTGAAGAGTCCCGGTGGTGGGAGGCGGCGCTGAGCCAGTTCACGTTAAGGTCCCCCACAGGACTTGTCTCTGTGAGGAAGGGTGGCAAGATAATCAGTTAAGGATAATAGTACCGGGTTTTGGTTCTTTGGGGAATGTGAGGCAGTGGTGAGATAAAGGGGGCCCCTGGAGGGGTCCGGAGTAAGTTAAAGGCTAAGGGCCTGTGCCCCGCTTGCAAGGGCCGGAGCAGGGAGTGCTTGGCCAGTGAGTGTATCCCTGGTATAGATTGCACAGCCACCGCCACATTTGCCTACACGATCCTCCCGGTATAGGGTGTAGCCAGGAAGGGAGACAAAGGAGTCAGGGGTGGACTTTGATAGCCACGTTTCCACCAGCGCAATATCATCTAGTTTGTGCAGCATGACCCAGCATTGGAGGGTATCATATATTTTTTCAATATGCTGCATATATTCATGGAGGCTATGGGCAGACTGGGGGACCCACCTGGTGAGCAGGTCTGTGTGGGGCCTGGGTTAGGATGTATATTGCCTGTTAAGAGTAGAAGGAGGACCACGGCTCTGGCTAGGGAGCGGTGATGTGTACGCTTCCAATGGGCATGTGGGGATGGGGAGGGGACCTTCAGGGAACAGGGGATGGGTAGGGTTTGCCAGGTTGGGAGGGCGAGAACAATTTGCCGCCAAAGAGAGCCTGGGTAGGGGGTGGGGAGGTACCCAGGGGATGGGTGCTGTGGGCCAGTGCACATGGTCAGTGTAGAGTGAGATCGAACTATGTCAGGGACAATTGTTGGCACTGGTGCCAGTGAGCCAGGGGAGATGACTGGCTGGTGGGACGAGGGTACTAGACAGTAGATGAGGGGGAGGCATTTTAGGAGAAGGCGGACTAACATAGCTTTAGTGGTAGCAGTAGGATAGAAAGGTAGAAGTATTTAGGTTGTCTTCCAGAAAGCATGGATACCACTTTGGATTAGTGGTAGTGACACGGACTCTGGTGGACAGGGTACAAGGTTTGAGTCTCTGCCAGGGCAGCTAGAAAAGTGCCTGGGTGAGAGCAGTGATCTGTGTTCTAGGGGTCTGATGCAGGCTGGTTTGGGGCCAAGAACAGGGTGAGAAATAGCGACTCCTAGTGGTCACTGGGTGTAGGTTAGGTGGTGCAGTTGGGAGTCAGGAGGTAGGGCTAGCTGTGGGGCTGGGTGCTGGGAGAGGTGTGGGCAGAGGTAGGTGTGAGTTGCAGAGAAGAGAAGTGGCACAGGAGGTTAGAGGGTTCCAGGAAGTTGGAGGGGAGGAAGACAGGTAGTGGAGCCTGAGGTGGGAGTGTGTGGGTCCCTCTAGCGGCTGGCAGGTATAACCTGCAAATGGAAAAGTGGGGACTTAGTATTTCAGCAGGCAGGAAGTGATGGTATTTCAGCAGGCAGGAAGTGATGTCATGAGGCAGGGCCTATAAATTAAGGGACACCAGTGGGTGGGGCAGTCGACGTGCGCAGTGTGTTGACAGGCTAACCCCCCTCAGAAAGGCGCTGCTGTATGAGATAGTTTATTACCTCTAGGCAGCCACGAGAAGTGTTCGCCCCAGGAGGGATCGATCTTTGCTTGGGATCCTGATTGTCTCGGAAGGGCGACCGCAGGCAGATAGAAGGGGAGTCTAAAAAACAAAGGCACATCATGCGCTGAAGTGGAGGGGGGACACGCTACCCTAAACACAATGACGACTGGCACTCAAGTGCATGATGTGCTGGAGGGGGAGCGCTGAAGGAGGAGGGAGAGTCTGTATGTGAGCACGTCGTGTGTTGAGGCAAGCGGGCAGGAAGAAGACAGCCTGCTTGTGGGATTTGTTGCGCTGATTCAGACAAGAAAGATGTGGGTCCATAACTGTGAAGCGGAGCGTGGGAAGGTGGCGATCATCATGGGCTGAAGAAGAGGCTGAAGAGGAAAAAAAAAAAAGGCAGGAGGCATGCAGGACCACAGTACAGGTGGGTGACGCTACGATGTGACACCACAATGTAGTTCTCAATGTCCAGTGTAGTTCTAACCATTAAACAAGTGTTGTTTGGTTTCTCTCTCTCTGCCCACCCTGTGACTTTTTATACAGCAGTCTGTATGGATTTTGATTTTCAAATCTGCATAACTGTTCTGCCTCAAGTGCTTGGAGCCTAACTCAAGTGCATTTCTGCTGGAACTGCTTATTTTGTCACTGTGTATTTAGGTGGAACATGTTTGTAAATGAGCACTGGTGCTCAAAAGGTAAAGGAAGAGATGGGGGCGTGGTCCTGTGACACAATTTATTGAAAAACCAAAACAAACTAAGGGCTCTGCAGAGAACAGACCTGCCTGAACAAACAGGGGGCAAATGCCCTGCCTCAGGGCAATAAACGTGGCAGAGTGAGAGGGGAAAAGTCCTGTGGCATAAGTGGGGTTAAAAAAAACAAAAAGAAGGCTCTGCAGAAAGGGGAAAACATTATAACGGAGGAGCAAAACATCCTCTTCAGATCAAAGGGCAGAGTGTGAGAGCAAATAAACCTGTGGCACAATAAGTTGATGGGGAGGGGGGAAGCTCTGCAGAAACAAAAGCTAGTGCTGCCTGAACAGTAAAAAGAGGGGCAAACATGTGTGAACATTCAGGCTGAAACTGATTAAGGGCAGAGTGTTGGGGGAGGGGAGTCTGGTACAATCTGGAAGAAAAACATACACAAGGCTCACAGAAAGGGACACATCCTGCATGAACAGAAAAACAGTTTTGAGGAAGGGGCATGACTCCTGCAGTTGGGTCTTGGAACAAAGGGTAGAGTGTTTGGGTCAAAAGTCCTAGGGCATAATTGGGGAGGGGAAAACAAAAGTCTCTAAGAAAGGGGGAATCCTAACAGAACAAAGGGCAAAACACCTTGCCTGAACAGTTGGCCTTTCTGGGGAAAACCAAAACTCTGCAGACTAAGTAATTCGAAGACTACAGCGAGGGTGGAAATGTCGATCACCTGTCAAGGCTGTACTTCAAAAAGAGCACTGCAGTCCACTAATTCACAGGATTGTGAATGGAGAATTAAACTGTGTGTGCTGTGATTTGACTAAATAATAAACACTCTCACGACTGAATTAAATAAAAATCTGTTTTGACAAATTACATTTTGCTCATCAGTAAGCATCACCATGTCTCTTAGATTTGGGTTTACAACTCAACCTATCAAGCAGTTCCTCTGAGGGAAGAGAGTGAAGGGGAGGATTAACTTGTGTTCCTGCACTGCTCTGCTATGTTTTCTAAAATAAATATTGTTTTCTCTGTAGAAATGTACCACGTGCCCTGGAAATGTAAGCTGCACCTCCTACATTTCCAGAGGAAATGACTCTTCGAGCCCATTATCTCTAGCCCTACATTATGCGGCAGCTTAGGAGAGAAGTGGGTTGTGGAGGTGCGGCACTGTGGCAGCCAACGGTGGCACTGCATTTGGGGGCTTGGCACTGGTGGATCAATGCAGGCACACTGTACTGGTGACATTGGTTTCCAAAAGTGCCACCAAGTTGAAATGATTTCACCGCCGCAATGAGGGGCTGCCTCGTCGTTGCAGCATCAGCCATTCCGCTGCAGTGAGGGAGTACCCGTCATTGCAGGGTGGTACATTGCCTAGTGTAACATGTTTTGTAAATGTGCCCCATGAAAGCAGACGGGGGTGGCCAGTCCCACTATCAGCATGACCCCGACCCAGTTCATTTGCCGACGGGGGAGCCCACTCCCTGTCAGCATAATGTCACCCCATTTGTTGTGTGCCGAGGAGTGCTCAATCCCCCTCTGCATCATGCACCCCCCCAACAGTCTTTCTTTGCTGATGGGGGGCCCAATCCCCATCCCCATCTGGTTCAGCCCCCTTCCCAGTTCAGTTTGTTGACGGGGAGCCCACCCATCGGCACACGTCTCCCCCAATTTGTTGTGTGCGGGGGTGCCTAGTCCCCTCGGCCCCCCAACTCAGTATGTGCCAACGGGGTGCCTAACTCTGTCGGCTACAGCCCCCAAAAACACTCAGGTGACACACTGGGAGCCCACCCCAGCACGGCAAATGTCCCTGTGTTTAGTAATTAAAAAAAAAAAATTCCCACGATGTTTTTCTTTTTTTTTTTTTTAAACCTGTAAAACAGAAAACTGTCCCTCATTGAGTCCGGTGGCCCCTCCCAACCTCCCTCACCCCATACTTACCTCCGGAGCCCAGCGTGACGATCTTCGGTGGACCGGGAACACATCTGCACTCTTCAAAGCCGACCGCGAACTAAAGAAATGCCAGTAAGCTGTAGAATGGCATAAATAGGGGTTTTTCAACTTTGGTGCATATCTTGGGCATTTTGGGGAATTTTGGCACCAACTTTTCAACATGGGGTTATTGGGACCCCTCCTCATGAATTCAGTCACTGTCGTGTCGTTATTTGATCCCGAAAGGTGATTTCGTGGTCACTGCACAGAATCACCTTACGGGACCGATTAACGAAATGGCAGTGCCACTGTTCGTAAGGTAGGCTCTCAAAAGGCTATGTTGCAAATTTGGTGAAAAAAATCCAAAAAGACTGTTTCACGAGTGTGTGTTGTGCTGTTTTCACACATATTCGTAACTTTGCGAGTTTGTAATATTTTCAAAACCAGATTTTCAACATTGGCATTTTTCCACACCTCTTTATGAGCAGTACAGCTGTTATTTTGCAGATCCTGGCCAAAATGTGTTTTCGCACTTCCAGCACAGAATAGCGCGGTCTCTGTGGGAAATCAGTTTTTAGGGTAGATTGAGAAAATGACAGTGACACTGTCCTAAAATACCTATGTTGAAAATTTGGTGATGAAAATCCATAAAATGACTGTGTTACAAGTGTGTGTTGCGCAGTTTCCACGCACCCTTGTAGCTTCGCAAATTTGTAATATTTTCACGCCGGATTTTCAACACTGGCATTTTTTTCACACCGCCTTATGAACAGTACAGCAGTCATTTTTCACATCCTGGCCGAAATGTGTTTTCGCACTTCCGGTGCATAATAGCGCGGTCTCTGTGGGAAATCAGTGTTTGGGACAGATTAAGATCGAGAGAGGGGGAGTGAGCGAACTCAACTGAACTCTGTCGGGACTGCTGCGGATTTTTTTGTGGGCAGAAAAAGGTGCCAATGCAGGTAGGATCCCAGTACAAAAGGGCAGCCTGCAGTGCCAGGAGAAACAAAACGGGGAGTGAGCTAGTCAAGGAGTTCTGTCGGACCAAGGCAGATTCCGTTGTCAGAAAGGCGCCAACGAGGCAGGAGCCCAGTACTAAAGGGCAGCCTGCTGTGCTGGGAGAAACCAACAAGTGAGAGAGGGGAGGAGCAAGCTCAGTGGAGCTCTGTCGGGACAGCTGTGAACTTCTTTGTGGGCAGCGCAGGCAGGAGCCCAGTACAAAAGGGCAGCCTGCAGCACCGGGAGAAACGGAACGAGCGAGTGAGAGAGGGGGAGTGAGCAAGCTCAATGGAGCTCTGTCGGGACTGCTGCGGATTTCTTTGTGGTCAGAAAAAGGTGCCAACGCAGGCAGGAGCCCAGTACAAAAGTGCAGCCTGCAGTGCTGGGAGAAATAGAATGAGCGAGTGAGAGAAGGGGAGTGAGCAAGCTCAGTGGAGCTCTTCGGGACTTTAGAGTTGCCCACCCTCCCGCCCATGGACCTCTGTGGTCCTATATTACAGCAGGGTCTCTGGGATGGAGACAAAACAATGATGGGATACTTTAGGATTGCTATAATAATACAGATTTAGTTCTGTTTATTTATCTAGCTGAGCTGAGTAATACTTGGAGTGCAATAGAATTTCTAATTGGGCTAAGTGAAACTATATGGTAGCTGAGGGGTGAAAAACGGACAAGGAGGCTTTAGGATTGCTACAGTAATACAGTATCTAACGGATGAGATTTGAGACTGAATTAACCTGGTTGGCAAAGGGGCAGTAGGGGCACTAGTGTGGAGGAGGGGAACAGGAATTTGAGTAAATAGAGGCCTAACAGTTGTAGTAGGGTACAGAAACTGGGAGTAAGAGCCCGTAACATAAGATGGGGCCCAAAATGAGGCAGGTGCCACATGTCAATAGGGCGGTCATCTTTGGAAGGGTGGTGGGGAGTACAGGGTGCGAGTCTGCCATGATCCTGGACTGGGCTTGGAGGATGGGGGGTGTATGGTCTGTAGACGACTGGCAAGTTTTAGGGAGGAACTGTGGAGGTTAGGAGGAGTCTAATTGGCAGGGCAGATGAGTATGGTGGGCATCCTGGCTGGGGGGGAGGGGGGAGATAGGGGATGGCAAGGGGGGGACGGAGGAAGAACAACGAGGGACTGAAACTGACCCCAGTATCTGAGGCACTAACAGCAAAGAGAGGAGAAGGGAGGAGGTGCCTGAGGCGAGGGTGGGCCTCCTGATGGGGGAGGAAGAGACCACTTTGAGTACCAGGGGAGAGAGCAGATGGCTGCGGGTAGGGAGGGACCGGGGTGGCATGGAGGGGAACAAGTAGGAGGGGGGAACCGATAGGGGGAAGAGATGTAGGAGGGGTATCGACTAGGAATAGATTCGAGCCTCTGCTATGGGGGAGAGAGGGAAGCAGGAACATACAGAAGGGGAGAGGACAAGGGGCATGAGAGGATGGCAACAGGTAGGGGAAGAGATGACGAGGACGAAAGGTTAGAAGGGGGCTGGTTAGGAAGGAGGGGTAAGTGACTGGAGGAGAGAAGGCTACAGGAAGGGGAAGGATGGAGGGACATCAATATCGGGGTAGAAGAGAATGGGGGCTCTAAATTGACAACAGTGGGGATAGGAGAGGGGTTGGAAATCAGGAGGGGAGGTTGACATGGGAAGCCCAGTAGGGAAGGGGTACAAGGGGGATGGGAGGAATAAGGCAGAGAAAAGGGGTGAGGCGGAAGTAGGGGGTACAGATACAGAATTCACAGAGGGTGCAGCTGGCGAAGGTAAGGGGCAAGGAAGAACGAATACTGGGGTGGTGGAAGGGGCATTAGAAGGGAAAGGGAGTAAGGGACGGGGGGTACTCATCCTGGGGGATTCTATACTGAAAGGGGTGAGATGGGGCGGAAGGGGGAAGGCACAGCTGTATTTGGGTTGAAGCTATCCCCAGGTTGACTGCAGGAGGGGCAGGGCAGGCACTGCTCAAGTGTACAGTGAGGGGGAGGAAGAAACCTTATTTAGTGTTGCATGTGGGTACAAATGACTTGGCAGGGGAGACTGTGGAAGTAGTGAGGGGGAGGTCTGAGTAATTGGGCAGGCAGTGTGAGGGAGTGGGGGAGTCCGTGGCATTCTTGGAGGTACTCCTGGTACCATGTGCAAGCGTGGGGAAGAAGGGTAGGATTAAGGAGTTCAACCAGTGGCTGAGGGATTGGTGCCACACCAAAAATTATGGGTTAGTGACTAACTGGGGCAGGGTCTGGGGGAATAATGACTTGTACATGGGGACAGGGTACACTTATTTATTTATTCAAATCTAGGATTACAAATATCTTTGAGCGGAGGCTCTTTTACAAAGATTCCACGTCAGAAAATGGTACGTACAAAAAAATAAGAACTGCAGTAATTTACAGAAATCAAACACATAAATCAGCAACCACAAAGATGCCACAACTAGGAGGAATAGCAGTGGGCAGCCCAGAGAGGCAGCAGGGGGAAAGGAGGAGAGACGAGAGAAATGACTGGGAGACACACACAGGAAGAGACTAGCGCAGCACAACGGCATTGTCAAAAGGACTACAGGGAGAGGTGCTAGCGGTTTGGACCAGTTAGCAGTGGCAGTCACAGGAGCTGGAGGCAGCAATATGGAGGCGTAGTCTGTTTCTGAACATACCCAGAGTGGTGGTAGGGGGGATGACAGAACCAGTGGCATTCATCCAGCTAGGAGCATGGTGAGCAGAGGAACGTTGGCCCTGTGTGGTGCAACAGCGGGGAACCTGGAATAGCTGATGTTCATCCCCTCTGGCGTTATGTGGATTTAAACTAGGGCACAGGAGAGCTTGGACACCAGGGGGAGCAAGGCCTAAGGTAATTTTTTTCGTCATGAGGCAAGTCTGGTACTTTATGCGGTTGGCATATTGTAGCCACCCCATTTGTGCATATAGGTCACAAGTATGCGTGAGTCAGTGGGCTCCAGTAATGAGCCGACAAGCCTTGTTTAAGGAGGTCACAATACGTTTGAGAGCAGTAGCAGGTGCAGAGCCATATATAATGAGGCCGTAGTCAATGATGGAGACAACCGTACTAAGTACAGCAGCCTTAAGGACAGCCGGGGTGAGGTATTCTCTATTCTGGTAGAGTAAACCAATGCGTGAGTTGGCAGCTCTGGCAACGTTATCAATGTGTGCCCCATAGGATAGGTTAGGGTCAAGTGAGATTCCAAGGTATTTAAAGGATGCCACCTGTTCCAGGGTAGTCCCGAGGCTTGTAGAAATGACCATTGGGTGAGACCTATGCTGGTTTTGGGAGCTGCAAAAGAGCATCGACTTGTTTTTTTTTTTTTGTGGTTTAGGACTAGTTTGTGGTCAGCGAATCAGTTCTCAACTGCAGTGAATCTTAGCTGTAAGTTGTGTTGAAGGGTTTGTGGATCTTTGTGGGAGGTGAGTAGCACAGTGTCATCAGCGTAGAGGATGATTTGTTCAGGGCAGGAAAGTGGAAGGGAGTTCAGAAAAAGGCTGAAAAGTAGAGGGCCCAGGATAGATCCTTGGGGGACACCAGAGAGGACAGGTTTAGAGTCGGAGAGTAGACCAGCGATTTTTACTCTTTGAGAGCGTTTTTCAAGGTAACTTTTGAACCACTTGAGCAGGAAGGGAAGAGGAGTATTAAAGGCAGGATTAGAGGGGTATATCTCTACTAAGGTGGATTTAAACTAGTGGAGGGGTGGCCAGAACACTGAGGTTGGTAGAAAGGTCCAGACAGGGGAACCTAATGAGCTCATCTCCCTAGATATAGGTAAAGGCAGAGGTGTAGTAACCCTAGGAGGGGGCGGGCAGAGTGGTCTGAGTGTAATACAGAAGGCACCACCACCCGGTAAGAATAAGGAGGAGAAAGGGTGCGGAGTACCGAGAGGAGGGACACAGGCCAAGGAGGAGAAGAGTGAGGAGGAGAAGGAGGGGTATGGGTGGAAGGTGGTCTCTCTCAATGCAGTAAGCCTGGGGGACAAAACTGCAGAGCTTCAGGTGCTCCTTTCAGAGGGGAAGGTGGACATTGCTGCAGTGACAGAGACTTGGGCCACAGAGCACCATGATTGGGACTTAGCAATCCCGGGATAGAGGAGGGACCAGGGGGTTGGAAGGGGGGTTGCAGTCTCTGAGGGAAGGGATTAAATGCATAAGGGGCGAGGGAGAAGAGGAGAGGACAGAGGCGCTTTGGGTGCAGCGCATGAACTCCAAGGGCAGAAAGCTGAGGTTGGTTGTGGTGTACAGACCGATAGCCTAATCCGGGGAACTGGATGGGGAGTTGGCAGAGCAGATGAGGAGGGTGTGTAGAAGGGTGAGTGTGGTGATAGTGGGGGATTTTAACCTACCACGGGTTGACTGGAGCACCTCGGCCACTAGCAGTACCAGGGAGCAGGTGCTTCTTGATGCATTCAAGGACGGCCTTCTGACGCAGTTGGTAAGTGGGGCCACAAGGCTTGGTAGCACTCTAGACCTAGTACTGGTAAGTGGGGGGAGGTGGTGAGGGCGGTAAGGGTGGAGGACCCACTAGCAGGTAGCGACCACCAAACAGTGTGGCTCATTCTTGCACTGGGCAGGGAGACAGGAGGCATGGGCACTAAGGTGGTGGACTTTATTAGGGTGGACTTTGGGGGGATGGGAGCAATACTGCAAAGGAGACTCCAGGATATAAGGCCGGGGATGGATGCAAAACAAAAGTGGGGAGTCATAAAGACTGGGCTAACAGAGGCCACAGTAGCATGCACCAAGGCCAGGAGTAAGAAGAGCAGAGTCAATAAACCATGCTGGCTGAACAAGGAAGTGCTGCAGGGGGTGAGGGCAAAGATGGCTGCATACCAGAAGTAGAGGAGAACAGGGAAGGGAGAGGATAAGAAGGCTTTCGGGAGTTGGTCAAGGGGAGGTTGCTAGGAGGGTGAAAAAAAGCTAAGGCCTGCAGGCAGTTAAGTTCCGCACAGGGCATAAAGGGAGGGGGAAAAGGACTTTTTTAGGTGTGTTAGGGAAAAAAAGAAAGTGCAAGGAACATAGTGTGAGAATAAAGCAGGAAGGGGACTGGGTGAAAAAGGGAGAGGAGCAAATGGAATTTGTAAATGAATACTTCTGCTCCTTTTTCCCTAAGGAGAGGGATGGTCCACTACCAGAATGGGCTTTGGGGGGGTGGGGAAAGGAGGTGATGACAAAGTGATCACAGGAGGTAGGGTGCTAAAGGGGCTGAGGGCAGTAAGGGTGGACAAGGCACCAAGTCCCGATGACATCCACCCCAGGGTGCTGAGAGAGATGGCAGAGCTGTTGGCTGAGCCACTGGCAGATGTGTTCAGCACCTCCTTGGAAACGGGGGGGGTGTGTCCAAGATGGGCGGCAACATGGGTTCGTCTCGGGGAGGTCTTGTCAAACCAACCTAATAGAGTATTGTGACTGGGTGACAAGGGAGTTGGACAGGGGCCATGCAGTACATGTCCTGTACTTGGACTTCAGTAAGGCCTTTGATACAATGCCACATGGGAGACTGGAGGGGAAGCTGACGGAAGTGGGGGTGGGAGAAAAGCTGACTAAATGGATAGAGAACTGGTTACAGGGGAAGGTGCAGAGGGTGGTTTTGGTGGGGGAGCTCTCTGCACCCAGAACAGTGACAAGCGGGGTGCCGCAGGCATCAGTGCTGGGCCTGGTGCTATTTGGGCTCTTTATCTCTGATATAGCACACGGAGTGGGGAGCAGGGTTAGTTTGATCGTAGATGATACCAAATTGGGTCGGTGGTGGATGAGGAGGACGGATGGGAAAAACTGCAGGAGGACCTAACCAAACTAGAGACATGGTCGGCGGAGTGGCAGCTAAGATTCAGTGCAAAGAAGTGTAAGGAGATGCACTTCAGGGCTAAGAACCAGAAGAGGAACTATTGGTTGGGGATCACAGAGGAGGAGAAGGACCTAGTGGTGTTAGTAACTGGGAGCATGAACAACTCGCCCAGTGCAGGAGAGCAGCAGCGAAAGCAGACAGGATGCTGGGGTGCATTGCAAGGGGGTTCTCATCCAGACACAGGGATGTGATCCTACCTCTCTACAGATCATTGGTCAGACCACACCTGGAGTACTGTGTGCAATACTGGAGGCCATACCTGAGGAGGGATATAAAGTTACTGGAGGGGGTGCAAAGGAGGGCAACAAATTAAAGGGGATGGAAGGAAAGGAATATGAAGTTAGGCTGAAGGAGCTGAACATGTACACACTGGAGGACAGGAGGGATGGGGGGATATGATTGCGGTATTTAAATACCCGAGGGAGTGATTAAACTGAGGAGTGGAAGAGAGATGAAATGGCACAGACTAAGGTTGGCAGGGGGATATTTCAAGAAGGAAATGAGGAGGCACTACTTCTCTGACAAGGTGGTGTTTAGTTGGAATGCACTGCCAGAGAGGGTGGTAACACGTAGGACAGTCAGTAGCTTTAAGGGGGCATGGGATAAAGCAAGAGGAAGAGTCGGGGGCAGGGGCTGGGACAAGCTGGGGAGGAACTGAGGGGGAGGAGGCTGGGGCAGCTGCAATCTAGGGTGCTAGCCGCACACTCTAGCAGACTTACATAGATTGATTGCTGTGTTCTGCTGACAGATTCGTATGTTCATAGGTTTGTATGTATGTTCGTATGTAAAATCACAGTGACTGTTCATGAGCAAAGGTCCTAAAATGCCTATGTTGAAAATTTGGGGACAAATGTCCATAAAATGACTGTTACGAGCGTGCATTTTGCAGTTTCCACGCACCCTCGTAGCTTCACAAATTTGTAGTATTTTTACTCCAGATTTTCAACATTGGCATTTTTTCGACCTCCTTATGAACAGTACAGCTGTCATTTTTCACATCCTGCCCGAAATATGCGTTTACACATCTGGCGCAGAATAGCATGGTTGCTGTGGGAAATCAATGTTTGGGACAGATTAAGAAAATCATAGTGACAGTGTTCATGAGCAGAGGTCACAAATGCCTAGGTTGAAAATTTGGTGAAATAATTCCACTAAATGACTGTTACGTGCATGCGTTTCACATTTTCCATGTACGCTCGGAAGTTTTGAGTATTTTTAATATTTTCACTACAGATTTTCAACATTGCCATCTCTTCACACCTCCCTGTGAATGGTACAGCTGTCATTCTTCACATCCTACCCGATCTGTGTGTTTTCGTACATCTGGCGCACAATGGCACGGTCGCTGTGGAAACTCAAATTTCAGGACATATTGACAAAATCACAGTGCCATTGTTCATGGGAAGAGATCCCAAATGCTTTCATGAGGTGGGGGCCACAAAATGGCCATGTTGAAAATTTGTACTGCAAATACCAACAAATGCCTGGGGCATTACGGTTTCTAACCATAACGTCCCACCCTGTACAAACTGACAGGCATCAGGGGTGTGCCTTTGGATTGCCGACTGTAATGCTCATGCCATTCCGCCCCCACCCTGCAGCCAGTTACAGGCAGCGAGGTGTGCCTTGGACTCTTCGGCCCCAAAGTTCACACCATTCTCCTATATTGCACCCATTTTAGCATAGGTCCTTATGGAGTGGGGTGACTGTAAAGCCGAACACCCCAAGGCACACCTCAACACTTGTCAGTGTGTGCAGGATAGGGTGAGGTGAAATGGCATGACCGTTATGGGTGACAACCCAAACGCATACTCCAATGCCTGTCTGTCTCTGCAGGTGGAGGTGAGGTTGGCGTGAAGTTCAATACTTCACTGCCATTCCTACTCTGCATCTGTCTATCTGCTGCGTTTCCAATGCTAATACCAGCAAGCAAACATTTGGCATTGACAAATGCTTGTTTACAATTGTGCAGCTGCTGTTAGAACTAGGCAAGTCCTTCCTCAACTTTACAGTTTCCCACCAGTAGGCGGGGATGCAGCGTTTGTGCCTTGAGAGGAGTGCACACTCAGTTATAGCCTTTCAGGTGGCTGGTATGTTGTTTTACAGTTGGCTGGCAGTTTTTGTGGTGTTTTCACAATTCCGTTTTAAAAATCTGTCACAGTTTGTTTCAGTTGTGGAGCAACTTTCTCAAAGACAGTTTAAAATAAAGTTTCTGTCACAGTTTTTTTGCAGTTTTTGGCACCATGGCTTTCAGGAGACCATGCATTATGAAAAGATGCAATACCTGCAGAAGGGTGATGAGGCCCTCTCCTGTGGGTGCATAGTGTTCTCATTGTGTTGCCCAGCGTAATTTCTCTCACAGTTCCCCGCCCCAAGCTGGTCCTCCGAGCTAGGGGGGCACCTGGTCTGTCGCTTGGCAGTGGCAAAGCAAAATTGCGTAAAAATCTCTCTTCACTCTTTGGTGAGCTTTTGAGCCCTGATGTCCCGCAGGGCCTCCCAGCAGATACACCTGACCCCAGACTGGGCCCCTTGGGTCAGGGGGAACCTACACAGGCGTGTCCAGGTGTGATGCAGCAGGAGCAGGCTGCAGAATCTGATATGCAGGCAGATCCTGACCCATTGGAAGGTCAGGAGGATGGTTATGAGGATCTTGGGGAAACGCCTGACCTTAGAAAATTACTTTCAGATGAGGTGGACATCCTCCTCTGAGCAGGAGGTAGAGGAAGGAGAGTGGACGGAGCCCAAGACCAGGATACTGATTCCACCCTCCTTTGATAATAGGTTCTTGTCATTTTTGATAGCTGAGGTATATAGATCTTTACAGCTCAAGGAGGAGCAGTCCACGGAGACACTGGATGTTAAATCCAATTCTGTCAGCATCCTCCAATGCTCCAAAATGTTTCCCAGGTCTTCTCCACTGTGACCAAATTATTGAACAGGAATGGGCAGGTGTGGAGGAGAGAAGAAATCTCCCAAAAACTAGGAATTATCCTTTTTAAGGGGAGAGGTCTTGCAAGTGGGACCCCAACCCCCAGCAGGCAAGGCTGTTTATAATGCCATAAAGCACATCACCATTCCAATGGAGGGGACTGTGGCACTATCAGATTTGCATGACAAGAGGATAGATTCCTCAAGCAAGAGGGCCTTTGCCGCTGCAAGCTCAAACATTTGTACCTTCTAGGCTTCATTTATTGTTGCCAGAGCCTTAAACCTCTGGGTCACTATGCTGACCGACTACATTCCTCCTGATTCAGAGAGGGCGCATATTTTGCAGTTGGTGACCATGCCATCCTCCTTCCTTGGGGATTCCACTGTAGACAGTTTTATGTTTGTCAGCCCGCTCGGCCTGCCATTCTGTGGAAGCCTTGAGGGCCGTGTGGCTTAGACATTGGTCTGCTGATCAGTCTTCAAAAATGAAACTGTTTAGCTTTTTTTAATTGTTTGGTTCTGGTCTGGATTCTATCTTGCAGGACATGCAGGATAAGGAGGGCTACCTCCTAGTGTACAATCAGCAACGCAAGGCCACAGCTCCTCAACAAGGACAGGGCAATGGTCGGCACAGACAGTCCCGGGGAGAGTGTTGTCATTTTTGGAACTTCGGTACCCAAAGGAACAGTGGTACCTCTTCAGGCAATAGAGGGCACGGCAATAGAGGATCCTTCTCCAGGTGCCGTGGAGGAGGACCAGCACACAGAACTGGTACTGCACAATGAAGGTACGTGGGCCCATCCCTGCCCCCTTCGTGGAAGACCACAGGAATTTCTTGCAAAATGGGCACAAACAACGTCAAGACACCTGGGTTCTGAAAATCCTACACCTGGGCTACACCATAGAATTCTTAATGGTTCCCTCAAGTGGATGTTTTCTGCCGTCCCCGGTTTTACAGCAAGTGACAAAATGCCAGGCAGTGTCAGACACTCTGACCCATCTCATTCAAATTGGGGCTGTTCCGGTTCCCCCAAATGAGCAGGGTCAAGGGTTCTACTCCCTCTACTTCATAGTTCCCAAGAAGTTCCGGGGGGTTCAGACCCATTTTGGACCTGAAGCATCTGAACAAGTTTGTGCACCACAAGATGTTCATGATGGTGTCTCTGAGGACGGTAATCCGAGTTGTCCAACTGGGGAACTTCTTAGCCTCAATAGATCTGATGGATGCTTACCTCCACATCCCCCATCAGACAGTTCCACCAGCAGTACCTCACGTTCTTAGTAGTGGGCCAACATTTCCAGTACAAGGCACTCCCGTTCAGCCTTGCAGTAGCCCCTCGAGTTTTCTCGAAGGTACTGATTGTCCTGGTGGCTCAACTACGACAGGAGGGTCATCATGTCTACCCTTATCTGGATGACCTGCTCATTCGTGCACCGACGATGCTTCTTGCGAAGAGATCGGTGTCTAGGATCCTGGAATCGCATGGCTGGATGATGAACTGGCAGAAGAGCTCCTTAGTCATCGCAGTCCTTGGAGCACTTGGGGGCGATCTTCGACACAGAAGTACGGAGGGTGTTCCCTTTCACCCTGCCGGGAGGAGATGTTGCTGTCGGAGATATGGTGCCTCTGGCTTCAGTCCTCAGCGTCAGCCCACACTTCGCTGCAGATTCTGGGCCTCATGGTGGCAGCAATCGACTTAGTTCCCTGGGCCCGCTTCCACATGTGGCCTCTTCAGACTGGGCTGCTGACGGCCTGGGACCCATCATCAGAGGACTATCAAGTCAGGATCCTCCTCACCCATCAGCTTCATCACTCCCTGAGTTGGTGGCTGAATGTGCAGAATTTCAACAAAGTTCCTTTGGAACTACCACCGGAGGTGGCTCTCACAATGGATGCAAGCCTGCATGGGTTTGGGGGGGCAGTCCTGGACCAACTACCCACATGGCGGATGTGGTCACTACAAGAACAGCATCTCTATGTAAATGTCCTGGAGATGCGGGTGGTTCACTTAACTCTGCTTCATTTTCAGTCCAGACTGAGGAACACTGCAGTGAGAAGTGCGGTCGGATAATGCCGTCACAGTGGCATACATAAACGACCAAGGAGGCTCAGAGACCCCTGAACTACTGAGCTGGGCAGAGGGAGAATCTTCTCACTCTATTGGCAGTTCATCTGGCGGGGGGGGGGGTTGAACATTCAGGCGGACTGGCTAAGTTGCGAAACTGTTCACCCCGGAGAGTGGCAGTTGAACCCAGAGGTATTTGCGCTGCTAAGCAGTTGGTTTGCGCAACCGTAGATAGATCTGTTTGCTTCAAGCCACAGTGCTCAGACTCACAGGTTCTTCAGTTGGTATCGTTGCCCTCAGGCAGAGGCAGTGGGTGCTCTGACTCTGGCACAGTCCTTCCGCAGAGCGTATGCCTTTCCTCCACTGCCTCTCCTCCAGAAAGCCTTAAGGAAAATAACACTCAAGTGGAAGCTTTTTTCTGATAGCCCCAGAGTGGCCAAGACCGTGGTTCTCTGATCTAGTAAACCTAGCCCAGCAAGTACCTTTCCGCCTTCCGGTATGAAGGGACCTCCTGCTGCAAGGCCCCATCCTCCACCTGAACCCAGGTGCAGTGCAACTTGCGGCCTGTCTCCTGAAAGGAGGGGGACTCTTAAGACTAGGTTTTTCCTCAAGGGTATTTGAAACCTTGCTAGCGGCAAGAAAAACCTCTACCTCTGCTGTTTATGCCAGAGTCTGGACCAAGTTTTCTTCCTGAGTCAGAGAGAAAGGAATTAAACTTCCCGAAGGCCTCCATTGCTCAGATCCTGGAATTCCTTCAGGATGGCGTGGATAAAGGACTGGCATTGAGTACGCCGAGAGGGCAGGTTTCTGCTCTGTGAGCTTCTTTGGAGTTTTCCCTAGGAACAAATAGAGGTATTTGTGTTTTGCGTGCGGTCGGTAGGAGCCGACTGCTGTTTCGATTCTTGGTTCCCCGTGGGATCTTAACCTGTTTCTGAATGCTCTCTGTGTTGAACCCTTCGAGCCGCTGGCATCTGTGCCACTGGATGTGTTGTCCTACAAGGTCTATTTTTTAGTGGCCATGTGTTCAGCCAGGAGAGTGGATGAACTCCAGGCCTTGTCTCATAAGGAGCTTTACCTTATCATGTGTAAGGACAAAGTGGTGCTGAGGATTGTTTCGTCCTTCATCTCTAAAGTGCCCACAGCTTTTCATGTGAACCAAGAGATTTGCCTTCTATCCTTCTGTCCACATCCTTCTCACCCGAGGGTGAAGGAGTTGCATAAACTGGACCTGAGGTAGGCAGCTGGGATCTACCTTAAACGTACATCAGCTAAATTTTGTAAATCGGATAGTCTGTCTGTGCTTTTTGGGGCAGCCAAGCAAGGATAAAAGGCATCTAAACCCACCTTAGCTAGGTGGGTACGGGCCTGTGTTGCTAAGGCCTATGTGGCAAAAAACAAGATGCCCCCAGCTCTTATCAGGGCTCACTCCACCAGGGCATTGGCAACTTCCTGGGGGGAGAGGGGCGAGGTCACAGTTTCAGAACTATGCAAGGCAGCTACGTGGACCTCAGTTCACACATTCATGAAACGTTATAAATTGGATGTTCAGAGTTCTGCTGATGCAGCTTTTGATCGCAGAGTGTTGCAGGCAGCAGTTCGCAAGTAATTTTGGAGCATCTGGCATATGGGATGAAGAAATTAACTTCGTACTTACCGTCATTTTCTATTTTCTTAGCTCCAATATTGTCAATGGGACCCATCCTGGAGCATGGCTCTTGAGGGAGGCTCTTATCCTGCATGCTGAGAGAGAGGTCTGTTTTATAATAAAATCCCGTACATGGAGCTCTTTCTTCTGCTGTACTGTACTCTGATATGATTTATCAGTTAAACTGACTTATCAATTATCTGTGACCGCAGGTTAACAACTTTCATTTATTAAGGTGTGTTTCCTGTTGGCAGTTTATTTCTCTGCATGCTCAAAAAAAACCCAAAAAGCACGTTTCATTATACGTTTATGTATTTATTTAGCTTTTGTTAACCAGGTAAGCACAACTAGACAGGTGCCTATTTTCAGGTGCGATCCCGAGGTTTACAGGAGATTTACGGCAATAATGCAGGTGAAATTACAGAGTTAAAAAGAAATGTAGTAGTTCAGTGTAGCATGACTTAAAAGGCAGCATGTAGAACAACGTAACATGACAGTGGTATGAGTAACATAACAAGGTAACATTTGACAGCCCCAGACAATAGTAATTAACTAATAATGTAGATGTTGGCTTCAGTTCACGGATGGGTGACTCCTGTGAGACGTGTTGCGCCTCTGAAGCACCTTATAACTATATATTCCTTCACTTCAAGATCAAAATACTTCATGCAGCTCTTCTCCGAACATTGGATAGGAAGGTAAGACAGTTTTTTTTTGTTGTTGTCAACATATGTGACTGTTTTTTGATCGTGTATATGTATGTAGCTCGCATGGCACTGCTAAGTAGTAACTGGGGATTTGCCGTTAGTGCAGGAAATCCTTGGGTGCCCAACATTATAAATCTTGGGCCATGCCATTCCCCTGGTAGGGTGCACTATACCCAATTGTATTGATTACCCATTGACAATGTTGGAGTTAACCGAAAAGGAAATTGTGACAAGTATGAAGTTAATTTTTTCTATTTCAGGCAAAACAGAAATTTTTTTACCATGTTCTATTTGGAAGGGAAGGGATCGTAACTGAAGCCACACCCACAGCCAGCTGATCCCTTTACTTCCCGTTCTTCCGGCCCCACCCCCGCACACAAGACGTTTTGTGATGTCTTAAGCAGGGAGAGCGTGGGGCGCACCGTATACAAGTCTGTGGGAACAGCCTGCAATACATCATTATTTATGTTAAGACAACCTTGGAGAAAAATGAAAGCTGCAGCTCAGCTAATAGGTCCCCTATCAGTTGAGCAGTGGTTTTCATTTTTTTCCGCGGTTGCCTTATGGAGGGGATGCAGCCAACTAGTTGGTTGGCTGCTGGGGGATCACATCTGCCCGCTGTGGTCCATGACAACCCTGCTCGTCAGCCTGTAGTTTAATAAAACCAAAACCTACCTGGTGCTAGTGGCCACCCCCCAATATCACCACAGCCAGACAAAACGAAACCCCTCCCCCCCGGACTGCCATCCCTTACTGAGTACAAAAACTTCCTGGTGCTCTCGTGGTCCTCCCCATCCTCCATTCGGCAGCCCTTATTGAATAAAAAACTCCCTGGTGCTAGGGGTCCTCCCCCATCCTCTAGTTGGCAGCCCTTACTGAAATAAAAAAAACTGCCAGGTGCTAGGGGCGCCCCCCCCAATCGCCAGTCCTTTGAATAAAAAAACTCCCTGGTGTTAGTGGTCCCGCTACCCTGTGATCACCAGCCTGTAGTATAACTTGACTCCCCAAGTCCAGTGGTTCCCCCAACCCCCGGCACCGATCCATAGTACCTCTAGATGAAAGTTTGTAATCCCTGGCATCTGGCAGTCCTATATGGCAACTGCTGCAGCCCTCCTCACACCTCTTCGGCGGGCCGCCGGATGTCCAGGCAAGGATCGCGTGTCTTTATTTATAGGATAGGGTGACGCACCCTGTCCTATAAATAAGATGCACGATCCCTGCCTGGATGCATGGCGACTGGCCAAGGAGTTGTGAGGAGGGCTGCACCAGTCGCCATAGGTGCATGTGCGGCACTGAGGATACTGGTAAGGTGATTGGGGGGGGGTACTTGGTACCGTGGTGGTGGGGCTGCTAGATGCTAGGGATTACGAACTTGTGACTGGAGGAGGAGGAGGTGGTGTGAGGAGGATCAGATCAGTGCATTGGATTGGGGATCCATGCCGGGAACCACGGGGGGGACCAGTAGCACTGTGGAGTTTTTATCCATTAAGGGCTGGTGATTTGGGGAGGACAACTAGCACCAGGGAGTTTTTTCATTCAGTAAGGGCTGCCGATTGGAGGGAGGGGGACCACTAGCACTAGGGAGTTTTTTTTTTCTATTACAGGCCGGTGATCAGTGGGTGGGGCCACTAGGCACCAAAGATATCTACAACTGTCCTGGATTGGGGATGGGGGGTTGCTAACCTGCCTCTGCTACCCATGCAAATGGCCCCATAATGGGTGTGCAGGTAACTCCTTAGTGCCTTGCATGCACAAAGGACTTATTTGCATGGTTGCCTTTGAAAATTGCAGATAGTGCTTCAGCGCTGTCCACCCTTGAGGCCCACTTTGGGCGCCATGTCTGGGCAGCGCTACTTGACTTAGCTCTGCACTGACATGGTCTGTATTCAGTCAGATAGTGCCGGTGTGCTGTTTGATTGCATATAGCATCCTTTGAGCACTTTCAAAGTGGCGTGCAAACCTTTGCACTTTTCTGAATATCTGGCCCCAGAAATCATTCTAGATGAGATAATTGCGACAGGACTAGGGATAAGTCCAAAAATGGCAGAACTAACAGGGTTTGCACTGGGATGGAGTGCTCACAATAAATTCATAGACCAGCAGATAATTTGTCACTCAACACCATAAAAAGCCATTGGGTTAAAAAATATTTATTAAAAGCTGCTAAGTACAAAGAAAATTCAGGTAATACCTGAAGCGTTTCGGATGTGTGGTCTTTCATTTAAGGTATAACCAGAAATAAATCACGCAGCACTTAAATACTCTAAAACTGACGTTGCTTGCTTGTTGCCACCTCCTAATTTGTCTGTTGCACCAACTACAAATCAACAGTATATTACTGCCATCTGTCTTGGAAACTCCTGTATTAATGTTTTGCCATGTTTTTTTACTACTGTTAATAATTGTTTTACTATGTTGTTGTATTACTGCGATGCTACTACTAAACTTGTGTATGCCACTCCCCTTTCCCCGGGTCACAGCTGGAAACAAGCCTCGGCTCAGTTGTGCCTTTCCCTTTCACCAAATTTTAAAATAAATAAACAAATGCTTATGTCATAGTAAAATATCCATTCTGAACCAGAAAATCCATTTAAAACAGCTAACCAGTACTTATCATTGTATCAATTAATAGCCCTTGTTAAATTTCTTATTGTACAAAGTCTCTAATGAAACAGATACAGAACCCTAAATAAGTACATCTACACAAATTACCATGTATATTTATAAAAACATCGGGTATGCAGAGAACAGTGGATGGTGTAACCATGCAGAACCTGTGTATTCTGCCACAGAGGGGTCCGATTCCCTGTGACCTCGAGAGTGAAGCTCGAGGTCCGTGGGAATGTGACCCCGAGGCAGCAGAACACACAGTTCTGCATGGGGTTACCCATCCTGTATTTTTTTTATAGTGTATGGTGCCCCACAAATTATTTTAATAACATTTTTTAGGCTTAAAAAAATGCATTTAACTCGTAGACAAGGAAATTGTTGTCTCACAGCGCTAGGACATGGAGTTGTGTGGTTGCTAGGGACTGGGCATCCATACGTTAGCAGCACACACTCCGATTGGTTGCTGTTATGTGGGAGGGATTTAGAAAAAAAAACATGGTGGCCGGACAGCTCGCTTAGCAAGGAAAGAAATGGTCCAGAGGCTGAAACGTGTAAGTAAAAAAGCTTTTTTTGTGGCTCAAATCTGGTTGATCCCGCTTTTCCCATTATGTATAGTTAATTGATCCCTTGTCTGAAAACTGCCGCAGCAATTTTCAGTGTGTTTAAAGTAATACTGACGTGCGGCGGTTTTCTGTTTGTGCTTTGAAAACACAGCTCAAGCTTATCAGTCTAATGGAATGCTGTTCTGCACGTACGGTCAGTACAGAATTCCATTCATTCGTGTGTGTGTGTGTGTGTGTGTGAACAGTGTTTCGATATGGTGGACTTTCGAGTTAGAATAGCATTCCACCATACACTATATCATTATACAGTGCAGATAATTAATCCCTTATATGCAAATCAGAACATTGTGCTACCATCTTTTTTAAAAATGGTTTCAAATCAAAGGGGACATTAAGACCCAGGGGTTCTGTGGCTTTTAGATTACGGCAGCAAAATGTTCTGATTTGCCCCTGTTGAATGTCCCCCCCCCTCCCCCCACTGCCTCCTCGGGGGCTGCAGTCAGGGAGCAACACTGGCCTGGTTGTTGCCGGTGATGGTCAGTGCATCGTTGAGCTTCACTCCTCTTCAGCTGACTGCCCCCCCCCACCGTTCCTGCGATGCAGGCCCCTCAGTTGGTCCATCGACCGGCCCCCATCTCTTCGCTGCTTCAGTCCTCCCTGTCATCGCCGGGGCCTTTGTGCCCCCTGTTGCTGCCTCAGGGCACCCTTTTGACACCGGTAACCATCAGTGTCCAGGCTCTGCTTTCCTCGGTCTGGGACTTCATGCAGAGAGTCACCCCACTTCAGGGCCCCTCGCCAGTGGGGCCTTCTTGGCAAGCATCTGTGCTGGCGCACCATATGTCATCGTAACCAGCCCCATCACAGTTGTCTATGTCCTTAGTGCCTGTCCCTGAGTCGGGACAACAATGATTATTGCCCTGATTTTTTGTTTCTTGCGGAGGAAGAGGAGGCTGTTGAGGCTGCCAGGGCCTGGACTCCTCCAGCATCTCCACTGTGTCTTCCGGGAGGGGGGGGGCTCCTCAAAATACACCCCACTGTCCCCCCCCTCTTGGATGACCCCTCTTTCATAACAGTGTTGCGGCAACTTCAGTCCACTATGAAGTTTGATTCTACGGAGCAGGACATTACTTGGCAGAACCTGGCGGATTACCTGGACCTACCAGATTTCCCCTCCTCTCATCATTCCTCCTATGATCAATGCATAGGAGGATGCCACTGTGGCTGCTTGGTACAAGTTTAACTTGATTCCCCCATGCTCAGAAAGGTGGACAAGCTGTACCAGGCCCCCTCTGGGAAGCCCTTTCTTTGCAGGGCCCCCCCAGGAGGATTCCATGGTGATTAATGCAGCCCATGATAGATCCAAGAGGCCCCAGCACCTTAGCTCTCTCCCTCCGTACAAGGAGAACAGAAAGTTGGACCTTATGGGCAAGAGAGTATTTGCCTCTTCCACTTTGGGTATAAGGATCATTAATTACATTGGCCATATGCTCAAATTCCAGAATGACCTCTGGAAAGCAGCCAGGTCTGTAGCCCAGTCCTTTCAAGCCCCAGAAAATCTTTACTGTATTCTGACATATGCAGTTAGCCTTCACCATTCCACTGCCACAGAGAGAAATGAGTTAATAGAACCTATGTTAATAGTGGAATGTTGATGGGCTTGAGCTCGGTTTTCAAACCACTGTCCCTGGTGCATTCTATGCAACCATCAGATTCTTTACTCCGCCTGCCTAGGAGATGCCTCGGGAGACTGCTCCTTCAGCTTTCTTGAAGAAATTTGTTTTTCTTGGTTTTTTGAGTAACCGCTTAACTTCTTTTCGTTTTTTGAAACACTGTCCTGGGTTTACTGGTAGACTAGTCTAGATTTAATGTTATTTTGGTAAGTTTTGCAGTTCCTTGTCAGTTTCTCGCAACCGGGAAGGAAACGACTTTTCTTTTGGTTCTTCTCTGGTAAAGTTTGTTGTTTCTTCAGTTGTTTTTTCCTGTGGGTTTTTCCTATCAGTTTTGTGAGTCTCAACCGGGGTTTTTCTCGGTTTATTTCTCGGCCGCTAAACCGACTGTAAAAAAAAAAAATACATGAATGAACGTATAAATAAATAAATTATATATATATATATCTTTATTTGTTGAATGAGAACTCTTTTTTTTATTCATTTATTATTCACAGAACCTATAGAATTGTTGTTTTTTAGGTTATGTGACAGAAGCCTAAAATGAGAACTGGCTCTACTGGGTTTCCAGCACTGCACTGAGTGTGGTGAACCATTTGCTAAGGCAGACCCACCTTTAATTTGTGTTCTCTGTCTAGGATTTGACCACCTTGATACAGAGTGTGAGATTTGCAAAAACGTTCCTCAGTCTACACTTGATAGGCGACTTAACCGACTGAGAGAAAAAATGTCCAAAAAAGTTGCTGATCCGGCTTTAGGGCATTCAGTTCCTGCCTCAGACAAACCTAAAGAACCGGGAGGAAAAGTCCTCTGACAAGCATGGTACCTCTTCGGAACAAAAAGGTCTGCAGAACCAGCCGCTGAACTTTCTGGTGCAACTAAGAGGAAAAAGAAGGAAAAGCATACAGCGCAGGAACCGCAACCGTAGATAGCAGCTGTTCCTACCGGAGGAAATCTCAAATGCAATTAAAATCATCCAATTACTGCAGCTGGGCACTCCTGTCTCGGTTCCTCATCAAGTACCTCAACAGCTCCCAGTTCAAACACCAGGTGCTCCAGCGGTTCCTGATTCATTCGAACTGGATCCCTATTGTGAAGATGAGGATAAAGAGGAAAAGGACTTTGGGGAGCCTATTGAACCTGAGGTCTCCCTAGAACAGCAAGAGTTTGATTATCCTCCTAGACGTCCTGAGGATTATTCCTCCCATTTCTCCTTCATGAAACAGGTAGCAGAGACCCCGGACCTCCCTACTCAGGAGACCACTGAGGAAGAGGAGGAGTCAGACTATATGGAAATGTCTGTGCCAGCCACAAAAAGATTGCTTCTCCCTATACACAAGTTTCTAAAGAGGCAAGTGACCAAGATTCTACAGAATCCCACTTGTTACTCCTGTGGGCAAGAAGATGGAGAGAAAATATCTGGTGGCCAAAGGGGGAGCTGAATTTCTCTTCTGCCACCCCTGCCATGAGGGGGTAGTACAGGCAGCTGCTTGTGATAAGGTGGCATTCCCCTGTCATTCCATCCTCCTGATAAAGATTCCAAGAGAATGGATTCCATGGCCAAGAAGTCCTATTTAGGGGCCTCCTTGGCTATCAGACAAGCCTCTTATATGGCCTATGTTTCCAGATATTGGAAAATCCTCTGGAACTTGGTGCTGGAGATAGCTAAGACAGTTCCTCCTGCATTGGCAGCTGACCTTATGGAAACTACAAAATGTGGAATTGAGGAATCCAAGTATCAGTTCCACATGGCAGTGGATAGTAATGACACTGTTGCCAGTTTAATGGCAACCTCAGTGTCTTTAAGGAGGTTTGCCTGGCTCAGGGCCACTAACCTGTCTCAAGACATCCAGATTAAGGCCCTGGATGTTCCTTGTGAGCCTACCTCTTTACTTGGGGAGCAAACAGAGGCCTACATGAAAAAGGTGGACTAATACAGTGCAGCTTACAAGAGTACTGCTGCCAGAGAAAAGGTATCCACACCCCAGAAGCACCAGACTAGGGGAGGTAGGGGGAGGCCGGATTGTAGGCCTTTTTACCAGACCCAGGCTTTCCCAGTGTACCCGCAGCAGAGAGGGTACTTTAGAGGCAGAGGTAGAAGGGGAAGCAGTTGTGCTGGCCCCAGTCCCCAGCCTTGTGCACAAGCAAAACAGAACCCCTGACGTGCTCGTCAATGCTGACCCCCTAGTTCCAGTAGGGGGGAGACTGGCTTACTTCTTCCAGGCATGGCAAGCCATCACCACAGACACGTGGGTCATGGAGTTAGTAAGCCAGGGCCTTGCTCTCAGCTTCAGGGTTATACCAGGGTTGAGGGAACAGAAAAGCACTACTGGAAGCAGAACAAGCCAATCTTCTACTCGAGAAGGCAGTTGAACCTGTCCCCCTAGCTCAGAGGGGGAAAAGGCCTGCACTCAAGGTACTTCCTAACACTAAAGAAAACTGAGGAGTGGTGACACATACTAGATCCCAGACACTTGAACAGACACCTTACAAAGCCAAAGTTCAAGATGGTCACTCTGGCAACTATTCTCCCCACACCCTGGCAGGGAGACTGGTTGGCATCACTAGACCTCAAAGATGCTTACTTTCACATTCCTGTCGGGCAATCCTACAGAAAGTATCTCCGATTCAGATTGCCATCAGGTCATTACCAGTTCAGAGCCCTGCCCTTCGGCTTGATCTCTGCCCCAAGAGTGTTCACAAAGTGCTTGTCAGTAGTAGTAGTAGTAGTAGTACACTTGAGAAGGCAGGGAGTGTCAGTGTTCCCTTACTGAGACGACTGGCTGGCCGTGGGACAGTCCCCTCAGCAGATCAGAGATGCTCCGACTCATACTCAGGATACCCTATAGTCTCTGGGATTTGTGGTTAACCTGAAAAAATCGGTCTTGCAACTGGTTCAGCTCCTGGAGTTCATAGGGGCAGAGTTGGACACACTACAGGGAAAAGCAGCCCCCTGCTCAGGGAAAGGTGAACAGTCTGGTACAGTTGGCAAGCTCTTTCCAGCTACACATTCCCAAGCCAGCAAGACATTTCTCTCAACTCCTGGGTCACATGGCAGCCTGTACAGCAACAGTACCAGGAGCCAGGTTCCAAATGAGACATCCAGTTTCACCTGAAGTCTCACTGGTCTCAGAAAAAGGACTCCTTGTCAAAACTAGTTCCTGTCACAGGGACTTTCCTTCAAGCACTTCAGTGGTGGCAGGAAAGGGGCAACCTCAGAGAAGGTGTGCCATTCCTACAGCAGTCCCTAACAGTAGTATTGACAACCAATGCCTCCTTCCTAGGCTGGGGTGCCCACCTGGGGGAGCACACTGCTCACGGTACATGGCTCCAGCAGGAGTCATTCCTGCACATAAATCTGTTGGAACTCAGGGCAGTTCTTCTGGGATTACAATCCTTTGCTGCAGTGCTTCAGGGCAAGGTGGTCCAAGTCAGAACAGACAGTACAATGACCATGTACTACATAAACAAGCAAGGAGGCACAAGGTTGACCTTACTGTGCACAGAGCCCATGAAAATTTGGACTTTGTCCTTCTCACTCAGAATCTCTTTCTCTCTCTCTCTCAGCAGTTCATCTTTCAGGAAAGGACAGTGTTCTGGCAGACACCCTGAGCAGGATCAGCCAAAACCACCACGAGTGGTCCCTGGACAGGCAGGTCCTGCAAGCTGTTTTCAGGAGGTGGGGCACTCCAGAGGTGGACCTCTTTGCAGCCCCAGACAATCACCAGTTGCCACAGTTCTGTTGCAGACCTCCTGTAGTGGGCACAGTGCCACTGGATGCATTACTGCTAGATTGGACAGGGAAGTTCCTGTACACCTTCCCTCCATTTTCTCCTGCTACCCAGAGTACTAAACAAGCTCAGGACTCAGCCAGCAACAATGATCCTCGTTATCTCTAGACTGGGCCAGGCAGCCATGGTACTGTCTGGTCATGTCCCTGTCAGCATCCATCTCGATTTGCCTCCCCAGAAGGCACAACCTACCGACATCCTCCCAAGGCAGGATCCTGTACCTCAACCTCAAGTCCCTCAGGCTCAGGGCCTGGCTGCTGAGGACATAAAGTATGCTAACTTGCACTTCTCTGAAGGGGTCTTGGAGGTCTTTAGAGTTTCAGGAAAAGCCTCTACCAGGAAAACTTAACTTCCAAGTGGAAGAGGTGCTCCATCTGGCGTCTGCAGAAGGACATGGCTTCTCACCAGGCTGGATTGTCAGTACTGTTAGACTATTTGGCCCATCTCCATTCCCTAGGCCTGAGGCCATCTACCCTCAAGGTAAACTGGGCAGCTGTTTCTGCCTATCTCTTGGCTGGGAAGGGCTCTTCCCTGGCTTCTATTCCAATTTTCAGAAAGTTTTTTTCAAGGGCCTGCTACATTTGTACCCCCCACACAGGGAACCAACCCCTTCGTGGGATCTGAATATATGCATTGCACAGCTAATGCAACCCCCTTTTGAGCCCATGTCCTTGGCAGAGCTCATATCCTCGGCAGAGCTCAACTGCATGACCTGGAAAACAGTATTCCTGGTGGCAGTCACTTCAGCCAGGAGGATTCATGAACTCCAGGCCTTGTCCACAGAGCCTAACTATATTTCAGTCCATAGGGACAAGGTAATCCTTAGGACCAATAGGAAGTTTCTCCCCAAAGTGGTATCTGACTTCCATCTCAATCAGTCCATTACCTTGCCTGTCTTCTTCACAGACCATTTCAGCTCAGTCAGGGGAACGCAGGCTGCATAGCCTTGATGTCAAGAGGGCTGTCTGCTACTATTTGGATCACACAAAAGACCTTAGGCAGGATAACACTTGGCTCTTTCTGACCTATGGAGAAGTTGAGAAAGGAAAGACAGCTGCAAAAAGGACTGTTGCACCCTGGATTGTTGCCTGTATTCAGTTTTGCTATAGCAAAGTGGGCAAGGAGCCCCCTGTGGGCTTTAGGGCTCATTCCACCAGGGGTACAGCTGATTCTATAGCAGCTGCCAGAGATATTCCCTTGTTAGAATCTGCAAAGCAGCTACTTGGAAAACTGTCCATGTTTACTAATCACTATTGCCTAGACACTCTGGCTAGAAGTGATGCCATATTTGGCACAGCAGTACTACAGAGCCTGTTTTCTGTGCCTGCCTCCAAAGGTACTGCTTGGTTAGTCTGCATATGTCGGAATACAGTAAAGATTTCCTGGGGCTTGAAGAAAAAATTACTTATGAAAGTAATCTTGTTTCTTCCAAGGAAATCTTTACTGTGTTCTGAGCTACCATCCTACCTCTCCTACTTGAACCTAGTGGACACTGCACTCCAGCTGTCCATGTTGTTGGTGAAACTGTTTGAATTGGCTGTTTTGGGCATCTGTGCCTTGAGTCTTTAGGATGCCACCTTGTTAAAAGGGGGGATTATTTGTTTGTGGGTGAATTTGTTTTCTTTAGGATAGTATAGTTAGGATTTTTCATGCGTGCTTCATAAGAATCTGACGGTTGCATAGAATGCACCAGAGACAGTGGTTTGAAAAGTGAGCTCGAGCCTATCAATGTTCCACTATTAGCATAGGTTTTGTTAACATATTTTTTCCCGGGGCAGTTGAACAATGATGGCTAACTGCATGTGTCCAAATACAGTGAAGATTCCCTTGGAAGAAACAAGATTACTGTGGTAAGTAATTTTTTCTTCTGGATGGCCCCCCAAAACAGGTGATGCGTAAGACCCTCCAGACGAGCACAGATGCAGGCAAGCACCTCTTGTGGGCTGCCTTTGAATGCCCTAGGTGCCCCGCCAGAGCTTCCATGGTGGGAGTTTGCCTGAGGAGGTACTCCTGGCTCAGGGTGTCTGGTTTTGCCTCTGATGTCCAACAGTCCATCCTGAATGCTTTCTTCAGGGCAAATGTGCAGGATATTATCAAAGACCTCCAGGCCTCTTGAGAACCCTGTGGTCCATTCACTCCCTCTACCACACCCACAGAAGAATGGGCAGAGGGTGCCCCTTTCAGCATGCCACCCATTGTTCTAGGTCTAGCACCAGACAGCCCAGCAAGTGTAAAGCTGCAACGACCCTGCCTACCTCCGTCCTCCACTGCAGGGAAGTCCTCAAGGGGTGGAGGAGCAGCCTTGGCCACAGGCTCGGCCTCAACCTGTCTCTTTGCCTGACCCCCTCCATCCGGTTTCCCAAGATGTTTTATTTTTGGGGGGGGGTAGTTTTTCTCCCTCCATCTGGATGGGTGGTGGGAGATTACGATCGACTCCTGGGTGCTGCAACTCCTAGAACAAGGACACGCTCTAGAATTTGTGAAAATGCCTCCAGATCTCCCTCCAAGGCCTTCTATTTGCCCTCCAGACCACGTACCCATATTACTGGAGTAGATCCAGACACTGCTACAAAAAAGGCCACAGAACCTGTCCCCGAGAACCAATGGAACGCGGGGTTCTACTCCCACTTCTTCTTCATTCCCAGGTCTGCAGCGGACTTGAGGCCCATCCTGTGGACTTACGGAACCTGAACTACTACACCCAGTACAAAAAGTTCAGAATAGTCATCCTCTTGGGCTTGTTGCCCTTGCTCTGGGAGGGAGACTGGATCTGCTCTCCAAGATATGCAGGGAAGCATACCTACACATCAAGGCCTGCCTTCCCCACAGGAAGTACCTCAGTTTCTTGTTTCAAGGGCAGCACTACCAGTTCAGAGTCCTCCTTTTTGGCTTGTCTTTGGTGCCTCGGGTCTTTACCAAATACTAGCGATAGTGGCAGTGGCCCTCAGGAGGGAGGTACTTCATGTCTTCCTCTATCTGGACGGCGGGTTACTCAAAGCTCAGTCCAAAGAACAGCTGTCTTTGACCCTGGAGCATACGTTGCAGCTATACAGCCAGTTGGGGATCGCAGTCAGCCTGTCCAAGTCGGTGTTGACTCTAGGCCAGCGTCTCCAGTATATAGGCGCTATAGTGGACACAACCTGGGATTCCGCCTTTTTGCCCTCAGTCAGGGCAGAGCACCTGATCGTACAGGCCCATGAATTCTATCACAGCCAAGACATATCTCCGGCTGCTGGGCCTGATGGCTGTGGCCATTGCCACAGTTCCCCTAGCAAGGTTACACGTGCACATCCCTCAGTGGACTTTGAGGTTACAGTGGGATCAACGAACTGACTATCTGGAGCAGCTGGTTCTTGGCTCTTTGCCAGTAAAGAAAGTTCTCCTGTGATGGATGGAACCCAGCCATTTGCTCAATTCCCCCTGGTAAGTAGCAATTTGTCCAGGCTTAACTTGAAGACCTGTACTGTCCTCATCTCTGCTGGTAGACTACTAAGTTGTAGCAGGAAAGCTACTCTTCATTAGAGTGACACTCCGTTACTTCACAGTTGGGATTAGGGCACACTGTATTGAGGAGGGATGCGCCTACCAGTGCTCAATGATATTTGTTTTCTATGAAAATGTTTTAAGGCTGGTCCGTTGGCGCAGTGGTTGGATTTCCGCTTGTGACGCCGACGACCCAGGTTCAGGAACGGACCCAGGTGTTGGAGGGCCGGCCGGCTGGGAGATGGCTCGAGCGGCCCACGACGGCTCACCATCTCCCGGGGGGAGTGGGGTGCATGGCCCGGTGTCTGCCGACCTCTGGCGGAGGCACGGCAGCACAACTGGTCCCACTGCATAGGGAGCGAGACAGAAGTTGGCTCTTACCTCGATGTCTCGGACGTCGTGCTCCCAAGAGGAAAATGGCACCCTGGCTGACTGGATGACAGTTGCCAGTCCCTTGCCACCATGGAGCCCCGGACAAGCCTGGTCCACCCCAGCAGCACCTGGGCCGAGTAAGTAGCACAGGCCAGTCCCCACCAGTGCCTTCCCCCTTAGAGGGAAGGGGGCCCGTCCAAAGGGATACATCAGTTTACCTGGGGGGCTGACATGGGGTGGTGGCTAGCGGCGGTGATAGAGTGCCGGCGGGGGTCCTAGGTGACCCGAAGGAATGGTCGGCTGGGGAGCGAGGGAGAAGCAAAAAAAGATTAAATTAAAAATGTTTTAAGGATGGCCCGTTGCCACAGTGGTGGGACTATTGCTCATGACACCAGTAACCTGCATTTCGGGAATGTGCCCAGGGTGTCCAAAGGTCAGGGTGTAAAAAAAGGATTGAGTGTTTCCGAGGATGTTCTCCTTTGGGGAGGATGGTTGTGCTGCCACTCCTCTGCAGGCATCTACTGGGGCAGCTGCCTAGGGTGGGAGGACATTGGTGGGCTCAGCGGGGCTCATGTGTAAGCCCAGGGCCCCATTGGATGACATCCTGTGGGAGAACACAGCTCCAGGAGGAAAGCAATGTCCAGCAACACGAAGCTGTAGGGCACTTATTAGCCTTGTGTCGCTGCAGCCTGGGGTCTATTGTGCAAGGCTTCTGTAAGGCTCACTTGACCCCGCCATAGGGGGCACAACCTAGCAACTCCCAAATTAAGTGAATAATGGGGCTGACAGGTCATCCTCCATGACCACTGTTGAGGTGAAGGAAGGCAGTTGAACCCAGCAGGGAAAAACAAATGAGTCCTTAATGAGTTAAATATATAGATATTTTATCTTAATTCGACAGAAAATGTTGCTCCTACTTTCTTTCCCATGTCATGCCTTGCTCTCCACTAGGGTTAGGCCAACCGTGCTAGAGGATATTCAGGGTGGTAGGTATAAATGCATGGGGGCATGTGGAGTGAGTGTCATACATCCTCCATTTACAGAGTGCACTCTGACTAATCTTGAGCACATCGAAATAAAGATAAATCCTTTTTACAGTTAAAAAAAAAAAAAAAAAAAAAAAGGATGAGCAGTGAAGGGTGAATCTGTCTAAAATGCATAAAAAACAAAATTTTGGAAGTGACGTGAACTTTACCATAGCTACTTGATGTGTGCTGTATCCTATTTAGTTTTGTAATAATTGAGTAACATTTTAGTATTGTAGTTTCTGAAGTTTACTTGTTTCATATCATTGTGTAGATTGGAAATGAATAAAAACTTGCCCATGAATGCAGGAAGAGGGGAAAAAAACGAAAGAGGATGGAGAGGACGGTACCGGAAGAAACTAATAAAATGATTGAGCATGGTGTGGCTTGGTCTGGTGCTTCAGCAAGTGAAAGCAGCTTCTCTCGCATGGTTTTCTGATGCCATCCTACAGCTTGTACGGGAAAGGGGACCAGATAAGACCTGCTGACCATCTGAGGTGCCATGAGTTGTCCTGAAGCTGCCTAATTGGAAGGAAGCTATGCCTTTGGTGAGAGAGGCCACTGTTGACTTAGCCAATCAGGGCAAAGTGGACATTTTGCAGAAAGGGCAGGTATTAAACCCCCAAAATCCCATCAGAGGACCCATACGAATTCAGATGAATGAGAAGGAAGGCAATAAATAAGCTTGGTTCTTTATTCTTTTTGGTTTTTTGTTTTTCTCCTTTTTTTAAAAACCTTCATATAGTGTATGTGGGAGGAGAGATATTGGGAAGAATTGTTTTTTAACAGTGAAGTAGTAAACCCTGAAGGGGAAATTTGATTTTTGACAAAAAGTAATTTTCTGCCAGTCTTTTCTCCCATCCGTTAGAATGGTTTACCTGTCTTTGGTAGATTACTATGGCCTTGAGTAATGAGAATTGTTGCTGTCCTTTGATACCAGTGAGCTAAGTGCTTGTTTGGTCTGAACTGGAGAAACTTTGTGACTGCTGTCCGGTTTATAGCAGCAGTTCATGATATAAAAATTGAAATAACCTTTTCAGTAGTGAACAGCAGTTTAAGGATGCCATAAATCTCTTCTTTCCCTCTTTTATTTAATTCCCTAGGCAAGATAAGTGTGTTTGAAGTTTTTAAAAACTTCCATTCCCTTGCCAGGCCAATCCTGATCTATCTAAATATTTGGGAGAAGTACCCCTCTGTCAGTCATCACAGATGTGCTTGCACCACCTAGACAGAAAAGAAACTGCAAGAAAGGAGAGTTTTAAAAACTGCTGGGGACTGCCATCTTCATTGCAGATTTGCACCAATTGCAAAACCGTAAAAACAACTTTAAAAGTGGTTAAATGGATGAATGAAATTTCAGCAAAGTACGTCAGAAATATATCGGTCCTGAAAATTGTGGAAGCATTTTCACCGCTAATATGAACTGCTGCTTTAAAAAGGTTGAAAGGATGGCGGTGTTTGGTGGGGACATGTACTTCCAGCGGGTAGGCAATGCTAATGATCACAGGTCTGGAAAGCTAGTAATCATGGAACTGTGTGAAAGAAATTGCCTTCACTGCCTTGATGTGCATTTTCCCTCTGTTCTGAATGAATATTACTTGTTTTTCTGGTTTTGGGGAAATGTAATCCATAAGGGACGTGGATTGGTGTTTCCACGCACTGCAAATTTTGTATTTTTTGGGGGGTTTGTTTTGTTTGCCTACTACATATGATGGTCATCTAAATATTTAAAACCAGCAGTGTAAACATAGGGGATATGTGATGGGTGGCTACGAAATGTCGTTTTTATCTTTATGAGTGGTCAGTGACCTCTTGACATTTACGAGTGGCAAAGCCATGAGTGAGGGTACAAGAGCTCACTGACCACAAATGAAGATTAAAAACAAGATTTCATCGTCACCCATCACATGCAATTTATATAATCTACATTAGGGCTTTTTAGAAACAGTAAAAACAGTGGCTGTTGCAGTTCAGCAGAAGGCGAGGCAAAGAGTAACTAACATCACTGTAAGGATAAACAGAAGTGAGTATTTTCTTTTTCTAGCCGACCTGGGCCTAACCCAGGAACCTCTTTTCATCACCCTCAGTGTCCCTTTTTCTTGCCCGTGCAGCCCCTGGCGTCTGTCATTCCATTCCTCTGTTTGCTGACTGTGGCCTGCGGACAGGTAACCTGTGGCTTGTCCCCCGCTGGCGGGGCCTCTGAGGAAAATAGTTGCTTGACATGCTCAGGATACCAGAGGGAGAGGTAGGTCACATAGCCCAGTTGGACATGGTGAGGCTAAGCGACTTCATCTGTCCCGGGGTCTGCCCCTCATTTTTTCTCCCGTTAAGTACACCCATTATCCCACTCACAGGGTGCGCTCCTATGAAGCAACCTGGCTTTATGCCTGTCAGGGCTGCCAGAGGGATTGTTGAGCTTCTCCCTTTCTTTGGAACTCTTCTGCCAGCCCTGTTCTGGGCATGTGATGCCTCTGTCACATGCCAAGCAAGCAGGTGCATGCCGACATAAGGCTGCTCAGCAAGAGCACCTTTCCTTGCCACCTAACAGCCCTCTCCCTGAGCCGCCAAGGGGAGGCTGTGAAACGGAAGGCGCTCCCTCTTTTCCAGAGGTGGGAAGAATCCAGGGCTGACGCAGAACCCTTCCTCGCCAGTCGGCACCAAGACTGCTCTAGCCGGCTGGCCTTGAGTTTCCATACTTGAATTTTGAGTTACTTATTGACAACAAATGCCCAATGCTAGGAAGGAAATCAATAAGGTGTCTGATTATTTTTATTAAAAGGTCAATGTTTTAGGTGTCCACGTAAACAGTAAAGGGGAAAAAAAAAAGAAACCTGGATATGAATTTGTCATGTTTGCTTTATTTTGTTCACCCATGTAACAATACAATATCCATTGTCAGTATTTATTTAGTGTTTTTAATGTTTGTTCAACAGATTTTTTTTTTTGTATACAGACAATACAGTACCCAGTTCAGAGGAATTGTATACAGCTGAAATAGCCAATGCTAATATACTTACTCGATGCAGCATAATGGGTACAGTTGGAGGTCGAAAATGTAAATATATAATTCAGACCTTTCGTAGGGCAGATAATAGGGGTATAAAGGAAAGCAGATAAGCCTACCTCTCCTGTGGTACAAAAGATGAGTCTATGTGCATGTACTACGTGCTCCACCTGCACCAGAAATTGTCAGTGGCCTCCTGAGTGTTTGTTCAGATAGCCGTCTAACACTCCAGTTTGTAAACAAAGCAATATTAGTTTTATACCATATCTGTATATTTGGAATGTAGTACTCAGCCAGTGCCTGGTGATTAGTGTTTTTTTTTGCTATGGCAACTAATAAGTAATTTCAAAGTCTTTCCGTTGAGTTTGTGTTCTGGTTTTGCTGTGGGCAGTAACATTAAAGAGGGGGGTTAATAAGCTCAGTAGGATGAGCACTTTTTCTAGATCACTGAATGTCAAGCCAGTAAGAGTTCCAACTTATAAAAGTTCCAGAATATGTGGGTGTGATCTGCATGTGGGGCTCCGCCGCCCGCCCAACAGAGTCCACATCCAAGCCGAAGTAATTCTGTTGAACCTCTGGTGTTATGAAAAATCTGGTCCTGCATTTCCAGGAAAACTGCCAGAGGAATGGGATGGACAACACCTTAATAACCAGTTGGGCAAATTACAACCAGACCTCTATATAATATAGTCAGTACCCAGTTCTAAGTTCTACCTCTCTAGAATATGAGCGGTGGAGCTCTGGGTGTTTTCAACCAGTCCTCTATAGAGATTGCATATGAGATGGTGCCATGCTTCCCCTCTTTGTGATCCTCTGAGGATAGTATTCAGCAAGCCAAGCTTTTCCATACGTTTGGCTGCAGTACAGTAGGTATGTGTAATGAAACAACATAGTTGCAAATATTTAAAAAGGTCTGCTGTTGGGAGCAAGTACACTTTCTGGAGTGTTGGAGGAAGAGCAGGCCCAGTCTACTCCAGTTTTTAAAGTAGCCTCCAAGGTCTTCAAAAGGGGTACTCATGAATGTATGGCAACACCTGGAGATATATATATACAGTACATACATACACACGGTAATATATACACACACACACACATAACTTTTTTTTTTTTTTATGTACAAATTTTTATCCTCGTTTTTTCCGGAGCTCGTAGGAGGGCCCTGGGGGGTGGGGGTCTTGCATACGCCCACGGCCTGTGTCCCAATCACCGAGATCCCATCTGGGCCCATCTTGGAGCCTGCCAGCTCCATTTTCCTCCCCTTCCCTGTTGCGGACACTGCATTCTCCGCAGCACCCTCCCTTCATGCTGCCCTCTGTCTGAAACTGCCCCCAGGCCTCCAACTGGTGGCAGTCACATGGCGGGAGAGACCGTGTCCCTCAGTCTTGCTCCCACCCTTCCCCCTCAGCCAACCCCCGGCGACCCAGGCATGTTCCCAAACCCGGGTTGCCAGTGTGGCACGAGGTATGGCGTCCAGTGCCTCAACCCTCAGCGCCACTGGGCCAGCCTGGAGCCATAGTTTAAGATCCTTGACGGCCTGGTCTGAAAGGACTTTATGTCAGACCTGAAAAGTAGTACCTCTGAACTGTTGAAAATTTGCATAGTGAAGGTGACCTGCTGGATTAGAATATGAATACTTTTCAGTTGGGTATAGGTCATTTAATTGGAATTCAATAGCTTTCCAGTGTGAGGAATATGCCCTTGTTGTTCATAAACAGAGTGTACACAGGTGAACAACTTTGGCATAACAGTATACGTTAGGGAGATTTTCCCCTCTCTTGCCCCTGGGAAATAGAACAGAACATTTAATTCAGGGTTACCCCCTACCCAAGTAAAACATGAAATATATTTCTCCTAGGACTGAAACTACATTTTCTTTTTGGGCAGTATGGATAAAGTTTACGTGTATATATAAAAAAAAAAAAAAAAAGTGTATAAAATCATTGAGATATTTTGACAGATTATTTCTGTATGATTTAGGAAACCAAATAAAAGGTGTGACCACCTGTCAAGGTCTTGATGTGTAGTGGTTGTGATGGGCTCAGATTTCGGCAACTCATGATGGTCTACGCTTTTTTGTTAATTGCACTCTTAGGTATATAATAGCATTCCTTGTCCATCCAAATGAAAATGTAGAGTGTAAATTAGAAGGAGTGATATTACAGCAGTACTTCTGTCTGGTATTGAGGCAGGAATCTGCTGTGGTTTCATAGTAAGCCAGGAGTTCCCAGATTTTGGGCAGCAAGACGAGTGTGAGCAGCATGTCAGATCTGCAAAGAGAGAGAGGGAGTTTATATTCCTCCCTCCCAACATGATGTCCTCGACTGCCCCTTCCTTTTGAATAAGCACTGCTAGAAGTTCAGGGCAGCCCTGTCTTGCCCCCCTATCCAGTGTGATGGCATCTGACCGGTTGCCATTAATGAGAATATAAACTTAGGGGGAGGGGGAGTAGTACAGTCCCCTGTATTAGAGCAACCCAGTTGGGCGGAAAGCCTAAATTCAGCAAGGTGCCCCACAGGAAAGACCATGAGACTCTATTGAATTCCTTCTCCGCTTCAAGGCTGTCGAGGACCAGGGAGACCGAAAGGGAGGAAGCATATTTAAGGAAGAGTAAAGTATGATGCGCACTGTTTGCTTGCCTTTGATGAATGAATCCAGTCTCCATCCATCAGCGACAGAAAGAAGGACATCCAGGCTTGTTGCCCACACCGCCATGAAAACCTGGTAGGTGTTTAAAATAGATATGGTCCTGTATGAAGAGTGCTATGTATGGTTCTTCCCCAGGCTTCAGAAGAGCTGATATTGTGGCGTCATGCCTGGATGGGTTGGGAGATCCCTCCTTGTTGGATAGAGAGATACATGTACAGGAGGGAGTAGGAGGATATCCTGGTATTTCTTGAAAAACCCAGCGGGGTACCCATCTGGGCCCCGGCATTTCTTGGCTTTGGAATTTCATAGGACTACCTGTATTTCTGTAAAACAGGAAAGAAAATATGGGGACCTGGAGCAGGTGCTGCCTGGTCCTGAGAGAGGGTCATGACAGCCAAAGAGGACAGGAATAGAGTAATTTATACTGGGGGGGGGGGTGTCAGCTGTGTATTTTATTTATTTAGTTTTTGTTAACCGGGTAAGCACCATAGCCAAGACATGACTATTTTCAGGCACGACCCGGGAGGTTACAGTGGGTAGGAGAACTTCGAGAAACATACATTTGCCATACATACATTTTGCCGAAACAGGGAAATCACTATATTAAATACAGCACCTTAAACAGAAATTACACAATATAAGCAGAAAGAATACATACATTTTGATTTTAGAGGATCTTCAAAGACGTAGATATTGACAATAAGCTCTCAGAATAGCCTGAATGACTTTGTGCCTATGCACTAGGATGCAAGTTCAAGGGGGTCTCAGCTGCATACTACAGACCTGAACATTTTGAGCTTGTATGCGTCTGGCTAAGGTGCATGCACCTCATGCCCCTTCCTAATAATACGGCTTAAATAGAACAAGGCTTGCTCTACCTTCAGTTCCAGGATCTCTTGGATCTCTGACTTCACCTGGCGTATTTGGGGGACAAGTGAGTGGTCGCCCACCTGCATATAGGAGAGCCGGAGTATTTGCAGAGTTTCTTGTAGGTTTTTTGATTTGAATTAGATAAACTTTATTGAAACATTTTAAAAGGACATGGACGTAGAACAATGCAATTAACACATACAGACAAACAAAAGTTCCTCCAAGCAGTCAATCCCAAGTGTAACAAATGTTAATAAGATGATTAAAAAAATTGATAAAGCATAAAAGTGATAGAGACAGAGGTTCGACCTTCCACAACAGAGTTATTGCAAAACAGTTTGTCAGTCTGACAACTCTCAGGAGCTAGTCCAAAGTCGTAAGCACATATTGGGTTTCCCAGTTTTTAACAGAGAAGATAACAACATGGTCTTTGGTTAATAACCATGCTGTAAACACTTTGAGAGGTTGCTGTGACATCATTGTAAACCTCGAGAGTGCAGCTCGAGAGTTTTTCAGATGTCGTGGCAACCTCGAGAAATGTTTTCAACATGGTTGTTAACCAAAGGCCATACATTATATTTTATAGTGTATGGGCTACCAAGATTGTGTAATCGTGGATTGAATTACTTTACGGAACATTGATTGATTGTTGTGAGCATTCCGTTTTGTTATACCATTGATATGACATACTCAAGAAGGGTTAACAACAGAATGATGTCATAACAATGGCATAACATAGAGGATAATGTATTGTCATCGATGGTTAACCAGTTTGTTAACCATCGAGAGGTTGCCAGAGTGACCACGTAAACCTCAAGAGCGAAGCTTGAGAGGTTTAGGTCGCCATGGCAACCTCGAGATGAGTTAACAAAACGGTTACCCATCGATGTGCCATACATTATATTTTATACTGTATGGTACAATTTAGGTTTTATACAAAAGAAAGCAGTTCCTTACTGCAGTTTTTTTATGTTGCCGCAGACGTTTCTAGGCCGTTCAATCCATTTGCGCATATGCCCAGACTATTCCCAGTTGTTAACCCATCGATGTGACGTACCATCGATAGGTTAACAACATCATGACGTCACATCGATGGTAAAACGTTGTTATAAAAAGGTAGATTTCTACCTATAACAACGTTCTACCATACATTATAAGGCTATAATCTGCTTGATGATTCAGTTAATAATAAGGGCTCTCCATACATTATAGAAGTTTGCAATCTATTGTTTAAATTTGCTATTGATTTCTCTGCCCTAAGGGCAAATAGTTCTGCATGCCATTCTTGATGGGATGGTATTTCCTAGGATGGCTCAGTGGCGCTGAGGGTTGAGGTGCCGGACACCACACCTTGTCCCACTCTGGCGACCAGGGTTCGGGAACGGACTTTGGGGTCGGCAGGGGAGGGAGAGGATTGAGCATCCAACGGACTGCTTGCCTCTCCCAGGATGGGTTGCGGGCTTTGCATCGCTCCTTAGTGGCCCCAGATGGAGATCGGTGGCACTGCAAGGAAAGCGATGCTGTACAAGGGGGGTGGAGCGGCAGTGGACTTCAGCACATTTGTGTGCAGATGTCATTGCATGTCTGTGCTCCGGGGAAAAAACGCAGCAGAAAAACCCTGGTCCCGGGGATAGGCGACGGCAACTTCTAGTGCCCCACTGCCACAAACCCACTGCTGGGCTCGTCTGACCAGCTCTCCCGATCCCTCACCTTACCTTGGTTCTGGCGCATTGGAGTATAGATAGATCACCAGGAGTGGATGGTGGCCTCACCTCGTGGGGGCTCAGAGCTAGGGGGTTCGTCAGACCAAGGTAGGTGGGGAGTGTCTGTCCCCGATTTCCCGTATGGCGAGAATCAGGCTGGTGGTAGAGCAGCAGGTGGCGTGAGGGGTCTGCCTGAGAGAGTTCCTTGGGGTCCAGTGATAAAGAAAATCTAGCAAAAAAAAAGACAGTATTTCCTGATCTAAAACCAGTGCCTTAAAAGAACCTTTTTTCGTATGTGATGATATAAGTGCAGTATGCTACTATTGGTTGTCCACCAGGGAACCTGAATAGCCCCCAATCAGACAGATCGCAGGGGTAATTATTGAGCCCCAATAGAGGATCCATTTTTGATTTACTGTTTTGCCATAAGGGCTAAACTTTGGGGCAGTTCCAAAGGATATGTAAAATGGAGCAGAGACCTTCATTGCATCTAGTACGTGTCTGTGGTTAATCTGCATTTTATAAAGTTTATTGGGTATAATATAGATTGTGCAGTATCTTGAGTTGCATTAGTCAGTAAGTGTCAAATTTAATACATTAGTACGCATCCGTCCACATGCGTCCCAAGTCATAGTCTCCTTGCTCTTTAGGTAAGGCTGTGCCCGGTATGGTGTTGACCCATCCACTTTACTAAGCAGGAGAGCATAGATATCCATATATAAACTGGATATCAGATGTGGAAGGCCCAGCCAGCTAGATAAAAGTGCTAAAACATCACTGTGGGCAGTAGATTTAGGATGGCCTCTAAAGTATTTGGTCAACAGGTGGGCAACCTGTAGGAAAGAAAATACCTGAGTTGGGTGTCTGATATTGTCTGTGACATTTGTGGAAGTCAAGCTTATTGTGTAGGAATAATTTATCTTACTTTGAGGGTATCTCTTGCAGCAGGCCACACTGGTAGGACTAAGCCACCAGGCATTAGGACCACACAGAAACTTTCTAGATAAGTCTACCAGAGGGGGCCTGCCGACCACCGATGTCACCCTCTGTCATCCTATCCTGTAAGAGTGGGTGACCCCCATAGCTTCCTCAATACTTTTCCCGCTGTCGACCAATGCATGTCGGATCTCTGGGAACCGCCACAGCTTCAGTCCACCATTTTTGTTCGCTTTCAGTGTTTTTCTTAATTCTTACCGTGGTTCTTTTTCTTAAATTTTCCTTTTTTTGTGTCTTCAAAACCATCTTTGGCATTAGATCAGTCCAAAATGAAGTGTGCCTATGGAAAACAATTCCCAGAGAAGGATGGCCATGCTGTCTATACTCATACTTCTACATCCAAGTCTGTGAGGTCTGCCAGAGATTCAACCAGGCCCCCGGCGATGACACCAGCAGACCGTGGAGAACTTTCTCCTGCAGCAGAAGGGAGCTGCAGGCCAGGAGTTCCTCGGTCTCCCCGGCCCAGTCTTCGGGCTGTCAGTCTTCAAAGTCCAGAGACAAAGCCAGGGGGAAACTTAAATACTGTGACAAGGACTGGGATAGGCCCCAGTCCTGATTCTTCTGGTCACCTGCATGCTGTACACGCCCTCTCATCCACAGGGCTGCCGATGGCACCACCTCCTGCCACTATTTCAGTTTCGGGCAGAGGCCTCATGGGCCAGGGCTGGCTTCCTGCTCCTCAGCCCCTTGCTCTCAACATGCAAACAGCATGGTGGCTCAGACAGCATGTCTTCAGCTGGCGTGGGTTTGACGGAAACTGGGCTCTCTTCAAACGCCTGTCCGTCATCAGCAAGCCAGGTGTTGTCTCCTTTTCAAGGTCCACTGCCCTTCCTCCGGCCACGGGGCTGGCACTGCAGGACACTGCCGCCTCCCTAGGGCATAGTCCTCTACCGATTTTGCTTCTCAAGTCTTCTTTTTCTCTGGCGCCCGTCTTGCCTCAGCTGGCACCCATGGGACCTTCACTGGCCTTGCCGCAACTGGTGCCTGTTGGGCCTTCACCGGCCTTGCCTCAGCCAGCACCCATCAGACCTGCATCTGTTTTTTCCTCAGCTGATGCCTTTCAGATCTCTGCTGGGGCACCCACAACCAGTGCCACTCTGGCCTATGCCAGTCTATCCACAGTTTGTGCCCGCAGGGCCTATACCAGTCTACCCTCAGCTAACGCATGCAAAGCCAATGCTGGTCTAGCCTTACCCGGTGCCCACTGGACTGACACCTATCACTCCGCCCGCTGGACCGACACCTATCACTCCCGATTTTCCAAGGCCTACTTTCGTCCCTTTGAGGCTTTATGTAATTGCAGGTTCCCCCTCCTCAGGGTCCGGTATCTCCTGCTCCCCAGGGACCTTCGGGGCTGTCCACTCCAGTGCCTCTGCGGCTGACCCCGCCTTCTTGGCTGACTGTTCCCCACCCCCCCAGCAGCCCACAGACAAAGGGGATGAGTATTGTCCAGACCTGCATCTGCCTGATGAGGACGATCAGAATGAAGATGAGGGGGACAAAGGTGACATCAGTGGCTCGTCCACCTCTCCACAGGCTTCTCTGCAGGGGAAGGGACCCCTAGATATGTCCCCAAATCCCCACAGGACAACCCTCCTTTATGGCCATTATGGGACATATCCAGGAGGCCATGTGGTTTGAGACGGAGGAGCAGGACCCAGAGTAGTGCCAGCTTGTTACTTATCTTCACCAGCTGGAGACTCCTCCATTGGTGGTCCTTCCCCTCATAGATAGGAGGATGCCACCATGGCCGCCTTGCGTTGGCCCGGTCTGGCCCTGGCCATGTCCAGAAAAGCTGATCGGCTGTATCCTGCCCTGGCAGGTAAACCCTTTCTCGGGGAGCAGGCAGAAGCAGACTCTCTTGAGATAAATGCAGCTGACAACCATACTGAATGACCTAAGCATTTGAGTTCCCTGCTACCCGATAAGGAGTCCCATCGGTTGGACCTGCTGGGCAAGCGGGCATTTGCCTCGGCCACCCTGGTGATCTGCACCCTCAATTACTTGGCACACATGCTCCAGTGCCAAAATGCCCTGTGGGACCCAACCAGAGACTCTGTCCAATCCCAGCCCGATGACCCTGCCAAGCAACAAGCCCTGAGCACTCTCAAATAACCCTTAGACGTTGGAACCCATTTGCTCTGAGCAGCTTATGATGCTGTAGATGCATTGGCCTGGGCGGCGGTGAGCATTTGCATGCGCCAGCACTCTAGGCTTAGAGTGTCCGGGTTTGCCCAGGACATTAAGTTGTCCATCATGAACGTCCCTTTTTAGAGGGTATATATTGGAGGAGATGTTGAAGATATCCTTTCCCAACTACAGGTGTCTGGACACACCCTGAGATCTGGCCATTCCATGTGGCACACACAGCCAAAGTCTGGGCAGAGGACACTGTTTCGTTGGGCTACTCACAAGCAAACCCAAGCGGCTGCCAAACCTCAAGAAAAGCGGCAGATGGTGGTGTCTGACCTGCCATCCCCCTGCCCCCTCCACCAGCAGGAGCTCCTGCAGCTGCGGCTGCCCCCCCTTTCTGACTTCTTGCCAGATCCCTTCCCTCCAGACACTCAGGAGGTGGCCGTAGGGGTTGCTTCCCCTTCCATCTGGACAAGTGGCAGCAGATAGCTTCAGACAATTGGGTGCTGCAACTCACAGAGTATGGACACTCCCTAAAACTTCTGGAGTGGCCTCAGGACAGACCTCCAGTTGTGTCATCATATCATCCCGGTCACATCCCCCTGATCTGGGAAGAGATCCATGCCCTGCTTCGCAAAAGGGCCATAGAACCTGTTCTGCAGTCCCAACAATGAAAAGTGTTTTACTCCTACTTCTTCCTTGCCAAATGCATGGGGGAGCTCCAGCCCATTCTGGATCTCATACAAACTGTTCAGTATAGTCACCCTTCAGGGTCTACTGGCCCTGTTTACACTAAGGGGACTGGATTTGCTCCCTGGAGATGCAGGATGCTTATCTGCACATCAAGGTATGCACCTCCTACAGGCACTTCCTTAGATTTTACTTTCATCGAGCCCATTTCCAGTTCAGGGCTCTGCCGTTTGGCTCATCTTCAGCCCCTCCCTGGGTCTTCACCAAGTGCTTGGCAGTGGTGGCAGCTGCTCTCAGATGGCAGGGGTTCTATGTGTTTCCTTAACTGGATGACTGGTTGTTACATGCCACCTGTTCTAGGATTTGGGGGTCATAATCAACCTACCCAAATCATTTCTGACCCCCTGCCAACAACTTCAGTACATTGAGGCAGTACAGGTATGGCTCAAGGAACGGCTTTCCTTCCATAAGACAGGGCAGAGCGCGCCTGATGGATCAAGCCCGTCGGCTCTACTCCAGCCGTCATGTCCCAGCATGGGTTTTTCTGCGCCTCCTGGGACTTAGGCTGCAGCCATCTTTACTGTCCCTTAGACAGGCTGCATGTGAGAGTTGTTTGTTTGCTTCACAGGTAAGCATACTGGGGAAAAAATGCGACTCCACAGAGAGTTTCTCAGTGAATGCTGCGGGTCCTATGGAACCAGTGTATGGATGACTTGGAGCAGGCAGTCCTGGTCTCAGACCCAGTTAAGAAGGTGGTGTGATGGCTGGAGCCCAGCAATGTCCTGAGAGGGGTACCATTCTTCATTCCACCCCCGCAGCAAATCCTTACAACAGATTCCTCATGCCTCGGCTGAGGGGGGGGCTTACCTGGGTGCCTAACAGACCCAAGGAACATGGTCCACGGTGGAGGGGGAGTGTCACATAAATGTCCTGGAGATGCAAGCAGTTCTGTATGCCTTGCAGGCCTTCCAGACCCAGCTCCTCCTGGGTCCTTTGTGGATTCAGACGGACAACACTAGTTTGGTTCATTATTCAACAAACTGGGAGGGACTTTAGGGTCTGGTGTTGGACAATAGTTCATAGCCTGGAGCTCTTGACCATCCATGTTCCTGGTGACCAAAAGTCTTGGCGGGCAGCCTAAGCCAATCTCAGTCATGGGCTCATCAGTGGGAATTCCTGACCTCCATGGTAGATCATCTGTTCAGCCAGTGAGATCATCTAGAGTTGGACCTTTTTTGTGTCCCCACTTAACGCAAAACTGTTGCTGTTGTGCGCAATTGTTCCAGGGCCTGGAGTTTTCTCTCAAAACATGTTCTTTTCTTGCAAAGGGAAATTCCTGTATGCCTCCTCCCTTCCTGCTCCTTTAGAAGGTTCTGATCAAACTTCAGATGGAAGGGGCAACTATGGTCCTAATCACCCCCTTCTTGTCTCATCAGATCTGGTTCCCCTTGCTTCAACAGCTAGCAGTGGAACCTCTAGTGCCCCTGCCCCTGTATACAGGCCTGCTCTCCCAGGAGCAGAGCACCCTGGTCCATCTGTACCTCATGTCTCTCCATCTTCATGGTTGGCTCCTGAGGACATAACCATAGAGAGGTTTGGGGTGTCTTCTAGGGTAGCAGCTAGGAAACCATCCATCAGGGCCACTTATTCCATGAAGTGGAATGTTTTACTACGTGGGCTGCATTGCATCACTTAGACCCCTTCACCTGTCCGGTGAACGACTCCAGGCTGAAGTACTCCTCTATCAAGGTACATCTATCAGCCATCTCTGCTTACCATGTACCTGTTGATGACCGCATTGTGGCTCTACTGGATGTATCGCGCACGCTTTTGAGAGGCATCCTGCACTTGAAGCCTCCAATCTCAGTCCTGTCCTGGCTCGGGACTTAAATTTTGTGTTGGAGAAACTCACCCTGCCTCTTTTGAAATGGCTGCAAGCTACAGTATCTGTCATGAAAGCGTTATATTACTGTTCCTGAAGGATTTCTGAGCTTCAGGAGCAGCTGTATTTGATTTTCCACAAAGACAGGGTGTGTCTGCGTACTAACCCCAAGTTTCTTTCTAAGGTGGTGTCTGAGTTCACTTAGAATCAATCCATCCACCTGCCTGTTTATTTTCCAGAGCATGTCAATCCAGGGGAAACTTTGCTCCATACTTTGGATGTGCATAGAATTTTGAGATACTATACACACCGGACAGAGGACTCTAGGAAAGTCCTCCCAATTGTTTTGTTTCCTTCGCCCTTGGGAAAGAGGGCGTTCCGGTGTCCAAACCGTGTTTATCCAAATGGTTAGTCAATTGTGTTATCTTCTGTTACAAGACGTACAGTAAAGATCTTCCTGGGGTGGTTCATGGCCATTCAGCCAGCAGCATGGCCACTTCCGTGGCATGTTTTAGAACTGTTTTAGCCACAGAGATGTGTGCAGCTGCTACTTTGGAGCTCTGTCCACACCTTTACTAAATGCTACAGTTTGGACATCGCCCCTAGGAATAGGGCTAATTTTGGAATGGCGGTTCTTCAAGGCCTCATCTCTTAGGTCCGTACAGCCAGCCTCCTGACCTGTGTGACAGTAGTTGTCAAAACTGCTTGGGACTCATCCTACTAGTGTGTGTGGCCTGCTGTAAGAGATATCCTCAAAGTAAGATAGTACAGTTACGTAAGAACTTACCGTAACAGTAGATTTTTGAGAGGATTTCTTGCAGCAGACCATGCTTTCCCTCCCTTCTTCCCTGGCCTTGGGGCCTTCTGCGTAGCTTTTTTTCATGGAGGAGAACCTTCTGCTTTTTCTGTCTTCTCTATGGTTTCCTTGGATACCTCCTCGGTTCACTTAGTGGGTGCATGATTTTGGTCTCCAGCAGGAGAACTGAGGATGCTGTGGGGGCCGCCCACTCTTGCAGGATAAGTCGACGTCGGAGGGTGATGGTGGTGGGCATCCCCCCCCCAGTAGACTGCTAGCTAGAAAATTTCTGTGTGGTCCTAGTGCTTGGCGGCTTAGTTCTACCAGTGTGGCCTGCTCCAATAGAATCCTCTTGAAGATCTACTGTTGTGGAAGGTTCTTGCATAACTGTTCTATCTACACAATCCAAATGGATGTTCACCCAGGGAGGTTTAAGCAGTAAACCATGAGAGGGTGTGGATTATGGGGGAATTTACCATGGCTGGCGTGGTTTGGCCACGAGGTGCAGCCGAGTGGTCAAATCCTCGGCAGCCGGGGTAAATCCCCTCCATAACCCACACCCTCGAGTGGATTATTGCGATTATGCCTTGGTTGTTTTTTGTATTGAAAGAAATAAAACTGGTATTTTAGGTTTTCCATTTAATTTTAATGTTTGTTGGCCCTCTTGGAAAAACAAAAGTTCCGTGTTGACTGTGTGGCATGTTGTGAGGTGTTATGCGTTGCTGTCATACAGCTTCCTGGTTACAGTTTGCATGGTGAAAATGGACTCTGGGAAATTTCTTGTATTGTGCTGCCATTGACACAGCAAGAGTGAGGATTTAAAAATGAGAGAGGGACTGTACGGGAGAGATGGGGACTGTACTGGGAACGGAACAGAGCCAAGCAGAACGGACAGAATAAAAGATTGAGGTGAGCCGGGTGGATGTGACTGCTTGGAAATGGTTAAAAAAAAAAAAAAAAGCCTGTTTATACTTACTGATTCAGGCTTGCACACTGTTTTGTTTCTATTTTCACTATATACGGAGGTGTTTTTTCGTGATCCCTGTTTAGCAGGGAAACAGGATGGTTGGAATTTTGGGGTTGCATTTTTTATTTTGTTTGTTTTTTAAAGATGCGCCTGGTTGGCACCTTTTGCATTGGTAATGGGGGGATTTACCATGGCTGAAAGGTGTCAGCCAAGCAATCAAAATACAGGATTTTGTGTTTTCATTGGAGTCTGTGGTATAATTATAGATAGGCTTCCCTCCTGTAGTAAAACTGGGGTTCAGTACCAAGGGTTGCACATACTCAGTTGTTGCTGGGAGTTGCAGCAGCTGGCATAGCCACCTTTGTATATAGACAAAAGCTGCTATTGGAGCATATTTAAGACTCTTTGGGAGGAAGGATGGTGTATTATATAGTTGTATATGCACTGCCTTACAAATGGCCGCCTCTCATAGCAGCCATTAAGGCACATAGTGCTTTTCAGGTTGTGAGGTTGAGCTGGAAAACCTAGTAAATATTTACTTGCTGTTGGAGCCAAATGGAATAGATACAGATTGGGTCACGCATGAGCTTGAATGCTGCCAAATTGTTATAGGCAGGATGCACCAATTTCTCCCAACCCCCACCCACTGGAAGGTAGAAATAGAGCTGTGTAGTTTAATAAACCATTTCTTAGGGATAGCAGTATTTAACATACTCGGTAAAGGACCCGAGGTAGAAGGTTTATCTTCTAAGAACTGTTGAGAAAGAAGAATTGTTGAGTACCTAGAGGCCAGCGGGGCACAGGACCCAAGGCAGCATGGATGCACAGCGTGAAGGTCATGTCGGATGAATCTAATGAATTTCTTTGACTGGGTGACCAAAGTAGTAGACCAGGGAGGGGCTGTGGACATGGCCTACCTAGACTTTAGCAAGGCATTTGACACAGTACCACACACAAGATTAATATACAAGTTAGCCAGCCTGGGAGTGGGTCCTAGGGTGGTAGCCTGGGTAAAAAATTTGCTGGACAACAGGACACAGAGGGTAGTAAACTGAGTCCACTCTGAAGAAAGGGGGGTTACTAGTGGGGTACTGCAGGGTTCAGTACTGGGACTGGTCCTTTTTAGTGTCTTTGTAAGTGACATTGCAGAGGGACTGGAAGGAAAAGTATGCCTCTTTGCAGACACAAAGATCTGCAACAGGGCTGATACACAAGTGGGAGTGGAAAGAACAAGAAGGAACTTGGCAAGGTTGGAGGAATGGTCAAAGGCATAGCAGCTTGGATTTGATGCAAAGAAGTGCAAAGTAATGCACCTGGGAAACAAAAACCCAGGGGAAGAGTACACAATTGGGGGGAGGTACTAAAAACAAAAATGGAAAAGGACCTGGGGGTAGTCATATCAGATGACCTAAAGGTAAGCAAGCAATGTGAGAAGGCAGTAAGGAGGGCTGGGGAGGGGGAGCTGGGATGTATAGGGAGGCATCACCAATAGAAAACAGTAAGTTGTTATCCCCTGTACAGACAGTTGGTGAGACCCCATCTGGAGTACTACATGCAGTTCTGGAGACCCCATCTCTGCAAGGACATAAGATGGAGGCAGTCCAGAGGAGGACGACTAAAATGGTGCAGGGTCTGCACCAGAAGCCATACGAAGAGAGACGGAAGGAGCATAATATGTATACCCTCAAGGAGAGGGGGGGACATGATAGAAACTTTCAAGTACCTCAAGGGAATCCACAAAGTCCAAGAGGGTAGCATCTTTCAGAAAAAAGAGATGTGCAAGAAGAAGGGGGCACAATTTGAAGATAGAGAGGGGATGGCTTGGGCAACTTGAGGAAGTATTCTTTTCACGGAGAGGGTGGTGGATGCATGGAATGGCATTCCTGAGGTTGTGGGGTCAAAAACGGTGGGGGAATTCAAAAATGCATGGGACAGACATGAGGCAGTTCTAGTGGGTGGTAGGAGAAAGTAGGCTGTTGGTAAAACTAGGATCTGCAGCTTATCCAATAGGTAGGGAAATGGGCAGACTGGGTGGGCCAAGTGGTCCTTATCTGCCGTCAAAGTCTATGTTCAGAAAAAAAAAAATTCTGAAACTCTAATCTAAATGTTTTAACACATTGTTGAGTTTTATAGCCTTTGTGAGTGCTTTAGGTCAATTTATATTGGCTACTCATTCAAAGAGTGCATTTTTCTGTTGTGCTGTATTGTGTACATATAATCGGTGTTTTCCACAGATCACTTATGCCTTTTGTTTCGAGCCCTACCCATTTAAAGCAGAGCCCTCGTCCCCAATACTTCCAGAGTTGCAGCAGTTGTTGGATTATAAAGAGGAAAAAGAATAAAGAAAAGAAGAGAGAAACCTGCTAATGCAGAGAAAAATCAAAAGAACAGAGGAGGCAGTACATATCATGTCTATAGTGTGTGTGTGTGTGTGTGTGTGTGTGTGTATATATCTCATTTTTTTTTTGTTATATTTCTTTATGCTCCTCCCTGCCGGCCCCCATCCGACTGACACGCCCCCCCACATTGTCCCCCGGAATCACCGGCTCTTATCTGCCCGGCCCTGGAGCGGCACCTGTGGGAGGTTGGTCGTCACCCTGCCGACTGGCATTTTTTTCCTCCAAGTGTTTTCTCCCAGAGGCCCCAGGAGTCGGCGCGCATGCACCGTACGGCCCCAGTTACAGCATCCTTCCCCCACCTCGGCCCGAGCTTCCTCCAGCCTCCACTGGGGGTCGCCCATCAGCCAAGGGATGCTGTACTCCCTCCCCAGAGAGGAGAGCTTGCCTGATGGCAGCTCCCTCCAGCTCTGCCCTTCCGCTGTGCCGACCTCCGATGCCCTGGGCTCGTTCCTGAACCCGGGTCGCCGGCGCCTTAGCCCTCTACGCCACCTGGCCGGCTGTGTATGTCTATAGTATTTTGATCGAAAAATTTCTCTGTCAAATTTTTTTGGGGGGAGGAGCATTAGATCGCACTTGATAATCATACCTAAATTATCTATTTAACGTCTCTAGTTGCTGTGATCTAGAAATATGGGTCTGTAATGTTCATCTGTATGAGAGGCCTGAAGGATTCCCCTTGGAGAGCTACTTTTTAGACAAGCATAAGTGGATAGCCTATAATGATTAAATCTTTACAAGTAAGAACTGCTGATAACTGGTGGTTCTTAAGCATTGTAAAGCATACAGTCACAGTCACCACGGTGCTGTGATTGGTGGTGTTTGTTGGAGCCACTGCCGAAAGTTGATTGTTTTTCTCTACAGGTACCTCTACTGATATTCTGCAGGGGAAGTACTGTTTTGTTACTATTTTGTTTTGTGCTTACAGGTTTTGGTTTGTGCTTACAGGTTTTGCAGTTTCTTTTTCACATTAAGAAGCTAATTGTTTTTTCTTCCACAGCGCTTCCAGGGGATTAGGAGTGTAACTGGGGGTGGAGCTGACAAAGGCTTAGTGCCTTCCAACAGAAGGAAGATTTAAAAGGTCAGGTAACCTTTTCTTTCATCTGAGGGTACTGTTTGTGGGAGCCACTGCCAAAAATAGTTTTTCTCTACAGGTACCCCTATTGATTTTCTGCAGGGAAGTACTGTTTTGTTACTATTTGGTTTTGTGCTTACAGGTTTTGCAGTCTTTCTCACATTGAGGAGCTATTTGTTTTCCTTCCACAGCTCTTCCAGGGGATTGGGAGTGTAACTGGGGGGGGGGTGGAGCTGACAAAGGCTTTGTACCTTCCAACTGAAGGAAGTTTTAAAAGGTCAGGTTACCTTTACTTTTGTCCGAGGATGCTGTGATTGGTGGTGTTTGTTGGAGCCACTGCTAAAAGTTGATTGTTTTTCTCTACAGGTACTGCTACTGATTTTCTGCAGGGGAAGTATCCATCCACCCTGCCCCCATTCCCTCCATGCTCATCCTCTAATATAGCCCCTGACCCCTTCATATTCTTCCTGCAGAAGTAAGGAAGGAGCGGGACTTACTGCACATCTCAGGAAAAAGAAAACCTTCAGCTACGGCCTTCCTTTTTCTTTCATCCACACCACTTCAGCCAAATTCCTGCCTTGCACTAGGAGGAGGAATTTCATCTAACAAGAGAAACTGTATTCTTGATTCAATACACTTCTCCTGTGCTCAGCATCCAAATTCTTCCTTTCGTCCACACTTACTTTCTAACCATCATCCCACGTGCTCAAGAACACAATTTTTCTTTTCATCCACACTCTTGATGACTGTGGTGATCGTCAACCACCAGTGGTGCGTGGCATCCTTTCACAGGGCACGCATACAGGTACTAGGGCATTGTCCCACATACTGGACTATAGGACAGCTAAAAACCCAGCTCAGGGAGGCCTGGAACCATATGGCACGTCTCAAACACCTGCTGGAGAACCGCATGCCCATTGACCCTCATTTGCCATACCATCTCCACCAGGGTAATGCCACACGCCATCAGAATCCCCCTGGTACAGGAGAATGGCAGATGGTAAAAAGGGGCAGGTTCCACAAGACACAACAGTAGCCTCCAAACCAGGACACACCCATCCAGATGACTAACTGATTTGCACGTTTGGCCCACACAACAGAAAAAGGGAACATGGCCAGCCCAAACAGCTGTCAATCGAATCCCCCTTCAAATAAATACATCGATGATACGCCAAAGGTACCAAGCGGCACAGGAAAATGAAAAATTCTCATTGTAGGTGATTCCATGATCTGTGGAGGGGAATCGCACCTAATTCATCACCCTGACAATAGTGTAGTAGTCAAGTGTCTTCCAGTAGCCTCGTCTAAGAGATTCCAACTGAATAGACAGGCTAATATGAAGGAAGGGAAACTCCGCTGGCATTTTCATCCATCTAGGTAGTAATGATGTGATGGGACAACCAGCTGAGGAGACCAAAACGCACCTATCTCAACTGGGGGATAGATTAACTGCACACTCACCAATCATTGCATTCTCATAGATCCTCCCAGTATGGAAGAGGGGGCAGTACACAACAAATATTTAAGGATGAAATAGAGGAGTTGAATGCATGGCTCCAGAACTGGTTCCTAGAGAAAGGGCACCTCTTCATTGGAAACTGGAGGGACTTTTGGCACAGAGGTCTCTTCAGATACAGTGACTTGCACCTCACTAAGGAGGGTGTGTGGGCACTGGGTCAAAGGTTTGACGTCTCAGTGGAGAGTTTAAACTAGGATATGGGGAGCGGGTGTCAGCAATAAAAGAAACTGCTGACTCCCCAAAAACCGTCCCAGCTTGCGGCAGCAGTCAAAGAACAAAGGCATCATCCAGTAAGAATGAGCTCAGGGGACACTAGAAAAACAGGATCTAATGACTGGCTGAACTCAAAAAATGGGGCAACTCAAACTTGAAAGGCAATGTACACAAATGCATGAAGCCTAACAAATAAAATAGCTGACCTCACAACTGTTATCACAGGCAGATCCTGACTGAGTCGCCATCATAGAGACCTGGTTCAGTGAACAACATGACTGGGAACTAACTATTCCAGGATACTGCCTTTTTCGAAAAGACCTGGCAAAAAAGGGTGGGGTAGCAGTATATGTAAAGGAAAGGATAAAGGCTACAAGAACCCATGACACACACTCTGGAGCTGAAACACTTTGGGTTACACTGGAACCTAGTGGAGGGGGGGGGTGGCCACTCTGGTGGGGTGGTGTACAGAGCCCCAGTGATCGGGTGAAAAGGGGACAAGGTGATCCTAGAAAACATGCGCAAAATGACTGCTAAAGGGGAAGTGATAGTGGTCTGTGATTTTAACCTACCTGTTATTAACTGGAGCACCTGTACAGCAGCCTCTTCCAGGAGCAAAGAGTTCCTGGAGACTCTACGTCTCTCGGGTCTGAAGCAACTCCTGAAGGAACCCTCTAGGCTGATGTTGTTCTTGACCTGTTACTCACCAATGGTGATAACATCTCTGGGATAGAAGTTGGGAGCCACCTGGGGTCCAGCAGCCACCACGTGATATGATTCCAAATAAAAACAAAAAGAAACCAAGCACTCCAAAACTAAAATCCTGGCCTTTAGGTGAGCAGATTTCGCCAAAATGAAAAGGCGCTCATGCAGAGCCTAGCCAACATAACTCAGGTGGGGGGAGGAGTAGATGAGTACTGGACCATTCTCAAACAGCTTTACTGGATGTCTCTAGCCAATGTATATGAAAAGTGAGCAAAGAAAAGGAAACCCCTCTGGTTTCCAAAAGACTTGACCATCGGGGTCAGGGAGAAGTGAACTGCCTTCAAAAAATACAAGGAGACATGCTGTGAAAACGACATGGAAGCATACAAGGAGAAACAAAAAGAAGCAGGCAAGCTAATCAGAGCAGCCAAAGCAGCAACTCAGGAGAGGCTAGCAGGAGATGTCAAAAAAGGGAGACAAAACCGTCCTCAAATATGTCAGCGACAAAAGGAGAAGAGTGGAGGCATACTCAGACTAGCAAGGGAAGAAGGTGGGCACGTGGAGGATGATAAAAGAAAAAGCCGAAATCCTCAACAGATATTTTTGTTTGGTTTTCACTAAAGAAGGGGAAGGGAGTGGACCACCCATGCCAGAAAAAGTACAAGCAGCAGTGGAATTGATTTGGAACTTTTTACAGAAGAAAGAGTCCTGAAGGAACTAGAAAAGCTCAAGGTGAACGGGGCTAAGGGACCGGACGATGTTCATCCAAGACTAATGACAGAGCTAAGGGAGGAACTGGCAGCTCCCCTGACCAGGCTATTCAGCCTATCTTTGGAACATGGAAAGGGACTGGAGGAAGGCCACAGTTGTTCCACTTCACAAAAATATTAGCAAGGAGAGTGCTGGCAACTATCATCCAGTTAGTCTTGCCTCAGTTTTGGGCAAAACAATGGAAGCCCTACTCAAGGAGAGAATTGAAACATAGAATTTGATGGCAGATAAGGACCGCTTGGCCCACCTTGTAACAAGGGATAAAGAAGTTTGTCCCAATATTTCAGGCTAACCTCATTTTGGTCTAAAACATAATGTGTTTGTGTAACAAATGTTGGCCTATATAATTAAATTATATAAAACTTGTAAAACTACAAGTTTAACTGAGCCACAAGTTGCAATATTAAAGTGCCTTTTGATATTTGTACTGACCATGTGAGTAATAGCAAACATGTGTCTTAAGTGTCTGCAAGGCAGAAATACAGGATAGAGTCTAAATTATCCCTTCTGACTATCTCTAGTGTCTATTATTATCAGGACAGGCCAAAATACTTGTATGCATATTCTTAAGTCCAAATCTATTTCTTCCTCCTAGACCTTGGTAACTGGTAGTGACAACTATTACTAGCCATATATAGTAATATAATTTACACTATCTATACATTTGTGCTGACCAAAGATGAGCTCATACATGTACTAAAAAGAGAATTGCCTTTTAAGTTGATGTTTGTACTTGTTCTGAACCAATCATAGACAACCATAGGAAGTGATGATACTGTCTTCCACTATATAAGCAAGCCTGCATTCACTGTTAGTTTGAAGAATGAAGGATGTACCTCTTGTAATCTCTCGCTGTGATTATTGTTATAATCATTAAATTCTTCCGCCTTCAGTCTCGTCTCCGTTCGTCTCCTTTCTAAGTATTTGTAATTGATAATTTACTAACTGTAATTTTAACACAACGCTACACACCTAGTCTGCCCATTTCCCTACCTAATGGATAAGCTGTAGATCCTAGTTAACCAGCAGCCTACTTCTTTCTACCCCCACCCCCTAGAATTGCCTTATGACTGTCCCATGCATGCTTGAATTCAACCACTGTTTTTGACTCCACAACCTCTGGAGGAAGGTCGTTCCATACATCCACAACCCTCTCTGTGAAAAAATACTTCCTTACATTACCTCTGAGCCACCCCCCTCTATCTTCAAATTGTGCCCCCTTGTTCTTGCACACCTCTTTTTTTTGAAAGATGCTACCCTCTTGGACTTGGATTCCCTTGAGGTACTTGAAAGTTTCTATCATGTCCCCCCTCTCCCTCCTTTCCTCGAGGCTATACATATTAAGCTGCTTTAGTCTCTCTTCATATGTGTTCTGGTGCAGACCCTGCACCATTTTAGTTGCCCTCCTCTGTACAGCTTCCATCTTGTCTATGTCCTTGGGAAGACTGGGTCTCCAGAACTGCACACAGTACTCCAGATGGGGTCTCACCAGCTGTCTGTACAGAGGGATAACAACTTCTTGTTTTCTACTGGTGATGCCTTTCCCTATGCATCCCAGTATCCCCCCAGCCCTCCTTACTGCCATCTCACATTGCTTGCCCACCTTTAAGTCATCTGATATGACTACCCCCAGGTCCCTTTCCATTATTGTTGTTGTTAGTATCTCACCCCCCATTGTGTACTCTTCCCCTGGGTTTTTGTTTCCCATGTGCAATTGTATTCTTTCTTGAAGATAATGGAAGATTAGACCAAAGACAGCATGGGTTCACCACTGAGAGGTCATGCCAAACAATCTTATTGACGAATTTAACTGGGTGACCCAAGTAGTGGACCAGGGCAGTGTTGTGGACATGGTTTACCTAGACTTCTGCAAAGCCTTCGATTCAGTCCAACACAGAAGGTTATTAAATAAACTGGGCAGCATGGGGGTGGGTCAAAAGGCTGTAGACTGGATGGGGAGTTGGCTAAAAGGAATGGACACACAGGGTAGTGGTAAACCACTCTCTATCAGAAGAAAGGGAAGTGACTAGTGATGTACCACAGGGACTGGTACTGGGCCCCTTCCTAGTTAATATTTTTATCAGCGACATCTGAGGGTATGAAAGGCAAAGTGAGTCTTTTCGCAGACGATGCAAAGATATGCAATAGGGTGGACACCCCCAGTGGCGTGGAAAGGATCAGGGCTGACCTTAGCAAGCTAGAAGGTTGGTCACACACATGGCAACTAAATTTCAGTGCTAAAAAGTGCAAAATCATGCACATAAGGAAGAGTAATCCAGATGCAGAATACCTTCTAGGGGGAGTCAAATTAGAATCGACAAAGCGGGAAAGAGATCTGGGAGTAATCATATCACATGATCTGAAAACATCCAAACAGTGCAAGAAAGCAGCATTAAAGGCAAATGGAATGCTGGGCTACATAGGAAGGGGAATTACAAGCAGAAAAAGAGAGGTCATCATACCACTTTACAGATCTGTGGTGAGACCACATCTGGAATAGTGTACAGCTCTGGAGACCACACCTCAAAAAGGATATAGACAGACTTGAGAGCGTGCAGAGGAAAGCTACAAAAATTATACAGGCACTCCACGATATAAACGAGAAGTGACTGGAAGAACTCAACATGTATTCCCTTGAACAATGGAGAGATAGGGGACACATGATAGAAATATTCAAATACATGATGGGAATAAACAAGGTACAGGTTCAGGACCTTTTTCAGTTCAAGGGTCTCACACGAACCAGAGGTCACAGCATGAAGATAGAAGGGGGTACATTTAAGGGCAATGCAAGAAAGTTCTTCTTTACAGAGGGGTTTGGATGCATGGAACTGCCTGCCATTTGAGGTGGTGGAAGCAAAAACAGTTGGAACATTCAGAAAGGCTTGGGATAAGTACAAAGGAATTGTAACACAGAATTAGCAGTTGGGGGGGGTAGGCTTATGGGCAGACTAGCTGGACTGGAGGTCCCCTTCTGCCATCCCTTTCTATGTTTGTTTTTTTTTTTTTTTTCTAGAAGCATACCGCTACAGTCACAACTCTGGGTTATACTACAGATTATAGATTGAGGGAGTGCTGCCGACCAATCAAAATGTGTCTTTCCTCCGCATATGAGACACTTATTCCATGAAGAGTGTCTTGTGTGCAGATGCACTGGAAACGGGCATGTTCTGGGACAGTTTAAAAAAAAAAATAATATTGATTGCGCTTGATCGATAATATATTAATACCGCCACGGAGACCACTTTTACACTTGTAAGAGCGGTCTCACATTCTTGGGGTATCAGAACCATTTACCTTTGGTTCGTGGTTCTCATACCCTACGAATGAACATGAGGCCACTCTTACAAGCATGAGAGTGGTCCCTGTGGTGGTATTAACATACAGAATAATGCTGTGCAGGTGTATGTTATGAGAATTTTTCACACACCCGAGGTGTGTGATATTCCGTAAACCGGAGAGTGAAGCTCAAGGGGTTTATGAGACTGTCACACACTGAGGGTGTGTGAAAAATCCTCATAAGACAAACCTTCTACAGGCTTTATTTTTTGTAATCACTGGTGCAAGGTTTAGAGAGAGACAAAAACTGTAGGGTTTTGGCATGATGTTATCGGGATGTCACTGTTAAGGTATAATATTATTAAGGTTTCTGTGTGACGTTATTTGTAATTTTACTGTTCAGGTGTAATATTATTAGGGTTTTGGTGTGGTATTTGGAATTTCAGGTGTACCATATATACTTGCGTATAAGTTAACCGTCCCTTTTTCTTGTGGATTTTAGTAGCTTACTAGTAGATAGTAGATACAGTAGATTAGTAGATACAGCTCACGTATAGGTTGACCTTCCGCTTTATTTAATATATAGCTACTGGCACACACCAACATCACCAGAAGTCCTACTTTTTTAACAAACTCTTCCCTCCTTTTTAACATACTCACTCCCTCTGAAAAACAGACCATGATACTGTAAAACACTGCAGTATACCCTCCCTATCCCACTCCCACCAGCACAGTACACTAGTGATAACGGTACCACTTTCCCTAACCCCCCTCACCATCACAACACACTAGTGCTAATGGTACCACTTCCCCTAACCCCCCTCACCAGCACAACACGCTAGTGCTGACGGTACCACTTTCCCTAATCCCTCACCAGCACAACACACTAGTGCTGGACGGTACCACTTTCCCTAACCCCCTCACCAGCACAACACACTCAATGCTGACGGTACCACTTTCCAACCCCCTCACCAGCACAACACACTAGTGCTGATCACCACTTTCCCTAACCCCTCACCAGCACAACACACCAGTGCTGACGGTACCACTTTCCTAACCCCCACCAGCACAACACACTAGTGCTGACGGTACCACTTTCCCTAATCCCCTCACCAGCACAACACACTAGTGCTGACGGTACCACTTTCCCTAACCCCTCACCAGCACAACACACTAGTACTGACGGTACCACTTCTCCTAATCCCCCTCACCAGCACAACACACTAGTGCTGACGGTACCACTTTCCCTAACCTCCCTCACCAGCACAACACACTAGTGCTGACGGTACCACTTTCCCTAACCCCTCACCAGCACAACACACTAGTGCTAACGGTACCACTTTCCCTAATCCCCCCCCACCAGCACAAGTTCTGTGTCCATATTTCATATTTGTTTATTTTGTCATTTTTTAATTTACAATACTGTTTGAGGGCTCCAAGACACTGATCCACAAACGCTGAAAACACATGGTGCTGATACACTGGTCAGCCTCCCCGATCAGCGTCCCTAACCATCCCAACCCAACCTTACCAACGCAAGTCTTGCACCAATTGTCACGTACCTCCTGAATAAACTGCTGTATGTGCAGAATACTACTGCAAAACACAATGCTGCTGTACCTTTGATGCTAAGCATTGCTGGTTCCCCCAAATGCTGAAAGCTGAACGAACATTCCTATCATTGCCTCCATTTTCCCGCACTCTTGTGGGCACAGACATGAATTTGTGCAAATTGGACAGCAGGGATCGTTGCAAGAAATTAAAGGTGCACAAAATTATTTAGTTTTATAATACAATAAAGGGCTCTCAAACAGCAGTTAGTGAAGTGCCAGAAAGTCAGAAGAGTGGCTGGAAAAACAGGCAAGAATTAAATCTGTTGCAGCTACCAGTAAATGTATTGTAATAGTAATGGCCTCAAACTTAGTAAAGCTCCGTGATAAAGCAGCCCCACGTATAAGCTGAGTCCCGTTTCTTTAGTGCCTGTTTTTGGCACTGAAAACTTATACGCAAGTATTGTTGATGTTTCAGTGTGTTATATGGAATTTCACTGTTTAGATGTAAGATTATTAGGGCTTTGGTGTGTTATCTAGAATTTCATTGTTTAGGTGTAATATTTGTGATATTTGGGTTTTGGTGTGTTATCTGGAACTCCGCTGTTTAGTTGCAATATTCTTAGGGTTTTGGTGCGTTCTCTGGAATTTCACTGTTCAGTTATAATATTATTGGGGTTTGGTGTGTTATTTGGAATTTCAGTGCTCAGGTGTAATGCTGTTGTGGTTTTGGTGTGATGTTATGGGGAATTTCACAGTTTAAGTGCAATCATTTATTTATTTTTTATATCACTGTTTTATCTTCTGACTGCTGATCTGACCCCAATCAAGATCGGTTCGCCCAGCCCCATCAGCCAGCTTCTTCGGGGCTGACCTGCTGCTGTTACCCAGTGTCCTCTGTCTGAGGAAATTGGGAGAGCCCTGTCACCGGTGTGGAGCCTGCGAGGGTCCACTCCACCATCTTGCCAGTGACGGGTGTTTTTTCCACTGTATTTTTCTCCCTGGGCCTTCATCGAGTGCAGTGGTGCTTGATATGCACTCTGCCTCTGTGGAGTGCCCCCCCCCTTCGGCATCCAATAAGCAGAACACCTTCCCTGACATCTCGCTGTGCTGCAACCACCCAGAACCTCCAGGTGGCAGCCACCGAATGAGACATCGTGTCCCCCTTCCCGAGGGAGGAGAGCTGTCTTAGGATGTTCAATCCGACCTTCCTGGCTAGCCCGCGAGTGACCTGCGTTCATTTCCATACTCAGGTCATCAGTGTGGGAGGAGAGGAGGTGTCCATCACCTCAGTCCTCCATGTCAATGGCCTAGCTATGTTTAGGTGTAATCTTGCTAGGGTTTTGATATGATGTTATCTGGAAGTCCACCAGTCAGGTGTGATGATCCTATCATGGATCTAACTGTTAAGATGCAGTTTTATCGGGTATAATTCTTATCGGGTAATCTATTGAATAGGCATGAGTTTGTCTGTGTTTTGATGTTCAGGTATGACCTTGCCAGGTAGCCCGCAGGTATAATTCCGTCAAGGTTTGTAGTCTCCTGGTGTGATCATATTGGGGTTCTGTTGTTCAGGTTTGATCCTGTCCGGGGTCCCACCGATCAGGTGTGACATTATTGGAGTCCCATTGTACAGGACACCTTGGGGGTGTCGTAGTATATTTATTCTTGCCCTGTCTTGGAAAGAAATCTGCAACTGAAGATACAAGTTCTTGTTTAAAGAATCTCCATCTGTAGAAAAAAGAAAGCTTAAAGTATTTTTTAATAATCAGTTTGGCTGGCGAATACATTCTTGTCACAGCATTTGACGCCCTCCTTTTGTGATCAGAGTAGTTCCGTTCGGTACTGTATGCATACAAAAAAAGCATTAGTAGGCACTATAGCAGGTTAAGCATAAGTTGAATTTCTCTTAAAACATAGCAAATACAGGTGTTTGTGCTATTTTTGGACGTGATTTCTGTATCTAGTATGGTACCTTGTGAGCTTGCAGTTTTTTAATGCATAACATTCTGTACTGTGGCTCGGCGTATTGAGCAACAAAGATGTATATGGTATACGCCTTGGGCTGCGTGAAAATAAATGATTTATTTTGAATGGCTGATTATAGCCTGTGTTGACCTCACAAGTGGCTTAGCCATGAATGAGGTCTATAGAGGTCGTACCCAGCTGCTCAGAATAAAGCATTTATTTTCGTGCAACCCATGACATGTGCCATTTACAGAATGCCAGGTGCTGGTAAGTTTGTTGTTAGTGTTTTTTGTGCCAAATTGTACCGGCAGGCTTGAAGAAAATGTTCGGGGGGGGGGGATTCTGCTCAGAACATTGTGGCGCTAGAGTGGAGATATCTATTGTTCTCTGAGTTGGAGTGGAAATAAATTATTTAGTTTCACCCCAGTTCCCCTGCCCATAAAATAAATGCATTTGTATGCAATTTTTATACCCACTGGCATTATTAAATGTGTGTGTGTGTGTGTGTGTGTGTGTGTGTACATACACAGACACATATTTCTAATTTCTCTGCCTGGCCAGGTTTGTCTCTGTGCAGCTGTTCCTTGCTAACTCCTGTGCAGACACCTCTGACAGATCTCTGGGGCCTCCTTCAGATGTTTCCCCTGAACACCCGTACAACTTTGCTCCCACAGTTGACCTTCTTGGGGAGATTTATGGGGTGCTGTTGAAAGGAAATTGTGTGCGGAGAGAGAGCAGATAGCCTCCTTCTTCTGGCCTGACCCTTTTTCACCCCCCCCCACACACATTGGAAGTGCACACTCTGCGCCAGGATTTGGGGGAGAGAGAGCTGACATCAGGGCTGTTCCACTCTTCCCTTGGTGGAGGCGCTGGAAAGCAGCGAGGCATGTGGCTTTTGTCCCCCAGAATCTTTAGTGCACTGCTAACGTCTGTGGCTTGTGGCACAGGAATCGTGCTTGGGGTGCAAACCTTGGCCTGCTCTCCCTGTCTTTATTTTAATGATTCACATTCATCCTGACTTGGAGTACTGTATGCGGTTCTGTAGCCCACACTAGCGGAAAGACTGGGACAAGGTAGAGGCAGTACAGTGGAGGATAAAAAAAAAAATGACCCTGGGGTAACAACTGGAAACCCTACATGGAGAGACTGAAATGACCTCAACATGCACACCCTGGAGGCAAGAAGGGAGAGGAGGGAATTTGATCAGAGAGACAAGTACCTTTATGGAATGAAGGTAGACTGCAAGTAGGTGTCCACACTGAGTGGGGAGAAAGGTATAAAAAGGAACTCAAAGTTGGAAATGGGGGGGGGGCGGGGTTTAGGAAGGATGTTGGGGAAATACTTTTCACGGAGAGGGTGTACAGGTGGAACAAGTTGCCAAAGGAAGTCGCCTGTGCTAAGTCAAAATGGGTGGGATAGATATACAGGAAGGGGATAGATATACAGGAAGGGAATTAGCCTGCTAGCACTGAGGGTTAAGTTGCTGGATATCACACCTCGCTCCATGCTGGCGACTGGTGTTCGGGAATAAGCACGGGTTGGCAGGGAATGGCCAGGGTGAGAGGAATGAACATCCTAGGGACTGCTCTCCTGTCCTGAGGAAAGAGGATTGCCAGCTCCACAGAATGACTGCTGCCAGTTGGAGGCCTGATGGCAGTGCAGGTTGAGGAGCTGCAGAAAGTGGGTGGTGCTATGGGACCCCACGGCATGCGCTCGCCTGCACACATGCATGTTGAGCATGCCCCAATGTGGGGGAGGGGCAAAAACTGGTGGAAAAATGATGGCAGGCTAATGTGATGCCCTGCTCACCGATCTCTCACCAACAGGACTCTGGGAGCTGAACTGAATGTGTGTCTTCTGGGGGGGGGGATCCTCCCCCTCCTGACCCAGCAGTGGAGGGAATCTATGGGAGTACATGGATGCCTGGTAAGTCCTGGTAGGATGGGAATGTAGGGGTCTGTGGGGCTGGGCTGAAGGAAGCCAGCCTATCCTGGCCACAAGGAGCTTAAAAATCTCTATGGAAAAAACGCTATATGGGAAGGGGGGGTGAAGGAGGGAGTGACCACTAGAACCATCACATCCAACCATAGGTGCAGCTCGGCAAACTGGATGGGCCAGTGGGCATTTTTCTGCTGTCAGCATCTATGTTTATGTTACTCTGTTTTGAGGTAAATTAGTTTCTATAGTCAGTTTGAAGTCATTTAACACTTCTCATTAAATACTGTCCACAACAGTTTCTCAAACTGATGACTGCTACGGCTACCTAAAAGCCAGGTGGCAAATTTGATGAACTTGTCATTTTTTGCATGTACCATTTTACTGTGATTGCTACTTTCATCTCTCTCTCTCGACTAACAAAGAATCTGTGAGCCACTGCAGAGTGCATGCAAGAGCCTTAGCTACAGTCTTTGCACAGATGTAAAGCAGAGCTTGCTCTGTAGCACTGAGCTGTAGGGTACTGCTTGGCATGCTAGCAACTTTGTTCTGAGGCATGGAGGCTGACAGAGGAAGCTCGAGCATCTAAGCAGGTGCTTTGCTCGGGTTGGGGTGTGTGTGCATCCTGCTATTCTGCTACCTGACGTCCATCTAGCATTAAATGGAGACAGCATGCCAGGGCACACTAGCTTTGGGGGCTTGGAATGCAAGGGACATCTGGCACTTTTACGGAGCATGTTACCTCATGCTGAGGGGACAGGTGGTGGGTGGGGGAGCAGGTAAGTGAGGAAAGAACTTCTCCCTGTTGTCAGATGATGGTTACCAATCCTCCGCCCCAATTTAACAGATATCTTCTTTAATGTATCCTCTAAGACCCTCTTCCTCTGCCCCACCCCTGTTTGCTTCCGCCCTCTTGTATTTTCTCATGAGAGCACCAGTATTCAATAATTTGATGGAATCGCCCTCTTTAGGGCTTACATTGCTAATAGCCAAGTAAGATATCATGACTTTAACAATAGTTCTGTGACCATTGAGTAAAGTGCCTACAGTTAAAATTTAAAAGCAGTATATAATATAACATCTTTAGTAGCACTTACTTAACTTCTTAACAGGCTTTGTCCTGTGTTCCTAAACATTAATTCCGGTGTTAACACAATTTACGTTACCCTTACTAAGGTGTCAGTGAACAACTGGGAGACGGCTAGGCATGAACAAGGCAGTGTTAACATTGGAGTTATAATCAGTAGGGGTCTTTATGTTCCATCTCTGAATTTTTTTTTTTTAATATGTTATTTCTTCAAGAAAAATTAATTCACAAAAACTAATCTTTGGGCTGGCAGTATAGCCTAGCAGTTGGACTAATGAGCTTGGTACATCCAGCAGACCTGGGTTTGATTCCTACAACCTCCCCTTGCATTCTATGTGACTCTGAGCAAGTCACTTGACCTCCCCAGTGCTCCCAGGCCACCCCTGAAAACAGTCACTTATGCCTAGGGGCCTTACCTGGTTTCCAAAGAATATGGAAAAAAAAATAAATAAAAGCAACCCTGACTACCAATTTTGGGAGCACCTAAATTAAATTAAAAAGAATAACAATGGCAGCTCATAAATTGAATAAAAATGAAAGGAGACTGTGATACATTCAGTTCTGAGTGTTCATTTTTAGAAACAACAGAAACCCTGGTAGAATACTGAAACTACAAAGTCGTAATACATTAAGTTTACAGCAGTGAACCATGGCTATCCCTGGAAGCAAGAAGAGTTCGAGCTGCGAGTTTCCTCACAAAGTTCTTTTTCACCCTTGGCATTTTAATCTGGAAACGAACACAATACCATATATGGAAACAATGTATATATTTGTGAAGTCACTTCTTAAAGTCATTTAATTGTCTGCGTATTGATTCAGTCACCTCTGAATCACACTATTTGTGCCCTACAGCAATGTGACCAAACTCTACATGCAGAACTTGCTGCGTAACAGTTAATTCATGTTGAAGTTCAGGTCCATTCCCCTGGTGTAGGTGGCATGAATGTTCTTTTTCTCAGTAGTTCCACCAGCCAGTGCTCCAGATAACATTTGCGTTCAAGAGTAATGTACTCAATATTTTTGACATTAGGTGAGTAAAATGTAATCTTTGATGAATAAACATGCTTTAAACTTGTGAAAATGGCTCCTTTTAAAGTATCTGTGGAGCATTTCCAAGGGTTGGGATGAGTTTCGGAACCAATTAAAACATTTTTTAAAGAGTATTTCTTAAAATATGTTGAGTAAAATAGGCCAGTACTCACCTTATCTGGAGGGATCTATGACAGACGGTCGACAATTTTGTTGTCGACCGACGTTACAGCGACTCTTGTGTCGACAGCATTTGCGGTCAGCATAAAGGGAGTCACTTCGAACTGTGTTTTCTTCAGGAGGCTTTGCCCCGAACCCCCCATGCAGGGGAGCTCTGCCCGTGCCCTCCCGCTACATAATCAACTCTAAGTCGGAGTTGCTTGGAGGGTGCAATATCCCCAGAAAGCAGTGCCGGGGTCCCGCATCGACACTACAGCGATCTGTCGCTGTAGTCGCGGTCGCAGTAAAGTTGTTGCCGTAGTGATGGTATACGATCTGGAGCACTGCCACCAGCTGAAGTGGTTTCTGCACATCAACATTTTTCAACACAGTGTACGTTTATGCTTGCCCTAAACACCACAAAAAAAATTTAGGGGATTGTTTTTTTACCGTATCTTAGCACTGCTGTTATTGGCCCATGCATAGATCCTTCCCCCCATTTTCTGTTTTTTTGTCGGGGAGGAAGCAGAATATGTCTCAGGTTTGTGGGCCACCATGGGGAAAACTAACTGCTGTACATACGTTTGGGCCTTCCCTTCTCCGTATAACATTTTACAAAACTATTTGTTCCATTACAGCTTTGAGCTATTGCTTCCTTCCTGTTGCATGCCTAACCCCTTCCCATAAAATTGTAAAACACTGATATACAGAGTGCATCTTCCATGGGGAGGGAAAGATTCGGAACTGTTTATTAAGCTTGTGGTTGGAAATAGTAGCAGTTTATTTGTAATACTGTTAAAGTTGTGAAGGGGGGAGTGGCAGACTGCTATAGAGACTCTGTCACAGCAGCACAACCTAAGCCTGAGTCTTGAAGGGGAAAACATGTTCCTAGTAGCAAAGATGCATAGCTGTTCCCCTGAGGCTTGTAAAAACAGCAGAGGACTAGGATAGTCTTGATGGAGTGCTTTAAAATATTCTTTGGGAAGCCGAAAATCAACTGCATAAGTTCTAGAAAAATAAACTCTTCCTTTAATATGCTCTATGTGATTTGAACTCTAGTCCGCGGGGTAGTAAATAGATCTTGTAAGCCCGTAGTCCATCTCCAGATACAGTAATGAATGGCTTGATCAGATCAGTGCTATTGGCTTGGATCCAGGAGTGTCGAAGTCTGTGAATGTGGAGTAAATACTGGTGATGTGCAGATCTGCCATGCTCCTCTGCTCAGCACTGTTAGGTAGGTCTAGTTCATTGCTGCTGCTGCCCTCCATTGGACAGCTGCTGAGATGGAAAGGGACAAAACACGTAGATGCTGGGTACATTGCTAAGGAGATCAGAGAATCCAAAGTAAGGCTGTCATCTTTAAGCTCTTCCCACAGGTTTCCTGGAATGACAAACAGTTTGTAAATTATTGTTAAGATGTCTGCAAGGTTCCCTTGTTATTACAGAGGGACGGACAGAGTTGCATAATCAGCATTCAACCAGGAAAGCAGTGTGGTGTGTCCTAATGGTTATCATGCAGAGCTGCAAACTTGGTGAGCCAGGTTCAAATCCCATAACTGTCACTTACTTAGTGTGACCCTGAGAAGACCATTTAACTTCCCTGTGCTTAACCTGTCTGTAATCTCACTCTAGTTTATAACTGTGCAGTTTGAATTTTTTTTTTTTTTTTATTCAGTTTTCAATGCATCTGATACAATGAAAAAAAATGTCCTGGTTCTGGGTGCAGTAATAGATGTTTTACAATCAACAAATCAGTTTATGCTCACTGTATTTCCTTTGTTACACATTTAGAGGTGATTTGGTTCACACTGCTTACAAATATACATCCTAAAGTACCTTACAGCCGTGAACGCGGACATACAGCTGTAAATCAGAGTCCAAAAATAAAGGCCTTGTACAGCGCACAACGAAACGCTGCAAATTGCAGTATTATGGTCTGTGCAACCATTAATTCAGAAAACTGCCCAAAAAGACCTGCAAGCGCAAACAGCTGATCACCACTCCAGCCGATGACTGTCGATTAATGTCCTTAGGTTTAGTCCATTTAAAGGGACACTGTGGACCTCCTTAGGCCTCAAAGTGTCGTTAATTAAAAAACACATTTAATGATTGGTCACATTCTGTAGGAATTGCTGAAGTTGCCGGTAGTTTGATTCTGGTTCATTTTTTCTTTTTAAATGCGAAAAACAAACTGCCCATTATATTGGTGTTACCATACAAACGTGCTTGTTTACATTCCTTGATCAACATCCACTGCATCCTTCCTGGAGTTGGGAACACCCCCAACACAGTCTAGCCACTCATGATGCATTGAAGGGAGAGAAGATTATTGCATCATGAGTTGCTGCACTGTTTGGGGGTGTTACTATATTCAGCAAGTATGCAAGAAGACTAGATCACGGGTTTGAAACAAATGACTTCTGGGAGTAACTACAGCATTAACATGCATTTCAGTTCTATTTAGAAAGGAAGCAGCACCACCAGCATCAATGATTGTTAGACAAGGTAAGCAATTATAAAATGTGGATTTTCAACTAGAAATAATATGATGCAAAAATGGTTGACAGTGTCCCCTTAATAAGTCAGAAACGTAAGCTAATATGTATAAACAATGAAAACTTTATGAAACATTTAACAATAACATGAAGGAGAAGGCTTAATTTCACTTTTGCTACCTGTGACTACCTTATTCTAGCAATTTCGCTGTAGATCAACGCTTCATGGGAGACATTCATTGCACAAGCATTCAGCTTGCTAATCTTGTGGCAGTGGCCACTTTGTGGGTGTCGACTTCTCTCTCCCTTCAGTCTAGCCACCCCATGGGCCTACCAATTTAAAATTTTATTAATGATTAGATGAATTTACTCCCATCCCTATTATTCCCTAAACACATGTATTCTCTTTACTTTGTCCTGCCACATAGATGGTATTAAACGATAGCCATGGTTCAAATTGTATAGTGTTAGCAGTCAGGAGCATCATATAGGGGTTGCCAGGGGTCACATTTTGTGACGCCTATGAATTTTGAGTGACCCCTGTGCTGTATTTATGAGCCCCGCCCTGCTTCTAATTATTCTAGTATGGCTGTCTGGCTGACGCAACATTGTCTTTTTTTTTGTTTTTTATGTGCTGCCTGTCTACAGACTCTGAGTGAGGACTTCTGACCTGTGTCTGGATAGTCAACCTCATCTGAGCCACTGATATCATGAGTCTCACAACGTTAACCTCCTCCCCACAGCATACTGCCCTCCGGCTACCCTTTAGCTCACTGTCCATGTACATATGTACCCCCACTGGTTTTGGCACCAAGTAAGATGCCGTTCATGGTCGGTTAGGGACTGTTGCTAACTTCCGTGCCCCTGGATCATTGTCCAGGCGAAGGTTGGGTCTCATCGGTCAGGTGGGAGCGAACCACAGTCAGCTTGGTGCTGGAAGGGAAAGTAGTGAGTGAAGGATAGAACTGTGGATGGAAGGCCACCCTGGCTGGAGTGGTTGAGGTCGCGCAGACCATACTGCCCATAAAGCTGGTAGTCTGAGAAGGATGCTGAACTAAAAAGGAGATCTGATCAAGATGACTCAGGGGCTGGGAGCACTCGAGAGGAACAGGTCGGTAGGACAGTCAAGAGATGATAAACTTTCTTAGTTTCTGTTTAAAAAAAAAAAAAAAAAATCCACCTAGGCTACAGAACATGTTAAGTGTATCTGAACGTAGGCTAATGACAGACACCTAATCTCATTTAAACATGGAATTTACTTTTGTTTGTTTTCTATTTTTACACAGAATATATTTTTAATTAAATAACTTCTTTAAAACTTGCTCTGCAGATGTGCCAGCCTGGTGGTGCTGAGGGTTGAGGCGCTGGACGCCACACCTCACCCCATGCTGGTGACCCAGGTTCAGGAACACGCCCGGGCCATCAGGGGTTGACAGGGGAGGGAAAGGATTGAGCATCCAGTGGTTTGCTTTCCTTTCCCTGGGAGAGATTGGGGCTTTCATTGCTCTGCGGCAGCCCCCGATGGAGATCGGGGGCACTGCAAGGAGTGATGCACTTGGGGCTGAAGTGCGGCAGACATTGGCATGTTGTGCCTTAGACGTCATTGCATGTCCACACTTCGGGGGAGAAACACCGGAGGAAAAGAGGGGCAGACAACGGAGCAGCTTGATGGCCGCACTTCTCTGCCCAGGGAGTCTGTTGTGTAATCAAACTGCAGTAGTGGTTCCCGGCCCGGCACAGAAGAATAGGGAGTCCCATCCATGGGCATAGTATAAGTGCCAGCTAGTATGTAGCCGGGTGATTGCAGGTTGGGCTGCAAGGAGCATAAATACGAATATAAAATAAAAAAAATAAAAAAAACTTGCTCTGCAGTCAGTATGGATAGAGAGGTCTCGGTCACTGGCAATCCATTGTTAATGGCAATGAAAATGGTACAGCTAGCACCCCATTTTAACAAAATAGTTTATTAAAAAGAAACTTTGTTGAAGAGGGAAAATGGAAAAATAATTTTTTTTGGTTTATGTCTATCAGACTCCTGGTATGGAATGCTTCTTTAAACAATTGCTATTGAATGCAGTAAACCATTCCGGTAAGACAGTCTGCCTGTTATTGATTGGCACACAAATATAACATTAGCTTGTTTATTATCTGTGTGATTTGGTATCATATTCTGTTTATTTGTTGTACCATATTTGTGAGTGGAGCTGAGCGCCTCAGCCCACAGAGGCAGAGAAGGAGCTGCAGCTCAGTGATTGTTGTATCTCCCCCCCACACACACCCCCGGACACATCTGGAATCGAGCAGTTTGCCTGCGCAGTATGCCTTCCTGGTAAAACTTTTAAATAAATAGCAGGTGGAGGCAAGCCCCCATTCCCCATAGTTGTACAAGGAGAATCACATTCAGGAGTTGCTGAAGTCAGGCATGAGCAGATCCCTGTCCTTCCAGTCCTGCAGCAATGCACTAGAAGTCTGGAGAGGGAAGGAGACAGATTCCTCACTGATATCTCGGGGTTGGGGGATGTGGATCTCTGGTGGTTGGTAGGAGGCCGAGGACATCATCTGTGGTGCCTCATATGCCCCGAGGTCAGTCAAGGAGAACAGTGTGGACTAAAGCAGCAAGCAAAAAGGAATGGGATGGAAATCACTTTTACAGAAGCAAATGCTATTTAAAAAGACACCAGAATTGTGGGAGGAGCCAGTAATACTGAAGGTAGCAGCTCTAAGGTTAAGGTCCATTCCTGAGGTCTGTTAAAATCTTTTTTCTTAATGATAGCGTTTCATGGCCAAAAAAAGAAAAGTGATATCCTCGTCCTCTTCTTCAGAGGGATATGAAACGCCAAAAGTCAGACCTCTAGAGAAATTCTTTCCATTAGAAACTGGCAAGAAGGGCATTGAGAGGGTCGGAGAGAGGAGCTCCAACCCAGGAAGTAAGATGCCAGTTGCTAACCTACCAAAGCCTACAACAGGACCTTCTTCAGCAAACTCAACAAACATCATCCCCACTAAATCCACTGCCTCACAGAATGTCAAATCACCAGCGAGAAAACAGCGGACAATACCTTCTCCCAAATGTCTATTTAGGGGTCTCATTTGGCTAGCTCAGGTGCAGCCGCAACTTCTCGTCATACCATAGATTCTGTGGGAGATGCACGGGAGAAACTGATGAAATGGACTCAACTATTCGATAGAAAATTTCAGGCATTATCAGAGAGAGTGGATTTTTTACAAAAGGAGACGAAACAGACTAAAGGACAGGTGGAAGTTGTGACAAAAGACGTTGATTTAAATAAAAAGGAAATTGGCAAAGCAAACAAGATGATCACCGGCATGGAGACTACCACAGCTAACGTCATCCGTGATAATTCCAAGGGATCCATCCTGGGCCCCCTCCTTTTCAGCTTTTTCCTAAACTCCCTCCCCAAATCCTGCCCTGAACAAATAATCCTCTATGCCGACGATGCCGTGATTCTTGCCACTCATAAAGATCCGAACCTCTTACGCCTCAACCTTCAGCATGCTTTTTCCAAAGTTGAGATGTGCTTCCTTGAACATAAGCTGGTTCTAAACCACAAAAAAACTAAATCCATGCTCTTCTCTAATCCGCAAAACAAGAAACGGCAAGTCCCACTCACCATTAATACATACCTGGGAAATACCCTTGAACAAGTGCCAATTTTGAATATCTTGGAATCAACTTTGATCAAGGCCTAACCTTTGCAACTCACATTGATAGTACAGCAAAACTATTAATCAGCGAATTGGGATTCTGTATCGAACCGACAGCTTCTTACCCATTCTGCACTGAGGATTGCCATCCAATCTTCTATCATCTCAGTCATTGACTATGGCTTAGTTATATACGGATCTGCCACTACTACAGCACTTAGTCGCATTACAACATCCCTAACAAGGCCTGTCGGCTGCTCACTGGTGCACATCGACATACCCACACATGTGAACTCTATGCTGACTCAGGTTGGTTGCAACTCTCAAACCGGATAAAGTACCTTACCTGCCTGATGGCGAAAAAATCCACTCTGGGCCTCACTCCACCCTGTATCCAAGACCTGTTATGCCCGAGCACTAGCACCCGTTTTACCAGAAGATCAGAACACCAGCCTCTCCAAGTCCCCCGATGCCGGACTTCTCAGGGACAAAGATCATTTGCCTATCGTGCCCACAGCTGGCTAAATGCCCTCAGCACTCATATTACTGCCTCCACCTCTCTAGGTATTTTCAAATCAAGGCTTTCTCTCACCTTGCCACCCAGCTCCTGTGACTGCCCTGATTAAACCTCCTATTTTCTCACTACCCACCATGTTCCGTTATTTGACAAAGACATGTTTGGGAAACCTTTTCTCCTGCTATTGTCTGCTCCCACACCATTCACTTACCCTCTCTGTTCTGGACTTTTTCCTATTTGTTTCTCCTAATCTGGCATGACCCTTTCTTGTAATAATAATGTGATTATTGATATCTCATGTCCTTTTGCACAAGTGATTTGATATGTATTTGTATATGTTTTCTTGCTCTTGACACAACACAAATTGTTGTGTTATCTATGTAACCTTTTGTACTGTACCTAATTGACGTGGAACCTTTGTAAAAGAGCCTCTGGCTCAAAGGTAGTAATTCCTAGAACAATAAACTAAACTAAACTAATAATTACAACATGACACGAAAAACTGAACCCAAGAATCAACAGAGGTATAAAAATTTACGAGTTGTGGGATTACTGATTGTATTAGATGACGAGTTTGAGTCTGTCAGAGAAATGATGAAAGACATTTTCATAACTGTTTTTGACCTACCCCAGGATTATTTGCCTTTTATTACTTGAGCATACAGAATCTTGCTTAAAGCTAACATGTATAAACCTTCCACAGACAAAACCAATATAAGCCCAGATATACAAACTAAATCTACAGTACTGATAAACTTGGCTTTTGACTCAGAGATTTGATTATTCACCTTTCTAGGGTTAAAGCACCCTTAATATAAAAAACGAATAAATTCTAAATTTTTCCAGACTATGCCTTTAGTATACAACAGAGGAAATGCCAATTTCTTGGATACAGGCAAGAGCTACTGGAATTGGGAGTCAAGTTTCAGCTTCTTACACCTGCTAAAGTGTGTATAAAATATAAAGGTGTGCAACACATCTTCTTACTGATACTGACCAACTATCAAATTTCATTTGGCTACAGTATGAGCAGAACTCTAAAAAATGGAAATGCCGAATTACCTACCCTTTCAGAAGAAGAAATGATTAACATGATATAAATTTACTACTAAAGGTTTTTTGCTACCTGTTGGTAAGTGGCTAAAGTAAAAAGGGGATCCTACCTTACCTTAATAATATTTTGAATTGATTATGGTGATAATGAAGATAAAATTATGAAGGTAGAGGTGATTGTTTTCTTTATGTGTACGAACCATAAAGTCATGAATATATTTAAAATCTGTAACAAATTCTTCTGTATTCTGTATCTCCCCCCTTTTTTTCCCCTATGTTTTGGTCTAGACTCGCCATACAAATTGTTAATGGTGTAATAATTTGTTTCACTATTCATTTTTTTTCTGTGTAAAAAACTTAAAAAAATAAGTGTTAAAAAAAATACACCTGGGGTGGGATATTCAGAGCAGATGCGCCATGCGCAATAGGGATGCGCCCGCACAAGAGCGGAAATGCGCCATGGTGCGATATTCAGTGGGAGCGACAGCGCAGCACAACATGCAATGCACCACAGTGCACCTGAAATGAATGCATGCGCAACTGCAGGGGGTGGAACCAGGAATAATGTGCGCAGTGCGATATTCATCAGTAGGCGACGTGTGCAGTAGCAGAGCAAGCGGAAGTTGCGCGACAGCGGAAGTGAGCCAAAATAAAAGGGAGCAAGAGAGGGGAGGATGAATGCGCCACAGAGGAGCTGTAGGTGGGAGCGCGGAGACAGAGTGGCAGGGAGGCAAGACAGGAAGCAGGGGGCAGGTGTGGCCAGGAGGTGGACAGGGCCCACCGGAGGTGTGCCTGAGTGAGAGAAGGAGAGTGTGTGTGTGTGAGGGCCTGAGAGTGCCACAGTGGACGGAGGGCAGTAGAGGCAGGGCGCATACAGAGGTGAACAGCCAGAGGTGAACCCGGTGCAGGGGCAGCACCAGCAACATACAGCGGGGGGGACCACCAGCCAGAGACATGGCCAGTGCCACCTTCCAGATGGAGGCAGTAATGAGGGGTGTGAGAAGGCAGGCAGTAGGGAGGCGCGGCCGTGGAAGGGCTCGTTGGCGGCATGCCCAGAACAGGCTGTACCAAGCCCGCACCACCTTCGAACAGTACAGTGACACTGAGATTGTGGGCCGATACCGCCTGAACCGGGCAATTCTGAGGCAACTCTGTGAGCTGTGCAGTGATGAGATGCAGGCACCCACACCACGGAGCCATGCGCTGTCTGTGGAGATGAAAGTCACAGCCGTCATGTGCCTGCTCGCCATGGGCACCTTCCAGAGACCAACACGGGACATGACAGGCATAACCCAGTCGGCCGCATCATGCCTACTCACACAATTCCTCAGCGCACTGCTGCCACGTGCTGCGGAGTACATCCGTTTCCCCAGCACACAGGCGGCGTGCACAGCACACATACAGGAGTTCCACAGGGTAGCACGGTTGCCTGGCATGCTCGGTGCCATAGACTGCACCCACGTAGGCATCCACATGCCACCTGGCCTGAAGGGGGCAGCGAACATCAACCACAAGGGCTACCCGAGTGTCAACCGCCAGGCGGTGTGCGATGCCAACGCACCCTGGAGGAGCACACAATGCCTTCATCTGGCACCAGTCTGCACTGTGCCATAGGTTTGAGAGTGGGGACATACCCACTGGCCATCTGGTAGGTGAGTACGCATAGCACGCCGGACGATGGGTGCAGACTTGGGGGGGTGCCATGGGAAATGGCCATGATGGCCCATGGCACAGTGACGCAGACCACCATGCTAATGACTCCCCTCTATCATACCGACACCCCATAACCCCAGCGCAGCAACAGTACAGTGAGGCACACACCACAACACAGAATGTCATCAAGCAGGTGTTCGGGCTGCTGAAGCATGGTTCTGTTGCCTGCACACGTCAGGCGATGCCCTACAGTACAGCCCCTCAAAGGCCTGTGGGCTATTCCTGGCCTGCTGTATTCTGCATAACATGGCCACCGACTGTGGGATAGCCATTGAGGTTAAGGAGGGGGACAGCGGTGGGGACAAAGAGGACGCTGGTCCAGCTGGTGTAGGGCAGCCACCCCCTGTGTGAAGGGACCCCCAGTTGGCCTGGATGGCACAGCAGCACCGGGACACCATCGCTGAGGAGCACTTTGGACAACACAGGTAGGCAACGGGGCCACGCGCAACCACCAAGGGCAAGGCACAGCTCACAGACAGGCAGGGGTGGATGGTGTCAGGGGCATGGGAATTGGCGGGGAACCGCACACAAAGGCAGGGACAGGCAGGGCTACACACATCATGCACACACACCACAACACATGCCCAAAGGGATACAGGCACGCCCACCCCAACAGGCACCCCCACACCCACACAGGATCACACACATCCATGCCCAGTGGCTGGCACTGTGCATGCCTCAAGACGCTGAGCACCATTGCACAGTGGTGGACAGCGTTACGCAGGCATCATCATGCACATGCCACAATGGCCAGCAGCCGGAAGGGTGTGCACAGGGACCATATGTTTGCAGGGCTGGGCACCTCACCCATGCATCGCACAAAGAACACTACAGTGCACACAGGGCAGCGGCAGACAATGGCCTTGAAGGGGGACGTGTCAGTCATGCGGCACAGTACCACGGCTGCCACGGATGCGCGAGTGGCCCTGCCGAGACCTGCCAGCCATGCCAGGCTGACTAGTGGCCTCATGGGGTGGCACCGACAGGCTCCAAGGGGTGACGCTGCATGAACGCAACCATGTCAGTGCAGGGGTCTGCAAGCCACCAAACATGCCAGCACCAGGCGTGCTAAGTATGCCCACAGCCGAACCCAGCATCGACATAACAGGGGTTGCACTGCGCCGGGAACGGGGGGTGGACATAGTACTCTGCGGGGTGTGCGGCAGCTGGGCACCCAACCGGTTGGCCAGTGTAGCCATGACAATCGCTATTGCAGTGGTCTGCCTGTCAGTGGCAGCGGTCACATCCGCCCGCTGCTGGGCCAACTCTGCCAAGAGCAAGGCATGGTCCCTGCTGCGCCGCTCCTCTGCCTGGCGCAGAACCACACTGAACGCATCCACCGCCGCCACGAGCCGCATCTGCTGATCTACTGAGGCCTGGAGAAGACGGCTGTGGCCGTCTGTATGTCCAGCATGCTGTCCCCCATGGTATTCTTGGTCCTGCTGCCCAGCACCCCTCGACGGTGGGCGCTGCACAGTGTTGCCATTCTGGGGTATGTCCACATGCAGTGCACTGCCACCACCCCCTGTCCCTGTCCCCATGTTGATATTGGCCATCTGTTGCCGCTGCCCCTCCGGCTGCCGATCGCCAGGCAACACTGGTGCGGCCGCAGCAGCAGCAACAGCCCCACCACCCTGGCCGCATGCCAGTGCTGCCCCACTGGAGCATGCAGACGCAGCCTGGGAATGCACTGTTGTGCAGGCAGCCATGCCAGCACTACCCGCGGAACTGCCTGGGCGGATGCCATGCGTGGGACCATCCTGTGTCCCACATACATCACTGTCCGGGATGTGTGTCACATCATCATCAGTGCTGGAGCTGGCCCTGATCCGTGTCCCAGCACACTGGACACTGAGGGCGGTGTCACGCTGGGACACAGGCAGTGCCATGTCCACACCCGCACTACCGGCATCAGTCCGGACAGACGTGCAAGGCTGCAGAGTCGGTCCCTCGGACACCTGTGGAGGTGGATGGGCGCTCCACCGTGTCCAGGGCTTCCCCCTCGGACACACCCACCACCGCTGCCCCATGCAGACGCTCAGAAGCTATAAGGGAACACAGTACCGTTAGTGGCTCCGCCTGGCCCTGGGGCCTGCCCCCCTACCACCCACACACTGCCAGTGCTGGACCTACCATGTAGTGCTGGGCTGCTGCCCATCTGGAAGCCATCGCCAGGAACACCCTCGATGGCACTACGCTGCATGCTGCTGGCCACCTGCTCCTTCCGTGGCGTCAGGTGGGGTACATCCTGCTGGCCCCCACCGGTGGCAGCCACCTTATCTTTAATCCGCCTCCTGTCCGTGCCAACCTTCTTCTTGCACTCCTTCACGGACCGCTGGTGGCTGCCCTGCTGATTGACAGCACATGCCACCTCACCCCACGCCGCAGCATGGGCCTGTGGTGTTCCCCGCTGTCCGCTAAGCAGCGGCTCCCTGTCGAGGTATGCCTTGAACAGGGCATCAGATTCTGCCTTGGTAAAGTTGGGCCTTCTCCTTCGCACCCTTCCCTGCTCCTGTTCATCCTCTTGCTCGGTCATGCTCATGCCTGGGAGATGGACAGGTGTTACCTTGGACTGTGCAGTCCCATATAGCCCTCCCAGACCACTGTCCCCATGTCCCTACAGCATGCAGCCTACCTTAAAGGACTGCAGTACCGATCCATGGCCTATGTAGCCTTAGGTCGCATATTTATAGCGCAATGCATGCAAATGAGGGCAGGCGCAACTGTAATTGGATGCTAATGTAGTGGATGCGCCGTGGAATGGCGCATGAGCTGATTTGCATATCCTGGCTAAATATCACGCTGTTGCGCCTTGCACAATGGTGTTGAGCGTGCTCAGGCTATGGCGCAACACTGTGACGTGCGCAATCGGCACCGCGTCATGCATGCCCACGGTGCTGATGCTGATGCTAGCGGTGCTGCTGACGTGCTGTGCACGGGAGGCAGTACAGGGCATGGCCACCACTGTGCCTGTGGCACAAGTGTGCTATATGCTCAGAGGGGCACTCGTGCCATGGGCGCCACAGCATGGTAGGCCACTGCATGGCGTCACACACATGCACCCTACCGTGCTACATGCAGGGCTTTCCAGTAGCGCTGTGGCACTCCGTGCATGGACAGACCCTTGACCCTGCGGCTGACCTTTGCCCTCTAGGTGCCATGCATACGCATGGCTGCACCCCATTGTGCAGTCCAGTGCCAGCGCGATAGCGACTGGCAGCGCAGTACAGCACTGCCTCCGCACGTGTGCTACAGGGTGCCATTTTGTGGCCGCTAGCTACAGCACTGTGTCGCACACCAGAGCGCCCATGTGGACAGTGATTGAGCTGGCCAACCTGGTGGCGTTAGTGGAGCCCCATGCAGGTGCCCTCTTTGGCCAGGTGCCCCTCTTGAGGCCACAGACAGCAGTGTGATAGGAGGTGACAGAGGGCCTTGAGGAGGCCACTGGGTGCAGCAGGACCACCGAGCAGTGTCGCCATCACTATGGGGACTTCCAGCAGTGGGACCCCAACCGCCTAGGGCGACTGCAGATATGTGCCCGGCGGGGTACCGTGCCACGGCCAGGTAGGTGCTCCTTCACAACACTGGTAGTATCTGTCCTGGTATCGCAGTGGTCGTCAGGCCATGCCACGGAAGGGGGGGGCCGTACCTGTGTTGTCGGTGTTGGGGGTGCCTCGTGTACACCCTGCACCATCGTGTCACGGCTGGGCTGTGCGGGCACACACACAGCAAGGGGGGGCTATGTTACTGGCCTATACTGATGTTACCCTCTCCATGTTTGCACTCTAGGCCCGTAGGATCACTGTAGGGCCCGGTTGACTCGTGAGCAGGGACGGCAGGCTGGAACTGGAGGAGTGGCCTTGCAGCCAGGGTACAGTGGTGGTGCCAGGGGTCAGCAGTGCCCTGCTGACTGGGACGCAGGTGACTGCCGTGTTTCCCCTTACATCTGTACATGGTGGGTTGCATGGGTGGTGGTGGTGGGGCATGGCCCCACTGCCATGCACGCCCCATGGTGCACTCCACACCATCCTGTGGGACTGCACGTGTGGGTGGGTGTCGCAGGTGGGCTGTGCATGCACTGGGCACCTGGCTGTGCCACTGCCATCATACTGCATAGCCATGACACTGTACAGCCATGGTGCTGTGCAGTGCATGGGTGGTGGGGGTGTGCAGCGGTTTGCATGGCTATGGGTGCCTGGGTAGGTGGGTCATGTGGGTGCACCCACTGTGGGTGGTCGCATGCCATCACAGGGGCGCAGACCACAGCTGTATGCCATGCACATTGGGTGGGCTGCGGGGGCCTGGCCCATCACACATACTGACTCTGCTCCCTTGTCCTAGGTGGACAACGCTGGATGACCCTGGAACGTCACATTCAGGAGATACTGCAGGTTACCCAGGCCTCACTGGAGCTGCTGCAGGGCATGGAGCAGGGTGACCGGCGGCGGCACAAAAGGCGCCACAGGGACAAGAGGGGCCACCAGTAGGGCCTGCGGCACCCGCGCTGTTTCTTCCCTTCCCTGGACTGTCCCTCACACCCCTTTGTCCCCCTCCTTGCTATTCCCCTTTGCCCCCTGCCCATCCCCACCAAGTTGTAGCCTTGTACCTCTCCTCCCCCACTTTGTATATAGTACTGTATATAGTTCTTGTTGAATCTGTTACCTTTTGAAATATAAATACGTTTCATACTACAACTGTGGTGGTCTCTGATTTGCAGCGGGCGTCTGGTGTCTTGCTGCAGTGGTGTGCATGGCGTCTGGGGGTGGTGCTGGCCTGGTCGTGGGTGTGTCTGCCAGGGCCCCTCCACTGGTGTGGGTGGGGGCCATGGTCCCTGTCTGTGGTATGTGTGTTGTGCCTTGTGCACTGTATGCCCGTGTGCAGTGGTCTCTGGTGCATGCACTGTGTCCCAGTCGCCTCTGGCAGTGTGTGCCTGGCCCATGCGGCTGTGCCTCTTGCGTGTCTGTGGTATGCACGGTAATGCCGACCCCTCCACCGCATGCATATCTGGCATGTCATTTGTAGCAGTCCATGCCAGCCACCCTCTGGGCACGGCACCCTGGCAGCTGGCGTCCTGACTCCAGGTCTGTTGCACGTCTGCCTGTGGTGACACTGTGGGCGGTGCTGTTGTCCCCCTCCATGCTATCAATGGTGTCTGGGGCGGTGCCTGTGGTCTGCTGTCTGTCACATGTGCTCCAGCTGCATGCTGGCAGTGGACAGGTTAGTGGTGCACGCACCACATGGCTAGCTCACCAGTGCCATAGTGGTTTGCAGGCCGTGGGTACATGGCACCATTGGACTCACAACAGCGACATCTGTTGCCCTGCTGTGTGCGGCTCTGTGACTGGGTACCCTTGGGACAGGGTGGGGGATTTGTCCATGCCATGTGTTGCATCCTGTGTGGCGCATGCCTCCATGCACCACAGTGGGCTGCTGTGATGTCTGGTGGGGCCAGTGCTGGGACAGGGTGTGTGCATGGGTGGGTGTGCGGGATGCCGTCCTGCTGGTGGTGGCGTCCAGGGCGGGCCTTGTCACATGCGGGGTCCCTTGGGTACTGAAGCAAGGTCAGCCTCTTTTCTGTGCCACTGTGGGGGCCATGCAGGGGGGCATTGTGTATGCTGCGGTGGCGTCAGTGGCTGGTGTCACCTGCTGCAGGGGGGGATCACAGTGGAGCTGTCATGCATGGCACCATGGGGCACAGGGTTGCATTGTCACGGTGGTGGTGGTGGCATACCTTCGGTGCCATGCACTGTTTGGTAATGCTTCTGGGCTGGGTGTCTTGGGATCGCTGTACAGGGGGTGGTCAGCATTGGTGTGGTGCTGTGGCACAGTAGGGTCCTGGCCCTCCTTGTGTTGCGGTTACTGTTTGCTGGGGGAGTGTGCTGGGGCACCTTGCCCTGTGGGTGTGGACAGCTGACCCGCGTCTGCTGTTGGATCGGTGCTGGGGTTCATGGGCTGGTGGTCCGTTCAGCTCACCTCTGGTTGTGCAGCTCATTGGGGGCCTTGCGGGGAGGGGTGGTCTATCTGGCCTGCTGCATGCTCCTCCACTCATGGCACATCCATTGTTAGTGCACCCCTGCTTCCTATCCTTGTCCCTGCGCATCCCTGGATGTGCTACTGCGTATCGGCTCTGCTCCATTGCGCATCCCTGGTTGCGCCATGGCGCATCGGGCATGATATTCAGCTGTGTTGTGCAGGTGCACCTTGGCCTGCGCTTGGTTTGAATATTGCGCACATTGTGCGATGGCGCACTGCTCTTGCGCCTGCTCCCACTATTGCGCATCTTTTTGGCGCAGTCTGAATATCCCACCCCAGAATTTTAATTATGAGTATCCTCTTGAATGTGGTGGCTGTGAACCCATGATTAGTGAGCTAAAGCTCTCAAACTTGGCCTGCTTAATTTCTGGGAGGAGTTCTAATGCCGTGCCAAATATTATAAAATTAGGTGGATTGTCTCAAAATTATAAGTGCTCAAAGTCCGTCATTTATTTTTTTTGTTGGAAAATTCATGCAGTTTATCTGCATGTACCTCAGCCGTCTGTTGGGTCAGAGATCTTACATTTTGCATGATTACGTGATGATAGGTGCTCCAAGAATGTGCCAAATTTCATGACATTAGGATGCATAATCTCAGAATTACATGTGCTTAAAATCTGCCCATTTTATTTTTTTCGAGAAATGTCATGAACAATCTTCATATAAATCTGGCACCTTTGGAGCTAGACGTGTAGATTAGCACAGATAATCTTTTTGTAATGGTTATAGAATCATCTAAATATGGGGAGAATTGGATTAGAGATTTTTAAGTTACAGGGGTTCAGAAGTTTACTATGTAATTATCTGCAAACATTTTGTGAAAACTCTAAAAAAAAAAAAAATGTGGATGTTTGTAACTTCTCTGCTCTTTCAGGCATAGACTTAACATTTGACTTGCATATCTGATGTGTATCCTGGTGTCTTAACACAACTGGATAAATCGGTTTAGCAGTTTTAAATTTACAGTGGAAAACAATTATCGGTAACACTTTTCTCAAATAATTATGATGGCATATAGAAGTAGTATCCAGCATACTTTTTGTGGAATTTAACATTCACAATGCATGCATCACTTCTCTGCTAGCATAGGCAGATTGACTTAGTGGAACTACTGATCCCACTGATATCCTCTTTGTTTTTTACAGTACAAAATCCCTTAAAACGAGTCACCTACTCCTTTTCCTGTCAACTTATCCTGTTAGAGTAGCCAGAATTTTTCCTTCCTTCCTTGTGCCTCAGGCAACGTCTTCCCCCACTACATCTTTTAGAGTACCTCTGCGTCCCAGACTTACATGTACGTCAGGCTTCCTGGATCATCAGTTTACTGAGTGTAATTCTCATATATCCTGGGTATCCCATGAATTGAGCAAGTCCATTACGGCGACTGTTTGGACGAGGTCAAAAGAGTGAATGTGAAGTTGGCTACGGGCATTTCTCAGCAAAGTGCAAGTTCAGCTCTTTCATAGCACTGTCATTTAAACGTGTTTGTAGTATATGGTTCCTTTCATGGTGTTGCGAAAAAGCAACTAGCCAGTCTTTCAAGACTCAAATTATTTCCTATTTCTTTCTCTCCATGCAGTTAATAAGTCACTGCAAGGTAATTTTGAAAATCCAATTGTAGAAATAAAAGGGAACGTGTGACTCCTACTGGGATTTGAACCCAGGGACCTTGCCATGCCATGGCATACTCTTAACCACTTGAGCCATGGGAGCCCCAAGTCATTAAGCTTCCTGAGTTTTCCCTTGAAACACACACATTCCTTTCATGGTGTTGAGTGACTGGCTACTTGCTGTTCCCCAATTGTCATCCCCACGGGGATGATTATATTAGTTATGGGGAGCACAAGGGGGGCATAGCCTCCCGCATAAACAGTGACCACACATCAGTCTCCCCTTACGTGCAGTGGCACTCGTTGCTGTAATGCACATCGCTGTTTGGATTTTCATCTGTGTTGCAATCACTTCTTTTGTCGGCACTCTCTTTGAGTTGCCCTTATTACACAGAACTTGCATCCTGTATTCATTTTGGAATTTTTGACACTCCATGATTCATTGCTCCAAATGGGTATGTGGTCAGCTTGGCCTCTGAATAAACTTGCGGTCGAAAACCGCGCAGGCAAAACAGTGTGTGCAGTTTTGGAGTATGTTTATGTGTATATTCGCATGTTTTTTCACTGCCCCCATTTTTGGGATGTCTGCGTGGAGCGCTTTTTGACCGCACATTTATCAACCATACATATTTGACCTAGACTCCTCCAACTGAGGGATCTACCATTGGTGTGCTACCCAGCTCTGCTCCTTTCTACCTCAGTCGGCAGCCGGCCGTGGTGGTGGGAGGAGGGCTGAGCCGGTCGCCGGCTCTGTTCTCGGAGATTATTTGGATGAGCGGGGTGTCACTGCTGGGGGCGCTGCTAGACTACCAGAGAAATGATACGTCATGTATTTGTACTGGGGTTCAGGATACGTGCGTGGGGGTGGGGGCCACTAGACTACCAGGGAAATGGTATTTTAAATATGTGCACGGGGGTCAGGATACATGTGTGGGGGTGGGGGGGACCACTAGACTACCAGGGGAAATTATCTTACTTATTACTTGCTCTGGGGGTCGGGGATTGTGCTGAGGGATGGGGGACACTAGCCTACCAGTGTGCATACCACTCCACTGTCCCTGTTTATGAGGGACATCCCTCATTCTGCCCCTTGCAACTGCCCTGTCCCTCCTCTTGAGTGTCCACATATGTCCATGTCCCTCTTTTCAGTGACACAAGAGCTGAGGGGTATGCCAGGATATGTAACAGGCACACATGGGCGCAGGGACCATGATGGCAGGGAAGGAATAACCCGGCCCAGCCAATCTGCCCTGTTCCCTATCTAATGGATATGCTGCATATCCTAGTGAACCTATGGTCTGTGGCCTCCTGCCCCCACCAGGTTCACCTTATGCCTGTCCCGTGCATTGAGTCCCCCACTGTATGTCATCCACTACTGCAGTGGGGTACCTATGTTGTTGGGGGGGCATCCTACACAGCATGCATAGCCACAGGCAGTGTGTCTGTGTTTAGCTATCGATCTATGAGTGTGTGTGTGTGTACACACACACACACACACACATATATGTATGTGTGTGTATATATGTATATATATATATATGTGTATGTGTGTGTGTGTATATATGTGTATATATATAATATATATGCAGGTCATGCTTGGACAGATGCATGGGTGCGCTGTATGCACTGACTGTGCTTGCCGGCACACAGTTCATGCTGCTTCCAGCCTGTACTTCCATTCTGACCAAAAGGGGATGCTGTGGGCATGCCTTGGCCTGCAGCATCCAGCCTGTACTTCCATTCCGACCAAAAGGGGGAGCTTTGTGCTCCATGCAGTAGCACCCAGCAAACTGCATGGCAGTGTATGCTAAGCAGCACATAATGAGATGCAAATGTGCCTGTTTTCCCATGGATTACCTAAGTAGGCTCATTTGCATGTGAGCTTTGAATATATCTCCCGTTTGCAACGGGCTAACCAGTTTGCACCCGGCTAATGTGTTGAGCACTGTGCAGTCGGGTTAGCCCCGGGTAAACCTTACTTCAGCAGAGCACAGTTCTGCAGTGTGTGGCTTACATTGTTGTTTGCAGTCATACCTCTCAACTGTCCCTGATTTTCAGGGACATCCCTGATTTTACCTCAAAATATTACTCTGTCCCTCCTACAAATTGTGTTTCCATGACCAAACAGTGGGGGTTGTAAGCATAACATAATGTCAGACATTAATGTTACAGATGTGTTCTTCCTTAGAAAATGCATGTTACACTACACCACTTATTCTACCAGCTTCCTGAGTGGATATCACCAATTGTTAAGGTGTGTCCCTGATTTTAAACCTTTGTCCCTGATTTTTTTTAAGTCTTGTCCCTGATTTATGAGGCAGGAGGTTGAGAGATGTGTTTGCAGTAGCTGTGAGACATCTCTGTGCAATCACATACAATGTTCTCCACCTGCAACACTGGCTTGCTACAGAGTCTAATGAGCTGCAGCTGCAGTTTGCACTTCCCTGTTGCTATATTCAGTGCTGTCTTATTCCCGGGCTATTTTTGCCCTGCACTCCCAGACCAGTTTGCCCGGCTTCCTTAGACTGCTATATTCAGCAGGATTAGCACCGGGCTATTTCCTTTTGAATATAGCTTGCTTTGTGCTCTGGGCTAAGTTTGCCCACCAGGCCGTGCTAATTTAGCCCCGGGGCAAAGTTTTGAATTTCTGGCCCTGAGACTTAAAACTTGGTGCACGTACCCTTGTTGTGTGTTTCTCTAAATCCTGCAACCATGGAGAAATTTGGATATGAATTTTTTTAAATGAGATCAAAATAACTGAAAATTAAATTTTGATTAAATGTTTGGCCACCCATAACTCCATCACCTTTCAACCTACGACTCGACTAAACTTACATAAGCCATGACTGTTTACATACCAAATTTGGTGCCATTTGGATGCATACTTTTTTAAAATTAGAGCAAAATAACCAAAATTAAAAATTTGACAAAATTCCCCAGAATTGTAACACAAATGCAACAACATTCTGTGGAATCGGAATAGTAATTCCGTGGGCATTCTGCCAGCAGAATTTTACATTCTACACAGCTCTACTTTCTGCAGTAAATGTATCTGTTTTAAAGGGATATTGTCAATCCCCTTAGGTCTCAAAGTGTCCCTAGTTTAAAAAACACATTTTACGATTGCCAACATTCTGTAAAGATTGCTGATGTAGCTGGTAGTTTGATTCTAATTATTTTCTTTAAAAAAGTGAAAAACAGACTGCTCCCCATATTGGTGTTACCACACAAACACAAGTTTGTTTACATTCCTTGATCAGCTCCAACTGCATCTTTCCTGGACTTGGGAACACCCACAACACAGTCTAGCCCCTCATGGTGCAGTGGGAGTTTAGGGGGCTACTGCCTCATGAGTGACTGCACTGTTTGGATGTGTTTCTGATGCTCAGGGAGTATACAGTTAGAGCAGATCCAGGATTGTAAACGAAACAAGGTTGTTTATAAATGTACATCAGCGTGCATTTCAGTTCTATTAAACAAGGAGAGAGACAAAACATACGGCAACATCAATGATTTTAGAGAAAGTAAGCAATCATAAAATGTAGGTTTTTAACTAAAAATAATATGAAAAGCAAGTTGACAGTGTCACTTTAAAGGCTGTTTGTTGATCATTATGGAGAGCTGGCTAACTCACATCTGTACCTTTCGACAGTTGGCTCCAGCCCCCTCAAATCTCCTTTTGTGCTGAAAATGGGTGCAACAGTCTCTTCCCCAGCCTCTCCTGGATTGTGAAGCGCCTTTTGGATAAAATTTGTATGAAATGTGCTGTATTAAACCAAATTCCTGTCCCTCCTGGTCCCCCACCATGATGATCGGGGTACTCGCATCTGCACCTTTCCACCAGCTGGGAGCGAGGGACTGCCTTCTCGCCAACGCCACTCCTCAGTTAAATAGCGGTGTGGGGCATGAATGATGGATGGTCTGTACCCTTCCTTCCCTCCCTACCCCCCCACCGGACCTGAGTGCCTGATCTCTATCACATGCTCAGCTCCAAGCTGGTTCCGGTGTGGAATTCTGCAGCTTCAAAAAAAAAAAAAAGTCAAGTGTGGCTTGCTCTTACCATGCCAGTGCCGAGCAAGGTAACCATTCTTGGATGATTTATATTGGCTGCATTGTCCACTGGCAGTGTCATGCCCATCTTTTGCTCCTCTCATGAAAATATGCTATTTTGGAAATGTTGGAAAAGAGAGAGAGTGTGTGTGTGTGTGTATGTGTGTGAGTGAGTGTGAGTGTGTATATAACAAAGGATAGGTGGTCTGGCACAATACATTCAAGTCAGCGCTTCTGAACATAAAACCAAGGGTCCCTATTCAATTAAAGTACTAAATATTTTATCCTGTGGCACTCAGCCATGACAGACTAGAAGAGCAATCATTAAAAACCTCTTGGAGCTCATAGCAAGACAAAGGAGCCATCATAATAGGAAAGTAGGCTTAACTGCAACAATTTAACATAGTAGTACATATTGGGGTCCCTTCCTGTCTCTTCCTGGTTCATTTAAAGAGCAGCAAGCATGCTCCCCTTTAAAAATTCCCCAAAACTCCCACTTAAAAGCATACTTAGGAGGTAAATAGTCCAGCTTGTAAAATGTTTCAGTTTGGGGGGGAAAGGATTATAATTTTGCTCTGAGGAGTGCCTGTCTGATCCCTTCCCCTTCTTGGTGTGCCAGACTGCCCCCAGGCTCATTGAAGTTTTGTTTGATTAGTGAGAGCGAGGAGGCATGCACCCTTAAAATTAAGGAAGCATTTTTGTAAATGGTTTTTATGATGCTTTGTAGGTCCAATTCATTAAATTCAAAGTTACTGCTCAACTAAAAAGAGCAGTTGAAGAGAGTTGTCAGTGGTGCTGCTTGTGCCATTTCTTTTAGCTTCCTTGGGAGCAGACAGTCCGGGCTCGGGGATTTGACCTTCTTTAGTGCCCCATGGCCTTTCCTAACACTCTCTTCCTCCTCCTCTATAACTCCCAAATCCATGCCCACCCCCCTCCCTGCCTGGGGTGTATCCCATATTATGGGAGTGGCCCATTCCTTCTACTGGCGCTTTTGTACCGGTGGCCCAGGTTTGGGAGCAAGCCTGAAAAGCTGGATCAGGTGGGCTGGGGCTGGGGAGGTGCTGCACAGTGCAGTGCGAGCCAGCATGGCAAGGGAGGTGCGGGAACAGGCCTGGGAGCTTGCTTCTCTGGGAGGGGTGGCGCATGCCCAGAGTGCACTGAGCACAGGAGGCCTACAGTGTCTGCACAAGACTGAACAGAAATATTCAGTATGTACATTTTCCCTTTGTAACAGACCACCTAGTCCTCTCCCCTTTGTAACCTGACACCCCGTCCTTGGTCTTTGTTTTTGCCTAATGTAGTGGAAGACAGCTTTGTCTCTCTTTAAGTGCCAAGTCTGCTATGAGGTACAGCCTTGAGATAGATACATCAATAATTCATTAATTCAGTGGGCGTACACAGTTTAGTGAGGAGTTATGTTTGCGCAGCATTGTAGATAGTCTGAAGGTAGTTGAATGACTGACTGTGTTGTTTGACTGTTATACATAGATACTTTGGCTGTTCATACTCTCTGTCCCATGGGAGATCACCACCCTGTCAGGGGATTGTGAAGGCAAAGGAAACATCTTGAGGAGCAGGATTCCACCCCTAGAGGTGCTGTGGGAACATAATTCCTTCAGGCTGTGACCTTAGGAAAAAGCCCCAACGGGAGATGTGTGCCACTGGAGGAGGAGGAGGGGAGGATGGCGGGGCAAAGAAACAGTGCTTCTGAATGAGGCTGGTGAAAGCTGGCTTAAGTAGCTCAGAAAGGGGATGCAGCTGGTTGCCCTCACCCATTGAACTGCAGATGTAGCTTTTGAATTCAATGGGCATACACAACTTGGTGAGGAGTTATGCTTCTACAACGTTGTTGATAGTCTGAAGGTATTTGAATGAAACACAGAAACCGACCGCAGATAATGTCCGCCTGGCCTATCCAGTCTACCCATTTTCATTGTGATCACTTAGGCTGCAGACACTCCTTGGTCTACGGCACTTATTCTTCCACCCCCTTCTTTTCCTCATTGATTCCCTTGTGCCTATCCTAGGCTTTTTTAAATGCTGCCACTGTTTTCACCCCCCCACACACTATGTCCATTAGAAAGCTGTGCCAGGCATCCACCACCCTTTCTTTGAAGAAGTAGTTCTTCACATCTCTCCTGAGCCTACCCTCTCCAGCTTCATATCATGACCCCTTGTTCTAAAATACCTTTTTCTTTGAAAAATACCTATCACCTGTACCTTATTCACCCCTGTGAGGCATTTAAGGGTCTCGGTCATTTCCCTTCTCTCCCTCCTCTCCTCCAGTGTGTACATATTGAGCTCCTTTAGCCTCTCCTTGTAGGGCTTTTGATGTAGACCCTGCACTATCTTGGTAGCCCTCTTCTGGACCACCTCCACTCAGTCTGTGTCTTTTCTGAGATGTGGTCTCCAGAACTGGACACAGTATTTCAGGTGGGGTCTTACCATTAACTTATAAGGAGGCAGTATAGCATAGTGGTTAAGGGCACTGAGCTGCAAACCTGGAGACCTGGGTTTGAATCCCATCAGCCCCCGCTTACATACTGTGTGACCATGAACAAGTTACTTAACTTCCTTGTGCTCCCAGGTCGCACCTAGAAACAAGTTCTGGCTTAGTGTGCCTTTCCTGGTTAAACAATTTCCCCTTTCCCTTTTTATAGGGGCAACACCACTTCTTTCTTCCTGCTGGTGATACCCCTACCTACACACAACAGCATCCCACTAGCTCTTCTGATTACCTTTTCTCATTGTCTGGCCACCTTTAAGTCATCCAGTATGATTACTCCTAGGTCCCTTTCCTGCTTGGTCATTGCAAGTATCTCTCCCCCATTTTGTACTCCAGCTCCGGGTTTCTGTGGCCTAAGTCCATTATTTTGCACTTTTTGCATTAAACCGTAGCTGACAAACTTTTGACCACTCTTCCAGTCGTTTTAAATTTCTCACCATCCCCCCCCGTGTCCACTCTGTTGCTGATCTTGTTGTCATCCGCAAAGAAGCAGACCTTCACTTCCAAATCCTCTGCTGTGTCACTAATGAAAACAAAGGCCTGCTCCAGCACTGACCCCAGAGATACCCCACTGGTCATTCTCCCCTCACTGGAGTGAATTCCATGTACCACAACCCTCTGCCTCTTACCCCCTAACCACTTTCTTACCCAGGTTAACACCATATTGCCCACCCCCGTGCTACCCAACTTGTTAACCAGTCTCCTGTGTGGAACGGTGTCGAAGGCCTTGCTGAAATCTAGGTAGACCATGTTTACCGTCCCTCCCTGATCCAACACATCGGTCACCCAGTCAAAAAAATCTGTCAGATTTGTTTGGCACAACCTTCCATCTGTGAAACCGTGCTGCCTTGGGTCCAGCAGTCCATTGGATTCCAGATATTCCACAGTTTTTTCCATTAATAGTGTTTCCATTAATTTCCCTACCACTGACATCAGGCTGACAGGCCTATAATTGCCCCCTTCCTCCTTGCTACCACTTTTGTGAAGTGGGGCTATATTTGCTCTTCTCTAGTCCACTGGGACCATACTGGTCTCCAGTGAACTGTTAAGTCTGCCAGGGGTGCAGCCAGTACCTCCTTGAGTTCCCTCAGCACTCTTGGATGAACCCCGTCTGGCCCCATGGCTTTGTCCACCCTCAGATTAGCAAGTGCTTTCTTGAACCTCTCCTCAGAAAAGGGACTAGTGTCCATTTCCCTCCCCTCAAGGCTACTGGTGCCATTTTGTGGTCACTCCTCTTCCCCTTCTACTGTGAACACTGAGCAGAAGTATTTGTTTAAGATGTTTGCCTTTTCTTGGCCCCCCTCTGCACAACATTTCCCCCCCCCAACTGTACAGTCCCTCCCTTTGTCTTCCTTCTTTTGCTAACATTCCTAAAAATTGTCTTGTCCCCTTTAGATACTGCCTTGGCTATTCTTTCCTCAGTTTGCACATTTGTGCTCCTTACTGCTTTGCCTGCCTCCCTCTGTGTCCCCAGATACACTTCCCTGTCCTCCTCTCTCTGTGTCTCCTTATACTTTCTGAATGCCACTCTTTTTGCCTTTACCTTTTCTGCCACCCCCTTCAAGAACTAGAACCATCTCCTTTTCCTCCTGCTTTTGCTTACTTGCTTGACATACAGGTTTGTTGCCTTTACTATGCCTTGTTTTAGTCTGGCCCATTTGCCCGCCACCCCACCCAGAACATCTCCTCCTGCCAGGTCCTTTCGGAGGGATTCTCCCATCTTTGTAAAGTAAGCCCTTCTGAAATCCAGGGCCCTCACCCTTGTGTGGTTGGATTCTGCTGCTGTTCGTATATTGAACCACAATGTGTGATGATCACTGGTCCCCAGATGACTTCCCACCCTGATGTCTGCAACACTGTCCCTTTTAGTAAGTACCAGGTCCAGTATTGCCGCACCCCGACTGGGTTCACTGACTAGTTGTCTGAGGAATTCCCCCTGCAGGGAGTGCATGGCTATGTCTACTTCTAGGTCACACTGCAGCAGGGAGGCCCTGCTCTACATTTGGCAGATTAAAGTCCCCCATGAGCACCACCTCCCACTGTTTGGTCATTTTGCCAGTTGCTTCTAATATTTCTTTGTCTAAATCCTCCCTCTGTATCAGAGGCCTGTAGACCACCCCTGTTCGAATAGTAGCTCTGTTTTCTCACTCGAGGATGACCCAAAACACCTCGACACCCCCTTGAATTCCCTGCACCTCTGTTGCTTTTATGTTTTCCTTAACATAAAGCACCACTTCCCCTACTTTCCTTCCCGCTCTATTCCTTCTAAACACTGTGTAGCCTGGTGTGACCATTTACTAGACGTGGTTGTCAGTGTAGCATGATTCGGTAATGGCCACAATATCCAGGTCTGCCTCTGCTACGATGGCATCCAGGTCTGGGATCTTATTTTCCCAGACTTTTAGCATTGGCACACATGGCTTTTCAGATTTTGTTCGCCCGTTTCTTGTCACTTCCCCCTTTTTCCACTTGTTCTTCCTTCCTTCTCTTTTAGTTTGACTGCTGCTCTCCCCCCCCCCCTTTGCTAACCCCCTGCTACCTTGATTGTTTTGCATCTCAGTAGGATCCTCTACTCTCTCTCTATCTTGGCCTGTTTGGGTGGGGGGGCAGTTACTACCTCCATAGTCTTGCCCCCCCTCCTTGGCTAGTTTAAATGTCCATCGGTAACATTTAAAGGACCACTAATCTGATCAGGCAGGCAACTGCAGTCTCTGTAGTTGCCTGCCCTAGGAGCTTTTTCAGCTGTAGTTTAACATTTTCTGTGCAGTGGTTTTAAAAATATTTTACTTGTAACGTATAATGTAAGCCCCATATGTGTACACATACATGTCAGTAAAGATAAAGCTAGATAGATTTAGTCAGCCCCTCTCCCAATTACATTACATTGTCCATAGAGAGACTGCAGCCCCGTTCCTAGCCTTGCGTCATAATGCTGCTGATTTTAGGGGCGGGGCTGCAGTGCTCCGCGATCGCCCGGCTTGTACACAGAAGTTACGAGCTGGGTTTTGTGAGTAAAATATTTTTAAAACTGCTACACAGAAAATGTTAAATTAGGGCTGCAAAAGCTCCTAGGGCAGGCAACTGCAGAATATGAATTGCCTGCCTGGAGCACAACATCATGTCAGCAGCTTTTTAAACCATCCACTGAGGACTGCTGTTCCCCTCCTGGAAGGATGCAGGCCATCCCCCTCTGCATAAGCTCTGATCCCTCCAGGCGGATCCCCATACCCCTCCTCTCTGAAATCTCTTTTTATCCCCTCCTGGTCACCCTCGCCACTCCTCTCCCTCGGGGGCTAGCTCAATGCCCTCCAGTCCCCCCACTAAATCTGCCCCTAGAATGCTTCTCTGGTGACTCCTACCTGCCTCCTTACTCCCACGGAGCACCTTGCACAGGGTCTGCCCGTGTTTGCAGACTGGGTGGCTGGGCGGCCGTCATCCAGTGCCGAGTTATTTTCTGGTTATCTGTGCTCCCCTCACACCGCTGAGGATGCCCGGCTGGGCGGAACATGCTTACACGCCTGCCAGTGCGAATGGCGTCCTCCTCCCGGCTCCCCAAGTGGGGCACGTTACCAAGTCGGTGCTTCCACCAGCTCTCCCGGGCGTCGGGTGTGTTAAATACCCCTGGTATCCCTCCCTGAAGGAGGAGAGCATCCGTGGGGATGCTCGATCCTCCTTCCCCTGCCGACCCGGCGGCCCAGGTCCATTCCGAACCGGGTTGCGGTGTGGCGTCCAGTGCATCAACCCTCAGTGCCACCGGGCCGGCTACCCCTCCTCTCTGCACCATTCCTTCAACCATGAGTTGAAGGGCTTAGTGTAGAGCTCCCTCACCTTCCCCCTGTAGTAGACAAGTAGCACTTCTGTAAAGGCTACAGTGCGTGCTACCTGCCCAAGACTCTTTCCCAGTTCTCTAAACTGCTCCTGTCCCATTTGCTGCTAGGTAATTCATCCCAAGGTGGACAATGATATCGAGCTCCCCCTTCCTATTGCCCTCGCTATCCATTGGATATGCTTCCCATCCCTCCGAGCCATTGTGCCAGGTAGGCACTTTACCTACCTCTCTACATCCTTGTCTTCCCTCAGCTCTATCCCCCTGACAGTAGAGTCCCCCACCAGAAGTTGCATCCTCCTTCTGTGAGGTCCTCCTTCCTCTTTCCCCACGGGGACTCCACTAGGGCGGAACCCAACATTCTCACTTCCACTACCTCGGATGCCCCTTATTGGCAGTCCTGCTTTGCCAGAATGGCATAGTAATTTCTTAGTGGTACCAGTCGAGGAATGTGCCTGTGACCCACTCCTCCCAGCCTTCCATATCCCACCACCCCCTTCTTGAGTCCACTGTAGTCCAACCGCTCCTCCCTTCTGGCATCCTTAGGCAGGGGTGCCTGAATGAATATGTTGTTGACTGTTACACATGGATACTTGGGCAGTTTGCATTCTCTGTCCCATGGGGATTAGGGAACTACCACCCTACTGGGGTACCGTGAAGACAAAAGAACATAATTCCTTTAGGCTAAAGGTACCTCAGAAAGGAGCCCAAAAGTACTGCACAGCAGGTGGTGAACACAGAGCCTAAGTGAGGACAGAATGACTGCAACTAGTGAAGACTGATAACAGACACAGACTGAACTAAGCAATGACTAGCAGAAATTGGTAATAGTAGACAGCGGCGTGACTTCCGTAGGGAGCAAAGGAATGGCAGGATGGAAAAGAGGGCTTCTATCCAACCCCAACTCACTGTGGAAACATCCTACTAGGGTAAACACCATACTAATGTAGATGCACTACATTGCAGACTACCTATCCTTTATGGCTGTCATACCATGGAGGTGAGGAGAAACCCCCTATGAGGAGGAAACCTCTGGGGATCCAAGGCCTTGGTCACCTTCCCTCCAGACTAGGGGATAAAATTAGTGATAGCTCTGCTACCGCAATTTAGAGACCCAGTTCAAGGGGACATTTTTAGAGGAAGGGCTCTCACTGTATCCCTCTAACATGATTGCTGTGGGGGTGCTGCAAGCTGATCTCTGCAGCTAGAGGACTTTCTCCACAAAGGAGGCCCACCCTCCCCAAGGCAGGAGAAGGAGAGCAATGACTGACTGCTGAAAGGCACTCACCTGACCTCCACCAAGGGGAGGCCTAGAGAGGAAGTCAAACCCTTGAGGGGGCAAGTCACAGGAGTGGGGCCCTTGGGCTGGGGCTTGCACAATTGTTTGATCTTCACCCTTGAGGGGCAGAGGAGGGGAAGTAGGTGGAGACCAGGTGAATCTTAGGCGGCTGTGGGGGGGGGGGATAGCTTTCAAAGATGCTGCCGACTTAGTTTGCACAGCTGAAGGAGCCCGTATGGGCTTTGAGGCCCCAACCTCCAGCAGCTGAAAGTTTTAAATGCTACATCAAGAGGTGCCGCCGAGTCAATCTGCATGACCCAAACTTCCCTCAGAATGTAGGATGTTCTTGCCTGAAGGGCAAAAAGAGAAGGACCCTGCCCAAGTTGAAGGACCCACTCTTAAGATGCAGACTTCAAGGGAGAAGAGCGGGACTGTCAGCATAGAGGGCACAGAGTCCTTGAAAGAAGCCATGCTATGGTTGTGGCTGTCATGCATCCGAATGCAGCAGCAGTGGGAGGTCAGTGGCAAAGCCTGATGGCCACGAGCACAAGGTAGAAGCAAAATGTAGGTAAGGCTGAACAACTCTGACATAAATGACAACTAGGACCTGGTATGAGACTAAATGATAGGTGCCTGGGATGAATGGTGAATGCATGCCAACAAATTCCATAGGGAGATCAGTGTTGGTTGCTGATGCATTGGGGGCCAGGTAGGATAAACAGTAGCGAATAACAAATGAAACTGCTAGGGAAAACAGGAGCATATGAGAACTGAAATCTAGGAAGCAGCTGGCTGCTGGACAGAGCAAACTGATCAAGCCACTAGAACACAATTGGGAATGGAAGCCTGCTAGGAGCCAGGTAAAAGCATTTAAGGATTGTAGTTGAACTGAGAGATTGCAAATGGTATGGAAGAAAGAGCAAAATGGGAGCCTGAAATAGCACAATTCAAAATGAGCAACAAATGCAGGACACTGTGAAAACTAGAAGCACACAAGAACCAAAATGGAAAGAAACACAAGAGGTACATGAGAGCAGGAGTGCAGCAGGAACAGTTGATGGAGAGAAGCACAAACTGCAACCAGGAAAGTAGAAAGCAAAGTACTGACCTAGAAAGCCAGTGAAGGTACAAACAGAATGTTCAAAAGCACAAAGGGAAAGCAAGAGACAAACTGGGGGGGGAGGGCACAGTCTCCAGTTACAGCAAAGAAATGGTGCTTGTGAGTGAGTCTGGAAGAAGCCGGCATAAACCACTCAGGAAGGGAGCGTGGCAGGTTGCTTCTGTCCACTGAACTGCAGGCATAACCTTTGAATTAAGCACACTATCTGTACAATCATCTAAATAATCTCAAACAATTTAATTTGAGCCCAACCTGAACCTCTCTTCTCCTTCAGTGACTAAACGGCATTCAGTACATGCACAATATCTGGAATGGATGCCAAAGCCTACCTTGAAGTTCAAAGTCTGTGAGGCTTGGGTTCAGTGCATCAATATCAATGCTCAGGTCCCCTTCGATAAATGTGTCCTGGATTGTCTTGGCCATGGAACGCTCCTTCACCATGTTCAGGCTATTAGTGGGAGGGGTTTGTGCTGGGACTGGGGACTCCTGGACCATGTCAGGCTGCACCTTGAGCTGGTTGTGTGGTTCAGAATGTGGGAAAAGGATCTGTGGGGCACTAGGGATTTGCTCTACAAAGCCAGATGGGATCTGCTGAAAGTTCTGCGGGCCTGCCTGCTCAAAGAATGAAGGTCCATGGCACCTAGGTAGCAGTGACATACAAGTCCCAGCTTGAGGCAGGTCAGATACAGTCTGAATGGCGTATGAGGACCGTGAAATGGTGGCAGAATGCAATGACTTGTACTTGTACGTGGACTGAGATGGAGGCTGTGCTGACATTTGTCCAGAGAGTGTAAAACTGGGGAGGCTCAACGTATTTGAAGACACCACTGTAGCAGATCTTGGTTTGTCCAGCCTTGCCCCTATTAACCTGTCCAACTCTTCTAAAAACAAAAAGAAACCGTGATAAATTACTGCAGTCCTGTCATGTATTTTGAGTCTGAAAATAAAGACAAAATCAATGTTTTCCAAAAAGTGATTGCTTTTAGTACAGCAGCTTAAAGTGATTTGAGTTTCTTACAGATTTTTTTTTTTGGTTAGTAAAAACATTTGCATGAAACTGGGCTCTTTCCCCCTTTAGACTTTGTCTACTGGATTTCCTGTTCTGAAATTGTATCTGTCTTCTTGTGACATCAGAATCATTTCCATAGCAACAGGCTGTGATGTCAAAAGCAGTGAACTGTGAATTCAGAGCAAGTATGAGCAATATAAACAGACGAAATCTAAGGAAACAAATGCCTAATTTTAATGAAAATGTACTCGGTAATAAAAAAGGGAAGGTCCTGAAATTTAAAGGGGAATTTTTTTTTTTTTATAACACTTTTTCTTGGCATAGAGGTGTTGTATCTCTCTGAGCCAGAGTGGGAGACTATTCAGCCATGTCCCCAGGCACCTCTTATTTATTTAGTTTTTGTTGACTGGGTAAGTACACTAGACAAATTCTGCCTATTTTCAGGCACGGGGATACAGATGAATGCCAACTGACTTTGAACCAGATTAAGCTGTTGGTGGTATTTTAGTGAATGGGGGGAAATTTGGCCAGTGCACTGGGGAAATTCCCCTACTTCCTGCTTCCTGTGAGCAGGGGGACCCATTTTCTGGTGGGACCAAGATGGCGGAGGAGGAGGACAGTGGAGGACTGCACATGGGGCTGCGTTGGCCCAGAGCATGTCTGAGTTTGAGAAGCCTATTGCCATTGAAACCGTAGATCGGCGGCTGGGATACACCACAGGGTAGCTTCAGCATACCCTTGATGTAAGCGATCCTTTGGATTTTGGATGGAACTTGCCTTAGTCTTGAGGAGAAACAGCGCTGTCTGGAGGAGGAACTATTGAGAGTGAGCAACCTGCTGATACAGGAACGTCGGAACCTAGTAGTTGAGGAAGACAGGAAACAGAAGAGATTGGCCGGTTTACCGAGTGCTTTGGAGGCTGCAGGACCCAGTAAACTTCATTCGGCCACTGAGAGGCCTGAAGGGAAAGTGAATGCGACTTCCCAGGATTGGGGGGACTTGGTTGAAGAATCTTGGTCACCGGAGCAAGCGCTGCGTGGGGCAGGCTGGATTCCGATTTCAGGCGATGCGTGGAAACTGGAGAGCGATGCACAGGCTCCCAGGGAGGCTATTCAGATAAGTACTGTGGATATTGCAAACTCTTCAGTTGTTGGCTTGGGGGCTGAAACTGCTATTTCTCCTACACCTCAGCCTATTACTGACTTTGATTTGTCTTTGGGGACTCAAGTAAAGGTGGGAGCAGGGGATGTGGCTACTCCCCCTGTCATCCAAGAGCCTACTCTGGAGCCTGTGGACAAACCTTCCTATGCTAGTCATTTTAGGCAACCTCTTGAGTTGGCCAAACGGCAAAATGCCGTACGTTTGCATTGTGTGGGTCCTAGGGATAATCCCCCTGACAGGTTTTTTGTTGGGAAGACATTGTTAAAACAAAGTATTGGCTTTTTTCCTTCTGAAGTCTACGCCTTAATACATGTTCCGGGGGAGTTTACATTTGATATCAGTTTTCATACCCCTGCTCTGATGGAGCTGTTTTGGAATCGTTATTTAAACTTAAAAACGAATCCCTTATGGTCTGACTTTATTGTGTTACCTTTGTCGAAGCAGGCCTATAGAGTCATTACAATATTGTTTAGGAACGAAGGGGTTAATATTGTGGATATCATAAAATGGTTATCTAAATCATGTGACATTCAGGGGAATCCAGTCCCTATCCTGGATGCGGAAGGGTTTTGGAATGGGGGTTGGAAATTTAGGGTTAAACTCCATTCCACCGATTCTGAGTTGTTACATCTGCCCAATTGTCCCTTTCTGGGAAGGGATAAGGGGTTTCTTTTTTACCCTGGGCAGCCTAGAGTTTGCTTTAAATGTGGGTCTCGAACTCACATAAGCACCTCATGTAATGTGCTTAAATGCTCTTATTGTGGGAGACTGGCCATCCAAGTGCCCATTGTTTTCAGACCTCAAAATGTAATCTTTGTGATGTGGTGGGTCACACGTTTGAAAATTGCCCTCGGCTGCTAAAACACTGCTGAAGCTGATTACGAGGTACAGGATCATTATATACGTGAGGCGGTTAGACTTGGTCATCCTACTAGGGAAGGGAGGGGACCCGGTGCCGTTGGGGATGCTCCCCCCTTGGCTAAACCAAGTTTGTCTGAGGACTCTGATTTGATTTTGGGTAGCACAGCTGCACCTGGAGTTGGGGTAGAAGGGGTATCTGGGATAGGACGGGGGCCTTGCTCCCTTATTAAATGATTTGGAACCTGCGGAAGATGGGTTTGTGGTGGTTAATAGTAAAAAGGGGAAATCTGCTAAAGGGAAGGGGAAGTTGGGGAAGAAATCAGCCATACGTGCTCCTGCTGCTTCCATTGCTGACCCGAATATATTTTCAGTTTTGGTGGAGAGTCCAGTGGTAGTCCCAGACGGGCTGGGCCTCCTGCACCCTTGTCAGGGTTAGAGTCTACTGCACCTGCTGCAGACCTGGTAGGCCCTAGGCCACCAGATGGTAAATGTGGTAGGATTACAAGGGCGTCCAGTAAGGTAAAGTGAATTTAGCTCCTCTTTGCTTCATGGTTCCCTTTTACTTTCGGGTGGCAACCTTAAATGCAAATAGTATTAAAACTCCTGCAAAACGTCGGAATACTTATTCACATTTTCTATATGAAAATCTGGATTGTGTTTTTCTGCAGGATGTACGATTGCATTCTCTTGAGACAGAGGATGCCACTGCTGGTTGGATATGGGGGGATTGTTTTTGGTCCTTAGGGAATGACTTGTGTAGTGGGGTTGGGATTTGTTTTTTTCATTTTCACATTACTGTGATACACCAGATAGAAATTTTAGCTGGTAGGGCCTTGGTTTTGGATATCAAATGGGGTTCACTACTCTTGCGATTGATAAATGTGTATGCCCCTCAATGTAAGTTTGAAAGGGTGTCCCTCTTTACCTCATTATATCCCTTTTTATGCAGCGCTTATTACATAATTCTTGGGGGGGACTTTAATTGTTCTTTGCCTTCCAAAGTGACTTCTGGGAAAGGGAAAAAGGTGTATAGCAATGGGGCTAGTTTATTGAAACTTCTTACAGATACTGGTTTAGTGGATGCTTTTGGGCCCTCCACTAGAGGGTTTGGGGACACTTATTTCTGTGGACCCAGAGCTTTCAGAATCGATTATTTTTTCTCACACCTGAGGTTGTTGTGCAATCTCAATCCCTGCAGGAAGTAGCTTCATCAGATCACAGATTACTGAGACTGGCCTTAGCGATGTTCCTAAAGCTCGGAAGAGGCCAGGTATTTGAAATTGAACTCTGCCTTATTAGATATCCCTGTGTGGTAGATGGGTTACGCTCTCTTTTTGGCAAGGCAGTCAGTCTCATTTTTATATAATTTAAATCTTTGGTGGGAGGACACTAAAAGTGAAGTTCGGATCTATTTCAAGGTTGTGGGTCGTTTAAATGGGCGGTTATCGCATGCTGGGTTGAGGCATTTAAGGGACAGGCTTCATTTTTTGTCCACTCATAGACAGTTTCTTGGATCAGACTGTTTAGAACAAATTAAAGGGTTAAAACTGGAACTGGCTAAGGCACAGTCTCAGGTACTGCATGATATTGAAGTGAAGCATAAATTTAAGATTTGTGGCAGGAAGAAAGACACTTTACCCTTTGAGTATTTGAAATTTATTAAACATTCATGGGGTATGATGTATTTAAACACTCCAGGGGAAGGGCGGGTTACTACAAATGTTGATATTTTAGACACTATTCATGAACATATTTCTGCCTCATTTCAGAGCAGAGCGCTCTCTGCTGATTCTATTTGTGATTGGTTTGCTAGTAGGTCAGTCCCAGCCTTGTCTTTGGCTGACCGGATTGATTTGGTACGACCCATTACAGTGTAGGAACTAAAGACTGCGGTCTGGTCTTTAAGATCAGGCATTACTCCCGGATCTGATGGGCTGCCTCATGAGATTTATAAGGTCCTATGGGAGATTTTAGGTGCTGATCTATGCCAGGTTTTGAATGATGGGTTGCAGTCTGGGGTTCTCCCTCATAGTATGATGCAGGGTGTGTTGCTTCTCTTGTATAAAGACAAAGGAGATCATGGGGATTTAAGTAATTGGAGGCCTTTGTCGCCTTTAAACACGGATTACAAAATTCTGATGAAAATCTTATGTATGCAGTTGAGGGGGCTTATGGGCTCCCTGTTACATCCAACACAGTTCAGTGGTGTATCTCATAGAAGGTTCAGGATGCACTGATTCTACTTGGGAACTGGTCTCTAAGGAAAGTCTGGGGAAATGTTTGGGCATCTAGTTTGCCTAGACCAGTCCAAGGCATTTGATCAGGTTGAATATGTTTATCTTTGGGAGAGTCTAAAGAGGTATGGATTTCCTTCACAATTCATAGGATGGCTGCAAACATGTTATAGGGGCATTACTCTGATTCCCAGCGTAAATGGTTGGATGGGTAGGGAGATTGGGGTACATAGGGGAGTGCGGCAAGGGTGTCCATTAAGTCCCCTGCTCTATGTGCTTTCCTTGGATCCCCTTTTACATGCCTTAAATGGTTCAGATGACATTGTTGGTTTATCAGTTGGATGCATGGACCCTCAGATAGTGACTTTGGCATATGTGGATGATTTAATTTTAGTTTTGTCAGATAAGGATTCTGCTATTGCGGCAAGGGCGTTATTGAACGCATTTTCTGTTATGTCTGGGTCCTCTATACATTGGCTCAAGAGTGGAATACTGCCTTTGGGGTATGATGCAGCTGATGTGTCATTAATTTGGGATATGCCTATAGAATCTGAATATAGGAAGATACTAGGTGTTTACTTTGGGGGTCTGGATGACCAACGGTATAATTGGGAAAAGCAATTATTGGAAGCTCGCAACAGGGTACAGCTTTGGAATAAGGGACTATGTCTAAAGCTAAATGTATTTATTTGATTAAAACCTTTCTGTTACCGTATTTTTGTTTATTGCTGTGGTTTTCCCTCCCATTTCTCTGGAGACATCTCTATGGTGTATTTTTTCTTTGTTTATGGGGCAGCAGATTAAACCCATTAAAGAGGGGTGTTATGTGATTACCTATTAGTGAAGGAGGTTTGGGGATGGTGAATCGGTAGTGTTTTACATAGTATTTTATTTTTATAATTTAGTACCCTTGCTGAAAAGGATGGATAAGATTTGGTCCCCATGGGTGGCAGATGGTATTGATCCACTTCTAGCATAATGGGACCAGGAGACCTTTCTGGCTCGTCAGGTTTGGATAGGTGTCTTAGCTAGTCATTTTTGTACAATGTTTCAAAAATTGAAAGCATGGCGTGTTGTTAAAAAATCTGTTCTTTTACAGACGCGTCAACAATTTTATTATGCCATATTGCAAGATTTCTTTTTTGTCGATCCCTGGTTCCATGATAGGCCTCATTCTGAACAGCATGCAAAGTTACGATTATTGATGAGTAAGAGGGTGCCTAAATATATGTGGGATTTTTTATGGCTTTGCCTTTATAAAAAATTAGGGGTGAAAGGTAATATGAGGCATAAGGAAATATCAGAAAGATTTTGTCCTAGGGAAGAGACCTGTATTGGGGTGGTTGAAACGATGGAACACTTTTTTGTGGAGTGTCCTTTTGTTGTATCATTTTGGTCACATTTTCATGATGAATGGCCTTTAAATCCTTTTAGGTTTCTTACAACAGCAATTTGGGTGGAGGGGGTTCTACCGAGCTCCTGGATTATTTACAATGCGATTACACTGCGCCTATTAATAGGTCATGTTGGTTTTCAGTTATGGCAAGCTAGATGCAATCTCACACTTAGGCAGAAATTGCTCTCTGAATCTCAGATTGTTCACAACATTCGCAAACATGTCTTTAGTTGGAGATTGCAGGAACAAGAAAAGGTGCATCCTGAACTGTTTAGATTGTGGTGGAGGAAAATGACCTGGCTTGATACAGGGTAGAGTCTTTGTGTACGCCTTGGTCCTAATCTTGGGTAAAAGGGTTTCACTTATAGGGAGGACAAGATCTCCTTTGTGTACACTGGTATACATCATCACTATTTTTATGTGCATACGAATGTTCCACTGTTGATATATACTGTCAGTATTGGCTCTGATTATTTCCTGTATGTCTATTGCTTTTATGTTCAGTACAGATTAAGGTGGTTTTGTGTTTCTTTACTGGAGTGTTATATTTTTATCTAAGAGGGAAAGGTGGCATTTGGGGGTCATTGTATTTCTTTACTTTTGTTTCTTGTTTATTCATTTGTGTTCTGTATCTATTTGATTATGTTTTCTTCTTAGCTATGCATTGTTGGTAGGTTTTTGTATTTCTTTATGTTTGTACAATTTGATTTCCAGTCATAATAAAGAATTCCCCTACTCTTTTGGTAGGGAGGGGGAGGGGGTTTGTTTTTCCTTTCAGTTGAGGGGTTCTGGTATGTTGTACTGATCGTGTATGTTTTTTCTTTTCATTTGTTATTATTTGTATGATGTAATACAATTGTGTTTGATTGTCCTTTTGAGTTTTGAATAAAAATTCCCCTACTCTTTTCGAGAAGTGCCATGGGATCTTTAACATCCACCTGAACTACCACCAGAACAGGCAGATGGGACCTCGGTTTAACATCTCATCCGAAAGATGGCACCTCAGGAGTGCAGCACCCTATCCTCATGCTGCACTGCAGTGTCAGTATTAGGATATTAACCCAAGTGCCTGGTGTGGGGCTAGAACCCACAGCCTTCTGATCTCCCAGCCTCAGAGACGAGTGGGGTGAGGGAAGGGAGAGCTGCCCCCCCGGAGTACTTACATCCAGAATGCCCACCAGCTGGAGTGGAAGAGCAGGTCAAGGCATTCTGGGTGGGCTTCACAAAGCTCTGTTCTGCTCCTTTTTCCTCCTGCTTTACTCTCATGTAGGTCCTAGACTTGCTGCAGAATGGAGGATTCATGTGATTGGAGATGCACATGCATTCTGGAATGGTGGCTCCCTCCACCCCCAGACCTATGTCTTGCCTCCCCTGCATCAACGCTACCACCAGGCCTACACCTGGTGGCTTCCAATAGCCAGAAAGGCCAGCCACCCCAGTTCAAGAGGGAACTGTCAGGCAGCTGCTCGATCCTGTCTCAGCCCCGCAACTGTCCTCCAGCGACCCCAGCTTGTTCCTGAACTTGTATTGCCGGCGTGGTGACAGGTTACAGTGCCTCAGCCATCTGCGCCACTGGGCTGAGTGTTATAACACAGTTCTATCTATGTATTATTTATTTCAAAAGTTTTACCAGGAAAGACGTACTGAACTGATAACAACTCGCTTCCAGATGCATCCTTGGGTGGGGTTAGAAAGATAATATAATAGAAGATAAAAAATAAAAAAAAGTACATTAATAGATAAATATCAGTAGTAGTCCATGCAGGCAATACAGTACATTAAGGAGTAAGGTAATACATTACAGATATACAGTCACTAATCGGTGTAGGCAGCCGGCCCAGTGGTGTAGAGCGCTGAGGCGTCTAGCATCTTACCTCTTACCATGCCAGGGACCTGAGGTCGGAAATGAGCTCGGGTTGCCAGGGATTGGCCAGGGGTGGGAGGCAGGGAAGAAAGGATTGATCATTCAGAGGACAGCTGTCCTCTCCTCTCCGTGGGTGGGGAGGCTTGTCAGCTCGGCCCTTGACTGCCCCAGGTGAAGGCTTGGGGTAGCATTGGCAGCTTGACTCAAACGACATGTAGGAGGGGCTGCAGTTCCGTAGCATGTGCTGGCAAAACTGGAACCTTTTTCGATGAATAATACAAAGTTGACATGTAATCGATGCCATGGTCAATGAGATCAGCTGCCTGGTCAGAGCCTTCCCTGTTGTTGAGATCGCTGCTGGGGCCAGCAGGAGTCAGGCTACCTGTCAGTGAGTTGACAGTGCTCCTGAGTGCCAGTGATCTGGATCCCAGCTCTCAAGATGGGAAATCTAAAGATAAGGCCAGTATGCCAGTGAAGCAGGTGGGTTCATCCTCTGCTGTGTCAGAACACCACCCTGCTGAAGGCTTGGTAAAGGTACAGCAGGTTCCCCTTACATAAGAGGACCACTTCACCAGACAATGGCAGTGTTGTTGCCACCCGTCATTGTGACACTTGGCCAGCTGGTTATGATTACTGTATGATATTGGTATTATAAATAAATGGTCAGTGTATGAAATGTCAGTCTGTGAGATTTGGCCCTTTAAACTACAAGGTGTCAGCAGCTGAAAGCTAGGATGTAATTAAATAGACCAGAAGGAAATAATTAATTGGAACATCCTTCTAGAGAGACAGTTTATGGTCCTCATCACCTGCTGCTACTTTTGAAGTTAAAACTTAAATACAAATTTTATTACATCAGGGACGGTCGTCATTTAGCTGATTCCTGTTGGCTATCTCACACCTGGGTGACGGATTGCAGGGTTGTAAACCTCAAAGGAACTGGTTGATCAAAGACTCATAATTTGGGAAATGGGTTTTGCTGACGTTCACCTTATTTAACATACCTCCTGGTAGGAAATCATCTTTGGAATTTTATATTCTAAAAGGAGGAGCTAGATGACTCGAAGGGGTGTGGAGACACAGAGTTTGGGGCAGTACTGAGTCAGACATCCAACCAAAGGAAAGATCACTCTGTAGTGTACCTGAGTAAAAAGTTATATCCCAGGGAGCAGGCTTACTCTACTGTGGAAAAAGAGTGTCTTGCCGTAGTGTGGGCCCTAAAGAAGTTAGAGCCATACTTATATGGGCAGCATCTTGAGGTACAAACTGACCACAATCCCCTGGTTTGGCTGGCACAAATGGGAAAAAACTAATGGTAGACTATTAAGATGGAGTCTTGCCTTGCAAGGGTATGACATGATGATCTTACATAGGGCTGGAGCAACCAGTCAGAACGCAGATGGCTTGTCGCGTCTTTACAAGGAGTGAACTGACTTATGGAGCTCATCCAATGCAGGGGATAGAGCCCCCAAATTCAGTCTAGGTGGGGAGGATTGTGACGCCTGGCCAGCTGGTTATGATTATTGTATGATATTGGTATTATAAATAAATGGTCAGTGTATGAAATGTCAGTCTGTGAGATTTGGCCCTTTAAATTACAAGGTGTCAGCAGCTGAAAACCAGGATGTAATTAAACAAACCAGAAGGAAACAATTAATTGGAACATCCTTCTAGAGAGAGACAGTTTATGGCCCTCATCACCTGCTGCTGTTTTGAAGTTGGAACTTAAATACAAATTTTATTACATCAGGAAAGGACTTCATTTAGCTAATTCCTGTTGGCTATCTCACACCTGGGCGATGGACTGCAGGATTGTAAACCTAAAAGGAACTGGTTGATCAAAGACTCATAATTTGAGAAATGGGTTTTTGCTGATGTTCACATTATTTAACATACTTCCTGGTAGGAAATCATTTTTGTAATTTTATATTCTAAAAGGAGGAGCTAGATGACTCACAGAAGGGGTGTGGAGACACAGAGTTTAAACCGATACTTGTATCTGAAATGTAGGTCATATTATTTTGGGACTCTGAGAGAAAACAGTTCTTTGATCTAACTTAAGCACTTCCAGAGATAATACCTTAGACAGCAAAGGTCTAAATGTATTGTGGTTGGAGTTTTTGTTTTGTACTTTTCCCTTGTTCTTTTATGTGATTGTGATGCTCTTTGATATTTGTTCTGTATTTTATCTTACTGTTTTTTATCTATTTTTAGTAAACATTTTCTTTAAGATACTGTCTAGGTCTCCTCGGTAATTTTTTGCATGTTATTGCTGAGCGGATATTAAGTCTAACAACTGTTCAAGGGCTTGATGGTGTTACTAAGCTTGGTAATAGGTAAGAATATACTCAAGGTCTCTTATAGAGTTTTAAGGGTTCATTTTGGATACCTAGTTAGGTGCTCTTAGGTGAAAGATATATTGCATTCCCCCAAAGAGAAGATTATCTGAGCCTGTACATTTGGGTACGCTAGCCTATGGTTCACAGTTTGAGTCCCCTCAGAACTTGAGACTAAAGGTGATTTGGACCCAAAAGCAGACAGGAGGGTTACCCTGTCTGTTACCTGTTCACACTATTGCGCTCTGTGATTGGCAGTGTGGGAGCAGAGGGCCTGACCTGCGGAGTGCATTTGTGACAGTCATCACCATGCCAGGTCCTGTTCTGGCAGAATTCTCTGATTTAATAAAGAAATTACTGCCTTTTCTGCCTCAGGTTGTTCAAAGCTGCCTCTTCAGGTGCTCCTGGCTGGATCTGCTGTGCTCCCCTACCTGGCTTGCTACTGCCCCCAAGAAGAGGAGGATGAAGAGCTGAGCCGTGACCTTCTGGATAATGTGAAGGAGGATCGGGGAGGAAAAGCCTGAACATCACCGCCCCCGGGACTAGAGAACTTTGTTGGATATACAGTATTTTGAGGCAGTGAAGAAACAATCCTGTACAGGTCATGCTCCTCGAGGAAACAATCCTGTACAGGTCACGCTTCTTGAGGAAACAATCCTGTACAGGTCACGCTCCTCAAGGAAACAATCCTGTACAGGTTGTGCTCCTCGAGAGGAAACAGTCCTGTACAGGTCACGCTCCTCGAGAGGAAACAATCCTGTACAGGTCACGCTTCTTGAGGAAACAATCCTGTATAGGTCACGCTTCTTGAGGAAACAATCCTGTACAGGTCACGCTCCTCAAGGAAACAATCCTGTACAGGTTGTGCTCCTCGAGAGGAAACAGTCCTGTACAGGTCACGCTCCTCGAGAGGAAACAGTCCTGTACAGGTCACGCTCCTTGAGGAAGCAGTCCTGTACAGGTCACGCTCCTCAAGGGAACAGTCCTGTACGGGTCACGCTCCTCAAGGAAACAGTCTTATATGGGTCACGCTCCTCGAGGAAACAGTCCTGTACGGGTCACGCTCCTTGAGGAAACAGTCCTGTACAGGTCACACTCCTCCCCGAGGAACCCAAATCTGGGAGACTGAATTCATTCTTGGTGGAAGAAGATTCTTCCAAAAATGGAGGCTGAAATTGTGTCATCAGTGATCATTCCTCCCATCCATAAAACTTTAGAAGAAGCTGCCCTAGCTGCCTGGCACAGGCCCATCACCCTACTGGCCATCACTTGAAAGGCAGACAAGCAGTATCTGGCCCCCTAGGGATATGTAGTACTACTGTATACAGCCTGGAACTGACTCTGTGGTAATCATGGCTGCACATGGTGGTCATGGGTGGGCCTCTGAGAGGATGAGCACCAGATCTCCTGAGAAGGAGTCCAGAAAATTGGGTATTATGGGCAAGAGCACATTTGCCTCGGCTTCCCTTGGCCTGTGCACTGCTAGTTACCAGGTGTAGCAGGCCAGGTGTCAGAACCACATGAGGAGGGATCAAGACCATATTGTCAGCAGCTCGCCTGATGGGTCCCTGACATCAGAGGTCCCTGTGTTTGTCCCAGGGTTCTGATGCTGGCAAGCACCTTCTGAGATCAGTCTATGATGTTTCAGATGCCGCTGCTAGGGCCACCACCTCTGGCATTTAAGATGTCACACCTGGTTCAGTGTTATGCCAAGGATGTGCAACAGTCTCTCTCTTGAATGCTCCCTTTAAGGGCACCAAGCTCTTTGGACCTGATGATGTGGTCATTCTCAATGACCTGGAGACCACAAAGAAGTCTGTTAGGCCTATTTGGTTCCTAACACCGACTGGTTACCATCATGGGCAAGAGAGGAGTACTCGCATTAACCATTCCCATGGTCAGGGACAAGATTTTTCTGTTCAGCAGCAGGCGTTCATGGGGGCCCCTTACAATGCCCCTAAAGACCATGGTACTTCTCATGGTGGTTATCAACTCTTGTTGTTATAGGGATCACTTATGTTTGCTAGCCTTTGTAATGTGCAAGTCAATTGTATATATTACTTGTAAACACTTTATGCCTCTAAATAATTGTAAAAAAAAAAAACATGTTTTGTAACGTCTGTACTGTTTTCATGACGTGGAACCTTTGTAAAAGAGTTCATATTCAACGGTTGTTTCTTAATATTCAAATAAAGGATATGGGAAACTAGGCCTTCAGCCACACCTCCTTCTGAGTCCCTACCACCTCCTCTGGTTCCCTCATTGGGAATCCCAGGCTGGGGTGGGGTGGGGGCAGGAGTTATCTGTTCCTGTCCCACTGGCATGCTGTGACCACAGATCAGTGGGCCCTGGATATCATCCAGCATGGTTCATAAACAGGATTATGACATCACACATGCGGACAGAGCAGATGAAGCCTTGGGGACAAGGATCCTTTTTTTTTTTTTTTTTTTTCTCCAAGCAGCTGCGCTTTGTAATAAAAAAATATTTCCCAGAGATGTCATTGCTCTTTAGATCAAAGCCTAGTTATCAGAAGATGTCTAATATCTTCAAGTCTCCACAGTCTGTATATGCGCTAAGGAAAGGCAGAAAGGAACGGGAGGCATTCTAGAACACATCTGCTTACCTGGCTTGGCCATGGCCTTCCTGATTGCTACAGGGTCCTTCCTCTTCCATTTCTGGAGCTCTTCTTGCATCTTCTCGACCTTGTTTGGGTTCAAGGCCCACAAACAGCCCTTCCTTGAAGCGCTGCCAGATTTATTCTCCACCTTCTCAAAGCACTTGTTCAGGGAGAGGTTGTGGCGCACCGAGTTCTTCCAGCCATCAGGAGCAGTCTACAGAAACAGAACAGAAAGATATGGGGAATTGGCGGTGTATATTTTGTGGGGGCAATGTGGGAGGGGTTTCATAGCCAGAGGGAAGTACATTTCCATGATATTGAGCTGGACTCATCCCTTTGTACTGCACCGCGTTGTGTATGAGAAAAGACAGTCTGCAAAGCAGTGCCATCTAGTGGTGAAAGCAGTAACTAACAGCCAAAGCAGTGCTATCTAGTGGTGAAAGCAGTGAATAACAGCCAAAAGCAATGCTGAGTAAGGTTATCATCTAGTAATTTACATTTATTGTTTTTTTTTTACTGTGTGGGGTACATTAGGCAGGTAAATGTCAATTTTCAGGTATGACCTGGTAGGATACAAGTAAGCATTAAGCACCGAGAAAGGAGGCTTCTACTAGGGAATTAATGCATGGTTTTGGGGGGGGGGTTGTGGTACGAGGCCGAAGGCTGAGTGCCTACAACCATGCATTAATTCCCTAGTAGAAGCCTCCTTTCTCGGGGATTGCTACGCTTTTAACATGGACAAACATGGATCAAAAGTATTATTTGGGTAAGAGAATTATTTCAACAATTATTTCAACATTTACATACTTTAATATATAAATAGAAAGACATTTGTCGTCTTTTTTTAAGCCATATTTATTTATATGGTGGTTTCCAAGTTTTCTACGTGTGCTGTAATGCAGAATCACAAGTAACATGTTCAAAACATTATGACATTCTGAAGTTTTTTACTCACTGCATGTCTGTAAACACTTTTAATAACACTTTAAATGTTTTAAACTGATGTTTTAGGCGATTTTTAGTAACAGAACTGTTACTCATTTGCATATTCTCAGAACCCTGTCTTTTCATCAGAATGACATCTGCTTCATTGTTCTGCTCAAAATTTTTGCTACGTATCGCTGAATAACATATCATCTTTTCTGTGTCCCTATCCCTTACTGCATAGTTGTGCTGATATCGTAAATGTAGATCAGCACGATGATGAAGCAAAGGACTATGGGATTTCTTCAGTTCTTAACATCGTGACTTACATATTACTGATGGAAAAACTAACCGCTGTCCTACATACAGCCACACAGTGCATAGCTAATTAATGAATCTATTGCGTGGTAGCGAACTGACAACCTGGAAAGTAAGTAAGTGCAATTTTCTTTCGGAAGCGCCCAGTCCCGGTGTTATACTACACACATTAGCCAACGGTTTTTACACTTGGATCTTTCAGCCATGGACACTGAACTTGCTAATACAAGGAGCGGTGAAACATAGAATGCTGTGATTTTACTCTCCAGGTTGGGATTACGTGTGTTTTTCACTGCACTGCTTTCCCTTTTCCGAGGACTTGGGGCACTTTTGGTGCAATACCAAGTGTCCACTGGGTGGGTGGGAAACTCTACTTACCTATGTGATGTTCGAAAACGGACAACTCAGCTGTTTGTGCTGGTTACTGGTTCTACAGTATCGGGCATTACTTGGAAATGAATCCCCGCTGCTGTACTGTCACAAGTTGTATTTACACCAATGACAATCCGTGATTTATGCCTCTATTAAGGTCCATGTTAAAAGCAAGCATTAAGCCCGGAGAAAGGAGGCTTCTACTAGGGAATTAATGCATGGTTTGGGGGGGGGGTTTGTGGCACAAGGCCGAAGGCAGAGTGCCTACAACCACCCAACTATGCATTAATTCCCTAGTAGAAGCCTCTTTCGAGGGGCTTAATGCGCTTGTAACATGGACAAATGTGGATCAAAATTATTATTTGGTTAATAGAATTATTTCAACAATTATTTCAACATTTACATACTTTAATATATGAATGGAAAGACATTTGTGTTTTTTTTAAGCCATATTTATTTATATGGTGGTTTCCAATTTGCATTAATTCTCTAGTAGAAGTAGAAGCCTCCTTTCTCTGGGCTTGATGCTTACATATAGAATCGATTATACAATATACATTAGGTTATACAATGTACAGGCTTAGGATAGCCTTTAACAGCTAGTGACCTCTTGTGGTAGTCCATGAGAGAGACAGCAAGAATGAAATTAAAGGAGCACTCAACCTCCCAGTTTGGGGAGGGGGGTTATTTAACTGAATGTTTAGAGCTGCAGCTTTGGAGTCTCGGAATCCCAGGTTTGATTCCCAGTAAGGGGTGGCGGTTTGCCTACTCAGGTAGAGGGGATAGATGTTACAGAACCTCACTGTCCATCCCTGGATATGGTGTAACCTGCAGCACTGATTCTGGTTATCAGCATCAGTGTGTCAGTGCTACAGAAAATTGTGCTTGTTTTTTTTATTTTTTCATTTTTAGAATTTTCTTACCCATGATAGCTTAACAAGGATATAGCATCTCAACTGGATGCCAGTGAAAATGGGCATCTTTTTCTCACTGGTTACTCAGTATAAAAAATAAACAAACATTTACACTGGGGATCCCAGTTATACCATTTCACTGCTTGGAGGGCTTGAGTATGGGGAGGTGACATGATGTGTTCAGGTGGACTCACTTCTTAGGGCTACTTATCCGCCCCGCCCCACCCCATGCCTGCCTGGGACATTCCGCTATCCCCTTGGATCCTCCTCTTCCAGATAACTCCCCTGTTCGCCAACAGCCCAAGGCCTCTGATTTATCCCAGTATGGAGAGACCCCCCCTGTTTCTACAGGGGAAGCAGGCTTTTTGGGTTTGCTGTGTCTGAGGCCCTATCCAGACTGCAACATGGTAAGTTATAAAGTTCCATAAAATGTTTTCTCACTTATTGTGTTGCTGTGTCCGGATTGAGTTCAGCTGTGTTTTAGCACGGATAAACATCTGTGCTGCAGGGTACACACTTGTGGCTCCTATCCTTCCTAGTGGGGCTCATTAAACGGGCTTACTGGGGGCTGAAGCAAGAGCTGGAACCATGCCTGCTCTTCCAGACTTGCAGCTAACAAGTGTTTTTATTGTAATCCATTTCAAGAACCATGTTAAAGCCTAGGTCCTATCAAGGCTTTAACACGGTTTTTGAGTGCATGTTAAAACACGCTCCTAGTTTGGACACAAGTAGTGTTAGACAGACTTAAAATGGTTTAAGCGACTTAAACTGTTTTAAGCCATCTAGTCTTGTACGGGGCTCAGGTCATCAGGGGCTGGCTGGTGGGAGGAGGATTGAGTGTCCCAGGGGATGCTCTTCTCCTTTGGGGAGGGAGGGTAGCTTGCTCCACTGCAATCCTGCCACCTGGCTAACTACATTTGGCAGTGCACTTGGGAGTGGCTGGAAGGGCAGGAGCATGTCAGCTGGTGCCATGTACGCTTATGTGTGCACTGGTGCATCCTCACCGCTGACGTCCTGTGGGAAGTGACGAAAAGTGGAAAATACCCCGGCCAGCAGAATGACCCTGGCCGCTGGCATGCCTCACACCTGGCAACTCAGGCCCCACCTCCAACACTGGATCCATTCTGCAACATAACTTCAGGGACCCTCTGCTGCCCCTGTCAGAGGGGGTTAAGCTCTGGGGGAACTATGGAGGTAAAGGTAAGTCCTGAGAGATGCCAGGGTCACAGGACTGGGGAGGCAGGACAGATAGGTGCCGACTAGAGATGAAGGGGGCATAAACAGCAGTAGCTGCAAATATAGGGAGGTCCCAGAGGATAAGAGGTCCATTGGCATGGGGGTGCCTGGCAACCATCATTAGATACACCAAGTGGTGGTTATCCCATTGGTTCCTCTGCCCTCTTCCTCCTCAGAAGTATTGACTTCTCCAATGCCCTTCTATAGGCTGAGCCTTGATAGACAGTGCATGGTCAGAACTGTGCTGTTAGATGCAGTAGTAGGGGGCACTGTAAGATTTAACATTTTTCCTTGAGGCCCCCCCCCCCCCCCCCCAAAGTCTGAATGCACTGCCTCTGCAACATGACCTAGACTCTGCCAGCCTGAGGCAAAGGGTCGGGCTCACAATCCAAACCCTGGTTTTCTACATTATAGTGAAATGCATATATCCTCTAGGTCCAGCAGCCAGGGAGGGATTTAAACTGTTGACCTCCTGGTTCATAGCTCCATATTGCCACATGTTTAAGGAGTAGAGCTTGTGGCTGGTCACCATAAAATAAACCATTCCCAGCCTGGAGTCTAACTATCCCCTTTTGTAATGAGAAGCAGTAATTCCAAAAATACATAACAGCCTAGAAAGTACAGTAGATTCTGCCTGAGAAAGAGAGTTATTGGAGAAGCACATTATTAAATTAAAGCATACAATCTGCCCTATTCTGGGCCAAGCAGATACTATCCAGTAAGCAAAATATTATGATTTATCCCAAAGTGCCTTTATTTCTGGTTCCCAGCTACAGTATACTGTGATGATACCAGGAGGCGGTTCTGTTGTAGCCTCTAGCCATGCAATTTCGTTACGGTATGTGTCCATAGGTGGTGAGGCTTCCGTAGACTCATTCCCAAAGATGTTTGGTTCATTCATGAACCTTGTTTTTCTCTTTCTGAAACATGAAGGAATCCTATGTTCTGGTGACCATGACAGACAACGGCTCCTAGTGGCCACCCGCACACACCAACATGTGAAGAAAGCCATCTTTGATGTAGTGGTGAGTCCAGCATTAGTGGAGGACTGGACCCTGCTGTAAGATGTACCCGAATACTGAGTGGCCTGCTCGTTACATGCTACTACTCTAGTTTTTTAGTGCATTGCTCTGGGAGAAGTTCTAAAACTGGAAAAGAAAGCATGGGGTGAGGGGAGGGGGGAGTACCCATGTAACAAAAAACTAATCATCAGCTGGTTTTGTCAAGAACTGGAGGGTTCTGCACACCACGCCCCTGATATTTTTTTTAATTTAAAAGGTAGTGTGTGCATTTATTTGTGCTAGATCACTACTGCTAGCACCGTAGCATAGCGCATGTAACTATTAACTGCACCATAGACCTGCCAGATAGGTTGCGTAGCATTACACTTAATAACTAAGGGGGTTCCTTAGTCCTACACTTATACCATGAATCCTGGGCTGGCTCGCTAAACAGTGATGACTTTTAGCCAATCCAGGTACATTGTGTCACAGTGGCTAGGACTGTAACCAAAAGGCTTGGTTTCAATGGACTCCTGTGCTGGCTTTCTTTTTCTGTTTTTTTTATTTATTATGCTTTTTCGTGCCACTTGCCACCATTCCTCAGCCTCGGTCATGGCCCCATCCGCTCCCACTCTCACATTAGCTGCAACTTCCCAATACCCCCTGGCTTGCCCCCCAGGGTGGGGTTGTGGTACCAGCTCAAGTGCCACAAAGTCAGGATAGGTCAGGGAGCCAGCCTGGGAGCTCATCTGAGCGAAGGGGCGGGCTTCATCCGGGCAGCAGGCAGCTGAATTTTCTACCCTGTATATGAGGGGGGGGGACGTGCAATGACGGCCAGCATCCGCCCCACCCCTCAAACTACATTCTGGTGCCAGCTGCTGTGGTGCCCCTGGCCTCCACTAGGGGTCTGCCAAGCACCGGTCACACTCCCCCCCCCCCCCGGAGAAGGAGAGCAGTCCTTGGGATGTTTAATCCTTCTCCCCCGGCTAGCCTTCCAACGTTCTGTGTCTGTTCCTGAACCCGAGTCGCTGGCATTGCAAGCAGAAATCCAACCGCTGCACCGACACATCAGCCCCTGTGCTGGCTTTCTAAACAATGAGTATTAAGAGCATATGTGCTACTCTGCACGTGACTCATAAAATCGTGGATGCTAGCTCATTAGAGTTCTAGCCCGAGAAAGCTCCTCAGCATAACCACATGATGGCAGGGTCTCCATGTGTATACCCCTTGGTTTGGATACGGCCACTCCGAGCATGACTGACTCAGTTGTGGGTGCTGGCTTGCTAAGATGTGGTGAGGATGTCATAAGAAATAGGCACACTGCGATCTCTTATTTTTTGGGGGGTGGAGGGGTTTACTGTTTTTCCTCCTCTGGCCCAACCAATCAGTCCTCCTTCCATTGTCACAACTAGCCTGCTGCCTGATCATGGAGTCTCCCTCTAGTACCTGCTCCTGCAGGACTACCTCACCCACAGCTCTGGTAGCCCCCATTTTTCCCCCTGTAGTAGAGTCCCACACGGGGCAGGCAATACTCCTCTTATCTGGACAGCTATTGTGGTGTCCCTGGGAGCCAGACATGTGGAGCAGGGGCATTGTGAGGCCCAGTGATTGTCATGGGATACTGGTACAGTTTAATCTGCCTTGTGGCTGCTGATTTCCTCCAGTTTTTCCCTCCTCTCGAGTGTGTGTGCATTCACGACATCATATGTGATGCACAGATGTCCAGGCACACTCCCCACCCTAAGCATTCCTAGTTTTCTGCCTGCACTGCCACCTGCAGTTTCTCAGGTGGTGGTCTTACAGTAGAAGGCATATCACACCCACTCCCTGAAGAGGTGAGCATCCTCCCCCCCACCCGGACACTACAACCCTTTTGGCTCAAACTATGTCTGACTCAGGCATTATCACAAATCATCTCACGCACCTGCAGTTATATCCCAGGACCAGCTATTCGTGATGCCAATCACCTTTTGTTTCTTTCAAAAAGTTGTCTTTCTCTGCAGCAAATTTAAGAGTTCATGAACATCTTTTTTTTTTTTTTTTTTCAGTTAATCTTTTTATTAAAACATTCCAAAAGTTACAGTAAAAGTATGACGGGGAAAACTGCTGAAGCACATACAGTGAGAACAGAAAACCAAAAATAACAAAGAACTAGAAAGGCTACAGCTATATGTTACAATACAGAGCAAGAGTACATAAGACAGAAAGTGTTACCGATAGGGATCACACGTAAGTGTCCGTTTCAATGTAACTGCTGGGTAAATAGTCATTAAATAAGTACAACGGGGTAATTACATTGTAGTTACATGTTTGTTGCATGTAACTGCATTGCAATTGCAGTGCAGTTAATGAAACTAAAACTGTTACCATGACAGGAATACATGTCTTATAATTCAGTATCTGTTAAATAAGAGTACAATTGAAAGGCAAAATACCATAACTGTTCATAAGCAGGATGAATATTAAGGGAATTACCCAGAGACCCTGCAGGATATGGTGTGGTGCAGTCTGGCTGTAGAACCCAGTGTCACGTATTGTTGTTGTTGTTGTTGTTGTTGTTGGACATAACCTTCTTGGTCGGAACAGCATAAAGAAATCTTGTGTGCCTTAAATCTTGAATTACATATTGCGAATGTATGACAGAGACACCAATCTTTTCTTGATAAATGGGGTACTGTTTATGCTTTATTGATGACTATGTAAATGGTTTTTATTTTCCCGGGTTTTCCTGTAAGACTTTTACTATTAGAAGTAGCTTACAACAACAGATGTGGTTACAGGTTTTGGTTGTGTAGGGATTTTCAATTAAGCAGTATATAATTGTACAGGGGTGGGGATATTGGGGGGGTTGGGATCACGGTTTGTGTATTGATGTTCATCGTTTTTGTTTGTAGTTTACTTTTGTAACTGAGTGTTTTCTTGTGTTGTCAAATTGTATTTTGGAAAAATCTGAAATAAAGTTTGATTAATGGAAAACAAAATTGTTGGACAGACTTAAAATAAAGTTTGGTTAATGGGAAATTAACATAGCCAGGCCTGAGTGAAGTGTGTTGTGGCAGTAGATTAATGTTTAGAAAAGCTGCCAGACAGCCTGGTAGGTCTGCATGGTACCTGCATTCCTGTGGGACAGCCACTCCAGAGCAGCCAACTGCCCTATAGCTGTTTACCACACCTCAACGTGGGTACCACAGGGGACCTCCATCTACATAGTAGGAGTCTTTTGGCCACCACCCCCATGGCTACCAACCACTGAGCACTGGAAGAATGTTTGGAGACAGTATCTGGGGAGAGGCCCAAAAGCATCATTGGTGCATTAAGAGGTATACATTGTCCCCCAGTTATTTTGCAGTTAGAAAATGGGCTTTAAAAATAAAGAAACCTGACTGGCTGGCATGGAGTACATTAACTTACAGTGAGAGCCCTGTAAATTAAAAGTGTCAGCCATGCCAACCCAGTAAAGTAGCAATGTGCCTATCCTCCTCTCTAATTGGCTGAAACACCTAGTTTCAAATTAAAATTGCCGCAATTTTTTTTCTGTCGCATAGCGAGAGGCACTGTCCACTAATACAAGCTGCTTATAACCATTTGACACAACCTCAGCCGGCTTTGTTTCTAGCAACATTTCTTTTTTTTTAACTATAAGTTGTCTATGTCAGCACTCTACCTCCTTCATCCTCCAGCCGCCGTTTTACGGGTCTCACTTAGCGAGAACATTTATTTTCCGAACTTCCCTAAATGTGAAGCAGCAAATGCCACCCTTCCCCCAGTCTGCCCCCATTTCCACTAGTAAATAATTTGTTTTTAATTCAGAAATGGGACATTCATTTCCCTTGCCTGTGCTACTGTTTCAGACCCCAACAACTCTGTTGATGGCGATGGCACTGGACTGCTCGTCCTCCATTCATTCAAATGAAACAGCCTTATTCGCAACAAGCGCTTCCATGTCTACAACATGTATCGGTGTCAGAAGAAAAAAGAGAGCCATGCAAGTAGGACAAAAAACTTTTATTTTGGATTCTCTACTAAAACGTGAATCCCAACAGACTGCTAATGAAACACTTTACAAAACATTCTGTCTCTTGTTTTTTTTTTGGGGGGGGTGACAACAGCATGGCTCTCTGGAGCAGGCAACAGGACATGAAATAAAACAAAATGGAGGGACTACTTTACAAGACAAATAGTTAAGCTTCATTTTTACTTAATTTTTTTACATTGTTTCTTTAACTTTTTAAAATCACACATAAAGGTGCCACAGGGAGCCCATTTTCTAAGCGCAATAATACCCTCCAGGTTGGGCGGTATGGGCAATACCAGACCTTCCAGGGGCTACAAGGCCCTCCGCCTGTGGCGTCGGGCCTCATTACACCCCTGGGCGGTCTGGTATTGCTCAGTACTGTCCACCCTGTCAGATATTATTGCTTGCATATTCGTACTTCCTGCCCAGTAGTCCTTGATGAGTGAGCATTCCCATAGGATGTATAACAGGTTAGCTCCCAACTGCTGGCTTCTCCTGTATCTGGCTTCTGGGAGGACTGGAGGAGGACACATGTAGTCCCTCTACACAAAAATGGTAATGTGGAGGCAGGGACCTACAGGCCGGTCAGCCTCACTTCAGTAGTAGTGGGCAAAATAATGGAAGCACTGCTTAAAGAAAGAATAGTGGCTCACTTGGAATCCAACAGTGTCTAGGATCTAAGGCAACATGGATTTACAGCAGGAAAGTCATGTCCGATGAATCTGATAGAATTGTTTGACTGGGTGACAAAGGAAGTAAATCAGAAGGGGGAGTGAATGTCACCTACCTCGATTTCAGCAAGGCCTTCATCACCATCCCACATAAAAGGTTGGTTAACAAGATGGGCAGTCTGGGCATGGGGCACAAAGTGGTAAACTGGGTTAGGAACTGGCTAATGGACAGAAAGCAAAGGGTGGTGGTAAATGGGATCCGGGGAGAGGGGGTGACCAGCGGGGTACCTCGGGTATCAGTCCTTGGGCCAGTCCTGTTTAATGTCTTCATTAGTGACATTACGGTAGGGCTGGGGGGAAAGGTCTGCTTGCTTGCGGGTGACACAAAGATCTGCAACAGGGTGGATACTCTAGAAGGGGTGGAGAGAATGAAGAGGGACCTGGGGGAAGCTTGAAAAATGGTCTGAGGTGTGGCTATTGAGGTTCAGTTCAAAGAAGTGCTAAATAATGCACCTAGGATGGGGGAACCCCAGGAAGAGCTACAGGATGGGGGGGGAGTTGCCGACAATCACAAATGAAGAAAGGGACCTGGGGGTTAACATTTCAGATGACCTAAAGGTGTCTAAACAGAGTATGAAGGCTGCAGGGCGGGCCAGTGGCGTGCTGGGGTGCATAGGCAAAGGTATCACTAACAGAAGGCAGGAGGTAGTTAAGTTAAGTATAGCTTTAACTGCTAAGAGGAAAATCATATAAACACAGGATGTCTTTTCCAGGTATTAAATTCTGCAACCTCAGCATAACTCATGTTCTTCAAATGACATTTCTTTGATCTTAATCAGTATCCTCTCTCTCACACAGGCATCAAAGGAACATTTACAACTTTGCACCAGTTTGTTAAACCTGGTTTCCCCCTCTAACGTCATAAACTTTTTTTTTTATGATTTTCCTCTTAACAGTTAAAGCTATAATTAACTTAGATAAAACAGGAGATCCTTGATCAATGCCTGTTCTACTCTGTAATTAGCTTCAGGGCTTCCAGGTAGCACCTTGTCTCTAAAACCTGTGTGTGTGTGTGTGTGTGTGTGATCTCACATGCAGTTTCAGCCTTTCTCATGGGAGACGGCCCCTACACATTTTTATATATTACAAGAAATTATCATACAGCACTCAGAACTGGCTGTCCATGTCACAATTTAACTGCCAAGAGGGAAATCATAAAAAAAAAAAAAAAAGTTTATGACGTTAGAGGGGCAAACCAGGTTTAGAAAACTGATGCAAAGTTGTATCTGTTCTTTTGATGCCTGTGTGAGAGAGGATACTGATTAAGATCAAATAAATGTCATTTGAAGAGCATGAGTTATGCTGAGGTTGCAGAATTTAATACTTGGAAAAGACATCCTGTGTTTATATAGATAGATATTTTTTTTATAGTCTGACAGGGAGGAGCTAGGTGACCTCATGCAACATAGGTGGGGAAAACCAGCTTTTAAACATTATTCTGTTTCTTTCAGAGACACCTTTATCTAGACTCTGACAAAGAAACATCTGTGAGCACTTTAAACAGGTATTTAGAAAGATAGACAAATCTAATTACTGTAGTAGGAATTGCACTGTTTAAAACCTTGTTCTTTTAAAAGATTTGTGTGTCTTGTGATATAATAGTTCTGTATTGTGTGTTTTACATATTATTATTTTAGTAAAAACTATTTTTAGAGCTTGCTTGGTCTGTCTTTGATTTCTTTCCTTTGCAAGTAGAGTATATATGGTTACAGCAGACACTGGGCATAAGTTTGAATGGTGATACCAAACTGGAAAAAGGCAAGAATAATCTGAGGTCTTTATTAAAGTTTAAAGGTTCATTTTTGTACACCTGGTTAGGTGTCCATAGGCAAAGATATCTGGCCCCCCGAAAACAGAATTATTTGAGCCTATGCATTGGGTATGCTAGCAAGAGGTTCGCAGTTTGAATCCCTCCAAGACTTGAGACCAAAGGTTGATTCGAACCCACAAAAACAGACAAGAGGGTTACCTTGTTCTGTTAAACTGTTCACAAGACTGCGCTCGGAGGTTGGCACTTTGGGAGTAGAGGGCTGACCTGCTGAGTGGGTTTGTGACAGTGATGCCATTGTATAAAATGCTGGTGAGATCTCACCTAAAGTACTGTGTGCAGTTCTGGAGGCCGCACCTTTGTAAGACCATTGATAGGGTGGCGGCAGTCCAGAGAAGGGTGACTAAGATGGTAAGGGGCATGCACCAGAAGACATATGAGGAGAGATTAAAGGACATCTATATATACTCGCTGGAGGAGAGGAGGATCGGGGGTCATGATAGAAACATTGAAGTACCTTAAGGGCATAAACAAGGTGCAGGGGGGGGAGGTATCTTCCAATATAGGAGAAGTACAAGAACGAAGAGGCATAATATGAAATTGGAAGGGGGCAGGCTTAGGGGAGATGTGAGGAAGTTTTTTTTTTTCACGGAAAGTGGTGGTGATGCATGGAATAGTCTGCCACAGGAGGTGGTGGAAGCAAGCACAGTGGAGGGATTTAAACATGCCTGGGACAGGCATAAGGGAACCTTAGAGGTGGGAAGTAGGGGTGTAATGCCATTGACCAGGTAGGGTCAGAGGCCACAAGCTAGTGTAGGGCTTACGGGTAGACTGGATGGGCCTAGCGGTCCTTATCTGCTGACAATTTCTATGTTTCTATGTAAAACAAAGTTTGTTTTTTTTTTTAAGTGTTTTGCCACTTGTTCAGTACTAATGCACACAAGGACCACCATCTTTTGTTGGTGCCCAAACTGTAAAGCAGCATGGGTATAAGTGGGTGGTGACTTGAATACACCCTGGTATCAAAAGGGCCAGTCCAGGGTTCATGTCAGGTTTTTGCCAATGTGGGACACTAACCCACTGGGTATAACATACAAATTTGCCAGCAGAAACAGGCCACATGGTCTACCAAGTCTGCTCAAGTGTGCAGCTAGCACCCTTACCTTGCAGCTACCCACCTCCCCCTTCCCCCTTCACAATTATCCCTTCCCCCACCCTGCCCCATCCCCTTTAGAAACTACCCTCTGTCTTACAAGATACCACCTCCTCCGCAGAGTGTTCCATTCTGCCACAACCCTCTCTGTGAAAAAGTGTCTCCTCATTTCCCTCCTATATCTTCCCCCTCCAATCTAAGACCATGCCCTCTCATGTCCCTCCCCCTCTGTAGCTTAAATATCTCTTCAGTACATGTCTTGTTTATCCCTTTTAAGTACTTAAAGGTCTCAGTCATATCCCCCTGATCTCTTCTCTCCTCCAGGGAGTACATATTTAAGTCACTCAGCCTCTCCTCATATGGCCTGTCCTCCAATCCCTTGGTCATCTTTGTCACTCTGTGTTGTACCCCTTCCAGTAATCTTACATCCTTCTTTAGATATGGGTGCCAGTACTGCACGCAGTACTCCAGGTGTGGCCTGACCAATGATCTGTTGAAAGGCAGGATCACCTCCCTGCTCCTGAAGGAGATTCTTCTCGCAGTACATCCCAGCATCCTGTTGGCCTTTGCCGCCACCTTCTTACACTGCTCTGTATTGTTCATTTTCCCTGTTACAACCACTCCTAGATCCTTTCCCTCCTCGGTAGTACCTAGCTGCACCCCTCCCAGCTGATAACCCCTCCCTGTGTTCTTTGCTCCAAAGTGCAGTACTTTGCACTTTTTAGCATTGAACCCCAACTGCCACACGTCTGACCACTCCTCAAGTGTGGTCAGGTCATCCTGCAGCCCCTGCCATCCTGCTATGTTGTCCACCACTGCCCCCAACTTGGTATCATCAGCGAACAGACTGATCTTATTCCTGATGCCATGCAAGATGTCTGCTATGAATATTTCGAACAACAGCCCCAGTACCAATTCCTGCGGCACCCCACTCATCACAGCCCTTGGAGATGAGACCCACCACCATCACCACTACCCTCCGCTGTCTCCCCTGAAGCCAATTCTCGATCCATTTAACCATCTTCATCCCCACCCCCACATATAAAAAGTGGGCATTAAATGAAGAAATACTGGGTCCATTGTTCAAGCGAACCCAGATTCTTAATGCAGAAGTGTAAAAAACATTAAGCCAGACTGTCTCCGAGGGAGAAGAAAAGATGGGTCGAAATTGAAAACAGTGTGACATCAGTCCCAGTCCCCCACTCTGAAATGAACTTTGCCAGTCTGATGTCAGAAGTGCCATAGATTGCTGCTAGTGGCCTAAAACAGGCAAGTGACTAGTGCGGGATGAAAGGGTGGCACTGCAGCAGCCTGGTAAGATAACAGAAAACTGTCTTACAGATTGCCCTCCCAATATTTTTTTTTTTTATTTAGATTTTGTATTAGAGCATAGAATAGTAACACATTCCACCTCACAAGTGCACAATATCTGAAATTTGATACAGAAGACACGATAAAAGGAAGTTTCACAGCTTCAGGAGCAGTACATAGAAATAATATAATGAATCGTGGAACGTTCATAGTAAATAAACGGCATATCGGATGCAGAGTGTTGGTGAAATATAAACTCTGAATAAGGTTGGATTGTAGACCATGGATATTCCTTAGAGATCTCCCTTCAGCTATTCAGCACAAAGCCCATTACTTATAACAACATAGTTGAAGCAACAAATGAAACTGCTGCCAGGTAACTGTGAATATTCAACATAATGCAGCTCCACGTAGATATGTGAAGAGGTAGTATAGGCAGAAACGTATATCTTGGAAACCAAGAGAAATAAAGCGCTAAGAGGACAAACAGAGCCATAGTGAAGAAGGGACTAAGAGTAAAGTGAAGAGAACAGGTAAGGAGAGAGACCTGACCTTACAGGACAAAATCTGAATAATTGTCCAGCTGGTATAAAAATCCATTTACACCATTTAATTTTGAAAGGGCGTATATGATTCATAATCCTAGCTGACATCCTTTCTAGTGCATATAAATTTGAGTGTGATTTCTGGCTAGTGAATTCAGGTGGGGATTTTTTTCAGTGCACCAAAACCTGGTAATGGCTTTTTGAGGCTGCTAAAAGTAGTAAAATTACCAATTTTAGGGATGTTTTACTCAGTGTACAATACCAGCTAGTATGAAAGAAGGAGTAAGCACACTGGGGCAATTGAATATACCCTCAATCTCTTGCACAATATCGTGCCAATAAGATTGAAGATGCGGGCAGGCCCAAAGGACGTGTTTGGTCTGCCTGAAGATGTACACATTTACGCCAGCATTGTCCGGCAGTTAGCCAAATATGTAGTTGTAGGCCCATCCCTGCTGGTCTACGAAAATATGGGAGTCAACATTTCCAAGAGTATTGCCTTCAACAGGAAGCAGACGTTACTCTATGAGAAGGAATGGAATATTCATGCCATACTTCTATAGAGTGGGCGGTGCCCAACTCACAGTTCCATCTATGGAAAATAGAGATGGTAGAAGCAGTAGATAAGTCTCAAAGTGCCTTATATAGGAGGCTGATGAGATGTTCCCAGGTGTCTCCTAGCGAATAGGATTTTAGAAGGTGAAGAAGCGGGGACAGTTTTTCAGTTGTTTGAGACAGGGCTTCTTCCTGAATATGGAGGTAAGAACAAAGTTGCATATGTTTATGAAAGTTCATTCTCGGGAGATGGTAGGATGCTTGAAGGGTCACATAGGATAGACTCCATATTGAGCTGAGTAGCTGGAACACATATCTGATACTGTATCAATGCCATCACAGTAAAGCTTTATCAAGTCTATGTGGAGTGGGGACCATATCGTGTGCTATGGCCTGGAGATCAAGTCTATTAATGGAGGTAAGAAAATGTTTTCAAATAAATATCCACCGATAGTAGGTTTCAGCCATATAACGATGGAACTTACTTAAGGGGGGAGGGTACAAGCAGGTAGATTGCTAAAGAGGTAGTGGGCATGATCATGCGTGTCATTTAGTGTATGCTCAATCTGTTTCCAGTAGGAATGGTAAGATGGAGGTAGCCAGAGGCAAACAATTCTGAGGTGAGATGCCAACCTAAATTGGGTAGGTTAACTTCTCCCTTATCCCTAGGGAGCTGTAAAATTGAGTAACGGATTGGGGTGGGGGCTTACCCTGCCAGATAAAGTGAGAGATTGCCTTATCCCAGGCCCTAAAATAAGTTTTATCAAGCATAAGTGGAAGGGTTTGGAGGAAATACAGGATCCTAGGAAGGATATTTTGGCGTATTACTTCTGTGTGGTGAAAAAGGCCAAGAGTGAGATGGGTCCACCGGAAGGGGTCTTCGTTAATTTCGGGTCACCACTGGAAACAAGTCTTAGCTCAGTGTGCCTTTTCCAGTTACCAAAACATTTTAAATAAATAAATGATTAAATAAAAATAAATTTGCTGGGTTAAGGGCTCATAGTTGAGTAGTTTTAAATGTGCTAGACTTTTGCTAATTTTAACTCCGAGGTATCGGATGGCCATTATATGCCATTTAAATGGTGACCTGTCGCCACAGAAATCTCTTTTACGAGGAGTCCCACAAGGCTGCATCCTGGGCCCTATCCTATTTGCAATCTACATCAATAACCTGGACTGTCATCTATGCCCAGCTGATGTACACTTATTTGCTGATGATACAGTACTCTACACTTCAAATTCTTCACTGCACTCAGCCTATGAGGACTTACAGCGAGACTTTATCACTCTCCAACATAACCTTATCAAACACAAGCTCCTACTCAATGCCAAAAACACTAAAGCCTTGATTCTCTCACCAAAGGCAGTCTCCGGACCTACACACATCCCCAAGATACTAATGCTTTTGGATGAACCCCTTGAAATAGTTGATACCTTCAAATATCTAGGGTTCTGGCTGGACAACATGCTTACCTTTCTGTGCCACTTGAACGAAGTCTTGAAAAAGCTAAGACAGCGGTTAGGCTTACTCTACCATATTAAACATCTGCTTACCGTAGAAGCTAGAAAGAGACTAGTACAATCCACATTCCTACCCATACTGGATTATGCTGACTTCCTCTACAATCATTACCCCTCATCAGTACTAAATAAACTTGACACTCTTCACCACCGAACCTTAAGATTCATCTTTAACCTGCCTCTTCGCACACACCACTGCCTCCTGTACCAGGAGTCGGGATGGCCCTCACTCTCAACAAGAAGAAAAAGAAATGCTCTCCTTTGGCTTTTTAAAGCACTATCTGACAGACTTCCCGCATACATCTCAAACTTTTTCAAGCATACCAATGGATTCTATGGCTTGAGATGCTACACCACACTTTGTTTCCAGATACCCAGAGTGAATACTACCTATGGCTTGTCCGCAATCAATTTTTCACCCCCATCTTTATGGAACACTATGCAAAGCTCACTAAAGCTCTCCTCACTCCCAAGCCTATTCACATTCAAAGCTCTGATATCTGAATATCTGAGGGAAACTTGCAGTTGTTTTAGGTGTCCTTGGGGCCTTAGCTTCTGGCTCCTTCCTTGATTCTAACACAACAGAATTTCACTCAACTCACATCCCACAAGAGAAACCCAGCACTTACGAGCTTTTCTCCTCCATTCTTGGTCTTCTGCATCCTTTCCCTTCCTTCCTAGCACACTAACGATCTTTCTTCCCCTCCTTGTTATTTTCTTGAAGGTACTAGCCTCCATTTAGCAGAGTTAGCCCTGGATTATCATCTCTTCTCTCCTATGTGACTTCATTATGAACTGCAACTGTGTGACCCTATGTTAAACTTGTATGTTGGTCCATATCGACCTTTACCTGTATTACGCTGTTGCTTCTGCAGTTGTGACTATGTATGGTATTGTTTTTTGTCCAGGACCACTTTGAAAATAAGCTTGCTTAATGGTGTTGTTGCCTGGTTAAATAAAGTTTGATTGATTGATTGAAATGGAAATTTATGTTTTAGCTGCATGGAGGGTGAGTAATTAAAGAGAAGTACCTCTGTCTTAAGGGTGTTTAATTTGTAGCCAACTAATAAGTTAAATTCGTGTAGAAGGCACCAAACAGCCATGATGGAATCTTCCAGAGAGGTTAAAGTTAACAGCACAGTCTACCTCCTAGGGGGAGTCCCCTCTACCTCAGGATTGCTGTGAATGGCAGCTACTAGGGGCTCTAGGCAGAGAGCGAGAAGGAGTGGGAACAGTGCACAACCCAGGCAGGTGCCTCTGGTTAAGGGGAATAGCTGTGATAGGGAGCCATCTAACTTATGGTAAGCCTGGGTGGAGTTGTATATGGCTTGCAGCATATGCACAAACCCCTCTGGAATGCCAGAATGAGATAGGGTGGCCCAGAGGTATGGCCAGGCTACCCTGTCCAATGCCTTTTCAGCATCGGGACTTAACAGTGTGAGGGGGATTTGGCGTGTAATTGCATAGCATATTAATAAGAGGGGGCATCTGACACTGTCATATGCCTGCCTTTGTCTAATAAAGCCGACCTGACTGGAATCTATTAAGTGGGGGAGGAGATACTCGAGCCGTCAGGCCATAATAGACATGTAGATTTTGTAGTCACAGTTGAGCATGTAAGAAGTAGGGTAACAAGGGTCTTTCTGAGGTGTTGCAGAGATAACTGTGTTTTTCCAGGAATGAGGGGGAGGCTTGTCATCTTGTATCGCTTGAAAAGCCGAGGTCAAGAGTGGGATAAGGGAAATTGCCCTCCCAGTATTAACCTTTTGGGGAGAAAACCCTGAACGTCCTTTCTTTGCTGTTCTTGGGCAGGCCACTGTGCAGTAAAAACAGATATCCAGCCTCAATCTGGGGAAAATGGGGCAAACTGGCTGAATATCCCTGGATCTGGGTTCCAGACGTGTAGAAGCCTGATGAAAACATTCTGTCAATGCAATTAGTTAAACTTTTAGCACACTTGCCCCCTCTTGTGGACTTACAGTGGACAACAACAAATGGCCAGCACTGTGCCAGTACCTAAAGTAACGTGAATTGGTAAATTCTAAAATAGAAAAAAGTAATGACGTTGATGCCATCTGAAAAAATGCTTCAGCATAAAGCCTTCTTCAGCTGTTTCAAGACATTAAATAAATGATTATCTAGTTGGCATTTTACACACCAGGAAATCTACATTTCAGACAGGCAGACATACATACAGGGAGGCAGTATAGTGCAGTGGTTTAAGGCTCTGAGCTGCAAATCTGGTGACATCCAGCAGACCAGACCTGGGTTTGAATCCCACAGCTTCCACTTGCAGACTGTGTGACCCTGAGCAAGTCACTTAACTTCCCTGTGCTCCTAGGTCGCACCTGTAAAAAAGCTTTCAACTTAGTGTGCTAGTCCTGGTTAAACAACTAACATTTAGACTATCTCAGGAGGTTCTGGGGAGATGGTGTCGCATATTATAATATATATATATTGTCCTCTGCCAGGAAATCTTGTCATTCAGAGCTACAAGCCAGAAGGACTGTAGTTTGGAGCACCATGTAGTGTGTGTGGTCAGGTATTCAGGATGGCACTGGGTAGCAGCATGCTGTCTTCAGGTAGGAACAGCATAGATTTTGGTCAGCAGCGTCATGGGAGTCGGCATGAGCAGCATGGAAGCAGGGACAGCAGCATGGAAGGCTTGGCTGCTGAAGAGAGAGAGAGAGAGCTGGGGCATTGAGAGATATGGCTGTTTGTAAGTGAGGCTGGAGGGAGGTGTTGGATGAGTAATAGGATTTTAGGTTAGGGCATGTCTTCTAAGACTCAGTCTTCTCCATAGAGCCCCATGCTTTGGTCATAGGCCAGAGGGCTATGACCCAGGTGTAGTGGTACTGGCAGCTGCATAGGTGTGTCACCATGTGCTGCATCCAATAACCAGCACTGATAAAGTCCTAACTGCCTCAGTTCTGTTTTCCCCCCATCAAGTGTGTACTGTGTGGGGTGAACTTCGATACCTCAATTTCTCGCCTTGTTTCCTTTTTGATTTTTTTTTTTTCTGAAGGAAGTACTGAGCCCCCCACCAAGATGGGGTTGTGATGGAGTCTCAGATTGTGTTGGGGGGACCCTCTAATTCTGGGTGGTTGAGGGAGCACCCATCACAATCTGGCAGCCTTCAGCACCAGACCACCCCACTGCTGAGGGCGACACCTCCGATGCTGATTGTTCTTGTAATGTTGATGCCCACTGTCTGCACTGGCTTTGGCATTTGGATTGATGCTGCTGTCAGAGCAGGTGGTGCATTCGGTGTTGGTGCGGGGCCCTGACGGTGACACCGTTTGGCCTCGGCACTGGTGTCAGTGTTTTCAGTTCCACCAGCACTGACATCAACTCTGGTTCTGGAGTGGACCCTACAGTAGGGCCTTCTGGAGACAGGCCAGTCTTTATCCGCTCCGGGGCTCCCCCCCCCATAGACACCTGTCCATTAGCCATCACAGCTGCTGGTGCTACTGGGTTAGGGGGCTCTTCCCGCACCTCTCCTAGGGCGAGGCAGATGAGCGAGCCACTAGGTCCAGGTCAAGGCACAGGCACTGTGGATCATCAAGCCACTGATGTTAAATTCTAAATAAATGAAGTAACCCCCCCCCCAGAAAATGAACCAGTAGCTTATCTCAACGGAGGTCAGAATAAGGATTTTTTTTTTTTTGCTAATTGTTTATTCACTGCATCACTCTGTCTAGATGTACTCCATATCTGCCCCAATGAAATGCTTTCTATCCCTCCAGCGGGCATCCCCTCTCCCAGCTCTCCTGCCTGAGGAGGCAGCCAATGGCTTACCCCCATGGTGGTGCCTCCCCTGGGGTATAGGGGAAGAGACTGAGATCTACCTTGAGTTCCTCAGCAGGCTGCTCGGGGCATCATTTGGTAGGCAGTGGAAGCTTCCTCTTGGCATCATGTGGCAGGGAGAGCAGGGCTTTTTCCTTTACATGTTCCAACCCTGGTATAGTGGACATGCAGTGTTGTCATGGTGCGTTGGACACGCTCCCACGCCCGATGTGCCGACGTCCGCCACTTCCACTAATTTTTACTTTTGCATCGATCTCTGGCCCACCCAACACTAGCCACCGCTAGGGGTTGGAATATTGCCGGGATCCAAGACCCTCCCTCCCTCCCCTGAGGAGAACAGTCTGTCAGACGCTCATACTCCTCCCCCCAGCCGACCCTCTGATGCTCCGAGATCGCTTCTGAATTTGGGTCATTGGCACTGCAGGCAGTAGTGCTACAGCTGCAGCAGTAGGCCAGCTGATCAAGGATTGTGACTGATGGAGCGCACAGTAGCTCCTAGGTGCTGATGCTTTACTGATCCCCAGGAGATACAAGGACCTACTTGGGAGCTATCTGTTTGGTGCACTGTGAACGCAGTTTGAGACATGGGGAGGGACTGTGTTGTTCTCTTGCTCATAGTCTTTCAGATTGTACTAACATTTTACTTTTTTTTTTTTTTTTAAATTCTGCTTTATTTGTTGACTCTCAAAACGGTACATATAACATTAGGGCACATTGAAATTGTATTCACCCCTGACCCACACAGGGGCCTTAGCATTAATGTACCTTCATACCCCACTTACAGCTTCAGGGAACTACAACTTCTGATGCAGCAATATTGTGTCATTGAGCCACTATTAGCGTGTATGTTCTATGGTAGCAGAACTTGGCAAGTAAACATAGAACTGTCAATTTTTTGAGGCAACAGCCCCAGAAAGAACAAACTTCGTAGACTGACCCACTTGATTATGGTATGTTGTTAAGCATTTGCTTGGCATGGTGCTGTAAATTTAAGGTCTCACTACTCTCCTCTCTCCCTGATCCATCTCGCACCTGTGTCTAGTCCTCTGTACTGCGCCCCCCCCCGTAAGTCTGCACGTCTGCCACATCTCCCATCTTTGCCACACCTAAGTGTGCTTCTCAGGGGTCAGCCTCAGTATTGCTGTTATCCGTTCCCTTTGGCAGACTTCTGTCACCCTCTTCACTCAGGATTCTAGGCTGGGGGCAGTCTCCTGCAACCAGCTGCTCATGATACCTTTCATGGCCACTGAGTACATGACCCTCAATAGGCCTTGTTCCTGTCTGTACCCCATGCCTGGAACTCAGACGTTCAGCACCAGGTATTTGAAACTAGATGAGTTAGTGGTGTCTCATAACTCTGTCAGTGCTCCATGTATCTGGGTCCAATAGGTCTAATTTTAGGACAGTCCCAGAAAATGTGGAAGTTTGTGCCTATTTCTCCACAGCCTCTCCAGCAAAGATTTGATACTCCAGGACCAAAGTGCTGCGTGATGGTGGGTGTGTGGAAACATATTTCACCTGGCACTTCCACAGAACTCCCTCCAGCCTGGGGAAGCTGTAGCTCTTCAGATCGTTTCCAACAGCTGGGCCCACTTCTCCTCCAGAAGATCCAACTGTGCCTTCTGTTCCCAGTCAGCCTGGAGTTATTTTATTTTTTCCATATTGCTTTTTCTCCCTGGGAAGGTGGACAGGCTTCTCAACCCTGTCCCTGCAGCCGGTGTCCGCCTCCGTTGACCCACAGGAGCAACTCCCCCATGGATTTCCCCTCTTCTCCCATGGCGGAGACAGGAGGGGGAGGGCTGTCCTCCCCCGGTACATTATCCAGATTGGCTCTGTAGGTAGGTGGTGGCGCAGACCACGGGGGAGCTGGCAGTGCTTAATGAAGCCCACCCTCCCAATTTTCTGTGTTCTCCCTTCCCCTGCCATGGTGACACCTCAGGACGTGTATGTGGAGGCACATATTTTTTTTTTTTAATTTAGTTTTTGTTGACCGGGTAAGTCCACTAGGCAAATCCTGCCTATTTTCAGGCACGACGTGGTGGAGGGGGATACAGATGAATGCCAGCTGACCTTGAACCAGATTAAGCTGTTGGTGGTATTTTTAGTGAATGAGGGAAATTTGGCCAGGACACCGGGGAAACTCCCCATCTCTTTTCAGAAAGTGCCATGGGATCTTTAACATCCACCTGAACTACCACCAATCCAGGCAGATGGGACCTCAGTTTAACGTCTCATCCGAGAGACGGCACCTCAGAAGTGCAGCACCCCGCTCATGCTGCACTACAGTGTCAGTACTGGGATATTAACCCAAGTGCCAGATGTGGGAACTGAACCTACAGCCCTCTGATCTCCCGGCCTCAGAGGCAAGTGTGCTACCTACTGAGCCACTGACACTGTTATGTCCTGCAGAGCTGCAGCCACGCCCTTCAAACCACTCTTTGTCCTACATTACCACTGGGCCTCCATCCAGTGGCAGTCAAAGGTAGAGATGACTGGCCCAACCCTCCGTGGGAGAGGAGAGCAGTCCCTGTGACGCTGTCTTCTCCCACCCAGAGCAACCCCCTGTGACCTGAGTCCATTCCCAAACCTGGGTCTCAGGAGTGGCAGCAGGTAAGGTGCTAGGCGCCTTAGTCCTCCACACCACTGGGCCAGGTAGGCCTTGAGTTGTTGAACCTCTGGGTGCTGCTTTCCCAGCAAGGCTTTATATGCCCTAGATATTGCTCCCCCTTGCCCTGCAATCATGGCTTCCCAGTAAAGAAAGTCTTCCAGGGTTGTGAGGACACATATCCCCGAGGGATCTGACCCACTGCAGACAAGTAGTGTCATATCTGGAGGTACCTAAAATGATCTTGCTACTGTAGGCCGAATTGATCTTGAAGCTGTGCGAATGCCAAGCAGGAGGTTTTCTGTACCATCTGCACATGGTTTTGGCTTTAAGTGACATCCTAAGAGTGTGCTTGGTCCATTAGTTTGAAACCTCCCTTCAGAGGTGTGGGGTGAGCTTGTTATGAGGTAGGACAAACAACAGGACTGGCAGCAGTTGGCTTGCCTCTATCTCCAGTGAACGTTTCTTGCTAGACGGTTTGGTCCATGAGACCAACAGCCTGGTCGGGCTGCAAGATAGTATCAGTGAAGTCTGGCACTGCCAGTCCTCCCTCCCTTCTCCCTTGGCAGAGGGAGGAGTTTCCTACTCCCATGGTATCCACCTGAGGCCCAGACAAATGACAGTGCAGTTTTGTTCAAGCTTCGTCAACAACTGGAACAGCTCAAGTTGGAGAGCGAGCTCTTTGACCTTGAGGCGGAACGCAAAACATTTTCCCTATTAGTGTAAATGAAAACTTATTATTTCTACTTCAGCCAGGTCCTGGGGGAAGGGTCTGGTGGTGTAAGCAGACTCTAGAGATGCACCATTAGCTGCAAGCCCCCCCTCACATTTAATTTGGTCCCTGTCTCCGCACCAGAAGAAGACATCTCCAGTGATTGGGCCCCAAAGCTGGTAGCCACTATAGCCTTCTATAGTTGGTGTAGATTGGGTTTTGCCATGATTGGGCACAGGAATTAGCTCTAGGCTCTGATTTTACTTCTGAAAGGTACTTCCTTCTGGAGAAAGTTTTTAGATGGACATGAGTAGACAGACATGAAATTATGCCCCTCCACCCATTGCCTTTTTTTTTTTTTTTAAAGTTAGCGCTATTTCTCCCCTAGCCCCCACATAGCCCACTGGATGGCTGCGGCCCCAGCCCCATCATCAAATTTTCCTCCAGGGCTTGCAACCGTGCAAAGCAGCATGGCCTGGGTGCTTTCGGCCCAGTGCAGAGGGTACGAGGTGGCTGGATGTCATTGTCCACCCAGAGTCTACCATTTTCGTTATTCTGTCCCCCCACAAGGAGTGAGTGTGCAATGCTGCCTAGATGCTCGCATGCTTACTTCGATACATGGGACATCGACAGCCGCCACTCCCCCTGTCTTGGACAGTCCCAGCTGGCTTTTCCTTAGCCATTACCAGGGGCCAGGTAAGCACCAGGCACTGTATCCCCCTTCCCCTCCCCTGGGAGAGGAGAGCGGTTCTCTAGACGCTCAGTTTTCTCCTGCCTGGCTGATCCCAAATGACCCAAGTCTGCACCCAAACTCAAGTTGCCGCTATGATGCAAAGTGTGGCATCTAGCACCTTAGCTGTCAGCACCATTGGGCCATCCATTGCTCCTCTCTCTTAGAATGAGTCTAAGAGAAGGAAAAAGAAACATGCTGACCCACAGCTTTCCGCCGGCACAGCGGTTGGATTTCGCCTTGCGATGCCAATGACCCGGGTTCAGGAACGGACTCTGGAGTCGGGGAGGATGGCTGGGGGAAGGATTGAGCATCCTGAGACTGCTCTCTTTCTTTGGGGGGGAGAGAGTGTCCGCCACTTCCTGGACCCTGGCAGAGGCCAGGGGTACCGCCGTGGCCGGTGCCAGTACATGGGGGGAGCCTGGCGGACGCTGGTTGTCATTGCACGTCCCTGCCACCAGGTCTCCAGCATGGATGTAAAAGTCAGCCCTCAGGCATGATGCCAAGCTCCGCCACCATCCCCACTGCCACCATTGTCCGCCAGGGGGTCCTTCTCCCATGGCCCCGACCCGGGTGGGGGGGTAAGCCGGGGCTTGCGGTGGTGACTCTTGGGAAGGGGGCCCTGTCAACGGCCCTGCCCCGAGAGGGGTAGCCTGGGCATGGGGGGGGCCAGCAGGCGGGGCACTTGGCTGACCTCCGATTGGAGGATCGGGGGTCCAGACCAAAAAAAACCAAACATGCTGACCCACTGATTTTCTTAGAGCAATAAATGAACGTTTTCCTTTCCCTTCATAGAAACATAAAAGTTGACGGCAGATAAGGACCACAAGGCCCATCCAGTCTGCCCCCTTTTTTCTACCTTATGATGTGCCATAAGCCTGTACTCTGTCAATGACCTATCTAGTCATACTCATTATTATTGCTCCATTGCTCCCTTGTGCCTGTCCCATGCCTGTTTCAAGCCCTGCACTGTATTCCTATCCACCACTTCCTTTTTTTTACAGTTCTATTCATTACCTCCGGGGACCCGGAACTCTGTCGGGCTCCCAACTCGCCTGCTGCTCTACCGCCCACTGTGACCCCACCTTCTTCAAGGACGTTATTTTCTCCCTGTAGGACCCCACTGGCCCAAAGGTCTGCGAGGAGATTGAAGGGGCAGAGGTGAAGGTCCAGTGTTGGGCGTGTGGTGGCCAGGCACTGTGGGGCTGTCATCTATCTGAGGCCAAAGTTTTTTCATTTTTTTTCCCCCCATGAGCTCCTTCCTCCCCCCGAGCATGGCGTGCAGTGACGCCATGGCGCACTGCAACCCTGCTGGTGTCTGCCACACTCCCCTACACACTTGGTCCTACATCCTGCGGTGCCCCCGATCTCCATTGGGGGTAACTGGGATGCCGGACAACCCTGTTGCCTTCCCCCTGGGAGAAGAGAACAGTTCATTGGATGCTCAATCCTCTCCCTCCCCTGCCGACCCCCAGTGCCAGAGCTCGCTCCTGAACCCGGGTCGCCGGCATAATGTGAGGTGTGGCATCCAGCACCTCAACCCTCAGCGCCACCGGGCTAGCTTTATCCACCACTTCCTGAGGTAGGCCGTTCCATGCATCCACCACCCTTTCTGTGAAAAATAACTTCCTCACATTCCCCCTTAATCGGCTTCCCTCTAATCTCATGCTGTGTCCTCTTGTCCTGCTATTTTTCTTATATTGAAACTTGATAAGACTCTTTCACCTTGTTAATGCCCTTAAGATGTTTGAATGTTTCGATCACCTCACCTCTCTCCCTCCTTTGCTCTAGGGTATACATATTGAGCTCCATTAATCTGTCCTCATATGTTTTCTGATGCAGTCCTTGCACCATTTTGGTTGCCCTTCTCTGGACTGCCTCCATTTTGTTGATGTCCTTGTGCAGGTGCGGCCTCCAGTACTGCACACAGTACTCCAGATGGGGCCTAACCAGTGTCTTGTAAAGAGAGATTATTACCTCCCTCTTACGACATGTGATACCCCTACTAATATACCCCAACATCCCTCTAGCCTTACCTACTGCTTTAGTGGTCTGCTTGTATAATTTCAGGTCATCTGTAATGATGATGCCTAAGTCTCTTTCTTCCCTTGTGACTGCCAGCAACTCCCCTCCCAACCTATAGATGGCTTCAGGGTTTCTGTTCCCTATGTACATGCTCTTGCACTTCTTTGCATCAAACCCCAGTTGCCACTCTTCTGACCATTTTGCCAGTTTATCCAGATCTCTTCTCATTCTGCCCACCCCATCTGGATCATCTACTCTGTTGCAGATCTTGGTATCATCTGCAAACAGACAAACCTTACCCTCCAGTCCATCTGCAATGTCACTGATAAAGATATTGAAGACGACGGGCCCCAGGACTGATCCCTTAGGTACCTCACTTGTGCTTTGCATCTCTTCTGACTGTATACCATTTACTACTACTCTCTGTTTTCTGCCCACCAACCAGTTTGCCACCCAGCTGACCAACTTTTGACCCATCCCGAGCCTACCCAGCTTATTAATCAGTCTTCTATGTGGAACAGTGTCGAAAGCTTTGCTGAAGTCAAGGTAGGCAACATCAACTGCTCCCCCTTGGTCCACCACTCTGGTTACCCAGTCAAAGAAATCTATGAGATTAGTTTGAAAGGACATTCCTGTTGTAAACCCATGTTGTCTTGGATCCTGTGCTCCTATGGATTCCAGGTGTTGCACTATCCTTGCCTTGAGGATTGCCTCCATAATCTTGCCCACCACTGAGGTGAGATGGACTGGTCTGTAGTTCCCTGCCTTCTCCCTGCTACCACTCTTGTGGAGCGGGATCATGTAAGCCCTTCTCCAGTCTTCTGGGACCTCTCCTGTGCTCAGAGACTCACTAAACAGTTCTGATAATTGCTCTGCTAGTTCCACCCTTAGCTCCTTTAGTACCCTGGGATGTATGCCATCAGGCCCCATTGCCTTGTCCACCCTGAGCTTAGTGAGCTCTTGTAGGACCTTTTCTTTTGTGAAGGAACTAGTGCACACCTCCCTCCCTCCTGTGTCCATGGTGCTGAGCTGTTGGCCCTGCCCTACCTTTTCCTCAGTAAATACGGAGCAGAAGTATCTATTTAGGATAGATGCTTTTCCTTGGTCCTCCTCCTCACACTCCCCTCATCCCCTTTGATCTTAGCAATACCCCTTCTGGACTTGGGAACAAGCATTAGGCAGGGTAATAACAGAAGATGAATGGGAGTCATGCTGAGCTACTGCACATAAACCTATTAGGGGTACTCGCAACAGACTAATCCAAAATAAAGTACTACACTGGTGGTACAGAACACCAGCAGTCTTATTCTCAGCAAACTTAATAAACTCAGATGAATGTTGAAGATGTGGCAATACACGAAGGGACCTTTTCCATATTTTATGGTCATGCCCCAAGATCAGAAACTTGTGGAAACTAGTTCACAGCATAATACAACAAATTTTAAATATTAACATCACGCTAGCAGCAGACATAGCTACTGGGCTCGAAGACCTCCATAGCAGATATACATACAGTATATTAAAATAGCAATGGGAACTCCCAATCCTTTTTAGTGTGTAAGTCAAGTGACTTATCATTTGCAAATAGAGAATCACAACAATTCCCACCTTTAAAGAAATAATGGACAACATTTCTTTGCTAGCAAAATAAGAAAGATTATCCAACATCTCCTCCAACACTCTAACAAACTATGATAAAATCTGGGCCCCACTACTTCAATATTTTCAACTTATCTAAACATAGAAACACAGACTTTGACAGCAGATAAGGACCACTTGGCCCACACAGTCTGCCCATTTCCCTACCTGTTGGATAAGCTGCAGATTCTAGTTAACCAACAGCCTACTTCCTGCAACCTCCCACTACAATTGCCTTATGTCTGTCCCACGCATGTTTGAATTCCCTCACTGTTTTAGACCCCACAACCTCTCCAGGAAGGCAGTTCCATGCGTCCACCACTCTCTCCATGAAAATTTTTTTTCTCACATTACCCCATAGCCGTCCCCCCCCCCCCATCTTTAAATTGTGCCCTGTTGTTCTTACACATCTCTTTTTCTGAAAGATGCTACCCTCCTGGACTTTGTTGATTCCCTTGAGTTACTTAAAAGTTTCTATCCTGTCCCCCTTGTCCCTCCTTTCATCAAGGGTATACATATTAAGGTCTCTCAGTATCTCTTCATATGGTTTCTGATGTAGACCCTGCACCATTTTAGTTGCCCTCCTCTGGACTGCTTCCATCCTGTCTATGTCCTTGCGTAGATGAGGTCTCCAAAACTGCATGCAGTACTCCAGATGGGGTCTCACCAACTGTCTGTACAGAGGGATAACTACTTCCTTTTTTCTACTTGTGATGCCCCTCCCTATGCATCCCAGTATCCCCCTGGCTCTCCTTACTGACTTCTCACATTGCTTACCACCTTTAGGTCATCTGATATGACTACACCCAGATCCCTTTCCATTATTGTTGTTGTTAGTACCTCCCCTGCTATTGTGTACTCTTCTCCTGGATTTTTATTTCCCAGGTGCATTACTTTGCACTTCTTTGCATTGAATCTAAGTTGCCATATGTCTGACCATTCCTCCAACCTTGCCAAGTCCCTTCTCATCCTTTCTACTCCCCCTTGTGTATCAACTCTGTTACAGATCTTCCTGACCACATGGATTCTTTAGCCAAACACCCCAAAAAAGGCACAGGATAACTACAAGGAGCTTAGAATACACCACGTCACCTGCTGAGAATAAGAGTACTTCATGGTCCCCCCCCGCTCGACTCCGACTCACTATGCTCTCCACAACAATAGAATGACAGCAACAGTACAGACCCCACATCAGAACCTACTAGCAGAAGAGTAACCAGAGGAGGCCTCCAGTCTAACACTTAACCACTTGTATCTGTTGTACATAGGTCAAATTGTTCAAAACTGTAGAATGTAGAAGGTGTCAACATTTGGTTACCTACAACAGGTATTTTGAATGTCTATAATGTAAAAAAAGTACAATGTTGATCTAACTCAAATGATTTGTATAAGTATTGTGTTCAGTATAAATGCAGCACTGAATCCTTATTTGCATGGATATATGTAAATATTTAAAAGTGAAATCCTTAAGAATAATGCAAGAAACTTTGACAGACACACAAGGTTAAGGTGACAGGATATATTTTATTGAATTACATATACAATAATGCATGGGGTGGTGTGTTTAATGAGTTCTTACACACACCCCGAGGTGTTGGATGTCGCTCTCAGGGTTTATTTAAGCATCCAACACTGAGGGGTGTGTTTAAAAACTCAGTCAAACAAACCACCCCATGTTTTGTTATATAATTGCTGAGGGCCTTTTTATGAGCAATTATATAAAACAGTCGTCGTGTCAGTTCAGTCACCGGATTGACCTGCTGTCTGCAGCCTGTAGAACGAGCGGCTGCCGGAACCTTTTTTTTTTTTTTTTTTTTTTTTAGTTTTACCAGTTTATGGGTCTCCCGAAAATCGCCATTTAACATGGACTAGTGAAGTAATCTACTGAAAAAAAACTTGCCTTATCACCGAATGGAGCGAGGCAGCGAGCTTTCCTATGCTGAGTAGGGGGAGAGCAGTGGCAGGTTCATGCGCGGGCGAGGGAAACCTGGCGCATGTTCGCAGTTATAACCAGGCTTCCCTATGGGAGAAAAGGCTCCCCAGTTACTATATCACAGTAAGACTAGCAACTAAAACATAATTACATATATGAGTCAATGCTTAAATCAAAATACTCAATGAATACTACATAAAAACACTAAGGTAGCTGGATAACAACTCTAGTAAGAATAAAATCACCTGTAGAAGTAAAGGAAACTTTAAAATCTTATTGTAATAAACACAATAGCATGCTGGATGCATCGTCCAACTTCAGGAGGTGATAGCATACGAAATAGTGTCTCATAATCTATGCATGTTAAATCTGTAGGACATTTAAATTGTAATCCATGGGTCTGTCTTCGAGGGTGGAGCTGTTGCAGCAAGTAATACCATTAGGACTGAAGCCGTCAGGCATCAGGACCCCACAGAAAACTTGTAGCTAGCAGTCTGAGGCAGGGGACCACCCCAGACTTCGGCTCCGCCTGACGTCAGACGTGGTATAAAGGGGGCGGTCCCCTGGTGCCACCTCAGTTTTTTTTTTCCCCCGCCGTCGACCCACATAGTTCCACTCCTTGGACGCCTCTCTTAGCAGTCGACAACCATCAAACATCAGTTTAGTTATCTAATTCTTTCAAATCCTTTTTCTCATTGCCTCGTTTGTGTCATCGCCCTCTCCACCTCGGCAAAAGTCAAAGTGTGCGTGAGGGAAGCAGATCCCAGCCAAAGATGGCCACGCAGCCTGCCTCCTCTGCCTAGGCCCAGAACACCAGCCTGACACCTGCACACATTGTCAAAAATTCAACCAGAAGACGCACGCCAGGAGGGCCCACGCACTCAAGACCTTCTTTCTAGAGAAGAAGCTTGCGGCCATGCAGCGAGGATCAGGAGCCAGCTCATCCTCTCCTACCAGGGATTCCCCACCCAAAGATAGGTCATCTGGGGGGAAAGCATCACCACAAGGATAAGGATTGGGCCAGGTCTGAATCCCACCCTAGGCCGCCAGCCAAGCAGGCCTTGTCTTCAGTCCTCCAGTAAGAGGTCCGGTTCGGTTCCAGCCCAACCATCCGAACCCTCCCGTTCGTCTTTAAGTTCACTCCCGCCTCTTCACAGGGCAAACACTGGGAGTCGGCCTCGCTGGGACACCATCACTCTTCCCTGGCTCATTGACCTCTAAAAACCTCAGGGTCAACCCAGGAAAGCCTGTCCAGGGCTCAGGACAGGCCCAGTTCTTCTGAGAAAAGGAAACGAGCAGAAGAACCCTCAAGTAGGCAGAAGGCTGCCCAGGCTCAGACACCTCCCCCTCAGGCTAAGGTGCGCCCCCCCCAAGACCAGCGCAGGCCTAGCCGCTCGCCTCCCCCATCGACCCGCTCCCCGACACCAGACACGGGGCAGTCGCCGGATGAAGACCAGCTGTCCACCCCTCCTCCGAGGGACCAGATGCCTGACAAGGCCACACCGGACGCCAGACTTTCAGATGAAGGCGATACCAGTCGCCGGCCTATGGATGCCGGGGTCCCTGACCCGATGCCTGCCGAGCCAGAGCCCCAGATGCCCGCACCTAAAAACCCGACGCCCGGCTCCTCAGACCCGGCGCCGGCCCCTGCGGTCATCCTCCTCAGATGAGAGCGGCGTGGATTCTGATTTTTCAGATGGGGAATTCTGTTCCCTTCCCTGGAACCTAAAGATTCTCCGTGGTCCCCTCCAGATGATCCCTCATTTTTGGACATTATGAGGCACATCCAGGCCATATATGAGTAAGACACTGAGGATCTAGACCCAGAGTGTAAATGCCTGGCCACGTTACTCGGGGAGAAGGAACCTAAACCTTTGGTGATCCCACCGTTTGTGGAACCATTTCAGGATGTAACACGCCTTACCTGGCGTACACCATCCTCCATTCCGGCAGTCCCTAGGAAGGCAGACAGACTTTACAAGCCTCCAAAGTTCGAGTCTTTCCTGGCCGAACAACCAAAGGCCAATTCGTTAGTCCTCACGGCTGTCCACGGCAGGGGGTCTCAACCAAAACACTTGAGTTCCCAACCTCCAGATCCCGTCTCCAAAAAGCTAGATGGTTGGGGCCATAAAGTCTTCTCCTCTGCTACTGGGGCCATCAGATCATTGAACTTTATGACCCACATGATTTCCTATCAGCAGTCACTGTGGAGGAAGACAGTGGACCTCATGGAAGCTATGCTTGACTCCAACTCCAAACAGAAAATTCTAGTGTGTGCCCAGTCAGGTTTGGATGTGAACACACTCTCTGGTGTTCATATCACGCCGTAGACATGGCCTCCAGGGCAGCCACCTCGGGAGTCTGCATGAGACGGCAGTCTTGGCTCTGGCTCACAGGTTTCCAGCTGGACCTGCAAGAGTCCATCCTGGATTTGCCTTTTCAGGGTCCCATTTTGTTTGGCCCAGAAGTCGAACAAATGGTAAAACAGCTCCAGGAGTCAGGGAAAGCATGGCTGATGTGCACCGCATGTACAAATCCCAGCCTCAGAAACCTTGCCGGCACCCTTTTTGTAGAGGTCAATGACAGGGACAGGGGAGTAAACAGTCCCACAGTAAGGGATTTAAGAGGCGGGGTCACCCTGCCACTCAAGGTTCCCAGGGCCCCAAGCAGCCCAAAACTCCTAGGGCCCAGGACCCCAACCCCCTCAGCCTGACTCCCTCTGCCACCCTCCTCCTCTAGTGGACAGGCAGAGCGAGAAGGTAGGAGGGCGGTTTGCGCTTTACTCGCTCGAATGGTCCAGTATCACTGCAGACCAGTGGGTTCTGGACACCATTCAGAAAGGGCACATAATAGAGTTCATCTGTATCCTGCCGGACAACCCCCCCCAGCCCATTGTCCACCAGATCACAGTCTTCTCCTAGAAACCGAGATTCAACAGCTCCTAGAGAAGAGAGCTATCCAAAAGGTTCCACAGGGCCAGAAAGGGAAAGATTTAGTCCCGTTTCTTCCTGGTCCCAAAGAAAATGGGAGACCTTCGTCCAGTTCTGGACCTGAGCCAGCTCAACCTCTCAGTAAAATACCAGAGGTTTCAGATGGTCACTCTGGCAGGTCTCTTTCCCCTGATCCAGCAAGGGGACTGGCTGTGCTCCCTCGATATGCAGGACGCCTACATGCATATCAGTCCTGAAGTCCCACAGAAAGTTTCTGTGATTCAGCTTCAGAGATGAGAACTACCAATTCTGGGTACTTCCTTTTTTCCTTTCCTCAGCCCCCAGGGTCTTCACCAAGTGCCTGGCGGTGGTAGCGGCAGCTCTCCGCAGGAGAGACTTGTTTGTCTGCCCTTACCTGGATGATTGGCTCCTCTCCGCTCAGTCAGAGGAGGAGCTCCTAATCGCCCTGTGAGAGACACAGGCTCTATTTTCTTCTCTGGGGATTACAGTAAATTGGCCGAAGTCACACCCCTGGCCAACACAAAGGTTGCAGTTCATAGAGGCTATTCTAGACACTGGACAGGGAAGAGCTTTTCTGCCTCCAGACAGGGCAGACCGCCTTCAGTCTTTGGCCAGGGGGCTCCAGAAGGACCCCTCTTCCCCTGCCTGGGTGGTTCTACAGCTTCTAGGCCATATGGCGGTGGTCATAGCCACAGTACCCTTAGCCAGACTCTATATGAGGACTCTGCAATGGCACTTCAAGGTTCAGTAGGACCAGTCGGATGATCTGGATCTCCGAATCCAGATCTCTTGGGCGCTACACCGTTCTCTCAAATGGTGGCTCCGTCACGACAGTCTAGTGGGAGGAGTTCCTTTCCGGAGATTTTCTCCTCTTCAGACTTTAACCACAGATACCTCTCTGTCCGGTTGGGGGACTCATTTATGGGATCACAGGACCCAGGGATCTTGGTCTGCCACAGAGAGCTCTCTACATATCAATATTCTGGAAATGAGAGCAGTGTTGAATGCACTAACCGCATTCAGAGACCAACTGTCTCCAGGTCCTTTCCTGGTGCAAACAGACAACACACCAGTGGTCTTCTACATCAACAAATGAGGGGAAACTCATTCATACCCCCTTTGCAGGGAGGCCATGAGAGTGTGGGACTGGGCAGTGGAACACCGACTAGACCTCATCGTGGGTCATCTGCCCGGGGTTCAGAACGTTCTCACTGGCAGTCTCAACCGCTCTATGCCTCTGAACCACGAGTGGGAACTGCTCCAAGATGTCACAGATGACCTGTTCGGCCACTGGGGCCATCCAGAGTTGGACCTCTTTGTGTCCCCATGCAACACCATACTGCAAAATTTTTGCTCACTTGTTTCAGGGCCTGGTGTTTTCTGGCGAGACTCACTGTCCCTGTCTTGGACAGAGAAGTTCCTGTACGCCTTCCCTCCCTTTCCGCTCATTCAGAGAGTACTGCTCAAATTGCAGTTAGAGGGAGCCAGAATTATTCTGGTGGCTCCTCTGTGGCCTCGTCAGATCTGGTATCTGCTGCTCCAGCAACTGTCTCTGGAGTCTCCAGTTCAGTTTCCACTCTCCACCCACTTGCTCTCACAAGAGCAGGGTACTGTCATCCACCCTGCTCTTCAATCTCTTCACCTGCATGTGTGGCTCCTGCAGTCCTAGCGGAAGATAAACTAGGAATGTCAAGCAGGGTGGCTGAAATACTGGTTGCAGCGAGGAAGCCTTCCACCAGGGCCACTTACGCTCTGAAATGGTAATGCTTCTGTCTGTGGGCTATGGCTCGTGCTCTAAATCCCCTGGGTTGTCTGGCTAGGTACATACTAGAATATCTCCATCACGTTCTGGATTTAGGACTGAGCTAATCATCCATCAAGGTGCATATGTGTGCGGTTTCCGTATATCACGATCCTACCGGAGATAAAAATTCAAACATGAGAATGAAAAACATATCTATTGAACTCTTTGGTAACAACCCTTTTGTGTGGCAAGTAAGTTGTTCCCAACAATGTCATATATAGGATAAAGTATGGGGTGCAGTGTATTATGAGAATTTAACACACACCCGAGTGTTGGATGGCACATAAACCCTGAGGGCGAAGCCCGAGGGGTTTATGGCAGCCATCCAACAATGAGTTAAACACACTGCACCCCATATTTTGTTTTATATAATTACTGCGTTGTGTTTTTTCAGCAGAGAAAGTGCAATTGCTTATGTATGGAGCCTAGTGTAGTCTGGATTGCTGGATGTAACATTTCAAAGGATCCATTATATGCACTCAATGCCGTAATACCTACTCGGGTATTATGGTATTTAATACACAGCTTTTTCAGTGGAAAAAACACAATCCAGTAATTATTATTTGTTCTTGTTTTTGTCCTTTAGGATTCCCTGCTCCCCTTTATGTGAGGGTTGCCATGGCAGCACCCTTCCTCTGGCAGGGAGGGAAAGTGAGTGGTTAACTCTACAGCCGATGCCAATGCTGTTCAATAATCCACTATCATGGGAAGTGTGACGACGAGAACTACGCAGTTGTCCGTGCCCTTTTCTAATAATCTGCCGTCATGGGGTACGTGAAGACAGTAAATGCCCAGTTGTTCGTGCCCTCACTCCCTGAAGGCTGAGCACCTTACCTCAGCAACAGGATTGGCCACCAGCAGTCTCCAGCATGGGATTTCAGGGCTCAGACGCAAACCCCTTTTTCGTCTCCCAGGTGTCCGCGCAGTGCCTTGCTGCTATGCCCCTGTGCAAGCCTGTCTACTGAAATTTGCGGGTGAAATGTGGGAAGCTGGGATTGATATTTGTTATGTGTATGTGTTATGTTTTTATTATTTTCAGCAATTGTCTGATAACTGTATTGTAAATGCCATGGGTCACCATTTTAAATGAGTTCGTTCAGTGGTCTAACCCATTTAATAAAAATTAAGTGAAATTTGCAGTCCTCAGAATCCTACATAGAGGCCGTTTGGGAGCTAGGTCTGGTGGAAAGGGGAGGCGCTCAGCTACTGTGGAGGAAGGGAGTGAAGGATGGGGTCTGCCCAGTGTTCTGAGTCCCTCTGCTGGCCAACCAGGAGAGTGGCATTTGTGTCTGATGGGAAGGCAGCCACTTGCCTGCACTCCCAGCTGACATTCGTAGATAATCACAAATGGCACGTTAGCGGTGCGTTATGCTGCCATACCGGCGGGTGGGGATGGGGGTGGCAGGTGCCGAGGTCAAAAAATGAACGCTGTTTCCTAGTGCATTCTGCTGGCAGAGGTTGGGCGCGTTAGAGAGTGGCTGTACAATGTACTCACACCACTGGCATTGGCAGGCATATGCATTATACACAGTTGCATATTGTTTTAAAGTCAGGGCTTTGACATTTCTGCAGGCACTTGAAGTCCACACACAAAACAGCTCTGTTCTGATTTATGGCTGCAATCACCCAGGGAAAACAAGTGAAAAGCAAGGAATTTCAAGCCCAAAGTAATCTGTCAAACCCTTACTCATTCTTTAACCCTTTCAGACAAGGTTGATAGTACCAACACTCTACTGAATCCATCAGGGCCGCAGTAATGGGGGGACAAGTAGGGATGTTGTCCTGGGCCCCCAAGCTTGGAGGGGGGGCAACCTGAGGAGCTGGCATTACCCCAGCATTAGCTGGTTTGGGAGGCAGGGACCCATTTCAAGTGACTTGTCCTGGGCCCCCAAATTCTTAGCTGCAGCCCTGGAATCCATGCCCTCAGGAAACTTCCAGAGTTCCAAGAAGGGTTACTGCGAACAAAAGGGCACTCCATTGATTGATTGATTGTCTGTTACTTTGGGTTGAGAGTGGGACGAGACCAACAATATTGCTGTACTGCTCAGTTTTGTACCTGTGTATTTACTCGTTTTGTAACTGTTATTTGCCCTAGCATGTATGCACTGTTTTTGTACATCCTGTTGTGAATTCCTGTTCCCCCTTCCCCCCAGGATGCACCAGGAGATGAGCAATTTATTGTTCAGTATGCCCTTCCTGGTGAAACTTTTCAATAAATAAAATAAATAAATCAGTAAATGGGGTATTGGGCTCCTCTGTAGGTGTCGGCAAGCTGTAGATATCCATAACTTAAGTCACTGCTATTTTTCCCTGCTTTTGTCCTTTTGGGTGCCCCCTCCCTAGGTAGGGGTCCCCACTGATGCATCCATTTCATAGATCTGTAAGATGGGAGGTGATGTTGCAGTTTAGGAAGCTATGTGCTGTTAAGAACAACTGCATTTAATCTGCAAGCCTACATTTTCTATTGAAGCCATTTCTCAAATACTGGTTCGCATTCTATTACGTCTCCCCCCCCAAATATTCTGTTCCCCCTACCACCACCACGGTCAGCAGGCAGCTTCTCAGCACTGTTCCTGCCACTTCCCTGCCAGCAACCAGCTCTCTGAACCTTACCTGCCAGGAACTCGCAATGGCTTCCCTCCAAGAAAGGGAAGGCCATCCTCCCCCGTCCCCCCAGAAAATAATCCAGTCATGCCGGCTTGACTTTGGTGCTGATGTTGGGAAGGCCTTGCTGACGCATCATGTCATGCTGCCAACATCACCCTCCATTGGTGGCTTCAAGTTGCACCGCCATCTGTGGTCCGCCATGTAGTGGTGTTGCAGCGGAGACCATACCCTTTCCCACCCCTGAGGGAGGTGAGCATCCATGGGACACTCAGCCATCCTGCCCTGGCAGGCCTGCCAACAACCTAGGCTCATTCTCGAACCCAGGTCATCAGTGTTGTAAGCGATAGCAATACTGCTGCACTGGGAGGCTGGCTTCCTATGTTCCCATTTATATTTCTCCTCTTAATACAGTCCCCTACTGACACGCTCTTTCCTTCCTCAGTATAGTGCTCTTGTACCTCCAAAACAAGTCGAATCTATGCTGACTCCTCTCCCATTACAGCATCGGTCATTATGATGCTGCTTTTGGGTCCTCCAGTCTCTTTTTGCCTAATTTGGTGTGCGCGCCTTGCCCCCTTCTCCGGTGGACTGCTGGGAGTCTGCCTAAGTGTGGATAGTGAACTGAATCTAAGTAGTTAGAAATAGAAGTTACTCACTTGTAACCAGAGTTCTTCTACTAGTATTCAGTTCACATCCGCATGATCCACCCAACCTCCATTGCCAGTGCTTGCTTCGGAGTCCTGTTCCAATGAGCAGATCAAAGTGCAAAGACGAAAGAGCCAGAGGATCACATGGTTGGGTGGTAGGAAGAATCAAGCCAGAAGACTGTTTTGGTGACTGAGCATGCTCTTTGGAAGTCTGCCTAAGTGTGGATGGGAACTGAATATTACTAGAGCAGTATAGCCTAGAGGTTAGAGTAATGAGCTGTGAATGAGCTTGCTGCATCCAGCATACCAGGGTTTGATTCTCACAACCCCCACTTGCATACTGTGTGACTCTGATCAAGCCACTTACCCTCCCCAGTGCTCCCAGGTCACCCCTGAAAACAGGCACTTGTGCCTAGTGGACCTTACCTAGTTACCAAGACAAAGGAAAAAGATCGATAGTTACAGGTAAGTAACCGCTACTGTTTACGCAGTTTTTTAAATATCATGCACTGCAATTTTAACAGTGGTTGAGTAATTGTATTAGACGCATAGAGGAATGTTGTTGAATTTAATAGCGGTATGGCATTGGGCAAGGAGGGGAAGAAAGGGAAAAAAGTCTAGACAGCAGGTCATGGGGGAGAATAGGGTATAACTGGGCAGACAGGATGAACCGATGGGCTTCTGTCTGCACTGTTTATGTTTCTGTGGTCACACTTTTAAGTGTCAGTTTCAGTGTAACAGTGGGGTAGGTAATCATTAATTGCGTGCAACAGGAGGGGTTACATTTGTTTGTTGCATGTAACTACGTTGCAGTTGCAATGCACTTACACTGTATAGTTAAGGAAACAAAGTGCTACAATTTCTTTGATGTTGAGGTCAGACTTACTGAGACAAATTACATCCAGATGGGGTGGTGGGAGAGAGCCAACTAAATGGGGACAATCCCAAGTAAATCTGGCAGTCATGTATCTCGCACAGTTTTTATTTCTTGGGGTTTGAGAGTATGGATTACCAAGGCTGCATTAATGACCCCCCACCCCCACCTGGAAATGAAAGACTACATCTCAGTTAGGCTGTCCAATATAAGTAAGGGTTATTGTATGTTATACTGAAAAAAAGACCCCTCTTAGCCAATCAGAACACAGAGCTAGTATCCTGTTACTCTATGACAAGGGAACAGCAAAGCAGACTCAGTAATGGAACTGTATGTTAATCTCTGTTCTCTGTTTGACTGACATTTCCGATTTCTCACAGACGTGCTGTACCACTATAGAAACTGCAGTTTTGGCCTAGTTCAATATTTTTTTCGGCGTAATAATGATAACAGTATAGTGGTTGGGGTTTTACTTGATAAAAGCTGGACTGGTGTGCTAATAAAAACACCTCTGCCTACAGCCTTGATTTGTATTCACCCCAGTTTAGTTATTATTTCATAAACCCCCGACCACTTTGCCATTATCACTACAATATCTGTTCTCTTGCAAACTTAAAATGCAGCGCCAGTTGCTTCAATCACCTGAGAAGTTTGATTATCACAGCATAACGGCACAACTGTACTTGGAGCGCGGTATTGCTTGCATAAAATCAGTAAAAACAGACAAAAAAGTTCAAAAGAGACATTTTAACTGATGTATGCAAATATGCTGTACTGACACAGTCATGTGATTGGATTCCACGAATCGCAATAAAGGAATTTTCTTTCCTATTCAGTAATAAGAAATTAAATGGCATTCCTACTCAGAGGATGCCCCCTTACCATGCTGTCAGCATATTATGTTTTTGTCACTGCTGTGCAAGCAGGAAGGTTGTATGGCTCTGTTATAATTTTTGAGTTGTGATTCCCCACCCTTGTAGAGAGGCATTGTAGCCTAGTGGTTAGGTTGCAGAACTGAGAACCTGGAGACCCTGGCTAGAATCCCACAGCCGCAGTTTATTCACTGTGTGGCCCTGCGCAAGTCACTTAACCCCCCATGTGCTTTATCTTTTTTCTGTAATATTTCTGTCATCGATATTTGTGTTGTTTGAATGTTCCCGTGCTCCTGAAATGGCAGCAGCATTCTCTTCCCTCCCTCTCCTGGATTGTAAAGTGCTTTAGGATACAATTTGTATGAATCACACTATATAAAACCAAAATGTCCTTCCTGCCTGCCTGTGTGGGTAAAGAAGCAGGAAGGCAAAAGGAGCTAGTACATCGCATTGCTGATGATCTTTGGAAACCGACTCTGGGCATGTGTGGCAGCTTGGTGGAAGCTTAGATGACACCACAGAAGCGATGCACTCATCTTTTGGGGGGAACAGTAGTAGTTTGCTAATGTGCATCCCAACACCTCGCAGCTGTGGTGTGGTGGGACACTGGCTCTTGAGGAAGGGACTGGTGGTCACCCACCAGGCAAATGGTCAGAGAGGGATTTTGTATACTCGGATATATGGAGGCAGGCATGCAGGTGGGATGAATCCTGGACTTACTGAGAAGCCTGTTTGTTGGGGTGCTGAGCGGCGGGGCTCGGAGGAGCTGCACCCATCCTCTGGTAATGGAATTATATTGTACATTGTATTAATAGGTAAGAATGATTGATGTGCAGCTGATTGTAATATCTGCTGTCTCACCTTCGGACTCCATGAGAAGGAGAATTTATTTTCATTAGGGTTATCCTAGTGTGGAAATATTTTGGAAGGGGCTCAGTACTGCAGATCTGTCACACAGTGCCCCCCCCCCATCCAGGCTACGGCTGCAGGAAAGGGGGAGAAGCAAAAAGGAGAAGACTGCTTCATGCTGCCAGGCAGCGTGCATGTGCGTATGTCTACCATGCTGGCTGCCCATTTGATGCCCCGATCTCAGGATGGCAGGAGCAGAGGCTGGCAGGGAAGGTGTTGCTGTCCTTCTAGGGTGGATGACTCCATTGCATTGCGCTGTCAGTTGCACTGCGAGGAACCCTGCTGGGGGTGCTGCTGAGAGTATGGGTGATCTTGCTCTGCCTGCGACTCCCCAAAGGTTTTCCTGATAACATACTTGGCTGTTATACTGTGCAGCTGCAATGTTCTCTCAAACATTTGCTTTTTATTGTACACCTGGATTCAGTTTTAATAAAAAAGTATAGACAAACAAAAAAAACTTTCCCGAACTTCCACACTCATGTAAGGGGACTTCCCACTGGTGTAGGATGATGGTGGCAGCCAGAGGCGAGCTTGTTGCCCCTTCCCCACCTCCATTGGAGCTGTGAGCTGTCTCTGTCCCCAAGTACACCCTGACCACACATAAACTGAGGAGGGGGGTTGAGACTGCAAGGTGTAGCAGACAGTGACTGGAACGGGGGGGGGGTGGATTCCCTCACTCTAGTAAGCAGAGTCCCATGATAGGCAGCTGGTGGGAGGCAGCAGAACTTGAAAGTAAACCCAGATGGAGGCAAAAACAGACTAGCAAGAAGAAGAAAAAAAGAACCGTGAGCAGATATACATGATCAGTGGGAGGGGCTTACCTTGAAATAAGGAAAGTGTTCAGTCATGAAGTTGTAGATCTCACTGACGGGCAGACTTCCTGTTTTGCTGTTCTTCAGTGCCATAAAAATCAGGATGCTGTAGAAGAGAGGGGGGAACAGAATCGATAAGTAGGCTGGATACTAAAACAGCTGCCATCACTAATTCAGCCTCACATTATCTGTGGCAACTGCTTGTTATGCTTGAAGGATTGTTTATCCTTTGGCAAGCGGTCTGGATACCAGCTTTATTGGTTAAACACACCACCAGGAGCTGTTTGGCACAGTGGGTAGCGCTTTGCACTGCCGTGCCGATGACCTGGGTTCAGGATTGGACCTGGGAACTGGAAACAGGTGGCTGAGGAGGCTGGGGTAGCACTCCTATCCAGAGAGAGTACTGAGTTCTGCTGATGCAGTGACCCCTGCAGTGGGCCGGGGAGCTTGTCTCCTTCAGAGGGGCATTCGCTGCATTCAAGGTCAGACAGGGCACCTCTCAGCATCAGTGGGAGGTGTGCAGAATTCAGTGACAGCGAGAAAACCGAGAAAATCACCATTTTCCCTGGCCACCTATATGACAGCCCCTGATACTCTTGGGCCCCGCTATGTGTGGATTCCCACTGGTCTGATAGTGGGGAGAGTGGCCAACAAGGCTGGGAAGTTGCTGGAAGAGCCTGAGGGTCAGCCAAAGGTAGCAATCTGGGGGCAAAAAGCTCTATTTCAAAGAAAATGCAACCCGGCAGCCTACTGGTAAGGCAGCGTGGGTCCCTGTGCTGATGACCTAGGTTCACATCCCGGGCCTGGATCATTGCAAATTAGGTGTCTGCACTGAGTCTCTCTGCCTCCTGCCAGGGGGGGAGGGTATGCCACTGCACCCTGGTGGCCCATGGGAAGGGAGTCATGTGGCCATGAATATGCAGCTCCAGATTGGGGGGGGGCACAGTCCTGCTGAGATGAAGGACTCTTAGCTACGAAGTGGTGGTCATGCATCCAGTCCTGTGCCACTTAGTGGGTGGTCCTGGTACCAGTACATTTAACCCAAAAAAATTTATTTTTCCTCTCACAATTTTTGACCCCCTGGTTCTCCCTGCTCCTAACCCTGATGTGCTGGACTGTCACAGCTGAACCTTTGAGCCAAGAGGAAGGGGAAGTATTTTTCTTCACAGCCAAGTACAGTGTCTGTCCTTCTTTGGTTGGCCAGCAAGTTTGGGGGGGGTGTGAATGCCATGTGGCCTGCACACTCACTGTGAGCTCAGCTCCCCACATTTTCTTGAATTTGCAACAGAGCGTGGGGGTGGTGATGGACATGAGGACCTGGAGTCCCAACTCCCGTCTGACCTTAATTTATTATGTTGCTCTGTTAGAGTGGTCTAAAAACAAAATCAGTCAATTTCTAACAGAGATCCTGTCCACCTTAGCTACACAGGACAGCAGTTAAACAATATCGCTTGCCTAAGGCAAGCTTGACTTGAGAAGGATTGAGGAGTACCTGTAAGAGTAGATGGGTTTGGGGTACAGCGGTGCCTGGGGCTCATGGCTGCTGTGTGGAGCTATCTTCTGAAAGGGGTAGTGGGTGGGAACAGCATAGGACACGGGGTATCTGTTGCCTGAAGGGTACTAGAGATGAAAGAAAAAGACACAAATGATCTATTGATTAGGTCAAGGCGTGCACAATGTTTTCTGTTTAAATTCAGTGAATAAATGCTTTTATTTTTTTTTTCTTCCACCCTTATAGTTTCCCCAACCCCACAACCCTGATAATCAAGGTTGCTACAGTTGCACGGCCCATGCCATTGGTGCCCCATGATCAGCTGGCAGGGTTGATGTGAATACTAGATAGCTCTTGCCCTCCCTCCCCCGGGGAGGGGGAGGAAAGACGAGCCCCTTACCTCTGTGATCATGCCCAGCCCCATCTGGCACCTGTGTGGGATTCCAGGGTTTGCGTGTGAGGTCTAGTCACCCAGAAATATATACTTTTGAGTCATGCCTTGGCCTTTAAGGTCCTGCACAAAGGTTGTCCGGGCTGTGAAATCACAATATTTCAAGGTCAACCTTTAGAACAACCAAAATGCCCCTTCAGTGTTCTGGAAGGTAATTCACTCCCTCTTTCACCCTACCAATCAGTCCGCCCCTGCAGTCCTTCAGGTAAATTGTTCACCAGTGTCTGACCCCTCCTCTGTTGCTGCTCACGTCATCCAGTTTTTCACTACTTATACGTTCCCTTCTGCTCACCCTCCACCCTCCTCCATTCTTCCTTCTGTTCCCTCTCACTCCCCTCCTCTCCCTTCACATGGTTTCTTTTTCCCATCTGTTACTGCCCAGGAAACCTTGACTGTCCTTTACTCCCTCAACATATGCAAATTCAGCCCTCATGGGCTGGATCCTAAATGGCTTCATATCTCCACTCCTGCCATAACATCTCCTCTGACTCACCTACTCAGCCTCTCCTGCTCCCTCAGTGCTGTCCCTCAGTCCTGAAAGTTGGCCAAAGTTCTTTCACTCCCCAAATGGGGGGCTTTTCCTCCCCAGGTATCATCTGGTCAATCTCCCATCTCTTGCCAAGCTCCAAGAAAAGCTTGTCTACACCAGACTCTCAGATTTCCTAACCTCCACCAATTTCCATTCCAGTCTGGCTTCTGGAAGCATCATTCAACTGTTTCCTCCTTGCTGCATGTAGCTGATTCTGTCCTCTCAGGGATGGATCAGGGACACATCACAGCTGCCATCTTCATTGATCTGGCCAAGGTCTTTGACTCGGTGTCTCATTCACTTCTCCTGGATAATCTGAGCTCTGCTGGCCTCTCAGCTCCTGCGGTTGACTGATTCCGTTCTTACCTTGCTGGCCATCTACAGTCAGTACAGGTCGGTAGTGCCCTGTCTCCTCCTTCTCTTCACATCCAAGTGGGAGTCCCACAAGGCTCCATCCTCTGTCCCATTTTCTTCTCCATCTTCCTCAGTGACCTCCCCCAAGCCTGTGCCACCTCACAAATTCACATGTATGCTGATGACACAGTCATTTACACCTGCCTCCATTCCCTCCTTCTCAGCTGTGGAAGGTCTGCTCCAGCAAGACTTCAGCAGTGTTCTGTGCTGGTTCCATTCAAACCAACTCCTTGTCAACAGAACAGAAACTGTGTCCATAACCTTTGGTACCAGCCAGAAATTGGCCAGACTCCCAGTTCTACCCATCTTCACCACATTGTATGGCAAACCTGTAGAAGTGGTCCAGTCCTTTGAGTACCTTGGTGTGTGGCTGGACTGCAAGCTTAACTTCTCAGCCCACATTGATGCCATTCATGCAAAGCTCCACCCAAAACTTGCTACCTGGTGCCGCAATACAGATTCTTTGGCTCTGCTGGTCCACTGTGAGCTTGTCACCAAAATGGTGCTCCCGATCTTTGACTATGCAGATGTGGTCTATGGCCCCACCCCCTCCACTTCCCTGGCCAGACTGGATACCCTCTGCAACTCTTCTGCTGCTTGGCTACCAACTCTCCTCTCTTCATACTCATCATTATCCGTTCTGCCTTTACTTTCATGTTGCCAGATCGATTTGTACCTTATTCATCTTCAAATACGGGTCTGATCCCTTCCCTCTTACCTCATCCCTCCTCTCTCTTAGCTCCTCTGACTCCTTCTTCCTTGGCTCCAGGGATCCTCGCACCTTCGCCATTCATCATTCCTGCTCATCTGCTGGACAATCATCCTTTTTGTGTCGCCTTCCATCATGCTGGAACCAGCTCCCCTCTTCCCTCCATTTCACTGCCTCCCCTGGCTCCCTCAAGTACCAGCTGAAACTCCCTTCCCCCCCCCCGACTGTTCCCCTTGCATTTGCCTCATACCAAGGTTGAAGCATTATAAAAAAAAGCAAGATGCTGCATCAGTGTGCAATCCGAAAACAAAACAAAATGGTAATATTAAATTTGCACCGAAAATAGAAAATAGTGTTAGAATCAATGTTTTGACCATAGGTCTTCTTCAGGCATGATCTAAAATTGAAAAAAAAGATAAAGTTAGGGTTATAAAAAGTTCCCTTGTGCTGCTGCCCTTGTTTGCTTATTTTGCACTGACTCCTGTATTTGACCATGTCTCTTTATTGTAACTGCAAAACAGTGTCTGTGCTATGTATGTATCCTCTGCGTCCTTCCCCCAGGTCACACCCGGAAACGAGCCTCAGCTCAGTGTGCCTTTCCCAGTCAACAATTTTCAAATAAATAAAAGAGCGTTCAGCATCAGGAAGCAATGGACTGGTATTTGTGTATCTGTATCAAAGGCTGTAACTTGCTTGTGCGTGTATACTTACATATGGATTTATTTACTGGGTGGGTACACAGATCCCATAGACAGTTTTCAGGCATGACCCGGGCCATCAAGGTGGCACATAATAGTCAACAGTAAAAAGCATGTACAAGTCCAGAACAGTTAGCATGATACAATACACAAGCAATAACCCTCGACAGGGTGTGGGGTTACTGGGGATTAATCCACACCCCGGGTGAGTTGTGAGGCACGAGACCGCAGGCTGAGTGCACTCACAGCATCCGGGGTGTTGATTAATCCCCAGTAACCAATGTTATAGTCATTTGACCCAGGCTATGAATACAGAAGTCACTGGAAGATAAACACAGAAGTGATGGTACAGGATTCAGTTTATGCACCAAGGTTATAAAACAGAAATCCCGTCAGTAAATAATGACTGTACACAATTTACAGAATATACAAAAGCAACACAGTACATATAGTACAGGCATGCAGTATGTTATCTGTTTATTCCACTGTAATTTTGTATTATTGTATTGTTTTGCTAGACCTTCTTTGTGCTCCCCCTCAATTACACCTGGAAACCAGCTTCAGTGTGCCTTTCCCACTGACCAGTTTCTAACATATAAATAAGTAAACATTAACCTGACAGGGGGATGCTAAAGCCTCGAGAGGAATTCTGAGCTTGTTGACAGTTTCTCTATATATGCATCCGAGTACATTTTGATGTTCAAAGGAAAGAAAATGAAACAGCAAAAATATGGAAATCTATTTTACAGCAAGTTAAAATGTTAAATAACCATGAACTTTTCAGAATTGTTTTCCTTTTTCTTTTAAACAAGTGTTCATTTGGGAAAAAAAAAGGTTTTACCTGGCTTTTTTATTGGCTCTTCAGTTTTTAGGCTTTGGCTGAATGGCTCATAGTTTACAGAGACTGCTAACATTCCAAAAAAGTTTTAATTCACGAGTATGACATCCTAACTGTAAATTACAAAACGTATGATGCCATACCTGTGGATTGTTACTTTTTTTATGTTTTGTCTCCTTTTTCTTACGTGCTTCTCCTATTTCCACTGGTTACTCCAGCACTTCCTGCTAGACTTGCCCTTTGCTGCCTGGCTCATGCACCTAGTCTCACTCGAGTGGTTGGATGCCTCAGAGTTCCAGCTGTCACCCTGCCGTGGGGCCTCCCCCTGCTACTGCCTGGTGAGGAACACAGGAATTGACTTAAGGGATGTCAGTCGGGGGCAGTGGAGTCAGGTGTGTTAGCGGGTTGGTGGCATGGGGTAACGCATGGAGACTCAACCGGTATATCTGGGATATGGCACTCTGGTTCTGTTTTCTTCCCCCCTTATTTCCCCCTACTACATGTATGCATGTGCTGCAGTGTCCTGGAGGGGGCATGACTGTGCATACTCCCACTTGCTGCCAAGCCCACCAGGGCAGAGCAGCCACTTTTCCATTTGAAATGTTTTGCAGCACAGAGACCTAATAGGGTCATTAGACAGATTAGTGCCCCCAGGGGAAGAGTGTGAGCGAACATTTCCTCAGTCTAGCTCAGCACTCTTGGCAGCTAGGCCATATGTTTGCTGAGTTCAGTGTTTTAGTTTCAGATTTGTTAACTCCTCAAGCTTTGTTCGATCGCAGATTGGGTCGGGAGTGGAATTTTCCAGAGTTTGTGGCCCTATGGGGTTTTACCTGTAGTTTTTCACCCTCCCCAAGAGAGGTTGATTAGAAATATAGAAACATAGAAGTTGACGGCAGATAAGAACTACAAGGCCCATCCAGTCTGCTCATTTTTCCTTCCTTACGAATGTGCCATAGGCTTTACTCTGTCAATGGCCTATCTATTCATACTCATCTGTATTGCTCCCTTATGCCTATCCCATGCCTGTTTGAAGCCCTGCACTGTATTCATATCCACCACTTCCTGAGGTAGGCCATTCCATGCATCCACCACCCTTTCTGTGAAAAAGAACTTCCTCAGATTACCCCTTAATCGGCCTCCCTCTAATCTCATACTGTGTCCTCTTGTCCTGCTATTTTTCTTATATTGAAACATGTTAGACTCTTTCACCTTGTTAATGCCCTTAAGATGTTTGAATGTTTCGATCATATCATCTCTCTCCTCCCTTTGCTCTAGGGTATACATACTGAGCTCCATTAATCTGTCCTCATATGTTTTCTGATGCAGTCCCTGCACCATTTTGGTTGCCCTTCTCTGGACTGCCGCCATTTTGTTAATGTCCTTGTGCAGATACGGCCTCCAGTACTGCATGCAGTAGTCCAGATGGGGCCTAACCAGTGTCTTGTAAAGAGGGATTATTACCTCCCTCTTACGTCTTATGATACCCCTACTAATACACTCCAACATCTCTCTAGCCTTACCTATTGCTTTAGTGGTCTGCTTGGGTGATTTCAGGTTATCTGTGGTGATGATGCCCAAGTCTGTTCCTTCCCTTGTGATTGCCAGCAACTCCCCTCCCAGCCTATAGGTGGCTTCAGGGTTTCTCTTCCCTATGTGCATGATCTTGCACTTCTTTGCATTAAACCCTAGTTGCCACTCTTCTGATCATTTTGCCAGTTTATCCTGATCTTTTTTCATTCTGTCCACCCATCTGGATCATCTACTCTGTTGCAGATCTTGGTGTCATCTGCAAACAGACAAACCTTACCCTCCAGTCCATCTGCAATGTCACTGATAAAAATGTTGAAGAGGACTGGCCTCAGGACTGATCCCTGAGGTACCCCACTTGTGACCTGCATCTCTTCTGACTGTATACCGTTTACCACCACTCTCTGTTTTCTGCCCGCCAACCAGTTAACCAACTTCTGACCCATCCCGAGCCTACCCAGCTTATTAATCAATCTTCTATGTGGAACAGTATCGAAAGCTTTGCTGAAGTCAAGGTAGGCGACATCAACTGAACCCCTTGGTCCACCACTCTGGTTACCCAGTCAAAGAAATCTATAAGATTAGTTTGACTGGACCTTCCTTTTGTAAACCCATGCTGTCTTGGATCCTGTGCTCCTATGGATTATACTAGGTGCTTATACTAGGACCAGAACGGTAGAAGGCCAAAGGTCCATATGAACTGTTCCCCACCTCATTGGGTACATTTTAACCCATTTATCATCATCCATTCATCAATTCTCCTTTTAAATTCTGTTAATGACTTACTAGCAACAATTTCCATTGGCAAGTTGTTCCAAACTCTCCCTGTTCTATTTCTGAATGAATAAAATATTTTTTTTTTTTTTTTTTACTACCGGTAGTTTAATTTGCACCCCATGTGCTCTCAGTTCTTCTGGTTTACCTTGCATATTTAGACCTATCTCATCTTCCAGGTGTTGCACTATCCAATACTGAAGGAGTGCCTCCATAATCTTGCCCACTACTGTGGTAAGACTGACTGGTCTGTAGTTCCCTGCCTCCTCCCTGCTGCCACTTTTGTAGAATGGGATCACAGAAGCCGTTCTCCAGTCTTCTGGGACCTCTCCTGTGCTCAGAGATTCACTAAACAGTTCAGATAATGGCTCTGCTAGTTCTACCCTTAGCTCCTTTAGTACCCTGGGATGTATGCCATCAGGTCCTATTGCCTCGTCCACCCTGAGCTTAGCGAGCTCTTGTAGGACCCTTTCTTTTGTGAAGGGACTTGTGCATACGTCCCTCCCCTCTGTTTCCATGGTGCTGAGTTGTGGGCCCTGCCCTACCTTCTCTTCAGTAAATACTGAGCAGAAGTATTTATTTAGGATAGATGCTTTTCCTTGGTCCTCCTCCCACACTCCCCTTATCCCTTTTGATCTTAGCACCCCTCTGGACTTTCTCCTTTCACTAATGTATCTATAGAAAGTCTTGTCCTCTTCTTTTACTGTTTGTGCTAGTGTTTCCTCAGTGTGGGCCTTTGCCTGCCTTACTGCCTTCCCTGCTTCCCTTAGGGAAGTTTGGTATGCCTCCCTATCTTCGTCCCGCTGTGTTCCCTTATATTTCCTGAAAGCCAGCCTTTTGGCTCTGATCTTTTCTGGTACTGTTTTTGAGAACCAAAGTGGTTTCCTCCTTCTTTTGCTCTTGCTTTTCTCCCTAACACAGGGGTCGGCAACCTTTTCAGGACTGGGAGCCACATGTCCTCCTGGCATGACCAGTCTCATCACCAAAGAGCCACATGAGCGTATGCATAGCCGAGGTCTTTTGTAGTGCATAATTTAGCTTAAATTTATCCCACAATGCTATTTGAATAAAGCATATGTTAATCAGTTGGAACACTGCACAAAGAAGCCACACTGGATAGCTTCCTGTCCAGATCCTCCCTAAGAGAATCAGAGGAGTTTTAGCCATGATTTTGTAGCTAAAAAAGCAAATGGTTAGTAACTCAAAATGAATTCCTAATACATGCTTCAGGTAAATCTCTTGGAGTCACTGAAAGAGTCCTGCTCTATTGGCCTCTGTTCTCTGGTGCAACCTTCCTGTGTCTCAGTATAGGTAGGGGTGAGCCTCGCCACCCCTACCAACCAAATCATTGGCATATATAGAATGTTTGGTTGGGATATGCCCTGGAATTAGTAGTATTTTTTTGGAAACTTTCACTGCAAATCACTTCGAAACATTCATCCACCCCTACTGATGAAACCAAAAACACTCCAGTCTGTTATGTTCTCATCTGTGATTGTTTTCTTTTTTGGGTGTGCCAGTTTATCATAAAATGTATGGCTGATTCACAGCATCAGTGCCATCTTAACATTGGCAAAGCACTGTTTAATATGCTTAAAGGAACACTGTCAACTTCCTTAAGCCTCAAAGTGTCCCTAGTTTAAAATGCACATTTTATGATTGTTCACATTATATACAGACTGTTTATGCAGCTGGTAGTTTAATTGATTCCCCTTTTTTCTTTTAAAAAGTGAAAAACTAACTAACTGCCACCATACTGGTGTTACCGCACCAAACATGCTTGTTTACATTTCTTGACCACATCACACTGCATCTTTCCTGGACTCAGAAACACCCCCCAACACACGCTAGCCACTCATTATGCAGTGGGATTAGATGACACTGTTGTATCATGAGTGGCTGCACTACTTGATAGTGTGTCTTATGTTCAGGAAATATGTACTGAGAGTAGTTCAACGATTTGAAGCAAGGCAGAGCTAGGCATAGCTGTACATTACCATGCATTTCATTTTTAACAAGCAATGAGGTAGATAAAACAACCAGCAACATAAATGAATTTTAGAGAACGTAAGCAATAATAAAATGTGGATTTTTACCTAAAATAATACAATACAAAAAAGGTTGACAATGTCCCTTTAATATTTCTAGCAGTTGTATGACCTTGCATGCCTTGACTCAGTCCTCCTTCCATCTCCACAGCCTTCTGTCCTGCTGAGGAACAACTGCCTTTCTAATGATCTGAATGCCACATAGCATCCTGATGTAACTGTGGTTGTACCTCTCACCCCACCTAGATCCCAACTGATGTGAGACTATAACAATAAAGTACATAAAGTGCTCAGTACCTGTTAAGAGATGGAGAAGGATGACAAAATAACTGGCTGGACCATCCTGTGTATCTGAGGACAGGAGTCCATCTGTCCCTCCCACTTGGGGCACTGCTGTCTTAGTCAGGCAAGGGTGGCTGGGCATGGACATCTACCAGGCCCAGCCTGCTACACGTAAAAACACATGGCATGTTTGGTGCCTCTGCATTCAGTGTCAATTACTGCAAGCCCTGCTAACATCTTGCAACATTTCCTGAACTGCAAATCTTTGCCAACATGATCCCTCCCTTTTGGTTACAAGAGAGCATTTGTGCAGTCGTGAGGCATCCAGAGCTGATTATCACTGGGTTTGCCACTTGATGTGCAGCACTCTGGACTTCGGCACCAACCTTGTTCAGAACCTTGGTAAGCAGTAACGCTAACAATAATGTCATCAAGCAGCCCTGCCATGAACCTTTGAAAGTTTCTCCCTCACATCCCACTGGCTGATATCAGTAACGCAAATGGTAGTATCGATACTTGCCTATAATATGGTGGTCACTGCAGTGCCGATAGCCTCTCATAAGTAATTATGCTTAACATCCTCGTATTGTCCCAGCATCAAGAAAATTCTACTTCACGGAGAGGGTGATGGATAACTGAAACAAACTCCTAGAGAAGGTGGTGGGAGCAGGGACTGTGGGGGGATTCAAGGGAGCCTGGGAGAGACACAAGGGTCTCTTAGATCGGGGGGGGGGATGGTAGGAAATTGCAAAGTCCCAGCAGCTTGTTAGGCAGACTGGGTGGGCCTGGCAATCTTTTTCTGCTGACACATTTCTATGTTTCTATCAAGGATATCAGTGTGTATGTGATATTGCGTATTCAGTGCGTGACCTCCACAGACAATTCCAAAATATGTTATTGTGGAGCAAAGTAGCAGAGATACTAAAAATCATAAAATTGGACTTTTGACAATTAAGGAGCTGTAGAGCCGCATGAACACAGGCAAAGAGCTGCACGCAGCTCCCGAGCCTCACATTGCAGACCTTTGCCCTAACACAATGAGATGTTGCTTCAAGTATTGCATCCTTAATGTTTGCCCACATTGCCTGCACCCCTTCACCTGTATTTCTTCTTGCCAGGGATAGCTTAACTCTGTTGGCTATCTTATCAAAGTCAGCTCCTCTGAAGTCCCATATTTTTGCCATGGAATGGGATGATTTAGTTCTAGTGACCAAATTGAACCATACCATGTGATGGTCACTGGCTCCCAGGTGACCTTCTACTTGGAGATCTGTGATCCTTTCCCCGTTAGTCAGTACTAGATCTAGGATAGCCCTGTCTCTTGTGGGTTGTTGTACCAGTTGTTTGAGGCCTTCCCCCTGCAGGGAATCCACTATGTGTGGATGTTCCTGCTGGTATTGACCAATCTGTGTCTGGCATGTTGAAGTCTCTCATTATGAGAATCTCCCCTTTCATTAGAGGCTATACTTGTTGAAATGTCAGTAGTGTATATAGTTAAGATCATCACTGTGTTCTGTTACAGTACTGTCTTGTCAGCCAGTCTTTGCACAGTGTTCTGACGCATGTTGATACGGAGGGTGTCAGTTCAAGTGTAGAACAATGTTATGTTCATTGTGGTGTCAACTTCACTGTTGTATACATGACACAATTCTTTGCTATGGCCTGTGCAATAAATATGCAGTATCACCTATTACCTGTCTGGGTTTTTGTGCAGGTGTGGAGCAAAACATTGTTTTTCTGACTATTGCAGCTAGGCAGAAATCAGTCTTCATTAATATGTTAATTTACTTGGAAAGAGAATCCTTGCACCGGAGTGCATCAGCTTCTGCTGCGTAATCCTTTACTAAAACTGTACTTATCAGTGTGAGACATTGCAGATTGCTGCTGTATAAATTATTGTGATGTCACAAACAGCGGACTGTGACTGCGGGAAATAATTAACTAGCAGGACCAAATCAACTGCAAGGGACATGGATGTGGTTTCCATGGAAACAAATGTAGTAGGAAAGACCAATAACATAGTAGGGAAGACCAAAGGGAAGAAAAATGCAGAAAATCTGTAAAGTAAAGTGAGGGCTGGCCTGGAGGTGCTGGTTGGTATTGTGCTGCACTGTCATATGGAAAGGCCCAAGGTCAAACTTGATCACAACTCCCACACTCCAGGTTGGCGGGGCTCTGTGCATGCTGATGAGACAGCATGCATAAGCCCCGGGAAGGGAGAGTTTAGTCCACTCACACAGCTGTGGATTATAAGGAACTTTGACAACATGGTTACGCAATATTGGCTCCTCAGCCACATGGCAGCACGAGCACAGCATTCAGCATAATGTCATCATGGGGAAGTGGGAGGGGCACCTGGCACTAGTGATGGCTGGCCCCTGCCCCCATGTCATTGGACCTGACCCTGCTAATGTGTCCCCACCCTACCCCAAATGCTCACATAATGGACTTATGCTCTCAGGTCATCCTTCAGGGACCCAGATCCTGTGGGTGGGAACAAGCTCTGGGGCAGTCATTGCTAAGTCGGTGGTCTGGACAGGTAGGGTGGACGGAATGAATTGACAAGAACAGTAGGGGCAGGAGCGGCCTGACAGAGATGTCAGGACTGTCCAGTGAATGCAGTAGGAGGGAAGAAAAGTATTCATTTAATATATATATATATAAATAACTGCCTGAATATTGCATTTTTGAAGTTTTTCACAAGAGTGACAACCTTATAGTAATATTACATGACAAGCAGTGTTATATCATGGTATATACTCATGCCTTGTTTAATCAATAGAGGTGGGGTAGAAAAGGGTAGCGCAAGGCCCTAATCCATGTTACTTACCTGATGGTCTGAGGGGCCCGGACGGAAGGCTTGTTGTGCCTGAGGCTGGCAGCCAAAACGTCTGGGTTGTCCATCTTGCTGTGGCACCCGCAACAAGCTTATTTGGTACTTAAGCTCGGAATCCTGCAAGAAGGTCATGGTTAGGGCTGTACTTTTGTCATGGTACATTTTGCAGAAATCATGGTATTGTCATGGTCAAAATGTCAGATGTCAGGAAATCATAATAAAAGTCAAAAATAGTCATGCATCCATTTTGTGTTAAATGAAGCACCTCTGTTTTAACATATTTTGCATACAAGCACATTAGCAAAGATTTTATTTTTGGTCTGGGCCAGTTGCGGCTGGGAGTGCAGTGAAGTAATACCTGGAGGTCAGGGATTGTGCACAAGCCCCAGTCCCACACTAGGCTGACTGGGGACCAAGTGCATTGCAGAGATGAAGCACAGAATCATGGCTGTGTCGCAGTAAGCACCAAAATCATGGGTGTGTCATGGCAAGCATCAAAACTAAGGTGTTGCAATGGAAAATGTCAAAAATCAGTTCAGTGCAATATAAACTGGTTGCAAAGTACAATTTGAAATGATTTTATAAAAACAAATTTAGGGTTCTGCCCAAAATTTAGGGTAGCAGTAAAACAATGTGTGTAAGAGTCAACCGTAAAGATGAATAATTGATTTTGGTCCCTGGCGCATTCTAAGTGCAGATAAATCATTTATGTAATGGCAGTGTGGATACATTTGCCCAGATAAATTATGCCATTTCTGCTTACGTCAGGGCAACTGAGAGAATAAACAGGTTATTTTCTCGGTTGCTCTCTTATCACCATTTATTCTCTCAGTAGTCCTGTCCTCACTTTAGAAACAAACATCCAAAATTCCAGCTGGATCTTGTTTCGCGGAGCCAGCTGTTATTAGATGTGTTCAGTTAAGCAGTGCCATGATTGGGTCATGCACATCGACAGATGGCACTGCTACCACTGGGCATGAAGAAGTGCCAGCAAAATGGCCGCAGTACAGCACCCATATCGTTTTGCCATTCATGGCACACTGTTTTCAAATTGCCACCATTTTTCTTCCCTGCTAACCCACGAATATCAAGTTCAGTTAGGCATTTAAAAAAATATCCAGTATATCTCCCGTCAATTTTATATTCTTTTATAAACTGCAGTACCTTTAGAAAAAAAAGAAAAACCAATGTGTTGACCAAAAATTGAGCCTGTCATGGCTGCACTCAAAATATCAGATTTACCTTCATGTCAGATTTTAGAATCTCATAAATCTGACTTGTGGCTGTGATGCTTGTGAGTTCGCAGGCTTTTGAGTGCACTCATGAAACTACACCTGGGGCCAGATTTTCCAAGGGCCTGACTTGACCCAGAGAGTACGTCCCTGTGTGCAACTCCCTGGTGCAAGGAACCCCCCTGCACCTGCGAAAAATGCTACTTTCAGCATTTTATGCGCATGGCTGGCATTTCCTTTTTTCCACTGCTGTGCAAAAAATGTTACGCCTGGTAATACCAGGCACAGCATTTTTCTGCAGCTGCACAAAATAATATGCATAAACTGTGGAAAATATTGCAAAAAGGCAACCTTTTTGAAAAATGACCATATGCAGAAAAAATTGCGGTTGTGCAAGAAAACCTTCCTTTGCACAATTTCTTTTCTGCACATGTGCAATTTTTCCACTTTTGAAAATCTGGCCCCGGATCTTTTTAATGCAGCAATGACATATCCTCTTATATACTGTGGCTTAAAAAAATAGGTGGTGGTCTTCTGTGCCAAAATAAGGAAAGGGGAGCACAGGGTTGTCACTGAAAATGCCAATAATTGTGGGGTTTTCCAAAAACTGCATTAGTTCTGTGACAAAGGTGTAGCCCTAGATGTAGGCTTTGGGGGGGGGGTTAGTAAGCCACTTTTAGGGGGTCGGTGTGCTGCACATTACTTTGGGGTTTAGACAGCCTATGTATCTATATTTATTCCATTTCAGGTTGGGATGAGACCCAGTGGTTTGCAAGCACTGAAATTAAAGGTGCCCTTCAACTATTTTCCATCAGAAGACTGCAGCAGTGGGGGTGTAATCCAAAAGATCATAAATACAACTTTGCAACTAAATATAACTCATGGATTTTTTTTTAGCACAGCTCTTTTCAATTGTCATGCTCTTGCCAAGCCCTTCCAAAAATTAAAGCTGACATGGTTGTTGAATCAAAGGGCTGGTCTTCAAAGAGACCTGTTTAGCAGCTGCTTCTTGCCAGGAATGTACTGGTAACTGCAAGCATTTGAAAAAGTCCCTACAATTCTACTGGAAAAGTAGAAAACTGAAAATATCTAAATACACACCTCAGTACACCTGTTGTAGACCTATTGTTTTAACAATGCCTTTTTTTTTTTTCACGAGAGCCGAATCATGACCGCCAAACTGTGACGCAGTATCCTATTTCAGGGTGGGCATGGTCTTGTTCCTACCCAGTTTTACAGCTGAGAAGACTAAAGCCTCAAGGAAGTCATGTGACTTGCTCAGGTTCACACAGTTAGCCAGTGGCAGGATTCAAACCTGCAATCTACAGGTTCAGTGCTCTTACCACTTTACCACACTCCCTTCACTTAAAGCAGCAGTGCATGGTAGCAGTGAAAATTGTGACTTACACTTTTATTCCATTTTAGATGCCTTTCCCTCCTGTCTTGTATGATGCCTTTCTTTTCTCATTTTAAGGCTGCTTTACTGCTTTTCTTTACATTTGAAATAATAAAGGGAGAGCACTCCATTTAATATAACATTGTCCAGGATTGTATCAGTACTGTTTTTGTTTTTTTTGAACACCTAATTGTTTTTCTTAATTTAGCATACTTTCTGCTTCCTGGTCATACCCACATCTGTCAGTGTCTCTCCCTCTCTCTCTCTCCCAGAACCATCACCCGCTGTCCCGGGGACTTACCTCTGACCTGTACAATGCCCCATGGTTCCCGCTCCCCATGGCAGAGGCCCCTGGGTTCCCCAGGCCTGGGTGGGATTTAGTCTGGTTGTGGTCAGCAGCCCAGTAAGAGGTGCGGGGCCTGCGGGGAGAGAGAGGTGGCATCATTATGTCACGGTTCAGGGAGGCTTTTTTTTTTTCTTCCGCCAGTTCCCATCCTTGAGTGCCTAGGCGAGGACTAAACAGGCATCTATGCTCAAACGTGCAGACTTCCTGGTCAGACACTCCGCCCAACCATCATAGCACCACTGCACTACCACTTGTGGTCAGCCAGATGGCAGTGTTATAGCAGAGCATGCGGGCCTCCATTCCTGAAGGAGAGTGAACCCTAGGACGCTCACTCCTCCTCTCCCCGGCTGGCCCCTGATGACTTGGGCTCGCTTCTGAACCAGAGTTGCTGGTGTCGCGAGCAGTAGCACTACCACTGCGCTGACAGGCTGACTTGAACACCTATTGTTGAAGATTACTTTTTTCTGCCTAAAGTGAATTAGCTTGCAGTACACGCTACTCCCTAATTTTCTAGGACAACAGATGTACAAAAAAGAGCTAAAAATACCGATGAAAACCTGGTCCGAGCCATATTAAAAGGAGCTCTTCTTTTATTATTTAAAATGTAAAAAGCATTAAAGTAGACTCAAAAATGGGAAACGAAGGGTATCATGCAAGACAGGAGGTGAGGAGTAATTTAAAATGGAATGCAAACATATAGATTAAAATTTCCACTGCTATTATGCACTGTCGCTTTAAGCAGTAACGCATGAATAAGCAGGCATTTCATGGGGATTAACATCCACCTGGGGGGTGTTGACTGCCCCAGGTGCAGTATGGAAAAAGCCCACTTGTGAGGGTATTATTGCGAATATAGTACTAATCATTTAACAGAAATATGAAATTGCATATGCCCCATAGAACATAGAAACAGAATCTGATGGCAGATAAGGACTGCTTGGCCCACCTAGTCTGCCCATTTTTCACTGCCTATCCTATTGTGTCACTGCAGACCCTACTTGATGTCTGGCTCTCTCCCTCCCTCCCTTGTGTTCCAGACTAAGATTCCCTTAAGCTTATCCCCATGTATGCTTGAAGCCCACCACTCTTTTCACCACTACCACCTCTGCAGGGGTAGACTATTCCAGGCACCCACCACTCTTTCAGTGAAGTAGTACTTCCTTACATCTCTACTAAATTTCCCTATTCCAGCTTCATTGCATTCCCTTTGTTTTTATGCATCTTTTTCTCTGAAAAATACTCCCTTCCCTTACTTTATTTAACCCTGTGAGTTATTTATAGATCTCTATTATGCCCCCTCTCTCCCTCCTCTCTTTCAGGGTGTACATATTCAGGCCCTTCAGTCTCTCTTCATAGGACATCTGATGCAGCTACTGCACCATTTTAGTTGCCCTCTTCAGGACAGCCTCTGCCCTGTCTATGTCCTTCCTCAGATCCAATAATGCAAAGCATCATGGGAAGCATATGCAAATCAACATGTAGAAACAAAGGCTTGCCCACTCTGAAGCAGAACAGAATGGTGCCAAAAGGTCTTTCAGAAAATCTGCACAGGTTGAGATCAGCAGATACAGACATATGCTGTCTGTTAGGACTCATCAGCGTGCCTCATTTTGATCTCAGCCTGGGGGGGGGGGGAGTGATATAAGATCTCACAAGCTGCAAAAAATGTTTTCCAAAAAAGCGGTTTGTTACAGTTAATGAATACATATATTAGCATATCTATCCAGTTTACTTTTCTAGATGACTCCTATGCTGCTCACCATAAGTTTTCTTTATTTTCTCAGGCTTAACCCTTCCCATGTCTATAAAGCTTTTTCAAAGCCAGCTATGGTGGCCATCTCTTTTTCTTGAAAAAAAAAACCTAAAATAAAACATTTATAAAATGCTCAAATGTTATAAGCCGGCCCACTAGCACAGTGGTAGTGCCACTGCTTGCAACCCCAGTGACCCAGATTCGGGGACTAACCTGGTTTAACGGAGGGGTGGCTGGGGCAGTATGGCTGAGCATCCCAGTGAATGATTGCATCCTCTGGGGAGGGAGAGTTCCTGGGCTCCCCTGTACCACCACCTGGGTGACCACAGGTGGCGGTGCAGACTGGAGCCGGTGGTAAGGGAGGGGGATGTCATCATTCAGAAGAATGCTTTATCAGACACGCCACCTCCACAACATTCGTGGGTGGGGGAGAAAAAAGTGGAAAAAGATCTCCAACCACATGGAAAGCCATCTGCTATCCACCACAGCTCCTGCACCGCCGTCCAGGCTGTCGCTCCCACACTGACCCTTAACCTTTGTCCGGAGGTGAGGGGTATCCTCTGGCAACCCTTCCAATCGGCGGTCATCACAGCGGAATAAGGTGCATAGGTAAGTCGGCGGAACTACCTGAACCCTAGTAGGGCTATTCAGTAGTTTGTTACAGATGGTTAGTTCTGAAGGACTGGAGGGTGGTGGATGTGGTTCCATTCCAGTGGGCGGGGACAAGGAGCAAGCAGGGAACTGCACACCTGTCACTTTTACCTCGGTTGTAGGGAAACTGATGGAGTTACTAGTCAAAGAGGACCTAGTGGGCTACCTTGAGAGCAGTGGTCTCTAGGATAGTAAACAGCATGGGTTCACGACAGGGAAGTTTCGTCAGATTAGCCTAATAGTTTTCTTTGACTGCGTGTCGAGGAATTTGGGTAGGGGCACATCATGGATTTACTCTGTTTTGATACCAGTACAGCTTTCGACTCTATGCTTTACAAGCGAACGCTGAAAAAGATGAAGGCTATGGGTGCAGCAAGGGACATAGTAAGATGGAAGGATGGGAAATTGGCTGAGGGGGAGGCAGCAGAGGGTTGTGGTAAATGGTGTCACATCAGAAGAGAGGAAGGTCACATGTGGCGGTGCCCCAGGGATCTGTCCTGGGACCGGTCCTTTTCAATATGTTTATCAGTGACATTAGAGAAGGAATCTAGGGTAGGCTGTGTCTCTTCTCAGGTGACACCAAGCTCTCTGGGAGGATGGACAGTGACAAGGCAATTAGGAAGATGCAAAGTGGCCTGCATAGACTGGAGAGGTGGTCTAAGGTCTAGCAGTTGAAATTCATTATTAAAAAGTGCAAGGTGGTGCACCTTGGGAGCAAGAATGCCGGGATGGAGTACTGGATGGGAGGGGTTAATTAACCTGAGCACTACAAAAGAGGAAAGGGATCTAGGAGTCCTCATTAGTGACACCCTCAATCAAGTCAGTACAATGAGGCCTTTAGTAAGGCAACTAGAATGTTAGGATGTACTGGGGGGAATAATATTGACAGTAGAAGAAAAGAGGTAATATTACTTCTTTATAGATCAATGGTAACGCCACAACTGGAGTACTACACCCAGTTCTGGAGTCCTCACCTCAGGCAAGATAAGGACAGGCTAAAGGCAGTGCAACGAAGGGTGACCCGGCTGATACAGAGCCAACAGGTCAGATCTTACAAAGATCAGCTAAAGACACTAAACATGTACTCGCTTGAGATCAGACGGGAGAGGGGGGTGATATGACAGAGACCTTCAAATTCCTGAAAGGAGAGAAGTTATTTAGCATAATCACAAGTTCAAGGTCACAGAGGCACAAGTGGAAACTGCCAAGAGGAAGGTTCAAGAGGGACATGAGGAAGTATTATTTTATGGAGAGGGTGGTGGAACCTTGGAACAGTCTGCCAGCCAATATAGTAAGAGCAAAAACCATAAGGGTGTTGGCTGGACAGAGTGAAGGCTGTAATGGCTACTCAGGGCAATAGCAGCAAGGAGGGAATGGGGAGTGGTCAGTGAGGGCTAGTACCCTGGATAACTGGTTTCAGGGATAGCTAGGGAACCACTAGCAAACTGGATGGACCATCAGTCTTTTTTTGCTGGCATTGTCTACATTTCTGTTGTCTGTGTAAGTCTCAGGGATGGCGGGTGAGGGGACTGGGTAGAGCAGAGAACTGATGTGGGCCAGTAGGGAGATGATGGGAAGTATAGTAAATTAAAAAAAAAAATACTCAGATTGTGGTTAACCTGGAATATTTTACCACCAAATAAAACCGGAAGATGACTGTAATTGTTTATTGTGGGGAAAGAAAAAAGGTAGGGTCACATTTTTGCCCAGTTCCGTTGCGCTGCTGCTTTAAAAGACATAGAACCTCATTGTAAAAACACAGAAATAAGGTTTATCCAGGAATGGAATTGGCAGTAAAGCCAAATTTCACAGAAAGCCAAAACTGCACATCCCCTACTAATGCAAAGCATCATGGGAAGTACACTGCCACAGTTTCTGACTTTGTGTTGCTATACAGCTCATGGGTTTTGCCCCTATTGTATAGCTTCATTGTTATACAGTATATAGGCATCTATCCACATGAGTATGTTGTTGAAATACTGTGTACTGTAAATTGTACTGGATGTTGTTCTCCCTAGTTCCTGTGTTCCTGTACAATTGTGCCCACTGTATAATGTCATAAAAAACAACTAACCCCCGTGTGCAGAACAAGCAGGTTCTCAAACAGAGCAGGTACAGAGACGTCATAAAGCATGCGAGCAAAGCTTGAGTACTCTGTGATGGCTCTGTACGCACGGGGTGTGAGAAGCAAAGTTGTTCTTCATACTTTTTTTGCATAATACAAACTGAGCCTCTTTAAGCAGGGCAGCTTTTGAAGCTATTTGATTCTCTGCCAATACTTCACCTCGACGAAATACCAATGTTTCATCAAGATGAAATGTCCGCTTGTCTGTTTCGCTTTCATTGTTTAAAGCAGCTGGAGTGACGGCCCTTCTAGTAGTAATAGTTTTATTTATTTAGCAGCCAGTCCCAGAGTCTCTGGGCGCTGTACCTCATCAAATAAAAACACGTAAACAAAAGAACAACATAACAGATGATCATAACAACGAACGACTTAGCAATATGCAAATTTAGCAGCATAAATACCTTACAGCTAAAACCAGTGTGGTTAAATCAAGTCAAAAGCTTGGCTAAACAGCTGGGTCTTTAGGCCCTTCTTAAAGACCTCCACCAGAGGAGCCTCCCTCAGAGAGTTGGGGAGCGAGTTCTACAGGGCTGGACCAGCCACCTGGAAAGTACGGTCCCCCCGATGTCTTCAGCCTGAGCCTGAGGATTGCTAGGAAGCTCACTTCGGAGGAACGGAGAGGGTGGGCTGGGCAGTAAGGGGACAGGAGCTTACTCAGATAACCAGTCAGAATTTGATTATATGAAACCAAATTCCTTTCCTTACCACCAAGGCACTAAGGTGGGTACGTTATATTTTTCTGTCACACAGGTGCTAATGATTAACATTCAAAGTTGTTCTCAACGTTCTAATGTTTAGAACAAGTTTTTGGAAAGACTGGAAAAAGATGCCAGTATGTATCTTGTATAAAGAGAATAGTGCATGGGGAACCATGCGCAACTAGCCTATTGTACCACAGAGGGGTTCTGATTACCTCAGACCTCGAGGCGAGAAGCTGAGAGGTCCCGTGTATCAGAACCCCGAGTCTAATAAAGCTCAATTCTGAAGTTCCTATCATACTTTTATAGTGTATAGTCCCCATTTTCAATTACGGTTTTAATTTTTAAAATAGAAAAAAAAAGTTTGTTGCTCCAGCCTGCTGTTCAAGTTAGGGCATGCTTGCTAGGTGGTGTGCGTGGTTGCTAGGGAACAGATGTTACGTTGTTTAATGAGCAGCCTTCTATTAGCTGTCATTCCGGTGTGGGAGGGATTTTCAAAAAAAATAACATGGCGGTCGTAGTTCTCGCCTAGCGAGTGGGAGTTGGTTTGGGGATCGCTCGGTCGTTGTTTTTGTTAAAACTAAAAATATCTGGTTGATCCTGCTTTTTCACAATATCTGGTTGATCCTTCGTCTTTTGAGGCTGTGATGTGACTGCTTCTACTGCCGCTGCCGGGAGTGTGGAGCCTGCCGTTTCCGCTGAGTAAAGGTAGGAGACTGAGCGCGTGGAACCTCTAGAGGTTTTCAAAATGTTGTTCTGCTGCAGTAGAGTACAATCGCATTCCATGACCTTTTGAACTGCAGCAGAACAACATTTTTAGAACCTCCAGTTTCCATGCACAATAAGGTTCCACTATACACTATTAATTGATACATGTTTGTCTTTATATACTGTATCTGATTCTGTACAATTTGAATACCATGTATATTTTGAGCCAGAGAACAGCAGACCTAGACATAGGGTTGGTGGGATAGATTAAGAGGTAATGTGAGGAAGTTTTTCTACACAGAAAGGGTAGTTGATGCTTGGAATAGTCTGCCACAAGAGGTAGTGGGGGCAAGCACAGTGGAGGGGTTTAAGCATGCCTGGGACAGGCACAAGGGAACCTCGAGAGGGAAGGGAGTGATGAAAAGCCATTGATAACATAGTGTCAGTGGCCACATACAATGAATAGGGCCTACAGGCAGACTAGATTGGCCTGGTGGTCCTTATCTGCCGACAATTTCTACATTTTTGTGTTTCCACCTTGCTGTCTGGTGGTTTGGCTTGATTCACATTAGAGCTCTGATATGAAGACTAGGAGAGACCATTTTCCATGAAGATAGCTAATTTGGGCAGAAAGAGATTTTAACTTTTCTGAGATTTACCATGGGGGTGTGGGGTGTGGGGGGATGTGCACTGGACTTTGTTGTTGCATGCCACAAAACCAGCAGCAGCCCTCATTTATTTATTTAAATTTTGGTAACCGGGTAGGCCCACTGAGACCAGTAATAGTCCCTTTTTCAGGGGCGACCCGGGATTAATTACACATAGTACAACAGGATATAACTTTTACATTAGATTCATGAACATACAGTTATTTACAGTGAGAAATTAGATTTTAATTTTGTGAATTAAACAAGGGTACAGCATGCTAGATTTGTAATTTAAGTTTTTTGTCATTGTTGGTACTCATCAGTGTGCCACATCTGTATCTCAGCCTAAGGGGGAGGGGCAAGCCATGTGGATTTGCATATATTTCCCATGATACTTTGCATGTATACACACATTAGTATTTTTTGACGTTAGTGATGTTTCTTCTGTGGCCTGAAGCTGCCCTCTGGAAGCCTGCCACCCCAGGCCCCTCCCCCGCCTTCCTCCAGGACTTACCTTGGCGCAAATGCAGTGGGTGCTCACGGGGTGTAAGGGGACCAGGGTCCGCAGCAGTTCAGGATACCATTTTCCCATTTTTCTTCCCAAGGGGTGGCATTACTGCTTCCGTGTGTGGAGCATCTGCAGCCACCAGCCCCTTCCCCTATGCCGATATTTCCAGACTGCCTCACCCCCCAACAATGCTAGGTACCAGGCAAACACTGACCACAGAAACCCTCCCTCCCCTGGGAGGGGAGAGCAGTCCTCCAGACACTCTTTCCTCTCCCTCCCTAGCAACCCAAGTCCATTTCCAAACCCAGGTTGCTGGCGCGGCACGAGGCGTGATGTCTAATGCCTCGGCTCTCAGCACCTCCAGGCCGGCTATACTTTATGGTAGTGGTAGATATGTAGTTTTGCATTTTTTTGAAACCTGACTCTATTGCCTATACCCTTCCAGCGTAACCTTTGCTTCACTGCTTTTGCTGTGATGTTCTTTCTCTTTTAATTGCTGTTTTTTTTTTAACTGCTTTTTAAATAGAAAGATGACCTTTAGACAAGCGTGTGCAATGATGCTCTGTGCTGTACCAGGCATTTCCAAGATATTAACGCCAATGTAATTATCCAGTCAAAGCATGTGCTGGCCTTATGAATAAAGGCTCTATCCTTGAGTGGTTGGGCTGTATGAGAGTTGCACCACTGCTGCCGCTGAGCATTGCTTGGTACTGCAGCCTCTTTTTCCCAAACCGTGTTGCTCAAGATATGAACTTGCTGCAACCTTTTCTCCCAAACCGGAGTTCACCGACAAGCCAAAGGAGCAGCTTCCCTAGCTGAACTAGTACAAGAGCCGTGTACACTTGTCTGGCTGCTCATCTTTCCAGATACAGCTCACTGTTGCTTGAGAGAGAAAGCTTTACTGGATGTACTCAGCTAGTCTAGTGAGAGACCTGTGACTGTTGAACCCAGGTCCTCTGTGTGGTAGTGTAACAAGGTACGTCAGTAATTTGGCCAGGGGGATAGCGCACACAGCAGTGAACCATGAGACTGGGGTTTGAATCCCATCATTGTCCTGTACTCCCGTGTGACCCTGAACAAGGCACTTAACCTCCCTGTGCTCAGCCTCTGTAGTCTCTCTAATCCATCTCTATGCTGTTCAGATCTCTCTGTGTGCTAAATAGTAGCATCATTCTTGCCCTACCCACTTCAGGAATGTAAAGTGTTCTGGCATTCCGTTTGTACAAAAGGCATTTATATGAAACTAAATTCCTTTCATTACTTACCACCAACCCACTGGGGTGGGTACATTACTTTTCTGTGCGGTCTGTTTCTTCACCCCAGCTGCCAGAGACTTGCCCTTCTACAGGTATGCCTAGTGCCTCTGCTGCCCACTTGACTCCTCCTTTTGGCCATCGACTTCTGCCACTAGCATTCACAGACTTCCCATTTGCTTTGCCTCAGTCCCTTAACTTCTCTAGGCAGTCCTTAAAAAGGACTTGTGAGTCGTTATTACTCAGCCCTCATGCAATGTACTGTGAAATGACTTGAATCTGATCCTTGCCATTTTACATCTGTTTGCTGTATGCAGCATTCCTGGAGAGATGTTGAGTTCTGCCCATGCCAACCAAGTTTTTTTTGTTCCTTTTCTTCACTGGTGGCCAGAGCAACTCAAAGGATTACCCAGTTTGTTTTTATTTGATATTTTAATAACAGCTTGAATTTGTTTTCTATCTGGCGTACCCCACATTACTCATCTGGTCTGCCAATTATCTGGCTCCCTTTGGGGTATACCTTATCTAGCACTAGCTGTCCTTGCTCCTGAGATCAGTGCTGCCATCCTGGTTCCTCCTGTATCCCTCTGCTTCCCCCACATCACTCCATATGGTTTGCCAATTCCCGGACTCCCTCTGGGGTACCTTGTGTAGCACTAGCTTCCCTTGGTCCAGAGAGGTCCACACCAATACCCTTACTCCTCCTGTATCCTCCTGCTTCCCCAACATCACTCTGTCTGGCCTACAACTCCCAGACACTCTATCTCTCTCTCTGGGGTACCTTGTCTAATACTAGCTTGCCTTGGTCCCGAGAGGTCCACGTCACCACCTTTACTCCTCCTGTATCCGTTTGTTTGGAGCCCTCCCCACTGGGCAAGCTGAGGAGGGAGTAATGAACTGTATGGCTAGGTGGCAGACTGGGACATTGGGAGGGCAGGGCTTGTTGAACACAGAACCAGTGGCATGGGTAGGGTGGGGCAGTTGTTATTTGCTTGGAGGGCAGTCATATATGCCTGATGTTCACTTCTGATCCTCAGTTATGCAGGATCATGACCTCCATGCACTTTGATTGCCGGATGTTGCTCCCCATCCCCAACATTGTGGTTAGTGTTGTACCTTGCTGCCTCCTGCCTAATATTAGGAGGCAGTTGTGCAGAGAGGAGAAAGAGCTCCCCCCCCCCAGGAGGCGAGCAGTCATTTGATTCTTGCCTCTGTTTCTGCCATCCTGGGCTCACGTGTGAACCTGGTGTGACAGCATGCTGTACACCACAGAGCCAGCTCAATATTTTCAGTTTTAACAACCATAGCAACTCACCATTATATGGGAGTCGGTACATGCTGTGTTGCCATAATGCGTTGCATTGGACCACGGTGAACCTGTGGAAACATTTTGAATGCTCTGTGTCAACAAGTTCATCTCACTGTTGCTGCCAGGTGGTGAAGGTTCCTCGAAACGTTCCAGAGATTCCAGGTTTTTATAGGCAGGGCTGGAAAGCGGTGAATGATAAATGTCCTGGAAGAGTAGGCCTTCACTGAATTGCCTGCTGTAGGGGTGAAGCCGGCTGGTTCGGTCCTTGACTGGCCTGGTGTAATGTCCCACCACGCTGACATCATCAGTGCTGTGTCTCCTTAATTCCTCAGTGGGACACCCTTTCAGTTTGCTCTCGTAGGAGTGAGCTTCCTGGTTGGAAGGAAACTGCTCTGTGTCTGCACTCTGGTCTGGTGAAGAAGAGCCACTTGTCAGGGAAGATTCGGACCCCCTCCTCTCAGCACAGGCATTGAAACCATAATTCTGACACCTGGAGTGATTCTCCTCCTGCAGTATCAATGATTACAAAAATAATCATCTTTATTTATAAAGTGCAGTTCATAAATATCAAAGCGCTTTAATATAAACAAGTAAAAATATTAAAACCACAAATAGTTAAAATTCAGTGACAACAGACTGAATCAAATCAGAATCAACTAACAGAGAATGCAAGAGTAAATAAATAAGTCTTCAGTGCCGTTGTAAAGCTTTCCACAGTCAGGCACTCACGAACCCAATGAGGTAGAGAATTCCACAAGGTGGGGGCTGCAAAAGCAAATATACGAGCCCCAGATGTCTGCAGCCGGACCTTGGGAATGTCTAGCAACATTAACATTACAGCCATCCTCCTATAAGTGCAAGGAAATACAGAATGAAGTACGTGATGCATGACTGTCCTAATGGGATAGTCTTTAACTGTTTCTTTGCTGCCGGTATCAAATTATATCTAATTCTTTTAAGAAAAATATTGGAAATTTCTGCTCCATGTAGGATAGTAAGACAGCTGACCGGATCTATATTGGAAACCCATGCTGGAGGTGAGTGAGCCCATACTGGAAACCCACATTTCTGCTGCTTGGATCTGTACTGGAAACCCATGCTGGAGCTGGCTGGATCTACACTAGAAACATAGAAGCATGGAAACATAGACTTTGACGGCAGATAAGGACCGCTTGGCCCATCTAGTCTGCCCATTTCCCTACGTACAGGATAAGCCGCAGATCCTAGTTAACCAACAGCCTACTTCTTCCTACCCCCACAAGAATTGTCTTATGTCTGTCCCATGTATTCTTGAATTCTCCCACAACCTCCTCAGGAAGGCTGTTTCATGCATCCACTACCCTCTCTGTGAAAAATACTTACTCACATTGCCCCTGAACCACACCCCCTCTATCTTTAAACTGTGTCCCCTTTTTCTTGCATGTCTCTTTTTCTGAAAGATGCTACCCTCTTGGACTTTGTTGATTCCACTGAGGTACTTAAGCATTTCTATCATGTCCCCGCTCTCTCTCCTTTCCTCAAGGGTATACATATTATGCTCTTTTAGTCTCTCCTCATATGGCTTCTCTTGCAGACCCTGCACCATTCTAGTTGCCCTCCTCTGGACTGCCTCTATCCTGTCTATGTCCTTGCGGAGATGGGGTCTCCAGAACTGGACGCAGTACTCCAGATGGGGTCTCTCCAACTGTCTGTACAGAGGGATAACAACTTCCTGTTTTCTGCTGGTGATGCCTCTCCCTATGCATCCCAGTATACCCCCAGCTCTCCTACTGCCTTCTCCACATTGCTTGCTAACCTTAATGTCATCTGATATGATTACCCCCAGGTCCCTTTCCTTTTTGGTTTTTGTTGCTACCTCCCCCCACATTGTGTAATCTTCCCCTGGGATTTTGTTTCCCAGGTTCATTATTTTGCACTTCTTTGCATTGAATCCTAGCTGCCATACTTCCGACCAGTCCTCCAACCTTGCCAAGTCCCTTCTCATCCTTTCCATGCCTCCTTGTGTATCAACCCTGTGGCAGATCTTTGTGTCCTCTGCAAAGAGGCATACTTTTCCTTCCAGTCTCTCTGCAACGTCACTTATAAAGACATTAAAAAGGACTGGCCCCAGTACTGAACCCTCCGGTACCCCACTAATAACCCCTCTTTCTTCAGAGTGGACTCCATTTACAATAGAAACCCAGTCTGGAGCTGGTGGGACCCAAACTGTGAAACCATGCTGGACCCATACTGGAAACCCATGCTGGAGCTGGCAGAACCCATACTAGAAATCCTTGCTGGAGCTGGCTGGACCTGTACTGGAAACCCATGCTGGAGCTGGCTGGACCTGTACTGGAAACCCATGCTGGAACTGGCTGGACCCATACTGGAAACCCATGTTGGAGCTGGCTGGACCCATACTGGCAACCCATATTGGAGCAGGCTGGTCCTGTACTGGAAACCCATTCTGGAGTTGGCTGGACCCATAAGGGAAACCCATGCTAGAGCTGGCTGGACCCATACTGGAACTCCATGCTGGAGCTGGCTGGACCCATATGGGAAAGCAATGCGGGAACTGACTGGATCCATACTGGAAATCCATGCCTGAGCTGGCTGGAGCCATACTAGAAACCTATTCTGAAGCCAGCTGGATCTATACTGGAAACCTGTACTGGAGGGAAAGGCTAGTTTGAAATCCTTCACCATGGGGCGTCAGGACAGATGATGGACTTGGGGTCTTTTTTCTGTCCGTGTTCTTCTGTTTTTCTCTGACAGGAGCTAGGCACATACCAGAGGTGAAGCACCTGATGTCCTGGGGTGGGGAGGGGGCTTGGCATGCTCATCATTGCACTCCTGCCATCTGACTCAGGAGAGACATTGTTGTCGGCTGTGAAGGTTCTGGCTAGAGGATGGTGCAGCTGTGGCAGTGCCAGTGACAGGCTGGGGGACAGGGTGAATCAAAGTGGGGGGGGGGTTAGGTGGACCAAAAAAGAATAGAATGTATTTTAATTCTTCATCATCTAATTGGGTTTTTGTAACCTTGTGGTTGGTTGAATGCCGAGTGCATCATCGAGGTAAAGCACGTTGCACCCTGGGGAGGTAGGGAGGACACAGCCTGCCATGCATCTCCACATACTCACGGCTGGCTATCAAGGACCAGCACTGAGTCTACTGTAAAGGCAGCAGCCTACCTTTCCGGCCAAAGGAATGGTGCAGCTGTGACAGTCCCATTTATTTTATGGGGTGGGACAGGGAATCGGGTGGGGAAAACAAACACAATAACCAATGGTGTAGAGAGGCATACTCACTGTACACATGTGTACAGGTTTGATGAGTGCCTGTCATACACCATGTGCCTTGCTGTTAACTTTACCATACTAATCTGGATTATTGCAGCTAGTGTAGGCCACTGAGTAGGGTCTCTGTTCAGGCTGCTGTTGTGTACGAGATGGCTATATGTATAGCCCCTTCAGAGATTAGAGGACTCATCTGTCACACTACTCAGATGTTTTTGGAAGGGGGCAGTATGTGGAGTGCGGGTGATGTGTACACAGGTAGATGGGGAGGGTACCTGTTGCATAATGTGTGTACATAACAGCAATGACTGGCTACACCCGTGCCAATAATAAATGGAGATTGTGTGTACTCACAGTCTGTGAACACGGCAATGCCAGGGTTGCGGGGACCTGTAAGGTATCCACTTGCTGCGGGTTTTGAAGGGCTTCACTTCCCAAAGCGTAAGCAGTGTAATTCATGTTAGATAGGCGCAGGAGCTCTGCACTTGTCACAGGAAGTTGCTTTGCTTGAAAACCTGTGATAGAAAGGATGATGTCAGTTTCACACACAAAATACAATGGCATAACTGATATGCTAGGCTAGAATAAGATTATACCAAGTATCTTTATGACTGCCCCCATGCTACCAGTATCTAGCATGTAGGTTTATAAACAACTATATTAGAATTGGCTTAATTGAGATATTCATTGTGATGTACACAACCTTTAATATATAGTTTGTGACCTACTTGACAGCCATTGGTGGCTGGGTATGAAATAACAGAATATCTTCTTTGAGGATATCTCTTTCATCAGGCCACACCTATGGAACTTATAGCTGCCAGGTGCTAGGACCACATGGAAGCTTCTGCAAGCAGTCCACCAGGGGCTGCCCTCGACTACGTCAGACGTCAGCTACTACATAAACGTGGGTGGTTCCCTTCCCTCCTCAGTTCTTTTCCCACTATCGACCATACTTGTCAGACCACTTTCAGAAACTCTGCTGCAATAGCACTGGTTTATTTTTCTCTCCATGGTAAAGTAATCACTTTTATAAGTGATTTTCGAGAGCATGTATGTCATCAAAGAAACTGTCTAAACTGTTCTGATATTGTGAATGCGGTGAGAAGATCTAAACTGACGATTCTCACGACGTCTGTATCTGTTGCCGCAGCCCAGACTACAATGTGTCTGCCAGATTTGTAAGGCTTTTAACACAGCCACCCAGTGACATTGAAAAGGAGCTTTAGAAAAGCACCTCTTGAAGCAGAAGGTAGCCCGCATGGAGAAGGAGCTCCAGTAAAAGAGTTCTGCTGCATCACTGGCCCACTCCTCTGGATCCAGATCATCTAAATCCTGGGAGAAGTCATCCAGGACCCATAAGCACAAGCAGTGGGAGAAGGAAAAGGAGAAGGAGACAACCTCCCAGTGCACTCTAGTTTGCCCCACTGCACAGCAGGTACAACCTCTGTAGTGCCGTCGACCACTCTTGCGGTGACGCTGCTCACCCCCCTGACTGTTGCCCTAACCTCCACTACCACGCCTAGAAACATAGGAACATAGACTTTGACGGCAGATAAGGACCGCTAGGCCCATCTAGTCTGCCCATTTCCCTACCTACAGGATAGGCCGCAGATCCTAGTTAACCAACAGCCTATATCTTCCTGTCCCCCACAAGAATTGCCTTATGTCTGTCCCATGCATTCTTGAATTCTCCCACAGTTTTAGACCCACAACTTCCTCAGGAAGGCTGTTCCATGCATCCACCACCCTCTCTGTGAAATAATACTTCCTCACATTGCCCCTGAACCGCCCTCCTTCTATCTTTAAATTGTGTCCCCTTGTTCTTGCAAGTCTCTTTTCTGAAAGATGCTACCTCTTGGACTTTGTTGATTCCTTTGAGGTACCTGAAAGTTTCTATCATGTCCCCCTCTCCTTCTTTTTCCTCAAGGGTATACATATTAAGCTCCTTTAGTCTCTCCTCCTCACGGCCTCTTTTGCAGACCCTGCACCATCTTAGTTGCCCTCCTCTGGACTGCCTCTATCCTGTATATGTCCTTCGGGAAATGGGGTCTCCAGAACTGGACACAGTATTCCAGATGGGGTCTCACCAACTGTCTGTACAGAGGGATAACAACTTCCTGTTTTCTGCTGCTGATGCCTCTCCCTATACATCCCAGTATACCCCGGCCTCCCTACTGCCTTCTCATTGCTTGCTAACCTTAAGGTCATCTGATATGATTACCCCAGGTCCCTTTCCTGTTTTGTTGTTGTTACTACCTCCCACCCATTGTGTCTTCTTCCCTGGGTTCTTGTTTCCCAGGTGCATTATTTTGCACTTTTTGCATTGAATCCCTAGCTGCCATCGTCTGACCATTCCTCCAACCTTAGCAAGTCCTTTTCATCCTTTCCACGCCTCCTTGTGTATCAACCCTGTTGCAGATCTTCGTGTCATCTGCAAAAGGCATACTTTTCCTTCAGTCCCTCTGCAATGTCACTGATAGAACATTAAAAGGACTGGACCCAATACTGAACCTATGGTGCCCCACTAGTAACGCCCTTTCTTCAAGTGGACTCCATTTACAATTACCTTCTGTGTCCTGTTGTCCAGCCAATGTTTTACCAGGCTACCACCCTGGGACCCACTCCCAGGCTGGTTAATTTGACTAATAATCTTTTGTGTGGGACTGTGTCAAATGCCTTGCTAAAGTCTAGGTAGGCCATGTCCACAGCCCTTCCCTGGTCTACTACTTTGGTCACCCAGTCAAAGAAATCTATTAGATTCGTCTGACATGACCTTCCCACTGTGAACCCCATGCTGCCTTGGATCCTGTGCTCCACTGACCTCTAGGTACTCAACTATTCTTTCCTTCAGAAGTGACTCCATCACTTTCCCTACCACAGAGGTCAGACTGACAGGTCTGTAGTTTCCTGCCTCTGTCTTGGTCCCACTTTTGTGAAGGGGAATCACATCTGCCTTCCTCCAGTCCTCGGGTACCACACCATCCTCCCATGATTTATTAAAAGAGTAGCCAGTGGTTTCACTAGTTCCTTCCTTAATTCTTTTAGAATTCTGGGGTGAATTCCATCAGGACCCATTGCTTTGTCCACCTTCAATTTTAGGAGTTCTTGCAGAACCCTTTCTTCTGTGAAAGGACTGGGATCGACCCCCCCTATCAAGAGTGCTTCTGTTAATTGGATTAGGCACTTCCCCCTCCTCTTTTGTGAATACTGAGCAGAAATATTCGTAGTATGGCTGATACATCACCATCGATGTTAGGGGCCTTGCCTCCTCTGTCAACTTCCACCGACGCACCCATTGACCACACGGACGCAGATACCCAGGCGGTACTGTTGCCCTTCACAGACGTGTTTTGATGCCTGTTGCCTCCTCCTGTACCAGGAGGCCTATCAATGGGGCCTGTAATTCAAACCCACATGACAACATACCCTAGGGCAGAGTCTCAGCCACCTCCTTGAGTGCCGATGACCTCACCAGCACACTCCCTTCGACCCATCGACCAGACCGATGATGACTTCGAATATAATCCTGATCTCATGATGCAGGATGAAGAGGAGGAACCTGAAGACTATGTGGACAGTCCTTATGAAAGAACTAGTTCCACTGTCTCCACCTGCAGTGAGGACTTGGTGGTCTACACCCCATGGTCCCCTCCAGAGGACCCCTCTTTCATTGCCATGATGCAGCAGTTACAAACTGCTGTGGGTTTTGATTTGGAGGAACAGGATACGACCAAGAAAAACCTCATAGATTTCTTGGAGTTACCTGATGCTCCCCCTATAGTGGTACCACCCGTCCTCCCTGCCCTAGAGGATGCCACATTTTCTGCGTGGCATAGGCCAAATGTAATTCCTGCCATACCAAGAAAGGCAAACAAAATGTATATGGCTCCCTGAGGGAAACCCTTCTTTGCTAGCCAACCTGAGGCAGACTGTAGTTATCAGTGCTGCCTATGATAGGTTAAGGGCACCAGAACATCTCAGTTGTCTCCCTCCTGTTAGAGTCCAGGAGGCTGGATGTGCTAGGTAAGAGAACTATCGCCTTAGCCTCCCTGGGGCTCAGAATTTCTAACTATCATGCCCATATGGTCAAGTACCAGAATACACCTGGAGAAAGGCCAAAGCAGCTGCTCAAGCCTTGCCAGAGGGTACACCCAAACAGGAGCTTCTCAAAGCTGTCACAGCTGGTGCTGATGTAGGAAAACACCTACTTCGTATGGCCTATGATGTATCTGATGCTTCGGCCTGGGCTGCTGCTTCAGGAATATGCCCAAGGAGGTACTCCTGGCTAAGCGTGGCAGGGTTTATGAATGATGTACAACAGTCCATTCTCAATGCCCCTTTTAGAGGAACAAATTATTTATTTATTTAGCTTTTGTTTACCGGGTAAGTACACTAGACAAGTATTATGCCTATTTTCAGGAATGACCCGGGAGAATACAACATAAGGAACAACAGTCAAGGAGACATGGCAAAGAGAGTACAGTTTTTTGTCACAGTAAACAAACATGTGGGAAATACATTATTTGACGCTAGGGGAAACATGCAGTAGTAAGCACATTTCAGATTATACACTCTAGACTAGCTAGTTCAACTGACAGATATATACAGGTCATCATACATAGGAGTGGAGCATAGCTCAAGGACTGGATTTGACTCATATAACCAGGATATCCTTTCTAACCTCCTGGCCTCAGGTAGGACCCTGAAGTCAGTACACTCCTTCTATCATACCCAACCAAGTGGTAGACTGAGGAAATCTTTTCACTCGGCTGGTGTGAGATGCCGTCCTGCCACCAGACAACCAGGTATGGGCAAGGGAGCAGGAGCCTTGCCCATATCAGGCACCACTCCAGGTGCACACTCAAAAGCTTCAAGAGTTGGTGGCGCAGCAGGAGCCTCTACAACCAGTTCTGCCTGACTCCTTGTACACCACTCAGCTACCATTACCTGCAGGGGTGTTGTTGGGGGTCATCTCTCCCTCCACCTAAATCAGTGGAAGGAGGTGACATCAGATGCCTGGGTCCCAGAAATCATAGCACAAGGTCATGTTTTGGAACTTCTAGAAACACCTCCAGATCATCCACCAGTGCCAACACACTATCCTCCAGGCCATATTCCTCTGCTCCTGCAAGAAGTGCACACTTTGCTTCAGAAGAGGGCTATAGAGCCTGTGCCTTTGGAACAAAGAAACACAGGGTTCTGCGCTTGGTACTTCCTAGTTCCAAAATGGACAGGAGATCTGCAGCCTATTCTAGATCTCAGGGACCTGAACTTTTTATAGAGCACAAAACGTTCAGAATGAGCATCCTACAGGGCCTGCTCCCACTACTGCAAGCAGGGGATTGGATCTGTTCCCTCAACATGAAGGATGCCTACCTTCATGTCAAAATTCACAAACCTCACAGAAAGTATTTGAGGTTCCTGTTTCACGGGGAACATTACCAATTCAGAGAATTGCCCTTAGGCTTGTCCTCTGCACCACAGATCTTTACCAAATGCTTGGCAGTGGTGTCAACAGCCCTTCACAGGGAAGGCGTGTATGTCTTTGCGTGCCTGGATGACTGACTATTGAAAGCCCACTCAACGTAGAAACTCCTGCACACCCTAGCTCGAGCAAGGCAAATATTTAATGCCAAGGGGGTTACTGTCAAAGTAGCCAAGTCTGTCTTGACACCTTGTCGGTATCTGTGGCACATAGGAGAAGTTTTGGACACAGCCCTAGCCTCAACCTTCCTGCCTCTGGACAGAGCCAAACATCTGACTGCACAGGCCCAAATGGTCTGCAACAGCCGGTATGTCACAGCCAGGACATTCCTTAGGCTCCTGGGCCTTATAGCAGCAGCCACTGTCACAGTACCTCTGGCCAGACTGCACATGAGGATCCCTCAGTGGATTTAAGAGTCCAGTGAGACCAACTCACAGACAGTCTAGACCAGAGAATTCTAGTAACCTCTCCTGTACACAAAGTGCTCAAGTGGTGAATGGAACACAGAAACTTGTTAGAGGGGGGGTTCCCATCCTAAATCCCCTCTTCTCACCAGATTTTTACTACAGATGTCTCAGGGATGGGCTGGGGGAACACTTATGGCCCCATCAGATGCAGGGTACATGGTCCACAATGGAGAGCACCTGGCACATAAATGTTCTAGAAATCTAAGCTGTCCTGTTTGGCCTACAGGCCTTATAGGCTTATCTGTCTCCGGGTCCTCTGTTGGTACAGATGGACAACGTCAGTGTGAGGCATTACATCAATAAACAAGAGGTAAACTCACTCTTACCCCCTGTGCCGGGAAACAATGAGAGTCTGGTATTGGGATCTGGAACAATTTCCCTTTCCCCTTTTCTGGGGACACACATTATCCCTCTCGTGGAAGGAGAGGTTCCTGTACGGCTTCCCTTTAATTCAGAGGGCTCCACTCAAGCTCCAGATGGAGGGGGCAACCCTGATCCTCACTGCTCCCCTATGGCCTCGCCAGATCTGATTCCTTTTACTGCAGCAGCTGGCAGTGGAACCACCAATACCTTTGCCCTTATGCCAGGGCCTACTGTCACAGGAACAGGGAACTCTGGTTCATCCGGACCTCAAATCGCCTCATCTTTATGCATGGCTCCTGAAAACACAGCCATTGCCAGGTTTGGGGTTTCCCAAAAGGAGGCTGATGTCTTGTTGGCTGACAGAAGGCCTTCCACCAGGTCCACTTGTATCATGAAGTGGAAGCCGTTTGCCTTGTGGGACACTTCTCATCACTTAGAACCATTTGCCTGTCCAGTTAATCAGATTCCAGAGAATCTGCTGTCTTTGTCAGATGCAAGCCTGCAGTTTTCCTCTATCAAGTGCACTTGGCTGACATTTCAGCTTTCCATGTGCCTATTGAGGGTCATACTGAGGGTTGCCCAGCTGGAGGTGGGCTGTATTTTCTTGAGAGTTATTCTACACTTGAAGCCTTTCTGCAGTCCAGTCCGAGTCTGAGACCTGAATTTTGTTTAGGAAAAGCTTACTTTGGCTCCTTTTGAGCCAGCTGCAACTTGTGGCTTATGCTTTCTTTCTTGGAAATCATTGTTTTTGGTTGCAATGACTTCTGATTGAAAGATTTCAGAGCTACAGGCTCTAATGCGTGTGAGTCCTTATTTGATTTCCCACAAAGACAGGGTATCTTTGCGTACTAATCCTAAGTTTTACTAAAGGTGGTGTCTAAGTTTACTTTAAATCAAACCATCCACCTACCAGTTTATTTTCCTGAGCATGCCAATCCAGGGGAAGCCTTGCTCCATACTATACAGGTGCATAGAATACTCAGGTACTATGTACACCACATGAAGGACTCTAGGACATCCTCGCAGCTTTTTATTTCATTCACCCCTGGGAAAGAGGGTGCACCAGTTTCTAAACAGTGCCTGTCCAAATGGTTAGCAAACTGTATTACTTTCTGTTATAGGAAGTATGGTAAGGAACATTCTGGGGTTGTTCGTGTTTGTTCCACCAGAGGCAGGGCCACATCTGTTGCATGTTTCAAAAATGTGTCTGCTGCAGAAATGTGTGCAGCTGCCACCTCGAATACTGTCCACACTTGCACTGAATACTACAGTCTGGACATTGCCTCTCCGAAAAGTGACGGCTTTGGCCTAGCTGTGCTTCAAGGCCTACTTTCTTAGGCGTGTAGACTCCAGCCACCCAGGCTGTTTGTGGTCAGTATTCTTCAGTACTTGATCCATAGGTGTGACCTGATGAAAGAGATATCCTTAAATAACAGTTATGTACTCACAGTAACAGTAGACCTTTGAGAGAGTCTCTTTCATCAGTCCATGCCGTCCCACCCTCCTTCTCTCTGTAGGATCCTGAGACTCTAGTGAGTGTTTTCTCCTTTTCCATGAGGGTCTACCTGCTGTTCTCTGCCTTGCCTGGTTGGCAGAGCCCTAGGTTCTCTTCTGGTTCCCTACAGGGAAGTCCTCTGAGTATGATCTTTGGCGGGGTAGTGAGGAGGGAAGGGATCACCCACGTTTATGTAGTAGTTGACGTCTGACATCATCATGGACGGCTCCCAGTGGACTGCTTGCAAAAATTAACCTGAGGCCCTAGTGCCTTGTGGTGATAAGCTCCATAGGTGTGGCCTGATGAAAGAAATTCTTTGGAAGATCTACTGCTACTGTGAGTATGTAACTGTTCTTCATTTACCCTGTGTTGATAGCTCTGTGAAAATGAATTGTGGTATCTGATACTAAACCTCCTCAACATGTAATCTTTGCTGTTGGGTAGGTCACAACTGATATCCTGAAGGTTGGGTACGTCACAGAGGAATACTGAACCAATCGGTCAGGAGCTTTAAAAACATTACAGTAGCATCGTGCAGCACTGAAACCATCAGTGGAAACCAAAGAGTAACAGTTCAATCTTCACACAAACCGCAACTTTTAAACTGATGTTGTGTAAATCAATTATACAGTGGCTTGACTCAAAATACACACTATATTACCACTTGTGAGGGAACATGACTTTCATGACTCGTTTGTGGCTCTGCCACTTGAGTTATGGCCTGTAGGGTCACTTGCATAGCAAGCTATAAGTCTGGCACTGTGCACGTCATAATAAGCAACTGTGGGCCACTCCGAAAACATGCTACAGGTCTGGCACAGTGCATTTCATAATAAGCAGCTGTGGGCCACTCATAAAGCAAGTTACTGTACATGTCTGGCACAGTGCGCTATGCAGTGTACATCATGGAGTGTAGGAAAGGTATAAGCTAGAGGTGTTGGTTATATTATCTTTTCCAAAAAATAAAATTGTAAAAAAGAAAAAAACTACATTACTGCTTCTACTAGGGGTAAAGTGTATAAAGAGAAATTAAAAAGCTAGGGTAAAATGTCCATGGAACCTTGGCAAATCAGTGTTGTGGTGTTCCTCAGGGTTTGCCCGATCATGCAACGCAGTGCTGGCATTACTATAATATCGGCACTATCTTGTTACACTAAGTAAATGCCACAGCAATGCTTGCAGAGGGTGCTGATATTACCATGACCATTCAAACCCTGAGGAACACCATACCAAGGTTCCCGGGACTCCCCACCGGGTGACAGATAGATAGATAAATGATAGATAGATAGATAGATAGATACTGTCTGTGTATAGATAGGTAGATAGATAGATAGATAGATAGATACTGTCTGTGTATAGAAAGATACTGTCTGTAGATAGATAGATAGATACAAGGATAAAATTAGACGCCCCATTAATAAAACTCAAAGAAAACAGAGGCTCTTCACACAGCAGGCACCACCGTTGTGGAATACATTACCTGCATATATTGTTGCCAGTGACACTGTGGTATTCTTTAAAACACTTTTGGATGACTACATGGGAGAAATGAAATATAAATACCACCACTAACCACATGGTGGTGAGTTCATTATGGGCCTCGGCCTTACAAACTTGTAGTTCTAGTATAGATACTGTCTGTAGATAGATTTTATTTTATTTATTTAGTTGTTGTTTACTGGGTGGGTGCGCTAGCCATAAAGATGACTGTTTTCAGGCACGACCTGGGAGGTTACAGGGCAGACATTGCAGATATAACAAACAGCAGATTACATCGAGGTACTTAAACAGGGTGTTGTGAAACATTAAACAATAGGCTAAGCAGCACAGGTAGTATGCAGGGTATTTCGAAAAACATTAAACAATAAGCTACACATTACAGGTGGTACACAGGGTGGTCCTAGTAGGATCATAGAGGTTTTTACAGTCATAGCATGACGAAAAACATACATTAGCAAGAGTATTGCAGTAGTAGTCCTGAAAATACGATTTTAAAAGTACAACAAAAATAGATAAATAAAAATGTGGTCAAATACTGACAAGTGCAGGGTGGTAATGGCAGGATTGTGAACATTAGCGATAATAGCAGGTCAGGATAAGGAAAGGCAGGGTATAGGATAGGAGCTGGCAAGAGAGAGAGAGAGAGAGAGGGATGGCTGCAGGGGGCTAGTGTCAGGAGAGAGAGCTGGGATATTCTGTACCGCAAGGAGAGTATTGTGGAGAACAGGTAAGAGCTTCGGGATAGGCAGGATACCCAGAGGACTAAGGAGGTTTGAAACGGGAGCATTGGTTGGTGGAACTGAGATGCTGGTGGAGCGCTTTTTTAAAAGCATTGTATGTAGGAGCTAGCCGGATGTCCAGAGGGAGTGAGTTCCATAATTGAGGTGCATGGTGGGCAAAGGCTGTATAGCCTTTGGTGGTATTGCATTTGGGGATGCATAGTAGGGATTTGTCAGCCGAGCGTAAGCCATAGTTGGAGGTCTGGTAGGTGAGTGGCTTGGCCAGAGTTGTTGGGGTATGAGATCTCATCATGCTGTCGACAGTGGAGACGAGGGAGTAAAGTCTAGTATCATTGGGGGACAACCAGTTTAGATCCGAGTATAGTAGACAATGGTGTTTTAGTCTGTGGGAGGCTGAGGTGAACCTGCAGATGTTGTTATAGGTGACATCCCACCTTTGAAGATTTGATTGTGGTAAAGGAGCATAAGTGACCACTCCATAGGTCAGAGTAGGTAGGAGTCTGCCCCGAGCTATAGCCACTCTAGCAGTAGGGTTAGCATGTGGCTGGTCTGGTATGACATGCCGAGCTTGGAACTGACTGATCTGCACACATTGATGATGTGGAGTTCAAAATTTAGAGATTGGTCAAGGGTGACCCCAAGATATTTAAACAACATCACAGGAGTTATGAGTGAGCCATCTAAGCAGGAGACCCTGAACTTGTCATGGAATGTCTTGAGTTTAGGGAGGGTCCCGAACAGCATGGACTGTGTTTTTGCCTCATTTAGAACAAGTTTGTGGTCCCATAGCCAGGCTTGTGTGCGTTGGAAATCGGAGGTGAGACGTAGGTTGATATTGGACACATCTTTCGCACTGGCATACATGACTATGTTGTCCGCATAGAGTAGAGATGAGGTGTAAAGGAGATTAGTAGTGATGCTGTTGATAGAAACTGAGAAGAGAAGTGGCCCAAGGATTGAGCCTTGGGGAACTCCAATGTTCACCATCTTTAGGTCGGAGCATGTAGAATTAGAAACATAGAAACATAGAATTTGACAGCAGATAAGGACCGCTTGGCCCACCCAGTCTGCCCATTTCCCTACCTACTGGATAAGCTGCAGATCCTAGTTAACCAGCAGCCTGCTTCTTTCTACCCCCACCCCCCAGAATTGCCTTATGACTATCCCATGCATGCTTGAATTCCACCACTGATTTTGACTCCACAACCTCCTCCTCCGGAAGGCCATTCCATGCATCCACAACCCTCTCTGTGAAAAAATACTTCCTTAAATTACCTCTGAGCCGCCCCCACTCTATCTTCAAATTGTGCCCTCTTGTTCTTGCACACCTCTTTTTTTGAAAGATGCTACCCTCTTGGACTTTGTTGATTCCCTTGAGGTACTTGAAAGTTTCTATCATGTCCCCCCTCTCCCTCCTTTCCTCGAGGCTATACATATTAAGCTCCTTTAGTCTCTCTTCATATGTCCTCCAGTTGCAGACCCTGCACCATTTTAGTGCCCTCCTCTGGACAGCTTCCATCCTGTCTATGTCTTTGGAGATTGGGTCTCCAGAACTACACAGTACTCCAGATGGGGTCTCACCAGCTGTCTGTACAGAGGATAATAACTTCCTGTTTTCTACTGGTGATGCCTCTCCCTATGCATCCCAGTATCCCCAACCCTCCTTGCTGCCTTCTCACATTGCTTGCCCACCTTTAGGTCATCTGATATGACTACCCCAGGTCCCTTTCCATTTTGTTGTTGTTAGTATCTCACCCCCATTGTGTACTCTTCCCCTGGGTTTTTGTTTCCCAGGTGCATTACCTTGCACTTCTTACCATTGAATCTAAGCTGCCATACATTTGACCATTCCTCTAACCTTGCCAAGTCCCTTCTCATCCTTTCCACCCCACCTGTGCATCAACTCTGTTGCAGATCTTAGTGTCATCTGCAAAGAGACATACTTCCTTCCAGTCCTTCTGCAATGTCGCTTATAAAAGACATTGAAGAGGACTAGTCCCTAATACTGAACCCTGCGGTACCCGCTAGTAACCCTCCTTTCTTCTGAGTGGACTCCATTTACTATTACTCTCTGTGTCCTATTCTCAGCCAATTCTTTACCAGGCTGTCATCTTGGGACCCTCCCAGGCTGGCTAACTTATATATTAATCTTTTGTGTGGGACTGTGTCAAATGCCTTGCTAAAGTCTAGGTAGGCCATGTCCACAGCCCTCCCTGATCTACTACTTGGTCACCCAGTCAAAGAAATCTATCAGATTCGTCTGGCATGACCTTCCGCTGTGAATCCATGCTGCCTAGGGTCCTGTCCCTTCTGGCCTCTAGATACTTGACAATTCTTTCCTTTAGAAGTGATTCCATCATTTTCCCTATCACTGAGGTTAAACTAACAGGTCTATAGTTTCCTGCTTCTGCCTTGCTCCCACTTTTGTGAAGGGGGATCACATCTGCCCTCCTCCAGTCCTCGGGTACCACCCCATGCTCCCATGACTTGTTAAAGAGGGTAGTCAGTGGTGTCACTAGTTCTACCCTTAGTTCTTTTAGAATTCTGGGATGAATCCCATCAGGCCCCATTGCTTTGTCCACCTTCAGTTTTAAGAGTTCTTTCAGAACCCTTTCTTCTGTAAATGGGCTGGTATCAACTTCTGTATCCAGAGTGTTACTACTGTTTGTTTTATATACCTCCTCTTCCTTTGTAAATACTGAGCAAAATATTTGTTTAGTATCTCTGCCTTTTCACATTCTCCTCTGCCCACCTCCCTCCCCTTTATTAAGCCTCACTATCCCTCCCTTGGTCTTCCTTTGCTCCCTGATGTACCTATAAAAGGTTTTATTCCCTTCTTAACTGAGTTGGCTATCTTTTCCTCGGTTTGGGCCTTTGCTGTTCTGACTGCCTTCCCAGCCTCCTTTGCTTTAACTGATACAGTTCTCTGTCCTGCTCCTGCTGATTCCTTGTACTTCCTGAATGCTTTCTTTTCTCTTGAACCTTCACTGCCACTTCCTTTGAGAACCATAGTGGTTTCTTACATCGTCTTGTTTGTTTATTTGCTTCACACAAGGCTCGTTACCTCTGTGATGGCAGTTTTATTATTCCCCATTGTTCTTCCACCCTCCTTCCCGCCCATTTGCTAGTGCATTCCTTAGGCACTCACCCATTTTGGCAAAGTCAGCCCTCTAAAGTCCAGTACTTTTGTCTTTGTATGGCTTGACTCTATTGCTGTGTTTATTGTGAACCATACTGTTCGATGGTCGCTAGTTCCCAGATGGCTACCACTTCTACATCTGTGATCCTCTCTCCATCTCCATTTGAGAGTATCAAGTCTAATATTGCTCCCTCTCAGGTGGGCTCCAGTACTAGTTGTCTAAGGCATGCCCCTGTAGGGCATCTAGAATAACTGCACTCTTGAGTAGGCAGCTGCAACTGCGCTCCAGTTAACATCTGGCATATTCAGATCACCCATCAGCAATATCTCCCTTTTCTGCCATTCTAAGTATACTTTCTATCATTTCCTTGTCCACTTCCTCCCCTGAGAAGGGGTCTGTATCAACCCTGTGCGGATTGTGGTGCCATTGCCTGTCTCCAAATTTACCAGTGCTTCTTCTCCTCCTGTTTACCCTTTTGTTCTGTTGCTTTTATTCCTTCCCTTATGTAAAGAACTACTCCTCCCCCTTTTTACCCTCCTGTCCCTCCTGTAGATAGTGTATCCTGGTATGTTTACATCCCAGTCATGGTTTTTATTGTACCATGTTTCTGTGACTGCCACGATATCCAGATGTTCCTCCTCCATCAAGGCCACTAATTCAGGAAGCTTGTTACCTAGACTACGGGCATTGGTACTCATTGCTCTCCATTTTTTGATGGCCTTACCTTCTGTTGCAGCATCCCCCACTGACCGTTCTACCTTGGTCTTTTTCTCATTTAGTACCCTGTTTTGTAGGGAGAGGCTGGGATTTTTCTGCTGCTTGTCAGTGCCTGAAAATTGAATTTAACGGTTTGGGCCCTGTTTGGACAGGCAACTATTAAACCAACTGACAACACTGTGAGCAAAGCCCATAGATTGGAGTGTGTCGAGGAGAAGTAGGTGGTCTACCAAGTCAAAGGCTTTTGACATATTGATGAAAACCGCTCCCGTGAGAAGCCCTGAGTCCATGGCAGCGAGGGTGTCTGTAGTAAATTTGAGTAGGGCGGTTGTGTTGCTGTGACCTTTTTGACAGCCATGTTGTGCAGCAGTTAGGAGGTCATTGTCTCGAAGGAATTCAATGGTTTGCATGGCAACTAGCTGTTCCAATATTTTGCTTAGAACTGACAGGATGGCTATGAGCCTGTAATTAGAGGGTTTTTTTAGGGTTGCCTTTTACGAAGACAGAGGTGACTCTCGCTGTTTTCCAAATGTCTGGGACTCTGCTATGACATAAGGAGAGTGTAAAAATTCTAGCCAGGGGTTCGGCAGTGAGAGGTGCGGCAATTTTTAGCAGCCTGAGCTCGATAACATCTGATCCAGTGGCTGTGCTATCCAAGATCTTTCTGAGGAGTATTGTGACCTCCCTATGAGTAATGGCCTTAAAGTGAAAGGAGGGTTTTTTGATGCTAGGCGAGAAGGAGTTGAAGGACCCAGTTGATTCGAGGTAGGGAAAGTGGATGTGTATTTGGTCAAGTCTGTAAATTGGTCATTAAAGAAATTAGCGATGGTCTGAGGGTTGTTGCAGTGGGCACCATTTAGTACCATGTCATTCGGGGTAGGGGAAAGGTTAGATCCCAGAAACATTTTTATGTGGGAACAAAATTTTTTAAGATCTCCTGATGCACTGGTTAATAAGCTTTTGTAATAGGAGATTTTAGCTGTCCTAATCTCCTTTTTGCATGTATTTCTAAGCGTCCTGTAGGTGTTTTCCTCTTCCTGTAGGCCAGAGGACTTGAAACAGCTCCAGCTTTTATCGCACTGTTTTATTTTGTTTAGTAGATCTTTTTTTAGCGAACGGGTAGGCTTCCCTTTGACTAGACGTGTTATCCGAGGGACGTGAGTGTCCTGAATGGCCGAGAAATTTGCAGTGACGATGCTGAGAGTGGACTGCATGTCAGAGGTCAGATACAGACTGGACCAGTCAATGTTGGCTACATCATGAAGAAAACTTTCGGTATTCAGGTTAGCATAGTTTCGGATGGTGATGAAATGCGGTTTATGTGGGGGTGATGGAGCCGGCCCCCAGGAGCAAAAGATTGGATGATGGTCTGTGATGGCATCTGCAAGAGTGACGACAGAGAGGATATGCTCAGTACGGTTTACTAGCACCCAGTCGATTAAAGTGCTGGAGTTGGAGCTGGACACAATCCTTGTAGGTTTGGTGATCATTTGATGCAAGTTGTAGCTCTGTATTTTGGAGAGTGAGCTGGCCTGGCACTTTCCTAACCAGTTTATATTTGTATCCCCTAGTAGGGGTACTTCATTTTAGCCAGAAAGCATGGCCGTTTGGTTGAGGAGCTCATCTAAGCCACAGTGGCCACTGTTTGGGGGGTTGTATGCACGGATCATATTTTGCCCCAAGTGTAAGGAGGAAGTGAAGAGACTCACACTGCATCATGGGTGTCTGTGTTCAGGACAGTGAGATGCAGGTGACTCTTTGAATAGATTGCAGTTCCACCCCCTCTTTTAGTGTAAGTTCTGTCTTTCTGAAGTAGGTTGTAGGAGGGAATAGAGAACAGAGAATCTGGGACTGTGGGTTTCATTCAAGTTTCGGTCAAACACAGGATGTCAGGCTTGTATAGGGAGACCCAGGCCTCTAGTTTAGGGAAGTCGTGCTCTAGGCTTCTAATGTTGTGGTGGACAATAAGGATGCCTTTAGTATTGTGTAGTAGAACATCCGAGTGGGATAGGTGGCAAGTAGGGCCAGGGTTAGTTTCAGTGTCATCGGAGAGCAAGATGGCCAGTAGCAGGAGGTACCAGAGTTTCCGATGGTAAAGAGGGGATAGAATCAGGCAGCGTAGGAAGTATTTCTTAGTATCTGCTACAGAGTGGTAGATCATGCCTTTAATTATTAAAAGAGGTGTCGAGTCTCGTGGTAGTTCATGGAGGCAGAGGAGGTTGGAGAAGTGAAAATCATTCAGAGGTGGCATAATTATGGTCTGTTTTGCTTCTGTATTGAATATTCTGTTAGCAGACAAGTGGATCAGGAGTGGCACGATGGCTAGAAAGAGTGGGTGCTTAGAATGGTCCATGGCACTAGTTCCCATCGCACAATATAGGAGGTCTAGTTGTAAGTCAGCAGGGGTGTTCAGCTAGGAAGGCACTTGGCAGTGCGTGTAGTGTCATGAGAAAGGAGCTCAGTTGAAGTGATGGGGTCTTTGACCAATCAGCGGTCAGGTGCTTCCAGTTCAAAATTCTGCATGGGTTGAGCGGCAGCTAGGCACCAAAGACGTACCTGGGGAGTAGCGGCTTTCAGTCAGCCGAACCAGTGGAATGGCTCGAGGCTGTGCTCCGGTGACAGAGAGGGCTTGTCCAATGGCTGTTTGTTTGGGGGTGGGCAGGTGCCTTTTCTTGTTGCTTGTCTTTGGAGAGCACAGGACTGACCTGTAAATCAAGCGTGGTCCATGGCGCTCAAGCTCCTGAAGGTGGTTTCCCTGGTCCGTGGGAGTGGACGTGGAGTCGGCAGTCCAGCAGCCCCAATATAAGGGCCAGTGGAAAAATAGGCATAGTCATCTGACCACACAGTGTCAATATAAGGCAGGGTCCACCTAGGGTGGGGGCTGGCGCGAAGCACCAGTGGGGTTACACTTTCAGCTGAACCAGCAGGGTGGCTCAAGGCTGAGAGATGGATACTGTCTGTATGTAGGTAAATAGATAGATACTGTCTGTAGATAGACAGATAGATAGATAGATACTGTCTGTATGTTGGTAGCTAGATAGATAGATACTGTCTATAGGTAGGTAAGTAGCTAGATAGATACTGTCTGTAGACAGATAGATACTGTATAGGTAGGTAAGTAGCTAGGTAGTTAGATACTGTCTGTAGATATATATTATGTCTAGAGATAGATACTGTCTGTAGATAGATAGATAGATAGATAGAGGCTTCTTACATAATGACTGCATTGTTTACTCAGCTAGCCTGAGTGGGGATGATTATGTCATTTAGAACCCTCGCAGCAGCATAACCATTTCTGAGACAGCTGCTCAGGGAAGTTTAGAATGTTCAAGAGAGTCTGCGTTTGGAAGTTAGAGTGACAGGAGGTCTGCCATTTGGGGGCTCTGCCACAGAGAGCCCTGTGTTTCTCATTCTAGTTTGGATTACATCTCCAACTCCCAGTGAAGTGGTGGAGACCTTTCTTCAGCAGAGTTCCAGGTCCTAGTGTGTGAGCAGCTGCCTTTGAGTAGGACTTTGTGTGAAAATTTCTGACAAGCTACCATGGAAAAGGGTGCTTTCTGGCTTGTTTCCATGCCTAAAGGAAGGAGCAACTAATCTGTGACTACAGAATGGGAGACAAGTTCTCAGTTTAGGAGGTTGTCTGGGATGTGTGTGCCCAAGATGAGGCTAGATCACACTGGCCAGGACCCCTGTTCACGTAAGTGTGTTAATTTGAAGTAAAGTTCAGAGTCTTTAGCAATTCATTGGGGATTGAAGGGTTCTGTGGCGTAAGCCTGAAGGAATGGCAGAGACTGTCGGTTGGGGAAAAGGGTGGGAGGAACACCATCTGGACTCTACAAGGCAGGGTTAACTGGTTTGTTGAAGGGCGCCAGGTTTCCCTGGGCAAAGGCCATTGCCACAGGAGGATGTTTGGAGCTTGTGGTTCAATCCACAAAAGTACACTCAATAGGAAAAAAAAGATGTTCCAAGTATGTGGCAACAGTCCGCTTGGGAAATGGAAATGTTCGGGGGTGTGGTTCAATCCACGTGCATACACCATGGGAAAAAGAAAGGAATTGTTTCTGTGGAAAATTGTACTGCCTAGCAAAGTGTGTCTGGAAAAGGAATGTACTTGTTTGCCATGACCAGCCATTGGGGGTCCACTTTGTGCTTTAGTAACATCTGTGAATAAAGTCATACTGCACAATCCCAGATGCAGCGTAGGACAATATGATCATTGCTTCTGTTTGGAATTATTAGGGCCCCCTCAGCAGTTAGGTCTAGTATATGCCTAGCATCCTCTCCCCTGGACCTGGTTGTTTATACAAAGGTTAATTTTGGTAATTGTACCCCTACCCTCTTCCTTTAGATAATGAGCCTGGTATACACTCTATAGCTAGGGGTGATACCAAACTGAGTATTTCTGCTAAAAGTAAATGGTATGCTATATGTGGGTACTAGTTCTGTGTTATGGGGTGCCAACTAGTCAGAAGTGGCATGGGGGTTACAGACAGACAGGCAGAAAGACAGATAGATAAATACTGTCTATAGATAGACACATACTGTCTTTATGTAGGTAGGTAAGTAGATAGATACAGTAGACAGCTACAGTAGATAGTTACTGTCTATAGGTAAGTAGATAGATACAGTAGCTAGACACTGTCTGTAGATTGATACGGTTTGTATGTAGGTAGGTAAATAGATAGAGATACTGTCTGTATGTAGGTTGGTAAGTAGATAGATAGCTCGATAAGATACTGTCTGTAGGTAGGTAAGTAGATAGATACAGTAGATAGACACTGTCTGTAGATAGATATTGTCTGTATGTAGGTAGGTAAATAGATAGAGATACTGTCTGTATGTAGGTTGGTAAGTAGATAGATACTGTCTGTAGATAGATAGATAGATAGATAGATAGATAGGTAGATACTGTCTGTAGATAAGAAGTACAAAAAAACAAGAACCCCAGAACAGATGCCCTAAGGCATGTGGGAAAAAAAACTAAGTCCAAATATTTTTTGTATGAGGAATCCTTTTCTTACCAAATGAAAAACCCATATGAAAAAATACCTTCATACAAAAAAGAATCGGGGTGAAGTCAAATTCTTTTTCATATGAGGGCATCCTTTTCACATGAATGAAAAAAGTTCATGAAAAAGGATCCCTTCATATGAAATAAGAATTGGGGAAAAAAACTAGGGACCTGATTCCAAGTCTGGCTACGCCGACGTAAGGCAGGATACACCACTCTCCATAGCGTATCCCGCGACTTGCACCATGCGATGCGCCCGGTGCCATTCCAGGAGGTGCCCTGTGCCAGTGCATCTGTGGGCTGTGACCATCACAAGCTGTGACATTACTTACGCTGCAGCCCACAACTCCTGTCGCAATTGTGGGTTATGACCTGCACATAGCCCAATTCCAGGTGGGTGTCTGTCATAACGCCCAGTTGCAATTCCCAAAGCCGCAGTTGCGTAGGGAATATCTGACAGCTCGGAGCTGTCCTAAATGGCATCTGATGGCTGGCACTGTCGAATGCCACCATGCAGAGCCCCGGCGATGGTGCCATAGGGATCCCCTGGCCCCCTGTAGTACAACCCTGCCCTCCAACCCCCCAATCGTCAGAGACCCCAAGGAGTCCGATATTAGTGCACTGCCCCTGGATGCCTGTGCCATATAGCCAGCCTGTGCTGTATGGCCAGCCCCTGCCCCAGACCACCTTGGCAGACACTAGGGGGCTTCAGGGGAGCTGTCTGCCACCTGGCATGAGTTGCGACCTGAGGCCGTGATACGTCATGCATGGGCTACCGCCACAGGCATGGCGTTTCTCGCCTGTTGCAAATGCCAGTACCCTGCCACTTCTGGAATGCGGCGTAGGGTCCCTGGCAAAGGGGCGACTGGCGTAACTTGCAACTCTGTGCAAGTTACACCAGTTATCCTGGAATCGGCCCCTAAGTCCCAGTTCTTTTTTCATATTAAGGGATCCTTTCTCATGAGTTTTTTTTCACTCATACGAAAAAAGATGCCCTCATACGAAAGTTTAGGGGCATATGTATATATCAAAACAAAAGTCTTAATGAGTACTACAAGAATAACACATGCTCCCCCCCCCAAAAAAAAAAAAACATTTAGGGGAAATATAAAGAAACAATAAAAAATGAAAATTCCCATAGGATAGCACTGGAAATTCAACAAGCTATAACTCCCTCAGTATTCGGACTTAAGGGACAATCTCTATATGTAGATGCGTGTGTCTGTGTATATCATTGCAAATGCACTAGTTGGGGTAATGGGACAAAAGTAGGGAATTGTGGCATTAGGGTTTCTAATTCTAACACCCCACTTCCACCCTGCAGGCAGCAACACGAAAAACCATTACAGTTTGACCTCTCCTGCACCTTTGCAAATCAGGCATGGAGTGTGCCTTGGGGTTGTCAACTGTAATGCTCTTTGAAATTTGCTCCCTTGTGGGGGGGGGGGGTGCTGGAGGCAAGGCCCCCTGCAGAAACACACTCAATGTCGAAAGGCGAAATTTCGCCTTTCGATACTGAGTATGTCGTTGTGCCACACTTCAACAACATAGTTGTTCTTCTTCCCCTTCCATTCTATTTCAAGGCTATTCCTAAATCTGATGTCCTAGGCCTGCTGAATACCATTTCTGACAACACTAGCGTAGGCTCTGATGGTTTAGAACACAATCTTCTAAAACTGGCCACACCATTTATTGCTCAGCCGTTATCACGGATTTTTACCCTCTCTCTTTGCAGTGGAGTGATCCCAGATGTATGGAAAATGGCCAGACTCACCCGGTCTTTAAGAAAGGAGATAAAAAAGATATGGCTAATTATCGGCTGATAGCTATACTATCAGTTCTAAGTAAAATAATGGAAAAGCTGCTATCTATTCAAGTTACTGAATTCATGACTAAATATAACCTTCTCTCATCAATTCAGCATGGCTTTTGGAGAGGCCATAGCACCTCTACGGCCTTGCTCCACCTTACAAATGATACTAGCTGTTATGGACAGTGGCCACCTCACGGGTGCAGTTTTTATTGACCTGACAAAGGCTTTTGACCTCATTGACCATCCACTTCTACTAGATAGTCTCCTAGCTCTTGGTTTCTCATCTAAGTCGGTTGCCTGGTTTAATAGCTATCTATTGAATAGAACACAGCTCATTAGATTCAATTCCGCTGTGTCTAGCCCAAAGACAGTCAACCTAGGTGTTCATCAAGGATCGATATTAGGACCCCTCCTCTTCTCCATATTTATCAACAGCATCTCGTCAAACAGTCCTGACTGCTTGGCTGTCCTTTATGCGGATGACTTGGTACTGTATTGTAAAGATAAGAATACACACCATATAAACCAGACCCTTGCCACTGCCTTTAGGTCTATTCAATTCTGGCTTTACTTTCATAAACTAGTCCTTAATGTTGATAAAACGCATACTATGTTGTTTGGTTCAACAGTCAATTTAAACAACAATCGTGATCTATTTCAAGTATCTGGTCATGATGGCATGGCTGTCAAACCTGTACACTCTTTCAAGTATCTTGGAGTACTCCTTGATGAAAACCTCAACTTTGAAAAGCATATAATGTCTTTTTGTAAATCAGTCAGTGCAAAAATTGGTGCTGCTTACAAAACCAGCTACGTTCTTACGAAACCAGCTAGATTAGCCATAATCCATGGGATCTTGCTCCCGTCCTTATCCTATGGGGTAGTCACTTATCTGAGCTCATCCACCACTCTCCTTAGAAAGTGGGACACCGCTTATGACAGCATATGTAGGTATGCCTCGGCCTCACCCTGGTCTAAACACCACTGTCAGCTCTATGCAGACTTAAATTGGCTACCCCCTGCATCAGCTGGAACCTTTGCCCTTGGCTCCCTGACTGACAATGTTATAAGAACAGGGATCCCTGTATTGCTGGCCTCCCTACTAACTCCTCTGTCCCCTTCCCATGGCCTCAGATCATCCGACAAATCGCTGCTGAAAACACCAAGATGTAAATCTAACAAAGGAACCCTTGCTTTTTCTCACTCAGCGGCTAAACTCTGGAACTCCCTGCCTCTTAATGTTCGCCTAGCCCCCAACCATGCCCAGTTTAAAACGAACTATCGAAACTTCCTCTTCAGGTCTCCTATGCCTGCTTCAGACCCCCCTGAATTTTTGCTTTCAGGCTTCACCTCACTTCTCCAATGCTGCAAACTGCTCTCCTCTCGGCCTACCCTCCTGGTTATGTTACTAAGCACTTATGTATCTATCGCTTATGCTTCAGCTGCTCTTAACCCACTTGTGCGTACCACACACGTTTGTAATCATTAATTGTTGTTAATGTTAATGTTAGTGAACTTCTGACCCGTCCTGCTCCAAATCATGTAATTTGTCTAATCTTGTTCCTACTCATGCTTTGTTCAATTATTGTTTGCTCTGTATCTTGTTCTTCCTGCTATCAAATGTCATTCCCTGCCTACCTATTGTAATCTCCCGGGTCATGCCTGAAAATAGTCATGTCTTGGCTATGGTACTTACTCGGTAATCAAAAACTGAATAAATAGTTATTGAAGCAGCACAGTACATCCAGCCCTTTCTACCTTGAACATTTCAGACCACATTGCCAAACCGTCTAGGCACTAGTTGATGACAAAAAAAAAAAACAGCAGAAAAACACACATTTTGTGAACCTTTTTTCCCGCTCCGCATCTCGGAATCTACATATCTGCCTGGAACGAAACTTGGCACATCATGAGAGCTACACCCCAAGACCACACAAGCAAAAGTGTATGCAAATCTATTGAATAGTTCTAAGATATTAAAGTGCAAAGTTTGAGGTTTGATGTAGAAACCCTTGCTCAACTCTAACTATAGTGGCGCGGTAGCGCCACTATAATATGTAACACATAATCCACTACAGGGCGTGCAGTTGTGCTCTGATATATGCATGCCTTAGCATGTGTTATGAGCTTGAGGCCATAGGCTGAGTATGTTCAACCACTCAAGGCGTGCATATATCAGAGCATGACCACTTGCCCTGTAATGGATTAGCTGTATTATAAAATAGCCAAAATTGTGTTGCTGTTTTTTTTTTGGGGGGGGGTGAAAAATAAAAAGAAGTGTAGGCATACTGTCATTATGTGATAATGCATGGTCATGTGGTGTGTTTAGTCCAATCAGGAGACAACATTTTTACTGCGTTTTCTCACCCATTTTATAAAATATATATGCTCAGTTCAATTAATTCTTCACCACATGTGCCCCTCTTTCTCCCCTTTCCTCCCCCCACCACTCCACCAGAGGTAACCGTTTTTTCCCTCATAACTACTAAGGAAACCCTGCTTGCCCTTTCTTCCTTCAGCCTGTCAAAGTTTAGCCCTGAGGGGCTGGATCCTAAACTCTTTCACCTCCCAGCTCCTGCCATTGCAACTCCACTTACTCACCTGCTGAACCTTTCATTCTCACACTGCTCTGTTCTTTAGTCCTTACACAGTGTCCTGTGCTGAATCCATTCCAACCATCTCAGGGTCAACACCAAACAAAACGGTGTTCATGACCTTTGGTACTAGCCAGAAACTGGCCAGGCTCTCAAGACTTCCAGTTTTCTCCACATTGAATGCCCCCCCTTGAAATGGTGCAGTTCTTCAAGTACCCCGGTGTGTGTGGTTGGACAGTAAACTCGACTTCTCAGGCCACATCGATGCCGTCCTTGTGAAACTCCATCCTAATACTAGAATAAAGGTTTCCTACCCCTTCTGATCTGCTGGGAGTTGGTCACCAAAATGGTGCCCCTGGTTTTCAACTATGCAGATGTGGTCTATGGTACAGCCCTATCCGCTTCCCTAACCAGACTGGGCACCCTCTGCAATGCCTTTTTTTTGCTTGCTTCAAACTCCTCTCCTCGTATGCACCACTGCTTCCGCTACCTCTCCCTATCCATCCTCTCCCTACGCTCAAGTTGCCAGTCACTCTTACTTCCTTCATTTCCAAATACTTGTTTGGTTCCTTTCCCTTCTACATCTCCTCACTCCTTGCAGGTCCCCCCTGCTCCATGTTCCCTCCACTTTGTGGACCATCAAACCATCTCTGCTCCTCATCCCCATTCCTCTGGTGGGCAATCTGCTTTCTCTTATTGGCTTCCAACACTCTGGAACCTGCTGTCCTCTTCCCTCCACCTTTCCACCTCCCCAGGCTCTCTCAGGCACCAGCTGAAACTCCTCCCGCCTCACCTGCTTCCCGTAAATGGCCCTCTTGGATGACACTGGTGGTGCAGTGGGTAGGCACTTCTCCACCTAATAGGTCTCTAGTGCACTGAAATGGTTACCTCTGGACCCATCAGTGGCATTGTTTTGTATTTCTATAGGTGTGACATACTGTTCAATAACTGCACTTTAATTTGTTCCAAGTCTTTGTCTGTGAAGAATTAATTATTGTACTGTTTCTGCACTTTATTCTGTACCATGAAATGTACTGTGTTATGTTCACTGTACCCCTTGTAACCCATTCCCTAGGGGTTACACCTGGAAACGAGCTTCAGCTCAGTGTGCCTTTCCTGGTCACCAATTTTCAATTTAGATATATTAATATATATATATATATATATATATTACATGGATGGTACTTTTCCCCATAGAAGTGGTTAGCAGTTATTTCCATGTATACCCTTTTCTGGTATGTGCAATTGCAATAAAAATGAACAGTAACCATCCAAACGTAGTATTATAAAATAAAAGATGAGTAAGTAGGGGATACAAGGAAATACAGCCATCAAGGGGCTAAGCAGATAATAAAAGCATTCACCCTTCAGGCTTGTGTCTTTGTGGTCTGGTTATCCCCCCTCGATGGGTATATTTTTCTTGTACCACAATCTTACCCATCATTTATTATAGGGGTGTGATAGTGCTGCTATATTTAGGATTGAGTAGGCTGTTTAATGTTATACCCCTAGCTTTGCACTTTAATAGCTTCACCACTGTTCAACAGATGTGTGCAAAATTTTGCATGCGCAGTTTCCAGGGCAAGGTCTCTTGACTTGCCAAGTTTTGTTCTGGTTGGATTTGTGGATTCCAAGATTTGAATAGCAAACAAAATGACAAAATCTGTTTTTGGTTTTTTTATTTTGCTGTGTTCTGTCATTGCCTAGCACCCAGACAGTTTGGAATTTTGGACTGATATGTACAGGGTAGAAAGGTCATGGTTCAGAGTGGTGCCTTTCATTGGTTTGGTGAAAAGAAATAATCCATTCCACAGTTATAAGGATTTACATTTCAGTTCTGAGCATGCTCAGTATGGTCTTTTGGATAGCTGTTTCATATGAAAAAAGAATTTGGGCCATATGAAAAGGGATTCTGTTTTTTATGAGGGTATACTTTTTTGTGAGAAAATGTTATTTTTGTATGACTACCATCTTGTTTTGTTTTTTTCTTTCAAAAAAATAATTTTCAAAACCCATAAAAATGATACCATGAAAACAAACCAACACATGTATCTTGTTGACTTTGACCCCATTAGGTGGGCTCTGTAGTTACTTGTTGAAATAAATTGCACAGAAATGTGTTTTTAATATATTTTGTGCAATGATTTCCCTTTTTCGTATGGCCACTCAAAAGAAGATTGCCTTCATATGAAAACAGAATTTGGACTTAGTTTTTTCACATTCTTTTCTCATATGAAGGAATCTTTTTTCATGAGTATGACACAATCTCATGAAAAAAGATTCCTTCATGTGAAAACATAATTGGACTTAGGGTTTTTTCCACATTTAGACTTTAACAAGCCATAACTCCATCAATATTTACAGTTGAGGGACATCATATATATCAAAAGAAAGGTCTTAATTATGCTGCACCACTAACAGATAACACCCCACCAGAAATGTAGGGGCCTTATAAAAATATATATAAAAATTAAAACAATTGCTGGTTCCGTGGTGCCAAGCAATGGGGGATTGCTCTGGCATGCTGGCGACCTGGGATCTAGCCCCAAACCTGGGACGTCAGGAGTGGAGGCCAGCAGGGCGGGCTCAAGTGCATCTCATGGATGCTCTCCTCCCTGGGGGGGGGAGTAGGCTGTCGCATCACTGTTTCGTGGCTCTTGGTGGTGGCTGGTGGTAGTGCCAATGATGGCGTGGGTGACCAGATGATGTCAGGCACTCCCCCACCAAGTCAGCCATGAGCATGCAACCAATAGGGAAGGGGGTGGGCAGGACCAGAAAACAGGAAAGTGCCACTGCCATGTCCCAGATGATGGCCTCTCTGCTCCTCCCAATGTCAGACCCTCCACAGTGTGTATAATCTGTGGTCACCCCTCCCGGTGAAAGTGACAATTCCTTCACTAGGCCACGGCATGGCCCCTGGTGGGGATAAGCCGGCCACTTGGAGAGGGAAGTCAGGGGCTCTCAGGAGACATCCCGTGACGGTGGCCAGGGAAGGCCCCAAGCAGGGAACAGCCAGCAACAAGATGCCTGGGGAGTGGTGAGCATGGATGTACAACAAGGGGTGAGTTGGGGGTGCATTAAAGGGGATGATATGAGGCCCAAAGGAGTAGGACATTGGGGGGGGGCACAGCGGGTGCCAAAAAATAAATGGAAAAAAAAAAGGAAAATTCCCATAGAATAACATGGCAACTTTAACAAGCCATAAGTCCATCAACAGTTTGAGTTAAGGTACAATGTGTGTGTGTGTGTATATATATATATATATATATATATATATATATATAGTGTCAATGAGTACTACAACACTAACACATAACCGCTCTCTAAACATTCATGCAGTACACAATGCTTCTCAAAATTAATTGCAGTATTCACCATGGTGTCAAATCTACAAAGAAACTCCAGTCATCATCAAAAAAGCACCAAAGGTGTATCTAGTCTTCCACTACAACCATAACAAACGTCAGAGTAAACCAACAAACATTTATTGACTTTAATGAAAAACTAACTTTTGCCCATATACGATTAAGCGCTGGCAGTTAAGAGGGACACTTAATATATTTTTCCCTTTGAAGTGAGCCCCCCAAAAAAACAATTGCAACCAAGTACATACATTGCTTTTTTAGTGGTATGGATGCGAAGGGCCCCAAAGACCCTGCAGTTCCACAGCCAGATGCATGTGTGCATCTATGGAGGGATGGAAGTGCAGGGCCTGCGCTTCTCTACACACATAAATGTGTTCACATATATCCCGAAGGAACCTGTGTGAATGAGGATACAATTATACTATCTCAAAAAGTAAGAAAATTCTTTGCAAAAAAACTGCATTAATGCACCAGCTAAGGTTCAGATTAAATCAACAACAGCAGGGAAATTCGGTGTTAGGGTTTCCAACCGTAACGCCCCACCCCCACCCTGCAAGCAGTAAAAGGAAAAAACATTACAGTTTTGGCTCTCCTGAGTCTTGAGAATTAGGCCTGGGCCTTTTTGTCAAGCATTGTCATAACGCTCACCCCAGTCTCATATAGTCTGCACATCTGAGATTATTTGTGGATGGAATGGGGGAAGAGTTAGGACTGATAACCCAAAGGAGGACCCCAGGCCTGATTTGCCAAGGACAGCCAAATCGTAATTTTTTTTTCCTTTTGTTGCATGCAGGGTGGGGGTAGAGTGTTAGGGTTGGAAACCCTCCCACCACATTTTCCTACTTTAATTGGTTTAATCTGAACCTTATCTGCTGCATGAACACATTTTTTTTAAATATTTTTTATATATCTAATATGTATTTTTATGTATGTATACATATAAACATATGAATGTACAGTATATGTGTATGGACATGGAACAAGAAAAGTTGTCTCCCCAAGTACTGTCAATTAAAGCTTCCACTGCCTGTCATACAAAATTCAGTGATGAACGAGGGCATGAAAATTTGCGTACAGAAGTTCAGATTTGACAGGGCACTGGCTTGTTCATCCTGTTGAGGCTGGGAAGGAGCAGATGAGGAGACAATATCTCTCTGAGTATGCCAACAAGGCCGAGAACATTTAAAAACAAGGAATTATGATGATTTTATGAAAAACTCTTCGCTTTGCTCAGAAAACCATTTAACCAGTAACTTGCCTTGAGGAAGAGGGATTTTTCCTTCAAAATGTTGGCAGGCAACTTTAACAGTACTGTGACCATTGTGAAAATGGAAGAATGTATGTGGTGACCAAGTCCATTTCTTCAGAAACAGTAGAGACTTAGACAGGCTTTGTCCGGAGCAGACGCCTCCCTGTAGTTTCTTTTTGTTGCAGGTGGTGGGCCACACTGGGTTCCTATGTCTATATTTACGTGTGTGTGTGTGTGTGTGTGTGTGTGTGTGTTATGTATATAATATATATATATATATATATATATATACACACACACACATATACATACATTTATACAATAGGGTTTTGTGATATGCCGCTAAATAAAAATAGGTAACCTCACACTGAACTGATAGCAGAAATGTGACATGTGCACAGCACAGAAACAACCAGATAAATGCACTGTGTACGCGTCACCAGCAAATATCACCCCTCTGTACACGTCAGCAGTTGAATGAGCCGAACTACATTTCTCATACATTAAAAACAAAACAGAAAACCTGAAAATCATTTACACTCACTAGCTCCCATGTTCCTCGTGCAAACCGCAACACTTGAAAGGAAGAAATAAATATAAAACAACACTACATGAAATGCCGACCACGAAACATGCCAGAGCAAGACACCGAAACCGGAAGCAATGAGTATCACAGCCAACTTCACAGGAACCAATCAAAGCACAGAACCCAAAAAACAACCACTCAAAACAGCACAAAAATTAACTGAAAGCAAAAAACACCCAACCCACAAGCCGTACATGTTAACCAATGAAACGACCCAAAACAACTTCATTCAACCGACCCACCAATAAAAAGCAACAACTCAAACCATTCGCCAAACAACACGAAAGAAAAAAGTCGTGAAAGAACACCCGCACCGAAAAGCACAGGTACCACATAAATAAACATAATGCAAAAAGAAAACAAAATCAATGAAAGAAAGCCCTATTGTATAAAACGCATACACGATGGTAAGGGGCTGGATATGTGTAATATTACTCATGATAATCCCCAAGCTCACTTGCCACTCATGATATTAAACACATCAAGCCCCTTACCATCACATATCCCCTTTATATATATAAAATATATTATAGGGGCACAAGCGTGCCCCTATAGTTAGGGTTGAGTAGGCATTTCAATGTTAAACTCAAAATCTTGCACTTTAATAACTTTGCAAGCGTTCAATAGATTTGCACAACATTTGGTATGCACTGTTCTGTGGGGTTACATCTCTTGTTTTGGCAGGTCACATTCTGGTTGGATGTGCAGTTTCTGAGTTATGGAGAGGTAAAAAAAACGTTTTCGCTTATTGACTTTGTTGTGATTTTTCTTTGAACTTGCCTACAGCCCAGATGGTTTGGTTGTTTGGTCTGAAATTTTCAGGGCAGAAAGAGACTACCCCACAGATGTGCCTTTTGCTAGCCAGGTGAAAAAAGAATAAGCAGTTTTTAAGTTATTGCAATTGAAAAAATTGAAAAAATCATTTCTGTGCATGCTTAGTAAGCACTTCAAGTTAGCTGTATGAAACAAAGTAGGACTCCTGCTTCATATGGGGAAATTCCTACTTCGTATGGCTGCCATCTTGTTTTCAGTTTTGCCTTAAAGAAAATGTGGAAACCTCCCAAAATGATATTCAGGGGAGGAACCAACACATGTAGCTTTCTTATTGGGACCCCTTAGCTGTATTTTACACTTTACCACTGGAAAAATGCCCTTAAAATGGGCTTTTATTTCATTTTTAAATTCTTCCTTCGTATCCACATAATACGAAGTAGGATCCTAGTTCATATGATGAGGTACGAACTAGGATCCTAGTTCATGAGCTGAAACTCCTGGAATATTTATTTTAATAAAAAAAACTGTTTCAGATGACATCGGGATGCCCAGTGCACGTGTCGGCACTAGATAACACTGTCCCCAACTAAACACATTGTTGACATCAGGGTGCCCAATCCCCATGTCGGCAGTAGCCCTCCCCCCAAGGTAGGACACCGGGGAGCCCACTCCCAGTGTCCCCAGTTTAATCATACCCCCCAACATCACCAGTATTGTCGGACACTGGGGAGCTCACCCCCAGTGTCCTGAAATGTTTAATTTTGTTTACTTGAAAAAAAGAAAACCAGTCCTCCGACATCTATTTTTTTGTTTCATCCTGTAAAAAGAAAACAGTCCTTATTGTCTCCCCTTCCCCATCCTGACCCTCCCACTGAGCAAGCCACCCCCACCCCTGCCTTATACTTACCACTGGCATTCCTCTTTTGTCATCTTCTGTGGACCGGGACACGTCTGCACTCTTCAAAGCCAAACCGCAAACTGAAGAATCAAGGTAAGCACCTTATAATGGCTGTCAATGGCATTTCAAACTTGTGTTGATATCTCAGTCGTTTTTCATTATTTTTCCACCAGATTTTCAACATGGCCCTTTTGGGACCCCACCTCATGAACACTGGCACTGTCATTTCATTACTCAGTCCCGAAAGGTGATTTTGCAGTCACTGCATGGAATCACCTTTTGGGACTGATTAACAACATAACAGTGTCATTATTCATGAGGTGGGATCCCAAAAAGCCCATGTTGAAAATTTCGGGAAAAAATTCCAAAAAATGGCCGAATTATGAGCATGCGTTGCACAGTTTCTATGCAGGTGCATAACTTTGGTAATTTACAATATTTTGACTCCAAATTTTTAGCATACTCATTTTGTCACACCACCTCATGATCAGTACAGCTGTCATTTCTCACATCTAGCCTGAAATGTGTTTTTGCACCTGCGGCGCAGAATGGCACTGTTGTTGTGCGAAATCACCTTTCAGGACCAGTTAACGAAACAACAGTGCCAGTGTTCATGAGTTACGTGCATCCATTTAATTTATTCTACACATGCCATAACGTTGGTACTTTTGAATATTTTGCCTCAAAATTCTCAGCATAGCAATTTTTTTACGCCATCTCATGAACAATACAGCTGTCATTTTCCATATCCTGCCCGAAATGTGTTTCAGTGCCTGTGGCGCAGAATGGCATTGCAGTTGTGCATAATTACATTTTACCTTGCATTTCACAATTTCTGTGTTCCAGGGTACATGAGGTGGGTATTAAGATGGCTATGCTGACAATTCTGTCAGTGTTGTTCAACACATGGAGGGCTCTGCACTTCCACACCTTTATACATATGTGCATCTACGGTGGGATTCGGACCCTGTGCTCCCACAGTAAAATAAGGATACTATTATACCATCTCAAAAAGAAAGGAAATTCATTCAAAAAAAATCCGTTAATGCATCAGTTAGGATTTCTATTACAGCAACAAAGTCAGAAAATTCAAACTTAGGGTTATCAACCCTCCCACCCCCCACGCCTCCACCCTCCGCACCAACAGGCGTCGGGGTGTGCCTTGAGGTCTTCGTCTAACTCTCACCCCATTCTTCTGACTGTATACCATATCAGCTTGTTTACACATGGAATGAGGGGAGAGTTAGGGCCAACAACCTCAAGGCACACCCCAACACCTGTTGGTGTGTGGAGGGTGGGAGTGGGGTGGTAGGGTTAGTAACCCTAAGTTTGAATTTCCTGACTTTTGACACTGTAATAGATACCCTAACTGATGCATTAATAAAGTTTTTTGCAACAAATATCTATCTGTCTAGCACACACACACATAGATATTATAGGGGTGCAGTAGTGCTCCTGTATTATGGTTCTGTCTTCACTGCTATGTGAAACAGAAAAGTTTGAATTTTAATAACTTCACAACTGGTCAACTGATTCATGTGAAATTTTGCATGTGCTATGAAGGACCAAAGATCTCTTGATGTGGCAAGTTTTGTTTTGGTCGGATGTGTGGGTGCAGAGATATGGAATGTCAAAAAATGTGTAAATTGCCATTTTTTTGTCAAATTCTTTGTCATGCTGCTGCGCAGAAATGGCATGGAATTTTGGTCTGAAATTTTAAGGGAAGAAAAACCTGAGTCACAGATGTGCCTTGTGAAGATTTGTTGAAAAAATATTACTTTGTTCCAAAGTTATTAAATTTCAAAGTGTCCCATTATTTCCTATGGGAAGAGTTAGATGTTCACCTCGAAAAAGGATTCTTTATTGCAAATGTGGAATCCTTTTTTGCAAACACAGAGGGCTGGATTCACAAACTTTTTGAAAGTCCCTCAGCTGTGGGAAAACTTCGGCACAAGAGGGTTGCCACTTGCGGAGCCGCAGGTTTTCCATGGCGGCGGGTATTCACAAAGGTGGAGCTGGATTACGACCGGCTCCACAAATTATGGCAGCCTTTGGGTGGTGTTACTAGGGTTAGCACCACAGCTGCGGAAAGATATTAAGGCCGGTGGGAGCAGCCGTAACACCCTTTGCAACTGCTGAGGCTGTGAATCGGAATCTCCACAGCTTTGGGGATTTCAGTCCGCCACTGGTGTTGTGGAGTGGGACTTAGTCCCTGAATGGTTTTGTGAATCCTGCCCAGGATCTTTTGCTGCAAATTCAAAATCTTTTTTCATGCTACCACCATCTTGTTTTCAGTTAGCGGTAATTACTGAAAAAAATAGAGGGCTTTAGTAAACACCAGCAGTTGTGTTTGCCTAATCAGGACCAGTAGAATTGGATTCTGGGGCTAGGTTTTGGATTAGTTACTTAGAAATGTGCTTTTTGACCTTGCAGACTATCCTTTTTCGCAAATCGTGAAAAAAAGTTCCACGAAACAGGATCCTTTTTCACAATTTGTGAAAAAGGATTTTCTTTTACCGCAAATTGTGAAAAAAGATTTGCAAAACAGGATCCTTCTGTGCTGTTTGTGAAAAAGAATTTTCTTTTTCTGCAAATTGCGAAAAAAGAAAGCATGGAAAAGGATTCTTTTTTGCAATTTGCGAAAAAAGAATGTTTATATAGCTGTTTTTTGTCACTTCACAGTAAAAACAAGCATTTGTCAATGCCGAATGTTTGCTTACTGGCATTGGCAGTGGTAGTGTAGAAGTTACAGAGCTGCGTAATAGGAATGGCAGTGAAGTATTGAACTGAAGCCAACCCCACCACCACCCTGCAGAGTGACAGGCATTGGGGTGTGCATTTGGGTCGTCCAGGCATGTGACCCGCCATTTCACCACCCCACTCTGCAGAGACTGACAAAATTATCACGTGTTCCTTGAGGTCTTTGGCCTTTGTGCGCACCCCATTTCATTAGGAAATACGGTGAGATGGGTGCAATATAGAGAATGGGGTGAAGTTGGCATGAAGAGTCCAAGGCACACCTCAATGCCTCCTCAGTGACTGCAGGTGTGGAATGGTATGAGCATCACAGGCAAGAATCCCAAGTCACACCCCTGATTCCTGTCATTCTCTATAGGGTTGGGCGATTTAGTTGAAAAGCCTAATACCTCAGGCATTCGTTGGTATTTTAACTCCAAATTTTCAACATGTTTGTTTTGTGACCCCACCTCATGAACAGGGGGAATATCAGTTTGGTAGCCGAAAGCTGCTTATGCACAGTGACTACGGGATTTAGCACCACAGGTGCAAAAATATTCCGAACAGGCTGTAAAAAATGACAGCTGTACTCTTTCATGGGGAGGTGTAAAATGGCTATGTTGCAAATGTGTAGTAAAATATTTAAAAATGGTGAAGTCACGGCGACATAGAAACTGTGCAACGCACAACCGCTATATAAGTAGGTTAGGATATTTTATAGCAGATTGTCAACTCAGGCATTTTGGTGCCTCCGATCATGAACAACAGTGTCGCTGTGATTCTCATCTGTGCCGAACAATGATTTCCCACAGCGACCACGCATTCTGCACTGAAAGTGAAAACACACTCGCCATGTTGTGAAAAATGGCAGCTGTACTGTTCATAAGGAAGTGTTGAAAAATGCCACTAGTGAAAATCTGGACTGAAAATATTACAAGTCATGAACTAACGAGGATGCGTGGAAACTGCACAATGCTCACTCGTAACACAGTCATTTTATGGACTTTTGTCACCAAATTTTCAACATAGCCATTTTAAGACCTCTGCTCATGAACAGTGTAACTGTGATTTTCTTAATCTGTCTAAATATTGCTTTCAAATTTCACACCAACAGCACCATTGTGCCTAATGTGCGATAACACATTTTGGGTGACATATGAAAAATTGCAGCTGTACTGTTCATAAGGAAGTTTAATAAAATGGACATGTTGAAAATGTAGAGTGAAAATATTAAATTTGCAAACTTACGAGCATGCATAGGAACTGTGCAACGCACCGTCATAAAAGTCATTTTTAGGCATTTTTGCACCAAGTTTTCAACATAGCCATTTTAAGACCTCTGCTCATGAACAGTGTCACTGTGGTTTTGTTAATGTGTCCCATACATTGAGCTTGCACACCCGACTCGCCATTGTATGCTTCATGGGAAACACGCTTTGGGCAGGATGTGAAAATGACAGCTGTACTGCTCATAAGGAGGTGTGGAAAATGGCAATGTTGGAAATCTGGAGTGGAAATATTGAAAATTCACAAACCTATGAGCGCGTGGGAACTGCTGTCAACCACACGTAGAAACAGTCATTTTAGGAACTCTGTCACCAAATTTCAACATTGCCATTTTAAGATCTCTGCTCATGAACAGTGACACTGTGATTTCCTTAATGTGTCCCATACACTGAGTTCGCCCGACTACTTTATCATTTGCGCTACATGGCCGGAAACACGCTTTGGGTGAGATGTGAAAATGACAGCTGTACTACTCATAAGAAGGTGTGGAAAATGGCAATGTTGAAAATCTGGAGTGAAATATTGAAAATTAAGAACCTATGAGCTGCATGGAACCTGCGCAACACACGCCGTAAAACAGTCATTTTAGGAATTTTTCACCAAATTTTCAACATAGCCATTTCAAGACCTCTGCATGAACAGTGTCACTGTGATTTTCTTAATTTGTCCTTATGACATTGATTTCGACACCGACTGCACCATTCTGCGCTACAAGGGCAGAAACACATTTAGGTGAGATGAAAATGACAGCTGTACTACTCATAAGACGGTGTGGTGAAATGGCAATGTTGAAAATCTGGAGTGAAAATATTGAAATTTCGCGAACTTACGAGCCTGCGAGGAACTCGCGCAACACACCGTTAAACAGGTCATTTTTGGAATTTTGGCACCAAATTTTCAACATGGGTTTTGAGCCCCTTCTCATGAATGATGTCACTGTCATGGTGGTATTCAGTCCAAGGGTGATTTGCAGTCACTGCGCCGAAATCACCCTCGAGCCCGAATAACGCCATGACAGTGACATCATTCATGAGAAGGGGTCCCAAAAACCCCATGTTGAAAATTTGGTGCAAAAATTCTCAAAAATGCCTGAGATATGCAATAAAGTTGAACCCCTCCTATCTAGCCCATTATACAGCTTACCGGCATTTCCTCAGTTTGCGGTCGGCTTTGAAGAGTGCAGACGTGTTCCCGGTCCACCGAAGATCGTCGCGCCGGAGTCCGGAGGTAAGTGAGGGTGAGGGGTGGGAGGCTGGGTGCGCAGTGGTGGTGCGGGTTGTGGGAGGGGGGTTCGGGAGACGCCGGCGGGACCGTTTTTGTTTTACAGGTTAAAACAAAAAAAAAGATGTTGTGGGACCGCTTGCCACGCTGGGGTGGGCTCCCAGCATGGCACAACGACTTTGGGGGTTCAGCCGACGAGGGATTGGGCACCCTGCTGGCAAAAAATATAAAAAAAACCTGTGATGCTTTTGCCACGCTGGGGCGGGCTCCAGCGGCACAAGGACTTTGGGATGTTCAGCCGACGGGGATTGGGCACCTTGCCGGCAAATTATTGATTACCACGCTGGGGTGGGCCTCCAGCGTGGCACCAACTACTGGAAGGGGGAGGAGACGATGAAGCTCAGCCGACGGGATTGGGCACCCGTCGGTTATACGCTGCATGCGGGGCGCCAGATGCCTGCGGGTGGGAGGCTCGCGTGAGCAGCTGCTTATCACTGCTCACCTGCCGTAGTTCCCCCTTTCACCGGGAGTACTGCATTTTGGAGTGTGTCATAGACAGCTCCAAAATGCATTGGCTTACAGCGGCCGCGCCTGCCAGCTCGCTGCCTGAATTGGAGGAGGAGGTGACACACCTCCGAAATCTCCGATGATGGCACTATGTTTCTTGCACATGCGTGCAAGCAAACATAAAAATGGCTTGGTATTGTGGTGTGAAATTTTAAGGGTACAAAGAGCTTGATCCACAGATGTGCCTTTTACTGTTTTGGTGAAAATATATTACTTTGCTCTGGAGTTCTGTGGGGATTAAATTTTGCTTTGTTTCTCTTAGGATAACATTGTAATGGGAGTTGTACACAGACGTTTCTTTGTCATTCCGCTGTGAAGAAACAGTTTAAAATTTTGTTCTGAAATTTTCAGGGTACAAAGGGTTTGCCCCACCAATGTGCCTTTTGCTGGTTTCATGAAAATATATTAATTTGGTGTCCAATTACACAGCTGTTACATTTCCCTGTGTTTTCTATAGGATCACATTGAAATATCAGGTATTTCTTTGGGTCTGCACACTACGAGATGGGAGTGTAGGGCCACAAACAAAGAAGGGTTGCACTATACTGTCTCAAAAATAATTCATGGATGGGAGTGCAGGGCCTTCTATGCCCTGCGCTCCCACACACAAATATGAATACCATTAAGGACTGATGGGAGCACAAGGCCCTCCCACTGGGAATGGGAAATATGGATATGATTATAGTATCTCAGAAATTATGGGTGGATGGCACTGTGCACACCCACTCCCAAATATGAATACCATTATGCAGTGATGTGCACTCAGGCCTTATACATATATAGCAGCACAGGGCCCTCCGGGCCCTGCACTGCCACATGCAAATACCTGGAGGATTATGGAGTGATGAGAGTACAGGGAAATAAGGATATAGTTACAATCTCTTGCTCCACAAGCAAATAAGCCTATGATTATACTTTCTCATAGAGTTCACAACCCCAGGGCACACCTCTCACGCCTCTTCCTGCATGCGGGTTGGGGTGTTGGAGTTGGGAACATTAAGACCACATTTCCCTACTTTTTTGCTGGAACCCTAATGGTGCATTAACAAAGATTTTTACAGAGAACATGTATGTATATATAAATATATGTATCTATATATATATCTACATGGAACAAGAAGAGTCAATTAAAGCCTTCACTGCCTGTCATAGAAATGTCAGTGAGGAATGAGGGTATGAAAATTCACAGACAGAAGTTCAATGCCAAGAAAGTTAGTTTTGCCGTGGGGTATTAAAACACACATGGTTGTTGAACGTCCAAGCAGTCTTTTTTTTTTTTTTAAACAAAGAATCACTCTTTTTAGGCATGGACAAGAATGCTGGTTAGCAAAGAAAAAAAGAAGATTCTGGATTTTAAAATGGGAGGAAAGGTGGTAATGTGGCCATTGGAAGAGCAAGTATTGTGGGGAATGATTAGGTACAGATAGTCACAGCTTATCTGACCTAGAGGTGCGCTTGGTTGTGACTTGCTCACAAGCTCTGGAATCCCACACTGGGGCCAGACAAGGCTGAGTGGGTCATGAAGTTGAGGCACTCGACTTCTGGGCAGGGCACAGACTATCTGCTGTTTGCGCGCCACTCGCTGGCTGACTAAGAACTGACATTGTTGTTGGGCCCTGGTTATTTATGTCGTTGCATCAATCAGCCTTAACGTTCTGCTCTTTTTTTCATAATTTTATTACCTCTTTCAAGTCCTCAAGGGATACTCTCTTTGCCAACCAGACTCACGCCTGAGCAGGTTAGGCTCATCCGCAGATCTGATGGTGTCCCTGACCCCCCATAGTAAAATCTTTATTTCTATACAGGGAACAGCTGACAATCACACCATTAGGACCGTAGGTCCTCTTTACAAGGTGGTCTTGTGCAAATTGCAAAATTTGAAATAAGCTAGTTTCCATGCATATGTAATACAATTTCATGCAATCCTTTGGGCAACAAGCAATAATAAACAAGATGATACACAGGGACTACAGACAGGTATTCCTCATTTAATATTGTTCAGTCATACTTCACTAACTCATTTACCCACAATTTATTTATGTCTTTGGTAGGTGCACTGATCCGATGGATCGTTTTCAGGCACGACCCAAGCCACTAACATGGCACATCGAGTAAGGCATATACAGGTAGTACGAACAATATAACAGGCAACATAGTTCAGTGCAAGAATCATGGTACATAGGGACAATACATAAATTGAGGTCACAGTTTAGTACGAGGTACAACAGATAATTCAGTAGTATGGTAAAAACACAGTTACAATATTACAATCAACAGACGGTAAGTGCAACGATGTAGTCAGGAGGGAGAAGAGTACAAAGTAAGGTAAGGGGAGAGTGTAGAGCATGGTAGGGTGCTGGAGCCTCTAGTAGGGGCCCTGCAATAGGGAAGGGGGAAAAGGAGGCAAACAGGCAGGAAGGGATGCTCACTTACCTGGGAGAGCAAGAGCATTTGGCTTCTGACATCAGCCAGGCCTTGTAGTGAGTTTTGAAAGAGGGGTGAGAGGCAGTCAAGTGGAGCAACATGGGGAGTTTGTTCCATAGGAAGGGGGCAGACCAGGAAAGGGCATTGGTGCCCATGGCAGAAGAGACTCTAGGGACCTCCAGAGAGGGGATGGTTGATTCTTGGAGGCACCTGGATGCCACTCTGCACATGAGGAAGGATGAGAACTGGGACAGGTGGTCACCTCTGAGGGTATTGTCTGTTATACAGCCAAGTGCAAAGTCGAACTGTCCTTTGAGGGGGAGCCATCCCAGCGACTGATACATGTCGCAGTGGTGGGTTGAGTAGGGAGACTGGAGTACAAAATGACATATACTGTTATAAACTGAGTTGAGCCTGGAGCGCAGTGCAGAGGACATATTGGAATAGACGGGAGTGCAGTAGTCAATAAGGGGGAGAAGGTTGCCTTGCACAATTGCAAGATGCGCCTCCGAGGTCAAGAACTGTTTATGGCGGTAGGCAGCCCCAAGTTTCTGGTTTATCCTGCGCATGATGTTGTTGACATGTTCCGTGAACTCAAGGGAGGGGTCCAGGATAACACCTAGGTATTTGAAACTAGGAACATTTTGGAGGGAGGGGCCTTCCAGAGAGAGCACTAGTAGAGAGAAGTTTGATTTGGTGACCTTGGTGATGTACGGTTTGGAACTGAACAGCATAGATTTTGTTTTCTTTGCGTTAACGAAGAGCCTGTTCGAGAGAACCAATTATAGGCAGCGCCATAGTTAACGGTTAGAGCGGAGGAGATATTTGTTAGGGACTTGTCACTATGGAACAGGACGAGGTTATCTGCGTAAAGAAGCACCTCGTGGGAGAGGCTGTTGGTGGGAAGGGAGTTAATAAATATGGAAAATAGCAGGGGCCCAGGCTGGAGCCTTGAGGATCCCCTCTGGAGACAGGAAAGGCAGGGGGGAGGAGGCAGCACCAATGTTTACCAATTGGGATCTGCCCAAGAGATGGTTCTGGAACCAGAAGGAGGTCTCAGTGGAGCAGCCGAGGTGAAGGAGAGTGGAGTGGAAGAGGGGGTGGTTGACCAGGTTAAAAGCCTTAGTCAGGTCCACAAATACAGCGCCTGTGGCTTTACCCAAGTCCATGTTTCTGAGGACATGGTTGGTGAAGTGTGCTAAGGCTGACGTGGTGCTATGGTGCTTATGGAACCCATGTTGTTGGGGGCACTACAGGTTATATTTTCTGAGATGATTTGAGAGCTGGAAGTGTACAATTTTCTCCAGTAGTTTGCTCAAGTCGGGGAGGATGGAGATGGGCCTGTAGTTATTGGGGGAGAGGAGGTCCCCAGCTTTGAATATCAGCACTACATTGGCATGTTTCCAAAGCAGGCACAGTAGACGAGATGAGGGCCAGGTTGAAAATGAAGGTAAGGGGTACAGCGATAGCAGGAGAGATGAGCCTAAGAAAAGAGGGGGAAAGACTATCACTGCCAGGGCTGCCCCTGGTTTGGAGGGACTTCAGGAGCTTGATGGTATCACTAAGACAAATGGCTCTAAAGTAGAAAGGGGGACAGTGCTGGTGGAGGAGGAGCACTTCTGACCACCACTGCAAGTAGGAGAATGGGAGGGAAGTTAGCTGAAGTAGGCAGAAAGGTTCAACAATGTTTTGTTGGAAGGCTTGTGCAACCTCTCAGGGATCAGTCATTGGGCCAGAGGGGGAGATGAGTTGGGTGACTTGGCTATGCGTCTGGGGATGTAGCACAGACCCAATAGAGGCCCAGAAATATCGGGGATCCCTAAGGTTGTCTCGTTGTAAGTTAAGGTAGAATTTACATTTAAGTGACTTGAGGTTTGGTGAGGTGAATTTAGGTTTGGCTTTATCCCTCAAGCGGGGGCCAACTCCTCTCCGCTGCCAATGGAGAGGAGAGAGAGAGAAACCATTTTGTCTTGTGGTTGAGTCTGGGTAGCAGGCATACCACTTTGTAGGGTCAGGTGTCATGTTTGGGGGGGGGGGGGCGTGTGTGGAGATGGGTACCGGAGCCTCTCAGACAGACCAGCAATTTTCCACTAGAATAACAAAAAAAGAGCCAGGCACTTTCTCACTGGTAAATTTCCGTGTACTTGGAAGCAGACTAAAGTTCTTCTCCTGAACAACTGTGGTGGTCCCTCTGCTACTGGTAAAAAAAAAAAAAAAAATTCTGGTCTCCATTTCCTCTGCTTGGACTAAACTCCAGGAGCAGATGTTGGTGTTCTCCCAACTCCTCATTTCCTTGACTCCTCTTTGTTCAGCCCCTTCCGTTCAGGTTTCAGAACCCCCCACTCTATTTTCACTTCCCTACTCAAACTGTCAGACCATCATGATGGGGACTGCACAAGGAAAAATTACTTCTGCTAGTTTGGTAGAACTAGCCAAGGTATTCAGCACTTTGGCACACCCTCTCCTACTTGGTAGACTTGCTGAAGCTGGACTCTCTGACCTAGCGGTCAGGGGGTTCAGCTCTCATCTGGCTGGTAGATCCCAGGCAGTCTTTGTAGGAGATTCACTCTCTCCCATCCCATTGAATGAAGTGTCCCCAGGGTTCTGTCCTGGGCTCCATACTGTTCTTGATCTTTGTTGACCTACCAAGTGTCTGTGCACAGCATTATGTAGGCAGGTGACACAGTGCTGTGTGCCTGTAATCCCTTAGTTCCCAAGTTGAAGATGGAATTCCAGCATGATAATATCCAACTCTGGTTCTGTGCTGAACAGCTGTCCCTCATTACAAAGAAAACAGTCTCCTTGACCTTCAGAACCAGGGGAGCAGCTGTCTAAACTACAGTTCAGTCTTGTTTTCATGACCCTGGATGGACAACTATTTTTGTTTTACCCTGCTACGTTGACGATAGCTACAAAAAAAAACTCCCTAAACTTGGTGCACTATAGTACAACAAATCTTGTATCCTCCTCTCTGCTCGCCATGAAATCATTGTGAAACTCATTCTCCCAGCATTTGATTACGGTGATGTAATGTATAGCACTGCACTCAAATCCTCACTGACCAGACTGAAACACCATTTTCCACTGCCTCTGTCACTTCCATCTCAACTGTTTACCCTAAACCAACCAGTGCTCTCTATACACCTTCCTCTCCCCTCCCTAAAGGGCCATCACTGCCTCTCCTGCTTTACTTCTGTCATTGCCAAATTCTGGTTTGGTTCCCTTACCTGTTACTTCATCTCTTCCAAGAAATCAATCTTTACCATAGAGTCCTACTTATGGGTCTGGGCTAGAAACACTAGGACCCCATGGGAGCAAGTCTGTGACCAGGGGACCAACAGTGGCTACTGGGCATGGCTCCCTCACCAACCTCAGTTTTCTTCTTCCCGCCGTCGAGAGCACACCGTGGGAGCACTCCTCAGTTCGCCTTATTTCCTTTGAAGTTTTTTTCACTGTGTCTCCATGTGTTTCTGTTTGCTCATGGTGCCATCTAATTTTTATTTATTTTTCTGTGATGCTGAAATCTGAGAAATAAGGAGCTGGGTCAGAAAACAAAATCCAACAGCTACCCAGCATGTGTCATTACTCCTGTGGGAACAAAATGACTATGACAGAACGGCATCAAACCTGCTCAGCCTGCATTAGACTGCAGCATGATAGGGATGCCTCCAATGTCTGCTTCTCTATGGACTACTGTACTTTAGAGAACCGCACATTGAAGTGGGGTCATCCGATCCCCACCTTCAGAGGCAAGCATCATACATGTGTGTCCAAGGTAAGGACTTTAGGCCTTTCCCCTGGGCCTCTTCCCGGGACCTCTGGTTCCATAGAAGTACAGAGTTCTCCTCAACCTCTTCACGCCGAAGCATCAGAGACTGCAGCAGATGGGTCTGGTTGACAGTCGACTTCTTCTGGGTGGTTGATTGTGAACCCTCCACAGTCTACCTGCGTTGAGCAGTAGATGTCCCCGGTGGCAAGGCTGAAACTGTAAGCTCGGTCTCCACTGTTGGACACCTTGATGTTGTCCTCTGGTGTCACTCATACTGTTTTGATAGTTCACGGTGACAACATGGTGGGTCACCCTAAGGATGATGCTAGGCTTCCCCTGATACTGTTAACAGTGTTGGGGGAGGGGTCAGCACTGAAGTTGTTGTCCGCTCTGATGCTGGTTCAGAGACTGTCCCTGTTCATGGTATCACCAGTGAGGATGAATATGGCTCCAGAAATGGTGGTAGTGGAGGTGACTACTGTGATGTCAATCCTGGGCCTGGTTCTGAGCAAGGTGCTAGTGACAGTGTTGTCTTGGAGGTAGTTGCCAACTCCAGTGTCGCCCACGAGACCGAGGAGGGCAGTGTCACTAAGCATGATGTCGAGGTCGGCACTGAGTGAAGGTTTGAGGATGGTGCTGACCTCAGTGATAGGGAGGAGCTGTTTACAAGGATGTTGCAAATCTTCAGCCTGGTGTCTGAGGCTGTGCCAACTCATGGTTCGGAAGATGCCTTGCTTTTTCCTTGGAGTCGAGTAAGGACATTATTACCAGTGAGGATTGGGGTTGTCCTGTAGGACCTGTACAACTCTGGTTTCCACACTTGGTGTTCCTGACCCAGGCACCAATCGAGTCACTCCTCAGATGTAAGAGGACACCCTTTGGGTGACTGTGCTAGGCTCTCCCTTCAGGTGAGACCCTCTACTCAGTTCTGCAGCCCAGGATGAGGCCCCAGAGACCTGGAGTCTCAACCCCTTCTAAAGGAGCCTTTTTAACACCTGGAAAGGATGTCCTCATTGATAAGCTCAAAGGGGCCTCCAGTGTGGGAACAACACCAGGTATGGGATGGTGCTTTAGATGATTGATATAGGGAGTAGGACAGGGCCCAGTCCAGGCCCTTCTCTCTGGTACTGGCACTGACCCTGCTCCAAGGAGGTGCTTTGTCTCCATCAACATCTTCCGATGAGGGCAACGAATCATCTGTCCACCTCCCTTCTGCTGCTGAGTTTGCCTTTTACTAGCGATTTCTGGTGGAAATGATCCAGACATTTGACCTTGAGGTCTATATAAACCAAAATCCGGCAGCCCTGCCATTGAGAATCCTTGGAATTCCCAACATCAATGCAGTAGTTGTTCCTCCTTAGCCCAGGGCTATAGATGAGGCATCAAGGGCAGTGTGGAGGTGTCCTCTCTCCAATCCTGCCATCCCCAAGGACCTCCTTATGTTGTATTGTGCACCCAGAGGATCAGCAGGTGAAGTACTTTACCCCACTTCAGGGTTTCAGGTACTGCAGACCCCATCAGGGCCACAGAGCCTTGTATGTAACCTACCCCCAGAGGCAGCTTCCACTCACAACATGGATGCTCTTGGGAGGAAGGTTTTCACCTCTGCATGTACCCTCATGTACAGCTCTGAACATTAGGCATATATGGTGACTTATACCCATCGCTTATGGTTGCAGCTACACAGTCTGTTAGTACATTGCCTACAAGTGAGACAGTCAGATAGGCCATCAACCTTTCCACCTGGGCTCTGGAGGTAGCACGGTACCAGTGGCATCTTATGGCACCATTGAGGTGGCCTCCAGACTCATGGGAATAGCAGTTTGTATCCAATGGACTTCATGGTTTCGCCTTTCCAAACTGGCACCTGTGGCCTGGTGTAAGGTGCTCAACTGTTTTTTCCAGGAAGCACATTTCTTCTCCCCAGGGTCAGATAGGAATTGTTGGGGAACCCTTCTGCTTCTGTGCCACAGGAGTCCCCCACCTGACTCTGATCAGTTTCAAGCCTTACCAGACCTGTAAGGAGCCCCGACCTCAGGTTTTCTGCCCCACACAGAGGGATGAGGGTATCTCTTAACCTCAGGGTGAGCCAACTCCTCCCTCAGAAAATGGAAGCTTGGTACTTTGACCCATAAGTATTTCATTCTTGGAAGATATGAAAGTTACTTACATACTGTAGCTGTTGACCTTCTAGAATATCTTCAACATTGATTGCCACACCCATCTACCATCCCCTCACTCCAGCAGTGTCAGGACCTCTGGGCAGCTTACCCTGTAATTACTGGCTGGCATCTCCAGTGCTGCATGCTTCTCCAGGGTTGCTTCCCTAACTGTAGGGTAGCTTTTTGTTAAATTAAAAAAAATGGGTTGTGACCCACTATAGAGTTCTTAACCCACCCCCAAAAAATGCAAAACTCCAGTGAGGGCCCTTTTAAGGCCCCATGCTAGCCAGAAAAAAAAAGCAAGGGCTAGGTAACTCCCTTCCTCTTGTTTTTTATTCCCCTGTCCTCCTCCTTCCTGCCCAGGGTGTATCTCCTCATTCTTGGGTATCTCCCTATTAGTTGCTAATTTTACAACTCGGGGAGGTGGTGAGCTTGCCTGGGCCAGGCACTTTTGTTTCCTCTATTGATTGACAGTGTGGGACTTTGATTGGGACCGGTGGCTTTGACTGGGGAGGAGCGGTTCAACTTGAGCTCTCTGGGGGTTAGGGGGTTGGGCAAGAGCTCACCGGAGGGTGCTGCACCTTTGTCCACCCTGGGGAACTCTCGGTATGGAGCGGTTGGTGGATTGCTCTGTCTCGGGGCTCTGACCCAGGTGAGAGCTCGGGCTGAGCTAGCCGCAAACCTCCTCTTGCCCCAGGGTCCTGACTGTTTGATTGGCATTGAATATCCATCAAGGACTCACATTTTTCATCCTGTGTGGGCTGGAAGCAATTACTGAAGTGTTTGATCTTGGCATTTTGAAACTGTCCTCAGTGGAATTTCTATCTAATTGACTTGGACCTGCGGCTGGATCCAGGGACTCTGGCCTGGCCTGACCCTCCCTGGAGTAGGAAAATTGGGTGAGAGCTCACTGGTGGGTGCAGCTTTTTTTCACCTTGGGGGCTTTTCGGAGGGGCACTGTTGTGGGATTGCATTATCTCTGGGGCCCTGACTTGGTGGTGGTGGTGGGGGGGGTCTGTGCTAGGCTGACTGTAGTCCGGTTCTGGTTGCAGGACTTTGGCTAGGCTGGCTACTTTACATTGCTGGTGCGGATTATTTGGCTCCCTCCCTTTTTTGGAATGAAGGAAACTGTGCTGGAATATTTGGACTAAGAAGTGGTGGAACGAGTTGGTGATTTGAGGGCTCAGTTGGTACTTGGCTGCTTGACTAGTGAGGCGGTGAGAGGGCCTCTGGATTTTTCCATTTTATTTTTACTGATTTACCTGCTGTGGTAAGAGAACAGCACTTGGACCCTGTACTTTTAGAGTGCGGGTGAGAGCCCCACCTCTTCAAGTTCTGTATTATGTGATCAATTTGCTGAACTGCACCTGATACTGACTCACGTATTGTTATTTGTTTGGTTTTTTGTTATTTTATTGTTTTATTGAAGGCTGGTGGATATATTATTTGTAGTTTTATGTAATGACTGATTTGTTTTTGGTTTATGTTCATGTAGTTTGTGTAATTTTTGGATAGTATATTTGATTTATTTTTGATTCGTTATGACACTATTTGATTTGGGTGGGATTAAGTTAATTTGCATGTGTTAGTTATTGTTTTAACATTGTGCTGGGGAGGCCAAAAGACGGTCAGGCAGCATTCCCCCACCAGGCTCAGGGGATTGTGCCCTTTTGACTGCCCTTGTTTATCAGCGGAGACTTACAAATGCTGTCAATCCCTCCTCGTTGCTAGGATGCACGCAGGGGACAGGGCCTGGTGGGGAATGGAAGGGGACTGGGTGGGGTGGTAGGGACCAGGCGACACCCTGGGGTGAAATGGTGCCAGGACAGGGGTAATCCCTGTCTTGTTTCCATACCCAAGGGCCCAGCAATTGATGCTGTACAGGAGTTGAGGTCTTCCTCAGCATTTCATCCAACCCAGGCGGTGTCATGTAATGCCAGGTCCATCAAAAACAAGACAGCTCTTATAGCTGATCTTGTTGAAATGGTGGATCTGGCATGCATTGCCGAGACCTGGCTGGACAAAATTGCAGGCCCAGTATTGGCTTCTGCAGTTCCAGATGGGTTCTCTGTGATTCATGCCCGAGGTTGGATCGTAGGGGTGGGGGTGTAGCCATCTTTTTTAAGACCGAACTGGGCCTTGTGGATGTTCCAGTGGGGACCACCAGATCCTTTAAGTGTATCATGGGAGAGGGTGTAGGTTGCAGGATATTCCTCATTTACCGTCCACCAGGTGATGGGGGTTTATTCCTGCAGGAGATTGCAGACTTCATCATCGACATGGTATTGGAGTCTCCCAGATGGATTATTCTGGGGGACTTCAATGCCTGGGTCGATGATGAACTCTTGCGGTTTGGTCAAAATCTTCTCCAGCTAATGGCAATGCTGTGCCTTACACAGGCAGTTACCTCTTCTACCCATATAGGAGGTCACTCACTGGATCTGCTGTTCCTCCTGGGGATGGAGATCTCTGACTTGGGGTGGAACCAGTCAGTTGGTCTAACCATCACACCATAGGGTTCAGTTTCGGGGCCCCCCCCCAAATGGACCTACCCCTTCAGAGATGGTCCGGTACCATCCTTTAAGGGGAGTTACTCCAGATGGTCTGTCGGCAGTTCTGGACCTATCAGGATTGCTGGGTGAAAGCACAAGTCCAGGGGACCTTGTACTAGCCTATAATAAGGCAGTGGGAGATGCCTTGGACTTGATTGCTCCTGTTTGTGTTCGACCACTCACTCTTCACCCAAGGTCCCCTGGGTATGATGGGTCCTTGAAAGAGTTGAATCGAGTTGGTCGAATGGCTGGAGAGAGCATGGCGGAAGTACGGCCTGGATGCTGACAGGCTTAGATTGATGGAACACTATAAGGGCTATCAATCAGAAATCACTTGTAAGAAGGCAGAGTTCCTGTCCAGGGAGATTTCTGCTGCGCAGAATCGACCGGCTCAGCTCTTCCAAACTGTTGACAGATTGTGCAATCCAACCTGTCTCCAGTCCGGAAGAGCTTTTTCTCAAATTAAGTGTGATGAGCTAGCTCGATTCTTCGCAGATAAGGTTGCCAACATCAGGTCCGGAATCGGCCCGGCTCTCTCTACGAGGGGTTGCGGAGGTCGATAGGAGGTGGTGAGCACCCGGTCTGTCTGGACGGATCTCAGCTGACCAGAATTCATGGACATTAAGACTGTCCAGATTTTGTGTCCAACCTGTTGTATTTTGGATCTGGGCCTTACTCCCCTTTTAGTGGGGTGTATAGAAGTTATCTGCCCAATCCTAGCTGAAACTGTGTGGAGATCCTTGGACAGGGGAGTCTTTCCAGACCCCCTAAAAGAGGCGGTCATTCAACCACTCCTTAAAACACCCTCCTTCGATCCCAACGATCCAGCTAACTACCGATCTATCTCTAACCTTCCCTTTGTGGGGAAGGTTATTGAGAAGGTGGTTGCATTGCAAGTGGACGATCACCTGTAACTCACAATGTCTATGAAGCTCTTCAATCTGGTTTCGGAAAGAGGCATAGCATGGAGACTGCTTATTTGAGTACTAAATGATCACCTAATGGCGAGAGATCGAAAGGCTCATACCATCTTGGTTCTTCTTGATCTCTCAGCAGTCTTTGTCACTGTGGACCATGTGGTGCTTTTGGAGACCCTGCGGTTCCTTTGTGGACTGTTGGGTACAGTCCTCGAATGGTTTTGATTGTTCCTCGTAGGCAGGTCTCAGAGAGTGGTCACTGGAATTTATTCCTCTGACACCCTCCCTCTGTCCTGTGGGGTGCCGCAGTGCTCCATGTTGGCGCCCATGTTGTTCGCAGTGTATATGCTACCATTGGGAGATATCATCAGTCGATATGGCTTGAGTTTTCACTGCTATGCAGATGTTACTCATCTGTATATGTCCTTTGTGCCTGGACAGGTTGATGCGATCTCTATGCTAAATAGTTTCCTCTCCGGGATCAAAGACTGGATGAGCTTGAGTTGGCTGAGACTGAATCCGGATAAGACAGAGGTGTTGGTTGTGGACCTGGGTTGCCCGGGGGCGGGTTTGAGGGCTGGGCACATGTTGGGCCTATGGCTTGATGGTGTCCAGCTCACTACTTCAGATCGGGTGCGTAACCTAGGTATTATTTTTTACCATGGCTTGACCCTGAAATCTCAGGTGTCAGCTGTGGTTAAATCCTCATTTTACCATCTGAGGAATATCACCCAGGTAAAACACCTGGTTCCACCAGGTGACCTTCCAACGTTGGTCCATATCTTCATTACTACCCGTCTTGACTACTGCAATGCCCTCTACCTAGGACTGTCTGGGGTTGATATCCGCCACTTGCAGCTAGTGCAGAATGCTGCAGCCAGGCTGCTGACTGGTACCTCTAGGACCAGCCACATTATGCCTGTGCTGCGTGAACTGCAGTGGCTGCCAGTCCAGTGGTGGATCACCTACAAGGTAGGCTTACTTACTTTCAAAGCTCTACATGAACAAGGACCTGACTACCTGAAAGATCTCTTGATTCCCTACTCCTTTAATCGCCCTATCCAATCCGCCGACGAGGTATTGCTAAAGATTCCCAGGGCTCGCCTAAAAACTTCTGGAGCTTGTGCTTTTTCATTTGCAGCACCAACCCTGTGGAATTCTCTACCTTGTTGGTTAAGAGAATGCCTGACCGTCAGTAGTTTTAAAACTATGTTAAAAACGTATTTATTTTCATTGGCTTTTCCAGACTGATTTTTAATCATTTATACTGCTGTCTGTTTTAATATTGCTCTGTTTTTAATACTGTGGCTTATACTGTGTACAGTGCTTTCACTTTGAATGGCAGTATATAAATAAAGACTTGATTGACTGATTGAGTTGCTAATTATTCCCTTGCCCCACTCCTGGTATCTGTGCCACCTCAATTGCAAGGAGGTCCCAAATGTATGACATGTCTCTCTTATCTTACTTGCCAGAGCCACATGTTTACAGGGCAGCTTCCATTTTAACACTCACCACTGCGACATGTTAAAACAACTAAATTGGGATTCTCTTAAAATCAGGAGAAAAAAGAAAACGGGGGTTAAGGCCTATATGGAATCTGGAGGAGAAAACAAATTACTCTCCAAACATGCACATAAGAAGAACTATGAGCATAGTCTGAGCGACCTTAGAAACAGGTGTCTAGTAGTTCTCTTTGTTCACAATTCCTATAACAAAATGTAGAGGGAATATTGCCTGCCAAAACTGTGGAATGAACTAGACCCTGGGATTAGGCATACAAAGAATCTAGCCTCCTTTTAAAAGGCATTGACACTGAATGGAAGAGTATATGTCTTTGCTTCTGAACAAACCTTAATTGGTTCCTCAGGGTGTGTGTGATGGGTGGTTAGAGGGTATTTCAATATTTTCTTTTTACTTTACTTTTACTTTTCATGGTTTTTTTCCCTTTCCTTGTATACAAAGTTATGTTTGTCACTTTTTCAGTTTTGGCGATGCTGGTACAAACTACTAGTGCTTTACATATCGTGTCCGTTATTTTTGTTTACTACTATAAGATATGAAATGAACTTCCTCTGCTTGTGTATGTTGTATGAACTATAGATCTGTTGTGTATGTAGTATACATCTTGTCTGAATTCATTTGAATATCAGGACATTGTAAAACATGGCTTTTTAGTTATCTGTTTCATCCTGTGGAAAAATAAAGGTTCTCCATCTATCTGTCTGTCTGTCTATCTCCTCTCTCTATCTGTCTCTTTCTGTCTATCTATCTGTCTATCCATCCTAACACTGCCCTCGGCTACCTGGTTAGTTGTGTTGAGGCTCTGGCTCCATACCCACTACCCCTCTATGCCACCTAGTGTGCCCTTTCTCTTTGTCTAGAGGGTGGTAGTCAGAGCTTTATTTTGTTATTTACCTATACCCTTTCCCCATCTCTTTGGGCTAGGGACTCTCTTAAGCCTTCTCTTATCCCCCCCAACTTTTATTTCTCTCTCTTGGCGAAAAGAACTGAAGTTAAGAGGGAGTCAGCAACGGTTATTGGCTAGTGTGCGGCACAACATGGGGTGCAGAGGTACTGTGCCCAGTAGCCACTGCTGGTGCCCAGTAGCCACTGCTGATCCCCTGGCCAAAGCTTTGCTTCTGTGGGGCCCTAGTGCCTCTGGCTCAGACCCGTAAGTGAGACTCAATGGTGAAAATATTCTGGAAGACCAACAGCTATGGTAAGTACATAACTTTCATTTCTCCATTTACCTTCTCTCTCCCCTCCTCCTACACCCTCAGAAGTCATGCAGTAGTGTAGCAAATTCCCAGAGGGCCTGGGTGCGAGGCAATGTTACAGGGCCCCTCCCCAGTTTTAAATAGACATCAAAATTATGATTTGGGCCCCTCAAACCTCGTGGGCCTGGGTGCCTCTGCACCCCCTGCACCCTTGTAGCTACGCCCCTGAAGTCATGATTCTCACTCCCTTTTCCTCCCATTTCCTAAAACCTCAACTGTAAAGTTGATTTCTCATACAGATTGCCAGAGCTCTGGCCAAACCTCACCCTCTTCTTTTGTTCATCCTTGTCTCTGACTGCCTTGAAAGTTTCATTCTGTGGCCGCATTACTCACATATGCTTCGTACTTAATCCCCCTCGAGGTTGGGCAGTGCTACACCTTCACACTGGCTCTCTGTTCCCCCTCAGCTACAGCTGTAAATTTGTGATTTAGTCTTATCTGCTCCTCTCCACACTGAATATTGCAGTATTGGTAGCTTACAATATTATGTCTATAACTGATTGGCTTTTAATCCTGCTAATGTACTACATAGTCTGCCTCAGCACTTCCAACTCCTGGCCCGCCAGGTTAAGTCTTTGTCCAAGCACTTGCCTCCCGCCCCCTACCCCTTGGCTCTTTTCTTTCCCTCTGCCCTTCCTATCCCAGCTCCTGCTGCCCCCCTGCCCCTTACTACCTCACCCTAACAGTCTGTCTCTGCCTCTCTGTCTTCTGCAGGATGCTGGTATACCATGTACTATGCCTTAGCACAATTTGTGAACTGCTTGTCATTGCAACCCATGTACTGTTGACTTTTTTTGCACTCTGTATGTATAATTTTCTGTAACTATATTGTGTCTTCTTGTGTTAATGTATCCGACGTGGAACCTCTCAACGAGCATCCGCTCACAGGTGACGTCCAAGACTTCAATAAATAAATTGCCTTTGTTGTAGTCTCTCTCTTTTTCTATTGGCTTGGTGCCACCGACATGGAGACCGTATATAAAGTCTCGGTCCCAACTCCCCCGGCACAGGCTGGAGGGGCCAGGACCTTTGGGGGAGTTGACAGCTTCCCCGCAACTCAAGCAACTCCTGTGTCTGGGCTGAGGACGGCATTGACAATGTGGGTAACCATATAATTTTTGTCTCATCCTCACAAATAGGAAATCCACAGTGGGAGGCACCGACTTTGGCCATAGGGTGATGGGAAGGCCTACACCAGAAAGTGGAAAACGCCCAAACCTTGTTTATGACTCCTGCCACCTGCTCGCCCATCTCAAGCCGCTGAATATTCTAGGCCTCTCCTCTCCTCTCCTCTCTACTTCCATGGCTAGATGTGTGCAGAATATATGCTCCCCCTGTAACTGCTGGAGTCAGGGGTTCCTACTGCGAGGGAGACAAGCTCTGTGGGTGGTGAACTACAAGGAGGCTCTGGATGGCGGCAGCAGATCCTTGTAGGTGTGCTAGATTGGCAGTTGGAGTGGAAGTCCCTGCAGAAGGAAGTAGGAGAACTGAGCGGAAGTGGTGTGGGTAGAAAAATAGACTGAGGGAAAAAAAAATTCTCACCCCTTTCTGTATTCCTCTCCCAGGTCACAACTGAAAATAAGCCACGGCACAGCATGCCTTTCCTGGTGAACAAATCCTAAAGCAATAAGTAACTTCAGTTCGTGAATACGTCTGCTGTAAGGAACAAAGATGCTGTTGTCATATAGATGTCTGCTGATAATTAAAAAGAATGGGATACAATTCTAATTTTATTTGGAATATTGTATATCTGAGGTCAGTTGAAGTCAGTGTGATTATTGCACTGATGACCAGAGCCACTCCTTAATGGGACCAAAGGTACTTCTATGATATTTTTTTGATGGGGAGGGGGGGAGTGTAATGGTAATGTTTATTTATTTATTTTTTTAGAAGAAAAAAAGTTTTACTGCTGGAATATTTACTTTAGCCAGAACTCTCCTCTGAGTGGAAATCCATGGCCATGGAGTTTAATCTATTTAGTGAATCGATGTACTTCGTTTACTGTGTGTTTATTTTTTGTATTTTTGTAGCCTGCCTGGGACTCCCTTGAAAATGAGCATTACTGCTTGTGGGTTCTTGCCTGGCTATCTACACTTATCTTGCTATAGACTGCAATATGTGCTGGTGAGTGTGTGCCATGACTGTAGACCCTCAGGCTTCAGCTGGACTCTGCCTCTGACTAAACTCAGTGTGGGCAGTCAGTGCTATGGTCAGGTCAGACTCCTCCTTCGTGGATTGTGTGTGTCACATGTGTAATCTGGGTGTCTGAGACAGTGACATAACTAGTCTAGGGTGGGGGGGGTGTAAACACCTACATCAAGTAATGGCATAATGCAAAACATGACTCTGTTTTGTCTTTCCTACACAAGCGTCTTCAATGCATGGGCAAAGGAGTCAGTCTCGGGTTCACAAAATGCTAAACATCATGTGGCAAAATGACTAAAACCCAATTCCCGATAGACGCTGAGCAACATCATCTGCCCTTCCACCAGCCTGTTGAAAAAAGCGTATTCAGAGCAAGAAAAAAAAAAACTTTCCGTAAATGCATTTTGTCCCTATTTTTTGCCAGTGCAGCGTGACGGTAGGAAAGCTCGGTTAGTAGCTGTAACTGAGAAGCCCAAAGTGACTCATATGAGTAAGACCTGAGCTTGCCAGCGCTCTTCAAAAGCAGCTGATCTATTAGCCCTGCATGACTGCCGACTGATGGGTAGGAAGACACCCCTGAACTCGCATGCTCACGGCCAGGTAGACAATGGCCTGTTTGATACCTCTACATGACAACCAGACAGACTGCGCAGACTGATACACTCTGCCACACCTCAGCTACCTCTCTCCGAATTTTCAACCACTTCGCCCTCAAATGGTGCATGACCAGTGACTTCTAAAATTGATGGATCAAGTTCCAGGAGCCCTTGGCCTGCGACCAATTCATAACTTGCTCTCCTTGTCTTAAGTCATTCCTTACGTAATCTGACACTTACTTAAAGGATAAAGTTTTTCTCTCCCTTTTACACACCCACAAAAAGCAATAAATCAACATTTTCTTGTCAAGATCCCTATGTTTTTGTCATTCAGTGAAGGCAGAGGGTGGGATTTGAATTTTTTTTTTTTTTTTAATTATTTTTTGCTTTAACCACACTTAGAAATAGGAACATAGACTTTGATGGCAGATAAGGACCGCTTGGCCCCCCTAGTCTGCCCATTTCCCTACCTATTGGATAAGCTGCAGATTCTAGTTAACCGACAGACTACTTCCTCCTACCCCTCCACTATAATTGCCTTATGTCTGTCCCATGCATTCTTGAATTCCCCCACTGTTTGTGACCCCACAACCTCCTCAGGAAGACGGTTCCATGCGCCCACCACTCCCTCCATGAAAAAATACTTCCTCACATTGCCCCTGAGCCGTCCCCCCTCTATCTTTAAATTGTGCCCCCTTGTTCTTGCACATCTCTTTTTCTGAAAGATGCTCCCCTCTTGGACTTTGCTGATTCCCTTGAGGTACTTGAAAGTTACTATCATGTACCCCCCTCCCTCCTTTCCTCAAGGGTATACATATTAAGCTCTCTTCATATGACTTCTGTTACAGAACCTGCACCATTTTAGTTGCCCTCCTCTGGACTGCCCCCATCCTGTCTATGTCCTTGTGGAGATGGGGTCTCCATAACCACACGCAGTACTCCAGATGGGGTCTCACCAACTGTCTGTACAGAGGGATAATAACTCCTGTTTTCTACTGGTGATGCCTCTCCCTGTGCATCCCAGTATCCCTCCAGTCCTTCTTACTGCCTTCTCACATTGCCTGCCTATCTTAAGGTCGTCTGATATGACTACCCCAGGTCCCTTTCCATTTTTGTTGTTGTTAGTACCCCCCCCCCCATAGTGTACTCTTCCCCATGGTTTTTATTTCCCAGGTGTATTACTTCTTTGCATTAAATCTAAGCTGCCATACATTTGACTATTCCTCCAACCTTGCCAAGACCCTTCTCATCCTTTCCACCCCTCCATATCAACCGTGTTGCAGATCTTTGTGTCGTCTGCAAAGAGGCATGCTTTTTCTTCCAGCCCCTCCACAATGTCTCCTATAAAAACATTAAAGAGGACCGGTCCCAGCACTGAACCCTGCGGTACCCCACTAGTAACCACCCTTTCTTCAGCATGTACTCTGTTTACTATTACCCTCTGCATCCTGTTGTCCAGCCAATTTGTTACCCAGGCTACCACCCTGGGACCCACTCTCAGGCTGGCTAACATGTTTATTAATCTTTTGTGTGGGACTGTATCAAATGCCTTGCTAAAGTCTAGGTAGGCCACATCCACAGCCCCTCCCTGGTCTACTACTTTGGTCACCCAGTCAAAGAAATCTATTAGATTTGTAACCCCCTTGCAAATGGGGGTTCCTAAAAATGTCAGCCTGGGCTAACCTTAGCCCTGTCATTCTGTTCTCCTCCTGCTGCCTCCTGGGCTTCTCCCGATTTGGCCACCAATTTTTTCTGGTCCCCCAGGTCTTGTTTGCCCTTCTGAGTGCCCCAGCCTGCAGCCCGACTGAAATCCAGCCCCTCAGGGCTTAAAAACACCACTCATGAGTGGCCATGTTAAAAGTGCTGCCTCCAGGGCAGCGGGACTCATGATCGCGCAAAAAGCGCTTTGAAGTGGAACCACTCAGTTTGCGGTTGCCTCGGGGACTGTGCCGTGGGTCCTGGGATCCCTCCCACCTAATTGAGACCCGGTGACCACGGACAGCCTGCTGGGGGACCGCTCAGATGAAAATTTAAGGAGTTTGGCCGGGGCTCAATTGAAATATGCCTGAGAAGGGCCCCGGTCATCTGTATAATAAATAACAGTGTGCCTGGCTACCTCGAGGGCAGCTGTGATCGGCTTGTGCTAAAAAGTAAAGTAATTAAATGTTTTAAAAAAATTAAACTTGTTGCTGCATAAGGGGGAATGACTGTACATGTGGGGGAAGTGTCTAATTTTGAAATAAATGCTTTTCCCCTAGATTAACCAGCATTTTGGGACTCTGTGTGTGTCAGCCTGTCAGCTGCTGCAGGGGGAGCTCTACTATGTGCAGTAGCAACAGGAAAACTGCGGGAGCCACATTCTTCATCTATGTAGCAACTGCAAGTGCAAGTGCACTAACTGGGCTACTGAACTGTGGGGCATTGGGGCAAATAACTAATTATTTCTGGTTGCACCAGGGCATTATTCAGGAATGTATCTAATCTGCTATAAGGGCCAGTGGGTTAAGCAGTCATTGCCAGCAGCCACAGCCTATCGGAAGCCAGGAATAAAAAAGCCAAGACTTGTGGGACACTCACTACACCTCATGGGTAATCACCCAAGTGCTCATGGGAACTTACAGGGACATTATTTTAGGCGTCAATTCTCCAATCCAGTTGTGCCTCGAATGTTCTGATTGACAAGTCCCTTAGCCAGTTAGAGACCTGTCACCCCATCTCTGCTGCCAATCAGGAGTCGAAGTAGGAGTCCTATAAGAGACAGTATCTGTCAGCATTTTGCCAGATTGGAGAGATCTGTCAGAGTGAGAAGAGGAGAGCAGGTTCCAGCCTGCTGGGAGCCCCCCACAGGGGTGGGAGCTCAGGCCCCTGCCGTGCCACCAGGCCTGGGCCACTTAGCTATGCCCCTCCAGTCATCAGGGGGCATTTGTTATTTTCTATATCTGGTTTAACAGTTAAAATAAAGTTTAGTTTCTGCACCAGCTATTCTGGAGGTTGCCAGGAATGTCCTCCAGAGGCTAGCCCTCCCTCCCTCCCAAGTCGGGGAAAGATGTGGAACAAGAAGCCATCTACCATGCCTCAGCGGTGAGAGAGCTGAGAGTCTTCAGGAAGCCTTCAATTGCAGATGAGACCCATGGAGGACCTGAGTGAGTACCCTCCCACCCCCGGTGCAGGGGAGGAGCTGTGCAAGTAATCTTGGAGTCCCCAAGCCCCGCTAACAAATATGTTCTGTCGATTCTGAAATTGTTGAAGTTATCAGTCTGGGCTACTAACCCCAACAGAGACTGTCTAGTGAAAGTTAATATGGGTGCATCTTGTCTGTGGCCCAAATGGCTAAATCGCAGGTGCAGCAAGATGCCTGGCTAGTGAATCATATAAATGTGTTGCAAGTTGTTGTAGCTATGGGTTAGAGTCCTGCCTCCGTGGAGCTGTCTGCCAAGCTGCGTTTGCCACTTCATGGGACAGGAGGCCCTAGAGCATACTGTGTCTGTTATTCTGAAGAGAATATTACTGTTGCCTTACCCAGATGTCGTGTGAGAGCGCTTGCCATAAGTGTAACATGTCTAGACGCACTGGATGGGACTTTGCCAATGAGTGCTGTTGTTGTTATGTAAATGTACTGGATGTACCTTCAAGTAACTGAGTTTAGGATGGTTGCTAAAAGTGTCGCTGTCTGCTTAAGCTGGATGGATGCTTATATTGGTATGAAAATGTACTGGATGTGACTTCGATTCAAGGGAATTCAGATGTTTGGCAAACGTATCTGTTTCTATCTATAGTGGATGGGACTTGCAAATATTGTGCTGAATGTTCAGAATGTTAAATCCAAGTAGCTTGTCCTGGAATGTTCGGAGGTCTGTAAATGCAGGACAATCCCTGTCATTCAGTAATGTGCAGGGCAATACCTGGCTCGTTGTGTACAGCAGGGTCAATTCTTGCTCATCTCCTAATTGCAGGGCAATCCCTGCCTTTGTTGTAAATAGTAATGTGCAGCTTTCCAAGAACCTGTTTCCAAGTTGCTCCTCCCTCAAATCAATAGCCGGCCACCTCGACCAGCTGCAATGTCCACCAGGCCTGCAACATCATGGACTGTGGTATCTGTTTATCCAGTATAGTATGAGATTGCGGGGTTCCATATAGTTCTGGGATTGGTACCAGTGTGGGTAATAATATAATTATTATGTGCCATCTGATCTGTCAGCAGCTAGATAGCCAGGGCTCTGGGTATCATAAGTCATATGATAAACTGTGATTGCTTTCTGCCTGTTAGTATGTAGCCACCCAGCTGGAGGGTTCACCAGCAAAACCTAAACCAACCTTGTACATTTTGTAAATAGAGATCTGTATAACTTCTACTCCTCCTGTTTCCCCTTCCTAATGCCTATACCCCCTAAATAAATCTCTTATTTGTTGTTGAAATATTTGGCGTGAGTATATTATTAGAGAGAGCCTTTAAATCAAAATCAAAATGTTGAAATGTGGGGAAATGTTTATTGGGGCATGTCTGGGGAGGGTTAATGGTCATTGTGGGTGGTGTTGCATCTCAGGAGGGCTACACCTAGTACCAGTTCACCCATGTAAAGCACGCTGAGTGGAGGTACTGCACAAAAGTTTTGAAGTAGGGTTATCAGATAGCGAACCCAAACCCCTCAGCCTATGTCTAGAGTAGTAGGCAGGGGTGTGACACTGGTGATAATGCCACCCAGGGGTTATAGATTCATCTGACATGACCTTCCCGCTGTGAAGCCATGCTGCCTTGGGTCCTGTGCCCCGCTGGCCTCTAGGTATGCAACAATTCTTTCTTTCAGAAGTGATTCCATCATTTTTCCCTACCAGTGAGATCAAACTAACAGGTCTATAGTTTCCTGCCTCTGTCTTGCTCCCAGTTTTGTGAAGGGGAATCACATCCGCCCTCCTCCAGTCCTCAGGTACCACACCATCCTCCCATGATTTGTTAAAAAGGGTAGTCAATGGTGTCACACGGTCTCCTCTTAGTTCTTTTAGAATTCTGGGTGAATCCCATCAGGCCCCATTGCTTTGTCTACTTTGAGCTTTAGGAGTTCTTTCAGGACCCTTTCTTCTGTGAATCGACTGGTATCGACCCCCCCCCGTCCAGAGTGCTTCTATTGTTTGGATTAAGTACCTCTCACTCTTCTTCTTCTATGAATACTGAACAAAAGTATTCGTTCAGTATCTCTGCCTTTTCACTCTCACCCTCTGCCTACCTCCCTTCCCCTTTATTAAGCCTCACTATCCTTCCCATGGTCTTCCTTCGCTCCCTGATGTGTGTCTAAAAGGTTTTATCCCCCTTCTTAACTGAGTTGGCTATCTTTTCCTCGGTTTGGGCCTTCGCTGTTCTGACTGCCTTCCCCATTTCCTTCTGCTTTAACTGATACAGTTCTTTATCCTGCTGCTTCTGTGATTCCTTATACTTCCTCAGTACTATCTTTTTCTCCCTAACCTTCCCCATCACCCTTTTGAGAACCGTAGTGTTTTTATTACTTCATTTTGTTTTGTTTATTTGCTTCACACAAAGGCTTGTTGCCTCTGTGATGGCAGTTTTGTTTTTTCCCCATTGTTCTTCCACCCCTCCTTCCTACCCATTTGCTAGTGCATTCCTTAGGCACTCACCCATTTTGCCAAAGTCAGCCCTACTAAAGTCCAGTACCTTTACTTTTGTATGGCTTGACTCTACGGCTGTGTTTATCGTGAACCACACTGTTTGGTGGTCGCTTGTTCCCAGATGGCTACCCACTTCTAAATCTGTGATCCTCTCTCCATCCCCGTTTGAGAGTACCAGGTCTAAGATAGCTCCCTCTCAAGTGTGTTCCAACACTAGCTGTCTGAGGCATGCCCCCTGTAGGGCATCGAGAATGACTCTGCTCTTGGATGTGGTTTCAGCAAATGTGCTCCAGTTAATATCTGGCATATTCAGGTCCCCCATCAACAGTATCTCCCCTTTTTCTGCCATTCTAAGGATGCCTTCTATCATTTCCCTGTCCCATTTCCTCCTCCTGAAATGGGAGTCTGTATACAACCCCCGTGCAGATTGTGGTGCCATTTCCTGTCTCCAAGGTGACCCACAGTGCCTCCTCTGCTCCCCGTTTACCCTTTAGTTCCATTGCTTTGATCCCTTCCCTTATGTAGAGAGCTACTCCTCCTCTTTTACCCTCTCTGTCCCTCCTGTAGATTGTGTACCCTGGTATGTTGACAACCCAGTCATGGTTCTCCGTGTACCATGCTTCTGTGACTGCAAAATATCCAGGTGTCCCTCTTCCATCAAGGCCACTAGTTCAGGAAGCTTGTTACCCAGACTATGGGCATTAGTGCTCATCACTCTCCATTTTTTAATGGCCTTGCCCCTTTTAGCCCCATTCCTGCCCTTACTGCCATTGTCTTTTTCTCGATTTACTCCTGTCCTGCTTCCTGTTGACCTCTCTACCTTGGTGTTTACCTCACTAACTACCCTGTTTTGTGCTGACACCCTGGATCTTAAGTTTGTAGCCCTTACACTGGATGAAATTCTGTCACCTCTAACACGTATTATTAACATGTCACTTAGTTACTCTCAATTCCCTCAGAAATGGAAATCTGCCACAGTGACACCAGTTCATAAGTCTGGGGATCGCACAGTTACTGGGAACTACAGGCCTATCTCTATCCTGCCCCCACTCTCAAAAGCTCTTGAGCGTATGGTGGCTGATCAACTGGTTGAATACTTAGAAAAATATCAGCTACAATGCCTGCAACAACACGGGTTCAGAAATGGTCATAGTACCACTACCGCCCTTCTAGAGTTCACAGGCTTTATTCACCACTCCTTAGATCAAGGACACCTGGTCGGTGCTGCTTTCATTGATTTAACCAAAGCTTTCGACACAGTGAATCATGCCCTCCTGGTCAAACAGCTTACCACCATTGGCCTAGCTCACGACAGCGTAGCCTAGTTTGAAAGTTACCTGCACAACTGTACATAGCAGGTGAAGATTGGTAACACCCTCTCGGATAGCAGACCTGTCCTATCTGGAGTTCCTCAACGGTCCATCTTGGGCCCTCTTTTATTTAGCATTTTCCTCAACAACCTTCCTTACTCCTGTCAGGGTCACATCCTTTTATATGCTGACGATGCTGTCCTAATTACAACAAGACCAAAACTATGCTGTTCTCCAGCTCCCAAAATAGGCACAGAACTTACCCACTTTCTATCACCAATGAAGAGGGCTCTCCCCTGGAGCTTGTTCAGCTCTTTAAATATCTGGGGATTACTATTGACAGTACGATGACCTATGCCTATCACATTGACAACATTGCTAAGGCAGTTAACACCCGCACTGGGCTACTTTATAGGCATAAGCAATGTTTGACCCCAGAGGCTCTTAACCTAGCCATTCAAAGCTCTCTTGTCTCGCTTATTGATTACGCTTACCAATCTATGGATCAGCTACTGAAATAACTCTTTGCCACATCATAGTTGCACATAACAAAGCATGCCGGCTCCTTACTGGCTCAGCCCGTCTGTCCCATACCTGCGACATGTACGCTCAGGCTAACTGGCTCCAATTCAAAGGTAGACTCATGTACCAAACATGTTCACTGTCCAAAAAAGTAATCTTAGGCAAAATGCCCCCATGAGTTCAAAAGCTTATTACCCCCACTATTCACCGTCGTTGCACCAGAAGCTCTACTAGCCAGATTTTTAATATACCCCGCTGTCTCACTTCTCTGGGACAAAGGTCCTTTGCCTACCGTGCCCTGCTAAGGATGAACTCACTGCACCATGACATCACTTCAGCATCCACTTTGGGCTCCTTCAAGGTCAAACTTAAGCAACAGCTAGTTGCTGATGCCAGCTGTGACTGCTTCCGATAACCTTCCTTCTTGTGACCAGCACTTATTCTAACCTCATGCTATCCTGACCTTATGCATAACTGTTCTCAGCATGTAAATAACTGTTCTAAATCGCTAATCATTCTCCTTCACATTTCCTCTTGATCCCTTCCACTCTTTCCCCGCACCCCTCTATGGCTTTCCCCCATCCCCCCTTCCCCCGTTATATCCCCTGAGCTCCCTTGCTCACTTTAAAATGCTTTGTCCCATACCTTCTCACCTCTGACGAGGCCCCTGGGCTGATGCCATCCCTTACCTTGTTGATTATTAGATAATAGGCTGAGTCTGTTCTCATTTTCCTGTAAAGGATCATTTCATAAGACCGCACCCCCTCTAATATGACCCTTTGAATTCCAGGTTTTAATCAAATATGCACCATGGCATACATTGTACAATGCCACATGTGTTGGAACTTCTCTAGTTATACACTCTTGTAATGTCTTGTATAATTCCTTGTTTTGTTTGTTCTCCATCTCGTACTTTTCCAATATGTATTGTTTGTCTTACGTGGAACCTATGAAATGAGCTTGTTCTCAAAGGTGTTATCTGAAATTTCAAGAAATAAATAGTAAGGGCTCGCCACTGCTGGATCGTTGGTGCTACTGCTGATACCAATGTATTTAAAATACAATGCCTTGCAAGCACCAGTAAGACCCGAACCCACCTCGGGAAGGGTTCCCACTCCCCAGGGCCCACTTCCTTCACCCCAAATAAGTCACATTGTTTTTAATTAAAATCATATGCAGTCTGTTGCTGCTGCTGCTATTTGCATTGTCACCAGAGCCTCTGGCAGAGAAAATATGAACTCATGCAACAACCCAAAGTGTACCAATAGGTAATACTTGCCAAAAGGTTTCTTTCTATGCAGATTACCTTCTTGTATATCTCAAAATTCCAGCTAACTTGATTTCATCACTGTTGCAAGTTCAGCATGACTGTGGGGCCATTTTGAATTTTGAAGTTAATATTGACTAAAACGGAAAACCTTTATCTTGGCTGACATTGCCCTCCTGACCCCAAAGCATATATCCCATTGAAATAGATCCAAGGGGGAACTTGATTACTTAGGCATTCACATTAGTAAAGTACAAACCCAGTTCTACAAGGCCAGCTATACTGCTAATCAATACCATACTTGCAACACTGGTCTTCGCATCCCCTTTCACTGTGTGGTAGAGTGTGGACAGTCAGGATGAGTACTCTCCCAACGCTTACTCTGTTGGTTTTAGATACTACCATTCAAGGTTCCGCAGATGCAGTGGATCAGACTCAGTCAAATAATTCTTAACTGTGTTTGGGTGCACAAGGAACCCTAACTTGAGCTGTTTCTTTTGCAACTCCTAAAGGCCAAGGGCAGGCTAGGACTGCCAAGACTGTGTGCTTTTACTATTGGGCTGTGCAGCTAACAGCTGTCCTCACAGGAGTGCAGGCACAAGATGACTGGTTGGTATGCAGTGGAATACAAAGCCATCCCTGGGACGCTACTGTTCTCATTGCTGGTTTTATCTTCCTCTGCCGTACAGCCAAGTCCTCCTCCTTTATCTGCTTCTACTGTGCTCTATGTTGTAATGGCACCCTGAGCGTCTGGGGAAGGGTGCCAAATAAAATAACAACTCCTCCTCCTCCTCCTTGAAAATCCATGGACCAAGTATACTTATCAGACATTCAGCATAGTTCTCTGGTATCATGCTAACATCTCCATTATGACACCTATAGTCGACAACCTGGTGTTTTCACTGCACAAGTAGGCCAATAATTCTGAGCATGGCATGGTTGGGACTGATTCACTTAAGTTAAATTAATTAGTGATGAAGCAGTACAATTATTTGAGATGCTTAAAGCGATTTTCCAAGACCCAGAATTTTTTTTTTTAAATATAGTATTTAGGCACAATACAGCTTATATTCCATTACTGTTTCTTTTTATTTATCTCCCTCTTTCTATATTACTGAGTACATTTGCTTGAAAACAAGATCTTGGTCCTCCAGATTTTCTCTTATCCTCCTGCTTTTCCTTCATAATCCTTTTGTCTGTGACATCATAATCATCTCCAGAGTAAGAGACTGTAATGTCCCAAACAGGATTACGAGGGAAAAGCGCGAGGGTGAGATGAAGGCTGTGGCACAAAGGTCCTGCTTTCTTGTAAATGTCCTTAGTAATAAAGAATGGGGAGGGGATATATACAGGAAATAAATGAAATAGAAGCTGAAATGTGTACAAATACTATATTTTAAAATGTTTCCTTTGGTATTGGAAAATCTCTTTAAAGGGACAGTATCAGCCCTTTTTGCATCATATTATTTTTAGTTGAAAACTCATATTTTCTGATTGCTTACCTTCTTTAAAATGCATTGATGTTGCTGGTTGTTTTATCTGCCTCCTTTCTTGGTAGCATTAAAATGCATGCTAATAATGTAATTATACCCAACCTTGTTTTGGTTCAAAGCCTTGATCGACTTGTTTTGCGTACTTCCTGAACAGTAGGAACATCCCCAAACAGTGCAGCCACTCATGATGCAGAAGTCTGCACTTCTGCCACTGCATCATGAAAGGCTAGACTATGCTGAGGGTGTTCCCAAGTCCAGGAAAGATGCAGTGGGAGTTGAACAAGGACTGTAAACAAACATGTTTTTGGGTGGTGCCACCAGTATGGTGTGCAGTATGGTTTTCACTATTAAAAAGGAATCAGCATCAAATTACCAGCTACATCATCAAATTTTACAGAAATGTGAACAAACTTAAAAATTTTTTTTTTTTAACTAATTCCTTCCCAGAGTGTGTGTATGTGTGTGTATATATATATATATATATATATATACACACACACACACACGTATGTATGTAGAATAAAGGATGGGGAAGTGTCTGATAAGAGAATTTAATGCACACTCGGGGTGTGCATGCTACGTAAGCCCCGAGGATGAGGCCACACTGAGCATCTCACATGTGAAGGTAAATTTCTGAGCATGCTCAGTGACCAGTTTCATTTATTTTCCCCAAGACACCACTGGAAATGAGTTTTTATGGCTCATTGGGCCTTTTCTGGTAAAACACTTTCAATAAAAAAGTAAAATGCAAGATACCATGTATTTTTGCTTGAATATACAGTAGTCTAAATAGTTTACATTGCTTTGTTTTCTTTTGCAGGTTTTTACCATTTCTAAAATAAATCCACCTAAACACCTGTTATATAAATCAAATATGACATGGGCTGACTTACGATATTATTTTTATGTTCATTCGAGGGCACTGGTCTATTGCTATCGAACAGACCAGTCCCCTCTCATGAAGATAAAACTGATCTTAAGTCAGTCTGTTCTATGCTTAACCTTATTCAAAAATGCCATTTCAAGTGAAATTAGTTAAACTAGAGACAGTCTAGGGCCTAAGGGAGCTGATAGTATCTTATTAAGGGAATTTTCACGTACAGATCACTGATTTTTATAGATAACTTCAAGTCTGTCATATCTTCAAGCTCCTGACATCTGGCCACACCTGCAACAGGAGAGCTCTGACCTTATTTAGCACTGTTACTAGTATGCGAGGCTTGGCACAAAGATGAGATGATTCTCAGAATTTAAGAAGCTCTTTTTGCAAAGCTTCCCAGACAAGACGGCAGGGGCTAGAGCTCAAGGGAGTCAGGAGAATAAAATGCAGCATGTGTCTTTCAGCCTTCCTGTGCTGGAGGCACTACACTTCCCCACTGGTACCAGTGCTCAACCCCTTAGAACTAACATCTGATCCCACCTCCCTGGAGGAGAGTGTCCATTGGATGCTTGCTCTTCTTCATGCTATCCTGCATCACCCCCTCCTCCCCAGTTTGGGATTCAGTTTATTAGTGTAGCAGGCAGTGCCCAGTGTGGCTTTGCCACCACGACAGCCCAGCCATGTGTAACCCCCCCCTGCAAATGGGGGTTCCCAAAAGTCTTCCAGGAGCTTGCCTGAATGCTCCAAGTCTGGGTGGTGTTCGACGTCTGAGCTGCTTAACTGTGGCTGCAAGTGAGTGCTATTTGAGCCTCCACGTACTGTCTCTTTAAGAGCTGTCTGCTTGCAGACTTAATTAGTTTGTATGGGGGGGACTGTGTATTTAATGCTCGAATCCCACCCAAGCTGCAGAGTAATTGCTCCATTTTGTGGTTGCTGAAGATGCAAAGGGAGCCCATCTGAAAGCTGTAACTGTTTGCCTGTAATCATTTAAAGCATTAGCAAAATTGTAGTTTGTCTAACCTGCCCTTATTGCAGCTGGGACTCTATGTGTGTTACCGCTCCATTTTGGACCTAAACTGCTGTGCTGAGCCAATTGGATTAAGGGAGCCCTAAAATGGAGCCTGTGGATGAATCAGAACTTGGACTGTTAATTTGAGCCAGGCACAAGGGGATTGAATGATCAGTGACTCTGGGAAATGTAGTTTTGACCTTGGCGCCTTTTTCTACCAACAGAGGGAGTCTTATTTTGAGTGACAGCTGAATCAGCCAGCAGAATAGTGTGGAGCTAAAGGAAATGCCCTGCTGTGTGACTGGAAAGATCAGATCAGTTGTGACAGTGAAGAGAGAAGGAGTTGTGTGCTTCTGCAGTGTACAGTTTCACATGGGAAGCGCGTGTGAGGCCCTGAGTTTCGATCTGCAGCCTTTGTGAGGGCCAGTTTGGACTGAATCCAAGTTGTGAGGAGAAAGAAGCACTAGACGTGTGGAAACCAGGCTCACCCTGTAGAAGACTGGAGAAATTGCTGAATCGCGCTCGGTCTGTCAGGAACTGAAGCTGCTGTGTGTGCTCCCGGGTATTTTGCAGTAATTGTAATCGGGATCGAGGAGCAGCCTGCCTGGTTTAGTACTTTCCTTTTACATAGAAATGTGCGTAGTACTTGTGGGGAATCACTATTTCAAATCCTCTGCACAGTGAATTGTGTGCTGAAGATGGAAGTAAACCCAAGCTTAATTCGGACTATATCCGTTTGCTATCAACTGCAGTGGGGTCCAGTCACAAGGACCTTGTCCTCATGCTCTGCTCTTCTGGCTATCCAGAGGGGACATTCTCCATCCAATCCTCAGCTTGGGTGTTGTGAGTACAAATCAGGGTATTCCCCTGCAGCCTGTTTTTCAATCACAAGTGTGTCATCTAATTCTTGTTGTTTCACTGTTTCATGGACTGAGCCCTCCGGCTCCGGATTAAGATTGGGTGTTGTGCATATATTTTCTTCTACAGGGCCCTATCCATCTGCACCTGCTAACCAACCCCGGGCAACAGACCTGGCTAGCCCCACCCCAACCTGGGTACCCAGAGTGTGACTTTTCAGCCCCGTGTGTGTGCACAGTACTGTGATTTAATGCCACCAATTAACCTGATTTCCCCCTCCCGTGTTGCTGCCCCCTAAATAAATCAGATTTGTTGTTATTATACTATATACTGTCTGTGGTGTTGGTACTTACGGAAACAGTATTGTGTGTTGCTGTGTATGTTGTTTAACCTTATTTTACAGGGGGTCCTAAGAGACGTGCTGCAGAATTAGTCTCGAGGGTAAGTGGTATCTATATGAGTGAACAGTGTGTATACGTGGGGTATTGGGGCTGTAACTCCGGTGTACTGTGTGAGCCACTAGAGAGAATAAAAGGGAGTCTCAGTGTGTCCCAGAGGGCTGTGACCAAGCTAGTCTAACCACTACAAACCCTGACCTCTGGGTGGAGGCACCCGCCATAGGACCTAGGCCCCTCAACCTGTCCGTAGTCAAGCAGGCAGGGGTAGTAGCCCTTGGGATAGAGCCACCTAGGGGTTACACATGTACCTAAGTAGTTGGAGCATATAGCCTAGAGGTTAGAACAACAAACTGAACAAGCTTGGTACATCTGGCAGACCTAGATTTGATTCCCGCAAGTTCCACTTGCATGTGGTATGACTCTGAGCAAGACACTTAAAAAAACAAAACAAAAAAAAAAACTGTGCTCCCGAGATGTACATGGAAACGAGCTTCAGCTCAGTGTGTCTTCCCTGGCCAAAAAATATTAAATATATGAATAAAATTAAAATGTATTCTAATCTTTAGAACTAACCTGAATGTAACATTTCTTGAAGCCATTTGTAAAGATTTATTTTTATGCTGTACTGTACTCTGCAACCTGTCCTACAATGTACTTTCTAAATGGGACACCATTGTGAATAACCACCAGCTCAGTGGCCTTTGCTTTTCAATAACTTGAATAAATGTATTGATTTATTTGAGCAGCCTTCCTGAGTTCTCTGTAACCTTCTCTCTCTCCCTCTCTCTCTCTCTCCTCCCTCCCTCCCTCCTCCTTCCTCTCTCTCTCTCTCTCTCTCTCTGACTCCTTCTGTCTCCCTCTCTCTCATCCCCCTATACTGTAGCCATCTGTGGCTTGTACCGTGCATTGGGACATGTGTATGAAAGGCATCTTAAAAAAAATCCTTCCTTCCTTACTCACTCCCTCCCTCCCTTCCTTCCAGTTTTCAGGTCACTTCATTGGGCATTTCCTGCATTCCCTCCCTCCCTGTTTTTCGGGCACTCCGTTGGGCGGATTGCACATGACATGCCTGAAGGAACCCTACAGATTATGGCTGTTGTGTCATTTGGTCTAACCTAAGTTATAATTTTTGCAAAGAAAAGCCCTTATTTTTTTCTAGAATCTGAGATGATCCCATTGTGCTTTTAGGGCACATGGCACAGGTTTCTGGTTGGGTCCCCATCCTTCCCATCTGCTTCTTTGCCAGCTTTAGCTGCTGAGTCCCCTGTGAGCTAGGCCTACCAAGGGACGTGTGTGCAATGAGGCCTCCCCTCACCTCTTCTACTTCAGCAGATTCGGGTTCAGCTCCCAGACCTCCCAACAAGGGCAAGAATCAGTATGTATCAGTGAGTGTGTGTGTGTTTGTGTCCTGCTTTGACCCAGTCTTCCAGCTGGGGGAGTCTGAAACTCAGGGAAGTCTGCTGACTTGCTCAAGGTCACACAGTGAGCCATTGACTGTGGTAGGATTGGCACCCGGGATCTCCTGGTTAAGAGTTAACTGTGTCTGCAACTTCTATCTTAATTCTTGCATTGATATTGTGCTCTTCATAAACTGCGTGCTCTTGGACATATGTAATTTATGCCAGTGGCTCTGATAGAGAGAGAAAAAGTGTATGTGTATATGTGTGCTTGCGGACGTGCGTGTGCTTATCTGCACGTGTGTTTTTCATTAACTTTAGTTAACCTATTGGTGAAAAGGTGGGGTGGGGCAAGGTGTCTTATGCTGTCTCTGTCACTTATGCCATTCCACCTAGGTATGGTAACACAGCTTCTCAGAGGGAGTCAGTCCCCAGGCTGCTGCCTCCTTGAAGCTGCCCATAGTTTATTTACAGCCAGCCTGATTTTGTTTTAAATTTGGGAGCAGACAAGAGAGCCTCGGGGGAAGCATTAGGTGCAAAACAACAAATTGTGGGGGATAGTCTCTGAGGCACTTCACCTTCATGACATCATGGGTCGTGTACACCTGATAGGTTGCTTGATGCACATGTAGATTTTGAAGCAAGTCTGTCCCCTTTGTCCCAGGGGTCAGCTTACCTCAGGTCAGTTCTAGATGTGCATCCGATGAGGTTGCAAGCACGAATCTGCAGGCTAAGGTAAGCCTCAGAATACTACTATAATTATATAAATTCTTTATATTAACCTTATATCAGAACAAGACAGCCAGACAAGGACATTGCATGTTTGTTAATAATGCGCCTATTATCGTTGGTTATCAGATTAATTATAAGAGTAGCCAGCCTACAGAAACTGTTTGTACATACTTGGCAGCCTCTGCTAGCGGTCCCAAGTGAAAAAAGAAATTCTCTGCACAATTAGGAGAACTAGAGCACCTGGCTACCCCTGCTAGCAGTTCCGGAACTGCTTCATAAATCTCCAAAAACGTACTAGGACAACAATGTTTAGGTGGGCTACCTGGAAACCCCTGCTAGCGGTCCCAGGAGCCATCACCATACCAAAACCAGCTCATAGCATCACATAAATGAGACCACTAACAAACGAGCCCTTATCCACACAATTTAAACTTGTGCCACAAGCACTAATCCAGCACTACCTGCCACCCCTACCAGCGGTGCCTGAGTGCTACATGCCTATCATGAGTAAGGTACAAAACTCCCAATATTGATCTCACAAACAGTTACCTTAAGGGTCTAATCCGGAATAAGGATTCCCACAGTGAAGTTGCGTCTAATCGCGACATCCTCGCGGTTATGCGATCCCTGCTACACACCTTGTTTTCAGCTAGCAGTCCCTCCCTCTAGACAGGGGTGTAGCCAGCGATTTCAGATCTGCACACCAAGTGGACTCACTGCTACCCCACCATTGTTAGGGTGTAGCCAGACAATATACAAATGTACACCAGGGCCGTGTTTGTTGCCTCATTTGGCACAATAAATACAACTTTTGTATCTCATGACAATGGTTGTTGCCATGTGTGGGAAAATACAAAAGCCATGCATTGTTCCCCAAGACACCCACATACCAGCCCAGAGCCTGTAAAGTTGCATTGTCCTTGGGATGCAAAGAGAGTATTAGTGACCAGTCCTTCTAGTTTCGACTCCTATGAATAAAATTACAGAAAGGTTCAGTATTTTCTTTGTTAGTTTTCATGGAAAAAGGAAACAGTTCAGAGCCTATTTGCTACCCCCCTTAAATAAAATTGCACACCATGGAGTGCTTGGAGTATGCTTGCCGACACCCATGCCTCTAGACGTAGTCTCTCCATGATTGCGGGAGTGACTTCAAACACTGTAAGATAAACTCCCAGGCTTCGGTAGGGGACACTGCTGAATGACACATCCTTAGTCACCCCATCTCCTTTCACGTTCCCAAGAGTGCAATTGGCTGTAATCTCCTGACTGTAGATGTCTTGTCTGTTGAATTTGGAAGGAACACAAGCCTTGTGCTACAGGAATTCCCTAAGGGTTGGTCTTTGCAGTGCCATCAAAGGGAACTCATTTAAGAGTTACTGATGTCACTGCCCACTGCTGTAAAGTCAGACTTCAGACACACACACACACTTCAAGTTATTGTTTCATGTTAAGGCTTATGATTAAAAATAACATTATTTATGAAGTGTACAGCACTGGGGTGTGAAGTTCAATTAGTCAGAATGACCATGGAAGCTGCAGCACCTCAGGGGGTGTCAATCACTGGGGTATGTGAGTGCTAGTCAAGAGAATTTACAGGGGACCTGTGGTTTTATAATGTGTTTCATTTATGAGACAGTGACTTCATCTTCATAAAACGTAATTTACTTTTTGAGTTTACTTATTTCTGTCACCACTCACCAACCCCTCACTTTCTTTTAGCCATTCCATCTCCCTGTCCATCAGCCTCATGTCTACAGACACCAGCTCTGTGCCCAGAAGTGCCCATGCCACTACACCCTGTGCCACTGCACCCCATGAGGAAAGAACCCTCCCCTGTGGCGGGCCTTGAAAACTTTACACCCCTGGTCCTATGCTTGCTCACATTTGCAACAGGGAAGAGCTGGTCGGAGGTTGCGGCTGATGACAAGGGGAGGAGGGTGTTAGCCGGGCGTCATTCCCAACCAGTGAAATTTTGTCCCTGTATACTGTAGGTCTCACCCTCCTCCTCCTCCTCCTCTGTCTTCATCAGTTTGTGGCTTCAACTGTCTTCAGAACGAAGCAGATGTTTTGTGGTCAACTGCAATATCCAGTGCTATCACGGCTCCTCACAGCAGGTGCTCATGGTCTGGGAAGGCTTCTACCCTTCACCCAGAGTCAATGAACGCTACTTCTGCAGTTCCATGTGGACTCTGCCAGTTCAGTGCTGTAGGACAAGCTCACACTGAAAAACATAAGTTGCCTGTAGGGAAGAACAGAACACTTCGCTGGTGACTCTGGGCTGGGCTATCTTGTTCCACTCCCACTCCATTTCTTTAGAGACTGTTAGATCCTTGTTACAGGTGAGTCCACTGTTCCTTGACTTGAAGCTCACACAAACAAAAGAAATGTGACTCAGTCTTTGTGCAGTTATGTGATGATTTTATTTGAGATAACTGGCCACCTGAAGGGTTTGCTGTAATTCAGCTTATTCATGAGAAGATTCTGATACTATTTTCAAATGGCAATTTTCTATTTTCTTAATTTACTTTTTTTCACATAGCTGTTGTGCTACCTCCCTTCATTTAAATGTAACCCCCCTACAAATGGGGGTTCCAAAAATCTTCCTTGGGCTTGCCTAAATGCCCACTGCCCGGCTGGCGTTAGGTGTCCTGGCAAGTTAAAAGTGTTTGCATGTGAGTGCCCTGTTAGCCTCCATGCCTGTCTCTTTAAGAGCTGCCTATTTTGTGGTGTATAATTGATCTGGGTAGGGGCCGAGTAGTTTCAGGCTCGAGTCCTGCCCGGGCTGCAGTGTTATCGCTCCATTCTGCCATTGCTAATTGCGCAGAGGGAGCCCTACAGGGATCTGTGACTGTTAGCTGATTATCTGCTTTAATAGTAAAGATATTGTAGTTTGTCTAACCTGCCTTCCTTTGCAGCATGGACATTCCTGTTAATCACCACCATCTTGGTTCTGGACTGCTAGTTTGGATCAATCAGTACCTTTGGGGACCCTAAAATGGAGTCTGTCCCCAGGGATCTTGTCGGAGTGAATTTCTGTATAGTTTTTACACTTTGGCACCTAAATGGACCTGGAGGGGGAGCTCTATCTGTGACAGACAGATGAATCAACAAATTGAACCTTTTGAATCTTTGGAAAAGTCCCAAGCTGCCTACAGCAGTGAGTCAGTCTGAAGCTAGAGTTGAAAGAGTGAACAGCTCGAGTGATTCGAGCAGCTGCTGCTGCGTGCTGTGCAGGGGAAATCGGCGGGAAGGCTGTGTTTGGCCTGCCTGCTACCATCTTCATAAGTGAAGAGACCTTGAGCCCGATAACTTCTGAATTTGCAACTTTTGCAATCAGATCTTGATTTGTGACAAATTGAATCCTCCTGAAGTGGACCGAAGATTTGCCTCGATGCGATCAGCCTGTCAGGACTTGAGACTGCTGCAGAGTGTACGGTTTGCACAGAGACACTGTGAATTGCAACCAGACCATCATCTGAGTGGTGGTATTTACCTTACTTTTACTATAAGTTTGCCCGAATGCTGATAGTGGGTCGTAATTTGGTTCCCCACTGCATGAATGTGTCGCGCTTGCTGGAAGCTGTATCCAGCACTTACCGGACTGTCTCCGAACTGTTCACCTGGTCTGGGTCTTGCCACCTCAGCCCAGACAGCCGCTCACGCCACAGAGAAACAACCGACAAGAGACCCGCCTGGGGATTCGGCTCCCTGCTCAACACCAACGAACGGGATCGGCACCGCGGTGCTTCGTGTGGGCCCTGCTTCTCCCAGCAATCCAGCACTCTATCCTGAGGTCTCCATTTCATCCATCCTGCATCCTGTACGTGGTAGTGTGAGTAAACACCAGGGTAACTCCTTGCAACAAAGCTCAAACCAAAGTGTGTCAACTGATTTAATTGTTTTTTGCTAATCATTTTGGGACTGAGCCATCTGGCTCTGGATTACAAATTGTGGGTTAAAGTGCATTCATGTTTTCTTTCCATCACAGGGCCCCAACCAGCTGCAACGCCAGCCTACCCCGGGCACCGCTTTAGGCTAGCCGTAGTTCCAACTGGGAACCCAGAGTGTGCGTGACTGTGATACAAGGACCTTAAAGTGCATGCCTTACAACCTGACTCTTTCAGATCTTGAATCAACCATCAGATTCTGCCCCATCCTTGTTACTGCCCCCTTAAATTAATCAGATCTAAATCTTGTTGCATTTACTGGTTGTGGGTTACCTCTGTACAAACAGCATTGAAATACTGTTGGCTGTCGTGCTAAATCTTATTTTACAGGGGGTCTCCAGGGCCGAGCCAGCTGAACCAGCCCTGGTGGTAAGTGCCACAAGTGTGGGGTTAAAACTGTTGTCAGGTGTAAATTGCAATTGTGTATTCTGTGAACCATTTAGGCCACTAGGGGAAAAAGAGGGGGTAACAGTGTCCCGGAGGGCTGTACCCAGGTGAGCTATGCCAACACTAACCCTGTCCTCCATGTGAAGGCACCCATTTTCAGTACCCAGGCCCCTCAACCTGCACCTGGTCATGCAGGCAGGGGTAGTATCCCTTGGGGTAGTGCCACCTAGGGGTTACATAAGCATATTCACACTTCTAGTTGTATAGTTAGGGCTGATCTGCACAGCAGACCAGTTCCTATTGGGAACAAAGTCAGAAAGGTTTTTGCAGCTGTCCCAGCGAAATGCCTTGGGAGACTGAGATGCTCCTTTTTATGGCTGTCAATGACTGAGTTGTGCCTTGCTATTGCTCCTTGCAGCTGGCTGTAATGCTGTGCTAACTTTCTCTTGGCTGCAAGGAGGAGCGTGCATGAGAATCTGTTAGCAAGTGGCATCTGTCTCGTGAACGTGCAGGTGACCTAGATGATATCACTGAAGAAATCCTCAGGTGTTTAGCCTAGCGTGCCCCCCTCCCGCCACTTTAATGACAAGAATGACAGTGAATAAGGTTAGAGAGGAAATAACAAATAAACTCTTTCAGCACAACTTCGTGCATGGAAAGCTAACCTATAGTTTTGGAAAAAAAAAAATCACCAGAGTTTCTGTGTTACTAAATTAATGCAAGGCAAAAGTAGAAAGAATAGCATTGCTGTGGCACCATTTGACGCTTGTAGGAACATTCATAAATTCATAGAGTGATACAGGCTCAGGAGGCAAAAATGCCCTTAAAGAGCTCGCCACCAGCATGGTAGAATAATTGCTATTGGAGGTACGATGTTTTTTCACTTCCCATATAATTGTCTAATTGTTTTTTAAAAGATTCCATATTGTTACTCTCTACTACCTCCCTTGGCAGAGCATTCCATTGAGTCACCACCCTTTGAGTGAACCCTTTACTTCTTTTATAAGTATTACAGTTTACCCCTCTAAGTTTAAAACTATGTGTACGTGTATGGGTCTAGGAATTATTCTTTATCAGACCCAGAGTTTCGAAGAGAAGCAGGTCTCTGGTGGCTTTATTTATCAAGCATAAATCCCCTCGTAATTGTCTATATTCCAAGGAAAAGAGGCCCAAGGCTTGTAGCATTGCTTCATATTCTAGGGATCTCATTTCACTAATTTGTTTTGTTACTTTCCTTTGGACCCCCTCCACTAGTTTTTTACCTTTTTTTGTGATCGGTGCACAGAAAGAAGACCAGTAATCAAGTTGGGCTCTAACCATACTCGTATAGAGTGGGAGAATCACCCTTAGATCTCTGCTTTTAATATGTTGAAGAATACATCCATTAATTTTTTGACTTTAGCTGAAGTATGGTTATCAAAAGTTAACTTGTCAACAAGAACTTCTAGGCCTTTTTCATTAGCTGTTACATCAAGTTGAACATTCTTAATTTTATAGGTGAAATTCTGATTATTATATCCAAAGTGCATTAATTTACATTTTTGTTCATTAAAACACATTTTGTTATTTGTTGCCCAGGTGCACATTTCATTTAATTCCTTCTGGAAATAATTTGCGGCTTGTATATTGTTGACTGTGCAACCAAGTTTGCAGTCGTCTGCATACTTGATCATCCAAACATTGTTAGATGGTTGCATCGTTGATATTAACAAATTAAACAGAACAGGGCCCAGGACTTATCCAGGATGTGGATGTAGCTCTTTCAGCCTCTCTATAATGAAAAACAGCCGAGTTTCCAGTCAGTGAGATAGTGATTGGTGTGAGGAAATAATTTTATTCCTCCCTCATTGCAGCTGGGAGCAACAAATTGGCAGCTTTCTTCAGACTAGTGGATAAGATTCTTAATCCAGACGGTCTTGTCTCTCAGTCAGAGCCAAGTTCAGTGGAGAGATATGAGTGGCCCTTTGATTTCTTTGCAGTTGAGACCGCGGAGCTAAGACTCCAAATCTTTTTGCTGGTTTACAAGGCCATGAATGGACTTGGGCCCCCCTATACATTAGTGAACTACTGACAGCCCATCAGGAGGAGTACCGGGGAACCAGCGTTCTCTGCTCGGATACTCAGGGGCTTCTGTTAGGTCCATCTGCAAGATTAAAATCTGCTGCACCGAGACACTGGAATATTGTCCCAAAATCCATCCATCCATTCTGCCTTCTCAGTGGAAAGTTTTAAATCACAGATGAAGACCTGGCTGTTTAGACAGACCCTCTCAGGAGACAGATAATCTCTATAAAACTCTGTGGCATATGCACGTGTCTAATTTATAATCTGAATTGGGATTTATTGCATGCTGCTGTGTATTATTTGTAATTTACATTATATTTGTACTGTAAAGTGCTTTGAGCTCTGGAAAGGCAGTATATAAATAAAGTTCCATTCCTATCCTATCCTATCAATTTCAGTAGCCTGGGCAGGGACTGGGGGGAGATTTGTTACTGGAGCAGGAGGAGGCCAAGGTGAGCAGTTTACAAAAAGAAAAAAAAAACACTTGGTCAACATGACTTTCATACACACTGTATCCCAAAGTGTTTTTCGAGGCACAGGAGTTCCATACTGGTAGTGCAGGGAATGTAGAATATAATTTCCAGTGCACAACCTGTCCAGACAGGTAAACAATAAAATCTGGCCCCCCTCTTCCAACTACCTGGTAGGTCCAGTGAGCAACCTGGCCAGTTTGGGACTGGGGGAAAAAAATGCCCCCTTCCCCAACAACCAGACAGATCTAGTGCCCAACTTGAACCATTGGGGAATAAAATAAATAATAATAATAACTTTATTTATATAGCACCTTTCGACATATCAAGGTGCTGGACAATTTGAACAATTCAATCATTACATACACAAACATATACATAAAATCAGCATGCCACGAGATAAAATATATAATAATAAGATCCAGAGCATTAATAAATAATTAATTATCTAAAAAGCCATATTCCACAGATAAGTTTTCAGCTCTTTTTAAAGAGTTCCAGGAGTGCACTGCCGAAGCGGCGTAGAGAGTTCCAAAGAGTGGTGCAGCAATGAAAATGCTCTGCTGCCAGAGGATTTGGACTCACTCTCGGGATCTCTAGCAACCCCATGTCAGCCGAAGTGGAGTAACTGGTCAGGGCAGTAAGGTACGAGGAGGTCTTTCAGGTAGGCTGGACCCTGGTCGTGAAGGGCTTTAAAAGTCAACAAAATGACTTTAAAGGTGATCCGCCACCGCTGGGCAGCCAGTGTAGTTAGCGCCTTACGGGAGTGATGTGACAAAAGCGACTTGTCCCAGTCAAAACCGGGCTGCAGCGTTCTCTGCACTAGCTGCGGCGACGGATTTCAACCCGGAAAGCCCAAAGTACAGGCATTGCAGTAGTCTGCTGAGGATACAAAGGCATGAACCAAAGTAGGTAGGGAGTCAAACGGAACAAGATGCTTCACCCTGGCAATGTTCCTAAGATGATAAAAGGAAGTCTTGACAACAGCAGACACCTGAGCTTAAAGAGTCAGCTTATCGTCAAGAATAAGTCAAGGCTATGCACCTGTTCTGAGGGATCGGCAAAGGTACTCCACCAAGAATAATTCCAGACGGAGCACCAATATCCGCCTCACCACCCGACCACCAGGATCCACCACCAGCACCTCTGTTTTCTCCGAGTTCAACTTTAGCCAACTAGAATCCATCCAGTCTTGGATCTCCTCAGACAGCTGTTAAATACAGAGAGCTCCATCCTGGTCAGGTGCAAAGGACAGATAGAGCTGGGTGTCATCCACATAGCAGTGAAACCTCAGCCCATATCGTCTAATGATACCTCCGAGGGGCAGCATGTACACTGCAAACAACATGGGCGACAGCACGGATCCCTGGGGCACTCCACATAACAGAGAGATTGGGTCAGAGGAAAAAATCCCTGATACAACTCTGTGATCTCCCGGTAAGGAATGACGTGAACCATTGCAACACGGTTCCAGACATTCCACAAATATGCCCCAGACGAGCTAACAGCACCATGTGGTCCACTGTGTCAAAGGCTGCAGAGAGATCAAGAAGAACGAGAATGGAGCGTCTCTTCTGATCCCTCGCCATCAGAAGATCATTTAACGCCCAACCAGCAGCGGTCTCGGTGCTGTGTCTTTAGCGGAAGCCCGACTGGAAGGATTCGTAGACATTATGGATGGTTAAATGGTCATCCAATTGACTCCCTACGACCTTCTCGATAACCTTCCCAGTAAAGGGAAGGTTAGAGATAGGTTGATAGCTAGAATGAGTCCGGGTCCAAGGAAGCTTTTTTCAGAAGAGGAGTTACCACAGCCTCTTTCAAGGAGCAGGGAAACTCACCCAATTCCAAGGAGCACCAGACTATTTGCGCCAGGACCGGACCAATGGTATCCAAACAACCCAAAATAAGGGGAGTCGGACCAGGATCCAAACTACAACTTGTGGGGAGCATGGACTGGGTGATCCTCATAATGTCCACGAACTCAGGTCGTCGAAAGGAACTCCAGGAGAAATGAGGCACTGTCATCTCATGCTGACCAGAGACTTCACCCATAGAGCTTACCAGACCCAGGTTCTTCCTGATGTCGGCCACTTTAGCTGCAAAGAATCGAGCGAGCTCATCGCACTCTATTTGCGAAAAAGCTTTCTGAACATGCAGGCAGGCTGGGTTGCACAGTCTGTCAGCAGTTCGGAACAGCTGAGCCGGTCGATTCTGAGCAACTGCAATCTCCCTGGACAGGAATTCTGCCTTCTTATGGGTGATTGCAGATTGATAGTTAACATAATGTTCTATCAATCTAGAGTGGTCGGCATCAAGGGCGGACCCTGCCAGCGGCACGCTCTAACCTTGGCCCTGTCTCCGCATCTCCCCAGGGTCCCATCAAACCATGGGGCTCTGGGGCATGGGATCTGGGGCGCTGATTAACAGGAGCAATAGAATCCAGTGCCATCGCGGACGCCTTATTATAGGCCGGCCACTAGTGCTTCTGGATTATTGCTCACCGAACTGAAGGATGAGAGGTCAAGGACCGCCGCTAGACCTTGTGGAGTAACATCTTCGTAATGGCTGCACCGACCATCTCCGCAGGGGCTGGTCTTCTCAGGGGGTTGCAAAAATTGAACCTCACGATGTGGTGATCAGACCAGGCGACTGGTTCCACCCCCATGTCGGATGCGTTGATCCCTAGAAGGAAAACTAGATATACATATATATATATATAATATAGATATATATAAATGTATTGCCCCCCCCACCTGACTGGTCTAATACCCAATCCAGCCCATCAGGGAATAAAAAATGTCCCCCTCTCCTAATCTACCTGATGGGTCCAGTACGCAACCCTGCCTATAAAGGAAAGGAAAGTTTAAAAATGATTTGTTAGCACAGTTTAAGTGTTTATGTAATTTGCAAAATTGTACAATTATTGTATTGATGTTGTTTGTTGTGTTTTTATGTTCTGGGTCGGTCCTGAAAAAGGGCTTCGGCCCAGAGTTCTAACCCGGTTAACAAATAAAAATGAAATGAAATGATTAAAAAAAGACCCCCCCTCAACAATCTGATGGATCCAGTGCCCAACTACCTGACTGCTCCATTGCCCAACCCATCAGGGAATAAAATAAATCTGTCCCCCTTCCCCAACAACCTGACAGTTCCAGTGCACAACTTGACCCATCTAATTAAAAAAAATAAACTGGCCCCCCCCCCCACCAACTACCTGTCTGGTGTGATACCCAATCCAGTCCATCAGGGAATAACAGGAAAAAAAAAAGTGCCTCTCTCCCAAACTACCTGATGGGTTCAGTATGCAACCCAGCTTGTCAGGGAATAAAACAAATATGCCCCCTCTCCTCAACAACCTGATGTATCCAGTGTCCAACCTGGCCCATCAGGGAATAAAAAAAACTGTCCCCTCCCTCAACAACCCTGGCTTGTCAGGGAATTAAAAAAATCAGTCCCCCACTTTCCAACTACCTGATGGGTCCCATACCCAACCTGGCTCATGTGGTAAGTCAAACGGAGGTAAGGAGGAGCAGCAGCAAAGCGATGAGTGGAACATGAAATTGGTGGGGTAGTAAAACACTGCTCTCCCATGTCTGTCCACTTAGGTCACAATGAAGAGTTCAAACACTGCACAGGAGGCTTGTGGCTGCTGCCACACTGCTGCTCCTACCCCTGCCATGCATCTCCAACCCAGCCTGCTGCGCAGCAGAATGGTCCCACACCCAACCTGGCCCATCAGGGAAAAAAAAATCTGTACCCCAACCCCCGCAAACTACCTGAAGGATCCAGTAGCTAACCCAGCTCATCATGGAATAAAAAAATGTACTTCCAGCTACCTAACTGGTGCACTGCCCACCATGATCTGTTAGAGAATAAAAAAAATCTGTCTCTCGTCTTCCACCTGACTACCTGATGAGTCCAGGGCCAAACCCTGACCATCACGGAATAAAAGAAATCTGTCCCCTTCCCCTCAATAATCTAACAAATCTGAAGCTCAACCTGGTTTGCCAAGGAATTAAAAAAATCTGTTTCCCTCCCCTAAGCTATATGACGGGTCTGATGTCTAACCTGGAGCATGAGGAAATTTTAAAAAATACGGCCCTCTCCCCTCAACTAGCTGAGTGGTCCTGTGTTCAACCCAGCCCGTCACAGAATAAAAAATAAACATGGGTGATATTTTGAAGCTTAAGTGAGTTTGGAGTTGGGGATGAAACTAATTGTCTGGTGTTGGCTAGACTTGAGGCACTGTATACAGTGTAGGGAGATTTACTGAAAAGAAGTGCCGCTTGTGTCAAAGCCTCCGTGGACACACTGTATGCAAAAAATCTGTAACACTGACGAGAATGGGGTCCTTGTAACTACAATTATAATGATGAAACTGGTGAGACAGTAAGGAGTGCTATACTGTAAAAATAAACAAAGATAACAAAAAAAAAAACCCGACAATTATAACAGTGAGACTGATGAAGACAGTAAGGCTTGTTATCCAAGTAAATGATAACATTAAAAAAACAAACAAGACCAGGCTTGTCAGCACCAGCCAGAACTGGTTTCATCTCTCTTTTTTTTTGTAGTCCAGCCCTGGCTCTGGTTGTGGTTCTTCTGACAGGTTAACCTCTGAAGATTGCCTTGGTGCTCCCTGCTGGCAACTGAGATCACTTCCGGGTGACAGGAGTGACATTAGACACCAACAGGGAGCATCTTGGCAATCCTAAGCGGCTAACCTGGCGGAAAAACCCCAGCCACATCCAGAGCTTTCTGAGCCTCATTTCTCAGTTCTGAAATTAAAAATCAGGGAAGCCATTTCATAATTACACTAAGGCACTCCAGGGTGTGCATAATTGTGGGATAATGGTACTTCCTGAGTGCATAAGGCATTCGACTTCATGGTGTCCCACAGTATTGCACATCCTGCCATACTGTATTGCTTAATTGACCTCCACTGTTGTCAGGAACTTTCTTGTACTGTGTAAGTAACTTGCATTTGAGTGTGTAATTTCAGAACGAGCATTTGTTCATCCCATATTACTACACTGCTAACTTTTTGTACCTTGCTGTCCCATGGGACCCAAACAAAAACAAGATACGCCTGTCTCATAGGGGAAGCCTGCCATCAGTTGAATGCAGATTTCATATAAATAATAATGTCTGGGGTTGTGGAGAAGCAGAGAGGGTGGGGGTGCCTTGAGTGTGTAAGTCAGAGTTCGGTGGTGGTTTGGGGGGGGAATGGCACAAGCCATGCTACTGGTCCACAGCTCCACCTAAATGCCAGGGGCAGAGGAGGGGAGGCAACAGGTACATAAACCACAAGAAATATAGAATTACAGGCTGATTGTATAGAGCATAGGTAACCAACTAAAAGGGGATTATGCAGGTAATTATAATTAACTAGTACACTGACAGGAAGGGGAAATGTTCTGAAAATGAACATTTCAGGAGATATAAAGGGGGTGTTGTGTAATCGAGGAAGGAGAAGAAACAAGAACAGAGCAGGAGAAAGCTTGTTTGGCAGACAAATAATTTGAGACAGAGATCTTGAGCCTGACATGTGTCTTGTCAAAAAAAAAGTAATTTTCAATCACCTTTGCATTGATTGCACATCTTCAGCATACCTAGAGCCGACCTCAGCAAACGGTGCAGCGTGCTGGGACTTGCCTGTTCCAGTAAGAATGAGTAATTCTTGGAACAAAATTATCAGATATTTTCTTGTATCAAGTGAGGCACTCTTGCAGTCCCTCCATTTGTGATGAGGGATGCTGAGACTTCAGGGTAAAGCTGCAATGAGATGTTTAGGAGCACAGGAGTCGTGAAGCAGAATTAGACCTAGCGGTCTCTCCATTTCCTGACCTCATGATGGTCATGTCCTAAAGTTAGGCAATGCAAGCCAACTGTATTTAGAGTGTATAGTGCTCCTTCCAAAGGGCTCAGGGCACGTTACAGAGAACTACACACAAAACAGTAAATAAAGGAGAATTAAAACACTAAATGTTCAGTGAAACACTTCTAAACAAATAAAACATGGGAGCTCCGGGTTTCTGTAGTTATAAAAGGTCCAGGAAGGCTAAGCTGAGTAAAGTTTTAGGTCACTTAAAATGTTCCACTGACATGCAGACGTGGAAATCTGTTGGAAGGGCATTCCATGCAAATGACAAGCCACAGCAAAGGCTCCTGCCCCCTGAATGAGAATGGGGACAGAAGCAGCAAGGCTCAGGTTAGTTCAAGTATTCATTTGTGCTAGCTTAATCATTCCCTCTAGGAGAAACGGGAAGGTTTATTTTGGTACGGGCCAATATACTGTTGTAATGTTATGTTGGTCCTGTTACAATTGTCCGAGGTGGTGGGCAAGGATGCTGTTATGCTGTGTGTTAGGATGTGGCACAGAAGCTGGGCTCAGGCTGACTGAGGGATCAGAGATCATAAGTGGTGTATGGGGAGCTGTGGTGTGCCCACAGGTCAGCGTACATAGGTGAAGCAGGCCAAAGACAGCATCCTGTTGGAGCAGGTTTGGGCAGGTGAGTTTTCCCCTTTTAGGCCTTTCCACCCCCCACTGTTATCCAGGGTGGGACAAATCAGATGGTCAGTGAAACTTGGAAAATGGGTTTGGCTACCATATTTTGAAAGTTAGTGTCGAACTGGTTACCTGCCCACAAACTGATTTTTCCTTCAGTAGGAGTAATGCTGACTAGAATCTTAAAAATTATTACTAAAAAAAATTTGATTAGGCTACCAGATTTTGAAAACGAGTGGCCAACCAGCCACTAGCCCACAAACCAATTTGCCCCACCCTGCTGCTATCACGGGTGTGAATCACCATGCCCTGCTGCAGGTGTGGAGCAGCCAGTATCACCTGGTTACTGTCAGCTATCAGTGTTGTTCCCAATCCTGCCGTAGAGGGTGTTGAAAGAGTGGCCAGGACAGCCCACCCCAAATCTGTGAGAACTACCCCTGCGGTGCTTCCAAGACTCCCATTGGCCCGGGGCTGGTAGTTAAGCTTAGGAAACAAACCCCACCCAAGTCCCCCAAATGGTAGCATACTGCACTACCCTAAGCACCTCTGGGTTGGGTTTTCCAGTAACTACCAAAATTGAAAATACCTGACTTAGGCCAAAGCACCCAAGTTCTAGGTGTGTTTCTTTTCAAATATATACTTTGTTCTGTGTCACTTCATAGATTTCTCAGACTTCAGGAATGCTTTTTTTTTTTAAATATTAGATTTTTTATTATCATAAGCTAAAACAGAGACATTTAGTACAAGTATGAAAGCAATATTCTACATATACAGAAATAAATTTAACAAATTATATAAAAAAAATACAATAAAGCTTTTAGACCCATTATAATTGGTTCATTTACAGAATCAGCCAAAACTTAATTAATGCAGCACGTTTGTAACCCCCCTGCAAATGGGGGTTCCCAAAAGACTTCCAGGAGCTTGCTTGAATGCTCCAAGCCTGAATGGTGTTTGGCATTTAAGCCATTTATCAGTGAGTGTTTTTAGAGCCTCTGGTACTGTCTCTTTAAGAGCTGTCTGCTTGCAGACATAATTAGTTTGTATGGGGGACTGTGTGCTTCTCTGAGTACCACTCGAGCTGCTGCCAATTCACTTCATTTTGCAGTCACTAGAGTGCAAAGGAACCTATCTGAAAGATGTAACTGTTTGCCAGAAATTATTTAGAGTAATAATGAAATTACAGTTTGTCTAACCTGCTTTCTTTGCAGTCAGAACTGTGTCTGCTAGTTCCCCATTCTAGTTTTGAACTGCTGAACTGGACCAATCAGTGTGGGGTAAGCTAGCTCTAAAATGATGCCTTGGACGAATCAGAACTTGGACTCATAATCTGAGCCAGCCACAAGAGGATTGTATGGGCAGTGACTCTGGGAGATGTAGTTTAGACTTCAGTGCCTTTTTGGACCAACAGCAGCAGTCTATTGTGAGTGACAGCCAATCCAGTCAAGAACTGGGAGGAACTCAAAGGAAGTGCCCGGTTTCGTCAGTTGGAGTTCAGTTGAGCTTTGGCAGTGAAGAAGGAAGGAGCCCTGTGCTTTTTCAGTGTGCAGTTTTAGTCAAAAACGTGTAAGGCCCAGAGTTCGTCTGCAGCTTGTGTAACAGCTTGTTAGGACTGAATCTGTCCTGTGAAAAGAATCAAAGGATCTCTGAAGAGTAGAAACCAGGCTCACCCTGTAGAAGACTGGAAGAATTGTGAAAATTGCACTCGGTCTGTCAGGAACTGAATCTGCTGTGTGTTCTCCCGGTATTGTGCAGTAATTGCGATCGGGATACAGATGCAGCCTGCCTGGTATAGTACTTTCTTTTATATGGATGTGTGAAGAGGTTTGTGTACCTCAAGTGAGCCCTGCTGACATTGAAGGACCCTATCTTATTTGGAGGTCGTGAGTACTAATTCAGGGTTGCTCCTGTTGAATTGCCACATTAAATCCAAATGGAATTACTGTACTGCTGACTGTTTAATTCTCCTTTTCTCTGTGTGAAAGGCCCCTACCAGCTGCCACGGTTTGGACTAGCCACTAGGGCTTGGGTACCCAGGGACAGTAACTGATAGGGATAGGCCTGTGCACAGAGCCATAGGTAGATTATTAGAGTGATAAGCTAATTAACCTGATTTCCCCCTGTCCTTGTTATATCCCCTAAATAAATCAGAGCTGCTTGTTTCAGCAAAGTTATACTGCCTGAGGTATTTGTCTATGTTAAAGTACTGTACTGTGATTGTTGCACTGTATCTCATTTCACAGGAGGTCCCAGTGCGGAACCAGACCTGGGGGTAAGTGTATACTGTGAAGGTAATTCTGATATATTGTGGGCCACTAGTGGGAAGAAAGGGGGTTGCAGTGTCCCAGAGGGCTGTGACCAAGTTAGTTTAACTATTGCAAACCCTGACCTCTGGGTGGAGGCACCGCCATTGGATCCAGGCCCCTCAACCTGTTGGTGGCAAATCAGGCAGGGGTAGTAGCCCTGGGATAGCGCCATCTGGGGTTACATCTTGGAGGCTCACCGCTGGGATTGTGTGTCCTCTAGTGGCCATATTCTGAACCACTGTTAAGAAAAAATGGGTACCCGACAGAAGTGGCTGTGCCGGCTGGTGGAGTGGTGTACTGGGAGGAGATCGACCCCAAAATGCTATGCTTATCCTGGACATCCCCTGGGTATCAATACGGACACTGTGCAGGAGTACTTTCCAAGGTGGAAGGTTTACAAAACCCTGTGGTGGTGGGTCGGCATGCTAATCTGCTCACCCACACTTTCCTGGCCCTAGTAGAGTTTAAGGATCCCATAGATAGCTCCAAAGTGCCACAGACCATTACCCCAGAGGAGCCCTCACTGCTTGGAAGTGATAACTAAGGACAGTAAAGACCGGGGGAATCAGCCCCACCACTATCTGAAACTTTTGAGGAGAAATTTGCTGAATGGTTGCTGGGAGAGGGAAAACTGTGGAGGACTTGAAGAAACTATTCTTGCCACCTGGGGTGTTCCTCCCCAACACCCTCTCCTGCTCCAGTGCCCGTAATGGTGGCTGAACCAATGCAGACTCCTATTTCTGCACCTGCCATTAGTCACGACTCTTACCGAAGGTTGAGGATCTTCTCTGGCACCTCCCACCCCAAGGGAGGATGACTGGGAGACCTGGATAGACTATGTTGCCCCCAAGTGCTAGAATGGCAATGCTCGGAGAAAAAGCGAAGAGGGTTAGTGAGAGCCTCCGAGGTCCTGCCCTGGCTACCATCCGTGCTAAACGGGCCAGTAACCCTGAAGCGACTGCACAGGCCTATCTTGAGGCCTTGGAGAATGTGTATGGGAGCCCAGATTCTGATGAGGACCTATAGTGGAGAGTAAGAGATGCACAACAGTACCAAGGGGAGTTGTTGTCTGTGTATGTATCTCGGCTGGAAAAATTGTTGCAAGAATGCCTCAGAAAGGTAGTTTGCCAGCGATTGAACTGGACGAACCAGGCTGGACAGGATCCTTAAGTCTGCCCCTTCTCAGAACTGCTGTTGCTTCAGTTACACCTGGCAGATCGACTGGAATCCCCACCCTCCTATGATGAGTTAATGAGAGAATTCGGGAGTTGAGAAAAGGCGACCTCGGGAGGGACCTGCACCAATAGCTGCGGCTCAGACCCGGTGACTGAGGGTGACCCATCAAGTGAAGTTCAGGGGCAGAGGTTGGCAGTCAATGAGTGCTCTGACAAGGAAAAGATATGTCACAATGAGGCGAACTGTTGAGAGAGATCGGGAATTCAAAAACAGTCCCTTTATGAAGGCCACGCCTGCAAATGCAGGCCCTGACCTATATCCGACTGCATCTGCTATGGGGTGGGGTACCCACCCATGTATCTCCTGCTGATAACAGCTCGAACTCATTCCTTGACCATGGAAGTGGAGAAACTGACGAGATGTCTCCAAATGCTTATCACGCGCAGACAGAGATGGCACCAAGGTTTCCAGTTAGTAATACCCCGCCCTGGCTCCCAGTGTGGCGCCTCGGCCAGCTCAAACTCCAGAAAGTATGTTTTGCTATAATTGTGGGAAAGATGGGCACATGAAAGGAATGCCAGTCCCAAAAGACACTGACAAAGTTGCATATAGGCTACAAGGAGAGCTTGGAGAAGAAATCAGTGGTTAAGAGGTGCGACATGATCAGTGAGGGCACCAAAAATGCTAATTCACGTCCTTTTGTGGCAAGGTCAGTTGCCCAGGCCCCACTACACGCCTCTCAGACTGGTCCAGAATAGTGGGTCCCTCCATGGAGACCACTGTAAAGGTGAATGGAGTGTCTACAAGAGCTGTATTAGACAGTGGCTCCCAAGTGACAATTATGTTCCAAGATTGGTATCGAAGCATTTGTCAGACGTACCCTTACAACCATTAGAAGGACTGCATGTATGGGGGTTAAGTGAGAAGGCCTACCCTATTCCGGGTATATCCGAATTTGGCTGTCTTTCCCCACCTCCGTGGCTGGAGTGGCCGAACAAGTAGAGACCCTAGCCTTAGTGTGTCCCCCACTGGACTGTATGATGGTGTCCCTTTGTTGATTGGAACAAATGCTCATATGTTCGGAAGGCTGGCACAGTTGTGTTATGAAAAACAGGGTCAAAGACTAGTAGAGCTTTAAGAGTTCCGGCTTTAATTAAGAAGGCCTATGAGGCACAGAGAGATGCTGAAAAAACAGAACCAGAGGAACCGGTCGAATTGTATGGAAGAAGGATCCTGAGTCTCTGATCCTGGCGCCAAATGCCCAGTGTACCTTACAGGGAAGGTCCGTATCAGAAAGGATGTTAAGAATAAAATATTAATGTTGGATGCACCAGGCGATGGAAAATTGCCAGAGGACTGCTGGTCAAGCCTAGTATTTTGCCGCTAGAGCCCATGCTTATGCCAGAAGGGTAATGGTCCAAGTTCATAATGTGTCTGAAAGAGACATTCGAGTAAACAGAGGTTGCATCCTGGCTAATGTGCATTGTGCAGACACTGCAGTGCTACCCAGCAGCAAGAGTTCAAGGAAGAATGACAGAGTAGCCTGACTTGTTTGATTTGGCGACTCCCGCTGCCAGCTGAATGGAAAGTGAAGATCAGTGAGAAGCTTGCCCAGAGAGACCAGGTGTTTTCTTTAAGGAATGGGATGTAGGATGCGTGCAAGGAGCTGAGCACAATATCCGGCTGCATGACGAAGACCATTTCGTGAGAGGTCTCGACGCCTGGCACCTGCTGACATAGATGATGTGAGGCGGCATCTGCAAGAGATGTTAGCTGCTGGTGTAATACAAGAATCCAGAAGCCTTATGCTTCCCCATTGTGGTAGTGAGGAAAAAGAATGGAACAGTAAGGATGTGTGGATTATCGCACCTTAAACGGCGGACTATCCCTGATCAGTACACAATGCCCCGCATTCAGGATGCTTTGGACTGCCTAAACGGGGAGCAAGTGGTCTCTGTGCTGGATCTCCGCGGTGGGTACTACCAGATCCGATGGCCCCAGAGGACCGTGAAAGACAGCCTTTATCTGTCCGTTGGCTCTATGAATTCATGAGGATGCCTCAAGGGATTTCAGGTGCCCCAGCCACTTTTCAACGATTGATGGAGCGTGCAGTGGGGACATGAACTTACTAGAGTGCCTGGTATACCTAGATGATGTTATTGTGTTTGGCAGCTCACTGGAGGAACATGAGCAGATTATTTAAGGTATTGGACCGACTGGAGGACTTTGGCCTTAAACTGTCCATTGATAAGTGTCAATTCTTTCAAACATCAGTAAAGTATGTGGGACACATAGTATCCACCGAGGAATAGAGACCGACCCAAGTAAAGTTGAGGCCTTGACCACCTGGCCACAGCCCAAAAATCTAAAAGAACTGCAAAGATTCCTGGGATTCTGTGGTTATTATCGGCGCTTCATCAAGGACTATTCAAGAGTGATCCCGCCTTTACTTAACCTTACCAAGGGTATCCCCAACCCACAAAAAATACCAAAAGTCAGCATCCCTCAAGACTGAAAGAGTGTATTTTCATCCAGTGAAGTATTTGGGCCCGCTGGACTCCTGATTGTGAGACTGCTTTTCATGAGATCATATATCAACTTACCCATGCTCCAGTGCTGGCCTATGCCGATCCAAGAAAACCTCATCCTGCACACTGATGCTAGCTTGCAAGGGTTGGGGGCTGTGTTGTACCAAACACGAGAATGGCCTGAGAACCAGTGGCCTTTGCCAGTAGAAGCCTGACCCCATCCAAAAGAACTATCCTGTACATAAGTTAGAGTTCCTAGCTTTGAAGTGGGCTATTGTTGACCAATTCCATGAGTACTTGTATGGGGCTAAAATACTAGTAAAAACTGACAATAATCCTTTGACCTATGTGCAGACCTCAGCTAAGTTGGATGCCACTGGCCATAGGTGGCTTTCTGCATTATCTACATATGACTATGCTCTCGAATACGAGCAGGTCTGAACCACATAGATGCTGATGCTCTCTCCGGAGGCCTGTTCCCCAGAATGATTGGGTCCGATTGGCAGAACCTGACATTCGGGCACTCTGCGGAAGTTTGACAGGGAGGAACAAATGTCCACGGCGCAGTGGACTGCATGGTGGATTGCTGGGAGCCTCTGAGGATTGCATACCTGCTGCTTATTGCCACTTTTCTGCAATAGACATTGGTGCACTGCCTCAGCTGGACAATGACAGTATTCGCGGGCTCAATCCGCGATCCCATGATCAAGCAGCTTTAGAAGCCCTATGCAGGAAAAGATGTGTCCAAATTACGCCCACTGATTTGAGAACTGCACTGTTATACAAAGAAGGTCCTAAGTTGAAACTGATCAATAAACTGTTATACAGAGAAACAGTAGACAGAGGGGACAAGTAGACAAACAACAACTAGTGCTGCCCTGCCTTTCGAGACTCAGTACTGAGGTCCTTGCACAACCACATGGGGCACCTTGGTATAGACAGAACACTTGACTTGGTGAGATCCAGATTCTATTGGCCTAAGATGGGGGCTGATGTGGAGCAACACATTCGAACTTTGTAGTGCCTACAGAGGAAAGCTTTGCCCCAGAGGGCTGCCCCTTGTTAACATCACCACCAGTGCACCCATGGAGCTGGTCTGTATTGATTTTCTGAGTTTGGAGTCAGATCAAAGAAATATCAGTAATGTGCTGGTGGTCACTGACCATTTCACGAGATATGCCCAAGCTTTCCCCACCAAAGACCAGAAAGCATCCACTGTGGCCAAAGTACTTGTAGAAAACTTTTTGTTCACTATGGGGCTCACAAAGAATCCATTCTGATCAAGGGAGAGACTTTGAGAGTCGTCTGATCAAAGAGATGCTTTCTCTGTGGGAGTCTGAAAGTCCAGAACCACTCCTTACCACCCCAGGGGACCCACAGCCTGAGCGTTTCAACCGCACTTTGCTAGATATGCTAGGCACCCTGCACCCAAAGGACAAGCCTAGATGGAGCCAACAAATTAGCACCCTGGTACATGCTTATAACTGCACCAAAGTGATGCCACTGGATTCTCCCCCTACCGCCTGATGTTTGGAAGAGAAGCTTGACTACCAGTAGATGTGTGTTTGGGGTCTCTCCTGATGGGGTTCAAGCTGACAACTATTTACAGTATGCAAAAGTTAAAGGCCCAGCTAACTCATGCGTACAACTGGCTCAAACCATGGCTGCCAAAAGAAATCTGGCCAACAAAGAAAGGTATGATAAAAGGTGAAAGCACAGGAACTCCAGGAGGGAGATCGGTATTGCTAAGAAATCTGGGACTGCATGGCAAGCACAAGATTGCTGACAGATGGCACCATCTCCCTCACATTGTAGTGGGCAAACTAGATGATCTGCCAGTGTACAAAGTAAGGCCTGAGAATAATTCAAAGATGTAAAAACAATGCATAGAAATCATTTACTGCCCATTGGACAAATCTTAATTGAGTCTGAGCCCTAGAAGATGCCCCTCTGGACCAGTGACTAGAGCTGCTGCTAAGAAAAGATCAAGAAAGTCTGCACCTACAGAAGCAAAGTTAAAGTGTTCCCTCCACAAGTCCCAGTTGAGCATGACTGTCAGTCCATATCGGAAGAAAGTGAGTGACTTTGAATACTATCCTTCTTACGAACTGAGTCAATTGTTTCGGGCAATCCCTAGTCAATACTGGAGACAAAGCTGGGCCTTCTGGACTGTCTAAGCCCCCAGCTTCATCCCTGGAGCCAATGCTCCCAGAAAGTGAAGTGCAAAGCATCAGATCAGATGAAATGGAATCATTGTGCATGGTTGAACTGTTTGAGCTTTCAGGGAGGAAAATGATAGATTGGGGCAGACTGGTGATACACCGAACAAGAAGAGTATTTTGAGTGCCCTGACAGTCCACTGCCAGTGTCCGAAAGCTCTCCATGCGAGCCAAATGTTGTGGACTCAGAAACTGTAACTCCTGGAGCTGAAAGTGCCCCAAGTTCTAGCCTCTACCCCCATGGAGACTCCTGACAAGTGAGGAGACAATGCTGAAAATGAGGCTCAGAGTGCAGAGACTATAACAGTTCCCCTAGAAAGACTGGTCGAGCTGTAAAGCCTGTGGTGCACCTCAGTTATGATTCACTTGGGAGGCCTGTGGACTTGCCTCTCAATGTTGTCCATAAAAGGTGTATGTGTCCCCGAGCTCATTGCCCAAACTGAGCATCAGTGCTAACTCAAAGTTACTTGTGTTGCCCTCTAAGTATGGTGCCCTTGCCCCATCCAGCCCCAAGGTAACTGATAGGAAGGGCCCTCTCTTCAGGTTTCATGTACAAGAGGTAATAACTTGAGTTATGGTACAATGTGTATGTAATACTGTGTAAAGAGTGACGTACTGCAATGTTTCAGAAATGTGTTCTTGGTAAAATGATATATTGACTGATGATTACATGTGCGAGCCTAATGCAAATGTATATGGTTGCAGTTGAAACTTATGGGGGTACTTGCTTGACGCGGACGTCAAGCTTTCCCAGGCCAGGAAGGTGTAACCCCTGCAAATGGGGGTTCCCAAAAGACTTCCAGGAGCTTGCTTGAATGCTCCAAGCCTGAATGGTGTTTGGCATTTAAGCCATTTATCAGTGAGTGTTTTAGAGCCTCTGGTACTGTCTCTTAAGAGCTGTCTGCTTGCAGACATAATTAGTTTGTATGGGGGACTGTGTGCTTCTGAGTACCACCGAGCTGCTGCCAATTCACTTCATTTTTGCAGTCACTAGAGTGCAAAGGAACCTATCTGAAAGATGTAACTGTTTGCCAGAAATTATTTAGAGTAATAATGAAATTACAGTTTGTCTAACCTGCTTTCTTTGCAGTCAGAACTGTGTCTGCTAGTTCCCCATTCTAGTTTTGAACTGCTGAACTGGACCAATCAGTGTGGGGTAAGCTAGCTCTAAAATGGTGCCTTGGACGAATCAGAACTTGGACTCATAATCTGAGCCAGCCACAAGAGGATTGTATGGGCAGTGACTCTGGGAGATGTAGTTTAGACTTCAGTGCCTTTTTGGACCAACAGCAGCAGTCTATTGTGAGTGACAGCCAATCCAGTCAAGAACTGGGAGGAACTCAAAGGAAGTGCCCAGTTTCGTCAGTTGGAGTTCAGTTGAGCTTTGGCAGTGAAGAAGGAAGGAGCCTGTGCTTTTCAGTGTGCAGTTTTAGTCAAAAAGCGTGTGTAAGGCCCAGAGTTCCGGTCTGCAGCTTGTGTAACAAGCTTGGGACTGAATCCGCCTGTGAAAAGAATCAAAGGATCTCTGAAGAGTAGAAACCAGGCTCACCCTGTAGAAGACTGGAAGAATTGCTGAAAATTGCACTCGGTCTGTCAGGAACTGAATCTGCTGTGTGTTCTCCGGGTATTGTGCAGTAATTGCGATCGGGATACAGATGCAGCCTGCCTGGTATAGTACTTTCTTTTATATGGATGTGTGAAGAGGTTTGTGTACCTCAAGTGAGCCCTGCTGACATTGAAGGACCCTATCTTATTTGGAGGTCGTGAGTACTAATTCAGGGTTGCTCCTGTTGAATTGCCACATTAAATCAAATGGAATTACTGTACTGCTGACTGTTTAATTCTCCTTTTCTCTGTGTGAAAGGGCCCTACCAGCTGCCACGGTTTGGACTAGCCACTAGGGCTTGGGTACCCAGGGACAGTAACTGATAGGGATAGGCCTGTGCACAGAGCCATAAATGAATTATTAGAGTGATAAGCTAATTAACCTGATTTCCCCTGTCCTTGTTATATCCCTAAATAAATCAGAGCTGCTTGTTTCAGCAAAGTTATACTGCCTGAGGTATTTGTCTATGTTAAAGTACTGTACTGTGATTGTTGCACTGTATCTCATTTCACAGGAGGTCCCAGTGCGGAACCAGACCTGGGGTAAGTGTATACTGTGAAGGTAATTCTGATATATTGTGTGGGCCACTAGTGGGAAGAAAGGGGGGTTGCAGTGTCCCAGAGGGCTGTGACCAAGTTAGTTTAACTATTGCAAACCCTGACCTCTGGGTGGAGGCACCCGCCATTGGATCCAGGCCCCTCAACCTGTTAGTGGCAAATCAGGCAGGGGTAGTAGCCCCTGGGATAGCGCCATCTAGGGGTTACACGTTAAGTCCCGGTAAGGGGAAGGCGATACCAGTATATCAGGTTATAGCATAAAGTAAAGTATTACTAAGAGGTGTAATGTACCTCTTTCCTACTGTATTGAAAATAAATAACCAGCTGTATGTAATCGTAGGGTAATACTTGGGCAAAATAAGTCATACAAGAAAAAGAGACGCCCCCTTAGATTAGCTACTCATTTGGGAAAAGAGAATATCGGGTAGAACTAATGGAAACAGATACCAGTCCTAAAAGTGAAAAAATCAACCAGAAAAAGAAAATGTCTTTTAGAAGTAATCTAAAACTAAAATATATTTGTAGTTCCCTTTGCCATCCACCCTGTTTTTATGTTTGCTTGCACGCATGCGCATGAAACATAGTGCCATCATACGAGTTTTCGTAGGTGTGCCTCCCCCACTTCCAATGCCCTGCTCCTTTTTGCAGGCATGACAGCACCGCACCAATGAATGTCCAAGCTGTCTATGACAGCCGTTCAGATGCAGTGACATACAGTTCTGAGAAAAACACTGCTTACAATCGTGGTGGTAACATGAAATTTGCATACTGCCGCGGCAGTATGCAAATTGCCGACATTCACGCTTGCATCTGAACTGTCAGCAGACAGTCTGCCATCCCCCCCACCAAGAACACCTACATAGCATGCCGGGAGCCCACTCCAACGTGCTCGCGGCACTCCCCTCCACCCCTGCACACTGTATGACCGGGGTGCCCAATCCCCGCTGGCTCCACTGCCCCCAAAGCAAATCTCCTTGTGCCACGCTGGAGCCCACCCCAGCAAGGAAAAGTCCCATCCTGTACATGCTGGGAGCCCACCCCAGCATGCTCATGTGCTCCCTTCACCCCTGCACACTGTGTGACCGATGGGTGCCCAACTCTATCTGCTCCACTGCCCCCAAAAGCAAACTCCATGCCACGCTGGGAGCCCACCCCAGCGTGGCTGAAGTCTGTGGCTCAGGGTGCCCAATCCCCCGTCGGCTCAACTGCCCCACCCCAACCAACTTGCAGGTGCCACACTGGGAGCCCACCCCAGCATGGCAAAAGTCCCACGTCATCTTAAAAAAAACTAGATCAAAAGAAAACAGTCCCTCTTTAACTCTCTTGCCCCCTCAACCCAACCCGCGCCCACCCTCTGCGTATCCCACCTCCCTACACTCCCCTCACCCCATACCTACCTCCAGAGGCCGGCGCAATGATCTTCAATGGACCAGGAACACATCTACACTCTTCAAAGCTGACCGCGAACTGAAGAAATGCCGGTAAGGTGTATAGTGACATAAATGTTGTTTTTTTTTCAACTTTGGTGCATATCTTAGCCATTTTGGGGAATTGTTTCACCAAATTTTCAACATGGGGTTCTTGGGACCTCACATCATGAACTCAGCCACTGACATTTTGTTATTCGGTCCCGAAAGGTCATTTCATGGTCATTGCACAGAACCACCTTTTGGGACTGAGTAACAAAACAACAGTGTCACATTTCATGAGGTAGGCTCCCCAAAACTCTATGTTGAAAATTTGGTGAAAAATTCCTAAAAATGACTTTCACGAGCGTGCGTTGCGCAGTTCCTATGCACGCTCGTAACTTCAAGAATTTTTACTGTTTTCACTCCAGATTTACAACATTGCCATTTTACTACACCTCCTTATAAGAAGTGCAGCGGTCATTTTTCACATCTTGCCCAAAATGTGTTTTCACGCATGTATACAATGGTGCAGTCAGTGAGCTAAATTAATGTTTGGGACAGATTAATAAAATCACAGTGACACTGTTCATGAGCAGAGGTCTTAAAATGGCTATGTTGAAAATTTGGTGACAAAACTCCATAAAATGACTGTGTTAAGAGCATGCATTGCGCAGTTTCCACGCACCCTCATAAGTTCACGAATTTGTAATATTTTCAGTCCAGATTTTCAACACTGGCATTTTTCCACACCTCTGTATGAACAGTACAACTGTCATTTTTCACACCCTGGCCGAAATGTGTTTTCACACTTCCAGCGCAGAAATATGTGGTCGCTGTGGGAAATCAGTGTTCAGGACAGTGTGTTGACAATCTGCTGTAAAAAATCTCCAAACTAATTACATTACGGGTGTGCGTTGTGCAGTTTCTACGCAAACTCATGACTTCACCAGTTTTTTTATATTTTCACTCCAGATTTTCAACATTGCCATTTTTTTGACACCTCCCCATGAACAGTACCACTGTCATTTTTCACATCCTGTTTGGAATGTGTTTTTGCACCTGTGGTGCCAAATAGAGTAGTCGCTGTGCAAAGGCAGCTTTCGGCTAACAAACTGATATTGCCACTGTTCATGAGGTGGGGGTCACAAAAAACCCATGTTGAAAATTTAGAGTGAAAATACCAACGAACGCCTGGGGCATTAGGGTTTCCAACCATAACGCCCCACCCTGTAGCGACTGACAGGCATCAGAGGTGTGACTTGGAACTGTCGCCTGTAATGCTCATGCCATTCCACCCCCACCCACACCCTGCAGCCAGTGACAGGCATCGAGGTGTGCCTTGGACTCTTTGGCCCCAAAGTTCACCCCATTCTGCTATACTGCACCCATCTCACCGTATTTCCTTATGGAATGGGGTGAGCATAATGCCGACCCCAAGGCACACCGTGACACTTGTCGGTGTCTGCAGGGTAGGCTGTGGTGAAATGGCGTGGGCGTTATGCCTGACAACCCAAAGGCACACCCCAATGCCTGTCAATATCTGCAGGGTGGTGGTGGGGTTGGCTTCAGTTCAGTACTTCACTGCCATTCCTATTATGCATCTCTCCAACTCCTACACTACCACTGCCAATGCCAGCAAGCAAACATTCGGCATTGACAAATGCTTGCTAGAAAGTCCTTTAATGTTCATATCAGAGCAAATGAAAAACTTAGTAGAAGCAACCTGGTGTGTAGTTCTTCTTCGGCTTGTATCACATCTTCATTGTTGCTTGCAGATACAGTTTGTCCAGATACTGACAAACAGGCTGTGTGATTACAGTGATATTGGCACTTTCATTACTGGGGTGAATGCACCCAGGAGATTCACGACGCTTCTCAAATTGTCTGGGCACTGTTATGAAGATGGACAGGTATGTTTTCATTAGTCCATATCAGAGTCAATGTCTTTGTAGTCTGCAACTCATTCCCTTTTTTAGAATGACTCTGTAAAACATTTTTGGTTTTATCTGCATCAAAAAAAGACTCTTTTAGTATTTTCAAAATTATAAGGGCTTTGCAGGGATACTGCACCACCCATTTAACTCCAATCTCCCTCAACTCCTCACGGAACTACATAAACCTTTTTCTGGCTTGGGTTTGTGGCGAGTCATCAGGGTAGATACAAATGTTATTGTTTTTGTAAGTGATAGGTCCTCCTGCCCTTGCCTGTTTAAAAACAATTTTGTGGGCAGTCATTAGTTCAAAAGTCACTGATATCGTGGCCGGGCATTCTGTTCTTTGACACTGACTTTCTTGCTTCAATCCTGGATGGTATACAGAATGCACGCACAATTCTAGGACTCAGGTGGTTAAACGTTTCACAAGTAATTTCCTTTATAGTGTCCCAAGTATTTAAAGTGCCATCTGCCTCCAGAAATGGTGTGCCAATAAAACGCAAATTATAAAATGGCAAGAAACATTTCTGGGCTCTGATTGGTCAGTGGTGACCTTCATCAGTGATGTTATCCCAGTACAGCATGACACCTATTCAATATGTAACTAAAATGTATTTTTTTCACCTCCTTTTTTGTACAAGCAAGCCATTTTAGAATTACAATAATGCACTCCTGGGCATGTTTTGTGGAGATAACGTAACTTCTCAGTTTTTGGACGCACTCAGCCTGTTGCCACATGCTCAACCACCCGAGGTATGACATTATCCCAGCATGTCACATGCCATGTCAGGCATTATTGTTTTAATTATTGCATCTTGCAATATTTTCCAGTGCTTCAAGTTTTTGAGATTGTGCCAGGTTGTCTCCGAGAAGGGACGTAGCAAGGGCTCTCTGAGTGTCAATATTTTGTTTTAATTTGGTCCCTTCTTCAGAAGTTTCTTTTTGTGTCTTTTCAACAGCATCTACCCTACCTCTAGTACTGGCGACTTTTTAAGTTAACTTGGGTTAGCAGGCTAAAAATAAAAGGGATAGCATGAATTAAACATGTTATAGACCAGGAGAAAAAGTTGTTATACTCCTTCCAGCAACTTAGAGACATCTATCAGATGAGACCAATGGAAGTACTTACAGTTGCAGGAAGCTATGGCTAGTATAATAAAGGTTGGAGAAGATATCCGAGCCAAGAGAAACTGGGAACAAGTAATAGAATATGCAGGGAGGAAAGGAAGGGGTAGGGAATGCTTACGAACTAATACTGGACAATGGGTCTGATTATACAGTGAATTCTAGGGTGAAATGGGAAAGGGAATTGAAGACCAGAATTACAGAAGAAAGGTGGGAAACCTTTGGAAAGTAGCAGACAAAACATCTCGGGAGCTGAAAGGTAAGGACATTCAATTTAAGATTCTTCACATCATTTATTGCACCCTGGAAGAGTTAGCTAAAATATACAGTGAAGAATTAGACTGTTGTTGACAGTTTTGTAGGTGTAACAACAAAGGTGCCGACTTGTATCTTATCCTGTGGGGATGCCCACAAGTGACTAGTATATGATCCGAGGTAACTACATACTGTGGAAAGATTTATGGCACATCCATGCAGGAGGATCCAGTCAGTCTACTGGTGCAGCGGTAGCACTACTGCTTGTGATGCCAATAACCCGGGTTTGGAAGCGAGCCCAAGGTGTTGGAGGGGCGGGTCAGGGGGCAGGGGAGGAGAATTGAGCTCCAGCCAGATCCGCTTCTCCGGGGGAAAGAGCTTGGTGTGCCGACTGCCCCTGCAGAAGCCAGGGGAGAGGCAGCCCGAGCTGAAAGAGGTTGGAGAGACATGGCAGATGGCGGTGCACCATGAGATATGTGCAAAACACGTCTCCCAGGGGAGAAAATTGAAAAACTCCCCGTTACGGAGGATGACTGCTGGCCTCCTCAGGCCCCACACCTGGCGACTTGGGTGCCTCCCGGAATCTGGATCCGGTCCTAGCGGGTCAAAGGACTCCCAGCCTCCCTGCCACAGGGGGCAAGCCATGGGGGACTATGGGAGAGGTAAGCCCTGGGGGAAGCTGGGGTGAACGGAGCTGGGAGGAGGACCAATGGGAAGGCGGGTCGACTAGGGCGGAGAGCATAAAAAAAATACAGGAAGATTCATTATTTTGGATCCTTGATGATACTTCAGCCATTAAGAATTTGCCTATTAATGTAGTGTAGTGGTTTAAGGCTCTGAGCTGCAAATTTGGAGACCTGGGTTTGAATCCCACAGCCCCCACTTGCATACTGTGTAACCCTGACCAAGTCACTTAACTTCCTTGTGCTCCTAGGTCACACCTGTAAAGAAGCTTGAGCTTAATGCCTTACTTGTATCATGTTGTCCTCTGTATGAACTTGTATTTCATTGTACTCTCCCAGGTCGTACCTGAAAATAGGCAAATGTCTTGTCTAGCGTACTTACCTGGTCAACAAAAGCTAAATAAACAATAAATAAATAGTGTGTCTCTCCTGGTTAAAAACAATGGGTTCTAGGAGTGGATCTGTCTCAAAAGAATCATTTTGTCTAATTGCAAAACTGATAAATTTCCATCCATTTAGGAACGGGGTTAGGCCATGGGTATTATGGCTTATAATGAGAGAATCAGCTACTTAGCATTAAACAGATGTAATTTATACAATAGAATATCGAATCCCTTTCTGTAGAATAAGTAAAACAGCTTAAATCCCAAAGTTTCAGCGACATGTTGAAATCTAATTTGTAGTACCATTGTATAACTGGTTATAAGGAATATTGAAAACTTCCAGCAAGAATTTACTGGAGACAGATTAGTTTATAGTAGATTTCAGTGGGGATTATTTTTGTTGTTCCCTTTTTTAGCGTGACCTCCTTATTACTGATGCAACAGTAATGATTAGATTTCAGCGTGTACTATTTTGAACTCATAATTGTGCTGTAGTGTTATAGTTTTTCTGTTTTCATTTCTTTAAAAACTTATAAAGCAAAAAAAATAAATGCATACACACATAAATCCGTCAATCAAACGTTACCAGCTTAAATGCATTATTGATGTCTTGAATGGAATACCTCTTAAAACAGTGTCCCTATTTTTATCCGAGTGTTCTCTTAGATTTCTCTGTAATGGGTAGGTGAGGCACTGCTGTATAGTGGCTAGAGTACAGAATTGTTAACCTGAAGATCCCAGGTTCAGTTCCCACCACAGCCACTTACTCCACTACACTGAGCAAGACACTTGATCTCCCTGTGCTTCAGTCTCACCCAGTTACAGGATTAGATGGAAGCTGGACCCCAGCTATACATAAAATGGTGCATCTCGGCTGGGCTGTCCTGTTTTTTTTTTCCGTAACTTTTTATTCTTGCCCCATTTCTCCATGCAAGCTACCACATCCTTCTTCCACCTGCCCAAGCCCTTCTGTGTGCCACAGGAGTCCACCAATGGTTCAGCCCACCACCAGCATTTTCGTGACATCCTCTCCAGAATCCTGACCTTAACCCACAGCTTATCATGTGAGTGGGGCCCCCAGTTCCCCTAGCTGGGAGGAGGAGCATACTTCACTGCAGAGTTTAAGTTTGGGAGGAAGAGGAGCCAGTGAGATGTGAGAGGAGTCAATAGGACCCTATTATAGTGTGTGTGTGGGTGGGGGGGGTAGGGCAGGTCCATCTCCCTGGTGCTGCTGGAGTATTTTTCCCACTGAGCCCTCCCTTATTCCTCCCAGGGTGTGTTCACGAGGAGCAACCTGGCTGGCAGACTACTTATCAGGGTAGTCAGAAGGGTGGTTGAACCAGCACATCATTGGCCAGGTGAGTGACTGCATACTAGCGTAAGGTCGCTTCAGAGGGGCCACGAATTACTCTTCTGCACAACATGCCCTCCTCTGGGCCACCAGGGGGCAGTCATGCAGCAGAAGGAGGTTCTTTGCCTCCCCAAGGCAGGAGGCATCAGAGACAGAAGCCAGAACTCAGCCTCATTGAATGGCACCAGATTTGCTGTGCTCGGGACGCAAACCCAGGTCATCTGGATAGCAAGCAGTAGTGTTATGATGCATTAGCTGGCTCTCACCTGGGCTCTCCTGAGCAAATACACTGTAAAAAGAAAGGTTGAGAAGTACCGGAAGATACCAGAGCATTACTAACAGGGTACAAGAGAAATGGTTAGTTCCATGGTCTGGTGTGCAATCCCTGGAATCCCACATTGAGGCCATGTGGGAGCTGGAAGCACCGCTGTGAGGCACTTGAGTCTCCGGGTGGGGGTGGGGTCTGGGCTGCCCAGCGTTTATGCACCCCCTGGCAAATATTTTTTTTTTCCCCCATAAAGCTTTTTGACCCTGGTTGTCTTCAAACATGCCTGCTTCAGGTGTCAGTCCCAGCACCTCCAGTCCCAACCGTCACTCCCCCTAAGATCATGCTGGTGAAGCTCTACATGGGGACGGACCCAAGGGCACTGCTACTGTCATTAATGGCGACTGGTGCTTATTATTTTTTAACCAGTTTTTCTCCCTTGCCTCCCCCATCCCCTGGCATACATGTGAGTCCCCATGCATGTGTCCTTGGTTGTGCGTAGCAGCATCATGCGGGGAGTCATGCTACTTCGGCCCACAGCAGGGGTTACTACGGTGCTGTAACCAGGCTGCCTTCCTCCTATGACTGGGAGCACTGCACTTCCCAAGCCCCTTGGCTGCTCAACCGATGTCCTGAGTTTGCACCCATACCCAGGTGTCCAGCATGGAAGCACAACGTGCTTCTTCTGGGCTATTGGGTAGCCCCCACCCCTGCCAGTTAACAAAGGAGCATCAGGAGAGTTGGCTAGGAAGGTGGTTCCTCACCCACCTTCCCGGATGGAGAAGGTTGCAGCAGAGGTGACCCTGATCCAGGGGGCATGGAGATCATAAGCAGGAACATGGGTGGGTGGGTGCTGGGGTGGGAGTAGCAAAAGTATACAATAAAAATAATTGTTCTTATAGTTCACTATCAATGTACTGTATATCATAAAAAGTAACCACAAAATATTTACTAGTCTCCTGTTTCTACTTTTCTGAGCACCAGTGTATCAGTCACCTGTTAAGAAGGTAATATTTGTACTTTGAATAAGGTTATGCTCCTACTTCTAGCCATGAAGGGAATGCTGTTCAGTACTTTAACAACTATGGGTATCTTGGAGCTCAGACAAGCCCGGACTCACCGGGCGATATAACTCCATGCCATTAACCTGTGGGGAAGGTTGCCAATTCTCATCGCCCAGAGTCACTCAGAGGATAGAGGCCCCTCTGCATTCCCTGAGGATAGTGCGTACCTACCCTGCCTTGCCAGGGGGTTGTAAAGTGACACTTCGGTTGGCAGCTGATAAATCATTTTGATCCATGGCCCATCTTGGAGCTTTCAAAGGAATTTATATTATTGCAGGTGCTGTGCTTGCTGGAGGGACCAGCTTTCCGAAAGGAGGAAAAAAAAAAAACCCTTCATCTGTTCGGCTGTTTATCAGGTGGCAATGCTGCAGACCTAATAAATAATTCTGCGCTCTGCTGGGTCTTAATTTTTTAACTTTCCTTTTAACACTTTCTCCACTGCTCTGCCCATGGGTGTTGACTTCATGGGTCTTTGTACTTGTTTTACTAGGAAAAGGCTTCACTGAGTGGTGCTCATTTACAAGGAAGTCCTGGTTAGGACAGCCAAAAGGGTCAAAAATATCCGCAGTGATGCATGTGCAGAATACAAAATAAACAGGGGTATGAGATATAGAGAAAAAAAAGGGCCATAACATCGTAATACAAATGGAAATTACAGGGCAAAAGAAACGATAATACATACTAGAATAAAAAGTTCAGAGTGCCTTACCCGGTCCGACATTACAACTAAATACATTTATATGCCACACTATTGGCTATATCATGATAACCACAGATCAGGTTTCTACCCAACCTCGTACTGACTTTCACTGCTTTGAGTTTTCTGTTCTCCACACTAATTCTCACTATGGCCTGATTATTTTCCAGCATGGAGCTAGGCAGGGACATGGACTGACTGAATGGCCCTCTGGGTCCTTTTCTGCTGACACAGTCTGTTTCTATAACAAGCATTTGTCAGTGCCAGATGTTTCGTTGCTGGCATTAGTATTGGAAATGCAGGAGTTAGATGCAGAGTAGGAATGGCAGTGAAGTATTGAACTTCATGCCAACCCCACCTCCAACCTGCAGAGATGGACAGGCATTGGGGTATGCTTTTGGGTTGTGGCCCATAACGTTCATGCCATTTCACCTCACCCTATCCTGCAGACACCGACGAGTGCTGAGGTGTGCCTTGGGGTGTTCAGCTTTACAGTCACCCCACTCCATAAGGACATTCGCTGAAATGGGTGCAATATAGGAGAATGGGGTGAACTCTGGGGCCGAAGAGTCCAAAGCACACCTCGATGCCTGTCACTGGCTGCAGGGTGGGGGGGTTGGAGGTGGAATGGCATGAGCATTACAGTCGGTAATCCAAAGGCACACCCCTGATGCCTGTCAGTCTGTACAGGGTTGGGCGTTATGGTTAGAAACCCTAATGCCCCAGGCATTTGTTGGTATTTACACTACAGATTTTCAGCATGGCCTTTTTGTGACCCCCACCTCATGAAAGCATTTGGGACCTCTTCTCATGATCAGTGGCACTGTGATTTTGTCAATGTGTTCTGAACTTTGAATTCCCACAGCAACTGTGCCATTGTGCGCCAGATGTAAGAAAACACAGATCAAGCAGGATGTGAAGAATGACAGCTGTACCATTCATAGGGAGGTGTGACGAGATGGCAATGTTGAAAATCTATAGTGAAAATATCAAAAATGCTCAAACTTCCGAGCGTATGTGGAAACTGTGCAACGCATGTGCGTAACACAGACATTTAGTGGAATTATTTCACCAAATTTTCAACATAGGCATTTTGTGACCTCTGCTCATGAACACTGTCACTATGATTTTCTTAATCTGTCCCAAACATTGATTTGCCACAGCAACCGCTCTATTCTGCGCCAGATGAGTAAATGCATATTTCGGGCAGGATGTGAAAAATGACAGCTGCACTGTTCATAAGGAGGTCTGAAAAAATGGCAGTGTTGAAAATCTGGAGTGAAAATACTACAAATTTGCAAAGTTACGAGGCTACGTGGAAACTGCACAATGCACGCTTGTAACACGGTCATTTTATGGACATTTGTCACCAAATTTTCAACATAGGCATTTTAGGACCTCTGCTCATGAACCGAATCACTGTGATTTTGCATACAAACATACAGTATGAACATACAAATCTGCCAGCAGAACACACCAATCGGTCTAAGTCTGCCCGAGTGTGCAGCTAGCACCCTAGATTGCAGCTGCCCCAGCCTCCTCCCCCTCAGTTCCTCCCCCACTTGTCCCAGCACCTGCCCCCTTGACTCTTCGTCTTGCTTTATCCCACTCGTTAAAGCTACTGACTGTCCTACATGTTACCACCCCCTCTGGCAGTGCATTCCAACTAGACACCACCCTCTCAGTGAAGTAGTGCCTCCTCAATTCCATCTTGAAACGTCCCCCTTCCATCCTTAGTCCGTGCCCCCTCATCTGTCTTTCACTCCTCAGTTTAAACACCCCCTCGGTGCTAGGTTTATTTACCCCCCTCAAGTATTTATACACTTCAATCATATCCCCCCATCCCTCCTCTACTCCAGTGTGTACACATTCAGCTGCTTCAGCCTAACTTCATATTTCTTTCCTTCCATCCCCTTTAACATTTTTGTTGCCCTCCTTTGCACCTCCTCCAGTATCTTTATATCCTTCCTCAGGTATGCCCTCCAGTATTGCACACAGTACTCCAGGTGTGGTCTGACCAATGATTTGTAGAGAGGTAGGATCACATCCCTGTGTCTGGATGAGAACCCCCGTGCGATGTACCCCAGCATCCAGTTTGCCTTCGCTGCTGCTCTCCTACACTGTGCCGAGTTGTTCATGCTCCCAGTTACCAACACCCCTAGGTCCTTCTCCTCCTCTGTGATCCCCAACCAATAGTCCCTCTTCTGGTTCTTAGCCCCGAAGTGCATCACCTTGCACTTCTTTGCGTTGAATCCTAGCTGCCACTCCACTGACCATGTCTCTAGTTTGGTTAGGTCCCCCTGCAGTTTTTCCCATCCATCCTCTTCATCCACTACTGCCCCAATTTGGTATCATCTGCGAACAAACTAACCCTGCTCCCCACTCCGTGTGCTATATCAGAGATAATGAGCCCAAATAGTACCAGGCCCAGCACTGAACCCTGCAGCACCCTGCTTGTCACTGTTCTGGGTGCCAAGAGCTCCCCCCCACCACCACCACCCTCTGCACCTTCCCCTGTGACCAGTTCTCTATCCATTTAGTCAACTGTTTTTCCACCCCCACTGCTGTCAGCTTCCCCCTCAGTCTCCCATGAGGCACTGTATCAAAGACCTCACTGAAGTCCAAGTACAGGACATGTACCGCATAGCCCCTGTCCAACTCCCTTGTCACCCAGTCATAATACTCTGTTATGCCGGTTTGACAAGACCTCCCTGAGATGAACCCATGTTGCCGCCCTTCTTGGAGACCATTACTCTTTAGGAATGCCACCAGCCTCTCCTTCACTATCGCCTCCATAAGCTTACCCGTTATGGACGTGAGACTTACTGGCTGATAATTTCCTGGCTCCTCCCTAGGCCCACTCTTGTGTATGGGCACCACATGGGCCACCCTCCAGTCCTGGAGCACACACACCCCGTTTCCAGGGAGATGTTGAACAGATTTGACAGCGGCTCAGCCAACAGCTCCACCATCTCCCTCAGCACCCTGGGGTGGATGCCATAGGGACTTGGTGCCTTGTCCACCCTTACTGCCCTCAGCCCCTCTAGCACCCTACTCCCTGTGATCACTTTGTCCATCATCTCCCCCACCTTTCCCCACCCCCAAGCCCATTCTGGTAGAGGACCATCCCTCTCCTTAGCGAAAACGGAGCAAAAGTACTAATTTAGAATTTCTACGTGCTCCTTCCCCTTTTCCACCCAATCCCTCCCCGCTTTATCCTCACAATATGTTCCTTGCACTTCCTCTTTTCCCTGACATACCTAAAAAAGTCCTTTTCCCCTCCCTTTATGCCCTGTGAGGACCTTAATTCCCTGGAGGCCTTAGCTTTTTTCACCCTCCTGGCCACCTCCTTTGACCAATTCCCAAAAGCTTCCTTATCCTCTCCCTTCCCTGTTCTCCTGCACTTCCAGTATGCAGCCTTCTTTGCCCTCACCCCTTGCAGCACTTCCTTGTTCAGCCAGCGTGGTTTCTTGGCTCTGCTCTTCTTACTCCTGGCCCTGGTGCAGGCTACTGTGGCCTCTGTTAGCCCAGTCTTTATGACTCCCCACTTTTGTTCTGCATCCATCCCCGGCCTTATATCCTGGAGTCTCCTTTGTAGTATTGCTCCCATCCTCCCAAAGTCCGCCCTAATAAAGTTCACCACCTTAGTGCCCATGCCTCCTGTCTCCCTGCCCAGTCCGAGAATGAGTCACACTGTTTGGTGGTCACTACCTGCTAGTGGGTCCTCCACCCTTACCTCCCTCACCGCCTCCCCATTTGCCAGTACTAGGTCCAGAGTGCTATCAAGCCTTGTAGGCCCACTTACCAACTGCGTCAGAAGACCATCCTGGAATGCATCAAGGAACACCTGCTCCCTGGTACTGCTAGTGGCCGGGGTGCTCCAGTCAACCTGTGGTAGGTTAAAATCCCCCACTATCACCAGACTCACCCTTCTACACACCCTCCTTATCTGCTCTGCCAACTCCCCATCCAGTTCCCCGGAGTGGGCTGTGGTCTGTACACCACTCCCATCCTCAGCTTTCTGCCCTTGGAGCCAGGAGCTGCACCCAAAGTGCCTCTGCCCTCTCCTCTTCTCCCTCATCCCTTATGCATTTAATCCCTTCCCTCACATAGAGTGCAACCCGCCCTTCCAATCCCCTGGTCCCTCCTGTATATCCTGTATCCCAGGATTGCCAAGTCCCAGTCATGGTACTCTGTGGCCCAAGTCTCTGTCACTGCAGCAATGTCTACCTTCCCCTCTGAAAGGAGCACCTGAAGCTCTGCAATTTTGTTCCCCAGGCTTCTTGCATTGAGAGAGACCACCTTCCACCCATACCCCTCCTTCTCCTCACTCTTCTCCTCCTTGGGCTGTGTCCCTCCTCCCAGTAGTCCGCACACTTTCTCCTCCTAATTTTTACCAGGTGGTGGTGCCTTCTGTATTACACTCAGACCACTCTGCCCGCCCCCTCCCAGGGTTACTACCCCTCCGCCTTTACCTATATCTAGGGGGGGTGAGTTCATTAGGCTCCCCTGTCCGGACCTTTCTACCAACCTCAGTATTTTGCCCCCCCCCCCACTAGTTTAAATCCACCTTAGTAGAGATACATACCCCTCTAATCCTGCCTTTAATACTCCCTTCCCCTTCCTGATCGAGTGTAGCCTGTCCCCCGCGCACAGTCACTATTCCCCCAGACCCTACCCCAGTTAGTCACTAACCCATAATTTTGGTGTGGCACCAATCCCTCAGCCACTCATTGAACTCCTCAATCCTACCCTTCCTCCCCATGCTTGCATGGTACGGGAGTACCTCTGAGAATGCCACCGACTCCCCCCCTCCACTGCCTGCCCAACTACTCAAACCTCCCTCACTATTTCCACAGTCTCCCCATGAGTCATTTGTACCCATGCAACATTAAATGAGGTTTCTTCCTCCCCCTCACTGCACACTTGAGCAGTGCCTGCCCTGCCCCTCCTGCAGTCAACCTGGGGATAGCTTCAACCCAAATAAGGCTGTGCCTTCCCCACTTCCACCCCATCTCACCCCTTTCAGTATAGAATACCCCAGGATGAGCACCCCCATCCCTCACCCCCTTCCCTTCTAATGCGTCTTCCCACCCTCAGTATTCGTTCTTCCCTGCCCCTTACCCCCACCAGCTGCACCCTCTGTGACTTCTGTATCTGAACCCCCTACTTCCGCCTCACCCCTTTTATCTGCCATATTCCTCCCATCCCCCTTGAACCCCTTCTCAGTCTGACTGCTTGCTACTGGGTTTCCCATGTCGACCTCCCCTCCTCTGCTGATTTCCAACCCATCTCCTATCCCTGTTCTTGTCGATTTAGAACCCCCATTTCCTTCTACCCCGATATTGATGCCCCTCCCTCCTTCCCCCTTCCCGTAACCTTCTCTCTTCCAGTCACCACCCGCTCCTTCCTTACTAGCCCCCTTCTACCCTTTCGTCCTTGCTATCTCTTCCCCTACCTGTTGCCATCCCTCTCATGCCCCGCTTGTCCTCCCCTCCTTCAGTATATTCCTGCTCCCCCTCTCTCTCCCATAGCAGAGGCTCAAATCTATTCCTAGTCGATACACCTCCTACATCTCCTCCCCCTATCGGTTCCGCCCTCCTACTTGTTCCCGTCTGTGGCACCCCTGGTCCCTCCCTACCCACAGCCATCTGCTCTCTCCCCTGGTACTCCTCATGGTCTCTTCCTTCACCATCAGGAGGGCCCCCCCCTTCACCCCAGACACCCCCCCCTCCTCTTTCTTTTCTGCTAGTGCCTCTGATACTGGGGTCAGTTTCAGTCCCTAGTTGTTCTTCCTCCGTCCCCCCTTGCCATCACCTATACCCCCTAGCCAGGATGCCTACCATACTCATCTGCCCTGCCACTTAGACTCCTCCCTATTCTCCAGTTCCTCCCTCAAACTAGCCAGTTGTCTACAGACCATACACCCCCCTATCCTCCAAGCCCAGTCCAGGATCATGGCGGACCCACACCCTTTACACCCCACCACCCTTCCAAAGATGCCCGCACTATTGACATGTGGCACATGCCCCATTTTGTACCCATCTTATGTTATGGGCTCTTACTCCCAGTTTCTGTACCCTACTACAACAGTTAGGCCCCTATTTACTCAAGTTCCTGTTCCCCCCCACACACTAGTCTCCCTACTGCCCCCTTGCCGACCGGGTTAATTCAGTCTCAAATCTCATCCATTAGATACTGTATTACTGTAGCAATCCTAAAGCCTCCTTGTCTGTTTTTCACCCCTCGGCTACCATACTTTTTGCTCTCAGCTCTCATATAGCTTCACTTAGCCCAGTTAGAAATCCTATTTCACTCCAAGTATTACTCAGCTCAGTTAGAGAAAGAAACAGAACAAATAAATATGTATTATTACAGCAGTCCTAACAGTATAGCTCAGTAGTTAGCTCAGTTAGAGAAATAAACAGAACTAAATCTGTATTATTACAGCAATCCTAAAAGTATCCAATCATTGCTTTGTCTCCACCCCAGAGACCCTGCTGTAATATAGGACCACAGAGGACCTGGGATGGGAGGATGGGCAACTCTAAAGTCCTGGCAGAGCTCTGTTGAGCTCGCTTACTCCCCCTCTCTCACTCGCTCATTCTATTTCTCCCGGCGCTGCAGGCTGCCCTTTTGTACTGGGCTCCTGCGTGCGTTGGCGCCTTTTTCTGCCCACAAAGAAATCCGCAGCAGTCCCGCGACAGAGCTCCTGAGCCCGCCACCCCTCTCTCACGGCCATTCTATTTCTCCGGCGCTGCAGGCTGCCCTTTGTACCAGGCTCCTGCCTGCATTGGTGCCTTTTTCTGCCCACAAAGAAATCCGCAGCAGTCCTGACAGAGCTCCATTGAGCTCACTCACCTCCCCTCTCACCGCTAGATCTTAATCTGTCCCAAACACTGATTTCCCACAGCGACCACGCTATTCTGCACCAAGTGCAAGAACACATTTAGCCAGGATGTGAAAATGACAGCTGTACTGTTCATAAGGAGGTGTGAAAAATGCAAGTGTTGAAAATCTGGCATGAAAATATTACAAATTTACGAAGTTACAAGGGTGCGTGGAAACTGCGCAATGCACACTTGTAACACAGTCATTTTACGGACTTTCATCATCAAATTTTCAACATAGGCATTTTAGGACCTCTGCTCATGAACAGTGTCACTGTCATTTTCTCAATCTGTCCCAATTTCCCACAGCGACCGTGCTATTCTGTGCCAGAAGTGCAAAAACAAATTTTGGCCAGGATGTGTAAAATAACAGCTATACTGTTCATAAGGAGGTGTGGAAAAATGCCAATGTTGAAAATCTAGAGTGAAAATATTATAAATTCGTGAAAATACGAGCGTGCATGGAAAGTGCACAATGCACACTCGTAAAACAGTCATTTTTTGGATTTTTTCACCAAATTTCGCAACATAGGCTTTTTGAGAGCCCACTTCATGAACAGTGGCACTGTCGTTTCGTTAATCGCTCCCGAAAGGTGATTCTGTGCAGTGACTGTGAAATCACCTTTCGGGACTGAATGACGCCATGACAGTGACTGAATTCATAAGGAGGGGTCCCAATAACCCCATGTTGAAAATTTGGTGCCAAAATTCCCAAAAATGCCGAGATACACACCAAAGTTGAAAAAAAACCCTATTTATGCCATTATACAGCTTACCGGCATTTCTTCAGTTCACGGTCGGCTTTGAAGAGTGCAGACCTGTTCCCAGTCCACCAAGATCATTGCACAGGGCTCCAGAGGTAAGTATGGGGTGAGGGTGTGTGTGGGAGGTAGAGTATGCAGAGGTGGGCAGCGGGTTGGGAGATGGGCACTGGAGACTTGAGGACCATTTTCTTGTTTACAGGTTAAAAAAGAAAACAGACAACACAGGTTGGTTTTCTTTTTACAGATGTGTTTGGCTCACTGGGGTTAGTTTTCTTTTTACAGGTGTGTTTGGACACTGGTGGGCTCCCAGTGCCTGGCTTGTTGTGAGAGAGGAACTGCTGGCGGTCGCATTGGGCCCCCGTCAGCACAGAAATGGCTAAGGGGGCGATGATGCCAAGGGGGATTGGGCACCCCCTCAGCACAGGCAAAACATGACTGTGGGACCATTATGCTGACGGGATTGGGCTCCCCCATCGGCACATTAAACTGGGAAGGGGGGACTGAAGTTGACAGGGATTGGGCCCCCCCCATCGGCAAAGAAAGACTGTTTTTGGGGGAGTGCATAATGCTGAGAGGGATTGGGTACCCCCTCGGCACACAACAAATGGGAGGGCATTATGCCAACAGGGAGTGGGCTCCCCCGTCAGCAAATGAACTGGGTCGGGGGCATGCCGATAGGGGGATTGGCCACCTCCGTTGGCTTTCATGGGCCTGTGAGGCAGTGTCAAGCGCTGCCATGTTTACAAAATGTTACACTAGGCAAGGGACTGCCCTGCAATGATGGGTCGCTCCCTCATTGCAGCGGAATGGTTGACGTTGCAATGACGAGGCGGACCCTCATTGCAGCGGCGAAATCGTTTCAACTTGGTGACACTTTTGGAAACCAGTGTTATCAGCACAGTGTGCCTGTATTGGTCCACCAGTGCCAAGCCCCCGAATGCAGTGCTGCTGTTGGCTGTCACAGTGCCACAGCTCCACAACCCACTTCTCTCCTAAGCTGCCGTATAATGTTTCTTGCGCATGCGCGCAAACATAAAAGGGGTGCATTTACTAGGTTACATAAGTTGGTGATCGATTACCTTGTCTTCGATTTCAGGTGGTTGATTACATCTCTGTTCTCGTTTGTGTGAAAGGCAGCAATCTATGCATTGAGAAGAGAATGGGATTACATGCAGGGTAATATTCAATTACAGCATAACTGATTACTATGTAATTGATTTCTACCCTGCATGTAAACAGGATACATGACAACCAAGCATGGATGTGGCGTCAGTTCTAGCTCCGATCGCGTCTGCGTGCATTTTAAAAACCAATGTCCAGATAATCGGTGCACTTGGATCGATCTTGAGATTGATCCCTACGTTATTGACAGCATCGTTTACATGCAGGATTAGAACCAATTACAGTGTAACTGATTACTCTGTAATCAATTCTAACCCTGCCTGTAAATGGGGTAATTGATCAACAGTGTGGTAAGGCACAGCTTCACCCTCAAGTGACATCACAAGGTTCTAAAAGTGGTGGCAATGTAAAATCAATATAGGGCAGAATTTATCATTGATATCCCTGGACTGTTGCCTGGCAGCTACAGGTAAGCCCAACACCTCATTTAAAAGAGCTTTTCAACCTGTTGTCGCAATGGTAGCGCTACTTCTTGTGATGCGGTGACTCCGATTCTGAAGTGAGCCAACTGGGGGGAGAAGGCTAGAACAATCCAGAGTACGCTGTCCTCTACTGGAGAGGGTGGGATGTTTCCTCTGCTGCAGCAGTGCCACCTGGGTAGCACAGGTGGTAGTGTGGCTGGATGAACACACAGGGAGGGGTTGGCTGCTGACTTCAGCGTGTTAGCATGCTTTGCACGCACACGTCGTGATGCCACCACCCACACCACCTTGGAGCACCAGATAAAACAGAAGTGGAACATTCCATAGTGGCCTAAAACACATACCCTGGTGGGAGTGGCATAACCATGGCTATGTGGCAGCCCAGGACATCTGCAAGTAAATGGCAATGGGGTGTCCAATGTCAGAGATGAAGGGCGCATAAAATGAATAGAAAAAAAGAGCTTTTAAAACTGTGATTGCCATTGTTCATAAATGCTCCCCTTTAACACAACTTCACACTCCAAGGTGAAGTCTTTTGCATGTGAATTGCTTTTATTTATGATCCAAAATGAAACTTGGTTTTTGGTATAAATTCTCCTGTTATCTAGTTTGGCACTGCATCTGAAGAAGAAACCTAAGTGGGTTTTGAAAGCTTATGCAACAAGTTCCTGTTAGTCAACTAAAACTTTCCTGGATCAGTTCTGCAATCACAGCAGTACAACTGTGCACTAGATCTAATTATAGTATATGGTTAGGGTTTATTATAAATAGAAAGCTGTGGCTTTCAAAATCTTGTTGTAGGACAGTTCAAAGGTCCGAAAAGCTGTTGTACTATCGGTCTGACGTCACATCAATAGTACAACAACCTTTTCTGACATTTGAACCGCCCGGTTCGTTGATACCGTTCTGGAGTTGGTTTCTAAGGTGTGACACTTAAGGTTAATACAACCACCCTCAACCAGCTGTTACCCTTTAGCCTTAGAACAGCAGCAAAACACTGATTTGGAATATGTTTTTCTTTTCTTATTAGTAGCACGACCCTGTCTCTACGGATTGGGCTGGCAGCAGTTTTTTAGTTGCAGTTGGGAGCTGATAATGAAAGTCACACCACACACGCTCTAAAAAACACTTCATTTAATGTAAGAAATACTGTTTTTTTTTTAAATCTTCTCCACGTATTGCAGTTCAGGGACATGAGAGCGAAGAGAGGTGAACGAGGGAGCAGGCGGTTGGGGGAAACAAGCGAGTAGGTGGTTAAATGAGCGAGCGGGTGGGGAGAGATAAGCTGGCAGCCCGTTTTCTCTAGCGAGCAGGCAGGTACGTGATCAAGCCCCCCCAGATCCATCCTGGGCCCCCTCCTTTTCAGCCTTTTCCTAAACTCCCTCCCCAAATCCTGCCCTGAACAAATAATTCTCTATGCCGACGATGCCGTGATTCTTGCCACTCATAAAGATCCGAACCTCTTACGCCTCAACCTTCAGCATGCTTTTTCCAAAGTTGAGATGTGGTTCCTTGAACATAAGCTGGTTCTAAACCACAAAAAACTAAATCCATGCTCTTCTCTAACCACAAAACAAAAACAGCAAGTCCCACTCACCATTAATACATACCTAGGAAATACCCTTGAACAAGTGCCAATTTTCAAATATCTTGGAATCAACTTTGATCAAGGCCTAACCTTGCAACTCACATTGATAGTACAGCAAAACTATTAATCAGCGAACTGAGGTCTGTATCGAACCCACAGCTTCTACCCATTCTGCACTGAGGATTGCCATCCAATCCTCTATCATCTCAGTCATTGATTATGGCTTAGTTATATACGGATCTGCCACTACTACAGCACTTAGTCGCATTACAACATCCCTAAATAAGGCCTGTCGGTTTGCTCACTGGTGCACACCGCGTACCCACATGTGAACTCTATGCTGACTCAGGTTGGTTGCAACTCTCAAACCGGATAAAGTACTCTACCTGCCTGATGGCGAAAAAATCCACTCTGGCCTCACTCCACCCTGTATCCAAGACCTGTGTATGCCGGCGCTAGCACCCATTTTACCAGAAGATCAGAACACCAGCCTCTCCAAGTCCCCGATGCCGGACTTCTCAGGGACAAAGATCATTTGCCTATAATGCCCCACTGGCTAAATGCCCTCAGCACTCATATTACTGCCTCCACCTCTCTAGGTATTTTCAAATCAAGGCTTTTCTCTCACCTTGCCACCTCCAGCTCCTGTGACTGCCCTGATTAAACCTCCTATTTTCTCACTACCCACCCTGTCCCGTTATTTGACAAAGACATGTTTGGGAAACCTTTTCTCCTGCTATTGTCTGCTCCCCACACCTTTCACTTACCCTCTATGTTCTGGACTTTTTCCCTATTTGTTTCTCCTAATCTGGCATGACCTCTTTCTTGTAATAATAATGTGATTATTGATATCTCATGTCTTTTTGCACAAATGATTTGATATGTATTTGTATATGTTTCTTGCTCTTGACACAACACAAATTGTTGTGTTATCTATGTAACCTTTTGTACTGTACCTAATTGACGTGGAACCTTTGTAAAAGAGCCTCTGGCTCAAAGGTAGTAATTCCTAGAACAATAAACTAAACTAAAACTAAACAAGCTGGTGGGGAAAGACAAGCTGGAAGCCCGTTGTGTCCTGTAGTTTTTTAACCATATACTGTATAAAATAGTATAATGGGCAACCATACACAAGCAAAGGCTGTGTTTCCATCTCGGGCTTGAGATAACATCGGGGACCTCTTGAGCTTCGCTCTCGAGGTCCCTGTGATGTCATCTCAAGCCCTAGATGGAAACATAGCCTTGTTATGTATGGTTGCCCATATACTATTCTATATATGTATGATGCTTGGATCTGAATTGTCTGTAATTCCTGTCAGCCCACCAAGGAGCAGAACTGGCATTGTCTGTGAAAGCAGATGCTATCTTGCTCTCCCTAGTGGGAGGAAGGGGGCAGTTGTGAGGACCATGACCTTTGGGATGGGAGAAGGATGAAGAAAATAAAAGAAAAATGAACAGAGAAGCAAAATTGTATTCCGTCTATAAAAGAGACTACCCCTTGTGATGATATTCTTTTACTAGCACGTCCTAACTTGATTAGGAGAATGTTTCTTCCTCATTGTAGTCCATGGAAATGGATCACTGAACACAATATGCAGTTTAGAGAACTCCTTTGTTTTTATCACTGTAAGCTTATTCTTCAACATGAGTCACGGATTCCATGCTGGTTCAGTCTTTTTGTTCTTTCCAGGATCTAGTCCCTTTATTTATTTTTTTCCTTCTGAAGAAGGGTGTGTTCGCTGTTCCACCCAAATAGTTTAGCACATGCATGTGGAGGCTCATTCAATATTACTACGGGCGTGGTGGTATGAAGTCATGCACAGTTAATGCACGCCCCATTTCTGGTGTTTACTAGTTGGGCTCCGGCTCCAAATGACAGCAGTTGATTGGCACCTTGGGCCGCTCCCTCCTATCCTGCCGGGAATTGTCTGGGATTAATGTCTAACCGAGATGTCTACACACTCCCCGTTGTTTGTGTCACATAATGTGAAAAGAACAGGCATACAGTTCGTAACTTGTGATGATGATGATGATGTTGATTCACTGACACTCAAGATCCCAAATAACAGTGGGAGCTCTTGGAGACACTCCATTGGCTCAGAGGCAGGGTCTTAGCTTCAGGAATTGAGAGCACTGCTGTCCCCGCCCCCATCCTTCAGTTACCAACCATCTGCTTTAAAAAGAATCTGTGTCTGCATTTTTTTGTTTTGTTTTATTTACTCTGTCAGTAGTTTCTCTACTGTTGGCCCATCCTACCGCCATCCGGTCTGCCCCCCCCCGCCCCATCACCTTGGCTGTCTGGGACTTACCATCTGCTCTGGTTGTCCTTTGCCACAGGACCTTAGGAGGTGCTCAGTTGCTGGTGTGGGGCCTGCAGAGGGTCGGGCTGTCATTCAGCCGCAGTTGTTTTTTTCCCCACTAATTTTCACCCCTAGAGACTCATCTCATGCAGTGACCCTTTGTTCATATTCCACCTCCGTGGAGTCGTTTGCTGGTGGGGGACCTTTCCTCTTGCATCGTAATGCAGTGCCACCTGCTTTCCATTAGGTAGCAGTTGCTGCGTGGGACACCCATACCCCCCCAAGGGCAGAGAGCAGTCCCAGGGACACTTAATCCTACCACCCCCAGCCAGTCCTGGAAGACCCGCTTCTATTTCTGAACCGCGGTTTTCAGCATGGCAGGAGGTGAGGCATCCAGCGCCTCAGCTCTCCACACCACTTGGCAGGCTTGTATTCATAAAGTGGTTTGTAAATCAGCTGTGTGGTGGCAAGGGCTACCAAAAGATATCACTTCACTTCAAAAGCAAGAACCCTGGCACAATATATCAGTTGGAGGGTGAGGATATAGCATGCACCAAGCAGGAAAGGGATCTTGGGGTTATCATCTCTGATGACCTCAAGGCAGGGAAACAGTGTGACAAGGCAGCAGGTAAAGCAAATAGGATGCTGGGATGCATAGGCAGGGGCATCACCAGCAGGAAAAGGGAGGTCATAATTCCACTATACAAGACACTAGTGAGGCCCCACCTGGAGTACAGTGTACAGTTCTGGAGACCATACCTACGTAAGGACATAGACAGGGTAGAGAAGGTTCAGAGGAGGGCAACAAAGATGGTGCATGGATTGCATCACAAGTCCTATGAGGACAGGTTGAAGGAACTGAACATGTACTCCCTGGAGGAGAGGAGGGAGAGAGGGGATATAATAGAGACATACAAGTATCTTACAGGGAGGAACAGGGTGCAGGAATACACTATTTTTAAGCAGAAAAAGATGTTCCAGGACTAGAGGGCATGGGATGAAGTTGGAGGGAGGACGATTCAGAGAGCGTGAGGAAGAATTTCTTCACAGAACGGGTGGTGGACAAGTGGAACACCCTGCCAGAGGAAGTGGTGGGGGCTGAAACAATCACGGGATTTAAGAATGCATGGGATAGACATAAAGGAATTCTGAAGGTCAGGGGTAAGGGGCAACAGACTTCTTGGAAAACATAAACTGAATTCACAAGCTCAAATGGGCAGACTGGGTGGGCCATAGGCCCTTATCTGCCGACACTGTCTATGTATCTATGTATCTAAGAGATTCATTCAGTTTGAAGACTTGGAATTACCAAAATGAAAAACTTGAAGCTATTATTTTTACAGCTATTGTTTAACTTTAATATTTTATAAGTTTTTTTTTTTTCTCTTGCTGTTTTATACGTATTTCAGATGTTGTGGTGCTTATTTCACTGAGTCCTTTAAAAAGCAGCTGACTGTCACCAGCACTTTGATGTTGTAAGCGAGGGCAGTATGAGGTCAGCTGGGGACAGGCCAGTGTTTTTAGCATGGATGCCTACTGTCTTTTTTTGTAATTCATAATTTTATTAATATTTCAACTTTTACATATGAAACAATAGAATAGACTATACAATTGGTAACCTTACCAACAACATATTCAAGCCAAAAAATAAAATAAACTGCACAGTTAATATAAATTGAAGATTTTTTACAATTGATCAAAAAAAGAAGAATATATACGCTACAAGAAAGCACCTCTAATGATTCAATCAGTTCTGTGTAAATCTAACTCATAAGTTCTTATTATTTAACATGCTATAATTTACTGTACGGAACACTATAGTAGGGGAGGGAAGAAATCAATTAGCTTGCAAGTGAGCTGCTAAAAGGTATATTGTATATACAGATCTATTTATAAGGATTATTTATAAATGGTTCCCAGATTGCTATGAATTTATCTAGTCTATTTATGTTTACGAATGACACTTTTTCATAGCTGGCTCTAATATACATATCCAGGATCCACTCTGGGATATCTGTACTGTTCCAGTGTCTCAAAATGACATTCTTAGCAGTTATGAAAGCTGCTAGCATCCATAGTTTTTGGGAGATTGATACATTTGTAATCTCAGAACAGATTCTCAGAACTGCAAACTTGGCTGAACATTCTATCTTACTGTCTACTACCATTTCACAGACTGATGTGATGTCTTCCCAAAAGGGTAGCAAATGCGGGCAAAACCACAAGATGTGGGACGGGGTACTCTTATCTATTAGACATCTCCAACACTTATCCTCTGATGACAGGCCTAATCTAATCATCTTGCAAGGGGTGTAATACCATCTGTACACTATTTTATGTTGTATAAGTCTGCCTTTAGCTTCTCTACAAGTTTTTAACGTCACGTTCCAGATTTCCTCCCATTCATTATTGGGTATCTGAATATGAAGTTCTTGCTGCCATTTGTCAACTAGAGTTGCTACCGGATCTGGTTTTGATTCTAATAGCATCAGATATAGTTTCTTATGCCCTCTGTTAGTATTGCAGATTTTATCTAGGACGTGAACTGGGGGGAAGGTTACTTCTTTGTTAATTTGCACTCCAAGGATATCCAGTAGCTGAAGATATTTATGGAAGACTGTTCGAGGTAATTTGAATTTCAAGGAGAGTTGCAAGAATGACATTAAGGATGCTGCAGCTGGATCTATAATGTCATCCAAAAAGCTTACACCTTTGGCTTTCCAGCTCAGCCAGCTTAGGCATTTGCCATCTATTTTTAAAATTGGGTTGCCCCAATGGGGGAGGAATTGGAGTCCCAACATAAAGCAGCAGCAACGGTTTTCCATGATTTAGTTACTTGACATAATATGGGGTTTGAGTAATATATTTTCACCAAATCTGTAAATAGAAATACTCTGGGGTGATTACCTTTTAACAGTTCCCTTTCCACCTCTACCCATCCTGGAGTATCTTGATTATTTTTTAGCTATAAGGATTTGTCGATTGATACCTACTATCGAAGTTTTAGGCGTCCCTCCAGTCTGCCTTATTTCCCTTTGCTAGTCTTATTCAATCAGTTCAAAGCCACCAGTGTTCCCTTCAGTCATTTGTTTAAATTTTTTGGCGTTGGATAGGTTGCCAATATGTGATCTAAACTCTGTAAAGTCAAACTGTATTCTACAATAGAGGGTCCCCTGCTTTGCATGACCTGGGAATTAAGGTGTATGGCAGTCCGGCTAAGAATGCTCTATCCCCTTTCGATGGCATCAGTATGTTGGACTGTCCTACTGGCGGAGCAGCAGGGTTGCTGTTTGTGACACCAGTGACCTGGTTTTGGTAATGTGCCTGGATTCTTGGTGGGCTGGACAGGGGACTCTGTCCCTCTCTGGGGTGAGGGACTGCCATGTTCCGAGCTTGCACTGCTGCCTAGGTGTCCATAGGCACAGAGGCAGCTCTGGAGTGGCAGCAGGGGCGGGGATGCTCACTGACTCCACATGATGCCATGCTATTGCATTGGAGCCCATATGGAGCCCAAATGCAAGTCATCTCAAGAGGCAGGCTTAATGGTGACTAATCCCTTGCACCACTGCCATGATGCCTGGTACACTGAGGCTATGCGCAGGCTGCTGCACTCCCCAGCACCCATAGGGTCTCCAGAGGAAGGGACCACCCGTCCCACATCTGGGGTGCAGGAGGTAAAAACCACAGTCGGGGGCAAGGGAGCTGGGTGGTCTCGAGGAGCTGAGCTTTAGTGATCAGGGAAGGGAAAAAGTATAAATTACAAAAAAAAAAAAAAAAGACATCAGTATTTTGAGCTAAAAATATGGGGCCTGCTCTTCTTCCAAACCCTCTATGCCATTGGAGAGAAACAAAGAAACACAGGTTTTGTTGGCAGAAAAGGCTCTTTATACCCATCCAGTCTGCCCCATGGCACTGCCTATTCTGTCACCACTGACCCTAGTTGGTCATAGGTGTCACTGTCTCCCCCTGTTCCTCTACCCACTACGCCCCTGTGCCAATCCCACACATGTTTGAAGCTCCCTACAGTCTTTCACCCCACTACCTCCTCTAACAGGCTGTTCCAGTCATCTACCACCCTTTCCATGAAGGAATTTCTGCTTGGCTGTCCTAAACTTTCCCCTTTTAGCTTCATTGCTTGCCCATTTGTTCTAGTGCCTTTCTTTCTTTGAAATAGACCCTCAACTTGCACCTTATTCACTCCAGTGAGGTACTTGTAGGTTTCAATCATGTTCTCTCTCACTCTTCTCTCTTCCAGGGAATGCATGTTGATTTCCTGCAGTCTTTCCTCATATGACTTCTCATGCAACCCCCTCACTGTTTTGGTTGCCTCCTCTGTACTGCCTCCTCCATTTCAGTGTCCCTGTGGAGGTGCGGCCTCCAGAACTGCACAGTACTCCCAAATGTGGTCTCGTCAGCAAGCAGTACAATGGCAGCACCACCTCCCTTCTGCTGCTAGAAATAGAAACATAGAAACACAGAATTTGATGGCAGATAAGGACCGCTTGGCCCACCTAGTCTCCCATTTCCCTACCTAACGGATAAGATGCAGATCCTAGTTAACCAACTGCCTACTTCCTCCTACCCCCCACTAGAATTGCCTTATGTCTGTCCCATGCATTCTTGAATTCCCCCACTGTTTTTGACTCTCTACCTCCTTAGGGAAGGCCGCTCCATGCATCTATAACCTCTCTCTGTGAAGAAATACTTCCTCACATTACCTCTTGGAGCCGCCCCCTATCTTCAAATTGTGCCCCTTGTTCTTGCACATCTCTTTTTCTGAAAGATGCTACCCTCTTGGACTTTGTTGATTCCCTTGAGGTATTTGAAAGTTTCTGTCATGTCCCCCTCTCCTTCTTTCCTCGAGGCTATACATCTTAAGCTCCTTTAGTCTTTCCTCATATGTCTTCTGGTGCAGACCCTGCACCATTTTGGTTGCCCTCCTCTGGACAGCCTCCACCCTGTCTATGTCTTTGCGGAGATGGGGTCTCCAGAACTGTACACAGTACTCCAGATGTGGTCTTACCAACTGTCTGTACAGAGGGCCAACACCTTCCTGTTTTCTACTGGGGATGCCTCTCCCTATGCATCCCAGTATCCCCAGCCCTCCTTACCGCCTTCTCACATTGCTGGCCCACCTTTAGGTCACCTGATATGACTACCCCCAGGTCCCTTTCCATTGTTGTTGTTGTCAGTATCTCATCCCCCATTGTGTACTCTTCCCCTGGGTTTTTGTTTCCCAGGTGCATTACTTTGCTCTTCTTTGCATTGAATCTAAGCTTCCATACATTTGACCATTCCTCCAACCCTGCCAATCCCCTTTTCATCCTTTCCACGCCACCTTGCATATCAACCGTGTTGCAGATCTTTCTGTCGTCTGCAAAGAGACATACTTTCCCTTCCAGTCCCTCTGCAATGTCACTTATAAAGACATTAAAAAGGACTGGCCCCAGTACTGAACCCTGCGGTACCCCACTAGTAACCCCCCTTTTTTCACTGTGGACTCCATTTACTTTTACCCGCTGTGTCCTGTTGACCAGCCAGCGTTTTACCCAGGGACCCACTCCCAGGCTGGCTTATTTGTTTATTAATCTTTTGTGCGGGACTGTGTCAAATGCCTTGCTAAAGCCTATGTAGGCCATGTCCACAACCCCTCCCTGGTCTACTACTTTGGTCACCCAGTCAAGAAATCAATTAGATTTGTCTGACATGATCTGCCTGCTGTGAATCCATGCTGCCTTGGGTACTGTGCCCCACTGTCCTCTAGGAACTCAACAAGTCTTTCCTTCAGAAGTGATTCCATCATTTTCCCTACCACTGAGGTCAAACTGACAGGTCTATAGTTTCCTGCCTCTGTCTTGTTCCCACTTTTGTGAAGTGGAATCACATCCGCCCTCCTCCAGTCCTCAGGTACCACACCATCCTCCCATGATTTATTAAAAAGGGTAGTCAGTGGTGTTACTAGTTCTTCCTTTAGTTCTTTTAGAATTCTGGGGTGAATCCCATCAGACCCCATTGCTTTATCCATCTTCAGTTTTAAGAGTTCTTTCAGAACCCTTTCTTCTGTGATAGGACTAATATCAGCCCCCCATCCAGAGTGCTTCTATTGACTGTATTAGGTATCTCCCCCTGCTTTTCCATTGTGACTACTGAACAGAAGTATTCGTTCAGTATCCCTGCTTTTTCACTGTCACTCTCTGCCCAACCACCTTCCTCTTTATTCAGCCTCAGTATCCCTGCCTTAGTCTTTCTTTGCTCCCTAATGTACCTATAAAAGGTTTTATCCCCCTTCTTAACTGAGTTGGCTATCTTTCCCTCGGTTTGGGCCTTTGCTATTCTGACTGCCTTCCCTGCTTCCTTCTGCTTTAACTGGTACAGTTCTCTGTCCTGCTTCTTCTGTGATTCCTTATACTTCCTGAATGTTATCGTTCTCTCCCTTACCTTCCCCGCCACTTCTTTTGAGAACCATAGTGTTTTTTTCTTTCATTTTGATTTGTTTATTTGCTTCACACAAAGGCTTGTTGCCTCTGTGATGGCGGTTTTGATGTTTCCCCACTGTTGCTCAACCCCACCTTCTTGCCTGTTTGCTAGTGCTTTTCTGAGGCACTCTCCCATTTTGACAAAATTAGCCCTCCTGAAGTCCAGTAACTTCACTTTTGCATGGCTTGACTCTACAGCTAAGTTTATCATGAACCACACTGGAGGTCACTTGTTCCCAGATGGCAACCCACTTCTAGATCTGAGATCCTCTCTCCATCCCCATTTGAGAGTACCAGGTCTAAGATTGCTCCCTCCCGAGTGGGTTCCAAAACTAGCTGTCTGAGGCATGCCCCCTGTAGGGCATCAAGAATGGCCCTGCTCTTGGATGTGGCTGCAGCAAAGGTGCTCCAGTTAACATCTGGCATATTCAGGTCCCCCATCAGCAATATTTCCCCCTTTCTCTGCCATCCCAAGTATGCCTTCTGTCATTTCCTTGTCCATTTCCTCCCCCGAGATGGGAGGTCTGTATATAGCTGCTGTGCAGATTGTGGAGCCATTTCTAGTCTTCAGGGTGACCCACAGTGCCTCCTCTCCTTCCTGTTTACACTTTAGTTCTGTTGCTTTGATCCCTTCCCTTACATAGAGAGCTACTCCTCCTCCTCTTCTTCCCTCCCTGTCCCTCCTGTAGGTTGTGTACCCTGGTATGTTGACATCCCAGTCATGGTTCTCTGTGTACCATGTTTCTGTGACTGCCACAATATCCAGGCATCCCTCTTCCATCAAGGCCACCATTTCAGGAGCTTTTACCTAGACTACGGGCATTGGTACTCATTACCCTCCATTTTTATGGCTTTATTTCTTTTTGCCCCATCTCTGTCCTTACTGCCTTTGTCTTTTCTCCATTTACCCTGCCTTCTCCTATCAACTGCTCTATCTCGTGTTTACCTCACTAACTACCCTGATTTTTTTTTTTTTGGGGGCTAGGATTTCCTCTCCCTTTTCAGTGCCTCCCCCTTGGCTGTTTAAATGCTTGCCAGTGAAGCATTTAAACCCATCACCTAGGATCCTGGTTCCCCTCCTGGATAGATGCAGACCATCGCGCCTGTATGGGTCTGCATCCCTCCAGGTGGAGCCCCAGTCCCCAGTGAAGCCAAATCCCTGAGCTCTGCACCAATTTTTAACCCAGTCATTGAATCCCATGGTGCAGAGTACCCTAGCCTCATCCATGCCATAGACAGGTAGCACTTCTGAGAAAGTTACCATGTATGCAACTTGTCTAAGGCCCCTCCCCAACTCCACAAACTCCTGTTGCATTGCTCTGATCCCATTCTCAGCCAGGTCATTCGTCCCTAGGTGGATAATGACATCCAGCTCACTCCCCCTTGCAGCTGCTCCCTCCTAATGCACCCTAGCATCCTGCACTTCCCCTATCTTATACATAGCCTGGGGTTCACAGCCCTAAACGCATAACCTTGCACTTTTTTTAATTGAAACTCAGCTGCAACCCACTTGAGGGAGGGCTGAGAACCAGTAGTGGTGGAGGGCCAATAAGGGCCCTGAACACCTTTCCTGCAGCTGGCAGGGAAGGAGATGGGGGTGTTAAATAAGGGCTCTCAGTACCCAAAACCAGGTGCACCACATGCCACTGAGCAAGGCCATGACCCTTCTGCTTGCTCCCTAACCCAACTGCCCATGGACCTCAGGTGGTGAGGGGGTCGGAGGGCCTTGTCCATGTACATGCATTGGATGGGATGTTGATGGAGTCTGTGGGATGCACTGTATGTGAAGAGGTGCCACTCTGTGACACTGGGAAGCCCTAAGTAACCATGTAGGTCTGTAAATTATAGTAAAGTGGAAGCGTTGGGCAGTATATCTCTTTGTTCTATGTAACTGTTTGCTCTCACATGTTTGATTTCTTCTGTTCCCAGTTTATCTCGGACAGGAGAAGTAAGAGGTCCAGTTGTTGTACAGCCATTTTTCTGCAAAGCCCACATAGTTTATTTATTTTATTTCATTTTTGTTTACTGGGTAGGTGCACTAGCCATAAGAATGACTATTTTCAGGCATGACCTGGGAGGTTACAGAGTAGGTAAAATACAATACAAAAACAGGATATCGAGACATCAGGAACATAATTAACAGTGGATAACAGAATAAAGCATTAGAATAACATATCTCAGTAGTAAACAATGCATCACACCCAGTGAGGATCAGGCTATATAAATGCAAAGGGAGGCTGGTAAGATACAGGAGAAAACTAGGGGAAGTGAAAGAAAAAAATAGTAGATACTGTACGGGTTCTTGATTGAATTAGATTTTTAGGCCAGGAAAGGTACACTGAATTGAAGCTCCTTTAGGTGGGACCCAGGAGAAAGTTCAACATAATGCAGTTAGAGGAGAACAGCATTGAGTCTATAAGTATTTTTTTTGTAGAAGCTGGTTTTCATATACTGGGCCCTGTTTGTTACCTCCCCATCTATACTGACCATTTAGTAAACCCCATTGATATTTCTGGGGTTATACATGGGTGCTAAGTGCCATTTTAGAACTATATGATATTGTTTATGTAACCCCCCCTACAAATGGGGGTTCCCAAAAAGTCTTCCTTGAGCTTGCCTAAATGCTCACTTCCAGGCTGGTGTCCTGCGTTTTAGCAGTTTAAATGTGACTACCAGAGCCTGTATAGCCTCTGTGTACTGTCTCTTTAAGAGCTGCCTGATTGCATCTTAAGAAATCTGAGAGGGAGCTCTGTTGAAATACGTAACTATTTACTGAAAATCATTTAGAGCGATAATGATAATGTAGTTTGTCTAACCTACTTTCTGTGTAGCAAGGACTGTTTTGTTTGTCTCCACTATCTTGGTCCTGGACTGCAAATTGGACCAAACAGTACTGGTGGGACCTAAAATGTAGCCGGATTACAGGAGCTGTATGAATTCAAAATCTGTAGGAACTGTAGTTTGAACTTTTTGCGCCTTTTTTGCAACTGAAGGGGGAGTTCTTGCTTTGACTGACAGCCAAATCAGCCAACCAAATCTTGTGGATTTTGGGGAAGTCCCGGGTTGCTTGCAGTTTTCAGTTAGTTCTGAGCTGGAAGCTCAAGAAGAAGGAGCTGAATTAATTCTGAGCAGCAATCCTGAGTGGATTCTCATGGGAGAACTGGGAAAAGGCTGTGTTTGGCCTGTATGTCTGCCTGCCTGCTGCTCCTGAGAGGGAGAGAAGAGAATTATTTTGGATTAATCCAAGTTTATGTAACTAAAGTAAGCTACTAAAGTGGGCCAGGCTCAACCTGAAGAAGACCAAAGATTTTGCTGAATGCGATCGGCCTGTCAGGAGTTCCAGCTACCCCTAAGCTCCCGGTGTGTGCAGAGACTTTACGATTGTGACCGGGGACTGCTTTGCCTGGTACAGTAGAATTCCCGTACATGTAAATGTGCTATGAGCTGCTAGTGGGTTGTGAGTTAGTTCCCCACTGTGTGAACTGTGTTCTGCTTGTTGGAAGCTGTATCCAGCCCAAAACGGACTGCACCCGAATTTGTCTCCATGCGATCTGGGCCTTGCCAGACTGGCCCAGCCAGACTACCCACTGCACAGAGAAGCCATTGACGAGAGACCTGCCTGGGGACCAGCCCCCTGCTCCACACTTGAACAGGAACAACACTTCTGCAACTCATGTGGGCCCTGCTTCTCCTGGCATTCCAGATCAACCACCTGCAGTCTCAATTTTTGTCCAGCCTGTGTCCAGTCTTGGGTATCATGAGTAAATACCAGGGTAGCTCCCTGCAACAACAGCTTAATCTGAGTGTGTCTTCTGATTGTCTTGTTGTTTCATTTCCTTTTCGAGCTGAGCCCTCTGGCTCTGGATTACAAATATTGTGTACTGTGCATGTTGTGTTTTCCATCACAGGGCCCCAACCAGCTGCAACCCCAGGCAATGGTCCTGGCTAGCCCATCTCTTCTCCACCTGGGTACTCAGAGGTGGACTGTGTGGGGGGACTCAAAGCGCATGCATAACTGCTTGATTGATATAACCTTTAAGCTAATTAACCTGATTTTGCCCCTCCATTGTTCAAGTCCCCTGAATAAATCAGTTCTAACTTTTTCTGCACGTAATCTGACTGTGGTTCCAGTTTGTGCTCAAAGTACTGTACTGTTGCTATTTGCTGTGCATAACTTTGTTTTATAGGTGGTCCCCAGGGTCGAGCCAGAGGAACCAGCTCTGGTGGTAAGTGCAAACAGTGTGGGCAATTGTGTGGTGTACCAGGGGTATTGTGAAAGTGATTATCGTACAGTGTTCAGGCCACTAGAGGGGAAAGAGGGTAGTTACAGTGTCCGGAGGGCTGTGCCCAGGTTAGCTTGACCATTACCAACCCTGACCTCCGGGTGGAGGCACCCGTTTCAGAACTCAGGCCCCATAACCTGCTACTAGCCAAGCAAGGAGGGGTAGTAGCCCTTGGGATAGCGCCACCTAGGGGTTACATTTATGTGCCCTTGAACCACAAAATTCTATAATAGAACATAGATTCACTGTTTTTATTTATTTATTTATTCATTCATTCATTCATTCTTGGATTACAATACCGCTGAGCATAGACAGCTCATTTACAAAGGTTCCACGTCTGTGGAGAGGGGAGACAAAACATACAATGGGGTAAAAGTACAATGTTTCCAAAACAGTAAAATAAAGCAAGCACACATATATGTATCTATATGCAGTTTTATCGCTCTAATAGGAGGAAAGTGTAGATGAGAGGGAAAGATAAAGGTGGGAGAAAGAAAGGTAGGGGTGGCAATAATAGGCCTTGTCAAGCTGGTGTGGGAGGGGTAGGGGCGTGGGGGTGAGATGGACAGGGGTAGCCAGGGGCCTTGTCAAAGTGCGAAAAGGGGGGTAGCCTCAGAATTATAGAGGTAACATCAGAGATGCAGGGTTATCCAGTTGTGAGGAGGAGATTGAATGCTAGTAGATGGGAGTCTCACTTGAAGCAGTCACAAGAACAGTTGGCCATGAGATTTTGGCATAACTTCAATTTGAATGGTCCCAATTTAGGTAGGGTAGTTATATCACTATGAAGAGTATTAAACCAGTGAGGTGCTCTGTAGGCAAATAAGTGTTGTCCCTGTGCTGTCCGGCATCTAGAAACATAGAGATGATGGCTGTTCGAGCTTTGCATATGCTGTGAACTACAATGGGGTCTTAGCAGGTTTGTAGTGCCTGGTGACAGGAGGCCGAAAAGTGCTTTTTAGGCTAAAAGACAGGTTTGGTATTGGATCCTCCAGAGAGCTGTAGCCAACTAGTCTCAGTGTAAAGATCAGAGATGTGGGTGAAACATGTGGACACCGTGAGTAATCTGCATGGCTTGTTCAGAGCAATGGATGTCCTGTGCAACGAAGACATGGGGGCTGCTCCATAGATTACAAGACCATAGTCTACAATGTATATGATGGAACTGCATATAGCAAGTCGGAGGGCTTCTGGAGTAAGGCAGTGTTTATGACTATGTAGGAGACCAATCTTGATGTTGACAGCCCTGGCTACATAATCTGTATGTTTAGCATAGGATAGACAACTGTCTAAGGTGACCCCCAGGTATTTGAAATGTGGTATTTGTTCAAGAGGGACTCCAAGACAGTTTCTGATGGTAAGTGTATGGGATTTGCACTTGTTTCGGGTGCTGCTAAACATCATTACTTTGGTTTTCTTGTAGTTGAGGATCAGTTTATGTTTTGAGAACCAGTCCGCCACTTCCGCAAACCCACTCTGAAGGTGAAGTTCCAGTTGCTTGGGGTCATGGCTGCAGGAGTAGATAACCACATCGTCTGCATAGAGGAGGATCCTTTGGTGGCAGAAACGAGGAAGGTTATTAAGGAAGATGCTGAATAGGGGTAGTCCCAGGATTGAGCTCTGTGGCATGCCAGAGCAGACGCGCTGTTGGTCAGGTACAACGTTGGTTATTTTCACCCGTTGAGAGTGGTCTCCAAGATAGCTTTTGAACCACAGTGTTGTGTCAGAGGAGAGGCCAGTAGTGGTAAGCTGTTGGAGGAGCAGCGAGTGATGGACAGTACTGAATGCCTTAGTGAAGTCTATGAAGGCAGCTCCTACTAAGGTGCCCTGATCTAGAGATTGATGAATAAAGCCAGTGAATTCCATCAGGTCCGAGGTGGTGCTGTGCCCCTTCCAGAACCCGTGTTGCTGCGGGAATTGGATAGAGTATTTTTCAAGGTAGTCCACTAGTTGGTCAGCAACAATTCACTCAAGTGCCTTGGATATTGGTGGGAGGATAGATATGGGTCTATAATTTGCGTGATGGGTTCTGTCTCCGCTCTTGTGCACCGGGGTGACTAGGGCTGATTTCTGAACTTGAGGAAATTGCGAGAGTTGTAGCAATAGCTTGATGATCTTAGGGGCATCAGCATTTCCTCAAGAGTGAGAGCTATGAGCTTAAGATCCAGCGAGTCACCGCTATGCCATGATGTACCTAACACTTTGGTAAGGTATTTCCTGGCCATTCATGCTGAGACTGTTTTGAAGTAAAAAGGAGGTGGTTCAAGGGGGTTATTAGCAGGACAGTAGGTACTGGGAGAGTCATTATCCATGAAGAAGTCTGAAGGGAGGAGACTGGATAGGTCTGTGAATGCGTTGTTGAATGTGTTTGCTGTGGTTAGCAGGTCCAGGGTTGGAATTCTATCGATATTGAGCATGGAGGGTGAGACCTTAGAGTCTTTCCCGATGACATCTTTTATGTTGCTCCAGAAGTTTTTGCTGTTTCCTCAGGTATCGGCAAGCGTTTCACTATGATGTTTGGACTTCATGTGTACAGGCATTCCTCACCTTCTTGTATTCCTGAACATCTGCTTGTTTGCCTGACACCCTGGCACAGTGCCAGAGGTGATCTCTGTGCTTCATCATAGTACTGAGTTCTGGTGTAATCCAGGGGTTTACAGTGCCACAAACTTTCATTTTCTTAATGGAAGCATGGGTATCACAGGCATTGTTGAATTGTTTTATGAAATAATCCAGTGCCAGGTTGACGTCATCAAAGGCATCGAGAGGGGACCAGTCAGTGTTGCTGAGGTCATTTTTTAGATGTTCCAGATGTCCGCGTTTTGACAATCAACTGTAGACAGTCGGAGATGGGGGCTTGCAGAATTTATTGGACCAACTGCAGGAAACAGGGGCGTGGTCACTCATAGAATCTGGATGTACTGCCACGTTGGGGATTTGTTGTGGCTGGCTGGAGAGTGTCAGGTCCAGAAGGGTACTTGTTCCCGTTTTATAGTTGGTCCTTGTTGAGGATGTAACAAGTTGGGCAAGGTGGAGTGACGAGATAGCATCTTTGTCTGGAGAAGCACTAGCAGTTAACCAGTGGACATTTAGGTCACCCAGTACTAAAGTTTCGGATTTGTGGTTGAGGCTATGAATATAGTCCATTAAGCTGTGGAAGCCTGTCCTATTGTCTTTGGAGAAACATAGGCAGAGATTACTGTCTAAGCTTTATTTTGGGCCCCAAGCAGTACATTAATGGTTAGCACCTGGGCCATGCAGCCCAGATTGGCCACAGGCAGGGCGTATGGTGTCTCTTTCAGGTAGATGGCACAGCCACCACCTCGCTTAGCGAGCCTATCCAACCGATAAAGGGTTTACCCAGGTAGAGCAACTGCAGAGTCAGGAACCTTTGGGGAAAGCCACATTTCCACCACTGACAGAATGTCAGGGCTATGTTGTGAGATCCATACCTGGAGGTTATCCAGTTTAGTCTGCAAGCTGCAGATGTTGACAGTTGCCAATTTAATAGATCCTTTTTTAGGGCGGTTGTGTGTGGACGCAGGTCCAGCAAGGCCAGGGTTAGGGTGAATGTTGCCTGACATAAGCAGTAAAAGTAGGATGATTCTGTGGCAACAGTGTGAGTTCTTAACAAGGACATAACTAACATCATACTGTTTCAGAATGGCCTTACTCAACAATGCGCAATTGGAAACACTCATGGAATTTACTAAAATGATGGGGAAGGGAAAATTTTTTTAGCCAGAAAAGGCACACTGAGCTGGACTTTGTTTCTAGGTGTGACCTGGGAGCAGAGCACAAGGAAGTTAAGTGACTTGCTCTGGGTCACATGGTATGCAAGTGGGGCTGATGGGATTCAAATCCAGGTCACCAGGTCTGCAGCTCAGTGCCCTTAACCACTATGCTACACTGCCTCCTAAAAAAAGAGTAAATAATAACAGAATGTAAACCAGTATTTAAAAAACAGCTTCTTCAGAAAATACTAGCTTGCAGATTTACGGCAGTTCTCCTTTAAGTGACTTATTCAGGGTCACAAAGTATTCAGATGGCAGTTACGGGATTCAAACCCATGCCTTCTAGCTCTCTATGTTCACAGCTCTGACCTCTAAGCTATACTTCCTCACTGTTTATGCCCTTAAATATTTTTTTCTTTGAGAGCACTGGAGAAGATGCATTTACAGTAATTGTAAGGGGATAGTCGTACCTCCTGAAGGCAGCATTTGTACGGATATTGGGTCTAGATCAAAAACAAGCAGTTGATAAACATGTGGTCAAAAAACGCTACGTGCAGCTGGCCCGGTGGCACAGAGGGTTGAGGCATGGCCACCTTACCTTGCGCTATGCCGGCAACCCGGGTTCGAGAACGACCTTGGGTCGTTTGGGCGCTGGCGTGGGGGCGGGCAGAGCAGGTTGAGCATGCTGGCAGGCAGCTGTCCTCTCCTGAGGGTGGTTTATTTATTTACTGAAATGTTTCACCAGGAAGGCACGCTGAGCAACAAGTTGCTCGTCTCCCAGTGCGACCTGGGGGGTAGGGAATAATGGGATAGAATACAGAGAAATGTTACAATGTTGGAATACAATTTGCTTACTTGCATACAATGAGAGCAGGAGGGATTACAGGTGGATCACACTGGCTAACAATGCAACAGTTAACTATAGTAGATATGAAGACACATATAGCAATTAGGCAACAGTTGGTAACACTGGAACACATATAATAACTTAGCAACAGAATGTAGCACAAGATGGTAAGGTGACAAAACAGTAATTGGTAGCCACTAGTGTAACATAGATATTCAAGATTTACAGTGATTGGAGTAAAGAGATGGATGGAGGGAACGAATAATTGCGACACCCTCCCCCGGTAGTTCCGCTCCCACCGGGTGGAGTTTCGGTGGGTAGTGTAGGCGGAGAGGGGGCAGCAACATTTTAGGAGGTGGAAGGGGCTGAGCTGGCACCACGGGGTGCGAAGCGGGCCTCCACACGCTCACATGGCGGCGTGTCGGGGCCTCCGGGGGGGGGTTAGGGGTGAAAATCTGTAAAAATACGTATGTGTCCCTGTAGCTAGTTGGCAGGAAGAGGTGACGGGAACCAAAAAGCTAGATTAAAAAAAAAATGCTATGCGCGGACACCAAAAAATGGGCACGGTGAAAACCTGAACAGATATATATATAAACATACTCCGAAACCGTGCACACTGTTTTACCTGTGTGATTTTCAACCACGCATTTATTCTGAGGCGACCTTGACGGTAGACCATGGATATTTATACCTTTGTACTGGTATTTCTGTATATATTGGTTGTTGACTTGTACAATCCCTGTTGATGTTCATGGACAGTATCATTCCATGCTAATAATTCTTGCCACGTATGTGCTGTCCATGCTTGCTATTTTGTGCTTCTACTGTTCAATACTTTGTGCTAGCTTCATGGCTCAGGTTATGCCTGAAAATGGTCCCTGGGACCAGTGCACCCACCTAGTTAAATAAATGTAATTAATTAAGTGAAGATTTTATCTAGTATTAAAACAGAAGGGCATAACAAATGTGATAAAAATTAAAATGTTTCAAGCTGAAAAGCGCAATCCTTTTTCTTAAAGCATTGTTGCAATCTGGCCCGCTTAATTGCCTCCTGCTGACTAGTGGTATTTTTGAATTATAGAGACGGTTTCAGTAGTTAAATTCAGATTTTAAAATACTTTTATGTGCTTAAAAGATGTCGCTGACTGTAAAAAGAAATGGCAAGGAACCAGTGACTCATGTGCTGTTCTGAGACGATATGTTTGATTCAAAAGGTAAAATCTACACAGTGTGGCTGAGAGCTATAGCAGCCTAGATGTAAAGCTACCAACTTTCTGAGGCCTAAAACTGGGATGGTCCATCCTGACCTTGACCCTTCCCCCCCACCATGTCACTCCCATGGGCACCGCCGCAGACAATACTGCACACAATCAATTACATTTTGCTGCTTGCTCTGGCCATGCCACCCCACAGTAACACCAGTAGCAAACATTCAGATTAAAACAATACATCATTCTGCTGCAGCAAGTTCCAAATCATGATATACATAAAGTTCATTGGAAGCAAACCTGTGTTAAATTGTGATCAGACATTCGAGCGGCATGTGTTGCTCCTCCTGACAGTTCCATCCAACCCACTTACACTCACCTCATTTGCTGAGCAAACTTCACTTCAAAGACTCTCACCACCACACCAGATTATTTTCACACACTTCTCTACAGCTGATCAGGTTCAGCTAGCTTAGTTCCCTGCTGCCGGTCTCTTCTCTGTCTGGAGTCCCTCTCAGCTGCTGGCAAGCAGATGTCCACATGTACTTGTTTGCACTACTACCCAGTCTAATCTAACAGGAAGGAACATGCTTTACTGTGCTCCCACTGACATGCTTGCAGTGCAGTACAGGCCCAGGGGTTGAAGTTGCAAACTGCTGTCCAGCCCGAGCAGTGCCACAGTGGTGCTGAAATAACTGTCACTCACAGATTAGCAGTCAGCAAAAAAAAAGGGGGGGGGGGGCAAAACTGGGGCAATTAAGCAAAAACTGGGACAAAAGTGACATTTTGCAAAACTTGTGGGGACACTGGGACATGCTGCCTAAAACAGGGACTGTCCTAGGAAAATAGGGACTGTTGGTAGCTTTACCTAGATGAGATAGAGAGAGAAGTGTAGTCGATCCTCCAGATGATTTTTACAAGTTATTTTAGGTACCAAGGAATGCTGTTCTACTTGATCTTCCACACATAATGCAGTTATTTGCATGTGAACTTGTTTTCTTTTTGGCATGATACAGTACTTCATGTGAGAGCTGATAAGGCCTTTTAAGTAACTTGTTTAACCACATACGGAGTGATACTCCCTCCCACTCCTGTGACTTTCTAGTACATTAATTGTTTTAGCAGTTTGTTTACCCAGTATTGCCCAGCTAATTTGTAATGTTTTGTTTTTAATGGGGGGGGGGGGTCCTGCATCCCCCAGTTTTATATCTAGGGGTGGCACTGAAGCAGAGGGAGGTCAAATGCCTTGCTGAAGGTCACCATAATTGTGTTGGGATTCCTACCTGGTGATCTCTGGGCAAACAATTCAGCATCCTAACCACTAGACTGCAGTCATTAGTGTAATAACTACATGCTAACTGATCTCTATAGTTCAAACCACTCAAATGATGGAGAGGTTCTGATTGGTTTTAAGCTTTAGAATCTGCCTGGGTCAAGCAAGTTGTTTTTTAATTTTTAATTTTTTTTAAAATTTTGAACTGGTTCTGCCCATCTCCAAATGGGACTGAGTCCAGAATACAGAAAACGTTAAAATGTTATGTAACTGAGTCAGCTTGGAGGCGTTGCGGCAACCAAGACCGGATGATCACAGAACATTGTTAGTGTCCACTGCAGAAACAGCTGCTCACTCATCCTACTGACTGTCAGTCGGGTGCAGTTGAGACCCTGACATCAGCTGGGTGATGTGGGTGGGTGGGGGGATAATAAAACAATTTCAATGCAATTGCTGCAACTTAAAATTAGTTTAGTAATCGCCTGCCATGTAATGGTGACTGGTAAGGAAACATGAAAACCTATTTTACATTATCTGTTCTAAACTGATGTATTGTGTCATAAAACTGTAAAATGAGGGGTGTTGCTGGTCAAATGGGCAAGGATGTGAAAAGTATTCCTTCAACTCAGTGGCAAATGCCTGGTGATGTGGCTGACAGCCTAGCTACATAGTTACATAGTAGTTGTCAGCAGGAAGGACCTCCTGGTCCATCTAGTGTGCCCTTTTTTTAGTTTAATGAAGGGTAGTGCATCTTCTGAGCTCCTGCTGTTTGGCCCGATTCTGTTTAAATTGTTTTTCTCTTTAGACTGAAAGTTTAAAATACAGTATTTAAACTGAGCTTGGACTCCCAGATCTGGTGATACAAGTGTTTGAAAATGACTGACACACACGCACGCGCGCACACACACACACACACACACACACACGCGTTTTTAAATAAATAAATTAACAATTTAGTGTATGTACCACTACACATGAAAAAAGTAGTTCCCAAACTCGGGAGGGGTGGGCAAAACAATTTACAAAAATAATAAAATTCTTTCAGGAAGGACTGTTGTTAGACGCACCATAGCATCGGTGCAGTTGCCTTACCCCTTCCAGTGCAAACACCCTCTTCTGTGTGAATGCAGGTAAGTAGAGTACCCAGAACCTCAGCAATGTGGTATTTAAACTTAATGTTGGAGCACTTTTTTGGGTTCCTTTGTTTATAATGATTCTCCCGGGTCCATTTGCAATTGTGGATTGTAAGCTATGTTGTCCAAATTCCTGAAAAGGAAAGTGTTTCTGTTGTGGCTGGGGCAGTACGTTTGGAAGGGGGGGGGGTATGCCCCTCCTCGGCGGCTGTAACTTTCCCCGTGGTAGTGTGCATTGCACACTCTGGTGGCATACTGTACCAACTCACTTTTTCTCATGTACCATTTTGAGTAATGGAACAAAAATATGTTGCAGGCATCAGGTATTTTTATTTCATTTAGCTCTAGATTTTTTAAACATCCATGAAGGCCATATAGACCAGTTCATTGTTATGAATTTTATTCATTTCTTCTTATTTGGAATAGGGTTTGCTGTTAAAAGTCAGCTTGTGATTTTACATTTTTATTAGACTTGGGGTTTTCCCCCTGCTCTCTTGTACAAAAGATACATGTCTCACATGACCTTGTTGAATATGAAACGTAACACTGTTAAGAGTATTTCTGATTGTTTTTGTACTGTAATGGACTGTAATGGTATATAAAATCAGATAAATAAAAAAAGAAATTGTCTAGGAGACAGCACAGTGGCTCAGACATACTGTATTGGCATCTAACTTGAGAGCCTATATATCCCCGCAGCCCACAGGCAGTGACTGGCACTCCTTGGCTCTGCTAGACTGAGGACAAAGTAAGCATGAAGTAAAATCTTTCAGCCTGTGTCAAGGGCCCAGCCCCACTTCATGCTTCGTACTGCAGTTGTCATTTTATTTCATCTGTGTGAAGTCAGACATGCAAATAAGTGTCTAACACTTGGAGCACTTAGCTCCCAATTCCCAGGCGGGACTGAGGACACTATTCAACTTCAGCAACACTTTATGCACTCCTTGACACAGTCATTTCTTATCGGTTTTCCCTTTCGGGGCTCACACACCAGCCCCTGTCTCATAAGTGACCATGTGACATACTGCCATGCCAGGCTTACTGTGCGATTTAAGGGCATGCATGCACCCCCCCTCCTCCCATGGTAACATGATATGCTGTTGTCGCCATGTTGTGCTCAGTGTAGGGTTTTAGGGCTCAAACACAAACACCGTCTCACAGGTGGCAGCAGTGCAACAACTGTCACCATACCAGGTCCAGCATGGGAATTCAGGGCTCACACGCAAACCCCCTTCTCACAGGGGGCAGCGTGACATGCTGCAGTCACCATACCAAGCTGAGCATGGGATTTTAGGGCTGCATATAAACCACCATCTCACAGGCAACAGAATAACATATTACAGTCACCATGCCAGGTTAAGCATGGGATGGATAGATAGATTGCTGGATAGATAGATACATACATAGGAACATAGACTTTGATGGCAGTAAAAGACCAGTAGTCCATCCAATCTGCCCATGTTCCCTCTAATCTCTGGAACCTACTGTTGCTTGTGGGTACTAATCCTCCCTTTCCTCCCCCAGTTCTCTTCCTTGATTCTGTTGCCCTGAGCAGCCACTATACCCTTCATTCTATCCCAGCCCTGCTTGAAATGCCTAACTGTTTTCACACCCACCACCTCAGCTGGTAGACTGTTCCATGGCTCCACCACCCTTTCCTTAAAATAGCTCTTCCTTATGTCCCTCCAGAACATTCTTCCCATTAGTTTCCACTCATGTCCACGTGACCGCAAGTTAGTGTTTAAGCTAAATCACTCCACACAGTTCACTTTAATTCCTTTAAGGAACTTGAAAGTCTCTTCTCATATCTTCCCTCTCCCTTCAGGTCTTCAGTGAGGACATGTTCAGTGCCATAAGGTGCTCCTCATAAGATCTGCCCTGCTGACCCTAAATAATTGTTATTCCTCTGCGCTGCACTGTCTCCAACCTATCCTCATTCTTCCTGAGGTGAGGACTCCAGAACTGGGTGCAGTACTCTAGGTGAGGCCTCACCAGGGATCTACACAGGGGAAGTACTACCTCTTTCCTTGTGTTACCAGTACCCCTCCTGATACATCCTCACATCCTATTAGCCTTGCTATGAGCCTTGTTGCGCTGACATAAGAAAGATGTAAGAAACAGGGAGGAGTGACTCTTTATGTGAGGGATAGCATACAAGCAACTGAAATGCAGGGAATACAGGGAGGGGTGGAAGCACTGTGGGTCACCCTAGAGATGGGAAATGGAGCTGCTATTCACACTGGCATGATCTACAGACCTCCAGCACAAAGGGTGGAGATGGACAAGGTTCTGGTGGAAGTTATCCAAAAGATGGTGAATAATGGGAAGGTGTTGTTGGTGGGGGACTTCAATCTGCCAGATAAAGACTGGAGCATCCCAGCTGCAGATTCAGCTAGGAGCAGGTACATCCAGGACTCCCTGCAGGGGGCGTTCCTCAGGTAACTAGTAAGAGAGCCCACTCATGAGGGAGCAGTTTTGCAGACATCACGGTGTGTGGCCACCTGGGAACCAGTAATCACCGTACGGTGTGGTTCAATATAAATACTGTGGCAGAGTTGAACCATACAAAGGTGAGGGTCCTGGACTTCAGGAAGACTGACTTTACAAAGATGGGGAATGTCTCGGGGGGGGATGCCCTGGCGGGGTGGGGGAGGACTTGGGTGGAGTGGAGGAACAGTGGGCAAAACTATTATCTTTTTTACCCCATTTTCCTCCCATCTGCCCGCACGTGGATGGAGACACATGCACGCCATGGTATCGGAATGCCCTCCCACTACTTTTGCCACCCGCCCACCTGCACTGCCCTCGGCCTCCATCCAGGGGCAGTGGAACTACAGTGAGCAACAAGCCACTACCCTGGGAGAGGAGAGCTCCCTTTTGGCTGCTCAGTCCTGCTCCATCCCTCCCCCATGTTGGCTCTCGGATTATGGACTATCTAGAATCCCACAATTTACAGGATCCGAGGCAGCATGGATTCATTGAGGGGAGGTCATGTCAAACAAATCTGATAGATTTATTTGATTGGGTGACTAGGGAGTTAGATCAGGGTGGAGCAGTGGACATGGCCTCCTAGATTTCAGTAAGGCCTTCGACATTGTTCCACATAGAAGAGTCATAAACCAGCTGGGCAGCCTGGGAGTGGGTCCTAAGGTGGTAAACTGGGTAAGAAATTGGTTGGGATATAGGCGACAGAGGGTGATGGTAAACAGAGTTCACTCTGAGGAAGGGAGAGTGACCAGTGGGGTGCCACAAGAATCAGTACTGGGACCAGTCCTCTTTAATGTTTTTATTAGCGACACTGCAGAGTGGTTAGAAGGGAAGGCATGCCTTTTTGCAGATGACACAAAGATCTGCAACAGAGTAGACACTCTGGTGGGTGGAAGAAAATGAAGGGAGATGTAAGAAAGCTTGAGAAGTGGTCAAGAGCATGGCAACTAAATTTCAATGCAGAGAAGTGCAAATCATGCAGCTGGGGCACAGGAACCCAGGGGTGGAGTACAAGATGGGGAGAGTGGTACTGGTGACCACCAGACAGGAACGAGACCTGGTGGTAATCATATCTGATGATCTAACGGTGACCAAATAGTGTGCCAAGGCAGTGAGAAGAGCCAGTGGAATGCTAGGGTGCATAGGAAGGGGTATCACCAGTAGAAAGAAGGTGGTGTTACTGCTGTACAAATCATTGGTGAGACCTCATCTAGGGTACTATGTCCAGTTCTGGAGATCATATCTCTGGAATGACATAGACAGAGTAGAGCTGATCCAGAGGAGGGCAACTATAATGGTGCAAGCCCCTTGGACCAAATAATTCCAGCATTGTACAATACTCAAGCTATTTCAACTTTACATAGATTGATAGCTTTTTTGTCATCCTTGAAATTGTAAAATATTAATTTTATGATTATTTACTTGTACAGGGGATGTAGGTGACTTATTTCTTTTTATGCCCTAAATTGTCCTTACTTCCAATATTCATCAGATGTTTTGATTTTGGATTTTGAGATTACAGGTAAGATCCTTGGCTTGGGGTGTAGGTAGCCAGACGCAAACTCATCCAAGGTCCATTTACTCCTGTTGCTGGATTGCTCAAGATTGATGTCTCCTCTGTCTCCTCATCCCTTTTTTATTCTTTATATATATATATTTTTTTATTTGTATGTATTACTGCATTCTCTACACTAAGCCTGACTCTTCAATTGTTGATGTGTTATATCTGGACAACTGTTCAAACATGTTGGGGATTGTTGTATTAATAGATCAATGTTTCCTGACCTGTTTGCTGGATACTAGTGTATTGAGTTCAGACTAATAAGGATTTTGAGCAAAATCGAAGTATAACTTGTCTACCTTTATAGATATCATATATCTTTTAAAACTCCTAATGATGATAAAATGGTGCAGGGTCTGCACCAAAAGCGCTATGAGGAGAGATTAAAGGACCTCAATATGTACACCCTGGAGGAAAGGAGGGAGAGGGGGAATATGATAGAGAATTTCAAATACATCACAGGTAGAACTAAGGTACAAGAGGGTAACATTTTTCAGAGAAAAATATGTTCAAGAACAAGGGGTCTTGCTATGAAGCTGGAGGGAGGTAAACTCCGGTGAAACATGAGAAAATACTTTTTCACAGAAAGGGTGGTGGATGCACGGAATGCCTCCCAGAGGTGGTGGTGGTGGTGGAAAAACTGTGACAGAATTCAAGAATACATGGGATAGGCACGAGGGAACCATAGTGGGTAGGAAAGAAGGGGAAAAGCCAGAGATCAAATAGGGTCTGCTGTATTACAGTAGGTAGGGAAAATGGGCAGACTAGGTAGGCCAAACAGTTCTTATCTGCGATCAAAATATGTTTCTTATGATTGTTTTAGTGAGTTGCTGATCACTCCCAAGTATCGTTTTTCAGTCGTAGTGCTGAGTCTCACCCCTCCCATCCAGTACTCTATCTTGGGGTTCTTTTTCCCTAGGTACATTACCTTGCACTTTTTGGCATGAGTTCAACTGCCAAACCCTTGAGCACCCCTCTAGCTTTTGTAAGTATCTCTGCATTACTCTTACTCTTACTCCCTTGTCACTATCCACCCTCCCCCAGAGCTTCGTGTCATCTGCAAAGAGACACAACTTGCCCCGTATTCCCTCTCCAGTGTCACTGATGAACATGTTAAAGAGGACCAGATCCAGGACTGAGCCTTGTGAAACCCCACTTGTAACTTCCCTCTCTTCTGATTTAACCCCATTGACCACAACCCTCTACTGCCTCCACTTTAGCCAGTTACCCACCCAGTTTCATATGACTTTAGCCGCACCCTGGTCCACCTCTTCTTCAGTAGTTGTCTGTGAGGTACCAAGTCAGAAGCTATGCTGAAGTCAAGTTGAAGCACTGGATGCCACACTGGAGACCTGGGTTCGGGAATGGACTCAGGTTGGCAGGGGAGGGAAGGGATCGAGCATCCAGAGGACTGCTCTCCCTTCCCGGGGAGGATCCCGGGGTCTGCACTGCTTCTGGGTGGCCCCTGACAGTAGTCAGGGGCAGCACAATGGAACATGTGGTGTAGGAGTGGAGCTGTGGCGGATGTTGGCATGTTGTGCCACAGATGTTATTGAATGTCCGAGCTCCGGGGGCAACACAAGTAGAAAATCCCCCTTTGGATTGGGAGGCAGCTAGGGGTCCAGTGAACTGCACCCACATCCTCAACGCTGGGCCAACTCCCCAATGGCTGGGCTGTGCCCCTCACTGGATGGATCCTCTAATCTCAGAAAGGCCTCGAGGTAGGAGAGGTGGGCTGTCCCTGGGGAGGTGATCCAAGGGGCTAGAATGTCCAGTTGGGGGGTGCTGGAGGGGAAGAGGCTTCAGGCAGGGGAGTAGAGGCGCCAGTCCTAGTCACCACCTCCGAGAAATGCCCAGTACTAGGCAGCATAAAGAGAACTGAAAAAAAAAAAGATACTGTGTGTAGACATATTGATAGATAGACAGACAGACAGACATATACTTTCTGAGGATAGATACATACATAGATAGACAGACAGACAGACAGATACTGTCGATAGATAGATGTTAGATGGCTAAATAGATAGATAGACAGTTACTTTCTGAGGATAGATACATACATAGATAGACAGACAGACAGACACTAAAGTTACTAAGGTAGATAGGAATAGAAATAAAGCAGTGGTCCTTCTCACCTATTCCCCCACTACTCAGTGGACTATTTGTCTTTTTCAACATATGTTTATTTAATAATCTTGTAAAGGCAGTAATATTTGTAGTTTGAACTACTGCATCAGACATTGCATTCCAGATGGCTAGCTAAACAGACAGACAGAAAGACAGACAGCTAGATAGATGGATAGATAGATAGATAGACAGACAGACAGACAGACAGACAGACAGATGGATGGATGGGGTAGATGGATAGAGTAGATAGATGGATACAGTAGACAAATGGATAGATAGAGTAGATAGATAGGATAGATAGGTAGGTAGAAAAATAGAGTAGATAGATGGAAAAACAGAGCAGATAGATGAATGGATAGATAGATGGATAGATAGAGTTGATGAATAGATAGATAGATAGATAGATAGATAGATAGATAGATAGATAGATAGATAATGAAAACAGCAGATCATAGCTTCGGGTTTTCAGACATGTCCACATTTGGACTTCAGAAGTTTTTCTGAATTGGTTCAGTTCTTCACCAGCAGCCAGTTGATGTCATCATTAAACATATCACCAAAGAATGCACTAGCAAATGCACAATGGTATCCCCCCACTCCAGCTGTATCATGAGGAGGGGTGCAGTTATACATGACAGAGTGTGTGTTAAAGCATAGCTAAGTGCCTTCAACCACCGTAGAAGGCAATATCTGAAATGATAACGTGTCCTGGAGTCTATTTGCTATTATTATATATTGCAGGGGAAGAAATTGGCAGGAACTATTTCCAGGCTATGGTGTTATCATGAGCTATCACCACAGCATGGCATGTTTTTAGCCAATCTGGTTTGAGGAAATCTCGTACCCATTTGATAATGATTGTTATTACATGCTTATTAGTCTGCCATGGATGGTGCAATATTTAATATGTGCACGCCTGTGCTGTGGGGAGGGGGAGGCCGACAGTAGGACTCTGTGGAACACACCTCACTATTGTCCACCTTGTTGTGTCACAGAAGCTTTTGGCTCTAAATACAGCACATCATCCTGGCAACAAAACAAATATAGCTCAAAAGCCGGTGTAACTGCCAGTGTACTGCATAAATGGATTGTCCCACACAGCAGGCTGGTCCTACTACAACTTGTAGTTCACTGCTGGGAACACATTGGAGCCCTGTTATGAGAACACTGTAAATGTCAAGCAAAAATATTTTTCTAACAGGGAAGTTCTCACACGAGGGTTTCATTGAAAAAAGTGAAAACTCCTGGTCAGATCAATATTGGACCCCCCAAAAAAAGACATGCATGCAGGATAAGTCGCTATGCTGCCTGCTTGGCAGCCAGCACCAAAAGAAACAAAGTTGCAATGCACAACTGTAATAATTATAATTTATAAAGTCCTTTATTACGAAGCTTGTGCAGTTTAAACTTGTGACATCACTCATGGCTCACCACTCTTAATTTCGTAAGGTCAAACTGCATGAGGGAAAATATCAGTGATATTTTCATTGGGTTCATGGCACCCAATTAGGGGTAAGGCCAGAGATCAATTAGGATATACAGTAGGACAATAAGTAGGGGCCTTAGGGCAGACTAGATGGGCCAGTTTCTGCCAACAGCTTCTATATTTTTATATTTGATTTATGCCATGCCTTTTATTATGCAATGGTAAGATGAAATTCCTGTGTCCGGAATTTCAGTGGCCATCTTTAACAGTGATGGTACCCCAACACAAGCTCACTGAAAGAAGAAGAGCATCAATACAGAAAAGCTCAATCTGGATTTCTATAGGCAGTATGGACCTAGAGTGAGAATACTAGAAATCCATTGCCACTATGGACCTAGAGTGAGAATGCTGAACCTAGAGTGACAATAATTGACCTAGAGTGGGGATATTGGTCCTAGAGTGAGAATAATGGACCTAGAGTGAAAATACTGGACATAGAGTGAGAATATTGGACCCAGAGTGGGAATATTGGACCTAGAGTGAGAATACTGAACATCTATTGCTACTATGGACCTAGAGTAAGAGTACTGCACCAAAAATGAAACTATTGAACCTAAAGTGAGAATACTGGACATCCAGTGCCACTATGGACCTAGAGGGAGAATACTGGACATCCATTGCCACAGTGGACCTAGAGTGAGAATACTGAACCTAGAGTGACAATACTTGACCTAGAGTGGAGATATTGGTCCTAGAGTAAAAATACTGGACATAGAGTGAGAATATTGGACCTAGAGTAGGAATATTGGACCTAGAGTGAGAGTATTGAACCTAGAGCAAGAATACTGAACATCCATTGCCACTACAGACCTAGAGTAAGAATACTGCACCTAGAATAAAATATTGGCTCTAGAGTGAGAATAATGGATATCCATTGCCACTATGGACCTAGAGTGAGAATACTTGACCAAGAGTGAGAATACTGGACCTAGAATGAGAATCTTGAACCTAGAGTTAGAATACGGTACCTAGGGTGTGAATATTGGACCTAGAGTGTGAATACTGGACCTAGATTGAGAATTATTGGAGCTAGAGTGAGAATATTGGAGCCACAGTGAGAATATTGGACTTAGAGTGAGCTAGAGAATTCTGGACCTAGAGTGAGAAACAACTGGACATCCTTTGCCATTATGGACTTAGAATGAGAATACTCGACCTAGAGTTAGAATACTGGACCTAGAGTGAGTATATGGGACCTAGAGTGAGACTATTGGACCTAGAGGGAGAATACTGGGCATAGGGTGAAAATATTGGACCTAGGGCAAGAATATTGGATCTAGAGTGAGACTACTGGACCTAGACTGAGCATATTGTACCTAGAGTGAGGAGAATATTGAGCCTAGAGTGGGAATACTGGACCTAGAGTGAGAATACTGGCCATAGGGTGAAAATATTGGACCTAGGGTAAGAATATTGGACCTAGAGTGAGAATACTGGACCTAGAGTGAGCATATTGGATATACAGTGAGAGTACTGCACCTAGAGTAAGTATATTGGACCTAGAGTGAGAATGTCGGACCTAGAGTGAGAATACTGGACATAGGGTGACAATATTGGACCTAGGAAGAGAATGATGGACCTAGAGTGAGAATATTGGACTTAGAGTGAGTATACTAGACCTAGAATGAGCATCTTGGAGCTAGAGTGAGAATATTGGACCTAGGGTAAGAATAATGGACCTAAAGTGAGAATACTGGACATAGGGTGAAAATATTGGACCTAGAGTAAGAATATTGGACCTAGAGTGAAAATACTGGACCTAGACTGAGAATATTGTACCTAGAGTGAGAATATTGGGCCTAGAGTGGGAATACTGGACCTAGAGTGAGAATACTAGACACAGGGTAGAAGTATTGGACCTAGGGTAAGAATGTTGGCCCTAGACTGAGAATACTGGACATCCATTGCCACAGTGGACCTAGAGTGACAATACCTGACCTAGAGTGGGGGATATTGGTCCTAGAGTGAGGATACTGGACATAGAGTAAGAATACTAAACACCCATTGCCACTACAGACCTAGAGTAAGAATACTGCACCTAGAATGAAAATATTGGACCTAGAGTGAGAATAATGGACATCCATTGCCACTATGGACCTAGAGTGAGAATACTTGACCAAGAGTGAGAATACTTGACCAAGAGTGAGAATACTGGACCAAAAATGAGAATCTTGAACCTAGAGTTAGAATACGGTACCTAGGGTATGAATATTGGACCTAGAGTGTGAATACTGGACCTAGATTGAGAATTATTGGAGCTTGAGTGAGAATATTAGACTTAGAGTGAGCTAGAGAATTCTGGACCTAGAGTGAGAAACAACTGGACATCCATTGCCATTGTGGACTTAGAGTGAGAATATTGGACTTAGAGTGAGTATACTGGACCTAGAATGAAAATATTGGAGCTACAGTGAGAATACTGGACCTAGGGTAAGAATATCGGACCTAGAGTGAGAATAGTCAACCTAGAGTTAGAATACTGGACCTAGAGTAAGAATATTGGACATACAGTGAGAGTACTGGACCTAGCGTGAGTATATGGGACCTAGAGTGAGAATACTGCACCTAGAGTGAGAATATTGGACCTAGAGGGAGAATACTGGGCATAGGGTGAAAATATTGAACCTAGGGCAAGAATATTGGACCTTGAGTGAGAATACTGGACCTAGACTGAGCATATTGTACCTAGAGTGAGAATATTGGGCCTATAATGGGAATACTGGACCTAGAGTGAGAGTACTGGCCATAGGATGAAAATATTGGACCTAGGGTAAGAATATTGGACCTAGAGTGAGACTACTGGACCTAGACTGAGCATATTGTACCTAGAGTGAGAATATTGGGCCTATAGTGGGAATAATGGACCTAGAGTGAGAATACTGGCCATAGGGTGAAAATACTGGACCTAGGGTAAGAATATTGGACATACAGTGAGAGTACTGCACCTAGAGTGAGTATATTGGACCTAGAGTGAGAATACTGCACCTAGAGTGAGAATGTCGGACCTAGAGTGAGAATACTGGACATAGGGTGAAAATATTGGACCTAGGGAGAGAATGCTGGAACTAGAGTGAGAATATTGGACTTAGAGTGAGTATACTAGACCTAGAATGAGCATCTTGGAGCTAGAGTGAGAATATTGGACCTAGGGTAAGAATATTGGACCTAGAGTAAGAATATTGGACCTAAAGTGAGAATTCTGGACATAGGGTGAAAATACTGGACCTAGAGTGAGAATATTGGACCTAGGATGAGAATATTGGCCCTAGAATGAGAATACTGGACATAGACGAGAATATTATACTTAGAGTGAGAATATTGGGCCTAGAGTGGGAATACTGGACCTAGAGTGAGAATACTGGACACAGGGTAAAAGTATTGGACCTAGGGTAAGAATATTGGACCTAGAGTGAGAATACTGGACCTAGAGTGAGAATATTGGACATACAGTGAGAGTACTGCACCTAGGGTGAGTATAGTGGACCTAGAGGGAGGATACTTGACATGATAGAGTGACAATATTGAACCTAGGGTGAGAATATTGGACCTAGAGTGAGAATACTGGACCTAGAGTGATAATATTGGACCTAAAGTGAGAATACTGGACCTGGAATGAGAATACTAGACATCCATTGCCACAATGGATGAAAATTATTGGAGCTAGAGTGAGAATATTGGAGCTAGAGTTAGAATACTGGACCTAGGGTGAGAATATTGGACCTCTCATGAGAATACTGGACCTAGAGTGAGAATATTGGACCTAGAGTGAGAATATTGGGCCTGGAATGAGAATACTAGACATCCATTGCCACAATGGATGAACATTATTGGGGCTAGAGAATATTGGGTTTAGAATAAGAATATTGGAGCTAGAGTGAGAATACTGGACCTAGGGTGAGAATATTGGACCCAGAGTGAGAATACTGACCTAGGGTGAGCATATTGGACCCGGAGTGAGAATATTGGACCTGAAGTGAGTCTGTTGGAGCTAGAGTGAGAATACTGGACGTAGAGTGGGAATACTGGATCTATGGTGAAAATACTGCACCTAGAGTGACAATACTGACATTCATTGTCACCATTGAGCTAGAGTAAGAATCTTGGACCTAGAGTGAGAATACTGGACCTAGAGCAGGCATATTGGCCTTGGAGTGAGAATACTGGACAGATTGCCATTACGGATCTAAAGTGAGAGTACTGCACAAAGAGTGCGAATATTGCACCTAGAGTAAGAATATCAGACATCCATTGCCACTATGGACCTAGGGTGAGAATATTTGACCTAGAATGAGAATACTTGATCTAGAGTGAAGATTATTAGAGCTAGAGTGAGAATATGAGACTTCAAGTGAGATTACTGGATCTACAGTGAGAATGTTGAAGCTAGAGTGGGGATTCTGGACACAGAGTGATAATACTGGACATCCATTGCCACTATGGACCTAGAAAGAGAATACTGCACCTAGAGTGAGAATACTGCACCTAGGGTAAGAATATTGGACCAAAAGTGGGAATATTGGAGTTAGAGTGATAATACTAGATCTAGAGTGAGAATGCTGGACATCCATTGTTACTATGGTGCTATAGTGAAAATCTTGGACCTAGCATGAGATTACTGGACCTGAGTGAGAATACTGGGTCTAGAGCGAGCATATTGGATCTAGAGTGAATACTGGACATCCATTGCCACTATGGCTGTAGAGTGATAATACTTCACCTTGAGTGAGAATATTTGATGTAGAGTGAGAATACTGCATCTAGAGTGAGACTGTTGGACCTAGAGTGAGAATATGGGACATCCATTGCCACTATGGATCTAGAGTGAGAATACTGCACCTAGAGTGAGAATACTGGATGCCCATTGCCACTGTGGACCTAGGGTGAGAATATTGGACCCAAAATGAGAATACTGGACCTAAGGTGAGAATATTGGACCTAGAGCGAGAACACTGGACCTAGAGTGAGAATATTGAACCCAGAGTGAGAATATTGCACATCCATTGCCACTATGGATCTAGAGTGAGAATACTGCACCTAGAGTGAGAATAGCAGACATACATTGCCACTGTGGACCTAGAGTGAGAATATTGGACCCAGAATGAGAATTCTGGACCTAAGGTGAGAATATTGGACCTAAAGTGAGACTATTGAACCTAGAGTGAGAATACTGGACCCAGAGTGTCAATACTGGACCCAGAGTGAGAATATTGGACAAAGAGTGAGAATACTGGACCCAGAGTGAGAATACTGGACATAGAGTGAGAATATTAGACCTAGAGTGAGAATACTGGACCCACAGTGACAATATTGGGCCTAGAGTGAGAATACTTGACCTAGAATGAGAAAAAATAGACATCCATTGCCACTATGGACTTAGAGTGAGAATACTGTACCTAGAGTGAGGTTAATGGACCTACAGTAAGAATATTGGACCCAGAGTGAGAATATTGGACCTAGAGTGAGAATACTAGGCCTAGGGTGAAAATACTGCACCTAGAGTGAGAATATTGGGTTTAGAGTGAGAGTACTACACCTAGAGGGAGAATACTAGGCCTAGGGTGAGAATACTGCACCTAGAGTGATAATATTGGACCAAGAGTGAGAATATTTGACCTAGAGTGATGATATCAGATCTAGAGAGAGAATACTGAACCTAGAAATGAGAATATTGGACCTAGAGTGAGAATACTGGATTTAGAGTGAGAATACTGGACCTACAGTGAGAATACTGGATCTAGAATGAGAATATTGGACCTGAGAATATTGGACCTAGAGTGAAAATATTGGACCTAGAATGAGAATATTGGATATACAATGAGAATACTGGATTTAGAGTGAGAATACTGCATGCAGAGTGAGAATATTGGACCTAGAGTGAGACTACTGGACCTGGAGTGAGAATACTGGACCTAGAATGAGAATATTGGACCTGAGAATATTGGACCTAGAGTGAAAATATTGGACCTAGAATGAGAATATTGGATATACAGTGAGAATACTGGATTTAGAATGAGAATACTGCATGCAGAGTGAGAATATTGTAGCTAGAGTGAGAATATTGGACCTAGAGTGAGAATACTGGACCTGGAGTGAAAATTCTGGACATCCATTGTCACTATGGACCTAGAGTGAGAACTGTGGACTTAAGAGTGAGAATACTTGACCTAGGCATGCTGAGTCGGGGAGTGGGAGAACGTTGTCAGACGTGCTTGGCTGAAGAGTGTGTGTCAGCACGTTCCCAGCCTGGACGAATGTCCTTCACGCTGGCGTCCCCAGGGTGGGGGACAAAAGAAAAATCCAGCAAATATTCTTGGCGGCAGAATGATGCTAGAATCCTGCACACCGGGGTCCAGCAAGGAGTGCTGGGGGGTGGGGGTGGGGATCCCAGTAAGCTAGGACCCAGCCGAGAACTGGGGGAAGGAAAAAAAGAAAAGAGAATATTGGGCCTAGAGTGAGAATACTAAACTTAGAATGAGAGTCTTGGACCCAGAGTGAGAATATTGGACCTAGATTGAGAATACTGGATATAGCGTGACAATATTGGACCTCTAGGGCCATAATCATTTCCAGAGGTATCCTGTGGGGAAGGGTACATAGAGAAGTGCAGAGACACTGTTGTCTGAGTGAACTCTCTCTGAAACCCTGACACCCTTCCCTGAGAGCAGGTCTGCATTTAATATTCCTGTCTCCAAATCATTTACCTATCTTGGAGAATTTTTCAGGACCTGTCTAGACATGCTGTGTTGTAAGAGATCTGGGAGCAGCTGGATGTGGTGAGGTGGGAATGGGGGGGTGTAGATTTTTTTGCAAAGGACTTGAAACTCTTTCCAAACCAATGTGAATCACACAAAAAATTACATATGTTTGTTTAGAGGTCCAATGCTGTTTTGTATTGATGCAGAAATACTATACCTTGTGAAATAAAACAGATACAGACTATTGTTTTATCTGTTGCCTCCTCCAGGAACATAACAGAAATAGATACTGTAAATGCAACTGTTAATTCAAATAATTGTCATGGAGTGTGAAAAAGACTGGATGTTGCCCGGGGGGAGATCAGGGGGCAGGGGTGTCTCCAAGGAGGGGGGAGGGGTTATGTGAGGGGTACATTTTTATTTTTTCATCGAACGATCTTATTGTTCTGGACCAATAATAATATGTTTTATGGGCAGAGCCCCTCCCCAGTACTTTAGGTCTAGTGCCTCCCCTCATGGGGACTAAGAAACATAGACTTTGACAGCAGATAAGGACCACTTGGCCCACCTAGTCTGCCCATTCCCTACCTACTGGATAAGCTGCAGATCCTAGTTAACCAACAGCCTATTTCTTCCTACCTCCTCACAAGAATTGCCTTATGTCTGTCCCATGCATTCTTGAATTCTTCCACAGTTTTAGGCCCCACAACCTCCTCAGGAAGGTGGTTCCTTGCGTCCACCACCCTCTCTGTGGAAAAAATACTTCCTCACATTGCCCCTGAGCCGTCCCCCCTCTGTCTTCAAATTGTGTCCCCTAATTCTTGTACATCTCTTTTTCTGAAAGATGCTACCCTCTTGGACTTTGTTGATTCCACTGAGGTACTTAAAAGTTTCTATCATGTCCCCCTCTCCCTCCTTTCCTCAAGGGTATACATATTAAGCTCAAGAGTCTCTCCTCATATGGCTTCTCTTGCAGACCATGCATCATTTTAGTTGCCCTCCTCTGGACTGCCTCCATCCTGTCTATGTCCTTGTGGAGATGGGGTCACCAGAACTGGATGCAGTACTCCAGATGGGGTCTCACCAACTGTCTGTACAGAGGGATAACAACTTCCTGTTTTCTGCTGGTGATGCCTCTCCCTATACATCCCAGTATCCCCCCAGCCCTCCCTACTGCCTTCTCACATTGCTTGCCAACCTTAAAGATCATGTGCTATGGTTTTTGCATATTTTTTTTAAAAGCTTGAAAAGCTGACATTCAAGTCCCTGTGTCATGATTAGTGTTTCCTGAAAATTTCATGCAGTTTGATTTTGTGGTTTTCTTTAAATCAGCATTTGTTAATTTGCTCTACAGTGGCTGAAAACAGTGGAGTTATTTCTGTCCTCTCAGTCAAACTTACAGTGCGATGACATCATTTTGGAGTAGCTTACTGTTTCAGATTCCCAATCAGAGCAGTACTTTGTAGAGTTTATGGTTTGCTGAGCTCTCCAAGTTTCTTACAAACCCAGTCTCTGGTTTGTGTTTAGATAGATCAACTTAAAACATATCATTATCTTCTGGTTAAAAGCTGATCATTTCAGTTTCAATGCTGAATTGAAGTAGTGGGAATCTTTTTCTGTGAGAAATCAGCTTGTCTGTATCATAGCTTTCAGTTCTTTCTAATCAAAAATCTGATTTTTTTGTTTTCTAACTATATAGCACAGGGCTGTTTAATGAATATAAAATAAATCTAAATTTTGTTCATTCACAGAAACAGTTTGTCTTTGATGCAGCCTTCATAAATATGTTCATGTAAGAACATGTTTTTCATGTCAGATTGACAAACAGTACATGTGCTTGAAATACTGTAGCAGAGTGACAGGCACCTGTCTGAACTCACAAATTTCAGTTCTTTGGTGGTTTCTGTGTGAAAATATATCATGTACATGTACAACTAGAAACACTGTGGCATCCCGATGCACCATGTCTCTGCCCCACAGTTGAGGCAGCTGCAGTTTACTGCCACCTGTCCCTGCCCCCACAAGCCCCTTGTCTTCTGCTCTGCATGTGAGACTGCTGCACCCTGCTGCCCACTGTCTTCTCCCACACAGTCAGGGATTGTGCACCCTGCTGCCTCCATCCCCTGCCTAAAGAATCAGGGCTGCTGCACCCTGCCACCCCCTGCCCAAACAGTTGGGGATGACACACTCTGCTGCCCTCTGTCCCTCCCTCTCACAGTTAGGGAAGCTGTACCTGTTGACCCCTGTTCCTGTCTCCACAGTCATGGCTACTATGCCATTCTAAGTCCTAGTATTCCAGGTCCCCCTACCTCCACAGCTGGGGCTGCTGTACCATGCTGCCCTAGCCACCGGAGGTGGGCCTTTTACTACACCCTGCTACCCACTTCCAGTGCCCCAAATGGGCAGGGCTGCTGCACCATCTGTACCCCATCTCCTAGTCAGGGCTGCTGTACCCTGATGCTCCCTGTGTTTTGCACCACAGTCAAGACTTCTGCATCATGCTGTCCTCTATCCCTTGTCACCAGAGACAGGGCTGCTGCACCCTGCTGCTTTCTACACAGTTGGGGTTGCCATGGCCTGCTGTGCTCTAGTTCCCCATGCCGCTGCAGTTTGGGCTGCTGCACCATGCTGCCACTTGCCACAAGATGCAGAACATTTGCTGCACCCTGTTGCATGCCTCCACAGTTGAGGCAGTTGCACCCTGCTGTCCCCCTGCTACCAGAGTCAGATCCTTTGCTATACCCTGCTGCCCACATCCCTTGTCCCTAACAGGCATGGCTACTGCACCCTGTCCCACAGTTTGGGCTGTTGTATCCTGATGCCACCCCTATCTCCTGCCCAAACATTTAGGGCTGCTACACACTGCTGCCCTCTGTCCCCACTCTCACAGTCAGGGCCACAGCACCCTGTTTCCCTCTGTCCCTGTCTCCAGTCAGGGCTGCTGTACTGTGCTACACCCTAGAGTCTCATGCTGCCTGCATCAACATTTGGGGCTGCTGAGCCCTGCTGCACATTTCCATTGCCCCAAATGGGCTGGGCTGCTGCACAGTGTACTCCCTGTACCACTGTCAGGGCTGCTGTATCCTGATGCCCACCTGTGTCCTGCCCCACAGGCAAGGCTTCTGCACCATGCTGTCCTTTGTCCCCTGCCACCGTTGTGTCCTGCTACACCACAGAGCCCCTTGCCTCCACAGGCAGGGGACAGGGTGCAGCAAATGCCCTTACTCTTGTGCTGCACCATTGCCAAATAATTGGGGTTGCTGCACCCTGCTACTCTCTCTCTCTCACCTTCACAGTCAGGGACACTGCACATGTTGCCCCCTGTTCCTGTCTCAGTAGGATGTAGCAAAGGATCTGACTCTGGTAGCAGGGGGACAGCAGGGTGCAACTGCCTCAACTGCGGAGGCATGGAACAGGGTGCAGCAAATGCCCTCAATCTTGTGGCAAATGGCAGCATGGTGCAGCAGCCCTAACTGCAGAAGCATGGGGCTCTAGGGCACAGTAGGCCACAGCAGCCACAACTGTGTAGAAAGGAGCAGGGTGCAGCAGCCCTGTCTGTGGTGATAGGTGATAGAAAACAGCATGGTGCAGAAGCTTCGACTGTGGGGCAGGACACATGGGGCATCAGGGTACAGCAGCCCTGACTGTGAGATGGGGTACATGTGGTGCAGCAGCCCTTCCCATTTGGAGCAATGGTAGTGGGTAGCAAGGTGCAGCAAAAGCCCCACCTCTGGTGGCTAGGGAAGCATGGTGCAGCAGCCCCAGCTTTGGAGACAGGGAACATGGCACTCTAGGGCCTAGAGCAGCAGAGCAACCTTGACTGTGGAGACAGGAACAGGGGGCAACAGGTGCAGCTTCCCTAACTGTGAGGGTGGGGGAGATAGGGCAGCAGAGTACAGCAACCCCAATTGTTTGGGCAGGGAGCAACAGGGTGCAGTATTCCTGATTCTTTAGGAAGGGGATGGAGGCAGCAGGGTGCACAATCCATGACTGTATGGGAGACAACAGTGGGCAGCAGGGTGCAGCAGCCTTGAATGTGGAGCAGAAGGCAGGGAGGTTTGTGGGGCAGGGGAATGGTGGCAGTAGACTGAAGCTGCCTCAACTGTGGGACAGAGACACAGTGCATCAGGATGCCACATAGTGGTTCTAGTTGTACACGTACATGATGTATTTTCACACAGAAACTACGAAAGAGCTTAAATTTGTGAGTTCTGAAGTGCATGTGCTCGAAATACTGTAACAGAGTGTGACAAGCACCTGTTTGTCAATCTGACATGAAGAAAAAATGTTCTTACATGATTGTATTTACGAAAGCTACATCAAAGACAAACTGTTTCCGTGAATGAACAAAATTTAGATTTATTTTATATTCATTAAACAGCCCTGTATTATATAGTTAGAAAAAAATTGAGGTTTGATTAGAAAGAACAGAGCATACAGGCAAGCTGATTTCTCATAGAAAAAGATTTCCACTACTTCAAATCAGCATTGGAACTGAAATTATCAGCTTTGTAAAGGAAGAGAATTATATATTTTAAGCTGATCTATCTAAACACAAACCAGAGACTGGGTTTGTAAGGAACCTGGAGAGCTCAGCAAACCATAAACTTTACAGAGTGCTGCTCTGATTGGGAATCTGAAACAGCAAGCTACTCCAAAATGATGTCATCACACTCTTAAGTTTGACTGAGAGGACAGAAATAACTCCACTGTTTTCAGCAACTGTACAGCAAGTTAACAAAAGCTGATTTAAAGAAAACCACAAAACCAAACAGCATGAACTTTTCAGGAAACACTAATCATGACACAAGGACTTGAATTTCAGCTTTTAAAGCGTTTATTAAAAATATCCAAAAACCGTTGCACATGATCTTTAAGGTCATCAGATATGATTACCCCCAGGTCCCTTTCCATTTTTATTGTTGTTACTACCTTGTCCCCCATTGTGTACTCTTCCCCTGGGTTTTTGTTTCCCATGTGCATTATTTTGCACTTCTTTGCATTGAATCCAAGCTGTCATACTTCTGACCATTCCTCCAGCCTTGCCAAGTTCCTTCTCATCCTTTCCACGCCCCCTTGTGTATCAACCCTGTTGCAGACCTTTGTGTCATCTGCAAAGAGGCATACTTTTCCTTCCAGTCCCTCTGCAATGTCACTTACAAAGACATTAAAAAGGACTGGACCCAGTACTGAACCCTGCAGTACCTCACTAGTAATCCCCCTTTCTTCAGAGTGGACTCCGTTTACTATTACCTTCTGTGTCCTGTTGTCCAGCCAATGTTTTACCCAGGCTACGACCCTGGGACTCACTCCCAGGCTGGCTAATTTGTTTATTAATCTTTTGTGTGCGACTGTGTCAAATGCCTTGCGAAAGTCTAGGTAGGCCATGTCCATAGCCCCCCCTCCCCCGTTCTACTACTTTGGTCACCCAATCAAATAAATCGATTAAATTCGTCTGACATGACCTTCCCACTGTGAATCCATGCTGCCTTGGGTCCTGTGCCCCACTGGCCTCTAGGTACTCTACAATTCTTTCCTTCAGAAGTGATTCCATCATTTTCCCTGCCAGAGGTCAAACTGACAGATCTGTAGTTTTCTGCCTCCGTCTTGCTCCCACTTTTGTGAAGGGGAATCACATCCACCCTCCTCCAGTCCTCAGGTACCACACCATCCTCCCATGATTTGCTAAAAAGGGTAGTCAGTGGTGTCACTAGTTCTCCCCTTAATTCTTTTAGAATTCTGGGGTGAATCCCATCAGGCCCCATTGCTTTGTCCACCTTCAGTTTTAGGAGTTCTTTCTGTGAAAGGACTGGGATCGACCCCCATCCAGAGTGCTTCTGTTAATTGGATTAGGTACTTCCCCCTCCTCCTCTTTTGTGAATACTGAGCAGAAGTATTCATTCAGTATCCCTGCTTTTTCACTGTCCCTCTCTGCCCACCCACCGTCCATTCTATTTAGCCTCACTGTCCCTCCCTTTGTCTTTCTACACTCCGTAATGTACCTATAAAATGTTTTATCCCCCTTCTTAACCAAGTTGGCTATCTTTTCCTTAGTTTGGGGCTTTGCTATTCTGACTGCCTTTCCTGCTTCCTTCTGCCTTAACTGATACAGTTCTCTGTCCTGCTCCTTCTGTGTTTCCTTATACTTTCTAAATGCTATATTTTTCTCCCTAACCTTCCCCATCACCTCTTTTGAGAACCATAGTGGCTTTTATTTTGTTTTGATTTGTTTATTTGCTTCACACAAAGGCTTGTTGCCTCTGTGATGGAGTTTTGATGTTTCCCCATTGTTGCTCCACCTCTCCTTCTTGCCTGTTTGCCAGTGCTTTTCTAAGGCATGCTCCCATTTTGCCAAAGTCAGCCCTCCTGAAATCCAGTACCCTCACTTTTGTATGGACTGACTCTGCAGCTGAGTTTATTATGAACCACACTGTTTGATGGTCACTTGTTCCCAGATGGCTACCCACTTCTAGATCTGAGATCCTCTCACTGTCCCCATTTGAGAGTACGAGGTCTAAGATTGCTCCCTCCAGAGTGGGTTCCAACACTAGCTGTCTGAGGCATGCCCCCTGTAGGGCATCAAGAATGGCCCTGCTCTTTGATGTGGCTGCAGCAAAAGTGCTCCAGTTAACATCTGGCATATTCAGGTCCCCCATCAACAGTATCTCCCCTTTCTCTGCCATCCTAAGGATGCCTTCTATCATATCCTTGTCCATTCCCTCCCCCTGAGATGGGGTCTGTATACAACCCCTGTGCGGACTGTGGTGCCATTTCCAGTCTCTAAGGTGATCCACAGTGCCTCCTCTCCTCCCTGTTTACTCTTTTGTTCCATTGCTTTTATCCCTTCCCTTACCCCCCCCATCCTCCCTGTCCCTCCTGTAGGTTGTGTACCCTGGTATGTTAACATCCCAGTCATGGTTCTTTGTGTACCATGTTTCTGTGATTGCCACACTATCCAGGCATCCCTCTTCCAACAAGGCCACCAGTTCAGGGAGCTTGTTGCCCAGACTATGGGCATTGGTACTCATTACCCTCCATTTCTTGATGGCCATACCCCTTTTTGCCCCATCCCTGTCCTTATTGCCTTTGTTGTTTTCTCCATTTACCCCTGCCCTTCTCCCTATCGATGTCTCTGTCTTGGTGTTTATCTCACTAACTACCTTCATTTCTTTTGGGGGGTCTAGGATTTCCCTGCTCCTTTCCAGTGCCTCCCCCCTTGTCTAGTTTTAATGCTTGCTAATGAAGCATTTAAACCTATCACCTAGGATCCTGGTTCCCCTCCTGGACAGATGCAGACCATCGTGCCAGTATAGGCCTGCATCACTCCAGGTGGACCCCCAGTCCCCACTGAGCTCTGCACCAGTTTTTCAACCACTGATTGAATCCCATGGTGTGGAGCACCCTAGTCTCACCCATGCCATAGACAATCAGCACCTCTGAGAAGGTTACTGTGCATGCTACTTGTCTAAGGCCCTTCCCCAACTCCACAAACTCTTCCTGCACTGCTCTGATCCCTTTCCCAGCCAGGTCATTTGTCCCTAGGTGGATAATGACATCCAGTTCCCTCCCCTGTACAGCTGCTCCCGTGATCCTGAGGATTCGCTCCCTGTCCCTCCAAGCCATGGTGCCAGGCAGGCACCTTACCTCCCTCTCCCCTTCCTCCCCAAGTTCTGCCCTCCTAACAATAGAGTCCCCCACCAGAAGTTGTTTCCTTCTCCTGTGGGGTCCCATGCCACCATCCTGTGGGTCTCCTTTGTGGAGGTTCCCAGCATCCTCCTTGGTCTCCACTGCGGGTGCCTCCATAGAGGAACCACACTTTGCCAGAATAGCATAAGAATTGTGGAGAGGTACAACTGGAGGGATGCGCATCTGTTCCACCACCCTCACCCTCCCTGAGCCCACTGTGGTCCAACCACTCCTCTTTTTTGGCAACCTCTGAGGCAATGGCGGTGGCCCTGGTGGTTCCTGGGTAGGAGAGGAGGTCCCCCAAATCCTGGCCAACTCAGCCTGGAGATGAGCAACCTCCTCCCTCAGTCCAGAGAGGTGCCTACAGATGGGTCAACATCGCATCCTCCAGAACGTCTCCCAGAAGACTGCTGCTCCACAGCCACTGCACTACTCCCATCATGTCTTATTTCTGGCCCCTTAACTGTTGTTTTGAATACTTACTCTTTCCTCTATTTATTTATTTTTTTTTTTTCTCCCTACTTACTTACTGCCTCTGTGCCCTTTAAGCTCCTGACGTTCCTGTTCTGAGACAAGAAGATCCTATATTTCTCAGTAGTTTCCTTACTTGCTCAGAGGCAGACCTCCAGCAGCTGGGGCGGAGAGCTACTTTCTTCCTTCTAGGATGGTGAGTCTTTGTGGCTCTATGATCATTCCCTTCCTGCTCCCAAACAGGAAGTTCCTGTTGTCAGTCAAATCCTGTGCCTATAAAAGTAGAACAGACTTAAGAGTGGGTGGAAGGAGAGCTATATAGTCCCAGTAGAGAAGTATAGTTATAACAGCAGCTCCTTCCTCTTGCTGTTCTCTGCCAGAACAGTGCTAAGGCCTCTCACAGCTGACTACTTTACACCCTAAGGTTTCTGCTTCCTTGTCTGCCTTACCTGAGTGAGAAGAAAAATACTCATTTGATAGCAGAAGTGTAATTATTTGCACATAAGACAGAATTTTTGAGGACTGAGGAGAAAATAAATCTATATCCAGATAAGAGTATAATTTAAGCATTCATTGTTTATTAAAAAGCTCTATGTTGACTGGCCTGTTGGGGCAGTGGCAGGGCTGCAGCATGCGATGCTGGCGGCCTAGGCTCAGACACGAGCCCAAGATGCTGATGGGCCAGTGGGGAAGGGGGTGGTGAGGAGAGTTAAATGTACCACAAAATGCTCCCTTCCTGGGGCGATGAGAGGCTGATTAATCCATCCTACAGGAGTGCCACATGGGACCCACATGTGGAGCCACACAGTCAGGGATGGTTTGGAGGCGGGGAGATGCAGAGGCTTCAGCATACCACACATGCAGATTGCATGCATGCACATTCGTAGCCAGTGACCCAGGGTGTAAGCATAGGGGAGAGTCTGGCTCCCAGCCTGTTAGTAAGGTGCCATGGCATGCTTGGGCCTTGGGCCACCTGCCGCAGAGCATGGAAGGGTCCCCCTGCCAACAAGTTCAGGCTGTTGAAGGCCCTGGCGTGGGGGTTAACTGCAGGGCAGGCAAGAGGCCTGGCTGGTTACCATATGAGGCAGGTGGTAGCTGTTGATGGGGGAGGAAAAAAGTAAAGAAAAAAAAAAGAAAAAAAGATGCTTCGTTTTGTTTATAAATGCAGTTCGTACTTACATACGTCGCTATATGGCATTTTAGAACTGTTACATTAACTGCGTGATGGCAGAAAGCCAAACAATAAAGGTAGTTTATTTATTTTCACCCCAGGGTTTGATGCAGCGTTTCCTGAAGTCTGCTCATTGCGCTGTGGCCTCTTTCAGAGGACAACAAGGGCTGCACCTTTTAGCACAGAGGGCAAGCTCCTTCCTTTCTAGAGTGTAGGTTTACCATCTTTGAGGTGGAACAAATGAACAGCTACAGGAGTGAGACAGGCAGGGATGGAAAATTTCCGATTTATAATCAGGTTAATATAACAAAACAAAGTCTAACTGGCTGCTGTACAGATAATGGCTTGTGATTTGCATGTTACTAATTTGGGCTTTATTTTCATCATCTATTTGCCCACCTTCCTGTGACTAGCTCTGACCCTGTCCCCACCAAACTCTTCTAGGGCTTACCTTCTCCGGTGAGTCCCTACAGACCCCTTCTCCTTCCATGGCAGGGCCTTAGGGCAGGTGAAACTCCTCTGAAGAACAATCCGGATTGCCCAGAGGAAGTGCCTAATTGGTGGTGTAGGACCTGTGGAGGACCTTGGCGCCATCTGGCTGTGTTGAGATTTTTTCTCTGATTTTGTACAGGGATGCCAATCGTGCAGTGATGCAGCATGTGTGCACGCAGAGGTACACGTGCATATCAGCGTCTGAACGTGGGCCCTCCCTGTGTAAACATTTCCACTGTGCTGCCATCTGGCTTCTGCCATGTGGCAGGCATGCCGTGGGACAGCGTGCCCCCCCTTCCAGCCTCCCTAAGAAAGGAGAGTGGTCCTTGGGGAAGCTCAGTCCTCTTTATCCTGGCTTGCCCCTGTGTAACCTGAGTGCATTGTCCATCCTGGGTCACCAGTGCAGCAGGCAGTAGCACTACCATTGTGCTACTGGTGTGAGGGCTTTTATTTTTATACACGTATATACAGATCAGACTGTCTCATACTGCTGTCAGAGTGTCTCCTCATGAGTTCTTAGGATGAGAGAACTGCAGATCAAAGGTGAGGGGTTCCGGCATGCTAAGGACACAAAAGGGGATAATCTAATAGCCATGGGCTACTCTATGGTCTCCATGGAAATGTAATATAAATCTTTAAACTAGCTAGCCCACCAGTGCAGCGGTAGTGCTACCACTACCACCTGTGGCACCGATGACCTGGGTTTGGGAATAAACTTGGGGCATCAGCAGGTCAGCCTGGGAGGTGGGGAAGATGATCGAGCATCCAAAGGACTGTCCTTTTGGAGGGGGGGTGCCTGAGGGGTGGGTTGTAGAGCCCAGCAAACATCTGGCCTCAGTTCGGCTAAGGACCTCTAGAGTGCAGGGAGGTGTGGCAGTCGTCGACCCATGTCGGGCATGACATACATCAAGATGGCATTGCATGCCATGCCCCCCCCCAGGAGAGAACAGGAGAAACTGGCATCTGGCAGGTTCACGCCAGACACCTGCAGGCTGTGCACCCAACTACTGAAACCAAGCCAGTGGAACTGGAGACGATTCAACGGCGGGTGTTGGGGAAACCCACTGGCCCCAACAGGGGGTTATGCCCTGGGAAAAGAAGATGGCAGGTAAGTCCAGGAGGATGTCAGAGTGATGGAGTTGGGGTGTCCAGGGGAAGAGGGCCTCTCAAGGAAGGGCGAAAAGAGATGAACAGAAAGAAAATAAATCATCAAATGGTGTTTAAGGACTTACGGTTAAAAATAATTTCTTGCAAAATATGAACGCATTGCTCCCTCACTGTATCAAAAGTGGAACATTCTTTTTTTTTTTTATGCTCTCCCATTGTTCTTACAGACTATCATGTACAGGTAAATCAGTAGCATGGTTTGATTGGCTAATTATCTGTGTTACGCTGTCATGTGATGCCCAGTTTTTTACTTTAACAAATGGAAGCTTGTATTTCCAGACCTGTAATTCATGGTTTCCATTTGTTTTATTAAAACCATTACTTTCAAACAAGTTGCCAACTAGGAATATCACAGTTTCAGTCACAGCCCTAGTGACTCCTTCCACTCGTCAGTGGAATTTGGAGTTGCCTACCACTACTAAAACTCCTGTGAGAGTTCAAGAGAATTCACCCACTGTAATAACATCCCATCTGGACATCCCTTGCGGACTTGGAAAGCAGCATAGGGAATGCATGCAAGTCAGTCTGGGGGGGTGTCACTTGTCCCAGTAGTGAGGTAACTTGGTGTGTTGTGCACCGGGGGTGGGGGTAACTGCATGAATCACCACATGCTGATAAAGTTTTGAGGGGATAGGGGTCGGGGGAGATTATCATTTGCTCATGGAGATTTGGAAGGGAGTGGGGGAAATCGCTGTGTACTCATAAAGGTTTGGGGCGATAAGAGTAGGGAGGGGAAATCACCACTTGCTCATAGAAGTTTGGGAGGAGTGTGGGGTGGGGGGATCCCTGTATGCTCATTATGGTTTGGGGGCAGGTCCCACTCCTCTACCTGACATAAGAGCCCCAGCCACTGCTAGGGTTGCTTGTGTCACAGCATTTGCCCCGTGCCCAGAAGAGTGGCAGGTGATGGAAAACTTACCAGTCTATGGCAGCAAAAGGAAAAAAAATGCTAATTCCTAACTTTGCTTATGAAACTACATAATTGGGGGGGGGGGCAGACTTTTTTCCCAAGCTGGGTTGTCCAGCTGAAGACTGAACAGTGGTGAGAAACTTCATTAAAGGAACCCAGTCCTTATTGTAATTTACACAAGCTGGAGCTCTGTCACTTTGCAGATAGAGGGAGATTAAGGCATATTTTAATGCACAATTTTCTAACAGTAGGCATTTTCAGAGGCCTTAATTGGTTTTGTCTGCCAAATGCATTTTACCCAAATCCTTCCATTCTGTTCTTGGAGAGAAACTTGTCTAGTCCCTAAATCCCCTGTGCTGGCAAAATCCATTTGTTGCCCTAGTGCTTCATATATCTGCTGCCGTTGTCAAGGAAGGGGTGTAACCGTCAGCTATGTCCACTGTCCTGTTGGCAACAAATGGTTTGTTCCACTGCGTACATCCAAATGTGTCAGAAACATCTACTGTGCACTACTTTTTTTTAATTATCTCCTTTGCTTCTTTTTCCCTATTTCCCCCCTGACCTCTGCCTGAACAACTCTAGGATCACTGTGGTTGCATGCTTACTCCATCTGGGAAAATAGGGGAATGGTTGCCTTAACAGCTGGACAAAACAAAGAACAAATTACTGTAGCGATCCACACAGTGATGACGCCACATATTTTTGGTGGGGTTATTCTTTGGTTACCAGACAAAGTCAGATTTTCTGCAAATACTTTTATTGTCAGATTTACAGAAGACAATGTGTAATACAGTGCTACAGAACTTGAAACAGCAAGCAGGGTCCCGAATGCCAAATTTCAGGTAGCCACAGTGGGTTTATCACTCTGGTGCTTTGAAGTCTCAATACCTCTTTGTCCTCCCACTTACCAAAGGCTAAAAATAATAACAAAAATTATAAACTGAAAATGAAAACTGAATAAAAATGTTTTTAATATAAAAAATAGTTGGGGCAGTGCATTATATGCTGAAAAAATATTTCATAAATAGAGGGTGCCAAAAAAAAAAATCTGCTGAATGTAATGAAAATTATCTGCTCAGCTGTGCACCTGCCAGCCCAAGGAAACAGTACCAGTGACTGGATGGCAGAAGTATTCTGAGGGAAGAGGTAAAGCAACGTTATAGTCTGCTCATCAAAAAAGTAATTCATAATGGGGCTGATTCACGAATGGCTGAGTTGGCTGTGCGCCATGCAAGTCGGGCACGTAGCCACCGTGCAGCCATCCGCACCCACTGCACCCCCTCCACTGTATGCATCAAAAAGATGCACCCCCCTATGCACCCAATCCCCCGGCCGATCATGAAGCTCCATGCAGGATAGGGCTGGGAGGGCAGTGCGGGGAGCAAGCCAGCACTCCACGGCATGCACAACCCCATGGAATGCTGTGCATGGTGGTTTCCAGATCCACGTCTAGGAGGCAGCCGTACACTACCTGGGCTAGCTACGTGCTCCCTGGGGAGGCTGTCTCCAGATGCAGTGGGCACTATTTGGGGCAATGCCCCCCCCAACAATGCAGCCCCTGCTGTCAGGGCACTTCTAGTGGCCAGGGTTAGGTGGACGGGGAGGACCACCTCAGTTAGCACACTGCGCACGGCTGGCAACATGGCAACAGAGGCACATAAGAGATCCACTAAGGGACCCTGCCTGGGCAGCTGATTGGCTACCTGCCTCGATCAGTTCTCCGCACCCCCTGTCCTCGCAGACCCAAGCACCGGGGCAGGGCCATGTATGGGAGTCAGATGGAGGCTGGTAGTTGTGAATGCAGCTCCCACACAGAACTCCCTCAGGTGCGGAGCTGCGTGTCCCGATACGCGCCTCTTGCACATTTCTCAGTGAATCAGCCCCATTGCACACAGTGGCCCCTATGCACAAAGAGGCAATACACCCCTTCATGCATAGAGGCCATTGTGCACAATGGGCCCAATGCACGAAGGTGTGGAGTGGCTACATAACACAGGCGCGTAGCCACCTCGCACCCACTGCACCCCCCCCACACGGCATGTACAAAGGGAGGATGTGCAGACCCACTGCACCCGATCCTCCATGTCCGTGGACAGCTCCACGCTGAGGGCATTCCGGGGCATGCCAGCACTATGTGGTATTCACTAATCCGCGTAGTGCTGGCCATATGGGCGCAGGGTATGCCAGGGAGACCCTGCTGTAACCCACTGCATGTCCCCACAGACACTAGCCTGGAGTCATCGGGGGACCAGGATGGCACACCGTGCTGCCCCTGACCACGGGGCGGCAGAGGCGGTTGGACAGGCAAGTGCCCGGAAATATCTTGAGCAGCAGCAACAGGACTGGACGGTGTCACACAGGTCTGGGTGCATGCAATCGGTATGCACAGCCCCGGACCTATGCCACCCCATGTGTGAGATCCATTATGGGTCCCAGAGGGGCATCCCATTGGTTGCCCGCCTGGGACGACTACTCCTCCCCTGGCCACCCTGCAGAGTCCTGCGCACTGGGGGGTGGGAGCTGTGGACAGGTGGCTGGCATTGTGAATGCTGGTATGGGCACACCTGTCCACGGGGCACAGGGGTGCGGGTGGGGTACATGCATTTTGCGTGTACCTATGCCCCATTCTTGCATAGGGGCCATTGTGAATTACTTTTCCAATGAGCTGCCTAGCTTTGTCTTAACCTGCTTTTTGTGAGGAATGTTTACAGGTCTACCGATGCTTTTTTGTTGCCCCGCTAGTTTGGTTCCTGTCAAATATGCATCTTAAAAAAAAGTTGTTATATTGACAGCCTGAAGCAAGTTAAGAGAGCTCCCCCTCTCCACACCCCAGCGGAAATGCGTCTGGCAACACAGGAAGTCAGTCTGAACTGCAGACTGAGCATGCAGTGATGCACAGTGCTGGCTTTGTAAACTGGCGTCCACAGCGATGTTGGTGGAGCAGCGGCAATTCACTAAAAATACCACCAACAGCTTAATCTGATTCAAGGTCAGTTGGCATTCATCTGTATCCCCCTCCCCTGGGTCATGCCTGAAAATAGGCAGGATTTGTCTAGTGCACTTACCCGGTCAACAAAAGCTAAAAAAAAAAAAATGGAGAAGACCACAACTACTTACAGTATAATGACACTACAGGATGTGCGGTCATGCTGTGATCCACCAGTCAGCTCTGAGAACAAACACAGATCCTCTCACTGGTATATGACCCTTCATAAGATGGCAGAAATGACCATGGTTTAGTTAGTTTAGAACCAGATGCAAGTTCCCAAATGTAGCTTTTGATTTATAATGGCAATGAAACTCTCAAGAAAAGTCCCACACCTTGCCAATAAAGATCTGGGCCTGGTGCCTCTTACTTGGTCTTTATCCATTACCTGAACATTGTGTGCCTGCTTCTTGTGAGTATATTGCTTGGTTTTAAATGCATAGACATATATATATATAATGTGTAAACCTAATGGAGTACTCAGATTATGGAAAATGTCTGTCTGTCTGGCATATTTCTCTGTGAAAGTACAGCAGCTCTAAAGCTATTGACTGTATTCCTCTGTGAAAGTGCAGTACCTGTATACCTGTTGACTGTGTTTCTCTGTGAATGTGCTGTACCTGTATAGCTGTTGCTCGTGTTTCTCTGTGAATATGCTGTACCTGTATATACTGTATGTTGACCGTATTTCTCTGTGAATGTACTGTACCTGTATATATGTTGACCGTATTTCTCTGTGAATGTGCTGTACCTGTATATATGTTGACCGAATTTCTCTGTGAATGTGCCATTCCTGTATACCTATTGATTGTATTTTCCTGTGAATGTGCTGTATCTATATAGCTGTTGACCGTATTTCGCTGTGAAAATGTGGTACCTGTATAGCTGTTGACTGTTGTTTTCTGTGAATGTGCTGTATCTATATAGCTGTTAACTGTATTTCTCTGTGAAAGAGCTGTACCTGTATAGCTGTTGACCATGACATTCGGTTCTTCACTGCCGTAGCTGCTTCGGTTGCTTGCCATGGGCTGCCTCGCTAACTGATCCTTGTTCTGGTCCTCCAGCTCATAAGCTCGATGTTCCTGTGAAAGTCATTGCCCTCTGACGAGCTTCAGCAACGTCTCTCTCTCTCTCTCTCTCTCTCTTTCCCACTGTCTTACAGAAACAAAAAAATAAGTAATTTTTTTAAAAATTTTACCAGGAAAAGCATAGTGAGCCGATAACAGCTCATTTCCAGATGCAGCTCGGAATGAAATGTAAGGTAAAATGAAAGGAAGCCAGATTCTCTCAATTGCATTTTAACCAGTAAAAAAATATCTTCAGTCCAATGTTTACTATTTTATTTTCTCCCTTTATTCCCCACCCTGCTAATCTGGGCCGTCATTCCGGGGCGCTCTCCTGTAGCTGGGAATGTGACTGAGCAGCTGCATTTCCAGCCGATGCCAATGCTGCCCCTTTGTCAGCCAGCAGGGGTTGCACTTTTGCGATACACTGAGCGCCCAGCTGACCCCAGTGTATGATTCCAGAATCTGCACATGACGCCTGCTTTCCCCAGGTGGTATCATATTGTGCTGTCCCTCTGCCACTGGGCTTTCTCCTGGCAGATCTAATTTTTGTGGTTCTTGAGTATCTTGTCAGAATAAGACATGATCATCAAGCCTCTGCTGTTAATAAGCTGCTAAAAAGTAATCCACACTTCTGTTTCACACACACATATCTATCTGTCTATCTACTTTATCTATGTATGTATCTAGCTATCTATCTATCTGTCTGTCTGTCTATCCAGCTATCTATATCAGGGTGTTAAATAGCTGGTATTGCATTGCATTTTGCGATGTAAACCGGCTGCTCCTGCAATGCATCTTACTTTTGGACAGCAAAAAAACAGAATTGTGTGACTGTCCCTCCTCATTCATTTCTTCCTTTCACCCATGTCCCTTAGACACAGACACTTGCCCACAAGTAGTTAAACAATCCATTGCAGGTTGCCACTGATAGAATGCTAACAGTCTCCCAGATGCAGGCCTGATTGCCAGCAACTGCTCCCACATGCAATAGCGCAAAGCAGTACTTGGAGCGATTGCCAGCATTTGGGCCCACGGTGGTGAGACAGTCAGCATTCTGTCGGAGGTGTACTGCAATGGATTGTTGAACTACTTGTGGGTGAGTGGTAAGGGGACATGGGTGGGGGAAGGTGGTGGAGCCGAGCAGGTTTTGACAGGTGGCTCAGTTTAAGTACAAGGGTCCTAATGGCCTAGATGAACACACAGGAAATGAGAAATGCTTTTTCAAAGATGCTTAGCATGCAGACACCTCCCTGATACACTAGAACCGCTTCAGAGAGTCTGTGTAAGTGGTGAGGGGACATGAGTGGGGAGGGTAGTGGGGTTAAGACGGGTTGAGGGAGAGTTTTGGGAGGTGACAGTTTCTGGCAAGCAGGGTTGGGGAGGCTGAGATTTTTTTTTTTGGCAGGTATTCTGACAAAGGGGACATGGATGGGGAGGGTGGTTAGGCACTGAGATGGGTGGGGGAGGGCTGTGGTGTTCTTAACAAAGGCAACATGGGTGGGGACACTGAGATGAGTGGATGAGGGTTTTGGTGGTTCTGGCAAAGGGGACATGGGTGGGGAGGGTGGTGGTACTCAGATGGGGGGGTACCATACATGGGATTGGGGGCTGTTATCAGCTGGTGCCTCATCACATTTGGTGGGTACCAAAAACCAGTCTGCATCTGTGAAAGAAAAGTAAGTGTGTGTGTGTGTGCGCGCGCATGTGTGTGTGTGTTGGTTGGGGGGCATTGAAGCAGACAGAGCAAAAACAAAGTTCACTTTAATAAAGGATTTTATTTAGGTTAAAATGTTGTTTTAATATGTAACTACAATTTTGAAAATGATAATTAAATGTTTCTGGTGCAGTATTAGCCACTGCTAAGGAATTTAGATCACAGATTGCAGTGAGACAGCAATGCCTATAGCCTGAGCCGATACTGTAGCTCAGTGGTTAGAGCATCAGGATGGTATTCTAGGGCCATGGGTTCAGTTCTTAGTAGGTCACATTATTTCTTTCTCACTGCAATTTGTGATCTAAATTACTAGGATTGGCTAATACTGCACCAAAAATATCTAATTATATACATTTTTAATTTTGCTAATCAAATTGAGGCAAGTGCTATGCAGTTTCACAGTTGATTAGCACTTTCACATCCAAAACTGCTACTCAATTTTCCCAGAGTGTGTGTGTGTGTGTGTGTGTGTGCGTGCGTTTGTGAGTTTGTGTGTTTGTGAGAGTTCGTGTGTGTGTGTGTTATGCAGAAAAATATAATCTTATAGTTTTTAGCAACCATTTATTTCTAGGAAAAGCATCAGTATATGTCTTTATTCTTTTTATTTCCCTCTTAAGCTGAGCGATGCAAATTTAAAGTTTTTTTTAAGTCCCTGCTCTCTGGCTAGGCTTACTATGAATAAAGTAACCATTTTGGTGTGGTGCTGTGCTGTTTACCAGTGGAAATCTGTGACAGCACCCTCCTAATGCATCCACAGTATGAATCCAGCATGTAACGTTGGAGTAACTGCGAGGGGAAGGGAGCTTTAAAATGACTAGCAGCAGCCATCTTTAATGCCTTGAGTTTTAACTTCTAAATTAGTAATAAAAGCTGTTTTAAAAACATCTTGGAGAACTAAACATAATGCGATATTGCATCTAATTATGACAGAACTATATTAATGCTAAAACCATATATAACAAAGTTGTTTGCTGACTGGCAAATACTGCTGGTGCATCCTTAGGGTTCCAGAGCCACAAACGTTGGGAAATGTGGTAACCACATTTTGCTGTCTGTCCATCTGCCTATTTCTATCCTTCTGTCTTTCTATCTTTAGCTTTCTCTTTGTCCAGCTGTTCGTATGTTCATTTAAGACCGTTGGATTGGAAAATATGTTTCTGCAGTCTCACTTGAGATATAGTCAGTCCCTGATATATGCACATGCTTGGGACATCCCGTTTTTGTGCATACATCCGAAATGGCATACAACCCAAACTGTATTGAAATCAATGAAGCCACTCTGTAAAACACACCTTCTCACTTACTACTCACTTTTCCCTTTACTGACTATATCAGACTCATTGAAAAAAAGACTAATTCATCAAATGTTAAATAGAAATACATTTTCATCTATTTGTTTTCTCCATGGCAGCTTGCTCTGACAAACAGACAAGTTGAAGCTGGCTAAATCTTACATGTTTTTAACCACTGGCAACACAGTCAGCACCTGTTTAACAGGTGTGATTGGCAGTATTACTGTCTGTGGAGCCCTTGTCTGGAGGAAAAACTGTGCATACAACCCAAATCTGATGTGCATATAAACACATTTTGTAGCACTAAGTACTTAAGATTTGGACTGTGACATGCCATTTTTGTGCATATAACTGAAAGGTGCACACACCTGATGTGAATGCAAGTGGAATACACTGTATGTGTAGTTTCAAAGTTATTCTGACATGACACCCTTCAAGACTGATAAATCCAATTTTGTTTTCAGCTCTGTGAAGATTGGCTAGTTTATATGAGGCAGACAACAACAACAACATCATACAACACCCAGCTGTTTTGAATGCCATGAAGGTTCACAGGAAGACAACTAAACCATCAGTTTTGTTTCATAACTTGAATTTCCAGACCTTCATGTTTACATAACAAGCACACAGACAAAAAAATTTGGTAGCATAGCCAATGTTTTGCGGCAGGGTATCACATTTCCCCCTGTGTGACGATATTGCTAAAAATGGGTCAATCTTCACATTAATTTACTTCTCGAGGGTATATTGCAGATTGCCCTGGGCTAGTACCACCATCCCTGCTGCTGTCTGTGCTGGCTAATACAGAGAACTGTGCAGAAGTTGCTGCCGTTTGCTTCTGGGAGTGGCACAGTCCTGTCTAGGGGTGCTAGGTACTACTGTATTATTAAAATGAAACTGCTGATTTGGATTTCTTGGGCAGAATTCATGCTTGTGTTTGTCTTAGTTTGACTGTCATGTCACATCCCCAGATGGGTGTGGACTAGCGCAAGCTGATGCGGGCTAAGGCAATTTTACACTGACATGTCCGGCAGCACAATGTGAAAAAAGGTTAGGTCAATGCATGTGGTGAAGCTATGAGGGGTTATCCTCATTGGTGGGGACAGGTATGATAGTCACACTGCAATATACGAGTTTATATTGCAGCATTGGAAATGCTGTCATTTTTAAATTCACTCCTTAAATCATGAATTGAAGGGAACGTGTGGCTTCACATTAAAAATCCAGTAAGTAGTTCCCCTACATCCAAACATCAGCCTACAAGGGCAGCCAGGTCTGTGTTTTTTGTAATATCAGTGTGCACCGTACTCAGACTGGGCAGCACCACTTTCAGGTTGTCTGAGCCTTCTCTTTGATGTTCACACTTCAGTTCCCATTCCTACAACTGATTCATTTTTCTTGTATTTTTAGTACTTAATTTCTGTGATTTAGCTGATAAAATTGTTATGGTCAAGTTATGAAGAATGTAACTGAAGTCTGCCATTTAGCCATTAGATTTAAAACTCTGCACACGCATCCAATATCTGCCTACAGTATCTACCCGTCTGTCTATCTGTTGTTTATCTGCTATCTGTCTGTCTGCTGTATGTCTACTATATGTCTGTCTGCTGTCCATCTGCCTATCAACAGTGTCTGTCTTTCTATCTGTACATCTGTCTCTTTTTCTATATAGACAGTATCTATCTATCTAGCTGGAAATATTTAGGGGTGAATACTTATCTGTAGATTTCAGGGGGTAGAGTTCTCATTTGGATGAGAAACTCTCCTATCATATTATATAAAACATAGTAGCATAGTAATTTAAGGTTGGGAAGGGACTATAGGTCGATCATGCCCCTCCCCCCCATAAGCAGGGGTGAATAAGTGTACTGTGCTTATGTACTAATTTAAAGGAGTTCCCTACCCACTTTACTACCCAGGGTACCAGTGATTCCTTTGGTAAGCTGAAATTTGTGCTGGCTTGCCCTGAAGGCCTGAATGGTCTTCATATCCAGAGGTCTGCTGTTTCTTAGGTTCCCCTATCTCCTAACGTTAACCCTCTATCTGTCACCCCTAAGCTTTAGGGCATGGTCCTATATGCCTATGTGCTTGTCCCCAGGTATAAGTAAAACAGTACTGGAGTGCTGCTTGCCCCGAGGTATTGGTACAACAATGCTGGAGTGTGCTTACCCCCAGGTACTGGTACAACAGTACTGGAGTGTTGCTTACCCTCAGGTACTGGTACAACAGTACTAGAGTGCTGCTTGACCCCAGGTATCAGTACAACAGAACCAGAGTGCTGCTTGACCTCAGGCACTGGTACCACAGAACAGGAGTGCTGCTTACCCCGAGGTACTGGTACAACAGAAATGGAATGCTGCCTGTCCCTAGGTACTGGTACAACTGAACTGGAGTGCTGCTTACCTCAGGTACTGGTAAAACAGAACTGGAGTGCTGCTTGTCCCCAGGCGCTGGTATAACAGTACTGGAGTGCTGCTTGCTCCCAGGTACTGGTACAACAGAACTGGAGTGCTACTTACCCCCAGGAACTGGTACAACAGAACTGGAGTACTGCTTGTCCCCAGGTACTGGTACAACAGTACTGGAGTGCGTCTTACCCCAAGGTACTAGTACAGCAACACTGGAGTGCTTCATACCCCCAGGTACCGGTACAACAGAACTGGAGTGCTGCTTGTCCCCAGGTACTGGTACAACAGAACTGGAGTGCTGCCTACCCCCAGGTACTGGTACAACAGTACTGGAGTACTTCTTACCCTCAGGTACAGGTACAACAGAACTGGAGTGCTGCTTGTCCCCAGGTACTGGTACAACAGAACTGGAGTGCTGCTTGTCCCCAGGTACTGGTACAACAGAACTGGAGTGCTGCTTACCCACAGGTACTGGTACAACAATACTGGAGTACTTCTTACCCTCAGGTACAGGTACAACAGAACTGGAGTGCTGCTTGTCCCCAGGTACTGGTACAACAGAACTGGAGTGCTGCTTACCCCAGGTGCTGATACAACAGAACTGGAGTGCTGCTTATACCCAGGTACTGGTAAAACAGTACTGGAATGCTGCTTAGCCCCAGGTACCAGTACAACAGTACTGGAGTGCTGCTTGCTCCCAGGTACGGGTATAACAGTACTGGAGTGCTACTTAGCCCCAGGGGTTCCATGTGATAATGGTGACTGCCTAAAGGTGATTGCCGTTATCGCGAAGTCAGAGTGGCGAAAACCTTTTCGACACTCTGACACCCTCGGAGCACGGAACAACGGCACCGGGGACTTAGAATATCATGCTTACAGCCCCCGCACCCCTCTACTAAAGGATTCTCAACTGCAGGGGTGCATGTTGGGGGGAGCGAAAGCATAAAAAATTAAGTTTCGGGCTGGGTGCAATAAAGTCGCACCAGCACCCGGACCCGAACCCGGTACCTCACCCACCCCAGCTGCAGGCCAACCCCTGATGCCACGGCACAGCTCGGCAACCCACCACAGCACTACCCCCTACATCTCCTCTGCCCCTCTCAGCCCACACTCACCGTACTTTCGCCCCGCGTGCCGTGGGTATACATAACAACATCGCAATAGCTCCAATTCATCCACCCCACATCCGGTCGCCCTACCCTCCCCATCGCCATTTGGGATTTCACCCTTAAGGCATCGCCATTATGGACAGTGCCCTTCTACATGCGCCCACATCATGGGCTACCTTTCCGGGTACTGGTAGAACAGAACTGGAGTGCTACTTAGCCCCAGGTACTGGTACAACAGCACTAGAGCACTGCTTGCCCCCCAGGTACTGGCACAGAAATTAGTTTTCACATTCTTTGCAGGGCCTTTTGGGATGAATGTGATTCTCAGATTATGGATCCGGCAGGTGGTAGCAGATCCTGGGGAAGGGTCCACGAGGCCCCCACCCTCATATTTACCAGCATTCATGTTTTCTCCTAGGCCTGCAAGCTTGATATTTTTGAAACTCAGTTGTATGGTAATTTGTTTATTTATTAATTGTATTCATTTATTTAAAACTTTGGTAACTGGGAAAGGCACACTGAGCTGAGGCTTGTTTCCAGGTGCGACCCAGGGGAGAGGGTAGTAGGATTTACAATATTGATAGCATAGCTACAAACAGGGTTGAGTACAATAGAACAAAATATACATTACAATAACATATATACATGGTACACAATTTAGGTAGCATAGATACAGTGTACAAAGTGGATTTGGTAGTATAATTCAGTGAACAACTACACAAGAGCAAACCAAAATGAGTAGTTGATGCTGAGATCATCTTCCCCAATAACTCTCACACCTCTGCTGCTGCTGGGGTCCCACACTGCATCATTGTCATATGCTGGGTTTACGCTGCCTTTAGCACGCTTACACTAACCTGCCTGCATTGCTGTGAGCAGTGCCAAAGTGCTGATCTGTCATGAGCATAGCAGTATGGACGCCCACGCTGCAGTGCAGAAGTGATCACTTTCAGGGATTTTTGTTTGCTGTGGTGGTGAGGAACAGAAGTGCTGCGGGCATTTTCTGTCCCTGTATGGATACTCTACCTGCAGTGGTGCAGAATCCTTACTGGGGTCAGGGGTTGAAGGGAAGGCGCACAACTGCCATAACATCGGGCAGATTAAAATTCATTGGAGAGGGTCTTTTATGCTTAGTTCATCTCATCTGAGCACCGCAACCATCCATGCTTTTGTCCTTCTTGAGCCTCAGTAATATGGCGAAAATGTTGCCAACCTGAGACCAGGTCTGCCCCAGGTAATAAGGACACTTAGTATACTCATGGTGAGCAGACATGCAATTTTCTGTTTTAGTTAGGAGCCCAACTAAGTTACAACATTTAATTACATGTGGTGGTAGGGAGTTCCTGCTGCTACCTAGCTTTGCAGCTAGGAGGGAATGAAGCATGGGAAGGTCAAATAACTTGCCCAAAGGTCACACAGGAAGACAGGGATTCTGGTGGGATTTTTAACCTGATACCTCTTAGGTCCGAGATCTGTGTTGTGACCCGGTAGACCATGCTGCCACTCTTTTGACAGCAAATGGAAAGAACAGCGGAGAATGTGTTTTACTGTTAGTGATCTGGTCCCTTGGAATGCCGCCCCACACAGATCTGGGAAATGGGAGTTAATCATGACTTGTAAGAGTGATCAACAAACATGAGCTGCAGGGCGAATTATGAACAGGATGAATGATGCAGATTTAGCTTCGGGGATTTTTATTTGAACAGCATCAAAGAAATATCCGAACCCTTTTCTGCCAATAACATTTGCTGCCTGCAGCTGTATGAATGATCACCTAGTCACTTGAACTGTGGAGTGTGTTCTTTGTGAACCCAATGATCTCATATTTTATGTCTCTTCAATTTTTTTTTTTTTATTGCTATAAACAATTGCATGGCCAGGGTGTGGAGGATATTGTTTACAAGGACAGGTTGCAGGACAGCGACATGTACACCCCTGAGACTAGGTGGGAGATGGGTGACATTATAGACATTTACAAGTACCTGCATGGGTATAAACAGAGTAGACTAGACTACAAGGCCATTATTGGTCTGAGAACAAACACAGGTACGAGGGAAAACTCAGTGAAACTGGCTGGAGGAACGTTCAAGAGGGATGCTTGCAAACACCTTTTCGCCAAAAAAGTGGTGGACAGGTGGAAGAAATTGCCAGAGGAGGTGGTAAAAGCCAAATTGGGCACAGTTGCGAGACTCAATACGCTCTGCAGCAGTGTTCGTCCACAAGCTGTGTGTTAGGGTCCCAAGATATGGCGCATGCCAGACCAGAAAAAGTTGGTCTAGCAAATATCATTTTGACACAAGGGATTAAAAATTATGCTAGATTGTGGCAAACCTGGTACGCAATGTATCTGACACACCCAGGGCATGTGGCAATTGTGAGTCTTAGAAAAATCTGTCCCCTGGCCTTAGTAAGAGGGAGGGGACATGGGGGTGGGACAGCCACTACGGCCTAAGCAGTGTAGTCAGGTAGGGAGGACAGACTAGCTCCGCTCTCCTTTTTGCTGTTTCTATATCACAGAAACAAATGGCCGGCTTAGTGGTATGGAGACCCCACCCTGGGTTCTCATGCTGGAACCAGTTTGGGGGCTGAGCACAGTGCAGAGGTGTGTTGCTCAGCTTCTGGAAAGAAGGTGTGGTTCTGCCGGTATTTACGCACCCCTTGGTGGCTGATCGTGCGAAGGTCATGCCGATGGATGTAAAGGCAGCTGCTTGCCTGCCCTCCCCAGCTGGAGGAACAACGCAGCTGTTTGTGGTGGTGGTTTTGACTATCAGGGTAAAAAATGTGGGAAAATTAAGTAGGAAAAAAGGAAAACAGGATCTTGGTTCCATTCACAGTTTGGCTGCTCCTACTGTGTGTCTTCACCTAAAGTCATGAGTCTCTGCGTCTGAGATGAAATCATTCTGCAGCAACAGACTGTGATGTATATGTTTTTGTCCCAGCAGTGTCTGTGGTTTGGTAGGTAGCAGACACTTCTCATGGGCCAGAAGGTTGCAGGTTCTAGCCCCATACTAGGTACTTGAGGTAATACCCATAACTGACACTACAGAGCAGTATGGGGGGGCATGTCGCTGTACCATTGAGGTGCCAGCCTTCAGATTAAACATTAAACCAGGGTCCCTTCTGCCTATCTCTGGTCACTGTCCAGTTGAGAGTTACAGATCCCATGACACTTGCTTAAGAAGAGAAAAGGAAGTTTCACTGGCAATATGGCCTGCATTCCTGTCAATAAAACTGATTCATGTAACCCACCACCCGGGCCTCAAGGTGTCACAGCTTAGTGAGCCTTTTCTGGTATAAAATTACAAATAAAGTAAATATCTGCTTTATGTATGATATCAGATGCAGACAAGAAACAGCATATGGGACTGAAGACCCATTTATGGCACACTCTACCATGGCAGTAGGATATGAAATATATCACACGGGACTGCAGACACATCTATAGCACAACCTACCATGGCAGTAGGATATAAAATATATCAGAATGAACTGTACACACACCTATAGCATACTATACCATGCCAGTAGGATATAAAATACTGTATATCATATGGTACTGTAGACATATATATAATATACTCTGCCATGGCAGTAGAATATAAAATATATCACGCAGGACTGTAGACATGTCTACAGCACACTCTGCCATGGTAGTAGGATATAAATTATATCACACAGGACTGAAAACACATCTATTCCACACTCTACCATGGCAGTAGGATATAAAATATCTCACAGGGGACTGTAAACACATCTATAGCACAATTTAGCAAGGCAGTAGGATATAAAATATATCACATGGAACTGTAGACACATCTAAAGCACAATCTACCAAGGCAGTAGGTAATAAGATATATCACACGGGACTGTAGACACATCTATAGCACAATCTGATATGGCAGTACAACATAAAATATGTCACACGGGACTGTAGATACGCCTATAGCACACTCTACCATGGCAGTAGGATATAACTTATATCACAAGGAACCATAGATACAGCTAAAGCACACTCTACCATGACATTAGGATATAAAATATATCACATGGAACTGTAGACACATCTAAAGCACAATCTACCATGGCAGTAGGTAATAAGATATATCACACGGGACTGTAGACACATCTATAGCACAATCTGATATGGCAGTACAACATAAAATATGTCACACGGGACTGTAGATACGCCTATAGCACACTCTACCATGGCAGTAGGATATAACTTATATCACAAGGAACCATAGATACAGCTAAAGCACACTCTACCATGACATTAGGATATAAAATATATCACTTGGGACTGTAAACACATCTGTAGCACACTGCCATGGCAGTGAGATGTAATATGTATCACACGGGGAGGTTCCATGTAAAAACAGTGAGCTCAAAAAAGTGAGGACAAAAATGGCGAAGGGAAAATGGCGCAGCCACATAGGATGAGTGGCAAAAAACAGCAACTGCTGAAAGGGCGACAACAGTGCCACAGTAACTTTCTTCAGGGAGCTTTGCCACCCACATCCCCCTTACTAACTATAATCAGCTCCAGGGGGACGCAGCTTGGGAAGGGAAAAAAGCCGTAAGTCACCATTTCGGCGATTGCTATTTTTTGCCACTCACCCTGTGTGGCCACACTTTTTTCCGTCGCCATTTTCATTCTCGCCCTTTTTGTGCACGCCAATTTCATGGGATACCCACACGAGATTGTACTTGTAGACATACCTACAGCACACTCTACCATGGCAGTGAGATATAAAATATATTACACGGGACTGTAAACACACATCTATAGCACACTGCCATGGCAGCGGGATATAAAATATACCACACGGGACTGTAGATACACCTATAGTACACTCTACCATGGCAGTAGGATATGAAATACAGTATGTCACACAGGGTTGTAGACACATGTATAGTACACTCTGTGTAAACCATAGAAGTGTATGCTACATATAGAAAATGCCAGCCAGAATGGAGGAGTCATCATTTCTTTGATGGCTGAGGTGAGTTCTCCTTTTACATAAACGGATTATTCCATGTCCCTAAGCAGTGTCGCTGGGCTGTACCGTACTAAATAAACAGTTTGGCTCCCTCGCTCGTGGGCTGGATTAAAGAAAGGGCTGCAGGACTAAACATTTCAACCAGATTATGTCAGTTGCAGAGATTGACTTTATGTCTGCCGACCTCTGTCTGCAACATGAGCCTGACCTCCCTGTTCTGGGCTCCTCCTATGGTGTATGTCTGTTTTTACATGTTACATGAAACAAGAGGGAAGCAATAATTATGAGCTGCAGAACGTTAATTGGCCTGCAGTGCAGCTTAAAAACTATATAAGCAGCCAGATAATTACACGGAACCCACAGCATGTCTCTATCTTATGTGCCGGTATTATGCCCTGACCAAGAGAGACCAAAGCCTCTTCAAATTCAAATTATGAGTAAATGTAATTAGCTTTTTGATCTAATACATGCAGTCATATGTATGGTGAGTTCCTAGTAGCAGAATAGTTTGGATTTGCATAACACTATTCATACACAGTCTCTCCGAGTTCATTACAGAAACTTGAGTTACATTTTATAATGCTAAATTACTGCATGTCCTGGGTGGGTTGCGTGCCTCGTGCCTTCAACCACCTGAGAAATGCAGTAATTTATAGCATTACTGCACTTCCTTAAAGTGTGTTATTGTGCTTATAAAATGGTCTGAAAAGAAATCAGTACTAACTGTACTTCTACAGCCATGTGTCCTGGACTGCACTGCTTAGTCTCAATAAGCTCTATTCCATTGCATGCCTCTCCCCTCCCCATGTAACACAGCTGGGCATAGATTGGTTCTGTATTCACTTACTTCTGCTGTCTTCGTATTCCACTTGAAAATGTCCTCTCTGGCCATGTGTACATTTTTATGCTTCAATATGAAATTTAAAAAGTTTGAAAAAAATTGTCTTAAGAGTAAAAATAAAAATAAAATCTGAACCATGCAGTAATGTGAAATTAAAGAGCTACTGATGCCTCAAAGAAAACTTTAAAAAACATAATAATTAGGTACAATTCTGCTTGCATTCCATTTATATTCTGTATATTTCTCCTCCCCATTATTTATTACTGAGGACATTTGCATGAATGTATAATCTTTATTCCTTAGAGTTCATCTGCCTCTATAGCTTACTCCCTACTTCATGTCATAATCCTCTGTTGTGACATCATAATCTGTTGCCATGAGAGTAACTGTGTTGTCACAAGCAGTGCCTTATCACCTCAGGTAGGCAGAAGGTCACAGGAACAGATGAACTCTTCAGGAGCAAAGATCATGTTTTCATGCAAATGGCCTCCGTAATAAATAATGGGGAGCAGCAATACAGGACTAATGTGAAATACAAGCTGAACTGTGTCTAAATATTATGTTTTGTTAAAGTTCTCATGAAGGCGTCAGCTGCTCGTTAAAGCACAGTCATGTGACCAGTTTTAACTGGATTGCTCATTTTGTCTAAGCCATTCTATACTGCTGGTTCTGTGACAGTTTTGCAGCCAAACAAAACAGTCTTTGGGCCCTAAACACTGTTTCACGTACAACCATGGACAATGGTATCGGCACCTGTTTTGCTGACAGCAGGCACATTGGCCAGGACCCAGGGGATATCCTTTGCCTTTTTCTTTCTTTATCCTGCCTTCCCCCTGTCCCCCACACTGAAGACTGCCTCCCCGAATGCAGAGATGAGGTAAGTGAGCTTTCGGAGGTGGTCAGAGGATACTCTGCCATGCGTGAATCCCACCTGATCCTGTGCTATCAGTGTCTGCCATACTGTTTTCAAGTGTGAGGCCAGGACCTTAGCCAGGATCTTATCAAGATTCAGCAAGGATTTTGGTCTGCAGTTTCCCAGCAAGGCATGAGCTCTGCCTGGTTTATGTATTAATGTGACTAGCGCTCCCATAAGGTCTTTCTGTGTAATGCCTTTCTCATAAATATACTTAAAAAGTTCAAGGAGTATGCAGCTGAGGTCCTTTCTGAAACTCTTATAAAAAATTAGAGGAAAACCCATCTGGTCAAGGGGCCTTGTCTGAAGAGAGATTTTTTTTTTAATTTCTGTTTGTGCTCCCTTCTCTTCAGCCCTTCTGACTCCCTCGGGCCCTCAGAGCAACCCCCAAGCCTCCCCCAGTCACCGTCACCTACCTCCATGGAGCTCTCACATTGCCCCCCAGACAGGGTCAGGGTAGGACGTCTTCCTCTGAACTTGCGCATTTCATCATGCAGGCACCACAAACCAGAGAGGCAGAGGCCAGGGGAGCTCCCACAGGCCATCATCTTGGAGGTGCCAGGGTCATTTTTTATATTTACTCCCAGGAGACATGGCCTACGTGGGCGCCAGGGTGCTCCCACCCATGCACTGCATGTGTCTGTTTGCCGGTGTCAGCGACATCTCTCTCCCTCAGGCCCTCCAGCCGCACTGCCACCTGTGGTCACCCAGGTGTCAGTATTGCGGTGGAGGATGGCATCCTTCCACCCCAGAGGAGGAGGAGAGTGTCTTCTAGGATGCTCAGTCCTCCTCCCCACTGACCAGCCCCCAACATCCCAAGCTCGTCCCTGAACTCAAGCCACCAGCATCTTAAGTAATAGCACTACCGCTGTGCCAGCCAAGAAGAGATCTTAATTTGCTTGGTGATTTTCCTCCAGGGTGACTGTGGCAGCCAGTATGGCTTTCTGGCCTTCAGTAAGTTTGGGGACAGGTATGTCTCTAAGATGGGAGTCCTATGAAAGGCTGATAGTCACTCGCCCGACGTACAGTAGTCTGACACATTTGCCGAACAATCACTTGCCCGACAATGAAATTTGCCGCTGTGGAGGTGATTATATTAGTATGAGTCTGGGGGTGGGGCAAAGCCCCCTGAAATGTAAAATCACCTCTGCAGTGGGAAAATTTCAGTTGTTGGGCAAACAGTGTCAGGCTATTGTACGTCGGGTGATTGACTATCAGTATTTCATAGTAGATCCCTCTAATATACAGTACTCCCCCTATTTCTATGTCCATGGGGGTATTATCCATTCTGCAGTAGAAATGCTGGTAGAAAGTCTGGAATTCCTCAGTAATCCCCTTAGAGTTTGTGAATGAATCAGGTTTCCCAAGAATTCAGAGTCTCTGGACCATATAGAAGGCCTCTTGTTGTTCAATACAGAGAGCCATTAACATGCTGGCTTTTTTCCCTTGGTCAAAGTACTTTACCTTGGCTCTATGTATAGCTAGCTCCATGGCTTCTCTACTAAGTCCTGCATAGGCTTCCCTAAGGAGAATTTAACTCAACTCGTGTCTCAGCTGGGCTGGAGCAAGACAATGTTTTGCGAGACTGATCAAGTTTACACCGAATGCTGCATTTGAACGCCATTCAGAAAGTGTCTACATTTGTTACCGTACGGTATGTTTGTTGTTAGTAATAAAGTTGTCAGTTATGTGTCTGTATGTGCTCAATAAACTTGGGATTTTTCAGTATCTGTCTCTGTTTTTTATCTTTCAGTATACTGTTATTGTGTTGTAGGGAGAGGGTAACCTGGGAGTGGTCTGAGATGACCCTAGCCTGTATCTCATAGGTGGGTAGTCACTGGAGACATTCCTTGCTAATTAGGAAATAATCTAGCCTAGAAAAACTATGATGGCGAGCAGAGTAAAAGGTATAAGCTCTCATCTCAGGGAACAGTGTGCGTCACGGATCTATTAAACCTATTGTACCCATGAAGTCCTTGATTGGTCCCTGTGCTGGAGAAAGGCTCCCGTGTCTTTGTGCGTCCCTATCCAAGCCAGAGTCCTGAGTGATATTCCAGTCCCCTGCTGGTAGAATTGGAAACTGGATCCTCAGTGCCAAGATGCCCACCAGCTCCATGACGAAGCTTGGCTCGTCTGTGTTTGGTCCCTATATAGAGCCTAGTACCACTTGTTGTTTGTCATAATATCCCTTTTAGGAAAATCTGTCACCCTCATGGGTCTATTATTTCTTCTAGCCTCCGAAATGCACAGTATGAGCAGGTAGAATTGCTATACCCTTCTTCCTGGTATCATCCCCTGCCCCAAACACCTGCCCCACTCGTTCTTCCACAGTAAGAGAATTTGCTCTGTTTTAATGCGCATCTCCTGCAGAAAACAGATCTGGGCTTGACATCCACTAAAATGCTGCAGTATCTTGTATCGTTTGTCCCAGGTTTGCGCCCCCTTTATGCTCCAGGTGACGTACTTAATTAGACTACTCATTTGGCATATTTATTCAGCTAGGTGTACCTCTGTGAATGACTGTGTGTCCCAGATAGACTCTGTTCTGTTTTGTAGCCGTGCTCTGCCCAGCTCCACCCCCGCACTAACAGCAATATCCCCCCCCTGTTAAGACCCCAACAACCCCGTAATAAACAAGTAACATCCAAACACCAGACATTAACAAAGCAGTTGAGTGGCTAGCTACTAGATCTCCCACCACTCAAGGAGATATTTCTCTACCTTCCCTCAGTGAAGGGCAAACCCTTCTCCCGTACAGCCCGTGAGTGTCCCAGCCCAATGGAAATCGGCTGGGCCCCACGGTAACTTATGTATGTTTGTAGTAACCATCCACATGATGGTTTGTGTGGATCTAGAAGGAGAGTGAAGTGGACTGCATTATTGTTGCGGGCCACTAACAATGAGGCCCCTCCATGGAGGGCTGATGCGAAGATTTGTGCTCTGCATGTGCTGCTCCCCCCCGGCGACATGCAACCACAGTCCTGATATCAATACCAACAGTGTACAGCTTACCTTCTGCACAACAGCACTGGTTCCCAATAATCCCTACCTAGAGCGCCGCTATAAGTGTGTAGCTTTGTTGATTCTAATGGCTGGCATAAAACCTATTAACCCCATTTAACCCCCCCCCATTATACTTAGTAACTGCTGGAGCCCTTGCCATGTGTAAGTTGTCCTCCAGGAAACCCCTTGGTTCGCAGCAACTAAGTTGGGCTGCTGGCCAAGTCCATGGATGGGTACCCCCCCCCCCAAAAAAAAAGATGTGGAATGTGCAGCACTGCCTTGCATATGCACATTAAATTTTGACAGGGCCGACCTCCTTGTGTGGATGTAAAAGATTCTTGCCTCCTGACACATAGCAAGGTTCCTGCATAATCATAAAAAAAAACAAACTATCCATATTTCATGAAGTGGCTGCACTCAGCAGCAGGACATATCAATTGCAGTATTGTATACCCAAATGGTTCCCCCACACCACACTCCTCTCTCCCCCTGCACCTTTGATATGCAGGTAGTTAATGTTATTACTGTTCCCTTTATCCAGCATTTAATGACAAAGCATGAAAAGAGACCGCCTGAGTCTTAAAAAGTCATGTAAGCTTGCAGGATGTTAAACTGCAGCAGTGGTGGTGATCTGCCTGAGCTTCCATGCTCGCTCTTGTGGTCCATATTGTGACCACTGTAGTTTCAGTGTTCACAGGGGGAGAGAGAGAGGCTCTGTTGAGTCCCCCAACTTGATGGCTTGAAGTTGAGCTGTACTGCGCCAAGTGACTGTGACACACGTAGGCCGAGTGATGCCACTCTTTCCCCTTCTGAATTTTGTCCCAAAGGGTTGCAACCTGTGACTCAATTGGTCAAGAAGTAGAAAAGATAGAAAAAGTTGCTGGTCAGTTAAGGGTTCTGGCGTAGTTTCCTCCGTGAGTGTTTGGACTGTCGTGGCGCCGAGGGGTTTGGTATAACAGATGATGGGCCTGGGTTGTGGCTGCAGGGGTCCATCCGGGTACTATCCAGCACAACAGAAATAATAATTTTAAGGTAATTCTGAGCCTTAAAGTAAACTGTCTTATTTTTGAAAGGAGGTACTTACATTGTCCGGTGTTGTTGATTTAAAAGTTCTCTCCTGCTTATCTAGATGGATTGGGCCTCTAGGGGGGAGCATCAAATAGGCACGGGAAAATGGCGGAAAGCCTGTCTGCTGCTTCCTTTGCAGAATTCCACTGTTTAATGCCGACATTTGTGGTAACCAATGATTTTGCTGGATAGTTGATTCAGATATGGTTTCTAGCTGCATGAAGCTTATTTTTGATGTCCCGGTATTCGTTCTGCGGAGCCCAGGTTTGGGGACTGAGGTAATTAAATATGAAGATCTGTTTATCCCCAAGCTGGACTGTGCCTCTTTCCTAGGCGTTACGCTGTATGTGGGTCTTGTCAAAGGGGCCGTAATATGATGGGACGAGGGTGTTCTTATTTATTTATTTATGTTTTATGTTTTTGGTAACCGGGCGAGCAAACTGATCCAAAGGACCATTTTCAGTTGTGACCTGGGCCGTACAGTGGCACAGACAATAGGTACAAGTTATAATACAGTAGGTACATATAATACGGTGAGTACAGTGGCACAGTCAGTAGGTACAAGTTATAATACAGTAGGTACATATACGTTGAGTACAGTGGCACAGTCAATAGGTACAAGTTATAATACAGTAGGTACATATAATACAGTGGCACAGACAATAGGTACAAGTTATAATACAGTATGTACATATAATACGGTGAGTACAGTGGCACAGTCAATAGGTACAAGTTATAATACAGTAGGTACATATATGTTGAGTACAGTGGCACAGTCAATAGGTACAAGTTATAATACAGTAGGTACATATAATACAGTGAGGACAGTGGCACAGACAACAGGTACAAGTTATAATACAGTAGGTGCATATAATACAGTGTGTACAGTGGCACAAACAGGTACAAGTTATAATACAGTAAGTACATATACATTGAGTATAGTGGCACAGACAATAGGTACAAGTTATAATACAGTAGGTACATATAATACAGTGAGTACAGTGGCACAGACAATAGGTACAAGTTATAATACATTAGATACATATAATACAGTGAGTACAGTGGCACAAACAGGTACAAGTTATAATACAGTAAGTACATATCGTTGAGTATAGTGGCACAGACAATAGGTACAAGTTATAATACAATAGGTACATATAATACGGTGAGTACAGTGGCACAGTCAATAGGTACAAGTTATAATACAGTAGGTGCATATAATACAGTGAGTACAGTGGCACAAACAGGTACAAGTTATAATACAGTAAGTACATATACGTTGAGTATAGTGGCACAGTCAATAGGTACAAGTTATAATACAGTAGGTACATATACGTTGAGTACAGTGGCACAGTCAATAGGTACAAGTTATAATATAGTAGGTACATATAATACGGTGAGTACAGTGGCACAATCAATAGGTACAAGTTATAATACAGTAGGTGCATATAATACAGTGAGTACAGTGGCACAAACAGGTACAAGTTATAATACAGTAAGTACATATAATATGTTGAGTATAGTGGCACAGACAATAGGTACAAGTTATAATACAGTAGGTACATATACAGTAAGTACAGTGGCACAGTCAATAGGTACAAGTTATAATACAGTAGGTACATGTAATACAGTGAGTACAGTGGCACAGACAATAGGTACAAGTTATAATACAGTAGGTACGTGTAATACGTTGAGTACAGTGGCAGAGGCAATAGGTACAAGTTATAATACAGTAGGTACATATACGTTGAGTACAGTGACAGTCAATAGGTACAAGTTATAATACAGTAGGTACATATAATACAGTGAGGATAGTGGCACAGACAACAGGTACAAGTTATAATACAGTAGGTGCATATAATACAGTGTGTACAGTGGCACAAACAGGTACAAGTTATAATACAGTAAGTACATATACATTGAGTATAGTGGCACAGACAATAGGTACAAGTTATAATACAGTAGGTACATATAATACAGTGAGTACAGTGGCACAGACAATAGGTACAAGTTATAATACATTAGATACATATAATACAGTGAGTACAGTGGCACAAACAGGTACAAGTTATAATACAGTAAGTACATATACGTTGAGTATAGTGGCACAGACAATAGGTACAAGTTATAATACAATAGGTACATATATCTCGTTAAGTACAGTGGCACAGTCAATAGGTACAAGTTATAATACAGTGAGGTGCATATAATCACAGTGAGTACAGTGGCACAAACAGGTACAAGTTATAATACAGTAAGTACATATACGTTGAGTATAGTGGCACAGTCCAATAGGTACAAGTTATAATACAGTAGGTACATATCGTTGAGTACAGTGGCACAATCAATAAATGTAAAAGTTATAATATAGTAGGTACATATAATACTGTGAGTACAGCGGCACAATCAATAGGTACAAGTTATAATACAGTAGGTGCATATAATACAGTGAGTACAGTGGCACAAACAGGTACAAGTTATAATACAGTAAGTACATATAATATGTTGAGTATAGTGGCACAGACAATAGGTACAAGTTATAATACAGTAGGTACATATACAGTAAGTACAGTGGCACAGTCAATAGGTACAAGTTATAATACAGTAGGTACATATACGTTGAGTACAGTGGCACAGTCAATAGGTACAAGTTATAATACAGTAGGTACATATAATACAGGGAGTACAGTGGCACAGACCATAGGTACAAGTTATAATACAGTAGGTACATGTACTACAGGGAGTACAGTGGCACAGACCATAGGTACAAGTTATAATACAGTAGGTACATGTAATACAGTGAGTACAGTGGCACAGTCAATAGGTACAAGTTATAATACAGTAGGTACATGTAATACAGTGAGTACAGTGGCACAGACAATAGGTACAAGTTATAATACAGTAGGTACGTGTAATACGTTGAGTACAGTGGCAGAGGCAATAGGTACAAGTTATAATACAGTAGGTACATATACGTTGAGTACAGTGACAGTCAATAGGTACAAGTTATAATACAGTAGAGACATATAATACAGTGAGTACAGTGGCACAGACAATGGGTACAAGTTATAATACAGTAGGTACATATAATACAGGGAGTACAGTGGCACAGACAATAGGTACACGATATAATACAGTAGGTACATATAATACAGTGAATACAGTGGTATCAGAAACAGCAATACATAAACATATCTTAAAACTAGGGTTAAGGACGTAAAAACAAGTTAATGACAAATAAAATGACACTTCTCTGCTTACTGAGAACTAGGACATACACTTATAGCAAATCAAGACATTATTCAAACAGTTCAAGGTTTACAATACAGTGCATAAAAGGATTACACTATAGCAATCAACATTTTCACAATGGAGTCAAAAACGTATCAGTTGTTTATGTGGTAGCCATTACTTGGGAAGTAAGGCAAGTGGTATACTGGGCCCCTAAGGCGGATTTCTGGTGAGGGTGTTTCCAAGGAAGCAGGCACAGGTGGCCTGAGACATAAGCCAATCTCTTACTTTTGATTTGAAGGACTGATGAGAGGGTAACATACGGATAGCAGGTGGTATTCTGTTCCCGAGGTAGGGAGCAGAGACAGAGAAAGCCTTGCTCCCGATGACAGTAGATACATGGGGGACTACCGGCGGGTGGTGGAAGAGAACCTGAGACACCGAGTTACCACCTTGTTGGTCAGAAGTGAGGACTACGGGGACTTATGGGAGTTCCTGAGAGAGGTGTCGACTAGACAGCCCATAGCATATTCAAAACAGCCCTGCAGAGAGATCCAGCCTAAGGACTGATATAGCGAGCAGTGATGAGTGGAGGAAGGGACCTGAAGGGCAAAGCGACAGATAGAGTTGTTTGTGATATTTGTACAAGAAAGAAGTGAGAAGGACATGGAGGAGAACACTGGGGAGCAACAGTCAAGTAGGGTCAGTAGATTTCCCTGGGCAATTGCAAGGCGAGCCTCTGGGGTCAGGAGGTGGTTAACACGGTATGCTGCCCCCAGCTTCTGGTGGACTCTCTTCATAGTGTTAGAAATGTGGTCACTGCAGGTAAGGGTGGGATCAAGAGTCACTCCTAGGTATTTGAAGGAGGGTACAGTGTTCAAGTTTATTGCAGGAAAACTCGATTGAGCAAGCTCATTCACAAGGAGGTCCTGTGACATATACATTGATAATGAACATACATAATAAATAAGAAAAATAGAAAAAAATAAATGGAAATGAAATGATAGACAGTAATGTAACATGTATGCATGTAATCGTATAATACAAGCTGGATATTACATACGAGAACACATTGGATGATGAGCAACAATTGGTTTAAGTGATGAACCTTTCTAGGTAGTATACTAACAATGCAAGACATGGTAACTGGTATTTGCAATACATGCATTTTAGAAAATTGAGCAGCAACAGAAAAATATAGAGTAGGTAAGGTAGAGGGGAGCAGGAGTGGGATTGCTGCAGTAAAGGTCAGTTGCTGGAGAATGAAATAGTGTCTTAGTTTAAATGGTACTGCGAATAATAAGCAGTTAACCTGTGCAAAGCAAATTATGGTCTTATGCGGAATGTGCAAGCCCACATACGGATAAGAAGGGGTTTAATGACAGTTGCAGCTGTCTTTTATCTTGGCTGCACTTAGCACTTTATAGAAGTTAATTGAAACTGTGCTAGTTAGTTTCAGCACAGTTTGCAGTTGGTTCCAAATAGAGGGAAGGGCATGCGCAATAGCACGTTTACCAAAGGAGATCCGAGTCCTAGGTATATCGAGCAGTATGAAATCAGATTTCCTTAGAGGGTATGCACTATGCAAAATACTAATGAGAGATGAAAGATAACCCGGTAGTTTGTGCAGGAGTAGCTTAAGGGTCCAAAGACCAGCATGAAGCAGGCGTCTAGTAGTAAGAGATGTCCATCCAACAGCTGCATATAGTTCACAGTGGTGCGAATGGTAGGGGGAGTTGGTAATAAACCGTAATGCGCGGTGATAAAGGATGTCCGATTTACTTAGGTTTGCAAGAGTAGTAGAGGAGTAAATTACATCGCCATAATCAAGAAGGGGGAGAAAAGTGGCCTGGACGAGCTTATTTTGAGTTTCAAGAGGGAAGAGGGGCCTATGCCTAAAGAAGAAACCTAACCTGGCTTTAAGCCTTCTGGAAACGTCCTCTATATCGTCACTGAAAGAGAGTTTGTTATCAATCCAGATGCCCAGATATTTGAATTTGGAGATGACTTCCAAGGGTTTGTTTAACGTGGTAACAATAAAGTCGTTGAGCGGGGGCTGGGAGATACCTGTGACGGTACTACGAGAGAATATCATAGCTTTAATCTTCTTTGCATTAAGCAGGAGCTTTGCCTTTATTAGATTATGTTCGAGTTGAGCAAAGTCTGCTTGAAGTACTCCCGTAATTTCGGATAGCGTAGAGCCAGAGGTATATAGCACAGTGTCATCCGCGAAGAAATGCAGGTTAGACATGGATATATTGGAATCAAGATCATTAATGTATAATGAAAACAAGATAGGGCCTAGGATGGATCCTTGGGGGACACCCCTAACAACTGGTAAGGAAGCAGAGTAAAATTGATCTGCTTTTACTTTCTGGGATCTCTCTGATAGGTAACTAGAGAACCACTGGGTAGTAAGGTACGTGGCCCCCAAATTAGTGAGGCAATTGACTAGTAAGTTGTGATCAACAGTATCAAAAACTTTGCTAAGATCCAAGAAGACTGCTCCAGTTACCTTCTTAGCATCCATAGCAGAGATCCAGTCATTAGTTACTTTTGCTAAAGCAGAGATTGTGCTGTGATTTGCCCGGAAGCCAGATTGAGCTGGGTTAATGAGAGTAAAGGTTTCCAAGTGAGATTTTAACTGATTGTGGATCAGTTTTTCAGAAACTTTAGAGAGGATAGGCAAGATGGAGATAGGCCTATAGTTATTCACATCGCAAGGGTCACCAGATTTGAACAGAGGGAGGATGTGTGCTGATTTCCAGCAGGACGGCACAATAGCGGATGTAATGGAGAGGTTAAAGATATGAAGAATGGGGGCAGTAAGATGGGCATACCATATCATTAGGAAGAAGGGTTCCAGACCATCACCCCCAGCACTTTATTTGATATCTAAATTAAGGAGAGCATCTTCAACTTTTTTAAAATGTATCTCACGCAGTTGAAATGGGTTGGGTGCGGAGCCAGTTATTGGGGGGGGGGGATTAGATTGGCTCATCGCAGTGTCAAGAGGAGGGCCTGCAGGGGTGACTATGTGTAACGAGGTTTTTGATTTGGTGGCCTTTGCAAGGTACAGCTTTGAGTCAATGAGCATGGCCTTCATTTTTTTCTCATTTACAAGAAGTTTTTTGGACAGGAACCAATGCTGAGCTGATCCATAATTTGTAGTGCCTCTAGCATGGGTCTAAGAGCTCTGTGAACTCTTTTGAATATATAGTTTTGCCCATGGAAAGTGGGACTGGCAACACCTACAGAATTGTATACATTTTAGCATGTTCTTCCCCTCGATCTATTCAGGAACCCCCACCACCACTAAATTATTGTGCCAGCTAAGCCCCTCATGGTCCTCAATACAGGCCTTCAGCTTGATGACTTTCTGGCACAGAGCAATTAGTTCAGGCTCTTCTCTTGCATCTTCCAGCAAGCCGATGTGGGCTTTGGTGTCCCTGATCCACCTGGCTAAATTTTTGAGAGCTAGCTTACAAGATTTAAAGTCACTTGAGAAGTCCGATATAGCCTCCTTTATGGAGCCCAGCTCCCTAAATAAATCTCTCCATGGAGTCGCAATCTCCATTTTCAGCTGGAGGGGGTGATTGAGGAATCGTCCAGTTTGCACCATTTTGTTGCCTGTGGCCATACTGCTATAGTCTTGTGGGCCATTGTTGAGATCTTCCTGTAAATTGCTCATTTTGTGCTATTAGCTTTGCTGGTAGCATTCTGATTTGGTTCAGCAGTACCGTGAGTCGTTTGTGGTGAAAAAGAAAGGCTTGCTGCTAAATAAGTAAAGTTTAATAGTTTCCAACCGCGAAGCTGGAGATGACCGGTGCTGCTCAGTTAGGTGGCATCATATGACCTCCCATTCCCGCACTCTGAGAGCTGGCAGCTGACTGTGACACCTTAGCTCTGCTGGGCGTCATCAGTGCAGCAGCATGCACTATCCCTGCTCCCTGATGGAGGAGCGCCATCGCTGGATGCTCAGCCCTCATTTCCACAGCCGACCCCTGAATGACCCTGGTCTGTTCCTGAACCAGGGTTAGTGGCATGGGGGCAGTTGTAGTGTACAGCACCTTAACCCTTGTGCCATTAGGGCAGACTCTTTACCCTTTTGAATTGGTCTATGGGGATTTTAAATTCTGTGCCAGCACTGATAATGAGCTGACATTCCAGGTGTGGAACTCCATACTATGCTATGCCGTACCATATGGTACCAGGCCATGCCATTTACACTTATATAGCCCCCTTTCATGCAGTCATCTCAAAGCACTTTACAATAAACGCACAACTTCACACTGAAGAATCAGAGAAGTGTACTCATCTCTGGGGTGGAACACCTCAGTCATTCTGCTCCAGCAGGCTACACAACAGTTTTCTCTTTTTTTGTGCCCAGATGTGAACTAACTGATATAGTAATTAAGATGAATCTGTTGGCCGGCCCAGTGGTGAAGAGGGTTGAGGCACCTAGGGCACCGTACCTTTCCCACATTGGTGACCCAGGTTTCAGGAACGAACTCGGATCATTGGGGGGTCAGCTGGGGAGAGGAGGATTGAGCATCCAGAGGACTGTTGTCCTCCTCGGGGGGGGGGGCAGCTGTTCCTGCTTTCTGTCTGCCCTTTAGTGAAGGCTGGGAGGCAGGCAGCTTGGGACTACAACTTGGGAGGGGAGAGATGGCAGCATCGACATCTCATGCATGGTAGCGTGCGTGGGAATATCTCGACAGCATGGCACATCCGTTCCTCTAGGGGAGGGAAAGAGGAAAATGGCTGGGTCCAGCAGGTGATGAAACTGAACCTTCGCAGGCTCAGCACCAGATCAGGGCCCTCTTCTGGAATTAGATCAGTGTTTTGGCAGTGAGGTGCCCACCATTGACCCCCGCCACAGGGGTAAGCCATGGGGGAAGCACTGGGATGAAAGTAAGTCTCAGGAATGCCAGGTTATGGGGCTGGGGGTCAGTGGAAGGTGCTGCCTACTCTGCAAAAGATGAATCTGTTAGTGGGTTAGTGAATGGAGGGGGGGAGTTTAGTCTGGACACTGGGGGATATTCTCTGACTCTTTTGGAGAAGTGCCAAGGAATCTAAATACGGAGCTGACAGTGTCCATGATGACCCGAGTATTGGGTCCACATATCAACAACGTGTTTTTCTTTTCTTCATTCAATTCCCCTATGTCCCTGTTCCTGACCATTCCCTTATTCTGTCATTATTACCTCCTCAGAAATACCATCTAGAGTAGCCTTGTAACCCTCACCCCTACCCTGGACCTCTACTTATAGTGTATATTGGGTGCTTTTTAATCTGCTGTACCCATCGACTGTTATATCTATTCATGTATACCCTCAACAGCTTAATCTGGTTCAAGGTCAGTTGTCTTTCATCTGTATCCCTTCCCCCACCCCCTTGGGTCGTGCTTGAAAATAGGCAGGATTTGTCTAGTGCACTTACCCGGTCAACAAAAACTAAATAAATAAAAAGATATACTTTGTCTGATGTGTTACCAGTTTAGATCCCCGACCCATATCTCAACTGTCTTCTTTACTGTATATGCCTCTTATTGTTAATTACTGTATATGTATTTTTTTAATATTGTATTTATTCCTGCCTTGTATATTGTTCACTGTATCTTTCTGATCTGTTTTATCTTGTACAGTATACCCCAGGTTCACCTCGAAAATGAGTTATGCTCAACAGTGATCGCCTGGTTAAATAAAGATTTTGATTGATTGATGGATTGATAACCAAGGGGAGCATGACGCCTGCAGAGCTACCAACACCATTTCCTGCAGCACCAGGTGTTCTCATTAGCAGTCCACCATGCAACTATGGACCAGGTCCAACCCTGCTTAGCTTCTGAGATCTGACAGAATCAGGGTCCAAGGAGGTAAAGCTGCAGGCAAGACTCAGACCCACAGCCTTTCTTTGCTCGGATACAAAGCACATGTACACAATGAATAACTAGCAGATGTGTGCATCCTTTACCAAATGGTTTGGTATTCATATCCATAATACAAGGGGAGGTTTCTCTTCCACTATAGCAACTCTGTGTTGGTTTAGTGTATTAGTGAGCCACCAAGCCATTTGAATTTTTTTTAAATAATTTGACTAAAAACTATTTTTTTAATTCAAATTTTATTGAGATTTTAACAAATAGTCAGTACAAATATTGCGCATTTTATTTATTTAAAATTTTGGTAACTGGAAGAGGCACGCTGAGCCAGAGTTCTTATTCAGGTGCGGCATGCAGCCATTTCTCCACCTTCATGCATTACATTTGAGGCAGTATTAGGTCCCCACCCAGATATTCGACCAGTTGTTAGCTGTACAACCCACAGCTCCTAGGTATGGTCACGTTCTAATGCTGGATTGGGGCATACTGGGTAAAAGGGTTAACAGTGTCTTTGCATAACAGGGTTCAAATTTGTTTTTCAAGTCCACTGCTGTTATGGACAACAGGGAACCATGAGGGGTAGGAAGTAGGAAGCTGGGACCACTGGGAAATGTACAAACAGTACCCCTGTAACCTATGGTACACACATCACAATACTGATCAGACAGCTAGGTACCACATGTTAGATTTAAAGCTGTTAGGAACAATGAATGAAGTCCTGTTTCGCACTGTTGTGCCATGTGTTTTAATCATGTAAGGAGATACCCTGATTACCTTATTCCTCCCCTCATGCACTGGCATTATGGGACCTGGTTCCCTTTATTTTACCTTTGGAGATAAAAAGAGGGAGCTGTGTAGACTCAGACCCTGGGGTGTGATCCATTCCTCCTCCCAGGAGACAGTATGCAAACCACGGGAATTCCTAATATATTATACCAATTAAATAGCGGTCCTGCCGTGTGTAGAAAAATGTTTTTAATTAGCCACTGTTGACTAGTGTTTTTTTTTTTCTTTTTGTGCCACAATAGCAGGTGTTCATTTGAAAAAAAAATGGCTAATCTGGTTAAATGGACAAAACAGAATAGGTGGTAGCTAAAAGAAAATGTGGAGTTTAAGCAAATGGCTAATAAGCTTTTGGCGTCTAGAGCCAGCATTGCAGCCACAGATTCTAGGGGTGTCATTTAGTGGTAGCCAAGGGTTGCTGTTGAGACCCCTAGGATTTATTTGCCACCCTTAAGATGTCCATTGCAAAAACTAGACTCCCATGAAACCAGGCTTGCTTAGCATTTGATTATACAAAATGTGGAGAGTGCAGGAGCTTAGCCACCCATATGGTTCTGCTGAAATGGGGTTTTGCAACCCCAAGATTCTAGTGAAATGACGGCACTTACTGATTCACTGCGGAACCTTGGGAAAGTGATTTTGCCCCCCTTGGAGTTCGGTTCTTCCTGGCTGCACAAATGGGGAAAAAGCAGACCCCTCCCCCCACACACACACGTAAAATGAGATACTCACACCTAGCTCGTCATACTAGGAAAATAAATTCTGTAAAAAAAAAATGGGACTTTCAGTTTAGGTCTCAGTTACCTGGTTTACTTGGAGATTGAATTTGCTCTATTAAGTACAAATTTGGGCATAGGTGTATTGGAAGGGACACAGAAGCTTGCTTCGTGCCTCTCCTTGCTTCCCCTTTTTTATTGGGACTTACATGAATGTAGCACTCTTGTTTAGCAACATTAAATATTGAATCCTATCCAGATCAAAGACCTGAGGCAAATTTTTCTCCTCTTCATAAGTCAGTTTTATCAAAGATCTGATGCCGGCTCACTGTAAATTGTTGCATATTTGACATGCTGTAACGGACAGTGTTCGGAGCAAGAATGTCCCTCACAGCACCAATTTTGGTGTAGCAAAGCGTGAGCGTGAAGAAATCCTTTTCAATCAAATTAATATATTCCAGGTACACTTGTCTATATATATGTATGCTGTGGGGGGTGTATATATATTTTTTTATGCAACAGGAATAGGAAGCCAAATGCAAAAATACATTTGTTTGTCTTTTCTAATACTATCCCCATCAAGATAAATGTTTGGGACCATCATACTCAGCATAAAGGATGCTGGGGGCATTATCAAGGCCCCTGGTTGGTGTAGTGGGCTGTCAAAGTGATTTACAAAAAAACTGCTCACTATGTTGCTTTTACGAAGCAGTATAGCGTAGTGGGTTAAGACTCTGAGCTGCAGATCTGGAGACCTGAGTTGGAATCCCACAGCTGCCTAGGTGCATACTGTGTGATCCTGAGCAAGTCACTTAACTTCCTTGTGCTCCCAGGTCACACCTGTAAACAAGCTTTCAGCTTAGTGTGTCTCTCCTGGTTAAACAATCAAACAAAACTTGTGAAGAGGATCCCCCAACTATTTTAGATATATATATATATACATATATATGTAATAGATAACCCACTCTAAGATGTGCAGTCGTGCTCTGATATACGCACAGTCACCTGATGGTCTTTGTCCAATGCCACTGATTTTATTTATAGAGCCCATTTTATGAGTACATATTTATTTATTCATTTATTCATTACAAATTGGGTTTACATTGTTTGAGTCAGAGACTCATTTACAAAGGCACCTCGTCGCGGGGGGGGAGACATCAAGACAGTTATTACAGTGCAGATTAAAACAGAGGATAACATTACAAGTGCAGTAAAAGGAACATTTAACATAGATACACTTAGGTTACGTAATGTAGTAGTTTGTATGTTACTTAGGTTACATAATGTTACAAAATTGTGAGTTACGATATGGTAGGTCCACAGAGAAGACAGTGGGTTACATCCCTGTTTGGACCTAGAAGGGAAGGGGTAGGTCTGGGGAAGGGAGAGGCTGTCCAGTGGACATTGTCGAGCCAGGGGGCAAGGCAGGCGGGAACCACAGGTTACAACAGTGGGTTAGTTGCACCTACAACAGTGGGTATTAAAGATATGGTTCCGAAGGGCTGTTTTGAAGGAGCCAATTTTTGGCAAATTCGAGATGCAGCATGGAGGGAATTGAACCAGGTGGGGGCTCAGTAGAGGAAAGATCTCTGGCAAGAGAGGTCTTGGTTCTGGGCACCTTGAAAGTGGCCTTAACAGAGCTACGGGTGGTGTCGGATGAATTTGGCTGCTGTAGGGAGGTGGAGACCCCTGGGGGGGGGAGAGTCCTAGCAGAGATTTCTTAGCGAGAAGGCAGGTCTGATAGAGCAGTCGTTCCTCAAAGTTGAGAAGATTGGTAGTAGTATAGAGTAGGCAGGTGTGAGTACGACTGGGGCACCAGTCAGGAGCCTACAGGTCTTATTGATGGAGAGTTGGATTTTGGAGAGGGCATTGTTGTCAGCTGCAGTGTAGATGGGCAAGCCATAGTCCACGAGGGACAAGACGGAGGAGGTGATGGCTAGCCTGAGGGCAACCTGAGGCAGGCAGTCCCTGTGCCGGTATAGTAGGCCAATCCGAGAGTTAATGGCTGACAGGGCATTAATGTGGGTGTGGAAGGAGAGGGCAGTATTGAATGTGATGCCTAGGTACTTGTATGTGGTCACTTGTTCTAGCGGGTGCAGAGTGCTGGGGATAATCAAGGGGGGGTATTTTTAGCTTTATTTTGGTGGTGGGAGAAGAGCATTGATTTGGATTTCTTTAGGTTAATGACCAGTCTGCGGTTTCCGAACCACCTTTCGGCTTGGTTTAAGCTTGCTGGAGGGATAATTGGAGGGAGGTGGAATTGGGATGTGGGGCAATAAGGACTGTATCATTGGTGTAGAGGGGCATTTTACCAGTACATGAGCTGGGGAGGGTGTTGAGGTAGAGACTAAAAAGTATTGGACCCAGGATGGAGCCCTGAGGGACCCCGGAGTGAACGGGAAGAGTGATGGAGAGGGAGCCACTGATCTTGACATGCTGGGATCTAGCAGAGAGGTAGCTAGAGAACGAGGAAATGGGACCACCAGAGAAGCCAAGTTGGTGGAGAGAGTCGAGTAGAAGGGGATGACAGACAGTGTCAAAGGCCTTGGAGAGATCAATGAACACTGTTCCTGCAAGGCTGCCAGAGTCAAGAGCAGCATGCAGGTGTTGGGAGAATTCCAGGAGAGCCGTGGTTGTACTGTGTCCTGGGTGGAAACCGTGCTGATCTAGGTACATAATGTCATGCTTGATAGATTTCTTTGACTGGGTGACCATAGTAGTAGATCAGGGAGGGGCTGTGGACATGGCCTACCTAGACTTTAGCAAGGCATTTGACACAGTCCCACACAAAAGATTAATATACAAGTTAGCCAGCCTGGGAGTGGGTCCCAAGATGACAGCCTGGGTAAAGATTTGGCTGGAGAATAGGACACACAGAGTAATAGTAAATGGAGTCCACTCTGAAGAAAGGGGGGTTACTAGTGGGCTACTGCAGGGTTCAGTATTAGGACTGGTCCTCTTCAATGTCTTTATAAGCTTACATTGCAGAGGGACTGAAGAAAAGTATGTCTCTTTGCAGATGACACAAAGATCTGCAACAGAGTTGATGCACAAGGTGGGGTGGAAAGGATGAGAAGGAACTTGCAAGGTTAGAGGAATGGTCAAATGTATGGCAGCTTAGATTCAATGCTAAGAAGTGCAAGGTAATGCACCTGGGAAACAAAACCCAGGGAAGAGTACACAATGTGGGGTGAGATACTAACAACAACAAAATGGAAAGGGACCTGGGGTAGTCATATCAGATGACCTAAAGGTGGGCAAGCAATGTGAGAGGGCAGCAAGGAGGGCTAGGGGATACTGGGATGCATAGGGAGAGGCATCACCAGTAGAAAACAGGAAGTTATTATCCTCTGTACAGACAGTTGGTGAGACCATATCTGAGTACTGCATGCAGTTCTAGAGACCCAATCTCCGCAAAGACATAGACAGGATGGAAGCTGTCCAGAGGAGGGCAATCTAAAATGGTGCAGGGTCTGCACCGAAGACATATGAAGAGAGACTTAAGGAGCTTAATATGTATAGCCTCAAGGAAAGGAGGGAGGGGGACATGACAGAAACTTTCAAGTACCTCCAAGGAATCAACAAAGTTCAAGAGGTAGCATCTTTCAAAAACAGGTGTGCAAGGAACAAAGTGACAATTTGAAGATGAGAGGTGGCGGCTCAGAGGTATTTAAGGAAGTATTTTTTCACAGAGGGTTGTGGATGCATGGAATGGCCTTCCAGGAGGTTGTGGAGTCAAAAACAGTGGTGGAATTCAAGCATGCATGGGACAGTCATAAGGCAATTCTAGGGGTTGGGGGTAGGAAGAAGTAGGCTGCTGGTTAACTAGGATCTGCAGCTTATCCATTAGGTAGGGAAATGGACAGACTGGGTGGGCCAAGTGGTCCTTATCTGCCATCAAATTCTGTTTCTTTGTTGGTTAGGTATTCAGAGATCTTAATCAACGTCACTTTTTCAAGGGCTTTAGAGAGTGGAGGGAGGATGGAGATGGACCGGTAATTGTTGGGGGTGGATCAATCCCCACTCTTATGTATGGGTGTGATTTCAGCAGTTTTCCAAGCACTTGGGAACTGACCCAGGCATAGAGACCAGTTTAGAAGGTCAATCGGGGACTAGGACTTCGTCCAAGACCATATGGAAGATCCTGGAGTCGAGGGGGTCACTGCTGGGGTTATTGCTGCCTAAGGCTTTTAGCAGGTGCAGCCTGGCTTCTTGGTGGGGATAGGGTGCTCAGGTAGAATGGTGGGTGATGCAGGACCGGAGGGAGAGATGTGGGGATTGGGTCAAAGAAGCTGCTGGGGAGGACCAAGCTTAGGTCAGAGAAGGCAGTGTTAAGGCGATCGGCTATGAGGAGTGGATCTGTGGTGGGGGTGCCATTAATGGAGAGCTGAGATGGTGGGGAGAGAGTGGGAATTCCCATTTAGCTCTTTCATATTATCCCAGAAGGTCCGGGCTGAACCCCAGGTGGAAGTGAGGGTGGCCTGGCAGTGCTCTTCCTTGGCCTGCCTAATGGCCCAAGTGCACTTATTGCATTCTGCATTGTAGGCCTGTCTGTCAGACGCCTTTCCAGATTCTACAGCAACGTGCCAGAGATTATCTCTGTTTTTGAGTCTCTGGAGGAGGGCTGGGGTGATCCATGGGGCACTACATTTTTTGGAGCGGATCCTGGTGAGGGGGGCAAAAAGGTCACAAGCCTTACAGAAGGCATTTGTGAAGTGGTCAAGAGCTGAGTCAATGTCAGAGGTGCGCTGGATAGGGGTCCAGTCTAGCAGGGCTAGGTATTGTTTTAATTTTCTGAGGCCGCCGGGGCATAAACAGCTGTGTACAGTGGCCTGGGATATTGGCTTCAGAGTGGAGGATGACCAGAGACAGAGGACAGGGGAGTGATCACAGAGAGTTGGGGAGGACAGTGACATCCCAGATTTTGTAGGGGCGGTTAAATATAACAACATCTAGGAGAGTGCTGGTACCAGTAAAGTGGTTGAATCTGGTAGGCTGGGTGACTAACTGGGACATATCCAGGGCAGCAAAGGAGTCCCTTATATTGGAGGCAGTGGAGGCAAGCCAGTTAACATTGAGATCACCTAGGATGACTTACTCCACTTTGTGAGGGAGAGATGTGAAATAGTCAATGAGGGACTAGACCACTTGGTTTTGATTCCTCGGGGGTACGTAGGAGACTATGAGGAAGAAAGGACCTCGGGCGGGGTCAGGTGTGATTTTTAAGGTGAGGGCTTGGGCTCCATAATCAAGTTTAGGAGCTGGGAGTGCCTGACCTATAAGGGAGTCCCGTATGAGTAGTGCGCAACCACCACCAAGTTTGCCTACTCGGTCTTCCCTGTAGATGGTCTATCCAGGGAGGGTGATAGCAGAGTCAGGGGTGGATTTGGAGAGCCAAGTCTCTACCAGTGCAAGTATGTCAGGTTGATGTTGAACGGCCCAGCACTGGAGGGCAGCAGATTTCTTTAGGAGACTGCAAATGTTTAAGGATGCAAAGCAGAGGCCGGTTACAGTACAGGGTTTAGAAGGGCTGGAAGCAATAGGTCCTAGGTTTGGGTGTACATTACCAGATAATAATAATAATAATAGCAGTGTAATTATTCTGGTTAGTGGCCGTTGGCGATGGAGACCCTTGGGTTGACACCCAGCTGAGGACTTTAGAATCAGGGTGCATGGGATAGATAAAGTGCGAAGGGTGGGAATGGCAGGAGAGAGCTGGGTCCAGGTCAGGCCTTGGAGGGTGGAGGGAGTGGGGGTGTTGGCAGGGTGGGGGTGTTGGGGTCACGGGTGTGTCGAGGTTGGGGAAGGACTGAGTCACTGTGGAGTAGTCTGGGGATGAGGTGCCTAGTGTGGAGGAAAGGTGCTCTGGTCGGTGTGAGGTTTGTACCAAGAGGGTGAAGGAGAGCAGACTTAGTAATGGAGTGTAGGTACCCATAGTAGCTGAGCAGTAAAGGAAGAGTGCCAGGAGCAGTACAGAGTAAGATGATGTACAGCAGCTTTGGAATGGTTGGGGGAAAACCCCTTTAGTGGGCGAAAAGACTATAAGCTGCAAATGGGAAAAATCAGTATCAATCAGTAGAAGAGGGAGGGGCAAAGACAGATGAATAGTGATAGACTGACCACACAATAAGTGAAATGAGACAGGAACTATATTGTGTTTGATTGGGTAAATGTGCTTATAACTGGGCCCTCTAGTGGCTAAAGGATATAATCTGCTAATGGAAAAGTCAGCACTTGACACAAAATATATATATATAATATAATATATTAAGCAGCAGTGCAATGAAAAGTTTTAATTTGTTGCATCTGTGATTCTAATTTTGTAACATGCTGCTTGATATCCCTTTTAAGTTACTCTAGGGGTTTCCAGTTCGTTATTATTTTGTAATTAATTTGCGCAGCATGTTTGTTCTCTTCATGTGACTTGCCGGGCATTATATTAATTTGTGTAAATTGATTACATTTTTTATTGAACTTTTAATAAAAACAATAAAGAACCGGAGGAATTCCATGCAGTAACCTAAAGCGGACTTCAAGTGGCATGTTACTAAATTAAAATCACAGGCGACCCCAAAATTGCAACTTATCCTTGAACTGGTGCTTTAAATAAGTAGCCTGCTAGCTAGAAGCTCCCTCCTTCATGACTCATGGAGAACTACTATGGGCTGCGATGTTATGGACTTATCATTCGGTGCTGCTAGGAACTGTTGAGGCCCTCTCCTCCCCCACACCAGTGAGCGACTTCACTAATGGGCAGTTGGGGCTGTGAATCAATTGCCCCTCCTCTGCTCCAATGGGCAACGTTACTGGGTGGGAGAAGGCCTGCTTGGGGTTGTAAATCAATCACCCCTTTCCAGTGGCCAACATTATTACTGAAGTCCTGTGTAGGCCGTGAAAGAATCTATCACCTCTCACCTGCTCCATGGCCCATGAGGCAGTACTACTGCAGGCTCATTCGATGCTATGATTTCCTTCCCAGCTCCAGCAGGCAAAGTTACTGAAGGCCCACTTAGGGTCATATCCGTTATGTCGCTCTCCACATCTGGTGGGGAACATTGAGAAGGCCTGCGACTGGGTGTGCAATTATTATGCACTATTATACAATGGCAAGAAAATTTCCTGGACTCTGATTGGTCAGTGTGTGCCTGAGACAGTGATGATATTATTTATTTATTTTTTATTTTATTTATTTATTTCAATCTAGGATTACAATACCTTTGAGCCGAGGCTCTTTTACAAAGGTTCCACATTAGCGTGTGCAACAGTCATCATTTTTAGTTACAAACATAAAGTCACTGACTTACAGACATGTAATAACCAGTACAAAGACTTGAGCTATGAGCAAGACAAGGGATGGGGGAGAAGTGAGGGTAGGAGATCGAGGGGGGGTAGGGGGGCAGGGGGTAAGGGGGAGTACGGGAAGTGGGAGGGGGCAGGGGCAGGAGTGGAGATACGGGGGGGGAGGTGGGCGAGGGTGGGAGACAGTGCATCCAGGGGGCCTTGTCGAGGGAATATGCCAGGTAAGGTGTTAGGGGTGCAAAGACTGATTGTAAGTGCTGGGTGCTGGGGCATGTGCAGCTGGAACGGTGGAAATGTTAAGATGGGCAATCGCAGGATACAAGCAGCAAGAGGCGCAGCTTGGACTTGAAAAGGCCGAGTGTTGGAGCAGTCACTATGTCGCTGCCAAGAGAGTTGAGCCAGATGGATGCCTGATAGGCAAATGATCTTTGTCCTTGGGTCATGCGACACTGTGGGATATGTAGTAGATGGGATTTGGATCTCCTTGTAGTGACATTCCTATGTCTAGGCTTAAGGAGGGCACAGACACCAGGTGGGGCAAGTCTCATTATGATTTTCTTGGCCATGATGCAGATTTGGTATTTTATGCGTTTGTCCAGTTGAAGCCATCCAGATTGGGAATAAAGGTCACATGTGTGGGTATGGTGATGTGAGCCAGTGATGAGACGACAGGCCTTATTCAGGGAGGTCGCGATACGTTTGAGAGCAGTGGTAGTTGCAGACCCATATATGATAAAACCATAGTCTATGATGCTGACAATGGAGCTTTGGACGGCCACTGACAGTGCTTCTGGGGTTAGGTGTTTCCTGTGCCGATAATATGCTCAACCTCGCATTGGCAGACTTTGCCACATTGCTAATATGGACAGCGTATGAGAGGTGGGGATCAAGGGTGATGCCAAGGTACTTGAACGATTGTGTTTGCTCTAGGATGGCTCCTTGTTCGGTTGCAATGGAGAGGTAGAGTTGTTTGTTGTGGGGGCTGCAAAAGACCATAGACTTGTTTTTTTTCTGATTGAGAAGCAGTTTATGATTTAGGAACCAGGATTCGATGGAGGAGAAGGCCTGCTGAAGTTTATTTTGTAATTAGACAATAACATCACTGTGTTGACTTTTTGGAGAATTATATGGATTTATTTTTTTCAGAAACAAAGATATACTGCCTCACTAAAAATCTACTAAAAACATTCTTTTTATTTTTGTTTTGTATAACATTGAGCTATTGTATAATTGCAATAAGGCACTTCAAGGTGTGTGTTATCGTGTAATAACATCACTCCTGGGGTGGGGGAAGCACTCGGCTTCACCTCGTGCTTCAACCCACCCCAGGAGTGACGTTATTACATGAAAACACACACCTTATCGTGCCTTATTGCTTAAATAACTACACGTCCCAGATGGGTGACTACGATTTTTCTTCCCAGCTTTCTCGGAGTAAGCTATGTCAGCCGCGCACACACAGTGCACCCATGTGGAAGGAGCAAGTTCTGTGAACTGGACGCAATGACTCATTGTGGTGCCCAAACCAGCCACTAACTCTCACCAATGGCTGAGATGTCCTGCCGAGCAGCAGTGGCATCAGCCCGACCTGCCTTCGCCGCAGCTCCCCGAGTTCACTCTTGAACCTGGGTTGCCTGCAGGTGAGCACACTGTACGGCAGCTGGCCAATCAGAGCTAGAGATTTTTCTTACTGAACAAGAGAATCAGCTCCGCTTTGCTTTGTGGTCCCCTCACTCGAAGAGCACCAGGCAACACTGTTGTGTGAATATGGGTGCAGTAATCTGTATTTCTTATGTGTAATGAGGGTCTCCCGTGCTGTCTGGGTGTCGTGATAGGACCACAGAGCGAAGCTGAGCAGTTCTGCCTGCCCAATCAGCATGCGGGACCCTTGCTACACCATAAGAAACACAGATTATAGCACCTATATACATATTCATAGATTCATAGAAGTGTGACGGCAGAACAGGACTGAACCAGGCCCACCAAGTCTGTCCATTTGCCCAGCTATGTGCTTTTATTGTATGGAATGCCTATAATATGTATGGATTTTTTTATTGGGAAACTCGGCGGGTTTTATTGTATTTTTTTTCTGTCCCCTATATGTATTTGACATGTTCCAGCATCCTATGTTGTGGATGCGCATGGCACACTGTGAGTTAAACACTAGTGGTGAGGGGGCCATATGGCAGTGACTTTGACGTGGTGGTGCAGCGGTTGATAAAAAAATAAATGGCAAGATGCTTTTTATATTTCTGTTGTTCCAGAAATTAGCGTTATGGCTTACGTGGTTTGCTGCACCATATAAGGGAAAGTGAGCAGCAAACATGGAAAATGAGAGCGAGCATGTCAAACCCGCAGCACTCGACGTGTATATAAGAAGAGGTACTTTTTTCTCCTTGCTGAATGGCTAATGGCGATCCATTAATATAATATGCAGTAAAAGCTCAGAATGTGTCATTTTGTTTTGCAGTCAGCCAGTTAAAAACACACTAAACATATCAGGGTATTTTTGCATAGGAGTCAGCTTCTGATTTTTGGCTCTGCATGAGTGCCGGTTCCCAGTGTGTAGGTGGAGAGTCTAGTAGCTTTTGTATGTGACGTCAACAGGCGTCCTATGATTTCGACACAGAACCCGCTCTGTATTTTTGGAAGTCTATTATTGCCTAGGGCACCAAAGCAGCAAAAATAAATGCTGTGTTTGGCAGACATGATCCCTTTATTGGGCTAACAGATAACTTCAATATACACGCTTCAGAGACCCCCAAGGTCTTTTCATTAGGTAGGTTAACCTGATCAGTACGAGAATTTCGGGTCTCCAAAGCTTGTATACCTAAACTACCATTCTGCCTCTGATCCTTCTGTTGCCTCATCTAAAGAATGTGTCTCCTAGGATCATTATTTATTTTTTTTCTATCTTTGCCAGAGTGCTCTTTGATCCTGGCCTCGGAGTCCTGTCCAACTGCTATCCATCCGCACTAACTTTAGTTTGGTGACACAGCTCTGGGACCCCTCTAGTTACTTCCCCCCAGAGGTGGGCCCTGCTACTTCAGCACACTAGCAGGCATTGTCACCCAAGCCGGCCAGCAGCAGTGCTGAGCCAGAGGTGCAAAGACCCAGGGGATCTGGGCTATCCTTGGCTGTGGGGAAAGCAAGCATTGCTTCATCCTCCTCCTCCTCGCTGAAGACACCACATTTACAGGTTTTTCTGTCTCTCCCTTTAAGGGCATCTGCCTGTGACACTGAAGCATTGGTTTCTGCGCATTCTTTCCTCTCTAGTTGTCTGCCTGTGTGCCTTGCTGCACCCACACCGTGCTGTGGACAGCAAGATGTAGTAGAGCAGCAGAAAGTGCAATCCACCCTCCCCAGAAGTGGAGAGAGTTCCCTGGGATTTTCAGTCCTCCTCCTCCTCCACCCAGCTGGCCCCATAACCCAAGCTGATTCCCAAACTCGGATCACTAGGGATAACTCTATTGTTGTGCTTAGAGGCTGGCCTTCTGTCTCCAAGGATTTCAATACTATATTTACAAGTAACTAAAAAATCTCTTGGAGTCCCCCTACTGGTAATATAATGAGCTGCCGAGGTGAGATTCATTTAAGGAGGGGCTCCACTGTTCCGGTGACCACTAACAGGATCACAGCATGAGCAGTCCTCAATTAACCCAGCATTCCAAACTAAAAATGAACTTTGAAGCTACTACTGTCTTTATTTCTTGGGATATTTGTATATCAGTGTAGTTAACATAGAGGATAATGGCTGGGGATCGGGTGATAACCACACTGTAATCACCTCGAGGGGTTGCTAGGGCAACATGGTAAACCTCGAGAGCGCAGCTCGAGAGGTTTACTGTAGCCCTAGCAACCACGAGAGGTGATTTCAGTGTAGTTGTCACCTGATCCCCAGCCATCATCTTTTATAGTGTATGGTCAAAAAAACACTGTTTGCATTCTATGTGTGAGAATTATGGAACTCTGGTGCATTCTTTTTTCTTATGCTACTGTTTGGAAGTTCCGAAGTGTGGTTAACAACTTTTAAAATTCTAAACAGTGCATAACAAAGCTGTGTAACTGCTGATTATGGTGGTTAATAGGCACTTACCATACATTATAGTTCTTTTTGTTGCCCTTCAGGAGCCAAAGTCATAATAACCCTCTGTATGTGACATCAACAATTGTTGCATCCTACCTCACAGAATATCTCTAAACCATTGTCCTAATATCTCTGGCACAACATGGCTTTAAGGGGGATGGGGTGAGCTCTCCTAAGTTTTTGATCTGGTGGATCACAGATTTGTCTGTGTGAAATGCTGTTCCTTTGGACTGTCTGACCATTTGACTACTTGGTTTGCTTACTACTTACATAACAGACAGCAGTTGGTCAGAGTTAACAGAACCTTCTCTAAACTGGTTCCTCTTTCAATCGGTGTACACCGAGGCTCAGTCCTTTCTCCCATGCTTTTTTCATTGTTTGTAAATTATCTCCCCCTGCATACCTGTACGCAGATGATCTGGTGCTGTTGTTGAGCTCCAATAATATTAAGAACATCAACTCTCAATTAATTGAGGACTTTCACCTAACACATTCCTGGCTATCCGCTAATAAGCTGGTCCTCAACCTAAAGAAAATCCAGAGGATGGCTCTTGTGCACAAATCAAGTTGTGCCCCAAGCCCCAGGCTATGTCCAGTATTGATGGTTTGCCCTTGAGTGCTACCTTTTCCTTCATGTACCCTTGATCCCAATGTGGACCTTTCTTTGCATATCACTAATGTATGCAGGGCAGTAAATGGAAAGCTTGGTATGGCTTACAGAGCCAAGCAGTTCCTCACCCCTGCTGCTCATCTGGTCCTTGCTAAGAGAGTACTTCTTTCCTCCCTTAACTATGGACTAGTTACCTATGCCAGTGCTGCCAAGTCCCTCCTGTCTAAATGGGATGTAGTATATATTATACAATGACAAGGACATTTTCTGTATTCTGATTGGTCAGTGGGTACCTGAGACAGTGATGTTATTAAAGGAATAATGCCTGACAGGGTGGGTGTTACGCTGGGATAACACCCCACCTCGGGTGGTTGGGCTCGAGGTCACCAGCCGAGGGCATCCAACACCTGAGAAGGAATGTTATCCCAGCATAACACCCACCCTGGAGGGAATTATTCCTATTATACAATGGCTCGTTGTTTTATACAGAAAAAAAATAATTTTAAAGAATTATTTTAAGTGTTTAAACATTTTTTTTAAGAAAAGATGCATGGTCATCATGTATTTGATCAGCAGGGATGTTATGTCAGGATAATATCCCTGCTGTGATGGCCAACTGACCAATCAGGAGCCAATAACAGGATTCTTTCTTGCCATTGTATAATACACAATAACATCACTGTATTGATTTGTTGCCAGAGGATTACCAATGGGTGCTCTTCTCTTAAGAAACAAAGATATACTGAATCACTAAAAATTTACTAAAAACATGTTAAATTTTTTTTTAAATTTTGTATAACATTGAGCCATTGTATAATTGCAATAAGGCACTCCAAGGTGTGTGTTATTGTGTAATAATGTCACTCCTGGGGTGGTGGAAGCACTCGGCTTCACCTCGTGCTTCAACCCACCCCAGGAGTGATGTTATTACACACTAACACACAACTTGTGCCTTATTGCTTAAATAACATATGTTGTTTTGCCCCTCTACTGCCTGCTTCACACATCACTGTGAGCTTCACAACAAACTTGGTTGGTTATCCCCCCAAAAGCCTATGACTTTGTGCTGGGGTATTTAGTAAATAAGTTGCTCCAGACTGCTACATTCCTGCCCTTGCTGAGAACTTAAGACTGCTAACCTTGGCTACCCGCTAAGATCCAGTACCATGTCCTCCCTCCTGATATCTGTTTGGGGCATTTCTTCTCCCCAACTCTTCAAAAATCCTTATGGAATTACTTGAAGGACTGCTCTGCCTGCACTTGCTTGGGATAACTGGCCTTTCCCTCAGTTCACTGGCTCATGGTGCCTAGTATTTATTCCCCTGGGTCCTTCCTTGCCGGGCATACTGTGCTCCTCGTTTGGCATGCATTTTTGCTCTTACCTAGTGTTCACTAGTACTGAACCAGCTTGTGCCTTCAAACTGCATTGATTTTCATTCTTGTACCCCGATTTATGCTCTTTTGTATTACTATTTTACTGTACTGTTTCTTTGTATTGCTGTTAATTTTCCTGTGATTTTATCCTGTATTGTAACTGATCTGTTTGTACTACCCTAATGTAACCTCCTGGGTCGTACCTGAAAATAGGCTAGTGTACTTACCTGGACAATAAAAACTAAATAAACAAACACTGCCATTGTGGAACTGACTGATGTCACAAGCAGAGAATTAAAACCTCTGCTCCTAAATACAGTAGCTTCAGGGCAAAATAAACTTTAAAGGACACCACTCCATTCTGCTCCAGTCATTCTTTCTATCACTTTGCTATGGATTGCCCTCCCTGCACCTATCACTACACCATGTACTCCTCCCCCTACTTTTCCCTCCCTTGAACACCATCGCCTCTTCAACTGTACTTCCCTTATATCTAAGTTCTGGTTTGGTTCAGTCCCCATGCTACCTCTCCTCCCTCCTGTCCTGACCTTAGCCCTTGCTCCCTTCGCTCTTCTCACCCTTTCTCCTTTTTCAGTTCTCAGACCACCTCCTCAGCTGGTCAGTCTGCTTTCTCTCATAGACTTAGAATCATAGAAGGTGATGGCAGAAAAGGATCTTATGGCCCATCTGGTCTGCCCCTTGCCCCACTGTCCCAACCTACCACAACTTAAGGCACCCCCCTTCCCCTTTGCCTCATGTGTCTGTCCCAAGTGGTCTTGAATCCCTCTATGGTCTCAGAGTTCACCTCCTCCTCTGGAAGCCCATTCCAGTTCTCCACCACCCTCTCTGTGAAAAATTGACCTCTCACATTGCCCCTGAAGTGCCCCCCCCCCGGAGTGTCAGTCTCTGCCCCCTTGTTATGTTTCCTTCCCTCCTCAGGAATAACTTCCCCGTGCCTCACCTGTTCATCCCTTTGACGTATTTAAAGGTCTCAATCATGTCACCTCTCTCCCTCCTGGTCTCCAGTGTATGCAGCCCCAACTCCCCACATCTCTGTTCATATGGTTTGCCCTTCATCTCCTGCACCGTCTTGGTCGCCCTTCACTGAACCCTTTCGATCACGTCTATATCCTTGTGCAGGTACGGCCTCCAAAACTGAACCCCATACTCAAGGTGTGGCCTCACCAGGGCTTGATACAGTGGCCAGGACCTCTCTATGGCTGCTGGTGATCCCCCTGCCAATGCTTGCCAGCATCCCGTACACCCTCCCCACTGCCCTTGAGCATTGCTTCCCTACCCTGAGGTTACTGGGGACTGTTACCCTCAGATCCCTTTCATCATCTGTCTCCCTGACTCTCTCCCCTCCCAGCACGTACTCAGCCCTCTGGTTTCTGTGTTCCAGGTGCATAACAGCACACTTCTTGATGTTGAATTTTAGCTGCCAGGTTTCCGCCCACTCCTCCAGTACTCTCAGGTCCCTTCTCATGTCCTCCACCCCCCCCCCAATTACCCTTGGGTGCATGCCGTCCGGCCCCATGGCCTTGTCCACCTTCACCCTGGCTAGTTCCTTCCTAATTCTCTCCGTGGTGAACGGATCTGATACCATCCCTGTACCCCCCTTCTTTTCCAACTCTGGCCCTCTACCCTCTTCCTCCATAAATACAGTGCAGAAGTACCTGTTCAGGTTTTCTGCCTCTCCCTGTCCCCCTCCAAGTGCTCCCCTCCTTCCCCCCTCAGCATTCCAATCCCCTGCCCTGCCTTCCTCCTCTCTTCCATGTGTCTAAAGAATGTCTTCTCCCTCCTGGCCTGTTTCGCTATTCTTTCCTCTATTTCCGCCTTAGGCTTTCTAATGATTTTACCTGCTAGCCACCTTGCTTCCCTGTAAGCCTCCCTGTCCCCCTCATCCTGAGTACTCTTGTATCTCCTGAAGGCCTTCTGCCTATCCCTACCACTCTTGCAACATCCCTGCTGAACCAAAGTGGCTTCCTTCTTCTAGTCCCTTTCCTGACACTTTTGATGGATGCCTGTGTGGCCTTCCGGATCTGGTCCCTGATAGCTACCCATAGTTCGTCTGCATCCCTTATATCCTCTATTCCTTTCAACACTTCCCTCACCAGCCTTCTTAATTTGTCGAAGTCTGCCCACTTAAAGTTGAGCACCATTGTGCTGGTTCAGGACCCCGTCCTTCCCGCCCTCACCTTGAACCCGACAGTCCTGTGGTCACTTTCCCCTACCACCACCTCCTTCACATTCTCCCTGCTCGTCAAGACCACATCTAACAGGTTGCCCCCCCCCCCCGGTAGGCTGCACAACCAGTTGTTTCAGGAACACCCCACTTAACCTGTCCACTATCTCCCTACTTCTTACTGAAGCTGCCTCGGGGATGGTCCAGTCCACATCTGGTAAGTTGAAGTCACCTACCAGCAGTGTATCCCCCTTGAGAGCCATTCTTTCAATATCCTGCAGCAGTGCCCTGTCTTGATCTTCTTCCTGTGATGATGGTCTATATATGACTCCCAGTCTTAGATATTCCCCTATCCACCTGCATAGCTTCAACCATAGAAGTTCCGTATTCCCGTCGCCCTCCTGTCCCTCCGATGCCTGTATATCCTGTTTAATGTAAATGGCTACTCCCCCCTTTCCTGTCCTTCTTGTCTCTCCTAAACAGCCTGAAGCCTGGTATAGCTGTCACCCACGTGTGGTGGTCCATCCACCAAGTCTCAGTTATTGCTATGATGTCTAACTTGTCATGCCTGATGATGGCCAGCAGTTCCTCTATCTTATATGCCAGGCTCCTGACTTCCCCTCCTTGGTGCAGCCTTCCTCCCCCATCTGATCTGCATCCTCTCTGTATTCCTTGAAAGCAGGACTGCAGGCCCACACCTCCCACATCTGCCCCTGCACCTAAATCTCTGTTGTTCTCATGCCTCCCCCATGCCACGCTCTTTATTTCATTCTTGACTTTTCTATACCAGTGGTGTTTATTGCACGGTTTACACTGTTCCTGCATCACTGTATTTCATTCGCCAGCTGCTCATTGTTTTCTCAGAGTTTTGCTCTTACATAGTGTTCACTAGTACTGAACCAACTTGATACATTCAGACTGTACTGAGTTTCATTCTTGTACCCTCTTAACCCTACACATACTCCCAAGCTTCATTCACAGAGCAATGCATCATGGGTACACAGCTGCTTGTGCACGTCAGGCTGGCAAGGCTGTTATGCTGTCTCACACTGTTACTCTAGGATGCATCTGGGAACAAGCCATTACATCTCAGTAAGCCTCTCCTGGTAAAACGTTTTCAATAAATAAATCAATTCTGTTTTATTTTGCTGTGTTGTAGATATATTATGTGGTAAAGCCAGCTGTTTTTTTTAATGATGATCTGCACTCCTCTATGTATCTGGCACTGCCATGCAAACACAAAGAAGTCAGCCCCCCCCCCCAAATAAAAACACAATATTATTTAGTCTGAGCTTGGAGGGAGTGTTTCACAGCTGGCACAAAAGGTTGCTGAGTCTGTGTGCCTGTGCTACTGCATCAGTCAAAGACCTACCCTCACACAGTACTGCAGCACAGACTAGCTCTGGCTTTCAGAATGGATGTGGTCAGTAGGATTAGAAAGCTTGGTGTGGCCGGCTTAGTGGCTCTGAGGGTTGAGGCACTGGACACCACACTTTGCACCACACTGATGACCTGGGTCCGGGAACAGACTCAGGCCACCGGGGTCTGCAGGGGAGAGGGTGGATCCAGTGTCTTAAGGACTGCTTTCCACCCTATGGGTTGGGTTTGTGGGATGCATCGCACTTGAGCAGCCCGTGGAGACGACCGGGGGTGGCGCAGCATTGAGAGGGAGCTCGGCAGATGTCTGCGTCACTGTGCTGTGTGTCACTGCACTGTCAGCTTCAAGGAGCTACTGGAGGAAAAATAGCTGGGCGTGACCATGCAGCCTGATGGTTGTGCTCCCACTGATCTGGAGGCCTGATGAGTCATCTCGGGGGGGGGTCTGGGCCTGTTCTGGAGTGGAGAAGTAAGGGGAGACCCTCTGCTGGGAGTAGGCACGGCCGTGGGACCCCTCATGTGGGTGAGCCCAGATGTCCTCTGGTCGATGGGGGCTAAGGCTGGATTCTCCCACCGCGCCGAGTAGGTGCAAAATAAGAATATAAAAAAAAAGAAAGCTTTGTGTGAGATTTGCTGAAGGGCTGCCCAGATTCAAGGTTATGGTGAACATCCGATAAGGTTATGGTGAGCTTCGGGGGCTGGTGGAGGCAGTGCGATCCAGTAGTCGGAGCACTGATCAGTAAAAATGGAAGATCCTAGGTTTAACTTCCACTGTAGCCACTTGCTTACTGTTTGGCATTGAGCAAGCAATTTGCCCTGTGAATTACAATTCCATCGTGACCCCAGGTCCTGTGGTGTTAGATAAAAAAAGGACCAAGACCTGTTCCAGCTGTTATCTTGAACCAAATCTATTTGTTAATTGTACATTAAACATGGAAACTGATGACAGATAAGGACTACTTTAGCCCACCTAGTCTGCCCATTTTCCCTACCTATTGCCGAACCACAGACCCTACCTGATCGACTTTAACCTCTATTTCCTATTGCTAGAGTTAAGAACTCACTTATTATAAAGTTGCATAAAAAACTTTATTTCATAAATGATAATTACAACAGATCAATGTCTCCCCATCAAAGCAGTACTAAATGGTTCACCATTAGGGCTTCTTCATTGACAGACACTGTCCAATATATACATTTAAATCCCTTTCTTTTAGGGGATTTCCAGGGTTCTTTATATCAGAAGTTCATCTGGGCCCCTTTCCCAGGTAAACTGATTTAAAACGTAATGCCAGAATGGACTACAATGCGGTGGACAAGTCATCTCTTTTTCAGGTGGGTTCTGGAGGCTGCGGCAGCAAACATACTGTTTCGTTACAGCGCAGGTCATCATATTTGTACAAATTACAACATGCAGTTCAAACACATTAACACAGATTTACTGCTACAAGGTAACTTGCTATAAAAATTAAAAACAAAATCAAGGTTACTTCCAGTTCCCAGTGAACTGGTGAGAGAAGCAAGTAGCATTTAGGAGATTAAACCCTTTGTAGGCAGGTAACTCTGTAAATTAGTATCAGCTGTAGGACCAACATAGATGTAACAACAAGAACAAAGTGCTCTAGCTTTCGGACCAACCAGTCCTTCTTCAGAAGCTCATGGCAGTTGTTTAGAAAATACAATACTTATAACAGCTAGATAATGCAGAGAAAAACAGAAAAAATATCCCCTTTCTCTGCATTATCTAGCTGTTATAAGTATTGTATTTTCTAAACAACTGCAATGAGCTTCTGAAGAAGGACTGGTTGGTCCGAAAGCTAGAGCACTTTGTTCTTGTTGTTACATCTATCTTGGTCCATTAAAAGGTATCACATCATTTGCTTCTGTATCTATTCTTGCAAGGACCAATACGGCAACTACTACATCTAGATTTTATCAGCTGAAGGGTGATGCATAACTTGGGGCTACAGCTGAACAACACAGAACCAGCAGTCTGGGCAGGTCATGCTAACGGAAACAGACGCTGGTATTTTGTTCAGATCTCAGCACAGACAGGGTCAGTCTCCAACCATACTTATACCCTTATCTGCTTTGACTGTGTCAAACATGAAAACACATTAAGGAAAAAAAAACTGCAAAGTAGTACTTGGTCATTTAAGCTTGGAAGGGACACTAGGTTCATCAAGTCTGCACCTCTAACACTCCTGCTTCATAAACAGTGCTAAAAACTATGCTGTTCACACATGTACTACTTTATAGGGATTCCCCACTCTCCCTACTACCCCGAGTACCCTGTGATTCCTGTGCTATGTCTTTTACTTAGACTCTGATTTCCATACTTCAGTTTCTCTTGCAGTAAAACACCAGTTCCAGTGACGTGACTGCTGTATCGATTTTGCAGTGACAGATCAGAAATTGCAACTGCCACCTTCATGCCTCTCAGCCTGTCAGCATTAAATGTGTAGCAGTGGCCTTAAAAATGTGGAACAAGTGGCCAACATGTGCAGCCCGTTTCTTATTTCAAGGAAGAGTAAATACAAATACTGGAGATCGTATATTTAGGTTTAAAGAATATTGCTATAAATTTAGGTTAATTTGTTGTAATGGTTAGCATTTCCTAAAATTGCTCCAACATCCAGCATCAGGGAGGCAGCACGGTCTAGTGGTTAGAGTGTAGGATTGGGAACTAAAAGACCCAGGTTCAAACCCCCATCATTGCTGTGTACCACTGCAAATACCCACATTTTGTAAACTATTGTATACTGCTGTAAATACCTTTTATAGCTGTAACTTATGTATTTTCTCTTTTTTATTCTTTTGAACCTCTTTAATCTTTTTTGCACTTTCTTTGTACCCTCGTTGTTTGTACTTAATTATCCGTGTTATATTTTTTCTGCTGTCCGTATTACCATTTGTTTGCACTTGCTGCTTTTACTTCTGTACCCTTCCCCTGGGTCGCATTTGGAAACAAACTTCGGTTCATGGTGCCTTTCCCGGTTATCCACTTTTAAATAAATAAATAAATAAAAATCCCACCACAGGCACTTGCCGTTTGATCTTGAGCAAGCCACTTAGCCACTCAGTGCTGCAGTCCACCTAGCTGTGGAAACAGGCAAAAACAGGACCCCACTGAAAATGAGATGTTGCATCTCAGCTTGGATATCCTGGGTAAATAAATTGTGAAAAAAAACTGTGGAGCATCAGCATATTTTCACAAACAGTATATTTCCACAGAGTGAGGATAAATGTAGACCTAAAATGTGTTGCACTAAGCATATGGCATAAGACTTGAGAGGCATGCACTCAGTGTAGTCTGTGCAGAGATGAAACAAGTTAAGAGTCTGCTATAACCCACCTGCAGATGACTTATAAAACAGCTGCCTCGTACAGGTGCAGCGGGCATGGACCAGTCACAGCTCTGAGCTTGCTCCGTTTCCCCCTGAGCACTGTGTGCCAGGCCAAGGGGCACAGCCTGTCCTGCTACTGTCCTCCGTCTTTCCAGCCACTTTCAGCAACAGAGACTCTTCACAAGCAGTGCACACGCAAAGATGAATGTTTCCTCAGTACTTTACTTTGACTTGCACATGACAGTTCTTAAAAGCTAAAGGAGAGGCGGGGAGAAAAAAAAATGACAAAAGTTTCTTCTTACCTTCCTAATGAACCAAGGTAGCGTACTGCTCCTCCAACACTCTGAGAAATTATGTCATGAAAATACAGCGGGTGTGGGGAGGAGGGGGTATCTTGGATTACACATCGGGTTAAGGTAGGCAAGCAGCTGCTTCAGTCAGCCAATAAATATAATATAAGCTCTCATTAGCCTCAGGCAATCTTGCATTGAAAAAAAAAATCCTTGACTAAGCTGGAACTTTTCTTTTGAGCTATGCAGTGTCTGCAGAGGGAGGACAGGGGTGTGCTAAAACACCCATGACAAAGGTCCCCGCCTTTTTGGATCTTAGCTTGACTATGACTGCATACCTGCCAGGAGTCTCACATGAGGCAGTAGGCCCTTTCTTTTTTGCCACTCAGAAGAAATCCCTCTGTTCTGTCCATAGAAGGTGCCGTTGCTGTCACACGATTTACACATAAAGATTTCTTAAAGCTGAAGTTCATATAAATTCCTGTTCATTAGCAGCCAGTGTGAACAATGTAAGCATTTGCTTATTCAGTGTTTCTAACTGGGAATGGACTGAAGGTAACCAGTTAAAAATCACCCTAGAAACTTGACAATTGTAAAATTTTGAGCCAAAAACTTCCTTAGAACCGCAACTTGGGGATCGGTATTGGGACCTCCACCGTTCAGTATTTTTATTGATGACCTGGGGTTGGGGGGGGTCTCAAGTAGAGCAATTGTATTTGTGGCTGAATCTAAGCTAATGAGCATTGTGGAGTCCAGGGTGGGGCAAGACAGTCTACAAATGACCCCAAATGTACTGGGGGGGTTGGGTTAATAAGTGGTAAATAAGCCTGCCTGATAGTGCAGTGGTAGGGTTACTGCTTGCTATGCTGGGGTCCCAGGTTCAGGAACAAACTCTGGTCATTTGAGGACTGACTGGGGAGGGAGGATCACATGACCCAGGGACAGCTGTTTTCCCTCAGGGAGGGGAGATGAATTGTTCGGCTGCCACCTGGGGGAGTTTGAAAGGCAGTAGAGTGAAACTGCAGCGAGGGCAGACGCCGGCATGCATGTCAGTGCAGGATGGCTCTCCTGGGAAGAAAAAACAGGAGCTAGAGGAAAAAGCCCTGGCCTGCGTTGCACTGGCAGGCCCAGGCATGACTAACGTAGCAGGTCATCTACCTCTGTTGTGGTCCTGGGTAAGCGGTGGATAACTGGTATGTCCATGAAAAGATCAGTGATGGGGCTGGGGGGTGGTGCTGGGCAAGTCGGGGAGCAGGAAGATCCTTAATTGAAGAAATAAACCAAGTGACAGATCGGCAGGATTAGGACTGGGGAGGGACGGGCTCAGGAGGCGGGGAAGCTGGCAGAGTTGCTTAATGAGTACTTTGTCTCGATAGTTACAGAGGGAGGCAGGGGATCCCTCCAGCCCAACAAGTGGGAAGGGGAGCCAGCAGAGTTGAGAGGTCAGACCAGGGGAAATGAGTGGCAGCTAGAAGGGGGAAATTACAGGGGGGAACACAAGAGACATTACTTCACAGAAAGGGTGGTGGAGCCATGGAATGCACTGCCTGGGAGTCTGGTGGAGGAGGGCACAGTGGAGGGCTTCAAGAAGGGGTGGGACAGGTACAAGGGGAAACTGGAGCCAAAGATTACCTTTTCTGGGGCTGGGGGGGTGGCAAAGCGAGCACCCAGTAGGAGGCCGGCTAACAAGCAGACATGACTGACCATCCAGCCTATTCTGCTGGCTTGTCGTATGTTAGTATGTAACTGGACTGGTCAGGTAATGCTACCGCTTGCCATCCAGGCAACCCACATTCACATCTCAAACCTAGGATGCCTGGTGCCATCTTGGATGCCTACCTCAGGGTGACAGGGGGAGAGGGTGCAATTTCTGCCAGAGATTCAGAGTGGTGGACGAGATCTTGGCTGATGATGTCACGGAGTTGGCTGAATTGATTGGGGGGGCTGTGCCTCACCACCCCCCTCACTTTACCACAGCAGATCAGTTAGTTTTGGGTAGCACAGCCCCCTGAGCCCGCCCCCCTTGCCACTCTATCTTCTACCTTCTACCACTGCTTTGCTGCTATTACTACTAATAGTTGATATGTCATCACTACTAATACTACTAATAATTAGCACTGAGATTTTAATGTCATCTGATGTGACTTCTCGAAATCACATCCGATGATGTTGAAATCTGAGACACCATTTTGAATGCCTGGTAAAAGCTGCGCCTGACCCTGAGAGGGCACCTCCTTCCACTGCATGGGTCACTCCACAAGAGCAGTCCCTGTGGGAGGGATGTTGGTGTGCTTTGGGGTAGGAAACCACCTTCTAGTGAGAGCATTATATTGAGCCGGACACTCATAGCCCATGTTCACTGGCACCACTCTGAAGGGCTAACCTCTAACCCAACACAGACTCTCCTAGAATGTCCCCCCCTCCCCCACAACTTGGCCATGGCGAGCTGAAAGGATGGAGGGAGTCTGGTGGGGGGGGACAAACTGTGATTGTCCGGTGTATTCATCTGGCCACGGTGGACAAACTGTGATTGTCCAGTGTATTCAGGTTGGCTATCAATAGGTTCATTGGAGTGACCAGAAGATGACCTGAGTGGGCAGCAGGTGGGGAGATAAGGAGCGGAGGTAAGCCTGACAGGAGCAAATATAGAGAAAGTATAAAAACAAACAAACAAATGGAATACAATGTGGGTAAGTGTAAGGTCCATCAATTTGGCCCAAGGAATTCTGGTTGGGTGTGCTATTTAAACTACTAGTAGCTGCAGACCATGACAATGACCTGTTGGGGGAGGCATCATTGATGGGAAGCTAGAGCTGTTGCAGCAATGTGCAGTGGCAGTAGGTAAGGCACATCGAATCCTGGGCAGCATTAAAAGGGGCACAATCAGCTGTGAAAGTGATGTGAATCTGCCCTTTAATTAGGGTTCAGGTAAGGCCGTACTTTGATTACTGTCAGTCTGCAATCAGAGTTGCCTCAGTATAAAAGTACACTGAAGCAATTTGAGAGAGTGCAGCAGAGAGCAACTAAAATGATTTAGGGAATGACATTGGAGAGGTTAAGCTACAGGGTACTGGGGAACGTTTAACAAAGAAACACTGGAAAGAAGGTCTGCCTTGATGCCAGGAGTCTGTGTAATAAAATCAGTGAGCTCCAGGCATCAGTGACAGACACTGAGGCAGACTTTATCGCCATCTCTTAAACTTCGGCCCCGGAGAATAGTTGTTTATTACATTTCTATAAAGTGCCCCTTCAGGGCTTGTGGCACCTGTACAATACACATAATAAATCATTTTTTATTTTTATTTATTTATTTATTTCAGATTAGGATTAATACCTTTGAGTCATGGACTCATTTACAAAGGTTCCAAGTCAAATACAGAAAACATAAGACAGACAAACTACACACAGGTTACATAAACTACACAGGATTCATTCATAAGCAAACACTGCAGGTTATAGAGGGTACATGCTACATTGGTTGTGGAGGGGATTAACCCTGAGTAACCCAGGGCACAACAGTTAGCTACAATTCAGTGTGAGGTTAGGAAGATGTTTCTTGCATAAAAGTTACAAGTGCAGGGCACAGCAAAAGGACTAAGGAATTCATTCAGTGCTTTAGTTAAATGCAGCCAAAAGGCTTTGTCAGTGTGTGGCATTGAAAAGTGATAGTGGAGAGGAGGAGGAGGATTGGCAAGGTGGGGTGTGCAGAGGGGAGTGGGAGTAGGAGGGTGGTGAGGCAGGGGGAGTAGTACGGGTGCAGACAGTAGGAGTGGGGTAAAGGTGGGTCAGGGGTAATCAGGATGGAGTAGGAGAGGGGTGGCATGGGGGTAGGAAGAGTAAAGGGATAGAAGCAGAGAGTGGAACAGTGAAATAGAAGCAGGGAGAGGAACAGTGGGAGGCACTGTGGTGGGGGCAGGGGTGGGCATGGTATCAAGTTAGTCTAGTGACCGAAGAGGTGGAAAGAAAGGAGCCAGGGGTCACTGCGTGTACGGTGGCTAGGTAATGTTAGCGGTTGTAGAAACAATTGTAGAAATAATGACTGGAACTTGTCCATCCCAGGGCACACAGTGTATAGACAGGATAGAAGGAAAGGCAAAGGGGGGGGCATAGCCCTATGTGTCAGGGAGGGCACAGAGGCTGTGAAGGATGGCCAAATAAGGGGAAGCAAAGGGAAAACAGAGTCACAGTGGGTTCACCTGACGGTGCCTTCAGGTGAGAAAATGTGGGTGGGGATTATCTATAGACCACCAGGACAAAGGGAAAGGAGTGACAGGGAGCTGAGGGAAGAACTGGCAAGGGGAGTGAAGAAGGGGGAAGTGGTGGCTGATCTGAACCTGCTGGATAATGACTGGAACATTCCAGCAGCCAGGTGCACCAGAATTCAGACCCTGGTGAATACATTGTAGGACTTCCTGCTGTGCAGCCAGGTGCACCAGAATTCAGACCGTGGTGGATACATTGTAGGACTTCCTGCTGTGCAGCCAGGTGCACCAGAATTCAGACCCTGGTGGATACATTGTAGGACTTCCTGCTGTGCAGCCAGGTGCACCAGAATTCAGACCCTGGTGGATACATTGTAGGACTCCCTGCTGGTGCAGCTGGTTCAGGAACCCACTAGGTAGGCTGCCATTCTTGATTTGGTGCTCACCAAGTCAGAGATGGTGAGTGGCGTGAGAGTAGGTGAGCCACTGGTGTCCAGAAACCATAACTCCATTTGGTTCAGGCTGGCCCTTGGGACCAGAATGCCTCAATCAAAAATTGAAGTTCATCCTAGATTTCAGAAGAGCAGACATCAGTCAGATGAGGGAGCTACTCTGAGACAAATTGGTGAGAAGCATCAGAGGTGTATGGGGAGGGCAACTAAGAGGACTGTTGTCAAGGCAACAAAGTCATGCACGACAATTGTTACAAAGCCAAATCGGTACAAGAGACCAACAAGGTTTGGAAAGGGTCAGCGCAGCAGTGAGGGCCAAGAAAAAAGGCTTTTATCAGGTACAAGGAAAAGCAGGGGGTGGAGGAATGGGGAGAGTACCAAATAAAAACGAAGGAAGCAAAGAGGATGATTAAGGAGGCAAAGGCAGACACAGAGGTGCTTATTGCGGAGGGGGTCAAAGGTGGTGAAAAACAATTCTTTACATATATTAAGAAAAAAGGTAGCAGGGAGGCGGTATTGTTAGACTACAAGAGTGGTGGTACGGTTCTAGAGGAAGATGAACAGAATGCAGCCGTCCTTAATGATTACTTCTGCTCTGTCTTTACAAGGGAAGACCAAGGGTCCCTGCTTAAAGGTATAATCAAGGTGCCTGTTTGGAGCATTCCTGGAATGAGGCAGCCAGTATTTTCTAGAGAAAGGGTCTAGGAGGAGCCTGAAGCCCTAAAAGTAGATAAGGCCCCAGGGCCGGATGGGATGCTCAAGGAATTGGTTGCAGAACTGGCTGAACCCCTAGTAGGATTATTTAGTAGCTCAATTCAGACAGGGGTAGTTCTGAAAGACTGGAGAGTAGCAGAAGTAGTTCTGCTACATGGGGAGGGGGGCAAGGAACAACTAAGGAATTACAGATATGTCAGTCTTGCCTCTGTAGATTGGTAAACTGATGGAGTCACTGATCAAAGAGGACCTTGTGGACTACGTAGAGAGCAGCGGTCTACAGGGTAGTAAACAGCATGGGTTTGTGGCAAGGAGGTTTTTTCAGATCATCCGGTAGTTTTCTTTGACCGGCTAATAAAAATAGTTGATAAGGGCCATGCTGTGGATTTACTCTATTTCGATTTCAGCAAGGCTTTCAACTTGGTGCCACACAGAAGACTGCTGAAGGAGCTGGGGGACCTGGGTACGGCTAGGAACATAGATGGGTAGGAAACTGGTTGAAGAAGAGACAACAGAGGGTGGTGGTTAATGGGGTCAGATTGAAAGAGAGGGAGATCATGAGTGAGGTGCTGCAGGGATCTGTCTTGGGTCCTGTCCCGTTCAATATGTTCATCAGTGTTGCAGAGGACATCAGGGGCAAGTTGTGTCTCTTCACAGATGACACGCAGCTCTGTGGTAGAGTAGATAGCAACAAAGGGATCAAGGAGATGCAGAGGGATCTGCAAAGACTATAGAGGTGGCCTAAGGTTAGGCAGTTGAAATTCAGTGTCAAAAAATGTTAAGACTATGCACTTAGGGGAACAGGACAGAGTACTGGATTGAATGGGTTAAACTGAGCACTACAGCAGAGGAATGGGACCTGACAGTCAGCGTGAGTAACTCCCTCAAATAATCAAGTCAGTGTAACATAGCCTGTAGTAAGTATGATGGGATGCTGGGGTGTATCGCAGGGGGTGGTAGTAGCTGGAAAAAGGAGGTACTGCTACCTCTGTATAGGTGACTGGTGAGGCTGTTCCTCGAATACTGTGCTCAGTTCTAGAGTCCTCACCTAAGGAAGGACAGGAACAGACTTGAGACGGTGCAATGCAGGATGACAAGATGATTCAAGGCCAACAGGGCAGAGCTTATGAAGATCGTCTTAAGGCACTGAACATGCACTGACTGGAGACCAGGTGGGGGGAAGGGGGAAAGAGACTTTCAAGTTCCTGAAAGGAGGGGGTGCTGTGGGGCCTGAGCGGAGTGATCACCCTGGAAACACAGCTACTCAGCTAGAGCATTTTAATTTAATAAAACTACCTTTTTCGGTAAAGCTGACCCGAATAAATTGGTACAGGTCGATAGTGGGAGGAGTGGAAAGAAGAATTGTTTAGTCAGAGGGCAGTCAGCAATTTGGAGATGCCTGTAAGGATGAAGGAAAGAGAGCTGTGGCCAGTCCCAGCACAAGGTTGGCCAAGCTGGGAACTACTGAGGCAGATGGCACAGAAGAGACACTGCAGTCCCTAAGACGGAGACTGCACAGGTGATAGTCTCCACCATGGCCATGAATAATAAACTGAATGCTGTTACTGGGCGCGTCATAACAGTGGAGACCTTGGTCCAGGCGCTACAGTCGGAGATGGAAGATGGAAGATGTCCAGTGCCATGCAGATCAGTGTGAAAGTGCCTTGCAGCAGAGAGTGAAGGAATCACAGCACATTCAAACATGACTTGAGTTTTTAGAAAACCAAGTATGCAGCCACAATATTCATGTCCATAGATCCACCAGAAGGAGCAGAGGTGGACCACTCCGTGCTGTTCCTCTGGGAATAGTTAAAGGAGCAGTCTGGCTCCCATGCAGAAAATCTGAACTTTGCCATTGTTAAAGCCTTTAGGATTAAGCCTTGGGAACGACAGCTGGAGGATCTCCCCCGAGCTATGGTGATTGTGGTGGGTAGTGTGGGGACTCGGGACTTGGTTTAAAATTTAGCAAAATGTTCTGGGCCTCTCTCAGCCAAGGGTGCAACAGTTCTACTTTTCCCCGGTGTCTGCTCTGCTGCCTGCCAGCGAAAAAAATGCATTGATGGGGTCTGCAGTGTTGTTTTGTTGTTGTGGAATTTTATTGTAATTTATTGTGTTTTTATGATGTATCTTTATATGCTTTTATGTTTTGTATTGAAATTTGAATTTATGATATTAACTTGTTCAGTGCTTTGATATATTGAAAGGTGCTATATAAATAAAATTATTATTATTATTATTATTATTATTATTGTTGTTGCGGGACTTGAATGTTCCACACTCAGTTCAGTTCCCGGTCAAATTTAGGGATAGTCTGTAACAGCAAAACTTAAAAGTTGGAAACGCAGGAACTAGGCCGTGAAGATGGCGATCTCCATATGCACCACGAAGAACCAGACAATGTGGGAAGAAGAGACCGACACTTCAACAGCACCAAGACTCTTTAACTTTCACTAGTTTGCAGGGTGTAGCATCTGCAACAAGCCACCATATGGTGTTTGCTTTCTGCTGATACCAAGCTCAACTAGATATGCTAGCAGTTTTTATATTGCAGTGCTACACAGAGTGGTAAATTATGATTTCATTATCTGCTTCCAGTCCAATTCGGGGGGATAATAATAGTGGCTAGAGTGAGAGACTATGCAGTGTAGGGAGTTTGAACTATTTAAATGACTGTAAACCCACCATTTGAGATTGACAGTTTGCTGCCACTCAAATTGTGCACTGTTCTGCCTTTTGATTAACTGGCAAATTTCATGTTTTATGTTTTTTTGTATTCTTTGGTAACCAGGCCCACTAGGTACAAGTGTGTTTTCAATAGCAACCCAGGAGCACTGGGGTGGTTAAGTAACTTGCTGAGATTCATGCAGTATACAATTGGAAGTTGTGGGAATCAAACCCAAGTCTGCTAGAAGTTCCAAGCTCATTCTACAGCTCATTACTCTAACCCCTAGGCTATACTGCCAGCCCAAATTTAGCGGAACTTTGTATCGCAACTGAACAAGTTAATTAGTAGATCTGAGGGGTTGGGGGAACCAGGCTACCAATAGTTTTACAGGAGGGGATATACACGTTGGTTAGCTCATGGCATCTATTGCCCATTACAGGCTTAGGAGGCTTTATGGGCATTTAAAGGACATTCCAGTTAACTGTTTTATTTCCCATGCCTTTATGGGTTACACAGCTTAATGAGAACTTACCATCATTATAGTTTAGTCGGTAGCCTTTCTAGTGTTAAAGTTATATTCTTGGGATGCAGAGGCATCCTGTATATTACTAGACTGTAAAATCCACTTGGCTCCTGTATCCGATATGATGTTCCTTGAATGGAATGTATTTGTATTTTGTACATTTTCTATAAAATGAGTAAAATATAGTTATAAAGAAAGTTACAAAAAGGAATCGACAAGGTGAACTGCAGAGAACTATTTAGCAGGAGTACAGATTCACGAGTGGAAACTGGCAGTGGGCGGGGGGGGGGCGATTAAGAGGGATATGAGGAAGTTCCGTTTTGTGGAAAGGGTGGTGGAGTCATGGAACAGTTTGCAAGCAGAGGTGGTAGGCACCAAGACCTTCAATGGTTTCAAGCATGGCTGGGACAGAGTGAAGGGTCTGATGATTGCTCAGGTTGGTAGCAGTAGGGAAGCACTGCCGGCCTTAAGAATAGGCAAACTAGGCAGTTGTATCAGGCACGCAGCAGCAAGGGGGTCCATAAATACAGTGGCATTTAATAAAAAAGAAACCTAAGGGATGATTTAAAACATTTTTTTGGGCGGTGGGGTGGGGTGGGCGCCATTTTCAAGTTTTCCTTGGAGCACCTCATACCCTATAGCCAGCCCTCTAGGGAGGGAAGCAGGGGGTTGGACCAGGAGGGATAAAGCCCAATATTGACAATAGGTTCTCAGGCGGATGGGGAACTCCAGTCAGACTAGTTGGACCTTTAGTTTTTGTCTGCGTCTCTATAAACATAGAAAGTGTTGGCAGAAAAAGTCTGTTGGTCCATATAATCTGCCCTTTTACACCCTATTCTACCCTGAAACCTATCATCTAGCCAAGGAGTTGGCCCTCGCTTCCCCCCTTTCTCCCTGCCCTTCTGCTATCCCCTTGAGTAACTAGTAAGCCTTTAATTAATTGAATTAAGGTTTAATTTGGTTCCAGCCATTTTGAAACCATTAATGGTTCTTGCACCCACCACCTCTGCTGGTGGGCTGTCCCACAGTTCAACCACTCTCGCTTTAAAATAGAACTTTCTCACGTCTCTCTTGAATCTTCCACCTACCACTCATGTCTCTGTGTTTTTGATTTTCCAGTCCTGCTGAATATTTCCCTGCAGTCTGCTTTGTTCCTTCCCTTCAGGAACTTGAAGGTCTATTTCATATTGCCCTTCTAGTCTCCAGTGAGTGCATGTTCAGAGCCTTAAGCCGAGCTTGGAATTATCTGCCCTGTTGGCCCTGAATCACTGTGGTAACCCAACGCTGCACCATCTCCAGCCTGTCTTTGTCTTTCCTTAGGTGGGGACTCCAGAACTGGGCACAATGTTCCAGATGTGGCCTCACCGTGATCTATAGAGAGAGAATAATGCCTCTTTCCTCCTGCTGTCGAACCCTCTCCCAGTACATCCCAACATTCTGGTTGTCTTACTGTAGGCCTTGTTGCATTGACTAGATTGTTTTAGGGAGTCACTGATGGTGACTGTCCGGTCCCATTCCTCAGATGTAGTGTTCAGCTTAACACCTCCCATCTAATATTCTGTGCTGGGTTCTTGTTCCCTATGTGCATCACCTTACACCTGTTGAATTTCAACTGCTAAATCTTGGACCACCTCTGCAGCACCTTTACTGCTTCCTCACTGTCTATCTTGCCACGGAGCTTAGTGTCATCCGTGAAGAGACACATCTTGCTCTGTATTAATTATACCTCAGGTAGTACACTGGATATGTCCTCGCCTTGCAAGCAAAGGGTCAGAGTTTGATTTCCATGAGAACATATATCTGCCATCTTATTTTTTCAGAGGAGGGCAACAAAGATGGTACAGGGATTGCATCACAAGTCCTATGAGGATAGGCTGAAGGACTTGAATATGTACTTCCTGGAGGAGAGGAAGGAGACAGATGATATAATAGAGACAAACAAGTACATTGCAGGGAGCGACAGTGAAAAAGCAGGGATACTGAACAAATATTTCTGCTCAGTATTCACAATGGAAAAGCAGGGGGAGATACCTAATCCAGTCAATAGAAGCACTCTGGATAGGGGGGTTGATATTAGTCCTTTCACAGAAGAAAGGGTTCTGAAAGAACTCTTAAAACTGATGGTGGATAAAGGAATGGGTCCTGATGGGATTCACCCAAGAATTCTAAAAGAACTAAGGGAAGAACTAGTAACACCACTGACTACCTTTTTTAATAAATCATGGGAGGATGGTGTGGTACCTGAGGACTGGAGGAGGGTGGATGTGATTCCCCTTCACAAAAGTGGGAGCAAGACAGAGGCAGGAAACTACAGACCTGTCAGTTTCACTTGCATCTGTCCAGGAAGGGAACAAGTCTTTTGAGCAGTCGGTTTAAATGCTTCATTGGCAAGCTTTTAAACTAGTCAAAGGGGGAGGCACTGATAAGCAGCAGGAAAATCCCAGCCTCTCCCTACAAAACAGGGTACTAAATGAGAAAAAGACCGAGGTAGAAAGGTCAGTGAGGGATGCTGCAACAGAAGGTAAAGCCATCAAAAAATGGAGAGCAATGAGTACCAATGCCCATAGTCTGGGTAACAAGCTTCCTGAATTAGTGGCCTTGATGGAGGAGGAACATCTGGATATGTGGCAGTCACAGAAACATGGTACACACAAAACCATGACTGGGACGTAAACATACCAGGATACACTATCTACAGGAGGGACAGGGAGGGTAAAAGAGGAGGAGGAGTAGCTCTTTACATAAGGAAGGAATAAAGCAACAGAACAAAAGGGTAAACAGGAGGAGAGAAGAAGCACTGTAGGTAAATTGGAGACAGGCAATGGCACCACAATCCGCTGGGAGGTTGTATACGACCTCCTTCTCAGGGAGGAAATGGACAAGGAAATGATAAGAAATATACTTAGAATGGCAGAAAAAGGGGAGATATTGCTGATGGGTGATCTGAATATGCCAGATGTTAACTGGAGTGCAGTTGTAGCAGCCAAGCATACCACTAAAGCAGTAGGTAAGGCTAGGGAGATGTTGGGGTGTATTAGTAGGGGTATCGCAAGTCATAAGAGAGAGGTAATAATCCTTCTTTAGAAGACACTGATTAGGCCCCATCTAGAGTACTGCGTGCAGTACTGGAGGCCACACCTGCAGAAGGACATTAACAAAATGGAGGCAGTCCAGAGAAGAGCAACCAAAATGGTACAGGGACTGCATCAGAAAACATATGAGGACAGATTAACAAAGCTCAATATGTATACCCTAGAGCAAAGAAGGGAGAGAGCTGATTATATGATTGAAACATTCAGACATCTTAAGGGCACTAACAAGGTGAAAGAGTCTAACATGTTTCAATATAAGAAAAATTGCAGGACAAGAGGACACAGCATGAGATTAGAGGGAGGTCGATTAAGGGGTAATGTGAGGAAGTTCTTTTTCACAGAAAGGGTGGTGGAGGCATGGAATGGCCTACCTCAGGAAGTGGTGGATATGAATACAACGCAGGGCTTCAAACAGGCATGGGATAGGCATAAGGGAGTAATACAGATGAGTATGGACAGATAGACCATTGACAAAGTACAGGCCTATGGCACATTCATGAGGTAGAAAAAATGGGCAGACTGGATGGACCTTGCGGTCCTTATCTGCCATCAACTTCTATGTTTCCTTTGCTCTTGCTTTTCTCTCTAACACAATGGGATGTTGCATCAAGTATTGCATCCTTAATGCTTGCCCACTTTGCCTGTAAACCCTCACCTGTATTTCTTCTTGCCAGGGCTAGCTTAACTCTGCTGGCCATTTTATCAAAGTCAGCTCCGCTGAAGTCCCATATTTTTGCCTTGGAATGGGATGATTTAGTTCTAGTGGCCAAATTGAACCATACCATGTGATGGTCACTGGCCCCCAAATCAAATCAAATTTATTTTTAAAACGCTTTTCAACAAACCAAAGCGCATATACAATATACAATATAAAACATAAAATCAGATAAAAATATGAAATAACAGGCAGCAATCACAGAACTAAACATTATCTCCAAATGCCTTTTCAAATAAATACGTTTTTAATATGGATTTAAAAGTCTTGGTGGACAGGCACTCTCTAATCCAACAAGATAGAGAGTTCCACAGGGTCGAGGCTACGAAAGAAAAAGCCCTAGTGCCTGATGTCTGCAAACGGACCCTGGGAACCTCTAGCAGTCCCTCGTCGTTGGGGTGGAGGTGGCAGTAGGGCCGAAGGAGGTTTTGCAAGTAACCCAGTCCCTATCCATTTAGGGTCTTATAGCTCAGCAACGTGACCTTGAAGGTGATCCTCTATCGCACCAGCAGCCAGTGCAGTTCGTGCAGCATGGGTGTGATGTGGCTAGTTCTTGACAACCTGTCAACAACCTGACCACAGTGTTCTGCACTAGCTGCAGGTGATTGAGATCTACCCCCGGTGACCCTAAGTATAGAGCATTGCAGTAATCAAGACGAGAGGACACAAAGGCATGAACCAATGTAGGAAGGTCCTTGGGCGGAACAAGGTGTTTTATCCAAGCGATGTTCCTCAGATGATAAAATGAGGGCTTGACAACTGCTGACACCTGCGCTTTTAGTGTCAGTTCGTTATCAAGCGCAATGCCCAGATTCCACACCCATTCAGAAGGTCTCAACTATTTACCCCCCAGCACAATGCCAGACAGTTGTCCAGGAGTCAACTTCTCTACCCGCTGACCTGGGTCCACCACTAACACCACAGTCTTGTCTGGATTCAGTCTCAACCAGCTGCACTCATCCAGTCTTGGATCTCAGTGAGGCAGTTGTTAAAGACCAAGATCGCACTGTCCTGTTCCCGTACAAAGGACAGATAGAGCTGAGTATCATCTGCTTAGCAGTGAAAACTCAGCCCATACCACCTTATAATGTCTCCCAACGGCAACATATACACCATGAACAACATGGGGGACAGCATGGAACCCTGTGGCACCCCACAAGACAGGGATAAGGGGGCCAAGGAAAACATCCCTGACGCCACCCTCTGAGTCCTGCCTGTGAGGAAAGAATGGAACCACCTGAGAACTGTCCCGGAAAGTCTGCAGAGTAGCCACAGATAGTCCAGCAACATCCTATGATCCACGGTGTCAAATGCTGCAGAGAGATCAAGGAAGACCAGAATCGAATGACTCCTCCGATCCCTCGCTATGAGGAGATCATTAAGTACTCAAACTAATGCCATCTCTGTACTATGCCTCTTCCTGAAACCGGACTGGAGAGGATCATAGACTTCGTGGGTGGTAAGAAAGTTCTCGAGCTGCAGCACGACTACCTTCTCAATAACCTTGCCCAAAAAGGGTAGGTTAGAGACTGGTCTGTAGTTTGCAAGACAGTCTGGGTCACAGGAAGATTTCTTTTAAAGGGGTGTCACCACAGCCTCCTTCAGCGGGTCCGGAAACATTCCCTGATCCAGTGAGCACCAGACTATCTCAGCAAGGATCAGTCCGATGACATCCATACACCCCACAAGGAGGTGGGTTAGACCAGGATCCAAACTACAGTAAGTCGGTCGCAAGCTCTGAACAATCTTCATGATATCCACGATCGCTGGCTGATCAAAATCTGTCCAGACAGACCGGGTGCCTGTGCCCTTGCATCGACCACCGCCATACTCATTTGAACGAGTCAGGCAGATCTCCGACCTGATGGAGGACACCTTATCTGCAAAGAATTGAGTGAACTCATCACACTTTAATTGTGAAAAAGCTCTCTGGTCCCAGAGGCAGCCTGGATTGCACGGCCTGTCCACAGTCCGGAAGAGCAGAGCTGGTCGATTCTTTGCTGCAGCAATCTCCCTGGACAGGAACGCTGCCTTTTTACAGATTACTGATTGATAGTCCAAATAATGGGCCATCAACCTAAGTCCGTCCTCCTCGCAGCCAGATTTCTGCCAACAGTGTTCCACCCTTCGCCCCATTTTTCTCAACCCCCTCAAGGTCCTATCAAACCAAGGGGATCGAGGACGGAGAGGGAGCGGGCGAACTCGGACAGGAGCTATGGAATCCAGGGCCCTCAGCACCATACTATTATAGTGCTCTACTCGGTCTCCTGGATCCAAGCATTCCAATGGCCTACTCGATAGGTCCAGCACCGCCATCAGACCCTCTGGGGTAACACCCTCAAAGGGCGGTACTGGACCATCTCCAAAGGGGCGGGTCTCACAGGGGAAGCCTCGAAACTGAACCTTATAGAATGATGGTCCGACCATCCAACTGGTTCCACCACCAAGTCAGCAGCCTCCATGCCCAGGAGGAACACCAGATCCAGGGAGTGACCCTGAGAATGGGTTGCAGCGGTAACTACCTGTGTGAAGCCCAACAAGGTCATCAGTTGGAGGAAGTTCTGCCCAGAATGCGAGAGTTCATCATCAACCTAGGCACTGAAATCCCCCAGGACCAACCACCTGGGGGATTCCAACACCATGTTGACCGTGAAGTCTGCAACTTCCTGCAGGAAAAATTTCCCATATCTGGGTGGACGGTAGATGAGAAGAATCCTGCTGCCCACACCTGCTTCCATGACACACTCAAAGGATCTGTTGGTCCCCACTGGAACCTCTACAAGGCCCAGTTCTGTCTTGACACAAATGTCTATGCCCCCGCCCCACGATCCAATCTCGGGAAGTGTATCACTGAGTACCCGGCTGGAACCGCTGATTCTAATACTGGACCGGCATTCTCGTTCAGCCAGGTCTCGGTGATACAAACCAGGTCAGATGTCTCAACAAGATCAGCAATAATTGCTGCCTTGTTTTTTATTGACCTGACATTGCATAACACCACCCGAGTTGGATGATAGGCCATGGAAAAGCAGGCCACTTGCCCACTACCCATGGAGCTCTTGGGTATGGGAACCAGGCAGGGAGGTCCCCTTTCCTGGACCCATTTCACCCCAGGGCGCCTCCTTGATCCAACTACCCCTATCGGCCCACCCCGCATCCCTCCGCCAGATCCAGGGGCCCAGCCCCTCCAACCCTTCCGAGCAATCCCCAGAGCACGACAATGCATATATATCATGGGCTGCCATGGGGGGCTATAAAAGGGGTGTAGGTCCCTCAGCCTGGAGGGGGAGTAGCGCCTGCCCACCGAAAAATGGTCCCAACACATGTTGCCAAAACTATATCAGCAGTGAATCCAATAATAAACTATTAACAAAAATCCCTATTTTAGAAAACCAACAACCCCCCCCAAAAGTGAACCCCAGACACACCTTAAAAATTAACAGTAAATCAATAACTCATATAAAGTCACTGATGAGCATACTGGAACGGACTGGACCCGGGACTGAGTCCTAGGGGGAGGAGTCTGGTTCAATAGATAAGTATTTATTATTTAAGTATTTATTTGGAATTACTCCAACTGGGATAATCTTATAAGATGCAGCATCTTGTTTATGTGGCAACCTCAGAGAGGATAGCAGCAGTCAACAGCTTAGCATAGTCCAGCAGGAATAGTTACATACAGGCTAACATATGCTCAGGAAAAACCTTGTACAGGTAAGTCGTCAAACAGTAATCAAAGCAAGCTAACAAATTGTGTGTGTGTGTGTTGGGGGTCTACAGTAAGCAGAGTATAGGCCTTGTTATGCATATTGATCATAGATGGGGAGAGGATTCTGCAAAACATATACAGGAGGTTCTAAGGTGGTTGGAAAGACTGGGCTTGAAAACTTGCAAGCTAGAAGCATTCCTCAGCTAGAGAGAGAGTTTGTATCTGGTATTGGATGCTGCAATAAGGCCTTTCTACCAAATCCATGCTTCATCCAGGAATTGAGAGGGTTAGAGCTGCTGTTGAATGGCGGGAATAGGCACTGTTTGACTGTGAGGTGGGCTAGGAGACAATCCAGCACTGTTCGGTGTGCACAGTTGTACAACAAAAAAAAGCCAGTGGTAGCCATGCCTGATTGAGGGACTTGTCTAGTTAAGCTGGTCATGCAGCAGACAATAATGGGTAGACCATCCACAGGAGAGGATGAACCTGCACATATTACTGTACCTGCACAACATGTTGTACAAACTGTCAAGGGGCAGCAAAGTGGGTTTGATTGCACAGTGGTATATGATGTGTCTGTAGTCAATGGCAAGAAATAGGAAGTGGAAGACCACCTGCTTCCTTATGTCAGTGCTGAGGCAGTGTTTAGACCTGTAGAAAAAGTTGCACTTGGGTCCTACGGTTATTAAGATGTGATTAACATGCCTACTGTATATACGTAATACATCAAGCCAGATGCCTTGATATCTGACTACATTGACTTGCTCAGTAATGTTGCCATCTAATGTTATTATTGCGCATGGATCAGTTGAAAGAGTTAGCAAGTTCTGGGATTCAAATATGATAGACATAGGTCTTCCCGGTATCAATCTTCACCATTCATCACTGGTAGGTCTAGCGGCAGGCACTAGGACCCTGTGAGAAGCTTGTAACTTGAAGCTTTTTTAGCTTCCTAAGGAGGAGGGTCCAACGTTGGGGATGGCACCACCCTCGAGGATGATATATTACGTGGCACTCATGGGTTGACCAATAACCGGCGCTGATTTTGGTGTCAGTTCTGGTTCCAGTGCTATGCACGGTGCTGGGTTGGATACCAGAGCCGGGGTGGGATCTGGGATAGGTTTTGGCACCGTCTCTGGTGCCGGGGTTATTTTGGAGCCCCTTATCTCAGATACTGGGGACCAACCGATGAGCAGGTCCATGTCTGGGGAGGTATGTGTGCCTGGGGAGATCGAGGTTGGCATGCGGGTACTTTGCCAGGGCTGCTGGTGGCTCTGGGAGGAGTCGCAGTGTGGACCCTTCACTCCTCCACTCACTGGACTAAGTGGGGTCTGCAGCAGGTGGGGCTAGGGGCCACCCACAAGGGACAGACCGGCTCTGATCCCCCCATTGTGGGGTCCTTGCCCATGGGCACCACTTTAGCCACCCCTGTTCAGTTGGGCAACCTACAGTGGGTGAGTTGCACGGCCCCCCCTTAGAAGGGGTCCCCTGTGCATTCTTGTAGCCCTAGCAGAGGTTCTGCTCTGGCTCACCAGACCTCTCCTCCGCTGTCGGACCCTCTGCCTCTCCCCCTTCTCTACCAGGTCTCTGGGGCCCTTCAGGGCAAATGACCTGGGGGCAGTTCAGGGCATCAGTGGCTGCCTTCCCTGGTACCTCAGAGCCCTAGATGAGGTCATTTTTAGACCTGAACCTCCAACTGCTCCTGACTGTGAACCAAGCTCCTCTGCCTCCTCGTCTTCCTCCCCCGAGGTAGAGGATCCCTCTGTCCACCTGTCCTCAGATGCTTATATCACTAGCTATCAATGATTCCTGTCAAGGATGCTAGGGGACCCCGCTCCACATCTCCCACTTTGCAAGCCGCAATCCTAACAATGCAACGCACGCTTTCCTTCGGGAGTATAGTGCTGAAAAAATTATTTTCCCTCTGTGGCCTATCCCTTTCATGGAGGCGTCACATCCAGTCTGGCAGCGTCCCTCTGCCCCTTCTCCAGCCCTAAGGGACTGCCAGCGCAGGTATTGTGCACCCAAGGGGTCTCCAGGTGCTATGCTCCACCAGCTTCGGGAGTGCATCTCCTGGATATCCCTTCCAGGCATTGTTGCCCAAGGCACGACTGCACCCTAGACTCTGAATTGACTGAGTTTGACTGTTGGCATAGAAGGGTTTTTCAGCATTGCACCTTCTTTTGTGCACCTTTGAACACCAGGCACACCAGGCTGCCTACGCTAGGCATCTATGGAAGGCGACGGGACAAGTGACAACCTTGAGTAACACAGAGATGACTAGAGAAGCCATTTGCCTTTCTGCATGAGGTCTGGAGCTAGAGAGACACCAGGCAAGGACGTCCTATGATGCCAGTGAGGTAACTTCCAGGCTGGCCATGTGACAGGGTGGAATAGGATCCTGTCCCAGTTGTTATGGAAAGAGTTTAAATGCAAGAATCTGTTCTGTTCTATTCCTTTCCTGTCTCTTGTCTGTCTGGTTGTGCAACCAAATTTTTCTGTGAGACCTAGGATTTGATCACCCCGACAGTCTTGCAATTCTTTGCCTCTCACTATCTCTTAGTCTTCCCTTGCTTTTCTGTCTTTTTTTTTCCCTTGCATATCTGCTAATATAAAAATATATGCAAATCATTGTATGGAAATGTAACCGATATTGGGATCCCCTTTGTTTTGAAAATATATAGTGTTAATTTTTGAAATGTATATAATGTTGGTTTGAGATGATTGCAGAAAGCTATCGGAAACTCAAGAGGCTACCTGAGTGCAAATTTTTAAGCCTTTTGCAGAAAGGTGGTGGAAAAGGGGCCTCAGCTCAGGCACACTGTGTTCCTGCCTTGCACCTGCCTGAAACATTCAAGAACAGGATGCTTGTTAAGAATGGGAGTTGGAAGGACTTATAAGAGAGCTGAGCTGCAACTGCTAGAGAGAGAAGAATGGACACAGAGATTGAAGAAAAACTCAGATGGACTTTTTCTGTTTATTTGGCCTTTGTAAATAGCTATACTGAACAAGTTTATTTTTTATGTTACTGCTAGTGTAAATAAATATTTTTGGTGAGTTCTAGAGCTGCTCCTGGTTTTCCTGTGCTTCCTGACCTGTGCCTCAATGACAGGCAGGAACTGCAGTCTACATTAGGTGGACAGCGTGGCTTCACCTTTCCAGGTTTTTCACCCCTGGCCCGGCGTAGGGTGATTGCCTTTGTCTTCCAAGAGGCTCATTTTTTCTCCCGTGGGGTGAGGCAAGAATTGTCAGGGTGCCTACATTCTCCCAGGCAGTGGGAGTCTCAGCCTCACCCCGACAAGTCTCAGGCCTAGGGTATACCATTGCCGCAGCGACTCCCTGACGGCGAAGACCATCATAGCGACAGGATTTGGCCAAAATCCGCATGTCGCTGTGATGGTCTCAGCATGGCCAGGGGATTGCCTTGCAGGGTGTTTTACCCCCCCTCCCCCGTCCAACTCCAACTCAGAGTTAGAATCCTAGAGACCGGGGTGTATGGGGGGTTCTGGAAACATGGAGGCATCTCCGACACTCGGCAATGCGGCTGTCGCTGTTAGGGATGTCTCTGTTACCGCTGTCGCTGCGGTAAGGTAAAACCCAGGTCTAGGCAGGCCCAGGGATAGAAATTAACTTTTTTTAGTACTTGTACCACAGTGCATGTGGCCAAAACATAACATGCACAAAAGACAGGTTACCTGCACTAGACAAAAAAATAGAAATTAAACTAAGGAGACAGAAAAATATTAAAAATGTTAGTACTTTGCTTCACTCACTTGATTTTGTCCTGCCTAATTAACCACTCAGAACATTGATTAAGGACAGTCACACCACATTATACATCCTCCTTCACACTTTTCTTTTCCACGAGAGCTGTATTTGAACTGCATCAGTGATCTGTGCTGTCTCACATGTCCCATATCAGGACTCCGCCCCACCCTCAATTCTGGGCTCTGATTGCTTCTGAATAGCATCCATCACATAGTGTTATCCCATCGATAACTGCTCTTCACAGCAAAAAAAAAAAAAGCTGCTCTGCTGACCAGTCACCCAAGACCGACTTCTTAGCAATCACATAATCTCCTACCACAAGCCATCGAGTTTACATATTTTCAGCAACAGTGACGGTACTCTCACGATTGGTTGCTAAAGAGCCTCTCTCTACTCACACACATACATTGCCCAGCAGTGCCAGTCACAGTAATAACCCAGAGATGTTGACACTGTCCGTTCGCATGAGGTGAGTGACTGATAGCTGGCACTCTTAGTCTGAATCCTCCACCCACCCCACTGCCATGATTGGACCTGGCACTCTGCAGTTTCTTCTCTCTCTTGTTCTCTGCTCTCCTCTCCTCCACTAAGCACATGGAGAGTGACTTGCACCAGCAGTGCAAGCAATATAAAATTAAAAAAAAAATCACAGCTCATGCTTGCTCCTGGCTTGGCCATACCACCACCCCCCAGGCACCAACTGCAGCTTACGGTGTGCCGGCATTTTGCAAGTCTTTTGTGATTTAAAAAAAAAGTATTTGTCACTGGGCGTGGGTACAGGATAACACAGTTTCAGGCAGACTGCAAGTCAGGTGCATAAAAAAACGCATGGTTGCGTTTATCATTTTATTTTCATCAAGTAAAATATACAGAAAGCAAAATGGTAAGTCAGACAACTGCTTAGCTTCAAGTTTCCAAGGCTTTTCTTCAGCCTAGCATGAATTAAACTGTGAAAGCACATACTACCAGGAGGTCTTTCACCTTCCTCAGTCAGTATTCAACTGACCACCCTATCTATCCTGTCTCAGCACTGAGGTAGGGCTTTTTATAAGCTTACTAAAAGTTGGAAAAACAATTTCCCCTGCCTTTTGATTAACAGCAGACATGACATAAAACTAGCCACTAGGGGTCACTACTGCACCACAGAGAACAGTTATTTGGCACCTGGAGAACATTACATAACTTGTTTACAACATTGTTAAAAGGTCAGAGCCAAGGTCAGAACATTCTGTGCTCTCTTAAACTGTCTTGCAGGGTCATATGTAAACATTAATCCCCGACAGAGGAGGGCTGTACTAGTGGATTAATGCCTGCGGGGGGGGTTGGTGCATGAGGCCCACAGGCCGAGTGCTTCCAACCACCAATCAGGCATTAATCCACTAGTAGAGCCCGACTCTGGAGGGGATTAATGCTCTTGTAACATGGGAAATGAAGTGTAACAACTGTGGGGTTATATACTGTGCACAAAATGTTATGGAGCGATATAGCTATTTTTTTACTATTTCTGCATCTTATGGATATAAACAAACATAGTGAGATTTCATTACAACCATGCTTATTTATATGGTGGTGTTAATTTTTTTTACAAAGATTAACAGTTGGTTCATTTAAAGCTAACTGATTCATTATTCTAATACGATATTTTAGTAAGGAAAACATACGTGCAATATTTTTTTTATTTCACTCGAAACACTTCCCTCTTCACTATTTCTCATTAATTGTGCCATGCGACGCCACCTAATTTGCATAGAGCAACAAGCTACTTTTTTGCTGCTACTCATATGGATTACACAGCGATTGCCAACATTTGTACTGAGCAAGACATTGTCCAGAGTTTATCGCGGGGCACAGAGTACTCGGGTTTTCTACACCGCATTAGGGACACCGCTTTACACAGGACTCCCGGCTTTATTCTACCTCCATGGAGTGATGTGAGTTTGCTTGAAGGGATCTGGGGTGAGAGAATATGTTGCTGCAGACAGAGAGTGGTTGTCCGGTGCATTCTCTTCCTGGTACATTTGCTTTTGGGAATGGCTGCTGTGTAGGGAGTTCTTTGCTTCTGAGGAGAAATTCTGCCAGGTAGGAAATGGGAGTGGGAGACAGCATGTGTACAGCATGCCCTCCACTGTGGGACACTGACTTCAGTCAGGTGTGTGGCAAATGAGGATTCTACTAGTTGCATAGTATGCGATCTTCCCTGTTTCTGAAGCGTTTGCAGGTACTACAGCACCGGGCGTTATTGTGTGCGATCAGGGTTCACATGTGGCTGTGTGAGGTATTACAGTAGCGGGCATTACTGCTGGATTAATACCCACTTGGTTTTGATCAGCTGCTGACTTTGCGTGTGTAACACCCCCCCCCCCACAAATGAGGGTTCCCAAAAAGTCTTCCTTGAGCTTGCCTAAATGCTCACTGCCAGGCTGGTGTCCTGCGTTTTAGCAGTTTAAATGTGATTACCAGAGCCTGTATAGCCTCTGTGTACTGTCTCTTTAAGAGCTGCCTGATTGCAGCATAAGTAATCTGAGAGGGAGCTCTGTTGAAAGATGTAACTATTTGCTGAAAATCATTTAGAGTGGTAATGACAATGTAGTTTGTCTAACATACTTTCTTTGCAGCAAGGACTGTTTTGTTTGTCTCCACTATCTTGGTCCTGGACTGCAAATTGGACCAATCAGTTCTGGTGGGACATAAAATGTAACCAGACTGCAGGAGCTGTCTGAAGTCAAAATCTGTAGGAATTATAGTTTTGAGCTTTTTGCGCCTTTTTTGCAACAGAAGGGGGAGCTCTTGCTTTGACTGACAGCCAAATCAGCCAACCAAACCTTTTGGATCTGAGGGAATTTCCCAAGCTGCCTACTGTTTAGGGAAGTTCTGAGCTGGGAAGTGAAATGAGAAGAGCTCAAGTGTATTTTGGGCAGCAATCCTGAGTTGATTCACATGGGAGAACTGTGCAAAAGCTGAGTTTTTGGCTTGCATGTCTGCCTGCTGCTCCTGAGGGGGAGAGAAGATAATTATTTTGCACTAAATCCAAGTTTGTGTGACTAAAGTAAGCTACTGAAGTGGGCCAGGCTCAACCTGAAGAAGACCGAAAATTTTGCTGAATGCTATCGGCCTGTCAGGAGTTCCAGCTACCTCTAAGCTAAGTGTGTGCAGAGACTTTGCGATTGTGACCGGGGAGCGCTTTGCCTGGTAAAGTAGAATTCTTTTACATGTAAATGTACGATGAGTTGCTAGTGGGCCGTGAGTTAGTTCCCCACTGTGTGAACTGTGTTCTGCTTGTGGTAAGCTGTATCCAGACCAAAACGTACTGCATCCGAATTTGTCTCCATGCAGTCTGGGCCTTGCCAGACTGGCCCAGCCAGACTACCCACTGCACAGAGATGCCATCGACGAGAGATCTGCCTAAGGATCAGACCCCTGCTCCATGCTTGAACAGGAACGACGACTCTGCAACTTATGTGGGCCCTGCTTCTCCTGGCATTCCAGATCAACCACCTGCAATCTCGATTTTCATCCAGCCTGTGTCCAGTCTTGGGTATCGTGAGTAAATACCAGGGTAGCTCCCTGCAACAACAGCTTGATCTGAGTGTGTCATCTGATTGTCTTGTTGTTTTGTGTCCTTTACGAACTGAGCCCTCTGGCTCCAGATTACAAATATTGTGTACTGTGCATGTTGTGTTTTCCATCACAGGGCCCCAACCAGCTGCAACGCCGGCCAACCCTGGGCAACAGTCCTGGCTAGCCCATCTCTTCTCCACCTGGGTACCCAGAGGTGTGACTGTGTGGGGGGACTCAAAGCGCATGCATAACTGCTTGATTGATATAACCTTTAAGCTAATTAACCTGATTTTGCCCTCCTTGTTCAAGTCCCCTGAATAAATCAGATCTAACTTTTTCTGCATGTAATCTGACTGTGGTTCAAGTTTGTGCTCAAAGTACTGTACTGTTGCTATTTGCTGTGCATAACCTTGTTTTACAGGGGGTCCCCAGGGTCGAGCCAGAGGAACCAGCCCTGGTGGTAAGTGCAAACAGTGTGGGTACTTGTGTGGTGTACCAGGGGTATTGTGAAAGTGATTATTGTACAGTGTTCAGGCCACTAAAGGGGAAAGAGGGGGGTTACAGTGTCCCGGAGGGCTGTGCCCAGGTTAGCTTGACCACTACCAACCCTGACCTGCAGGTGGAGGCACCCATTTCAGAACTCAGACCCCTTAACCTGCTACTAGCCAAGCAGGCAGGGGTAGTAGCCTTGGTAGAGCGCCACCTAGGGGTTACACACAAATCAGAATACTCCATTTCCGTTGTTATTAATGACCATGTTACAATACCTCATGCTGTCTGCTGAAAAATATATCTTAGAAGAGGGCTGTTAACATCTAGAAAAAGAAGACACAAACTTTTGTTATTCTTATATGAAAACTGCGCTTTTATTTTGTAACTGTACTTTTAGTTTTGTTATAACAAGCCAAGTAGCATGTTGAACAATATACAAAACATATAAACTGCTTGGGGAAAAGGTTCCAATTTATCCTTCGGGTGTCCACTATGACAGGAGTCACCATGTCACAGTGATTTCTCCCATTCAGTCCTGCATTCTCCCAGGCAATGCAGTGACTGCCAGGGGTGCCCCTCAAGCCTTGGACACCAGGCTTAGTGTTACATTTACTGTGGTGCATGCATGGGACAAAACTACATACACTAACCTGTTTCCACTTGCACAGGGAACAGTTTTGTTTTTTTTTAACTCTTTTTCCTCCAGTCACGGCTCGGGGAACTCTCTCAGGCATCCTCCCCTTGTACCTGCCCGCCTGAGATCCACTATGGTCTTTGTGCCCTTCTCTCCCCCCCCTCCACTGTCAGCACCCCCAGTTTAACGCACCTGGGGAGGGTAGCCTGACCACTTACTTGGGCTCCTTATGAGACAGACTCTGACAGCGGGTGGGGTCCCCGGTGGAGGAGTGATGAGGCATCGGCCGAGTCAGATCCGGCGTTGGGCGTGGAAGGAAGGTGTCATTGCCTATCCCTTGGGACAGGTATTTCCTTTTCTGTCCTTTCCCACCCCCTTGCATGCACCCCGGATGCTTGATGCACGGCAACCCTGCCAGCGTCGGGCACGCTGTAACATGCCACCTGTGCCTCTGCAGCACCCCCAATCTCCACAGGGGCCACCAGAGCACTGGGCATCCCAATGCACTCCCCCCCAGAACAGGAGAGCAGCCCTTCAGGCACTTAATACAGTCCCTCCCCTGCCTACCCCTGGCACCCGAACTCGGGTGGCCGGTGTGGCACGAGGTGTGGTGTCCAGCGCCTCAACCCTCAGCGCATAGGGAACAGGTTTTATATGTTAATTTTGACCCCTTGCCAGGCCTGTAAGGGACCCCTTCCTCTCTGTGTTTCTCTCCCACAGGAGGCTGAGGAAAGATTCAGCCCTCAAGGAGGTGCCAGCACCACAGTTATGGTGTTTGGTACTCACCCACCAGTGATGAATGGTGAAGATTGATACAGGGAAGATATGAAGATTATGTACCTACCATAATTCTTGATCTTCCTGTATATCTTCACCATTCGTCACTGCTTCCTGCCCACCATCCTTTTGGGCCCCAGTCTCCAACTGATGCACTCCTCCTGCTTGCCTTCTACCTAGTTGGGCCAATTGTGGGTGTAATCCCGCTGGCACCTCTAGGTTCCCTGACACTTCACCTGAAGCACCAGGGAACCACCTCTGGGGAGAGGGCAAGCAGGGGCTCTTGCTCTCTTTATACTAGGGGCTCCTTGGGGCCCCTCACAACTTTGATGGGGACTCTCCGTGGAGGGCACATTAAGCCAGAGGGTCCCTAGTTTTTTTCAGACTCTATGGCTCTTTCTTCCTAGGCAGGAAGTTCAAGCTTGCCCTCATTCTTGGGTCCCCATCTTCATCGCAGGGGTTCCAGGGACCTATCCACTTCTTGGAGCCTTAGCTTGCTCCACTTTTTTTCTTCTCTGGTAACCACCCACTCCTGGGCTCCCATGGGGCAGGGTCCCCTTGGACCTTTCTGAGATCCCTGGCCACTTCTAAAGGCTTAAGTCTTCCGCCTTTATGGGTCTTAAGCGGTTCTAGGTGCAAGGGAACCAACATCCTTCTCAGGGTCCAGGACCTTCCTAATAAGGGGGTCTCTTCCAAGGGGCTCTTGCCCTGGGGAGGGTCTGGTCCCCACCTCTTTTTGCAGTGGGGGAGATGGAGTGAGAGATCCAATGGCCCTTTCTCTTTTCTCTGGTGGACCAGGAAGACGTTTCCTTTTGCGGCAAGACTCTGGCATCCTGTGATGCTTCTCCCGCCTGTAAGGTTTCAGTGACCAGCTATGTCTCCGACATCCTGTGGTTTCTTCTAGCCTTGAGCCTGGAAGGTTTGTCCTGTGGTCTCCTTTCTCTTGCCTTTGGGTAGTCCCGCCCCCCTCCCTCCAAAAAAAAGAAAGAGAGAGGAGGTGACTCCCTCTTTTGGTCCACCAGGACAGCTCCTTCGGGCCCTCCCTTTTTGGGGTGCAAGTTCTCTCCCCCCACCTTTTCTCCATACTTTCTTTGCTTTCTGTGTCTCCCTTCCATCTTCTTAACCCCCCCCCCCATTCTGCCCGGTGGTTGGGTCCTTCCCAGATCTCCTAAAGTCCTACCCCTCTTCTTGTGGCCAGCTTATTCCGTTTTCAGTTTCTATCCTTTCGTTTTACTATCCCTTAGGCTCCCTTGCCGCGCCCTCCTCTCATTTTCCTCTGTCTCTAGTTTCCCTCTCTGGTGAGCAGACCTGAGGTGGTGGAGGAGCTGGTGTCGGTTACTGGCCAACCCGTGAGTGCCACATAAGACGCCGGTCTCGATGGTGGCACTGTGCCCGATGTTGGGCCCCTCCTCCTTAGGAAGCTAAAAAAAGCTTCCCGCAGGGTCCTAGCACCTCTGGCTAGACCCAGCAGTGATGAACGGTGAAGATATACAGGAAGATAAAGAATTACGGTAGGTGCATAATTTTCATTTTTGGCTGCACTAAGAATCAGGCTAGTGTTGATGAATCAAGAAATTATGTTGAAATCAGATGCAAGTACTGGATTAACCTAAGACATTGTCATTACACTGTCATAGAGTATCGTGTCGTCTACATACATCTGTAAATGACTCCTCCCGCTGTGGTTCAAGAGCATGTTGTATGGCGATGCGACTGTCCACTCTGGCTGCTCACTCTGGTCAGATCTGCCTCCCGCATTGCTTTGGGAAGTTACCAGAACTTGACAAGTCAGAAAGCCCTTAATAGTGTGCCTGAGGTGGGAGCTGCATAAAAGTTTTTTAATAAGTTGGAATGGGGTTTAGAACTGTGGGAGGAATTCATGCGTGTAAATTTGCAAATAGTGACTGTTGCATCATATAGGACAGAATTGTGCCAAGGAGTGACTGTCAGCTTGTAGAAAAAAGCAGAATGCTAGGGAGTGTCTACCTGTATAGAATGGTGGGGGACCAGGTATGCAAGTTTCTCCTGGCCTGGTGGAATGCTCTTTTGGATAAAGTAGTACAGTAAAATACTATAACAGACACTAAACCTACCTGCCTGTCCCATCAGTTCCTCCAGCAGATATATAATTATGATTCATCAGCATTGTCATGCCTTGAATGACAAGATCCTCGGTTTCCCATTGAGAAGCATTCATGTAGAGTATTTATAAAGCCGTAAAATGTCAGCATAATTCCTGTGATTATAATTGATAAGTTGAAACTCATTTAAAACAGAGTGAGAAGTATCACACTATACACTTGGTATGTTTTGACTTGTTAGATTTCATCATACATACGAACATATGAACATACGAAAATGCTAGCATACAGGCCTTATGGTCTATCTAGTCTGCCCCAGTGTGTAGCCAACAGTACATTATACTGCAGCTGCCCTTCTGCCTCCTGCCAATATATCAGATTTCTTGCCCCTTCAGCTGTCAGCTCTCTCCCCCATATCCCCTCCGTTGTGACCTTACCCGTAATCCTGTCCCACCCCCTCTTAAAACTGCCCTCCATCTTTGACAGTACCACTGTCTCTGGCAGTGCGTTCCATCCTGCCACCACCCTTTCAGTGAAATACTGTCTTCTCATTTCTCTTCTGAACCTCCCACCGTCCAGCTTCAGACTATGCCCCCTAGTATCTCTGCCCCCGTTTAATCTAAAAATCTCCTCTGTACCAACCTTATTTATGCCCTTCATGTCATGGGTGTTGGCAGGCATACTCAGTGTACTTTGCTGAGTACAGGAAATCTGGAAAATTCAGACACAACATGAGCCTCAAGCCAGGGAAACAAACACAGACAGAGCTTGATGTATCTGAAGAACTGTTTCCCCCTCTTTGGATTACATTAGTGTGAGTTTGTGAGTAATCTCTGGAAGATGTACAATATGAGAGGTAAACTCAGAAGCCATGATTGTATGAGTGACTTGACTAATATTTATACCTGAGTGCTGGTGTAAATGGGACTTCTGAAAGTCTGGCTACCTAGATGTAGTACAGAGGCTTATCAAAATGTATCCTAAACATTGCCGTCCTCCTCTCTCTCTCTCTCTCTCTCTCTCTCTCTCTCTCTTCCTCCAAGGAGTACATGTTTAGCTCCCTCAGCCTTTCCTCAAATGGTTTGCCCTTCATCTGTGCTGAACCTCCTCTAGTAGTTTGACATCCTTCTTTAAATAGGGCCACCAGTATTGCATGCAGTATTCCAGGTGTGGTCTCACCAGTACAGTGGCAGGATGACCTGCCTCCTCCTAGAGGTGATGCCTCTGGCAATACACCCCAGCATCCTATTTGCTTTAGCTGCCGCCTTCCTACACTGTACTGAGTGGTTCACTTGACCTGTGATTAGCACCCCCAAGATCCTTCTCCTCCTCTGTAGTGAATAACTGCACTTCCCCCCAGCTGGTAACAGTTCCATGGGTTTCTGGCTCCCAAGTCCTGATCTTACACATCTTTGCGATAAACCCCAGCTGCCAAGTAGTTGACCAGCTTTCAAGCTTTATCAGATCATCTTGTAGCCCTTGCTACCCTTCCATATCATCCACCACTGCTCCAATTTTTGTGTCGTATGCAAAAAGGCTAATCTTATTTCTTATTCCATCTGAGATGTCTGTAGTAAAGATGCTAACCAGCACTGGACCCAGTACTGAACCCTGTGGTACCCCGCTGGTTGCAGCTCTGGGTGCTGAGAGATCCCCCCCTACAGTCACCTTCTGCTGCCTGTCCTGCAGCCAGTTTTTGACCCACCTCACCAGCCTCTCCCTGCTCCTAGGTATTCCAGTTTGCTAATCAACCTTCCATGTGGTACAGAGTCGAAGGCCTTGCTGAAGTCTGTATACAGGACATCCACCACATGGCCCCTGTCTAGTGCCCTGGTCACCCAGTCATAGAAGTCAAACAGTTTGGTCTGGCAGGATCTGCCCGAGACAAACCCATGCTGCCTACCATCCCGGAGACCATTTTCTTCCAGAAAAGTTACCAACCTCTCTTTAAGGATAGTCTCCATTAACTTCCCTACAATGGACGTAAGGCTGGCTGTACTATAATTGCCTGGTTCATCCTTGGGCCCACTCTTATGGAGGGGCACCACATGCACCATCTTCCAGTCCTTTGGCACACCACCAGTCCTCTGAGAGGTGTTGTATAAGTCTACCAGTGGTTCTGCTAGGACCTCCACCAGCTCCTTCAACACCCTGGGGTGTATGCCATCTGGACTGGGTGCCTTATCCACCCTCAGGCCTTCCAGCACCCCGCTCACTGGGATCTCCCCTATCTGTTAACTCAGCACTCCTTGTGCCCACCCCTACCGTCCCCTGTGACACTGTTCCCTGCTTCTCCCTTGTAAATGCAAAACAGAAATAGTCATTGAGCGCTGCTGCCTGCTCCTCCTCCTCCCCCCCCTTTTCCACCAATCCCCCATCCCTCTAGAGCCTAACAATTTGATCTTTGCAACTTTTCCTCTTCTTTATGTAGTTGAAGAGATCCTTATCCCCTTCTGTGATCGTCTGTGCAAGCCTATGCTCCCTTGATGCCTTGGCTGACCTGACTAATCTGGTCACCTCCCTTGATTTCTTTATGTACCCCTCCCTATCCCCTTCCCTTTTGGTCCTCTTGTATCTATGGATGGCAGCTCTTTTTTCTTTCACCTTCCTTACCACCTCCCTGTTCAACCAGCTAGTCTTTTTGGCACTGGCCTTTTTGCTTTGTGCCTTAGCGCAAGAACAGGTGGCTTCTGTAAGCCCAAGTTTAATAATTTCCCATTTCTTATCTGCGTCCATATGTGAATGGATGTTGGTGAGGTGGTTCCCCAGTATGTCCATGATTTTGCTAAAATCTGCTCACCTAAAGTCGACCACCATCGTCCTGTTTTTTCTTTTAAATATATTTTTTTATTAAACATTTTCAAAATTCACATCTATACAGTACCATTCAACATTGTACAGAATATTGCGTAGGCTCATATTAACTCTTATATAAGTTACAATTGATCAGTTACTATAACTTTAGCCATGTTCACTGTACCTTTACATTTCCAGGCTAATTCATATGTCAACACATTAAATGAAAAAAGAAGTCCTGTGCCTTCACATTCCATTTCCGATCTTTTTTTTTTTCTTAATTTTTTAGGATTACTTCTCATCCCTTCCCTACCTGTTTACACTTTATTATTAGTACTTCCACAGTAATGTTGGTGGTCCTCATTCTATCCATTATGGAATACGAGCAATGTTTCAAACCCTCCGAGAACCGGCCACAGAGGATTCAGATGTCATGTGAATGCCTCTAACCGACCAATCCTCTCTCCTTTATGGTAAAAAATTCGGATCCGTAGGCATAATGTACATTATCCACTTACTCCATTTCATGGTACAGAGTGCTATTTTATTATTTAAAGAATACGTAATCCTTTCTGCTTTATATATATTATTTACAATAGCTCTCCATGTTTCCACTGTGGGTATCCTATCAGTGAGCCAACATTTAGTTATTGCCTTCTTGGCCGCCAAGAGCAAAATTCCAAGTATAGGACCAGTAAGTGGACCTCTTAGATGTCTGGGGAAGATATGTAATAGGAAAAATTCTCCTGACCATGGGAGCCCTGAACCCCAAATCAACTCTAGTTCTACTAAAAGGGATCTCAAAAAGGGCTGTAATTTCGGGCATGTCCAAAAGACATGCGTGTGATGAGCTGCTATTTCTCCGCGCTCCCGCCAGCAGGTGGCAGTTCCACCCCTACCATAGTGTGAAGTTATAACTGGGGTGCGAAAGTACCTTATGAGGAGCTGCCATGAGAATAAATGCCAAGCGTGGGAATTAGTGAGTCTAGAAGCCAAGTTGAAGGCTGCTTCCCATGTCTCCTCGGAGATATGTATGTCCAACCCCCCCTCCCACTTCTGACTAACCCGGTAGGAGTTTTCCCCTGCTGTGTCCATTAGTGATCTATATATGAATGAGACTGCGTGTGGCAAGTTTTTAATACGCAAAGTCTGAAGGAGCATTTTTATGAGGGGTGGGTGTTCCTCTTGACGTCGTACCTTTGGAGGTAGGTTATTAAAGAAGTGCCGAATTTGCAAGTATCTAAAAAAGTCCAAGGATCTCAAGTTAAACTCTTGTTGAAGGGAGATGAAGGTCCTCACCTGCGAGCCTGTCACCAATTGAGACAGGTTAGTAAGGTGTTGGTGGCTCCAGTCCCAAAAGGCATGGTCCATACGCCTAGGGGGGAAGTTTTCCAACGACCCTATGGGGAGAAACCAGGTCAGATATGGGAGGATCTGCAAGGATTTACATATCTTATGCCGGGCTTGCACATGGTGAGTAAACCAAGGGTTCATCAATGGCCGCACTATGTGGGGGGGGGGAGAGTAAAATAAGGCCCTATCCCACTCTGAGTCCGAAACCAACGACTCCTCTATCTCCTTCCATCTAGCAGTGTTATCAGGTGCCGACTTCCTAATCAGGAATGTTATATGCGAGGCCCAGTTGTACAATTTGAGGTTAGGAAGGGCCAGTCCTCCTCTGTCTTTTGGTAGTGTTAGGGTGTTGAAGCCTACTCTAGGCCGCTTACCTGACCACAGAAACCTGAAGATTACTTTGTTCCATTCCTGAAATAAAGTCGGAAGTAGATTAAGGGGTATGTTTTGAAATAGGTATAGGGTTCTTGGTAAAATTACCATTCGGATCACTTCAGCTGTTTGCATCAGGTTCAGTGGGAGAATGCCCCATCTCTCCAAATTGCTCTTCATCTGGGTCAGGAAAGGGTCATAATTAAAATGCAGGGCGTCTTCTGACTCATGAGATAAGAATATGCCCAAATATTTAAGTTTATCTAATTTCCAGCGGAATGGGTATCTGTCTCTGAGCCATCCTGGTGGTTCAAAGTAGAAGACAAGTGCCTCCGTTTTGCTAGTATTCAGTCGATAACCCGAACATCTCCCGAATCCCTCCAGGATATCAAAAACCTTGGGGATTGACTTAGTGGGGTTCGAGAGGAAGAGCAGGACATCGTCTGCATATAGCGCTATTCGATGCTCTGAGTCATCAATCCTAACTCCCTCCACCCCCGGAGATTGCCGTATTGCCTGGGCCAATGGTTCAATAAATATAGCAAAGAGGCCTGGAGACAGGGGGCAGCCCTGCCTCATGCCTCTACGCAAGGGAAAATATTGAGAGTGATGCCCTGATACTTTAACGCATGCTTGAGGCTAGGAGTATAACTCTGTGATGATTGCGATGAAAAGAGGAGGGAAGGCCATCCTGTTCATTGTGGTGAAAAGGAAGGGCCAGGACACGCGGTCGAATGCCTTCTCAGCATCTAAGCTGAGAAGGACACTCCGCGTCTTGTTAGAATGCATTTTCTGGATTAAATATAGCGCCCTGCGGGTGTTGTCGGTGGTGGATCTGCCCCCAACAAAGCCCGTTTGATCCAGATTAATTAGACGCGGGAGCACTGAATCTAGCCTTCGAGCCAGGATGGCTGTGTAATATTTATAATCTACATTAAGGACTGACACTGGTCTATACGAACTACACTGAAGGGGATCCTTTTCGGGTTTAAGAATAAGTGAGATTGTAGCATATGACCAGCTGGGTTGGGGGGTATCACCCTGCATGATTTCATTCATGGCATTCAATAGGAGGGGACATAACGAGTGGGCCATACTTTTATAAAATTCGGTTCCGAATCCATCCAGGCCTGGAGATTTGGGGGTTTTTGATCTGGCAATTGCTGTGCTCAGTTCCAGTAGGGTTATAGGGGCAACTAATACTGCCTGCTGTTCCTCCGTAAGTTTGGGTAAGTCCAGGTCCTTGAGGAAAGCGTCCAACTGGCCAGGGAGTGTCTGTTGCTCAGGGGTATATAACTCTTGGTAATATTGTAGGAAAACCCGGGTAATCTCTTCTAGCTTGGTTAGTTGTATGTCCGTTTTTGGGTTCTTAATTATTGCTATTGTGGACATTTTACAGTGTTTACGTAATCTATATGCTAATAGACGGGAGGCCCTTGGACCTATTTCTCCGTATCTCTGCTTTAGATAAGCTAATGCAATTTCCGTTTGCTGCATGTATAAATCCTCCAATTCACTTTTTGCCCTCTTAAGTTGGGGCAAAACCGAGGCATCTCCCTGCTGATGTCTCTGTTGGAGGCACTGCAGGGTCTGCTCAAGATGGTTCCTCCTCTGCTGTCTGGTTTTAGTGAGCATGGCTGCGTGTTTTATTAAGTGGCCCCTGAGGACAGCTTTTAGGGTGTCCCACCTAATTGCTGCTGAAATGTCCGGGTCCGAATTATCCCCCATGATTTCCTCAATTTCTTTCATGAACTCCCGAAACGCCTCACTCTTAAGGTGCGCCAGATTAAGCCTCCATCTAGTGGTTCGCCTCTCCGCACCCAGGGCCCAAACGGTCACTGCTAGAGGATGATCCGTGTGCGCAATGGCTCCCATTTTTGCCTCAATTAACTTATCTACATTTTCTTTTTGTGTAAAGCAGTAATCTATTCTAGTATAGGTGCCATGTGGTGCTGAATAGAATGAGTAACCCCTTGTTCCCGGGTGCAGGGATCTCCAAGCATCAAGCCAGCCAACCTCCTATATGAAGCACCTGAGGAATCTATATGGGGCCGGCTGTTTACCCTTTATTAGCTTAGTGGAATCTAATGTGGGGTTTAGGATGACATTGAAGTCTCCTCCCAGCAATAACATTCCCCTAGTTAGGGAGACCACCTTATTTAGTAGGGTCCGGATAGTAAGCATGTTTGCCCCCGGGGGTATGTATATATTTGCCAGTATCACTTCCTTATCCCAAAGCCAGCCCTGAACCACTACTAGTCTGCCTTCCGGATCAGCCCACTCCTTTATCACTCGAAATGGAGTGCGTGAGGGAATCAGTATGGCTACCCCTCGTCTTCTTCTTCCACCTCCCATTGCTGAGGCAAACACCTGGGAAAATCCTCCCCTTCTCAGCTTCTCATGTTCATTTTGTGACATATGTGTTTCTTGTAAGAATGCCACATTTGAATTAGATTTTGTTAGTAGAGCTAAAATTCTAGACCTCTTAATAGAGTTCCCCAAGCTGTTAACACTTAGAGAATATAATGTTACATATCTGCTATTCATTTCCACCATATTCCCCACTAAAGCAGTCAAGATCGGAAATGGAAACCTCTTCCATCAAAGCCTCTGTCGAGCCTCTCTAAGAACTGTGACTTAATAGGCCTCTGTGTGTCCCAGTGCCTGACATTATTGTATTTTAACCTCATTAGGTACTGTATTCCGTGAATATTAACTATAACGTGAAGTGGAACAAAAACTCGATCACCAACTATTACAAACAGACACAAACTTAGGAAGTAATGCATCTCCTTGATTCGATGGAGCCTATAAAGAAAGAGGGCCAACTGGGCCAATTTTATTAACTTGATGGTGCATCGAATTGTGGGTCTTCCATCACTGTGATCCCTCATTGGGGTCATGGTGTTCTATCAAATTACACACCTGAACTCTCTGTGTTTTGAGAGTTCTAGACACTTACCGTGTCTTTGGAGGGGGGCCCGCAAGGCAAAGCCTGACGAAGGTAAGGCTGTAACCTAGTGGGAGTAAGGTAAGCGATAGGAGTTGGGACGTCCCCCTACTCTCCTGGGCAGCCCCAGTCATCTCACTACAAGTTTTGCAAGTAGGCAATTTCTTTAGTGAAAGGCTGCAATGTCAGCTCGATAATAGGAAAAAGAACTAGATGTAACTTTCCCTTATTTTACTTAATTAAGACTGGGGAAGTAACCTCAGTGCTACGTTCTGTCGCCAGGGGCAGGCTCTCAAGATCCCCTATACGCAGAACCATTGCCGTCCGTGGCCATGTTTAGAGAGGGAAGGGATTAGAAAAAAAAAAAAACACACAAATTTCTCCCCTTCCTTCTCCTCTTTCCCTCATCCTTCCCTCCATCGAGATTTATCTAATCTCATCTGTGTTAGTGTGTTAGCAAGGGGTTAGTATAAGAATATTAATCTCTTGTCCCAGTCATCAGAGATAGAATTAACTCCCCCCCCCTCTGCCCCGCGTTCCCCATTCCGGATTGTTGCGGAACAGAAGGAAGGAAGGGAGACAAAGGATAGACAGAGGGAGAAATGCCTAGGGGTTTACCAGAGGTCTGCCTGAGAGCGTACTATTGCAGTGTGTTAGCCAAGCCAGGGAAAGAGGGAGGGGGTGGGTAAGTCCCTGAATCTCTGTATTTAGATAATTTCCTTAGGTTGGTTACCCGCAGAAACCAAACGTTAGTGAGGAAAAGCAAGAAAGTATAAGTTAGACTGGGACTTATCTGTGTCTATTCACATGCTTCATGCAACTTCCTTTTAGGCCTCTGCCACTAGACTGGCGAGTAGGAGTCACTTTTACAAGACGACGAGGCCATCTCCAGATATTGTCCTTTTTCCTAAGTGTCCAACTAACAGAGCTATCACCCAAGATCTCGACAAGAGTCATTAATTAGTCGCCAGCCACCCGTTAGGCGGTATTCTGTGTGAGTTCAACGTGGAGGACTATCGCTCTTTTTCCTCTCAGTGGTTTTATTCACGCGGCTGCCATGTGTTTGGTGTTATAAAGAATTAAAAATCTGTTGAATGGCTTCTGTGCCCTGCTCCCTGCGTGCCTCCCTGCTCCATTTGTTCCAAACTTGCTGCGAGAGCTTGGATGCCAGGGAAAGTCTTTGGTTCGAGGGGGTCTTCGGGGTTTCAAAACCTCTCTTTTTCAACTCTGTGATCGCTTCCAATGTGGATTCAAAGGTCTGGGAGCCTTCTGAGAACATAATTACCAGCTTTGCAGGGTAAGGGGTGCGGAAGCGGAGGCCTGCTGATTTTAGGATATGCATTATTGGGATGTATTGCCTTCTTCTGCTCATTACCTCCGGTGCGTAATCGTTCTCCAGGTATATTCTCTGGGCCTGGAAGAGCACCTCGCCTTGTTTCCAGGCCGACTGTAGCACTACCTCCTTTTCTTGAAACCGCAGGAACCTCACCAGAATAGCCCGCGGGTGGGCCCCCGTGGCCGGCTTTGGGCTGAGGGTGCGATGCGCTCTCTCCAACTCAAGTGTTAGGTTCTCTGGTAACTTTATAGCCTCCCTAAGCATCTGCTTCATGAACAGAATCATGTCGGAGCTTTCCGCCCCCTTGGGGATTCCAGTGATACGAATGTTGCTCCTTGATTCTGACTTTCCAGCATCCTTGCTCTCGCTCACAAGGCCTGCACCTCCTGAAGCAATTGCGCTACAGCACGCTCTGTATTGTCTACCCTGCGGTCTGTTGTAGTGGCCTGCTCCTCCAGCTTGTCCTGCTGCTTATCCAGCTTTGTGATGTCCGTGCGAAGGGCTGTTACTGTCACTCTCATTCTTTATGAAAGTCCCTTAACTCAGAAAGCATAGTTGACATTTGCCTCTGTATTGTTGTCAGAGGCGGCTGTAGCGATCTCGCTCTACTACGTTGAGAGGTCCCCAATGCCTGAGAACCTTCGCTTCCCGAGTCCCCTTCTGATAATCCTGTTCCATCTCGATCCTCCCCAGGTTTAAGGATCGCACTTTCTCCCTTCTTTGGCATCTTTACTTGTCTCTGCAAGATATTCTCTTTGCCTTTCACTGCAAATTACTTTATTTAAAGCTTATTTTATCGGGGCGGCCTAGCAGCCAACTCGTTACCCTTCCATGCAGTAGGGTGACGTCACCGGAAACCGTCGTCCTGGTTTTGGTTGCCTCCCCGCCATGATAAGTGAGAACCACACTGTGCTGTGATTGCTCCCTGCCAGGGGATCCTTCACCCCTATATCCTGAACATGTTCCCCATTTGTTAGTACAAGATCAAGGATGCTGCCTTCCCTGGCTGGCTCCCTTATCAACTGCACCAGGAAGCTATCCTGGAAAGCCTCCAGGAATACCTGTTCCCTGGCACTTGTGGTAGGTGGGGTGCTCCAATCCATCCCAGGCAGATTGAAGTCTCTACTAACACAGTGTTACCCTTCACACTGATTCTCTTAATTTGCCCCCCCCCAACTCTCTGTCATTATGCTCCTTCTGAGATGGTGGCTTATGCACCACCCCCAATCTAATCTTTTTGCCCTTAGGGTTTTGTAGCTCAACCCATAAGGCCTCTCCCCTAGCCTCCTCCCCCTCCTCCCTGCTGCATAATATCCCCTCCACTACATAAATAGCTACCCCGTCCCCTTTTCTCTGTCCCTGTGGTATAGTCTGTACCCTGGGATCTCCAGGTCCCAGACTGTATTGGGTGGCCCATGTTTCTGTAATGGCAGTAATGTCCACCCCTCCCTCTGCCATCATAGCCTGCATCTCCACCATCTTGTTACCCAGGCTCCTTGCATTCAAGGAAACTACTTTCCAGTATGCCCTCTGCCCTTGCATTCCCCTCCCTTATTCCTCCCCACCCCCTCTATTGGTACTTCCCTCTTTCCTCTCCTTCCTCACTTGAGGGAGGACTTATGGACTCCCTGGTTTGTAGACACTGTTTGTCACCCATCCTTCTGCCTCCCCCCCTCGCTTAATTTAAAGTAACCTTTGATCTTACTTCGACATTTGCTCTTGCAGCAGGTAACACCTTTAGGACTGAAGCCGGCAGGTGCCAGGACCCCATGGAAACTTTCAAGTTAGCAGTACCCAGCGGGAGACTGCCCCTGACATCAGCCCACCCCCGACATCATGTATGGTATAAAAGGGGCGGTCCCCCAGCCCAAGCCCAGTTCTTTTCCCATCGACCGCGCAAGTCAGACCTCCGCAGATGCCTTCAACTAGTCGATTGCTATTTTACCGCATGTCTTCTTCTCCAACTTCTTCAATCAAGATGCGCCTTTCCAAGTGCATGTATGGCCATTCGGCCTGCCTTTTTTGCTTCGGCCTAGACCACAACATCTAGGCCTGCCAGCACTGCTGCAATTTCAACCAGCGCACATGGCTCTGGTGACAGAAGACCCTTGAAGCCTTCCTGCTGAAAAAAACAAATATCTGCTATGGAGAAGGAACTTCATCACAAAAGCTCATCTTCTTCTTCTTCTCCCTCAACCTCTGCTTCTCATAAAGAGAAGAAATTGAGCGACAAACACAAGCACTGGGAGAAACACAAGGAGATGTCTCTGGCAGATCACTGTCGGTCCCCGAAGTCGGCAACCCCCTCCTCCTTTGGGTGGGCCTCCGGGCTCCCAGTCACTAAGCCTTCCTCCCTCATCTTAGTTATGGGAGAAGACTCTTCAAGGCGTGGGAAGTCTTCCCATGTCTCTCTACCACTCAAGCTTAAGCCTATCACCTCTGGGGACTCTTAGCCTTGTGGCCTGGCCTGTGACCTTCCGGATGGCAGGCCGCTGTCTGTCACCCTCCCGGCAAGGGTGTACGCCGAGTCCGTCCTGGCATCAGGGGCCGATGCTAGCAAGCAGCACCTAGGACAGTTGTCCCCTTCCTCTGGAAGCAACGGGTGTACGTCCCACTCAGGAGCCACCTCTCCTCCACAGGCAACTCCACCTAGGCATCCTCTGGCTAGTTCTCCTGCCTGGCTTCCGCCTACATCAGCTGCATCAGTGCAGGCCTCACCGACACCCCCTTGAAAGAGCCCAGCGCCCCCCAGACACCAGTTGACTTTGATGCCCCTAGTGGGCCAACACCAGGGGACCTGACACCCGATGGCTGGACATTGGAACCATCACTTCTGATGCCTGAGGGCACTCCCTTGTTCCCGATGCCAGGGGACCTTGGACGGACCACCCCGATGCCAGGGTTACCCCAGCCAGATGACCTGATGCCAGGGCCATCCAAGCCAGCCCCCCTGACCCCAGATACTCCGGCTCCACCACAGGGCTCCCTGCAGGGCCTCAACGAACTGTTTGTAGCATGTTGGGCCTCCTTCAAAGACAAAGAAACCCCCACAGCTCCTACTAATCTGGCTCTCCATGGACCTCCTCCAGCTGAACCCTTGGGTCACCCTCCTGTCCCACCTCCTAAGGGGCCGATGCCAGACAAGGAGCTTACTCTTAGAGAATGGCCACACAGGCCACCGAGGTCACCTTCCCCCTCTCCAGACTCAGGGAACTCAGATGAGGATTCCTCCCCCCCCAGCCCTGGGGATTTGGACCCTCCGTCAGACCCAGAAATCAGGAAGGACACCCCAGGCTCCCCGCCTGACAGCCCTTCATTCATATGTGATGCATCACATCCTACAACTGAACGGATGGGACCCGGAAGAACTTGACCCAAAATGGATGAGACTGGCTGCTTTTCTTCAAAAGAAGGATGCCCTACCCATGGTAGTCCCTTCGATGATGGATTCCTACAAGGAAGCTAACAAGCTTGTTTGGAAGCATCCTTTCTCAACTCCAGCTGTATCCCAAAAAATGGTCTGCTTGTACACTGTTCCCCGGGAAGACCCCTTTTACAGGGAACAACCTGAGGCTGATGCTGTTGTGCTGAATGCCTCCCCAGTAGGTCTAAACAGCTTCTCAGTACACAACCCCCAGATAAGGACTCCAAGCAGTTTGATTATCTGGCTAGAAACTTTTTTTTCCACCTCTACGTGTGTCACCTGGTCCCAAAACTTCCTTGCCCACATGGTACAGTACCAAAATGCCCTGTGGGAGACAACACTGGAGATTATTTAAGCCATGCCAGACTCCCCCAGATGGGTGGAGCTTATGGCATCATGAAGTCAGGCTCGGATGTCAGTAATCACATCCTGAGAGCATCCTATGATACAGTGGACTCGGCGGGCAGAGCTGCCACTTCTGTGGACTATATCCTCTGATATTCTTGGCTGAGAGTTTCTGGGTTCACCCCGGACATCCAGTCCAAAGTAATGGATGCCCCTTTCAGAGGACCAGTTCTGTTTGGGGAGGATATCCAAAATATAATTTCCTGTCTGCAAGAGGCCAGGAAAGCCATTGGGTCAGTGCGTGCCATGTATAGACTCAAGCAGCAACCTAAGCAGTCCTTCATAGGACTGGCCAGCAGCAATACAGAGGACAGCAGCAGCGACAACAGTGGGCAGGCTTCAAACACAAGGCCTCTACCCCTGCTTTTGGAGGTTCTGCCCCATGGGCCCCAAGAACCTCTCAACCCACACTTCCTCTCTCCAGCTCCTCCACCTGACTCATTGCCTGACCCCCCTCCACCAGCCGAGGCCTCGGGGGAGGTGGGGGGGTCAGTTCTCCTTGCACACTGAAGGGTGGCACCAGATAACATCAGACCGCTGGGTCCTGCAACTTATCGAAAGGGGGTACATTCTCGAGTTTATGGAGGTTCCTTCAGACAACCCTCCAATGTAGTCTCACTACTCTCTGGCCCACAACATCCTCATAGCAGAGGAAATCCAGGTTCTCCACCAAAGGAAGGCCATAGAGCCTGTCCCCCCGGAACAACGAGGGGCAGGCTTCTACTCCCACTTCTTCCTCGTACCGAAGAAGACTGGAGATTTCCATCCTATCCTGGACCTAAGCAACTGAATCAATACATTCAGTACAAGAAATTCAGGAAGGTTACCTTGATGGGCCTGCTCCCTCTGCTCCACCAAGAGGATGGGAATTGGCTCTGCTTCCTGGACATGTAGGATGCATACCTCCACATTCTGATCTTCCAGCTGCACAGGAGGTTCTTGTGCTTCCAATTCCAGGGGTGCCATTACCAATTCAGAGCCTTGCCCTTCGGCCTGTCCTCAGCACTGAGGGTGTTCACCAAGCGTCTTGCCATGGTAGCAGCAAGTCTCAGGAGGCAGGGGCATTATGTCTTCTCCTACCTCGATGATTGGCTTCTAACCACTCCCTCTTGGGACCGGCTTATAGGCACCATTCAAGACACATTCTCCCTCTTTCAGGACCTGGGGATCACTCTGAATCTCCCCAAATCCTCTACCTGGCCAAGTCAGTGCCTTCAATACATAGGGGCAATCCTGGACACGGCACAAGGCAAGGCCTTCCTCCCCCAGGACAGAGCAGAGCACTTTCAGTCCCACACTTGGCAGTTGCTTTCAGCTCACAAGTTCTGACCCAGACAGTACTCAAGACTGTTGGGACATATGGCAGTGACCATTGCCACTGTTTCCATGGCCCAGCTCTACATGAGGGTGATCCAGTGGAACCTCAGGTTTCAGTGGGATCAGAGGTCAGATGACCTGGACCAACTGGTCTTGGTATCCAGCCCAGTCAAGCACTCACTGACATGGTGGCTAGACTCACCCAACCTCTCCAGAGGGGTTTCTTTATGGAAGGAATCTACCTCCCAGATCCTGAACACAGATGCATTGAGCCAGGGTAGGGGAGCTCATCTGGGCACTTGCCAGACTCAAGGATCGTGGATTCAGCAAGAGCTTCATCTCCATATCAGTTTTCTGGAGATGAGGCCAGTCCTTTATACCCTCCAAGCATTCCAGACAGCCCTACTGCCTGGCCCTCTGCTGCTACAAACCAATATGTTGGTGGTGATTTATATCAACAAGCAAGGTGGAACACACTCTTATTCTCTGTGCAGAGAAGCCATACGAGTGTGGACTTGGGCAGTGGACCATCAGCTAGATCTCTTGGCTGTCCACATCCCAGGCATTCACAACATCCTGGCTGGCAGCCTCAGTTGGACTCGGTCCAGGTCCCATGAGTGAGAACTTCTTTCCGTGGTGGCAGAAGATCTTTTTACCAGATGGGGTCACCCAGAACTTGATCTGTTTGTCTCCCCATCCAGTGCAAAACTGCCCAATGTTTGCTTGCTAGATCCAGGGTCTGGTGTTTTCTGATGAGACGTGTTGTCCCTCTCCTGGATGGGGAGGTTCCTTTACGCATTCCCTCCTTTTCCCTTGCTGCAACAGGAACGCATCAAGTTGCAGTTGGAGGGTGCAGAAATGATCCTGGTGGCTCCGTTCTGGCCTCTTCAGATCTGGTTCCCTCTGTTACAGCGATTGACAGTGGAACCTTCGGTGCCCCTGCCCCTTTGGTTAGACTTGCTCTCCCAGGTGCTGGGCTTCCTGGTCCATCCGGATCTCAGATCTCTGCATCTCCATGCATGGCTTCTGCAGACCTAGCCATCTCCAGATTCGGGGTTTCCCCCAGGGTAGCAGATGTGAGACGTCCTAGTGGCAGCCAGAAAACCCTCCACTAGGGTAACCTACGCATGAAAAAGAAATGGTTCTGTGTTTGGGCCACCACCAGGCATCTGAACTCATTCACCTGCCCTGTGAACTCGGTGCTGGAATACCTTCTCTCCCTTTCAGATGCAGGACTCAACTACTCTTTGCTAAAAATGCACTTGTCTGCCCTTTCTGCATACCATGTGCCTGTTGAGGGCAAGTACATTGCCCAGCTGGACCTTCCTTGTACCTTTCTGTGGGGCATCTTACACTTGAAACCTCCAATCTGGGATCCTGTCCCACCTTGGGATCTTTTGTTTGTTTTAGAGAAGCTCAATCTGCCTCCCTGTGAGCCTGCCGCAAGCTGTGAGCTGGCTTTCTGTCGTGGAAAGCATTATTTTTAGTTGCCATTACTTCTGCTTGAAGAATTTCCGAGCTTCAGGCCCTGATGTGTAAGGAGCCTTATTTGGTTTTCCACAAGGACAGGGTGTCCTTGTGGACTAATCCTAAGTTTCTGCTGAGGGTGGTCTCAGAATTTACCTTGAATCATGATATCCACCTACCGATCTATTACCTAGAGTACTCGAACCAAGGGGAGGCTTTGCTACATACTGTGGATGTCCTCAGGGGATTCCGCTATTATTTGGAATGCACCCATCCAGTTTGCAAATCTGATCAGTTGTTTGTTTCTTTCACGCCCCCCCCCCCAAATTGTGGGGGCTCCAGGTTCTAAACAGTGTTCGTTAACTGCATTTTGTTTTCCTACAGTAAACATGACAAACCCTTACCGGCTTTGGTTAAGGATCATTCTACCAGGGACATGGCTGCTTCCTTTGCCTCACTGAAAAATGTGTCCGCTGCTGACATTTGTGCAGCTGCTTCCTGGAGTCTGTCCACACCTTCATGAAGCACTACAATCTGGACATTGCTTCTTGCCGCAGGGCTGGTTTTGGGCTTGCTGTCCTTCGAGGACTTCTGTCCTAATTTCACTTGGGGAGACTTTTCCTCCATGCTTCTGTCCAGGATTTCTTCTCTACTACCTGGGACTCTGTCCTACTGGTGTTGCCTGCTGCAAGAGCCCCCTCAAAGTAAGATAGTACAGTTACGCAAGAACTTGTAATGGTAGATCTTCAAATAGAACTCTTGCAGCAGGTAGGGTATTTCCCTACCTCCTTCCCCCTGGTGAAATTTTTTTCCTCTCCATCTCAGAAATCTTCATTCTTCAGTTCTCTATTTTTTTATCTCACTTGCCAGTCCTGGGGGTGGAACTGGGGATGGGCTTGGGGACCACCCCTTGTATACCATATGTGATATCGGGGGCAGTCCCCTGCTGGGTACTGCTTGCTAGAAAGTTTCCATGGGATCCTGGCACCTGACGGCCTCAGTCCTAAAGGAGTTACCTCCTGCAAGAGCTCCTCTCGAAGATCTACTGTTATGGTAAGTTCTTACATAACTGTTCTTTGCTATGTACTCCCACAGCCTCTGCTTAAGGATTTCTGTACCTTCCCTACTTAAATGTAACCTGTCTGGGGCATACAGGGTCCTATTCTCCCATGTGTCGTCCCGCACACCCCCACCAGACCATATCCCATGGACTGACACCCCCCCCCCCAACCATGTGTTGAACTCTACTACCCTTTGCTTTCTGGTTGCACTAGCAGTAGGTACAGGGAGAACGTCTGAGAAGCAATTGAATGCCCAGCCCCTTCACATAGCCTACCCACCTCCTCGAACCTCTCCTGTGCTTCTTTGACTCTGCTGCCTTCAACGTCGTTTGTGCCAAGGTGCACCACAATATGAGGCTTTTACCTATCCTGCCCCACCCTCCCTGCTGTCATACCTGGCATACATTCCACCCATATGTGGCTTTTTCTGGTGCCCCTTCCTCTCCATCTTATCCCCTTTAGTATCGAGTCCCCAGAACTACGACCCTACCTTCATTTTGTTGCCACTGGTTATGGTGCTTCTCCTTGTCTCACTCCCATCCCTTGGCACTATCTACACTATACTTGTCCTTGTTCCCTAGTTCATCATCAGTCCTCCACCCTGCCCTCCCCATCCCTCCCCACCACCCTACCCTCGCTACCTGGACCCGCATCATCGCCTATTGTCTCCTTTCTCACCTGCACCCTCCTTCCCTTTCCTCAATCTGACCCTTCCCTCATACACCTTAGCTTCCCCCCACTAGAATTTCCTAGCAGTGTCCTAGCCATGTTTTCTGGCACACTGCTGTCCCCCCACCTTGCCTTCACTACACATCTCCCTTGCCTCCTCTGCGAGCTGCCTCCCCTCCCTCTCATAGAGGCTAGCCAGTACTGAGTACCTGTTGCCTGACTCCTGCTGCATGCCTCTTGGTTCACTTGGTCCTCCAAGCTGTGATTTCCCTCCATGCTGTGCTCTAGATTACGTCCTCCCCTTATTCTTTACCTCCACCTATTTCCCAGACATGTCTGCTTGTTTGTTTGTTTGCTTGCTTGTTTGTTTGTTTAAGGTTAAGGCCATTGAGCATGAGCTCATTTACAATGGTAACCTTATCAGTGTAATACAAACAATATATACACAATAATATACAAAACAGACATACAAGGAAATCACATACACATAAAATACATCAGATAAAACAACTACATGGCCTCTGAAGAGAAAATAAATACTTTTTCAACATATAGACCAATGGAGGACTCGGTGTCCTTTGGATCCAGGGGTGCCTTTGATTCTGATCCCCTTAACCCTCCTTTCTGCTCCTCCTGGCGTGTACCAGATTCGCTGCCTGAGGGAACTCCCCTGTATTCCCTTGGCTCCGAAGGCTATTCCCACCTATTCCTGCTACCCTCCTCAGCTCCCCTCTCAGCCACCCAATCTTTTCTCTGAGCTGGCCAAGCTATCTGCACACCAAACATCCTCCAGCCCTCCACATAATCCCTAGGAAGACGGCTGCCCCACAACCATTGCTACTCGCTACTCTTCCTGCATTTCCCCTGCCAAGTTACTAGATGCCCACCCTTTCCATGCCCCTACCCAATAACCTTGCCCACCCCAGCACGTGGGTCCCGCCATACTCCCAGGTGACCAGGTACCTCAAGCAACCCCAGCATGCTCCCCATAGCGACACCAGTCCTGCTACCCAAAATGGTTTTTTTCACAGACTGTCTCTGGAATGATAGATCATAGAAACATAGAAGTTGATGGCAGATAAGGACCGCAAGGCCCATCCAGTCTGCCCATTTCTTTTTCTACCTTATAAAGGTGCCATCAGCCGTTGCTCTGTCAATTGCCTATCTATTCATACTCATCTGTATTGCTCCCTTATGCCTATCCCATGCCTGTTTGAAGCCCTGCACTGTATTCATATCCACCACTTCCTGAGGTAGGCCGTTCCATGCATCCACCACCCTTTCTGTGAAAAAGAACTTCCTCACATTACCCCTTAATTGGTCTCCCTCTAATCTCATGCTGTGTCCTCTTGTCCTGCTATTTTTCTTATATTGAAACATGTTAGACTCTTTCACCTTGTTAATGCCCTTAAGGTGTTTGAATGTTTTGATCATATCACCTCTCTCCCTCCTTTGCTCTAGGGTATACATATTGAGCTCCGTTAATTGGTCCTCATATGTTTTCTGATGCAGTTCCTGCACCATTTTGGTTGCTTTTTTCTGGACTGCCTCAATTTGGTTAAGATCGACAGACAGATGGACCAACAGACGGGCGAGCAGACAGACTGACAGATAGCTACATACTTTATTTAATAAGTTGACCTTTTGTAGTAGTAGTAAAAATATTTATTTTTAGACAGGATTAAGATGACAATACACCGTCAGGGCAAAATAAGCCCGGGTTTACAAATTGGCTTTATGTTACCAGTACATAAGTTTCATTTAATTTAAATGAAATGCTACAAACATTAATAAAAAAAGTAAAGGGACAATTCTTAAAATAGATATAAGTATAGCACATGTAGTCAGGTTTTACTTCTATGTATGTATATACAAATAGAAACATTATATTTGCAAGTTTTTGTGTTGCTGGAGGCCCAATTTTCACCTCAAGCAATTAGATCTCTGAGTCAGTTTTTATTTCATTGCTATGTCGAACACCTTAAGTGTCTTCATGGCGATTTTGACGGTTTCACTTGCCAAGGCCATCATGGTACAATACAATACAATACAGTAGATTGACAGTTAAAGGGACAGTGTCAACCCTTTTTGCGTCATAGTATTTCTTGCTGAAAACTCACCTGTTATTTTATTTATTTGCTTTTGTTTACCAGGTAAGCACACTAGACAACCGAGTGCCTATTTTCAGGTGCGACCTGGGAGATTACAAAGTAAAAGCAAGACATCAGTCATAAACATTACAAAGTGCAGGCAGAAACAGCAGAGTACAGGCTTAAAACAACAGTCATATACATTACAAAGAGAAGGCAGAAAAACAGCAGTCATGTGCAGGATATACGACTGCTTACCTTCTTAAAAATGCATTTGTGTTGCTGGTTGTTGTATCTGCCTCTTTTCTTAGTAGAACTGAAATGCACGACAATAGTTTAAGTATGTCCAACCCTGTTTTTTTTTTAATCCTTGATCTACTTTTACAGCATACTTCCTGAACATTAGAAACACCCCCAAACAGTGCAGCCAATCATCATGCAATAGTTCCTCTCCTTCCACTGCATTATGAGTGACTAGACTGTGCTGGGTGTTTTCCCGAGCCCAGAACACATGCAGTGGCCATTGATCCATCACAGTAAACAAACACATTTTTATGTGGTAGCACCAGCATGGTATTCAGTCTGTTTTTCACTTTTAAAAAGAAAAAAAAATATGAATCAGACTGTCAGCTACATTTACGATCAATCATCTTTACAAAATGTGACCAATCATAACATATGTTTTAAACTAGAGACACTTTTGAGAATCTAAAGGGGTTGACAGTGTCCCTTTAACACATTAAATAGAAACTCTATGTGTAACATGGCACATAACCAATGACTAAAATAGGGTGTTGTGATTGGTTGTGAATTACAAAATTGCCTGCATTAATTCCCTAGTAATGTACAGTACCTAGAGTACTACTGCGCATTACCAGTTCAGCCTCCAAAACACTGTCTCTGCCCACTGAGAGGACCATGGCTCAAACGCACCAAAATATAGTGTACTCTTGTATAAGATGCGATTTCCCAATAGCACGCCCTCAGAAGTACCAAATCGTAGTGACAAAGTAAAAATAAATATACAGTTGTACTTACTAGATAGTGTAAAAATATAAACCAGGTACAACAAACGCTGTTGTAAAAATTGAACAATGTTGTTTTTGTAATAAAATTAGCAGATATTTTCAATTTAATATGTAGAACGTAAAGTTAGTAGTTGTATTCAGAATGTTCAGTTTCGAAGAAGTAGTACAGAGCACCGTACCAGAACATCACCAGCATGCAATGAACGTAGCAAAATGTAAATAGTAAGTATGCGAGACTCCTTTATAGTTAACAAGCCAAACTACTTTTGTTACTGTTAAAATAACTATTTGGTTTATTATCGATGTTTACACAGTTAATAGAACAAAAGTTTCTGAGCGGATAGTTAAATAACGCTTGTAGTACCAGCAGTGCAAAATATCGGTAAATGTTTGTACCCAGAATGCAGTAGTCCATCGAAGGCTTGTTTTGAGCACAATATCTGTAAGTGTTCTAAGATTTTAATAATTATATTGTGGTTTACAAAGCAAGTGTTTTTGAAATGCTCCATTCAGTTTTTTTAGTGATCACCAACCACAATGTATCATGTGTCTTTTGCCTGTCACAGAACCATTCTTTAATGAATGAGAAATCCTATATCAAATGCAGTGTCTGTGTTATTTCTGCATAGTTACATTCTCAACAATAATGCACATGCCCTACAGCATTTGCCATGTTACAAGTGCATTAAGCCACTCCAAAGGAGTGTTCTACTGTGGAATTAATACATGGTTGGGTGGTTGTAAGCACTCAGCCTGCAGCCTTGTACCACAACCCAACCTTGCATTAATTCCACAGTAGAACACTCCTTTGTCATGGCTTAATGCTTACTTATTGTTACCATGGAACACAAAGAAGACGTATGTAGTCATTCCTGCCATGTATCTGTTTGTGTCCCCAAAATTTGGGATTTGTATAGGGTGTATGGTTGTTTAGTTAATAATAATTCTGATTTATTTGTCTCATTATCTTACTTTGTTGTATATCTGCTCCGTTTTTCACATTTACTGTAAGTTGCTGTATTTATATTATTATTTCATGTTGATGAATTTGCTGCTATGTTGTTGCTGTAGCAATTTGATGTATATGTTTGATTGTGTCTCCTAGAACTGTATTGTGTCTGTGCCCACTGATTATTGACTATATTCAAGATCTGTTTGTTTTCTGATGTTTTGTTACCTAAAGGTCATGCCTAATGTACTTACATGGGAAATAAAAACGAAATAAAGAGAAACTAAATGAATGTCTTTCTTCCTCATGTCAGCCACCCCACACTGTGGCCCTATTTGGTGACCTCGCAGCCCCGAATTCCACTTGTCCCAATTAACATCCATCCCCGTGGCTTGCTTGCCATGGTGGGGCCTTCAGGGATGTTCACTCTCTGGGTCAGGAACATGATTAGGAGTGGTAGGGGTCCCACAATTTCTGAAGCTGTTGTATTACAACTGGCAGTTGTTTTCCTCTTCAAGAACCTGGGGTAAGGGGGTTGGGGGGGGGGGGGGACTGTGGGGCTCACACATGAACTGTGGTCCACCAGAAGGCAGCATTGCCCTGGCCTGAAACTAATACCTGAAGGCACATGACTTCTTTTTGTGCCTCTCAACACACTTGATGACATGGCGTAATGCAACACAACGCACGGTCTGTCAAGTGTTATGGCTAACCATCTGAAGGATTGTCTCATCCTGCACCCAATCTAAAATGTGACTGGACCAGAATGATGTCATGATACCTAGGACACAAAACATTAATTGTATTTCTTGCGACTCCAAGACTTAGGCGGCAGGTTAAGGTTACATGCAGGCACGGTTCAAGCCACAGAAACATAAACATAACTAAGACTAATGTACAGACTTGATATGACAGTATGAACAGTTCCAAAAGGTTTTATAGTCTTTGATGTCATGGAAGAATAGGTATTGCTCTTACTTGGTGTGTGAGCAGATTTGAGTTACTAGAAAAAGGTTCAATTCAGTTCAGTTCAAGTTTATTAGTCATTCAGCCAAACACGACTGTGACATTTTATACATAGTATAAAAGCAAGTACATGTACACATTTTTCAAAAACATAAAATTGCACAAAACAATAATAAAAGTATGGCCAGGGCAGATTCTGGACATTATATAAATGCCTAGAATGATTTGAACAAACAAGTGCATACTGATACAAAGTTGTGTGGTTATAATCCTTACATTCAATAATTTGTAAAATGCTTAATTTTTTTTTTTTTTTAATCATTTAACATTTTTCTCCTTCTGCAGCCAAGGTCCTGCCTACATCCAGCCACCGCTCCACTCCACTGCCGACCCTGAAGTTCGCATGCCCAGCTGCGAAAGGGGGCCCCCCCATAGCCCCCCAAGCCTGGCGAGGAACCAGTACCGGCACATGCCTCCAGGCATCGTCGGCCGGCAGAGCTGCGGCTATCAAGCTGCCTCGGACCCGTGCTGCAATTTTTTTCCCTTGTTCTTTCCCCATTGGGACCACGGACGTGCAATGACATCTGCGCACATACATGCAGATGTCCGCCGTGGTCCCCCCTTCGTTACACTGCTGCCTGCAGTACCTCTGGGCATCCCCAGGGTTGCCACAGTGCAGTGTAAAGTCCCCATCCCACCCCAGGACTAGGAGAGCTGTCTCCTGACGCTCAATCCCAGTCCTCCCCTGCCGACCCCTGCCAACCTGAGCTCGTTCCCGAACCCGGGTCGCCGGCATAGCGCGAGGTGTAGCGTCCAGCACCTCAACCCTCAGCGCCACCGGGCCAAGGGTAAAATGCTTAATGATTCACCCTGCTGGTACCCACAGAGGTTCTTCATTAAAAACTACCCTGAAATATCCAGGGTAGGAAATCACTTGAAAGTCAGGTTCGGGCCTGGCTACGTACACTCCCGAGGAACAGAGCTGGTACTCTCAAAACATATGCAGAAGCACTGATTTATGGAGAATTCTCTGTGAGTCCAAGTCTGCATGCAATCTATACCCCATTTAATTTGACTAATACAAACTTCAAGATGACATAACATGAGTATAAAGGGTCAGTGAGGGTTATTACTTTTATATGTCAATTGTATTAATGGCGTCTGTACAAAAAGTGCTTACACCACATTAGTTTTCATCTTATTATATTTTTTCAGATTTGTAAACATTGGCCCAGATATTCAAAAGGGTTGCGCCATGTGCAACAGGGTTGCCGTGCACAACTCCAAAAATACGCCATTCTGCGATATTCAGAAGGGGCCAGTTGCGTCACCGAAAACATGCTGAGCAACAGCGCAATGGAAATGAAGGCATGTGCAACCGAAGGGGACGGGTCCATGCATAAAGTGCGCAATGCGATATTCGAACACTTGCGCAATGCGCAAGAGTGCCTCAGCCGGAAGTTGCACAGTAGTGGAATTGAGCCAAAATAAAAAGGCTCAAGGAAGCGGCGCAAGAACCCTAGCAGGCCAAACTGGGGAGAGAGAGAGAGAGAGAGAGACAGAAGCTGGAAGGGCAGACAGGGACAGTGGGTCCAGGAGGACAGAGAGGCCAGCGGGGGGTGCCTGGTGCAGTGGAAGCAGCAGTGGGGGCAGCGGGGTAACACAGGAACAGCAGCTGGGGGAGCAGAAGCCAGGGAGATGGACAGTGCCAGCTTCCACATGGAAGCTGTAATGAGGGGGGTGAGACACCATGCTGCAGGGGCACGTGGCCGCGGAGGGGCCCGTCGGCGGTATGCCCCCGACAGGCGGTATCGTGCCCACCTCAGCTTGAGCTTCAATACACACAGGCGTCGAGATCGTGGCCCGGTACCGCCTGAACAGGGCAATACTGAGACGGCTCTGTGAGTTGTGCAGTGATGTGATGCAGGCACCCTCACGACGGAGTCACGCTCTGTCTGTGGAGACCAAGGTGACAGCCTGCATGTGCCTGCTCACCACGGGCACCTTCCAGAGGCCGACAGGGGACACCACAGGCATTACACAGTCGGCCACGTCACACATCCTCACCCAATTCCTCAGCGCACTGCTGCCTCATGCTGCGGAGTACATCCATTTCCCCAGCACCGCGGCAGAGCGTACAGCAAACATGCAGGAGTTCCACAGGGTAGCACGTATGCCTGGCGTGCTAGGGGCCATAGGATCGCACCCATGTGGCCATTCTGCACGCCACCCGGCCCCGACGGCCAGGCATATCGGAACCAAAAGGGGTTTCCAGTGTCAACTGCCAGGTGGTGTGTGATGCCACTGGGCGCATTATCAATGTCTGTGCCACACACCCTGGCAGAGCACATGATGCCTTCATATGGCACCAGTCTGCACTGTGCCATCAATTCGAGAGTGGGGACATCCCCACGGGTCATCTAGTGGGTGAGTACACATGTATGGAATGCAAACTCTGGGCAAGGGTGGGAATGACACAGGTGCCATGGTAGTGGCACACAAGGATATGGGCAATATGGACCTGACATGACACTGCTCTCCACTATCTCCACACAGGTGACTGCGGATACCCACTCCGTCCCTGGCTGCTCACACCGTACCAGCGCCCCACGACCCCAGCGCAGCTATGCTTCAATGAGGCACATGCCGCAACACGTAACATCATAGAGCGGGTGTTTGGGATGCTCAAGGCACGCTTCCGATGCCTAGACACCTCCGGCGGTGCCCTACAGTACAGCCCCCAAAAGGCCTGTGGGATATTCCTGGCCTGTTGCATCCTGCACAACTTGGCCAAAGACCATGGGATAGCCGTACAGGTCGAAGAGGGGGACAGCGATGGGGGCGCCAGTGGCGCCGTGATGTTGGTGATGAGCAGCCCCCAGGACGGAGGGACCCCGACTGACCTGCAGGCCCAGCTGCACCGGGACACCATTGCAGAAGAGCACTACGCCCAACACAGGTAAGTCAAGGGGACATGTGCAGGCAACACTGTCCATCGCCAAACCACAGGCACAAGGGAACACACTGTGCATGAAGGTCAGGGAGTTGAAGGTTCCAGGCATACCAACACACCATCAGGGAGGTGAGCACTCATATGGAAACACACACACACCAGGCAGCGTACATGGGCAGAAGCACAGCACTGCAGAAACGACATTGCCAACACACAGCACCACCGACCACCCCCACCACCTGTACTGTCCAAGTACGTGTGTCAGGACCTGGGCACCCTTGCACCTTGGTGTACAGTGCAATGCAGGCATCATCATGCACACGCACCTGTGGACAGCAGTTGGGAGAGTGTGCAGGTGGACCGTGTGTCAGCGTGGTGAGCAGAGCACCCAGCAGTGCACTGCCCACCATGACACACATTGCACACAGGGCAGCACCAGACAGGGCCCGCACCGGGAGACAGCTCAGTCATGTAGCACTGTCCCACGGCCACCACGGATGCATGGGCGGCCCCACCATGGCCCAGCAGCACTGGCAGGCTGAGCAGGGGCCACATGGGGTGACGCTGTTGCACCACCAGGGGTCCCACTGCGCAAACGCGACCTTGCCCGCACAGGGGTCTGCATCATGCCGAACAAACGTGCACCAGGGGTGCTCGGGATGCCCACAGCAGAATGCGGCGTTGACAGGCCTGGTGTCGCTCGACGCCGGGAACTTGGAGTGGAGAGCGCACTGTGTGGGGTGTGCAGTACAGGGGCACCTGACAATGTGCCCAATGCATCAGCGACAGAGACCACTGCCTGGGTCAGCCTGTCAATGGCGGCGGTCACATCCGTCCGCATAAGGACCAGCTCGGCTCGGTCCCGAGCACACTCCCTGCTGTGCCGCTCCACGGACACAGACAGTGCCTCCACGGACCTTGCAACCCACCCCTGCAGCTGTACTGATTCCTGCAGCAGGCGGGTGTACGCGTCCAATGGGTACTATGCCCCAATGGCATCGTGACCCCCAGGGTGTGGACGGTCCCGGTGCACAGCACCCCTTGAGGGTGGGCGCTGTTCGCCAGGACCAGGTATGGATGGATCAAAGGGCGGTGGACATGTGCCACTGCTTGACACTGTACCCCCAGACCTGGTGTTCGACTGCTGCTGCCGCCCCTCCAACTGCTGAGCCCCCAGGTCCACCTGTTCCACCTCCGTGCTGGCAACAGTGCCGGACACCTGCACAGCCACCAGTGCTGCCCCACCGGTGCTGACAGGCACATCCTGGGACTGTGCCAGCATGCTGGTACACAGGTGTGAACCAGGAAGGCCCAGGGCGCGTGCTGGCCTGCCGTGTGTCGTCATGGGACACACACCTATCACTGCCCATTGCAGGCCTGCTATCATCAATGGTGCAGAGTACGTGCCACTGCCATAGGCACAGCATGCTGGCATACCTGCATGCGGACTGCTGAGACACAGGCTGTGCACCCCCGCACCTGTATCACTGACACCAGAGTTGTTGGCCCAGTGTGCATGCTGCTGCAGTGCCTGCTGGCTGGTGGCGGAGGTGGATGGTCCCTCCTCCACGTCCAGCAGGTCTGCATCACTGTCTGGACCCGCCACCACCACCATCTCCTGAAGATGAACAGGATCTGTAACAGAAAGAGAGTACATGTGAGTGCATGTGAACAACAGCCCCCCCCAACACCACCACCATGTCATATCGTGCAGTGATGGGCTTCCACCTGTCTGGAATCCTCCGCCTGGTACGCCCGCGATGGCACTCGGCTGCATGGCCGCGACCAGTGTCTCCTCCGTTGGGGTCAGCTGCAACACCACTGGCGGGCCCCCACCAGTGCCAGCACGTGCCGCCCTGAAGGCTGCCACCTTCTCCTTCAGCCTCCTGCGGTCAGTCCTCATCTTCTTCTTGCATTCCTGCACGGAGCGCTGGTGGCTTCCGTGCAGGTTGACGGCCCGAGCTACCCCCTCCCATGCAGCTGCACGTTCCTGAGGGGTGCCCCTCCGTCCACTCAATAGTGGCTCATCCTCCAGGTAGGCCTGGAAGAGGGCCCCGTCTCTGCCGCTGTGAGTTGGCCTCCTCCTACGCCCGCCGTCCTCACCCTCAGCTTGGCTCTGGTCAGTCATGGTGATCTGTATGGGTGGAAGTGGACACCTGTCACTGTGCAGTCGACAGCATTTCCCCATGAGCATAGGTGCCGGCCGGGGGGGGCGGAAGCCCCCAACGTTTCTTCTCCGTATGGCAGATACTGATAGAAAGGGTGCCCTTTGTCCCTTTCTAAGTGCCCTTTTGATTCTCAGCCCTCTCAGCCTTTATCATCCTCCGGCACCCCTGCCCATGAGCATTGTCCTGAGCATCACACAGCATGTAACTCACCTCTCACCTGCAGTAACCGAATCTGGCCGGCACAATCCACTGTCGCGTTTTTATAGCTCAACACAGGCAAATGAGGAGTGGCGTAACTTTAATGACATGCTAAACGCGCCACTGCACCTTTGAATGGCTGATTGAATGATTTGCATATGTCGGCTGAATATCGCGGATTTGCGCTTTGCTCAATACGGAAGGGCCAGCTGAGCCAATGGCGCAGATTTGTGCCTGCATGCTACACTGCATTGCGCATGCCCAGACAGCTTACGCATGCATCTATCGTGCTGCAGACCTGCTGAGCGCGATAGGCAATTCAGGCCATGGCCACCATTGTGCCAGTGGCGCTACAGCACTGGGCACTATATGGCACTGTGGCACTACTGCGCAGTGGTCCACTGTGGCACTGGTTCGCAACTTGGCAGTCGCACAGGATGCCTATACGTCCGATGGCGCTGTGCATAGCCTTGCGTCATTGCCGTGACCTTGTGTATGCCCTTTGCCCCCTGGCGCGGTTCGCATGCCATGTGTACGTCCCTATTGCGCTGTCTGGTGATAGCGTTATGTGAAGTGACGGCGCTGTTCGAACAGCGCGATTGGAGCCTGTGGTGGTCTATTGCGCAACATCTCCACGTGGGGTTACAGTGCAGCGGAGCGCCATACTGCCTGCTGTAAACTGGCTGAGATGGCTAGGAGGAGGGCAGTGAGTTGGAGCCCACTGGAGGTGGCCAACCTGGTGGAGCCCCACTGTGAGGCACTCTATGGTGAGGCCCCCCTCACCATGCCTAGGACCCACGTGTGGCAGCAAGTGGCCACTGACCTGGTGGAGGTCACTGGACGGGGCCGGTCTGCTGACCAGTGCCGGCACCGGTACAGTGACCTCCGCCGAAGGGAGCCGGACATGTTGGCCAGACTGCGGGACCGTGCCAGGCGGGGCGTGGTGCCTAGGCCAGGTGAGTGTACCATCTGTGCACCTATATTTTCTGTAGGGGTGTGTGTGTGCTTGGGTGGCTGTGCATAGGTGCCGGCTCGGACACGGTTGGCTGTGTCAGTGTGTTCAGCTGTGCGATGGATGGTTATGGCTGTGTGGGCAGGCACTCTCACTGGGACAGGGGGCACTCTGCTTTTGAGTCACACTGATGTTTGTCTCAACATATGTCTCCCACAGGCCGGGATGTGAGGATGCAGGGCCGGCATGAGGAGGGCCGTGCCAGGGACCCGGTGCCAGCAGTTGTTCCACCCCAACAGCAGCAGCAGCGGCAGCAACAGCAACAGCGGCAGACAGAGCTGCTTGAGCAGTGTGAGTATCATGACTTCATGGATGCTATTGCATGCTGGGGGGGAGACCAGTAGCCCTGCACAATACAACCATGCAGGAAAGGGAGGTCATGATTCCACTATACAAGACACTAGTGAGGCCCCACCTGGAGTACAGTGTACATTTCTGAGACAATACCTATGGGGCGTAGAGTGGGCAGAGAAGGTTCAGAGGAGGGCAACAAAGATGGTGCATGGCTTGCATCACGGGTCCTATGATGACAGGTTACAGGAACTGAACATGTACTGCTGGGGGAGGGTGGAGAGCGGGATATGATGGAGACATACAGGTATCTTACAGGGCGGATCAGGGTGCGGGCCACACTTTTTGAAGTGAAACGATGTTCCAGGACTAGAGGGCATGGGATGACGATGGAGGGAGGACGATTCAGAGGACACATGGAGAAGGACTGTCTTCACAGAGCGGGTGGTGGACAGGTGGAACCCCTGCCAGAGGAAGTGGTGGGGGCTGACACAATCACAGGATTTCAGACTGCAGGGGACAGACTTGAAGGAGATCTGGAGATCAGGTGTAAGAGGCAACAGACCTCCAGGAAACAAAGTGAACTGACAAGCTCATATGGACAGACTGGGTTTGCCATAGGCCCTTATTTGACGACACTGTCTATGTATCTATGTATGTAGGCGACGACACAGGTGGACGTGCATCACTGTGCCAGTATCTCAGCACGCCTGTGTATGCGCCACTGGTGGTCCAGGCATGCACTGGGCACATAGCTGTAACTGGCATCGCACCACATTGCCACATCACTTGCCAGCCTTGTTTGTACTGTGATGGGCGTGGGCGGTGTGTGTGGGCAGTGGTGCGCATAGCTGGTGCCGCCTGTTTGTGATGGCCATGTGCATGTTCACTGTGGGTGGGTGTACGCCATCACAGGTGCAGGACATTCGGCTATATGGCTTGCAGGTTGGGTGGTGTTCAGGGTTGTGGTCAGTCACAGCCATTGACTGTGTTCCCTTTTCCTAGGCCTCATTGTGCTCCGCAGAATGGAGCAGTCACTGCATCGGATGACCTGGGTGTCCCAGGAGAACCAGAACATCCTCCAGGACATACAGCGCCATGGGCTAAGGAGGAGGCACAGCCAAGAAAGACGGCACCAGGCAGCAGAGGACCAGTCTGCTAGGCCTTAGGCCAGATCCCCCTTCTCTCTCCACCCATCTCTCCCACTCTGCCTTCCCTCTCCCAGTTGTTCATCCCTACCCCTTGCCCACCCCTACCTTGTACCCCTCCCCCCTCTTGTAAATAGTTGTTTGATGTTGATTTTAGAATTTACACATTGTTATAATACACATGTATATTTTGTTATGAATACTGTGTTGGTCTCTGATTTGCAGCTGGCTATGGTTGCTCAGTTGCAGTGGTGTACAAACCATCTGGGGTGGTATGGTCCTGGGGTATATGTGTGTGTGTGTGTGTGTGTGTGTGCATGGGGAGGTATCACCAGCATGGCATTGACTTTCTGTTGGTCTTGCGTCTGCTGCCACCCACTGCTGGGTGCACAGGGTGGGTCTAGCTTGTATGCTTCTCTGCAGCACGGGGTTGACGTGTGCCAGGGGGGATGCATGGTGTTTCCTGCAGTGCCAGTCACTGCACATGGGCGGTGTCTTGGGGTTACGGTGCAGGGTGTGCTGTGCATACGGGGGACTGATGTGCACTGTGGTTGTCAACCCCCTGTGTGTGGCACTCTCCGCCTGCCAGTGGTTGTGCTGGGGTGTCATGGCTCTGCTATGCTTTGTTGGCTTGTCCCCATGGGCACGTGGATCATCCGTCCCACCCCCAGTGATGCTGTTCTTGGGGTGCGCAGGTGTGGTGTGGGTTCTGCAGTGTGTTCCTGTGCCCATGTGTGGCATGGCTGGTGGTGGGCCCCAGCCTGCCTCCCTGGATGTGCAGTTCCATTGCTCTGGGGGGCTGTGCTTGCACTATGGCAGCTCTGGAATGCTCAGCTGAGCTTCCCTGGTTGCTCCATAGCGCAACATTTTGGCTCAGCTTCTCCTTCCTGGTTGCGCGATGGCGCAGTATGTGCGATATTCAGACGTTGGTTGCTTGTGCAATTTGCTCTGCTCCATGTTTGAATATCGCACCTGTTGCGAATTTGCGCAACTGGTTTGTGCTTGCTCCTGCTGTTGCGCTAGTTTTGAGCGCAGTTTGAATATCTGGGCCATTGTTTAAAAAAACTAGCAACATTTTCCATAGTCTGTCTTTCTTCTGTAGTCAGAATTATTATTGTTAGCTCCTTTTTAATAGAGGGCTGGATATTCAAACTGTGCCATTCAAAGGCGCAAGTCCTTGCGCTGCGCAAAATAGATGCGAAGGGGTGTGTCCCGGGCGATATTCAAAGGAGTTGCGCTATTGAGCAACTCCTTTGAATATCGCTCCCCAGCCACAGCCACTGTGCATGGTGCAGTGGAACTTGCACAAGCGCAAGATGACTGAGTGGAGCAGTCAACTTGCGGTGGCGCAAGTACCAGTGCGCCATGCGCAAATCCACGATATTCAAAAGGTGACATGCAAATGGGGCTATAATACATGCAAGGCGCATGGGGGCCATTTGCATGTCATTATAGCCCCATTTGCATGCCATTAGCATCTAGGTGCGCCGATCCCCGAGGACTTGCGCCTGGCCCCTGCCAGGCAGCAGCCATCGGGACCGACGCCCATGCAGCCCGATCGGGCATAGTGTCCCCACCCCCATAGCCCGATCGCGGGCATCAATGTGGCTCCCCCCTTCATATTCCCTGGTGGTCCAGTGGACCGAAATGCCCGATCGCGGGCGGTATGTTTAAAAACACCCCCCCTCCCGTTCATATTCCCTGGTGGTCCAGTGGACCGAATTGCCCGATCGCGGGCGGTATCTTTAACCCCTCCCGTTCATATTCCCTGGTGGTCCAGTGGACTGAATTGCCCGATCGCGGGTGGTATCTTTAAAAACACCCCGAACATAGCCCTGGTGGCTATTGACCCCACCCTACCCACCCACGAGCCCCACCCGCTCCCCGGCAGCGGCGGGCGGCAGCATCCCAGCCGCCTGCCGCCCCGCCGACTGACAGCTCGGTATGGCTGCACGCCCATTGGTGCAGAGCAAGAGCCAATGGGCGTGCAGCCCATACCGTATATGACAGTCCAGTTTTGTGAATGAATCATTCAGCAGGCGCAACCCTATTGCGCATGGCGCAACCCTTTTGAATATCTGGCCCAATATATATAAAGGACGAAATGTCCCCTCAGATGTTTGTCTCGTGCCTTTACATACCATTAAAAGATGCACCAAAGGTGGTTGGTTTGTGTTATTTGTTTAATCATGTGTTTTTCTATTTTTCTTTTCTTTTTTGGTCTGTACTCTCACCTTTTATTGCACTGTATGTAAAATTACATATTGTCTGACTTGCATATTTGTTTGAAAAAAAATTTGAATAAAATTCATTTGACAAAAATAAAAACACAAGAATGTGTATTTAGTGTTTTTGTATACATTGTATCCCAAAATGCATTACAAGCAATGAGAGAGACTGGTAGTAAAGGGATAATAAACGTGTAGCTGCAGCCATTACACTTATCAACACCCGCACACAACCGTGGACAACTGCTTGAACTATTTTACGAAAAGTACCTCGGGTTCTTTTTTTTTTAACCATGATTTTGGCCCTTCAAGCTATTGCCTCTGCTTTACTTTGGGCCCTTGCCAGCCCCAACAGCTGCTCCCCCTACTGTTACACTGGTGGAGATCTCTACAGAGCAGAGCTCATGGGCCGGCAATCATCATGTAGATGGCTCGAGCCGCATTGCTTTTTGTGTTTTTTCTTCCCTGCCCTCCAAGTGCATCCCATCTCCCCTGCCATTGAGCAGTGCCTCTGGTGGCCTCAGTTGTAACAGTGTGCTACAGGTTGATCCACCCCTCACAGGGGAACAGGCTCCCTAGCTCATGGAGTGAATACTCACTGCAGATGTCTGCCCTTTCACAGGTGGGGGGTGCTGGTTCTGGGGTAGCTTGATCTCTCTTCAACATTTGACACTATGGACCATTGTGTGTTGCTTGACTACCTCAGTGAACTCTGCGGACTCACTGGCACTGTCATCTGCTGGTTCGAGTCCCTTTTTAACCAACAGAAGGCAACGGGTTGTGATGAGGAATTTCTCCTCCACCCCTAGCCCCTTATCTTGCGGAGTACCTCAGGGGTCGGTGTTAGCCCCAATGTTGTTCGCAGTGTACATGCTACCCCTGTGAGGGATCATTAGGAAGTATGGCTTGGGTTTTCATTGCTATGCCGATGATACCCAGCTATACTTATAATTTGCCCCAGGAACATCCAACGGGGTAGATGTGCTAAACAGCTGCCTTGCTGAGATCAACGACTGGATGGCCTCTAGCTGGTTGCGACTGAACCCTGATAAGACGGAGGTATTGGTGGTGGAGTCGAACAGAGTGCGTGATAGGATGACCTCTGGATCAGAGACTGGACTTGTTCTGGAATCTGTTCCATTAAAGGCCTCTTCTAGGGTGCGAAATCTTGGTGTCATTCTGGATAGGAGTTTGACGATGGAGGCGCAGATATCTTCCACGTCCGCTCCTGTTTTTTCCATCTCAGAAATGTCGCCAGCATAAAGCCCCGTGTTCCGCCTCTGGACCTCCCCACTTTGATGCATGCCTTAGTTACATCAAGGCTTGACTACGGTAACGCGCTCTACCTCGGGGTCACGGGAGGATCTCTCTGCAGACTGCAGCTAGTGCAGAATGCAGCTCCCCGGTTACTTAGTGGGCAGCCAAAATTTTACCACATTACACTGGTGTTGCGTGAGCTGCACTGGCTGCCAGTCAGGTGGAGGATCCTTTTTAAGGTGGGTCTTCTCACCTGTAAGGCCCTACATGGTCAGGGTCCTGATTATCTGTTAGACCTTCTTGCATCTGCTCTCTCTCTCTCTCGGTTCGCCCCCTCCGTTCCTCCTGTGGAGGCTCCCTGGCAATTCCCAGGATGAGGTTGAAACTGGCTGGCGACAGGACCTTCAGTGTCGCCACCCCCGTCCTGTGGAATTCGCTGCCCCTTGGGGTTAAGGGGGCCCCCACTTTGGAAGTATTCAAGGCCGGCCCTAAGGCCCTCCTATTCATCCAGGCCTTTTTGGATTAAGCTGTCAATTTACAGATTTGATTATAGTAGTTGGTAATCTGATGTTTAGTTTATTATTTATGGGAACTGTTTTTATGAGGAGTCAATTATTTGTATGCTTATATTTATTTTTTTGTTTTATTGATTTGTTTGAAATATGTGTTTACTTATTTGTACGGTACCCAGAGCCTCCGGGATTGGGCATCTTTTAAATATATTTTGCCTTGCCTTGCCTAGCCCTGGCTACGTCAAACAGGAGCAAAAAAGAACTACACTTGCTAGTTGCAGAGATCAAAAGCTTTAGTTTATTTAGATAGGAAATGCAAATACCAGCTAACCCTTGTGCACGATGCCCAGGCTACCCCAGCCCTTTGCTTGTTAGAGCTTCATTGAGGAAGTGAAGTGCTGGGGTAGCCTGGGCATCCTGCATGAGGGTTAGCTGGTGTTTGCATTTTCCTATCTAAATAAACTAAAGCCTTTTGATTTCTGCAACTGGCAAATGTGGTTCTTTGCTGATCCCATCCCCAGCTCATCGCAAGGAGCCCCTGCTACTCTGAAACCTGGATGTCTCTCTCTCTCTCCATGCTGGTTTATGTTGCATTCAACAGCACTCCCCAGCCCTGGATGCTCTGATCCTGGCTACTGGAGTCCACTCCTGAACCGAGGTTGCTAGGATGGAAGTGCAGTGGGCTTCCACTGAGCCCACGGGTGGCCTGGGGTCTTTTACTTCCACCAAGACAGCACTAGAGATGGGAAGAAGGGGCCTCATTTTAATGTTTCATTCAAAGGACAGCACACCCTAGCAGTACAGCACCCTCTTAGCACTGCATTGGAGTATCAGTGTTTGGAGTATGAGCACACATCCCACTGTGGGACTAAAACCCACAGCCTTCTGGCCTAGTGGCAGATGTGCTACCAATTTAGCCACACTGGCACCTACCTTGGGACCATCAGTGGGCTGCTGGGTGGGTAAAAGAGATGAGGTACTGTAAGGAATCCTCTCGGGTAGGCCCCCCACCCCCATGTTCAGAAACCTTGCCCCATGTTCAGAAACTTTGTAAGGGAGGGGACTCCAAAGGCTTCTGAGGAAAGGAGGGCCTCCAGATTCTGGCACCCTTTCTCTGTCTTGTGGGCTGTCGAGTGCCTGGAGTGACAGCCCCAGGTACAAATGGAGACAGACTGTGAGCAGAACCTATAAAAGCAGGACTGTGCTGGAGGTGAGAAGATCTGGTGGAGATCCTGTGATGGAAAGATCTGCATGCTAGGAGTGGATGTCAGCTGTGCCATCCCAGGCCTGAAAAGCAGTGAGCAGACTTTGAACAGGGCCGCTGATTGGTACTACAGCATGGTGCCAGACTGCCTTTGACCTAGGGATTTGGAAGCCAGGATTTGTGAGAGTCAGATTGGGGATTGGGACCTTAGCAGTCCAGAACGAGTGGAAGGAGGTCAGAACAGCCTGCAGCCAGCGCCCAAAGTAGCCAGTTTCACACGGAACAGAGAGAAGAAGCCTGCCTGCATCATAGCTGCCCTGTGGAAGCAGAGATGCAGTGGCCAGTTGCATCATTAGGAACCATCTGGGTCTGGGAATCATGAATATGCCAAAGTGTTGCATTGTTTCAAGGGAGAGTGCCTGTTGTTTCACTGTGTATTGCAATTTAAATGACAAATACCCCATTTTGAGGGTTTTTCTGCTGTGTACTGCTGTGTAAGCAAAAGAATTGAGTAGGTTTCTCTGTTGAAAGTGGAGAAATGCCAGCCAGATTGGGCCAGCGTCTGTGGGCTTGCAGCACTTCTACACCTGCGGTACCCAGAGACTGAGTTAAGGAAGCTCCCTTTTGCGTCTGTTTAAAACTTAGAACTGGTGAAAAAGGCTAGGTGTGGCCCTCCTAGGAGGGCACCTAAGAATACTATGTTTAAATTTGACATTTGCACCAACCTTTTTCTTGCAGGTGGTCGTTGTTAAAAAAGCTGTGTTATTTCATTATGTAACCCCTAGGTGGTGCTATCCCAAGGGCTACTACCCCTGCCTGCTTGGCTAGTAGCAGGTTAAGGGGCCTGAGTTCTGAAATGGGTGCCTCCACCCGGAGGTCAGGGTTGGTAGTGGTCAGGCTAACCTGGGCACAGCCCTCCAGGACACTGTAACCCCCTTCTTTCCCGTCTAGTGGCCTGAACACTCTACAGTAATCACTTTCACAATACCCCTGGTACACCACACAAGTACCCACACTGTTTGCACTTACCACCAGGGCTGGTTCCTCTGGCTCGACCCTGGGGACCCGCTGTAAAACAAGGTTATGCACATCAAATAGCAACAGTACAGTACTTTGAGCACAAACTGGAACCACAGTCAGATTACATGCAGAAAAAGTTAGATCTCATTTATTCAGGAGACTTGAACAAGGGGTGGGCAAAATCAGGTTAATTAGCTTAAAGGTTATATCAGTCAAGCAGTTATGCATGCGCTTTGAGTCCCCCCACACAGTCACACCTCTGGGTGCCCAAGTGGAGAAGAGATGGGCTAGCCAGGACTGTTGCCCGGGGTTGGCCGGCGTCGCAGCTGGTTGGGGCCCTGTGATGGAAAACACAACACGCACAGTACAAAATATTTGTAATCTGGAGCCAGAGGGCTCAGTTCGTAATGGAAATGAAACAACAAGACAATCAGATGACACACTCAGATTAAGCTGTTGTTGCAGGGAGCTACCATGGTATTTACTTACAATACCCAAGACTGGACACAGGCTGGACGAAAATCGAGACTGCAGATGGTTGATCTGGAATGCCAGGAGAAGCAAGGCCCACATGAGTCGCAGAGGCGTCATTCCTGTTCAAGCGTGGAGCAGGGGGCTGATCCCCAGGCGGGTCTCTCATCGATGGCTTCTCTGTGCAGTGGGTAGTCTGGCTGGGCCAGTCTGGCAAGGCCCAGACCGCATGGAGCCAAATTCGGATGCAGTCCGTTTTGGGCTGGATACAGTTTCCAGCAAGCAGAACACAGTTCACACAGTGGGGAACTAACTCACAACCCACTAGCAGCTCATAGCACATTTACATGTATGGGAATGCTACTGTACCAGGCAAAGCGCTCCCTGGTCACAATCGCAAAGTCTCTGCACACATCGGGAGCTTAGGGGTAGCTTTAACTCCTGGCAGGCCGATCGCATTCAGCAAAATCTTCAGTCTTCTTCAGGTTGAGCCTGGACCAATTCAGTAGCTTACTTTAGTCACACAAACTTGGATTTAGTCCAAAATAATTCTCTTCTCTGCCCCTCAGAAGCAGCAGGCAGACATGCAAGCCAAAAACTCAGCCTTTTCACAGTTCTCCCATGTGAATCCACTCAGGACTGCTGCCCAAAATACACTTGAGCTCTTCTCATTTCACTTCCCAGCTCAGAACTGCCCTAAACAGTATGCAGCTTGGGGAATTCCCTCAGATTCAAAGGGTTTGGTTGGCTGATTTGGCTGTCAGTCAAAGCCAGAGCTCCCCCTTCAGTTGCAAAAAGCTCAAAACTATAATTCCTACAGATTTTGACTTCAGACAGCTCCTGTAGTCTGGCTACATTTTATGTCCCACCAGAACTGATTGGTCCAATTTGCAGTCCAGGACCAAGATAGTGGAAACAAGCAAAACAGTCCTTGCTACAAAGAATGCAGGTTAGACAAACTACATTATCATTATCACTCTAAATGATTTTCAGTAAATAGTTACATCTTTCAACAGAGCTCCCCCTCAGATTACTTAAGCTGCAATTAGGCAGCTCTCAAAGAGACAGTACACAGAGTCTATACAGGCTCTGGTAATCACATTTAAACTGCTAAAACACAGGACACCAGCCTGGCAGTGAGCATTTAGGCAAGCTCAAGGAAGACTTTTTGGGAACCCACATTTGTAAGGGGTTACACCCTTCCCTACCTGGGAAAACTTGGTGTCTGTATCAAGTCTGTACCGTCATAACATTGAAAATGCAACATATACAAGACATTTGTACCATTAGCATGCTATACAAGTACTATCTGATTCATCAACTGGCATAACTTGTCACTTTACTATACATTTCAATGTACTCCACTATATCATGTCCATTCTGACAATACATTATACATATTTCACACAGGTAAATTGAACTTTACTATACAGAATCATGTAATAACTTCTTGTACTCTAAACAATGCAAGATAGGGCCCTTCCCTATCAGCTAACTTGGGGCTGGATGGGGCAGGGGCACCATGGTGAGAGGGCAGGACAAGTAACCTGGAATGGGCCATCAAGCTCAGTTTGGGCAGTGAGCTCTGAGAAACATAAACACCTTTGTGGACTACATTGAGAGGCAAATCCACTAGCCTCCCGGGGGAATCGTAACTGAAGCGCACCACTGGCTTGACAGCTCAACCAGTCTTTCTGGGGTGAACAACCACAGTTTCTGTACTTTCAGCAATGGTCTTGGTGCTTTCATCACTTGTGAGGGGTGCCTCTGCATGAAGGGAATGTCCAAGCTGGGAGCACTGTCAGCCCCTTGCTCTCTAGTCTCTGTTTCTACAATACTTGGCTCATTTTGAAGACACTCTGGCATTGAAGGGGGGTTGTCAGCACTCTCAAAGTGTTCTTCAAGTTCTGGCATGTCACCAGAAAGACTCATACCATCAGCCTCTCCTTCAGGCAAATCATACAGTTTCATGATACACAAAGACTCAGCATCCTCAGACGTGATACTTTGCACTTCACCTTCAGGGAGCATTGGCTCCAAGGATGATGCCGGGGCATTAGGCAGTCCAGAAGGCCCAGCTTCATTGCCATAATTCAACATAGGATTTCCACAAAACAACTGACTCAGTTCATATGAGGGGTAATAGACATTATCACACTTACTGTCATCCGAGTTAGACTGGCAGTCACTATCATTCTGGGCCTGCTGCGGGGGAAGTCTTTAATCAGCAACCACGGGGGCAGGCTGACTCTGTTTCTTTCTTGCAGCAGCACGAATCACTGGTCTAGGGGAATCAATCTCGATGAGTTCAGCCTCAATTATAACTTGACCAACAGGTAGTAAGTGGTTACGGTGCATGGTTTTGACAGCTTTGGAGTTATTCTCTGGACGCACTTTGTACACTGGCAAATCGTCCAACTTTCCAACTACAACATGGGGAAGATGGTGCCATCGATCAGCAATTTTGTGTTTACCATGCAATCCTAAATTTCGCAACAACACATGGTCTCCAGACCTAAGCTCTTGAGCCTTTACTTTTCTATCATGTCTCTCTTTGTTGGCTAGATTTCTTTTGGCGGCCATTATCTGGGCGAGTTGATAGGCATGGTTCAATTGAGCTTTAAGTTTTTGTACATATTGCAGGTAATCTTCGTCTCGGACCCCATCGGGAGAAACCCCAAAACAGACATCAACAGGAAACCGGGCCTCTCTCCCGAACATGAGGCGGTAGGGAGAGAACCCAGTAGCATCATTCTTTGTGCAATTGTATGCGTGTACCAAGGTGCTAATCTGCTGGCTCCATTTATGCTTATCTTTTGGGTGGAGGGTGCCTAGCATGTCTAGCAGGATGCGGTTAAAGCATTCTGGTTGTGGATTCCCTGCTGGTGATAAGGGGTGGTTCTTGACTTTCGCACCCCCCATAGAGAGAGCATTTCTTTGATTAGTCAACTCTCAAAGTCCTGGCCCTGATCAGAGTGAATTCGCTGGGGGGCACCATAGTGGATGAAGACATTTTCCTCTAGCACCTTGGCCACGGTAGATGCTTTTTAATCTTTGGTGGGAAAAGCTTGTGCATACCGTGTGAAATGGTCCGTAACCACTAATACATTGCCAATGTTTCGCTGATCAGGCTCTAAACTCAAGAAGTCTATGCAGACTAGTTCCACTGGGGTGCTGGTAGTAATGTTGACAAGGTGGGCAGCCCTCTGAGGCAGAGCTTTTCTCTGCAGGCAGTGACTACAAGTCCTCACATGGTGTTCAACATCGGCCCCCATCATGGGCCAGTAGAATCGAGATCGTACTAGGTCAAGGGTCCGGTCAATACCGAGGTGACCCACATGATTGTGGAGGGACCTCAGTACCAAATCTTTGAAGGCTGTGGGCAGGACCAATTGTTGCTTGTCTGTTTGGCCACCCCAATCTACTATCTCTCTATACAACAATTGATTAAGCAGCTTCAACCTGGGGCCTTCTTTAAACAATAAAGTGGTTCGCAGATCAGAGGAACGCAACTTGGGCACATCTTTTCCTGCACAAAGGGCGTCAAGTGCTGGCTGAATTATAGGATCTCAGGATTGAGCCCACTGAATGCTGTCATTGTCAAACTGAGGTAGTGCACTAATATCTAGAGCAGAAAAGTGGCAATACGCAGCTGGTATGCAGGTGTCAGAGGGGCCCAAGCAATCTGCTAAGCAGTCCGCTCTGTCCGTAGACATCTGTTCATTTCTGTCAAACTTCTGGCACAATGCTCGGATGTCAGGTTCAGACAGCCTGACCCAGTCACTCTTGGAAATGAGCCTCCGGGATAGGGCATCAGCATCAATATGATTCAAGCCCGGTCTGCATTCAACAGCATAATCATATGTTGACAACACAGAAAGCCACCGGTGCCCGGTGGCATCTAACTTATCGAAGTCTGTACATAGGTCAACAGGTTATTGTCAGTCCTCACCAATATTTTCGCCCCATAGAGGTAATCATGAAACTGGTCAACAATGGCCCATTTTAACGCAAAGAACTCCAACTTGTGCACAGGGTAGTTTCACTCTGATGGGGTCAAGCTCCTACTAGTGAATGCCACTGGTCTCAAACCATCCTCATGGTCTTGATACAGTACAGCTCCTAGACCCTGCAGACTGGCGTCAGTATGCAGCACATAGGGTTTGGTGGGATCAGCATAAGCGAGGATGGGGCATGGGTGAGCTGGTATATGACTTAGTGGAAAGCTGCTTCACAGTCAGGCATGCATCGGGACCCAAAAAGTTCACCTGGGCGGAAATATGCTTTGTCTGGCTCTTTGATGGCCCCTTTTTTGTATTTTCGATTGGTAGGAGGGTAACCCTGGGTAAGATTCAAGAGTGGCCAAATCACTTTGGAATAGTCCTTTGTGAACCGGCGGTAATAGCCACAGAATCCCAGGAAATGTTAATAGTTCTTTCAAATTGTGGGGCTGGGGCCAAGTAGTCAGGGCTTCAACTTTACTAGGATAAGTCTCTATCCCCACTGTAGACTCTATGTGCCCCACATACTTCACAGAGGTTTGGAAAAACTGGCACTTGTCAATGGACTGCTTGAGGCCGAAATCTTCCAGTCAGTCTAGTACTTTGAACAGTCGACTCTCGTGTTCCTCTAGGGAGCTCCCAAACACAATGATGTCATCCAAATACACCAGGCATTCCAGCAAATTCATGTCTCCCACTGCTCGTTCCATCAGTCGCTGGTAGGTGGCTGGGACGCCCGATATCCCCTGTGGCATTCTGAAGAATTCGTAAAACCCCAAAGAACAGATGAAGGTTGTCTTCTCATGGTCCTCTGGAGCCATCGGAATCTGGTAATATCCACTGCGAAGATCCAACACCAAGAACCATTTGCTCCCATTCAAACAATCTAGAGCATCTTGTATATGGGGCATGGTGTATTGATCAGGGATGGTCCGCCTGTTGAGGGTCTGATAATCCACACAAATTCGTGCTGTTCCAGTCTTCTTACACACAGCCACAATGGGAGAAGCACATGGGCTCCTGGATTCTTGTATCACACCAGCTGCGAGCATTTCCTGCAAGTGTCTTCTCACATCGTCTATGTCTGCAGGGGCTAGGCATCGAGACCTCTCTCGAAATGGCTGTTCATCGTGGAGGCGTATGTGATGCTCCACACCCTGGACACATCCCATGTCCAATTCCTTCAACGAAAACACTTGATCTCTCTGGGCAAGGTTCTGGCTAATTCTAGTCTTTCATTCAGCTGGCAATGGGGAGTCACCAAAATCAAGCAAGTCGAGAGTCACTCTATCTGTCTTGCCAGGGGGTTTGTTGCTGGGCAACACTGCAGTGTCTGCGCAGTGTACCATAGCTAGGGTGCATCCTCTGTTCACCCCGATCTGACACATTATGAATCTGGACCATCACTCGTCGTGCATAGGCATGAGAATGAGCTGGCAAGATGCCGGGCTTAACCAATAATCCTTCTGGCAATTTTCCATCGCCTGGCACGTCCAACATCAGTATTTTGTTCTTGACATGTTTGCAGAGGTGGACCTCCCCTTGAACAGTACACTGGGTTTTAGGGGCCAGTACCATTGAATCGGGATCCTTCTTCCACACGACCCCTACCGGTTCATCTTGGTCCACTCCCTTGGAGTTCTGTTGCAAATCATAGGCCCTCTTGATCAGAGCGGGAATTCTTGGGCCCTCCCAGTCCATCACCCTTGTTTCTCATGACCGGTTCTGCCAATCTCCACAAATGGGTTGGTCCCAATTAACGGGACCCCATCATACAGTCAGTAAGGCACACTAAGAGTGTCTCGCTTGTCATACACAGTTACTGGAAGGATGACAAAAGAAGATATCCTAGGTGGGGATAAGACTTGTCATCAGCCCCGTAAACATTCAGGGTTGGGGCACGCAGATAGTGTTGTCATACCAGTCCTAAATACAGTGGTCCTTGCGACACCGGCTACAATAATAGGAATACATTCCGCACGGTGGTATCATTGAAGGGCCCACTATTTTAAGCGGTCTGGAGGGACAGCAGAAGGGTCTGGACAGATGGTTTAGCCACATAGGGATTTGAGTTGACTACTTCTTGAATCCTCACTGTGGTCATTTGGTGCCTACTCGACCACTGATTCATTCTCAGCTAGCCTTGAAGCCTATATACAACTTTATCTAGATCTTTTGTGGACCAGTATTCTCTCTTCATGTGCCCATGATTCCAGCAATTATGGCAAAATATGTTTTCTGGGATTTGGGGTGGCCTAGGCATCACACTGGGACCTGGGGCGGTGGTACTACCAACTGAAAACCTTGGTGCCATCTCTGTCTGCTGTGTAGTGAGCATTTGGAGATGTCTTGTCAATTCTCTTACTTCCATAGTCAAGACATCGAGTTTCGAGCTGCTGTCAGCATGAGATGCCTGGGTGGACACCCCCACCCCCATAGCAGATGCAGTTGGATAAGGGTCAGTGCCTGTACTTGCAGGAGCAGCCTTCATAAAGAGACTGTTTTTTGTTTCCCTGAACTCCCTCAGGAGTTCATCCCATGTCGGCACACCCTCATTGGTCCCCACTTCGGAAGGGCCTTCCGATGCCGTGATCACTTGGGCTGCACTCACCCTAGAATTATAATCCCCCTCTTCATCTTCAACCTCCCGGAGTTCTTTTATCAAGTCACAATAGTCCGGTGGGTTACCCCTTCTATCTGGGAGCCTTAATTGAAGGATCTGCAATTTAGAATGTTTTGCATGTTGCAGTATGTGCACCAACCTCACATGGTTTAAGTCACTGGCGGCTACCTCGCCTTTTTGGTAAGCCTTCTACAGCGCTCTTTCCAGATGAGTAACATATGCAGACAAACTTTCCCCTGGCCATTGTTTTGTACCTCAAAATTTCCACATCAAGTTCTCCCCTGACTCAATGCTCCCAGAATTGCCTTCGAATGCAGATAGGTATTTCTGGGCAAATGCATCAGGGTTTGTGGACCTCAGAAATTTAATGACCTCTAGGGTGGGACCCCTCAAACTTTCTATGATCCTTTAACATTTCTCAGCCTCTGTACACTGCTATTCAGGTACCAAAGGGGAAACACAATCTATCCAGGTCTCCCAATCATCCTCCCCTTGGGGGGGAGGGTGCCAGAGAAGATTCTCAACCTTCGGTAAGAGTCGTGAGTAATGGCAGATACAGACATAGGAGCCAGCATTGGCACAGGCACAGAAGGAGGGGCAATAACGGGTGCTGGAGTGGGAGGGGGTGTTGAGGGAGGAACACCCCCAGGTGATAGGAATAGTTTCTTTAAGTCCTCCACAGTTTTCCCTTCTTCCAGCAACAACTTAGCAAATTTCTCCTCAAAAGTTTCAGATAGTGGGGGGTGGGGCTCATTCTCCCAGGGGTCTTTACTGTCTTTAGTTATCACTCTCCAGGCAGTGAGGGCTCCTTTGGGGGTGATAGTCCGTGGCACTTTGGAACTGTTTGCTGGTCCTTACACTCTACTAACGCCATGAAACTTTGGGTGAGCAGATTAGCCTATTGACCCACCACCACAGGGTTTTGAAAACATTCAGCCTTGGAAAGTACTCCCTCTACAGTGTCCTTACTGGTTCCCAGGGGAATATCCAGGATAAGTATAGCATTTTGGGGGTCAATCTCCTGCCCAGTACACCACCCCACCAACTGGTGTACAGCCACTTCTGTTGTGGTAGCCATTTATTTTTAACAGCAATTCACAACTTTGGCCACTACAGGACGCTAATTCCAGCAGTGAGCCTCCAAAATGTAACCCCTAGATGGCGCTATCCCAAGGGCTACTACCCCTGTCTGCTTGGCTAGTAGCAGGTTAAGGGGCCTGAGTTCTGAAACGGGTGCCTCCACCCAGAGGTCAGGATTGGTAGTGGTCAAGCTAACCAGGGCACAGCCCTGTGGGACACTGTAACCCCCCTCTTTCCCCTCTAGTGGCCTGAATACTGTACAATAATTACTTTCACAATACCCCTGGGACACCACATAAGTACCCACACTGTTTGCACTTACCACCAGGGCTGGTTCCTCTGGCTCATCCCTGGAGACCCCCTGTAAAACAAGGTTATGCACATCAAATAACAGTACAGTACTTTGAGCACAAGCTGGAACCACAGTCAGATTACATGCAGAAAAAGTTAGATCTGATTTATTCAGGGGACTTGAACAATGGAGGGGCAAAATCAGGTTAATTAGCTTAAAGGTTATATCAGTCAAGCAGTTATGCATGCGCTTTGAGTCCCCCCACACAGTCACACCTCTGGGTGCCCAAGTGGAGAAGAGATGGGCTAGCCAGAACTGTTGCCCGGGGTTGGCCGGCGTCGCAGCTGGTTAGGGCACTGTGATGGAAAACACAACATGCATTGTACACAATATTTGTAATCTGGAGCCAGAGGGCTCAGTTTGTAAAGGAAACGAAACAGCAAGACAATCAGATGACACACTCAGATTAAGCTGTTGTTGCAGGGAGCTACCCTGGTATTTACTTACGATACCCAAGACTGGACACAGGCTGGACGAAAATCGAGACTGCAGGTGGTTGATCTGGAATGCCAGGAGAAGCAAGGCCCACACGAGTCGCAGAGGTGTCATTCCTGTTCAAGCGTGGAGAAGGGGGATGATCCCCAGGCAGTTCTCTTGTTGATGGCTTCTCTGTGCAGTGGGTAGTCAAGCTGGGCCAGTCTGGCAAGGTCCAGACCGCATAGAGACAAATTCGGATGCAGTCCGTTTTGGGCTGGATACAGCTTCCAGCAAGCAGAACACAGTTCACACAGTGGGGACTAACTCACAATCCACTAGCAGCTCTAGGCCGATCGCATTCAGCAAAATCTTCGGTCTTCTTCAGGTTGAGCCTGGACCAACTCAGTAGCTTACGTTAGTCACACAAACTTGGATTTAGTCCAAAATGATTCTCTTCTCTCCCTCTCAGGAGCAGCAGGCAGACATGCAGGCCAAACTCTCAGCCCTTTCACAGTTTTCCCATGCGAATCCACTCAGGATTGCTGCCCAAAATCACTTCAGCTCCTATCATTTCACTTCCCAGCTCAGAACTAACTGAAAACTACAAGCAGCCCAGGACTTCCCCAAGATCCAAAAGATTTGGTTGGCTGATTTGGCTGCCAGTCAAAGCAAGAGCTCCCCATTCAGTTGCAAAAAAGGCACAAAAAGCTCGCACAACAGTTCCTACAGATTTTGAATTCAGACAGCTCCTGTAGTCCGGCTACATTTTATGTCCCACCAGAACTGATTGGTCCAATTTGCAGTCCAGGACCAAGATAGTGGAGACAAGCAAAACAGTCCTTGCTACAAAGAAAGCAGGTTAGGCAAACTACATTATCATTATCATTATCACTCTAAATGATTTTCAGTAAGTATTTACATCTTTCAACAGAGCTCTCTCTCAGATTACTTAAAATGAAATTAGGCAGCTCTTAAAGACACAGTACACAGAGGCTATACAGGCTCTGGTAATCACATTTAAACTGCTAAAATGCAGGACACCAGCCTGGCCGTGAGCATTTAGGCAAGCTCAAGGGATACCTTTTGGGAACCCCCATTTGTAGGGGGGTTACAATTAAACTTGGGCTGGTTGTTGACTCCCTGGATGGTAGAGAAATTAGTTGTTTCCTTACTGAGCCCACCAAGATCTGAAGCCCTTGTGGCTCGGTCGATTGAAGTATCTCCAGCACTTGCTCCTGTACTGTAGTTTACAGGACCCACTGCTTACCGGAAGGTAGTGGCAGCGCCAGGCGCATTTATTGAAAGCAATAATTCCTTGTTGCGGGGCCTGTCACAGTACTTAGCTCCTGTGATGAACGGGAACAGACCACCCAGCACCCCCTAACTAGCCGACCTGGGAATCTTACCACAGACCACTGCTCACTGTATGACTGTCAGCAAGTCATATGACCTTTTGGTGCTCTACTCCTTCCTGGTTGTGACATTGAGTAGAAACAGGCCTGCCCTACCACCGAATGTGAGAAGGTGCTCCTCAGCAAGGTCACCTGGGGATTGTAAATAAATGTAAAATAATAAGGGCCGTATATCGTAATTGCCTATTAATGAACCAGCTGGTTTGCAGGTTTTAGTGTATGTGTTCTGCTTATAATGTGAGTATGGTGTTGTATACAGAATTTGATAGTGCTTGAACTAGGTGAGGAATAAGATGTGATGGAGTTGCTAGTAGTACCATGAATGCACACTCAGGGGTGCAGTAAACCATTAGCCCCTGGAATTGTATTTAGGGCACTACTGCCAGCAACCAGGAGTGTCTTAATGCACTTATAAAAATATTTTTACGACAGAAGAAAAAAATAAAATTAGGGGTCCACCTGATGACCCAGCAGGTAGCGCTATGCACTCTCGTGTCGGTGACCTAAGTTTGGAAGCAAACTCAGGAAACCGATTGGATGGCTCGAGCTGGTGAGGTGTTGCTGCTGAGCAGCATTCCCAGCCTGAGGAGGGAGCATGTCACGTTCCACCGCTCTGGTGATCTCCTGTGGTGGGCTTACAGACTGCAGAGAGTCAGAATGTGACGTGGCCAATAAAGGACAATGCCAGATGTCAGGGGAGGTGGGTGGGACAGAAAACTAGGGTGTCAACACTCACTGTGAAGCAGGCTTTGTAAAGCCCTGCCTGCTTAATCTCAGCCTGCACCACCATCGAAGAGCCTGCCAATTATTTTGATTATTTCTCGGGAGGGGGGTGGCCCTTTCCCCCCAGGTCCCACCACGGGGGCAAGTCATGGGGATTCTCTCAGCAGGTAAACTCGGGGAGATGGGGGTCAGTAAAGGACAGCAGGGATGGGAGAGTAGCTGCCTGCCCATGCAAGGGTGAGAAAAATTTTTATGAAAAAAAAAAAATTAAAATAAGAATAGAGAAGAAATTGTTCTGGTTTTGAAACTAATATATGTAGGGTTCTGTCAACCATCTGTGGTCAGGGGTTTGCTCTGCATAGCTGGTGAGTTTACACTTTTGCACCAGAAATACAATTTTTTTTTTTGTGTGTGAATATTTTTTGTAAATGTAGATCTTCTTTGAAGCTATCTCCCTCCATTGAGCCACATCATGGAAGTGTAAGCCATCAATGTCCGAACAACCTGGAAAATTTTGCTAGCTGGGGCCTCAATTCTTTCTCCCGCTATCAAGCGCTCATCAGTCCACCACTGCTGAAAAACACTGTCGAGCTTTGCAAGTATCGCTAATGCTTCTATGCCTCTGTTTGTTATTTTAAACAACTTAAACTTTTATGCTGCTAACGACAGAAAAAAACCACTGTTCCATTACTGTTGTTGCAGTTCAGTCATCTGTGACCCTGTCGGGAGTCAGTTGACGTGCAGATGCTTTATCAGACAATGTCTGAGTTCTTTCAAAGGCTTCTGCCCCGACTCTATCATTGACACCAACCCTGTCAATTCTGTCTGAGCTGCTGCCGTCGACTTTGTCGATCATGTAAGAGTTTCCTCTGCTGGTCACTGTTCTGCGTACAGCCAATCCTCCATCGATGCTTTGCCATAAATGGTTCCTTCTTCACAGCCTCCTCTCTCTGTTGACCTGCTGCATATGATTGTTGACAAGAAAGGGTTGGAATAAATCCGGAGTATATGCAGGAGGAGTATGAAGAGGTGGAGGAAGGTCAGAACCCCCTTGATGTGGTGAGCTCCAGTTCCACTTTATCCTCCTGCAGTGAGGAGAGTGTGCAAAACACTCCTCAATCCCATCCATCAGGCTTTCCTTAAACAAGTCAAGTCTAAGCTGGAATTTGTGATGGGGAGGAGGAGGATTCCTCTGAGAGAAATCTTTATGAGTTCTTGGAGGTGTCTGCCTCCCCTGCTATGCTTATACCTCCTATCTATTCTGCTCTGGAGGATGACACTCTAGCTTCTTGGCATGGTTCTTAATGCTCCCTTTAGAGGTAAGCAACTCTTCGGCACCAGTGTTGAGTCTGCTGCAATGGACCTCCAGGCATCGGAAATGACCCTGCGGTCCCTGCATACACTTAATTCTGAGCCTGGGGTAGGGGCCAGGGTTCCTTTCACAGGCTGTATTCCCACCCCAGTAGGAGTCACTCTAGGGGTCTCAGCTGTGGCTCTCAGTGACCACAAACCTCTTTTCAGGCCAGTTTGCCTCCCAGTGCCCATGTCAGGCTCCCCAAAGGTGCAGGTATTGGCTGCATTTCCACCACCCCCGGTGCTTTCTGACTCCCCCCCCCCTTCCCCCAGCGTCTGCAGATTAGGGCATCCTGGTGGGGGAGACATATGTTACTCTTCCTGCCAAAGAGGAGGGAGATCATAACAGATGCTTGGGTGCTGGAGATGATTCAGCGAGGACGCACCCTAGAACTCCTCTCTGTCCTTGCGGTGTACCCTTCTTTCCCAAACCATTATCCTGTGGGACTCTTGCCCTCCTAGGTTCAAACCCTCCTCAGCAAGAGGGCCATAGAGTCTGTTCCAGTTGCTGAAATGAACTTGGGTTATTATTCCTGGTACTTTCAGGAACCGAAATGGACCTGGGTTTAAGGCCTCTGAGGCCTCAGTCTGTTTGTAGAATACAAGTGGTTTTGAATGGTTTCTCTGCAGTCCCTTCTCCTCCTCCTGCAAGGGGATTGGATGGTTGCCTTGGATATGAAGGATGCTTACCTCCATATCACAATCCGCATGTCTCACAGACAGTACCTGCAGTTTATACTCTTGGGCTCACACTATGAATGGTGTGTCTTGCCCTTTCGTTTATCGCTTGCTCCTCATGTCTTTACCAAACGTTTTACAGCGGTTGCAGTTGCCATTAGAAGTAAGGGCCTCTGTGTCTTCCCATACATCAGTGATTGGCTCCTGAAGGCCCCAGCAAGGGAGGCTGTTGTTTGAATATGAAGAGTCTGCATTGGTTCCTCCCGATTAGTGGGCTCAGCATTTTGATGAACTGGAGTATCTCACAGAAGCGACCTTCTGCTCAGTTGCTCCCTACTCTGGTGGTTTGCTCACTGTAGCCTTGAGATGAGAACCTCCCTTTCTCTGTCCATCTCCTGTTCTGGTAATGATGACAGATGCCTCTGTTTCAGTCTGAACTGCCCTTCAGGGCCCTTTTCAGACTCGGGGGGCAGTGATTCCCCTTGGATACGGTTCCGCAGAGCAGCACTCTGGAGATGAGCACTGTTCTGCTTGGCCTACAGACCTTCATCATCCTCCTTCTGGGTCATCAGCTGTTGATATGTATGGATGGCATCTCGGTGGTGTACTATATAAACCACCAAGGCGGTGTCCACGTGTATCCTCTCTGCAGAGAGGCAGTGGGAGTCTGGCACTGGGCCATGGAATGCGACATGTTGCTGTTGGTCATCTTCCTGCTCGGTACCATTGACATCCTTGCGGATCATCCCAGCCCATCCCAGGTGCTCTGCCATGAATGGGAGCTATTGGACTCCATCATGGACACCCTCTTCTACAGTAAGTTTGCCTAGACATCAAACTTTTTCGCTTCTGCATACAACGGAGAACTGCTGTGTTTCTTCTTGCTCACTCCAGGGCCTGGCATTTTTGGTGAAACGCATTGTTCCTGTCTTGGAAAAGGAGGCTTATGTATGCCTTTCCCTTGTTCCCTCTCATACAGAGGGTTCTTATCAAGTTGAGGGTCAAGTTAGCCACTCTGATTCTGGTGGCCCTGTACTGGCCCAGGCAACTTTGGTTTCTGCTGCTTCAGTAATTCACAGTGGAACCCCTTGTCTCACTTCCTGTATGAGTGGAACTTTGGTTGCAGGAGTTGGGTGCTGTGGTGCATCCAGATCTTCAGTTTTTCCACCTCCATGCCTGGCTCCTGAGGATGTCGTGATCTCCCAGGTGGAAGTTTCCCCAGCGGTTGCTGCTCTTCTGCTGGTGGCTCAGAAGCTGTCAACTTGGTACACCTACTCGCAAAAATGGAAAAGTTTTATGGTATAGTGTTTTGCCTGTAAGCTGGACTCCTTTACATGTCCAGTCAATCTGGTGCGTGACTACCTACTGCCTCTTCCAGAATTTCGGGCCTCAGGTATTCCTCTGTTATGGTCCACTTGTCCGTGGTATTGGCTTTTTATGTGCTCACTGATGGCAAGGCAGTGACTCAGCTTCAGGTTTCTCAAAGGTTCCTCAAAGATATTCTACTTCTGTACCCCTGGTCTGTGATCCTGTTCGAGTGTGGGGCTTCAGTTTGGTTCTGGAGACCCTTACTGCAGCTCCCTTTGGGCCTGCCTGCTACTTGTGATCTGTGCTTCCTGTCTTGGAAGGCACTGTTCCTAGTGGCTGTGACATCTGCTGTATGCATTTCTGAATTGCAGACTCTGGTTGCAGAGCTTCCTTTTCATCAGCGTAGCAGTAGTGCTACCACTTCAGACACTGGCGACCCGGGTTCGGGACCGACCTCGGGTAGTCAGGGACCGGCAGAGGGGGAAGGGTTAGAGAGTCCCATAGACACTCATCTCCTCCATGGGGGAGGGTGGGAGTGGTGGGTCCCCTTCTCTACCACAAGTCTGCCACCTGGGTGACCACAGGTGACCGCAGTCAGTAGATGGAGAATGGGATGGGAATGTCGCTGCTGTTGGCTGGCAGACGCACATGCAGGACCTGCTTTGATATCCTTGAATGCAAATCCCTAGGGGCAGACCACAAAACAGAAAATGGCCTCGGCTCCTCCATGATGATGGCCCATGGGAGCTCCCCGGGCCCTCATCACCTGCCAGATCGTGGCACACCCCGACGAAACGTGGAATGTCAGGGGAACATGTCCCCACCCTGACCCCACCCCGGGGGGGCATAGACAAGGCTCCATGGGGGCGTGACCATGACTGGGGGACTTGGGAGCATCCCGCTGGGCCCGAGGGGTCCATGGAGGAGGAGGAGCCGGTGATGGGGGCTTAAACAGAAATTTAAAAAAAAAGATCCTAATTTTTTGCTGAAAGTCATTTCTGAACAAACACTAAATCAGACTACTGACCTTCCGGTTTATTTCTCAACTCCCATGGATAGTGGTGAACATCATCTGTATACGCTTGATGTCTCTTGGATGTTGTGTTGGTACCTTGATAATACTAAGGATAGGAAATCCTCTCAGATATTTGTGGCTTTTGCCCCCATGATGGTGGACTCCTCTATTTTTAAGCAGAGCCTTTCCAAATAGTTAGTCTGATATATTTCTTTCTGTTACTGGAAGCGTAGTAAGCAGCTTCCTGGTCCTTTCTATGCTCACTCCACTCATGAGGTGGCTACTTCCATGACTTGTTTTCATGGTATGTCCACTGCTGTAATATGTGCTGCTGCCACTTGGAGTACCGGTCACACATTTTACTAAACATTATGCTCTGGACACATCCAAAGAGTTCCATCATTTGCATGTGTTCTGTCATCTCCGGGCAGTCCTACCTAGAAGGTTTACTGTAGAAAGTTATGAATACCTGAGTATCACTGGGAAGAAACAAGATTACTATGGTAAGTAATTTTTTCTCCTTTAGTTATGCATTATTAGGACCATGTTGGTCTTTAGAAGTTGATATATTTCATTGTGAGTGTATGTATGTATGTGTGTGTGTGTGTGTGTATATATATATATATATATACTGTATATATATATATATATATGAAATACAAAATCACACATTCCCCCATAATGCAAAGCATCATGGGCTGTATATGGAAATCACCACAAAATATTATGCTAGTTCAACTTTAAGCAGAATGCATGGTGGCAAAAGGCCTCTCACACAGTCTGCAAAGGATGCCAGCAGAAGACACATACGTGTGTTTCATCCTACAAGGACTCATCAGTGTGCCTCATCTGAATGACACCCCAGTGGAATAAACCAGCTACCCTAAGCTGGTCTATCTGGGTTGAGTTGTGGTGAGCCCAATTAAAACAAAAAACAAGCTAAAAGACAAAGAACCTTAGTGCGAAAGCACTGAGGCAAGGGTTACCTCAAAGGGCACTAGCCAGGAAGCCAAGTTTCAAAGAAATACAAAATCACACATACCCCCATTATGCAAAGCATTATCACAGATTGCATTCCTCAAAGATGAATGCTCTCTATAGAACCAAGTCTCTGTCAAGTGCTCTAAGGGCCACACTTGTTCCACCCGTGTCCACAAATCTGACACAAAATCTCCATCTTTAAATGCTGTGACTTCTGATACCACTGGAGTTCCATGAAACCATCATACCATGACATCCCTTGAAATGGCAGCAGCTTTCTCTCTCCCCTCCCTCTTGTGGCTTGTAAAGTACTTTGGCTACAGTTGTATGGAAGGTGCTGTTAAACCAAATTCCTTTGCTTCCCTGACATGGAGGGGAGTTGCCCTCCTGGGGGTCAGAGAGGAACTCAATTTCAGTGATTTATCAGCCCAGGCCATTGTTTGACTGAGATACGCTAGTTTTTACTGTTTTACTAGACACATCAAAGTTTTTACTGTTTTACTAGATATGTCAATTCTTGAAAAAAAAAAAAACAAAGACAAAAAAATCACAGACACACTGAACACAAGTGCTTCTCCTTCTGCCTACTACACATTTTATAAAACTGTTCCGTGCTGTGTTGTGCCATGTAACCATGCAGTGAGAAACTGCCTAATGCGATAATGCACTGCACTGGGAGACTGGTGGCACAATGGGCACTTTAAGAGTCTCCTTGTCTCCCTAATATGCCAAGTGCCTGAGCTGCCATGCACAAAACAGGAAGGTGAGCAATGCACTTCCATCAACGTTACATCCCTGCAGCAAAATATTAGGTGCTGGCACTAACATGATGCCTTGCAGGCCACAGGTGCCAACTTTGTAGAGGTGTAGAATGCAAGTGTGTTGAGGAAGGAAAGGATAGTGGAGTTCGACTCCTGGCTGGGAGGGTGGTGTAGCTCTCATGGGTATGGGTTAGTAGAAGGTTGGGGGAATACTTGGGACAACAGTGAGCTGTACGCAATAGACAGATTACACTTGAGTGGGTGGGGCAGGGGGTTTTGAAACGTAAGTTGGAGGAATACTTAGCATCAAGGTTTTTTTTAAACTAGATGGGGGCAACTAGTATGCAGGGTCGCCAGAAGGGAGCCATATGCACTGACCCCCATGACTACAGGGACTGCTATGAGGGGGAGCTGCGGGGGGGGGGGCAGGTCAAGGTGGCATGAGGTGGAGGGAAGGATGGAAGTGGGTGGAGGGTGGTCTCCCTGAATATGAGGAGCCTGGGTAACAAAACAGCTGAGCTCCAGGTTCTCTTAGCTGAAGGGATGGTGGATGTCGTAGCCATCACAGAGCAAGGGCTTCGATTCAGTGCCTAACCGGCGGTTGGGGAAAACTGAAATCCATGGAGGTGGGGGTGAAGCTAGTTAACTGGATTGAGAACTGGCTGAAGGGGAAGCAGCAACAGGTGGTGGTGGGGGGGGGACTCTCAACACTTAGGCTGGTGACGAGTGGAGTGCCGCATGGTTCTGTGCTGGGTCCAGTGTTGTTTGTTCTGTTCATATCAGATATCTTACATGGAGTTGAGAGCAGGATCAGTCTGTTCGCAGACGATGCTAAAATGGGAGCGGTAGTGGATGAAGTTGACAGGTGGAAACAACTACATGGGGACCTAACCAAACTGGAGGAGTGGTCTGTGAAGTGACAGTTGGGCTTCAGTGCAAAGAAGTGCAAAGTTATGCACCCAAGGAGGGAATATTGGTTGGGGGGGTGAGGCTGGGGGTCACAGAGGAAGAGAAGGACTTAGGGGTGGTGGTAACGGAGAGCATGAACAACTCTGCTCAATGCAGGAAAGCTGCTGCTAAGGCTGACAGGATGCTGGGGTGTATTGCAAGGGGATTCTCATCCAGACATAAGGAAGTGATCCTGCCCCTCTATAGGTCCTTGGTCAGGCCACACTTGGAGTACTGTGTGCAGTACTGGCGTCCATACCTGAAGAAGGATATTAGACTGCTAGAGGGGGTGCAGCATAGGGCAACAAGAATGATACGGTGGAGGGAAGGCAAGTCCTAAGAGAACAGACTGAGGGATTTGAGTTTGTACACCCTAGAGGAAAGGAGGGATAGGGAGGATATGATTGAAACATTGAAGTACTTGAAAAGGATCAACAGATCTGGCAATGAATGGATTATTTAGGCTGAGGAAGGGAAGGGACATGAGCGGGCACAGGCTAAGATCAGAAGAAGGCAGATTTAGGAGGAAGATGAGGAGACATTATTTCACGGAAAGGGTGATGTCAAAATGGAATGTCCTACCAGAGGAAGTGGTATCGTGCAAGATGGTGGGTGGTTTCAAAAGGGCATGGGACAAAGCACTGGGGGGAAGCTAGGTGTAAAAAGGACTAGGGGATGTTACGAATAATCTTGCTAAAAACAACCAAAAGATCACTAATACTATTACAGTAAACAGTAAAAAAAAGAATACAAACAAATATGGTTTAACATTTCTTATAACAAATGCCAGGAGCTTACACAGTACCAAATTAGATGAGTTACAAATACTATGAAATAATGATAAGATAGATATAGCAGCCATAATGGAAACGTAGTGGACTGAATCTTCTGAATGGAATACCACCATACCAGGTTATTCTACTTACTGTAAGAACAGAGTAGGAAAAAGAGGAGGTTGGGTAGCCTTTTTCATAAAAAATAGTATAAACTGTAGAATAATCACCGACCCAGGTGAAAACACAGATATTGAACTTATTTGGATTGAAGTATTAAGGGAAAACCAAACCAAAATATTGATTGGGCTATGTTATAGGCCCCCAGATATTCATTTGTCCCCACATCAGGATATTCTGAACTCAGTAAATTGTAACTCCAATTATAAAGAAATTATTCTTTTGGGTGACTTCAACCTCCAGGGTATAAATAGGGTATAAAATTGGACTAAGGCCACTGGTACTCACAACCTTGAAAACTCTTTTTTAGATACATGTTTTCAAAATGGTCTGCGTCAGCTAATAATCAAACCAACTAGGAATATGAATATATTGGACTTACTCCTGACAGACATTCCTGAAAAAATTACAAATATTAAAGTTACAACACCTATTCAAAATAGTGTCCACATGGTAATAACCTTTGATACCAATATCTGTATAAAACAAGATTTGGGTAAAACCATTTTTTAAAGACTATAATAGAGCTAACTTTTCTGCACTTAAGCAAGATTGGAACTGGGATTATGGGTCCTCAAATCCATCGGCGCTCTGGGATAGGATAAAAGACAAACTCCTAATCCTGGAGGAAAAGTATGTACCAAACAAAATAATATATAATAAAAAGGGAAAGATACCGCCCTGGCTAACGAATAAAATCCAGAAATTAATTAGACTTAAGAAAAGGGCTTATAGAGCTATGAAGAAGGATACCACTGATTTTAATAAGTGGAAATTTAAAAATATCCAAAGAGATTGTAAAAATGAAATCAAAATGGAAAAAAATAGACTGGAGCATTGGCTAGCATATATAAAAGACGGAGGGGAAAAGTTTCTACTCATATGTTAATAATAAAAAAACAACCCCAAGGACTATTGGACCTCTTAAAGTTAACAGTGAGGAAATAAGTACATCTAAGAGCATGTCAGTAGAATTTAATAAATATTTCAGTACAGTTTTCCATCCAAAATCCAATACCAGAAATCCCTCGTCTAATAACAAAGAAGAAAACATCCTTGAATTTTCCAGGGGAGAGATATTGGATAAACAAAACTCACTAAATGTTAATAAATCTCCAGGGCCTGATAAGCTACATCCTAGACTACTAAAGGAACTGAAAGACTGGCTAGTAGACCCACTATTTCAGATCTTTCATAAATCATTACAATACAGTATTATACCGAATGATTGGAAAACTGCGGTTGTGACTCCTATATGTAAAAAAGGGAAACATGATGAGATCTCAAACTATAGGCCTATTAGCCTTACTGGCATCCTGGGAAAGATCTTCGAATCTCTGCTTAAAATTAAATTAGGATCAAACTTACAAATTAAGGGACTAACAGACCATAAGCAACATGGCTTTAAAAAATAGGGCCTGTCTATCTGGAAATCTGTTTTTTTTATGATCACATTAGTAGGATGTTGGAAAACAATCACCCTGTAGATATAATTTTTTGGGACTTCTGTAAAGCCTTCGGCAAGATATCTCACGATATTTTAATAACTAAAATGAGGAGACAAAAAATAAATAACACCATTGTTAATTGGGTAGAAGAATGGTTGCTTGAACGTACCCAGAGTGTGACTATCAGTAGGCATTTATCTGACCTATGTCCAGTGAGTAGTGGAGTACCCTAGGGGATCAGTACTGGGACCAACTTTGTTTTCAATTTTTATCTCTGACCTAACAGATAACATTAATAGCTTTATTATTAAATTTGCTGATGATACAAAATTGGCAGCCAAAGTAAAAACAGATGCTGACAGATCCTTACTATCTAAAGATCTCACAATACTAGAAAATTGGGCTAATCTAAATCAAATGTCCTTTAACATCTGCAAATGTGTCCAAATGCACTTAGGTCCAAATAATAACCAGTATAAATTCTTACTAAATAAACAAGTTCTCATATCAGTTACTGTACTTAACGACCTGGGAACATTTATCTCCCACGACTTATCTTTGCAAGAACACTGTAATCGTGTGACCAATAAGACAAACAGAATATTACGCTGTATAAAACAAAGTTTTACTTCAAGAGAGAGGGAGTGTATAATGCCATTGTATAAAGCTTACATAAGACCACATTTAGATTATTGCTCCCCTCTGTGGAGCCCCTATCTGAGGAGGGATATAGATACATTGGAGGGGTTCCAGAGGAGAGCAACTAAGATGATTACAAATATGTACAATAAAGATTGTGAAGACAGGCTTATTGATCTAAATTTTGTACACCCTGGAACAGTGAAGAACGAGAGGAGATCTCCTCTTAATGTACAAACTATCTACTGATAGTGCACTTATGTTACAATTAGGAATGAACTTTGGCATATGGGAAATAAACCTAAGAAGTCATAAGCATCAATTGTCACTAACGTACCCCAGGAATAATAAAAGGCGCTTTTTTTATACACAGAGAATTATACCACTATGGAACTCCCTACCGAATACAGTAGTATATTCTACAAATCATACAGCCTTTAAAAACAATCTAGATAGATAGATATTAAATAAGGCATGAAGAACCAGCATGGCTGGAGATACACACTTATGGGCTTTGGCCTTTTGTGTATCTACCATTCCTAGTATGAATCCTAGTAAGGCCCACTAGGCAGAAGTGCCTATTTTAAGGGGTGACACGGGAACACTAGGGAGGTTAAGTGGCTTGCTCAGAGTTGCCCAATATGCAAGCGAAGGTTGTGGGACTCAAAACCAGGTCTGCTGAACATACCAAGCTCATTCACAGCAGGATTTAAAAAAAATGGCTAATGTGGTTAAATGACTAAAACAAAAAAGTTTGTGGCTAAAGAAAATACAGGATTTAGCTAAATGGCTGATTAGTTTTTGGTGTCTAGAGCCAACACTGGGTGTCAGGCATAGTGAGGTGCAAGAATATCACTATAATGAATTTTGCCCCTAATTTTTGGAATTCCATCTCACGTTATTTGTCTTTCCCCAATGGCCCAGGGCTTTAGTAGCAGCTATCGTAAGTACTTACTTAATGCTTACATTTGTGCCGGTTTCTGAGTGGGCCTCTCTATTCGTAACTGTTTATTGTAATATACCACTGTAATACAATCTGCGATCATCTGAATTTATGTAATAATTCATTTCTAGTGCTAGTCATACATTTTTAGCACTTTGTGTTGCAGTATTTTTATGCCATGCTGCTGTCGTTATGTATCCCTTGCTTTTTGTGTACCTTTTGAGTTTTGTTGATTGTTTTTTGTACACTCTAATGTTTTCTGAAGATCGTTTTGATGTTGTACAACAAACCTAGCAGAATAAGGCCATTAGGTCTGTCAAGTCTGCGCGTATTGCAGGGTCCTCAGTATCAGCTATTGACCCTGCCTCCACCTCCCCAATCAGCCCTTCCCCTCTGTCCCCCCTCTCTTGACACTTATTTTCCTCTTAACTCTATCTCAGCCTCTACTGAAGCTGCCTACCGTTTTCAATGAAACTGCCTCCTCAGGAAGCCCATTCAAACCCCCACCACCCTCTCCATGAAGAAGTGCCTCCTAGCCTCTCTTCTAAACCTCCCCTCCAACTTGAGACCATATCCAAGGCCCCTGGAATTCTGCGATTCGTTGCAGAATTTGCAGCAGAATTTGCATCAAGCCGCAGAATATATGTAGTGCTGCAGAAACATTGCTCTTGGTGAATTTTCATTCAAATATACAGTTTTCCATAGTACCTGGTTCCCTTCCCCGCCATGTTTATCCTGAAACCCCTCCTCTATGCTCTATATGTAATGTTATTTATGACATGACATCATATTTTGGCCAATGACAGGATTGCCGTCTGCCACTGAAATGAATAAATCATGCCACAGAAATCAACAAATGCTGCCGCAGAAGTCTAGGTGCCCTGCCACAGAAATCAGGACTGAAGTGCTGCAGAAAGCTAGGGGCCCTGACCATATATCCTCATGCGTCAGTTCCCACTAAGCTTGAAGAGACCCTTCTTGTCCACCCTATTTATTCCTTTCAAATACTTGAAGGACTCAAGTCATGTCCTCTCTCCTCTCCTCTCCTCTTCTCAGTACATATTCAGGGACTCCAACCTCTTTTTGTATGTCATACCCTGCTGGCCCACGATCATCTCAGTTGTCCTCCTTTGGACCATCTCCAGCAGGTTTATGTCCTTTTCAAGGTATGGGCACCAGTACGGTACACTGTACTCCAGATGCGGCCTCACTAATGACCTGTACAAGAGCAGTATGACCCCCTCTCACCTGCTGCTGATCGCCCTGGCAATGCAGCCCAACATTTGATTTGCCTTTACTGCTGCTTTCTTATCCTGATGGTATTCTCACAGGTTGTGTCTGAAAATTGGCATTGCATTGTCTAGTGCACTTACCTGGCAAGAAAAAGTAAATACATAAATAAAAAACAGAATACTGTAGTCAGACAAAGATGAATCAGGGCCAACAGGCAGGTCTTACAAGGAACGCCTCAAGGAAGTGAACATGACTCACTGGAGACCAAAAGGAAGAGGAGGTATATGACAGAGACCTTCAAGTTCCTGAAAGGAATAAGCAAGGTGAACTGGGGGGAATTATTAGCATAAGTAACAGTTCAAGGGTACAAGTGAAAACTTACAGGAGAGATATATAAGAGGAACAGGAGGAAGTATTATTTTACAGAAAAGGTGGTGGAATTATGGAACCGTTTACCAGCTGAAATGGTAGGAGCTAAAACCATTAATGGTTTCAAACATGGCTGAGAAAGAGTGAAGGGTATAGTGGTTGCTTGGTACGACAGAAACTGGGAGGGGAATGGGGGGTGGCTGGGAAGGGCTAGGACCCTGGATGGACAGTTGGTCCAGGAGTTAGATAGGGTATCACAGGCAGACTCAGGTCTTTTTCTGCAATAATTATCTTGTGTTTCTATGTTTCATTTCATTCAGTTTCAGATGATAAACATCGTGTAGGTGTGTCACAAATCCAATCTTTACTCACAGTGGCTGGTTGGTAACGCAGCATTTTAGACCATTGGGTTTAAGATGCCAAAAGAATGGTGATGACAGAGAGTGGGACAAGCTCCAAGACAGGCAAGAGTATACTGTTCCACTTACTGTGAAGAGAAAGAAAAAAAATAGTTTAAAAAAAATTGATTAAATCTTGAGCATGTGAGAGGGCATATTCTCTGCGTTTTTATTGAGAACTTATGTTCCAAAATTTCTAAAGGCTAAACTGCAGGCATGTATGGGTGACGGAGCAAGGAGATCAGCTGACCCCTTCACTTATGTAGCTGAGGGGATAATTAGTGCTTTTTGATCCTCACAATTCAATGCATGGAGCAGCAATAACAACACAAGAACTTAGCCTGGTGGAAATTGCCTGAAGACAGCAGGACAGCTGCTTACTCACAGTGTATACAGAAATTCCAGGCAACATAAAGTATATTTTTGAAAAATTATATATAAATATTTTTATTTTACTATTGCGTGATATGCATTTTGATTTTAAGCTTTCTTTTACCTCACAAGACTATCCAAAAGCAGCACGCCGTGACCCTGTTCTGCTTGGATACTCATGAATAACCTGTTTAGTTCTATGAGTAATACATAGATTATCCATAACAAATGTATGGATTATTCACGATTGTAAATAGCCAGGAAGGCTGATTGCAGTATACTCAAGAGAAGGTAACTGCTTTTGCAGTGCCCTGTGCTGAGGTGTTGCATAACTCTGCCTCCTGGCATATACAGCTTGACCCTCACCCCAACAAATATTTTTGATTCACTCTGCCTGCCACCCCTGCAGACATGTCATCCTGTCTTAAGGTGTTCAGACAGTTATAGTCAGTGGCAGGGATTCGGCAGCAGCTAGAGTGATACTGCATGCTCCAGCACACCTGGTGTTCAACAAGCTAATGGCTGTCCCTCATCCCTCTCCCATTTTATTCGGAATGGGACTTGGAGGCTCTTCCATTGGTGTGTAATATCAGTACAAAGTAAAGGTAGCAAGAGATCTTCATTGCTTAGAATGTGTTTGTACCCTCACGGCAGCCCCCCCCCCCATACTGTGAAATCAAAGTGAACATTGCATATCCATTTCTGTTTGTGACAATAAACTGTGTGTTGTTGGAGATGTTGGCACAGGGAAGTCCCCAGAGGATCCAATCCTGTTTACGTAGGCAGGCAATGAATGTGGTGCTGGCCAATTAATTCTGAAACCAAGGCCACAGAAAATGAGGGTAAAGTAGAGACAATTGGTTGGATTCTCAAAGCTCTTGAAAATCCTGCAGCTGTGGGAAAAACTCACCGCAAATGGGTTGCCACGTGTAGAAATGCAGTTCTCCCACATTTACAGTATTCTCAAAAGTGGAGCCAGTTTACGACCAGCTTCATGAATTACTGCAGCTTGTGGGTGGTGTTACCATAGAAATCCTCGCAGCTGTGGAAAAATGTTATGGATGGTGGAAGAGCAACTGTAACATCTTCTGCAGCTGCTGCAGATGAGAATACCAGTCTCCACAGCTGTGGCGATGTTCGTCCGGAACTGGAGTTGCCATGTGGGACTTAGTCACAAAACCTTTTGAAAATCTGGCCCAACTTTTTTGGGTTGCACTTTAAGTGTCAGTTTCAATGTAACTGTGGGGTAGGTAATCATTAATTACATGCAACAGCAGTAATTACAATGTAGTTACATGTCTGTTGCATGCAATTACGCTGCAATTGCAGTGCAGTTAAGGAAATGTAAAATAAAGTATTATTGTTTGCTCATTTTGTTTTCCATAGAGCTTTTTCTCGCTTCGCCATGTTAATCAAGGATGTACCATGGACCCAGGTATATACACCCTGTTTAGGCCTGGTGCTTCCCTGTCTGTTCTGGGTCCAGCTGCCACCCTGATGGCTCCCACGACTGTCCCTCCATGGGCAGGGACTCCAGGGAGAGCTCCCTCTGGCCCTGAGGCAGTCCTCCATGTGGACAAGGACCTAGTGTTGATGATGCTAGGACTCAGGGGAGTCCAGGAACCCTGGCTGTCCTATAGGCAGTACATGAGGGTTTATTATCCCTTGTAAAATAGCAAGGAAAAATCCAGAAATTGCATTGGTCGAGAGGTGTCACCTGACCATGCATTAAATCTGTATAAATGCAGTCAGGTACCAAATCTCATTTTCCTTCCCAAAAACCTACTTAGAGCCATTTTATAAACGTAATAAGCCCCTCCAAGGTGTGCATCATGTGATTTTAATGCACTTTCAAGGGGCATAAGGACACGTGGCCTTCAGCCTCATGCCTTTTACTGCACCCCTGGGGCGTGCATTAGGGAAAGGGAAAAGGAAAGGGGAAATTGTTTAACCGGGAAAGGCACACTAGCTTGTTTCAAGGTGTGACCTATGAGCACAGGGAAGTTAAGTGACTTGCTCAGGGTCACACAGTATACAAGTGGGGGCTGACGGGATTCAAACCCATGTCTCCAGATTTGCAGCTCAGTGCCCTTAACTACTATTCTATACTACCTCCTGTTAAAATCCATTAATCCAGTAAGCATTGAAGAGCAGTTCTTTACTATAATAAAAAGCTTAAAAGCACTAAATGTATACCAATTATCTTTTGACTTTGTTTTCTACTTATTTTTTATGTTATTTTACTTCCCCCTGCTTTTGGCCCACTAAATACTCTAGATAATACAGCACTTATTTCACCAAGTCTTTCAAAATGTATCTGAGTCTCCCTTGCTAACCACACAACTGCTGTTTGTTACATCACCATTTGTTGTCTTGGTGAGCACTACGATGTCATAAACAAAGGCACAGTGAGGTTAACAGGGGAGTGACAAATATGTTTTATATAGGCCTTTCAGACAAATGACAAGATGTGCTGTAAACCTTGCAAAGGAACATTGACAATGAAAACATGGTATTTTCTAGTAAATTGTAATAGCTGAAACAGCTTGTGTATGAAAGTACAGTACATGCTTAAGAGCAGAGTTGTTCTTTAAAGTCCTGTACTGCACACACAGTTGTGGCTTATTAACTACTGGTTTTCTCCCTTGTCCTCCCTGCTCCCCTGGTGTGGGCAGAGCCTGCTAACATCCTTGACTACACACACTGATGTCCTGCAGAGGCAACAAGCTCCCCTGTTCCACCACACGGATGGCGGCGGCACCAGGTATCCAACGCCATCCCTCCCGACTACAGCGCACTGCTGAGCAGCAGCTGCTGCAGTCTGGCCTGTGTCCTGATGCGCCATCCCAAGCTTGCTCCCAAATTCTGGTCACCTCTCTGATATCGCAAGGTGCTGACGTTGAGCCATCGAGGTGGCCAAAAGTTTTTCTTTCTTGATGGCATCTCTTCACATTTGTTTTTATACAGGCCTTTTTCTTCCTGGTGGCATCCCCCTGGTCTGTCTTTTTCTGGTAATCTTCCAACCCCTGAAGATCCCTTACCTGTCTCCTAAAGGTCCTCCAAGCCTTTGCCGCATGCCAGTGTAACCCCCCCTGCAAATGGGGGTTCCCAAAAAGTCTTCCAGGAGCTTGCTTGAATGCTCCAAGCCTAAATGGTGTTTGGCGTTTAAGCCATTTATCTGTGAGTGCTTTTAGCACCTCTGGTACTGTCTCTTTAAGAGCTGTCTGCTTGCAGACATAATTAGTTTGTATGGGGGGACTGTGTGTTTTCCTGCTTGAGTCCCGCTCGAGCTACTGCCAAATCGTTCCGTTTCTGACATCGCTAAGTGGACAGAAGGAGCACTCTTCAAAGATGCAATTGTTTGCTTGTAACCTGTTAGAGTAATAATGAAAATGCAGTTTGATTTAACCTGCTGTCTTGTAGCAAGGACAGTGCAGAGCAAGCTCCCTCATGTAGGCTCTGAACTGCTGCATTGGACCAATCATCTTGGGGATCCTTTAAAATGCAGCCTGCTCTGGGCGAATCAGAATTTGGACTCTCCTCTAGAGCCTGCTGTAAGGGGATTGTAAGGGCAGTGACTCTGGGAAATGTGGTTTTGACTTCGGCGCCTTTTTTCCACCAACAGGGGGAGTTTACTGTGAGTGACAGCTAAAACAGCCAAACCAGCCAACTGAACTGGGAGGAACTCAGAGGAAATGCCCGTCTCTGTCTACTGGAAAGATCAGTTGAGTTGTGACTGTGAAGAGGGAAGGAGCTCTGTGCTCCTGCGCTGTTGAGTTTTTGCGCGGGAAGCTCGTGTGGGGCCCCAAAGTTCGGCCTGCATCTGTTTGTGAGTGCCAGTGTGGACTGAATCAGAGTTGTAAGGAGAAAGAAGGGCCAGAAGTGAAAACCAGGCTCACCCTGTAGAAGACTGCAGAAATTGCTGAATCGCGCTCGGTCTGTCAGGAACTGAATCTGCTGTGTGTTCTCCCGGGTATTGTGCAGTTATTGCGATCGGGATAGAGAAGCAGCCTGCCTGGTATAGTACTTTCCTTTTACATATAAATATGTGTAGTGCTTGTGGGGAATCGCGTTTCAAATCCCCTGTACAGTGAACAGAATGCATGAAGCTGGAAGTAAACCCCAGCTTAAGCCAGACTACATCCATTTGCTTTAAACTGCAGTGGGGTCCAGTCACAAGGACCTTGTCCACATGGTCTGCTCCTCCTGGCAATCCAGGACAATCTGCCTTCCATCCAGTTCCCAGCATTGAGTTGTGAATACAAAGCAGGGTGGTTCCCTGCCATCTGTTTGTCGAATTGCAAGTGTGTCATCTAATGGTTGCTTTTTTCATTTCTTCACGAACTAAGCCATCCGGCTCCAGATTACAACTGGGTATTGTGCAAGTGTTTTTCCATCACAGGGCCCCAACCAGCTGCAACCGATCCTGGCTAGCCCCCCCCCCCATCCTGGGTACCCAGTGACAGTGACAATTTGGGACTCTGAATATGTGCACAGTACTGTGATTATTAATGTGTTTAACCTAATTAACCTGACTTCCCCCCTGTCCTTGTTGTATCCCCTAAGTAAATCAGATTTGTTTGTTTCAGCAAAGTTACACTGTCTGAGGTATTCGTTTATGTTAAAGTATTGTTCTGTGGCTTTTGCACTGTATCATCTTGTTTTACAGGGTGTCCCTGGGGTCCAGACAACGGAGCCAGTCCTGGGGGTAAGTATACATTGTGAAGATATTCCTAATGCATTGTGTAGGCCACTAGTGGGAAGAAAGGGGGGTTACAGTGTCCCAGAGGGCTGTGACCAAGTTAGTTTAATTATTGCAAACCCTGACCTCTGGGTGGAGGCACCCGCTATTGGACCTAGGCCCCTCAACGTGTTAGTAGTTAAGCAGGCAGGGGTAGTAGCCCTTGGGATAGCGCCCCCTAGGGGTTACACCAGGGCCATCACGGAGGCTCCCCTCTGGAGTAGGATCTGGAATCTAGGACAGTTCAGGCCATGGGGTCTGGGAGTGCCAACGCTGTCATTCTGGTGGCTGTCACTTTCCTACCTGCTGTAACACTTGACTGCCTCCCCACCTTATTGTCTCTCACCTCCCATGGCACCACATGCACTCATATAACAGGCTTGTGTGCCCCTGTATGAGTTAGAAGCTCCTTGGCCTATCACAGTGGGTCACTGTGTCAGCAAAATGTTGCACCCCCGGAATGGGCTTCCTCAGCCCTGTTGGTCCATTGCTAGTGACTTGAATCTGCTTCCGAAAATGTCACCTGCATGCTAGTGCATCTCTTTTTGTTTTCTACCCATTATTTATGCCCCTTACTACCAGGCAGCCCCACTCATTCCCAGCCCTCTCTGCCCCACACCTACCTTCCCTACGGCTTACCCATCCACCAAGAGAGTTCTTCATGGATTTACCCATCGTGATGGGGCCAGGAAGGGGGTCCATCTCCCCAAGAGCACAATCCAGAATCCTAGCGGCCCTGCCTAGTTGGTAGTGTGAGGCCGACAGAGAGTCGGGCAGTCATCAAACGCAGCTGGGAATTTGCCTCCAGTATTTCCTCCCTGGGCAGCCTAATACGATGATACACTGCCTCGTGTCGCATCTGTGGGCATTGGCCCTTCCCTTATAGAAGCAATTCCTGCTGTGCTGCCACCTGGTGGCAGACTGGTAGTGGGATGCCTCCCCTTCTCCAGGAAGGAGAGCTGTCCATGGGACATTCCATTGTTCCTCACCCAGCCGACCCCTAAGCAGCCTGGGTCCACTCCCTAACTCCAGTTGCTGACGTAGTGAGCAGTAGTGCTACAGAAGTGCCATCAGGCTGACCTGATCATTTCTTTTTTGTTTTGCTATCATTTTCTCTTTTTTTAGATATGAGCTTTTCTTCCTGACCCAGTTCTCATTACCTTTTTCGGGTCCTCTGGTGACCCCCAGCCTACCAGCCATTAACCCTACTGCTTCTGGCACATCCCACGTTTCTTGCTTCCATTGCAGGAGACTTCATATGGGGGCCATCCCCCCCCCAGGAACTCTGTCAGGATCTAGAGACAGGGGTGGACTTCGTGGGGTAAGGCACGCAGCCATCTTCGGCCATCAGTTAGACAGATCCTGACTGTTTTTCCTTAGTTTTCTTCCCACACACCTCCCCATACTGCTTGGTAGTGGCCACAGAGGACCTCAGACATGCAGGGACATTCAGTGGCAGAGTCTGTTCTCCTGCCTCACCTTACACATGTTTCACTGTGATGCTGGAACCCAGAACCGCCCTTCCCAGCTGGTTATGCAGCTGCGTGGCAGCTGCCCAGCTTGAGTCTGCTTCCGAACCCAGGTTGCTGACTGTCACAGCAGTGCAGTGCAGCGCCATTGGGAACATCGGGCAGCCCATAATTTCCTTTTTTTATTCTTTTCCTGTATACCTCATAGCTTCCCTGCCTTTCCCGCAGCACCTCACAGTGGTCAGTTTCCTTACCTCCTCTGCTGCCTGTGGAAGGGTCCCAGTTGTGACTGTTTCCATTTGCTGACTAGAATCCCTCACATCTTTCACACAACAGGGGCAGTTGCCCCAGAATAGCAGTGGGCCCAGAGAGAGAAACAAACATCCTGCATCCTACATAAACTGTCAGGTAGATGTAACAGTGTCAGGATCTGTGCATATCATCAAGAACAGAGGCAGGTTATTTCCTTCCTTCCTTCCTTCCTTCCTTCCGCCCTACCCTTCTCTTCCTTCCTCTTGCCCTACCCCTCCCTTCCTCCTGGCTGCCCTACCCCTCCCTCCATTCCTTCCTTCCTTCCTTCCTTCCTTCCTTCCTTCCTTCCTTCCTTCCTTCCTTCCTTCCTTCCTTCCTTCCTTCCTTCACCAAGCTAACAGATCCAGTAACACCACAAATTCAAGAAGGACCTATGAAGACACAGATTTTCTTCAAGAGTAGTAAGGCTGTGGAACAGCTTCCCAGATTCCATAGTCCAGGCTGGATCAGTAGTACTGACAGTTAAGGCTGGCCTGAATGGGGCTGCCAGATAGCCAGTGGCAGTACCTTGTACTATTGTGTTGACAAATTGGGTTCCAGAGCAGACCCAGGGACCTACATTTAGGGGGCCAAAGTCTGGGGAACACTGCAAGTAGTAGAGTATGACAGCACAAGGAGGGCTTGTTCCAAGTCCTGTCCCAAAATGACCCATGTGGTGGGGGTGGTGGCAGCCTGTTCCTTTGCACAGGGTCTGTTGTGCATACATGCGGCCAATAGTTTCACTGTTTGGAACTGTGCAAGTGGTGGGAGGGTCAAAGAGCACGGAAGAAAAACCCTGCCTGCTGTCAGGGTGATGGCTGCCATCACTGTTACGTGCCACGCCATGTGCCAACCCCTCCTGAAGGTACTGTATGTGGTGAGGATGGGTAACAGTTAATGGGGCTGGAAGGTCATCAGAGGTCCGGCCTGAGGACTGTGATGAGGGCAGGTAAGGAGAAAATGCCTTATGGAAAAAAGAGTGGCTTGGACAAGTTTATAGCCAAATATGTAATCTCTGGATAGCCCTTCTCAGCTAGGGCCACATGATCCTTCTTCATTTCCCCAATTTGAATGTTTGTGTGTTAGTGTTTTGCATGGTTTCTCTTCCTAAAAGTTATCAACATCATTAAAACATATCAAAGAAATTTTTCCAACCTAATCAAAGGCCAAAACCTGCAGCATGATGCCCCTCCCCCGAAAGCTGTTTCTTGGAACCACTCCTATTGGGTGTTGCAGTGAAATGTTGCTGCACTGAGGATGGTCAGTGGCTAGTGTGAGCCATGATGTACTGGCGCCTGCCAAGGTACAGCAGTCTTAAATTATAGGGAGTAGGTGTGACCTACTGGTGAGAGAGAAGAGCTGTGATCCTGGAGAGCCAGGGCTGACTTCCACAATCACCAGTTAACTCTGTTTTGACCCTGGGCAGGTTAGTTAACCTCCCAGCGCTTAACCTCTCTTTAATTTCTCTCTAATCTGTCTCTGTGCTATTTGAAATTCCCTGCACGCCTAATACCGGCTGCATTCCCTCCTCAGCTGTGAAGTGCTTTGGAATACAGTTTTTTTTTCATGAAAAGTGCAACATAAAACTAAATGTGTTTCCTACCCTTCCCTTGCTTATATCAGAGGGAACCCTATAACAGAGAGCCTCACCTTGAGGATCCCCTCTGTAGATCCCGATAAACTAGTACTACCCTTGTTTTTTTCTGCAGATAGCTGATCACAGCCAAGTGCCTGTGAATAGGCCCCATGCCATTGTGCTGGTATTCCATACAACAATATTCACTCATCCCCGCCAAACAATATAGATGCTGCCGCAACAAAGAAAAATGATCACTCATCAGTGACAACTCCACAGCCAATGCACCTTGCAGATTAGCGTATTAAGACTAAATATTGTTGTACGAGATTTTTCAGGCACTCGAGTGATGAGTGATGTGGCATTAGCCATTAAATGAAAAAGCAGTTTGAGAAACTACTTTGCATTGTTTTCCTGATTCTTGTAATCGCCTGGTATATGTTTTACTTTCTCCTTGTTTGTAATATGAGTGTCATGTATTTGTCAGTAAACAAAACTGAGAAAAAGCTACATGGCCCGGTGGCTCTCGGAGAAGACTGTCTGCGCCACATTCCTGACCTCCAGCCAAGTGGTAGTAGTGTTCTTGGAGCGCTGCAGTCAGTGCATTCCGACTCTGGGGTGGAGAGCAACGTTTCTCACACTGCATGAGTGCCTCCAAGGGTGGGGGAAAGGAGCAGAAGTCATGCTCTCCATGACTGAAAGATGCACACTGGCATCTATGAACAACAAGGTGGTGATTACATCGAGTGAAGCAGGGGGCAGAATTAACCACAAGGCTAATGATGGAATGACCACTGAGTTTCTACTGGCATCCATGTGGTTGTATTACGGTACATTGAACTTTTGCCCTGGAACCATTATAGAGTAAATAACACACCTATGTTGCAGTGGGCTACCAGGGGGCTCTGTTGCTCTAGCAAGTTATTATCTATAGGCTAAAGCACAGGGGACGGAAACAACTCCTGGTGGGGGACTCAATCATTGGGGGTAGAAGTGGGGAAGGAAGGGGATAGGGAGGTAAGGTGCCTGCCTGGCACCACGGCTTGGAGGGACAGGAAGCGAATCCTCAGGATTGCGGGAGCAGCTGCACGAGGGAGGGAGCTCGATGTCATTGTCCACCTAGGGATCAATGACCTGGCTGTGAATGGGATCAGAGCAGTGCAAGAGGAGTTTGTGGAGTTGGGAAGGGGCCTTAGACAAGTAGCATGTACAGTAACCTCAGAGGTGCTGCCTGTCTATGGCAAGGATGATGCTAGGGTATTCCGTACCATGGGATTCAATGAATGGTTGAAAAACTGGTATGGAGCTCAAGGTTTTGGCTTCACTGGGGACTGGGGAGCCACCTGGAGGGATGCAGGTTTATACTGGCGCGATGGTCCGCATCTGTCCGGGGGGGAACCAGGATCCTAGGTGACAGATTTAAATTCTTCATTGGCTAGCATTTAAACTAGCCAAGGGGGGGGAGGCACTGAAAAGGAGCAGGAAAATCCCAGCCTTCCCCCACAAAGTGCAGTAATTAGAGAGGTAAACACCTAGGTAGAGAATTCAGTAGGGAGCAGGACAGGGATAAATGCAGAAAAAGGTGTTAAGGACAGAGATGGGGCAAAAAGGGGTAAGGCCATAAAAAATAAATGGAAGATGATAAGTACCAAGGCCCACAGTCCGTGCAACAAGCTCCCTGAACTAGTGGCCTTGATAGAAGAGGGATGCCTGGATATTGTGGCAGTCACTGAAACATGGTACACAGAGAACCATGAGTGGGATGTCAACATACCAGGATACACAGTCTACAGGAGGGACAGGGTGGGTAAAAGAGGAGGAGGAGTAGCTGTCTATATAAGGGAAGGGATTAAAGCAACAGAACTAAAGAGTAAACAGGAAGTTGATGAGTCATTATGGGTCACCCTGGAGACAGGATATGGCACCACAATCCGCATGGGGGTTGTGTACAGACCCCCATCTCAGGGGGAGGAAAAGGACAAGGAAATGATAGAAGGCATCTTTAAAATGGCAGAAAAAGGGGAGATATTGTTGATGGGGGACCTGAATATGCCAGATGTTAACCGGAGTACCTTTGCTGCAGGCACATCCATGAGCAGGTTCATTCTTGATGCCCTACAGGGGGCATGCCTCAGACAGCTAGTGCTGGAACCCACTCGGGAGGGAGCAGTCTTAGACCTGGTACTCTCAAATGGGGAAGGAGAAAGGATCTCAGATTTAGAACTGGGTAGCCATCTGGGAACAAGTGACCACCAAACACGGCCATAGAGTCAAGCCATACAAAAACAATAGTATTGGACTCTAGGAAGGCTGACTTTGGGAAAATGAGAGAGTGCCTCAGAAAAGCACTAGCAAAGGGGCAAGAAGGAGGGGTGGAGGAACAATGGGGAATAATCAAAACAGCGATCGCAGAGGCAACAAGCTTTTTTGCGAAGCAAATCAATAAAACAAAACGAAGGAAAAAACCACTATGGTTCTCAAAAGAGGTGGCAGGGACGGTTATGGAGAAAAGGATAGCATTCAGGAAATATAAGGAAACACAGAAGGAGTAGGACAGAGAACTTTATCAGTTAAAGCAGAAGGAGGCAGGGAAGGCAGTCAGAATAGCAAAGGCACAAACTGAGGAAAAGACAGCCAACTCTGTTAAGAAGGGGGATAAAACCTTTTGTAGGTACATTAGAGAGCGAAGAAAGACCAAGGGAGGGATACAGAGACTTAATAAAGGGGAGGGAATATGGGCAGAGGGTGACAGTGGAAAAGCAGGGATACTGAATGAATATTTCTGCTTAGTATTCACAACGGATGAGGAGAGGGAGGTACCTAAACCAAACAAGGGAGAAACTCTGAATGGGGGGTCGATACCAGTCCATTCACAGAAGAAAGGGTTTTTAAAGAACTCTTGAAACTGAGGGTGGACAAAGCAATGGGGCCTGATGGGATTCACCCAAGAATACTAAAAGAACTAAGGGTAGAACTAGTAACATCACTGACTACTCTCTTTAACAAATCATGGGAGGATGGAGTAGTACCTGAGGACTGGAGGAGAGCAGATGTGATTCCACTTCACAAAAGTGGGAGCAGGGCAGAGGCAGGAAACTACAGACCAGTTAGTTTGATTTCAATGGTAGAGAAAATGATGGAATCACTTTTGAAGGAAAGAATTGTTGAGTACCTAGAGGCCAGTGGGGCACAGGACCCAAGGCAGCATGGTTTCACAGCAGGAAGGTCATGTCAGACGAACCTAATAGACTTCTTTGACTGGGTGACCAAAGTAGTAGACCAGGGAGGGGCTATGGATATGGCCTACCTAGATTTTAGCAAGGCATTCGACACAGTCTCACACAAAAGATTAATATACAAGTTAGCCAGCCTTGGAATGGGTCCCAAGGTGGTAGCCTGGATAAAAAACTGGCTGGACAAATGGATGCAAAGGGTAATAGTAAACGGAGTCCACAGTGAAGAAAGGAGGGTAACTAGCGGGGTACCGCAGGGTTCGTACTGGGACCGGTCCTCTTTAATATCTTTGTAAGTGACATTGGAGAGCACCTGGAAGGAAAGGTATGTCTCTTTGCAGGTGACACAAAGATCTGCAACAGGGTTGATACACAAGGTGGAGTGGAAAGAATGAAAAGGGACTTGGCAAGGTTGGAGGAATGGTCAAATGTATGGCAGCTCAGATTCAATGCAAAGAAGTGCAAGGTAATGCATCTGGGAAACAAAAACCCAGGGGAAGAGTACACAATGGGGGGTGAGTTAATAACAACAACAAAAACCGAAGGAGACCTAGGAGTAATTATATCAGATGACCCAAAGGTGGGAAGCAATGTGAGAAGGCAGTAAGGAGGGCTGGGGGATACTGGGATGCATAGGGAGAGGCATCAACAGTAGAAAACAGGAAGTTATTATCCTTCTCTACAGACAGTTAGTGAGACCCCATCTGGAGTACTGTGTGCAATTCTGGAGACCCCATCTCCGCAAAGACATAGAGTGGAGGCTGTTCAGAGGAGGGCAACCAAAATGGTGCAAGGTCTGCGGAAGAAGACATACGAGGAGAGAGACTAAAGCAGCTTAATATGTATATCCTTGAGGAAAGGCGGGAGAGGGGGGACATGATAGAAACTTTCAAGTATCTCAAGGGAATTAACAAGGTACACTAGGGTAGTATCTTTCAGAAGAAGAGATGTGCAAGAACAAGGGTGCACAATTTGAAGATAGAGGGGGGACGGCTCAGAGGTAATGTTAGAAAGTATTTTTTCACAGAGAGAGTTGTGGATGCGTGGAACAGCCTTCCTGAGGAGGTTGTGGAGTCAGGAACAGTGGGAGAATGCATGGGACAGGCATAAGGCAATTCTAATTGGGGGTAGGAGGAAGTAATCTGTTGATTAACTAGAATCTACAGCTTATCCATCAGGTAGGGAAATGGGCAGACTGGGTGGGCCAAGCGGTCCTTATCTGCTGTCACATTCTGTGTTTCTATGCTTCATGTGACCAGCTCTCAACCAATGAGGAGGCTGAACTGGTCAGATCCCATTCTGTAATTATGTTTGCCCCACGTGGAGGGTGTGATTAATTAATGACAAAGACTGCTTGTGAGAAGCAGTATTAGAGCTGAGTGAGTAGTTTGTAAGACTTAGGTGAGAAATGCAGATGTCTGTCTAAGGTCTCTCAGTGGATTATACAAATGATACACAACAGGTTGCGCTGTAATATATGCACACCTTGGGGGCGTTGTGAGGCCTGAGGCAAAGCTGAGTGCCCTTATCCACCCAAACAGTGCATTTTTCAGACATAAGCTCACACCCTGAAGTGTGTTATCACATTTATAAAAAAGAGCACAAAATTGGGAGGGGAGTGTGGTCTGCCACCAACCAAGATGGATGTCTGACTCTTTATCTCAGCTTAACCCCTTACAATATCCTTTCAAAATTGTTGCCTCATCTGTCAATCCATACTAGGATTGCTGTCAGTTTTTAAGCCACTTACCTGCTGCTTTGGTAAAGACCATTCTTAGCCTAGTCTTCGTCTGGTAAGCCATTGTTTTATCGCTTGCTGCTGTCCACCACCTTGTCTGTAAGAAAGAATCGCGCGATTTTCCAGCCATGGCGACAGCCACTGAAACGCCGCAGGATCCTCAACTGCAAGAAATATAGAACATGTTTCAACAACTCCTCACTCAGATGAATAAGCCTGAAATTGCTACTCAACAAGTAAACATGAATATCATCAGTATCTTGGACAGAATAGATGTTGCTGAAGAGTGCATTGCAGACAATGAGGTTAAATACGATAGGGCCAAGGCCTACATTCATGACTAAGATAGAACATTGCGGCAGCTATGGGACCATATCAAGGACTTGGAGAACAGGGCCTGCCACAACAATCTGAGGTTAATCAGCTTTCCGGAGGGGTGTGAAGGGAAAAATACTATAGACTTTCTGCAGCGCTCTTTTCCCAAACTCTTAAATCACACCTGGCCGGCACCTCTAGAAATCGACCGCGCTTGTTGGTCCTTGGCACCTAAACCACACACCCCCAGTCAGCCACCCCTGTCCCATTGTAGCCAGATGTTTGTGCTTTCAGGATAAAGAAAAAATAATGCACCTGGCGAGAGAAAAGGGTACTGTCCTGTGGCATGGACACACCATATGTATATCTTTGTGGATTTTTCCACAGCCCTCTCAGACAGGAGGAGGGCCTTTATGACTGCTAGGAAGGCCTGTGCTGACCTGGGCCTTGCTCACTCTCTACAGTTCCCTGCCACTCTCAGAATCTCTATCAGTGGGGCTGCCTACTCCTTTGATTCTCCTGAGATCGCAGAAAACATTCATGTTTACTGATGACCACAAATCAATCTCAGCTGCTTTAAGCCAAAGAAGTGGATGCCCTGGGAGGAGGACACCCCACAAGAAATGGACTTCACTAACACTACCCTCAGACCTCAAAAATGCAAGGGCACCCCCCACCCACCACCACCACAGATTCCTGTCAGCAGTGATGAACAATGACCCTTACCACCTAAACAATGAAGGGAAAATAAAAACTGAAGATCTGGCCCAGGTTAAAGAAGAGGCCGCTCCCCTCGCCTCTGCTCCAGAAGTAGAAGTCACAGCACAAATTTGAGGTGTTCCACCAGCTTGGCTCCACTGCATACAAGTTCAAACAGATACGTGGCCCTCTTGGAGCAAGAAGATCCCATGAACCCTCACTGCCCACCAGCTCCCTCCAAAAACCCCATAATCTTACCTTCCAAAGCCCAGTCACGAGCTGAAGCTGCTGCTGCCTACCTTCATCCAAGTGGGCCTAACAGTGCTGAGAAGCTGAAATCTCACGGTGGCTTGTTGAAACAGCACCAGCATCTGAACACTTTAATCACCACTGGACTCATGCTATGTCCATGAGTCACTCCCTTTTATAGGGCTCTTTGTCTGGGTTTGTTTTGGGTGCTGCACATAGTATTTTTCTCTCTGATGCTGGAATATGTCCTATCAGGACCCTAAAGTAATTAAGGATCAGGACTTTTTTTTTTACATTATTTCTATTGAGCTTTAAAATATTGAACGAGCCAATAACAACTGCAATACTAGATCCTAGATACAGCATTACATACAAATGTAAGATCACTTATTTTAGTACCCGGATAATGCAGTCTATTACCTGTGATACATCATATGGGGGATTCGTCATATAATACAGTTACTACCATACATTATATCTAGATATGCTCACCAAGCCATGACATGTGGAACAGAGAGGATACATAAGTAAGCTATAACCCACAACAGGGTATGGGGTTATTGGGGATTAATCAACACCCCGGGTGCATTGTGAGGCACGAGGCCGCAGGCCGCAGCGGAGTGTCCTCATAGCACTCGGGGTGTTGATTAATCCCCAATAACCCTATACCCTGTAGTGGTTTATTGCATTTATAACATGGGTTATATTTAAACAACAAAAAATATGCAGAAAGCTGCTTTATTGCTGTTTAAATGCCAAAAACGTACTGTATCCTGCCACCTTGAAAAACAGACCCTAACAAATAATGCATGCAGCAGTGGTGTTATGCACATAGAAATGTCACACATACAATACCGACATGATCTGTGACATTTCTTGTGCATAACTGGTGTGTGACACTGCCTACTACCGTTATGGTGGCCCCCCGTAGTGCACATGCAGAGTGCGGTCAAACTTCTCTCTCTCTATTGCGGGGATCCGGCACACTCTCAGAAACATTACCATGTGCAGGTAAACTTGCTCTCCATGTGCAACTGTCAGGAGTGCCACAACACCAGCAGCACATGGCACTGCAGGGGTACAACTGCTTCGGGGCAACCAGCAAACATCAGGGCCCAGATATTCAAACTGCGCCCAAAATGTGCGCAACAGCAGGAGCAAGCACAATTCAATTGCGCATATGCGCAACAGACGCGATATTCAAACATGGAGCAAAACAAATTGCGCAAGCAGCCAACGTCTGAATATCGACAAACGCGCCATGAGCGCAATCCAGGAAGGGGAAGCTGAGCAGAAAGGTTGTGCCATAGCGCAACCAGGAAGGGGAAGCTGAGCAGAAAGGTTGTGCCATAGCGCAACCAGGAAGGGGAAGCTGAACAGAAAGGTTGTGCCATAGCGCAACCAGGAAGGGGAAGCTGAGCAGAAAGGTTGCACCATAGCGCAACAAGGCTAGCCCAGCTGAGCAGTCCAGAGGTGCCATAGCGCAAGCAGAGCCCCCCAACCCCCAGCAGAGCAATGGAACTGCACAACCAGGGAGGCAGGCTGGGGCCCACCGCCAGCCATGCCACACATGGGCACAGGAACACACTGCAGAACCAACAAGACACCCTCACACCCCAAGCAGAGCATCACTGGGGGAGGGATGGATGAGCCACTGGCCCATGGGGACAAGCCAACAAAGCACAGCAGGGCCATGACGCCCCAGCACAACCACTGGCAGGCTAAGACTGCCACACACAGGGGGTTGACAACCACAGTGCACATCAGCCCCCCATCTGCACAGCACACCCTGCACCATGACCCCAAGACACCACCCATGTGCAGTGACAGTCACTGCAGTAAACACCATGCATCCCCCGCACACGTCAACCTCGTGTAGCATAGAACCATACAAGCCAGACCCACCCTGTGCACCCAGCAGTGGGCGGCAGCAGATGGCAAGACCGACTGAAAGTCACTGCCACACCGGAGACACCTCCCCATGCACACACACACACACACACATACCAGGACCATACCACCCCAGATGGCATGCACACCACTGCAACTGAGCAACCATAGCCAGCTGCAAATCAGAGACCACCACAGTATTCATAACAAAATATATATATATTGCAAAAAGAGAAAGTAGAACAACAAGAACAATAACAAAACTATTTACAGATATTTACAAGACCGGGGGGTAGGGGTACAAGGTAGGGGTGGGCAAGGGTAGGGGTGAACAACTGGGAGAGGGAAGGCAGGGTGGGAGGGATGGGTGAAGTGGGAAGGGGAAGCCTGTCTAACGCCTAGCAGGCTGGTCTTCTGCTGCCTGGTGCTGTCTTTGTTGGCTGTGCCATCGCCGGAGCCCACGGCGCTGAATGTCCTGGAGGATGTTATGATTTTCAATTGACACCCTGGTCAGCTGGTGGAGGGCATGCTCAATTCTGCATAGGACACTGAGGCCTAGGAAAAGGGAACACAGTCAATGGCTGTGACTGTCCACAACCCTGAACACCACCCATCCTGCAAGGCATATAGCCCAGTGCCCCGCACCTGTGATGGTATGCACCCACCCACAGTGACCATGCACATGACATGCCCAACCAGGCAGCACCAGCTATGTGCACCACTGCACACACACACTGCCCATGTCCATCACAGCACAAACAAGGCTGTCAAGTGACGTGGCAATGTGGTGGGATGCCAGTTCCACAGCCATGTGCCCAGTGCATGCATGGACCACCAGTGGCGCACACACAGGCGTGCAGTGACACTGGACAGTGATGACTGTCGCCTGTGTCGTGCATGGTTGTGTTGTCCATGGCTGGTGGTCATGCCCACCCCCTCCAGCATGCAATAGCATCCATGATGTAATGATACTCACACTCAGCAAGCAGCTGTGGCTGCTGCTGCTGCTGTGGCCTACCCCTCACATCACCTCCGTCCGCCACCTGGGCCCTGCCACGGCCCTCCTCAGCCTGTGCCTGCATCCTGTCTGCCAGGCCTGTGGGTGACAAATGTTGAGAAAAACATCAGTGTGACTCCAAAGCAGACTGCCCCCTGCCCCAGTGAGTGTGCCTGCCCACACAGCCAGACCCATGCATCTCACACCTGCACACTGACACAGCCAACCATGGCAGAGCCATCCCCATGCACAGCCACCAAAACACAGTCACACCCTCACGGAGAATACAGGTGCATAGATGGTACACCCACCTGGCCTAGGCACAACGCCCCTCCTGGCACGTGACCTTAGGCGTTGCAGCACATCTGGCTCCCTCCTGCGGAGGTCACTGAATCTGTGCCTGCACTGCTCTGCAGACCGGCACCGCCCTGTGACCCTCACCAGGTCAGTGGCCACCTGCAGCCAGACCTGGGTGCGAGCCATGGTGAGGGGCTCATCCCCATACAGTGCCCCATAGTGGGGCTCAACCAGGGCCACCAGGTTGGCCACCTCCACTGGGCTCCATTGGGGCGCTCTCCTGCGTGCCATGGTTTGTGTTGTACAGCAGGCAATATGGCACCCCGCAGCGCGGCAACCCCACGTGGAAATGTTGTGCAATAGACCACCATAGGTTCCAATCACGCTGTTCGTACAGCGCCGTCGGTTCACATAGCGCTGTCACCAAACAGCTCAATAGGGCCATACACATGGCAGCCGAACAGCGCCAGGGGGCAAAGGTCGGACACCAGGTCAGGGGTCTATGACGCAAGGCCACGCACAGCGCCATCTGACGTCTACGCATCCTGCACGACCGACCACCTGCATGCCAGTGCCACAGTGGACTATTGCGCAGTAGTGCCACAGCGCCATATGGTGCCCAGTGCTGTAGCGCCACTGGCACAATGGTGGCCATGGCCTGAATTGCCAATCACGCTGCACGTCATCAACCGCGGCAGGCGCCTCACGAAGCTACCTGGGCATGCGCAATGTAGTGTACCACACAGTCACAGAATCTGCGCCATTGGCTTGCCCGGCTCAACCGTATTGCTCAAAGCGCCAGCGGCATATTCAGCCGACACATGCAGATCATCTGATCAGCCATTCAAAGGTGCAGTGGCGCGTTGCATCTCATTACAGTTGCTCCACTCTAATTTGCATGCATTGCGCTATAAATGTGCGACATTGAGGCTGCTGGCCAGATTCGGTTACTGCAGGTGAGAGGTGGTTGCATGCTGTGGGATGTTCTGGACAATGGGCATGGGATAGCGCTGTAGACTGCACAGTGACAGGTGTCCACTTCCACCCATACAGATTGCCATGACCGAGCAGAGCCAAGGTGAGGGTGAGGATGGTGGGCGAAGGAGGAGGAGGCCCAACTTCACCATGGCAGAGACAGAGGCCCTCTTCCAGGCCTACCTGGAGGAGGAGTCACTACTGAGTGGACGGCGGGGCACCCCTCAGGCCCGTGCGGCTGCATGGGAGGGGGTAGCTCGGGCAGTGAACCTGCACGGAAGCCACCAGTGCTCCGTGCAGGAATGCAAAAAGAAGATGGGGACAGACCGCAGGAGGGTGAAGGAGAAGGTGGCAGCCCTCAGGGCGGCACGTGCTGGCACTGGCGGGGGCCAGCCAGCAGTGGTGGAGCTGACCCTGGCTGAGGACCGACTGGCTGCATCAATGCAGTGGAGTGCTATTGAGGCGTACCAGGAGGTGGATTCCAGACAGGTGGAAGCCCATCACTGCCGGCATGTATGTTATGTGTGGTGGTGTGTGGGGGAAGGTTGTTCACATGCACTCACATGTCCTTCTTTCTGTTACAGATCCTGTTCGTCTTCAGGGGCCGGTGGTGGTGGGTCCAGGCAGTGAGGATGACCTGCTGGACATGGGGAGGGTCCATCCACCTCTGTGAGCCAGCCATGCATGCACCAGCATGCACGCCTGGCTGCCAACTCTGGTGTCAGTAGTCGGGTGTGGGGTGCACAGCCTGTTTCTCAGCAGTCTGGCATGCAAGCATGCCAACAACCGCTGTGATTGTGGCTGTAGCATGTCCTGCACCATTGATGATGCAATGACTGCAATGGGCAGTGACATGTGTGTGTCCCATGGCGGACACACAGCAGGCCAACAGCGTGCCCCTGGGCCTACCTGGTTCCAATGTGTGTGCCAGCCTGTCGGCACAGTCCCAGGCTGTGCCTGTCAGCACCGGTGGGGCAGCACCGGTGGCTGTGCAGGTGTCTGGCACTGTTGCGGCCACAGCAGTGGAACGAGTGGTCCCTGGGGCAAAGCGGTTGGAGGGGCAGCAGCAGTCACCCACCAGGTCTGGGGGTACAGTGTCAGTGGTGGCACATGCCTGCCACCCTTTGATATGCCCATTCCTGGTCCTGGTGAACAGCGCCCACCCTCAAGGAGTGTTGAGCATCAGGACCTTCCATACCCTGGAGGACAGGATGCCGTTGTGGCAGAAGTACCCATTTGAAGAAACACCCGCCTGCTGCGGGGAATCAGTACAGCAGCAAGGCGGGTTGCAGCGTCTGTGGAGGCACTGTGTGCGGCGGCTGTGGAGTGGCACAGCAGGGACTGTAACTCTGGACCCGTGCAGAGATGGTCCATATGCGGATGGATGTGACCGCTGCCATTGACAGGCAGACCAGGCATTGGTGGCTGTCATGGCTGCATTGGGCACACAAGCAGGTGCTCCTGTACCCGCGTACCCACACAAGTCAGCTCTCCTCCCCATTCCGGCATCGTGTGACACCAAGCCTGTCGGCGCCGGTTCTGCTGTGGGCATCCCAAGCACCCCTGGTGCAGGTATGTTTGGCATCCTACAGACCCCATGCGGACAAGGTCGCGTCGCGCAGTGGGACCCCTGGTGATCGCATCGGTGCCACCTCATGTAGCTGCTCAGCCTGCCAGTGCTGTTGGGTCACAGAGAGGGCGTCCACGCATCGCGGTGGCTGTGGAGCGAGTGCAACATGACTGACCTGTCCCAGTGCGGGCCCTGTCTGGTGCAGCCTGTGTGCACTGCAGCATCATGGTGGGCAGTACACCGGTGAGTGCCCTACCCATCATGCTGACATACAGGACCACCTGCACCACCATCCTGACTGCTGTCCACAGAGCGCGTGTGCATGATGATGCCTACATTGTACTGTACACCAAGGTGCAAGGTGCCCAGCATCTGACACAAGTGCTTGGACAGTACAGTTGGTGGGTGTGGTCTGTGGATCTGTGTGTTTGCCATGTCTGTTCCTGCTCTGCTGTGCACCTGCCCATGTATGCTTTGTGCCTGGTGTGTGTGTGTGTGTGTCCATATGACTGTTCGCCCCTCCCTGATGGTGTGTTTGTGTGCCTGGTCCCTTCCACCCCCCTTGCCGTCATGCACCCCTGGTGTGTTACTCTGTGTGCCTGTGAGTTGCGCCAGGACAGTGTTGTTACATGGCCCTTGACTTACCTGTGTTGTGCATAATGCTCCTCCGTGATGGTGTCCGGTGCAGCTGGGCCTGCCGGATCAGTCGAGGGGTCCCGCCCGTCAAGGGAGGGCTGCTCATCACCATCAACACCCGGGCGCGCTGGTCCCCCATCGCTGTCCCCCACTCTTCAACCTGTACAGCTGTCCCACAGTCATTGGCCATGTTGTGCAGGATACAACAGGCCAGGAATATCCCACAGGCCTTTGAGGGGCTGTGCTGTAGAGCACCGCTGGAGGTGTCTAGGCATCAGAAGCGTGCCTTGAGCATCCCAAACACCGCTCAGTGATGTTGCTTGTGGTGGCATGTGCCTCATTATAGCGTTGCTGCGATGGGGTCATGGGCGCCCGGTGCGAATAATGAGCAGCCAGGGGATGGAGTGGGTATCCGCTGTCACCTGTGTGGAGATAGTGGAGATCAGTATCATGTTCAGGTCCATATTGCCATATCCCCTGTGTGCCACTACCATGGCACCTGTGGCATTCCACCCTTGCCCCGAGTTTGCATTTCCTACATGTGTACTCACCCACCAGATGGCCTGTGGGATGTCCCCACTCGAATCGATGGCACAGTGCGGACTGATGCCATATGGAGAGCATCATGTGCTCCACCAGGGTGTGTGGCATAGACATTGATTATACGCCCAGTGGCATCACACCACCTGGCGGTTGACACTGGAAAGCCCTTTCTATTCTATATGCGGCCCCGCCGGAGACCGGGTGCTCGCGAATGGCCACATGGGTGCAGTCTATGGCCCCTAGCATGCCAGGCATACGTGCTAGCCTGTGGAACGCCTGCATGTTTTCTGTACGCTCTGCCGCGGTGCTGGGGAAATGGATGTGCTCCACAGCATGTGGCAGCAGTGCGCTGAGGAATTGGGTGAGGATGCGTGACGTGGCCAACTGTGTGATGCCTGTGGTGTCCCCTGTTGGCCTCTGGAAGGTGCCCGTGGTGAGCGGGCACATGCAGGCTGTCACCTTGGTCTCCACTGACAGAGCATGACTCCGTCGTGAGGGTGCCTGCATCACATCACTGCACAGCTCACAGAGCCGCCTCAGTATTGCCCTGTTCAGGCGGTACCGCCCACGATCTCTACATCTGTGTACAGCTCAAAGCTGATCACGGGCAGGTACTGCCTGTTGAGGGCCTACCGCCCGGCCAGGCCCATCCATCACATCCCCCTGCACCTTGCATTCTCACCCCTCATTACAGCTTCCATGTGAAGCTGCACTATCCATCTCCTGGCTTGTGACCCCCGGCTGATGTTGCTCTGTTACCCCGCTGTCCTCTGACTGCTACTTCCACTGCACGGGCACCCCGCTGGCCTCTGCAGCCTATGGCCCACTCTGCTTCCCTTGCCTGCCCTGGCCTGTCACTGTCTGTCTTTCTCTCTCTCTTCCCACTTGGCATCCCTGTAGCGTTCTTGCGCCTCTTCCTGGAGCCTTTTTATTTTGGCTCATTTCGCTTGAGGCAACTTCCGGCTGTTCCGCTGTTGCGCATTGAGCAAGTCTTTGGATATCGCATTGCACTCTTTATGCATGGATCCACCCCCTTCAGTTGCGCATGCCTTCATTTGCATTGCGCTGTTGCTCAGCATGTTTTCGGTGGCGCAACTGCCTCCTGCTGAATATCGCAGAATGGCGCGCACGGACTTGCGCATCGCAACCCTATTCGCATAAGCGCAAACCTTTTGAATATCCCCCACGGTCTACAACTTTGTGCGGGGTGGGGTGGGGAGAACAAGTCTCTCCTGAGGAGCACTCATCGGGGAAAATACTCACAGTGCTGGTCTTTTTCACTCTCTTATATCTGCCCCCTCCCCCCCGTAACACTTCCTTGAGCCTTGTCTGATCGCCACTGTTTGGCATGAAACCTATACTGCTACAGTGGGAAACCAGTGAGGGAACCGAGACAGTCACACGGTGCCACTGGTCATGATGCTGCCCGCTGTGCCGCACTTTCTTTCCCTGTCTTGCATGTGTACTCCAACCCCACAATCAGATACACACTACTGATTGCCACCAGGGCGACAGACACTGATCTCAATGTCACTGTGTGTGAATTTCTGTCGGCATCGTGTTTCACACTTCTTAGCTCTTGGCTGCACCCTCTCCTCCCACACACATACACATACACATACATACTCCTCAGAGTACATCTCAACACTCTCACTGTTCTGCAAGCGGACTGCACACAGGGAAGCACTTAAGGACTCTGTGTTATCTCTCTCTCTCTCTCAGTGCTGTCAGCCTTGGCTCCAACGCACAGTCTGCGTCGAGTGATAGGCACATCATCCCAACTTTAACAGCCAGTGCCTCCTTCCGCAATTCTTGAATTTTCACTCCCAGTCTGTAATTAGCAGGTATATAAACAACTTAATTTTTTTTTTTTTTACTCATACTGCATTGTGGCTCTGCCTCACCTCTGCCTCCACGAGAATTACAGTTCAACTCAACAAAGCATGCAGGCTGCTAACTGGGGCTGACCGACTTACACACACATGACCTGTACACTCGGGCAGGATGGCTTCTCTCATGGCGGATACAGTATCAAACCTGCCTCTTAGCCAAAAAGTCCTCTTCGGGTCATGCTCCTGGGCATTGAAAAGCTCCTCATTGGCCACCACAGCACCCAGCAAACTAGAAGTTCACAACAACTAACCTTCCTTGTCCCCAGATGCCAGACTACCATGGGCCAGAGGACCTTTGCCCACAGAGCACCACAGTGGTACAATACTCTCAACAAAGAAACTCTTACTGCTGCTGCTCTTGGACCTTTTAAGAGACAACTCTGACTTCATCTCATTTCAACTAGTCATTGTGACTGCCTTGCCCCTAATCAGGGCTCACCACACTGCCCTCCACTTTAGTCTTGACAGCTACCTCTCCCCGCCTTGCCCCTTCTACCTGCCTACCCCTTGCCCTCTCCTCCCGGCATTTCCTGACTTTCATCCTCCCCTCCTCCCCTTTAGAGCTCTTACCCTCACCTCTACCCTCCGACAATGGCCTTCCTGCCTGCATACCCCCTTCTCTCTCACCTGCAGTGCTCATTTCTAAGATTGCCGTTGGCTGGTATGTCATGCTACCTAACATTTGGCACATTTTGGATTACTGGAATTTCCTAGGCGTCAGTCTCTTGCTTCTTTTTATTGTGTAACTATGTATTATTATGTTGACCTTTGTATGTATACCCCCCATTCCTTCGACGTGGAACCTTTGTAAATGAGCAGTTCCTGCTCAAAGGTATTAGTAATCCTAGAGTTCAATAAAATAAAATTATATTAGGTTTACATGTTTGTTACAAAGGTCCTAAATGAACTAATCCTTTCATCAATGATTGTAACAAGGCTGCAGGATGGGGGAAGGGGACTTACGCTTACCTGCCAACTACACTCCTAACTCCATTTATTGCTTGATTATGGCCACCCTTTGAGTGGGTTTGATTTTCCTCTGGCATGAGATACTTTCTTTACGGAGCTTGCATGCCCCGCTGTTAATCCCCACTTCTGAGATTCCTTTACTTGTCTTCCCTCACTGCCATTTCCCTGTTTTCTAGGGCATGAATAAAGGGGGCCATTGCTTTTACTCAGGCCACCTTAAAACTACTAAATTAAGCTCCTTTTGCTGCCTGTTGGTTACCGGCACCATAACAGTGTTTGTCCCCTTTTACTTGGGGTCACCTCCCACATATTTTCCCCAGGTCCAGTGACATTTCTTCCCTTTTAACTATATACTCTAGAACAAGCTCTTGTTAGGGCCATAAGCAGTTGGCAGCCCAATCCACGTGGACTCAGCACTCAGTCATTCTTACTGACCTGCAGGCCGAATGCTTTTTTTCCCGCTGGGTTAGCCGGGAGTATTTTGGCACATATTGTGCCCATACTGTACTTGGCCAAGGCTCTCTCATGTGGATAGGGGTGTGGGGAGGGAGAACAGAGTTGGTTCCGATGTGTTGTTGTTGCCTATGTGTTTTATATCTAACAATGTTAAACGCTTGTTGCATAGTTGTACGTTTATTCATTTACTTGTTATGCCTGTTGGTTACTGTGGATATGGGGAGTCAGGTAGAGGGTTGTATGGGGTACAGGGATTTTTCTGTTGTTCTCATGATATGGTTTAGTACTGTAACTAGGGTTACCACCTGTCCTGATTTTCACAGGACAGTCCTGATTTGGGTAGCTGTGTCCTGCAAAAAAACATGAAAAATACTAAATGTCCTGATTTTATAGTAGAAAAAATATTTTCTAAATTTCCACTAAATTTTGCAGAAAACTACAATACTTTAACTAAAACACCTTAAAATGATAAGAAATAATGGAAGCAACTAGGAAACTACTGCATCTAGCCTTAATTCTGATTATATAGAGAAAACAAATCTGTTGCATTGGTCGAGGTTATGTACTGTACTGCAAAAAATCATGTTTCAGTAAGAAATGTCCCACTTTGGGCCTCTTAAAAGGTAGTAACCCTAACTGTAACCCTCCTACAAAAGGGGGTTCCCTAAAAAATCTTCCTTAAGCTTGTCGAAATGCTCACTGCTAGGCTGGTGTCCTGCATTTTAGCAGTTTAAACATTATTGCCAGAGAGTGCCTGTATAGCCTCTGTGTACTGTCTCTTTAAGAGCTGCCTGGATTGCAGTCATAAGTAATCTGAGAGGGAGCTCTGTTGAAAGATGTAACTAATTACTGAAAATCATGTAGAGTGATAATGATAATGTAGTTTGTCTAACCTGCCTTCTTTGCAGTAACGACTGTTTTGTTTATCCCTACCACTTTGGCCCGGGACTGCCAAATTGGACCAATCAGTACGGTGAGACCTAAAATGGAGCCGGACTACAGGAGCTATCTGGAGTCAGAATCTGTAGAAATTGTAGTTTTTGGGCTTTTGGCACCTTTTTGCACCTGAAGGGGGAGCTCCTGTTGTGACTGACAGATGAATCAGCCAACCGAACCTTTCAGGTCATGAGGAAATTCAAAGGCTTGCTGGCATTTGAGTCAGATCTAAGTTGGGAGCTGAAGAAGCAACAGCTTGTGACAGTCAAGCAGCCATCTGAGTAGTTTCGCAGGGAAGAACTGTGGAAAGGCCTGAGTTGTGGCCTACACATCTGCCTGCTGCCCCTGAGAGGGAGAAAAGAGAATTTTTTCGGACTAAATCCGAGTTTGTGAGAATGAAGTAAGTCACTGATTTTTTACCAGGCTCATACCTGAAGAAGACCAAAGATTTTGCTGCATGCAATCGGCCTGTCAGGATTTCCAGCTGCTTTTGAATCCCCGGTTTGTGCAGAGACTCTATGGTCATGACCGGAGAGCGGTTTGCCTGGTACAGTAGAATTTCCTTACATGTAAATGTGCTGTGAGTTGTTAGTGGGTCGTGATTTGGTTCCCCACTGTGTGAACTGTTTGTTCTGCTTGCCGGAAGCTGTATCCAGCCCAAAACAGACTATATCCAAATTTGTTTCCATTTGACCGGGGCCTTGCCACACTGGCCCAGCCAGTCTACCCGCTGCACAGAGAAAGCCATCGATGAGAGACCTGCCTGGGGATCAGCCCCCTGCTCCACGCTTGAACAGGAATGACGCCTCAGCGATTCGTGTAGGCCTTGCTTCTCCTGGCACTCCAGATTAACCACCTACTGTCTTGATTTTTGTCCAGCCTGTGTCCAGTCTTGGGTATCATGAGTAATCATCTGGGTAGATCCCTGCAATGACAGCCTAATCTAAAAGTGTGTCATCTGATTGTCTTGTTGTTTTCTTTTCACGAATTGAGCCCTCCGGCTCCGGATTACAAATAGTGTGTGTTGTGCATGTTGTTTTCTTCCATCACAGGGCCCCAACCAGCTGCAATGTTCCTGGCTAGCCCACTGTTCTCCATCTGGGCACCCAGAGTATGTGACTGTTTATGGACCCTGAAGTGCATACATAACTGTTTGATTGATACAGCCTTTAAGCAAATTAACCTGATTACGCCCTTCCCTTGTTCAAGTCCCTTAAATAAATCAGATCTAACTCTTTTTTGCATTTTACCTGACTGTGGTTCCAGTTTGTGCAAGAGTACTGTACTGCTGTTATTTGCTGTGTATAACCTTTTTTTACAGCGGGTCCCCAGGGTCGGAGCCAGAGGAAAACCCTGGTGGTAAGTGCAAACAGTGTGGGTACTTGTGTGGTGTATCCGAGGTGTGTGAAGGTGATTGTGTGTGTTTCTGGCCACTAGTAAAGGAAAAGAGGGGTTAAAAGTGTCCCGGAGGGCTGTGCCCAGGTTAGCTTGACCACTACAAACCCTGACCTCCGGGTGGAGGCACCCGTTTCAGGACTCAGGCCCCTTAACCTTCTACTAGTCAAGCAGGTGGGGGGTAGTAGCCCTTGGGATAGTGCCACCTATGGGTTACACATACAACAACAAATTAGAAGTAAATATTTACAATACCAGTTAGGGCTCCCTCTGCTCTAACAGTGACAGCAGAATGGAGCCAATCGGTGTGATGCCCGGCCAGTCGCAAGCTCTGAAGCACTCGGACCCCCAGCCCACACCATTCACAGCACACTGGCAGTGTCACTTAAAGGGACAGTCACTTAATCTTATGTAATGTCTATAGGCGTAACATAAATGACCCTGCCTTCTTTCAAACACTCAGTCAAAACTTGTCCGAGGTCAGTAACACCAGTGCCCCTATTGTATTTGGAGGGGATCTTAATGTTGCCCTAAACTCGGCAATAGATAGGACAGGGAGGACAGGAGAACCGCACATTGGGGCTCAAAGAGCGATTGCTGCTTTGATGTACAAACATGGCTTAATGGATGTTTGGAGGGCACAGCAACCATCAATCAGGGATTATACTTAATATTCCCCTGTCTCAGGCTCCACCAGTAGAACTGATCTTTGGTTAGTGAGCCAGCAGTTTATGGCACAACTTACTGCTGCCACCATCCACCCAGTGATCGTATCTGACCACACCACCTTCGAAGCTCGCGTACTATGGGGCCCTGCCACACAAACGTCCTCCAGCTGGAGACTAGATCCTCTTCTTTTAGAGGATAAAGACTTTTGTAACTTGGTAAAGGCTGAGGTCTCAACATACTGGCAGCTTAATGACACAGGTGAGGTATCTGATGCAGTGCTCTGGGAAGCCTTTAAGGCCACACTCAGAGTTAGCATCAGTGCTTATGCTGCCTGGAGGCAGAACAATTACAATTAGAAAAGGATCTTTAAGCTGCCAAGCAAGCCTTAAAATCCTCCCCATGCCCCCCCACCGAGGACAACAATTGCTGAGGTTAATAATATCAGAGTCGAGTTAGATGCCCTCCTCACTAGGAAGGCTGAACTTGCTCTCTGGCAGCTCTGGCATGCTTTTTGGGAAGGAGATGAAGAGTCCAGTAAGCTTGTGCCGATTCGGTGGTGCAGAGGGTTGAGGTGCTGGATGCCTTACCTTGCCCTACGCCAGCGACCCAGGTTCGGGAATGACTTTAGGTTATTGGGGTGCATAGGGGAAGGGCGGAGCAGGATTGAGCATGTCGGCAGGCAGCTCTCCTCTCCAGAGGGTGGTGAGGGTGGGTTGGGACCCCCCCCCCGTAGTTCCGCTCCCACCAGTTGGAGGGCTGGTCGGTAGCATAGGTGGAGAGGGGGTGGCAAAAGTATCGGGAGGTGGAAGGGGCTGAGCTGCCACCACGGGGTGTGATGCATGCCTCCACACGCTAGTATGGCCGTGTGCGGGGTCTCGGGGGCAGGGAGAAGAAAATCCATAAAATCCATATGTGTCCCCCATTGCCAATTAGCGAAAGGAGGTGACGAGGACCAAACAGCTAGATTTTGAAAAAAAAGAATCCAGTAAGTGTCATAGGGACAGGTTTGGTTACTCTGGGCTGACACATGCTTCTTCTTTGTATTTCTAGTAATCTTTCTTTTTCTATCTAAGTCTGTTGTGCAACTGCTCTTTTTGCTTCATTTACTCTATTTCTGCTGTCCTTTTTCTGTCCTCTGAATCATGAGTTGGCCACTCGCACCCCGCCCTTTAATAGAGCATATGTTTCCACTGAGTAAGCCCTGAACTGAGGCTTATAGTGCTTAATTTGTGTGGTAAAAGATAGTTGTAACATGGCATTAATAGAACAGTACAAATGGTAAAAACTAATTGGAGGAAACACATCAGATGACCAAAACGTAGCCATGCATTAATTCCTTAGATATGGCTGTGGACTATCAAAAGCAACCCTGAACTGCATAGTATAGAGATCGGGAATGCGCGTAATGTAAGACAGAAAGACAAAAAAATCACCATTCTCCTTGTAATCCACCCTCAGTGTTTCTGAGCTATAGGTGGCGCTGGGCAAATATTGCTGTGTAGGAGTCGCGCGAGTTGTAGTGCCAGTAGCTGAAGGATGCTGACCAACAGGTGGCGCTAGGCGTCAGTGGTGAAAATGTATGAGAAGTTAATACACCGAGCATCTATTGATCAATAATATGTGGCCACTATAATAATGAGAACAAGTTACTACATTGCACATAAAGCACAGGCAAATCTTAATCTGTGGTACCTAGGAAGAGTGGTGAGACCGTATGAGTGGCATAAAATCCGGAATATGTACAAAGCACAAACACACCACTAACTGAAAGTAGCAATTGCGCCGCACATCAGTCATAGTCAAGTAGTGTTGTTTACCACCCACCAACCCGGTTGACACTGTTGTAATCGCTTCAGAACAGCATTCGGTGGAAAACAGTAGTAGTTGACGCACAGCAATGTGTTGTAAGAGAAACTGGGAAGGTAGGGGTTGATAGAATCTGTGTGGTGCACCACCTATTGGTCTGAATGACGTACTGTACATATATTGCTGAAGTAGAACAATGTGATACATATGTCCCACAATGCAGCAGTGAAATAGATAAATACGAGCCACGAATGGACGGCACAACATTAAACCAGCTGAACCAAACAATAATGTATAATGTCTAATCAGTATATCATATATATATATGCATACAAAATACACACTTGTCAAATATTATAAATTAGTAGGCATGATATTAATCCATGTGCACTCTCCAACGTGCACGCGCAGTGTAAGAAACAGATGCACCTTCCAAGTGAACCACCTGTTAACAAATCACAGAATTCTTTCTGCACATATTACTTTCATTATAAATTAAATGGCAGTGAAAGAATAGTGTGATTGCACTTGCCATGTTACAAGTGCATTAATCCCCTCGACAGGAGGCATTTCCCAGGAATTATAAAAATGGTCTGAGAAATGCAGCTTTCTGATTGGCTGCAAATATTCTAACAGCCTTATAGTAATCTTTTATTAACATACATGTAGAGCTTAGCCATATGCTGAACAAGGTTTAACACTGTTTAAATTTTTTTTTTTATTATAATAGCAATAAGGCACTCCCAGGGATTATGTTAATGGTCAGTTAATCACTCTCTAGGGGCATGTGGCACTCGGCTACACCTCGTGCCACAGTACACCCCTAGAAGGTGATTAACAGACCATTAACATAACCCTTGGTCATGCCTTATTGCTTAACTAATGCATGGTTGGGTGGTGTGAAGACCTCGGCCTCGGGGCCCCCCCAACCATGCATTAATTCCTGAGAAATGCCTCCTGTCTCGGTGATTAATGCTTACATAATGTAGTGCTAGGATGATTTAGGTGGACTGCAATGCTACGTTTTATCATTTTCGGAACGCCAGTTACTGCACAAAGGTGCGAATTTGCAGCTACATGACTGTGCGATGGTGCGCACATTTGGTAATGCGCAATTGCACCAAATAAAGTAAGAAAAGTCCCCTCGTTTGGACTTTGCTGTCCTGCACTCCACTGAACATCCCCTCTTGCTGAGCGATCCTGCTAAGCCCTGTCTCAAGCTGTAGTATGTTAAGGCAGGAAAAGAAAAGTTAAAGACTGCTCAGAGTCTTAAAACACCGCAGAGTGTTTGCCTAGCAACCTGCTGTGTTTACTGACTTGCTGTGCTTAGCGTAGCATCAGGATTAAAATAGAAAACATTCTGTGCTCTTACAATAGTGAAGTAAGATAAGATATAGAGTTGCAGTGTTTCTCTTAAGTTGGGAAGACTGTTTGCTTTTGTTATATTTCTCTTGCCTGTAAATAAAGTGCACTAGACAGATATCTTGTAATTTTCCTTAGTATCAGCAGAGCATAGGACATTTTTCCATATTTGGGGGAAACTTCCCCAAAAGGTGTTTGTTTATGTTTGGTTCCTTGCTTGCACTGCCCCTCCACACTGTCTAGTCAGGTCTGTCTTAGGAGCTGGCCGGCCCTGTTCTCCTTGGTTTAATGCTCCAGACCTTCAGTGTGGGAGGAGCTCTGTGTGCAAGGAGAGTAAAATGAGATAAATCTGGAATCATTTCTTTTTTTCTGGATGTTGTTTATGTTTTCATGAGAATATAAATATGAATATTATTCTAAATGCAATAAAAACCTTTGTTGTAAGAAAAATGAAATACTTTCTAGATTGTGGGAGGAGCTATCTTGTCACATGGGCTAACTCAGATATATAAGCAAGGGGAACCCATTGTCCATTTAGATTTTATGTGCTGGGCAGTCAGTACATGTCAGGAGAGGGTTCTCTAACATCTTCTAGAGGCACATTTTCTGTTTATGTATTTATGTTGCCTTATTGGGTTTTATTTTGTCGTGAGTCTGCTTATTATTTTGTTTTGTAAATAAATTCTGGCAATCTGCCTAAACTTTTGCATCTATAATCCTGGTCTCTTCATTTCCATTCTTCTCACAGTAAGCTTCTAGCATACTGCTTAAAATGTAGACAAGCTAGTAAGCGGATTGCTGGCCTTAAGGACACTTCCGGCAGTAATATTTATCACTCCACAACCAATATAAAGTCCATCATGCAAACATTTTATGAAGGCCTTTACTCTTCCCCTCCTCCCTCCACTACCTCTATGGTAGAAGACTTCTTAAAATCCCTGCCCCTTCACTCTTTGGCCGCTATGCAGGCCTCTGCATTGGACAGCCCCATATCCCTACAGAAGGTATCACAAGCCATAAATGTGTTACATTCTCACAGGTCCCCAGGAAGCGATGGCTTTCCTTCTCACTTTTGCCACTTATTTGAGGAGGAATGGGCTCCATATCCCCTTAGAGTCTTACAAGCATCCTTAGTTCAAGGTGTCCTTCCTCCTTCCTTAACATTAGCCATCATAACTGTCCTACCAAAGAAGGATAAGGATCCAACTTCCCCAAGGAGTTACCACCCTATATCACTTATTAATGCCAGCACCAAGATTCTGGCAAAAATACTTGCAACTCGGCTTGATGCAGCCCATTCTGGGCTCATTCACCCTTCACAAGTAGGATTTGTTAAAGACAGACTTTCCTCTGATCATCTAAGAACTCTCTTCTTGATCACCCATCTATCCCATAACCTCCAAACATCAGCAGCCACCCTGGTGGTGGATTTCGAAAAGGTCTTGAAATCTGTTGAATGGGGCTATCCCCAGGCCACCCTCCAGGTAATGGGTTTTGATTCAAACTTCTGCCAGTGGGTCCAGCTGCTGTATACCTCACCTATGGCATCCATCCTGACCAATGGTCTCTGCTCTCCATCCTTTTAGCTGCAGAAGGGGACAAGACAGGGTTGTCCCTATCACCCTTGCTGTTCATCTTAGTGATCAAACCCCTAGCAGTTGCTTTATGGGGGCACTCTCTTATCCAGGGCCTGAAAATAGGCAAAAAGAATATTCCATCTTTCTGTATGTGGACGACTTTTTGATCACACTTGCCAATGCTCCCATAACCCTCTGTCATGTTTTAACTATGCTAGAATTTTTTGCCAAAATTTCCGGGCTTAAGGTTAATCCAAGCAAAACTGAAGCCCTCCCCTTGAATAGGCACTGTTCTTCAGACATATTTACAAACAGGGGGCTTGACTGGGCACCCAATGGAATTACTACCTTGGAAATAAAACATCCAAAGACCTCCTCAAATTAGTGGCCATGAACTTGGATACCCTCCTGGCCCCCTCCAAAACCAAAGTACAAAAGTGGAAATCTCTGAATCTTTCCCTAGCAGGGAAAATCGATGCTATTAAAATTATTTCCCCCAGATTTTTACACTAGTTATCCCATCTCCCAGTTCATATTCCCCAATCACAGTTTCACAAAATCAGTAAGATTCTGGGTGACTTTCTGCAAGAAGGAAAACCTCCAAGGTTTAGTAAGGCCAAACTTAAATGCCATTGGAGCAGAGGAGGTTGAGGATATCTGAGGTTCTTTGGATACTGCCAAACCTTCATTTCGGCACAAACAGCTAAATGAGAGAAAAACAATTTATTGATCAGCTATATAGCCATTACAATATCATATTGCACAGTACAACATTTAAAAAAACATTCCATTATAAGTATTTCACAATACAATCAGTAATAGAAAGTCTGGTTATGTTAAAACATATCCTTCCAGAATCTTTACAATTCTTCTAAATCATTCAGCTAATAGTTATCATCCCAAAACTATTTACTTTACCTTTAATCTTCGTCTGGCTTTAATTGCCAAAAAATACTTAACCAGTCTCTCTAGAGTCCATTAATCAGCCGTATGCATCAATATTTCTGTTAGATATGATTCCTCTATACTGTAACCAGTATTTATAATATTCCACGGACAGACCCAAAGAACATGGGCCAAATTCTCCTTTCCTCCTATAGAACAGTCACAATTATCTGAAAGATTTTTATTTTTATCATAGCGAGCCATTAACACATTACTTTCAAAACACTCGTGTGATCTTGCGTGGGATAGAAGACTCTTCAGACAAAATTAGCAGAACGAAAATATTATGTTTTAATAGAATACAGCGGACTTGAGTAACGACAAAACAATAAAAAACAAAAATTCTTCTTCAAGAACAAATAGCGTTACATTCCAGGAGTTAGCATAGCGCTAACTCAGGTATAGGTGTTGACAGACACACACCTATTCCTACCACTAACCTAATTCCTTTGGGTAAAGTCTTATATAGGAGCTTCCCAAACATGTGACCGCAAGACTCCACCTTATTGCAGTGGTTTGAACAAAACCATAGTAATTCCTTTTTATTTCCATTAAAAGAACATACTTTTGTCTGTTGTCTATCTACAAATGTCTGGATTTGAAAACTAAACATATTTTAGTATAGGCAAAGGTAAAAATACAGTTAGTGTGTCGACCCTCTGCTTGACACCATAAATGTTAGGAGATTTCGACCGACCCGGCTCATAATAGGGAGGCAGAAGAAGGAGCAGAAACAGCGGAGATTCCAACCTGCAAGTCCTTCCAGGTATCCCTCGCTATTTCCAGTTCCATATTTCAAATCAAAATAATATTAAGGTACAAGATACCTGCCTTGGCAACGTAAGGATTGAGTTTATAAAGTAATTTAAACTACACCTCGCTAATTCGCTTTAGCAGTCGTCGCGATAGTGCGAGCATTCATCTGATAAATCTTACGCGACTCGACACTATAGCGACGTGCTACTAAGTCTGGGACTCTGAAGGCGTCTAAAGGGGGAGAAAAGGGGTTAACACACCAGAACAAGAGCACACGCTAATAAAGCTTCACAGTACCTCTTGAGCGGGTTTAGAGTCAGGGGTGCTGTGGGACTGGCTTTTACATTAAAAAGCAAGGCAAACTATAGGAATCTAAGCAGGCGCTTACGCGCTTTGTATAAGGATTATAAGGACAGGAGATTTTACTTATAATTCATCCTTCCCTTTTCCATTTTAAGTTCCCTGTTTACCTATCCTAGAAGGCTGTCTTCTATTTCTCTAACAGTTTGAGAAATCTGGGTTCCTATAATTTAAGGAGGACTGAAACTTTCGTTTCGTTTTAACGAAGTCCTTCCATAGAAACACACATTACTATAATATTAAAGGGAACTGAATTGCACCAAACAGGAGAGGGTCAACAGCAAGACAGGGAACAAAATGGGTGGCCAGCCAACAAACCAACAGACAGACACATAGTCACGAACAGAAACATAAAGGAAAGACATGTTGGTGCATTCCAGAATAAAAAAAAAACCTTAATTAGAAGAAAGGGGGGGGGGGGAATCTTTATCACAACTCGCATTTATAAACGATAAAAATATTACACAGTATTGGGTCCTCCAAAATTTCTGGAGATACTGTTTGAAACCAAAAACCTGGTTATTTCTCGCAGACCAACTTGAATAATGTGATTTTTTAATAATCTCTAAATCTATGTTATTCCAATATTTATTTATTTATTTTCTTTGAATTATATTTTATATATTGCTTATGTAATCTAATGCTCCTTTTAACTAATAACTTTAATGGCATTAGATTATATTGAGTCATTAGTTCATTAAGTAATGTAATCCATAAGTTCTTCTTAAAACCCAATTCATAACAGAATTCTTTCTCCTTCAAACAGTTCCTAGCAAGAGAAGAATCTGGCTAAATGGTTCCAACAGGAATCCACTGTGGGCCCCTTATGGAGGAAACTGGAGGTGGACTTAATTGGCGGATCCTTTCCAGCTCTGGTAATCTACTCCAAGAGGAGATCCCAGACTAATCTCCATCTTACTATTTCCCTTTCCAAAGTCTACTGGAAAAAATATATCACTGGCTTGGAAATGAACAAGCACCAAGGATACGTTACCCCTATGGGACATCCCAGATCTGCAGATCAGGGGCCGGCCCTTTCACTGGCCTACCTGAGATGCATTAGGCATACATTTTGATAAAAGGATCTCCTTTCCCTGGGCTTATCATGTATCATTTTCTTCGAAGGCCTATCTTTTGATTCCAGATCCCATGACAGGATTTCTGGAGATTTTTGCAAATAAGAGATGCTGTCCAAAAATCACAGTTAACACTGGGCAACAAAACCAACCATCCTCTCAGTAAGAAAGACTTGTTACAATTGCTCACTAAAATCCAGAAAGGTAGAGCTAGCCTAATTTGCAAGATGCTTAGAGCTGTCCAGCCAGACCCCTCCACACCCGCTGACCTTGCCTGACAGGAAGACCTTAATTCTAACATCTCTCCAACACAGTCAGTTGTTGGGATAGGCTCCATTGAGCATATACGGCTGGCAGTAACAGGCTCATACAAAACAAATCCTTACACAGATGGCACTGGATGCCCAAACTTCTCAAACACATGTACTTCTTGGTCAGGACCTCTGTTGGAGCTGTCACACCCCTGGAGCCTCCCTGATGCATATTCTTTGGAGCTCCCATCTCTTCAGCCTTTCTGGATGGTTCCATGTCATAACAGCAAAAAAAAATATCATGACAAGCAAAACAACAAAGCAAAGTCAGCTCTGACAAAAAACATGATGAGCAAAACATCAAGAAGCAAAAACAGCAAACATGAAAACAAGCTGCAGGAAAACACAAACGGCACAAGGACAGGCAGGACACTATGGGGGGGACTTGGGAGGGGTAGCAGATAAAATATTCCAACTCTGGATGGGGGGGGACTGAATTCAGGGAGGGGGAAAGTCGGGAAGGGGTGAATTTAATATTCTCACTTAGGGGGGCTGAACTCAGGGAGGGGGACAAAGTTGGGAGTGGAAACACAAAAAAATTACAGCACCCAGAAGTATTGAACCTGGGTCAGCCACACTTTGCAGCTGCACACACAGGTGGTGACTTTGTGCGTTACGCTGGCAGCACAGTCTCTAGCACACAGTGGCTGGATTACATCACTCAACTATATTACTGCCTACTGCTGCCTACCTCATTAAACTAACCCTGCGCTGTAAAGACAATGTAGCTTACATTGCATTTGCTGTTATTGACTCGCAGTCTTGATGGGATACCTTTGTGGTTACAGATACAAAACATTTGTAATACTCTGTTTGCTGGTAAACTCCTAGCACCTCCAGAGACATTACTCCTGGGCTGCTTTCTAGAATCCATACCTAAGAACTCCCCTTCGGCTCTGTAGATTACAGCTGTCGAAGTGGCTGGAAAGCACTTTATTTTGTTCAAACGGTGCTCACAAGAGGTTCCCACTGTTACTGAATGGCTTTTGGCACTTGGGCTACTGGCTGCCTTTGAATGCCTTTCCAGTTTTGCCAATCAGACAGTTAGGCAATACCTCTGCTGTTGGGCCCCCCTTCCTAATTTCCCCCCTCTGTGAACCTAAAAGTAGCCAGACAGGTGTATATCCCTTGGCCCCCTTGAATGTTATCCCCCCTATTGTTCCCTCTTCTCTTCTCCCTCCTTCTCTTTCCCTGAATATGCACACAGGCATATGCATTTAGTCTTAAAGCCTATAGTCATATACAGGTACAGTTAACGGTTTTGTTACTAGGATTAGGTTATGTAGTTTAATAGTTAGTAGACTTGTAGCAGATAGTGTCATATTGTTATTAGTTTTCCACTACATTTGTTTCCCCCAGGTAACTTTCATTTCAGAATATTCTGGACCGTCAGTGTGGAAAAAGTATGATATCTCAAAGGACAATGTGAGAATTTCAGTTTGCTGTTTCCTTCTTTAGTATTTGGTTTAATGTAGCACTATAAAATTACCTTAAGATCGTGCATCATTTATATATATTTGTTGTTACGTCTGTATATTGTGTCATGTCCTAATTACATTGTATATGGTGCTGTATTTTATTCTTATTCTTAATAAAAATTATTAACCACAAAAAATGAGCACAAAATTAATATATAGGGGAACATATGAAGAGGGTGCAGATGTTGGGGAATAATGAATGGTTATGTGATGTGTTTGCACCAAAGGCAGAGTTGTTTTTTCTGACCCATTTTACAAATACTGATATCTGCTGTAAATCCCTTTAATAAGTGTACTACTATACCTGCTAATTGTATAACATTAAGGATATTTGAGGCAAAGTCCCTAACCCTGCCCTGAATCAGATAATGATAGATGGTTGCCTGTCCTCAGATCCATCCGGTATAGCCACAGCCTTCAACACCTTCACTAACCTCAGCCACATTCTCTCTCCTAATTTCTTTGACCCACCCCCAGCCAGCTCCTCCTCTCCCCGCACTGATGCCCCCCTTTCAACAAAATTGCATTTCACCTAAGGCAGCTGAGCCGTATCTTAAAAAAAGCTCTAAGCCATTCCTATTTCAGTAGTGACACCTTAGACGTGAAACTTCTCCGGCTCACCCTCCATGAGGTACGCTACCCCCTCGCCCACATTCTTAACCGCTCCTTATGTCTAGGAAAATTCCCTTCTAGGTGGAAATCTGCCTCCATCACCCCTATTTTCAAAAGTGGGACCTTATTATCACCAGTAACTACTGCCCCATCTGTATTCTCCTTCCTCTGTCCAAGGCCCTAGAGTGGATTGTCTCTGATCAGCTCGCAGGCCACCTTAACAAATACAACCTACTCTGCAAACAACAGCACAGCTTTCAGAAAGGTCACAGTACTAGTACTGCTCTTCTGGAGTTAACAGCACGCATCCACTCTGCCTTGGATAGAGGCGATATTACTGGTGCAGTCTTCATTGATCTCACTAAAGCATTTGACACTGTCAATCACTCTGTCTTACTTACCACACTCTTCAACTTTGATCTCTCTCTCAAGACGCCCTTGGCTGGTTCTCTGATTACCTCTCAGACCTCTACCAGCAGGTCAAAATAGGTAACACCCTCTCTTCTAGAATGCCTGTCCTCTTCAGTGTTCCACAGGGGTCTATACTAGGAACACTTCTTTTTGGCCTCTTCCTTAACTCCCTCCCCAAGTACTGCCCTGGCAACCTATTACTTTACGCGGATGATGCCGTCCTTTATTCCTCCAACTCTGACCCCATTGTACTCCACCATTCCCTGCAATCCTCCTTTAGTTGCGTAGAAAACTGGTTCTCCTCTCAAAGCCTTATTCTCAACCATAAGAAGACCAAAGTCATGCTATTCTCTCACCCTCGGAACTCACTGAAAGAGCTGTTCCCCAAGTACTAACTACCAATTGTACCCCTTTGGAGCACGTGGACTCTTTTAAATACCTTGACATCACTCTAGACCTGCTCCGAACCAGTACTCCTCTACGCGGATGATGTGGTCATTTTCTCAAAGACACCTGACCCTACCCTCCTTCAGGCCCAACTTCAGAAAAGTTTTGCTGAAGCTGAGTCCTGGTTCATCTCTCATAAGTTGGTGCTTTACTGTAAAAAAACTAAGGTCCTGCTCTTCCATGGTACCCACAGCAAGTACAAAGCCAAACAATTGGTGATTAAAAATAGTGCAGGTGTTATCCTTGATCAGACTTAGTCTTTTAAATACCTAGGAGTTACTCTGGATAGTATGCTCTCCTATTCCAACCATGTTGAGAATGTTGCCATGGTAGTTAACATTCACCTAGGCCTTCTACACAGGCATAAACACTGCCTTACTACCGAAGCCCTCAGATTGGCTATCCAAAGTTCAGTTGTGTCTATTATTGACTATGGATTGGTCATTTGTGGTTCTGCCACAGACACAACCCTACATCGGCTCACCACAGCTCTGAATAAGGCATGCCGTCTACTAACAGGTGTAGCATATCGTACTCACACTTGTGACCCATACAAACAAGCAGGCTGGCCTCAACTCCAGGCTCGCATTGAATATCAAGCTTGCCTTTTGGCTAAAAAGGCAGATTTTGGTCTCCTACCACCAGGTTCCCTTCAGCTTTTCAGTCCCTTCCGGAGCACTCGGAGCACATGAAGTTCTGTGAGCCAAACTTTTAATGTCTCTCACTGTCAAACCTCGCTCCGACAGTGATCCACTGCAGTTAGAGCTGCTAATTTATTTAGTTCCCTTCCTCCTGAGATTATGACGACTGCAACCTTGGGACCTTTTAAGTGGAAGCTGCATCAATTCCTAGTTTCCAAAGCATCTTGTGACTGTTATACCTAATCTCTGCTGACAGCTAAATGCACTGGGACCTCCCTCTTTTACCATTTGCCCCTGTATAGCCCTATGCTGCTGCTGTGCTATTCCACTCACAGCACTTCCTCCCTTATCCCTTTCCCATTCCTGCCCTCTTTTTTATCCTACCTCATCCCGCCCCCTCCATGACCCCTCCACTCCGACTTCCATCCCTCTCTGCTCTGTTTCCTCACCTTGTTCTGTTCCTCTACCCCCCACCCTGTGGGTCCTTCCTGCTCAAGCGTCATTGCGGAATCTCCCTCCTTGCCCTTTTTTGCTCCTTCCACCCCCTGTACTTTCTCTCCTTGTAAGCCCTTTCACCCCTCTTCAGACAAGGCCACTGGCTGCACTTGACACAATATTTGTCTTGCCATATTGTTCTTTTGTTTATGTAATTACTTTCCTCATGTTGTACTACTTACTGAAACCATTGTAATTTGCTATTCTTGTGACTTGATGTGGAACCTCTGTAAAAGAGCCCTTGGCTCAAAGGTCTTTCCGATTTGTTAAATAAATAAATAAAATAAATAGAACCCAGCTTCCATCAGCTTATCCATCTCCTGTCCACCACCCTCAATGTTAGGCTAAGGTTATTGTATTGTTTCAAACACTGTCTACTTCTCGGTCCTCTCCCTCCTAGACTATGGTCTTCTGATCTAAAGCACAGCAAACACCACGACCCTTGATAGACTCCGTCTCTCCCTGAATAAAGCCTGCCGCCTCACACTGGGACGTGACTGTCTCACTTATACTTGCTCACTATATAATGATACTAACTGGCTGAATCTCGACAATAGAATCAGGTTCCACACTTGCCTTATGGCAAAGAAACTGTTCTCGGCCTCTCCCCCTCGGGGCTCACCGACATAGTCCACCCTGCCCCAGTATTCAAGCATACCCGTAGCTCTGGCAAGCAACTCCTCTCAGTCTCCCACTGCTGAACTTCTCAGTTCCAAAGGTCTTTCAGCTACAGGGCCCCTTCTTGGTTGAACAACCTGCCCTTGTCACTTGTGAATGAAAACAGAATTGGCCCTTTCAAAAACCACCTTAGGGCCCACCTTCAGTCCTCTAATACCTGTGACTGTCAGTGTTCCTGTACTACCCACCTTTTTTTTGCTTTTCTCGCATTAGACTATGGCCTCTGGCATGCTTTTACCCCCCAGGACCCTTACCTGAGTTGCTGACAATTATATATATCTGAGTTAAACGTATTCCTAAAGACTTGCACAAAGTTACCTGTCAGCCACCTATTAGCCTTCACTGCTCTTTGTAAATTATGCTGGACTATATTGCTCGTCGAATTATCTTCTGATTGTCTGTTCTGTTGTTATTCTGTGTGATGTGGAACTTTCGTAAATGAGTCTCTGACTCAAAGGTATATCTGAATACTCAATAAAATAAAAAATGACAAATAATTAGACCTGCCAGCAGTGCACTGGACTCCTTATCCTTGCTTTTGGGGTAAATAAATAACTAAATAAAAATAGATAAGATGTAAGTAGATAAGTAGCTCACAAAATATGCTTTTTAATTGCTCAGCTGTTGTGATGTCATGGTACATAACTGCGATAAAGATGTTCACCGTCCATGACCTTTGCTCAGTATATGCTGGATTAAAATCTAAGAATAATTGCTACACAATTCATGTGAGCAGTTTCCTAGTGTTAACCCAGTCAATCACAAGCCCGAACTCGTACACTAGTTCAGTAGGTTGCCATGTCTTAGGTCTAACACCTTTAAGAAAGGCACCAAGGGCCAGACCGGAAGAACAGCGGTAGCGCTACTGTTCGCTATGCTGGCAACTCAGCTTTGGGAGAAGAAGCAGGAGATGGAGGTTATGCCCTGGTCTGCCCTTGCACTGGTGCCTCCCCGTTGGCCAACGCACGACCAAGATGGCGGGCCACCCACCACCGTGGTCCTGGGCATGTGGTGGATGACCAGTAAGTCTGAGAGATGTGGTGGGAGAGCACCATCTAGTGAGCAAGGGGGCAAAAAGAAGCTTGCCGAAAACAAAAAAAAGCTTCACTGAGGCAGAGGGGATCCTGAGAAAACTGGGGTCTGTCATTTCGATAGCCACAGAAACTAGATAATTGTACAGGAGACAGCAGTCCCCATACTCTCCTTGGTCAATCACAGTAGTTTGCTCCCTCAACCTGTAGGAGGTGTGCAATTCTATAAGTAGGAGTCCGGTGTTCTGGCACATTACCCTGGAGGGGCCCATGACACCTGTATCTGGCATAATTCGATCCCTTGCCAGATGTTCATGGCTAGAAAAATGCAAGATGTGTTCCTCCTTGGTATGTACCCACACAAGACCATTACAAGAAACAGTAATGATGTGAATAGGGCACTACTTAATGCAATTATTGTATATACCCACAGGTGACAGTGCCTATTGTGTGCATCCACAGATGATGACACCAGTCCCGCGTCCTGCATTTGCTTCCAAAGGGGGGTATAATGAGGCATACACTACCACAAGCAACATTATCGAGTGTATCTTTGTCATGCTGAAAATCTGATGCCTTGACAAGTCTGGTGGTGCCCTACAGTACAGCTTAACAAAGGTGTACCAAATATTCCTTGCCTGTTGTGTGCTGTACGATGGCACTAAGATGTGGGATACCTTTGTATTGTCTAGAGGGCAACAGTCTGGCAGCTGCATGAGACCATGGTGGTACCAGAGTAACTGGGCAGATGGGACTATAGACTGGCCAGTCATAGGTTATGGGACATAAATGACTGGTTGATGAGGGAGAATTTTGGAAACAGATGAGTGCAGAAGAAAACATATGAGACAGTGTAGGATGTATGTATTGTAGTTTAAACATAATGTAACAGCAAAAGAGGATATGGAACAGCACCAATCAACTGCATATAGCACATGGACATACTTGTTCAGAATCACAAACAATGTTGACTGTTGTATGCCGCCACGGAATGAGGACACAGAATGCAGCCACAAGCTGGACTTGGCCCCAGAAGGAGGTGGGGCCCATCACCCAACAACAGCACAGGCCCGCTGCCTGTAAAATGACTGGAACGTGGCTTTCACTGTGTTGGAGCCTGTGTCTACATGTACACCATGACTCCCTGCATGTTGCCATGAGGACACCTGTAACTTCTGTTTAGAACACTTCCCATGTCCAACATCAGTCAGCAATGTTGTGGAAACACTGCTGCGTGACACTCTGCCATGGGACTGCGTGGGCTGTGGTGTGCCAGTGTGCCCATGTCAGACACCGCCATTTGCTTATGGTGTCTGGGGGAGTCGAACACAAGGCCACGGTCAGGTGTCCATGGCCTCAATGGAGTGGCTCTGGACACTGCCCTGGAATGTATTCCCTGTTCTCTGGGAGTGTTTACCCTCATTGGGTCCCACTTCCCCTTGGAGTGTTTACCCTGAATGGGGTCCCAGTTCCCCTTGGGGTGTTGGCCCTCAGTTTGTTTGTTTATTTGTTGTTTGTTTTTTGTTAAGGTTAAGACCATAGCGCACAGCTCATTTTCAATGATGACCTTAGTAACAAGTTACAACATACCAAACACAATTATAATAAAACACAATGTAACTGTAACCCCTAGATGGCGCTATCCTAGGGGCTACTACCTCTGCCTGATTTGCCACTAACAGGTTGAGGGGCCTGGATCCAGTGGCGGGTGCCTCCACCCAGAGGTCAGGGTTTGCAATAGTTAAACTTACTTGGTCACAGCCCTCTGGGACACTGCAACCCCCCTTTCTTCCCACTAGTGGCCCACACAATATATCAGAATTACCTTCACAGTATACACTTACCCCCAGGGCTGGTTCAGGCACTGAGACCTCCTGTAAAATAAGATACAGTGCAACAATCACAGTACAATACTTTAACATAGACAAATACCTCAGGCAGTATAACTTTGCTGAAACAAGCAGCTCAGATTTATTTAGGGGGAATATAACAAGGACTGGGGGAAATCAGGTTAATTAGCTTATCACTTTACTCATCTACCTATGGCTCTGTGCACAGGCCTATCCCTACCAGTTACTGTCCCTGGGTACCCAAGCCCTAGTGGCTAGTCCAAACCGTGGCAGCTGGTAGGGGCCCTTTCCCCAGAGAAAAGAAAAATTAGTTTAAACAGTCAGCAGTACAGTGATTCCATTTGGATTCAATGTGGCAATTCAACAGGGAGCGACCCTGAATTAGTACTCACAACCTCCAAACAAGATAGGGTCCTTCAATGTCAGCAGGGCTACTCTTGAGCTCCACGTGACTCCTCACACATTTATATGGCAAACTGCAACAGGCAAAAGTCCTTTAATGGCAGCAGGATTCACTTGAGGTACACAAGCCTCTTCACACATTTATATGGTAAAACAGAAAGTACTATACCAGGCAGGCTGCTTCTCATCCGATCGCAATTACTGCACAATACCGGAGAACACACAGCAGATTCAGTTCCTGATAGACCGAGTGCAATTCAGCAATTTCTCCAGTCTTCTACAGGGTGAGCCTGGTTTCTACCCTTCAGATATCCTTTGATTCTCTTCACAGGATGGATTCAGTCCTAACAAGCAGTTACACAAGCTGCAGACCGAACTCTGGGCCTTACACCGTTTCCGACTCAAACTGCACACTGAAAAAGCACAGGGCTCCTTCCTTCTTCACTGCCAGAGCTGAACTGAAACTCCAACAGACAAAACCGGGCACTTCCTTTGAGTTCCTCCCAGTTCTTGACTGGATTGGCTGTCACTCACAATAGACTGCTCCTGTTGGTCCAAAAGGCTCAAGTCTAAACTACATCTCCCAGAGTCACTGCCCATACAATCCTCTTGTGGCTGGCTCAGATTATGAGTCCAAGTTCTGATTCGTCCAAGGCACCATTTTAGAGCTAGCTACCCCACACTGATTGGTCCAGTTCAGCAGTTCAAAACCAGAATGGGAACTAGGCAAACACAGTTCTGACTGCAAAGAAAGCAGGTTAGACAAAATGTATTTCATTATTACTCTAAATGATTTCTGGCAAACAGTTACACCTTTCAGATAGGTTCCTTTGCACTCTAGTGACTGCAAAATGGAGTGAATTGGCAGCAGCTCGAGTGGTACTCAAACAAGAAGCACACAGTCCCCCATACAAACTAATTATGTCTGCAAGCAGACATCTCTTAAAGAGACAGTACCAGAGGCTCTAAAAACACTCACTGATAAATGGCTTAAATGCCAAACACCATTCAGGCTTGGAGCATTCAAGCAAGCTCCTGGAAGTCTTTTGGGAACCCCCATTTGCAGGGGGGTTACACCCTTCCTGCTTTGGGAAAGCTTGACGTCTCGTCAAGCAAGTACCCTATAAGTTTCAACTGCAACCATATACATTTGCATTAGGCTGCATACATGTAATCATCAGTCAATATATCATTTTACCAAGAACACATTTCTGAAACATTGCAGTACATCACTCTTTACACAGTATTACATACACATTGTACCATAACTCAAGTTATTACCTCTTGTACATGAAACCTGAAGAGGGCCCTTCCCTATCAGTTACCTTTGGGGCTGGACGGGGCAAGGGCACCATACTTAGAGAGCAACACAAGTAACTTGAGTTAGCACTGACGCTCAGTTTGGGCAATGAGCTCGGGACACATACACTCCTTTATGGACAACATTGAGAGGCAGATCCACTGGCCAGCCCAGGGAATCATAACTGAGGTGCACCACAGGCTTTACAGCTCTACCAGTCTTTCTAGGGGGAACTGTTACAATCTCTGCACTCTGAGCCTCATTTTCAGCATTGTCCTCACTTGTCAGGGGAGTCTCCATGGGGGTAGAGAGGCTGGGAACTTGGGGCACTTTCAGCTCCAGGAGTTACAGTTTCTGAGTCCACAACATTTGGCTCGCATGGAGAGCTTCGGACACTGGCAGTGGACTGTCAGGGCACTCAAAATACTCTTCTTGTTCTGTGTATCACCAGTCTGACCCAATCCATCATTTTCCTCCCCTGAAAGCTCAAACAGTTCAACCATGCACAATGATTCCATTTCATCTGATCTGATGCTTTGCACTTCACTTTCTGGGAGCATTGGCTCCAGGGACGAAGCTGGGGGCTTGGACAGTCCAGAAGGCCCAGCTTCATCTCCAGTATTGACTAGGGGATTGCCCCGAAACAATTGACTCAGTTCGTAAGAAGGATAGTATTCAAAGTCACTCTCACTTTCTTCCGATATGGACTGACAGTCATGTTCAACTGGGACTTGTGGAGGGAACACTTTAACTTTGCTTCTGTAGGTGCAGACTTTCTTGATCTTTTCTTAGCAGCAGCTCTAGTCACTGGTCCAGAGGGGCATCTTCTAGGGGCTCAGACTCAATTAAGATTTGTCCAATGGGCAGTAAATGATTTCTATGCATTGTTTTTACATCTTTTGAATTATTCTCAGGCCTTACTTTGTACACTAGCAGATCATCTAGTTTGCCCACTACAATGTGAGGGAGATGGTGCCATCTGTCAGCAATCTTGTGCTTGCCATGCAGTCCCAGATTTCTTAGCAATACCGATCTCCCTCCTGGAGTTCCTGTGCTTTCACCTTTTATCATACCTTCTTTGTTGGCCAGATTTCTTTTGGCAGCCATGGTTTGAGCCAGTTGGTACACATGAGTTAGCTGGCCTTTAACTTTTGCACATACTGTAAATAGTTGTCATCTTGATCCCCATCAGGAGAGACCCCAAAACACACATCTACCGGTAGTCGAGCTTCTCTTCCAAACATCAGGCGGTAGGGGGAGAACCCAGTGGCATCACTTTTGGTGCAGTTATAAGCATGTACCAGGGTGCTAATTTGTTGACTCCATCTAGGCTTGTCCTTTGGGTGCAGGGTGCCTAGCATATCTAGCAAAGTGCGGTTGAAACGTTCAAGCTGAGGGTCCCCTGGGGTGGTAAGGAGTGGTTCTGGACTTTCGCACTCCCCAGAGAAAGCATCTCTTTGATCAGACGACTCTCAAAGTCTCTCCCTTGATCAGAATGGATTCTTTGGGAGCCCCATAGTGAACAAAAAGTTTTCTCAAGTACTTTGGCTACAGTGGATGCTTTTCTGGTCTTTTGGTGGGGAAAGCTTGGCATATCTCATGAAATGGTCAGTGACCACCAGCAACATTGCTGATATTTCTTTGATCTGACTCCAAACTCAGAAAATCAATACAGACCAGCTCCATGGGTGCACTGGTGGTTATGTTAACAAGGGGGCAGCCCTCTGGGGCAAAGCTTTCCTCTGTAAGCAGCGACTACAAGTTCGAATGTGTTGCTCCACATCAGCCCCCATCTTAGGCCAATAGAATCTGGATCTCACCAAGTCAAGTGTTCTGCCTATACCAAGGTGCCCCATGTAGTTGTGCAAGGACCTCAATACTGAGTCTCGAAAGGCAGTGGGCAGCACTAGTTGTTGTTTGTCTACTTGTCCCCCTCTGTCTACTGTTTCTCTGTATAACAGTTTATTGATCAGTTTCAACTTAGGACCTTCTTTGTATAACAGTGCAGTTCTCAAATCAGTGGAGCGTAATTTGGACACATCTTTTCCTGCATAGAGGGCTTCTAAAGCTGCTTTGATCATGGGATCGCGGGATTGAGCCGCCGAATACTGTCATTGTCCAGCTGAGGCAGTGCACCAATGTCTATTGCAGAAAAGTGGCACAAGCAGCAGGTATGCAATTCTAGAGGGTCCCAAGCAATCCACCATGCAGTCCACTGCGTCCGTGGACATATGTTCCTCCCTGTCAAACTTCCGGCAAAGTGCCCGAATGTCAGGTTCTGCCAATCGGACCCAATCATTCTGGGGAACAGGCCTCCGGGAGAGAGCATCAGCATCTATGTGGTTCAGACCTGCTCGGTATTCGAGAGCATAGTCATATGTAGATAATGCAGAAAGCCACCTATGGCCAGTGGCATCCAACTTAGCTGAGGTCTGCACATAGGTCAAAGGATTATTGCCAGTTTTTACTAGTATTTTAGCCCCATACAAGTACTCATGGAATTGGTCAACAATAGCCCACTTCAAAGCTAGGAACTCTAACTTATGTACAGGATAGTTCTTTTCGGATGGGGTCAGGCTTCTACTGGCAAAGGCCACTGGTCTCAGGCCATTCTCGTGCTCTTGGTACAACACAGCCCCCAACCCTTGCAAGCTAGCATCAGTGTGCAGGACGTAAGGTTTTCTTGGATCGGCATAGGCCAGCACTGGAGCATGGTGAGTTGATATATGATCTCATGAAAAGCAGTCTCACAATCAGGAGTCCAGCGGGCCCCAAATACTTCACTCGGATGAAAATACACTCTTTCAGTCTTGAGGGACGCTGACTTTTGGTATTTTTTGTGGGTTGGGGGATACCCTTGAGTAAGGTTAAGTAAAGGGCGGATCACTCTTGAATAGTCCTTGATGAAGCGCCGATAATAACCACAGAATCCCAGGAATCTTTGCAGTTCTTTTAGATTTTTGGGCTGTGGCCAGGTGGTCAAGGCCTCAACTTTACTTGGGTCGGTCTCTATTCCCTCGGTGGATACTATGTGTCCCACATACTTTACTGATGTTTGAAAGAATTGACACTTATCAATGGACAGTTTAAGGCCAAAGTCCTCCAGTCGGTCCAATACCTTAAATAATCTGCTCTCATGTTCCTCCAGTGAGCTGCCAAACACAATAACATCATCTAGGTATACCAGGCACTCTAGTAAGTTCATGTCCCCCACTGCACGCTCCATCAATCGTTGAAAAGTGGCTGGGGCACCTGAAATCCCTTGAGGCATCCTCATGAATTCATAGAAGCCAAGCGGACAGATAAAGGCTGTCTTCTCATGGTCCTCTGGGGCCATCGGGATCTGGTAGTACCCACTGTGGAGATCCAGCACAGAGAACCACTAGCTCCCGTTTAGGCAGTCCAAAGCATCCTGAATGCGGGGCATTGTGTACTGATCAGGGATAGTCCGCCGGTTTAAGGTGCGATAATCCACACACATCCTTACTGTTCCATTCTTTTTCCTCACTACCACAATGGGGGAAGCATAAGGGCTTCTGGATTCTTGTATTACACCAGCAGCTAACATCTCTTGCAGATGCCGTCTCACATCATCTATGTCAGCAGGTGCCAGGCATCGAGACCTCTCACTAAATGGTCTTTCGTCATGCAGCGGATATTGTGCTCAGCTCTTGCACGCATCCTACATCCCATTCCTTTAAAAAAACACCTGGTCTCTCTGGGCAAGCTTCTCACTGATCCTCACTTTCCATTCAGCTGGCAGCGGAGTCGCCAAAATCAAACAAGTCAGGCGTTACTCTGTCATTCTTCCTTGAACTCTTGCTGCGGTAGCACTGCAGTGTCTGCACAATGCACATTAGCCAGGATGCAACCTCTATTTCACCGAATGTCTCTTTCAGACACATTATGAACTTGGACCATTACCCTTCTGGCATAAGCATGGGCTCTAGCGGGCAAAATACTAGGCTTGACCAGCAGTCCCTCTGGCAATTTTCCATCGCCTGGTGCATCCAACATTAATATTTTATTCTTAACATCCTTTCTGATACGGACTCTCCTGTAAGGTACACTGGGCATTTGGCGCCAGGATCAGAGACTCAGGATCCTTCTTCCATACAATTCCGACCGGTTCCTCTGGTTCTATTTTTCAGCATCTCTCGTGCCTCATAGGCCTTCTTAATTAAAGCCGAACTCTTAAAGCTCTACTAGTCTTTGACCCCTGTTTTCATAACACAACTGTGCCAGCCTTCCGAACATATGAGCATTTGTTCCAATCAACAAAGGGACACCATCATACAGTCCAGTGGGGACACACACTAAGGCTAGGGTCTCTACTTGTTCGGCCCTCCCAGCCACGGAGGTGGGAGAAAGACAGCCAAATTCGGATATACCGGAATAGGGGTAGGCCTTCTCATTTAACCCTGAACATGCAGTCCTTCTAATGGTTGTAAGGGTACGTCTGACAAATGCTTCTGATACCAATCCTGGAACATAATTGTCACTTGGGAGCCACTGTCTAATACAGCTCTTGTAGACACTCCATTCACCTTTACAGTGGTCTCCATGGAGGGACCCACTATTCTGGACCAGTCTGGAGAGGCGGTAGTGGGGGCCTGGGCAACTGACCTTGCCACAAAAGGATGTGAGTTAGCATTTTTGGTGCCCTCACTGGGATCATTTCGTGCACCTCTTAACCACTGATTTGTTCTCCGAAGCTCTCCTTGTAGCCTATATGCAACTTTGTCAGTGTCTTTTGGGGACCGGCATTCCCTTTTCATGTGCCCATCCTTCCCACAATTATAGCAAAACATACTTTCTGGAGTTTGAGCTGGCCGAGGCGCCACACTGGGAGCCAGGGCGGGGGTATTACTAACTGGAAACCTTGGTGCCATCTCTGTCTGCGGCGTGATAAGCATTTGGAGACATCTCGTCAGTTTCTCCACTTCCATGGTCAAGGAATCGAGTTCGGAGCTGTTATCAGCAGGAGATACATGGTGGGTACCCCACCCCCATAGCAGAAGCAGTCGGATATAGGTCAGGCCTGCATTGCAGGCGTGGCCTTCATAAAGGGACTGTTTTGAATTCCCGGATCTCTCTCAACAGTTAGCCCCATTGTGGCATATCTTTTCCTTGTCAGAGCACTCATTTACTGCCAACCTCTGCCCCTGAACTTCACTTGATGGGTCACCCTCAGTCACTCGGTCGTAGCTGCAGCTGTTGGTGCAGGTCCCTCCGAGTCGCCTTTCTCAACTCCTCGAATTTCTCTCATTAACTCATCATAGGAGGGTGGGGATTCCAGTCGATTTGCCAGGCGTAACTGAAGCAACAACGCAGTTCTGAGAAGGGCAGACTTAAGGATCCTGTCCAGCCTGGTTCGGTCCAGTTCAATCGCTGGCAAACTACCCTTTCTGAGGCATTCTTGCAACAATTTTTCCAGCCGAGATACATACACAGACAACAACTCCCCTTGGTACTGTTGTGCATCTCTTACTCTCCACCATAGGTCTTCATCAGAATCTGGGCTCCCATACACATTCTCCAGGGCCTCAAGATAGGCCTGTGCAGTCACTTCAGGGTTACTGGCCTGTTTAGCATGGATGGTAGCCAGGGCAGGACCTCGAGGCTCTCACTAACCCTCTTTGCAGCTTTAGCTCCGAGCATTGCCATTCTAGCACTTGGGGGGCAACATAGTCTATCCAGGTCTCCCAGTCATCCTCCCCTTGGGGGGTGGGGAGGGTGCCAGAGAAGATCCTCAACCTTCGGTAAGAGTCGTGATTAATGGCAGGTGCAGAAATAGGAGTCTGCATTGGTTCAGCCACCATTACGGGTACTGGAGCGGGAGAGGGTGTTGGGGGAGGAACACCCCCAGGTGGCAAGAATAGTTTCTTCAAGTCCTCCAAAGTTTTCCCTTCCCCCAGCAACCATTTAGCAAATTTCTCCTCAAAAGTTTCAGATAGTGGTGGGGGCTCATTCCCCCCCGGGTCTTTACTGTCCTTAGTTATCACTCTCCAAGCAGTGAGGGCTCCCTCTGGGGTAATGGTCTGTGGCACTTTGGAGCTATCTATGGGATTCTTAAACTCTACTAGGGCCAGGAAAGTGTGGGTGAGCAGATTAGCATGCCGACCCACCACCACAGGGTTTTGTAAACCTTCCACCTTGGAAAGTACTCCCTGCACAGTGTCCGTATTGATACCCAGGGGGATGTCCAGGATAAGCATAGCATTTTGGGGGTCAATCTCCTCCCCAGTACACCACTCCACCAGCCGGTGCACAGCCACTTCTGTCGGGGTACCCATTTATTTATTTATTTATTTTTCTTAACAGTGGTTTGTAAATATGGCCACTAGAGGACACACAATCCCAGCGGTCAGCCTCCAAGATGTAACCCCTAGATGGCGCTATCCCAGGGGCTACTACCCCTGCCTGATTTGCCACTAACAGGTTGAGGGGCCTGGATCCAATGGCGGGTGCCTCCACCCAGAGGTCAGGGTTTGCAATAGTTAAACTTACTTGGTTACAGCCCTCTGGGACACTGCAACCCCCCTTTCTTCCCACTAGTGGCCCAGACAATATATCAGAATTACCTTCACAGTATACACTTACCCCCAGGGCTGGTTCAGGCACTGGGACCTCCTGTAAAATAAGATACAGTGCAACAATCACAGTACAATACTTTAACATCGACAAATACCTCAGGCAGTATAACTTTGCTGAAACAAGCAGCTCGGATTTATTTAGGGGGAATATAACAAGGACTGGGGGAAATCAGGTTAATTAGCTTATCACTTTACTCATCTACCTATGGCTCTGTGCACAGGCCTATCCCTACCAGTTACTGTCCCTGGGTACCCAAGCCTTAGTGGCTAGTCCAAACCGTGGCAGCTGGTAGGGCCCTTTCCCAGAGAAAGAAAAATTAGTTTAAACAGTCAGCAGTACAGTGATTCCATTTGGATTCAATGTGGCAATTCAACAGGGAGCGACCCTGAATTAGTACTCACAACCTCCAAACAAGATAGGGTCTTTCAATGTCAGCAGGGCTACTCTTGAGCTCCACGAGACTCCTCACACATTTATATGGCAAACTGCAACAGGCAAAAGTCCTTTAATGGCAGCAGGATTCACTTGAGGTACACAAGCCTCTTCACACATTTATATGGTAAAACAGAAAGTACTATACCAGGCAGGCTGCTTCTCTATCCCGATCGCAATTACTGCACAATACCCGGGAGAACACACAGCAGATTCAGTTCCTGACAGACCGAGTGCAATTCAGCAATTTCTCCAGTCTTCTACAGGGTGAGCCTGGTTTCTACCCTTCAGATATCCTTTGATTCTCTTCACAGGACGGATTCAGTCCTAACAAGCAGTTACACAAGCTGCAGACCGGAACTCTGGGCCTTACACACGTTTCCCGACTAAAACTGCACACTGAAAAAGCACAGGGCTCCTTCCCTCTTCACTGCCAGAGCTGAACTGAAACTCCAACAGACAAAACCGGGCACTTCCTTTGAGTTCCTCCCAGTTCTTGACTGGATTGGCTGTCACTCACAATAGACTGCTCCTGTTGGTCCAAAAAGGCGCCGAAGTCTAAACTACATCTCCCAGAGTCACTGCCCATACAATCCTCTTGTGGCTGGCTCAGATTATGAGTCCAAGTTCTGATTCGTCCAAGGCACCATTTTAGAGCTAGCTTACCCCACACTGATTGGTCCAGTTCAGCAGTTCAAAACCAGAATGGGGAACTAGGCAAACACAGTTCTGACTGCAAAGAAAGCAGGTTAGACAAAATGTGTTTTCATTATTACTCTAAATGATTTCTGGCAAACAGTTACACCTTTCAGATAGGGTCCCTTTGCACTCCTAGTGACTGCAAAAATGGAGTGAATTGGCAGCAGCTCGAGTGGTACTCAAACAGAGAAGCACACAGTCCCCCCATACAAACTAATTATGTCTGCAAGCAGACAGCTCTTAAAGAGACAGTACCAGAGGCTCTAAAAACACTCACTGATAAATGGCTTAAATGCCAAACACCATTCAGGCTTGGAGCATTCAAGCAAGCTCCTGGAAGTCTTTTGGGAACCCCATTTGCAGGGGGGTTACATAACAAATTAACATACAGTTATAACATACAGGTATTGTTCCACAAAGACCATTATTTATTCAGTGATATCCCTCTGCCCTTTACATTGTAGCCCTTACTGGTGTAGCATGTCCTCCGGTAGTATTGACCCTCATTATTGTACCCCATGCCCTTGGCATTGTAGCCCTCACTGATGTAGCATGTTCCCCAGTAGAATTGACCCTCACTGGTGTACCCCTGCCCCTTGGCATTGTAGCCCTCACTGGTCTAGCATGTCCTCTGGGAGGACTGACCCTCACTGGTGTACCCTTGCCTCTTGAGATTATGTCCCTCAGGAGTATTGACCCTCACTGGTGCACCTTTGCCTCTAGGGATTGTGGCTCTCACTGATGTGGCATGCTCTGTGGGAGTGTTGACCCTCAGTGGTGTCCCCATCCCCTGTGTGACTTGACGCTATGTAGTGTGACAAGTGTGGGGGCAGCCTGTTAGGCAACAGACTGGAAGAGGCATACACTTGACCATGTTATGTCCCGCATGGCTCCAGAAGACACATCCATAGTCCTTGTCAGGCCCGTGAAGCCAGTGCAGATGACAGCAGCCATGTGCATAACTGCAGACATAACCGTGGCATGCCTGACAGCAGAACACTAGCCCTGCTGTACCATGTATTGCCTAATCGGGTATAGCTCCATGCACACAGTGGCCTGGGTCTCCACTGCAGCACTGAGAAGTCATCTGTCCTCTGCACTATGGTCCCCTGCATCCTCTGGTGCTGCTGCCACTCAGCGGACCCTGCATGGTTCCACAGGGTTTGGCCAGGGATGTATATGTTGTGCATGTGGTAATGCAACAGGCAGGTACCCTGGTACTGCTTGCTGCCCTGCACTGCCACTGTGTCCAACATGAGGGTGTGGCAGTGGGGACAACAGTGCCTACATAGTACGTGGGGGAGGACCCCTTGCACTTGTGGCTTAGGAGTGGGCATCATGGTGTTTCCCTAGCAGGGCTGTGCAGTGCATGGAGTCAGAGCCCTCTTGGACCTGCTCTTGCTAATCCTTCTTCACATCATCGAATAGAAACAGGGTCTCTTGTGACTGCATCGTCCTGCCATGACACCTCAGTTCCATTCTCCATGTCCCTCTCTAGTTGTGCACTGGAACCTCCCACGTGACTTGATTCCTCATCAGTGGATGGAGTGTCATCTGTGAATGAAAGGAGTGGGAGGTAGTATGAGTGCACTGGAATTCCGTGACGTGCCATACTCTGTGCATATAGTGGTCTGACTCTCATAACCCAGGTGTCCACAGTGCTGCATGCAGCCATGCACATGTGGCGGGGATGGCCATGACATATCATTAGTGCTGGACACCAACGACATCGTAACACCCACCGCACAGTAGTACACCAGAGTGAGATGCATGGTACATTGTACACCTGTGTGCCTGCACAATCTACAGTGCACACTTACATGTATGTTAGGCTCCTGCTCTGTCTATGCTACCTTGCACACCCTCCATCTGCTTCCTACGCAGCGTGTTGGCCATTGGCTCCTTATCAGGGGTGAGTGTTGGGGCTGTTGATGGGCCACCAACCATGCCGTAATGGCTCTATAACACAGGAGGTAGCCGTTCCTTAGTGAGGATGAGTAGTGTGCTCACCCTCTTTTTTTTTTTGTTTTGTTAGTTGTTTAACCAGGACTAGCACACTAAGCTGAAAGCTTTTTTACAGGTGCGACCTGGGAGCACAGGGAAGTTAAGTGACTTGCTCAGGGTCACACAGTCTGCAAGTGGAAGCTGTGGGATTCAAACACAGGTCTGGTCTGCTGGATGTCACGAGATTTGCAGCTCAGAGCCTTAAACCACTGTGCTAAACTCTCTCCGCACTGCTGCGTTCATTGCATTGGTGAGTTCCCTGCAGGCTGCCTGCTGTTGCGCAACAGGTGCCTTTTTGCAGGCCAGGATTGTGTCCCTGGTCAGCACTGCCTGTTATTCAGGGGTGTGTTTAGAGTGTCACTTGTGGCCGAGATGCGCTAGCATGGGTGGCATTGGCAGACATTCTTATGAAGACAAGACAGGAGTACATGGTATCAGAATGGCACAAACTAGCACTACCATGTTTCCCCATACAACAGTTTTGGACAGAGAAAGCACTCACCTCACACTGCAATGCTCCCACAGGCATGTAGGCTGTGATATCACTGTTAGTGCACTTATGCGCTCACTAGGTTAATGCAAGGCAAAGCAGACTATAATGACACGGTAATGTTTTGTCTGCATGCAGCATATACGAGTTGAGCATTTGCATATCACTTACCAATAGTGCTCTGTCTTTTGTCTGCCTGTTTGTATTGCACAGTGCGATGGCACTCACCTATCATGCTTATGTGCACACTACGCATTGGAATGGTGCAGCTTTACAATGTCATCCCAGAGTGTGAGAAGAGGCCAAAAGTAGGGTCATCACCTTTCAAGAGACCCAAAGTGGGACATTTCATACTGAAACATGATTTTTCGCAGGACAGTACCTAACCTCGACCAATGCAACAGATTTGTTTTCTCTATATAATCAGAATTAAGGCTAAGTATTATAGCTTCTTAGTTGCTTCTATTGTTTCTTATAATTTTAAGGTATTTTAGTTAAAGTATTACTGTTTTCTGCAATATTTAGTGGAAAGTTAGAAAATATTTTTTCTTCTATAAAGTCAGGACATGTAGTATTTTTCATGTTTTTTTGGAGGACACAACTGCCCAAATCAGGACTGTCCTGCGAAAATCAGGACAGGTGGTAACCATAACCAAAAGGGGAAGGATGCAGATTAATTTCAGTGCAGTGCAGTAACTGCTCATTGCTGTTTTTGTTTTAAACCTAGATTTGTGTGCTTTTAGTGGTACTGTTATTTCTTTGCTGTCTTTATTTAGAATTGTTTTGGAGCTGCTGACAATTTAAAACCTAGTTTGGTGTGCTTGCAGTGCTGCTGTTTTCCTTTGCTGTCTTTATTGCTGCAAATTTTGTCTTGTCTTGTCTTGTCTTGTCTGTCTTGCCCTGTAGTTTGGGGGAGGGGTGCTAATTGTCTGACCTCTGACCTCAGCTATGTGATAACTGGAGGTGGGGCTAGGTCAGATTTGAGGTAGCAAGTTGATTTTTGGTTTCTCAGAAGAGGCCAGAAGGGGAAGGATCCCGATTCATTTCAGTGCAGTGCAGTAATTGCTCAATGTTGTTTTTATTTTAAACCTAGATTTGTTGGCTTTTAGTGGTACTGTTATTTCTTTGCTGTCTTTATTTAGAATTGTTTTTGGGCTGTTGAAAATTGATAACCTAGTTTGGTGTGCTTGTAGTGGTGCTGTTTCCTTTGCTGTCTTTACTTGATGCCCCTCACCCCTCCCATGCCCCCCCACTGTTAATTATATGTCCTGTTAACTCTGATTGACAGGAGACAGGCACAGGGAATAGCAGGTGTTGTGGAGTAGGAGGGGCATAAAGGGGAGCACAACAAGTGTTTTGACTCTTCTTATGTTGTCTTGCACATGCAGCGCAGACAACATATTGTGGTTGCTTCAGTGGAGAAGCGGGTTTTGGAGGTGCGGTCCTGCTGCAGCCAATGGCGCCACTGCTTTTTGTGGCCAGGCTCTGTGGCGCCAATGGCATAGCACACTGTCTATGACAGCAGTTGAGAAACGTGCCACCACTTTGAAAGAAATTAGCCGCTGCAATCAAGGAGTGCCACGGGGCGGTCCCTGATTACATCAGCCAATTACTGCTTGCCTTGTATGGTGTCCCCGTTAAGCAACATGGTGGCGGCTTCCCCGTCAGCTTCTGATAGTCCCCACAGAGGCTGAGGGACAGCCGCCGCCCTTCACAGTCCCTCTGAAAGCCTACTGTGGTGACCAATCCCCCTGTCGGCATGCCCCTTCCTAATTTAATTTGCTGACAGAGGTGCCCAATCCCCATTGGCATAATGTACCCCCCATTTCTTGTGTGCGAGGGCTCAATCCCCTCAGCTCATGCGACCCCCAACTCTGTATGTGCCGGTGGAGGTGCCCAATCCCCATCGCTACAGATCCCCTCAATCAAAACACAGGTTGTGTAACCCCCTGCAAATGGGGGTTCCCAAAAGACTTCCAGGAGCTTGCTTGAATGCTCCAAGCCTGAATGGTGTTTGGCATTTAAGCCATTTATCAGTGAGTGTTTTTAGAGCCTCTGGTACTGTCTCTTTAAGAGCTGTCTGCTTGGAGACATAATTAGTTTGTATGGGGGGACTGTGTGCTTCTCTGAGTACCACTCGAGCTGCTGCCAATTCACTTCATTTTTGCAGTCACTAGGAGTGCAAGGGAACCTATCTGAAAGATGTAACTGTTTGCCAGAAATTATTTAGAGTAATAATGAAATTACAGTTTGTCTAACCTGCTTTCTTTGCAGTCAGAACTGTGTCTGCTAGTTCCCCATTCTAGTTTTGAACTGCTGAACTGGACCAATCAGTGTGGAGTAAGCTAGCTCTAAAATGGTGCCTTGGACGAATCAGAACTTGGACTCATAATCTGAGCCAGCCACAAGAGGATTGTATGGGCAGTGACTCTGGGAGATGTAGTTTAACTTCAGTGCCTTTTGGACCAACAGCAGCAGTCTATTGTGAGTGACAGCCAATCCAGTCAAGAACTGGGAGGAACTCAAAGGAAGTGCCGGTTTTGTCGGTTGGAGTTTCAGTTGAGCTTTGGCAGTGAAGAAGGAAGGAGCCCTGTGCTTTTTCAGTGGCAGTTTTAGTCAAAAGCGTGTAAGGCCCAGAGTTCCGGTCTGCAGCTTGTGTAACAGCTTGTTAGGACTGAATCCGTCCTGTGAAAAGAATCAAAGGATCTCTGAAGAGTAGAAACCAGGCTCACCCTGTAGAAGACTGGAGGAATTGCTGAAAATTGCACTCTGTCTGTCAGGAACTGAATCTGCTGTGTGTTCTCCCGGTATTGTGCAGTAATTGCGATCGGGATACAGATGCAGCCTGCCTGGTATAGTGCTTTCTTTTATATGGATGTGTGAAGAGGTTTGTGTACCTCAAGTGAGCCCTGCTGACATTGAAGGACCCTATCTTATTTGGAGGTCGTGAGTACTAATTCAGGAGTAGCTCCCTGTTGAATTGCCACATTAAATCCAAATGGAATTACTGTACTGCTGACTGTTTAATTCTCCTTTTCTCTGTGTGAAAGGGCCCCTACCAGCTGCCACAGGTTTGGACTAGCCACTAGGGCTTGGGTACCCAGGGACAGTAACTGATAGGGATAGGCCTGTGCACAGAGCCATGAAATGAATTATTAGAGTGATAAGCTAATTAACCTGATTTCCCCTGTCCTTGTTATATCCCCTAAATAAATCAGAGCTGCTTGTTTCAGCAAAGTTATACTGCCTGAGGTATTTGTCTATGTTAAAGTACTGTACTGTGATTGTTGCACTGTATCTCATTTCACAGGAGGTCCCAGTGCGGAACCAGACCTGGGGGTAAGTGTATACTGTGAAGGTAATTCTGATATATTGTGTGGGCCACTAGTGGGAAGAAAGGGGGGTTGCAGTGTCCCAGAGGGCTGTGACCAAGTTAGTTTAACTATTGCAAACCCTGACCTCTGGGTGGAGGCACCCGCCATTGGATCCAGGCCCCTCAACCTGTTAGTGGCAAATCAGGCAGGGGTAGTAGCCCCTGGGATAGCGCCATCTAGGGGTTACAGTTGCATGCTGGAAGCCCACCCCAGCATGCAAAAGTACCTGTACAAATAGAAAACCTTCCCGCGCTGTTCTTTCTTTCCTGGTTTAACCTGTGAATCAAAAAACGGTCCCTCGTTGAGTTTCAGGACTGAGTAATGAAATGACAGTGTCACTGTTCATGAGGTGGCCTCCCAAAAAGCCTATATTGCAAATTTGGTGAAAAAAATTTCAAAAAATGACCGTTACAAGTGTGCGTTGCACAGTTTCCACACACACTTGTAACTTTGCCAATTTGTAATATTTTCACTCCAGATTTTCAACATTGGCATTTTTTCACACCTCCTTATGAATAGTGCCACTGTCATTTTTCACATCCTGGCCGAAATATGTTTTCTCACTACTGGCACAGAATAGCGCAGTCACTGTGGGAAATCAGTGTTCGAGACAGATAACAAAAATCACAGCAATACTGTTCATGAGCAGAGGTCCTAAAATGCCTATGTTGAAAATTTGGTGACAAAAGTCCGTAAAATGGCTATGTTACAAGCGTGTGTTGTGCAGTTTCCACCTGCACTCGTAACTTCGACAATTTATAATATTTTCACTCAACATTTTCAACATTGTCAATTTTGCACACATCCTTTTGAACAGTATAGCTGTCATTTTTCAGATCCTGCCCGAAATGTGTTTTCACACAAGTGGTGCACTATGTCGTGGTCACTGTGGGAAACCAACAATCAGGACAGATGAAGAAAATCATAGTGACAGTGTTCATGAGCAGAGGTCCCAAAATGTCTATGTTGAAAATTTGGTGAAATAATTTCACTAAATGACTGTGTTACGAGTGTGCGTTGCGCAGTTTCTACGTATGCTCGTAAATTCGAGCATTTTTAATATTTTCACTCAAGATTTTCAACACTGCCATCTCTTCACACCTACCTATGAATGGTACAGCTGTCATTTTTCACATCCTGCCCAAATGGTGTTTTGCAACATCTGGCACAGAATGGCGCGATCACTGTGAGAAATCAACGTTCAGGACAGATTAATGAAATCACAGTGCTACTATTCATGAGCAGAGGTCCCAAACACTTTCATGAGGTGGGGGTCACAAAAATGCCGTGTTGCAAGTGGGTAGTGCAAATACCAACAAACAGCTGGGGCATTAGGGTTTCTAACCATAACGTCCCACCCTGTACGGACTGACAGGCGTTAGGGGTGTGTCTTTGCATTGCCGGCTGTCATGCTCACGCCATACCATCCCTCCCACCCTCAAGTCACTGACAGGCGTCGAGGTGTGCCTTGGACTCTTCAGTCCCACAGTTCACCCCATTCTCCTATGCTGCACCCATTGCAGCATATGTCCTTACGAAATGGGGTGACTGTAAAGCCGAACACCCCAAGGCACACCTCAGCACTTGTCGGTGTCTGCAGGATAGGGTGAGGTAAAATGCCATGAGTGCTATGGCCGAATGGGGTGAGCATAAGGCCTGAGGACCCCAAGGCACAATGCGATATTTGTCATACTGCAGGGTAGGGTTTCAGAGCTGAAATGCCATGAACATTATGGCCGATGTCCAAAGGCACACCTCAGTACCTGTCAGTCTCTGTAGGGTGATGTGGGGTTTCACGTCACTTTCATACTTCACTGCCATTCCTATGATGCATCTGTTCAACTCCTGTGCTACCGATGCCAATGTCAGCAAGACATTTGGCATTTGTTTTAGTTTTTCCTTTTTTAAAAAAAGTATCTTAGGATCGGTGGCAGGATTTTCAGGACAATAAATTAATAAAGAAGGAACTACAAGGAGAACTTCAGTAACAGACAAGTACTCGAATTGCAGTATAAGTGCAGTATATTGTGAGAAGTGGTACAATGCAGTGGATGTGGGGAAGCCGTATTCAGTGTAGACCTTCTGGATGCTGAGGTGCTGGCCTATCTGCAAGCACCTCTCTGGACTGCAGGATGAGGTAGCCAGGCTCAGAGCGGAAGTAAATTAGGTCAGGAGTACCTTCGCCTCTTCCAGAGACCACCCAGTCCAAAGCCGTTGCCTCAAAGGATGCCAAGAATGAGAAGCACTTTGATGACGGTGGGCTCGGGGAGGGTTAGGGTGGTCAGGCAGAGGCACATCCCAAATCCTATTCCACTCCAGAACTCATATGCCGCACTGGCAAATGGGGAGAACCAAATGGAGCTACCCAGAGAAGTGGAAGGGAAGGATGTGGAGGTCAACCAAGGAGGTGATCTCTGTGGGGAGAGCAGTGGACCCCAGAGGAGGAGGAAGTGAATCCTGGTTGGGGACTCTGTCATAAGAGGGATCCAGCTAGGAACACAGGAGAGGGGAACAGAGAGGTAAGGTGCCTACCAGGTGCCACGGCATGGAGGGATGGGAGGAAGATCCTGGGGATCGCCGAAAAGGCAAGTGGGAGGGTGAGCTGGATGTCATTATCCACCTAGATACTAATGACCTGGCAAACGGGGAGCCTAAGGAAGTTCAAGAAGAGTTTAAGAAATTGGGGAGGGGTCTTGAGCAAGTAGCTACTTCTGTCACCTTCTCGGAAGTACTACCTTTGAGAGGCATGGGAGAGCGTAGGGGCGCATGCACCAGGAACTTTAACTCATGGTTGAAGAACTGATGTTGTGAGGAAGGGTTTGGATTTATTGGTGACTGGGGTCCCACCTGGAGGATTGGGGGCTTGTTCAAGCCTGATGGCCTGCACCCATCCTGGAGGGGAATCCAAGCACTCAATGATAAGTTTAAATGCTACATGGATAAGCATTTAAACTAGCTAAGGGGGGGGGGGTGGCAGGCCAACAAGGAGGGTAACTAATTGCCCACCCCCCACAGCTAGCAGTGGAACCAGCGAACAGGAGGAGTGGCTATCTCTACAAAGCAGTGTGCAAAAGATGGAGATAAGCACCCAAGGAGTGGATAGGCAGAAAGGGGGCAACATTCAACAGAAGGGCAAACAGCAGGGAGAACCAGGGATAAAGGACAACCAGGAAGGGGGCTGGAGTAGAACAGCTAAATAGTCCAGGGAATTCACATCATGGAAAGCCATGTGTGCCAATGCCAGAAGCCTTAGCAACAAGATGGAGGATCTGGAGGCTGGCATGGTGCAGTCAGACCTGGACATTGTGGCCATCACAGAGACCTGGTGTAATGATAACCAGAACTGGGAGAGGGCCATACCCAGCTACAACATATTCAGAAGAGACAGGGCAGACAGGAAGGGAGGAGGAGTGGCACTTTATGTGAAAGATGGCATAAAGGCCACAGAGATTCATGAGGAACAAAATGGGGGAGAGATACTGTGGGTTAAGCTGGAAAGGAAAATGGGGTCAGCCATCCGCACAGGGGTGGTCTACAGACCACTAGCCCAGAAGGAAGAAACAGACAGGGAGCTGATGCTAGCCATCCAAAGGATGGCAGACAAGGGTGAGGTGGTGCTGGGTGGAAACTTCAATATTCCAGGCATGGACTGGAGCCTCCCAGCAGCAGCATCAACCAGGAGCAGATTTATCCTGGTCTCCCTTCAAGGTGCCTTCCTCAAGCAACTGGTCATGGAACCAACTTGGCAGAAGGCAGTACTGGACGTTGTGCTAACAAACGGGGATAGTGTGATGGGGTAACAGTGGGGGAGTACTTGGGGAACAGTGACCACTGGTCACTGTGGTTTGAAATCATTGAAATCACAAAAGAAGCAGAACCAAACCGCACAAAAACATGTATCCTGGATTTTGGGAAGACTTTGAGAAAATCGGAGGTGCTTGAAAGAGGCATTAATGGGAATGGGGAGGAATCAGGGGTTGAGGAACAGTGGCAATATTTAAAATTGGGATTACAACAGCAACAGGTGTATGCATTGCAGCTTAGGTTGTAGGGAAAAGGAAGAGGCCATTATGGTTTCAAGGAGGTAGCGGAGAAAATAAAAGCCAAAAGATCGCATTCAGGCAATACAAAGAGAACAGGCAGAGGGGTGGGAGAAGTACCAGGAGAAGCAAAGGAGGCAGGAGGTCAATAGAAGCCAAAGCTCAGACAGAGAGCGCATCACAAAATCCAGTGGGTAGAGGGGACAAAACCTTTTACAGGGCAAAGGAAGGGATAGTGAGACTAAGGGGGGGGAGGATGGGGGCCACGTGGAGGATGACAACAGTAAAGCTGACATATTAAACAGGTATTTCTGCTCAGTCTTTACCGAGGAAGAGGAGGGTAATGGGCCTGAAGGGAGTACAAGGGGTGGGAACGGCACAGAAATGGACACAAGTCCCTTTGAATGGGAGAGGATCCTAAATGAACTGGAAAGAATAAAAGTCGACAAAGCAATGGGGCCAGATGGGGTGCACCCCAGGATCCTAAAGGAACTAAGAGAGGTGGTGGCTGAGCCTCTGGCAATCCTGTTTAGCTGATCACTGGAAACAGGGGAGGTACCCAAAGACTGGAGGACAGCAAATGTGGTGCCCTTATACAAAAGCCAGAACAAAGAGGAAGCGGGGAACTACAGACCAGTCAGCCTAACCTCGATAGTGGGGAAGATCATGGAAGCACTACTGAAGGAGAGATTGGTGGAACATCTAGTTGCCAACAGACTACAGGACCCAAGGCAGCATGGTTTCACCAGGGGAAGGTCCAACCTCATTGAATTTTTCGACTGGGTGACAAGGGGGGTGGATCAGGGGAGGGCAGTGAGCATGGCCTATCTGGACTTTAGCAAGGCCTTTGGCACTGTGCCACACAGAAGGCTATCAAACAAACTGGGGAATATGGGGGTGGGCAGGACAGTAATGCGGTGGGTAGGTAATTGGCTGGGTGGCAGGATGCAGAGGGTGGTGGTAAATGGCTGTCACTCCACAGAGAGAAGAGTGGCCAGTGGGGTACCACAGGGATCAGTGCTGGGACCAGTCCTATTCAACATCTTCATCAGCGACATTGCGCAGAACCTGGAAGGCAGAATTTCCCTGTGCACTGATGACATGAAGCTCTGTAACAGAGCGGACACGCCAGAGGGTGTAGACAGAATGAGGGACCTGAAGAAGCTTGAAGAATGGTCAAGGGTTTGGCAGTTGAAATTCAATGCAAAGAAGTGCAAGATAATGCATATGGGGCACAAAAACCCTGGCACAATATATCAGTTGGGGGGTGAGGATATAGCATGCACCAAGCAGGAAAGGGACCTTGGGGTTATCATCTCTGATGACCTCATGGTAGGGAAACAGTGCGACAAGGCAGCAGGTAAAGAAAATAGGATGCTGAGGTGCATAGGCAGGGGCATATCCAGCAGGAAAAGGGGGTCATAATTCCACTATATGTAACCCCCAGGGGGCGCTACCCTTAGAGCTACTACTCCTGCCTGCCTCAACTGTGACAGGGTGAGGGGCCCAGATCCGTTGACGGGTGCCTCCACCCAGAGGTCGGGGTTAAGACAGTCAAGATAGACTCGGTCACAGCCCTCTGGGTTACTGCAACCCCCCTTTCATCCCCCTAGTGGCTCACACGGAGTAATGACAATACTTTTCCCCTGTACACTTACCCTCCCAACTCGTATGTCTCAGCTCACTCCAGGGACCCCTGGAAGTAAAGCACCGTATCACACACTTTCACTGTACAGTATATCCTCAGTAAACACAATCCAGCCAGGGTACAGTTGCAAACAAACAATCTGATTTATTTAAGGGGATAACAAGGACAGGGAAATCAAGGTGATTGGCTTATCACTATACTTATCTACCTAGGGCTCTGTGCACAGGCCTAAACCTATTAGTTACTGTCCCTGGGTACCCCAAGCCCTAATGGCTAGTCCCTCGTGGCAGCTGGTTGGGGCCCTGACACAAATAAGCATTTACTTTCCTGAAGAAAACCAGAATGAGCAGAAGGCTCAGTTAATGCTGGCAGCAGTATAGCGAAAAGGATTTGGTATTTCTTGCCACTTGTCTGAAAGACTAACAAGGGGAGCTACCTGATCCAGTACTCACACCTCCAGCAGATAACCTTCCTTCACCACTTGCCGGGCTGAGCCTGAGCTTCGAGAACCTCCTCACACATTTATATGGAAAACAACAGAGGGTACCATACCAGGCAGCTGCTTCCAGGACTACGCACTCACAGCAGATTCGGGCGTTACAGGCAGCTTCAACTTTCTGGATGGACCGGCGTGATTCAGCAGATTCTCCAGTCCTCTCAGGTTGAGCCTGGTAGGTAGCTGTGCAACACCAGACCTCCTCTGACCGCCTGCCGGCGGTTTAGTCTGAGCTTACTGACAAGGCAAAGCGGCCACCTCAGGCCTTTCAAGCGCTTCCAGCGAACACTCCATAAGCGCCACAAGCTCAGAGCTCCTTTTTCCTTCACAGTCACAAACGAATCTGCCCCTAGCAGCATGAGGTACTCCTTACAGTTCGGGTGCTACCCCATTCCATTGGCTGGCGTAACATGCCAGTCAATTACTCTGGCCCGAAAGAGCGCCATAGCCCATAATGTCTTTCCCAAAATTACAAGCAGTTCCTCTATTGGTCAGACAGCTCCACTAGAGTTCCAACGTACTGATTGGTCCAATTCGGCAGTTCAGGACTAAAATGGAGGAGATAATCAGAACAGTCTTTGCTGCAAGGAAGGCAGGTTAGAACAACTACATTATCATTGTTACTCTAAGCTATTTCCAGCCAATAGTTACATCTTTTCAGAGGACTCCCTTGACACAACTAGCGATGGCAGAATGGAGCGCTTACTCAGCAGTCCGGGTGGGACTCGGGCATAAAACTACACAGTCCCCCCATTTCAACTAATTATGACTGCGAACAGGCAGCCTTTAAAGAGACAGTATACGGAGGCTTTAAAAGCGCTCACTGGCTACAACATTTAAGCGGCTTTACGCCGAACACCAGCCAGGCATGGAGCATTTAAACGAGCTCCAGGAAAGGACATTGTCATAGGAACCCCCATTGGTACGGGGGTTACACCCTTCCTGGCCTGGAAAGAACTTGGCGTCCGCGTCAAGTAGTTACCCTTAAAGTACTTTAAGGCAAACAGTTTAATTAACATTATAACACACTTTGCATTACATACATGAATGCAGTATTCACAGGTTACTACGGTTTATGCAACATTATACACACAAAACTCTTGCCCCCTTTGTTGAATCAGGTCATTAGTTCCCGCCCATGACACCTGAGCAGGGGGCCCTTCCCTATCAGCTACTGGTGGGCTAGCCAGGGTTGGGGTACCCGACTCATAGGGTAATACTAACAGACTGGAATTATCCCCCAAGGCTAACTTGGGCAAGGAGCTCGGAGACACATACACCCCTTTATGGACCACATTTAAGGGCAGGTCCACAGGCTGACCCAGAGACTCATAACTCAACTTTATTACCGGCTGTACTTCCCGACTAGATCATCTAGGGGTCTCAGAAAACCCTGTTATAGGCCCCGGTTTCAATTCAACCTCATTGAGATTAGTAGGGGCAATCTTCACAGGGGAAAAGGGCCCAGGGCTCATAGTACTGTCGGGGGCCTGACCCTCTACATCGGGACCCTCACTACTTGGCTTAACTGAGGTCTGTTCAGATACTAGTAAGGAACCATCAGGGCATTCAAAATATTCTTCAGGGTCCGGCATATCACTGGCTTGTTCCCCCACATCACTTTCCTCTTCTGAAAAGTCAGATAGTTCAGCCAGGCCAGACAGTTCAGCCAGGCTCAAGGACCCCACCACTTGGGCTTTACTGCTACCCAGCTCATCCTCTTGAAGTATTGGCTCCGGAGACAAAGTAGGGGGCTCAAACAGTCCAGAAGGCCCAACCTCATCTCCAGAGGTAACAAGGGAATTGCCCCGAAACAGTTGGCTCAATTCGTAAGAGGGATAGTAAACAACATCATTCTCATTGTCTTCAGACACAGATTGGCGATCATTTTCATCAGAGGGATTTGGACAAGACCCTCCTAGTTGGCTAGCTGAAGAATCAATTGGTCTGGTTCTTTTCTTGGCAGCAGATCTAGTCATAGGCCTGGAGGGGAGGGCAGTGGGAGATTCAGCTTCAATCAGGATTTGCCCGATTAGCAGCAGATGATTTCTATGTATAGTTTTCACATCTCTGGAATTGTTTTCAGGCCGCACTTTATATACAGGCAAATCTGCCAGTTTTCCCACAACAATGTGAGGGAGGTGATGCCATCTGTCAGCAATTTTATGTTTGCCATGCAGTCCCAGGTTTCTCAGTAACACTCTATCCCCTTCTCTCAGTTCCATTGTTTTCACTTTCTTATCATACCTCTCCTTATTGGCCAGGTTTCGTTTAGCAGCCATGGTCTGGGCCAGCTGATAGGCATGGTTCAACTGGGCCTTCAGCTTCTGTACATACTGTAGATGATTTTCTGCTTGCACCCCATCAGGGGAAACTCCAAAACACACATCCACGGGTAGTCTAGCTTCTCTCCCAAACATCAGTCTATACGGGGAAAATCCAGTGGCATCACTTTTGGTGCAATTATAAGCATGAACCAGGGTGCTAATCTGCTGGCTCCATCTAGGCTTGTCCTTGGGTTGCAGTGTGCCCAACATATCAAGCAGTGTGCGGTTAAACCTTTCAGGGTGGGGATCCCCCTGGGGATGGTATGGGGTGGTTCTTGACTTTAGCACCCCCCACAAAGATAGCATCTCTTTAATCAGGCGGCTCTCAAAGTCCCTCCCCTGGTCGGAATGGATCCGCTGGGGGGCCCCATAGTGGACAAAAATATTTTCAACAAGTATTTTAGCCACCGTGGTTGCTTTCTGATCTTTAGTAGGGAAGGCCTGTGCATACCGGGTGAAATGATCAGTGACTACCAATATGTTACTGATAGTTTTCAGATCTGGTTCTAGACTCAAGAAATCAATGCAGACCAGTTCCATAGGGGCACTAGTGGTAATATTGACCATGGGGGCAGCTCTCTGGGGTAGGGCTTTTCTTTGCGAACAGCGGCTACAGGTCTTGACATAATGCTCTACATCTGTACTCATTTTTGGCCAGTAAAATCGGATCCGTACCAGATCGAGAGTTCGTTCTTTGCCAAGATGCCCCATGTGATTATGCAAGGACCTCAGGACCAGTACCCTAAAAGTTGAGGGCAGCACCAGTTGTTGTTTGTCTACCCGGCCCTCCTTATCCACAGTCTCTCTGTATAGTAGTTGGTTAATCAGCCTTAATTTGGGCCCTTCTTTGTACAACAAGGCAGTTCTCAAGTCAGTGGAATGCAACTTGGACACGTCCCTCCCGGCCTGCAAAGCTTCCACAACCGTTTTTATCACAGAGTCTCGGGATTGGGCCCGTGAAGACTAGCGTTGTTAAACTGGAGCAGTGAACTAGTATCCAATGCGGAAAAATGACAGTAAGCAGCAGGTATGCAGTTTTCGGATGGCCCCAAGCAATCCACCATACAGTCCACAACATCAGGAGACACCTGTTCCTCCTTGTCAAATTTCTGGCAAAGGGCTGTTATGTCAGGCTCTGACAACCTGACCCAATCAGTTTGTGGCATAGGTCTCCGAGAGAGGGCATCCGCATCTATATGGTTTAGGCCTGCTCTGTACTCAACAGCATAGTCATAGGTGGCCAAGGCAGAGAGCCACCTGTGGCCAATGGCGTCCAACTTGGCTGAGGTTTGTACATAGGTCAGAGGATTGTTATCAGTCTTCACCAATATCTTGGCACCATACAAATAGTCATGAAACTGATCAACAATGGCCCACTTCAGGGCCAGGAACTCTAGTTTATGCACTGGATAGTTTTTTTCTGAAGGAGTCAGACTTCTGCTGGCAAAAACTACAGGTCTCAGACCATTCGAGTGCTCCTGATATAACACAGCCCCCAATCCTTGTAGACTGGCATCAGTATGGAGAATGTATGGCTTGGCTGGGTCAGCATAGGCCAACACTGGGGCATGGGTAAGTTGATATATGATGTCATAGAAAGCTTCCTCACACTCAGCAGTCCAACGATCCCCAAACACATCATTCGGCCGGAAATACTTCTTCTCCGTCTCAGAGCGCACAACCTTCTTATACTTTTTGTGCGTAGGAGGGTACCCCTGAGTGAGGTTGAGGAGGGGGCAAATCACTCAAGAATAATCTTTGACAAACCGCCTATAATATCCACAAAACCCCAGGAACTGTTGCAGTTCTTTCAAATTCCTGGGCTGAGGCCAAGTGGTCAAAGCCTCCACTTTGCTAGGGTCAGTCTCTATGCCCTCAGTGGATACTATGTAGCCCACATATTTCACAGAAGTTTGGAAGAATTGACACTTGTCTATAGACAGCTTGAGGCCAAAATCCTCCAACTGATCCAAGACCTTGAATAATCGCTGCTCATGTTCTTCCAACGAGTGGCCAAACACGATGACATCATCTAAGTAGACCAAGCACTCGAGCAAATTCATTTCCCCAACGGCACGTTCCATCAGGCGTTGAAAAGTGGCTGGGGCACCTGAAATCCCCTGAGGTATCCGCATGAACTCATAGAAACCTAGGGGGCAAATAAATGCAGTCTTCTCGCGGTCCTCTGGGGCCATTGGGATCTGGTAGTACCCACTGCGGAGGTCCAACACAGAGAACCACTTACCATTTAAACAATCCAAGGCGTCCTGTATGCGCGGCATGGTATACTGGTCTGGGATGGTCCGCCGATTCAAAGTGCGATAGTCTACACACATCTGAACTGCCCCATTCTTTTTTCTTACTACTACAATGGGGGAGGCATAGGGGCTCCTGGACTCTTGTATCACACCAGCAGCCAACATCTCTTGCAGATGCTGCCTCACATCATCTATGTGAGCCAGGGCCAGGCACCAGGATCTCTCTCGGAAAGGCCTTTCGTCATGCAGCCGAATGTGATGCTCAGCCCCTTGCACACATCCCACGTCCCATTCTTTCAGGGAGAAAACCTGGTCCCTCTTGGCAAGCCTCTCACTGATCCTCCTTTTCCATTCAGCTGGCAATGGAGAGTCACTGAAATCAAACAAGTCAGGAGTAACTCTGTCAGCTGTCCTGGAGCCTTTGCTATTCGGCAGTACTGCAGTATCTGCACAATGTACACTTGCCAAGGTGCACCCTCTTCTTATTCGAATCTCTTTGTCAGACACATTATGCACTTGAACCATCACCCTCTTAATATAAGCATGAGCTCTAGCCGGCAAGATACTGGGTTTGACCAACAGCCCCTCAGGTAATCTTCCCTTCCCAGGCACATCCAACATCAACAATTTATTCTTAACCTCTGTTTTTAGTCGTACTTCTCCATGCGGGATACATTGGGCATTCGGGGTGAGTATCACTGGGGCTGGGTCCTTTTTCCACACCACCCCTACCGGGCCTTCAGGTTCCTCCGGGCTAACCTTCTTCTGAGTTGCAACTGCCTTTTGAATCACAGCGGGTATCCTTAGGGCTTTCCCGGTCTTGAATGCTTTCTTTTCTGAACACAACTGGGCCAATCGTCCAAACATATGAGCATTCGTCCCAATCAGCAGGGTACCCCATCATACAGTCAGTAGGGGCAAATTAAAGCTAAGGTTTCCACCTGTTCGTCCTCCAGTCACAGAAGCAGAGAAGGACAACCAGACCCGGATATACCCCAAATACGGATAAGCTTTGTCGCTCAATCCCCACACATGTAGGCCATTCCAAGGGTTGTAGAGGCACCTCAGGTAAGTGTGTCTGATACCAGTCCTGAAACATGATGGTTACCTGAGAGCCACTGTCTAATACAACAGGTGGGAATCATTCCCACTACTCGCACGGGGTCTCCATCGAGGGCCCGACCACATCAGACCATTCGGGGAGCACAGCATTGACAGTTGGTTGAGCATGGGCTCGGGTCACAAAACTTTTCCTGGGGGGTCGAGGTTGGGCCCTGCGATTTCAAGTGATCAGTCTGCTGTTGACTTTCCTTAAATTCTCCAGCATCTGGCACTCAGGCTGAAAATGCCCATCCTCCCCACAATGGTAACAGAACTTTGGGTCTCGGGGATCACTATTGGGTGGTAGACACCTTATCTGTTGGGGACCCTGAGTGGGGATGAGGGGGCTCCCTTGGACCAGGGTTCTGGTTTCTGGATAACTCAGGCCCCCCAGACCTAACAGCGTACATAGTAGATTGCTTCAAGTCCCTCACCATTTCCCATAAATTTCTGACCTCGGCCCTCAACTCACTCTCTACGTGGTGGTCGGAGGAAATAGCTCGCATTCCCACATCACCTGGAAAATCTGGGGATCCATCAGGCCTTCCTGACAGGCTGGTCTCTTCGGGGGTGCTAGGCTCAGGGGTCCCACTAGGGTTCTCCGGCCCCACATAGGGTTCCCACCCCTCTTCATCGGTCTCCACCTCTCTAATTTCCGTCATCAATTGACAATATTCAGGCGGGGTGGCCCATCGATCATGTAGCTTAAGTTTTAACAGTATTACACTAGAGAATCTAGCAGACTTTAAAACATGTTCCAACCTGACCTGATTCAGGGCCGTGGCAGTGATTCCCCCCTTTCTGTAGGCCTTCTGCAAAGCCCGCTCCACCCTAGTGACAAGGCGGATAGCTTCTCATTTCTCCACTGCTTGGGACCTGAATTTCCATAACAAATCTTCCCCAGTCTCTGTACTCCCAAACACCCCTCTAAAGCAGAGAGGTACTCTCAAGCAGTGGCTTCGGATTGGTGGCCACCAAAAACCTAATGGCTTCTAAAAGCGGGACCCCAAATCTCCATCAGTCTCTTCCTTTTCTCCCCCTCAGAGCATTGCCACTCCTGAACTAAGGGGGTGGCATAATCCATCCAAGCTTCCAAGTCATCCTCCCCTGTAGGCACTGGCACTGTGCCAGAAAAAAGTTTCAGCCTGCGATAGGAATCGAGTTGTATAGGAGGGACCACTAAGGGCAGTGGAGCCAAAATAAAACTCTTGGGGGAACAGGGGAAGGTACCTGGGGAGACCTGGGGGGTAGCGTCACTAGACAAATCCAATGCTTGCAGCAATTCCTGGGTAGTCCTCCCCTCCACAGTAAGCAATTTAAGCAGTTTATCTTTAAAACTATTAGTCTGGGGAACCCCCCCCAGGAGTGACTGATCCACTCCGAATATGAACTAGCCTCCATCCCTGTGAAGCACCCTCTGGGTAGATCACTGGAGATACCCTCTCGGGGTCAATGGCCACACTGCACAAAAGTAGCACCTGCAGTGTCTGGTCGAGCAGGTCAGCTATGCGCCCCTTTACCTCCACTTTGCCCAGACATTTAATATGCTCTGCTGTGGAGACAATGTCAGCTGTTGGGGTTCCCAGGGGCACATCTAACAGTAACACAATTTTTTGGGAGTCCAGCTCTTCGGCTTCACCCCACCCCATCAGTTTGTGTACAATTGTCTTAATAGGACCCAACTTGATTTTTGCCAACATATCCCCTTCCAGTTTTTCCATTTCGTATGCACTTCACTCACTTGGCAACTAGGGGATGCTAATCCCAGCGGTGCCTCCAATTTGTAACCCCAAGGGGGCGCTACCCTTAGGGCTACTACTCCTGCCTGCCTCAACTGTGACAGGGTGAGGGGCCCAGATCCATTGATGGGTGCCTCCACCCAGAGGTCGGGGTTAAGACAGTCAAGATTGACTCGGTCACAGCCCTCTGGGTTACTGCAACCCCCCTTTTGTCCCCCTAGTGGCTCATACGGAGTAATGACAATACTTTTCCTCTGTACACTTACCCCCCGGCTCGTATGTCTCAGCTCACTCCGGGGACCCCCTGGAAAGTAAAGCAACGTTATCACACTTTCACTGTACAGTATATCCTCAGTAAAACACAATCCAGCCAGGGTACAGTTGCAAACAAACAATCTGATTTATTTAAGGGGGATAACAAGGACAGGGGGAAATCAAGGTGATTGGCTTATCACTATACTTATCTACCTAGGGCTCTGTGCACAGGCCTAAACCTATTAGTTACTGTCCCTGGGTACCCGAGCCCTAATGGCTAGTCCCTCGTGGCAGCTGGTTGGGGCCCTGACACAAATAAGCATTTACTTTCCTGAGAAAACCAGAATGAGCAGAAGGCTCAGTTAATGCTGGCAGCAGTATAACGAAAGGATTTGGTATTTCTTGCCACTTGTCTGAAAGACTAACAGGGAGCTACCCTGATCCAGTACTCACACCTCCAGCAGATAACCTTCCTTCACCACTTGCCGGGCTGAGCCTGAGCTTCAAGAACCTCATCACACATTTATATGGAAAACAATAGAGGGGTACCATACCAGGCAGCTGCTTCCAGGACCCACACGCACTCACAGCAGATTCGGGCATTACACGGCAGCTTCAACTTTCTGGATGGACCGAGCGTGATTCAGCAGATTCTCCAGTCCTCTCAGGTTGAGCCTGGTAGATAGCTGTGCTGCACACAGCCTTCTCTGATCGCATGCCGGCGGATTTAGTCTGAAGCACTGACAAGGCAAAACGGCTGCCTCAGGCCTTTCATGCGCTTCCCGCGCGAACATTCAAACGGTGCAGAAGCTCAGAGCTCCCTTCTCCTTCACAGTCATAAACAAATCTGCCCCTAGCAGCATGGGGCACTCCTTACAGTTCGGGCACTACCCGATTCCATTGGCTGGCGTCACATGCCAGTCAATTACTCTGGTCCTCAGTGGCCCGAAAGAGCACCATAGCCCATAATGCCTTTCCCAAAATTACAAGCAATTCCTCTATTGGTCAGATGGCTCCACTAGAGTTCCAATGTACTGATTGGTCCAATTCGGCAGTTCGGGACCAAAATGGAGGAGATAATCAGAATAGTCTTTGCTGCAAAGAAGGCAGGTTAGAACAACTACATTATCATTGTTACTCTAAGCTATTTCCAGCCAATAGTTACATCTTTTCAGAGGACTCCCTTGACACAACTAGCGATGGCAGAATAGAGCGCTTACTCAACAGTCCGGGCGGGACTCGGGCATAAAACCACACAGCCCCCCCATTTCAACTAATTATAACTGCGAACAGGCAGCCTTTAAAGAGACAGTATACGGAGGCTTTAAAAGCGCTCACTGGCTACAACATTTAAGCGGCTTTACACCGAACACCAGCCAGGCATGGAGTATTTAAACGAACTCCAGGAAAGCTTTTAGGAACCCCCATTGGTAGGGGGGTTACATATACAAGACACTAGAGAGGCCCCACCTGGAGTACAGTGTACAGTTCTGGAGACCTTACCTACGTAAATACGTAGATAGGGTAGAGAAGGTTCAGAGGAGGGCAACAAAGATGGTACAAGGATTGCATCACAAGTCCTATGAGGACAGGCTGAAGGACTTGAATATGTACTTCCTGGAGGAGAGGAGGGAGAGAGGGGATATGACAGAGACATTCAAATACCTAACAGGGAGGTACAGGGTGCAGGAATACATTATTTTTGCAGCGAAAAGATGTTCCAGGACTAGAGGGCATGGGATGAAGTTGGAAGTAGGGCAATTCAGAGGAAACGTGAGGAAGAATTTCTCCACAGAAAGGGTGGTGGACAAGTGGAACACCCTGCCAGAGGAAGTGGTAGTGGCTGAAACAATCACGGGATTTAAGAATGCATGGGATAGACATAAAGGAATTCTGGAGGTCAGAGGGGTAAGGGGCAACAGACTTCTAGAAAAACAAAGTGAACTTACAAGCTTAAATGGGCAGACTGGGTGGGCCATAGGCCCTTATCTGCCGACAGTGTCTGTGTATCTATGTATCTATGTTACTTGCTGATTACAGATATTACAAGTAACATTACGCTGCAGGACGATCATGCTCCTTGCATGTTGTCCAAAGGTCACAGATATGTGTACAGTCCATTTTGCTGTGTGTCTCTCAGGGCTTGTCATGGATAATGCAGTAATTTTATTTTATTTCGTTTTTGTTGACCGGGTAGGTGCACTAGACAAATCCTGCCTATTTTCAGGCACGACCCAGGGGAGGGGGATACAGATGTATGCCAGCTGACCTTGAACCAGATTAAGCTGTTGGTGGTATTTTTACTGAATGAGGGACATTTTGGCCAGGACACCGGGGAAATTTCCCTTACTCTTTTCGATAAGTGCCATGGGATCTTTAACATCCACCTGAACTACCACCAATCCAGGCAGATGGGACCTCGGTTTGACTTCTCATCCAAAAGACGGTACCTCAGAAGTGCAGCACCCCTCTCATGTACTACAGTGTCAGTACTGGGATGGTAATCAAAGTGCCAGATGTGGGAACTGAACCCACAGCCCTCTGATCTCCCAGCCTCAGAGGTGAGTGTGCTACCTACTGAGCCACTGACACTGACAATGTATGCACATTTGTGTCTGTATACAAATCCTAGTCATATCACTTTGTATTTGTTGGCCATCTGCCAGCTTGTACCCAATATCACTGTTTCCCTGGTCTGTCCAGTTCCCTCACAGGACCACTGAGGGGCACTGTGGTGTAGTTTGTTGATAGTATTGATGCTGGTATGTGTACTTAGTGGATGCCTATAAGCAAGGCCCCTGGAATTCTGCTATTCTGTGGTTGCAGAATTTTCCGTAGAATTTGCATCATGCCGCAGAATTTATATAGTGATGCAGAATTTATTGTTTTTTGTGAATTTTCATTCAAATATACCATTTTTCCGTAGTGCCAGGCTCCCGCATCCATCTTGTTTATCCTGAAGCCCCTCCTCTATGCTTGGTAGGTGATGTCATCAATGACATCACTTCATATCTTAGCCAATGGCAGGGCTGCATTCTGCCACAGAAATTAATAAATCATGCCACAGAAATCAGAAAATGCTACCGCAGAAACCTAGGAGCCCTTCCGTAGAAAGAAAATTCTGCCGCAGAGCACTAGGGGCCCTGCCTATATGTCTCTTAGATCCTATCCAGGGACAACCTGGCCATGGTGGTGGTGAAGTATGGGGTGACCACGTGGAGGAACATTTGCACCATCAGCTTATCAACCTGCAAGCCGTCAGAAATGGGATTAATGGGCTAATTACAGAGGTAACCAATCCGGTGGTGGAGCTGCAATGCCAGGGTGTGTGCCCTGCTGACTGGCTTTTCAGTGGACTGCCATTCTCCTATGTTATTTTTTGTTGGTGTTTGCCTTAATGCAAGGCCCCCCCATGCTATGTGTCACTTTGTCCTGATTTCTGTAGCAGGGCTTCTAGGCTTCTGCGGCAGCATTTTCTGATTTCTGTAGCATGATTTACTAATTTCTGTGGTAGTGCAGACCTGCTATTGGCTAAAATATGACGTGATAGCATTAATGACATCACATGATGAGCATGGCGGAGGGGCTTAAGGATAAACGAGATGGGGAAGGGAGACAAGCATCACGCAAAATTTGAAATTCCTGGCTACACCCCCTGTGTAATGTGGCTTCTTTGATTGTGTGGGTGAGGTGAAATACGATTTTTTTTTTCATATGTGTACAGACCCCTGCAGCGAAACAGACAAGAGGACTTGGCGTTTGGCTACTGAGCTGACTTGCAATACTTAGAGGAGATGTTGAGGTATAGAGTAGGCCAGTTAGTAGTTCATTCAAGTGGTTGTGTGGGGGAAGGAGATATTTTGGGATCAGAGACAAGTCCATTAACCACCGTCAGAGTGCTTCTACTTGTGTGCATCGGTGGGGGGATGAGCCTGCCTCTGTAACCCAAGTAAACTTGACTGATATTAATTCACTTGGCTGCATTCCTCCTTAGATTGTTGGTAACACTGTTAGTCTGGGGGGAGGGGTGCGCGTGTGACAGCACACTGTCTGTGGCAACTCCTCCTTGCTGATCCCATCCCAGTGTCTGGATGCAGGGTTGGCTCCCTCCCATCACTGTACATGTTCTTGCTCCCAGTTCCAGCTGGGGTTCCTAGATTGCTTGTCTTTGCACTGCAGCATGGAGCTCCCAGTTCTCAGCTCTGTGCCGGTGCACCCAACCCAATTCAGTGCTCACCACTCCCTCCCAGTTGCAAACTGCAGCCGGCCTGCTTGTCCCATGCAGTCATGTCTCCTTGCCCCCTGCTCCCTTCCTGCTTGGACCAAGAGTTACCATCTGGCTGCAGACTCATTGCTGCCCCTCCCCGAGATGGTTTGGTTTCATGGTGCAGCCTTCATCTCCCCTCACCTCAGCATCCCCTCCGAAGAACACAGAACAGGAAGCAGTATCCGGATCCACTCACCCATCCACAGTGGTGTGTTCTGTTTCTTTGCCTACGACGCCCATGTTAGTATATTTGGCATTGAGCTGCTCCCTCCTGTTGCCTTTAAATTTATATCAAAGTCTGGATCGGGCCCTCTGTATACCCCAGGGCTCCGTGTTTACTGCGGTAAAGTGGACCTACATTCTCCGGCAGGACCTCATACTTTCTGCGGCAGAACAACTGCTGATTCTGTGGCCATTCTGCAGCAGATAAATTGTGGTTAAACAGCATACCTTCAAGGGGATTATGTCTTAGTTAACCCTTTGACTGCCTTCGTGCAACCACTTCACTCCACTGAAAGTGGACCAGCAGGTCATTTAACAGTATGTAGTCTAGTCTTCTTATTACAAATCTTAAACTGCAATAACCCAAACTTGATGCAGCCATGGGCATCAATGTTCTCCTTTAATGACTTTTTCCTCCCACCTCAAATTTGAAGGCTCATCTGCTCTTCTTCTGGAAATTGGTGGCCTTTGCTGTTCTCCTAGGTTATAATCAGAGGACAACATGCACACTCAGCTAAAACTACACAGAAGGCAAAACCTGCTTAGATTTCTTCTAGTTTATATTTACAGTTAGCAGATATAAAGAGAGACTCCAACTTGAAAGTCATTTTCATTTTTATGTTTGCTTGCGCGCGTGCACAAGAAACATTATGCGGCTGCTTAGGAGAGAAGTGGGTTGTGGAGGTGCGGCAGTGTGGTGGCCAATGCCAGCACTGCATTTGTGGGCTTGGCGGTGTGCACCCAATGCAGGCCCAGTGTCCTGATGACACTGGTTCTGCAGAATTGCCACCAACTTGAAATGATTTGGCCACTGCAATGAGGGGCCACCTCGTCAGTGCAAGTCAGCAGTTCTGCTGCAATGAGGCGAGCTTCGTCATTGCAGCGGTGCTGCTGCCTGAGTGTAACATTACCAGGGACATGGGCGGTTCTATGCGCCACCTCAGAGCCCCATGAAAGCCGATGGGGCTTCAATCCCCTGTCGGCATGCCCCGACCCACTTTATTTGCTGACGGGGAGCCCACTCCCCGTCGGCATAATGTCCCCACCCCCCCAATTTCTGTTGTGTGCTGAGGGGGTGTCCAATCCCCCTCGGCATCATGCGCCTCCCTAAACAGTCTTTCTTTGCCGACGGGGGGCCCAATCCTCGTCGGCTTCAGTCCCTCTCTTTCCAGTTCAGTTTGCCAACAGGGGGGCCCACTCCCCATCGGCATAATGTCCCCACCCCCCCAATTTCTGTTGTATGCCGAGGGGGTGCCCAATCTCCCTTGGCATCATGTGCCCCCTCCACCTGTTTCTGTGCTGACGGGGGCCCAATCCCCGTCAGCTTTGGTCCCCCTCCCCACAAATGCAGATGGCACACTGGGAGCCCACCCCAGTGTACCAAACACATCTGTGAAGGAAGAAAACTGACCTGCATTGTATTTTGTTCTATTTTTTACCTGTAAAACGAGAAAATGGTCCCTCGACGTGTCCGGTGCCCCTCCCCCAACCCGTGCTCTCCCTCTGCGTACCCCACCTCCTCACACCCCCCTCACCCCATACTTACCTCCGGAGCCTGGGGCAATGATCTTTGGTGGACTGGAAACACGTCTGCACTCTTCAAAGCTGACCGCAAACTGAAGAAATGCTGGTAAGCTGTATAATGGCATAAACAGGGTTTTTTCAACTTTGGCGCATATCTCGGGCATTTTGGGGAATTTTGGCACCAAATTTTCAACATGAGGTTATTGGGACCCCCTCCTTATTAATTCAGTCACTGTCATGGCATTATTTGGTCCCAAAAGGTAATTTCGCGGTCAATGCACAGAATCACCTTTTGGTACCGATTAATGAAACAACTGTGCCACTGTTCATGATGTGGGCTCTCAAAAAGCCTGTGTTGCAAATTTGGTGAAAAAAAATAAAAAAAATGACTGTTTTTCGAGTACGTGTTGTGCAGTTCCCACGCATGCTCGTAACTTTGCGAATCTGTAATATTTTCACTCCAGATTTCAACACTGGCATTTTCCACACCTCCTTATGAACAGTACAACTGTCATTTTACACATCCTGGCCGAAATGTGTTTTCACACTTCCGGTGCAGAATAGCGCAGTCGCTGTGGGAAATCAGTGTGGGAAACTGGATGGGGAGTTGGCAGAGCAAATAAGGAGTGTATGTAGAAGGGGAGTGTGGTGATAGTGGGGGATTTTAACCTACCAGGGGTTGACTGGAGCACCCCAGCCACTAGCAGTACCAGGGAGCAGGTGCTCCTTGATGCATTCCAGGATGGCCTTCTGACACAATTGGTAAGTGGCCCTACAAGGCTTGGTAGCACTCTGGACCTAGTACTAGCAAATGGGGAGGCAGTGAGGGAGGTAAGGGTGGAGGACCCACTAGCAGGTAGCAACCACCAAACAGTGTGGCTCGTTCTCACGCTGGGCAGGGAGACAGGAGGCACGGGCACTAAGGTGGTGGACTTTAGTAGGGTGGAATTTGGAAGGATGGGAGCAATACTGTGAGGGAGACTCCAGGATATAAGGCCGGGGATGGATGCAGAACAAAAGTGGGGAGTCATAAAGACTGGGCTAACAGATGCCACAGTAGCCTGCATCAGAGCCAGGAGTAAGATGAGCAGAGCCAAGAAACCACGCTGGCTGAACAAGGAAGTGCTGCAAGGGGTGAGGGCATAGAGGGCTGCATACTGGAAGTACAGGAGAACAGGGAAGGGAGAGGATAAGGAGGCTTATGGGAGTTGGTCAAGGGAGGTGGGCATGAGGGTGAAAAAAGCTAAAGCCTCAAGGGAATTAAGGTTAGCAGAGGGCATAAAGGGAGGGAAAAGGACTTTTTTAGGTATGTCAGGGAAAAGAGGAAGTGCGAGGAACATATTGTGAGGATAAAGCAGGGAGCGGAGTGGGTGGAAAAGGGGGAGGAGCAAGCGGAAATTCTAAATGAGTACTGCTCCGTTTTCACTAAGGAGAGGGATGGTCCATTACCAGCATGGGCTGGGGGGTGGGGAAAGGGGGGGAGGAGGTGATGGGCAAAGTGATCACAGGGAGTAGGGTGTCAGAGAGGCTGAGGGCAGTAAGGGTGGACAAGGCACCAGATTCCGACGGCATCCACCCCAGACTGCTGAGGGCTGAGCTGCTGGCAGATCTGTTCAACACCTCCCTGGAAATGGGGTGTGTGCCCCAGGACTGGAGGGTGGCCCATGTTATGCCCATACACAAGAGTGGGCCTAGGGAGGAGCCAGGAAATTATTGGACGGTCTGTCTCACGTCCATAGTGGGTAAGCTTATGGAGATGATACTGAAGCAGAGGCTGGTGGCATTCCAAGAGAGTAATGGCCTCCAAGATGACCGGCAACATGGGTTCATCTCAGGGAGGTCTTGTCAAACCAACCCAATAGAGTATTATGACTGGGTGACAAGGGAGTTGGACGGGGCCATGCGATACATGTTCTGTACTTGGACTTCAGTAAGGCCTTTGATACAGTGCCTCATGGGAGACTGGGGGGGGGGCTGATGGCAGTGGGGTGGGGAAAAAAGATGACTAAATGGATAGAGAACTGGTTACAGGGGAGGGTGAAGAGGGTGGTGGTGGGTTGGGAGCTCTCGGCACCTAGAGCAGTGACAAGCATGGTGCCACAGGGGTCGGTGCTGGGCCCAGTGCTATTTGGGCTCTTTATCTCTGATATAGCACACGGAGTGGGGAGCAGGGTTAGTCTGTTCAGAGATGATACCAAATTGGGGGCAGTGATGGATAAAGAGGACGGATGGGAAAACTGCAGGGGGACCTAACCAAACTAGAGACATGGTCGGTGGAGTGGCAGCTAGGATTCGATGCAAAGAAGTGTAAGGTGATGCACTTTGGGGCTAAGAACCAGAAGAGGGACTATTGGTTGGGGGAGGGGTGAGGTTGGGGATCACAGAGGAGGAGGAGGAGGAGGAGAAGGACCTAGGGGTGTTGGTAACTGGGAGCATGAGCAACTCAGCCCAGTTCAGGAGAGCAACAGCAAAGGCAAACAGGATGCTGGGGTGCATCGCAAGGAGGTTCTCATCCAGACACAGGGATGTGATCCTACCTCTCTACAAATCATTGGTCAGACCACACCTGGAGTACTGTGTGGAAATACTGGAGGCCATACCTGAGGAGGGATATAAAGTTACTGGAGGGAGTGCAAAGGAGGGCAACAAAAATGTGAAAGGGGATGGAAGGAAGGGAATATGAAGTTAGGCTGAAGGAGCTGAACATGTACACATTGGAGGAGAGGAGGGATAGGGGGTTATGATTGAAGCATTTGAATACCTGAGGGGGGTAAATAAACCTAGCACTGAGGGGGTGTTTAAACTGAGGAGCGGAAGAGAGACGAGGGGGCACAGACTAAGGTTAGAAGGGGAACGTTTCAAGAGGGAAATGAGGAGGCACTACTTCACTGAGAGGGCGGTATCTAGTTGGAATGCACTACCAGAGGGGGCGGGTAACATGTAGGACAGTCAATAGCTTTAAGAAGGAGTGGGATAAAACAAGAGGAAGAGTCAGGGAGGCAGGGGCTGGGACAAGCGGGGGAGGAATGGAGGGGGAGGAGGCTGGGGCAGCTGCAATCTAGTGTGCTAGCTGCACACTCGGGCAGACTTAGATAGACCGATTGGTCTGTTCTGCTGGCAGATTCGTATGTTTGTATGTATGTTCATATGTAAAATCACAGTGACTGTTCATGAGCAGAGGTCCTAAAATGCCTATGTTGAAAATTTGGTGACAAACGTCCATAAAATAACTGTGTTACAAGCATGCGTTGTGCAGTTTCCACGCACCCTCATAACTTTGCAAATTTTGTAGTACTTTCACTCCAGATTTTTAACATTGGCATTTTGTCAGACCTCCTTATGAACAGTACAGCTGACATTTTTTACATCCTGCCCGAAATATGTGTTTACACATCTGGTCTAGAATAGCACAGTTGCTGTGGGAAATCAATGTTTGATACAGATTAAGAAAATCATAGTGACAGTGTTCATGAGCAGAGGTCACAAAATGCCTATGTTGAAAATTTGGTGAAATAATTCCACTAAATTACTGTGTTACGCACATGTGTTGCGCCAGTTTCCATGTACGCTCTGAAGTTTGAGTATTCTTAATATTTTCACTACAGATCTTCAACATTGCCATCTCTTCACACCTCCCTATAAATGGTGCAGCTGTCATTCTTCGCATCCTGCCCGATCTGTGTTTTCTTACATCTGGCGCACAATGGCACGGTCGCTGTGGGAACTCAAAGTTCGGGACACATTGACAAAATCACAGTGCCACTGTTCATGAGAAGAGGCCCCAAATGCTTTCATGAGGTGGGGGTCACAAAAAGGCCATGTTGAAAATTTGTAGTGCAAATACCAACAAACGCCCGGGGTGTTAGGGTTTCTAACCATAACGTCCAACTCTGTACAGACTGACAGGCATCAGGGGTGTGCTTTTGGATTGCTGACTAATGCTCATGCCATTCCACCCCCACCCTGCAGCCAGTGACAGGCATCAAGATGTGCTTTTGGACTCTTCAGCCCCAGAGTTCACCCCATTCTTCTATACTGCACCCATTTCAGCGAATGTCCGTATGGAGTGGGGTGACTGTAAAGCCGAACACCCCAAGGCAGACCTCAGCACTTGTCGGTGTCTGCAGGATAGAGTGAGGTGCAATGGCATGAATGTTATGGGCCACAACCCAAATGCATACCCCAATGCATGTCTGTCTCTGCAGGTTGGAGGTGGGGTTGGCGTGAAGTTCAATACTTCACTGCCATTCCTATTCTGCATCTGTCTGACTCCTGCATTTTCAATGCTAATACCACCAAGCAAACATTTGGCATCGAAAAATTGTTTTTTTCTAATTTTGATCAATGTTCTTTTAGATTATTATTTTTTTAAATTAAGAATACCCAACTGCCTTGCAACAAACATAATTGTGTGCAGTGTGCAAATCTGCGTGTTGGGGGATTGTCTTCCTATAACAATGAAGAATGGTGTAACTTGCAGTGTCTGTAGGACTTGTTGACTCCTCATTTTTCTTCTGGGGGACACACAAAAAAATGCAAGCAAGTCATTCTTATTAAGCTGGAGTAACCTTGGTCAGCATGTTCTTGTCTCCCAGCAACTCAGGGGGTGGTGGTGTTCGTCAGTCCGTGACCCTCATTTCACTTATGTATAACGGCAATCACTGCAACTCTCAATTCTGATTTTTTTCCATACTTGCCTGCTCCAGTTCTAGTATACCCTCGTCCCCAACTCTGCTGCAGCTGGGCAACTTGACCCTCCTTAAGAATTGAGCTTGATGCTAGAAATTACTGTCACACTTGCAGATACAGATCTGCGGCCCACAGATCAAAACTGTGATTGATGTCTACCAGTGGGGACCAAGTCCTCTGCTCAGTCTTCTGCCAGCCACATGTTTCTGCAATCAGCTCCTCCTCCGATCCCTGCCACCCCACCAAGATGGATGCCACCTCCACGGGCACCGCTGAATCTTCTCACTTCTTGACTACAGCTCATCTTCCAGTTCTTCCTTCCAAATTCATCTTCCAGGGATTCAGCATGCAACGTAAGCAGCCTCACAATGAAAAAGTAATATGGCTGAACTAGACACACCTACTCAGCAGCAAATCATAACTGCTGTGGACCTAGTCAAGCTCTGCTACTCTTGCATCACCCCCCACAATACTAGCTAGATGGAGTTAGGTAACAAGAGCCAGCATGGGTCAAGATGCCATGCGGCCACTAGCTTTTCGGCTTTGTAGCAGGCAGCATCAGTTTGTTGCCCCTTCTAATAAGTATGTGTGCCATGACATACTTAACATATCAGTAGCTATGCTCTTGCCTTGTGTGATCGCATAACATAGCTAGCATTTCTGCGGCCATGTGGCTGGTCTTCCCAGTTTCTGCGGTCAGTCCTGATTTCTGCAGCCACTGCTACAACTGCAGAATCGCAGTAAACATGGGGCCCTGTCTATACCTCTGGGCAACACCTAGTCTGACTGTAAGTATATTTATAAATCAGTGTAAGCCCCCTACAAATGGGGGTTCCCGAAAAGTCTTCCTTGAGCTTGCCTAAATGCTCACTACCAGGCTGATGTTCTGTGTTGTAGCAGTTTAAATGTATTGCCAAAGAGTACCTGTATAGCCTCTGTGTACTGTCTCTTTAAGAGCGGCCTGGATTGCAGTCATAAATAATCTGAGATGGAGCTCTGTTAGAAGATGTACTTGTTTGCTGATCATTTGTTAGAGTAGTAATACTACTGCTGTTTGCTCTAACCTGCCTTCTTTGCAGCATGAACAGTTCTGTTTGTTTTCATCATCTTGGTCCTGGACTGCAGAATGGACCAATCAGTACATTTGGGACTCTAAAATGGAGCCTGCCTACAGGGGCTTGGTGGGGCCAAAACTTGTAGGAATTGTAGTTTTGGGCTTTTGGCACCTAAAATAACTTGGAGGGGGAGCCCTTGTTGTGATTGACAGACAGATCAGGCAACTGAACCTTATGGATCTTGGGGAAAGTCCTATACTGCTTGCAGTTTCAGTTAGATCTAAGTTGGGAAGTGAAGAAGTAACAGCTCGAGTTAGTTCGAGCAGCAATCCATAGTGGATTCACATGGGAGAACTGTGGAAAGGCCTGAGTTTGGCCTGCATGTCTGCCTGCTGTTCCTGAGAGGGAACTTGTGTTTTTTTTTTCAGGCTGAGTCCGAATTTGGAGAGCGAATTAAGTCACCGAATTGTGACCAGGCTTTAACCTGAAGAAGACCGAAGATTTGCTGAATGTGATCGGCCTGTCAGGACTTCCAGCTACCTCTGAACTCCCGGATTGTGCAGAGACTCTGTAATTGCGACCAGAGAGCCATTTGCCTGGTACAGTGGAACTTCCTTGCATGTGAATGTGCTGTGTGCTTATAGTGGGTCGTGATTTGGTTCCCCACTGTGTGTGTCTGAACTGTGTTTTGCTTGCTGGAGGCTGTATCCAGCTCCACGGACTGAATCCGGATACATTTCCATTTGCCTGGGCCCTGCTACACTGGCCCAGCCAGAATACCTGCTACACAGAGAAAGTCATCGACGAGAGACCGGCCTGGGGATCAGTCCCCTGCTCAACGCCTTGAACAGGAACGACTCCTCGGTGATTCATGTGGGCCCTGCTTCTCCGGGCACTCCAGCTCAGCAGCCTGCAGTCTCAATTTCGTCCTGCCTGTGTCCAGTATTGGGTATCATGAGTAAACATCAGGGTAGCTCCCTGCAACAACAGCTAAATCTAAAAGTGTTGTCATCTGATTGTCTTGTTGCCTTTTCTTTCATGAACTGAGCCCTCTGGCTCTGGATTACAAATAATGTGTCGTGCATGTTGCTTTCTTCCATCACAGGGCCCCAACCAGCTACAAAGTTCCTGGCTAGCCCACCATTTTCCTACCTGGTACCCAGAGTGTGTGACTGTGTAGGGACTCTGAACTGCATGCATAACTGTCTGATTAATATAGCTTTTAAGCAAATCAACCTGATTATTTTTTTTTTTTATTTAGTTGTTTAACGCCCCTCCCTTGTTCAAGTCCCCTGAATAAATCAGATTTAACTCTGTTTGCATTTAACCTGACTGTGATTCCAGTTTGTGCCAAGAGTATTGTACTGTTATTTGCTGTGCTTAACCTTATTTTACAGGGGGTCCCCAGGGTCAAGCTAGAGGAACCAGCCCTGGTAGTAAGTGTAAACAGTGTGGGTAATTGCCTGGTGAATAAGGGTAATTGCCAAAGTAATTATTGTATATTGTTCAGGCCACTAGATGGGGAAGAGGGGGGTTACAGTGTCCCGGAGGGCTGTGCCCAGGTTAGCTTGAACACTAACAACCCTGACCTCCGGATGGAGACACCCGTTGCATTACCCAGATCCCTTAACCTGCTACTAGCCAAGCAGGCAGGGATAGTAGCCCTTGGGATAGTGCCACCTAGGGGTTACATCAGCTTTAGTACTCACAGATTAAACCTTCCCTATGATAGGTCGGTATAAAAATACTTTTGGGATCTTTTAGTAATTTCAGTGCATCCAAGTGGTGCGGTAGGATATTCTCTACACTGGGGGGGGGAGCAGGTTTGAGAGTAGGTGTGGGTGTCCCATCTAGGGACCACCAGAGGACTGATCATGTCTGATCCACTCTGTGACCTTAAGCAGATCACTCTGCCTTCCTATGCTTTAGTCCTTCAGGTCAGCTGCAAAATTGGGTAAAGCCAGGACCCCACTGTAAATGAGATGTTCTATCTCAGGTGTGCTAAACTGGATAGATAAACTGTAAAATAAATAAGCTGGCCCAGTGGCACTGAGGGTTGAGGCACTGGATGCCACACCTCACACTGAGCTAGCGACTTGGGTTCGGGAGGGAGCCTGCGTCATCGGGGGTTGGCAAGGGAAGGAGAAGATCGAGTATCCAGAGGACTGCTCTCTTCTTCTGGGGTGGGCTTTGGGGATCTCCCCATTCGGTAGTGGCTCCTGGTGGAGGCTGTGGGGCACAACACCTTGGCCGGGGACAGCCAGTGGGGTCTGGGGTCAGCCCTCTGGCTCTCTTCCGTGCCAGAGCACAAGAGCAGTAGGTGGTCCCACCTCGGAGGACTCAGAGGTGGGGGATTGGGCGATCTGGTTGCAGTGGAAAGGCGACCGCTGAAGGTAGAGCTGGAGGACTTCAGGTGGGCAGGATCATGGCTGAGCCAAGTAACCCCCTGGAGAGTGTCTGGGTAGACAGTGAGTAAGGAGCATAAACAGAATTGAAAAAAACAAACTGTAAAATAAATAAACTGGAGGTGAGATGCTTGGCTGTATGACAGCCCTGTCTGGATTACAGAACACCAGTGTGTTTCCTGGTACACAGTGAGTACTAGGGCATGAGGTTTTCAGGCAGATGATGGACGCCAACTCAATATCAGCATCCACTGATAACATAGTTTTTGGCAAATTCAATCTAAGAGCATGGTTGAGTACTTAGAAAATGGGCTTGGAAATTCCCAGACTCTGATTGGCTGATACCCCTGGCAAGCTGGGCATGTATCAGACAACAGAGCCCAGGTAAGAAGAAGTGCCAGACCCAACTGACCTAAGTACCGAAATTGAGGGGCCATTTCGAATTTTAAACAAATTGTAAGCCTTAATCTGTCGCCATGTTTTTCCTCTCACTTAGCTAACCAAACTCCTTCCCCAGCCCCACCCATTTGTCTTATTCAAATTTAAAAAAAGAAAACGAAGGATGACAGCAAAAAGGCAGCCAGTCTGACTGGCTGCAAAACCCTAATTGATTTCAGCGATAGAAACAAACGAGCACTACCTCTGGTGGCGCTGCTGTCTAAAAGCAGGGCACTGTCTTGGTTTCGATACCGCGAATGCCATGGGTAACCGCACTGCCGCTTTGTCTTATTCAAATTTAAAAGGATGACAGCAAAAGACACAGCCAGTCTGACTGGCTGCAAAACCGTAAATTGATTTCAGCAATAGAAACAGAATGAGCACTACCTCTGGTAAGCTGCTAAAGCAGGGCACTGTCTTGGTTTCCATACGCAATGCCGTGGATAACCTTACTGCTGACCACAAAGTGACAGGGAGGGTGTGAAAGCACAAACTGCCACTTTTCCTTAACTGTGCTCTCACCACACCCACCACAAAAAACTATTCATTTTGTATGGTACCTCAAAGTTGCATATTCACTGTACACTTCAAAGCAGACAGCAGTACTTTTGGGATCGCAAAATGCTGACAACAACTCCGACTCGCTTAGTGAGCAAGTTGGCAGTCAATTCAATCTCCTCTCCACCTCTGTCTCTCTCAATTTAAGTTCAAAAACGGGCCATGAAGAAAAAAAAAAACAGCAGTTTTTATTTCTGTGGTCGGGGAGAGACACAAATAATAATTTATCAGCCGTGCTCTGCTGTCTCTCGATCACAATCTCATGCCCGCTTCTCCAGGTGCCCGTCCATTTTGTCACCACTACCAGCTTGCTCTTTCCTGCTGTTTCATTCTGGGCGTACTGGTAACAACAAGCTGGAGAGCCAGATATGGTGTTCGCGCGATGGCGATTCAACGGCAGGGGGGGGGAGACAGACACATAGATGCAGCATACAAACCGATCATAGCTTGGTGTGTGTGTGTGTGTGTGTGTGTGTGTGTGTGTGTGTGTATGTGTGTATAACCATGACAACCAGCTTCAAGGAAGAACACTCATACAAGGCGGAGGAACTATTTTATTACAAAACTTACTGTAAACTAAGTAGTTATTATTTTTTGAATTAAACCATTTTTTTACAATGCCCATTTCTAAGCGCAATAATACCCTCCAGGGTGGTGGTATTAGGCTATACCGAACCTTCCAGGGCTATAAGGCCCTCCGCCTCCGCGGCGCAGGCCTCATTACGTCCCTGCGGTCCGGTATAGCCTAATACCGCCATCCTGTCGGGTATTATTGCTTACATAGAATTGGATGCCTGGAGTTTTAGACTGCCTTACAATTAATCCTTGTACATCAGTTCTGAGGTATTGAACCAGGGGTGGGTGGGATGGGTGTTATGGACACCTAACAGAGCTGACCTTTGCAGAGCTGTATGGACATTGGATTTAACAGCACTCATGATACTGTGGGGAAGGGATTTACTTTGGGGTAAAAATGCTGTTTTTGTCTCAAAAGCTAAGGAAAAGATTAAATGATAATAAAATGATATCCCCCTATAACCAGTCTTATAACAAGAGATTTGCCGGTGTGTTCTTCATCCTCACTTAAGTGCCCTGACTTGGTCCTTGAATGTATGGGAACAGGCACTGAAGTGCTGGGAGAGAGAGACCCCCCCCAATGCTCTGAGATGTTATAATTTGATTTTAACAAGTGGAAGTGTTCTCTTTCAGAGCACCAGTGATGTAAAAATTTCCTTCAGCTTGCCTGAACCAGTGGACTTTCTTAATGTAATTATCGAGGCCCATTAGGCCTCAGCTTTTACGTGTTTTCTTTCCTCGTACTGTGCGCTGTACATGGAATGGTAGAATCAGGATTGGCATCACAGAGAGCAGAACCTCTTTAATCAGCTACGTCTCCTCACTCCCTGATCCAGCACTGCACATCCCTCCCTCCTCTGACTTGGAGCTGCCAGCTACAGACTCGGTCACCGCTGCTCCTTTCCGAGATGGTCCAGTTTCTTGGTGCAGCCTCCTTCTCTGAGCATCCCCTCTGGAGAACAGGCAGCAGGATCTGGGACCAGCACAGAGGGCAGAACCTTCAATAATAACAGTGAGGGAGATTATTAAATAATATTATATTAATACTTTATATCCAGCGTACTGGCAGTATCCTCAGCCTGGCAGCCTGGCCCAACAGTCAGAGTGCAGCATGGAGCAAGGTGTACATCTGCCATAGAATGCCCACCCTGCAGGACCAGTTTGGGACCAAGTCTAATTAGATGTCTGTTGGCAGGTCAGACTGCTGTGCATTGTTACTCTGATTTCTTCTAGGTCACATTATTCTAGCATGTATGGCATAATATACATCAGAATAACATGACACAGAAGAATATAGTTTAAATCTGTCAGAGCCAGAGCCAACCAGTGGCCAGGCACTGTACTGAGCTGGGAGGTGCAATTTCTGAAGAGCATTATGAATGCATTGAGCAGCCAAGGGCCAAGCCGCATGGAGAGAACTGTGCCATGGCCACCTGCTGGCCAACTGCTCCTTAAGGGCCCAACCTGGCTCCAGCAGCACAAACTTTAAAGCCAGTGTAATGTTTTGTGGCAGTTCCTATCTGGGTTTTGTGGAAATATATATATTTTTTTAATTAAAGTAACATCTATAAATGAGACGGAAGCTGCTGCTGAGCAGGACAGGGGGTGTTCAGCAGTGGCTGGGTCTTTATATTTAAACTTAATTATTTGCAATGCCAGCGGCTGCCATCTGCTTATAGGCATTGGTATTCGTGCAACAGGTTCTGTAGAGCTGTGTCCCCCCCCACACCGTTTAACCATGGTTTCACCCATTCGAGAAGGGACATGACTGAAACCTATGAGTACCTCACGGGGGTGAACAAAGTGAATGGGGGGATCCTCTTTCAAAGGAGGAGTAACACCAGTACACGGTGACATGCTATGAAACTTGTGGGGGGGGGGCTTAAGAGGGATGTGAGGAAATACTTCTTCACAGAAAGGGTGTTAGATGCCTGGAACAGCATGCCAGAAGAGGTGCGGGGGGGAGTGAGGACAGTGGGGAGCTTCAAGCATGTGTGGGATAGACACATGGGTATTATAAACAGAGATAAGGGAGGAACACCTGTGGCAAAGTAAGGTCCAGGAGATAGTGTTAGGCAGGGAAAATAGGGAGACCAGATGGGCCTACCAGTTGTTTTCTGCTGACACTTTCTATGTATTTGGCTTACCTGTAGCTGGCAGCGGTCCAGAGATATTGATGATTAAGTCTGCCCCATATTGATACTACATTGCCGCCATTTTTGAACCCTTGTGATGTCACTAGCAATCAAGGTGTGGCTAACCACACCATAGTCAAGCACAGCTTGATGGTCAGTGACATCAGCATAGTATTAATGTGGGGCTGACTTAATCATCAATATCGCTATTCCGGTATTCGCCGTTTTGCTGAGTTGCTGTTTTTGGAGTAGATGTTTTCCCCAGTTGCTGTTATGCAATGCGCTGTTCTGTGGAGTCGCTATTTTGACGTTTCTGAGAATTGCCTAATAGCAGTAGTGCAGCATTCCTCCTCCTTCACAGTTCCTCCTTCTGACTTTTGCCATTGTTCACGTGCTGCATCCTCAGTCCTCTTTAAAAACAGCTATCATCACTGGATACCTGTCTGGACTACTGCCAGCTACAGAGGAGCCCAAGGCGTCATTTAAATAATATTTTCATGGGCTTTCAAACTATGAAGAACACTGTTCGTAAGCGTTCCCTTTTAAAGAGGAATACCTAATTGTGCCCACGGAGTTGGTGGATGAAAGGATATGATGAACCAAGGCCCCTTACTCTTTCCAATCTGCTACAGACAGGAGAAATTATTTCTGGATGTTGAAAATGTAAAGTTGTTTCATAATTCATTCTGAGTCAACCAACTCTTTGATATATACTCTAAGTGCAGGCTTGAAAACTGACACAGTGTTGAGAACAAGTAAATGCTTTTTTTTTTTTTTTATGAAAGTATATGAATTCTCAGAGTTAAAGAGGACCAGCCTGGAGTTCCTAGTTATATAACCTAGTCCTGTTCAGATGATTCACTGGTGTCTCATACAGGCTCAGCTCAGCAAGGTCCGAAATCTGCTCACTAACATGACTGCAGAGACCAGCTACTGCCGATAATTCACTGTGCTAGATCATCCAAAATTTTTTTTTTTTGCACCGTTGTCCACCGTAATTGTAACCTTATGAAGTGTACTGTATTGTATTAATGCCCAGGACCACCTTGAAAATGAGCTTGCTCAATGGTGTTTATGCCGGGTTAAATAAAGTGATTGATTGATTGATTGATCTGCGCTGTGTATAGGAGTGCTGGAAAAAGTGGCTCAACACTCTTTTTATGGGACAAAATTTGAAATTGGGATCTAAAAAAAACAAAAATCGATTTTACTTTTAACATCTGAAAAAGAAGTAGTAATATATGGTTTGGCCTCGCTGGCACTTGGGTTGATATCCCAGTACTGACACTGTAGTGCAGCTTGAGGGGGTTGCTGCACTTCTGAGGTGCCGTCTTTCGGATGAGACGTTAAACCGAGGTCCCATCTGCCTGGATTGGTGGTAGTTCAGGTGGATGTTAAAGATCCCATGACACTTATCGAAAAGAGTAGGGGAAGTTTTTATTGAGAAAAAACATAACATCACAAAGAAAAAGGGCAAACCATAAGTATGAATACAAAGAAATAATTATATATAAGAAGAACAAAAAACAATGTGTTACATACAATCCTAACAAAAATCTTCACGATATAGGAAAGTGTTTCCATAAATTTGTCATTTTTTCTTTAGAAGAAAACTTCCTATCAGTCATATGTATAGCAAGCAAATCATTGTGAACAGACTCAATTATAACTGAATAAGATATCTGTTGCTGTTGTAACACGAATTTACAGCGAGCTTGCCATAAAAAATACTGTAATAAGGCAAAGAAAACATTTAAAGTGCTTTTATGATAAGTTTTCCAAATCCCTGTATATTCCCCTAAAATGAGAGTATTATAGGTTAATAAATTTAAATGTGGCATCTTCCAGTAAAGTGCTGCTTGAGACCAAAAAGCCTTACTATCCACGCAATCTATAAAAAAATGTTGTTGACTTTCTTCTACATTAATGCATTGTGGTCTTAAACAATATCTTTCATCTAGAGGTTTGTATTTCATATTCCCTCTGACGCCTAATCTTCCGTGAGCTGAAATCCAAATAATGTCCCAAGTTTTGACTGGGATTCTGTAATCTGTTAATTTATGTAATGCAAAAATCATTTTAGTGGGAGTACAATTAGGAAATAACAGTGTAATTTTCTGGACTTCATAAACAATATATGTATAAAAGATTTTTGAGACAGGAAAGTAATTTTGTAGTGGAATCTTCCACTGATATAATTTCTTAAGGGTGGGAAGTCCATACTTAGGTAAAGAATCAGAGGAGATAATTTTGGAGGAAACAATGACCATTTAAAGAAATATTTATACTTAGATTGACGGACCCAAAACTGCCATGGTAATGAAGGTTGTGTCCAAAGAAACGAAAAGAAGAAAATAAAAATTAGAATGGAAAAATGACAGGGTTGATCATGTGTAGACCACCATCTTTCTTTGAAAGGTATGTTAGTCCCTCTTAACAGGGTTAAGTCTGTTTCCCAAGCATCTGGAAAAAATACTATATAACCTAGTTTCTACAGATGTAGGAGGAGGAAAAGATGACTTATATATGTAAACAGGGGTAATAAAAATTGTTTAATAATAGCTATTCTTTTTAGTTTACTAAAAGTCCAGCTTTTCCAAAGGTTTACTTTTAATTCTCCTATGCCCAATTGTCTTTCCCAATTATAGAGGGCATATCATCAACTCCAGACCATATCCCTAATATTTTTGAGGAGTGCGATACAGGTATATTAAAATAGTTAGGAACCAGTGAGAGTGTGTTGTAAAGGTATTATAAAGCTTTTCTCCATATTTAGAGATGCCCTGAAAACTCCCAAAAAAGAAAAAAAATCTCTAATGCTCGTAGTGACAAAGCATTTGCCAATAACAAAGTAACATCATCTGCAAATGCTGTAACTTTCACTTTGTCTAACCAGGGGGAGGGAGAAAGCCCTATAATCTGATGGTCAGAAACAATACTTCTGATGACTGGATCCAAAATAAAAGTATACAGAAAGGAGGCTTAAAGGCAACCTTGCCGTACACCTTTATTAATTTTAATTTCAGTACCCAGTAATCCGTTCACAATTGGTATAGTAACTGCCTGACTATATAGTTTGGTTATCCAATGAACAAATGTTTCCGGAATACCGTAATGAGTTAAAACAAAATACAAATAGGAATGACAAACCGTATCGAAAGCTTTGGCTTGATCAAGGGCTACTATAATCCCAGGATCTAGAGAGTTTTGTGATAAAGTGGAAAAAAGATCTCTTATCAAAAAAAGGTTTTGTTGAATAGTTCTAGTAGGTATAGAGCAAGTTTGTGCTGGATGAATCAGAATTTTTGCGGCCTTTATTAAGCGATTATGCAGAATCTTAGTTAAAATCTTATAATCGGTGTTTAATAAACTAATCGGTCTCCAATTAGGTACCAAACTTTTATCGCCTTTTTTGTGTAGAAAGGTCATAAGAGAAATAGACAAGGTTTTATCAGTTGAGATTGAATTTAAAACAGAATTAAAACTGGAGGCAAAAGAATTCCATATATTTAGAGCAAGCTTTATAAAACTCATTAGGTATGCCATCAGACCTGGAGCAGTTCCAGTCTTTAACTTTTAATAACCTCTGCAACTTCATATGAAGTAATAGGAAAGTACCAGGGACTGTAAAAGATTATCTGGAGCTTAGGTAAAGTGGGAAATCTTTGAAGCGGAAATGTTTCTATAGGCAACATGGTTGAAGACGAAATATTCTTGTATATGTTGCTGAATAACAGACAACATACCTATATCAGTGGTAATCAATTCCCCCTGTGAATTAACAAGTCCTGTCATTAAGGTGTTAGTGAGACGAGTTTTACAGGCCTGGAAAGGATCAGACATAGGACTTTATTTAATTCCATATTTAAATTCTAAATCTAAAGATTTAGCCCTATCGTATTGAAAAGCTTTCATTAATTTCTTTATTGTTATAATTTGGGAATGAACTAAGTAATGGTCTTTAGGCGGGAAGGACATTAATTTGTACAACTGATTTCTATGTAATAAATATTGAAGATATTCTGAATTTGCCTTAATTTTGCCCCACTTAATGAACAAGGATTTAATTTCACCCTTCAGTTGTACCCACCAATCGTAGGAAAGGTCAAATAGATCCATAGTAGAAAATTTGTGAAAAAAAAACTTCTAATTTAGAAAAAGTGTGGCCCTGTAAAAAGGAAGTGTTTAATCTCCACCGACAATTTACAGAGGAGAAAATAGGGGGAATATGTGTCAGTGAGAGATTGCCAATTAAGATAAAATGATCAGAAAATTCAGTAGGTGTGACTGAGCAAGATTTTGGAAAGAGATATCGAGAAACAAAAATCATATCAATACGAGTTGCAAAAGTATGTCTGAAATATGATTCACCGCCCTGTGGGTGTAGACTTCTAAAAACATCTTGGAGACCAGAATCTTTAATAAGTTTGTGAAGAAAATTAGTATCGCAATATATTTTTTTCCAAGCTGTTTACTCATATTAATGTCTAGGAGCACTTAAAATCTCCACCCCAAATTATATGCTTTCTAGTTAGCAAAAGGGTTTAACGTCTTGAAGATCTCTATCCGAGATAACTTTGTCTGAGGCGATACAAATTAATCAGGCTAAAGGAAAATTCCCAAAGAAAAATCCAAAATTAACAACCTACCAGGTCTAAGATCTATCACTTTAGATATTTTAAAGACGTATTCCCAAATAATACCCAAGACCATCCACAATATCTGGACCAAAGGTCCAAAAGGAAGGACCCCAAATCCATTTGCTTTGCAGCTGTTTGGTTTCAAGGAGAGACGTCACCCTAGTCTCTTTTAAAAGAATTATATCAAGTTTCAAAGACCCTAAATACATCAAAATGGGCAATTGTCTTTGAAATGTTTTTATACTACATACATTGTATGATGCTAGCTTCAAGATGGTCATAGGGAGCTAAGGGGTCAAGGGCCATGTTTTTGGCTAACTTTCCTTTTCTTTCCTTTTTTTCCTTTCTTTTCTTTTGCTAACTCCGTTGCTTTGCTATCTTCGTCTTCAGTAATAAGTTCTGACACATGAGAAGTATCAGATTCAAGATCTGACTCCCTAGGGTCATCTTGTAGGGGGGAAAAAACATTTTCCGTAGGTAATGGGGTTATAGGAGGTTGTTTTATAGAGGCTCTAGTGAGGCGTCTGCTCTTGACTGTTTCAAAGGGGGCATGGAAAGGCCAGAAGTCTGTTTACTGGAGGCGAGAGGTTTGGGAGTAGCGTGGCTGTCTACAGAAGTATGGGGTTCCTTAATACCAGTCCCTGTTGTCTTAGGAGTGACTAAATGATCTACAGCCTGAGGGGTTGGGGGCATAGAAGCAGTTTTATCAAGAGGTCCTTGTTTCTTTGCATGGGCTTTTTTTAATAAGTCATCCTGATCCCAACCTTCAGTACAATTTCTGCGAGCCCAAGGGCACTGATGAAAGGCATGGCCCTTCTCGTCACAGAGGTTGCACTGAAGATGTAAGTACACATATCTAGAGAATGACCAAAACCTCCACATAAGGGGCATTTCAATACGTCACAGACACTACTAATATGGGTTTTAGCTCCACACTTGTAGCAAGCTCTGGGTTGACCGCCATAAAAGCAGACTCCCCTATCTTTACCCAAAAAGAAACTGTTGGGAAGATGCACAACTTCAGAATTAACTAAAAAAAGCTTCACTTTGAATTTCCAGCCCCCAGTCCATATACCTTCAGAATCTAATAAGGCCTCAGGCGGACTCAGAATGTCACATTTAGACTGTAACCAATGATAAATGTCACTTACATTTACCCCTTCATTACGAAACATAATAGTAATGTAACGGATTTGTGGCCTAGTAAGTGGATAGCAAAAAGAGGTCCATACAGGTGTGGTTTTGTGAATAGGATTTATCCCAAAATTTGTCTAAGTGAATATTAGTCTGAAACTAATGTCAAACGAATCCTCACCTGAAATGTGGATTAAGGCATAAATGTCAGAAGGGGAAAAGCCCATAGAAATTTTCAAAAGCTGTTTAAAAACATAATACCTATCCGGATGCTCTGGGAGACCGCCTTTATATCGTATCCGAACAGCATTATGCCTCGGGGCCTGCTCTAATTTATTTTTAAATAACTCTGACATAGGAGGTCTGGATTGGGAGCCGTAACCCCCCTCCTGTAATAACATTTCAGCATTATCCCCATGAGTCCCAGTAGAATTATTAAAGGAGGTATTTGGTTTCAAAGAAGCCAAAGTACTCTCCCCACCCTCAGTAATTACAGCGCTTTCAGGTGCAATGTCTGAATGTTGTGTAGAAATACCTGGGCCCAGTGTCTCTGAATCGGTGGCATGCTTTGAAGATGAAGAGTCCGATGAGAAGGTAGTCCAGGCAGAATCAGGAATCCAATGACCGGAATCAGTCTTTCGCCAGCCCACTCCTGTAAGAGCTGAATCTTCAGACCAGTCCAGAGAGAAGTCCTGTGGGGCCTCATCGTGTAGTCCAAAGCACCGTCGCACAGTTTGTGACGCTCGGAGTCTGTTCGTAGAAACAGTCCCTGTAGCATCAGTTCTCGGGAAAATCGTTCCGTAGAGGCGCTCGTTTCTAATGTATTTCCAGGTATCGGAGAAATGCACTGAAGCAGGGTTTAAATGCTGCCGACTCCATTATCTCCTCGCCAAGCAAACTCCCACTCGCTGGAATATCCCCAGCCAACTCCTGGACACTCATTTTCTCCTCCGGTGCTGTTTCCAGCGAGGAATGTTCATGGGCAAACTGGGTGAGTCCTGCAAGGCTGTACACAGAGTAGCATCAGATACCCGTACTTTCACCGACCTCCATCTCCGAGTGCTGTTGCTGAAGTGCTGCCATCATGCAGCGTGACGTCAGCGAGACACCTACTGACGGCGACTAGGCAGCCAGTAGGGGAATTTCCCCGGTGTCCTGGCCAAATTTCCCTCATTCACTAAAAATACCACCAACAGCTTAATCTGGTTCAAGGTCAGTTGGCATTCATCTGTATCCCCTTCCCCCGGGTCGTGGCTGAAAATAGGCAGGATTCGTCTAGTGCACTTACCTGGTCAACAAAAACTAACTAAATAAATAAATAAAATAAAAATATTTTGGGCAAAAAAGAAATACAGATGGGGGCTCAAGAAAAATGTAGACCAAGCTGGATTTTGTATGTAATCTTGCTTATTAATAACTCAGCTTGAGGGGTTTTAATGAAATAGGATTCTTTGTAACTTAATATTGAGAAATAAAATGTACCACAGCAATTCTGTGTGTACATTAAAATGTGGACTTGTTTTTATGTACAGTGTGGAGAGGGATGTATTATACAATTCTGATGCATTTTATATGTCCTGTATAAATTGTACTGTTTTTAATTTCTTATGACTTTGAAGCTAGTGCACAATGAAGAATTACTTACACTGGTGTCTCTCTGAAAATTAAATTCTTTAAAAAGCAAATATGTCTCTCCAGTGCTAAGTCAGAAACTTCCAAGAGTTCAGGGTTTTTCCTTCTTTGATAACTGGGTAAGACCCACTAGGCAAAGTTTACAGTGGCGACCCAGGAGCAGAGGGAAAGTTAAGTAACTTGCTCTGTTACACAGTATGCAAGTGGAGGTTGTGGGACTCAAACTCGGGTCTGCTGCGTGTACCAGGGTTGTTCACTGCTCAGTGTTCTAACCTCTAGGATGTAGTGCCAACCCAAAATTCCCCAAAACTTGGAAGTCAAAATACTTTCCAAGGTCCCAAATTTGGAAATCAGTATTCAGTGAGTGACCAATTTGTGGATGTTATGATACAGATTATACAATTGCAAGAACATGCAAAGAAAACAAAACAGCAAGGAATGCATGTACCAGAGCAATCCGTCATGAGAAGGCTAACTATTACAGGAACGCCTTAGCCAGCACCTGGAATGACGGGAGTAAATTCCGGTGTAACCTTGCTGAAGTGACTGGAAAGGATCTCAAAACAACATCCACAATGTTGAACATAGATGGTACCATCACTCTTGACCATGTAATCATTGCCAACGCATTTAACACCACTTTTGCTGACCTTAGTTATGTTCTACCCCCTAACTTTTTTGATCCCACCACAGTCAACCCAGCTCCTGTTAGTTCAGGTTTGCCACCAGGGCACCCTCCTTTCCATTTCTAAGCAATCCCGGAAAGCCTAGCTAAAAAACACATTCTTAAAGTGCTTGGAAAGTCTAGGGTCAGTGGTGATTCACTGGATATGAAACTTCTCACCCTCACCATTGACGAAGTCCTGCTCCCACTAACCAAAATCCTCAATCGTTCCCTCATGTTCTCCCAGTTCCCCCAAAAGTGGAAACTGGCAGTGGTGACTCCAGTCCATAAAAGTGGTGACAAGATTCTCATGAACAACTACAGGCCTATATCCATCCTCCCTCCTCTATCCAAAGCCTTGGAATGGATAGTGGCTGATCAGCTCACGGAGTACCTTGTAAAATACAGCCTGCAATGTTCCCAGCAGCATGACTTCCGCAAAGGGCACAGCACTACCATGGCACTCCTCGAATTCACCACACATATCCATCATGCACTTGATCAAGGCCAGTTGGTCGGCGCCTCTTTTATTGACCTGACTAAGGCATTTGACACTGTCGATCACTGCATTCTCCTCAAACAATTATCCCTCCTTGGTCTTTCAAGTGAAACTACCCTCTGGTTTCAAAGCTACCTCAGTAACCAGACCCAACAGGTCAGGATTGGTGAATTCCTCTCGTCATCCCTACCAATCCACTCTGGAGTACCCCAAGGTTCTATCCTGGGTCCCTTGTTATTCAGCATATTCCTTAACAATCTTCCTGCCTCCTGCCATGACAGAATGTTACTGTATGCAGATGATGCAGTAATCTTCACTTGCCACACCGACCCCACCTCCCTTCAGTCTCAACTACAGAAAAGTTGGAAGACTGGTTTTGCTCACATAAACTCATCCTTAACCACAAAAAAACTAAAACAATGTTGTTCCATGGAACCCCCAACAAGTACAAGGACCATGAGCTCATAATTAACAGCCACGAAGGTGTCACTCTTGAGCAGGTGGATATGTTTAAATATCTGGGCCTGACCCTTGACTGCTCCCTCTCGTATACCAAACACAGTGACAATATCGCTAAAACTGTGAACTCCCATATAGGGCTATTATACAAGCATAAACATTGCCTAATGGCTGAAGCCTTGAACCTCGCTATCCAAGCTCTGTTATCTCAACTATTGACTACGGGCTTGTTATCTATGGATCCACTACTGATACTGCACTCCGGCGCATAGCTGTTGCCCTTAATAAGGCATGCAGACTCCTTATTTCAGCTGCCCGCCTTTCTCACACGTGTGACATTTATGAGCAGGCTAACTGGCTCCAGCTATCCGGCAGGCTAAAGTATCAGACCTGCATCCTAGCTAAGAAGACATCGTTGGACCTTATGCCCCTTGGAGTCCAATCAGTATTGACCCTGCAGCGTGTCCGCCGCCTAACTAGAAGATCGGTCAGTCTAACCTTTACAATACCTCATTGTTGGACCTCTCAAGCTCAGCGTTCTTACCTTATCAGAGCCTCCACCTGGTTCAACTTACTACCTACAGAAATCTCCAACATTGCCATGATTGGTGCTTTTAAGTGTAAACTGCATCAGCACCTCATGGCTAGTGCCTTCTGTGATTGCTTCTTATAATCCCCTCCAGGCATACTACCCTCTAGCATCCCTCCTCACTGCCTCAGCTCCTCCTCCTCCTCCTCCTCTCCTACCCCCCATTACTGGGTATAGGATGAATCTGTCTCCTTTTCTTTTTCATCCCCCCTTTCCTCCTCCCTTGCTGTTTCCCATCTACCACATACCCAACGCAATGCCCTCCCCATTTCTCCCCTCCTCCTTCTTTCTGTCTCCCATACCACCCCCTCACCATCACTCTTCTTTCTCTTTTCTCACTAACCCACTCCTAGCAAAGCTTCACTGTGCCACCTATGACTTGTACTGTATAATTAACTTGCAACACAATTCCTTGACAATGCCTTTGACTGCTATTATTGTAACCTTGTCTTTTTTTTTTTAAGTTCTTTTGTAATGATCATGTTATGTTTTGTACCTTATTGTCCTTATTGCCTTGACATGGAACCTTTGTAAAAGAGCCCTCGGCTCAAAGGTGTCATCCGATATACAAATAAATAAAATAAGAACAAATCCTGTGTCCTGATTGGTTAGTGACCACCTTCAACAGTGACATACGTCCCTGCACTCGCCATACTGTACAACGGTCTTCATTAATCACTAAAAAAAATAAATATTTTAAAATGATTTTTTAAAATTCTGTATAAAAATGATGTATAATAGCAGTCAGGCACTCCAGGGTGTGTGTTGTGGGGATAATGTCACTTCTTGGATGCTGGATACGCTCAGCTTTTCGCCACGTGCCCAACCACCTGAGGCATGATGTCATTCCAGCATCACACACACACACACACACACACACACACACACACACACACACACACACACACACTCATGCATTATTGCTGAAATACAACTAGTAAAATACCATTTTTTGCACATACACCTACATTTTATTTACTCCAGTGCCTTTAAAATTGAAAATCAGTGAATTTATTGCCCCTTTTGCCCTTTTGGAAGTCAACCCCCCCCCCCTTTCAGAAAGTTATGACCTTATTTGTGGAAGTCACATACAGTTCTTCCAAAACGGAGTAAATTGAAGCCAAAGACATGGCAGCAAACAAGATCACACTTTGCACACTTTTGTAATTTGTTAGAAGATGATATATGCATCTGAATATGTCAAACACAGAAATGAGGAAGTATGACACTGCCGGAGGTGGATGGATTTATAAGTGCAACTGATTAGCAGATTTGGCTCCAGGATATGCTATAAAAATTCTATCTAAGTTCCCTGCAAGTAGAATCATGCACTTTTTCTTTACTTTGCAGGCAGATGTTAAATAAAAATTAAATTATTTTATTAACAAAATACAGCTGACCTCAGCTAAGCCTAACACTTCTGTTGTCCCTTTTAAAACCAACATGGATGCCCTCGACTTTGATAGCACAGCAGTTGTGCAGCTGTTTCACCACTGGCTCTCTGGGTTGGCACCTCTCAAGCCAGAGAAACTGAAAACCAAAAGACCAGGATAGGGTGGGCATCCACTTCAGCTGCAAATTGTTTTGGGAAGGTGGGACAGCTGTTTGTGCCCCCTCCGATGAAATTTGTATTGTATTGTATTTGTTTAATAAATGTTCTCTGACTAGCACTTGAGTGCACCGTTTTTTTTGGTGTGTGTTTTTGTTCTGCTTCTGATGTACAGCTGCCCTCTGGAGACATCCTGTACTTCAAACCCCAGGAATTACTCAGTCTGCTTAACTAGTGCAGTCAGCCTTCAGTGTTGAACTGCCCCAGAGAGAGAGATTGGAATGTATGTAAATGATGGAACTCTCATTGGTTCATGCCAATTTCAAACTGCTGCCCCTAGTAAGTGCTCAGATTCATTTCTCCGCCTGCCATTTCAGATGCCTCGGAGAGCTCTCCTCAGCTTCTTTAAAAACTGATTTATTTATGAAAAAATTTGGTCTTTTACTTTTATTTTAACATTGCTGCCCCTATTTCAGGTATTTAGTAAGTTTTTGTGTGTTTTTTTTGACTTGTTACAGCAGTACTTCATAGTTCCTCGGAACCACGGTGAACCACTGTTTTATAGTAATTTCTACCACTTTTGATTGTTGTTACTGTTTTACACTCTGTTCCTCTTTGGGACCGTAGTGTTTTATTCTTTATTTTGTTTACTGTTTGCCCGGTTCCTTTTCTTGTCAGGAACCAAGTGATTTGGTCGGTTCCATCTATTTTTTTTGTCTGTAGGGAACCGACAATTTTTTCCTCTCATATATTTGAATAAAAAGAAGTTTCATTGCACTTTGGGAACCAAACATTCTTTTTGGGGGTGTATTTGTTGTTTTAACACTAATGTCAGAAACACCTAGAAAAAAGAAACAGACAGGACCAACTGGTTTTAAAAACTGTACTAGTTGTGGACATTTAGTAGCCAAAGCGGATAACCACGACTTGTATATTTCCTGTCTGTGGACTAGTCATATTTTTGCTAACTGTGATATCTGCAAAACTTTCTGCCCCAAAACTCTCAAGAAAAGGGCCAAAAAGTTGAAAGAGATGGCCTCTAAGTCTTTGGAGGAGCCCTCCTCTTCTGAAAAAGACAAGAGTAAGGAGCCGGTGGAAAAATCCATCAAGAAATCAGATTCTTCTAAAGCAAAAAGACCAATGGAACCAGCCCCGGAACTGGTTCCTGGAAAAAAGAAACATAAGGAAAAGTGTACCGCTGCACCTCCTACTGAAAAAGCAAAGGAGCTCTCAGTAAGTAGACCGGCCATGCCCTTTGCAGAGGAAATTGCTAAGACCGTGCAAGTATTACAGGCCATTCAGGCTGCCGGGCCATTGGTTCCTCCACCGGTTACCCTGTTTCCTCCAGTTCCCACTTTGGTTCCACCTACTCAGGAACTGGTTTATTTGTGTGAGGAACCAGAGGAGGAGGAGGAGGAAGAAGAAGAGGAGGGAGAACACATAGAGCTAGAAGTCTCTCCGGAGCAGGACTTCGGTTCTCCCATCAGAGGTCTATAGGATTACTCGTCTCACAATTCCTTTGTGAGACAGATGGTAGATACCCTTGACCTGTCCATACAGGAGTGAGTAGAGGATGAGTTGGAAGCTGACTTCCTGGACATGGTGGGTCTCACCCCCATGAAAAGATTGCTACTGCCCATTCATAAATCCCTCAGAAAGGCAGTATTAAAAATTCTGCAAACCCCAACTTCTGTGACAGGGGTGGACAGAAAGGCAGATAAAAAGTACCAGTTAGATCTAACGCTGACTTTTTATTTACTCGCCCTGATCATGAGGGAGTGGTACAGGTGGCTGCCTGTGACAGGGCAAGGGTGCCTTTGGCATCCCATCCCCCTGACAAGGATTCTAGAAAAATAGATGCCATGGGAAAAAAAGGGTACATGGCAGCTTCTCTCCTTATCAGGCAAGCCAATTAAATGGCTTATGCAGCTCAGTACCAAAAAGCCTTTTGGACCACAGTACTAGCTATGTCAGATAAAATACAGGGGGAAATGGCAGAGGACCTGACTGAGACCAGCAGGACAGCTTTAGATGCCACAAAATATCAGTACCATATGGCAGCAGATGCCAATGACACTGCTGCCAGGCTCATGGCCCTCACAGTTTCCTTTTTTCATCATTTATGATCATTTATGACAAAACGTTAGCCCAAATCTGTAAGTGTTTCCATAGTTCCTAGCTGTCCTGCTGACGGTTCACTCCGTATCCTTACCACATCCTGCCACAAACCTAGTTCCTCCCCTCCCTATTTTAATCAAGTCCATTAGTCAGCTGCCATAGTGGCCCTCGGCACCCAAGGCACCACTTCTCAGATATTACTCTCCTCTCACCGTTTAAGTGGAACATACAGACCTCATTAGGGGCCCCTATGCAGCCCAGAACCCTCACCCAAGTATGGTAAACGGTCACTGAGGGCCGAAATGCAAAGAATTGTACCCTCTGATGGAGGCTTGACTAAGAATGACTAAACATGCCATCTCAACTTCTGCATACATGGAGTCTGTATATACCACAGCAAAGCTGAGTGATGCATGTACTGTATGTTCCTACAAGAATGCTTGGAATGTATATTGTGCATCCACCACTTTTCTGTAAATTTGTTTGTAACTCTTTGCACATGTTGTACTTTGTATTCTTAATCTATGTATGTATAACTGTCTGGGACAACAGCAGGTCCATCTTGTAAATGAGCTTGCTCAATGATGATCATCTGGATAAATAAAGATTTGATTTGATTTGAATTTTTTTTATATAGATGTTTACAGTATTTTTCTTCTGGGGCCTCTTCCCGCCTACGTTACCTACCAGACCTCCTCCTGGTGAGAGCAGAACTACGGGGGGTGACCACCCCGGGAGAGGAGAGCTGCCTTTCGGTTGCTCAATCCTTCTCTCCCCCCCCCATGCCGGCTCTTTGACCTGAGGTCCATACCAAACCTGGGTTGCCAGCGTGGCGTGAGGTAAGGTGCCTCAACCCTCAGTGCCACCGGGCCAGCTGGCCCTCACAGTTTCTATGAGGAAATCTGCATCTACTAGGCAACATGGCAGCGGCCACAGCCGTAGTGCCAGGATCAAGGTTTCAGATGAGGGACACTCAGTTCCACCTAAGGGTTCACTGGTCCCAAAGGAGGGATGCTCTGGCTAAGCTGGTACCTATCTCAAAAACTCTCATACAGGCATTGCAGTGGTGGATGAACAGGCAGAACCTCAGAGAGGGAACCCTCTTCAAGAAAGAGAGCCCCTCGCTAGTTCTCACTACAGATGCCTCCCTGTTGGGGTGGGGGGGGCACACACACTCGACCGCACAGCCAGTGGCACATGGTCCCCTCAGGGATCACTCCTGCACGTCATCCTGTTAGAACTCAGAGCAGTGTATCTGGCCCTTCAGGCCTTTGCACCTCAGCTAAAGGGCAAGGTGGTACAGGTCAGAACAGACAACACCACCACCATGTATTACATCAACAAGCAGGGAGGCATCAGGTCAACCCTACTATGCACAGAGCCATGAAGATCTGGATCCTGGCCTACTCTCTGCAGGTGTCCCTGTCCACCATCCATCTACCAGGCAAGGACACTATCCTGGCAGACTTCCTAAGCAGGATAAGCCAGAGCCATCATGAGTGGTCCATCTTTGCACAGGTACTACACTCAGTGTTCAGCAGGTGGGGAACACCAGAGATAGACCTCTTTGCCTCCCCAGACAACTACCAGCTGCCACAGTTCTGTTGCAGACCTCCAGCAAAGGGAACTCTGGCAGTGGGTACCCTGACATTGGATGGTCAGGCAGATTTCTTTATGCCTTTCCTCCTTTTGCTCAGGGCACTGATAAAACTCAGGTCCCAGTCAGCAACTATGATTTTACTGGCTTCAGACTGGGTGAGACAGCCGTGGTACTCGCTCCTGTTTGCCCTGTCAGTGGCACAGCCAGTTCACCTCCCTCAGCGGTACAACCTGCTGAAAGCCTCTCAGGGCAGGATACTGTACCCCAGCCTCAAGTCCCTTTGCCTCAGGGCTTGGGTTCTTGAAGACTTAGAGTTTGCCAGTTTGAACCTCTCTGAAGAGGTCCTGACTGTTCTTAGGGGATCTCAGCAACCCTCAACCAGGAAAACTTATGCTTTCAAATGGAAGAGATTTTCCATATGGTGTGGCCACAAAGGCATCCACCCTGCTATTACCAGATTATCTGTCCTTTTGGACTCCCTAACCCACTTAAATTCTTCAGGCCTTAGGCCTTCTACTTTGAAGGTACACCTAGCTGCAGTCTCTGCCTACATCTCAGCTGGTAAAGACAGATCTCTGGCATCTCATACTGTCTTTCGAAAGTTCTTTAAAGGTCTGCTTCACCGCCACCCTCCCTTAAGGGAGCCTTTACCGGCCTGGGATCTGAAAAATTGCATTGCCAGGCTAATGGACCCGCCCCCCAAGCCAATGGCAACTGCAGATCTGAAGTATGTTACTTGGAAAGATGTTTTCCTAGTAGCCTTTACTTCAGCTGGGCAAGTAAGTGCGCTTCAGGCCCTGTGCACAGATCTGAACTATATTTTATTCCACAGGAATAAGGTGGTACTTAGGACCAATAGGAAATTTCTATCCAAGGTGGTCTCAGATTTCCATCTGAACCAGTTTACTACACTGTCAGTCTTTTTCACTGCCAACTCTAGCTCAGGAGAGCGGAGATTGCATAGCCTGGATATCAAGAGGGCACTTAGCCCCTATCTTGACAGGACCAAGACCCACAGCCCAGAGGTTACCAGTTATTCCTCACCTATGGGGAAGTCAGTAAAGGTAAACCAGCATCTAGACAAACCACTGCACACTGGATAGTGGCCTGCATTTAGTTCTGTCACAGCAAAGCCGGTAAGCAGATCCCCTGGGCCTCAGTGCACATTCTACGTAGGGCACAGCTGCATCAGTAGCTGCAGCAAGAGGCACACCCCTGCTGGAAATTTGCAAAGTAGCTACATGGAAAACTGTTTACACATTCACCAAGCACTACTGCTTGGACATACAGTCCAAAAGTGATGCCAGGTTTGGCACAGCAGTTTTGCAGAGCCTTTTTCCCAAACAGGTTCTCTGCCCTACCTCCAAAGGTACTGCTTGCTAGTCTGCATTAGTTAAGCAGAGTGAGTGATTCCTGGGGTTTGAAGAAAAAAATTACTCACCATAGTAATTGTTTCTTCCAGGGGATCACTCAGTCTGCTTAAGCTCACACCCTGCCTCCCCTATCAGAACCAGGAAAAAGGGATCTCTTGTCTCACATCCCTACTGGTCACTATATGTCCTACTGTTTTTTTAAGCTTGATGGTTCAAGTTTTTTTTAAACCAGTTGGGTTTTATTGTTGTCACTTCTTACAGGGACCATTCTTTAGGGGCCCCCATACGGAGAAGGGTGTTAAGTAGTTAGTTAGGGTGCTTTCACTTTGTAAGGCTTCATAATGAATCTGAGCACTTCAGAGTGCAGCAGTTACTATGGGCAGCAGTTTGAAATTGGCACAAGCCAATGAGAATTCCATTGTTTACATACATTCTAATCTGTCCGGGGCAGTTCAACGCTGAAGGCTGACTGCAGTCTCCTACAGACCCCAGTCTGGAAGGTGGTGCACACCCTATTTACTCCCTCATCTCGTCCACCGCCCCTGATACTTAAAGTAAATAACTCACTAGTGTCTGATCCACCAGCTGTAGCTGCAGAATTTAACTCCTACTATACTTCCTGCTCTACTGAGCTATTGAAATCCTTCCCCTCCTACTCATCACCCTCTACCAGTGTGCCCCCTCCATCGCCCTCCCACCTTCCCTTCTCTTTCGCTACTGTAACCCCAAATGATGCCCTAAGTGCCCTCCTCACCATCAACCCCTCTAAAGGTGCCTCCCCTGATGGTCTTGACCCAAAACTCCTCTCCCTCTCTGCTATGGCCATTGTCTACCCCCTCTTAATAATCCTAAATCTCTCATTCTCTACTGCTGCTGTCCCCTCTTCACGGAAACATGCTGTGGTCCTCCCTCTACCCAAAGGGGGTGACCCCTCATCCCCCAACAACTATCACCCAGTTTCACTCCCCCCTACCCTTGTCAAGCTTCAAGAACACATTGTACTCTCCCAACTCACCTCTTTTCTATCAGACACCTCCTTTTTTCACCCCCTTCCAGTCTGGTTTCAGGAAAAAACACTCAATCACCACCTCTCTCCTACAACTCACAGACGCCATCCTAACTGGGATGGACAATGGGCAAATTACCTCTGCCATTTTTGTCGACCTGGCCAAGGCCTTCGACACTGTCTCTCACTCCCAGCAGCTGGCCTACCTCCCTCCGTCACAAACTGGTTCAAGGTCTACCTTATTGGTAGAACCCAATCAGTTAAGATCTTCCCTTCCCCTTCCGATTAGCACTGGAGTGCCCCAGGACTCAGTATTAGGCCCCCTCCTATTCTCCATCTTCTTAAATGATCTTCCCTCTGTTTACTCACCATCCTCTACTATAAATATGTTTGCCGATCATACAGTCCTGTATGCATCTGGTTCCTGTCCTGTTGCGGTTTCAACCAGCTTACAGCAAGACTTCGACAAGGTTCAGCTCTGGTTTGCTAACCATAAACTTTTCCTCAATGCCAAAAAGACAGTCTCCATGACCTTTGGCACAAGGCAGAGACTCTCTAGGCTTCCCTCCCTACTCACTTTTCACACCCTTGAGGGGACTTTACTTGAGGACACATCCCCTTTCAGGTACTTAGGTGTTTGGTTGGACCAACACCTAAACTTCTCTGGACATATTGAAACCATCCAGAATAAACTGCGCCCGAAGCTTTGTGCCCTGTTCAGGAACTGTAGTTGTATCCCTCCTACGGCTAGGCATGAACTTGTTCAGAAGATGATACTGCCCATTTTTGACTACTGTGATGTGGTCTATGGTGCTGCCACTCAGTTCTCCCTGGCCAGACTGGCACCCTCTTCAATTCCTTCTGCCGCTTTGCCCTGGATGTCCCCCCCTTGCATCCATCACTGCAGTCTTTATCGTGCCCTATCCTTTACCTCTATTACAAATAGGCAACTCTCAACCTGTGCTAAATTCACCTACAAGCACTAGTTGGATGAGCTCCCTTCCTACCTCACCTCCTCCTTTATAACACCCCCCCCACCCTACCATTCTCTTAGATCAACCGACTCCCATACCCTGGTTGTCCCCAACAGATCCACCCAAATCAGCCAATCTAGTTATTCTCACCGCCTCCCAAAAATTTGGAATCCCCCTCCCCAAAATCCAGCATTCATCCTCCGCCTACTCCATCAGCTGTGCCCTCAATAATTACCTTGCACCTAGCTGCTCCTGCCATGTCCCTCCCTAATTCCCTCTTCTAAGCCCTGGACAAACCCTACCACCCTACCCTCACTTTCATTTTACCCTATGCACACCCACCCCCGAAATCCCTAGCTCTTCTCCCCTTTCCCCTAATTGCCCCTCCTTACTGGCCTCCATTGATCTCTCACAGAATGCAAAGGACTCTGAATGCTCTCCATGGGTCTCTCTCCTTACCCCCCAAGGGGCTTGTATCTCTCATCTGCTCCCTTCCCCCACCATCTTCTAGGGGTCTCTCTGGGACACTGCCTTACCCCCTTCTCTCTGGTCCCCCCAGTCCCCTTGCAGGGTTCCTTGCATGCTGAAGAGATCTCTAGGGGCTCGACTCTTCCCCCTTCCCCACCTCACCCCTTCTTCCCCTTTCCCCCTTTTCTTTCATGTAAGCACTTGTTTACTTATTAACCTGGCACTTATTTTTGTTCTCTCTTTCTTCATGTTATGCTCAACACTGTTGTAACACTGTTTGTAACACCTGCCTTACAACTGTATGTTAATGTTGATCTTGTAACTTGAATGTTAATTGTCTCATTCAATGTGTACCCCTTCCCCCCAGGTTGCACTGGGAGATGAGCGACTTGTTGCTCAGTGTGCCTTCCTGGTGAAACATTTCAATAAATAAATACATAAAAATTAATTAAGTAGACTGAGTGATCCCCTGGAAGAAACATAATTACTATGGTGAGTCATTTTTTCTTCTCTTACTCTCTTCCCATCCCCACTGACAGTCTTTGTGGGACTGGAGAGTGCTTCTGACTGCTTGGTGACTGAGCATGAAGGAGAAATTCCAGGTAAGCCCCCACACTTTGGGGAGGGCTACACTCTCCCTCAAAAAAAACTCGACACCCTCATCAGTGAAGTCCAAAGTTAAACTTAATCATATTTACATAGAGTCCTCTGCCTAGACACATATTCCTAGCTAGCATATACTGTAGCAGCAAAAAATAATAACAGTCTGCCGAGACATTTAACTTAGTGGGACCCCACATTAATAGTTGTGGTCACTCGGAGGCACACCTGAAGGCCATTCTATGGAATGATCTGGGAGTTAATATGTATATTTGGACATATATGTAATATTGGATGATTACTGTTAGTTTTAATTATGCATATACAGGGAAAGGGTACACAGGGAAATAACTGCTAACCACAAAAGGTAATACATTACCATCAGTCAGATGGCCGATAATTTTTTCCTCCCAGTTTTTGTTTTGCATATGTCCTGCCTCCCTCGGTTGACCCTGTATAACATCAGGATGCCTCATCGATGCACAAAAAGTCCGCTGTGGAAGAAGGTAAACCCCTCATGGCCCACTACAGGGGATCACTGTGGTTGCAGAATCACAGTATTACCCTCTCTGGTTGAGGAAGCACAACAGCTGACAGCACCCCCAGTCATCAGCGCCCATATCACTGGTGCCCAGGCTCTCTCCACAGCCCAAGTTGCCCATGTCAGAGCACAGAGCACTCCTGCTGGGCCATCGGACGGCTATGCTCTAGGGAAATCCAAATTTTGCTCCCCAGGTGACCATAATGTCTAGTCAGTAGATGAGCCAGTGATCCCTTCCCCCCAAAAAAGAGAATGCTGCTTAGTAATGATTGTAAACATAACTAATGTTTTGACCCTGAATTACACAGAGGCCTCTTTTATCAGTCGAGCATGAATTACTTAACAGCTCCTCTCTTGTACTAACCAAACACAAAGTGATAAGCAGTTCCCTGGTAGAATTATTGTTTTGTTTTTCAAACTTTGAACTTCATCCTTTCTGTCAATGAATTCTGAGTAGACAACTAGAGCTGCTGACAAGCGAAAACAAACCACTAATGCAGCACATATTTTTTCCTTATGTTAGCAACTGTAGTTCCTAGAACATCAGTGTTAAAAGTTCATAAGTGTTGATAAATCCCATAACTGTGTTATAGGAGCCATTGCATGTTGGTGGCTTTTTTTGTATATGGACAGCAGGTGGCGCTCTCATGGGTAGCACATGGCACTCTCATGGGTAACGTGGTGCTCTCTTGGGTAGTGAGTGGCGCTGTCATGGCAGTAAGTGTCTCTCTCATGGGTAGCAGATAGCACTTCCATGGGTAGCACGTGGCAATCTCATGGGTAGCAGGTGGCTCTGTAAGGAGAGCATGTGGTGCTGTCATGGGTAGTGTGTGGTGCACTTAGGGGGAGCACATGGCTCTCTCATGGTTAGTTTATGGTGCTCTCATGGATAGCGGGTGGCACTGTCATGGGTAGTACATGGTGCTCTCAGGGGGAGCACGTGGCGCTCACATGGGTAGTGCATGGTGCTCTCATGGGTAGCGGGTGGCACTGTCAGGGGTAGTGCATGGTGCTCTCAGGAGGAGCATGTGGCGCTCTCATGGGTAACATGGTGATCTCGTGGGGGTAGTAGGTGGCACTGTCAGGGGGAGCACATAGTTTTCTCATAGGTAGTGCATGGTTCTCTCATGAGTAATGTACGGCGCTTTCAGGGGGAGTATGTAACACTTTCATGGGTAGCAGGTGGCACTTTCATGGGTAGTGGATGGCACTCTCATGGGTAGTATATGGGGCTCTCAGGGTAGTACATGGTGCTCTCAGGAGAAGCACATGGTGCTGTTGTGGGGTTTGGCTATATAGATAGCCAACGTTTGCAGTATCGCTTTGGTACCTCTAAAAGGAGTAAGTGTGCATGTAACCATGATGAGGATGACTCTGTTCATCTCCTGCTGTTCTACTCATTATATAATGCAGAAAGAAGGTTGTATCTTGTGGAAATCCTGGCATCTTTGGATATGGAACCCCGATATCAGTATAATTATCTCCTAAAAACCATTAATATCAAACATTTGGAGGCTGTAGCACAAATGTGTTATAGTACAGAAAGAAAAAAGTTACATATCAAATCCTAAGCTAGGAATATTATGGGATCTTACTATGAGCATATATGCCAGGAATTCCTTACATTTAATTATAAAAGGAAATATTTGTGAGCTATTTGACAACCCATATGTGCGTTGGAAAATATTATTTTAGATGATGGATTTTATCTAAAAATCATATCTTTTAATTGTTAAGAAGCGTTTAATAATTTTGCATTATTTAAAATTATTTATTGATGTATGATTTGTAATGACTTAATATAAGTTGAACAATAAAGATTGACTTGACTTGATGCTGTCATGGGTAGTGGGTGGCACTCTCAAGGATAGTACATGATGCTGCCATGGGTAGTGGGTGGCACTCATGGATAGTATATGGTGCTGTCATGGCTAGTGGGTGGCACTCATGGATAGTATATGGTGCTGTCATGGCTAGTGGGTGGCAATCATGGATAGTATATGTGTTGTCATGGGTAGAAGGTGGCACTTTCATGAGTAGTGTATGGGGCTCTCAGGGTAGTACATGGTGCTCTCAGGAGAAGCACGTGGCACTGTCATGGGTAGTGGGTGGCACTCTCATAGGTAGTACATAATGCTGTCATGGGTAGTGGGTGGCACCCATGGATACTATATGGTGCGGTCATGGGTAGTGGGTGGCACTCATGGATAGTATATGGTGCTGTCATGGGTAGCAGTTGGCACTTTCATGGGTAGCGGGTGGCACTCTTGTAGGTAGTGTATGGGGCTCTCAGGGTAGTATGTGGTGCTCTCAGGAGAAGCACATGGCACTGTCATAGGTAGTGAGTGACACTCATGGATAGTACATGATGCTGTCACGGTTAATTGGGTGGCACTCTCATGGGTAGTATGTGGCACTCTGGAGGTAGTGCATGGTGTTCTCAGGAGCAGCATGTGGCATTCTCATAAGTAGCTAGTGGCACTGTCATGGATAGCGGATGGCACTCACATGGGTAGTGCATGGTGCTCTCACGGGTAGCACATGGCACTCTCATGGGTAGCATGAGAGGCTTTCATGGGTAAAGCATGGCACTCTCATGACCACCACCTGGGTTTAGGAACCAGCCCAAGATGCTGGCAAATGGGTAGCTGATTATCAAGGAGTGTTGTCACTGGCAGCGGAGGCCCAGTCGGGTGAATCGGTGATGCTCATCCCCTGGACACATGAAGGCTCACCTTCCAACCGTAGGGGACGGTGTATGCTGCAAGGTCCCCAGTGGGTATAAAGCACCCCACAGGGTGGTGAAGGGTCAGTATTACATGGGGATAAAACAGCCAGGCACTAGCTGTATGACAGCCACAGCTGGTAGACTCAGGCTTTACCCCACGAAGCCCATCACTTGCACTGGATCCTAACTAAGTAGGTGGGGGAGGACACACCCTTCCTGTTGAGAAGTTTCATTTCATTTCATTTCATTTCATTTTCATCCTTATTTCAGGTTAAAGCCCATTGAGAGAAGCTTATTTGCAATTGGGACCCACTTCAAATCACAATACAAGTTACACATGTAGGCATCATACGGAGATACAGCCGTGGCAGAAGTGATGCATTTAGCAGCAGATGAGGCTGGGCAGTCGCCTGCAGATTGGAGGAAGAGTTGCCAGGGAGAGAAAGCTAGATTAAAAAAAAATACACTATAGAGCTGAAAATGAAGTATAAAAAAATAGGCAGAAGAAACAATCACATATGTGTAGAATGATAGATGCATTAATTTGAGATGTATGATGGTGAACAAGGCCTAGTCCTGTTGCTGTATTCAAGGTAACTAGGAGTCATTATTTACTGTACTTTTTGGGTTTCATGTATGGACATTAAAAAGGATTAAGTAGCGTCACATTTCAAGAATGGATCCCTCTGGCCACCCCGGTGAACCCAGGGTAGCGGGTTGCACTACCGTGCAGGCAAAGTGAGTTTGGGTGTGAGCTTGGGAGGACACATTGAGGGTCAGACCTGATTACAGAAGCTGCCGTTCAGTGGCACACTGCGGTCGGGAAGGGATGGCAGTGTGGATCTGGTGCTGCAGTGACCCTTGTAGTGTCCCAAGGGGGCTTGCTCCCTCTGCAGGGACATTGCTATGGGCAACAGAGGCATTACCTTGCTGCAGACACACCAAGAGGAAGAGAGAGAGGACATGGGGAAAACCCTCTCACTATCTGTATGATGACCTGGGTTCCTGGACTCCCCTGATCCTAGTGCCTGCCTGATACCGAAGCCTAGCTCACATAGTAGGATGCAATGGGGGGGGTGGATTGCCCTCCCCTGGAGCCCCTGCCACAGAGGGGAAGCCATTGGGGACATTGGATGGTGTGGAACCTGGGAGAGAGACCAGAGGTCAACAAGTCAGAACATGGTGTATCCCTGGGACCAGGGTACATCCCTGACAAACATGGCTAGGGAGAACAAGCTCTTTAGAAAAAAAATGAATCCTATGTATCATGAAAAAGATTCATTTTAAAGCTGACCCAGTGGCATGGAGGGCTGAGGTGCTCAGCACCTTACCTCCTGCCACACTGGCGACCCGAGTTTGGGAACGGATGCAGATCACTCATGTGCTGGCTGGGGTGAGGGAGGATTGAGCATCCAGAGGACAGCTCTCCTCCCTTGGGGGAGGTTACATGGCCCACTGTAAACTGCCACTTAGAGGCATCCAGATGGCAGTGCAGGTCTGGGCACGTCACGCAATGGACTGACCAAGGCATTTGAGGACGTCTCCATGGAGGTGGAGCTTGTCGCCACACCATTGCATGGAGAAGGTTCAGGGGAAACCTAAGGTGGAAAACCCCTCTAGCCTCAGGATGATGTCTGGTCCCCCACAGCTCCGCACTGATGACCAGACTCCTGTCACAGTCCAGTTAGCCAGGATGTCAGTGAGAAGGTAAGTCCCGAAGAAGCCAGGTGACAGGGCTGGGGAGCTGGGCAGGAGGGTGTGGCCAGGGGTGACCGAAGGAATAATAATCTCTATGGAAAAAAAGAAAAAGATTAATTTTATGAGCTATTGCTCTGCTGATATATTTGCTGGTGCCCAGTTTCCACATATAAGTAAACCATTCAATCCCTCAGTATGCTTGACTATAGCAGTATTGCCAGCTGGGTTCAGCTGCCCCAGAGGTGGTGCTTATGCTAATGATGGCTGGGCATTAGCCAATCAGAAAGCTGCCTGTCGGTGCTGCTGCTAGTGAGATGGATTAATTTCTCCTCCTACCGGAACAAGTTGGCCTTGGAGCTCTCTCCATTTCTCATCATTTGAAGACATTTATTTTCATTAAAGTTGTTTTATTTCTGTAATTTCTGCTGCCTTTAGTGTTTTTTTAGTGTTTTTTCGTTATTTATAATGTTTTTCCTCGGTTCCCAGGAACCGAGAAATCTTCCCCTGATAGGGGTTTTCACTGCGGTTTCCAACGCTTTATTTCTGACTGGAAAATTACTTTCTGTGATAAAAAATGTATTTTTTTGATATTTTAACTTCAGTTTTTTTATCAGTTCCCTTGTTTTTGAGGGAACCGCGTTTAGCTGTAACTTTTCTGTTATTTGTTATTTTGGAATTGATTCTCATTGTTCCACCGTGCTTAGGAACTGACCGTGAATTTTTGTTTTTCCCTATTGGGAACCAAATATTTAGTCTTCTGCCGATTTTGGTATGTCAGATAGACCTAAAAAGAGAACTGAACCTGTGGGTTTTAAAAATTGCAATAAGTGTTTTAAAATCATGGCCAAGGCAGACGGCCACAATCTTTAAGTTGTTTGGATCCAGTTCATAACTGTGAACTTTGCACTAAATTTTGCTCTAAAACAGTTAAGAAAAGAGCAAAAAGACCAGAAATTATGGCTTCTCAGTCTCCTCCCCTCTAATAAGTCTTCTGCTGAGGTGTCCTCCTCTCATCATAAATCTAAAGATAGGTCCTCTGAGGACCTCCTAGAGAATAAGTCTGACAAAAATGTCATAGGTTTCATAGGTAGAGTCAAGCTGGAGGGACTTTCGTCCATAATGCTTGCCCATCCCACATTATTTAGAATTTAATAGTTCTTCCACGACAAATGTTGTCCAGTCAGACCAAGCCAAACAAAGAGACATTCTGAGCAGGTTTCTGATTCGGTGCCTGCCAAAAAGAAACAGAAAAAAAAAAACATATCATTGCCCCTCCTGCCGAAGAGCAAAAGGAGATTCCAATGACACAACAAAATATGCATTTCTTCTGAGGAGTTGGCAAAGGCCTGGCAACTTTATCAAACCTTTTAAGCTATGGGCAATTTATTTGGTGCCCCAGGTAGTCCTTCCACACCTGTTCCCACAGACCCTAACCAAGGCCAGGGTTTTAATTATAAGGAAAGTAATGATGATGAGGAGGAGTGCATAGAACCTGAAGTTGTCCCCTGACCAGGAATTTGGCTCCCCTTCACAGGGTCAGGAGGATTTTCCCTCCCATTTCACATTTGTCCAAAAGATGGTGGGCACCCTGGACCTCTCCATACAGGAGACTGCTGAGGAGGATGAGGAGGCGGACTTTCTGGACATGATGGGTCTCCCTCCTCCCAAGAAGCTGCCTCTTCCAGTTCATAAGTCCCTTCGCAGGGCAACTTTCAGACTGCTCTGGAATCCCACCTCCATTACTGGGGTGGATAAAAAAAATAGAGAAGTACCAGCTAGACAAAACTAATGCTGAGTACCTCTACACTCATCCTGACCATGAAGGTGTGGTACAGGCTGCAGCCTGTGACAGGGCTAAAGTGCCTCTTTCTTCGTTCTCAGACTCCTGATAAAGAGTCTAGAAAACTGGACACCATGGTCGAGAAGTCTTATACTACAGCCTGTCTGCTGCTACACCTCTCTACATACATGGCATACACAGCCCAGTACCAAAAGGCTTTGTGGAACTCAGTCCTGGCTGTTAGCCAAAAGGCTTCTGGCAACATTGCTCAGGACCTGGCGGAAACTGTCAAAACTTCCTTGGATGTCACAAAGTACCAGTTTCATATGGCAGTGGATGCCAGTGACACTGGCTCCAGATATATGCCCCAAGGCGTTTCCCTCAGAAGGTTTGCTTGGTTAAGAACTACCAACCTCTCTCAGGATACTCAAACTGAAGCTATGGATTTCCCCTGTGAGAAAAATTCTCTCTTTGGGGACAAAACAGAGGCATACATGAAAAAAGTGGAGGAATACAAAACCACCTACAAGAGTAATGCAGCTAAACAGAAAGCTTCCACTTCTTATAGGCCCCAGGGAAGAGGAGGCTGAGGCAGGGGTTACTACTCCAGAGTCTTTTATCCCATGTTCATGCCCATGGATTACTCCCAAATGAGAGGTTAATTCAGTAGAAGGACTCAAAAGCGTACTGACCCTGCCCCCTCATCTAAAGCTCAGTCCAAACAAAACCCCTGATGGGAAAGCCCAGGTCGCCTCCCCCCCTCCCAGTTGGAGGAAGGCTGACCCACTACCTCCATCAGTGGCAGCTCATCACCATAGACAGGTTGGTGCTGGAGGTGGTGGGTCAGGGGCTCGCCCTGCAGTTCAGGAAATTCCCCACACAGCAGAGAAACAGGAGTTTCAAGCCTATAACTCCCACAGAAAAAATTCTGTTAGAGTCAGCGATCAGATCTCTCCTGATAGCAAATGCAATAGAAAGAGTGCCCCCCTCCCAGTAGGGAAAGGGTCACTATTCAGGATACTTTCTCACCCAAAAGAAAAATGGGGACTGGCGACCCATTCTAGACCTCAGGTACTTAAACATTTGCTAAACCCCAAGTTCAAAATGATAACCCTGTCAGTAGTGATCCCTTCCTTACAACAGGGAGACTGGCTAGCCTCCCTGGACCTCAGAGACGCCTACTTTCACATCCTAATCAGACCCTCTCACAGAAAGTATCTCAGATTCAGACTGCCCTCAGGCCATTGCCAGTTTGCAGTACTACCATTCGGCCTGTCTTCAGCCCTAGGGTCTTCACAAAGTGCCTTGCAGTGGCTACAGCCCATTTAAGAAGACAAGGGGTCTCTATCTTTCTTTATGTAGACGACTGGATCATAGTAGACAAGCCTCCTCAAAAGCTCAGGCATGCTCAATGACTCACTCAGCTCACCCTGGAGTCACTGGGGTTCCTGATCAACACAGAAAAGTCTCAGCTGGAAGCAGTCCAACTTCTGGAATTCATGGGAGCAGAGCTGGACACCCTGGCAGCAAGTGAAAGCTCTGCTTCCGCTAGATAGAGTAGAAAACCTCCAGACCCTGCCAGACTCCTTTGTTCTTGGCTGGCCAAGGCCAGCCAGGCACTTTCTCAGGCCCCTAGGCCACATGGCCTCCACTATAGCAGTAGTCCCCGGTGTCAGGTTTCAGATGAGGGGCATTCAGAATTATCTGGTGACTCATTGGTCTAAAAAAAAAAAAAAAGAAAGACTCACTGTCAAAGCTGGTTCCAGTCGTCAAGACTTTCCTACAAGCCTTGGACTGGTGGAAAGACAGTCACAATCTCAGGGAAGGAATTCCCTTCCAACAGAAGGAACCCTCCAGAGTGCTCACTACAGACGCCTCCATTCTGGTGTGGGGAGCATACCTGGCAGACCAGTCTATAAGTGGGGTATGGTCTCCCAGGGAGTCCAGATGTTATATAAACCTTCTCAAACTCAGAGCTATGTATCTGGCCATAAAAGCCTTTGCCCCCCAGCTCAAGGGTCACTCTGTCCAAGTCAGGACAGACAACACCACCACCATGTTTTACATCAACAAGCAAGGGGGCACAAGATCCTCAAAGCTCTGCATGGAAGCCATGAAGATCTGGTTACTGGTGTACTCCCTGGACATGCAACTAACTGCCATTCACCTGCCAGGCAAGGACAACATGCTAGCAGACTCTCTGAGCTGCATTGGCTAGGGCCATGATGAGTGGACCCTAAACAGACAAATGCTGGCTATAGTCTTCAGTAGGTGGGGCACTCCAGAGACAGACCTCTTCGCTTCCAAACACAATCACCAGATTCCCGCGTACTGCTGCAGGCCTCTGGCACTGGGCACAGTGCCAATGGATGCTGTGTCCTTCAACTGGACAGGAAGGTTCCTGTATGCTTTCCCGCCTTTTCCCCTGATTCTCAGAGTGCTTCTCAAGCTCAGGAGACAGCCAGCAACAATGACCCTGGTGGCCCAGACTGGGCAAGGCAGCCATGGTACTCTCTGCTTCTCACCGTCAGCCAAATGGCCCATTCCCCTGCCTCCAAGCCACAGTCTCCTAACCTTGCCTCAGACGGGGGTAACATACCCCAACATAGAATCCCTTTGCCTCAAAGCATGCTACTTGAAGAGCTAGAGTTCCTTGACTCTCAGTATTCAGAGCAGGTCCTTAGACTAGCTAAAAAAACAAGTACCAAAAGACCTATGCTTCCCAATGGAAGAGGTTCTCTTTCTGGTGTAAAGGCAGGCAGATTGACCCCCTGCAACCTAGCCTGCCCTCCATACTAGATTACCCAGTTCACCTGCAGGCCTCGGGCCTTAGGGCCTCATCACTGAAAGTCCACTTGGCAGCTATTTCAGCATATTTTTCCGCAGGCAAAGAGAAATCTATAATTTCTCATCCCATTTTCAAAACATTCTTTAAGGGCCTGCTGCACCTTCAACCCCCACTTAGGAAACTGTCCCCCCGCCCCCGGACTTAAACCTCTCTATAGCAAAGCTGATGCATGCTCCATTCGAACCTATGGCTACAGCAGATCTAAAGCATGTCACTTGGAAAACAGTATTCCTAGTAGCCATCACTTCTGCCAGGAGGATTTCAGAACTGTAAGCTCTCTGCACTGAACCTAACTGCATTATTTCCCACAGGGATGAAGTAGTTCCCAGGACTAAGAAAATTCCTTCCTAAGGTAGTCTCTGAATTTCACCTCAACCAATCCATAACTCTCCGTCTTTTTCACAGACAAATCCACTCCTGGTGAGCGCAGGCTCCACAACCTGGATGTTAAAAGAGCACAGACCTACAGTACTTCCTGGAGCAACCTAAGCAGCTCAGGGCCTCTCATACCCAGTTGTTCCTCACCTATGATGAGGTGGTCAAGGGCAGGGCAGCCTCTAAGAGAACCATCTCTCACTGGATAGTCTCTTGCATCCAGCTTTGTTACAGTAAGGCTAGCAGACAGCTACCTCAAGGCCTCAGGGCCCACTCCACCAGAGGCACTGCAGCCTCAGTGGCAGCACAAAGGGACATACCTTTACTTGATATCTGCAGAGCAGCTACTTGAAAGACTGCACATACCTTCACAAAGCACTACTGCTTGAATGTACAGTTCAGATCAGATGCCAGATGTGGCACTCCGGTCCTGCAGAACCTGTTTCCAAAGTAGGTTCTGTTCCCTTCTCCCAACTACACTGCTTTGTAGTCTGCTTATAGTCAAGCATACTGAAGATTAAAGTACTTACCATATAGAGAGTTGTGTGAGCATGCAACAGAGCATGATTGATCGAGGTTCCGTGGTGGCAAGAGACCTTGAGCCGAGTCGAGAGGCCCCTTACCACGGGAGCTCGAGATCTAACAATGCTCTGTCAGGCATGCTTGCTCATACACACACCTTTATAGTAAAGGCAAGCACAATCAGTGCCCGTGATCCCCCAAACAAGTCTACATCTTAAAATAAGGCTTACTTCGGGATGTGTAGCAGCACGCCGACTTCCGCATCACCATGGTCTGCTCAGTTGTGCATGCGCGAATGCATTCAATCTTGTTGTGCTGCATCGGTGATGTACTCGGTGCAGCACAACAAGATAGTGACGCACTGAGGCAAGCACAACAACGCTGTTGGGAGCATGGATTTCCATGCTCAACCACGTTCTACCATACACTATAATAATATTGTTTCTTCCAGGGGATCCCTCAGTATGCTTCACCTTGTGCCCATCCTCCCCTCTCATAACCTGACTATTAACGGTTCTGTAGTCTTTATCACAGGCCAAATTCTTACTGAGGGGCATATTTGGTGTGATGTGTCACAGTTAAACATGTTGTACTAAGTTTGCCTTTAGGCTTTTTTTTTTTAATTTTGTTTCTTTTTCCAATTTCTTTCTACTACTCTGGAATAGGGTAAGGAATTGGGGTCTTTTGCCCCATAGGCTTCAAAATGAATCTGACTCACTAGCAGCAGCACCTACAGGCAGCAGTCTTCAACTGATTCTGACTGGCTGATGCCCAGCCATCATTAGCATAAGCACCCCTTCTGGGGTAGCTGAACCCAGCTGGCAATACTGCTGTAGTCAAGCATACTAAGGGATCCTCTGGAAGAAACAGTATTACTATGGTAAGTAATTTTTTCTTGTAGGATTGGGGGGGCATTGGATTTTCCATTCAGAAAGGGGTTGGGTAGTTTTTACATTTTACATAACCAGGATAAGCCAGCTGAGATGAAACATTTCATTTCAAGTAGAGTCCTGCTTCTATCCGTTGGCACAGCTGGATGGAGTGGAGCACCTAAGAGGTTACATGACTTGTCCAAGGTCATGCAGTATTTTGGCTCTAGCAGGATCTGAGTCTGTGATTTCCTGATTCCCAAGATAGTGCTTTAACCACTTGACCAAACTGCTTTTTAATCTGTTGAAGCCCAGGGATGCAGCCCGTAACCAGAGTTATTGGATATAGTTTTGTGCCAGAAGGGAAAAGGTGATATCTTTTTGCATCATATTGTTACGTTGGCAGGCTGAGAGGAAGAGGAAGAAGACCAAGCATCCCAGAGGATGCTGTCCTTCTCTGGAGAAGGAAGGATGAAGCCTTCACTGCTGGACTGCCATCTGGATGCCCACAGGAGGCAGTTGGAGCAGTGAGAAGGAGGGGGACGCAGGCTGGCACTGTGCGGGGGGGGATACGCTTCTTCATGTGCATATGCACTAGGCGGCCTTTTGCCAGCATCATGAGGGATGGGAGAAATGGGAAGGAAAAGACCTGGCATGTGGCAGCATGAAGCCAGCACTTTTGAGCCCCATCACTCCCAACTGCCCACTGGTCCCTCTTACAGTAGAAAAAGAATAAGTAGCATTTATACAGTGATTTTCATACATAATGTATGTATCCCAAAGTACTTTACAAGCAATGAGATACTGGTAGTGAAGTGACTGTAAATGTGCAGTAGCAGCCATTTCTCACATCAACATCCACGCAGAGCTGTGTGCAACTGTATGAACTGCATTTTGAGAAAGGGTAATATTGGCCAGGACACCAGGGAAAAATCCTCTACTGTTGCAAAATGTGCCTTGGGTTCCTTTACTTCCACCTGAACACCCACCAGAACAGCACCGGAGATGGGCAGAAGGGACGTTGGTTTAATGTCTCATCCAAAGGATGGAACACCCCAATGATACAGCACTCTCTCAGTGTGTCACATGGATGCCACCGTTGATGGCCGGTAGCTTGGCAGAGGTGACAAGCATTGGAGAAGGATGGAAAGTAATATGAAAAAAATATGCTTCTGTAACCCCCCTGCAAATGGGGGTTCCCAAAAGACTTCCAGGAGCTTGCTTGAATGCTCCAAGCCTGAATGGTGTTTGGCATTTAAGCCATTTATCAGTGAGTGTTTTTAGAGCCTCTGGTACTGTCTCTTTAAGAGCTGTCTGCTTGCAGACATAATTAGTTGTATGGGGGACTGTGTGCTTCTCTAGGTACCACTCGAGCTGCTGCCAATTCACTTAATTTTGCAGTCACTAGGAGTGCAAAAGGAACCTATCTGAAAGATGTAACTGTTTACCAGAAATTATTTAGAGTAATAATGAAATTACAGTTTGTCTAACCTGCTTTCTTTGCAGTCAGAACTGTGTCTGCTAGTTCCCCATTCTAGTTTTGAACTGCTGAACTGGACCAATCAGTGTGGGGTAAGCTAGCTCTAAAATGGTGCCTTGGACGAATCAGAACTTGGACTCATAATCTGAGCCAGCCACAAGAGGACTGTATGGGCAGTGACTCTGGGAGATGTAGTTTGAGACTTCAGTGCCTTTTGGACCAACAGCAGCAGTCTGTTGGTGACAGCCAATCCAGTCAAGAACTGGGAGGAACTCAAAGGAAGTGCCGGTTTTGTCGGTTGGAGTTGATTTGAGCTTTGGCAGTGAAGAAGGAAGGGCCCTGTACTTTTTCAGTGTGCAGTTTTAGTCAAACAACGTGTGTAAGGCCCAGAGTTCGGTCTGCAGCTTGTTAGGACTGAATCCGTCCTGTGAAAAGAATCAAAGGATCTCTGAAGACTAGAAACCAGAGCTCACCCTGTAGAAGACTGGAGGAATTGCTGAAAATTACACTCGGTCTGTCAGGAACTGAATCTGCTGTGTGTTCTCCTGGGTATTGTGCAGTAATTGCGATCGGGATACAGATGCAGCCTGCCTGGTATAGTGCTTTCTTTTATATGGATGTGTGAAGAGGTTTGTGTACCTCAAGTGAGCCTGCTGACATTGAAGGACCCTATCTTATTTGGAGGTCGTGAGTACTAATTCAGATTAGCTCCCTGTTGAATTGCCACATTAAATCCAAATGGAATTACTGTACTGCTGACTGTTTAATTCTCCTTTTCTCTGTGTGAAAGGGCCCCACCAGCTGCCACAGTTTGGACTAGCCACTAGGGCTTGGGTACCCAAGGGACAGTAACTGATAGGGATAGGCCTGTGCACAGAGCCATAAGTAGATTATTAAGTGATAAGCTAATTAACCTGATTTCCCCTGTCCTTGTTATATCCCCTAAATAAATCAGCAGCTTGTTTCAGCAAAGTTATACTGCCTAGGTATTTGTCTATGTTAAAGTACTGTACTGTGATTGTTGCACTGTATCTCATTTCACAGGAGGTCCCAGTGCGGAACCAGACCTGGGGGTAAGTGTATACTGTGAAGGTAATTCTGATATATTGTGTGGGCCACTAGTGGGAAGAAGGGGGTTGCAGTGTCCCAGAGGGCTGTGACCAAGTTAGTTTAACTATGCAAACCCTGACCTCTGGGTGGAGGCACCTGCCATTGGATCCAGGCCCCTCAACCTGTTGGTGGCAAATCAGGCAGGGGTAGTAGCCCCTGGGATAGCGCCATCTAGGGGTTACATCTTGGAGGCACCGCTGGGATTGTGTGTCCTCTAGTGGCCATATTTACGAACCACTGTTAAGAAAAAAATGGGTACCCGACAGAAGTGGCTGTGCACCGGCTGGTGGAGTGGTGTACTGGGAGAGATCGACCCCAAATGCTATGCTTATCCTGGACATCCCCCTGGGTATCAATACGGACACTGTGCAGGGAGTACTTTCCAAGGTGGAAGGTTTACAAAACCCTGTGGTGGTGGGTCGGCATGCTAATCTGCTCACCCACACTTTCCTGGCCCTAGTAGAGTTTAAGGATCCCATAGATAGCTCCAAAGTGCCACAGACCATTACCCCAGAGGAGCCCTCACTGCTTGAGAGTGATAACTAAGGACAGTAAAGACCAGGGGAATCAGCCCCACCTATCTGAAACTTTTGAGGAGAAATTTGCTGAATGGTTGCTGGGAGAGGAAAACTGTGGAGGACTTGAAAAACTATTCTTGCCACCTGAAGTGTTCCTCCCCAACACCTCTCCTGCTCCAGTGCCCGTAATGGTGGCTGAACCAATGCAGACTCCTGTTTCTGCCTGCCATTAGTCACGACTCTTACCGAGTTGAGGTCTTCTCCGGCACCCTCCCACCCCCAAGGGAGGATGACTGGGAGACCTGGATAGACTATGTTGCCCCAAGTGCTAGAATGGCAATGCTTTCGGAAGAAGCGACGAAGAGGGTTAGTAGAGCCTCCGAGGTCCTGCCTGGCTACCATCCGTGCTAAACGGCCAGTAACCCTGAGGCGACTGCACAGGCCTATCTTGAGGCCTTGGAGAATGTATGGGAGCCCAGATTCTGATGAGGACCTATGGTGGAAGTAAGAAATGCACAACAGTACCAAGGGAGTTGTTGTCTGTGTATGTCTCTCGGCTGGAAAAATTGTTGCAAGAATGCCTCAGAAAGAGTAGTTTGCCAGCGATTGAACTAACCCGAACCAGACTGGACAGAATCCTTAAGTCTGCCCCTTCTCAGAACTGCTGTTGCTTCATTCGCCTGGCAAATCGACTGGAATCCCACCCTCTATGATAAGTTAATGAGAAAATTCGAGGAGTTGAGAAAAGGCGACCTCGGGAGGTACCTGCACCAACAGCTGTGGCTACGACCCGAGTGACTGAGGGTGACCCATCAAGTGAAGTTCAGGGGCAGAGGTTGACAGTCAATAAGTGCTCTGACAAGGAAAAAGATATGCCACAATGGGGCGAACTGTTGAGAGAGATCCGGGAATTCAAAAACAGTCCCTTTATGAAGGCCACGCCTGCAAGTACGGGCCCTGACCTATATCCGACTGCATCTGCTATGGGGTGGGGTACCCACCCATGTATCTCCTGCTGATAACAGCTCAAACTCAATTCCTTGACCATGGAAGTGCAGAAACTGACGAGATGTCTCCAAATGCTTATCACGCGCAGACAGAGATGGCACCCAGGTTTCCAGTTAGTAATACCCCGCCCTGGCTCCCAGTGTGGCGCCTCGCCAGCTCAAACTCCAGAAAGTATGTTTTGCTATAATTGTGGGAAAGATGGGCACATGAAAGGGAATGCCAGTCCCAAAAGACACTGACAAAGTTGCATATAGGCTACAAGGAGAGCTTCGGAGAAGAAATCAGTGGTTAAGAGGTGCACGACGATCCCAGTGAGGGCACCAAAAATGCTAATTCACGTCCTTTTGTGGCAGGTCAGTTGCCCAGGCCCCACTACCGCCTCTCCAGACTGGTCCAGAATAGTGGGTCCCTCCATGGAGACCACTGTAAAGGTGAATGGAGTGTCTACAAGAGCTGTATAGACAGTGGCTCCCAAGTGACAATTATGTTCCAGGATTGGTATCAAAGCATTTGTCAGAAGTACCCTTACAACCATTAGAAGGACTGCATGTATGGGGTTAAGTGAGAAGGCCTACCCTATTCGGGTATATCGAATTTGGCTGTCTTTCCCCACCTCCGTGGCTGGAGTGGCGAACAAGTAGAGACCTAGCCTAGTGTGTCCCCACTGGACTGTATGATGGTGTCCCTTTGTTGATTGGAACAAATGCTCATATGTTGAAGGCTGGCACAGTTGTGTATATGAAAAACAGGGTCAAAGACTAGTAGAGCTTTAAGAGTTCCGGCTTTTAATTAAGAAGGCCTATGAGGCACAGAGATGCTAAAAAACAGAACCAGAGGAACCGGTCGGAATTGTATGGAAGAAGGATCCTGAGTCTCTGATCCTGGCGCCAAATGCCCAGTGTACCTTACAGGAGAGGTCCGTATCAGAAAGGATGTTAAGAATAAAATATTAATGTTGGATGCACCAGGCGATGAAAAATTGCCAGAGGGACTGCTGGTCAAGCCTAGTATTTTGCCGCTAGAGCCCATGCTTATGCCAGAAGGGTAATGGTCCAAGTTCATAATGTGTCTGAAAGAGACATTCGAGTAAACAGAGGTTGCATCTGGCTAATGTGCATTGTGCAGACACTGCAGTGCTACCCAGCAGCAAGAGTTCAAGGAAGAATGACAGAGTAACGCCTGACTTGTTTGATTTTCGGCGACTCGCTGCCAGCTGAATGGAAAGTGAGGATCAGTGAGAAGCTTGCAGAGAGACCAGGTGTTTTCTTTAAAGGAATGGGATGTAGGATGCGTGCAGGAGCTGAGCACAATATCCGGCTGCATGAAAAGACCATTTCGTGAGAGGTCTCGACGCCTGGCACCTGCTGACATAGATGATGTGAGGCGGCATCTGCAAGAGATGTTAGCTGCTGGTGTAATACAAGAATCCAGAAGCCCTTATGCTTCCCCCATTGTGGTAGTGAGGAAAAAAATGGAACAGTAAGGATGTGTGGATTATCGCACCTTAAACGGCGGACTATCCTGATCAGTACACAATGCCCGCATTCAGGATGCTTTGGACTGCCTAAGCGGGAGCAAGTGGTTCTCTGTGCTGGATCTCCAGTGAGGTACTACCAGATCGATGGCCCCAGAGGACCGTGAGGAAGCGGCCTTTATCTGTCCGCTTGGCTTCTATGAATTCATGAGGATGCCTCAAGGGATTTCAGGTGCCCCAGCCACTTTTCAGCGATTGATGGAGCGTGCAGTGGGGACATGAACTTACTAGAGTGCCTGGTATACCTAGATGATGTTATTGTGTTTGGCAGCTCACTGGAGGAACATGAGAGCAGATTATTTAAGGTATTGGACCGACTGGAGGACTTTGGCCTTAAACTGTCCATTGATAAGTGTCAATTCTTTCAAACATCAGTAAAGTATGTGGGACATAGTATCCACCGAGGAATAGAGACCGACCCAAGTAAAGTTGAGGCCTTGACCACCTGGCCACAGCCAAAATCTAAAAGAACTGCAAAGATTCCTGGGATTCTGTGGTTATATCGGTAGCTTCATCAAGGACTATTCAAGAGTGATCCGCCCTTTTAACCTTACTCAAGGGTATCCCCAACCACAAAAAATACCAAAGTCAGCGTCCTCAAGACTGAAAAGGTGTATTTTCATCCAGTGAAGTATTTGGGGCCCGCTGGACTCCTGATTGTGAGACTGCTTTTCATGAGATCATATATCAACACCCATGCTCCAGTGCTGGCCTATGCCGATCCAAGAAAACCTTCGTCCTGCACACTGATGCTAGCTTGCAGGGTTGGGGCTGTGTTGTACCAAAACACGAGAATGGCCTGAGACCGAGTGGCCTTTGCCAGTAGAAGCCTGACCCCATCCGAAAAGAACTATCCTGTACATAAGTTAGAGTTCCTAGCTTTGAAGTGGGCTATTGTTGACCAATTCCATGAGTACTTGTATGGGGCTAAAATACTAGTAAAACGACAATAATCCTTTGACCTATGTGCAGACCTCAGCTAAGTTGGATGCCACTGGCCATAGGTGGCTTTCTGCTTATCTACATATGACTATGCTCTCATCGAAACAGCAGGTCTGAACCACATAGATGCTGATGCTCTCTCCGGAGGCCTGTTCCCCAGAATGATTGGGTCCGATTGCAGAACCTGACATTGGGCACTCTGCCGGAGATTTGACAGGGAGGAACAAATGTCCACGGACGCAGTGGACTGCATGGTGGATTGCTTGGGACCCTCTGAGGGTCCCATCCTGCTGCTTGTGCCACTTTTCTGCAATAGACATTGGTGCACTGCCTCAGCTGGACAATGACAGTATCGGCGGGCTCAATCCGCGATCCCATGATCAAAGCAGCTTTAGAAGCCCTCTATGCAGGAAAAGATGTGTCCAAATTACGCTCCACTGATTTGAGAACTGCACTGTTATACAAAGAAGGTCCTAAGTTGAAACTGATCAATAAACTGTTATACAGAGAAACAGTAGACAGAGGGGACAAGTAGACAAACAACAACTAGTGCTGCCACTGCCTTCGAGACTCAGTACTGAGGTCCTTGCACAACCACATGGGGCACCTTGGTATAGACAGAACACTTGACTTGGTGAGATCCAGATTCTATTGGCCTAAGATGGGGGCTGATGTGGAGCAACACATTGAACTTTGTAGTCGCTGCTTACAGAGGAAAGCTTTGCCCCAGAGGGCTGCCCCTTGTTAACATCACCACCAGTGCACCCATGGAGCTGGTCTGTATTGATTTTCTGAGTTTGAGTCAAATCAAAGAAATATCAGTAATGTGCTGGTGGTCACTGACCATTTCACGAGATATGCCCAAGCTTTCCCCACGAAGACCGAGAAAGCATCCTGTAGCAGTACTTGTAGAAAACTTTTGTTCACTATAGGGCTCCCACAAAGAATCCATTCTGATCAAGGAGAGACTTTGAGAGTCGTCTGATCAAAGAGATGCTTTCTCTGGGGAGTAGCAAAGTCCAGAACCACTCCTTACCACCCCCAGGGGACCCACAGCCTGAACGCTTCAACCGCACTTTGCTAGATATGCTAGGCACCCTGCACCCAAAGGACAAGCCTAGATGGGCAACAAATTAGCACCCTGGTACATGCTTATAACTGCACCAAAGTGATGCCACTGGATTCTCCCCTACCGCCTGATGTTTGGAAGAAAGCTCGACTACCAGTAGATGTGTGTTTGGGGTCTCTCCTGATGGGGTTCAAGCTGACAACTATTTACAGTATGTGCAAAGTTAAAGGCCCAGCTAACTCATGCGTACCAACTGGCTCAAACCATGGCTGCCAAAAGAAATCTGGCCAACAAAGAAAGGCATGATAAAAGGTGAAAGCACAGGAACTCCAGGAGGAGATCGGTATTGCTAAGAAATCTGGGACTGCATGGCAAGCACAAGATTGCTGACCGATGGCACCATCTCCTCACATTGTAGTGGCAAACTAGATGATCTGCCAGTGTACAAAGTAAGGCCTGAGAATAATTCAAAAGATGTAAAACAATACATAGAAATCATTTACTGCCCATTGGACAAATCTTAATTGAGTCTGAGCCCCTAGAAGATGCCCCCTCTGGACCAGTGACTAGAGCTGCTGCTAAGAAAAGATCAAGAAAGTCTGCACCTACAGAAGCAAAGTTAACGTGTTCCCCTCCACAAGTCCCAGTTGAGCATGACTGTCAGTCCATATCGAAAGAAAGTGAGAGTGACTTTGAATACTATCCTTCTTACGAACTGAGTCAATTGTTTCGGGGCAATCCCCTAGTCAATACTGGAGACAAAGCTGGGCCTTCTGGACTGTCTAAGCCCCCAGCTTCATCCCTGGAGCCAATGCTCCCAGAAAGTGAAGTGCAAAGCATCAGATCAGATGAAATGGAATCATTGTGCATGGTTGAACTGTTTGAGCTTTCAGGGAGGAAAATGATAGATTGGGGCAGACTGGTGATACACCGGAACAAGAAGAGTATTTGAGTGCCCTGACAGTCCACTGCCAGTGTCCAAAAGCTCTCCATGGAGCCAAATGTTGTAGACTCAAAACTGTAACTCCTGGAGCTGAAAGTGCCCCAAGTTCTAGCCTCTCTACCCCATGGAGACTCCCCTGACAAGTGAGGACAATGCTGAAAATGAGGCTCAGAGTGCAGAGACTATAACAGTTCCCCTAGAAAGACTGGTCGAGCTGTAAAGCCTGTGGTGCACCTCAGTTATGATTCACTTGGAGGGCCTGTGGACTTGCCTCTCAATGTTGTCCATAAAGGAGTGTATGTGTCCCCGAGCTCACTGCCCAAACTGAGCATCAGTGCTAACTCCAAGTTACTTGTGTTGCCCTCTAAGTATGGTGCCCTTGCCCCATCCAGCCCCAAGGTAACTGATAGGGAAGGGCCCCTCTCTTCAGGTTTCATGTACAAGAGGTAATAACTTGAGTTATGGTACAATGTGTATGTAATACTGTGTAAGAGGACGTACTGCAATGTTTCAGAAATGTGTTCTTGGTAAAATGATATATTGACTGATGATTACATGTCGAGCCTAATGCAAATGTATATGGTTGCAGTTAAAACTTATGGGTACTTGCTTGACGCGGACGTCAAGCTTTCCCAAGCCAGGAAGGTGTAACCCCCTGCAAATGGGGTTCCCAAAAGACTTCCAGGAGCTTGCTTGAATGCTCCAAGCCTGAATGGTGTTTGGCATTTAAGCCATTTATCAGTGAGTGTTTTAGAGCCTCTGGTACTGTCTCTTTAAGAGCTGTCTGCTTGCAGACATAATTAGTTTGTATGGGGACTGTGTGCTTCTCTGAGTACCACTCGAGCTGCTGCCAATTCACTTAATTTTGCAGTCACTAGGAGTGCAAAGGAACCTATCTGAAAGATGTAACTGTTTACCAGAAATTATTTAGGTAATAATGAAATTACAGTTTGTCTAACCTGCTTTCTTTGCAGTCAGAACTGTGTCTGCTAGTTCCCCATTCTAGTTTTGAACTGCTGAACTGGACCAATCAGTGTGGGGTAAGCTAGCTCTAAAATGGTGCCTTGGACGAATCAGAACTTGGACTCATAATCTGAGCCAGCCACAAGAGGACTGTATGGGCAGTGACTCTGGGAGATGTAGTTTAGACTTCAGTGCCTTTTTGGACCAACAGCAGCAGTCTATTGTGAGTGACAGCCAATCCAGTCAAGAACTGGGAGGAACTCAAAGGAAGTGCCCGGTTTTTGTCGGTTGGAGTTCGGTTGAGCTTTGGCAGTGAAGAAGGAAGGAGCCCTGTACTTTTTCAGTGTGCAGTTTTAGTCAAACAACGTGTAAGGCCCAGAGTTCGGTCTGCAGCTTGTTAGGACTGAATCCGTCCTGTGAAAGAATCAAAGGATCTCTGAAGACTAGAAACCAGGCTCACCCTGTAGAAGACTGGAGGAATTGCTGAAAATTACACTCGGTCTGTCAGGAACTGAATCTGCTGTGTGTTCTCCTGGGTATTGTGCAGTAATTGCGATCGGGATACAGATGCAGCCTGCCTGGTATAGTGCTTTCTTTTATATGGATGTGTGAAGAGGTTTGTGTACCTCAAGTGAGCCCTGCTGACATTGAAGGACCCTATCTTATTTGGAGGTCGTGAGTACTAATTCAGGGTCGCTCCCTGTTGAATGCCACATTAAATCCAAATGGAATTACTGTACTGCTGACTGTTTAATTCTCCTTTTCTCTGTGTGAAAGGGCCCTACCAGCTGCCACAGGTTTGGACTAGCCACTAGGGCTTGGGTACCCAGGGACAGTAACTGATAGGGATAGGCCTGTGCACAGAGCCATAGAAATGATTATTAGAGTGATAAGCTAATTAACCTGATTTCCCCTGTCCTTGTTATATCCCCTAAATAAATCAGAGCTGCTTGTTTCAGCAAAGTTATACTGCCTGAGGTATTTGTCTATGTTAAAGTACTGTACTGTGATTGTTGCACTGTATCTCATTTCACAGGAGGTCCCAGTGCGGAACCAGACCTGGGGTAAGTGTATACTGTGAAGGTAATTCTGATATATTGTGTGGGCCACTAGTGGGAAGAAAGGGGGGTTGCAGTGTCCCAGAGGGCTGTGACCAAGTTAGTTTAACTATTGCAAACCCTGACCTCTGGGTGGAGGCACCTGCCATTGGATCCAGGCCCCTCAACCTGTTAGTGGCAAATCAGGCAGGGGTAGTAGCCCCTGGGATAGCGCCATCTAGGGGTTACACTTCTAAATGTTATGATTACCTAATCGTCCTTTGGTCTTTGAATCTTATCTAATGTGTGTGCTCTGCTGTCACTTGCAAAGCTGTCAAAAAGAGGCGACATGGACTCAATCTGTTTTTTGCCATGGTTAGCAAGTTTTAATAAACAAATGGATAGGCATTATAAAATGGCTTCATTAAGCGGAAACATGTCTGAGCGAGAGGTTTTATAAGCCCAAGAAACAGCACATTGCTATTCATATGCTTGCCGAGTGGTAATACGAGTATGTTGCATAACATGATATTATTGTATATCTAATATGCAACTGTACTGTAAATTGGAAAATGTTCAGTAAAAGAATATTGTAATAAATAAACAGCTGTTAACTTGACTGACAAATAGCCATACAGTAAAACCATCTAGTGTGGCTCTGCCAGTCGTGCTCCTCCTTTTCTCACTGATGTTTTATAAGAAAACTGATAATCTACTCATGTTTTTCACTTTCTTTTTTGCTTTTGAATAAAAGTTTATTGAAGTTTCAAACATGTTGAAAAGACTGTACACAAGTACAGATATTCAGCAAAACAAATGGACAGCTGTAAACATCTAGGCAAGCTGATGCTGAGTTAATATGAAGGTTCCCCTCTATTATACAGAAATTTTATTCTATATACATATAGGCTGTACAACCCACAACCCATATGTAACCGCTGGGCGGCGCCACCCCCCAGTGTTACGCCCCTGCCTACTACCCTGGACATAGGCTAAGGGGGTTGGATTCGCTAACTCATAACATTTTTTAAAACCTTTACGTGCCTCCACTCAGGGTGCTTTATGTGGGTGAGATGGTACTGGGTGTAGCCCCCTGAGCTGCTACACCACCCATGGTGACCAGTTACCTTCCCCAAACATGCCCCAATACACAGCTCCCCACATTTCCACATTTTGAATTAAAGGCTCTCTCTAATAATATGCTCACACGTGATTTCAAACAACAACAACAAGATATTTATTTTGGGGGGGAATAAAGGAGCTAGGAAAGGGAAACAGGAGGAGTAGAGGTTATCTTACCATATTTACACATGTACAGAGATCATATTGGATTTTGCTAGTGAACCCTCCAGCTGGGTGGCTACATATTAACAGGCAGACATAAATCACATTTTACCATTCGACTTAAGACATCCAGAGCCCTGGCTGTCTAGCTGCTGATAAATCAGATGTTAAACATAATTATTAATAATACCCACACTGGTACCAGTCCTAGATACAGCAGAAACCCCGCAATCTCATACCATACTGGTTAAACAGATACCACAGTCCAAGATGCTGCAGGCCTGATGGATTTGCAGCTGGTCGAGGTGGCCGGCTATTAATTTGAGGGTGGAGCAACTTGGAAACAGATTTTTGCAAAGCAGCAAATTACTATTTACAACCACAGCAGGGATTGCCCTGCACTTTAGCAGACAAAGAAGGGATTGCCCTGCACTTGCAGACTTCTGAACATTCCAGAACAAACTATGTGGATCTTACATCCAGAACATTCAGCACAATATTTGAAAGTCCCATCCAATGCAATGAGAGTGATGCTTCTGTCAAGCGTCCTAAACACAGTTTAAACACGGTCACATCCAGTACTTTATATACCAAAAGGCATCCATCCAGAGTAAGTTGGCAACAACACTTTTATCAAGCATCCCATACTTTAGTCACAGGCAGTCACATCCAGTACATTCTATACACCAAGAACATTATCCACAAGCGGAGTCCTATCCAGCATGTCTAGACATTGAGCACTTATACCAAGCGCTCTTAGACAAAATTCTGTGCAGACACAGGTACATTCTCTTTAAGGTATCTTAGACACTAATATGCTCTAGGACCTCCTGTCTCATGAAGTGGCAAGCGCGTCTTGGCAGACAGCTCCACAATGGCAGGACTCTAAGCCATAGCTACACATTTATATGATTCACTAAGCCCAGCATCTTGTTGCACCTGCAACTTAGCCATTTGGGCCACAGACAAGATGCATCCATTACTTGAACTAGGCAGTCTTTTATGGGGTTAGTAGCCCAGACTGATGACTTCAATACTTCACACTTAACAGCACACATTTCTTAATGGGGCATGGAGCCCCCAAGATTACTTGCTTAGCTTCTCCCTTGCACCTGGGGGTACGAGGGTACTCACTCAGGTCCTCCACGGGTCTCATCCGCAATCGAAGGCATCCTGAAGACTTCTTCAGCTCTCTCACCACTGAGGTACTTGGTCAGCGCTCTCACCACTGCATGATGTCATCCGGTCTGGTCAGCGCTCTCACCACTGCTGGACATCTGATTCTTCGGTCCACATCTTTTCCCGATGTGGGAGGGAAGGCTAGCCTCTGGAGGACAATACTGGCAACCTCCAGACTAGCTGTTGCAGAAAGCCCAATTATTGTAACTAGTTAACTGAAGAAAATAACAAATGCCCTCTGAAGACTGAAAGGGCTTGAATTAAGTGGCCCAGGCCTGATGGCATGGCTGGAGCCTGAGCCCGTACCCCATGGGGGGCTCCCAGCAGGCTGGAGCCTGCTCTGCTGCTCTTTCTCAGCTCTGCATCTCTGAATCTCCCTCTGAATCTCCAGACAAACTGGCAACATTGTCTCTTTATAGAGCTCCTTAGCTTGACTCCTGATTGGTAACAGGAATGGGGTGACATGTCTCCAAGTTGCTGAAGGACCTGTCAATCAGAACACTTGAGGCACAATTGGGTTGTGGCATTCGCGCCTAAAATAATGTCCCTGTAAGCCCCCATAAGCACTTGGGTGCTTACCCATAAGATGCAGTGAATGTCCCACAAGTCCTGGCTTTCTATTGCTGCAATTCCAATTGGCTGTACTGCTGGCAATGGCTGCTTAACCCAGAGTCCCTTATAGCAGATTAGATACAGTCCTGAATAATGTCCTGGTGCAGCCAGAAAGAAGTAATTATTTGCCTCAAATGCCCCACAGTTCTACAGCTCAAAGTCTGTACTTGTAGTCACCGCACAGATGAAAAACATGGCTCTTTTACTTTTCCTGTCGCTACTGCACTTATGCAAGCTCCCCTTGCAGCAGCTGACAGGCTGACACACAGAGTCCCAGATACTGGAATTGCCAGGGAAACAGTACTCATTTTAACTTTAAGCACTTTCCCCCACATGCACAGTATATTCCCAACAAGCAGCAACAGTTTCACTATCTAAAACATTTTAATTCTTTACTTTTCGGCTTGAGCTGAACATAGCTACCCTAGAGGCAGTCAGACACACTGTTATGCATTATTCAGATGACCTGGGCCTTGCACAGGCATACCAAAATGAGCCCTGGTCAAAACTCCTTTAATTCCCTGAGCGGTCCCCCAGCAGGCTGTCCATGGTCACCTGGTCCCAGATAGGTGGAAGGGATCCCGGGACCTACGGCACAGTTCCCGAGGCGACTGCAAAACAAGCGGCTCCGCATCAAACGTGCTCTGTGCACCAACGCGACTCCCGCTGCCCTGGAGGCAGCACTTTTGCAGTGGGAGCTCGCGGTCATCAGTTTAAGCCCAAGGGGCTGGATTTTGATTTGACTGCAAGCTGGGGCACACACGAGGGCAAACAGGACCTGGGAAGCCAGAAAAATTAGAGGCCAAGTCAGGAGAAGACCGAAAGGCAGCGGGAGAAGGACAGAACAAAACGGGCTAAGGTAAACCGAGACTGGCATTTCTAGGAACCCCCATTTGCAAGGGGGTTACACATACAGTAGGTATGACTGTGAGCTAACTGTTATGGGGTGCCCAAGGGGTCATTTGAAGCATCTTGAAATGTGTCGGCACTAGCAAGCCATGAGGAAGACACGTGGATAAATCAGACAGTCTGGAGAAAGGGAAGATAATAGGATAACAGCACTCATGGGGGATAGGGGCACATAACAGGTGTAGAGGAACCTGTGGGAGGAGCCCACTCCCATGAGAACCATTAAAGAGACGAGCTGCAACCCCCCCCGTTAGCTTCATAGGTTATGAGAATTTGTCTGCTATTTCTCCCTCTTTTACCATTAACCAAGGTTGTCAGTCAGTCGACTTTCTCTATCATGCTGTAAGTAGGAGTATAGCTGTACTCACAGTCTGCAGGGGGGACCAGGATGCCACTTCAGGTATGCATGTTTTTCACATCTGTGCTCATGTAGGCCAGGCCAGGTAACCAAAACAACACTGCATAGTCAGTCTACCTGTTAATATATGAATCTTCCTTTGGTGTTAGGCAGACTCCACCACCCACCCCCGATTTACTGCACAGATATAGAACACCTAGCTGATATATAATTTCAGTAATCTCATTGAACAACCGCACTTTAGGTACAGAGTGTAAGTTCTCGATGCTCTGGAACTGATAAAGTGACAGGAAGTAGGCTAGTATTTTCTTTTCCTTTTTTAATTTTCTTCCATGTTTAGTGTTTACAGAGTGCTGGCTTGTTCTTTCCTTGAATTAAATCCACCTTTTGCCAGAGGATATGTCCATCCCACTACCAGATGGCCTTCAACTCACATTGGAGCAGGATGGGAGAAATGTAGTGGGCAGGTCATCAGTGGTCCCCTCTGCTGGGGGTAAGACCTCTAGATACAGGTCCCTACTCTTAAAAATACATTTTTTGTTTGTTTTTTGTCTGAAGCACAAAATGACATAAAGTCCTTGCTGTCACAAAATTCTTTTTTTTTATTTTTTTTATTTAATGATCTGTTTCTGGTCCCCAGCTTCCATTACTGGCTCTGGGGCCAGAAGCAGTGTAAGGCACAGTTGAACCAACTGACCTCCAGGGGCACCAGCACAAAAGGAACATATTAAAGTAGACAGTAAAGGTGGCTATCAGCTTGAAATGTTAAAAAAAAAGTTTTAATAGGAAAAAAATTGTTGTTTTTACCCTTGTGTTGACAGAGTTTTTACCTCATTTTAGATGTGTGATAGGGCAGTAAGGAGGAGAGGGGCAGAGTGATCAGTAAAAGGGCACCACAAATATTTCTGCTTGGGGCATCATTAGGTCTAAAACCAGTCCTATCTGGGGTGTAACTGTTTGTCCACTGCTCTAACAGCACACCCCTCCTACCCTTTTTCAACCTCCTTCCCCATGGCCATCTGCACTCCAAGTCCAACCTACTTCACCACTTTTATGCCAGTTACACCTGAACACTGTCTGTCTTTTGATTCCTTCAGTATCAGTTATAGATTGAGGGTGCACTCCCAATGTTTTTTGACATCCGAGTTTATGAAGTGCAGAGGCATGATTCATTGATATCAGTTATACTTTTTTTATGTTTTAGAGGGTCACAGGGGGTGTATCAGTGCCACCGATCAAATAAGATGGTTCTTCTTAGTTGATCAGCGGCATCAGTATAGCCCCCAGTGATGCTGTGAAACATATAAAAGTACAGTATATTATAAAAGATGCCCTCATTGCTATCAGTGGAGCATGTCCCTGTGCCTTACGAACTCCGATTTCACAAAACGTCGAAGTGCAGAGGCGGAGCATGTGGACTAGGAAGGGATCAAACAGCCAGCTGTCATTTATGAACTCTTCCCCTTCATAAAATAACTGGAAATTTTTTTTAAATACATCTAGTTTAAGGGCGCTGCAGGTAAGCTACTGCTGGGGGGACTTTGAGAAAGTAAGCTGAGATAAGTGTAACCCCCCTGCAAATGGGGGTTCCCAAAAGACTTCCAGGAGCTTGCTTGAATGCTCCAAGCCTGAATGGTGTTTGGCATTTAAGCCATTTATCAGTGAGTGTTTTTAGAACCTCTGGTACTGTCTCTTTAAGAGCTGTCTGCTTGCAGACATAATTAGTTTGTATGGGGGACTGTGTGTTTCTTTGATTGAGTACCACTCAAGCTGCTGCCAATTCACTTCATTTTGCAGTCACTAGGGTGCAAAGGAACCTATCTGAAAGATGTAACTGTTTGCCAGAAATTATTTAGAGTAATAATGAAATTACAGTTTGTCTAACCTGCTTTCTTTGCAGTCAGAACTGTGTCTGCTAGTTCCCCATTCTAGTTTTGAACTGCTGAACTGGACCAATCAGTGTGGGGTAAGCTAGCTCTAAAATGGTGTCTTGGACGAATCAGAACTTGGACTCATAATCTGAGCCAGCCACAAGAGGATTGTATGGGCAGTGACTCTGGGAGATGTAGTTTAGACTTCAGTGCCTTTTGGACCAACAGCAGCAGTCTATTGTGAGTGACAGCCAATCCAGTCAAGAACTGGGAGGAACTCAAAGGAAGTGCCCAGTTTTGTCGGTTGGAGCTTCAGTTGAGCTTTGGCAGTGAAGAAGGAAGGAGCCCTGTGCTTTTCAGTGTGCAGTTTTAGTCAAAAACGTGTAAGGCCCAGAGTTCGGTCTGCAGCTTGTGTAACAGCTTGTTAGGACTGAATCCGTCCTGTGAAAAGAATCAAAGGATCTCTGAAGAGTAGAAACCAGGCTCACCTGAAGAGCTGGAAGAATTGCTGAAAATTGCACTCGGTCTGTCAGGAACTGAATCTGCTGTGTGTTCTCCGGGTATTGTGCAGTAATTGCGATCGGGATACAGATGCAGCCTGCCTGGTATAGTACTTTCTTTTATATGGATGTGTGAAGAGGTTTGTGTACCTCAAGTGAGCCCTGCTGACATTGAAGGACCCTATCTTATTTGGAGGTCGTGAGTACTAATTCAGGGTTGCTCCTGTTGAATCATACATTAAATCCAAATGGAATTACTGTACTGCTGACTGTTTAATTCTCCTTTTCTCTGTGAAAGGGCCCTACCAGCTGCCACGGTTTGGACTAGCCACTAGGGCTTGGGTACCCAGGGACAGTAACTGATAGGGATAGGCCTGTGCACAGAGCCATAAATAATTATTAGAGTGATAAGCTAATTAACCTGATTTCCCCTGTCCTTGTTATATCCCCTAAATAAATCAGAGCTGCTTGTTTCAGCAAAGTTATACTGCCTGAGGTATTTGTCTATGTTAAAGTACTGTACTGTGATTGTTGCACTGTATCTCATTTCACAGGAGGTCCCAGTGCGGAACCAGACCTGGGGTAAGTGTATACTGTGAAGGTAATTCTGATATATTGTGTGGGCCACTAGTGGGAAGAAAGGGGTTGCAGTGTCCCAGAGGGCTGTGACCAAGTTAGTTTAACTATTGCAAACCCTGACCTCTGGGTGGAGGCACCCGCCATTGGATCCAGCCCCTCAACCTGTTAGTGGCAAATCAGGCAGGGGTAGTAGCCCTGGGATAGCGCCATCTGGGGTTACATCTTGGAGGTTCACCGCTGGGATTGTGTGTCCTCTAGTGGCCATATTTCCAACCACTGTTAAGAAAAATGTGTACCCCGACAGAAGTGGCTGTGCACGGCTGGTGGAGTGGTGTACTGGGGAGGATCGACCCCAAAATGCTATACTTATCCTGGACATCCCCTGGGTATCAATACGGACACTGTGCAGGAGTACTTTCCAAGGTGGAAGGTTTACAAAACCCTGTGGTGGTGGGTCGGCATGCTAATCTGCTCACCCACACTTTCCTGGCCCTAGTAGAGTTTAAGGATCCCATAGATAGCTCCAAAGTGCCACAGACCATTACCCCAGAGGAGCCCTCACTGCTTGGAGAGTGATAACTAAGGACAGTAAAGACCGAGGAGAATCAGCCCCCACCACTATCTGAAACTTTGAGGAGAAATTTGCTGAATGGTTGCTGGGAGAGGGAAAACTGTGGAGGACTTGAAGAAACTATTCTTGCCACCTGGGGTGTTCTCCCCAACACCTCTCCTGCTCCAGTGCCCGTAATGGTGGCTGAACCAATGCAGACTCCTATTTCTGCACCTGCCATTAGTCACGACTCTTACAGAAGGTTGAGGATCTTCTCTGGCACCCTCCCACCCCCAAGGGAGGATGACTGGGAGACCTGGATAGACTATGTTGCCCCAAGTGCTAGAATGGCAATGCTCGGAAGGCGCGAAGAGAGGGTTAGTGAGAGCCTCGAGGTCCTGCCTGGCTACCATCCGTGCTAAGCAGGCCCAGTAACCCTGAAGCGACTGCACAGGCCTATCTTGAGGCCTTGGAGAATGTATGGGAGCCCAGATTCTGATGAGGACCTATGGTGGAGGTAAGAAATGCACAACAGTACCAAGGGGAGTTGTTGTCTGTGTATGTCTCTCAGCTGGAAAAATTGTTGCAAGAATGCCTCAGAAAGGGTAGTTTGCCAGCGATTGAACTGGACCGAACCAGACTGGACAGAATCCTTAAGTCTGCCCCTTCTCAGAACTGCTGTTGCTTCCAGTTAGCCTGGCAAATCGACTGGAATCCCCACCCTCCTATGATGAGTTAATGAGAGAAGTCGAGGAGTTGAGAAAAAGGCGACCTCGGGAGGTACCTGCACCAACAGCTGTGGCTACGACCCGAGTGACTGAGGTGACCCATCAAGTGAAGTTCAGGGGCAGAGGTTGACAGTCAATGAGTGCTCTGACAAGGAAAAAGATATGCCACAATGGGGCGAACTGTTGAAGAGATTAGAATTCAAAAACAGTCCCTTTATGAGCCACGCCTGCAAATACGGGCCCTGACCTATATCCGACTGCATCTGCTGTGGGGGTGGGGGTACCCACCCATGTATCTCCTGCTGATAACAGCTCCAAACTCAATTCCTTGACCATGGAAGTGGAGAAACTGACGAGATGTCTCCAAATGCTTATCACGCCGCAGACAGAGATGGCACCCAGGTTTCCAGTTAGTAATACCCCGGCCCTGGCTCCCAGTGTGGCGCCTCGGCCAGCTCAAACTCCAGAAAGTATGTTTTGCTATAATTGTGGGAAAGATGGGCACATGAAAGGAATGCCAGTCCCCAAAGACACTGACAAAGTTGCATATAGGCTACAGGAGAGCTTGGAGAAGAAATCAGTGGTTAAGAGGTGCACAACATGATCCCAGTGAGGGCACCAAAATGCTAATTCACGTCCTTTTGTGGCAGGTCAGTTACCCAGGCCCCCTACCGCCTCTCCAGACTGGTCCAGAATAGTGGGTCCTCCATGGAGACCACTGTAAAGGTGGAATGGAGTGTCTACAAGAGCTGTATTAGACAGTGGCTCCCAAGTGACAATTATGTTCCAGGATTGGTATCAGAAGCATTTGTCAGGCGTGCCCTTACAACCATTAGAAGGACTGCATGTATGGGGTTGTAGAGAAGGCCTACCCTATTCCGGGTATATCCGAATTTGGCTGTCTTTCCCCACCTCCGTGGCTGGAGTGGCCGAACAAGTAGAGACCCTAGCCTTAGTGTGTCCCCCACTGGACTGTATGATGGTGTCCCTTTGTTGATTGGAACAAATGCTCATATGTTCGGAAGGCTGGCACAGTTGTGTTATGAAAAACAGGGTCAAAGACTAGTAGAGCTTTAAGAGTTCCGGCTTTAATTAGAAGGCCTATGAGGCACAGAGAGATGCTGAAAAAACAGAACCAGAGGAACCGGTCGGGAATTGTATGGAAGAAGGATCCTGAGTCTCTGATCCTGGCGCCAAATGCCCAGTGTACCTTACAGGGAGAGGTCCGTATCAGAAAGGATGTTAAGAATAAAATATTAATGTTGGATGCACCAGGCGATGGAAAATTGCCAGAGGACTGCTGGTCAAGCCTAGTATTTTGCCCGCTAGAGCCCATGCTTATGCCAGAAGGGTAATGGTCCACGTTCATAATGTGTCTGAAAGAGACATTCGAGTAAACAGAGGTTGCATCCTGGCTAATGTGCATTGTGCAGACACTGCAGTGCTACCCAGCAGCAAGAGTTCAAGGAAGAATGACAGAGTAACGCCCTGACTTGTTTGATTTCGCGACTCCCGCTGCCAGCTGAATGGAAAGTGAGGATCAGTGAGAAGCTTGCCCAGAGAGACCAGGTGTTTTCTTTAAAGGAATGGGATGTAGGATGCGTGCAAGGAGCTGAGCACAATATCCGGCTGCATGACGAACCATTTCGTGAGAGGTCTCGACGCCTGGCACCTGCTGACATAGATGATGTGAGACGGCATCTGCAAGAGATGTTAGCTGCTGGTGTAATACAAGAATCCAGAAGCCCTTATGCTTCCCCATTGTGGTAGTGAGGAAAAGAATGGAACAGTAAGGATGTGTGTGGATTATCCTTTGTAAACGGCGGACTATCCTGATCAGTACACAATGCCCCGCATTCAGGATGCTTTGGACTGCCTAAGCGGGAGCAAGTGGTTCTCTGTGCTGGATCTCCGCAGTGGGTACTACCAGATCCCGATGGCCCCAGAGGACCGTGAGAAGACGGCCTTTATCTGTCCGCTTGGCTTCTATGAATTCATGAGGATGCCTCAAGGTATTTCAGGTGCCCCAGCCACTTTTCAACGATTGATGGAGCGTGCAGTGGGGACATGAACTTACTAGAGTGCCTGGTATACCTAGATGATGTTATTGTGTTTGGCAGCTCACTGGAGGAACATGAGAGCAGATTATTTAAGGTATTGGACCGACTGGAGGACTTTGGCCTTAAACTGTCCATTGATAAGTGTCAATTCTTTCAAACATCAGTAAAGTATGTGGGACACATAGTATCCACCGAGGAATAGAGACCGACCCAAGTAAAGTTGAGGCCTTGACCACCTGGCCACAGCCCAAAATCTAAAAGAACTGCAAAGATTCCTGGGATTCTGTGGTTTGATCAGTAGCTTCATCAAGGACTATTCAAGGTGATCCGCCCTTTACTTAACCTTACTCAAGGGTATCCCCCAACCCACAAAAAATACCAAAAGTCAGCGTCCCTCAAGACTGAAAGAGTGTATTTTCATCCGAGTGAAGTATTTGGGGCCCGCTGGACTCTGATTGTGAGACTGCTTTTCATGAGATCATATATCAACTTACCCATGCTCCAGTGCTGGCCTATGCGATCCAAGAAAACCTTACGTCCTGCACTGATGCTAGCTTGCAAGGGTTGGGGGCTGTGTTGTACCAAGAAACACGAGAATGGCCTGAGACCAGTGGCCTTTGCCAGTAGAAGCCTGACCCCATCCGAAAAGAACTATCCTGTACATAAGTTAGAGTTCCTAGCTTTGAAGTGGGCTATTGTTGACCAATTCCATGAGTACTTGTATGGGGCTAAAATACTAGTAAAAACTGACAATAATCCTTTGACCTATGTGCAGACCTCAGCTAAGTTGGATGCCACTGGCCATGGGTGGCTTTCTGCATTATCTACATATGACTATGCTCTCGAATACCGAGCAGGTCTGAACCACATAGATGCTGATGCTCTCTCCCGGAGGCCTGTTCCCCAGAATGATTGGGTCCGATTGGCAGAACCTGACATTCGGGCACTCTGCCGGAAGTTTGACAGGGAGGAACAAATGTCCACGGACGCAGTGGACTGCATGGTGGATTGCAGGAGCCTCTGAGAATTGCATACCTGCTGCTTGTGCCACTTTTCTGCAATAGACATTGGTGCACTGCCTCAGCTGGACAATGACAGTATTCGGCGGGCTCAATCCTGATCCCATGATCAAAGCAGCTTTAGAAGCCCTCTATGCAGGAAAAGATGTGTCCAAATTACGCTCCACTGATTTGAGAACTGCACTGTTATACAAGAAGGTCCTAAGTTGAAACTGATCAATAAACTGTTATACAGAGAAACAGTAGACAGAGGGGACAAGTAGACAAACAACAACTAGTGCTGCCCACTGCCTTCGAGACTCAGTACTGAGGTCCTTGCACAACCACATGGGGCACCTTGGTATAGACAGAACACTTGACTTGGTGAGATCCAGATTCTATTGGCCTAAGATGGGGGCTGATGTGGAGCAACACATTCGAACTTGTAGTCGCTGCTTACAGAGGAAAGCTTTGCCCCAGAGGGCTGCCCCTTGTTAACATCACCACCAGTGCACCCATGGAGCTGGTCTGTATTGATTTTCTAAGTTTGGAGTCAGATCAAAGAAATATCAGTAATGTGCTGGTGGTCACTGACCATTTCACGAGATATGCCCAAGCTTTCCCCACCAAGACCAGAAAGCATCCACTGTGGCCAAAGTACTTGTAGAAACTTTTTGTTCACTATGGGGCTCACAAAGAATCCATTCTGATCAAGGAGAGACTTTGAGAGTCGTCTGATCAAAGAGATGCTTTCTCTGTGGGAGTGCGAAAGTCCAGAACCACTCCTTACCACCCCCAGGGGACCCACAGCCTGAGCGTTTCAACCGCACTTTGCTAGATATGCTAGGCACCCTGCACCCAAAGGACAAGCCTAGATGGAGCCAACAAATTAGCACCCTGGTACATGCTTATAACTGCACCAAAGTGATGCCACTGGATTCTCCCCTACCGCCTGATGTTTGGAAGAAAGCTCGACTACCAGTAGATGTGTGTTTTGGGGTCTCTCCTGATGGGGTTCAGGCTGACAACTATTTACAGTATGTGCAAAGTTAAAGGCCCAGCTAACTCATGCGTACCAACTGGCTCAAACCATGGCTGCCAAAAGAAATCTGGCCAACAAAGAAAGGTATGATAAAGGTGAAAGCACAGGAACTCCGGGAGGGAGATCGGGTATTGCTAAGAAATCTGGGATTGCATGGCAAGCACAAGATTGCTGACAGATGGCACCATCTCCCTCACATTGTAGTGGGCAAACTAGATGATCTGCCAGTGTACAAAGTAAGGCCTGAGAATAATTCAAAGATGTAAAACAATGCATAGAAATCATTTACTGCCCATTGGACAAATCTTAATGAGTCTGAGCCCTAGAAGATGCCCCTCTGGACCAGTGACTAGAGCTGCTGCTAAGAAAAGATCAAGAAAGTCTGCACCTACAGAAGCAAAGTTAAAGTGTTCCCTCCACAAGTCCCAGTTGAGCATGACTGTCAGTCCATATCGGAAGAAAGTGAAGTGACTTTGAATACTATCCTTCTTCGAACTGAGTCAATTGTTTGAGGGCAATCCCTAGTCAATACTGGAGATGAAGCTGGGCCTTCTGGACTGTCTAAGCCCCAGCTTCATCCCTGGAGCCAATGCTCCCAGAAAGTGAAGTGCAAAGCATCAGATCAGATGAAATGGAATCATTGTGCATGGTTGAACTGTTTGAGCTTTCAGGGGAGGAAAATGATGGATTGGGTCAGACTGGTGATACACCAGAACAAGAAGAGTATTTTGAGTGCCCTGACAGTCCACTGCCAGTGTCAAAGCTCTCCATGCGAGCCTAATGCAAATGTATATGGTTGCAGTTGAAACTTATGGGGTACTTGCTTGCGCAGACGTCCAAGCTTTCCAAACCAGGAAGGGTGTAACCCCCTGCAAATGGGGTTCCCAAAAGACTTCCAGGAGCTTGCTTGAATGCTCCAAGCCTGAATGGTGTTTGGCATTTAAGCCATTTATCAGTGAGTGTTTTTAGAACCTCTGGTACTGTCTCTTTAAGAGCTGTCTGCTTGCAGACATAATTAGTTTGTATGGGGACTGTGTGTTTCTTTGATGAGTACCACTCAAGCTGCTGCCAATTCACTTCATTTTTGCAGTCACTAGGAGTGCAAAGGGAACCTATCTGAAAGATGTAACTGTTTGCCAGAAATTATTTAGAGTAATAATGAAATTACAGTTTGTCTAACCTGCTTTCTTTGCAGTCAGAACTGTGTCTGCTAGTTCCCCATTCTAGTTTTGAACTGCTGAACTGGACCAATCAGTGTGGGGTAAGCTAGCTCTAAAATGGTGTCTTGGACGAATCAGAACTTGGACTCATAATCTGAGCCAGCCACAAGAGGATTGTATGGGCAGTGACTCTGGGAGATGTAGTTTAGACTTCAGTGCCTTTTGGACCAACAGCAGCAGTCTATTGTGAGTGACAGCCAATCCAGTCAAGAACTGGGAGGAACTCAAAGGAAGTGCAGTTTGTCGGTTGGAGCTTCAGTTGAGCTTTGGCAGTGAAGAAGGAAGGAGCCCTGTGCTTTTCAGTGTGCAGTTTTAGTCAAAAATGTGTAAGGCCCAGAGTTCCGGTCTGCAGCTTGTGTAACAGCTATTAGGACTGAATCCGTCCTGTGAAAAGAATCAAAGGATCTCTGAAGAGTAGAAACCAGGCTCACCCTGTAGAAGACTGGAAGAATTGCTGAAAATTGCACTCGGTCTGTCAGGAACTGAATCTGCTGTGTGTTCTCCGGGTATTGTGCAGTAATTGCGATCGGGATACAGATGCAGCCTGCCTGGTATAGTACTTTCTTTTATATGGATGTGTGAAGAGGTTTGTGTACCTCAAGTGAGCCCTGCTGACATTGAAGGACCCTATCTTATTTGGAGGTGTAGTACTAATTCAGGTTGCTCCTGTTGAATCGCACATTAAATCCAAATGGAATTACTGTACTGCTGACTGTTTAATTCTCCTTTTCTCTGTGTGAAGGGCCCTACCAGCTGCCACGGTTTGGACTAGCCACTGGGGCTTGGGTACCCAGGACAGTAACTGATAAGGATAGGCCTGTGCACAGAGCCATAGATGAATTATTAGAGTGATAAGCTAATTAACCTGATTTCCCCTGTCCTTGTTATATCCCCTAAATAAATCAGAGCTGCTTGTTTCAGCAAAGTTATACTGCCTGAGGTATTTGTCTATGTTAAAGTACTGTACTGTGATTGTTGCACTGTATCTCATTACAGGAGGTCCCAGTGCGGAACCAGACCTGGGGTAAGTGTATACTGTGAAGGTAATTCTGATATATTGTGTGGGCCACTAGTGGGAAGAAAGGGGTTGCAGTGTCCCAGAGGGCTGTGACCAAGTTAGTTTAACTATTGCAAACCCTGACCTCTGGGTGGAGGCACCCGCCATTGGATCCAGGCCCCTCAACCTGTTAGTGGCAAATCAGGCAGGGGTAGTAGCCCCTGGGATAGCGCCATCTAGGGGTTACATAAGCATGATTGGTGCTCTTTGAGACTTCAGGGAAGGGAAAAGGAGGAAGAAGAGAAAAAATCTGAGACATAAAGATTCTGTATTCATGCAAAGGTTCTTAGTACTGGGAGGGTGCAGATTCTGAATAACACTTTAACTTACGTTTTCACAGCCACCAGAAATGGGCAGAAGAGACCTCAGTTTAAATGTCTCAGCCACAGGACGCCATCGCTAACTGGGCAGGACCCTGCTGACCCAGTTTAGTACTGCAGACCAGTGTTAGTACTGGATGGAAGTTCAAGTCCTCAGAGCCTCAAAGTGGAATTGTTTAGATTACATCTTAAAAGACCCCTCAGAACTCATTAGTCCTCATCTTACCTCCCATCCAATCGCCGTTCTTCCTTTTTCATGCATGCAAGGCATTCCACCTGCTTCGGGCAGGATGTCACAACCAGTCTTCGTGCAGATAGAAGCATTGTTTGCAACAAAGATGGTGTACATATTTTTGTGCAGTATGGGTCTATGGCACATAGCCAGACCCCCCCCCCCCAAAAGGTATCGCTGCTTGGATCTCCTGCTGATCATTGAAGGCATCCTCTTCTGGGCAGCATGCCCACTAGTCAATAGACATACCAATGATATGGTACATTTCTGTGGGTCATTTTCTTCCTGTTTAATTTATTCTTTTATAGGAGTATTTTCCCCCAACTGCCAGCAAGGCTCAGTGGCGGCGTACCAGCCATCTGCTCTGTCCCCCCTTGCAGGGGATCACAGTGCACGGCAGGGTGTGTTTTTTTTTTTAATAGTTACTGAAGTAGCTACGGAAGCCACAACCCCCTGAGAGCACTAATGCGAAGAACTCCGGTTCAGGCAGGAAGCCATGCGGCAACATGGCTTCTGCCAAGCACCTAACAGTGCCCTCCCCTCCCGACACCATCCACTGGTTGGATCAGTGCACAACTCTCCCTGGAGAGGAGAACTGCCTAACGGCAGCTCAGTCCAGCTTTTCCCTCCCCTCGCTGACCCCCAACAACCTGGGCTCATTCTCGAACCTGGCTCGCCAGTGCTGCGCGAGGTGGGGTGTCCAGTGCCTCAGTCATCAGCGCCACTGGGCCAGCCCATTTTCTTCCATTTTGCTTTACTTTTTTTGTTTCTGTTTTTGCTATGATCTGAATGCCAAGCACTACAATGTTTATTAGCATAAGGGACACTGCAGTAAATTGGATCATTGTGTGTTAGTTGCCTAGGGCTTGCAATATCCTTCAATTATTTTTTTTTGTGCTGCCTATAAAAAGTAGGAAATGTTACTTGATGACTTGTTGCCATTTACCTGTCTGTCTTACTGATTTGCAAACAAAGAGACAATTGGTTAGAATAAATATAAAACAAGAATTTTAATTATAAAGTACCAAGGCAAGGGCTACAGGCATAGAGGCAGCCATGCCGCACCTCAGAAAAGCACTGTATGACACATTGCACCAACGTACACACAGCATGTGTCATTTTGGGCTTCCTCCAGGGTGTGGCATTGCTGCCTAAGCACCTTTGGCATTGCTCTTGCCTCTGCACTTAGCAATTGAGATTTTTGTTTTCTTGAGGAAGGGAGGGAGGGAGGTTGCTCCCAATTTGGCCCCCTGTAACTCACTCTTTCGGGCCCTTGAATGCTCCTGTGACTGCTCGGACACTATGCAGACTGCTGGATCCTCCTTCTGATGCCCCCGTAACTCTACCATCACAGGCCTCTGATTTATTCCAGCACAGGGAAGGGGAGATGCTACCATTAGGGGGAAGCAACCTGCTTGGCATGATGGTGGCTCAGGAGGAGAAGTCCAAGGTTGTGAAGAGGCCCTGTGATGTGTGTGTATGTGTGCGCGCGCGCACACGTATGTGTGGAGGGGTGTTGGAAGTCTTCATACAGGATACTGGGCTGGTGTGTTTCACATGTTCTCCATCAAAGCTCTTCCCACCTTCCCTGCCTAGGGGATGCCTGCAGCACCAATCCTCTGGGTGCGGTCTGGCCATCAGCATGTGGTCATCTCACTGAAACACAGACTCTGACAACAGAAAAAGGCTGAGGATTCACTGAGTCTGATCATATTACAGCTGCCTAACACCCCGATATAACGTCTTGGGAGGTCATCCCCCTCAGCTCCCCCACCTACATCCCTAATCACCCTGGCTTCCCCAGGTAGTACTGTGAGTCCCCTTGTTCTGTCCCAGCTGTGCTTGAACCCATTTAGGGCAGGAGTTAAACTGGGCTGGAACTCCTAGGAACTCCGTTCCGCCTCCCTTGACACCTCTCTCCTTTAAATACGATTTGAGAGTTCCACCTCTTAGGGATAACAGTTTTCCCTCCTAAACATTTAACCACTGATTTAGGGGTATGTGTCCTCACCACTTTTACCTGCAATCTGTTCCATGGCTCGATCACCCTCTCAGTGAAGCAGAACTTTCTCACATCTCTCCTGAACTTACCGCTGACTAACCTCCAGTCATACCTCGTGACTGCATTCCTATTTCTAACAAACAGGTCTTTGCGGGTCATCCTGTTTCTACCCTTTAGAAACTTACACAATAGGTCTCAGTTATGTCCCCCCCTCTCCCATCTGACCTCCAGCAGATACATGTTCAGGGCCTCCAGCCATCCCTCACAGGATCTGCCCTTCTGGCCCTGGGTCATTATGGTGATGCTTCTCTATGCTGACTCCAGTCTGTGTCCTTTCTCAGATGAGGGCTCCAGAACTGGACATACCTGTAGTAGTCCAGGTAATGCCTCACCAGCGAGCTGTATAGGGGCTGAGTATCACTTTGCTTTTCTTGCTATTGAAACCCTCCCAATACACTCCAGCACCCTAGATGCCTTGCTGTACGCTTTATTGCACTGGTTGCTTTGATTGAGGGAGTCACTGAGGATGACACCCAGATCCCTCTCGTCTGAGGTACTGACCAGCCTAACGTCCCTTAAAAGCCAATATGCCATGTGTGGGTTCCTTTTTTCTAAGTGTATCACCTTGCACTTCTTGATGTTCAATGTCAACTGCCAAGATCTCCACCCTTAATGCCCTGTACCCATCTTCTTTAGGAAGTTCTGTTTCAGTGATCATCTCTGCTCCTACATGCAGAGTCTGACTTAATGAAGTCTGCAAGAGTAAGGGACCTTCCCTGGTGTCCAGGCCAACATTCCCCTACCTATAAATTTGGGTCAGGCAATTGTCCATGGCTGTGTGTGGCTGCTGGGGAGCAGAATGGCTATCACTATAGGTTTACAGTCACATCAGTACCAGTCTCTGTTTTGTAAAGTGCTTTGGGATACGTTGTGTACAAAAAGTACTATATAAATGATAATTATTCTTCTTCTTGAAAGAGTGTTTTCTGGGCAAGTAGATGGTGTAGTTATTGATCTGCTGTATTTTTTCCAGGGATTTATCTCATTGAGTTACGATACACCTCTTCTACAAAATTATGGAGCTGGAGTTGGATAATCACAACAAAAACACAATGAGCTCACAGTATGGTTACGTAAACTATAGTAGTGCCGTAATAGCTTAGTACCAGCTACACCCTTTGGAGGATTGTGTAAAATTCCACCCTTTTCTTGCCAGCAGTCAGCAAACCGCTCCCTTTCTACAGCACCACCCAGATCTTCAAAGAGAAACCCAATAATCAGCAGAAGACAATAAGAACAGATTACCTCTGCAAGGAGCTAATACATTAAATGTTGCATAATGCACAGTAGGAAGGTTGCAGACTGGCTGCCCTGTACACATCACACTCATATTAGTCTAATGATATAATTGTTTTATGGCAGTGCCTAAAGAGACATTGGATGTTGGGTAATTCTGGTCCCAGGAAAATTATTATATATCATGCTTGTACTGGCCTAAAATGGAAATTATGTATCTACCATAACTCTTGATCTTCTTGGACAAATTCTTCACCATTCATTCACACTAATGAGACTCGACTGGAGGGCACTGAACCCCGTGGGAGCCAAAAATCTTCAGGAGGGCCAGGGCTGAGGTAGGACCATGCATGCGTGGCACCGTGAGGCTGGCTCATGCCTGTATGGGCTATTTCAATGTCGACCCTCCAACTGCCTCAGTTCCTTTTTGACTGAGGAGGTGCAGCGTAAACTAACCTAGGAAACAGCTAACCTAATCTGGGCATACCGTGGGTATATCCGTGGCTCCATGGGGCTCTGGGGTCCGTTCTGGGCAGAGTGGCAGGCAGTGGGATATCTGCTGTCTCCCCTGATGGGTTGGGGGTGGCAGGCTGGAGAAAGGATGTAAAAAGTAATTTTAAAAAAAGAAATGGATCTAATGGCACCAGGCTGGCCCAGTCATGCCATGCTGAAAAATATGAAAAGATCCTTGGATTTTGCGAAACTCTTTAGTTCTGTCGATGTAGAATCATAGAACCCTCTTGACATTCTGAGAGTTAAGAGTGCATTCCCCTTCATTCTGGAAGTTGGCAAAATAAATGGGAAGAACCAGGGGTTGGTTAAAGTGAAATTCCAAACTACCTTGGGCAGGAATTTAAGATGAGTACAAAGTACCACCTTGTCCTTGTGAAAGACAGTATATGGAGGGTCTGTGACCAAGGCACGAATTTCAGAAACTCTGTGACTGGCAGTATCGGCCACTAAGAAGGCAGTCTTCCAGATCAGAAACTTCAAGTCCCAGGTGGCTAGAGGCTCAAGATTTATGGGTGAGCATATCTAGCATGAGATTGATATCCCATGCGGCCACCAGTTTCCTGACTGAGGGTCTAGTGTGTAGGATACCCTTGAGGAATCTCTTAACTAGCGGTACCGGAGTGACATGTTTTGCACTGGCTCGTGGTAGGCGGAAATCACATAGAGGTGTTCCTTCATTGTCAAGTATTGCAGTCCTGCATTTGACAGGTCTATGGGGTACTCCAACACTTTATTTGGTGGGCAACAAAATGTGTCTAGTGTGGACCTTTTTGCACAAATGGAAAATCGCTTCCACTTAGTCATGTACATTTTGAAGTGGAAGGCTTGCATTAGGAGGATTTCTGAGATTTCTTTGAGAGACCACAGACCTACCCACTTCTACCTCCTCAGGTAGCCAGGCATGGAGATGAAGGGAGTGCAGGTTGGGATGGACCAGGGGTCCCTGTGTCAAGAAGTCCATCCAAAGAGAAGCTTCCTCGGGGGGACTTCTGACAAACCTGTTGATTAATGGAATCCACATCTGACAAGGCCAGTGTGGGGTGATGAGGATCATCCTGCCCCCCATGCCTTCAGCTTGAACAGCACCCACTGAACTAAAGGATAGGGGAGGAAATGTGTACAGAAAGCGTCTTGTCCACTGCAGTCTGAATGCATCCTGACAGAAAATGTCAGGTTCTGGATTTCTGGAGCAGAATAGAGGCAGCTTGTGTTGAGTGGGGTTGCAAAAAAGGTTCTGGTCTGGACTGTCTCATTCATCGAATAGCGATTGCATGCTGCAGGGGCCGGCGACCATTCGTGGGAACCCGCCTCCAGCCTGCTGATGTGATCCGCTAGGTTGTTCTGAATTCCTGGCAGGTAGATTCTCTGAGTTAGGGTATCGTGCTTGAGACATCACTCCCACCCCTTCATGGCCTCCCTTCACAGAGGGTAGGAGCACGCTCTACCCTGCTCATTGATGTAATACATCATGGCCTTATTATCCGTGTGAAGGAGAATACCTCATGATAGAGGATATCCTTCAGGACTCAGAGAGCTCTCATCTCTAAGACATTTATGTGCAGATGAGACTCCTCCTGGGTCCACACTCTTTCTGAGTGCAGAGGTCTTGACAGTGAGCTCCCCCACTGATCAGAGATGCATCCATGGTGATGGTAATCTGAGATGTCAGTAGGACAAAGGGTAGACCTTGTAGAAGCCTGTCTTCCTGTGTCCACCATGCAAGTGATCTCATCAGGGGTTCCAGCATCTTTATGTGGAAGGACTGTGGGTGTGTGGTCGGAGACCACCATGTGCTGAGCATCCACAGTGTGTTCCTCATGTGGAACTGGCCAGAGGCACTTATGAAAGTGACAGAGGCCATGAGACCCAGGATCCACTACACGGATCGGGCTTGTACAGGGTTACTCTCTGTGAGGAAAAGAGCCATCCAGACAAAGTGGGTCCCCCTGACCCTTGAGAGGAAGGCCCTTGCTAGGAGGTGGCTGGGGAGGGGCCCTATCAAGAGAAGCTGAGAGGCTGAGAGACTTGAAGCTGTGACTTTTGCAGGGTCAGCAGTACCTTCATGGAAGCATCCTGTGTGTCCAGGGATGCGAACCAGTCATGCCACTGGAGAGGTGGTAGGAGAGTCCCTACGGAGATCATCCCACCCTGAACAAAGACCTATTTTGTTTCTGAGGACGAGAATAGGATGCATACCGCCTGTTCTTTTAGGGACCAGAAGAATATGAAGAAGGCTCTGAATCTCTGAGGTGAGAAAGTCTGACTGTGAAGTGGGGAGACTATGCTGCCACTTACGGGGACAGTCTGGGAAGTCTCTGATAGGTTGAGAGAGTATCCCTTCCAGAAAATCCGGGGGACCCACTTGTCTATTGTTATAGATTGCCATAGGCTGAAAGTGAGTCAGACAATCTCTCACCGCAGGTGAAGTTCTGCATCAGGCAGTTGAGATGGAATCCAGACTAATGTCTCAGAGAATGGCACTTGCCGCTTTTGGGCTCTGTGCCTTGAGTTGTGTTTTCTTTGCAGCTAATGGGGTTGAACTCCAGAAAGACCCCTCGGTCCCCACCTCACAGGACTGCTTGTTGCAAAACTGACGATGGTTCCAGCCCTCTTGAGGGGCGGAAGGAGCCAGTCTGGCTATTTTGAAGACAGCTACTTGAGATTCCCGAACAGGTGAGAATCATTAGAAAATCCTGATGTTCTAAGTCAGGAGAGTTGCCTGACAGATCCCAGCAGTAGCTGCCCTGGAGGCAGAGTCGTAGGCCTCCACAGAGCTTTTGCAATCTGCGACTGCTCGTTTACGAACATATGAATGTGCCAGCAGAAACAGAACATCCAGTCTATCTAAGTCTGCTCAAGTGTGCAGCTAGCACCCCTAGTTTGCAGCTGTCACACCCCCTCCCCTTTGTCATCCCACTGCCACACCCCACCTTCCCCACCCTCACTCTTCCCTGTTCCATGTCCCATGCCCTTTTGAAGCTGTTTACAGATTTACATGATACCACCCATTCTGGTAGTGCATTCCATTTTGCTACCACCCTCTCTGTGAAATAGTTTCTCCTCATTTCCCTCCTAAATCTTCCCCCCTCTATTCTTAGCCCATGCCCCCTGTTGTCCCTCCCCCTCCTTAGCTTAAAGACTCCATCTGCTCCATCCTTATTGATTCCTCTCAGATACTTGAATGTCTCTATCATGTCCCCCCTCGTCCCTTCTATCCTCCAGAGTGTACATATTCAGGTCTCCCAGCCTGCTCTCATAGTCTCTCCCCTCCATTCCACATATCATCTTTGTTGCCCTCCTCTGCACCCCCTCCAGTAGCCTGATATCATGCTTTAGGTATGGCCTCCAAAACTGCACACAATATTCTAAGTGTGGCCTTACCAACGACCTGTAGAGGGGCAAGATCATCTCTCATCACCTGGACAAAACCCCCCTTGCTGTGCACCTCAGCATCTTGTTCGCTTTTGCAGCCACTCTCCTGCACTGGGCACTGTTGTGCATGGTCCCTGTTATCATTACCCCTAGATCCTTCTCCTCCTAAGTGATCCCCATCTTAACCCACCCCAGCCAGTATCCTCTCCTTGGGTTCTTCGCCCAAAAGTGCATAACCTTACACTTCTTTGCATTGAACCCCAGCTGCCACCTCTCTGACCACTCTTGTAGCTTGCTTAGGTCCCCCTACAGCTGCTTCCATCCCTCTTCTCCATCCACCACTGCTCCGATTTTGGTGTCGTCGGTGAACAAACTTACCTTGCTCACCACCCCGTGTGCAATGTCTGATATGAAGAGCCCAAATAATTCTGGCCCCAAGGTGTCACTCTAGCAAGATTCCCTATTGATAGGATGAGCTGTGGACTCCTGAGGGAGAACAGCCTCGTCATTCTCTGCTCTGACAACCATAGTATCTGCAAAGGGTTGTGAGCTAAAAAGTGTCCTTCCCTGGGAAGGGCATCAAAGGAATCAGAGCCGGCCTTTCCCACACCGCATATGACAATATGTCAAGAAGGGTGGGCAGAGGGGTCTGCAGAGCCAGGTCAGAACCCATGTCCTAAGGAGAGACTGAAAAGACGTGGCTTCAATCAGGGTTCAGTTGGGATGAGGAGTTCACATCCAGGCTTTAAAACCAGTCATCTTACCATTGTCAGAATGATGAGGTCCAGATCAGACTCGTCATGCTCCACATCTGCCCCATAAAAATAGGAAACGCCCCAGAAAGGCCAACCTGGGCAAGGATAGACCGGAGGGCACCTGGGTCTGGAAATGCACCAACCCCCGAAGACCCCAATGCCACATGTGGCACCAAGAAGATAGCGCCGCACATGGCACCAAAGTCGACGGCACCGCACATGGCACCGAAGTCAATGGCACTGCATGTTGCACCAAAGCTGAGGGGCCCAGAGAACGGCCAGCCCTGGAAGGAGGTGGAGGAGTGGTACCTGTGCTGGCCTCTGTAGGGAACAGTGAGGGGGACAGGCACATGGGATCAGCATAGACAGTGTTAGCACCGGAGAAGGCACCGAATGCAGATCTTAGACCGAAAACCCCAGCCGTGGCCTAGCGGTGCCAAAGCCTGAAGGCCTTGGCGCTGGAACCATCAGCAAGGGCAAACAAGCAAATGCTGAACCCACTGCTCAAAAGAGCTGCCCAAAGATGAAACTGTCCACTGGAACCCCCCCTCCAAGGGACAGAGAAGGGTCCTGGTGACGAGAGTCCCGTCCGTCGAGAGCAGAAGCCACTGGGAAACCCAGAGGGCTCTCAACTACTGGAGACTCCCTTACAGACATACCAGAGGGTGACCTCAAGGGGTACCATTTCAAGAGGAAGAGCTCGAGGTCAAGCAGCACCATGTTCCTGACCTGGATCAAGAATGGGCCTGCCTCTTTAAGATGTGCCGGAAAGTCTTCAAGCTGACTCCTCCCACCCACCTAGGTGGTATATCCCTCAGCTCCACCCCATGGCACTAGATCTTGCTTGCTGGAAGCAGAGATTGTGCGCCTGAGCCAGGGGAGGTCGGGTGGGTCTGTGTGGATGAACAATATATACCACTCCTAGAACTACTGTTACAGGTGAGTAGCCTGTGTTTCTAGGATTGTGGATATGTTGTTCTATCCACACATGTTGGCAGACTCCTAGCAGTTCTCCTGGAGGAGGGAGACAAGGTGCACACCCCCTACTTAGGGAGCAAAGACTGGAGAACTGAGGCCCCAAAACCAGCATCCAGTGTGACTTGAGATCAGTGTGGTAATGGGAAATGAAGGTGCGTGCTGACTTCCATGTAGCAGCCCTGCAGATTTCCTGGATAGGGACATCACTAGAAGTAGCCACTGATGCAGTGGTATGGCGGGTGGAATAAGCCCTTAGCCCTCTGGGAGGCTCCCTACCCACCAACCAATGGCAGAGATCAATGCTGCAAGTGATCCACCTGCCAATCGTCCGCTTGGCTGTAGGTGTGCCAGGTGTAGCTTCAGCATAGGTGACAAATAGCTGGCAAACCTCTCACCGAACTCCAGCCATGCACTCTTTGTAATAAGCAAGCGCTCACCTCAGGTCCAGAGTATGGAGCATGTGTTCAGCCTCCGAGGTGTGATTCGGGAAGAACACCAGAAGAATCATCACCTGATTCAGGTGAAACTCTGACACAGCCTTCAGGAGGAACTTCAGGTTGGGGTGCAGGACAACCTTGTCCCTGTGGAAGACCAGGTAAAGAGACTCAACCGAAAGCACCTGGAGCTCACTGATCCTTCTAGATGATGTGATAGCCACCAAGAAGGTGGTCTTCCACGACAGGTGAGATGTGTCACACCTGTGCATCAGTTTGAATGGCTTGCCCATGAACTTTGCCAAAACCAGCACCAAGTCCCATGGTGGTGGTGGTGGTGGTTCATGCATCAGAGGGGTAATGTGGTCAAGTCACTTGAAGAAGTGCCAGACCACCTTCTCCTGCATCACCGACTGCTGACCAGGCTGTTCCCGGTAAGCAGAGATGGCTGCCGGGTGCACCTTAAGGGTCGTTGACTGAAGTCCCCCTTTGGAGAGGGACCTCAGGTAGTCCAAAATGTTGGCCACTGGACAGGTCAAAGGGTCCAGCCCCTTGTTCTGACACCAAATGGAGAATCTCCTCAATTTGAAGGCATAGCATTTTCTGGTCAATTCCTTTCTAGATGCCTCCACTATGGTGAGGACATCTTTGGACAGACTCAAAGCCTGGAACTCTATCTGCTCAGGAACCAGGCTGTCAAGTGCAGGGATTGAAGGTCCGGGTGGAGTACCTTTCCCTGATTGATGGAGAACAGGTCCAGGTGGAGTGGTAGACACTTCAGGAGACTGTTGCTGAGGCTGTGGAGACCGGGGTATAAGAATTGGCATGGCCAGTCCGAAGCCAACAGGATCACCCATGCCTTTTCCCTCCTGATCTTGAGCAGCATCTTGTGGATCAAAGGAAGTGGAGGGAAGGCATAGAAGAGGGCTGGGGTCCAAGGCTTTGAGAAGGCATTCCCCTGCAGCAAGCCCTGCTGAGGTTGGTGGGCACAGAACAGCCTCAGCTTTGCGTTCTCCCTGGAGGCAAACAGGTTCACCTGAGGGGTGCCCCACTGGGAGAACAGGCTGTGAGCTACGTCTGGATGGAGAGACCACTTATGAGATGCCTCGCCTATCCGGCTGAGGGTGTCCGCCAGCTAATTGAAGGCCCCTGCCGCATGGATGGCTAGGAGATCCGCCTCTAGGCTGCACACCAGGGTCCAAATGCAGAGAGCTTCCTTGCACAGAGGCAGGGAGTGCATCCCACCTTGCTTGTTGAGGTAGTACGTGGTCATGGTGTTGTCCATCTGGACTTGGACCACTTGACCCCAAATGTACGGAGCGAATGCAGTCAGCACCAGCACAACTGCCCAGAGCTCCAGCAGGTTGATGTACCATCAGGACTTCTTGGGGATCCAGAGCCCATGGACTCTGTTCCCCCAGATGAGCACCCCAGCCTGTGAGAGAGGTATTGATCATCAGGATGACCGTCATCTTGCGGCGGACAAATGGGATCCCTTCCTGCAGATGCTCTATGACTAGCCACCATTGGAGGGCATCCCACATCTTCTGGGTCACAGTGACCAGCTGGTCGAAGTGACCTTTGCGCTGAGACCACTGGCTGACCTGCTCCCACTGCAGGGCATATTCCAGTGGGCCAATCGGACCACGCTGGTGCAGGCTGCCATGTAACCCAGAAGACGCAGGAAGTCTCAGGCAGGGTGCAGTTGCCCAACCCAAAATGATCGGGCAAAGGAGGAGAGAACCTCCGCTCTGTCTGCTGGGAGCCGGGCTCTGGCTCAGCAAGAGTCAAGCTCTTCCCAGATAAAGCTGATCATGGCAATGGCACAGGTTCCGACTTAGCCTCATTGCCCAGGAGGCCAAGGGAGGTGCAGATCTGGAGGGCTAGGTCCCTGGGCCACTCCATTTCCTACCTGGAGGGACCTGCAGTTGGCCAGTCATCCAGGTAGGAGGTACACCCAGACACCTCGGTGCCTCAGGTAAGATGCCACCACTGCAATGCATTTAGTGAAGATCCTGGGGGCCAAGGACAGGCTGAATGGTATGACCCAGAACTCGTAGAGGGTTCCCTCGGCTCAAAAATGGAGGAACCTTTGGTGGGACAGATGGATCAGGATGTGAAAGAATGCATCCTGAAGATCCAGGGAGCAAAACCACATGTTTTGCTCTAGAGATGGTATAGTCTTAGAAAGAGTTACCATCCTGGAGGTACGCGGCCTGAGGAACTTGTTCAGGTCATGCAGATGTAGAATGGGGCGCCAGCCCCCCATCCGCTTTGGCACCAGGAAGTACCTGGAGACAAACCCTGGGTGTTTTGGAGGATCTGCTACTCTGACCATGACCTTCTCGAGGAGGAGGTGGGCTATGTCATCTAGAAGAGCCGACCAAGTGTCTGTGGATACCAACTCCTCCCATGGAGCACCGGCTCGGCTTGGAGGGTACTGCTCGAATTCCAGAAGTAGACCCTGACTGACCACTTCTAGAACCCACCTGCCCGTGGTGACAGCGGACCAGGCGGAAAGGAAGTGGTGGAGTCGGACCCCCACAAGAGGACCAGGGGAGGTGTGAAGGGCATGAGGGTGGCACCCCCCATCCCATCACTGAGCAGGCTTGGAGGAGGAGGAGGACCCAGCTGAGGAGCCACCAGGTCCCTTCCCTCCAGGCCCCCAGACCACCAAGGTCACTGACTTGGGCCTGGGTCACCAGGACTGAGCCTGCCAGCCAGCCTGATGCTGGGCTAGTTTTGCCACAGGAGTGGAGGACCAAAAGAGCTTTCGCTTCTGTTGCTGGGAGCCCTTGGGATCCTTCTGTGCACATGTTACAGTTTCCAAGGCGGCATTGGACTTCTCGATATGCCGGAGGTAGCCCTCCACACCGGGCCCAAACAGGTCAGTGCCCAAGAAAGGAACATCCTCCAGCTTGTGCTGAGTGTCTGCCATGAAGGTTGAGATCTGCAGCCATGCCCTACAGTGCATGGCTACTGTGGCCTCCACCGAGCAGGCACAGGAATCCCCCAGATCCAGAGCCGTTTGCAGTTGCTGCTTGGCCACAGCCCAGCTCTGATCTCAGACTTGCTTAACTGTGGTCTGGAGGTCCACAGGCAGGTGAGGAATCACCTCATCCAAAGAGCACAAGAGGATGTGGGAGAAGTGTGCCATCAATAATAATAATAATAATAATTTTATTTATATAGCGCCTTTCAAAATATCAAAGCACTGAACAGGTTAATAACATAAATACAAATATCCATGCAAACATAAACATATAAAAACACATCATAAATACATCATAAAAGCTTAATAAATTACAATAAAATCCAATCAAATTCTAACTAGCTTAATCCTCCAAAAAGGCCATTTTCCATAAAAAAGTTTTTAATCAAGACGGATGAGCTCACCTGATGGAGGCCGAGTGAGGAGGCAGCATAGTCTTTTTTAGCTGCATCGTCCATTTTCTTGGACTCCTTGTTCAGCAACCTGTTGATGTCCCCGATATTGCCCAAGCGCCGAAACATGGAGTTGGCCACCAGCCCCTTGGCTCCGTGAAACCCGAGATGGTACCGATCGGCACCATATACTTACATAGAAACATAGACTTTGACGGCAGATAAGGACCGCTAGGCCCATCTAGTCTGCCCATTTCCCTACCTACAGGATAGGCTGCAGATCCTAGTTAACCAACAGCCTATATCTTCCTGCCCCCCACAAGAATTGCCTTATGTCTGTCCCATGCATTCTTGAATTCTCCCACAGTTTTAGACCCCACAACTTCCTCAGGAAGGCTGTTCCATGCATCCACTACTCTCTCTGTGAAATAATACTTCCACATTGCCCCTGAACTGCCCTCCTTCTATCTTTAAATTGTGTCCCCTTGTTCTTGCAAGTCTCTTTTCTGAAAGATGCTACCCTCTTGGACTTTGTTGATTCCCTTGAGGTACTTGAAAGTTTCTATCATGTCCCCCTCTCCCTTCTTTCCTCAAGGGTATACATATTAAGCTCCTTTAGTCTCCTCATATGGCTTCTTTTGCAGACCCTGCACCATTTTAGTTGCCCTCCTCTGGACTGCCTCTATCCTGTCTATGTCCTTGCGGAGATGGGGTCTCCAGAACTGGACATATTCCAGATGGGGTCTCACCAACTGTCTGTACAGAGGGATAACAACTTCCTGTTTTCTGCTGCTGATGCCTCTCCTATACATCCCAGTATACCCCGGCCCTCCCTACTGCCTTCTCACATTGCTTGCTAACCTTAAGGTCATCTGATATGATTACCCCAGGTCCCTTTCCTGTTTTGTTGTTGTTACTACCTCCCCACCCATTGTGTATTCTTTCCTGGGTTCTTGTTTCCCAGGTGCATTATTTGCACTTTTTGCATTGAATCTAGCTGCCATACGTCTGACCATTCCTCCAACCTTGCCAAGTCCTTTTCATCCTTTCCATGCCTCCTTGTTATCAACCCTGTTGCAGATCTTTGTGTCATCTGCCAAAGGCATACTTTTCCTTCCAGTCCCTCTGCAATGTCACTGATGAAGACATTAAAAGGACTGGACCCAATACTGAACCTCGGTGCCCACTAGTAACCGCCCTTTCTTCAGAGTGGACTCCATTTACAATTACCTTCTGTGTCCTGTTGTCAGCCAATGTTTTACAGGCTACCACCTGGGACCCACTCCCAGGCTGGTTAGTTTGACTAATAATCTTTTGTGTGGGACTGTGTCAAATGCCTTGCTAAAGTCTAGGTAGGCCATGTCCACAGCCCCTCCCTGGTCTACTACTTTGGTCACCCAGTCAAAGAAATCTATTAGATTCGTCTGACATGACCTTCCCACTGTGAACCCATGCTGTCTTGGATCCTGTGCTCCACTGACCTCTAGGTACTCAACTGTTCTTTCCTTCAGAAGTGACTCCATCACGTTCCCTACCACAGAGGTCAGACTGACAGGTCTGTAGTTTCCTGCCTCTGTCTTGGTCCCACTTTGTGAAGGGGAATCACATCCGCCTTCCTCCAGTCCTCGGGTACCACACCATCCTCCCATGATTTATTAAAAAGAGTAGCCAGTGGTTTCACTAGTTCCTTCCTTAATTCTTTTAGAATTCTGGGTGAATTCCATCAGGACCCATTGCTTTGTCCACCTTCAGTTTTAGGAGTTCTTGCAGAACCCTTTCTTCTGTGAAAGGACTGGGATCGACCCCCTATCAAGAGTGCTTCTGTTAATTGGATTAGGCACTTCCCCCTCCTCTTTTGTGAATACTGAGCAGAAATATTCGTTCAGTATTCCTGCTTTCACTGTCCCCTCTGCCCACCCACCATTCATTCTATTCAGCCTCACTATCCCTCCTTTGTGTTTCTCGCTCGCTGATGTACCTATAAAAGGTTTTATCCTTCTTAACTGAGTTAGCTATCTTTTCCTCAGTTTGGCCTTCTACATTCTGACTTCCCTTCCTGCTTCTTTCTGCCTTAACTGGTACAGCTCTCTGTCCTGCTCCTTCTGTGTTTCCTTATACTTCCAGAATGCTATCTTTTCTTCCTGACTTTCACACCACCTCTCTTGAGAACCATAGTGGCTTTTCTTTCGTTTGATTTGTTTATTTGCTTCACACAAAGGCTTGTTGCCTCTCTGATGGCAGTTTTGATAATTCCCATTGTTGCTCACACCTCCTTCTAGCCTGTTTGCTAGTACTTTTCTGAGGCACTCTCCATCTTGCCAAAGTCAGCCTCCTAAAGTCCAGTACCCTCACTTTTGTATGGCTTGACTCTGTAGCTGAGTTTAACGTGAACCACACTGTTTGATGGTCACTTGTCCCCAGATGGCAACCCACTTCTAGATCTGAAATCCTCTCCTGCCCCATTTGAGAGTCTGAGGTCTAAGATTGCTCCCTCACAAGTGGGTTCGAAACTAGCTGTCTAATGCCTGCCACCTGTAGAGTGTCAAGAATGGCCCTGATCTTGGATGTGGCTGCAGCAAATGTGCTCCAGTTAACATCTGCATATTCAGGTCTCCCATCAACAGTATCTCCCTTTCTCTGCCATTCTAAGAATGCCTTCCACCATATCCTTGTCCATTCCTTCCCCTGACATGGGGTCTGTACTAACCCTGTCGGATTGTGGTGCCCTTTCCAGTCTCAAGGTGACCCACAGTGCCTCCTCTCCTCCTGTTCACTCTTTTGTTCAGTTGCTTTTATCCCTTCCTTTACATGAGAGCTACTCCTCCCCCTTCTCCCTGCCTGTCTCTCCTGTAGGTTATGTACCCTGGTATGTTAACATCCCAGTCATGGTTCTCTGTGTACCATGTTTCTGTGACTGCTACGATATCCAGGCATCCCTCTTCCATTAAGGCCACCAGCTCAGGGAGCTTGTTGCCCAGACTACGGACATTGGTCATTACCCTCCATTTCCTGATGGCCTTACCCCTTTTGCCCCATCCTGTCCTTCTTGCCTTTGTCACTTTCTCCATTTACCACTGCCCTTCTCCCCATCGACACCTCCATGTTGGTGTTTGCCACACTTACTACCGTGATTGTTTGGGGGCTAGGATTTTCCTGCTCCTTTCCAGTGCCTCCCCCCTTGGCTAGTTTAAAAGCTTGCCAATGAAGCATTTAAACCTATCACCTAGGATCCTGGTTCCCCTCCCGGACAGATGCAGCCCATCATGCCAGTATAGGCTTCATCACTCCAGGTGGACCCCAGTCCCCAATGAAGCCAAATCCCTGAGCTCCACACCAGTTTTTCAACCACTGATTGAATCCATAGTGCGGAACACCCTAGCCTCTCCTATGCCATAGATGGGTAGCACCTCCAAGAAGGTTACCGTCGTGCTATGACTAAGGCCCTCCCAATTCACAAACTCTTCCTGCACTTCTCTAATCCCTTTCTTAGCCAGGTCATTTGTCCCTAGGTGGACAATGATTCAGCTCCTCCCTGTGCAGCTGCTCCAGCAATCCTGGATTCGCTCCCTGTCCCTCAAGCCATGGCGCCAGGCAGGCACCTCCCTCTCCCCTTCCTTGCCCAGTTCTACCTTCCTAACAATGGAGTCCCCCACCAGGAGTTGTTTCCTTCCCCTGCAGGGTCCCCTGCCACCCTCCTGTGGGTCTCCTTTGTGGAGGTTCCCAGCATCCTCCTTGGTCTCCACTGTAGGTGCTCCATAGAGGAACCACACTTTTGCCAGAATGGCATAGGAATTGTGGAGAGGTACAACTGGAGGGATGTGCCTCTGTTCCACCACCCTCACCCTCCCTGAGCCCACTGTGGTCCAACCGCTCCTCTTTCTTGGCAACCTCTGAGGCAGCAGTGGCACTGGTGGTCCCTGGATGGAAGAGGAGGTCCCACAAATCCTGGCCAACTCAGCCTGGAGATGAGCAACCTCCTCCCTCAGCCCAGAGAGGTGCCTGCAGATGGGACAACACCGCATCCTCCAGAATATCTCCGGAAGACTGCTGCTCCACAGCCACTGCACTGCACCACTCCAATCATGTCTTATTTCTGGCCCCTTAACTGTTTGCAATCCTTACTCTTTCCTCTGTTTTTTTCTCTCTCTCCTTACTTTCTGCCTGTGTTCCTTTAAGCTCCTGATTGTCCTGTTCTGAGACAAGAATATCCTATATTTCTCAGTAGACCACTTACTTGTTCAGAGGCAGACCTCCAGCAGCTAGAGGGGCCGGAGAGCTACTCTTGCCCTTCTAGGATGGTGGGTCCTTGGTGGTTCTGTGATCACTCTTCCTGCCCTAAACAGGAAGTTCCTGTTGTCAGTCAAATCCTGTGCCTATAAAAATAGAACTAGCTTTGGGTGGAAGGAAGGAAGGAGGGCAATGTAGTCCCAGTAGAGAAGTTCAGTCACAGCAGTCCTTTTCTCCTGGTGTCTTCTGCCAAGCTATTAGCAGAATCTTTCTAAGGCAGTCTTTAAATGTAGCTTCCTTCTAGCTAAGCCACTCCCCTACTCACCAGATCTTTCTACAAGTAATTTAAACCTCACAGCAGTTAAGTCCTTTCAGTCACCTGAGATTTACACCTAGATGACTTTTCAGTTACCCATTCAGTTCAGTTAACCCAAACACACACTTTTTTTTTTGTTTTGTATGTTAGTTTTTATTACCCTAAATTAAAGGTCCAAATACAAAAGTTCTTCTACTTTAGTCCCAGTAGAGAAGTTCAGTCACACAGCAGTCCTTTCTCCTGGTGTCTTCTGCCAAGCTATTAGCAGAATCTTTCTAAGGCAGTCTTTAAATGTAGCTTCCTTCTAGCTAAGCCACTCCCCCTACTTACCAGATCTTTCTACAAGTAATTTAAACCTCACAGCAGTTAAGTCCTTTCAGTCACCTGAGATTTACACCTAGATGACTTTTCAGTTACCCATTCAGTTCAGTTAACCCAAACACACACTTTTTTTTTTTTTGTATTGTATGTTAGTTGGTTTTTTTTACCCTAAATTAAAGGTCCAAATACAAAAGTTCTTCTACTTTAGTCCCAGCAGAGAAGTTCAGTCACACAGCAGTCCTTTCTCCTGGTGTTTTCTGCCAAGCTATGGGCTATCCGGGCAGATGGTGCAGGGCAGGATGCGGGGTGCTACCAAAGCTCCAGGGCTGGGCTGACAATGGCCTTGGCCACTGGGAAAGCCTCTGTCGGAGAGTCCCTTTTGTCCAGAATCTCTGTAAGAGGATAGTGAGCTCACTTCTAAACGGGCTCCATGTTCATCCCCGTGGACTCGGAGATGATGTGGAGGATGCCCAGAAAGGAAGTGGGCCCTTCCATGGTCAAGAGATCCCCCACAGACTTCTCGTCAACTGGACGGGAGTGCAGTGAGGAATCCTCGGACTCGGAGGAGTCTGCATAAAGTGGCCTACCGTCCGAGTCACCTTCAACCCTCCATGGGCAGTCCGATGTGATGGTGGCCAACAGCCGATGTGGAAGCTCTTGGCTGGTCAAGACTCCTTAGTCAGAGCGCGCTAGTCGATGGCTGCTTGGGAGGTGGCTCCACCACATTTGGTGGAGAGGCCAGCTTCTGCTGAACCAAGACGGTCTTGACCAGCTCCGCTGGAGGAGGAATGGTCTCGACCGACCCCGCAGGGGTAATCGAGGCTGGCCTCTCGGGCGACAGCCAAATGATGGCTGGTGTGAGAACTAGGGTTCACTTCGTACCAGCTAGTACCAGCTGTTGCTACATAAGGTCTTCATAGCGTCAATGGAACTTGCACTGAAGTCTCTCCTCACCTGAGGACGAAGACGAGGAATAGCAGTGGTGCCACTTCCAGTGCCACCGAGAGTGGGATCGCCAGTGATGGCAGGAGCTGCTCAACCCACTGGAGGAAGACTGAGATCTCAGCCACTGGGGGTGCTGACGAGGGATCTCAGAGGGAGCCAGGAAATGCTGCAGCTCCTCCTGGTTTGGGTTGGTGACAGGAGGGTTCTGCTTAGCAGACTGAGCAGCCCCTTCCAAGGTCACAGGCAGGACCGGAGTCCTAGAGAATTGTTGGCCTCTTCAGATGACAACTGGTTGATAGGGTTGAGAAAAACCTTGGCCGCATCATCAGCCGGCTTCTCGACCGACTGGCCCGACGGGGTCTCTGTGAAGCCAGTGGCCAAGACCGCAGTTTTAACTGTGGTCAAAAATTGGGAGTTCTGAAATCAAGAATGTTCCCAGTCAAGGCTGCAAGGTGTTCCAGCTGCTCAGCAGACCCCACAGCCATGGAGATCACCCAATGGGCATCTTTAGACTTGACCAGCAGATGTCATTTTTCCAGGTGGCCCAATTCAAAGCGGGCGAGGTGGTCCTTGAGGACCATTGCGTGAAAAGACCAACAAATGTTGCAGGCCTGGGTATCATGTTGATGGCCCAGGAAGTAGATGCATGTGGTATGGGGGTCGATATGCAACATATTCTACTCACATGGGCACCAGCGAAATCCGAGTGTAGACATGTCACCCATTGTTGTTGGGAGCTCGAAGACTAATACCTAGATGTTAACAAATATTTTTTTGAAAGTAATCCAAATGGATCGAAAGAGCTAGGGCCTACAACGCGGGAGCGTGAAATGAGGGAACCTGCTTCTTCCAGTGGAAAGGAAGATCTGGCATCATGGGGTGGAGCAGAGGGATATACCTGGGCCTGCTGAATACCATTTCTGACAACACACTGGTGAAGATGGCGGTCATGCTGGGCCAGTCTGCAAAGTAGCTCCTGTAGAGCAGAGTTTTTAGTTTGTTTTGTGTCATTTTTATTATTATTTTATTTTATTGCGTTTCTGTTATAGCATTGCAGGAGACTCAGGAGATCGTCACAAATTGTTTAGGAAGCAAGAAACCGAGTGGTATTTTTTGCCGAGGGCTGAATCTGGATCATTTGCTTTTAACGCGACTGGATTGTGAATAAATTCGATGAGCATTGGGGCAAGTGGGCCTTAAGTGCGTTAGGTGCATTTTGAAATTACCCGGCTTGTTCCTGTCGGTGCTGGGGAGCAGAGCCGTCTGAACTTTTCTGAACATATTTCTTATCTGCTGGTCTGTTTCTGCTTCGGTAGGCTCCACTCTTAGCTACCTGGATTACCCCTTTATGTGAAAGGATCTTCGACTTGGTTTGGACATAAACTCCTGATGGTGTGGTAAGGAAGCTGTGACTTTCAGTGGGCAGTGTTGGGGTGGGATAGCTCCCTGTATTCCCACTGTTGCTAGGGTTATTCCCGATTCCTGAGACCGAGCGGGAACTGAGTGGATTTTGCTCCAGAGAGCTGGTGCTATTATCAACAGATGTTCCTAAGAGGCCTTAAATTAGTCCTGATGGCCTAGTTTTGGGGCTGCTGTGGCTGCCGGTCTCAGGAGTGTTAGGGGCCCATTTGTGGCGGTGGGAAGGGGGTTCCCCCTTCTTCTGCCCCTGTGTTTGATCCGGATTTACATTCTTTCTCTCTGGAGTGAGATGGATGCTGAACTGAGGGCCTGCAGACATCTGTGTGGAGACACTGTTTGGACGTAGCCTAGTGGAAGAAGGGAGCCGTAAGAAATCTTGTTGAAGGTTCTATGTGGACATGTTTTCTCTACCCTGTGCTGGACTGTGGATTATTTGCACTGTATGGACATTGAGAAATGGTTTGCATCCCTCTATGGTTTCATCTATTTTGGATCCCTGGTGGTGAGAGAACTGGGTGTCCATTTTCTTTCATTGATTTCTCTAATTCATTTTCTTTTGGAGTCTGTACTTTTCTATGGAAGCCGATCTCGAACTTGGGCAGTGAGAGTGCCTAAATTCCTGCCCTCCTGGTTGTGAGAGGATTGGGAAGGGGGGGTATAGCTATATGAAGAGATTGGCTACTCTCATTACTTTTATGGACTTAGGCTTTATTGGGAAGAGTGAGTGCCAGATGATTTTTTCGTTTACTGACTTTTTTCTTGTTTTAGAATATTATTTTACTGTTGTTTATGTTATTTTGTGAGGGATGGTTGTAATGGCCATATAAAATTGAGTGCAGGATTCAAGTGGCTCAGTATATGTGGGGTAGGGTAATATATATTTTAAGTAGTATTTTATTGTATTAAGTTGGGTGTGCTTAGTGTATTTATTATTTTGTTAGTGTGGTTCACAGTTTATAGTTTGGGATAATTGTTTAGTTGGGGTGGGTTTTCTCTACTCCTCCTCTCTAATTTGCGACCTACCAGTGCTGTAGAGCGCTGGGTATTATGCATAGGAGGAGAAGGGGAGCGGGGGGTTGTGAACAGTGGAGGATGAACGAGGGGGGTCACCGAATTGGGGTGATAAGACCCAGAAGATGCCCTGGGGTGAAATGGAATCCTGATCGTGGTTTACCATGTTTGGTGCCCATACCCAAGGGCACTACGGATTGTGGTAGGCAGATGGCCAGGGCAGCCCGGGAGATTTGTCCTGCTCGGGCGGTGTTATGCAATGCCAGGTCCATTAAGAACAAGACTGTAATTATTGCAGATCTTGTAGAAACGGTGGACCTTGCATGCATTACCGAGACCTGGCTGGATGAAAATTCTGACCCATTTTGGAGACAATGACTCCAGCCAGGCACTCAGTGATACACTGCCTGAGATTGGATCGTGGGGGGGGGTTGCGGTCTGTTTCAAGACTGAACTGAACCTCACGAGGGTACTAGTTGAGGAGGTTGAGCCCTTTGAGTGATCAGTAGCAGCAGGTGTAGTTGATCGAATCGCCCTCATCTACCGTCCACCTGGTGTTGAGAAGCAGTACCTTCAGGAAGTGGCGGACTTCGTTGTTGACATGGTGTTTGAGTCACCCAAAGTGATGGTTCTGGGTGACTTCAACTCCTGGGTCAATGACGAACTCTGGGCCTTACACAGGTGGTTTCCACTGCTACTCATAAACATGGAGACTCTCTTGACTTAATCTTTCTCCTAGGGATCGAAATATTGGACTTGGGGGTGGAACCAGTTGGATGGTCCGGTCATTACACTGTGGGGCTTAGTTTTAGCACCCCCCATAGGCCTACCCCTGTGGAGATGGTTAGGTACCGCCCTTTATGGGACATAAGTTTCCATGGCCTTGCGACGATACTCGACCTCTCGTCCCTCCCTGTGGCAAGCAATGATCCAGAGACCCTCATATCGGCTTATAATTTAGCCGTTTCAGTGGCTCTGGATTCAATTGCTCTGGTCCGAGTTCGCTCTCTCTCCCTTCGCCCCAGGTCCCCTTGGTTTGATGGGACTTTGAGGGAGATGCGGAGATTAGGGCAAAGGTTAGAGCGTTGCTGGCGAAAGTCTGCCCTTGATACCAACCACCGTAGATTGATGGACCACTATTTAGTCTATCAATCTGCAGTCACCCATAAGAAGGCAGAATTCCTGTCCAGGGAGATTGCGGTTGCTCAGATTCGACCAGCTCAACTATTCTGAACTGTGGACAGACTGTGCAACCCAGCCTGTCTGTATGTTCGGAAAGCTTTTTTGCAATTAGAGTGCGATGAGCTTGCTCAATTCTTTGTAAATAAGGTGACCGACATCAGGGCGATCCTTCAGCTGGCACACTCTGTGGGGGTCATTTGTGATCAGTACGGGGTCACCGTACCTCAGTTTTCCTGGAGTACCTTCAGTCGACCGGAGTTCATGGATGTCGTTAGGATCATCCAGAGTGTGCGCCCTACGTGCTGTAGTTTGGACCCTGGACCGACCTCCTTAATTTTGGGTTGTATTGACATCATCAGTCCAGTCCCTGTGTGGATAGGCTGGTGCTCCTTGGAATCTGGAGAGTTTCCTAGCTCTCTAAAAGAGGCGGTGGTGACACCACTCCTGAAGAAAGCTTCCTTGGACCCAGACTGCCATGCAAACTACAGACCTATCTCTAACCCTCCCTTTGTAGAGAAGGTGATTGAGAAAGTAGTGGCAGCACAACTGGAGGACCATTTGTCCATCCTTGACATCTATGAACCACTCCAGTCCGGTTTTCGTACAAGACACAGTACCGAGACAGCGCTGGTTCGGGTGCTCAATGATCTCCTGATGGCGAGAGATCGGAAGAACTGTTACATCTTGGTTCTTCTGGATCTCTCTTCAGCTTTTGACACCGTGGACCACATGGTGTTGATAGGACACCTGAGGTATATCTGTGGAATGTCTGGGACAGTCCTCAGATGGTTTACATCATTTCTCACGGGTAGAACACAAGGAGTTGTATCTGTTTTTTTTTTCTTTGGGCCCAACTGCTTTGTCTTGTGGGGGTGCCTCAGGGTTCAGTGCTGTCACCCATACTGTTTGCGGTGTATATGCTACCCCTTGTAGAAATTGTAAGAAGGTATGGACTAAGGTTTCACTGCTATGCGGATGATACTCAGCTCTACCTTTCTTTTGCACCCAACCAGGATGGAGCTCTCTCGGTCTTTAACAACTGTCTGAAAGAAATCCAAGAATGGATGGATTCCAGTTGGCCAAAGTTGAACTCGGAAAAGACCGAGGTACTGGTTGTGGACCCAGATCATCGGATAGAGGGGTCGGGTGTTGGCATGCCCTCCGGAATTTTTCTTGGTGGCATCTTACTCCCGACCTCTGAATGGGTGCATAACCTGGGGATAGTTTTTGATGATGGACTGACCCTTTCATTCTCTGTTGTCAGCTGTCATCAAAACTTCCTTTTACCATCTTAGGAATATCATCAGGATTAGGCATCTGGTTCTGTCTGACGACCTTCCTACCCTGGTCCACGCCTTTGTGTCCTCACGCTTGGATTACTGCAACTCCCTTTATCCAGGGCTTTCTGGGGTTGAAGTCCATCACTTGCAGCTGGTGCAGAACACAGCAGCACGGCTTTTGACAGGATCTTCTCGATCCTGCCATATAACCCCAGTGCTGTGTGAACTGCACTGGCTGCCATTACAGTGTCGGATCACCTTTAAAGTCAGTTTACTGACTTTTAAAGCCCTACATGGACAGGGCCCAGACTATCTTACAGAGCTTCTGGTTCCTTACTGCCCTGGTCTATCGCTCCGCTCAGCTGACGAGAGGTTGTTAGAGATTCCAAGGGTGAATTTGAAGTCATCAGGTTGTAGAACTTTTGCGCATGCAGCCCCAACCCCGTTGGAATTCTCTACCTCACTGGTTACGGGAGTGTGCAACTGTAGAGGAGTTTAAGCAGGGATTAAAAACCTACCTGTGAAAAAAAGCTTTAATTGCCAACTGGCATGAGCAACTGTTGTATTGGTATCTGATTTTAACTGGATTAACTTGTTATTTGACGGTGTATGACTTTTTTTTATATTTTTAGGCACCTTGGCAATGAAAAGGCGCCCTACAAATAAATGTATTAATATTGTTGTTATTATTTTATTATTATACCACCGGGTGGGTGGGTGGGAGAACCAGCTTGAAGACTTTCCAGCACATCTTAAAGAGGAAAGGACACTGCCAACAAGTATGGATAGAACAACATGTCCATGTCCCTAGAAGAAGTTTTCAACTGAACTTTTGTTTAAAAGGCAAGTTGGAGCTTGGGTTTTCCTGCCCCTCCACAGACTTTCCCCACTGGGGGATTAGCTCCGACAGCATCTCCAGTTCAGGAAGACAGCTGCCTTCATCCAGATCCAAGCCTCAGTGAGACAAGCTGAGAAGGGAAGCAAAGAAAAGCCACCAGCCACTCTGGGTAAGCTAGCATTCAAGCCGGGAGCACTGCATCCAGTCAGCTTTTCCAGCAGCTTGTACCCGAGGTAGCGTTCGAAGCATCAGAACCATGAGTAAAACCCAGGGTTCGACCCTGCAACAGGGGAGAGAGTTACTGTGTCAGGAGTAAGGGAGAAGTCCTGGGCAGGACTGTGCCAGTGAGAGGAGCCTAGGCAGAGGACCTGTTGAGGCCTTCTTGCCACAAAAATCCCATTTTATTACAAATAGGGGCCCCTTTTATCCAATGTTGTAGCAGTTTAAAGTCTGTGTTCAGCAACAGTGTGTTTAAAAGTATTTTTCTGGTAACTGTTGAAGTGCGCCAACAAGCTTCACACTGATAGCAGCATCAGTGTCCCCGCTGTGGTACCCACTGCAACTACTGAGAGATCTCTCACCCATGGCCTTTGGGGGGAATTAAGACAGGTGAACCTGCATTAGGGTTTGAGGACTGATGGGGGTGGACAAAATGCTGAATTGAATTAGTTATTGTCTGTTATTGCATATAGATATATGGCTCCCCCTGCTGCTCCGTTTTACCCTTCCTGCCCCTTGTTCTTTCTTTACCCTCCCTTAAAAAAAATCCTTTGTTTTAACTTGCATTTTATGGTCTGGGAATTGTTTTTTTTTCCCCCAAGAAAGATTTTATTACAATTTCAAAAAATATATAAACACAGTATTAAATATGATGTAGCATATAAATTAATATAAAGAAGGGACTTACAGCTTATACAATCAATGTAGGATAAAAAAAACTTATCAATACAACTTCTAATGCTATGAAAATTAACTTTAGGATGAATAATATAAACAACTTCAGCTATTTAGCTCATACTTATCTTAGTCTAAACTATTGTATATATTCTAGGAAGAGGCCCCAAATGAGGGTAAACAATTCTGATTTTTCTAGTAACAAATAACTTATCTTTTCATTATTTGCTAATAAACCAAGAGACTCCAAACATTCCTTTACAGTCGGGTATCTATTATCTTTCCAATTCTATAAGATCAATCTTTTGAAAGCCAAAGTCTTTTTGTGGGTTTGTAGGCCTCGAATTACCGTAGTGTCCCCTACTATAAAAAGTACTGGTGAAAAAGGAATCTTGGCCTTGAGCACTGACACAAAGAGTAAACTGTCTTCCAGGAGCTAAGGATCCCTTTGCAGTACCAAAATAAATGTCTTAAATCTGCTTTTGGCGCACAACATCTCTAACATTTATCATCTAGTGCTAACTCCATTTTATTAAGCTGGGTGGGACAGTAGTAAAAATAATGAAGAATTATTAATTGAATTAACTTTTGCTGCACTTCTCTATGGCATTTATAAGCATTTTCCCAAGCCTTGAACCATGCATTCAGGGAAATGTGCACATTGAATACTACTTCCCTTTTAGTCCTAGCTAAGTCTGTAAGATTTTCATCATAATCATTTAAAAGTTTATAAATGAGAATAGCCCATTTTTGAAGATGAAAAATGTACATTAAAGGGATAAATACATTAAAAGGATAAATATTTTAAAGGAATAAACAAACTGGGCCAGGGTGATTGTTCCAAATGAAGAAGGACATGACTACGAGGGGGCATAGCCTGAGGCTAAAAAGGGGGGCACTTCAGAGTAAATGTGAGAGGGCGATTCTTTACAGAGAGAGTGGTGGATGCCTGGAACGGGCTTCTGGAGGAAGTTGGGATAGAGACAGTGTCTGGCTTCAAGAGGGCATGGGACAGGCACAAAGGGTTACTGGGGGTGTCGAGGGTACTCAGGGTGGAGGCAGGTAGGGTAGGAAGGCGTGAAGGGGCAGACTGGATGGACCATGGGGTCCTTTTCTGCTGTCAAGTTCTATGAATCTATGAATGTATCCCACTCTGGAGAGGCAGGAAGAGAAAGGTCTGCCCTTAGAGATTTTTTAGAGAGGGAGTCTCTGACCTGACATTAAAGCCAGAATTGAAATTTAAGGATATAAATTATTTCTTCAGGTCATTAAAGGATAACAACTGTTTCTGTGCATCTAGTAAATCACCAACCATTTTTATCCCTCTATTACACCAACCAATGTATTTCATTGTTTTGCCATTAAATGTATAAGAAGGATTATTCCATAATGACATATACTGCCTTTTTAAAAAAAGGTATACTTTTTAGAGGCCAACACTGTAATGTGCTGTGTGGGATGTTTATCTAACCTGTTGGTTGTAGGCACCAACAGTAAATCTGATAATTTGAGAGGGATGGCTAACTCACTTTCCACTTTGGCCCATAGAGGGTAGTTAAACTGATCAGCAGATAAAAACCAAGCAGCAACTTGTCTGAGTTTGAAGGCCCAAAAGTAGCCCTGCCACCAGGGAAGAGCAAACCCACCACACCTTATAGGGGATCTCAATTTTTAATAGATGGGGGGTTTTTGTCCCATAGAAAAGAAGAAATTACATATTCGAGCTGACTAAACCACACTCCCTTTATGTTAACAGGCAGGTTGTTTAGGACATAGAAAATATTTGGAGCAATGATCATTTAGTCAAGTTGATTTTACCCCATAAGGATACATGTAATTTAATCCATTTCTCTAGTTCATACATCACTTCATTCATAACCAGGGACAAGTTAGAATTGGATATTTTTTCAATGGAATCAAAGATTTTTATGCCTTAATATGCAATTCCCTCAGATGCCCAGAATATGCTAAAGTCTTTTTGCAGCCTGCTTTCCTCAGGAGGGGACTTAGAAAGTATTAAACACTCTGATTTAGTCCAATTAACCCTTAGGCTGACGACAGAATTAAAATGTATAGGAATTCTGGACTGATATATCAGTCTGCAGCCCTGCAAGGGTTAATAAAGAGGCCTAATAGTATATCAAATTCTTGAAGAAGGGGTTTCAGGGTTTGTAAAGAGAAATGTGGCTGTGTCAAGGTTAACAGAATGTCATCTGCAAATGCAAATACCTTATTTGAATATTTTCCCGCCTGTACCCCATGAATCCTAGTCGACTGCATAATTCTCCTAATCAAGGGCGCTGTGGCCAGAACGACAATAAAGAGGATAACGGACACTCTTGTCTAGTACCTTTGTGAAGGGAAATTTGGTCCGTAATTAATCCATTTGTGATAATAGATGCTCTGGGCTTAATATAAATAGTTAAAACCCATTTTTGTAAAATGGGGCAAAAGCTGTAAGCCTTCAATGCTGCACTCAAATAATCCCATTCTAATGAATCAAAAGCCTTCCCTATTATATCAAGAGAGATTGCCAGCATAGGAGGCTTTGGGTATTGTTTGGGTTGGGCAGCCCAAACTACTGAGAATAATCTGTGCAAAGTGTCTGAGGCTTGTTGCCTCTGCACAAAACCCACCTGTTCCTTATCTTTAAGCTTCTGCAATAATATTATCCTGTTAGCCAGTATTATAGTTAGAACTTTATAATCAAAATTCAGCAAAGAAATCGGTCTATAATTAGTACAATTCAAGCTATCTTTACCTTTTTTAACCAATAAACAGACTATGGCCTCATTCCTGGATTCGGGTAGCTCACCTGCGCCTAGGTATTCCTGGAACTCAGTGATTAAATGCTTACCAATAATGGGGGTCATTTGCTTATAAAACTCACATGATAGTCCATCAGGACCAGATGTTTTCCCATTAGGTGCCTTGTTAATAACTTGTATAACTTCTTGTAAAGAGATGGGAAGGTCTGCCTTTTGCTTTTCAGATTCAGACAGTTGAGGTAAATCAGGTCGTTTCAAGAAGTAACTTTTTAGGTCAGGTCCCTGAGTCCCTTGTGACTTGTACAAATTCATGTAGAAGTCTTTAAAGCATGAACTAATAACACTGACATTATGAGAAACAGTACCCCTGATATCTCGAATGCCTTTAATAGTATTTTGGTTTTGTTGCTTTTTGAGACGATATGCTAAGAGATTACCAGCCTTATCACCAGATTTCCAGTATCTCTGTTTTACACAAAATAACGCATACTCTATCTTGGCTGAATGAAATTTGTTTATTTCATATTTTCAGATTGTAATTTGATACAACAAGTCTTATTTTTGAGAATGACTCTTTTTAAAGGCTGATAAAAGCTTGCTTACATGAAACTTTTTTATCTGATAGCTCCTTTTGTTTTTCTTTCTTTTTTCTTGATGCAGAGCTGATAATCCTCCCCCTCATACATGCCTTAAAGGCTTCCCATAAAGTTTTTGCTGAAACCTCACCATTATTGTTAATCTCAAAATACAAAGCTGCCTCCTCTGATAGCTATGTTTTTTTTTTAAACCAGGAGAGAGACACTAAACTGAAAGCTTGTTTATAGGTGCAACCTGGGAGCACAAGGAAGTTAAGTGACTTGCTTGGGGTCGCACAGTATGCAAGTGGGGGCTGTGGGATTCAAACCCAGGTCTCCAGGTTTGCAGCTCAGAGCCTTAAACCATTGTGCTATACTGCCTCCATGTTAAAAACTTAGAATCCTGCAAAAGGGAAGTATTAAATTTCCACCTATGGCTCCTATCGGAACTGTTTTCAAAAAGAATGGCTGCTTTAAGGAGACTGTGATCTGAAATCAGAATATTCTATTAGTCAGTGTTACAAACAGCATTGCACAAACCTAGAGGAAGAAAGAAATAATCAAATCTGCTGAAAACCCCATGCCTTGCTGAGAGCTTTAAGAGAAAGTAGGGCTCAGAGCAGGAAATGAGCCTAGTGAAGAAATGGATGATTTGCGAGCAGAGTGAAAAAATCCCTCTAGTGGTGGATAAATATAACCAGCCAATGGGAACCTGGACACTTAGGCAATCATGTGACCTAGCTTAGCTATATATTAAAATGCCCAGATAGGGCAGGAGGGAGGGTGGGGAGCCAGCACACAGTGTCAGTGGGGTTCAAATTTCCTGAGCCAGGCAGGAGCTTTGGTTTGGCAGCTAGGCTTGCGGCTTGGGTCTGGGATGGCGGGTGGCAGTGCCGGAGAAGTACCACACTGAGGCAGCCTGCTCAGGCCGGTCTGAAAGAGGAAGACAGTGAGGGGTTAGATACGCACTGGGGCTAGAGGCAGGTGGTGTTGGGGAAGTAGTGGGGGGTTGTTAGAATAATGAGAAGCCAATCAGTGGGAGGTACAGGGTAGAGGTGAGAAGAGAGAGGAATTTGGAAGACAAAAAGAAAATGCAGAAGAGATAAATGGCCACTCAAACACTTAAAAATTCTGACTTCTCCTAGTCTCATTAAGGCTGGCCGGTAAATAGTTGAACACTTCATTTAAATCAGAACTGGCAGATAAAGTTAAAAACATAGCATTTCATATGATAACAGCAGTTTTAGGACAGATGTTCAAAAAAGCGCTGTAATCCTAGTCAGGCCATAGTGTCTAAGCTAGCGCTGAGAATAGGATTCAGAAAATGGTCAATCCGGAGTCTTTGGGAGAAAAGCTGGCCAATCAGAGGTAGTCAGCACTCTGGTGCCGAAATTTAAAAGTTTTGGCTAGAGAGGTAGTGCGCCTGTACCTTGCAGCGGTGGAGGGTCCTTTCCCGAGCCGGGCAGGAGCTTCATTTCGGTTGCTAGGCTTGCAGCTTGAGTCCAGGATGGCAGGCGGCAGTGCTGGAGAAGTGCAGCACCAAGGCAGCCCACTCAGGGCCGGTCTTGCAGTGGTGGAGAATCCTTTTCCAAGCAGAGTTTGTCAAGCTTTAGTAGGTGTAAGTTTAACCTTTATGTTTGACCTATCTAGCACTGAATTCATGACTTCATTAAAGTCCTCCCCCCCAAATTACTTCATAGTCTCACAGTGCACCTAGCAGAATGCTTAAAATCTGGTAAAAATCAGCTTGTTTGGAATTTGGGGCATATATGTTACTTAGGGCTAGCTTTTCCCACATAAGGAACCTGTCAAAATTTGATAGCTGCCTTCTGTGTCAGCAATATGATCACTTTTAATAAAATTAACCCCTTTTTTAATTATAATGGCTACCCCTCCCCCCTACACTTTTTTGGCAGTAAAACAACTATGCTCCACATTAGCCACCCATCTCCTGGCCAGCTTATCTGCTTCTAAAGGCAACAAATTTGTTTCCTGTAACACAGCTATGTCAGTCTTGTGCTTTTTAAGATGATTAAGTATCCTGTATCTCTTGATTGGGGAACCGAGACCCTGAATATTCCATGAACCTACATTGATATTACTCATCCTAAGTCATAGTGTATACAAATGCTGTAATACTAAACTAAAACTACTTCCTATTTAAAGTAACAATAAATAAGCATTGATGAACAGACTATCAGAGACGAACTACAAAACTCTGTCTAAAAAGAAACAGCAACCACAATAATAATATTAACAACTAAGACTATTAACACACCAAGTAGATAAATAGTGCTATGAAAACTGAGAGAAAAAAAACCCCAGCAATTTACAGGAGAGACGTGAAGAGTCCACCGAGATGGGGCCTTCATGCCCCTATCAGCATAACTAAAACCGAGCCTAACCTTTACCACTAGAAGCTATGGGGATCCCATTAACTGCACAGAACTACAGGATAGTCTCTAAGAAATTCTAAGGGGGGTGGCACTCAGGGCAGACTAGATGGATCTTGGGTCCCCATCTGCTGCCACTTTCTATGTTTCTGTGAGATAAACTATCTCAATGTGGAGCAACACGACAACAAGACAGCTAAAAATAAACTTTTCACCATAAATAAAGTGGAAAAAAAAACTTATAAGCATTAAACCCTATTACTAATTGGCTCTAAATGAGTAAATAAATACTAGATAGTTATTTACAAACACTGACAGAAACTGTAATATTGTTTTAAAGCTGCTACATGTACCTCATGACCATATTACAAAACTATTATTCCAAAAACGAAATTGAACCCCCTCCCCATTCAGGTGTGAATTGTATGGCCTGTCTGATCTACCCCCACCCCTCATAAGATAGTAACACGAATGGAAAAACCCTGGCAACAATGGAACTTTAAAAAAAACAATTTAGGGAATATTGCAAAATACAAACTATTGTCTTTTAAGACACAGCAAATTTGAAACCCCCATAGTCCACTCTCAGTACTGCCTACCACTTTCTGGTTCCGTGTCCATGATGCAGTGTCTGAGATCTTCCTTATCAGAGCATATGTTTTGGTTGAAAGCCACAATTGATATGTGAGCAGCATAGGTCCACCTAGCTTCTCGGGCGCCGCAGCCCAGCCAACATGTGACGTGATGTTTTTATTTTCTTCCTGATGAAGTAACCCACTTGTGGATGTATTTGAAAAGCCAGATGTTATAAAAGTGCAGCAGCATAGCTTTGAAAGAATTGGTCAAAGCCTCGGATAGTGCCAGCTATACCTGGCCATGGGGAGTGAGTTAAGGGAATCCCAAGAGATAGTTCTTAAGTAAACATGTCCAGTGCTACCAGTGAAATCCTTCAGGCCCCTATCAGCATAACTAACAAATTCTAGGCAGAGCCAATAGGGCTGTGAAGAGCTACCAAATGGCCAAAGTTATTTTCGTGTTGGTGCCATATTGTGCTGTTTAGTCACACTCATCAAAAACTGCCATGCTGCTAAATCAGTCCTCTTGAATTTATTTAGCCAGAGTAAATGCTGCTGCTGCTGTGTGTGTGTGTGTGTGTGTGTGTGTGTGTGTGTGTGTGCACACACTTGGGCTGTGAAGAGCCACTAAATGACCAAAGTTATTTTCTTGTTGGTGCCATATAGTGTTGTTTAGTCACAATCATAAAAAACTGCCATGCTGCTAAATCAGTCCTCTTGAATTTATGTAGTCAGAGTACATGCTGCTGCTGGTGTGTGTGCACGTGCTTGCGTGCAACCTGTTCTGCCCTGGGAATTAGATGGATAGGTAGCAGACTGCAATTGCACTGTCTGTAATCTAACACTGTAGTCTGGCTTTCAGTTTCAGGAAATGCCAGACAACATATAATGAGTTAACCCCTAGGTTGCTGAAAGAAATAGAATACATCTGTTAGACTGAGCTGGACAGATGATAGAAACAGCAGTTTAAAAAGTTTTATTTTGTTAATATCCTGAGAAGTTCTGAGGCACAATACAGTAGCATCCCCCCTTCCTTCAGATGCCTTTAAACATAGAGCAGCAAATAGCAAAAATCAGAGGGGAGCACACTATTTTGCAGCTGTGGAGGAATACTTTCAAATGTCCAGAAAGGGAGTTCCATGATCAGCCGTTTTAGAGTTACAGTCTGATCGATGCCAAAAGGGCTGTAGGCTCTGCTCACAGCCCTAAAAAGGAGCCTAACCTTTACCACTAGAAGCTATGGGGATCCCATTAACAGCATAGAACTATAGAACAGTAAGACATTTATGATGATGCCCACATGCAGCCTAGTATGTTTTAAAGAGCAGCATTCTTATGTAAGCAATTCCTAACTTAAAACAATTAATTCTGTCAAAATAAACAAACATCACACTTTTTTAACAAGGATATACCACATACAACAGTCTGGATTATTTAAAACTCTGGGAGCAGTTCCATTTGTTTAGTAAGAATGATCATTTTTACCTTGGTGCTTCCAGATCAGAGGGAGCACAGAAGTCAACCCAGAGATTCCTTTCCATTCTTGTACATTCTTGTAAGGAAACCTCGCTGTTCCTCTTCTCTGAGATAAACTGTCATGGCAATTACCACCAGCTCTGTAAAGGGAAATAAAGACTTGTATCCCTTTTCATTTCTAACAATTCACCCTTTAAAACATCAATTTCAGTATTTAAAAAAAGAGGAATGCCATTAAACATATTAAAAACAATAAAAAACATGAAAACTAAAAGAGATGGGGCTGAAGAGATGACTTTGATACTAAGGAACTTTGCAAGTCTGAGTCGCAGTTCATAATGAGACTGGTCAACAGCAGAGACCTCTTCCATAAGTGAGTTATATGTGAAGAAGGTGCAGATTTCAGCAACAACTGACACATTTTGTGCTTTTCAAGTAGCAATGTGAAGATTATCACTAGTCAACTCCGTGAAGAGGGTTCTGCAAACGTATCGGCTACCAGATCTTCAGTAGTGCACTTGGGTTGAGGTACCTTTTGCAGAGCATATTTCTTGGCAGATTTCTTAAGGATTCTTGCAGAATAGTTTGTTGAAGTAGTTCTACCCACAGTCTTTACATTTTGAGAAAGAGGAGGATTCCAGGTTGCCATTATTAGAAATCATTACAATTGGGTCATCCATTAACACCAGGATAAATGTGAAAAAAGAAATGAATGGATGATCTCCACTTTTTTATATATTATTTTAAATTTTATTAGATATCTTCACACAAACTAAAGACAACAATTTCGTGGTAAAGCCACTTCATCAGGCCAACTGTGTTGCTACAATAGAAAACATAAAAACTTTTTTTAGAATTTAACGGTATTAATTACCAGATGAAACAAGTTCATTTGTGCATACAAGATTCTACCATATGCTATATATACATTTTTAAATTCTATTAACTCAAATAATCATCTCATTTAAACTCAATTAATGAAATACTAAAACGATATACTTTAAGTAGATAGGTATTTCCAACAATTAACCATTCTCAAATGGATCGAATTAATTATTGCATCATTGTCACAAGTCCATTCCATTAAAGATGAGGGTTTTTACCTTAAGTAAATATTCTTTTAACTTCCAATATTTTCTTAAATATTTAAATATTCAATTCAAGTTAGTAAAAAAGTACCCTGGAAAAGAAAGACTATATTTAATATTGTATCGTATGCTTTTTCTCTATATTTAGATAAGCTTTCATGTGCTTACCGCTATAAAGTGAAGCGACTTGAATTATTATAGGTTTTCCTAATCTAAGTATGCGTCTCAGTGCTAGAAAATAAAGTTACAAAGCCAGATTTTGAAAAATGAACTTTCTTTCTAGTACATATTACTAAATACATTCACAACGCTGTTAGCAAAACTCAGCATTAAATAATTAAGATTCGTAACATATCGAAACCTTGAATCAAAGTAAACAAAGCTTACTATCATTGTTGTACAACTTGAAAGGGTTTATATATAATTTAAAGTACTTACTCCCATTTATTTACTAGTGTGCTGTGTCTGCCTTGCTCACTTCAACTGTGATTAAATTACTAACATTTCCACATTTAAATCTCATGGCTGGTGGGGGGAGAAACATATGTCAAAAGTGACATAAGTTACCTAGATTCAGGTATCAAGGTAACCTCTGAACAAAAGAATGTTAGCTTGAGGGTACAACTACTTGGAATAGTAGAGATCGACATCACCTGAAGCCTACATATTCCTGCTGTCTCTCTAAGTCAGGGGTTCTCCTGACCTAGAGAGACAGCAGGAATATGTAGGTTTCAGGTGATGTCGATCTCCACTATTCCAAGTAGCTGTATCTTGATACCTGAATCTAGGTAACTTCTGTCACTTTTGATGTATGTTTATATATAAATATAAGCGCTACATTTATGAAATGTATAAGATTTAATGATAACTCATTCTTTCTTTTAAGAGCGCTGAGACGCAATGTTTATAAACTCATTACCCGAGGGAGAATGAAAAACAGAAATGTTTTCTGAATGTTACAGCAGCACTAGTAAGCTCATAGAGAACAATATTGTAAACTCATTCAGCAGTATTTAGTCAAAGAAATAAGACTTCTTTTTTTAAAAAAAATGTTCCATTTTTATGTACTCATTAGCACTGAAACGCGCATTTAGATTGGGAAGATTAGCGCTGACACGCATTGTTCATGAAAAACTCACAACCCGAGGGAGAGTGAAAATAGAAACCCTTTCAAGTTGTACAACAATGATAGTAAGCTTTGTTTATTTTGATTCAAGGTTTCGATATGTTACGGCTCTTAATTATTTAATGCTGAGTTTTGCTAACGGCATTGTGAATTTATTTAGTAATATGTATTAGAAAGAAAGTTCCTTTTTCAAAATCTGGCTCTGTAACTTTATTTTCTAGCACTGAGACGCATACTTAGATTTAGGAAACCTACAATAATTCAAGTCGTTTAACTTTATAGCGGTAAGCACATGAAAGCTTATGAAAGTTTATCTAAATATAGAGAAAAAGCATATGATATAATATTAAATATAGTCTTTCTTTTCCAGGGTACTTTTTTACTAACTTGAATTGAATATTTAAATATTTAAGAAAATATTGGAAGTTAAAAGAATATTTACTTAAGGTAAAAACCCTCATCTTTAATGGAATGGACTTGTTCTGACAATGATGCAATAATTAATTCGATCCATTTGAGAATGGTTAATTGTTGGAAATACCTGTCTACTTAATTAAAGTATATAGTTTTAGTATTTCATTAATTTAATTTAAATGAGATGATTATTTGAGTTAATAAAATTAAAGAATGTATACGTAGCATATGGTAGAATCTTGTATGCACAAATGAACTTGTTTCATCTGGTAATTAATACCGCTATATTCTAAAAGAGTTTTTTTATGTTTTCTATTGTAGCAACACAGTTGGCCTGATGAAGTGGCTTTACCACGAAACTGTTGTCTTTTGTTTGTGTGAAGCTATCTAATAAAATTTAAAATAATATATAAAAAAGTGGAGATCATCCATTCATTTCTTTTTTCACACACTCTTTACATTAAGCTCAAATAACTTGCTACTAGTCTTGAAAAGTGGCTGTGCTTTCTGAGTTGGCTTAGAAAACCAGTTAGATTTGGGTAGCAATTTAATTTTTTTCTGTGTAGATGATGGGTAACTTCACACTAGACATAGAGATAGGGATCTGAGTGTCACTTTTAGAGTCAGCCCCGCTTGTGTGAGGGCCGTCAGAAACTTGGCGTCAGGTGCTGGTGACATCACTCCCCACAGCATTCTCTGTCATGACAAATTCCATGCTCGTGCTGAAATTCCTGAAAGTTGGAGCCAACAGATTTTTAAAATGCCTGTTAGTGAGCTCAGTGTGAGGCCGATCTGTTTCAGGCCATGAAAGTTTGATGAAATCCCAAGCTTCCTCAGGAGATTTAAAAGCATGTACCCCCCTCCTCCCCCAGATATCATAAGATCAGCTGGGTACTTAATAAAATATGGAACATCCAGTTTTTGTAACACAGCTCTAACTTTACCAAAAGATTTCCATTGTTCAACTACTTCAGATGAGAAATCTTGGAAAAAATAAATTCTGTCATGTCCCAAATTCAATACTTTCCTCTGTCATGCCACTTCCAGGATTTCTTCTTTGATGTTAAAATGTAGAAACTTGATAATAATTGGTCTAAGTTTCTGCCCTGCGTTTGTCTTTGATCTAAGGTATCTGTGTGCCCTTTCTATTTCAAGCAGCCATGTCCACTGAAAACTTAATAGAGAGGGAATACATTCTACAAACCTATCATATATAATTTTCTTCTATATTTTCAGACACCCCCACAATCCTTATATTATTCATCTACTTCGATTTTCTAAGTCATCAATTTTAACATGCATATTTTGAAATTTTTCTGCATTGAGATCACTTCTGTCTTCAACCTTAAAAAGTGACTCATCCATCAAAGCAAGCCTTTCCTCCATTATGTTTAACCTTTCTGTTAAAACCGCTGTCTTTTTTCTTTCAGAATCAGCATCCTTTTTAATGTCTAATATGTCTGGTTTAATTGACTGTAGCATTTCTTTAATAAATGTCAAGTCCTGTGTGTTATTTTTTTTCTTGTTTGTCATGTTTACCTGCCACACTGTGCTGGTGAGGAGGGGAGACCACAGTCTGTCCAGATATTTGACCCGCACTATTCTTTCCACAACGGGGCATCTTGTAACACAGTTAGTGATAAAGTAAAAAATAAATATCTTCATTAAAACTTAATCAACTCAAGGGCCTACTTGTTATAGACCACGTCAACAGGGTGAATATTCCCACTCTGATAATGAGTTTAGATGCGGAAAAGGCCTTTGATAAGGTCTCATGGACATATTTACTGGGGGTCCTGGATGGCTTCAGATTTTTGGACGCCTTTATACAACTAATTAAGAAAATATACTCCTCTCCCTCAAGCTGTGTCTGTGCCAATGGACATATGGCTGATCCCATTCAACTACAATGGGGAACGTGTCAGGGTTGCCCCCCTTGTCCCTCTTTTATTTGCTTTATATTTGGAGCCATTAGCCCAAAAATTTGACAAAATCCTAATATACAAGGAGTGGAAATAGGTGGCCAAGAACATAAATTAGCCATGTAGGCAGGCAACGTTTTGCTTTTTTGGGATGCCTAACCATTCTGTATGAGAGCGACTTACTACCAGAATTTTTTAAGGAAATAGACCATTTTTCCCAACTATCGGGTTATACCTTAAATACTAATAAAACAGAGGTATTATGGTTCTCATTTCTTCCTTCAATGAGCTTGCAAACTCAGTACCCCACGAAATGGAGTCTTTCCACCATGAAATACCTAGGGATCAACTTGGGCCTCTCATTGGACACGTTGGTCTGGGATAATTATCGACCACTAATTACAACCATAAATTCGGACTACACTCATTGGAGTTTACTTCCATTCCCCCTACACTCTTGAGTACAAATGGTAAAAATGAATGTCCTACCTTGATTTTTATACTTATTTCAAAGTGTCCCTTGCCGCCTCCCCAAACAAGAATTTGTAAAGTGGCAAAAGAAACTACGTACATTTACCTGGGGAGGGAAACACCCCAGGATTGCCCAAGAAGCTCTCTATTGGCCAAAAACACAAGGAGGACTCGCAGTCCCCTTATTAATAGGTTACTGGATTACGGCCCAAATGAAAATAGTTTTGCTCTGGTCAAATACCCAGTACCACTCTCAGTGGAAACAGACTGAGATTGGCGAGGTTAATTCCTCCCAATACAAGCACTGCCCTTTGTATCTCATCCAACAGATCGGTTGAAGGGCTGTATCCTCTGGGGTGTAAGTACAGCTCTAGAAGGCTGAAATTGTGGTGTTTGGAGAGGACCCACTGAGCAATCTCTTTGGAGATACTCCTGATAGACATGGGACCCCTGCATTCAAGCCAGTTCTTTTGGACACCTAGTTTAAACACCAGGCCCATAAAGGCCTATATTCTCCTTATCAACTTCTCCAGGTGAACATGGTTCTTTCCTTTGAAGCAGCATCTCAGAAATATAATCTCCTCTCTGGAGACAAGTTAAAGTATTACCAATTAAGGGACTCTATTAATGCACAACTGCACTCCCATACCAGCGAATTTTCTGAGTCCTCCCCCATTTGAGATTATATGGACCACTACATCTGGCAAATGAACTATTACTTTATGCAAATTACATTAAAGACACTGGAACTACAGTGAGTAAAGCAGAGAATGGTTGGGAGTGGGATTTGGGGGTGCAATTAACTCAGAGGGACTGGGATAAGATTTGGGCTTTAACTTGGCATACTGCCTCATCTCCAAACTAGCAAGAGTTTGCCTGGAAGGTACGAATTAGGTATTTTTTGATGACAGTTGTGCAGGCAAAATGGAGTCCTAGATTCTTCCCAAAATACTGGAGGCCCTGTGGCTCATCTGATGCCTCTCACGCCTATGTTGTCTGGCTATGTCCTGAACTTAGTAAATTCTGGAAGGCGGTTCAGGAACATTTGCAATGTATTTTGGATCTTCCCCCTCTGTTAGGCCCCAAGCATCTTTTATTGGGAACTTACCCTCCTTCCTTAAGGGGCCATGAATCCAAATATTTATGAAATATCCTAGTAACAGCTGCCCAAAAGGCAATCACTAGACAGTGGCTCTGCCTGGGACCACCCTGTATTGCAGAATGGTTAAAAATAATCAAACAAATCCAAACCATGGAGAGGTTAACATTTGCATTACAGCAAAGATTACCCTCCTAGACCGATTGATGGACTTGATAGATGCTCTACCAGGATGATCGAAAGGCTGCTAGTGTAGTACTTGCTAGGGAGGCAGTATAGCGCAGTGGTTTAAGGCTGTGAGATGCAGATCTGGAGACCTGGGTTTGAATCCCACAGCCCTCACTTGCATACTGTGTGACCCTGAGCAAGTCACTTAACTTCCCTGTGCTCCCAGGTCACACCTGTAAACAAGCTTTCAGCTTAGTGTGCCACTCCTGGTTACACAATTGCAAAAAAAAAAAAAAAAAAAAACTTGCACCTTAAACCCTTCCCCAATGAATGCCTCTGGAGGAAATATATGAAGGCTGGTTTTTGTTTTTGCCTTTTTTCCCCCCTCTCCCCACAGATGGAATTTATCAGCATTTTTAGGAAGATAAGCATCCTTTGAATTAAGTTACTTCATTGTAGCGTGTGAATTTGCTGACAATGACAGCATTATTTGTAGGCATAGCAACGTACTGACCTTTTTTTTTGCTTATTATTAAATGATGTTTTGTTCTGTCGTTGCAGACTTCAAATTTTTATTTTTCTTACACGCTAAGACAATTCATCTTTGATGTACAGTATTTATATTAATCATTGTATATTGTGTTTTGATTCCTTCATGACCAATTCAATAAAGACGTATAAAAAAAAATGAAAACGTAATCAGTTTGACTCAAACTTGCTCATTCGTTTCCCAATAGTGATGCTGAACAAATTCAGTAACAGGGACAATATAACTCTGGCAATACAATTTTCTTTTTAAAAAAATATCACGATCTTTAAGAGAGATTATACACTAAGCAGCCATTCTCCTCAAGTGCTGGCACGCGCTCTGGTCTGGGAATTGTCATTGCTTACTGTGTCACTTACTTTGGAGGAGGGGCAGTTTATGTATTGTTTCCTGGGGGTGATAATCCTGTCTTTCCGCAGCCAGGTACCCCATATCACTGCCCTAGGTGGAGGCACTGCACCATGTTAGGCCAGTGTAGCAACTCTTTAGGGAACCCAGGTCATCCTCCTGAGGAAAAGTGGAGAGGCGAACCCCAAGGGCCCTGGTGCAGTGACCGCTTACAAATAAATAAATAAAAAAATAAGAATAATGGCATACATCAAGAGAAACTTCATGAGCAGGTCAAGCGCAAGTACAATGCCCATTTACAGATCCCTGGTCAGGACTAACTTAAAATATGATGCAGTTAGAACTGGCCCAGTAGTGCAGAGGGTTAAGGCGCTGGACTTCCACACCTGCCACCACACTGGCAACTGGGGTTTGAGACTGAGCCTGGCTCATTGAGGGCCAGCTGGGGAGGGATTGGGTGTCCAAGAAGATGCTTTCCTCCTCTCTGGGGAGGGAGGGAGGGTGTTCATTTTCCAGTGCCGGGTCACCACTGGTGGCACTGTGCTCGGAGAGACTTACTGAATGGGGGACACCAGTGATGAAGTACTCCATGCTTGCGTGCAAGCTTGCATACCACCCTGAAGCTGGAGTCTGACGGGAGAAAACCAAGAGGGAAAATGCCGGATAGAGCAACGACGACAGGTCAGGCCCCCTTGCAAGCCCTGCATCAGCAACAGGACCCTCCTTCCATGAATCAGATCCCTTCTCCAGCAGGTAGGAAGGGCCTGCCAATCTTGCCATGGGGGGGTGCTGTGGGGGAAGAATGGAGGTCCAACTAAGTCCCTAGGATGCTGGGTGATGAGGCTGGGAGGATGGGACCAGGACAATAGGATATGTACTGGAGGAGCATAAACAAATCAACTGAAAATTAACTAAAAAACAATATTGCATGCAGTTCTGGTCTGGGGTTCTTCTGAATGACTGGAGTGTGGTGGACATAGTCCCGCTACACAAGGGCGGGGGGGGGCAAGGAGCAACTAGGGGATTACACAGTCTACAGGATAGTAAAAGCATGGGTTAATAGCAGAGAGGGCTTGTCAGACCAACCTGTTTTTTTTGACTGGGTAGGAAAGGGCCGTGCTGCGGATTTACTCTACTTTGATTTTAGCAAGGCTTTTGACTCGGTGCCACACAGAGGGTTGATGACAAAGCTGGAGGACCTGGGCGTGGCTAGGGATAGTTATATGTGTGGGAAACTGATTGAAGGACAGTCAGCAGAGGGTGGTGGTAAACAAGGCCAAACTGGAAGAGAGGGAAGTCACAAGTGGGGTGTCGAAGGGATCTGTTCTGGGTCCTGTCCTCATAAATATGTTAATCAGCAACATTGCAGAGAGCTTCCAAGGCAAGTTGTGTCTCATCACTGATGTCAAGAAGCTTTATTGTGTAAGCCAGCCGGTGGCGCTGAGGTTGAGGCACTGGGCGCGCCATACTGCGAGGAGACCTGAGTTGGGAGGCGAGCTCGGGTGTCAGCAGTGGGCAGGAGAGATTGAGCACCTGCAGGCTGCTCCCCTCCCTTGGGGGAGGGCTGGGGATGGCCCGGCATGCCAGTTGCTCCCGGTGGAGATGGGGGGTGCTGCAGCACATAGGTCAGCACATCAAACAGCGTGGATGATGCAAGGCAGGGTTGCCATGTGCCATTGAATCATGGGTGCTCCACGAAGGGGGGTGGACACCAGAACATGGAAAGCCCAGTTCTGCGGGGTAGGCAATGGCACCTGACCCTCCTGCCCACTGCCCGGTCCATCCTGCCTGGCCTTCCAGTTCTTCCACCCGGACCCTCACCTACAACCAGAGTCTATGTCTGCAAGAGTGCCCAAGAGGAGGGGTTAAGCTGGGGGTGCCAGCTGTATGAGGGGGGAGGGAGAGAGGAAGCTTAGGTCGGGAGGACTTCAGGCAGGGCAGGAACAGGCAGGATGCCTGAGGGAGGCTCTGCAGGCCATAATCGGAGGGAAAAAGAGTAAAAAAAAAAAAGATGAAACTTTGTGGTAAGGTAGATAGTGACAAAAGGATCAGGGAAATGCAGATGAATCTATTAAGGCTAGAGAGGTGGTCTAAAGTTTGGCAGTTGAAATTCAACACCAGAAAGTGCAAGGTTGCTCGGCCCGGTGGTGCTGAGGGCTGAGGGCTGAGGCACTGGATGTCTTACCTCACGTTGTGCCGGTGACCCGTGTTTGGGAATGAGCATGGGCTGCCGGGGGTTGGCAGGGGAGGAGAAGGATTGAGCATCCAATGGACTGCTCTCGTTCTCTGGGGAGGGGGTCCTCACTAGTCAGTGGTTGGGGGACAAACAGGGCACCACGCTGTAGCATGGGGAGGAGTTGGGGCAGACGCCTGGAGGGAGTGTGTGCAGACACGTGCATGCTTCCCTCCACCGGCGTCATTGCATGCCCCCAGCTCCAGGGAGAAAAAACAGAAAAAGAAGTAGCATCTTGGTTGAGTGGCCTGATTGCCATCCGACAAACACCGGCTCTGGGGGTGTTGTCTGAATCTGGATCCGGACAGGGTGGGCGAGTTGGAGGCTCCCCACTGCCCCCCCCACTGTGGGAGGTAAGTCACAGGAGACGAAAGGCGAGGACCCCGAAGGAGTGCAGATGGATTGATGACGGACGGAGTCCCAGGGGGCTACCAGAATACTGGGAGCAGACCAGGTATGCCAGGAGAAAGTAATAGCTAAAAAAAAAGTGCAAGGTTATGCACCTAGAGAACAAAAGCCCCAGGACAGAGTACTGGATGGGAGGGTTAAAACTGACCACTACAGTAGAAGAAGGGGACTTGGGAGTCATCATTAGTGACTACCTCAAACAATTAAGCCAGTGAAACAAAGTCTATAGTGATGCTAATAAGATGCTGGTGTGTATTGCAAGGAGTATTGACAGCAGGAAGGAGGTATTACTACCTTTATAGTGTATAGTGGAATGCTGTTATGCATGAAATTCCATGCCTGGAATATGCTTGTTCTGCTGCAGTAGTGATGTCATTATGCTGTTCTGCTGCAGTAGTGATGTCACTACTGCAGCAGAACCACTTGAAATCCTTGCACATTGTTGCTTTCCTCTATTTAATTCTGTGGTGACAGTATTCTAGAACCTCTAGAGACTTTTCAAGTCAGTTTCATTATGAAAAAGAGAGAAAAAAAAACACAAAGCACACATTTCACACAGTACTACTATACACTATAAAAAATACAGGATGAGCAACTTTATGCACAACCTGTGTGTTCTGTCACCTCGGGGTTCTGATTCCCATGGACCTCTCAAGCTTCGCTCTCGAGGTCAGAGGGAATCAGAACCCCTCTGTGGCAGAACATACTGGTTGTGCATAGTTGCCCATCTAGTATTCTTTATATATACGTCACTGGTGAGGCTGCACCTGGAATACTGTGTGCAGTTCTGGAGTCCTCACCTAAGTAAGAACAGGAAGGGGCAGACTGGAGACAGTGCAATGCAGGGTGACAAAGATGATTCAGGGCCAACAGGGTCGATCTTAAGAGGATCGTCTCAAGGCACTGAAGGTGTACTGGCTGGAGACCAGGAGAAAGAGGGGGATATGACAGAGACCTTCAAGTTCCTGAAAGGAATAAACAAGGTGAACTGCAGGAAACTATTTAGCAGGTATAAGATTCAAGAACCCAGTGTCATGAGTGGAAACTGGTGGAGTGAAGTGTCTCCCAGGTGCATTTGCAAAAAAGGACACAAAACGCATTGAGTAGATTGTGCGAAAGGAGACTGGAACAAAATACGTAGTCATTCACCTAGGGACAAATGACTTGTCCAATCAATCACTGCAGAGACAAAGGAGCTCATTGTACAACTTGCTAATGGAATATCCTCTCTTTCGTCCATACTGGCATTCTTGGAGGTGCTTCCAGTCTTGGGCTGGGGAGGGGGTGGAAGCACCAATGGGGTCAGAGAGGAAGACATACACAAGTTTAACTTATGGCTGAGGGAATGGTGCCAGAAAAATGGCTCCCATCTCATCGGCAACTGGCAGTCCTTCTGGGAGAGCGGCTTCTTTTGGTTCGACAGCCTTCACCTAACAAAGTAAATGGTGAGAGTGCTTGGTCAGATGTTTGATGTGTACGCGGTCCATTTAAACTGAAGGCCGGGGAGGTGGTGACAGTACTTACCAAGGCGAAGGGTAAGAAGGTCACTACCCCCCTGACAGCAGCAAACGATAGGGTAACTACTCCAAAGCACGATCATACCATACAAATTAGGAAAAACTCTCTTGTCAGTACATACGGCAAAACTCTTCAACAATATTTTTCATCCGAGACCACTGGTACAGATCCCAGGATTTCCGGCAGGGGTACAAACGAGGGGTGGAATCCTTTCCAACAAAAATTTTCATCCAAAACCACAGGTGCAGACCAAAGGAGATCCATTAAGAGTACTAAAGAGGCGTGGCAAAACAAAAGGAAACCCACCTGTGCTAAGAGTGGGGGTAGAACATGGAGGGCAATGGCAATAAATGCCAGAAGCCTGACGAACAAAATCCCTGACCTCAGGGCCATCATGACAGAGGCTGAACTTGACTTAGTGGCCATGATGGAAACCTGTTTCACAGAGAACCATGGTTGGGACATGGCTATCCTGGGCTAAAACCTGTACAGAAGGGACAGGAAGGGTAGTAAAGGGGGTGGGGTAGCATTATATGTCTGGGAGAAAATCAAGGCTACAGAGATTCAGGGGATTCTGGATGAGTCAGAAGCACAATGGGTAACAGCTGAGACAGGATCAGTGGCAGCCATTAGGATAGGAGTCATCTACAGGCCCCTGTCACAACGGGATACTGGGGACAAGGAAATGATGGTGACATTCCACAAAATGACAGACAAGGGTGAGACAATAATAGCAGGGAATTTTAACTTGCCAGACAGAAACTGGAAATCTTGTACAGCATCTTCATCAAGAGGAAGGGACTTTGTAATGGCCCTGCAGGGTGCAGGGCTGAGGCAGCTTGTGGAAACTCCTACCAGAGATTACGTTGTCCTGGACTTGGTTTTAACTAACAGTGACAGGGTAAAGGAGGTAGAGGTGGGGTGCCACTTAGGAAATAGCGACCGCTGCATGGTGGGATTTAAAGTAAACACTAGTGAAGACAACAGTCATTCCAAGATAAGGGTTTTAGATTCCAGAAAAGCAGACTTTCGGAAGATGAGAGATAGCCTGGCAGAGAGTCTTAGATACAGGGATGAGAAAGGAGTAGATGAAATGTGGGAGTATCTCAAATGAGCTATCTCAGAGGTAACTGAACAGTGTGTCAGAAGGGTGAGCAAGGCAAATAAGAAAAGGAAACTCCTCTGGTTCTCCAGGGAAATGGCTGCTATAGTAAGGGAGAAAAAGAAGGTGTGTACAAAGTTTAGGGTGTCAATGAAAGATGAGGATAAGGAAACCTATAAGGTAGCACAGAGTGAAGCTGGAAAGGCAATAAGGAAAGTAAAGCCCTGACTAAACTGAGGCTTGCTCAGGGGGTAAATGAGGGAGAGAAAGCCTTCTTTATGTACATAAGGGAAAAGAGGAAAACCAAGGAGGTGGATAGTTAGACTAGCAGATACTGGAGGAAAACTGGTAGAAAAAGACTGCGAGAAAGCAAAAGTCTTAAACGAGTACTTCTGTTCTATGTTCACCAAAGAGAATGCAGGAGATGGGCCAAACGCAGCAAGACCCAGGGACCAGGGGTTGATACAAGCCCCTACACAGGGGCTTAAGTCTTGGAAGCTTTAAATGAACTAAAGGTGGACAAAGCCATGGGACCAGATGGGAGTCACCCTAGAGTTCTCAGGGAGCTGGGGAGTGTACTAGCAGCACCTTAGAAGAACTAGTCACCAAATCACTAGAGAGGGGGACCATACTGGAGGACTGGAAAAGGGCAACAGTGGTTCTACTCCACAAAGCAGGGAGCAGGGATGAGGATGGCAATTACCATCCAGTAAGCCTCACGCCGGTGGTAGGGAAGTTGATGGAGATGCTACTCAAACAGAGAATCATAACGTATTTGTAGTCCAGTGGCCAACAAGACCCAAAACAGCATGGGTTCACGGCAGGTAGGTCTTGCCAAACTAGCCTGGTGAACTTCTTTAATGGGTTACAGGGATAGTAGATCAGGGAGCGGTGGTAGATGTCGTCAATCTGGACTTTAGCAAAGCCTTCGACTCTGTTCCACACAGAAGGCTGGTAAAGCAGCTGGACCACATGGGGTGGGCAGGGAGATGATTGATTGGGTGAGTTTCTGGCTGAGAGGAAGAACACAGAGGGTTTAAGTAAATGAGGCATTTTCAGCTGAGAGGGAGGTGACCAGCGGTGTACCACAGGGTTTGGTACTGGGTCCCCTACTCTTCAATGTGTTCATAGCAGACATTGCAAATAGGCTGGAAGGCAAAGTGTGTCTGTTTGCTGATGACACCAAGATTTGCAACAGAGTGGACTCCCCTGAGGGTGAGAGGAGTATGACTTCAGACTTGAAGAAACTGGAGGAATGGTTGGAAACATGGCAACTGAAATTCAGTGCCAAAAAGTGCAAAGTCATGTACATAGGCAGAAACAATCCCAAAGAGGATTACTACCTGGGAGGAGAGAAGCTAGCCTCCACCAGCCAGGAGAGGGCCCTGGGGGTCATCATAGTAGAAGACTTGAACGTGAGTAAACAGTGTGAAAGGGTGGCACTAAAGGCAAGTGGCATGCTGGACTGCATCGGGAGGAATCACTGAGTCGTGAGGAGGAGGTGGTGTTACCACCTATTAGAGGCACTGGTGCCCCCTGACCACTGCACAATAGTACTGAAGACTGCACCTAAAGGGACATAGACAGAATTGAGACAGTGCAGAGGAGGGCCACGAAAATGATTCAGGGACTGCAGCATATGGCATACAAGGACAGGCTGGGAGAACTCAACATATACTCCCTGTAACAGAGGAGGGAGAGGGGTGACATGATTGAGACTTTTAAATATATGATGGGTATAAATAAGGTTAACATTCAGGAGCTTTTCCAATTGAAAGAGAGTGGGGGAGCCGGCCCGCCAGCACAACGGTAGTGCTACTGCTTGCGACGTCGGTGACCTGGGTTCGGTAGCAAGCCTGGGATATCAGAGGGCCGGCTGGGGGGAGAAGGATTGAGCACCCAATGGACCGCTCTCCTTCTCTGGGAGGGGTGAATTACTCTCCTCGCTGCTATACCACCACCACCTGGGTGACCACGGGTGTTGCTGGTGCAGCTGAGGAGGCAAAACTAATAGGGAGGGACTGGCATTGGCTGAGGACCAGAGCGGAGGTGCACTTCTACATGCCTCCATTTCATTGGTCCTCCTCAAGTGCTGATGCTGGCAGAGGGGCGGGGACCAGAACAAGGAAAAAGGTCCCATGTTTGGTCTAGGTGATGGGCTCCTGCACCAAACGACCACAGAGTAACTGGGGTGGACTCCAGCTGCATGCTCCCCTGAAGTTCAGAGGAGGTAAGAGGGCCTCCTCCACCCCACCCGGGGGGGGGTCATCTGGGCCTCTAGAGGTAAGAATGGAGTGTGGCACTATTGGAGTGATCCCTGGTCCTCACAGTGGCGTAGCCTGAGTGGTGCACTGGGAAGCCCTGAGAGAGGGATCAGATGTGGAGAGACAGGGCCAAAAAATAGAAAGTAAAAAAAAAGAAAGAGCAGGAGAACGAGAGGGCATGACATGAGGCTAAGGGGAGGGAGGTTCAAGAGTAATACAAGAAAGATCTTCTTTACAGAGAGGGTGATGGATCCATGGAATAGCCTACCCAAGGAGGTAGTGGGGGCCAAAACAGTAAGTGAGTTCAACAACGCATGGGATAGACATACAGATAACATATGGAAAGGCAAAGGAGGGGAGGGGAGTGGGAATAGCACCAGGTAGGTTCTCGGGCAGACTAGATGGACCTTGTGGTCCCTTTCTGCCATCACTTTCTGTGTTTCTATGTTTCTATGAAAGTTTAAGAGGGATGTGAGGAAACTGATCTGATCCCTTCCCCAGAAGGGGAAGGGATCAGATCAGTTCCAATACAGTAGCTTCTTCTTGCTGGTTTTACATTGTTTCTTGTGGATTTTACTTGGTAGAAGGTTACTTATTTTCTTTCTTACTACTTCTAAGGGGCTAGCAGGGTATTGTTTTCAAGCTGTTGGAATTTTGAAACCTATTTTGGTGGCTATAAATGTGCTCATTTGTTTGATGTTTCACTGTGTAGCAGGCTGTGTTTGTGGAGGCCTATTTCTTCTGATTTAAAACCTATTTGGTGTGATTTTATTGGGGCTGTTTCTTTGAATTGGAGACCTATATCTTCTAATTTCAAGCCTATTTTGATGTCTTGTTGGTGAGGCTGTTTGAATTGGAGACCTGTTTCTTTTGGTAGCAAACCAATTTTTTGTGCTTTGAGTGGAATTGTGATTACTTTTTGTTGGCTTCACTAGCTGCAAAGTTTAGCGCATAGTGGGGGAAGGGTGCTAATAGTTTGACCAGGGGCCTCAGCTACCTGATTGTTTCTGGAAGGCACGGGCTGGTCCCACCCTCCTTGCCACTCACCCAACCCGCCCCAGGTCTGTGATTTCCTTTATACCAGGGGTTGTGACATCACTTCCCCAAAAAGGACAAAGGACATGCACCTGTCATAGCAGAAATAGACATCCAGGAAAAGAACAGCAGCGAGTGAAGAGATGACTGCTATCTCAGTGGAAGGGAAGTAACTGCAAAACAAGGAGCTTTCATTATTACTTCTTTGCCTTGCTATTTGCATTGTGGAAAGGAGGAGTAGGAGTTTGAAGAAGGTTGTGCAATAGTTACTTAAAGTTTCTTTTTGGGTGTGGACAGGAAGGATAGGAATGTAAAAAGTTGCTCAATCTATCTAGACGTGTATGACAAAGGGGGTAAGGGAAATTAAGAAAAGGAGAAGAATGTTTTGTACTGATAGATAGGGGAGACTTGGGGGAGTGTTTGCTAGCCTTCATCTGGAAGGGTGAGGGGTTGCTGGTGGGCAATGAGAGCAATGGGTAAGGTGGTAAGCTGCAACAGCTGCGGTGCACCAATCTTTCTAAAAATTGCCTGGAAGGTGAGGGGATGTTTAATGTGCAACCACATAGAGAAACTTAGAAAGGAGATTGAGGGTCTGCAGGAGGAACTAAGACAGACAAGGCAGACTGGAAGCAGGTTTGGCCCAGTACTGGAGAGAGAGGGAGGAGGGGAGATGAGGGAGGGCAATTTGAGCCAACAGTGGTGAGGAGAGGGTCAGAAGAAGGGAAGCGGAGACAAAGGGGCCCAGGCCAGGAAGAACGATTGCCAGGGAACCAGGTCAGGAGACAAAAGACAAATGGAAGGAGGAGGAGACAAGGACTTGTGAGGGAAGGGGAAGAAGTGCCAACAGTCATGGAGTGAAAAGGAGGGAACAGGTTACTATGAAGAGGGAGGAAGCGTGCATTTGTGAAGGGTTTTCAGAAAAAAGTTTTGCACTGCTAGAGGGAAGGAGGAGGAGGAGGTGATGCAACTGGAGGAGTATTGATAAATGCCTGGACCAAACTGGAGCGGGGAAGTTCTGCTGGGAGAATTGCAACAGGGGCAAAAGGGGGAAATAATGTGCAGGAGGAAGAAGAGGAGCCGGGAATGAGAGATGGAGATGAATGGAAGCAAGCAGGAAGTAAAAGGGGTGGAATCTTAGTGCTGGGGGACTCAATACTAAGAGAAGTCAGGTGGAGTAACATAGTCGCATTTGGGTGGAGGCCATGCCAGGACTGACAGCGGAAAGAGTGGGACAATCTGTTCTGAAATATGCTAGAAGGGATAGGGACAAGCCTCATTTAATTATGCATCTTGAGACGAATGACCTGGCTGACAAGACAGTAGATATAGTCCAGAGGAGGTTTGAGGAACTAGGACAATTATGTGAGGGGGCAGAAGGATCAGTAACTTTTTCAGATATACTTCCAGTGCCCAAGGCAAGCACAGCAAGAAAGCTGAGAATAGAGGAATTTAATGGATGGCTAAGAACCTGGTGTCATGCTAAAGGATATGGGCTGGTGGGAGGGGGGAGGGACCTGGGAGGACAGTAGTCTCTGTGCCAAGGACAGACTACACTTGAGAGAGAAGGGAAAGAAAGTGTTGAAACAGAGGATAGAGGAGTACATAGAGGAAGTTGGGAATTTAAACTAGGAGTGGGAGGATGGCAAGTGGGCAAGAGACATGCAGAGACCATAGGTTGGGAAACCATATGAGCTAACCCCCCCCCCCATAACAGTGACAAAGGACAAATGGCAAGTACTATTGGTGATGCTAGTAAAGGAGGGCAGGATGGGAGGGGAGGAAAGGGTGGAAGGTGGTTACCCTTAATGCTAGGAGCCTTGGGAGGAAAACTTCGGAGTTACAGGTGCTCATGGCAGAGGGAGAGGTGGACAGTGCAGCCATCACAGAAACATGGGCCACCCAGTACAGTGACTGGGACCTCTCTGTACCAGGGTACAGGTTATTTCGTAAGGACAGGGTGATTGGGAAAGGAGGGGGAGGTGGCACTATATGTGAAGGAAGGACTGAAGTGTGTAAGGGAGGAAGGGGAGGAGGGTAGTATGGAGTCACTTTGGATGCAAATCCAGGATTCCAAGAATAGGATTCTCAGAATGGGAGTGGTGTACAGGCTTCCCTCTCAGATGGAGGAGTTAGACAGGGAACTAGTGGGACAGATCAGGAGAATCTGCGAGAAGGGTAGTGTGGTGATTATGGGGGACTTCAACATGCCAGGAGTGGACACGAGTACCCCAACAACCAGGAATAGAAGGGAGCAGGTACTGCTGGATGCCTTCCAGGAAAGCTTCCTGATGCAAATGGTCATTGAACCAACCAGGTTAGGGAATACCCTTGACCTTGTGCTGGCAAATGGGGAGTTTGTGAGAGAACTTACAGTGGAATAACCGCTGTCAGGGAGTGACCACCACTCAGTATGGCTCACATTGGATTTGGGCAAGAAAGGAGTGGAATCTGGCACAAGAGTGCTGGACTTCAGGAGGGTCGACTTTGGGAGGATGGGGGAAGTGGTAAAAGGGTACCTGGCCAGAATTCAATCTAGCATGGGCACTAACCAGAAGTGGGAACTCATAAAGCTGGGGATAGTGGAGGCAACCAAAACCTGCTGAAAGGTTCAGAGCAAGAAGGCTAGGGCTAAGAAACTGAGCTGGTTGAGCAAGGAGATCATGGAAAAGGTAAGGAGGAAAAGAGTTGCCTTTAGGAGGTACAAGAAAACAGAGAAGGGGGAGGACAGGGGGGAGGAGTACCTGACGGAATCGAAGGAGGTGACACAGGCAGAAAGGGGAGCCAAGGCAACTATGGAGCTCAGGCTGGCACAAAGCATTAAGAAGGGGGAGAAGGACTTCTTTAAGTACATCAGGGAGAAAAGGAGCTGTAAGGACCACATAGTAAGGATTAGGAAGGAGGGGGTTTAGGTGGAAGCAGGGTCCGATATGGCAGAAGCGCTAAATGAGTACTTCTGCTTAGTATTTACTAAAGAGAAGAGGGGATGATACCCAAGGGGAGGAATGGCAGAAACGGGGGAGGTGACAGATGGGAAATCATGGAGGGCAGAGTTCATGAGGGTTTGAAGGCACTGAGGTGGACAGGCTCCAGGCCCAGATGGCATCCACCCCAGGGTACTGAAGGAGCTGGCAGAGGTCCTTGCAGGACCTTTGGTAGACCTACTTAATGCCTCACTACACTCAGAATGTGTACCTCAGGATTGGAGGATGGCTCATATGGTGCCCCTTCACAAGAGTGGCCCCAAGGATGAACCGGGGAACTACAGACCGGTGAGCCTCACATCCATCGTCATTAAGCTGATGGAAACTATCCTGAAGGAGAGGCTGGTGGCCCTCCTAGAGGCCAAAGGACTACAGGACAGCAGGCAGCATGGCTTAATACGTGGCAGATCCTGCCAAACCAACCTGTTGGAGTTCTATGACTGGGTAACTAGGTAACTGGATAGGGACCATGTAGTGGATGTCCTGTATCTGGACTTCAGTAAGGCATTCAACTCGGTGCCACATGGCACGCTGGGAAGTAAGTTAGAAAGCACAGGGGTGTGTGCAAAACTGGTGAGATGGGCAGGGAACTGGCTTCAGGGAAGGCAACAGAGGGTGGTGGTGGGTGGGGAGCTCTCACATCCAAGGGTAGTGATGAGCGGTGTTCCACAGGGCTCGGTGGTGGGACCAGTGTCGTTAGGGATATTCATTGCAGACATATCATTGGACATCAAGAGCAAGATCAGTCTGTTTGCTGATGATGCCAAGATGGGAGCGGTGGTGGACGATCTAGGGGGATGGCAGGGGTTGCAGGATGATCTGGCAAAGCTTGAAACTTGGTCAGACACTTGGCAACTGGGGTTTAATGTCAAAAAGTGCAAGGTGCTGCATTTTAGGGTGAAGAACCCAAGGAGGAGTTACCAGCTGGGGGGAGAGCAGCTAACCCAGACAGATGAGGAGGAGGAGGAGAAGAATCTGGGGGGCTCATTACAGGGTCAATGAACAACTCGGCACAATGTAGGAAGGCAGCTGCAAAGGCCAACAAAATGCTGGGTTGCATTGCAAGGTGTATATCCTTGAGGAGGGAGGAGGTGATTTTGCCACTGAATAGGTCATTAGTTAGACCACACCTGGAGTACTGGGTGCAGTACTGGCACCCATATCTGAGGAGGGACATTAAGTTACTGGAGGGGGTGCAGCACAGGGCGACAAAGACGATCAAGGGGCTGGGGGACTTATCATATGAGAGGGGGCTGAGGGAGTTGAACATGTACTCGCTGGAGGAGAGGAGGGACGGGGGGACATGATTGAAACCTTTAAGTACATGAAAGGAATAAACAAGACAGGTACAGAGGGGCTGTTCAAATTAAGGGAGAGGAGGGACACCAGGAGCCATGATATGAGGAAGGAGGGTGGAAGGTTCAGGAGGGAGATGAGGAGACACTTTTTTACAGAGAGGGTGGTAGCTGGGTGGAATGCGTTACCTGCAGAAGTGGTATCCAGTAGAACAGTGGACTGCTTCAAAAGGGGATGGGACAGGACGAGGGGAGGGTCAAGGGAGGGGAAGGGTGGAAGGGAGGGGCAGCTGCAGAATAAGGGGTGCTAACTGCACATTAGAGCAGATTTGATAGACCTCTAGGCCTTTATCTGCTGGCAAATTTCATATGTTCATATGTCCGTACAGAAAGGGTGGTGGAGCCATGAAACAATCCACCGGCGGATGTGGTGGACACAAGACCATAAATGGTTTAAAGCATGACTGGGACAGGATGAAGGGTTTGGTAGTTATTCAGGTTGGTAACAGTAGGGAGGGAAGCAGCAGTATGGACAGGAAGGGACAGAATCCTGTATGGACAGTTGGTCCTGTGACAGATAGGGAACTACAGGCAGACTAGATTGACCCTTGATCTTTTTCTGCTGCCATTGCCTATGTTTCTGTGGTTCCCCATACAGTATCTGAGGAAAGATATTGACATGGTTGAGAAAGTACAGTGAAGCGTGACCAAGGCAGTTAAAAATTTAGAAAATATGGGCTATGAGGACAGCTTACAGTGACATGCCCCATCAAAATGCATATTTGAGTCAGGCCATTATGTATTACACACACACACACACACACACACATGCACGCACTGATGGATAAGTATGTCATACAAGGAAATAAACCCAATGAGCAGGCTAAGCTTATCATAAAGTCCCAAGTCCAAAGCACAAGTGGATTAATGATCTGGTTAGCACTCTCAATGGGTTTATTGTCCAGTATAGCGTACTAAGCCATCTTTTATATAATACATTTGGATGGTTACTGTTAGTTTTATTGCAATATTGTATACAGGGAAATAACTGCTAACTACTTCTATGGGGGAAGACCCACCCATGCATTACATATATAATAAATAATGGGAAAGGGTGGTATAACAGGATGTATGCCCGTCGAGGGGGCCAATTAGGGCTATAAGGCCACGATCCTGAAGGGCGAGTGGCTTTATTGTCCTAATTAGCCCCCAGGATGGATATGCATCCTGGTATACCACCCTTAGCCATTGTTTATTGAATATAATACATGAGGATGGTTACTGTTATAGAGATCGCATTTGTGATCACTGTATGGCACCTGAAGGTCTCTTGCAGCAAGGAGAGAATGGTGTATAGTGAGTGCAGGTAGGAGTTTGGAAGATTCCTGAATTTTGGGAGAGTTTTGTGTGAGTGTTTTTTGCAGGTTCTTTTGCAGCTTGTTAATTGGTTTGGCTAGCTTCCTAATGAGGTGTTAATTGTTTTATTAGTGGTATCCCACATGGTTTAATGTAGTGTAGCTGTGTACTTTTTATTAGTGCAGGTATATAGCTTTAACTGATTGATTAGTGCGGGTATATAGCTTTGATTGATAGTCATCACAGGTAATTTTTTTTTTTAACCAGGGGAGACACACTAAGCTGAAAGCTTGTTTACAGGTGCGACCCGGAAGCGCAAGGAAGTTAAGTGACTTGCTCAGGGTCACACAGTATGCAAGTGGGGGCTGGGAATTCAAACTGAGGTCTCCAGGTCTGCAGCTAAGAGCCTTAAACCGCAGCGCTATACTGCCTCCTATATATCCTACATAGGGGATATGACATGGCCTGACTGAAGATATCATGTTTATCTTCATGAGAGGCTAATGATATATCTCATGAAGGCTAATACATTTCCATGATATCTCAAAGCCTGACTCTGTGCAACTTATACAGGGAGTTGCAAGCACAGACTGGTCTCAGCTGTGGCCCACCAATTATAAAAACCAGGCTGCCTCTGTCTTCAACTGAGTCATATTTAGTATCCAAGACAAATAAGTGCCCAGGATCACTAGGCCAGTATGTGACCCAGTCAATAAATTCTAAATATATCCTTCTCCTCTGGTATTGTCCCATAAGCCTGGAAATCAGCAAGTGTAATCCCTCTACACAAAGATGGTGACCCCTCAGTGCCCGGTAACTACAGGCTGATCACCCTCCTACCAGCCCTTGCCAAAATTCAGGAAACTCTTGTCCTGACCAGACTATGAGTTCCTTATGTCAACCAAATTCCTTTACCTCTACCAATCAGGCTTCAGAAAACAACACTCCACAATCTCTTCCCTTTTGTAGGTCACTGAACACATTCATTCAGCCTCTGACCAAGGACATCTAATAGCAGTGGTTTTCATTGACCTGGCTAAGGCTTTTGATTCAGTCTCCCATCCTCACCTTCTTATCAAACTTGAGGCAGCAGGCTTAGCCCCCCAAAGTCCAGTGATTCAACTCCTACTTGAGCAACAGGCTCCAGTCTGTTAAGGTAGGAAACTACTCCTCTTCCCCTCTCCCCATTCTAGCTGGTGTGCCCAAGGATCTCTCCTCAGCCCTATCCCCTTCTTGATATTTATAAATGACCTCCCCTCTGTATGCTTCAGTTCCTAGATTCATATGTTTGAAGATGACATCATACTCTTCTCCTCTGGGCCTGTCGTAAACGATGTCCAATCCAACCTTCAAAGGGATTTCTGCAATATGCAGACCTGGTTCCAAACCAATCAGCTTAAAATAAACACCTCTAAAAGTGTCAATGATATTCGGGACTGCGCAAAAACTGGCCAGAGTCCCTTCTCACCCTGCCATCACCTCTTTGGACTGGACATCCCTCGACTCAGTGACAACATACAAATACCTAGGCATATGGCTGGACCCCCATGTGATTTTCTCATCCCACATAGAAGCCATCACTTCCAGACTACACCCCAAGCTCGGTATGTTCTACCGCAACAGACTTTTTGCCAGTCAGGCCCAAAATCCTAAACAAGATGATCGTGCCCATTTTTGACTACACAGATGTCGTTTACATCACTTCCCCTCCCTTATCCCAATCCAGACTGGACACCCTTCTAAATGCATTCTGCCAATTCGCCACTAAGTTCCCTCTCAGAATTCACTAATGTTTCCTTTTCCCATTATAGCTGGTCTCCTACTGTAAAGTGCTCGCTAATCCCCCCCAAAAAAACTGTATATGTGTATATATATTCTATATTATACTGTTTATACTTGTAAATATTCTGTTTCATGTTTACTGTATTTTGTCATTGTTCTCAAGCTGTCTAAAAGTACACTGTAATTACCATGTAACTAACGTTTGTTATCCTCTGCCTTGTACCCCTTCCCCTGGTCACATCTGGAAACAAGCTTCTGCTTGTGGTGCCTTTCCCAGTTATCACATTTTTAAATAAATAAATAAATAAAATTACTCCTCCCTGGGTCTAACATCCCTGTCTCATTGATGATACATCTACTCTATTGTGCTTATAGTCAAATACTGGTTGAACTTGTTTCCTCCCTACCTCTCTGAGAGCCTATCACCAGCAGATCCATCCCCATATGAGCTTAGATCTGGGATACTTAGACCTTCTCTCTCCCCTACCCTCCTCCAATTCTGGCAAATCTGCATTCTTCTACAGGCTCCTCTTCTTATGAAATAAACTCCCCCTCTATAAGAAATTCCACCTCATTTTACTCTTTCAAACAGCAACTTCACACACTTCCACCCCCCCCCCCCACATGCTCCTGCCACCTTGGTTCACAATCCCAGTACTAAAGCTTTCAACTTCACCTTTCACATGTACATCCTACTTGAGTACATTGACTGCATCACATCTGCATTTGTAATTACCACTCTGTATTGTATTATTATTGTCTTATATATCATGTCATGACATGATTATGTGTTCATGTACAACACTGTATTCCACTGGGTAGTATATGAATTAATTGTATTGTATATCTTGTCCTGTTGTGCTTCTGAGTTTCTGTACAAATTTTTGAATGTTATGTGCTTGTGTCATGCCTGTACCCCCTTCCCCCAGGTCGCACCTGGAAACGAGCCTCGGCTCAATGTGCCTTTCCCAGTTACCAGATGTTTAAATAAATAAAAAAAGAAATAAATAACAATAAATGACTGGCTCTTCCCCTGCTGGCACTGTTAAAACAAAAGGATGTCATCTGGTCCACCTTTAAAGTCATCAAGTCCACCATCAATTGGGCAAAATACAGAGAACTCAGAAACGAGTGCAAAAGGGCCAGCCAGTAAAGCAAAAGCCTGCATTACAAGTCAGTGTTTGACTCCTTGGCTGGCAGTCCAAGCCAATTCTGGAAAAACATTAAGCAAGTTTTAGACCAATCATGTAACTTCACACCAAAAGACTTAACTATTAAGGGAGTCAACTGTAATAACCATATTACCATTGCTGATGTCTTCAACCAAAGCTTCACTGACCTTTTGTCCTACACAGGGGCCTTCCCTTTTCTTGCTGTCTTGTCCCTTGTCCTTCCATTGATAACACCCCATCACCCCCCCTTCTACCTCAAAGTGGTCACATGCACTGAGGTGTGTAAACATCTTATGCATATCCCAGTGTCAAAGTCCACTGACTCTGATGACATAGAACCATAAATACTGAGTCCTGCTGCTGAGATACTTGCTTTACCAATTACTAGGACTCTTAATATGTCTCTGACCTTGCAAACCATACCTGACCAATGGAAAATATTGCTCATTGTTGTACCAGTGTTTAAGAAAGGTGATAGTAAGAACATTGACAACTACAGGCCCGCAGCGAGACTTTCGGTACTCAATAAAACACTTGAGAAATTGGCAGCCTCTCAATTGATTGAGCATCTTAATACCTATAGCCTCCTGTCTCCTGCACAGCATGGTTTCTGGAAAGACCACAGCACCACCACTGCCCTCCTAACGCTCACCACCAACATTGCTTCTTCTGTGGATAAGGTTGAGCTTAAGGGTGCAAGGTTTTTTTTAATGCTATTTTATTGCTTTTGTAATAAAAAAAACAATAGCATATAACATACTCATGCCATAAATCACATTGCATTACAACATCATACATTCAATGAATCAGACTTGGTTAATCTAAGCACCCTTAACTTCGAATATACGGGTATTGCATATAGTTATAATCCACAGTTAGTCCATATACACTGTACCCTATGAGACTTTGGGTGGTCTGCTCCATATAAGAAAATGTAAAACCAAGCATAATGACACAACATCCAGTGTTTCTGTGACCCCCTATTCAAACATGTTGTCCAACATCCGTAGTGTTCAGCAATGGATAGCTTCCACATTATCTGCAACAAAATGGGGATGGAAAGTACGAGCAAACAGTCCCTGCTCTTCAGGGTTTAAATCCAGCTTCCTAGAAGCATAGCGTAGCATCTCTCCACGTGGCATCCATCATTACAGCTACAGCCTCCTAAAACAGCCACCATAATATATCAGCTGCACTACTGTACTGTAAATATAAGTAACTGTAAGGTACCGTAAGGAGATTTAGAACCCTGCTAAAATGAGCGAACGGCCCATTCTACTCTATATAAGTTGAAAAACGCAGAGAATTAACATTTATCTGGTATCATTAAAATGTACAGACTGTTAAGCCCCAAAAATGTCCCTTTCTTAGAGAAAGTTCTGTTTAAATCTAGTCCCAGCAATGGAAAGTTCATGCACTGTCTTCTTCCGAGTCAGATGATTCATGAGGTCTTGTCTAGGAAAACTCTTTAGAAATAGCCTCCAGTTTCTTACCAGCTTCCACCGGATCGGTATACTGAAACATTTGTCCTCCATAATACAATAGAAGCCCTGGCTGGCATCAAAAGAGAGAGTGGACTAACCCCAGGGCTGCTCAATTTCACATGAACCCCATCAGATTTCTTCCGCCTCATTCTTGTGGCATATGACAAGACCAGAAAAAGATGTATGATTGAGCCTTGAAAGTTTCAGCTGTTTTGTGTCCAGGGTGACCTATAAATACGATCCCTTATGGCAGAGCCAGAGGTCACCAAAAGAGCAGTCTGGGGTAGATCGTTGGTAGCTGCAACAGACCTGGGGGGATTCAGTATGCCTTTCTTAGCATTGCAGCAGTTAAGGTAGAGCCCAGGTTCAAGGCTCCCGGCAACCATCCCTGTAGGAAAAGATCATCCCCTTCGCAGTGTTAAGGCAAACCCACGATTCGAATGTTAGAGGCCCTCTATGAAGTCTCAAGGGCCTCCAGATGATACCTCAACTGGGCATTCTCCTGCGTCAGTTTGCCCATTGTTGCCAGCGCCTGAGTCGCAGCCATCTTCATGGTGACTTCTATTTTGGCACCCTGCTCCACAAACCTTGTGAGGATAGACTCCACCTTAACATCGATGGTCTGCATGGATTACTGCAAGGCCCTCCATGGTGGGTCTGTCACCAGAGAAGATTTAACGTCTCCCTCATGTTGAACAGCCTCCGCTGGTTGGAGTTTCAGGCCACCTGCAGGACCTTTATTCGTATACCCCATCTTCCAAAACAAGATACAAATATGCAGCTTGACCTATAGATTATGGTACAGCACTCAGATTTTAACTCTCTCAACTAAAAAAATGCTATTTTAAGACTTTTTATTGCAGATTGGTGCAGAGACCGAAACATACACATCTGATCAGTAGGTGTGCTCCACAGCGCCCCCCCCCCAGCCCTGGTGCAGTTTTTATTGACCTCACCATAGTTTTTCATTTGGTTGACCATTCCTGCTTTCTAGAAAGCTTAACGCACTAGTCATTTGTTGCACTACACTATCTTGGTTTAAAAGATATCTGGTAAACAGGTTCAAATGGGTTAAATTTGGCAACTCTCTGTCTGACCCAGCTTCTATTTCTGTCAGGGTCCCTCAAGGATTCATACTGGGACCCCTCATTTTCTCCCTTCATATCAACAGAATCCATACTAGTTTCTCACACAGCACCCACCTTGAATGCTGATGACCTAGTCCTTTTTACAAGCTCTTGCAATGTCTCTGATCTAAATTGTCACCCGTCCTCCGATCTACAGTAAATTCAAGGATAGCTTTGATCTAACAAACTCCTTAAGAATATTTCAAAGACCCAGGCAATGCTGTTTGGCTCAGCTCTGGGAGTAAAGAAATGTCTCTCCCCTTTAATGGTATTGTGCAAAAATGGATCCAGTCTCACCACTGTTCCCTCCTTCAACTACCTGGGGGTCACACTTGACACATCACTGAACTTCTCAATGCATATAACAGCTATCTGTAAGGCAATTAAAATCAGGTTGGGGCTCTCCTACAAGATCAGTAAGAACATCACTTCTAAAGCTTGAATTGCCATCAGCTGTGGCACTATGCTCCTTAAACTTACTTATGGGATGTCTGTCTACTACTCAGCCACCTAAAGTGTCCCACAAGACTGGGATGTGACCTGTAATAAGATCTGTAGGTTTGCCTTGGCCACAAACAAATATACTGACCACTGTACTCTCTACTCCAAACTTGGTTGGCGTCCACCATCTGCCGTGCGCAAACCCACCATAGGATTTGTTGTTCATAATGCCATGACCAAACAAACCCCACTGTCCCTAGCCTTACTCCTTATACCTGACGGTACTAGAAGGGGAAGGGATCAGATCCATTTCAGTGCAGTAGCTGCTCCTTGCTGCTTTTAAATTGCTTCTTGCTGATTTCACTTGGTAGTAGGCTATTTTTTTTTCTTACTACTTCTAAGGGACTAGCAGGACATTGTTTTGGGGCTGTTGGAATTCTGAAACCTATTTTGGTGCGCTGTAAGTGGGCTGATTTGTCTTGTTTCACTTGGTAGCAGGCTTGACTTTTTCTTACTTCTTAAAAGGGGCTAGCAGGGAACTGTTGAAACGTTGAAACCTATTTTGGTGTGCTTTAAGTGGGCTATCCTTTCTTTAAACTGGAGACCTGTTTCTTCTGATTTCAAACCTATTTTGGTGTGTTTTTATTGGGACTGTTCTGGTGGGGCTTTTTCTTTGAATTGGAAACATATATCTTCTAATGTCAAGCCTGTGTTGGTGAGGCTGTTTGAATTGGAGACCTGTTTCTTCTGGTATCAAACCTATTTTTGTGCTTTTAGTGGAATTGTTGTTTTTTGCTGTCTTCACTAGTTGTAAAGTTTAGTGCATTTTGGGGGAAGGGTGCTAATTGTCTGGCCAGGGTCCTCAGCTACCTGATTGTTTCTGGAAGGCACGGACTGGTCCCACCCTCCCTGCCCCTCACCCCACCACTCCAGGTACATGATTACCTTTATACTGGGGGTTCTGACATCACTTCCCCAAAAGGGCAAAGGACATGCACCTGTCATAGCAGAAGCAGACGTTCAGAAAGGAACAGCAGTGAGTGAAGAGGTGACTGATATCTCCATGGAAGGGGAATAACTACAACACAAGAAGCTTTCATTTTTACTTGTTTGCATTGTGGAAAGGAGGGGGTAGGAGTTAGAAGGGGGCTGTGCAATAGTTGCTTACATTTTCTTTTTAGGTGTGGATGGGAGGAATAGGAACTTAAAAGGCAGCTGGGGGTAAGAGGAACTGAGAAAAGGAGAAAAATGTTTTGCAGTGATAGAGAGGGGGAGAGGGGAGACTTGGGGAAGCGTTGGGTGTCCTTCATCTGGAAGGGTGGGGGGTCGCTGGTGGGCAACGAGAGCAATGGGTAGGGTGGTAGGCTGCAACAACTGTGGTGTGCCAATCTTTCTAAAAATTGCATGGAGGGTGGGGGATGTTTAGTGTGCAACCAAACAGAAACTTAAAAAGGAAATCGAGGGTCTGTATGAGGAGCTAAGACAGGCAGGACAGACTGGAGGAGGTCATAGCCCAACACTAGAGGGAGGGAGTAGGGGAGATGAAGAGGGAGGGCTATTTGGGCCAACAGGGGGAAGGAGAGGGTTAAAAGAAGGGAAGCAGAGACAGGGGGGCCCAGGCCAAGAAGAACAGCATTGGGAGAAACCAGGTCAAGGGAAAGAAGACAACAGGAAGGAGGTGAAAGAGACTGGTGAGGGGAGGAGGAGATGTGGCAACAGTCATGGAGTCAAAAGGAGGGAATTTGCTACTATGAGGAGAGATGAACTGGGCATTGGAGAAGGGTCTTCAGAAAATTGTTTTGTAGCACTAGAGGGAAGGGAGGAGGAGGGAGGTGATGTAATTGGAGGAGTAACTAATAGAGGTCTGGATGAAACTGGAGTGGGGGAAGTTCTGCTGGGGGAACTACAACAGGGGCAGAAGGGGGATCTACTGTGCAGGAAGAAGAGGAGGAGCCAGGAGCAAGAGGTAGGGAGGAAGGGAACCAATCAGTTTGTAAGAGGGGTAGAATCTTAATGCTGGGGGACTCGATACTAAGAGGATTCAGGTGGGGTAGCAAAAGGGAGAGGCAATTTTTGCATTTGGGTGGAGGCCATGCCGAGAATGACAGTAGAAAGGGTGGGACAATCTGTTCTAAAATATGCTAGAAGGGGTAGGGAGAAGCCTCATTTAATTATACATTTGGGGACGAATGACCTGGCTGACAGGATGGTAAATATAGTCCAGAGGAGGTTTGAGGAACTAGGACAATTATGCGAGGGGGCAGGAAGTTCAGTAACTTTCTCAGTGATACTTCCAGTGCCCAGGGCAAGCACAGCAAGAAAGCTGAGAATAAAGGATTTTAATGAATGGCTAAGAACCTGGTGTCATGCTAAAGGGTATGGGCTGGTGGGGGTTGGGGAGGGACTTGGGAGGACAGTAGTCTCTGCCAAGGATAGACTACACTTGAGCAAGGAGGGAAAGAAAGTGTTGAAACAGAGGATAGAGAAGTACATAGAGGAAGTTGGGAATTTAAACTAGGAGTGGGGGGTGGCGAATGGGCAAGGGACATGCAGAGACCACAGGTTGGGAAGCCATATGAGCTTACCCTCCATAACAGTGACAAACGGCAAAGAGCAAGTACTAGTGGTGATGCTAGTAAAGGAGGGCAGGATGGAAGGGGGGGAAGGTGGTCACCCTGAACGCTAGGAGCCTTGGGAAGAAAACTGCAGAGCTACAGACTCTCATGGCAGAGGGGGAGGTGGACATTGCAGCCATCACCGAAACATGGGCCACCCAATACAGTGACTGGGACCTGTCAATACCAGGGTACAGGATATTTCGCAGGGATAGAGTGATTGGGAAAGGAAGGAGGGGTGGCACTATATGTGAGGGAAGGACTGAAGTGTGTACGGGAGGAAGGGGAGGAGGGTAGTACAGAGTCACTATGGATGCAAATCCAGGATTCCAAGAATAGGACTCTTAGGATGGGAGTGGTGCACAGGCCACCCTCTCAGTCAGAAGAGTTAGACAGGGAACTAGTGGGACAGATAAAGAGGACCTGTGAGAAGGGTAGTGTGCTGATTGTGGGGGACTTCATCATGCCAGGAGTGGATTGGAGTACCCCAACAATCAGGAATAAAAGGGAGCAGGTACTGCTGGATGCCTTCCAGGACAGCTTCCTCATGCAAATGGTCAGTGAACCAACCAGGTTAGGGAATACTCTTGACCTCGTGCTGGCAAATGGGGAGTTTGTGAGGGAACTTAGGGTGTACGAACCACTGGCAGGGAGATACCACCACTCAGTATGGTTCACGTTGGATTTGGGTAAGAAAGGAGTAGAATCTGGCACAAGGTGCTGGACTTCAGGAGGACCAACTTTGGGAGGATGGGGGAAGTGGTAAAAGGGTACCTGGCCAGAATTCAGCCTAGTATGGGCTCTAACCAGATGTAGGTGCCCATAAAGCTGGGTATAGTAGAGGCAACCAGAACCTGCTGCAAGGCCCAGAGCAAGAAGGCTATGGCAAAGAAACCTAGCTGGGTGATCAAGGAGGTAATGGAAAAGGTAAGGAGGAAAAGAGCTGCCTTTAGGAGGTACAAAAAAACAGGGAGGGGGAGGACAGGGAGGAGTATCTGAAGGAATCGAAGGAAGTGACAAGGGCAGTAAGGGCAGCCAAGCCGTCTACGGAGCTCAGGCTGGCGCAGAGAATTAGGAAGTGGGGAAAAGGACTTCTTCAGGTACATCAGGGAAAAAAGGAACTGTAAGGACCATATAGTAAGGATTAGGAAGGAGGGGGGTTTGGATGGAAGTGGGGGGTGATAAGGCAAATGCATTAAATGATTACCTTTGCTTGGTATTTACTAAAGAGAAGAAGGGGTGATTCCCAAGGGGGAGGGGGAGAGGGGGTGACTGATGGGGAAATCATGGAGGGCAGGGTTCTGGAGGGTTTGAGGGCACTGAGGGTGGACAAGGCTCCAGGCCCAAATGGGATCCACCCCAGGGTACTGAAGGAGCTGGCAGAGGTCCTGGCAGAATCTTTGGCAGACCTGTTTTTTTTAAAGCCTCACTATACTCAGGGTGTGTACCTCAGGATTGGAGGATGGCTCATGTGGTGGTCCTCCACAACAGTGGCCCCAAGGATGAACCAGGGAATTACAGACCGGTGAGCCTCACATCTGTTGTGGGTAAGGTGATGGAGACTATCCTGAAGAAGAAGAAGCTGGTGGCCATCCTGGAGGGCAAAGGACTACAGGACAGCAAACAACATGGCTTTGTAAGCGGCAGATCCTGCCAAACCAACCTGGTGGAGTTCTATGACTGGGTAACTAGGCAATTAGATGGGGGCCATGCAGTGGATGTCCTGTACCTGGACTTCAGTGAGGCATTCAACTCAGTGCCACATGAGAGGCTGGTAAGTAAGTTAGATGGCACAGGGGTGGGTGCAAAGCTGGTGAGATGGGTAGGGAACTGGCTTCAGGGAAGGCAACAGAGGGTGGTGGTGGGTGGGGAGCTCTCATCACCAACAGTAGTGACGAGCGATGTTCCGCAGGGCTTAGTGTTGGGATCAGTATTGTTTGGGATATTCATTCCAGACATATCATTGGGCAAAAAGAGCAAGATCAGTCTGTCTGCTGACGACACCATGATGGGAGCGGTGGTGGATGACCTAGGGGACGGCAGGGGTTGCAGGATGATCTGGCAAAGTTGGAAACCTGGTCAGACACCTGGCAACTGATGTTCAATGTCAAAAAGTGCAAGGTGCTACATTTAGGGGAAAAAAAAAACAAGGAGGAGTTACCAGCTGGGTGGAGTGCGGCAAGCCGAGACAGATGAGGAGGAGAAGGATCTGGGGGTGCTCATTACGGGGTCAATGAACAACTTGGTACAATGTAGGAAGGCAGCTGCAAAGGCCAACAAAATGCTGGGTTGCATTGCAAGGGGTATATCCTCAAGAAGGGGGGGAGGTGATTCTGCCACTGTATAGATCATTAGTTAGACTGCACTTGGAGTACTGCATGCAGTACAGGTGCCCGTATCTGAAGAGGGACATTAAGTTACTGGAGGGGGTGTAGCGCAGGGCAACAAAGATGATTAAGGGGCTGGGGGACTTACCATATGAGAGGAGGCTGCGGGAGTTGAACATGTACTCACTGGAGGAGAGGCAGGACAGGGGGGATATGATTGAAGCCTTCAAGTACATGAAAGGAATGAACAAGACAGGTACGGAGGGGCTGTTCAAAGTAAGGGAGGGGAGGGACACCCGGGGCCATGATATGAGACTGGAGGGAGGAAGGTTCGGAAGGGAGATGAGGAGACACTTTTTTACGGAGAGGGTGGTAACTGGGTGGAATGTGTTACCAGTAGAAGTGGTATCCAGTAGAACGGTGGACTGCTTCAAAAGGGGCTGGGACAGGACAAGGGGGAGAGTCAAGGGAGGTGAAGGGTGGGAGGGAAAGGCAGCTGCAGAATAAGGGGTGCTAGCTGCACATTCAAGCAGACTTGACAGACCACTAGGCCTTTATCTGCTGGCAAAGTTCGTATGTTCATATGTATATCCTGTATCCTGAGCTCTAATGTCCCTGGTTCACTGGATATCCCCCAAACCAAAACTAAGTTAGGGGAGCTGTCTTTTTCCTTCTCTTCCTCTGCACTTTGGAACTCTATTCCAGCTATGGTCTGTCTGTGTCCATCCAACCCTGCCTTCAAGAGTGGATACCATGCCTTCCTACTCAAGGCCTCGACGTGTACGTGTCTGTAGATTGCATAGGATCAGGAGTAATTTTGCTGAATAATTGCACTTGTGTCTATTGCTGATTCTCAGCTCTACATGTATGAAACCTGTCCCTGTACCTTGTTACTTGCACTTTATTGTTGCATCTTGCCCTGTATCTCGTGTTTGCCACATGCCGTATTTTGTTTTGTTTTGGTTTAGTTCTCTGTATTACTTTTAGGCAATTGTATAGACCCTCTCTGTATTTTTGTGCACTGTTGTGTTAGTCTCCACTGTTGTGATTTCCCATGTCGTGCCTGAAGATAGGCAAATGTTTTGTCTAGTGCACCTACCTGGTAAATGAAAACAAATTAAACAAATATCTCAATAAGTATGTTATCTTCCGTCAAGCCAGGTCATGTTCTGTTTGTACAGACGTTTTTGGATAAACATCATTTGAAAAGTGTGAGAAAGTCCTTGTGACTTTGAAATGTGTGACTTTTGGCTTCTTTTACAGTTACAATACTTGTTTAGGACTGAATTCCAAGATTTAGTACTACTTCAATTTAACTTACTGAGACCCATAGCTTTATATTGTGGCCAGTATGAAAGTTTGATGCACAGTTCTTTTGTTTATGCTTCTTTGGGGGGCATTTGTTCATTGAAATAGTAAAAAATTGAATTTTCTGTCATTTTATACTGATTATATAAAAAAATCTAAGAAGTATCAATAAATGAAACACCACTCATTTTGTAGATATTTTATGCTGAACATTTCCTACTCACAGTACTATGCTATCATTTTTTGTTTTATTTGTATTTATTCATTGAAAAAGTGGAAAAAAAGGAATGTTCTGCCATTTGTTTACTAATTATCAAAGAATGTAAAAGGTATATATAAATGAAACATCACTCATTGTGTAGCTATTTTTGTGCTGAACAACTTTTTTGCTCACAGTACCATGTTATCATTTTTCATTTTAAAGTTATTTGCATTTGTTCGTCAAATAAGTTAAATGAAATTGAATTGTCTGCCATTTTTTTGCTGGTTATAAAAAATCTAAAAGATATCTATAAATGAAACATCACTCATTCATTGATATTTTTATGCTGAACAACTTTTGTGCTCACAGTACCATGCTATCATTTTAAAGTTATTCACATTTAATATAGTTAGTATTGCTACTGAGGCCAAACGTTCTAAACCTAAGTGAGTCGAGAATGCACTATGCCATAGTGGTACGAGGAAAGATATCACTCTGACATAATGCATCAAGAAAATATATTGATATGGTATATGGGACAGGGTTGGTCTGTTTGGAAATCGGCCTGGTTCCCAGTGTTGTACCATAGTAGTGACATCAAAAATCTATTGTACCCTCTTGAGAGCGCCACTATTGCGGTACAACAAAACTGAATGCCCGCGCACTCGCTGCTTCAGCACAGCACCTCCGATCGCAGTGTTCCCTGTTTTGACAGTTACAGTGCCTGACTGGAAAAACAAGCAGTTGGAGATGGCAGCCAGCATTTTCAAAACCGGAGTGTAGCAGCATGGTACAATCCTTCGATGAAGCAGAAAACCAAATGACTCTTTAAAAAAACAGAAACAAATTCAAAAATAGTAAGGAATTATCTGGTTGACATAGAAGAAAGCTGGGAATGCTACAATCCAGTTTTGAAAATACTGTGGCTACCTTCTTCGATCACTATCAAACCCCAACCAATCAAATCCCCCCCCCCATCATAAACAATTGATTTCTTTCTTCAATTACAATTCTCTCAACCATTATGCAGTTATCTGCAGAAGGAGGAAGGCAGGGAAAAAATAGGAGATTTTCATTTCTGTGTAAAAATACAACGCTTCTGTGGCCATTACTGGTGGCAGTCTCAATGTCACTAGTCTAGACTGTTACACTTAATCGTTTCAGTCATTGAATAAATGTTGTACACTGAAGTCAGTGCAAATTAAATGTTGTACACTTAATAAAAAATGTCAGAATGTTGAAATGATTACGTCCTCAATATTCATTACAAATTATTTTTCATCAATTCTTTCCAAGAGAATAGAATCCTTCCTGCCCCAATTAATAAACTTAGACCAAACAGGATTTGTTCCCGGTAGACAAATGCAGGACGATATTAAAAGAACACTACACCTGCTTCGCAGAGCTGCAAGATCGGATGCCCCCTTTCTCCTAATAAGTCTCAACGTGGAGAAGGCATTTGACCGCGTGGCATGGCCCTTTTTATGGGCGGTCATGGAAAGGATGAGAATGCCACAGGCTTTTATTAAAACAATATCAGCCATCTGTACAGACCCCAGAGCTTATGTTAGGGTGAATGCCTCATTCATGAACCCTGTCTCTCTCCAAAGGGGCACCAGACAGGGGTGCCCTCTGCCCCCTCTATTATTTTCCATGTACTTGGAACCCCTGGCACAGGCCTTGAGGCAGAATGATGAGATAAAGGGAATGGAGGTGGGACAGGAGGTCCATAAAGTGGCTCTTTATGCCAATGATTTGATAATTTACATGAGAGACCAAGAGTCCTCCCCCCCCCGGGACTTGTTAGATAGGTTTGGTGAGCTAGTGGGATACAAAGTAAACCCCACAGAAACCGAGGTGTTGGCAGTGAAATACGAGCCTTCTCTTCAGATGTGGGCAAAATACCCCTTTTGCTGGAATGTGAAGCATATTAAATACTATGGGGTATATATGGGGACTTCACATATGGACCTCTTTGAATTAAACTACACTCCCTTCATGACCAAGATAGCAGCCAACCTGGAGAGGTGGAAGACTCTACCCTTGCCCCTGGTCCAAAGAATTGAGGTGGTCCGTATGATAGTTCTACCACGGTTCCTTTACCTGGGCCAGACCATTCCAATACAGGTCCCAGATAGTTTCTATAGAACTATACAGTGGAAGATTTCTAAATATATTTGGACCTCTCAGAAGCCGAGGATACGGCTCGCCATTCTGCAGTTGCCTAAGAGACGGGGGCTTGACACTACCGAATTTGAAGCTGTATCATTTGGCTGCCCAGATTAGGACATCCCTGTACTGATTATGTGGGGAGTATGAGGCCAGGTGGAAATTGGTGGAGAAACAAGAGCGGCAGTTAGAGGACATATATCATAGTTTATTGTCATTCCCCCCAGATATACACTTGGAGAAGATAGCTAACCCGTTTACCCAAACCACTACGAAATTCTGGCAGAAAGTACTAGCAACCAAGGGATTTGCCAGATGGAGACCTCTACTGTTCTCTGTACCTCACCTAACCCAATTTACACCAGCTAAACTAGATAAGGGATTTTGTAGATGGGAAAGACAAGGCTTACACCTTGTCTATCAATTTGTACCTCAAGGTATAATTTTAACCCTTACAGATTTGGTGCAGAAATACGGGCTCTCTCATGTTGAAAGATTCAGATACTTCCAAACCAGGGATTTTCTTAAACCTATGATAGATGAGATATGGAAAGAAGGACAACCCCCCTTCTTCCTGAATGTTTTGATAGGGGCAGTTGAGGAAAGACCCTTACCTGTCCACTTAATATCTGTCTTATATGCAGCCTTGAGATCTTTGGAAGAGGATTTCTTGGCCACAATCCATTGTGCATGGGAGAGAGACTTAGGGCAGGAGAGCCAGCCTCAGTTATGGGAAAGACATGTAAGACTGATGCAGGAAGGCTTGAATTCTAAGATTTGGAAGGAGTTCGCCTGGAAGGTATCTGTTCAGTATTTTAGACCTCCAGCAATCCAGCAGAAATATCAACCTACTGGAAGGGCAGGATGCTGGAGACGGTGTGGTCACTCTCCTGCCACACATGGCCATATATTTTGGGGATGCCAGAGTCTCCGCCCCTTTCTGGGTCAGTTACAAGAGGCTTTACAGCAATTAATATCTCCTACAATAGTATTAGATCCTCTCCTCTATTTTGGGGGGGGAATACCCCCCGGAATGTAGGGGTCCCATGAATAGAACATTTATTACAATAGCTTTGCTGGCAGCAAAAAAAGCCATTACAAAACTTTGGTTGGTCCCCCTCCCCCACACACACACACACTTTGTCACAATGGCATCAAATAATGATACAGCTATATAAAATGGAAAAGATTGCTGCTATGTTAAACAGGACACAATCTCAATTTGACATTTTTTGGAGGAGATGGGTGCTATATATTGCACAAGTGGAGAGAGACTTTGTGCCTTGAACTAAAAAAGTAATGGGGCTGACTCCCAGAGTACATAATGCCAACATCTAGGAAATAAATCTATTAATTGATGTAAATGATATATATAACTGTAATATTGGCTATTAGAGACCATATAGTTGGAGATGTTATGGTATAATAACAAAGATAGAGTGTTAATGTAAGTGTATCAAGCAAGCAATAATACCCGACAGGGTGGGCGGTATTGTGCTATACCGGACCGCCCAGGGGCGTAATGAGGCCCGACGCCGCAGGCAGAGGGCCTTATAGCCCCTGGAAGGTCTGGTATAACCTAATACCACTGGAAAGGGAGGGTATTCTTGCGAAAAAAATAGGCACTGTAAAAAAAATTAAGTTTAATTTTAAAAAGTTAGTGCAATATTAGTTTAAAATATGTTTGGAGATAAAATAGTTCCTCCACTTGCATTACATTTGTGTTTTTGCATTTTTCTCCTAGGGTGGGTACTTGTGTCCTACTGGAAATTCTGTACTACTGTTCTCCTTCCTCCCTCTGACTAGTAAAAGTACCAAATGAAAGTAAAAGAAATTAAAGAATAGGGCTCACACAGAATATCAACTTCCTTTTGTAGCTCTTTATAGTATTCTTTCCACAGTCACTAAATTGCTGTGAAGCACTGACCAGGATATGCTGCTGCCTGTCCCTATGAATTTTGACCTCACTCTGAGACAGGCTTGTAAAAAAATCAAGAAAGGCTGTGTGAAAATTAATCAAAACATGGTGTTCTCCTTCCTTTCTATTAACTTGTTTGTGTTACTTAGTTTCAGTTCAGGTTCCTACAGTTAACAAAACCCTAGGTATGGGATGGAGTGCGATGGAAACAATACTAATGTAATGGAAAAATGTTCTTGACATTTCTGAAGTTTTTTTTTATTCTTTTCGTCAATTCAATCGTGTTATGGGCTGCAAAACTGAATGACTTGAGCAACAGAGCGAGAGGCGCTACCTTGATAACACTGCTGTGTGTTAGAGGACCGCTATTTTCTTCATTTTCCCTACTGCAGATGGGCGTCCATCGGCCGGTATGGAAAACTAAGAAACTGCAGGTGCTCTCATGCTAGTAGCTGAATCGGAGAGTACCGCTAAGCTCTAAGCTAATGGACTTTAGACACTGGAATTAATTTGGTCTGCACACTGCCATTTACGTTAGTGAGATTTGTTTATTGTGGTTTCCTTTGGTGGTAGGAAGAAGCGCGGCCCAGCTGTACAGGTATGTCGTCTGACATTTCAGTTTCCGCGTTGCGAGAGGAAACAATGGCGGTTTTGACAGCTGTCAAAATTCTATGGCTGCCTGATTTGAGTGATGGGGCACTTACAGTGGCACTTGTTATTGGCTAGGGTCTGTTGCCACATAGACTAGGGCTCTGCCAGACCCAACAGCCAATCAGGAGACTCGATTCTCGATGCCCATTTTCTAATTGTACATAATGTTTATGTTACTTGCTGTTAATATTGTATTATAGTTTTGATTTCTGATTCTGTTAAAAAATACTAAAATTAATAAAGATTGAAAGTTAAAAAAAAGAATGTTGAAATGATTTAGTTTACAAAAAAGTTACTCCTACTCATACGGGAAGTTGGGGGGGGGGGTGTAGAAAGTACACAGTGACCGATATACTATAAAAGGCAGTATAAAAGGATGCGCTCTTGAGGTTGGGCGGCTGTCATGATAATTTTTTGATACCAACACAGCCTTGTTGCGCTTAGTGACCCATACATTATCCTATATATCTTTTCATGTTCAGAGAGATATCACTTTTTATCTGGCCAGTTACCTCAAAAAACATATGTTGTATAAATGCATGTATATTTATAAAACCTTAAGAAAATATTTTGGTAACTGATTGGTCCAGAGCCAGTCACATGAGATTAAAGATTTTTGAACTATTGACCAGTTTCAAACAGGAACTGGTCAATAGTTCAGTTTGAAACTGAGCAATAGTTCACTAGACTGGTCAATAGTCTTTTTAACTATTGCTCAGTCAATCTGGCAATCACCCCCTCACCACACCCTCCTCCCACCGAGATGGCAAAAATGTTAGCATCTATCCCCGTTTTCTCCTAGTTTTTGTAAATATATTGAAACCCATGGTGCTAGTGTTCCAGCCACCCCTCCTCTGATGCTACATATTCACCCCCACCTGTGGTCATAACTGCTGTGTCAGGTGCATACACACAAAAAAATAACTTTTACATTTTCACTCCCTGTCCCCTCTGCAGGGTCCCTGGAGTGTGAGAGTACATTCTCACACACAGCAACGACTTGACCACAGAGCTGTAGTGGTCTCCATGGTGGTCTCTGCCTACAAATCTTCTGGTTGACTTCCACTTGTGTCCCCCCATCCCAAATGAAACTCCTTGGGACCTTGATGAACCACGCTGTACCTGAAAAGTTTAATAAACACTCTAGTTACACACACACACAACTCCTTGGGACCATGGGAACAGAGCACCTTTGCAGCACAAGAGTAAGTGCTGCTCTGGGCATGAACAGGAAGTACATGGTGGTGCTACAGTACTAAAAACAAACAAAAAAAACACACCTTTTGCTATTTTTGTGTGATCCCCGGCCTATCTGCCAGCTTGTAAGTGCCGGGATAGCTGCTGGGGGAGGAGGGGGGAGGCTGTGGAAAGCCAGTATGAGGGGCACAGCACAACAAAGTGAGCGGGAGGGAGTGCTGGTGGTGCAGAGTAGTCTTCTTAAGAGAAGAGCAATAATCATGGTGCTTCAGGCACACCTAACAATAAAATCAAGTGACTGCATTGTGCTTTTTAAAAGAATACAGTATGTACAGAGGAGTCTTTCATTGTTGGGGTGAAGTTGAGGGTATCCCATGACATAGGCAACCACGATTGGGCACCTACAAAAATGGCGACTCAATCGTGGTGCCTGTCATTGGGGCTACCCAGCAGGGAGGGCAACTGGATGGGGGGATTTGCGCATATGGCGACAGGATGTCGCTACATGCATACTCACACGGGAGAGGGGAGCTGGCATGCTCAGCGAGAGGTGGGAGGGAGGGAGGGATTGTGAGGGGTGGTGTCATGGTGAGCTGCTCCTGTGGCATGGTGGGTGGGTTCAGGACTGGGCTGCAGAGGGTGCTAGGTTCGGGTCAGGCACAGGTACCCTTTTTCTTGGCGCGCCTGATTGTTTTTGGCTTTTCACCCCAGGCAACATGCACCCCACTGGAGTTGAGAATCCTTCAGTAGAGGGGTGCAACGCCCCTGCATTAACATGTATATTGTAAGTCCTTGGCACCCTTTTGCTGTGCGCCAGGGAATACATCACCAAAATTTATTTTCAGTGATGTATATTTGCCCTAACCATGATCGCTATTCTGCAGTTGCCATTATCACATAAATCCGAAGTTGAGTAGCTTTGCAAGTCAGGGTAATTTCTTGCTCTTTTTATGAATAGGAGGGATCTTTTTGTTGTGGGGCGAAGATGGGGAGCTCCGCAAGTGACACTTCAGACATGTTAATCTAAAAAGTGTGTGTGTCGGATGGGGAGAATGAACAGCATAACACAGGAAAGGTTTTATACAGCAGATATTGACCTGAGTTGTTTTGGGATGTAATGGTAAAATCTTGACCCCTCAACTGAGGCCAGCATGACTATTGGAAGGCAGTAGTTCATCTCTTGGGATGATTAGTTTGCCCCTATATTTCTTGACCCCAGTCAATCTTTGTATAATATACACATACAGCATATCTGTATATGGGATATGCAATCGGCTGTCTCAAAATATTAAATTTATCTTCACGTGTGAGGGGGCAGGACCATAACCATAACTCATGAATGACAGAGCCATGAGTGTGGTATGTAAATCCTGCCCCTTCACAAGTGATAATGGACCGCATAGTTTGAGTCAGACCATTGCATTTTCGATTAATATGACATCAGTTTATTAGTTACAACTTTTGTTCTTTTTTAAACTTCAAACTTTATAGCTCAGTCTTTTGGGCTTCATAGCGTGTTACCTTAACCTTGCGCTAGTCCCTCTAGTACAAAATGATGATTTTTAAGAATGTCCAGCAAGAGCGGGAAGCGATCGTAAATCAGGCAGTACTGCTGGCCAGCAGAACCCTTCCACCTCCACTTCCTGGTCTGCCTGCTGTTCCCCTGCAATTTGACATTTTGCGACTTCTAACCAGGGAGGGTGTGGGAGTGCACCTCATTGGAACCTATAGGAAGGTTTTCACAACATTTTTGCAGAGGTTTGCTACCTGATCAAACAGCCACCACCAACCAATAGGGTCCCAGTTAGTTGAGCAGAGACTTCCATTTTATAAAAGATTGCTTAAACGTATGTAAAAACATTGTGAAAACCTTCCCCATAGGTTTCAATGGGATGCTCCCCCACGCTCTCCCTGGTTAGACATCACAAAATGTCAGAGCGCAGAGGAGAATGGACTGGGCAGTGGAAGAGATCGGCTGGTCAGCACTACGGCCTGATTTACGATCCTGTCCCTCTCTTGCTGGACATTTTTTTTTACCATAAGAATATTTATTAGAGTTTTAAACATTACAGGAAATAATCAACATTGTTACAAATATAAGAATCTGTTAAAAAAAATCTCAAAAATCCACCATAAAATACATAAAAGATTATAGTTATATTCTGTACTAAAGCATTTCAAAATGCAAACCTGAGTATGACTTTGGTTTGTACTTTCCTAACACAGTGTATTTTATCAGTTCTTACTAACCTAAAGGAACCAAAGCAAAAGTTATTATACCCAACATTCATAGACTCGCAGTAATAGAGGCCTAGATATGTCTACGTTACTTCAAGTGTGATAAAGGGTGACCAAATACTGTACTATTATATTCTTCCAGCTTGTCTTGTAGCTGATAGTGTATTCTTTCATTGCGGGCAGTAAATTCCATTTGATTATACCATTCCTGTATCGAGGGGACTCCAGGTTCTTTCTAATGTCTTAGAATGAGCCTCTTCACACTAAGAGAAGCATTACATACCCACACCTTTTGAAACTTATTTAGTCCTTGACATTCAGAAAATATCCCTAGAATAAAAATCAGTGGAGAAGGGGGGGATACTAGATCATATAATTAAATTACAAACTTGAAACACCGCTGACCATAGGTCTTTAACCTTAGCACAACCCCAAAGCATATGCAAAAGATAATCCTCTTTACTGTTACATTTCCAACAAGCAGCATTTCTCAGTCTGTGCCCCCATTGTAAACAGTCTTTTAGGACTTAAGTAAAATCTGTGTAGCACTTTAGATTGAATAAGCCTACCTTGTAATTCTTTAATGGTCTTGTTGGCCATCCACCACGTGGATTCCCGTTCGGCCATAGATAATGACAGTGGAAGCTTCTCTTCCCGGGAACTCTTGACCTTGAGTGTCAGACAAGAAGACCAGCTGTTATTGGAGCATATTTAATATGTGACACTAGCACCTTTCCAGAGTGATCCTAACTTAATTAGTCGCTCCCATTCCTGGCTTTGTGGCAGGTAATAATTCTCTGTCAGACAATTAGTTTTTAGCAGTTCCCTTAACCCTAGATAGTAATGAAATTGATATTTTGGAAGGCTAAATCTCTCTAGGAGCTATTCAAATAATAGCAGGATTTTGGATTTTTGATCAATTAAATGGTAAAGATTCTTAATTCCAGCCTTAGACTAGTCCAGATTTGACAAGCCCTTTGTATCCCTAATGATCATTGTATTATTCCAGATAGGCATGCATGTGAGGGGGCACTTTCTATTTAATAACTATACTGTTTACCTTTTTCCGTGTCAGTACAGAGCCCTGTATGCAGGGGTTTCCTCTGAACTGTAGAGGCCTTGTTATAAATAAAAAATCTGTGAGACAGTGCGGTTTAAGTAATTCTCCCTCCATATCTACCCGTAATGGCTGCTTCTGTCCTTTACTGTGTGTTATAGTCATATGTTTTACTACTTGTTTAAAAATGAAGGCCAGATGGTATTTCTCCCACTGGGGGAGGGCAAATCCTGCTTGCTCTCGCAGGCATCTCAATTTTGAAATTCCAAGTCTTGGTGGACTGGGGCCTCAAATAAATCTTTTAAATATTTTCTCTAGATGCTTGAAGAAGTTAGAAGACAGTACCATGGGGAGGTTTGGGAACAAGTAAAAAATTGCAGGCGCTACAATCATCTTGATCGCATTGATCTTACCCCATAGGGATAAATTAAGTTTCCCTCATAAATCCGGCTCAATGTCTAGTAAGACTGGCTCATAGTTAAGATCAACTAATTTCCCTAAGTTTGTTGAGATTTGTAGTCCTAGGTAGGTAATTACAGATTTAAACCATTCACGTTCTAACTTGCAAGGCCTTCCATTATAGTCTCTGTTAGGTTGGCATGTCAGACCTCAGTTTTCCCCCAGTTTATTCTTCAACCAGATACAATCTCAGATTCTTCCAGCACAGTCTGTACACTAGAGCAGGACTGAACAGGGAAACTAAGAGTAAGCAATAGGTTGTCCACAAAGGCAAATCAATGATTTATGTTCTGATTGGTCCATTTTCACTCCTTTTTGTATCTGGGTTACTGTTAATCAATCTAATTAGGTTGCTGGACATTCTTAAAAAATATCATTTTGTACTAGAGGGACTAGCGCAAGGTTAAGGTAACCGCCTGTGAAGCCCTACACGTAATCTTTGAAATTACCTTTAATAATGTTTATTAAACAATTTATTTATTTATTTAGTTTTTGTTTACCGGGTAGGTGCACTAGCAAAAAAATGACTATTTTCAGGCACGACCCAGGAGAGTACAGAGGCAAACTTCAAACAATACTTTTGGTACATAATTCATCAGGATACATTTTGGTACCTAATTCATGTTACATGTAAATATTTAAGGCATTAACAGCAGTAAAATGACTAGAATAGAGGAAGTAAGAACAACTAACAGCATTTAAGTTTTACATGTGACACTACATTTGCGGAAAATATAAAATGACTGAACAATGTTAAAAATGAAAGATAAGTGCTAGGAGAGCAAAATGTGGCCCAGCAGAGATAGGTATAGGGCGAAACTAAAGTGAAAGGTGAGGGAGTAGGAAGAACAAGAGTGGGGGGGGTGTAGATTGGGGTAGAGAATAAGTACAAGTTACCCAGAAAGGTAGAGTAGGGAAATGGTAGATGAAATTCCAGAAATTAGAAAATTGAGAGGAAGTGCTGCATGTTGGTGTTGAACCCAGGAGACCTGAGATGGAGTGGAGGAGTTAGAGAGTGAGTGGCTAGGGTGGTTTGAAACAGGAGCATTTGTGGAGGGAAGTGAGACAGTGGCGTAGTTCTTTCTTAAAAGAGATGTGGGATACTGCTTGGCATAGGGTTAGCGGGAGCAAGTTCCAGAAATTGGGTGCATGACAGGCAAAGGCACTGCCATCTTTTGTGGTGCGGTGTCTTGGGATGTGAACAGGGGCATTGTCTGCTGAACGTAGGCCTTAGTTGGTAGACTGGTAAAGAAAGAGACACGCCAGGGGTTTTGATATATACGGGATCTGATAATGTTGTCTGTGATGGACCCAAACATAGAAACATAGAAACATAGAATTTGACGGCAGATAAGGACCGCTTGGCCCACCTAGTCTGCCCATTTTCCTACCTAACAGATAAGCTGCAGATCCTAGTTAACCAACAGCTTACTTCCTCCTACCCCCCACTAGGACTGCCTTATGCCTGTCCCATGCATTCTTGAAGTCCCCCACTGTTCTTGACTCTACGACCTCCTCTGGGAGGCTGTTCCATGCATCCACAACCCTCTCAGTGGAAAAATACTTCCTCACATTACCTCTGAGCCGTTCCCCCTCTATCTTCAAATTGTGCCCCCTTGTTCTTGCACATCTCTTTTTCTGGAAGATGCTACCCTCTTGGACTTTGTTAATTCCCTTGAGGTACTTGAAAGTTTCTATCATGTCCCCTCTCTCACTTCTTTCCTCAAGGGTATACATATTAAGCTCCTTTAGTCTTTCTTCATATGTCTTCTGGTGCAGACCCTGCACCATTTTGGTTGCCCTCCTCTGGACAACCTCCACTCTGTCTATGTCTTTGCGGAGATGGGGTCTCCAGAACTGCACACAGTACTCCAGATGGGGTCTCACCAACTGTACAGAGGGATAACAACTTCCTGTTTTCTACTATTGATGCCTCTTCCTATGCATCCCAGTATCCCCCAGCCTTCCTTACTGCCTTCTCACATTGCTTACCCACCTTTAGGTCATCTGATATAATTACCCCAGGTCCCTTTCTATTTTACTGTTGTCAGTATCTCTCCCCCACTGTGTAGCTTCCCTGGTTTTGTTTCCCATGTGCATTACCTTACGCTTCTTTGCATTGAATCTGAGCTGTCATACATTTGACCATTCCTCCAACCGTGCCAAGACCCAAGCACGTATTACCTTAATGCTTGGGGCAGAAACCATCCTAGAGCAGCATAGAGAAGACAGTGATGTTTAAGCCAGAGGGAAGAGAATGCATAGCGGCAGATGTTATTATAGGTAACATCCCACTTGCATAGACTTGAGTTGCAGGCAGATGCATACATAGCAACCGCATAGGTGAGAGAGGGAAGTAATATCCCATGGGCAATGGCAAGCCTAGCAGAGGGGGTGAGCGCATAGCTGTTACGGTATGCAATCCCAAGCTTGGAGTTTACCTGCTTACAGGTAGTTTGGATGTGTAGTTTGAAGCTCAGCAATGGGTCAAGAGTGACGCCCAGATATTTGAAGGAGTTTACCACTTCAACAGATGTGCCATCAAGGGTGGAGACGTTGAAGAATGTTTGTGAGTGTTTGAGTTTGAGACTGGAGCCAAATAACATTGCTTGGGTCTTAGATTTATTTAGAACAAGTTTGTGATTGACGAGCCACTGTTGAATAAGCTGAAAGTCATTGGTGAGCCAACGGTTTATGTCCTCAATACTTTTGTAGCTAGCATATAGTACAATGTCGTCAGGATATAATAGGGAGGAAGTACTAAGGAGATTTGAGGTGATGTTATTAATGAAAATCGAGAAGAGCAGGGTTCCTAGGATAGCCCCTTGAGGTACACCAATGTTAATTATGACCTTGTTGGAGAGGGTGGAGGGGTATTTCACGAACTGGGATCTGTCTGTCAGATAGCTATCAAACCAGTTGACAACACTGGGCGAGAAACCTAGGGAGTTGAGAGAACCAGTGAGGATGGAGTGGTCAACAAGATCAAACGCCTTTGTCATGTCAATGAAAATTGCTCCAGTGAGCCTGCCAGAGTCCATGGCCACTAGGGTGTCAGATGTGAGTTTGAGCAGGGCAGTGGTGGTGCTGTGTCCCTTGTGGAAACCATGCTGAGCATCACTTAAGAGGTCGTGTTTCAGAAGGAAATCAGTTGTTTGGGTGGCAATGAGTTTCTCAAGGATTTTACTGAGAGCCGATAGGATGGCAATGGGTCTATAGTTTGATGGGTCAAGCGGGTCACCTTGTTTGTGTACTAGGGTAGTTCTGGCTGTCTTCCAGATTTCAGGAACACAGCTTTGACAGAGAGACAGAGTAAAGATCTTGGCTAGGGGAGCGGCTATGTGAGTGTCGGCTAGTTTTAGGAGCTTGAGTTCCAAGTTATCCAACCCAATGGCTGCATATTTTGAGATGTTTCATAGCAGTTTGAGAACCTCACATTTTGAGACAACCTTGAAATGAAAAGTAGGCCCAGTGGGGTTAGTTGGAGTGACGGGATTAGATGGTGTGGGAAAAGTGGATGTGTACAGTTTAAGGTCAGCAAATTGCACGTTAAAAAAGTTTGCAGTGGTGAGGGGATTGTTACAATGGACTCCTTTTAGAGACATGTCAGTAGGTGTAGGGGTCTGATTGGATCCCAGGAAGAACTTAATATGGGACCAGAATTTTTTGGGGTCTCCCTGGGAGTTTATTAACAGGTCCTTGCAGTAAGAGCTTTTAGCATGTTTGAGTTCTTTCTTACATGAGTTACTCAGTGCTCTATATGTATTAAAATCTAAAGGAAGACCAGATTTCTTGTAGCAAAACCAGTTTTTGTCCCTCTGACATATTATAGAGAGTTGATCAGATTTTAACCAGTGGGTCTGCCTATTTCTTACCCGTTGGGTAACAAGATGACAGTGCTTATCTTGTAGAGCAAGGAATTTGGTCAAGAAGAGATTTAGGGCAGACTGCACATCAGATGAGCTATAGAGAGAGGACCAGTCAGTGCATGCGACGTCAGACAAGCAGGCCTGCAGATCAAAGTTTGCATAATTGTGGAAAGTAATGAAGTGGGGCTTCATAGATTCAGGTCAGCCCTTACTCCAGATACAGTAGGTGGGGGAGTGGTCAGTGATGGCATCAGGTAGGACGCTTGTGTCAACTATGTTCTCGGGGTGGTTAGTCATGACCCAGTCCAGCAGGGTGCTGGTATTAGAGTGAGGAGCAGTTCTGGAGGGTAGGGAGATAAGCTGGTGCAGGCTGAAACTTTGCAGTCTGGGCAGGGATGTTATTTGAGTATTTCCCAACCAGCTGATATTAATGTCTCCTAGCAAAAGAACTTCATTATTCCCTGAGTGAAGAGCAATTTGGTCCAGAAGCTCGTCCAGTCCTTTTAGGCCACAAGTGGGGGGATTGTAAGCACAGACCATGTGCAACTTCTTTGTGCCAAGGGTGAGGAGGACATGAAGAGCCTCACAGTGGTTTAGAGGAGACGAGTTGATGACTGAGAGATGGAGGACTGAGAGAGGATTTATGACTTGAAATAGATGGCTGTACCTCTCCCCTTTTGGGTGCGGCTCTATCATTCCTCAGTAGACTATAGGATGGTAGAGAGCACAGTGAGTCGGGGGTGGATGGTTTTAGCCAGGTTTCAGTAAGGCAAAGGATGTCAGGATTATAGAAGGTGGTCCAGGATTCAGGTTTCGCAAAATTATGCTCAAGACTCCTAATATTGTGGTGGGCTAGAAGTAGGCCCTTAGCATTAGTAATAGGAGTGGCTGGGGGAGCTAAAGGCCCAGGGTTTGGCTGTATATCCCCAGAGAGCAGAATGGGCAGTAAGAGGAGGTACCAGAGCCTACGATGCAGGAAGGGTGATAGGGCACGGGTTCGCGAGGGGCAGAAATTGTGGGCATAGGCTTCCAATTGGATCCAGGCCTTGTTTAATAGTAGCGGTGTTGGGTCGCAACGCATTGAAGGCCCCTCTTGGAGATTTGAAAATATAAAACCATAGGGTCGAAAATGTGGGAGAGCAGTTCCAGCATGGGGAATGCTAGGATTGATAGGTGTAATAAAGGCACTGTAGACATAAGTAGAAGCATTAACAATAGTTTGCACATTTTTAGGCCACTAAGTAAGAGATCAGTGTAGAAAGAGACTACTGAGGTTAAAGTAATAAGAGGGAGAGAGTTGACTGTAAGATGTCTATTATTCCTAGGGCTTGGCTGTCTGACTGTAAATTAGGTGCCTGAAGCAGGCAGATTTGAGGAAAACAGGGCAGATCCCAGGTAACTAGAATAGACTGCCCTGTCAGCAAAGTGATGTTAAATGCAACTGTAATTACTTTAGGAGGATAGTTATACACGAGGGAAAATAAGTCCAGGAAGTAGTCGAGGAGAGCTACTATATAGAGCACAGTGAGCAGTAGTACAGTAAATAAGGAGGTTACGTGTAGCTAACAGTTCTGAGAAGGGAGCATGGTCGAGAACATGGAGAAGAGATACTACTAGAAGGGTACTGGGTGCCCTTAAAACACTAGAAGGGAGAGCCTGGAGATGTGTGTGGTTTCAGGGCAATGTAGTATAATGTAACTTTGACCTTGCTGCATAAAAGTGGGCAGGGGAGAGAAAACTGAGAGTACCAATAGGGTCAGAGCAAGGCGATGTAGGCAGGGCAAGTAGTGTATTTAATAGGAGGCCTGGGTGTGTGTGTGTGGGGGGGATGTCCTAAACTCTGAAAATAGTCCAAAGAAATGCTAGAAAGTAAGTGGGCTTGCAGGCGCACCAATCGGGAGGTAAGCGCTACCCACCGGGCCAATCAGGAGGGGAAAGGAAAGGGAAGGGATGGGAGTCAAGTGCAGGACAGACTGTAGGGAGGTTAGGATAGAGAGGGAGCAAGCTTTAACTGCTCAAAACAGATTTAAAAGTTAGGAGCAGGGATGGAAGGGTTTTAAAAAAGAGTGAGGAACAAAGAAAGGCTTCAGGAAGCAGTCAAACAGTAACACAGGGGCAGCAGTAAATTGTCTCTGCATACAGTATCAGCAGTTAACACTAGACAGTGTCAAATAACCAGCAGCAATTTTATTTAAACGAGCAGCAAAAAATACAGAAAGAGCTTGTAAACACTGGACTAGTAATAACTGTTTAAAACATTAGCCAAAATACTGCAAACTTGTATTACTGAAAACAGAAACCAGGTAGAAAATGTCCTAAACACTGAAAATTGTCCAAAGAAATGCTAGAAAGTAAGCGGGCTTGCAGGCACACCAATCAGGAGGTAAGCACTACCTGTCGGGCCAATCAGGAGCTTGTAGAAAAAAGGTGAACCAATTGGAATGCCGACCGATAGTGGGTGGCTCCGGGAGAAACAGCAACTGTACCTTGAGTGTGGATCTGGACCTTGGGACCAGGAGGGCAGCTGGGAGCCTGCAGAATCAGTGCTAGTGGCGGCGGAGGTGCCACCGGGGTCCGAGAGCATAGTTCGGGGCACAGAGAAAGCCTTGAGTGTGGATCCAGACCTCAGGACCAGGAGGGCTGCCGGGAGCCTGCAGAATCTGTGCTGGTGGCAGCAGAGGTGCCACTGGGGTCCAAGAGCACCGCCCGGGACATAGAGAAAGCCTTTACGCCTGTTTACGGCTTTGCTGCCCACTACTCCCGAAAGCACCCGGGCTTGTGGTTCTTTAGTTGGGCAGAGTCCAGTGTTGCAGCAGTGTCTAGTGCTCCTTCCACATGAAGGGGGACCCTCAGTGAAGCGGCAGCAGTTCCGGCAATCCTGGCAAGCCGCGCGGTGAGCAGGCTCATGGTCCAAAGCCCCGATGGGCTTGTTGGAGACCTTAACACCTGTTTACGGCTTTAGCACCATCTGCTCCCAAAAGCAGCTGGGCTTGTGGTTCTTTAGTTGGGCAGAGTCCGGTGTTGCGGCGGCATCTAGTGCTCCTTCCACATGAAGGGGGAGCCTCGGTGAAGTGGCAGCAGTTCCAGCAATCCTGGCAAGCTGCGCGGTGAGTGGCTCAGTGTCCGAAGCCCCGATGGGCTTGGTGGAGACCTGACGTCACAATCACACACAATACATACCAACATAAAACTTTCAACAACATTTTCATAACTATTGACATTATTTACATTAGGAGAATATGCACAATAATTATTATGTCATATTCAAAGGATTAAATGGTAACAAAGTAGCTGATGTTGAAGAAAAGTCCTGGTTGAGAAGATGTGGAGATTGGGAATTTATATCTGATGTTTGACGTATCTATAAATCTCTTGAACGGAGACCAAATATTTTCAAATATTTCCATTTTTCCAAGGCAACATTGCTAAGTCTCTCGTTAAAAGCAAGCATAAACATAGATACATAGATACATAGACAGTGTCGGCAGATAAGGGCCTATGGCCAACCCAGTCTGCCCATTTAAGTTTGTAAGTTCAGTTTATGTTTTCCAGGAAGTCTGTTGCCCCTTACCCCTGACCTCCAGAATTCTTTTATGTCTATCCCATGCATTCTTAAATCCCGTGATTGTTTCAGCCCCACCACTTCCTCTGGCAAGGTGTTCCACTTGTCCACCACCCGTTCTGTGAAGAAATTCTTCCTCACGTTTCTCTGAATCGTCCTCCCTCCAACTTCATCCCATGCCCTCTAGTCCTGGAACATCTTTTTCGCTAAAAATAGTGCATTCCTGCACCCTGTTCCTCCCTGTAAGATACTTGTATGTCTCTATCATATCCCTCTCTCCTCCTCTCCTCCAGGAGTACATGTTCAGTGCCTTCAACCTGTCCTCATAGGACTTGTGATGCAATCCATGCACCATCTTTGTTGCCCTCCTCTGAACCTTCTCTACCCTGTCTATGTCCTTACGTAGGTAAGGTCTCCAGAACTGCACAGTGTACTCCAGGTGCGGCCTCACTAGTGTCTTGTATAGTGGAATTATGACCTCCCTTTCCTGCTGGTGATGCCCCTGCCTATGCATCCCAGCATCCTATCTGCTTTACCTGCTGCCTTGTCACACTGTTTCTGCCTTGAGGTCATCAGAGATGATAACCCCAAGATCCCTTTCCTGCTTGGTGCATGCTATATCCTCACCCCCCAACTGATATATTGTGCCAGGGTTTTTGTGCCCCATATGCATTATCTTGCACTTCCTTGCATTGAATTTCAACTGCCAAACCCCTGACCATTCTTCAAGTTTCTGCAGGTCCCTTCTCATTCTGTCTACACCCTCTGGTATGTCTACTCTGTTACAGAGCTTTGTGTCATCAGTGAACAGTGAAATTCTGCCTTCTAGGTCCTGTGCAATGTCACTGATGAAGATATTGAATATTACATATACTGAGCCCAGTCTTCCAATGTAGGGATATAATGTAGGGGGATTTCTAATAAGTTAATAGGACTTCTTTCTTCCTTTCCTTCCTTCCCTCCCTCCCTCTCTCCTTCCTTCCTTGTACAATCCAGGTGCATTAGCACAAACAGTAAAAGAAGTTTACAATAATCAGTACAACAGTTGCAAACAGTACAAAAAGGTACAGATACAAGCTGATTGCACAAAATAGGTTACACATAACAATCACAAACATTAAGTGTATAAATGTGTATACTCTTTCAATTTCTTTGTAAAAGCAGAGATCATTTTAGATTCTCTTATAGGGGGAGGAATTGTGTTCCAGAGTGCAGAAGGCCAATAACTGAAAGTGTGCTGTCCCATATTTGTTCAGAACAATGGAATTTGAATTTGAATATGATTTTTAGAGGGTGACTAAGATGATGGCATATTAACAAACCCAAGTTGATCTGCAAGATAAATTGGAGCCTTAATATCTTTAGTCCTAGGAATGCTGACAACAGCCAGTATCGGGATTGTTTAGGTAACATCTAAACAAATTGTCAGTCTCTCAGAATACATAAAACAAGATTAAAGGAAACAGTTGTTTTAAACATGCAGGGGCCCAAATCTGTTACTTGTTTACACATGCTAGAGACTTTTTGGCAGGACCACAAAATATGGAAGAGGCTCGCTTGATCTTTTCCACATCTCCAACAAATATCTTTCTCATTTGATGTGATTTTAGGTAGAATTAAGGGGGTGTAATTAAGCAATAAGTCATGACAGGGTGTACGTTGTGGTGGGATAATGGCACACCTCGGGTGTGTTGTGCGGCATGATGCATCGCCAAGGGCCTTCAGCCACCCGAGAAGTGCCATTATCCCACCACAGCACACACCCTAAAGTGTCTTATTGTGATTATAAAATGGATCCAATATTTTTTTTGGGGGGAGGGAAGAAATGCACCAAAATAAAAAGAGAAACTTGACTTTATAACTTTTTTTTTTAAGTTCCTCCACCTCAGCAAAATAGTCCCAGCACATCCCAACACCGACATGCCATCCCAGGTTCAAATATTATACACAGCAAAATACATGTATTTTTAATTGGCTCCACGTCAAGTCCTTGCATGAAATACTGCATAGTCAGAACAGCACGGACAACACCACACAAGTTAACTTTGCATCCAGTGAAAACGGGTGTGGATCACTGCTGAGTGTAGATTTACTATTACAACACAACATCGCCATGGACTGCCACTCCACTGAAATGTGTAAACTTGCCTGTTTTTTTTTTATCGGGTGGTATTCCATGGTGCAGTGTTGACTTGCGGGCTGTGGAGTAATCTTGATTTTTAGCTGCTATAGCCCTAACATGGTCACCTACTCTTTCTTTAAATTTTCTTTTCATGTGACCTATATAATATGCCCCACATAAACAATTGGTCATGTAAATAACATATGTGGTATCGCAATTTATAAAGTCCAAAACATGAATTGTAGCATTTGTTTATGGGGGGCATATTACATAGGTCACACTAAAAGAAAATTTAAAGATAGAGTAGGCAACCATGTTAGGGCTATAGCAGCTAGAAATAAAGATATACAGAATCACATATACCCCATAATGCAAAGCATCATGGGCTGTACATGCAAATCACCACAGAACATTATGCTGGTTAAACTTTTAGCAAAAATGTATGGTGCTGAAAGGCCTCTCACACAGTCTGCAAAGGGTGCCAACAGAAAACACAGACACATGTTTTGTTCTACGAGGACTCATCAGTGTGTCTCGTCTGTATGACACTCCAGTGGAATGAACCAGCTACCCTAAGATGGTCTATCTAGGCTATGTTGTGGTGATTCCAATAAAACCAAAAAACAAGCTAAAAGACGAGGAACCTCAGTGCGCATCTTAGACCATCTTAGGGTAGCTGGTTTATTCCACAGGTGTGTCATACAGACGAGGCACACTGATGAGTCCTGGTAGGACAAAACACGTGTCTGTGTTTTCTGTTGGCACCCTTTGCAGGCTGTGTGAGAGACCTTTCAGCACCATGCATTTTTGCTTAAAGTTGAACCAGCATAATATTCTGTGGTGATTTGCATGTACAGCCCATGATGCTTTGCATTATGGGGGTATAAGTGATTTTGTATTTCTTTGAAACTTGGCTTCCCGGCCAATGCCCTTTGGGGGTAACCATTGCCTCAGTGCTTGCACACTAAGGTTCCTTGTCTTTTAGCTTGTTTTGTGTTTTTATTGGGTTCCACAACATAACCCAGATAGACCATCTTAGGGTAGTTGGTTCATTCCACTGAGACGTCATACAGATGAGGCACACTGATGAGTCCTGGTAGGACAAAACACGTGTCTGTGTCTTCTGTTGGCACCCTTTGCAGACTGCGTGAGAAGCCATTCGGCACCATGCAGTTTTGCTTAAAGTTGAACCGGCATAATATTCTGCGGTGATTTGCATGTACAGCCCATGATGCTTTGCATTATGGGGGTATGTGTGATTTTGTATTTCTTTGAAACTTGACTTCCCGACCAATGTCCTATGGAGTAACCATTGCCTCAGTGCTTGTGTGCTGAGGTTCCTTGTCTTTTAGAAAGAAAGATTATGCCACAGCCTTTCACATATGTAACGCACAAGATGCGCAAGACATTGTAAACCATATGTAGTCTTTTGCAGCAATAGAGAAAATAAAAATAGGCCCTAGAGGGTGTAGTACTGATGATAAACTGGCTCAGAGAGAGCAATTTTATATTTTTAAAACAAATGCAATGAATTTACCAGGTCTTAATGACAAAATTGAAATATCCCCATATATTTAATATTTACAGTATATACAGTATAACATTTATATGCATATATTTACAACACTTATTAAGAATATACAGTATGTCAGCCTTCATTTTAGGGCAAAAAGTAAATAAGTAAATTTGTTTGGCAGCAGTCTGTTCTGTAATTGTGCATACAAGCTCATCAGTGACCAGCCCCCAACAACCCTATCTGGCCTGCTGGCCCCAAAACGCACAGTTACACAGCTCCGCACCTCCGAAAGACACCTCCTGGAAGAACCCAGGGTAAGGACCACAGCTGGTAGCACATCCTTCGCCCACGCAGCTCCGGTACTGTGAAACAAGCCCCATGACCACCTTCAGTGCGCTGCCTCCCTGAGAACCGTCCACAAGAGACTACATGTGCGCCTGCTAGACAAGAGCACTTGCTCCTGCGCCTGACTGCTATACAGCAAGGTTACTAGCTACATACAGACTTAAAACTTAGTCTCCACGTATCCCTAAAACAACTAGCAGAACCTTTCACCATTACCAAGCAGAAAGCAACTACCCTCTGCTCATGTTCTACGTCAGCCCACCCTAGGATGTAGATTCAGTTCCAGTGTGACTGAACAAAGGGCTTCCAGAACTGCCTGATACTCTGTTGTGACCTATATTGAATGTATTGTATGTAACCTAATGAATGAATTCATCATGTCTAATACTCTGTTTTGAAATATCCATATAACCAAATGTTGTCTGCTCACACATGTACTGTATATGCAAGAATATCCTACTTTATGTAACTAATTCCGGGCTGCCCTTGAAAAAGGGACCCTCGGGGCCCACTGGGCTTACCCAGTTGCCAAAATTGAATAAATAAATAAATTGTAGAAACTAATTGTTTAGAATATTCACTTTTTCAAACTGTATCATTTAATGTTTATTGGCTTGTATTACGAGGAATGATCAGGTTTATGCTTTAATTTTGGTTCAAAATTTTAATTTTTACCACATTTAAGAACTGACACACTCAAGTCATGTAACCCAAAATAGTACACTATGCCTTTAAGAGAGCACTATTTAACTGTATTATTATTCATGTGTGTAAATGATTTTCTTGACAAAGCATGTAAACGTGAAATATTGAGGGTCTGTACCTGGGAGAGGGGCCTGCCTGGTCTATGTATGCTGTTTTTATGCTGGAAACAATAAAAGGAACAACTTCCGAAGAAATACTTCTAAGGCTGCATTTCCTTCACATGATGGGACTGGCGTGTGTGTGTGTGTACTTGGCTTTCGTGCAGTTTGTCTCCTACTATCTACTCAGGCTGCTAAAGATGTGCTAGGTCAGCTCTTAACCAACAAAGCCCAACTAAGTGCTTTTGCCGTATGTAATGCATTATAACACATGTGTAAAAATTATGTAAACCTCAAATGTTATTTTTTTAACTCTTGGATTATACGTGTAACTTGTAATCTACCCAGGCTATCTGTAACCAGCCTAACAATAATTTTTGTAACCTTGTCCCCCCCTCCCCCCGAGTCGCACCTGGAAATCAACCTCAGCTAAGTGTGCTTCTCCCGGTTACCAGACTTTAACAATAACTAAATAAGTAAATAAATAAATATATGTTCTGTGTTTTGTAATTCCTGTAAGTTTCCACTCTGTTTCTTTAAACATCCTACCAATATATTTGATCATGGGGTTATTCCATAAAGGCATTAGTCTGTAGAGTATGTTTTCCCATTTTTTAAATAGCACCTTTCATGGTATACCCAAGGCAAGCCAATAATAATCATTACTTCCCTAGAGTTCGTCCATACATAAATTAGAATTTTGAGATCCATAGTTTTTGGAAGGGAAGTGATCATATTTTGGCTCCATGAATCCGAGCCAAAGATCCCTTCCACTTCCCTGTCCTGAGCGCCGCCACCCCGCTAGTGTATTTTGTGACATAATTATATGGAGAGTTTGGGGTGTTGCATAGATTATTGCGGGGGCTGGCTTAAGTTTTGTAATAGTTCAGGGTTCGATTTGGATAAAACAAGGCCACTGCTCAACTGACAAAGCTCCTGTTAGTTGACCGGTGGCCTTGATTTATCCAAATCAGAACACTGAACTATTTAAAAAAACCTTTAAAGCCAGCCCCTACAGTAATCTATGGAGCGCGCCTCCATGTTCTCCATATAATGACATCGAAAAACGTGCTAGCATGGGGGAGGTGCTTAATACAAGGAAGTGGAAGGGATCAGCAGGTCAGCTCCACAGAGCCAAAATACATTCACTCACCTTCCAAAAACCATGGATCTCAAAATTATCATTTTAGTATGGATGAACTCCAGGGGAGGTAAGGTTTCTTAATGTGTTCTGAAGGGCTTTTCTGAAAATGCCATGAAAGGTGCTCTTTAAGTTCCATTATGGTTTTATATGCTTTTAGTGCTATGGGTATAGCTGAGTGAGTCCTAAGAGGTTCCTTTAAGGTGATGTGCAAAAAAGTCAGTTAATGTGTTTGGTTTTAAAAGGTTACTTTCATATATGGCGGGGATGAGGTTGTAACTAAGTATGGTATTCATCTGTTTCAAAATATAACAGTAGTGATATAATTCAATGTTTGGCAATGCAAAACCACCTTTTTCTTTTAGTAACCAAGGTTTTTTAAGACTAAGGCGAGGTTGTTTTTCTTCCCATATAAATTGTGAAAAGAGTTTGTTAATCTTCATAAACCAGATTCCGTCAATGTTAATTGGCAACGCATTTAAGATATATAATATCATAAGTGTGCCAAACATTTTTACAGAATTTATCCATCCCCACAAAGACAAATTAAGTCTGCTCCAGGAGGCTAACTCTGTTTCAAGCGTCAGCAGTAGTGTCTGAAGATTTAGCTTTGCTACTTTTTTTTTAGACTTGGTTTAGTATGTTGTTTTTGTTTTGTTTTTTGCAGTTGCTAAAGGGGTTATTGACTTTACTTGTGAAATTAAGTTTGTAGAGCAGGTGTTATTCAGGGGAAGCAGCTTTGATTTTATGGCCGTCCCGCCAACGCAGCAGTTGGATTTATGCTTGCAACGCTGACGACCTGGGTTTGGGAACAGACCCAGGAGTCAGAGGGCCGGCTGGGGGGAGAAGGATCGAGTGTCCTCGGACTGCTGTTCTTCTCCAGGGGAAGGGGGGATGAGTGTCCACCGCTTCCTGAACCCTAGCAGAGGTCAGGGGTACTGCCACGGCTGGCACCAATACCTAGGGGGATTGAAGTGGATGCTGGTCGTCATTGTACATCCCCGGCCCCAGGGCTCCAGCATGCATATAAAAGCCAGTCACTGGGCATGATGCCTGGCTCAGCCACTGTCCTCACTGCCACCATTGTCTGCTGGGGGGTGTCCCTCTCCCGTGGCTCTGACCCAGTGGGTAAGCTGGGGCTTGCCAATAGTGACCATTGGGGGGGAGCCCTCCCGGTGACCCTGCCGGGGGGGGCAAGCCTAGGCATGAGGGGGACAGGCAGGGCTCTGGGCTGACCTCCGACTGGAGGATCAGGGTTCCAGACCCCCCCCACAAAAAAAAGAAGCTGCTCTGATTTATTCCAATTGACTAGCAAACCAGAAAATATTCCAAATTTGTCTAGGAGTGCCAGTATGCTCTGTGCAGAGTGATGGGGTTCTGACTGGATACTACTAGGTCTGCAGCAAATGCCAGATATCCACAAGATTTCTTTCTTATTTGTATCCCATTTCTTTTGTATTCTCCAGTTTCCTAATCCATGGTTCCATTGCCAGAGCAAAAATGCCAGAGGATAGGGGACACTCTTGTCTGGTTCCACAACTTAATGAGAAATTGTTAGGTTTTGTACAATTTGTGAGAATCGCTGGTTTGGGCTTGTTATAAAGGATCTTTATCCATTGAATGAAGGCAACTGGTAGGCCAAAGCAATGTAGTATATTTAAAGGTAGTTCCATTCAGTGGCAGTACATATAGTAACAGTTATAGCTTCTGAATCTGCTATTTGTACAATAATGTTACTGTTTTTCTTTGTTTTCAACTTCTGGCCTCAGTGCTGCACATGACTATTGTGATGTCATCAGCATTGTGAAAGCTGCTCTCTGATTGGTTCGGTATGCATTGTGACGTACCCAGCTTTACAGGGTATTGTAAATCATTAATGTGATTTCAGCCAATCAGCACACAGGGCCACTGTACCTTTCATTCTGTGTACAGTATGCTCCCATGCAGGAGGGGAGGACAGCACAGTGAAATAATAAAAAGACTCTAAACTTATTATAAATCACATGAGCTAAACTTGTGTAATTTATAATAAGATAATAGGACCTCTGAGAGATGTCTGTTATGCTATAACAGACTCATCTTGTACGGTTCGGTCAAAAAAAAACACTATGCCTCTCTCATGGTCTTCTTGCCCAAACCTCATGATTGGAATCTCTTATACCTTAAGAGACATCCCTCGGAAACCCAATTAACTTATAATAATATCGTGCTATATTGGCCCCCTTTGGGACCAAAAAATCGGCCCTGAATATCAGTTTATCCAGGTTGCACATTACTAAGAAATTGCAATCAGGAGCACAAGAAGTGCCCTTAATGCCAAGACGCACTTATTATGCGGAGTCCTTTTTTTTCAGTGAATTCTTTTTATAGAGCACTAGCTGCACAGGATACAGAAGAACAGTCACAACAGCAGTACAGACACATTCTATAGAGCAATCAAACCTGCATTGCAGAACAGTTAAAATTACAGGAAACATAGCTCACACATGTACATTATCAGCTTTAGTATATTTCAACAAAGCAGAACCCTAAGGTGTAGGCCTCTGGTACTGTGTGCCCTGAGCATGGGTGGAGGGTATAAGGAGGAGCAACCCAAACCTAAGTGTCTTCAGGCATAGGGGTGGGGCTGCTATTACCAGGAGCGAGAGGAGGGTCCCTTAGTGCGAAGCAGGAGAGTAAGAATGCTTCCAGACCCTGTCACATCTTGGCAGAGTTTCCTTTACAAAATGTGATATTCTGTCTAAAGTGGGTAAGTTCCTTAGTGAGTGTCCTTAATAGACAAGTTTCACTGTGTGTGTATACAGTGGATATGGTGTTGATTTATTCCCGCATGAGCAGTAACCATAACTCACGCAAGTCATGCAGGTCTGAAGACAAGAAAATGGAAGCTGAAATGTCTATGATGTGGAACAGTAAGAGGCTCTCTTTATCATGTTATACTTGCACGAGAAAGGTGGAGCAGGGCGGAGACAGTGCTAGAGTAAGTCTGAATATCCTGCAACCCCACCAGCAATGGGTGTTGGCCATTCATCATCCTTTATTGTACAAACTCCACCGTATTAGTATGTGCTTCCCAAATTGGGAGGATGGTAGCTGGTGGGTGGAGCACTCTTTCCAATTGGGAGTGCTGGAATACATGCAACATCACCACCGTTGTGTTTGTGTCACAGTGCCTTTAAGCTAAAAAAAAAACAAAAAACAGTTGCGATATGTATTTTAAATTAAACCAAGAAAAAATACAATAAATTATAATAAAATATGGTGATGGTGTGGAATGGTATTAAGAACAACCCACCTTGGGTGATTCCTGCAGCAGACTTGACTTCATGCCTGACATCCATTGGTTGTGGGGTTACCTGACTTTGTAACATTTTTGTTTTTTTTGTTATCATAACTGACACAAAAACATACTCCAGATGGGCAGTGCTGCGGTCTGCCAACCACCCTTACTACCCCTCTGAGCTACTGCTCGATGAAGGCTCAGATCAAGGAATATTATAAGGCTCCTCTGTTATGCCATAACAACCCATGAGGTCATTTGCCACATATGCATCAGCTGAACAATGTCGATGCTGACACTGTTTTTGTTCTGTTTCAAGGCTCCTGTGCATTATCTCTGTTGTATGATCTCATTGTGCTGAACTGTTATCTATTTATGCCTGCTGTAAACATTATGTAAACCTTAGAATGCGATGTATTGTCATATCGATTACCTGCACTCCCCTGATATATCCCATGTATCCCTCTCCCCTCCTGGGTCGCAACTGGAAATTAGACCTTCCTGGACTCTGTCTGCACACCTGGTAAAATATGTTTCAAATAAATAAAAAAATGCCCTTCCCTGGGTAGTTGAAGGGTCAAGGTGCACCCTGTCCCTAGGCGTGGAGTTCCTATAGCACCCCATACTTCCTGTTGTGTATCATTTCCCATGTAGCAACCCCCTCCCCCCGTGTCTTGTAACTTATTTATCCTGTCGTGTTTCTGAGGAAGTGCTTATGTAGAGCTCTTCATTAAAACAATAGATTTGAAACTGTTGTCATTGTACAGTCCCTCACAGAAGAAATGATGTTTAGCGATGAGTTCAAGGAGTCAGTAAATACTGTCAGTTGTTTGACGGGGCAAATTAGGATTACGGAGACACCCAAATGGTGGTAAATCAGCATTATGTCAGCACTGCGTAAATGCATCAAGCACATCAGTTACTTTCAATGACTGCTTCCTGGAGCAGCATGTCCAACAGGTACTAGGTTCAAGGCCACCCTTGACCTTCTTCTCAGCAATGGGGATAGGGTGATCTCCAGTGTGAAAGTCAAGGAACTGGTGGGAAGCCGTGATCACAGCCAGGCTAACTTCTTGTTGGTGACTGAGAAACTAGCCTGATCTCAGTCACCGGGACTAAAAATGTTAAAGGGGAACAGTCAGCACCAAGAGCCCCATGCTCAAGTGTGGGGGGCTGATCCCGATGTATATTTTGTGTGTAGAAACTTTTTTTTTAATTCTTTCATAACCAGGTAAGGCCCACTAGGCGCAGGTGCCTGTTTTCAGTGGCGACCCGGGAGCACTAGGAAGGTTTGATGACCCGCTCTGAATCACACAGTATGCAAGTGGAAGTTGTGGGAATCCAGCCCAGGTCTGTCTGCTGGATGTACAAAGCTCATTCATAGTTTGTTACTCTAACCCCCTAGGCTACACTGCCAACCCAGCTGGTTCACTTACTGTTTACTGAAATATAGTAGATTGTATCAGACTAATTTTGATTACTTCTAGGCTGACATCTTCTGTTACTACGAATCCCAGAATCCCCTGCAGCTGACATCAGAGCTGTAAGCAGCAATGGGAGATTCAGTAGCTTGCAGTGCAAGTTGGAGTTTAAGCTTTGATCTTTTGTTTGCTGGTCCTGCTGTCCTCCCTGGGTCAAGTACATAGATACATAGATACATAGATACATAGACAGTGTCGGCAGATAAGGGCCTATGGCCCACCCAGTCTGCCCATTTGAGCTTGTAAGTTCAGTTTGTTTTCCTAGAAGTCTGTTGCTCCTTACCCCTGACCTCCAGAATTCCTTTATGTCTATCCCATGCATTCTTAAATCCCGTGATTGTTTCAGCCCCCACCACTTCCTCTGGCAGGGTGTTCCACTTGTCCACCACCCGTTCTGTGAAGAAATTCTTTTCATGTTTCCTCTGAATCGTCCTCCTCCAACTTCATCCCATGCCTCTAGTCCTGAAACATCTTTTTCGCTTAAAAATAGTGTTTTCCTGCACCCTGTTCCTCCCTGTAAGATACTTGTATGTCTCTATCATATCCCCTCTCTCCCTCCTCTCCTCCAGAGAGTACATGCTCAGTTCCTTCAACCTGTCTTCATAGGACTTGTGATGCAATCCATGCACCATCTTTGTTGCCCTCCTCTGAACCTTCTCTACCCTGTCTATGTCCTTACGTAGGTATGGTCTCCAGAACTGTACACTGTACTCCAGGTGGGGCCCTCACTAGTGTCTTGTAAGTACAGTCAAAGAGGACTTTACTTAGCCCCTGGAGAAAAGCAGAACTGGAAAACATCTGACTGAAGATTATAAAAGCTCTAACATGCACTGCAGGCTATTACATTTCCCACTGCTGCTTAGTGCTCTGATGTGAACTGCAGGGGATTCTGGGATTTGTAGTTACAGAAGATGTCAGCCTAGAACTAAGCAAAATTAGTCTGATGCAATCTGCTATGCTACAGTAAACAGTAAGTAGCACAAAATATTTTTGCACACAAAGTTCATATCGGGACCAGCTCCACATATGAGTGTGTGGCTCTTGGTGCTGGCTGTTCCCCTTTAAAAAGGCAGACTTTGCATGGTGAAGGACCTGGTGTCCAAGGGTGTGGAGTGAGTGCATGCGAGACTGGTAATACAGAGCACAAGTAGGGTTGGTTGAAGAAGGTGCATGAAGCAGCTGCAGAGGTCTGTATTTCTGTAAGCAGTAAGGGAAAGGGAACCAAAACAAGCCCCTCCCTGAGCTCAACAGGGACCTAAAGCTACTGATTCTTTAAAAAAGGTCTACAGGGCCAGCATGGTGGACTGAGTGCTCTACCACCTGAAACACTGGCATTCCAGTCCAGGGTCCCTAGGGTGACAGCTGGGCAAAGGAGGATTTATTGTCCAAAGACAGCTCTCGTCCTTTGGGGTGGGGGGACAGTGCATGCCATTGCTTGGCTGCCATCTAGAGGAGGTTAGGAGGTAGCACAGCGTGCGGCTGCCTCTCTGAGGGCTGGTCACAAGCATTCGAGTACATGCGGCATCTTCATGCCACATGCCAATTCCATTGCATGTGTACCGACCTTGGAGATGAGGGAGAAACCCAAGGAGGACCCCCCCGCAAGGACACCAAGATGACTCCATCTGCCCACAGGCACCACAGTCAGTGACTCAGGTGACACTGGAATATGGCAAGGTAAGCCCTGGGAGAGTCAGGGTAATGAGGCTGGAGCGGTCGGCAGGATAATGGTCTACCATAGGATGGGGAAGTAAAAAGCTCTAGCAAAAAAGGTCTACAACCACTGGAAAGTGACTGGTTTCCTCCAGGCCAAAGGGGAGTACAGAGTAGCACTGAGGGACTGCAGAACTAGAATTAAGATAGCCAAGGAAGGTCTGGAAACCAGGATAGCTGCAGACACCAAAGCCTTCTTCCAGTACAAAAATGGGAAGGTGAAGGAGGGGGATTGAATCCTAGAAAATGGGTGGAGGGGGACTATGTGAGAGCCAGAGGCCATGACTGATATGTGTAACAAATACTTTCCTGCAGTATTCACCAAAGGGCCCTTGGTGGGGGGGTGCTGGATCATTTGGAGGGCCCCTAACATCAAGGGTAGCCACAGTGCAGTCACTAAAGATCACGTCTGCTCTAGTAGCTGACTACCTGGCAAAGAGCAGGTCAGGTAAGTCCCAAGGTGCAGCTGGGATACACCCCAGAACATTTTTTTTTATTAATTTCAAGGGTAGCAAGTACAAAAAAAGAAATATACTCTTGGTTCCAACTATAGAAAGAATAATTACCTATACATCTTGTAGTTAGTAATAAACATTCACTCTTCATCCAGTGTTACAGCCACTGAGGGATAAATTATAATGGTCGAATAGCCAGTAAGGCCAATCCTTAAAAGGTTCGGTAATCAGCCCTTGCAGCAATGACCACGGACAAAAATACTCTTAAAAGTCCAAAGAAATTTATATGTGCCAAAGTGCACTCTTTAACACTGCTTCTGGTGGCATCACTGTCTGTGCCGTAACGAAAATTAACAATTACCCCAGCCATGCTAAGAGCATCCTCACTTAGTCCCCTATACAGCTACGCGGTTTTTCATTTAATTCGTAGAGAACAGCAGGCTAAGCAACCTGAAGCCATCTCATGTTCAAAAGTTCAAGATGATAATATTTAAACTACTTTATCAACATTTCAGCTGTTAAAAGAACTAATGTGATAGGGAGGCACGCAACATTTAACCAATATAATTCATAACACGTTATGTAAATCTAAGAAGGATGCAGTGTTTTAGTATAACAGTTAGCTGCATATCACAAAAACCCTTCACCATCGCACATACAGTACGGCACCCCAGAATTATAATGGGGTGAAAGGAACAATTGGTATTGCCACTTCCAATAATCTTTCAGCAGGAGGCTGTCCAGACAGGTGTGCTGGTGCCACAGGACTGAAAAGTGGCCAGTACGGTCCCTCTCTTCAAGAAAGGGGCAAGGTCAGACCTGGGCAGCTACAGGCCAATCAGCCTGACATCAGTGCTGTTTGGCCAGGACACCAGAAAAATTCCCCTACTGTTTATCAGAAGTGCCATGGGATTTTGTATGTTCACCTGAACAGCCACCAGGACAGGCAGACGGGACCTCAGTTTAATGTCTCTTCTGAAGATGGCACCTCAGGAGTGCAGCATCCCCCACGAGCTGTACTACAGTCAGTGTCAGTATTGGGATTGAGCCCAAGTTCCTGGTGCAGGGCTGGAACCCACAACTTTCCAGTCTTCTGGCCTCAGAGGTGAGTGTGCGACCTTCTGAGCCACTGACACTGCATAACATGAGATATACACAAGGCGGACTGCTAACTGACTTGGGGGCCTGAAGCAGAGCGTTGTGGTGGATGGATACTACGAGTGGCGAGGAGTACTCCACAGTGTCAAGGATTGGTGCTGGGATCACTGCTCTTCAATGTCTTCATCAACTTCATGGAAGCTAGGGCTTCAGCAGGCTGCTTACATTTGCAGATGAGAATAAGCACTGCAGGCCAGGGTGGGGGACTCCCTTGTGGAGTGAGGATATGCTTCAGGAGGACCTGCACCAGCTGGGCAATTGGTCTAACTCCTGGAGCTTCAGAGTTAATGTAGCCAGTTGCAAGGTGCCATACCTGAGGATGAAAAGCAGAGGCAGGACCTACACACTAAGTGGCACACCTCTTGCTGCCGTCGAGGAGGAAAAGGGCCTGGAGATATGGGGCTGTAGCAAGACAAGCAGCAGGCAGCTACTGTTAAGAGGGCCAGCAAAATGCTGCAGTGCATCAAAAGAGCAGGGCAAGTAATGCTGACACTTTGCAAGGCCCTGGTCAAGCCCCACCTGGAGTACTGCATGCAGTTTAAGTCTCCTCAATACAAAAATGATAGAGAGGGTGCAATGCTGGGCCACCAATGATCAGATATACAGGGGACAAAAACTACGAGGAGAGGCCGTAGGCCCATGATGTGTTCACTTAGAGAAAAGGAGGCTGAGAGGGGACTAGATCTGTCTTTTTCATACTTAAGGGTATCGACATGATCAAACAGTCAGAGATGTTTGTTCTGGTGTCCTGCAACAGGATGCGGGAACATACCCTGAAGCGCAGGTAACGTCAGGGTTAACATTAGGAAGCACTTTTTCTCCCAGAGGGTGGTAAACCTATGGAACAACCTGCCAGCATAGACAGTGGAGGTGAAAACAGTACCGGCCTTTAAAGTAAGCCTGGATACATTTCTGCTTACCAAGGGAATCATCAGGTACCCCGGACAGTAGAATGGATAGGGAATTCCTATACATTGGTACGTGTTAGCACAGCATATGAACATACATATGAACATATAAAGAAGCCAACAGAAGAAAGCTATTTGGTCTATCTAATCTGCTTGTATTGCAGGGTCCACAGCTTGAGCTATTGTCCCTGTCCCCCCCCCTCCCCACTCCTTCCATCCTCCCTACCCATGATCCTTACCTTCCCCTATGCCTATCCCAGCCTCTCTTGAAGCTGCCCACTGTCTTCAACAAGACCACCTCTTCTGGCAATGCATTGCAAGTGTTCACCACCCTCTCTGTGAAGAAGTGCTTCCTGACCTCCCTCCTAAACCCCCCCAGCTTAAGACTGTGCCCCCTCCTTGTGCTATGGTTGCCACTTAGCTTAAAGAGACTCTCCTTATCCATCTTATTTATCCCTTTCAAGTATTTGAAGGTTCCAATCATGTCCCCTCTCTCTCTCCTGTCCTCCAGGGAATACATGTTCAGTGCTCTCAACCTCTCCTCATATGCCTTACCACGCTGACCCGCTATTATACATATTAGGCCAGCTTATGAACTGGGGGGGGGGGGTTAGTGGACATGATAGACATAGAGTCTCTTACAACCTTAGATTACTATGTGACATAGCTGGCACATTGACGCAGCAATAGCGCTACTGCTCATGGCGCCAGCAACCCAGATTTGGAAGCGAGCCTGAGTTGACAAGGAGCCAGTCAGCCAGGAGGTAGGTGGATCGATTGTCACAGAGGACACTGTCCTCCTCCTGGGAGGAAGGGCAGCCAGCTCCGGTGCATGAATGCCACCTGGGTGATCATAGGTGGCAGTGCACTCAGGAGCAGCTCGATGGACGGGGAAATGCTGGTGCTTGATGTGCACCATGCTTGTGTGCGTGTTTGTGTCACTCCCCAGGCTGGCATCTCGGGAGCAGGGAGAAAACAGAGGAAAGCAGTGGGCCTGTGGCAGAGTGATGCACCAACCCCATGCAGGCACCGCACTGGCAGCGTGGCAGCTTCCCCCAAACTGGATCCTGTTCAGCAGCAGGTGGGGGTCCTGCTGTACCCCGCCACAAGGGCAAGCTGTGGGGGTAAATAGGGGAGCATGATAAGTTCACAAGAAGCCAGGAGACAGGGTTGAGGGGCTCGATCTGGATGGAGGTGCACAAGCCTACTAGTAGGAGGCAAAAAAAACCACTATGTGGCTGTTACAGTGCCTCACCAAGTCATTTGTAAGTTTCTTCAGTCCTGTCACTATATCTATCTTGGGGTGGGTTTGGGGGGTATCCATTGTCCGAAGTAAAACTGAATTTGAAGACTATTTTAATGGGGACTGAGAGATTGAAAGGCAGGGGATGATACGTTTCTGGCACATACAAGATTCTCCTGGGGGTAAATGGGAAATTTTAAACTACATCAGAATGTGGAGGGAGGATGAAATGGGCTCTAGTAGCGTTAACAAAATAAGGAGGACTGGGAGTTAATGACAGGTCAATTTATAAAATCATGGACAGCCTGTTGGCACTAAGGGTTGAGGCACTGGACGCCACACCCCACACCGGTGACCCAGGCTCTGGAGCAAGCTCGGGATGCCGGGGGCTGGCAGAGGAGGGAGAGGATCGAGTGTCCAGTGGACTACTCTCCTATCCCGGGGAGCTAGGGTTTGTTGTCCCACTCCTTGGCCGTCTCCTGGTGGAGGCCAGGTGGCAGCACTGGAGTTAGGGAGGCAAGAACATGGTGACGTGGCACACGTGCACCTCCATGCATGCGCACTCATGGCCATGGAAGAGGAAGGATGGAAAATGATCGAGGGATGGTGGCAGGCTACATGAAGCTCGGCCATGCTCCCAGCTCAGGAGCTCATTCCCTGGTAAGCTGAATCATGTAATGAGGCCACACCATGGGGGGGGGGATCCATGGGGGATTCACCGGGGGTCTGGGCTGGGGGTCAGAAGACACACACGATGTAAGGGTGGATGTGAGCTGTCTCTCAAGAGAGCCAAAGCCTGCCTGCCAGTAGCCCAGGGAGGTAAATGGAAGATGACAAACAAAAAAATCAATTATAAAATCACCGTCTCTCCCACTTGGCATGAGTCTTATCATCAGAGTTATTTTCCTCACCCTCTCACTATTTATTTATTTGACAACTGGTAACCAGGAGAGGCACACTTGAGCCAAGGCTCGTTGCCAGGTGCGACTGCAGGGGAACGGGAACAGGAAATACAATAATAAAAACACACACAGGATTAATGACTGGTACACAATAAAGTATAAACAGAAATAGTGTAAGCGTACATAAATGTAAATGGAGCTAAAAGTAAACAGATGCAATAGGAGGAAGGAAGGAGCCTGACAGCGGCTGAGGTAAAACCCAGGAGGAGGCCCAACCACAGGGATGGTGGGGGCTCCAACACGGAAGAATCAGGGAGGGGGATGACAAGAGCGGGGGGCTATGAAGGAATTTTAGCTGGTGCCTAAAGGAGATGGGAGGAAGAGAGAGGAGGAGATCTGGTTCCAGAGGGAGGGAAGGTGATAGGGGAAGGCTGACTGTCAAGCAGAGGAGTGAGGGTGGGGAAGGGAAAAGGTGCAAGTATCCCTGGAGCAGAGAGAGTATGAGGCAGAGGGAATGGAAGAAAGGAGTCACTTTGGCACATCCAGAGCTGATACTTGTTAGAGGAACTGCGGGGATGAAGCTATATTCTGTGCTAGAGAACAGCCTACTCTCTTCCCCGTGCTGAACCAGCATGTCTTTAAACACTGACTCAGACACTTTGGCAAGGTAAAACTGAAAGGTCTGTAATTACCTGGGTCTGAGCTCACCACTTTCTTGAATAAGAAGATGACACGACTGGACATTTTGCAAAGAGGCAGCCCCGAAACCAGGGACATCACATGAGCTCCTTGTCTACACGACAAGGGTTTGGCTCCCTTTTGTAAGAATTGGGCATGCCCAAGTAAAATGTAATTCTGATGAGTCCACCAGCTTAATCCTTGTCCTACTTTTCTCATGGGGTATGTTTTACACTCCCTCAGTCACTCCCACTTTTTTCTTTCTACTCCTGAGATCTCCAACTAAGATGTGCCTGTCCTGCAAGTGGATGCAGAGCCCACAGTTAATGAGATGTGTCGCTCTCTGTAGAATGGATTGACTAGTGTGCTACAGTAATACTATACATCCTTTATTTCATTTTGCAGCCATGAGGTGATGTACATATTTAAGTTGCCCAATTCACAGGTCCGTGCATTTTAAATGTGAATTATTACAGGAGGCAGACACACACACACACACACACACACGCGCGCGCGCGCGCGCACACGCATACACACACACCCTCACCAGTTACCACACAGAAAGGAAGGTTTATCTCAAAAAGAGTGAGACGAACCTCTCTCAGATGTGGATTGGAGGGTATAAAAACATAGAAACATAGACAGTGACGTCAGAAAAAGACCCATGGTCCATCCAGTCTGCCTGAGTTCCCTATTTGGTCCTGGGACCTACTGTCCCTCCAGGGTCCTAAACCCCCACCATTCTCTTCCCAGTTTCTGCTGCCCCGAGCAGCCACTGTACCCTTCATTCTGTCCCAACCATGCTTGAAACCACCAATGGTTTTTGCACCTACCACTTCAGCTGGTAGACTGTTCCATGACTCCACCACCCTTTCTGTAAAATAATATTTCCTCATGTCCCTCCTGAACCACCCACCTATTAGTTTCAACTCATGTCCACATGACTGTAAACTAGTATTCAAGTTAAATAGTTCCCCACAGTTCACCCTGTTTATTCCTTTTAGGAACTTGAAGGTCTCTTATCATATCAAAAACTGGTTGGAGGCCCCGGTGGCACTGAGGGTTGAGGCGCTGGATGCCACACCTCGCGCTGCACTGGCGACCCAGGTTCAGGAGCGAACTCGGGCGCCAGGAGTTGGCGGGGAGGGTTGAGGATTGAGTGCCCTTGTGGTGCTCTCCTCCTTGGGATGGAGTGGGGGATGGCCTGGCATGCCAGCAACCCCCGGTGGAGACTAGGGAGCATTGCAGCATGCAAAGCAGCAGATAGTCAGTGTGTCCGACGCAGGCAGGGTTGCCGTGCGCCAGTGCTTCGGAGCATGCGCCACGTATAGGGAGGGGGGAGCAAACACAAGAACACAGGCAAAAACCCAGTCCTTAGAGTAGGCGACGGCACTTGCCCCCATACCCACAGCCAGTCCTGTCGGGCCTCTCATGTTCCTCCGCCCAGAGTCCGCAGCCGCAGCTGGAGTCTGTGTATGCAAGTGCGCCCAGAGAGGAGGGGCGGCCCCACCCCGGAGGGGTCAAGCTGAGGGTGACAGCTGCGAGGTGGGGGGGGAGGAGAGATGAGGTGCTGACAGGTGGACTTTGAGCTGGGCAGGATCCGGCTGGATGCCTGAGAGAGGCTCCTCGGACCGTGAGCCAGAGTGAAAAAGAGCTGTAAAAAAAAAAATCTGGTTGGAAGGCAGAACCCAGAAGGTCGTGGTAAATGGAGCCATATCTAGCGAGAGGGAAGTTACGAGCGGGATGCCCCAGGGGTCATTCCTGGGGCCTCTACTCTTCAACATATTCATTAGCGATTTCACGGAGGAGCTGGGGGGTGGAGGGTGTGCCTATTTGCAGACAACATTAAGCTCTGTAATAGGGTCGACACAGTGAAGGGGTAAATCAAATGAGGGATGACCGCAAACTGAAAAAATGGTCTTCTGCATGGCAACTGAGACAAACTTACCACTTCGAGCCAAGAGCGTGATTTATGGGTCATCATTTCAGAAGACTTGAAGGTTGGCAAACAGTGTGAGAAGGCGGCACTAAAAGCAAACCGTATGCTGGGATGCATAGGTAGGGGCATCACTAGCAGAAGGAGGGAGGTGGTCCTGCCTCTGTACAGATTGTTGGTGAGGCCCCACATTGAGTATGGTCCAGTTCTGGAGACCATACCTGAGGAGCGATATTGATAGGGTGGAGGCAGTCCAGAGGAGGGCAACTAAAATGATAAATGGATTCCAGGAGAAGACCTATGAGGACAGACTGGCAGAGCTCAACATGTACTCTCTGGAACAGTAGTGGAGGGATAGGGGTGATATAATATCTCAAAGGGTTAAACAGAGTCCAGACAAATGAGCTGTTCGAGCTGAATGAATCCACAAAGATGCAAGGTCATGGCCTGAGGTTGGGGGGGGGGGGTTTAAGAGCAACAAGTGCAAGTTCTTCTTCATGGAGAGAGTTGTGGAGCCATGGAATGGGCTACCTGAGGAGATGGTGGGAGCCAGGACAGTTAGAGAATTCAAGAACGCTTGGAATAGATACGAAGGAATTGTGACAACAAAGACAGGGAGATCTTGAATGTGGGGTTGGGGGGGTAGTCTAAAACATGGGCAGACTAGATGGATCACCGGATTCCATCTGCCAACACATTCTATGTATCTGTGTATGTATCTATATATCTCCCCTCTCCCTTCTGTTCTCCGGCGAGTACACGTTCAGTACCTTGAGGTGCTCCTCATAGGACCTGCCCTGTTGGCACTTATTTTTGTCACCCTGCACTGCACCATCTCCAGCCTATCCCTGTCTTTCCTGAGGCGAGGACTCCAGAACAGGGCATAGTACTCATGGTGTGGCCTCGCCAAGGATCTATATAGGGAAAGTATTACCTCTTCCGCTATCAGTACCCTCCCTGATACAACTCAGCATCCTACTCGCTTTGCCATTTGCTTTGCTGCACTGACTCAATTGTTTGAGGGAGTCAGTGATGGTATTTGCTCCGAGGTTCTGTTCCTCAGCCATAGTGCTAAGTCTGACCCCACTCATCCAGTACTCTGTCCTGGGTTCTTGCCCCCTAGGTGCATTACCTTACACTTCATGATGCTGAATTTCAACTGCTAAACCTTGGACAGTCACCGCCCCTCTAGCTTTTGTAAGTCCCCATGCATTTTCCTGATTCCCTCACCACTATCTACCCTCCCACAGAGCTTGGTGTCATCTGCAAAGAGATACAGCTTGCCACAGATTCCCTCACCAATGGCACTGATGAACATATTGAAGAGAACCAGACAAAGGAAAGAGCCCTGTGGTACCCCACTTGTGACTTCCCTCTCTTCTGATTTGACCCCGTTAACCACAGCCCTCCATCTGCTTCAGCAAGCATCTGTGAAGCACCGAGTCAAAAGCCTTGTTAAAGTCAAAGTAGAGCAAATCCACAGCATGGCCTGTATCCAATTCTGTCACCACCCTGTCAAAGAAAGCTATCATGTTAGTCTGACAAGACCTCCATGCCACAAATCTTTTGCTGTTTACTATCCTGGAACCTGTTGCTTTCCAAATAGTCCTCAAGGTCCCATTTGACTAGTGACTCTATCAGCTTCACTACAATAGAGGGAAGACTGATAGTTTTTTAGTTCCCTGCTTGTTCCTTGTCTCATCCCACCCCAATGGAACAGAACCACATCTGCCACCCTCCAGTCCTTTGGAACCACCTCAGTCCACAGTGAACTTTTGAACAGAGCTACCATAGGTTCAACAAGTTCCAATGCCAATTCCCTGAGGAACCTTGGATGCAGCCCATCTGCTCCAGGAACCTTATCTATATTTGGAACTGCCAACCCTTTCTGGACCCTTTTGCTTGTAAACGTTTGGTGTCTCATCTCCTTGATCCCCTTAGTGGCTGCCTTGATGCCACTTTTTGGTAAGGTCCCACCATCTTCCTTAGTGAAAACTGAACAAAAGTAATCATTGACAGTGTTTTTGCCCATCCTACTCTATCACCCTACCACCTTCAACTAGCCTTACAATTCCCCCTCCTTTCTTCCTTTTCTCTTTAGTATGTCGGAAGAACTGTTTTTCTCCACTCTTGAACCCCTCCGCATATGCAACTCTGTGTCTGCTTTTGCCTCCCTAACTACCCTCTTTGCCTCCCTACATAGAAACATGGAAACAGAATTTGATGGCAGATAAGGACCACTTGGCTCATCCAGTCTGCCCATTTCTCCCTACCTACACTATTACATCAGACCATGCCCTATCTACAACTCTTTCTCCCTCCTCCCTTTCTTTCCACTATAATTCCTTTGTGCATATGCCATACATTCTTGAAGCCCACCACTGTTTTTGCCCCCACCATCTGTGCTGGAAGGCTGTTCTAGGAATCCACCACTCTTTCTGTGAAGAAGAACTTACTCATATCTCTCCTGAATCTACCCCCCTCCAGCTGCATTGCATGTTCCCTTATTGTTGAGCACCTTTTCTTTTGAAAAATACTCTCCTCCTCCTCCTGTACCTTATGTACCCCCATGAGGTATTTAAAGGTCTCTATCATATCTGCCCTATCCCTCCTCTGTTCTGATATGTACATATTGAGATCCTTTAGTCTCTCTTCATAGGGCTTTTGATGCAGACCCTGCACCATTTTAGTTGCCCTCCTCTGGGCCGCCTTCACTCTGTCTATGTCCTTCCAGAGATGTGGTCTCCAGAACTGGACAAAATACTCTAGGTGGGGTCTTATCAACGATCTATACAGAGGCAACATCACCTCCCTGTTCCTGCTGGTGATACCCCTCTCTATGCACCCCAGCATCCCACTTGCCCTCCCCTACTGTCTTGTCACACTGCCTGGCCACCTTTAGGTTATGCAGTATGATTACTCCAACATCTCTTTCCTGCCTGGTGGTCGTTACTACCACTCCAACCATTTTGTACTATGCCCCTGGGTTTCTGTGTCCTTTTGCATTGAAACCCAGCTACCATAACCTTGACCATCCTCTAGTTTTCCCAGAATTCTGCTCATCCTTTCCAACCCCCATTTACTCTATCGCAGATTTTGGTGGCCTTCGCAAAGAGGCAGACCTTCCCTTCCAACTCCTTTGCAATGTCACTTATAAAGACATTAAAGTGAGGCCCAGTCCCAGCACTGATCCCTGAGGCATCCCACTGGTCACCTTCCCTTCCTTGGAGTGAACTCTGTTTACCACCATCCTCTGTCACCTATCCCTAACCAATTTGTTATCCAGTTTACCACCTTTGAACCCAATCCTAAGCTACCCAGCTTGCTTACTAATCTCCTATGTGGAACAGTGTCAAACGCCTTACTGAAATCTAGGTAGGCCATGTCTACCTCTCAACCCTAATCTGGTTCCTTGGTCACCCAGTCAAAGAACTCTATCAGATTTGTTTAACATGAACTCCCCTTGTGAAACCATGCTGCCTTGGGTCTTGTAACCCACTGGATTCAAGATATTCCACAATCCTTTCCTTCAGCAGTGATTCCCACCACTTTCTTTCTAACTTTCTAACCTTCCCACCACTGATGTCAGGCTGACTGGCCTATAATTACCAGCCTCCTCCCTGCTACCACTTTTGTATAGTGGGACTACATCTGCCCTCCTCCAGTCCTCCGGAACCACTCCTGTTTCCAGTGAACTGTTAAATAGAATTGTCAGAGGTGCAGCCAGTACCTCCCTGAGCTCCTTCAATACCCTTGGATGCACCCCATCTGGCCCCATTGCTTTATCCACCTTCAGATTAGCAAGTCCCTTCAGGACTCTCTCCTCCAAAAAAGAACTAGTGTCCACCTCCCTCCCTCCAAAGCTTTTGTTACTTTTTTGTGACCCCTCCCCTTCTCCTTCCTCTGTGAACACTGAAAAAAAGTACTTGTTCAGGACATCTGTCTTTTCCTGGTCTCTCTCTGCACAGTCTCTCCTTCCCTTTTTAACCTTATAATCCCACCCTTGGTCTTCCTCTTTTCACTTACATATGCAAACAAGCATTTGTCAATGCCGAATGTTGGCTTGCTGGCACTGGCATTGGTAGTGCAGGAGTTAGAGAGATGCATAATAGGAATTGCACTTAAGTACTGAACTGACGCCAACCCCACCCTCACCCTACAGAGACTGACAGGTGTTGGTGTGCCTTTGGATCATCGGGCATAACGCTCATGCCATTTCATCTCACACCACCCTGCAGACACTGACAGGTGTTGCGGTGCGCTTTGAGGTCTTCAGGCCTTACACCCATCCCATTTCATAGGAAATATGCTGAAGTGGGTGCAGCACAGGAGAATGGGGTGAACGCTGGGCCCGACGACTGCAAGACACACCTCAATGTCTGTCAGTGGCTGCAGGGTGTGGGTGGAATGGCGTGTGTATTACGGGCGACGATCCCAAGTCACACGCATTGGGTGTCAGTCTGTATGGAGTAGGGCATTATGGTTGGAAACCGTAATGCCCCAGGCATTTGCTGTTATTTTCACTCCAGATCTGCAAAATGGGATTTTTGTGACCCCACATCATGAACAGTGGCGCTATCACTTCATTACTCAATCCGGAAAGGTAGTTTTGCGTAACGACTGCACCATTTGGCGCCAAAGGTGTGAAAACACATTTCTGGCAGGATGTGAAAAATGACAGCTATACTGTACATGAAGTGCTGTGAAAAAATGGCAATGTTGAAAATCTGGAGTAAAAATATGAAAAATTGGCGAAGTTACGAACGTGTGTAGAAACTGTGCAATGTACACCTGTAACGCAATAATTTTTTGGAGTTTTTCTACCAAATTGTCAACATGGGTATTTTTGAACCTCTTGTCATGAGCATTGGCACTGTGATTTTCTTAATCTGTCCCGAACAATGATTTCCCACAACAACGGCGCTATTCTGTGCTGTACTGTAAGTGCAAAAACACATTTTGGCCAGGATGGGAAAAATGACAGCTGTACTGTTCATAAGGAGGTGTGATAAAATGCCAATGTTGAAAATCTGGAGTGAAAATATTACAGATTTGCAAAGTTATGAGTGTGCATGGAAACTGCTCAATGCACGTTTGTAACACAGTTGTTTTTTTGAATTTTTTCACCAAATTTGCAATATAGGCTTTTTAAGAGCCCATCTCATGAACAGAGACACTGCTGTTTTATTAATTGGTCCCAAAAGGTGATTCCGCACAGTGACCACGAAATCACCTTTCGACCTGAATAATGAGATGACAGCGACTGAATTCATGAGGTGGGGTCCCAAGAACCCCATGTTGAAAATTTGGTGCCACAATTCCCCAAAATGGCCGAGATATGCACCAAAGTTGAAAAAAACCCATTTATGCCATTATACAGCTTACCGGCATTTCTTCAGTTCACGGTCGGCGTTGAAGAGTGCAGACGTGTTCCCAGTCCACCGAAGATCATTGCACCAGGCTCCGGAGGTAAGTATGGGGTGAGGGTGGTGTGGAGAGGTGGGTGCGCAGAGGGTGGGCACAGGTTGGTGGAGGGGCCAAGAGAGGCCACGAGGGACCATTTTCTTTTTTTTACAGGGTTTATTAAAAAAAAAAAAAGAGATGGTGGACTTTTGGCACACTGGGGTGGGCTCCCAGCGTGCCAACTGGATGTTTTTTTGGGGGGGGAGTGGAGCTGATGGGGATTGGGCACCCGTCAGCCATACAGTGTGGGGGGGCGCTTGAGCTAAGGGGATTGGGTACCCCCTCGGCGCACAACAGATGGGGGGGTGCATCATGCCGATGGGGATTGGGCTACCCCATCAGCAAAGGAACTGGGGATTGGGCACCCTGTCGGCTTTCATGAGGAAGGTGAGGCGGCTGACGACAGCCACTGCTTGCTGACATGGGCCGTATGCAAATTGCAGTGGTTTCCTTTCAACTGCACGCCACTGCATTGGAAGTGCTGTCGTAGACAGCTCGGCCATTTATTGGTGCTGTGTGGTCCCGCCTGCAAAATGGAGCGGGGCATTGGAAGAGTGGCGGCACACCTCTAAAACTCGTATGGTGCCACTATGTTGCTTGCACCTGCATACAAGCCAACATAAAAATGTCTTGTCCCCTTTTGTTACCTCTTGGGCTGTTGTCTCTTCAGTTTGCACCTTTACATTCCGTTGCTGCTTTCCCTGCTTCCCTCTGTTTTCCCAATACACCTCTCTTATCCTCCTCCCTTTTCGTCTCCTTATACCTTCAGAATGCTACCCTTTTATTTACCTTTTCAGCCACTTCTTTTGAGAACCATAGCAGTTTCTTTTTCCTCTTGCTGTTGCTCACTTGTTTGATGCAGAGTTTTTTTTGCCTTTACTATGCTCCCTTTTGTCTTCGCCCACTGTTCCTCCACCCCATCCAGGTCACCCACCCCTGCTAGGTCATCCCTGAGGCAGTCACCCACCTTTTTAAAATCTGCCCTTCTGAAGTCAAGTACTCTCACCCTTATGTGGCTCAGTTCCACAGCTGTCCTTATATTGAACCACACCTTACGGTGATCACTGGTCCCCAAGTGGCCTCCCACCTTGACATCTGCAACACTGTCCCTGTTAGTGAGTACCAGGTTCAGTATTGCCCCATCATGAGTGGGTTCACTGGCTAGTTGTGCAAGGAATTCCCCCCTGTAGAGAGTCCAGGATGTCCCTGCTTCTAGCTGAAACTGCTGCTGGGAGGCTCCAATCCACATCTGGCAGGTTGAAGCCCCCCACTTGGAGCACCTCGGCCTTTTCTGCCATCTTGCCAGTGACTTCTACCAGTACCTTATCTAAGTCCTCCCTCTGTGCTGGAGGTCTGTAGATCACTCCAGTGTGAACAGTGGTTCCATTTCCCATCTCCAGGGAGAGCCACAGTACCTCTACCTCTCCCTGTGTTCCCTGCATATCTGTGGCTTTTACACTTTCCCTCACTTAAAACACTACACTTTCTTCTTTCCTTCCCACCCAGTTCTTTCTGAACAGAGTATAGCCCAGTATGGCCATGTCCCAGTTGTGGTTTTCAGTGCACCATGAGTCAGTAGTGGCCACAGTATCCAGGTTGGCCTCTGCCATGATGGTCTCTAGGTCCAGAATCTTATTTCCTGGACTTCTAGCATTTGCACACATGGCCTTCCAGATTTTGATTCCACTCTAATTGTTGCCCCCTTTCTTCCTTTTTGCCTTCCCACCTTTCTTTTTAATGCTTCTGTTCCTTCCCCTTTATCTCTTCCACCCTACTCTCTTTATTAATTTGAACTCTGAGAAATTCCTCTACCCTTGGGCTCTCCTTACTCTCTACTTCAGCCTGTGGTGGGAAGCAGTTTCTGACTCCCTGATTCATTCTGACCCCACCCCCACCCCTTGGCTAGTTTAAATGTTCATTAAAGCAACATTTAAACCATCCACTGAGGACTGCAGTTCCCTCCTGGATGGATGAATGCAGGCTGTCACCCCTGTATAGACCCTTATCCTCCCAGGTGGGTCCCCAGTCCCCAGTGTAGCTGAACCCTTCCTCTCGGCACCATTCCTTCAGCCATAAGTTGAAGCTCCTGGTGCAGAATCCCCTCTCCTGTCAGGTGTCGTAGACAGGCAACACCTCAGCAAAAGCCACTGAGCGAGCTACCTGTCCAAGACCCCTCCCCTGCTCCCTAAACTCCCCCTGCACCATCCCAGCCCCATCCCTATCCAGGTCATTAGCCCCAGGTGGACAATGACATCCAGGTCTCCCTCTCATCCTGCTGCCCTGGTGAGCTGCAGGATTTGCTTCCAATCCCTTCGAGCCATGGCACCAGGTAGGCACTTAACCTACCCTGTTTATCAGCATTTATTCATTACAAATCAGGTTTACAACCTTTGAGTCAGAGACTCATTTACAAAGGCACCTCGTCGCGGTGGGGGGAGGGGGCAGACATCAAGACAGTTATTGCAGTGCAGATTAAAACAGAAGCTAACATTACAAGTGCAGTAAAAGGAACATTTAACGTAGATACACTTAGGTTACATAATGTAGTAGTTTGTATGTTACTTAGGTTCTTCTTACCTGTGCTTTTCTTTTTACTTGTAGGAGGCTTTTTTCTTGGCCCTCACCACTTCTCTGACCCTTGCTGAGAACCATAACAGTTTCTTGAACCTGTTATTTTTGGTTACCATTCTCATGCGTAAGTCAGATACCTCAAGAATGGCCCCCTTAAAGAGCAATGATCATGCTCTTTATCAAATTCCACCCCAAGAAGCACAAAGAACTCTTAATTGCCCCCAAATCAAATCCCTCTAATGGTTTCTTTAGTGAGAGCCCCAATTTAGGAAGGGAAGGGATCGTATGTTTGCTCCATAGAGCTGCGCCACGCTGATCCCTTCCACTTCCTTGTACCTCTGTCGAGTGTGCTCCGCCCCCGCAAATTTTAGAAGTTTAGATGGCCAGTCAGAATAAATCATGGCCACCATTTAACTAACAAGATCCTTGTTAATTAAGTGGTGGCCATGATTTATTCTGACTGGCCATCTAAACTACTAAAATGTAACTTTTAAAAACAGTCCCATTCATGTCGATAGACGCTGGCCCTCACACTCTTCATATAGTGATGTCACAAAATGTGGTAGCACGGGGGTGGATCGGGGCGGATCACACTTGGCAGCGGTACAAGGAAGTGGAAGGGATCGGTGCAGCAGGGCTCAACATAACAAAAATATGATCCTTCCCCTTCCTAAATTGGGGCACTCCCTAAAGAAGCCATTAGAGGGATTTGATTTTGGGGCAGGTAAGGGTTCTCTGTGCTTCTTGGGTGGACCAGGTCGAACGTTGGTCTTTATTTGCTCCCATCTCTCTTCTACCCCACCTATGTTGTCCACCTCGACTAACTTTTCCATGACCAGCTCCCTCAGCCTATTGAAGTCTGCCCTTTTAAAATTAGACTACTCGTCCCCCTCGACCTGTTTCTATATTCTTCCTGAAAAATGAGTACCCAAGGACCATCAGTTCCCAGTCGTTATTTTCTGAAGTCCACGTTTCTGTGATGGCCACAAGGTCCACCTCAGTGTACGCCATCAGCACCTGACACTAATTTTGTTACCTTGGTTCCAGGCATTAAGGCATCCTTTCCATCTGATCCCCAAGCCCACTTTGCTACTACCCCTATGCTTTCCTTGCCCTTTCTTCCTCATGTTTTCTTGGTGATTTCACACATTACATTCCCTCTCTCCATGTCCCCTCACCTAGTTCAGTTCAGGCTACAGCTCTTCTTGTAACTGCTATGCTGCTACAAATCCCCAGATGTGGGGGAGTACTAGCTAGGATCCTCTTCCTTTCACCTGCCATTGTGGTTCCCCCAGACCCAGTCTCCCCTGCAGTCAGTTTAGATGTCAAACTTCTGCCCCAGCTCACAGGCCCCCCCCCCAACACAGTCAGGCATGAACGCTTATGCAGACCACTTCATATTCCCAGCAGAATGTAAAAAAAATCATGTTAAACATTGGTTATTATGTGGGCACTAGACTGCAGTTTTTTAGTTGCCAAACCTTCTGTAATGGTAGTCATAACATGAAGTTGCACAGGGTAGCCACCCAAAACATAGTGGCCTAAACAATTTTTGTAACCAGTAATGATTTTAAAGTTGCCATTAGCCACCTGGCTACTGAATGGTTTGCAACCTTATACCTCCCTGAGGGTTTACCCATGCCACAGCGACAGTCGGCATGGAGACATCCCCGACAGTGACAGCCGCAGTGCCGACTGTCGGCATTGCAGTGTCGGGGATACCTCTGTGCATCCCCATGTGGGGGGCTCCACCCCCACACACCCCGGTCTCTAGGATTCTAACTCTGAGTCGGAGTTGGACCGGGGGGACAAACACCCAGCGAGGCAGTCCTGATCACCAAACAGACCACCACAGTGACAGGCGGATTTTGCCCAATTCCTGTCGCTGTGGTGGTCTTCGCAATCTGGGAGTCGCTTCGGCAATGGTATACCACCCCCCCCAAGAGATAGTATAGCTTAGTGGTTACGGCATGGAGCAATGCATATGAGGGTCAGGTTTGAATCCCGCCGTGGCCACCTTCTCACTGAATGATTCTAACCCCAGGAATTCTTCAATATGATTAACTAATGCTGTCAGCTTCCAAAGTTAAACTGCCCCAGAGAAATAGAACATATGCAAATGGTGGAACATCCACTGGCCCGTGTCACCATTCAAACTGCTGCTCCTACCAACTGCTGTGTTCTATAATGTTCAGTTCTCCGCCTGTCTAGTGAAGACACCTCGGAGACTGCTCCTCAGCTTGGCTGTTTATTTGACTTCTTTTCCGCAGAAAAGTAATCCATTAAAATTTTATTTTTAGTTATTTAGAGTAAGTTTAGTCTATTTTTACCTCAGTTTGCGGTTCCTCAGCAGTTCCGTGTAATCGTCAAGGAACTGGTGGAGTTTAATTTTTTCTTAAAAATTTTCAATACAAATCAACTTCAGTCCTCATTCCATTTTCTTGGGGTTGGTTCTTTTTCAGTCAGTTCATGTTTTTTTTTCCGTGTTTGGAAACCGACCCTTCATTCTGTGGTAGTTCTGACTGGAACCTATCTCAATTTAAAATTTAATTCTTTACTGTGGTCTGGGAACCGACTTTTAGTTTCCCCAATCTGTAGAAATTTGTGTAGGGTTATGTTTGATAGGATGAAGAAAAGAACTGGGCCTACTGGTTTTAAAAACTGTTTACAGTGAGGGGAAGTGTTTGCTAAAGCTGACAAACATGACCTCTGTTTATTCTGCCTGGGTGCTTCTCATTTCCAGGTGCATTGTGCTATCTGTAAAACCTTTAGTGCTAAAACCATTGAAAAAAGAGCTGAACGGTATAAAAAGAAGATGTCCACTCCCTCGGTTCCAACTGAATAGTCCACGGATGAACCGAGCCTTTCCTCCTCAAAAAAGGGATAAACCCAAGGAATCGGAACCAACATCTACGGAGAAGGATGAGTTCTCTAAACCCAAATGTACTGGGGAACAGACAGAGCTGGTTCTGACTAAAAAGAAGCATAAACAAAAAAATGTCACTGCACCTCCTGCTGAAAAAGCAAAAGAGCTCTCGGTAGACAAACTGGCCATAGTTTTGACTGAAGCAGTCGCACAGGCTCTTAAAGTGTTACAAGCCTTGCAGTCTGCTGCATCACAAGGCTCCATTCCAGTTCAAACTCAGCAAGCACCGACTGAGCCGTCGGTTCCAGTATTGGTCCCAGCAGCGGTTTCTTCATCAGAAACCAAATGGGGAGGAATTTCCTATTTGTTCTCAGCACCACTTTGTCGTTATGGAAGGAAAGGTAGTCCTTCTCAACACACAGGGCTTGGAGTTCACTGATTCTTCTAGCTGAAGTAACTGAAACCAAAAATACAGTTTTCCAGGTAACATATTTTAAATGTGCAGAGGACATAGGCTCAAAAGGAGGGTTCATGAGCTGAGCAATACATATGTTCAGTTCCCATGCTGGAACTGGTTCCCTAATAGGTGGGTACAAGTGGCACATACCTTTAAAGAACTTCTTGAAAATGGGATTGGATGCCATGAAGATACTTCTCCCCTCAGAAATGTAGGCAGAGATTTATGCCGGATGCACTTTCAGGGATGTATGATTCAACCCCTGAGAGTGGAGGTATGTGAGGTATTCCAGGACAGTTGGGATCTCCACTAAGGAAGGAGAAATCTCCTTGGAATTACACCAAATAGAAAACCTTTTCCATTTTGATGCATAGGTTTTCTTAGTCAAAAGCTTTCTATATCCTTTTAGGTTATCCAGAATGCTTTGAGAAAGATTTACGTTTCCATATTCTAAGTCCTCAAGAGCCATGCCTTGACTCTGAGAGACCTGAGATTTGGGCGCAGCATCTTGCCCTGGTGGGAGGTCAACAGGTTGTGCTTCCTGGGTGAGTGTATTGATTTGGCTACACACATGGAGAGTAGTAAAGGGTACCATGGCTGCCTGGCCCAGTCTGGTGCTATCAGAATCATTGATGCAGGCTGTGACCTGAGTTTGATCAGATGAGAGGGAAGGGAGGAAAAGCATACAGACTTCTCCCTGACCAGTTCAGGGCTAGAGCAGCCAATGGGATTGTTCCCTTGGCTGGTGGCCTGCAACAAAAGAGGGGCAGATGATGATTCTCTTGGGATGCAAAGAGATCCACCTCTTGTGTGCCCCATCTCCTGAACACCGAGTCCAGCACTTGTCTGTTGATAGACCACTCATGATGTGCCTGATTGATTCTGCTCAGGGCATCTGCTAGGGTGTTGTCCTTTCTGGGCACATGAATGGCCTGTAATGAGGCCTTCAGCAAATAAACCAGACTCCAGACTTTCATTGCCTCTGTACATAGGGGTGTGACCTTCCCCCCCCCCTTGCTTGTTTATATAGTACATTGTTGTGGTGTTGTCTGTCCTGACTTGCACCGTTTTCCCTTGTACCAGATGGGCGAATGTTTTCAAGGCCAGAAACACTGCCCTTAGCTCCCTCAAATTTATATGCAGGAGTGACTCTGATGGACCAGGTGCCATGAGTGGTGTGATAGAAACATAGAAACATAGACTTTGACGGCAGATAAGGATCGCTTGGCCCACCTAGTCTGCCCATTTCCCTACCTAGAGGATAAGCTGCAGATCCTATTTAACTAATAGCCTATTTCTTCCTATCCCCCCACAAAAATTGCCTTATGTCTGTCCCATGCATTCTTGAATTCTCCCACAGTTTTAGACCCCACATCCTCCTCCGGAAGGCTATTCCATGCGTCCACCCCCCTCTCTGTGAAAAAATACTTCCTCACATTGCCCCTGAGCCGTCCCCCCTCTATCTTCAAATTGTGTCCCCTTGTTCTTGCACATCTCTTTTTCTGAAAGATGCTACCCTCTTGGATTTTGTTAATTCCACTGAGGTACTTAAACATTTCTATCATGTCCCCCCTCTCCCTCCTTTCCTCAAGGGTATACATATTAAGCTCCTTTAGTCTCTCCTCATATGGCTTCTCTTGCAGACCCTGCACCATTTTAGTTGCCCTCCTCTGAACTGCCTCCATCCTGTCTATGTCCTTGCAGAGATGGGGTCTCCAGAACAGGACAGGACACAGTACTCCAGATGGGGTCTCACCAACTGTCTGTACAGGGGGATAACAACTTCCTGTTTTCTGCTGGTGATGCCTCTCCCTATACATCCCAGTATCCCCCCAGCCCTCCATACCGCCTTCTCACATTGCTTGCCAACTTTAAGGTCATCTGATATGATTACCCCCAGGTCCCTTTCCATTTTTGTTGTTGTTACTACCTCCCCCATTGTGTAATCTTCCTCTGGGTTTTTGTTTCCAGTGCATTACTTTGCACTTCTTTGCATTGAATCCAAGCTGCCATACTTCTGACCATTCCGCCAACCTTGCCAAGTCCCTTCTCATCCTTTCCACATCTCCTTGTGTATCAACCCTGTTGCAGATCTTTGTGTCATCTGCAAAGAGGCATACTTTTCCTTCCAGTCCCTCTGCAATGTCACTTATAAAGACATTAAAAAGGACTGGACCCAGTACTGAACCCTGCGGTACCCCACTAGTAACCCCTCTTTCTTCAGAGTGTACTCCATTTACAATTACCTTCTGTGTCCTGTTGTTCAGCTAATGTTTTACCCAGGCTACCACCCTGGGACCCACTCCCAGGTTGGTTAATTTAACTACTGATCTTTTGTGTGGGACTGTGTCAAATGCCTTGCTAAAGTCTAGGTAGGCCATGTCCACAGCCCCTCCCTGGTCTATTACTTTGGTCACCCAGTCAAAGAAATCAATTAGATTCGTCTGACATGACCTTCCTGCTGTGAACCCATGCTGCCTTGGGTCCTGCGCCCCACTGGCCTCTAGGTACTCAACAATTCTTTCCTTCAGAAGTGATTACATCACTTTCCCTACCACAGAGGTCAAACTGACAGGTCTGTAGCTTCCTGCCTCTGTCTTGGTCCCACTTTTGTGAAGGGGCATCACATCAGCCTTCTTCCAGTCCTCAGGTACCACACCATCCTCCCATGATTTGTTAAAAAGGGTAGTCAGTGGTGTCACTAGTTCTCTGCTTAATTCTTTTAGAATTCTGGGGTGAATTCCATCTGGCCCCATTGCTTTGTCCACCTTCAATTTTAGGAGTTCTTTCAGAACCCTTTCTTCTGTGAAAGGACTGGGATCGACCCCCCCTCTCCAGTGTGCTTCTGTTAAGTGGATTAGGCATCTCCCCCACTTCCTCTTTTGTGAATACTAAACAGAAGTATTCATTCCGTATCCCCTAAATGAGCACCCCACCCTAATAGAGAGGCATTGGTTGTAAGAATAGCTGATGGGGTTTCCCTTTGGAAGGGTACCCCTTCCCTGAGGTTGTCTGCTTCCTTCCACCACTGGAGGGCTTGAAGCAAGGTTCCTGTTACTGGAACTGATTTTGTCAGATTGTCTTTTCTTTGGCACCAGTGTGCTCTGAGATGAAATTGTACATCTCTCATTTGGAACCTTGCTCCCAGGACTGTGCCTGTTGCTGCAGCCATATGTCCCAGAAGCTGCAGAAACTGTCTTGCTGGTTGTGGCTCATTCAGCTTGAATGAGGCAACTATCTGCAGAATGCTTTGCACTCTGTCCTGGGGAGGAAAGCTCTTCCCTGTACTGTGTTCAGTTCTGGTCCTATGAAAAGCAGGACTTGTACTGGAGTAAGAACAGATTTTTCCTGATTTATCAGGAATCCTAGGGAGTATAACAAGGGAGTATAACAGCTTTAATGTTATCTTTAGATGATCCTGTACTTGCTGTGGTGAACTTCCCACCACTAGCCAGTCATTGAGATAAGGGAAGACTGATATACCTAACCTTCTTAGGTATGCTACTACCACTGCCAGGCACTTTGTAAACACCCTGGGTGCTGAAGTGAGGCCAAAAGGTAGAGCTGAGAATTGGTAGTGTCCTGATGGAAGTCTGAATCTCAGGTACTTTCTGTGAGATTCTCTTATTGGAATGTGAAAGTAGGCATCTTTCATATCCAGAGACGCCAGCCAGTCTCCCTGCTGGATCACTGGCAAGATCATTGCCAGTGTGACCATTTTGAACTTTTTTTTTACTCTTTTTCTTCCCCCTGGGTCCCAGGTTGGCATCTATCCCAGCCACCCGTCCAGCCCCGTAGCCCAACATCAGGCTGCTACCCCTCTTCTGCCACGGTTTACCCTTCTCCAATTTTCTTTGGAGTCTTTCAAGTCTCTTTTCTACTGTTTTCTGTGGGAATGATTTGCAGATATCACATTGTGCTGAAAAATGGTCATTTCCCAGGCAGACCACACATAATTCGTGCTTGTCTGCCTTTGCAAAAACATCCCCACACTTAAGGCAGTTTTTAAACCCTGGAGGTCCAGTCTTTTTCTTTGTTTTTTCGACCATCATCAAACCAATGAAGAAAAAACGGAACCACAATAAAGACCTCTCTTTCTATATATATATATATATATATATATATATATATATATATAAATAACCCCCCTACAAATGGGGGTTCCTAAAATGTCTTCCTGGGCTTGCCTATAATACCCACTGCCAGGCTGGTGTTCTGTGTTCCAGTAGTTTAAAAGTGTTTGCCTGTGAGTGCCTTGCTAGCCTCCGTGCCTGTCTCTTTAAGAGTTATCATTTTCGTAGTTTATAATTAATCTGGGTGGGGGCCGAGTGGTTTCAGGCTCGAGTCCCACCCGGGCTGCAATATAGCCGCTTCATTCTGCCATTGCTGAATGTGCAGAGGAACCACTACTAGGATCTGTGAGTGTTTGCTGATTATCTGCTTTAATAATAATAATATTGTAGTTTGTCTAACCTGCATTCCTTTGCAGCATGGACTTTTCTGCTAAGCACCACCATTTAGGTTCTGGACTGCCAGTTTGGACCAAACAGTACCTTTGGGGATCTTAACATGGAGTCTGTCCCCAGAGGTCTTGTGGGAGTGAATTTCTGTTGGAATCGTAGTTTTTACTGTTTGGTGCCTAAATGGACCTGGAGGGGGAGCTTGTGCTGTGACAGACAGATGGATCAACCAACCAAACCTTTTGGATCACTGGGAAAGCCCAGCGCTGCCTGTAGCAGTGAGTCAGTGTGTAGCTGGAGATGAGAGAGTGAACAGCTTGAGAAATTTGAGCAGCTGCTCCTGCGTAGTAGCGCAGGGGAATCAGCAGGAAGGCTGTGTCTGGCCTGCTTGCTACTGTCTTCTGAGGTGAAAAAGTCTGCAGTAATAAAAAAAAAAAAAAAAAATAATAATAATAATATATCGGACTTTATCTGAAATTGCTGTGATCGTGACTGGAATCCTGAATTGTGACAGAGTGAATTTTGCCTGGTGAGGACCAAAGAGTTGCTTCTGAGCAATTGGCCTGTCAGGACTTGAAATAACCACAGAGCGTATGGTTTGCGCAGAGACACTGTTTAATTGCAACTGGACTGTTATCCGAACTGTTGGTATTTACTGATCCTTACTATAATTGTGCTGAATGTGTAGTGTGGGTCGCGATTTGGTTCCCCACATTGTTTGAATGTGTCACGCTAGCTGGAAGCTGCATCCAGCAACTTACCGGACTGTATCCAAATTATTCACCTGGTCTGGGCCTCACCATCTCGGCTTAGATTGCCGCCTACGCTGCAGAGTTACATCTGACGAAAGACCCGCCTGGGAATTCAGTTCCCTGCTCAACACCATCAAACAGGATTGACCACCACGGTGTGTCGAGTGGGCCCTGCTTCTCCTGGCACTGCAGTCAATCATCCTGAGGTCTTCATTTCATCCATCCTGCCTTCTGATCTGGGTAGCGTGAGTAAATGTCAGGGTAGCTCCCTGCAGCAGAGCTCAAATCAAAGTGTGTCATCTGATTTAATTGGTTTGGTTAATCATTACGAACTGAGCTGTCTGGCTCTGGAATACAAATTGTGGGTTAAAGTGCATGTTGTGTTTTTCTTTTCTAAGGGCCCCAACAACAGCTGCAACGCCGGCCTACCCCAGGCAATGCTTCAGGCTAGCCTGCATAATAACTGGGTACCCAGAGTATGTGTGACTGTGCTAGAGGGACTCTTAGGCCTGCATGTTTAACCTGACTAAATCAGATCTAAAATCAGCCACCAGATTACTGCCCCTCCCTTGTTCACGTTGCCCGAATAAATCAGATCTAAATCTTTTTGCACTTACACTGGCTATTGTGTACCTTTGTGGTGGGGATACTGTGTTGCTATTGCCTTTCTCCATTGCGGGTCTTATTTTACAGGGGGACTCCAGGGCCAGTGCAGCTGATCCCACCCTGGTGGTAATTGGGCTGGCGGTATAGCCTAGAGGTTAGAGTAACGAGCTGTAAACGAGCCTGGTACATCCAGCAGACAAGACCTTGGTTTGATTCTCACAACCTCCACTTGCATATTGTGTGACTCTGAGCAAGTCATTTAACCACCCAGTGCTCCCAGGTCGCCTCTGAAAACAGGTACTTGTGCCTAGTGGGCCTTACCCGGTTTCCAAAGACTACAAGTGTAGCAAGTGTGGGTATAACGTTGCATTCTGGTGTTAACTGTGACTGTCTAATTACTGAACAGTATAGGCCACTAGAGGGGTCGGGGGGGTATCAGTGTCTCGGAGGGCTGTACCCAGAGCAGCTATGGTGCCCTTAAACCAACCGTCCGGGTGGAGGCACCCGTTCACAGAACTCAGGCCCCTCAACCTGTGCCTAGTCATGCAGATAGGGGTAGTATCCCTTGGGATAGCGCCACCCATGGGTTACATATATATTTTTTTAGATGCGGTTGGTTTAGGAACTGATGTAAGTTCCGATAATGAACCAGGAACCGCAAAAATAGAATGGGTTAGCAGTTTACAGAAACCGGGTTAGCAGTTTCAAATACAACAAATATAACAATTTATTAAACTAAAATAAGTAAAACTAAATACCGGAGATAGTAAATAAAGCTCCAGAAAGGGTACTAAGACCCAATTCCCAACAGTTATACTGAACCATGAGGACCCAAGAAAATAAACTAAAACAACACTTAAATAACGCCAACTAACTAACATTAAGGTAATAAACAGAAAATAAAGGCAGCAGTAAGAATAATAATAATATAAGAAACTACTTATATTCAGTGAAGAACCACAAGGAACTACTGAGGGGAAGTCTCCTGGGCATCTTGACTTGTCAGGCGGAGAAAGAAATCTGATACGTTGATGGAACATTGCAGCTGATAAGGGCAGCAGTTTGAATATATGTCACGAGCCAATGATAGGATCTATCAATTGCATATAGTTCAATTTTCTCCAGGCATCTCTGCTTAGGAGGCTGACTGCAGAGAGTTAGGAATATAGACAAATACCTGGCGTTAGAACTCCTGTTACAAGTGAGTAACCTGTTTATTTGGCTAAGAAATACAAAATCACACATACCCCCATAATGCAAAGCATCATGGGCTGTTTATGCAAATCACCACAAAATATTATGCTGGTTCAACTTTAAACAGAACTGCATGGTGCTGAAAGGCCTCTCACACAGAATGCAAAGGGTATCAACAGAAGACACAGAATCGTGTTTTGTCCAACCAGGACTCATCAGAGTGCCTCGTCTGTATGACTCCCCAGTGGAATGAACCAGTTACCCTAAGTTGGTCTATCTGGGTTAGGTTCTGGTGAGCCCAATAAAAACAAAAAACAAGTTAGAATACAAAAGAATCTTAGTGCACAAGCACTGAGGCAAGGGTTACCCCAAAGAGCATTGGCCAGGAAACCAAGTTTCAAAGAAATACAAAATCACACATACCCCCATAATGCAAAGCATCATGGGCTATATATGCAAATCACCACAACATATCACGCTGTTTATTTGACTGCCTCTTTAGCTATTAGGCAAGCAAATTATGTGGCCTGTACTGCCGAATATCAAAAGTCACTGTGGAAGTCAGTGATGGCAATAGCAGATAAAGCTCCTCAAGGTGTGGCTGCTGACCTAGCAGAGACAGCTAGGTGTGGACTGGAAGCCACTAAATACCAGTTTCATATGGCAGTGGATGCCAATGACACTGCAGCCAGATGATGGCACTATCAGTGTCACAGAGAGGATTTGCATGGCTCCATGCCACAAACCTCTCTTAGGACACTCAGACCAAAGACATGGACTTCCCATGCGAGAATAACTTTTCTGGGGACAAGACAGAGGCTTACGTGAAAAAGACGGATGAGCATAAAACAACGTACAAAAGCAATGCAGCAAAAGAGAAGCCCTCCTCCTCTTCTTACAGACCGCAAGGAAGGGGAGGCAGGGGTAGGATGGCCGACAACAGACTCTTTTTCCAGGCTCAGGCTATCCCTGATTACCAACAGCAGAGGGGGTATTTCAGAGGCAGGAGTAGACGGGGCTCTAGACACCCAAGTCCAGCCCCCAAAGCTACTACAGCCCAGACCAAGCATTGCCAGGGTCACCTCCCCACTACCTCTAGGGGGCAGGCTGGCTCACTACTTCCAGGCCTGGACAAATATTACCACAGATAAGTGGGTTCTAGAAGTAGTGAGCCATGGTCTTTCCCTTAGCTTCAAGTTTTTCCCCAAGCTGAGGGCAAGACTTTTCAGTCCAGCTTCCCGAGCAGAGGGGGCACTTCTGGAAATGAAAGTGTCCACCCTCCTGCAGTCAAAGCCAGTAGAACCTGCCCCCCTTCCCAAAAGGGGGAAAGGGTTCTATACCAGATACTTCCTAACCCTGAAGAAAAATGGGGAGCAGCAACCCATTTTGCACCTAAGATTTCTGAACAAGCATCTCACCAAACCAAGGTTCAAGATGGTAACCCTGGTAATGATTCTTCCCACACTTCAGCAAGGAAACTGGTTGGCATCCTTGGATCTAAAGGACGCCTATTTCCACATTCCTATCAGGGAATCCCACAGAAAGTACCTTAGGTTCAGATTACCTTCGGATTATTACCAGTTTGCAGTCCTGCCATTCAGCTTAACCTTCGCTCCCAGAATCTTCACAAAGTGACTGGCAGTGGTGGTGGCATACCTGAGATGACAGTGCATCACAATGTTCCCTTACCTAGATGATTGGTTTATTATGGGCCAGTCATCACAACAGGTAAGGGGTGCCCTCTCACTCACTCAGAACACCCAAGAATCTCTGAGATTCTTGATCAATGTCCAAAAGTCAGTGCTCCAACCAGTTCAGCTTCTGAATTTCATAGGAACAGAACTAGATACCCTGAGGGGGAGAGCTTTCCTTCCTCAGGACATGGTAGACAGCATTCTGCAGATTGCAGGCTCATTCTGTCTTAATACACCCAAGCCAGCAAGGCACTTTCTACAGCTGCTGGGCCACATGGCCACCTCCACAGTAACTGTGCTAGGGACCAGGTTCCAGATGAGGGACATTTAGTTTCACTTGAAGGCACATTGGTGCCAAAGGAGAGACTCACTCTCGAAGGCTCTACCTTGCCGGTTCAACAGGCAACACATCAGCCAGCATCACAGTGCCAGGCTCTGTGACAACTGCAAGTTGCAGTTGATATGGAGCCACACACTTTGGTGTGTGTTTTTACATCGGGGGCTTCGCCCCCGACCCCCCCCATGCGAGGGGCACTGCCCAATGCACCTCCCAAACTATTAGATTCTAACTCCAGGTTGGAGTTAGTTTGGGGAGGGAGTGCAGGTTGGGAGAATTGGTTGCACGATTCCAGCGGTACTTCTACGGTGGCATGGTGCTGTTGTCGATATCAATGCATGCCGCTGTAGAAATGTCACTGTTCAGGGGGCATACCACTCTTGAAGCCCGTGCCAGTGACAAAGACACTACTTCAGGCCCTACAATGGTGGCAGGATGGGGACAACCTCATAGAAGGGGTTCCATTCTGATAGAAGTTCCCCACGCTGGTTCTCACAACAGATGCATCCCTCTTAGGGTGGGGAGCACATCTGGAAGAGCACATGGTACATGGCCCATGGTGCCCTGCAAAGTCACTCTTGCACATAAACCTGCTAAAACTCAGGGCAGTGCTTTTGGCTCTGCAGTCCTTCGCGTCCTTGGTAAGGAACAAGGTGACAATACCACCACCATGTACTACAACAACAAGCAAGGGAGAACAAGGTCCACCTTGCGATGTACAGAGGCAATGAAAGTTTGGACTCTGGCCTACTCCTTACAGGTATCTTTGTCTGCCATCCATCTACCAGGAAAGGACAACACCTTGGCAGATGCACTCAGCAGAATCAGCCAGAACCACCACGAGTAGTCCCTCAACAGACAGGTGCTGGAGACAGTGTTCAGGAAGTGGGGCATTCCAGAGATAGATCTCTTTGCCTCACTGCAAAATCACCAGCTACCCTAATTCTGCTGCAAGCCCCCAGTAAAGGGCACAGTACCAGTGGATACCCTAGTGCTGGATTGGTTGGAAAAGACTCTATATGCCTTCCCTCTATGTCCCCTGCTTCTCAGGGTCCTGATCAAGCTCAGGGCCCAGCCAGCTGCAATGATCCTGATAGCTTCAGACTGGGCTAGGCAGCCGTGGTACTCCCTCTTGCTCTCTCTTTCAGTGGCCCAGCCCATCCACCTTCCTCAGAGGCACAACCTCCTAACCTCCTCACAGGGAGGATCCTTTACCCAAACCTCAGGCCCCTCAAACTCAGAGCATGGCTCTTGAGGACTTAGAGTATGCAGACTTGTATCTCTCTGAGCAGGGGGCTGAGGAAATCTGCCACTAGGAAAATCTGTGCTTCCAAATGGAAAAGGTTTTCCATCTGGTGTGACATACATAGTATAATGCCTTCTTAGGCGGACTTATCTGTCTTGTTGGACTATCTCATCCACCTGCATTCACTGGGCCTCCAGCCCTCTACCCTTATGGTTCACCTGGCATCAGTCTCAGCCAATCGTTTGGCTGGTAAGAGGTGCTTCTAGCCTAACCTACTTTTAAAAAACGTTTTAAGGGCAGGCTCACTTGCACCCTCCCCCCACAAGGAACCGTGCCATCGTGGGACCTCAATATCTGTATTGCCAAACTCATGGAACCCCCATTTGAGCCTATAGCTACAGCTCATTTCAAATTTGTGACTTGGAAAACTGTCTTCCTGGTAGCTATTACCTCTGCCAGGTGGATTAGTGAACTACAAGCCCCGTGCATAGAACTAAACTATATCTCCTTTCACAGGCATAAAGTGAGCTTCAGGACTAGTAGGAGATTTCTTCTAAAAGTAGTCTCTGATTTCCACTTGAACCAGTCTATCACCCTACCAGTCTCCTTCACTGACCATTCTAGCTCAGGTGAGCACAGGCTTCACAGCCTCGATGTCAAGAGAGCACTCAGCCACTACCTTGACCACACCAAAGACCAGAGGCAGGACAGACAGCAATTGTTCCTGACCTATGGGGAAGTGGGAAGAGGAAAACCAGCTTCCAGAAGATCCATTGCATGCCGACTAGCGGCATGTATCCAGTTCTGCTACAGTAAAGCCGTCAAGGAGCCCCGGTAGACCTTAGGGCTCATTCCACAAGGGGCACAGCTAATACAATAGCAGCAGCCAGAGACATCCCTTTGTTGGAAATCTGTAAAGGAGCTACCTGGAAAACAGTACACACTTTTACAAAGCACTGCTGTTTGGATACCCAGTCCAGACGTGATGCCAGATTTGGCACAGCAGTACTGCAGAACCTGTCCCCCAAATAGGTTCTGTACCCTCCTCCAAAGGTACTGCTTTGTAGTCTGCATTTGTTAATCATTTTAAAGAATTCCTGGGGTTAGAAGAAAAAATTATTCACCGTAGTAATCTTGTTTCTTCCAAGGGATTCTTCAATATGATTAAATCTCCGACTAACTGTGTAGTCGGGCATCACAGTAACGACCAAAAGAATGACCTTTAAGCTAGGTCCTGTTAAAAACTATTTATTTGTAACATACAAAAACAATAGTGAAACAGCTAGCACTCATGCAGCGACACGCAGACATACGTTTCACGTCAGAAAGACGCTTTTTCAATGCGTTGCTGATACTACCTGTTGCACCATATAAATAGATAAATTATTTAAAGACATAGGGCCGGATATTCAGAAGGGTTGCGCATGGCGCAACTGATGCATCCCAGCACGATATTCAAATGGGGATTGAGCCTGGTACAAATCCCGATGAGCTGGAGTGCATCAGTAATGTATACGGCGCAGGTGGGGGGTGTGCCCATGCATACTCCGCACATCCCGATATTCAGCCCGGGATGTGCTGAGCCCATGCATGCGCAACCCCTACTTATGCTGCACACAGGTGAGCCAAAAAAGGAGCAACAGCTGGCCACCCACAGGTGAGCTGCCGTATTGGCGGGCACAACACGGCAGCTGCCACCTGTGGGTGGTCGCCCCGAGCTCCGGCTGCACCTTCTGGTGGCACCCACCGTGCCCGATCACGGACATATGTATACAAATAAGAGTCCTAAATCCCTGGTGGTCCAGTGGACTGCTCGCAGCCCGATAGCGGGCATATGTTGTAATAAACTTAGTCCTATATCCCTGGTGGTCCAGTGGACCGCTCGCAGCCCGATCGTGGGCATTAGTAAAAACTAATGCCACACCAATCCAACCCTGGTGGTCTAGCAGTACCCCTCCCCACCCGCCCACTGAGCCCCACCGCGCTCCCCCCCGCTCCCCCCAGTCAGCGGCGGGCAGCAGCTCCCCACCCACTTGCCGCCCTGCCAACTGCCGACTGACACCGTATGGTAGGGCTGTACACCCATTGGTCCACAGCGTGAGCCAATGGGCGTGCAGCCCGTACCGTACTACACAGTCCAGTATCAGAATGGTGTGGAGCTAAAGGAAATGCCCTGCTCTGTGACTGGAAAGATTAGATCAGTTGTGACTGTGAAGAGAGAAGGAGCTCTGTGCTTCTGCGGTGTATAGTCTCGCACGGGAAGCGCGTGTGAGGCCCTGAGTTTCGGTCTGCAGCCTTTATGAGTGCCAGTTTGGACTGAATCCGAATTGTGAGGAGAAAGAAGCACTAGAAGTGTGGAAACCAGGCTCACCTTGTAGAAGACTGGAGAAATTGCTGAATAGCCGGTCTGTCAGGAACTGAAGCTGCTGTGTGTGCCCTGTATTTTGCTAGTAATTGTGATTGGGATCGAGAGCAGTCTGCCTGGTATAGTACTTTCCTTTTACATATGAATGTGCGTAGTGCTTGTGGGGAATCGCTATTTCCAATCCCCAGTGCTGTTTGCTGTGTGTTGAAGCTGGAAGCAAACTCCAGCTTGTCTCGGACTAAATCTGTTTGCTATCAACTGCAGTGGCGTCCAGTCACAAGGACTTTGTCTCCATGCCTTGTTGTTCTAGCAATCCAGAAGAACATCTGCCATCCAGTTTTCAGCTTGGGTATTGTGAGTACAAATCAGGGTATTCCCCTGCAGCCTGTTTTCAATCACAAGTGTGTCATCTAATTCTTGTTGTTTCACTGCTTCATGGACTTAGCCATCCGGCTCCGGATTACAACTGGCTGTTGTGCATATATTTTCTTCTACAGGGCCCTATCCATCTGCACCTGCCGGCCAACCCAGACAGCGGACCTGGCTAGCCCCCAACCTGGGTACCCAGAGTGTGACTTTCAGACCCTATGTGTGCACAGTACTGTGATTTAATGCCACCAATTAACCTGATTTCCCTCCCGTGTTACTGTCCCTAAATAAATCAGATTTGTTGTTGTTATACTATATACTGTCTGTGGTGTTGGTACTTATGGAAACAGTATTGTGTTTGCTGTGTATGTTGTTTAACCTTATTTTACAGGGGGTCCTCAGAGATGTGCTGCAGAATCAGTCTCGAGGGTAAGTGGTGTCTATATGAGTGAACAGTGTGTATACGTGGGGTATTGGGGCTGTAACTCCGGTGTACTGTGTGAGCCACTAGAGGGAATAAAAGGGGGTCTCAGTGTCCCAGAGGGCTGTGACCAAGCTAGTCTAATCACTACAAACCCTGACCTCTGGGTGGAGGCCCCCACCATAGGACCTAGGCCCCTCAACCTGTCCGCAGTCAAACAGGCAGGGGTAGTAGCCCTTGGGATAGCGCCACCTAGGGCTTACATAGTGCAATTAGATTTTCCTCTATGTAGTTCTGTAATACACAACATGGTCTGGTATATCATGGGATATCATCATGCCTGTGGTACATTGTGAGTAACAAGGTCAAAGTCTGAGTGGCTCATAGTTACTTATTTATTAAAAGATTTTACCAGAAAAAGCCTACTGTGCCATAATAGCTTGTTCACAGAGGTGTCCTAAGAAGCGACACTATCCCATGACATACCAGACTCTGAAATGTATTATTGCTATGATGTAGGGGATTCCATTTTTATGTATTAAAAAGTAAACAAAAATGTTTTGTAAGTACCTTATTATGTTTCTTTATGTGTATGTATGCATTCAAAAGAAATTAGTTCTGTTTTGGCCATTAGGTGGTGCTGTTCTGAAGAATATGCTGGACTTGTAGGGTGAAGGGATTCAAAGTAAGTTAAAAAAAAAAAGCCTGCTGGCTGGGACTCTTTTTGTTTTCATTATTTGTTTCTTACCTGTCTTCCGAGCAGGCTGCAGCCCTCTTCATATCATTACCCCCAGCCCCATCACCCACTGTCTTGGGCCTTACCTCATCTACATACCACTGTGGGCGAGTGGGTACCATGGGCGGTGGAGCGGAGTCTGCGGGGTCACCGGCCATCATTCTGCACTTTGGGGAGGTCCTCTGTTTTTTTTTGCGTGTCGATGTATGTGCAGTGGCGCAGGCATATGGCATGAAGATGCCGTACTTACTCAGGCACAAAAACACAAATAAGCTGTACTCCGTGGGAAAAGACCAAGGACAAATACAAAGTGCAGAAGGGCTCATGGTTTATTCTGCATTCTCTGGAAGGCGAGTGGCACTAAACTCTGGTGCTTTGGGTCTTCACGTGACCCTTCATCAGGGAATATGCAAATTTAAAGATACAGTCCCAAATTTTTTTACTTGTCGTGTTGTAATCTGTGTCTGTTATGGTGTAACAAGCGTCTCATGCCAGTTGGTGAGAGGACTGTGAAGCGAAGTCTCGCTGATTGGTTGATGACATTCCGTTGCCATATAATGCTGCACCTGTGCTTTCTTTGTCACATTTGTCCATTTGTCCTCTGTAACGCCCCCCACACCTAGTTGCATCTGGAAGCAAACTTTGGCTCAGTGCACCTCTCCTGGTCACCAATTTATACATAATTTCAATTGAAGGGTGCCATTTGAAGCTGGGTATCTCCCAAAAATGGCAACATCATGGAGACTCTCTGAAAATAGGAACACTTGGAAGGCACCTATTCTTTACTTCAATGATGATGTATGAGGAGGCATTTAGCCTAGAGGTTAGAAAACCAAACTGTGAGCCTGGAAACCCAACAGAACTGGGTTTGAATCCCAAAACCACCACTTGCACATGGGGTGACTCTGAGCGTGCCTCTTAAGCTTCCTGTGCTCCAGGATGCTCCTGAAAAGTAGTGTGCCTTTCATGGTCAAAAATATCATTCTATGTATTTGCTGTCTTGTTCCTAATGCCTAATTATACCTGCACCTTGCTATTTGAAAACAATAAAAGAATTAAAATGAAAACTGGAACGCCTTTCCTTCTTTTCTATATTGTCTAGACGGCGGCACACATACAAAACGTAGACATACACATGTAGCATTCAGTGCAAAATTGAAGGGAGTTTCCTTCCTACAGTGGGAGGTTGTCTCTGTTCTTTAAATCCCCCCCCAATTTTGTGTTTTGACTTGTTGATCCCCTCAAGGAGTTTCCAAGGGAGACTTGGCATCAGTTTTGTTTGGGATGGCCATACAAAAGGCAGACAATGTCTAAATATGGCCTCTGTTTCAGAGCAGGGCACAGAGAATTTTTTTCAAGAGCAGTTCAGCTCATCATTCTATGCTATCATAAAACATGTTGTTTCAGCCATTGCAGTATAGGATGTGTTTCTTTATTAATTTTCAGCTTTCCTTTCCAAGGTTTATAACGCATCTTGGTAGCCCATCCAGAAAGTCAGCATGACAGGCTGATTGTCCCTAACTGACCTCATAGCATCTTTGTTTATAATATCACAGTACTTACCATTGCAACAGACTAGAATGTCATCAACACAATATTTGTGAGCTCTGCTGGGAACAGTTATTTTCTTTGTAAGAGGTGCAGCATGACTGGTGGACAATGACCAAGCAAATCTATCAGTTGGAAAAAATAACGTGTAGTTTAAACGATAGGGAGGAAAGATTTAGAATTAGATGGAATAAATGGCTTTTATATTATATGCTTAAGGACTTGACATTCGTACCATAGTCTAACACACTCTTCTCCCTACCCCCTTTTTTCTTTTCTTTTTCCCCTCTCCTCTCATCTCCCCCCCCCATCTGGCTCAGTTTTGGAGGGTGTGCCTGTGTGGATTCCGGGGGGACCTCCCTAACTTTCTCAGCCCTGGGCACCCTAGAGCTATTATAAGCAATAGTATAATGTTATTCACGACTTGTATTTGAACTCCCATTGTTTTTCCTGACATCCAGGACCTGATTTAGCAGTTTTTAAGAAGTTAAGCGATTCTGAAGATGGGTCCTCTTGAACTACTTGGACCCTTCATAGACAATGACCACTAATCATTTTGGTATGAACTCCTAACAATTTGCTTTTGAACATTCAGTGTTCGGTTACTAGAAGAACTCTCGTGAGTACCTTTTCTTGATTCCTTTTTTTCTTCTTACTGCCTGGACACAATTGATTATAAGCAAAAATGAAATAAAGATGAAAATAAAAAAAAAAAAAGTAAGAGGTGCAGCAAAAGTAGCGCTACATTTTCGGAAATATGTAGTGAGGTAGAACAGGGACTTAGCTTATAAGGTGTTGCCTTGATGCTGGTAGCCAGACTTAATTATATTTCTATCTGAAACATGGAATCCAAAGATTCCTACTTTCTGTAGCACTCCACATTGCCAGTGAGTAGTCAGAACAGATGGGCAATGTGCACCCCTGCTAGAGGAAATGGCACAGCCCAAGGCTGTTAGTGTAGAAAAATTAGGTACATGAACGTTCTGGACAGTAGCAACTCTCCAGTCTCTGCTGTATCATTGAAGGGGAATCAGCATAGAAAGTTCTCTGAAGAAGAAATTTTTCTTTTGGTGCTCATCCTTTGGAGCTGCAGTTTTGCATAGCAGGTTGGGGCTACCTGGTGACAAGTAGCACCCCTAAATTGAAAATGTGTGCTTGTTAAGCTGCGGCTTTTAAATTGGCTAACCTGGCTTTTTTCTGCATTTCCACTGCTCCTATCATGGTGCCTCAGGTAAGTACCCTGTTTTCTTTGGGAGTTATGACTAGGGACTAGTACTTAGGGCATTCCCTGTGTTTCTCTATTGTCTATTTTAGCACCAGTCCCCCCCCAAAAGGACAGTTATAGGGTGTCTGTAGTGTTTTATTCTGGTTTGCTCACAGTCTGGAGATTTGGGGTTTTTGCTGTGGGAGGAACATTGTTTGCCCATGTGGTACTGAAACAATAAAAAAACATAAGAAAGAACAAAGGGACAAGGGCTTAGAGCCCATTTTTAGCCTTCCTGCAGGCTGTTTTTTTTTGGGGGGGGGGTATTTCCAAGAGCAGCATTTGGTGGCTTTTAACAGCTCTTCTGAGCCGCACAGTTCCTGCTATTTTTTCTAAGTCCTGTCCGTTGGGCTAATGCTGTGGTTTTCTGTCAGCAGCTGCTCCAGCCTCAGTGTGTCTGTTTTCACACTTCTGGGCTTAGGCTCGTGCCTTCCCCAATGTGCTGATGTCATGTACTGCAGTTTGACATCACTCAAGCTCGTGACAGCACTGTTACGAGTGCTAGCGCAGCACTGTGTTTTTTATCTTAGCTCAGCGATATTTGCTGAGCGCGATTGCTACTACTTTAGCCTTTTTTGTCTCTGTAGGCTGGTAGCAACATTTTGGCTTCTGTTTGCCCTCACTTAACAGGGTGGTGATCAAGGAGAGGCATTATAGCGTAGTTGCTAAGAGCATTGAGCTGCAAACCTGGAGAACTGAGTTTGAATCCCATAGCCACCACTTGCATACTGTGTGATCATGAGCAAGTTAATTAACTTCCTTGTCCAGGACAATCACTTAGGTGGTCCCTTCGCTGGCAGCATTCCTTAATTTACATGTAACCCCCCCCCCTACAAATGGGTGTTCCGGAAAAGTCTTCCTTGAGCTTGTCTAAATGCTCACTGCCAGGCTGGTGTGCTGCGTTTTTGCAGTTTAAATGTGATTACCAGAGAGTGCCTATATAGCCTATGTGTACTGTCTCTTTAAGAGCTGCCTGGATTGCAGTCATAATGAATGTAAAAGGGAGCTCTGTTAGAAGATGTGCTTGTTTGTTGATCATTTGTTAGAGTAGTAATAATATTGCAGTTTGTTCTAACCTGCCTTCTTTGAAGCATGGACAGTTCTGTTTGTTTCCATCATCTTGGTCCTGGACTGTCAGAATGGGCCAATCAGTACATTTGGGACTCTAAAATGGAGCCTGCCTGCAGGGACTTGGTGGGGCCAAAACTTGTACGAATTGTAGTTTGGGGCTTTTGGCACCTAAAATGACCTGGAGGGGGAGCCCTTGTTGTGACTGACAGATCAGCCAACCGAACCTTTTGGATCTTGGGGAAAGTCCCACGCTGCTTGCAGTTTCAGTTAAAGCTAAGTTGGGAAGTGAAGAAGTAACAGCTCGAGGTAGTTCGAGCAGCAATCCATAGTGGATTTGCGTGGGAGTTCTGTAGAAAGGCCTGAATTTTTGGCCTGCATGCCTGCCTGCTGTCCCTGAGAGGGAACTTGTGCCTTTTTCGGACTGAATCCGAACTTGGAGAGCGAAGTAAACCACTGAATTGTGACCAGGCTCCTACCCTCAGAAGACAGAAGATTTGCTGAATGCGATCAGCCTGTCTGGATCTCCAGCCACCTCTGAACTCCCGGATTGTGCAGAGACTCTGTAATTGCGACCGGAGAGCCTTTTGCCTGGTACAGTGGAACTTCCTTACATGTGAATGTGTTGTGTGCTTATAGTGGGTTGTGATTTGGTTCCCCACTGTGGTTTGAATTGTATTCTGCTTGCTGGAAGCTGCATTAGAATATTCTTACGTGTAAATGTGCTGTGTGCTGCTAGTGGGTTGTGATTTGGTTCCCCACCGTGGTTTGAACTGTATTCTGCTTGCTGGAACCCGCACCTAGCCCTATGGACTGAATCCAAAATCATCTCCATTGGGCCTGGGCCATGCCACACTGGCCCAGCCCGACTACCCGCTGCACAGAGAAAGCCATCGACAAGAGATCTGCCTGGGGATTAGCCCCCTGCTCAACACTTGAACAGGAACGATGCCTCGGTGATTCGTGTGGGCCCCGCTTCTCCGGGCACTCCAGCTCAACAACCTGCAGTCTCTATTTCATCCTGCCTGTGTCTAGTATTTTGTATCGTGAGTAAACATCAGGGTAGCTCCCTGCAATAACAGTTAAATCTAAAGTGTTGTCTTCTGATTGTTTTGTTGCTTTTTCTGTCACAAACTGAGCCCTCCGGCTCCGGATTACAAGTAGTGTGTGTTGTGCATGTTGCTTTTTTCCATCACAGGGCCCCAACCAGCTGCAACGTTCCTGGCTAGCCCACCATTTTCCTACCTGGGTACCTAGAGTGTGTGACTGTGTGGGGACTTAAAGCGCATGCATAACTGATTATTATATCCTTTAAGCCAATCAACCTGATTACGCCCCTTCCTTGTTCAAGTCCCCTGAATAAATCAGATCTGACTTTTTTGCTGCATTTAACCTGTCTGTGGTTCCAGTTTGTGCCAAGAGTACTGTACTGTTGCTATTTACTGTGCATAACCTTGTTTTACAGGGGGTCCCCAGGGTCGAGCCAGAGGAACCATCCCTGGTGGTAAGTGCAAACAGTATGGGTACTGGTATGGTGTACAAGAGGTACTGTGAAAGTGATTATTGTATATTGCTCAGGCCACTAGAAGGGAAAGGGGGGGTTACAGTGTCCTGGAGGGCTGTGCCCAGGTTAGTTTGACCACTACCAACCCTGACCTCTGGGTGGAGGCACCCCGTTTCAGAACTCAGGCCCCTTAACCTGCTACTAGCCACGCAGGCAGGGGTAGTAGCCCTTGGGGTAGCACCACCTAGGGGTTACATACAGATATAAAAAAAGAAAAGGAACAACTCCAGACAGTTTTGCTTAGTTTTATTCTTCGTCTTGGCCATTTATTGGCACCATGGCTTATTGGAGACACCTCATGTGCAAAAATTTAAGACCTGCAGAAGGGTAATGCGACCCTCTCCACTGGGTTCCTATTGCCCCTATTTTTAATTTTTTATTTATGCCCCCTTCTTGCCGCAGTACTCTCTTTCTTCGGGAGACTCCTATGGCCTTGTAAGTCCCCTCTCGTCTGTCCAGGCACCGGTGCAGTCCATCCCTCCCATGGAGCCTTGGTTATACCCCCCAGGCAGGTACAGGATGGGGCCCCCCTTTCCACCCCGATGTGTCTGTATATTGTCGGGGGATGCTGTCACCAGGGCCAGCAGGGGCATGGGGATCGGGACCTGGAGCTCCATCTACAGGGAGCACTGCAGTTTTTTTCCCATCATTTCTGTTCCTCCCTCAGGACATCAGCATGCTTGGGGAGCCTAGGGGCAAAGCATATCAAGACATGCAAACGCTCCGGCTCCCGGCCTGTGTCCCCCTTCCCTTCTTTTTGCTGTCCCGCTGCAGCTCCACCCGTGGTCACCCAGGTGGCAGTAGAGTGGTGGGACAAGCAACCCACCCCCAGAGGAGGAGAGCAGCCTCTGGGCATTCAATCCTCCTCCCCCCCAGCTGACCCTCCAGCCGCCCAAGTCCATTCCCGAACTCGGGTCACTGGTGCTCCAAATGGTAGCCCAACCACTGCACCAGTGGGCTGGCCCACTTATTGCCCCTATTGTGTTACTTAAGTTAATATCTCTCTTACAGCTCTGTCAAGTCGGAACCCCAAGTGGGAGGGGGTGCACCTGGTGTACCGCCTGGCAGTGGCAAAGCAGAATTGTGTAAATCTTTGTTGATGTTCTTAAGTGAGTTTTTAAGCCCTCATGTTCCACAGGACATCCGTTTCAACACACCTGACCGCAAGCTAGGCCCCTCAGGTCAGGGGGGGTGTACACAGGCACGTCCAGGTGAGCTGGAACAGGACAAGTCTACTAAAATCAATCTGCAAGCTGACCCCAACCTTGACCATACACAAGGTTAGGAGGAGGAGGAGGATGTCGGGATCTTGGAGAAAATCCTGGTGCAAAGAAGTTTGCTGATGATGACCTGGATTACACCTCTGATGATGATGATGAGGAGGAGGAGGATGAGGAAGGGGGAGTGAATGGAGCCAAAGAGGAGATTCCTATCCCTCCCCTGTTTGGTATCAAATCCTTGTCCTGTCTGATAGCTGAGGCTTATAGGACATTGCAGCAGAAGGAGGTGAAATCCATGTCGGCCGTACATGTGAATCCTATCCTGTCCACGTACTCCTCTGCTCCAAAGTGTTTTCTAGACTTTATTCTCTGTGTCCAGATTATTGAGCACAAATGGGCAGTGCGTACCAGTGGAAATATCTGCAAAAGCCTAGGCTACAGTGTTTACCCTTTTTGTAAAAAAAAAAAAAAATAATAATAATAAAAATACCCACAAATGAGAACCCCCCCAGCTGATAAGATGGTACATAACTCCAAAAGGAACACCACTATCCCAGGGTGTTTGGCCTTGCATGACAAGCGAATGGATGTCTCATGTAGAAGAGCCTTCACGTCCAACCGAGAAAACCTCTGCACCGCCTATGCCTTCTTTATTGTTGCCAGAGCTTGAAGCCTGTGGGTTATGATGCTGGGTAGCTTTGTTCCCCTGGATACTGAAGGGGTGAACATTTTGCAGTTGATATCTATGACCCCCACCTTCCTAAAGGATGTTACAGTGGAGAACTTACTCATGTCAGCTCGCTCCACTATCATATTGTGTCTGCCATGCAAGTGGTATGACTATGGCATTGGGTCATGGACCAGGCATCCGAGACATAGTTGTTTAACTTAGCCATTCAGAGAGGCTTGTTGTTTCATTTGGGCCTGGATGACATTTTGAGGGATATCCAGGATAGAAAAGGGCCACCTCCCGGTTTTCAAAACAACAGCAGAAGACCAGCTGAACTTCGAAAAGTGAAGGAGGAGGCCAACCGAGGCAGTATCGAGGGGGTTTCGTCCCTTTCAGAACTTTGGGAACCAAAGGAGTAAAGGCTCCTAATCTGGATTTAAGGGCAATGAGGAGTCCTTGACCAAAAATGTAGTGAGGATCCAGGACAAAGCAGTGGCCCCTCACAATGAGGGTATGCAGGCCCATCTCTGCCACCCTTCCCTTGGTGGAAGACTGCACAATTTTTATACAAGATGGGCCCAGATAACATCAGATGCTTGGGTTCTGGAGATTCTGGCCTTAGGTTATGCAGTAAAATTCTCAACCGTTCCCTCAAGGGGACTTTTTTCTGTTTTCCTCTGTACCAAAAGACCCCATGAAGAGACAGGCAGCATTGCAAACTTTGGATCTCCTAAAACAGAGTGGAGAAATTGTTCCAGTGCCCCATGTGAACAAGTCTAGGGATTCTCTCAATTTTCTTTGGGGCTCCCAAGAAGTTGGGGTTCAGACCTATTTGGGATCTGAAGCACCTAAATGAGTTTGTTCGCCACACGGCCTTTAAGATGGAGTCTTCGCGGTCAGTCATCCGGGCTGTCCAGTCAGGGGATTATCTAGCATCCATAGACCTGAGGGATGCATATGTTGACATTCCCATCCAGCAGTCTCATCAAAGGTTACTCAGGTTTACGATTCTGGGGCAACACTTCCAGTACAGGGTGCTCCCCTTTGGGTTGGCAACAGCCCCCAAAGCAGTTTCAAAGATGCTCATAGTCTTGGTGGCTCAGCTTCGACAGGAGGGACATCATGTCTACCCTTATCTGCACAACCATCTGCCCCACTGGTGAGGAAATTGGTAACCAAGACTCTGGAGGTTTTGGAATTGCACGGTTGGGTAGTCAGTCAGAACCAAAGCTCTCTCGAATCACTGCAGATCCTGGAGCACCTGGGAGCAGTGGTCAAGACAGATGAGAGGAAGGTCTTCCTCTCGGCAGCTAGGAAGGACACCTTGTTAAGAGGTTCAGTGGCCAAGGAGCCATCTGTCGGCCTCAGCTCACAAGCTACTATGGATTCTGGGCCTCAGGATGATGAGAATAGAACTGGTTCTATGGGTTCACCTTCACACGTGACCCCCTTCAGATCGAGTTGCCATTGGCCTGAGAACGAACCTCAGAGGACTATTAGGTCAGGATCCCAATTTCCTCACTCCTGCAGCAATCCCTGAGTTGATGGGTAAGTTTAGAGAATCTGAGCAAGGGGTCCCCTTTGGTAGTCCTCCCCAGAGTTGATTCTGACAACCGATGTCAGCCTGTCGGGTTGGGGGGCAATGCCGGACCACATTCCCATTCAGAGGACTTGATCTATGCAGGAACATCCCCTATACATTAACATCATGGAGATGAGGGCTGTGCATCTTGCTCTCCTTCATTTTCAAAATCAAGTGCAATCAAAGAAACTGGAATAAGGCACTCAAGAGGAAGCTTTCTTCTGATAGTGCCAGAATAGCCCAGAAGCCTGTGGTTCTTGGGCCTTCTATCCCAGGGCCCCATTCTGCATACAAATCCAGGAGCGATGCAGCTCGTGGCCTGGCTCCTGAAAAAAGGAGACTCTTGAAGCAGGGTTTCTTTAAGAAGGTGATGGACACCCTGATGGCTGCCAGAAAGAATTCCATGTTGGCAGCTTGTGCTCACATATAGATCACCTTTTCAGCTTGGGCCAGAGAAAAAAGTGTCCAGCCTTCTAAAGCTATGGTCCCAAAGATTTTGGACTTCTACGGGAAGGAGCGGAAAAAGAATTGGCCTTGAGCACCTTGAGAGGTCAGGTGTTGGCCCTTGGAGCCTCCTTGGGTTCATCCTCAAGGACTAACAAGGAGGTTATTTGTTTTCTGCAAGCTGTCAGGAGCTGATCTCTGTTCCTATCCCCTGTTCCTCCATAGGATCTGCATCTGGTACTGAATGCTGTTTGTAAAGAACCCTTCAAATCGCTTTTGTTGGTACCATTAGACGTGTTATCCTATGAGGTGTGCCTTTTAGTTGCCATGTGTTCAGCCAGGAGGTTTGGTGAACTCCAGGCCTTGTCCCACAAAGAACCTTATCTCGTCATGCACATTACCAGGTGATTCTGAGAACAGTCCCATTTTTCATTCTGCACGTTCCTATAGCTTTTCATGTGAACCAGGAAAGTTGCTTTCTGTTATTCTGTCCACAGCCAAACTCTCCCAAAAGTGCAAGAGTTGCACGGACATATATTAGATGGAGGCAGAGTCATACTTTTTGGAGCAGCCAAAAAAAAAACAGGCAAGCAACCTCCAAGGCTACCCTGGCAAGGTGGGTGAGGGCATGTATTGCCAAGGCCTATGTCGTAGTAAAGAAGAGAGCTCTGGCTTTTGTCAAGGCTCATTCCACCAGAGCTATGACCACCTCCTGAGCAGAGAAAGGTGAGGCATCTGTCTTAGAACTGTGCAAGGTAGCCATGTGGTCCTCCATCGACACATTCACCAAGCACTATGGATTGGATGTTCAAAGTTCCGCTGATGCGGCCTTTGGTCGCAGAGTTTTGCAGGCGGCAGTTTGCAGGTAAATTCCTTTTCCCCTTTTTTGCAGTTTGTGTAGGGAACAATATTCTCCCCCACCCAGTTGCTTAATGGGTACAGCACCTTAGAACCCATCTGTTCTGAAGACCCATTGACAATGTGGAGAGCTACAGAAAGAAGGCATTTTTTCATACTTACTATGATTTCCTTTTCTGTTAGCTCCTGCATTGTCAGTGGGACCCACTTAGGAGCTTCACTCCTGTTGGAGATATTGTCCAGGATGCCAGCACTGGGATGTCCACTGTTTTTCTGATTGTAAATCTGTCAGGACATCCTTTCTATGATTTACCTGCTGCAATTATACATATATATGTCTATATTCTTGGCAAAAAACTTTGTTAATGCATCAGTTAGGGTTACAGCGAGAAAAGTTTAGAAATGTGCTGTTAGGGTTTCGAACCCTAACGCCCAACCCCCACCGTGCAGGCAGCAACAGGTGTGGGGAGTGTGCCTTGGGGCTGTCAACCCCAACACTCACCCCATTCCATGTGTAAGTAAGCTGAGATGGTTACAGTATAGGAGAATTTGGTGAGCGTTAGGGTTGACAACCTCAAGGCACACCTCCATGCCAGCTGCTGCCTGCACGGTGGGGGTGTGGGGTGTTAGGGTTGGAAACCTTAACAGCACATTTCCAAACTTTTGTCACCGGACCCTAACTGATGAATTAACAAAGTTTTTTGCCAAGAATTTCCTTACATTTTGAGATAGTATAATTGTATTCTTATTTGCTGGTGGGAACGCTGCCATCCATCCATAATTTGTAAGATAGTGTAATCAGATCCTTATGTCCATGTCCATCAACCCATAATCGTATCCTTATTTGCATGTGCCATCTCTCCATAGATGCATACATGTATGTTTCCGTGGATGCACTGCAGCCAAAACAGGAAACAAATTGTCAGCATAGCCTTGTTATGAGCCCACCTCATGAACGCTGGCCTGAGAAGTTTCAAATCCTCACACAAACATCATTCCTCGCCACCACAATGTCACTCCATGCCAGAGGAGAGAAAATATATTTTGGCCAGGATTTGAAAAATGACAGCTGCCACATTCATGAGGTGATGGAAAAACATGACTATGTTGAAAATTTGGGTTGAAAATATGGAAAATTATCATAGCTACGAGCAAGCATAGTTAAATGTAAATGCTTGTGCATAACTTTGCCATTTTCACATATTTTGACCCCAAATTTTTGGTATGCCGACGGTGGAGCAAAACCACTAACGCAAAGACCATCACAGTGACAAGAAATGGGTCACTGTGATGGTCTCAGCTGGCACCGGGACTGCCTCCTCAGGTTGAAACAACTCCGACTCAGAGTTGTATCCCTAGAGACTGAGACATTCCTAACAGTGCCGACACTCGGCATTGCGACTGTCACTGTCGGGGATGTCAGCACGGTGGATGTTGCAGCGCTATAGGTAAACCCAAATTTTCAACCTAGCCTTCTTATCACCCCACCTCATGAACAAAGGCAGTAAAAATATTGAAATCATGCCCAAAAGGTTATTTCGCCAAGCGACTGAAAAATTCACCTTTCGGGACAGATTTCTGAAATGCCACTGAACTGTCCATGAGGTGGGGTCCCCAAAAGGCCATGTTGAAAATCTGGTGACAAAATATGCAAAAATGGCCAAGATATGCATCAAAGTTGAAAACACCATATAAATACATTGCGACGCATTTACCTTAGTTTCTCATATTGCAGTCGCCGGTTCTAGCAGCAAGATGTATCTTTGATCAAGTGAGTGGATCTTGAACCTGGGACCTGTTCAGGTGAGTGAGGGTGTGTGGGGTATACTGGGGGTGTGGGGTGGTGGGTGCTGAGTTGGGAGATGGGGGTGTCTGATCGGCAAGGGAATGTTTTATTTTAGGGGGAAAAAAACGTTGAGGACCATTTTCTTTTTTGTATGTGGGGAAACCATTGGCTGGTGGTGGGGTGCCACTAGACACCAGGGAAAAAGAAAACAAAAGGGGGGCATAAATTGGAGTGTTTGGTGCCACCAGGAAAAAGGAAATCTAAAGGGGGGTATAAATCGGAGGGCGGGGGGTGCCACTAGACATCAGGGAAAAAAGGAAACTAAAGAGGGGGTATAAATCAGGGGTGCCACTAGACACCAGGAAAAAAAATAAAAGGGGGCAAAAATCGGAGACAGCAGGGAAACAATATAATCAAAAGGGGCACAGTAATCAGAGGGTGGGGGGGTGCCACTAGACACCAGGGAAACAATATACTGAAAGAGGGATAGTGATCGGAAGGTGGAGGGTGCCACTTGACACCAGGGAAAACAGAAAGAATGAAGGGGATGGCGATCAGAGGGTGGGGAATGCCATTAGACACCAGGGAAAGGATTTTGTGCTTATGAAAAAGGATCCTTTTTTGTGACTCATGGTACTAAAAAGAATATTCTTTCGTATTACGAGTCACAAAAAAGATTTATTGTGTAGCAAAAAAAAAACACTCAAAGGCATTTTACCAACAGTTAACTGCAGAATCCAGCTGAGGGGATCCCGATAAGCAAGCTACACGTGTTGGTATCAAATAAACAGATCATTTTCTTGAGTTATTTCATTTAGTTTCCCTCACAAACTGTAAGACAAAATGGTAGCTGCATAAAAAGGATTTCCCATTTGCGACAAAGGATTACCCATGTGCGGCAAAGGATCCTTTTTTGCAGGGAACAACTAACTGCCCCCATAGGAAATAATGGGAAACTTTAAAATTTTATATTTTTTGAACAGATTAATATTTTTCACCTAATCTTAAAAAGGAACATCTTGGACCCAATGCCTGTTTACTCTGAAAATTTCAGATCACAATCCCACACCGTTTCTGTGCAGCAGCATGACAAAGAATTTGACAAAACATGGTAATTTTCACATTTTTTGACACTCTGTATCTCCACACTCACACATTTGACCAGAATGAAACTTGCCACATCAAGAGATCTTTGTTCCCTGATAGCTCATGCACAATTTCATGTGAATCAGTTGAATGGTTGGGACATTATTAAAGTGCAACATTTTGAGTTTAACATATAAGTGACTGTTGAACCCTAACTATAGGGGCACAACCGCACCCCTATAATATTACAAACAAAAAATAAAAGGAGCAGTTCCACTTTTATATATTATTTTTTTGGTACATAGATTGACAGGTTCAATTTGTATGATCCAAATCCTGCTAGACACTGAAGAGTTGAATGGCACTCAAAAAAAAAACAAAAAAAAACAACACACACACAAATTTACAATGAAGGCGAGTTTCTCTGAATAGCCCAACTCAAGAACACTGACAGACAATGCCCCAGCGCTTCAACCATGTGGGTCTTCCTCAGGGGACATGTAAGGATAGACAGCAGATCCCCAATAAAAAAAAAACATCTGAAAGAAACAGCAACACATTTCCAAGACCCACTAGTAAATGTGCACATAACAACACAAGATTACTTCTGTATACTACATATCATAGGATTTACATAAAACCAGTATAAGAATGTATACCCTTTATCATAAATACATATCCTATCCTAATTTTTTGTGCCAACTTCATGGACATTCATAATGCAGGTTCCTAATACCAAACACCTTAAAAAGCTGTCTCAATACAGATAACTCTGTGACATCACACAGTCAAACATAAATGTAGATAATGTTAATATGAATGTAATAGGGGTAAAAAAGGGGGTCTACATGAACAGAATAAGAATAAATACATTAATGCCTATTGAACAGTCCTCCCTCAGGGATAACAGGAAAAGGAGGGAAGGCTGTTAGATTGAAGTAAATGTGTATCTTAGTATATACTTATTCTAATTAATGAATAAGTAATACAAAAGGGGGACTGTGCAACAGCAAAAAAAGGGGGGGGGGCAAGAATGGAGGAAACATAACATGTTGTGTTATAAATAAGGACTATAATCCACATCTTAATTTAATCCATATGGGGACATAGTATATAAGGTGATTATCAATTTGGTTTCTTTTTGTAAAAGTAATCTCCACCGCTCTCCCCACCGCCCTTTGTAATGGAGGTACATGCTCAGGACCCATAAAATACAGCCCATTAGGATTTGAATTGTGATTATATCTGAAATGATATCCTAAAGCATCTCAATTGTTCTGATTACTGATTGCCCTAATATGTTCCTGTATTCCCTTTTTCAAAGGGCATACTGTGCATCCCACATAATAATTAATCTTCTTTGGGGGGTATCTCAGTCATCAGGTAGCACCGTAGGAACCTTCGCCGTCGGTGAAGGGGAATCCACACAGAAGATTTTCACCAGTACAACTGGGGCCGTCCATGTCATCGACGTTCGCCGAAGTCACCAACCCTATATAGGCATGAGTGGCTGGGCTCCCTCCTCAGTTCTTTCCCGCCATCGATTTGCTTGCATGGGTCTCCATAGGAACGCCGTCGCAGTATTCGCACCTTTTTTCAGCCTACAACTTTTTTCACTCACCTTGTAAAAAATCTCTTTTTCAAGAGATTTCTTCTTTTGTTTATGTCGAGAGTTAATCCTTTTACCTTTCTTTTCCATCACTGCTGCTGCAGAAAGAAGATTGCCTCTGCAGACAATCGTTCTGTTTGTGTCTGCTGTCTTGGGCCTGACCGTGAAGTTACTGACTGTGAGCTCTGCAAGAAGTTTAAACAAACAACACTTCAGTGATTCAAAAAGGCTCTTAAAAAATTCCTGATGGATCAGGTAGCCAGCTCCTGGCAGGGGTCCTCCGGGGTCCCAGCCTCCCAGTTGCTGACCGGATCTTTGAGCTCTCAGGCCTCCAAGGCCAGAGACAAGTCCTCAGGGAAAAGTCACAAAAATGACTGAGATCGCAACCGTTCCCCCCGGCATTGATCTCGCTCCCTGTCGGCCTCTCCTTCTTCTGGGGGATCTTTGTCAGCTGCAGCCACTCTGATGACGAGAACTGTTGTCCATTTCTCTGTGCCCACCAGACTCATACCGACAGCACCTCTGTCTGATTCACAGAGTGCCTGACCATCGGCCTCTGGGTCATCGGCCCCTCCAGTGGCGGCGACAGGTTCATTATCAACAACTCTCCCGTCAAAGCCTGCTCCTTCTCCCATGAGGGCTACAGGCTCATTGGGTTCTCAGGACACAGCAGACAGGTCGTCAACACCTATGCCATCAAACTCCCATCCGTCGACATCCACCGTCGACCTGAATAAAGTCCTGATCAAGTTCACTAATGTGCTTGTTCAGCAACTGGGTGCCTTGAATAGGCCCCCTTCGCCAACACCGTCAACGGCAGCTTCATCATCAATGCCTGTTTGTCGGCCCTGGGAGACTCCCTGTGGGCCACCACTGGTGAATCTGATGCCAGACCCAGAGAATGAAGAGGTCAACGTCGAGGAGGAGTACCACCCTGACCTCATTCTTCCTGATGATGTGGAAGAAGAAGAGGAGGAACTCCTACTTTCTGGCAAGTCCACAGCCTCTTCTATCAGTAAGGACTCTATGAAGCATACTCCCAGGTCCCCTCCTGAGGACCCCACATTTTTTTTTTTTATCATACTATTGTTTATTCTCCTCGGCAGAGTGGTCCTACACGATCTCCGGCTGCCGGCCCTGCACTCCCGGACCCGGTCGTGGGTGCAGGCCACACTAACCCACTTTCCCAGTGGGGTCGCTTACGCCTCGCACCCACTGGCATGCGCCTCGGGTCTCTCTGGGGGTGCAAGGTGGCCATCAGCCTTGAAGATCACCCTCTGTATTTTTCTTCACATTTTTCCCCAGTGGGCCGGACGTGCAATGAATTGTCCACGCACGTAGTGCTGACGCCCGCCATGCTTCCCCCCCCTTACTATTGCACGTCACTTGTAGTGCGGCTGGCCTCCACCAGTCACCGCTACAGGGCAATGCAAGCCCCACTGCCCACCCCAGAGAGAGGAGAGCAGTCATCAGACGCTCAATCCTCCCTCTCCCCTGCCAGCCCCCGGCGGCGCGAGTCCATTCCCGAACCCGGGTCGCCGGTGTGGCACAAGGTGTGGCGTCCAGCACCTCAACCCTCAGTGCCACTGGGCCGGCATAGGATCCCACATTTTTTAATGTGTTGAAGCAGCTGTCCTCAACCATGGGCTTCCACACTGAGGAAGAGGATGCCACCAGAAAAGACCTGGTGGACTTCCTGGAGATTCCAGAATCTCCCCCAAAGATCATTCCTTTAATGCATCCAGCATTGAAGAATGCAGCCATGGCAGCCTAGCACAGACCAGACATGGTACCAGCTATGCCACACAGAGCAGACAAACTTTATCACATCCCTCAAGGTCTCCCCTATTATGCTGCTCAGGCAGAAACTGACTCAGTAGTCATTAAGGCAGCTCATGACAGATCTAAGGTACTTAAACACCTTAGTTCCCTTCCCTCAGACAAGGAATCTCATGGGATTGGCCTCTGGGGAAAAAGGGTTTATGCCTCCTCCACCTTAGGATTGAGGATTGCAAACTATCTGTCACATACATGGATAAATACCAAAATGCCAACAGGAAGAAGGGCAAGGCTATGGCCCAGGCCCTTCCTGATGGCACACAAAAGCAGGAATTGCTTCAGTATTTCCAGGTGGCTGAGGATGTCAACAAACATCTCCTCAGAGCATTGTATAACATGGCTGATATAGTTGCCAGAGCAGCTGCCATGGGCATATGCCTCCATAGGCACTCCTGGCTCAGAGTTTCAGGATTTGCCGCTGATGTGCAGCATAAAGTGCTTAATGCTCCTTTCAATGGCACTAAGCTCTTTGGCCTTGATGCTAGGACCACATAAATGATCTGCAGGCCTCGGGCACAGCAATCAAATCAGTCCATTACCTCTACCACACCCAGGCAAGGGGCAGAGGGTGGCCTCCTTTTCATAAACAGAGCAGTAGACCTGGAATGGCTCCCTGTACCCAGGGAAAGCATAGAACCCAGGCTCCTTTGCCTTCCCCCTCCAGTACTGGAGCAGCAGCTAAGCGCCCCAGAAGTGAGGGACCAGCCTCTGTGGCTGGCTCTGCCCCCCTGCTTGACTCCTTGCCGGACCCTCCTCCTCAGGTCCAGACTCAGAAGGTGGTGGTCAGAGGACAGTTCTCCCTTCATCTGAACCAATGGAGAACCATAACTTTAGATGCATGGATTCTGCAGATCATAGAAAAGGGCCACGCCTTGGAGCTCAAAGAGCAGCTTCCAGTCACCCTGCCTCTACCCTCCAATTACCCCCCTCCGGCTCACTTGTCTGCTCTCTAGGAGGAAGTGCAGTCTCTTCTGCACAAGCAGGCCATCAAACCACTGCCCAGGCACCAGAGAAGAAAAAGTTACTTAACATAGTAATCTTGTTTCTTCCCAGTGATACTCAAGTATTCATAACGTCTGCAGTGTCCCTTTAAGACTGAACTGCCCGGAGAGATGGAAAGCTATGCAAATGATGGAATCTTTGCACGTGCTATTTTTCAAATGCTGCCTTGAACTAACTGCCCTGGTTCTAAACCCTCAGATTTCCTTGGAGCCTGGAAAGACAGGCTTCAAAAAATGGAAATTACGTACGTACCATAATTCTTGATCTTCTTGGACGAAGTCTCCACCACTCATTCACACTAATGGGAGTACACTGGAGGTGCTAGGACCCAGCGGGAGCCAAACTTTTTCAGGAGGGCTGGCGCCGAGATGGAACCACGAGGGAGCGGCACTGCAAGCCAGGCTTGCGCAGTATAGACTTTCTCGGCGTCAACCCTCCATCCGCCTCAGTACCTTTTTTCCCTGAGGAGGTGCAGCATAACTAACCTAGAGAGGACTAACCCAAAAATCAGACATAAGACAGTCTGAATGACCCGTATAAGAAGGGTCAAATAACCACATTGTCACAGCCCAAGATTGAAGAAGTGAAGACCATAAACAGAGAAGTGAGCTGGGGGAGGAGGGAGGTAGGATCGAGTGGTGGAGACTTCATCCAAGAAGATCAAGAACCATGGTAGGTACATAATTTCCATATCTTCCTGGACATAAAGTCTCCACCACTCATTCACACTAATGGGAGAGTACTGAGTTAAAATAATCCCCTGAGATGGGAGGTAGGAGAGAGAGGAGCTCACTTTCTAGGACAGAAGTCCATTAAGAATTGTCCTGCCAAAGGATTGATGCTGTCTGGCATGGATGTACAAGGCATAATGCTTAACAAAGTGTGCATGAGAGCTCCAGGTAGCCGTGATTGCAAGTGTCTGCAATGGGCACATTATTTAATTTCTGCTAGAGATGCTGCTGAGTTTGCAGAGTGAGCGTACACTCTTCCTTCCAGTTTGACCTATGCCATGGAGTAACAGTGGTGGAGGCATGCCACCAACCACGCTGAAATGCACCTGATAGCAACAGGCTGACCCAGCCAGGTCATGCTGAAGGAGACAAACGGTTGCTGAGCCTTGCAAATTTCTTTCGTTCTGTCCAGATAGAACCGCAAAGCTCTCTTTACATCCAGAGAATGAAGGGTACGCTCTCCCTCATTCTGGAAGTTAGCAAAGTAGGTAGGAAGGACTAAAGGTTGATTCAGATGAAATTCTGAGACAACTTTATGAAGGAACTTAGGATGAATCCTAAGAACTACTTTGTACTTGTGAAATACAGTATACGGGGGGACTGTGACCAAGGCATGTATTTCTGATACCCTACGAGCAGAAGTAATGGCCACCAAGAAGACTGTCTTCCAAGTGAGGAATTTCAACTCACAAGTAGCTAGAGGCTTGAAAGGTTTACAAGTGAGCATGTCTAGCACAAGGTTAATGTCCCAGGCTGCAACTGGACGTCTAATAGGAGGTCTGGTATGCAGAATGCCCTTAAGAAACCTCTTAACTACAGGCAGCTGAGCCAGAGACATAGAAAGTACTGGCTTATGATATGCCGAAATTGCACAAAGGTGAACTTTGACTGTGGAGTATTGCAGACCTGTGTTTGAGAGGTCTAATAGATACTCCAGGACTTTATTCGGTGGGCAGGAAAAAGGATTCCAAGAGGATTTTGCACACCAGATAGAGAAACACTTCCATTTAGCTGTGTAGGTTTTTCTGGTACAGTCCCAGCCAAAAACATGGGCAGATATCTCCCAAAATGTCTGTGATATGTCTAGAGAAATCTCCTGCTTTCTCCATTTATACAGTAGGGGCAGCAGAGAGAAACTCTTCAGAAATTTTGCGAAATATATGGAAATATCTGGCCATGTCTGTGGCTACTACTGTAGCTGGCTTTCGTGCAGCTAAAAGAATATCTGAAACTCTACGAGAAACATTAAACCTGTTCACCTCTATCTCCTCAGTAGCCAGGCATGGAGGTGAAGAGACCTCAGGTTGGGATGAACTACCGGGCCCTGGGTCAGAAGGTGCATATGAAGGTAAGTGGTTTCGGAGAGGTTTCCGATAGCCTGTTGATCAGAATAAACCAAATCTGATGAGGCCAGACTGGCGCAATAAGAATAATTCTGCCTCCCCATGCCTCCAATTTGAGCAGTACTCTCTGAACTAGGGGAAAATGAGGAAATGCGTACAGAAAACGTTTTGTCCACTGCCACCTGAATTCATCCCGACAAAAAAACACCAGGTCCTGGATTTCTGGAGCAGAAGACAGGTAGCTTTGCATTTTGTGGGGATGCAAAAAGGTCCAGGTCCGGAGTTCCCCATTCTTTGAAGAGTGACTGAATGATGGTTAAATTGAGAGACCACTTGTGAGGGTCTGCCTCCGTTCTGCTGAGACAGTCCGCCAGTTCATTTTGTACTCCTGGCAGATAGACCACCTGAATAAGAGCCTTGTGCTCCAGGCACCATTTCCACACTCTCAAAGCCTCCCTGCATAATGGGTAAGAGTGTGCATCACCCTGTTTGTTGATGTAATACATCACTGCCTTGTTGTCCATTTGAAGGAGAATGGTCTTGTGACAGAGTATATCCTTCAAAGTCTGGACTGCATAGAGGATGGCCCTCATTTCCAGAATGTTTATGTGGAGTTGAAACTCGTCCTGAGTCCACGTGCCCTGGGTGAGGAGATCCTGGCAATGAGCTCCCCAACCCAACAGGGACGCATCCGTGGTAGTGCAGATCTGATGATCCAGAGGGGCGAAGGGATATCCTTCCAGAAGGTTGTCCTCCTGAGACCACCAGGTGAGGGACCTCTTCAGAGGTTCTGTCACCTTGATGAGAAAGGACTGAGAGTGAGCATCCATTGAGTGGTTGTCATGTGGAGGCGAGCCAAAGGTACAGTGAACACCGAGGATGCTATGAGACCCAGCATCCGCTGCATCAAGAGAGCTTGAACTGAGCTGTGTTCTCTGATGAAGCGGGCCATCTGTAGGATATCGCTCCTTCTGTCCTCCAGAAGAAAAGCTTTCATGCAGGAAGTGTCCAAAAGGGTTCCTATGAAGCGGAGCTTCTGGGAGGGCTGCAACTGCGACTTTTTGAGGTTCAGCAGGACTCCCATGGACATGAGGAAGTCTGAGGCTGTGGCCACGGCCTCCAGAGTCTCTTGCCTGGAGGGGCTTGCTAGAAGCCAATTGTCCAAATATGGGAATACTTGGATTCCAATTTTCCTTAGGTGCGCCGTGAGAACTGCACAGCACTTTGTAAAAACTCGAGGCACCGAGGATAGACCAAAGGGCAGGACTCTGAATTGATTGTGTTGACCCAATGCCATGAGCCATATGTATTTGTGGTGCTTTGGGTGTATGAGAATGTGTTGGTAGGTGTCCTGCATGTCCAGGGAGGCTAGCCAGTCATGTTGATGAATCAAAGGTAGCAGGGTACTGAGTGATATCATCTTGAACTTTTCCTTGCAGAGGAATTTGTTTAACTTTCTGAGATCGAGAATAGGGCACATGCCACCAGTTTTCTTTGGAACCAGAAAGTAATAGGAGTAGAAACCTGTGTTTCATTGATCCAGCAGAACTACTTCGGCTGCCCTGTTGCTCAGAAGGCCTTGCACCTCGGAAGCAAGAAGGTCTGACTGTGCTGCAGACAGCCTGGGCTGCCGCTTGGGAGGATGATCCGGAGGGGTTTCCAACAGATTGAGAGAGTACCCCTCACGGATTATCCTGAGGACCCAATTGTCTGATGTTATAGATTTCCACTGGTTGTAGAACTGAGTCAGACGTCCTCCTACTGCCAAGGAAGAGTCCCCCTCGGACAGCTGAGGTGGGACCTGGGCCAGAAACTCAGCAGGTGGCACTGGGCGCTTTTGGGCCCTGTGCTTTCTGCTGCATTTTCTTTTTCGGCTGAGGGGTTTGGTTTCTGTTAAAACCTCCTCTGTCTTTGCCGCTAAAGGACTGATGGTTGTGAAACTGACGCTTGTTCCCACCTCCTTGAGAGGGAGCGGGCAGAGGTCTAGCTGTCTTAATGGCAGACCTCATCTTCTGAGTGGCCGCTAGTGCTTGCTCCTCCTGAGGCCCAAACAAATACATGCTGTCGAAAGGTAAAGCCATGACTTTTTGTTGGGCGTCATTCGTAAAGCCTGAAGTACGCAGCCAGGAATGGCGACGGGTGCAAATGCCAGCTGCCGCTGCCCTGAAAGCAGTATCAAAAGCATCCATTGCAGCTTTAATTTGTTGATTATTGGACTCGATACCTCTAGTTATGGTCTGTAGTAGCTCTGAGTTAACCTCCGACTCGGGAAGAGCTTCTACCATTGCTTTGAGCGAATGCCAAAGAATATATACTCGTAGTGAGAAAAATAACCCTGGTAGCTAGCAATACGCATGCCCAGAGTTGAGACAGCAAAGACTCTCTTAGCCAAGGTGTCTATCTTACGAGATTCTTTGTTTATAGGATGAGCTGTGGATTCCTGAAGGAGGACAGCCTTATCATTCTCTGCCAGGACAACTATGGCATCAGCAAAGGTTTGTGAAGCCAAGATGGGGCAATCCTTGGGAGGGGTATATTTCCTACCTATGGACTTGGCCACAGAGGGAATAAGAGCTGGATTCTTCCACACCATCTGGGAAAGAGTCTTGAAAGAGGACTGTACCGGAGGGGTTAAATCCATAGGGATTTCCAGAACATGTAGATACTGGAGATGCAGAAGCTTCCCAGGATTAATTTCCATGGTCTGGAGAGAAAGAGTAGAATTTAAATTCTTGAGCAGAGACTTAAAGGAAAGATCTTCAACAACAGGCTCTACAGGAGGATTGATCCCTGCCCCCAGAGCAGAATCGGCATCAACATCATCACCCAGCCGAAGATCCGGATCAGGCTCAAAATCATCTCCTGACAGTCCAGGAAGGACTGTATAGACAGGAAAGGGATGAAAACCAGGAGGAAGAAGAGGAGGAGACAGAATCGGAGTGAAAAACCTTTGGAAATTAGGTGGTGCTGTACACATCCCCGGCGCCGTCAAAGAAAGCAGTGCTGAGTACAGAGACGGCACTGACACAGAAAATGGTGCCATGCCTGGTGATGACTGGAAATGTGGCACCGCACATGGTGCCAACACCACCCCTGGCACCGAGGATGGCGCCGACAGGGAGCATGACACCACACATGGTGCCGACACCACTCCCGACACAGAGGATGCGCTGATGGGGCATATGGCACCATGGACGGTGCCAACACCACACGCAGTGCCGAAAAGGACCTCAGCACCAGAGAAGCTGGCACCGCAGGCTGCAGCACCGCCGGAGAAGTCTGTGAACTGTGATTTGAAGGTAAAGAATGAAAAATGGCAGGAAATAAAGGCATCTGTGTGGACTGCTGCGCTGCAGCCATGTGAGAGGGATAGACACCAGGGCGCGGAGTTGACAGCACCGAAGAAAGTGCTGCACAACCAGAAAGTCCTAACCACCCCACCTGCCAATCCAAAACCAACAGGCTCGAAGGCCCCAGTGATGTACTGGCCAGTTCGGGCAGGGGGGACAACCTCCGAGCCCACTGCTCCATAAGAGTGGCCCAATGGTGAAACTGCTTATCAGAAGCCCCCCCAGTAGGCGGAGAGAGGCTCCAGTGTCGAAGAAGCCGGCTGCCAAAGACAGAAACCAGTGACTCTGAAAGAAGCAGAGACCGGCCCCTGACCCCAACAACCCACCATCTACACACAGACGTACCAGAGGGCAACCTCCAGTGATGTCGTCTCTTCTTCGACTGGTGAGCCGAAGAAAAACTCGAGGCTGAACGGTGCCGTGAATGGGACCATTTCTTTTTATGCTTTTGGGGGGACTGCCCATCCTCCCGAGCACTGGACCGTCCGTTCCATCCGTTGTCAGACCCCCCCCCCCAGAGAGGGCAGTGGACCGGACCTGGTCAGGCTGACTGAACAGCTTTCATGTGAAGTCTCCCTACCGTCACCTGACCCACTCATAGTCGACTCCGTCAATAGAAGGCTGAAGACTTCTTTCTCGTACAAGTAAGAAATTAGTTAAAATGTAATCAGTACTTTTCGTGATAAAACTGAAAACTAAGCTGCTAGTTTGAAGTTTGACTCCCAGCAGGTGAGTGACATCATCACTGAAGAGCACTTGACGGCGGGAAAAAAGGAACTGAGGCAGTTGGAGGGTCAATGCCGAGATAGTCTATACCCAAAAAGACAACACAAAGATTATGCTTGTCTGCTTTGACAAATCTTTCACCACAATCAGAGCGAGGTTTGAAACTGGGTTCACCAGTTCTTCTTTTTGTTTTTTCAGACATTCTGAGTGAGAAAATTTAATAAATCAGTAACCTCTAAATAGAAAAAATGTTAACATCTTACTTAGAGCTAGTGGTCAGTTCCTGAACCGAGAAAAAACTTTCGGAACAGGGAACCGAACCAAGAAACGAACCGGAGCTAGTGGTTCAAGAACCGGGATTAGAGGTTCACAATTTAAATATTAAAACTTAAATTTAAATAAAACTAATGGAGTTCCTTAGTCAGGGAACTCCGAAAATACTAAGAAAAGACCCGGCTCTCCACCGGTTAAACCGCACTGGGAGAAACCAAGAAAAATTTACTTTAACACTAAAACAATAGTTTATTAAAATAAAAACACTAGCTAAAGGCACCAAAAGAAAAAGGATAAATAATACTTAAATATTTTTATAAGGTTTGTCATGTCAGGACAAGTAGATGAGGAGAGGATCTCTGAGCTTCTGGTCTTGACAGGCGGAGAGTGAAATCTGAGGGTTTAGAACCAGAGCAGTTAGTTCAAGGCAGCATTTGAAAAATAGTACCCACAAAGATTCCATCATTTGCATAGTGTTCCATCTCTCCGAGCAGTTCAGTCTTAAAGGGACACTGCAGAAGCTATGAATACCTGAGTATTACTCTGGTTAGAAACCTGGGGTTTTATTCCAGGTTTTTCCTGGTCCCCAGAAAGACTGGAGATCTGAGGCCCATTGTAAATCTAAAGGATCTCAACCTGTTTGTCCAGTACAAAAAGGTTTGGATGGTAACTTTGCCAGGCCTACTGTCCCTCCTCAAGGCCAGGGACTGCCTCTGTTCACTGGACATGCAGGATGCCTACCTGCACATCTCGGTCTTTCCTCTGCACAGGAAGTTTCTCCGTTTTGCCTTTCAGGATGAGCATTATCAGTTCAAGGTGCTGCCATTTGGCTTATCCTCTGTGCCGTGAGTCTTTACCAAGTGCTTGGCAGCAGTCGCAGCAGCTCTCAGAAGAGAAGGACTGTAGCCGACCTGGTGGCACTGAGGGTTTAGGCGCTGGACACCGCACATTACACCACGCCGGCAACCCGGGTTCGGAAATGAGCTCAGGTTGTCATGGGTCATGGGGGGGGTGGCTCTCCTCTCCCGGGGACGGATGTGTGCTTGCCCCACTCCCTGTAGTTCTGCTCCCATTGGGTGGAGGTCCAGTGAGAAGCAGAGGGGGCGGCAGGTGATCGCCAGGGGTGGGGTGGAAGGAGCCGCTACCTAGCGTGCTTGTGCACCTCCACGCACACGCACTCGTATGTACTCGCATGTCTGCTGGGTCCTGAGTGGGAAGAAAACCAGGGGGCAAAAGCACAAACTACATATGGAAAATAAAAAGAAGAGAGGGACTGTATGTCTTTCCTTACCTGGATGATTGGCTCCTAATTTTGATCTTGTTACTTACATATGTGAATTTCAAAGTCATGGTGTTGTTATTAATGTATTCCATAAAATATTTGATTTGTTCTTCTGTGCCCTCCCAGATACACAAAATATCCTCAATAAAACGACCCCAGAATATCAAATTTGCAGAAAATGTATGATCAGTATAGAGGTACTTGTCTTCCCACAATCCCATATATAAATTCGCATAGGAAGGCGCTACTGATGCCCCGTAGCTGTTCCACATTTATGAAGATAAAAGTCCCTGCCAGAAAGAAAAAAAAAATCATGTTAAAAAAAATCCCAAAGCCAATAAAATACAATCAGTAGTTGCCAAAGGATTTGCAGCTTTTGTAAGATGATAGTTAACTGCCCCAACCCCTAGATGGTGGGGGATGCTGGCATAGAGACTGGTCACATTAATAGCAATCCTACTATAAATATCCTTTCACACAAAATTCTCCAACTTATATAATACATCCATACTATCTCTTAAATATGATTTCAGCCTGATAACAGACAGCTGTAAATGAAAAATCAATACATTTGCATAACTTTTGTGTGAAAGAGTTGAAATCCTACATAATTGGCCTTGAAGGGGGATCAGATGGATTAATGTGAATTTTGGGCAATGCATACAGGGCGGGGACAACTGGGTGCTCTACCTTCAGAAAGCCTGTTGTTTCTGTGTTATCCAACCCCATTGCATAGCTAAATCAATTAGGTTAAATAATTCCCTTGTAACTTGCCCTGTGGGATCATTTGGTAATGTTTCATATTCATCAGTGTTATTTAGCATTGTCAATATTTTATTTTTATACTGCTTCTCTGACATTAACACCAGATTGCCAGCCACCCTCATCAGATGGTTTAATGACTACATTTTTTAGATTTTTAAGTTAATCTTAAGCCTGTTTTTCTTGTAAACATGAATATTTTTTGCCACTATTTTGTTTGAATATGTCCTCTATTCCTGATTATAGTCATTTTTAAAAGGTCAGAACAGTGGCATTATACCCTATATTAGGGCAAAAAGTCAATTTAGGTCTAAATTCTGTCTCCCATATCCCTTCATTTTTTTTTAATGGTATTGCCATTGCCTTCTATTGCTGCAATAATAAATCTAAATCTACCTGATCAATTAACCCTTGTTGCTGTTCGTTCACAGTCTCCATCCTGTTCAATTCAACAAAATGAGTGGGAAGACCTGTTTGATGTACTACAAGGCCCAGATATTCAAACTGCGCTCAAAAGTAGCGCAACAGCAGGAGCAAGCACAAACCAGTTGCGCAAATGCGCAACAGGTGCGATATTCAAACATGGAGCAGAGCAAATTGCGCAAGCAACCAACGTCTCAATATCGCACATACTGCGCCATCGCGCAACCAGGTAGGAGAGGCTGAGCCAAAATGCTGCGCTATGGCGCAACCATGGAAGCTCAGCTGAGCAGTGCAGACTGCAAGTAGTGCAAGCACAGCCCCCAGCAATGGAACTGCACATCCAGGGAGGCAGGCTGGGCCCACAGCCATGCCACACATGGGCACAGGAACTCACTGCAGAACCCACACCACACTGGCACACCCCAAGCACAGCATCACTGGGGTGGGACGGATGATCCACATGCCCATGGGGACAAGCCAACTAAAGCATAGCAGAGCCATGACACCCCAGCACAACCACTGGCAGGCAGAGTACCACCCAGGGGTTGACAACCACAGTGCACATCAGTCCCCCCATCGCACAGCACAGCGTGCACGTAGCCCCAAGACACGCTCATGTGCAGTGACAGGCACTGCAGGAAACACCATGCACCCCTGTGCACATGTCAACCCCATGCTGCAGAGAAGCAGACCAGCCAGACCCACCCTGTGCACCCAGCAGTGGGTGGCAGCAGATGGCAAGAGCAACAGAAAGGCAGTGCTATTCTGGTGATCCCCATGGACACACACACACACACACACATATACCCAGGACCATAGTAGCCCAGATGGCATTACACCTCTGCAACGGAGCACCCAGAGCCAGTTGCAAAAGACACCAACACAGCAGTTGTACCAAAATAGAAATGTATATTTAAATAAAAACAGTGAACAACAAAGGTCAGACTATGTACAAGTTGGGGGACAGGTAAAAGCAGGGTTGTTCAAGGGGAGGGAATAAAAACTTGGAGAGGGAAGGCAGGGTGAAAGGGATGGGTGAAGGTGAAATGAAAGGTGGGCTACGGCCCAGCTTGCTCCTGCTCCTCCCCCTGCTGGCGTCCCCTCCTGTGCCTGCGCCGCCGTTCCCCCTGGCGCTGTAGGGCTTGCAGGACCTCCTGGTTGTCCAACACCACCTGGGTCAGGCGCCGCAGATCATGTGCCATGCGCCACAGCACACCGAGGCCTAGGAAAATGGGAACACAGTCAATCGCTGAGACTGACCACAACCCTGAACACCACCCAACCTGCAACCCATCTAACCCAATGTCCTGCACATGTGATGGCATGCACCCACCCACAGTGAACATGCACATGGCCATCACAAACAGGCGGCACCAGCCATACGCACCACCGCCCACACACACTGCCCACATCAATCACAGTACAAACTACGCTGTCATGTGATGTGGCAAGCGTGCGATGCCAGTTACACAGCTATGTGCCCAGTGCATGCCTGGACCACCTGTGATGCATACACAGACGGTCGTGATGCTGCACTGTGATGCAGGTCACCTGTGTCACTACATACATGGAGACATAGACAGTGTCGGCGAATGGGAGCCTATGGGACACCCAGTCTGGCCATTTGGCCTTGTTGATCACTCTCTTGTCCTATAAGTCCGTTCCCCCTCACCCCTGACCTCCAGAAGTCCCTCATGGCGAACCCACGCATACATATATCCCGTGACCAAGTCAGCCCCCACCACATCCTCTGGCAGGGTGTTCCACTCGTCCACCACCCATCATGTGAAGAAACACTTTCTCATGTTCCTCTTAAACAAGCCCCCCCAACTGCATCCCATGCCCTCTAGTCCTGGAACATCCTTACGCTTACAAATATTGTTTCCTGCACTCTGTTCCCCTGTACAATACTTGTATGTCCCCATCATATCCCCACACCTGCTCCCTCCAGGGAGTACATGTTCAGTTCCGTCAACCTGTCTGCATAGGACTTGTGATGCAATCCATGCACCATCCATGTCGCCTCCTGTGAACGCTCTCCACCCAGTCCCTGTCCATACGGGTATGTTCTCCAGAACTGTACACTGTACTCCAGTGTGGGGACTCACTACTGTTTCGTATAGTGGAATTATGACCTCCCCTTTGGTTGTGTCCAGCATGGTTGGTGGTCCTGCCCCCCCAGCATGCAGTAGCATCCATGACGTAATGATACTCACACTCCTCCAGCAGCTCGGTCTGCCGCTGCTGCTGCTGTTGCTGCTGCTGCTGCTGCCGCTGCTGCTGCTGATGCTGCTGCTGTGGCCCGACAGCCTGTGGCACTGGGGCCCTGGCATGGCCCACATCACCATTGTCCGGCGTCCTCACCATCCGGCCTGTGGGAGACATACGGTGAGACAAACATCAGTGTGACTCAAAAGCAGAGTTCCCCCTGCCCCAGTGAGACTGCCTGCCCACACAGCCATAACCATCCATCGCACAGCTGCACACACTGACACACCGATGCACAGCCACCCAGGCACACACACCCCTACAGAGAATATAGGTGAATAGATGGTACACTCCCAGTGGCCTAGGCACCAGGCCCGCCTAGGCACGGGAGCAGCGCGTCAATAGTTCGGGTCCCTCCAGCGGAGAATCACTGTACCGTGCCGGCACTGCTCAGCAGACCGGCCCGCCAGTGACCCACCAGGTCAGTGGCCACTTGCTGCCACAAATGGGTCCTAGGTCCGTGAGGGGGCCTCACCATATAGTCCCTCATAGTGGGCTCCACTAGGGCCACCAGGTTGGCCACTTCAACTGGGCTCCAGGACACCGCCTCCTCCTAGCCATGGCCCCAACTACAGCGAGGCAATATGGCGCCCGCTGCGCTGTGACCCCACGTGGAGTTGTTGCAATAGACCAGCACAGGCTCCAATCGCTGTTCGCACAGCACGTCACTTTACATGGCGCTGCACGAACGAGAAGCGCCAATAAGGAACATACACAGGCATGCCCACAGCGCCAGGGGTCAGAGGGCATACACAAGGTCACGGCAATGACGCAAGGCTACGCACAGCGCCATGGGATGTATAGGCATCCTGCGCGACTGCTAAGCATAGCACCAGTGCCACAGTGGACTATCGCGCAGAAGTGCCACAGCGCCATATAGTGCCCAGTGCTGTAGCGCCACTGGCACAATGGTGGCCATGGCCAGAATCGCCTATCGCGCTCAGCAGGTCTGCAGCGCGATCGACGCATGCGTAACCTGTCTGGGCATGCGCAATGCAGTGTAGCACACAGCCACAAACATGCGCCATCGGCTCAGCCGGACCTTCCCTATTCGCTAGCGCAAATCGCGATATTCAGCCGACATATACAAATCAGTCGATCAGCCATGCAAAGCGCAGATGGCGATTAGCATGTCATTAAAGTTCGCCACACCCCATTTGCATGTGTTGCACTATAAAAATGCGACACTGGGTTGTGGCGGCCAGATTTGGTTATTGCAGGTGAGAGGTGAGTTACATGCTGTGTGATGCTCAGGACAATGCTCATGGGCAGGGGTGCTGGAGGATGTCATAGGTTGAGGGGGCTGAGCATGATGAGGGCACTTAGGAAGGGGCAGAGGGCACCCTTTCCATCAGTATCTGCCATGCGGAGAGGAAAGGGGGCTTCTCCCGCCCCCAGCCTGCAGCCATGCTCATGGGGAAATGCTATGGACTGCACAGTGACAGGTGTCCACTTCCACCATCACAGATCACCATGACTGGCGAGAACCAGGCTGAGGCTGTGGACGGCGGGCGTGGGAGGAGGCCGAACTTCACCACAGCAGAGACTGAGGCCCTCTTCCAGGCCTACCTGGAGGATGAGCCGCTATTGAGTGGGCGGAGGGCACCCTCAGCAGCGTGCAGCTGCATGGGAGGGTAGCTCTGGCCGTCAACCTGCACGGAAGCCACCAGCGCTCCGTGCAGGAATGCCGCAAAAAGATGGGGACTGACCGCAGGAGGCTGAAGGAGAAGGTGGCAGCCTTCAGGGTGGCACGTGCTGCCACTGGTGGGGGACCACCGGTGGTGTTGCAGCTGACCCCGACCGAGGAGACACTGGTCGCGGCCATGCAGCCGAGTGCCATTGCGGGTGTTCCAGGCGGAGGATTCCAGACGGGTGGAAGCCCATCACTGCACGGTATGACATGGTGATGTTGTGGGGGGCTGTTGTTCACATGCACTCACATGTACTCTCTTTCTGTTTCAGATCCTGTTCGTCTGCAGGAGACAGTGGTGGTGGGTGCTGACAGTGAGGCAGACCTGCTGGACCAGGAGGAGGGACCATCCACCTCCGCCAGCACCCTGCAGGCACTGCGGCAGCAGGCTGGCTGGCCCAACAACTCCGCCGGCAGTGATACGGGTGCAGGGGGTGCACAGCCTGTGTCACAGCAGTCTGGCATGCAGGTGTGCCAGCATGCTGTGCCTATGGCAGTGGCACGCACGGCACTATTGATGATAGCAGGCCTGCAATGGCCAGTGATAGATGTGTCCCACGAGGGACACATGGCAGGCCATCACGTGCCCTGGCCGCCCTGCTCCACACCTGTGTACCAGCATGCTGGCACAGTCACAGGCTGGGCCTGTCAGCACCCGTGGGGCAGCATCGGTGGCTGAGCAGGTGTCTGGCACTGTTGACAGCACAGGGGTGGAACAGGTGGACCTGGGGGCTCAGCAGTTGGAGGGGCGGCAGCAGCAGTTGCACACCAGGCCTGGGGGGACAGCGTCAAGCAGTGGCACTTGTCCACCGCCCTTAGATCCGCCCATACCTGGTCCTGGCGAACAGCGGCCACCCTCAAGGGGTGCTGTGCACCAGGACCATCCACACCCTGGGGGTCACGATGCCATTGGGGCACAGTACCCTTTGGACGCGCACACCCGCCTGCTGCAGGAGTCGGTACAGCTGCAGGGCAGGTTGCAGGTCCGTGGGCGCACTGACTGTGTCCGTGGAGCGGCATAGCAGGTGTGCTCGGGACCGGGCGAGATGGTCCATATGCGGACGGATGTGACGCTGCCATCGACAGGCTAACCCAGGCAGTGGTCTCTGTGGCGACCGCGTTGACCACACTGTCTGGTGACCCTGTTACCACACCCACACAGTCTGCCTCCACTCCCGTTCCGGCGTCATGCGACACCAGGCCTGTCGATGCCGGTTTCTGCTGTGGGCATCCTGAGCACCCTGGTGCAAGTTTGTTTGCGGGATGCAGACCCTGTGCGGGCAGGTCGCGATGCGCGCACTGGGACCCTGGTGGTGCACTAGTGCCACCCGATGTGGCCCCTCGCAGCCTGCCAGTGCTGCTAGCCATGGCGGGGCATGCCCCGCATCCGTGGTGGCGTGGGACAGTGCTCCCCTGACTGAGCTGTCTCCCAATGCAGGCCCTGTCTGGTGCTGCCCTGTGTGCAATGTGTGTCATGGTGGGCAGTGCACTGCTGGGTGCTCTGCTCACCAAGCTGACACTGCGGACCACCTGCACACTCTCCCAACTGCTGTCCACAGGTGCGTGTGGATGATGATGCCTGCATTGCACTGTACACAAGGTGCAAGGTTGCCCAGGTCCTGACACACGTCGTGGACAGTCCAGGTGGTGAGGGTGGTTGGTGGTGCTGTGTGTGGTGTGTCATTTCGCAGTGCTGTGCTGCTGCCCTGTATGCTGCCTGGTGTGTGTGTGTGTGTGTGTGTCCATGTGAGTGCTCACCCTCTCTGATGGTGTGTTGGTATGCCTGGACCCTTCAACTCCCTGACCTTCATGCACGTGTGTTCCCTGTGTGCCTGTGGTTTGCGCATGGACAGTGTTGCCTGCACATGTCCCTTGACTTACCTGTGTTGTGCGTAGTGCTCTTCTGCAATGGTGTCCCGGTGCAGCTGGGCCTGCCGTGTCAGTCGGGGGTCCCTCCATCCTAGGGGGCGGCTCATCACCCACATCACCGGCGCCACTGGCGTCCCCATCGCTGTCCCCTCTTGGACCTGTATGGCTATCCATGGTCTTTAGCCATGTTGTGCAGAGATGCAACAGGCCAGGAATACCACAGGCCTTCTGGGGCTGTACTGTAGGAGCTCCGCCCGGGGAGTGTCCAGGCATCGGGCGTGCCTTGAGTATCCCAAACACCCGCTCTATGATGTTCCGTGTGGCGTGTGCCTCATTGAAACCGTGCTGCGCTGGGGTCGTGGGCGCCGGTATGGTGTGAGCAGCCAGGGACGGTGGGTATCCACAGTCACCTGTGTGGAGATAGTGGAGATCAGTGTCAGGTCAGGTCCATATGCCCTATATCCTTGTGTGCCACTACCATGGCACCTGTGTCATTCCCACCCTTGCACAGAGTTTGCATTCCATACATGTGTACTCACCCACTGATGACCCATGGGGATGTTCCCACTCCGAATCGATGGCACAGTGCAGATTGGTGCCATATGAAGGCATCATGTGCTCCGCCAGGGTGTGTGGCACAGACATTGATGATGCGCCCAGTGGCATCACACACCACCTGGCAGTTGACACTCAGAAGCCCTTTCGGTTGCGATACGCGCGTGGCCGTGGGCCAGGTGGCGTGCGAATGCCACATGGGTGCAGTCTATGGCCCCTAGCCGCCAGGCATATGTGCTACCCTGTGGAACTCCTGCATGTTTGCTGTGCGGCTCTGCGGCGGTGCTGGGGAAATGGATGTACTCCGCGGCAGCATGAGGGCAGCAGTGTGCTGAGAATTGGGTGAGGATGCGTGGCGTGGCCGACTGCGTAATGCCTGTGGTGTCACCTGTCGGCCTCTGGAAGATCGCCCGTGGCGACAGGCACATGCAGGCTGTCGCCGTGTCTCCACCGGACAGAGCATGACTCCGTCATGAGGGTGCCTGCATCCACATCCTGCACAACTCACTGAAACGTCTCAGTATTGCCCTATTCAGGCAGTACCGACCTGTCTAAACATCTGTACACAGCTCAAGGCTGATGCGGGCACGACACCGCATGTCAGAAGTGCAGCCGACAAGCCCCTCCCACGACCCGTCCCCTGCAGCATGCTGTCTCCCCCTCATTACACTTCCATGTGGAAGCTGACACTGTCCATCTCCCTGGCTCCTGCCCCAGCTGCTGTTCCTGTGTTACCCCCACTGCCCCCACTGCTGCTTCCACTGCACCGGCACTCCCCACTGGCCTCTCTGTCCTCCAGGACCCACTGTCCCTCTCTGCCCTTCCTGCTCCTGTCTCTGTCTCTCTCTCTCTCTCTTCTCTGTCTCTCTCCCCGGTTTGCGGCCTGCTAGGATTCTTGCCGCTCCCTTGAGCCTTTTATTTTGGCTCACATCCAGTACTAGCGCATCCTCCGGCTGAGCCACTCTTGCGCGTGCGCAAGTGTTTAAGACTCGCATTGCGCACTTATGCATGGACCCGCCCCTTGATTGCGCATGCCTTCATTTCCGATTGCGCTGTGGCTCTGGCGTGTTTTCAGTGGTAGCAACTGGCCCCTTCTGAATATCGAACGATGATTTTGGAGTTGCGCATTGATAACCCTTCTGTTGCGCATGGCGCAACCCTTTTGAATATCTGGGCCCAGGTGTTTCACCCAGATTTCAAACCAAACCAACATTAGATAAATTATACATGTCCATGTTACTTGGTGCTACAAAATGCGTATTTTTATTTATGCATTTATCACTGTGAAAAAATGATGAGCTTCAAATTGTGAATAAATTTAAAGACATCAAATTTAACTTTAAATAAATCCAGTTTTGGAGTAGGAACGAAACTCAGTCCTTTGCTCAGTACTAAAACTGTGTCTGTGTGAGTTCAATATTTGTCAAGTTTACTGTTGATATATTCTGCCCCTCAGGCTTCTGGAATTTGTAGTGACTTTGCTTTCCTCCCCGCCTTCTCCTTCTATTCTTCCTCCTGTAACTATTCTCTTGAGATTTTGCTGATTGTTCTTTTTCCCTTGTTTGTGTTTTACTAAAAAAGGCCCCACATCAGTTTGTGTTTCAGATACAGGTTGTTCACTATGTTCTGAACCACTTGGTACTAAAGGTTGCTACTGGCACTGTTCTCTAAATCACACAGATTTTGATCTATTCCAGTTTCTGTTTCTATCAGTTTATCTCTGTCTCGTTAATGATCTCCCACAGCTGACAGAACATACTTTGCACTCCCAGGTGAACCCTCTCTTGTTTCAAAATCACCACAGAGCCTTGCCAGTTTGTTTTTCTTCCAGACAAATAACTCTTTCTCCACTTTATTGGTCTTATTGATTAAATATGTATTCAGACGCTCAAAATCTGGGTCATCCTTATATGTTTTTAACTTATTTTGAATGGCACTAATTTCTTTAGTTATATTGTCCAAATGTCATTTGTCTCAATAAACTAAAGCTGTCATTAATTTCACAGAGCATTCCATTCTCCCATTCATTTTTAAATTTCACATCCTCAAAACCGCAAGTAGGAACTTTATCTATTCGTAAACCTCTGGGACATCATCCCTGTTCTATATAACATTCAAGAGTTATCTGATTAAAAAACTGATTGAGCTCTTGCGTTCTTAAATTTTCCAGGTTTTTAAACAATTCCAACACATTAAAGTCTATTTCCAAGGTTGTTTGGTTTGTGCCATCAAATGATGCTAATTGGGGTCTGCTGTCATCTAAGACAGACCGCTTCAGCATCCTCCAAACAATTACTTTCAGCTGCATATGTTTCAGGTGTCTATACTGGGAGTGCCGGTGTCTGCCTTAGACTGCTAGTCATTTTGTAATTTACTTAAATTCAAGCTGAGTTCAACTGAAATTACTTGACTTTCAGCTCCTCCAAAATGAAATTGACAAATTTCCTTAAGCAGTGGATAAATATTCAATAAAATGTGGGCTAAATGCTCACCTGTGAAAGTCCATGGCTACGGTGCTATAGTGATCATTTTGACCACCTGCTGCAGCAAAATGCAATTCATGATCTGGCTTCGAGGGGTCTCTTGCAGCAACAGCATTAGGACTGAAGCCGGCAGGCACCAGAACCCCATGGAAAACCTCTAGCTAGCAGTCATTAGCAGCCCTACCTCAGTTCTTTTCCCACCATCAACCCACACAAGTCGGACCTTCATGGATGCCTTCCGCTATAGTCGACTGCCATTTTCTTTGTGTTACCTGCGCTTTATTATTTTACTTAAATTTCTTCAATTTACAGTGATTTCTGCATGTCTTCTCCATTCTCTTCTGTGGAGCGATGGTGAATGAAGTGTGCTTGTGGAAAGCAGCTTCCCCACAAGGACTGCCACTTGTCATGTCTGCTTTGCCTAGGCCCAGACCTCAACACTGAGGCCTGCCAGCACTGCAAGGATTTTAATCAGTGCACCCGGTTCCACCACCAGAAGACCCTGGAAACCTTCCTGCTATAGCAGTAGATTTCATCAATGGAGGAGGAGCTCCACAAAAGTACCTCTTCTTCCCTGGCCTCCGGGGTTTCTACTTCTTCTTTATCCAGAGAGAAGAAGTCTTCAGGAAAGCACAAACAGCGTGAGAAACACAGGGACAAACCCTGGTCAGCTTCCCATTCCTAGTCCCCATGCAAGTTAGTGAATGAGCCTGGGTCTTCCTCCTGCAGGAGGTCTGCCCCTTCCACCCCAGCAGCCCTCACCTCTTCTGGGCTACCGGTGGTCAAACCACCCATCCTTATTACCATTATGGGCAGTGGTTCTTCAGGGCTCGGGACTTCATCCCCAATTTCTCAGCCCCTGAAGCTCAGGCCTTTACATCAGATGGACACTCAGCCAGGTGACTCGACAGGGTCCTCTTCGGGTAGCGGGTCTTTACCTGTCGCTCTCCCGATCCAGGCATCAGCCAAGTTGGCTCCAACTTCAGGGACCAATGCCATCAAGCGATGCCAGGGGCATCTGTTTACCTCCCCCAAGAGAGTGATGACTCTGCCCCACTCGGGAGCGAGCTCCCCAGGACAGGCTTCTCCTTCTCAGCCAATGCCGACTGTATCACCAGACCAACATCAGCCCACACCCATCTGGTTAACGCTGACCACTACGTCATTGACCCCAGCGATGCCTCAGCAGTCGCCCCATAATTCTCCACTTTGCTAGCTGACCCTGTCGTCACTAGTCCAACATGTGGTCCTTTCACCCCAGTTAGACTGACGCCAGATGGCTCTCAGCCTCAGGGACTGACGCCCATTAACCAGACTCCCATAGATCTGATGCCCAGGTTACCACAGCCTAAGGCACTGATGCCGAGGCCCTCCAATCCTACCTCACTGACGCTGGCTTCCCCAGTCATGCCTCAGAATCCACCCACCAACCTTAATGCCCTTTTTGCCACCTGGAGGGTGTACTTTAGGGACAAGGAGTCCCCCAAGGAGCCTCCTAGTCCAGCTATTAAGGGCCCTACTCTGAATCCAGACAAGGATCAGGTCCCTCCTAGGAAGACCCCAAGGCCACCTCCTGGAGAACTGACACCTCAGCCTGAAGGAGCTGGAACCAGTCAACCGAGGACTCACCAACGAAGGCATCATCACTTGCCCTCTCCAGACTCAGGCGAGTTGGGAGGATATTCCTCCTCCTCCTCTTCAGAGGAGTCTGAAGGTGCTGACTTACCATCAGAGCCAGAACAGCCCAGAGATACCCCTTGATCTCCTTCAGATGACCTTATTTTTATGGTGGTAATAAGGCACATCCAATCCATTTTGGGTTGGAACATGGAGGAAGTGGACCCAGAGACGTCAGCTGGTTGCCTTCCTTTGTAAGAAGGATTCACCGTGTTTGGTTGTTCCTACCCTTATTGATTTCTTCAGAGATGTCAATAGAGCTGCTTGGAAGTGACCTTCTTCTACTTTGGTGACATCCAAGAGGGCAGATCACCTATATAACGCTCCAAGAGATGAGCCTTTTTATGTGGAGCACCCAGAGCCTGACTCAGTAGTCATTAATGCTGCCCATGACCACTCTCAGTGGCCCAGGCACCTGAGCACTCAGCCTCCGACAAAGACTCCAGACAGATAGACCAATTTGGCAAGAAGGTCTATGCATCTGCCATCTGCACTATCCATTCCCTGAACTTCCTGGTCTACATGGTCCAATACCAGAATGCCCTGTTGGAGAAGGCCTTAGAGGTCGCATGTGACAGGGTAGAATAGGACCCTGTCCCATTTATTATGGAGAAAGTGTGTAAATGCAAGGATCTGTATTCTTTCCTTTTCTGTCTCTCCCGTCTGGTTGCGCAGCCAAATTTTCCTGTGAGACTTCGGACTTGATCAACCTGAACAGTCTAGCAATCCTTTGCCTCTTACTGTCTCTCTGTTTTCTCTTGCTGTCTGTTTTCCTCCCTTGCATATCTATATCTGATAATATAAAATTATGAGAATCAATGTATGGCGTGAAACTGATATTGGGATCCCCTTTGTTTGAAAGATGTTTAGTGTTGCTATTGAAATGTATATATTTATAAGTTGAGATAACTGTGGGAAGCCGGGGTCATTTGAGTGCAAATGCCTGAGCCTTTTGCAAAGGCTGTGAGGACCACAGGAAGTTCTCAATGTTCTAAGCAGCTCCTGAAATTTAAAAAAGAACAGGATGCTTACAAAGGATGGGGGTTGAATAAGTCTTATAAAAACAGCTAAGCTAAGCTGAGCTGAAAGGGAGATATTTTTTCCAAGAAATATTTTTTAAAAGAGATTTTATTTTACTTCTGTATATAGTATTCTGAACAGGTTTATTTTATTTTATTTTATGTTATTGTAACTACAAATAAACAGTTCTGTGGAATTTTACAACTGCTTCTGGGTTTTCTCTATGCTTCCTGAGCTGTGCCTCGATGACAGATGGTGTCAGCCTAAGTGGAATTTAAACCATACATACCCTAAGACAGGAGATTTGTATGTGGGTACCAGACCTAGTACCAGGGAAGCACAGAGGAATGTATGGATTCTGCAGCAGCAAGTCCAGGAGTGGTTACCAGGAGAATGGCAGCCAAACTAGCAGCAACAGAAGTCCAGTCTAAGATTGTGCAGCCAGCACAAGTTATGGAAAAAGAACAGGCAGTGGCAGAACCTGAAAGCCTGATGGACTTTTTCAGATGGTGTGCTATACAACAAAAAGAGACTGAAACACAGAGAGAAAAAGAGATTCAGTGTTTAGAAGTGCAAAGGAGAGAAGAAATGCAGTAACAGAAGCAACAGATGAGAGAAGAGATGCAATGACAGGAGCAATGATGGCTGGATGTCTTACAAGCTATCGAAGGCAGAAGATCCAGCACAGACCCAGATGAGCAACAAAATGCAAGCAACTTAAAGGCCATTAAACTTACTAAGTTGTGTCCCTCAGATGATATTGAGGCATACCTGACAACCTTTGAAAGAGTTGCCACAGCTTGTCAGTGGCCAAAGCAGCAATGGGCAATCAGGCTGGTACCTTACCTGACAGGTAAAGCCCAACTTGCCTACAGCAGTATGGACACTGCACAGTCAGAAAACTATGACCTGGTGAAAGCGAAATCCTGAAAAAGTATGACATCTCCAGAGAGACCTACAGGCAGAGATTTCGATCTCTGAGATACAACTCGGTTGACAATCCTTGAGAAGCCTTCACCCGACTCAAAGAACTCCTGATGAAGTGGATCCAACAAGAGAGCAAAACAGTTACACAGATCATCGACACATTTGCCATGGAGCAATTCATCAACATATTGCCTACAGATGTGCAGCTGTGGGTAAAGGAACACCGACCAGAGAATGGGGAAAAAGCTGTGTCTTTGGCTGAGGACTATCAAATGGCCAGACAGATGCCATAGCAGCAAGATAACAGCCAAGCACTGGTGAGAAACTCTTTTTCCCATTTAAACTCCAAGCCTACTAAGAACTCTGGTAGGGGTAGCAGATCTGTGCCAAAATACATTATCTGCTATAACTGTAATAAGCCAGGTCATTTTGCAAGAAACTACTGTAATAAAGAGAGTGGCACTGGAGCAGATTTGTCCTTGGCAAACTGGGGCAAGTGCCTCACAGATGTGAAGGTGGGGAATAAGACTGTAAAGGGACTCGATTCGTGAAGCAGACAGACCCTAGTGCATGTTAAAATGCTTGGAAAACATGGTGCAAAGGGACCAGGTACCGGTGTCATTTGCATCCATGGGGACACTCAATACTATCCCACCACCCAAGTGACTCTGACTATTAAGGGTGTGCCACACCAAATGAAAGTAGGGGTAGTACCAAAGTTACCTGTACCTGTGATTATTGGAAATGACTTTCCAGGATTTACTGAATTAATCAAAGAGGGAGTAAGTCCTGATGTTTCAGCATCTGTGGTGACAAGAGCTCAGGCAAAGAAAATTTCAGATGGTGGGGACACATTTCCTTTCAGTGATTTTGATTCAGACTTGTTTGAGCACAGCTCCAAGATCCTGAAATCCAGAAAAGAAAGAAAAAGCCTGAAACAATACTGGCAAAAAATGACTGATGGATATGAAGGGTTAAAATATGAAAATGCTGAAACTAAATTGATAACTGATTGTGATTTTCTTTCAGAGCAAGCTAACAATGTTTCTCTCCAGGGTTATTTCAAGCAGCTAGGAGTAAACCCAAAACAGGGTGGACCAATGTTTAAAAAATGTAATGGGTTACTGTACAGAGTTTGGGTTAAACCTCAGACACAGGAACAGACAGAACAGTTGTCTGTACCACAGAAGCATAGAACAGAATTGTTATAGATAGCACGTGATAATCCTATGACTGGTCACTCGGGGAGGGATCGCACCCTTGCCAGATTGCTGTATAGATTTTATTGGCTGGGAATTCATGAAGGTGTTGCTACCTATTGTAATTCCAGTGCTGAGTGTCAGAAAGTAGCCCCAGTCACTAGAAAATACAAGGTGCCCCCGGTACCCCTACCCTTAATAGATGTGCCTTTTGAGAGAATTGCAATGGATGTGGTTGGTCCTTTAGATAAAAGTAAAAAGGGTAATAGATTTATCCTGGTAGTATGCGACTATGCTGCTCGATACCCAGAAGCAGTTCCAATGCGTACTGTTACAGCCCCAAAAGTCACAGCAGAGCTAGCCAAAATTTTCAGCAGAGTGGGCATACCTAAAGAAATTATTACCGATCAGGGTAGCAGTTTTGGTGCTGCATTGCTTAAGGATCTGTACAGACTGCTAGGTATCACTGCCATAAGAACCTCCCCCTATCACCCTCAGACAGACGGTCTTGTTGAGCATTTTAACAAAACCTTAAAATGCATGTTAAAAAGGTTTGTAAAAGGGGAAGGGAAAGATTGGGACCATTACTTGCCTTACCTACTTTTTGCTTACAGAGAAGTGCCACAGGCATCAACGGGGTGTTTGCCATATGAAATGCTGTATGGTAGGCAGCCAAGAGGGCAACTGGATGTGATAAAGGAAACGTGGGAAGATAACCCCACTCAGAAACAATCTATATCTTCTTATGTACCTACTCTATTTGTATTATGACTGCCTCATCCATTGTTGTACCAAACACTTGTATGCACATTTTTTTGTTTCTTCTGTACTACTGTACCATTGTAACTCCCTACCCCAAGGGCGCATCTGGAATCGAGCGGTACACTGCTCAGCATGCCTTCCTGGTAAATCTCTTAAATAAATAAATAAATATGTGTGCCCTAAGAAAGAAACTGGCAAAATATGTTGAATGGGGTAAAAGAAAAGGTTTTCGAGCAAGGTGACAAGAGTTTTTCTACTGTTACCCACAACAGAAAATAAGTTGTTAATGAAGTGGCAAGGGCCATATAAGGTTCTTAGATGTATTGGCACTGTTAACTGTGAGACTGAGACCCCTGACAAGAAAAATCCAGGCCGAGCAAAAGGGGTTGAGCATGTAATAGTAACAAAGAATTCTCGTCCTATTAGGCAAAAGTCATACAGGTTGCCAGAGCGGTTAAGAGCTGATGTGGTTAAGGAAATACAAAAAATGTTAGTAGAGAGTAGAAGGTTTTGGAAATAAACAGTTTTGTGGAATTTTACAGCTGTTCCTGGGTTATCTCTATGCTTCCTGACCTGTGACTCGATGACATCGCTCAAGCTCAGCCGGATACTCCTGGCAAATCCGAGCTGTTGCACCTTTTGAAATCAGGCTCAAATGTTGGTACCCATGTTCTCCGAGCCTCCTATGACTCGGCGGATTCTGCAGGTAGAGCTGCGGCTATGGGAGTTTGCCTCCATTGCTACTCCTGGTTCAGAGTCTCTGGGCTTGCTCCGGATGTGCAATCCAAGATCTTGGACGCCCCTTACACGGGTCCTGTTCTTTTCAGCACGGATTCTCAGAATATAATTACTCAGAATATAATTACTTACCTTCAAGAGTCAAACAAGGCTCTGTGCTCAGTAAAAACCTTATACCGGTCTCAGCCTAAATCCTTCCAGCAGTGGCCCTTTCATCACCCTGCCAAACAGCAACCCAAGGCCAACAACCCAGGGATGCCTTTAAGCAAAAAGATACTACACAGGCCACTGAAGGTTCAGTCCCCAGAGCTCACAGAACCTCCAAGGCCACTTTGTCTGTCCCTGGGTCTTCAGCCTGACTCCTTAACCGACCCCCTGGCTCCAGCCGAAATGCTGGGGGAGGCAGTGGGAGGTTGTTTCTTGCTCTACCAAGAAGGTTGGCACAGAATAACTTCAGACCAATGGGTGCTTCAACTAGTGGAAAAGGGGCACACTCTAGAGTTCACAGAGATACCCCCGGACAATCCCTCATTGCCCTCTCACTACCCTCAGGCCCACCTCGCCCTCATCCAAGAAGAGATCCAAGCGCTCCTGCAAAAACAGGCCATAGAACCCATCCCATTAGTGCAATGGGGGAAGGGATTCTATTCTCATTTCTTTCTGGTCCTGAAGAGAATAGGAGATCTGCATCCAATCTTAGACCTCAGCCACCTGAACCAGTATATAGAATACAAATGATGATAACTCTCCCCAGCCTTCTCCCCCTGCTTCATCAGGGGGACTGGATTTGTTCTCTGGACATGCAGGATGCTTATCTTCATATCTTGGTCTTCCCACCACACAGGAGGTTCCTTGGCTTCCGCTTCCAAGGAGGCCATTACCAGTTTCAGGCCCTACCATTCAGCCTGTCCTCGGCCCTCGGGTCTTTACAAAGTGATTTACAGTGGTAGCTGTGGCCATTACATCTTCCCCTATCTTGGCAATTGGCTTCTGACAGTTCCCACCAGAGAGCAGTTGCTCAGAACCATGGAGGCCACCTTCTCCAGGATCTGGGGGTCACCCTCAGTCTCCCCAAATCCTTCCCTTGGTCCAGCCAGAGACTTCCATACAACATGGAAATCTTGGACACCACCCAAGGCAAAGGTTTTCTGCCCCAGACAGGGCAGAGCACCTCAAGGCACAGGCTGAACTGGTCTCATTGTCTTGCCAGGTCCCAGCCAGATCATTTCTCAGACTCCTGGGACACATGGCAGCAGCCATTGCAACAGTTCCCCTGGCTCACCTGCACATGAGGGTAGCCCAAAGGAGCCTTCAGATCCAATAAGATCAGCGTACAGACAATTTGGAGCTACTGGTGTCAGTCTTCAATCCAGTACTTCAGACTCTGGAGGGGTGGTTGAACCCTACCAACCTTTCCAAGTGGTTTCACTTTCAGACTGAATTGCCTTGTCAGATCCTGACCACGGACGTGTCGAGCCAGGGGCGCCCATCTGGCAGACCATCAGACCCAAGGGATCTGGTCCCCACAGGAGCAGCATCTCCATATCAGTGTGTTGGAGGTGTGGGCGATCCTTTACGCCCTCAGGCTTTCCAGACAAACCTGCTCTTGGGCCTTCTTTTGATCCAGATGGACAATATGTCAGTTGTCTTTTACATAAACAAGCAGGGGGAACACATTCTTACAACCCTGCAGGGAGGCCATGAGAGTCTGGTATTTGGCCATAGAACATCACCTGGACATGACTGCTGTGCATGTTCCAGGTGTTCTGAATACCTTGGCAGACAGCTTAAGCAGGTCCCAGTCCAAGACTCATGAATGGGAAATTCTTCCCTCTGTGGTCAAAGATCTCTTCGGCAGGTGGTGCCATCCAGAGCTGGACCTCTTTGCATCCTCATTCAATGCAAAACTGTACAGTTTCTGTTTGCTAGATCCAGGGCCTGGTGTTTTCTGGCAAGACGTGTTGTCCCTATCCTGGGCAGGGAGGTTTCTGTACACCTTCCCTCCTTTTTCATTACTGCAGAGAGTTCTTTCTCAAATTGCAGTCAGAAGGAGCAGAGATGATCCTGATAGCCCCTTACTGGCTGCGCCAGATATGGTTTCCACTCCTCCAACAACTAGCAGTGGAACCTCTTATCCTGCTGCCCCTGTGCTCTGTCTTGCTCTCCCAGGAGCAGGGTACTCTGGTCCACCTGGACCTCAAGTCTCTGTATCTTCATGCATGGCTCCTGCAGACTTAGCAGTTGCCTGATTTGGGGTTTCTTCCCAGGTTGTTGATGTCCTAGTGGCAGCCAGGAAGCCTTTCACTAGAGCCACTTATGCTATGAAGTGGAAGCAGTTCTGTATTTGGGGCACCGCTCATCACATAGACCCCTTCACCAGACAGGTGAACTAGATTCACCAGACAGGTGAAGGGGTCTATGTGATAAGAGGTGAATCTAGTTCCAGAGTACCTCCTTTCCCTGTCAGACTCAGGTCTAGGTTACTCATTGATTAAGGTGCATTTATCTGTCATCTCTGCGTACCATGCACCTATGGAAGGCAAGGCTCTTGCCCAGCTGGATCTTTCCTGCACCTTCTTGTGGGGATTTCTGCATCTGAAGCCTCCCATCAGGGACCCTGTCCCTTTATGGGACCTTTTGTTTATTTTAGAGAAGCTTACTTCTCCTTCCTTTGAGCCTGCCGCAAGCCGCGAGCTCCACTTTCTGTCATGGATAGTGTTGTTTTTAGTTGCTATTGCTTCTGCCAAGGATTTCTGAGCTTCAGGCTCTGATGTGTAAAGAGCCTTATTTGGTTTTCCACAAGGACAGGGTGTCCTTGTGGACTAATCCTAAGTTTTTGCCTAAGGTGGTGTCAGAGTTTACATTATATCAAGACATCCACCTTCCTATTTCCCAGAGTATTCCAATTAAGGGGAGGCCTTACTTCATACTCTGGATGTCCACCGGGTGCTTCACTACTACTTGGATTGCACCCAGCCCATTAGAAAGTCTGATCAGTTGTTTGTTTCTTTTGCCCCTAACAGAGTAGGGGCTCCTGTTTCTAAGCAATGTTTGTCAAAATGGTTAGCCAATGGCCTTGTTTATTGTTACAAAAAGTGTCATGAGTCATTACTGGGCCTGGTTAAATGTCATTCTACCAGGGGAGTGGCTGCTTCCTTTGCATCTCTCAGGAATGTGTCTGCTGCTGATATCTGCGCAGCTGTCACTTGGAGTTCTGTCCACACTTTCATTCGCCATTACAGCCTGGACATTGTCTCTTGCCATAGAACAGGTTATGGACTTGCCATCCTGCAAGGCTTCCTCTCTTGTGAGTCTTCTTTCTGTGCTCTCTGCCTCCTCCCAGCTGACCAGGGTCAGTCCTTACACTGCTTGGAACTCAGTCCTAATAGTGTTGCCTGCTGAAAGAGCCCCCTCAAAGTGAGATAGTACAGTTACGTAAGAACTTACCATAACAGTAGATCTTCAAGAGGAGCTCTTGCAGCAGGTGCTGCTTTCCCACTCTCCATCCCCTTGGTGGTTACTTCTCCATCTCTGACACCTCACTTTCCTCAGTGTAGAGGAACTTCCTTGGTCCTCCAATTTCTGTATGTGCTGGGGTGTCCAGCGGGAGAACTGAGGTAGGGCTGGGGGACTGCCCCTTTTATAGGTGGACATCAGGGGTTTACTGACATCAAGGGCAGTACCTCACTAATGACTGCTAGCTAGAAGTTTTCCATGGGGTCCTGGCACCTGCTGGCTTCAATCTTAATGGTACTGCCTGCTGCAAGAGCTCCTCTCAAAGATCTACTGTTACGGTAATTTCTGACGTAACTGTACTTTCTGATTGCTACCCATCTGACAATCTTGCATAAGTTATTCCACCACAGGTAGTGCACTCAGGAAAGCTGTACCGTTACCAACTCCAGATGCTGAATCCAAATCCTGTTAGGATACTGAAGAGTTGAGTGGCACTCTGGTCAAAAAAACAAGCGTTCACACACATTTATAATGAAGGTGAGTTTATCTGAATAACCCAACTCAAGGACGCTGACAGACAATGCCACAGCACTTCGACCTCATGGGTCTTCCTCAGGGGGTATGTAAGGGCAGGCAACAGATCCCCAATAAAAGGCCCCATTTTAAAGGATTTATATGGACAGAGGTGAAGCCCGGGCCACTGTACAGATCGGGGCTTCACCTCGCCAATCCTACCTGCAAGCACTATGTGAAATTAATAGTTACAGTACCTGAGCACTCATAAAAATATACTCCCGTTGTCAGTGTCGACTTACTTCAGAAGCAATGTAAGAGTTCAAACTGAGTATGTCACATCTTGTTAGTGCTCTTTTTACTGCTGCTCACTGATCCAGACTGTCATGCCGATATCAGATACATATTCTGTGAGTAAGCATATCAGGGCTAAGTAGTAGCTGCACAGTGTACTGCTGATTTAAAAAATTATTTAAAACAAAAGTGTGTAACCCCCCACAAATGGAGGTTCCTGAAAAGTCTTCCTCAAGCTTGCCTAAATGCTCACTGCCAGGCTGGTGTCCTGCGTTTTAGCGGTTTAAATGTGATTGCCAGAGAGTGCCTGTATAGCCTCTGTGTACTGTCTCTTTAAGAGCTGCCTGGATTGCAGTCATAAGTAATCTGAGAGGGAGCTCTGTTGAAAGATGTAACTATTTGCTGAAAAACATTTAGAGTGATAATGATAATATAGTTTGTCTAACCTGCCTTCTTTGCAGCAAGGACTGTTTTGTTTATCTCCACTATCTTGGTCCTGGACTGAGAATTGGACCAATCAGTACTGGTGGATCCTAAAATGGAGCCGGAGTACAGGAGCTGTCTGGAGTCAAAATCTGTAGGAATTGTAGTTTTGGTCTTTTTGTGCCTTTTTGCACCTGAAGGGGGAGCCTTTGTTGTGACTGACAGGAGGATCAGCCAACCGAATCTTTTGGATCTTGGGGAATTTTCTCAGGCTGCTGCAACTAGTTTCAGTTTTGAGTGGAGAAGTGAAGAAGTAACAGCTCGTGATTTTGAGCAGCAGTATTGTGTAGTTTTGCATGGGAGTACTGTGAAAGGGCTGAGTTTTGGCCTGTCTGTCTGTCTGCCTGCTGTCCCTGAGAGGGAAAATAGAGTTTATTCGGACTGAATTTGAGTTGTGAGGACTATTTAGGCCACTGGACTGTGACCAGGCTTTAACCTGAAGACCGAAGATTTGCTGAATGCGATCGACCTGTCAGGATTTCCAGCTGCTTTTGAATCCCCGGTTTGTGCAGAGACTTTGCGATCGTGACCGGAGAGCGGTTTGCCTGGTACAGAAGAATTTCCTTACATGTAAATGTGCTGTGTATTGAAAGTGGGTCGTAATTTGGTTCCCCACTGTGTGAACTGTGTTCTGCTTGCTGGTACTGTAGAGTCCTTTACATGTAAATGTGCTGTGTATTGAAAGTGGGTCGTGATTTGGTTCCCCACTGTGTGAACTGTGTTCTGCTTGCTGGAAGCTTTATCCAGCCTAATTGGACTGGATCCGCTTTCATCTCCATTCGGCCTGGGCCATGCCACGCTGGCCCTGCCAGACTACCTCACTGCACAGAGAAAGCCACCAACAAGAGACCTGCATGGGGATCAGCCCCCTGTTCCACACTTGAACAGGAACAATGCCTCGGCGAATCATGTGGGCCCTGCTTCTCCTGGCACTCCAGATTAACTACCTGCTGTCTCGCTTATCGTCCAGCCTGTGTCCAGTCTTGAGTATCGTGAGTAATCATCAGGGTAGCTCCCTGCAACAACTGCCTAATCTAAAAGTGTGTCATCTGATTGTCTTGTTGTTTTCTTTTCACAAACTGAGCCCTCTGGCTCCGGATTATGAATAGTGTGTGTCATGCATGTTGTTTTCTTCCATCACAGGGCCCCAACCAGCTGCAACGTTCCAGGCTAGCCCACCATTCTCCATCTGGCTACCCAGAGTGTGTGACTGTTTATGGACCCTGAAGTGCATGCATAACTGTTTGATTGATACAGCCTTTAAGCAAATTAACCTGATTACGCCCCTCCCTTGTTCAAGACCCTTAAATAAATCAGATCTATCTCTTTTTTGCATTTACCCTGACTGTGGTTCCAGTTTGTGCAAGAGTACTGTACTGCTGTTATTTGCTGTGTATAACCTTGTTTTACAGGGGGTTCCCATGGCCGGGCCAGAGGAAAGCCCTGGTGGTAAATGCAAACAATGTGGGTACTTGGGTGGTGTATCAGGGGTATTGTGAAAGTGACTATTGTGTATTGTTCCAGCCTCCAGTAAGGAGGGAAGGGGGTTACAGTGTCCCGGAGGGCTGTGCCCAGGTTAGTTTGACTACTACCAACCCAGACCTCCGGGTGGAGGCACCCATTTCAGAACTCAGGCCCCTTAACCTGCTACTAGCCAAGCAGGCAGGGGTAGTAGCCCTTGGGATAGAGCCACCTAGCAGTTACAAGTGCACCATGTGGCAAAGAACGAGGAGCGGTGGTGCTGATAGACAGCTGTATGCCATGACATTTTTTCTTAATCTGTTGTATTTTGCAACTATCTCCAATATTGGCACACTGAATCCAACGCAATGTCAAAATTTGGTGGGAAAATCACACTGAGTGTCTTGACATTTCTGCTTAGCTGTTCTATACACCACACTCTCATGCTGCTGCCATTGACATCAGTCCTTGAATGATGTCAATGGAAGACCAATCGTAGCTGAGATTGTAAAAAAAAGGGAGAGGTTTCCAGTGACGGAGATATTACTAAAAGGAACTTGATAGAACAGCTGTAGAGAAAATAACCACAGGACACATCATGCAGTGGTTTAATAATGTTGCTCTTTAGTACATAAACCCAAAACAGAACTGAAAACTTACCATTAAATTTATATCTTTGCCATTGATCTTTAAAGAGACAGCTACACATTTCCAAGATCCACTAGTGAATGTGCACATAGCAACATAAGTTTATGACTGTATACTACATATCAAAGGATTTGTAGCTGTCTCTTTAAAATGGGGCTTTTCATTGGGGATCTGTTGCCTGTCCTTACATACCCCCTGAGGAAGACCCACGTGATCGAACTGCTGGGGCATTGTCTTATCAGTTTCCTTGGGTTGGGCTATTCAGATAAACTCACCTTCATTATAAATTTGTGTGAGCGTTTGTTTTTTGACCAGAGTGCCATTCAGCTCTTCAGTATCCCAGCGGGATTTGGATTCAGCATCTGGAGTCGGCACCGGCACAGCCTTCCTGAGCACACTACCTGTGGTGCAATAACTTGTGTCAATTTGTATGATCAATAATGGTGCCTCCCTTGTTCCAGGTGAGTGCTTACACTGTTTGCAGTTTTCTTTCCAGTGCTACCTGTTTTAATTCCGTTGGCTGGTTTATTCTAGTTGTCTCAATACCACAAAGAAGTTCCATCACATTAGAAAAGCAGAGGGTGAGCCTTTTTTCATACTCCTACTTTCCTGATGAGGTAGGGAACTATTTACTATATTTTATTTGGGTCAAAGCTATGAGTATGTGAATGGCTCATATATGCTGGTACGTTAGAAGATGAACAGTTTAACTCAGAGCAGTGTAGAAGGGTGGTGGAACAAGCAAATAAAATGTTGGGGTGCATAGCCAGGGGGATAACCTCAAGGAGTCACGAGGTGCTCCTTCCGCTGCACAATAGTCTGCTTAGACCACACCTTGAATACTCCGTGCAGTTTTGGTGTCCCTACTTAAAGAAGGACATTGCGTTACTGGAGAGGGTACAGAGGAGAGCGACTAGGATGGTATTGGGGCTTTGGGAAATGCCTTATGAGGAGTGACTGGAGAGCTCAACCTATACTTGTTGGAGGAGAGAAGAGACAGAGGGGATATGACAGAGGTTTTCAAGTATCTCAAAGGGGGTCCATAGGGTAAGCCTTGAGAGGGTTCTGTAGCTAAGGGAACCAGGGGACACCCCATGAAGCTGGATGGGGGGAGACTTGGGGGGAAAGCAAGGAGGCGCCACTTCACTGAGAGAGTGGTGGCACCCTGGAATGCATTGCCCTGAGAGCTGGTGGCTGCTACTATGGTGGAGGAGTTCAAGAAGAGCTGGGATAAGTGCAGGGGGACGGTATATCCAGGAGCCCCGCTGGGAAATAGGGGTCCTTGTGTGGGAGGGAGGGCTAAAAATTGGCGCCCTGCATAGGCACTGACCATCGAGCAGACTCAATAGACTATAGGGCCTATTCTGCTGGCTTCATAGTATGTTAGTATGTTAATCTGTGTGGACCTACTGTCACATAATTAGAGGCATTGCGAGGACATAAGTGACTGGAGAGTTGATGCTGTCCAGAATGTTCATGTGCCCAAGATTCTATGCTGTCAACAGCCTTGGGCTGTGCCCTTTCCCCAAGTAGGGTTACACATTACCCATCTGTTCTGACTACCCATTGACAATGTAGGAGCTAACAGAAAAGGAAGTTATTGTAAGTATGAAGAAATTTCTTCTTTAAAGCGCCACTGACGCCTCAATAAGAACTTTGAAAAACATAATATTTGGACACAAAACAGCTTATATTTCTCATAAGCTCTCAATTTCTTATCCTCATGATTTACTACTAAGGTCATATGTATGAAAACAGGATATTTGTTCCTTGAGGGTTCATCAACTCCTATTGCTTTTTCCCAACCTGATGTCATAATACTCTGCTTGTAACCATGGCAACAGGCTGTGATGTCACAACAGAGCATTGTGACTTCAACTAAGGATTCATCTATAGAGGCAGATGAACTCTGAGGGATAAAGATCATGTTTTTGTAGGAATTTCTTAAGTATTAAATAATGGAGAGGAGAAATGTATAGAAGACATATGTAATACTATCTGAATTGTGCCTAAATATTATGTTTACCAAAGTTTTCCCAAAGGTGTCAGCTGCTCTTTAATTTATGTAAGAAAAAAACATAAAAATATTACATACACGCCAACCCATTGGCACAGCGATTGGATTTCCGCTTGCGACACCAGTGACCCAAGTTTTGGAACAGACTCGATTCGCTGGAGGGCCGGCCAGAGGAGCAAGGCTGGGGCGTCCGATGATGGCTTGCCTTCTCTGGGGGGAGGGCGGGGATGTGGCTCGGTGTCTGCTGGCCCCTGGCAGAGGCTGGGAGCACAGCAGCACAACTGGTCAGCCGACACTTGGGGAGTGGCAGACATCGGCGTAAGCCTTGGCATCTGGGCACGCCGCTTCTCCAGGAGAAAACAGGAGGAAACAGTGCCTCAGCCAATCAGGATTTAGAAAAGAAATAATTAGCCACATTGGCCACAACCCACCAAACACCTCCCAGTCCCCGCCGTGGGACACACAAGGAAGCGATGGAAGGTTCGAGAACCACATGCAGATATTAAAGCTAATTTAATAGCCTCAGCAGGAGCTTTAGCTAACCTCAGAGTAGAACAGCAGTACACAAAGGGAATAACAGGATTGAACTGCATAGCAAGGTTTAGTGCTTGAAGCAGGTGTACAAACATAGAAGCAGCATCTGTATTAAGTACACTAAGTTGCACACTGCAATAAACATAAAACAGAGGAGGCACAATACTCTGAAAGCAGCAGTCACAGGCAGTGCAATGAACTGCAGTAAGGAGGCAAGTAGAATGAGTTCAGCATGATTCAGCTGTATCACCAGGGTTCAGTGTGAGCCAGAATCAAGTGAAAGCAATTAAGTATGCAACATGGAAAACAGCTATGGCTGAGCTGAACACAGATAATGTTTGCAGTTCCACTGCAAGGCAGTTGAGTGTTGTAACTGAAAACAACTCAAGTTGTGAGTACCTGAAAGCAAGTAGTATGAGCTCTGGAGCAGCAGTATGCCAGGAGCTCAGAAACAAAGCCTCCCCCTGAAAAAAACAAAGACACACAAACACAGAAGAAACATGCACAGCCGAAGGCAAAATACAAGCCAGAAGCAGGAAATAAACACAGAAGCCAGCAGACAAGCAGCTCAGAGGACAGACGGACAGAGCCTTCGGTTGCAAAGAAAAAATGCTTCACAATGAGGCTGAGAGGAACTGCTTATAGCTCAGGAAATGGGAGTGGCTGGCTGCCTGACTACTGAACTTCAGGCAAAAGCCTTTCCAATTGAACCACACTGTACGGTGATCACTGGTCCCCAGGTGGCCTCCCACCTTGACATCTGCAATACTGTCCTTGTCCATGAGCATCAGGTGCAGTATTGTCTCATCATGAGTGGGTTCACTAACTAGTTGCCTGAGGAGCACCCCCTGCAGTGAGTCCAGAATGTCCCTGCTTCTAGCTGAAGCTGCAGCCGAGAGGTTCCAATGTACATCCTGCAGATTGAAGTCCCCTACCACCAACACCTCCCCCTTTTCTGCCATTTTGCCAGTGGCTGCTATCAGTACCTTATCTAACTGCTCCCCCTTTGCTGGGGGTCTGTAGCTTATGCCAGTGCAAATAATGGCTCTGTTCCCTGTCTCCAGGGTGACCTCTTCCCCTCTTATTCCCTGTATCTCCATTTCTTGCTTTTATGCTTTCCCTCACATAAATCAACCCCCCTGCCCTTCTTTTCTTTCCTGCCCTGTCCTTCCTGGACAGAGTATAGTGTGTCAAGGCAAGGTCATGTTTATTTATAAAGTGCCCAATAACAAAGTCTCTGAGTGCTGTACATTGTTCTTCAGTAAGATTTCAGACAAGAAATAAATCAAACACTTTAAGATACAATTGAATTAATAAAAAATATGCAAAGATACAAGGCACAGATAATTGAAGAAATGCCTGTTCAAATAAAGAGGTCTCAGGAGAGGTTTTAAAGACCCCTACAATGTTAGCTGTACAAATATAGGCAAGCATTGGGTTTCACAAAACTGGAGCAGCCACTCTGCATGTTCTGTCCCCCAAAAGCCTTAACCAGTAAGGGAGTACAACAACTATGCCTGCATCGGTGGAGTGGACAGGGTGAACTGGATGGTAGGAAACAAAGAGCTCTTTCAAGTAGTCTAGTTTCTAACTGCATAGGGCCTTCTAAGTTAACAAGCAAATCTTGAAGGTGATGTGCCACTGTGTAGGCAGTCAATGCAACGTATGTAAGATTGGCATGATATGGTTACTCTGTGAGGAGCCCAGTATCAGTTGGGCTGCAGCACTCTGGACCAGATGCAGGTGTCACATCAAATCTCTAGACAGCATTAGTATGGACGTCAAGAAGGCATTCGACAGGGTCGACTGGATCTTCTTAGATTCAACCCTAAAATGTTTAGGGTTGGAAGACAGATTTTTGGGAGTAATAAGAGCACTATACAATGCCACAGAGGCCAGAGTGAAAGCCAATTGACACTTCTCAGAGAGATTCCCCCTTTGGCAGGGAACCAGACAAGGATGCCCCCTTTCACTCTTACTTTTTACACTTGCCTTGGGACCCCTGGCCATAGAGATTAGGGCAAAAAAACAGATTAAGGGAGTGGAAGTGGGAGGGTTCACTCAGAAGATATCACTATATGCAGACGACTCTCTTTTCTTTGTCTCAGATCCTGAAACTTCGGTCCCAGCACTTTTACAAACCCTATGATCATATGGGAAACTAGTGGGATATAAAATTAACTTCACTAAATCTGAAGCATTGATCCTGAGTGGCAACCCTTCCAGATCATTTAAAACTAACTTCCCCTTCACCTGGGTCACTAAAAACATGATTAGATACCTGGGTTTCAAAATATTAGGAGACATATCTCAGCTTTAAAAAATAACTACCTGAAATTTTTTCAAGAAATACAGGCAGATGTAGCCAGAAAGGCAACTATTACCCTTGTTCTTATATGGTAGGACACAAACTATAAAAATTAACATCCTACCCAGACTACTTTTCCTCTTTCAAACTTTACCAATCCATTCCCCCAGAAACTTCTGGACTAAACTACAAAAAGAAATAAACTGGTTCATTTGGGCTAAGAAATGCCCAAGACTTTCGAAAACTATATACTACAGGCACCTAGGGAGAAAGGAGGCTTAGCCCTCCCTAACTTTTATCATTATTACCTCGAGCAAGGGGTGCTCAAATATGTACTTGGGCCAGACGTCGAGAGGAGTCAGGCTGGTATCACCTTGAGGAAGCAGCTCTTACCGGATCGGCTCTTTGGGCTATCCCCACAAATAACAGCACAACATATTCATGTCGAAATAGACAACCCCTGGATAGCTCACTCCCTCTGTCCTGCAAAGACTTAGGAGACTCACACACACCCTGGCGGGCCCAGGACCCCTAACCCTTATCAGACATGAACCCTAATTTACCCCCCTAGGACAGAACCAGGCTTCAGTTTTTGGGCAGCACAAAAGCTGGCAACTTTTGTACAATGCATGGATGACAGGGGATGGCTATCGTTTGCCCAAATGACCACTAAATTCTCCCTTCGCAAAGAAGATCACTACAGATATTTGCAGGTGCGGCATTTTATTCTAACACCAGGGGCGAGGCAACAGCTAAGGAGAGACAAAACAGACCTAGAAAATTATTTTTATTTTGCAGTCACACTCAGTGAAAATACCCACCTCCTCTCACAGCTCTACAAAATTGTAAATACACAAGGTTCTACAACTTTAGCTAAAGTACAGAGAAAGTGGGAGAGCGAGCTCAGCATCTCCATATCACAGATTCACTGGGACAGGAGATTCACAAGGGGTTGGAGTGTTACAAGCTCACTGACCTGGAGAGAATTCCACTGGAAGATCATTCAAGGATGTTTCCTTACCCCCACAACCATGAAGTATTTTAGCATACATCATTCAGAGTTATGCTGGAGGAGGTGTGGCAGTACAGGGACCACACATATTTTCTGGAGTTGTCCAGAGATACATCAATTCTGGAAACTGGTATATAATCAAATACAGGTCATTACAGGCCTCCTTATACCTTGCACAGGAGAGGATTTAGTACTGGGTCTACCCACATTATTATATGGAGACAAGATATCAAATACTCTAGCACAAATACTGAGAGTGGCCGCATTAAAATGTATTACTTCCTGGTGGTTATCACCTATACCCCCCACTCTACAAGATTGGAAGCTCAGGGTCACAGAGCTGGAAAGAATGGAAAATATAACCGGCAAGTTGAGATTACAGCAAGACAGATTCTTACAAATTTGGTCCCCTTGGAGTCAACATTTTAGGATTAAACCCCAAAAGTCTGTACTATATGAACTACTGGAGAGTTGTATTTTACTTTATTTTATTTTAAGTTAAAATTGCCTCATGTATGTTCTCCTTTTATTTCTCCTTCTGTTAGAAACTCTTATAATTTATGTATGGACAAGAAGACAGAAAAAATATCATTACCTTAACACTAACAAAATGAAGTTATCTATAAGGTTGTTAGATTATGGTTCTTAAATATGTATGCTTATCTACTGGAAATGTTCAACACAATAATAAAATAAAGTTTATTGTATATGATAAATTGTTGGAAACCAATGTATGTTGAGTATCATTGCTGATCAATAAAAAGAAGTTTTAAAAAAAATCTCCAGACAGCCTTAAGTAAAGAGCGTTGCAATAGCCCAGCCTAGAGGTGACAAAAACATGGACGATCGTCACCAGGTCCACCTTAGCAAGATACGGCTTGATCCTGGTGAAGTTTCAAATATGGTAAAAGCCAGACTGAACCACAGACAACACCTCTTGTTCCAGTCTCAGTCACAGTCCAAAATGACCCCCAGGTCCTTTACCGCATCCACAGCCATGAGAGATTCACCACCTACTGAAGGGAGAGCCAAACCTTCCACAGCAGCCAAGCCCCAGCATCTCAGTTGCATCACCGTGACATCTGTCTTTCCTAGGTTAAGGCACATCCAGTTTGAGGCCATCCAGTTGTTTATTTCAACCAGACATTGCCTTAACACAGAAGCCACAAGATCTTCACCAGGAAAACAAGACATCCACAGCTGAGTATCATCCACGCAGCACTGAAACGCAACACTGTACCGTCTAGTGATCTCCCCCAGTGGCAGCATATACACAGAAAACAATATGGGGGCAACAATCAAGCCTTTAGGAACTCCACAGGACAATACAGAAGCCTCAGAGGTAAAATTATCCAGGGCTACCTGCTGCATTCTCCCAGTTATGTAGGACTCGAACCAGCGAAGAACTGCACCAGTGAGGCCCACATAGTTTATCAGGTGATCCAAAAGCACCCCATGGTCAACTGTGTCAAATGCTGGTGAGAGATCCAAGAGTACCAAGATAGAATGATGTCCTCCGTCTCACACTAGGAGAAGATTATAGGTTACCCTGACAAGAGCAGTCTCTATGCTGTGACGGGGTCGAAAGCCCAAATGGAGACGCTTGTAGATGGAAAAAGACTCCAGGCAATCTGTTAGTTGCTTTGCCACCACTTTCTCAATAACCTTCCCTAAAAAGGAAAGGTTAGAGACAGGCCTGTAGTTCACCAGAACGTCAGGGTCCAAGGAAGGCTTTTGTAGAAGGGGTCTAACCATGGCCTTTTTCAAGGCACATGGAAACACATCCTCCCTCAAAGAACCATTGACAATCTGTGTGAACACCGGACCCAGGAACTTGCCACAGCCGAGGATCAGCCATGTTGATCCCAGGTCCAATATACAGCTGCTGGGGTGCAAACTAGAGACTACAGGGAGCACCTCAGCTTCAGAAACAAGTCGAAATGCATCCTAGACAGGCAGATTTACATTACCAAAGGTGTGATCACTACTGTCCCGTGACAGGCTGCTCAAAGAAATCCTCGCTGAGATGGCCAATGCCTTGTCAATGAAAAATTGTCCAAACTCCTCGCACATTTCTGTGGAAAAGGCTCTAATGGACTGTAGACAGGGAGGATTAAGCAACCTGTTGATGGTACAAAAGAGCTGTGCTGGATGATTTTTCCTTGCAGCAACTGACCTTGCCAAGAACGCTACCTTTTTCAGGTTGATTTCCTGTTGATACTCAGCACAGTGAGTTCTTAATGCCAGTCTGTCCTCCATACACCAGAACCTTCTCCAGGAGTGCTCCAGCCTCGATCCCTTAGTCTTCAACTGACACAGCTCAGCACAATACCATGGTGAACTATGTCAGGAAATGAAGGGACAAACGCAGTGGGGTACAACAGAGTCTAAGGCACATGCAAGCACCCTATTATAGTGCTCCACAGCCTCCTTAAGACCTGTGCACAGGCCAGCAACATGCCCGAGACATCCAGTACCTCCTGGAGTTTGTGAGGTTCCAAATGATGTTATGGATGGTGTAGGCTGATCTGCACAGAAGGAATAATCGAACACGGGACCCCCACACTGGAATGACATTGCGTGATGCTTTGGCCTGAATATCGGCTCAACCTTGACTGCACTAATGGCAAGACCCAATGGAAAGATCAAGTCCAGCGTGTGACCATGCTGATGGATTTCAGGGGCAACATCCTGTGTCAGTTCCAGCAATGACATCAACTGGAGGAGTTCCTGTCCCAATTACGAGGATTCATCATCGGTCCAGGCATTGAAGTTCCCCAGCACCAACAGTCTGGGGGTGTTCAACATCTATCCAGCAATGAAGTCTTCCCATACCTACAGAAAATCACTCCCACCACCTGGAGGAAAATGATTCTGCCATGGACACCTGGACCTCATCTAGCCACCACACATTCAAAGGACCTGAAGGGTCTCATGGGGAATGAACTGAGTCCCTGAGTGTATCTAAAACAAATGGCCATCCTGCCCCATCTAAAATCCCTCCTCTGGCAGTGCACCTCAGAGAAACCAGGTGGGACAGGTGCCTCCATGATGGGTCTGGAGTCATCTGTGATGCAGACAAGGTCAGGTGAGGAATCAGCAATGAAACCCTTCATCGTTACCATCTTGTTTCTCAGTGATCTTACATTACAAAGAATGGCACGAAGGGGAGGAGTAGCGCTGGCCAGGTGGACTATTACCTGCTCACTGGAATTAGACAGGGCCCTGGGGAGAGAAGAAAAAATTACTCACCATAGTAATGTTGTTTCTTCTAATGGAGTCTTGCTGTATTCAGACATAATGCAGTTAGCCCCAGCACTTGAACCGCCCCGGAGAGGAAAGGGTTAACTCCATGCAGAAGCATGGAACATTGAGCTTGAGCTCGAGCTCGGTTTTCAAACCTCTGTCTATGGTACTTCCCAAAGTAACCGTCAGATTCTTACGAGCAACTAACTAACTAGCCCTATAATATGGAAATTGTTTGAACATATAGCCAAAAGGCAAAACATTTTTGGGGTCCAAAAAAGACTCAAGTCGAGAACCCAAAAAGAAACAAGGTAGTGACAAATTAAGCTATGAAACACAGGAAGGATATACATAACAGCTACCCCACCACAAGGGAGGGTACAAGGTACACCCCTGAGGTGCAACACTGTACCTGCCAGCCCAATTTCCCAAAAACAGGTTCTGAGAGGGGAGGCAGGGGGGGAGGTCTGAATACAGCAAGACTCCATTAGAAGAAACATTACTATGGTGAGTAATTTTTTCTTCAAACAACATGAAGTCTTGCTGTATTCGGACATAATGCAGACTACCAAGCAGTTCCCTATGGAGGAGGGAATGCAGAACCTATTTTGGGAACAAGCTCTGCAGCACTGCTGTGCCAAACCTAGCATCACTCCTAACCTGGATGTCCAGGGAGTAATGCTTGGTGAATGTATGTACTGTTTTCCAGGTGGCTGCTTTACAGATCTCTAACAAGGGTATATCTCTGGCCGCAGCTAGAGTAGCAGCTGTACCCATAGTGGAGTGAGCCCTCAGGCCTGAAGGGGGTGTTCTACCCAATTTGTTATAGCAGAATCATATACAAGAAACAATCCACCTCCCCACTTCACCATAAGTCAGAAACAATTGAAGACAGTTATTCCTGTATTCCTTAGTATGCTCTATGTAGTAGCTAAGAGCCCTTTTAACATCCAAACTGTGTAATCTTCTTTCCCTTGAAGAAGAATGGTCAGCAAAAAACACAAGGAGAGATATAGACTGGTTTAGGTGAAAATCTGATACCACTTTAGGCAAGAACCTCCTATTAGTTCTTAAGACCACTTTATCCCTATGGAAGGATATGAAGTCAGGTTCAACTGACAGGGCCTGTAATTCACTAATCCACCTGGCATAAGTAATAGCTACCAGGAGCACAGTTTTCCAGGTCAAGTACTTCAATTCAGCTGAAGCCATAGGCTCAAAGGGTGGCTGCATAAGCTGAGCAGTGCAGACATTAAGATCCCAAGGCGGAGTGGGCTCCCTAAAGGGAGGGTTAATGTGAACCAGGCCTTTGAAAAACTTCCTGAAAACAGGATGAGATGCCAGGGAAGAGCCCTTCCCTGCTGAAAGGAATGCAGAGACAGCTGCTAGATGAACCTTCAACGTGGCAGGCCTAAGGCCTAGACTATTCAGATGAACTAGATAATCTAAGGTTGTGGAAATGCCTGCAGAATCAGGCACAATACCTTTCTGAGAGCACCAAATACTGAACCTCTTCCATTTGGAATTGTAAGTTTTTCTAGTGGAAGGTTTCCTGGAGACCTTCAGAATATCCAGAACTCCCTGAGAGAGATGTAGTGCTGCATATTCTAACTCTTCAAGAGCCAGGCCTTGAGGTTGAGAGACTGGAGATTGGGGTACCAGATCCGCCCCTGGGAGGAGGAGAGAAGATTGTATCTCCTGGGAAGAGACAGGGGATGTGACACAGCCAAGGACAGCAGTAGAGGATACCAGGGTTGTCTGGCCCAATCTGGAGCCACCAGTATCACTGTGCAGGGTTGAGTTCTTATCTTGATCAGAACTCTGAACAGGAGAGGGAAAGGAGGGAAGGCATAGAGAGAAACCTGCCCTTCCAGTCCAGAATGAGGGCATCCTGGTGAACCGTTTCCAGGACTGGAGGTCTGCAACAAAACACAGGAAGTTGAAGACTGTCTGGAACTGCAAATAGGTCTATCTTTGGAGTGCCCCACCTGAAGAAAATGATCCTCAGAAGGTGAGGATTCAGCGACCATTCGTGATGTCCCTGTGAAATCCTGCTTAGGGCATCTGCTAACACATTGTCTTTCCCTGGAAGATGAACTGCTACCAGGGAAGTCTGACGGGAATAGGCCATGGACCAAATCTTCATGGCCTCTGTGCACAAGGCCATGGACTGAGTGCCTCCCTGCTTGTTGATGTACCACATTGTGGTAGTGTTGTCCGTCCTGATTTGGACCACCTTGCCCTTGAGTACATCTGAGAAGGTCTGAAGGGCTAGAAAAACTGCCCTGAGTTCCAGGAGGTTGATATGAAGAAGAGACTCCTGCGGGGACCAGATCCCCTGAGCTGTTAGGGCTTCCAGGTGGGCTCCCCAGCCTAGGACAGAAGCATCCGTAGTCAGAACTACTGATGGAACTTGAGGGAGAAATGGAACCCCTTGTCTGAGGTTGTTCTGGTCCAGCCACCACTGGAGAGCTTGTATCAGAGTTCAGGTCACTGGAATCAGTTTGGTGAGACAGTCCCTTCTCTGGGACCAAAAGGACCTTAGGTGGAACTGAATGTCTCGCAGCTGAAATCTGGCTCCCTGAACCACTGCAGTGGAGGCTGCCATGTGGTCCAGGAGTTGGAGGAACTGTGTCGCTGGAAGAGAAACCTGAGGCCGAAAGGAGGAAGCAAGGTCTACTAAGGCCTTCACCCTTGCCAAAGGAAGGAAAGCTTTTGCATGGATAGTATCCAATTCCACCCCATGAAGGTGAGAATTTGTACTGGTTCGAGGACAGATTTTGGCAGATTGAGAAGAAACCCCAGAGAACTGAGCAAGTCCTGAGTGGTTTGCAGAGCTGACCTGACCTGGTCTGATGACTGCTCTACTAGGAGCCAGTCGTCCACTTATGGAAAAATGGTGATACCCTGTCTTCTGAGGTAAGCCACCACTACTGCAGTTCACTTTGTGAACACTCTTGGAGCTGATGTTAGGGCAAAAGGCATGGCCTTGAACTGATAATGGCCTGAAGGCAACTCGAACCTGAGGTATTTTCTGTGGGAGCACCTGATAGGGATATGGAAGTAGGCATCCTTGAGGTCCAGTGATGCTAGCCAATCTCCTGGCCTTAAAGAGGAAAGGACTATTCCCAGAGTTACCATTTTGAATTTGGGTTTTGATATGTGTTTGTTCAAATACCTTAGATCCAGGATGAGTCACCACTCCCCTGTTTTCTTTGGGGTAAGGAAGTACCTGGAGTACAGGCCTTTTCCCGTGTTGAGTAGGAACCTTCTCTACGGCTCTGAAAGCTAGGAAAGATGAAACCTCTGCCTTTCAATGTTGAGGGGGCGTGGCTAGCTGCTCAGCCATCAGCACGCTGTTTCAGAGAGCTCCCTAAGATTACTATATAAAATCCAAAAGAAAATAGAGTTACAACCTATTTGGTGAAGCAGAACTAGATATTTTTATATTTTATATTTTTATTCACTGAGGGTTTGTGTATCGCTAGCGGTGGATTACGCTATTATGGGACGGAAAACTCTGACAAAGCTAACATTTTCATGCCTCGTGGTGGGGCCGCGAAGGCACCGACAGAATCCTCTGAGCCTGTATTGGAGGAACCCAACAGAGAGCACTCCCACCCGGCATCACTAGACTCACTCCAGCACGCTCTTTCTACCCTTACTAAAACGGTCCAACATATGGACAAAAAAATGGACTCGTACCACGAACGAATGCTGGCTATGGAACAAAAGGTAGAGTGCCTGGCAGAAACAGCAACAAGTGCAGAAAGAACCTCCAATAAAGTGTTGGCCACAGCTACACCTTGTGTAAAGCAGCATACCCTATAGCAAAGTAGGCTGCAGCATCTTGAAAATACTGTTAGGGCCTCGCATGTCAGAGTTCTGGGGATCCCTGAGAACATTAAGGGAGAAGATCTGTGCTCATACATGATTTCTTGCCTCGATCAGACCTGTGGGTTAGACCTTCAAGACTTAATCCTTCGTGCCTACCGGATTACACCATGGAGACCCAGTGGACAGAAATCAGAGCCCCGCACGGTGTTAGTAGTCACAGTCTTTTCAGTGATCCGCGGTCGAATCCTGCAAGCTGCCAGGGCCAAGAGAAATGTGCACATTGAGGGATCCCGGGTATTGTTATTCCCGGACCACTCCTATGCAACCAGAACAAAAAGAAAGGGTTTCGATGTGGTGAGACGGCAATTTCGTGATTTGGAGATCCCGACTAGTACGTTGATGCCGGCTCGACTCCATGTAAACATCGGGTGGAAAACATATATTTACACCAACCCCAAAGAAGCTGGTAGAATGGCTGACAAGCTCGAGGTCGAAAAGGCAGCTCGAGAGGGAAAGAGAGGTCATCAGAGTCGGAAGGCGAGGAAGAGACCTAGAAGTGGACTTTTGAGTCTGGTAGTTCTAAACCCAAGCTAAAATTCCCGGCGACTGACGTGGGGAAGGTTTGAAAAGTATTGCAAATGATATTACGGGACTTTCCCACAGAAGATAGTTAAAACTGGACAGTATCCTTTGGAATCTTGGTCCACATGGAAAGACTGTAGATTTGAACTTTAAGTTTCTTTGTTTCTTTCTGCTATGGACAATTTAACCTTTACTGTTACCAAGTTAAGTATGAATATGGTGCTGGTCTAATGTTTTTGGTTTTGGTGCTGAATTTAATTAAACGGGTGGTCTTGATACTAATTGTATTTATAGGAAGGCCTTACATCCTCTTTGCTTATCGAAGATTCACTTTTACAGTGACTATTAAAAGTTGTTCACTGAATAGGCTTAAGGGAGCAAACTGAGAGGGGAAACATTACTCTGATTTATTTAAGGGTGCTTACAAATAAAGGCCTATAGGCAGTTTATCATACTGTAAAAAATTTAATAGGATACTAGTAGTGTAAGGCATTTAGCAGCTGATAAGCCATTCTGTATAATTTTGGAACAATTTATGGTATTCCCCCTGTATCTTGTAACAATGATAACACTGACTCACTTTGCTTAATATCAAATTAATATGGAAATCTGTTGTATGCTCTGTTCCGAGTGCAAATCTTGTACTGTATAAATATACAAATAAAAAGTATAAAAAAAAAAAAAAAAAATCTGCCTCTAGGGCAAGGGTTTCTGAAATTGATGCAGGTGGAAAAGACTTGCCCCTCCTTTTTGGGTACCTTTTGAAGCTGAGGGCCAGTCCCTGGTTTACTACTTCCAGGACCCACTTGTCTGAAGTAACAGACTTCCAAGCCTGAAAGTAGTAAGCCAGCCTGCCTCCTACTAGGTTGGAGAGTCGACCCGGGGTGACACCTCAGGGTGTCTGCTAGGCAGGAGCCTTAGACTGGGAGGAGGAAGCAGCCTTGCTCATCCTCCTTCTACCCCTCCCTCGGAAAAAAACCCTTGTGGGTAAGAAGAGGAGGCCTGAGCTTGGTAAAAAGGCCTGTGAAAGGGCCTGCCCCTGGCCCTGGACTGCTGGTTTTGAGGAGTGGCTTGCCTTTCTTTGACCTGTGCAGTCCTGTAAGTGATCCTATATTTGTCCATTTTCTTCATGTAAGTCTCTGTCTGCTCTCCAAACAGAGAGTTACCAACTACAGGAAAATCCATAGCCTTAGACTGGGTGTCCTGTGAAAGGCTAGTACATCTGAGCCAAGCATGCCTTCTGAGAGACACAGATGTAGCCGTGACTCTGGATGCCACATCTTTGGAGTCCACAGCAGTGTGAAATTGTACTTTGGATGCCTCAATTCCATCTGCAGCCACCTCCTCCAGCTCTTTGGCTAGCTGGGGGGAGGCCTTTTTAGCCATTTCCAGAACCGTATCCCACCTGGACTTCTGGTACCTGGCTGTATAGGCCATATAGTTTGCCTGCCTGAGTCCCAAAGAGGATGCCAAGTATAGTTTTTTGGCCATGGCATCAACTTTCCTGGAGTCCTTGTCTGGGGGGTGTGAAGTCAAAGGAATGTTTGCCCTGTCACAAGCTGCAGCCTGCACTAATACAACATGGCTGCAATGTGAATAAGGGAACTCTGCAGCTGAGCCTGATAACATGTATCTCCTGTCCATTCTTTTATCTACAGGAGGTAAAGAGATAGGAGTCTGTAGAATCTTTTGTGTCTGCTTCCCCAAGGACTTATGAAGAAGGATAGACAACCTTTTGGACTCTGGAATGTCCATCATCTCCACAAAATCAGGCTCTTCTTCCTCCTTAGCAGTTTCAACCATAGGAAGCTGGAGGGTTTCGGCCACCTTCTTGTAAAACAAGAAGTGTGAAGGGGACTCAGAAAGCCTGGGAGGGGAGACACCCGAGGACCTGTCTGGGGAGATGTCCGGTTCAATGGGCACATCTAGACCCCCTGGTCGTAGTCATCATCATCATCGTTGGGATAATCTTCGTCTCCCTCCCACTCCTCATAGAAAGTATCCGGATCGTAATCCGAAGGGGCCGGTTCCGACCGAACCGACCGCCTAACCGATGGTGCTGGTTCGGACGGAACCAGACAAAGCGATTGGACAATACTAATTGCTTTGGCTATCTCGTCCGCGGTTGGAGTATGCGGTACTGGATCCGAACTGGCAGACTTTCATTTCTTTTTTGACAGAACCAACCCCTCAGAGTCAGCTCTCCTTTTGCCCGAGGAGGTATCGCCTAGCTCAGTAGGCACCTCCTCAGGTTCAGCCACAACCGAACCGAGCTGGCCATCCGGATCCACGGACTTCTTGGCCTCCCTTTCCTTCAACCTACTCAGTCTTTTTTCTAGAGTGGTTTTGGGAAAGGTTTTACAAATTTGGCAGTCTGACTGGTGGTGGTCAAACCCCAGACAATAAACACAGATGAGGTGGGGGTCGGCCTTTGGCAAAGGCCTCCCCACACTCAGTACAGTGTTGAAACCCAGTGGGACTGGTTTTCTTTTTGGGTTTCTCAGACATGGCCAACCTACCAAAATTATCCTATAGAAGCTTTCAAGCCAGGTAATACCAACCGATCGGTAACAACCGTGTCACGGGTTTGGAAAAGAACTGAGAAAAGGCCCGGTTCTTTTGAGACTGATCGGTACCGGAACACCACTCTAATCCCAGAAAATATTACTTAAAAGTAGAAGAAAACACAAGGTCGGTTCCTAACCGGACCGACCGAAAAGAAACCGAAGAAGCAAACAATTTCCACAAGTTGTTTAAAATAAATACAGTCACTACCTATCTAGTACACTACCTGTACCGTAGACAGAGGCTGGAAATCCGAAAAACAATAAAAGAATTGGTTTAAAACCGAACGCTTCACTTTTACCGAACCGAGCAGAGGAAATCTCCGGAGCGACTTCACTGTTAGGCGGAGTAAAGAATCTGACAGTTACACTGGGAAGTACCACAGACAGAGGTTTGAAAACCGAGCTCGAGCTCAACGTTCCATGCTTCTGCATGGAGTTAACTCTTTCCTCTCCGGGGTAGTTCAAGTGCTGGGGCTAACTGCATTATGTCTGAATACAGCAAGACTTCATGTCGTTTGATACCAGCCATGGCAGGCCCTGATCCTGATTCCAGATGCCCCCCCGGTTGTCTCGTAGTCTGTACCACACCAATCCTTCCCCCACGACTAGGATACACAGGTGCTCCTCTGCATAATTCGCCCTTCCTTCATATTATCCCCAGTTCCCTGCAGCAGCTGAGGACCTCTGCAGGGAAAACAAATGGGTTCCCACAAATGAATGGAACAGCTACAGGTAGTCTCCAGTGTAATGTGCCTAACCACACTAATGCCTCTACGCATCTTGACCTAACACAAAGTTAAACCCCAATTCCCACCCCAAACCCCCACAAAACCCACAGTCCACCCCAATGCACACAAAGATATAACATAGATACATAGACAGTGTCGGCAGATAAGGGCCTATGGCCCACCCAGTCTGCCCATTTGAACTTATAAGTTCAGTTTATGTTTTCCTAGAAGTCTGTTGCCCCTTACCCCTGACCTCCAGAATTCCTTTATGTCTATCCCATGCATTCTTAAATCCCGTGATTGTTTCATCCCCCACCACTTCCTCTGGCAGGGTGTTCCACTTGTCCACCACCCATTCTGTGAAGAAATTCTTCCTCACATTTCCTCTGAATCGTCCTCCCTCCAACTTCATCCCATGCCCTCAAGTCCTGGAACATCTTTTTTGCTTAAAAATAGTGTATTCTTCCCTAATTCCCTAACATCACTCCCTAATTATTCATACATGTGACTCTCACAATTCTTTATACAGCAAATATAAAATATGGGGGGGGGATAAAATAAAAATAAAACAGTTGCCACTTGAGTGTAGTTTACCAGCAGAATATCACAGGACTTTGGCTCAACACATGCTGCCACTATGTGTGGAGGATTTGTCCCAGTTCAAAGTAATCAGGCACCAAAAACACAGTCCGCAAACACAGGAATCCAAGAAAAATTACATAGGCACTAGTCCGCTCTCACCAGACCAGAGTTGGAAAAGAGTCCAATGGTACAAACATAAGCCTGGTATGGCCATGTCCCAGTCATGGTTTTCAGTGCACCATGACTTGGCAGACAGAAAGACAGACACTGTCAGATAGATAGATAGACAGACAGACAGAAAGACAGACAGACACTGTCGATAGATAGAGAGAGATAGAGAGATAGAGAGATAGATAGATAGATAGATAGATAGATAGATAGATTAATGCTGTCTGTAGATAGGCAGACATATACTGCTGAATAATATACATAAACATACCCATGATATGCAAGAACATGTTTTTTATTCACTTTTGCAATTATAAACATTATATTTGTACAGCAAACACTGCTTATTCATACTGAACCAAACAGCGATGTGTGTCACTTACAGGAAAAGCCCTGCAAGGCAACAAGAATCGCTTCCCCTGGGAAACCTTGGAAGAAGCTTCATTTCCTTCTTTGATGAGCAAAAGAGCATTTTAGAACAGAAAAAGGAACTGGATTGGTTTCCATTGGTTACTGCAGTACTCTTGACAAATGCCAGGCCCTGATTTAGGGTGCTTTGAAGGGTAGGGCATGAGACTCTGCTGAAAGGGCACTACCTACACTTGACAGAACCTCTTTTAAAATATGCAGTTGCCATGTAGACAGTGGTTCATAGTGGCAGCCCCCCCAATCCCTTACTCTACATTCATCCTTAGGTGGTCACACGGGGGCGGGGTGGCTTTTGTCTTTGGGAGCATACAGTAGTATTTAATGTGAACAAGTTTAAAAGCACACCCAAACAAAAGGAGAGGGACTCACACTGCTATTGGCTAGTGTGTAGAATCCACTGCAGCCAGAATGTGCAGGTTTGAATCTTGGCACCAGTGGCTAGGGAGAACATTTATTTATTTATTCTTCAGTTTTTTTCCTCCCCTGCGGGGCGACTGCCAGGCAGCTTTGACTCTTCCCCTCAGGGGACTCCTATCCACCTGTTGCCATATTGCCCCCTGGCGAGTCCCCATGAATTTCTCCCTGTGGCAAGGCCAGGGAGGAGAAGGTCCCCCCCCCTTTGGTGCACACAATCCAGTTGCTGGGGGTTGAGCTGAGGGTTGGGAGGCCTCATGTAGCCTGTCAGCATTCCCCTTTTCCATGTTCTCCCCCCATTGCTGGGGCGTGCACGTCATCGTTCGCACGTGGATGCATGCACACGCTGCAGAGTCTCGCAGCACCTTCCTGTTGCTGATTTCTCCCTGGCTGTTCTGCCCTCAGGCCTCCATCCAGGGGCAGTCATTCGGCTGGACTACTAAGCCACCCTCCCCGGGAAAGGAGAGTTGTCCTCCAGATGCTCGATCCTCTTTCTCTCCCAGGCTGACCCCCTGCAGCTCGTGTTTGCCACTGAACACGGATCACCGGTGTAGCAGGAGGTACGGCACAATGCCGCAGCCCTTCATGCCACTGGACCGGCTAGGGAGAACATTTGTTGACTGATTGATTGATTTATCTATTTATTGATTTATTTGAAAATTAGTAACCAGGAAAGGCACACTGAGCCATGGCTCCTCTCCAAGTGCAATCTGGGGGAGAGGGAACTGAAAATAGCAATAAAAAAAGCATAAACAGTATTAATGATTGGTACAAAATAAAGTGCAAGCAGCATACAATTTAACATGGTACGAGTGCAAATGAAAAGTAAACAGAGCTAAACATTGGTGCAGTGAGCGGCTCTGAATGTGCAAATAAAGAGACCAAAGCAGGTGGAATGATGGCAGAGCAGATGTAGAGTGGGAGAGAGCCTGATACAGACTGAGGTAGAATGCAGGAGGAGGCCCAGCATCAGGGCTGGTAGGGGCTCCAACAGGGGAGGATCAGGGAGGAACTGACAGGTGCAGGTGGGGATGGGGAGGAGTTTTAGCTGGTGCCTAAGGGAGATGGGGAGGGGGACAGAAACATAGAGGAGGGGAGCAGGTTCCCGAGGGAAGGAAGGAAGGCAATAGGAGAAGGCTGCCTGCCCACATGAACATGATGGCTGCAGGTTTAATGTCAGTATGCTGCTCGGGCTGCTAATGGCAGTGCTGGCGCTAAGTATTCAACACCTCACCATTTGGCTGAAAAATTAATAAACTGGCTAAAAAAGATAAATAATTTGCCACTGTTAATAAGCATGTTTGCCAGCAGCAACCAGAGCAGCGACACTTAAATAGGGCTTGGGGTGAAGTCAAGAGGTTTTCCTGCAGCCTAGCACTTGATCCCCCATGTCAATAAAACCCCCCCACCCCACCCATCTCTATGACCAGCCAGTCTCTCCATCCAGTCCTGTGGGATCCACAGTCACGCGAAGTGAATATTGCTAACCTTGTCAGCACTGCACACGGATTCGCATCCTATGCTTTTCACTACCCGGCCTGAATGCTGGTATTCTTGCTCCAGCAGTGCTTTGCACAAAAATGCAGTACCAGTATTTGTGCCAGGCAGTGTGAAGCAGAGGAAGAGGATCTTTACAAGGCACCAGACAGGTCTAGAAATACTCAGTTTGGCTAACTTGGCAACTGTGGAACCCATAAGGACAGGGTGGGGAGTGTGGGGATGGGCTAAGAAAGGTAGGGGTGGGTTTTATTAGTGTAAGGGAGGCTTAGCATGAATGGAAGAGGGGGAGCCACACATGACTGCGCTTCCTGAAGACTGGCTCTGATTTTATTTTCAAGATGGTGGTACATATAGATGCTTGCCCCCCCCCCGCCCAACCATCCCCATAATGTGAAGGGGAGCCCCGGCATCTACTAAAGGACGGATACATGACGCACATGACTGTATGACCTAAAGCCTGCTTTGTCTAGGTAAGAGGAAGGAGGATGGTGTCTGTGTATTTTCACTCGATCTCTTTCTGATCCCTCAACTGTGCTCACCTTAGGAGCTGGGATCCTCTGCACTTACTGCTGCCCAGTCTTCAGTACTTGACTGGAGCTGCATTCCATTCCAGACCCACCGCCAGCTTCAATCAACCCATCAGTCCTCAGCTTAACCCCTGAGGTGAGATTCACCTTTCCTACCATGGGGCTAAGCATACTGGGGGATAGAAACGGATCCCTCGGGGCAGCCTGTGGGAGAGGAAACAGCTGTTGCATGTGCTGAATGGGCACATTCCATGACTGCACTGACCCCGTCATGCAGCTGCTAACCAGGAAAGTTTCTCCCCAGTTAAAGTCCCACCCCTCATGCATGTAATGGACTGGTGGGTACCTAGTAATGCGTGGACACCCACGTCGCCAATGAAGCTGCACCAGGCCTCCTTCAAGTGTCACTCCCTCTATAGTACGGCACAGGGCACATTACCACACCTCCTTCAGGTGTTGTTCCTTGTGCAGCACAACGTAGTCACCCACCTTTGACAGTAGGACATCTAGACAAACGCTCTCAGCCCTCCCAGCCAGCCTCCACTCCTGATGTCCCTGGCCTGGTGCGTGAACCCTGGTTGCCAGCATGCTAGAATGGCACCCCATGGCTTTGCATCGTAACGCCGACAGACAAGGGGATGTTTAGTGTGTGTGTGGCTGATTATGTGGTGGGGGATTGCTCCAGGGGCTGTAGAAGGAGGGGGTGTTAGCCTAGTGGTCAGGAGCACAGAACTAGAGAAGAGCTGATGGTGTGCATCTGCATCAGAGCAGCAACATGGAGGAGTCTAGCAGCTACAGGCCAGTCAGTCTTACTTTGGTGGAGGGAGGGGGGAAATAGATGGAAACACTACTGAAAGAAAGGCCGATAGTGTATCTTGAATCCAGTGGGCTGCAAGACCACAGGCAACATGGATCGGTGGTGAGAGGTCATGCCAAACGAATCAAATAGATTTCTTTGACTGGGTGAGCAGGGAACTTGATCAGGGGAGAGCAATGGATGTGGTCTATTTAGACTTTAGCAAAGTCTTTGAAACGGTGCGGCATAGAAGTCTAATTAGAAAGTTAACCAACCTAGGAGTGGGATTGATAGTGATAAATTGGGTTAGAAACTGGTTAAAGGATAGGAGACAGAGGGTGGTGGTTAATGCACTCATTCTAAAGAGAGGAGTGTGATAAGCTGGGTATCATAGGGCTTGGTACTGGGACCAGTCTTATTCATTATTTTTACAGGGGATATTACGAAGAGCTATAAGGGAAGTTATACATTTTTGGAGATGATACCAAAATTTGTAGGAGTGGAAACAATGCATAGGGATCTTGGGGAAGCTCAAGGAATGGTCAAAAGCATGGCAGCTGATGCCAGAAAGTATAAAAAAATGCACGCAGGATGTAGGAACCCTGCATATAGGATGGGGGAAGTACTAACAGTCACTAGGCAGGAAAGGGACCATATCTGAGGACCTCAAGTTGACAAGGCAGTGCGTCAAGGGAGTGGGAAGTGCCAGTGGAATGCTGGTCTGCAGAGGAAGGGGTATCTCCAGCAGGAGGAGGGAGGTGGTGTTGCCATTATATCACTCACTGGTGCAGCCACACCTAGAGTACTGTTCAGTTTCAGAGAATGCACCTCAGAAAGGACAAAGATAGAGGCAGTCCAGAGGAGGGCAACTCAAATGGTGTGTGGTTTGCATGAGAAGCCTTATGAAGAGAGAGATTGTAAGATCTCAACATGTACACCCTGGAAGAAAGGAGATGCGGGGGGCGGGATATGATATAGACCTACAAGTACCTCAGAGGGGTGAACAGGGTACAGGTGGAGAGTTTCTTTCAGATAAGAACAAGCACCAGGACCAGGGGGCATGCAGGGTGAGGGCACCTAACCAGCAGTAACACATCTCTGTGTTCAGTCTACATGTGTGAAAATAAAATATATTTTCAGGATAAAAAACGATTTTGAAAAAAATGTATATATTACAACTGAGTTCTGGTGATGTCAACTGTGATTTTCTTTGCTGGTGGCTGCTGGACCCCACTTTAATTTGTTTTGTGTCACCTATCATGTAGCTATTTGACATGTCTGGAGGTAGGACAAGTGGGTGGTTAATAGTCTGTGGTGTTCTCTTCTGAGAGAATAGCTGTGATACCTGAGGGAGAGGCCTCCCTATAATGCTACATGAAGGCTTCTGTTCTCCTTTAAATGCTGAGCATCCAGTCGAGTTTTCTTTTTCATAGGCATTGATCAAAACTGTCAGAGTTTGTATAAAAACATCTTGGGTTGTTTCTCTTTGCAGCCCTGCCAAAAGAGATAGGCATCACACAGAGTCTTTCTTCCGGCTACCCATGAGCCAACACAAATGTGTACGAGTGGGATGGGGAAACCTGCATTATCAAATCCATCCAAGACTGGAGTGCCATCACGGCTTGCACGGACCGCACCACTTCATGCCGCATTCCCTAACGTTCTCTTCAGGGGTTCGTTGTTGTCGTCTCGTTTGCCCAGGATGGGAAGGTGCCGAGGTTTAGTATGGCATAGCCCCAGCTGTTGATGGTCAGCGAGATGAGCAGCACCCCGAGGATATTCAACATAATCCCACATTTGGCCTAAAACAATGTTAAGGAAGACAAAAAATAAAGATGTTTAATGTTGGAGGTGAACAGCAAACAAGTGTAGTGGTGACAGGGTTAGAACCCCGTTCCATCTTTATACAGAAAAATAACATTTATAATAACTAGCATTTTGTTAAAGTATAAATGAACACTGAAAGTGGGAAGGGCTACTGCTTGCCAGCCTTAGCCACAGTTATTTTTCTTACTTGTTTATCTCTGGGCACTCAGTAAGAACAGCTAATTGAATGTGATGTTCTCAGAACAAAAGGTAAGGGAGGTGAAATCAGAAAAGCAATTACAAGCCACAGAAGGCTGTGAGGGAGGCTCGCTCTTGACACACACTCTGAACTCTTAAGAAAGTGAAGCCTGCCTAAGAAACTGAGATAAAGAAAGACCTTGCCTAATCAAACAGGTTAACCTGAAGCTGCAAGGTATTTTCCTTCCTGTTCAGAAAGGAGGTCTACAATTTTGATACAAGCATGACTTTCAGGGTAGATATGGAGTGCAAAAGGCTTTTCTGAACTTTCTGTTTATAATTTTTTTTTTTTTTTGTTCTTATTTTTATCTCCCCGGGCCACTGGTCTGCTTACCTGCACGTCCTGGCATCACCGCAGGTCTGTAAGGCCGCCAACCCCCGGAACTCCTCGGCCACCTAATTAGCCTCGCACTACCCCCGCGGGTCAATTTCACAAGGAGGGGTGGGGGAGCACTCTCCAGAGCTCAACCCACCCAGTCCGAATCCAGCATTGTCGCGCGCCCAGGTACCGGGAGAGTCCAGCGGGGCGGCCATCATGCACGCGCAGCAGTGCCCTCCTTTTTCCACCTTTTTTACGCCCCCATATGTCGGCGGGCGTGCTGGCGCCAATGGCTCCTGAGCGTCTTGGCGCTTCCGCCCGCTCTTGGCCCGGCATCTGCCTCCGGCTACGTTTGTGATCCCAGCAGTTGAGGTACCTCCGGTCTCACGGTGGTCCCTCCTGCGCTGAGGATGCCCTGGATCCACCCCGGGAGAGGAGGCTGTCCTACAGACTCGATCCCTCCCTCCCACCGACCCCAGCTCCCGGGCTGGCTCCTGAACCCGGGTCGCTGGCGTGACGCGAGGTGTGGCGTCCAGCGCCTCAACCCTCAGCGCTACCGGGCCGGCCAACTTTCTGTTTATAATTGATGTAAAGGAATTGCCAAAACAGTTTTTCAAATCTGTTTACCATTCTGAAGCCACACGAAAAAATATATAATTTTTTTTATTGTTGTGGTTTGAATAAAATTACTCTGTTTGCCCTTTGCACATTTTCTGTGGTCTGTCTGTACTTTCTGATACATTCCTCTACCACAAGTAGGACATAACAGAACTGGAGATGGTGCAGCGCACATCTACAGGGAACAGGATACGAGCAGAGGCTGGAGCAGGTGGGACTCGCTTCACCAGAAAATAGAAAGAGGCTGATATAGTAGTGCAGCAGTAGCACTGGGGCTCACTACACTGGTGACCCAGGGGTGGGAAGCAGACTCAAGTCACTCAGGGACTGGCTGGGGGAGTGAGGCTTTTTTTTATATATTCTTTGTTTATGCCCCCTTTCTCTCTCTGCAACTAGCTGCTCCCTCTGGTCTCCCCAAGGCACTCACCTGGGCTCCACCGACTCCAGAGTCTCCTCTTATTGCTATGCTTCATGCTGCCTAGGTGTACCCCTCAGCGGGGAGAGAGGGAGCAACCTGCATTCCACTCCCCCTCACCTGCTTTATGTCTTCATTAGTCGAGCAACTGAGATTGCCTGGAGTCGTGCGTTGTAGTCCAGTGAAGCCAGGAGTCATCGCTGGGCTAGCTGCCGGGGCCTTTTTCTTGGTTTTCTCTTTATCCCCTGAGGAGCTGACATGCTAGAAGGATCAAGGAGCCCATGAGCATGTATGTATGTACAGCGTGCGCACTCTGGAACTCGGTCAACATCCTCCCCTCCTACGCTGCGCCTTCCCCGTTGCACCTCCACCTGTAGTCACCCAGGTGGTGGTATTGCAACGGGGGATGTGATCCCTCCCTCCCGGAGGAGAGGAGCATCTCTTGGGATGCTTTGTCTGCCTCCCCTCCCGCCGACTCTCCAACAACCCTGGTCCACTCCCGAACCTGTGTCGTCGGCGACACAAGCGATAGCCCTACCACTGCGCCGGCAGGCTATCCTGTGGGAGGGAGGCTTGAGTGTCCCCCAGACAGCTCTCACCCCCTCAGGTTGAGGGACGCTGTGTCCAACTGCTTGGTTGCCACCTGGTGGAGGCTTGGTGGCAGTACAGCAGAAGCTCATTGTGGGTAAGGGATCACAGTTGGTCACCAACATGCGTACACGCCACTGTGCATATGCATGAGTGTCACTGCATACGGCACCCTCGAGGAGGAAACATGGAGAAAGAAAAGCCCTGGTTAATCAGAGTCAAAGTCAGCCCCTCCCCCCACCAGCACATGCACAATCAACATGGCAGGCAACTCGTCACTTCAGTGGGGCTGGATAAGCAGGGTATAGAGAAAGTAGCTATACAAAGGCAGTTCATTGTTTCTCAAGACACAAGATAAACAAGTTACTCACCTGTAACAGTAGTTCTAGGAGTGGTATATGTTGTTCATCCACATTTGTTGGCATATCCCTTTCCCCTTTAAATCTTGCTGGAAGGTCTTCAAGCTGGCTCCTCCCACCCACCCGGGTGGTATAACCCTTGGCTCCACCCCATGATGCCAGATCTTAGCCCACTGGAAGCCAGGTTGTGCGTCGCAGCCGGGGAGGTCGCATGGGTCAGCGTGGATGAACAACATATACCACTCCTAGAACTACTGTTACTGGTGAGTAACCTGTTTTTCTAGGGATGTGGATATGTTGTTCTTATCCACACTTGTTGGCAGACTCCTAGCAGTTCTCCAGGAGGAGGGAGGTAAGGTGCACACCTCCTACTTCAGGAACAGAGACTGGAGAACTGAGGCCCCAAAGCCAGCATCCCGGCGTGACTCAAGGTCGATGTGGTAATGGGTGATGAAGGTGTTTGCTGTCTTCCAGGTAGCAGCTCTGCAGATTTCCTGGATAGGGATGTCCCTGGAAGCAGCCACTGATGCAGCGGTATGGCGGGTAGAAGGAGCTCTTATCCCTCTGGGAGGTTCCTTGCCCACCAACCTATAGCAGAGATCAATGCATGATGTAATCCATCTGCAAATCGTCCGCTTTGCTACAGGCCTTCCAGGTGTGGCTTCAGCGTAGGTGACAAACAGCTGGTGAACCTCTCCCTGAACTTCCGCTGTCCTCTCCTTGTAGTAGGAGACAGCATGTCTCAGGTCCAGATTATGGAGCCTATACTCAGCTTCCAAGGTGTAGTTTGGGTAGAACACAGGCAGAGTCAACACCTGATTAAGGTGAAACTCTGACAGCACCTTTGGGAGAAATTTCGGGTGGGGACGCAGGACAACCTTGTCCCTGTGGAAGACCAGATAAGGAGACTCAACAGAGAGCACCTGTAACTCCCCAGTCCTTCTGGCGGATGTGATAGCCACCAGGAAGGCCATCTTCCATGACAAGTGTGACAACTTACACTTGTGCATTGGTTCGAATGGCTTGTCCATGAGCTTTGCCAAAACCAGCAGTAAATCCCACAGAGTTGGAGGTTCATGCACCAGAGGGGATATGTGATCGAGGCCTTTGAAAAAGCACCAGACCACCTTCTCCTATGCCACATTCTGCTGATCAGCCCACGCTTGGTAAGCAGAGATGGCTGCCAGGTGCACCTTAAGGGTCGAAGACCGAAGACTCCCTTTGGAAAGAGACCAAAGGTAGTCTAAAATGCTCACCACTGGACAGGACAGAGGGTCCAGGCCCTTGCCCTGGCACCAAATGGAAAACCTTTTCCATTTGAAGGCATAGCACTTTCTGGTTATCTCCTTTCTGGATGCTTCCACTACTGTGAGTACATCCTCAGAGAGACTCAAAGCCTGGAACTCTAGCCGCTCACGTACCAGGCTGTCAGGTGCAGGGATTGAAGGTCCGGATGGAATACCTTCCCCTGATTGACTGATATCAGGTCCGGGCGTGCTGGAAGATGCCTCGGGAGCCTGTTGCTGAGGCTGAGGAGATCTGGATACCTGAACTGGTGGGGCCAGTCTGGGGCTACTAGGATCACCTGCGCCTTGTCCCTCCTCACCTTGAGAAGCACCCTGTAGATCAAGAGAAGTGGAGGGATGGCATAGAAGAGGCCTGGGGTCCATGGCCTTGAGAAGGCATCTCCCTGTAGTGGTCCCCGCTGGGTTGGGTGGGCATGAAACAACCTTAGCTTGGTATTTTCCCTGGAGGCAAACAGGTCCACCATCGGTTTGCCCCAGTGGCAGAACAGGCTGTGAGCTACCTCTGGATGGAGAGACCACTCGTGGGATGTCTCGCCTACGTGGCTGAGGGCATCTGCCAGTTGATTTGAGGCTCCTGCCACATGGATGGCTAGGAGATCTGCCTCCAGTCAGCTCAAGAGGGTCCAGATGTGGAGCGCTTCCCTGCACAGCAGCTGGGAGTACATGCTGCCCTGCTTGTTGAGGCAGTGCATGGTTGTGGTATTGTCCGTCTGAACTTGAACCGCTTGACCCTGAAGCTGCTGAGCGAATGCTGGCAATGCCAGTCTGACCACTCTGAGCTTCAACAGGTTGATATGGTATCAGGATTCCATGGGGGTCCAGAACCCGTAGGCCCTGTTGTTCCCCACGTGGGCTCCCCAACCTGTGAGAGAGGCATCGGTCATAAGGATGACTGTCGGCTCGGGGTGGACAAATGGGATCTCTTCCTGCAACTGGTCTAGGACCGTCTACCACTGGAGAGCATCCCACATCTTCTGGGTCACAGTGATCAGCTGATCAAAATGACCTAGGTGCTGAGTCCACTTGGTGACCAGCTCCCTTTGAAGGGGGCGCATACTCCGTGGGGCCCAATGGACCATGGTGGTGCAGGCCACCATGTAACCTAGAAGGCGCAGAAAGTCTCGGGCAGGGTGCAAGTGCCCAACCAGAAATGATTGGGCAAAGGAGGCGAGAACCTCCGCCCTGTCCACCGGGAGCTGGGCTCTGGCTCGGCAAGAGTTGCGCTCTGCCCCAGTGAAGCATATCGCCTGAGAAGGCACAAGCTCTGACTTGGCCTAGTTGATCAGGAGGCCAAGTTGAGAGCAGGTCTTGAGGGCCAGGTCCCTGGACCTCTCCACCTCTTGCTGGGTGGAACCTGCCAAGAGCCAATCGTTGAGGTAGGGGCACACTCTGACCCCTCAACACCTGAGATGGGCTACCACCACTGCAATGCATTTGGTGAAGACCTGAAGGCCAATACAGGCCAAATGGCATGGCTCGGAACTTGTATAGGTTCCCTCTGCTCTGAAGTGGAGGAACTGCGGTGGGACGGATGGACTGGGACATGAAAGAACATGTTCTGGAGATCCAGTGAGCAGAACCACGTTTTGCTCCAGGGATGGTATGATCCGGGACAGAGTTACCATCCTGAAGATGTGTGGCCTGAGATACTGATTCAGGTCATGCAGATCTAGAATGGGGCATCATCTCCCAACCCCCGTCCGCTTCGTGAACCAGGAAGTACCTGGAAACTAACCCTGGGTTGACTGGAGGATCTGCCCCTCAAACACTGCCTCCTTGAGGAGGAGCTGGGCTATGTCATCTCTCAGAGCTGACTGAGTGTGGGCTGATACTCTCTCCTCCCGTAGGGCGTGGGCTTGGCTGGGAGGATACTGCTCAAATTCCAGACGCGGACCCTGGCCAACCACTTTGAAGACCCACCTGTCCATGGTAACGGTGGACCACGCAGAAAGAAAGTGGCAGAGCTGACACGGGAGGACCCAGAGCTGGCGTGGTGGGGATAGGGGTGGCCACCCCTATCCTGTCACTGGGCAGACTTGGAGGAAGAGGGTCCAGGACTTGAGCCCCAACCTCCTTGTCTGTGGGCTGGTGGAGACCTGTACTTGGCCGAGGGTGCCAAGTCTGTGCCTGCTGTTCCTGGCCACCATGATAGGAGGGCTGCTGGGCTGCAGGAGCAGGGTGCTGAAAAGGCCTTTCCTTTTTCTGCTGTTTCTTGGTGCTAGGAGCACTTTAAGCAGAAGTGGCTGAGTCCAAGGTGGCATTGGACTGCTCGATTTGCTGAAGCTGACAATCCACACCTGGGCCGAAGAGATCGGTGCCCAGGAAAGGAACATCAGTGAGTTTGTGCTGGGTATCTGCCGTAAAGGTGGAAAGCCTCAGTCAAGCCCTGTGGCGTGAGGCAACTGCTGCTGCCACAGAGCGGGTGCAAGAATCCCACAGGTCCAAAGCCGTCTGAAGCTGCTGCTTGGCAATGGCATGGCCCTGGTCCTGGACCTGCTTGACCGTAGTCTGAAGGTCCGTGGGGAGGTGTGTGAGAACTTCATCTAAGGAGCCCAACATAGCATGAGAGAAGTGCGCCATGATGACGGCCGAGCTTGCCTGGCAGAGACCTAAAGAGGAGGCTGCATAGACCTTCCTGGCAGTGTGGTCCAATTTTCTGGACCCCTTGTCCAGGGGTCATCAGTGTCAGCAGAGCTGGCTGTGCATCTGAACACAGAGGTGGTCACCAACCCCTCGTCCGAGGGGTGTTCTGTAAACCCCAAAAGGGACCCAATGGGCACTGCGTATCTGCAGTCCATACAGGCAGAAGGTGCAAGGCAGGAGGCAGGATGCTGCCGTAGCTCCAAAGCCGGACCAACAATGGCCTCAGCCACTGGAAAGGCTTCTGTGGGTGTATCCCCTCTTCTAAAGATATCTGTAAGAGGGTACTCTGCCCTTTTCTGGACAGGCTCCAGGGGCATCCCCGTGGATTCAGAGATAAGGCAGAGAATCCTCTGAAATGACAAAGGGCCCTTCTCCATCGACCGGGGGGACAAAACCTTTTATAGGTACATCAGGGAGCGTAGAAAGACAAAGGGAGGGATAGTGAGGCTGAATAGAATGGACGGTGGGTGGGCAGAGAGGGACAGTGAAAAAGCAAGGATACTGAATGAATACTTCTGCTTAGTATTCACAAAAGAGGAGGAGGAGAGGGAGGTGCCTAATCCAGCTAACAGGAGCACTCTGGATAGCGGGGTCAATCCCAGTCCTTTTACAGAAGAAAGGGTTCTGAAAGAACTCCTAAAACTGAAGGTGGACAAAGCTGCGGGGCCTGATGGAATTCACCCCAGAATTCTAAAAGAATTAAGCGGCAAACTAGTGAAACCACTGACTACCCTTTTTAACAAATCGTGGGAGGATGGTGTGGTACCTGAGGACTGGAGGAAGGCGGATGTGATTCTTCTTCACAAAAGTGGGACCAAGACAGAGGCAGGAAACTACAGACCTGTCAGTTTGACCTCTGCAGTAGGGAAAGTGATGGAATCACTTCTGTCGGAAAGAACTGTTGAGTACCTAGAGGCCAGTGGGGCACAGGACCCAAGGCAGCATGGGTTCACAGCGGGAAGGTCATGTCAGACGAATCTAATTGATTTATTTGACTGGGTGACCAAAGTAGTAGACCAGGGAGTGGCTGTGGACATGGCCTACCTAGACTTTAGAAAGGCATTTGACACGGTCTCACACAAAAGATTAATAGTCAAATTAACCAGCCTGTGAGTGGATCCCAGGGTGGTAGCCTGGGTAAAACACTGGCTGGACAACAAGACACAGAAGGTAATTGTAAATGGAGTCCACTCAGAAGAAAGAGGGGTTGCTAGTGGGCTACCGCAGGGTTCAGTACTGGGTCAAGTCCTTTTTAATGTCTTTATAAGTGACATTGCAGAGGGACTGGAAGGAAAAGTATGCCTCTTTGCAGATGACACAAAGATCTGCAACAGGGTTGATACACAGAGGGGCGTGGAAAGAATGAGAAGGGACTTGGCAAGGTTGGAGGAATGGTCAGAAGTATGGCAGCTTGGATTCAATGCAAAGAAGTGCAAAATAATGCACCTGGGAAACAAAAACCCAGGGGAAGATTACACAGTGGAGGGGAGGTAGTAACAACAACAAAAATGGAAAGGGACCTGGGGGTAATCATATCAGATGACCTTAAGGTTAGCAAGCAATGTGAGAAGGCAGTAGGGAGGGCTGGAGGCATACTGGGATGTATAGGAAGGATTACTGTAAATATCGTGCAACATTAATAGCGTGAGTCAATATGTTGCATACATGATCGCGCATATCTGCATTAGCGCGCCATCAATTTAGTGCTAGCAACAATAACGATGTACAGAGATTTTACGGGAGTACCAATGCGGAGTGGCTACCTTAGCTAACACACTGACAGAGGCCCTAACTCCATTCCCACAAAAACAGTAAACAAAACAAAAAAAAACAAAATGCTTACTGTTGTTCATGTGCTGAAATCCTTACTATGACCAGTAACTAACAAAGTGAGAGATGCAGAGATGTAATGCCAATTTTGTAAATAAGTTACTTACATCTGCCATCTTTTGTTGTGCACCATGAGGGGACTGATGTGGACTGAACACAAACTAATGTCCTTCAACTAAACTGTTCCCCCCCTCCACCCCTATCAGCCTCACTTCCATTCCTTCCATTGCTTCCTCCCGTCCTGTTTTGACTGAAGAATAACAACACATTCTGTACATGCAGGTAAACCTTTATTTAATTATCCAAATTCTACAAATTGATTCATTTAAAAAAATGCACAAGTGGGGGTCACATCAGTTAATCAATATCAGTAGTTCATGCCTGTAATTGAAAGTTATAGTCTATTCCGCGTAGATATTCAGTCTTGGGTCTCATTTCATATTTAGATACTATAATGGCAATACGTTTTGCAGTATCTGTGTATTTCTTCTTGGTTTCTGTAGTAGCAGCAGTTCCTGCAGTTAGCTGCTTTATCAGCATTGTGCCGAAGTGTTGCTCCTTCTTAGGCATTGCAAGAATTTCCAGATCAAGGGGTGTGTGGCACTGACAGAATGATTAAATTTGCGGTGCCATGCCTCAACAGAGTTTGTGGTTCGCGGTATGCCATGTTCAACTGCGTCAAAACAACTCCAAAGACTGAGTTCGAACATTGGCCCCCCGTGCCAAGGGTTGCCCCAACCATGTATCCTCGAAATAGTCCAGGATTGGTGTCAGTAACTCTCTATTATTTTGAAAAAATTCCAAGTTATTTCTTCAAAAGCAGAAAGGACATCTTGTGGGGGGACATAAGCAAGTGCAGGCAGGAGCCGAAAGTGCAGGGCAAAATTAGGGTCAGATGTGTATTGTGCACAGACAGTGCTATGTTCTTGCACTTTTCGCCAATGTGATTGGCACATGTGAAAAAACAGCCCCTGATTTTGGCACTGGGAAGTTAATTTTTGAAAGCTTTGATAGCAGCTTGTTCGAAATCTAGCAGAATTGTATTGGTTCACAAGGAAGGGCATAGGTTTAGAAGCTCTGTGAACACACAGGAATGTGATGCAGCGGTTCTGTTTGCCATTAGTATGTACACCAGGGGTATTACAGAGTTATTTCATATTGCATGAATGCTGTACAGTTGCTGGAAAATGTGAGGGCAGCACTTGAATGTGCTGTCGGCAAACCAGTGTTCACTGCTTTTAAATGTTGCAAGTCCTGAGATATAGAGAATATTAGGATCCTGTCTTGGGAGGGGCTGGAGTCATACAACAGGAATTTCTCATTTTTAAGAGTAACACACACACATCAGGTGTCAGAATCAACGATGCAGCATCTGAAGGCTCTGAAGGAGGGCATGCAGCAGCCCTGCACGTTCACCTTGCTGTATGCTTTATCAGGGACATTGCTGGTAGCTGGGATGCAACAGAGGGGCATAATTCTGCAGCTGCACCGGCAACAGTCTGGTGCATCGTCTCTGTGCTGGTGGAGGCCCATTCTTTCATACCTGCCACTGCTTCCTTGACAGAAACGACTGCAGGATCTGGGACATGATTATGATCCCCTATGGTTTTTAAGACAACATCACCATTCAGGTGAATCCTTGCAGTGCAGTGGCCTTTGTCATATTCAAGGCACTTAAAGTATGCCTTTGCAGGTGTTGTTCTTTCCTTCCTGTACAGAAACCCATTTAGAAGCGCAAGTTCTCCACCCTTCTGGCTTCTAACAAACCGAACATTATCTGACATTTTTGTTGGTCAAATTGGGAAGTGCAGTATTGGGAAGTGCAGTAACACTTTAATATTTATTTGTTTGCCAAAAACGAATGCTAGATGGCAGTACCGTACTATTATTTTAAACATCTTATTGACATCGCGCCGTTTTTACATGCGCTTAATTGTTTGCGCTATAATTATTCACACTATTCCGTCTGCATGATTTAACCGTATACCGTATAGGGAGAGGCATCACCAGCAGAAAACAGGAAGTTGTTATTCCTCTGTACAGATAGTTGGTGAGACCCCATCTGGAGTACTGCGTCTAGTTCTGGAGACCCCATCTTCACAAGGACGTAGACAGGATAGAGGCAGTCCAGAGGAGGGCAACTAAAATGGTGCAGGGTCTGCAAGACAAGCCATAGGAGGAGAGACTAAAGGAGCTTAATATGTATACCCTTGAGGAAAGGAGGGAGAGGGGGGACATGATAGAAACTTTTAAGTACCTCAGTGGAATCAACAAAGTCCAAGAGGGTAGCATCTTTCAGAAAAAGAGACGTGCAAGAACAAAGGGACGCAATTTGAAGATGGGGGGGGGGCGGTTCAGGGGCAATATGAGAAATATTTTTTCACAGAGAGGGTGGTTGACATATGGAACAGCCTTCCTGAGAAGGTTGTGGGGTCTAAAACTGTGAGAGAATTCAAGAATGTATGGGACAGACATAAGGCAATTCTTGTGGGAGGTAGGAAGAAATAGGCTGTTGGTTAACTAGGATCTGCATCTTATCCTGTAGGTAGGGAAATGGGCAGACTAGGTGAGCCACGCAATCCTTATCTGCCGTCAAAGTCTATGTTTCTATGACAGACTACCAACAGACTCATCATCCTGAGCATGAGAGTGTAGGTCGGTGTCATCCAAATCTCAAGAATCTGGATAGATCAGTCAGCTACCAAGGTCCCCTTCAACACGCCTGGGAAGGTCAGGTGTAAGGGTGACCGATATCCTGCGTGGAAGACCTAGAACCATCCGAGAATCCTTCGTAGGAGCCCCTTCTGAAGGCTGTTTAGGTGGCAGCTCTACCACAATCTGCGGAGAGACCGATTTTGGCCGAACTGGGATTGGTTTGGCTGGCTCCACAGGTGGGGGAACCGATTTGACCAGTTCCAGAGGAGTCGGCTTCGGCCTAGGAGGCAAAAGCCAAGTGATGACTGGAGTAGAAACCATGGCCGGCTTCTGTCCAGACAGAATCAGCTGCTGCCACATTAAATCCTTGTAGCATCGACAGAGTTTCTGCCAAAGCCTCTCCTCATCCGAGGAGGACGAGGATGACCGGTGGCGTCACCTCTTTTTGGCATTCTTATGCACCTTCCTTGGCCTGTTGGTCAAGGGGGTCCGAGATCTCGACCTCTATTGGACTGGCTGATTCAGTTGTTCAGGAGACACCAGGGGAACTGGTGATTTTCCTAGATCAGGGACCAGATCTTTGATGGGATCCCCAGTGAGCTGGGTCTCCTCATCAGGAAGAGGAAGGACTGGAGTCCTGGACAAAGAGTTGTTGGCCTCGTTGGGCGACAACAGGTCGATGGGATCGAGAGTGATCTCAACCTCATTGATCAAGACCTCGGTCAACTGGCTGGATGGCAAGGCCATGAAGCCAGCAGGCGAGGAAGCAATTTCGACAGAAGTCGATACTGCCGGCTCCTGGGACCGAGATCACTCACGATCCCAAGAGTGTCTTCGCCGAGATGATGAGTGTTTCAGATCCAGTCCCTTCTTACAAGACTGAGAGGAATGCCAGTCCGCAGGTCCCTCACCCTTAGTGGGGAGGGATTGACACAGCTGTCGGAAGGAACCCGAAAACGTGGAACCCAGGTAGAGGGGAACAAAATTCGACCAAGAAGAGGATTATGTGGCCTGTACCACTGCTTCTTCGAAGGCCTGCATCTGTTCCAACTGCTCAGTGGACCCCACAGCCTTGGAGACCACCCACTGGGCCTCTTTTGATTTCACCGGAGGATTCTGTTTCTCAAGCCTGCCCAACTTAAGGCATGTGAGATGATCATCGAGGACGTTCGGGTGAAATGCAAGGCACATGTTGCAAGTCTAGGTGTAATGGCTGACACCCAGGCAGTAGATGCACGTGGTATGCGGATCGGTCCGTGACATTATTTGGCTGCATGGACACCGGCAAAATCCGGGGGAAGATTCATCTTCCATGACCAAGTAACAATAATCACAGTCGCTAGCTCAAACGAGCCTAATTTTCGGAATAACTGAAGGGTTAGAAGCCAGGGCCTAAAAAAAAATGAAAGCAAAGAGGAGGCCATCTGAATCTTCCAGTGGAAAGGATGATCTGGTGTCATGTGGCAGAGCCAAGGGTTATACCACCCGGGTGGGTGGGAGGAGCCAGCTTGAAGACCTTCCGGCAAGATTTAAAGGGGGAAAGGGACATGCCAGCAAGTGTGGATGAACAACATATGCACATCCCTAGAAGTGAAAATTACATACCTACCGTAATTCTTGATATTACTAAATATTTTCACCATTCATCACTGGTGGGTACTATGCTGGAGGTGCTAGGAGCCCGTGGGACGTTTTTAGGAGGGGCAGACATTGAGGATGGCACTGCCCTTGAGGCCGACACAGTGTGTGGTGCTGACAGGTTGGCCAGTAACTGACGCCGGCCCCTCCAATACCTCAGTTTTGCTCACTGGAAAGGAAAACAAAGACAGAGAAAACATGGGTAGGAGGGTGGGGCAAGGGAGTCCAAGGGATAGGAAAAAGAAAAAGATGTAAACTGAAAAAGGAAATAAGCCAGCCAGAAGAGCAGAGCTAGGATCCTACTAGGTTCTGAGAGATGGACCCCAATCTCTGGGCAGGCAAGGAGGAGGAGGAGGAGGAGGACATCCACTCCGAACTGCTTCCGATTCTTCTGTGGACCAAGACAGAGGACTTAACTCCCCTGACATACATGCTCTTGTGTTTCTCTCTTTTTATTTAACTGGAAAGAGAGCCCATGGCGAGATGTCTCGACCCAGAGAAATGGAAAGGACGTACCTACTGTAATTCTTGATCTTCTTGGACGAAGTCTCCACCACTCATTCACACTAATGGGACTATACCAGGAGGTGCCAGGATAGAACCACGCATGCGTGGCACCCCGAGACTAGCTCATGCCATACAGGCTATCTCAGCATCGACCCTCCAACCACCTCAGTACTTTTTTGACCAAGGAAGTGCAGCATAAACTAACCTAAGAAAACCTAACCCTAACATCCAGGCATAAGATGGCCCAGATGACCCATGTAAGAAGGGTCAATTCAACAATGTCTTCACAGCCTGAACAACAAGGAAGTGAAGACCAAAAACAGAATGAGTGAGCTCAGGGGATGGTGGGTGGGCATGTGAATGAGTGGTGAAGACTTTGTCCAAGAAGATCAAGAATTATGGTAGGTACATAATTTCCATATCTTCCTGGACTAAACGTCCCCACCACTCATTCACACTAACGGGAGAGTACTGAGCTAAAAATCACCCCCCCCCCTCCCAGTCGGGCAGTAGGAGATGGGGCTCACTCAGGACAGAAGTCCAAAAGGATTGTTCTGCCAAAGAAGTGTGCTGTCTGGCATGGACATCCAGAACACAATGCTTCACAAAGGTATGCACTGAGCTTCAAGTCGCCATCTTACAGATGTCTGAAATGGTTACATTATGAATCTCCGCCAAGGAAACTGTGACCACTCTGGTAGACTGGGTGTGAACCCAGCCTTCCAACGTGACCTGCACCATTGATTTGCAGTGTCGAAGACACGCTACTAACCATGCAGAAATGCATCTAGGCCTGAAGTTGGTGAGGCACCAGTCAAGGGCATCTTACGACGGCAATGAGGTCACTTCATGGATTGCAGGGACAGTGATCTGCATTAGATGGACAGCATGGCTTCGCCTTTCGAGGTTATCACCTTTGGCCCAGTGCAGGTTACTGGCCTCCTCCTTCCAGGAGACGCATCTCTTTTCCCTCAGTGTGAGACAGGAACTTCAGGGGTGTCTTCCTTTCTCTAGGGTTCAGGGGACCTTGCCTCATCCTGACCAGTCCCAGGCCTAATCGGCTAGTGGAAGGGTCCCCCTCCCCCCTGTTTTTCCCCTAAGGGGGGGCTGAGGGATGTTATTCCTTCAGGGTTTCTTGGGTCCCCTTTGGAGGAGCTCGGTACTTACCCAACAGTGATGAATGGTGAAGACTGACACAGGTAAGATATGAAAGGTGTTCCGGCCACTAGTAAGGAAAGAGGGAGGTTACAGTGTCCCGGAGGGCTGTGCCCAGGTTAGCTTGACCACTACCAACCCTGACCTCCGGGTAGAGGCACCCATTTCAGAACTCAGGCCCCTTAACCTGCTCCTAGCCAAGCAGGCAGGGGTAGTAGCCCTTGGGATAGTGCCACCTAGGGGTTACAGACATACCAGAGGGCGATCTCGAATGGTACTGTTTCTTCTTCCACCGAAGGAGGAAGAAGAGCTCAAAGTCAAGCGGAGCTGGGTCCCCAGTTGAGATCGGGAACGGGCCCGCTACATTTGTGCTTCAGCGGACTGTCCTCCCGGCCGAGCACTGGACTGCTCATGATCAGACCACCCTTCCACTAAGGGCGGCAGACTGGACACAGACCCACTGCCATAACAGCTTTCAAATGAAGTCTCCCTACTGTCACTGCTACCATCTAAGGTCGACTCTGTTGGTGGCAGGCTGAGAATTTCTTCCTCTTGTTTTTTTTTTTTTTTTTAAATAAGAACACTAAAAGTATAAGTTAATCTACTACTGAACGGCTCTAGCTGATGTCATGTAGATGAAGACTTGACTCCCAGCAGGCGAGCGATGTCATCACCGAAGCACACTCTATGGCGGGAAAAAAGGAACTGAGGTGGTTGGAGGGTTGATGCTGAGATAGCCTATACAGCGTAAGCTAGTCTTGTGGCATCGTGCATGCGCAGTCCTATTCCAGTGCTGGCTCTCCTGAAGATTTTTTGGCTCCCACGCAGTCCTAGCGCCTCCAGCATAGTCCCATTAGTGTGAATGGGTGGTGGAGTCTTTTAGTCCAGGAAGATCTGGATTTTTCCCAGAAGGATGAAGGGAAACTTTCACCAACAAGAGACGCTGACAGGTGTCACAGAATGTCAGTTTAGGAGCTAACTCAGGTCCACCAGGGAAGAGACAGAGGATCTCAGTCTGTTTCCTCTCCCCCTTCCTCCTGTGGTCAGAAGGTGAGAGCAGGGCCATCCTCAAGACAAAGGTTCCCTCAGAACCCAGGGAAGGATTTCCAGGGCATAGGAGGATAATAACTCCTATGCCCCATACCCCAGGAGTGATGAGCTGGCAAGAAAGGAAGGCCTCAACAAGGAGACTGTGTTAACAAGAGACCTGGCAGTGGGTCCCCTTCAAGGGATGAGATGAGTCGAAAGGCTTTTAAGGAGAAGAGAGGGTCTCCAAAGCCCTGGAACCAGCAGAAGGACCCCTGCTAGGGGACTGGCATCCAGCAGGAGGGAGAAACCTGTGAATAGGATTCCTCTCTGTGGAGACCTTGAAGAGCCCTTCCAGCTGCCAAGAGGACTCTGGGGCATCAGAGAAAAAAGGGCCAGTTCCTCCTGCTTGCCCCCCCCCCCAGTGGGCCCATGGTGCTTCTAAGAAGTGGCAGGGATCCCGGAGGCACCAGTGAGACTTTGCCTGCAGTTGGTCTCAATTGGGGGGAAGGCATGCAGGGAGGAGGCACTGCCCAGAAGCTGAGGCCCAAGAGGGGATGGTGGGTGGAAAGCAGTGATGTATGGCGAAGATATTGTAAGGTAAAGAATTACAGTACGTACATAATTTTCGTATCTTCACTGTATCAATCTTCACCATTCATCACTGGTGGGTGAGTACCAAGCACCACTAAGTGGTACTGGTACCTCCCTGAAGGTTAGCCCATCGTGGGTAAGGCCAGACCTGCTACTGTTTAGGATCAGTGCAAGGCCCTGACCTGCAGGAAAGGGAGAGTGCCCTGACAGTTCTTGCCTGACCCTGTGGGAGAAAATCAGGCCCCCCGGAATGACGAGGCAGTCAACCTTTGCCAGGCCAGGGCTGACAACTGGGAAAGGCAAAGCCGTACCATCCGCCTAATACAGATCACAGATCCTACAATCCTGGAGGCTACCACATTGGCATCATAAGATGCCCACACCTAGTGTCTCGCCAGTTCCAGGCTTCGCATAGAAATGGAGAATGGCCAGCCTTGTTGCCTCACTATCAGGCATGGCTGTCAGGATCTGACCCAGTGCAGCCCACATACGCCTTTCGTAGGCCACTATATACTAACATACTAAAATGCCAGCAGAATAGGCCTAACGGTCTTTCGTGTCTGCTCGTTTGGTCAGCCCCCACCCTGGGTGCTGACCTTGCTGTCCCCCTCGCCTTCTCTGGCTTCTCCCTTCCCAGTTCCGGATATTCTTGCTGCATTGGATTTTGCTTCCAGAACCCTTCCCCTGTACCTGTCCCACCCCCTCTTGAACCCCTCCACTGTCTCTGCCTCCAACAGCCCCTAGGCAGTGCATTCCATGGCTCCACCACCCTCTCAGTGAAGTAGCACCTCCTCCTTTCTCCCCTGAATCTTCCCCTCCAGCTTCCACCCATGCCCTCTAGTGGCCTTCCTCCTTCCTTGAAGCACCCTGACTGTTCCTCCCTATTTTACCCCTCTTCATGTACCTGAAGACCTCTATCATGTCCCCGGTCCCTTCTCTTCCAACGTGTACATATTTAGCTCTTGAGCCTCTCCTCATAGGTCCTGTCCCCAAGCCCCAAATCATTTTGGTTGCCCTCCTCTGGACCCTCTCCAGGAGGTTAATGTCCCTCCTTAAGTGTAGCCTCCAAACTGCACGCAGTACTCAAGGTGCGGCCTCACCAAGCAGTTATACAGAGGGAGTATCACTTCCCTCCTTCTGGAGGTGATCCCCCTAGCGATGCATCCCAGCATCCTGCTGGCCTTGGCTGCTGCCCTCCTACAAGTCTCAGAGTTGTTCATCTTGACATCCACCACCACCCCCAGGTCCCTCTCAGCCATCGAGACTTGTAGCATTCCCCCCCCCCCAGGGTGTACACTTGGCCTGGGTTTCTGGTGCCTGTGCCTGATGAGCAGCTATGGAGAGCAAGAGATGCACCAAGGCAAAAACCCTTCTGCCCCAGCGATCGAACTCTGCAGAGTTGGTGTCTGGAAGACAGTCTCTTGACAGGCACAGACACCCAGAAGGGGAATCCAGCTACTCCAAGCCTGATGTGGGGTGGGGCAATAACCCTGGAGACCCAGAGGGAACACAGTACCTGCGCTGGCAGTCCCCAGGAGCTGGAGAAGCAGAAGTAGGGAACTGCCAGGTGCTGTGTAACTACTCCAAGAAAGGTTGAGACCATTGAGGGGATCACCACCAGTTCTTGGCTATGTTCCCCAAGGAATGCCAACATCACATGTGCAGGATTGCACTGTAATGTAGAGGAAAGATTGAGCTCCTCCATCATCATCACCAGGAACCGCTGATACTCTGTGAAGTCAGCATCAGATGTCTGGTACGAGGTGGAGTGCTCTTCCTCGGAGGAGGAAGCTGACAAAGTGGAAGGACTCCACATAGGGAACAACAGTACTGGAAGAGGAGATGCGAAAACCATCTCATCAATGGCCCTAAAATAGACAGGGAAAGCACTCGCCATTGCCCAGTACTGCTCCCAAGTAAAGTGCCCCAAGGGACCAGAAAGACCTAGGAGAAGAGGGGGAGGAACAGAGAGGGGAGAAGGTTGGGTAGAATACGTAGATACATAGACACTGTCGGCAGGTAAGGGCCTATAGCCCACCCAGTCTGTCCATTTGAGCTTGTAAGTTCCCTTTACGTTTTTCTAGAAGTCTGTTGCCCCTTACCCTACAGAATTCCCTTATGTCTATCCCATGTATTCTTAAATCCCGTCCTGAGAAGTCCTGAAAGACCGAAATCCCTCTGCCAGGGCTGGGGGACAAGCATGGGGCCCCTCTGAAGTGAGGGGGTGTGCTGCCCAGTCACCACCTGCTGCTCCAAGCTCCCCAAGCTAGCAGGGAAAAGCCCTCATGGAGAAAACCCCTGGTGAGGAGACCGGAGTCAAGCAGGCTCAGGAGGGTGGTTCCTGTCCTCACCCATAGCAGGACTCCAAGGCCTAGATGGGGAGGGGGTCCCTTATCCAGCACTCCGACTCTGCCCAGGAGTGGCAGAAGCCACTGGGGCAGAGCGGGAGGTGGACCAGGCCCCCAGCCCCCCTGACCCAGAGGACTGAGACCTACCCCTTGAGAGAGGACCCACCATGGCAACTGCTCTAAGGGAGGGTGGAAGGGAGAAGCCAGCACCAGGGTCGACCTCTTACTTCCCCCCCAGACTCTGTTGGCACCAACAGCTGACACGGCACTGGAACCAGTATCTCGCAATGGGGACAACCGCAGAGGCAGTGCTGTCACCTGAAGCCGCACCGATGGCGGCACAGACATCAGTGCCATCACCAGGAGCAGCACCGACATCAACGCTGGCTGCAGTGTCAACCTCAAATTCGGCATTGTCTTCGAGGATGGCACCGACCATGGCACCAACCCCAAACCGGCACCGACCGCATCACCATCACCATCACCAGCGTGGCACTGCAAGTGTTGTTGTCACCCAAGATAGTGCCAGAGATGGTGCAGGATCCCTCAGCGGCACTGGACACTGCACCAGCAGGGGAAAGGGCGGTGTCACATATGGAGTCGATCCTACAAATGGTACCCATGGAAGAAGACCTCTTGCGGATCCCAGGGAGCATCCTGGAGCTTGAATGCAAATCTGGGTCATTCTGATCATTCTCTGAATCAAAGGAAGAGACCACCGTGACCCCCAGAGAGGCAACCCCAGACAATCTACCCATCCTGGCACCAAGAGTGGTGTAGGGAGGTGACTCCGTGGTGACGGAGGTTCAGCCTTACTCACGGGCACTGGAATCGGTGCCAGAAACCAAGGCCAGACCCCCCCACAAAGCCCTTGAAGGAACCACCAATGTAGGCCCCACGTAGCTGAGGCCTTGATAATCGGTGCTGGCTGCCCCCAAAGCAGGGGAAATAGCCAAGCCATCCATGACCATCCTCCAGAGGAGGCCAGTCATTCCCCCAACCAGGCATCAGGGCTCAGCGAGACCTAAGCCAGCAGAGGCCTGCTCTTCCCCCAGTGCGTATAGCAGCGGGGGGAGGCTCAGGGGATGGGCCCAAGGACCATACCGTAGCAGCTCTCATGCAACACCTACCACTGAAGGTTTGGAGGTCACGGCCCAGCCTAGCCGCGTGGATCTCCAAGGTGCAATAATCCATAGAAAAACAGGCATTGCAGTGATCCATATCATAGTTTGGCCATAGGCAGGTAAAACATTGGTCATGCAAGTCTGTTACGGTGAACCAACTATCATAGAGGCACCAAAGCATAAGGGTAGTCCCCTCCTTCGAATGCCTTTGCCCCGAACCCAACATGATCTGACCACACTCAAAAATAATAAAAATGAAAGAAAAAGACTCGACATTGGACTGAGTTTTTGTTTAAAATGAAAAAACAATGACAAATATGGCATTGAGCTGGTAAAACATCAAGAACTATACCGAATGAGCAGACTCAGACCAGAACTAGGAGTGATGCAGTAGAAATCTCTTGCTGTCCCACAAAGTCGTTGCAGCCTCAACAGCAGGAAAAGCAGAACTGAGGTATTGGAGGGGTTGGCGTCAGTTACTGGCCAACATGTGAGCACCATGCAATGTGTCGGCCTCGAGGGTGGCACCATCCTCGACTTTGGCCCCCCTCCTAGCAGGGAGAAAGCTTTTAAGCTAAAAGCTTTCCGCGGGGTCCTAGCACCTCTGGTGTAGTACCCACCAGTGATGAATGGTGAAGATTGATACAGTTAAGATCAAGAGGGCACTGTCTCAAGCTGAAACAGTGAAGGGTATGGTCCTGTACTAGGAATTATTACATCACACAGAATGTGATACTGAGGTGGCCATCTAAAGAGGCAACAGAAGCAGAAATAATAATGGTTCAAATTGAAATTAGATGAGGGAGAAAAGGCATAGCTAGTTTTATACATCAGTGGAGATAAAAAGGACAAGATAAGAAGTGATGTAAATCACCAACATGATTTTAGCTAATTGTCATGCAGAGCCACTGAACCTCTTATCTGGTTTACAACCAGGAACGCACACTGAGCAACAAGTCGCTCATCTCCCGGTGCAACCTGGGGGAAGGGGTACAATAGGAATGAGACATTAAACATTCAACTTACAAGATCAACATTAACATACGGTTGTAAGGCAAGTGTTACAAACAGTGTTACAACAGTGTTGAGCATAATATGTAGGAGTGGACAATAATAAGTGCCGGGTTAATAAGTAAACAAGTGCTTATGTGAAAGAAAAGTGGGAAAAGGGAGGAGGGAGGTGAAGGGGGGAGGGGAAGAGTTCCCCTGGAGACCCTCAGGATGCAGGAACCCTGCAAGGGGACTGGGGACCAGAGAGAAGGGATAAGGCAGTGTCCTAGAGAGACCCCTTTAGGATGGTGGGGAAGGAGTAGATGAGAGATACAAGCCCCTTGGAGGAAGGGGGAGGAGGAGAGGGGCCCATGGAGAGCATTTGGGGTCCTTTAGATTCTGCGAGAGATCAAGGGAAGCCAGTAAGGGGGAACAATTTGGGGGAAGGGAGAAGGGGAGAAGGGCTAGAAATTTGGGGGTGGGTGTGCACAGGGTAAAATGAAGGTGATGGTACAGGGATAGGGTTTGTCCAGGGCTTAGAGGAGGGAATTACGGAGGGACATGGCAGGAGCAGCTAGGTGCAAGGTAATTATTGAGGGCAGAGCTGATGGAGTAGGTGGCGGATGAGTGCCGAATTTGACTGAGAGGGAATTCCAAATTTTTGGGAGGCAGTGAGAGTAACTGGATTGTCTGATTTGGGTGGATCTGCGGGGGACAACCAGGGTACAGGTGTCGGTTGATCTAAAGGAATGGGTGGGGGGTGGCGTAAAGGAGGAGGTGAGGTAGGAAGGGAGCTCACCCAACCAGTGTTTGGAGGTGACTTAAGCACAGTGAGAGAGTCGCCTGTTTGTAAGAGAGGGGAAGGATAGGGCACGATAAAGATTGCAGTGATGGGTGTGAGGGGGGCATCCAGGGCAAAGTGGCAGAAGGAATTGAAGAGGGTGTCCAGTCTCACCAGGGAGGACTTAGTGGCAACACCATAGGCCATGTCACAGTAGTCGAAAATGGGCAGTATCATCTTCTGAACAAGTTCACGCCTAGCCGTAGGAGGGATGCAACTACGTTTAGGTGTTGGTCCAACCAAACACCTAAGTAACTGAAGGAGGATGTGTCCTCAAGTAAAGTCCCATCAAAGGTGTGGAAAGTGGGTAGGGAGGAAAGCCTAGAGAGTGTCTGCCTTGTGCCAGAGTTCATGGAGACAGTCTTCTTGGTGTTGAGAAAAAGTTGATGGTTAGCAAACTAGAGCTGAACCTTGTGGAAGTCGTGCTGTAAGCTGGTTATAACCTCATCAGGACAGGAGTTGGATGCATACAGGACTGTATCATCAGCATACATATGAAAAGAGGAGGATGGGGTGCAAACAGAGGGAAGGTCGTTTAAGAAGATAGAGAATAGGAGGGGCCCTAATACAGAGCCCTGGGGGACTCCAGTACTAATCGGTAGGGGTGGGGAAGTGGCATCCAAGATCTTAACTGATTTTGTTCTGCCAATAAGGTAGGCCTTGAACCAGTTTGTGGAGGAGGGAGATAGGCCAACTGCCAGGAGTGTATCGAGGAGAAGGGAGTGAGAGACGGTGTTGAAGGTCTTGGCCAGGTCAACAAAAATAGCAGCGGTAATTTGGCCATTGTCTAGCCTGGATAGGTTGGAGTCTGTGGTCCATAGAAGAGAAGTGGTGGTTGAGTGGTTTTTCCTGAAACCAGGCTGGAAAGGGGTGAAAAAGGAGGTGTCAGATAGAAAAGAGGTGAGTTGGGAGAGGACAATGTGTTCTTGAAGCTTGGCATGGGTAGGGAGGAGAGAAATGGGGTGACAGCTGCCAGGGGATGAGGGTCACCCCCTTTGGGTAGAGGGAGGCCTACAGCATGTTTCCATGAAGAGGGGACTGAGGCAGTAGAGAATGAGAGATTTAGGATTATTGAGAGGGGGTAGGCAATGGCCAAAGCGGAGAGGGAGAGGAGTTTTGGATCAAGGCCATCGGGAGGCACCTTTAGAGGGGTTGATGGTGAGGAGGGCACTTAGTGCATCATTTAGAGTTATAGTAGCTAAAGAGAAGGGAAGGTGGGAGGGTGGTGGAGGGGGCACACTGGTAGAGGGTGGGGAGGGAAGGTAGGAGGGAAGGGGAGGGATTTCAGTAGCTCAGTGGCACAGGAGGTATAGTAAAAGTTATATTCCGCAGCTACAGATGGTGGGTCAGACACTAGTTAGCTATTTACTTTAAGTACTGGTGGGGATGAGATGAGGGAGTGAATAGGGCATGGACCACCTTCCAGAACTTTGAAGGGGAATTTATGTTGGTGATGAAGGCAGATTTGAAATATTCGGACTTGGTTAACCTTGTATCCCTGGTGCAAGCATTTTGGAGCATGTGGCACTTCGCGAGGTCACTAGCATGCTGGGTAGCTATATCATGCTTCTAGGCTCGATCTCTAGCCCTGAGGCAGGCCAGAAGTTCAGGGTTTATCCGAGGTAAGTGGTTACCTCTGATTCTGGTTTGTTTGAGTGATGCAAAGGCATTCCAGTTTACAAGAAAGATTTATTTGAAGTAGGCAAGGGCCTTATCAACTGAGGGGAAAGAGGTTGGGGGGGAGCAGTCAGAAGTGGCAAGGTTACTCAAGAGAGGTTCAAGGTCAAAAGACTTGAAAGAGCATAGTTGTATGGTTTTGTGTGGTGATTTAGTTCTGTGGACTTTCCTAACTATAAATATTGGGTTATGGTCACTGAGAACATCGGGGAGGATGTCAGAGGTGATGATGTGCGGGGTGTGAGGTAAGAGTCCAGTCGAGTAGGGAGTGTTGTGTCTTGTGGTTTGGGCTGGTGGGTTCAGAGATCAGCTGGGAGAGGTTTGGGGCTCTGATTTCGTTTTTAGTTTTGGTAGTTTTAGGGGACAACTGATTTATATTGAAGTCGCCTAGGATGAATAATTCCCCAGAGTGAGCAAGGGAAGTGATGGAGGTTAGGAGGTCTAGCGCAACCAAAGGATGGACATTTGGGTGGCAGTATATGCCAGCTATGAAGACTGGGAGAGTGAAGGGGAGGGTCACATGGATAGCTAGGGCATCATGGGTGTCAGGACTGGAGGATGAGTACATGATGGAATATTGGATGGAGGCTAGGACATAAATGTCCACACCACCACTCCTGCCAGCATGGTCTTGCCTTAGCAGTGAGTAGCCAGGAATGGAGACCGAGTGGTATGGAATAGTGCTCTTTAGCCAAGTTTCAGAGGTGATTAGAACGTCTAGTTTTAGAGTGCACACCATGGTCTGAATCTGGTCTATCTTCTGCAACAAGCTGCAGGTGTTTAGATGTAGGATCTTTAAGCCCTTTGGCAGGGCTGAGAGAAGAGAGCGGGGGGAGATAGTAGAGGAGGAAGCACCAGAGGAGCAAGGGGCACTAGGACTTGGGTTGGGGTGGATATCCCCAGCGGAGAGCAAGAGGAAGGCAAGTATGCGGAAGTGGAGTTTAGGGGATTTTGAAGGGGCTGGCAAGGAGGTTGGTAGTTTTGAAGAGAAGGGAGTAGATGAGAGAGGAAGAAGAAGTTGGAAAACCGCAGTGAAAGTGGACACTGTTATCAAAGCCGAATGAAGAATAGTGGTAGAGTAAGACCATATTTCAAATGGTGGGGAGGGAGTGATAGCATGGACACGGGTAGGGGACTGGAGATAGTAACTGATGGGGTTGGGAGAGTTATTAGGAATAGGTGAGTAGAGAGCAAGTGGAGGTGGTAAAGAGAGGGATATGAGCAGGACAAGGGGGAGAGAGGAGAGTAGGGAATGCATTGTTCATAAAGGCAGAGAAATTAGTGAATAACTAATTTAAGAACAAGAAGAATTTGTAAGCAGGGAGCGCGGAGGAGGGGGCTGGTCAGATGGAGGGGGGAACTGTAGTTTAGGAAGGTATCTATATGAACAACAGGCAGGGATCGCTTTAGATAAAGTTTACGTCCCTCTAGTGGCAGTATAGTATAATTTGCTAATGGGAAAATGGACAAAAACAAACTTCGAGCTGTAATTTCTAGCTGAACCAGTCTGGCACTTAGTAATTAATAAGAGCCAGCCTGGGAAAGAGAAATAAGGAGAAAGTGAGAGAAAAGGGAAAAACAAAATATTCTTTTCAGGTTAACTTACACAAAATTATTCTAAACTGAGCTGTAATTTCCTTGCATTATACAGTCAAGCACTTGCAATATACAGTGTGCCCTCATGTGGGAGCATTAAGAGAGAGCACTCCACTTCATAGTTGGGGAATAGTAAAAACAAAAAAATAAATGTATAAATCCCTTGAGCTAATTTCAGATATTTATAAAAAAAATGTTGTTTGTTTCTAGATATTTATAATAAGTTTAAAGGGTCTCTGAGTGATGTCTGTTATGGTATAAGAGACTCTTCTTGTGAGGGTTTGGCAGACAGAACTCCTCATTCTTGGCTTCATGGTTCTCAAGCCCAAATCTCATGCTTGGTGCCATAAGAGATACTCCTTGGAGTCGCTAGTAACTTAATCCCAAGTCATAAAATATCATGTTATCTCCTGAGTTGGGTATGTTACACATGACATCTTGTCCTACTGGTACATCACAATGCATACTGAACCAATCAGATAGCAGCTATCATAATTCTGATGACATGACAATGACCACGTGCAACACTGAAGCAGCAGTTGAAGTCAAAGAGAAACCATTGAATCTTCATATACAGTAATATATTTAAAAGCTATAACTAGTAAATGGATATATTAATTAAATATACAGTGGTGTGACTCAGAGTGTGCAGTTTATCATCCCTTGTATGACAGCAGGATTATTTATTTTTTTGCAGTTGAGGGAGCAGAACTTTCATACTTCACTTGTGGATCTGCCACTCGTGAGTTCTGGTCTGCCCCCCTACACTTGAAGATTAGCTGCATATTTTGAATCAACCCATTGTGCATCTGCTAAAGAACTACTAAGACAGCAAGGGGACAGAAATGATGACCCATCGACCCTGTTTGGTTCAATATTGCTACTGTATAGCATGTTTATCAGTGTCAGTGGCTCAGCAGGTAGCACACTCGCCTCTGAGGCCAGGAGATCAGAAGGCTGTGGGTTCTATCCCCACACCAGGCACTTGGGTTAATATCCCAATACTGACACTGTAGTGCAGCATGGGGGGGGTGCTGCACTCTTGAGGTGCCGTCTTTCGGATGAGATGTTAAACCGAGGTTCCATCTGCCTGTCCTGGTGGTAGTTCAGGTGGATGTTAAAGTTCCCATGGCACTTCTCGAAAAGAGTAGGGGAAGTTTCTCCGGTGTCCTGGCCAAATTTCCCTCATTCACTAAAAATACCACCAACAGCTTAATCTGGTTCAAGGTCAGTTGGCATTCATCTGTATCCCCCTCCCCCGGGTCGTGCCTGAAAATAGGCAGAATCTGCCTAGTGCACTTACCCGGTCAACAAAAACTAAATAAAACAAATTAAGTATGTACGCAGAGTGGTTTTCATGGTCTAGTTTGATAAAACTGTGCATGAAAGATGTAATAAATGTGCAGTTAGTGCTTACTGCACCTTTTTTAGACAGAAAAACACATAAAATATAAATAATACTGAAGGGGTATAAATCATCATCAGGACCTGTTGAATCTACTGCAGTATTTGTGGAATACACAAGAGCATTTTCAATTAGCAGAAATGTATTTTACCAGGTAAGCATACCGAGATCAGAACTAGTCTCTTTGCAGATACAACAGGGGTGAGAGGGAAGGCATGAAATAAAATATCACAACAATATACAGTAAACAGAATAAACACAGAAGCAGCAAAAAAATGTATGTAAGTTGTAATAAGCAAATGGTTGCAACTTAAAAAATAAAAGACTGTATATATAATGAGAAATATATTCTGCTACATCACTACCTGAGCCAATCGGAACTCAGATTCAGATCTGTATTTCCAGTACAGTGTGGCAGCCAATAATATCACTGACAGCTTCCTTCTGTGGAAAATAACCAAGCCAGGTCTAATGACACCTTGTTTCTTTTCTGATTAAAAACGCTGTCCACTCTGAGCTGCGCCTCCCACCTCCAGTTGTCAACGGACTCACCTACCCCCCACCTTTTTTATTCATTGGTCTCCCAGTGGCACTAACAGGGCCCTGAGAGTAGTTTTATTTGCATTCTTCTTATGTGAGAACCTGGCTCAAGAGGCATGCAAGTGAAACTTGTCTTATAACCACTGGAGTGCCATTGGGAGAAGTTTTAATATATTATGAATTTTCAGTTATTTTCATCATCTGTTTATGTTCCTCTCCATGTCTAGCCCCCTTTCTACCTATTGGTCACCCAGCCCTGTCACACACCTTCCCAGGGACTTACCTGGACCAGGTTTCCCAGGGATCCCCCTTCCCAAGAAATTCACATCCAGAAGGGGTCCAATGCCCAGTCAGTGGTGTGGGGCCTGCAGTGACTGGCAGTGTCATCCTGACAGCACCGTATTTCCTCCTATTTTTCTCCCCTCACCCGGCAATGTGCAGTGACATCAACATGCACGCATGTGGAGGCATGAATGTGCTCATTTTGCTGCCGGCCATCCCCTTTGTCCCGCACAGACACTGCACTGCCACCGTGCCTTCACTCGGCCTCATACTTCCTCCACTCTACTGCTGCCTCATCTACTGAATCCACTATCATATTATTACTTAAATAAAAAACAGAGCAGAAAAGGTGACATCAGAATAAGCAATAATTTCAGTGCTACAAATTCACAGTATAGGGGAACTGGAAAAAAAAAACATTAAAACAATGGTATTTTGCGCCGGCCCATTGGCACTGAGGGTTGAGGCACTGGATGCCTTACCTCACGCCATACCAGCGACCCATGTTCAGGAACGAGCACGGGCCATCGGGGGTCGGCAGGGGAGGAGAAGGATTGTGCATCCGAGGGACTGCTCTCCTTCTCTGGGGAGGTGGGGTCACCAATGATCAGCGTTTGGCTGGCCCCTAGCAGAGGCTGAGGGACAGTGTACCAAAACTGCAGGAAAGGGGCAGACGCTAAGAGGGAGCTCGTGCGGACGTGTGCATGCTCACTCCGCAGGTGTCATTGCATACCTCGTCTCCTGGGAGAAAACAAGGAAATAGCTGCCATGGTGGAATGATGGAGAGCATCTCACAGGCTCTGCTCCCGACTAGCCACGACACTGGCCACACTGGATCCGGTCTCCGGTGGGAGTTGGGGAACCCCACCGGCTCCTCCGGGGGGGGGGGTAAGCCCTAGGGGTAGGGGCCAGCACTGGATGGTGGATGCCAGGGGACTGGGTGGGGGTCTCCCTCTGGATGAATGGCCATGGCAACAAGGAGAAAAAGGAATAAGAAAAAAAAAACAATGGTATTTTGCAGCGCTAGTGTCTGTAAACAGAACACCACTTTCATGAATTACTGAACAGGAAAACACAAAGAAAAGAGATTAAGAGCTCAGGGCTCACAATGCATGCTAGGAAAAGAAGGTGGGATTTGAGGAGGGCAGGGAATCAATAAGATGGAGACAGGGAGGAGAGGTGTCCCATATAGTAACAGCACAGATGTTAACAGACTAACAGTGCTTGAGTGGGACAGGGCAAAGAAGTTTAGATTTAGAGGAACACAGAGTAGATACTGATGGCGACAAAGCCAACATTTTGCAAAAGTCAAGTTATGTCACAAAGTAGCAAGCATACAAATATTTCAGAAACCACTTGCTCACCATGTCTGCCACCTTAAGGTGACCATAGGAGAAGGCAATAGCATTTGGAGGAGTGGCTACTGGTAGCATGAAGGCCAGGGAGGCAGCTATCGTACACGGCACCATGACATACAGTGGATGAATGCGGATTGATTTTGCCTGCAAGAAATGTCACAAGAGATTAGTTAAACAAAACAGGAACGTACTATACAATTTATATTCAAGCAATCACAGAGTTAAACAAGAACTCAATAGTTCAATACAAGTCGCCAAGATGTTATTGTAGAATGTTAGTTTTGTCTCACCTACTGCAAGGTGAAGCTCAGCACCTTATACATCTTATGTATCATCAGATTCACACATCTGCAGTATCTTATCAAGACTGTAACGTGCCCTGTCTGTTGTGGAACAATAACCTAATACAACTGAAGGGCAAACTCTACATTGGCCATCATGGAGGTCAAGAGGAATCCAGTTGCTAGGGAATATTTGACTGAGCAATAAATTCTTTGCCATCATTTTCAGTGATTGCAAACAAGTACTCTCTTTCAAAAATAGAACTATGTTAATATTCCAATTACAACATAGTTTGAAAGATCATCTCCTTCAGGGATATAAATTACCTTAATTTTACAGAATTAATATGACTGTCCAGATGAATAGAGCATACAAAAATATATACCATATTCTAGTCACAGTATAGACAGATCCATTGATTAAAATAAAAGAACAATGTTAAAATGATCCTAATATCAAAATATCCAAGAAGGATTGGGGTAGGATTTGCCCTCTATACTGTAAGTATTGGAGGTGTGGCAAGGTGGAGGGCTCAATACTGCATATATGACGGTCATGCACTAAAACGAAACAATTCTGGGATGAGGTGTGGGATGCCTGCCAACTTATTATGACAAGAAACATCCCTTGTTTAACAGAGCTTGTAGTGCTAGGAATTGGTTCTAACCCACACTAGCACAACCTTATTTATTTCAAAAGTTTACCCAGGAAAGTCATACTGGACATCATTCCCAGATGCGTCCGGGTGGGGTGGGGTGGGGAGAAAGGAACAGAACCAATACAAACTACAGTAGAAAAACAATACAATGATATGGAAACAAATACAACAAAATATACAAATTACAAGGAACACTTCAAGAATAAAACTGCCATAAACATCGCACAGTGCATTGCAGAACAGGCAAAATAACAATAAACAGTGAGCAACTAAACAGTAATATGAGGAGCAGAGAGTAGTGACTGATGAACTGGGGTGGGAGAGTGGCTTTGCTAGTGTTAGTATGGGGTAGAAGGCAAGCATTTACAACAGTCAAAACAGTATTTTAAGATCCTAGAAATCAAAAGAATTGCCAGCATTAAGTGAATGACTCAAGACCTTATCATTATGGATTAAATATGAATGAATTGCACGTAACCGTTTCAACAGAATAGACAGATTTTAAAATATATGGAACTTGTTTCTTCAATCCTGTTATTCCAGTATTTATTACATAACTCATACCTAGAACTCGCAGAAACAGTAAATCAACATAACCTTAGTTATTAGTTAGATTGTACATTGATACTGATAAAAGTATTACCAAATCATTACATCGGAGAGACTATAAATTGTTATAGGTACACATATAGAGTCACAGGCTCTTGTATATTGTACAGTGATGTCTTATTGTTTGCATAATCTAATAAAAATTAATTATTAAAAATATATTGTAAAATGATGGGATTTTATTTCTTTAATTGACAGGGCCAGAAATTTAAGTAGTTCTGTCCTGTGCAAATATTCTGGAATTATGCATGGTCATATAATCACATTTGACCAATCGGTGAAATTTTTTAGTTTACCGTACTATTTTAACATTTTTTTTGTAACTACATCCTCTTCATAGAAACATAGAAACATAGACTTTGTCGGCAGATAAGGACCGCTTGGCCCACCTAGTCTGCCCATTTCCCTACCTACAGGATAAGCTGCAGATTCTAGTTAACCAACAGCCTATTTCTTCCTACCCCCACAAAAATTGCCTTATGTCTGTCCCATGCATTCTTGAATTCTCTCACAGTTTTAGACCCCACAACCTCCTCAGGAAGGCTGTTCCATATGTCAACCACCCTCTCTGTGAAAAAATACTTCCTCATATTGCCCCTTAACCAGCCCCCCTGTCTTCAAATTGTGTCCCCTTATTCTTGCACATCTCTTTTTCTGAAAGATGCTGTCCTCTTGCACTTTGTTGATTCCACTGAGGTACGTAACAGTTTCTATCATGTCCCCCGTCTCCCTCCTTTCCTCAAGGGTATACATATTAAGCTCCTTTAGTCTCTCCTCGTATGGCTTCTCTTGCAGACTCTGCACCATTTTAGTTGCCCTACTCTGGACTGCCTCTATCCTGTCTATGTCCTTGCGGAGATGGGGTCTCCAGAACTGGATGCAGTACTCCAGATGGGGTCTCACCAACTGTCTGTACAGAAGGATAACAGCTTCCTGTTTTCTGCAGGTGATGCCTCTCCCTATACATCCCAGTATCCCCCCAGCCCTCCCTACTGCCTTCTCACATTGCTTGCTGACCTTAAGGTCATCTGATATGATTACCCCCAGGTCCCATTCCATTTTTGTTGTTGTTACTACCCCCCCATTGTGTAATCTTCCCCTGGGTTTTTGTTTCCCAGGTGCATTATTTTGCACTTCTTTGCACTGAATCCAAGCTGCTATACTTCTGACCATTCCTCCAACCTTGCCAAGTCCCTTCTCATCCCTTCCACGCCTCCTTGTGTATCAGCCCTGTTGCAGAGCTTTGTGTCATCTGCAAAGAGGCATACTTTTCCTTCAATCCCTCTGCAATGTCACTTATAAAGACATTAAAAGGACTGGACCCAGTACTGAACCGTGGCACTCTTCACCCACTAGTAACCCTCTTTCTTCAGAGTGGACTCCATTTACAATTACCTTCTGTGTCCTGTTGTCCAGCCAGTGTTTTACCCAGGCTACCACCTTGGGACCCACTCCCAGGCTGGTTAATTTGACTGTTAATCTTTTATGTGGGACTGTGTCAAATGCCTTGCTAAAGTCTGTGTAGGCCATGTCCACAACCCCTCCCTGGTCTTCTACTTTGGTCACCCAAAGAAATCAAGTAGATTCGTCTGACATGACCTTCCCACTGTGAACCCATGCTGCCTTGGGTCTTGTGCCCTACTGGCCTTTGGTACTCAACAGTTCTTTCCTTCAGAAGTGATTCCATCACTTTCCCTACTACAGAGGTCAAACTGACAGGTCTGTAGTTTCCTGCCTCTGTCTTGGTCCCACTTTTGTGAAGGGGAATCACATCAGCCTTCCTCCAGTCCTCGGGTACCACACCATCTTCCCACGATTTGTTAAAAAGGGTAGTCAGTAGTTTCACTAGTTCTCCCCTTAATTATTTTAGAATTCTGGGGTGAATTCCATTAGGCCCCATTGCTTTATCCACCTTCAGTTTTAGGAGTTCTTTCAGAACCCTTTCTTCTGTGAAAGGACTGGGATCGACACCCCCTATCCAGAGTGCTTCTGTTAACTGGATTATTCGCCTCCCCCTCCTCCTCTTTTGTGAATACTGAGCAGAAGTATTTGTTCAGTAGCCCTGCTTTTTCACTGTCCCTTTCTGCCCACCCAACGTCCATTCTATTCAGCCTCACTATCCCTCCCTTTGTCTTTCTATGCTCCCTGATGTACCTATAAAAGGTTTTATCCCCCTTCTTAACCAAGTTGGCTATCTTTTCCTCAGTTTGGGCCTTTGCTATTCTGACTTCCCTCTCTGCTTTAACCTTAACTGGTACAGTTCTCTGTCCTGCTCCTGTGTTTCCTTATACTTCCTGAATGCTGACTTTTTCTCCCTGACCTTCCTCGCCACCTCTTTTGAGAACCATAGTGACTTTCTCTTTCATTTTGATTTGTTTATTTGCTTCACACAAAGGCTTATTGCCTCTGTGATGGCAGTTTTGATGTTTCCCCATTTTTGCTGTACCCCTCCTTCTAGCCTGTTTGCTAGTGCTTTTCTAAGGCACTCTCCCATCTTGCCAAAGTCAGCTCTCCTGAAGTCCAGTACCCTCACTTTTGTATGGTTTGACTCTGTAACTGAGTTTATCATGAACCACACTGTTTGGTGGTCACTTGTTCCCAGATGGCTACCCACTTCTAGATCTGTGATCCTCTTACTGTCCCCGTTTGAGAGTACAAGGTCTAAGATTGCTCCCTCACGAGTGGGTTCCAAAACTAGCTGTCTGAGGCATGCCACCTGTAGGGCCTCGAGAATGGCTCTGCTCTTGGATGTGGCTGCAGCAATGGTGCTCCAGTTAACATCTGGCATATTCATGTCTCCCATCAATAGTATCTCTCCTTTCTCTGCCATCCTAATGATACCTATCATATCCTTGTCCATTCCTTCCCCCGACATGGGAGTCTGTATACAACCTCTGTGCGGATTGTAGTGCTATTTTCAGTCTCTAAGGTGACCCACAGTACGTCCCCTTCTCCCTGTTTACTCTTTTGTTCAGTTGCTTTCATCCCTTCCCTTACATAGAGAGCTACCCCTCCTCCTCTTCTCCCCTCCCTGTCTCTCTTGTAGGTTGTGTACCCTGGTATGTTAACATCCCAGTCATGGTTCTCTGTGTACCATGTTTCTGTGGCTGCTACAATATCTAGGCATCCCTCTTCCATCAAGGACACCAGTTCTGGGAGTTTGTTGCCCAGACTATGGGCACTGGTACTCATTACCCTCCATTTCCTGATGGCCTTACCCCTTTTTGCCCCATCCCTGTCCTTATTGCTTTTGTCACTTTCTCCATTTACCCCTTCCTTTAAAATAAATGACAACAGACCAAACCTATCCCACTCCTTTCCAATTCAATATATTCTTTATTTTGGAAGGGGAAAGCGGATTGATCTTACCATGGAAGCCAGTATGGGGAGGAATATAGTTGTTGTTGCGACATTGCTGGTACATTCTGTGAAAGCAGCCACCAGGAGGCTTAATATCAGTACAGTGGCAGGAGGCGGGACCGATTGCAGGGGAGTCAGCTGTTGACCTAACCATTTGGACAGTCCAGATTCCTGAAACACAAGTCACTGAATTGAACAACAACAAAGTAAATACAATAGGCATTACATTGCCTGGGGAAAACAACTGATCTTTCTTACCATCCATGGACTGGAAAGGCTTAGGGAGAGAGATGTGGATGGAACCTTACAGAGGAACACTGGGGAAATGACTGGAATTGTCCAGATGGGAGTGGCACTTACATGTATGTTAATGCTACTACAGAGACCAAAGTAGGTGCTGTTGATAGATGTGTGCCCCACTCCCCAAATGAGGTGTTGTAGAAATATTTGGACTCCCCCCTATGAAGGTACTACTGAGAGATGTATGTCTCCCACCAAAATGAGGTGCTGAGAGATGAGTGCCTCCCACTAAAAGGGTCTCATGAGGAGAGATGTGTGTTTCCTCCCCAAGGAGGTGCTGTTGGGAAATGTATCCTTCCCTCACAAAGGAGGGTCTATTGAGAAGTGTGTGCCCCCCCCAAAGGAGTTGCTGTTGAGAGACATCTACCTCCCCAAAGGAGTTGCTATTGAGAAATGTGTGTTTCCCCTTAGCAGTGGATGTGTAAATAGACATGTGCCTCCCCCCATAGGAGGTGCTGTTGAGAGGCGTGAACTCCCCCTCTAAAGAACTGTTGTTGAGAGAAGTATGCCTTCCCCAAAAGGAGATGCTGTTGAGAGATGTGGTTGGATACCTCCTTGGAAGAGTTTTTTTTTTCAGAGATGTTATCCTTCCCACAAAGGAGGTGCTGTTGAGAGATGTGTGCCCCCCCCCACTTGATGTGCTGCTGAGTGGTGTTTGCCTCCCCCGTTGAAGGTGTTGCTGAGCGGTGATTATCTCCTTCCATAAAGAAGGTGCTATTGAGAGATGTGTGTCTCCTTCCCTATGGTGTTATTGAGAGATATGTGCCTCTCACATTGGAGGTGCTGTTGAGTGATGTGCACCTCCCATTGTAAGTGCTGTTGAGTGATGTGTGCCTCTCCCATCAGAAGTGCTGTTGAGAGATGTGTGCCCCCCCACTGGAGGTGCTGTCGGAACAATGTGCGCCTCTTTCATCAGGTGCTGTTGAGAGATGTGTGCCCCCCATTGGAGCTGTTTTTGAGTGATGTGCATCCCACATTGGAAGTGTTGTTGAGCAATGTGCATCTCTCCCACCAGAGGCGCAGCTGAGAGATGTGTGCCCCCCCATTGGAGGTGCTGTTGAATTGTTGAATGATGTGTGCCTCTTCCATCAGAGGTGCTTTTGAAGGATGTGTCCCCCCATTGGAGGTGCTGTTGAAAGATGTGTGACCCCCCCCCCCGGGGAGGTGCTACTGAGTATTTTTTCTTCCCTCATTGGAGGTGTTGTTGAGATATGTACCCCCCAAGTAAGGTGCAGTTGAGACATGTATGCCTCTCCTTGAAGGAGCTGCTGTTATGAACTGTATGCCTTTCCCAAAGAAGGTGCTGTTGAGAGTTGTGTGCCTCCCCCATTAGAGGTGCTATTGAGAGATGTGTCCCCCCCTACCGAGGAGGTACTTTTGAGAGATGTTTTCCCCAAAGGAGATGCTGATAAGAAATCTGTGCTGCCCCCTCAAAGGAGAGGCTGTTGAATGATGTGTGCTCATTCCAAAGGAGGCGCTGTTGAGAAGTGTGTCTCCACCTCTCAAAGAAGGTGCTGTTGAGAGATATGTGCTTCCTTCTCAAAAGAAAGATAAATTCCTGCATCCTACAAGTGGTTCTGTTGAGAAACATGCACCCCCACCCCCACCCCGGCCCCTTGCAGGCAAGTGAACTCATCCGCTCTGTGGCATAGTCACCCTCCACCAGTCCCAAGGAGTAAGATACCGAGGTAGTCTCGAACCAGGGTCTCCTTCTGTTAGTTATCATAAAGCACAATGCACTGTTTCTCTGAGCCACTGAGCCAACTTCGTATTTAAAACTGTTACAGGTTTAAGTCTTTTTTCCTTTCTATCCACAAACTGGTGCAACATTAACCAGTGACATCATTTTGACCCATTCATTAGCATCATATCAAAAATGACATCAAGGTTTAGCACAGCACAGGCATCAGTGCTGGAACCAATGGACACAGGGGGCTGTAGCACACCCACCTTTGCCCATGAGCATTCACAGTGTCCCTTTGCTTGCACAGACTACCGTTTCTACCCTGTGCTCTTTTGAACTTCAGCACCCTCACTTTCTCCATGTTCTGGCAACCTGCACACATGTCAAGAGCCAGTCTTTGATTGGATGGTTATGTATCCTCCCTTCACTTGTTCCTCATCCAGGATGGAATTCTTACCAAGGAATGACTCTCCAGCTAGAACCTGGGGACATACTGAGTCACTAAAAGGCTAAAATGGTCTGGGCTGGCATGGCCTTTTCCCCATATAAATAAATGGCTCTGATAGGAATAACATGCATTTGCTTCTCTCCTCTGATGTTGCAGAAATGTTTGGCAGTAGTGTCTTAAAACAAAAGATCATTAAGAGGTATTGCAGTGCCCTCTTTTGGACAGCATGATTAAAACACTTTTCCAGTAAACAGGAAAACTTTAAAATATAATATTTAGACACAATTTCTCCTATAGTGCTGTTTCTTCACCCGATGGCTAGTGGCAGCTAGTCACCCCTGTCCCTGCCTCCCCTGACCAGTGACTGCTTCCACTGGTGAATTACCTGGTCTTCAAGTACCCCCATGGCTTTCCTCCTGTGACAGGGACAGAAGATGGGGGGGGGGGCATCCTCCTCCCCAATCCATAATCCAGTGTAGACCAGAGACCTCGGGTAGCAGCGCGGGTTGGAGGTGGGTGGACAGGGCTTCATGAAGCCATTACCATCGTTTTTTCACTTTTCTGATCCCATCCCTTCTGCAGTGTGTGTATGCGTGTGTGCGGAGGCACACACACCCTTGCAGATTCTCCCTATGTGCTGCCCAAGCTGCACTGCCCACAGGCCTCCAGCTGGTGGCAGTCTAAGGCCAGGCAGTCAGGCTTCCCCACCCTGGGAAAGGAGAGCAGTACTTCAGATGCTCAGTCCTCTCCTACCCTGAGCAACCCATGGCAGCCCAAGCTCATTCCTGAACTTGGGTCACTGGCGTGGCAGAAGGTAAGGTGCCCAGTGCCTCAGCCCTCCATACCACTGGGTCAGTTTATTTAGACACAATTTAACATATATATTTTTTGCTGTTTATTTCTGCCTAAAAGCTGGCCCTATCATCAGGCAGCGACCCCCCTCCAGCCCCGTCACCCCGGCTCCACATCTATTTATGTCCCACTCCCACATTTCCCATGACTCCCCTTCCCATGGTGCTGGTGGCCCAGAGGGTGTGAAACGGATCCTGGGGCAGGAGCTGCACCATGTTGCCATGTGCGGGGCCTGCGGAGGGTCATTCCCATCATGCAGGCCAGTCCTGTTTTCTCCTCCTGTGTTTCCTTCCCCTGGGAGGGCAGACATGCAATGCTGCCTACATGGCCCTGTGCATGCTCTCGTACATAGGATGTTGGCAGCCATCATGCCTCCCACCCCAGTGTCGTGACCCTTGGGCGGCCCTACCCATAACCACCACTAGGGATTAGGCACGCACCATGTGCAGCATCCCTCCCTTCCCAGAGGAGGAGAGGAGAGAACAGTTTATTGGACAATTAATACTCCTCCCCGGTCAGCTGTCTGACATCCAGAGTCCGCTTCTGAACACTGGTTATCAGCACTGCAAGTATCAGTGCTACAGCTGTACTGACAGGCCAGCTGACACAATTTAACCTCTTATTTCTATAATTTTCATTAATTTTCTTTATTTTTCTCCCCACATTTTGTATCACTGAGGCAGCTACATGAAAACATCATGTTCATCCCTGGGACTTCCTCTCATTCTTTTGCTTCTTCACCCCCACCACCACTGAAGTCATAATTCTCTGTTATATCAGAATGTGCTGCTATGGACAGGATTCTGATCTTACAAATAATTAGGAGTTTGAGGGGGGATAGCCGTGGGTGGGGGGGGATGAATTTGGGGTACAAAGTCCCTGATATTCAGAAGGTTAGCTCAGCATTCACATATATATCACTGCACTAACTGAGCATAGCATGTTCGAATAGGGGGGAGTCATATTCAATGCGCCCCAGTGCACAGCGATCTGTGGATAGTGCCATTGTTCTGAAAACACCACTGTGCCCCTACAAATGAGGGAAACCCCTGCATGCACGGCCCAGTGGTGTAGTCAGCGGATTTTGGAAGTGCTAAAAGGCTCCCGTGGCTATTTACTGCTTCCAAAACCATACTCTTACCAACACACTCAGTGGTGCACAATCCCCCTATACCTTTTGGCACTGGTGATGAGCACTGACACAATTCATTCCACTCCCATTCGATCCCCGAGTTATGTCATCTGTAGTCCTGGTAGTCCAGCAGTTCTCCCTGCCACCTGATCTCTAGGTTAGCTGCAAAAATAGCCCTGGTAGTATAGTGCCCCTAACCCGAACCCCATGGTAATGGCAGAAGTAGCCCTGGTAGTATAGTGCCCCCAACCCGATCTCCAGGGTAATGGCAGAAATAGCCCTAGTAGTATAGTGCCCCCAAACCTGAACCCCAGGGAAATAGCAGAAATAGCCTTGGTAGTCTAGTGGCCCCCCACACCAAATCCCTGATTGCATAATGTTAGTCTAGTGGTACTGCCTCCCGATCCCCATTATAATAATCGTGCCCCCACCCTCTTCCCCAGCCCAGTCACTTAGTACCCACCACCCCCATCCACCCCAGCTCACCCATCAAGCCCTTCCCAATCTGCTGGCAGATCCACAGACGGTGACCAGCAGAGACTCTCCACACACCACCTTGGCCGGCTGCTATCTGAATGACAAGTAGCAAATGTGTGCATACTGTAGCAACAGCCCTCCCACCCCACCCGACCCCTGACATGCCCAGTTGGAGGGCAGCCCAACCAAGTCATTAGTAAGCGGCCAGTTGAGCAGGAAGGGGAGCAGATGCAGGAAGTGAGGAGCAGTTCCCAGCTCTTCCTCTTCAAGGACTAGCATGAGGTGGCAGATGGAGATGGAATTCCAGATGGAAATAAGTCTACAGGAGAATGCCACTTGTCCAACTGATAAGCAGTGTAGCGGCTAATAGAAACTGCAACAAGTCTCTGTGATCCAACAGTTGCAAAAGATTCAGAAATGGTACAGTGTGTTGGCATAGCGGTAGTGCTGTTGCTCGTGATGCTGGTGACCTGGGCTCAGAAACAAGCATGAGTCACTGGAGGGCCAACCAGGGGAGGAGGTTGAGCATCCCAGTGGATGACTGCCTCCTCAGGGGAGGGAGGACTGCCTCTCCCACCATGCAACCTCCACCTGGCTGATACCAAGTGGAGCCACTGGCAGGGAGTGAGAAAGGGAAGGAGGAGCCTCCACTTGGCTCGACAGCACATCATCACGCCTTGCATGTGCACACCCATCACTGAGCCCGGGCTGGTGGCTGTGTGGGGAAGGGAGCACAAAGGAGGGGGAAACTGCATCATGCAGGGTGAGGCAGTGCTGGCTCTCCTGGGCCCTGACACACTGACTGTCTGCCCACCTCCAGCACCCAAGCTGTTTGAGGGGAGCCTGGCCAACTTCCCTCACCCCACCTCAGAGGGGGAAGTCTGAGGTGACAGAGGACCTGGGGTAAGTGGCAGAGAAGGTGGGGATGGGGTGGGAGGCCAGGATTGTGCCGATGGGGGCAACTGCAGTAGAAGGACCAAAAAAAAAACCTTAAAAAGAAATAGCACAATTTTCAAAGACACACACTGGCTTGAGCTCCCAGGAGAAAGAACATTCTGCAGTGGGGTAGTAGATGTCCTACCCTCCTCAGCCCTGTCATACCCCTCCCTGGCCATACCCACAAGCAGTGATTGAGTCAGTCGTTGAAGGGTTCCCGTTACCTCACAGCCGTAAGCCAGTGCGAACCCTCCGCTCAAAAGGATCACAATGTTCCAGGGCATTTTCTCCTGCACTGCCTTCCAGGTCAGCAGAGCTGGCGGTGCCTTGAACTTCTTATACTTTCTTTCACCTGCATGTGGGAGAGATTTATTTATTTAAGCGTTTTACCAGGAAGGCATACTGAGCAGAGTACTGCTCGATTACAGATGCGTCCTGGGGAAGGGGAGAACATAGGAAAACAGTTTATACAGTATAGACAAGAAAATACATAGTGGGAGAAATATTAACATTTGGATCTGGTTACATGTCAGTTGTAGCTTGAGAGAGACAATTGGTAACCACAGTACATACGGTATGAGAAAACACTTGAAGTCAGGATTGACAAGTGAATACATTGAGATCAGTCAGTCATGAGTGGGAGAGCCATACCACCACAGTGTAGTTTTTAGTTGATTTACTTTATTGAGGGAAACCCCTGCATGCACGGCCCAGTGGTGTATTCAGCGGATTTTGGGAGTGCTAAAAGGCTCCCGTGACTATTTACTGCTTTATTGTCTGTTTTTCCTTCCCAGTCCCTGTCCCTCCAGAGTTAACCTCACCTCACTCTGCCATCATAGGCAACTCTGTCTTACTCTTGGCCTGGACCAAGGATCTACGTCCCTCTATCGGTCTGGGAGAACTGAAACGTCATGTAAGCTATCATGAAGAGTCAGGGTTGTACTCCCCCCCCCCCAACTTACTTACTGATAGTGCTTTTCTGTTCCGATGAACTAGGTTCAGAAGCAGATTCATAAGCAGGTGGTCAGGGCTGGGAAAAGTACAGCTGAGGGGAATGATACCCAGCCTGAGAAGAAATAAATCCCTTAGCTTAGCTGGGATTCAGTACAGTGTTCTGGATGGCCTTGGTTCAAACCTCAGTAAAGGTAGTTAATTATTTTTCTTTTCGGTATGTCTGAGTTCCGTATATATGCACACCACACCCTTGTAAATAAAAATGTAATTAATTTGTGTGGCACAAGCTTGCGCATTTGAGAAAGAGTAAGGTGCTTCTGGGAGTCACAGGTTTCCATTTGCCTTGATAGCACAACATAACGTTACTCCAGGTGGCCTGGGTTCAAATCCCAGCTATGGTACTTTTTTCTTTCTCTCTTCAGTTGGTTTGTGTTCCACATATATGCACACAGCATCATTGTGAATGAAAAAGTAATTCAACGTTGTAAACAGAGCTGAGTTTTGTAGATACAAAATATATCTCTTTTGCAGTAAAAAAAAAATTTATGGTGAGGATTATGAACATTACTAGCAGTACAATTTCATACAAAAGGATGGTAGAGAGTAACTTAATATAGATTCCAGACATTGTGTTGTATTCACAACAAAAAAGTGTGACTCTGACCATTATTAAAAAATAGGCAAGCAATAAGACACGGCAGTGTGCATGGAACAGATATTACTACACACTCAGTGGTGTAGTGAGGCATGAGGCTACAGGCTGAGTGCCTTCAGCCCCTGGATGTGCGGTAAGAGAACATTACTCACCTTTAGTAATCTTGTTTCTTCCAATGGGATCCACTAATATTATTACTTCTTGCAGTGCTCCTTTAAGACAGCACTGCCCCAGAGCCAAATGGAATGTTATGCTAATGATGGAATTCAAAAGCTGCCCAGTTCAACTGCCTAATTCTAACCCTCAGATTTCTTTGGAGCCTGCAAGGAGGCCCTACTAATATCGAATTAAAACTAAGAAGAGAAAATGGCCCCAACTGGGGCAACTGACAATCATTAAGTCACAGAGTAAAAAGTCCCCTTTTTTAATGTCAGATTCACCTGAGAAGGGGAAACAAACCTACAGAGCCATAAAAACATTAAAATCAAGAAGATGCCAACAGCTGGCAAACCCCTCCAGATGATTATTCAGTCAGTGCCAAAAAGGTCTTTACTGATTCTAGCAGGGGAGGTAAGGGTGGGGAAGTAATAATATTAGTGGATCTCATTGGAAGAAACAAGATTACTACAGGTGAGTATTTTTTTCTTCTAACCCCAGGAATCCACTAATATTATTACTTCTTGCAGACTATGAAGCAGTACCTTTGGAGGTGGGCACAGAATCTAGTTAGGAAAAAGACTATGTAGGACTGCTGTGCCAAACCTGACATCACTTCTAGACTGGGTGTCCAGACTGTAATGCTTTGTAAAGATGTGAACTGACCTCCAGGTGGCTGCTTTACAGATTTCCAGCAATGGGACCTCCTTGGCAGCTGCAGTGGTGGCAGCTGTGCCCCTTGTGGAATGAGCTCTGAGCCCAACTGGGGCTTCCTTGCCCACTTCTGAGTAACAGAACTAGATACATTGAACTATCCATCAAGAGACAGTTCTTTTAGTGGCAGGTTTCCCTTTACTTACTTCTCCATAGATGAGGAAAAGTTGTTGTTTATCCTGTCTGTGGTCTCCGGTGTGAGACATGTAATAACTCAAAGCTCTTTTTACATCAAGGCTGTAGAGTCTACGCTCCCCCTAGAATGCTCAGTGAAAAAGACTGGCAAGTTGATAGACTGGTTCAAGTGGAAGTCTGAGACCACTTTGGGAAGGAACTTCCTATTAGTTCTCAACACTACCTTGTCCCTATGAAAAGAAATATAGTCCTTTTCAATACACAGGGCCTGGCGCTCACTTATCCTCCTGGCACAAGTGATGACCACCAGGAAAACTGCCTTCCAAGTAACAAACTTGAGGTCTGCAGAGACCATGGGTTCAAAGGGGGGAGCATAAGCTGAGCAGTGCAAATGTTCAGATCCCAGGCTGGCACTGGCTCCCTGTGACGGGGGTATAGGTGAGACAATCCCTTGAAAAATCTCCCAAAAATAGGATTTGATGTCAAGGAGGCATCCTTTCCAGATGAAATGTATGCTGATACTGAAGCTATGTGCACTTTCAGGGTTGACGGTTGCAGACCCTGGGAATGCAAGTATGTTAGATATGCCAGCTTGAGCTGGGGCCACACCCTTACCCATGCACCATATAGAGAAGCTTTTCCATTTTGAGGCATAGATTTTCTTAGTAGAAGGTTTCCTATACCCTCTAAGAACCTCTGGGACCCCTTCCGAGAGTTGCCCGCCTGCATACTCTTAAGTCCTCAAGAGCCATGCCTTGAGTCTGAGGGACCTGAGGTTAGGGTACATGACCCTCCCTTGGAAGGAGGTCAGTAGGTTGTACCTCTGTGGTAGGTGAATTGGTTTAATAACCAACACTGAGAGCAGGAGGGAGTAACAAGGCTGTCTGGCCCAGTCTGGGGCAACCAAGATCGTTGAAGCTGGCTGCGATCTGAGCTTGATGAGCACCCTGAGTAGCAGGGGAAAAGGAGGGAAAGCGTAGAGATGCCTCCCTATCCAATCTAGAGTCAGAGCATCCAGGGGAATTGTTCCCTTGGCAGGGGCCCTGCAACAGTACAGAGGTAGGTGGTGGTTCTGGTGGGATGCAAACAGATCTATTTCTGGGGTGCCCCACTGCCTAAACAGGACATTAACCACCTACTTGTTTAGTGTCCATTCGTGATGGGCATGGTTTATCCTGCTCAAGGCATCTGCCAACGTGTTGTCCTTGACAGGCAGATGGATTGCTTGCAGGGCGGCACTGAGAGAGTAAGCTAGGCTCCAGATTTTCATTGCCTCTGTGCAAAGGGGAGTGGACCTTGTCCCTCCCTGCTTGCTGATTTAGTACATTGTTGTGGTATTGTCTGTTCTGACTTGTACCATCCTTCCTTGGAGCAGATGAGAGAAGGCCTGAAGGGCCAGGTAAACTGCTCTCAGCTTTAGCAGATTTATATGCTGGAGTGATTCTGCACTTTTCCATGTGCCATGGGTGGTGTGCTCCCTTAAGTGAGCACCCCACCCTAGGAGGGAAGCATCTATCGTGAGAACCAGTAACGGGGACTGCTGCAGGAAGGGGACTCCTTCCCTCAAGTTGTCCAATTCCATCCACCACTGGAGTGCCTGCAGTAACTCCCTTGTCACTGGGATGGTTTTTGAGAGAGAGAGTGTCCCGCCTCTGGCACCAGTGTGCCCTGAGGCAGAATTGAACATCTCTCATTTGAAACTGGCACCCAGGACTGTGCCTGTTGCTGAGGCCATGTGGCCTAACAATTGCAGAAACTGTCTTGCTGGGCTTGGCTTGTTCAGGACAAATGAGTTTGCCATGTGTAGAATGCTGTCTGCCCTCTCTTGAGGGAGGAAAGCTCTTCCCACAATGGTTTTCAGTTCCGCATCTATGATCTGTAGTACCTGTACAGGTGTCAGGACTGACTTTTTGACATTGAGGAGGAACCTCAAGGATTGCAACAGGTCCTGGGTTACCTGTAGGTGCTCTGTCACCTGCTGGTGAGACTTTCCCATGATTAGCCAATCGTCCAGGTAGGGATAAACTGAACCACCTAGTATTCTTAGGTGTGCCACCACCACTGCCAAGCACTTGGTAAACACTCTTGGTGCTGAAGTGAGACCAAAGGGTAGTGTTGAGAACTGATAGTGGCCTAAAGAGGATCTGAACCTTACATATTTTCTATGTGACTCCCTTATAGGAATATGGAAGTATGCGTCCTTTAGGTCTAAAGAGGCTAGCCATTTTGCTTTCTGTAGTGTTGGCAGAATCATGGCCAGTGTGACCATCTTGAACCTGGGCTTTACCGGTATTTGTTTAGCAGTCTGAGGTCTCGTATAGGCCGCCACTCCCAATTTTTCTTTGTTGTAAGAAAATATGTTGAATAAAACCCCTGTCCTTTTTGTCTGGAAGGAACAGGCTCTATTGCCCTTGATAAGAGGAGAGCCTGAACCTCCTGTTCCAACAGCTTTCTTTCTGTAAAAGGAACTGCCCTAAATAGCCTTGTTCTTAAAGGAGGAAGGGATCTGAAACTTAGGGACAAACCCTGACTCACCACTTCCAGAACCCACTTGTCTGTGGTGATCTTTAACCATTCCTGGAAGTAGTGAGTCAGGCTGCCCCCTACTGGAACTGGGAAGGCAGCCTGAAGAGAAAAGTCAGGGATTTTGTTTTGCCTGTTGCTAAGGCTGGGCAGATTGGGAACCACACCTGGATCCCCTTCTGCCTCTAGCTCTAAATAAACCACCCTGCTGTGGCTGGTACTGCTGCTGTGGCACAGTCTGTTCCTGGTAGAAGGGTCTTCTATAAGAAGCTCTACCCCTGCCTCCTCTTCCATATGTAGAGGTGGAGGGTGAAGGTTTCTCCTTGGTAGAGTTACTGTGATAAGTAGCTTTGTATTCATCTACCTTTTTCATGTAGGCCTCAGTCTGAACTCCAAAAAATGAGTTACCCTTGACTGGAAAGTCCATGGCTTTGCTCTGGGTATCCTGGGTGAGATTAGTAGCTCTAAGCCAGGCAAACCTCTTCATGGCCACAGTACCTGCCATCCACATTGCAGCTGTATCATCTGTATCAGCTGACATCTGAAACTTGATCAGGGGTCAGCCGTAACTTTTTTTTGCACTAGCCAGCAGGGTAAGTTGATTCAAAATTGCACTAGCCCGCAGATGATTGCACTAGCCCTTAATTATTATGGTAAATTTTGATCACTTATGCAGGAAACAATGCAAGCAAAGCCAAGAAATACTCTGATTATTGTACAGTTATCCTGTTCCCACATAGCTTCCAGCTCCCCAGCAGAAAAAAAAGACTGCAGTGCCATCACAGTGAGCCCCCCATTGTTTTGTACCATATCCTCCTCTCTTCCTCTTTGTGCCCCCCACACCAAACAGAGAGAGGATATCACAACAGCAAATGTTCAGTCAAGCAGTCCTAGCTGTGTGCACACAATAGCTGACATCATCATGCACCTCCCCACACTATCACCACCACCCACAGGGCAATAAACAGAATCAGCAGATAAAAACACTCTCCGTCCCCACCCTATAGTCAGCTGGACACCTGCACTTTTGAAAGTTTTTGTACCAGTCTCAAGGGAGCCAGGAGCACATCTAAGATTTCTTTGGGGTAGGGGCTAGACAAACCTAAGGGGCATGGGAAATAGAAAACTATGAGATTTTTATTTGTAAAAGCATTGATTTTAATATGCTCTGCCCCAACAATAACAGATTTTTCTTAAACATTGTCCTTTCATCAGCCATGGGGAAACAGTACACAGGCATAACACCATACTATTTCTGTTTCTGTATATGATGATCTATGCACCCCAGGAATGCCTATTTCAAGGTTTCAAATTATGTATTTTATCAAGGTTTATTTTTGTACCATACATGATCCAAAGCTTTGTTTTTAGGCTGAAAGGACATGCTAAGTGGGAGAAAGGTGGAACTGTATGGATGGTGATGGCTGGCATGGTCCATTTATAAGAGCTATGGACCCCCTACACTTGCAAGTAATGGCAGCTATGGATGGTCACTTCATAGTCTGATCTGCAGTGGTGTCCAGGGAAAGAACAGAGTTAAGAGATTTGGAGGGGAGAGGGAATCTATGGTGTGGCTGGGATAAAACCCACCACCTGCTGGGCTGATCCTGTACACCTCTTTGCATTTTGTCACTGAAATGTTGGATACAAACACTCAAAATGTAGAGAAATGAGGGGCAGTGGTCTTAATAATGTTGGACAAATTGTTAGACATAGACACATTCAGAAAACTGGAACCTAGTGACTTAACAGCACTCTACCCTTGATCACACCCTGAATACTAGCTGAAAGTCTTAACAGTGGAGTGATAATGACTCATATTGAGTCTTTTGTGGGATCCCCCTCTTGAACTGCCAGATAATTGCAGCTCTTAATGAGCTGTTAATCACACCTGGCCATCTGGAACACTGAGAGAGATTAGCATGAAGACTAGAGAATGCTAAAGTAGAAACATTTTTAACTTCACTAACAGCCATGAAAATCTGCACTAGTCAAGGTGGGCTAGTAGAGAGTTAGCTGCACTAGCCCTGGTTAATTTGCACTAGTGTTTGGGCTAGTAAAACAATGTTAAGATTGACCCCTGAACTTGATACTTGGAAGCCTCCAAGCCAAATTTAGCAGTCTCCACTAGCTCTGAAACTGGTGTGGAGGGGCTGGTCTCAGCAGACTCAAGGAGGGACTGCCACAGAGCCTTCTGATAGAGGGCTGCACATGCCTGATTGCTGGCTTGCCTAACTGCAAGAGAGGCAGAAGGGTACCCTTTCTTTGCCATGCTATCAATTTTCCTAGAGTCCTTCTCAGGAGGATGAGAGGATGGAGGTGTTTGAGCCCTTTCACAGGCAGCCTGCTGCACAATTCCCTGATGGTCAGGGCGAGTAAATAAAAACTCTGCCCCTGATCTCTCCAATTGGTACTTCTTATCACACTTTTTATCAGTAGGTGTGATAGTGTTAGGTGTTTTAAGAATTTCAAGTATATTTCTTTGAAAAACATGTAAATAGGCAGCAGGAGTCTTTTAGTGGGTGTTAACCCCATAAGCTTCATGTACTGAGCTTCCTCCTCATCTTGGACCTCTTCTGCTGTGGCGAGGTCCAGAGTCTCAACCATTTTTCTTACAAAGGAAAAAATGTGAGGAATAATCCTCAGTGGGTCTAAGAGGTGAACCAAACTCCTGCTCAGGGGAGACCTCAGGTTCGATACCTTCCTCTGCCTCATACTTATCTTCAAAATCCACTGTTTCAGTACGTAAGGGTGTAACAAAGGAAGGTGATTTTTCTACAGGAGTAGCCACAGGCTGCTTAGGGGGTAATAAGCCCTGCAGCACTTGCAATAAAGCCAGAGCCTGAGTTAAGTCAGCAGGCATTGGTGTAGGAACAGGTACTTGAGGAGCCCCTTGTGGCATTCCAGCCGGGGTCTCAGTACGCTTAGTTTTCTTAAGTTTTTTGGCAGGCACCGGAGAGTCAGCCAGTTCAATACCTCTCTTACCATGGCTCTCGCCCATATCAGGGGTGGTTTTTGTAGCCCTGGAAGAGTCAGCCAATGATTTAGAGGGGGTGGACTGGTCAGACCCCATGGACCCCTCATCCATTTTTCTTTGCAGTCTTTCCCAACATTTTTTAACCGTCTTAGTAGGGAAAGACTTGCATATTTCACATTCAACAGAGAAGTGTTATTGTCCAAGACAGACCAAACATAAATCCTGTTTGTCTGCTTTGGCAAACACTTCTGAACACTTCAAACAGCTTTTAAAACCAGGAGGTCCTGTTTTCTTCTTGGGTTTATCTGACATTTTTGTTTAAAAGAGACAGGAACCGGAAACCGATAAAATTTTTAAAAAGTTATCAGTTTGTGATCGGTTCAGGAACCAAGAAAATTTTAAATCTGTCGGTTCCGATAGGTTCTGGAACCAAGGGATCAACCTAGGGAACTGAGAAAGCCCAGTTCAAAAATAAACAATTTAGAAGAAAATTACAATAAAAGTGATCGGAACCAGAATAAACGTTCTGATCTAAAGTAGAAAACAGTCAGTTACCTCCCAGTTCCCAGAAACCGAGAGGAACCCCAAAAATATACAAAACTACACTAAAATTTACAATACTGAGGAAAAAAGATAAATGAAACAGTAAACTAGGCAGCTATTGAATAATTATCAAAAAATACTTAAGTTTCTTGATCAAATGTCACTTCAGGAACGACTTGAGAGAGAGAAAATCTCCAGGGTGTCTTGTCTTTACAATGGAGAGAAGAAATCTGAGGGTTAGAATATAGGCAGTTGAACTGGGCAGCTTTTGAACTGAATGCACGAGCCAAAGATTCCATCATTAGCACAACATTCCATTTGGCTCCGGGGCAGTGCTGTCTTAAAGGAGCTCTGCAAGAAGTAATAACATTAGTGGATTCCTGAGGTTAGAATATCTATTCCATGCACACCTCGGAGTGTCTTATTGCACTTATACAATGGGCCTGTGTAATTTGTATGAATTGAGAAATTAAAATTTATTGGTTTCAATAATTAAAGTGTCTTTATTGTTGAAATGTTATATAAAATACTTCCTCTGTCTACATGCTGTGTATGTTTTTTAAACAAGGACATATGCACTAGTATGTCCTCCGTAGTTGTAGTTCTGTAGTTCTTCCTGCTCCCATTCTTCCTCACCTGACCAGTTTGTGGCTTTCAGCATTTTCCCAGTATGCCCTCCGAGGTATAGTTTTTCCTGCCCCCATTGGTGGCTTTAAAGATTATTTTTGTAGTTTATTTTTATTTTTTTTTTAAGGTTTCACTTTAAAGTTTGTGACCAAAGGAGCCACCTCTTTTAACACCGAAGCATGCTGAGTTGGTGAGTGCCGTTGTGTCAGACCAGCAGGGCACACAAAAACACAAGAGACAGTATAACTCACAGTCTGAGTAAATCAGTGATGAAACTGCACCATACATTTGTATATAGCTGTTACAAAAAAGGAAAACAAAACCAAAACAAATTTTGTTTTTTATTCCATGTTTTGCCAAGATCGATTTTACTGCACCTTTGTGAGGTAAATTGGAAAATCCAGCAAGGTAAGAAAGTTTGATGGACTAGTGTAATTAAGCAATACGGTATACCACAAAATGATGTGGGTGATGGCAGGATTTACCCATGCCTGGTATGGTGGTTAGCTCATGAGGCACAGCCAAGTGAGGAAACCACACCAGGCGTAGGTAAATAACCCCATCACCTACACCCTTAAGGGGTATATTGCGGTTATACTATGTACCCTTGGTTTTTGGACAAAAAGAAATTAAGAAAAAAATGTTTTGCTTCAGTTTGAAATATTTTTCATTCATTTATTGCAGCGCCAGCGAAAAATATCCTGGGTTGCTGCGTTTACGTCAGCTGTTTGTGGCACTGGAGCCGGCAGTGGTTCGGGAAGCTGATGTAAGTTTAGAGCTTTGTTTGGTGCTGTCTCTGCGTTTATAGTGTCATCGCTTATTGCGAATAGGTTTTCAAGCTCTTCGGCATCTATTAAATCAAATGAGGAAGTCATGTTTTTTTTTTTTTAAATTATATGCTGTCGCGGTAGCGGGGAGATCAAGATGGCAGCTTCAGCCTTTGATGTTCTGCTTGGAGTGATATTCGAGCTGTGTGGGGGGATACTGTTGGTAAATGGCATGATTTATACATTGTAAATCGTGCCAGCTAGCCAATCAGGATCGAGGATTTTGGGTGCCCATTGTATAATTAAGCAATAATGCCTGACAGGGAGTGTGTGTCGTGCTGGGATAACATGACGCCTCAGGTGGTTGGGCATGAGGCCACAGGCCGAGTGCGTCCAACGACTGAGGCGCGACGTTATCCCAAACGACACATACCCTGGAGGGCATTATTGCTATTATACAATGGCTCATTGTTATACAGAATTAAAAAAATCATTTTAAAGATGTTTTTGTGAGGAAAAATAGTTTTGTTTTTTATGAAAAGATGAAACAATCAATCAAAGCTCCATAAAATGCTCATCTGCAGGTTCACAGTGAGGCTGAGACCAGACCCGTGATGTTATGCTGGATAACATCACAGGTCCAGCCCAAGACTGACCAATCAGAGTCCAGGATTTTTTCTTGCCATTGTGTAATAGTAATTTTTAGTGCTGAAAACCAAACAAGTGTACCAGAGAGCAATTGAGCGATAGTCTGTATTAGGACCGCAAGTGAAATGAGAATGATTGAATGGGAGGCAGCAGAGACAAAGATTTGAAATACTTCCATTTACTGTGAGCAAGAAAGTGGCTGGCAGTGGTGGAAGCGTGCAGCAGTTCATACGAGGAGCGGGCACAGAGCGATGTCAGAAGTAAGTTTTTTTGCATAAATCTGCACAACGATATAAACTGTGGGGCTACATGTACATGGTGTATTAGAAATTTATGTTGAGGACTCGTTAGGTGTTGGTTGTATACAGATATTTTCATCACTTGCTAATGGGGAAAAAATGGCGGCATTTGAAAATCCAGCGTTCTAAAGGCACAGTGATTTTTTTTAAATGTGGTCCTGCTTTTAGGAACTTGTTATTATGTGTGCATGGAACAGATTTCATGCAAAGGTAATAACCAATCAGAAAGCAGGATCTTCTATCCCCATTTTATAATTACAGCTTACTGCACTTATGTGTTAGGCAACTGTAAGAAAGGGTCCCGTGAAGGCTGGCCAGCCAGCACAGCAGTAGTGCTACCACTTGCGATGCCGACGACCTGGGCTTGGGAACAAGTCCATGTCATTGGAGGGTGGGCCGGCCAGGGATGATTAAACATCCCATGGATGCTCGCCTCCTCATGGGTGGGAGGGAGTATGCTCCCCGCTGCAACACTGCCACCTGGGTGACAACAGGTGGAGCTGCAGCCAGAGCCATGGACTGAGGGAGGGGGACGTTGGCAACATGATGTTTCATGTCGGCCACAGCTTCCTGATGGCAGGTGGTGGGGCAGAAAAGTGAAAAGAGCCCAACCAAATGCAGGATGTCATCTACTACCACTGTATGCCCCACTCTGCTAACTGGTTCTCTGTCTCACCAACAGACACTTCTGCACCACTGGGGGAGTAAGGGTCCGACCCCCACAGCAGTCCTTCCCGTGGGGGGATTATACATGGGGGAACTGCAGGGTCAAGGTGCCCCCTGGTCCTTGCCCCCTCCTTTTCCATTCTACCCTGCCCCCTTACTCCCCAGTTTGCATGCACCCACACTTTTGCCTACTGACCTTTGCAACCCACATAGCCTACCTGTCTGACTCTTCCCATGATTGGTACCCTATGTTAGTCCAAGACTCAGTACGCACTTTGACTCATTAGGACATGTCCTTTCATGGCTTCTGCACTACAGCCATGTTTCTCTTTTTTGTCTCTGTATGGTGCTCAGTCTGTGGACCATGCTTTGTTTAACTCAGTGCTTTTCAGGCTGGTGTGCTCTCCCTTACACCAGCACAGGTTTTGTTGCATAGACTAATTGCTTACAAATGTGGATGTTTAACTGCTCACTTGTTGAGTGATACAAATACACTATATCTTCCTTTTACTAATGCCTGTATCCTTACTGTAATGCAATTTTAGAAGCCATGACTGTATACCGTATGTAAAGTGTTCTGTTGTTTACTGTGTCACCACTTTGTGGCTCAGATTGAGACTAAAATGGTTCTCTGAATCAGTAAACTTACCTGGTTACCAAAAACATAAATAAAAATAAATAAATAAATGTAAGTCCAGAGAATGTAGGTGACAGGGCTGGGTGGGATTGCTGGACCAGTGGGGGCTGGTTGGGGTGTAGGGGCACAAACAGAATTCTTTTTTAAAAAAGGGTCCCATGTTCTTTCAATCTATCAACCTAACTAAAAATGCATCTCTGTCTGCACAACAAAAGCCTGTAGTTACATAGTGAGGAAAATCCAGTCCAAAACAGGAGAGAGAGAGAGAGAGAACCGGGAACTCCCTCACCCCATTTCTATCCCATTTTCCCCACTCTGCTTTACCCAGACAAGTGGAGTCACCTTTGGCTGCACCCTTCCTCTGGCCGAAATGGCAAGCATCTTCGAGGGGGGCCTGCCTGGGTTGCCTAAAGTTGTGCTACACTGGCTACTCGGACCTAAAAGTGGTGCAGTGCCTCCACCTGGAGTAGCAATATAGGGTGCCTAGATGCTGACACACAAGGCTATTACCCCCCAGGAAACAGTGCATAACCTGCCCACACAGTCCCATGCTCAGAATAAGTGACACTGACAGCAATAACAGCTCCCAGACCAAGAAATGTAGTTCATACAAATAATTTATTTAGAATGGATGGTGCAGAAAGAACAAGGGAACAATAAGAAAAAATGGGAGCAATGGGGTAGCAATAAAATCCATATACACTATGCAGTAACAACAACTATTTGCCCCACACAATCTGCCCATCCCCCGGCAGCCTTTCAAACCCCAAGCAGATGAACCTGACTTAAGTCCCAGCAAAGGTCATGAGGAAAAGCTCACTTTTTTGTTGCAGTGGATACATCACTGGGGACGTAGTTGCTGCTAGCAGAGAAGGAGCTTGGTGACACTTTAACTGTTATAGACAAACCACACTTTAAAACTGTTGTGGTACAAGTAATATTTGTAATACATGCAAAAATGGGTGGCTGGATGGGCTCCCAGGTCTTCTGCCTGGGTCTATCAAAGTGGCAATGCCCTGCTCATGGCTTCTCTCCCAGTCCCTGGCACAATCACAGTTTTTCCAGTTGTGAGGCTGAAACTCCAGTGGTTACTCACAGATCTTCTTCGGGGATATCTCCTTCAGCAGGTCACACCTTTGAAACTAGATTAGTCAGACACTAGGACCACATGGAAACATTTTTGCTAGCAGTCATCCTGGGGCCGTCCATGACGACGTCATCATGTCAATGTCCTCTCTTTATAGTCATATGCAGCCCCAAGTCCTCTTCAGTTCTTTTCCCGCCATCGATCTTCACACATCGGATTCTATGGAGACACCAGCACTTCAGTCGACCACTTTTATTAACTTCGAGAATTTTCTTTCCTTTCTCACCCTAGTTCCGCTATCACTTTACTCCCTAAAGTGATATTCATTTTTTTTGTTTATGCCTACCAATTCCGAAAATTTATTCCAGTGCTGCGGGTGCGGCAAAAATATTTATGACAAAGATGACCATGAAGCCTTTTTCCGCTGCCTTGACACTGACCATGACATCAAGTTCTGCCAGATCTACCGTGGCTTCAACCAGGCTATCCAGCGACTGCGTCAAAAGAGCCTAGAAAACTTCCTCATGGAGAAGAAGGTTGCTGAACTGGAGAAGGAACTTCAGGCTAGGAGCTCCTCTGCTTCCATGGCTCTATCCTTGAGCTCCCATGCTTCCAAGGCCCGGGACAAATTGGTGGGGAAGCACAAGCACTGGGACAAGGAGAGACATTCCTGGGAGCATTCTTGGTTGCTGCTTTCAGCGTTGGCCGCCTCTCGGTCATCCGCCAGTTCAGCTGCAACCCCGCTGTCACCACATTCTCACTCGGGTCAGCCTTTGCAGCCCTTCCCACCGGTACTTCCACAGCCGGCACGGGTTTGATGTCGGCAGATCTCGCAGCTCCCTCACAGATGTTCTCTTCTACAGTCCTCACCCTCTCCTCAATAGGGAGGGCTCAAGCTGTTAGGCTTATCAACTCAGTCTTGGACAATGCTGGCCTATCGTCATTGGAGCTTCTCCTGCCCCAGCCGAAGCTTCAGCCCCTGCCTTCGCCAATCTTTTCGATTGGGTCACAGCCAGGAAGCTTCACAGGCTCTGCATTGGCTGTTAATAGTCACTCGATATTGGACTTTAGGTCCCTTCAGTCGATGCCTCAACGGTTCTTCCGGTGGTGGGGTGCTGTTGCCTCAGCCTATCTTGTCGTTGCCTGGGCCTCAGTCCCCTACGCCTCTTCCTCAACCTACCTTACAGATGCTGGGGCCTCAGTACCCTCCGCCACTACCGCAAGGTTCTTCTCCAACATCGATGGCTATTGACGTCCAGACCACGCTGTTCTCCTTCTGGGAGTTCATGCATCAAGTTGCTCCTCCTCCTCCAGGCCCATCACTGGTAGGGCCTATTAAACCAGCCCCCACGCTGACTCCTTCCACGTCATCGCGACCACTTCCCTGCAGGGCTTTGATGTCCTCATTGCCAATTTCTGAACCAGGAGAGGGGAATGAGTATCATCCTGATCTTCTCCCTTCTGATGAGGAGGATGCAGAGGATGAGGATGGAGGTGCTCCGAGCCCCTTCCCAGTTCTGTTTCCACGGTTTCCTCAAGGAGTGAGGACTCCACCAGCTATACCCTGAGGCCTCCTCCAGATGACCCCTTCTTCATCTCGGTCATGAAGCAGATGCAGACCGCCATAGGGTTTGATACTGCAGAGCAGGATGTCACTTGGAGAAGCCTGACTGAGTACCTGGAGTTGCCAGATTCTCCTCCAATTATTATCCCACCTCTTCTGAATGCCTTTGAGGATGCCACCATGCCACTTTGCTATCAGCCCAATACGGTTCCTGCTATGCCCAGAAAGGTGGACAAATTATACCAAGCCCCTCTGGAAAGCCTTACTTCACCAAGCCACCATGGCCTAACTCAGTGGTTATAAATGTAGCCCATGATAGGTCTAAATGGTCCCAGCACCTCAGCTCTCTCCCCTCGGACAAGGAGTCCAGAAAGCTGGACCTCCTGGATAAGAGGTTCTTTGCCTCTTCCATTTTGGCTATTCAGATTACTAACTATTTGGCCCACATGGTCAAATTTCAGAACACTCTCTGGAAGAAGGCCAAAGCTGCAGCTCAGGCCCTCCCAGAGTCTATACAAGCAGGGAAAATGCCACCCCACGGCTGTATGTGCACAGCAAACAGACAACCCAAAGCGGAAAAAACAGCACCACCCACCAGCACACTTTATAAAAGATGGTCTCACACTAAAATGTGGTGCAAAAACATATTTATTTGCTTAAAGGTCTGTGGGTCCAATACCTCTTAAATAGGAACACCAGCAGGAGCTCCTCACTCACCAACCAACCTCCAACCAGTTCCGCTCAAGGCGTCATCAGACCTTTAAACAAATAAATATGTTTTTGGTGTGAGACTATCTTTTATAAAGTGTATTGGTGGATGGTGCTGGTTTTCCTCTCAGAGTCTACCCAGAGACAAGAGCTTCTTAAAGCCCTTCAGTCCAGGGCAGACATGGGTAAGCATCTTGTAAGAGCTGCCTATGATGTTACATATGCCTTTGCCAGAGCATCTGTGGTGGGAATCTGCCTAAGATGGCATTCCTGGCTCAGAGTATCTGGCTTTGCTACTGACATTCAGCAATCCATTCTGAATGCCCTCTTCAGGGGTAAAGTACATAGATACATAGACAGTGTCGGCAGATAAGGGCCTATGGCCCACCCAGTCTGCCCATTTGAGCTTGTAAGTTCAGTTTATGTTTTCCTAGAAGTCTGTTGCCCCTTCCCAGTTATGTAACTGTTGCCAGTTACGTAAGAACTTACCGTAACAGTAGATCTTCGAGAACAGCTCTTGCAACAGGTTACACCATTAGGACTAAAGCCGTCAGGCAGCAGAACCCCACGGAAAACTTCTAGCTAGCTACATGTAGCAGGGGACCATCCCCAACGTTGGTCTCACCCCGACATGCCATGCATCATAAAAGGGGCGGTCCCCCAGCATCCCTCAGTTCTCCCACCAGAGACTCCGCCATAGCGATGTGATTCTGACAGGAGACCGAGGATCCGCTTCCAAAGGAAGACCAGTAAAGGCAATTGCCTCAAATGCAGATGACCTCCTGAGGGGAAGGTGGATGGGAATTTAGCTGCTGCAAGAGCTATTCTCGAAGATCTACTGTTACGGTAAGTTCTTACGTAGCTATACTATCTTACTTCAAGAAACAGCTCTTGCAGCAGGTTACACCATTAGGACTGAGTCCCAAGCACTAAGAGTGTTGACCCCTAAATTTGTGAGGAGGACAGAAGAAGGGTAAAAGGGAACTCCTCATGAAAGAAGCCCCTGCAGGACGGCAAGGCCAAAGCCTACTCTGTGCCTGGAGGCAATGTCCAGACTGTAGTGTCTGATGAATGTGTACACTGTACTCCAAGTAGCAGTTACACAAATGGTTGAAGCTGAAACATTTTTCAGGGAGGCAAATGAAGTTGCCATCCCTCTCGTAGAGTGACCCTTTACCGGTCCTGGTAAGGATTTATTCCACTTCCGGTAGCAGAATGCAATGCAATTCACCATCTTGAGATTGTCTGCTTAGACACCAGTGCCCCTAACATTCTGTGGGCAAAAGACAGAAATAACTGTTCAGACTGTCGGTGTGGTCTGGTTCCAGTTGGGTAGAACCACAGTATACTGTGCACATCCAACGTGTGCAGGAGAGCCTCTCCCCTATTGGAATACTCTAGATAATAAACCGGGAGGTCGATATCCTGGTTGAGAGTTAGCTCTGACACTACCTTGGGTAGAAACTTAGGGTTGGTTCTTAAGGACACTCTGTCCTTATGAAAAATCAAATATGGCTCTTTGCATGTTAATGCCTGGAGCTCTGAAATTCTCTTTGCAGAGGTAACTACAACTAAAAATAACGCCTTCCAAGAAAGAAGGCATAACTCGCAATCCACGACTGGTTCAAAGGATGGTAGTGTGAGGTGCTCTAAAATGAAGAGAAGGTCCCAAAGAGGGATCAGATCCCTAATGGGAGGTTTCAAGTGGAGGATGCCACACAAGAAGGTGCGGAACAAGTCCAGTTGTGCCAAGGATTTTTCTCTAAAAGGTGCATGGTGTGCAGATACTGCTGAAAGGTGCACCTTTATAGAGGAGTAAGTCAGCCCTGCATCTGATAAGGAAAGGAGGTACTCTAGTGCCGATTTCACCGGGCGAGTTAGAAGGTCCAGGTCATGGGCCGAGGACCAAAGGCAAAACCTGTGCCATTTCATGGCATACGTGGCCCGAGTGGAGGGTTTCCTTGCTGCCACCAGGACGTCAGCCACTCTGTCTGAGACTCCATCACGAGAGATTGCTAGGTCCTTAGGAGCCAGGCATGCAAGTGCAAGGACCGCACATTCGGGTGAATCAGGGACCTGTTGTCTTGTGACAGTAAGTGTGATCTGAGTGGAAGAGGAAAGGGTGGTTCACTCGCTAAGCACTGGAGAAGGAGAAACCATATCTGTCTGGGCCAATATGGGGCCATCAGGGTTATGTCTGCTCCCTCATTCTGTAGCTTGAGCAGGACTCTCTGGATTAAAGGGAAGGGAGGAAAGGCATAAAGGAACTTGCCTGTCCAGGAGAGGGACAATGCATCTCGCCAAAAGACACCAGGCCCTGGATGTAGCAAGCAGAAACTGGGCAGTTTTGCATTGTATGGGGATGTGAATAGATCTAGTTCTGGCGTTCCCCATTTTGTGAACAGAGTTTCTGCCACTGGTTACAGGCGCTCCCATTCATGTGCACTGGATCAGGATCTGCTGAGTAGATCCGCCAGCGTGTTCTGTAAGCCGGGAACATGAACTGCAGACAGGGTGATAGTGTGCTCTATTGCCCAGTACCATACCCTCATCACTTCTCGACAGAGTTGGTATGAGTGGGTACCCCCTTGTTTGTTGATAAAGAACACTACTGATATGTCTGTCTGTACCAGTAGATGTCCTGGGGATAGGTCCGTTTGCAAGGCCTGGAGGGTGTAAAGGACCGCTCTCATCTTGAGGACATTTATGTGAAGGGCTCATTCAGTTCCTGACCATAGTCCCTGGGTCTTTTTGCCACCCATAGAGGCACCCCAGCCCAACCCTGATGCATCCATAGTCAGGATCAGTGAAGGTGTAGGTGCCAGAAAGGGAGTTCCTATCGTGAGGTGTTCCGGAACTAACCACCAGTACAAGACTTGGAGAACAGAGTTGGGGACCGAGACAGCTGATCTAGGTCATCCTGGCATTGATCCCACTGTATCCTGAGTGTCCACTGAATGGTTCTCATGCGTAAGTGTGATATGGGAACCATGGCTATTGTGGCCTCCACGTGGCCTAGAAGACACAACATGGTCCTTGCTGAGACCTGTTTTTGTCCCATGATGTGCCTTGTCAGGCTCCGTAGATGTTCTGCCCTATCTTCTGGCAGAAAGGCCTTTCCCATTGCAGTGTCCAATACCACACCAATGAACTGCAGCCTTTGGCATGGAGTGAGTATTGGTTTTGACAGGTTGATGGTGACACCTAGGGAGTCGAACATTAAATAGGTGTCTTGTAAGGCCTGATTTAACTCTTCCTGGGACAAAGCCATGATGAGCCAGTTGTCCAGATAGGGAAAGACATAGTGACCCCTTCTCCTGAGTGCCGTGGCTTCTACTGCCAGGCATCTGGTGAATACCCTCGCAGCCGATGACAGGCTGAAAGGCAGGGCTCAGAATTGGTAGTGATGACCCTGGAATTCGAATTGCAGAAATCTCCGATGGTGTTTTGTGATTAGGATATGGAGATAGGCATCTTGCATGTCCAACGGTGTGAGCCAAATATCTGGGCATAGCATTGGGATTAATCCTGGCAAGGTGACCATCCTGAAGTGTTTGTATGCCACAAAGGTGTTGAGATAGCTGAGGTCCAAGATGGGGCATAAGTCCCCTGTCTTTTTGTGTACTAGTAAGAAATGGGAATAGTACCTTTTCCCTCTCTGGATCCATGGGACTTTCTCTATGGTCTCCTTGTGTAGAAGGGCCTGGATCTGTTCTCAAATCAGTGTGGCATGTTATCTCAAATACTGCGTGCGTGGTGGTGGCCTGGATGGTGGTTGCCCAGTGAATTCGATAGAGTGCCCTCTTTGAATTAGTTGAAGCACTCATTGGTCTGAGGTGATTTGTTGCCTTCCTGTCAGGTGCTTTGAGAAACAACCCCTGATCTTCTCTTCCCTTTGAACCGGAGGAGGAGGAGGAGGAGGGGTCTGCAACGAGTCAGGCTGTGGAGGGGAGAGGAGATTTGCCTGAGGATTTTTGCATTCCTGGCACCAGCGCCTCCTGCTGCTCAAGAGGGGCCCTTGCAGTTAAACCCACCTCTCTGCTGTTGTCCAAATCTAGATTGTTGCCCTTGTTTCTCACAAAAACAATCCCATCTCGGCAGCTGCCCGCCACACCCCCTCCCACATGCCATCTCTCCCCTGCCTGTCCCCCCCACGCGTGTGTGTGCGTACTTCCTATCACGCTATTTGCCCACCCCAGTGTCCGGTCGCCCCCCTGCTAGGTAGATGTGAACACAGGCGCCATAATTGAATCACCATTTTTGTAGGCGCCCAATTTCAGTCGCCTTGTTCACTGGATATCGTGTATTAATATTATCAGATTTGTCCACCAATCCCAACACTATCACAACTGGAAAGGCTATGCCTGGAGTTCAGTGGCCAAGCAGCCAGCCATGCCCACTTCCTGAGCTAAATAAGCAGTTCCTCTCAGCCTCACTGTGAAGCATATTTTCTTTGCAGCGAAGGCTCTGTTAGTTTGTCCTCTGAGCTGCTTGGGCCTCCTGGCTGGCCCCCCACCCTTTGCTACTCCTTGTCTCTGCTGGGATTCTGTGTTTATTTTCCTGCTTCTGGTTTGTATTTTGCCTTTGGCTGTGTGTGCTTCCTTCTTTTGTTCGGGGGGGAGGGGTCTTTGTTTCTAAGCTCCTAGCATACTGCTACTCAGAGCTCCTGCTACTGCTCTCAGTTACCTACAACTGTAGCCACTGCTGCTTTACTTTAATTACTATTGTACCCAGTACCTGTGTTTTTACACTGTGCTCACCATGCTCAAACTACTGCAATGCAGCTGCAGTCATTATCTGTGTATTTCAGCTCAGCCATAGCTGCTCCACGTTGCATACTTAATTGTTTTCGCCTGACACAGTTTACTCTGACCCTAGCTGTGCTGCTCATTCCTGCTCTCATTCTACTTGCAGCTATATTGCACTGCCTGGCTACACCTGCTTTCAAGTATTGTCTTGTTTTATTGCACTTACAGCTCTGAGGTCAGCCAACTAAGCTCCTGCTGAGGCTGTTAATATAGCTTTGATATTAAAATTGCCTCGCCGCTGTAAAATCCTCAGAGTGTTTGTCACCTTGATTTGGGTATTCATGTCTGGCTGGCTTGCCCCTAATTCAGTGCTATTAATGCTATACAGTATGTTATGCAGACCTCTGTGCAGGTCCTCTTATCACTACTACTGCTTATTGACCTACGTGCAGGTCCACACATGCTTACACAACCACTGCTCCTTGCTTACGCAAACCACAGCTTCATGCCTACTACCATCCCCTCAGCTTCAGCCTCTGGGATTCTGCTACACTCAATCTGCATTCAACCTTGCAAGGTCTCAGCACTCAATGCTCATTACGATCTCAGCACACTATGCTCATTCAGCTTACCAGCTTTTCAGCTCTCAATCAATTTCTGGGGCATGCCAGCCATTCTATTCTGGCACAGGATTCCTGCAGCCGACGGTCTTGCTCTGCATTTAGTCAGCATCTCAAGTGTGTCCAACTTGGGGCGGGATCCTTCTCACCTGGCCCATAGCTGGGAATGTCCTCACCCCGGGCTTGGCTTTAGCTGCCTGCTACGTGACAGCAGCTCCTGGTGTAGAATTTAAGACTAGCGGTGAAGGGTGGTTATGACAATCTCCTTTGGCTCTAGTGTTCCACTATAGCGGTTGGCCATTGACTTTAGTGGTTTCCCTAGCAAGGCACCTTCACCGCATTCTCCCTACGACTGCCTCTGGTTCACCTCGTTTGATTTAGGGTGAGTGGGCCTGGCCTCAGCAGTTGTTGCTCTCCTCCTGCCTTGAATGCACGTATTGTTGCAGAGCTTTCTTGCAACCTTCCACGGCGTTCCCGCTAGAAGGTTTGAGTGAGAGCCTTCCTCCAAATTGGAATATTTTCCACCTTCCCTTAATTGGGTTTTCCAAACTGCAGTTGCAGAGTCGTGACTAAGTAAACTATCCCAAGCTTGGAGGGGAGGCGACCTAGGCCTTGGATCCCCAGAGATTTCCTCCTCATAGGGTTTTTATTTCTCTCCTCCGTTGCCTCAGGTCATAACACTTAGTTAGCACAGTTGTTTCTTTAGCTAGGTTCTGTTGTTGGATGGAGGTGGAGGATGTCCTGCCGTTCCCTCTCTCCTTAGGGGATCCCCTAATCTCAAGGCAAACCATCAGTATCATGCTACGCAAACCTGGGAAGTCATTACGTTATTCTACTGAGCATCTCACTGCATTATCAAACTGCCTCTGCTTCTCCACTACTATGCTACAATTACTGCTCCTATGTCACAGTTACTGCTTGCTCATATGCTTCATGTTGCCTCCTTTTTGGGGATAATACTACATTTCTTTTGGGGATTCCTAAGGTACCTTTAGCCACGGGAATCGTCCCGTGGCACCTCTAGGGGTGGAACCCTCTCCGAGAGTTCCTTGCCTTCGTACCCCTACAGGGTGGTAATTCCTCTGGAATAGAGAGTGCGAACGGACAAAACCAAACTAACACAGTTACACAAGCATAACACTATACTGGCTGCATAGGTCAGTGACTTGGAAAGGCTATGCCTGGAGTTCAGTGCCCAAGCGGCCAGCCACTCCCACTTCCTGAGCTATATAAGCAGTTCCTCTCAGCCTCACTGTGAAGCATTTTTCCTTTGCCCCACCATCCTCTCCTCTTCCTCCAGTGGCAGCACTCTCTCCTTAGGGGGATTCCTAAGGTGCCTTTATACAGGAATCATCCGTGGCACCTCTGGGGTGGAACCCTCCGAGTTCCCTTGCCTTCGTACCCCTACAGGGTGGTAATTCCTCTGGAATAGACAGTGTGAACGGCCAAAACCAAACTAACAGAGTTGCACAAGCATAACACTATACTGGCTGCGTAGGTCAGTGAATCAATTATTGAATTTTGAGTTCCAAGGTTTGCAATGTTTTTTCTGATTCCTGTCCACTCCACAGCACATTTGGCTGTGTGGTTGAGATCACAGCTGAACCCCCACTTTGCCTTTAACAGACTCACAATCCACCCGATTACGTCACGATTCATCCATGATATCCTGGACTCACTTAGACACCCAGCTACACCAAACAATTCAGAATCTGATCACTTTGAGAGGAGTGTGAAGCAGAATATTTCTGCATGATAAACAAAATTTAGCAGCAATGCCTGCATCGTACTCAGGCTCAACAGCGCCCCACTGTTGCTACTGCTTGTAGCACTTTGGCTCTTGCTTGCATTAGAAAAAACTCTTGTATGCATCAATATATGCCACGTGTACCATTGTCTTTGCCATAAAGCAGGTACCATTGTCTCAAATGCGTCAAAATGTTTGAAAATAGCATTAAAAAGTTTAGCCGTTTTTATTTTTTTTGTTATATATTTTCTTGTCTTCCTATGTGGCTGGGGGGTGTTACCAGTGGTTCCCTCCCAATCCGGCCTGACCAACAACCCCCAGTCTGCCCCCCATCCCAAGCTCAACCTCTTACCTTTCTAACCTTACACCACGATCTGTTTGCCGTGGTGGGCACATGACCACCGCCACGGGATCCGAGGGGGTTTTCCAGTGCAGGGGGAGCATCCAGGCAGAAGCCGTGGGAGCTGCCCGTCCGGCCATCATGTAGCCTGCAAGGATTTTCTCTGTTTCCCTCCGTACATCTGTGGCAGCGTACAATGGCCTAGGACTGAGCCGGCCTCAGCCGCACTCCCTCCCAGCGCCTGGGCCACAGCATGTCCCTCTAGTTCTGCCTCGACCTGCCATAGCCCCCAGCCACCGCTAGGAGCCGCAGGACATCGAGGCATTCCTCTTCCCACCCGGAGAAGGAGGCAGTGCGAGGATGCCGATCCTTCTCCACCCCCGCCGACCCCCGACGGCCCAGGCTCGTTCCCGAACCTGGGTCGCCGGCGTAGTGCAAGGTGTGGTGTTCAGCGCCTCAACCCTCAGCACCACCAGGCCGGGCAGCCGTATTTATTTTAACACAGGTGCAACTAAAAATCTGAACGGTACTTGAGTAAAGACTTTTTGACAGTCCTGCTTAAAACACAGCTGGCCCAAATTTATTTGTGCTAATTTGCATATGCAGAGGAGCCCACCAGGATGCAACCCAATACTGCAGTATTCTGCAGCCGAACTACTGCAGGAAAATGAACATTACGTACTCACTGTAATTCTGGATCTTCTAGGAATAGCTTCACCATTGATTCACACATGTGGGTCTGAGCCAGAGGGCTAGGACCCCATGGGAGCCAGAGTTTTTCAGAGGGTTGGAGGTAAGCAGTGCGCATGTGCAACTACATGAGACTGAACTCATGGGCACAGGCTTACCTCAGCATCAGTCCTTAACTGCCTCAGTACCTTTTTTACAAAGGAGGTGCAGTATAATCTAATAAGTACTTATGCACTTAACGTAATAAGCTAGCCCTGGTGGCCTGTGAAAGAAGGGTCACCAAACCAGTAACACAATGTCTTCACAGCTCATACCAAACATAAAAGGGTAAAGACCAACACAGCATACTGGAGTGAGTTCAGGGGATAGTGGGCAGGCATGTGAATCAATGGCAAAGATATTACTCAAAAATCAAGAATTACAGTGAGTATGTAATTTTCATATCTTCCAGGAATCAGTCTTCACCATTGATCCCCACTAGTGGGTCAGATTACCAATTTCAGACAAAGTCCCCAGGGCAGTAGGAGTTGAGGAGTCACTCAGGTTAGTAATACATTCAGGATTGTCCTGCCGAAGGTGGCATACTGCCTGGCATGGACATCCAGGGCATACCGTATATACCCAGCGTAATAGTCAGTTCGTACATGTCGGGGGTGGGGGTGGGGTGGGGTTTGGCAGCAGTTGAGTATGGATTTTTGCATGACCCGCACATAAGTCGGATTGCAAACTTCAGGCATGAGAATAAAACTTCAGGCAGGAGTCAGAGCACAAAACTATGGGCAGGAATTGGAGCACAGAATTATGGGCTGGTGAATAACAAGTCAGAGCACAAAACTACTCGGTACATTTCAATATATTTATTTAACTCAGTGTCAAATGTTAAAAAGTTTGCCGCATGATTTATTCAGCTTAGTTAAGCACAAGCATAGCTAATCTATAGTCAGTTCAAGGGCTGAGGGGGAATATGTTAAGAAGCATTCAAGCACTCAAGCAGCCATTTGCACCCGTCTCATGACCAGCCCCACAATAGGCAAGCAATCGCCTGCGCTACAAGGACTCGGTATGTTTTAACAATTAACTCTGAGCAAGCATTTTATTTAATTGTACGGACTTGCACCGGTTCACTAACAGTCTGTCTGAGCAATATTTGCACTTCTCATTTGACCTGCCCCACTATCGGCAAACTATCACCAGCGCTACAAGTAGGCTGAGTATTAATTAAGAGACAGTATGGCAGTTTGATGTAAAAAGCTGGCAACGCAAATAAAAGGCATGATCTGCAGTCTGTAGAGCAAAAAGGTGAGATATTTTTTATATTTTCACTCACTCCATGCCCATAGATTTTTGTGTGCATTTCCATCACTCATGTATAAGTTGGGACCTTTAACTGCAAAATCAAAATTCTAACCAAAAAAATGACTTACATGGGAGTATATACAGTAGTGCTTATTAAAAGAGTGCACTGTGCTCCAAGTTGCAGCCCTGCAAATATCTCCAATGGGCACAGAGCGGATCTCCAACAGGGACGTGGCAGTCACTCTGGTCGAGTGGGTGTGAACGCTACCCTCCAGCTTAATCTATGCTGTGATATAGCAGTCATGAAGGCAAGTCACAGTCCAGGCAGAAAGGCACTTGATTATAATAGGCTGTCGATTTCAACTGGTATTGAAGGAGACAAAGAGCTGTTTGGATTATCTGTACTGCCTAGTTCTGTCCAGATAGAACCTAAGGAACCTCGTAACATCCAATGAGTGGAGAATGCATTCTCCCTCATCCTGGAAGTTGGCAAAGTGGGTGGCAGCGCTAGTGGCTGGTCAAATGGAACTTCGACACCACTTTCGCCAAAAACCTGGGACATGTATGGAGAACTACCTTGTCCTTATGGAAAACAGTATAAGGAGGATCTGTGACCAGGGCATGGATTTCAGACACTATGTGAGCTGAGGCGATGGCCACTAGAAAAGCTGCTCACCAAGTTAAGAACTTCAAGTCACATGTTGCAAGGGGCTCAGAAAGCTTGTGAGTGAGCATATCCAGCACAAGATTGATATCCCAGGCAGCTGCCAGCTTCCTTATGGGAGGCTGTTTGTAAAATGCCCTTAAGAAATCTATTTAATAGTGGCAGCTGTGCCAGGTAGAGGGTACCTACAGACTCATGCTATGCAGATATAACACACAGATGGACCTTTACTGTGGAATACTGAAGACCAGCACCAAAAAGGTGTAGAAGGTACTCAGAACCTTGTCAAGTGGGCACCCAAAGGGATCCACCCAGGTTTTGGAACAGTATATGAAAAATATGTTCCACTTGGCTGGATATATCTTCTTGGTGGAAAGTATACACACAGCCAACAGTATTTCAGAGACCTTCTGAGATACCTTGTACCTATGCACTTCTATTTCAGTATAGTGCAATGGGTTAAGGCTCTGAGATGCAGATCTGGAGACCTGGGTTTGAATCCCACAGCCACCTAGGTGCATACTGTGTGATCCTGAGCAAGTCACTTAACTTCCTTATGCTCCCAGGTCACATCTGGAAACAAGCTTCGACTTTGTGTGTTACTCCTGGTCAAACAATGTTCCCTATCCCCCCCCCCCCCATTTCTTCAGGACCCAAGCCTGAAGATGAAGGGGACACAGGTTAGGATTGGCCAGGTGACCCTGAGTCAGTAAGCCCGTCCTGAGTGGAAGTATCCTCAGTTTGCTGACTGACAGTCTGCTCAACAAAGGAAACCAAATCTGCCGAGGCCAGCAGGGGGCCACCAGTATCACCTTGCCCCCCCCCCCCGCACCTCCAGTTTGAGCAATACCCTATGCGCGATGGGGTTTGGTGGACTGCATAGAGAAACAGATTTTGTTATTGCACTCTCTTTGCATTCTAACAGAAAACGCCATGTCCCGGATTTCTGGTGCAGAATCGAGGCAGTTTGGCATTGATTGGGGATGCAGAAAGGTGTATATCTGGGGTACCCCACTCGTTGAACAGCGATCTCACAACATCTGGAACTAGTGACAACTCGTGAGGATTGGTCTGTGTTCAGCTGACCTTGCCTGCCAGAGTATTCTGGACTCCTTGTAGATAAATTGCCTGGAGCAGGGTCCCCTGCTCCAGGCACCATTCCCACACTCTCATCGACCTCCCTGCAGAACAGTTGAGCGTGCGCGCTGCCCAATTTGTTGATGTAATAAATAACATACTTGTTTTTCTGGAGGAGGACTGTTTTGTGGCTGACTAGGTCCACTAGGCTCTCAGGCCATACAACACAGCTCACATCCCCAACACTCTGATGTGGAGATGAATCTCTGGTGAATCTAAGACTCCTTGTGTTTGGAGACATTGACAGTGGGCCCTCCACCCCAACAGGGAGGCATCTGTGGTGAGAGTCACCTGAGGCTCCGGTTGAGAGAAGTGGAAGCCATGGAGAAGACTGTCCTCCACTGACACCCATATGGGTGACTGAACCAGGGGCTTGGTCACCTGAATGGGGTAAGGCTGAGACTATGATTCTTGTGACCACTGTGTACTGATCATCCATTCAGTCATCCTCATGTGTAACCATGCCAGGGGCACTGTGAATACTGAGGAAGCTATTAGTCCCAGTGCATGTTGAGTGGAGTGGGTTTGCACAGTCTTGTGCTTCATGATATATCATGCCAACTGCAGAATTGCCTGCTGTCTGTTCTCTGGAAGAAAGGCCTGGGCTTTGGTCATATCCGGAAGAGCTCCTATGAATAGCAGCTGCTGTGAGGGCTCAGACTTCTTGAGATTCAGAACAGACCCCCTCAAAGTGAGGAACTGAGAGGCAGTGGTCACTGCCTGTTCTGTCTCCTGCCTGGATGGACTGGCAATTAGTCAGTCATCCAGTTACAGAAAGACTTGGAGTCACAACTTCCACAGGTGTGCCACGAGCACTGCAAAGCATTTTGTAAAGACTTGCGGTGCAGAGGCAAGCCTAAAGGGCAGGACTCTGAACTGGTAATGTGGTCCCAGCACAATGAACTAGAGATATCAATGGTGACTGGGGTGCATCAGTATGTGCTGGTATGCATCCTGCATATCCAAGGATTCTAGCTAGTCCTGAGGTTTCCGGAAGGGTTGCAGGGAATGCAGGGAAATTGTTTTGAATTTCTCTCGCTCCATAAATTTGCTCAAATTTCTGAGGTTGAGAATTGGGCACATGCCCCCTGATTTCTTTGGAACTAGGAAGTAGTGGGAGTAGAACCCTGTGTTCCATTCTGACTCTGTCACTACTTCCACTGCCTTATTGCTCAGAAGATCCACAGTCTCCTGCACTAGAACCTGTGACATGTGAGCTGATAAGAGGCGCTGCCTTCTGGGCTGATAACTCAGATGGATTTCTGTAGGAGAGTATCCCTCTTGGATGATCCTGAGAACCCATTTGTCCATCACAGTGGACTACTACTGATGGTAAAACTGGGTGAAGTGCCCTCCCACTGGGGAGCAGAAGCATGCTTCAGGCAGCTGAGGCAGAACTGGGGCTGGGGCTTCAGATGCTGGCACTAGGTGTATTCAGCACCTGTGCCTTAGGCTGTGTCTTTTTCTGAGGCTGGGGAGGCTAAGGTTTGTTCTGGGCTCCCCTACCTTTGTCTCAAAAGGGCTGCTTGTTTTGAAAGAAATTGTATCCTTTGCTCTTATGAAGGTTAAAAGAAGCGGACCTGGAAGTGTTAAGGGTCAGAATAGTTTAATTTGATGCCTTAAGAGACCGCTTCATCTGCCATCCAAACAGGTAGGTTCCATCAAAGGAAACATTCATAATCTGCTGTTGGATATCTTGGATGAATCTGGACATTCGCAGCCAGGAGTGCTGCCTGATGCAAATGTCTACAGCAGCAGAGAGAGATGCAGTATCAAAGGCATCCATAGAAGCTTTAAGCTGGTGACTATTGGACTCGATACCTTTCCTGACATTCAGTAGAATATCTTGTTTAGCCTCTGAATCTGGCAGAGACTCTTGCTCCAGAGGGTATGCAATCTTCATGCCCAAAGTAGCTGAAGCACAGGTTTGCTTTCCCTATACTGGCAGTTGTGCATGATTCCCAATTAACCGAGTGTGCAGTGACCTCTTGGGGAATAATGGCTTTGTCATTCTCAGCAAGGATACCAATGGCATCAACTATAAGTTGAGAAACATACACTGACTTGCTTTTTGGGGCAGTGTATTTCTTTTCAGCCTGTTTGCAAACAGCTGCCACTGAAGCAGGCCTACTCCAGATCACATCAGACAGGTCCTGAATGCAAGAAGAATAGGAGGAACTAGACTGATCCGTATATCGGAAGTGTTAAGCCACTCCAGTCGGAGACATTTACCCTGGTCAATGGCTATAGGCTCAAAATTAAGTGCCAATTACCTATTTCTGAGCAATGCCTGGAAATTTAGATCTTTCTGAGGTACAGAGACAAAAACTGGGTCTGAGGAGTCTAGGCTAAAGAAACAGTCATCGTCACCACCTTCAGAAATGATGAGGTCGGGGTCAGACTTGTCCCCTCCATACTTGCCTCGGAAGGGGCGTAATAGAGGGGCTTGGGTAACAGGCCCATCATTCTAGAATGTGGCTGCAGTAACACTTGGGACACCGGCCCCAAAGGACAAGGGGTCAGTGCCAAGGGTATAAACAGAACTGAATCCAGCACAGGGGAGAACCCTAGTGCCAGGGGTGGTGCCATGGCCATCAGTTCGGGCCCCGAGAGGGCTAAACCGAGTGTCAGAACCAGTGTCAATGACTCAGCTGGCACTGAATTGACCAGCAATGGCACTGTGGTCAGCTCCATTGCTATGTGGCAAGGAGGGTGACCAGTGGGATAGATATTGGCAGTACTGTCACCGGCAAGGACCCTGGGGCTGTTGCCAGTGCTGAATGCTCTACCTGGCCTAACAGCCCCACCTGCAGCTCCAGTTCCACTAACCCCAAGGGGCCAGAGACCAGTTCCACCAGTGGAGGCATACGGGTCCAACGCTACACCCACTGCTCCATAAGAGCTGCCCATGGTGCAACTGCCCACTGTGATCCCCACTTTCAGACCGAGGGGGCTCTGGGCATGAGATTCCAACCTCCTGGAACCAGAAGCCCTCAGTGATACCAGCAGTATTGGTGAGGGCCTCTGACTCCTAGAGACCAGTTATCTCATGGCAGACCTCACAGAGGGTGACCTCAACAGATGCTGCTTCTTTCCCTTCTGATGGGAAGAGGAAGAAGTTGTGGCTGAATGGTGCCGGGATCCCAACGATGAGCTTGAACGGGATCAGGACTGCTTCTTTTTGTGCTTATGGGAGGACTGTCCTTCATCCTGGGCACTGGACCACCTGTTGTCAGAACCCTTCCCTGATAGAGAGAGTAGACCAGACACAGCCCTACTGCTAGAGCAGTCTACCTCTTCAGGCTCCCTACCAAAGTCCATGGCCTTCGACCGTTGACACTCAATAGGGCTGAGAGAACTGACTAAAACACTAAAACTTTTGTGACAAAATACACTAAATTGACACAAAGTCTAGTATTAAATACTAAACAGAGAAGAACTGAAAGCTGTTGTTATATAGACGTGAAGTTCTGACTCCTGGAGGGTGGGCGATGTCATTGATGCGTATTTTACGGCGAGAAAAAAAGGAACTGAGGAGGTTGAGAGCTGGTACCAACGTAAGCCTGCATCTGCGAGTTTAGTCTGGCAGAGCCATGCATGCATGCAGCTTACCTCAGTGCCAGCAATCTGAAAGGTTTTGGCTCCTGCAAGTTCCTTGTGCCTTTGACTCAGACCCACTTGTGGGAATCAGTGGTGAAGACTGATTCCTGAAAGATCAAGGCAAAGTCAATGGTCGTTAATCCCTTCTTCCCCATACAGTAACCTGAGACACTGCACTGCATCCTGGCAGGCTACACTGTATTACCCACTTTGTTAAAAGTTTCTTTCTAGCCAACCTGTGGTGGAATGCAACATGGACGTTTCTTACTGTCAAGTCTGCATTACAGCAGGAAATCTACAACGCTGCCACTTGCAACAGTGGTGATCCGAGTTCGTCCCTCAAGCATGTTGTGTCACAGGGTTGTTTGGGGGGGGGGATTGAGCATCCCAGAAGATGCTTTCCTCCTACTCCTCTGGGTAGGGTCCCTAGCTCAGCTATCCAAGTTCAAGAAGTCCCTTTGCGTTTCATGTGACAAAAAGTGCAAATGTTTCTGGCCCAATAGTGTAGCACTGACAGGCATTGCTTCTTACGCCAATGACCTGGGTTTGTGAACTAAGCTTGAGACACTCATGTGGGGTAGCAGGTGAAAAACTCAACGTAACCAGGAACAGTCTCATCCTCTGAAGGGAGGCAGACTCCCATGGCAACACAGTCACATGGGTGATAACAGGTGTTATTGTATCAAGAGTCCCTCAGGTAGGGGAAGACACACATTCAGTGCAACTGATGAGTTGGCACTGGCAAAGTTGTGATCTTGTGATGGGATCTTCGGGAGGCAACTTAGTGGAAAAGGGTCTGGGCATTCAAAGGATACACCCTCATGCCCTGCCTCCCTCTACTGGGTGTCCAGTGCCTTAGAGGCCCACCTGTCTCCGCCTTCTACTGCCAATCTGAGTTTAGGATGACCTGCTGCCACTCATGGAAGCTGAAATAGGGGTCCACTTCAGGAAGAAAGTTCTGGGAGATCAGGTGGTGGAAAGCTGATGTTTTTTCCAGAAGTTATCAGTACGGAGTGAAACAAATTATAAAAGGCTTAGAGTGTGAACAGATAAGTTACTGCTGATGTACTGCCCTTCCCCCTTTAATCAGGCATTGTTAAGCTGTTGTATATCTGCCATCTAAATTAGAGAATTGGGGCTATTAGTACTGCCATGCTATTATGGGCATGACAAGCTATCTGTATCCTAAAGAAACAGTGATATTACGGACTTCAAATACAAACCTTTACCAATGATCAAGGTCTTTGCTGTTGCAATCTTTAGAACATAAAACTGCCAACATATATGAAATCAATCAAGATAACTATACATATAGAAATTTATTGATTTTAAGCTGGCCCAGTGACATGAAGGTCCCAGGGAACTTGCATTCAATCCAGGATCAAGAACCATGGCTGATGCCAAAATAATACTGAAAATACTTATTTTATTACGTTCTCTACGCAATGCAGGTGCCTAATAAAATAAGTATTTTCAGTATTATTTGGCATAAGCCTTGGCCCTGATCCGATTAAATGCAAGTCTCTGGGACCCGCTGACGCGTAGTTGGCTGCCCTTACTTGCACCGCTTCCTAAACTGCTGTTTGTGGGTATAACTTGGGAGCTGTTGTACCAGTGACGTGCAGAGCTGAGACATTTAACACCTTACCTCCTCTCATGCCAGCCACTTGTGTTCAGGAACAAGCACAGGTTGCCGGGGGTCGTTGGGGGGGGGGGGGACTGAGCATCCCAAGGAGAGCTTACCTCTCCTGGGGAAGGGGTGGCAGCCATATCGGCCTTTGAGTGCCACCGGATGGAAGATAGGTGGCAGTACAGGCAATGAGCGGCTCAGGCCATGGATCTGTGGGATGTGCACGTCTCCACGCACATGTTTCCAGCATGAAGACTTGGCAGAGGTTTGGCAGAAAACGGAAAAGGGATCCTGCCTTAGGATGAAACCCAGTGCCCCACCCTGAACCTGCACCACTACCTGGACACCTGGAGCCAAACTGGACGTGGGTACAGTGGGGTAACAGTCCTTCCATCTCCACCCCACCATGGGGGCAGTGTGTGGGGGAACAAGCTCCAGGTACGTCCGGGGAGGTGAGTGTCGGACGATGTGGGGGGACAGGAGCCGAAGAGTGCGAGGGTGGGAGTAAAAAGCTGTATGAAAAAAAGTATTGATTTTTATAAAACTGGCTTTAAAAATCTTGTAACTTTATTGGACAAGAGACATCAAATGCACACTGCTGCATTTTCTTACAACTGCACACCTAACCCAAACTACATTATTTTTTATTCATTTTAAAAAGGTTTATGCCCATTTTATAAGTGGGTTAACATGTCTCAGGGTATGTGTTCACAGAGAATAGACATACTTTTTTTTTACAACTTATTTACACTGGCTAGACCAGCTGAGATGCAACATCTTGTTTCCAGTGGGGTCCTGCTTCTTCTCATTTCCAGAGCTGGGTACACTGGAGCACTGAGAGGTTAAGTGACTTGCTTAAGGTCACATGGTGAGTATCTGATTCTGGTGGGGTTTGAACCTGTGAACTTCTGGTTCTTATGCCAGTGCTCTAACCATTAGACTACACCACCTCTTGTACTCCCTGTGTGATTTAATGCATGAGGTGCAACCGCTCAAGGTGTGTATATTCCCTTATGACTGCACACTCTATCTGTTATCCCTTACTTGATGTCGACAACAAATGGAACTCTGCACCATTCTGAGCAGAGCAGAGAAATCGAAATAGGAGGGTAAAGCTCCAGTAGAGCAAATGTGAAAACTTTACATCTGAAAATGTGCGGTACAAAAACTGGACACACAATGGGCTAACTCAAAATATGCCATTACTTACCACTTGTGAGGGTGCAGAACATTTAAGCAATAATGCTCGACAGGGTGTGTGTCGTGCTGGGATAACGTCACGCCTCAGGTGGTTGGGCACGAGGCCGCAGACCGAGTGCATCCAATAACTGAGGCGTGACGTTATCCCAAATGACACACACCCTGGAGGGCATTATTGCTATTATACAATGGCTTGTTGTTATACAGAATAAAAAAAATCATTTTAAAGATGTTTTTGTGTGGAAAAATATTTTTGTTTTTTAAAAGATGAAACAATGAAGCCCATCATCAAGCACATCAAGCAGCACATAATCAAGCAAAAGTTCATCTCCAGGTTCACAGTGAGGCTGAGACTAGACCTGTGATGTTGTACTTGAATAACAGCATGGGTCCAGTCCCAGACTGACCAATCAGAGTCTAGGATTTTTCTTGCCATTGTATAATCATAATTCATGGGCAGCAGACCAAGTCCTCTCATTCAGGAAGGTAAATGACATATACTGAGTGAGGTATTTGCATATCCTTTGTTTATTTATTGATTGATTTGCATATTTGTGTATTTATTATCTTATTGTGCTTGAAAGACCTTTGAGCTCATAAGCCCTTTTTCATAGGTGTCCAAGTCAAGTAGGTTACATGCAACGTCAGGCAAATACAATAAACGACAGGTAACAATGAGCATTAACATATTACAGGAGGTTTTAGCAATGCGTTAAAACATCAGACATTTGTATCAGCAAGGGGAATCTACAGGAGACAGGGTCTCGGACAGAGGAGGCAAGATTCTGGCAGATATGGACTATGCACACATGCAGTGGAGTTTCTGGAAAAGGTGGGCAATGACTTGGTCCTTGAAGAGGGAGAGGCTGGGGAGAGCAGTAATAGCCATGGGAAGGAGTTCCAGGCTTTGAGTGCTCTAGACACAAAAGAGCACTGGCCAAGTGTGGTTTTCCTGGAGGGCAGGAGCAATTTTTGGTCCTCCATCAATCGAGTTCCATAGTTGTTTCTGACAAAAGGGAAATGGTTTTGGACAACCGGTGGCATTTGGCCAAGAAGAGCCTGTGTAGAAGGGCTTCACTAAGGTTAACGCGGAGGTGTAAAGGACGCCAGTTTGAGGCAATGTAAAAGTCGCAACAGTGGGAGTTAGGTTGCATGTTGAGTGTAAATCTGCAGGCATGGTTGAAAGCAGCCAAAATTCTTTTGAGGACTTGTTAGCAGCAGAGTAGATGACCGCACCATAGACAATCACTGAGATAATGAGCCTGGAGACGTCACTTTTTTCACATGGGGGGAGAGGGGTGGTTCTGTTTCTGTATAGCAAGCAGAGACATTGGCGGATGTTTTCGATCAGACAGTTGACATGAAATGTGAAGGACAGAGTCGCTTCCAGATGTATGCCCAGGTACTTGAAGATCTGAACTTGTTCAATGGGGTCCCCAGATGGTATTGTGATATGCAGCTCAGAGCTGCCTTTTAAAGCATGGGTGCTCTCAAACAGTATGGAATTGGTTTTCCTGGCATTAATCACCAGCCTGTTTTGTGACGGACCAGTTACAGACCCTGTTGAAGTCAGATTGTAGGTTGCCTTCCAGAGACTCCAGATCCCAGTGGGATATGAGGATGACTGTGTCATCACAATACAGTAATGCTTGGGAGTGCACACATATGTCAGGGAACTTGCTGATGAAAAAGCTGAACAGTAGGGGTTCAAGAATTGAGCCTTGTGGGACTCCAATGGCAAGAGGTTGCAGGCCAAAAAACACTTCTCCTATCTGTTTTTTTGAGTTCTGTTGGCTAAGTAGTCCAAGAACCACGTGGTAGCCTCAGCCAACATGCCCACCTCCTAGAGCTTTACAAAAGCCTAGAAAAGATCAAGAAAGGCTACGCCAACATATTTCTCCCTTGTTTAGGGCTGTGCGGCGTTACTGGGTTAGCTTGATTAGGACGGTTATCATGCTGTGCCATTTTCTGATTGTTGTTCAGCAGCTAGGAGATCATGATCTGGGATGTAGGTCACCAGTTGGATGCTGCCAATTTTCTCTAAGGCCTTAGAGAGCGGGGATAGGACAGAGATGGGCCTGTAGTTAGAGACCACTGTGTTGTCTCCAGATTTAAAGACTGGGACTACACTGGCTTGTTTCCAGATGTCAGGGAAGGAGCCAGATTGGAGGGAGAAGTTGAACAGCTTTTGGATTGGTGGAGCCAGTTCTTCTATGGCCATTTTAAGTATCTTCATATCCAATGCGTTGGGTCCAATTCTTCTTGGAGGCTGCACTTAGCAGATATTTTTAAACTGTTTTCATACTTACCTGTTTAAAATAGAATTCGGGTCTAGTAGTGCTGGAGGGGACTGGGAATCCTTGGGGGACAGGGGCAGCCAGCGGGGTACCAGTAGACAGGTCTTTGCCTACATTCGCAAAGAAGGAATTAAATGACTCAGTGATAGCTTGTGGGTCAGTGGCATTTGCTCAATTGACATTTACAATGTTGGGGCGAAGTGGCTTTTTTGACCAAGGACTTTGTTGATAGTTTCCCATAATCTCCTGGGATTGTTACTGGATTCATGGAGTTTTGTTTTGCAGAATTCGCTTTTGGATTTGCGAGTAGCAGAGTTGCACCAGTTTCTGAGCTCTTTGTTTTTCCATAGGGCCATGGGATGAGCTTGAATCTTTGTATAAGGTCAACAGTTTGTCCTGTTCTTCAGATAGTGTGGGGAGTTCCATGGTGAGTCAGTGATTAGTATCTCCTTTGATTCTTTTTTTTTCCTTAGAGGGACAAAGTGGTCACATACAGTTTGAAAAGTCTGTGAGAGGAAATCAAAGGTGAGGTTGATGTCTGCAGTTCATTCCAGATAATGCCTGTCAGTGTGACAGAGTTAGCTTCTAAGTTCAGCAAGTCTCTCTTTCTTCAGGCAGCAGGTGTAGATGAAGTTTAGCGGGGTCTCTGCCTTCTGGCGAGCCAGGAGCAGAAGACTGGAGAGTGATCACTAAGTAACTCTGGTAGCAGTGCTTAATTTGTGCCAGGGCTAGCCGGGGCTCAGCCCCTGCACCTCTTTTCATGCCGGGGCTGAGCCCCGGCACCTCTTCTCCCTGAAGCTGCACTTTAAATATTTGTAAATTTTATTTGCACTCACATTTCAATGGTGGGCTGGGCTGGCTGATTTGCTTGTGCGTGCTGCCGTGGTGCCAGCTGTCCAGATCGCAGTCGGCTATACCACCTTGTGGCTTGTGCAGCGCTCATCCTGTCAGCTGAGTGACTGCTGCCCACTGCTGTTTGCTTCAGTTTCTTGCTCGTCCACACTGCTCATGCTCACTCCCAAGCTTCTTGCTCTGGGAGGGGAGGTTGGGGTTACTGGCAGCGGCAGTACAGGCATCATCACCTGACCAACTGTTCTTTGGTCAGGTGGTGTCTTGTTATGTTGTGCGGTGCAGGGTGCATGTGAAATGAGAAGGTCAGAGTTTTATTTATCAAATACTTCTCCTTTATATATATATATATACTGTGTATATATATATATATATATATATATATATATATATATATATATATAGTGAAGTTCAACTGAAAAGTATTATCTTCCATTGTTTGGTACCAAAGTTTTAAGTTAGGTACAGTAATTCACCTGTAGAATGGTATAACAATAATTCAGCGTTTAGAACTATCCCTACGGGATTTATCTCTGAGCTCTGGAGCTCTGTGGTGCAAGCAGTTGTAGGACTTCTACCCGGCCCCATTTTAATCTAACCAATTTCAGATCCCTATAAGCTCTACTTTAAATTAATGTAATTTAGATCCCTCTCTGGCGCAGTTTTCTCCCCCTCCCCATCTCACAGCCCCTTCTCCACATACCTGTATTTAAACTCTTCTCCTTTCCTCCGCAGCTGTTCGGTGGTCAAGAGGGACAGAAGCGGATCCCTCCCCTGAACGCTGAGCTCACCGAAAGCAAGGTACGCAACCCTGAACAAACGTCTGAAAGCGGCTGAGCTGGGCTGAGATTTTGAGCCCAGCCATCGCTCTGTGCCAGCTGCCCCACCGCCCCCACCACCACCCTTGGTCAACTCTGCAACTTATATGTTGCTACCACGTGAGGGGAAATACCAATCAGCTCACTTTCCCATCTGCAGCCTATCTAACACCACCACTAGTGGCTGCTGCATCTTGCTACCCAGGATTTTCCAGACTCCCTGTAAAGTCAAATCCTGAAAAGGAAACAAAATAAAAGATCTTGAACATGGCAATTTGGCTGTTCCGTGTACTCATATCCTCCCCAACTCAGATAGTCAGTACTCATCATTACCCCTAAGGAATGCAAGTTTTTTCCTGCTATCCACGTCCACTTTGACTGGACTGTTGCTGGCCACAAACCTCTCTGCATCTATCCTAGCCACTGAGCAAAAGTTCCTTTGTCGCTGCACCCTTACTCACTACCCACCCAATCACACAAGCCTGCCCAATGTGGCCACAACTAATGACACACCCCCTAGCATCTATACTTCTGGCATCCTTATCTAATATCAAACAAAGACAGCTAGGGTATCTGCTTCACTCCATCTCGCTCCACAAGCACCACTGGCAGCCTCCAACCTGCCCACTGTTGTCCCTCCTTCTCTTAGCCTTGCTTGCGGGTGACACAGAAATAAACCCAGGCCCCACGAACATACACATTGACCACACAGATGCCTCATGGGCTGGACCACATGGAGTAAAGATAGCCCACCTAAATGTATGTAACCCCTCCTTTCCAAATGTGCAGAGGTAGAAGCCTGGGTGACCCTATGTAAGCCTCACGTGCTGGGTCTATCTGAGACCTGGCTAAAGTCATACCATGAATCTGCCTGTACCAGCTACAAGGCTACTTCTTCCTCTGGCAGGATAGACCTGGCAGAAAGAAAGGAGGAGGCGTAGCGCTGTATGTCCAGGATCACATATCAGCTGCCATTGTTGCCTGCTCTCCCACCGACTCCATAAGCCAATGGATTATCTCCAAACTAACTATTAGTGCAACAAAAAAACTTTATGTTGGCTGTTGCTATAACCCTCCTCCAGCTACTACTCAGGGGCTGTCTAGTTTCCTCTCCAGTCTAGCATGCACCACCCCATCTAGGGATGCGTTCCTGCTCGGGGATTTCAATCTCAACTGGGGAGGGAATCCAAACCCGGACTACACAACCCTACTAAAGTCCCATAACTTGGCAGCAACTAGTCTCGGCCACAACCAGACACAACAAACCACTCTGTCCTTGATTGGATTATGACAAACCAGCCTGATCGAATCCTTCAAGCAGGGACCATGTCCAATGCGATTAGTGACCACACCCCCACCTACATCGTCGTGAACAACAAGGCAGTTCGCCCCCCACCAAAACTACTGTCCTTCAGAAATTTTAACACCCCAAACCATGACCTCGTGACTAGAGATGCAGTGTCCTTAAACTGGTCCTCCCTATATCTGACAGAAAACGTCCCCTCTGCTGTCAGTAATTTTTCCAGCACCATTCGGAAACTACAGGATTGCTATTTTTTCATAAAGACCAGAAGGGTTCGAGGAGGCTGCACGCAGTGGTTAACAAAATAACTTTTACTACATATGAAAGCCAGGGACTCTAGTTGGAAAGCTTTCAAAGCGTCCCCATCCCCCCATCGATGGAATGCCTACAGGCAGCTACGCAATGTCTGTAAGCAGATGACAAAACCACTCATAGAAACATAGAATTTGATAGCAGATAAGGACCGCTTGCCCCACCCAGTCTGGCCATTTTCCTACCTGATGGATAAGCTGCAGTTTCTAGTTAACTAACAGCCTACTTCCTCCTACCCCCCCCCCACTAGGACTGCCTTATGTCTGCCCCATGCATTCTTGAATTCCCCCACTGTTCTTGACTCCACGACCTCCTCAGGAAGGCTGTTCCATGCATCCACAACCCTCTCTGTCAAAAAATACTTCCTCACATTACCTCTGAGCAGTCCCTCAAAAAGAAATACTTCACCATCCTCCAGCAAAACACCCTGAGGAATCCCCGTAGCTTCTGGGCATCAATTGGGTCCATACTAAACCCCAAGACTAATAAGCAAATTACACAATTCATGTCCCCATCAGGCAAAATCAATGACCCCAAGGACATCACAGACCTTTTCAATGCCATGCTTACCGACCCGACCCCGTACCTTAGCAAGCTTCCCCCACACCCTCCCTCCTACCTAAAAAGAAATGGGAGCACCCCCACTACTATAAACCCTGATGCCTCTACCCCCCCTCCCTTTTCTATTTCAGAACGATTGGTACTGAAACCACTATAAAACTCCTGAAAACCCTACCTTCCAGTGGCAGCCCCAGTAGTGATGGGCTGTACGCCTGCTTTCCTGAAGATCATCTCCCCAGCCCTTGTAAGGCCACTAACACACATTTTTAACCTTCTGCTGTCCATATCAACAGTGCCAGACACCTGGAAACATGCTAATGTGATTCCCATAGTCAAGGCAGGAGACTCTCTATCCCCTGAGAACTATAGACCCATTTCCTTGCTCCCACATCTTTGCAAACTGCTAGAGAAGGTTGTCCATTCCCAGCTGTCAGAACACCTAAATAACTTCAACCTCCTACGTCTCCTCCAGCATGGTTTCTGTAAGCATCATAGCACCTCCTCTACTCTGGCAGTTTTTTCAAACCATGTCCTCAAAAATATAGACATGAGCAAGGCCACGGGTGCTGTTTTTGTCGACTTATCAGGCATTTGACCTTGTAGACCATCATCGCCTTCTCTCCTCACTTCGACAGTTTGGCTGTGCCCCTGGACCTGCAACCTGGTTCCAAAGCTACCTCTCAAACAGGACCCAGTCTGTGCTTATAAGCAAAGTTGCCTCAGCTTCCCTTCCCACAAGCACCAGAGTTCCCCAGGGATCAATTTCTGGCCCCCTTCTCTTCTCCATGTTTGTCAGTGCTTTACCGATAGAGATCCTAAACTGCAATGCACTCCTTTACGCGGACGATCTAGTCCTGTACCACGGCAATAAGGCTTTGGAATCCATCTCCTCCACCCTCACTGGTAACTATGCTGCGGCAGACAGCTGGTTCGCATCCAGAAAACTCCTAGTCAATGGAAAAAAGACAAAGGCTCTTTGGATCCAAGCCATTCCTAAACAAAGTTGTCAATTCTGACTCCTCCCTCACCGTATGCACAACCGCTAGCCCCCCTCTCGAGCAGTTCACCTCTTTCAAATATCTTGGCATCACTCTTGATCCCTCACTTACCTTCACTGATCACGTAACCCTGACAGCAAGAAAGATAAACCAGAAACTAGGGGTGGCATACCGCGCAATTTACCTGCTCTCACCTGAAGCTTGCCTCGCCATTGCGCAAGGCAACCGTCTCCCTCTCCTTGACTACTGCTCCCCCATCTATTCCCTCATGTCCTCGAAGCAACACTCCCACCTAAACATGACATAATGCTATCTGTTGCTTTGTTCTCAAAGCCCCCTCATTAACCCACCACTGCACACTCTACCAGTCCTTAGGATAGCTCCCTCTCCAGCAACACCTTGATTATGTCACAGGCTGCCTGGTGGATAGTGCTCTTAGAAGGAACCAACTATCCCCCTATGCTCCCCTACTCATAAATAGAGCGATCACTAGACCTCTTAGGGCTTCCTCCGTTCCGACCCTTGAAGTTCCTCGGGTCTCTACAGTGATGGGCAGTAAGGCTTTCTCCGTATCTACCCTTCCCTCTGGAACAGTCTTCCTGCAACCATTCGTACATCTCCATCCCATGCATCTTTTAAATCCAACATGAAGGCATGGCTACTGAAAGCGTCCACCTGCAAATGCTCACTGGGCTGCACAGGAAACCAAAAGCTGCCATAAACCTACCATAACTATAGCCATCTCCCCCTTTCATTTTTCCCCGCACATGCCCCCTCTCTCCTTGAGCACAACCCACATGTGACTCTCATGCTGTCTCGCACAGCCCTCTGTCTCCTTGAGCACAACCCACACGTGACTGTCACCCTGTATCACACAGCCAACGGGACAGCCTTTCTCAATCCCGGCCTGCGCCGGCTATCTGCCAGGACAGGCGTGTCTACCTAGACTAGATGTCAGCAGTCTGCTGCTTTTCAAGATGCACCTTGTTTAGTTTGTGCAAATGCTAATCTACTTTTCCTCTGTACTGCTGCCTGTATTACTCTGTTATACCTTTATTTTACTATGCCTGTACAAAATGTAAATAATGTCTGTTTTACTTTTCATGAGTGCTTGTATCATCTACATACCAAAATGTAAATGTCTGTATACCAAATTGTAAATTGTGTCCACTGCTTGTGTTGCTCTTTCGCCACCTTGTGGCCCAGTCGTGACTGAAAATGGTCCACTGGATCAGTGCACTTACCTGGTTACCAAAAACGTAAATAAAAATAAATAAATAAATATTTAATTGAACTAGAGGGAACTGCATCCCACTGCACAAAGAGGCAGGTACAGTAGCTGTGTGTGTGATTCCGTAACTAAATTTGAAAAACAAAATGTTTTGCATGCATGTCGTAGCTCCTGCTCGGCATGAAGAGGCATTAGTTTAGTATGCAATACATTTCTAGCTAATGTGCTGACATTACCCTGTACATACATGACTGAATTAAATCGAATCACATTTTTAATTAAAACAATATACTATGGATGGTAGTGTGTTTTCCACTTTCCCGCTTTGGTTTTTCAAATTTCCTGTGTTTTGTCTTTACATCTAATAGCTTTCAGTGTTTCAAATTTCCTGTGTTTTGTCTTTACATCTAATAGCTTTCAGTGTTTTGTTAGTCTGAAGAAAAAAAAAAGAGAAGAGAAAACAAGTTCCCCATGACAGTACCATTAACTACATGTTTGTATGTGCAGTCTTTTCTGGCTCAAGAAAGTAAAACACCAGTTCATGAGTCTCAGTTACACTACAGTTCAGTTAGAGTCCAAGACTATTGTACCCAAAGTGCAGCTCACACACTAGTCAATAATAAATTACTTTTATTGCCATCTTATTAACAGAATTAAACACTGAGTGGTCAGCTCATGCATACAACGGCCGAAGAAACACTGTTCCTTAAATATCTTATATTGAGTCAACTAAAGAAGATTAGATCTTTTTTCCATTGCGTCAGTGGCAGTGTTTAATCACCCTGTTCGCAGATGGCGTGTTCTCGCAGCCATTTACCAAATGCTAATGACTATGCTCAATACACACACTGTGCTGAATTTAGATTCGGGAATTAGTAAATACTGACCAGGCCGAATACTGACGTGAGGAGTGTTTACAGTACTTCAAATGCATTGTTTCTGGTTTACACTATACAGTGGCAGGTGCTGGGTAATATGGGTGACTGTGGGATACACTTACAGAAGGGCTACTGTCCATTATAGTCCATAATAGACTTATTTTCTGGTTAGTCAGTTGCCATTTACATATCAAGTAGCCCTTTATATATGCCCAAACTCCTTTACCGGCGGTCAGCCAGACTCTCCAATACCCTGACTCCCCCCCCCCCAAAAAAAAATTCTTCCCTTGGATTCAGGGGTAGGGAACCAGACACAGAAATGTGTTTTATCTGCAATATAACCCCCAAAACTCACCATAGAGCATCTAAAACCAAAGAGTTTCTGGGGGTCTACTAGCCCCCACACCCCTGGCCTTTGGGTCAATTCACAGCATCTTGTCATTGCATTATACATGCCTATGATCCTTTATCAGTGGTCAGCCGGACTCTCCAAAACCCTGACTCCACACCAAAAAAAAATTCTTCCCCTGGATTCAGGGGTAGGGAACCTGACACAGAAATGTGTTTTATCTGCAATATAACCCCCAAAACTCACCACAGAACATCTAAAAACCCACAGCTTCTGGGGGCCGACCCCCGGCCTTTGGTGTTTGGACTCAGAGCCCTGGCATCTCTTTCTTTACAAATTTAACACTGCAGTCTACCGATGTACTCAAGCCATTCTGCTATAGTAGGTGCATCTGGAGTCTTCCACTTTTATAGAAAAAACTCTTAAACCCTAAATTAGCTGCAATTATCCAATACTGTCTGTGTGTAGCAATATAATGGAACTTCAGAGCAGTCCCCAAAATAAAGATACTTAATAAAAAGACATTTTTTATTTATTTATTTTTATCATTTTTGACCAAGAAAGACACACTAAACCGAGGCTTGTTTCCAGGTGCATCCTGGGACAACAGGGAATTTAAGTGACTTGCTCACGGTCATACAGTATGCAAATGGTGGCTGTGGTATTCAAATCCAGTTCTCTAGGTTTGCACCTCAGTGCTCTTAACCACTACACATTATGCCTCCCTCATCTTTTCAAGGGTACCAGATGTAATCTTGACAAATAGCTTTCGCATAAGGGTAAGACCATAAAATATAGATGAGTTGCACGTTGTTTTCTGAACATCTCCAGCATTTCCCATCATTCAACAGACCAATGTTTAATAAATGGGCCACAGTTAAATAATTCTGGTGGAGAATTTTGAATTGTATAAATTCACCATTAGTATCTTTAATACTTTTGTGTGAACTTGTCCAAAGTTTCTTCCAGTTTGCCTCAGTAACAGTACATTTAAGTCCTTTTTCCCATTTTTTGTTTGGCACTAAGGGTTACATTTTCATTTGGTTTGGACAGTATTTTACTGATTTTATCAGCTCCGCCTTTCCCATGTGCAAACTTAAGTAATACTACCCAATATGATTTTCCTTCAGAAGGCAGCAGCTCTAAACATTTTGGCAAAGATAAAGTATAAAACAGTGGATGTCAATGGATCATTCTGATTGGCTGACAGCATTCGAACAAGATATGTTAATGGATGGAAACCAACATGTGTATGTAAATAGCATCTCTGAGTCCAAACTTACAGTTGTAAGAGTGGTCTCATGCGGAGTCTTAGGGTATGAAAACCGGGAATCGAAGGTGAGTGGTTCTGATACCCTAAAATGTAAGTGAGACCATTCTTACAACCAGAAGTGCAGTCTTGGTGGTGGTATTAGTATAGTATTGATTGAGCTTGATCAGGAATATATTCATTTTTTAAAAACCTTACCCGAATGTGCCCATTTCCAGGGCAGCTGCACGTGAGACACTTTACAGAGTAAGAGTGTCTCAAACGCAGAGCAAAGGAGCACTCCAACTGGTCGGGAGCACTCCCTAAATCTGTATCAATCAATCAATCAATCAAAATCTTTATTTATCCAGGCGAACACAATTGAGCAAGCTCATTTACAAGATGGACCTGTTACACATTGTATACAGAGTAAACACGAAATACAGTCACTCCAATGTACAGTATATACAGTTACAAGCAATAGAACAGTGTTGATATACCACAAGCGGTATACCTTAATAGACATATAATAAAAAAAAATAACTATGGATAAGGGACCAGTTCATTAATGTAAGTTTATGACCTTCGTGTAAGAGGTGAGATGAGATATAGCAGTTAGAAAATATTGGGTAACTGACATTTACAATGGGGGCGGGTGACGAATGAATGGGAGGAGTCAGGGGGCATCAAAGGGAGTTAAGACTTAAGACAAGAACGGCATAGGCAGAGTAGAAGGGTGGTGGTCTCAGGGCAGGGGAACCACGGAACAGGCTCGTAGCCGGTGGACATAGAGCACAAGAGTAGGTAGACGACAAAGGCGGTAAGGACCACACAATCCAAGATGTAAAAAAGGGCCCATGGTAACGAAGACAGCCATTGTGTGGAGGATTTTAGCGATGAGAGAAACAATTACAGATTTTCTTTGACCGAGTGGTCATATAGGGTCTTAAATGATGAAATGCTGATGAGAGAGCTAAGCTTCAGTGTTTTTTGTATTGTATTCCACAGGGATGGTAGTGCGAAGCTTATAGCCATTCTGAATCTGTATTTATTTATTTTAAAAAAAATTCACCAGTAAAGACATACTGAGCTATTAAAAAGCTTGTTTCCAGATGCGTCCTGAGGGGGGAGGGGTCTACGGGATAAGTACAGAAATTAGATTGCAATTACAGTAATACAAAATACCCTAGCTTCACAATGTTTTACAGCAGTACAGCAATTTTTCATTTACAACATAGCTGCTATAGAGTTTGAGATTGCACATTAGGCTTACAAGAGTATCATCTCACATAGACGATAGAAACATTTAAACAGCATAAAATAGTATAAATCGTTTAACAGTTTAGACCTGGCCAGGGTGTGGGGGGCGGATTAGTTAGGAAGGGGAGGGCAGTGAGGGGGCAGAGGAGGGTAGCAGTTTAGAGAGGCCAGGAGTAAGTGGAAGAACAGAGAACAGAAGTGTTGAGTGATGTAAGTAAGTAGGGAGAGAAAAAAATAAATAAATAAACAGAGGAAAGAGTAAGTATTCCAAACAACAGTTAGGGGGCCAGAAAAAAGACATGATGGGAGTGGTGCAGTGCAGTGGCTGTGGAGCAGCAGTCTTCTGGGAGACGTTCTGGAGGATGCAGTGTTGTTCCATCCGCAGGCACCTCTCTGGGCTGAGGGAGGAGGTTGCTCATCTCCAGACTGAGTTGGCCAGGATTTGTGGGACCTCCTCTCCCACCCAGAGACCACCAGGGTCACTGCTGTTGCCTCAGAGGTTGCCAGAAAGAGGCGGTTGGACCACAGTGGGCTCAGGGAGGTGAGGTGGTGGAACAGAGGCGCATCCCTTAGTGTACCTCTCCACAATTTCTATGCCGTTCTGGAAAAGTGTAGTTTCTCTATGGAGGCACACACAGTGGAGACCAAGGAGGATGCTGGGAACCTCCACAAAGGAGACCCACAGGAGGGTGGCATGGGACCCCACAGGGAAAGGAAACAACTCCTGGTGGAGGATTCCATTGTTAGGAAGGTAGAACTGGGGGAGGAAGGGGAGAGGGAGGTAAGGTGCCTGTGTGGCGCCATGGCTTGGAGTGACATGGAGCGAATCCTCAGGATCACAGGAGCAGCTGCACAGGGGAGAGAGCACTGGATGTCCTTGTCCACCTAGGGAGAAATGACCTGGCTAAGAAAGGGATCAGAGCAGAGCAGTGCAAGAAGCGTTTGTGGAGATGGGGAGGGGCCCTTAGACAAATAGCACACACGGTAACCTTCTCGGAGGTGCTGCCTGTCTATGGCACGGGTGAGGCTAGGGTGCTCCACACCATGGGATTCAGTCAGTGGTTGAAAAACTGGTGCAGAACTCAGGGATTTGACTTCATTGGGGACTGGGGTCCACCTGGAGAGATGCAGGCCTATACTGGGCGTGATGGTCTGCATCTGTCCAGGAGGGAACCAGAATCCTAGGTGATAGGTTTAAATATTTCATTGGCAAGCATTTAAACTAGCCAAGGGGGCACTGGAAAGAGCAGGAAATCCTAGCCCCCCCCCAAAAAAATCAGGGTACTAAGTGAGGTAGACACCAACACAGAGATGTCAATAGGGAGAAGTGCAGGGGTAAATGGAGAAAGTGACAAACTCAATAAGGACAGGGATGGGGCAAAAAGGGGTAAGGCCATCAAGAAATGGAGGGTAATGAGTACCAACACCCATAGCCTGGGCAACAAGCTCCCTGAACTGGTGGCCTTGATGGAAGAGGGATGCCTGGATATCGTAGCAGTCACAGAAACATGGTACACAGAGAACCATGACTGGGATGTTAACATACCAGGGTACACAACCACAGGAGAGACAGGGAGGGCAGAAGTGGGGGTAGCTCTATGTAAGGAAGGATAAAGCAACTGAACAAAAGAGTAAACAGGGAGGAGAGGAGGCACTGCGGGTCACCTTAGAGACTGGAAATGGCACCACAATCCGCACAGGGGTTGTATACAGACCCCCATGTCAGGGAGAGAGAGTGGACAAGGATATGATAGAAGGCATACTTAGGATGGCAGAGAAAGGGGAGATACTGTTGATGGGGGACCATAATATGCCAGATGTTTACTGGAGCATCTTTGCTGCAGCCACATCCAAGAGCAGGGCTATTCTTGATGCCCTTCAGGTGGCATGCCTCAGACAGCTAGTTTTGGAACCTACTTGTGAGGGAGCTATCTTAGACCTCATACTCTCAAATGGGGACAGTGAGAGGATCTCAGATCTAAAAGTGGGTAGCCATTTAGGGACAAGTGACCACCAAACAGTGTGGTTCACGATAAACTCAGCTACAGAGTCAAGCCATACAAAAGTGAGAGTTCTGGACTTCAGGAGGGCTGACTTTGGCAAGATGGGAGAGTGCCTTAGAAAAGCACTAGCAAACAGGCTAGAAGGAGGGATGGAGCAACAATGGGGAAATATCAAAACTGCTATCGCAGAGGCAACAAGCCTTTGTGTGAAGCAATAAACAAATCAAAACTAAAGAAAAAGCCACTATGGTTCTCAAAAGAGGTGGCTGTGAAGGTTAGGGAGAAAAATATATTATTTAGGAAGTATAAGGAAACACAGAAGGAGCAGGACAGAGAACTGTACCAGTTAAGGCAGAAGGAAGCAGGAGAGGTAGTCAGAATAGCAAAGGCACAAACTGAGGAAAAGATAGCCAACTCGGTTAAGAAGGGGGATAAAACCTTTTATAGGTATATCAGGGAGCGTAGAAAGACAAAGGGAGTGAAGGTGAGGCTGAATAGAATGGATGGTGGGTGGGCAGAGAGTGACAGTGAAAAAGCAGGGATACTGAATGAATACTTCTGTTCAGTATTCACAAAAGAGGAAGTGGGGGAGGTGCCTAATCCAATTAACAGAAGCACTCTGGAGAGGGGTCGATCCCAGTCCTTTCACAGAAGAAAGGTTCTGAAAGAACTCCCTAAAACTGAAGGTGGACAAAGCAATGGGGCCAGATGGAATTCACCCAGAATTCTAAAAGAATTAAGCAGAGAACTAGTGACACCACTGACTACCCTTTTAACAAATCATGGGAGGATGGTGTGGTACCTGAGGACTGGAAGAAGGCTGATGTGGTTCCCTTCACAAAAGTGGGACCAAGACAGAGCAGAAACTACAGACCTGTTAGTTTGACCTCTGTGGTAGGAAAGTGATGGAATCTCTTCTGAAGGAAAGAATTGTTAGTACCTAGAGGCCAGTGGGGCACAGGACCCAAGACAGCATGGGTTCACAGCGGGAAGGTAATGTCAGACGAATCTCATTGATTTCTTTGACTGGGTGACCAAAGTAGTAGACCAGGGAAGGGCTGTGGACATGGCCTACCTAGACTTTAGCAAGGCATTTGACACAGTCCCACACAAACGATTAGTAGTCAAATTAACCAGCCTGTGTGTGGGTCCCAGGGTGATAGCCTGGGTAAAACATTGGCTGAACAACAGGACACAGAAGGTAATTGTAAATGGAGTCCACTCTGAAGAAAGAGGGGTTACTAGTGGGGTACCGCAGGGTTCAGTACTGGGTCCAGTCCTTTTTTTTTTTTTTTTGTTTAACTCTTTTTATTGAGTTTTGAACAGAGTAAAACAACATACAGTCACCTAAAAGAGGCATCACACATCATACATTCAAACAATACATATATCCTGATAAGTCCATGGCCTGTCTCATAGTTCCATCTCATTTCTACCAAAAAAGCCCCACACAAAAGAAAAAAAAAAAAGAAAAGAAAAAGAACTGCAAACAAATACCCACACAATTTACAAATTATACCAAAAATAGAGGACATCATAATAATAATAAAAAATAAAAAAACATTCAATTCAATACATTATTTAACCTATTTACAGATCTGCCAAGGTCATTTAACATACTTCCCCTCATTTAATTTCTCCCATCAATCAACATCCCTGGCCGTTAGAGCCATTCCCTCAAACTTCCCAGCCTCCTCCCTACCACTAGCTCCTATCCTATCCCGAATTCAGAATCATGAGCTCATCCACTGAAAGTGTTCCCACGAAATGTAGCCATTGATTCGTAAATTTATCTTTCTTATCCTGTAATTGATATGATCTTTGCTCCAATGCCAGTGCTCAGATAGATAAGAGGTGCCATTGTGCTACAGTAGGGGGATCTCCTGATACCCAGGTGTTAAGGATCACCTGCCTAGCCTGTGCCAACAATATTCTGATCCACCTCTGATATGGCATCCATGTTTCTCCATCCCCCTCCTCTATATCAAACAGTAAGCTGAGATCTGTCTTCCCTGCATGGTACTCAGCTGTCGCCCCACCACCTGCCAATATGCCTTCAAAGAGGGACAGACCCAGAAACAATGGAAATATGTACCCCTATGCTTTCCACACCTTCCACATATCTCAGAGGCTTCGGGGTGCGTCCTATGACTCATCACGGAGGGCAATAGAGTCTATGGACAAATTTGTATGTGTTTTCTTTATATTTATTGCAGGCCAGAAGCCCTACATGTGATCCCAGTATTAGTCCCCAGTTATCCTGGGATATGGCCAGGCCCATGTCCCTCTCCCATAGTTGTCTTGACTGATCCGACAAATCCTTAAGGCTTAGTCTTAGGAGATGTACCACCTTTCTTAAAATCCCAGATGGGTTCCTCCTTGCCACCCCAATTAATCCCTCCAGCTGTTCCAGCCCCGGGCTCCCTTCCCGCTGCCTGTCCACCTCCTTGATTAAATTCCTGACCTGAAAAAATCTATAAAGATGGGTTGCCGGTATCCTTAGCCTCTCCTGAATCTCCTGAAAGGGCAGCATAGTGCCCCTCCTGCACACGTCTCCTAAGCAGCGTGCCCCTTTTTTCCTCCCACTCCTGAAAGCCCTGGTCCTCTATGATAGGTCTAAAAAAAGGGTTCCTCGCAATGGGCAGCAACAATGTCTCCTTTTCCCTGCAGTCCAAGACCGCTTTTATTCTGGCCCAGCTGTCTAATACCGCCCAGACCAAGGGGCTAGTATGTCTCGGGGAAGCATAACCCTTCCTACCTCTTTCCGATAAATAGGCGGTCAACCGACTTCCCGCCTCGTTCTCCTCTAACTCCAGCCAGCTGGCCGTATCCGCCTCACTGAGCCAGTCTTTAATAATCCTGATCTGGGCCACCAGGAAATAATGCTTCAGGTCAGGAAAATTCAAACCTCCATTCTCAGTGGACGTCTTCAACCTCCTCAAGGCTATCCTCGCCCGCTTTCCCCTCCACAGAAACTCCCCAAACCCTCTTTCCAGGGTCTTCATCTCTATTATTTAGGCCAACTGGTAGCATCTGCAGTAGATACAGAATTCGGGGCAGGATGTTCATTTTAATTAAGTTGATGCGTCCTAGCCAGGAAAGGGGCAGGGCATGCCATCTTGTCATCTCCACCAGCATCCCCTTAATCATAGGAGTATAATTCAGCCGGTTCAGGTTCTCCAACCTCTTCCCAATCACTACTCCCAGATATTTAAATGAGGAGACCACCACCCGTAGGCCCCATTCAGCCCTTCCCATCTGCAACCCAGAGCTCCCTGCCAGTAGCATTTCTGATTTATCTATATTAATCTTATACCTGGAGAATTTTGTGAAATCAGCTATTGCCCGCAGGAAAGCCGGCACAGAATTCCCTGGATCTCTGAGGTACAGGATCATGTCATCTGTATATAGGGATAGCTTGTGCTGTCTCCCCCCCCCCCACTCCCTTAATCTCAGGGTTCTGCCTAATTGCAATAGCAAGGGGCTCATTTGCCAGAGCAAAGAGAAGGGAGACAATGGTCTCCCCTGCCTCGTTCGCCTATGCAAGGAGACCCACTCTGAGATACCTCCATTCACTAAAATCGAAGCCCGAGGAGGCGTGACAGGACCGCTACCATCCTCTAATTCCTTTTCAAACCCGTGATCTCTCCAGTACTTCAAATAGATATTCCCACTTAATGCGATCAAAGGTCTTTTCAGCATCTAGGGAAATAATCACAGTAGATCCTGTTGCTTTTGATGCATTCTGTATCACATTTAAAACATTCCTTACATTGTGGTATGAGTGTCTACCTCGAATAAATACCGTCTGGTCTACATGTATCAGGTTCGGGAGAAGCTCATCTAGTCTAGAGGCCAATATCTTAGCATAAATCTTTGCATCGGCATTGAGGAGAGATATGGGTCTATAAGCAGCACAGTCCCTTTGGTCCCTGCCCGGCTTCGGAATAACACAGATAGTCGCCTCACCCATAGAACGAGGCAGGGGACCCCCCCCCCCGATCTCCCTGAAAAGGGTCCAAAGGTGTTCAACCACCTCTTTTCCCATCACCTTATAGAATTCAGTGGGTAAGCCATCCGGCCCGCATGCTTTACCTGATTTCAGGCAGGCAATGGCCCTGGCAATCTCTTCCCTTGAAATCTCCTTGTCCATCCTGTTCCTCCAAGCTTCCGAGATCTTGGGCACTGCTATCTTTTGCAAGAACTGGCTCATCTTGTTCTTCAAATCTCCCCCATTTGCTCTGTATAACTCCTGATAAAACCCGTCAAAGCTCAAGGAGATACCTTGTCGTCCCTGTGTAGCATCCCTTCCCATCCTTAACCTCATTGACCCTCTTACACCTCTCCTCCCCTTAATCAGATTAACCAGCAGGGGTCCCGGTTTGTTACCCCACTCATAAAATTTATGCTTCCAAAAAAACAATTACGTGCGGACCTCATCCCTTAATGATTTGTTCAGCGCTTCTCTGCTAACTGCCAACTGCTGGGAAATCTCCTCTCCCCCATTTCTCACCATCTGACGCTCTAGCTCTCTGACTCGGTTCCGTAGTTCTACCTGCTTCTGGAGCTTACTTTCTTTATACCTGATAACATATCCCGTGATACCTCCCCTCATGTATGCTTTCCCAGCATCCCAAAACACCTGAATGGAAGGAGCAGATGGCAGATTCGCAGAGGTATACAGTTCCCATTGTACCTTCATATAATCCCTGAAGTCTTGGGAGCCAAGAAGGTAGGATGGGAAACGCCAATTATTAGTTCTCGCCTTTTGTGAGGTCAGCTCTATGGAGGCAATAACCATTGCGTGGTCGGAGACATATATGGGGCCACGCTTAATAACTATCAGTCTAGAGTACCATTCACCAGCAATATATATGTGGTCTATTCATGACCATATTTTGTGTGGGGGGGAGTAGAAGGTGAATTCCTTTCCACGAGGGTTCGCTGCTCTCCAGGCTTCTAATATATCCCGTTCACTCAGCCCCTCACACCATTTACGCATGCAGTGCCCTCCCCTCCCTCTGCCTTCGGAGTGATCCAGGTTTCAATCTGGGGTGCAATTGAAGTCTCCCCCTATCACTAATCCTTGAAGCTGCTCTCGGATCAGCAAGTCTAGGATCTTCTGATAGAATAGTGGTTCAAACATGGCTGGGGCATACACACTCCCAAGCGTTATAGGTTCCTCATATAGCGTCCCCTCCACAAAAATATATCTCCCTTCCTTTCCATCTCTAATCACCCTGTTAACCTTGAATGGCAGCCCTTTGTGCAGCAGGACCGCTACTCCTCTCTTGTGGGACGTATAGGAGGCAGCGTAACAGACCCCTACCCAGCCCTGAACCAGCTTCTGGTGCTCTGACTGCGTCAGATGCGTTTCTTGTATAAGAGCAACCTGTGCCCCTGCTCTTCTTAATGCAGTCAGAACAGCCGTCCTCTTAACAGGAGTAGAGATCCCCCTGATGTTCCAGGATACAATGTTCACTTTCTCCCTAGCCACTCCAGCCGCTTACTATCCCTCTTAACCGCCCCTTTGCCTTTTCCTCCCTTTTGCCCCAGTCCTCTTCGGCCTTCCATCCCTCTCCCTCTACTAAGTCACAAATATTAAGACCTTAGTAGTAACAACAATAACTACAATAACTATACCAAATAACTCTATAACACTTATATAACCTATTTACAGTTGTTTTACCCCATTCCCCCCTCCCCGATCGCACACAACATTCTAAAAAATGAATTAGTGTGCTACCCCCAGTCTAGGCTACGTTACAACCTTTGGGTTCGGAATGAAATCCAATCCCCTCTCCCCCCCCCCCAGTCCAGCATTTTATTTCTTGTATTTCTTCCCGGCTGACAAGTCTATTAAACTCATGTTGTTTGAGGTTTTTTAGCATACGCATTATAATACCATTAATCCTCCAGCAAACTTCCCAGTTCCCTTGGTTTAGTTGCCCCAAGCCTTGTGTTCGAAATGATCCCTCCCCAGATGCAACTTCACTCAGTACTTTGGGCACTGTTTTAACCATTGACAAAGCTTGTTCCTCGTATATAGGCCCCATACCCCTCTATACCATGCATCCCCCCCTCAGCCTTCCCCTATATCAGCCTTTAAGATTTAACCTGGTGTCCAGGCCTGCAGCGACACAGCAGTGGAAACATATCTAACACTTGAATCCATCAGAGAGACTCCTTCCTCCCCCATCCCATCGCAGCACCACAAGAGGCCCAGCGGAGTCAAATCCAATGCCTGGGCCTCCCGTAGGCCACTACTCACGGCACCAGTGTGCAGCAAGGATTCCAGTTGTAGTTCCTTTTCTCCTCCGGATCGTCCCCGCATAGCCTGCATCCTTGTTTGTGGTCTCAGTTCTCAGTCCATCAACTGCTTGGCTCCCGCCACCAGAGGAGACCAGAAGGGGGTACAATAAAGGGAAATCCAAGTTCCGGTAACTCTCCGTCTCGAGTCCTCATCGGCCGCTTCGGAGAGATCCCCTCTTGCAAGTCTCTCAAGCACATATCAGTCGGTCGCTACCCAGGCCTAGACCCATGACAACAGAAAACAGTTACAACTCAGAGTTTCACTCTTGTTCAGGCCTTTCTGGGCACGTCTTCCCTCTCAACCCAGCTTCTTTTTGAGCTCTGCCACAAATCCAGCCACTTTCTCTGCCTCCCAGAAACTGTAGGAGGCTCCTTCATGCTTGATCCATAGCGTGGCTGGGAAAATCATGAACCACTCCAGCTTCAGTTGTTGGCACATCGTGATTTCATTGTTGAAAGCCCTTCTCTTCCTTCCAATCCTGGGCGAGTGGTCTTGGGCGAATTGTAGTTTACAGCCTTCATATTGCAGCTCCTGCATTGCCCGAAACTTATTCCAAACTTCTTGGCAATCTTGGAAGTTGTGAAATCTAAATATAATCTGTCGCGGAGGTTGGCCTGGTGGTGGACGCAGGAGCACTGCCCGATGGGCCTGCTCTAACTTGTATCTTCCTCCTTTAGGCTTCAGACCCATAATGGCAGGTAAGGTGCTAGCACAGAAATCCAATATATTAGCACCTTCTGGGAGGCCCTTTAACCTGAGATTTGACCTTCTGTGGTAATTTTCTTGATAATCAAGGGGCTCTCGCAACTCAGCTACCTCCTTTTCCAGCTTCTCTATGCGCCGTGGGAGCGGGGCCACGAGGTCTTCCATATTCGAAATACGGCCTTCGGCTTCCTCTATTCTCTCCTGCTGCTGAGCAATCTGGGCATCAACGCTTTCTAGGCGGCGATCTATCTTCTCCTCTACTCTGTTAAGCTGTGGGGTGAGGACCTCCATTAGCTGCTCTTGTAGCTCTCTCCCGATAGCAGACATCTCGGCGGCCGACAGCGAGACAGGCCTCGCCGCATTACTCGGGAACACCGCCGGCTGCTTTTTGCTGCCTTTCATGCCCGCTCGTTGCGATTTACCTCCAGAAGTCAGAATATATTCATCCATGCTTCTGTCACTCTATTAACCCTCAAAACGTTCTTTGTAGCAGCCAGAACACACCAAAAAGTAACTTTAAAGTTGGACTGGGGTCGGCGCTCGTAGAAGACACGTCTCTACACCATTAAGCAGTCACGTGACCCCATCCCTCGGTCCAGTCCTTTTTAATGTCTTTATAAGTGACATTGCAGAGGGACTGTAAGGAAAAGTATGCCTCTTTGCAGATGACACAAAGATCTGCAACAGGGTTGATACACAAGGGGGCGTGAAAAGGATGAGAAGGAACTTGGCAAGGTTGGAGGAATGGTCGGAAGTATGGCAGCTTGGATTCAATGCAAAGAAGTGCAAAGTAATGCACCTGGGAAACAAAAACCCAGGGGAATGTAACCCCCAGGTGGCGCTATCCCAAAGGCTACTACCCCTGCCTGACTGACTACTGACAGGTTGAGGGGCCTGGGTCCAATGGCGAGTGCCTCCACCCAGAGGTCAGGGTTTGCAGTAGGTAAACTGACTTGGTCACAGCCCTCTGGGACACTGTAACCCCCTCTTCTTCCCACTAGTGGCCCACACAATGCATCAGGAATATCTTCACAATGTACACTTACCCTCAGGACTGGCTCTGTCGACTGGACGCTGGGAACCCCCTGTAAAACAAGATGATACAATGCAAAAGCCACAGTACAATACTTTAACATAAACAAATACCTCAGACAGTGTAACTTTGCTGAAACAAACAGATCTGATTTATTTAAGGAGCTGTAACAAGGAAGGGAAATCAGGTTAATTAGGTTAAGCGCATTAATAATCACAGTACTGTGCCATAGTCAGAGTCCCAAATTGTCACTTTCACTGGGTACCCAGGATGGGGGGGGGGGGGATAGCCAGGATTGGTGCAGCTGGTTGGGGCCCTGTGATGGCAAAACACTGGCACAATACCCAAATTGTAATCCGGAGCCAGTTGGCTCAGTTCGTGAAGAAATGAAAAAAAAAAAAAACAATTAGATGACACACTTGCAGTTCGATAAACAGATGGCAGGGAGCTACCCTGCTTTGTACTCACAAACTCAATGCAGGGAACTGGATGGAAGGCAGATTGTCCTGGATTGCCAGGAGGAGCAGACCCTGTGGACAAGGTCCTTGTGACTGGACCCACTGCAGTTTAGAGCAAATGGATGTAGTCTGGATTAAGCTGGGGTTTACTTCCAGCTTCATGCACTCAATTCACTGTACAGGGGATTTGAAACGTGATTCCCCACAAGCACTACACACATTTATATGTAAAAGGAAAGTACTATACCAGGCAGGCTGCTTCTCTATCCCGATCACAATTACTGCACAATACCAGGGAGAACACACAGCAGATTCAGTTCCTGACAGACCGAGCGTGATTCAGCAATTTCTCCAGTCTTCTACAGGGTGAGCCTGGATTCTACTCTTCAGATCTCCTTGATTCTCTTCACAGGTCGGATTCAGTCTGAACAGGTGCTTGCACAAGCTGCAGACCGAAACTTAGGGCCTTACATGCGATTCCCACGCTAAAACTACACACCGAAGAAGCACACATCTCCTTGTCTCTTCACTGCCCAAACTGATCTCAGCTCATCTGATCTTTCCAGTAGACAGAGCCAGGCATTTCCTTTGAGTTCCTCCCAGTTCAGTTGGCTGGTTTGGCTGTCACTCACAATCAAACTCCCCCTGTTGGTGCAAAAAGGCGCCGAAGTCCAAACTACAATTCCCAGAGGCATCTGCCATACAGTCCCATTGTGGCTGGCTCAACTTAAGAGTCCAAGTTCTGATTTGCCAGAAGCAGGCTCCATTTTAAAGGTCCCCCACGCTGATTGGTCAAGTTCAGCAGTTCAATTCCAACATAGAGGGGAAACACACACAGAGTCCCAGCTGCAATAAAACAGGTTAGATAAACTGCAATCTCACAAATGCTGCTAAATGATTACAGGCAAACAGTTACAGCTTTCAGATGGGCACCCTTTGCACTCTTTAGCGACTGCAAGCAGGGCGAACTGGCAGCAGCCCGGCGGATTTGGGCATTAGAACACACAGTCCCCTCTCCTCAATTAATTATGGTCACAAGCAGGCAGCTCTTAAAGAGACAGTACCAGAGGCTCTAAAAGCACTCACACTCAAGCGGCTTAAACACTGAACACCTCCAGACTTGGAGCATTCAAGCAAGCTCCTGGAAGACTTCTGGGAACCCCCATTGGCAGGGGGTTACACCTTTCCCGGCCTGGGAAAGCTTGGCGTCCGCGTCAAGCAAATACCCCCATAAGTTTCAATACAGCCATATACATTTACATCAGTATCACATTATGTTCATACATGTAATCATCAGTCAATATATCACTTTACCAGAAACACATTTCCAAAAGTTTGCAGTACGTCACTCTTTACACAGTATTACACACACATTGTACCATAACTCAGGTTATTACCTCTTGTACATGAAACCTGAAGAGAGGGGGCCCTTCCCTATCAGCTACCTTGGGGCTGGATGGGGCAGGGGCACCATACCTAGAGGGCAACACAAGTAAACTTGGAGTTAGCACTGATGTTCAGTTTGGGCAATGAGCTTGGGGACACATACACTCCTTTATGGACAACATTGAGAGGCAAGTCCACAGGCCTCCCAGGGGAATCATAACTGAGGTGCACCACAGGCTTTACAGCTCGACCAGTCTTTCTAGGGGGGGAACTGTTACAGTCTCTGCACTCTGAGCCTCATTTTCAGCATTGTCCTCACTTGTCAGGGGAGTCTCCATTGGGGTAGAGAGGCTAGAACTTGGGGCACTTTCAGCTCCAGGAGTTACAATATCTGAGTCCACAACACTTGGCTCACATGGAGAGCTTTCTGACACTGACAGTGAGTTATCAGGGCACTCAACACACTCTTCTTGTTCTGGTATATCACCAGTCTGTTCCAGTTCATCATTTTCCTCCTCTGAAAGCTCAAACAGTTCAACCATACACAACGATTCCATATCACCTGACTTGATGCTTTGCACTTCACTTTCTGGGAGTATTGGCTCCAGGGACAAAGCTGGGGGCTTAGACAGTCCAGAAGGCCCAGCTTCATCTCCAGGATTGACTAGGAGTTGCCGAAACAACTGACTCAGTTCGTGAAGGTAGTATTCAAAGCCACACTCACTTTCCTCTGACATGGACTGACAGTCATGTTCAACTGGGACTTGTGGAGGGGAACACTTTAACTCAGCTTCTGTAGGTGCAGACTTTCTTGATTTTTTCTTAGCAGCAGCTCTAGTCACTGGTCCAGAGGGGGCATTTTCTGGGGGCTCAGACTCAATCAAGATTTGTCCAATGGGCAGTAAATGATTTCTATGCATTGTTTTAACATCTTTTGAATTATTCTCAGGCCTTACTTTGTACACAGGCAGATCATCTAGTTTGCCCACTACAATGTGAGGGAGATGGTGCCATCTGTCAGCAATCTTACATTTGCCACGAAGTCCCAGATTTCTTAGCAATACCCGGTCTCCCTCTTGGAGTTCCTGTGCTTTCACCTTTTTATCATACCTTTCTTTGTTGGCCAGATTTCTTTTGGCAGCCATGGTTTGAGCCAGTTGGTATGCATGATTTAACTGAGCCTTTAACTTTTGCACATACTGTAAATAGTTGTCAGCTTGAACCCCATCAGGAGAGACCCCAAAACACACATCTACCGGCAGTCGAGCTTCTCTTCCAAACATCAGGTGGTAGGGGGAGAACCCAGTGGCATCACTTTTGGTGCAGTTGTAGGCATGTACTAGGGTGCTAATTTGTTGGCTCCATCTAGGCTTGTCCTTTGGGTGGAGGGTGCTTAGCATATCTAGCAAAGTGTGGTTAGAAGCGTTCAGGCTGTGGGTCCCCCGGGGTGGTAAGGGTGTTCTGGACTTTCGCCTCCCACAAGAAAACATCTCTTTGATCAGACGACTCTCAAAGTCTCTCCCTTGATCAGAATGGATTCTTTGTGGAGCCCATAGTAAACAAAAAGTTTTCTACAAGTACTTTTGCCACAGTGGATGCCTTCTGGTCCTTGGTGGAAAGTTTGGGCATATCTCATAAAATGGTCAGTGACCACCAGCACATTACTAATATTTCTTTGATCTGACTCCAAACTCAGAAAATCAATACAGACCAGCTCCATGGGTGCACTGGTGGTGATGTTAACAGGGGCAGCCCTCTGGGGCAAAGCTTTCCTCTGTACAGCGACTACAAGTTCGAATGTGTTGCTCCACATCAGCCCCCATCTTAGGCCAATAGAATCTGAATCTCACCAAGTCAAGTGTTCTGTCTATACCAAGGTGCCCTTGTGGTTGTGTAAGGACCTCAGTACTGAGTCTCGAAAGGCAGTGGGCATCACTAGTTGTTGTTTGTCTACTTGTCCCCCTCTGTCTACTGTTTCTCTGTATAACAGTCTATTGATCAGTTTCAACTTAGGACCTTCTTTGTATAACAATGCAGTTCTCAGATCAGTGGAACGTAATTTGGACACATCTTTCCCTGGTTAGAGGGCTTCTAAAGCTGATTTGATCATGGGATCGTGGGATTGAGCCCGCTGAATACTGTCATTGTCCAGCTGAGGCAGTGCACCAATGTCTATTGCAGAAAAGTGGCAATAAGCAGCAGGTATGCAATTCTCAGGGGGTCCCAAACAATCCACCGTACAGTCCACTGCATCCGTGGGCATTTGTCCTTCCCTGTCAAACTTCTGGCAGAGTGCTCGAATATCAGGTTCTGACAGTCTGACCCACTCATTCTGGGGAACAGGCCTCCGGGAGACAGCATCAGCATCTATGTGGTTCAGGCCTGCTCTGTATTCAACAGCATAGTCGCATGTAGATAATGCAGAAAACCACCTATGGCCAGTGGTATCCAACTTAGCTGAAGTCTGCACATAGGTCAAAGGATTATTGTCAGTCTTTACTAGTATCTTAGCCCCATACAAGTACTCGTGGAATTGGTCAACAATAGCCCACTTCAAAGCTAGGAACTCTAACTTATGTACAGGATAGTTCTTTTCGGATGGGGTCAGGCTTCTACTGGCAAAGGCCACTGGTCTCAGGCCATTCTCGTACTCTTGGTACAACACAGCCCCCAACCCTTGCAAGCTAGCATCAGTGTGCAGGACCTAAGGTTTTGTTGGATCAGCATAGGCCAACACTGGAGCATCAATAAGTTGATATAAGATCTCATGAAAAGCAGTCTCACAATCAGGAGTCCAGCGAGCCCCAAATACTTTATTTGGACGAAAAAACACACTTTCAGTCTCGAGGGACGCTGACTTTTTGTATCTTTTGTGGGTTGGGGGATACCCTTGAATAAGGTCAAGTAAAGGGTGGATCACTCTTGAATAGTCCTTGATGAAAGGCCGATAATAACCACAGAATCCCAGGAATCTTTGCAGTTCTTTTAGATTTTTGGGCTGCGGCCAGGTGGTCAAGGCCTCAACTTTACTTGGGTCAGTCTCTATTCACTCAGTGGATACTATGTGTCTCACATACTTTACTGATGTTTGAAAGAATTGACACTTGTCAATGGACAGTTTAAGGCCAAAGTCTTCCAGTCGGTCCAACACCTTGAACAGTCTGCTCTCATGTTCCTCCAGTGAGCTGCCAAACACAATAACATCATCTAGGTATACCAGGCACTCTAATAAGTTCATGTCCCCCACTGCATGCTCCATCAATCGTTGAAAAGTGGCTGGGGCACCTGAAATACCTTGAGGCATTCTCATGAATTCATAGAAGCCAAGTGGACAGATGAAGGCTGTCTTCTCACGGTCCTCTGGAGCCATCAGGATCTGGCAGTACCTACTGCAGAGATCCAGCACAGAGAACCATTTGCTACTGTTCAGGCAGTCCAAAGCATCCTGAATGCAGGGTATTGTATACTGATCAGGGATAGTCCGCCGGTTTAAAGTGCAATAATCCACACACATCCTTACTGTCCCATTCTTTTTTCTCACTACCACAATGGGGGAAGCATAGGGGCTTCTGGGTTCTTGTATTACACCAGCAGCAAGCATCTCTTGCAGATGCCGTCTCACATCATCTATGTCAGCAGGTGCCAGGCATCGAGACCTCTCACGAAATGGCCTTTCATCATGCAGCTGGATATGGTGCTCAGCTCTTTGCACACATCCTACGTCCCATTCCTTTAAAGAAAACACCTAGTCTCTCTGGCAAGTTTCTCACTGATCCTCACTTTCCATTCAGCTGGCAACGGGGAGTCACCGAAATCAAACAAGTCAGGCGTTACTCTGTCATTCTTCCCCAAACTCTTGCTACTGGGTAGCACTGCAGTGTCTGCACAATGTACATTAGCCAGGGTGCAACCTCTATTTACTTGACTGTCTCTGTCAGACACATTATGAACTTGAACCATTACCCTTCTGGCATAAGTATGGGCTCTAGCAGGCAAAATACTAGGCTTGACCAGCAGTCCCTCCAGCAATTTTCCATCGCCTGGTGCATCCAACATTAATATTTTATTCTTGACATCCTTTGTGATACGGACCTCTCCCTGTAAGGTACACTGGGCATTTGGCACCAGGATCAGAGACTCAGGATCCTTTTTCCAGACAACTCCAACCGGTTCCTCTGGTTCCACTTTGTCAGCATCTCTCTGTGCCTCATAGGCCTTCTTGATCAAGGCCGGAATTATTAAAGCTCTACTAGTCCTTGACCCCTGTTTTTCATAACACAACTGTGCCAGCCATCCAAACATATGTGCATTAGTCCCAATTAGTAAAGGAACCCCATCATACAGTCCAGTAGGGGGACACACTAAGGCCAGGGTATCTACTTGCTCTGCCACCCCAGCCACGGAGGTGGGAAAAGACAGCCAAATTCAGATATATCCCGAGTAGGGGTAGGACTTCTCACTTAACCCCCAGACATGCAGCCCCTCCAATGGTTGTAAGGGTACATCAGACAAATGCTTCTGATACCAGTCTTGGAACATAATTGTCACTTGGGAGCCACTGTCTAATACAGCTCTTGTAGACACTTCATTCACCTTTACAGTGGTCTCCATGGAGGGACCCACTATCCTGGACCAGTCTGGAGAGGCGGTAGCGGGGGCCTGGGCAACTGACCTTGCCACAAAGGGACGTGAGTTAACATTTTTGGGACCTTCACTGTGGTCATTTCGTGCACCTCTTAACCACTGTTTTGTGCTCCAAAGCTGTCCTTGTAGCTGGCTCACCACTCTCTCCAAGTCTTTCCGAGACCGGCATCCCTCTTCATATGCCCATCCTTCCCACAATTATGGCAAAATATGTCAGCTGAAGTTTGGGGTGACCGAAGCATCACATTGGGGGCTGCGGCATTGGTACTGTCAATAGAGAACCTTGGTGCCACCTCAGCCAGTGGTGGGGTGGACATTTGGAGACATCTCTTCAGTTACCTCACTTCCATGGTCAAGGCATCAAGTTTCGAACTGTTGTCAACATGAGGTGCCTGGGTGGGCACCCCCACCCCCATAGCAGAAGCAGTCGGGCAAGTGTCAGTGCCCGTACTCGTAGGAGCGGCCTTCATGATGAGACTGTCTGTTGCTTTCCTAATCTCCTCAGCAGTTCACCCCATGGTGGCACACCCTTTTCCTTCTCAGAGCACTCATTAACTGCCAACCTTGCCCTGAACTCACTGACGGGTCACCCTCAGTCACTGGGTCGTAGCAGCAGCTATTGGTGCAAGTCCCTCCGGTCGCCTTTTCTCAACTCCTCAAATTTCTCTCATTAGCTCATCATAGGAGGGTGGGGATTCCAGTCGATTGGCCAGGCGTAACTGAAGCAACAGCACTTCTGAGAAGGGGGCAGACTTAAGGATCCTGTCCAGCCTGGTTCGGTCCAAGTCAGTCGCTGGCAAACTACCCTTTCTGAGGCATTCTTGCAACAATTTTTCCAGCCGAGATACATACACATACGACAACTCCCCTTGATACTGTTGTGCATTTCTTACTCTCCACGACAGGTCCTCATCGGAATCTGGGTTCCCATACACATTCTCCAAGGCCTCAAGATAGTCCTGTGCAGTCGCTTCAGGGTTACTGGCCCGTTTTGGCATGGATGGTAGCCAGGGCAGGACCTTGGAGGCTCTCACTTACCCTCTTTCGCTTTTCTGCTTCTGAGCATTGCCATTCTAGCACTTGAGGGGCAACATAGTCTATCCAGATCTCCCAGTCATCCTCCGCTTATGGGGTGGGGAGGGTGCCAAAGAAAATTTTCATCCTGCAGTAAGAGTCGTGACTATTGGCAGGTACAGACATAGGGGCTTGCACTGGCACAGAAGGAGAGGCAATAACGGGTGCTGGAGGGGGAGAGGGTGTTGGTGGAGGAACGTTCTCAGGTTGCAATAATAGTTTCTTTAAATCCTCCACAGTTTTTCTTTCCTCTAGCAACAATTTAGCAAATTTCTCCTCAAAAGTTTCAGATAGTGGGGGGGGGGCTCATTCTCCCCTGGGGTCTTTACTGTCTTTAGTTATCACTTTCCAGGCAGTGAGGGCTTCTTCTGGGGTAATGGTCTGTGGCACTTTAGAACTATCTATAAGGTCCTTACACTCTATTAGAGCCATGAAAGTTTGGGCGAGCAGATCAGCCAGTCGCCCCACCACCACAGGGTTTCGTAAACATTCGACCTTGGAAAGTATTTCCTCTACAGTGTCCGTACTGGTACCCAGTGGGATATCCAAGACAAGTATAGCATTTTGGGGGTCAATCTCCTGCCCAGTACACCACTTCACCAACTGGTGTACAGCCGCTTCTGTTGGGGTACCCATTTATTTTTAACAGTAATTCATAAATGTGGCCACTAGAGGACGCTAATCCCAGTGGTGCCTCCAAGATGTAACCCCCAGGTGGCGCTATCCCAAGGGCTACTATCCCTGCCTGACTGACTACTGACAGGTTGAGGGGCCTGGGTCCAATGGCGAGTGCCTCCACCCAGAGGTCAGGGTTTGCAGTAGGTAAACTGACTTGGTCACAGCCCTCTGGGACACTGTAACCCCCCCCTTTCTTCCCACTAGTGGCCCACACAATGCATTAGGAATATCTTCACAATGTACACTTACTCCCAGGACTGGCTCTGTTGACTGGATACTGGGGACCCCCTGTAAAACAAGATGATACAATGCAAAAGCCACAGTACAATACTTTAACATGAATGAATACCTCAGACAGTGTAACTTTGCTGAAACAAACAGATCTGATTTATTTAAGGAGCTGTAACAAGGAAGGGGGAAATCAGGTTAATTAGGTTAAACACATTAATAATCACAGTACTGTGCGCATAGTCAGAGTCCCAAATTGTCACTTTCATTGGGTACCCAGGATGGGGGGGGGGACTAGCCAGGATTGGTGCAGCTGGCTGGGGCCCTGTGATGGCAAAACACTGGCACAATACCCAAATTGTAATCCGGAGCCGGTTGGCTCAGTTTGTGAAGAAATGAAAAAAAAAAAACAACAATTAGATGACACACTTGCAATTCGATAAACAGATGGCAGGGAGCTACCCTGCTTTGTACTCACAAACTCAATGCTGGGAACTGGATGGAAGGGCAGATTGTCCTGGATTGCCAGGAGGAGCAGACCCTGTGGACAAGGTCCTTGTGACTGGACCCCACTGCAGTATAGAGCAAATGGATGTAGTCTGGATTAAACTGGGGTTTACTTCCAGCTTCATGCACTCAATTCATTGTACAGGGGATCTGAAACGTGATTCCCCACAAGCACTACACACATTTATATGTAAAAGGGAAGTACTATACCAGGCAGGCTGCTTCTCTATCCCAATCGCAAGTACTGCACAATACCAGGGAGAACACACAGCAGATTCAGTTCCTGACTGACCGAGCGCGATTCAGCAATTTCTCCAGTCTTCTACAGGGTGAGACTGGTTTCTACTCTTCAGATCTCCTTGATTCTCTTCACAGGTCAGATTCTGTCTGAACAGGCGCTTGCACAAGCTGAAGACCGAAACTTAGGGCCTTACACGCGATTCCCGCGCTAAAACTACACACTGAAGAAGCACACAGCTCCTTGTCTCTTCACTGCCCAAACTGATCTCAACTCATCTGATCTTTCCAGTAGACAGAGCCAGGCATTTCCTTTGAGTTCCTCCCAGTTCAGTTGGCTGGTTTGGCTGTCACCCACAATCAGACTCCCCCTGTTGGTGCAAAAAGGCGCCGAAGTCCAAACTACAATTTCCAGAGGCATCTGCCATACAGTCCCATTGTGGCTGGCTCAACTTAAGAGTCCAAGTTCTGATTTACCAGCAGCAGGCTCCATTTTAAAGGTCCCCCACGCTGATTGGTCCAGTTCGGCAGTTCAATTCCAACATAGAGGGGAAACACACACAGAGTCCCAGCTGCAATAAAACAGGTTAGATTGCAATCTCACAAATGCTGCTAAATGATTACAGGCAAACAGTTACAGCTTTCAGATGGGCTTTCTTTGCACTCTTAGCTACTGCAAAAACAGAGCGAATTGGCAGCAGCCCAGCCGGGATTCGGGCATTAGAACACACAGTCCCCCCTCCTCAATTAATTATGGTCACAAGCAGGCAGCTCTTAAAGAGACAGTACCAGAGGCTCTAAAAGCACTCACACTCAAGCGGCTTAAATGCTGAACACCTCCAGACTTGGAGCATTCAAGCAAGCTCCTGGAAGACTTCTGGGAACCCCCATTGGCAGGTTGGTCACAGGAAGATTACACAATGGGGGGGGGTAGTAACAACAACAACTAAAATGGAAAGGGACCTGGGGGTAATCATATCAGATGACCTTAAGGTTGGCAAGCAATGTGAGAAGGCGGTAGGGAGGGCTGGGGGGATACTGGGATGTATAGGGAGAGGCATCACCAGCAGAAAACAGGAAGTTGTTATCCCCCTGTACAGACAGTTGGTGAGACCCCATCTGGAGTACTGCATTCAGTTCTGGAGACCCCATCTCCGCAAGGATATAGACAGGATGGAGGCAGTTCAGAGGAGGGCAACTAAAATGGTGCAGGGTCTGCAAGAGAAGCCATACGAGCAGAGACTAAAGGAGCTTAATATGTATACCCTTGAGGGAAGAAGGGAGAAGGGGGACATGATAGAAACTTTTAAGTACCTCAGTGGAATTAACAAAGTCCAAGAGGGTAGCATCTTTCAGAAAAAGAGATGTGCAAGAACAAGGGGACACAATTTGAAGATAGAGGGGGGACGGTTTAGGGGCAATGTGAGGAAGCATTTTTTCACAGAGAGGGTGGTGGACGCATGGAACTGCCTTCCTGAGGAGGTTGTGGGGTCTAAAACTGTGGGAGAATTCAAGAATGCATGGGACAGACATAAGGCAATTTTGTGGGGGGTAGGAAGAAATAGGCTGTTGGTTAAATAAGATCTGCAGCTTATCCTCTAGGTAGGGAAATGGGCAGACTAGGTGGGCCAAGCGGTCCTTATCTGCTGTCAAAGTCTATGTTTCTGTGGGGTGGGAAATAGCTAGGGGCAGTTACAGGAGGTAAAGAAGAGAGGGAGCATTTGGAGGAAGCGATACTGTACACTGCCACCATTCTATGGAGCCTTGTGACATCATGTAAGGACAAACTATCCCTAACTACACGTAGTCAAGAACAGCTTGTTGCTCCATGATGCCGCAAGGTTCTAAACAATGATGGAAATACAGGTAACTAAGTCTGTTCAATATTGAAGCTACATCTCTGGAGTGCCCCTAGCTACAGGTGAGTCCACTACCTTGTTTGAAAGAACTTTCATGGACGTTTTATCCATATTATACAATGGGCTCTAAATTTCTAGAAATCTGATTCACTAACTAGGGTCTTTACCCGTGGGTATATCCTGCAGTAAAAACAATTATAATTTTTAACTATGAAAAAATGTTGTTTTAAAAAATGACAACTTTTTTAAAATCATAGCATTAAGGTACTCTTGTTACCTCTGTTAATCTAACCCTAGGAGCACAAGGCATTCAGCCTCACTTTGTACTGCATGATTTCCCTAGGGTTAGGTCAGTGGATGGTCCTGTGCCATCTGCACAGCAGAATGGTTGGAGAATGGGTTCCGGGATGCTGGGGGCAGACCTGGGGAGCCCTCTCCAGGGCAGGGAGAAGAATTGCTGGCTCCCACAGGAACACTGCCATGTGGTTGACCACGGAGGACATTGCAGCTGGGTAAGCTCATGCAGCTCAGGAGAGGAGATGTCCACTTACTCCACGCAGCAGGACAGAGCTGCATTAATGCATGTGCATTGGAATCCTCACTGCGAGTATCGGGGGGATCAGTGTAAACACCACTGTCTTGGCACGATGAAGTCCAATGCACTTATTTATTTCAAAAGTTTCACCAGGGAAGACATACTGAGGTGCTAACAGCTTGTTTCCAGATGCATTATGGGGGGGAGGGGAAGTGGCGATTAAGAGGTGGAAAAAACTGAATAATAATAGCATATTACATTATGAAAATAGAAGTCATATACAGCAATACAGTATATACATACATACATGGGGGCTGTGAACTAACGGGCAGGAAGTACGTGCCTGAGGTGCATACCCCGCTCGCGTACCTACGCGGCCCTGGACAGGCGCAGGGTGCATGGTATGCACAGCTGCATGCACCCGTGGGGCTCCTGTCCATGGCCACCCCCCCCAGTGTGCAGAGTTGCGCAGGGTGGCCGGGGGTGGAGCTGCAGACCTGGGCGGGCATCCAATCGGAAGCCTGGCCCAAGTCCTACAGTAGATACTTTAAGCGGCAGGGCACACTGTTGTTTGCAAGCCCCTGCAGATGACTGGCAGCTGTGGAGGTGTGTGGTGGGCAGTGCCACCAGCTGTCCAGAGATGCGGCACCGACGGACTGTGCGTGAGGGAGGGATGTTGGTGCTGCAGGTGTGCACTGGGAGGTATCATTAACCAGAGATGGATGCAGCCATGTGTGGGTGTGTGCTGTGCCCCTCTGGGCACCATGCCAGTGCTGTTTCAAGCTGTGAGCAGCATGGGCACTGTGGTGCTACCCTGGGGGGGGTGCTACATTGGGGGCTGGGGCTGCACCATGTGTGGGGGTCTGCCTATGGGGTACGGGGCTGACCTTCTCAGTGGGGGATGCCCATCTGCCACAGGGATGTTCCCTCACCTGGTGTGCATGGAGGCAGGGTGTGTAGGGGACTTACAGCAGCGTGCACCCTGGCATAACTGCCACCTTCCTACGTGCCACAGTGTGCTGCACTATGTGGCTTTGTGCATGCCGTGTAGTACGGGCACACACCTGGAATGCCCCTGGCGTGTTGCTGTTAGTGTGACCAGGGGATCCAGCATATTACGGCTTTGCACCCCATTTGTGAATGCTGCATGGGGTCCACGGGACCCCCACTGTGCGGCATTCATGCGTATGTATGCCTACGCACCTGGTTTCCACACGCATGTAAGCACAGTGTATAGGGCCCATAGTTGCCAGCAGATTAGGCCTAACAGTCTATCTTGTCTGCCTGTCACAGTTCACTGGTAGTACACAGTAGCTGCCCTGCCTCCCCCCATTATTTCACCCCCCCACTTCTTTACCCTGTACACCTTTGGTGATCACCGTACCCCCACCCTGTACCATGCCCCTTTGCCTATCCCAACCCTTCTTGAAACCTCCCCCAGTTCCCAGTTTTACCAGATCATCCAGCAGTGCATTCCAGGGTGCCACTACCCTCTCCATGAAATAATGCCCCTTGCCTCCCTTCTGTACTGCCCCCTTCTAACTTTAGACTATGACCTCACGTGGGCCCCTCCTCCCTCAACTTGAGCAGACCCTCCTTGTTCCCTCTGTTGAACTCCTTCAGGTATTTGAAGGTCTCTATCATACCCCCCCAATCCCTTCTGTCTACCAGAGAGTACATGTTCAACTCTCTAAGTGTATCCTCATATGACAACCCCTCCAGACCACTAATCATCCTTGTCACCTTTCTCTGGACTCTGTCCAGCAGTGTGATGTTCTTTATTAGGTGGTGGCACCAGAACTGCCCACAGTACTCCAGATGCGGCCTCACCAGTGAGGTGTACAGGGAAGTATAACCTCCCGTCTCATGGACGTTATCCCCCTGGCAGTGCACCCAAGCATTTTGTTTGCCTTAGATGCTGCTCTTTTGCTCTGCTCTAAGTGGTTCCCTTTACCATCAATCATCACCCCCAGATCCTTTGCCATCATCGCAACAGTCAGCTATATCTCCCCCAAGTGGTAGGTATACCCAGAGTATATATCAGGTATATCAGAGGGACATAGTCATAAATATTGAAGGCAAACCAGTACAACAGATACATGCAGTAGGTAAAATTGAGTTCTGATACACAGGGGGAACTACTCATACAGGTATAGCCTAAAGGATGAGGAGAGAAAAATGGCCTGGGCAAAACTAGTTAGTGGAGAGGACAGAAGACAAGAGGTAAAGGGACATGGATAGTTGCAGGTAAAAGAATAAAAGTCACAAAGAAGAAACTTAAGGGAGAAAGCAGAAGAGGCAGAGTGGACTGACAGGGGACACGAGGGGAAGACCGGAGTTTAGGAAAGCAGTATGAGAAAGCAGATTGACTGCAGCCCTTGGGTCCAGTGCAGTCTCCTGTGCCCCTCAACTCACTTCAACTGGAGGGGGGGAGGGTAACCCCGTTAAGTTGGAATGAGAGTGGTTACCTGAGACAGATGGGGGCTAGATCAGTTTTTGTATGTGTGTTGGGGGGTGCAGCTGCAAAAATAAAAAGGAAAGGATGGTAACCCAGTCCCTGCCTGTGCCTTCCACCAAAGGACCCCTGTAAGTCTAATGTCAAGGTTGTGGCCTAGTTACAGGTCCCCTCAGAATGGGAGTCCATTCTGCTGGGCCAGCTAGGGGCCATTGGTCCACAAGTAGTGTAGAGAGCTGTCCTAGAGAAAGTGTTCATGGGACAGGACATCCAGTTCTTACTGCCATTGACTGGGATTGCAGGCCCAAAGCATGAATTCACAGTCCCCAAAGCAGAAGGTATGATCCTTCACTGCTACGCTATTGGGATGGCCAACTAGTCCCATTTCATATTCACTTACCCTAGGTTCTCTTTCTATATATGTCTCTTTTTTGGTTTCTGTTTCCTGGGTTTTGCAAATCCATTTCATGTGCAGTAACCCCCCCCCCCCCAAAACTGCGCCATTTGTAGATGCCTCAAATAGTGACATCGTCGGTTACAATCAGTCAGTGATTCCTGTTGCTGATACCACAACTTGCATGGATTCTTACCCTGAACAGTTTCTCAATATGCTCGGCTGTCCTTGAAGTAGCATTTTAGTAAGTCGTGGTATCTGCATCAGAGGCCACTGATGGTTTCAGCCAGGGATACCACTGATTACAAATATAACACCTTTAAAGTAGCAGTGCAACAAAAAATGTTTCCCAAAAAGCTAGTTTCAGCTACAGTTAATAAAAATATTATCATACCTGTCAAATCTGCTTTTCTAACAGTATCCTGTGTGCTGTGCACCATGATTTTTTTCTTTTATTTTCTCGATCTTAACTCTTGCCAAGTCTACAGTGCTATTAGTTACCCAAATGCAGTGGCCATCTGCCTTTCTTGAGGAGGAAAAAATAAAGCATTTATAAAATACAAAATTGTTGGAGGAACTAGAAAATATTGCCACCAAATTAAACTGGAAGATGCCTGGAATCTTTTACAGCAAGAAAAAGGTAGGGTAACATTTTGTGACTAGTTTTGCTGTACTGCTGCTTTAGTGGCACCATAGGGGGCTACATTCAGAGCTGGCTGGGATTTAAAGACCAGTGAGACAGAAAACATAAAAGAGACAGGCGTATACAGAAATAGAATAGGGGGTCAAGAGACATAAACTGGAGATTCTGGAGAGAGTCCTACTCCCATTTAAACGCAGAAAAATATTTTGTGTAAAAAGTGCTATCAACCCAACATAGGGCCGTGTTTGGTGGTAGTGGAGGCGCAGTGTCTTGCTCCACGGTGTCATCATAGGTTTGGTGCAGACTTACTAACCTTCTCTTTCTTCTTGCTTCGCATCCTCTGAGCTGTCCTCACTGTGGGTACAGCTAAATGATTTCGGCAGTTGAGACGGAACTATGAACAGAAGCATAGAAACGAAGAGGGCGACTGTGGCATCGGTGACAAAGCTGCAAAAGATAATTAAAAGACCAAAACTGAAAACAAGAAAAAGAATGTGATCATAGGGTGCCTTGAGGCCATTCCTTGTCTTCTGCAGTAGGGTTTCTGGCACTGGCATATCTCGCTGGCATGCCAGTCAAAGTGCTGGAAACCTGGCACCTGCCTTAGCATGCCAGAACCAAATGCTGGCATGCCAGTGTAGGTGCCAAGTTTTCAGCACCTATCCAAGTGTTGGCATACTGGTGTAATGCATGTCAGAAAGACGTGCCAGTGACAGAAATGCTCGTGACCCCTTACTGGACAGGGGCCATTGTTTTGCAACCAAAGGATATATGCTGACAGGTAGTGATTGAAAAGCAATGGCGGTAACTCTGATCTGAAAGCCAGAAAACATGACCACCCCTACACCTTACTGGGTAATGTAGGTAGCCTGGTACACAGTACAATATTCAGCCTAGGGGCTACCTTATAAGAAACAGATTTGGGGGAGGGGCAAATGACTTTATTTACAATTTAAAGTCGAGCGATTTTGGTACACATAGGACACAGGTGGGGATCCGTTTTTCCATCCTGTGCTTTTCCTCCTGAGCCAGCCATCTGCCATCGTAACTCACCAGAGACAGCCCAGCCTGTCAGCCACCACTGTTCCCCAGAGGTCAAGTGTGGGGGTAGAGCGGCAGGTGCAGAGCCCAAGTGTACCATTGTAGTCACTCTGAAGTCCGCTCTTTTTCCATAGATTTCTTTCCCTCTCAGGTGGCATCAGCCATGGCCACAAAGCACACATAACACCTAAGCATGATGACGCAGGGGTGATACAGTCCACACAATGCTTGTGTACTCTGCTAATGCTGATGCCCTGTGGCCACAAGGGAGCAGCTGTAGAGTGAGTGGTACATTCTTCCATCCCTGAAGGCGTGGGGTATCAACACAGGTGCTGTAGCAGCCTTCTGCCAGCCTGCCAAGGTAACTCAGGCTAGGGTGTGAGCCCAGTTGCTGGCATGACAAGTGGTTCTCCAACCACTGCACTGTTGGGCCAGTCTAGGGGTGGCACTCTTGAGGAATGAAGAGATGAAACAGCATTCATATTATATATAGAATAAAGTGTGGGGTGGTGTGTGTAATGAGAAGTTTACACACACCCAAGGGGTTAGATGATACATGAATCCCAAGAGCAAAGCTCGAGGGGTTTGTGAAAAGCATCTGACCCCGAGGGTGTTTGTAAACTTCGAGTTTACACACACCACCCCATATTTTATTTTATATAATTGCTGGGTTTTTCGCCAGCAATTATATGAAATAAAGTCAATGCATGCAGTCCATGTAAGTTATAGTAAGCGTGTCACCTTTCTTTACTTATTTAAAAGCTTTTTTTTTTTTTCCATCTTGTAGGCACCCGAAAGTTAATTCAGATCCTTTCATACATTTTGGTTTCCTTACTTCCCGCCAACTCCGGGTGGTGGTTTAGTGTCCAATTAGTGGGTTCAGCAGGCGGACAGCGGTGGGGAAGAAAAACACTGCGGCAGGCGCATGCGCAGAGTAAGGGGAACTGTGCACGTGTTTGCTGTAATAAATACTCCTTTATTACGTCAAATTACGCCACGGTTTCCCTATGGGAAAAAAGGGAAAACAGTTATTAATGTTTTATAAATCATTACATTTATAAAACTATTAATTAATGTCAAAACAATTAAGAAAAAGACTACAAAAATAAAACAAAAAAATTCCCTGATTGAAAGTGAAGCAGTAAGGCATTGGCAGGTCGTATGTTGTGCTGGGATACTTACTGTTCACTAAAAATGTCACCAACTGCTTAATCTGGTTCAGTTTCAGTTGGTTTCCATTTGTATCTACCCTCTACCCCAGGATGAGGCTGAAAGTAGGCAGAATTGCCTAGCCCTCCATTCCTTTTCAATAAAAACTAAATAAACATCACATCTCAGGTGTGCTGTAATGGACAAGGCCACAGGCTGAGTGTCTTCAACCACCTGAGAAGTGATGTTATCTTTTTTTTTTTTTTTTTTGTTCCTTTGTTTTATTCTTTGGTAAGCGGTTAAGACCCACTAAGCACAATGGCTGGTTTCAGGGGCAACCCAGGAGCACTGGATAGGTTAAGTGAGTTTCTCAGGGTTGCATTGTAGGCAAGTGGTGGTCATGAGAATCAAATCCAGGTCTGCAGAATGTACCAAACTCATTCACAGCTCATTACTCTAACCTTCAGGCTATACTGCCAGCCCAAGCGACACACAGCTTGAAGGGCCTTATTGTGATTATAAAATGGATCCATTTGTTAAAGGGACACTGTCAGGATTGGAGACTATTTTATAGCCTCTATACAGCAGTAGTCTATGGGGAGGAGTGTGGTTGCAGAAAACAGTAAAGCTGAAGAATAAAAAAAAAACAAGATGTGGCTTATTTTTTTACTGTAAGTATTACAGCCGGTCTGCTGGAAATTCGCGTTGCACGCGTCCACAAGCAGGAATGGTGCTGATCTGTGGGTGAGATTGTTAATGAACGAGCTCGTAATTTTGGGTCCTTCACTAGTAAATTGTTGAATATTATACCTTACATTCTGCTGATCCCATTAATGTTAGTCCAACAGCAAACCGAGCACTCTGTCCTCTGTTATTTTGTTAATAAAAGTTGAATTCGTGGTTACGGGTATGTGCATTAGTGTCAACTTAATGCACATGCCCGAAGCATGAGTTCAACTTTTATTAACAAGATAACAGAGGACAGAGTGCTCAGTTTGCTGTTGGACTAACATTAACGGATCAGCAGAATGTAAGGTACAGTATTCAACAATTTACTAGAAAAGGACCTAAAATGACAAGCTCGTTTCATGAACGAGCTTACTCATGACGCCGCTTTCTTCTTCATGGACATGCACTGCAGGAATTAACAGCAGATCGGATTCGATATAGAGAAAAAAAAGCCACATCTTGGTTTTTTTTTTTTTTTTAATTCCTCGGCTTTACTGTTTTCTGCAACCACACTCCTCCCAGTAGACTACTGCTGGATAGAGGCTATAAAACCGCCTCCAAACCTGAGAATGTTCCTTTTACAGCTGTAACTAGGCTATTTTGTGTGCACTAGTTTCACCTAGATTAGTTGTCACACTTTGTTATAGTGAGTCTCCCTCAAGCCGTGGAAAAGATTTTGAGCATCCCAAAATTTGGAAATAATCTTTGGCCTCCCCACAGAAAAAATATACAGAAACTGTGACACTGCATGTCATCCTGGTGGGCTTCACTGTACTCTACACAGTTTCACTAGCAATAAAGTGACACTAATAATGTTGACTGAGTACATTCTCTTTTTATTCAACATATTATTCTTCTCCCAACCCCACACCCCAGGTTATCCTTGTTACTCTACTTCCCTTCTGACTCTTAGACCCTTGTTACTTTGTCTGTTTCTCCTCTATCTGAACAACTATCCTAACCACCTTCATCCCCCAACCCCTTACCCTGTAGTTAAGCAACGTCCTATACCCTTACCCCAAGTCACACCTAAAAACAAACATTGGCTCGGTGTACCTTTCCCAGACACTAATTTACATATAAACATCTACTGTAGAACCATGCCTGAACTCGTGTACCTTCCCCAGTCACCAGTTTACATGTAAATGGACACCTGCTGTAGTAACAAGCCTTGATTCAGTGTGCTTTTGTCAGTCGCCAATTTACATATAACACACCCAGAAACAAGAATTGGCTCAGTGGGCCATTTCTGATCACCAATTTGTGCATAAGTAAAGAAAGTCACCTGCCATTATGCATATTTAGTTTGCTTCATACCATCATGCAAAACATCCAAAAGTTTATACTGTACATTCTCAGACGTGACTGGGCCTCCCTTGGAACAGTCTGGAGCCTCCCTTGGGAGGCTGGCCTTACCATTTGAGAACCAATTAGAGTTGCTCAGATAGTATCCTAGAAATCAGGATACCAACAGATACCTCCCATTTGGCCAGGTAGTTGCTCTGGTAGGACAGTGGCACTATCTGACCATGGATCTTACCCTCTAGGATCCAGCTTGGATCCTATCTGACCCTAGGATCCATCACTATCTGACCCTGGATCCTAACTATCTGACCTAGGATCCCTGGATCCTAACTAGGATCCATCGCTATCTGACCCCAGATCCTAACTATTTGACCTAGGAACCCTGGATCCTAACTAGGATACCTGGATCCTAACTAGGATCCATCTCTATCTGACCCTGCATCCTATATCTGTCTTTGGTAGGATTTCTAGTAGGATCGAATGTAGGATACCAGCAGTATCTGACAGATAGTGGTAGGATCCTAATAAACACTATCTGAGCAACACTAAAAACCAATAGAATTTGTTGGCAAAAAAGGACTGCTTGGCCCACTCTGCCTGCCCAGATAGTCCCTGCCTAGTCTGTCTTAGCAGACCCTAACCGGTCTCCTGTGACCCACCTTTCCCCTGCCTATTTACTTATATTCCCCTGTGTCTATCCTATGCATGCTTGAAGCCGCCTACTGAATTATTCGGAAACAACCTTTGAGTACAAACTCTTTTACAAAGTTTCCACATCACGGATACAGGGAAGACAAATACAGTCAGGCATTATTTACAATAAACAAGGTATTGAACTAGTCATTATACAGCGTTATACAATGCTAAACAATGTGCAGTGCCAATAGCAGCATGATAGGTTACTAACCTGGTGGACATAAAGCAGCCCTGGGGGCCCTATCAAATAGTGAAGTAGGAAAAGGGGTGTGCAGCACTTATGTAACAGAATTAAAGGAGGTGGAAGACATTTGCAAAGAGTGTGAAGGGCAAAAGAGGAGTAAGGTGAAGGACGGGGGGGGAGGTGTGTAGTGGTGAGGTAATGTAGAAATGGTGGTGGATAGAAGTGACCTCAGAAAGGGGAATGGGAGCAAAGGCAAGGATAGAACTGGAGCTGGTGGTGCTTAACCGGTAATTTCAGGTGTTCTCATCACTGGTGGGATAGACGAAAGATGATAGCAGGAAGGAGAGATGAGAGAGGCGACAAAGAATAGTCAGCGAGTGGGTGCGGTATCATCGCTGGGAGAAACAGGCTCAGTGCAAGCATTCAAAGATTAAGAGAGTGAGATGCCATACTTGGGAGAAACAGGCTCAGTTCTGCTGTTTTCAGTTTCACCACTTCCGCTGGCAGTCTATTCCAGGTGTCTGTCACTCTTTCAGTGAAGCAGTACTTTCTCACACCCCTGTTAAACTCCCCTCCACTCTAGCTTCATTGCGTGCCCTTTGGTCCTGGTGCTCTCCCTCATTCAAAATAGGTTCCCCTCCTGTACCCTGTTCACCCCTGTGAAGTACTTGTAAGTCTCTATCATGTCCAGCTGTATGGTTGTGCTGGGATAGCATCACAGGTGAATGTGGCCGTCCACCAATCAGCATTTTTTTCAATCCATTTTATAATGTTGAACAATCTAATTTTCAAAACGTGCATGTGTAAACCATGTGTAATTTCAAGCAGTGCTCATCGCAAACAAATATTGGGGTGGAGTGTTTGGGTTGTTTGGGGACAGAGTGGCATGGCATCTTTGTTGATGAGAGGAGGGCACTGATAGCGGGGTGGGGGGAGCTTCCCCTGTGGCACTGATGCAAAGGAGGTAGGACAGGGTGCCACGTAGGAAAGCTGGGTGGGTTTATCAGAGGCAGAAATGGTGTAGAAAGTACATAAATAAAAAAAAACAATTAACTTGCGATGAATAAACTGAACATAGAATTCAAGGATATTAACTCAGTTACAAGGGGGCACCCATTGCAGGTAATCACAAACCAATTTAGAACCAACATAAGAAAGTATTTTTATACAAAAAGGGCAGCACATTTTGCCTCAACAAATAATAATAAGCAGAAATAAAGATATTTTTAAAAGAAACTTAGATATATTGCTGAGGGAGGGAAAATGAACTTCTATAGTGGAGTCTAAGGAGCTACTTAGAGGCCTTGGCCTTTTATGCTGCTCCCTACATTAGTGACATTAGTGATGTCACAACTTGCCCTCAGCATGATTCTAGTTCCCAAACAGATTACCGTAATTGCACGTACGTTTTTTCCTTGTTGAACAGCACCGTTGCCCAGCCAGGCATGAATCCCGGCTCCCTGGTGAACCAAAGGATAATCAGTAGCACGAATATGGTAAGGACAGCTATTTCTCCGAAGAGCATGGGCCCCAGCTTCCTGTGCTCATTCTTAATTACCAGGTGAGCCTTCTCTTCTTTTGCCGAGGACTTCTTTTTGCCATAGCCAAAATTTTTCCGCATGCTGGGAGACAAGGAGGGGAAAGGTTTTAGTAAACTGCTGGCAGTTATCAGACTGAAATTTGGTAAAGAAATGAGAGCCCTCCTGCTGGAGACATGGAAATGGAAACCTTCCCCTTTCCTCAACATGGAACAGAGGCAATGTTTGACTTGCACTTTAGGAACTTTGGGAGCTAGTGGGGTCCATATTTTAAAAACAGTAACCACTTCACATTAGGTCAATCAAAAGAATAAATTAATCATCAGATTTTTCTAGAGCAGAGAGCAAACTTACATTTTTTTTTCTGCATGGGCTTAACTTTGTTAGTTATAAAACCAAAAAAGTACAGTTTGCTTCGGGAGAATATTGGGGTCAAAAGCTCCATGAAAACCTCCTGTGACATAACCTGGTAAACATTCTTGTGAAACTAAGTCAAAAGTAAATAAAGAAGGCTGGCCCGCTGGCATAGCAGTAGCACTACTGCTCACAATGCTGGCGACCCAGGTTTGGGCATGAGCCTGGGTCATCGGGGAGTTGGCGGGGATTGAGTGTCCTAAGAATGCTCTCCTCCTCTGTGGGAAGTAGGGACATTACACTGCCCTGATACTGTCAGCTGTGGATGCATCCGTGGAGGTGGAAGTGTAAGGTCAGTGATGTAGGGAAGAGGAGGATGTTAGGTGCTAGGTTGAGGTGTGCATCCGCACACCAGCAGCCTGGACATATACCATCATGCCTTGTCCTCAGTGGTCAAGGGGAAACTAAGGTGTAAATCCCCCAGTGCCATAGCTCTATGACAGCCACCATCTATGCAGCACAAATTCTGGCAAAGGGATCAAAAAATATATTAAAAGTCAATGAGCCAGCCCAGTGGTGTAGAGGGCTGAGGTGTCAAGAGCGCCTTACCACATTCCACACCAGCGACCTTGGTTTGGGAGCAGAAGCAGGTTACTTGGGGGTCAGCCGTGAGAGGGAGGATTGAGTGTCCCCAGGACTGCTCTCCTCCCTTGTAGAGGGGGGAGCTTGTGCCTCGCTGCTCGACTGCCATCTAGAGGAATCCAGATGGCAGTGTGTGCAGGACACAATGGTGGAGGGCAGACGTTCAGAGCACCAGGGGCGTCTCCGCAGAGGTGGAGCTTACGCAATGTGCTCATTGCATGTCCGTGCTGACCAAAGGAAGAAAAACACAGAAAAAGCCTGTGTCTCCACAGCCATGTGTGATGGCCCCCTGGTGCTCCATGTCGCTTTTCACTGGTGAGATGGTGGGGGGAGCGGCTGACAGGGTTAGGAGCTACCAGCTCATGGGCCCGATGGTACGGCATAGGTGGCAGCGGAGGAGCAAAAAGCTGTATAAAAAAATCAATAAAGAAGGGCCACCCGATGGTGCAGTCGAAGCATGTTGTGCTTTAGTGCTGGCAACCTGGGTTCAGAAGCAAGCTCGGGGAGCCAGGCTTGCTGTAGCCAGGGCTGGGAGCTCTCTCGAGAGGAGTGTGAGCCAGCCCAGTGAGGGAGGCATATTGACTCTAGCACAGCAACAGCCCTTATCAACAAGCTTGATAGCCTACTCTCTTGCTGGGGGTGCCATCAGGCCAGCATGCACAGCTGCAACCAAGGCCACCAGGGCATTGTTCAACATCAGGGGAGGTGGGAGAGACTGGGGAATGGGCGGAACACACTAAAATATATGTGCCTTGCGCCATCTGAATGACAGTCACCTTTCCATGGGCTCCACACTGTGTGGTTCCCCACTGATGTGATAGTGGAGGAAGCAGGGGACAGGGGCTGGGGACTAAAAAATAGAAGTGGGTGATGGCTAAACAGGCAAAAAAACCAGAGTAAATAAATAAGTAAAGACCATGTTTTAAAAATAATATAGCACACCACAACTCCCAAAGATCAACTGTTTGTTGTCATAACTTTCTTATTTCTTTCTTTTTTCCATCTAGCATTTCAGTCCCTCACCAGGCACCATTCTGCCCCCATCCACTCGGATTCCAGGAATCTCCCAGCACTGGCCACGTGAGTCCCGGTGGGCCATTCTGAGTGGCATGGAGCCTGAGAGTACCAGCATTTTGACAGACTGGGCATTATAGAATGTATGAATAACACGTGTTATACAATTCAGGCAGTCATCCTGTATAGGATAATTATAGAATCCAGATAAGAATAGGATAAAGTACAATAACATATATTACTTATTAACATAAGTTGGATACAGTGGAGCAAAATGAACTTTCATACCAGAAACCTTGAAGTTATCACACCTCCAGCAACTGCCAACAATGTATGAATTAAATTCTGCTAGTTAAAGAAGCAATAAAGAGTTTATTTTCATTGTTATATAATCATGGTATTGATCATTAATATTAACAGATGCCATACCAAAAATGTGGCGGCATTTCCTGAAACATCACCAAATTTTTACTTCCTAAATGTGGGATTTTTTTTTCATCTTGATTTATATGCCCCTTCTCTCTACTGGACACCTTCAACTCCCAGCCCCCACCACCTCCCCCACCTGTCACTCATCATCCACGGATCTTTTTTAAAAAATTATTATTTACACTTTCTGCTCGTTCTCATCCCCGGTGGCCTTCCTCTGACTGACTCCCCCTCCCAGCCCCATCACCCTGGCTCCCCCAGGACTTACCCTCTCTCATGCCCTCTCTCACAGGGCTGTGGGTGTCTCCGGCCACCAGATGCAGGGCCTGCGAAGGGTCAGTCGTCACTTTGCTGCAGCAGGATTTTTTCCTCTGTTTTTTCTTGCCAGTGAGTGGATTGGCTGAGCTCTGCTTCTGCAGAGACGGCCTAAAGACCTCAATGTGGGGTTCCTTACCAGTGTGATGGCATGCATGTGCTGGCATCCAGCTGTCGCTGGGTGTCAACCAAGCAACGCGCCATACAATCCCCTCCATGAGGAAGGATAGCTGTCTGTGGTTGCTCAATCCTTCTCCTCCCTTCTGGCCTCTGAGCAACATGAGTCCGTTCCCAACCCCAGGTCGCCGGCATGGATGCCTCAACCCGCTGCGCCCCTGGACCAGCTTACTATCCCCAAGTCAGGAGACAGGAAATGATTTTTGCATAGTTAACTGCCCTTCCATCTTCCTTTCCATGTCAGTTATGTATTCTGATATGCTTTGATGATTTTTTGATAAATACAGAAAACAATCTAGCTTTGGGGTGCCCTCAGATTTGCATTGAGTTCCACTCTCCTGACCAGCTACTGCTCTTGATTTTCATATCTCTAAGACATCAGAAACTCCCATTCCATGCTATTAATCTGAATGGCCTGGAAGGAAGTTTGTGATGTCATAGAATGTTCAGGTAGTATGAAAAGAGACAGCAGCAATTGCCGAGTAGAGAGGGATTCAGGGTAGTTACAAAAGCAACAAAATTAGAATAATTACTGGTGACCTATCAACCGGATTACCGATCTCTTGAAATGTCGACTCGTAACAACTGGATTTTGGGTTATTACGCTCCCAAAAGCTGTAATAACCCGAAATCCGGTTATTATGGCATTCCAAACTACTTTCACTTTCCCTGGTGACTATAGCGTCACTAAGCGATGTTCGGTGTTCTAAATAATATTGTACACATTTTCCAGAAACAGCACTGTTTAGTATAAAAGAACATGTAAGGTTTGCTTTGGTACCTTAGTTTTCCTGGTTTGCTGAGAAAGAAGCCGTCAAGCATAGAGCGAGGAGAGTGAGTGATTCATCGGCTTCAGAAGACTCGACGCAAGCATAGCAACGCTAGCTGACCCTTGGGTTGAGGTCTTAGTCAAGGAGTCACTTCCTCTCCTCTCTCTATGCTCGGCGGCTTCTTTCTCATCAAACAAGTAAAACTAACATACCAAAACAAACCTTACGTATTTTTTTATACTAAACAGTGCTGTTTCTGGAAAATGTGTACAATATTGTTTAGAACTCCGAACACTGCTCGGTCACGCTACAATCACTGGAAAAAGTGCAGGCAACTAAAACTCAAATAAATCAGTTCACCAGCAATTATAAAAAAATATCACTATGTGTATTGATGGATTTTGCACCCTGCCAGTGATGGCAATTTAAACCTTCTCAAGCTTCAGCCTCTAGATTTATGGGTCATCACACACCCTCGTGTGTGCAAAAAATCCATACTACACACTTGCCTGTCCATTATTCTCTATTTATTAATTTAACAAAAATGGTAAAATGCATATACTGGTAGTCGATAAAAGAACAATTGGGGGCTTCTGAGGCGTAAAAACTGTTTCCTATCCTTCTCTGGCTTCTATGATCCCTTAGGATTCCCTCCCATGCAGGGGCCAGGGAGAGAGAGAGAGGCTGTCCCCGCAAGTCCCAGCCAGGGCCTGGCTGTTGATGCAGTGCCTGGGGTAGACTGGAGAGCATTATCCTGCTGACAGGGTACATTTCATCCATTTTCTTTCAGTATCCATCCACCTCCCCGATATTACATAGATACTGACAGCAAATAAGGACCTCCAGGGCTACCCAGTCAGCGTAGGCATACAACCTAACTGTTAACTGAGGAACCTAGGTGTCCCTAGTAAATTTGCCTCCTTCCCTGATTTTATTAGTGCCTTGTGCCTATCCCATACAGCCTTGAATCCCATTCTTGGTCCCCACCACCTCCTCAGGGAGTGCATTCCAACCATCAACAACACTTAATAGTGTTTCCTAACATTTCCCCTGAATCTGCCCCTTCCAGCTTCATGTTATGACCCTTCATATTTGAGTGTCTTTTCTTCTGGAAAATACTGCTATCCAACACCTTGTGTATATCCTTTTGGTACGTCAAAGTCTCTATCATGTCACCCCTTTCCATTCTTCTTTCCATGGTGTACATGTTAAGATCCCTTAGCCTCCTCGTATGTTAAATGGCTCAGGCCTCGCACCATTTTCGTTGCCCTTCTCTGGACCTTCTCCATCCTATTTATGTTCCTCCTGAGGTATGATCTCCAGAATCGAACCCCATACTCACGGTGTGGCTTTACCAGTTGCTTGTACAAGGACATCACCACCTCCCTCCCTCCTCCTGCTCATGAAACCCCTGCCTATGCACCCCAGAATTCTGTTGGCCCTCGCTACCGTCCCTTCTCATTGTTGAGCCATCTTGAGATCATTTGATTATACTAAGGTCCGTCTCCTGCTCTATCGCCTCCAGTACCTGATCTCCCATCCTGTACTCTGCTCCCTGATTTCTACTCCCAAAGTGCAAAATTTTGCACTTCTTCATGTTGAAGCCTAACTGCCATTCTCTAGACCACTCCTTCAGTTTGTGCAAATCTCTCATTTGTTCCACCCCTCCCAAAGTGTCCGCCCAGTTGCAGATCTTGGTATCGTCTGTGAATAGACATATCTTCCCCTCAAGCCCTTCCACAATGTCCCTTTTAAAAACAGTGAACAGGATCAGCCCAGTACAAATCCCTGCAGCACCCACTGGTCACCCCCCGATGGCACCCCATTTACTATCACCCTTTGACTTCTTCCCTCTAACCAATTTTTCATCCATCTCTCCACCTCTGTACCCACCCCTGGACCTCTTAGTTTGTGCAGTAGCCTTCTGTGTGGCATGGTGTTGAATGTCTATTAGGTCAGTCCCATCAAATCTCGCATGCAACTAGCATTAGCAGAGGAGCTAAGCCCCTATCACAGGGGCCAATAGTGTGGCACAGTCAGGCCCTATCTCTCCCATGCCATGCGGCAGAGCCTCCCCAGCCCTTGGGCCACCCAGCCAGCTTCCTGGGCTCACTTCCAAACCTGGGTTGCCAGTCTGGAAGTATTTAGAGCTACCCACTTGGCCACTGGATGCCGTTCCAAATGTTTTTTTTATCTCCTCTTTTTGTTGTTCCTCCCACCTCTCTCATTGTGCCACCTCAGGCAGAGAGTGCCTCACAAGCCACAACCTTCTCTTACAGTAAGAAGGTGAACCACCTTATCCCACTGCAAGGTTGCTGGGGCCACAGAACATGATGCCGCCCACCCCTGGCCTCCAGCTGCCCAGTCGCCGGTGACCCAGGCTTGCTCACAAACCCAGGTTACCATGTCAGAGTGCAATAGGCTACAGCTGGGCAACTGGGTGGGTCCCTAGTATTTCTTGATTACATTTTTCTTTTACCTAATAATACCCTAATAGCTGGAGTCACCAAAGGTGCATCCTTCCTCTAGTTGGAAGGCAGGTTGGTGAGAGGCTGTCTTCACACTCGACACCAGTGCTTTTCCATGATCACCCAGCAGATTGTATATGGATGCTTTCACACCTGACACCAGTGCTGTTCAGTGACCAGCCAGCAGGAGGTATACGGATGCCTTCACAGCTGACAGCAACACAGTTCAATGACCAGCCAGCAGGGGGTGCATGGATGTTGTCACAGTCAGCGGGGAAGGGGGGTGTGACTGCTTTCACAGCCAACACTAATGCTGTTCCTTGAACAGCCAGCAGAGGGGTGTATGGATGCCTTTACAGCTGACACCGGTGCTGCTCCATGAGCAACCAGCAGCGAGGAAGGGGGGTGCAGGAATGCGGGCAGCTCACACTCTTCCTCCCTCCCTCCCTTTGAAGAAGCCTAGGGACTCACATCCATGACCTGCTCAGCCCCAACTAGCCTCAGTCTGGGACTCCACGGTTCGTACGTGAGCCCTGATCCACAGGGGGCATGACAATGTACTGCCATTCCGCTACTAGGCGGGCCTACTTCCTTTTCCAGTGATGAGTATATGATAGTGTTGTATGAGCTACTGGGGCTCATTCAGAGCATTTGGGGGCGTGACTGTCTGTGGGGGCCTTCTGTACTTTCATCACTTAATGTGGGAACGTGATATTGGACCTCACTCCTCCAGCAGAGGTGTTAGCTTGCCACTTAGTGACAAGAGACCTGCAGTGGGGGAGGAGGCAATGCTATACATAGTGAGACTTCAACACTTACTTCAGACCCAAGAACATGAACTGGAGCCACAACCAGGACAGGATAAGCATGATGAGCATGTTCGGAAACGCCACCCCAAACCAGGAGGCAAAATTGATCACATTATTGTTGTCTGGGAAAAGCCTGTAAACCAGGAAACATATCAACACTACATGTTACTGCTTCTGCTCCAAGAGTACCCTTTCAGACAATCACAGTGCAAAGAAAGTTTCCTTTTTGAATTTTTCCTCTCTCAGGTAGCAGCCAACCCTGCCATTTCGCTTTTCTTTTTTCTTCCTGTAAATTTTTGTTTCTCTTTCTGTCTTTTCACTTTGTTCTTGTACTCACATTACCTGTCTCTTTTCACTTTGTTCATGCACTCACATTTCCTGTCTCTTTTCACTTTGTTCTTGTACTCACATTTCCTGTCTCTTTTCACTTTGTTCTTTTACTCACATTTCCTGTCTCTTTTCACTTTGTTCATGCACTCACATTTCCTGTCTCTTTTCACTTTGTTCATGCACTCACATTTCCTGTCTCTTTTCACTTTGTTCATGCACTCACATTTCCTGTCTCTTTTCACTTTGTTCATGTACTCACATTTCCTGTCTCTTTTCACTCTATACTGTAGCAAAGGGTCATATTAATGTGACATCTGTTTCAATGTCTTAATTTGATGTAGGTTGATGTATATCGTATAACTGATGACCACTGTTTGATGTTTTATATTGCTTTCACCCCTGTAACTTCTGTCAATATTTAAATAGCCCTGCATTACCGTGAATGTAATATTTTTCTGTTGTTGTCAGCTGTAATTTGCCTTTACCTCTGTTTGTATTCTCCCAGGTCGTGTCTGAAAATAGGCAAGGTTTTTTGTCTAGTGCACTTACCCAGTAAACAAAAACAAAATAAATAAATAAACCGAGTTATCATACCCTATGCAATTACTTTCAGATATTATGGTGGCGTGGTAGCACCACTATAATTCGGGTTGAGTAGGCTGTTTAATGTTAAATCCTTAACTTTGCAGCTTAATAGCTTTGCCCTTGTTCAACAGAATTGCACAAAATTTTGCATGCTCAGTCTCGGGGGCAAGGTCTCTTGATTTCCCAAGATCTTCTTTGGGGGTATCTCAAGTCATCAGGTAACACAGTAGGAAGGGGAATCCACACAGAAGATGTTCAGCAGTACAACTGGGGCTGCCCACACCGTCAATATCACCAACCTTATATAGCCGTGGGCGGCCCCGCTCCTCCACAGTTCTTTCCTGCAGTTGATTCATTTGCATGGGTCTCCCGCGGATGCTCTGTCGCAGCATTCCCTTTTTTTTCAGCCTCGGCTTTTTCACTTACCTTGTAAAAATCTCTTTCAAGAGATTTTTCTTTTTGTTTATGTTAAGAGTCGCACTTCTCAACTGTACCACATTACGGAAACGCTCCTCATTTTACTTCACAGAAGCTCCCTGTTCCACATTGTGAGGACTTGTTCCACATTCAGTATTAACATTTTAAAGCAAAAATCTATAGTAAATGCTGCAAAAAATATATTATTTAATTAATAACAGACTTTCTGAACATAAATGCAAACATTTTAACAGTGTTCCGAGCTTCCTAGGTAAAGATTTGATTAAATGTTCCACATTTTGCTCATTTGTTCCACATTTTGAGAGGTAATGTTTCACATTTGGGGGACAAAAGGTTGAGAGGTATGTTGAGAGTTAATCCTTCTACTTCTCTCTTTCGTCGCTGCTGCTGCGGAAGGAAGATTGCCTCTGCAGATGAACACTCCATTTGTGTCTGCTGTCTTGGGCCTGACCACGAAGTTTCTGACTGTGAGCTCTGCCAGAAGTTTAATCAAACGACCCTTTGGTGATGCAAAAAAAGGCTCTTAAGAAATTCTCAATGGAACAACAGGTAGCCAGCTCTGGGCAGGGGTCCTCTGGGGCCCCGGCTCTCCAATCACTGGACCGTTCTTCGAGCTCCCAGGCCTCCAAGGCCAGAGACAAGTCCTCAGGGAAAAGTCACAAAAAAACCCCGAGATTGCAACTGCTCCCCCCGGCATCAGTCTCGCTCCCTGTTAGCCTCTCCTTCTTCTGGATGAACTTTGTCGGCTGCGGCCGCTCCAGCGAAGAGAACTGCTGTCCAGGTCTCTGTGCCCACCAGATCCATACTGACAACACCTCCACCTGATTCACAGGGCGCCCGGCCATCGACTTCTAGGTCATCGGTCCCTCCATTGCTGACGACGGGCTTATCATCAATGGCTCTCCCGTCGAGGCCTGCCCCTTCTCCCACCAGGGCTACAGTCTCATCAGGTTCTCAGGACCCAGCAAGTGGGTTGTTGACATCTGTGCCATCAAACCCCCTCCATCGATGCCTACCATTGACCTCAGTGAAGTCCTGCTCCAATTCACCAATGTGCTGGTGCAACAACTGGGTGCCTTAAACAGGCCCCCTTTGCCAACACTGTCGACAACAGCTGTGTTGTCTATGTCAATTTGTTGGCCCCAGAAAGTGCTCCATGGGCCATCAATGGTGCACCTAACACCAGACCCAGAGGTTGAAGAGGTTGACATCAAGGAGGAGTACCATCCAGACCTCATTCTTCCTGATGAGGAGGAGGAAGAAGAGGAAGAGGTCCTGCTCTCTGACATCTCTACAGCCTCATCTGTCAGTGAAGACTTTGTCAAGCATACTTTCAGGTCTCCTCCTGAGGACTCCACATGTTTTAAAGTGATGAAACAGCTGTTCTCAGCCATGGGTTTCCACATTGAGGAAGAGGATGCCACCAGGAAATATCTGGTGGATTTCCTCGAGATTCCAGAATCTCCCCCAAAGATCATTCCTCCAATGCTCCCAGCATTGAAGAATGCAGCCATGGCACAGACCAGACGTGGTGTCAGCTATGCCACACAGGGCGGTCAAACTTTATCACACCTCCCAGGGTCTCCCCTGTTATGCTGCCCAGGCAGAAACTGACTCGGTCATTAAGGCAGCTCATGACAGATCTAAGGTGCCTAAACACCTTAGTTCCCTTCCCCCAGACAAGGAGCCTCGTAGAATTGACTTATGGGTAAAAAGGGTTTATGCCTCCTCCACCTTAGGTTTAAGGATTGCAAACTATCCGTCACATATGGTTAAATATCAGTTGGAAGAAGGGCAAGGCCGCAGCCCAGGCCCTTCCTAAAGGCACACAAAAGCAGGAACTGTTTCAGTGCTTCAAGGAAACTGAGGATGTTAGCAAACACTTCCTTAGAGCACTGTATGTCATGGCTGACACCGTTGCCAGAGCAGCTGCCACAGGCATATGCCTCAGCAGACACTCCTGGCTCAGAGTATCAGGACTTGCAGCAGATGTGCAGCAGAAAGTGCTTAATACCACTTTTGATGGCACTAAGCTGTTCGGCCCTGATGATAAATGATCTGCAAGCCTCGGGCAGGGCCCTCAGATTGGTCCATTCCCTCTGTTATACCCAACCAAAGGGTAAAGTGTGGCCTCCTTTTCATAAACAGATCAGTAGGCCTGGAACAGCTCCTTGTCCCCATGGAAAACCTAGAGCCCATATCCCCTTGCCTGCCCCCTCCAGTGCTGGAGAGGCAGCCAAGTGCCCCAGAAGCGAGGGACCAGCCTCTGTGGCTAGCTCCACCTCAGCTTGACTCCTTGCCAGACTCCCCTCCTCTGATTCTGAACCAGGAGGTGGTCGTCGGAGGTCAGTTCTCCCTCCATCTGAACCAATGGAGAACCATATTTTCGGATGCATGGATTTTGCAGATCATAGAAAAGGGTCACACCTTGGAGCTCATAGAAGGCCTCCAGATACCCCGCCTCCACCCTCCAATTACCCCATGGCTCACTTGCCTGTTCTCCAGGAAGAAGTGCAGTCTCTTCTTCGCAAACAGGCCTTCAAATTAGTGCCCAGGTGCCAGAGAAATAAGGGGTCTTATTTCAGGTTTTTCCTGGTCCCCAAAAAGACCACAGATCTGAGGCCTACTGTAGACCAAAAGGACCTCAATCTGTTGTTCCAGTACAAAATGTTCCATATAGTAACTTTCCCAGGCCTCATGCCTCTCCTCAAGATGGGACTGGCTCTGTTCACTGGATATGCAGGATATGTACCTGCACCTCTCGGTCTTTCCTCCACACAGGAAGTTCCTCCGTTTTGCCTTTCAAGGTGAGCATTATCAGTTCAAAGTGCTTCCCTTTGACTTATCCTCTGTGCTGCGAGTCTTTGTCAAGTGCTTGGCAGCAGTTGTAGCAGCTCTCAGAAGAGGGACTGTATGTCTTCCCTTACCCGGACGATTGGCTCCTAAGGTCCCATCCAGGGAACAGCTTTTGCTGACTATGGAGCGCACTCTACAGTTCTTACACTCCCTGGGCATTAATGTCAACCGCCCAAGTTGGTTCTAGGGCCAACCCAGATCCTGCAGTACATAGGGGCGGTTCTGGACTCGGTGCAGGGAAAGGCACTCCTGCCCCAAAACTGGGCAGACTGCCTCATAGCCCAAGCTGAGGAAGTCGCTCAGAGTCGATACATTCCTGCCAGGGTGTTTCTCAGATTGCTGGGCCTAATGGCAGCAGCATACCCACTGCCTGGGCTGGCCAGGGTCTACAAGGGCATCTCCAGTGACCCCTTGGGGTACAGTGACTAGTGCATGGATGAGTTTTTTTAGTCATCGCTTACAGCCCAGACATTTGGAATTTTGGTCTGAAATTTTCAGGGTAGAAAGGGATTGTCTCAGAGTGGTGCCTTTCATTGGGTTGGTGAAAAAATATTAATCCGTTTCCAAGTTATAAGGATTTGAAATTTTGTTTCTGAGCATTCTTAGTAGGGTGTGTTGGATAGATTTATGATACCCTATTCAGCATGCTCAGAATGAAAATTTAAATCCTTACAACTTGGGAACAGATTCATATTTTTTTTCACCAAACCAATGAAAGAAAAAATTACTCACCTTAGTAATGTTGTTTCTTCTAATGGAGTCTTGCTATATTATGACATATGTAGTGAGTCCCAACCTTCGAACTGCTCCAGAGGTGAAAGAGTTAACTTTCCATGCCAGGCATGGAACCTTGACCGCGAGCTCAGTTGAAAACTCTGTCTGTTGTTGCTCAAACTCAAACTGTCAGATCTTTGAGCAAAACTCACTAAGATTCTGTGTGGAAGTCAGAACCTACACTAGCCCACTGGCTACTAACATAAAACACATTTTGTTCTTGATCCCAAACAAAGACTCAAGTCAGGGGAATCAAGAAAGAAAAATTAAAACATAACACCAAGCACCCTAAGAAAGGGTGAAAATAAAGTGGGCATCTACTGTGCCAACATTGCACTGCCCACCCACCTCCCAAAAGTAGAGGTTCTGAGAGGGGCAGGCTGGGGGAGGTCATAATATAGCAAGACTCCATTAGAAGAAACAACATTACTAAGGTGAGTAATTTTTTCTTCAAACAACATGAAGTCTTGCTATATTATGACATATGCAGATTACACAGTAACCTCCATGGAGGAGGACAGAACCTACTTAGGAAATAGGCTCTGAAGCACAGCTGTGCCAAATCGAGCATCACTCCTAGCCTGGATGTCCAGGGAGTAATGCTTAGTAAAAGTGTGAACTGTTTTCCAGGTAGCTGCTTGACATATCTCTAGGATAGGGATGTCCCTGGCAGCAGCCAGAGACGCAGCTGTACCTCTGGTAGAGTGAGCCCTCAGGCCTGAGGGAGGAACCTTACCCAGTTTTTCATAGCAAAATTGGATACAAGAGACAATCCACCTGGCAATGGATCTTTTAGTGGCAGGTTTTCCTTTACCAACCTCACCATAAGTGAGGAACAATTGGAGGGAGTCAAACCTGTGACCCTTGGTACATTCTATGTAGTAACTAAGGGCTCTTTTGACATCTAAACTGTGCAATCTCCTCTCGCCAGAGGAGGAATGGTCAGTGAAGTACACAGGAAGGGACATGGATTGATTAAGGTGGAAGTCTGAAACCACCTTAGGCAAAAACTTTCTGTTAGTCCTGAGGACCACCTTATCTCTGTGAAAGGAGATAAAATCAGGCTCCACTGATAATGCTTGCAATTCACTTATGCACCTGGCAGAAGTGATGGCTACCAAAAAACACAGTTTTCCAAGTCAAGTACTTAAGCTCTGCTGAAGACAAAGGCTCAAAAGGGGGTTGCATAAGCTGGGCAATGCAAATATTAAGATCCCAAGCAGGGGCAGGGTCCCTGAATGGAGGGTTGGTATGAAGCAACCCCTTGAAAAACTTGGAGAATACAGGGTGGACTGAAAAAGAATAAGGTTTACCTGCTGATAAGAAAGCAGACACGGCTGCCAGGTGCACTTTTAGGGTAGCTGGTCTCAGCCCCAAAGAATTCAAATGCACCAAATAATCCAAGATTGTGGGCAAGTCAGCAGACTATGGGGGAATATGTTTGCCAGAGCACCATATGGAAAATCTCTTCCATTTGGAATTGTAAGTAGCCCTGGTGGAAGGCTTCCTGGAGGCCTTCAAGATATCCAATACACCTTGGGAGAGGTGTAGGTCAGCAAACTCTAACTCTTCAAGAACCAGGCCTTGAGATTGAGAGATTTGAGGTTTGGATACCAAACTCTCCCCTGGGCACAGGTTAACAGATTGTGATTCCTGGGAAGACACAGGGGGAAGGTGGACTGCTAAGGACAAGAGGAGTGGGTACCAGGGCTGTCTGGCCCAATCTGGAGCAATCAGGATCATCTTGCAGGGTTGAGATCTGATTTTGACTAGCACTTTGAACAGAAGAGGGAAGGGGGGAAAGGCATAGAGAAACTTCCCTTCCCAACTGAGAAGGAAGGCATCCAGAGGGACTGAGCCCAACACTGGGGGCCTGCAGCAAAAAAGGGGAAGTTGGTGATTGTCTGGGGCTGCAAAAAGATCTATCTGCGGGGTGCCCCATCTGGAAAATACTACTCCCAAGACCAGGGGATCTAGTGCCCATTCGTGATGGCCCTGGGAAATCCTGCTGAGAGCATCTGCCAGGACATTGTCCTTGCCTGGGAGGTGAACTGCCGTAAGGGAGGCGTTCAGGGAATAAGCCAGAGACCACAACTTCATTGCTTTGGTGCACAAGGCCATAGACCGAGTGCCTGCTTGCTTGTTGATGTACCACATTGTAGTGGTGTTGTCTGTTCTGACCTGTACAACCTTGTTCTGAACAGATGCACCTGGGAAACAAGAACCCAGGGGAAGAATACACAATGGGTGGGGAGGTAGTAACAACAACAAAACAGGAAAGGGACCTGGGGGTAATCATATCAGATGACCTTAAGGTTAGCAAGCAATGTGAGAAGGCAGTAGGGAGGCCCGGGGGTATACTGGGATGTATAGGGAGGGGCATCAGCAGCAGAAAACAGGAAGTTGTTATCCCTCTGTACAGACAGTTGGTGAGACCCCATCTGGAATACTGTCCAGTTCTGGAGACCCCATCTCCGCAGGACATAGACAGGATAGAGGCAGTCAGAGGAGGGCAACTAAAATGGTGCAGGGTCTGCAAGAGAAGCCGTATAAGGAGAGACTAAAGGAGCTTAATATGTATACCCTTGAGGAAAGAAGGAAGAGGGGGGACATGATAGAAACTTTCAAGTACCTCAAGGGAATCAACAAAGTCCAAGAGGGTAGCATCTTTCAGAAAAAGAGACTTGCAAGAACAAGGGGACACGATTTAAAGATAGAAGGAGGGCAGTTCAGGGGCAATGTGAGGAAGTATTATTTCACAGAGAGGGTAGTGGATGCATGGAACAGCCTTCCTGAGGAAGTTGTGGGGTCTAAAACTGTGGGAGAATTCAAGAATGCATGGGACAGACATAAGGCAATTCTTGTGGGGGGCAGGAAGATATAGGCTGTTGGTTAACTAGGATCTGCGGCCTATCCTGTAGGTAGGGAAATGGGCAGACTAGATGGGCCTAGTGGTCCTTATCTGCCGTCAAAGTCTATGTTTCTATGTTTCTATGTGGAAAAAACTTGAAGTGCTAGAAAAACTGCTCTGAGTTCCAACAGATTGATGTGGTGCAGAGATTCCTGTGGGGACCACAATCCCTGGGTAGTGAGGTCGCCCATGTGACCTCCCCACCCCAAGAGGGATGCATCTGTAGTAAGGGTTAAGGAGTGAGACTGGGGGGTGAAGGGAACCCCCTGTCTCAGATTGCTCTGGTCCTGCCACCACTGAAGGGCCTGGATCAGGGTTCGAGTCACTGGGATCAATTTGGTTAGAGGGTCTCTCCTTTAAGACCAAAAGGCTCTCAAATGGAACTGAACGTCCCTCATCTGAAATCTTGCTCCTGCACTACTGCTGTAAAGCAGCCATATGCCCCAGAGCTATAGAAATGCCTTGCAGGTCGAGAGACCTGCAGGGTGAAGAGGAGGCCAGAGAGACCAGGGTCCTTGCTCTTTCCAGAGGAAGGAAGGCTCTGGCCTCTTTATGTTCAGTTCTGCGCCTATAAAGGTAAGAAGCTGGACAGGCTCTAGAACTGACTTTGGAAGATTGAGAAGGAAACCTAGGGATGTGAGCAGTTGCTGAGTTACCTGAAGGTGTAGTTTGACCTGGTCTGGAGACTGGCCTACTATGAGCCAGTCGTCCAGATAAGGAAAGATGGCAATCTTTTGCCTTCTTAAATGGGCAACTGCTACTGCCAGGCATTTTGTGAATACCCTCGGGGCCGAGGTGAGGCCGAAGGGCATTGCTCTGAACTGGTAATGGCCTGAGGGCAGTTCGAATCTGAGGTACTTTCGATGGGAGCTTCTGATAAGAACATGGAAGTAGGCATCCTTGAGGTCCAGGAGGCTAGCCAGTCCCTGGCCTTAGAGAGGTAAATAATTCCCAGAGTCACCATTTTGAATTTTGGTTTTAAAGGTGCTTGTTTAGATATCTGAGATCCAGGATGGCCACCATTCTCCTGTCTTTTTGAGGTAAGGAAGTACCTGGAATACAACCTTGCCCTGGTGTGGGGTGGAACCCTTTCACAGCTCTGAGAGCCAGGAGGGTAGAAACTTCTGTTTCTAGGGCAAGTGCCTCTGATGGATTTGCTGGTGGAAAGGACCTGGCTCTCATCTTCGGAAATTTTTGAAGCTGAGAACCAGTCCCTGGCTTACTACTTCCAGGACCCACTTGTCTGATGTTAAAGACTTCCAGTCCTGGACAAAATAAGCCAGCCTGCCCCTCACCGTGGTGGAGAATCGCCCTGGCCACCCCATCAGGGAGCCTGCTTGGCAGGGCTTTAGGCTGAGGGTCGAAGCAGCTTACTTGAACCCCGTCTGCCTCTTCTTCTAAAGAACCTCTGGGCATAAGCTGAAGAGGAGGCCTGGGCTTGGTAAAAGGCCTATGAAAAGGCCTGCCCTGCCTTGACATGCTGCCTTTGAGGAGTGGCTTGCCTTTCTTTGGCCTGTGCACTCCTATAGGTGGTCCTATACTCATCCATTTTTCATATAATTTCTGTCTGCTCCCAAACAGAGAATTGCCCACAACAGGAAAAATCCATAGCCTTAGACTGGGTATCCTGTGACAGGGTAGTACATCTGGAGCCAGGCCATTCTGTGAAGAGCCACAGATGTGGCCATGACTCTGATGATACATCATTAGAGTCTACTGCAGCATGAAATTGCACCTTGGATGCCTCAATACATCCGCAGCCACCTGCTCCAGCTCCCTGGGAGGCTGGTCAGGGGCCTGTTTTGCTAGAGGCCAGCACAGTATCCCATCTGGATTCTGGTACCTAGCAACATAAGCCATAATTTGCCTGTCTGAGTCCCAAAGATGCTGCCATGTACTGTTTCTTTCTGCCATGGCATCCATCCTCCTGAATCCTTTTCAGGAGGGTGAGAGGCTAGAGGAATATTTGCCTTGTCACAGGCTACAGCCTGCACTACCCTCACATGGCTGCATTGCTGAGAGAGGAACTCCATATCAGAGCCTGATAATGTATACCTCTTGTCCATCCTTTTATCAACAGGAAGGATGGAGTGAGGAGTTTTTAGAATTTTTACTGTCTGTTTCCTAAAGGATTTGTGCAAGGGAATAGACAGTCTCCTAGACTCTGGAATATCCATCATTTCTACATAATCAGGCTCTTCTTGGTCATCAACAGCTTCCTCAACAGGGAGTTGGAGAGTTTCACAACTTTCTTATAGAACATAAAGTGAGAGGGGGACCTGGATAGCCTGGGGAAACCTCAGACGGTCTGTCTGGAGAGATGTCCGTTCAATGGGCACATCAGACCTTCAAAATCACATTCCTCTCCTCATACCCTCATCCCTTCCTCCAGGTTCATAAAAATCCTCAAAATCATAATCTTGGGCAGTGAGACACGAACAAAGAGCACTTTTCTGATGGGTAGTTGGGCGGAACCGGGGAAAGAGACTGGACAATTTGAATTGCTTTAGCTATTTCCTCAGCGGTTGGAGAAAGAACTTTTGGCTGCACACTCGCTGACTTCCTAGTCCTTTTAGTTGAAACCGGCTCCTCAGAGCTGGCTCTTCATTTGCCCGAGGAAGTATCGCCCTGGTCAGAGGGCACTCCCTCCGGTTCGGTTGGAACCAAACCGGGCTGGCCATCCGGGTCAGCTGACTTTATGGCCTCCCTTTCCCTGAGCCTACCAACTCTCTTTTCCACGGTGGCAGCAGGAAAATTCTTACAAATCTGGCAGTCTGCATTGAGGTGGTCAAACCCCAGACAATATACACAGGTGGTGTGTGGGTCAGCCTTAGCAGAGGCTTCCCCACAGAGACCACAGTGCTGAAACCCAGTGGGCCCGGTTTTTCTTTTGGGTTTCTCAGACATAGTGCCAGCCTACCAAACTTGCCCTTTAGTGGCAATCCGCCAAGCAAGACACTCTTATTGGTTCCCAACCGTGTCACGGGTCGTGGAAAAACGTATGAAATCCGTTTTTAGAACCGAGCAAGAACCGAACTGCACTCTAAAGGACTAGAAAGTTTTTAAAATAACCTGATCGGTTCAAACCGAACCGAAAAAGACGTTTACAAGTTCCACACAGAAGAAAAAATAAATGTAAGCCTATCTATTACTTACAGTACCACAGACAGAGCTTGAATCGACCGATTGCGGTTTAATTTCGGTCAAGAAACCGAAAAAATAAGACTTTTTAACCGACAAACGAACCGAGCAGAAGGAGAAATCTCCGGAGCGACTGTTCAGTGAGGCGGAGTTTAGAATCTGACAGTTTGAGTTTGAGCAACAACAGACAGAGTTTTCAACCGAGCTCGCGCTCAAGGTTCCATGCCTGGCATGGAAAGTTAACTCTTTCACCTCCGTAGCAGTTCAAAGGTTGGGACTCACTGCATATGTCATAATATAGCAAGACTTCATGTTGTTTGAAGGCACCATTCTGGGGCAAGCCCTTTCTATCCTGAAAATTTCAGATCAGAATTCCAAACTGTCTGGGCTGTAGGTGATGACAAAAAAAACAAAAAAACAACAACAAAAAAAGATTTTTCCTACAAACACACTGTCCGGATATTGGAATCCACACATCTAACTGGAACAGAACTTGGCTAAGCAAGACACCTTGCCTCCCTGACTGCGCATGCAAAAATGTTGTGCAGTTCCATTGGGGCCGGCCATTTCATTTGGAGGATTCTCTTTTTCATGAGATTGTGTCATTTTCACTTAGTTTTTTTCCCACATTTCAACTTTAACAAGGCATAACCCTGTCAATATTTGGAGTTAAGGAACAATCTATACAGTATATCAAAACAAAGGTCTCCGTGAGTACTACGAGAGTAATACATAACACCTTGCAACACTTTAGGGGCCATACAGCAAACCATAAACAAAACACATAAAATTACCATAGCATAACACTGCTACAGTAGTTTATTGCATGTTTGGACTACATCGATGGAGGGATGGAACGCAGTGCAGGCCCTCCAGGCCATGTGCTTCCCTAGGCAAATGGATGTGTTCATGCAATGAATGGACCTGTGTGAATGAAGGAATGATTCTACTATCTCAAAAAGTAAGGACATTCTTTGCAAAAAACTTAGTTAATGCAACACTTAGGGTTCAGATGAAACTGATAAAAGTAGGGAAATGTGGTGTTAGGGCTTCCAACCTTAACACCCGGCCTCCACTCTGCAGGCAGCAAAAGGAAAAAAGATTATGGTTTTACCTCTTCTGAGTCTATACCATCAGGCCTGGGGTCTTCCTTTGGGTTATTAATCTGAATGCTTACCCCATTCTCATGTAGTCTGAGCTTATTTGCTGATGGATTGGGGTGAGCATTAGGGCTGACAACCCCAAGGAAGACCCCAAGCCTGATTTGCGAGGACTCAGAAGAGGCAAAACCCCACTGTTTCCCTTTGCTGCCTGCAGGGTGGTGGTGGGGGGTGTTGCGGTTACCCAACACCACATTTCCTACTTTCTTGGTTTAATCTGAACCCTAACTGTTGCATTAATGAAGTTTCTGGGAAATAATTTTCATATATATGTGTAACCCCTTTGTAACCCAGGGTTACTAGAATCCCAGTAAGACCTAGTGGTAGGCAGGGAAGGCAGCTTGTGAAACTCCAGTTAAATGGGTTTCACACTGTCTCATTCTGTCCTCAGTCACAGCTGAGACTTGAGAGATGACATCACTATAGAACTGTCGCAGCTGCATGAGTCACATTGGAATTTACAGCTCAGGGAGTGAGTTTAGAACTTTGGGAATTTCAAAGTCAGTCTTCCGTTTGTCCTTAAGCAAGAAGGAAGCATCAGTCTGCTGTTTGATCTCTCACTAAGAAAAAGGAAGTGTTCCTGTGTTTACCTTTTTTAAAGTGGTGGAGACCGCTCCCCCAGTCTCAGTGCCCCCTCCCTCCGGGGGGAGGGAGGAAAAGTTCTCTGTGGGTTCCAGGGGCAATCCCCTTCTCCCACCATGGAAGGAAGCTGCCTGATTTAATTTAGTCTGTTCTTGTATAACAGCAAAGAAAGTGTTACTACGCCTGTGGGGCACCTGCAACAAATGGGTGAGTGTTTGGCTCCATTTGAAGGGGCAAACAAGTTGTTTTCTTCAGTTGGGAAATGAATGTGGACTGCTATTTGGGAGGACCATGTACACTAGGACGAACAAATGGAGCAGTCAAACAGTTTAAAGTTTTAAATGGATTTAAAGTTCGCTGTAGAGGGGGTGCTTCAGGTCATCCACCGTTCAATCTACATTTTAAAGTCCTAAAGTTTTCTGTGTGTCCAGAGAAATGGCCAGGTATGGGCTGTGGGAGCTGGAGGTGGGAAAACCCCCCATCTTTAGTAACCAGGTCCACCTCTACGGATTTCTTCTGTGTTTTGCTACTTGCCTCATGCACTTGGCCAGTGATGGGGTGGGTACCCAAACATGGGTCGCAACTTGAAAATCTCTATAGGAGTCGCAGACTCTAAGTGGTGTGGGGAGTCACAGGATGGGAAATATACTCCTTGTTTGATGGGAGTTTCGTTTGGAAGTAAGAAAACAAATCTCTCTAGGAGTCGCAGACTCTAAGTGGTGTGGGGAGCCACAGTTTGGGAGACTCCTTGTTTGATGGGATGTCTTTCTAAGTAAAGTTTGGGTTCATTCTTCAAGTGGACCATCAGTTGAGTGGCCGGCAGGGGAGCCGGGCCAGTCGGGCTATGTATCCAAAGCGCAGGCAAAGTCTGGGCTGAGTGCCTGGTGGGTCCAAAGCCACACAACAATAGTAATGTGTTCATTCCTCAAATGGACCGCTGTGTTAACCTCTAATCTGCACATACAGTAACGTAGCCCTTTGGGGGACCATGCAATGCTTTGTTTATGTTCAGTTAGTTAATAAATAAAGCCACACTGAAAAATCCCAATTCTGGTTCTGGACATTACAGTTATTGCTTCCTGTAGTTGGATTTACTTGGGTGCCCCTGTGCAGAGTAGCCAAACCTAGGTCCCTTGTGCCAGGTAACCTCATCCTTCCCCGAACCCAGGTCCCCCACCAGGTATTGCTGCCAGATGCCAACAGCATGCCACCTGTTGTTTTAGTAAAAAGGCAGGGGTGGGGACCCCCGTGTTACAAAAATGGAGGCACTGCTTTGGATTTGTTTGGGTAGGAAGGTGCTTGGGCAAGTAGGCTAGCGTTTTGGCTATCTGGCAGTCGGTAGCCCAAAAAAGTTGAAGCAATTTCCCTGGTGTGTTGCTGTGTGCTGTGAATCTTGTGCTGCTGTTTAAAAAATGCCAACTGTTTACCAAGGAGCTGTAAAGCCAAAGTGTGTGTCCTTGTCCCGCATCAAAATTGTTTACAGCGTTTTAGTCAGTTTTAAAATGAAGTTCTGTGAAGAAAAGTGTGGAAAACTTGGGGTAGCAACCGAGAAGTTATGCCCTGGATGTTTGAAATGCCTTTAAAATGAATTTCTGTGAAGGAAAGTGTGGAAAACTAGGGGTAGCTACAGAGAAATTATGCCCTGGACATTGGAAATGCTTTCTGTGCAATGCTAGAGACTGCAGAGTTAATGGCAGTGTTACATGGTTGAAATGGGCTCCCGCCGTAGAGTCAGTTGAGAAAAAAAAAAGTGCATCCTTCAGTTTAAATTTGCCTGCTCGACGATCGCCGTGAGGAGAGGAGCCCTTGCGAGGAAGAAGAGGCTCATTTGCATGGCGTCGTGTGGTTGGTCAGTTTGCCATTAGTCCCGCCCCTCAGCCAGCTCTTCTGTGATTGCCTCAGCATTCGAGAGGGAGACAGAGAGTAGTGCATGTACTGGCAGTGGAGGAGCGTTCGCGAAGTGTTCAAAGCGCTGTAAACAGTAAAAAAGTGACTTTCTAGTTAAAAATCGGGCTCAACCCGCCAATCGGTTGTGGGATCAATGAATTGTGTGGTTAATACTACGATCTCGGAGACTGCCCGCCCGTTTGCATTCTGAGGCCTTCAAAAATCTGGCTGCCGGCCGTTTTACCCCATCGCAGCAATCTGCTACAATAACAGTGAGTAAATAATTAAAACTGCTCAAAACAGTGATTTTCTGTAATGCCATATAAAATGTGTGTGCAGCTGTATAGTCGCTTTGCAAGTAGCGATTGTGTGATGTCCTGCTGGCAAGTGCAAGTCTGTAAAGCCATTAAATGTGCATAGCAATGAAAGTAGCCTCAGTTTAAAGTTTGCAGCCAGAGAGAGACTGTGGGTTGTAAATAAGTGCAACACTAGTAGAAGCAGGCAATCCTAGCTGAAACCTGAAGTTAAAGGGACTGTAATTAAATGAATGTTGCCAGCATGTGACAAGTCCAAGGAAAATCCTGTAAATGTGTGAACAGCCAGAACAGAGCAAGTTGTGCAGTTTGAATAAAAGTTATTAGTAGCTGATGTAAATCGGGTGCGCAGTGGTTTGACCCAGAGTCTGATTGTTGATGCACAGGAGTGCTGCCGCCGCCATTACAGGGTAGAGTGGTAAAGTAAACACAGCAGCAGAGGAGCCATTTTAAAGCTACAGAGTGTGTTCATTTAAAGTGGGACTTTCAGTTACAGTGAACTTTTGTTTATTTTTCTGCAGTTATGGCCTCAGGACCAGCTCGTTACCCGGATCATGCCCGGGTTGCAGTAACAGCAGCAGTAAATAGACTGAGAGATACTGAAAAGTGGCGCTATAGAGGGCAACTCCCTCCTGATGTGGCAATTCCTAATTATCCAGTGCGTGTATGCCAGATGTGTTTGAGTGCTGGAAAGGATGTCTTCATGATTCCTCACTGTGCTGGATGCCTTCAAAAATATGGCTTGTATAAAGTGCCTCCAATTCGTTTGGCTCCCACATGGACAGAACTTCAAGAATCTGCAGTTGGCAGCACACAGCATCAGGCGGAGCCTGTGGAGGAAGGTCCCTCGGGAGAGTGTGGCACAAAGTTAGAAAGTGCAGAATTAGAGATTGAATCTGAAATTGGAGCATTGGATGCTGGATCTCAGAAGGCAAGTTCAGATAAAGCATCAATAGACCCCTGGGTGGGGGGGGGGCCTAGCCCAAGTCTCGAAGGTGAAGATGAGATGCGGGAGGCCGTTGAATGGGAGGTGTCGGCCTCCGCTCCCAGTGATGAAGGGATAGTCTTGGGGGTGAGAACTACTGCTCACTCCTGGGCTCAGATCCTCAATGAAGAGGAAGATGAGGGGGAACCTATGTGGCCTTGTGAGAAAGGAATGGGTACACAGCCTCAAGATCTTGCCTCGGAGGAATGTGTTCAAGAAGGTGGTGATGCCACTGCCCTGGCTTCACCAGAAGAAGAAGAAGTCAGGGGTCCGTTTTCAATTTCATTGAGGATGCGAAGCTGGCAGAACCAGGACTGGCCACCCCCAAGCCAGGCCAGTGGTCTCAGATTGACCAAAGCAAGTAAAGAGAAGAGACTGGTTCGTAGAAAGGCAAATGAAATCTATGGTATAACCTTTCCTACCTTTCCTCGGAGAGTCTGGGAGGAGATTGAGAACTGCAGGAAATCCTGGATCTGGGATGAAGCAATGAAACATGTGCATCCTGGGGCTAACCAGCATGTAAAGAATAGACTGTTCCACGAAAAGTATACACAGTGGAAGAGAGGCAGGACACTGTTTATGGACAGAGTGAGAATAGTGGACGGAGAGGGACGTGAAGTCTCCCACTGTGTGAATTATGTGCGTCCAGACGGAGTAATAATTCAAGCCCCTGACCCCCTCTACTATTGGCCTCAGTGCAAGGACCTCCCAGTAATTAAGCCCGTACCTACAAAATGGAGAGCCGAGCAGTGGTAGTCAGTACTGCCACATCTAGACTGTGAAGTGCCCTTATTGATCTGCCAATATGAATAAACCAGGAATCAGGTGCCCCATATTCTTCAGTCCACAGTGTACTGTCCTGTTCAGCAACCATCTACTAGCCCACCAGATGACTTCAGATCCAGAGAGGACACCAGCCCAGCTGTTTTCCTGTTCATCGCCTGGTAATCGGATGACGTCGGACCAGCTGTTTTCCTTTTTGTTCCTGTGCTAAGGTCCCTTCTCCAGTTATGACATCAGCCCAGCTGTTTCCAGATGTGCACTCCTGTGGGTTCCCGGAAGATGTCCGCCCAGCTGTATCAGAAGAAATGCTGCCAGGGAGAGTCTTCGGCAGGGACCAGGTTTGTGAAATCCGAAATCTTCAAGAGGCTGGTAAGTCCGAAAAAATCTTTTTATTCTATCTTTATGGCATTGCAGTACACACCCTACACTACAGGCTTCAAAAGTGAGTGAACTGTTCACAAAGACTCTCCCCTTCGGGATTATTGCCTTAAAGAACTATGTTTCACGGGGCTCCGGCCCAGGAGAGACTCTTTATTGGACTGGCTTTCGGGCCTTGTGGTCACTAGTTGGGACTTTTAGGGCACTCCATCCCCCCCAAAGGTGTATTGTAACCAATATTATTATTGTACTTTAATGTAAATACTGTTTTTCTACCTTTTTCTAAAAAAAAAAAAAAAAAAAAAATGTTCTTTTTTGGGATTGTTCAGTGTTTTGTTTTTTCTGTATGGTAAGGGTTGTTGTTGTCGTCGTTGTTGTTTAGATAGACTGTACATGTAGATTAGGATGTGTTTTTTTTGTTTTTGCCTTTTCTTACAGGTGTTCCTGGAAGACAGAAGAGAAGACAAGAAGAGGAGGAGGGGCTCATTGGAGTTCCTCGTCAGTGCTTATGGTGTAGAATTTAAATGTACTGTGTTATTATTGCTAATGGTTGTAGTTGCAGGCTGCCCAAGGTCGGGGAGGTCCCCGGGTTTTGTTTTTGTTTGGGATGTTATGTAGAGACAGATAGGTTTCCCTAGAGGGTGGGGGATGGACAGGCTGTGGCCCTGACCTGCAGTAGGGGCTGCAGTGCTGATCTATCAGGGCTATGCTCTGGATGGTTCTACCAGAGCCACTAGGTGTCCATAGTAAGTGGATAGAATAGAGGCTGACATGTCAGCTATAGGCCTCTAGGCCCTTAGTGTTGTCTACCTGTGCTCGCACATGGTAAGAGGGGGCCTGATCACCCCCCTCTGCAGGTAGCACATAGGGTGGGATGGCCTAAGGCCGGGTGCATAATGACTGGGGACAGTCATCTTCCTGGTCAAGGGCGAGTGTAACTCCTTTGTAACCCGGGGTTACTAGAATCCCAGTAAGACCTAGTGGTAGGCAGGGAAGGCAGCTTGTGAAACTCCAATTAAATGGGTTTCACACTGTCTCACTCTGTCCTCAGTCACAGCTGAGACTTGAGAGATGACATCACTATAGAACTGTCGCAGCTGCATGAGCCACATTGGAATCTACAGCTCAGGGAGTGAGTTTAGAACTTTGGGAATTTCAAAGTCAGTCTTCCGTTTGTCCTTAAGCAAGAAGGAAGCATCAGTCTGCTGTTTGATCTCTCACTAAGAAAAAGGAAGTGTTCCTGTGTTTACCTTTTTTAAAGTGGTGGAGACCGCTCCCCAGTCTCAGTGCCCCCTCCCTCCGGGAGTTCTCTGTGGGTTCCAGGGGCAATCCCCTTCTCCCACCATAGAAGGAAGCTGCCTGATTTAATTTAGTCTGTTCTTGTATAACAGCAAAGAAAGTGTTACTTCGCCTGTGGGGCACCTGCAACGAATGGGTGAGTATTTGGCTCCATTTGAAGGGGCAAACAAATTGTTTTCTTCAGTTGGGAAATGAATGTGGACTGCTATTTGGGAGGACTATGTACACTAGGACGAACAAATGGAGCAGTCAAACAGTTTAAAGTTTTAAATGGATTTAAAGTTCGCTGTAGAGGGGGTGCTTCAGGTCATCCACCGTTCAATCTACATTTTAAAGTCCTAAAGTTTTCTTCGTGTCCAGAGAAATGGCCGGGTATGGGCTGTGGGAGCTGGAGGTGGGAAAACCCCCCATCTTTAGTAACCAGGTCCACCTCTACGGATTTCTTCTGTGTTTTGCTACTTGCCTCATGCACTTGGCCAGTGATGGGGTGGGTACCCAGACATGGGTCGCAACTTGAAAATCTCTCTAGGAGTCGCAGACTCTAAGTGGTGTGGGGAGCCACAGGATGGGAAATATACTCCTTGTTTGATGGGAGTTTCGTTTGGAAGTAAGAAAACAAATCTCTCTAGGAGTCGCACACTCTAAGTGGTATGGGGAGCCACAGTTTGGAAGTCTCCTTGTTTGATGGGATGTCTTTCCAAGTAAAGTTTGGGTTCATTCTTCAAGTGGACTGTCAGTCGAGTGGCCGGCAGGGGAGCCGGGCCAGTCGGGCTATGTATCCAAAGCGCATGCAAAGTCCGGGCTGAGTGCCTGGTGGGTCCAAAGCCACACAACAATAGTAATGTGTTCATTCCTCAAATGGACCACTGTGTTAACCTTTAATCTGCACATACAGTAACGTAGCCCTTTGGGGGACCATGCAATGCTTTGTTTATGTTCAGTTAGTTAATAAATAAAGCCACACTGAAAAATCCCAATTCTGGTTCTGGACATTACAATTATTGCTTCCTGTAGTTGGATTTACTTGGGTGCCCCTGTGCAGAGTAGCCAAACCTAGGTCCCTTGTGCCAGGTAACCTCATCCTTCCCCGAACCCAGGTCCCCCACCAGGTATTGCTGCCAAATGCCAACAGCATGCCACCTGTCGTTTTAGTAAAAAGGCAGGGGTGGGGACACCTGGTTACATATGTTTAGTTCCTAAAGCATTTTTTTTCTTGTATGTAATCTATATATGTGTAATCTGTGATGTAGGACTACATTTTTAAATTAAAACAAGTTTAATAACAGAATGCAGAGCCACAATAATTTCGTCTCCTCACCCTGTGTTGATCAACTGCATAGGTGGCGAAGTTATGTAAACCCTGGTGGTGTTCTGTGTTTTGACTGGCTGTCTGAGAAACAGCGATACCTTGCAAGTCTGTATTTTCTGCCGAAGCTGGTTTTCAAATACTGATTCACATTCTATTATTATTCCATCATTACTGACCTTTTAGTAACCTCAGTGGGTGTTTCTGATTTACAAACTAGTAGTAGTGGTAAGGACTGTTTTAGAACTGTATGATTGTAGTTTATGTCCTTAGGTTCTTTCATTGTTGTCACAATGCATTTGTTTTCTGCTATAAAATGCTGGGATTGAAAGGGATGTAAACTATATCATATACTGTATAGCAGGTTGAATTCGTGGTCCCCAATATTCGTGTAGCATAGCCAGCTGTATTAAATCGCTTCAGCTAGACTTGGCGCTACATGCTTACTGCAAAATATGGTTTCTCACAGGCGTAGACAAAACTAGTTAAATGGGAGCACTGTACCTGCTGATTCATTGCTTGCTCACTGTCTGTCAGAACACTGCGTGTTGCTGTCAGTCATGTCACTACTATGATGGATTAAGGGCACAAAGCAAAAGTACCCTCTGGAAGCCAGCGATGCACTTGCCGCAAGCTCTGGTGTAGAGCCTCATGTTGCCTTGTCTGTTGTCAGGGAGCTTTCTGTTTCTGGCCCACCACCTGAAAAAAAAATGTGACTGTCCACCTATGCCACCTGCACCCCTGACTGATGATTTCAGCTCGGAAAATATGCAGCTGAGAATGGGGTGATGGCAGCTGTGTGTTATCACGTTTCTCAGTCAGGTAGTGTCATTAGTGAGAGCACAGTTAGGAAATTTAAAAGTGACTACTTGGCTGCAGTAAACAAAGCTGGCGACCCAACAAACATGTCCCTCTTCCTGCCTCGGAAGCCTCGTGGCAGACCCACACATCTAAAGGATGATTTTGAAGACCAGCTAAAAAAAATAGTGAGATCGATGAGGGCTGAAGGAGCAGTGATAAACGCCTATGTAATACATGCTGTGGCAGCTGGCACTGTGAAGGCCAAGTCTTCACAACTGTTATTTGAGAATGGTGGGCATTTACAGCTGAGCACTAAGTGGGCGTGGGGTTTCCTAAATCGGATGGGGCTTAGCAAACTCAATGGCACAAAAGTAGCGAGGAAGGTCCCCTGTAATTTTGATCTTTTAAAAGTTGGATTCTTGAAGAGAATAGCTACAGCTTGTGCACAAGAGCTAATCCCCCCGATTTGGTTTCCGAGTGGACCATGGAGGCCACTGGCTGGAAACAGGTATCACTGACTGGATTGGGCGACAAGCAACAGGTTTCTGTAATCCTAGCTTGTAGTCTGTCTGGCAACATGCTCACCCCACGGGTGATATACAAGGGCAAGACAGGGTTGTACACCCCTGCGCACAAATTTCCACCAGCCTGGGACATCACACACACAGTGAACCACTGGGCTAATGAGCACAGCACTATGGACTTTATCGATAAGATTCTGGTGCCATATCTTGACTGTCAAAAGACAACCATGGATCTACCCCAGGAACAGAAGTACCTGTTGATGCAGGATTTGCATAGAGCCCATACTACACAACCAATGATTCAGAAACTGGAAGAGTGCAACATTATCCCTGTCTATGTGCCAACTTCTTGTACAGACTCACTTCAACCACTTGATGTTTCGTTTAATAAAATCTTCAAAGATTTAATGAAGAACTGCTTTACGGACTGGTACGCAGGATTGGTTTCAGACAAAATCGGCTCAGCAGCAACAGAGCTGAACACTGATCTGAAACAATTGAAATTGAAAGAGCACCATGCAGTCTGGCTCGAGACCAGCTTTAACATGCTACAAGCGAGGCATGATGACATTTTATGTGGATTCCGACAGGCTGGGATACAAGAGGCTCACAACAATTGCTTGAACCATGTAAGTTTCATTTGCTGTCAGTCTCATTCTATCCTGATCTGAAATCATAGCAAACTGCATTTCTTAATTTTTTTTTCAGGTCCAGGTGCCAGATTTGCAGATAGTAGACTGACAGAAATCACAGATTGAGAGGTAAGCCCATAAATTCAAAATTTCACTTCTGAAGCAGTACAGTTTCTCATACGCTAGCTTTCACTTTCTTTCTCTTCCATTTCACTGGATGCAACTTGATGGATGGAAAGCTCGAAGGAAAAGCTCCATGGACTGTTTTTTATAATGTTATGGCACTTTAATTTGGAAATCTAATAAAGTTTACTGTTCATTCACAGTACTGGCATTCCTTGTTGTTACTTGTACTAGCCTTCCCCCCCCCACCCCCATGACGCACGCTATATGCATAGCGTCACAAAAACACATCAACGCGTACATTCTCAGTCTCGGTGTGTCTCGGCATTTTGTGAGCGGTCCACCAGCCAAGTTGGACTTCCACAAAACTTCATCCGGTGCCTACGTCCTACTTCCTAGGAATAGACAAGGGGTAAAGCAGGTCAGAGAGAACAGTAAATTACCTGTCACAATACAGTACCTTAAGTCGTGTTTGTACCTTTATCACGCTAAACATGTGGCGCTAGTTGGCACAGTTGATTGGGGTGCAATATCAGTTAATTATTGCGTTCAGTTAGATTTCGCTGATATAATCTAAATAACGAATATAGCAAAAATTAACTGAACGCAAAAATTACCTGCTATACAGTATCACCAGTGTGTATATCAGAAACACCCACAGAGTTAAAGGGACACTGTCACCTCCCCCCTAGGCCTCAAAGTGTCCCTAGTTTATAAAACACATGTTATGATTGGTCACATTCTGTAGAGACTGCTGATGTAGCTGGTACTTTGATTCTGAATTCCTTTTTCCTTTTTAAAAGTGAAAAAAAGACTGCCCACCATACTGGTGTTACCACACCAAAACAAATTTGTTTACATTCCTTGATCAACTACCACTGTATAGTTCCTGGAGTTGGAAACACCCACAACACAGTCTATCCACTCATGATGCAGTGGGAAGGAGAGGAGACTACTGCATCATGATTGGCTGCACTGTTTGGTGGTGTTTGTAATGTTCAGGAAGTATGCAAAAAGAGTAGACCAAGGATTTGAAACAAAACAAGGTTGGGTACAACTATACCATTAGCATGCATTTCAGTTCTTTTAAGAAAGGAAACAGATAAAACAACCAGCATGATCAATAAAGTTTAGAGAAGGTTAGCATTCATAAACTGTAGGTTTTAACCAAAAATAATATGATGCAAAAAAAGGTTGACAGTGTCCCTTTAACTTAAAAGCCCATAAAGATAGATCAGTTAAGCAGTAGTGTACAACAGGGTGTGTACTGTGCTGGGATAATGTCATGCCTCGAGTAGTGGAAGCATGAGGCCACAGGCGAGTGTGTTCAACACCTGAGAAGTGACATTATTCCAGCAGAGCACACATCCCTGGAATACATTATTGGTATTATACAATAGCTTTTATTTTGTTTTAATTTATTTCTTTCTCCCATGCCGGTGGCCCACTTTCAGGTGGGCACTCCAGCCCTGTTCCCGATGTCCACCAGCACTCAGCTCCTGCCCCTAGGGTTTGCCTCTCCCCAGTGGAGTTAGCGGGGGGAGCGCTCACCCCTACCGCACACAGGATCTGGTTCTGCTGAGTCAGACTGGCCCACGGATGCCTGCCATCATCCAAATGCCAGCAGTTTTCTTCTTTTTCTGCAGAGAGGGGCATGCTGGGATGCCAATGGCAGTGCAGCGCATGCTCTCATGCATGGCATGCCAAGCATCTGCCCTTCCTCCTTCCAGCATCAGTGTGCAGCCCTTAGACTCCGCTAGGGGCTAGGCTAACACCAGCTACTAAAACTGAGAGGGCAGCTGCAACACATAAGTGGTAGGTGCCAGAGTAATAGAAACAGTACTGACAGAGACAACTCCCAGCGACCTGCTTGCACCGTGAACACAGGTCGCCGGCGTGGCAGGAGGTAAAGCATGGATGCCTCAGCCCTCCACACCACTGGGCCGGCATACAATAGCTTTTATACAAAAAAAGGATTTAAAAAACATTTTTTAGAAGATTTTCACTTCATTTTGAATGTGGAAGTACATGAAGAAAAAAAGTTCTTCTGTTTTGGTTAGTAGGTAACACTGTAAGTGTATTTTGTGTCATTGCACACTCTCCCACTTCCTCTTGGTTACTGCAGCTTTTTCCTCCATTCCTGTCTTGTGTCAAATGTTAGCTGTGACCAGGACTGGGATTTGCTGTCAGTTGTGAGGGGGGATCTGGAGAGGGAGAAAACTATTTACGTTAATGAAGTCGGCGATTCTGGTTGTACAGTGAGCAATGCTGTGCATGCACTTGCTCTCGGTTGCCACTTCACAAACTGCAAATACATAAATATTTAAAACAGTTTGGGGACAGTGAGTAGCCAGCACTACATAAAATAACTTGATTTCAACTTTGTAGCTGACTTGGGACCATGGGAATCAGAAGCCGTAAAGAGTGGAGTGAGAGGTGAGCACACGCTTGATTGCTTCAGTTGCTTAGTGAGCTGAGCAAGCGTAGTTTTAAAAAATTGCAGTTTGGCTTAGTGGTGGTTTTACCCACGACTTGTGGTCTTCCATGAAGGCTGGGAGAAACTTGATTTTTTTGGGGGGGGCACGAGATTGTATGGCACAATTGCAGCATGCTAGGGAAACATGTGGACCGATTCATTTAATCGGTCTTAAGCCGTGTTTACACCGCTGACCTCACGCCTTCTTTGGAGCGTTGTAGAGCTGCCTCAACCCAAAAGACGCTTGGCTAATGCATCTACACAGCCCCCCTCTGCGCCGATGTAAGACACGCTGGAGAGGGTCTGGGAGTTGGGGCAGTTAGCGGATGGAAGTGCCTGCAAGTGGGAGCGAGCGGTGAAGCCTGTCCACATGGCCGCTTAAACCACTCACTCCCGAACACGTCCCCAGACTTTCTGGGACTGTTGAGCAGTGCTGGGAGCAGCTTACCGTGATTCGGTAAGTGTCCACACAGCAGCATTTGCACCACAGCAACCCTAGCGCTCAGGTTGCTGCGGTGCAAATGCCACCATGTAAACACGGCTTTAGATGTGAGAAGGTCATGTAGCTGCTGGACCTTGATACAGTGATGTGCTGAGATAACATCACTGTTAAAGGAGGCCACTAACCAATCAGAAGCCTAGAAATGATGTCTGCTGTTGTATAATATCAGAACTGCAACCAGCATTTAAGAAACAGGAAAAGAGTTTACAGGTTCAAGGAAGTTCTCCTGTAACAGTTACTATAACAATGTCTTTGATACTGAGCATGGTGGTGCTACAGAGTATCACATTTCACATGAGACTGTGCCATTTGAAATATAACGCTTTCAGCTAGGGGTGCTCAGATTTGCCAAAATCCATTCCAATAGGATTTTGGAAAATTTGATTCGAAATCAGAATCCAAAATACTATAAATCCTAGCAGATGGGAAGTAGTGGTTTGCACTTAGTGCAAATGCAATCAGAATTTCAGATTCTGGCCGGCCTGCCAGCGCAGTGGTTGGATTTCCGCTTGCGACGCCAGCGACCCGGGTTCGGGAACGAGCCCGGGAAGCTGGAGGGCCGGCCGGGGGAGAGGGCTTGAGCGTCCCAGGGACTGCTCGTCCTCTCCGGGGGGGAGGGGGGATCCAGAGCCCGGCGCTTGACTGTCCCCAGGTGGAGACCTGAGGCGCAGCAAGGCCGATGGCAGGAAGAAGGGGGGTGACGTGCCAGACGTCGGCGCTCAGCGCCTTGACGTCAGGGGACACGACACGTCACGAGTAAGAACACCGGAAAAAGCACCTCGCGGTCCCCCAGTAGACGGAGCACTAGGCCCCGACCCTCAAAGCCCCTGCCTGCCCAGAGACAACATCCCGACGAAATTCCAGTAAGTCTCGGGGTGTAGGGCCCCCACCCCGTACCCCGCCTGGGGGGTAAACCAAGGCTCCTTGGGGGATGGACTGCTCTGGTCTACAGGCAGGTGAGCGAGGGCTGAAAAGGCCGTAGAGTGTCTCCTGAAGAGAGGGGGACTGCAGGGGAGAGGAGGGGAAAAAAAAAAAAGAATTTCAGATTCTGGAATTGGATTCTGATTCTAAGTCTAATTTAATCACATTTAGGATTTCAATCTTTAATTCTGAAAATCCTTAATCCTTAAAGCAACAGTGTTTGATGGTCAGCAAAACCTTTCATCATATAGTTTTTTTTTTTAGCAAAAATGTGTTTCTGTCATTCTTAGATTAATCTTTGGTATATTTTCATTTTTCTGATACTTTTAAAACAGCTTTTAAGATAGTTTTGTCATTAATGACATACATCACTAAAGATGGCCACCATTCGCAATTTTTGAAGATCTTTTCTGTTGAGGTTACTTGCTAAATGTACACACTAGCTAAATTCATACTGGGAATCTATTAGGATGGTGCTAGCAGATGTTTCTGATGGTAAACAGCACAGCACTGTATCCAGATAATTAAATTCTTCATGGCAGACATGGCACAAGAATGGGAACTTTTAAAAACGTTAGCATCCCGCATGTAAGTTTAGGAATGAAAGAAAGTGTAAAGGAAAATGGGTATATTGATGTATGGATGTTTTTGCCAGGAAAACATTATTGCTGGAAAACACTTTATGGTGACTAACAAATACTGCTGCTTTAAACTGGCACCCAAGTCCATTAAGCGGAATCTGAGCAACTCCACTTTCAGCTTCAGAACTAGAAAGCAATGTTTGTGTGCACTCTCCTGCTCCTGTAACTTGTATGGTTATTGTAACCTCATTCAGCACCCTCATGTCCTAATGGACAGCTCAGTTTCACTATGCGGGGGGAGGGGGGTGCACAACAGAATTTAGTTTTATATGGCACCTGTCACTCGTCAAGTCTACCAAAGGAATTTACAAAGCAGTGAGCTCGCTATAAACACTTTCACATTAAGAACAAAGCACTGAGCTACATACTAGTAGTGCAGAGACTGTGTGGAGTGAAATACAGCAGCCAGTATGAGAGCAGTGACATCTTGTACACAGCTACAGATGGACATAACTAGCCACACTCAGCTGATCTACCCCCCACCTAAGCAGTCCATAAAACTTAACTGTCTGTCTGCTTTTCTGGAGAGCTTTGCTCCAGTTAACATTCAGTGTAGCCTATTGGTTGGAAGACCCAAGTTTGAATCCCATCACTGCCATGCATTCACTGTATGATCTTAAGTAAATCACTGAACGTCTGTGTGCTTAACCTTCCCCATGTCTCTCTTTCTTTCTCTGAGCTTTCCTTAAAGATCAAATGCACATATTTCATAAAAAGCTTGAATTCACATCCCTTTGTCATGATTAGTGTTTCCTGAAATAGCATGATGTTTTGTTTTGTGTGTTTTTTTTAAATCAGCATCTGTTAATGTGCTCTGCAGTAACTAAAAACAGTGAAGAAACAGTAAAGATGTTTCTGTCCCTGTCAGTGAGCAATGACATCATACCTGTCCAGCCTGTTGCTTTACCAGTTAAGCCCCTGATTGACTGAATAAGCTGTTGCAGTTCCTAGTTAGAGCAGTCTGTAGAACTAATTGTTTTCACTCAAAGTTTATTACTAACCCATCTAGTTTGTGTTGAGATTACCTTAAAATCATTCTGTTCTCATAAACAGTTGATCATTTGGGGCTCACTGCTGAACTCAAGTGGTATGAATTAATGTCTGTGAGAAATTACCTCGTCTGTATCGCAGATGTCAGTTCTCTGTCATCAAAACTATGCATTCTATTCTGGCTACATAACACAAGGTTGTTTAATGGATATAAAATAAATCTACATTTCCGTTAATTCATAGAAGCAATGTGTCTTTGATGTAGCCTCAATAAATATGTTCATGTGATAACAATGTTGTTTACATGTCAGATTGACAAACCAGTGTCTGCCACACTGCTATTTCAGCAACATGTACTACATGAAATCATAACATTCAGTTTGTTGAGGGTTTCTGTGTGAAAATACATCATGTATGTGTATAACTAGAAATACTATATGGCATCCAGATGCCCCTGTCTCCTGCCCAGCAGTTGAGGCAGCAGCTCTCTGCTTCCCCTTTTCCCCTGCCCCAAAAGCCCCCTGTCTCCTGCCCTCATATGAGGCTGCTGCAACCCGCTGCCCACACCCTGCTGCCTCCTGCACAAACAGTTTAGGCTGCTGCATCCTGTTACCCTCTGTCCCCCGCCCTATAACACAAGATGAAAGTATTTTTTGTATTTTCTATCGGGTAGTTTTGGGCAGTGTACCAAAGGATCTGACTCTTGTGGCAGGGAGCAGCATGGTGCAACAATTCTAACTGTGGGGGCAAGAGGCTGTATGGTGCAGCAGGGCACAGTGGTATCAGGGGACACCAGGACAGCATGGTGCAGAAGCCTTGACTGTGGTGCAGGACACAGTGGGGAATCAGGGTACAGCAGCCCTGATTGTGTGACGGGGTGTATGTGGTGCAGCAGCCCTGCTCATTTGGGGCAATGGAAGTGGGTAGCAGGGTGCAGCAAAGGCCCCATCTTTGGTGGCCTGGGGCAGCATAGTGCAGCAGCCCAAACTGTGAAGGCAGAGGCCCTGGGACTCTAGGGGGAAGCAGAGCACAGCAACCCTGTGTGTGGAGACAGGAAAAGGGGACAACAGTGTGCCGTGGCCCTGACTGTGGGGGTGGGGGACAGAGGGAAGTGAGGTGCAGCAGTCTCAGCTGAGAGGCAGGAGACAGGGGCATCAGGATGCCATATAGTATTTCTAGTTATACACATACATGATGTAGTCTCACACAGAACTCCACAAAGAACTGAATGTTATGAGTTCATACAGTTCATGTTGTTGAAATAGCAGTGTGGCAGACACGTTTGTCAATCTGACATAAAAACAAAATTGTTCTCACATGAACACATTTATTGAGCCTACATCAAAGACACATTGCTTCTATGAATTAACAGAATGCAGATTTATTTTATATCCATTAAACAACCCTGTGTTATATAGCCAGAACAGAATGCAGAGTTCAGATGACAGAGAACTGACATCTGTGATACAGATAAGGTAATTTCTCACAGACATTCATTCATGTCACTAAAATTCAGCACTGAACCCTAAATTATCAACTTTTTATGAGAACAGAAAGATAAGATTTTAAGCATATCTCTCTAAACACAATCCAGATGGGTCAGTAACAAACTCTGAGTGAAAACAATTAGCTCTACAGACTGCTCCAACTAGGAACTGCAACAGCTTATTCAGTCAATCAGGGGTTTAACTGGTGAAGCGGCAGGCTGGACAGGTACGATGTCATTACTCACTGAGAGGGATAGAAACATCTTCACTGTTTCTTCGCTGTTTCAGTTACTGCAGAGCACATTAACATGCTAATTTAAAGAAAACCACAAAACCAAACAGCATGCTATTTTTAGGAAACAGTAATCATGACACAGGGACATGTATTCAAGTGAATTCAAGCTTTTTTATGAAATATGTGTGCATCTGATCTTTAACTCCCTCAGTCTTACTCAGCAGAATGTTACTTGGCTGAAAACCTACCTCCCCTCCGAAGCCCAAACCTGTATTAAGGGACCAGCTCATGGTGTCCACTCCTTGATGGTGAAAGTGGGAGCATTTCCACCATAACAAAGAGGTGTAAACAATAAGCCACCATAGGGTGTACATTATAGGATTAACGATGCATGCTCCAGGGGTGTAGTAAGGCATAAGGTCGAAGGCTGAGTGTCCTTACGCCTGTGGGAAGTGCACTGTTAATCCTTTAATGCACACCTCGGAGTGGCTCATTGTGCTTATAAAATGACTCATTTTAGATAATGAGATTTTCCTGTCCTCATAATGAGATCCGGTTTCTGATCATGCATCATTAGTATTTTAATGCATGACCATGTGACGGCTGTCATTCAGTGAGGTGTTTGGATTTATCCTTGACATTTTATAACACAGTATAAACTTGTCAGGGAGAATGTTGCCCTACCACGTGGGAAACCCACTTTTGTCTCATGTTCCTGTGTCCCTGTTCCAGACTGGAGGAGTTCTGAGAACAATGCAAAGCGAAGATTGCTATCTGCTTCTGCCCCTGTTGTGCTGGGGACTGGTGTAGCCTTGGCACCATCAGTGACCAGGTGGTATGTGCCCCCCTTCCTCGCAGGCCAGCTCTGCATAATGATTAATATTAGGGTGGTAAGCTGACGGTACCACATATTGAAAGAAATTTCATGGCGACTGAATGAATGAATGACATCCCCTGAGGTGTCATCTTTACTGGGGTATGGTCGACCCACCCTTCTTTGGTTAGGGGTCTCTGCCAGCCCCAGGTCCCACTGAATGTGGCATTTCCTGCGGTTGTTGGGAGAGTAGGAAGCAGTGGTATGGTGCAGAAGAGCCTGGGGGGTGGTGGCTAGTATCTCCAGTGAGAGCAGTCCTCAGTACAGGACCAGAACCAGAACTAATAGTTGGAGAGAGCAGACAAGAGGTGCCAAATATAGTAAAAAAAAAAAAAAAAAAAAAATTCTACCTGTTTGTGCAGCCCAGTTTTATACATACCTTTATTCCACATCCCCCAGATCATCACCTCCTTGTTTGGTATTTAGCCCCCTTCCCCCACGCTCACACGTAGGGAGGCAGTATAGCATAGTGGTTAAGGGTGTGGTTAGCCCTTAAGACCCTAAAGAAAGATAAATCTCCTGGGCCGGATGGCATTCATCTGAGAGTACTATGGGAATTGGTGGATATACTGGCTGCACCCCTGGCGGAGCTCTTCAACAGGTCGCTTGAGACAGGGAGGGTACCTAAGGATTGGCGAGAGGCACATGTGGTACCAATCCATGAAGGGGGGTCGAGGGAAGTATCAGGTAACTATAGACCCATCAGTTTGACCTCGGTGGTGGGAAAATTAATGGAGAGTATACTAAAGGAACGATTGTGGGTGTACTTGAAGGAGGTGGGAGGTCTGGATAGTCAGTAACATGGGTTTGTGCCAGGTAGATTGTGTCAAACCAATCTTGTGGAGTTCTACAAATGGGTAACATCAGAACTGGACAGGGGAAAGCCTGTGGACTTCAGCATGGCGTTTGACTCTGTTCCCCACAGTGGTCTGGTGGAGAAACTGACGGGGTTGGGAGTAGGCCCTTTGATGGTCAGATGGATTGAAAACTGGCTAGCTGGATGCACTCAGAGAGTAGTGGTCGGTGGGGAGCTCTCGAACCCTAGAGAGGTCGGTAGTGGGGTACCGCAGGGCTTGGTCCTGGGTCCGATCCTGTTTAATGCATACATATTGGACATCAGGAGGGTATAGGTGTGAAATGAGTCTCTTTGCTGACAACCCAAGATGGGAGCAGAAGTTGAGGGGAAGAGGGAGGTTGGCCCTGCAAGGGGACCTGGACACCCTGGAAAGGTGGACTCACACATGGAAATTAAATTTCAATATCACGAAGTGCAAGGTGTTACATCTTGGGTGGGGAAACCCTAAACACAGGTACACCCTGGGAGGGGAGGCTCTGGAGGCCTCAACAAGGGGAAAAAAGACCTAGGGGGTCATGGTGGATGCATGTATGAATAACTCTGAGCAGTGCAGAAGAGTGGCTAGCAAACCAAACAGGATGTTGGGATGCATCGTAAGGGGGATCACCTCTAGGAGCAGGGAAGTGATTCTGCCGCTTTACAATGGACTGGTTGGACCACACCTTGAGTACTGTGTACAGTACTGGAGACCACACTTGAAGAAGGACATACAGCTCCTTGAGAGGGTACAGAGGAGGTCAACTAAGATGATACGAGGACTAGGGGATTTGACATATGAGGACAGACTTGAGGAGCTCTGCCTGTTTTCATTGGAGGAGAGACAGGGGGACATGATTGAGGTCTTCAAGTACCTCAAGGGAATAAATAAGGTAAACATAGAGGGGATCTTTAGACTAAAGCGGGGAGGTATCACCAGAGGGAATGGTTTGAAGTTGGAAGGCGGAAGGGTGAGGGGGGAAAAGAGGAAGAGGTTTTTCACTGAGAGAGTGGTGGATCCTTGAACGCGCTGCCTGGCAGCTGGTTCAGAGATCCACAGCGTAGGGCTTCAAGAGGGGGTGGGACAGACACAGAAAGCGGATGTATCAGATGATGGCCTGGCCCTGGGGGGTGGGGATGGTTGATAGGGGTTTCTGGAACACAAGGGGGGAGGGCCTCAGTACCCAACTAGGGATCTGAGGTTCGAGCAGACTCGATAGACCGTAAGGCCTAATCTGCTGGCAATTAGTATGTTAGCACTGAGCTGCAAACCTGGAGAACTGATTTTGAATCCCACAACCACCACTTGCATACTGTGTGACCCTGAGCAAGTCACTTATTTCCACAAGTGCTCAGGATGCATCCGGAAACAAGCCTCAGCTTAGTGTGTCTTTCATCATCAAACAGTAGAAAATAAAAATAAATAAAACAGCGTTATAAACCTCCTCAGTCCCACAAACACTTTACATAATGGGTCTGCTGCCCTAAAGGCCCTGTCTCATAAGTTTCTGATTTTATAACAAAACTTAATGCCAGAATATACCATCATATGTTAGACATTAATACACAGGTCCCACCCATCATGTGGTACAGGGCTGGGTTATGTTTCTACAGAGGTAGAGGCCCACATGGACCAGTACTTGTGATCAAGTCTGTTTTACAGTAGCCTGCTCCAAGTACTCACTCATCCATTTGTCCACTCAAGACCAGGTTGGGGGTGGTCCCGGTGAGGGTGGCAGTTCCTCCGATGCTCGCCGAATAACAGACGCAGAGACTCATGCCCTTAGACAGCTTTTCATGTTTCTCCTGTCGCAGCCTCTCTTTTTCTTCTCTCATCTTGCTTTCATCTTCTACTGTGAGGGCATGGCCATTACCTTAAGGATTATGCAGAAATATATTACAAACCGTATTATGTATTGTGAAGGAAGATGAGAATATCAGCTAGATGCAAAAGGACTGAACACAACTTGATTTATTAATTATATCAGCAATAGAACATGACAGAGTGTGTGGTAATGGCTAAATTACCACACGCCCTAGGTATGTTATGAGGCATAGCTGAGTGCCTTCAGCAGCCTGCCAAGTGCAGTAATTTATGGCATTAAGGCATACTCAAGAATTTGTTATTGCACTTATAAAAGAATTTTGAAAGTTATAAAATGAAGAAAAAAGTAAAATCTGAACCATGCAGTAATGTGAAGTCATGTGACCAGTGTTGACAAATTAGCTTGCTTGTTTGATAAAACCATTTTATAATCAGCAGTTCAGCTCACCACATGGCTTCTGGCTTCACTCCAGCACTCAGTTCTCCTGCCCCGCCTAATCAGCATAAAAGAAAAAATTACTTACCATAGCAATGTTGTTTCTTCCCAGTGATACTCAGGTATTCATAACTTCCGCAGTAAGAGAACTGCCCAGAAAGAATGGAGCACATGCAAATGATGGAACCTTTTGTGTGTGACAAATTTTGAAATGCTGCCTTGAACTAACTGCCTTAGTTCTAAACCTCTCAGATTTCCTGGACGCCTGGAAAGGCAGGCCCCCAAGGACTAAGTATATAAAATAACAACAATAATAATAATTATACCCATAAACCCCAAAATAAACCCTCCAACTAGAGGGTGAAACCTTAAAAGGTACCCCCAAAAATGTCAGAATCACCTGAAAAAGGAGGGGGGGGACACTATGAACATAGTTTGAAAAGCAATGCCAGGAGGTGGCACTTATCCCCCTGAGCGCACAGTATTCAGAAGTGCAGAGGCTAATGGTTCTAGAAGGGGAGCCAGGGTGGGAAGTTCTGAATACCTAAGTATCACTGGGAAAAAACAACATTACTGTAGTAAGTAATTTTTATGTTTGCTTGCACGCATGTGCAAGAAACATAGTGCCATCATCGGAGATTTCGGAGGTGTGTCACCCCCTCCTCCAATCAGTCAGTCAGTGTTGGCGCATTTCAGAAGCCATCACGCATTCTGGAGCCATCTATGACACGCCTCCAAATGCAGTGGCATTAAAGTTGAAAGGGGAGCCACGCTGGAGTGAGCAGCGATAAGACAAGGCTGCTCCACGCAGCTCCCCCCACAGACAGAAGCGTGCGCGCTACCAAGACGCACTGTATAGCCGACGGGTGCCCAACTCGCCGGCCGTGCTGCGCTCTCCCGCCTCCCCTCAAACCCTTTGAAATGCCACGCTGGGTGCCCACCCCAGCGTGGCAGTAATCCTTAGGCCGACGGGGTGCCCAATCCCGCCGCTGGAACGCACCCCCAATCGCCTTTGTGCCACGCTGGGAGCCCACCCCAGCGTGGCAAGCAACTTAGGCTGACGGGGTGCCTAATCCCTGTCGGCTGAACGCACTTCAACCGCCCCTTGTGCCATGCTGGGAGCCCACCCCAGCGTGGCAAACGCCCCACGCCCGCGCTTTTTTTTTTTTCCCTGTAAAGAAAAACAGTCCCACGAGTCTCCCCGCCCTCCCACAACCCGCACTCCACCCACTGCGCACCCAGCCTCTCACACCCCCTCACCCCATACTTACCTCCGAGCTCGGGCGCGACGATCTTCGTGGACCGGGAACACGCCTGCACTCTTCAAAGCCGACCGCTAACTGAGGAAATGCCGGTAAGCTGTATAATGGGCTAGATAGGGGTTTCAACTTTGTTGCATATCTCAGGTATTTTTGATTTTATACCAATTAATATGTTTTGGGACCCCTTCTCATGATTGATGTCACTGTCATGGCGTTATTCGGGCCCGACGGGTGATTTCGCAGTCACTGCGCGAAATCACCCTTTGGGCCTGAATAACGCCATGACAGTGACATCATTCATGAGAAGGGGTCCCAAAACCCCATGTTGAAAATTTGATGCCAAAATTCCAAAAATGACTGTTTTATTTAGCGCGCGTTGTGCAGTTCCTACGCAGGCTTGTAAGTTCGTGAATTTTCAATATTTTCACTCCAGATTTTCAACATTGCCATTTTACCACACCTTCTTATGAGTAGTACAGCTGTCATTTTTCACATCTCACCCAAAATGTGTTTCCGCCCATGTAGCGCACAATGGCGTAGTCGGTGTGCAATATCAATGTACGAGACAATTAAGAAAATCACAGTGACACTGTTCATGAGCAGAGGTCTTAAAATGGCTATGTTGAAAATTTGGTGAAAAATTCTCAAATGACTGTTTTATGAGCGGGCGCTATGCAGTTCCTACGCACGTCCGTAAGGTCCCGAATTTTCAATATTTTCACTCCAGATTTTCAAAATTGCCATTTTACCCACCTTCTATGAGCAGTAACAGCTGCCATTTTTCACATCTCACCTAAAACATGTTTCCACTATGTAGCGTTATAATGGCGCAGTCGCAGCGTAGATCAATGTACGGACAATTAAGAAAATCACAGTGACACTGTTCATGAGGTGAGGTGTTAAAATGGCTATGTTGAAAATTTGGTGGAAAAATTCCAAAAAATGACTGTTTTATGAGCGTGCGTTGTACAGTTCCTCTGCACGCTTGTAAGTTTGCGAATTTTCAATATTTTCACTCCAGATTTTCAACATTGCCATTTTATTACACTTCCTTATGAACAGTACAGCTGCAATTTTCATATGTCGCCTAAAATGTGTTTTCAAGACGTAGCTTAATAATGGTGCTGTTGGTGCGAAGCAATGTTTAGACAGATTAAGAAAATCACAGTTACACTGTTCATGAGCAGAGGTCTTAAAATGGCTATGTTGAAAATTTGGTGACAAAAGTCCATAAATGACTGTGATACGAAAGTGAGCATTGCGCAGTTTCCACGCACCTCGTTACTTCATGACTTTGTAATATTTTCAGTCCAGATTTTCACCAGTGACATTTTTCCACACTTCCTTATGAACAGTACAGCTGTCATTTTTCACAACATGGCTGAAGTGTGTTTTCACAGTTTCAGCGCAGAGATGGGTGGTCGCTGTGGGAAATCATTGTTCGCACAGATAAAGAAAACACAGTGACACTGTTCATGATCAGAGGCACCAAAATGCCTGAGTTGACAATCTGCTGTAAAAATTCCCCAACCTAATTATATTACGGGTGTGCGTTGCACAGTTTCTATGTACGCTCGTGACTTCACCATTTTTTTAAATATTTTTAGTACACATTTGCAACATTGCCATTTTTTACACCTCCCCATGAACAGTACAGCTGTCATTTTTTACATCCTGTTCGGAATGTTTTTGCACCTGTGGTGCTAAATGCCGTAGTCACTGTGCATAAGCAGCTTCCGGCTAACAAAGTGATATTCCCCCTGTTCATGAGGTGGGGTCACAAAACAAACATGTTGAAGATTTGGAGTGAAAATACCAACGAATGCCTGAGGTATTAGGGTTTCCAACTATAATGCCCAACCCTGTAGAGAATGACAGGCATCAGGGGTGTGACTTGGGATTCTTGCCTGTGATGCTCATACCATTCCACACCCTGCAGTCAGTGAGAGGCATCAAGGTATGCCTTGGACTCTTCGCCCCAAACTTCACCCCATTCTCCATATCGCACCCATCTCACCATATTTCCAATGAAATGGGTGCGCAAGGGCCAAAGACCCTAAGGAACACCGTGACACTTGTCAGTGTCTGCAGGGTGGGGTGTGGTGAAATGGCATGGCCGTTATGCCTGACGACCCAAACGCACACCCCAATGCCTGTCACTCTCTGCAGGGTGGTGGTGGGGTTGGCTTCAGTTCAATACTTCACTGCCATTCCTATTATGCAGCTCTGTAACTTCTACACTACCACTGCCAATGCCAGCAAGCAAACATTCGGCATTGACAAATGCTTGTTTCTTCTAACCCCAGTAATACTCAGGTATTTATAACTTCTGTAGACCACGAAGCAGTACCTTTGGAGGTGGGCACAGAACCTATTTTGGAAACAGACTCTACAGGACTGCCGTGCCTGAACCTAGTATCACCCCTTGCCTGGATGTCCAGATTGTAATGCTTTGTAAAGGTGTGTGCTGTTTTCCAGGTAGCTGCTTTACTGATGTCCACTAATGGAACATCCCTGGCAAATGCTATGGTAGCAGCTGTGCCTCTTGTGGAATGGGCCCTCAGTCCTGTTGGGGGTTCCTTTCCAGCTTTAGTGTAACAAAACTGAGTACAATGTACTATCCATTGAGAAATGGAACTTTTTGATGCTGGGTTACCCTTTCCCACATCCCCATAAGTCAGGAACAGCTGTTTTCTGTCCTGCCTATGGTCTTTAGTGGCTGTCATATAGTAGCTAAGAGCTCTCTTGGTATCCAGACTGTGGAGTCTCCTTTCACCAGAGGTAGAGTGCTCAGTGAAAAAGACAGGTAGGGTTCTGGTTTGGTTCAGGTGGAAATCAGAGACCATTTTAGGGAGAAATTTCCTGTTCGTTCTCAGGACCACCTTATCTCTGTGGAATGAAATGTAGTTCTGATCAATGCAGAGAGCCTGGAGCTCACTGATTGTTCTTGCAGAAGTCATTGCCACTAGGAAAACTGTTTTCCATGTGACATATTTCAAATGAGCCAAAGACATGGGCTTGTAGGGAGGCCCCATGAGCTTAGCTATGCACGCATTCAGGTCCCATGTTGGCACCGGTTCCCTATGAGGGGGGTGCAAATGGGCGAGGCCCTTAAAGAACCTCTTGAAGATAGGATCTGAAGCCATTGACACATTCTGTCCAGCTGATATGTAAACAGATGCTGCAGCCAGGTGGACCTTGAGGGTACTGGACTGCAAGCCCAGAGAATGTAAATAAGTAAGATAGTCAAGTACAGCTGGGACCCCAGCTTGTGCTGGTGCCAGTTCCTTGGTTGAACACCAAATAGAAAACCTCTTCCATTTTGAGGCGTAGGTTTTCTTAGTGGAGAGCTTCCTGTAACCCTTAAAATGTCCAATACACTTTCAGAAAGATGCAAGCCTACATATTCTAGGTCCTCAAGAGCCAAGTCTTGAGCCTGAGTGACCTGAAGTTCGGATACAGGAGCCTCCCCTGGTTGGAGGTTAGCAGACTGTGCCTCTGAGGAAGGTGTATTGGCTCGGACACAGACATGGAGAGCAGTAGAGAGTACCATGGCTGCCTGGCCCAGTCTGGTGCTATGCTGATTGGGACCTGAGCTTGAGCAATACCCTGTACACCAGAGGGAAGGGAGGAAAAGCATACAGATGCTTCCCTGACCAATTCAGAGCCGGAGCATCCAGGGGGACTGTTCCCCGATCTGGTGGTCTGCAACAGTGTCGTGGCAAGTGGCGGTTCTGGTGGGACGTGAACAAGTCTACCTCGGGGGTGCCCCACCTCCTGAAAATCACTTCCACCACTTGCCTGTTCAAGGTCCATTCATGATGGGCCTAATTGATTCGACTCAGAGTATCTGCGAGGGTATTGTCTTTCCCTGGCAGATGGATTGCCTGTAGGGAAACTCCCAGAGAGTATGCCAGGCTCCAGATTTTCATGGCGTCTGTGCAGAGAGGGCTTGACCTTGTACCTCCCTGCTTGTTCTTGTAGTACATTGTGGTGGTATTGTCTACCCTGACTTGCACCACCTTTCCCTGTACTAGTATTGTGAAAGCCTTTAGTGCCAGAAACACTGCTCTGAGTTCCAGCAGGTTTATGTGCTGGAGTGACTCTGCACTTCACCAAGTGCCCTGGGTTGTGTGGTCCTCCAAATGGGCGCATCCCCCCCAACTAGAGATGCACCTGTTGTGAGAACAACTGATGGGGACTCTTGCTGAAAGGGAACCCCTTCTCTTAGATTGGATTTCTCTTTTCACCACTGACGTGCCTGTAGCAAAGTTTTTGTTACTGGGATTAACTTTGAGAGAGGATCTCTTCTTTGTCATCAGTGTGGTCTTAGGTGGAACTGGATGTCTCTCATTTGGAAACTGGAACTTAGGACTGTGCCTGTGGCCACAGCCATGTGGCCCAGAAGCAGTAGGAACTGCCTTGCAGTTTTTGGCTTGTGCAGGCTGAATGAGTCTGCAATTCGCTGGGTACACCTTACCCTGTCCAGAGGCAGGTAAGCCCTGCCCTGCAGGGTGTTGATCTCTGCCCCTATGAACTGCAGCACCTGTGCAGGTAGAAGGACAGATTGTTTGTGGTTTATCAGGAACCCCAGGGACTCCAGAAGCCTCTGGGTGATCTGCAGGTACTGACTGACTTGCTGTGGTGATTTTCCTACCACCAGCCAGTCATCCAAATATGGGAACACTGTGACACCTTGTCTTCGAAGGTGTGCCACAACCACTGCCAAGCACTTTGTGAACACTCTTGGAGCTGAAGTGAGACCGAATGGCAGTGTTGCAAATTGGTAGTGACCTGATGGGAACCTGAACCTGAGGTATTTTCTGTGAGACTCCCCTATGGGGATGTGGAAATAGGCATATTTTAGGTCCAGTGATGCCAACCAATCTCCTTTTTTGGAGTGTTGGCAGAATTAATGACAGTGTTACCATTTTGAAATTTGGCTTTGTCAGATACTTGTTTAGTACTCTGAGGTCTAAGATAGGCCACCACTCCCCATTTTTCTTGGTGGTGAGAAAGTACCTTGAGTAAAACCCCTTTCCTTCCTGTTGAGCTGGGACAGGCTCAACTGCCTTTGACAGTAGCAGGTTTCGAACCTCTTCCTCCAACAGCTTCTTTTCTGTGAGGAAGAATGGTCTGAATACTCTGGTTCTCAGAACAGGAAGGGATTTGAAAGTCAAAGACAGTCCCTGACTTATTACCTCCAGGACCCACTTTTCAGTGGTAATTTCTTGCCAAGCCTGGAGGTGATGAGCCAGCCTGCATCCAACAGGTAGAGAGGAGGAGGCCTGTAAAAGCACGTCAGGGTGTTTGTTTACTCTGGGGCTGAGTCTGGGGTTGAGATCCCTGCCTGGAGCTCCTTCTACCCCTACCTCTGAAGTACCCTTGCTGGTGATACTGCTGGTATTGAGGTGCAGCCATTGCCTGGAAAAAGGGCCTGTTATGAAAGGACCTGCCCCTGCCTCCCTTCCCCTCCCATAGAGTCTGATGGATGGGGAGGCCTTCTCTTTGGCTGAATTGCTGTTGAAGGTGGCTTTGTATTCGTCCAGCTTCTTCATGTAAGCCACTGTTTTGTTTCCAAAAAGGGAATTACCCTCAAGAGGGAAATCCATTGCCTTTGTTTGTGTGTCCTGGGTAAGATTTGTAGCTCTTAGTCAGGCAAACCTCCTTTGAGCAACAGTATTGGCAATCTACCTATGTATCATTAGAATCAGCAGCCATTGGAAACTGATATTTGACTGCTTCCAAGCCAAACCAAGCAGTTTCTGCAAGATCAGCTGACAAGGGTGATGTGGCCTTATCTGCCATAGCCAAGACAGAGTGCCACAGTGACTTTATTTTTTTATTTATAACCCCTAGGTGGTGCTATCCCAAGGGCTACTACCCCTGCCTGCTTGGCTAGTAGCAGGTTAAGGGGCCTGAGTTCTGAAACGGGTGCCTCCACCTGGAGGTCAGGGTTGGTAGTGGTCAAGCTAGCCTAGGTGCAGCCCTCCGTGACACTGTAACCCCCCTCTTTCCCCTCTAGTGGCCTGAACACTGTACAATAATCACTTTCATAATACCCCTGGTACACCACACAAGTACCCACACTGTTTGCACTTACCACCAGGGCTGGTTCCTCTGGCTCGACCCTGGGGACCCCCTGTAAAACAAGGTTAAGCACAGCAAATAGCAACAATACAGTACTTTGAGCACAAACTGAACCACAGTCAGATTACATGCAGAAAAGTTAGATCTGATTTATTCAGGGACTTGAAGAAGGAGGCAAAATCAGGTTAATTAGCTTAAAGGTTATATCAATCAAACAGTTATGCATGTGCTTTGAGTCCCCCCACACAGTCCAGCTCTGGGTACCCAGGTAGAGAAGAGATGGGCTAGCCAGGACAATTGCCTGGGGTTGCAGCTGGATGGGGCCCTGTGATGGAAAACACAACATGCACAGTACACAATATTTGTAATCCGGAGCCAGAGGGCTCAGTTCGTAAAGGAAACGAAACAACAAGACAATCAGATGACACACTCAGATTAAGCTGTTGGTGCAGGGAGCTACCCTAGTATTTACTCACGATACCCAAGACTGACACAGGCTGGACAAATCGAGACCGCAGGGTGGTTGATCTGAATGCCAGGAGAAGCAGGGCCACACAAGTCGCAGAGGCGTCGTTCCTGTTCAAGCGTGGAGCGTGGGGGCTGATCCCCAGGCAGGTCTCTCGTTGATGGCTTCTCTGTGCAGTGGGTGGTCTGGCTGGGCCAGTCTGGCAAAGCCCAGACCACATGGAGACAAGTTCGGATGCAGTCCATTTTGGGCTGGATACAGCTTCCAGCAAGCAGAACACAGTTCACACAGTGGGGAACTACAGTAACTCACAACCCACTAGCAGCTCATAGCACATTTACATGTAAGAGAATTCTACTGTACCAGGCAAAGTGCTCCCTGGTCACAATTGCAAAGTCTCTGCACACACCGGGAGCTTAGGGGTAGCTGGAACTCCTGACAGGCCGATCGCATTCAGCAAAAATATTCAGTCTTCTTCAGGTTGAGCCTGGCCCACTTCAGTAGCTTATTTTAGTCACACAAATTTGGATTTAGTCCAAAATAATTCTTTTCTCTCCCTCTCATGGAGCAGCAGCAGACATGCAGGCAAAAACTCAGCCCTTTCACAGTTTTCCCATGCGAATCCACTCAGGATTTCTGCCCAAAATTACTTCAGCTCCTTCTTCTTGAGCTTCCAGCTAAGAACTAAACTGAAAACTGTAAGCAGCCCGGGACTTCCCCAAGATCCAAAAGATTTGGTTGGCTGATTTGGCTGTCAGTCAAAGCAAGAGTACCCCCTTCAGTTGTAAAAAAGGCGCAAAAACTCAAACCACAGTTCCTATAGATTTTGAATTCAGACAGCTCCTGTAGTCCGGCTACATTTTAGGTCCCACCAGAACTGATTGGTCCAATTTGCAGTCCAGGACCAAGATAGTGGAGACAAACAAAACAGTCCTTGCTACAAAGAAAACAGGTTAGACAAATTACATTATCATTATCGTTCTAAATGATTTTCAGCAAATAGTTACATCTTTCAACAGAGCTCCATCTCAGATTACTTATGCTGCAATCAAGCAGCTCTTAAAAAGACAGTACACAGAGGCTATACAAGCTCTGGTAATCACATTTAAACTGCTAAAACACAGGACACCAGCCTAGCAGTGAGCATTTAGGCAAGCTCAAGGAAGATTTTTTGGGAACCCCCATTTGTAGGGGGGTTAGACCCTTCCCTGCCTGGGAAAACTTGGCGTCCGCGTCAAGTCTGTACCATTATAACATTGAAAATGCAACATATACAAGATATGTATACCATTAGCAAGCTATACAAGTACTATCTGATTCATCAATTGGCATAACTTGTCACTTTACTATACATTTCAATGTACTCCACTATATAATTTCCATTCTGACAATGCATCATGCATATTTCACACAGGTAAATTGAACATTACTATACAGAATCATGTAATAAATTCTTGTACTCTAAACAATGCAAGAGGGGGCCCTTCCCTATCAGCTAACTTGGGGCTGGATGGGGCAGGGGTACCACGGTGAGAGGGCAGGACAAGTAACCTGGAATGGGCCGTCAAGCTCAATTTGGGCAGTGAGCTCTGAGAGACATAAACACTTTTGTGGACTACATTGAGAGGCAAATCCACTGGCCTCCCAGGGGAATCGTAACTGAAGCGCACTACTGGCTTGACAGCTCGGCCAGTCTTTCTGGGGTGAACAACCACAGTCTATGTACTTTCAGCAATGGTCTTGGAGCTTTCATCACTTGTGAGGGGTGCCTCTGCATGAAGGGAAATGTCCAAGCTGGGAGCACTGTCAGCCCCTTGCTCTGTAGTCTCTGTTTCTACAACACTTGGCTCATTTTGAAGACACTCTGGCACTGAAGGGGGGTTGTCAGCACTCTCATAGTGTTCCTCAAGTTCTGGCATGTCACCAGAAAGACTCATATCATCAGCCTCTCCTTCAGGCAAATCAAACAGTTCCACGATACACAAAGACTCAGCATCCTCAGACATGATACTTTGCACTTCATCTTCAGGGAGCATTGACTCCAAGGATGATGCTGGGGCGTTAGGCAGTCCAGAAGGTCCAGCTTCATCCCCATAATTCAACATAGGATTTCCACGAAACAACTGGCTCAGTTCATATGAGAGGTAATAGGCATTATCACACTCACTGTCATCCGAGTTAGACTGGCAGTCACTATCATTCTGGGCTGGCTGCAGGGCAAGTCTTAAATCAGCAACCACGGGGGCAGGCTGACTCTGTTTCTTTCTTGCAGCAGCACGAGTCACTGGTCCAGGGGAATCAATCTCGGTGGGTTCAGCCTCAATTATAACTTGATCATTAGGTAGCAAGTGGTTACAGTGCATGGTCTTGACAGCTTTGGAGTTATTCTCTGGGCGCACTTTGTACAATGGCAAATCATTCAGCTTTCCAACTATGATATGGGGAAGATGGTGCCATTGATCAGCAATTTTGTGTTTACCATGCAATCCTAAATTTTGCAACAACACAGGGTCTCCAGACCTAAGCTATTGAGCCTTTACTTTTCTATCATGTCTCTCTTTGTTGGCTAGATTTCATTTGGTGGCCATTGTCTGGGCCAGTTGATAGGCATGGTTCAATTGAGCTTTAACTTTTTGTACATATTGCAGGTAATCTTCGGCTCGGACCCCATCGGGAGAAACCCCAAAACAGACATCAAAAGGCAGCCGGGCCTCTCTCCTGAACATGAGGCGGTAGGGAGAGAACCCGGTAGCATCATTCTTCGTGCAATTGTATGCGTGTACCAAGGTGCTAATCTGCTGGCTCCATTTATGCTTATCTTTGGGTGGAGGGTGCCTAGCATGTCTAGCGGGGTGCGGTTAAAGTGTTCTGGTTGAGGATCCCCCTGCGGGTGATATGGGGTAGTTCTTGACTTTTGCACCCCCCCGTAGAGAGAGCATTTCTTTGATTAGCCGACTCTCAAAGTCCCAGCCCTGATCAGAGTGAATTCGCTGGGGGGCACCATAGTGGACAAAGAAATTTTCCACTAGCACCTTGGCCACGGTAGATGCTTTTTGATCTTCGGTGGGAAAAGCTTGTGCGTACTGTGTGAAATGGTCCGTAACCACTAACACATTGCCAATGTTTTGCTAATCAGGCTCTAAACTCAAGAAGTCTATGCAGACTAGTTCCATTGGGGTGCTTGTAGTAATGTTGACAAGGGGGGCAGCCCTCTGAGGCAGGGCTTTTCTCTGCAGGCAGTGACTACAAGTCCTTACATGGTGCTCAATATCGGTCCCCATCTTGGGCCAGTAGAGTCGAGATCATACTAGGTCAAGGGTCCGGTCGATACCAAGGTGGCCCATATGATTGTGGAGGGACCTCAGTACCAAATCTTTGAAGGCTGTGGGCAGGACCAATTGTTGCTTGTCTATTTGGCCACCCTAATCTACAGTCTTTCTATACAACAACTGATTAATCAGCTTCAACTTGGGGCCTTCTTTAAACAATAAAGTGGTTTGCAGATCAGAGGAACACAACTTGGACACATCTTTTCCTGCACGAAGGGTGTCAAGTGCTGGCTGAATCATAGGATCTCGAGATTGAGCCCACTAAATGCTGTCATTGTCAAACTGAGGTAGTGCACTAATATCTAGAGCAGAGAAGTGGCAATACGCAGACGGTATGCAGGTGTCAGAGGGGCCCAAGCAATCTACGAAGCAGTCCGCTGTGTTCGTAGACATCTGTTCATTTCTATCAAACTTTTGGCACAATGCTCGGATGTCAGGTTCAGACAGCCTGACCAGCGGCCCTTGGAAATGAGCCTCCGAGATAGGGCGTCAGCATCAATATGATTCAGGCCTGGTCTGTATTCGACAGCATAATCATATGTTGACAATGCTGAAAGCTACCGGTGCCCCATGGCATCTAACTTAGCTGAAGTCTGTACATAGATCAATGGGTTATTGTCATTCCTCACCAATATTTTTGCCCCATAGAGGTAATTATGAAACTGGTCGACACTGGCCCATTTTAACGCAAGGAACTCCAACTTGTGCATAGGGTAGCTTCGCTCTGATGGGGTCAAGCTCCTACTGGCGAATGCCACTGGTCTCAAACCATCCTCATGGTCTTGATACAGTACAGGTCCTAGATCCTGCAGACTGGCATCAGTATGCAGCACATAGGGTTTGGTGGGATCAGCATAAGCGAGGATGGAGGCGTGGGTGAGCTGGTGTATGACTTTGTGGAAAGCTGCTTCACAGTCAGGCATCCAACGGGACCCGAAAAGTTCACCTGGGTGGAAATATGCTTTGTCTGGTTCTTAGATGGACCCTTTTTTGTATTTCTGATTGGTAGGAGGGTAACCCTGGGTAAGATTCAAGAGTGGCCGAATCACTTTGGAATAGTCCTTTATGAACTGGCGGTAGTAGCCACAGAATCCCAGGAAATGTAGTTCTTTAAAATTGTGGGGCTGGGGCCAAGTGGTCAAGGCTTCAACTTTATTAGGATCAGTCTCTATCCCCTCTGTAGACACTATGTGCCCCACATACTTCACAGAGGTTTGGAAAAACTGGCACTTGTCGATGGACAGCTTGAGGCCGAAATCTTCCAGTCGGTCTAGTACTTTGAACAGTCGACTCTCATGTTCCTCTAGGGAGCTCCCAAACACAATGACATCACCCAAGTACACCAGGCATTCCAGCAAATTCATGTCTCCCACCGCTCGTTCCATCAGTCGCTGGAAGGTGGCTGGGGTGCCCAATATCCCCTGTGGCATTCTCAGAAATTCGTAGAACCCCAAAGGACAGATGAAGGCTGTCTTCTCATCGTCCTCTGGAGCCATCGGAATCTGGTAATATCCACTGCGAAGATCCAACACTGAGAACCATTTGCTCCCATTCAAACAATCCAGAGCATCTTGTATACGGGGCATGGTGTATTGATTGGGGATGGTCTGCAGATTCAGAGTTCGATAATCAACACACATTCTCACAGATCCGTTCTTCTAACGCACAACCACAATGGGAGAAGCATATGGGGTCCTGGATTCTTGTATCACACCAGCCGCGAGCATTTCCTGCAAGTGTCTTCTCACATCGTCTATGTCTGCAGGGGCTAGGCGTCGAGACCTCTCTCGAAATGGCCATTCATCGTGCAGGCGTATGTGATGCTCTGCACCCTGGACACATCCCACGTCCCATTCCTTCAACGAAAACACTTGATCTCTCTGGGAAAGTTTCTGGCTAATTCTAGTCTTCCATTCAGCTGGCAACAGGGAGTCACCAAAATCAAACAAGTCAGGAGTCACTCTGTCTGTCTTGCCAGGGTGCTTGTTGCTGGGCAACACTGCAGTGTCTGCGCAGTGTACCGTAGCTAGGGTGCTTCCTCTATTCACCCGGATTTCCCGATCTGACACATTATGAATCTGGACCATCACTCGTCATGCATAGGCATGAGCACAAGCTGGCAAGATGCTGGGCTTAACCAATAATCCTTCCAGCAATTTTCCATTGCCTGGTGCGTCCAACATCAGTACTTTGTTCTTGACATCTTTGCGGAGGCGGACCTCCCCTTGAACGGTACACTGGGCGTTAGGGGCCAGTACCATTGAATCGGGATCCTTCTTCCACACGACCCCTACCGGTTCATCCTGGTCCACTCCCTTGGGGTTCTGTTGCAAATCATAGGCCCTCTTGATCAGAGTGGGAATTCTTAGGGCCTTCCCAGTCCATTGCCCTTGTTTCTCGCGACAGAGTTGCGCCAGTCTCCCAAACATATGGACGTTGGTCCCAGTTAACAGGGGAACCCCATCATACAGACCAGTAGGGGGACACAGTAAGGCCAGTGTCTCAACTTGCTCCTCTACACCAGTTACAGCTGCAGGAAATGACAACCAGAGGTTGACATATCCTAGGTAGGGATAAGACTTGTCGCTCAGCCACCACACATGCAGGCCTTCCAGGGATTGTAAGGGCACAGCAGATAAGTGTTTTTCATACCAGTCCTAAATACAATGGTCACCTGCGACCCACTGTCCAGCACAGCCTGAGTAGGAATACCATTCACAGCCACCGTAGTCTCCATTGAAGGGCCCACTATTTTGGACCAGTCTGGAGGGACAGCAGCAGGGGCCTGGAGAAATGATTTAGCCACATAGGGATTTGAGTTACTACTTCTTGAACCCTCACTGCGGTCATTTTGGGTACTCCTTGACCGCTGATTCATTCTCTGAAGTGCTCCTTGAAGCCTGTATACAACTTTATCTAGGTCTTTTGTGGACCAGCATTCTCTCTTCATGTGCCCATGCTTCCCACAATTATGGCAAAATATGTTCTCTGGGATTTGGGGTGGCCGAGGCATCACACTGGGAGCTGGGGTGGTGGTACTACCAACTGAAAACCTTGGTGCCATATCTGTCTGCTGTGTGGTGAACATTTGGAGACATCTTGTCAGTTCTCTTACTTACATAGTCAAGGCATTGAGTTTCGAGCTGTTGTCAGCAGGAGATGCCTAGGTGGACACCCCCACCCCCATAGCAGATGCAGTTGGATAAGGGTCAGTGCCTGTACTTGCAGAAGCAGCCTTCATAAAGAGACTGTTTTTTATTTCCCTGAACTTCCTCAGGAGTTCATCCCATAGCGGCACACCCTCATTGGTCCCCACTTCGGAAGGGCCTTCCGATGCCGTGATCACTTGGGCTGCGCTTACCCTAGAATTACAATCCCCCTCTTCATCTTCAACCTCCCGGAGTTCTTTTATCAAGTCACAATAGTCCAGTGGGTTATCCCTTCTTTCTGGGAGCCTTAATTGAAGGAGCTGCAATTTAGAATATTTTGCATGTTGCAGTATGTGCACCAACCTCACATGGTTTAAGTCACTGGCGGCTACCCCACCTTTTCGGTAAGGCTTTGGAGTGCTCTTTCCATACGAGTAACATATGCAGATAAACTTTCCCCTGGCCATTGCTTTGTACCTTGAAATTTCCACATCAAGTTCTCTCCTGACTCAATGCTCCCAAAATTGCCTTCGAGTGCGGATAGGTACTTCTGGGCAGATGCATCAGGGTTTGTGGACCTCAGAAATTTAATGGCCTCTAGGGCGGGACCCCTCAAACTTTCTATGATCCTTTTCTGTTTCTCAGCCTCCGCACACTGCCATTCAGGTACCAACGGGGCAATACAATCTATCTAGGTCTCCCAATCACCCTCCCCTTGGGGCGTGGAGAGGGTGCCAGAGAAGATTCTCAACCTCAGTAAGAGTCGTGACTAATGGCAGGTACAGATATAGGAGCCAGCATTGGCATGGGCACAGAAGGAGGGCCAAAAACGGGTGCTGGAGCGGGAGGGGATTTTGGGGGAGGAACATCCCCAGGTGGCAGGAATAGTTTCTTTAAGTCCTCCACAGTTTTCCTTCCTCCAGCAACAACTTAGCAAATTTCTCCTCAAAGTCTTAGATAGTGGGGGCCTCATTCTCCCAGGGTCTTTACTGTCTTTAGTTATCACTTTCCAGGCAGTGAGGGCTCCTTCGGGGGTGACAGTCCATGGCACTTTGGAACTGTCTACTGGGTCCTTACACTCTACTAATGCCATGAAACTTTGGGCGAGCAGATTAGCCTGTCGACCCCCCACTACAGGGTTTTGTAAACATTCGACCTTGGAAAGTACTCCCTCTACAGTGTCCTTATTGGTACCCAGGGGAATATCCAAGATAACTACAGCATTTTGGGGGTCGATCTCCTGCCCAGTACACAACCCCCCCAACTGGTGTACAGCCACTTCTGTTGGGGTAGCCATTTATTTTTAACAGCAATTCGCAAATTTGGCCACTAGAAGACACAAAATCCCAGCGGTGAGCTTCCAAGACGTAACCCCTAGGTGGCGCTATCCCAAGGGCTACTACCCCTGCCTGCTTGGCTAGTAGCAGGTTAAGGGGCCTGAGTTCTGAAACGGGTGCCTCCACCCAGAGGTCAGGGTTGGTAGTGGTCAAGCTAACCTGGGCACAGCCCTCTGGGACACTGTAACCCCCCTCTTTCCCCTCTAGTGGCCTGAACACTGTACAATAATCACTTTCACAGTATCCCTGGTACACCACACAAGTACCCACACTGTTTGCACTTACCAGCAGGGCTGGTTCCTCTGGCTCGACCCTGGGACCCCCTGTAAAACAAGGTTAAGCACAGCAAATAGCAACAGTACAGTACTTTGAGCACAAACTGGAACCACAGTCAGATTACATGCAGAAAAAGTTAGATTTTGATTTATTCAAGGGACTTGAACAAGGGAGGGGCAAATCAGGTTAATTAGCTTAAGGGTTATATCAATCAAGCAGTTACGCATGCGCTTTGAGTCCCCCCACACAGTCCACCTCTGGCTACCCAGGTAGAGAAGAGATGGGCTAGCCAGGACAGTTGCCCGGGGTTGCAGCTGGTTGGGGCCCTGTGATGGAAAACACAACATGCACAGTACACAATATTTGTAATCCGGAGCCAGAGGGCTCAGTTCGTAAAGGAAACGAAACAACAAGACAATCAGATGACACACTCAGATCAAGCTGTTGGTGCAGGGAGCTACCCTGGTATTTACTCACGATACCCAAGACTGGACACAGGCTGGATGAAAATCGAGACCGCAGGCGGTTGATCTGGAATGCCAGGAGAAGCGGATCCCACACAAGTCGCAGAGGAGTCATTCCTGTTCAAGCGTGGAGCACGGGGGCTGGCCCCCAGGCAGGTCTCTCGTCGATGGCTTCTCTGTGCAGTGGGTAGTCTGGCTGGGCCAGTCTGGCAAAGCCCAAACCTCATGGAGACAAGTTCAGATGCAGTCCATTTTGGTCTGGATACAGCTTCCAGCAAGCAGAACACAGTTCACACAGTGGGGAACTAACTCACAACCCACTAGCAGCTCATAGCACATTTACATGTAAGGGAATTCTACTGTACCAGGCAAAGTGCTCCCTGGTCACAATTGCAAAGTCTCTGCACACACCGGGAGCTTAGGGGTAGCTGGAACTCCTGACAGGCCGATCGCATTCAGCAAAAATATTCAGTCTTCTTCAGGTTGAGCCTGGCCCACTTCAGTAGCTTACTTTAGTCACACAAACTTGGATTTAGTCCAAAATAATTCTCTTCTCTCCCTCTCATGGAGCAGCAGCAGACATGCAGCCAAAAACTCAGCCCTTTCACATTTTTCCCATGCGAATTCGCTCAGGATTTCTGCCCAAAATTACTTCAGCTCCTTCTTCTTGAGCTTCCAGCTCAGAACTAAACTGAAAACTTTAAGCAGCCCGGGACTTCCCCAAGATCCAAAAGATTTGGTTGGCTGATTTGGCTGTCAGTCAAAGCAAGAGTTCCCCCTTCAGTTGTAAAAAAGGCGCAAAAACTCAAACCACAGTTCCTATAGATTTTGAATTCAGACAGCTCCTGTAGTCTGGCTACATTTAGGTCCCACCAGAACTGATTGGTCCAATTTGCAGTCCAGGACCAAGATAGTGGAGACAAACAAAACAGTCCTTGCTACAAAGAAAGCAAGTTAGACAAACTACATTATCATTATCATTCTAAATGGTTTTCAGCAAATAGTTACATCTTTCAACAGAGCTCCATCTCAGATTACTTATGCTGCAATCAAGCAGCTCTTAAAGAGACAGTACACAGAGGCTATACAAGCTCTGGTAATCACATTTAAACTGCTAAAATGCAGGACACTAGCCTGGCAGTGAGCATTTAGGCAAGCTCAAGAAAGACTTTTTGGGAACCCCCATTTGTAGGGGGGTTACAATTAATTTTTCCTTTTTTTTTATTTGTTTTAGTCTTTGGTAACCAGGTAACTGGTACTGTGCTGCATAGGCTTGAAGATTAGCCTGCCTGATGGCCAAAGAGGCTGACAAATACCCCTTCCATGGCAATGTTGTCAATTTTTATGGACTCTTTTTCTGGTGGGTGAGAAGCCAGGGGCACTTTAGCCTTGTCACAGGCTATTGCCTGCACCACCCCCTGATGGTGAGGGTGGGAAAACAGAAATTTTACACCCTCCCTGTCCAGCTGGTATTTCTTTTCCAATCGCTTATCAAGAGGGGGGGAACAAATTAGGAGTCTGCAAAATCTTCAAAGCATCTTTTCTGAATAATTTATTGACTGGGAGGAAGAGCTTTTTAGTGGATGTTAACCCCATCATCTCAAGATATTCTTCCTCCTCCTCATCCTGTATTTTCTCACTTGTGGTGATGTCCAGGGTATCAGTCGTCCTTCTCACAAAAGTGAAATGTGAGGAATAATCCTCGGTAGCTCTGGGAGGAGAGCCAAGATCCTGCTCGGGGGAAACCTCAGGTTCAATGGGTTTCCCCTCCTCCTGACACTCCCCATAATCCTCCTCTTCAAAAAATAAAGAAGTTGTTTAATGGCTAACTTGGGCAGCTGGGGTTTGCCCAGATGGCTGCTGGCCAGAAGAAAAAAGTCCCTGCAAGGTTTTTACCACTTTGAACGCCTATGCTATCTCCTGAGGAGAGGGGAGAGCCAAAGCACCCACAGAAGTCCCCTTTTTTCATTCAGTAGGGGGTTCTGTGTGCTTTAATTTTTTATTATTTTCTTGAGGGAACCGGGGAGTCAGCCAGTGCAGCAAGCCTCTTAGGCCCCATCCACACTGCACTGCTCAGACCCCGTAATGGATAGAAACCGTTACAACCGGGGAGCGGTGCAGTGTGTCTACACTGCCGCAGTGTCCGTTACGGGACCGGCACTGCCGGTCCACACTTCAGGAGCCGGGCGACCATTACCGTGGCACCCGATCCCACAATGCAGCTAGCGCTGTGCTAGGGGACCAGTGCCACGCGTCCACACTATGCCCGGTAACGTTACCGAGGCATAACCGATTTCATAACCGTTGTTGAAACCACCTCATATGTGGTTTCAACAACGGTTACGAAAACGCCTTCTGTAATGTTACAGGTGTAAATGCAAACCGTTGCGGTAACGGTTTGGGCACTCTGTAACATTGCAGAGGGGTAGTGTGGACAGGGCCTTAGAAGTCATTTTTTCACCCTTCTCAGAGGCTGAATGTAAAACTGCAGTGGTTTCACTTTCACCTACAGCAGAAGAGGGTGTCAGCTGGTCAGAGACTGAGGGACCCTTAGGTGGAGGAGGTTTTTCCTTTAGCCGTTCCAGGCATTTTTCCAGTTTTTTCTGGGAAAGTTTCACAAATATCACAATCTTCTTTTAGGTGATCATAGCCAAGGCAGGCAACACACAAACTGTGCTTTTCTGTCTTGGCAAATACTTCCCCACAATCAGAACAGTTTTTAAAACCAGGTTCACTGGTTTTCTTTTCCGGTTTTTCAGTCATTTTTATCGGGTACTGATAAAAAATGTAAACCACTAAATGATTTGAAATTTTAAGTACTATTTAGCAGTTTCGGTCGGTTCCAGAACCGATAGGAACCAGGAACCACAGAAAAAAATGAACCGAGGTTATCGGTTCAGTAACTGATAAAACGGTTACTAAAAATAATAATAAAACTAAACTATCACATTTTTTTAGTCAGAAAACTCCGATCTAAACTAAAATAACTCAGTTCCCCACCGGTTACACCGAACAGGGAAGAACCGATAAAAAATACAGATTTAACACTAAAACTACAGTTTAGCTAGAATTACAAAAAGTAAAAGGCAGCAAATGAAACAAAAAAAGATACTTATATGATTTTATGAGTTTCTTCACGTCACAGATAGAAGTTGAGGGGAGGAACTCCGAGCATCTAGACTTACCAGGTGGAGACTGAAATCTGAGAGGTTTAGCACTAAGGCAGTTAATTCAAGGTAGCCTTTGAAAAGCTGTCATGCACAAAAGGTTCCATCATTTGCATGTGTTCCATTCTCTCTGGGCAATTCTGTCTTAAAGGGTTACTGCAGAAGTTATGAATACCTGAGTTTTACTGGGGTTAGAATAACATCACAACAAGTGACTTTTTTTAAAAAAACAAGTGTATCCCAAACCCAAGCTTTTCTATTCCCAGAATTTCCCAAAGCATAACAAATCTGGTGCTTTCTATGTTTATTTTCTATTTATGCTACCTACCCTCTGAGTGGACTGGGTGGGACATCCCTCTGTCCGTCGGGCTCTCTTTTTGTCAGGGCTCTCTGTTTAACCGATTGATACTGTATGCCCCTTAAATCCTGCAGTTTACTCCCCATGGCGGGACCCAACTGGCAAGCTGTACTGGCCATGAGATTGAATAAACATGGGAGCAACTGGGATAATGAAGTGGGGCCAGAGGAAGGTCCATTTGCATATCGGAGGGCAAGGACATCATCTGCCTACCCAAGACCTACAGTAATTTCCACTCTTGTCTTCCCCCTTCCCAGCACTGTTGCGTGCAGTAGATACTGACACCAAGCTAGCCTGTCCACCAGAGGGCAGCCAAGTGGTGGGATCAGCAACCCTTCCTCCTTGGTGGAAGTGGGAGTCTGAGTGGATGCCCTTTTCTGGCCATCAGCTCCTGTTATCCCGAGTTTGGGGTGCAAACCCAGAACTACAACATAGTCCAATATTTGATTTTTAATTTGCTCTATCCTCTTTTTTCCTTTTCTCCCCTGCAGCACCTTTTTACCTTTACTCCACTACCAGCTCTTGAATTTATCATCACTGTCACCCTGCATTTCCCACCTCAACTTACCACACTATTTAAAGGTAATTAATGGGAATATATCTTGGAACCAGATTAAATCCTGGTATCTAAAGGTTTTTACCCTACCCAAAATTTGCTGCACTAATTGTGAAAAGGGCTAACTAGAGCATTATTTTGGTATACATATTTTATTATATTTTGCATCTTTTATTATTGACAATTATATGCTGACATTTTTCTAATTGTGTTTATATGAATAATGTAACTCTGTGTGTATGCTGTATGTATGAAGGACCCCATTTTAAATGAGCTTCAGCTAAACTGGGTCATCCTTTTCTTGACTGCCAAGAATAAACAATTACTACTACTACTAACTGAGCAGCCCATGCCTAACCATCTCTGCAGCGGGCTCCAATCAGTAGCAGCAATATAAGAGGGAGAATGTCAGTACCTCATTCTGAGGCAACCAGAGGCGACTGCTTCTGGTACAGGTATGGAGGGCTCTTTCCAGCTTGGCATCCCTCCCTCCTTGGGGGTTCTTCCCCACATGGCTTCCCTCCCTCCTGGCAGGTTCTTCCCAGCATGGCATCCCTCCCTTCTGGGGGGATCTTTCTGGCATGGCTTCCCTCCCTCCTGGGGGTTCTTCCCAGCATGGCATCCCTCCCTTCTGAGGGGATCTTCCTGGCATGGCATTCCTTCCTTCCGGGGTGATCTTCCCAGCATGGTATTCCTCTCTCCTGGGGAGTTTTTCCCAGCATGGCAATAATCTGTCCTGGAGGGTTTCCCAGCATATTATTCCTCCCTCCTGAGGGATTCTTCCCAACATGACATCCCTCTTTCCAGGGAAGGGTTCTTCCCGACATGACTTCCATCCCTCTGCGTCCCTCCTTCCAGGGGAGGGTTCTTCCTGATATCACTTCCATCCCTCCTGGGGGGATTCTTCTGGACATGACTTCCCTCCCTCCTGAGGAGGTTCTTCCCAACATGGCATCCCTCCCACCCTCCTGAGGGGTTTATCCGAATGTGACATTCCTCCCTCATGAGGGGTTCTTCCCAGCATGGCTACCCTCCCTCCTGGGTCAGATTTGGGACATTGGTTCTGAAGATGTGGGGTACATCCTCAGAGAGGAGTGTAAGCTCAGAGTCTTGTGGAAACTAGTGTTTTTATTAAGTCATTAACTAGAAAAAATGTGTTTATTCTTAAACAGAACAACCACTAGTATCTACCGACCATTTCCAGAAATAATCTTTTATGATATTTTATGCTTGAAATAATATTTTAACCACTATAAAATTTTAAATTGTTGATCATAGAAGCTTAAGAATTTTTTTAATGAAAGCTTTGAGTCCGTTCAACAGGTATTGATCCTAATCATACAGTTCTACTGTCACTACATGTGTACTCATATTGATATATGCTGTTAAAAATGACAAGACTTTAAAAACAAAGTGACCCATGTTATTTTCTTAGTATCAATATGTAACGTGTTATGGTTTTTTATATAGATATGTGGTGGCTGTAGTACTATCTTATCGCTGTACATACTTAGCTGATTCCAAGCTTTCAATTACAAAAACATTAAGGGCAGCCCAGTGGCGTGGAGGGTTGAGGCGCTGGATGCCACACCGGCGACCAGGTTCGGGAGCGGACTTGGGGCAGCGAAGTCGAGAGGGACGAGAGGATCGAGCGTCCCAATGGATGCTGTCCTCCTCCTGGGGTGCTTTGAGCACCCGTCGCACCTATGCCTGTGGAAGCATGGGCATTGGGCCTCAGGCGGCTCTCCAGAGTCGGGATGGGGAAGACGTTGTGGGCATTTGACAATGGCGTGCTTTAGCATGCCGTCTGTCTGGACATCAGTCCTGTGTGCTGACACCCTCAGGGGAAGGAGGGACCAAGGGAAGAAAAGCAGAAAAAAACCCTCTCGGTCCAAGATGACGACCGATCCCAGCCCCGATCACCTACCCACGAGCAGACCGCGTTGTGCAGGCGCTCCGAAGAGAGGAGTAAGGTAGGGGGATAATGGAGTAAGCCTGGCACTCTAGGGGAAGACACCGTGGAAGGGATCTACGGGGATTGATCAGGCCTGAAGGAGTGGACTAAGAGGGTAGTAAGGCGGTATAAAAAGAAATTGAAAAAAACAAAGAAAAAAAACATTAAGGGCCCGATTTTCAGTCCATTGCGACAGTCGCAATGGACCTGCGTCAAAGGTGTTTGACGCAAGTTGTGGTTTATGTCATAACTTGCATCAAACAGGATTTTCTAATGCAGCCTGCATCTGTTCCCAACACAGCTGCGTTGAAGTCTACTTGCACCAGGGTTGCGTCCAACAACCTAGTGTGGCAGGGTGCAAGTGGGCTTGCGCCATGGCGGGGCTGCCACGTCCCCTGGTTTAGTATTTTCAAAGCCCTGCCATGGACACAGTAGGGGGCACCACTTAGACTAGCCAGGAGGTGGTCTAAGTGGTTGAGCCATAGGCTGTGGTGTACAGGATGGGCAGGGGAGGTGCCCTGGGGTGTCCGGCCACAGCTGCTGGTCACCATGGAAATCCTGCCGGTACCCTACTGCCTGCAGATGTAGCCCCTCCCCCCAATTGCCGATGGGTATGTAGACACCAGCATTGGTATAGTGGGACACCCCCATCCTCGAGCACCCGCAAGAATGTGCATGTTGCCCCTGTAGTATAGCACCCCCCCATCCCCAATCTACCAGACGTAATAAAGGAAAACATATTACCAGTCATAGTCCCTGATGGTCTAGTGGTCCCCCACCCACCCCACCCCACCCTGACGGACAGTGGACAGCCACCTTGCTCCCCACCCTTCCCAACACGTTTCTGCGACTGGCACAGCCAACCACACACCACCACAGCCAGTCGCAGAATGCAATCTGTGCACTATGCGATACTGATCAGTACCTGGTCCCTGTGATCGCATTCTGTGGCTGGCTGTGGTGGTGTGCGGTGGGCTGTACCAGTTGCAGAAGCATACCGGGGAGGTTGGGGGAGGAGCGGGGTGGTTGTCCACTGTCCATCAGGGTGGGATGGGTGGGGAACCACTAGACCACCAGGAACTATGACCGGAAATTTGTTTTCTTTTATTTTGTCTGGGAGATTGGGGATGGGGGCACTATACTGGACAGGCAACTTGCAATGGGCAACTTCCTGAGGGTAATCAAGGATTGCGGTGGGGGGTTGTGGTACAGGAGCAACTGTGAGTCTTTCTGTGAAGCTCAGGGATCCCGGGGGCAGCTGGAGCAGGGCACCTTACTTCTTCAGGGAATGCATGATTGGGGCTCGTTCATGGTTGGGGGGGCACTATACCACCAGTGCCCTCCACTTCTCTTGCGTATTGAAGGGGTATGCCTGTCACCTGCCATGGCAGGGAGTCTGTCGGACTCGTGGCGCCACTCCATCCCCTGACACCAATGGGTTCCTGCAGCACAACGGCAGCCCACCCAGTGACACTGCCTTGCAGGGGCTGCCCATTTCCTGCCCGGGTTCCCAGCTTGGTGTTCCTTGGGACACTTGGGCTGCCCACTGCACTGTTGTCAGCAGATCCATCATGGGCGTGCGTCCAAACTTCCGAATGTGCCACTCTTTCAGGTGCTGGGCTGCAACTTGCAGCTATTCCACATCGTTTGCCGCACATGGCAAACTTTCTAAAATAGCACCTATTGCAGTTGCCACAGCTGCATTGACTCAGACCCCTACTTTGCCACAAGTTGAATCCAATGCAGGCAGCTTTGAAAATCAGGCCCTAGTGATCACCCTCAGGAAATTGCCTATTGCAAGCTGCCCATATAGTATAGCGCCCCCCATCCCCAATCTCCTGGACATAATAAGAAAACAAATTTCCAGTCATAGGCCCTTGTGGGTTAGTGGTCCCCACCCAGATGGACAGTGGACCACCCCACTCCCCCACCCTCCGACAACGCTTCTGCGACTGGCACAGCCACTGCACACCACCATTGCCAGCCGCAGAATGCAATCACGAAGACGTGTACTTTTGACACAAGTTGTGATGCAAATCACAACCTGTGTCGAACGTCTTTGACTTAGATCCCTTGCAACTGTCGCAACAGACTGAAAATCAGGCCCATGGTTTCAATACTATTTTTTTGTAAGAATATACTGTACTGATACTATTTGTATCGATACATAAAAATACAGGACAGTTTAAAAAAAATGTTTTAATAAAAACAGTTTTCAACGCCTTCCGAATTTTGGTATTACCACAACATATTTAATTAGTAACTGTAGTTTTCACCTTAATTTCCATTCATCTTATGACCTTAATTGCATGGCAAACATTTCAGTCTCACCCCAAGCTGTACCGAATCTTTCTCACTTTGTCAGGCTTCACCTGTGAAAGCGATGGACGATAATAAACCAGGGACAAGTCATTATTAAATCAGGGACAAGTCATTATTAAATCAGGGACAAGTCATTATTAAACCAGGGACAAGTCATTATTAAATCAGGGACAAGTCATTATTAAACCAGGGACAAGTCATTATTAAATCAGGGACAAGTCATTATTAAACCAGGGACAAGTCATTATTAAATCAGGGACAAGTCATTATTAAACCTGGGACAAGTCATTATTAAATCAGGGACAAGTCATTATTAAACCAGGGACAAGTCATTATTAAACCAGGGACAAGTCATTATTAAACCAGGGACAAGTCATTATTAAACCAGGGACAAGTCATTATTAAATTAGAAACCAGTCAGACCTTGCCATGTTAGTGAGGCTTAAGCTGTGCTTAATTACAGTGTGGTTAGGCATCACTTTACTCTCACTGACATCACAAGGTTCTAAACATGGTGACAACACAGTATTAGTACTGGGCCAACTTAGTTATGGATATCTCTGGACTGCTACCAGCTACAGATAAACCCAATATCTCATTTGAAATTGCTTTTCATGGGCTTTCAAACTACGATGGGAAGCATTCATAGATGTTCCCCTTTTAAAGCAGCAGTATTTGTTAGCAATCATATAGTTTATTTTATAGCAATAAGGTTCCCTGAACCAAGATACAGGATAATAACGTTTTTAAAAGTCCCCACTCCCATAACATGGTCACTATGATAACATTAAATATCTTGGTACAGTGTTGTGCTGTTTACCACATGTGGTTGCACCATCCTAATACATCCACAGTATGAATCTAGCATGTACAGTCAACAGGTGACCTCAGCGGAAGAGATTTTAAAAATGGCGAGTGACGGCCATCTTTAATGACATGAGTCATTAATTACAAAATCAGCTGTAAAAGCTGTTTTAACAATAACAGAGAAAATTAAAAATACACCGAGCATGAATTTTAGGATGTTAGAAATACATTTTTGCTAAAAAAAAACTATGATGAATTATTTTGCCGACTAACAAATACTGCTGCCTTAAGTCCATGCTGAAATCACTTGCTTTCAAGTGTTAAAATCAGAGACTTGGATCTCTGGTGATTGTTTTCTTGGGGCACGACTCTGACTCAGTCTTTCTATTCTACCCAGGATCCTGCTGCTGTTTAATGTGAATGTAGTGTATCAAAACGACTTGAACAATACATACTTTGCCTTTCATTGTTTGTGTCTTGAGGGCTTTCTAACTTGGATTCCACCTTCTCTTTAAGTTCGATTCCCTGATTGTCACGTCCAGTTTGGCTCTCTGTGTCCTCCGAGTGCTGGTCAGTGGTTTTAAGCTGATCTAACACAGCCTGGGCAATGGGGACCATCATGGCAGTTGTGGCCGTGTTACTGATCCACATGGAGAGGAAGGCAGTCACCCCCATGAACCCCAGCATCAGCCTGTAACAGAAAGAGAAAGGAGAGCCACAGACCATAAAAAGCAGATTGTTTCTTTCGCTTTCTTGCTTAGGCAGATACCCCAATTTCCTCTTTTCTGTCCCTTGATCTCCCCCCTCCCCCCACAAGTGCTTCTAGAGCACACTACAGCATTTACCCTCCAACACATGGCAGATGATCAGCTCCTCGGGGGTCTAAGTCCTTCTTATCCCTTGACTGTGCAGAGCTCTACATAGTGATGCATTCTAGCCCTCTATCCCTGGAGAGCAAGCGTGGTACCTATCTCACAATTTCCGGTGACTTTTCCATGTCTTCCATGGTAGTTTGACATTAAAAACGTGCCCAGAAACCATGACTGGCACATACATTTTCTATAGCTTCCACAAAACATCAGTGAAATCCGCAAGGTTTTCAGTGACTTCTATGAATATTTTCCAAGGTAAAAAGGCAGGTAGCCGGCCCAGTGGTGCTGAGGGTTGAGGCGCTGGACACCACACCTCGCGCCACGCCAGCGACCCGGGTTTGGGAACAGACTCGGGCCATCGGGGGTCAACAGAGACGAGATTGAGCATCCAGAGGATTGCTCTCCCTTCCCTGTGGAGGGATCTGGGTTTTGCGCCACTCCTTTGTGGCCCCTAATCGATATCGGGGGCAGCACAAGGAACTTGCGGTGCCTTGACTTGGTGGTGGAGCAGCGGCAGGCATCAGCATGTCTGTGCCAGTATGTCATTGCATGTCCACACTCCAGAGGGGAAACCACAGAGCCTAAAATACCCCACAGGGACAGGGAGACAACGAGGGCTCCAGGGACCAAGCCCACATCCCCAGCACTGGACCATCCCTCCTCCAGTTCTCAAGGGCCTCTTTCAGGATTGACCCTCTAATTTCAGACAGGCTGCCAGGTAGGTGAGTGATAGGTGGGCAGTAGGTGGGCAGGCCCTCCCCTGGTGGTGATCTGAGGGGCTGGAAAGTCCTGGTGGGGGTCCCGGAGGAGGGAGGTCTCAGCGGAGAGTAGAGGCATAGGTCGAGTGGGCACCTCTGAGAAATGCCCTGCCCTTGGGAGCATAAATAAAGTGTACAAAAAAAGGATAAAAAGGCAGGAACAACAAACAATATCACAGGAAAACACAGAGAACGCTTTCATGAAAATATACCACCTGAGGCTTGGAACGTAAATCACTTAAACTTTGCACTGCCTCATAAACTCCATGAAAAAGTGTAAATATTCCTTAGGTTCCAAACTGTTTTCCATAGGAAATTCCATGGAAACCATGGATAATGTATGGACAGGTACCTCCACAAAGTGCTGAACATCCATTGGTCCAGTGAATGAGTTGACCTAAGGTCTTTTCCAAGGCTTAACTTTGTCTTTTGAAGGAGATCCATCCCAACACAGTTGGTTATAAGAATATTCCTAAATTGATTTTATTTGGCTCTCTACAAATTCAAGGCTAAGTGTCGAGTATAACAGGACACAGGGACACAGATTTGCTGTGCTTACATCAATCATGTGTAATGACCCTCATCCTCACTTAGATCCTCATTTTGAGCTGCAGTGTTCAGAACTTTAAGAAGTGGAGTTGCAAACGCTTCATCACACAAAGCTGGCTCCTTCTACTGCTCAAATGTCATACCACTCGGCATCTGGGCTGGCCATTTCATTTGTTTGTACTGAAGGGCAACATTGATGGTAGAGGGTGACCCTTAACCTTTGGAAAGAGAATTCAGTTCCTCCAAACACAACATGTCCTTCACTAGACTGTGGTGTTGCCAACAATGGGCTGCTTTAGCTTGCCAGTAGGTGGCACACATGCTGTGGGGTGACAGGATGGCAAGACCACAAGTTTGCTGATGAAATATAGGGAGAGAGGCCATACTGATTGAAATAAAAATGAAGAAATATGCTTTTGATCAGCTTAGTCTTAGAAGATTAGACAAATAAAACATGACAGATTTGCCGGCCGTGTGGCATGGAGGACTGAGGTGCTGAGAGCCTTACCTCCTGCCATACCAGCGACCCGGGTTAACCCGGGAACAAGCTCTGGGCTGCTATGGGGTTGGTCAGGTGGGTGGGAGGACTGGGAGAGGATTGGGCAGCTGCCAGGAATACTGTCCTCTCCTGGACTGGAGAGGTTGGCAGCACTGGGTCTTAGCCGTCACCAGGTGGAGGCCTGGTGGTATGCCCACAGGAGCATCAGGGGCAAACAGTAGCGGGAGGGGAAGGGAGTTGTGGTCTCGTGACTTTTGCACGTCTCCACACACACACACACACGCTCCTCAAAGATGCTGTGCCTGGGGATGAGAGGGTAGAAAAACCCAGGAGGAAAAATGGCAGGCACGACGGGGGCATATGATGCCCGCATCCCAGACCCCACTCGTCTAGTCACCGGAATGACCTGTGGTGACAGATGGGATTTCAGGCATTGGGGGGGTGGATGGCCCTCCCTCCCTCCCTCCCTCTCCTGACCTCACCACGGGGAGCAATCTGTGGGGGCCAAGGCCAGTATTGGGGAGGCTATGGACAGGGGAAGGGGAGTGGTGAGGTCGGCAGAAGGGAGCCTCCTCCATCGTGGCCAGGAGGATAAAACCTATTAAAAAAAAAAGCACAACAAATGTATCTACAAAAGATATTCTGAGGTATTGAATTAGTGTTATGTTACTACAGGAAGCATGGCGTAAGTAGAGCTTGCACGGAGAGTGACTTGGAAGGTCCTATGCTGCAGACTCCCAGCCATACCTGATGAGTTGCTTGGGGAGGGGCACCACCCAGAAGACCCCCCCACTGGCAGTAAGTTGCTTAAGATGTCTGGTGGGAAGCTTAGTGGTGCTTGGGCCATGAGGTCAACAGTTACAGGGAGGGGGCCAGTGTGAGAAGGCAATATACCAAAGGATGAAAAAAATCAGACCCCATGTTCTCCAAGTTTTTTTTCCCCTAAAGTCACATGCAGAGGACAGGCCTGACTTTGAATTTTCATGGGTTTGATGCCCCCTCCCAAGTCTCCTCCTCCTGCTAGGTGCACAACTTACAGAGCTGGTTTGACTCCGACCAACAGCAAGACGTTCAAAGCAATGCGTTTGTGTAAGTTCCATTGTTCCACAGCGATGGCCATAATCAGGCCCCCAAGAAAGAGCATGTTGGTGTCTTTCAGGTACTGCATGCAAACCTAGAACAAGATACAATCCATTATAGGTCTGGTACAAGAGCGGAACAAAGTTGGGTCAATACGAGGTCCTGGGTGGCACAAAACTGGTGTACTCCTCTTCCCCAATCATTTAAATAAAAAGAGGACTCCAGTCTCTGACACTCACCCTGGTAGGTCTAGGAGTGCAAAAACCAATAGAAGACAAAAAATGAACACAGGGTCTTACTTCAATTTACAGGGACACTCGATACAATGCCTGCAGCTGGTGCAGAATGCTGCAGCCCAGCTGGTGGTGGGATCTTCTCAGAGTGACCACATCATGTTAGTTCTGTGTGCACTGCACTGACTGCCTACACTGTGGCACATCACCTTCAAGAGATGCTTGTTAACATACAAGGCCCTAAGCGGTTCAAGACCTCATCGCTTGAAAGATCTCCTGCATCCTTACCTCCCAGTTTGACCACTCTGCTCTGCCAATATGAGTTTGCTTGTTGTTCCCCCTTCCCACTTGCGATTATTAGCAGACAGAGTGGGACTTGCTTCCTGGAAGCACTCATATGGCCTGCACAGTAAAGGCCTTTAAAGCCTCTCTGAAAACGTATTCATTTGAACTAGCATTCCCCAGTTAGTTAGTGTTAGCAAATCTGTATTATTACATAATTTTACCTATGGGTTATTACATTGTATTTCTGGTATATGTCATATTCCTGCTTGTATTTTATTTAATTTATACTGTATATACAGTGCCCTGAGCCCTTGGAAAGGGGTGCTTTATAAATAAAGACTGCCTTGCCTTGCCTAGAGTGTATCTAATGGGTATAACAATGTCACCCCACATGTTCTTAGGGCAAGATTACAGCAATAATGACTGAACAGCTAGTCATTCCCTGGGGAGTAATGACTGGCTGGGGGGGGTGGCCAGAGGGTCATCCCTCTCCAGATGGTCATTAATCACCAGGAAATGACAGGCTGCAAGGTTATGATTGTGATTATAAGTCTAATAGCAGTAGTAATGGGGAAGAAACAGCTTTCTTAATTTAAGTTTATGATCACGTGCTCCATTCTGAGCTGTACTGGGCATTTAAGGCATTGACGCCTAGTATAGTAGCAGTCAGAACAGAGTTTTCCTCATGAATAATTAATTAGATTTACAATACATCATACGAAAGGGAAGCAGCCATGGCACTCTAAGGAGGTGCAAGCAGACACTCTCATAGCCATAAGTGACACTCTGAGCATCCCCATTATAAACTTTAGAGGTAACCAGCTATGTTTGATAATTTACTGTATGTTTATTTTTTAAATATATAAGATGGATGCCCTCATTTGAAAAACTGAATGATCTGTTTTTCCTTTTTTTTCTTTTTTTTCTTTATTCCCCAACCCCCGCACCCTGGCCGATCCCTCTTTCAGGCCTCTCATGGACCTGCTGACCCGGCTGCTTCTGACCCCACCACCCCACATCGCAGCCAGCCCAGGTAACCCCGATGTATCCCTTCATCAGGAGGGTCCCTTACCTTCACAGGGAACTAGCCTTTCTGGCCATGCCAACGATCCTGGGTGCTGCTGAGGTGGCAGATGGAGGTCCAGGAGCTCGGCGATGAGGGTCTGGGGGAGGCCATCACCCAATCAGTCAGGGCACCATTTTCCACTTTACTCCCCGGGGAGTGGCATGCCACAGACATCTAGGCATACGCCGACGTCCGTCACTCCCAGTCATCTGCGACCTGACGTCGTGCTGTGTTCCCAGCCTCCACCAGGGGCCAGCAGGTGCATGGTCATAAGCATTCCTCGTGCCCAGGCAAATCCTCTGTGCTGATTGGTGGAATCAGTGCTAATGAGGTATAGTAACCATAATAAAGTAACTGTACATATAAACGTATTATAAATCATGTTAAAGACTTCTGTTGAAAGAAATAGAACTTGGATTTTAATATCAAAAATGTTTTATTTTGAGGGGCGCCAGAGAGCCGATCTCCAGGCAGGAAGCTTTTTCCACAAGCTCTACACTTCGGCTCATAAAACTTGTTAAAAATATTATTTTACACTGTTATTGTGATGCTTGGACAGCTGGTTCTGATCACTGTATGATTTTTGTAATATAAAAATGTGTTATTGAGTGTCTCTCATGAAACATGCTGAAACAGCCTGTGGAATGACAACCCCCCTCCCAGGTTTTAGATACAAGGTGTTACCTGGAAGGCCAAGAGATCATTACAGGCTAGAAGAGGCCTAAATTAAGCATCTCCTGTTTATCTAGCTTAATTGTAGCTTGCCGGATGACAGGATAGAAAATATCCATTTTATGGCGTTTAGAGGAGGAAACTCAGGTTATGTCACACTGGTGCAAAGTCATAAATGTTCCTCTGATGTCTGTAAAAGCAGGATGTTGCTCATGGATGAAAGAAGAACTTAGAAATTAACCTTATTTAATTTTCCTTCTGAGTGATGACATCCTGGTTGTATAATTTTTTTTATATTCTGACAGGGAGGAGCTAGGTGACCTCATGCAAAGAGGTTGGCAAAGCCAGTTTTAAAACTGTAGTCTGTATTCCCTTTTGACTCACATGTTTGGACTCTGAAAAAGCAACATCAGGCACTGTTAGAAGAATACATTAGATTAGACAAGTCTAAGGGTACCTTGGTAGGAGATTTTATTGTATTTAAAACCTTATTATTTTAAGTGATTGTTTGTTTTTGTGATATATGGTTCTGTATTTACATTTTTTGTTAGTTGTTTAACCAGAACTAGCACACTAAGCTGAAAACTTTTTAACAGGTGTGACCTGGGAGCACAGGGAAGTTAAGTGACTTGCTCAGGGTCACACAATCTGCAAGTGGAAGCTGTGGGATTCAAACCTAGGTCTGGTCTGCAAGATGTCACCAGATTTGCAGCTCAGAGCCTTAAACCACTGCACTAAACTGCCTCCCATTTTACATTTTTATCTATTTTTAAGTAAACCTCTACTTTAGAGCCTACTTGATGTGCCTTTGAAATTCTTTTTCTTTGACACGGGGAGCATATATGTTAAAGCTGACATTGTACAAAGCTTACTGGTTTTACCATCTTGGGAAAAGGTAAGAATTTTTCCTATGGTCTTTCACAGAGTTTTTAAGGGTTCATTTTGTACACCTGGTTAGGTGCCCATAGGCAAAAGATATCTGACATCCCCCGAAGAGCAGAATTATCTGAGCATGTACGTTGGGTACGCTAGCAAGAGGTTCACAGTTTGAATCCCTCCAGAACTTGAGACCAAAGGTTGATTCGAACCCACAAAACAGACAGGAGGGTTACCCTGTTCTGTTAACTGTTCACAATACTGCGCTTGGAGGTTGGCACTGTGGGAGCAGAGGGCCTGACCTGCTGAGTGGGATTGTGACAGATTGGTTGGCAGCGGTGTGATAATTTTGGTATTAAAAGCTTTTATTTTTCAGTGTGTCAGCTTGAGACCATCAGCTCACTTGCAAAGAAAGAAAAAGGCAGTGATTTATTTTTTAAAAAGGAGACAGAACTATATCACTTGGCGTACAGTCAAGTTCCTACCTGTTTTATTTTTTTTTCTAAAGTGCAAGTCAGAGTAGCCATAGTTAGGGAAGAAGATGGCTTCCAACTACAGCAGGCACACTGTAGACTACTTAAAGCAGTTGTGCGGGGACAGAGGAGTCCCATTCGAGGTGAAAGCCACCAAACAGAACCTCGTGGATGCCCTGATGGCAGCAGATACCCAGCGCATTGAGTCACAGACAGTGACTGAAAAGGACCAAACCTTGAGTGTGGCAAGGCTAGCAGCCAGTGCAGTGTCCAGATCTGATGTGGAGGGCAGTAGGGCCAGTGTCAGTGAAGGGCCACAGCAGCAGGGAAAGGTCACCAGTATCTTGGATCCAGAAGTACTCAGGCTGCAAACTGAGTTGCGCAGAATGGAGCTGGAGTTCCAGAGGGAGAGGGAAGGAGAACGCCGCGAGGCAGAGCACGAACAGCGAGCTGCAGAGGACAAGAGGGAGCAAGAATGCCACAAGGCAGAGCGAGAACAGCGAGCTGCAGAGGAGAAGAGGGAGCAAGAATACCGAGAGGCAGAGCGAGAATGGCGAGAGGCGGACCGTGAACAGTGGGAGGCGGACCGATAGGAGCGTGAGTGCCAGAGGCAACATGAACTGGAGAAGCTACGACTCCAACCACCAGCACCAGAGCAGGTAAGTGGCTTGGGTTTAACTGGGACTACAGGACTGGGTTACAAACTGAATTCCAAATTGATAGCTGAATTTAAAGAGGGGGAGGATATGGATGCCTTTTTAAATTCTTTTGAAAAAGTTTGTATTCAGGCTAAAATTTCTAGAAAGTCATGGAGCTTCCAGCTATCCCCGCTACTTACCAGGAAAGCTCGGGATGCATTGGGTCAAATGGACAATGAGGACAGTGATGATTACAGCAAACCTAAAGCTGCACTGTTAAAGAAATTTGAATTAACTGCTGAATCATACAGAGCTAAATTCTGTAAGCTCAGGAGAAGCCCTGACATGAGCTACAAGGAGCTAGCCATGAAACAACATCAGTTTTTAAAACATTGGTGGGAAGGAATTGAAGCAAACTCTGTTGATAAAATTGAAAATGTGATTTTGTTAGAACAGTTTTTCTGGGCATGCCCAGCAGAGCTGAAAACCTGGTTGGAGGACCAAGATCCCAAAACAGTGCAACAGGCTGCTGAACTCTCGGACCGCTATGCCAAGAGCAGACCTGCTGTGAGAGCAAATGAGGCAGGTGTGGCAGTGCAGAAAGGGAAAAGCGCGCCTTCAGGGCAGCTAAAACCCTCACTGCCTCCACTAAAACCAGTTAGCCCCAGGTTTCAGAGAAAAGATTTCTCTGAGAAAAGAAGTGAATGTTGGTTGTATAAAGAAACTGGGCATATTGCCAGACAGTGTCCCAAACGGATGAGCAATAATACGCAAGGTGGGGCTAGGAAAGAAGTGGGTTGTTTGTGTGTCTCTGGAAGCATGCCTGTGAACATGAGGGAACACATGTACCCAGTCATGGTGAATGGTGTACAGACACAAGGGTTAAGGGACACAGGGGCATCCCTGACATTGGTAAAAGGGGATCTAGTAGAGCCTGGTCAGCTTTACCCAATAAATACGTCGCTGTACAGGACTTTACTGGTGAGGAGAAAACATTGCCCCTCGCTAGTGTTCTCCTAGACTGGGGTGAAACGGGGAACTATGCAACAGGTGGCTATAGCCAAAACCATAGCAGTGGATGTTATCCTGGGCAACAGTCTCAAACGGGATGGTATTTGCAGTTACCCGTAGCCAAGCGGCAAGGGAAAATTGTAGTTCCCTGAACCCCACAGAAGCCATTGTGGAAACCACTGGGAGGCTGGTTCTCCAGCCTGTGTCTCCTGATATGGAGATTAGTGAAAAGGGGGTAGAAATTTCCCTAGTAGCAAGTAACCACGCAGCTACAGAGGGTTACTCTGAAGAGGGAGGGGTGACCCATTGTCAGAGGGTTGGGATTGACAGTGATCCTGAGTGCCCTGATGCTAGTGCTAGGGAACCTAGTTTAGCGACTGAAGGGGATCTGTCCCATGCCTTGGGAATGTGTGAGGAGTTTGCAGCTGCTGAGAGAAGTGACCCTAGTCTAGAGAAGCTGAGGGCTTGGGCAGACTCTGACGGAGCACAGGGAGGTGACAGCAGACAGAAGGTTTATTGGGAAAATGGACTTATGTATACTCAGGCTGTGCAGACAGAGGGAGGGATGCTAGGCAGGCAGCTTGTCATTCTCCAGGGGTATTATGAGCAGTTGCTCAAGACTGCACATAATATTCCCGTGTCTGGTCATCTGGGAATCGCATGCACTACGTAGTGGCTGGCCCAGAATTTCTATTGGCCTAACTTCATCCAGCAGGTGAAGGAGGATTGCAGGTCTTGTCACCAGTGCCAAGAAATAGGGAAGGCGGGCAAGAAAACCCAAGCTGCCCTGATTCCATTGCCCATAGTGGAGGAGCCATTCCAGAGGGTGGGAATAGATATTGTGGGGCCTTTAAATACCCCCAGCTCCTCCGAGAAGAGATTCATCCTGACTGTGGTGGATTATGCCACCCGGTACCCAGAGGCAGTCACCCTATTCTCACTGAGGACAGATAAAGTGGCAGATGCCTTACTTGGGATTTTCTCCCGTGTTGGGTTTCTGCAGGAGGTTATCACCGATTGAGGGGGTTCCTTCATGTCGGACCTGATGAAATGTTTGTGGGAGAAGTGTGCAGTGGTGCAGAGATGCACAACATCGTATCACCCACAAGCCAATGGGCTTGTGGAAAGATTCAATGATACCCTGAAATCAATGCTCTGGGCATTTGCTGAACAGCATGGGAGGGACTGGGAGAAGTACCTTCCCCACCTGTTGTTTGCATACAGGGAGGTGCCCCAAGAGTCGACAGGATTTTCCCTCTTCGAACTCTTATATTGATGCCGGGTACGTGGGCCCCTAGACTTGATCTGGGAGGACTGAGAAGGCAAGCACACCACCCAGGGAACTCCCATTGTGGATTACGTCCTTAGGTTTAGAGAAAAAGCTGAAGGAGCTTATGGGGACAGCCCAGAGCAACCTGGCAGCTGCCCAACAGAAACAAAAAGTGTGGTACGACCACAGAGCCAGAGTTTGCTCATATGGTGGGTCAGGAAGTCATGGTACTTATTCTGGTCTGGAAAGACAAGCTGCAGGCTGAGTGGAAAGGACCGTACAAAGTGGTCAGGAAGGTAAATGACGTGAACTATATTGTAGAGTTACCTGACCGAAGACAGACAGAAAGGATGTACCATGTCAACATGATAAAGCCATATGCAAATAGGGCTGACATGGTGTTTACAGTGTGTAGTCCTGGGGAGGGGACGGACGAAGGAGACCCCCTTCTGGACTTGCTGGAAGAAAGCAAGCATGAGTCCTCTGTGGAAGCAGTTAAATTGTCTCCTCAGCTGACCCCGGAGAAGATCCAGGACGTAAGGGAGGTTTTAGAAGACTTTGCTCCATTGTTTAGCACCAAGCCTGGACTAACCCCCTTAGCGACTCATGATGTGGAGACAGGGACACAAACGCCCATACGGCGGACAGAATATCGGGTGTCAGAGGCTGTCCAAAAGGACATTAGGAGGGAAGTGGAGGAGATGCTGGATTTAGGGGTAATCCAGAGATCCCACAGCCCCTGGGCCTCACCCGTAGTCCTTGTGCCCAAGCCAGATAGCTCTACTCATTTCTGTGTGGACTATCATTGACTGAATGCAGTCACAAAGTCAGACGCCCACCCAATGCCCCGGACGGACGAACTCCTGGACAAGTTGGGAGGGGCGACCTACCTTATAACCACTGACCTGACCAAGGGGTATTGGCAGGTAGCGTTGTCGGACAGAGCTAGGGAGAGGTCGGCCTTCATCACTCCGATAGGCTTATTTGAATTTAAAGTAATGTCTTTCGGAATGAAGAATGCCCCTGCCACTTTCCAAAGGTTGGTGAATCAGGTGTTAAATGGTACTGAGGAATACGCCATGGCGTACCTGGATGACATTGCCATCTTTAGTACCAGCTGGGAGGAACACCTAACCCACCTTAGGGAAGTCCTGGGCAGGATACAGAGGGCCGGGCTCACTGTCAAAGCCGGGAAGTGCCAGGTGACCATGGGAGAGGTGGCATACCTCGGGCATGTGGTAGGCCGGGGACAGCTCCATCCTAACCAAATAAAAATAGAGGTAATCCAGGCATGGCCCAGACCAGAAATGCAGAAGCAGGTTAGGAGTTTTCTTGGGACAGCAGGGTACTATAGAAAATTTGTACCCAATTACAGTACCCTGGCTGCTCCCCTATCTGACCTGGTAAAGAAAAGGATGCCAAAGAAAATTACCTGGGGACCAGCCTGTGAAGAAGCCTTTACCAGAATGAAGGAGGCACTGTGCAGTGCTCCTGTTTTGACAAGTCCTGACTATAGCAGACCCTTTATAGTTCTGACTGATGCCTCAGGCATGGGTATTGGGGCAATACTGAGTCAGACATCCAGCCAAGGGAAAGATCACCCTGTAGCATATGTAAGTAAAAAGTTACTTCCCAGGGAGCAGGCGTACTCCACTGTGAAAAAGGAGTGTCTTGCCATAGTGTGGACCCTAAAGAAGTTGGAGCCATACTTGTATGGCCAGCATTTTGTGGTACAGACTGACCACAACCCCTATTTTGGCTGACGAGATGGGAAAAACAATGGTAGATTGCTAAAATGAGTCTTGCTTTACAAGGGTATGACATGACAATTCTACATAGGGCTGGAGCGAAAAATCAGAACTCAGATGGGTTGTCTCGCGTCTATGAGGAGTGAACTGATTTGGGAAGCGTATCCCATGCAGGGGATAGAGCCCCCAAATTCAGTCTAGGTAGGAAGGATTGTGACACTTGGACAGCTGGTTCTGAGCACTGTATGATTTTTGTAATATAAAAATGTGTTATTGAGTATCTCTCATGAGACATGCTGAAACAGCCTGTGGAATGACACCCCCCTCCCAGGTTTTAGATACAAGGTGTTACCTAGAAAGCCAAGAGATAATTACAGGCTAGAAGAGGCCTAAATTAAGCATCTCCTGTTTATCTAGCTTAATTGTAGCTTGCCAGATGACAGGATAGAAAATATCCATTTTATGACGTTTAGAGGAGGAAACCCAGGTTATGTCACACTGGTGCAAAGTCATAAATGTTCCTCTGATGTCTGTAAAAGCAGGATGTTGCTCATGGATGAAAGAAGAACTTAGAAATTAACCTTATTTAATTTTCCTTCTGAGTGATGACATCCTGGTTGTATAATTTTTTTATATTCTGACAAGGAGGAGCTAGGTGACCTCATGCAAAGAGGTTGGCAAAGCCAGTTTTAAAACTGTAGTCTGTATTCCCTTTTGACTCACATGTTTGGAATCTGAAAAAGCAACATCAGGCACTGTTAGAAGACTACATTAGATTAGACAAGTCTAAGGGTACTGTGGTAGGAGATTTTGTTGTATTTAAAACCTTATTTTAAGTGATTGTATGTTTTTGTGATATATGGTTCTGTATTTACATTTTACATTTTTATCTGTGTAACCCCCCCTGCAAATAGGGGTTCCAAAAAGTCTTCCAGGAGCTTGCCTGAATGCTCCAAGTCTGGGCGGTGTTTGGTGTCTGAGCTGTTTAAATGTGGTTCCCAGTGAGTGCTATTTGAGCCTCCACGTACCGTCTCTTTAAGAGCTGTCTGCCTGCAGACTTAATTAGTTTGTATGGTGAGACTGTGTATTTAATGCTCGAATCCTGCCCGAGCTGCTGCCAAGTCACTCTGTTTCTGCTGTCGCTACATGTGCAGAGGGAGCCTTCTTGAAAGATATAACTGTTTGCCAGAAATCATTTAGAGTGACTGAGAAAATGTAGTTTGTCTAACCTGTCTTTATTTCAGCACGAACTGTTTCAGTGTAGCTCTTTCATTTTGGTCCTGAATTGCTGACTTGGACCAATCAGGATGATAGGGAGGCCTTAAAATGGAGCCTGTGGACGAATTGGAACTTGGACTCTCAATTTTGAGCCAGCCACAAGGTGATTGTATGAGCAGTGACTCGGAAATGTAGTTTTGACCTTGGTGCCTTTTTTCACCAACAGAGGGAATCTTATTGTAAGTGACAGCCAAACTAGCCAACAGAATGGTGTGGCGCTAAAGGAAATGCCCTGCTCTGTTACTGGAATGCTCAGATCAGTTGTGACAGTGAAGACAGAAGGAGCTCTGTGCTTCTGCGGTGTATAGTTTCGCGCAGGAAGCACGTGTGAGGCCCTGAGGTTCGGCCTGTAGTCGTTGTAAGCGCTAGTTCAGACTGAATCTGATTTGTGAGGAGAAAGAAGGAAGTCTGAAGAGTGGAAACCAGGCTTACCCTGTAGAAGACTGGAGAAATTGCTGAATCATGCTCGGTCTGTCAGGAACTGAAGCTGCTGTGTGTGCTCCCGGGTATTTTGCAGTAATTGCAATCGGGATCGAGGATCAGCCTGCCTGGTATAGTACTTTCCTTTTACATATGAATGTGCGTAGTGCTTGTGGGGAATCGCTATTTCCAATCCCCTGGGCTGTGTGCTGTGTGTTGAAGCTGGAAGCAAACCCCAGCTTGTCTCAGACTAAATCCGTTTGCTATCTACTGCAGTGGGGTCCAGTCACAAGGACCTTGTCTCCATGCTCTGTTGTTCTGGCAACCCAGAAGAACATCCACCATCTGGTTCTCAGCTTGGGTATTGTGAGTACAAATCAGGGTATTCCCCTGCAGCCTGTTTTCAATTACAAGTGTGTCATCTAGTTATTGTTGTTTCATTTCTTCATGGACTGAGCCATCCGGCTCTGGATTACAATTGGGTGTAGTGCATATATTTTCTTCTACAGGGCCCTGTCCATCTGCACCTGCCAGCCAACCCCAGGCAACGGACCTGGCTAGCGCCCCCAGCCTGGGTACCCAGAGTGTGACTTTTCAGACCCTGTATGTGTGCACAGTACTGTGATTTAATTCTGCCAATTAACCTGATCTCCCCCTCCCATGTTTTATTCCCCCTAAATAAACCAGATTTGATGTTGTTAAATTTTTTTTTTTTGTAGTTATTACTTTTCGCTCCTTTCTACCACCGGCTTGTATCTGGAGGGCGTCCCCAGCCCCGTCTCCCGGCATCTACCAGCTGACACTGACCTGACCCCAGGGCTTACCCCCCCTGGTGGGGTCAGCGGGGGGTCGGACTCCCCCACCGAGGACCGGATTAAGTTGGCCAGCACCATGGCTAGCCGGGAGCGGAGCCTGCGAGGTGCCCTCTGCCATCCTGCACGGCAGTATCTTTTCTCCTGTTCTCCCAGGAGTCAGAACCGTGCCATGACATCAGCAGAGTGGAGTGCGCATGCATCCGCATGCGCTCCCTCCAGATGTCTGGCCCACCTCCCACTGTGGTGCAGCGCCTGTCCTCCAGCCTCCGCTCGGGGCGGAACAGCGCCACCACCAAGAACCCCTCCTGGAGAAGAGAGCAGTCCATCGGATGCTCTATCCTTCTCCACCCCTGCCGACCCACGATGGCTCGTGCTCGTTCCTGAACATGGGTCGCCGGCGTAGCATGAGGTAAGGCGCCAGCGCCTCAGCCCTCAGCACCACCGGGCTGGCGATGTTGTCAAACTTTAAACTGTCTGAAGTGTCAGTACCTACATATCAAGCATTGTATTGGTTTGTGTATGCTGATTAACCTTATTTTACAGGCGGTCCCCAGAGACGAACCTCAGAATCAGTCTCGAGGGTAAGTGGTACTTTATGAATGAACAGTGTGTACATGTGGGGTATTGGGACTGTAACTTCTGTGCATTGTGTGAGCCACTAGAGGGAATAAAAGGGGGTCTCAGTGTCCCAGAGGGCTGTGACCAAGCTAGTCTAACCACTACAAACCCTGACCTCTGTGTGGAGGCACCCGCCATAGAACCTAGGCCCCTCAACCTGTCAGTAGTCAAGCAGGCAGGGGTAGTAGCCCTTGGGATAGTGCTACCTGGGGGTTACATCTATTTTTAAGTAAACCTCTACTTTAGAGCCTACTTGGAGTGCCTTTGAAATTATTCTTCTTTGACATGGGAATCATATATGGTTAAAGCTGACACTGTACAAAGCTTAGTGGTTTTACCAACTTGGGGAAATGGTAAGAATTTTTCCTACAGTCTTTCATAGAGTTTTTAAGGGTTCATTTTGTACTCTTGGTTAGGTGTCCGTAGGCAAAAGATATCTGGCATCCCCCGAAGAGCAGAATTATCTGAGCCTGTACGTTGGGTACGCTAGCAAGAGGTTCACAGTTTGAATCCCTCCAGAACTTGAGACCAAAGGTTGATTTGAACCCACAAAACAGACAGGAGGGTTATCCTGTTCTGTTAACTGTTCACAATACTACGCTTGGAGGTTGGCACTGTGGGAGCAGAGGGCCTGACCTGCTGAGTGGGGTTGTGACAGTTGGAACTTTTAAACAGCAGCTAGAATTGATTTCCTGAACTCTCTAGCCTGAGACTGATACCAAATATCTGAAGATAGGACCTGGGATTCTTAACTCTGCAGCTTTTATCTGTGATACCAGGAACTCCTGGAAGGCCGTAAAGCCTACACTCACGGCGCCTACACTCAAGATGGCCTTCACGCAGAACTCCCCATGGGAACAACTACTTGTCCTATTAAATAGGTATGGACTCTAAGTTGGGGAATACCTTGAACAAGCTGGGGGTGGTCCGCTGAAGCACTTATGGCTCCACGTGAAGCGGTGCGACACTACGAAGTGCAATCCTCCACAGCTACTCCAGAGGCTGCTGTGGGACCATGTTTTGAGGAGACGCAGACCTGGGGCCGTCACGCAGCCTTTCCGACTTGTTGGGACTTGCAACAGGGACCGATCGCAAAGACCGAGCCGATCGAGTAGAGCACTGGACTTGGGAGTTTTTCCCTCCTGCTCTAGATGAGGTCAGATTTAACTTGTGCTTGGATGGCTACCTTTTCTGGCCCAATCTCCCAAAGGCTCATTGGTGAATCCTGAAATCTGTTGCTCTGCTGTTGGACTGTGAGGCTTTCGGATGACCGAAGATGGCAGAGGATAAGGAGATTATTTTTCTGCATGGGGGAAGACTGAATGTAATTTGGGCAAGTTAGTCAGCATATTGGTGCATAAAATCATTGAAATAATTATGGGGGCTACTTGAAATATCTCTCGAGGACTATTTGGACTGGGACTCATGGCTATTGGGTTTATTGGGGAGACCACTATGGTATATTATGGGATGGGAGTCTGATACAGGTAATTTTATTCCCAATGGTGGACTATTCCGCCCTCTACACTTCTTTGTCTTCCCAGGCCCATTTCAGCTATGTAGACTTCAGTTTCTCAAACTTGTGAATTGGAAGCTCTATGTGGTTAATATGCTGCATTCCTATTTTACTGTTTAGATAATCAGTTACTAGTAGTGAATCTAGCCTTTTGAATGATGACAGTGTACTAATTTTCCAGCTGAATCTAGGGCTGTGTGAGAAATAGCACATATTTTCTTCTTTTTCACTGTTTCATGTAGACTGCGCTTCAATACCTGTGTAAGTTCTACCTTGTATGGACACTCCATGGCCGTTGAGATGGCTGGCATTTCTGGGACATTTTGTTAAGAGCAATATTGAATACCCCCCATTGTTACAGCTTGCAGGGGGTCGATTTACGATTATCACCTATATCTAATACTCTGCCTACTACCCTGTATAAGGTATTTGTGAATGTATATGCATGAAAACAATAAAATACAAAAAACAAAATGTTTTACTTTGCTGAACCTTAGAGAAACCCTGTTGTGGGAAATGGACTGTGTTCGAATCGGCTGATTCTGGTCCGATTTTTGCATTTATGATTTTAGAAGTTTTTGAATCCTAATCCAGTTCCATTTCAAATCCTAAAAGGACCCAAACATCGGATTTTGCATTCGGATTTGAAACCCTAAATACCTATGTGAAAATAGGATTTAGGATTCAGTTTAGGATTTAGGATTTTTGGACTGCAAATCTGAAAATCCTAAATCAGAAAACTGGGTTGGAATTCATGTAACCCAATTCCGTTCAGCAGATTCTGGGCAACCATAGTGCCAACTAAACCAAGAACTTCAGAGTTCGGGGTCTGTCAGCATGAGACACCCACTTGGTAATAGGAGTAGCTGGAATGTTTAGAAATGGTCAACCCAGGTTGGCCCAGTGGCATGGTGGGCTGAGGCAGGGAACCTTGCCACCAGCCACGCTGACGACTCTGGTTCGGGAATGAACTAGGGCCGCTTGGAGGCCGACCGGGGAAAGGAGGATTGAGTGTCCTAGGATGGCTCTCCTTCAGGGAGGGGTGAAAGCACAAACCACCGCTTCACCACTGCCTAGTGGAAGCTGCGTGATGGCACAGCACTCGCTGAACTGGCGGGCCGGGTACTGATGCGGATGCACCGCTGCATTTTCACGCAGTCCGTGCATGTCTCTGCACATATACCAGTCTGGAGAAGAAGCTGTAAACAGGGAAAAGGCTCAGATGGCAGGTGATGGTGACGCCCCTGACAGTTCCGCACCACCCATCATTGGCACCCACCCATGGCGGTTCAGGAGGTAATTGGGTAAGTCCTAGGTGGGGTGGGTGATGGAGCTGGAGGCCGCCACCGGAATGAGGGACTGCCTAAGCAAGGCAGAAAAACAGAGAATAGGAAAAAAAAAGAAATAATCAACCCTGATTTCCTAAACGTAATGTCCTGATTAACTGTACTGTTTACAGTCCTCATCTAATTCAGTATATTTGATCTACTCAGGGCAGGCCTTTGTTAATGTAGTTAGCCCTGGTAGGACAGGGTATCAACAAACAAAAGATCAGAGCATACACAAACACTAACATGCACTGCAGGCTATTTAATCTTCTACTGCTGCACCTCTCCTCTGATGTCATCTGCAGGGAATTCTGAGATTTGTAGTTACAGTAAACATCAGCTTGCAAGTCAGCAGAATCAGTCTAATGCAATCTACTATACTGCAGTAAACAAGTAAAAAAATGTTTTTACATACAAAGTGCAAATTGGGACCAGACCCACACTTGGGTGGGGTCTCCTAGTGCTGTCTTTCCCCTTTAAAGGAAAACCGTCATTATTGAGAAACCCGCACTTTCATAGCAAATGGACCCATGCAGCGACTGCCATGTTTGTTCTGACTGGAGAAAAAATTGTTATTCTATGGGCTTTGGGGGTAGGGGGTTCTTGATAATGTACAACTTTCCTCTCAGATACAGAAAGATGACATCTTATAATCCAGAAATAACATTAGGAAGTAGTAGTAAAACAAGATACAGTGAAGGGAATAAAACACCAAAAACAAAACAAAAGACAAATTAAATAATGCATGATAAATTGCCCAAAACTATTATTCATTTGTGAGTGACTCTTGGTGTACACTCCAGTTTTTTCAAAGCTTGACTGATTAATATTTATACAATGTAGGTGAGAGTCAAACCTTACAGATAAATGAGTTAGCCACTGAAGCATTCTAAATGAAAATAAGTAATGTATTTTAGTGCTAGCATCAGCATTTATTTCATTTCAGGTTGGTCACAAAGGAGCTCTTAACCTAAGGGAGAACAGCTTGCATAATGCCTGATGATGTCACAGTGGTCTCTGCTCACTCAGAACAGAGGGAAAGGTAAAGGGGAAACTGCTTAACTAGGAAAGGCACACTAAGCCAGAACTTGTTTCCAGGTGCACAAGGAGCACAAGGAAGTTAAGTGATTTGCTCAGGGTCACACAGTATGCAAGTGGGGGCTGATGGGATTCAAACCCTCCCAAACAGAACAGTGAAGTCAAATAGAAACAGTTAAAGTGCATCAGTTTCAGAATTTATATATTCAGTGCTTCAGCAAGGGAAGGCAGTGAAAATTCATGTTTCGAAGAGTCGGCAGCCAGATCCCTTCCCCTTCCTGGTACACTATACTGCAAGCTCTGCTCCTGTGCTGCCCCTTTGTTCATATATTTTGTGATGCATGAGTTTGTAGAGCATGGAGGCATGTTGTATTGAATTCAGTGGCAGCAGAATTTAACTAGCTTTTTTCTATATTTTACAGTGTCACCAAGTTTAAATCAGTGCGCCGATCAATTGACAAAAGCCAGGTTCGTTGATCAGTGGCACTGACTTAAACCTTGTGGCAATGTAAAATATAGAAAAAGCTAGTTAAAATCCATCCCCCACTGAATTCAATACAGTGTGCCCCCACCCGCTATAAACTCACATATCACAAAATGTATGAGCACAGCAGTGGCATGAGGGCGGAGCTTGCTGTATATTGTACCAGGAAGAGGAAGGGATCTGGTTGCTAGCTCCTCAATACAAGGATTTTTGATCCCTTCCCCTGCTTAAACACTGAGGCCTGGATATTCAAAAGGTTGCGCCACGTAACAGGTTCTTGGCGTCTTATCCAAAAATCGCCATTCTGAGATATTCAGAAGGGGCAGTTGCGCCACCGAAAACATGCTGAGCAACAGCGCAATGGAAATGAAGGCATGCGCAACTGAAGGGGCGGGTCCATGACAAAGTGCGCAATGCGACATCCCGAACACTTGCACAATGCGCAAGAGTGGCTCAGCCGGAAGTTGCGCAGTACCGGATTTGAGCCAAAATAAAAGGCTCAAGGAAGCGCGCAGAACCCTAGCAGGCCGCAAACTGGGGGAGAGACACAGAGAGAGAGAGAGAGACAGGAGCTGGAAGGGCGAGAGAGGGACAGTGGGTCCAGGAGGACAGAGAGGCCAGTGGGGGTGCCGTGCAGTGGAAGCAGCAGTGGGGGCAGCGGGGTAACACAGGAACAGCAGCCGGGGGCAGAAGCCAGGAGATGGACAGTGTCAGCTTCCACATGGAAGCTGTAATGAGGGGTGAGACACCATGCTGCAGGGGGACGTGGCCGCGGAGGGGCCCGTCGGCGGTATGCCCCCGACAGGCGGTATCGTGCCCGCATCAGCTTTGAGCTGTACACAGACGTCGAGATTGTGGCCCGGTACCACCTGAACAGGGCAATACTGAGATGGCTCTGCGAGCTGTGCAGTGATGTGATGCAGGCACCCTCACGACGGAGTCATGCTCTGTCCGTGGAGACCAAGGTGACAGCCTGCATGTGCCTGCTCGCCACGGGCACCTTCCAGAGGCTGACAGGGGACACCACAGGCATTACACAGTCGGCCACGTCACGCATCCTCACCCAATTCCTCAGCGCACTGCTGCCACATGCTGTGGAGTACATCCATTTCCCCAGCACCGCGGCAGAGCGTACAGCAAACATGCAGTAGTTCCACAGGGTAGCACGTATGCCTGGCGTGCTAGGGGCCATAGACTGCACCCATGTGGCCATTCGCACGCCACTTGGCCCCGACGGCCAGGCTTATCGGAACTGAAAGGGCTTTTCCAGTGTCAACTGCCAGGTGGTGTGTGATGCCACTGGGCACATTATCAATGTCTGTGCCACACACCCTGGCGGAGCACATGATGCCTTCATATGGCACCAGTCTGCACTGTGCCATCGATTCGAGAGTGGGAACATCCCCATGGGTCATCTAGTGGGTGAGTACACATGTATGGAATGCAAACCCTGGGCAAGGGTGGGAATGACACAGGTGCCATGGTAGTGGCACACAAGGATATGGCCAATATGGACCTGACATGACACTGATCTCCACTATCTCCACACAGGTGACTGCGGATACCCACTCCGTCCTGGCTGCTCACACTGTACCGGCGCCCCACGACCCCAGCGCAGCTATGTTTCAATGAGGCACATGCTGCAACACGTAACATCATAGAGCGGGTGTTTGGGATGCTCAAGGCACGCTTCCGATGCCTGGACACCTCCGGCGGAGCCCTACAGTACAGCCCCCAAAAGGCCTGTGGGATATTCCTGGCCTGTTGCATCCTGCACAACATGGCCAAAGACCATGGGATAGCCAGTACAGGTCCAAGAGGGGACAGCGATGGGGACACCAGTGGCGCTGGTGATGTGGGTGAGCAGAGCCCCCTAGGACGGAGGGACCCCGACTGACCGGCAGGCCCAGCTGCACCGGGACACCATTGCAGAAGAGCACTACGCCCAACACAGGTAAGGCAAGGGACATGCAGGCAACACTGTCCATGCGCAAACCACAGGCACACAGGGGAACACACCGTGCATGAAGGTCAGGGGAGGTGAAGGTTCCAGGCATACCAACACACCAGCAGAGAGGGTGAGACACATATGAGACACACACACACACCAGGCAGCATACATGGGCAGCAGCACAGCACTGTGGAAATGACATTGCAACACACAGCACCACCACCACCCCACCACCTGGACTGTCCACGCACGTGTGTCAGGACCTGGGCACCCTGCACCTTGGTGTACAGTGCAATGCAGGCATCATCATGCACACGCACCTGTGGACAGCAGTTGGGAGAGTGTGCAGATGGTCCGTGTGTCAGCTTGGTGAGCAGAGCACCCAGCAGTGCACTGCCCTCCATGACACACATTGGTACAGGGCAGCACCAGACAGGGCCTGCACTGGGACAGCTCAGTCAGCACTGTCCCACGGCCACCACGGATGCGATGCCCCACCGCGGCCCAGCAGCACTGGCAGGCTGGAGCAGGGCCACATCGGTGGCGCTGGTGCACCACCAGGGTCCCACTGCACGAACGCGACCTTGCCCGCACAGGGGTCTGCATCCTGCCAAACAAACTTGCACCAGGGTGCTGGGATGCCCAGCAGATCCGGCATCTACAGGCCTGGTGTCGCACGACGCCGGGAACGGGAGTGGAGAGTGCACTGTGTGGGGTGTGTGGTACAGGGGCACCTGACAGTGTGGCCAATGCGTCCGCGACAGAGACCACTGCCTGGGTCAGCCTGTCAATGGCAGCGGTCACATCCGTCCGCATAAGGACCAGCTCGGCTCGGTCCCGAGCACACTCCCTGCTATGCCGCTCCACGGACACAGACAGTGCCTCCACGGACCTTGCAACCCGCCCCTGCAGCTGTACCGACTCCTGCAGCAGGCGGGTGTGTGCATCCAATGGGTACTGTGCCCCAATGGCATCGTGACCCCCAGGGTGTGGACGGTCCTGCTGCACAGCACCCCTGAGGGTGGGCGCTGTTCGCCAGGACCAGGTATGGGCGGATCAAAGGCGTGGACATGTGCCACTGCTTGACACTGTACCCCCAGACCTGGTGTGCGACTGCTGCTGCTGCCCTCCAACTGCTGAGCCCCCAGGTCCACCTGTTCCACCTCCATGCTGACAACAGTTCCAGACACCTGCAGCCACTGGTGCTGCCCCACGGTGCTGACAGGCACAGCCTGGGACTGTGCCAGCATGCTGGTACACAGGTGTGAACCAGGAAGGCCCAGGGGCACGTGCTGGCCTGCCATGTGTCCGTCATGGGACACACCTATCACTGCCCATTGCAGGCCTGCTATCATCAATGGTGCATGTGCGTGCCACTGCCATAGGCACAGCATGCCTGCATGCCCAGACTGCTGTGACACAGGCTGTGCACCCCCTGCACCCGTAGCACTGACACTGGAGTTGTCGGCCCAGCCTGCATGCTGCTGCAGTGCCTGCAGGCTGGTGGCGGAGGTGGATGGTCCCTCCTCCACGTCCAGCAGGTCTGCCTCACTGTCTGGACCCACCACCACCACCATCTCCTGCAGACGAACAGGATCTGTAACAGAAAGAGAGTACATGTGAGTGCATGTGAACAACAGCCCCCCAACAACACCACCATGTCATACCGTGCAGTGATGGGCTTCCACCTGTCTGGAATCCTCCGCCAGGTGCGCCCGCAATGGCACTCGGCTGCATGGCCGCGACCAGTGTCTCCTCTGTAGGGGTCAGCTGCAACACCACTGGTGGGCCCCCACCAGTGCCAGCACGCGTCAGCCGCCTGAAGGCTGCCACCTTCTCCTTCAGCCTCCCGGTCAGTCCCCATCTTCTTCCTGCATTCCTGCACGAGCGCTGGTGGCTTCCGTACAGGTTGACCCGAGCTACCCCTCCCATGCAGCTGCACGCCCTGAGGGATGCCCTCCATCCACTCAATAGTGGCTCATCCTCCAGGTAGGCCTGGAAGAGGGCCTCTGTCTCTGCCGCTGTGAGTTCGCCTCCTCCACACCCACCGCCCACACCCTCAGCTTTGCTCTGGTCAGTCATGGTGATCTGTATGGGTGGAAGTGGACACCTGTCACTGTGCAGTCAACAGCATTACCCCATGAGCATAGCTGCCGGCCCGGGGGGGTGCGGAAGCCCCCCCCGTTTCCTCTCCGCATGGCAGATACTGATAGAAAGGGTGCCCTTTGTCCCTTTCTAAGTGCCCATTTCATGCTCAGCCCCCTCAGCCTTTATCATCCTCCGCCCATGAGCATTGTCCTGAGCATCACATAGCATGTAACTCACCTCTCACCTGCAGTAACCAAATCTGGCCAGCACAACCCACTGTCGCATTTTTATAGTGCAACACATGCAAATGAGGTGTGGCTCAACTTTAATGACATGCTAATCGGCGCCACTAGCGCTTTGAATAGGCTGATCGGATGATTTGCATATGTAGGCTGAATATCGGCGTATTGCGCTTTGCGCATCTCGGAAGGTCCGGCTGAGCCAATGGCGCAGGTTTGTGGCTGCGTGCCACACTGCATTGCGCATGCCCAGACAGTTTACGATAAGTGCCTATCGCGCTGCAGACCTGCTGAGCGCGATAGGCGATTCAGGCCATGGCCACCATTGTGCCAGTGGCGCTACAGCACTGGGCGCTATATGGCGCTGTGGCACTACTCCGCGATAGTCCACTGTGGCTGGTGCATATCTCTGCAGTCGCACAGGATGCCTATGTAACCCCTAGATGGCGCTATCCCAGGGGCTACTACCCCTGCCTGATTTGCCACTAACAGGTTGAGGGGCCTGGATCCAATGGCGGGTGCCTCCACCCAGAGGTCAGGGTTTGCAATAGTTAAACTAACTTGGTCACAGCCCTCTGGGACACTGCAACCCCCCTTTCTTCCCACTAGTGGCCCACACAATATATCAGAATTACCTTCACAGTATACACTTACCCCCAGGTCTGGTTCGGCACTGGGACCTCCTGTGAAATGAGATACAGTGCAACAATCACAGTACAGTACTTTAACATAGACAAATACCTCAGGCAGTATAACTTTGCTGAAACAAACAGCTCTGATTTATTGGGGGATATAACAAGGACAGGGGGAAATCAGGTTAATTAGCTTATCGTCTAATAATCTACCTATGGCTCTGTGCACAGGCCTATCCCTATCAGTTACTGTCCCTGGGTACCCAAGCCCAGTGGCTAGTCCAAACCGTGGCAGCTGGTAGGGGCCCTTTCACACAGAGAAAAGGAGAATTAAACAGTCAGCAGTACGTGAATTCCATTTGGATTTAATGTGGCAATTCAACAGGGCGACTCTGAATTAGTACTCACGACCTCCAAATAAGATAGGGTCCTTCAATGTCAGCAGGGCTCACTTGAGGCACACAAACCTCTTCACACATCCATAAAGAAAGCACTATACCAGGCAGGCTGCATCTGTATCCCGATCGCAATACTGCACAATACCGGGAGAACACACAGCAGATTCAGTTCCTGACAGACCGAGTGCAATTTTCAGCAATTCCTCCAGTCTTCTACAGGGTGAGCCTGGTTTCTACTCTTCAGAGATCCTTTGATTCTTTTCACAGGACAGATTCAGTCCTAACAAGCTGTTCACAAGCTGCAGACCGAACTCTGGGCCTTACACGTTTTTGACTAAAACTGCACACTGAAAACACAGGGCTCCTTCCTTCTTCACTGCCAAAGCTCAACTGAAACTCCAACTGACAAAACCGGGCACTTCCTTTGAGTTCCTCCCAGTTCTTGACTGGATTGGCTGTCACTCACAATAGACTGCTGCTGTTGGTCCAAAAGGCACTGAAGTCTAAACTACATCTACCAGAGTCACTGCCCATACAATCCTCTTGTGGCTGGCTCAGATTATAGGTCCAAGTTCTGATTCGTCCAAGGCACCATTTAGAGCTAGCTACCCCACACTGATTGGTCCAGTTCAGCAGTTCAAAACTAGAATGGGGAACTAGCAGACACAGTTCTGACTGCAAAAGCAGGTTAGACAAACTGTAATTTCATTATTACTCTAAATAATTTCTGGCAAACAGTTACATCTTTCAGATAGGTTCCTTTGCACTCCTAGTGACTGCAAAAATGGAGTGAATTGGCAGCAGCTTGAGTGGTACTCAATCAAAGAAACACAGTCCCCCATACAAACTAATTATGTCTGCAAGCAGACAGCTCTTAAAGAGACAGTACCAGAGGTTCTAAAAACACTCACTGATAAATGGCTTAGCATGAAACACCATTCAGGCTTGGAGCATTCAAGCAAGCTCCTGGAAGTCTTTTGGGAACCCGATTTGCAGGGGGTTACACCCTTCCTGGCCTGGGAAAGCTGCGTCCGCGTCAAGCAAGTACCCATAAGTTTCAACTGCAACCATATACATTTGCATTAGGCTCGCACATGTAATCATCAGTCAATATATCATTTTACCAAGAACACATTTCTGAAACATTGCAGTACGTCACTCTTTACACAGTATTACATACACATTGTACCATAACTCAAGTTATTACCTCTTGTACATGAAACCTGAAGAGAGGGCCTTCCTATCAGTTACCTTAGGGCTGGACGGGGCAAGGGGCACCATAGTAGAGGCAACACAAGTAACTTGAGTTAGCACTGACGCTCAGTTTGGGCAATGAGCTCGAGGGACACATACACTCCTTTATGGACAACATTGAGAGGCAAATCCACAGGCCTCCCAGGGAATCATAACTGAGGGTGCACCACAGGCTTTACAGCTCGACCAGTCTTTCTAGGGGAACTGTTTAAGTCTCTGCACTCTGAGCCTCATTTCAGCATTGTCCTCACTTGTCAGGGAGTCTCCATGGGGTAGAGGCTGCGAACTTGGGGCACTTTCAGCTCCAGGAGTTACAGTTTCTGAGTCCACAACATTTGGCTCGCATGGAGAGCTTTCGGACACTGGCAGTGGACTGTCAGGGACTCAAAATACTCTTCTTGTTCTGGTGTATCACCAGTCTGACCCAATCCATCATTTTCCTCCCTGAAAGCTCAAACAGTTCAACCATGCACAATGATTCCATTTCATCTGATCTGATGCTTTGCACTTCACTTTCTGGGAGCATTGGCTCCAGGGACAAGCTGGGGGCTTGGACAGTCCAAGGCCCAGCTTCATCTCCAGTATTGACTAGGGGATTGCCCAGAAACAATTGACTCAGTTCGTAAGAAGGATAGTATTCAAGTCACTCTCTTTTCTTCCGATATGGACTGACAGTCATGCTCAACTGGGACTTGTGGAGGAACACTTTAACTTTGCTTCTGTGGTGCAGACTTTCTTGATCTTTCTTAGCAGCAGCTCTAGTCACTGGTCAGAGGGGCATCTTCTAGGGCTCAGACTCAATTAAGATTTGTCCAATGGGCAGGTAAATTTTCTATGCATTGTTTTTACATCTTTTGAATTATTCTCAGGCCTTACTTTGTACACTGGCAGATCATCTAGTTTGCCCACTACAATGTGAGGGAGATAGGTGCCATCTGTCAGCAATCTTGTGCTTGCCATGCAGTCCCAGATTTCTTAGCAATACCGATCTCCCTCCTGGAGTTCCTATGCTTTCACCTTTTATCATACCTTTTTGTTGGCCAGATTTCTTTTGGCAGCCATGGTTTGAGCCAGTTGAGTACGCATGAGTTAGCTGGGCCTTTAACTTTGCACATACTGTAAATAGTTGTCAGCTTGAACCCCATCAGGAGAGACCCCAAAACACACATCTACTGGTAGTCGAGCTTCTCTTCCAAACATCAGGCGGTAGGGGAGAATCCAGTGGCATCACTTTGGTGCAGTTATAGCATGTACCAGGGTGCTAATTTGTTGGCTCCATCTAGGCTTGTCCTTTGGGTGCAGGGTGCCTAGCATATCTAGCAAAGTGCGGTTAAAGCGTTCAGGCTGTGGGTTCCCCTGGGGGTGGTAGGAGTGGTTCTGGACTTTCGCACTCCCCACAGAGAAAGCATCTCTTTGATCAGGCGACTCTCAAAGTCTCTCCTTGATCAGAATGGATTCTTTGTGGAGCCCCATAGTGAACAAAAATTTTCTACAAGTACTTTGGCCACAGTGGATGCTTTCTGGTCTTTGGTGGGGAAAGCTTGGGCATATCTTGTGAAATGGTCAGTGACCACCAACACATTACTGATATTTCTTTGATCTGACTCCAAACTCAGAAAATCAATACAGACCAGCTCCATGGGTGCACTGGTGGTGATGTTAACAAGGGGCAGCCCTCTGGGGCAAAAGCTTTCCTCTAGCAGCGACTACAAGTTTGAATGTGTTGCTCCACATCAGCCCCATCTTAGGCCAATAGAATCTGGATCTCACCAAGTCAAGTGTTCTGTCTATACCAAGGTGCCCCATGTGGTTGTGCAAGGACCTCAGTACTGAGTCTCGAAGGCAGTGGGCAGCACTAGTTGTTGTTTGTCTACTTGTCCCCTCTGTCTACTGTTTCTCTGTATAACAGTTTATTGATCAGTTTCAACTTAGGACCTTCTTTGTATAACAGTGCAGTTCTCAAATCAGTGGGCGTAATTTGGACACATCTTTTCCTGCATAGAGGGCTTCTAAAGCTGCTTTGATCATGGGATGCGGGATTGAGCCGCTTGAAATACTGTCATTGTCCAGCTGAGGCAGTGCACCAATGTCTATTGCAGAAAAGTGGCAATAAGCGCGAGGTATGCAATTCTCAGGGCTCCCAAGCAATCCACCATGCAGTCACTGCGTCCGTGGACATTGGTTCCTCCCTGTCAAACTTCGACTGAGTGCCGAATGTCAGGTTCTGCAATCGGACCCAATCATTCTGGGAACAGGCCTCGGGAAGAGCATCAGCATCTATGTGGTTCAGACCTGCTCGGTATTCGAGAGCATAGTCATATGTAGATAATGCAGAAAGTCACCCTATGGCCAGTGGCATCCAACTTAGCTGAGGTCTGCACATAGGTCAAAGGATTATTGTCAGTTTTACTAGTATTTTAGCCCCATACAAGTACTCATGGAATTGGTCAACAATAGCCCACTTCAAAGCTAGGAACTCTAACTTATGTACAGGATAGTTCTTTTCGGATGGGGTCAGGCTTCTACTGGCAAAGGCCACTGGTCTCAGGCCATTCTCGTGCTCTTGGTACCAACACAGCCCCTAACCCTTGCAAGCTAGCATCAGTGTGCAGGACGTAGGGTTTTGGATTGGCATAGGCCAGCACTGGAGCATGGGTAAGTTGATATATGATCTCATAAAGCAGTCTCACAATCAGGAGTCCAGCAGGCCCCAAATACTTCACTCGGATGAAAATACACTCTTTCAGTCTTGAGGGACGCTGACTTTTGGTATTTTTGTGGGTTGGGGATACCCTTGAGTAAGGTTAAGTAAAGGCGGATCACTCTTGAATAGTCCTTGATGAGCGCTGATAATAACCACAGAATCCCAGGAATCTTTGCAGTTCTTTTAGATTTTTGGGCTGTGGCCAGGTGGTCAAGGCCTCAACTTTACTTGGGTGGGTCTCTATTCCTCGGTGGATACTATGTGTCCCACATACTTTACTGATGTTTGAAAGAATTGACACTTATCAATGGACAGTTTAAGGCCAAAGTCCTCCAGTCGGTCCAATACCTTAAATAATCTGCTCTCATGTTCCTCCAGTGAGCTGCCAAACACAATAACATCATCTAGGTATACCAGGCACTCTAGTAAGTTCATGTCCCCACTGCACGCTCCATCAATCGTTGAAAAGTGGCTGGGGCACCTGAAATCCTTGAGGCATCCTCATGAATTCATAGAAGCCAAGCGGACAGATAAAGGCTGTCTTTTCACGGTCCTCTGGGGCCATCGGGATCTGGTAGTACCCACTGCGGAGATCCAGCACAGAGAACCACTTGCTCCCGTTTAGGCAGTCCAAAGCATCCTGAATCACGGGGCATTGTGTACTGATCAGGATAGTCCGCGGTTTAAGGTGCGATAATCCACACATCCTTACTGTCCCATTCTTTTCCTCACTACCACAATGGGGAAGCATAGGGCTTCTGGATTCTTGTATTACACCAGCAGCTAACATCTCTTGCAGATGCCGTCTCACATCATCTATGTCAGCAGGTGCCAGGCGTCGAGACCTCTCACGAAATGGTCTTTCGTCATGCAGCGGATATTGTGCTCAGCTCCTTGCCGCATCCTACATCCCATTCCTTTAAAAACAACCCCAGTTCTCTCTGGGCAAGCTTCTCACTGATCCTCACTTTCCATTCAGCTGGCAGCGGGGAGTCGCCGAAATCAAACAAGTCAGGCGTTACTCTGTCATTCTTCCTTGAACTCTTGCTGCTGGGTAGCACTGCAGTGTCTGCACAATGCACATTAGCCAGGATGCAACCTCTGTTTACTCGAATGTCTCTTTCAGACACATTATGAACTTGGACCATTACCCTTCTGGCATAAGCATGGGCTCTAGCGGGCAAAATACTAGGCTTGACCAGCAGTCCCTCTGGCAATTTTCCATCGCCTGGTGCATCCAACATTAATATTTTATTCTTAACATCCTTTCTGATACGGACCTCTCCTGTAAGGTACACTGGGCATTTGGCACCAGGATCAGAGACTCAGGATCCTCCTTCCATACAATTCCGACCCGGTTCCTCTGGTTCTGTTTTTCAGCATCTCTCTGTGCCTCATAGGCCTTCTTAATTAAAGCCGGAACTCTTAAAGCTCTACTAGTCTTTGACCCTGTTTTCATAACACAACTGTGCCAGCCTTCCGAACATATGAGCATTTGTTCCAATCAACAAAGGACACCATCATACAGTCCAGTGGGGGACACACTAAGGCTAGGGTCTCTACTTGTTCAGCCACTCCAGCCACGGAGAGTGAGGAAAGACAGCCAAATTCGGATATACCCGGAATAGGGGTAGGCCTTCTCACTTAACCCCCCCATGCAGTCCTTCTAATGGTTGTAAGTGCGTCTGACAAATGCTTCATACCAATCCTGGAACATAATTGTCACTTGGGAGCCACTGTCTAATACAGCTCTTGTAGACACTCCATTCACCTTTACAGTGGTCTCCATGGAGGGACCCACTATTCTGGACCAGTCTGGAGAGGCGGTAGTGGGGGCCTGGGCAACTGACCTTGCCACAAAGGCGTGAATTAGCATTTTGGTGCCCTCACTGGGATCATGTCGTGCACCTCTTAACCACTGATTTCTTCTCAGAAGCTCTCCTTGTAGCCTATATGCAACTTTGTCAGTGTCTTTGGGACTGGCATTCCCTTTTCATGTGCCCATCTTTCCCACAATTATAGCAAAACATACTTTCTGGAGTTTGAGCTGGCCGAGGCGCCACACTGGGAGCCAGGGCGGGGTATTACTAACTGGAAACCTGGGTGCCATCTCTGTCTCGGCGTGATAAGCATTTGGAGACATCTCGTCAGTTTCTCCACTTCCATGGTCAAGGAATTGAGTTTGGGCTGTTATCAGCAGGAGATACATGGTGGTACCCCCACCCCATAGCAGATGCAGTCGGATATAGGTCAGGGCCCGTGCTTGCAGGCGTGGCCTTCATAAAGGACTGTTTTTGAATTCCGGATCTCTCTCAACAGTTCAGCCCCATTGTGGCATATCTTTTCCTTGTCAGAGCACTCATTGACTGTCAACCTCTGCCCTGAACTTCACTTGATGGGTCACCCTCAGTCACTCGAGTCGTAGCCACAGCTGTTGGTGCAGGTACCTCCCAGTCGCCTTTTCTCAACTCTCGAATTTCTCATTAACTCATCATAGGAGGTGGGGATTCCAGTCGATTGCCAGGCGTAACTGAAGCAACAGCAGTTCTGAGAAGGGGCAGACTTAAGGATTCTGTCCAGTCTGGTTCGGTCCAGTTCAATCGCTGGCAAACTACCCTTTCTGAGGCATTCTTGCAACAATTTTCCAGCCGAGAGACATACACAGACAACAACTCCCCTTGGTACTGTTGTGCATTTCTTACTCTCCACCATAGGTCCTCATCAGAATCTGGGCTCCCATACACATTCTCCAAGGCCTCAAGATGGGCCTGTGCAGTCGCTTCAGGGTTACTGGCCCGTTGCTTAGCAGGATGGTAGCCAGGGCAGGACCTCAGAGGCTCTCACTAACCCTCTTTCGCTTTTAGCCTTCGAGCATTGCCATTCTAGCACTTGAGGGCAACATAGTCTATCCAGGTCTCCCAGTCATCCTCCCTTGGGGAGTGGGGAGGTGCCAGAGAAGATCCTCAACCTTGATGAAGTCGTGACTAATGGCAGGTGCAGAAATAGGAGTCTGCATTGGTTCAGCCACCATTATGGGCACTGGAGCAGGAGAGGGTGTTGGGGAGGAACACCCCAGGTGGCAAGAATAGTTTCTTCAAGTCCTCCACAGTTTTCCCCTCTCCCAGCAACCATTCAGCAAATTTCTCCTCAAAGGTTTCAGATAGTGGTGAGGGCTGATTCCCCCCCGGTCTTTACTGTCCTTAGTTATCACTCTCCAAGCAGTGAGGGCTCCTCTGGGGTAATGGTCTGTGGCACTTTGGAGCTATCTATGGGATCCTTAAACTCTACTAGGGCCAGGAAAGTGTGGGTGAGCAGATTAGCATGCCGACCCACCACCACAGGGTTTTGTAAACCTTCCACCTTGGAAAGTACTCCTGCACAGTGTCCGTATTGATACCCAGGGGATGTCAGGATAAGCATAGCATTTTGAGGGTCGATCTCCTCCCCAGTACACCACCCACCAGCCGGTGCACAGCCACTTCTGTCGGGGTACCCATTTTTCTTAACAGTGGTTCGTAAATATGGCCACTAGAGGACACACAATCCCAGCGGTGAGCCTCAAGATGTAACCCCTAGATGGCGCTATCCCAGGGCTACTACCCCTGCCTGATTTGCCACTAACAGGTTGAGGCCTGGATCAATGGCGGGTGCCTCCACCCAGAGGTCAGGGTTTGCAATAGTTAAACTAACGTCACAGCCCTCTGGACACTGCAACCCCTTTCTTCCACTAGTGGCCCACACAATATATCAGAATTACCTTCACAGTATACACTTACCCCCAGGTCTGGTTCCGGCACTGGGACCTCCTGTGAAATGAGATACAGTGCAACAATCACAGTACAGTACTTAACATGAGACAAATACCTCAGGCAGTATAACTTTGCTGAAACAAGCAGCTCTGATTTATTTAGGGGATATAACAAGGACGGGAAATCAGGTTAATTAGCTTATCACTCTAATAATCTACCTATGGCTCTGTGCACAGGCCTATCCCTATCAGTTACTGTCCTGGGTACCCAAGCCCTAGTGGCTAGTCAAACCGTGGCAGCTGGTAGGGGCCCTTTCACACAGAGAAAGGAGAATTAAACAGTCAGCAGTACCGTAATTCCATCTGGATTTAATGTGGCAATTCAACAGGAGCGACCCTGAATTAGTACTCACGACCTCCAAATAAGATAGGGTCCTTCAATGTCAGCAGGGCTCACTTGAGGTACAAACCTCTTCACACATCCATAAAAGAAGCACTATACCAGGCAGGCTGCATCTATCCGATCGCAATTACTGCACAATACCGGGAGAACACAGCAGATTCAGTTCTGACAGACCGAGTGCAATTTTCAGCAATTCCTCCAGTCTTCTACAGGGTGAGCCTGGTTTCTACTCTTCAGAGATCCTTTGATTCTTTTCACAGGACGGATTCAGTCCTAACAAGCTGTTACACAAGCTGCAGACCGGAACTCTGGGCCTTACACACGTTTTTTGACTAAAACTGCACACTGAAAAAACACAGGGCTCCTTCCTTCTTCACTGCAAAGCTCAACTGAAACTCCAACCGACAAAACGGGCACTTCCTTTGAGTTCCTCCCAGTTCTTGACTGGATTGGCTGTCACTCACAATAGACTGCTGCTGTTGGTCCAAAAGGCACTGAAGTCTAAACTACATCTCCCAAGTCACTGCTCATACAATCCTCTTGTGGCTGGCTCAGATTATGAGTCAAGTTCTGATTCGTCCAAGGCACCATTTTAGAGCTAGTTTACCACACGATTGGTCCAGTTCAGCAGTTCAAAACTAGAATGGGGAACTAGCAGACACAGTTCTGACTGCAAAGAAAGCAGGTTAGACAAACTGTAATTTCATTATTACTCTAAATAATTTCTGGCAAACAGTTACATCTTTCAGATAGGTTCCTTTGCACTCTAGTGACTGCAAAATGGAGTGAATTGGCAGCAGCTTGAGTGGTACTCAATCAAAGAAACACACAGTCCCCCATACAAACTAATTATGTCTGCAAGCAGACAGCTCTTAAAGAGACAGTACCAGAGGTTCTAAAAACACTCACTGATAAATGGCTTAAACGCCAAACACCATTCAGGCTTGGAGCATTCAAGCAAGCTCCTGGAAGTCTTTTGGGAACCCCCATTTGCAGGGGGGTTACACCTATACGACCAGTGGCGCTGTGCGTAGCCTTGCGTCATTGCCGTGACCTTGTGTATGGCCTCTGACCCCTGGCGCTGTTAGCATGCCATGTGTACGTCCCTATTGCGCTGTCCGGTGACAGCGCTATAATCAGACGGTGCTGCTTGAACTAGCCAGCGATTGGAACCTATGGTGGTCTATTGCGCAACAACTCCATGTGAGTTGAGCGCCAGCGGGGCTCATATTGCCTGCTGTAAAGCTGGTGCCATGGCACGGAGAAGGGCAGTGTCCTGGAGCCAGCTGGAGGTGGCCAACCTGGTAGCCCTGGTGGAGCCACTGTGAGGCACTGTATGGTGAGGCCCCCCTCACCATGCCAGGACTACGATGTGGCAGCAAGTGGCCACTGACCTGGTGGAGGTCACTGGCCAGGGCCGGTCAGCTGAGCAGTGCCGGCACCGGTACAGTGACCTCCGCCGGAGGGAGCCGGAACTTTTGACGCGGCTGCGGTCGCGTGCCAGGCGGGGCGTAGTCCCTAGGCCAGGTGAGTGTACCATCTATGCACCTATATTCTCTGTAGGGGTGTGTGTGTGTGCTTGGGTGGCTGTGCATAGGTGCCGGCTCGGACACGGTTGGCTGTGTCAGTGTGTGCAGCTGTGCGATGGATGGTTATGGCTGTGTGGGCAGGCACTCTCACTGGGGCAGGGGGCACTCTGCTTTTGAGTCACACTGATGTTTGTCTCAACATATGTCTCCCACAGGGTGGATTTTGAGGATGCGGGCGAGGTGAGGTGGGCGTGCCAAGCCCGGTGCCAGGGTGTTGTGCCCCAACCACAGCAGCAGCAGCAGCAGCAGCAGCAGCAGCAGACCCAGCTGCTGGAGCAGTGTGAGTATCATTACTTCATGGATGCTATTGCATGCTGGAGGCAAGACCACCAGCCATGCACAACACAACCAAGGGAGGTCATACTTCCACTATACAAGACACTAGTGAGGCCCACACTGGAGTACAGTGTACAGTTCAGGAGACCATGCCTCAGTATGGACATGGACTGGGTAGAGAGGGTTCAGAGGAGGGCAACCGGATGGTGCATGGATTGCAGCACAAGTCCGATGAAGACAGGTTGAAGGAACTGAACATGTACTCCCTGGAGGAGGGAGGGAGAGGGGATATGATGGGGACATACAAGTATCTTACAGGGGGGAACAGAGTGCATGACAACACTATTTTCAGCGTAAAGATGTTCCAGGACTAGTGAGCATGGGATGATGTTGGAGGGGGGACGATTCGGAGGACACATGAGAATGTATTTCTTCACAGAATGGGTGGTGGACAAGTGGAACACTCTGCCAGAGGAAGTGGTGGGGGCTGACTTGGTCACGGGATTTAAGAATGCATGGGATAGCCATACAGGAATTCTGGAGGTCAGGGGTAAGGTGCAACAGACTTATTGGAAAACAGAGTGAACTTACAAGGTCAAATGGGCAGACTGGGTGGACCATAGGCCCTTATCTGCCGACACTGTCTATGTATTTATGTATGCAGGCACGACACAGGTGACATGCATCACAGTGCAGTAGCACAGCACGTCTGTGTATCTCGTCACTGGTGGTCCAGGCATGCACTGGGCACATAGCTGTGTAACTGGCATCGCACCATGTTGCCACGTCACTTGCCAGCCTAGTTTGTACTGTGATTGACGTGGGCAGTGTGTGTGGGCGGTGGTGCACATCGCTGGTGCCACCTGTTTGTGATGGCCATGTGCATGTTCACTGTGGGTGGGTGTATGCCATCACAGGTGCGGGACATTGGGCTATATGGCTTGCAGGTTGGGTGGTGTTCAGGGTTGTGGTCAGTCACAGCCATTGACTGTGTTCCCATTTTCCTAGGCCTCGAGGTTCTCAGGAGGTTGTCGCGCGATGTCAGGCACCTCGCACAGGTCAGCGTTGAGAACCAGGAGATCCTGCAGGCCATCCGGCGACATGGACGTCGGCAGGGGCGGCACAGGACGGTGCGCCAGCAGCGAGGACCAGGGCCCGGCTGGGCGTGTACCGTCATCACCCATCCACTTTCCCATCCCTAGCACCCTGCCTTCCCTCTCCAAGTTTTAATCCCTCCCTTGAACACCTTCCTTGTACCCGTCCCCCTTGAGATAGTTTTTATCGTTGTTGTTGCACTATGTTCAATATACATTTCTATTTTGATATATGAATACTGTGTGGTCTCTGATTTGCAGCTGGCTATAGGTGCTCAGTTGCAGGTGTGTACATGCCATCTGGGCTGGTATGGTCCTGGGTATGTGTGTGTGTGTGTGTGTGTGTGTGTGTGTGCATGTGTGTGCATGGGGAGGTATCTCCAGCATGGCAGTGACTTTCGGTTGGTCTTGCCATCTGCTGCCACCCACTGCTGGGTGCACAGGGTGTGTCTGGCTTGTAGGCTTCTGTGTTGCACAGGGCTGACGTGTGCTGGGGGGACTGCATGGTTTCCTGCAGTGCCAGTCACTGCACATGGGTGGTGTCTTGGGGTCACAGTGCAGGGTGTGCTGTGCATACGGGGGGCTGCTGTGCACTGTGGTTGTCAACCCCCTGTGTGTGTGGCACTCTCCGCCTGCCAGTGGTTGTGCTGGGGTGTCAGGGCTCTGCTATGCTGTGTTGGCTTGTCCCCATGGGCACGTGGATCATCCGTCCCACCCCCAGTGATGCTGTGCTTGGGGTGTGCCGGTGTGGTGGGTTCTGCAGTGTGTTCCTGTGCCCATGTGTGGCATGGCTGGCGGTGGGCCCCAGCCTGCCTCCCTGGATGTGCAGTTCCATTGCTCTGGGGGGGCTGTGCTTGCGCTATGGCAGCTCTGGACTGCTCAGCTGAGCTTCCCTGGTTGCGCCATAGCGCAACATTTTGGCTCAGCTTCTCCTTCCTGGTTGTGCGATGGCACAGTATGTGCGATACTGAGACGTTGGTTGCTTGCGCAATTTGCTGTGCTCCATGTTTGAATATCGCACCTGTTGCACATTTGCGCAACTGGTTTGCGCTTGCTCCTGCTGTTGCGCCAGTTTTGAGCGCAGTTTGAATATCCAGGCCTGAATATATAAATTCTCAAACAAGGACTGTTCAAGTCCTTGACAAGTAGGCTTAAAGTGGCATGATTGTGGATTGTTTTAAAAAATCAAGTGAATTGCTGCTCATTAAATTTTCATTGAAAGAACTAATCTGAATGCCCTACAATCTAAAATATATTGTATACATTTAACACACAATGGCTTGACTCAAAACATGCCATTTATCATCACTGGTTAGGGGGCAGGATTTTATAACTCACTTGGCTCTGCTACTCATGAATTATGGTCTGGTCCCCTTCCTCACTTCAAAAGTGAACTAAATAACTCCTGGGGTGACAGCTGCAGATTCTGGGAGAACATCAAAACCCTCACAGGGAGAACGAGCAAAATCCCTCCCATGTTGCTCAACATTAATAGAGGAATTACCCAGGACCCCAAAAACATCGCAGATACCTTCAACAAGACCTTCATGGATCTCAGTGGAGTGCTTCCCCAGGACTTTCTTCAACCCCAGCCTTGTGCAACCCAAAGCAGCAACACCGCCCCAACAGCAAGCACAACACTTCCCTTCTACCTGAAGATTCTCACTACGGCTGAGGCCAAAAAATACCTGGGAAAAGTCCTTGGGAAAACCAGAACCAGCAGTGACTCGCTTGACCTCAAGATCTTGGCTCTCTCCTTGGATGTTTTACTCCTCCCCCAACCTAGATCCTAAATCTCTCACTAACTACGGGGCAAGTTCCCTTCATGCCGGAAAGCTGCAGTGGTCACCCCAGTCTTGAAAAGTGGTGACAGAACAAGCCTCACCAACTACAGCCATCTCAGTTTTGCCCCTTCTCTCCAAAGCCCTTGAGAAAATAGTTTATGACCAGTTAGTAGAATACCTAGGTAAGTACAACCTTCAATGCCTGCAGCAACATGGCTTCAGGAAGGCATATAGTACTTCCATGGCCTTGGTTGAATTTACTGGCTACATACACAAAGCACTTGACCAGGGGCTCTTGGCCACTTTAATTGACCTCACCAGATTCTTTGACACTGTCAATCACAATTTGCTTCTCAACCAACTATATAACATTGGAATATCTACTGTCTCTCTCTGGGCTGGTTCCGGAGCCACCTCTCCAACAGAACACAGCAGGCCAAGATCCATGACATTCTATCTGACCACCGAAATGTCACCACAGGGGTTCCCCAAGGCTCCATATTAGGCCCCCTGCTATTCAGCCTGTTTCTGAATGAGCTCCCTAAAATATGCCAGTACAATATGCTCCTATATGCAGATGATGTTGTGCTTTACTCTAGTCAATCTGCAACAGAAGCTCTACAAAAAGGGATGCAAGCCAACTTCAGTGCTGTGGAAAAATGGTTCTTTAACTCCAAGCTCTTGCTTAACTACAAAAAAACAAAAAATGAAAATGACATACCTACCATAATTCTTGATCTGTGCATCTTCACCATTCATCACTGTTGGGTATTGAGACTGAGGATCAGGACCCGTGGGAGCCTTTTTTTTTTTTGCAGGGGAGGAGTCAACGTTAAGACAGCGAGCCCTTGAGATTGACGTATGTATATGGCACTCATTGGGTTGACCAGTAACCGGCCCTGACCCCTTCTCAGCCCCAGTTCTGCACACTGGAGAGAGAGAGACAGCGAAATAGGAAGGGGGGGCAAGGGAGCCCGAGAGATAGCAAAAGGAAAGGATGTAAAATAAAAGGAGGAAGGAGTCATAGGACAGAAGAGAAGGAAGCCTAAGGGACTGGGACAAGAGGGCCCTAATCTCTGAGCGAGTAAGGGAGGGGTGAAAGGGTGAGGAGTAGAAGGAAGAGAGAAAGAAAGGAGGGAGGATAGAGGAGACACCACCCCCAAGGATAAGGCCCTGGACTGCTCAAGGGAGGATGTTATGCTCCAGACCGGACCAGTAAAGCCAAAGGAGGATCCAAGGCTGGAGCAGCAGAATGGCACCAATCCAGAGGGAGGCATCTGAGTCACCCAGAGGGCTAAGGACAGGTTGGTGTCTCCCCTTCCTGCCTAGAGAATTTGAAGTGAAAAACCACTAGAAACATCCCTGGTGAGGAAAAACCCCAAGGGACTGACCTTTAGTTGTTGTAGAGAGGGAGTCACCTCCAGAGGAGGAACTGAATGGGAACACATATTCTCCTTGAACGAGGAGAGGATAAAAGTGAACCACATATGGGGTGGCACAATGTGATTGGAAGGGAAACAACTGAGGGAGTCACCAGTGCCCCCCCTCAATACTTTCTCAAGATTAGGCTAGAGGAAGCAGGGTAATCCAGGAACTACCTGGACTGAGAAGGGGCTCTGGAGACTCCCAACAGAGGAAAACCTCCCTGTCTGTCAACCTAAGGGAAAAAACCCTGACCACAAGGGGGGGAGCAGGTAGGAGGTGCTGGAGATGGACCGAGGTCCAGACTGAGAGACAAACAGGGAAGAGGAGAACTGCCCAGGGACTGAGGCTTGAGAGGGGAAGGTGGGCGGGATTCAGTGATGAATGGTGAAGATACACAGAAAGATCAAGAATTACAGTAGGTATGTAATGTTCATATCTTATCTATGTCAGTCTTCACCATTCATCACTATTGGGTGATTACCAAGCCCCCCCAAAGGGGGGCCCAGAACCTCCCTAAGGGACAAAGACACTCAGCCACCTGTGGGATGACACTGGAAGAGGGAATCCTAACAGGTCTGGCTAGGCCTGAGGCTGGTCTGGGTGAGGCGAGGTTCTCCTAGCAGGAGAGGGAAGGTGCCCCTGAAGCTCTCACCTCACCCTGCGGGAAAAGAGATAGGTTCCCTGGAAGGAGGAGGCAGTCGCCATACACCGGGCCAAGGGTGACAACTGGAAGAGATGAAGTCACGCCATCCCCCTGATGCAGATCACTGTCCCCACCAACCTGGGAGCCACCTCGCTGGCATCGTAAGATGGCCTTGCTTGGTGCCTCGCAAGCTCCAGGCCACGCGTGGAGAGGGCAATGGCTTGTCTGGTTGCCTCCGAGTCAGGCAAAGAGGCTAGAACCTGACCTAGCAGAGAGCACAAGTGCCTATTATAGGCAACATGGTAGGCCTGGTGAGCTGAAAGACACGTCAGAAGGCGTGCTGATGAGAAGACTGTCCTCCCCCAAAAATCAAACTCAGCTGAGTCAGATTCTGGGGGTCGGTCACACCTTGGGCTTCTATGCCCAGAGGGTGTGTCCAGGAGAGTCGCGCCTGAAGGGGGGTGAGGCAAGGCTCCTGGAAACCCAAGGGGTGCACAGTACCTCTGGCAGAGGTCCCTCGGGGCTGGCGCTTGGGTTCAGAGATGTCGCCAGGCCTGGTATGATGCCTCTGAAAGGGAGTAGGCCAGGCAGGAACCAACAGGTTAGCCGCACTGAACTCACATAAGAAGGCGTGCACCGACTGGTCAGGATTACGGCTACCTAGGGTGGACATCTGGAGCTCGTCGAGCAACTCCGACAGGAAGCACTTACGGCTGGAAAGATCAGCAGCTGGGGAAAGGTGGACAGAGGACTTCTCTCCCTCAGAGGAGGAAGACGAGGGAGTTGGCGAGCCTGGCGAGTTAGGTTCCAGCTGCACCGGGGAGTAGGTAAAGGGTCCAGTAGGACTGGAGTGACCTGGCAGTGAGGGAGGGGCTGGCAGAGGCAAAGGGGCCAGGCACCTTCTTGGAAGGGCACAGCCTCTTCCCAGGCTAAGGGACCCACCGGGAGACCTCAACGGAGGAGGAGGCCCAGTGGTTCCGGCAGATGAAGGCCATTCAACTGAGCTGCAATGGCCAGAGCTGAGCCTGAAAAGAGAATTCCCTGGTGAGGTGACTGGGGCCGCATGAGCACAGAAGGGCGGCCCCTAACCTTGATAGATGAGATCCCTCCCAAGGAGACCTCAGGGGAGAAAGTTGGACCAGCACTGCGACTACTCTCCAAACCCCTGCAGGTTCCCAGGAAAGGGCGCCACCCTGAATCCAGCCCCCTCAACCCCTCAGACTCTGAGAGAGCCTTCTTCCTCGCCATCAGCCAAGGCAACTGACACCCTGTAGCTGACTCCTGAGAGACAGCTGGAGGTGGAGCACCCTCCCCTGTCTGAGACACTCCAGCCAGCCTAGAAGTAGGGCCTGCAAGAACTGCCACAGTCTGGGTCAGCCTCAGCATCATCCTCCCCAGAGGAGGCTTGAACCCAGACCACTACCAGATCCCTCTCAGCTGTGGTACCATGAGCAGCACTGCAAATGGATGGTGCCTCCGGCCTGACTGCTGAAGGGGTCAGGCCGGGCCTCTTGCACTGTGGAAGGGGTTCCCACTGAGGCATGGCTAGAACGGGTGGAAATCCCCCTCCACCGTGGGCTGTATAGGACTGAGAGGGGACCCAGAAGAAGGGTCAAGAACCCTGCTTTTGGCAACCCGGGTACACGCCTGTCCAACAAAAGTCAGCAGCACACATCCGACTTTTAACACGTGCAACTCTAGCACATGACGATCCATGGAGAAACAGGTGTCACATCTATCCATGTCGTGGTTAGGTCCCAAGCAGGTAAGACAACAGTCATGCTGATCCATGATGGAGTACAGTCGGCCAGAGGGGATACTGATGCATTGGAGGCTGACCCGCCCTGGAAGATTTATTTTTGTCCCCCAAACCAGACATGACTGGACAGAAAAAATAACAACCAAAACCAGCACTTGGCGACGACAGAGAAAATAAAAGAAAAGATCTTACCGGTCGATCACCAAGGAACGCAGCAGCAGAACTAGGACTTTTCTTGACCAATGGATTAGGCCGCAGATCAAAATGGTGCCCACACCTGAGGTGGTGCTCACTCAATGGTGGGAGAAGCAGAACTGGGGCTGAGGAGGGGTTGGCGTCGGTTACTGGCCAACCCGCGAGTGCCAAGTAATATGTAGGCCTCGAAGGCAGCACCACCCCGACATCGATTCCTCCCCTTGCAAAAAAAAAAATGGCTCCCGCGGGTCCTGATCCTCTGGCTCACTACCCAACAGTGATGAATGGTGAAGATTGACACAGATAAGATTGATGTAATTCACCTCTAATCAAAATCATTTTAAGTCATACCACCTCAAAGTAAATGTCAAGCAAGAGACACTTGATATGGTCAATAACTTTAGATACCTTGGGGTCTTCCTTGACTGCTTGCTTTCCTATAGCTTACACATTAATTATGTCGGCAAACAGCCAGTGCCAGAACAGGCCAACTTTACTGGCACAGACACTGCCTAACAGAGAGAGTGCACTCAAACTTGCAGTTAACAGCTCAGTGCTATCAGTCATAGATTATGGGCTGATAGTTTATGGAGCAGGCACTGACACTGCCCTAAGGAGAATTAAGACTGCATTAAACAAAGCCTGCAGACTCATCCTGGGCACAGACCGCTTAACTCACACATGTGAGCTGTACTCCAGCACTGGCTGGCTAAACCTGAACAACAGGATCCAGTACCAGGTCTGTTTATTAGCTAAAAAAGACAATCTTGATCTTGCACCCCCTGGAGTGCAGAAACTACTTAGCTACTCCACCAACTCCAGACTAACCGGGGATCCAGCAAAGCTGTCTTCCACATTCCATTTTGCCATACCTTGCAAGGACAACAATCTTTAAAATACAGGGCCCCCCTCTGGCTTAAATCCCTCAGCACTGAACTAGTCTTTGAATCAAAACTTGGCCCCTTCAAATCCAAGCTCATGGCTTCCCTCAGTAAGTGTGACTGTGTTACTAATGCCATATGACTCACTGATAACACCTTATGTAGCACCCCCCCCCCGATTCACCTCCTTTCCTTCCCAGATCTTCCCCTCCTCTAGTCACCTTACCCTTGATACCTGCTAATTGGTCCACTTCACATCTCTCTTGCCCGACTGCTCTAAAACCTCCTCTACACCTGCTTCACTCCAATCCTATACTAACGAAACCCAATCTGGGGCAGATCCCTTCCAATCTCCTACTACCCTAACCATGCAGCCCCTTGCTCTACCTCTCCCTCAAATCTGTATTCAACTCCCCCACCCTCCAACCTACTCTCCTCTCCCTCCTTGTCCTCCTTCAACGTGACCCTCTTACTCACTTCATCTAAAAGCTACTTAAGCTTAGCACTGCTGTTTGATTGTTTCAGCATTACTTTCTGCACCGTTGCTACAAGTTTGCTATTGTCATCCTAACCTATTCACCTGTTTAGAATTGTTGTATTTGTAATTGGGTCCTTATTTGTTCCCAACCTGCATTATAAAATGCCCCTGTGTAATGTTTTATGCCTTTTACAAAGTGGAACCTTTGTAAATGAGCTGTCTAAATCAAAGGTACAATCCGAGACATCAATAAATAAATAAATAAATAAAGATAAATCACGTAGTCTGAGTTAGGCCATTGTGTATCCCATATTTAGACTATAGAACATTTTCTCTGGGTCGCTGCTGCAAAAGGATCCTTTTTCCATTCAGTCTACTTGGTTAACTGAAAAAATAACTATACTAGGTGGAGCTACGCAATAGTGTGGTGTCTTGGTGGAGGCTGACCTTCCAGAGAGAGAAGCTCTAGGGATTTTCAGACTGACAAAGGAGATTCAAAGCCCACCGGGTATTAACCAACAGACATACAAATTTAGTAAAGTAAGAGGACCACTGACCTGTGACCCTGGGGCCCAGCATCACAACAGCCATGTTGTGGTAGTAGTAGTAAACATTTTTATTTTTATCCAGGATTTACAAACTTTAGGTCAAAAAGACCTATTTTTAAAGTTGTCCTGTATGAAAGTAAACAATTTACAATAAATTATCAGACAATACAATGTTGTGGTTGTCAGGGCCAGGAAGTCGCTGGGATGTGGGGATGACCATGGGAATAAAAATATGCACAAAAGAAAAAGAGCATGAGCAAAAACATTCTGTGACTGCCGTCACGGGAAGCCTGAGGTGCGGCTTTGAATGCTTACCTTTCCTGAGTCCAAGATTTGCATCAGAGGTAAGAGCAGGACAGGGAGGAGTGCGGTGACAGCCAATGGGAGGGCTTCAGTGCACCAGTATATGGCCATCAGGATAAGGATGTACCCACATTGTGCTTCCTGCAATGCAAACACAAACCATTAACAGAAAAGATGTCGCTGTGTTGGAGCACAGGAGGATATAGACACAGAGCCTTGAGGAAGAGGACTGAAATCTGGAGACAAAAAATGAAAATTACGTACTCACCGTAATTCCTGACCTTCTAGGAATATATTTATCATTGATGCACCCAAATGGTTTCTGAGCCAAAGGTGCTAGGACTCCGCAGTAGCCAGAACTTTTCAGGAGGGCTGACACTGAGGTAGGCTGCACGCATGCGTGGCACCCCGAGACTGGCTCACGCTGCATGGCTTACCTCAGTATCTTTTTTTACTGAGGAGGTGCAGTGTAACCTAACTAACACTAATGCACTTAACCGAAGGGCATGAGATAGCCCTGGTGACCTGTGTAAGAAGGGTCAACAACAAAGGAACACAGTGTCTTCACAGCCGAACAAAGAACAAGGGGTGAAGACCAACAAACAGAGAGTGAGTGAGTGAGCCCAGGGGATGGACGGTGGGTGTGTGAATCAATGGTGAAGATATTCCTAGAAGATCAAGAATGAAGGTGAATATGTAATTTTCATATCTTCCAGGACTCAGTCTTCACCACTGATTCACACCAATGGATAGAGTACCAAGCTCAGATGAAAGCCCCCGGGCAGAGCGGTAGGAGCCAGCACTCACTCAGGACAGAAGTCCCTTAAGGATGGTCCTGCCAAAGGAGGCATGCTTACTGGCATGGACATCCAGGGCATAGAGCATGATGAAAGTGTGCACAGTGTTCCAGGTGGCAGCTCTGCAAATATCACCAATAGTCACAGAGTGAATCTCTGCCAAGGATGTGGCAACTGCTCTGGTGGAGTGGGCATCTACCTGGCCTTCCAGCTTGACCTGCACCATAGCATAACAGTGAGGAAGGCTGCTGACAATCCATGCAGAAATGCATTTGATTGTGTAAGCAATAAGACATGATGGGGTGTGCATTAGACAGTTCTAATGCATGGCTGGGGGATGTAGTGAGGCACGAGGCCACAGGGCAGAGTGCGTCCAGTCCCCTAGTCATGCATTAGAACTATCTAATGCACATCCCCAAAGTGGCTTATTGCACTTATAAAATGAGCCTGTGTATTCTAAATGGGGGTTCTAGTTTTAACTGTGCATTAGACACATCTAATGCACGGCTAACAACCAATCAGATTGCTTGAAATCCCTTGCCCATTTTATAAAACAGGTTGTCCCATCCATGTAGGGTCAATGGAGACAAAGAGCTGCTTAGGCTGTTGGAAGTCCTTAGTTCTATTGAAATAAAATGTGAAGGCTCTTTAAATGTCCAGAGAATGGAGAGTGCACTCACCCGCATTCTGGAAGTTAGGAAAATATGTAGGCAGCATTAGAGGCTGGTTTAGGTGACACTCTGACACTATCTTAGGTAAAAACTACGTTAGGTAAAAACTTGGCATGTGTGTGGAGAACAACTTTGTCTTTGTGGAAAACCATATACAGAGGATCTGTGACCAAAGCATGTACCTCACAGACTCTGTGGGCAGAGGTGATGGCTGTCACAAACCCACTCCTGGTGTCAGGCCCTCTGCTCCCACACTGCCCAACCTTTAAGTGAGATTTGTGAATAGGGGACAAACAGGGACACCCTCCTGTTTGTTTTGGGTCTGAGTAAACTACCAGTCTCAAGTCCTAGGGTCAATTATGAACCCTTTTTAGCTAGCACACCCAGGTAACAGGTCCAAATATCACACTCTCTTCAGGCAAAGCTACGCAATACTTGACCCAGCAGGCATACAACCAACCTGGTTCACAACCCTCTGCCGACTCATTTAAGACACTGATATTTTCTTACCTTGCTGGATCTTTACACAGATCCTTGTTATTGTGGCTGCATAGGGTGACACTCTAAGGAATTTAACAGTTAAGTTAGAATTAGCAATACTGTTCCACCATTCACACTTAAAATGAGAAAATGTCTCAGGCAGGTTTTAAGAAAAAACAAAGTTTACTAAAATTAAAAATAAATAAATACAGTACATAAAACAGAACATATGTACATATGATTACAGTCAGAAAGAAATAGACAATTACCAAACAAAGCGCCTTGTAACTGAATTACCTAGTTCTAACTCAGTTTGCAGTGTGTCTTAGAAGTCCAGAACAAAAAGTGTCTCAGTCCCTTCAGTCAGTTTCGCAATATCAGAATTAAAGTCCCACCCTCCTTGTGATGTCACAGCACGAGGTCACTCTTAGCCCTTTAATTAATTTGTAACATGACCAGTGTATAACCAAATGTTTTAGCTTACTGCTTGTTTGGAATCTGCAAAGACAGCAATATTTAAAATTATAACAAGACAATCTCTTCTTCCCATTACAGCATGGTTTTTATGACAGGTTACAATATCCCTTTGATCTCTCAGGAAAACAGTCTGAGAACCACCTCACAACATCATGAGATTTTTGACATAGACTGACCAGGAAGCATTCTCCCTCCTGTTGCCTCGTAAAAAGGCAATATTTTCACTTCAAAGCACCAACTCTCTGAGAACATGACTTATATGATTTCTACACAGGTTTTTGTCAGACATGTGTTAGTTTCTTTGAAGTTAGCTGTTTTCTTCCACTCAGAGGAAACAGTACATTTTCAAAAATCTAATGTCCCAGGATGCCTTGTGCTGACTGCCATGTGTCTCAAGCAGAATTCAAAAACATATATTTATATCAATATTATATACACACAACTGGCAGACAGTGATTCCTATTACAATGGCCACTAGAAAAGCAGTTTCCAAGTTAGGAATTTCAGGTGACATGTAGCCAAGGGCTCAAAGGGCTTATGAGTGAACATGTCCAACACAAGGTTGGGATGCCAGGCAGCTACAGGTTTCCTGACTGGAGGCCTTGTGTGCAAAATGCCCAGTAGTAATCTCTTAAAGAGAAGCAGCTGGGCTAGAGAGAGGTTCTGTACAGCTTGTGGTACACTGAAACAGCGCATAAGTGGACCTTAACTGCAGAGTAGTGCAAGCGTGCATCAGAGAGGTCCTACAAGTACTCCAAAACCTTGTCTGGTGGGCATCAGAATGCATTCATATGAATTTTGGAGCACCACACAGAAAAACATTTCCACTTGGCTATGTAGGTTTTCCTGGTGGAAGGTTTACAAGCAGCCAAAAGAACATCAGAGACCCTCTGAGATGCTTTATACCTGCTCCCATCTGGTATCCTGTGATAAGGGCATCCGCTATTGAACACTTACAAAAAGGGTGACTCAATAGCGGCGCCTGTTCACAGGGCTACTGGAGGGGGGGCGAATATGGATATAGTGACATCCTGTCATTATATGTACATGTGCGCGGGGGGAGTGAGCACGCCATGCAAGAGGTGAAAGGGGAGAGAGGGTTTGTGAGGTGTAGTGTGGTGGTGGGTTGCCAAGCTGCCCCGTGGAGTGGTGGGTGGGTGGCAGGCTAGGGTTGCGAGGGTGCCGTGTTTATTTCTGGGCGTCCGTTTGTTTTGTTACGCCCGGCTTAAATTTTTTGTCGGTTTTGCACCCCCGCACATGCACCCCTGAAGTTAAGAACCTTTAGTGGATGGAGTGTGGGGGGCACAGCCCCCCACATAAACAAATAAAAAACAAGTCCTCAGCACCCTTTTGCCATGCACTGGGAGTGTACATCGATGAAATTTATTTTCGCCGATGTACATTCACCCTAACGGCGATCGCCTTTCCGCGATTGCCATTATCACATAAAACCCTCACATCTACTGTATCTCCTCAGGAGCCAGGTCTGAAGGTGAAGGGAGCACAGATTGGGGTGGACCAGGGACCCCTACATCAGTAGCTCTGTCCTGAGAGGGAGGGCCCTCAGAAGACTGACTGACAGCCTGTTCAGCAGAGGAAACCATATCTGCTGAGGTCAATATGGGGCGATCAGAATCCTCTTGCCCCATGAACCTCCAGCTTGAGCAGTACCCTCTGAACTAGAAGGATAAGCAGAAATGCATACGGAAAGAGATTTGTTCACTGCAGTCTGAATGCATCCTGACAGAAAACGCCACATCCAAGATTTTTGGAGCAGAATCAAGGCAGTTTGGCATGGAGTAGGGACACAAAAAGGTACATATCTGGGGTTCCCCACTCTTCGAACAGTGAGTACACAACATCTGGTGCTAATGACCACTCATGAGGATCCACTCCTGTTCGGCTGAGCTCATTTGCTAAAGTGTTCTGTGCCCCTGGTAGATAAACTGCCTGGGTCAGAATGCCTTGTTCCAGACACCATTCCCACACTCTCATTGTTACTCTGCAGAGAGGGTAAGAGTGTGCTTCCCCTTGTTTGTTGATGTGGTACATGACAGACTTGTCCGTCTGGAGGAGAACTACCCTGTGGCTGACAAAGTCCACAAGGGCCCACAGGGCACAGAGAACTACTCTCATTTCCAACACATTGATATGGAGATGGGACTCTGCAGGGCTTCAAACTCCTTCAGTGTTGTGTCCCTGACAGTGGGCTCCCCATTCCAGCAGAGATGCATCCGTGGTGAGTGTTACCCAGGTCTCTGGCTGAGAGAAGGGGGGACCTTGGAGGAGTCATCCTCTTGTGTCCACCATGCAAATGATCAAAATAGGGGCATCATCACCTTGATGGGGTAAGAATAAGGATATATTGCTGGAGTCCACTACATGCTGAGCATCCACTGAATTTTCCTCATGTGTAGTCATGCCAGAGGTACTGTGAAGACAGAGGAGGCTAAGAGGCCTAACGTGCTGCATGGAGTGAACCAGAACAGACTTGTGCTCCATGATGAAATGAGCCATCTAAAGAATTGCTTTCCTCTGTCCTCTGGAAGAAAGACCCTGGCCCTGGTGGTATTCAGAAGGGCCCCCATGAAGAGGAGATGCTGAGAGGGCTGAAGTTGTGGCTTCTCGAGGTTCAATAGAACTCCCATGGAGGTAGAGAACTGAGAGGCCGTGGCCACTGCTCATTCTGTCTCAGACTCCTCTTCCAGACAAAGCATCATGCTAGAGATGTGAAGCTCCGAGGTTGTTGCCTCACCCGGGCTCGAGACTAAAGTTTTCTATAAGGCAAGTAGTATCAAGTCGTGAATTTTTCCTTTATTAGCCAGGAGTGCAGTTTATGCAGTGTTTCCTCATTCTCTCTCTCCTGCTGGGATGGACTGACTAGTAACCAGTCATGCAGACAAGGAGAAACTTGGAGTCTGAGTTTTTGAATGTGCACCGTCAGAATGGCAAAGCACTTTGTAAAGACTTGAGGTGCCAAGGATAGCCCAACAGGCAAGACTCGGAACTGATAATACTGACTTAGTACCATGAAACAGAGGAATCTGTGGTGGCTGGAGTGGACCACAATATGCTGGTAAGCATCTTGCATATCCAGAGACGCTAACCAATCCTGCAGTTTGAGGAGTGGCAGAAGGGTCCCCAGAGAGGTAATTCTGAACTTTTCTTGCTGCTTGAACTTATTCAGATTTCTGAGATCGAGAATGGGGCACAAGCCCCAATTTCTTTGGAACAAGGAAGCAATGGGAGTAGAAGCCTGTGTTGCACTCCACCTCCAACACTACTTCCTAAGACCTGTTGTTCAGAAGGTCAACAGTCTCCTGCATTAGAAGCTCTGACATGTGAGCTGACAGGAGGGTTGCTTTCTGGGTGGATAATCTGGAGGGATTTCCATAAAATTAAGTGAGTATCCCTCCAAGATGACCCTGAGACCCACTTGTCCATCATGATGGATTCCCATTGACAGTAAAACTGGATCAGGTGCCCTCCTACTGGAGAAGAGAGGTCTGCCTCAGGCAGCTGAGGCAAGACCGGGGCTGGGACAGAGAGTAGCACTAGACGTTTTGGGGGCCTGTGCCTTCAGCTGCACTTTCTTTTGTGGTTGGGGAGTGAGATTTGATTTGAGCTCCATTGCCTTTGCCTCAAAAAGACTGTTTACTATGGTAGAAGCCTCATCCCTTCACTCTCTGGGGATAGGATGGGGCAGACCTAGAAGTCTTGATGGCCATCCTGGTTTTCTAGGAAGCCTCAAAAGACTGCTCTACCTGTTGTCCAAAAAGGTAAGAACGAACCATGAAAGGGGACATTCATAACCTGTTGCTGGACTTTGTTGGAGAAGACAGATGTCCAAAGCCAGGAATGCCTTCTAATACAAATTCCTGCAGCAGCAGAGCACAAGGCAGTGTCAAAGGCATCCATAGCTGCCTTTAACTGATGACTGTTAGACTCAATGCCATGAGTAACAGTCTGAAGAATCTTGTGCTTAGTCTCAGATTCAGACAAGGATTCTGTTAGAGACTTAGGAGGTCCAGTACTTGGGAAAAATGCCCTTGGTAGCTAGCTATCCTCATGCTAAGGGTAGCAGCAGTGAAAGCCCTTTTCCCTCATAATGTCTATCTTGCGCAACTCCTTATTGATAGATTGCACAGTCACTTCCTGAGGAAGAATGGCTTTGTCATTCTCAGCCAAAATGACAATTTTGTCAACAATAGGCTGAAAAGGAAGGACTGGCCTGTCCTTGGGGGCAGTGTACTTATGGTCTGTCTTCCCATAGACAGAGGGGATAGACGCAGGCCTGTTCCATACTGTGTCTGAAAGAGGCTCAAATGCAGGGGGAATAGGGGGTATGAGATTGACCAGCATAGTGGAAACGTTGAGCCGCTCCAGACGGGGACGCTTCCCCAGGTCTGTGGCAGAAGGCTCAAAAGTGAGGGCTGCATACATGTTGTGGACAAGAGCCTGAAAAGAAAGGTCCTCCTGGGGAGCAGGAGAAGGGCCTGGAGTTGAATTATCCAGGTTATAAAATGAGTTGTCATCGACACCCTCTGAAGTGATGAGTACATGTCAGACTTGTCCCCCTCCAGATCCTCTCCAGGGAGGGGGTCTGGAAGAGGAGTAGACCTCAGCTTCCCTAATGCAGCCCTAGGAGTGTGCAATACCAGCGACAATGGCACTGGCAGAAGAAGAGCCAGCACCAGAGGTGGTGCCACTGTAGATACTGGGCCCAGCTTCGAAGGCCCTCTTGTAGGGGCAGCACCAGGCATGGCATCGAATGTGGCGCCGGGCCAGACCCCAAAGAGCCTGAACCCGGAACCGAGCCCGGCACTGCCCCTGTGCCAAATGCCCAGCTAGCACCGGAGTGGCCAGCAAAGGTACTGGGGCCAGTCCCAAAACAGTGTCACTGAATGGAGGTGTGGATGATGGAACAGACATCAGTTATGCAGTCACCAGCAAGGACCCGGAGGTTGTTGATGGAGCCAGACACTCTACCTGAGTGGAAGGTCCTGACTGTGGCTCCAATGCCCCCATCCCTGAAGGGCCTGGGGCCAGCTCCTCAAGCAGGGGCAAACGAGCCAGACACTGTACCCATTGCTCCATGACAGTTGCCTCTGGTGTCCCCACAGGAAGACATGGAGGGACTCAGAGCCTAAGACCTCGACCTTCCACAAGCAGAAGCCATTGGTGATAACGAAGGCACCAGGGAAGGTCTTCTGCTCTGAGATGCCAAGGAGCTCAAAGCAGACCTACCAGAGGGCAACCTCGAGAGGTACCATTTTTTCCCCTTCCAACAAGAAGAAGAAGAACTCAAGACTGAGTGGCGCCAGGTCCCCGACCGGGCTTGCTTCTTTTTGTGTTTGTGGGAGGGCTGTCCTCCATCCTGAACATAGGACCGTCCATCATAAGAATCCGCCCCCACAGGTGGAAGTGGGACTGGACACGGCCCCGCTGCCAAAGCAGCAAGCTGGAAGAGGCTCCCTATCATCATCGTCACCAGCCATGGCTTTCAACCGTTGCTCAGTAGGGCTGAGATAGACTGACAGATAAATTTGTTTTTATGTTTAATGCTGGAAGTAATTGAAAAAAGAGTTTACTCTCAGCTTGCTTTCCAATAAAATGATTGATGATGATGAAAATGAATAAAAACACTAAACTGACACAAAAATAACAAACACTAGCTTTAAACACTAAAACTGAGAAGAACCAAATGCTGTTGTAGTATAGACATGAAGTTCTGACTCCGGTGGGAAAGTGACATCGTCATTGAAGCGCACTTGATGGTGGGGAAAAAAGGAACTGAGGAAGTTGAGGGCCAGTGCAGAGGTAAGCCATGCAGTGTGAGCCAGCCTCGTGGTGCCGTGTATGTGCACAGCCTACCTCAGTGCTCCTGCGGGGTCCTAGTGCTCATTGGTGTGAATTAATGGTGAAGATTGATTCTTAGAAGATCCAGGACTTTCACTTTTTTAATTTCCCCTCCTTTCCACTTTTTGTTCCCCTGTTCCTCACCCCGACAGTTGGGGTTGCCATAGCTGCTCCCTTCCTCCTTGGTTGGTTGGCAGGGATTGCACAAATGCCAGGTTGCTGCCCTCGTCCACAAGAGCCGAGTGCTTCAGCCCTGCAACAGGCCCAGCCTCCAACTGGCATTAATGTGGAATTATAGAGGTTACATGCAAACTGCAGTCTTTCTGGCGGCAGCGCAACATGCTGCCATTATACCATTGTACCGGCCTACAATACTTGTGCACCTGCTCCACTGGGCTGGCCCATGGTACTCTCACACCTGTACCACAGGGCAGGCCCATGGTACACTTGCCCGCCTGTACCACTGAGCTGGCTCATGCTATTCTTGCACCTGTACCATGGGGCTGGCCTGTGCTACTCTCACACCTGTTCCACTGGGCCGGCCCATGGTACTCTTGCACCTGTGCCACGGGGCTGCTCCATGGTACACTTGGCCACCTGTACCACTGGGTTGGCCCATGGTACTCTTGTACCTATACCACTGGGCTGGTCCATGGTACACTTGACCACCCGTACCACTGGGCTGGCCCATGCTATTCTAGCACCTGTGCCACTGGGCTGGCCCATGCTATTCTAGCACCTGTACCACTGTGCTGCTTCATGCTTTTCTAGCACCTGTACCACTGTGCTGGCCCATGCTATTCTAGTACCTGTGCCACTGTGCTGGCCCATACTATTCTAGCACCTGTACCACTGTGCTGGCCCATGCTGTTCTAGCACCTGTGCCACTGGGCTGTCCCATGCTATTCTAGCACCTGTATCACTGTGCTGCTTCATGCTTTTCTAGCACCTGTACCACTGTGCTGGCCCATGCTATTCTAGCACCTGTACCACTGTGCTGGCCCATGCTATTCTAGCACCTGTGCCACTGGGCTGTCCCATGCTATTCTAGCACCTGTACTACTGTGCTGGCCCATGCTATTCTAGCACCTGTGCCACTGGGCTATCCCATGCTATTCTAGCACCTGTACCAATGTGCTGGCCCATGCTATTCTAGCACCTATACCACTGTGCTGTCCCATGCTATTCTAGCACCTGTGCCACTGGGCTGGCCCATGCTATTCTTGCACCTATGCCATTGGGCTAGCCCATGCTATTCTTGCACCTATGCCACTGGGCTGGCCCATGCTATTCTTGCACCTGTACTACTGGGGTGGTTTATGCTGTTCTCACACCTGTACTACTGGGTGGCCCATGGCACTCTCGAACAAGTCGCACCTGTACCATCGGGCTGGCTCATGGTACACTTGCACACCTGTACCACTGGGTGGCCCATGGTACTCTCATGGCTGTACTACAGGACTGGCCCACAGTACTTTCTCAGCTAGAATTTGAAACATTGTTAATATATCCTCAGAGACCACTCTTATGATTGTAAAAGTGATCTAATGTGCATTCTTAAGGTATGAAAACCACATACCAAAGGTAAGCAGTTCTGATACTCTAAGAATATAAGTGAGACCACTCTTACAATTGTAAAACATTTAAAAATTCTCCACTAAACATGCCCATTTCAAGGGCTCCTGCACGTGAGACACTCTTTACAGAATAAGAGTGTCTCCTATGCAGAGAAATGAGCACTCCAATTTGTCAAGCGCTCTCCCTCGCTCTGTAATGTTTTGGATAGCTAGTGAATCTGGGCTCATAATTGAAAGGACAACCTACCTTGACTCTTGTTTTGAGTTTTCATGTCACAGCAGTTGCCTGCATAAGATTTGTAAGGCCATTTGATACCTTACAGTCCTATCTAAAGCACAGCCAGCCTACATTCCTTCATTGTAATTTGCATATATTACCCATTTTTCCTTGCATTAGGGGAATATGTGCAATTTTTGTGTCCATTATTCTTTGGTGTTTCCAGTCAAGTCTGGACAGATCACAGATGACAACATATTCTGCTCCTACGTCACTCAGGGCCACTTTCCACTGCCCCAGGGGCCGGCCTCAGGTGCTTTTTTTCCCCCTCTTTCCACCTGCGACTGTGTTGATGGGTGTTGCCTGCCACAGAGTTGAAGACAGGACCCCACACTGGGAGCAAGTACAAGAGGTACCATTGAGGTGGTCATTTTTATTCCCCAGGCTCATGGGCCAGTGTGCTCTTGCAATAGGCAGTCACATTGGCTGGGCTGAAGAAAGTTCTGGGCTGGGGATTTGAAGGGCATAAATACAGTTGGGGGGGAGAAAAAAAGAAATATTTTGAGCAGAAAATGGCAGCTATGCCTTTAGAATGGCTGGGTTTTTCATAGCCAGACATAACCTCACTATGATGAAAAAGAAAGATGGCAGTCCCCTAGTGGCACACATTCAGTAGGCAGTCTTCACCATACAGCAGCTTATATTCAGGTCTCTTGGTTCTGAACTTAGTGTTCAGTAATCCTTTGGACATGCCTTTTTTTCTGTAGAATTTCATGCCTCCTTTAAGCACAAGGGTGTTGGAGATTCTTTGTCAGACTTGGTGGACAGAGATTATTTTGTTGGGTCATATATGCAACAAATAAAAGTCTTTATTTGAGGTTTCCCCTCTGACATTCATTTACAGTTTTTTTGTTTTTGTTTGAGCCCTAAATACTTTACAGACCTTTTGCAAACATCATGTGTTTGAGCTGGGAGGGCAAGGTGCCCATGTGAACCGTAAACAAACTGTTGTGATAAATAAACTGAAGTCCACAGTTATTTGTCACCTCTTACTGGGACATTGGCAGTCGATCATGGTCAACCGTCAGACCAAGATTAGAAAGTATTTGAGTGTCTGGGGGTGACCAAAGCAGAAATGTAAACACAGTGTGTTTTTTAACTTGTGTTTTGACCCCAACAACAGTTGACTACCAGAATTAATTTGCCCCTTCCTTCTAAATTTGCATGAAGTTTGTTTTTCTTTATTACACTAAAAAAGAACCCTCTAAAAAATTACGTATTAAAAAAGATCCTTTCAAGCTACTTGGAACACAGAGTTACTGTCCCATTATTCTGTGATAATGGTACAGTATACTCAATTCACAGCATCATCACAGATGACCTGAAGTCCTCCAAGCAGACCACTAAAGCAGTAGGTAAGGCTATGGGGATGCTGGGGTGTATTAGTAGGGGGATCACAAGTCGTAAGAGGGAGGTAATAATCCCTCTTTACAAGACACTGGTTAGGCCCCATCTCGAGTACTGTGTGCAGTACTGGAGGCCACACCTTCACAAGGACATTAACAAAATGGAGGCAGTCCAGAGAAGGGCAACCAAAATGGTGCAGGGACTGCATCAGAAAACATATGAGGACAGGTTAACTAAGCTCAATATGTATACCCTAGAGCAAAGGCGGGAGAGAGGTGACGTGATCGAAACATTCAAACACCTTAAAGGCATTAACAAGGTGAAAGAGTCTAACATGTTTCAGTATAAGAAAAATAGCAGGACAAGAGGACACAGCATGAGATTAAAGGGAGGCCGATTAAGAGGTAATGTGAGGAAGTTATTTTTCACAGAAAGGGTGGTGGATGCATAGAACGGCCTACTTCAGGAAGTGGTGGATATGAATACAGTGCAGGGCTTCAAACAGGCATGGGATAGGCATAAGGGAGCAATACAGATGAGTATGAATAGATAGGCCATTGACAGAGCAAAGGCCTATAGCACATTCATAGGGTAGAAAAAGAAATGGGCAGACTGGATGGGCCTTGCGGTCCTTATCTGCCGTCAACTTCTATGTAATAGGACTATATGCTAATCCCAGTGTTCTAATTGCTTAAGGCTAGTGCTACAGTGCATTTATGAGAACCCCCCTAACATTTCTGTTTTTTTCTACACGGATGCCTTGTTGAGCTAGAAAGAACAGAGAGAGACAGAGATGCTGTAATTTAAAATCTGTTTCTTTTTTCAGTATAATAGTGATATAATGGCTATAGTGGTTGAGGGCCTTGGTGTTTAAAACCCCACTGGTTAGGTTACCTTGTAAATCCTAACAATTTTCCTGTAATTGTTCAATTGTTTCACAGAATCATTCCCTTCAGTTTAATTTTATACAGTACAGAACATGAGAACAAAGTGTTCTTTGGGGGGTGTGGCCTAGCAGCCAAGCTGTGAGCAGCTTCTCTGCGCAGCTCTGTGAGCAGGAAACAGAGAAACGTAGACTTTGATGACAGATAAGGACCACTTGGCCCACCTAGTCTGCCCATTTTCCTACCTATTGGATAAGCTGCAGATCCTATTTAACCACAGCCTACTTCTTCCTACCTCCCAGCCAGAATTGCCTTATGTCTGTCCCATGCATTCTTGAATTCCCCCCACTGTTTTTGACCCCATGACCTCCTCAGGAAAGCTGTTCCATGCATCCTCCACCCTCTCTGTTAAAAAATACTTTCTCACATTGCCCCTGAGCCGTCCCCCCCTCTATCTTCAAATTGTGTCCCCTTGTTCTTGCACATCTCCTTTTCTGAAAGATGCTACCCTCTTGGACTTTGTTGATTCCCTTGAGGTTCTTGAAAGTTTCTATCATGTCCCCCTTCTCCCTTCTTTCCTCAAGGGTATACATATTAAGCTCCTTTAGTCTCTCTTCATATGGCATCATTTGCAGACCCTGCACCATTTTAGTTGCCCTCCTCTGGAACAGATTATTATACAAAAACAACCTTTTTAACACTACAATTCTGTTTTCAAATAGTATCAGTGGATAGTACTGCCTCTTATCTATTGGGAAATGAAAAATTATGGCAGTGGTGAGACCAAAATCGGAGCAATGGTTCGTGGAAGTAAGGTGGCAGCCAGTAAGGATGGAACCTGTCAGAAAGAGCTGAAGATGAGCAGCAGTGAGGACCAGCAACCCGACGTAGGGAAGCAAGACTTGTCTCAGCCATCAATGCAGCTCTCCTGTGAGCAACCCAGGGACTTGATCGGAAAATGGAGGAATTTAATTCCGAGCTGAAGTTGCTCAACACCAAAGTGGGAACCTTGGCTGAGGATACAAAGGCGACAAACACCGCTAAAAGAGCCCTAACAGTTGCATTGGGTCTAACTAAGGAGAACGACCTGTTAAGGCACCACTTGGATAATTTAGAAAATGAAGTCCATGCAAATAACATCTGAGTGCTAGTCTTGCCTGAGGGGATGGAGGGAGAAAATCCCAAAGCATTCATGAAAGACTGGCTAAAACAACTTTTACATTTAGAAGAGGACATTGATAATGTTAAACTTTATTGGATCTTGCCAAGTGATGGTACGCCATGAGCAGCAATAGGAGCACCTATCCCATGGATGCTAATGCTGGAACTGCGCATAATGAAGGACAGAGATCTGATCCTCCAACAAGCCAAGGATCTTAGCCCTTTTCAATGGGAAGATATGCAGGTGCACCTGTTTTCTGACCTATGTTTTGCCACCAGAACATGGTGGAAAAGTTTTGATCGCACCAGAGAATGCCCCAGGGACTTGGGAGTCCACCATGTTCTGCTTACGCTAGCGAGCCTGAGGATTCTATATGGCAGTAAAGCTTATCAGTTCTCCGATGAACGGAGGCTGCTAAACTCCTTAAAAAGATCGAAACCCAATTTTCATCTCAGAGCTCCAACTCTGACATGGAACGTGATGAAGAGGCCAGCAGTTAACAAGGAAGCTCCAGGTATTATGGTTTGATTTGGAGTTCAGGGCTGAGAGGTATATGTGAGGGACACTCCAATCATCAGAGAGACTATTTTATAACTGGTTGTCCTCTGTCCTGTAATGGGGAACGTTAAGCACTCTGGGGGCCTGCTCGTGGTTTTCTGGGGGGCTGTCAGGTTTCTTTGGGGAATTTCAGATGGCGTCAAAAACTGTAAAATGGCTACCTCTCTCAAAGTCCCCCTCCTCCTCCCCTGTTCTTTTCACTTCAGACTCTCGCTTGCACCCTTCACTAGTTTTGGGCGGTGGATTTAAATTGCACACCAGTCAACTTGGTGCTACATTCCTTGCTTAAGACTGCTGTTCTTTGGACTGTGTGACTGGTATATTAAAGAGCAAAACAGAACATTTTTGCTGTTAGGATGATTCCTAATCCAGCTGTTCTGAAAGCTGAATGTTTTCTAGTGGGATATTAAATACCTGTTGTCTGTTCTGCTATTGAATTTATATAGCGTTGTTTATCTAACATTTATAGTTATCTATGATCTGTGTTCTGTTTGGGATCTGTGTGGGGGAAGTACTGCTAAAGTTCTTAAATTCAATCCCAAAGTTTGTTGTATGAGACATTTAACCCTTTCACAGGGTGAATGAATATGACCATTTTTCTTGTCCTAGCTCATGGCTAAAATGGCTTGTGTTGGACTGATTTTTTGGACACTTTTACTAAACTTGGATAGAAAATATATTTATTATTATTGAATTGATATATGGTAAAGATTTATTTATTTATTTGAATTTTGGTAACCAGGTAAGCTCACTGAGACAAAAAAGTCAATTTTTCAGTGGCAACCTGGGGGAGGGCACAAGGGGTGGTACAGAGAATACAAAATACAGCAAGATAAGTGTGCAAAAGACACTTGTACAATAGAACATGGAGCACAATATATGTACAAAAAGGCATACATAAATAGTACAAGTCACATACATTATATACAAATAATACAGTGAGTACAGATGCTGCAAAACAAGTGATGCAGATAAATACAAGTTGCTTAGGCAAGGTTATACAAATATACATAGTTACACAAATGCAGAAAGTAGTTCAAACAGTGAAACATTGTCAGCAAGTGATTCAAGCAGAACAGGGGACTAGGGTGAGGAAGTAAACAGTTAACAGAGCAGGACACAGTGCAACCAGAGTAACCCCATGAACAACTCACGGAAGGGTAGCAAGGCGGAGTGAGGAAGGGACTGGGGAAGGGAGCAGGACGAGACAATGGAGGGGGAAGAAGTGAGTTGAATGGTAGGGGTAGGAAACTATTAGTTACATAGTTATAAAGATATGCACCCCCCCCCCACACACACACACACACTTGTAGTAACTCAATACAGGGGTGCTGTCTTAAGTGTTACTGTAAAAATGCCGTACCTGCTTAAGGCAAATTTACCATGTGGAGATGCCTGCCTGTAGGAAGAGGTATGTAATATGTTTAGTGCATAAAGTGAATAAATTATGAGTTAAAAAAAACAAGAACAAAGTGTTCGTTTCATTTCTGACTTATGACTCTCACAGCATTGTTTCTATTTCATAAGATGCCATTAATTGTATACTTAATATTGACATATGATTGCTCTGGAGTTGTTTTTCAACTTTCAGTCCTCCTGATTTAATATTAACCGCTTCAGTGAGTAGAATCCTTCTTCTCAGTGTTTGTATGTTGTCATCCCTTTTACACCCTTCGGATTCTTGCTTTTTTTTGTGTTTCTTTTCCTTCATCCCCAGCTTGGAATGCCAGCTGGGATCGAGCAAAGCACTGCTGGGGTAAGATTACCAGCATTCAGTGATATCAGCAGGTTAAAAATCTTTGTGTCACGTTTAACTGTTGAAAGCACATATTTTACAGTACTGGTGGAGGTCTCGAGGGGGCCTTCAAAGACTGGGTGAGAAGGGTGCTGTGACTAAGTTGGGTGATAAAGGAGTAGGGTTGTACTGTTTCCAACTGGGGGAGGTAGAAGTGCTGGGGAGGAGGAGCTGGGGGGGGTGACTTACCTAAAATGATTTACAGATTTCAGTGATTCAAGCTTGAAATCCTAATATGATTTATGAGAACTGGTTTATTTTTTGTGAAGCGATACCAAGTAAAATATTCACTGAATACTGGAGGTACCAACAGGTTGGCTGAGCCTGGACAGGTAGCAGAAGAACAGCCAGTGTGCTGCATGTAAGTTAGGCTGAGCATAGATGGGCCCTGGGAAACCAGCCAGGATACATGCTGTACATTGCTGCCCCATTTGTATACCCTTCTTTTTTTCTTTAGGGCCTGATCCTGATTCTAAATTAAGTCCTTCTTGTTTTGTTCCTACTTATTGTCTGAGCATATGTCATTCTAAAATGATACGTTACATGCTTTGCGGGGACTGTTACTACACTGTGTTGGCTCACGGGTAGGGTGATATGACCGGGGGGAGTGAGGCATTGTATTCCAGGGGGTGGTACTGTAATTCGCCAGGCCCAACGTGATCTTTCTCTAGGTGGAGGCACTACACTATTTAAAGGAGTACTACAGTCAGAATTTGCAAAAACGTATGTTGTGCAGAGTGTTTTGATTTGCATGTGTAAAGGGAAGCCAAAACATTAAGCTTCTATCTCTAATACTTGCTGAATCAGTGGTCCCAGACGCATCACTGCCATGTGAGGCAGGAGGCCCTGTAGTTAACAGAAGAGCAATAAACGTGCTAAGATGGAGATCCCCAGGGGCCATAAAACTACCATATGCCTAGTAGGCTAATTTAGAAAAACTCTTAACAGCAAAGGGAAGGACACACCAGGACTTCACACACAAATCAAAACACTCTGTACAACATATGTTTTTGCAAATGTTGACTGTAGTATGCCTTTAAATCTTATCTTGAGTACAAACCTCCCTGCCAGGATTTTAAAGAATTCAAGCCCCACAACCTTGTTGAGCCCACAAGGCAGGGGTAGTGACAGGTTAACAACGCTGACCTGACTATATTTATGTTGCATTATACTGTATACAGACGTTAAGGAAAAACCATATGCACCAATCATCTTTATAACTTTACAGTCCTACAGTATACTGTACCTTTCAACCCATAAAAAGACACTGAACTCTCGGGAAGAAAATAACTATGGCGTAAGGCCACTGGTCTTCCCTGAATGATACAAGGTTTATTACACTATTATCTTTGTTATTTCAACTGTAGCAGTACTTAACTCCTTTCGGATCTTACCTCTCATCACCTCCAGGATATGAGTCCACACATACAGCTTCATTTATTACATAGATACATAGACAGTGTCGGCAGATAAGGGCCTATGGCCCACCCAGTCTGCCCATTTAAGTTTGTAAGTTCAGTTTATGTTTTCCAGGAAGTCTGTTGCCCCTTACCCCAACCTCCAGAATTCCTTTATGTCTATCCCATGCATTCTTAAATCCCGTGATTGTTTCAGCCCCCACCACTTCCTCTGGCAGGGTGTTCCACTTGTCCACCACTCGCTCTGTGAAGAAATTCTTCCTCACGCTTCCTCTGAATCGCCCTCCTCCAACTTCATCCCATGCCTCTAGTCCTGGAACATCTTTTCGCTTAAAATAGTGCATTCCTGCACCCTGTTCCTCCCTGTAAGATACTTGTATGTCTCTATCATATCCCTCTATCCCTCCTCTCCTCCAGGAGTACATGTTCAGTGCCTTCAACCTGTCCTCCATAGGACTTGTGATGCAATCCATGCACCATCTTTGTTGCCCTCCTCTGAACCTTCTCTACCCTATTTATGTCCTTACGTAGGTAAGGTCTCCAGAACTGCACAGTGTACTCCAGGTGCGGCCTCACTAGTGTCTTGCATAGTGGAATTATGACCTCCCTTTTCCTGCTGGTGATGCCCCTGCCTATGCATCCCAGCATCCTATTTGCTTTACTTGTCACACTGTTTCCCTGCCTTGAGGTCATCAGAGATGATAACTCCAAGATCCCTTTGCTGCTTGGTGCATGCTATATCCTCACCCCCCAACTGATATATTGTGCCAGGGTTTTTGTGCCCCATATGCATTATCTTGCACTTCCTTGCATTGAATTTCAACTGCCAGACCCCTGACCATTCTTCAAGTTTCTGCAGGTCCCTTTTCATTCTGTCATTCTCCATATCTGTAACACTATATTTCACACACATTACTAATATGAAATAATACCACAGAACGGTTGCCAAGGGTCTGGACCTTGAACTTGGAAAAAACTCAGAAGGCCAACTTGAAGCTATATCTAGGGAAAGATTACCTTCAACTCAGCACTATGAGAGTTGGCTTTGTATGCAGATGACTTTTGGCTTCTCTTGACTCCCCAGGTTTGATCCCGGCTAACTCAATCTCTGGTAACTCAATCTCTGAAAATATGTTGGCATGTTGTAAGCAGTAGAAGTGGATGAGGTGTTTGCTTATAAAGGCTCCCACCACTCATTGGAGGTTTTAGAAGGATCTGTCTATGGGTCAGGGGAATGGCACTAACAGTAGGGGTAGGGGAGAGTTCATTGAGAGAAGGAGGGCAGGGGAAGATGAGGAGGGACAGAGGAAAGATGATGGGGAACTAGGAGGTGGTAGGTGGTGTATGACAGGAAGAGCAATGGAGTATCTGAGAAGAGATAGAAGGAGAGACAGACAAATGGAGGGAGGGAGGGAGGAGAAAGGAAGGAGTCAGGGTGAAAAGTGGTTTCGCAGAACACCTGGATCATGGGGAACAAAATGGCTGAGGTACAACTGCTGATGGCTGAGGTGGACATGGTAGCCATCACAGAGACTTGGACCACATTGAAGCTGTATAACTTGCTCCCTCCAGACCTCCTTACCTGCAACACTATAAATGCCTTTCAAAGGAAACTCAAGGGTCACCTCCAAGAAAAACTCTCATGCACTTGTTCACCTACTACCTACAGAAGTTAGCTCTGCATTTTACTCTCCCCCTTCCAATCATCCCTTTTCTCCCGTACTGTTTTCCCTCATCCTCCCCCTCTATCTCCCTATCTTTCCCTTCCCCCTCGCCCCCCCTTCCCTCCCTCTTTACTTCTTTTGGTTATCCTTTGTATGCATTTGACTCTAAACACTTTTGTAAATTATATCCTGTAAATAATTATTTTACCATTGCGTATTTGTTCTCTCTTGGTTGTATATAAGTGTTTGTTTATAATATATTACCTCAGCCTTTATGTACGATGTTTACTGTAAATTGTTTCTCTGTACCTTTGTCATTTCTATGTAAAACTGGACATTTATGAAAATGGGCATTTTTGCTCACATACTCTCCAGTATAAAATAACATTGATCGATTGCTTGATTGAACCATGACTAGGACCTCTCCATTGTTTATTTATTTAAGGTAAAGACCACAGTGCACGAGCTCATTTACAGAGGTGACCTCTCCATACCTGGGTACAAACCATATAGAAGGGACAGGTGGGTGGGGAGAGGTAGGGAGTTCCACTGTATGTAAGGGAGGGAATAATCTGTAGAAGGGAGGAAGAAACTGAAGGGAGAACCGAGGTGTTGTGAGTGCAGGTACAGTCCACAAAAGGGAGAAAAATTAAGCTGGGAGTGGAGTACAGATCGTCAAATCAGGAAGGCGAGCTGGACAGGGAGCTGGGGTCCAAATTAGTGGAGATGATGAGCAAGGGGAAGGTGTTGATTATGGGGGATTTCATCTATGAGTGTTGAATTGATGATCCAAGTTACTTCCTGTAGCAGGTCGCAGGTGATGCTGGATGCATTTCAGAGTAGGTTCCTGACAAAATGTGTTATAGAGCCCACCAGGGGGAGAGAGAGCCATCTCCGATTTGGTACTGACAAATGGAGCACATGTTCAAGAGGTAAGAGTGGAGGAACCCCTCAGTGAGTCACCACCACACAGTGTGGATGCATCTGGACATGGGTAGGGAGAAAAATAACAGCAAAAGCAGAGTCTTAGATTTTAGGAAGGCAGACTACAATAGGATGGGAGAGATTCTAGGTGGGCACCTTGCTGGTATTAAAGATGAGATGGGAGTGGATCAGAAATGGGCCATAACCATGGGGGTCTGGTGGCAGCCACTAACAAGTGTGCAAAACTGAAAAGTAAAAAGTCCAAGGCCAAAAAGCCCAGCTGGTTTAATAGGCAAGTAGCTCAGGCAATGAGAGACAAAAGGTCTGGCTTCAAGCAATTCAAAAGGACCAAGAGTGATCAAGGAGGACAGGGTGCAGTACAGTGTTAAGGCTAGGGTTTCGGGCAGAGAAGACTGGTTGGCCAAGGTCAGAAAGGAGCAGCAACTAGCAGAGGGAATGAAAAAGGGGAGACGGCTTTCCTCAAATATATATCAGGGAGAAAAGGGATATGAAGGATGGGACTGTTAAGTTGAAGGGACGGTGGTAGGAAGAGAGGCAAGTACTAATTAAGTGTTTCTGCTCAGTCTTACGCCAGGAGAAGGATGGCCTGATGCCTCAAGGGAAGAAAGGGCTGAGCAATGAGGTGGGAAGTGAAACTAATGGGGATATTGGTGAGGATAGGGTAAGGAAGGGTTTGAGGGCTCTTAAGGTGGACAAGTCTCCTGGCCAAGATGGTAAACATCTGAGGGTGCTGAAGGAATTAACAAATATGTTTGTGGGTCCCCTGATGGAACTGTTTAACAGCTCACTGGTGTTGGGGGAAGTACCCTTAGACTGGAGAACAGTGTATGTACTGCTGCTCCACAGAAGTGAGCTGAGGGATGACCATGACAATTATGGACTAGTCAGTCTGACCTCAGTAGTAGGAAAGCTCAAGAATACCATACAGAAGGAAAGGCTGCTGTCTTTTTTTCTATATACATTTTTCGCTCCTGTGTCCAGCGGGGGTGGCTGTTCAACCCAGTCCCCAGCTCCCCAAGCCATCCTCCCTCAGTGCTCACATACCTGGTCTGAATCTCCCCATGAATTCCCCCTTGTGGCATGGCAGAAGTAGTTAGGCCACCTCCCCCAGTGAATAATCCAAGGCAGACCTGGTCATGAGCCAAGAGGTGGTGCAGGCTTGAGGACAGGTGGGCTACATTCTTTTCTCCATTTTCTCCCCACCCAACTGCAGAATGTTGAACACGTGTGTGGAGAGGAGGGCAACTAAAATGGTGCAGGGTCTGCACCAGAAGACATATGGAGAGAGACTAAAGGAGCTTAATATGTATAGCCTCGAGGAAAGGAGGGAGAGGGGGAACATGATAGAAACTTTCAAGTACCTCAAGGGAATCAACAAAGTCCAAGAGGGTAGCATCTTTCAAAAAAAGAGGTGTGCAAGAACAAGGGGGCACAATTTAAAGATAGAGGGGGCAGCTCAGAGGTAATGTAAGGAAGTATTTTTTCACAGAGAGGGTTGTGGATGCATGAAACGGCCTTCCGGAGGAGGTTGTGGAGTCAAAAACAGTGGTTGAATTCAAGCATGCAGGGGACAGTAATAAGGCAATTCTAGGTGGTGGGGGTAGAAAGAAATAGGCTGCTGGTTAACTAGGATCTGCAGTTTATCCATTAGGTAGGGAAATGGGCAGACTGGGTGGGCCAAGCAGTCCTTATCTGCCGCCAAATTCTATGTTTCTATGTTTTCTATGGAGGCGCACCCATCTGATGTTCCTCACAGGGCCCTCCCTATGTTGCTGTACATGCACTGCTCTGCCACCAGGTCTCCACCTGGTGGCAGTCTAAGGCCAGACAAACATGCCTCCTCACCCCAGGACAGGACAGCCCTCCTTCAGATGCTCAATCCTCTCCTGCTCCGGCCAACCCCCGATGACTCGAGTCCATTCCCGACCCATCGCTGGTGTGGCAGGAAGTAAGGCATTAGCACCTTAGCCCTCTGTGCCAACAGGCCAGCTAAGACTGATGTCTTTTCTTGAGAATAATGGGCTCCAGGATGAGAGGCAGCATGGGTTTGTGTCAAGATGATCCTACCAAACCTGATTGATTTCTTTGATTAGGTAACCAAACCGGGATAAGGATCAGGCTGTGGACATTCTGTGTCTGGATTTTAGTAAGGCCTTTAACTCTGATCCCCACAAGTGCTTAATCAGGAGGCTGGAGGATGTAGGAGTAAGAGTAAATCTAGAGAACTGGGTAAGAAACTGGTTGCAGGACAGGAGTCAGAGGGTAGTATTTTGGGAAGGGGGGGTTCAAGGGATAGAACAACCATTTGCGGGGTCCCACAGGGTTCAGTGGTGTTCGGTCCAGTGCTGTTTAATATTTTGTATAAGTGACATAGCGGATGGAGTAAAGGTAAGATCGCACAGAGGTTTAGAGCTCTGAGCTGCAAACCTGGAGACCTGGGTTTGAATCCCCCAGCCCCCACTTGCATACTGTGTGACCCTGAGCAAGTCACTTAACTTCCTTGTGCTCCCAGGTTGCACCTGGAAACAAGCTTCAGCTTAGTGTGCTTTTCCTGGCTAAACAATTTCCCCTTTCCCTTCTCCTTATGATCTGCCTGTGTGCAGATGAAACCAAACTCTGTGGGAGAGTGGACACAAATGATGGAATACAGGACCTTAGGGAAGATCTAGCAAGGCATGAGAGGTGGTCAGTATTTGGCAACTGGGGTTCAATGCCAAGAAGTGTAAAGCCATGCAGTTGGGGGCTAGGAACCCAAAGACCAAATACTGTCTGGGTGGTGTGTAGGTTACCAAATCAGAAGAGCAAAAAGATTTGGGTGTGATCATCACAAGTGGCCTAAAACACTCTGTACAGTGCAGAAAGCAGCAGCCAAAGCAAACAGAATGCTGGACTGCATAGCCAAAGGAACAACTAGCAGGAAGGTGGAGGTCATTCTCCCACTGTGTAGATCCCAGGTGCACCCACTCCTGGCATACAGTGTACAGTACTCGTGCCTATACCCAAGAAAAGACATCAGTCTTCTGGAAATGGTCCAGAAGAGGAAAACTAAAATGTTCCAGGGTCAGATATATGAAGAGAGCTTCAGAGACCTCAACATGTACTCCCTGGAGGACAGGAGGGAGAGGGGAAACGTGACTGAAACATTTAGATACTTCATTGGTATAAACAAGGTAAAATCTGAGGGTCCCTTCAGCCTTAGCAATAACTGAACCACTAGAGGACACTGCCTCAAGCTAGTAAGTGTTTCTTACAGGGTATATCTTCTCTGAAATTATTACAGGTGGTGCTTTACAGGTTTTACAGTTTTATCTAACATTAGGATAAGCTTTCAGGGTTACTGCATTTGTTGTTGACTGATTGTTTCTGCTCTTACCTCCTTGTTCTTTCGTCCGTGGTTCTTCTTTTTAGGCAGGGGAAGGGCCCAGCCACCCACCCCCATCCCCAACCACCCCACGCTTACTCCTTTTATAGGGTACCACAGTTGTGACATATCCTGTGGCAGAGCAGGAAGAGGCGGATCAGTGGGGCCTCCACAAGGTGATCTCATTTACAGGGCACTAGTAATTTAACTTGTTATAACAAGTTAAACAAAGCACAATTAAACCATTACTTGCATTTTTTTCCTTTTTTTCCTTCTAATTACTCTGACTAGGTTACAAACCCAGCAACTTATTTGGAATGGATTTCATTAACTGCAGGTACTGTGGAACAATTTTCAGAAGGACAGTCTTACAGGATTTAGGACACTGTCCTACATGCTGGGCCTTTGGAGATCTTAGGGCTCAGCTCCGGGCAGCATGGGCAGAGATTGCATGCCTCAAATTTCATATTGAAGAGGAAATACATTATAAGAACCACCTGCCATTTCCCAGCATCCAACAGAAAACCTCGACCGCAGAGGGTAGTTGGTCCAGGAGGGTTGGCAGGTGGTTAGGAGGAGCAAATCAGGTGCCCCATCACTCTCTGCTCTCCAACACATTACCTCCAAAAACCATATAAACACTACAAACAGGTATCTGCCTCTATCTCTGAAATCAAATAAAGAGGCAGAAGACACTGCAGAGCAGGACACTGCGGCACAGGAGCTAGCACAACAAAACTCACCCAAATCAGGAACCAAAACTAAACAAGCACAAAGGAAATCCAAAAAACTTCTGATCATAGGAGACTCCATGATTCGGGGAGTTGATACCCATCTCCAGCCAGGGGTGATGGTCAGATGTCTCCCAGGTACATCAGCATGGAGAGACACTGACCGCATTGCTAAAATTGTTCAAAGGCAGTAGAAAACATTGATGTCCTAGTACACATAGGGACTAATGATCTCGCCAGCCGGTCAGTTGTGGAGACCAAGGAACACCTGACTAGGCTGGGTGACAAACTATCATCTATTTCGTCCGGCATCTCCTTCTCTGAGATCCTGCCAGTCTGGGAGAGGGGAGCAGATGGACGGAAGGTCAGAGAAGGGGAGATAGGGGAGCTAAACACGTGGCTCAAGGACTGGTGCCAGGAAAAAGGACACAGATTTGTAGGGAACTGGCAACAGTTCTGGGAGCGAAAGTTCTTTAAATTTGATGGACTGCATCTGACTAAAGAGGAGTCAGTGCATTGGGGCAGAAGTTTGATGTCTTTGCAGAATATTTAAACTAGCAAATGGGAGAGGGGTGCAGCACCTACACGTCGAATGGGAAGAACACCCCTCCCCTCAGCTAGTGGTCAAACAGGAATTCAGCATGTTTGCCGCTCATTTGCATTACCAGGTAAGAAAAAGGTTTGTCTCCCATACGATGCACAGGGGTAATGCCAAACTTCACCCAACAACTAACACACCAAAATCTGGCCAATGGAAAATCATGTACACAAATGCTCACAGCCTGGGAAATAAGATCCCAGACCTGCAGGCAATAATGTCAGAGGCTAAACTGGACATAGTAGCAATTAGTGAGACATGGTTTACCAGTAACCACACTTGGGAGACTTCAGTACCTGGCTATGTATTGTTCAGAAGAGACCAGGTGCAAAAGGGGGAGGAGTGCCTGTATGTTAATGAAAATATCAAAGCTACAGAAATTCAGAATACACATAAGGAGCCAGAAGAACTATGGGTCACCCTGAAACAGAAATGGGACAGCCATAAGAACTGGGGTTGTCTACAGGCCCCCAGACCAGAGGAGGACATAGACACATTACTGTTAGAAGATATACAAAACATGACAGCTAAAGGAGGTTCTGATAATGGGAGACTTCAACATGCCAGATACAGATTGGTCAATACCAGCAGGAACATCTGCCAGAACTAGACTCATAGTGGATTCCCTGCAGGGGGAGGGCCTCAAACAACTGGTACAGCAACCCACAAGAGACAGGGCTATCCTAGATCTAGTACTGACTAACAAAGAAGGGATCACAGATCTCCAGGTAGAAGGTCACCTGGGGGCCAGTGACCATCACATGGTATGGTTCAGTTTGGCTACTACATCTAAATCATCCCATTCCAAGGCAAAAAATATGGGACTTCAGAGGAGCTGACTTTGATAAGATGGCCTACAGAGTTAAGCTAGCCCTGGCAAAAAGAAACACAGGTGAGGGGTACAGGCAAAGTGGGCAAGCATTAAGGATGCAATACTTGAAGCAACATCCCATTGTGTTAGACAGAAAAGGAAGTGCAAAGAAGAAGGAAACCACTCTGGTTCTCAAATACAGTAGCAGAAAAGGTCAGAGCCAAAAGGCTGGCCTTCAGGAAATATAAGGGAACACAGCGGGATGAAGATAGGGAGGCATACCAAACTGCCCTAAGGGAAGCAGGTAAGGCAGTAAGGCAGGCAAAGTCCCAAACTGAGGAAACACTAGCCGAACAGTAAAGAAGGTGACAAGACTTTCTATAGATACATTAGTGAAAGGAGAAAGTCCAGAGGGGATTGCTAAGCTTAATGGAGAAAGGGAGCATGTGAGGGAGGAGGACCCTGTAAAGGCATCTATCCTAAATAGATACTTTTGCTCAGTATTTACTGAAGAGAAGGTAGGACAGGGCCCACAGCTCAGCATCATGGACACAGGGGAGGAGGTGAGCACTACTCCTTCACAAAAGAAAGGGTCCTACAAGAGCTTACTAAGCTCAGGGTGGATAAGGCAATGGGACCTGATGGCATACATCCCAGGGTACTTAAGGAGCTAAAGGAGGAACTAGCAGAGCCATTAGCAGAATTGTTTAGTGAGTCTCTGAGCACAGGAGAGGTCCCAGAAGACTGGAGAGGGCTCATGTGATCCCGCTCCACAAGAGTGGTAGCAGGGAGGAGGCGGGAACTACAGACCGGTCAGTCTTACCTCAGTAGTGGGCAAGATTATGGAGGCACTCCTTAAGGAAAGGATAGTGCAACACCTGGAATCCATAGGGCACAGGATCCAAGACAGCATGGGTTTACAAAAGGAAGGTCCTGTCAAACTAATCTCATAGATTTCTTTGACTGGGTAACCAGAGGGGTGGACCAAGGGGGAGCAGTTGATGTCGCCTACCTTGACTTCAGCAAAGCTTTTGACACTGTTCCACATAGAAGATTGATAAATAAGCTGGGTAGGCTCGGGGTGGGTCAGAAGTTGGTCAACTGGGTGGCAAACTGGTTGACGGGCAGAAAACACAGAGTGGTGGTAAACGGTATACAGTCAGAAGAGATGCAAGTCACAAGTGGGTACCTCAGGGATCAGTCCTGGGCCAGTCCTCTTCAACATCTTCATTAGTGACCTTGCAGATGGACTAGAGGTAAAGGCTTGTCTGTTTGCAGATGACACCAAGATCTGCAACAGAGTAGATGATCCAGATGGGGTGGGCAGAATGAGAAGAGATCTGGATAAACTAGCAGAATGGTGGAAGAGTGGCAACTGGATTTAATGCAAAGAAGTGCAAAATCATGCACATAGGGAAGAGAAACCCTGAAGCCACCTATAGGCTGGGAGGGAGTTGCTAGCAGTCACAAAGGAAGAAAGAGACTTGGGCATCATCATCACTGATGACCTAAAATCATCCAAGCAGACCTCTAAAGCAGTAGGTAAGGCTAGGGGGTGTTAGGGTGTATTAGTAGGGGTATCACAAGTCGTAAGAGGGTAATAATCCCTCTGTACAAGACACTAGTTAGGCCCCATCTGAGTACTGCGTGCAGTATTGGAGGCCACACCTTCACAGGACATTAACCAAATTGAGGCAGTCCAGAGAAGGGCAACCAAAATGGTGCAGGGACTGCATCAGAAGACATATGAGGACAGACTAACGGAGCTCAATATGTATACCCTTGAGCAAAGGAGGGAGAGAGGTGATATGATCGAGGCATTCAAACACCTTAAGGGCATAAACAAGGTGAAAGAGTCTAACATGTTTAAATATAAGAAAAATAGCAGGACAAGAGGACACAGCATGAGATTAGAGGGAGGCCGATTAAGGGGGAATGTGAGGAAATTCTTTTTCACAGAAAGGGTGGTGGATGCATGGAATGGCTTACCGCAAGAAGTGGTGGCTATGAATACAGTGCAGGGCTTCAAACAGGCATGGGATAGGCATAAGGGAGCAATACAAATGACTATGAATAGATAGGTCACTGATAGAGCAAAGGCCGAAGGCACATTTATAAGGTAGAAAAAGAAATGGGCAGACTGGATGGGCCTTGCGGTCCTTATCTGCCGTCAACTTCTATGTTTCTATGTAGGATGATTCAAGAGGGAAATAAGGAAGAACTTTTTACAGAGAGGGCGGTGGTTAAGTGGAATGAGTTGCCAGATGAGGTGCTATCCCTAACAGCAGTGAACAGCTTTAAGAGGGGTTGGGACAAGGTAAAGAGGAAATAATAATAATGATAAGTTTGTTTATAAAGCGCCTTTCATTTTTCAAGGTGCTGTACATATTAAAACAATAGAATCAAACATTAAAATTCAGTAATAAACACAGATAAAACCACAACATAGTTAATAATTTCAATACAGTCAGCCATACAAAAAGGCCATTTGCCAAAAATAGGTTTTCAGGTCGCTCTTAAATTCCTCCATGGAGGTGCACTTCCATAACCGGCAGGGTAGAGAATTCCAAATAGTGGGTGCATCATTAGAAAATGCTCTACAACCTGATGATGTAGGAGTCACTCTTGGAATCTCTAGCAGCCCCTCATCGGCCGCGCGGAGCGATCGGCCAGGGCAGTAGGGGACCAGAAGTTCTTTCAGGTAGGCCGGACCCTGATCATGAAGGGCTTTGAAAGTCAGTAAACTGACTTTAAAGGTGCTCTTACTTTCTGGACTTCTGAATCTTTGGGTTTTGCAACCCCTGTAGAGAGCACCCCCCTCGCATTGGTGCGATGCTTTTCTCCTGTTTTTGAACTGACTTTAAAGGCGATACGCCACCGTATAGGTAGCCAGTGCAGTTCGCGCAGCACGGGGGTAATATGACAGGACCTACTTGTCCCAGTCAAAACCTGGGCTGCTGCATTCTGCACCAGCTGTAGGCGATGGATTTCAACCCCAGAAAGCCCAAAGTACAGGGAGTTGCAGTAGTCCAGATGCGAGGACACCGAGGCGTGGACCAACGTTGGTAAGGCATCAGATGGAACAAGGTGCTTAACTCTGGCGATATTCCTAAGATGGTAAAAGGAAGTCTTGACAACTGCTGACACTTGTGACTGTAGTTTCAGCCTGTCATCCACAATAACCCCCAGGTTATGCACCCGTTCAGAGGTTGGAAGTGAAACGCCACCAAGGGAAATTCCAACAAATGACCCCTCTATCTGACGACCCGGGTCCACAACCAAAACCTCTGTCTTTTCTGAGTTCAACTTCAACCAACTAGAATCCATCCAATCCTGGATTTCTTCCAGACAGTTGTTAAACACAGAGAGAGCGCCATCCTGGTAGGGTGCAAAAGACAGGTATAGCTGGGTATCATCTGCATAGCAGTGAAACCTCAGCCCATACCGTCTTATAATGTCTCCGACGGGCAGCATATACACCACGAATAACATGGGAGATAGCACTGAATCCTGAGGCACCCCACACAACAAAGAAGTTGGGCCAGAGGAAAAAGCCCAGACACAACTCTTTGTGATCTCCCAGTGAGGAATGAGGTGAACCATAGAAGAACGATTCCCGATATTCTACAGATCTACCTCAGGCGTGCTATCAACACCAAGTGATCCACAGTGTCAAAAGTTGAAGAGAAGTCAAGGAGAACCAGAATGGAATGTCTCTTCTGATCTCTCGCCCTCAGAAGATCATTAAGCACCTGAACCAGCGCAGTCTCGGTGCTATGTCTTTTACGAAAACCGAATTGGAAGGATTCCTGGATGTCATGGATGGTTAAATGGTCTTCCAATTGGGCAGCCACTACCTTTTCAGTCACCTTCCCAATAAAGGGAAGGTGTGAGATTGATCTGTAGTTTGTGAAACAGTTTGGGTCCAAGGTAGCTTTCTTCAAGAGAGGTGTCACCACTGCCTCTTTCAGGGAGCTAGGGAACTCACCCAACTCCAAGGAGCACCAGACTATTTGCACAAGGATTGGACCGATGATATCACTACAACCCAAAATTAGGGAGGTCGGTCCAGGATCCAAACTACAGCTTGTGGGATGCACACTATGGATAATCCTCATGACATCCACGAAATCAGGTCGACTGAAGGAACTCCAAGAAAACTGAGGTACTGTGAACTCACACCGTTCAACAGCATCACCCTTAGAGATTGCTGGATGCAAATCTGCCCTGATGTCGGCCACCTAAGTTGCAAAGAAATGAGCGAGCTCCTCGCACTCTAATTGCGAAAAGGCTTTTTGAACTTGCAGACAGGCTGGGTTGCACAGTCTGTCTACAGTTCGAAACAGCTGAGCCAGTCGATTCCGAGCAACTGCAATCTCCCTGGACAGGAATTCTGCCTTCTTATGGGTGATTGCAGATTGATAGACAGAATAATGTTCCATCAATCTAAGGTGGTCGGCTTCAAGAGTGGACTTACGTCAGCACCACTCTAACCTTCACCCCTGTCTCCGCATCTCCCTCAATGTCCCATCAAACCAGGGGGACTTGGGGTGAAGGGATAGGGGGTGAACACGAGCAGGAGCAATAGAATCCAGAGCCACTGTAACAGCCGTATTATAGGCCAACACCGGGGTCTCTGGACTACTGCTCGCCAACATGGGGGATGAGAGGTCAAGGACCACCGCATGGCCTTGAGAGGTAATATTCCGTAAGGGGCGGTACCTAACCATCTCCACAGGGCAGTGGCAATTCACAGTCAGTCACTTTATTCAGTGTCTACACACATTTCTAGCACTCCTGTAAAAAAGCATTCAATTCACAGGGAGTTTGTTACACTAAAATAAGAAGTTATCTTGCTCTGCTTTTGATTTGAGAGAGCGAGCTGAGTCACATAGTTCAAGAGCAAGGCAATTATTTTTCTCTTGCGCCGCATTACCGAATTAACATTTTTCAACCAGCTAGAGAATATCGAAGCAGTCATCCAGGCATTCGAGTTACTGTCAGTCAACTGGTAGTGCCTCCATAGACAGCCCTGAAAAGCACCTTGTTTTTTTTGATTTTCCGACCACTAAGGGTTTTAATTTCTCAGTCCCACATAGGCTGAACGCTCCCACTCCGAGAACAATCGATCTTTACTTGCCACAATTCGGGCGACAGTGGATACATCAGCACCAAACTGTTTGGCTACATCGGTTTGTTTACTGTCCGGCTGCTCCAACTGCTGCAACAGAGATATTTTTTGTCCCAGTGTAAGGGTTACCTTCCTGCGCTCCATTGTGCGAAATGCCTGCATCTCAGATTAGCTGTTAAATACTGTTCTCACACCTAATCCTTTTCACCTGTGCACTTAAGAGGTGTTAATTACATGGGGGATGAGGTGCTGGTGAACTGATAAAACGTGTATTAAAACGAAATGTGTACTTAAGCGGTGTGCAATTAACCGGAATGTTTAACAGTGAATCTATAGTAAAAAAAATGGGAAATGAAAAAAATGTGCACTAAACAGGAATGTGCACTTAAGCGACATGCATTTAAGTGGAATCCACTGTAGTTACTCCCATTGCTGTTGTAACCATTATCTATGTTTTTTACACAAACCAAAGCTGCTTCCCATGCTACAGGCCTAATTGTTCCCCATGCTATCAAGCCTAATCGTTTTCACCTGAGTCAAGCTCCCTCTGAACCCTTGCTATGCAGCTTAATCATGTTTTCCTTGCTTAATCTACCTCCCCTGTGGTCATAGCTGTTTTCACAGCATCGTGCTTCCCTCCTTCCATGCTTATAGAATACTACCACTCATAGCTGATGCTATTCCCTGTTTGTACACTGCTGTTCTACTCTGAGGTCAGCTAAGCTACTGTTTATACTGTAATCTAGTTTTAATATCTGCATGTAGTTCTTGACCCTTCCATTACTTTCTTGTTTTTCCTACAGCGGGGATTGGGAAGTGTTTGGGGAATCGTGGCCCCATGTGGCTAATTACTTCTGTTCTAAATCCTGCCTCTGTTGCCGAAAATCCTCAGAGTATTTGTCACCTTAATTTGGCTTTTTGAATGCCTGGCTGGCTTGCCCCACTGTCATACTGCTGCCACCACTTATGTTCATGTCCCACTATTGCTACGTTTTGCATACCTGCATGCTGCTCTGACTATTCCTACTGCTTACTGACCTACGTGCAGGTCCGACTGTTGTTACCCTGCCCCACTGCATTACCCTGCCTTACTGAACTACATCCTGATCCGCTCTTACTCATGCCACCTGTGTTCAATGCTCCCTGCCATTTGTCCTGCAAATTCTTAGTACTCACGCCCATTCAGCCTCATTAGTCCCTGGAGCATGCCAGCTATTCCATTCTGGTGCAGATTTTCCCCTGCAGCCGACAGTCTCGCTCTGCACTAGAGTCCGCAGCTTGAGCATGTGAAGCTTGGGGTGGGGTCTTTTTCACCTGGCCCATAGCTGGGAATGTCCTCACTCCAGATGGATCTTCGGTCATCGATCGTACTGATGGCACTTCAAGTTGCAGAAGTTAAGACTCAGCTATGAAGGGCTGGGGTTGCTTACAGGGGCCCCTTTAGCACCCAAGCGAGGAGGCACCCTTCAAGCTATTCTCCCCATGACTGCCTCTGGTTCACCTGGTTTGAGGGTAGATAGGTAGGCCAGGTGAGTGCCTCAGCAGTCATTGCTCTACTCCTGCCTTGGTTGTCCATTGTTGTAGAGTGGAGCTCGCAACCTTCCACAGCATTCCCATTAGAGGGACTGAGTGAGAGCTTTCCTCCAAATTGGAATATTTTCCACCTCCCTTTAATTGGGTTTCCAAACTGCAGCAGCAGAGCTGTCACTAAGTAAAATATCCCAAGCCTGGAGGGAAGGCGACCTAGCCTTGGATCCCCAGAGATTTCCTCCTCAAAGGGTTTTTTCCTCTCCTCCGTATCTCAGGTCATAAATGTTAGTTAACACAGTGTTCCCTGGTTCTGTAGACAGGCTCTGCTGTTGGGTAGAGGGGAATGGTGTTCCTTTTGCCATTCCCTCTCTCCTTAGGAGGTCCCCTCACTCTCTTTTGCAACCCATCAAACCCATGCCATTGTCAACCAGCGCATCCCATTACGTTGTCAAGCTGCCTGATGCTTTATCTAATACTATAAAGTCTCACAACTACTGATTGCTTATATGCTTCATACTACTACTTTCTTTTTGGGGATCCTTCCTAAGGTACCTTTAGCCAAGGGAGTCATCCCACACCCTCTAGAGGGCTCCTTGCCTTCGGTACCCCTACAGGGTAGTAATTCCTCAGGAATAAACAGTGCGAATGGCCAGAACCTAAGTAACACAGTTGCACAAGCATAACACTATATTGGCTGCGTAGGCCACTAAATTGGAAGGCTCCGCCTATGGTTCAATGGACAAGCAGCCAGCCACTCCCATTTCCTGAGCTATATAAGCAGTTCCCCTCGGCCTCCTTCTGAAGCACTTTTTCTTTGCCCCGCCATCCTCCCCTCCTCCTCCAGCGGCAGCGTGTCTCTCCTTGGAATCCTTTCTAAGGTACCTTTAGCCAAGGAAATCATCCCGCTGCACCTCTAGGGGTGGAACCCTCTAGAATTCCTTGCCTTTGGTACCCCTACAGGTGGTAATTCCTCTGGAATAGAAAGTGTGAATGGCCAAAACCTGAGTAACACGGTTGCACAAGCATAGTACTATACTGGCTGCATAGGCCATTGAACCAAGCTTTAAGGGGCCACCCAGCCTGAGTTAATAATTGTGACTTGAAAGTATCTGCAAGGGGCAGTGAATGTCTAAAGCAACTGAACTGTGATTGTGTGTGTGTGTTTGCACCCTGTGTCTGATCAAAGCCTGGAGTGGGTGAACATGCTAATAACTGGAAAGGGGTTTAAAGCAAAATCATATAAATGTGTCTGACTTGAACAGTGCCACAGTGCTGAAAGCGAGTTCCCTAACCACGCGGAATGTTCCGGATAGTGCCTGGTGGGCCAAAAATGTGTTCTGTGTAATGTGGGAGCTGCAAGTGTCAGCAAAGAGACACAGGGGACTGCGTGTTGTGTTTTGAGCTTAGATAGCTACAGAGATCAGTACTGCCAAGTGCTACAGTGAAGTGCGAGTAAAACCAAGATACAAAAGTATTGTTGAGTCTAGGGAGTAAAAAGTAAATAAAGATACAGCCAAGTATCAGAGTTTGCATGGAAAGAATCTATTGTGTCTGTTTGCTAGCCAGTAAAGTCTACGAAATGGTAGTGGGTCCTGCCTCAAGCCCAGTCTAGTTCAAGTTCAAGCAATTCAGATGGTAGCGAGCCCAGCCTCAAGCTCGGTCTAGCAGTAGTAACAAGGATTGGGTAAAACACCCTGGCTAACCAGCAAAAGTGTTTAAGGCAACAGTAATTTTGCAACACAGGCTCAACCTGAGCAACAGCTGTGGACAGTGGCAGACAAGCAAGCATAGATCCAGGACAGTATGCAGTCAAATGTGGACAAGTTAAATCTTAGAAGAAATCTGGCCTTGTGTAATACAAGCAAAGCACCACATAAGGTCAACAAATGTACCGACAAGTAATGTGCTGAATGTAATTGGGAGACAGCCTGGTAGCATGCCACCAACCAAGGCAATGCCATATGCGCTTCCCTCGAGGGGTACAGCCTAGATGTGAGGTCGAAGCGTGCCAGCCCTGCTCCCTCCTGTTCATACAGCAAAGTGTTCCAGCCTTAAAGAGACGCTGGCTTTGACGTTAACGTGCAAGTCTTCATCCCAGAAGCTGTAAGACCCTTGCAGTCAGTATTCAGGCTCCTGCCTGTTAGCTTTGTCCTGTGTCTTGACCCTCAGAGTCAGAGTTCCAAATTGCTGAGAGCACTAATCCAAAATTGTGTCTAAACCAATGAGGACATTTGCTGCAAGCAATGCAGGACAACCCCTGCACCACTGATTGTGACTTGTACGTAGTTCATGTGTCTCTCCTAACTGCAGTCAGTTTGCTTGATTCCCATAAGGGCCCCAACCATGCCAATCTGCGTACAGCTGCACCATCCATCAGGCCTGCACCATGTCTGAGAACTTTACAGTAATTGGGTACCCAGGTTGTGTGGGATTGCGGGGTCTTACACTGTCTGGAATACTGGTACCAGTGTGGGTATTGCTAAAAATGATCTGTCTTAGGCAGCTAGTTAGATAGCCAGGGCTCTGGTGTATCACTCAGGTTGGTGGGGAAAATACCACAGTGAAATGGGAATGTGAACTGCCTGATTTACCCAGCTGGAGGGTTTCACCAGCCGCAAATGCAATCTAATCATTGTAAATGTTATGAATCATAGCCTCTATTCCATTTCCCCACTCCTAACTCCCATGTTCCCCAAAATAAATATTATTACTGTTTTTGCAAATCATCATGTGTGAGCATATTATTAGAGAGAGTTATTACTTACCAAAATGTCTTAAATGTGGAGAAATGATATTGGGTAATGTCTGGGGGTGGCTAATGGTATTTGTGGGATGTATGACATCTCAGGGGGTTATAACAGGTAACAGCTAGCCCACGTTAAAGTAAACTCTGAGTGGAGACACTGCGCAATTGTTTAAATTTAATGTAATTTAACAAACCCAAACCCCTTAGCCTAGCTTGTAAGTAGTAGGCCAGGGGGTAACTCTAGGAGTAGTGCCGCCTAGGGGTTACATGTATGTTGATGAAAGAGCTGTCAAAACTGTTCAAGTACTGCGAGTGTGGCGAGAAGGTACATTCTGGTGACCCACACAACGTCTGTTTATACTGCCTTGGCTCGGCCCATAACATGAAAGCCTGTAAGATCTGTTAGAAAATTTAATACTGTTACCCAGTGACACCGAGAGAAGGCTTTGGAAACACACCTCCTAAAGCAGCAGGTGGCCAGGATGGAGAAAGAGCTCCAGGAGACAAGCTCCACCGCATCGCTGGCCCGCTCCTCGTGCTCTCACTCTTCCAAGTCCCAGGACAAAACATCGGGGCAGCACAAGCAGCAAAGACAAAGCCTCCCTGGTTCACTCACAGTCAGTCATCAACTCTAGCGTGGCCACTTCAGCGCTGTTGACCACTGCAATGGCTACACCACCAGCCACCCAAACTGTTGACACTCGATTCAGGTCCAGGCAGGCTAAGAGCGCCACCAGGCCTATTATGGCTGGTGAATCACCATCGACGTCAGGGGCTGTGAATCCCCCATCAACATCATCCAGCATTCCTGTCAACTACACAGGCGCCAACATGCAGGCAGTCCTCTCATCCTTTACAGACATCCTTAAGTGCCTGCTTCCTCCCCCTCCTATACAAGGGGGATACGTTGATGGGGCCACATGGCAAATCCCAGCATTGTCGCCTGCTTAAGCGACGCATCAGATTCCCTCTCAGCCATCGACGGCTTCACCTTTTCTTTCTCTGCACCCTATAGAACATGACGAGGAGGACCAGGAATACAATCCAGACCTCATTATGCAGACTGCTTGATTTGCCAGGGATTTAACCAGCCAACCAGGAGACGTTGTATGAAAGCTACTGAAAATGTTCTACTAATACAAGAAATGGAGAAACTGGTTGCACTAAAGGTGACTTCACCGTTGTCAACCATTTCCATTCACGGTTCACCATCAGCCCACCAGTCTCTGCATTTGATGGCAACTGTTACTGACTCATTGAAGAAAAAGAATAAATCATCGAAGTTGGCGGAAAAACACTGCCATTCTTTAAAAGGAAAAAACACAGAAAGGAAAAGACACTTCTCAAGGCCATTCCCATTTACCTATTAGACAGGGTAGGTCTACTGATAAAGATGAGTCCCGGGCTCCAGCCATGGGGCCTGCCACCCACAACTGTCTCTCAGACACCAAGGTCAGGGTCTCATGTTGGCTCGTCCTCCCCACCTGGGGACTCACATCTTATTCCACCACAGCTTATTCTACCATCGGGCACTGTCCTGTTGGCGGCTCAGCTGTTAATGACCATTTCAAACTCTGCTGATGCCCAGGCATTGTATCAAACAATGTCAGAGCTGTTTCAGCACCTGCTGCTACCGCTGTCGATGCCTACCCTGTGGTCAACTTTACCATCAACGTTTCACTTTTCCATCCCTACCATAGCGCCAGGCCCATAAAGTCCACTGAGGAGAGGGCTCCCATCATCATCTCCTCAACTGTCTCCCTGTTCTGTTGACCCTTAGCCGATGACAGTCAACACAGACGATGACCTATAATATAATCCAGAATACATGGAGGAGGGGAGAAGGCCATGAAGGAGGAGAAAGTTCAGGTTGGAAGCCATATCTCCCTCTTTTACCAGTGTCATGAAAAAACTGCAGATGCATGGGTTCTGGAGGTAGTTCAGCACAGACATGCCATATAGCTCCTTACTGTCCTCCTATTACCCCCCTTGCCATTGCCGAACCACTACCCTGCGAGACATCCTGCCCTGTTGCTGGAGGAGGGTCAATCCCTCCTCCACAGATGGTCTGTGGAACTAGTCCTGGTAACAGAAATAAAGCAAGGCTTTTATTCACAGTACTTTCTGGTTCCAATGTGGACCAGGAATTTACAACCAGTGCTAGACCTAGGGGGTCTGAGCCTGTACACAGAGTATAGAAAGTTCATAATGGTCTCCCTGCAGTCTCTTGCGCCTCTTTTATTACAAGGTACCTGGATGGTTGAACTAGAGATAAAGGATTCATATTACCTTCATGTTAAAATCTGCAAATCACACAGAAAATATCTGCGTTTCATGCTTCAGGGCTTACACGATCAATTTAGTGTTTTGCCCTTTGGTTTGTGCTCTCCACCACGTTTCTTTATCAACGTATTTGAAGCAGTGGCAGCGGCCCTCCACATAGAGGGTCTGTATGTCTTCCCTTACATAGATGATTGGCTGTTAAAGGCCCCATCATGGGAAGCTACTGTATACACACTGTTTCGGGCCTGGCAATTGTTCTATCAGCTGGACATACTGATCAATGAGCTGAAGTCAGTCCTTACCCCCTGCCAACAGCTCCAGTATATAGGGGCCGTTCTGGACACAAGTCTCAACCAGGCGTTTCTGCCCTTGGACCATGCCAAGTCACTGTCACAACACACTTAGCAGGTCAGGTCCTCTGCTCCCATAGTGCCAACCTCCAAGTGCAGTATTGTGAACAGGTAACAGAACAGGGTAACCCTCCTGTCTGTTTGTGGGTCCGAATCACCTTTAGTCTCAAGTTCTGGGGGATTCAAACTGTGAACCTTATGCTAGCATACCCAAATGTACAGGCTCAGATAATCTGCTCTTCAGGGGGATGTCAGATATCTTTCGCCTAAGGGCACCTAACCAGGTATCCAAAATGAACCCTTAAAACTCTGTAAAATACCTTAGGTATATTCTTACCTTTTCCCAGTCTGGTAACACCATTAAGCTTATGAACAGTTTTGTCAATCTTAACTCTCCATACATCACATGCAAAAGAAAGAACTTGGAAGACACACCAGGCAGTTTCTTTAAAATAAGAGGTTTACTTAAAAAAATGGATAAAAATAGGTTAAATGAAAACACAGAACAATATATCACAAAGCATACAATCACTTAAAAGAACAAGGTTAAAGTACAAACATAAACTCCTACCACAATACAATTAGACTTTTTCTAGCTAATGTATTATCTTCTTACAGTGCTTAAGTTAGTTCTTATTTCTTAATAGCCCACAAAGAAAATGTGTCACTAAGATCAGACACAGAATAGCTTAAACTGTCTATTTCACACACACACACACACACCCCTTCCATGATGTCATCTAGCTCTTCCTTTTAGAATATAAAAATTATACAAACAATGATCTTCCTGTCAGGAGATATTTTAAAATACTGTGACTTCAGCAAAAACTAATTTCCCAAATTATAAGTCTGTGATTTCCCCATTCCTTCTCTTTGGTCTTTGTGCAGTTCCTGTTCCCAGGCCATATCAAAGAAATTTTACAACTCAGTTTATCACCTAGGTGCAATATAGTTTTTTAACACCAGTAGATAGTAAATGTTCTTCTTCTTAAGACATCATAAAAGTTTATGATCTCCATCCTCTGGCAGACTCATAAAGTCCCATTTCATTTCCACTTCAAAGCAGCAACAGGCCATAAAATGCAGTGTCTTGGAAGTTAATCACATTGCAGAGATCTGCTGTTTAATATATATCCTGTCATTTTAACTGAAACCTGGGGGGGGGGGGCATCCCACAGGCTGTCTCATGACAGACATTCACATACCACACTCTATATACAAATATCATAGAGCAATCATAACCAGCTGGCCAAGCATCACAATCCTCCCCACCTAGACTGAATTTGAGGACTCTATCCCCTGCATGGGATGAGCTTCTCAAATCAGGTCACTCCTCATAAACCCACGACAGGCCATCTGCGTTCTGATTGGTTGCTCCAGCCCTATGTAAGATTGTCATGTAATACCCTTGTAAGGCAAGACTCCATCTCAACAGTCTACCATTAGTTTTTCCCATTTGTGTCAGCCAAACCAGGGGGTTGTGGTCAGTGTGTACCTCAAAGTGCTGCCCATATAAGTATGGCTCTAACTTCTTTAGAGCCCACAATATGGCAAGACACTCCTTTTCCACAGTAGAGTATGCGTACTCCCTGGGAAGTAACTTTTAACTCAGGTACATTACCGGGTGATATTTCCCTTGGTTGGATGTCTGACTCAGTACTGCCCCAATACCCATATCTGAGGCGTCAGTCTGAACTATAAAGGGTTTGCTATAGTCAGGACTTGTCAATACAGGAACACTGCACAGGGCCTCCTTCAGTCTGGTAAAGGCTTGTTCACAGGCTGGTTCCCAGGTAATATTCTTAGGCATCCTTTTCTTTACCCTGTCAGACAGGGGAGCAGCCAGGGCACTGTAATTGGGTACAAATTTCCTATAGTACCCTGCTGTCCCTAGAAAACTCCTGACCTGCTTCTGCATTTCTGGTCTGGGCCATGCCTTGACCACCTCTATTTTTACTTGGTTAGGACGGAGCTGTCCCTGGCCTACAACATGCCTGAGGTAGGCCACTTCAGCCATGGCCACCTGGCACTTCTCAGCTTTGACAGTGAGTCCGGCCCTCTGTATCCTGCCCAGCACTTCCCTAAGGTGGGACAGGTGTTCCTCCTAGCTGGCACTAAAGATGGCAATGTCATCCAGGTACACTACAGCGTACTTCTCAGCACCATTTAACACCTGGTTCACCAACATTTGGAAAATGGCAGCGATGTCCTTCATTCTGAAAGGAATTACTTTAAATTCAAACAGGCCTATTGGAGTGATGAAGGCCAACCTCTCCCTAACTCTGTCAGTTAACTCGATCTGCCAATACCCCTTTGTCAGGTCAGTAGTAGTAAGGTAGGTCACCCATCCCAACTTGTCCAGGAGTTCATCTGTCTGGGGCATCAGGTGGGCATCTGATGTTGTGACTGCATTCAGTCAACGATAGTCCACATAGAAATGAGTAGAACCACCCAGGGGCTGTGGGATCTCCGGATTACCCCTAAATCCAGCATTTCCTCCACCTCCCTCCTAATGTCCTTTTGGACAGCCTCTGACACCTGATATGCTGTCCGCTGTATGGGCGTCTGTGTCCCTGTCTTCACATCGTGCATCGCTAAGGGGGTTAGTTCAGGCTTTGCGCTAAACAGGGGGCAAAGTCTGCTAAAACCTCCCTTACTTCCTGGATCTTGTCCGGGGCCAGCTGGGGTGACAGTTTAACTGCCTCCACAGAGGACTCTCGCTTGCTTTCTTCCAGCAAGTCCAGAAGGGGGTCTCCTTCGTCCGTCCCCTCCCCAGGACTACATACTGCAAATACCATGTCAGCCCTATTAGCACATGGCTTCATCATGTTGACATGGTACATTCTTTCTGTCTGTCTTCTGTCAGGTAACTCTATGATATAGTTCATGTCATTTACCTTCCTAACTTTGTATGGTCCTGCCCACTCAGCCTGCAGCTTGTCTTTCCAGACCTGAATAAGGACCATGACTTCCTGACCCACCATGTACAAGCGAGCTCTGGCTCTGCGGTCGTACCTCACTTTTTGTTTCTATTGGGCAGCTGCCAGGGTGCTCTGGGCCGTCCACATAAGCTCCTTCAGCTTTTCCCTAATCCTAAGGACGTAATCCACTATGGGAGTTCCCTAGGTGGCATGCTTGCCTTCCCAGTCCTCCCAGATCAAGTCTAGGGGCCCATGTACCCGGCGTCCATATAATAGCTCGAAGGGGGAAAATCCCGTCGATTCTTGGGGCACCTCCCTGTACGCAAACAACAGGTGGGGAAGGTATTTCTCCCAGTCCCTCCCATGCTGTTCAGCAAACGCTTGGAGCATTGACTTCAGGGTACCGTTAAATCTTTCCACAAGCCCATTGGCTTGCAGGTGATAAGGTGTTGTGCATCTCTGCACCACCCCACACTTCTCCCACAAACATTTCATCAGGTCCAACATAAAGGAACCCCCTTGATCAGTGATAACCTCCTGCGGAAACCCAACACGGGAGAAAATCCAAAGTAAGGCATCTGCCACTTTGTCTGTCCTCAGTGAGGATAGGGTGACTGCCTTGGGGTACCGGGTGGCATAATCCACCACAGTCAGGATGATCCTCTTCTTGGAGGAGCTGGGGGTATTTAAAGGCCCCACAATATCCATTCCCACCCTCTGGAATGGCTCCTCCACTATGGACAATGGAATTAGGGTGGCTTGGGTTTTCTTACCTGCCTGCCCTATTTCTTGGCACCGGTGACAAGACTTGCAATACTCCTTCACCTGCTGGATGAAGTTGGGCCAATAGAAATTTTGGGTCAACTGCTGCATAGTGCACGCAATTATCAGATAATCAGACAAAGGAATATCATATGCAATCTTGAGCAACTGCTCATGGTACCCCTGGGGAACAACAAGCTGCCTGCCTATCACGCCTTCATCTGTCTGCACAGCCAGAGTATACATCAGTCTATTTTCCTAATAAACGTTATGTTTACCATCACCTCCCTGTGCTCCATCAGAGTCTGCCCAAGCCCTCAGCTTCTCTAGACTAGGATCACTTTTCTGAGCAGCTGCAAACTCCATACACATTCCAAAGCATGGGACAGGTCCCCTTCAGTCTCGAAACTAGGGTCCCTAGCTCTAGTGTCAGGGCAGTCAGGATCACTGTCATCTCTAACCCCCTAACAATGGGTCACCGCTTCTTCTTTGTAGTAACCCTCCATAGCTGTGTGGTTAACTGCTACTGGGGAAATTTCTAACCCCTTTTCATTAGTCTCCATATCAGGAGATACAGGCTGGGGAACCAGCCTCCCAGTGGTTTCCACAATGGCTTCTGTGGGGTCCAAGGAACTACAATTTTCCTTTGCCGCTTGACTACGGGTCACTACACACACCATCTCCTGTTTGAGATTGTTGCCAAGGATGACGTCAGCTGCTAACGTTTTGGCTACAGCCACCTGTTGCACAGTTCCCCCTGTATCAACCCAGTCTAGGAGAACACTAGCGAGTGGCAATGTTTTCTCGTCACCAGTGAAGTCTTGTACAGTGACATATGTATTGGGTATAAGCTGACCAGGCTCTACCAGATTCCCTTTTACCAATGACGGATGCCCTTGTGTCCCTTAACCCTTGTGTCTGTACACCATTCACCGTGACTGGGTGCATTTGTTCCCTCATGTTCACAGACATGCTTCCAGGGACACAAAAACAACCCACTTCTTTCCTAGCACCATGTTGCATATTGTTTGCCCTTTTGGGACACTGTCTGGCAATATGCCCAGTTTCTTTACAGCCCCAACATTCGTTTCTTTTCTCAGAGAAAACTTTTCTCTGAAACCTGGGGCTAACTGGTTTCAGTGGAGGCAGTGAGGGTTTTAGCTGCCCTGAAGGCGAGCTTTTCCCTTTCTACACTGCCATGCCCGCCCCATTCGCTCTCAGAGCAGGTCTGCTCTTGGTAAAGTGGTCCAAGAGTTCAGCAGCCTCTTGCACTGTTTTGGGATTTCGGTCCTCCAGCCAGGTTTTCAGCTCTGCTGGGCATGCCCAAAAAAACTGTTCTAACAAAATAGCATTTTCAATTTTATCTACAGAGTTTGCTTCAATTCCTTCCCACCAGTATTTTTAAAACTGACGTTGTTTCGTGGCTAGCTCCTCGTAATGCATATCAGGGCTTCTCCTGAGCTTACGGAATTTAGCTCTGTATGTTTCAGCAGTTAAATCAAACTTTTTTAAAAATGCAGCTTTAAGTTTGCTGTAATCATTACTGTCCTCATTGTCCATTTGACCCAATGCATCCCAAGCTTTCCCAGTAAGTAGTGGGGATAGCTGGAAGCTCCAGAACCCTCTAGGAATTTTAGCCTGAATACAAACTTTCTCAAAGGAATTTAAAAAGGCATCCACATCCTCCCCCTCTTTAAATTCAGCTATCAATTTGGACTTCAATTTGTAACCCAGTCCTGTAGTTCCAGTTAAACCCAACCCACTTACCTGCTCTGGTGCTGGTGGGTGAAGTCGTAACTTCTCCAGTTCATGTCACCTCTGGCGTTCATACTCCTCTCAGTCCACCTCTCGCTGTTCACGCTCCCTCTTATCCTCTGTGGCTCACTGGCGCTCACTCTCTTCATGGTCAACCTTTCACTGTTCTCACTCCCTCTTCTCCTGGAACTCCAGCTCCATTCTACGCAACTCAGTCTGCAGCCTGAATGCTTCTGGCTCCAGAATACTGATGACCTTCCCCTGCTGCTGTGGCCCTTCACTGGCACTGGCCCTGCTGTCATTCTCACTGGATGTGGACACTGCACTGGCCGCTAGCCCCTCCATGCTCAAGGTTTGGTCTTTTACAGTCACAGTCTGTGACTCAATGCTCTGGGCATCTGCTGCTATCAGGGCATCCATGGGGTTCTGCTTCGGGGCTCTCACCTTGTACAAGACTCCTCTGTCCTGGCACAACTGCCTCAAGTAGTCTGCAGTGTACCAGCTGTAGTTGGAAGCCATCTTCTTCCCTAACTATGGCTACTTTAACTTGCACTTTATGGAAAAAAAATAAAACAGGTAGGAACTTGACTGTAAGCAAAATGATATTGTTCGTTTCCTTTTTAAAAATAAATCACTGCCTTATTTTGCAGGTGAGCTGTACAGTATTAAGGTGACCCACTGAACAATTAAAGCTTGTGTTACCAAATGTATCTGCACCGCTGTCAACCAATCTGTCACAAATGCACTCAGCAGGTCAGGTCCTCTGCTCCCACAGTGCCAACCTCCGAGCACAGTATTGTGAACAGGTAACAGAACAGGGTAACCCTCCTGTCTGCTTGTGGGTCTGAATCACCTTTAGTCTCGAGTTCTGGGGGGATTCAAACTGTGAACCTTATGCTAGCATACCCAAATGTACAGGCTCAGATAATCTGTTCTTCAGGGGGATACCAGATATCTTTCACCTAAGGGCACCTAATCAGGTATCCAAAATGAACCCTTAAAACTCTGTAAAAGACCTTAGGTACATTCTTACCTTTTCCCAGTCTGGTAACACCATTAAGCTTATGAACAGTTTTGTCAATCTTAACCCTCCATACATCACATGCAAAAGAAAGTACTTGGAAGACACAGCAAGCAGTCTCATTAAAATAAGAGGTTTACTAAAAACAGGATAAAAATAGGTAAAATGTAAACACAGAACAATATATCACAAAGCATACAATCACTTAAAAGAACAAGGTTAAAGGACAAACATAAACTCCTACCACAATACAGTTAGACTTTTTCTATCTAATGTGTTATCTTCTTACAGTGCTTAAGTTAGTTCTTGTTTCTTAAGAGCCCACAAAGAAAATGTGTCACTAAGATCAGACACAGAATAGCTTAAACTGTCTCTTTCACACACACACAGACACACACACACACACCTTCCATGATGTCATCTAGCTCCTCCTTTTAGAATATAAAAATTATACAAAAAATGATCTTCCTGTCAGGAGATATTCAGCAAAAACTAATTTCCTAAATTGTAAGTCTGTGATTTCCCCGTTCCTTCTCTTTGATCTTTGGGCAGTTCCTGTTCCCAGGCCATATCAAAGGATTTTTACAACTCTGCAGTTTCTCACCTAGGTGCAATATAGCTTTATAATTAATGGTCTCCGTTTTCTCCCATTGCCAAAACCGTGTGTTAAATGCCGTAACACCCATTCACGCGCTCCCTTTGAACAACAAAGCGCTCGAGACTAAACATAGCGCGACGTTCAAATTGTCCCTGTCACCTCAAGCAGCACTGACTGAAATACACACTTCTCGGGGGTTGCCTCTATACCAAATAGCCTCCAGCAGCCTCGCATAGCCTAGAAGTTAAAAAAAAAAAGCCGATTCCAAACACCGAAGGAAACCGAAAGACAAGAGCAGGAAAACCGCAACACAATTCAAAAAAACAAAAAGCGACCTCGGACTTTTCAAATGGAGCCCTTCAATTATATAAAATAAAATATGGGGAAAAGTGTGTTAAACTCCAGATTTATAACACACCCTCGTTGATTGGATGGCATTCATAAACCCCTCGGGCATCGCCCTCGGGGTTTATGTGCCATCCAACAACTCGGGTGTGTGTTAAATTCTCGTAACACACTTTTCCCCATACTTTATCCTATATTTAATAACTGGCCAGCAATTTCTCTCAATGTACAGACCAGGTTGATATTTTCCACATCAACCGGCTGGTTGTTATGGCATTCATCAGCCATGCCAGTCAAACTATGCTGCTGCCTCATTGGCCAGGGTTCTGTGTGTGGGCGGGTCAAACAGTCTCACAAACTGCTTGAGAAAAATTGCTGGCCTGTTATTATAAAAAATAAAAGATGGGGAGGGAGTTTCATATGAGAATTTAATGCACACCCTCGTTGTGGGATGCTTTGATAAACCCCTCGGGGTTCGCCCTCAGGATTTATGTAGCATCCCACAACTCAGGCGTGCATTAAATTCTAATATGAAACCCTTCCCCTTCCATTATTCTCTATTTAACACCAGTTGATATTAAATGTTCTTCTTCTTAAGACGTCATAAAAGTTTATGATCTCCATCCACTGGCAGACTCATAAAGTCCCATTTCATTTCCACTTCAAAGCAGCAACAGACCATAAAATGCAGTGTCTTGGAAGTTAATCACATTACAGAAATCTGCTGTTTAATATATATCCTGTCATTTTAATTGAAACCTGGGGAAGGGCATCCCACAGGCTGTCTCATGAGAGACACTCACATACCACATTCTATATACAAATATCATAGAGCAATCATAACCAGCTGGCCAAGCGTCACAGTCACTAGTGGCTCAGGCACAGCTGGTTATTTCTAATTGGGCTGATGGCAGCTTCCCTCTTGATTGTCTCACTAGCCTGTTTCCATATGAAGATCCCACAGTGGTTCCTCAGAGCACAGTGAGCTCAGCACTCGGACAAGCTAGAGCATCAGATATAGGTCATGTCTCCTCTCTGTCATTTCCTGCTCTGGTGGTTGGACCACTCCTACCTAGAGAATGGGTCCCCAATCTTAAGGCCATTCTTCCTGTGGGTGATGACAATGGACACCTCAGGTTTGGTCTGGGGGCTCATTTGGGCCCCTTCAGAACTCAGGGACAATGGGGCCCTCTGGGTACAGTGCTTCTCAGCAACACTCTGGAGATGAGGACTGTTCTGCAGGGCCTACAAGCCATTGCTACCTTCCTTGTGGGGAATCAGTTGTTGATTCGCACAGGCAATATATCAGTGATGTACTACATCAATAGAGGATAGACCAGGTGGGGTTCATTCATTCGCTCTCTGCAGAGAGGCAATGAGAGCATGGCACTAAGCTGTGGAACGCAACATATTCCTGTTGGCAGTGCTACTCCCTGATATTCTAAATGCACTGGCAGATCACCTCAGTTGATCCCATGTGCTCTGCTGCAAATTGGAACTTTCACGCTCCATTGTGGACAACCTCTTCAAAAAATGTGGTCTTCCAGACATAGACTTGTTTGCGTCTGAAAACAAAACTGCTGCATTTCTACTTGCTCACCCCAGGGCCTGGAGTTTTGGGGCAAGATGCATTGTCCAGCTCTTTGAAGGGCGGATTCTGTATGCCTTTCTTCCATTCCCTCTGATACAGAGGGTTCTGATCAAGCTGAGTATGCCACTCTGATTCCGCTGTCTTCTCATTGGCCCAGACAAATTTGATTTCCACCTCTCTAAAAATTGGCAGTGGAACTTCCTATCCCGCTCCCTCTAGGAGCAGGTCTTCTGACACAGGAGCAGGGCGACCTTGTCCACCCGCCACCTGGCTCTTCACTTCTGCACTTCCATGCATGGCTCCTGAGGACATAGACCTCCCCCACTTCGGGGTTTCCCTCTGGTGACTGTTTCCTTGGTGACTAGAAAGTGATCCACCAGGTACACTTATTCACAAAAATGGAAACATTTTACTGTGTGGTGTACTTGGCATGCCCTGGATTCCTTTACTTGTCCAGTTCCTAAAATACTGGACTACCAGTTATCCCTTAAGTACTCAGGGCTTGGGTATTTATTCCTCTATAAAGGTCCACATGGCCACTGTGTTGGCTTTTCGTGCCCTAACAGAGGGCAAGACTGTGGCCCACCTGGAGGTTTCCCAAAGATTCCTAAGGGGTATCCTCCTCCTATGCCCCCCACTCTGAGATCCAGTTCTATGTGGGACCTTAATTTGGTCCTAAAGACCCTCACTGCACCTCCCTTTAAACCTGCGGCTACGTGTGAGTTGTGCTTCCTCTCTTGGAAGACACTGTCTTTAATGGCAATGACATCAGCTAGATTAATCCCTGAGTTGCAAGCTCTGGTCATAAATCCTCCGTTTATTATGTTTCACAAGGATACGTTTGCCTTACTTACCAATCCTCATTTGTTTTCTGAAGGCTGTGTCTAAAAGAACACTAAATTAAACTACAGACTTTCCTGTTTACATTTCATCCCCCACAGATAGTGGGGAGCATTGTTTACAGACACTGAATGTCTGTAGGATGCTGCCGGTCTGACGATCTTCAGAGTTTGTCTCCAGCAGGGATCTGAGGCATGCTGGGGATGCCCATCTTATGTAGGTGCCGATGAGGCACATTGACATGGGTGGCCCCAGCTTGCAGATATTTCCGGGTGGTCCTGATTCCGATGGCTTACAGTTCCATGATATGGCTCAATACAGGAGATTCTCTTGAAGATCCACTGTTTATGGTATGTAATTACTCTTTCCAGCTCCTCGTTATATCTTCCCTCACCCATCCTTGCTTTTAGCTGCAGTTGCAGTTCCCCCTTATACATCCCCTCACCCATCCCTGCATTTAGCTAGTTTCAGCTCCCTTATACCTTCTCTCACGTATCCCTGCTTTTAGCTACAGTTTTAGCTCCCTTATACCTTCTCTCACCCATCCCTGCTTTTAGCTACAGTTTTAGCTCCCTTATACCTTCTCTCACCCATCCCTGCTTTTAGCTAGTTTCAGCTCCCTTATACCTTCTCTCACCAGTCCTTGCTTTTAATTGCAGTTCCAGCTCCACCCTTATACCTTCCCTCACCAGTTCCTGCTTTTAGCCACACATAAGCTCCCACTTATACTTTCTCTCCCTAATCCCTGCGTTTAGCTGCAGTTTCAGTTCCCCTTATACATTCTCTCACCAACCCCTGCGTTTAGCTGCAATTCCAGTTCCCCTTATACATTCTCTCACCAACCCCTGCGTTTAGCAGCAGTTCCAGTTCCCCTTATACATTCTCTCACCAATCCCTGCTTTTAGCTGCAGTTCCAGTTCCCCTTATACATTCTCTCACCAATCCCTGCTTTCAGCTGCAGTTCCAGTTCCCCTTATACATTCTCTCACCAATCCCTGATTTAAACTGCAGTTCCAGTTCCCCCTTATACTTTCCCTCACCAATTCCTTCTTTAAACCACATTTTAGTCCCCCCTATACTTGTCCTCACCCATCTGAGCTTTTAGCCGCAGTTTCAACTCCTTCTTATACTTCCCTTCCCCATCCTTGCTTTCAGCTGCAGTTACACCTCGTTACACCTTCCCTCACCCATTCCTGCTTTTTCCCATAGTTCCAGCTCCCTCTTATACACTGCCCCGTTTATGCCCTCACAGTTCCTCCAGTGCAATATTTCTATATTATCGTAAGTTAATCCTGCCTGTTTCCATACTACACTTATTGTATTATACCGTTACCTTCCAAATTCTTGTATATAATTTGTTGTTCCCTTATTGATGCTTCTGTATGATTTTACATTGCTGTATACCCCTCCCACACTGTAATTCCCTCCTCCAGGGTCGCACCTAGAAATGAGCCTCAGCTCAGTAATGACTACCTTTCCTGATCAACAAATTTCAAAGAAAAAAAATGTGTGTGTATGGCTAGTGAGGCATTCATGATGCTTTGAATCCAATAGTTTTATGTATTTTAGTTCCCATGCCCCGTGTTGCATTAGTAATCGGTGACTGAATTGGAAATGTTTAGGTGGGGGAAACACTCACATCTGGATTTCTAACTTGTGGAACTGTCATTTCTAGGTTTGGAACTTTCTTATGGTAATCAATGGAGAAAGATGACAGAGGTGGTGGAACTGTCATGCAATTTTTTTAAAAGGTGGTGAACGGAGTTCCTGTGGTCTCCTGCCCAATTTAACCCTGGGTAGTGAGGTATGTTTATTGAGAAGGTAATGGCCAGTTGAGCATTGCTTATTTTCGGTGGCATCCTGTACATTACTAATAGAATAACAGATAGGGGACTGTGTATTATGAGGCTTTAATACCATCAAGAAGTTCTGGTGACATGTAAACCTGGAGAGCAAAGCTCGAGTAATGTATAGAATAATAGATAAGGGACTGTGTATTATGAGGCTATAATACCATTGGCATGTTCTGGTGACATATGAACCTCGAGAGCAAGCTCAAGTAATGTATAGAATGATGGACAGGGGACTGTGTATTATGAGGTTATAATACCATTAAGAGGGTCTGGTGACACGTGAAGGGTTCCAATAAGTCACTAGAACCTCAAGATGGGATTATAGTTGAGTCATACACAGTCACCTTTTTTTGCAATATATGGATGCGAGATAGAGTTTAAGTTGTACTCACTAAGCCTGAAAAACGAATGCCTGTCCTCATTTATACCATCTTGCTCATTTGTGCCATTTTCAGTTTTCATTTCTGTCAGCTGTGCTGCTGACTGGCTTTTACTGTACTCAACGGTTGCAGTAAAAGCCAGCTCACCCTCAGCTGTGTACAGTGTACACAATGTGAGCTAGGTGTCAAATTTCATAATACTATAGTTGGATACTCATCGATAGTATTACGAGATCTCATAATACTATAGTTGGATACTCATCGATAGTATTACGAGATCTCATAATACTATCGTTGATACTCTTCGATAGTATTACGAGATCTCATAATACTATCGTTGGATGTTCATCAGTAGTATTACAAGATCTCGTAATAATATCAATGGATTTTACAATAGTATTACAAGGTCTTTTTAGTATGGTTTTTGATGATATTACTGAGCATATTCATACATTACAATGCAGTTAGGCAGACATTTAAAAGAAAACACTGTGCCATCAGCAGTATCTCCAGTTCGCCTCTTAATATTAATAGTGTTAACAAAGAGAAGGAGCTTGTTTTGTAACACAAAAAACTGCCTTGTTACAGTGACCAACACTCGCTGCAAACTGTAGGTCCCATGAATGCTTGGGCTGGAGGGCTAATGAACACAATCACAGGCAAAAGACTACATTGCCTGTGTGTGGTTGATCCACATTACTAATCTGGTGCTACAAAGAGTGTTCCCCGTGACTAACTGCTCGTGCTACTGCACAATTTAGTGTCCTGGTATTGGACTGTTTAGCTTTCGGTCACCATCGCAGACCTGCCTTCCCTTACATCTATTTCAATACCTTGCCTGGACTATAGTCCAAGCAGGGGTGCTCAGTAGAAAACTATAGTAGACAGCCACAAGGACTTCTGCATGTGAACAGAACTGTAAAACTGACACTGGTCTTGCAGCAAGAAAAGTTTCCAGACTGGCACATTTATGATCTCTTTATCTGTTTTTGTAACTGAGATAGAAAAGTAAATGAAAACAGCTGATTGGGGCTTAAATTATCTATACACTGGTTGTAAATTAATCTGTTTTATGGCTGTTGCCAAATAAACTGCCTTCCAGATATCAGTCTCCAGCTGCTGGCTTTGCAGTATATGTATGCCACTAGCAGTTGACTATTTAAAGAGCTCGGTTTGCACAGAGGCATGGGGGTAATGCATAACCCTGTCATCTGGGAGGTTGGGTACCATGACTGAGCCCCGGAATCCTATGCTGGAGCTGGCAAATGTGGTGGAACAAACTTAGATGGAAGAGCTGGTGGCTGGTTTGTTTCTGTTACATGATAATAGAACGGATGGATCTGGATGGAGAGGCTAGGAACGTATGCAGGGATCAAAATCCAAGCTTTATTACAGAAGAAACGGGAACACACAGGAAGGGAACAATAAATGACCCTAATCTACAGCAGCTGTACTTACACTATTACTCTAAAAATGCTCCAGTGGGATCCTATCACCCTAAGATGATCTTATCACTCTGCATAGAAATTATCACCCTAAAGGTATCATTTCGCTCTGCAAGGATCCTTTTTCTCTAAGAGCATCATATCACTCTTAGAGGAACTTATAATTCTAAAAGGGTCTTATCTCTCTAAAAATATCTTATTCTCTCTAAGGATCTTAGTCCCTAAAAGATCCCATCACTCTTAAAGAGCAGCTGACACTTTTTCTGGCAAGCAACTGACACCAAGGAGTTGCCTGCCAGAAGAGCTGATCTAGAGCACAATTACATTTTTAGTGCAGCAATTAAAACAGAACTTACATTTAAAAGTCTTGCTCGTAACTTCCAAGTAGGAGCAGAACTGCCACCGAGTGCTGCAACCACCCCTAAAAATAGCACTTTGATGACATACAGTAGAAGGCTGAGATCAGGGAAGGGGGGCTGTCTAAATATCCATGCAGTTCCTTTGACTGCAGTTTTACACATATTGGACTAATATATACTAAATACTCTAGCCCCATACATGTGAAACTGCAGACAAAGGTACTGTATGTATATTTAGATGCCCCCCCTCCCCTGATCTCAATGTTCTATATATAGCACGCCTGTAGCCCTGCTCCCTACTGTATCATCAAAGTGCTATTTTTAGGGGCGGGGCTGCAGCGCCCGGTGGCGGCTCTGCTCATATTCAGAAGTTACAAGCTGAGCTTTTAAATGTAAGTCCTTTTTTAATTACTGCACTAAAAAATGTAATTATGGTCTAGAGTAGCTCCTCAAGAGGGCAACTCTTTTGTATGAGTCACCTGTCTTATCACTTTGAAAGGATCGTAGCAGTCTATCCTGTACTGGATGACCAAAAATTCTTATGACTTTGTGTTATAACTCCAAAAGGCATGCAGGGAATAGGTGCAAAAGTTACTACCTTTTTACTGGTGTTCAAGGAATTCAAGCAGTTGATAAGGTCTTGTGATCTTCCAAGTGCACTCATCATTTGGGGTGAGCTCATTTACCTGGAAAAATTGTTTGAAGGACCTGGGATTTTAGTAATAGAATTTTGATTAGTTAAGGCTTAAAAAGTTGTAATACACCAAGAACGTAAAGCTGGTAAAGCTGGATGCTGAAGAATAGTCCAAAGGACCTGGGATGCTAGTAATAGTTACTGCATCAATTAACACTTTAAGAAATGCAATTCACCAAGAGAACATGAAGCTGGATGCTGACTAGGGGCTGAAAAGAAGAACAAACAATGGGGGCTGTGCATGATGCAGTGTTGGGTACACATGAAAGGTGCGTACCCACCCTGCACAGCTTCATACCTGTGGACAGATGCACAGGGCTTGGGATACACAAACGCATGTCTCCACAGGGCGCCAGTCTATGGACCTGCCCCCCCATGTGCTAGTGCATGGGCGGTGGATCTGAGGACACACACAAGTGATCCAGTCAGATGCCCAGCCTAGTCCATGCACAGATCCCCTGCTCCGTGCAGAGTAGAGGACTGTAGGAAGGCAGTAGTCCTGAACTCAGTAAAGGAATGTGAGTGTGCCTGAAATGCTGCCCCTAGCCATCACTTGCTGTACAGAGGGCTGAGACAGCTCAGTATGCTAATATTTCCTTCCCACTGTGCTCAATGAGTGTATTCAAGGAGGAACACGCAAAAGATATACCAGGGTCCCTGCTGCCACATCCTGTGCCCCCTCGCCTGATACTCTGTGCCTGCACGAAAGGTGCGGAGCATGGTCACGCCATCAGACATGCTTCTAAACTGTCCATATGTGTAGCTGTGTGAACTGCTGGGGGATCTAGTGCAGAAGAGGTGCGTATCTCTTCTGTGCATGCCACCGGGGTCCATGGGACCCCCAGTGTGTGGCATTGTTACTTAGGGTTGTGTATTTGCCATGGATCTGTGATGCATAGCAATCCACCCATTAATGCACAGGGGCCAATATTTACAATTATAGAATTTGACTGTCATTAGTGAGGGACCTATGGAAGGTCACCAGAACATCACAGCTCTTCTGGAATGTTCACCTTTGTAGAACCTGGCTCTCTTCAGGGAATGCCCTATGGAAGTCTACTGGAATGTTAAGCCTCTTCTGGAAAGTTAACCTGTAGAATCTGTAGAACCTGTGAAACATCTGCAGATACCTTGAGGCCATTATTAGGGACAGGATGGTGGAGTTTCTGAATGCCAATGGATTCCAGGGCAAAACTCAGCTGGACTTACTATGTGGAGGTCTTATCATTCATATGTGATTAACTTCTTTGACTGGGTCAGGAAGGTGATGGACATAGGGCAGGCAGTGGACATATAGTATATGTGCTGTACAAGGCCATTCAGCTCTATCCCTCACTGGGAGAATATTTAAGAAACTGGAGGACCTTGGGATCAGGGACAGGATTACAGGGTGGGTCAGGAGTTGGCTAGGTGGGAGAACACAGAGAGTATTCATAAATGGGAATTCTCATAGATCAAAGAAGTCACCAGTGGGGTTCCAGAGAGATCCATCTTAAGCTTAGTACTTTTCAAAATCTTTGTTTGCAACATCGCAGAAGGGATTTAAAGGAAGATGTGCCTATTTGCAGACAACACAAAAATCTGTGGCAGAGTGGGCAGTGATGAGAGGGTCAGGATGGTGAAGGAAGATTGAAGAGACTTGTAAATGGTCAAGGGTCTAGCAACTAAAATTCAATGTAAAGTTATGCACATTGGAATCAGGAACCTGAAGACAGAATAGAGAATGTGAGATGCAGTGTTAGAAAAAAAATGACAGAGGAAAGGGATCTCAGGGTCTTAACAGCAGACAGCTCAAAGCAGTCAGTGCAGTGCAACAGAGCAGTGGGGCAGTCAGTGCCATGTAGCAGAGCAGTGGGGCAATCAGTGTAGTGCAAAGAGCAGTGTGGCAGTCAGTGCAGTACAACAGAGCAGTGGGGCAGTAAGTGCAGTGCAATAAAGCAGTGGGACAGTAAGTGCAGTGCAACAGAACAGTGTGGCAGTCAGTGCAGTGCAACAGGGCAGTATGGCAGTAAGTGCAGTGCAACAGAGAGAAGTGCGGCAGTCAGGGCAGTGCAACAGAGCCGTGGGGCAGTCAGTGCAGTGCAACAGAGCAGTGGGATAGTCAGTGCAGTGCTTCAGAGCAGCAGAGCAGTCAGTGCTGTGCTTCAGAGCAGTGGGGCAGTCAGTGCAGTGCAACAGAGCAGTGCAGCGGTCAGTGCAGTACAACAGGGCAGTGGGGTAGTCAGTGCAGTGGGGCAGGCACTGCAGTGCAACAGAGCAGTGGGGAAGGCAAACAGGATGGTGGGGTGCACAGGTATGGAGATCAATGGCAGAAGGAAGGAGGTGATCTTGCCCCTGTACAGACCACTGGTATGGCCACATTTGGGAGTACTGCATGCAGTTCTGGAGTCCACATTTGAACAAAGACAGGAATAGGGTTGAGGCAGTGCAGATAAGGGCAAAAAAACGGAGTCCGAGAGAGCAAGAGAATTCTGCAGGGAGAGACTTGAGCTCCTCAACATGCATATACTGGAGACCGGGGAGGGGCATAATTGAAACTTTCAAGATTCTGTACTGGATAAAGAAGGTAGACACCTGAGAGCTGTCCACGATGAGCAGAAACATGGGCACAGGGGGAACCCAAAGAAGGTGAAGGGACAGAGATTCAGGAAGTAATTTCTATGTTTCTGTGTAGAACTCCTAACCCACTGGATAATGGAGATCATTGACTGTTGAGCTGGGGCAGCCCCTATGCTTCAAATTACTGCTGTAAATAATTTATCAACATTTATTGTATTCTACAATGCTTCAAAATCTTGTGAGGAAGGCTGATTGTCACAGTTTAGAATAGCGACATTTGGGGGTGCTGTTGAGTAGGCCTGCGACATAGATGGTCTTGTAGGCAGCTCTACACGTCAAAGACTTTTAAAACATTTATAACTTAAAACAACTCTTTTATTTCTGGCAACGGACTACAGATTTGTGGAGATCGGGGTTTGCTGCACTGTCCCATATCAGATTGAACAACGGGGTGATCACAAAAGGTTGGCAGGGGCAGTCCCAGATATTCATTGACTGGTGAACCCCAGGCCACAACAAGCGTGGTACTAACGTCAGGACTGGATCCACCTTGGAAAGCCCTACAGCTATCTATTCAGGCGATCAACCTCAAGATTGGATCTGTCCTGAAGAGGTTTGCTGAACAGGATGTTAAATCCACAGTGGCAGCGTCAGCTGAAAAGCTAGCCACTCAAGCCATTGCTACCCCATCTAAATTGGTTCAGGACAATGTGCAACTTTGCTACAGATTGGAGGCCCTCGAAAATGCTAACGGGGCCTCCAACGTTCATGTGGTTGGGCTCCCTGATGGCTGTGAAGGGGATGATTTCCTGGGCGGCTTCCTGCAAGCTTGGTAACCAGGGGCTCTACATTTAACTCTGGACACTTCCTAAGAGCTTTATATATACAGTATATATAGCTTTTTATCCCTCCAGAGCCATGGCAGGCGGCCTCGGCCCTCCTGATGGAGGGACTCTCTCTTTCCGGTCCAGCCGCTCTTGCACTTGCCATCCCCAGTAGTTCCACCACAGATTACTCACCCCCCCACAGTGGGACCAGGAAGGAGGTGGCCCACTTCACCCCCCCCCGAGACCCAATCCAGAAGTCGGAGATGGCCCTTGGGCTGCAGGGATCATCACACAGCGCTGCTAGGCTCTTTTCTTCCATTTTCTCCCATCCCTCCCTACTGATGTAAGGACGTCCGGAGCGTGCCTCCGGTCCATACTCACCACCGAAGGCAGTCAGCAAGTGGGATGACACTTCCCCAGAGAGAAAGCAGTCCTCGGACGCTCGATTCTCTCTCCCTCTGCTGACCCCGGTGGCTTGGGCTCATTCCAACCTGGGTCACTGGCATGGCGCGACATGTAACGACCAGTGCCTCAATCTCCAGCACCACCAGGCTAGCCCCTAACAGCTTTCTTAAAGCTTATCATATTTTTCCTTGTGCAGCAGGACCCAGGAGTGACTTACTATGGATGGTGTTGATGGTGATGTCCAGTGCTTTCGTTTGTGATCAGGTTCTGAAGGCTGCCCAATCCACTGAAACTTTGAATTATAATGGAACGACTTTGCATCTATTCCCTGACTTGTCATATGCCACAAGGGCCCTCCGCAATAAACTTGATGCAGTTCGTGCTAGACTCAGGAGCCAAGGAGCTACTCATTCTTTGTTGATGCCTTCCCACTAGCATATTCACTATGGCGGGCATACATTTCAATATACGAATCCTGTGGAAGCGGGAGAAAAAGCAGAAGCCATAGCCCATGAGTTTGATACTGCCAGAGCCCAGGGACATTCTGATTCGGAAGAAGACACCTGAAATAGAAACACTTAGCAAGTACTCCAGTCTGTGACTGTTTCCTTTTAGCTTGGTGTTTCATAATGGAGCATTAATATGTTCTTTTTCTAAACCTTCCGAGTGTTCTTGTATGGTAGTATATAGATAGTTCAATTGCCAGAAGTGGCAGAGTCCTTACTGTTTTTTGAACCAGGCTGGGTACACTGTTTTAAGTATTCACAATACCTGTTACTATATCTTTCTAAGTTGTGTGGATCTTTCCTACCATTGCTGTACCTGTAGGAATTCAGTTATGGTTGGAGTGGGGTCATATCAGCACGGAGTGTTGAATTAGGTCATGTTCGGGACTTTCTTTTACAGATTGACCGCCAAAGTCTTGCAGGGTGCAGCTTATCCAGACAATTATCTCTCTGTTACTTAGTTCTGGTGTAACCCCCCTGCAAATGGGGGTTCCCAAAAGACTTCCAGGAGCTTGCTTGAATGCTCCAAGCCTGAATGGTGTTTGGCATTTAAGCCATTTATCAGTGAGTGTTTTTAGAACCTCTGGTACTGTCTCTTTAAGAGCTGTCTGCTTGCAGACATAATTAGTTTGTATGGGGGACTGTGTGTTTCTTTGATTGAGTACCACTCAAGCTGCTGCCAATTCACTCTATTTTGCAGTCACTAGAGTGCAAAGGGAACCTATCTGAAAGATGTAACTGTTTGCCAGAAATCATTTACAGTAATAATGAAATTACAGTTTGTCTAACCTGCTTTCTTTTGCAGTCAGAACTGTGTCTGCTAGTTCCCATTCTAGTTTGAACTGCTGAACTGGACCAATCAGTGTGGGGTAAGCTAGCTCTAAAATGGTGCCTTGGACGAATCAGAACTTGGACTCATAATCTGAGCCAGCCACAAGAGGATTGTATGAGCAGTGACTTGGGAGATGTAGTTTAGACTTCAGCACCTTTTGGACCAACAGCAGCAGTCTATTGTGAGTGACAGCCAATCCAGTCAAGAACTGGGAGGAACTCAAAGGAAGTGCCCGGTTTTGTCGGTTGGAGTTTCAGTTGAGCTTTGGCAGTGAAGAAGGAAGGAGCCCTGTGCTTTTCAGTGTGCAGTTTTAGTCAAAAACGTGTGTAAGGCCCAGAGTTCGGTCTGCAGCTTGTGTAACAGCTTGTTAGGACTGAATCCGTCCTGTAGAAAAGAATCAAAGGATCTCTGAAGAGTAGAAACCAGGCTCACCCTGTAGAAGACTGGAAGAATTGCTGAAAATTGCACTCGGTCTGTCAGGAACTGAATCTGCTGTGTGTTCTCCCGGTATTGTGCAGTAATTACGATCGGATACAGATGCAGCCTGCCTGGTATAGTGCTTTCTTTTATATGGATGTGTGAAGAGGTTTGTGTACCTCAAGTGAGCCCTGCTGACATTGAAGGACCCTATCTTATTTGGAGGTCGTGAGTACTAATTCAGGGTTGCTCCCTGTTGAATTGCCACATTAAATCCAAATGGAATTACTGTACTGCTGACTGTTTAATTCTCCTTTTCTCTGTGTGAAAGGGCCCCTACCAGCTGCCACGGTTTGACTAGCCACTAGGGCTTGGGTACCTAGGGACAGTAACTGATAGGGATAGGCCTGTGCACAGAGCCATAGGTAGATTATTAGAGTGATAAGCTAATTAACCTGATTTCCCCCTGTCCTTGTTATATCCCCCTAAATAAATCAGAGCTGCTTGTTTCAGCAAAGTTATACTGCCTGAGGTATTTGTCTATGTTAAAGTACTGTACTGTGATTGTTGCACTGTATCTCATTTCACAGGAGGTCCCAGTACCGGAACCAGACCTGGGGTAAGTGTATACTGTGAAGGTAATTCTGATATATTGTGTGGGCCACTAGTGGGAAGAGGAGTTGCAGTGTCCCAGAGGGCTGTGACCACGTTAGTTTAACTATTGCAAACCCTGACCTCTGGGTGGAGGCACCTGCCATTGGATCCAGGCCCCTCAACCTGTTAGTGGCAAATCAGGCAGGGGTAGTAGCCCTGGGATAGCGCCATCTAGGGTTACATCTTGGAGGCTCACCGCTGGGATTGTGTGTCCTCTAGTGGCCATATTACTAACCACTGTAAGAAAAAATGGGCACCCGACAGAAGTGGCTGTGCACCGGCTGGTGGAGTGGTGTACTGGGAGGAGATCGACCCCCAAAATGCTATGCTTATCCTGGACATCCCCTGGGTATCAATACGGACACTGTGCAGGGAGTACTTTCCAAGGTGGAAGGTTTACAAAACCCTGTGGTGGTGGGTCGGCATGCTAATCTGCTCACCCACACTTTCCTGGCCCTAGTAGAGTTTAAGGATCCCATAGATAGCTCCAAAGTGCCACAGACCATTACCCCAGAGGGAGCCCTCACTGCTTGGAGAGTGATAACTAAGGACAGTAAAGACCCGGGGGGGAATCAGCCCCCACCACTATCTGAAACTTTTGAGGAGAAATTTGCTGAATGGTTGCTGGGAGAGGGGAAAACTGTGGAGGACTTGAAGAAACTATTCTTGCCACCTGGGGGTGTTCCTCCCCCAACACCCTCTCCTGCTCCAGTGCCCGTAATGGTGGCTGAACCAATGCAGACTCCTATTTCTGCACCTGCCATTAGTCACGACTCTTACCGAAGGTTGAGGATCTTCTCTGGCACCTCCCCACCTCCAAGGAGGATGACTGGGAGACCTGGATAGACTATGTTGCCCCAAGTGCTAGAATGGCAATGCCTCAGTCGAAAAGCGAAAGAGGGTTAGTGAGAGCCTCGAGGTCCTGCCCTGGCTACCATCCGTGCTAAACAGGCCAGTAACCCTGAAGTGACTGCACAGGCCTATCTTGAGGCCTTGGAGAATGTGTATGGGAGCCCAGATTCTGATGAGGATCTATGGTGGAGAGTAAGAAATGCACAACAGTACCAAGGGAGTTGTTGTCTGTGTATGTATCTCGGCTGGAAAAATTGTTGCAAGAATGCTCTCAGAAAAGGTAGTTTGCCAGCGATTGAACTGGACCGAACCAGGCTGGACAGGATCCTTAAGTCTGCCCCTTCTCAGAACTGCTGTTGCTTCAGTTGCGCCTGGCAGATCGACTGGAATCCCACCCTCCTATGATGAGTTAATGAGAGAAATTCGAGGAGTTGAGAAAAGACGACCTCGGAGGGACCTGCACCAATAGCTGTGACTACGACCGAGAGTGACTGGGTGACCCATCAAGTGAAGTTCAGGGGCAGAGGTTGGCAGTCAATGAGTGCTCTGACAAGGAAAAGATATGTCACAATGGGGGAACTGTTGAGAGAGATCCGAATTCAAAAACAGTCCCTTTATGAAGGCCACGCTGCAAGTACGGGCCCTGACCTATATCCGACTGTATCTGCTCATGGGGGTGGGGGTACCCACCCATGTATCTCCTGCTGATAACAGCTCGAACTCGATTCCTTGACCATGGAAGTGGAGAAACTGACGAGATGTCTCCAAATGCTTATCACGCCAGAGACAGAGATGGCACCAAGGTTTCCAGTTAGTAATACCCCGCCCTGGCTCCCAGTGTGGCGCCTCGGCCAGCTCAAACTCCAGAAAGTATGTTTTGCTATAATTGTGGGAAAGATGGGCAATCTGAAAAGGGAATGCCAGTCCCCAAAAGACACTGACAAAGTTGCATATAGGCTACAAGGAGAGCTTCGGAGAAGAAATCAGTGGTTAAGAGGTGCACGACATGATCCCAGTGAGGGCACCAAAAATGCTAATTCACGTCCTTTTGTGGCAAGGTCAGTTGCCCAGGCCCCCACTACCGCCTCTCCAGACTGGTCCAGAATAGTGGGTCCCTCCATGGAGACCACTGTAAAGGTGAACGGTGTCTACAAGAGCTATATTAGACAGTGGCTCCCAAGTGACAATTATGTTCCAAGATTGGTATCAGAAGCATTTGTCAGACGTACCCTTACAACCATTAGAAGGACTGCATGTATGGGGGTTAAGTGAGAAGGCCTACCCCTATTCGGATATATCCGAATTTGGTTGTCTTTCCCCACCTCCGTGGCTGGAGTGGCGAACAAGTAGAGACCCTAGCCTTAGTGTGTCCCCCCACTGGACTGTATGATGGTGTCCCTTTGTTGATTGGAACAAATGCTCATATGTTCGGAAGGCTGGCACAGTTGTGTTACGAAAAACAGGGGTCAAAGACTAGTAGAGCTTTAAGAGTTCCGGCTTTAATTAAGAAGGCCTATGAGGCACAGAGAGATGCTGAAAAAACAGAACCAGAGGAACCGGTCGGAATTGTATGGAAGAAGGATCCTGAGTCTCTGATCCTGGCGCCAAATGCCCAGTGTACTTACAGGAGAGGTCCGTATCAGGAAGGATGTTAAGAATAAATATTAATGTTGGATGCACCAGGCGATGGAAAATTGCCAGAGGGACTGCTGGTCAAGCCTAGTATTTTGCCCGCTAGAGCCCATGCTTATGCCAGAAGGGTAATGGTCCAAGTTCATAATGTGTCTGAAAGAGACATTCGAGTAAACAGAGGTTGCATCCTGCTAATGTGCATTGTGCAGACACTGCAGTGCTACCCAGCAGCAAGAGTTCAAGGAAGAATGACAGAGTAACGCCTGACTTGTTTGATTTCCGACTCCCGCTGCCAGCTGAATGGAAAGTGAAGATCAGTGAGAAGCTTGCCCAGAGAGACCAGGTGTTTTCTTTAAAGGAATGGGATGTAGGATGCGGCAAGGAGCTGAGCACAATATCCGGCTGCATGGAAAGACCATTTAGGTGAGGAGGTCTCGACGCCTGGCACCTGCTGACATAGATGATGTGAGACGCATCTGCAAGAGATGTTAGCTGCTGGTGTAATACAAGAATCCAGAAGCCCTTATGCTTCCCCCATTGTGTAGTGAGGAAAAAGAATGGAACAGTAAGGATGTGTGTGGATTATCGCACCTTAAACCGTGAGACTATCCCTGATCAGTACACAATGCCCCGCATTCAGGATGCTTTGGACTGCCTAAACGGGAGCAAGTGGTTTCTGTGCTGGATCTCCGCAGTGGGTACTACCAGATCCCGATGGCCCCAGAGGACCGTGAGAAGACGGCCTTTATCTGTCCGCTATTTATGAATTCATGAGGATGCCTCAAGGATTTCAGGTGCCCCAGCCACTTTTCAACGATTGATGGAGCGTGCAGTGGGGACATGAACTTACTAGAGTGCCTGGTATACCTAGATGATGTTATTGTGTTTGGCAGCTCACTGGAGGAACATGAGAGCAGATTATTTAAGGTATTGGACCGACTGGAGGACTTTGGCCTTAAACTGTCCATTGATAAGTGTCAATCTTTCAAACATCAGTAAAGTATGTGGGACACATAGTATCCACCGAGGGAATAGAGACCGACCCAAGTAAAGTTGAGGCCTTGACCACCTGGCCACAGCCCAAAATCTAAAAGAACTGCAAAGATTCCTGGATTCTGTGGTTATTATCGGCGCTTCATCAAGGACTATTCAAGAGTGATCCGCCCTTTACTTAACCTTACTCAAGGGTATCCCCAACCCACAAAAATACCAAAAGTCAAGCGCCTCAAGACTGAAAGAGTGTATTTTCATCCAGTGAAGTATTTGGGGCCCGCTGGACTCCTGATTGTGAGACTGCTTTTCATGAGATCATATATCAACTTACCCATGCTCCAGTGCTGGCCTATGCCGATCCAAGAAAACCTTACGCCCTGCACATAATTGCTGATGTTAGCTTGCAAGGTTGGGGGCTGCTGTACCAAGAGCACGAGAATGGCTCTGAGACCAGTGGCCTTGCCAGTAGAAGCTGACCCCATCCAAAAGAACTATCCTGTACATAAGTTAGAGTTCCTAGCTTTGAAGTGGGCTATTGTTGACCAATTCCATGAGTACTTGTATGGGGCTAAAATACTAGTAAAACTGACAATAATCCTTTGACCTGTGCAGACCTCAGCTAAGTTGGATGCCACTGGCCATAGGTGGCTTTCTGCATTATCTACATATGACTATGCTCTCGAATACCGAGCAGGTCTGAACCACATAGATGCTGATGCTCTCTCCGGAGGCCTGTTCCCAGAATGATTGGGTCCGATTGGCAGAACCTGACATTCGGGCACTCTGCCGGAAGTTTGACAGGGAGGAACAAATGTCCACGGACGAGTGGACTGCATGGTGGATTGCTTGGGAGCTCTGAGAATTGCATACCTGCTGCTTATTGCCACTTTTCTGCAATAGACATTGGTGCACTGCCCCAGCTGGACAATGACAGTATTCAGGGGCTCAATCCTCAATCCCATGATCAAAGCAGCTTTAGAAGCCCTCTATGCAGGAAAAGATGTTCCAAATTACGCTCCACTGATTTGAGAACTGCACTGTTATACAAAGAAGGTCCTAAGTTGAAACTGATCAATAAACTGTTATACAGAGAAACAGTAGACAGAGGGGACAAGTAGACAAACAACAACTAGTGCTGCCCACTGCCTTCGAGACTCAGTACTGAGGTCCTTGCACAACCACATGGGGCACCTTGGTATAGACAGAACACTTGACTTGGTGAGATCCAGATTCTATTGGCCTAAGATGGGGGCTGATGTGGAGCAACACATTCGAATCCTGTAGTCGCTGGCTTACAGAGGAAAGCTTTGCCCCAGAGGGCTGCCCCCTGTTAACATCACTCACCAGTGCACCCATGGAGCTGGTCTGTATTGATTTTCTGAGTTTGGAGTCAGATCAAAGAAATATCAGTAATGTGCTGGTGGTCACTGACCATTTCACGAGATATGCCCAAGCTTTCCACCAAAGACCAGAAAGCATCCACTGTGGCCAAAGTACTTGTAGAAAATTTTTGTTCATTATGGGGTCCACAAAGAATCCATTCTGATCAAGGAGAGACTTTGAGAGTCGCCTGATCAAAGAGATGCTTTCTCTGTGGGGAGTGCGAGAAGTCCAGAACCACTCCTTACCACTCCTAGGGGACCCACAGCCTGAACGTTTCAACCAGCACTTTGCTAGATATGCTAGGCACCCTGCACCCAAAGGACAAGCCTAGATGGAGCCAACAAATTAGCACCCCTGGTACATGCTTATAACTGCACTAAAAGTGATGCCACTGGTTCTCCCCACCGCCTGATGTTTGGAAGAGAAGCTCGACTACCAGTAGATGTGTGTTTTGGGTCTCTCTGATGGGGTTCAAGCTGACAACTATTTACAGTATGTGCAAAAGTTAAAGGCCCAGCTAACTCATGCACTCAACTGGCTCAAACCATGGCTGCCAAAGAAATCTGGCCAACAAAGAAAGGTATGATAAAAAGGTGAAAGCACAGGAACTCCAGGAGGAGATCGGGTATTGCTAAGAAATCTGGGACTGCATGGCAAGCACAAGATTGCTTGACAGATGGCACCATCTCCCTCACATTGTAGTGGGCAAACTAGATGATCTGCCAGTGTACAAAGTAAGGCCTGAGAATAATTCAAAAGATGTAAAACAATGCATAGAAATCATTTACTGCCCATTGGACAAATCTTAATTGAGTCTGAGCCCCTAGAAGATGCCCCTCTGGACCAGTGACTAGAGCTGCTGCTAAGAAAAGATCAAGAAAGTCTGCACCTACAGAAGCAAAGTTAAAGTGTTCCCTCCACAAGTCCCAGTTGAGCATGACTGTCAGTCCATATCGGAAGAAAGTGAGAGTGACTTTGAATACTATCCTTCTTACGAACTGAGTCAATTGTTTGGGCAATCCCTAGTCAATACTGGAGATGAAGCTGGGCCTTCTGGACTGTCTAAGCCCCCAGCTTCATCCCTGGAGCCAATGCTCCTAGAAAGTGAAGTGCAAAGCATCAGATCAGATGAAATGGAATCATTGTGCATGGTTGAACTGTTTGAGCTTTCAGGAGGAAAATGATAGATTGGGCAGACTGGTGATACGTGAACAAGAAGAGTATTTTGAGTGCCCTGACAGTCCACTGCCAGTGTCCGAAAGCGCTCCATGCAGCCAAATGTTGTGGACTCAGAAACTGTAACTCCTGGAGCTGAAAGTGCCCCAAGTTCTAGCCTCTCTACCCCATGGAGACTCCCTGACAAGTGAGGACAATGCTGAAAATGAGGCTCAGAGTGCAGAGACTATAACAGTTCCTCCTAGAAAGACTGGTCGAGCTGTAAAGCCTGTGGTGCACCTCAGTTATGATTCACTTGGGAGGCCTGTGGACTTGCCTCTCAATGTTGTCCATAAAGGAGTGTATGTGTCCCTGAGCTCATTGCCCAAACTGAGCATCAGTGCTAACTCCAAGTTACTTGTGTTGCCCTCTAAGTATGGTGCCCTTGCCCATCCAGCCCCAAAGGTAACTGATAGGAAGGGCCCTCTCTTCAGGTTTCATGTACAAGAGGTAATAACTTGAGTTATGGTACAATGTGTATGTAATACTGTGAAAGAGGACGTACTGCAATGTTTCAGAAATGTGTTCTTGGTAAAATGATATATTGACTGATGATTACATGTGAGCCTTAATGCAAATGTATATGGTTGCAGTTGAAACTTATGGTACTTGCTTGACGCGACGCCAAGCTTTCCCAGGCCAGGAAGGGTGTAACCCTCTGCAAATGGGGGTTCCTAAAGACTTCCAGGAGCTTGCTTGAATGCTCCAAGCCTGAATGGTGTTTGGCATTTAAGCCATTTATCAGTGAGTGTTTTAGAACCTCTGGTACTGTCTCTTTAAGAGCTGTCTGCTTGCAGACATAATTAGTTTGTATGGGGGACTGTGTGTTTCTTTGATTGAGTACCACTCAAGCTGCTGCAATTCACTCTATTTTGCAGTCACTAGGAGTGCAAAGGGAACCTATCTGAAAGATGTAACTGTTTGCCAGAAATCATTTACAGTAATAATGAAATTACAGTTTGTCTAACCTGCTTTCTTTTGCAGTCAGAACTGTGTCTGCTAGTTCCCATTCTAGTTTGAACTGCTGAACTGGACCAATCAGTGTGGGGTAAGCTAGCTCTAAAATGGTGCCTTGGACGAATCAGAACTTGGACTCATAATCTGAGCCAGCCACAAGAGGATTGTATGAGCAGTGACTCTGGGAGATGTAGTTTAGACTTCAGCACCTTTTGGACCAACAGCAGCAGTCTATTGTGAGTGACAGCCAATCCAGTCAAGAACTGGGAGGAACTCAAAGGAAGTGCCCGGTTTTGTCGGTTGGAGTTTCAGTTGAGCTTTGGCAGTGAAGAAGGAAGGAGCCCTGTGCTTTTCAGTGTGCAGTTTTAGTCAAAAACGTGTAAGGCCCAGAGTTCCGGTCTGCAGCTTGTGTAACAGCTTATTAGGACTGAATCCGTCCTGTGAAAAGAATCAAAGGATCTCTAAGAGTAGAAACCAGGCTCACCCTTGTAGAAGACTGGAAGAATTGCTGAAAATTGCACTCGGTCTGTCAGGAACTGAATCTGCTGTGTGTTCTCCCGGTATTGTGCAGTAATTGCGATGGGATACAGATGCAGCCTGCCTGGTATAGTGCTTTCTTTTATATGGATGTGTGAAGAGGTTTGTGTACCTCAAGTGAGCCCTGCTGACATTGAAGGACCCTATCTTATTTGGAGGTCGTGAGTACTAATTCAGGGTTGCTCCTGTTGAATTGCCACATTAAATCCAAATGGAATTACTGTACTGCTGACTGTTTAATTCTCCTTTCTCTGTGTGAAAGGGCCCCTACCAGCTGCCACGGTTTGGACTAGCCACTAGGGCTTGGGTGCCCAGGGACAGTAACTGATAGGGATAGGCCTGTGCACAGAGCCATAGGTAGATTATTAGAGTGATAAGCTAATTAACCTGATTTCCCTGTCCTTGTTATATCCCCTAAATAAATCAGAGCTGCTTGTTTCAGCAAAGTTATACTGCCTGAGGTATTTGTCTCATGTTAAAGTACTGTACTGTGATTGTTGCACTGTATCTCATTTCACAGGAGGTCCCAGTACCGAACCAGACCTGGGGTAAGTGTATACTGTGAAGGTAATTCTGATATATTGTGTGGGCCACTAGTGGGAAGAAAGGGGGGTTGCAGTGTCCCAGAGGGCTGTGACCACGTTAGTTTAACTATTGCAAACCCTGACCTCTGGGTGGAGGCACCCGCCATTGGATCCAGGCCCCTCAACCTGTTAGTGGCAAATCAGGCAGGGGTAGTAGCCCCTGGGATAGCGCCATCTAGGGGTTACACTGGCATTCCTCCAATCTTCATAAGAAAGATTGTATAGACCTACTGTTCCTGCTTACTTTGGATGTATTAGTATTCTGTGTGATGTCTTACAGGAGATTACTGAATGTAATTGCTTATTTTTAATAATGCAATAAACATAAAGTTTAAAAAAAAGAATAGCGGCATTTACCACTACAATACACAGTATACTGGGGTTTGCTGTGATTACCATTACAATACACAACATATTGTTGTCGCTGACTTTACTAAGATTATAAAGAATACACTGGGGTCACTGTGTTTACCACAACAATACACAGTACACTGGGGACACAGTGTTTACCACAACAATACTTTGAGGATACAGTATTCACCACAACAATATACAATACACTGGGGACACAGTGTTTACCACAACAATACTTTGGGGATACAGCATTCACCACAAAAATACACAGTACACTGGAGACACAGTGTTCACCACAATACTACACAATGCACTGGAGACACAGTGTTCACCCCAACAATACACAATACATTGGGGACACAATGTTTACCACAACAATACATTGTGGGTACAGTATTCACCACAACAATACACAGTACACTGAGGACACACTGTTCACCACAACAGTACACAATACACTGGGGTCACTGTGTTTATCACAACAATACACAATACACTGGGGACACATGTTTACCACAGCAATACACTGGGGATACAATATTCACCACAACAGTACACAATACACTGGGGACACAGTGTTCACCACAACAATACACAATACACTGGGGACACCATGTTTACCACAACAATACACAATACAATGGGGACACAGTGTTCACAACAACAATACACAATACACTGAGGACACAGTGTTCACCACAATAATACACAATACACTAAGGACACAGTGTTCACACAACAATACACAATACACTGGGGTCACTGTGTTTATCACAACAATACACTGGGGACACAGTGTTTACCGCAGCAATACAGTGGGAATACAGTATTCACCACAATAATACTCAGTACACTGGGGACACCATGTTTACCACAATAATACATAATACACTGGGGATACAGTGTTCTACACAATAATACACAGTACACTGGGGTCACAGTGTTTACCACAACAATACACAGTACACTGGGGACACAGTGTTTACCACAACAATACATTGGGGATATAGTATTCACCATAACAATTCACAATACACTGGGGACACCCTGTTTACAACAACAATACACAATATACACTGGGGACACAGTGCTCACCACAATAATACACAATACACTGGGGGACACATTGTTTACCTCAACAAAACACAATATACTGGAGACACAGTGTTTACCATAACAGTACACTGGGGGCGAAATGTTTACGACAACAATACACTGGGGTCACTGTGTTTATCACAACAATACACAATACACTGGGGACACAGTGTTTACCACAACAATACACAACACACTGGGGTCTCTGTGTTTACCACAGCACTACACAGTACAATGTGTTCGACAGGGCTGAATAACACTCTGTCCCATTTGTTATGCAGAGTTAAAAGCAAGGATCTGTTCTCTCCTTTCCTTTTCTGTCTCTTTCCTATCTGACTGCACAATCACAGTTTCTTTGAGATGAAGACTTAGGAACTGATCACTCTGACAGTCTCATGACCCCCCCCCCCGCTATCTCCCTCCTTCACTTGCTGTTTCTATCTTTTCTTCCCCCTTGCTTATCTGTGGTTATAAATATATATATGGATCTTCATGTGAAACAGGGTTCATCTGGTTTGAAAATGTTATATTGTTGAAATGATTGCAAAACGCTATTTGGAACTCAGGGGGTTAACCTTGAGGTGCAGTTTGACCTCCACAAGCTAATTTGCAGAGTTGTCAAGAGGAAATCAGTTCTGGGACACAATGTTCTATTTTGATGCACTTGCAAGGAAAGAAACTGACAAAGTTTTAGGACAGTGTGTGAAAACAGGACAAGTATCTTAATGAGCTTAGGATGCAGAACTTAACTGCCAGAAAAGCAATCTTTTGTTGGAGAGCTAGAGAGAGATTCAGATTTAGATTTAGAGCTACACTCGGATGAATGACTTTGTTTTAACTGCCTGTAAAACAGCTATCATGCACAATTTATTTTTACTGTATTGTTATTGATAATAATAAGACGCTATGCTTGTAAATTCTATAACTTCTCCTGGTTTGCCTATGCTTCCTGACCTTTTCCTTGATGACATGGGTCACTATATTTACTATAACAATGCACAATGTGCTGGGGTCTCTGTGTTTACCACAACAGTACACAGTGCACTGGGGTCACTGTGTTTACCACTATACTATGCTCTGTCTACTGGGCCACCCTGCCATCCCCCAATTTTTGCCATGTGTGCCTCCTTCAAACACACCTGCCCATTGGCTATATAACAGTTCTCCTGTCGATGACTGCATCTCGGGCAGATGGCCCATATGGAGAAATGTGGAATATATGTTTTTTTTCCAACAAGAAAAGCATTGCAGTTTTGTCAGGATGCATTAACTCATCTTACAATCAACTACATGTTGGATGCAGGTTCACTGGCACAGCAGTAGCGCTGTCCCTTGCTATGCCAATGACTTGGGTTCAGGAGCGAATCCAGGCTCTTGGAGGGTCAGCCGGGAGGAGGAGGAGGAGGAGGATCGAATGTCTGCAGGACTGCTCCCCTGCTCGGGGGGGGGGGGCAGATTCCGAAGTTTGCCTGTCCTCTGGCGGAAGCGAGGGAAAGGCAGCTCAGTGCCAAGACAGATTGGGGGACATGGCAGATGTCGGTGCATATCAAGCAGGAGCATGCAGCGTGCACCATGACATCATTGTATGTCACATCTCCGGGAGTGAAAACTGGAAGAAGAATGCCGGCAGCAGGATGATGAGGAGTTTCAACAGGCACCACACCCGACCAGCTGGGTACACAGCCAGAACCAGATCTATTCTGCAGTGGCGCTTGGGGGATCCCACTAACCCTGGGGGAAAACAGTAGCAGGTAAGTCCAGGCAGATGTCGGGGGATGGGGCTGGGGTGCTCCTCGGAAGGAGGGCTGACTGGGAGAGGAGAGGAGAGAGGGAAAAAAACTGTGAGTTCTAAGAGAACTATCAGCCCCTAAAGTGATATTTATTCATTCATCCATTCATTCCATTAATTAATTAATTCAATTTCTTTAGGTATTTATGTATTTATTTATGCATGTATGTATGTATGCACATATTGGTGACCAAGTATGCACACTAGACACAAAATTGCCTATGTACTGGCAGAACAACCTGGGAAATTACAATCTGGTAGAAGGAGTAAATGTGTTACAGTACAAACAAGCAAGTTGAGAAATGAAAGTGTCATAATGATTGCAAAGTTATCAACAGTAAAATGCAGATTTAAATATGTACAAGTAAATCAACAATAAAATACTGCATTTACCAAGAATACATAGCTTTAGCTCCAAACAACAATTTGAATGTGACAAAAAGACCAGGGGCCACATTTTTAAAATGGTCCGTTTTGGGTGCCCAAGTGGGAAGACCTTGCGGGTCCACAAGGTTTTTCCACATGCGCCACATTTTCAACCACAGACCCATTATAGACTGGCTCCATGGTTTACAGCAACTTACAGACATTTTTTGTCATAGCTGTGCCAGAATGTTATGCCTTATTGGACCAGGTGTAACAGCCTCTGCAGCTGTGCCTGCCACCCATGCGGCAATTAGGACTTGCCACCAGTGCAGAAATTTTTTTTCTGCACTAGCAGCTGCGGCATGGGACTTAGTCCCACAGCAGCTGAAATCTGACCCCAAGCCTGGTTAGGCACAGAAGCAGGAATTTTCCAGGAATAAATATTTACTAAGTTCAATCTTGAACAGCTGAAGAGTAGGGGCAGCATGAATTTTGAGAGGAAAGTGAGTTCCAAAGCTTAGGTACAAAGAAATAAAGACAGTGCCCCCATTTTTGTACAGCACTTTTTTTTTATGGCCCCGATTTGTTCTCATTTTTCTCGTGACCCCTATCCCGGCCATGCATGTGCATGTGGAGGCATGCATGCACCGCAGTACCAGGACACCCCTCCCGCAACTCACCACCCCCCTCCCACTTACGCTGACCATCAAACCTCCACCCGATGGCAGCAGAACTATGGGGGGGTGATGACAGCCTCCCGGAAGAGGAGAGCTGCCTTACAGCTGTTCAATCCTGCCCCCCCACCTCACTGGCTCTCCAACGACCCAGGTCCATTCCAAAACCCGGGTTGCCGGTGTGATGCAAGGTAAGGCATCCAGCGCCTTATCCCTCTGCACCACCAGGCCATTGTAAAACACTTTTAGAATGATAATACAGCCTGATCTAGGGACATAAAGTTGTTGGCACAGGACCGTTTAGTAAGGAGTGTGGCTAAGGAGGAGGAGGGAGTCTGATGATGCAGATGTTTATTAATAAGACATTTAAGATTAAAGGTGCGCAGTGCAGCGGGGAGAGCAGACCCAGCTCTTATCTATGTACTCATAGCTGAGAAAGTTGCAGTAGCTGCGCAACTCGGTTGCCTAGAAATCATGGCAGACTGTGAAACTGTCACAGCTGTGAAGACGTGAGTTTTGCATCTCTGTTGTAGTATAACATGATATCCGAAGACACACTGGGGTACCTCTGGTTGGTTTCTGCTATAAAACAATTAGACGGGTAATATTACTGAAGTCCTCAAAGTAATGGAAGGATATACTAAAATAGTTTAAAGGGACACTGTCAACGCCCCCCCCCCAGATCTCATACTGACCCTAGTTTAAAAATACATTTTGTGATTTCTCAAATTCAGTAGAATGTGCTGATGAAGCTGGTAGTTAATTTCTAATTGCTTTTTTTTCTTTTTAAAAGTGAAAAACAGACTACCCACTATCCTAGTGTTACCACACAAAAACATGTTTATGTACATTCTTTGATCAACTGTCACTGCATCTATGCTGGACTTGGGAAACTCCAAACTCAGTCCAGCCCCTCAAGATGCAGTGGCAGGAGAGGAGACTATTGCATCATGAGTAGCTGCTTATTTGAGGGTGTTTTTAATGTTCAGGAATTATGCAATTCAAGAAGATTGGGGGGTTGAAACGAAACAAGTTTGAATATAATTACGTTATTAGCATTCATTTTAGTTCCACTAAGAAAGGAAGCAGATAAAACAACCAGCAACATCAATGAATTTAAAAAAAGGTGTGCAATCAATCATAAAATGTAGGTTTTCAGCTAGAAATAATATGTTGAAAAAGGGTAGACTGTGTCCCTTTAAAGGAGAACAACACTGAACCTGTAAGTCATTTTCCGTTGTAAAAGCTGAGTTTAAAATATTGGTCCCAATGCTGTTACAGTGTCACCTTTATGGGCCTTTTTTAATTCTCCAGTGTGTGTTTCTGATTTGGACACAGGTAGTAAACATACCTCTCAACTTTTCTCACTGAAATGAGTGACACGGCTACTCAAAATGGGGAACACTGACCCATGCAATGTGGGATGCACCTCAAATGTGGAGATACAAGTTCTGAACACTATGAACACCATTGTGTTAACTTGTACAATTTATTTTTGATTTATCATCTTAGAATATTAAGAATTTCTGCTTTAAAATCTGAATTTACAGCACATTCTCTTTGTGCCAGCACCTTTTCCATGTGTGACAGAACAAATTTTAGGGGTAAAATGAGGGCTGTCCCTTGTAATCAGGGACAGTTGAGAGGTACGATAGTAAGTACCATTTTAGAATTATATAATGTAGCATATGTCCCATGCTCAGATCTTTCATTGCTGGTACAGTGGGTCATCTTCAACTATAGAACTCCATTGTTGAGAGGGACATAAACTACGTCACGTTTCTAAAATGGCACTTAACCCAGAGTGTAAATCAGAAACACTCCCTGGGGTTACTAATAGTCCAGTATGGGTGGGACAATAGCAGAAATTGAACCAGTATTTAAAAACAGCATCTATTTGGAAAATTGACTTTAAGGTTCAGCGCAGTTACCTTTTAAGGCAAACTGTTTAGCAGAATCGAGAACAGCTGAAAAAGGGTACTTCTACAAGTGGCGGTGGTGGGGGAGCAGCCAGGCAGTTCATAAGGGAATTTTTTTTTTTCACTCAGAGTTTTAATTGGGTTGTGAAACAGATAACCAAAGGAGATGATACATGAGAATTTTAAGAGTAGGATCAATACATACCTGAACGGAAAGCCATTTCAAGTTATCTTCTTCCCAAAATAAACAAAACAGGTAATTCTGGACATCCTATTGTGTCTGCCTGCTCCTGCCCCACATCCCACATCTTTGCATTTTTGGACAGCCCCATGAGACCACTCATTGAATCCCTGCCCTCCTACATTAAAATCACTAACCATACTCTCCAGTTATTTGACAGGTTCAGATTCAGTGGCTTCTATTGGCTTATCTTCACTATGGACATCAAATCTCTTTATACAGTGATCCCCCACAATGATGGCCTGACAGCTTTGCAGCGTTTTTTGAATAAGCGTGAAGTCCTGCAGCTACACACACTAACCCGTCTGGTAGAACTTGTTCTCAAACTCAGTGCTTTTTCTTTTAATAGTTTTTTTTCAGCAGGTCAGTGAAGTTGCCATGGGTGCCAAGATTGGTCCCAACTTTGCCAATCTGTTTGTTGGTTGGGTGGAGGAACAGGGACTGTGCCTGAACTCAACAAACGCTACACAGACAACTGTGTAGGGGCCACCCCCTGCTCCAGGGAGACCCTACAAGTCTTCTTGGACAAATTTACCACAGCCCATCCTTCCCTTCAGTAAACTGTTGAAGTAACCTCTTCTACACTGCCCTTTCTGGATATCAAACTGTCAGTGCAGAACACTGGTCTGAAGATATCAGTTTATTACAAACCCACTGACTCACACAGTTTCCTACTCCACAGCTGCTCCTTCCATCCTAAACATGTCCAGAATGGCCTGCCATATTCACCGTTTCTTAGATTTCACAGATTATGCAGTGAAGATGATATTGCTGAGCAGGCCCAAATAATTCATAGTTTTTTTATTAACAGGGGACACCCTAAAAGCACAGTGGACAGAGCACTCTCCCGGGTTAGTAACATGCCCTAGAACCTTGCCCCCCCCCCTGTAGGAAGGATACTGTCATGCAACAACAATGCATTCCACTAGTCGTGCTTCTCTTCCATTATAGTACACCTTCTCTTCACAGGATCATCACTAATAACTTTCCAATTTTGCAAACTAACCCTAATATCAGTGCTTCCTTTACAGAACCACCTATTGCCTCCTACCACTGACCACCCAACCTCCGGAATCTTCTGGTAAGAAGCAGTCTACATACTCCTAACAATTCCTCTCTACTAGGTACCAAACCTTGCAACAGAACACGCTGCTACACTGGCAAATTTATTTCTAGTATGACTGAAATTCGGGGTCCCACAGGTGTTTTTCACATCACCAAGGAGTTCTCATGCACCTCCACTAATGCAGTATATTGTATTTTTTACAGGAAGTGTGCAGCTATTTACATCAGAGAACCTGGTAGATGCCTGGCTGACCAATTCAGGGAACATTACAAGGCAGTCAGGAATGGAGACATTGATAAACCCATTGTATCCCACTTTACCTCCAGGGACCACAGTGTCAATGATCTTTCTGTTTGTGTCCTTCAGCAGGGTTTCCAGGATGCTAACCAAAGAAAAACATGGAAACCAAGCTGATAATCCACCTTGGTTTCCAGCAACCCTCTGGTTAAAATGATAGACTTATTTTCTACCAACATCTTTCAGCCACCCCTTGTTTTCCCTAAAGTCTGTTTGTATCTGTACACATCTATTTTCATTTTCCACAGATACCTCCATCTCTGTCTCCTTCCCCCTCATTTGTCACCTTTCAGTCTTCTTACTGGACCCTGTTAATTAGTCCCCACCTGGGGGCTTCTCTTACTGCTATTATGCCTCGTCACTCCCATCATCACCTTTTTTGTTTTCCAGATTCTCTTTTTATCTTGCCATTTATCACTTCTTCTCCCAGAGCCTCCACCTTTTTCTTTCCCCACATATATATCCCTTATTTTCCCTCCCCTCTACACTAACTTTGCTTATTTCTCTTGTAGATATTTCCTGAAGAAGACCCAAGGTCAAAGCATCAATTTTAATTCAATATTAAATGCATGATGAAAATAGAAAATAACCATTTTGTTTTGTTTTCAGACTACATGCTGATGCAGTGCCTTGTTTTTGTTCTCACATTTCAAGTTATTGTGAAGATAATAGGGAAGTAAACCAGAAGGACTGCACAGTGCATCTCGCTTCATCTGTGCACCTGCATACAGTATCTGTAAGTATCTCTCCAAGGGTGATTATTGGGCCCCAAAACTGTGGACTAGTATCCCAGACTAGTCCTGAGAAATAATTTAAAGGAGAAGGGGAGCATTGTAACATTCCCAGTTCATATATGCTTACTCCCTGTTCCCTTTCTGTATATGTCGCTCTTTCTTATTTTTTGTCTCCATGGTCTGTAAAACCAGCTCTGCATGTGTTCCCCCCCTTACAATGCTCCAACCAGTGACATCATAAGTCACTCATGGACACTGTTACTGTATGGGCTGCTACTTCAGTATAAACTGAGCACATTGTGGAGCTGCTCCATTTTCATCAGTGTAGCAGCCCTTGCAAGTACGGGTTTGAAATATGTGTGTATATCTATCTGTCTATCTATCTATTGAGAGATATAGCTATCTATCTCTATATATATATTTACAGAATAAATGATTGCTAAGGGTGGTATACAAAGATATATACCCACTGAGGGGGCTAATTAGGGCTATACAACCACAAGCCCGAAGGGCGAGTGACTTTATTGCCCTAATTAGTCTCCAAGATGGACATACTTCCAACTGTACACAACAATTGGCCATTATTTTCTATGATATATTAGGACGGTTACTATTTTTGTACCTGCAAGTTGGTTGGCCATTTTCCTGTGTAGAGCACATACTGGTTTTGTCCCCTGGAGCTTTCCATAGTGCAGTGGTTTTGTGCTTTGCATTTTTGTTGGTTGGGCTGTTTGGGTTTCTGTAGTGTAGTAGCTCCCTATATAAATTTGTGTCTAGGGGTGCTCCTTCCTTTAATTCGGTGGTGGCACATGGATTGTGAGTTCAAGACTGGTGTAGTAGTGCTGCGGTTTGTTGGTGACATTCACAGGAGTAGCCATCAAGTAGGGGTGCCTGTGAGGAGCAACATAATGTGGATGATGTTGGAGGAAGCGGAAAGGCCTGAACTAGAGCACTGTGGCAGGCCCGGGTGAAAGGCATGTCTGAGTGGAGCACCAAGGATATCTTTGGTGCGAGACCTTTTTTTTTCAGGGTTTTGTTCCAGGCTAGTAGCAACATTCTTTTTTCCAGGTCGTAGTGTGCAAAGTTTAGGGATTACTGTTTTGCAGTTTGAGGCAATGTTAATACATGTGTTAACGGGTTAATTTATTAGTTAATTAGTTGTAGTTAATGTGGTCCCATACGGTTGTATGTAGTGTAGGTATATACTTTTAATTAGTGTAGGTATATACTTGTAACTGTCTGATTAGTATAGGTATGTACTTTTAATTAGTGTAAGTATATACTTTTAATTGTTTGATTAGTGTTGGTATATACTTTTAATAGATCATTTACTTGTAGGTATACAGGGAAATGCAGTAATTGCTGGCCTTTTGTATAGGGGAAAAACTCCCCATCCCTGTATTACATATGCATACATATACACACATACATAAACACAACACTAGTGGAAAGAGATACATACATAAATACATACGTAAATAGTGTAGCTTACATTCTTACCTTAGTGGGAATAACAACAGGTAAGGGTAGCAGCAACAGGGGAGTTAGTACAATAACAATATAGTTCTTATATGCCAAAAGCTTTCTCCCAAAGGAAGTCATGGTTCTTCTGCCACAAGGAGGCTCAACCGTGTCAGTGCACTGTCCAGTACTTTCAGTTCCAAAGGGGGGATGAGTTTGCTGTCTCAATCTCTGCATGGAATTTATAAAGGTGCATGTGGGTGTGAGACTGTGTATGTGTTGTGGACATCAAACATTAACCTGAGAATAAGTAATTGGCTTCTCTGGGATTCGATTGGCTGGAAGGTCTCAGAAGGAGGAGAGTAGACAGAGCTACAGTGCAAGCCAGGAAAGATCTGATAAAACTTCTCTGATGCTGTGGTGTTTCAACAATGTCTGGGAGCGGATTAACCCCTTTGGGGCTGAGCTGCCAACCTCCGTACTCTGTAAGGAGTGAAAGTTGTTGAGGAGGCTAAGGAATGGATTCAAAGGTCGATTTAAGAAACTGTTATCACTTAAGCTATTAAAGAGCCTTCAACGTCAGTGGAAAAATTCTGAAAAGTATATTTACTCACCATTCATCTTATAATTCAGCTAGTTCCTAATTTACACCCCCCCCCATTCTTTATTATTGAGGACATTTTCAGTGAAAACAGGATCTCTGTCACTTGGGTCTTCAGCTCATCTTGCTGCTTTTCTACAAGTGACATCATAAACCTGTGTTTGTGGCATCATAATCATTGCTTCTTTTTTTTAATCCTCAGCTTTGTTAAGAAGAGAGTGTGATCTGTTGAGTACGTACAAGCAAAATATAGCACATTGTATTACAGCCATTGACAGTAAATGCATATGGACCATGGGCCCTGTGCACCAAGATGACTTGAGTAAGTGCCAGAGGCACATAGCTGGGCCATGGCACTCTGCACCCGGGGAGACAAATGCACCATTCATTAAGCAGGTCTGCCCATCCTGGCCGTTTCCCAGATGTGAATAGTAGCATGGAGGCAGGTGGACTTGCAAACACTGGCAGGCATCCAACTGAATGCCCTACCTGTCGGAACACAAGATCTCCTGCAGTGTGTGTGGCATGGGATTGTGTAAACTGGTGTATCTCATAGTCTCTTAAAGGGACACTGTGATGTGCATTTGCCCCAAGCCATCACTGCGTATTTGGAGAGCTACGGCAGCAAGACATGGGGATCACTTGCCCTGCCAAGGACAACTGCCATGGCTGGAGGGACACATAGCAACTATGGCAGGGTCCCTGCCTGTGTAGCCAGTGCCCTCTCCACCAGAGCTCTGCACAATGGAGTCAGGTTATTGTATGGCACGTAGCCATGCCATACTCCTGGTCACTCATCTTGTATGTGAAGTGCCGCAAACAGACATAAGATCTGGTGCTGAAGGGGGAGGATAATCTTAGGCAAAGGAACAGGGGCTGCCACAAGGGTGTTGAGGAGGAGGAGGAGGTAAGAAAAAAGGCATACTGGCAGTTTTGACATTCTAAGCATCTTTGTTCACAGTGGAGATGGTGTTCTAGGTGTTGGTTTTGGGTACAGTAGTTGGAGGAGGTTATTGTTTTGAGACCTCAGTGCTCTAGGAAACATCCCAAACAACTTTTTCAACCCCGGTGGAATTTAAGAATAAGAAAACATTGGTTCAGCCATAGGGTGGTTTCATCCTGGAATGATCTTCCTGTGTCAGTTATAGAGAGTCTAAATATGGATACTTTTAAAACTAGATTGGATATTGAATTCAAGGAAAGGGTTTATGAATTTTAAGCACTAAAATATTTTGGGATATGGCAAGCTATTAGGATGTAAGTCCATAGTTGCTTGAATACTTACCTATGATTCCTACGTCACAGGTTAAGTCTGAGTAGGAGGATATAGCGGTAATTTCGGGAAATGGCCATGAATGCACTCATAAACTAAAGCTGCTCATCTCAGCTTTCTCACCTTATCTGGTGATAGGAGGCTGGAGTTGTAGAAGACAGAGTGATGAGTGGTGTTGCTGAAACCCATTGCAAACCTGTGGATGTTGTAAACCCTTGTGATTGTTTGTAATGAAGGTTCAAAGGGCCAATCCATAGATTACACTGCCATACTTCAGAGCTTGGGGGGCTGCCTGACAATTAGGTTTCTTTTGCTTAGCAAGAAGCAGGTATGGGCACACTAGAGTGCCACCAGTTTCTGGCATACACAGTTAGTGATTTCAGAGATGTGGTCTGAGAAACTGAGTTTCAGAGATGACCATAGCCTTAGACATTTGAAAGATTATACTGTTTCCATCGTAGCCCTGAGTGAGGTTAAATTTGTACAGTTTGTGGTGATAGGTTTTTCCCATAGATGGTCAACCCCAGATAATCAGGCTAGTTACACCAGATAGTTACTGTCCACCCCAGATAATCAGGCTAGTTACTTCAGACAGTTACTATCCAACCCAAATACGCAGTGTAGTTCCACCAGATAGTTACTGTCCACCTCAGATAAGCAGGACAGTTACCTCAGATAGTCACTATCCACCACCACAGATAATCAGGCTAGTTATTTGTTTATTTATTTATTTATCATCTAGGAGTTACACCTTTGAGCTAGAAGCTCATTGACAAGGTTCCATGTCAAATTACCATATATCCAGACAAGGTAGATACAGGTAACATATAGCAGTTGAGTACATGCAAGCAAGTACAGCTAAAAATAAGTGCAGTCAAATTGTTACATTGAGTGGATGAGTACAGTAATATGTCATATGGTAAGGAGCAATTCAAAACTTTAACAGTTTACAGTCAGGTAGGATACTGAGTTTGATAAAAACTTGGGAGGCAGACGACAGAGGCATGTAGGGTGGGGAGAAGAGGAGGGAGTGGATAATAAAGCAGATGGAGCTGTCATTGTCAAGGGGTAAAGTAAGAGTGAGTAGGGTCAGGAGAGAGAGGATACATATAAGTCAAGTGGAGTGAGTAGTAGGAGAGAAAGGATATATACTATTCGAGTGGAATGAGTAGTGGTAGGTATGGAGGTGGAGAAACATCACAGAGGTAGTGGGCAGGGTTAGTGGAAAAGTCAGGAGTGAGGCAGACAAAGGAGGGGTCAGATGATAGGGGGGGCAAGGTGCTGAGAGTGGAAAGCCTAGCAGGGTATGTACAGGGGAGTTAGGACCTGCAATCACATGAGACAAGTACTACCAGGTGCATGACAAGTAGTTTCTTAAAAGTGCCAAGCTTTGGAGCGTTTATTATTTCCAGTGGGAGTTCATTGAGCCAGACTGGTGCCTTGTAGGGAAAGGATCTCTGTGCCAGGGCAGTGTGCTGGAAGGGGATGTAAAGGGCATTTCTTGTTTTACCCCTAGTCTAGCATAGGTTAGTTGCAGGTTTAAGAAGGGTTTGTATGGAGAGCAGTGTTAAGTCAAGGAGCAATTTTTTTCCAAGTAGGCAGGCCTGCTACTTAATCCTACCCTGGAGATTTAGCCACTTGGCCTGAGTGTACAGGTCACAGGTGTGAGTGAGCTTGGGCTCACCTAGGACCAGCCTACAAGTGTAGCCTATTTGTGTAGTGCCATTCTAACCCTTTTGAGAGCTGTATCCATTGCAGCACAATACACAGTTAGTCCATAGTCTATAATTGAGATTACAGAACTACTGACAGCCAGAGATAAGGCTGCAGGAGTCATGTTGTCTCAGTGCCTGTAAAGTAGACCAGTTCTGGTGTTGGCTGTCTTTACTACGTGGTCAATGTGATGGGTGAAAGAGAGGGAGCTATCCAGTGTGATGCCTAGATATTTAAAGGCGTTGATCTGATCAAGTGGCTCCTGTTTATTGTTCCGGATGGTCAGCTGGCAGGTCCGGTATTTGTTCTGGTGGTTAGCAAACAACATAACTTTAGTTTTTTTGTAATTCAGAAGTTTGTTTTGTGAAAACAAGTCCTCTCAGTTACTGTCCAACCCAAATATGCAGTATAGTTACTCCAGATAGCTACTATGTGTACCTCAGATAAGGATAGTTACCTCAGATAGTTACTACCCAGTTCAAATGTGCAGTATAGTTATACCAGATAACTACTATCCACCTCAGATAAGCAAGATAGTTACTATCCAGCTCAAATGTACAGTATGGTTACACCAGATAGTTACTATCCACCTCAGATAAGCACGATAGTTACTATCCAGCCCAAATGTACAGTATGGTTACACCAGATAGTTACTATCCATCTCAGATAATCAGGCTAGTTACCTCAGATAGTTACTATCCAGCCCAAATACGCAGGATAGTTACACCAGCTAGTTACTATCCATCACAGAATCAGGATACTTACACCAGATAGTTACTATATACCCCAGATAATCAGGCTAGTTACCTCAGATAGTTACAATCCAGCCCAAATGTGCAGTATAGTTACAACAAAGTTATCATCCACCTCAGATAAGCAGGCTATTTACCTTAGATAGTTACTATCCAGCCTAAATATGCAGGATAGTAACACCAGATAGTTACTGTCCACCATAGAATCAGGATACTTACACTGGATAGTCACTATCCACCCCAGATAATCAGGCTAGTTACCTCAGATAGTTACTACCCAGTAAAAATATGCAGTATAGTTATACCAGATAGTTACTGTCCACCTCAGATAAGCAGGATAGTCACCTCAGATAGTTACTGTCAAGCCCACCTCTAATAATCAGGCTAGTTACTATCTAGCCCAAATGTGTGATATAATCACAGAATCATAGATTTATAGAATCTTGATGGCAGAAAAAGACCCTCAGGCCCATCTAGTCTGCCCTTTCCACCCCTTTATTTATTCCGCCCCCTTTTCTGTGGCCCCCTTCCCATTTCCACACAGCCTCTTATGTCTGTCCCATGCAATCTTGAACTCCGACACTGCTCTGGCAACCACCACAGCCTTCAGAAGCCTGTTCCATGCCTCTACCACCCTCTCCCATAAGAACTGTCCCATGTTGCCTCTGAATCTTCCCCTGTAGTCGCAAACTATGCCCCCTAGTTACTGCATCGTCCTTCCTGTAGAATAGGCTCCCTGCCTTTACCTTGTTGATACCCCTGACATATTTGAATGTTTCAATCGTGTCCCCTCCTTCCCTTCTAGTTTCCAAGGAGTACAGCCCCAATTTCCTGCATCTTTGCTCGTACAGTTTACCCTGCCTACCCTGCACCATCTTAGTCACCCTCCTCTGAACTCCTTCCAACTTGTCTATGTCCTTTCACAGATGTGGCCTCCCGAACTGGACGCTGCACTCCAGGTGTGGCCTCACCATGTCTTTGTAGAGGGGCATCAGTACCTCACTTCATCTGCTAATGATGCCCCTGCCAAGACATGCCAGCATCCCATTTGTTTTTCCTACTGCTCTGCTGCATTGGTTGCCCACTTTGAGGTTACTAGATACTATTACTCTCTTGCTCTGTAACCCTAATATTCCCCCTTCCAAGCGTGAATCCTGCTTTTAGGTTCTTGTGTCCCAGGCTGGGTGTGTTGTAGGCTGAGCAGTGTTGAGTAATTTTTTTGCTTTCTTGCACACGTCCACATTTTGTTCCTGCCCATTTTAGGTTTTTAGATTTAGATTTTAATTTAGGTAATGATAGTTAGTTAGGGAGTTTTGAGTGAGTAAGTGAATGACCGAGTGTTGCCGGGATCCCGTAATATTGTAATACCGCAATACCATGTAGTATGCACCTGGGATACTGAGTGGTCCCATAGCTGCTTAGGGAGAAAGACCTTGTTATTGACTTTTCTCCTTACTTTTGGTGCTAAGATATACGAACGGACTTGTTATGAAATAGCATCAGAGTAGTAAGCTGACCGATTGTGAGAATAAAGAAGGAGTGGTGTCCTGCGGGAGGAATCTGCCTTGCTGTGTTGGTGCCTGAGTCTGCTCCTTCCCAGTGTGTGGACTGGGGGGTTATCATCGTTGTGACTGATTGCTTTTGGATTCGGTGGATCCATGATTGGAATGGTGAGGGAGTTTACGGACGATTGGTGGCTTGCTGCTGGATCTGCCCTGCACGGGAGTCTGGGCCCTGAGGCAGTTGGGGAGCCGGCTGGCTAGTTCCCACTCTCCCAGGCCTTTGGGGGAGTCAGCTGGTGTGCGGACACAATCTGTGGGCCGGAGCTGCTGTGGCAGAGGATTTCTGGTAGCAGCCGCTGTAAATGGAGTGTAGGATCTTTGCAGACTCTTGACGGACCTGATTCCCGGACTCTATGGACAAATAAACAAGAATTCTTTCTAAGATTTTAACCCGCAGACACGGTCAGATTTCCTTTTCATCTTACCATCTGATGTTTTTTGTAAATTTCTCAGGCAGTGAGAGTGCCTGTGAAAACTTTGCTTTTGTGAATTTCAGGCAGTGAGAGTGCCTGAGCAACATTTTACCTGATAAACCTATTTGGTTCCAATGCATATATGTGAGAGGTGGTGCATTTGACTTTATATGCGCTTCCTCTTTTTCATGAGGTGGTATACTCGAACTGCATAAGGTTTCTGTTAATCTGTTAGCTTAAGTACTATCTGCAGAAATATTATTACTGTCTGTGCACGAAGGGTATTGCAGGATTTGGGATTGGGGGTGTTAAAGGGTTATTATTTTTATTATTAATGCTTTAATTTTATTGTTTATTTTGTTTAAATCCTATCCTCTCTGTGAGAGAGAGAGAGAGAGAGAGGGTAGGAGTGATTAGTAAAGATTATGGGAAAGGGTGGGTTTTTAATGTGTTAGTTATAAGGGTTTTTTATATAATTTATATAAGGGGGAAGAAGTTGTATTGTGTGGGGTTGTGAATTAGATATTGGGCTGTTAGGAGTGTTGGAGATATGTGTTGGGGTATTGGGGATACAGTCAGGCGGTACTCCCCCTCAAGATTGAAGGATCTCCATCCTTTTGATTATCTTTCACTTCCTCCTGAAGCGTATTATAGATGCCGAGCGTTTGGCATCTTAAGACGGAAGAGTGTAAGAAGTCGGAGATCCTGGAACTCTTGGGGGGAATGGGAAAGGAATGGGCGAATAAGGATAGTGAGAACCAGGAGACGCCCTGGGGCGAAATGGGTGCATGAATGAGGTTCGCCTTGTCTTGTGCCCATAACCAAGGGTTCTGACTTTGTCAGGCAGGAAGTGGAGTCATCATTGGACTCTTGTCCCTTTTGGGCGGTGTTAAGCAATGCCAGGTCTATTAGGAATAAGACCGCAGTAGTTGCGGGATCTTGTTGCCTCTGTTGACCTGGCTTGCATCACTGAGACCTGGCTTGATGAGAAAGCGGGCCCTATTTTGGATTCTGCGGTTCCGGCCGGGTTCTCAGTGATTCACCACCTGACAGTGGACTGTAGGGGCGGGGGGATTGCAGTCTGTTTTAGATAGGAACTGGATCTCAGGGAGGTGCCAGCTGGATGTACCAACTCCTTTGAGTGTATGGTGGGTGCAGGTGCAGGCTACAGGATCCTTCTCATCTACCGTCCACCAGGGGATGGGAGGGAGTTCCTGAGGGAGGTTGCGGACTTCATCACCGAGATGGTATTGGAGTCCCCCAGATGGTTAATTCTGGGGGATTTCAATGCCTGGGTTGATGATGAACTCTTGCTGTTTGGACCAAACCTCCTCCAACTGATGGATTCATTGGGCCTGACGTAGGTTATTACCGCTGCAGCTCACGAGGGAGGGCACTCATTGGACTTGATATTCCATCTGGGGATGGAGGTCTCTGATGTGGAGGTGAATCCAATCGGTTGGTCTGACCATCACGCCCTGAGATTCAGTTTCACAGCCCCCAACAAAGGCCTGCCCCTAAGGAAATAGTACAGTTCCATCCTTTGAGAGGAGTTACCTCGGAAGGCCTGATGATGGAACTGGACTTCTTGAGATTGCCAATGGATAGCACTGACCCAGGGCCCCTAGTGTTGGCCTATAATAAGGCGGTTGTGGGGGCCCTGGAGGTCATTGCTCCAACTCGAGTTCGCCCCCTTACTCTTCACCCGGGGGGCTCCCTGGTTCACCGGTGAGATCCGCGAGCTGAAGAGAAGGGGTTGAAGATTGGAAAGACTCTGGCGGAAAACTCGCCTGGAGGTGGATAGGCTTAGATTGTCGGATAATTATAAGATCTACCAATCAGCAATTTCCCATAAGAAGGCAGAATTCCTGTCCAGGGAAATTGCTACAGTGAGGAATAGGCCGGCACAGCTCTTCCGGACTGTGGACAGACTGTGCAATCCAGCCTGTCTTCATGCTGGTCGAGCCTTGTCACAACTACAATGTGAGGAGTTTGCGCAATTCTTCGCTGATAAGGTGTCTACCATCAGGGATGAGATCAACCAGCATCTTCCCATTGGGCCTTGCATGGATCAACCAGGTGGTACTGATACCCAGTTGACCTGGTTCACCTTTAGCCAACCGGCAGTCATGGATATAGTGAGGATTATCCAGACTTTGCGACCTACATACTGTAGTTTGAATCCAGGCCCTACTCGCCTCCTAGTGGGGTGTGTAGAGGTTATCGGCCCGATCCTTACTTGGATAGTGATGGTTTCATTGGAGAGAGGGATTTTTCCAGATCCCTTAAAGGAGGCAGTAGTCTGCCCCCTTTTGAAAAAGCCCTCCCTTGATCCCGACTGCCCAGCTAACTACAGGCTGGTCTTGAACTTGCCCTTTGTAGGGAAAGTTATCGAGAAGGTGGTCGCTCTGCAGCTGGAGGATCATTTGACCAGCCACAATATCTATGACCCTCTCCAGTCTGGCTTCAGAAAATGGCATAGTACTGAGACAGCCCTGGTGCGGGTACTAAATGATCTCCTGATGGCGAGAGATTGAGGGCTGGGTCCATCTTGGTTCTCCTTAATCTCTCAGCAGCATTTGACCCCGTGGATCACAGGGTGATGCTCGAATGCCTGTGATTTTTCTGTGGATTGAGGGGAGCAGTCCACAGCTAGTTTCGATCTTTCCTGGAGGGCAGGTCTCAGAGAGTGGTGTCGGGGATTTATTCCTCGGCTCCTCACTGCCTGCCCTGTGGGGTTCCACAGGGCTCGGTGTTGTCCCCCATGTTATTCGCGGTGTACATGCTTCCATTGGGGGACATTATAAGATGGTATGGGCTGAGTTTTCATTGCTATGCTGATGATTCTCAGCTCTACATGTCTTTTGTGCCCGAACAAGAGTCTGACTTAGTTATAAGGTTTAATAACTGCCTACTGGAAATACAGAACTGGATGAGTACCAGTTGGCTTCGGATGAATTCAGATAAAACAGAGGTATTGGTGGTGGACCCTGGGGTTAGAATGTCAGGGGCATGGGCGGGGAAGCCCTCAGGTTTATTTCTGGGGGGGACCCCGCTTATGACCTCTGGCCAGGGGATTAACCTCAGTGTTATTTTTGATGAGGGCCTGACCCTGAGGGCGCAGGTGTCGGCAGTAGTCAAATCTTCCTTTTTTCATCTAAGGAATATAGCCTGGGTGAAACACCTGGTTCTGCCTGAAGACTTCCCTACCTTGGCCCACGCCTTAGTTACCAATCATTTTGATTACTGCAATGCCTTCTATCTAGGGCTACAGCCGCTTGCAGCTAGTGCAGAACGCGGCAGCCAGGTTGTTGACTGGAGTCCCGAGGTCCAATCATATAACACCTGTGCTGCATGAACTGCACTGGCTGCCTATACAGTGGCAGATCACTTTCAAGGTTGCGTTGCTGACCTACAAAGCCCTACACGAGTTGGGACCTCACTACCTGAAAGAACTCCTGTCTTCTTACTGTCCATACCGTACATGACAGTCCAGAACCATTCACAAATCTGGACTGTCATATGTACGGTATGGGCTGTATGCCCATTGGCTGTAGCTCTGCACCAATGGGCGGCAGCCCCACCGACAGTCAGTTGGCGGGCGGCGGGCGGGCAGGCGGGTGGATTCTGCCGCCCACCGCTGCCGGGAGCGGTGCGGAGGGGCTTCAGTGGTGGGTGGGGTGGGGAGACACTAGACACCAGGGAGATGTTTGGGGGTTGTAACTTGACATTCTGCCCGCGATCGGGCATTACGGTCCACTGGACCACCAGGAGATATTCAGGTTGGGGGCTTTTACATTCTGCCCGCGATCGGGCACTAGGGAGGTTGTTTCACGTTCTGCCCGCTGATCGAGCATCGGGAGATGTGTGGGGGTGGGGTTTCATGATACTTTCTGCTCACGATCGGGCATCGGGAGATGTGTGGGGGGGGAATGTATACACACATACTGCCTGCAATCGGGCTGGACAGGCGTCGGTCCCAGCGGCTGCTGCCTGGCAGGGTGGCCAGGCGCAAGTCCTCGGGGATCGGCGCACCTACGTAATATGGCATGCAATGGGGCCATAAATAGATGCAAATGGCCCCTGACGCTTGCATAAATTATGGCTCCATTTGCATGTCACCTTTTGAATATCGGAAATTGCGCGTAGGCGCAATGGTACTGCACCACCGCAGGTTTAATGCTCAACTCTGGCAACTTGCGGTGGCGCAAGTTCCACTGCGCGTGTGGCTGGGTGATATTCAAAGAGTTGCTCAATAGCGCAACTCCTTTGAATATCGCCTCGGCCACACCCCTGCGCAACTATTTTGAGCAGCGCAGGGGCTTGCGCCTCAGAATGGCGCAGTTTGAATATCTGGGCCTATGTATTTTAAATTTATTGTTATGATTATTCTAAGGGCGCCCTGAGCTCAGGAAGGGCGCCTTATATAAATAAATTTTACATTACATTACAGGTGCATCGTGGCACACTTTCTGACACTGAATTTTAACTGCCAAGTCTCTGCCCATCCTTCTAAAGTTCTCAAATCTTGTCTTATGTCCTCCACCCCTCTGTGGTGGCCACCCGATTGCAGATCTTTGTATTGTCTGCAAAAAGGCCCACCTGTTCTCTCAGTCCTTCTGCTATGTCACTAATGTAGATGTTGAAAAGGAGGGGACCCAGTACTGATCCCTGGGGTACCCCACTCGTCACCAGCCCCATCCCCGAGTAAACCCCGTTAACCACTACTCTCTGGCTTCTATCTGCCAACCAGTTTTATACCCACCTGGTTATTTTATCACCTGCCCCTACACTTTCCAGCTTGTTCACTAGCCTCCTGTGGGGAACGGTGTCGAAGACCTTGTTGAAATCCAGATAGGCCACGTCCACCACCCCTTCCCAGTTGATTACCTGCGTCATCTAGTCAAAGAATTCAATTAGGTTTGTCTGGCATGACCTCCCTTTCGTAAACCTGTGCTGTCCATCATCTAGGAGCCCATTATCCTCTAGGTAGTCTATCACCCTCTCCTTAATGAGTGCCTCCATGACCTTCCCCACCATTGAGATGAGGCTGATTGGGAGGTAGTTCTCTTTCATCTCCCTGCTACCCCCCTTATACAACAGCACCATGTTTGCCCTCTGAGTCCTCCAGCACCCTTCCCGAATCCAGAGACAGGCTGAATAGCCTCATCAACGGGGCTGCCACCCTTGAGTGCAGCCTGTCCAGCCCCATGGCCTTATCCACCCGCAACCTTCCCAGTTCCTCCCTAACCCTCTCGATACCGAAAGGACTTGGGTCTACCCCTCTGTTCCACCTCCCCTTCCCCCTAAGCTCTGGCCCCCTGCCCTGCCCCTCCACCGTGAAAACTGGGCAAAAGCACTTGTTTTTGCTTTTCTGCTTTTTCACTGTCCTCTTCAATTTGTGTCTCACCCTCTCCCCTCAGCCTTGCAATTCCCTGCTTAGCCTTCCTCCTGTCCCCCACATATCTAAAAAATGTTTTGTCTCCTCTTTTGGCTATTCTCTTCTCTGCCTCCACCTGAACTCCTTATTTCTGTCCCTACTAGCCTCCTCGTCTCCCTACAGGCTTCCCTGTCCTCTTCTTTCTGCATTCGCTTATATTTCATGAAGGCCCTCCTACTGTCCCCTATTACCCTCACCACCTCACATGTGAACCAGAGTGATCTCCTTCTTTTTGTGCCCTTCCTTACCTGCCCTATGCACATCTCCATTGCTTTCCGCACCCGGTTCTTTATAAAGCCCCATAGTTCCTCCACATCGTCTATCCCCTCCGTACCTACCATTTCCTCCCTCACTAGTTGTCTCATCCTGTCAAAGTTCATGCTCTTGAAGTCCAAAACTGTTGTTGTTATGCGTCTTACCTCCCACCCTGCTCTAACCCTGAACCTAACCATCTTGTGGTCACTGTTGTCCATTGCCTCTCCCACCTCCACCTCCTCCACACTCTCCCAATTTGTTAAGACCACATCCAGCAGGTTGTTGCCCCTCATTGGATTCTTGACCAATTGCTGAGGAATGCTCCTTGTAGCATATCCAGAAATCCCCTGCTCCTCACTGAGGTGGCCTCCAGGATGGACCAATCCACATCTGGGAGGTTTAGGTCCCTACACCAGAAACATTTCTCCTTTGAGAGCCATCCTTTTGATTGGCAAGGCAAAGGCAAGGCAAAGTTTATTTAAAAGACGCCCAATCCCAGAGGCTCTGGGCGCCGTACAAAGCATTTAAACAGACATTTTAACATAATAAATATATAAATTTACACATAAATACAGATCATTACAAAAAACTAAACCTAATTATAAATCTTTATCTAAGCATTAAATGCCTTAGAAAAGAAAAAGACCTTTAACTGGGCCTTAAAAACATCCACCGATGGAGCCTCTCTGACCATAGTTGGTAAGGAGTTCCACAGAACAGGGGCCCCGGCACTAAATGCTCTATCGCCGTCTGATTTCAGCTTAGTTCTGGGAATGGTCAGGAGGCATTCACTGGAAAGGAAGAAGAGGCGCGAGGAAGGCAGGTGACAGAAGGTCTAACAGGTAACCAGGGCCTGTCCGTGTAGGGCCTTATAGGTAGAAGACCACCTTAAAGAGGACTCTCCACCTGACTGGCAGCCAGTGCAATTCATGCAAAACCGGTGTAATATGACAAAACTTTGCTGCCGGTCAGCAATCGGGCAGCTGCTTTGACCAGCTGCAATCTGTGGAGAGATCCTCACGTGACCCAGATAGGCGATTACAGTAATCAAGCCTAGATGTGACTAAGGCATGTATCAAAGTAGAGAGTCCAGAGGCGGAACGAGGATTTAATTCTGGCAATGTTTCTGAGATGGTAAAAACAGTAGAACCACAGAGGATATTTGAGCCTCCATGGTTAGATCTCTGTCCAGAATCACGCCAAGATTTCGCACCCAAGAGGAGGCCTTCAATGGCACAGACCCTAGGACAAGCCCAGTTTCTGTGTCAGAGGCCATCCTATCACGAACTCTGTTCGACTCCACTACTAATACCTCCATCTTATCGGGGTTCAGCCGCAACCAGCTGGAGGCCATCCAGTCGTTAATCTCGGTCAGACAGATATTAAGCACATCCACTGCATTGGATGTTCCTGGGGCAAAGGAAAAATATAGCTGAGTATCATCGGCATAGCAATGAAAACTCAAGCCATACTTCCTAATGATCCCACCCAGAGGCAGCATATACACTGCGAACAACATTGGAGCCAATACTGATCCCTGAGGAACTCCACAAAGAAGCAGACTGGGTGTAGATGAGAAATTTCCCATCATAACCCACTGCCTCCTGTTAGTAAGAAAGGACTCAAACCATTTGGTGACATTACCGGTGAGTCCACATAGGTCCCCAAGATGAGCAAGCAGCACACAATGGTCCACAGTGTCAAATACTGATGAGAGATCGAGGAGAACAAGAATTGTCTTGTCTCCCCGATCTCTAGCCCTGAGAAGGTCATTCTGCACCCGAACAAGTGCAGTTTCGGTGCTATGTCTGGCACGAAAAGCCGACTGGAAGGGTTCATACAGCTCGTGAGATATGAGGTGCTCTTCCAACTGAAGCGCTACCACTTTCTCAATAACCTTTCCTAAAAATGGAAGGTTAGAGATTGGACGGTAATTTGCCCTGATCTCCGGGTCCAAAGATGACTTCTTTAAGAGGGGTCTCACAGCCTCCTTCAAGGCATCCGGAAAGACACCCTCGGAAAGGGTGCACCGTACAATCATGGCAAACACCGGGCCAACAGAGTCAACGCATCTCATTAAGAAACGCGTTGACACCGGGTCCAGTTCACAGAAGGTGTGCCTCACATTGGTTGCTACCTCAATAACCTCACTATCCTCCACTGGTCTAAACTCTCCCAACCAGGCAGAGTGCACTCAGAACACATCAGACGATCACTGCCAGCTATAACATTGCTGGCTGAAGAACCTCCGCGGATCGTGAACACCCTATCCGAAAAGAACCGAGCGAAATCCTCACAGTCTGTGTTGGAAAAAACCCTCCCGAGCCGTAGACAGACAGGATGTAAAAGTCTATCAATGGTCCGGAAGAGTGAGGCCAGTCAGTTCCTTCCGGCAGCAATCTCCCCAGACAAAAACACTGTCTTCTTACGGTTGATTGCCTCCTGGTACCCAACATAATGGGCATGCAGGGCCAATTTGTCCGCATCCAGACGGGATCTCCTCCAGCAGCGCTCCAATCTCCGACCCAGTTTCTTCATCTCCCTGAGCTCACCATCAAACCATGGCGACCTCAGGTAAGAAGTCCTGGGTCGTACACGGACAGGTGCGAGGGAGTTTATGGTGTCGGATAGCACCTCATTATAGGCGTCAACTCCGACCTCAACACCTCCCGCACATGCATCACCCACTCTAGACAAATTTGCTGCCTCCAGAAAACCCTCAGGGGTCAAACCCCGTAAAGGGCGACAGCGAATCATCTCAACAGGGGAAGGGCTTATGGCGGGAGCCTCAAGCGTGAACTGGACCGTGCAATGATCAGACCAGAGAACTGGATTGATCTTAAGATCATTAATATCAAGTCCCAGTGAGAACACCAGGTCCAACATGTGGCCATCCCGATGAGTTGGTAAAGTGACTGCCTGCGTCAGACCAAGGGAGGACATGATCTGGAAAGTTCATAACCATGTCCATGATTCACATCGTCCAACCAAACATTGAAATCCCCAGAAAAACACATCTGGGGATTCCATCGTCAATCTGTAACAACGAAATCTCGACCTCCTGCAGGAACTCTCCCATCCCAGTGGGAGGCGATAAATAGAAAGATCCTGCAGCCGCATCAGGTCCTCCCGGATGGCCACATTCAAAAGAACCGGGGCTCTCACCGGGTGCATGGTGAAGGTCAGGCTGGATCTAAAACAGATGGCTACACCGCCACCCCTGCGCTCCACTCTGGGGCAGTGCACCACGGTATACCAAGGGGGGACTGCAGCCTCAAAAATTGGGCCCGCATCGTCTCCCACCCAAGTTTCCGTGATAAAAGCCAGATCGACAGACGAAATCAAGGCAGCAATGATTGCTGTCTTATTTCTGATCGATCTGGCATTACAAAGCACTGCCATCAGGGGATTTTGGGGTGATGCAGCCCCACAGGTTACCTGGCCATTTGATCTAATAGGCTCCCTGGGGATGGACACCAAACACGACTGGCCTCTCCCATGTGCCCATCGCAACCCAGGGCGCCTCCTGGACCTGACAACTTCAATCCTCCCATAACTCAAACTGGAATTTCTTGGTAGTGCGTGACCAACACTATCCCTACCAATCCCCATCTCCCGACAGCGTCTGATAGTAACATCAGAAACTGGAAGGGGGATGAAAGGGTGCAGGTCACGCAGCATCAAGTTATCATAAACAATTCTAGCCCCTTTCAATACTCCCATATAACATATATATCTCTAAGGCACAACAAATACAAAAATATCTATATAAAAATAATAAACTAAATGTAAAATAGCCCACCAAGCCTAACTTCTAAAATATAACAGACCTACAAATAGCCGTGCCCTCAAAGTGACTGATTCTTCAACTGCACATAATAAAGGCTATATAATTAAAACATTTCATTTTCAAATACACATACTAAAACATAGCCTAACCCTCTATATCAGCTGAACATTTCCAGTGCCGGTGGCTCGCGCCACTACCACGCCATGGCCAGAAGTGCGCAAGATTCAAATCAATTTGCGCTCAGGACACACGGGTCCTAGCTCCCCCATTCACTTCAGGCAAGACTCACAAATTAACACCTGCTTGCAGTCTCTCACACTGCGTGGTATACAGTCCACAGGCTTTGCAGGATCGCCAGAAAACGGACCAGTTTCCTGCTCTTCAAGACCTCCCAGCCACCAATGTTAGTAGCACAGGTCTCTGTCAGCACACGCTACAAGCCGCTTGCGAGCGGTGCAAAATTTTATCAAATCAATTCGCCTCAGGACACACGGGTCCTAGCTCCCCCCAGTTCACTTCAGGCAAAGACTCACAAAACGTAACACCTGCTTGCAGTCTCTCACACTGCGCAGGTATACAGTCCACAGGCTTTGCAGGATCACCAGAAAACAGACCAGTTTCCTGCTCTTCAAGACCTCCCAGCCACCAATGTTAGTAGCACAGGTCTCTGTCAGCACACGCTACAAGCCGCTTGCGAGCAGTGTGATTTTATCAAATCAATTGCTCTCAGGACATGGGTCCTAGCTCCCCCAGTTCACTTCAGGCAAAGACTCACAAAACGTAATACCTGCTTGCAGTCTCTCACACTGCGCAGGTATACAGTCCACAGGCTTTGCAGGATCGCCAGAAAACGGACCAGTTTCCTGCTCTTCAAGACCTCCCAGCCACCAATGTTAGTAGCACAGGTCTCTGTCAGCACATCGCTACAAGCCAGCTATGAAGCAAAAAGTAGATTTTATCAAATCAATTCGCCTCAGGACACACGGGGTCCGCTCCCCAGTTCACTTCAGGCAAAGACTCACAAAACGTAATACCTGCTTGCAGTCTCTCACACTGCGCAGGTATACAGTCCACAGGCTTTGCAGGATCGTCAGAAAACAGACCAGTTTCCTGCTCTTCAAGACCTCCAGCCACCAATGTTAGTAGCACAGGTCTCTGTCAGCACTCCTGCCATAAGCCGCTTGCAGCGGTGCAGATTTTATCAAATCAATTCACCTCAGTGCACACGGGTCCTAGCTGCCCCCCCCCCCAGTTCACTTCAGGCAAAGACTCACAAAACGTAACACCTGCTTGCAGTCTCTCACACTGCGCAGGTATACAGTCCACAGGCTTTGCAGGATCGCCAGAAAACGGACCAGTTTCCTGCTCTTCAAGACCTCCCAGACACCAATGTTAGTAGCACAGGTCTCTGTCAGCATACGCTACGATTGCTTGTGCCATTTGCCTGTCTTCTTCTTCCCAGTGTGAAGGTGGTCTGTATACCACCCCTAGCCTTAGGGATACCCCTGTCCCTTTGCTCAGTGTGACCCATAGAAGTTCAGTCACCCCTATCCCCTCTTGCCCCTCCATGGCCCTGATATTGTCTCTGATGTATAGAGCCACCCTTCCCCTCTTCCTGTCTCCCCTGTCCCTTCTAAATAGTCTGTACCTAAGGATTGTCATCTCCCATATGTGATATTCCATCCACGTCTCAGTGATTGCAACCAAGTCCAGTCCCTAATCCTGTATGATGGCTTCTAAGTCCACCATCTTGTTCGCTAGGCTCCTAGCATTTGCTATCAGACCCCTCCACCAAAGTCCCTCCCTCCGCCCCCCTACCCAGAGGTGTGTCAGAACCCAAAATGTTACTCTTATCCCGGGCTGGAGGCTTAAAGCCTCTTGTTTCTTCTGCTGTCCGGAGTGGCTATAATCCTAACACACACACACACACACACACACACACACACACACACACACACACACCATTTAGTTTAAATTGTATGTTTTTTCTATGTACTCCCCAATCTACACTTCAGTACAGCTGTACCTTCCCTGTTTAGGTGCAGTCTGTCTGGGGCAAAGGGGCTCTCGTCCTCCCATGTGGCCCCCCCCAGCCCCCTACTAGCTCATACACCATCTGTCCACACCATCTGGTGACTGGCTAACCATTCATTAAACTCTTTGATCCTTAGCTTCCGTTCTGTGCTAGCTCTCAGCACTGGTAACACCTCCGAAAAGGCTATGGATCGGAAGCACAGGCTGCCACAAAACCTTGCAAGTGCCTTATTCCCCTCCATATAATTTCATGTATTCTCTAATGGTCCGGGTTCGACACAGTACTTATCGGGTCGCTGGGGTGGAGTAGGCTAGATTTTTTTAATTTCCTGAAGGACCAGGTTTGGCACCAGACCTGTCACATAGTTGGAGAGAAGAAGACCAGAAGTCTTTTCTTTCCTCATGGGACAGTTGGGCATCAGACCTGTCAGGTAGTTTGATTGAGGGAAACAGATTATTTTTCTTCGTTGACATGCTGGGAAAGGCTTGGGATTCTTCAAGCTGCAGAGAAAGGGGGACTTTTTTTTTAATGTCTTGATGGTCCAGGTTTGGCCATGGACTCATCAGGTAGTTGATGGAGAAGGAGGGCAGATTATTTTAATCTATAACAGATCATGTTGGGCAGTGCACCAGTTAGGTAGTTGAGGGAGGCATGCAGGATTGTTTTTATTCTCTGATGAGTCCGTTTGGGCACTGGACCCATCAAGAAGTTTGCTGGAGGGGGACGTGTTGGGCAGTGGACTGTTCTGCTGCGCAGCTGGATGGTTAGAACATGCATGGCAGTGTGTTCCTATGTACATTTTGGGGCAGCTGCAGAGCTGAGACTGAGCACTGAGAGAAGGAAACAGCGAGAGAGGCAGTTCACTGCGGGCTGAAGGAGGGGAAGAGGAAGGAACAGGCCGGTAGCAGCAGCAGTGCAGCAGCTGCAACAGCCCCAGATCTCCCAGGCAGTGTTTGAACCCCTCACTGTGACCTGAGTGGACAGGCATAGGGAGAGCAGTGCTTTACTAGCCTGCTCATTCCACCTTCCACTCACCGCTTTCCTGCTGCTTCTCCTCCTCCTGAACTCCATTTGGCTTATATATGGGGCTAGGTTGGGTACGGAACCCATCAGGTAGTTGAAGGTAGGGGGACAGACTTTTTGTTTCCTAATAGGCCATGTTGGGTACCAGACAGGTAAGATAGTTGGAGGGGAGAGAGTAGGACAGATTGTTTTGTTTTTTTAATTCCCTGGCAAGCGGGGTTGGGCACTGGACCTATCAGGTTGTTGGGATGAGGGTCAGATTTTTTTTTTTTTATATTCTCTGTCAGGCCTGGTTGGGTACCAGAAATTATTTTGTATTCTACATTACCTGCGCTATCAGTATGGAACTCCTGTGCCTTGTAAAACGCTTTGGGATACAGTGTGTATGAAATTTAATTATCTAAAACCTAATTCTATTATATTCTATGGTCACTGTACTATCAGAATCATACTTCTTTGCTTTGTAACCCTGTTGGGTCAGGCTGGGCACGAGATCAGGGGCGCCATTTAGGGGCGGGGGGGCAGTCGCCACCCCTGCATTGCAGACCATTCTTGTTTTCTTTTGTTTTTCAGCACCTGGATCCACCCCCACAGCCCCTATGACCAGTTGCTGCCCCCCCATTGAAAGCCGAAATGCCCCCCCCGCACCAGATATTCTATTCTATTCTATTCTACATTCCCTGAGCTACCAGTATGCAACTCCTGTGTCTTGTAAAACACTTTGGGATACAGTGTATGTAAAAATCATTGTATAAAACAAAATTATATTATACTCTACAGTCTCCACGCTACCAGAATCTAACTCCTGTGCTTTGTCAAGCATCAAACCTGTCATAGTTGCGGGGAAAGGACAGATTTTTTTTTCCTGACAGGCTGGTTTGGCCAAACATCCATCAGGTGGTTGGGGGGGAGGGAACATGTATTTTTTTAATTTCCTGGGAAGGAATTATGGTAAATTGATGATACCCACATCTGCCGTTTTTTCCAAAAGACTTTTCTTCGGATGGGGATGTCGGCCAGTGGCGGTGGCCCAGGGCCGGGTGCTTCACTGCTCAGCATGCTGAGCAGGTACGTGCATGGTACAGTGCACTCTGTGTACATATCAGGAAAAGTGCAGCGCTGAGATTGAGCACCAGAGAAGGAAAGACAGTGAGAGAGGGAGTCAGGCAGCAGAGTCGGGATCATGTGCATTTGCATTTACAATCTTGTAAGTGTGCACTGTCTGTCTCCCTCGGTCTGGTCTTCAGTGTTAGTGTGCTGCAGGCTAGAAGTGATGGAGAGGCCCAAACTCACTGGTAGCAGCAGCGTGGCAGCAAAGGGGCACATACTTGTTTTTGATTCCTTGACAGGTTAGGCTGGGTACTGGACCGGTCAGGCTGTTGGGGGGTGATGGACACATTTCTTTATTCCCTGATGGGTCAGGTTGGTCCCTGGACCCATTGGAGAGTTGGGAGAAAGAGGGGGAAATCTAGATCTTCTTAATTACAGACAGCCACAGTCCACAGGTAATGCACCAACACTTTTTTCTTGGTATGCTGCCCCCTGTCAGCATGACTTCATGCAAGTAGGAATATCGGGGGACCTCAACCTTTCTTTTAAAAGTCCAAAGAATAGACTTAAAATCAAATTTCTAACAAAACAGTTTATTGATGCCTCAACATTTTACCTCATGGCTTCCTCAGGGGACTTATTGTCTAAAAAAATTAAAACACAACCTAGTTATGACACCTCTTAATAATGTACATAACATAAAGGTATACACTTTTTAATTTCATTTCACATATCCATAAAGTAAATGAAAATTACGTACCTACCACAATTCGTGATCTTCCAGTGTATCTTCACCATTTATCACTGGTGGGTGTCAGCTGTGAGTGCAGCACCCGTGGGAGCTTTTTTTTTTTTCAGGGGGGGAGGAGCTGGTGCCGATGGCACTACGCACGAGGCCGACACATGGTGTGGCACTCATGGCTTGGTCAGTAATGGCACTTGGCTCCTCCTCCACCTCAGTTCTGCACACCAGAGAGAGAGAGGAAAAGAGAATACAGAAAAAATGAGGGTGGCTCAAGGGAGCACGAGTGATAGCAAAAGGAAAAGATATAAACTGAAAAAGGAATAGGCCAGACAGAGGAGGAGGAGGAGGAGAATCTGGAGCATATGGGCCATAAGGCCCCAGTCCCTGGACAGCCAGAGAAACAGGAAAGGAGAGAAGAGGAGAGAAGAAAGGAAGATAGAGAGAAAGGGGAACAGGGAAGGGAAGGGGGAGGGGGAGGGGACCAGTCAAGACACGATCAACAGCCCAGGAGGAGACATAGAGTGCTTCCAGAGGTAAGCAGCCAGCTTAATGGATAGTTGCTTTGAGTGCAACCGGCAGCACTAAGTCCTCTCAGCTAGAAGGGTGATCGGGAAGGCCCCCCCCCCCGGGTTAACCAGGGAGGGATTCCCCTGGACAGGAGAACACACCTCCCCAGCCAAACTCGCAGGGAGAACCCACAAGATTCCGGGGGTGAGGTCTCACCCACCAACACCTCCTCTATGAGGTGGAGGGAGATTGAAGGGAGTAGAAGAAGAGACAGAGGGAAGTATAAAGGGATAATCCTGTCGGCCCCAACCTCAATCCAAGGGACCTAAGGGACCGGCACACCATGAAGGAGGTGGACCGGTACCGGAGGTTCCCTCAATGGTAGAAGGAAGGGGTCCACTAAGAGTCCCCCCCCCAAAGATTCTCCCAAAGAAGAGGTCCTACTGGCTTTCCTCCCAAAGTAGACCCCCTCCCCCAGTTTTGGGAGAATTGGGTCCTAAGGCTGCAGGAAGGAAGGAGTCCCCCCATAGGACCTAGGGAGGAGAGCCAGCAGGGTGGAGGACGTCCCAGGGACTGAGGCCTTCTGAGGGGAAGGTGGGCAGGATTCAGTGATGAATGATGAAGATACACTGGAAGATCAAGAATTACGGTAGGTACATAATTTTCACATCTTCCCAGTATCAATCTTCACCATTCATCATTGGTGGGTGGGTACCGAGCTCCCCCGAAGGGGGTTCAGCACTTTTCTGAGGAACTAACATACCTCAGCCTCCCGTGGGGGGAAACAACGGGAGGAGGAGACCCATTAAAGACCAGCTGGGGGAAGGAAGGCACCTCTGCAGTTCCCACCTCGCCCTGTGGGAGAAAAGGTGGGCCCCCCAGAGTATGGAGGCAATCACCCTACACCGGGCCAGGGATGATAACCGGGATAGGTGAAGCCACGCCGTCCACCTGATGCAGATCGCTGTCCCTACAAGCCTTGAAGCAACCTCACTGGCATCATAAGATATCCTTGTCTGGTGCCTTGCCAACTCCAGGCCTATCGCAGAGAGGGCCGTGGCCTGCCTGGTTGCCTCTGAATCAGGCAGCAATACCAGTACCTGACCCAGCATTGCCAACAAGTGCCTATTATAGGCAGCGTGGTGCGCCTGATGTGATGCAATGCAAAGAAGCATCCCCACTGAGGAGAAGACTCTCCACCCTGGGTGATCGAACTCCACAGAGTCTGGATCCGGGGGCCGGTTGCAGACCAGATGTCTATGCCTGGTAGGGGTGTCCCGTTATGTCAGTTCAGTAGGGGGATACGGCAATGAACCTGGAGACCTCTGGAGTGCAGTAACAATGCTGACAGTCCAACGGGGCTGGAGCTGGGGCAGATAGAAGCTGCCAGGTGCTGTACGATGCCTCCTGGAAAGAAATAGGCAAGGACAGGATGACCAAGTGGTCCACACTGTATTCACCTAAGAAGGCTTGATTTGTATGCTCAGTATTACGTCAAGCAATATAGGAAAAAGAAACTTGCAGGTCCTCGACCAGCCTCATGAGGAAGCGCAGATACTGTGTCTGATCAGCGTTAGAGCACAGGTGAACAGAGATCTCCTCTTTCTTGATGGAGGAAGATGAGAAAGCTAAGGAACCTGACAATTCAGAATCCGGTTGCATTAGGGGAGAAAGGCGAAAGACCTGCTTGTCCATAGCCCTAAAATAGTGGGGGGAATTCACAGCCTGGGATCTGAACTGTTCCCAGGTCAAAGGTCTCAAAGGACCCACATGGCCTGGGAGAAAAGGGGCTGGACACAGAAGCAAGGGAGAAAAACTCATCGTAGCAAGTGAAGCACCTCTGCCAGGGCTAGGAGACCTAGCAGGCGATCCCGGACGACCAGGGGATCCTCAGGTCTGCTCTATCAATGGCCGCTGAAGCAGCCTGAAGCAGTCCGGACTGAGCCTTGTAGGGGAAGCATCCATATGAGAGGACCAGGGCTGCATGAGTCCAAAAGGGCAGACCCCAACCCCACCCAATGAGGACTCCCTCAAAGGAGATGAGGGAGAGAACTTAGGCTCAGCACTGCAGCTCCTTCCTGAGCCCCAAAGGACTACAAAGGAGTGCCTCAGCCCCTCGCCCCATCCCCTCAACCCCACCGACTCTGAGGAAGACCTCTTCCTCACACCCTGTGCCATGGAACCCCCCAATTCCACAGGCCCCTAAGGACAGCTACAGAGGAGGGGGCTCCGGTCCCAGCATCAGGAAGGGGGGGCAACACCAGGGACAGCAGCTGACCCCTCCCCTAACATCCAGACCACCACACCCTCAGCCCTGGGACCACTATCCTGAGTGGCACCGCCATCGGCATGGGAGTTGGCACTGACCGTAGTCACCGTAGCCATGGGAGGGGGCACCTGGGATGGTGCAAGGGTCCTGGGCCCTGGAGAGTCACCAACTCTGAGGAGTCAGGTCACCAGTCTGGATTGGCCTCTCAATCATTCAGCTCCAGAGAGGAGATCCAAAAGACCTCCAGCCTGTTGACCCCAGTGGCTCTCCCGCCTATGGCACCACGAGTAGCACTGCTAGCAAGCCCAGTACCCCTTATGGTGCCATCCCAATCACCAGGGCTGTGGATAGCTCCAGGATCCAAGATGAAACTGGTAGGTGGCACCGAGGAATGCCCCACGTCAGGCCCAACGACTGTGGGTCCCGACAACGGGGAAGCCTGCACCTCTAAGGAGGTGACTGCCAGGGTGGTGCTCTCGGCCCGGCCCCAGGTGGAACCAGACCGGCCCTCTGAGAGGTCTCCTCCATGGCAAGGCTGGAAGAGGAGGAGGAGGAGAAGGAGGCATCCTCACCGGACTGTATAAGCCCAGGAGAGACCCAGAAGAAAGGTGAAGAAACCTACGCTTGGACTGACGACAGCGACGCTGGCCCCCCTAAAGTCTACGGAGCCCTGCCAACATTAAACGTACTGTATTCAAGAACGTGGCAGTCCACCGAGAAGCAAGCATCACAGTGATCCATGTCATGTTGAGGTCCAAGGCAGGTAAGGCAAACATCATGCCGGTCCATCATGGAAAAATGCCAGCCACAAGGACACCAACGCATGGGAGGCTGGTCCACCTTAGAAGAGTGCTTTTTGTCCTCTGAACCGGGCATGATGTAAGTGGAAAACTAAAATTACAAACACAGTGCAGACTTGACGCCACTCAGGTAAAAAAACAAAGGTCTTACCGGGATTACAGGAATGGCGTCAAGTAACTTGGATGGCACAATCAAGGCAAAGCAAAGAAGAATGGCATCAACGGCATCGAGAAACATGGCTCGAACTTGAGGTGCGGTGCCATGCCGAAGACTAGGTCGCTGACCCAGAAGAAAACTATGAAGCAGTTGTGAGGTGCTGTCTTGAACGGCGGGAGAAGCAGACTGAGGCGGAGGAGGAGCCAACGGCCATTACTGGCCAACCCATGAGCACTACACCGTGCGTCAGCCTCATGGGCGGTGCCATTGGCACCGGCTCCTCCCCCTTGGAAAAAAAAAAGGCTCCCGCGGGATGCGGCGTGCATGGCTAACACCCACCAGTGATGAATGGTGAAGATTGACACTGGGAAGATCTACTAATACCTGTCAATATCCTCTGTATTACACTTTCAATAAGCTTCAAAATAATGTTTAAATCATTGCAATAATTACCCTGTAATAAATGTACAAAAATTACAGATGTTTTTAAAATGGTCATATCCAAGGCATTCCACTTAAGGTCTGCAAAATACAGAGTACCCTCCTTAACTAAACAGTTCCGCAGCAGATGCACAGTACTAAGCCAAATTTCTTAAATCATTTTTTCTGTTTCGTAATGCAGTTCCAAAATTCAGCAATGTGAAATCATTATAAAAAAATATATGCTAATATCTTATTCATTCTTCTCATGTTACACTGAAATAATTTTCATTGTGGATGCCAGCTGACAGGTTAGGCTGGGTACTGGACCCTTCAGGCTGTTGGGGGGTGGAGGATACATTTATTTATTCCCTGATGGGTCAGGTTGAACACTGGAGATTCTACTCTACATTCCCTGCATTACTGGTATGGAACTCCTGTAGCTTGTAAAGCACTTTGAGATACAGTGTGTATGAAAGTCATTATAAAAAACAAAATTCTATTACATTCTACTCTACAGTCCCTGCATGACCAGAATCTAACTCCTGTGCCTTGTATTCCTTGATGAGTCAGGTTGGTCCCTGGACTCATTGCGTAGTTGTGGAAAGAGGGGGGGGCAGATTTTCTGTTATTCTGACAGACTGGGATGGGCACCAGACCCCTCAGATAGTTGGTTGATGGGCCAAATTCTCTTATACCCTGTTGCACCAGGCTCAGCATCAGAACTGTTATTTTATTTTATTTTACATTCCTTGGGCTGCCAGTATTTAACTCCTGTACCTTGTAAAACACTTTAGGATACACTGAGTATGACAGTCATGATTTCAAACTAAACTTTTGTATTCTATACTCCATGCACTACCAAAATCTAACTCATGCTTTATAAAGCACCAAATCTGTTAGGTAGTTGGGGGGGGGGCAGATTTTATGTACTCCCTGATGGCCTGGGTTGGGCACCACATAATCTTGCACTGGCAGTTTTCAATGTAATAGTAGTGTGAGCATGCATGGGGTTTGATAGGCTGGAAATAATAATCTCCTTGTAAGTAAGCATGATGAAAAGATTAAAACTGTTTTTATGTTAGCCAGGTGATGTTTTTCAAATTGCCTGTCTTGCACCCTCTCAGCGTTGGACTGGTCTACAAGGATACCTGAAAAATGCAATCAGAATGCCAGATTTGCCACAGAAATGATAAAGACTACCACCAGTAACACAGAGGGCTGAGGCACTTAAAGCGCCTTACCTCTCCCACGCTGGCGACCTGAGTTCAGTAATGAGCTCCGGCCGCCAGAGGTTGGCTGGTGGGAGGAGGGCTGGGAGTAGGCTTGAGCAGCCGTCAGGCAGCTCTCCTCTCCCAGATTGGGGAGGCTGGTCTTCCTGGTGCTTGGCTGCCACTGAGCCAAGGCTTGGTGGTAGTGGCATGCAAATGGGGGGTTGGCATTAGGCCAGGTGGGTGGAGCGAAGCTGCCGGTTCTGGTGTGTGTGTGCGCCTCCACGCACATGCATAACCGAGTTTGCTGAGACTCCGGGGAGTAATAGGGGAGAAAAGCCAGAGGAAAACATATGGGCACAATGATGGCGTTGATGCAAACTCACCACACCTCCACCCGCCATGTCACCAGGCTGGCCTGCAGCAAGGCACAGGATCATGTGCTTTGGGGGCAGGACAGATCTGTCTTCCTCTTCTTAACCTGCCACAGGGGGTAACCTCACCATGGGGGGGGTCCTGGGGAGACAGTGGGAAAGGGTGCAGGCCGGCTGAAGGGAGCCCTCCCTTGTCATGCCCCACAGGACAAAGTGCTGGAAAAAAATGAAGTAACATTACACACTAACCTAAGAGCATTAGATAGCCCTGGTGACCCGTGTAAGAAGGGTCAATAAAACAGAAACATAGTGTCTTCATAGCCCAAACCAAGAATAAAGGGTGATGAAGACCAATGAACAGGCTAGGGTGATCCGGGGGCATGGTGGGTGGGTATGTGACTCAATGGTAAAGGTATTCCTAGAAGATCAAGAATTACAGTGAGTACATCGTTTTTATATCTTCTAGGAATCAATCTTCACCATTGATTCACACAAACGGGTTAGAGTACCAAACTCAAATGAAAGTCTCCTGGGTCAGGGTAATAGGAGCTGAAGCTCACTCAGGACAAAAGTCCATTTAGGATGGCCACACTAAAGGAGGCATGCTGCCTGGCATGGACATCCAGGGCATAGTACTTGATGAAGGTGTACACTGTGCTCCAATGACCTTCCAACTTGACTTGCACAATAGCACAGCAGTGATGAAGGCAACTGACATTCCAAGCAAAAATACACTTGACTGTAACAGGTTGTCCCATCCAATTAGGATCAAAGGAGATAAAGATCTACTTAGAGTGCCTGAAGTCCTTGGCTCTGTCAAGGTAGAACTTCAGGGCTCTCCTGACATCCAGAGAATGGAGAATATACTCTCCTTCATTCTGGAAGTTAGGAAAGTATGTAGGCAGCACAAGAGGATGATTTAAGTGAAACTCCAACACAACGTTGGGTAAGAACTTGAGAGTGCATGTGGAAGAGGGGTGCATGTGGAGGACTACTTTGTCCCTGTGAAAAACAGTATACAGAGGATTTGTGACCAAAGCATGAATCTCAAACTCTGTGGGCAGAGATAATGGCCACTAGGAAAGCCGTTTTCCAAGTTAGGAACTTCAGATCACACGTAGCTATGGGTTCAAAGGGCTGACGAGTGAGCATGTCCAACACAAGGTTGATATCTAAGGCAGCCACAGGTTCCCTAACTGGAGGCCTTGTGTGCAAAATGCCCTTCAAGAACCACTGAAAAAGAGTCAGCTGGGCTAGACAGAGGTTCTGTACAGGCTTGTACACAATGAAGAAAGGAGGCTTACTAGCGGGGTGCCGCAGGGTTCAGTACTGGGACCGGTCCTTTTTAATGTCTTTATAAGTGACATTGCAGAGGAACTGGAAGGAAAAGTATGTCTCTTTGCAGATGACACAAAGATCTGCAACAGGGTTGATACACAAGATGGAGTGGAAAGGATGAGAAGGGACTTGGCAGGGTTGGAGGAATGGTCAAATGTATGGCAGCTCAGATTCAATGCAAAGAAGTGCAAGGTAATGCACATGGAAAACAAAAACCCAGGGGAAGAGTACACAATGGGGGGTGAGATACTGACAACAGTAAAAATGGAAAGGGACCTGGGGGTAATTATATCAGATGACCTAAAGGTGGGCAAGCAATGTGAGAAGGCAGTAAGGAAGGCTGGAGGGATACTGGGATGCATAGGAAGAGGCATCAATAGTAGAAAACAGGAAGTTGTTATCCCTCTGTACAGACAGTTGGTGAGACCCCATCTGGAGTACTGTGTGCAGTTCTGGAGACCCCATCTCCGCAAAGACATAGAGTGGAGGCTGTCCAGAGGAAGGCAACCAAAATGGTGCAGGGTCTGCACCAGAAGACATATGAAGAAAGACTAAAGGAGCTTAATATGTATACCCTTGAGGAAAGAAGGGAGAGAGGGGACATGATAGAAACTTTCAAGTACCTCAAGGGAATCAACAAAGTCCAAGAGGGTAACATCTTTTAGAAAAAGAGATGTGCACGAACAAGGAGGCACAATTTGAAGATAGAGGGGGAACGGCTCAGAGGTAATGTGAGGAAGTATTTTTTCATGGAGAGGGTTGTGGATGCATGGAACAGCCTCCCTGAGGAGGATGTGAAGTCAAGAACAGTGGGGGAATTCAAGAATGCATGGGACAGACATAAGGCAGTCCTAGTGGTGGGTAAGAGGAAGCAAGCTGTTGGTTAACTAGGATCTGCAGCTTATCTGTTAAGTAGAAAAACGGGCAGACTAGGTGGACCAAGCGGTCCTTATCTGCTGTCAAATTCTATGTTTCTATGTTTCACTAGACAAGGTTCTGGAGTACTTGTTGGACCTCTGTGATGCAGGCTTGCAATAGTCTACAGTTAAGGTCCACTTATAACATGGGTTAGCAAAAGTCAAGTTGTAATTGACTGAATAACATCACCTGACTGTGTGTTAATGTCTGTTAACATACAGTTAGGGTGAAAAGGTTCCCCAGATCCTGAATCAGTGGGCACAACAGATTTTGTTTGCTGCTCGACAGCAGAAACATGAAAAGCAGCCAATTGCAATGGGCTGCTTAATGAGCAGTAATCGGCTCCTCACCCACCCACCCGCTGATATCCACATACTGCACTCTGAATTGGGGACAGAGTACTCTTCTTCTGCTGTATCACTCACCCCACATGTGTCTTGTCTTGCCCACCCACCCACCACATGGATCACCGATACTGCATAGTGACCATGGAGAGGGAGTGACACAGTTGTATGTTTTTTTTTCTCTCTCTGTAGTGTCTCTCTCTCTCTCTCTGTCTCTCTGTCGAGAGCTGCAGCACTTTGACAGAGTGAGAGTGCTGCTGAATGGGCTTCTCTCTGTCAGTGAAAGCCCAGTCACTGATACACCCAGCATCACTCAGTAGCCACATGGAGAGGGAGAGAGAGACACCGTGATCATTCGTGTAACTGGCCTGACTTGTAACAGAGAGTAATAGAGAGAGAGAGAGAGAGAGAGAGAGAGAGAAAGACAGCATAACATCCTCCCAATATGTGTCTGTGTGTGTCCCTCTGTGATCGGTGGCTTTGTGCTGTGCATTCCTGCCTCCCCACCTCAGCCGCCCCAGCCAGCCAGACAACACTAACCCACTGTTGCTGTTACCTCATCCTGTCATTCATTCCTAAAAGACAGAGAAACTGCCTGCTGTACAGACACCAGGACACTGACAATGTCTGATGTATAGGTAGACAGATAGCAATGTGTTGTGTTGTTTTCACCGGCTGCCCAGTGCTCTGCGCTCCCCATCCTCTGGTGACCAACAGCCAAGAGAGTAGGTCAGTAGAGACACAGAAAGAGCAGGTGACAGCGTTTTTTTTCCCCGCAAACCCAGAGACACACAGTGAGCAAGTGGGAGAGATGGAGAGAGAGAGAGAGAGTTCTGGGGCAGAGCGAGAGAACAGTAGCCGCACAGCACACTCCAAACTCCGAAGGACGGGGAGGTGTGTCGGTGTCTCTCCATTGCTACCTTTGTCTCCCCACCTCCCAACAGTGAACAGGGAACCCTGGTGGAGAGACAGAGGAGTGAGGGGAGAGAGAGGGAGAGAGAGGGAGAGACAGAGAGAGAGAAAGAGATGGAGAAAGAGGGGGAGAGAGTGAGAGAGAGGGAGAGAGAGAGAGAGAGCATGACACACACACATAGTGACAGGGAAATCTGGGCAAGTGTTTCAGAAGTCCTGCAGACAGTGCTCTCTCTCTCTTTGTCTCACTCTCTGCAGTGGGAAGGAGTTGTCCGTGTCTGTGGGATGTTTTGTCTTGGGGGATGCGACGGGGGACAGCAACATCAAAATCCCCTCCTATCTGTTTCATTCTCGAGTGGTGCACTCTTCTCTCTTTCTGTCTCTTTCTCAGCCATGTGAAACAGCGGGTCTGCGATTGACAGACTGATCCCATTTCCAACCCTTGTCTGGTTCAAGCATTTCCCCTTTCCCTTGCATTGTTGCGAGCAGCAGTCTTAATCTGCACTGCTCCGTGTGGCACTTGTGCCCAGCATTTAAAGCACACCATTCCAGTTATAAGTAGTGTCACAGTCCCGCAGTATGATTTTACAGAAGCGGGACACAAACTACAGCTTCAGTGTGTGTGCTGCGCTGTGAGTGTGGGTGCAGGAGACAGTGTGAGACAGAGACAATCATTGTGCAGCTACAAATTGTCTCCAGGTCTCTCCTGTTAACATAGCTGACCGGGGTCCAGACACAGCATTCTCCCTATCTGTCTCTGTTTACAGTATTGCCATCCAGTCAGTGAAACATTCCCTCTCTGTCCTGCAGTTCCACGTGAGTGCATCAGTTGCACAGTGGAACTACTTTGTGGGGTGGAAGAACACATACAAAACTTTTATATATTTTATCCTAATAATGAAATTTCTGTTTATGTTACCACAATAATTGTTACTCCATGTTATAAGCGCAATAACCAACTCCAGGATGTGCTGTTATTGGGGATTAGTGCCTACCCGGGTGCTGTGAGGGCACACAGCCTGCAGCCTTGTGCCTCACAACGCACCCAGGTGTGCGTTAATCCCCAATAACAGCACACCCTGTCATGGGTTATTGCTTACTTGTGCACTGTTTCATCATGCCACAAAACATAGAAACATAGAATTTGACGGCAGATAAGGACCGCTTGCCCCACCTAATCTGCCCATTTTCCTACCTAACAGATAAGCTGCAGATCCTAGTTAACCAACAGCTTACTTCCTCCTACCCCCCACTAGGACTGCCTTATGCCTGTCCCATGTATTCTTGAATTCCTCCACTGTTCCTGACTCCACGACCTCCTCAGGGAGGCTGTTCCATGCATCCACAACCCTCTCCATGAAAAATACTTCCTCATATTACCTCTGAGCCGCCCCCTCTATCTTGAAATTGTGCCCCCTTGTTCTTGCACATCTCTTTTTCTGAAAGATGCTACCCTCTTGGACTTTGTTGATTCCCTTGAGGTACTTGGAAGTTTCTATCATGTCCCCTCTCTCCCTTCTTTCCTCAAGGGTATACATATAAAGCTCCTTTAGTCTTTCTTCGTATGTCTTCTGGTGCAGACCCTGCACCATCTTGGTTGCCTTCCTCTGGACAGCCTCCACTCTGTCTATGTCTTTGCGGAGATGGGGTCTCCAGAACTGCACACAGTACTCCAGATGGGGTCTCACTAACTGTCTGTACAGAGGGATAACAACTTCCTGTTTTCTACTATTGATGCCTCTCCTCTGCACCCCAGTATCCCCCAGCCTTCCTTACTGCCTTCTCCATTGCTTCCCCACCTTTAGGTCATCTGATATAATTACCCGAGGTCCGTTTCCATTTTACTGTTGTCAGTATCTCACCCCAATGTGTACTCTTCCCTGGGTTTTTGTTTCCCAGGTGCATTACCTTGCACTTCTTTGCATTGAATCTGAGCTGCCATACATTTGACCATTCCTCCAACCTTGCCAAGTCCCTTCTCATCCTTTCCACTCCATCTTGTGTATCAACCCTGTTGCAGATCTTTGTGTCATCTGCAAAGAGACATACTTTTCCTTCCAGTTCCTCTGCAATGTCACTTATAAAGACATTAAAAAGAACTGGGCCCAGTACTGAACACTGCAGTACCCCGCTAGTTACCCCTCCTTTCTTCACTGTGGACTTCATTTACTACTACCGTTTGCGTCCTGTTGTCTAGCCAATTTTTTATCCAGGCTACCACCTTGGGACCCACTCCAAGACTGGCTAACTTGTATATTAATCTTTTGTGTGGGACTGTATCAAATGCCTTGCTAAAATCTAGGTAGGCCATGTCCACAGCCCCTCCCTGGTCTACTACTTTGGTCACCCAGTCAAAGAAATCTATTAGATTCGTCTGACACGACCTTCCGATTGTGAATCCATGCTGCCTTGGGTCCTGTGCCCCACTGGCCTCTAGGTACTCAACAGTTCTTTCCTTCAGGAGTGATTCCATCATTTTCCCTACCACTGAGGTCAAACTAACTGGTCTGTAGTTTCCTGCCTCTGTCCTGCTCCCACTTTTGTGAAGAGGAATCACATCCGCCCTCCTCCAGTCCTCAAGTATCACCCCATCCTCCCATGATTTGTTAAAGAGAGTAGTCAGCGGTGTCACTAGTTCTACCCTTAGTTCTTTTAGAATTCTTGGGTGAATCCCATCAGGCCCCATTGCTTTGTCCACCTTCAATTTTATTTGTTCTTTCAGAACCCTTTCTTCTGTAAATGGACAGGTATCGACCCCTGTCTTCAGAGTGTTTCTCTTGTTTGGTTTAGGTACCTCCCCCTCCTCTTCTTTGTGAATACTGAGCAGAAATATTCATTCAGTATCCCTGTTTTTTCACTGTCACCCTCTACCCACATTCCCTCCCCTTTATTAAGCCTCAGTATCCCTCCTTTGGTCTTTCTTCGCTCCCTAATGTACCTATAAAAGGTCTTATCCCCCTTCTTAACAGAGTTGGCTATCCTTTCCTCGGTTTGGGCCTTTGCTATTCTGACTGCTTTCCCAGCCTCTTTCTGCTTTAACTGATAAAGTTCTCTGTCCTGCTACTTATGTGTTCCCTTATATTTCCTGAATGCTATCCTTTTCTCCTTAACCTTCCCTGCCACCTCTTTTGACAACCATAGCTGTTTTTTCCTTTGTTGTGTTTTGTTGATTTGCATTACACAAAGGCTTGTTGCCTCTGTGATGGCTGTTTTGATAACTCCCAATTGTTCCTCCACCCCTCCTTCTTGCCTGTTTGCTAGTGCTTTTCTGAGGCACTCTCTCATTTTCCCAAAGTCAGCCCTCCTAAAGTCCAACACTCATGCTTTTGTATGGCTATGTTTATCGTGAACCACACTGTTTGGTGGTTGCTTGTTCCCAGATAGCTAACCACTTCTAAATCTGAGATTCTTTCTCTGTCCCCATTTGAGAGTACCAGATCTAAGATTGCTCCCTCCCGAGTGGGTTCCAATACTAGCTATCTGAGGCATGCCCCCTGTAGGGCATCAAGAATGACCCTGCCCTTGGATGTGCCTGCAGCTCAGGTGCTCCAGTTAACATCTAGCATATTCGGGTCCCCCATCAAAAATATATCTCCTTTTTCTGCCATTCTAAGGATGCCTTCTATCATTTCCTTGTCCATTCCCTCCCCCCTGAGATGGAGGTCTGTATACAACCCCATGCGGATTGTGGTGCCATTTGCTGTTTCCAGGGTGACCCAGAGTGCCTCATCTGCTCCCTGTTTACTCTTTACATCTGTTGCTTTGATCCCTTCCTTTACACAGAGAGCTACTCCTCCTCGTCTTTTACCCTCCCTGTCCCTCCTGTAGATCGTGTATCCTGGTATGTTGACATCCCAGTCATGGTTCTCTGTGTACCATGTTTCTGTGACTGCCACAATATCCAGACAACCCTCTTCTATCAAGGCCACTAGTTCAGGGAGCTTGTTACACAGACTACAGGCATTGGTACTCATCACCCTCCACTTTTTGATGGCCTTACCCCTTTTATCCCCATTCCTGTCCTTACTGCCTTTGCCTTTTTTTACATTACCTCTGTCCTGCTCCCTAATGATTTTTCTACCTTGATGTTTACCTCACTAATTACCGTGTTTTGTGGGGAAGGCTGAGATTTCCTGCTCCTTTTCAGTGCCTCCCCTTGGCTAGTTTAAATTCTTGCCAATGAAGCATTTAAACCTCTCACCTAGGATCCTGGTTCCCCGAACAGATGCAGACCATCGCGCCAGTATGAGTCTGCATCCCTCCAAGTAGCTCCCCAGTCCCCAATGAAGCCAAAACCTGAGCTCCACACCAGTTTTCAACCATTTATTGAATTCCCTGGTGAGAAGTACCCTAGCATCACCCATGCCATAGACAGGCAGCACCTCAGAGAAGGTTACCATATGCGTTACTTGTCTAAGGCCCCTCCCCAACTCTACAAACTCCTCTTGTACTGCTCTGATCCCATTCCTAGTCTGGTCATTTGTCCTTAGGTGGACAATGACATCCAGCTCCCTCCCTCATGCAGCTGCTCCCACGATCCTGAGGATTCGCTTCCTGTCCCTCCAAGCCGTGGCGCCAGGCAGGCATCTTACCTCCCTCTCCCCTTCATCTCCCATTTCTACCCCCTAATGATCGAGTCCCCCACCAGGAGTTGTTTGCTTCCCCTGTGGGGTCCCATGCCACCCTCCTGTGGGTCTCCTTTGTGAAGGTTCCCAGCATCCTTCTTGGTCTCCACTGCAGGTGCCTCCAGAAAGGAACCACTATCCACCAGAAGAGCATATGGATTGTGGAGAGGTACAGCTGGAGGGATGCAACACTGTTTCACCACCCTTTCCATCCCTGAGCCCATCCTGGTCCAGGCTCTCCTCTTTCTTGGCAACCTCTAAGGTAGTGGCATTGGCCATGGTGGTCCCTGGGTGGGGGAGGAGGTTTCACGAATCCTAGCCAGGCCAGGTCAGCCTGGAGACGGGCAACCTCCTCCCTCAGACCAGAGAGGTGCCTCAAATAGGGCAGCATCGCAGCCTCCAGAATGTCTCCCGGAAAAATGCCGCCCCACAGCCATTGCACTGCACCACTCCTATCATGTCTTATTTTGTGTCCCCTCTCCTGTTTCTCTGTATGCTTACTCTCTCCTCTCCTTACAACTCTCACCCTTCCTGTTCTGGGACAGCAACTTCCTATATTTTTCAGTAACCTCCTGTTTCCTTGCTCAGTGTCAGACCACCAGCAGCTGGGGGGGGGAGTGAGCTACTTTTTTCCTTTATGGTTGACAAAACCAATGTTTCTCTATGATCCTTCCCTTCCTACTGCAAAACAGGAAGTTCCTGTTGTCAGTCAAATCCAGTGGCTATAAAAGTAGAAGTGGCTTAGGGTGGGTGGGATGGAGGGCAATTAGTAAGAAAAAAGGCTAGCAACAGGAAGTTGTAATTTGAGTCACCTGCTTTTATATTGTCTAAGCCACACCCCCAATTAAGCTCTCTCTCCTCCTACTGATTTAGCAAAGTAAGTTGATACAGTACCCTTGCCAGCACAGAACACACACTGACTTTCTTTCTTTTCTTATTTTTAACTCTAAATAAGACCCCTTCTACTTCTAATAAAGTATATGTCTGCTTAATCTCAACAGACACTGAGTCCTGCTGAGATAGAAGTGTTAAATTACCAAGAAAATGGTAGCTTCTTTGAGTTAGCTGCTTTCTGCTCTACATGCAAGGCTAGCAACAGGAAGTTATAATTTGAATCACCTGCTTTTATATTGTCTAAGCCACACCCCCAATTAAGCTCTCTCTCCTCCTACTGATTTAGCAAAGTAAGTTGATACAGTACCCTTCCCAGCACAGAACACACACTGACTCCCTTTCTTTTCTTTTTTAACCCTAAATAGACCCCTTTTACTTCTAATAAAGTATCTGTCTGCTTAATCTCAACAGACACTGAGTCCTGCTGAGATAGGTTTCATAGGTTTATTCAAGCCGAGGATGGAATTACCATCCTATGAGGCTCGCCTTCCAGTTATTATTGACTTAAAAATTTACTATCTCTAAAAAATAGGTCTATACCATTCTTAAATTCCTTCATAGTTGTACTATTAACAATATCGTTTGGTAAGTTATTCCAGAATCGCACAACTCTTAAACTATACCAATATTTCCGAAAATTGTGTTCCCAGATTTGTTGATACATTTGTTTATTATGTTTCCTTAAACTAGTCTTCCCTAATTTATATGGGAACCCTAGTTCCTTTAGTAGCTTGTCATCCTCAATACTCTTGTATAGGAAGCACAGATCTCGATTACGATAGTGTAATGAATAAAGATTTAGACTAACCAATCTATTAAAGTATGTTTCATTTTCTAGTCCTTTTACTTTTTTGGTAAATCTTCTCTGGACTCCCTCGATATTTGATATGTCCTCTTTATTATAGGGTGACCAAACCCTTGCACAATATTCAAGGTGGGGCCTGACCAATGTGACATACAGGGGCATCAACACACTCCTATCTCTACTTACTATATGCTTAAGTATACAGTTTAAAATCTGGTTTGCCTTCCTCAGTTGCTTTCTACAATGTACTCTAAACTTCAAGTCCTTTGTAACTGTGATTCCCAGATCTTTTTCCTCAGTTACAACCCCTAATACAGTGTTATCTATTTGATAAGTAGCTTCTATGTTATTTTTCCCCAAATGCATAACCTTACATTTGGTTTGTTTAGCTCTAGCTTATTACTAATTGTCCAATCATGTATTGTATTCAGTGCATGCTGGAGTACTAGTATATGTTCATCTTTATTTGTGACCACACCCAATCTGCAATCATCGGCAAACTTTTGCATCCATATATTTTTATTGCTGATCTTTAATGAGGAAATATATATATTAAACAGACTGGGGCCCAACACAGATCCCTGAGGCACTCCACTGGTCACCACAGCCCACTCAGAGTAATCCCCATTTATGACCACCCTCTGTCTTCTATCTCTCAACCAATCAGTAATCCACCTACATATATTGATGGGTAGTTTTATATTTTCTAACACCAACAATAATTCCTTATGTGGCAATTTGTCAAAAGCCTTAGCAAAATCAAGAAAGACCACATCCACAGGGTTCCCAATGTTCAATTCTCTATTAACTTTTTCATAAAAGGTCAACAAGTTGGTCTGACATGATCTATTCTTCACAAATCCGTGCTGTATAGGGTCACTCATATCCTGTGCCTCCAGGTGTTCTTCTATAATATCTTTTATTATATTCTCCATGAGTTTTCCCAGTATTGATGTCAAACTTATAGGCCGAAAATGTTCTGGTTGAGTGTTAGGTCCTTTTTTTAAGATGGGTATAATATTTGCCAACTTCCAATCATGCGGGACAGTACCTGTATTAATAGATGTTTGAAATATGTATGTCAAAGGATGGGTCAATTCACATGCCAGTTCCTTTAGAATTCTGGGGTGCAAACCATCTGGACCTGGAGATTTATTTGGATTTATGCCAAGTAACTGTTTATAAATATTGTCTGGGTTCAATCTTATTGTTTCTAACTCAAGAGGTAATAATGTATTATATGTATCCGTATCGTTTGAATTATACACCGAACAAAAGTATTTGTTTTGAATATTCGCCATATGTTGATTAGAAGCTGTAGGTCCTTCATCGATAGAAAGGACCTATACCAGTTGAAATCTTCCTCCGTTTATTAATATAAGAAAGAAACTTTTTGTTATCCTGTACTCTCTTAGCAATGTTATACTCAAATATGGATTTAGTCTTCCTAATATCCATTTTAACTTTTGACATTCCTTATATTCAGTGTTTAATTTCACCATTTTATGAACTTTTAGCTTCTTAAATAGTCTATTCTTTTTATTTATTAATTTTTTAATTTTTGTGGTGAGCCAGGCAGGTCTTATAGATCTGTTCTTATGGTATTTGGTAGTTACAGGAACAAATTCGGTAGTTAAGTCCTCCAATTTAGCTTTAAGAGAATCCACATACTTTGAATGGGTTTATTGCCAAATTCAGAAGTCCATTCCCAACATCCTAATTTGGTTTTCATATTATGGAAATCAGCTTTACCCATATTTAGTTTTACGGTAGTTCCCGTAGGTTTCCTAATTTCGGTTTCCTTTATATTAAATGATACAATATTATGATCACTGGTACCTAATGGGGCACCTACTACCACAGAGATTACTATGCCTTTCATATTAGTAAATATCAAATCAAGAATATTATTGCCCCTTGTGCCCTCTTGGACCATCTGGTCAAGACCCATGTGATCCATTATATCAATATATTGCCTTTCTAGGGGACAAGTGCCCATGCCTTTTACCCAGTCAATATTTGGTAAATTAAAATCACCAGTTATCAGTAATCTAGTGTTTGGGTCCAATTTCTCAAAAATGTTCATTAATATTCTGTCATCATCACGTGACATAGATGGTGGTCTATAAAGTAAACCTAATATCATTTTTGGTCTATTAGTCGGTATTAGTTGAACCCAAAGGAGTTCAATTTGACCTACATCCCATTTTAGTTCTTCTGATGCAATATCTTTGTGAATATAAATTGCCAGACCTCCCCCTTTTCTATACTTTCTACAATAGGAATAGAGTTTATAACCCTCAATTTCCTTATCCCATTCATTGTTTTCATCCCACCATGTTTCAGTAACCAAGGCTATATGTACTTGATTACTGTGTAGAATTGTTATTAGCTCGTCATATTTGTTCAGTAGACTTCGGGCATTAATCAGAATGGCATTCCACCCCTTTATGTCTTCAAGGGAAGATGGGTTAATGTTTAAGTTTTATAGTCTGTACCCCCCCTCCTATCCAGTTTAAATGGAAATTAACAACCTCCTGAAATTTTTTACCCAAAATCCTAACTCCGGCAAAATTTAGATGAACACCATCATTCCTATATAATGAATTTCTGCTAAATGTTTTTCATTATCCATAAAACCTATCCTTCTTCCTCACAGTAATGTCTAAGTTTCCCATTAATGAATGATATCTGTTTATTTGAAACAATTTATTTCCTTGCATTGAGGTTAATCCAGAAATAATAATTTCCCCACAACGGTTCCTTACTGCATCGACAATAATCTTATAGTCCCTTTGCATGGAAATCCAATTTGTTTTGCCTACGTCATTGGTCCTTACGTGTAAGATAACTAGAGTGTGTTTTCAAAGAGACCTTGTAGCATGCCAACTATATCATGTATTTTAACTCCAGGTAAGGAGCTAACTGTGGTATGTTCATTTCGATTATAACATATGTAGGTATCTATGCCCCTGATAATTGAATCCCCTATTATCAAAATATCCCTTTCTGTCAGTTTATTTACATCAGGTAATTTATTTCCATCAGGAAGGGAGGGGTTTTCCTGATTTATGTTACTACCCGAGACCTCTTTTGGTTCCTGTATACATTCTAAATTATTAGATGTTATAATATCACCTGATAAACTATTCCCAATGTTTACAGAATCATCTTTAGCTAAACACTCAAAACTATTCAGTACATCAACTGTGATAAATGACTGAGGCACCTCACTAGTCTCATTGTCATCATTTGTATTATCAAGGTGAACGGAATTATTCAAAGTCAACATTTGTCTACTACTAACATCGCATACAGCCTCGTCAATATATTCTTCTAATTTTGAAATGTCTTTATATGTCTGTATTCTAGCCTCCAGTTCGAGTACTTTCTTTTTCAATTCAGAGTTTATAATACATTTAGCACATATAAAGTCTGAGTTTGCACCTTCTTCCGTGTACATAAGGCATTCCCGGCATGATGTTAAATTACTAAGAAACTGGTAGCTTCTTTTAGTTAGCTGCTTTCTGCTCTACAAGCAAGGCTAGCAACAGGAAGTTGTAATTTGAGTCACCTGCTTTTATATTGTCTAAGCCACACCCCCAATTAAGCTCTCTCTCCTCCTACTGATTTAGCAAAGTAAGTTGATACAGCACAGTTCCCAACACAGAACACACACTGACTTTCTTTCTTTTAATTTTTTTAATCCTAAATAAGACCCCTTCTACTTCTAATAAAGTATCTGTCTGCTTTATCTCAACAGACACTGAGTCCTGCTGAGATAGAAGTGTTAAATTACTAAGAAAACGGTAGCTTATTTTAGTTAGCTGCTTTCTGCTCTACAAGCAAGGCTAGCAACAGGAAGTTGTAATTTGAGTCACCTGCTTTTATATTGTCTAAGCCACACCCCCAATTAAGCTCTCTCTCCTCCTACTGATTTAGCAAAGTAAGTTGATACAGTACCCTTCCCAGCACAGAACACACACTGACTTTCTTTTCATTTTTTTAATCCTAAATAAGACCCCTTCTACTTCTAATAAAGTATCTGTCTGCTTAATCTAAACACTGAGTCCTGCTGAGATAGAAGTGTTAAATTACTAAGAAAATGGTAGCTTCTTTTAGTTAGCTGCTTTCTGCTCTACAAACAAGGCCAGCAACAGGAAGTTGTAATTTGAGTCACCTGCTTTTCTATTGTCTAAGCCACACCCCCAATTAAGCTCTCTCTCCTCCTACTGATTTAGCAAAGTAAGTTGATACAGTACCCTTCCCAGCACAAAACACACACTGACTTTCTTTGTTTTCTTTTTTTAACCCTAAATAAGACCCCTTCTACTTCCAATAAAGTATCTGTCTGCTTAATCTCAACAGACACTGAGTCCCTCCGAGATAGAAGTGTTAAATTACTAAGAAAATGGTAGCTTCTTTTAGTTAGCTGCTTTCTGCTCTACAAGCAAGGCTAGCAACAGGAAGTTGTAATTTGAGTCACCTGCTTTTATATTGTCTAAGCCACACCCCCAATTAAGCTCTCTCTCTTCCTACTGATTTAGCAAAGTAAGTTGATACAATACCCTTCCCAGCACAGAACACACACATTCTTTCTTTTCTTTTTTTCTGAACCCAAATAAGACCCCTTCTACTTCTAATAAAGTATCTGTCTGCTTAATCTAAACACTGAGTCCTGCTGAGATAGAAGTGTTAAATTACTAAGGCAATTGTAGCTTCTTTTAGTTAGCTGCTTTCTGCTATACACGCAAGGCTAGCAACAGGAAGTTGTAATTTGAGTCACCTGCTTTTATATTGTCTAAGCCACACCCCCAATTAAGCTCTCTCTCCTCCTACTGATTTAGCAAAGTAAGCTGAAACAGTACCCTTCCCAGCACAGAACACACACTGACTTTGTTTCTTTTCTTTTTTTAATCCTAAATAAGACCCCTTCTACTTCTAATAAAGTATCTGTCTGCTTAATCTCAACAGACACTGAGTCCTGCTGAGATAGAAGTGTTAAATTACTAAGAAAAAGGTGGACACCGAAATGGGTTCAAAATAGTTTTGGAGCACCACAAAGAAAAATGTTTTAATTTGACTATGTAGGTTTTCCTGGTGGAAGGATTACAAGCAACCAAAAGAATTTCAGAGACCTTCTGATGCCTTATGCCAGTTCACCTTTGTCTCTTCAGGAGCCAGGCCTACAGGTGAAGGCAATGCAGATTGGGATGGACCAGGGACCCCTGCATCAGAAGGTCCATTCTGAGAGGAAGAGCCCTTGGAGTACTGACTGACAGTCTGTTGAGCTGACCATATCTGTTGAGGACAGCATGGGGCGATCAGAATCATCTTGTCCCTGTGTGCCTCCAGCTTGAGCAAGACCCTTTGAACTCGAGGGACTGGCAGAAACGCATACAGAAAAAGAATCGTATACTGCAGCCTGAAAGCATCCTGACAGAAAACATCATACCCTGGATTTCTGGAGCAGAATCGAGACAGTTTGGTGTCGAGTGGGGAAGCAAAAAGGTCCACATCTGGGGTTCCCCACTCATCGAATAGTGACTGCACAATGTGTGGTGCTAATGATCACTCATGAGGGTTGGCTTCTGTTCAGCTGAGCTCGTCCAACAGAATGTTCTGCGCTCCTGGCAATTAAATTGCTTGGATCAGAACACCCTGTTCTAGACATCATTCCCACACTCTCATCGCGTCTGTGCAGAGAGGATAAGAGTGTGCTCCCCTTTGCTTGTTGATGCAGTACATGACAGACTTGTCCATCTGAAGGAGTACTGTCTTGTGGCTGATAAGATCCAAAAGGTCCCGCAGGACATACAGAACTGTTCTCAATTCCAACACACTGATGTGGAGGTGGGACTCTACTGGGATCCAAACTCCCTGAATGTGGTGCCCCTGACAGTAGGCTCCCCAGACAGAAGAGACTCATCTGTGGTAAGGGTTATCTGAGGCTCTGTCTGAGAGAAAGGGAGACCCTGGAGGAGGTTGACTTCCTGTGTCCACCATGCAAGAGAGCAATGCAGAGGCTTTGTTACCTTGATGGGGAAAGACCAAGGGTGTGATGCTGGAGACCACTGTATACTGAGCATCCACTAGGCTGTCCTTATGTGCAGTTGTGCCAGAGGCACCGTGAACACTGAGGAGGCTATTAGGCCCAACATGTGCCGTATGGAATGCGCCTGAACAAACTTGCGCTCCATTATGTAATGTGCCATCTGAAGGATTACTTTCCTTCTGTCCTCTGGAAGGAAGGCCCTAGCTCTGGTTGTGTCCAGAAGGACCCCTAGGAAGACCATCTGTTAAGAGGGCTGAAGCTGTGAGGTTCTCTAGATTCAATAGAACTCCCATGGAGGTAAGGAACTGAAAGGCTGCGGCCACTGCTCACTCTGTCTCCTGCTTGGACGGACTGACTAGAAGCCAGTCATCTAAATAGGGAAAGACCTGGAGTCTGAGTTTCTTAGATGAGCTGCAAGAACAGCAAAGCACTTTGTAAAGACTCAAGGGGCCAAGGAGAGCCCAACTTGGAATTGATAATGCTGACCCAGTACCACAAAGCAGATGAATCTGTGGTGGTTGGAGTGGACTAGGATATGCTAGTAAGCATCCTACATGTCTAGGAAAGCTATCTAATACTGTGGCTTGAGGTGTGGTAGCAGAGTCCCCAGAGAGTTCATTTTGAACTTTTCCCATTCCATGAAGTTGCTCAAATTTCTGAGATCAAGAATGGGGCGTATGCCCCCTGGCTTCTTCAGTACTAGGAAGTATTGTGAGTAGAAACTGGTGTTGCGCTCTGACTCTGGCACTACTTCCACTGCCCTGTTGCTCAGAAGGCCTGCACCTTCACCAGAAGGTTTTATAAGTGGGCTGAAAGAAGGGACTGCTTTCTGGGCAGATAATCCAAAGGGATTTCTGTAAAATTCAGGGAGTATCCCATCTTGAATAATCCTGAGCACCCACTTGTCCATCGTAATAGACTCCCACTGATGGTAACACTGTCAGGTACCCTCCCACTGAACAGGAAAGGTCTATCTCGGGAAGCTGCAGCAGGACAGGGGCCTGAACTTCAGAGGGAGGCACTAGGTACTTTGGGGGCCTCTGCCTTTGGCTGAGTTACCTTTTGTGGCTGGGGAGGCTGGGACTTGATTTGGGCTTCCCTGTTTTTTCCTCAAAAGGACTGCTTACTATGGTAGAAGCCTTTCCCCTTCCCCCTTTGGGAATTAGAGGAAGGAGGACTAGAGATCTTAATGGGTGTTTCAGTTTTCTAGGAGGCCTCAAGAGACTGTTCCACCTGCTGTCCAAACAAGTTAAGAACCATTAAATGGAACATTCATAATCTGTTGCTAGAGATCGTTAGAGAAGCCAGTTGTCCGAAACCAGAAGTGCCTTCTGATAGAAATTCCTGCTGCTGCAGAGCATGAGGCAGTGTCAAGGGCATCCATGTCTACCTTTAGCTGATGATTGCTAGACTGCAGTGCCATAGAAACAGGCCTGTTCCATACTGCATCCGAGAGGGCTCAAACACATGAGGAATAGTTTGACTGGCATGGTGAAACGTTGAGCCACTCCAGACAGAGACTTTTACCAAGGTCAGTAGCTGAAGGCTCAAAAGAAAAAGCAGTATACATGTTACACAGAAGAACCTGAAAAGATAGATCCTCCTGGGGAACAGAAGAAGGACCCAGATCAGAAATGTCCAGGCTATAGGAGTCACCATTGCTGCCCTCAGAAATGGATCATGATATGAAGCTGGAGGGGGGTAGATTCAAGGGAAATGTGAGAAAGTATGTCTTCATAGAAAGGGTGGTGGATGCATGGAACAGCTTCCCAGTGGAGGAGGTGGGAGCAAAAACAATAATGGAATTTAAAAATGCATGGGACAGGCATAAAAGAACCTTAGTGGTTAGGAAAGGGAGGGTAAAGCCAGAGACCAAGTCGGGTCTGCCATATTACAATAGGTAGGGAAAATGGGAAGACTAGGTGGGCCAAGCAGTCCTTATCTGCCGACAGTTTTTTATGTTTCTATATAAATGATGAGTCTGAGGTCAGACTCATCCCCCTCCAAGTCCTCCCGGGGGGGAGGGTCCAGAAGGGGGGTGGACCTTAGCTACCCTAACCCAGTCCAAGGAGCAGGCAACACCAGTGACACTGAGACCCTTAGAAAAGGAGCCAGCATTGGAGGCGGTGGCACAGTCAAAACTGGGTCTGGCACCAAGGGACCTCTTGGTGCCAAAGGTGGCACTACAAATGGCACCGGGGACAGCCCCAAGAGATCTGAACTTGGCACTGAAACTGGTGCCACATGTGTTGCCAAAGGTCTGCCTAGCACCAGAGTGACCAGCAGAGGTACCGGGCTGGTCCCAAAGCAATGACACTGAATGGGGGGTGGCCAGTGAGGCAGGCATTGGCAGCGCAGTCACTGGCAAGGACCCAGAGGCCACTGACAGAGCCAAACACTCTACCTGGCTAGAAGGCCCCAGTTACGGCTGCAATGCTTCTAGCCCTGAAGGGCTTGTGTCCGGCTACGCGAGGAGGCAAAAATAAGCCAGATGCTAAACCCACTGCTCCATAAGAGCTGCCCAGTGATGAAACTGCTCACCAGAGTCCCCCACAAGTAGACAGGGAGTGACTCCAGGCCCCAGACTTTAACCTCCTACAAGCAGAGTCCATTGGTGAAACAAATGGTGCTGCGGAAGGCCTTGTGCTCTAAGACACCAAGGACCTCGTGGCAGACCCCATGGAGGGTGACCTCAAGTGGTACCGTTCCTTACCCTTCCAGTGGGAAGAGGAAGAACTCGAGGCCGAGCAATGCTGCATTCTTGACTGGGATCGGGAACAGCCCCACTTCTTTCTGTGTTCCCAGGACAGCTGTCCTCCTTCCCGAACACAGGATCACCCATTGTCAGACCCTTCCCCTGAAGGGAGAAGTGGATTGGACACAGCCCTGCCACCAAAGCAGCTTGCCTGAAGAGGCTCCCTACCATCATTGGCACCATCCATGGTCGTTACTCTACCATCACCTGCACTATCCATAATCGTTAACCGTTGCTCGGTAGGGATGGAAGAGCTGAAGAAAGATCTTTCTTTTTTTTTTTAGCTAAACTGACACAAAAATCAAAAAAAACTAACAATAAAGATAAGAACTGAACACTGTCATCATATTGACGTGGTGTTCTGACTCCCAGTGGACAATCGACATCATCACTGAAATGCACTTGATGGTGGGAAAAAAAGGAACTCAGGCAGCTGAGGGTTGGTGCCAACGTAAGCCTGTGCCGCATGCTCCCCGCTGCAGTGCCATGCATATGTGCAGCTTACCTCAGCACCAGCCCACCTGAAAGGTTCTGGCTGTTGTAAGGTTCTAGCACCTCCAGCTTAGAACCCATTCATATGAATCAATGCACATTGATTCCTGGAAGATCCACCTATCTATAAGGAGCTCCTGAATAGCTCTATCAGGGGTTCAGCTAGTTCTGCTGCCAGCTCACTGCATACCCTCAGGTGCATCCCATCCAGTCCCACAGCTTTGTCTATCTTAAGGGCTGCTAACCTGGTCCAGACCTTTTCACTGGTAAATACCAGCTGCCTCATCTCTGGGAACCCCTTAATGGCCACCTTGATGCCACTCTCTGGCAAGGGTATACTGCCTTTCCTGGTGATGACAGAGCAAAAGTAGTCATTAAGGATGGCTGCCTTCTGCCCGTCCTCTTCTACTGCCCTCTGAAAACCTAACGGTTCCACCTCCTTCTTCCTTTTTTTCCCTACCCCCTCAGCAATACACAGCTCAGTGTTCACTTTAGCCTCCCTAACCACCCTGCTTGCTTTCCTAGTTCTCAATTGGTATCCTTCCCATTCTTCTCCCCCTGCTTTTCTTTGTACCTGATGGAGGACTTTTTATGGCCTGCAGTCTCACTGGCCTTTTCCAAGAACCACACTGGTCACTTGTATCTGTTCCTCTTGGTTACTGTCCTCAGGCATATCTCTGATGCCTTGGGAATGGCACCCTTTATTGTCCCCCATCTCTCCTCCACCCCTCCTATGTTGTCTACCCCGATTAACTTGTCCTGTACCAACTCCCACATCCTGCTGAAGGCTAACCTTCTGAAATCAATGACCTAAGCTTTTGATTGGGTTTTTCCAGTCCTCAGGGCCAGCTCAAAGCAGACAGAGTTATGGTCGCTGTTCCCTAGTGGCTTCCTTACCTGAACCACTCTTACCATCTCTGAGTTGGCAAGCACTGCATTAAGGATGGCAGCCTGCTGGGTGGGTTCTCTAATTAGCTGTACCAGTAGACAGTTCTGGACTGCATCCAGCAAGGCCTGACTTCTGCTCCTGGTAGCCAGAACATCCCAGTCGATGTCCAGCAGTTTCAGATCACCAACCATCACCACCACTTCCCCCTTTACCACTCCCCTGACCAGTTCTCCCCCAAGCTCCCTATCCCTCTCCTGGTGGTTAATAGATCACCTCCACCCATATTTTCTTGCCCAAGGCTGCTGAGAGCTGCACCCTCAGTGACTTCATCTTCCCATTTCTCCCTCTTGATGTGCTGATTCTCCACAGCCTCAATGCCATCTCTGACATAGAGGGCTACACCTCCTCCTTTACCTTTATCCCACCTAAACATGGTGTAGCCTAGGACTGCCAGGTCCCAAGCATTATTTTCTGAGGCCCAAGTCTCTGTGATGGCTGCAAGGTCCACCACAGTATCTGTCACTTTCTGTACTGAAACAGTGGAGCCAGATGAAAGCTGTCATCTAAAAAGGTATACCCCAGCCCGCTGGTGTCAGCTGGGGGTGCACTGCACTGCCACATCAGATACCATGAGTTCAGTCCTGATCCTGACTTTCCCACACTGGGCCATTGATGCAGTGCAGAGGCACTGGGCTCAGGATCTGGAGTGAGGGATGGAGCTGGCTTGTCTGCTGTTCAAGCACCTTCTATGCCCAGAGAGGAGACAGCCATGACATCCTCAGTGACCATATGACAGCAGGTATTCTCTGCCACAGGACGGCATGGCGGATGGTCATTGGTGGTTGCTGGAGGTAGTAAGTGCATTTACGGGGCGGGGGGGTATACCTATTCTGACAGAATGAAAACTGTACAGAAAGCATGCGCCAGCCATTTGTACCCTGCTGTTAGGGGATATACAATGGAATACCAGCAGAGCAGGTGGGGATCTGAACCAGAACTGACCATAAGTAAAACGCAACACGGGAAGCAGGAGATGGGTGATCCCAACAGCAGGAGTGGAAGCACGAGGAAATAAAGAAGAGACAGTAAAAAAGTGAATAGGGCCTAAGTCTCAAGGTGGCTAAACACACAAACACACACACCCGAGCATATTTAGCAAATGTATTATGATAAAAGAGTGACTGCCATTCTAGATGAGGATGTGATGGAACCAGTAATTAAATGGGGATTCAATATGCTTTTATGGTTGTTTTTACTTTGAGCGGACAAGGTTGCTGTGTGCTCCAACATAAACACAGCAGGAGTGCTTCCTCAGCTGATAATATTGTTCAAATAGCCTCCTTCCCAGAATTGCTGGCATTGGGGCCAGCCCAAGATGTAAGGCTAAAATTATCTTGGACTCTTAATTGGTGCTTATTACATCCAAAGGTGCCCTTTGATCATGTGCCGTGGGGTATTTGATGAAGCGTTTAGTACATGGGGTATGTGATGAAGCGTTAAGTGTCAGGTGACCCAGTGAACAATGGTTATTATATGTTTAGCAGAGGGTCAGGATTCCCAGGCCCCTTCATAGACAGCCTGCTCTGACTCAGATCTGGTCACAGTGAGGCATATGACTGGCAATCTTCTTTGTGCAATGATTTTCTCTTTTTATTCTCACTCTGCCCCCCATATCACGCCACCTCATCTATTCACCTGCGTCCTTTGTCTTGGCCCACCACTCCAGCTGCCCCCTCTGACACATCTGTTTTTTTTTGTAATGAAGGTCTTTATTGATTTTCCAAGTTTCAACATCAGTGATTAAATACAGACATAGTGAGTGACAGAAATACGTACATAAGCAACTTAATGCCAATACTGCAAGTATTAAGATCACAGATAACTTTGTAATCATGGAAAGATTAATTAAAAATCTATTGGAACAAGAAAAAATTACACTTAACATAAAGGACAACATGCAACATGGTTTCCGAAAGGGGAGGTCATGTACAACAAATTTGCTGTCATTTTACGAAAGTATAAGTGGTAGTTTGGATAGGAGATGTGCATCTGATGTTATTTTGTTGGATTTTTCAAAAGCTTTTGATAGGGTACCTCATACAAAATTGGTTAGTAAATTATGCAAATTAGGTTTCAGTAGTTCTCTAGTAAGATGGGGTCATGACTGGTTGCATGAACGACTCCAGACGGTCAGACTTAATAACATACTATCTTACAGGAAAGCGGTCACTAGTGGGGTCCCGCAGGGGTCGGTTTTGGGCCCTGTCCTCTAGTATATTCATTAGTGACATCCAACAGAATATCAGTAATAAATTGGTTACATTTGCTGATGACTTAAAGTTAGGAGGTGAGGTTGAAACATTTAACAAACACTTAACTTTGGTTCATGACTTAAACCAACTCATGGAATGGGCAATAAATAATTGTATGGAGTTCAATGTTGAGAAATGTGTCTTATTTTGGAATAAAAAATCAAAACCATAAATATATCTTAGGAAATGAGATTTTACGTATGGTTACATCAGAACGAGATTTAGGGATCACAATAAATAACTCCTTATCATTTTCAGAACACTGTCGTCAGGTGTCTCTTAAGGCAAGCGGTCTAATTAAAAGAATTAAAAGAACTTTTATTTGTAGGTCAGAACAGTGTATTATTCCCTTGTATAGAGCTTACGTTAGGCCCTTGCTGGATTATGGGTCACCCTTTTGGTCTCCTTATCATATGAAGGACATTAAAATGATTGAAGGCGTACAACGCTCGGTCACCAAATGAATTCCTCATCTAAAAGGTTTATCTTATGATCTTAGATTAAAAAAAACTGGTTTGCATTCTCTTGCTCAAAGAAGACAGAGAGGAGATCTTTTATTTTTATATAAAATATTGCTATCATCAGACCTAATGACTCAGTGTGGACTGGAGATTAGTAACAATCAGAGTAACCTGAGATCACATGGTAGAAAATTGGTTATACGCAGGGCGAACACTAAGAAAAGAGATAATTTTTTTTACAATAAGAAGTGCAAAGACCTGGAACAGGCTTTCACGAACAATTGAGGAAGCAGATGGGATAATCAGGTTCAAACATCCATTAGATAAACAGTATTATTTATTTATTATTAATTTATTAAATTTTGTTAACCGGGTAAGCCCGCTGGGCTCCGAAGATCCCTTTTTCAGGGGCGACCCGGGGAATTGGTACATAAGGGTTGAACATACAGACAGGTATCACAGAGTCATACGGATCATACAGAGTTGGTAAGACAGTATACAATATCCAGATTTGTGCAAAGAGGGCAATGAGGTACATTGTGTAGTTGGTACAGTCGTAATACATTGTAGTGTAATTGTTGTAAGATATAGCAATTCAGGGCGATGCGTGAGCGATCGGCTGATGCACAGATAGTAGTACAAATAATACAGGGTTATGAATACACCATATAGTTTCTGAGGGCATATCATAGGGGTTATGAATACACGTACAGTTTCTGGAGCCGGGCAACAAATACATTGTAGTGTGGAATACAGCAGTGAGTCAGGTGGGGAGGTGAATAAGTGCTTCTGTGTCTACAGGAAGTTCTGTTGCAGAGTAGTGGGCCAGCTCAAACCAATGTTGGTTGTTGCCCTTATAGGGAAGCAGTGTCTAGTTGGTATAGACTGATATTAAGTGTGATTGTCTTAGTTGTTGGGGCAGTTGCAGGGACTTGATTTGTTAATGTGTAGGTAGCCTTTTGGAAGATGGCTAGTGTTGGTGCCTCCTGAAGGCGCCAGGAGATTGTTTCATGACTCCGGGCTAGGTAAGTAAAGGATTTTCTCCCTGCAACTGTAAAGGTCGGAGTCTCAGGAGTTTTTGTTCGAGAAGCAAGCGATCGTCTGAGCAGCTTTGGGCTAGTAGTCCATTCAGACCTGCCGGTGGAAGGGCTTCCTGAGCTTATAGGTCCAGTTTAGTAGGGAGTACTGGGATTTATTGTCCAGGGATGACCAGTTGAGGCAGTGAGGACATCACAATGGTGGGTCCTCAGTAGGATTTTGAAGCAAAGCGAGCTATATTGTGATATAGGGTCATAAGTCTGCCCCGGTCCGTTTTAGTGGTGCCGAGTAAGATGGGGGCAGCATAGGTTAAGGTCGGGAGAAGGATAGTTTGTGAGATGGCTAGTCTAGTCTCTGGTATCATGTTGTGGCTAAGGCGATAGAGAAGGCCCAATTTTTGATGTATGTTTTTGGTTACAGCATCCACTTGGGGTTTGAGGGTGAGGCCCTGGTCTAATATGAGACCAAGGTATTTGACTGATTGTACCACCTCTATGTTGTAGCCAGCCAAGGTAGTGAGTGGCAGGAGATGGTCCCTGGAGAGGCCCAGGGATTTTGGCCCAAACAGCACGGCCTTGGTCTTAGTGGGGTTGAGAACAAGGCGATTCTCCTTCAGCCAAGTCTCAGCCTTGGTGAAGTCATTTTGGAGCCCAGGTCCTATAACAGATGGGTGATCCCCCGTTCTGTAGAGTACCGCATCGTCTGCGTACTGTACTAGGGAGCTTCCACCGCAGTGCTCATGGAGGTCATTTGTGAATAGGGAGAACATAAGTGGACCTAAGATTGAACCCTGAGGGACTCCCTCAGTTAGGGGTAGGGGTTGTGAGGTGGCCCCTTTCCACTTGACCTGTTGAGTGCGTACGAGGAGTGCAGAACCAGTCGGGGTGTTTGTCCATCCCTAGTTGGCTAAGCTTTGATAGCAAGAGTGAGTGATCCACCAGGTCGAAGGCCTTAGAGATCTCTGAATACAGCCCCAGTTGGGTTGCCCTTTTCCCAGGCTGTAGGACACCAGAGGTGAATTTGATGAGGTGGTATCAGTCCCATGCTTTGGTCTAAAGCTGTGTTGTGTGGGAGCCAGTAATCTGTTGGCTTCCAGGTAATCTCTGAGTTGGCCGTAAACTAGCCGCTCTTGGATTTTGGCCAAGTGACAGAGGATGGAGATGGGCCTGTAGTTTCCTATAGATTCCCTTGCTATTATACAGAGGGAATTATGGTTTGATGTTGCCTGCAAGTGTGGGGGACAATACAAATGAGCAAATTGCTCCCTTTTGTCCTACCCATCCTAGTAATCCTAGTAATTCATACCTGGCCAGGGAATACCCCCTTGGATTTACAACTCCGATAGATATAGAACAACACAGTCATAACATTCTAATACAGCACAGTTAGAAGCAACTGCTTAAAACTTTCCTTGGTGCCAGTTCAAATCTACATGTGCTCAAGGGGAAGTGCTGGGGCAGGGGCCCACCCTGGTCATAACAGCTTCCTGAATGTCTCAGACTCCCTATTTGGGGGGGGTACTCCAGACCTGTGTGTGGGTGAAGGGGCTTTCTTAATGGAGCTTCAGCTTGTAGGGGAACTGGGCAAGCAGGCAGGCCAGAAGTGGCCTCCAGTTACGTTGCAAAAAGCAGAGGTTAAGAACTGTTCCATGTGTCTGCAAATTCCTGAGTTCTCTGGCTAGAAATGGCCTGCACCCTCCCATAACTGGCTGTCCTGCTGAGCTCAGCAAGCCATTCATGTACCTCTGGGACTTCTGGCTTTTTCCAATGCTGGAGGAGTACCCATTTGTCTGTAATAAATACCCCTTTTAGCCATCTTGTTTGTCTGCACTGATCTGTGTAGCAAGTGGGGGTCCTGGTTAAGGCCAACCCCAGCAAAATAGTTTGTGGTTAGAAGGTGACATCTGTGGAGGCTATACTGTATGTCTGCAGATCTGCTGGATCTCCTCCCAGTATCTTTAGAGCTTAGGGCAGGACCAGAGCAGATGTGGAGGGCCCCTGAGTCTGCACTGCATCTCCAACACCTGTTGTTATCCACTAAGCTCCATCTGTGTAGCTTCTCAGGGGTCCTATGCCACCTAAGTAAGATTTTTTGTGGGTGAATCTGTTTTTTGAATCTTTAACTTGTGAGGCAAGAAGGGGCCAACATTGCCCCCATTATGGTCAGTGAGAGTAATATTCAGCTCTTTTCCTCAGTTTAGCCTGATTTTCTCCAGAGGATCCGGTCCTTGCCGGATGAGTTGCCTATAAAAATGGCTAGCCTTCCCCTTGTTTTGGTGAGCTGGGCATAACAGGCTATCCAGGAGCTAGTGCTCAGTTAATCTGAAGCCAGAAAGTAACACTGGAGTCAACACGTGCCTTACTTGCAGGTATCTCCAGTGGTACTGCTTGGGGAGATTAAGTTGTGTGCATAGCTGGGGGAAAGGATTTCAGTATCCTCGTGGTGTTATCCAGCAAGTGCTAGAGAGTTAGTATGCCCTTGCTGGCCCACTCAGCCCAGTGGATCTCCCAACCACCTATTTTCAATTTCTTATTATTCCATAAGGGAAAGAGCAGGGACTTATCCGGGTCCCAGTGTGTGAACCTGACTGTCTGTCTCCAAGCTGAGAGTGATCACTTAATGACTGGGTTCAGGGATGCAGATTTGGTAACATTGCCAGAACAGATGGCAGCCTGTACAGATCCTCCCAAGATGCTTTCATCACATAATATCCAGTTGCACAAATTCTTGCACTCTACTCCTGCGGTGGCTTTGGACAGTTGGTGGATTGCCTAGGCCACCTGTTTCAGAGAGAAGTCAGGAAGGTAAAATCCTCCCCTTGTGAAATCTTGCATTAGATTTTTATGACTGAGTCTCCTCGAGTCCTTTCCCAAGAAGGAAGTCAACATATAACTGTGAAGATACAAAATCACACATGCCCCCACAATGCAAAGCATCATGGGCTACATATGCAAATCACCACAGAATGTTATGCTGGTCCAACTTTAAGCAGAATTGCATGGTGCGGAAAGGCCTCTCACACAGTTTGCAAAGGGTGCTAACAGAAGACATAGACACGTGTTTCATCCTACTAGGATTCATCAGTATGCCTCGTCTGTTTGACACCCCAGTGGAATGGACCAGCTACCCCAAAGGCAGTGTGCCTGGGATATATTGTGGTGAACCCATTAAAATAAAAAACTATTTAAAAGACAAAGAACCTCTGTGCGTAAACACTGAGGCAAGGGTTACCCCAAAGGGCATTTGGCTGGGAAGCCAAGTTTCAAGAAAATACAAAATCACATATATCCAGGCACACTGCCTTGGGGTAGCTGGTCCATTCCACTGGGGTGTCAAACAGGCGAGGGCATACTGATGAGTCCTGGTAGGATGAAACACGTGTCTATGTCTTCTGTTAGCACCCTTTGCAAACTGTGTGAGAGGCCTTTCGGCACCATGCAATTCTGCTTAAGTTGGACCAGCATAACATTCTGTGGTGATTTGCATATGCAGCCCTATGATGCTTTGCATTGTGGGGGCATGTGTGATTTTGTATTTTCTTGAAACTTGGCTTCCAGCCAAATGCCCTATGGGTAACCCTTGCCTCAGTGTTTACGCACAGAGGTTCTTTGTCTTTTAAATAGTTTTTATTTTAATGGGTTCGCCACAATATAGCAGCACCTGCCTTAGGGGTAGCTGGTCCATTCCACTGGGGTGTCAAACAGACGAGGCATACTGATGAGTCCTGGTAGGATAAGGACTGCGTGTCTATGTCTTCTGTTAGCACCCTTTGCAAACTGTGTGAGAGGCCTTTCGGCACCATGCAATTCTGCTTAAAGTTGGACCAGCATAACATTCTGTGGTGATTTGCATATGCAGCCCATGATGCTTTGCATTGTGGGGGCATGTGTGATTTTGTATTTTCTTGAAACTTGGCTTCCCAGCCAAATGCCCTTTGGGGTAACCCTTGCCTCAGTGTTTACGCTCAGAGGTTCTTTGTCTTTTAAATAGTTTTTTATTTTAATGGGTTCACCACAATATATCCCAGGCACACTGCCTTAGGGGTAGCTGGTCCATTCCACTGGGGTGTTAAACAGGCGAGGCATACTGATGAGTCCTGGTAGGATGAAACACGTGTCTATGTCTTCTGTTAGCACCCTTTGCAAACTAATGTGAGAGGCCTTTTGGCACCATGCAATTCTGCTTAAAGTTGGACCAGCATAACATTCTGTGGTGATTTGCATATGCAGCCCATGATGCTTTGCATTGTGGAGGCATGTGTGATTTTGTATTTTCTTGAAACTTGGCTTCCCAGCCAAATGCCCTTTGGGGTAACCCTTGCCTCAGTGTTTACGCACAGAGGTTCTTTGTCATATAACTGTGAAGATGGGTTATGAGTTTGGGTTCCACTGGGATGGGGATGTTATCCAGGATATACTGTATTTTGGGCACTATCATCATTTTGTAGGCATGAGCCCTGCCCCAATGGAAGAACTGAAAAAATTACTTATAGTAATCTTTTTTCTTCAAGGGGATACTCCAATATTCATAAGTCTTGTGCAGTATACCTTTAAGCCAGATCTGCCCGGAGATGGAACGTTATGCTAATGAAGGAATCACTGGCTCGTGCCACTTTTTCAAATGCTGCCACCTATCAACTGCCTACATTCTAGCCCTCAGATTTCATGGACGCCTGTCTAGACAGGGCCTGAGAGGAATTAAACAATTAACACTATAATAACAATAGTAATAAAACACCTAAGAAAACTCCCACAGGAGGGAAAATCTACCACCCCCCCATGTCAGAATCACCTGCAGAGGGTAAAACCATTGAAAACACAGTTCCAAATATAAAAGCCAGAGTGTGGCACACATACCCCTGGCAATACAGCATGGAGTGCAGAGGCCACTGGTTCTGGTAGGGGAGGCAGGGTGGGAAATTATGAATATTGGAGTATCCCCTGAAAGAAACAAGATTATTATGGTAAGTCATTTTTTCTTCTCACCCCAGGAATACTCCAATATTCCTAACTCTTAATGCAGACTAAGAAGCAGTACCTTTGGAGGTGGGCACAGAACCTACTTTGGAAATAGACTCTGCAGGACAGATGTGCCAAACCTGGCATCACCCCTAGCCTGTCTGTCTAGGCTGTAATACTTAGTAACGGTGTGCACTGTTCTCGAGGTGGCTGCTTTACAGATGTCCACCAAAGGAACATCCTTGGAGGCTGCTATAGAAGGAGCTGTACCCCTTGTGGAATGGGCTCTCAGCCCTGCTGGAGCCTCCTTCCCAGCTTTCAAATAGCAAAACTGAATGCACTGGACTATCCAGCAAGAAATGGACCTCTTAGATGCTGGATTTCCCCTTTCCCACAGCCCCATAAGTCAGGAACAGTTGTTTCCTGTCCTGTTTATGGGCCTTGGTGACTGTCATGTAGTAGCTAAGAGCTCTCTTGACATCAAAACTGTGCAGTCTACACTCCCCTGAGCATAAATGCTCAGTAAAGAAGACAGGTAGGTGATGGACTGGTTCAAATGAAAGTCCAAAACCACCGTTGGAAGAAATTTTCTGTTAGTTCACAGGACCACTTTGTCCCTGTGGAATGAAATGCAGTCCTATTCAATGCAGAAAGCCTGGAGCTCACCGATCCTTCTGGCAGAAGTGATTGCCACCAGGAAGACCATTTTCCATGTGACATATTTCAAAGGAGCTGAAGACATGGGTTCAAAAGTGGAATCCATGAGCTTGGCAATACATACATTTAGATCCCAGGCTGGCACCGGTTCCCTGTGAGGGGGTGCAAGTGAGCTAAACCTTCAAAAAAAAATGTAAAGATAGGGTTTGATGCCACAGAGGCTTTCTTTCCAGCTAAAGTGTAAGCAGACACTGAAGCTAAGTGAACCTTTAAAGTAGTCGGCTGCAGGCCCAGTGAATGTAAATAAGTGACGTAGTCCAGCACAACTGAAACCCCTGTTTGAGCTGGCACCATATCCCTGGTGGAGCACCAGATGGAAAACCTCTTCCATTTAGAGGCATAGGTTTTCTTGGTGGAAGATTTCCTGTACCCCCTTAGAATATCCAGAACACTTTCAGAGAGATGCAGGCCTGCATACTCTAGGTCCTCAAGAGCCATGCCTTGAATCTGAGGAACTTCGGTTCGGGTACAGGAGTCTCCCCTGACTGGAGGTTAACAGGTTGTGCCTCCGAGGAAGGTGTATTGGCTCAGCTACAGACATGGAGAGCAGTAGAGAGTACCATGGCTGCGTGGCCTAGTCTGGAGCTATTAAGATCATTGAAGTTGGCTGGGACCTGAGCTTGAGTAGCACTCTGTACACCAGAGGGAATGGTGGTAACGCATACAGGTACTTCCCTGACCAGTCCAGAATCAGTGCATCCAGGGGTATTGTTCCCTGAACTGGGGGTCTGCAACAGTACTGTGGCAGGTGGTGACTTTCGTGGGATGCAAAAAGATCTATTTCTGGGGTGCCACACCTTCTGAAAATCACTTCCACCACACTTGTCTGTTCAAGGTCCATTCATGATGGGCCTGGTTGATCCGACTCAGAGCATCTGCTAGGGTATTGTCCTTGCTGGCTTGAAGAGAAATTCCTAGGGAGTAAGCCAGAGTCCAAATTTCTCGCAGCTTCTGTGCAGAGAGGATCCAACCTTGTTCCTCCCTGCTTGTTTATGTAGTACATTGTGGTGGTATTGTCTGTTCTGACCTGCACCACCTTTCCCTGAACTAGTGGTGTGAAGGCTTGAAATGCCAGGAACATTGTTCTGCACTCCAGCAGGTTTATGTGCTGGAGTGACTCTGCACTGGACTAAGTGCCATGAGTAGTGTGATCCCCTAGGTGGGCACCCCACCCTATAAGTGGGGTATCTGTTGTGTGAATCACTGACGGGGGCTCTTTTTGAAAGGGAACCCCTTCTCTGAGGTTGGCTTCTTCTTTCCACCACTGAAGGGCCAGGAGTAATGTTTTTGTTACTGGGACTAGCTTTGAGAGAGAATCCTTTCTTTGTCACCAATGAGCCCATAGGTGAAATTGGATGTCTCTTATCTGAAATCTGGAACCCAGTATTGTGCTAGTGGCAACTGCCATGTGGCCCAGTAACTGTAGAAACTGTCTTGCTGTTCTTGGTTTGTACAGGCTTAAAGAGCCTGCCATCTGCAGAATACTTTTTACCCTGTCCAGAGGTAGGTAAGCCCTGCCAACCTGGGTATTTAGTTCTGCTCCTATGAACTGCAGCACTTGTGCAGTGAGAAGGACTGACTTTTTCAGATTTACCAGGAAACCCAGAGACTCCAAGAGTTCTTGGGTGAGCTGCAGATGTTCATCTACCTGTTAAGATAATTTTCTCACCACCAACCAGTCATCCAGATAGGGGAACACTGTGACACCTTGCCTTCGCAGTTGTGCCAAAACCATTGCCAGGTACTTTGTGAACACTCTTGGAGCTGAAGTGAGTCCGAATGGCTGGGTTAAAAACTGGTAATGACCCGAGGGGAGTCTGAACCTGAGGTACTTTCTGTGAGACTCCCTTATGGGGATGCGGAAATAAGCATCTTTTAGGTCCAGAGATGTCAGCCAATCTCCTTTTTGGAAAGCTGGCAGAATCAGTGATAAGGTTAACATTTTGAACATTGGCTTTATTAAGTGCATTTTTAGCACCCTTAGGTCTAGGATAGGCCATCACTCCCCATTTTTCTTTGTTGTAAGGAAGTATCTTGAGTAAAAACCTGTTCCCTTTTGTTGTGGAGGCACAGGTTCCGCAGCTTTTGCCAACAATAGGTTTGGAACCTCCTTTTCCAACAGCTTTCTTTCTGCATTGGAAGCTGGTTTGAACACTCTGGTTCTTAGAGAGGGAAGGGATTTGAAGCTTAGGGACAAACCCTGACTCACTACTTCCAGGACCCACTTGTCTATGGTGATCTGTTTCCAAGCCTGGAAATAGTGAATCAGTCTGCCCCCTACTGGAAGTGGGGAGGCAGCCTGGGATGCATGTCAGAGATCTTGCTTTGCCTGAGGCTGAGACTGGGAACCACACCTGGAACCCCTTCTGCCCCTGCCCCTGAAGTACCCTTGCTGAGGATACTGTTGCACTTGGGGTACGGCCGTGGCCTGATAAAAAGGCCTGGAATCCACCGGTCCAGTGGTGCTGAGGGTTCAGACACTGGACACCACACCTCGCGTTACACTGGTGACCCGGGTTTGGGAACGAACCCGGGCCGTCGGGGGTCGGCAGGGGGAGAGAGAGGATTGAGCGTCCAGAGAACAGCTCTCCTCTCTCAGGGAGGGATCCAGGGGTAGCCCAGCACTGCAGTGGCCTCGGGCGGAAGCCGGAGGTACTGTCACACTACAGGGCACAGAAAGGGATGGGCTGAGCCACGGTGGACGTCAATGGGATGTCATTGCATGTGTGGGCTCAGAGGGGAGGGTGGGAGAGGGCTGAAACAACACAGAAAAAAACCTCTTCCCAGTGATAGGTGAAGGCACCTCCTATCCTCCAATGTCCACACTCCCAATGTTGGGCTTGCCTCTCTGCTGTGTCCCCCCCCCCCCGGTCCAGAGCTCAACACCACAGAAAGAGTGCCCTGGGCAGATAGGGTGGCCCTTCCTCGGAGGGTTTAGACCCGGGGATGTGCCGGGCTGGGGGTGCAGAGAAGGCATAAGCCATGATGGGAGGTAGAGACAAGGGGGATCTAGGAGGATGCCGAAGAGAGTTTGTTGGGGTCAGGAGGAGATAAAAAGAATAAAAAAAAAAAATTAAAAAAAGGCCTGGAATGAAACTGTCTGCCCCTGCCTCCCCTTCCATAAGGTCTAGTGGAAGGGGACGCCTTTTCCCTGGCCAAGTTGGTTCTGTAAGTGGCCTTGTACTCATCCACTTTCTTCATACAGGCCTCTGTGTGAGTTCCAAAGAGGGAATTATCCTCAACTGGGAAATCTAGAGCCTTATTCTGAGTGTCTTGAGTAAGGTTTGTGGCTCTTAACCAGGCAAACCTTCTCTGCGCAATTGTACTGGCTATCCACCTGGCAGCAGTGTTGTTGGTGCCTGCTGCCATCTAAAATTGATATTTGGCAGCTTCTAAGCCAAATCTGGCAGTCTCAGAAATGTCTGCTGAAAGACTGGAAGGAGCCTTATCTGCTATAGCCAACAGATTGCCAGAGGGATTTTTGGTACTGGGCTGCATAAGCTTGGAAATTAGCCTGTCTTATGGCCAAAGAAGCTGATAAGTATCCCTTTTGGCCATACTGTCTATCTTTCTGGAATCCTTCTCTGGTGGATGGAAAGCCAGAGGTACTTTTGCCTTGTCACCGGCTGCAGCTTGTACCACCCCTTGGTGGTCAGGGTGGGAGAATAAAAATTCAGCCCCTTCCTGTCTAGCTGGTACTTCTTGTCCAACCTTTTATCCAAAGGAGGGACAGACCCAGGTGTCTGGAGGAGTTTTATCACATCCTTTTTAAAGAACTTATTTATGGGAAGCAGTAACTTTTTAGTGGGTGTTAACCCCATCATTTCTAGGTATTCTGCTTCCTCTTCATCTTCTATCACCTCAGTGGTAGAGATGTCCACAGTATCCACCATTTTTTGGACAAAAGTAAAATGGGATGAATAATCCTTTGATGCTCTGGGAGGTGAGCCAAACTCTTGTTCAGGAGAGACTTCAGGCTCTATAGGCTCCCCCTCATCCTCCTCTTCATAGTCCCCATAATTTTCCCTGGCTTCATGCAGGGAGGACTGGGTTGATTTTAGCAGAGGTCTGCAAGACCTTAAAAGCCTGAGCAATCTTCAGTGGAGTAGGCATATTTACAGCCACACCAAAAGTCCCCAGGTGCTGATCAGCAGGGGGTTGTGTGTGCTTAGGTTTTTTTTTTGTCTTTTTCAAAGGAACCAGAGAGCTAGCTGGTTCAGCAGGCCTTTTTGTGATGGCCTTTGCACTGTATCAGGGGTAGACGCTGTGGTTTCACCCACAGTCACTGAGGGAGTCAGCTGGTCAGAGCCTGAGGGACCCTTAGGTGGAGGCAATTTCTTTTTAAGCCTTTCCAAATGTTTTTAATGCATTTTTTCAGGAAAGGTCTTGCAAATTTCACAATCAGTTTTCAAATGATCATAGCCAAGGCAGGCAACACAAGAAGTGTGTTTATCTACCTTGGCAAAAACTTCTCCACACTCTGTACAGTTTTTGAAACCAGGTTCACCGGTCTCTTTCTTAGGTTTTTCAGACATTTTGTAAAATAAAACCCAAAAAATGCAACTGTGAATACATTTAAACTTTTTAAAGTAAAACTATCGGTTGTGGTCGGTTCAGGAATCGATCAGGGAACCGATCAGAACCAGGAACCGAAGGAAAAGGAACCGGGATTAGCGGTTCAGTAACCAATATTAGCGGTTCCAGAACAACAATTTTAATAAAATGATTTACTTCTAATAAAAGAGTTTCAGTCAGGAAACTGTGCTAAGGACTAAAAAATCCTTGATTCCCCACCAGTTATCCCGAACTGCGAGAAACCGAGAAAAATAAGCAATTTAACTAAAATAAAGGTAACGGTTAACTACAAACAAGAGATAAGGGCAGCAAATGAAAATAGAATAATATTTATATTTGAAGGGCTCCACCCGTGGTTCAATGGGTGGGGATAGCTTCCCTATTTAACCCAGCTTACCCTGCTCAGCGTCGCTTAGCAGTTCAATCCTGGATGCTGAGACGAGCGTTGTGGGTTTCTGCTGCTCGCTGCGTTTTTTTTCCTTGCTTCATCTGCTACCTTCCGTTTCTTTCTGCCTCCCTGTCTCCTCACTGCATTTCTGGCTGCTTCTGGCTCTCTTTTTCCTGTCACCTAACTGCTACGCTGTTTGATCCTTTCTCCTTCGTTTCCGACCCCCCCCTCCTCTCGCCTCCTTCTGTTTCCCCTTCTTTCCCACTTCTGTTTACCTTCTTTTGGGGTGATTTTATCTGCCTTCTCATCTCTATTCCATGCTAGTTGCATTTCTTTCATTCTGTCTTCAAACAACATGAAGTCTTGCTGTATTCTGACACTATGTAGTTAGCCTCAGTGCTTGAACTGCCCCGGAGAGGAAAGAGTTAACTCTATGCAGGAGCATAGAACGGTAAGCTCGAGCTCAGTTTTCAAACCTCTGTCTCAGGTACTTACCAGTGTAACCTTTAGATTCTTTACTCCGCCTAACAGTGAAGTCGCTCAGGAGATTTCCTCTGCTTCAGTTCAGTAAAGTTTAAAAAAATGTGTTCAGTTTAAACCGATTTGTTTATTATTTTTTGGATTTCCAGCCTCTGTCTATGGTACAGGTAGTGTGGTAGATAGGTGGTGACTAGTGTGCTATTTAAAAATTGTGGAAATTGTTTTTTGTCTCGGTTCTTCATCGGTCGGTCCAGTTAGGAACCGACCTTTTTCTGATTGTGATTATTTTATTATTTTCTGGGAGTAGTGTGGTGTTCCAGTGCCGATCGGTTTTAAAAGAACCAGACTTTTTCTGGTTCCTTTACAGAACCCGTGACACGGTTCGTAACCGATCAGTTGTTTATTACCTGGCTTGAAAGCTTTTAAGGGTAATTGGTTAGGTTGGCCATGTCTGAGAAACCCAAGAAAAAAGACGGTCCTATCATTTCAACACTGTACTGAAGTGTGGGGAGGCTTCCTTGCCTAGGCCGAATTTCACCCTCATCTGTGTTTATTGTCCGGGGTTTGACCACCTCAAAACAGACTGCCAGATTTGCAAAAACTTCCCTAAATCCACTCTTGAAAAAAGGTTGAGTAGGCTGAAGGAAAGTGAGGCCAAGAAGTCCGTAGATCCGGATGGCCAGCCTGGTTCGGTTGCGGCCGAACCTGAGGAGGTGCCTACTGACCTAGACGATACCTCTTCAGGCAAAAGGAGGTCCGACCTCGAGGGGTCGTTTCCGTCAAAAAGAAAGCGTAAGTCAGCCGGTTCGGATCCAGCACCGCATTCTCCAACTGCTGACGAGATTGCCAAAGCGATTAGCATAGTTCAATCGCTTCGCCCGGTTCCGTCCGAACTGGTACTGCCGGTTAGGCAGTCGATTCGGTCGGATCCAACTCCATCAGATTACGATCCAGATGCTTTCTATGAGGAGTGGGAGGGAGACGAAGAATATCCTGATGATGAGGATGAAAGGAACGACTTTGATGGTCTGGATGTTCCCATTGAACAGGACATCTCCCCAAACAGGCCCTCCAATGTCTCCCCTCCCAGGCTTTCTGAGTTCCCTTCACACTTCTTGTTTTACAAGAAGGTGGCTGAAACCCTCCAGCTCCCTATGGTTGAAGCTGCTGAGGAGGAGGAAGAGTCTGATTTTGTAGAAATGATGGACATCCCAGACTCCAAAAGATTGTCTATCCCTCTTCACAAGTGTTTGGGGAAACAGACACAAAAAAATTTTACAAACACCTAACTCCTTACCTCCTGTGGATAAGAGAATGGACAGGAGGTATATGTTATCAGGCTCAGGTACAGAGTTCTTATACACTCATTGCAGCCATGTTGGGGTAGTGCAGGCTGCAGCCTGTGACAGGGCTAACATACCTTTGGCTTCACCCCCCCCCCCCCCCCGGACAAGGACTCCAGGAAAGTTGATGCCATGGCCAAGAAACAATATTTGGCATCCTCTCTAGGACTCAGGCAGGCAAATTATATGGTCTACACAACCAGGTGCCAGAAGTCCAGGTGGGATACGGCTCTGGAACTGGCTAAACAGGCCTCCCCCCCAGCTAGTCAAAGAGCTGGAGGAGGAGGTGGCTGCTGATGGAACTGAGGCATCCTAAGTGCAATTTCATGCTGCTGTGGACTCCAATGATGTGGCATGTAGAGTCATGGCTACATTTGTGTCTCTCTCAGAAGACATGCTTGGCTCAGATGTACTAGCCTTTTGCAGGATACCCAAGCCAAGGCTATGGATTTCCCTGTAGTGGGTAACTCTCTGTTTGGAGAGCAGATAGAGGCTTAAATGAAAAAAAATGGATGAGTACAGGACCACCTACAGAAGTGCACAGGCCAAAGCGAGGCAAGCCACTCCTCAAAAGCAGCAGTCTAGGGGCAGGGGCAGGCCTTTCCACAGGCCTTTTTACCAAGCCCAGGCTACCTCTTCCTTCCCACAGAGGGGGTTCTTTCGAGGGAGAGGCAGGAGGGGGATGAGCAGGGCTGCATCCTCTTTCCAGTCCAAGGTTCCTGCCAAGCAGACACCCTGATGTGTCAGCCCTGGGTCGACTCCCCCATTCCAGTAGGAGGCAGGCTGGCTTACTACTTCCAGACCTGGAAGTCTGTTACCTCAGACAAGTGGGTCCTGGAAGTAGAAAGCCAGGGACTGGCCCTCAGCTTCAAAAGGTTTCCAAAACTGAGGAACAGGTCTTTTCTACCTGCATCCATCTCAGAGACCCTTGCCCTAGAGGCAGAGGTTTCCTCTCTTCTGGTTCTCAGAGCTGTAGACAAGGTTCCTACTCAGCACAGGGCCAAAGGCCTGTACTCCAGGTACTTCCTTACCCCCGAAAAGACAGGTGAGTGGCGACCCATCCTAGACCTAAGTTATTTGAACAAACACATCTCAAAACCAAAATTCAAAATGGTGACTCTGAGAATAATTCTTTGCTCTCTAAGGCCAGGGGATTGGCTCGCATCCCTGGACCTCAAGGATGCCTACTTCCATAATCCTATTAGGTGCTCCCACAGAAAGTACCTCAGGTTCCAGTTGCCTTCAGGCCACTATCAGTTCAGAGCCATGCCATCCGGCCAAACATCAGCTGCAAGGGTGTTACAAAGTGCCTTACACTAGTAGTTGCTTACCTTAGAAGGCAGGGTATTTCTATTTTCCCATATCTGGATGACTGGCTAATTGTAGGTCAGTCATCAGACCAGGTCAAGTCAGCTCTGCAAACCACTCAAGACTTGCTCAGTTGTCTGGGGTTTCTCCTCAATCTCCCAAAGTCTGTCCTCGAACCAGTACAACTTCTTACTTTCACAGGAATTTATTCCTCTGACAACATCTCTCTGTCCTGTGGGGTGCCGCAGGGCTCCATTTTAGCACCCATGTTGTTCGCAGTTTACATGCTGCCATTAGGAGACATCATTAGGCGATACAGTCTGGGTTTTCACTGCCATGCAGATGATACCCAGCTGTATTTGTCCTTTACTCCCGGACAGGATGATGCAATCTCTTTGCTTAACAACTGTCTATCTGAAATCAAAGACTGGAGTGCCAGCTGGCTGAGGCTAAACCCGGATAAGACCGAGTTGTTGGTTGTGGACCCGGGTTGCCTTGAGGCGGGCCATAGGGCTGGGGTTTCATTGGGCCTTTGGCTTGATGGTGTCCAGCTCTCAACCTCAGACCAGGTACATAATTGGGATGTTATTATTGACGATTGTCTGACCCTGAAATCTCAGGTGTCAGCCGTTGTCAAGTCCTCTTTTTGCCATCTTAGGAATATTGCCCGGGTGAAACACCTGGTTCCTCTGGCTGACCTTCCTACTTTGGTCCATGCCTTTGTGACTACCTGCCTTGATTACTGCAATGCCCTGTACCTAGGGCTACCGGGGGTTGATATCTGCCACTTGCAGCTAGTGCAGAATGCAGCAGCCAGGCTTTTGACTGGGACATCTAGAAACAGTCATATTACGCCTGTGCTGCACAGGCTGCACTGGCTGCCGGCTCAGTGGTGGATCACGTTCAAGGTCAGATTACTGACCTATACAGCCCTACACGAACAGGGACCACAGTATCTGGAAGATCACCTTACTCCCTACTGCCCCTCTCGTTCACTTTGATCCACCGACGAGGGATTGCTAGAGATTACCAGGGTTCGTTTGAAGACATCTGGGGCATGTGCATTCTCCTACTCTGCCCCTGCCCTGTGGAATTCTGTACCTCATTGGATACGAGGCTGCCTTACTGTCGAGAGCTTTAAATCACAGCTCAAATCTTTTCTGTTTTTTAAAGCTTATGGAGAATGATTTTACTATTGTTTTACTGTTTGTTGTTTTAAATGTTGTTGTATTTGTACAGTGCTTTGGTTTTTGAAAAGCACTCAAAAATAAAATTTTATATATTTACTTACTTACATTCGGTTCCACTTAGGGTTCTTTCAGTCTCAGAAAAGAGACTCACTCACCAAATTGATTCTAGTGACTCAGACTCTGGTCCAGGCTCTCCAATGGTGGCTGGACCAGGACAACCTCAGACAAGGAGTTCCATTCTTCTCTCCTTCATATCAATCTTTTGGAACTCAGGGCAGTTTTTCTAGCCCTCCAGTTCTTCTCAGAGTCAGTCAGGGGCAAGGTGGTTCAAGTTAGGACAGACACCACCACCACAATGTGGTACATCAACAAGCAAGGGGGCACTCGGTCCACGGCCTTGTGCACAGAAGCCATGAAACTGTGGTCTCTAGCCTATTCCCTTTAGACTTCCCTGATAGCAGTTCACCTTCCAGGGACAGACAACATACTAGCAGATGCCCTGAGCAGGATATCCCAGGGCCATCACGAATGGTCCCTGTACCCCCCCCCCCATACTACAGGTCATTTTCTCCAAATGAGGCACTCCAGAGATAGAGCTCTTTGCAGCCATGAACGATCACCAACTTCCTCTGTTTTGTTGCAGACCTCCAGTCCTGGGGAGTGTTCCTCTGGATGCCCTTATTCTGGACTGGAAGGGCAGGTTTCTCTATGCCTTCCCTCCCTTCCCCCTGTTGTTCAGAGTCCTGATCAAAATCAGATCTCAACCCTGCACAGAGATACTGGTAGCTCCAGACTGGGCCAGACAGCCTTGGTATCCTCTGCTGCTGGCTCTGTCTGGGTCATGCCCCCTGTCTCTTCCCAAGAGATACAATCTCCTAACCTCCTCTCAGGGGAGGATCTGGTACCCCAATCTCCAGTCTCTCAACCTCAAGGCTTGACTCTTGAAGAGCTAGAATATGCAGGCCTGCATCTTTCTCAGGGAGTTCTGGATATCTTGAAGGTTTCCAGGAAACCTTCCACTAGAAAAATGTATAATTCCAAATGGAAAAGATTCAGCATCTGGTGTGCTCAAAAGAGCATTGTGCCTGACTCTGCAGGCATTGCTACAGCATTAGATTATCTGGTTCATCTTAATGGTCTCGGCCTTAGGCCTGCAACTCTGAAGGTTCACTTAGCAGCTGTTTCTGCATTCCTTTCAGCAGGGAAGGGCTCTTTCCTGGCATCCCATCCTGTTTTCACTAAGTTTTTCAAAGGGCTGGTTCATATTAACCCTCCCTTTCGAGATCTTAATGTCTGCATTGCCCAGTTTATGCAGCCACCCTTTGAACCTCTGGCTTCGGTTTAGCTGATGTACTTGACCTGGAAAACTTTGTTCCTGGTTGCTATTACTTCTTCCAGGCAGATTAGTGAATTACAGGCCCTGTCAGTTGAACCTGACTTCATCTCCTTCCATGTGGATAAGGTGGTCCTAAGAACCGACAAGAGGTTCTTGCCCAAAGTGGTATCAGATTTTTATCTGAACCAGTCAATGTCTTTTCCTGTGTTTTTCACTGACCATTCTTCTTCAGGGGATGTTAAAAGGGCTCTTAGTTAGTACACAGAGCATACTAAGGCACACAGAAATGACTCTCTTCCACTGTTTCGTACTTATGGTGAAGTGGGAAAAGGTAAACCTGCTACTAAATGGACTATTGCCAGGTGGATTGTCTCTTGTATGCAATTCTGCTATGACAAATTGGGCAAAACACCCCCTCCAGGCCTGAGGGCTCACTTAACTAGGGGTACAGCTGCTACTCTGGCTGTGGCCAGAGATATACCCTTGCTAGAAATCTGTAAAGCAGCCACCTGGAAAACAGACCATATATTTACCAAGCATTGCTCTCTGGACATCCAGGCTAGGAGTGATGCTAGGTTTGGCACAGCAGTACTGCAGAGCTTATTCCCAAAGTAGGTTCTGTATTCCCTCCTCCTGGGGGAACTGCTAGGTAGTCTGAATACTGTCAGAATACAGCAAGACTTCATGTTGTTTGAAGAAAAAAATTACTCACCACAGTAATGTTTCTTCTAATGAAGTCTTGCTGTATTCAGACCTCCCTCCCTGCCTCCCCTCTCAGAACCTAGTTTTTGGGAAGTGGGCTGGCAGGTACAGTGATGCACCTCAGGGGTGTACCTTTTACCCTCCCTCTTAAGGGGAAGGTAGCTGTTTTGGTCGCTATTATTATGTTTAATATATATATATTTTATATTGTCACTACCTTTTTTCTTGGGTTCTCGACTTAAGTCTTTTTGGGACCCAAATTGTCGCCTTTTGGCCATATAGTGAACAAATTTCCATAGTTAGTACTTAGTTAGTTAGTTTGCATGTAAGAATCTGATGGTTACACTGGTAAATACCAGAGACAGAGGTTTGACAACCAAGCTCAAGCTCAACGTTCTGTGTTCCTGCATAGAGTTAACTCTTTCCTCTCCGGGGCAGTTCAAGTGCTGAGGCTAACTGCATATTGTCAGAATACAGCAAGACTCCATTAGAAGAAACAACATTACTATGGTGAGTAAGTTTTTCTTCTCGCTCCACTGTACTTCCTGGTTCCTAATTCTTAAGGCGATACCACCTAATTTCAGCCACTACTTAAAGCTGTACTACCTACTTTTAGCCACAACTGCTCGAGTGGCATACCAAGATTTTTTATAGCTTCTCGACCCACATGGGGGTCTCAGAGCCTTTTGCATTTACTACATTACTGTACCTACGTGGAGGTTACAGCGTGTTCTGCACTGCGTGGAGGTTGCAGCAGCTCTTCCTTTACTACACACTCCTGTACCTACGTGGAGGTAGCAGGACCTTCATTTCATTTACTTCCTGGACCTATGTGGAGGTTGCAGGACCATAATTTAAATTTGCATTTACCTCCTGGATCTATGTGGAGGTTTCAGGATTGTTTATATATATATATGTATTACCTTACTTTCCTGCGCCTACGTGGAGGTTATAGGTTTGTATCTACAATCAATTCTCTGCCATACTACATGCGAAACCTGCTCATTCTTTTTGATTTAGTGGATACCTGAATTCCTCAGTGACTCCCTGCACCTACGTAGTGGATTGCAAGTGGAAGATTTGCACTGGTACAGTAGTACCACAATTCTCAGTCTTTTCCTCTATTATTTCCTCCTTTCTAGCTTCTGTATATTGGCTATGGCTGCTTCCGATCCGGAAGAAGGACCTTTAATTGCCTCACCTCCTTCTATATGGAAATGGACTTCAAAATCTAAACATTCCCTGAAGGACTGGACTGTTCCCCATCTGATCACTGAGTTACAAAAACTGGGAATCTCTTACTCCTCTACAGCCAAGAAACAGGAATTGTTTGATCTATTTGTGGCCTCCAAATCCAAGGAGACTCCTTGTCCTACTTCTCCTCCTCCTCAACTGAACCCTGATGCTGTCTCCGAAATCAAAGACCTAATTAACCAACTGGCTTCATCTATGCTCAATGTCCAGTCTTGTATTTCAGTGTTGGAGAATTGTATTCCCGCTCAGCTTTCCGATCAGAGTTCTCCTCTAGCAGTGGACTCCCCCTTTACCTATTCCATCTACAAGTCTGGCTCCTTCAACTGATCATGCATCTCCGTCAGATCAAGGTATGTCCTCTCAATCTTCTGTGTTGTCTGCTGTATCCTCTATCCCCCTGAGGAAAAGATGTCAATCTGATTTCTTTACTCATATCATCTCATGATTTTATAGAAAATAGAATCATCTCCTGTGGAGGTGTTTCTGTTGTCCTTAAATCAAAAGACCCTTAATTAGTCAAAATGCTCACTATTCTTGAATTTGCCCTTGTTTTTAGCCTCTATGGAGAGACATACTCAGTGGCAGTGTCAGTGGCTCAGTAGGTAGTACACTCGCCTCTGAGGCCGGGAGATCAGAGGGCTGTGGGTTCAGTTCCCACATCTGGCACTTGGGTTAATATCCCAGTACTGGCACTGTAGTGCAGCATGAGACGGGTGCTGCACTTCTGAGGTGCTGTCTTTCAGATGAGATGTTAAACCGAGATCCCATCTGCCTGGATTGGTGGTAGTTCAGGTGGATGTTAAAAATCCCATGGCACTTATCGAAAAGAGTTGGGGAAATTCCCCGGTTTCCTGGCCAGATTTCCCTCATTCACCAAAAAATACCATCAACAGCTTAATCTGGTTCAAGGTCAGTTGGCATTCATCTGTATCCCCCTCCCCCAGGTCGTGCCTGAAAATAGGCAGGATTTGTCTAGTGCACTTACCTGGTCAACAAAAACTAAATAAAATAAATAAATTCTGTGCTCCTCCTTTCCTTCCCGGAGAGTAGAACTCGACTCATGTATTTAGTAGTCGATCTCGGAGTTTGCTATGGTGGGACCCACTTTTTTGACTACCATAATTCCTTTTCTGCTAAAGCAGCAGTTGCTCTAGCACATTTCAACGTGACACTCAATTGGGGTATACTGGACAATGAATTATTCTGCAGGCACTTTGCAGGTCAACGAGCCCTCACCTGTCAGTTAAGTGGTTCATTTTCGCATTCTGCTTCCCTAAGCCCCTTAACAGTATCAGAAACATCATTTAACCATCCTCCTCTGTTGGTTTCCTCATCCATTACACGTACTATACGTAATCCAGCTGCTTTGCCACGCTCCTCTCACAATAGGCTTGGCTGCCCCATTACACTCCTCGATGGGAAACCTATTTGTAACTATTTCAATTCATCAGGCTGTTCCACTCATGGAGGTAGATACCTACACCTCTGCAATCACTGTAGTGGAGCTCATGCAAGGTATATTTGTCCCAAACTTCCCCAACTTAAGCAATGATAATTACAGCACCCCTCTACTCCAGTGAATATCTCTGCCTTGGCTTATCTGCTTTCCTCTCATCCTTCCAAATTCCTAGTACAATTTTTATTTCAGGATTTTCAGATGGTTTCCATACTGGCATCACTGTTCTCCCTTCTTCCTCTTACGAATGTAAGAATTTACTGTACTCTCGGCAATTCAAGAACCAGATATTGTCCAGCAACTATTGCGCAAAGAACTTTCCAACAGATTCCTTATTGGTCTTAGTGGACATTGCAGCCATCACAGAAACATGGGCCACCCAATATAATGACTGGGACCTGTCTGTACCAGGGTACAGGTTATTTCGTAGGGACAGGGTGACTGGGAAAGGAGGGGGGTGGCACTATATGTGAAGGAAGGACTGAAGTGTGTAAGGGAGGAAGGGGAGGAGGGTAGTACAGAGTCACTTTGGGTGCAAATCCAGGATTCCAAGAATAGGAGTCTTAGAATGGGAGTGGTGTACAGGCCACCATCTCAGATGGAGGAGTTAGACAGGGAACTAGCGGGACAGATCAGGAGGACCTGCGTGAAGGGTGGTGTGGTGATTGTGGGGGACTTCAACATGCCATGAGTGGACTGGAGCACCCCAACAACCAGGAACAGAAGGGAGCAGGTACTGCTGGATGCCTTCAGGACAGCTTCCTGCTGCAATGGTCAGTGAACCAACCAGGTTAAGGAATACCCTTGACCTTGTGCTGTCAAATGGGGACTTTGTGAGAGAACTTACAGTGGAGGAACCGCTGTCAGGGAGTGACCACCACTCAGTATGGCTCACATTGGATATGGGCAAGGAAGGAGTGGAATCTGGCACAAGAGTGCTGGACTTCAGGAGGGCTGACTTTGGGAGGATGGGGGAAGTGGTAAAAGGGTACCTGGCCAGAATTCAATCTAGTATGGATACTAACCAGAGATGGGAGCTCATAAAGTTGGGGATAGTGGAGGCAACCAAAACCTGCTGCAAAGCCCAGAGCAAGAAGGCTAGGGCTAAGAAACCGAGCTGGTTGAGCAAGGAGGTCATGGAAAAGGTAAGGAGGAAAAGAGCTGCCTTTAGGAAATACAAGAAAACAGGGAGGGGGGAGGACAGAGAGGAGTACTTGACAGAATCTAAGGAAGTGACAAGGGCAGTAAGGGAGCCAGAGCATCTACGGAACTCAGGCTGGCACAAGGCATTAAGAAGGGAGAAGGACTTCTTTAAGTACATCAGGGAGAAAAGGAGCTGTAAGGACCACATAGTAAAGATTAGGAAGGAGGGGGTTGGGTGGAAGTAGGTACGATAATATGGAAGCACTAAATGAGTACTTCTGCTCGGGGTATTTACTAAAGAGAAGAGGGGTGACACTTCCAAGATGGGTGAAATGGCAGACGAGGGGAAGTGGTGACAGATGGGGAAATCATGGAGGCAGAGTTCGAGAGGGTTTGAAGGCACTGAGGGTGGACAAGGCACCAGGCCCAGATGGCATCACCCAGGGTACTGAAGGGCTGGCAGAGGTCCTTGCAGGACCTTGGCAGACCTATTTAATCTCTCACTACATTCGGGGTGTGTACCTCAGGACTGGAGGATGGTCATGTGGTGCCCTCCACAAGAGTGGCCCCAAAGATGAACCGGGAAACTACAGACCAGTGAGCCTCACATCCATCGTGGGTAAGCTAATGGAGACTATCCTGAAGGAGAGGTGGTGGCCCTCTTAGAGGCCAAAGGACTACAGGACAGCAGACAGCATGGCTTCACGTGGCGATCCTGCCAAACCAACCTGGTCGGGTTCTATGACTGGGTAACTAGGCAACTGGACAGGGACATGCAGTGGATGTCCTGTATCTGGACTTCAGTAAGGCATTCGACTCAGTGCCACATGGAAGGCTGGGAAGGAAGTTAGTAGGCACAGGGGCAGGTGCAATGCTGGTGAGATGGGTAGGAAACTGGCTGCAGGGAAAGCAACAGAGGGTGGTGGTGGTGGGTGGGAGCTCTCACACCCAAGGGCAGTGAAGCGGTGTCCCTGGGGGCTCGGTGTTGGGACCAGTGTTGTTTGGGATATTCATTGCAGACATATCATGGGACATCAAGAGCAAGATCAGTCTGTTTGCTGATGATACCAAGGTTGGCGGTGGTGGATGATCTAGGGGATGGCAGGGGTTGCAGGATGATCTGGTAAAGCTTGAAACCTGGTCAGACACCTGGCAACTGGGCTTTAATGCCAAAAGTGCAAGGTGATGCATTTTGGGATGAAGAACCCAAGGAGGACTTACCAGCTAGGGGAGTGCAGCTAGCCCAGACAGAGGAGGAGAAGGATCTGGGTGCTCATCACAGGGTCAATGAACAACTCGGCACAGTGTAGGAAGGCAGCTGCAAAGGCCAACAAAATGCTGGGTTGTATTGCAAGGGGTATATCCTCAAGGAGGGAGGAGTTGATTCTGCCACTGTATAGGTCATTAGTTAGACCACACCTGGAGTACTGCGTGCAGTTCTGGCGTCCGTATCTGAAGAGGGACATTAAGTTACTGGAGGAAGTGCAGCGCAGGGCAACAAAGATGATCAAGGGTCTGGGGGACTTATCATATGAGAGGAGGTTGAAGGAGTTGAACATGTACTCACTGGAGGAGAGGAGAGACAGGGGGGACATGATTGAAACCTTTAAATACATGAAAGGAATAAACAAGACAGGTACAGAGGGGCTGTTCAAAGTAAGGGAGGGAAGGGCCACCAGGGGCCATGATATGAGACTGGAGCGAGGAAGGTTCAGAAGGGAGATGAGGAGACACTTTTTTACAGAGAGGGTGGTGGCTGGGTGGAATGCGTTACCTGCAGAAGTGGTATGCAGTAGAACAGTGGACTGCTTCAAACGAGGATGGGACAGGACAAGGGGGAGGGTTAATGAAGGGGAAGGGTGGAAGGGAGGGGCAGCTGCAGAATAAGGGGTGCTAGCTGCACATTCGAGCAGACTTGATAGACCTCTAGGCCTTTATCTGCTGGCAAATTTCGTATGTTCGTATGGTCTGTTCCAGCATCCTCCTTTTCCTGTCTACAGAATTAATCCTATTGGAGTAGCAACAAGTAAATTCTCCAGCAAGAAGTGGCTTATATTTGATCTCTCCGCTCCAAGAGCTTCTCATACTCACAGCTTCAATTCATTAATCTATTTAGAGGATTTTTCTCTATTCTACTCTTGGATTGATGATGTCAATACTATCATAAAACAGTCTGGCAGAGGTTCATGGCTGGCTAAAGCAGATATTTCCTATGCATTCAAGCTTCTACCCACCCACCCTTTCTCATGGCATCTCTACAGCATTAAATGGGACAATTCCTATTATTTTGCAGTATGCCTGACCTTCAGATGCAAAAGCAGCCCTAAGTTGTTTGACTTTTTCTCGGATTCCCTCTGTCGGCTGATTCTCAACTCATGCCATATTCCAGCCTTCATCCACTCACTAGATGATTTTTTGCTCATTCAATCATCCAGTCCCCCCCCCCCCCCAGCAGCAAGCATCTCTTCCTTGAAGAAGCTCTTTCAAGAATTATCCGTCCCTGTTTCTGAACAGAAAACCATCTGACCTGTTACTTCATTAGAATTTCTAGGCATCTATTTGGATTCAAGTAAAGATGAAAGCCAGGTTACCCCTCAACAAATTAACACAAATTCAAGACATGGTTCTTTCTTTTTCTACCAGGCCTTCCTGCACAAAACAAGAACTATTATCACTCCTTGGATACTTGAACTTTGCAATGCACATAATTCCACAAGGCTGCTCCTTTATATCATATCTTCTTGAATTAGCTTCATCCGTCCCAGCATTGCATCACCATATTTCAATTTCTGCATCAGCCAAATCCTATTTAGCTATGTGGGCTCTCTTTCTTAAGTCCAGGAATGGTTGTTCCATGTTTTATAAGGATGTTTCTCTAGACCTAGTACCTAAAGTTTACACTGATGCTTCTCTGAACTTTGGATTCGCTGCTATATTCGAGAATTCCTGGATTGTTGCTCCATGGCCTCCGGAAATATTTTAGCTTCCACACTTTTCTTCTACCTCATCATTGTTTGAAATTTATCCAATAGTAGCAGCTGCTTTCACATGGGGTCATCTATGGTCCCTTTGAACAGTTTCTATATTTTCAGATAATCTAGCTACAGTTGACATCTTAATAAAGGCATATCAGCGTCACATTCCATAATGCTGTTCATGTGGACACTGACTTGGATTTCTTTACTTTATAACTTTTCAATTCATTGTTTTCATATCCCAGAAGCTCACAATTCTGCTGCAGATTACCTTGGAGGAAATACTCTACTTTTTGGGCCATGCTTTCTATCCCATCTATATCTGTATCCTTGCAACAAATCCTAGCCTTTATTTCTTACTGCCACAAAGCGCATAACCTATCACATGGCATGATAAAACAATACTTGTCTGGAGTTCAGTTTTTTCTGACTCAGTCAGATCCCACCATGACCTCCAGTCTCTCCAACCCTTCAGTTAAACTATTGTTATCTGGAATCTACAAATCATCGTTTCAGAAACCATCCAAAAGACAACCTATTGACGGTACCATATTCAGACAATTACTAGACCTGCTTTGATCAAATCCATTAGAACCATCCTCAGATTTAATCTTATCTGTTGTAATCTGCCTCGCCTTTTATGGGTTCCATCGCCCTGGTGAATTTACAGTATCCTCTCATACCACGTCTTCCTTCCTCACTGTGGATCATTTACACAAACAAGGAGACCATTACATCTTGCATCTTTCATCATCAAAAACTGACAGACTACATAAAGGAATCCTCATTACCTACTTTTATACATTCAATAATTGGTGTGCAGTCTGAATTTTAGACAGACTGCTTCTATTCCATTCCAAATCCAATCCATTGGATTTGCTACTATCATCTTAAAACTCTTCTCCAGTAACAACTAAAGAATTCATAAACTCCATCAGATGTCTTCTTCAACGCCTGGGATACGACCCTTTCTCCTGTTCAGGCCATTCATTCTGCATAGGAGCAGCATCTTCAGCATCAAAGAACAACATCCCAGCACACATCATTAAAAGGATGGGCAGATGGACTTCATCATGCTTTGAAACCTATATTCCTAATCCAGAACAAGAACTCCGGTCTGCCTGTCAATCCATCTCCTCTTAGTATGCCCAGAGGAAGGGCAACTTGGTAGCCATGGTTCCTCAGAAGTTTCCTCCTCTAACAGGGTGTTTTTCCTCTTCTGCAAGCTACCAAGTTCACTCTCTGTGAGTTGGAGGTGGTTTGTTTAAAAATGTGGTATACTAACTTCTTTTTGGGCCTCCATTCCTAATTTAAGCCTCTACTGAGGGTGGGAATGAACAAGGCCAAACCAGTATAAGTTCAAGCACCAAGCACTAACGGTAAATGCACAAGCACTATTATTCCCGCACATTGAATAGAAGGGCTCCGACCATGGTTCAATGGGTGGGGATAACTTCCCTATTTAACCCAGCTCACCCTGCTCAGCGTCTCTTAGCAGTTCAATCTTCCCTCCACCTCTCCTCCTCCTTCTCCTGCACTCTTCTCACCCTCCAACCAGGCCTCCATTCCTAATTCAAGTCTCTACTGAGGGTGGGAATGAACAAGGCCAAACCAGTACAAGTTCAAGCACCAAGCACTAACAGTAAATGCACAAGCAGTATTATTCCCGCACATTGAACTTATTTTATAAGTTTAACAGCGAGATGATGAGGAGAGGATCTCCGAGCATCTAGTCTTGACAGGCAGAGAGAGAACTCTGAGGGTTAGAATGTAGGCAGTTGATGGGTGGCAGCATTTGAAAAAGTGGCACAAGCCAATGATTCCATCATTTGCATAACGTTCCATCTCTGGGCAGATCTGGCTTAAAGTCATACTGCATAAGAGTTAGGAGTATTCCTGGGGTGAGAAGGAGGAAATTCCATCTTGCAAACTCTTTTTCAAAGGTTGCTGGCAGAGGCTGTAAATGACATCTCCCCAAACTACCAAGGTCCCAGGAAAATCTGAATGACAGAAATTTGAGAGAGTTTTGCACCATCAACATTCCTCATGGAAAGTCAGGTGCTGCATGCACCTACTTACATGATGCAGTAGAGTTGACTTGGTTATATTTAGCTTGTATCTGGATAGTCAACCATACTTCTGGGTTATAGTGATCAGCTGCAATATGGATTTCTCTGGGTATGTGAGGATCAGCATGATGTCATCAGCAAAGGCCCTGACTTTGTCCTCAGCCCTCATTTGTATTCTGTGAATTTCTGGATGCTGACATATTGCCCGTAGGAAAGGTTCCAGGGTTAAGATGAACAGCAGGGGAGAAAGGAGCCCCTGCAGAAAACTGATTGAGGGGGAGCCGTTAGTGACTATTCTGACTTTTGCCCCACTGTACAGGACCACGATTCAATGTAGAGTTTGAGAACCAAGGCCAAACCATTTCAGAGTGCGGAAGAGAAAGCACCATTCCACCTGATTGAATGCTTTCTCAAAATCTAATAATAGAAGGGCTGCAGGTGGGTGAGGACTTACTGCTTTCCAGATTAGGTTTGTTAAATGCCTAGTACTGCCCGAACCCTGTCTACCTGGCACAAATCCCACTTGATCAGTGTCCACCAGGCCTGCCACTGTACTCTTTTAACTGAGCCGCCAGCATCTTGGCAAAGATCTTGCAGTCCACTGGTATGAGGGAAATGGGTCATTAGCTGCCACAAAACTGGGGGTCCTTCCCCGACTCGGGCATTAGAAAGATCTGTGTGGTTCGCATGGAGGGTAGTGGCTTCTCTCTGGCACATACCTCAGTGAGTACTTCACACAGTGTAGGCATAAGGTCTTCCTTGAAGGTTTCATAAAACTCTGCTGGAAAACAATCCTCCCCAGGGGCCTTGCCTGTTGGCATAGTGGCCAGTGTCATTGCCAGTTCAGCTGTTGTAAAGGGTTTATTCATTTCTCTGGCTTGGCCCTTGGATAGGATGGGTAAATTCAGCTGGGTTGTAAAACAGTCCATTTCCTCCTCTAGTGGGGTGGTTTCAGAGGTGTACCGTTTTGTTTAAAATTCAAGAAAGGCTTTGTTGATGCCTGCCTGATCCTTTATCACCTCCCCTTTGGGGATTTTAGGCTTTGGAGTTTGGAGTATATTTGCCCTTTTTTAAGCTAAGCCAGTAGCCTACCCAGCTAGTCTTCTGCCTCCCAGAAGGCTTGGTGCATTCTGAATAAAGCAAACTGTTCCCTGTAGTGCAAGTGAAGGTTTATTTTTAATCTGCACTAGGAGCTCCAGGTAGATGCAGGTTGTACCTCTGCATTTCTTTTCCCACCTTTCCTCCTGTTCTGTCAGGTCTTTGTCTTTTGAACTTATAACTCCGGAGGCATGTGCAATGCATTTGCCTCTAAGAAATGCTTTGAGGTTATCCCAGCGTATTGCCAACAAGGTATCTTGAGGCTTGCTGATGACAAGGAAATCTTTCATTTCTGTGCTGATTTGCTTACAAAATGTGAGATCTCTGAGGAATGAGGAATTAAATTTCCAGGTGCCTCTACTCCCAGATTGTGCTTGCTGAGGTAACCACATGAATATTATGGTGCAACGAGTTTTGATTGTGGCTTCACTGATGTCGGTAACTGGGTATCTGGAGGGGGTCGGATGCCTATCCTTAGAATACACATTGTGTGGCATGGAGAAAAGGGTGCAATCCCTGTCCTTAGGGTGTACCAGTCTCCATACATCAGTGGTCCCCAGCTCTTTGGCAGTGTTCTGCAGGGCAATGGACACATGTGTCCTATCCCTTCTAGGTGGTCTGCTTCTATCTAAAAAGTCAATAAACACCTCATTCATGTCTCCTTCAATCATGACTTGTCCCTTACTCGTCTCAGACAGTTTTTGAGCAAGCAAGATAAAGAAGGTGGCATCTGACTGACTGGGACCATGTACACAGCAAAGTTTTACCTCCTTCCCCCACAGTGACCCTCCAACCTCAAATACCTCCCATCTGGATTCATGTACATACAGGAGTGTTTGAAATCTACCTCCTTGTGGATCAGAATAGCTACACCTTTGCTTTGGTAGTGTCGGAACTGCTGAATACTTGAGACACCCATTTAGACTGTAGTTTGTCAGCCTCATGTTTCAAGAGATGGGTCTCTTGAAGAAAGGCTACCCCAGTCCCCAGCTTCCGGAGGTGGTATATTACTTTCCTCCATTTAATGGATGAGTTCAGCCCCTTTATGTTCCAAAACATAAAGTTAGTTTGTTTGTTAGCCATTTTCCATATGCATGGTGGACCTTTTGTAACTGAGAAATAATGCCGTGGGGGGGGGGGTTAGTCGATGCCTCAAGTGGGTCTGAGTCAATGAACTTCTCACGTCCCCATCTGAAAGTGTCAGGTAGTAGTGTGGGAACTTGTGACTTCTGTCGCCTTTATGGTAACCACAAACCCAAAAAGTTGAACATTAACAAGTTTACAAGTTGAAAATCTTTGTGGATCTGAGTTGCAGTGAACTATAACAACAATAACCATGATACTAGCAGTTTCCTTTGATGCTGATGGGCATCAGACCTCAACTAAAGTGATGCAAAAATAGTGTTAATCATTATCTGCCCAGAAAAGGTCACTGTGGAGATGCTTTTGAAGGCCTGAGGTCAGGAGTGAACATTAACAAGTTTAAAAGTTGAACATCTTTCTGGATCTGAGCTGCAGTGAACTGTAACACTGAACAAAAACTTGAACAGCAATAACAGTGATGAGTGAAAGGATAAGGGGGCCAGGGAAGCTACAATGGCTTGCTGGGACCAGTGGGCCATGTGGTGGACAGGTCCGAGGCCTTGGCTGATGTTGAGTCTAGCATCCTCCATGTTGCAGTGAAAGGTTGGATGCGAGGGCAGGGGGGTCTGATCCCTTCTACATGAATTTGGCTGGACTGTTTGCATCCATGACGGGTAATGCCTTCCGCACTAATATCCAGTGATAGCATGCTCACTCAAGGTAGCAACTGCAGTGGTTGTGGGTGGTGGATTCTCCACCTTCATAAAAAATGGCGCCATCATTGGTATCACCAGGAGCGTGTCACTCAAATGTCCATACTAGATGACTGGTCTGCTACCACTGTCCTTCAACCATATGGTGGGGAGGTGAGTTTCATCAGCAACAAAAGCGCAGCAACCCTGCAGTTTGGTGAGGAGAGAACTGTATTTGAATTCCTTGACTTTAAAGTTGAGTGTGCCCCCAAAGTAAAACTGCAGGTGCTTGTAGGCATGGAGGGGGCAGCTGCTCACGCACCTGTTTGCATTCGAAAGTATCTGTCTCAAAGAGTCAAGCTAAAAAAAACGGCAAGCTATGTGCTGGCTACCCTTCTGAGTCTATAGTGTTTGACACACATACATTGCCCCCAGAGCCTACGGTACTCATGATGACCGTAAAGGGTCTTGATTTTCTAAATCTATGATGATCCGCAAGGTTACTTAGTCTGGCAACTCAATGTGTAGCATTTTTGCACAGCTGTGTGAGTGTGGTGATCATGTGGCTGGAGGAGGCCTGACCAGGGAAGGAGGCAAGCGACCATTCAGTCAGTTACTACTTAGTGCTGACAACTGCTGAGAAAAGGGCACCAAAACAAGGCACTCACTTAGACTGCCTCCCAGACTCATGGACCATTGAATGCCCTGCTCGCTTCAGTCCCCACATCTCCCATTTTGGCATCTCCCTAACCCCTCAGAGCCTAGTAGGTTTCACTAGAATGTTAACCCATGGTTATGGCTTAGGTGTATGGGGCACTGGGTAACACACAAACTGCTCAACCCCCGCCCGAATGAGGAATTTAGGCATGGGGCAGATCCTCTACCCAGATAATACCACATTTTGTACCTTGCTGCGGGTGCTGACTGGGTTTGAAACAAGACCACGGAGGAGGGGTGAAATCACCCGATCTTCAAGCCCAACAGCTTACATGTCTAGGACCCTGGGGGTGAGCAAGAGATGCCAAAACCAGTACTGCATTAATCGACAACTTTTAACTTTTATTTTTCCCCTTTAGAGTAGCCATACCTAAGTACCAGAAAAGAAAGAGAATGTTAGATAATGGCAAGAACATAGTCCAGCAGACATCCAGTTGTGAGACATACCAGTGGCACCAGAGGTATGTGGACAGTCTTTCAAAGGGAGAGTAATGTTTGCCCCGTACTGTCCCCCAGGAGCGCTGCCTACTCAAGATCATCTAATGCTAGCTCCACCACAATGTCAGCTCATGACCGTAGTGAGTCTTTGGCAAGTGGTTGGGACAACGTAAGGGTTTGCTTCTGAGGTGAGACCAAGGTGGTTACATTCAGAAACACTGGCCAGGCAAGGTTCTGAATGTCACAGACCTGCAGCAGTCAGCTGGCCCTAGGCAGAGGCCACTCACATACCTAAATCAGCCGTAAGCTCTCTCTCCAGAGGGGGTGGTACAAAATGATGGCCCAGGGATGAACTGGCAAACCACCCCAAAAAAGAGAACTAGGATGTCAGGACAAAATAAAGATTGGCTTCTCCACAATCAGTGCTGGTAGAAAGGGCAGCAGAGAATCAGGCTCCTCCTCACATGGATCGGACTCCTATGGGGAACCTTTGACCAAATGGACAGGGCAACAAAAATACTGAGTCCACCTTATGCTGCTCCTGTGACACACTTGCTGAGATCTGTGGCCCCATCCAGATCCTTCTCAAGGTCCTTCAGCCCTGCATCTTGTTTCCCCTGTGGAGGGCCTCCCCCCCCCCCAGGTGGCTACTTGGAGACAGGGCACCATATACATTGCACACACCTAGCTAGAAGGATGGGGAGGGATCCACACTGGTCAGCAGCTAGAGATGGAATGGCAGGCAGCCAGCATTATATATGAGGGGTGGGCAAGTTCCATTTTTTCTGGTGCTGTTCCTCCCACCACCCTATGGCTGAAGCCGAGGACCCCCGCTGTGGACTTCCATTGGTGGTCACTCACAACATCAGTGGCATCCTCAGTCCTGCTGTAGGAGCTGCTTGAATTGTAGGTAAGCCTCCAAATGAAATACAAGAGGATCTGGGCAGATTTGGGACATGGGCAGCAAAATGGGAGATGAACTTCAATGTTGAGAAATGCAAGGTAACGAATTGTCTTGTAACCCCCTTGTTACCCAGGGTTACTAGAATCCCAGTAAGACCTAGTGGTAGGCAGGGAAGGCAGTTTGTGAAACTCCAGTTAAATGGGTTTCACACTGTCTCACTCTGTTCTCAGTCTCAGCTGAGACTGAGGGATGACATCACTAATAGAACTATCACAGCTGCATGAGCCACATTGGAATCTGCAGCAAGGGAGTTGGAATAGAATGTTGGGAGGTTTGAACAGAGTCTGTGGTCAGTTGGTGTTGGGAGCTTACTGAGGAAGCAGCACAGCAGCTCAGTGTAGACTCTAGGAGCCTCAGCCCTGACAGAGGGCTACTTTAGGTAAAGGGTATGTGTCTCCACCAGAAGAGACACAGAAGATAATTGAAGTGGTGGAGACTGCTGTTTCTGGTCTCACTGCCCCTCCTCCGGGGTGGGGGCAGGAAGGTTCCTGAAACTTCTGGGGCAACCCCTGGCTCTGCTACTAATGGAGAAGCTGCTTATTTGTTCCAGAGTTTTTGGGGAACAAGAAGACTTGTGAGTCGCCTGTGGGGCACCTGCAACCGGAGGGTAAGTGTCTGCTCTTCCTGAAAGGGCCTATGTTTTTTCACCCTGGGACTTGTGTGACAATGTGAGGATTGAACTACTGAGATAGTGGGAGGCCTAGAGTAATGGGCTAAGCAACAAGTAAAAGTAGGTTCAAGTCCAGAGCTTGTTGGGATGAAAATGATATGTAGTGGAGATGTGACATACGTCTACCCAGGAATCTACATTTGCAAGTTTTCAGTAAAGGAATTGTTTAGTTTCCAGAGAAATGGCCGGGTATGGGCTGTGGGAGCTGGAGGTGGGAGACCCCCCATCTTTAGTGACCAGGTCCACCTCTACGGATTTGCTCTGTGGATTTCTACTTTGCCTCAGGCACTTGGCCAGTGATGAGGGAAGTACCCAGACATGGGATTGGAAGGAAAATTCCCTCTAGGAGTCGAAGGCTCTAGTGTGGTTTGGGAGCCACAACAGGATAATTGGTTCATTCCCAAATGGACCGCAGGATCATGGCCGGGCAGGAGCTGGGCCAGCGGGAAATCCAAGTAGTGTACAAGTCGGGCCTGTGTACCCCAAGCTGTGTGCAAGTCCGGGCTGTGTGCCTGGTGGGTTCAGAGCCTAAGGGCTGGAAATAGTGATAAAGTGTTCTGTTGTCCTAATCTGCATTACCAGGAATGTAGCTCCGTAGGGGTCCATCTATGCTTTGTTTGTTCAGCTTGGATGTGAATAAAACCACACTGGAGAATCCCATTCCTGGTTCTGGACATTACAGTTATTGCTTCCTGTGTTCGGATTTACTTGGGTGCCCCTGTGCAGAGTAGCCAAACGTAGGTCCCCTGTGCCGAGTAACCTCATCCTCCCCGAACCCAGTCCCCACCAGGTAATGCTGTCAGCTTCAACAGCATACCACCTTTCATTTTGCTAAAAAAAGGCAGGGGTGAGGGGTTACATTCTTATTACACTATTAGCACACTAGGGAGCTAAGTCATTTTAATCAATGTAGCAGCTTGTGCAAGCAGTGGTATCTGTGTCTGGAGCCCCTGACTGCCACTGATGATGTCACTGGTTAGAGCAGTGATTTTCAACCGGGGGTCCATGGCTCAAAAAGGGTCCACGAGCACATGCAAGGGGGTCTGTGAAAGAGTCTGCAAACTTGAAAGTGAATTGCGCTAAGTTTTAGCATTTTTTATTGCCGTTACAGCTCAGGCATGTAACAGGTCAAGCGTGAGCAAGCACGCCCAAAGCATTGCACGTAAGGGTTTTCCTCGTAAGTTTCCACAATAAAAAATGTCTGGCACCTTGTTAGTTGAACACTTTACTCCCTCACCTCACTCGCTTAACTCACTCAGTGTTAATTGCTTTAATTGCTCCCAATTTACAGGCGCCGACCAAAGAGTAGGTTTCAAAAGCACTAGTTCCCCTGTCTTATTTCATCACTTTATTCAGTCTCTGCACTCCCCGCTCCTTGGTACTCACTCCTTGCGGTCACTTTCATGTCACGCTTATAACCAGCTTTTTAAAATCAAACGAAAAAGAGTAAGGAGGCTGCCCTTTCTCATACGCGCTTACACGTATGCCTGCTTCTGTTCTGTTCTTGACTCATGAATCACGGAGTCACAGAATAACTGTCAGGGTACGCAAGTTATCTTCAGTTTTAGCAGAGTAAGAAATCCTGCAGAAATACAGCAGCAGTAGTATCTCTTGGCATGGTTGATTATATTTATTTTTTTTATATATGGTGTAGTTAGTTGAAGTTTCAACACACACACCTCCAAGCAGTTATTCTGTGAGGTGTTTTTATATGGCTCATTCACTTGCATGTTTCTTGAATGTTTCCCATACAGCAAGGCTGATTTTATATATATATATTTTATATGGTGCTGTTAGTTGAATTCCCCAACAGCAGCAGACCAACATTAAAGCAATGACAGCAAAAAGGAGAGAGTCCAAGAGGGAAATGTATTATTATTAATTATTAAGGGTAGCTGTATAACTGCTATATAAATACTAAACACGGTACTATATATAAGTATTTTTGGTAGGGGGTCCCCGACATGGCTGACAGGTGGCCCCCAGACCAAAAAAGGTTGACAACCACTGGGTTAGAGAACCTATCAAATAGATGTATACACACAGAGTTGTGTTTTATATATAGATGTTCGCCATCCCTTGTTGTCTGCCTAGTCCTTAAGCCAGGTATCAAGTGACCTCTCAGCCCCTGACTACATCTACCTAGTGCAAACATATCCACTTGGATCCACGTGGTATGGCCCACTGAGATCCACATGGTGCTGCCGCTGGGATCCAATGAATGTGGCCCACTGGCATCCATGTGGTGTGGCCCACAGGGATCCATGCAAAGGTGGCCCACAGGGATCCATCTGGTGGTGTGGCCTACAGGAATCCATGGGGTGTAGCCCACTGGGATTTAACTGGTAAGACCCACTGGGATCCATGCACTGTGGCCCACTGGATTCATATGGTGTTGCCCAGTGGGATTATTCCAATGTGGTCCACTGGGATCTAAGTGGTGTGGCCTACTAGGATCCTTGCAATTTGACCCACTGGGATCCACTCAGTGATACCCACTGATATCCAAGCGGTGTAACCCACTGGGATCCAGATTGTTTGACTCACTGGAACCCATGCTGTGTGGCCCACTAGGATCCACATGGTGTGTCCTACTGGGATCCATGGGGTGTGCCTTACTAGGAGTCACATGGTGTGGCCCTTTGGGATCCATGCAGTGTGTCCCACTGGACTCCATAGGCTGTGGCCCACTGGGATTCAAGTGGTGTGATCTGCTGGGATCCATGCACCATGGCCCAGTGGGATTCATGTGGTGTTGTCCAATGTGATCCCTACAGTGTGGCCCATTGGAATCCATACATTCTGGTCCACTGGGATCCAAGTGGTGTGGCCTACTAGGACCCTTGCAATGTGACCCACTGAGATCCAGATGGTGTGACGCACTGGAACCCATGCAGTGTTGCCTACTGGGGTCCACATGGTATGTCCTATTGGGATTCATAGGGTGTGGCCCACTTAAATTCACATGGTGTAACCCGCTGGGATCCATGTGGTGTGACCCACTGGGATCCACATGGTTTTGGGGCCTGAGAGTGCCGGCAACCATTATCTAAACAGTATAGCGATTTTCATCATCATTTGCTCCCTACGGCCACTGACCTCCCTCCGCTCCACAGCTGCTTGCTGCTTCCTGTGGCTGCCTTGCATGCGCACTGATGGAAGAGCAAGCTCCCCAGCCTCTTGTGAGGGGGTTACTGCAATGGGGGAATGCACTGCTGACCCACTCTAGCTGGGACATGCTGCCAGAGGCTGTACTCCAAACAGCCACAGCAGCCCAGTTACACATGGCCAAACCTTAGTGATTAATCTACAGTAGTGCCCCTAAATCCTCCCTTGCCAGACTGGACCCCCTTTTTCATTCCTTTTGTAGTTTTGCTGTAGATTGCCCACCTTGTATGCACCACTGCTCTCTTTACTCAGCCCTTTCTCTTCCCAGTTCCACTGTCGGAACACGCCAGCATTACAGCAGTGTGCCATTAGGGCGCCAATCGGCAATGTCGCCGACCACTGTTTTTGCAGGGGGGCAGTGCCCCCCACACCCCCCTAACTACAGATACCAACTCCGGGAGGGGGAGTGGACGTGGACCTTGGGGAGGGGGCAGTGAATCACGATTTTGGTGCCCTAATGCCAGTGCCCTGACTGCCTGCAGTGTCTCTTCCTTCCCTTTCCCATTGTGTCTCTTTTATATCTAAATTCTGGTTCAGCACCCTTCCATCTTATTTCAAATCCCTTCTATCCTCTCCTCCTTCTTCCTCATACCCTCTCCATTACAATATTTCCCATTCTCTCTCTATTCCTTCTAGGAAATCTACTGTTGGTCAGTCTGCTTTTCCTTATCAATTTCCTAAACTTTGGTCCTCCCCTCCCCCCCTCCCTTTCAGGTCAATCTGACTTTTCTCCTTCCTCCTTAAAGTCTCTTCTTTATGACTTTTGTTATCCTACCTGCAACTGCCTATAACCCTTTGCTCTTCATTCTCCCCTTCACTCGTTTTGCCCTGTTAATGCTTTCCACTATTTTCTCTTTTCTTTTCATATAAGAATGTGTTTTTACTTGTATTCAATTACTATCTGCCTCAAATATTAATTGTAGTATTTCTCTTATTACTATATTACGGTACTTGACTTCTTTTTCAGTAGTTTTAGTGTTTTGCTATCTCCCTCTCCCCTTTCCCCCAGGACACATCTGGAAATGAGTTGTTAACAGCTCAGTATGTCATTCCTGGTTAAACTTTTAAATAAATACATACAAACAGAAATACATAAGCCCAGTCCCAAATCCAGGTCACCTGTATGGAGGTGCAATATGCTTTCCCTGGGCTACCAAGTGGGTCATAGCACAGCTGTTTTTAAAGACCAGGGAGCCGGCTCTGTGGCACTGAGTGGTGAGCACCCACCTGGCATGCTGGTGACCCGGGTTCGAGCACTGAGCCTGGGACGTCAGGAGTGTAGGCCAGCAGGGAGGGTGATACAGCATCCACATGGATGCTGTCCTCCTGGGGAGGGTGCTGCGAAGTACCAGTCGGAGGGTGACACCTGCTGGTGTATGGCACTTGCCAGTGTGAGTGACCACATGTTGGTTGGCTCTGCCTTCAGCACGTCACCATGGTGCACACCATAGGGGAGTTGGGAGGGGCCCATAAAATGGAAACTAGTACTGGTCTTGCCCTACTGGATGATGGCTGCCTAGTCCCCCCAAGCCACAGTCCCCCTAGTGCACCACCACTGCCCCCAGCCCAGTATACCTTGGTGGTCCCCCCAGTAATGCTACTCCCCTCCTCTCACCCAGGAAGGGGAGGGCCCCCCAGCAGGAATAAGCCGGACCCTCCTTTGACACAGGGACAGCCTGGGGGAGCCAGCTGGCGGGAAATGGCAGCAAAAGGTGAGACTGGGGGGCAGACAGGGACGTTGAACAGCCAGAAAGTGAAGGGGTCAGGAGTGCAAAGAAGGCACACAGAAAAAAGACCATGGAGGCAGGAAACAAAATAAAAGAGAGACATTCAAAAAGAGAGCAGGGGTAAGTCAATATAAACTGGACTAAAATCACGCCTACAGAATAGACAGCAAAACAAATGTAGCAAAGGTTAAATGCAAATTACACATTACACAGATCTTGGAGTTGGTTCAAAAGGAACATGAACTCAAACTGAGCCCTTGAAACCATCCCCCAAATTCTTCCGACTGGGTCAACGCACACCTACTGAACAGAAGGAAAAAAATGTGTGACTAACAGAAGTGGTTACATTTACGTAACTTACTTTGACAAGACTGTGGTGAAGAAATCCTTTAGCAATCTGCCTAGAATAGAATCTAGTTCCAAGGAAGCCAACTCCCTAACCAAGTACCTGGTGGCCTGCTCCTTGTCATGGTGCAGACTTGTGAGAGCTGACTCTCTTTGGATCAGGGATGCCCCCCCCTCCCCATTTTGAATACCTTTTAGCATTTTTTTAAAAGGACAGCACAATAAATTATAGCAGCCCTTGGTTTTCAGCATTATTTTCAGCCATATGTGAAGACCCAGTATTTAAAATTATTCATGTTGTGATGCAGATGAACTAGCATGCAACAGACGCTACTTTCTGACCTTACAGTTCAAGTTTATTTGTTTGACTCATGATAAAGCCATTACAAATTTTCAGCTACAAAAAGCACAAAAGCATCATCACAATATCACAGTATATGTACAACATTCAACATGTCGAATCTACAGACATATAATTCCTAAAAACATATTATTTTATTGCTTAACTTTTTATACTTATTAACAGACTTTAAACAATATAAACTCATCAGAGCACTTCCAGATTTAAGAATATGGGGAGGATGGGGGCTGCATGGAGGATGACAACAGTAAAGCTGACATACTGAACAGGTATTTCTGCTCAGTCTTTACTGAGGAAGAGGAGGGTAATGGGTCTGAAGGGAGTACAAGGGGTGAGAATGGTGCAGAAATGGACACAAGTCCCTTTACACCAGAAAGGGTCCTGAAGGAACTGGAAGCAATAAGAATTGATAAAGCAATGGGGCCAGATGGGGTGCACCCCAGGGTCCTTAAAGAACTAAGAGAGGTGGTGGCTGAACCTCTGGCTATCCTGTTTAGCTGATCACTGGAAACAGGGGAGTACCCAAAGACTGGAGGACAGCAGATGTAGTCCCCTTATACAAAAGTGGGAACAAAGAGGAAGCAGGGAACTACAGACCAGTCAGCCTCACTCGGTAGTGGGAAGATCATGGAAGCACTACTGAAGGAGAGATTGGTGGAACATCTGTTGTCAATGGACTACAGGACCCAAGGCAGCATGGTTTCACCAGGGAGGTTATGTCAGACCAACCTCCTTGAATTTTTGACTGGGTGACTAGGCAGGTGGATCAGGGAGGCAGTGGACATGGCCTATCTGGACTTCAGCAAGGCCTCTGACACTGTGCCACATAGAAGACTATTATACAAACTGGGGAATATGGGTGTGGGCAGGACAGTAGTGTGGTGGGTAGGTAACTGGCTGGGTGGCAGGACACAGAAGGTGGTGGTAAAAGGCTGTCAATCCACAGAGGGAAGAGTGACCAGTGGGGTACCACAGGGATCAGTGCTGGGACCGGTCCTATTCAACATCTTCATCAGTGACATGGCGCAGGACCTAGAAGGCAGAATTTCACTGTTCGCTGATGACACAAAGCTCTGTAACAGAGTAGACACACCAGAGGGTGTAGACAGAATGAGAAGGGACCTGCAGAAACTTGAAGAATGGTCAGGGGTTTGGCAGTTGAAATTCAATGCAAAGAAGTGCAAGATAATGCATATGGGGCACAAAAACCCTGGCACAATATATCAGCTGGGGGGTGAGGATATAGCATGCACTAAGCAGGAAAGGGATCTTGGGGTTATCATCTCTGATGACCTCAAGGTAGGGAAACAGTGTGACAAGGCAGCAGGTAAAGCAAATAGGATGCTGGGATGTACAGGCAGGGGCATCACCAGCAGGAAAAGGGAGGTCATAATTCCGCTATACAAGACACTAGTGAGGCCCCACCTGGAGTACAGTGTACGGTTCTGGAGACCATACCTACGTAAGGACATAGACAGGGTAGAGAAGGTTCAGAGGAGGGCAACAAAGATGGTGTATGGATTGCATCACAAGTCCTATGAAGACAGGTTGAAGGAACTGAACATGTACTCTCTGGAGGAGAGGAGGGAGAGAGGGGATATGATAGAGACATACAAGTGTCTTACAGGGAGGAACAGGGTGCAGGAAAACACTAATTTTAATGAAAAGCTGTTCCAGGACTAGAGGGCATGGGATGAAGTTGGAGGAGGACGATTCAGAGGAAACATGAGAAAGAATTTCTTCACAGAACGGTGGTGGACAAGTGGAACACCCTGCCAGAGGAAGTGGTGGGGGCTGAAACAATCACGGGATTTAAGAATGCATGGGATAGACATAAAGGAATTCTGGAGGTCAGGGGTAAGGGGCAACAGACTTCTAGGAAAACAAACTGAACTTACAAGCTCAAATGGGCAGACTGGGTGGGCCATAGGCCCTTATCTGCCGACACTGTCTATGTATCTATGTATCTATGCAGCTATCTACATAATAATAATAATATCATTTCACATTACATTTTAAAACTATATTAGTTAACTTTAGCTAGTCTCTAAGGCTGTAACCGCCCTTAAAAAATAAAGAACATCTCTAACCTCTTAATAAATCTCATACTCCAATATCTGCCTCAGTTTGTCCAAATACAGAAATCATAATGAGCCCCCAGGTAAAATATACCCGAAAACTGCCAGCATGCAATAGGTACAAACAGAGAGCATCGGTCCCCACACTGCCGATATCCTTTCTGTTACTTTTTAGAGGCATGTCATGCAAAAACGCATTTAGTGCAATATCTCAATCCTCGTAATCAAGGGTTTCAGAATATGCTTAAAGGGTTACTCTCCTGATGTCTTAAAAATCATGGCTAGTGCATACCAGTAAGCCCCAACCCCATTAGGCCCTCCTGGGCAGGCTTCCCAAAGAGGCCCCTTTTGGGTCTTTGTGGTCCCTGAGCACCTACCCTAGAAAGTCAGACATCGAATTACCCAGGCACCATGGGGTGGGGCAACCAAGTGTCCCATCCCAGGCTGCACAATTTGCTTCAATTACAGTGTCTTACCCCGAAATTTCCAGATTCAGCATATCGCAGCTTGTGGCTCTAATGCCCATCCATTTCCCCCAGCATGCCTCCAGCAAAATCACAGCAAATCCCCAAGTGCATCAAAATTAACTTCTAAATAGCAAACTTCACAGCAGCACATTAAATGACTTGTTGGCTACCTAACCTGTTTCTTAAACCTAAAAAAACACATATACTCTGGTATCTACATCAATCTGCCCAAGCAGAGGAGTCATCCTGAACCATAGGGAATGTACAAAAAAATGCCAAAGTACAGTAAACGGAACATAAAGAACATACATCACCATACTCCCATTAGCTTTTTCTATTATATTTTTGGGGCTTATCACATTCAAAACACTTAGTGCAATATCTTAATCCCCATATTGAGAACTTAGAATATGCTTAAAGGGTTACTCCCATGATGTCTTGAAATTCCCAATTGGAGCATACTAATAAGGACCCCCTATTAGTCTCTCTTGGGCAGACTTCCCAGAGAGGCTTTTGTTTGGGTCTCTTCATGGTCCTAAAGCACCAACTTAAGATAATCAGACATTGAGTTACACAGGCGTCATGGGCATAGAACAACAGTGTGTCCTGTCCCAGACTGCACAATTCATTTTAATTACATTTTACTCCAAAATGTCTAGATTCAGCAAACCGCAGTTGGTAACTTTTTTTTTTGTAAATATCATTTTTATTAGAGAAGCTTTACAGTGCATACATAGTTTGACAGTCATAATTCATCATGAGTACTACAATCATATCATCAGGCATTCAGCGTTACCAGTTTACAAATAAGATCGCCCATTATTTTTTAACAGTAATCCTAAACCCCCGCCCCACCATCCATCATCATTCCATTAATTATGTCATAGTTGAATCCACTCGCTACACCCCACTACCCCGATTCCCTCCATTCATCCAGTCAGTGTCACCATATTCTCCCTTAGCTGAGCCTCAAGGGCTAAGGAGAAGACCCGGCGGCACTAAACTTGACCTGAGGAGCCTGCCAATGAAGCCTTGCCTTAAGGTACAAAAAAGGGGTCCTTGGCCATAATATAAATGATCCACCTCCTCCACTTCAAGGAGCCTAGCTCAGCCTGTTCATTTAAATTGTGAGTTATTTTTTCAGACTTATATATAAGATGAACTATCTCTCTCCAGTCGGAAAGAGAGGGGGGATCAGCTGTGAGCCAGCGTTTAGTGATAGCTTTCTTCGCTGCCAACAGAAGGATATTTAGTAGGTATCGGGCGTGGGGATCCAATAGGTCCGGGGGGAAGCAATGCAGAATAAAACAGTCACCACTATAGGGGAGGCTGACCCCCAGGAGATCCTCCAACTCCTCATATAAACCCTGTAAGAAGGGCTGCAGTTTGGGGCAGGACCAGAAAATATGGGAGTGGTGAGCTGTGGCCTCTCCACACAGTCGCCAGCACTCCGCAGATCAGATAGCACCAAAAATGAGATGTTGTGCGAGTCACGGAAGAATCTGACCAATAACTGCCATGCAAATAACCTCCAAGAATGAGAGTAGGTGATTCTTGAAGTCATACAGGAAAGCATCTCCCACTGTTGGGGTGTGATCTGTGTGTCCAACTCCGCACTCCACCTTTCCCTTAGTCGCGAAGTGTCACCCCCTATTGTTTCCATAAGGGATCTGTATAACACTGAAATAGCATGTGGGAGCTGCCGAGATTTGAATACTTGCTGGAGTACTCGAATGACAGGTGGGTGGGCCTCAGATGAATGGACATTGAGGGGTAATGATTCAAAGTAGTGACGGATTTGCAGATACCGATAAAAATCTGATTGACATAATTGAAAAACACGACTGAGTTCTCCAAACTCTCTGAGGTGGGGGCCAATCTGCAGTTGTAAGAGCTGAGAGAGGCCTGCATGCCGCCATGTCTGAAAGGTATGGTCCAAGATGGCTGGGGGAAAGTCTTCCAGCAGATCTATTGGACAAAACAAGACCAGGTAGGGGGCAATTTGCAGGGACTTTCTCATAGAGCACCAGACCTGTGCCTGGTACTCCATCCATGGATTCCAAGTGAACCGCCCCATTGAAGTTAAGGTTTTATGATAGATCAACTTTTGATATTCCCGGGACGGTAGGACGCCCTCCTCTATTTCCCTCCACCTGGCCGTAGTCATTCCAACTAGGCGTTGTATTATAAAAGAAAGGTGAGTAGCCCAGTAGTAAAGTTTCAGATTAGGAAGTGCCAACCCCCCATTGGCTTTAGGAAGGCAAAGTGTCTCCAATTTAATTCTGGGGCATTTACCTGCCCAAACAAATTTCACTATGGCCCTGTTCCAAACTTTAAAAAGACTATTTGGCAAATTAAGGGGTAAATTCTGGAACAGGTAGAGTATCCTTGGAAGGGTCACCATCCGAACCACCTCAATGCGGTGCAACATATTCAGTGGAAGAATATTCCACCTTTCAAGGTCTTGCTTCATTTGAGTTGTTATGGGACGGTAATTATTGTCTAAGGTGTCTTCAGCCTGATGAGAGAGGTATATTCCTAAATTTTTTAGCTTGGTAAGTCCCCAGCGAAAGGGGTATCTTGTCTTAGTTGTATCCGATGGGATATAGTGAAAGGTGAGGGCATCGGTTTTGCTAGTATTCAGCTTACAGCCTGAATGTGATCCAAATTCATCCAGGAGGCGAAAAATGGAGGGCACCGACTGCTCCGGGTTAGTGAGGAATAGCAGAACGTCGTCTGCGTACAGGGCTACCCGGTGCTCCGCGCCATCCATAATCACCCCTGATATCTCAGTTGACATTCTGATCGCCTGGGCCAGGGGTTCAATAAAGATAGCAAAAAGGCCTGGCAACAATGGGCAACCCCGCCGGGTACCCCTGAAAAGAGGGAAGTATTCAGAGTGGTGACCTGATGTCTTAACACAAGCTTTCGGGGCCGCATAAATTTTCTTAAAAGTATCAATGAGTGGTCTCGGAAAACTCATAGCCGCCATTGTGGCAAACAGGAAGGGCCAAGACACCCGGTCAAAGGCCTTCTCCGCATCAAGGCCTAGAAGGACCGATGGGTCAGCCTGGGATTGCATCTCATGTACCAGGTGGAGGGCCTTACGGGTGTTGTCCGATGTGGACCTTGCACTCACAAAACCTGTCTGGTCAGGGTCAATCAGTTCCGGTAGTACCGTGTCCAGTCGTCGGGCCAGGATGGACATAAAGAATTTGTAATCCGAATTAAGGACCGATATGGGTCTGTAAGAACTACATTGTAGCGGGTCCTTCCCTGGTTTGGGGATGACAGAAATTGTGGCATACGCCCAGCTGGGTGGAGGGGGTTCACCAGCCAAAACCTCATTGCAAGCTGCAAGCAAGAACTTATTGACAGATTGCATCGAGGTCTTATAAAATTCAGCCCCATAACCATCAGGCCCAGGGCCTTTTTGGGTTTTGGACCTGGCGACGACCGACCACAGCTCCTCCGGCGAAACTGGGTTCACCATGAGTGCCTGCTGTTCATGGCTAAGCGTTGGTAACTTTAGGGCCCATAAAAAAGATTCGGTTTGTGTCAAATCTGTCCTCTGATCCGGCGCGTATAGGGTTTTGTAATATTGACAGAAGGCTTGAGGTATGCTTTTAAATTTAGTATGACATTCTCCTGTTCCAGGGTCCTTTATCATAGCAATGGTGGAGAGCCTGCGATATTGGTAGCTGATCACGCAAGTTGAAATAGGTTTCGGAGCCTACCTCACCTGCATTTGGCAGAGGTAGGCCAGGGAGTCCTCTGTTTGCTGTAGGCAAAGGGAATCCAGCTCATTTTTAATCTGTTTTATTTGGGGGAGGGTCGAGGCATCACCTTGTTGGTGGGTCTGCTGGAGACATTGGAGAGTCTGTTCCAGCTGAAGCTGTCTTTCCTTGCATGCCCTCACCACCCCGTCAGAGTATTTTATTAAGTGACCTCTTAGTACCGCTTTTAGCATGTCCCACTGAATTGTTGACAATATTTCCTGTGTGGAGTTATCCCGAGTGATTTCCTCAATTTTATCCCTGAGGAACTCTTTAAATTGCTCACTTTTTAAGTGCATGGGATTGAATCTCCACCCAGTATTACGTCTTTCAAGGCCCAGATTCCACTTAGTAATGAGTGGGGCATGATCTGAGTGGGCTATTGGGCCCAGTGTGGCCCCGACCAGTGAGCCAAGCTGTTCCTTCTGTGTGTAACAGTGATCAATTCTTGTATACGTCCCATGCACAGCTGAATAGAAGGAATATCCCCTGTCTCTGGGATGCAAGGACCGCCACACATCCAACTAACCCACCCCCTCTGTAAACCTTTTAAAGAATTTGTATGGGGCCGGTTGTACCCCAGGCTGGGCCCTGGACGTATCCAAGGTGGTACTTGGGGCAATATTGAAGTCACCTGCCAGGATCAGGGTCCCCCTGGTCATCTCCACCACTTTATCCATTAAATAGCGGATAGTGGGGGAATTTGAGGCCGGAGGGAGATAGATGTTAGCCAATGTTAATTCCTGTTCATTTAAAGTGCCCTGAACTATGATTAATCTACCAGCAGGGTCAGCCCATTCTTTTATTTTCCGGAATGGAAGGAGGGATGAGATCAGAATAGCGACCCCCCTCTTCCTTCCCTTCGGGATAGCCGAAGCAAAGACCTGTGAATAGCCCCTACTACGGAGCTTTTCATGTTCTCTGCAAGTCAGGTGGGTTTCCTGCCAGTATACAATATCGGCACATGACTTTTTGGCTAATGTGATCATTCTAGACCTCTTGACCGGGCTACTCAGGCCATTCACATTCAATGAAAATAATTTTAAGTGGCTATGAGTCATTTCCTTTTCTAGTATGTTCTAATTCTGTACTAAGCCTGATACTCTTCTGTAGCAACATTCTTATCACCATTTTCAATGCTGACGAACCATGACTGTTCACTTTTCTTATTAAATTGCTCTTCTCTATACTTTTCAATAACCCTAAACTATCATAACACGGGCCCAGGGAATACCCCATAGGACTTAATTGCTTTGTTTTAACTGTCCGAACTAGGGAGAAATTTAAACCTCCCTGAGTGCCCCCTCACTCCACATGGCACCACTGAGTCCTATGAGACATTAACATAGACAAAGTAACTTGCAACACAACCTGGCACGTTTCAAAAATTGCCTTAACTATATACACTGCCCAGCATAGTACCAGGCCATAACATAAATGTGGGAGGAGATACATCTGGAACTAACCCTAAATTCCAGACGTTCCCCTGCCCCAAAACTAACGTTAGCTTCCAGGGGCTGCTGAGGGTGGTAAATCAGCAAGAAGGCCACTGCTACAATGCAGTATTAGAAGGACTCTCCTATTATTTAAGGAAGAGACCTACCTGCTCCGGGGAGTATTCCCTCTATCGAGCGAGCCTTATTATTATCAGCGAAATATCCAGATTGCTCTGCCCCGAACGGGGCCCCAACCGGACCAGATAAATTTGCAATGCAATGTAATCACCAAAATTGTACTGTAATATTGAAATAATATAAACTGCCAACCTCTGGGAGTACCACGGGGAACGCGTGCCAAGGGACACCTCGGGTGGCTAGGGAAGAGGCAAGGGATGAGGTATCAGCCCCATTTCCCACTATTGACCAGCTAGGGGGCAAGTCAGGCAGTCCCGACCTCAGGGGCAAATGTGTCTCTCCACATGGCACAGACCCGGTGCATTCAATATGCGGGCGTGGATAGTCGGAGTGACCCCATGCCTCGCTCCTGGGCCACCATTAAACTAACCTGGGGGAGAGAGTTCCGGTGGAGGACTCCCCTGTCTTCCATATTCCTTGGTGCAAATGCCCCATCAGCCACCAGAGCATTCCACGGGGAATGGCCAATGAGGGCAAGGCGGTAGGCATCCGACAACACACCTCCCTTTTCGTTGTGCAGGGTAATTTACCAGTTAATATTACTTTAAGGAGCCTCTGCCGAGACTGTTCCCCCGTGGGGTGTATCATCAATAAGGGGGACTCTCCCAGGACTCAGCCTCCCCCGAGTGGTGAACCAAGTGCTTCGAAAGTAATACTGTACTATCTATCTAAAAAAAAAAAAAAAGGGGGGGGATAAGAACCATATCCCAGGGGTACAATCCCTGCCTCTAAGGAACTCTTTTCTTATTACTCCTCAGAGGGAGACCTCCAGGGCCAAAATGTTCCATCCCACCTCCCCCCTGGTTATATACAGCCAAGTTAGCAGGATGTTAGAGGCTTCGTCCCTAGGGTTAGGAAGTCCCAAATTCCTCGAGGGGAAGACCTTCCAGCCATCCCATTGATTCCCCCAGATGAGAGTCTCCCTCGAAACTGGGAGCTCCTCCGCTGCAGACCACAGTCTGCTTAACCACCCACAACCCCCCCCCGACACCCTAAGGGGGCAAACTGCCTCCTCTCCTGCCAATTAGCTCGCCGGGGCATCTCCCATACCCGATGTAGACAAGGATTATCTTATGGCAGCTGAGAAACACCCGACCTCAGATACTTATGAAGATGGGCGAATCCAAACCAACCACAAGGCCCCAGTGTGCACATCGGGAAAAGGTAGGATCTCGGGGGGGGGGGAGCAGAAGGGAAAAAGAGGAGTCTCTCTTTAGTGCAGATTAACTCTGAATAGGGACATTCATCGAGAAAAGGATCAAGTGCTCGCTCTTGCTGAGTGAGAGTCATTTTTAGGCAATCCCTGCCTGTCCTCTGCAAGGTGTAGGGCCTTTTTGTTTATCTTAGAGGAATCACCATATCGCCTGAGTAGGGCAGCAACATCCGATCGCAAGTTCCTGTGTTCATTCCTCTGCGATGATCCAGGCTTTGCAGCACCCTTCTCGGATATCGTCCAGGCTGACGCAAGTAAGTCTTTCTCGAGTCTTTCCTTGATGAGGAGAGGAGAAGTAATTCCCTGTGAGCTTAGGAACGAGGAGGCAGCCAGGATCTCCGGGTAAACTTTCGGGCCTGCTTCAGTAGTAACCTTCAGCCTCGCAGGGAACAGGATTTGTGCTTTAATGTTTTTATCCCGAAGCTGCTTCACGACCGGCCACAGGGTTCTTCTAGCTTCCTGAACTGCCGCTGTGTGGTCGTTGTCTAGCGTAATGCGTGAGCCGTGTATTTCAACTGGCCCTTCTGCCAGGCTTTCTGCAGTAATTCCTCTTTACTTTATAGGACGTTATTTTGGCAACGATTGATCGGGGCTTTGAGTCTGGAGCCGTTGGCTTAGGGGTAAGCACTCTGTGGGCCCGGTCCATATCTATTACATACTCCGGTGATAGTTCCAAGTTTTCCCTCAACAAATTTTGCAAGAAGGCCATCACGCTGGGGTATCCATCCTCTGAGCCCTCAGGGAAACCCGTAAATCCTAAGATTCTGCCTCCTGCTCCTGCCCTCCAGATCATCCAAGCGGTGCATGAGTTCACGATCTCTCGCCAGAAGGTACATAATTAGGCGATCCTGTCGATCTGACTGGTCTGAGATTTGAGTGGTGCAGATTTCCAGTTGATCTGTCTTGTGGCTGATTTGGTTGATATCCGCCCTGAGGTCAGCTATTGATTGATCTATCCTGTTGACCATTTGAGCCATTTGCTTAATTGTGGCCGCTAGGTCTAATAATGGGTCTTCCTCACGCGGGTCTGTCTGAGGCAGTTCGGATGGGGCCTCTGAAGAATCCGAAGCATCCCCACGCTCCCCTCGAACTAACACCCGCAGTTTTTGTGCCTGAGTGAGCTGTGGTTTCCCCGATCTATTCTTTTTGTTTTTAGCTGGCGACGACATTCTGAGGCTAGTGATTTGAGTCTTTTATTACCGGTTGGGGCGCGGAGCTATGGGGCTAGGCAGCCATTACGACGCTGACGTCACCGGAAGTCGCAGTTGGTAACTTTAATGCTCATCAAAATTCCCTCACCTGCCCTGAACAAAATTAAAGCACCTCCCAGGTACATTTAACGACCTTCAAAAGAGCAAACTTAATAAGAGCATATCAAAGTGACCAATTACCTATTAAATGGGCCCAAGAACCTATTACTTACATTTTTTTTTTTCAACTCTGTTTTTTATTTCCCACACAGCTGAACTCTCCCCGGCGACCTTCCTTCCTTACTGCACTCTCTACCTCCTTGCGATGCTTGGTATCCTTCTCTGCTACTCCCCGGCCCAGGCATCCCCCGGGTCTGCCATCCGGGGAAGGGTCACCCCCGCCCAGGGCACTCTTTCTGTCAGTATTGAGCCATTGGGCTGGAGAGGGTAGGGAAGTGGAGAGGACCGGGCCCACTACAGGAGTGTGTGGATTGCGGGAAGGCGCCGCCGCCTATCAACTGTGGGGGTATTTTTTTTCTTAGTTGTTATTCGCCTCCTCTCCCCTCCCCAATGGAGCCCCGATGTGCAATGACACCAGGGAACGTCTTGCCGTGGCTCCAAGAATCTCTTCTTGAGCCCTGAAGCGTTGTAGTACCTCCGGTCTCCACCAGAGGTCGCTGCAGTGCCGGGCATCATCCTGAACTCCCGAGGAGGGAGAGCAGTCCTCCAGATGCTCAATTGGCCCTCCCCTGCCAACCCCGGTGATCCAGGCTCTTTCTTGAGCCTGGGTCGCCGGCGTGGCGTCCAGCGCCTCAACCCTCAGCACCACTGGGCTGGCTACCTATTACTTAAATTATAAAAACAGAAAAAGTCAAATATCCACCTAACAAGCTCATTTAAAGAGGGAAATGCAAACAATCAAACACAATTAAAATATTTTTGAAAGAAAACTCTGCACAACGTTACTTAGAAGCACCTGAAAACATCTATATAAACATGTAGACTTGCAACCACATAAAAATTGTTATACTCTTTCCAGTGTTAATAATCTAACAGATCATACTCTCAATTTTAAAGCCTCTAGCATGGTATCTTAATTATAAAACAACTCAGAGAATATGCAAACGTGTAGTACTTTAGAGTTTTTAAAACGCATTTTCAGGTTCAAGAATTTGTTTCCAACAGTACATTCGTAGACCAATTCCAGTACCAAATTGGTAGCTCTGGCAATTAGTATCAGAAATTATTTTACCATCAGTAAGATCTCCGCCGATTTCCAGAAAAAAAATTTCCAATTTCTCACCTAAGGGTTCATAGTGCATGTTAATGCTCCTTGGTTTTAAACTGCATGCACCTAGGGGAAGAAACAAAGCGCTCCTCTAAGCGCAATAAACTTGATACTTTATTTTAAAAAGAACCCACAGGCCCTAGGTAAAGATGTCATACCTTTTTAAGGCATTTTCACACCTTTCAGCACATTTTGTGCTCCAGTAAAACTTCTCTCTCCACAACCCGATGGGCCGTTGCAGCTGTAAATTTCCTCTAACGCGGCTTCGGTGGGCAATCTTCCTGAAAACTTCCGTGCCTTTCCAAGAGCTCACCCTTCCATCCAAAGGCGTTCGGAGCCCCCCTTTTTTCACCAGCTGGTTCCTTTCAAAAAATTAATCTATAGCTCAAAGCACCTCAGTGTGTCCAGTCACTCAACAAAGCCTCACAAATATTTCACATTATCCTCTTCTTTGACTTTGATTTTTCTCTCCCTCTTTTCTCTACCGGCAAGTGACTGGATGCCAAATGCTGAAAACCAATGGTCAACAGACGCGAACACAGCCAAATAATTTGCAGCCTTTTAAGTTTTAAACCGCAAAAACAGTTGAAATACCAAAACAGCGAGAGTTTCATTCAAGAAAACCTCTAAAATTCAGTTAGAAGCTCTATAACTGTAAAATAATAAGGGATCTAGAGTCGACAGCGGAGCGGAGCAGCATTGCGGCCATCTTCCCCGTCATTCCCCGATGTACTCTCCTTTCAACTACAGGTCTGTTGTGCATGTTGTTTTCTTCCATCACAGGGCCCCAACCAGCTGCAACGTTCCTGGCTAGCCCACCCTGACCTTACAGGACACTGAGGGACATCAGGGCTAACTCCAGACAACACAAAAATGAAATGTGGTCCCTATATAAATGGATTTGGAAACAAAAATGAACAGCAAGGATTAGCTCTGTGGGTTGAAAATGACTGCAGAATAAAGTTTATAAACACATTTTTACATCAGCTGCTGCTGTAAATTAGCCAACCAGAAATTGTGATGGGCAGATATTTACCAGTATTAAAATATTTCTATAGTATATGGTTAGGGCTTATTCTGTATGGAAAAGGCCGGCTTTCAAATTCTTGTTGTAGGACAGTTCAAAGGTCAAAAAAGTTGTACTATCGTTCTGATGTCACATTGATAGTACAACAACTTTTTAGCTGTGTTCTGCCACCTGATTGGCTCACTTATGGCTCTAACAATAAAAATATCAGAAACATGGTGTCACGATTTAGCAAGTGCCGGTTCAACAAGAAAAACGTCGACCGGCATCACAGCGCCAGGCTCCATATCGACAGTGCTTTGCAGTCGGCATGGAGCCGCACACATCGGTGTGTGTGTTTTTCCATTGCCCCCAAACCCCCCATACTTTAGTATTCTAACTCCAGGTCAGAGTTAGTTCGGGAAGGGGGTGCAAGTTGGGGGAAGGGGTTGCCTAGTCCCAGCGGCACTTCTACGGCAACACAGCGCTGTTGTCGATATTGAGGCATGTCGCCATAGAAATGCCGCTGTTCAGGAGGCATACCATCAGTGGACCCTCTTTGTTTTGACACAAACAGCCTAACTCTTCTCCGTGTTACAAAAGTGAATAATTGTTTTTTTTTTTATTTAATTTTAAAAATAAACGGTGTTGAGTGACTGGGAGCGAGGTGAAGCAGGAGCGAGTGGGAGCAGGGAGTAGCAGGAGCCAGTGGGGGCAGCACCAGGTAATGGAGATAACCAGCAACTTAAGAAAAACACATACACATATACAAAACAAACAAGCCAGAAACCATATACTATATAAAATAGTGGATGGGTGACCATCCACAACCAAGGCTGTGTTTCCATCTCGGGGAGCTGATGACATCAGCAAGACCTCTCGAGCTTCATCTCAAGGTCTATGGGAGCCCCAAGGGGGGGGGGGTGGACGGGGGTGAGAGGCAGACTTGATGGTCTGGAGGGTCCTTTTCTGCTGTCAATTTCTATGATTCTGTGACACAATGTAATCAGCTTCCTCAATTAAAACACAGCCTTGTTGTGGATGGTCACCCATCCACTATTGTGTATGTGTGTGTTTGTGGCCAGCAGCCAATCGAGTTAGAAACATCTTGGAGGAACTCTGTTTTAGCCAGAGGGAAAAATCAAGATGTTAGCACTAATAATGAGCTGCATATCAAATTTGTTGACAGCAACAGCTAAAGGACATCATAAGCTACAAAACTATACCTTTTTTGATGAAGAAAAATAATGCTGAAGCTGTGCCAAACCGCAAATGCTGACAGCAGGACAAGTAAGACAGGAAAGCCGCAGGAACAAGCAAGTGATGGAATAAAACCATCAAATACAGCATTTCTGAAAGCCATGCAAGACCTTGATAAAAAAATGGACTCACTTAATGCCAGGTTTACACTGATGGACAGCAAACTGGCTTTGGTCTCTACTGAAGCCAAAATAGCAACTTAGGTGGCACAAAAGTCAGCGACTGCCATTATGTGGATACTGGTGGAAAATAAATTGATGAGACTCGGACTAGAGCACCTAGAAAATGGTGTGAGGATGGCAAATGTAAAGGTTCTGGGTGTTCTAGAGGAAGCTGACGGCTAAGATCTGCTCACGTTTATCAGAAAATTGGTGGAATCAAGCTTGGGAGTCCAAATTGCACAACAGCTAATCAGAGGCTACAGAATTTCCCCTAGCCAGAAATTCAGCAATCCAGAGCAGAGCAGAATGGCCCTTATAGGGACAACCAGACTCCACATTAAAGATATCATTTTAGGATTACGCGCTAGTGCCTAAAGGAATGACAGCCTGAGAGAGTAGCTCTCCCACCAACCATGGTATTTTAGTCATATTTAAGTGTTTAAATACTTAATTCTTTAAAAGTTCTCGATTGCTGTCAGTAAAAAGTACTGCTTCATTGGTATTCCAAATATGAGATAAATCGGTCATTCAGTTTTCTACTTATTACAAGTTAAACTTCTCAGCGGCTCTTCAACGAACGTCATGATGGCGGATGTCAAGAGCAGCCCGGCCAGAACTGTAGCACAGACTGGGAGCTCCCTCTCGTGGCTTCCTGAAGCCTGCGTAAGCCCTAATAAATCCAAACACTTCAACTGTAAAAAAATTAATAAGAACTATGGTAAGGACAGTGATGACATGACATTTTTTAAAGATAAACTACACTCTATGCATGTGGACATAGTGAGCTTAAAACAGGAAGCAAGTAAGGAAAAGGAAAAAAAGGAGGTTATAGAAGAGAAACTTAACACTATTGAAGAGAAAGTGGCATTAACAGAGGAATCTTTGTGTACAATTGAGGATAAAACTGACTATAGTCTGTCCAAAATTGAAGCTTTGGAGGTTAAAGTTGATGACCTGGAGAATTGTAGTAGGAGGAACAATCTGAGAATTGTTGGGGTGCCTGAGTTACTAGAAGGGAATAATATGACCAGATTCCTGCAAGAATTTCTCCCTACTATCTTAAACTACAGCTGGCCTTGGCCCTTGGAAATTGAAAGGGCCCACAGATCTTTAAGAGCCCCCCAAAACAGGGACAAAAGCCCAGACCAATTATTGACCAATTTCTGAGGTTCAATGTCAAAGAAGAAATACTTGCTGTGGCTAGGCAGAAAAAAACACTTTACTGGTGCAATGACAGAGTGCATTCATTTCACGATTTCTCATCCGAAATTGTGGAAAAGAGGAAAATGTTTGGTGATATCCATTTTGTCCTGCAGAAATTAAATGTTTCCTACTACATTAAATATCCTGCTGTGCTTGTGATCTTAAGGGTGGAGGAACTCATAGTTTTACCTCATCGGATAAGGCTTGGGATTTTATAACCAAATTGTGACTGGAGGCCTCTGACATTTTACAGACTAGGCCAAAACGGTTTTCAAATTTCAAACAAACTACAACTGTCACAAATGGAAGCCAGAGCCGGAGAAGTTCCACTCTGGAATCTCAGTTATGAGCCCCTGAGCAGCGGCGCAGCCCGTACCCTTCACCCTCCAAGTCTTGTCTTCAAATGGAACGTAGGCAAACTTTCATCCCAGTGCTGAAACACTACTCCAGAAAACCTTTGGACCCCAAAATTACTATTCTGAAGTCTTTGCCTTGGCCATCTAAAATTAGTAAAAGAACACAGTCTACAGAAACAAAGGTGCGATTTCTAACCCCAACCTACAATACCAAATGATCAACTCGAAAGTAAAGAATGTCTCCATTCCAGCTAGAGAAATTGCAGTTTCTTTGGTGCTTACCACTGAAACACCGGACTGTCTAAGAAGTGTCTTCAGCTCTGTTGAGGACATGTTTGATGAACCTTTCTCGCCAGCAAATTCAGATTACGAGCCGGAAACCTGAGCCTCCTGTTACAACAGTCCTCCTTGTGAAAAGGTGGTGGAGGTCTTCTCGTATATCGTGGTGATTGTCCAGTGACTGGCTGTTCGTAGTCACATGGTCTCCCCAATTTTAAACTTAAAACTTTTGTAAATGGTATTGTCTTTTATTGTTCTGATCACCTCCTTAGCATTTTAAGCACCCTAGGGTTTTCTAACTACTCTGTTCATGCACCTCTCATTTATTTATGGTTGTGTATAATCCGATTGATATAGAGGGCAAAGGTTAAATGCAAGGGAACGCCTTGATGGGAGCTACAGTTCTCATCTCAGTGACTGCTTGTGGGGTTTAAAATGAATCTGTTAAGGTATGTGAGCTTTAAACAATGGGGGAAGGGGAGGGGGCAGGCAGGCAAATGTGAAAATGAGTTAAACGATTTAGTATGTTGTTTTGCATGGCAGGTGCAATTAGCCTGTACGTGCTCCCCATGATTATGTATGAGTACCATCTTGAAATAATTAAAAGGGAAGGCATGGGGAGAGGCTCCTTCTAGCTATAGCAGAGGAAGAAGGAGGGAAGTATGCGAGTGGGGCTGTTCTATTAAAGGTGCTATACTTACAGAGAGACTGTTATTATAAAGAAGCAATGCAGCAAGGTTAGCACCAGGCTAATGGCTCTATTATGTTATACTATTATTACCACGGCCTTCAAGGCTCATATCCCACCACTTTTCTATCAGCCCTGTTGTTATGCTGTAATTAGCCTACCATTCAGGGACCATTACTAATATCAAGACAATTAAATGCTGCCATTCAAAATGCATGTTCATTTTACAGCAAAATATTTGCTGGTACATACTGCGAGCCAGTTGTCCCTAGGCTGACTTATTTAAGGAGAATATGTGCTCTTAACAGGTCAGCAATGGAGGGACAGCTTGTTACCTGGTGGTTACCTTTTTTCTCTGAAGATATGGGCAATCTTGGAGGTGTCAGTTCTAATATAAGGGCAAGGTAAGTACAGATGTGTGCAGGGATACGTGCTTTTTGACCTAATTTTTTATCTGACTTCTCGATTTAGTATTTACACACTTGGCAACCTCGGTCTAGGAGTAGATCAGAGGTCTCAGGAGGCCATGCTGCATTTCTCACATCATGCTATGCAGTCAAATACTTTGTGTTTTGTGGGAATAGTGAGGGGTAGAAATACGTTGGTAAATTTCTTTACAAAATTAAGGAACTAATACATATACATATAACTCATATGGGAAAATTGTATCTTTACCAAGGAGTCTTATCGCTTGAATCTAGTGTGGGTCTCAAATTCTGGCTGTCGTAAGGACATGTGTTCCACTTTGAGACTAGTTCTCAGTTGGTTGCCCACGCCCTTCTTAGTGTGTTTGTCTATGTGTGTGATAGGGTATTTATTTTAAGAGCTGTGGCAATTGTTAAGTCACCCTATAGTTGGGTACAGTTACTCTTACTAAATAGCACTTCTATTTATTCTCAGTTTTTCTTCTCTAATTTGTTATCTAAGTTGCAGTTTTTTTGGACTAAGGTTTTAATGAATACAGTGAAAATAATTATTTGGAATGTCCAGGGCCTAGGTTCACCAGTCAAAAGATACCGGGTATTAAATCACTTGAATAAACACAGAGCTGACATTGCTCTACTGCAGGAAACACATTTTTTACCGGCAGAATCTGATAAGTTAGCCCAAAGTTGTGTCTCGACAGTAGAACATTGCAGCTTTTCCTCAAAAAAATAAGAGGGGTAGTAATACTAATTCGGAAGGGGGTAAATTTCATTAAACAGGTACATTTGACAGATACAGAGGGAAGATACCAGATTTTACTAGGGACCCTATATGGAATAAAGGTAGCAATTTGTAACATTTATGCATCAAATACAAATCAAAACGAATTTTTCCAAAACGTATCTTTTCATTTAGCTAGTGTAAGAGATTATGACTTGAAACTACTTTCTCTAGTCCTAGATGAGATCATTGAACCCCTGACTAAGATTTTCAACCTCTCCCTAAGGTACGGCCAATTCCCATCACTCTGGAAAAAGGCTTCCATCACACCTGTGCATGAAAGTGGTGACAAGTCACTGCACACCAATTACAGGCCCATCTCCATCCTCCCCCACTATCCAAAGCACTTGAACATATTCCAACAACTGACAGCTCTTGGGATCTCCAAGGATGCTGTGCCCTGGTTTGCCAGCTACCTCAGGGACAGAGTTCGAACTGTTAAAATTTCTGGTGTTTCCTAAGTTGAAAAAACAGTCTTCTCAGGTGTCCCTCGGGGTCTATACTAGGCCCTTTACTTTTTTCTCTCTTCCTAAACCACCTCCCTGGCATCTGCCAACAGAGGGTACTATTCTATGCAGATTATGCAGACCAGCTTGTAGAGTTCCCGGAAAAACATAATATTCAGTGCCCTGAGCACCACGACTTCCACAAAGGGCACAGTACCACCACGGCTCTGTTGGAATTCACCGGTTACATCCATGATGCCCTGGATCAAGGACTTTGTTGGGGTGCCATATTCATTGACCTGACAAAGGCCTTTGATACAGTTAATCACCCCCTACTACTCAGACAACTGACAGCTCTTGGGCTCGCCAAGGATGCAATGCCCTGGTTTGCCAGCTACCTCAGGGAGAGAGTTTAGAGTGTTAAAATTTCTGGTGTCTCCTCAGTTGAAAAAACAGTCCTCTCAGGTGTCCCTCAGGGGTCTATACTGGGCCCTTTAGTATTTTCTCTCTTCCTAAACCACCTCCCTGGCATCTGCCAACAGAGGATACTACTCTACGCAGACGATGCAGTCCTCTTTTCTAGCACCTGGGACTTTAAGCCACTTGAGAGTCAACTACAACATGATTTCAGGCTGGTGGAAAAATGGTTTGGCTCCCACAAACTTGTCCTGAATTATAACAAGACAAAAGTCATGACTTTCTGCAATGCTCGTAGTATGTATAAACCTCTATCCCTCATCATCAATAATCAAGGGGGTCCACACTTGAACAGGTTCATGAGTTCAAATACATCAGCTTCACCCTGGACAGCTCACTCTCCTACCATCAGCACATTGGGATGGTTGCTAAGTCTGCCAACATAAGTCTTGGCCTGCTCCACAAGTATAAACACTGTATGACCCCTGAAGCCCTAAGACTGGCCATCCACAGCTCTGTTACTGCCATTGTAGACTATAGGCTAGTCATCTATGGCTCGGCCTCCCCCACTGCACTTAGGAGAATATCAGTGACACTTAACAAGGCCTGTAGACTTCTCACGGGGGCTGACCGCCTAACGCACACCTGTGACCTTTACGCCAAGACTGGTTGGCTACCTCTCATTAGCAGAATACAATACCAGACCTGTCTGATAGCCAAAAAAGCTCTTCTTGGGCTCATGCCAACAGGTGTTGCAAGTCTCCTTACTACCAACAGCAGCACCCAGTCAACTCGCAGTTCTCAGTACCAGACTTTCCATGTCCCCAGGTGCCGGACCTCGTTGGGCCAGAGATCTTTCATGCACAGGGCTCCACAGTGGTTCAACATCCTTAGCAAAGAGACTCTTGCTGCCGCAACGCTAAGCCGCTTTAAAAGGCAACTGTGGCTATTCTTCCCCTCTACCTCAACTTGTGACTGCCTCCTCTAAGCAATGGTCACCACCCTCTATTTGTGTCTGCCTCCCCTAAGTAATGGTCTCCACCCTCTACCCTAGCTGTAGCTATAACCGGACACACAAGCCTTGCTTTCTTGGCTCCAGCCCTATCCCTCTCACCTGTTCACCCCCACCCTCCATCCCTCTTTTCAGACTCATTCATTGGTATGGCCACTGGCCTGTCCCCCTCACTCTTTTCATCCTTTTCTGACAATGGCACCTTTTGGCCGGCTTCCTACTGACTTTTCCTACCAAGTATACTGTCTTCACCACGAATCCTGTTAGAAACTAGCTTGTGGTTGTTCTTCTGCAATAGATTGACTGAACTATTTCATGTACTAGTTATTCTGTCTGTTATGACAGTTACCATGTTTACCATTGTTGTATATTACCCCCATCCTTTGACGTGGAACTTTTGTAAACGAGCAGTCTCTGCTCAAAGGTAATTGTAATCCTAGAATTTAATAAATAAATAAATAAATAAATACGAGATTATTTTAGGGGGGGATTTTAATGAAGTTATGGACCCCATTCTAGATAGAACGTTAGCTAGGGGTAATGGATCTCTGTCTAATTCTCAAAATGTTTGCATAATATGGTAAAGGATCTAGGTTTATTAGATGCATGGAGGATGTTGCACCCTACTGGAAGGGATTTTTCCTTTCTGTCTGCAAGACATGGTGTATTTCGTAGGCTTGATTCCTTTTTCATGCATATAGCTCACTGTAATAATATCAGTCATGTAAGCTATGAAAATCTTTTAGTATCAGATCATAGCCCACTTAAAAGCTCATTATTATTGGAGAATAACAGTGAAAAATACAAAAGCTGGAAATTTAATACATCATTACTATTGGACCATAACTTCAAAAAATAGATACATGAGGAGACATCTAATTTTTTTTTAAATCAATTGAAATGGCGAAACTTCAGCAAAAGTTGTTTGGGAAGCATACAAAGCATATATAAGGGGTTGCATAATTAGCTATGCATCCAAAAAGAAGAAGGGGAGACAGAAAGATTTGAAAGAGAAAGATGGTAAGCTGAACAGGGCCCTGTCAGACCTGAAAAGGAACCCTTCGAACAAAAAAGATGGCCTATACAATATTCTAGGACTGAAATATGAAATAAATAAGATACATCCTACCAAAATTGAATATTCCCTCTTTCATATAAAACAAAAATACTGGGAATCTGGGGAAAAGGCTGGGAGATTACTGTCATATAGACTTAGGAAACAGCAAAATCAGAATGCTATCAAAGGTATACGGGGAAAAAAGTGGGGTAATAACATATAATGTAAAGAAAATAAATGAATGTTTTAAGGCGTTTTTTTGTGACCTATATAAATCTCAAGGGTCAGCAGGGAAAGATTGCATAGAGGATTTCCTTAGATAGTCCAAATTATCTAGTTTAAATGCTTCTGAAAAAACATTGCTTGACAATCCTATCACTTTGCAGGAGATATCAGAGGTTACTGCCAAGGCCCCCAAAGGGAAATCTCCAGGTTCAGATGGGTTGCCAAGAGAATTTTACAAGTTTTTGGGCCTGTCCATCAGTCCTCACCTTCTAAATGCTATTCATGACTCTTTTGCAGTTGAACTACTATCTGACTCAGTGAATGAGGCCTACATTTGTTTATTACATAAAATGTGTAAAGATGAACTAGAATGTAGTAACTACAGACCAGTATCACTTTTAAATTTCGATTACAAAATAATTGCTAAGATACTAGCAAACAGAATCTCTAAAGCATTATCTAACTTGATAAGAAATGAACAGGTGGGTTTTATGAAAGGTAGACAGGCCTCAGATAACTTCCGGAGATTATTCTCAGTGTTATGGGCAACTCAGCCGACAAACGGAAATAAATTAGCATCCTTAGTGATTTCTTTGGACATAGGTAAAGCCTCTGACTCCCTAGAATGGAGTTACCTGTATAAAGTGTTAGAGAGCAATGGGTTTGGTCCTGGTATCCTAAGATGGATTCAAACACTGTATGCCAAACCCAGAGCCTGTGTGATTACAAATGGACTGAGATCTTCCACTTTTCCTCTATATAGAGGGTCCAGACAAGGGTGCCCATTATCTCCCTTGTTATTTATTCTTGTTATTGAGCCTCTAACTAGGAGGGTAATACAATCAGACAGAAAACTTGGAATCCAGCTTAGGAATTACTCTAACAAAGTATTTGCTTTTGTGAATGACATTTTACTGACCCTTTCTTGGCCCACTGTCTTGTTACAAAATGTTAAAGAACTTTTATATGTTTTTGGAAATATTTCTGTTTTTTTTTTTAACTGGGGCAAATCTGAGTGCCCCAGACTAAGTCAACCCCATTTAGAGCTAGAAAAGCTAAACAAGGAATTGGATATATCCTGGCCCTCTGAGGGTCTAGCGTACCTAGGCATTAGACTTTTTTGATTCATTTGATATGATACTACATCAGAACTTGTCTAAATTAATTAATGACATGAAAAATGACTTAGATAAATTATCTAAATTACATTTATCACTTTGGGTAAGAATAAATGCGTTAAAAATGATTATAGCTCCCAAGTTCTTTTATGGCAGCTAGGATTCAATGCAAAAAATTGCAAAATAATGCACCTGGGAAACAAGAACCCAGCGGAAGAATACACAATGGGTGGGGAGGTAGTAACAACAACAAAACAGGAAAGGGACCTGGGGGTAATCATATCAGATGACCTTAAGGTTAGCAAGCAATGTGAGAAGGCAGTAGGGAGGGCTGGGGGTATACTGGGATGTATAGGGAGAGGCATCAGCAGCAGAAAACAGGAAGTTGTTATCCCTCTGTACAGACAGTTGGTGAGACCCCATCTGGAATACTGTGTCCAGTTCTGGAGACCCCATCTCCACAAGGCCATAGACAGGATAGAGGCAGTCCAGAGGAGGGCAACTAAAATGGTGCAGGGTCTGCAAGAGAAGCCGTATGAGGAGAGACTAAAGGAGCTTAATATGTATACCCTTGAGGAAAGAAGGGAGAGGGGGGACATGATAGAAACTTTCAAGTACCTCAAGGAATCAACAAAGTCCAAGAGGGTAGCATCTTTCAGAAAAGAGACTTGCAAGAACAAGGGGACACAATTTAAAGATAGAAGGAGGGCGGTTCAGGGGCAATGTGAGAAGTAATATTTCAGAGAGGGTAGTGGATGCATGGAACAGCCTTCTGAGGGAAGTTGTGGGGTCTAAAACTGTGGGAGAATTCAAGAATGCATGGGACAGACATAAGGCAATTCTTGTGGGGGGCAGAAAGATATAGGCTGTTGGTTAACTAGGATCTGAGGCCTATCCTGTAGGTAGGGAAATGGGCAGACTAGATGGGCCTAGCGGTCCTTATCTGCCATCAAAGTCTACGTTTCTATGTTTTACTTTATGAACAATTTCTCAGCTAACATCTCAGTAGATTGCTTTAACAAAATTGACAGAGTTATTTCCAATTTTCTATGGGAAGGAAAACCCCGTAAGTTATCTAAAATAAGTTAAGGGCACCTGTAAGGAATGGTGGATGTGCTGTACCCTGGTGGCAGGGCTATTTTTGGGCTTTTAAGTTCAAGCAAGCTGCCCCCAAGACAGAAACAACTATCCAATATGGCTTCAAATAGAAAGAAGTTTAGTTTCTCCACTGAGTTTATCAGACCTCTTATTTAACCATGTTCCCTTAAATCTAAGAAATCATCCTACTTTACAAATATCAATAATTGCCTGCAAGAAATTCAATCATCTTAAGAAGATGGAACATGTTCCTGTCCAATTCATGCCACTGTGGCACTATACATTATTAACTTCATGAGGCAAAGGGCTGAAAAATAATGATTGAATGGGTAAAGGCATCAAAATCATAGGTAACTTAGTAGACAAATATAATAGGCTGCTCTCATTTGAGGACCTCAAGCATAAATTTCATTTGAATAGGTTCGATGTTTGCCTTTACCTCCAAATAAGACATTTTTTGAGAAACAAATTCCTGGACACTGATTTAAGACCTATGCAGCATGGGATAATTTACTTAAAGTAGCATTCTTACCAAAAGCTTTTAGTCTCATTTATAAATTAATAAATGGAACTGACCCATTTTTAACTAGTACACCTAAAGGTAAATGGGAAAATGACTTGGGAGTGCAAATTTTGAATGAAGCATGGGACGAACTATGGGACAATGCAGTAAAGTGCTGGAGGGAAACCCAAGGGAGACTAATTCAGATTAAAAGATTACATTATTATTATTACTCCCCTAAACAGCTTCATAGCTTGGGCTTAACCCAAGATGGTTTATGCTGGAGATGTGGAATGACAAAGGCAGACCTGGGTCACTTATTATGGTACTGCAAAGGAGTTCTGAATGCATGGAAACAAATTCATGCTATCTGTCGAGCATTCCTAAACACAACTATCCCTTTTTCTCTCTCCCTTGATCTTTATTCTGGGGGATATTTCTGGAATGCATGAATTACAAAGACATGAGAAAATGTGGATACTTTCAGTTGCCCTTGCCTTTAGAAATGTATTACTCCAGAACTGGAAAGAACCTAAGGTACCCTTGATTAGACAGTAGATGGATTCTTTAGCAGGTTGGGCAAATAATGAGAGAATCAGCTATTCATTGCTTAATCAGATTGAAATCTTTAATGCTACCTGGGGCCCTTTCTTAGAATTTTGTTCATAGACTGTAAAATATCCTAGATATAGATACAGAGTGGTGGTACTATAAATTCAGATATGCTTTACTATATTTGTATATGCACAGAATGAAATATTTCCTAGAATTGTCTAGTTGATCCTATCTGTCTTAAGGTGTTGTAGTGTTTCTTAATACAAGCCTGTTAATTTGTAATTGATTTTGTTGTTATGTTACAAAACTCAATAAAATTACAATTATGAAAAAAAAAACCCATAATTTTACAGGCAGCAAAACAGAAAGTGCAGATACACCGTCAGGAAGGTGCTCAAATCCACTACTTCTCTGACTTGAGTTATGTGATAAGGCAGAGGAGAAAAGGTTGGTTTTGAGGTGGTAAAGGCTGGACTCCATACACTGGGTATGTCACACTAGATGCAGTTCCCTGCCCATTTAAGAATAAGCTATGCATGGGGCACTGGTGAGCATTCTTGATACTAAGACATGTTTTTCTCCTGCTCTGTATCTCTGAGATGGTTTTCTTTTAATATTATAGCTTAAAACCTAAAACAACTGTTCAAGACTATTTGGACAGAACTTCTCTGACGGAGCTGAATCGAATGATATAAATTTTTTATCATGGGGAGGCAGAATAAAGGTGCTACAGGTGGTCCAAAGTCACAGCAGTTAACGGAGCCCTAGGCTGTGGCACCTACTCCTACTTTGAGTATGACAGAGACGCCATGGAGACCCCTGCAATTATCGATGCAAGCCATAGATGCAAAGGTGGGCACGATTTTACAATGCCTCAGAGAACAAGATATTAAGATTGAGCTTGCCACGAAAACCGCTAGTATGGCTGAGACACAAGCTACTCAGGCTTTGACAACTACTGCTAAATTGGTCCAGGAAACTGCACAACTCCAGTATTGCCTGGAAGCTCTAGAAAATGCACATTGTGCTTGTAATGTGCATATTATTGGACTGCCAGAGGGACAAGAAGGGGCTGATCTTTTACAGTTTCTGAGGTTCTGGCTACCAACAGCACTCTGCCTGGACCAGTCTACAGTGGATCACTTTATTCAGGCTTATTGTATAGCCCCACGTTCTGTAGAGGTGCAGAGAGATCTTCCACAGACAGCTCTCCTAGTCACTGATGGTGTCCTGGTGAAGGAAAATTTGCTAAAAGCTGCCCAAGAGTCAGATTCCTTAAACTGCGATGGGAAGACTATCCACTTGTTTTCCGACTTGTCTTATGCCATGAGAGCATGCAGGAAAAAGTTTGATGGCATCCAGGTGAAACTCTGTAACTTGAGTGTGGTGCATTCGCTACTTATACCTGTTCATCTGAGAGTTTATTACGGAGGTCAAACACTTCAATTTTCGGATCCCATTGAAGCTGGGAAAAAGGTGGCAGCTATCACTAAGGAATTTGAGGTTGCCCATAGAAATGTGCTTGCAGATAACGCACCAAATTCTGATTTGGAGTACACCTGAACTGGGCACAGAGAGTCTCTGTAAGGCGACTGTCTGCTAATGGCCAGTAGTTCTGGTTTTAGAACTAATTGGGATTCAAGTTGTGTTCATATTATAAAGTTTTAATTATAGATTATCACAGTTGGTTGCTGATAATAATGGTTTACCAATATTTTATTAACCTGGCATTTATATACGATATGAGTGTATTATCTTTCTTCATTCATGTAAATGATGAAAAGTGCTAAAAATAAAATATAAAAAAGGAATAAACTATGCAGGCAAAATGTACTCTTACACGGACCCAGTGGAAGCTAGTAAGAGACTTGATTTGATAAAGCAAGACTGCCCAACGAGAGGGTGAGAATGCTCCTGAAGGGGAAGACTGAACTGTTCTTTCTGTTTTTCCCATCAGTGTACCTTAAAATAATCAGACTGGTGCTTAGCAAATCCCTTAAATGTTAGCATTGTGTAAATTCAGCTTAGACTGGGGTCAGACGTTTAACAAATTTTTTTTCAGGTACAATTTGTATAGATTTTATTTATTTATTCATTTTACTTATTGTCAGAGATCGGAATTACAATCATTTGAGTCAGGGACTCATTTCCAAAGGCCCGTCATACTACATAGTGAGAACAAATACATACAACAAATATACAATCAATTTTGGAACGAGAAGCATGAAAACAGTATAGTTCATTAAGTTCATTAATATAGCCTGGTGCACATTAAACACAGGGCAGTGATATTGTCTACAGGAGAGGCAGTGAGCCTATACAGTAGCCTATACAGTGATTTAGCTATGCATTTATTCATATTGCTACAGACACATGACTAGAAGGATAGTTTACAGAGGCAGTCTAAATGCAAGGCTTTGTCACAGGTGATGACCTGGTCACAGTTCACTGTAGGTGGGTGGGCAGCCTAGTGGCTCTTGGCTAACTGCTGGGGCCACCTACAGCAATGAGTTGTGAGAATGTGTTTCCTAAGGGCTACTTTGAATGCACCAATTTTTGGCAAACTGATGACCAATGAGGGGAGGGAGTTAAACCAGGATGGGGCCCTGTAGGAGAAGGTCCTCTGAGCTAGGGAGGTCCTCACCCTTGGGACCGTGAGAGAGGATTTGGAGGCACTGCGAGTGGAGACTGAGGGGGTTGAGAGATGGAGAGATGATGCAACACCAGGGGCGTTAGTCCAAGGAGAATTCTTTTGGCCATGAGGCAGGACTGGTATTGGAGCCTTTCCTCAAAGTTGAGCACTTGAGTGAGGGAATAGAGTCTGCAGGTGTGTGTTAATCGATCAGCACCAGACAGGAGCCTGCATGCTTTATTAATAGACATTTTTATCTTGCCGATGGCTGTGGCATCCGCAGCTGCATAGACCAACAGGCTGTAGTCAATTAATGATAGGACTGATGAGGTGCTGGCCAGATGGAGAGCTTCAGGTGGCAGGCAGTCCTTGTGGCAGTAGAGGAGGCCGATACGCGCATTGGTCGTAGACGAGAGAGCATTTATGTGAGTGTGGAAGGTGACGGCTGAATCAAAGGTTATGCCCAGGTATTTATAGGATGAGATCTGTTCAAGGGGATGGAAGGAGCTGGAGAGTATCCGCAGGGGGGAGTCTTTGAGTTTACTTTGGTGGTGGGCATATGTCATGGTCTTGGTTTTTTTCAGGTTAATGATCAGTCTATGGTCCAAGAACCAGCGTTCGGTCTGACTGAAGGAGTGCTAGAGGGTGGCCTGGAGACTGGTGGGGTTGGGGTGGGAGGCACAGAGGACCGCATCGTCGGCATAGAGGAGAACCTTACTGACACAAGAATTGGGTAGGGCATTGAGGAACAGGCTGAAATGAAGTGGTCCTAGGATGGAACCCTGCGGTACCCCTGAGTGGATGGGGCAGTACTGGAGAGGGTCGTGTTGATTTTGACACATTGTGCTCATGAGGATAGGTAGCTCATGAACCAAGCTAGGGGACCTTGGGAAAAGCCCACTTGCAGGAGGGAGTCCAGCAGGAGGGGGTGACTGACCATATCTAAGGCCTTGGAAAGGTAGAAGAAAACAGCTCCAGCTAGATGACCCTTGTCAAGGGCAGTGTGGAGGAAATTAAAGAATTCGTTGAGTGCTGTGGTGGTGCTGTGGCCTGAGTGGAAGCCATGTTGCTCCTTGCAGAGCAGGTTGTGGGTTGCAAGGTAGTCAGCAAGTTGGTCTGCAACTACCTTTTCCAGGGCTTTGGAGAGCCACAGACCTGCTCTTTTCAAAGTGTAAATCTTAATTGGCTTTAGCCACAGGGGACCTATTGGGGAATGAGGGAAGCCAAGCTTTGCAAGATGGCCCCAGCCTCTTGCCAAGTTTACCGCACTACACATGCAGAATAGAAGGTCAAGGAGCATGTAGTTCAAGCATTTTGGCTCCCATCTCTACTGAGCTACTTGAAAGTTGCTTCAATAAGTAAGTGCTGTTTCACAGACTTGATGTTTTAGTGACATTAGGACTCTAGACTACGCTGGCCTGGTGGCGCTGAGGGTTGAGATGCTGGACACCACACCTTGCACCACACCGGCGACCAGGGTTGGGGAACGAGCCCGGGCTGCCGGGGGTTGGCAGAGGGTGAGAGAGGGTCGAGCATCTGGAGGACTGCTCTCATCTCTCGGGGAGGGATCCAGGGACAGTCCAGCACCACAACAGCCCCCCGGTGGAGACCGGAGGCACTGCAAAGCACAGGGCTTAGTAGTGGGGATGCAGAACCGCGACGGACGTCCCTGGTGTCATTGCACACTTGGGCTTTGCAGGGAGGGAGGGGAAAGGGGGTGTAACTAAGGAAAAAATCCCCTTCTCCCAATAGGCGATGGCTCCTCACAGGGCCCAACACCAGGTTCTCTCTCCGTCCTTTCGGCCTCTCGGCGGCTTAAAGCTGGGCAATCCAGATTATAAATAGAGTGCTGGAGTGGTTGGCGGCCAGGAGCTTGCCTGGTGGAGGTCACCGAGGGGGCAGTAATATATGTGAGGAGAAGAGAACCACAGTAAGCGGTAGAGCAGACTAGCGAGTTGAGGCAGCCTGAGAGAGTTCGGGGGTAAGGTGCCAAAAATAGAGTTTGAAAAAAAAAAAAGACCTAGACTAATAATGTTCTTGACCTTTATTCCCAAGTTATGCAGTTTTTTATATCAATGGTTTCATTGCTAACAGCCAGCTGTTCAATCTAAAGTGTTTACATATATGAGGAATAGATCTCCCCTGTTGCTAATGTTTCTTGCACTTATGGCAGAAATAAAAATTACACACTCGCCATAATTTTTGATCTTCTTGGATATCTTCACCATTGATTTACACTGATGGGTTCCCAGCCAGAGGTGCTAGGACCCTGTGGTAGCCAAAAATCTTCAGGAGGCCAGCACCAAGGTAGGCTGCATGCATGCGCGGCACCACAAGAGCTAGGCTCGCACTGCATAGCCTATCTTGGCAATGTCCTCCAACCACCTCAGTACCTTTTTTATTGAGGAGGTGCAGCATAATTTAAGTATGTAAACACCTAACCTAACAAAGGCATAATATAGCCCTTGGGGCCCATTAAGAAAGGTCAACAACAAGAATGGTGTCTTCACAGCCCAACCAAACAATGGGGGATGAAGACCATCAACAGAGAAGAGTCAGCCCGGGGGATGGTGGGTGGGCATGTGAACCAATGGTGAAGATGTCCAAGAAGATCAACAATTATGGTGAGTACGTAATTTTTATATCTTCCTGGACTGTATCTTCACCATTGATTCACACTGATGGGTTGAGTACCTAGCTCAGACAATAAAATCCCCCAGGCAGGGCCTGGAGTAGGTAGGAACCCGAGCTCACTCGGGACAAAAGTCCATTCAGGATTGTCCTGTCAAAAGAGGCATGCTGGACATACAGGGCATAGTGCTTAACAAAAGTGTGCACTGTGCTCCAGGTAGCAGCTCTGCAAATCTCAGCGATTAGGACAGAACGAATCTCTACTAGAGATGTAGCAACCGCTCTGGTAGAATGGGCATGAACTTGCCCTTCTAGCTTTATCTGTGCCATGGAATAACACTGCAGAAGGCAAGCAACTATCCACGTGGGAATGCATTTGATTGTAACCGGCTGGCCCAGCCGGTTCAGGGTGAAAGAGCTGACTGGATTGATGGGTATCCCTGGTCCTATCAGTGTAGAACCTGAGAGCTCGTTTGACATCCAGATAATGGAGAGTGCCCTTTCCTTCATTCTGGAAGTTTGAGAAGTACATGGGTAACCCCAGTGGTTGGTTTGGATGGAACTCCGAGACCACCTTGGGCAAAAACTTGGTGTGTGAGCGAATAACCACCTTGTCTTTATGGAAGACAGAATATGGGGGGGGGCTGTGATCACAGTATGTATCTCAGAGACCCTTCGCGCAGAGGTGATGGCCACTAAAAATGCCATTTTCTAATTCAGGAATTTGAGATCACAGGTAGCCAGCGGTTCAAATGGCTTACAAGTGAGCATGTCCAGTACAAGGTTAATGTCCCAGGCAGTGACAGGCTTATGCACTGGGAGTCTAGTGTGCAGAATAACTTTCAAGAATCTCTCAAAAAGAGGAATTTGGGCCAGAGTAAGGTTTAGGACAGGCTTATGATATGCAGAAAGAACACACAAATGGACCTTGACCGAGGAGTATTGTAAACCAGCATCTGAAAGGTCAGCAAATACTCCAAAACACTGTCAGGTGGACATTGGCATGGGTCTAAATAGGATTTTGTATGCCATTCTGAGAACCACCTCCATTTGGCGGTGTAGGTCTTCCCAGTAGAGGGATTACAGGCAGCCAGAAGAATCTTAGAGACCCTGTGAGAGACCTTGAACCTGTTCATTTCTGACTCTTCAGGAGCCAGGTGTAGGAGTGAAGGGAGCACAAGTTGGGATGAACCAGGGATCCCTGCATTAGAAGGTCCATCCACAGAGGTAGAGGTCTTGAAGGGGCAACTGACAAGTCGTTGAGTAGACAAAACCATATCTGTCAAGGCCAATGTGGCATAATAAGAATAATTTTGCCATCGTGTGCCTCCAGATTGATCAGTAGCCTTTGAATTAAAGGAAGAGGTGGAAATGCATACAGAAAACAATTTGTCCACTGCAGCCTGAATGCATCCTGACAAAAAAGGTCATGTACTGGACTTCTGGAGCAGAACTGAGGCAGTTTTGCTTTGAGTGGGGATGCAAAAAGGTCCACCTGAGGAGTTCCCCATTCATTGAAGAGAGCCTGTGCGACATCTGGAGCTAGTGACCACTCATGAGGGCTTGCTTCTGTCCGACTGAGCTAGTCTGCTAGGGTGTTCTGATCCCCTGGCAAATAGATCACCTGGATTCAAGCACTGTGCTCTAGACACCACTCCCACACTCTCATAGCTTCCTTGCAGAGGGGATAAGAGTGTGCTCCACCCGGCTTGTTGATATAGTATATGACTGTTTTGTTGTCTGTCTGCAAAAGGATTATCTGGTTGAGGACACAGTTTACTAGGGCCTGGAGAGCATACAGAACTGCTGTCATCTACACGATATTGATGTGGAGATGAGATTCCACAGGGCTCCAGATTCCCCGAGTATGATGGCCGAGACAATGAGCTCCCCACCCTAACAGAGATGCATCCGTGGTGAGGGTTATAGTGTCTCTGGGGGGTGAGATGGGGAGACCTTGGAAGAGACTGTCCTCCTGAGCTCACCATGTAAGTGACTGGAGCAGAGGGCTCGTGACTTTGATACGGTAAGACTGAGAATACGTTATCAGAGACCACTGAGTGCTGAGCATCCAGTGGGTTGTCCTCATGTGCAGATGCGCTACAGGCACTGTAAAGACTGAGAAGGCCATGAGGCCTAGCATTCTTTGCGTGGAGAGGGCTCTGACGGAGCTGTTCTCCATGACAAAACATGCCATCTGAGGATGTCCATTCTCCTGTCTTCTGGGAGAAAGGCCCTTACTGTGGTGGAGTCCAAGAGGGCTCCGTTGAAGAGAAGTTACCGAGAGGACTGACTCTGCGATTTTTCCATATTCAGCAAAACCCCCATGGAGGGTAGGAATTGGGACTCTGTTGAAACGTCTGGTTCCATACCCTTCTTGGAGGGCTGGCTAAGACCCAGTTGTCCAGGTAAGGGTAAACCTGGAGCCCAAGCTTTCGAAGGTGTGCCACAAGAATGGTGAAGCACTTTGTAAAGACTTGAGGCGCCAAGGATAGCCCCAAGGGCAGGACTCGGAATTGGTAATGCTGGCCCAGGGCCACAAAGTGAAGAAACTTGTGGTGACTGGGGTGCACCGGGATATGCTGATAGGTGTCCTACATGTCCAGGGAGGCCAACCATCTCTGGGACTTGAGAAGTGATAATAGGGTTCCCAGAGAGACCATTTTGAACTTCTCCCGGAAGATGAATTTGTTAAGTTTTCTGAGGTCTAGGATGGGGTGCATGCTCCCTGTCTTTTTTGGAACCAGGAAGTAGTGGAAGTAGAAGCCTTATGTTTCACTCTGACTCTGGGACTACTTCCACTACCCTGTTGCTCAAAAGGCCCGCTATCTCTAAAGTAAGAAGGATCGACCTGACAGTGGACAAGGGTTGCTGCCTGTTGGGTGGGTTGTCCGGAGGGGGGCACAAAATTCAGTGAGTAACTGTCACAGATGAGCTGCAGAACCCATTTGTCAGTAGTGAAAGATTTCCGCTGGCTATAAAATTGGCTCAGATGCCCCCCCCCCCCACTGGAGAGGAGAGGGATGCCTCGGGCAGTTGAGGCAGAGCCGGGGCCTGAACCTCAGAGGGTGGCACTAGGCGCTTTCGATGCCTGTACCTTCTGGTGCATTTTCTTCTGCTGCTGAGGAGGTTGAGGTCTGGCTTGGGAACCCCTGCCCCTGCCACAAAAGGGCTGCTTATTACGGTAAAAAGACCTACCCTGACCCCCAGGTGGATGGGCTGGGAGAGGTCTAGCTGACTTGATGGAGTACAGATTTTCTGAGAGTCCTTAATGGCTTGCTCCACTTGCTGACCGAACAAGTAAGAAGCATCAAAAGGAAAATTCATGACTTGCTGCTGGGCATTATTGGAAAAAACGGATGTCCAGAGCCAAGGATGTCTTCTAATGCAGATACCTATGGCAGTAGTATGGGAAGCAGTATCATATGCATCCATGGTTGCCTTCAATTGATGACTGTTAGACTCTATGCCATGGGTAGCAGTGTGAAGGATCTTCTGCTTAGTGTCCGACTCTGGAAGGGCATCAACCAAAGATCTGAGGGTAGTCCAAAGGGAATACCCATATTGAGAGAAGTACCCTTGGTAACTGGCTATGCGCATACCTAAGGTAGCCGCACCAAAGGCTCACTTTCCCATTATGTCAGTCTTAGGAGATTCTTTGTTAATGGGGTGTGCTGTAACTTCTTGAGGAAGGACAGCTTTATCGTTCTCAGCCAAAATGACAAGTTTGTCAGCAATAGATTGAGAAGCCAATATAGGTCTTTCCTTTCGTGCTATGTACTTCCAATCTATCTGTTTAGAGATAGATGGAATAGTAGCAGGCTAGCCCACACTGCCTCTGAAAGCGTTTCAAAGGCTGGAGGAATAAGAGGTGTGAGGTTAACTGGGATGTTAGACACATGAGGCCACTCAAGATGTAACCGCTTACCTGGATCTGGGGCAGAGGTCTCAAGAGCCAAGGTAGCCTGTATGTTGTGGAGCAAAGTCTGAAAAGAGAGATCCTCCTGTTGGGCAGGAGGGCCACTTGAATTAGAGGAATCCAGGGTGTAGAAGGATTCATCGTCACCTCCTTCAGAGATAATGAGGTTGGGGTCAGACTCATCCTCCTCCAACTCCTCTAGGGGAAGAGGGCTAGGAAAAAGAGTAGACCTTGAGACACCTAACCTAATCTGTGGCATCGGGTAAACAGAAGACACCAGCACTGATGTCGGAGTCAGCACTGGTACCATGGGGACTGGCACCAGACCTACCCCCAGAGGGATCCGCAGCAGAGTTGGCACTGGCAGAAGAGGAAGTGGCACTGGATCTACCCCCAAAGGTGTCAGTGCCGGCACCAAAACCAAGTGAAAAGGATGGAGCACCGAGGAGATCCCTAGCACCGAGTCGCCGGATTTGGTGCCGGGTAGTTATGTTTTGCATAGGCCTGAGCAGGCCCGGAACTGACACCAAATCCATCGCTGCACCCAGAGAAGGTTTAGCTAGCATTGAAGTGACTGGCAGTGGTACCTGGGCTGGCCTCTGCATAAAGACAAAGTGAGGGGGTGCAGCCAATGGAACTGGCATCGACGGCACAGTCGCCGCCAAGGGATTGTGATCCATTGGCAGAGCCAAACATTCGACCTGGCCTGAAAACCCCACCCTTGGTCCCAAGGACCCCAACCCCAAAGGGCCTGGAAATGGGTCAGCGGGAAGGGGCAAAGAGGCCAGACCTTGTACCCACTGCTCTATGACAGCTGCCCAAAGATGAAACTGCCCACCAGAGTCCCCGCAAGAAGACAGTGAGGGACTCCAGGCCCGAGATCTTGAGTGGTCGTGAGCAGGAGAGGTTGGAGAAGCCAGCACAAGAGAAGGCCTCCTGCTCTCGGCTCTCAAAGATTTTGCAGCAGAAATACCAGAGGGTGACCTCAAGTGGAACTGTTTCTTCCCCTTCCGACGGGAAGAGGAAGAACTCGAGGTCAAACGGTGCTGGGTCCCCGACCGAGATCGGGAACACAACCGTTTTTCTTTGTGTTTACAGGACTGCCTTTCCCCCATTCCCTGAACATGAGACCACCCATCATCCAATCTCCCCCCCACCGGGAGGGGGTGTCTGGACTGGACATGGCTCCACTGCCAGAGCAGCCTGCCTGAATAGGCTCCCTACCGTCACTGTCACTGTTGCCGTCCATGGTCATAGGCCGTTGTTCGCTACGGCTGAGAGAAATGTTTCTTCTTTTTTATTTTGTTTGTGGTAAAAATAGCAAACACTAAACTAAAAGAGAGATGAAACTGAACACTGTGTCCTACAGATGTGAAGATCTGACTCCCAGCAGGTGAGTGGCATCGTCATTGAAGCGTACTCCGCAGCGGGGATAAAAGGAACTGAGGCAGTTGGGGGCCACTGCCAAGATAGGCTATGCAGCGTGAGATTAGCTCTTGTGGTGCTGCGCATGCATGCAACCCACCTCGATGCTGTGCCCCCGAAGAGTTTTGGCTCCTGCAGGGTCCTAGCACCTCCAGCTGAGAACCCATCCGTGTGATCAATGGTGAAGATATAGCCCAGGAAGATCATCTGATTTGTCCATAGTAAAATGTAATAGTAATAGAAATGTACTCCATACGTTGGTTTCTAACATGGACTCCAATGCCACAGAAGATGGCATACTTCAAGTATAGGTGTCACTTTATAAACTTTTCAAACTCTATATAAGATTATTTAGTCCATGGTCACTGCTACATGGGACAGTTTCCAGGACTATTCATGAACTGTGGTAACAATGGAGAAAGAGCGACCCTAAATACTAGATATGACATGTTGTTTTTTTTTTCTCATCAATTCCTGCACATTTTATTTATTTATTTAGTTTTTGTTGACCGGGTAAGTGCACTAGACAAACCCTGCCTATTTTCAGGCACGACCCAGGGAAGGGGGATACAGATGAATGTCAACTGACCTTGAACCAGATTAAGCTGTTGGTGGTATTTTTAGTGAATGAGGGAAATTTGGCCAGGACACCGGGGAAATTCCCCTACTCTTTTCGATAAGTGCCATGGGATCTTTAACATCCACCTGAACTACCACCAATCCAGGCAGATGGGACCTCGGTTTAACGTCTCATCTGAAAGACATGGCACCAAGAATGTTATTCATATGTACCTATGTATGAATGAAAATCAGTATTTCTGTCCTGGTGGCACTATGGAAGACCCTGGTTCATGCATCCAGTTGACTTCCCCACCATGGGCTGGTGGGATCAGGAACTAACACCAGAGGGATGGAGAGGAGCATCCCCCTCTAGAAGCAGCAGGCAGGCTGGAGTGAAGGCAGCAGACAGGAGTGGTCACTGATGCTGTGGGTGACTATGCAGGATCAACCAACCTGTGCCTATGGGATGGCACCACGAATGCCCATTGGGGTCAGCCAAGGAGGCAGAAGGGCCAAACAACAGGACATAAATAAATCTCTCAAAATTAAAACCAAAAACTACAAAAAAATGCTTTTGAAAAAAGAACGTGACTGTTTTTCTTTCCTTCAGAAGACTGAATTCTGCTTAAATTGGAGTTGCACACTGCCCTCTAGTAGCACTGATCTAGCACTGCAGATAATCTAAAAAAACATAGATGTTTTGTTTATTTCTTATTCTGTGTATTTGTTGTCATTGACAGCATCAGTGCAGCTCGGTTGATGACACTGTCACCTCTTGGCCACAAGGCCATAGGAACTAGTCCCAGACCCTGGATATGGACTCATGTTCAGCGTTGAGCGTACTATATGGTAACATAGTAACACTGAGGCCAGAAGGGACTCTAGGTTCATCAGGTCACCCCCACCCCCACCACCACCACCACTTCATAAGCAGGGCTGAGTAAGGGTACTGTGCAAACACAGGACAATTGAACTTGTTCTTTTACCCACTCTACTACCCAGGGTGCCCTGCGAGGTCCCTGGTAAGCAGAAATGTTTCTGCTTCTTTTCATTTCCACTATCTCCACTGGTACATAGTTCCACAGTTGACCATCCTCTGGGAGAAACAGCTCCTAACATTACCCACCTCTGAGCTTCAGGTCATGTGCTTGCATCCTGCTGGAGGATACTAGGTCAAATGGCTCTGCTGTTCTTCTTTTTATCAATTCCATTTTTGCACTGGGGGTTAGGGCATCTCTCCAGGGAACCCACTCGTCTGCTGCCTCTGCTCCCTGCCTGAAGCCCTCCTTACCTGGTCTCCTATCCAACACTCCCCAGCTCAGTCCAGCCCCCCGGATCAACCCGCCCACCCTTGGCGGCCTGTCTGAGAATTAGAGGGACAGCCGAGGAATCCAGAGGACAGGGCAGGAGACAAGGAAGTCAGGCCCGGCGTCGGGATATGGGCAGGACACTGGGGCCCCCTTCGCCTCCAATAGGCCATTAGGGATTTTACATATTACTTTCCCCTGGACTGTGGTTGTGCAATGATGGCAACACACCCGAGGTGCAGCCATCTGCCACCGCTTCACCCCCGACATTGCATTGAGCCTACGCTTCTGTGTGGTCCTTGGTCTCCACCAGGGGCTGCTATGCAGCGTGGCTATCCCCAGTACCCTCCCCGGGAGGGGATACCAATCCTCCAGATGCTCGATCCCTTCCCTCCTCAGCCGACTTCCTGGTGACCCGAGTCCATTTCTGAACCCGGGTCACCAGCGTGGTGTGAGGTGTGGCATCCAGCACCTCAACCCTCCATGCCACCAGGCCGGCTCTACTGTTCTTTCTTGTCAGTACTCTTGGGTATTCAGAAGGACCCCAGAATTCTGCAATTCCATGTCCGTGGAATTTTCCACAGAATTTGCACTGTGACATGGAATACAGTGCAACAGAATTCACTGCTCTGGATGATTTTTCATTAAATTTAGTTTTTCCTATAGTGCCTGGCTCCCTTCCCCTCCTTGTTTATCCTGAAGCCCCTCCTCTATGCTTAGAATGTGATTTCATCACATATTTTAGCCAATGGCAGGACTGCATTTGGTAGTGCAGGAGTTAGAGAGCTGCATAATAGGAATGGCAGTGAAATATTGAAGAAACGCCAACCCCCATCCCCACGCTGCAGAAACTGACAGGCATTGGGGGTGTGCCTTTGGGTCATTGGCCTTAACACTCATGCCATTCCACTTCATCCCACCCTGCAGACACCGACAGGTGTCGCAGTGTGCCTTGAGGTCTTCGGCCCTTATGCTCACCCCATTCCATAAGGAAATAAGCTGAGATTGGTGCAGTATAGGAGAATGAGGTGAACTTTAGGGACGAAGACCCCAAGGTGCACCTCAGTGCTTGTCAGTGGCTGCAGGGTGGGGGTGGAATGGCGTGAACATTATGGCCAACGACCCCAAGTCACAACCCCAACGCCTGTCCATCTGTACGGTTGGAAACCCTAACACCCCGGGCATTTGTTGGTATTTTTGCTCCAAATTTTCAACATGGGCTTTTTGGGACCCCACCTCATGAACAGTGGCAGTACCATTTTGTTACTGAATCCCAAAAGGTGATTTTGCACAGTGATTGTGCCATTTGGTGCCACAGGCTCAAAAACACATTTCAGGCAAGATGTGAAAAATGACAGCTGTACTGTTCATGAGGAGATGTGAAGAAATGGCAATGCTGAAAACCAGGAGTGAAAATATGAAAAAGTGGAGAAGTTACGAGTGTGGTTGTAGAAACTGTGCAACGCACACTCGTAACGCAGTCATTTTTTGGAATGTTTTCAACAAATTTTCAACATGGTCTTTTTGGGACCTCCCCTCATAAACAATGGCACTGTGATTTTGTTAATCTGTCCTGAAAGTTGATTTCACACATCGACTGCACCATTCTGCGCCATAGGTGCAAAAACACATTCCGGGAAGGATGCGAAAAATGACAGCTGTACTGTTTATAAGGGTGTGTGAAAAAATGGCAATATTGGAAATTTGGAATGAAAATATTAAAAATCGATGAGTTACGAGTGTGCTCAGAAACTGCGCAACAGACACTCGTAACAAAGTCATTTTTTTGATTTTCTTCACCAAATTTGGAACAAGGCCTTTTTGGGACCCCAGTGCACTGTTGTTTTGTTAACAGGTCCTGAAAGGTGATTCTGCGCAGCATCCGCAAAATCACCTTTCGGGACCGAAAACAATAACAGTGCCAGTGTTCATGGTGGGGTCTAAGAACCCCATGTTGAAAATTTGGGACCAAAATTCCAGAAACTGGCTGAGATATCAACCTAAGTTGACCCCCCCCCCCCACTGACTGCCATTATAGGGCTTACCGTCATTTCTTCAGTTCCTGGTTGGTCTTTGAAGAGTGCAGACATGTTCCCAGTCTATAGAAGATCGCTGCTCTCAACCTCTGGAGGTAAGTATGGGTGAGGGGGGGTGGAGGGATGTAGGGTGCACAGAGGAAGGATGCAGGTTGGGGAGGGGGGCCGGCGGGAACGACGAGGGACTGTTTCCTTTTTTTTTAGGTTTAAAAAAAAAACACATTGTGGGATTGTTTTCTTTTTTACAGGTGAAATATTAACAAAATGGATTTCAGGAAACACTAGGGTGGACTCCCAGTGTGCCAGAGTACTGGGGGAGGATCAATGCCAACCCGGGGACTGGGCACCTCAAGGTCGGCTGAGGACATAGGGGCATGGGGGGGCGGTACATCTGACACTGGGAGTGGCCATCCTGCTGTCGGAAACATCAAAGAAGTATTTTTTGGCACACTGGAGTGGGCTCCCAGTGTGCCACATTAATTGGGGGAGGGGGGATACATGCTGACATGGGGATTGAGCACTCTGATGTCGGCAGGGGACGAAGAATGGAGGGTGCAGGGCGGGCAGCAACAGTGGGAGGGAGCTAACATTTAAATTTGCTGTCCTGCTGTGTGCCTGGTTGGGAGGGGGGGGGACTGCCGCTGCAATGACGAAACTGTCCCTGACTGCAGCGGCAGATTTTTTCAAGTGCAGCGCTCGCTCTGAAACTTCTGTCACTGGCAACTTCAGCATTAATTGGTGGCTGAGAGGCGTGCCCATTACAGCATCCGCTGCATTGGCCACAACACTGCTACACCTCTGCAATGCTCTACTACCTCAATATGTTTCTTATGCGCTGCGTGCCAAGCAAACATAAAAATGAGTTTTGCATGTTTCAGAAAAGTAAAAAAAAAAGTGTAATATTTAAACACAATTCAGCCACTACTTGATATATTGTCTGCATTTTAATTCTTTTTAGCGTTCATTTCTAGGAGCAGTTACATGGAGACAGGATTGTTGCCCCTACACTCTGCTATTTAATCCTTGGCTGAAATACCACTCCTCTGCTTGTGACATCCCAGTCATTTCCACAGCAACAAACGGTGATGTCAGAGCCGGCTTGGTGGTACAAAGGGCTAATGTGCTTAGCGCCTTACCTCTCACACCAGCAACCTGGGTTCGGGAATGAACTCGGGCTGCAGGGGATCGGCCGGAGGGAGAAGGATCAAATATCCTAGTGGACGTTCTCCTCTGGGGAGGGAGGACAGTCGACTGCTGTACTACCACCTGGGTGACCATGGATGGCAGTCCAGATGGAGCAGCTAGTGGAAGTAGGGACATCAGCAGGCACTGCGTGCTAGCATGGGGATGTGCTTGGTGCACCCTTGATGCCAACATACCAGGTGACTCAGAAGAGAGAAAAAAAAAACCCAGAAAAACTCCCCATCGGCAGGATGATGCTGCCCGGTTCGCAGGCCCCACTCTTGGCTACTCGGGCAGGTCCCTCCTCAAACCTTTTTTTTTTTTTTGTCAGCTCTTTTTATCACTAATGGCTTGCAGTGTTAGTGCACAACCATTGTGAAGGACTTCTATAAAGCCAACTATCACAGAATTATTGAATATTTAGGGGGTTGGAACTGGGAAACAGATCTCAGAGGTCTAAATTTAGAAAACACCTGGGGAAAAAATAAATGACAACATTAAGTACTGTATATCACATTGGGTGCCAGAAAGAATAAATTATGCAAACAATAAAAGACTACCATCATGGTGGACTAAAACGTCTAATTAACAGATGTAATAAATTATATAATAAACATAAAAAAACATCAACTGACACATCTGGACCAAGTATAAAAAAGAGTGTCAATAAAGTTAAAAAAGTTATCAAGAAAACTAAACATGAATCCGAGCTAAAATTAGCATCAGTCACTAAAGACAATAAAAAACAATTCTTCAGTTATGATGGTTCATTAAAGTGTCATTATAAAGGTACAGGCCCAGTGGTAACATCCAAAGGAACAATAAGTAAGGAGTACAAAATAGCAAACGAACTTAATGACTACTTCTTGAGTGTTTTCAGACCTAAAGAACAAATAACCAAAGTGGATATTCCGTATTCAGAAGACATGACTGAATTTACTACGATCGAGGTACTAGATGCCATTAGTAACATTAAACCTAACGACTTGGCTGGTCCTGGTGGAATTCCCCTGAAGTGCATAAAGGAATTATCCTCAGTTCTGGCTGGTCCATTAACTAGGTTATTTTATGTATCACTTATAGAAGTAAAATCATTGCCAGTTTGGCAAACTGCACTTGTTACATCCATATTCAAGAATGGCTCAGAAAAGGTTGTGAATAACAATCGGCCTATAAGCCTTACCTAGGTCATTGGGGAACTGATGGAATGCTTATTACAACAAAGTATCATCGGTCATATCAATGATAAAGGCTTAATAGATATTGTCACAAACGCACTCCGCAGGTCAGGCCCTCTGCTCCCACAGTGCCAACCTCAGAGTGCAATAGTGTGAACAGATAACAGACAGGGTAACCCTCCTGTCTGCTTTGGGTCCGAATCACCTATTAGCCTCGAGTTCTGGAGGGATTCAAACTATTAAGCTTATGCTAGCCTACCCAATTAACAGACTTGGATACGTACCCTCTTCAGGGGGGATGCAGTGCAATCCTTCGCTCAAGGGTACCTAGCCAGGTTTTCAAATGAACCATAAAACTCCATAAGAGACCTTAGCTATATTCTTACCTTTTTCATGCTTAGTAGCACCATGCAAGCCCTTACAGTTGTCAGACTTAACACCGATTCAGCAATGACATGCAAAAAGGACTGAGAAGACACAGGCAGTATAATAAAGAAAATGTTATTTACTAAAAAGTTTAAAACAGGTGAAATAAAATACATAACAAATATCAAGAGCTCACAATCACATAAAAAAATGGGAAGTTACAGAACAAAGACTCTTACCACAAACTTAAAATCTTTCCTGTCTACCAAAAGTGCTTTCAGAGTGTAGAAGTTCCTCAGAGTCCAAAGATGATATGTCACTTTTTCCCCAGCTGGATGATCATTTGAAACTCCATCTCCCCTCCCCTTGTGAGATCACAACCTAGACCCTCCCATAGGTCCAATTTCTAACATAGTTATTTACAAGAATATATTTTAAATAATGTGAACATCAGCAAAAAGTCATTTCCCAAATATGACAGTCTGGGATCAAACATTTCTTTGAACTGGTTGTGGTTCCTGTTCCCAGGAAGATCAAAGGGTTTACAACTTTTAACATGTTGTTGTTATCAAATAGCCTGTTCCTCTAGGAAACCATAAATGTTTAAGAGGTCTATATCCTCTGGCAGATGGCCAGAGCCTTAATTAAGAACAGAACAGGAAATTCTAGATTAGGATTTCCTTTCACTAGTCAATTTCACACATTTTGTGGTTTTCCTCACCCTGACATCTTTTGTGGTCAGAGGTCACTCACTGCAGCCTGGGTGTCAGGCAATCACATATTATATATTTTATATTACAAATATACATATAACCATAAACCGAGGGCAGAGAGTCACAGATATAGCACAACATGGGTTTTGTAAAGGAAGATGTCTCTCTCAAAATTGCTCCAATTTTTCGAACCAGTGAGTGCAGCACTTGATAAGGGCATGTCAGTGGATGTGCTATTTTTAAGACTACTCTAAGGCATTTTATACCCTTTCACACAGGATCTTAGTTGACCATCTCATTAAAATCAAACTACACCATAATATAATAAAGAGGATTGCTTCCTGGCTGGACAACAGAACACAGAAGGTAGTAATCGGGGGGTACGAATCTACATTGGGATCAATGACCAGTGGAGTTCCTCAGTGTTCCATCCTTGGACCTACACTCTAACATTTTTGTCTCAACCATGCAAACCAACAACACTGCATGGATTAGCAAGTACACTGATGACTGTAAAATAGATGCCACAGTCACAGACTTAAACTCTAAAATTTCATTTAAAAAAAATATTAACATACTTGAACAGTGGGCAAAGGATAAACATATGAAATTTAATGAGGAAATGTGTAAGATCATGCACCTGTGTCATAGTAATCCCAATTTTTCATATTTTTGAAATGGTCACAAACTTCAGACAACAACAAATGAAAGGGACCTAGGTGTTTACATTACAACTGATTTATCTTTTGACACAAACACTAAATTTAAAGAAAAAAAAGGACATAGTATTTTGGGATGTATATTCAGGAGTATTAAAAGCAGCTGGCCCGGTGGCACTGAGGGCTGAGGCGCTGGACACCACACCTCGCACCACGCTGGTGACCCAGGTTCGGGAACGAGCCTGGATCATCAGGGGTCGGCAGGGGAGGAGAAGGATTGAGCATCTGTAGGGCTGCACTCCTCCGGGGAGGGGGGTGGGTTGTCCCGGTGTCCTAGTGGCCTCTAGCAGTGGCTGGGGGCGATGGCAGGTCACAGGCAGACTTGGGGGATGTGCTGCGGCAGACGCTGGGAAGGGGTGCTTGCGGTAGCATGCGCGCTCCTGTCCCTTGGCGTCATTGCACACAGCAGACGTCATGGGGAAGGGAGAACATGGAAATATGGGCACCAGTCGCGGCGGCATAATGGCTGTCCCCGGAGGGACTAGCTCGGCACCGAAGGTGCATGGCTTAACTGGATCCTGGTCTGGTGTGAGAGCTTGAGAAGGGGGCTCTCTCCCTGCCGCTGGGGGCAAGCTGCGGGGGTGTGCCGTGGGCCCAAATGTGGAACCGGGGAGTCCTCGGGATGGTGGCCGGACAACCTCAGAAAGGAATGCCTGGATGTAAGAGGTAAGCAGTCTGATGGCCAGGGAGGAAAAAGTACTAAAAAAAAAAAAAAAAAAGAAAGGAGTATTAAAAGCAGAGAACCTGAGGTTACCATGCCTTTGTATACTACTTTGGTTAGGCCGCACCTAGAATATTGCTCGCAGCTCAGTGCACCACAAACATATATGGGCTCTAGTATTACTGAAAAAGTTAAAAGAAAAGTGACTAAAAAATCAAAAATATGAACAATCTTAACTATTATGAGAGACTAAACAAACTTGGTCTCTATTCTCTGCAATACAGAAGAACTAGAGGAGACCTCTGCCTTGCATATAGAGTCAAAAATTATCCTTTTCTTGGAGCAACTAGAGGTATGTCAATCAAATTAAAATTAAAAACATTAGATCACATAACTGCCAAATGAAAGGTGACAACAAAAGAACAGCAAAAAAAGTAAATGGTACTCACAAAGATTGATAACAAAATGGAACACCTTACCTCAGGATGTAATTGACAGTGAGAACATTACTACATTCAACAGCCATCCGGATAAATTTATAGGCATTAAAAAATATGAATTCCACCCATAAATACTGGGTGGCAAGTTCAAAATGGGTGCAAGCCTAACAGACTTGATACATACTATGAAACTATGACTCACCGCTTCCACTGGAATGCTCTCTGGCAACCCTCACTCACCGCCAACTGCACTACTACCCACCTGAAGCCTACCCCACTGGGAAATCAGGGACAAACACTCCCCCACCTACCTGGTCCAATGACTAGTCCATCTCGCCAGAGCCAAGGCAGACGAGGGGATCGGGAGAGCCAGTGGGATGAGCCCACCGTTGGGTATGTGGCGGTGGGGCACTGGAGGATGCTGTCACCTATCCAGGGAGTGGGGCATATCTATTTGCTGCTGGTGTTGTGAGGCGCGGACATGCAATGGCATCCTGCTCACACCAGGCACGCTCCTGTGCCTGTGTGAAAGATGCACGCCACCACCTAACCCCTACTGCGTGCCCATGCAGACTGCAGCGCCCCCCAGGACACTAGTGCTGCGTGAAGCTGAACCCACCCACCCCAGGAGAGGAGAGCAGTCCTCTGGATGTTCAATCCTACTCCTCCCCTGCCAACCCCTGAGTCCACTCCTGAACCCAGGTTACCGACTTGGCGCAAGGTGTGGCGTCCAGCGCCTCAACCCTCAGTGACACCGGGCTAGCTGGGTCCCTCCCCAAACTGGATCTTGATTGCAACAGCACGTAAGGGGGGCCTCCGTCACCCCAGCCAGAGGGAGTAAGCTCTGGTGGAACAAGGGAGCGACCCATGAAAGCCCTGGGGGATGCCAGGGTGAGAGGGCTGGGACCAGGAGACGGAAGAAAGAGAAGGTCGACGAGGAAGCTGGGGAGGATAAAGAAATTAATAAAAAACAAAACTGTGATGTCACAAACAGAGAACTGGGATTTCAGCAAAGGATTAAGCTGCAGGAGCAGATAAACACTAAGGGGAAAGGATCCTGTTTTAGTGTCAATAAAGCAGCAGTATTAGTTAGCATTAAAAAATGTTATCAGATAGTTTTCTTAGCAACCATGTATTTCTGGTAAAAAATATGAATATATCTATCTTTGTTTCACTGTATTTTTCCTACTGAACTGAGATTTGGGATTTCTAAGAGGTCAAAAGTCCCTGTTCTCTGTTCACGCCCAGTATTAATAAATGAAACATTTTGGTACTGTGCTGTGCTGTTTACTATCTGGAATGTGTGCCAATACCCAATATCTATAGTATGAATCCAGTATGTAAAGTCAAACAGTAATCTGGAAGAAAGGGACTTTTAAGAGTTTTAATTTGTGCAATAAAACACTCACGGTTGTAGGTCACAGTGTCACGGCCCAACTTCCAGGGGCTGAAGGCACTCCCCATGTGGACTCATGCTTTATTTATTTCTTTTATTTTTTTCTTATTTATTACAAGAATCGGAAATACACCTTTGAGCCATAGACTCCTCTGCAAAGGTTCTACGTCATAGATACATAGGAAGTTACAGAAAAAAACATACATACATAGGAATTAGTCATACAGTAAAGTAGTAAATCAGATCATAGGGTAGCACAGGCCCATCATCAAATGTTAGATAAGCAGAGAACTCCGGGAAATTTGCCAGACCCAGCATTAGATGAGGTGCAAGTTAGACCAAGTAGTGAAGTGCAGGAGGGACACTAGGGACTAGGTGTGGAGGGTGAGTGTAGGGATGAGGTGTGGAGGAGGGGGGACTAGGGACAATCACAGTTTGACAGCGTAAGGTTTTTGAGATGGGTCTTGAAAGGGCCTAGTTTGGGTTCATGAAAGATGGGTGTGGGGAGCTCATTGAGACATTTAGGGGCCCGACAATGAAAAGCCCTTTGCCCAAGGGAGGTCCTACAGTGGGGACAGCTATGAGTGACTTGGCAGCTTGTCTGGTGGGTCTGTTTAAGGGAGCTGGTTGGAGTAGAGGGAGGAGCCCCGGGGCTGCAAGGTTGAGAATGATTTTCTTGGCTAGGAGACAGGTGTGATATTTAAGTCTCGAGTCCAAGTTTCACCACTGGGACCGTCTGTATAGGTCTCAGGTATGGGTAAATCTGTCACAGCCTGTGATAAGACAACATGCTTTGTTTAAGGTGATTTTGAGGTGGCTTAAGGCAGTCTGATCAGTGAAGCCATATATAACAATGCCGTAGTCCACAATGGAGAATACAGAGGAAGACACCACCAAACGGATGGCTTCAGGGGTGAGATAATGCTTGAAGTGTTAGAGGAGACCTAGTCCAGTGTTTAGAGAGGTGGATAGGAGGCGGATCTGCTTATGAAAGAAGATATATGTGTCTAGAGTTATGCCCAGGTATTTAAAGGTGTTATCTGTTCCAATGTGCCACCCAGTGAGATGACAATGATATGTGTTGATCCAGAGTGAGAACTCTGGCGGTGGGCGAAAATCATGGTTTTGGTTTTTTTGTGATTAAGTATAAGCCTATAGTCCCGAAACCAGGTTTTGGGTTCTGAGAAATTGTTTTGGAGGGAGAGGGGGTGCTGCTGACTGCTGAAAATGACAGCATCATCAGCACATTAGAGTAGTCTACCTGAGCAGGCCTTAGGTAGTGAGTTCAGAAAAACGTCAAAGAGTAGGAGGCCAAGTATGGAGCCTTGTAGGACACCGGATAGGACAGGGCGGCAGTCAGATAGAGTGCAGCCAATTTTGACACATTGAGTCCTACCAGCTAGGTAGTTTGCGAACCCGGATATAGTTTCCTGGGAGAATCCAAGGGCAGGTAGATAGTGCAGGAGCACGGCATGATTGACCATATCAAAGGCCTCAGTGAGGTCAATATACATAGAGCCGACTATATGCCCACAGTCAAGGGCTTGGTGAATGAAGGAGGTGTATTCAACGAGGGCGGTGGTTGTACTATGGTCCCTTCGGAAGCCATGTTGCTTCGGGCAGAAGAGATCGTGATCAGATAGGTAGTGTATGAGTTGTTCGGCTACAACTTTCTCTAATGACTTTGAGAGGGGGGGCAGTATGGATATGGGTCTATAGTTGTTAGGGAAGGTTTTGTCACCACTCTTTACAATAGGGGTTATGACAGCTTGCTTCCATGGTGATGGGAATTGGCTGAGGCAGGGAGATTTATTAAGAATTTTGGTTAGGGGGAGAAGAACTTCATCAAGAGTAAGATGTAAGAGTTTTAAGTCCAGGAAGTCATTACTATACCGGGACTTGGCCAGAACTTTGGCTAAATATTTCTTGGCTTGATTGGGTGACAAGGTACAGAGACAAAAAGGGAGTATATTTGCGGGGGGCAAGGGAGGGTCAAAGAAGTTGGGGGCAGAACTTCACTGAGGTCAGTGAAGGTGGTGTTTAAGATGTTAGCTATCGTCAGAGGGTCTTCGGAACTAGTCCCATCAGTGGATAGTTGAAGGGGGGGGGTGGGGAGGTGGTTTTTCCACTTAGTTCTTTGATGTTTTTCCAAAAATCATGACCAGAGCCCCAAGAGGAAGTAAGGGCTGCTTTGTAGTGGGATGCTTTGGCCTGGCGAATGGCACAGGTGCACGCATTTCTGGCCTCTCTGTAGAGCTGCCTATCCCTCGGGAGATGAGAGTCAATTGCTTTGTACCAGAGATTGTCACGGTGCCACATCATATCCAGGAGGGCCTGAGAGATCCAGAGGTGTCCTGATTTTTAGTGAAGAGCTTAGTGAGGGGGAGCGTATCAGTCACAGGCGGCGTTGAAAGTGGCAATGAAGTGTGACAGAGCAGCATCGACACACTCGGCCCTGTCAGTTGGGGACCAGTCACACGCCCAAAGATGGAACTTGAGACGGGAGAGGGAGCCTCGTTTTAATCATCGCTGGAAGGAGAGGATCGGGGGCAGGTGGGGATTCTTATTAGACCATCAGCAGGCAACTGGGGAGTGGTCACTAATGGCGTTAGGAAGAACCTCGACTCGAGAGATATTATTGGGTCTATTAGTAAAGACAAGGTCAAGAAGGGTCGCATTGCCTGTTTTGTCATTCAGCGTGGTAGGGGATTGAATGACTTGGGTGAGGTCAAGTGCTAAGGCAGAGTCATGGAAGTGAGAGAAGGAGGGTGACAGCCAGTTAATGTTGAAGTCGCCAGCGAGGATGACTTCATTTTTGAGGGGGGAGCTGTGCAATATAGTCTAGGATGGTTTTGAACGCGAGCTTTTGGTTGCAAGGAGGAATATAGGCCACAGAGAGGTACAGGGTATTCCCTGGGTCTCCAAGGAGTAATTTGACTGTAAGAATTTGGGCTTCCTGCTCTGGGGAGGGGAGGTTAACTTGGGTGCATTGCAGTGTATTTTTTATGTAAAAGGCACAACCGCCGCCTCTTTTAGTGAGCCGGTCAGAACGGAAAAATAAGTAGCCATCTAAGGCTACTGCAGAGTTAAGGGCACTGCTGGTAAGCCAGGTTTCTGTTAGAGCCAGGATATCAGGGTAGTGCTGTGCAAGCCAGCCTTGGAGGGAGGAGAATTTATTTTGCAGGCTGCAGATATTGAGCGAGGATATTAGAAGCCCATTATGTTTAGCACCAAGGGAGTTGAGGCAAGATGGGAGGGTCTGGGTTGGGGTGTACATTGCCAGAGAATAGAAGGTGAAGGAGAGTATACCACAGAATGGCGTATTTTGGGACTTTCAGCTTACAGTGGCTAAGACTGGGTAAAGGGGGGGTATTGTTTTACAGTAGGGATGGGTAGGGTTCTAAGGCCAGGAGCTAGCCAGGTGAGTGGGGGAAGGCCCAGGCACTGGATCGCAGGGCTGGTGGTGGGAGGAATGTTATGCAAGAGGAGGTTACTGTTGGTGGATCCCTGTATTACATATAGGGGGTGCAGAGTGGGCGGCGGGGGAGGGAGGCAGGGATGAGTGGGCAGAGAAATATGGGAGAGACGTCTGCGGACAGCTGTTAGTAGTAGTAGCAATAATAGGAACATATTAGGGTTAGGGGATGTACTTGGGATTAAGACAGAGTTGGAAGCGGGTAGTAAGTAGGGCAGAGACGGTGGTGCAGTGGTAGGATGCCCAGGTACTGGGTTCAAAACCTGCACCGGGCAAAAAGGCTGGTGAATGGAAGGCCTATGGGAATCACACTGATTCAGGTCTGCAGCCTGGGAAAGCAGAAAAGATGCGCAGAGGCGACGTGCGGAAGAGGCTACAGAATAGAGAAGTGTGGATGAGCAACACTAACCCCTGGTGGCAGGTTCGTATAACCTGCAAAGGGGAAGACAGACACTCTGAACTATAGTGCCACGTGACCGGATGTGGCTAATAAAGGTAGGGTCGAGCTTGGGTGGAGGGGTGGCTGGGGCAGGCAGGGAGTCGATGTGAAGCGTCGATTGGTAAACAGCTCAAGCAGCGATGCTAGGAGGAAGGGTACCTTTACCTCTTGGCAGCCCCACATCCACGCCTGAGTCCTGGAGAGCAGCGAGGCCCCTGGATCCTGGGCCTGTGTGTCAGGTGGTAGCTGACTGCGAAGTGAGGATGAGGGGGGTTCGGTGAGGCCTAAAGGGAGAGACAGAACAAAGGAGATCAGGTTACCGGCGGGAAGAATCACACAAGGAGCTGATCACAACTGTGCATGTGCGACAGTCATGAGGGCTGAGGGGGAGAGAGAAAACAGAATCTGCATTCAGATATGTAGCAAACAACACTGGCAATATCTCAAACTTGAACAGTAGATTAAAGCTGTAGGGTATAACATAGATGTGGTTACTAATCTGTATCCCCACATCCCCTAGAGGAGCACTAGAACTCCTCAGAAACATGGCCCCATACTTGCACAGAAACAAACATTAAAGATTTCCCAGGCACTTAAGGCGCTACTTCCCAAGAGACAAAAACAGTGGCCAGAATCCTTAAAGCAACCCCCAGAAAAGCCAAAAACGACTGAGTGCAACAAGAGTAGCAGAGTTAATCAGCCACTGTCGGTCAATCACCTGGAAGATTCAGAGTAAACACCTCAAGAAGTGATGCTAGGAGAAAGGTGCCTTTATCTCTTGGCAGCCCGTCACTCGAGTCCTGGAAACTGCGAGGCCCCTAGGTCTGTGTGTCAGGTGGTAGCCGACTGTGAAAAGGTTTCACCAGGAAAGACAACATGAGCTGTAAACAGCTTGCTTCCAGACGCCACTGGGAGGAGGGGCCACAAAATGGGGGGGGGGGGGTCAAGCAAAAGCATAACAAAATCAAATACATACAGTGCAATTCAAATACATACAGTGCAGTGCAATTCAAATACATACAGTGCAATTCAAATACATACAGTGCAATTCAAATACAGTGCTGAGGAGGGCAACTAAAATGGTGCAGGGTCTGCACTAGAAGACATATGAAGAGAGACTTAAGGAGCTTAATATGTATAGCCTCGAGGAAAGGAGGAAGAGGGGGGACATGATAGAAACTTTCAAGTACCTCAAGGGAATCAACAAAGTCCAAGAGGGTAGCATCTTTCAAAAAAAGAGGTGTGCAACAACAAGGGCACAATTTGAAGATTGGGGCGGCTCAGAGGTAATTTAAGGAGTATTTTTCACAGAGAGGGTTGTGGATGCATGGAACGGCCTTCCAGAGGAGGCTGTGGAGTCAAAAACAGTGGTGGAATTCAAGCATGCATGGGACAGTCATAAGGCAATTCTAGGGGGTGGGGGTAGGAAGAAGTAGGCTGCTGGCTAACTAGGATCTGCAGCTTATCCATTAGGTAGGGAAATGGGCAGACTGGGTGAGCCAAGCAGTCCTTATCTGCCGTCAGATTCTATGTTTCTATTCAAATAAAGTGCAATTCAAATACATACAGTGTAGTACTAATACAATTCAGTCCGAGACAAGAGACAGTATCGTAAAAAGGAAGTGGTATAAAACAAAGTAAAGTCATAGACATTGAATGAGACATACGGGGGTAACAAAACAATATGCAGATATACCACAAATAATAGTACACAGGAACTGGTATATCATTAGGTATGGGCCTGATGGAGAACAAGAAGTAGCAGGCAGAGTACAGGTCTACTAAGTGCAAATTCAGATCAGAAAACACAGACCTGAAAAGTTGCTAAGTGCTCAAACAGATTTAGAGGAAGGAGTTATAACACAAGTGGCAGAGGGTGTGGGGAAGAACAGGGTGGGGAGGAAGGGTGGGTGGGAGGAGGGGGAGCAGAACTGTCCCCAGGATGCTGAAAACCCTGCAAGGGGCAGGACCAGGTGGAGAGGAGGGAGGCTTGAGGAGAGAGGAGGGCAAACGGAAACGAACCCCTTCAGGATGCTGAGAACTCTGCAAGGGAAAGGACCTGGTAGAAGGAAGAGAAGGGGAAGAGAATAGTGTGGGGGCGAGGGGGCAGCAGGCAGGGTGATGGGGCACAGGAGGCTCCAGCTAGAGGCCTTAGTACTGCCCCTGGGTGTGCAGTTGTGACACCACAACCAACACCATGTTGTGTCTTAACATCTGCTGGGGCTCTTTATTGCTGGGGCAGTGGATAGTTGTGTAGCGCTGTGTGCTGTTCGGGGGTTGCAAGTGCTGAATCCCCCTCTCTGTAGGGGCACTAGGTGGGTGTGCAGTGCTGTGAGGTGTGGGGGTTGCAGGTGTTGAACCCTCGTGTCTGCAATGGCTCTAGTTGGGGCATTAGGGTACAGTACTGTATGTCGGAGGGTTGCAGGTGCAGAATCCTGTGTCAGCAGGGGTGCTAGTTGTGGTGGAGTGTTGTGCGCTGTCCGACAGTTCCAGGTGCTGAAACTTCCTGTGTGCAAGGGCTATAGTTGGACCAGTAGGTGGGAGGGAGTATTGTGTGCTGTGCAAGGTTTGCAGCTGCTGCCCCAAATCTGCAGGGTTTCTAGTTGAGGGAGGCAGTGGATGGGAAGGGGTTACAGTATTGTCCTGTTCAGGGGCTACAGGTTCTGAACCCTGCCTGGTGCTGGGGGGTCTCTGTTAGGCGCTGGCTGGTGTTACATTCTACAGATACTGAATAATCCGCCTATCTGATTCTGAGGGGAGGATGGCATATCATGCTAGAGCTCAAAGTGCTGAATCTCGGCGCTGTCCCAGTCCGCTGACCACGCACATGATTACCTGCTGTCCTTCGCCCAATGCTGCCTTGGGGGCGGTCCTCCCCCCTCCCCTGCTCGCCCTTCTTCATACAACATGGCCGAGCCCGATGAACTCAGTAATGTGGAGTCCCCTTACCCCTCCTCGGGGTGCGGGACCGAGATACAGCATCCCTGCTCCCCCGCCATCGGCACGCGACTCCCCTGCGCCCGCCCGCTGCTGCCCGTGACCGTAGAGCCCGTGCTGTTCCTCTCCATGTTCGCCGTGACCCTGCAGGGCCCCCTCACCACACAGTACTTGTGGGACAGACTGATCGAAGAGGTCGGCTACAACGGCACTCGAGAGCGGGGCTGCGCGAACCATGGCGGGCCGCAGGAGGCGCTGCAGCAGGTAGCTAGCTGCCTACAGACCAGCCGGGGGTCGTGGGGAGGCAGGAACTTGACAAATCAAGCAAATTAGTCAGTAATTCATAAAAGTGCATAAAAAGATGCTTTCAGGAAACCGTGGTTAAAGGCTCGTATTTATGTAGCAGAATGTGCTTGGCACTGAAAAAAGTGGAAAATGACGGATCAAATTAATTCTGTCTGATGCTGATAATTATCTCTGCGGAGTCTGTATTTTATTTATTGAGATTTATGGAATTACAACCCTTTGAATCAGAGACTTTACAAAGGCTCAGTGTCAACAAGGAGAACAGAATGAAACAGACAGTGCAGAGACAAAGCAGTGGATTAGCACTTACATTTGTAGAATATACATCATAAATAAAATCTGAGAGGCAAAAAAGAAATAGAAGTAGGGCAACAGGAAAAAATAGCATATGTTACTGTAACGTGTGTGTGGTTAATGTTATGTGTAGTTGCCCTGTATGTATAATAAGGTATACTAGCTTTTTTTTCTTCAAAAACACGATGATCCAGTATTTTTTTTCTGGGAATTTAACAAAAATGGTGACTTGCTGTTTTGAATGAAAATAATATTTTAAAATTAATAAAATAAGTTTTTAATGGTGTTCAGATAGATATTGTTGTTAAAAAGATCTTGGGTAAAGACCCCCTTCCCCACTGGCAGGTAAGCCTGAGGGGCATTAGAGGAAGACCAGTGAGTCTGACCCCCAAGTGGTGGGGGGTGTACCTGGAATGGGAGTTGACTTCTTGGTGGGCTGCAGGAATAGCCACCACAATAATGGAAATTAAAACAAGTTCTGTTATCCCCTTCATGGGGGTCACTAGTTATTACATACATATAAAAAAATGTCTAAGCGCAGTAACACACCCCAAGATGTTCATCGAGTTAAATTGATGCACTTCATGGGTGGTTGACGGCCCTTGGCCTGCAGATGTTTGTCTTACAATGCACGCGGGGCATGCATCGAGTTTAACACAATGCCCACCTTTCGTGTGTGTTTACTTATCTCGATGGGGTTATTTAACCCCTCCCCCCCCGTGTTCAACATTTCAATGTTTATATCGATATTCATTATAAAAGTGTTTTTACATATTTACAGACATTTTTATTTTCTGGAAAACAGATTTGTTTTTAGTAATATACCTGAAGTTTGTTAATTGTTAAAGTGATGTATCTAAAACTAAGTGCTTTTCATTTTTAATTTCTTATTTTATCAATAACTTATTATCGATACTTAATATAATTATGTCTTTAATTGTAAACATTTCAGTAGATTTTTTTCATTAAATAAACATTTTTGATGTCCGTTTACATCATATTGTCAATGACTATATGGTACGTTTTGAAACTCACCTGGTTCTGCCTAATGGGTCAAACTGTGTAATATACAATTCAGTACCTGTTCTAATAACTTTTTAATCACCTTTGTTTTTGCAAGCTGTGGCTGTGAAAGATTTGGAAGATAATAATCTTAGGCTGTTGCCGGGTCGGTGACACTGTTGGAGCGCATTGGCCTTCCAAGTTGGGGACCAGGGTTTACTGTACAAACCTGCCCACCTTGGGCTGGTTGAATCGTGAGAGCACTGCAGAGGAGGGCTTAGAAGGGAGCGTGGTAGTGATCATGCAGCTTGACTGCCTTCCACGGGGTTTGCTGCCTGCCCCAGGCTCTAAACAAACCAATCTTACAAACATTTTTCTCACAATATTTAGAAAGATTTCAACATTGTTATGATTTACAGCCTTGCGCTGCTTTAGAGCCTCAAGCTCTAACTCTGCCCCCAAACTGTGTTCTGATGATGATGCTAAGTGAGGAGTGGAGCCACATCGCATTCAGTGAACAGTATAACAAAATCAGGGAGGTGCTGCTGTGTGCAGTAACTTTATTAAACCTAGCAGGCAGCCTTTAATTTTGGGGGGTGGCATTGTATTTCCTAGCAGTTGCTGCACACAGTGACCCTCCGTGAGTCCGCTGTACTGTCCATCGAATGTGATATAGCCCCATTACTCATTTAGCATCATCAGAACGCAGTTTTGGGGGCGGAGCTACAGCTTGAAGCTCCAGAGCAGTGCAGGGCTGTGCATATAAAAAGGATTGAAATATTATTAAACACTGTGAGAATATTTTTTAGTTTATTTAGATCCTGGGACAGGTGATTTATGGGCAGCAGCTGTTTAAACAAGCATATTTTTGGATGCTTCCTTCCTCGGGGGTTAGGGAGGAGCTGGGTCCTGCAGTTACCTAGCTGACTCCTGGTGATCCAAGGGAAGGGAGTTGTGTGAGCAAGAATACATGGCGTGTTTCAGGGATTGCGTGCTGTCATGAAGCAGGGCACTGACCTCTGATGTGAAGGTGCCTGCATGTCCAGCTCCGCATCAGAGAAAAGGTCAGTGGGTGGGCATGGTCCCAGCCTGCCTTGCCTAGCCAGTAATCACCTGCTATAGGCTTGACATGGGGTGGGGGAGAGAAATAATGGAAAATGGCCACAGTCCTGGCTAGTAGTGCCACCATAATCCTCTGACCAGTTGTGGTACTCAGACTGTCAGGTCCTCCACTTCCCACACCTGTTCGGATGGTTCCAGCTACTGTCCCTGTCTGGCTAGCTGCCTCCATCTGAAGAGAAAATCCAGGGTATTCAAAGGATGGTGGGTACCTGGGGCTAGTGGCTCATCTCTAGAGGTGAGGATGAAGCTTGTGGGTTGGATTGAAGACGTGCCTGACTCCACTGCAATATGCAAAAATAAAGTAAATAAAAACAGTTGATATACATTAACCTTAAAAAATATGTTTTTCTTCTTTCCAAGGAAGTGGAAACCTTGACTTCCCACTGGAATCTGTACATCAATATAGGGGGCATTGTAGCTAGCCTATTCTCAGTTACTCTGCTTGGACCCTGGAGTGATCACGTTGGGCGTCGGCCAGTGCTTATCCTACCTCCTATTGGCTTGACACTACAGGTCATGGTTTACCTCATAGTGATGTACCAGAAGCTCCATGTTGGCTATTTTCTGATTGGCCGTGTTCTGTGTGGCCTGATGGGAGACTTCAATGCCATCCTTGCGGGCTGCTTTGCCTACATCGCTGACATCAGCGACAAACGGTCTAGGACCTTCCGTGTGGCCATTCTGGAATCCTGCATTGGAATAGCTGGGATGTTAGCCAGTATTATTGGGGGTCAGTGGCGCAAAACACAAGGCTACCTCAATCCCTTTTGGTTGGCGTTTGCCATAAACATTGCTACTGTGTTCTACTCTTTCTTCTTTGTCAGAGAATCTGTAGTGCCAACCAAATCTGCTAAACTTTTTACCACTGCACATTATAGATCTTTGTGCAGGCTGTACAGCACACCAGGAGAAAATGGACGTAGAATGAAATTGTGGCTTCTTTCACTGTGTTTCTTCATTGTTGTCACTGCCCATTTTGGAATGAAGGATGTCCTTGTTGTTTATGAGCTGAGCTCGCCACTGTGTTGGGGTTCAGATTTTATTGGCTATGGCTCAGCAATGGAACACCTGTCTTACCTGAGTAGCTTACTGGGACTGCGGGGACTGCAGGTGTACCTGGAGGATACCTGGGTAGCAGAGATTGGACTCCTGTCCAGTATCCTGGGGGCTGGTAGTCTTTTCCTTTGCTGCTACGTCTGCCCTGATGTTCACAGGTAATCTGAACACTTTCACCCCATTTTGGTTGAACATTGTAACTCTTCTTAACTTAAAAATGCATCATGGGAGATATGTGGCAGAAGCGTAACACAGTTGTATATACAAGAAGGCTAAGATGGGACGTGAGGCTAAGAGGGGACATGAGCATGATGTTCTGAATGCTAAAAGGTTTGGCTAGATTGACGTATGCACAGATGTTGGAGCTGGAGCATGCTAATAGAATTCAAGGACATGCAGTCAAACTGTGGGGAGGTTGTCAGATAAAGGAAAATATCAGAAAGCATTACTTAACACGGGGTGGTTAAAATGTGGAACTAACCTAGTCGGTAAGGTTGTGGGAGCCTAGCATTGTTGAGACCTTCAGAGTGAGACTAGACAGATTTTTGTGGGAGAATGGCATTGAGGGTTACATAACATGAGTAGGAGTAGTATTTTCAGATGCAAAAGTTTAAATGTGTGCCCACTGTAGACAAAATGGACCCTGTGTCCCACCTGTCACTACTATATTGTGTTACTATGTATGTCATAGAAATGAGATCTGTGAGCCAGGCGCCAGCTGATTGGTGCAGTGGTAGAGCTATGTCTCATGACGCCAGTGACCCAGCTTCACAGCCTGAGCCTGAATCGGTGGAGGGCCAGCAAGGGAAGAAGGATCGAGTGACCCGAGGACACTGTCCTCCTCCAGGGAAGGTGGAAGCCAGTTTCCACTGCAGCACTGACACTTAGGTGACCACAGGTGAAAGTGCAGGCAGAGCTGAAGGGGCAGCTCCTCATGGCGGCATGCAGCTGCATGTGGGCGCGCACATTGGAGCCGTAGTGTGCAGATGCTTGCAAGGGAGGAACATAAGGGAACAAAATTCCCTGGCTTGCATCATGACCCCTGGTACACTCAGGCTTTGCGCAGCACACTGTGCACCATACTAACTTTAGGTGTTTTAGTGAGGGAGGGGACCTGCCCTGATCATACCCCACTTAGGGGAGGATATAAAGTGGGGGCCACAGTTGGGGTAATGGACCTGGGTGGTTGCCAGGGGCAAATGGGAGCAGGTACAGGATGGAAAAGGTAGCGATTTAAACAAAAAAAAGAAATGAGATCTGTGGCAGAACACTTGCATGCGGTACATAGGGGATATGCAACAGGTTGACTCAAAATATGCAGTTTATCTTCTCATGTGAGGGAGTAGAACCATAACTCGAGTAGCGGTGCCATGAGTAAAAGTTATGAAGGTCCTGCTCCCTCACAAGTTATGATAAACAGTGTATTTTGAGTCAGGTCATTGTATATTTGATTTATACAACATCAGTTTACTAGTTACACCTTTAAAATGTTCTGTTTGTATGAAGATTTAACTGTTTCTGTTTGATTTCAACTGTTGGCTTCAGTGCTGCACATGGCTACTGTGATGTCATCAGCATTATGAAAGTTGCTTACTGATTGGTTCAGCATGAATTAATGACACACCCTAACATAGAAACATAGACTTTGACGGCAGATAAGGACCGCTTGGCCCACTCAGTCTGCCCATTTCCCTACCTGTTGGATAAGCTGCAGATCCTAGTTAACCAACAGCCTACTTCCTCCTACCCCCCCACCAGAATTGCCTTATGTCTGTCCCATGCATTCTTGAATTCCCCCACTGTTTTTGACCCCACGACCTTAGGAAGGCCATTCCATCGTCCATCACCTCTCTGTGAAAAATACTTCCTCCGTTGCCCGGAACCGTCCCCCATCTTCAAATTTTGCCCCTTGTTCTTGCACATCTCTTTCTGAAATATGCTACCCTCTTGGACTTTGTTAATTCCCTTGAAGTACTTGAAAGTTTCTATTATGTTCCCCCTCTCCCTCCTTTCCTGATATGGCTTGTGATGCAGACCCTGCATCATTTTTGTTGCCCTCCTCTGGACTGCCTCCATCCTGTCTATGTCCTTGTGGAGATGGGGTCTCCAGAATTGCACACAGTTTTCCAGATGGCGTCTGTACAGAGGGATAACAACCTCCTGTTTTCTACTGGTGATGCCTCTCCCTAAGCATCCCAGTATCCCCCCAGCCCTCCTTACTGCCTTCTCACATTGTTTGCATACCTTTAGGTCATCTGATAGGACTATCCCCAGGTCCCTTTACATTTTTGTTGTTGTTAGTAACCCTCCCCCCCATTGCTCTTCCTCTGGGTTTTTGTTTCTCAGGTGCATTACTTTGCACTTCTTTGCATTGAATCTAAGCTGCCATACTTTTGACCATTCTTCCAGCCTTGCCAAGTCCCTTCTCATGCTTTCCACCCCCCTTGTGTATCAACCCTACTTTGCAAGATAATATTCTCTTGCTATGAAGGGGCAAGGTAATACTTTTTATAATGCCATTTACTAGTACACATGTGTTATATAAATTATTTCATATATTTGTTTTAACCCGGATGGCGCAGTCAGCCACATGTGACATTTCCAGGTGCATCACTTACTGTTTAGTATTTTATTTAAATTCATATCTTGTTGATCCTGCGCCCTCCCCGCCACAATTTTAAGTTCAAATGCCCTCCCCATCGCTCCCACAAGCACCCGCGGGGAGCAGCCGGGATATCTCCATAGGCTTGTCATAGTGCAGGATTGCTAAAACAGCTCTGGTTTGGAGCCCGTGTACCGCTGTGACATACGGAGACCAGGTACAGACAGCTAGTGTGCCTGTTAGTCTGTACCTGGTCTCGGTATTGCAAGGACACCGATAGACTCCATACTGGAGCTATTTGAAGCTACCGCAATACATATAATCTGTATTGTGGTAGCTTCTATTAGCTCCGGTTTGGAGTCTGTCGGTGGGCATAATAGGGAGGGCATTTGAACTTAAAATGCCGGAGGGGAGGGCGCAGGAGCAACCAAATATGAATTTAAATAAAATACTGAACAGCAAGTGGCACATTTACTACTATTTATACATTTGCTAATCGGGCCCTGCTTCACACGGAGGTGGGGCCCAACAGGACACGGACATTTCCCTTTAATTATTCTATATGTATGTGGAATGTTTAGAAATAAACATTTCTGTTTGGCCAATAATGATGTCATGATTTATAATACTTATGTGACACAGGAACCGAACATAGAAATATATAATATAGATCAAGGAAGACCTAGTTTCGAATTTCAAGATGTTCCAGTGATCATTAATTACTGGAGGGGTATTTACATGGAAACCAAAGCATTGCCCCTTACAGTTCATCTACAGCTGGGGCTTAGTCTGGAGTGGAAGTCATAATGCCCTGCTTGGGGTATCCCAGCCATTTCCACATTAACAGACTGTGATGTCATATGCAGGGCATTGGGACTTCAGCTCCTGACCAGGCCCCAGCTGCAAGTGAGCTAGTTTTCATGTGCTTACCCAGGTGGCGGTATTGCAGTGGGAAGCACTGTCCTCCCAAATGTTCCATTCCCGTACTGCCGGCCTGCACGACATCCACAGCTCAGGCCGCAAACCTTGGTTGCCAGCGTAGTAAGTGGCATCTGCCGCCTTGAGCTGGCCAAGGATGTGACATTGTATTTAAAAAGCATATAAATGAAAATTATGTAGCTACCATAATTCTTGATCTTCTCTTGTATCTTCACCATTCATTACTGATTGATGTAAGCTGGAGACACACACCTGCATGGGAGTTACTTTTTTGGAGGGGGTCAGCACCGATGACGCTGTCCACAAGGCTGACGCACTGCGTGGCGCACAAGGGTTGGCCATGAAATGCTGCAGACGACTCCTCCACCCCAGCTCTGTTCTGCTGGAGAGGATGAAAAAGGGGGGTAGAGAAATCCAAAGATGAGGCAAGAGAGCCGAGGGATAGGAAAGGGAAAGGATATCAACTGAAAAAAGAATTTGCTGACCAGAGGACAGAGGGGATAGAATTTTTCTAACTGGCTTAGGGCTCCAGCCCCTGGGTGGCAGCACAGCAAAGAGAGATCGAAAGATACTATATTTTACTATATATATATATATATATAGAAAGGGAGACCTCTGCTATGCTAAGCCAGACCTCTGCTATGCTAAGCCAGAAGACCATTGGCTAATTTTTAGCCTCAAAAAACCTGAGAGGTGTGAAGACACAGTTGCAAGGATCCTGTCAACTTCAGGGACCACTGGACATAGGTCCAGAAAAGACAATTTGAGATGGTCTTGGATAATATAAAGCATGACGGGTGTGATTCTCCCCCCTCCCACCCCTAAACCCACATTCAGGATGAAAGTCCTGGAGCATGGCCCTCTCTAGCTTACCACCTGAGGGCTTAGCCAAGGGGGGGGGAAACTTTAAACAGGAGAGGACTCTGTCCAGAATGACCCTATAATTAAGGGAACAGCAAGAAAGAAAAAGGGGGGATCCCTATGGGTCCTCCCACAGGATGCACTGAAGAAGTCTGCACCTTAAACAAGTTGACAACGGACCAAGAGATCCATGCCAAGACATGGAATGGACCCCCGCAGTGTACCCCACTGAGAATCTCAGGGAGTTCCCTCCAAGGCGAGGGTGAAGACCCTACTCACCGCCCTCCTAGGCTGGGTGCTCTGTGACTTAAGGAAACAGAGGGCCCTGAGGTACCAGGGGGACTGTGCCCCCAACTGACCTCGAAGAGGGGGAGGGCGAGCAGGGTGGAGGTGGCGCCAGGAGCTGAGGCCCAAGAGGGGAAGGTGGGCGGGAATCAGTAATGAATGGTGAAGATACAAGAGAAGATCAAGAATTATGGTAGGTACATAATTTTCATATCTTCCCTTGTCAGTCTTCACCATTCATTACTGCTAGGTGAGGACCGGGTTCCCCTGAGGGGACCTGGCACTGCCCTGAGGGAACAGATTCCCTTGGTCTCCTGCGCTGGAGATGCAGGAGAGGGAGTCCCTATTGCCATACTAGATCACGCATGGCCTAAGGCTGGTCAGGCCGAGAAGGTGTCCGCCATGGCGAGAAGGGGGATGGAAGACGCCCCTGTAAATTTCTCCTCGCCCTGCGGGAGAAAAGATGGGTCCCCCGGAAGGCAAAGGAAATCACCCTATACCGGGTAACGGGTGACAGTCTAGACAGGTGAAGCCATGACTTCCACCTAATGCAGATCGCAGTCCCTACCAGTCTGGAAGCCACCTCTTTGGCGTCACACGATACCCTTGCTTGGTGCCTTGCAAGCTCCAGGCCCTGTACAGAGGGGGCAGTGGCTTGCCTAGATTCCTCCGAATCAGGCAATGATGCTAGCAATTGTGCCAGTATCGACCACAGATGCCTGTTGTAGGCAGTGTGCTGAGCCTGATGTGATATAATGCATAGCAGCACACAAGCAGAAGAGAAAGCTCTTCCACATTGGTCGAACTCAGCGGAATCCGGATCCGGTGGTCGGTCGTGCGCTGGGTGTTGTAGCCTGGATGGAGTGTCTAAAGCTGTCAGCCCCGAGAGGGGGGCGAGGCAGAGAACCAAGAGTCTCTTGGGGAGCGCAGTACCTCCTCCTGCAGTCCACTGGGGCTGGGGATTAGTCGGCTGGTGACTGCCAGATGCAAATTGACGCTTTCTGGAAAGGAATAGGCCAGGTAGGTACCATCAGGTAGTTTGCACTGAATTTGCTCAAAAAGGAGCGCATCTCCCGCTCGATATTGCGTCTTACCACAAGAAAAATATGGAGCTCCTGAACCAACCTCGAAAGTAACCACTGATATTCAGTGAAATCAGCATTGGAGGAGAGGTGGACAAAACATTCCTCTTCCTCAGATGAGGAAGCCAAGGAAGAAGAGGAGCTTGAATGTTCAGAGTCCTCCTATGGTAGTGGAGACAGGTGAAAGACCTGCTCGTGCATGGCTCTAACATAGCTAGGGAAGGCCGCCGCAGTGGTCCTGAACATCTACCAGGTTAGGGATCCCGTAGGGCCCATGTGGCCTGGGAGAGGGGGAGGTGTCTGCAGAGGGATTGGGGAAGGGCACCTAACCGAAAGTGCCTGGCCTCTGCCAGGGCTCTGAGACCTCGTGGAAGGTCCTTCTGCATGGGGGATCTGGTGGTCGACCCAGTCAGTGGACGATGCAAATGTGAAAACAAATCCTGGCTGAGCCCTGAGGGGGATTCTCCCCTGTGGTGTGACTGGGGCTGCATGGTTCCAGAAGGGCAAGCCCCAGCGCTGCCCACTAAGGGCACCTCTGAAGTCTCCGAGAAGGAGATGCGGGGTTCAGCACTGTGACTCCCCACCCCCCCACAGGGTAGTGGAAGAGGGCCCCTGTGCTTCACCCTGGCCTCTCAACCCCTCGAACTCCAAGGCCACCCTCTTCCTCAAGCCCAGGGGTCCCCCAATCCAGCAGGCCCCCCCGAGGGAGGCTGCAGAAGAGGATGTCCCCATCCCAACCTCAGTAGCCAGGACAGCACCAGAGATGGCAGCTGCCCCAACCCCCAAGGTCAGAACCATCACCCCAGGCTCCCCAGAACTGCTATCCGCCGCTGGGCCCCGACACTGGCGTCAATGTGAGAGCCTGCAGAATCTAGGATCCCCAGGAGACGAGCACTGGGGCACCTAGTATCACGTCCAGGGGGGCTCCCTGCCAATCTGGACCAGCCAGCGAATCATCCCCTTTCGAAGAGGAGGAGGAGACCACACACACCGCCAGACTGGCAACCCTGGGAGCTCCCCTGCCAACGGTGACTCAAATGGCACTGCCGGGGGACATACCACCCGCAGTGCCGCCCCAATCACTGGTGCTGGGATCTGAGACAGTGCTGGCAGGCGGTGCCTAGGGTCCGCTGGTGCCGGACCCAGCAGCCGTGGGCCGCAACACTGAGGGTATCTGCACCTCCGAAGAGGTGACTGCCATAGCGGTGCTTCCAACCTGGCTCCGCAGGAAACTGAGCCGTTCCTCCGGCACTGCGGAAGAAGCCTCCTATATGGCAAGGCTAGAATCAGAAGAGGAGGTTTCCTCCTCTCTGGGCTGTATAGACCCAGGAGGGGACCTGGAGTCAGGGTCAAGCGTTCTCGCCAAGGCATCCCTAGAACAATACCGTCCGACGAAAGTCAGTGGGGTCCTGACGACTTTAAATGTGTGGATCTCAAGAACATGGTGGTCCATGGAGAAACAGGCATCACAGTTATCCATATCATGGTTGAGACCCAGGCAATGAAGGCAGACATCATGCCGGTCCATTACAAAATAATGCCAGCCACAGGGGCGCCGACGCATGGGGGCACGGCCCACTTTGGATTTTTTCCTAGCCCCTGAACCAGACATGGCGCCGAAAACAATTTACCAAAAACTACAGAAAACAGACCTGGTGCCTTCGGTAAGGAAATTAAAAGGAACGAGCTTACCGGGGATCAGCGGCGTCCTGTGGACTCTCAGAACTGGTATGGAGGAAAACGAAGTGGCAGGAACATGGCGTTGAAAATCAGGCAAGGCCTAGTGAGAAATTTTCTGGAGACTCTGCTACCTCGACAGAGGGAGAAAACAGAACTGGGTTAGAGGAGGAGTCTACGGTGCTTAACGGCCAACCCTCATGCACCACGCAGTGTGCTGGCCTCGTGGGTGGTGCCATCGGCACCGACTCTTCCCCCCCCAAAAAAAAGCTCCCGTGCAGGTGCGTGCCTCCAGCTTACACCAATCGGTAATGAATGGCGAAGTCTTACAAGGGAAGATCTAAAGTTTTTGTGTTGTGGGCCGCACAGTTGACTAATTCTAGAAATTCTTCTGTTTATACGATGTGATCTGATACTTTGAAATGTCATTGTCACCCTAATAGGAAGTTTTCTTTTTAATCTTGTTTGGTTGAGTAGGTTATGGCCTGCGATTCCTGTCCATGGCAACAACGCCAGTGATACGATCGAAGTTGTCAAAACAGGTGGAGGTAACAGAGCAAGGTAAGTGGGTCCTGGCTTGAGACCCCCTCTTTTTTAGCATTAAAATGAAGGCTTTGTAAAGGAGTCCCCCCAAGTCTTTTGGGGCAGGGGTGCTTTTAAGATGGAAAGAAACTATAAAGCCTGGGAAAGACTTGGATTCAAGCCTGTCAAACTAATGTGACCTGCCAGGAACTGTGTGGATGGTTGCCTCCCCACCCCAAGCTGACCTGTTTTATGTTTTTGCTGCCCCATATCTGCAGTTTACCTCACTTCCACTTGTCGGGAACTGATTGGAGTGGAGTGCAGCATGAGACGCTACAGGTATTTGGAACTTCAGGCTGTGAAACAGAAAGCAGGAAAAGTCTGCAAATAACTTTCTTATTCTTGGCTTGCACACAGTTTCTGCTACAGAAAATGGCAGCTGATATTTTGTGTTTGATTTCGATGTTACAGTTTGACAAGTGACAAACATTTCCTTTTGTTTTAGAATAATATGTTACTGTAAGTAGTTTTGTTTAATAATAAAATAAAGATGGGGTGTGGGGTGAAGTCCCCCGATTTCATGTCATTGTTAACTGGAAATCTTATCCACCATGTCCAGAATCCCACATAAAATCTTGTGCATCATGTTTGCACAGCAGAAGCTGCAGTCGCTCCATATTCTCTCTTTGGGAAACATTATTTTTATTTGGTGGTGAGGGTGTTGGGGAAGGGGGGGATATATTGACATGATATGCGGGTCCGACAGGTATGCAGACATGCACTTTTTTTATTGTCTCATTATCCCCTGGTATTTCTTAGGATCTCTTGCCTTCACCCACTGGTTCACTCCTGTTCTCCACCATCGAAGTGGCCTATGCCTCCATCTTCTAAATTTCTGTGGGCTTACCCCCGAGTGCTGGACCTACCAACCACAACACTTATTGTCGTGGTGGGGCAGAGTGATCCCTGTGGAGAGGGCAGACATACCCAAGTTATGTAGACTCATCATCTGTCCGTGACTCCTCCCTTTTCTTCTTTTGAACTTTCTATATGTTAAATAGTGATGAGACATACTTGGATACAAAACCCAGAACCATGTACTAAACACAATGTCCAGGAATTAACAGTAACAATGATTTCACAGAACTGAGGGAGGAACTCTATAGTTAATACAAGAGGAGTAGGACAATCACCACAGGAGTCCGTGCTCTCACGTAGGATTTTTCCCAACCTTGGAATAGGGAGAGCAGTCCCCCTTCCAGGATGTGTGGGTGCACATGGAGAAGTCTTTTCTGACCTCCCCAAGAATCTTATGATCCTGGTGCCAAACAAGGATGTTTCCACCACCCCCATTTTCAGAGACCACAGCTATAATTGGTGGCAGGGTGTACTGTATAGCAACTATATGGCTAGAACAGGGCATCAACAGGTACTACACTAAAAATAATGCCCAACCATACCAAACTGTTTGCACTTTCTGTAATTTTTGTACACTCTGGTTACCACCTTCCCCCTGGAGTCCAGCCTTGGCACCTTTCCTAGACAATTTCTTTTCTGGACAATTGTTTTGTGTGTGTGTCCCTTCCATGCTCCTCAGTCCCCCACTCCTTCAGACCTCACAGTCCTGCTGCTTACTGGACTCACCACTCTCCCTTCTCCCCAGGCCCTTCAGCGCCTTGGGACCATAATTGTCCTTCTCCATGGGCCTCTCCCCTGCTCTTGGCTAGGTGAGAGGAAGTGCCTCTCTGTTGGTGGTACTAGCTGGGGTAACCATGCTGGTGTACTGGGGGGGTTAGGTGGAGTGGTAGGATGGGCCATCGTCGTATGAACTGCGGCAGCCACTTTTCTCTAATCCGAGTCTCACCTTCTGTCTGCCTCTCAGTGGAGTGCGTACCACGTTATTGCTGTATAGGGTTATACCAACTCATGGATGGTCACCCATGTTAGCCAGTGCACCCCGCACCCATCAGGGGCTTCTGATCGAGTAGTGCATCACTAAACCATACCCCAAGAGGAAAGCATCCTTGGGGTGTGTCTTCACCCTCCCAGCCGGCCTCCATTGTTAATGCCTTGAGATGGGGCATGAACCTGAGTCACTAGCATACTAGAGTGGTCCCCCATTGCTTAATGCCACAAAGCCGACATAATTTAAAATCCGTAAATCAACAGGAAGTTTCAAGGATTTTAGAACACTTTTCCTCCTGACACTTCCCAGGTCCAGCCCCAGAGGACAATGCGATGGAGTGCTGGATAAGGATGTCACAGTAACGCTATTTGACAATATATCACATTAATTATCACGGATGATAACTTATCATTGTTAAAAAAATCAAAATTATCGTGCAGCATGATATAATGTGATAAACTATCTTAACTTGCTACTCTGGCATTGTGTCCCTCTCTAGCTGCAACCATGAGTCTCAGTGCCCTACCTTCATCCTTTCAGATTTGTTCTGTTTTTCCAAAAATTAGAAATTCTGCAGATTATCATGATAATCAATATATTGTGATATTTTTCACACAGATATTGTGATACTGCCAGCTCGGTGGCACTGAGGGTTGAGGCACAGGACGCCACACCTCGCGCCACGCCGCCGACCCAGGTTCGGGAATGGACTTGGGTCGGCAGGGGAGGGAAGGAATTGAGCATCCAGAGAACTGCTGTCCCTTCCTGGGGTGGGCTAGGGGACTTGCACCGCTCATTAGCGGGCCCTGATGGAGATAAGGGGACTTGCAAGGTAGCGGTGCCATAATTCAGGAGTGTTGCGGCGGCAGATGCTGGCATATCAGTACCCAGACGTCATTGCACGTCCGCGCTCCAAAGAGCAACTACAACTGAAATACCCCAGGAGGACCACGGAGGTGATGAAGGCTCCAGGAGCCTAGCCCACATCTCGCAGCGGACCATCCCTCCACTGGCTGTCCAGAGCCCACCCACCCAAGACTGACCCTCTAATCTTAGAAAGGCCACCAGGTAGGTGGGGCAGGCCCTCCCCTGGGGAGGTGATCGGGGGGGGCTGGAAGGTCCTGGGAGGGGGTGTTCTAATCTCATTCCCAAAGGAGGGGGATCTTGGTGGGGAGTAGAGGCGATGGCTGAGTGGGCACCTCTGAGAGATGCCCTGGTCCACCAGAGCTAGTAAAAACAGACTACAAAAAAAAATATATAGATTGTGGTACTAAAAATGTAATATTATGACATCCTAGTGCTAGAAGCCCAATGCATCACTTAGTCTGTACCCTCTCTCCCTGATGTGCAAGCATCATAGTAAAGAAGTTGGAGGGAACCACTGTTCTCTCTCCCTGGAGAAGAGCATCTGCTGGAACTCATGATCCTCAACCTGCCTGCTCGCTCTGACTGCCCGAACTTGGGAGTGTGAACTGGGTCACTAGCATGGCAGTCATTTCTTAAAATTCCTGAAACATTTTAATTTTATTTACTGTTTTTATCCCCTGTTGCCCTTGGCTTGCCCTTCCTCCCACCAGTCCTCCCAGCCCTGTCACCCAGCATCTCCCTGGACTTACCATCTCAAGCCCCACCCCCCCAGTTTGCCACCCATGGTGGGGAGTCCCTCAACCTGCTTTCCAAGGATCTAGATTCTTTGAGAGGTGCCTGGATCACCAGTGTGGGGTCTGCAGGGGGGTCAGTGATCATCCTACTGGTCAGGGTGGTTTCTCTCCTTCCTTTTTGTGCCATGTATGCCTTGTAGGGATGCCAGCAGTGGGATGTAGTCCCTGACATGAGTGTGCATTGGCACACTTATGCGAAACACAGCAGTGGGACACAGCACCTTCCCCCGCAAGTAGGCAAGCATTCCCTGGAACGCTCGATCGTGGCATGCTGGCCCCCAATAACTCAGGCTCATTCCCAAACACGGGTCATCTACATTGTGAGTGGTAACCCTGAAGCTGTGCTGGCCCTAATTCCTGAAACATTCTATGCTGGTAACTCTCTGGGAAGATGTTATTGTGAGATTTGCCCCTTCTCAGTTAGCCTTTTATGGAGGGTGTGATAAAAAGAGATTGGACACTGTTGCATTTCTCCAGGTCTGTCTCCAGCATGTTGTGAGCAGTGTTACCCTGCTGTGGGGGGCCTCCCCTCTACTCCTGTGTTGGTTACAAATGAAATCTATGTAAACTGAACAAAGCTGAAGTCCAGGAGCGGTTTTACGGCATTCGGTTTATGTCATGTATAAGACTGCATAGAAACCACAGTGTACATGGTGGTAATCAAGGCCCCTGGTTCTGTACGGCACGTCAGCCCTCAGCCCTGCAGCAGGGATTCTTTACTGGCTGTGGTGGATTTCTTCACCACCATTAGCTAACATGTCATGTGATGCCATTAATGACGTCAGACACTAAGTAGGGGGGAGGGGCTCTAGGACATGCAAACAAAGGAGCACAAACTGCAGTTGTGGAAAACTTTTGAAGGCTGACCATGGTTTGGTGGTGCAGTAGGCGACTCACGCCACGCCCTACACTGAGAAGTTCTTGACTGCATATACCTAAGCATTCTCTGGAGCTCGCTTTTGTTGCTTCCACCATCCGGCTGCGTCCTGCGGTGGCACCTCTCTCGTAGGGACACATGGGCATTCTCCTTAAGATAACTTTGGCCTAAGAAGACTTTGTCCTTGCGGCACCTCTGGGAAGGAACCCTCCTCAGGAGGATTGCTATGCTTTCATGGCACCTCAAAAGACTGGACGTTCCATAGCAGGAGAAGAGAAGGGTGTACACCACACATACGTTGCACAAGCATTCAGACATCCTCCCGTGCAACTGTATGTATTCTCTCAATGACTTCAGTACAAGTGGACTCAGTCCCTAACTTCATTATCAGTGTCCTACAAATCAAGCCAACTGCATTGCTCAATCATTACTTCATTTCCTGGGCATTCTTGCACAAGTCGCTCAATGTCCCAGTGAACACATTTTAAAATACAGATAGGTTCGCCACCTTTGGATGAGGGGAAAACTGGTTACTAAACAACACTCCAAACTTCACTCCTGGTTCCACCCCTTTTTTTATGACTGAGTAAATTGCTTCTCCTCCAAAGCCCTTTGTAATGTCAGAGAAGACTTTACAAGTGGAGGGAAATTATTTTTACACTGTTATTTTTTATTTATTATTTTATTTTATTTTCTTTCTTTTGTAACCAGGTTAGGCCCATTGGGCACAAGGCCCATTTACAGGGGTGACCCAGTGACACAGGGAGGTTAAGTGACTTGCTCAGGGTCACACAGTATGCAGGTGTAGGCTGAGAGAATCAAAACCATGTTTACAGGACGTACCAGACTTGTTCACAGCTCACTACTCTGGCCTCTGTTAAAACGCCTGCCTTTTTTCCTTTCCATGTCAAGTCATGTATTCTGATATTCTGTAACCCATTTTTGATGATCTGTGTTTGTGGTACCCTCGATTCTGCATTGTGTTCATTTTACCCCAGTAGCTACTGCTCCATGCTGTTTGTCTGAATGGCCTCCAGTGGTGTAACTAATATCATGAAATGTCTGGGTAGTATGAAAAAATAGAGCAGTAGCTGTTGAGAACTCGGGTGAAAAGGAATTCAATGGAGTGACAAAGGCAATAATTAGATAATTAATAAAAATGTATCTAAAATATATCAGATTATAAGACAGACACCTCCCAGACTGGCTGAATTTACAAACAAAGATCAATAAGACATCATAACTTCTTTATCACCTCGACATGCAGCCAAAACTGTGAATGATTTGATGCAGTCAGTTGAGTATGAGAGCACACAAAATGGCTCAACAAGCAAACTGCATTTTTTTTTTCTTCATAAAGGTTTTTACCATTCAGGGTCAGATCGAGCAGCTAGTCACCCTCGTCTCCAGGCACTGTCAGCTGTCCCTTACTTCTCTTCTCTGGTCCAGGGCTAGGTTACCTGACCAACTGTCCACATGGCTGTGCCAGGGGGCGAGGGTCGTCCCTCCCCAGAGGCTCTTATCCAGAATCACCCCAGGATCCTTGAAGTGTCAGGACGGGTTGTGATTCCTTTGGCAAGCCTTCACAGAGCCCAGATCCACCATTTTCCTCACATTTTTCCCCCTAGATTCCAGTGCTACAGTGACATGGAGGACGCATGTGTGCAGAGGAGCGCATGTGCTCTCAGAACCATAGCCTCTTCCACCCTCCTTGTCAGCCTCAGGGCATCTACCGTACCACCAGGCCTCCACCTTGTGGCAGACAAGAGCCAGGATGACTCACCACCCAAGTCTAAGAGAGGAGAGCTGCCAGCCAGCCGCTCGATCCTCTACCAGCCCTCTCCCGCCGACCAAAGCTAGTTTCTGAACTGGGGTCGTCGGTGTGGCAAGAGGTGAGATGCTTTCGGTGCTTCAGCCCTCTGCACCACCGGGCTGGCTACTAAACCAAACTACATTTAAGCAAAACCAGATGACTGGATGAGGACCCTACAAAAAGAATAACCCTGTCTACAACCAGACAGGTGGCAACTCTAAATACAAATCACCTAAAATGGTGAATTCTGCAGCACCGCATGAGTTCTGCAGCAAGGTGCGAGTTCTGATGCCAGTTAAGTCACTGTGGAACCACAGAATTTCTAGGGTCTTCGTGGTAACTGCTGGAAGTTCAGTAAAGTGGAGAACTCATAAGTGGTTTCCATGTCACCTCTGTAATGGACAGCAGTGAAGGGTTAAGCTGCTGATCAAAGGTTGGCATTTTTATGTTATCCTCCGCTCCCCATGCCCGTTTGAAGATTAACAAAAGTGTGTGTAACAGTCAAGGTCATGCAGAACAACACTGTTTTCAGGGAAGTTTATCAGATATTTTGCACTGTGCTTTTTATTCCCGGTTGAAGTCCAGCATTAAAACCAGTACGTGTTCCTGTTGCTGGATTTTGGTTCTGACAGGTCTCAGTAGATGAAAATTACATACTCATCGTAGTTCTTGATCTACTAGGAATATCTTCACCAATGATTCATACTAGTGGGTCTAAGCCGGAGGAGGTAGGACCCTGCTAGATCAAGAACTTTTGAAGAGGGCTGGCACTGAGGTAAGCTGTGCCATGTGGAGCGATGCGAGAGTGAGCTCGCGGCACAGGCTTACCTCGGCACTAGCCCTCAACTGCCTCAGTACCTTTTTTACTGAGGAGGTGCGGCATAACCTAACAAGTACTTATGTACTTAATCTAATGGCATAAGATAGCCCTGGTGACCCGTGTAAGAAGGGTCAACAAACCAGTACAATATTTATGTATTTTAAGAACATAAGAAAATATCCAGCAGAAGGAGACCTCATGGTCCTTAGTGTCTGCTCCAAATACTAATGCAGTTTCCCGCCCTTAAGTTTCTACCAGTGATCCTGCCCCCCAACCTCCTTCCTTTTTCCCTGTCATGGTCCCATGACTTTCCTTTGTCCCAGACTCTTTTTGAAGGATCCCACTGACTTTGCTTCCTCTACCTCCTCTGGTAGCTCATTCATTTTGTCATCACTCTTTCTGTAAAGAAGTGCTTTCTTACATCCCTCCTGAATCTACCCCCTATCAGTTTTAGGCTGTGTCCCCTGGTGGTGGTGGTGTTCATTTTGTTAAAGAGACCCTCCCATTCCACTCTGTTCATTCCTTTCAAGTACTTGAAGGTCTCAGTCATATCCCCTCTCTACCTCCTCTCTTCCAGAAAGTACATCCTTAGGTCTCCCAGCCTCTCCTCGTATGTTCTATCCTGCTGCCCCTTGATCATTTTAGTTGCCCTCCTCTGGACCCTATCCAGCAAATTAATGTCTTTCTTCAGGTATGGATGCCAGTATCTTACTCCGTATTCTAAATGTGGTCTTACCAAGGACCTCTACAATGGTAAAATAACCTCGCTCTGCCTACTACTGAATCCCCTTGCAGTACATCCCAGCATCCTAGTAGCCTTTGCCACTGCCTTTTTGAAATTTTGAAATGTTTCACCAGGAAAGGCACACTGAGGTACAATAGCTCGTTTCCAGATGCGTCCTAGGGGAAGAGGGGGTACAATATTGATTTGAATACAGAAACAGATAAAATAAACATAGCACTAAGTCTGTACAAAAACATTAGGGCAACATGAGACATTTTGTGGGATAGTCAGGCAGTATTTGCACACATAAATAACTACGCACATATAGCCACGTTACACATATACACTCACATTAATATTGTTTTTATTTTTACATTTCCATTTGCACATGCATGCATTTGTGCAGAGTTGCACAATCATAGACATACGCACAGATCTAAAACAGGGAAGTTAAAACATTTGAGGAGAAGTAAGGAGTTTTGTCAGAAAAGTAGAAAGGGAGAAGGGAGGAAGCCACATGGGCCTACACAGTAACACAGTGTCTTCACAGCGCAAACCAAGAACAAGGGGTGAAGTCCAAAAAAACTTACTGGAGTGAGCCCGGGGGATGGTGAGTGGAAATGTGAATCAAAGATGAAGATATTCCCAGAAGATCAAGAATTACAGTAAGTACCTAATTCTTCCAAGAATCAGTTTTCATCATTGATTCACACTAGTGGATCAGAGTACCAAGCCCAGACAAAAATTCCCCCTGACAATGGTGGAGCTAAGGGCTCACTCAGGAAAGCAATCCATCCAGGTTTGTCCTGCCACCTGGCATGAACATCCAGGCATAGTGCTTACCGAAAGTGTGCACAGTGCTCCAGGTTGCAGCTCTGCAGATAGCACTGATAGGCACAGAGCTAATCTCTGCCAGGGACATAGCAGCTTCTCTGGTGGAGTGGGCACATACCTGGCCCTCCAGTTTGACCTGGGCCATGTCATAGCAGTGGTGCAGGCAGCTCACAATCCAGGCAGAAATGCAGTGGACTGTAAGAGGCTGTTCCTTCTGATTAAGATCAGAGGAGACAAAGAGCTGTTTGGATTGCCTGAAGTCCTTAGTTCTGTCCAGATAGAATGTAAGGACCCTCTTAACATCCAGAGAATGGAGAGTATGCTCTCCTTCATTTTGGAAGGTGGCAAAGTAGGTAGGCAGCACTAGTGGCTGGTTAAGATGGAACTCTGACACCACTTCTGGTAGAAACTTGGGGGATTTATGGAGAACTACCTTGTCCTTATGGAAAACAGTATACAGAGTATCTGTGACAAAGGCATAATGAATTTCAGACACTCTGTGATCAGAGGTGATGGCAGCTAGAAATGCTGCTTTCCATGATAAGAATGTCAACTCACAAGTGGCAAGGGTCTCAAAAGGTTTGCGTGAGAGCATATCCAGCACAAGGTGTATATCGCAGGCAGCTACAGGTTTCCTGACAGAAGGCCTTGTGTGTAAGATTGCCCTTAAGGAACCTCTTGAACAGTAAAAACTGTGCCAGGTAGAGGGTCTCAGCGGGCTCATAGTATGCAGATGCAGCACAGCTTTACTGTGGAATACTTCAGGCCAGCATCAGAAAGATCCAGTACGTAATCCAGAATCTTGTAAGATCAGCACCCAAAGGGGTCCATGCAGGTTTTATAGCACCAAATGAAAAATCTTGTCCACTTGGCTGTGGAAGGCTTACGAGCTTCCAGAAGTATTTCAGAGACCCTCTGAGGTACCTTGTACCTGTTTGCTTCTGTCTCTTCAGAAACCGCACCTGAAGATGAAGGGAGTGCAAGTTGGGATGGACCAGGAGACTCTGAGTCAGCAAGTCCGTCCTGAGTGGAAGAATCCTCATAGTCTGTTTAGTCTCTGCTATTAATTCATCCATCTCTTATGGCTGGCCCTTCCCCTCCTCTTTGACTTCTTCTTTTGTTCAACTTAACGACCCCCCAACCCCCTGTTAGTAGCCTGCCGCCAGCTTCCCGCCCTCAACCTCCCAGTTGCCAGTAAGGGTATTTATACAGTGTGTGTCTCTCTCTTTACTCCCTTAGGCATCTGCGCCTGAGTGGCGCTCCTGGAAATGGGCAGACGTTCTGAACTGCCTCCACGACCGCCGACCGACCCACTGTGCCTCCTGTGGCTGAACTCCAGCTCCAGGAAGACGGATTCTGCACTAAGGTACACCCGCTGAGCTTCGCTACAGCCGCCTTGGACGGCTAATCCCCGACTGGTGCAGCGCGCTCGCAGGCGGATTCTGATTGGCCCGCAGGGTTGCCACCTTTGGATGAGGCAAAAATCGGATCCTAAGCTCCACCTCTAGCCCCACCCCTTTTCATGACTCATCATGTACTGTTCCTCCAATAAAAGACAACACTTAAAGCAGCAGTGAAATACAAATGTTAAGATACTGTACTGTGCACCTCTTAAAGTTACTTTCCTAGGTTCTTCCTAATTATTTATTTATGCATTTATTTATTTATTGACATTGGTTAACCAGATAAACATACAGAGATAAAAGAGATCTCATTTACAGATATGATCTGGGGGAGACATGGGAAATACTGTAAATAGCATACAACAGTATACGTACTTTATATCTTTTTCTGCCTCCATTTCCTGTTCTTGTCCACAGTACTATTTCAAAGCCAAGGAAGTGACCATACTTTTTTCTTGTGGGGAAAAAATAATTTACAACATTTAAAAATGCCCAAATTCTGTTAGAGATGAAAATGTTTACTAGCAAATGAAAGTGGAGGACAACTGGCTCTGTTACTGTTACAAAAGGTGGGGGCAGCTGTGCTGCTATGCCACTTTAAGATGCAGTGGAAAGATTAGCTTAAGTAAGTGCTAATGGTGTTAATGGCCATACTTTACACCTCCCAGGGTGACTGCATTCACAAACAAAAGGCTACACTGACAACAGAACTTGCTTGTAACCTGTACATGTAGCTGAAACAATGAGTGACATGACAAAATGTGTTTCAAAAGTATGTGAGCACTCAAATGGCTCAAAAACCTGACCAGCAAAGAGCAAAACCGGATTACCTGATAGGGACCCTGAAAACCTGATCACCAGGTAAAAAACCTGACAGGTGGCAACCCTATTGGCCCGCCTGCTGTACCACTGCATTCCGGTTGGAGCGCCTTTTCCATAGACTTAAACAGGGACTTCTGGCTTGAACTACGGCTGCTCTCCTCTCGGAGTACTGTTCTGTACTGGCTGAATTTTCTCCTGCCCCCACCACCCCCTCCCAGGCTTCCTTTAAATACAGGGTTACTCCGCCCCTTTGTATTACATGCCTCTTGACTGGATCTCCTTACAAAGAGGGTGTTACATTGTGTCTGGACATTCACTAACACTTCACACTAACTCCAAGCACATCTTCCCTTTTTGGCTAGCCCCAATTCTGCTAAGCCAACAGGGTATCAGTGTGACTGGGCACCTGCTCAGTTGTCCTACACAATTTACATTTACCTTGGTACCCATTCTTGTGCAGCATGGCTTGCTTTATCATCTTACTTCTAATTCTGGCAAAATGTGTAAAGCTTACTACACTGCTCCATGAAGAGTCAGGAGCCTACCCAGCCATACAGCCCATTATCGTAGCCCCGACTGCCTCCTCATACTGCACCTCCGCTATTCATCTGTTGGATATACATATTATTTTTCATTCCACCCCCTTGGCCCTTCTCCCATCCCCAATGTCTATCCGAGCACTCTCCATGTTAGCCCTTAACGGTCAAGTCAGCATTACCTATGCCTTGTCTAGACGTACATCCCTGACAACATACCAAAGAAGGACCCAAAGAAAAAAAAGCCCTTTCCTACTTGATAACTTCCCTTAAGAAAATGATTCTAATTCTCCTTCTCTGTTGTGGCAATGTAGAACTAAATCCAGGTCCTCCAACACAAATCACCTCTCCATCGGATTTTGCAGCTGCTCCTGGGCTGAAAATAATGCTGATTAACATTCTAAGCCTGATCAAAAAACTTGATCAACTTCAAGTTTGGGCGGCGCATACCGACCCAGATATGATCATCATTACCGAGTCATGGCTGAAAAAGTCTACCACTGACCCTCAAATTACACTCCCGGGTTTTAAACTTTTTAGGGCCGACAAGGAAACCAGAAGAGGGGGGGTCGTCGTCTACACCAAAACCAAATTTGATGTTAGTGACATTTTTTGTAAAACCAAGCCAAAAGAATATGAGATTGTGTCGCTGAAGTTTTACCTTCCTTCTACAGAGTGCATCACTATTCTAGATGGCTATAGACCACCGTCCGGAGGCACGGAAATCCTTAACATACTGAAATCACTAACCTTGGCTGCCAACACGGAAACAATAATCCTAGGGGACCTCAACATGGATTGGCTTACTGCAAAATCTCACTGTCTAAAATCTATCTGTGACGAACTGGGCCTTACACAGATAGTCACCGAGTCCACAAGGAATAATAATTCTAACACTGTTACTAGCTTACTCCTAGATGTCATTTTAACTATGCATCCCCATAAAATCTGTCATTCTGCAGTTTTCCATAATGACATGAGCGACCACAGTGTCGTTGTATGTATAAGATCACAAACCAAAACACACCAGCCACCTAAACTCAGAACTAAACGATCCTTTCTTAAATTCAATACAGTAAACTTTCTAGCCGAATTGGGTAAGATCAAATGGCAAGATCTATATCTTGCCAAAACTACTGATGAAGCTGTCACAGTCCTTAATGACAACCTTACCATCCTGATAAACAAGCACGCCCCCCCTTATTAAAGTGAAGGTACGTAAATCCTCACATCCCTGGTTTACCACAGAGCTGAAGGCAGCACTTACCAATAGAGACCAGCTTTGGGCCCAGGCTAGGTGTACCAAGAACCCAGCAGACTGGCAAGCCTTTAGAACTGCCAGGACTGCCTGTGTTAAAAACATTTGTGCCACTAAAGCAAACTACTACATCTTCACCCTGGAACAGGCCAAAGGGAACTCCCAAAAAATTTGGAGGACAGAGATCCATTGAAGGCTGTCCTGCAGCTCCCTCTATACCAACCAAGATCCTTACCAAGGACAGGGTGGTGGAAAACCAACCGCGAATCCTTGAAGAACTTAACCAACACTTTGCCACAGCCGGATTAGCATTTGACTCCTCACCGTACTCTAGCCGCGCGAATGGCAATTCTAGCCCAGCCTCCGCATCTACTTCCCCTCCTTAGCCCTTTCAGCTGCGCTTGTTTAGCTATAAAGAAGTTGAAGACTTACTCCTCAGCCTCGATGTCGGGAAAAGTGCAGGGGACGATACCCTTGAACCATTCTTCTTGCGATTAGGCTTTGCCCAGCTCACAGCTCACATCCTCCATATTTTCAACCTTTCTATTACCTCTGCCACAGTTCCATCCTGCTGGAAATCTGCCCATATTCTTCCTCTCTTCAAATGAGGAGACCCTTGTGATTTAAACAATTACAGGCCTATATCCATTTTGCCTGTTCTCTCCAAAGCCCTGAAAAAACTGGTTTACAACCAACTTAAAAATCACCTTGAAGTGTACTCACTCTTAAACCCTGCACAATCTGGCTTCAGGCATAAACATAGTACCATCTCAGCATTGGCTAAAGTCTCTAATAACTGGATCACTGCTATGGATTCTAAGAAGGTTACTGCTGCAGTCTTTCTAGACCTCAGTAAAGCTTTTGATACTGTCGGCCATCACTTCCTAATTACCTGCCTTACCAAAATAGGTGCTACTCTGCCTACTGCTCAGTGGTTTAACAGTTATCTTTCTGGAAGGATACAGAAAGTCAAAGCTGATGGCCTACTATCTGCCCGCCTCTCGATTGCCAGGGGAGTCCCCCAAGGCTCCATCCTAGGCCCGATCCTTTTCTCCCTATATATCAATGATCTTAATTACTACATAAAAAAATCCAGCATACATTTCTTTGCAGATGACACAGTATTATACACCTCAGGTACAACCTTATCTGAAGTCAGGGAAGTGTTGCAAGCCGACTTTAACCAGTTAGAAAGCAATCTCATCAAAGCCAAGCTTCTCCTAAATGCCAAAAAAAACCAAGGCAATGATTTTTACACGGTATACCTCACTTGGTGCCTTACCTGCCCCCACCACAGGACTTTATAGTAACCTCCCTGGGTGAACCCTTGGAAGTTGTGCCTAAATTCAGATACCTAGGCATGTGGATAGACAACAAGCTATCTTTCAATGACCATATTGAGGATCTATCTAAGAGGCTCAAAGCACGACTGGGATTCTTTTTCAGAAATAGGTTCCTCTTCTCTCTCGCGACCCATATATGGCTTGTCCAAGCCACTTTCCTTCCCCTGCTTGATTATGGGGATTTTATTTATATCTCCTCCCCAACCTCTGGCCTTACTAAGCTGGACGTTCTCTTCCACCGTGCTGTACGATTCATTACTAGCTCCACTTACAGGACCCACCACTGCAATCTATATGCAGCATTGGCTGGACCTCACTTGCCATCAGACGCTTGCTCCATGCTGGTATCTGGACCCTTAAGATACTTCTGCACAAACTGCTGGACTACTTAACATCTTTAATATGCATCTCCCATAGTGCTTACTCCCTAAGGAAATCTGACTATATCCTATTAGATGTTCCTAGGACTCGTACTACATTTGGCCAACGGGCTGTTTCATATGCCCTCCCCGACACTTGGAATCAACTACAATCCATGCTGAAGCTAACCAGCATTGTCTCAATCAATTCCTACAAAACACTAGCAGTCTCTAAAATAAGATATCTGCAGCTGCTACTAGGCCTTCCTCTAACTCCAAGCCAAGTTTTTGTGTGCTGACTGCCCTCCTACTCACTAAGCCGGAATGTAATTGCCTACTTGGTACAAGTTATTTTCTATTTTTCTCTCCACTAGACATAATATACGTCTCAACCGGACCCTGTGCTGCTATGTTGTAGCTTACCATGTTGTATATCTTTTGTATTATATGTATACACTGTGTTTATCTACATACAATTGTTCCTACAGTATTTATGTAATAATGATACGTATGTGTAAATGTCTCAGGATCTCCTTGTGAATGAGCTTGCTCAATGGAGTTTTCCTGCAATAAACTTGAACTTGAACAACAAAGGAAACCATATCTGTCAAGGCCGGGAGGGCGACCAGTATCATCTTGTTCCCGTGCACCTCCTGTCTGAGCAGTACTCTCTGTACTAGAGGGATTGGTGGGCATGTATACAGAAGTAGAATTTGCCATTGCAGTCTGAATGCCTCCTAACAGAAAATGCCATGTCCTGGAATTCTGGAGCAGAATCGAGGCATTTTGGTGTTGAGTGGGGACACCCACCTCCATCTCTGGGGTACCGTATTCATATAACAGCGATCTCATGACATCTGGAGCTAGTGACCATTCATGAGGCTCAGACTCTGTGTGAGCTCATTTGTCAGAGTGTTTTGGACTCCTGGCAGGTAAATGGCTTGGAGAAGGATCCCCGCTCCAGGCACCATTCCCACACTCTCATCACATCCCTGTGGAGAGGATAAGAGTATGCACCTCCCAGTTTGTTAACGTAGTACATGACAGACTCGTGCTTCTGCAGGAGGACTGTACTTTTCTACCTGCTGTCCAGGCAGGTAAGTTCCTTCAAAGGGAACACTCATAACCTGTTGTTGGACATCTTGTGAAAAAACAGTGATTCATAGCCAGGAATGCCTTCTGATGCAGATGTCTGCAGCAGTGGAGGCATCCCCAGCGGCTTTAAGCTGATGACTGTTGGACTCAGTTCCCTGCTTGGCAGTCAGCAGAATCTTTTTTTTAATCTCGGAATCTGGCAGGGATTCTGCCAGGGACTTAAGCAAGCTTCAAAGGATATATGCTGTTGCTAGCCTTGCTTGTAGAGCAGAAAGCAGCTAACTGAAAAAGCTACATTTTCTTATTAATTTAAAACTTATATCTTAGCAGGAGTCAGTGTCTGTTGAGATTAAGTAGACAGATACTTTATTAGAAGTAGAAGGGGTCTTATTTAGGGTTAAAAAAAAAGAAAGAAAAGAAAGTCAGTGTGTGTTCTGTGCTGGGAAGGGTATTGTATCAGCTGACTTTGCTAAACCAGTAGGAGGAAAGAGAGCTTAATTGGGGGTGTGGCTTAAACACTATAAAAGCAGATGACTCAAATTATAACTTCTTGTTGCTAGCCTTGCTTGTAGAGCAAAAAGCAGCTAACTGAAAAAGCTACTGTTGCTAGCCTTTTTTCTTACTAATTGCCCTCCATCCCACCCACCCTAAGCCAGTTCTACTTTTATAGCCACTGGATCTGACTGTCAACAGGAACTTCCTGTTTGGCAGTAGGAAGGGAAGGATCATAGAGAAACATTGGTTTTGTCAACCGTAAAGGAAAAAAGTAGCTCACTCTCCCCCCCTAGCTGCTGGTGGTCTGACACTGAGCAAGAAAGAAGGAGGCTACTAAAGAAAATAGGACGTTGCTGTCCCAGAACAGGAAGGGTGAGAGTTGTAAAGAGAGGAGAGAGTAAGCATACAGAGAAACAGGAGAGGGGACACAAAATAAGACATGATAGGAGTGGTGCAGTGCAATGGCTGTGGGCGGCAGTGTTCAGGAGACATTCTGGAGGCTGCGATGCTGCCCTATTTGCAGGCACCTCTCTGGTCTGAGACAGGAGGTTGCCCGTCTCCAGGCTGACCTGGCTAGGATTCGTGAAACCTCCTCCCCCACGCAGGGACCACCAGGGCCAATGCCACTACCTCAGAGGTTGCCAAGAAAGAGGAGAGGCTGGACCAGGGTGGGCTCAGGGAGGGAGAGGGTGGTGGAACAGAGTTGCATCCCTCCAGCTGTACCTCTCCACAGTTCATTCACTCTTCTGGTGGATAGTGGTTCCTCTATGGAGGCACCTGTAGTGGAGACCAAGGAGGATGCTGGGAACCTTCACAAAGGAGACCCACAAGAGGGTGGCATGGGACCCCACAGGGGAAGGAAACAACTCCTGGTGGAGGACTCGATCATTGGGGGGTAGAAATGGGGGAGGAAGGGGAGAGGGAGGTAAGGTGCCTTCCTGGCGCCATGGCTTGGAGGGACAGGAAGCGAATCCTCAGGATCGTGGGAGGAGCTGCATGAGGGAGGGAGCTGGATGTCATTGTCCACCTAGGGACAAATGACCTGGCTAGGAATGGGATCAGAGCAGTGCAAGAGGAGTTTGTAGAGTTGGGGGAGGGCCTTAGACAAGTAAGCACTGCTCAGTAACCTTCTCGGAGGTGCTGCCTGTCTGTGGCAAGGGTGATGCTAGGGCACTCCTCACCAGGGAATTCAATGAGTGGTTGAAAAACTGGTGTGGAGCTCAGGGTTTTGGCTTCATTGGGGACTGGGGAGCCACCTGGAGGGATGCAGACCTATACTAGTGCGATGGTCTGCATCTGTCGGGGAACCAGGATCCTAGGTGAGAGGTTTAAATGCTTCATTGGCAAGCATTTAAACTAGCCAAGGGGGGAGGCACTGAAAAGGAGCAGGAAATCCCAGCCTCCCCCCACAAAACATGGTAATTAGTGAGGTAAACACCAAGGTAGAGAAGTTATTAGGAGCAGGACAGAGGTAAATGTAAAAAAGGCAAAGGCAGTAAGGACAAGAATGGGGCTAAAGGGTAAGGCTATCAAAAGTGGAGGGTGATGAGTACCAATGCCCATAGTCTGTGTAACAAGCTCCCTGAACTAGTGGCCTTGATGGAAGAGGGTTGCCTGGATATTGTGGCAGTCACAGAAACATGGTACACAGAGAACCATGACTGGGATGTCAACATACCAGGATACACAATCTACAGGAGGGACAGGGAGGGTAAAAGAGGAGGAGGAGTAGCTCTCTATGTAAAGGAAGGGATCAAAGCAACAGAACTAAAGAGTAAACAGGGAGCAGATGAGGCACTCTGGGTCACCCTGGAGACAGGAAATGGCACCACAATCCGCACGGGGGTTGTATACAGACCCCCATCTCAGGGGAAGGGAATGGACAATGAAATGATAGAAGGCTTCCTTAGAATGGCAGAAAAAGGGGAGATATTGTTGATGGGGGACCTGCATATGCCAGATGTTAACTGGAGCACCTTTGCTGCAGGCACATCCAAGAGCAGGGTCATTCTTGATGCCCTACAGGGGGCATGCCTCAGACAGCTAGTATTGGAACCCACTCGGGAGGGAGCAGTCTTAGACCTGGTACTCTCAAATGGGGACGGAGAAAGAATCTCAGATTTAGAGGTGGGTAGCCATCTGGGAACAAGCGACCACCAAACAGTGTGGTTCACAATAAACACAGCCATACAATCAAGCCATACAAAGGCAAGAGTATTGGACTTTAGGAGGGCTGACTTTGGGAAAATGAGAGAGTGCCTTAGAAAAGCACTAGCAAACAGGCAAGAAGGAGGGGTGGAGGAGCAGTGGGGAGTAATCAAAACAGCCATCACAGAGGCAACAAGCCTTTGTGTAAAGCAAATCAATAAAACACAACGAAGGAAAAAAGCACTATGGTTCTCAAAAGAGGTGGCAGGGAAGGTTAAGGAGAAAAGGATAGCATTCAGGAAATATAAGGAAACACAGAAGGAGCAGGACAGAGAACGTTATCAGTTAAAGCAGAAAGAGGCTGGGAAGGCAGTCAGAATAGCAAAGGCCCAAACCGAGGAAAGGATAGCCAATTCTGTTAAGAAGGGGGATAAGACCTTTTATAGGTACATTAGGGAGCGAAGAAAGACCAAGGAGGGGATACTGAGCTTAATAAAGAGGAGGAATGTGGGTAGAGGGGACAGTGAAAAGCAGGGATACTGAGCGAATATTTCTGCTCAGCATTCACAAAGGAAGAGGAGGAGAGTACGAAACCAAACAAGAGAAACACTCTGAAGATGGGGGTCGATACCAGTCCATTTACAGAAGAAAGGGTTCTGAAAGAACTAATAAAATTGAAGGTGGACAAAGCAATGGGGCCTGATGGGATTCACCCAAGAATTCTAAAAGAACTAAGGGTAAAACTAGTGACACCGCTGACTACTCTCTTTAACAAATCATGGGAGGATGGGTTGGTACCTGAGGACTGGAGGAGGGCAGATGTGATTCCTCTTCACAAAAGTGGGAGCAGGACAGAGGCAGGAAACTACAGACCGGTTAGTTTGACCTCAGTGGTAGGGAAAATGATGGAATCACTTCTGGAAGGAAGAATTGTTGAGTACCTAGAGGCCAGTGGGGCACAGGACCCAAGGCAGCATGGATTCACGATGGGAAGGTCGTGTCAGACTAATCTAATAGATTTCTTTGACTGGGTGACCAAAGTAGTAGACCAGGGAGGGGCTGTGGACATGGCCTACCTAGATTTTAGCAAGGCATTTGATACAGTCCCACAAGATTAATACAAGTTAGCCAGCCTTGGAGTGGGCCCAAGGTGGTAGCCTGGATAAAATTAGTTAGACAACAGGGCGCATAAGGGTAGTAGTAAATGGAGTGCACAGTGAAGAAAGGAGGGTTACTAGTAGGGTACACATGAGGTTCAGTACTGGGACCAGTCCTTTTAATGTCTTTATAAGTGACATTGCAGAGGAACTGGAAGGAAAAGTATGTCTCTTTGCAGGCGACACAAAGATCTGCAACAGGGTTAATACACAAGATGGAGTGGAAAGGATGAGAAGGGACTTGGCAAGGTTGGAGGAAAGGTCAAATGTGGCAGCTCAGATTCAATGCAAAGAGTGCAAGGTAATGCACAGGGAAACAAAACCCAGGAAGAGTACACAATGGGGGTGAGATACTGACAACAGTAAAATGGAAAGGACCTGGGGTAATTATATCAGATGACCTAAAGGTGGGCAAGCAATGTGAGAAGGCAGTAAGGAAGGCTGGGGATACTGGGATGCATAGGAAGAGGCATCAATAGTAGAAAACAGAAGTTGTTATCCCTCTGTACAGACAGTTGGTGAGACCCCATCTGGAGTACTGTGTGCAGTTCTGGAGACCCCATCTCCGCAAAGACATAGACAGAGTGGAGGCTGTCAGAGGAGGGCAACAAAATGGTGCAGAGTCTGCACCAGAAGACATCTGAAGAAAGACTAAAGGAGCTTAATATGTATACCCTTGAGGAAAGAAGGAGAGAGGGGACATGATAGAAACTTTCAAGTACCTCAAAGGAATCAACAAAGTCCAAGAGGGTAGCATCTTTCAGAAAAGAGATGTGCAAGAACAAGGGCACAATTTGAAGATAGAGGGGCGGCTCAGAGGTAATGTGAGGAAGTATTTTTTCACGGAGAGGGTTGTGGATGCATGGAACAGCCTTCCTGAGGAGGTCGTGGAGTCAAGAACAGTGGGGGAATTCAAGAATGCATGGGACAGACATAAGGCAGTCCTAGTGGGGGGTAGGAGGAAGTAAGCTGTAGGTTAACTAGGATCTGCAGTTTATCTGTTAGGTAGGAAAATGGGCAGACTAGGTGGGCCAAATGGTCCTTATCTGCCGTCAAATTCTATGTTTCTGTGTTACTCCTATTTGGAAAAATGCCCTTGATAGCTAGCAGTCCACACACCTAGGGTAGCTGCTGCTTAGGCCCGCTTACTCACAGTGTCAGTCTTGCATGACTTTTTATCAGGAGGGTGCGCAGTGACCTCTTGGGTGAGAACGACCTTGTCATTCTCAGCAAGAATAACAGTGGCATCAGCTATAGCCTATAGGTTGAGAAACGTACACACACCTCTATTCTTAGGAGCAGTGTATTTTTTGTCTGTCTGCATGCAGACAGATAGTATTAAGCAGGCCTGTTCAAGACTACATCAGACAGGGTTTCAAATACATGCAGAACAGGAGGAACTAAATTGACTGGCATGGTAGAAATGTTTAACCACTGCAGACAGAGACATTTACCTTGACCAATGGCTGTAGGCTCAAAATTAACTACAGAATGCATGATCTTACTTTGAGAGGGCTCTTGCAGTAGGTATTTACATATAGGACTGACCCACCAGGCACCAGGACTCCACGGAAAAATTTCTAGCTAGCAGTCTCTGGCGGGGGACCGCCCCGACGTCAGGTGACTGACGTCATGCGACGTCAGCATAAAGGGGCGGGTCCCCACGCCTGCCTTCCAGTTCTTTCCTGCTGTCGACTTGTGAAAGTTCCTCGCGATGGAGTTCAACATTCGTCAGTTGGTTCAGTTTTCAAATTTTTAGACCGTTTTTTTCAATATCTATATTATCTCTCTATACGCTGTGTATGTCTTTCCCGGCGCCTTCCAATTTGCATAAACACAAGTGCAAATAGTGCGTTTCCCAGCTGCCACATAAGGACGACCATTCCCTGTGCCTCTTCTGCCTAGGCCCGTATCACCCTGTGGAGAAGTACCAGCACTGCCAGCAATTTAATTCGGCTACCCGAAAATGGAGGCAGCAGTCCCTGGAGGCCCATACTTTAAAGAAAAAATGGCATCCATGGAGAAGGAGTTAAAAAGTTGAGGCAGGCGTCCACTTCCCCCGAAGGCCATAAAAAGAAGAAGCACTGGGAGTGGGATTCGACTTCCATAGCCTCCGTGACTCGGGGTGGAGTCGCAGTTCTGAAGGTAATGTCCTCTCCAGGGGACCGCTCCACAATGACCATCTTGGCGATGTCCAGAAAGGCGTCGCCCTCCATCAGGCTACTTTTCGGGCCTCAGTGTACTCTAGGGTAAAGGAGGCCTCGGCTCTGGGAGGCGCTGCTGCTGCGACTCTCGGGTTGAGTGGGTCCACTAATTCGGACACCGGTGCCACTGACGTCCACCTGAACAAGGCTGGTAAGCTGCTCACTCCTTTGGGAGGGCGCACAGTCACTCTTTTGCTCGACAAGGCTGCATCTCCAGCACAGCCTTTATTGAGCAAGGGGTCCGATAAGTCAGACGTCGGCTCCTCCGACGCCCACCCGGATCCGGCTGATAAGTCGGATTTCAGCCCCTCCGATGCCCGCCCAGCCTAGGAGCCTGCGTCAGACCCCCTCAACCAGTCTGATGCCCCAGGCTTCCCGGAGCGCTTGGTGTTGCCCTCTGAGGTCCCTGCATCTCCTCTACTGACCCCCTGGGATTCCAACCCTCCCTCCCCCGGTCGTCATGGAGGACTAGGTCACACTGCCATCAGGGCCCCCTCTTTCCGGACCAGACACCCTGACGCCGGACCCTCAGACGCCGGCCCCGACGCTAACACACCTGATGCCGGCCGACGTCCCCCTACTGGACGGCGCTCCCACGCCGGGCCCGACACCCGCGGGGCCAGCCTTTCCTTTACCTGGCCTGCCAGCCAGGCCTCTGCCAGGTCTCTCTGCTCCACCAGAGCCCCTGGCCCTGGGAATCTGACACCTCAATACCCAGTGCCATCTTACCCGGCACCACAGTACCCGACACCACCTTATCCGACGCCGCAGTACCCAGCGCCTCAATACCCAGCGCCGGGCTTCCCGCCATTGGGTTATGGATACTCAGTGTACGGATATCCTCAGTATCTGTATCCCTCCTCCTCCTCTGCCGCCCACGCCCCAGATGCCAGTGGATTTGAATGGAGACTCTAGCCTCCCGGTGGGCTGAGGCCAAGGCTCAACTCACCAGAGAGGTAGAGAGTCATCTACCAACACCGGACCCTTCGCAGGATCCCCTGCGTCGGAGACGGGAGACTCCCTCCCCCTTACCCGACACCAGAGGTGAACCCTTGGGCACCAGAGGTGGGGAGGATACGCGTCCCAGAGAGCTTCCCAAAGGGACCGTCCCTCCCCCACTTAGGGAGGAATCTTCCTCTTCTTCGTTGGAGACCTCTGACTCAGACTCAGGGGGACGCTCTGATCCGGATGATGAGCCTCGTACTCCAGACCGACCTAGGCCAAGGACCCCTCCAAAGTCTCCTCCGGAGGATCCTTCTTTTCTGGAGCTCCTAAGAAAGATCCAGGAAGTTCATCGGTGACAATATCTGGAGCCAGATCCACAGCATAAAAAAGTCGCTGCCCACTTGGATCTGCCCGAGACCGCTCCTACATTGATTCCACCCTGGATAGAGCCTCACGCGGATCTTGTTTCCACTATTTGAACACGATCTTCCACATTAGCTCCCCTTTCAAGGAAGTTAGATAGGCTATATCAGGCTCCCGAGGGAGTAGATTTCTTGAACCTACACCCCAAAGCGGACTCGGTCGTGATTAGCGCCGCTCATGGCCGCTCCGCTAATCCTAAACATCTCGGCTAGTCTCCACCTGACAATGAGTCTTGGCTTCTGGATCAATATGGGAAGAAGATCTACACTTCTTCTACCCTCGGTATTAGGGCCCTGAATTACTGTATGTAGCACATATGGGGGATTACCAGAAGACCATCCTTAGTCAGGTGGAATCAAAGTTAAACTCCCTTCCTGAGTCCCAGACAAAACAGGAAGTGGCGGATCTTGTCCGTTCTGCTCGTTTGGCCAGTCAGCACATGCTTCATGCCACTTACGACGCAGTGGACACAGCTTGACGGACCTCGGCTTTCGCCGTAGACCTTCGGCATCATGCCTGGCTCCATGTGTCAGGTTTGGTTCCTGAAGTGCAATCCGCTATTCAGGATGCTCCCTTCAGGGGTTCGGTGCTGTCCAGCAGTGATGTCAAGATCATCATTACCGACCTGCAAAAGAAGGGCACTGCACTCAAGTCCATGGACTCTTCGTACAGACCCCCTGAGGGGCAGCAGCATCCTTTTCGTAGACGTAACCGACAAAAACCCAAACCACAGGGCAAACGGGCCAACAAGCATCGAGCCCCTCCAGCAACCAAGACTCCCCCTACCAAAAAAGCCGCGGGAGCCTCAGCTGCTGCACTGCCCCAGACCTCCTGACTCCTCGCCTCTCCCACTGCCTCTGGAGGTCCCAGAGGAACCAGTAGGAGGGAGATTCTCCTTCCGTCTGCCGGGTTGGGAGAGGATAACGTCGGATGCTTGGGTGCTCCAGTTGATTGCAGCAGGACACTCAGTAGAGTTTCTACAGAAACCACCCCAAAGACCACCCCCCAAGTCGTCTTACTCCCCGGAACATCTTCCTCTGGTCCTAGAAGAAATTACCTCCCTTCTCTTGAAGGCGGCAATAGAACCAGTTTCCAGCCACCTTTGGGGGACGGGTTACTATTCCCATTTCTTTCTAGTTCCAAAGAAGATGGGAGACGTGAGGCCTATGTTAGACCTCAGTTCCCTGAACACGTTCGTGGAGTACAAATGCTTCAGAATGCTCTCCCTACAGGGCCTTCTGCCTCTTCTTCGGTGGGGATTGTGGCTATGCGCTTTGGACATGCAGGGTGCTTACCTACATATCCCCATAGGCCCTTCCCACTGCAAATTCCTTTGATTTTACTTTCAGGGGGACCACTAACAATTCAAGGCACTCCCATTTGGTCTTTCCTCGGCCCTCCCCGAGTAGTTACCAAATGCCTGTCTGTGGTGGTGGCCCACCTGCGTACCCAGGGAGTTCAGGTATTCTTGTACCTGGACTGTTGGCTCCTGGTGGCCCCGTCCAGGGAGGAACTCCTGCACTCTCTTTTCCTTACCCTGCAGGTTTTCACCAGCCTGGGTATCACCATCAACTGGGCAAAGTCCCATTTGGTCCCTTGCCAATGCCTCCAGTTTATAGGGGCAGTTCTGGACACGACCATCGGCAAAGCCTTTTTGCCTCCGGACAGGGAGGACACCCTTCAGACTCAGGCTCGTCTTCTGTCCAGTCACAGAAGGGTCAGAGCCAGGTCAGTCCTCCGCCGCCTCGGGCTAATGGTGGCTGCCATTCCGACAGTCCCACGTGCTCGGCTCCATATGAAGATTTCTCAATGGACACTTCAGTCTCAATGGGACCAAACACTGGACAGCCTAGTCCAAGAGGTACTAGTTTCCGATCCCATGATCAGTGACTTGCAGTGGTGGATGGTACAAGAGAACCTTTGCCCGGGGAGTTCACTTCAACGTCAAACTCCCCTCCCAGACGTTGATAACAGATGCCTCAGGAGAGGGCTGGGGAGCCCATTACGGGTCTCACAGGACTCAGGGCAGCTGGTCCTGGTTCGAATAAAATCTGCACATAAATGTGCTTGAACTCAGAGCAGTCCTTTATGCCCTCCAGGCCCTGCACTCCTCCATCCTTCACGGTCATCTCCTCATACAGACAGACAACATGTGTGTAGTCTGATATCTCAACAAGCAGGGAGGAACACGTTCCTAACCTCTGTGTGGGGGAAGCAATGAGAGTGTGGGTCTGGGCTACCCAGCACAACCTTCACCTGACGGGCATTCATGTTCCGGGAGTGGAAAACACACTGGCAGACCACCTCAGTCGGTCCTCAGCCAGGGCCCACGAATGGGAACTGGATCAAGAGGTCATAGATGACATTTTTATGCAATGGGGAACTCCTCAGATAGACCTGTTCGCATCTCCTCAAAACGCAAAACTTCACGCCTTCTGCTCGCTCGCTCCAGGGCGAGGCATTTCTTGTCGGGACGCTCTGTCTCTCGATTGGAGGGACAGATTTGTCTATGTCTTCCCTCCTATTGCCTTAATTGCGAGGGTCCTGAACAAGCTCAGATCCAAGGGGACATGAATGATCCTCATCGTTCTATTCTGGCCCAGGCAAGTTTGGTTCTCTGTTCTGCAACAGTTTTCAGAGGAACCTCCGCTTCCTGTTCCTCTCTCGCAACACTTGTCGACCCAGGATCAGGGGGCCCTTGTTCATCCAGGTCTCAGATCCCTTCATTTGCATGCGTGACTCCTGCAGACGTAGCTGAAACCCACTTCAGGGTTTCCCCGCTCATAGCAGACATACTGGTAGAGGCCAGAAAGCCTTCCGCCAGGTCCACCTACGCCATGAAGTGGAAACGGTTTTCTATTTAGGTCACGTCAAAGGACTTCGAACCTTTCTCTTGCCCAGCCAACAGAGTCCCGGACTACATGCATCATCTCTTTGATCTGGGTCTCAGCCATTCCTCTTTAAAGGTCTACATGGCAGTGATTTCAGCCTACCATGTCCCCTTCGGAGACAGGAATTTTGCTCAGTGGGAAGTCTCTAAGGCATTCCTCAGAGGGGTCCTCCATTTGAGACCCCCCATCCGCATTCTTGCTGCTTCTTGGGACTTGAATTTTATTCTTGAGAAGCTTGCTCTGCTTCCCTTCAAGCCAGCAGCCTCAGCAGATTTAAAGTTCCTCTCTTGGAAGACTCTCTTCCTAGTGGCCATTATTTCAGCTCGTCGAATTTCCGAGCTTCAGGCCTTGATGTGTAAAATCCTGTATTTGATTTTTCACAAGGAAAGTGTGGCTCTGCACACCAACCCTAAGGTGGTGGCTGAATCTACACTGAATCAATCTATTGAGCTCCCCGCTTTCTTTATGCAACACTCCAATCAAGGGGAGTACCTCTTGCATACTTTGGATGTTCACAGAATACTGAGATACTACACCACTTGGACTAAGGATTTCAGGAAATCTGATCAGCTTGAGCAAAAGAGAAGGCAATGCTGTTTCCAAGCAGTGCCTATCTAAATGGTTGGCTCATTGTATCATTTTCTGTTACGACAAGTACAACAAAACCCTGCCGGGTCAAGTCAGAGGTCACTCCACCAGAGGAGTAGCTGCCTCTGCAGCTTGTTTCAAGAATGTGTCAGCGGCAGACATCTGCGCAGCTGCAACTTGGACTTCTGTCCATACCTTTACGAAACACTACAGTTTGGACATTGCCTCTCGCCATAGAGCAGGCTTCGGGTTGGCTGTGCTTCAAGGTCTTCTTTCATAAGACCCGTTCAGTTGGAGGTTCCATTCCATGGATAGTTTTCCTCCTTCCGAGTGCTTTTCCTTGTTCCAGACTGCTTGGGACTCAGTCCTATATGTAAATACCTACTGCAAGAGCCCTCTCGAAGTAAGATAGTACAGTTACGTAAGAACTTACCATAACAGTAGATCTTGAGGAGGCTCTTCTACAATAATACCTTCCACCCTCCATCCCCCTAAGTTTTTTTGGCTCCTTTTCCATGAGGGGGAAATATCCTCTTCTCTCTCTCGTCTTACTTCTTTTGGCTCTTGGCAGGAAAGAACTGGAAGACGGGCGTGGGAGACTGCCCCTTTATACTGACGTCGCATGACGTAGGTCACCTGACGTGGGGGTGGTCCCCGCCAGAGACTGCTAGCTAGAAATTTTTCCGTGGGGTCCTGACACCTGGCAGGTCAGTGCTATATTTAAATACCTACTGCAAGAGCCTCTCTCGAAGATCTACTGTTATGGTAAGTTCTTACGTAACTGTACTTTTCAGTGCAAAGTTGGAACATTAGATCCTTCTGAGGCAAAGAAGTAGGGTGTGGGTCTGAAGAGTCCAGGCTAAAGAAAGCGTCATCATCACCGCCTCAGAAATAATGAAGTTGGGGTCAGACTAGTCCCCTCAACATTTCCCTAGAGGGAGGGTCATAGAGTGGGGTGGATCGCAGGTAGTCTAATCCAGAACATGACCTTGGCAACACCGGCCCCAAAGGACAAGGGCCTGGTGCAAAGGGCAGCACCTGAACTGGCACTGGGCCAGGGCCTGAAAGACCCAAACCTGGCATCAGCACTGGCGGGAAACCCACCTGGTCCCACCACAGTGACAAAAGATGGGGGTGTGGCCAGTGGGACAGGACTTAGTGACTGGCACTAGACAGACCAGACCCAGCCAGACCTACCACAGTGATAAAAGGTGGGGGTGTGGCCAGTGGGACAGGAGTCAGTGGCATGGTCACCGGCAAGGGCCCAGGGGCTGTTGCTGGAGCCAAATGCTGTACCCTGCTTGAGGGCCCCACCTGCAACTCCAGTTCCACTGACCCCGAAGGACCAGGGACTGGCTCTGTTGGCAGAGGCACATGAGCCAGATGCCGTATCCGCTGCTTCATCAGAGCTGCCCAGTGGTGGAACTGCCCACCAGAGTCCCACTCACAGACAGAGAGGAACTTGGGACCTGAGCGCTTGACCTAGAACCAGAGGCCCCCAGTGATGCCAACAGCACTGGTGAGGGTCTCTAGCTCTGGGAGACCTAGGATTTTGTGGCAGACCTTGTAGAGGGCAACCCTGACCAGTACCATTTCTTGCCCTTCTGACGGGAAGAGGAAGATCTTGAGGCTGAGTGGCACTGAGAACCTGACTGGGAATGGGCCTGCTTCTTTTTGTGCTTCCGGGAGGACTGCCTTTCCTTTCAACCAATGGACCACCTGTGGTCAGAACCCTTCCCCGATGGGGAAAGTGGACCAGACACGGCCCCGCTGCCATAGCATCCTGCTTGAATAGGCTCTCTACCATCGTCCTCCATGGCCATTGTCATTGACTTGGTAGGGCTGAGAAAGACTGCCAGAAATATTTTTTGCAAAATCACTAAACTGACACAAAAATAACAAACTCTAACTTTAAGAAGAACTGAATGCTGTTGTCAAAGAGAAATGATGTTCTGTTGTCATAGAGACATGAAGTTCTGACTCCCAGTGGGTTAGCGACGTCATCACTGATGTGCACTCGATGGCGGGGAAAAAAGGAACTGAGGCAGTTGAGGGCTGGTACCAAGGTAACCCTGTGTCACGAGCTCCCCCTCGCTGCACCACGCATGCGCACAGCTTACCTTAATACCAGCCATCCTGAAAAGTTCTGGGTCCTAGCACCTCTGCCTCTGACCCACTAATGTGAATCAGTGATGAAGACTGAGTCCTGGAAGATGTAACAGTTTAACATAAGTAGCACTGCTGTACAGCATGGTTCAGATATCAATACATAGTTGGTCTTGTTTGGATTCTTTTGACAAATTTTTCCTACTCATTGCTGGTCTTGTCTTTGGGGTTTTAGGAATAACATTGCCACACAGTAATACTGGAGAGAGACTGGGAGTAATAGGACAGCAAGGGGTTCATAGTTCTCCTTGTGGCAGCCATGTTGCGCTGCTTTCTGTGGGATGGGGGTTTGCATGCAAGCCTGGAATCGTGCACTGGGGAAATCAAGGGGTCATACATGTTGCAAGGATGAGGCACTTGGCTTTCGGGGGAAGGAGGATGAGGCCCATCTGTCGCGTGTGCGCACTACCTACCAATCACAGAGCGGAAATGATGTTGGCTGTGATTGTTTGCCCCCTGAACTGCTCACCTACAAGTTGTTTTGAGTGCCCTCCTTTTCTTTTAGTGTCTGTTTTCAGTTTCAGATCTAGGCCTCCGAGCAGTGCAGCATTATTTACTGTCTTGGACAGCAGGGACACAGGCAGCATGGGGGAAGTCTTGCTGAACAATCCTAAGACATTTCTTTGACTGGCTGACCTGTGAACTAGACCAAGGAGGGTGGTAGACATATCAGGCAGGATTTTCAAAGCATGGTGCTGGGCTGGAACTCAGGTTCTGGCAGTGTGCCAAACCATTCACTGCAACTGCACCCAGTTTTACATTCTTGGATGCAGTTGCAGCAGTTTCCACAGATTACGGCAGCTTGCACCAAATGTCTGGCTCATGCTCCATAAAAAACAGCCTCCAGGATTGCCTCAAGTTAGACCAGAAAAAGGTGGTCTAACTTGTGGCAGTTGCCGCGCACGGGATAGAAAATCCTGTTAGATCGCTGCAAGCCCCATGCGCCATATCATCGGTGCACCGGGGCTTGTGACGATCTGAGGCTTTTGAAAATTTTGCCTATCCTATATAGACTTCAGCAGTGCCTTTGACATTGTGTTGTATTGAAGGCTGATTGGGAAGCTGACTAATTTGGATGTTGGGGCCAAAATGGTAGAGTGGGTTCTCAACTGGCTAATGGATAGGCGGCAGAAAGTAGTTGTAAATGGCACACACTCTGAGGATGGGAGGGTGGTCAGCAGGATTCCATAGGGTTCAGTGCTGGGACCAGTCCTTTTAAATAGAAACATAGAAACATAGACTTTGACGGCAGATAAGGACCGCTTGGCCCATCTAGTCTGCCCATTTCCCTACCTACAGGATAGGCCGCAGATCCTAGTTAACCAACAGCCTATTTCTTCCTACCCCCCACAAGAATTGCCTTATGTCTGTTCCATGCATTCTTGAATTCTCCCACAGTTTTAGACCCCACAACCTCCTCAGGAAGGCTGTTCCACGCATCCACTACCCTCTCTGTGAAATAACACTTCCTCACATTGCCCCTGAACCCCCACCATCTTTAAATTGTGTCCCCTTGTTCTTGTACGTCTCTTTTTCTGAAAGATGCTACCCTCTTGGACTTTGTTGATTCTACTGAGGTACTTAAAAGTTTCTGTCATGTCCCCCTGTCCCTTCTTTCCTCAAGAATATCTTCTCAGGGGACATTGCAAAGGAACTGGAGGGAAAGGTCTGTCTTTTTGCAGGTAACACCAAGCTCTGCAATCAGGCATACACCCAGGAGGGAGTGGAGACAATGCCCACAGATATGGGGAAACTAGATGAGTGGTTGAAGGCATGGCAGAAGGGTTCAATGCCAAAAAGTGCAAAATCATGCCCCTAGGGCACAGGAACTTCAGGGTTGGCTATAGAATGGGATGGAAGTGTTGGCAGTCACTAGGCAGGAAAGGGACCTCGGTGTTGTTATTTCAGAAGACCTCAAGGTGGCAGAGCAGTGTGACAAGGCTGTCAGCAGAGCTAGTGGGATGCTGGGGTGCATAGGGAGGGGCATCACCAACAGGAGGAGGAAGGTGGTGCTACCACTATACCACTCTCTGGTACATCCCCACCGGGAGTACTGTGCCCAGTTCTACAGCCCACACCTCAGGAAAGAGATTGTCAGGGAGGCAGTTTGGAGAAGGGCAACCAAGATGGTGCAGGGATTGCAAGGGAAGGAAAACCTTAATTAAGAACAAGCAGAGGCTATTTAAACTAGTTAAAAACAGCAAGGGAGACACCAATAAGTTATTATTCGCTCAGTACAGGGAAACTCTAAAATCACTAAAACAAGCCATTCTGCAATCCAAAAAAAACCTTGAGTTTCGTCTGGCCCATACCAAAGACAACTATAAATCACTATTTTCCTACCTTAACAATAAAAAATAAATAATAGACACATGGGGCCCTTATGTATACATGACACAATTGTATCAACAGACAAAGATATGGCAGGCAGCATTTAACAAACAATTCTGCTCCAGTATTTACTAAGAAAGAGGTTAGTAAAGCGCTTCAAATATACAAACAATGTTACCCCTCTTATTTCATCACGAGGATGACATACTAAAGAATTGTATCCCTAAATCAATTCCAGTCAGGCCCTGATAACATCAGCCCCGATTTCTAATAGAGACAGCAGCTGCCATTGCTAAACCACTTTCAATCATATTCAACAAATCCTTGTATGAGGGAATTATCCCTCAAGACTGGACGATGGCCACTGTGGTCCCAATCTTTAAGAAGGGTAATCATTCTAAACCAGAGAGTTATCGTCCAATAAGTCTGACTTCCGTTATAAGTAAGATCATGGAGAAAGTTATTAAAAAAACTTTTAGAGTACGAATCTGTTATGGGTAACCTGACTGACACTACTCAGCATGGCTTTAGGCAGGGATACTCCTGTACTACTAACTTGGTTTTCTTTTGTAATCTTGTCAGTAAGGCATTGGATGACGGCATCCCTATGGATGTGATACTTCTCGACTATAGTAGAGCATTCGACAAAGTCCCTCACGACATTCTCCTCGACAAAATGAAGGACATGGGTTTTTCTCACTACATAATTAACTGGGTCTCAGGTTGGTTGAGCGGAAGATATCAGCGGGTCAGAATTAATGGCACACTTTCCTACTCACTAAGTGTGACCAGCGGGGTCCCACAGGGGTCTGTGCTGGGACCGACCCTGTTTAACATCTTTATTGGTGATCTGCAGGCCAGCCCCGAAATTGTTCTCTCAGAATTCGCTGATGATACCAAGCTGTGTGGCTCTGTTCTCACATCAATAAATAGAGATTCCATGAGGAACAATTTAAAATCCATCGAAGAATGGGCAGTTTTAAATAAAATGACACTCAACTCAGACAAGTGTTATGTTGTACACTTTGGTAAGAATAACCCCAGGCAGACCTATTTTCTGAACAGTGTTGCCCTTCATGTGTCACTATTAGAACGAGATCTCGGGGTAATCATTAATAATAAATTGTCATCTAGTGATCACTGCAGGATGATAGCCAGGAAATGAATGCATTGCTCACTCAGTTTCAACGTTCATTTGTGTCTAGGACCCAGGAATGCATAATCCCCTTGTATAGGGCTTATTTCAGGCCCCATTTGGACTATGGGTCCCCCTCCTGGAGTCCCTGTCTGGGACAAGATGTTGTCGGGGTTGAGAGGGTGCAGAGAAGAGCCACAAAAATGGTCCCTTATTTATCCAATCTCGACTACGAGGAAAGATTAAGAATTACAGGGTTACACTCACTACGCACAAGACGTATCAGAGGTGACCTCCTCCTATTGTATAAAATCAGGAATACTCAAGAGTTAATGCGCCACTGTGGCTTACATTTCTCCACCAATTGGACTTCACCTCGGTATCATAACAACCAGATATTTGTATCTAAAGCTAAAACAACAAAAAGGCTAAACCACTTTACAGTAAGAACCCCCAAATTGTGGAATCTCCTCCCACAATACTTAGTAGACAGTAGCTCCAATACAGTCTTCAAAAAAGGGCTGGATTGCTGGCTCGAGTTTAACGACTACAAGGTATAATTATCCCACCAATGTAGTGGGGGACAATCTCGATGGGCAATAGCCTTCTTTTGTCCTTTGAAACCAAGTGAAACCAGGTGAAACCAAGTGGACTGAGGGATCTCAGTATGTACACTCTGGAGGACAGGAGATCAAGGGGTGACAAGATTGAGACCTTCAGGCATCTAATAGGGTGAACAGAGTGCAGGGAGGAAGCCTCTTCCAAAGGACTAGGAGACATGCAATGAAACTGGAGGGGGAAATTTCAAGAAGGATGAGAGGAAATATTTCTTCACAGAAGGGGGTGGTAGAAGCATGAAACCAACTGCCAAATGAAGTCATGGAGGCTAGAACAGTGGAAGGCTTAAGGCACGCATGGGATATACATATGGGCATGTTAGTGTGGAAACGGGGAGGGTGAGGTTTCTCAGAGACCAGTTAGGATCTGCCGAAGTACAATAGGCAAGAAACCCTAGCGCAGACTGGGTGGGCCTAGTAGTCCTTTTCTGCCAACAGAGTCTATGTTTTTATGTTTCTTTATACCCGGGTCAGATCTTTTCTTGACCTTCTTTTCTCTAGTCTTGAGGGCTTCAGCTCTTTCAGGTTTCCTCCTAGCTCATGGCCTCCATTTTCCCAACAGCCTAGTTACCCTCTTATAACCTTTCCACACACTTGATGTCCTTCTGGTAGTTTAATGCCCAGAGTAGGCAGTGATACTTCAAATGGATAGCAGTATAGCCTAGAGGTTGCAGTAACAAACTGTGAATGAGCTTGGTACATCCATCCAGCATGGTTTGATTCTCACAACTTCCACTTGTATGTTGTGTGACCCTGAGCATATCGCTTAACCTCCCTGTGTACTCGGGATGCACTTGGAAACAAGCTTCGGCTCAGTGTGCTTTTCCCAGCCAACAACGTTACAATAAAAGAAATTATGTCTAACCAGGAATCTGTACAGTGGCATAAGAACTTCCCGTGCTCTAGCTACAATATGATGTTTCTGCAATGGTCCCCCTATACAGCAGGGTACAAACTTGCTTAGTTTACAGCAGAGAACATAGAGAATGACTTCCTCACCCCCGAGTGTGCAGTACAAGCTGGTTCTCTCATGGAGTGTGGATATAGTGACGTCAAAGCACAAGAACAAAGCTTGAGTACTCTGTGATGGCAGTGTACCTTTGAGGTGAGAGAACCAACCTTGTTCTTCACACTAAGGTTTGTTTGTTTTTTAGTATGATAATTAGATGTTGTTTGGTGCAGTATGAGCCACTGCTAACCAACCTAAATCACAAATTGTAGTCAGAAAGAAATAATGTGAGCCTGTAGCTCAGTGGTTAGAGCACTGGCATGGTATTGCTGGGGCCTGGGTTCAGTTCCAGTAGGTCTCATTGTTTCTCACTACAGTTTTTTGTTTTTTTTTAACACAAAGGAAGCCTCCTTTTCTCTTTTCTTTTGAAGTGGAGCAGCATTTGAAGTTCCTGGTTCTCTACTGATACTTAATCCAGATAAAATATCAGCTTGTTTGCTTTTTTTTTGCTTTTGCAGCTAGGCCAAGCGGCTCTCGCCCGCAGGTGCTGCTGCTGATTAATGTTCGAAGTTGTTTTCACCATTCTAATGTTGACAGCTTTTAGAAACACTGGGAAAAGAAGATCAGCGTGCATATTAGGGTACGCAAGTGCTAGTTCCAAAAGGTGTACGTAAATATAAATGAATTACAGGCCAAGGTAGTTCATGGCAACAGTAGAAGACAGTTACTCATGTCTCATGCAGTGCCTAAGAGGATACTAGTCATAGGCATTGAGGGGTGCCCATTGTACGGCACTGCATGTTAATATTTCATATAGTATGTGTCATGGAGTGAGGAGTCAAACCTGAATCTCCAGGTCCACAGTATGGCACTCTAAACCCCCCTCCCCCTCAAATTGACTTGCTTGTGGGACAGTGAGCAGGTGAGAGTGTGTGTGTGTGTGTGTGTGTGATGTCCAGTTCTACATCACAACTCTTCACGAACCTCCTTGGCAGGCTGTCATCTGAAGCAGATAACACCAACTTGATTTCCTGTGGCTGGTGGTATTTACACCAGATAGTGGCCAGCTAACAAGGTGAGTGGAGGGCTGTGCTGCTTGCTGGGGGGTGGAGCTTAAGATGTCGGGAATGGGTGGAAGAGGTAATGGGACGCAGAGGAAAAGGGGGGGGGTCATCTGGCACCATCAGGACAGCAGGGGGAGGTAACAGGATGCAAAGGAAGGGGACAGTTTTAGTTGGCACCAGCTGGCGAGACAGGGAGGTAACTGCATGCGGATGGAGAGAGATTAATTACACTGGGTGGCAAGAGGGAGAGGTAATGAACACAGAGGGATGGGATGAAGGACAGCGTACATATGTTGCTGCTACTGCTGCTGCCGCCTCTCCCTGTCTCTTTGTGTATCTGATCTCTCTCTCTCTCCTCTCTCATCTGCTCTCAGGAATGCTGCGTATCCCACAAGGGCCTTCATGAAGCTTCCTGACAGGAACTCCTGCAGCCCCATACTCGTCACACAGTGATTGGCTGGACAGGGAAAGCTATTGATCACCTACCCTTCCCTTCCCCAGCTGCTCTCCTGGAGAGGATCACTGTATCCTTAGATCCATCACATGTTTCAAGGGAACTACAGTAATATTTGTAACCCAGTAAAACACAGAGAGGTCATGGTTTCAAAAATGGAGTTTTGACTTGTCAGTGACATATATTGCAATAACTTGATATGAAAAGAATAAGGAATTATTTGATACCATACTTGATATTGTGGAATGAATGCTTTATAATTTTCTTCACCATCCAAGTCTCCCTATACTGATAGCATTTATTTTTGCTTTTGGTAAGCAGTCATAAAAGAAATGCATAATTGCCATAAATGCTATATACAGTAGGTCTTTGATGGCATATATCAATGTAGTTTTCCCTGAATCTATTTTACAATATGACATCTGATTTTACTGTAAATACATTTTTTTAGTTTTTTTTTAAATTTGTATTGTTTTGTCTTGGTCCTGCTCCTGTTCCCCCTCTGCCCAGTCACCCCCAACTGTGGCCTGTACACTTCATCGCAGGGCTTATCTCCCCTCAGAATAAGGCTGGATCAGGGAAGCCCCCCCCCTTCACTGGAGCACCTGGGGGTCATGAGGAGTATAGCAGGCTACGTCGGGTCCTAGTGTACCGGGCGTCATGATGCAGACCAGGGAATGTTGTTCCTTTTGTGCCTCTCCTGCAGATGCCTGCACACTACAGCTCCAGTGTGTATGTGTGTGTGTGTATGCAGCTGCGTGTCACCATGTAGGGCCCTCAGACATCCACCCTTCCCTCCAGCTCCATCAGAACTTCCAGTTGTGTGTCGCCGTGTGGAGACGTCAGTCATCCACCCTCCCATCCAGCTCCGCCTGCACTTGCACCTGTGTTCATCCTGGTGGCAGTGCTGTAGTGCAGACTGGCTTCCACTCCCCAGAGAAGCAGAGCTCCTTTGTGACGCTCAGCCCTTCTCCTCTTGCCAGCCCTTTAATGATCCAGGCTTGGGGTGTGAACACGGGTTGCTGGCGTCCCGAGCAACACCATGCAGCTGCATCCATGAGCAGGCTAGGTTAGTGTCTTTTTATGAAAAGTTAAATAATTCACACAAACAAGAAATGTTTAATTTGCTACCCTTTAAAAAAATTGTTCTGTTTAGGCTTTGATTTAATGCCTCATGTCTGTTTATTGTTCCTTATCCCAGGAGCCCTTTTTGCAACTGTGGCCTGTTTGGAGAGCCTCTGCTCACTGGTGGCAACAAGCGTGTTTAACTCTTTATATCCTGCAACACTAAACTTCATGAAAGGGTTCGTCTTTGTCTTTGGAGGGAGTCTTCTCCTCATTCCAGCTACAATTATTGGGTAATGGAGCTCTCATGGCTCAGTCCTGTTACTATTGTCTTGTGACTTTTTTCAAAATACTGACAAGAACAATGTACTGTTTCCCTTTGTTTTATGATGCAGCTTTCTTATGTACCCCGAACAACCTGTCCGTTCCGCGTTGTCCCTAAAGCATTAATGCATGGGGGGTGCCTGTCCAATTATTTTGAGCCTCCATCCTTTTGCAGCACCTCCATTTCCCCCATGTTTGAAGCAGAGCCCTGGTCCCCAGTATTGTTATAGATATAGCATTTGGGAACCTCAGGTAGGAAAAAAATGAAGGCAGTGGGACCCATTGTAGAGCTAGAGAGACACGTGCTGAAAGAAAGCTGATGCATCAGAAAGGGGTGTGGATGGTGCATGGGGCTCCCTGCTCCCATTATGGGGCCTCAGCAACAAGGTTTGCACGTGACTCTCTGATCAGTAGGGTTAAAGCTAGTTATATTGCTCTCTGACGTAAATTCAACATGTTCCATATGTGTTAACTTCATCTATAAAACATCCGTGCTTAGCATCCAGTCAGCAGTGAGAGCAGGCTAAATGTGAGGGCCTCTTATAACCATTATACAGTAAATCCGCCAATCGGGAAGAGTCTTTGCTTGGACGTAAGGACCTTTTATGGTCATAATGGGCTTCACGTGTAGCTTTTTGAACAAAAGTAGGATCTATCACTCTTGAAACAGGGATGTCTGTTTCTTTATATTTAAAAATAAAATAGTTTGGTGCAGCAGTAGGGTTACTGCTTGCAGTGCTGGTGACTTGGGTTCAGGAACGGGCCTGTGATGTCATGGACAAGCCAGGGTGAGGAAGATTGAGTGTCCTACAGGATACTCAACTCTGGGGCAGAACGACAGCAAAGTCTGCCACAGTACCACTGCCACCTGGGTGACCATGGTTGGCCGTGCAGTCAGAGGGCACTTTAGAGGAAGGACACTAGCCAGAGTCACTTGCAACCACACTAATGTGTGCTCTTGCACAGTTAGTGCCCCTGCTGAGTGTGCAGGATGAGGCCAGTGCTTCCCACACTCGATGGACTAACGGGGGGATAGCCGCCCCCAGTTGAATCCAACATGTAAACAAGCATGTCTCTGTGGATCCCCTGGAAGGAGGGGTAGGTGCTTTTGAAGGGGTTGGACAGTGCTGGAAGCAGGTAGGCTAAAGGAGGCATCACCGATGAACGGGAGAAAAATAATATATAAAAAATTGTTTTTACACTTTAAAATTATTAGAAATCATTATTATTTATATAGGATGTGGGGACTGTCTCTCCAGCTGTAAGAATGTCACTTTTGGTTCGTGGTTCTCACACCCTAGGAACACATGAGACACTTTTACAGCCATACAAGGCAATCCTGCCCGCCTATAAATAAATGGTTCTTGCATGCAGATTTGGAAAAAAGTAGCAGGGTCCACTTTTAGAGAGAGAGAGAGAGACACTTTGGGTGTCTCTTACAGATATGAGCAGGCCATGACCAAGGGGTGCAGGAGATGCAGTTGCAGTAGGGCCCTGCACTGTCGGGACCCACTGCCGTAGAGGTCAGTATTAAGAAAATGTTTTATTGTCTCAGACAAACTTGCAATTTTCTGTTTGTACGTGGCTTATCCATTTGAAATTGGGACTTTCAGCAGTAGCAGCATTGGAGTCTGTGCTGCAGATTCCAACTCTAGTTTCACGGGACAGGGGGAGGAATACAGAACAAAGAAGCAACAGAGACCCAATCTTGGTGCCAGTGTCCCAGGAGAAGCAGGGACAAATCACATTGTTCAGGTCCTTGATCCTGGTACCAGCAAAGGGGGAGGCGGGGAGGGAATCATGGAGAAACTATGAATGCTGTGTAGGACTGATACAAAAGAACCTACTCTAAATACTTAATATGCATTAATGGTTACTTTACAATTTTTAGTGGGGAGGTAGGGCCCTACAAAATATTTTGCAGAGGGCCCTTTAAGCCGTTGACACAACACTGGATATGAGTGTCACCTCTTGCATCCTGATTTACTGTAACAGGGTTTGTGGCACTTACGTGGAAAGAACATGTGAGGAGAGCCTCCTGCACCAATACGAGACACCCAAAGTGTCCTTATAAATATATATTTATACAACAGGAGTGGGGGTAAAAATGTCAAGATTAAAGTGATATATTGGCTGATGACAACAGTAACTGCAAAATATCAAAAATACATTGCTGTTACTTTCCTCACAGTAGATATCTGGTAGGTTAGTATCAGAACAGAATACTAAACCAATCAGGGAGCAGCTTTCATGGTGCTGATGACTTTGAAACACCTAGTGCAGTACAGAAGCCAGCAGCAGAAATCAAACAGAAACAGTACATTTTCAAACAATCTGCAGATTTTAAGTTAAAGTAGTAAACTGATGTTTTATAAATCAGACATGCAATGGTCTGTCTCAGACACCTGTTCTGTATTTCTCTGTCTTTCTTGTGATATCTTGGTGGCACTCTGCTTGTGGGTTTCCTAGCTCAGGGACGGGTGTGGGGGCGCTGAGTGCATTGAAGTGATGAAGTGCCGACACTGACATCTGTTGGTGAAAGGAGCCATCTACTCACTGGAGTAACCGGGAAACGTGAAGGGAAAACAGGGTAATAACCCCAATTATACAATGGCAAGAAAGAATCCTGGCTCCTGATTGGTCAGTTGGCCATCACAGCAGGGATGCTATCCTGGCATAACATCCCTGCTGATCATTTAGCAGATGACCTCATAGATTGTTTGCATCTTTTCTTAAAAAAATTTTGAAACACTAAAAAAAAAATCTTTTAAATTATTTTTTTTCTGTATAAAACAATGAGCCATTGTATAATAGGAATAATGCCCTCCAGGGTGGGTGTTATGCTGGGATAACATCCCTTCTCGGGTGTTGGATGCCCTCTGCCGGTGGCCTCGGGCACAACCACCCGAGGTGGGATGTTATCCCAGCATAACACCCACCCTGTCGGGCATTATTCCTTTAATAAAAAGCTCCTTAAAGTTCTATAATATCGTAAATATTGACCATCTTTTTAAGTCATTTGCTGATTATTCTTGTGTTTGCAAAAAGTTTGCCTTATTCCTAATATATTCTTGGGGTAACTCCTTTTCTGCTTGACGATTGTTAACACATTTTTTTTTTAGATTAATGAGATGCCGTGAGACAGAAAGAGAGTACAGTCGCTTCACAGACACTTCGTGAGCCCACTATAGGTATGCCAAACATGCTGTCCAAGAGACTCCTGCAGGCAGCAAGAGGAAAGAAGAACATCTCAGTCCCAGCTTGAAGGAATTAAACAGAGATTCATGTGGAGTTACCCTGAGGGGGCTCAGCCCCCATCAGAATTCAAAGTGCTGGCTATATGAGTGGCTTGCAGGCTTTAACCAGTCGAAAAAGATTACTATAAGCAAATAAGTGACCATAACAGCTTGTATGGCTGAATGATCTGTTAGATTGAAAAGGGTGAATTTAATTAATTAGTACAGGAGACATGAAATGAAATGTTGCTAAGAAAAAATTTGTTAAAATGCTTGTAGCTTGGAACATACCAGCAATGACTCAAGTGGACTTTTAATCCTTTAACCATTTGTTGGGGGATGGGATGCATAGGAAATATTGTTGCACTCATGAGCAGGAAAGTATGAAGACATGGGTGTAGGGGAGTGCGGGCTGTCTTGCTAAAGCACTCCCTTCATATCATGGGGTGGCACTGGGTGGTGCAGCACAAATGGTAACAAACAGGAGGAGTGAGAGAAAATGCAGAGGGGCCTGAAAAAAACGGGGGGAGGAGCACTGGTATTTTTGTATCTAGGCTTCATGAGACAGCGTTGTTCTGCCCTTTGGAATCATCTTTCTGCCAGTGCTGGTAACAGACTCTGCTTAAGGAAGTCATCAGTAATTGTATCTCAGGGCAGCAGTTTCACTGTGCCGTCAAGATACATCCTTTGTATGTGCCATGAATTTATTTTTATATTTTACAGAATATTCACCCAGAATGGCCCAGCTAAGATGTAGTATCTCATGGAGGGGGAGGGCAAGTCATGCTGCTACCCATTTTCACAGCTGGGAGAGACTGAAGCACAGGGTGCTGGGCAGTGACTTGCTGAAGGTCACACAGTGAACCACTGTAACTAGTGGGATTCAAACCTGGATATCTCCTGTGTCACAGTTCAGTACTGTGACCACTAGATCACACTGCCCCCAGCATTATCAGTTTGGTTGTTCACTGTGTGGCCATGTTAAAATGCTGATAATTTCTCTGCTGATTGCCCCAATTCAAATTAGCGTTCAAAATTTCAACATCTCTGATTATGTTCAGTTCTTGTGCGACAGAAGTTGACTGCAAAACCCTGAATGCCCACTGCATGTGGGAGCACCTTTTGCCATACGAAATATTCAAGAATATAATTGGAGCCTTGTATAGTGGCACTGGCAGGCTGCATGTTGTGGTGCCATGTGGGAGCCCCGAATTCCCTATCTTAATCCAACTTGTAGCCCTTGGCTAGATGAGTCTCAAGAGTGATGTCAAGGCAGCATTCTGTAATTCTGGGCAAGGATGCGGCCAGTCCCGCTGTAACAAGGCCACATGATCAAGCAATGTGAGCAGTCAGATGTCATGGGCTCCCTCATATCGTAGCCCCTTTCCCCTCAGCAATGACTGCATGGCAAAAGCAAGCCTTTTAAGATGAGGGGGAGAAAATTGTGGAAATAGTTCTTGCTGTAAGATGACGGCCATCAGCATTCTCAGGTCCTGCGCTTCCCAGCCATGGTTGTCCAGTGAAGTCCCCAGGGGTGTGGCCCGATAGGGGTGGCCAATATGTTGCCAGTGTGGCCAGGCCATTAATTAGTAGTTCCGGCATTTTGGGCAGACTGGATGGACCTTGGGTGTTTTTCTGCCTGTATCGTTGTTTGTGAAAAGCTATAGGTGTCCGTCAGTCTGAAAAATAAAACATAAGCCCTTTATAGGTCAGATGGTTGGGTGAAAGTGGTTGCCCACATGACTAGAAAGAAAAAAGTACCATAGTAATCTTGTTTCTTCCCAGTGATACTCAAATATTCATAACTTTCTGCAGTGTGCCTTTAAGCCAGAACTACCCGGAGAGGATAGAACACATGCAAATGATGAAACTCTGCATGTGACAACTATTCAGATGCTGCCTTGAACTAACTGCCTTAGTTCTAAACCCCTCAGATTTGCTGGACACCTGGAAAGGCAGGCCCCCAAGAACTATGAATACTGAAGAGTATTAGTAATCAATAATAATCAAATTTAATAATAATAAAACCCTTAACCCCTAAATAAACCCTCCAACTGGAGGGGTAAAAACACCAGATTCCCCCCAAAATGTCAGAGTCACCGGGGACACAACATGCATGGTCAGTCAAATTGTGCCAGAAAGTGGCATGGATACCCCTGAGAACACAGTATGCAGGAATGCAGAGGCTAAAGGTTCTGGAAGAGGAGGTGGGGTGGGAAGTTATGAATACCTGAGTATCACTGAGAAGAAGCAAGATTACTATGGCAAGTAATTTTTTCTTCTAACCCCAGTAATACTCAAGTATTCCTAACTTTCTGCAGACTATCATGCAGTGCCTTTGGAGATGGGCACAGAACCTTATTTAGGAAACAGACTTTGCAGGACTGCTGTGCCAAATCTAGCATCACCCCTGGATAGAATATCCAGGTTGTAGTGCTTTGTAAAGGTGTGTACTGTTTTCCAGGTAGTTGCTTCACAGATGTCAACTAGTGGAACATGCCTGGCAACTGCTAAAGTAGCAGCTGTCCCTCTTGTGGAATGGACCCTCAATCCTGTTGGAGGCTCCCTTCCAGCTTTAGTGTAATAGAACTGGTTACACTGAACTATCCATCGAGAAATTTACCTTTTCAATGCTAGGTTATTCATTCCCACATTCCTATATGTCAGGAACAGCTGTTTTTTGTCCTGCCTATGGTCCTTAGTGGCTGTCATGTAATAGCTGAGAGCGCTCTTGACATCCAGACTGTGAAGCCTTCTTTCACCAGAAGTGGAATGCTCAGTGAAAAAGACCAGTAGGATAATGGACTGGTTCAGGTAGAAATCGGAAACTACTTTAGGGAGAAATTTCCTGTTTGTCCTCAGGACCACTTTACCCCGTGGAATGAAATGTAGTCCTGTTCAATGCAGAGAGCCTGAAGCTCACTGATTCTTCTTGCAGAACTAATTGCCACCAGGAAAACTTTTCCAAGTGACATATTTCAGATGAGCAGAGGACATGGGCTCAAAAGGAGGTCCCATGAGCTTAGCTATGCACATGTTAAGGTCCCAGGCTGGTACCGGTTCCCTATGAGGGGGATGCAGATGGGTCAAGCCCTTGAAGAACCTCCTGAAGATAGGGTCTGAAGCTATTGTCACATTTCTTCCAGCAAAAATGTAAGGAGATGCTGCAGCCAGGTGTACCTTAAGGGTGCTGGGCTGCAGCCCCAGGGAGTGTAAATAAGAGAGGTAATCAAGAACAGCTGGAACCCCAGCCTGTGCTGGTACCAGATCCCTAGCCGAGGACCAGATAGATAACTTTTTCCATTTTGAGGCATAGGTTTTCTTAATAGAAGGCTTCCTGTAACCTCTCAGGATGTCCAAAATGGCTTCAGAGAGGTGTAAACCTGTGTATTCTGGGTCTTCAAGAGCCAGGCTTTGAGATTGAGAGACCTGAGATTCGGATATAGAAGTCTCCCCTGGTTGGAGGTTAACAAGTTGTGCCTCCGAGGGAGATGTATTGGCTCGGCTACAGACATGGAGAGCAGAAGAGAGTACTGTGGCTGCCTGGGCCAGTCTGGGGCTATCAAGATCATTGATGCTGACTGGGACCTGAGTTTGAGCAGTACCTTGTACACCAGAAGGAAGGGAGGAAAAGCATATAGGTGTTTCCTTGACCAGTCCAAAGCCAGAGCATCCAGAGGTAGTGTGCCCTGATCTGGTGGTCTGCAACAGTATTGAGGCAGGTGGTAGTTCTGGTGGGATACGAACAAGTCTATCTGTGGGATGCCCCACCTCCCTAAGATTACTTCCATTACTTGCCTGTTCAGAGTCCATTCGTGATAGGCCTGGTTGATTCGACTCAAAGCATCTGCTAGGGTGTTGTCCTTCTTGTGGCAGGTGGATGGCCTGCAGGGGAAACTCCCAAGGAGTAAGCCAGGCTCCAAATGTTCATGGCCTCTGTGCAGAGAGGACCTGACCTGGTGCCTCCTTGCTTGTTTATGTAGTACATTGTGGTGGTATTGTCTTTTCTGACCTGTACCACCTTCCCTTGTACCAGTGTTGTAAAGGCCTTTAGTGCCAAAAACAGTGCTCTGAGTTCCAGCAAGTTTATGCACTGGAGTGAATCTGCACTTGACCAAGTGCCCTGGGTTGTGTGGTCCCCTGGATGGGCACCCCACCCCAGTGGAGATGCATCTGTTGTGAGAACAACTGATGGAGATTCTCATTGGAAAGGAACCCCTTCCCTCAGGTTGGATTCCTCTTTCCACCACTGAAGTGCTTGTAACAGAGTTTTTGTTACTAGAGTTATCTTTGAGGAGGGATCTGTTCTCTGGCATCAGGCATCATTAGCTGGAACTGGATGTCTCTCATTTGGAAACTGAATCCTAGGACTGTGCCTGTGGCTGCAGCCATGTGGCCTAGGAGTTATAGGAACTGCCTTGCAGTTTTTCTCTCATGCAGGCTGAATGAGTTTGCAGTCAGCTGGAGACTTCTTACCCTGTAGAGAGGCAGGTAGACCCTGTCATGCAGGGTATTGATCTCTGCTCCTATGAACTGAACTCCTGTGCATGTAGGAGGACTGATTTTTTTGTTATTTATTAGGAACCCCAGGGACTCAGGAAGCTCCAAGGTGGTTTACAGATGCTGTCTGATGTGGTCTGGTGATTTTCCTACCACCAGCTAGTCCTCCAAATAGGGGAACACCATGACTCCCTGTCTTCGAAGGTGTGCCACTAGCACTGCCAAGCGTTTTATGGATACCCTTGGGGTCGAAGTTAGGCAGGATGGCAGGGTTGAAAACTGATGAGAGTCTGAACCTGAGATATTTTCTGTGAGACTCTCTTATGGGGATGTGGAAATAGGCATCTTTTAGGTCCAGTGATGCTGACCAGTCTCCTTTTGGAGTGTTGGCAGAATCAGTGCCAAAGTTACCATTTTGAACTTTGTTTTTTTGAATGTTTGTTTATACCCTGAGGTCCAGGATGGGCCGCCACGCCCCATTTTTCTTTGTGGTAAGGAAGTACCTGGAATAGAAACCCTTTTCTGTCTGCTGAACTGGGACATGTTCTTCTGCCTTTGACAGCAGCAGGTTTCGAACCTCTGCCTCCAGCAGCTTCTTCTCTGTGAGGGAGGGTGAACTGAACACCCTGGTTCTGAGAAGAGGAAGTGATTTGAAATTCAGAGACAGTCCCTGACACACTACCTTCAGGACCCACTTGTCCGTGGTGATCCTTTGCCAAGCCTGGAAGTAGAGAGACAGTCTGCCTCTGACAGGTACAGAGGAGGCGGCCTGTGAAGACACGTCAGGATGTTTGCTTGCTTTGGAGTTGAGGCTGGGTTTGAGATCCCCGCCTGGAACCCCTTCTGCCCCTACTGCTGAAGTACCCTTGCTGGGGGTACTGTTGGTATTGGGGTGCAGCCATTGGGTGGAAAAAGGGCCTAGTGTGAAAGGACCGTCCCCTGCCTCCTTTCCATAGGGTCTGGTAGATGGAGGCTTTCTCCTTAGCAGAGCTACTCTTGAAGGTGGCTTTGTATTCATTCACCTTCTTCATATGAGCCACTGTTGATTCTCCAGAAAGTGAATTTTCCTCCAAGGGAAAGTCTAGAACCTTTGGGTATCCTGAGTAAGATTTGTAGCTCTTAGCCTGGCATACCTTCTTTTGAGCAACAGTGTTTGCCATCCATCTGGCTGCTGTGCCATTGGTATCAGCAGCCAGTGCAGAAAGAGTCTGTGGAATTGGGGAGGGGCCTTAGACAAGTAGCACGCATGGTAACCTTCTCGGAGGTGCTGCCTGTCTGTGGCGTAGGAGAGACTAGGGTGCTCCACACCATGGAATTCAATCAGTGGTTGAAAAACTGGTGCAGAGCTCAGGGCTTTGGCTTCACTGGAGACTGGAGGTCCACCTGGAGTGATGCAAGCCTATACTGGCATGATGGGCTGCATCTGTCCAGGAGGGGAACCAGGATCCTAGGTGATAGGTTTAAATGCTTCATTGGCAAGCATTTAAACTATCCAAGGGGGGAGGCACTGGAAAGGAGCAGAGAAATCCTAGCCCCCCCAAAAAAAGTCACAGTAGTAAGTGCGGTAAACTCCAACATAGAAATGTTTATAGGGAGAAGGGAAGGGGTAAATGGTGAAAGTGACAAAGGCAAGAAGGTCAGGGATGGGGCAAAAAGGAGTAAGGCCATCAGAATATTGAGGGTAATGAGTACCAATGCCCATAGTCTGGGCAACAAGCTCCCTGAACTGGTGGCCTTGATGGAAGAGAGATGTCTGGATATCGTAGCAGCCACAGAAACATGGTACACAGAGAACCATGACTGGGATGTTAACATACCAGGGTACATAACCTACAGGAGAGACAGGGAGGGGAGAAGAGGGGGGAGTAGCTCTCTGTGTAAAGGAAGGGATATAAGCAACTGAACAAGAGAGTAAACAGGGAAGAGAGAAGGCACTGTGGGTCACCTTGAAGACTGGAAATGGCACCACAATCTGCACAGGGGTTGTGTACAGACCCCCATATCAGGGGGAGGCAGTGGACAAGGATATGATAGAAGGCATTCTTAGGATGGCAGAGAAAGGGGAGGTACTGTTGATGGGAGACCTGAATATGCCAGATGTTAACTGGAGCACATTTGCTGCAGCCACATCCAACAGCAGGGCCATTCTCAATGCCCCACAGGTGGCATGCCTCAGACAGCTAGTTGGAACCCACTCGTGAGGAGCAATCTTAGACCCTCGTACTCTCAAATGGGGACAGTGAGAGGATCTCAGATCTAGAAGTGGGTTGCCATCTGGGAACAAGTGACCATCAAACAGTGTGGTTCACGTTAAACTCAGCTACAGAGTCAAGCCATACAAAGTGAGGGTACTGGACTTCAGGAGGGCTGACTTTGGCAAGATGGGAGGTGCCTCAGAAAAGCACTTGCAAACAGGCTAGAAGGAGGGTGGAGCAACAATGGGGAATCATCAAAACTGTCATCACAGAGGCAACAAGCCTTTGTGTGAAGCAAATAAATCAAAATGAAAGAAAAAGCCACTATGGTTCTCAAAAGAGGTGGCGGGAAAGTCAGGGAGAAAAAGATAGCATTCAGGAAGTATAAGGAAACACAGAAGGAGCAGGACAGAGAGCTGTACCAGTTAAGGCAGAAGGAAGCAGGGAGGGAAGTCAGAATAGCAAAGGCTCAAACTGAGGAAAAGATAGCCAACTCGATTAAGAAGGGGGATAAAACCTTTTATAGGTACATCAGGGGGCGTAGAAAGACAAAGGGAGGGATAATGAGGCTGAATAGAATCAGCGGTGGGTGGACAGAGGGGGACGGTGAAAAAGCAGGGATACTGAACGAATATTTCTGCTCAGTATTCACAAAAGAGGAGGGGGAGGTGCCAAATCCAATTAACAGAAGCACTCTTGATAGGGGGGTAGATCCCAGTCCTTTCACAGACGAAAGGGTTCTGAAAGAACTCCTAAAACTGAAGGTGGACAAAGCAATGGGGCCTGATTGAATTCACCCAAGAATTCTAAAAGAATTAAGGGGAGAACTAGTGAAACCACTGACTACCCTTTTTTAACAAATCATGGGAGGATGGTGTGGTACCCGAGGACTGGAGGAAGGCTGATGTGATTCCCTTTCACAAAAGTGGGACCAAGACAGAGGCAGGAAACTACAGACCTGTCAGTTTGACCTCTGTGGTAGGGAAAGTGATGGAATCACTTCTGAAGGAAAGATGTGTTGAGTACCTAGAGGCCAGTGGGGCTGGGACCCAAGGCAGCATGGGTTCCAGCGGGAAGGTCATGTCAGATGAATCTAATTGATTTCTTTGACTGGGTGACCAAAGTAGTAGACCAGGGAGGGGCTGTGGACATGGTCTACCTAGACTTTAGCAAGGCATTTGACCAGTCCCACACAAAAGATTAATAGTCAAATTAACCAGCCTGGGAGTGGGTCCCAGGGTGGTAGCCTGGGTAAAACATTGGCTGGACAACAGGACACAGAAGGTAATTGTAAATGGAGTCCACTCTGAAGAAAGAGGGATTACTAGTGGGGTACCGCAGGGTTCAGTACTGGTCCAGTCCTTTTTAATGCCTTTATAAGTGACATTGCAAAGGGACTGGAAGGAAAAGTATGCCTCTTTGCAGATGGCACAAAGATCTGCAACAGGGTTGATACATAAGGAGGCATGGAAAGGATGAGAAGGGACTTGGCAAGGTTGGAGGAATGGTTGGAAGTATGGCAGCAAGGATTCAATGCAAAGAAGTGCAAAATAATGCACATGGGAAACAAACCAGGGGAAGATTACACAATGGGGGGGGGGGTAGTAACAACAAAAAAGGAAAGGGACCTGGGGGTAATCATATCAGATGACCTTAAGGTTAACAAGCAGTGTGAGAAGGCAGTAGGGAAGACTGGAGGTATACTGGGATGCATAGGGAGAGGCATCACCAGCAGAAAACAGGAAGTTGTTATCCCTCTGTACAGACAGTTGGTGAGACCCCATCTGGAGTACTGTGTCCAGTTCTGGAGACCCCATCTCCGCAAGGACATAGACAGGATAGAGGCAGTCCAGAGGAGGGCAACTAAAATGGTGCAGGGTCTGCAAGAGAAGCCATACGAGGAGAGACTAAAGGTGCTTAATATGTATACCCTTGAGGAAAGGAGGGAGAGGGAGACATGATAGAAACTTTTAAGTACCTCAGTGGAATCAACAAAGTCCAAGAGGGTAGCATCTTTCAGAAAAGAGATGCGCAAGAACAAGGAAACAATTTAAAGATAGAGGCGGTTCAGGGGCAATGTGAGGAAGTATTTTTACAGAGAGGGTAGTGGATGCATGGAACAGCCTTCCTGAGGGAGGTTGTGGGGTATAAAACTGTGGAGAATTCAAGAATGCATGGGACAGGCATTAGGCAGTTCTTTCGGGGGGGGGGAGGAAGAAATAGGCTGTTGGTTAACCAGGATCTGCGGCTTATCCTGTAGGTAGGGAAATGGGCAGACTAGGTGGGCCAAGCGGTCCTTATCTGTCGTCAAAGTCTATGTTTCTATTTGGAACTGATACTTGGCTGCATCTAGGCCAAACCTGGCAGTTTCTGCCAGGTCATCAGATACGGGTGAAGGGACTTTCTGTGCCATGGCCAATATAGATTGCCATAAGGACTTCTGGTACTGGGCAACATAGGGTTGGAAATTTGCCTAATAGCCAAAGAAGCTGACAAGTATCCTTTCTTGGCCATACTGTCGATCTTCCTGGACTCCTTATCCAGTGGATGAGAAGCCAAAGGCACCTTAGCCTTGTCATGTCACAGGCAGCTGCCTGTACCACCCCCTGGTGGTCAGAGTGGGAAAACAGAAACTCTGCCTCTTCCTTTTCTAATTGGTACTTCTTATCCAGCCTCTTATCAAAGGGGGAACAGAATTAGGGGTCTGTAAAATCTTCAAGATATTCTTCTTGAAGAACTTATTGACTGGCAAGAGGAGTGTCTTTGTGGGTGTTAACCCCATCATTTCGAGGTATTCCACCTCTTCTTCATCCTCTGTTTGTTCTTTTGTGGTGATGTCCAAGGCATCAGCCATCTTCCTCACAAAAGTAAAATGTGAGGAATAATCCTCAGTGGTTCTAGGAGGTGAACCAAAATCTTGCTCGGGAGACCTCGGGCTCAGTGGCTTCCCCTTCATATGCCTCTTCATCATAATCCTCATCCTCAATAAAAGAAGATTTACTAGTGCTGCCAGTCTGTCCAGCTGGGACTGGGACAGGTGGCTGCTGGCCAGTGGGGAAAAAGATCTTGTAAAGCCTGGACCACTTTAAAGGCCTGAGCAATTTTAAGAGGAGAAGGTAGTACTAGAGCACGCACAGAAATCCCCTTTTTCTCAGTTGGGGGTTCTGTGTGCTTTGTTTCCTTTGACTTTTTTGAGGGAACTGGGGAGTCAGCCAGTTCAGCAAGCCTCTTAGTGCCCTTGTCACCCATCTCAGGGGTTGAGGCAATTATTGAAGTGGTTTCACCCACAGCAGAAGAGGGTATCGGTTGGTCAGAGCCAGAGGGACTCTTAGGTGGAGGAAGTTTTTTCTTGAACTGTTCCAGGCGTTTCTCCACTGTTTTTTTTCTGGGAAGGTTTTACAGATATCACATTCCCCATTAAGGTGATCATATCCAAGGCAAACCACACACAGACTATGTTTGTCTGCCTTAGCAAACACTACCCCACAATCAGAAATTTTTTTAAAACCAGATTTACGGGTTTTCTTTTTAGGTTACTCTTACATTTTTTCAGAAACTGATTAAAATGTTAACTGCTAAACTATTTAAATGTTTATACAAAAAATTTTGCGGTTGCGGTCAGTTCCCGAACCAATAATGAACCGATGGGAAGCGGAACCAATGAGAAAAATGAACTGAGACTAGCGGTTCAGTAACTGATAACGCAGTTACAAAAATAAATATTTAAAATAACTTTTAAATAAACTAAACGAGGTTTTTTAGTCAGAAACCCCTGAAAACAACTAAACTAAGTCAGTTCCCCACCAGTTATACTGAACCGGGAAGAACCGATGAAAAGTATTAAAATAATGTTAAACTAGGTTTAATTACCAGTAACAAATAGTAAAAGGCAGCAAATGAAAGAAAAAGATACTTATATGTTTTTATAAGTTTCTTCACGTCACAGGAACAAGTTGAAGTGCGAGACTCTTAGCGAATAGACTACAGACGGAGAGTGAAATCTGAGGGGTTTAGAAGTAAGGCAGTTAGCGCAAGGCAGCATTTGAATAGTTGTCACATGCAAAGAGTTTCATCATTTGCATGTGTTCTATCCTTTCCGAGCAGTTCTGGCTTAAAGGCACACTGCAGAAAGTTAGGAATACCTGAGTATTACTGGGGTTAGAAAGCATCATAACTGTCTGGAATCATTAGATTTTCTGTACTGCCATTGGAGCCTGCCGTGGGATAGGTGATGGACTACAGAGTATACAGACTGTATTATTGTGCCTAAGATTCACTAAAACATGGAAAGGAAAGGGCAGGAAAAGATTTGGCATCCATCCATCCAGTCTGCTTTTAAACCCCACTTGAAGCTACACTGAGATGCCCTCTCTTTGTCCTCCTCACCCTTCCTTGAATGATAATCCCTTTGTAGCCATCCCAGCCATTTTTTTTCAATCAGTAGTTTTTTCTCCCCTCCAGCACCCTCTTGGCCCCATCACTTTTTTTAATTCAAAGTTTATTAGAATTTTCTGTTGAACAATACAGTAAACAGTACAATATCTTTATATGGAAATACATACTTATAAGACATAAATATATATTTAAAAGGGTATCAAGCACAATACAATTCAAATGGATTACTTTACAATTCTGATCAAGCCTTACATCCTAATTTTCTTAGAGGTTGTATGTATTTGTATAATAATAAACCATAAAAATAATATGTGTCTTCATGTGCTTCCTGCAGAGCAGTAGGTTAGGAACACACCCCATATATCCAAAAATATATCATTTTTATCTATTATTGAGTAACTGATTCTCTCATTATTTGCTACCCCTTCCAGGGAGTTTAAGCATTGTTGCAGAGAGGGTACATCTGCTTTCAGTTTTTGAGAAGGAGCCTCTTAAATGCTAGAGCTACTGACAAGACCCATACTTTCTTTAATTTTGGAATGTTTGTTAGCATACTAACATCACCAATGATGAACAGCATCGGAGACAGTGGGATAGGGAGACCAGTTGTAGTCTGATACAAGGCACACATTTGTTTCCAGTGATCTAGAACCCCTGTGCAGAACCAGAGTAAGTGTGCTAACCCTGCATCAGACATCCCACATTTCCAGCATTGATCACTGTCATTCAATCCCAAACTAAATAATTGCCTGAGGGAGTAATAATAATAATGAACAATTTTAAACTGTATTAGTTTACCCTGTATTTCTTTAGAGGATTTGGATGCATTTACCCACACCTTGTTCCAAACAGGACGAAATAATTTGCCCTAAGTCTGCCTGCCATTGAAGTCTGGCATGTTCTGTCAGACGTCTGCCTCATTTAATAATTTATATATTAAACTAAAGCCTTTTGGAAGGCAAGCTATTTTCAACAGTACATCCCGTTCTACACTGGGGGAAGTATATAGTTAGGGTGTAAGAATTTACCTAAATAAAACTCCTTATTTGTAGGTATTTACAGAAATCAGTCTTATGAGTCTCAAAGGATGCTAGCCTGTTATCAGCATCAAGCAAATCACCCAATACTCAATACCTTTCTTCTTCCACCCTGTGTCCCTCAGAACTTTGTTATTAGGAGTAATCAATGGGCTCCCCATAGAGGCATAAGTTGTAAAGGGACAAATTTGACCTTTTTCAAACAGTGAAACTTTTTGCATGCTGGTGTTGAAATCTGAAGCACTGGGTGATTGGCAAGGTAACAAGGGGTGGATACAAAAAATAAATCAGGTAGGTCTAATGGATCAGTTAATTCTCTATTTTAACCCATAAAGGCGTATCGACTATTATTTTGGAGAAACCAGTAGTGCTTTAGCTTGAAAACCCAAAAATACCCTTGCCACCATGGTAATGCTAAACCCCCACTACTTAATGGAGCTCTAAGTTTGGCTTTGGAAAACCTAGGAGGTTTTCCATCCCTCAAGAAGGTAGAGATCTTTCTATCTTCTTGAACTACACCATAGGAATGTTTGCTAATACATTGTTCATGAAATAGCACAATCTACGGGTGTCTATCATTTTCATTGAATTAATCTTGCCCCATAAAGATAAATGCAGTTTGGCCCATCTATCTAAATCTGACCTAAGTTCTTCTATAAGTTTGGACATATTAAAGTCTAATGTTTTCTCAACAGAACTAAAAAAGTCAACCCTCAAGTACCTTGGGCCATCCTTGGGCCATTTAACATCTAAACTAGTATCTACTTTGTTTTTCCCGGTATCTGAGTCAGAAAGCAACAAACGTTCTGACTTAGACCAATTAACATATAGGCCTGTTATTTCACAAAAAAACTGTAACAATTCTTTAACTTTCAACAAAGAGACTGCTGGCCGAGTAAAGGTTAAAAGAATATCGTCTGCAAAGGCAAGAACTTTGTTGATATAGTTCCCTGTTTGTATCCCATGGATATTATTAGACAGCATTATTCTTCCTATAAGAGGTTCTAAATCTATAGCAAGGATAAAAAGAAGTGGGGAGAGAGAACATCCTTGCCTAGAACCTCTTCTCAAATAGAATGGAGAAGACCTAAGACCATTTGTAATTATGCATGCTCTGGGGCATGCATATAAAGTTTGCACCCAAGAAATTAGGTTAGGCCCCAAATTATTTAAGAACTTTGAGTAAATAAGACCATTCTAAAGAATCAAACGCCTTAGCTATATCCAAAGATATTGCTGTGGAAGGCTGTTTTCTATTTTGGGGTGATTTGGCTAACCACAGAATTGAAAAGAGTCTACGAAAATTATCGGTAGCTTGTCTATTTTATAGAAAACCTACCTGTTCTTTTCCCACCAATTTGTTCAATAATTTGGAAAGTTTGACAACTAGTACTTGGGCTATTATTTTGTAATTGAAGTTCAGAAGGAATACAGGCCTGTAATTCCCGCATTCAAGAGGATCCTTACCTTTTTTAGCCAATAAGCTTATATATGCCTCATCCATTGAGTCTGGAAGAGATCTATCCTTAAAAAAATCCTGAAATGCCCTTAACAGATGAGCTATTACATTAAGTATTTATAGCATTCACCTGATAATCCGTCAGGACCTGGACTTTTGCCTTTGGGAGCATTTACGATAGCTTCTGAAATTTCATGTAGAGTAAGGGGCTTGTCTAGTAATTGCTTATCATGCAGTGATTGAGACGGAAGATTAACTTTTTCCAGAAACTTCTCCATTTGACCCTCCTGCATTGAGCCCTATGATCTGTACAATTTTTCATAAAATTCTTTAAAACACCTATTAATTCCCCCCTGTGTGTAATTCCCCCTGACTTAAGTCTAATACCATTGATGTTATTCTGATTGTGCATTTTTTGTAATCTGTAAGCTAAGAGTTTACTGGATTTCTCTCCCATATCCCAGTATTTCTGTTTGACTTTAAACGAGCATATTCAATTTTGCAGGAATTAATTTTATTATTGTTATATTTTAGACTCGTAACTTTATACAGTAAGTCCTTTTTTTTTTTTTTTTTTTTTGCAGGGCTTCCTTTTAATTCTGACAAAGTGTCGCTTAAGTCTTTTTCTAACATTTGTAAATGCTTGAGTTCTTCTTTTTCCTCCTGGAAGCAAATCCTATAATACCCCCCCCCCCAATAAAGGCCTTATAGGCATTCCATATTATCTTATCTGATACTTCTCCATTGCAGTTTATGTTAAAATAATCTTCTGTTACCTCCTTAACCCAATTTCTGAACCCGTCACTGACCTTCTCACGGACTTACTGGTTATTGACCATTTGCTCAGAACCTCAATGGATGGGTGGCCCGCTGCTTCAGTCATGCGAGAGCCTTGGGGGGGGGGGCAGCCATGAGCAGACCAGCATCTTCTTTTTCTGTTTTCTTTCTCTGGGCCATAGCGTCAGGACACGTGTGACAAACGTGTCACACTAAAATCCTGTGCCTTGTAAACTCCTGCTGTGCTGCCACCTGGCCTCTGCTAGGTGGCAATCTCTGCAGTGGGACCTGGTGTCCCCCCCCCCGAGAAAGGAGAGCTGCCATTGGGCGCTTAATCCTCCCTCACCCAGCCAGCCCACCGAGCAACCCTTGTCCATGCCCAACCCTAGATCACCAGCTTGGGGGGGGTGCAGAATCGCAACTGTTCCTCCACTGGGCCAGCTGTCCCAACCATTTTTAAACAATAAGCAGTATTTTTGTGCATAGATAACTGTGCTGCATAGGCTATTCCGCCTCTCCACTACCATCCCATGAAAATGTACTTCCTAACATCTTTTCTGCCCCCCCCCCCGATAACTTTAAATTGTGACTGGGCGAGGGTACTGTGTGGAATAAACCTATAGAAATGCACAAAGGAAAGCCTGGAGATATACATGGGCTATTGATTGACCGATGCTTATGCCACTCCTTGTTTGGTCAGTCGGAGATTCTGAGTAAGCCCTCCTTCCCTGGACTACCAGTTGGCTTGCCTCTGAAATTTGCCCAACCCCAGCAAGTCTTAGTACGAGACTCTGGGGCTAGGGTTACCACCTGTCCCTGTTTCCTCAGAAAGTCCTGATTTGGGCAGCTGTGTCCTGCAGAAAAACATAAAAAATACTACATGTCCTGACATTATAGCATTTATTTTATTTCTTAAATTCTGGTGACCGGGTAAGCCCACTGAGCCCCAGAGGTCCCTTTTTCAGGGGCAACCCAGGATTACATAGCATTGATAAATAAAACAGTATGATAACAGTCAGCACTGGTTACATGTGATGCAAGCAACATACAGTCGTGGTGGCATACAGGAATGTAGCAGAACATTGGGGGAAACAAGAAAAAAGAGGAGGGGGTGAGCCACATTGCTGATACATATTGCTTGACCTAGTAGATGCACACTAGAGGTAGTATAGGACTGGGAGATTCAATTGTCCGTGGGGTGGTCCCAGGTGCCCTTACAATGGCAATTGGTAGCTGCCACCATGTGGCCCTTAAGCCTAATGCGGAAACTTTTGATAGAAGGTGCTTCCTGCACCCCAGGAGGGAGTAAGTTCCACAGGTGCAGAACCAGTTTGAGCTGACACCCCTACCTTGGTTCTTACTCGGGGACAGCTAGGAGGTTTGGTCTGTTCTGCGGAGGAGCCGGGGATTGGTTTTTAGCGCAGTGAGTCCAGAGAGGCTAGGTGGAGGAGTTGGGCTGATTAACTTGAAGGTTTGGCATAGCAGAGGGTACCAGAGATGAGCGTCCAGTGAGGGCCAATTTAGTAAGGATAGGGTGTCTCAGTGGTGGTTCCTGGGGTTTGTCTGGGTGTCGAATCGAGCCACCTTATTGTACAGTACTTGGAGTCTGTTCTTCTCAAGCCTTGCCAGTCCATGAATGACTGGGGCAGCGTAAGTGATTGTCGGGAGGAGGACACTGGTGGCGATAGAAACCCTGGCTTCAGGTACCAGCTGGTCTTTCAGTCGGTAGAGGGTGCCTGGTTTCCCATATATGGTTTTGGTGACTTGGTCCACATGGTTCTTGAGCAGACAAATGTTTTTCTGATTTTCCTCTAAATGTGGCAAAAAAGGTATATAAAATACCTTAAAATAATAGTAAACACTAGAAACAACTAAAAAAACATAACCCTTAGTCTTAATTCTGATTATTTAGAGAAAACAAGTCTGTTGCATTGGTCAAGATTACATATTGCTCTGCAAAAAATCAAATTTCACTAGGAAATGTCCCACTTAGGATTACCACCTTTTAAGAAGCCCAATCTGGGGCTTGCACCCAGAAAAACACAGAGGAGTTGGCGTGCACTGGAGCAGGTTATGCAGCCAGCCTGAGTGGGAGAAATTCAGTCAGAAAGGTAGCAGGTGAGGTGGCACATGGAGATTAGAGGAAAATACAGGTCTCCAGTTAAATCTGTATGAACTAAAGCAGGCTGCACTTCTTCGATATAGTGAGTACTGGAAAAATATATAAAGTACCATAATGTAAAAAATCCAGCTGTCCAGACTCTGGCACTTCAGCAGTGCTGTGTGCAGGCAACTAGGTAAACCATTTAATGATTTATCTTGCACCAGCACTAATTAGAGCTGGAGAGTCAGATTGCCTCCAGTCATGGTTGTTGATTTTTTGGTGTTTTTTTGAAGGGTCTTTTAACTCATTTAATTAAGCACACCTGTGTCACATCATATTTAAAACACTGGTGATGTATGGTCACGCTCCCTGACGAAGGGGTAGCATGACCCCGAAGTGCTGAGGCTGGGAGAAGAGTGTGGTAGCAGAAATTCACTACATGTGTGTTAAAAAATCTTTTTACCAGTGTAAATATTAAGTGCGAATTCAAACTTATTCTCACCGAATTTCTGAGTCTGGAGTGCTGGATTTTTTACGTTATGGTTCTCCAGTTAAATCTGAAATTAGGGTTTTAATATTAACTCTGAACATTCGCTATGGGAAAACTGATAGGATTCATTTTATAAATATTGAAATCACCAATTCTGCATATGTACCCTGCCTTGAAAGTTTGACCTTTTACTGAAGCGTGTTCCAAAAACAACTATGGTAAAATCCATCTATTTTAGGACTGTTTCTTTAATGTTCATAATTGTTTATTTTTTTTAACATCAGTTTTTCTCCCCATGTTTTTGTTCCTCTGCCTGAAGTGCAGTGGTCGGAATCATAATGACTGTTTCTTCCTCTGGTCGGGTAACCCGCTTTTATCACATCCAGTGCCAATGCCACTTGGTCAACCAACAGTGGGTGGGGTGTGAATGCTTGGCAACCCATGCTCTACCTCCCAGGCACTCACAACTTCCACAATCTGTCCAGCCTACAGCTAGCCCCAGTGTGGGATTCTGGCAATCACACTCGTGCACCTGGGTCTCCCAGGTGGTGATGTGATGTGCTGCCGCCACACTACTGGGTCAGCACGATGTTAGAAATTTCAGATTGCTGATTTTATTTTAAACAACCCAAATGGCAACAACAAATTTTTTGGTATTAGTGCTGCTTAACAGTGCTACACAGAGAAGACCGAAAATCAAAACTGCACGTACGGGATGTTTTGAAAAAATAGTTTTTAATACTGTACATGAACAAAACAAGTAACTTGAAATCTTTTTAATAACCATGATTACACATTTCTGACGTGCCTTCTTGCACTTAATAAATTTGACATTTTACTGTCTAGTATTAATGCACAGGCCTGTGGCAAGTCGCTTCAATCCAAACAATTGTGTAACAGATTTGGGTAGTATTATTTCTAAACCTGGCTAGCTGAATTGTAAGATTGTTTAGCAAGTGACTAGTGAAGGAGATATTCAACAGCAGTCGTGTAACAAATGGCTACAGTGAAGTCCTATTTATTTACTTCTACAAAAAAATATATACTGTATAAAAGTACAATTATTTTTGTGATACACTGGCAAGAAAATAAAGTAAGATTTGAATGGTTAAAAGGGAATTTTAATTTTTATGAGTCACTGCACGTGAGTCACTGGCCCTACCTTGGCCTCATCCATTCCCATTATAAAACATTAAACAGATACATTGAACATTTTACATAAATAATTAGCAGCTTTGTGTTTCAGATTTGTACTCGGTGCTCCCCCTCCCAGTTTTTCTGATTATATCTTTCACTCTCTTGTGGTGAAAACAGGTGTCTTGTGAAAAATATACTCTAATTTATGCAAATAACATTTTTAATTGACCACTTGGCAACTTTTTTTTTTATTGCGGGGGTGGGGTGGGGTGGGGCAGAGTAGCCTATGTGGGAAAATTGCCAAGTGTTTGCGTAAAGAGCATTTGTTTTGTGTTTTTTAAACAACACCATCAGCTGTTGCTGCCAGATCTCTTCCTGGTACTTTGGAAGAACTCCAAGGGGTTTAAACATTCATCAGCAACCTGTGCCCAAGGGGTTTAAACATTCATCAGTGACCTGTGCCCAAGGGGTTTAAACATTCATTAGTGACCTGTGCCCAAGCGGTTCAAACATTCATCAGTGGCCTGTGCCTAAGGGGTTCAGACATTCATCAGTGACCTGTGCCCAAGGGGTTCAGACATTCATCAGTGACCTGTGCCCAAGGGGTTCAGACATTCATCAGTGACCTGTACCCAAGGGGTTCAGACATTCATCAGTGACCTGTGCCCAAGCGGTTCAAACATTCATCAGTGGCCTGTGCCTAAGGGGTTCAAACATTCATCAGTGGCCTGTGCCTAAGGGGTTCAGACATTCATCAGTGACCTGTGCCCAAGGGGTTCAGACATTCATCAGTGACCTGTACACAAGGGGTTCAGACATTCATCAGTGACCTGTGCCCAAGGGGTTTAAACATTCATCAGTGACCTGTGCCTAAAAGGTTCAGACATTCATCAGTGACCTGTGCCCAAGGGGTTCAGATATTCATCAGTGACCTGTACCCAAGGGGTTCAGACATTCATCAGTGACCTGTGCCCAAGGGGTTCAGACATTTATCAGTGACCTGTGCCCAAGAGGTTTAAACATTCATCAGTGACCTGTGCCCAAGGGGTTCAGACATTCATCAGTGACCTGTACCCAAGGGGTTCAGACATTCATCAGTGACCTGTGCCCAAGGGTTCAGACATTCATCAGAGACCTGTGCCCAAGGGGCTTAAACATTTATCAGTAACCTATGCCCAAGGGGTTTAAGCATCCATCAGTGACCTGTAACCAAGGGGTTTAAAACATTCATCAGTGACCTGTGCCCAAGGGGGTTAAACATTCGTCAGTGACCTATGCCCAAGGGGTTGAGATATTTATCAGTGACCTGTGCCCAAGGGGTTTAAATATTCGTCAGTGACCTGTGCCCAAGGGGTTCAAACATTTATCAGTGACCTGTGCCCAAACGGTTCAAAAATTTGTCAGGGACCTGTGCCCAAGGGGTTTAGACATTTATCAGTGACCTGTGCCCAAGGGGTTCAAACATTCGTCAGGGACCTGTGCCCAAAGGGTTTAGACATTCATCAGTGACCTGTGCCCAAGGGGTTCAGACATTCGTCAGGGACCTGTGCCCAAGGGGTTCAAACGTTCATCAGTGACCTGTGCCCAATGGGTTCAGACATTCGTCAGTGAGCTGTGCCCAGGGGTTCAAACGTTCATCAGTGACCTGTGCCCAAGGGATTCAAACATTCGTCAGTGAGCTGTGTCCAAGGGGTTCAAGCATTCATCAGTGGCCTGTGCCCAAGGGATTCAAACACTCGTCAGTGAGCTGTGTAAAAGGGGTTCAAACATTCCTCAGTGGCCTGTGCCCAAGGGGTTCAAACATTCATCAGTGAGCTGTGCCCAAGGGGTTCAAGCATTCCTCAGTGACCTGTGCCCAAGGGGTTCAAACATTCATCAGTGAGCTGTGCCCAAGGGGTTCAAACATTCATCTGTGACCTGTGCCCAAGGGTTCAAACATTCTCAGTGAGGTGTGCCCAAGGGGTTCAAACATTCATCAGTGACCTGTGCCCAGGAGTTCAAACATTCATCAGTGAGCTGTGCCCATGGGGTTCAAACATTCATCAGCGGCCTGTGCCCAAGGGGTTCAAACATTCGTCAGTGAGCTGTGCCCATGGGGTTCAAACATTCATCAGTGGCCTGTGCCCAAGAGGTTCAAACATTCGTCAGTGAGCTGTGCCCATGGAGTTCAAACTTTCGTCAGCGGCCTGTGCCCAAGGGGTTCAAATATTTGTCAGTGACCTATGCCTAAGGGGTTTAAACTTTCGTCAGTGGCCTGTGCCCAAGGGGTTCAAATATTTGTCAGTGACCTATGCCTAAGGGGTTTAAACTTTCGTCAGTGGCCTGTGCCCAAGGGGTTCAAACATTCATCAGTGGCCTGTGCCCAAGAGGTTCAGACATTCGTCAGTGACCTGTGCCCAAGGGGTTTAAACATTCATCAGCGAGCTGTGCCCAAGGGGTTTAAACATTCATCAATGGCCTGTGCCCAAGGGGTTCAAACATTCGTCAGTGGCCTGTGCCCAAGGGGTTTAAACATTCATCAGTGGCCTGTGCCCAAGGGGTTTAAACATTCATCAGTGGCCTGTGCCCAAGGGGTTCAAACATTCATCAGTGAGCTGTGCCCATGGGGTATAAACATTCATCAGTGACCTGTGCCCAAGGGGTTCAAACATTCATCAGTGAGCTGTGCCCATGGGGTTCAAACATTCATCAGTGGCCTGTGCCCAAGAGGTTCAAACATTCGTCAGTGAGCTGTGCCCATGGAGTTCAAACTTTCGTCAGCGGCCTGTGCCCAAGGGGTTCAAATATTTGTCAGTGACCTATGCCTAAGGGGTTTAAACTTTCGTCAGTGGCCTGTGCCCAAGGGGTTCAAATATTTGTCAGTGACCTATGCCTAAGGGGTTTAAACTTTCGTCAGTGGCCTGTGCCCAAGGGGTTCAAACATTCATCAGTGGCCTGTGCCCAAGAGGTTCAGACATTCGTCAGTGACCTGTGCCCAAGGGGTTTAAACATTCATCAGTGAGCTGTGCCCAAGGAGTTTAAACATTTGTCAGCGACCTGTGCCCAAGGGGTCTAAACATTCATCAGCAACCTGTGCCCAAGGGGTTTAAACATTCGTCAGCGAGCTGTGCCCAAGGGGTTTAAACATTCATCAGCGACCTGTGCAAAAGGGGTTTAAACATTCGTCAGTGAGCTGTGCCCAAGGGGTTTAAACATTCATCAATGGCCTGTGCCCAAGGGGTTCAAACATTCGTCAGTGGCCTGTGCCCAAGGGGTTTAAACATTCATCAGTGGCCTGTGCCCAAGGGGTTTAAACATTCATCAGTGGCCTGTGCCCAAGGGGTTCAAACATTCATCAGTGAGCTGTGCCCATGGGGTATAAACATTCATCAGTGACCTGTGCCCAAGGGGTTCAAACATTCATCAGTGAGCTGTGCCCATGGGGTTTAAACATTCATCAGTGATCTGTGCCCAAGGGGTTTAAACATTCACCAGCGACCTGTGCCCAAGGGGTTTAAACATTCATCAGCGGCCTGTGCTCAAGGGGTTTAAACATTCCTGCGCCCAAGGGGTTCAAATATTCATCAGCGGCCTGTGCCCAAGGGGTTCAAATATTTGTCAGTGACTTATGCCCAAGGGGTTTAAACATTCATCAGTGGCCTATGCCCAAGGGGTTCAAATATTTGTCAGTGACCTATTCCTAAGGGGTTTAAACATTCGTCAGTGACTTGTGCCCAAGGGGTTCAAACATTCATCAGTGAGCTGTGCCCAAGGAGTTGAAACATTCATCAGTGACCTGTGCCCAAGGGGTTTAAACATTCATTAGCGACCTGTGCCCAAGGGGTTTAAACATTCATCAGCGACCTGTGCCCAAGGGGTTTAAACATTCATCAGCGACCTCTGCCCAAGGGGTTTAAACATTCATCAGTGAGCTGTGCCCAAGGGGTTTAAACATTCATCAGTGACTTGTGCCCAAGGGGTTCAAGCATTCATCAGTGACCTGTGCCCAAGGGGTTCAAGCATTCATCAGTGATCTGTGCCCAAGGGGTTTAAACATTCATCAGCGACCTGTGCTCAAGGGGTTTAAACATTCATCAGTGAGTTGTGCTCAAGGGGTTTAAACATTCATCAGCGACCTGTGCCCAGTGGGTTTAAACATTCATCAGTGTGCTGTGCTCAAGGGTTTAAACATTCATCAGCGACCTGTGCCCAAGAGGTTTAAACATTCATCAGCGGCCTGTGCTCAAGGGGTTTAAACATTCATTAGTGACCTGCGTAAGGGTTCAAACATTCATCAGCAGCCTGTGCCCAAGGGTTCAAATATTTGTCAGTGACCTATGCCCATGGGGTTTAAGCATTAAGTCAGTGGCCTGTGCCCAAGGGGTTTAAACATTAAGTCAATGACCTGTGCCCAAGGGGTTTAATCATTCATTAGCGACCTGTGCCCAAGGGGTTTAAACATTCATCAGTGGCCTGTGCCCAAGGGGTTTAAACATTTGTCTGTGGCCTGTGCTCATGGGGTTTAAACATTTGTCAGTGGCCTGTGCCCAAGGGGTTCAAACATTCGTCAGTGGCCTGTGCCCAAGGGGTTTAAACATTCATCAATGACCTGTGCCCAAGGGGTTCAAACATTCGTCAGTGGCCTGTGGCCAAGGGGTTCAAACATTCGTTAGTGACCTATGCCCAAGGGGTTCAAACATTGCCAGTGGCCTGTGCCCAAGGGGTTCAAACATTCATCAGTGACCTATGCCCAAAGAGTTTAAACATTCGTCAGTGGCCTGTGCCCAAGGGTTCAAACATTCTTCAGTGACCTATGCCCAAGAGGTTTAAACATTCATCAGTGACTTGTGCCCAAGGGGTTCAAACATTTGTCAGTGAGCTGTGCCCATGGGGTTTAAGCTTTCGTCAGTGATCTGTGCCCAAGGGGTTTAAACATTCATCAGTGAGCTGTGCTCAAGGGGTTTAAACATTCATCAGCGACCTGTGCCCAGGGGGTTTAAACATTCATCAGTGAGCTGTGCCCAAGGGGTTTAAACATTCATCAGCGACCTGTGCCCAAGGGGTTTAAACATTCATCAACGGCCAGTGCTCAAGGGGTTTAAACATTCATCAGCGACCTGCACTCAAGGGGTTCAAACATTCATCAGTGGCCTGTGCCCAAGGGATTAAACATTTATCAGTGACCTGTGCCCAAGGGGTTCAAACATTCATCAGCGACCTGTGCTCATGGGGTTTAAACATTCATCAGTGGCCTGTGCCCAAGGGGTTTAAACATTCTTCAGTGGCCTGTGCCCAAGGGGTTTGAACATTCATCAGTGGCCTGTGCCCAAGGGGTTTAAACATTCATCAGTGGCCTGTGCCCAAGGGGTTCAGACATTCATCAGTGGCCTGTGCCCAAGGAGTTTAAACATTCATCAGTGACCTGTGCCCAAGGGGTTTAAACATTCATCAGTGACCTGTGCCCAAGGGGTTTAAACATTCATCAGTGACCTGTGCCTAAGAGGTTCAGACATTCATCAGTGACCTGTGCCCAAGGGGTTCAGATATTCATCAGTGAGCTGTACCCAAGGGGTTCAGACATTCATCAGTGACCTGTGCCCAAGGGGTTCAGACATTTATCAGTGACCTGTGCCCAAGAGGTTTAAACATTCATCAGTGACCTGTGCCCAAAGGGTTCAGACATTCATCAGTGACCTGTACCCAAGGGGTTCAGACATTCATCAGTGACCTGTGCCCAAGGGTTCAGACATTCATCAGAGACCTGTGCCCAAGGGGCTTAAACATTTATCAGTGACCTATGCCCAAGGGGTTTAAGCATCCATCAGTGACCTGTAACCAAGGGGTTTAAAACATTCATCAGTGACCTGTGCCCAAGGGGGTTAAACATTCGTCAGTGACCTATGCCCAAGGGGTTGAGATATTTATCAGTGACCTGTGCCCAAGGGGTTTAAATATTCGTCAGTGACCTGTGCCCAAGGGGTTCAAACATTTATCAGTGACCTGTGCCCAAACGGTTCAAAAATTTGTCAGGGACCTGTGCCCAAGGGGTTTAGACATTCATCAGTGACCTGTGCCCAAGGGGTTCAAACATTCGTCAGGGACCTGTGCCCAAAGGGTTTAGACATTCATCAGTGACCTGTGCCCAAGGGTTCAGACATTCGTCAGGACCTGTGCCCAAAGTTCAAGCGTTCATCAGTGACCTGTGCCCAATGGGTTCAGACATTAGTCAGTGAGCTGTGCCCAAGGGTTCAAGCGTTCATCAGTGACCTGTGCCCAAAGGATTCAAACATTCGTCAGTGAGCTGTGTCCAAGGGTTCAAGCATTCATCAGTGACCTGTGCCCAAGGGATTCAAACACTCGTCAGTGAGCTGTGTAAAAGGGGTTCAAACATTCCTCAGTGGCCTGTGCCCAAGGGGTTCAAACATTCATCAGTGAGCTGTGCCCAAGGGGTTCAAGCATTCCTCAGTGACCTGTGCCCAAGGGGTTCAAACATTCATCAGTGAGCTGTGCCCAAGGGGTTCAAACATTCATCTGTGACCTGTGCCCAAGGGGTTCAAACATTCGTCAGTGAGGTGTGCCCAAGGGGTTCAAACATTCATCAGTGACCTGTGCCCAGGGAGTTCAAACATTCATCAGTGAGCTGTGCCCATGGGGTTCAAACATTCATCAGCGGCCTGTGCCCAAGGGGTTCAAACATTCGTCAGTGAGCTGTGCCCATGGGGTTCAAATATTCATCAGTGGCCTGTGCCCAAGGTGTTCAAACATTCATCAGTGAGCTGTGCCCATGGGGTTCAAACATTCATCAGTGGCCTGTGCCCAAGAGGTTCAAACATTCGTCAGTGAGCTGTGCCCATGGAGTTCAAACTTTCGTCAGCGGCCTGTGCCCAAGGGGTTCAAATATTTGTCAGTGACCTATGCCTAAGGGGTTTAAACTTTCGTCAGTGGCCTGTGCCCAAGGGGTTCAAATATTTGTCAGTGACCTATGCCTAAGGGGTTTAAACTTTCGTCAGTGGCCTGTGCCCAAGGGGTTCAAACATTCATCAGTGAGCTGTGCCCAAGGGGTTCAAACATTCATCAGTGAGCTGTGCCCATGGGGTTTAAACATTCATCAGTGATCTGTGCCCAAGGGGTTTAAACATTCATCAGCGACCTGTGCCCAAGGGGTTTAAACATTCATCAGCGGCCTGTGCTCAAGGGGTTTAAACATTCCTGTGCCCAAGGGGTTCAAATATTCATCAGCGGCCTGTGCCCAAGGGGTTCAAATATTTGTCAGTGACCTATTCCTAAGGGGTTTAAACATTCGTCAGTGACTTGTGCCCAAGGGGTTCAAACATTCATCAGTGAGCTGTGCCCAAGGAGTTGAAACATTCATCAGTGACCTGTGCCCAAGGGGTTTAAACATTCATTAGCGACCTGTGCCCAAGGGGTTTAAACATTCATCAGCGACCTGTGCCCAAGGGGTTTAAACATTCATCAGCGACCTCTGCCCAAGGGGTTTAAACATTCATCAGTGAGCTGTGCCCAAGGGGTTTAAACATTCATCAGTGACTTGTGCCCAAGGGGTTCAAGCATTCATCAGTGACCTGTGCCCAAGGGGTTCAAGCATTCATCAGTGATCTGTGCCCAAGGGGTTTAAACATTCATCAGCAACCTGTGCTCAAGGGGTTTAAACATTCATCAGTGAGTTGTGCTCAAGGGGTTTAAACATTCATCAGCGACCTGTGCCCAGTGGGTTTAAACATTCATCAGTGTGCTGTGCTCAAGGGGTTTAAACATTCATCAGCGACCTGTGCCCAAGAGGTTTAAACATTCATCAGCGGCCTGTGCTCAAGGGGTTTAAACATTCATTAGTGACCTGCGCCCAAGGGGTTCAAACATTCATCAGCAGCCTGTGCCCAAGGGGTTCAAATATTTGTCAGTGACCTATGCCCATGGGGTTTAAGCATTCGTCAGTGGCCTGTGCCCAAGGGGTTTAAACATTCGTCAATGACCTGTGCCCAAGGGGTTTAAACATTCATCAGCGACCTGTGCCCAAGGGGTTTAAACATTCATCAGTGGCCTGTGCCCAAGGGGTTTAAACATTTGTCTGTGGCCTGTGCTCATGGGGTTTAAACATTCGTCAGTGGCCTGTGCCCAAGGGGTTCAAACATTCGTCAGTGGCCTGTGCCCAAGGGGTTTAAACATTCGTCAATGACCTGTGCCCAAGGGGTTCAAACATTCGTCAGTGGCCTGTGCCCAAGGGGTTCAAACATTCGTTAGTGACCTATGCCCAAGGGGTTCAAACATTCGCCAGTGGCCTGTGCCCAAGGGGTTCAAACATTCATCAGTGACCTATGCCCAAGGGATTTAAACATTCGTCAGTGGCCTGTGCCCAAGGGGTTCAAACATTCTTCAGTGACCTATGCCCAAGAGGTTTAAACATTCATCAGTGACTTGTGCCCAAGGGGTTCAAACATTTGTCAGTGAGCTGTGCCCATGGGGTTTAAGCTTTCGTTAGTGATCTGTGCCCAAGGGGTTTAAACATTCATCAGTGAGCTGTGCTCAAGGGGTTTAAACATTCATCAGTGAGCTGTGCCCAAGGGGTTTAAACATTCATCAGCGACCTGTGTCCAAGGGGTTTAAACATTCATCAGCGGCCAGTGCTCAAGGGGTTTAAACATTCATCAGCGACCTGCACTCAAGGGGTTCAAACATTCATCAGCGGCCTGTGCCCAAGGGATTAAACATTTATCAGTGACCTGTGCCCAAGGGGTTCAAACATTCATCAGCGACCTGTGCTCATGGGGTTTAAACATTCATCAGTGGCCTGTGCCCAAGGGGTTTAAACATTCTTCAGTGGCCTGTGCCCAAGGGGTTTGAACATTCATCAGTGGCCTGTGCCCAAGGGGTTTAAACATTCATCAGTGGCCTGTGCCCAAGGGGTTCAGACATTCATCAGTGGCCTGTGCCCAAGGGGTTTAAACTTTCATCAGTGACCTGTGCCCAAGGGGTTCAAACATTGATCCGTGGTCTGTGCCCAAGGGGTTCAAACATTCATCAGTGACCTGTGCCCAAGGGGTTCAAACATTCATCAGTGACCTGTGCCCAAGGGGTTTAAACATTCTTCAGTGGCCTGTGCCCAAGGGGTTTGAACATTCATCAGTGGCCTGTGCCCAAGGGGTTTAAACATTCATCAGTGGCCTGTGCCCAAGGGGTTCAGACATTCATCAGTGGCCTGTGCCCAAGGGGTTTAAACTTTCATCAGTGACCTGTGCCCAAGGGGTTCAAACATTGATCCGTGGTCTGTGCCCAAGGGGTTCAAACATTCATCAGTGACCTGTGCCCAAGGGGTTCAAACATTCATCAGTGACCTGTGCCCAAGGGGTTCAAACATTCATCAGTGACCTGTGCCCAAGGGGTTCAAACATTCATCAGTGACCTGTGCCCAAGGGGTTCAAACATTCATCAGTGTCCTGTGCCCAAGGGGTTTAAACATTCATCAGTGACCTGTGCCCAAGGGGTTCAAACATTGATCCGTGGTCTGTGCCCAAGGGGTTCAAACATTCATCAGTGACCTGTGCCCAAGGGGTTCAAACATTCATCAGTGACCTGTGCCCAAGGGGTTCAAACATTCATCAGTGTCCTGTGCCCAAGGGGTTTAAACCTTCATCAGTGACCTGTGCCCAAGGGGTTTAAGCATTCACCAATGTCCTGTGCCCAAGGGGTTTAAACTTTCATCAGTGACCTGTGCCCAAGGGGTTTAAACAATCATCAGTGTCCTGTGCCCAAGGGGGGTTTAAACATTCATCAGTGTCCTGTGCCCAAGGGGTTTAAACATTCATCAGTGTCCTGTGCCCAAGGGGTTTAAACATTCATCAGTGTCCTGTGCCCAAGGGGTTTAAACATTCATCAGTGACCTGTGCCCAAGGGGTTTAAACATTCTTCAGTGACTTGTGCCCAAGGGGTTTAAATATTCACCAGTGACCTGTGCCCAAGGGGTTTAAACATGCATTTCTTTTAACAACGAAAGAGCCCATGGGTCTATGGATGGTATGGAACTCAAAGCAGAGGGAAGGAAAAAGAGTTTGGAGTTCTGTAGCACTTTTGGTACACATTATAGAGTCCTGGATGCTACACCTTCTGCCACACTGGTGACCCAGCCAGGAGGTGGAGGATTGAGCATCCCAGAGGACACCCTACTCCAGGAAAGGAGGGCAGTCATGCTGTGGTTCAGTACTGCCATCTGGGTGATGGCAGTATGCTTGGAGAGACTTACTGGGTGGGGGATGCCAGAGGTAATGCGCTCCACGCTTGCGTGTGGGCTTGCATATCTCCCCAGAGCTGGCATCCCAGGATAGAAATCCTGGAGGGAAAATCAAGGACAGAGAAATGATGAGAGGTCTGACCCCTTGCAGTCACCACATCAGAGACAGGGCCCTACCTCCACGAATCAGATCTGTTCTCCGGCAGGTAGGAAGGGGCCTGCTGATCCTGCCATGGGGGAGGGAGGGGGAATTGGGGGGTTGAATGGAGGTCGAACTGTGTCTCTGGGATGCCAGATGACAGGGCTGGGGGAGTTGGACCAGGATAACAGGGCCTGTACTGGAGGAGCATAAACAAATTAACAACAAAAAAGAAGAAACTTTTCTCAAACTGCATTGCAATTCACGAACAGCTGAAACAGCTAATAGGCCTGTATAGTGAAGGAGAATACAGGATACAATAGGCAAATAAAATAATAAGCATAGGATACATTCATAGTAAAACAGAATTTAAAAATGGTGGAGCCATGGTCACAGCAATGCATGACAATATCCAACTAACAATTGAAGAGAAACATATGTGTGTGTAAAATGCAGGTAATAGCTAGGCTCCAGATTTGGTTGTTGTCACAGGAAGTTAAGCACTAAAATAGGTTTCCCAAACATTAACTTCTTTTTAATTTATTGTATTCAGGGGAGTTCTTTTTAGACAAGCATGCTTGGCAAGGGTGTAGGTAGACATGCTCTCTGTGTACACCTTTGTGTACATTTTGTTCAGTAGTGCACTTGTGTTACTGTGGGCCTTTTTCAAAAAGTACAGTTACGCAAGAACTTACCGAAACAGCAGATTTTTGAGAGAGGCTCTTGCAGGAGGTGACACATATAGGACTGTAGCCAGCAGGACCCCATGGAAAACTTCTAGCTAGCAGTCTGTAGTGGGGATCACCCCCCGATGTTGGCCCGCCCCCGACGTCACGTATGGTATAAAGGGTGGGTGGTCCCCAGCGTCCCCAGTTCTCCCGCAGGAGATTCCAGCATCGGGATGGAAGGTGATCAGAACCAGAGAGCCAAGGCCAATATCTCACAGAGCAATCAAGATGTTGCCAATCTAAGCCAATTGCAGGGGAGAGAGAGAGAACCTCTAGGGGGAAGGAGGGCGGGAAGCATACCTGGTGCCTGGTGCAAGAGGAATCTACTGTTACGATTTGTTCTTACGTAACGTACTGTCTTACTTCTAGAGTCAGCTCTTGCAACAGGTAACACATGTAGGACTGAGTCCCAAGCAGTACAGGAGACCAGACTAGTTTCAGGAGGAGGTAAGAAAAGAGTGAAAGGGGAAATTCCCTTATGAGAGGAGTCCCTGCAAAACTGCAAGGCCAAAACCTGCTCTACATCGAGAGGCAATGTCCAGACCGTAGTGCCTGATGAAGGTGTGGACTGTGTGCCACGTGGCTGCTGCACAGATGTCCATTGCAGACACATTTCTTAGGGCGGCAAAGGAGACCGCTACTCCCCTCTTGGAATAACCCTTAACCAAGCCTGGCAAGGGCTTGTTGTACTTCTGGTGGCAAAAGGAGATGCAATTTACAAGCCATTTTGAAAGGGTCTGTTTGGCTACAGGCACCCCTTGGGTCCTAAGAGCGAAGGAAACAAACAACTGGTCAGAACATCTAAAGTTTTTTGTTCTGGACAAATAGAACTGCAAAACACGGTGAACATCAAGAGTATAGAGACGAGCCTCCCCCTGGTTTGAGTGATCCGGATAATATACTGGGAGATGGATGTCCTGAATAAAGGTTATCTCGGACACCACCTTTGGTAAGAACTTAGGATTGGTTTTCAAGGCCACCCAGTTGTTGTGAAACACCAAATAAGGCTCCTTGCACATCAGGGCCTGAAGCTCGGAAATCCTCCGAGCTGAAGTGACAGTAACTAAAAATAATGCTTTCCAGGAGAGGAAGCGAAGCTCGCTGTCTCTGGATGACTCAAACGGGGGTAAGGTCAACTTCTCCAAAATGAATAACAAATCCCAAGGAGGGATGGGGTCCCTTATGGGAGGCTTTATGTGCAGAATCCCTCTGAGAAAGGTACAGGTTACCTCTATCTGTGCCACAGTTCTGCCTTGGACAGGAAGATGGTAGGCATAAATGGCTACTAAATGCACCTTGATGGAGGAATAGCCCAATCCTGAGTCCCAAAGTAACAACAGGTACTCGAGCGAGTTCACTAAACAGGCCAAGGGGTCCAGGTGTCGAGCCATAGCCCAGAGACAAAAGCGTTTCCACTTCATGGCGTAAGTTGCTCTGGTGGAGGGTTTCCTGGCAGCCACCAGAATGTCAGTGACCCTGTCCGAGACCCCAAAATGGAGTCTGGCTAGGTCCTCAGGAGCCATGTGTGTAGGTGCAGGGACTGAAGGTTCAGATGAACCAAGGTCCTGTCATCCTGGGAAAGCAGCTGAGTGCTCAATGGCAAGGAAATCATAGGTTCCACAGACAACTGTTGCAGCAATGGGAACCATATCTATTGCGGCCATAGTGGCACTACGAGGATCATTGCTGCACCATCCACTTGCAGCTTGAGAAGCACCTTCTGAAGGAGTGGAAAGGGTGGGAAGGCATAGAGGAATCTCCCCTTCCAGGAAAGGGACAAAGCGTCTCGCCAGAAAACACCAGGCCCTGGATCTAGCGAGCAAAAACTGGGCAGTTTTGCGTTGATAGGGGAGGCAAATGGATCCAGTTTTGGCTTGCCCCATCTGTCGAATAGAGCATCTATGACGGATTGAAGAAGACTTCATTCGTGTGTTCTGGACTGAGTGCAACTGAGAGTATCGACCAGAGTATTCTGGATCCCTGGAACATGAGTTGCTGAGATCTCTAGATGGTGGAATATAGCCCAATTCCACACCCTCATTGCTTCCCAGGAAAGGGGGTAGGAGTGTGTGCCTCCCTGCTTGTTGAGGTAGGACACCACCAACATATTGTCTGTGTGTACAAGATGTCCTGGGCATAGCATGGTGCCCAAGGCCTGCAGGGCATAGAGAACTGCTCTAATCTCCAGGATATTTATGTGGAGGGTCTCCTCATTCACAGACCAGAGACCCTGAGTCCTATGAATGCTGAGGTGTGCACCCCATCCCATGCCTGAGGCGTCGGATGTCAGGACTTGGTCCGGTGCTGCTTTTTGAAAGGGCATCCCCTTCTGGAGGGAAGGAGAAGTCATCCACCACTGGAGTTCTTGACAAACCAGATTCGTGATGGAAACCGGTTGGTCCAAGTCGTCCCATCTCTGGTCCCATTGGGAATGCAGTGTCCACTGGATCATCCTTATGTGCAGCCTCCCTATGGGGACTGTAATGATGGACCCTGCCATATGGCCTAGCAGCCTTAACAGGGTCCTAGCTAGTACCACTGAGGCAGAAGAGACGTAACGAGCTAAGGCTTGAAGCCGAAGAGCTCTGCCCTGAGGCAAATAAGCCCTCCCTCGAGTAGTATCTAGTAGGGCCCCAATGAACTGGAGACTTTGGGACAGTATCAGGGAGGATTTCGGAACGTTGACCATGATACCCAGTTCTCCGAAGAGAGAACAGGTGTCCTGAATGGACCTTTGAAGTTTCCCTTTGGACGTTGCGGTCAGAAGCCAATCATCCAAATAAGGGAAGACATAGTGTCCTCTCCTTCGAAGGGCCGTTGCTACCACCATGAGGCACTTGGTGAAGACCCTTGGGACCGATGATAGGCTGAAAGTTAGCACCCTGAACTGGAGATGCCTTCCCTGAAAGAGGAATCTGAGGAACCTCCTGTGGGGCTTTGCCATTAGGATGTGTAGGTAGTCATCCTGCATGTCCAGTGATGCTAGCCAGTCCCCTTGATTTATCTTGGGGAGCAGGCCTTGGAAGGTGACCATCCAAAACCTCTTGTTCTCCTCAAATTGGTTGAGGTCACTGAGGTCCAGAATGGGTCGCAGGTCGCCCGTCTTTTTCAGCACTAGAAAAAAGTGCGAATAGAAGCCTGTGCACCTCTGTGCTGAGGGGACTGGTTCGATGGCATTTTTGAGCAGTTGGGCTTGGATTTCTGCTTGAATCAGTCCCATATGCACCAGTGAATAATGGGATGTGGGGGTGACCTGTGGAAACTGGATGAACTCATGGAGTGTCCGTTATCTACAAGCTGATGGACCCACTGATCAGAGGTTATCTTCTGCTAGGCTTCAGCGTAAAGCGAAAAGCAGCCTCGGACCACCTCCCTGCCGGGGTCACGGGAGGTAGTGGGTCCAACAGGGAGTCAGGCTGTAGATGGAGGGGGAGGGCAACATGAGCTGACTTGGCTGAGTGAGAGGTGGGCCCTGCAGATCCTCTACGGGTGCCTCTGTGGCTATAACCTCCTCACTGAGGCTATTGATGCTGAAAGCGAGGTTGTGGTTGTTGTCCCCCACGGCCTCGAAAACAAGGTTTTCAAAATGGCCGTTGTTTCGGATGGTACCTAGATTGAACTGTCCCAACAGCTTTGCCGGGGTCCTGTAGTCTGGTTATAATTCTGTCTGTGTCATCTCCAAAGAGGACTAAACCTTGAAAAGGTGCATCTGCATGAGCCCCGAGACCCAGAGGCAGGACTGTCTACACAAGCATACTGCTGTTGCAGTCACCCCTGCTGCCATGTCCGCCAAGTCATATGCTGACCAGAGGACATGATGAGTACCCACGTCTGGACTGGTCTGCAGAAGTCTAACTAGTTCTGCCTTCTGCGGGCATTCAGGGATATCTTTAACGATGTCCATCCCCTGTTCCCAGAGAGCATTCTGGAACTGAACCATGTGTTTTAAAAAGTTCAAATTCTGAATGCTGTAGGTGGTGGAAGAGTATATTTTACGCCCCTTGGAACCCAATTGCTTGGATTCTTTGACTGGGGGTTGTGTGCTAAGGTGTTTCGGCCTCTGGGATCTGTCATGAGTGGCCAAAATCACCACTGAGTCAGCCAGTAGGTGTTCTGCCAAGAAAGTCTGTTCCTTGGGAGCCCTATAGAGATGGTCTGCCTTCTTAGGGATAGCGGCGGACATGTGGGGGCGCTTCCAAGCCGCCTTTGTGATGTCCGCGAAGGCATCCACTAATGGTGGTATAACCACCGACTTAGGGTCCTTCTGGCATAAATATTTAGCCAGGCGGAGTCTCTCTGGGTCCAAGTCCTCTATTTCTCATTCCACGTTTGATTTAATGTGCTTCATGACCTCCATGAAAGAGGGGTCATCAGGTGGGGATTTTGAGGTGTCTCTCAGATCCAGAGGAGATAAGTCTTCAATAGACCAATCCGAGTAAGAAGTGGCTGAGGACTGATAAGAGTCTGTGGAAGAAGAGGAATGGGACTGGTTGCGTCTCTTCTTGTTTCTATGACGGTCAGGAGAACTGGAGGAACTCAGACTCTGTGACCGTGACCTATGACACCATTTGTGAGGAGCCTGCCCCTTATTTCTATCAGAAGGAGGAGGAGGGGGCTCTTTGCCAGTGTCCTTGTCTGGAGGGGGGGTAGGGACCTTGGCAGGAACCAGAGGTGGGGCAGGAGCCTTGACAGGAGCCCCAGCATCCGGGATGGTGGTCACCACTGTTTGTGGCTTAGGTGGGAGAAGGTCAGTGCGAATGATCTCCTACAACTAGCTGAAAAGGTCCTTGACCTGGGACAGATTCTGTTTGGGATATAAACCTGTTGTTAGGCCTGCTGCCGGTCCGGCACCTGTGTCTGGCATAGTGCCATGGTCTGGTGACAGTGGGCGGGTTGGAGGTGACGGGGTGGCATTAGATGACCCAGCGCCGGTATCTGGCATCTGCTGGGGGCCTGATGCCCATCCGTCCTCTGTAGGGCTAGCATCTGACCTATCATCAACTGGTAGTGGGGGTGAAACCGATGATGAAGGTGCCTGTATTGGCGGTGCTGGTGTTTGGGCAGCCGCTGTAGCAACGTCGGTAGGCTGACATAAATGCTGTTCCGCCATGTGCTTTAACAATGGACGTTTATCCGATGACAGTTTGTGTTTATCCATCGACGGTTTTGAATGCCTGGGGGGGCTGAGAAGCTGATCTCCCAGAGGAGTGCCCTGAGGTCTTATGCCTATCCCGGAAGTCGGTACCAGAGACAGAGGCCGACCAGGAAGGTACTGACGAACTCTTACCGGCGTCAGTAGTGCGGCCTGATGGAAGGTCCGATGGTCTGATTTTGAAAGGCTGGACAGTAGGGCCTGAAGACCCAGATCCTCTGTCTTTGGTGCCCGATGCCCGAACCAGGGCAGGGGGCTTAACCACAGTTAGTCTGGAGGCCAGACGGGTCATCTGTGAAGCGGAATCTGAACTACCCCTGGAGGCAGAGTGGGAGCCTGAGGATCTCGATCTCGAAGGGGACATCTCTTTCTCTTTACTCTTATCGCTATGCTTCCCTGTAGATTTTTTATGGTAGGAAGAGCCTTTTTCAGAAGAGTAGTCCCGTTCCATGGCGGTCAAGCGTTGCTCTGTGAGATAGGCCTGGAGTGTCTTCTGGCATTGGATCCGCGTCCGACTGTTAAACTTCTGGCAGCGCGGGCAATTCTGGGTGTCATGATCTGGGTCCAGGCACAGCAGACAGGCTGAGTGGCCATCTTTGGACGGGCTCTGTCTCCCACAGGCACACTTAGATGGATGCCCCTTAGAAGAAGGCGCCAGGGAAGATGACATGCAGAATATTGTCGCTGAAAAGTGGAACTATGATAGAGAAAAGAAAGAAATTTCGACAGAGTCGTATTACACATATGGCGGTCAAACTAGCGAGAGGCAATCCGTGGTGCCGACAAGCGCAAGTCAACGGTGGGAAAAGAACTGGGGCACACTGGGGACCACCCACCGTTTATACCATACTTAACGTCGGGGGCGGGCCGACATCGAGGGCGGTCCCCGCTACAGACTGCTAGCTAGATGTTTTCCGTGGGGTCCTGCCGCCTGCCATCTACAGTCCTATATGTGTTACCTACTGCAAGAGCTGTCTCTCAAAGTAAGATCTATTATTATTCTGACTTGGAATTATAATTAATAACACAGAAATATAGACAATGATGGCAGAAAAAAGACCAGTGATCTATCCAGTCTGCTCGAGTTCCCTATTTAGCCCTGGCACTTACTGTTCCTCTAGGGTCCTAGACCTCCTTTTCCCACCCCGTCCCCAATCCCCACCCTGGTTCTGCCAGCCCTAGCAACCACAATACTCTTCATACAGTCCCAACCATGCTTGAAGCTACTAATGGTTTTTGCACTCACCACCTCAGGTGGCAGACTGTTCCATGGTTCCAACACCCTCTCTGTAAAATAGTACTTCCTCGCGTCCCTCTTGAACTGCATTTCAGTTAGTTTCCACTTATATCCCCATGACCGCGAGCTAGTATTCAGCTAAAAAGTTCCTCACAGTTCATCTTGTTAATTCCATGTAAGAACTTGAAGGTCTCTATCATATCCCCCCTCTCCCGTCTGGTCTCCATTGAGTACATGTTCAGTGCCTTGAGGCACTCCTTGTAAGATCTGCCCTGTTGGACCTGAATCATCATAGTCACTCTTCACTAGACTATTTCTGGCCGGTCCTTATCTTTCCTGAGGTGAGGACTCACGAACTGAGCACAGTACTTAGAGTGAGGCCTCACCAAAGATCGATAAAGGGGCAGAATTACTTTTCCTTCTGCTGTCAGTACCCCTCCTGATACGTCCCAGCATCCAGTTTACCTTACTATAGGCCTTGTTGCACTGGCTTGATTGTTTGACGGTAGCAACATAGAATTTGATGGCAGATAAGGATCGCTTGGCCCACCTAGTCTGCCCATTTTCCTACCTAACAAATAAGCTGCAGATCCTAGTTAACCAACAGCTTACTCCTTCTACCCCCACTAGGTGTCACTGATGATAAACTACTAGGTCCCATTCCTGAGTTGTACTGCTGAGTCTTATCCCATCCATCCAGTACTCATTCCTGGGGTACTTATTCCCTAGGTGTATCACCTTGCACTTTTTGGCATTAACTTTTGGCTGCCAAATCTTAGACCATGTCGCTAGCGGCTAGCTGCAGCTATGAATTTTGGGGCCCCGGACAAGTCACTTGAAATTGGCCCCTGTTTCTCAAACCAGCTAGAACCGGGGTAATGCCAGCTCCTCAGGTGGGCCCCTCCTGAGCTCGGGGCTCCGGACAACTTCCCCACTTTTCCCCCCATTACTGCGGCCCTGTGTTTGCAGGTCGCTCTGCATTTCTCTGATTCCCTCATCACTATCCACCCTCCCACAGAGCTCAGTGTCATCTGCGAAGAGGCACAACCTTCCCAGGATTTCCTCACCAGCGTTGCTGATGAACATGTTGGCAAGGACTGGACCCAGAACAGATCCCTGTGGTACCCCACTTGTGACATCCCTCGCTTCTGATCTAACCCCACTGACCACAGCCCTCTGCTGCCTCCCTTTCAGCCAGTTACCTACCCAGTTCATTATGATCTTAGCCACACCCAGATCCTCCATCTTCTTCTTCAGCAAGCATCTTTGAGGCACCAAGTCAAAAGCCTTACCAAAATCAAAGTAGGGCAAATCCACAGGACGGCTCCAATCTAATTTCCTTGTCACCCAGTCAAAAAAAACCTATCAGGTAAGTCTGACAAGACCTCCCTGCCACAAATCCGTTCTGTTTACTATCCTGGAGACCATTGCTCTCCAAGTAGTCCACGAAGTCTTCTTTGACCAGTGACTCTATCAGCTTCCCCACAAGAAAGACTGAGAGGTCTGTAGTTACCTGTGTGTTCTTACCCCAGGAATCCCTCAGTATGCTTGACTAATGCAGTGATGCCAGCTGGGTTCAGCTTCCCCGGAGGTGGAGTTTATGCTAATGATGCCAAGAATTAGCCTATCAGGTTGCAGTAAGAGAGTGCTGCCTGTAGCTGGAGCTGTGAGTCAGTCAGATTCATGTCTCCACTGACTGGACAAGTCTGTCCCAGGGCTCTCTTTATATCTTCATTTGAAGCAGTTATTTTTCTTAAGTTAGTGCTGCCTTTAGTGGGATTTTTTTTTTCATTTTTATTGTGTTTCTGTGGTTCCCTTCGGTTCCCTGGATCCACATTTTTGCCCTCATAGTGGTTCCCGCACTTTCTTTTCTGTATAAAAATACCACTTCAAACCCCAGGAATCTCCCAGTATGATCAGACATATGCAGTCAGCCAGGAATGTCTGACTGCCCCGGAGCTGTAGTGATGTAATGTGGAATGAATGCAAATAATGGAACTAGAATGCTACATTCAAACTGCTGCCTCTAGGTGAACTGTGTTCCATCTAACAGTCAGATGAATTTTCTCCATTCAGAAAACTAGACGCCCCGAAGAGCTTCCTTCAGCAACTTCGCTGCAAGTTTATTTAAAAATCCACTGCATTTGAATTTTTATACTGCTATTTTCGTGGTTCCCTATTTTTGAAGGGAACTGCGTTTTCCAATACTTTTTTTTAATTTTTTCACTTTAGGGAACAGTTTCTAATGGTTCCACAGTGTTTGGAAACTAACCAACATTTTTCATTTTCCCCTTTCAGGGAACCAGTATTTCAAGGTCTTCTGACAAAATGGCATGTCAGATAGACCTTAAAAGAGAACTGGACCCACTGAATTTAAAATTGTATAAAGTATTCTGAAAGTGTGGCTAAGGCAGACAGCCATAACCTTTATTTAAGTTGTTTGGGTCCAGTCCATATTTTTACTAACTGTGAACTTTGCACTAAATTTTGTTCTAAAACAGTTAGAAAAAGGGCCAAAAGGTTAGAGATGATGGCTTCTCAGGATGCCTCCCCTCTAATAAAAATTCAGAAGAGGGGTCCTCCTCTCATCAAAAATCTAAAGACAGGTCCTCCAAGGACCCCCTAGAAAATAAGTCTGATAAAATATTAATGACCAAGCCAAAAAGGGTCATGCTGAGCAGGTTTCTGATCCAGTGCCTGCTTAAAAGAAACAAAAAGAAAAACATATCACTGCCGTCCTGCTGCAAAGCAAAGGGAGATGCCAGTGTCACAAGAAGATATACCCTCTGTGGAGGAAATGGCTAAGGCTTGGCAACTATATCAAACTTTCCAGGCTGTGGGCAACCTCCTTAATGCCCCACCTGATCCTGCTGCACCTGCTCCCTCTGACCCTAGCCTTGGACAGGGTATTGACTTTGAGGAAGGCGATGATGAAGAGGAGGGTGAACCACTGGAACCAGATATTTCCCCTGACCAGGAGTCTGGCACGCCTTCCAATGGCCAGGAGGACTTTTCTTCTCGCTATACCTTTGTCCAACATATGGTGGACACTTTGGATCTCTCTATCCAAGAGACCACCGATGGTGATGAGAAGCCAGACTTCTTAGATATGATGGATCTCCCTCCTCCCAAAAAGCTACTCCTTCCAATCCGTAAGTCCCTTTGCAGGACTACTTTCAAGTTACTTCAGAATCCCACCTCCATCCCTGGGGTGGATAAGAAAATAGAGAAAACATACCAGCTAGATAAAGCCAATGCTGAGAATCTCTACATATACCCATATCACGAAGGAGTGGTACAGGCTGCAGCCTGTGATAAAGCTAAGGGGCCTCTCTCATCTCAGCCTAAAGAAAAATAATCTAGAAAACTGGATACTATGGGTAAGAAATCTTACACCACAGCTTCCCTGCTGCTCTACCTTTCTATATACATGGCGTATACAGCCCAATACCAGAAGGCTCTCTGGAACTCTGTTCTGGCTAATAGCCTGCAAGCCTTACACAGAGTGGTTCAGGATTTGGCAGCAATTGTTAAAACTGCCCTGGAAGCCACAAAATATCAGTTCCACATGGCTGTGGATGCCAATGATGCTGCCTCCAAAGCTATAGCCCAGGCCCTCTCTCAGGTGATTTGCCTGGTTGAGAACTACTAATTTGGTCCAGATGAACTAGAACCTAAACTCATCAAACTTGCAGTGTGTGAACTGGCCACTCCCTTAGCCAAAATTATCAACCTCTCCTTCTGCACCCAAACTGTTCCTAGCACATGGAAAAAAGCAAATATTGTCCCTGTCTTCAAGAAGGGAAACACAAAACTCCTATCTAATTATAGGCCAATTGCTATACTACCAGTGCTAAGCAAAGTTCTAGAAAAAATTGCTGCCACGCAACTCAACATCTATCTGGAAAACCATAATTTGGTTTGCCCAGCTCAGCACGGATTCTGGAGAAACCACAGCACTACAACCACTTTTCTAACCTTAACCAACACTATCTACACCTCTCTAGACAAAGGGGAATATGTAGGTGCAGTGTTTATAGACCTACAGTAACTAAGGCCTTTGATATGATGGATCATCCCACTCTACTCAGTAAACTACACTCACTGGGGATCACTGAACACACACTACCCTGGTTCACCAGCTACTTCTTAAATTGGTCACAGCGGGTTAAGATCGCATCCTCCCTATCGGACCATCTTCCTACCACCATTGGCGTCCCTCAGGGCTCGATCCTTGGGCCTCTTCTATTCTTGCATATCAACTCCATTCATCACTGCTTCGTGCATAGTAATCCTCTTCTCCATGCAGATGATCCTGTGTTCATCAGTCATGCACTGGATGTAATACACATCAACTATGGCCTATCAACCGATGTCAAAACAGTTCAGTCCTGGCTCACCACCAATAACCTAATAATGAATCGAGCTAAGTCCCAGGCCATGCTATTTGGCTAGCCTCCATGGCTAAAAAAACCTAGGCACTCCTCTCTCAGTGATCTGCGATAATAGGTCTTACCTTGAATCAATCATGTCCTTCAAGTACCTGGGAATCACCCTAGACCCTTCCCTGGATTTCAGAGCATACATATCTACTGTCTGTAAGGCCACCAACTCAAGCCTCAGCCTTGCCTACAGAGCTATGCAAACCTCTCACTGGCCGCTAGGATCAATATAGCAAGAGCATTAATTCTGCCTAAACTTTCTTATGGACTACAAGTCTTTGCCAGAACTTACATCTCCATACTATGTAAATGGATTGTGGAATATAATATTTGCTGCTTCGCCCTCACGTGCAACCAATTTACCCATCACTGCCAACTTTATAGTCAGCTTGGCTGGCCATCTCCCCAAGCTCTCATGGATTTCATCCTAGGTAACATTGTTCACAGCATAATTCAGAACCAGGCACCTCACCCTCTTGTTTCCTACCTTACAAGTACCAACCACTACACATTAAAATCCTCAGGTGCTGAGCAGATGACCATCCCCAGATCAAGGACTAAATACAGAGAGCAGGCTTTCTCCTTGGTAGCCCCCAAACTCTGGAACAGTATACCTCTAACAGTATGATAGAACTTGTCTGCCCGCATATTTAAATCTCAGCTCCATTCCCTTCTGCTTCAGAACTGCTGATGCGTGTGCCCTTAACCTGAAATTTCTCCCCCACACCTCCTCCTCCTAATAAACCTAATTTGCTGCCCCACCATACCCTATGTACAAGCACTTATTATACTATTTTTTTGTGTTCCTTCCTACCCCAAAGCTCTACTGGTCAACTCTCCTACTTCAGAGCAAAACACAGTATGCTACCTATTTAAAGTATCTAGAAATACTGCTAATTTTACCCTACCCCATTGTCAATGTATACTCATTAGACTATACTTCAACTATGTTCCTTTCCTGTTAACCTCATGTAACAACAGTTCCCTTACTCTGATACTGTCCAAAACTGTTCAAAACAACCTGTCTTGGTGATAACCTATAGTACGTACTCTACACTATCTCTGGTCTGTCTGTTGATCTTATCCAATATGTGCAATCGTCACTGATATTCTATGAACTCTGAACAATTACTGAGCTGTCTGTTGCTTAAATCCAATATGTGCAATTATTTTGGTGATATCCCATGAAACCAGAACAATTGCTGGTTTGCTTGTTGATGGTATCCGTTATGTGAAACCTTCTTTGTAAACTCCTGGGTCGTGCCTGAAAATAGGCATATGAATGCCTACTGCACCCTACCCGAGCAACAAAAACTAAATAAATAAATCTCTCCCAGCATATCCAGACTAAAGTTATGGACTTCCCCTGTGAGAATAACTCTCTTCTCAAGGAAAAAACAGAGGCATACATGAAGAAGGTGGAGGAATACAAAACCATCTATCAGAGCAGTGCAGCTAAAGATAAAGCCTCTACTACCTACAAACCCTGAGGCAGAAGGGTTAGAGGTAGGGGCTACTATCCCAGGATCTTTTAACCTATGCCAGTGCCTATGCCCTTGGATTACTCTCAGATGAGAGATTTCTTCAGGGAAGAGGCAGAAGGGTTCAGAAACGTGCGGATCCTGTCCCTTCAGCCAAAGTTCAAACCAAGCAAAATCCCTGACTGGAAGGCCCAGGTCACCTCCCCTCTACCGGTAGGAGGAAGTCTGACCCACTACCTTCACCAGTGGCAATTCATCACCACAGACAAGTGCATGCTGGAGGTGGTGGGTCAACGATTTACCCTGCAGTTCAAAAAATTTCCCACTCAGCAAGGTCACAGGAGTCTAAACACTGACTCCCACAGAAAGAATTCTGCTGGAGTTAGAGGTCAAAGCTCACCTGTCAGCAAAGTTAATAAATAGATGCATAGATGTTGTCGGCAGATATGGGCCCTTGGCCCACCCAGTCTGCCCATTATGCAAGAATCTTTGCTTCTTCAATCTTTTCTGGAACCAGTATGTACCCCTCCCCGACTACCAATATCCCTCTATGACTATCCCATGCATTCTTAAATTCTGTAATCATTTCTGCCCCCGCCACTTCCTCCGGCAGGCCGTTCCATCTGTCCACCACCCCCTCCGTGAAGAAGTATGTCCTCATGTTCCCCCTGAACCTCTCTCCCTCCAGTTTTATCCTATGCCCCCTTGTTCTTGAGCATCTCTCTTTGAAAAATTGTATTTTCCTGCACATTATTCTTCCCAGTGAGGTACTTGAATGTTTCAGTCATATCCTCCCCCCGGGAGTACATATTTAAGTCCTTCAGCCTATCCTCGTAGGGCCTTTGATGTAGACTCTGCACCATCCTGATTACTCTCCTCTGTACCGCCTCCACCCTGTCTATGTCCTTGTGTACACAAGGCTTCCAGAACTGGACATTGTACTCGAGGTGTGGCCTCACTAATGTCCTGTATAGTGGCATTATGACCTCCCTTTTTCTGCTGGTGATTCCACTGCCTATGCATCCCAGCATCCTGTTCGCTTTTCCTGCTGCCTAGTTGCACTGCCTACCTACCTTGAGGTCATCAGTGATGATAACCCCTAGGTTCCTTTCCTGCTTGGAGCATTCTATCCCCCCAGTTGATATGACATTCCTGGGTTTTTGTGCCCCATGTGCATTATCTTACACTTTCTAGCGTTAAATCCCAACTGCCAATCCCTTGACCAGTCCTCAAGCTTCTGCTGATTGCTCCTCATTCTAGCCACACCCTCTGGTGTGTCCACCCTGTTTCAGAGCCTTGTGTCATCAGTGAACAGGCACATTTTCTCTTTTAGGTTTTCGCAATGTCACTGATAAAGACACAGAAGAGGACTAGACCAAACACTGATCCCTGCGGTACCCCACTTGTCACTTTTCCCTCTGCAGAGTGACTGTTGTTTACCGCCACCCTCTGTGTCCTATTATCCTGCCAATTCTCTACCCACTTAACATAGAAACATAGAAGTTGACAGCAAAAAAGGACTGCAAGGCCCATCCAGTCTCCCCATTTTACCAATTTGCTCCATTTGCCTGTACTAGGTCAGTGGCCTCAGCTATACTAACCACTTTTTGCCCACTCCTGTGTTCCCCAGCTTGTTTAACAGCCTTCTATGCGGCACAGTATCAAAGGCCTTGCTGAAGTCCAGGTAGGCCACATCCACTGCCCTTCCGATCTACCTCCCTGGTCACCTAGTCAAAGAACTCAATGAGGCTGGTCTGGCATGACCTCCCTCCAGTAAAATCATGTTGCCTTGGATCCTGTAGACCATTGGTAAAGTACAGTTATGTAAGAACTCACCGTAACAGTAGATCTTCGAGAGAGGCTCTTGCAGTAGGTAATCAATAGTAGGACTGCGCCCCCTGGTGTTCAGACCACACAGAAACTTTTGCTAGCAGTGTCTGATGGGGGAACCACCCACACAATGTCACATGACCATCAGCATGACACTATATAGTGGGCAGTTCCCACGTCCGCCCTCCAGTTCTCCCACTGGAGACCTCCAAATGGTCATGACAGTAGAATGAAAAGAGGCTCCTGAATCCAAAAAACTGCTTTCTGGATAGAAAGTTGTAACTAAAGAGGGGAAGGTGGGTGGGAAAAAGGTTACCTACTGCAAGAGCCTCTCTCGAAGATCAACTGTTACAGTAAGTTCTTACGTAACTGTACTATCTTACTTCGAGAGGGCTCTTGCAGTAGGTAATCACTTGTAGGATTGAGTCCCAAGCAGTAAAGAGTCTAAGAGACAAGAAAAAACACGGGAGACTGAAACATAATCCCAGTAGAAAGCCAGGTAGTGAGGACAGGAGTTCCTGGAGGACTGCTAGTCCAAAACCGTCCCTGTGCCTCAAGGCAATGTCCAAACTGTAGTGTTTCATGAATGTGTGGATGGAACTCCAAGTAGCCACTGCGCAGATGTCTGCGGCAGATACATTTCTGAAACAGGCTGTGGACGCAGCCATTCACCTGGTAGAATGTCCTTTTACCTGTCCCAGAAGGACTTTACCATACTTCTGGTAACAAAAAGTAAAGCAGTTTGCCAGCCATTTGGAAAGGCACTGTTTGGAAACTGCCACATCCCCACTCTTTGGTGTGAAAGAAACAAAAAGCTGATCCATCTGTGACAGGGTGGAATAGGACCCTGTCCCAGTTGTTATGGAGAGTTTGAATGCAGGGATCTGTTCTGTTCTTTCCTGTCTCTTGTCTGTCTGGTTGCGCAGCCAAATTTTCCTATGGGACCTAGGATTTGATCACCCCGACAGTCTCGCAATTCTCTGCCTCTCACCATCTCTCAGTCTTCCCTTGCTGTTTCTGACTTTTCCTCCCTTGCATATATGCTGGTATAAAAATATATGCAACTCATTATGCGGAAATGTAACTGATATTGGGATCCCGTTGTTTAGAAATGATATAATGTTACTGTTGAAATGTATATAATTATAGTTTGAGATGATTGCAAAAAACTATTGGGAACTCAAGGGGTTAACCTGAGAGCAGTGTGGATGCCTTTTTCAGAAGCTGTGGAGAAGGGGCCTCAGTTCTGGGACATTGTGTTCTGGCTGCACCTACCTGAAATATACAAGAACATTTTAGAAAAAACAGGATGCTTGTTAAGAAGGGGGGTTGCAAAGACATAAGAGAGAGCTGCAATTTCATGGAAGGGACAGACACAGAGATTGAAGGAAAACTCAGATGAATCTTCTCTGTTTATTTGGCCTTTGTAAATAGTTATACTGAACAAGTTTCTTTTATTGTTATTCATAATAAAACTTGCTGCGAATTTTACAACTGCTCCTGGTTTTTCCTATGCTTCCTGACCTGTGCCTCGACGACACTGTCTTTTGGACATCTTTTGTCCTGTTCATGTAATAATGTAAAATCCTGTGAACATCTAACGTATGCAGGATGGCTTCACTCCAATTCGAATGCTCGGGGTAATACACTGGCAACTCTAGAGACTGATTAAAGGTAGTCTCCGAAACAACCTTAGGAAGAAACTTAAGATTTGTGCACAGAGCCATCTGGTCTCTGTGAAAAATCAAATAAGGCACCCTACACATCAGGGCCTGAAGCTTGGAAATTCTACAAGCAGAGGTAACTAACTAAAAAGAGCGCTTTCCAGGACAAAAAGCGCATCCCACAAGTATAGTGCTTTCTAGTTCAAAGCGAGGTAAGGTCAATTTCTCTAAAAGAAAATTAAGGTCCCACGGTGGAGCAGGGTTATGCACTGGGGCTTTCAGATCCAAAATACCTTTTAAGAAGGTTTTGGAGACTTCTGAGTCAGTGTTTTGCCTCCTACTGGACGCTGGATGATCATGGTAGGCAGAGACGGCTGCTAGATGCACCTTCAGTGACAAATAGCTCAAGCCCAGATTCAACAGATGTAGAAGATACTCCATGACCTAGGCAGCAGGGCAGGAGAAAGGATCCAAATCTAGCACTTCCACTTCATGACGTAGGTAATTCAGGTAGATGGCTTTTGTACCTCTACCAAAATCTGAGCTACCCGTGGGGAAACCCCATACCTAGAAGCAGCTATGTCTTGAGGTGCCACGCATGTAGATGAAGGGATTTTAGCCCCGAATGTACCAGTGTGCCCCCCTCCTTGTCAGGAGATCATAAGACAGAGGTAGAGGGATCGCAGGTTTCGCTGCTAGCTGCTGAAGCAGCAGGAACCAGATTTGTCAAGCCCAAAACGGAGCTATCAATATCATTTGTGCTCCTTCTGTCTGAAACTTGATCAACACTCTCTGTAAGATTGGAAAGGGGGGGGGGGATGTGTGCAGAAATTTCCCTGTCCAAGAAAGCGACAGTGCGTCTTGCCAGAAAGCACCATGCCTGGAATCAAGCAAGCAAAACTTGGGAAGTTTTGCATTTGATGGAGCTGTAAACAGATCCACGTCCGGATGACCCTAAAGGTCAAAGATGTGAGCTAGAACTTCTTGCTTTAGCTCCCATTCATGGGCTCTTGCCCTGGTGTGACTGAAATTGTCTGCAAAAATTGTTCTGCATGCCTGGAACGTGGATCACTAGGAGACAGATCCTGTGCAGAACCACCCAGCTGCAGACCTGCATCGCTTCCCTGCAAAGAGGATATGAGCGGGTGCCCTCCTGCTTGTTGATGTACCACACCATGCACATGTTGCCCGTTTGGATCAACAGGGTTTCTTGTAGAAGGATGTGCTGAAAGGACTGAAGCACATAAAGCACTGTTCTCATTTCTAGCACATTTATGTGCAGGTGCACTTCTACAGGTGACCACAGGCCCTGGGTCCTGTGGCATCCCAGATGGGCATCCCATCCCTGTCCCAACGCATCTGTAGGTGGTATTTGGGACTGAGGAGGTGTCTGGAAAGGGATTCCTCGGATCAGGTTTCTGGAGTCCTGCCACCATAACAGATCCTGTTGCATTGAGCTGGAGATGAGGACCTGACTGTCCAAGTTGTTCACCCTCTGATCCCACTGGGACCTTAGAGTCCAATGTGAGATATGCATGTGGAGTCTGGCCAATGGGACTGTAGGGATAACCGCTGCCATGAGACCAAGAAGACAGAGAACTGCCCTGGCCGAGATGTGTCGGTTGGAAGATACCAGCTTGGCCTGTCTCTCCAGGGTGTCCACCCTGTCCAGGGGGAGAAAGGTCATACCCTGCACTGTGTCCAGCACCGCCCCAATAAACTGAAGGTGCTGGGAAGGAGCAAGCTGGGACTTGGGGTAACTGACCATGATACCCAGGCGCTCGAAAAGGAGTAGAGTAGCCGATAAGGAAGCTTCCAACCCCTCCCTTGACGGTGCTGCGAGGAGCCAATCATCAAGGTAGGGAAAGACATAGTGCCCCTGACTCCTCAAGGCACCTGCCACTACTGCTAGACATTTGTTAAAGACCCATGGAGTGGAGGACAGGCCAAAAGGAGAGCTCTGAACTGGTAATGCTCCATTTGGAAAGAAAACCTGAGGAATTTGCGATGTGAACCCAATATTGGGATGTGTAGATATGCATCCTGCATGTCCAGGGCACAAAGCCATTTTCTCTGGAGAGAAAAGGCAGAAGGCTTTGCAATGTCAGCATCCAAAACCTCTTGTACTCTATGAAGAGGTTTAGGGTACTGAGATCCAGAATCAGGCATAAATCCCGTCTTTTTGGGTACCAGAAAGAAGTCAGAGTAGAATCTCTTCCTGATCTGGTTTGCGGCACTGGCTCATTGTTTCTTTTTGAAGAAGAGCCGTGATCTCCTCCCTTAGATGGGGATATGCGCCCTTGGGTAATGAGAAGACCTCGGTGGAATGTTTGGAGGTTTTTCTCAAAATTCGAGAATGTGACCAAACTTTATTAACTGAAGCACCCAGGCATCTGTTTTGATGGACTCCCAGTCTCCCAGATGCCTCACTAATCTTCCGCCCACCTGTTCCTCCAATGGATGAAGAGGAGGGCGGGCAGTCAGCAAGTCAGGAATTGGGGGGAAGGGGGGTTTGGGGAGGACCACTTCTGAAGCCCTTTGTGTTTTGGTTGGAGGGGCGGTGGCAGTATTGGGAGCCCTATGTTTGAACTGGTGTTTCAGCGCTTGCTGGATTTTCATCTGGCGTCTGTTTTACCAACGAAAAGGACGTTTTTGTTGTTGTTGTTTCGGTCGATACATGGTATGGACCGACCGAAGAGCTGTGCCTTTATCCTGCAGGCTTGCTATAATCTTCTGGGCATCTCTGCTGAACAGGGTAGAGCCTCTGAAAGGGGCATCTTGGATAGCTGACTGAACATCAGGGACTAGGCCCAATACTCTTAGCCAAGAGTACCAGTGAAGGCTTACAGCTGTGGCCGTGCCTCTAGCAGAGGAATCCACCACATCATAGGTGGCTCGCAAAGAATGACGTCCAGCCACCTTGGCCATTTTTAGGGTGTTTGCCAAGGATGACAGTTTCAGAGTCTGATAGGGCCTTGACAATGGGCTTGAGCTGGCGGAACAAGGACTTCTGGCACTCTAGCATGTGCGAGATGTAGTTCAGAGCACGTATCGCTAGAGTAGAAGAAGCATAAAACTTCCTCCCGAACTGGTCCATTTGTCTGGACTCCTTGTTGGGAGGTGAAGTGCTAAGGTACTTAGGCTTAGCAGACTGATCATGGGCTGCAGTGATGACTACCAAGTCAGCCCTCAGGTGCAAGCTGATGTGGTTCTTCTCCTCAGGAGTCCTGCAGACCCGGTTGGCTTTCTTTGCCATGGCTGGGATGGAGGAAGGTCTCTGCCATATGGTCAAGGATAAATCCTCGTGGTGTTCCAGCCCTGGGGGAGTGAGTACCGGACTCATATCCGGGAAGTCCAGATGCTCAGCCAACCTTTGTCTTTTGGGGTCCAGAGCCTCTGACTTCCATCCTTGGGGCTCTGCCATATGCTTGAGGAGGTCCACAAAGGAGGGCTCTTTGGGCGGTGATTTTGGGAATTCCCGAGGGACTGGTTCCTCAGGGGGAGGTGTGTCAAAATCCGAACCAGCAGATGAGGAATCTGAGTTCACTTCGGGATCATCCAAATCCTCCAGAAGTTTTTCAGGAATTGGAGGATCTGGCTCCCTGGTGATCCCTTCAGATGTCAGGGGTTGCGTTGGAGCTGATGGATGGCCTGACATCGAAGTGTGAGGAAGAACCGGAGAGGGTGCCCTAGGGGAAGGAGATGGGAGCCTGCATCCGTAAGAATTGGATGCCTGCTGTCTAGTTCTGAGATCAATTGCGTTTTGATCTCAGACCACCAAATTTTAGGATCTCCCTAAAATCCACCTGAGGTTGAGGAGGAGGAGGTGGAGTGGCAGGAGGTGGAGGGTGAGCAAATCCGGTTCCAAGCCCATATCCCACGAAGCTTGAGGGCAGATAATGGTGTGGGCAGCCTGGTGGCAGATAGTAACCAGGGTAACCTGAGTAATAAAAGGCCGACAAAAAGGGATCCGGTGTTGGGGCTGACGGAGGATAGCCCGACGGCAGAAATCCCGATGGTGTCCCCAACATCGTAAAGCCTGACATCAGTCCTGGTGGAGGGTAACCTGATGGCAGCCCTGACAGAGGATAACCTGATGGCGGCCCTAATGGGGGTCGCCTGACAGTGGCCCTGATAGGGGATAGCCTGATGGTGGCCCTGATGGAGGGAAGCCTGATGGTGGCCCAGACAGAGGGACACCTGACAGTCCTATAGGAGGACAGCCTGAAGGACCTGTGGGAGGGAAAACCCAGTGCAGGTCCTGAAGGGCAAAGCCACGAGGGCAGAATACCTGTCTATGGCAAGGGTGAGGCGAGGGTACTTCGCACCATTCAGTTCAATGGATGGTTAAACAAATGGTGCAGAGCACAGGGGTTTGGCTTCATTGGGGACTGGGGTTCCACCTGGAGGGATACCAGCCTATACTGGCAGGATGGTCTGCATCTGTCCAGGAAGGGAACAAGTCTTCTGGGCAATCGGTTTAAATGCTTCATTGGCAAGCTTTTAAACTAGTCAAGGGGGGAGGTACTGATAAGCAGCAGGGAATTCCCAGCCTCCCCCTACAAAACAGGGTACTGAATGAGGGAAAGACCAAGGTACAAAGGTCAGTAGGGAGCAGGACTGGAGTGAATGGAGAAAGCAAAGTCAATGATAACAGGGATAGTGCTACAAGAGGTAAAGCCATCAAAAAATGGAGAGCAATGAGTACTAATGCTCGTAGTCTGGGTAACAAGCTTCCTGAATTAGTGGCCTTGATGGAGGAGGAACATCTGGATATTGTGGCAGTCACAGAAACATGGTACACATAGAACCATGACTGGGACATAAACATACCAGGATACACTATCTACAGGAGGGACAGGGAGGGTAAAAGAGGAGGAGGACTAGCTCTCTACGTAAGGGAAGGAATCAAAGCTACAGAACAAAAGGGTAAACAGGGAGGAGAGGAAGCACTGTGGGTCAATTTGGAGACAGGCAATGGCACCACAATCCGCACAGGGGTTGTATACAGACCCCCATCTCAGGGGGAGGACATGGACAAGGAAATGATAGGAAGTATCCTTAGAATGACAGAAAAAGGGGAGATATTGCTGATGGGGGATCTGAATATGCCAGATGTTAATTGGAGTACATTTACAGCAGCCACTTCTAAGAGTGGGGTCATTCTAGATACCCTACAGAGGGCATATCTTAGACAACTAGTATTGGAACCCACTCGAGAGGGAGCATTCTTAGACCTGGTACTCAAATGGGGATGGAGAGAGGATCACAGATTTAGAAGTGGGTAGCCATCTGGGAACTAGTGACCATCGAACAGTATGGTTCACAATAAACACAGCAGTAGAGTCAAGCCATACAAAGGCAAAGGTACTGGACTTCAGGAGGGCTGACTTTGCCAAAATGGATGAGTGCCTAAGGAATGCACTAGCAAATGGGCAGGAAGGAGGGTGAAGAACAATGGGGAATAATCAAAACTGCCATCACAGAGGCAACAAGCCTTTGTGTGAAGCAAATAAACAAAACAAAACAATGTAAGAAACCACTATGGTTCTCAAAGGAGGTGGCAGGAAAGGTTAGGGAGAAAAAGAAAGCATTCAGGAAGTACAAGGAATCACAGAAGGAGCAGGACAAAGAATTGTATCAGTTAAAGCAAAAGGAAGCTGGGAAGGCAGTCAGAACAGCAAAGGCCCAAACCGAGGAAAAGATAGCCAACACAGTTAAGAAGGGGGATAAAACGTTTTATAAGTACATCAGGGAGCGAAGGAAGACCAAGAAAGGGATAGTGAGGCTTAATAAAGTGGAGGGGAGTGGGCAGAGGGTGACTGTGAAAAGGCAGAGATACTAAATATTTTTGCTCAGTATTCACAAATGAAGAGGGGGAGGTACCTAAACCAAACAATAGAAACACTCTGGATACAGAAGTTGATACCAGCCCATTTACAGAAGAAAGGGTTCTGAAAGAACTCTTTAAAACTGAAGGTGGACAAAGCAATGGGGCCTGATGGGATTCATCCCAGAATTCTAAACCGAACTAAGTAGAACTAGTGACACCACTGACTACCCTCTTTAACAAATCATGGGAGGATTGGGTGGTACCTGAGGACTGGAGAAGGGTGGATGTGATTCCACTTCACAAAAAGTGGGAGCAGGGCGAAGCAGGCAACTACAGACCTGTTAGTTTAACCTCAGTGATACGGAAAATGATGGAATCACTTCTGAAGAAAAATTGTCGAGTACCTAGAGGCTAGAGGGGCACAGGACCCAAGGCAGCATGGATTCACAGTGGGAAGGTCATGTCAGACAAAGCTAATCGATTTCTTTGACTGGGTGACCAAAGTAGTAGATCAGGGAGGGGCTGTGGACATGGCCTACCTAGACTTTAGCAGGCATTTGACACAGTCCCACACAAAGATTATTAGTCAAATTAACCAGCCTGGGAGTGGGTCCCAGGGTGGTAGCCTGGGTAAAACATTGGCTGGACAACAGGACACAGAAGGTAATTGTAAATGGAGTCCACTCTGAAGAAAGGGGTTACTAGTGGGGGTACCGCAGGGTTCAGTACTGGACGGTCCTCAATGTCTTTATAGTGACATTGCAGAGGGACTGGAAGGAAAAGTATGTCTCTTTGCAGACGACACAAAGATCTGCAACAGAGCTGATACACAAGGTGGGGTGGAAAGGATGAGAAGGGACTTGACAAGGTTGGAGGAATGGTCAAATGTATGGCAGCTTAGATTCAATGCTAAGAAGTGCAGGTACTGCACCTGGGAACAAAACCCAGGGAAGAGTACACAATGGGGGGTGAGATACTAACAGCAACAAAATGGAAAGGGACCTGGGGTAGTCATATCAGATGACCTAAAGGTGGGCAAGCAATGCGAAAGGGCAGTAAGGAGGGCTGGGGGATACTGGGATGCATAGGGAGAGGCATCACCAGTAGAAAACAGGAAGTTGTCATCCCTCTGTATAGACAGCTGGTGAGACCCCATCTGGAGTACTGTGTAGAGTTCTGGAGACCCAATCTCTGCAAAGACAGAAACAGGATGGAGGTAGTCCAGAAGAGGGCAACTAAAATGGTGCAGGGTCAGCACCAGAATACATATGAAAAGAGACTCAAGGAGCTTAATATGTATAGCCTCAAGGAAAGGAGGGGGGGGGACATGATAGAAACTTTCAAGTACCTCAAGGGAATCAACAAAGTCCAAGAAGGTAGCATCTTTCAGAAAAAGGGTGTGCAAGAACAAGGGGCACAATTTGAAGATATGGGGCGGCTCAGAGGTAATATAAGGAAGTATTTTTTCACAGAGAGGTTGGGATGCATGGAGCGGCCTTCTTGTGGAGGTTGTGGAGTCAAAAACAGTGGTGGAATTCAAGCATGCATGGGACAGTCATAAGGCAATTCTAGGGGGTGAGGGTAGGAAGAAGTAGGCTGTTGGTTAACTAGGATCTGCAGCTTATCCATTAGGTAGGGAAATGGACAGACTGGGTGGGCCAAGCGGTCCTTATCTGCCGTCAAATTTTATGCTTCTATGGGAGCCCCAATGGAGGAAGACCCGATGGAGATCCTGAGGGAGGCAAGGGGACCGGCATGCGTTGAGGAGGAGCAGGATCTAGCACTGCTATAGGTGGTGTCAGAGCCGCCGTAAGGCCTGTTGGCACCCTAATGTCAGGTAAACCTGGTGAAAGGTGTGCGTCCGTCAGGACCTGCAGGTCTGGTGACAGCGGAGGAATCCCCAATAGAGCAGGGCACGGGGATTCTCCATGGAGGAAACGCCAGGGGGACCCTCGTCCTCCAGCCAGGACAGAGCTATCATCCAGCAGCATCTCGTGAGAGCCTGATGGACGTGAAGAGGTCGGGCAATCATCGGAGAGTCCGATGATCAACCTAGGCTGTGCAGAGATCAGAGGCCCAGACTCCCGACTTACCAACCCCAGCCGGGTGCTCGCTGGAAGGTCCGACAAGCAGCCTATTAGCCGCGCCTGCTGACTTAGAGCCCAGGGTGGAAATGAGCCTAAGAGTGGCGGTGGTCTCGGACAGATCCGGAGAGACTGCTGTCACCATAACCAGTGGTGGCGGGGGCCAAAGTCTGTTCTGAAGGCGGGAGCGCAGGCTTGGCCATGGCACTCACCTTCCCAGAGGAAGGGGGCCGGTCCTCCGTTGAAGGGCCCGTGTGCGGCTTCGTTGGAGGGGGGAGACTGCTCCCGGTCCTGATGTTTTTCTTTGTCCCGTTTCTTCTTCTTGTGTGGATCAGTTGGTGAGGAGGAGGCGCTTTTCAGCTTTTTAAATTCTTTCTTCGTCTAAGCCATTTCTGATTCAGGAGATGGACCGCGAGAGATTGTTGGCACCGTTTCCACGTGGCCTGGTTGAATTGGGCACAGGCCTCGTATTCCTTGACTTTGTGGTCAGGACCCAGGCAGAAGAGACAAAGGATATGCTGGTCCTTATGCGGTAGCCCGCACAAACCACACTTGTTTTTATGTGAATCCGTAGAAGAGGACGACATACAAACTACTAAAAATTTATTATTAGAAAGTAGAAATAACGGATACTCATCTGAAAAAGGCATTCAAACTGCTGTAACGAGCTTCAGTCGGTCTTACGTGCACAGGTCGATGGCGGGAAAGAACTGGAGGGCGGACGTGGGGACCGCCCACTATATAGTGTCACACTGATGTTAGTCACGTGACGTTGGGTGGGCGGTCCTCCATCAGACACTGCTAGCAAAAGTTTCCATGCAGTCCTGATGCCAGGGGGTGCCATCTTACAAGTGATTACCTACTGCAGGAGCCCTCTCGAAGTAAGATCTAGGTGTTCCACTATTCTTTCCTTCAGAAGTGTTTCCATGATCTTTCCCACTACTGAGGTCAGACTTACTGATCTGTAGTTCCTCTGCTTTCTGGTTGTCATCCTCTGTGCTGCACCCATCCTCCCCTTCAGCCTCACAATCCCTCCCTTTGCCTTCCTTTTTTCCCTGATATACCTGTAGAAGGTTTTGTCCCCCCCATCACTGATTTCGCAGTGCGTTCCTTCATTTGTGCACTGGCTTCCTTGACTGCCCTCCCTGCCTCCCTTTGTTTCTCCTGGTACCTGTCCCTGTCCCCTTCCTCTTGTGTCTTTTTGACTGCTTGAATGCAATTGTTTTTGCCCTAACTTTTTTGACTGCTACCTTTGAAAACCATGATGGTCTTCTCTTTCTCTTCCCCTTGCTAACCTAACAGTTGTGTTGCCATTGTTAGCCCTGATTTAATCGCTGCCACTGTTCCCCTACGTCCTTTTTCTTCCCTATCCCAACCAATGCCTCTTCTAGGCATTTTCCCATTTTATTAAAATCTGCTTTTTTAAAGTCAAAGATTCTTGACCTTGTGTGACTGGATTCCACCCCCTCCATTATCTCAAACCCCACTGACCGGTGATCACTGTTCCCCCAGGTGTTTCCCCACTGCTACACTGTCACACTGTCCCTGTTTGTAAGCACTAGGCCCAGTATCGCCGTGCCCTATGTGGGTTCTACAACCAGTTGTTTAAGGAAAGCTCCCTGGAGGGACTCCAGGATAAACCTGTTCCTAGCTGTTGCTGCTGCTGTGGGAAGGCTCTAATCTATGTCTGGTATATTGAAATCACCAACCAGCAATACCTCCCCTCTGTGTACCATCCTTTGGAGTTCCCTTCTCCCAATGGGGGAAAGGCCTCTATTCCAGATACTTTCTGACCCAAAAGAAAAATGGGGACTGGCAACCCATTCTAGATCTCAGGTACTTGAACAAGCACCTGTTCAATCCCAGATTTAAGATGGTCACTTTGTTGGTAGTTATCCCTTCCCTAAAACAGGGAGACTGGCTAGCCTCTCTAGACCTGAAAGACGCCTTTTTCCACATTCCAAGCAGGCCTTCACATAGAAAGTATCTAAGATTTAGAGTGACCTCTGGTCATTACCAGTTTACAGCTCTGCCATTCGGTCTTTCCTCAGCTTCCAGAGTTTTCACAAAGTGCCTGGTAGTGATGGCAGCCTACCCCAGAAGACAGGAGGTGGCTGTCTTTTCTTGTCTGGACGACTGGTTGATAGTGGACAAGTCTACCCAAAAGGTCAGAGACTCTCTCAGCCTCACACAGTGCACCCTGGAATCCCTGGGCTTTATGATCAACACAGAAAAGTCCCACTTAGAGCCAGCTCAGCTGCTGGAGTTCACTGGAGCAGAACTGGACACACAGCTAGGCAAAGCTCTGCTTCCACTAGAAAGTGCAAAACCTCCAAACCCTGGCATACTCATTTGTTCTAGGCCAAGAAAGGCCAGCCAGACACTTCCTCAGGCTCCTAGGGCACATGTCCTCTACTACAGCTGTAGTTCCAGGTGCCAGGTTCCAGATGAGAGACATCCAGTATCACCTGACAGCGCATTAGTCTCAGAAGAAAGACTCCTTGTCAAAGCTCATTCCAGTCACAAGGACCCTACTACAAGCCTTGGACTGGTGGAAGGACAAGGAAAACCCTCAGGGAAGGGATTCCCTTTCAGCAAAGGAAGCTCTCCAAGGTGCTCACTATGGATGCTTCCCTCCTAGGGTGGATGCACACCTGGCAGACCAGTCCATAAGTGGGGTGTGGTCTCCCAGAGAGTCCAGGTGTCACATAAATCTCTTCTAACTCAGAGTCATTTACTTGGCTATCAACGCCTTTGCCCTCAGCTAAAAGGTCAATCTGTCCAAATCAGAACAAAAAACACTACTACTATGTTTTACATAAACATGCAGGGGGACACAAGATCCACAAAACTCTGCAGAGAGGCCATGAATTGGCCTCTGGCCTACTCTTTGGACATGCAGCTCTCTGCCATTCATCTGCCAGGCAAGGACAACGTGCTGGCAGACTCCCTGAGCTGCATCAGTCAGGACCACCAGGAGTGGACTCTAAACAGGCAAGTAGTGGCCACAGTCTTCAGGAGGTGGGGCACTCCAGAGACAGATCTCTTCACCTCCAACCTCAATTTCCAGAATCCCCTGTACTGCTGCAGGCCTCCAGCTCTGGGGTCAGTGCCAGTAGATGCTCTGTCTCTGGACTGAACAGGAAGGTTCCTCTGCTTTCCCTCCATTTCCCCTGATTCTCAGGGTCCTCCTCAAACTCAGAGACCAGCCAGCAACAATGATTCTGGTGGCTCCAGACTGGGCAAGGCAGCCCTGGTACACACTGCTGCTTGCCCTCTCAGTCAAATGGCCCATTCGCCTGCCCTCGACCCAGTCTCCTGACCCTGCCTCAGATGGGGTGCCATACCCCAGCATACAATCCCTTCACCTCAAGCTTGGTACTCGAGGAGCTACAGTTCCCAGACTCTCAGTATTCAGAACAGGTCCTAAGAATTCCTCAACTTGCCAAAAAGACTTGCACCTCCAAATAGAAGAGGTTTTCTTTCTGGTGTAAAGACAGACTCATTGACCCTTAACAAACTAGCCTGTCTTCTATTTTGGACTATTTAGTACATTTACAGGCATAGTGCCTTACAGCATCATCCCTGAAAGTCTACCTTGCAGCCATTTCCTCTTACCTCTCTGCTGGCAAGGAGAAATCTGTAATTTCTCATTCTGTCTTCAAGAAATTCTTTAAAGGCCTGCTGCACCTTCAACACCCTCTTAGGGAACCTGTTCCCCCTTGGGACTTGAACCTGTGTATAGCCAAGCTGATGGAGTCTCCATTTGAGCCCATGGCCACTGCAGACTTGAAGTATGTCACTTGGAAGACTGTTTTCCTAGTAGCAATCACTTTAGTCAGAAGGATTTCAGAACTGCAAGCTCTATGCACTGAGCCTAACTACAGTACATTATTTCCCACAAGGATAAGGTGGTTCTTAGGACTAACTGGAAATGTCTTCCCAAAGTGGTGTCTGAATTTCACCTGAATCAATCCATAATGCTTCCTGTCTTTTTCACAGACAAATCCACTCCTGGTGAGTGCAGGCTTCATAGCCTGGATGTTAAAAGGGATCTAAACTACCTAGAACATACTAAGCAGCTCAGGGCCTCTCATACCCAGCTGTTCCTCACCTATGGCGAGGTGGGCAAGGGCAGGCCAGCCTCTAAGAGAACTATCTCTTGTTGGATAGTCTCTTGCATCCAGTTGTGTTACACTAAGGCTGGCAAGCAGCCACCCAAAGGCCTCAGGGCCCACTCTACCAGGGGCACTGCAGCCTCGGTGGCAGCATGGGACATCCCCTTGCTTGACATATGCAAAGCAGCTACCTGGGGGATTGTACACACCTTCACAAAGCACCACTGCTTGGATGTACAGTCCAGATCAGATGCCAGATTTGGCACTGCAGTCCTACAGAGCCTGTTTCCTAAATAGGTTCTGTTCCTCCTCCCAACTACACTGCTTTGTAGTCTACATTAGTCATGCATACTGAGGGATTCCTGGGGTGAGAAGAAAAAATTACTTGCCATAGTAATACTGTTTCTTCCAGGGGATCCCTCAGTACGCTTGACATCCCACACAGCCTCCCATCACATAACCTGGCTGAGATTAGTTCTGTAGTCCATGCCTTTGGCCAAATTTTTCTTCTGTATGAGTTTTCCTTATGCAGTGTTTCACTATTTCTATGATGTAAATAGTTCGCTAACAGGCAAGGGTGACAGAGTTGAATAAGGCTCTGTCCCATTTGTTATGCAGAAAGAGTTAAAAACAAGGATCTGTTCTAGCCTCTCCTTTTTTGTCTCTTGTCTGTCTGGTTGCATAATCAAATGTTCTTGTGAGACCTAGGAACAGATTGCTCTGACAGCCTCGTGATTCTCCGCCTCTTGCCATCTCTATGCCTTCACTTGCTGTTTCTGTCTTTTCTTCCCCCCACACATATCTGCAGTTATAAAAATATATATGAATTTTCATGCAAAACTGTAATCGATACTGGGATTCCCTTTGTTTGAAAATGAATATAGTTATAATGTTGAAAATGATTGCAAAAAGCTATTTGGAATTTAAAATGTTAACCTTGACATGCAGCAAAACTCTTGCGGAGCTGTCAACAAGAGGTCAGTTCTGGGTGACCATATTCTATTTTGCTGCACCTGCAAAGAAACGGACAAGAACATTTTCTGAAAAAACAGGATGTCTCTCAACGAGTTCCCAGGCAAAGACTTATAAAAAGAGCAGCAATATTTTTGCTAGAGAGAGAGAGAGACTAAGAGACTGAAACTTGGAATTAGAGATACTCTCAGGTGAAGGACTTTGTTTTCTCTGTTTGTACTGCCTTTGTAGATAGTTTTACTGAACAATTACATTTTTTTATTTTACTGTTATGATAATAAAAACGCTCATTGCAAATTTTTTAACTGTTCTTGGTATTCCTATGCTTCCTGACCTGTGCCTCAATGACAGCGAGTTTCTCTTTTTTCTTCTTCTCCTTTTCTTTCCTTTTTGCTCGGATAGTTTTGAGATTCACGGGCCTTTTGCCCTTCAAGCTTCGAAATGAATCTGACTGACTCACAGCTCCAGCTGCAGGCAGCACTCTCTTACTGCAACCTGATAGGCTAATTCTTGGAATCATTAGCATAAACTCCACTTCCAGGGCAGCTGAACCCAGCTGGCATCACTGCATTAGTCAAGCATACTGAGGGATCCCATGGAAGAAACAATATTACTATGGTAAGTAATCCCCATGGAATGGAACCATGTCTGCCACCCTCCAAGCCTTAGGAACTATCCTCTTCCTTAGTCAGCTGTTGGATAGACCTACCAGGGGTTCAGCCAGTTCCCTGAGTATCCTCAGCTACAACCCATCTGGTCCCAAGGCCTTACCTATTTTTTCGGCTGCCAGCCCTTTCAGTACCCTTTCACTAGTAAATAATGACTGGCTCTTCTCTGGAACCCCCTTGGTGGCTGCTTTGGTGCCACTCTCTAGCAAGGGCCCAACATGATCCCTGTAAAAACTGAACTCAAGGATGGTGGCCTTTTGCCCGTCCTCCTCTATCACCCTACCCCCCTTCAGCTAGCCTTATGATTCCCTCTCTTTTCTTCCTTGATACATCAGAACTGTTTTTCTCCATTTTTTTACCCTCTTCTCAATAAATAGGTTACTCACCTGTAACCGTAGTTTTAGGAGTGATATATGGTTCACATCCCTATGATGGCAGTTCTTCCATAAGAAGTGATTCACTGGAACATTCTTAAGTAAAGATCCTCCTACCACCCAGGTGGTATATCCCTTGACTGCACACTGTGATGGCAGGTCTTGCATGCTGAAAGCAGGCAACATGTGCCACTTGCCTGGGGGAGGTTGGGTGGGTGGTGTGGATGAAAGCAGCAACCGAGGTGGTGGTATATCCGATGAAATGAGCCCTGAGCCCTAAAGGAAGCTCTCTAGCAAACCTATAGCAGAGGTCGATGCAGGAAGTGATCCACCTGCCAACTGTCTGCTTAGTTGCCAGGTGTGGCTTCAGTGCAGGCAACAAACAGCTGGTGAGCCTCACCCAAAATCCAGCCATATGCCCACATAGTAGGAGAGTGCTCACCTCAGGGCCAGAGAATGAAGCCTGCATTCAGCCGTCAAAGATGGGTTGGTAAAGTAAACCAGAAGGCCCATTTCCTACTTAAGGTAGAACTCTGAAACAACCTTCGGGAGGAACTTCAGGTGGGGTGAAGGACTAACTTGTTCCTATGGAACACCAGATAAGGCGTCTCCATTGAGAGTGCCTGGAGCTCACTGATGCTTCTGGCTGAAGTGATGGCCACCAAGAAGGTCATCTTGCACAACAGATGTGACATCTCACACTTGTGCACAGGCTCAAAAAGCTTGCCCATGAGCACAGTCAGTATCAGCGAGAAGTCCCAAAGCGGTAGTGGCTCGCACTGGTGGGGACAAGTGGTCAAGGCCCTTAAAGAAGCAGCCGATCACCTTCTCCTGAGCCATCTGCATACCAGTCCATGCCCAGTATACAGAGATGGCTGTTAGTTATGCCTTAAGGGTCAAATGCTGTCCCAGCTGGGAAAAGTGCCAGAGGTATTCCAAGATGCTAGCCACAAGGCAGGCCAGGGTATCAAGCTCATGGCCTTGACACCAGATGGAAAAGCACTTCCATTTGAAGGCATAACACTGGCAAGTCAACTCTTTTCAAGACGTCTCCACAAAAATGTTCTCTGAAAGACCCATAGCCTAGAACTCTAGCCACTTAGGAACCAGGTTGTGAGGTGCAGGGATTGAAGGTTCAGGTGCAGGACCTTCCCCTGTTGTCTGGTCATGAGATCCCGGAAAATAGGTAACTGCCACAGGGAGGCTCCAGCTAAGGCCAAGGAGATCTAGGTACCAGAACTGGTGAAGTCAGGTTGGAGCCATGAGGATCATCCACGCCTTGCCCCTCCTTACCTTGACCACCATGTTGTGGATCAGGGGAAAAGGAGGAAAGGTGTACAGGAGGCCTGGGATCCAGGGCCTTGTAAAAGCATCCCTCACCAGTGTCCCAGACTGTATGGGTGGGCACAGAACATCCTCAGTTTTGTGTTCTCCCAGGAAGCAAACAGGTCCACCAGAGGGGTGCCTTACAGGGAGAACAGGTGGTTCACCACCTTCTGATGCAGGGACCCCTTGTATGACATATCACATACCCATCTGATAGCATCTGCCAGCTGTCTGCTCCTGCAACATGAATCGACAGGAGATCTGCACCCAGGCTGTTCACAAGGGTCCAGGTGCGGAGGGCCTCCAAACACAACAGAATGGAGTGCGTTCCACCCTGCCTGTTCAGGTAGAACATGGTTGTGGTGTTGTCTGCCTGAACTTGCATGACCTGATCCCTGACTAGAAGAGCAAATTCCATCAGAGCTAGCCGCACTGCATGGAGCTCCAGCAGGTTGATGTGGTGACAGGACTCCCTGGGTGACCAGAACCCATGGGTCCTGTGGTCTCCAGATGCGCTCCTCACCTCATCAGAGATGCATCTGTTGTGAAAGTGACGGTTGATTCGGGGTGAACAAACAGGACTCCTTCCTCTTCCAAAACTGCAAGGAGGCCTAAAGTGTCCTAACTTTGGTCTCTATTATATGGCAGTACACGCTAATAAATATTTAAAATGGCTTAAGCAAGAAAATAGTTTTAATTTCTATTTCCCCATTTGGACTCAGATAGAACTAGATTTATTTAAAAAATACAATTTATCCCCTAAGGTTGCTTTTTATACTAAACTTAAAAACTTACCTACACACCTTAAAAACTCACCAATAGGTACCTCTTTAAAAACATATTCTCAGACTTGTAAATACGTATCAACCTAGAAACTAGTATTTATCAACCTTTCATTAATAATCTAAACTTTAATGTTCAAAATACCTTCTTTATGAATAAACTGCTACCATGTGATATTAATAGTAAAGTAGCCGACCTATTATCAAATGGATACCTGCCGTCTTTGCCAGAGCTATGTAATACTCTTTCTTTAAGCAACAAGTATTGGCAGACTATCTTTATGCTATCTTTAGCTTTAAAAACTAATTTTGGTCCGGCCCCACAGATTAAAGACAAAGAGGACATTATATCAAATCTTGGAGAATTGGTAACCGAAGAACATCCAATATCTAATCTTTACAGTTTTCTGAGTAAAATAAATGATAGGGATAACATTTATCAATGCCACTTTTGGAATAAAACCCTTATTCTTGAGGAATTGAACCGGAAGGAGATTTGGCACATTACCAGTAAATTTCTCACTCTGGATAACCTCAGAGCTATCCAGATTAAAATTTTGCATAATGCCTACTTAAGCTCGTATAGTTTATATAAAATGGGATTGAGAGATAATGATAATTGTTTAAAATGTTCGGAAAATAGAGGTTCCCTAGATCATATGCTTTGGTATTGTACACCTATTCAAAGTTTATGGCTATCAATTAGAAAGAAAGTGATGGTAAACCTTGGTTTAAGTAACTCGTGGGATTTGAAGACATTAATTTTGGGTGAATTTTCAAAGGAATTAACATCACCTGATAACTATATATTAACATTAATTGGAGCCTTGGTTAAGCAAATCATATTGAAACACTGGCAGGATCCAAATCCTCCTTATTTTAAAGAATGGCTGGAACAAATCATGTATAATTTAACACTTATAAAGGCAATTAATAGTCTGAAAGGAAGGCCAAGTCTCAATGAAAAAGTATGGAACAGACTATCAGCTGTTTTACACTCTTTATATTAATATAGAGATTGCATTCCTTCATTGTAGTTACTTTATAATTTATTTTTATGTACCAGGGTGGTATTTTTTCTTCAACTTCTTTCAAAGGGGCTATACTTGTTTTCATGATTTTATGTTATATCATAGGAAGATTATCCATTACCTTTTGAGATATATTAACTAATTTTACCGCATGATAAGGGTTTATGCTTTATTTACCTTGCATCTGTTGGTAGCTGGCTTTATACAAATACTCTGCAGTTGAATATTTCACTTTTTTTCCTCATAACTACTCATGGGGGGGTATGAGTAGAAGATTAGTATGTACCTATAATTTTACATGATTACTCATCTTCATATTGTATCCGGTTAAATGTGGATATTATATTGTTGTTGTTTTTTTGGTTGCATTTGGTCTGTTGGTTACTTGAAAATGTAATAAAAAGTGGAAAGTAAAAAAAAAAAAGGACTCCTTCCTCCAGATGTTCTGGGATCAGCAACCACTGGATGGCATCCCACATTGGCTGGGTCACTGTGACTGGCTGGTCCAAATGTCCTAGGCGTTGGGACCACTGACAGCCCAACTCCCCACTGCAGGTGCCACATCCACCAGTGAGCCCACCAATCCATGCTGGTGCCAGATGCCATGTACCACAGCAACCTCAGGAAGTCCCAGGTAAGGTGCGAGTGCCCAACCTGAAATAATCAGGCAAAGGAGGTAAGATCAAATGTCCAGTCCACGGGTAGGTGGGCCTTGGCCCATAGAAAGTTGATCTCTGCCCCAATTAAGGGAATCACCTGTGAGGGGATTCATTCTGACTTTGCCGAGTTGACCAAGCGGTCCAAGTCTCTGCAGCTCTGGAAGACCAGGTCCCTGGACTGCTCCACTGCCTGTTTGGACAGTCCGGTTATCAGCCAGTCATCCAGGTAGAGATAAACCCTGATGCTGTTGTGCCACAGGAAAGCTGCCACCACTGTGATGCACTTGGTGAAGACCCTAGGCACTGAGGAAAGACTGAATGGCATGACCTGAAACTGATAAGAGTACCTATTCTGCACGGAACTAGAGGTACCACCAGTGAGAGGGATGGACTGGGATGCAAAAGAACGCATCCTGGAGGTCCAGAGAGCAGAACCACATGCCCATCTCCAGAGATGGTATGATCTAGTTCAGCGTGACCATCCTAAACTTGCGCTTCCTTAGAAACTGGTTCAGATAGTGAAGAATCAGTATGGGGCGTCAACCCCCCATCTGTTTCAGGACTAGAAAACACCTGGACACGTACCACTGACTTGGCAGGGCATCTGGGACATAGACTATTGCTCCTTTTGCAAGGAGCTGAGCAACATCCTTCCTGAGGGCAGACAGTGTGTCCTGCAACACCGAGGACTCCCTTGGAATGCGGGATCAGTAGGGCGGAAGAGTCTCAAAATTGAGAGAGAACCCTCTGCCGACCACCTTGAGAACCCACTTGTCCGTAGTAATGACAGATCAGTGAGGCCAGAAGTGGTGAAGTCGACCCCCCATCAGGAGTTGAGTCAGGGACTGGACAGTCAGGAGGTGAACTCCCCCTGACCCATCAGTGGGCAGCTTTGGAGGGGGGACTGGCCACTGAGGCTGGACGGGTATCACCTCCCCTATCCCTACCTTTTTTGGGCCCCTGGCCAGAAAACTTGGCCTTGAGGTGCCAGGATTGGAATTGCCCTGGCAGGGGCTTTAGCTACCAAGACTGCTGTGGCTAAAAGAGTAAAAACTGAAAGGCTATCTTCTTTCGTTTTTGGCCTTCCTGGTCCTTCTGGATGAAGCTACAAAATCTAGGGTGGCACTGGACTTTTCAATCCATGTGAGATGCCCATCCTCCTCCAGGCCAAAGAGATCAGTGCTCAAGAAGGGGACATTGATCAGCTTGTGCTGAGTAACTGCCGTGAAGGTGGAGATCCTTAGCTAGGTCCTGCAGTGCATCATGATGGATGCTGCCATGGTACACACGCACGTGTTGCCAAAGTCCATGGGCATCTGGAGCTGGTGTTTAGCCAGCACTTGACTTTGGTCTCAGATAACCTTTAGAAGGAGCTGCCTGTCGGCAGGCAGATAAGGCAGGACATTATTGAGCAGTCTCGGCAGGAAGTGACTGAAGTGGGCTATTATAAAGTCATAGTGCACTGGGTGGAGACCAAGGGAGGAGCCATGTGACAACGCCCACTGGGTGGCACTCCGCCTCACCCCCCCCATTTTCTCCCACATTGCATATTGCCTATGTCATTACCAGCATATGCCCAAATGTATCATTGTATTTACTACTAAATTGTTTAATGTAAGAAATCTTCTCTGTGTAAATTGTTTAAATGTTTAAATGTATGTAACCATTTCTGTGTAACTTTTAAACTCAGTTGACTTTTATGCTGTAACCTAAAATGTTGTTTCTGTCAGTCCTCAATGTGACAAGGTACCTCTGGAAATTAGCCTCTGGCACAAAGGTTGTAAACCAATGTACAAATAAATAAAAAATATATAAATAAAATGTGGTCAAGCCTCTTTGACTCCTTGTCACGGGGCTTGTCCACATCCCCAGTATTGCTGGATTTCTGAAAAACAGAATCGGAGGTCAGAAAATCCGGACAAGGAGCCAGTAGGGACCACATACTTGCAGACCATAAAGGTTGAGGGTGCCAAGCAGGAGACTGGATGCTGCCAAAACTCCAGAGTCAGTACCAGAATGGCCTCAGTCATAGGAAAGACAACCCCAAGGGATTTGTCCTTATCAAATATGCCAATGAAGGGGCATTTAGCCCTCTTCTTAACTGGTTCCAAAGGAGCTTTTATGACATAAATTGGAAGACCACCCCAAAAAAAAAAAAAAAAAACACTGGCCTACGGCTGGTGGTCAGTTCCTTGACCAATTCCCAGTTGTACATATGCATCCTCGAAAATTGCATGGAGGACTCATTGAAGTTGTCCAAGCACTCTTCAGACAGCCATTGGCCATTTACTGCCATGGACCACCCTGGAATCATCAGAGTGGGAAATTTCCACTGATAACCGGCCTGGCAAGTTGGTGCCTGGATGGGTCCTTCATAGGAGCCCCCCACATGGGCTGCTGTGGAGGCAGTTCCACCAGCAATGATGGAGGGATGCATGTTAGGGGCAACTGTCATGGGTGGACTGGCGAAGGCTTGACTGGCACCAGCCAGTCGACCACAGGAGTCAGAGTTGAGCCCTACCTGGCTCCGGCAAGGCCCACTACTGCCAGAGGAGTTCCTCGTAGCACCAGTGCATCCACCAGTGGAGCCTCTCCTTATTCGACGATGAAAAGGATGAGGAGCATTGACAGTGATGCCTCCCGGTCAAGTGGGATAGAGAACTCAAGGAGCCTCTCCACTTCAACCTGTACTTTGACCTTGACCGTCAACATAGAGGCCGATGTTGAGGAGAAGCAACTGAGGGTGTGGTGTAAATCACTGGCACTAGCTTCAGCTGCACAATCTCAAGGGGTAGCTGTTCCCAAGCAGGGATGGCCATGGATACCAACTGCTCCATGTCCTCCTACATGAAGACAGGGATGACCGGGGTTTGGAGAGCGACTCGTCATCAACCCCCACCGACAATGGGTCCACGGGGTTGAGAAAAATCTCAACCGCCTGATCGACTGGTGTCGAGGTCAGCATTCCTGACAGGGGTACCGTGGAGCTAGCGACCCATCCCTTAACCAACAGGGACTCGGCCAAAGCCAAGCGCTCAAGAACCGTCGAGCAGCTGTGGGAGTTGAGGAAGCAGGAGTGCGATCTCTCCCAGTCCCATGACCGACAGAATGTTTCAAACAAAATGAAGTCTTGCTGTATTCTGACATTATGCAGTTAGCCCCAGCACTTGAACTGCTCCGGAGAGAGGAAAGAGTTCACTCTATACCAAAGCATAAAACGTAGAGCTTGAGCTCGGTTCAAACCTCTGTCTGCTGCACTTTGAAGTGTAACTGTCAGATTCTTTACTCCGCCTAACTGAACAGTCGCTCCGGAGATCTCTCCTTCGCTATCAGTTCGGTCCAGTAAAAACGTTGGTTTTAAACCACTATTTTCATTTATTTTCGGTTCAGATCCCTGTCTGCGGTACAGTAAGTACTTTAGGCAGTGGACTAGTGCTGAATTTTGTGGAAATTGTAAAAGTAATATTTCAATCGGTTCGGCTGAACCGGTTGCCTACATTTTTTATGTTTTTTCTTTGAGTCTAAATTTAGTGTGAGGTACCGGTCCTTATCATTTCTAAAAAAACATATTTTATCGTTTTTTTTCCAACACCCGTGACACGGTTAGGAACCATAAGGGAGTCTTGCCTGGCTGTTGCCGAAAAAAGGGTAAGTTGTAGGATGGCTTTGTCTGAGAAACCCAAGAGAAAAACCGGGCCCACTGGATTTCAACACTGCAGTGAATGTGGGGAGGCCTTTGCGAAGGCTGATCCCCACACCACCTGTGTTTATTGTCTGGGTTTTGACCACCTGGATTCTGACTGCCAAATATGTAAAAATATTCCTAAGGCCACCCTGGATAAAAGATTGGGCAGGCTTAGGGAAAAGGAGGCCGAGAAGTCTGCTGACCCGGATGGCCAGCCCGGTTCCGACCGAATCTGAAGGAGTGCCCACTGATCTGGGCGAGACTCCCTCGGGCAAACGGAGAGCTGAATCTGAGGGGTTAGTTCCAGCAAAAAGAAAGAAAAAAGAGAAATCGGCCAGTTCGGATCCAGAACCGCATCGTCCAACCGTCGAGGAAATTTCCAGAGCAATCAGTATAGTTGAATGGCTCCGTTCGGTTCCGGCTGATCCGACACTTCCCGGTAGGCGTTCGGTTTGATCGGTTCCCCCGGTTCAAGATTATTCCCCAGAAGAGTATTATGAACTGGATTTGGAGGGGGATGAAGATTATGATGATAATGGTGTGGAAGGTCTGGATGAGCCCATAGAACTGGACATCTCCCCAGACAGACCTTCTGGTGTTCCCCTCCTAGACTTTCTGAGTCCCCTTCCCACTTTATGTTCTACAAGAAAATGGCAGAAACCCTCCAACTCCCTCTGGACGAAGCTGTCGAGGAGCAAGAGGAGCCTAACTATGTGGAGATGATGGACATCCCAGAGTCCAAGAGATTGTCTATTCCCCTTCACAAATCCTTTGGGAAACAGACACAGAAGTTACTTAAGACTTCAAATTCTTTACCTCCTGTGGACAGGCGAATGGACAAGAGGTATATGTTGTCAGGCCCAGGTATGGAGTACTTGTACCACCAATGCAGCCATGTTGGGGTTGTGCAGGCTACAGCCTGTGATAAGGCTAACATACCCTTGGCTTCACACACCCCAGATAAAGACTCCAGGAAGTTGGATGCCATGGCTAAAAAACAGTACATGGCATCTTCCTTGGGACTCAGGCAGGCTGACTATATGACCCATACAGCCAGATACTAGAAGTCCAGATGGGATACTGTTCTGGAACTGGCTAAACAGGCTTCCCCCCAGCTTGCCAAGGAGCTGCTGATGGGATTGAAGCATCAAAAATCCAGTTTCATGCTGCTGTAGACTCCAATCATGTGTCATCACGAGTCATGGCTACATCTGTGGCTCTTCGGAGACTGGCTTGGCTCAGATGTACTAGCCTATGACAGGACACCCAGGATAAGGCCATGGATTTCCCTCTCATCAAGAATTCCCTGTTTGGGGAGCAGACAGAGAATTATATGAAGAAGATGGATGAATACAGGACCACCTACAGGAGTGCACAGGCCAAGGAAAGGCAGGCAACTCCTCAGAAGCAGCAATCTAGGGGCAGTGGCAGGCCCTTTCTACCAGGTACAGGCCTCCTCTCCTTTTCCTCAGAGGGGGTTCTTCGGAGGGAGAGGCAGAAGGGTGATGAGCAGGGCTGCATCCTCCTCTCAGTCTAAGGCTCCTGCTAAGCAGACACCCTGATGTGTCAGCTCAGGTCGACTCCCCAGTTCCTGTAGGAAGCAGGCTGACTTACTACTTCCAGGACTGGAAGTCTGTTACCTCAGACAAGTGGGTCCTGGAGGTAGTAAGCCAGGGACTGGCCCTCAGCTTCAAAAAATTTCCAAAGCTGAGGGTCAGGTCATTTCCACCTGCAAACATCTCCGAAACCATTGCCCTAGAGGCAGAGGTTTCATCTCTGCTGGCTCTCAGAGCCATAGAGAAAGTTCCTACATCTCACAGGGGCAAAGGTCTGTACTCTAGATACTTCCTTACCCCGACAAAAACAGGGGAGTGGCGGCCCATCCTATATTTAAGATACTTAAACAAGCACCTAGTAAAGCCAAAATTCAAAATGGTGACTCTGGGAATAATTCTTCCCTAAGGCCAGGGGACTGGCTAGCCTCCCTGGACCTAAAGGATGCCTATTTTCACATTCCCATCAGGTGCTCCCACAGAAAGTACCTCAGGTTCAAACTGCCTTCAGGCCATTATCAGTTCAGAGCAATGCCCTTTGGCCTAACATCAGCTCCAAGGGTGCTTACAAAATGCCTAGTAGTAGTGGCCTTTCTAAGGAGACAAAACATTTCCATATTCCCATATCTGGATGACTGGCTCATTGTGGGTCAGTCTCCAGACCGAGTCAAGTCAAATTTGCAAGTGACCTAACAAGTGCTCACTTCTCTAGGATTCTTCCTCAATCTTCCCAAATCAGTTCTCGAGCCAGTGCAACTCTTGACCTTCACAGGGGTAGAGCTGGTTACTGTCAAAGAAAGAGCTTTTCTCCCTCTGGCAAGGTTAAAGGCAATTATACAGCTGGCTTCTTTTTTCCACCTTCTGGTGTCTCGACCAGCAAGGCATTTCCTTCAACTCCCAGGCCACATGGCAGCTTCCACTGCAGTGGTCCAAGGGGCCAAATTTCAGATGAGAGACATCCAGTTCCATTTGAGGGGTTTTTGGTCTCAGAAGAAAGATCCTCTAACCAAACTTATTCCAGTGACTCAGACTCTGATCCAGGCTCTCCAATGGTGGCTGGATCAGGACAACCTCAGGCAAGGGGTCCCATTCATCACTCAGTCTCATTCTGTGGTTCTAACCACGGATGCTTCTCTCCTGGGGTGGGGAGCTCACCTGAGAGCCCTCACAGCTCAGGGAGTGTGGTCCCCTCAGGAGTCTCTTCTCCACATCAATCATCTGGAGCTCAGAGCATTGTACCTGGCTCTACAAGCCTTCTCAGACCCAGTACAGAGCAAGGTGGTTCAGGTCAGGACAGACAACACCGCCACGTGGTACTTCAACACGCAGGGAGGCACTCAGTCTATGGCCTTGTGCACGGAAGCCATGAAATTACGGTCCCTGGCTTATTCTCTACAGACCTCTCTGGTAGCAGTCCATCTTCCAGGGAAGGCCAATGTGCTAGCAGATGCATTGAACAGGATTTTTCAGGGCCATCATGAATGGTCCCTGGATCCCCTAGTGTTAAAAGTGATCTTTTCAAGGTGGGGCACTCCAGAGATAGATCTCTTTGCAGCCCCAGACAATCACCAACTTTCCCTCTTTTGTTGCAGACCCCCAGTCTTGAGTTCAGTCCCCCTGGATGCTCTAGTTCTGGATTGGGAGGGGGAATTTCTATCTGCCTTTCCTCCTTCTCCTGTACTGTTCAAAGTACTGGACAAGATAAGGTCACAATCTTGCAAAGTCATCCTGATTCCTCCAGACTGGGCCAGACAGCCTTGGTATCCCCTGTTGCTGTCCCTAGCAGTCCATCTTCCCTTATCTCTCAACAGGAATCACAACCTGTTAACCTCTTCTCAGGGGAGGATTTGGTACACCAACCTTCGGTCTCTCAATCTCAAGGCATGGCTCTTGAAGAGCTAGAATATGCAAATTTGCATCTGTTTCAAGGGGTTCTGGACATTCTCAAAGCCTCTCGAAAACCTACCACCAGAAAAACTTATAACTCCAAATGGAAAAGATTCAGCATTTGGTGTGCCAATAAGCACATATCCCCAGATACTGCTGACTTGTCTACAGTTCTGGATTACATGGTTCATCTTAATGGCTTAGACCTCAGACCAGCTACCCTCAAAGTACACTTGTCAGCTGTTTCTGCATTTCTGTCAGTGGGAAAGCCCTCCTCACTGGCATCTCACCCTGTTTTCTGTAAATTCTTCAAAGGATTGCTTCATACCAATCCCCCCTTTACGGATCCTACTCCTGCTTGGGATCTTAATGTTTGCATCGCTCAGCTTATGCAACCCTCTTTTGTACCTTTGGCTTCAGCAGAACTTAAGTACTTGACTTGTAAAACTGTGTTCCTGGTAGCTATTACCTCTGCCAGATGTATCAGTGAATTGCAAGCTCCGTCAGTGGAGCCTGATTTTATTTCATTCCATAGAGATAAGGTGGTCCTTAGAACCAACAGGAGAGTCTTACCCAAAGTGGTTTTAGATTTTCATCTGAACCAATCCATGTCTCTTCCTGTGTTCTTCACTGATCATTCTTCTTCAGGAGAGAGAAGATTACACAGTTTGGATGTTAAAAGGGTTCTTAGCTACTACATTGAGCGTACTAAGGCACTTAGGTTTGACTCCCTCCAGCTGTTCCTCACTTATGGTGAAGTGGGGAAGGGTAAATCTGCTACTAAGAGACCTATTGCCAGGTGTATTGTCTCTTGTATATAATTCTGCTATGAAAAGCTAGGCAAAGTACCCCCCTCAGGCCTGAGGGCTCATTCGACTAGAGGTACAGCTGCTTCTCTGGCTGCTGCCAGAGATACACCCTTATTGGAGATATGCAAAGCAGCCACCTGGAAAACAGTCCATACATTCACCAAGCATTACTCTCTGGATATCCAGGCTAGGAGTGATGCTAGGTTTGGTACAGCAGTACTGCACAGCTTATTCCCAAAATAGGTTTGATACCCTCCTCCTTGGATGTACTGCTTGGTAGTCTGCATAATGTCAGAAGACAGCAAGACTTCATGTTGTTTGAAGAAAAAATTACTCACCTTAGTAACTGTGTTTCTTCTAATGGAGTCTTGCTGTATTCTGACCTCCTTCCCTGCCTCCCCTCTCAGAACCTGGTTTTTGGGAAGTGGGCTGGCAGGCGCAGTGTTGCGCCTCAGGGGTGTACTTGGCACTCTCCCCTTTTTATACAGGGGGAGTGGGTTATTTATATGTTTTAATAATTATATTGTTCACTACCTAGTTTTTGTTTTGGATTTCTCGACTTAAAGTCTTTTGGGGATCCAAAATATTTGGTTGCATTTTTGGCTAGTAAATTTTACAATTTCCACATAGTGGGGGTAGTTAGTGTTAGCTCGTAAGAATCTGATGGTTACACTTCAAAGTGCAGCAGACAGAGGTTTGAACCGAGCTCGAGCTCAACATTCTATGCTTTGGCATAGAGTTAACTCTTTCCTCTCCAGAGCAGTTCAAGTGCTGGGGCTAACTGCATAATGTCAGAATACAGCAAGACTCCATTAGAAGAAACACAATTACTTAAAGTGAGTAATTTTTTCTTCTTACCGGTGTGCTTCTTACCATGACGAGGGCAGGGCTCTCCTCAGAGGTCTCGAGCACCCAGAGGTTTTGGGTCGTCTGCCCCAGGAGAATTTTGCCAGGTGTCGGCATTCCGGATCCAGCTCCTCCATATCCCACTGATATAGGGCTTGGATATGTCTCATTATGTCCAAGAAGGACGGATTATCCGTGGGTGACCATTGAGAGTACATTCTTAGATCTGGAGAGGATGGGGGTAGCTCATCCTCCGAGGAATAATCTAAGGAGTCCCCTGCATCTTCCCCTGAGGAAGAGGGCGGACGTCTGATGGATGAAGGAACGGACGATGGGTGCCTCTTTTTGTCCCTTGGGGCTGGCGACCGCCGGTCATTATCATCGGGTGTCGGACGCTCTGTCAGTGGGGGAGGTCGCCTGGATCTTTGAGGCAATGGTTCCCTGGGTGGTAACCGAACAGGGGACGGCTCTCTGTGCTTTGGCAATAAGTCCCCTTTGATAGTGTTCTACCATGCATTAAAGAAAGCCCCCACTTCTGCCAGCGAGACAACTTGTGGTGGAGGTAGCAGGTTGGGCACATTTGAGGGGCCTGGCATCAGATTCCGTGGCTCTCTGGGTACCAACATCTGGTTTTGAGGCACCTTGTCCATGGGTGCCTAGGGCGTCAGATCCTGTGGGGCTTTCTCCAGTGGTGCCAAGCCTCCCAGGGGTCTGGCATCCGGCTCCTTAGGAGGAGGTGTCCAGGTATCCACTGGCCCTGGTACCTTGGGTACCTGGTCTGACATCCGGTCCTCCTGGGAAGATGGATGCTCTTTTGCCAGCATCGCCTGGTCTATTTCCAACACGAGTTGGAGTGGCCCGTAGTCTGTCGACCTTCTGAAGCCGCGTCACCCTGTCCTTGGGTGAGGGAGGCGTCCAGTACCTGACAAACTCCTGGCATCTGGAGGAGTTGTCCGACTCCTTGTGCTTGTTGGATGATCCTGAAGGCTTTTGGGTGGCGGCCTCTGATTTTTTACCCAAAGCAGATGCCTGTCCCTCTGGCGCCAATCCCTGCGAATGCTTGTGGGGCCTATGCACCAAGAGAACATGGGCAAATGAACACCCTTGAGAAAAAGACTCTGCCTTTGGAGTGGGAGGAGGCAGTAGTCTTCTTGGAGGACACCCCAGAAGAAAAAATTACTCACCTTAATAATTATGTTTCTTCTAATGGAGTCTTGCTGTATTCTCACAATTGCAGTTAGCTCCAGCACTTGAACTGCCCCAGAGAGTAGAGGGTTAAATTTCTATGCAGGGCATAGAACGTTGAGCTCGAGCTTGGTTGAAGACTCTGTCTGCAGCACTCTGAAACCAAACTGTCAGATTCTTACGAGCTAAAACTCACTGACCTATCTATGTGGAAATTGAAAATTTCTACTAGCCAACTGGCGACAAAAGGTTTTTAGATTCCCAAAAGAAGGCTCAAGTCAGGAAACCCAAAAACGAAAAAAACAGGTAGTAAAGCATGAAAAAGATTACTAAATAATAAAACACAAAGCACCCACATCAAAGGAAGTGTGCTGAAGACGCCCTTGGGGTGCAACACTGCACCTGCCCACCACTTCCCAAAAAACAGGTTCTGAGAGGGGAGGCAGGGAGGGAGGTCAGAATACAGCAAGACTCCATTAGAAGAAACATAATTACTAAAGTGAGTAATTTTTTCTTCAAACAACACGAAGACTTGCTGTATTCTGACAATTGCAGACTACCAAGCAGTACCTCCATGGGAGAGGGACAGAACCTACTTTGGGAATAGGCTCTGAAGTACTGCTGTGCCAAACCGAGTATCACTCCTAGCCTGGATATCCAGAGAGTAATGCTTGGTAAAGGTATGGACTGTTTTCCAGGTGGCTGCTTGGCAAATTTCTAGCAAAGGAATGTGCCTGGCAGCAGCCAGAGAAGCAGCTGTACCTCTAGTGGAATAAGCCCTCAGGCCTGAGGGTGGAATTATTCCTAGTTTTTCATAGCAGAACTGTATACAGGATACAATCCACCTGGCAATAGTTCTCTTGGTGGCAGGTTTGCCCTTACCCACTTCTCCATAAGTGTGGAACAAATGGAGAGAGTCAAACCTATGACCCTTTGTACGTTCTATGTAGTAACTAAGGGCTCTTTTAACATCTAAACTGTGTAACCTCCTCTCTCCTGAGGAAGAGTGATTAGTGAAGAATACAGGAAGAAACATAGACTGGTTTAAATGGAAATCCGAGACCACCTTGGGTAAGAACCTCCTATTGGTTCTAAGGACCACTTTATCTCTATGGAATGAAATAAAGTTGGGCTCCACTGATAGAGCTTGCAATTCACTGATACATCTGGCAGAGGTAATAGCTACCAAAAACACAGTTTTCCAAGTCAAGTACTTAAGCTCTGCAGAGGACATAGGCTCAAAGGGAGGTTGCATAAGCTGAGCAATGCAAACATTCAAATCCCAGGCAGGAGCAGGATCCCTAAAGGTGGGATTGGTATGAAGCAATCCCTTAAAAAATTTACAGAATACAGGGTGAGATGACAGTGAAGAAAGCTTTCCCACTGACAGAAAAGCAGAAACAGCTGAGAGATGCACTTTGACAGTAGCTGGTCTGAGGCCTAGGCCATTAAGATGAACCATATAATCCAATACAGTAGACAAATCAGCAGTGTCTGGGGATGTGTGCCTCCTGGAACACCAAATGCTGAATCTCTTCCATTTGGAGTTATACGTTCTTCTGGTGGCAGGCTTACGAGAGGCTTTGAGAATATCCAGAACCCCTTGGGACAGATGCAAGTCTGCATATTCTAACTCTTCAAGAGCCATGCCTTGACATTGAGGGACCGAAGATTGGGGTAACAAATCCTCCCCTGAGAGGAGGATAACAGATTGTAATTCCTGGGAAGAGAGAGGGGAAGATGGACTGCCAGGGACAGCAACAGGGGGTACCAAGACTGCCTGGCCCAGTCTGGAGCAATCAGAATCACTTTGCAAGGTTGTGCCCTTATCTTGACCAGAACTTTGAAGAGTAGAGGAAAGGAAGGGAAGGCATAGAGAAATTTCCCTTCCCAGTTCAAAATCAGAGCATCCAGAGGGACTGAGCCCAAGACTGGGGGTCTGCAACAAAACAGAGGAAGTTGGTGATTGTCTGGGGCTGCAAAGAGATCTATCTCTGGAGTGCCCCATTTCAAAAAGATGACTTTCAACACCAGAGGGTCCAGAGACCATTCGTGATGGCCTTGGGAGATCCTGCTCAATGCATCTGCTGGCATATTGCCCTTCCCTGAAAGGTGGACTGCCACCAGGGAGGTCTGTAGACAATAAGCTAGGGACCACAATTTCATGGCTTCCGTGCACAAGGCCGTGGACCGAGTGCCTCCCTGCTTGTTGATGTACCACATGGTGGTGGTGTTGTCTGTTTTGACCTGAACCACCTTGTTCTGCACTGACTGAGAGAAGGCTTGCAGGGCCAGAAAAACTGCCCTGAGCTCCAGGAGATTGATATGAAGGAGGGATTCCTGAGGGGACCACAGTCCCTGGGCTGTGAGAGCCCCCAGATGGGCTCCCCACCCCAATAGGGAGGCATCCGTGGTGAAGACCACAGAGTGAGTCTGAGTGACAACTGGAACTCCTTGCCTTAGATTGTACAGATCCTGCCACCACTGAAGGGCCTGGACGAGAGTCTGAGTAACCTGAACTAATTTGGTTAGAGGATCTTTCCTTTGGGACCAAAAGGCCCTCAGATGGAACTGAATGTCCCTCATCTGAAACCTGCCACTTTGGACCACTGCTGTGGAGGCTGCCATGTGGCCCAAAAGCTGGAGGAAGTGCCTTGCTGGTCGAGAAACTAGAAGGTGGAAGGAAGAAGCCAGCTGTATAATGGCTGTTGCCCTTTCCAGGGGAAGGAAAGCTCTTGCTTTTACAGTATCCAGCTCTGCTCCTATAAAGGTGAGAAGCTGTACAGGCTCGAGAACTGACTTGGGAGGGTTGAGAAGAAACCCCAGGGAAGTGAGTACTTGCTGGGTCACTTGCAGATCTGGCTTGACTTGATCTGAGGACTGGCCCACAATGAGCCAGTCGTCCAGATATGAAAAAATGGAAATCCTTTTTCTTCTTAAGAAGGCCACTACTACTGCCAGGCACTTTGTGAACACCCTTGGGGCTGATGATAGCCCAAAGGGCATTGCCTTGAACTGATAATGACCTGAGGGCAATGCGAACCTGAGGTACTTTCTGTGGGAGCATCTGATGGGAATGTGAAAGTAGGCATCTTTAAGGTCCAGGGAGGCTAGCCAGTCCCCTGGCTGTAGAGAGGGAATTGTTCCCAGAGTCACCATTTTGAATTTTGGTTTTAAAAGATGTTTGTTCAGGTATCTTAAGTCTAGGATGGGTCGCCACTCCCCTGTCTTTTCTGGGGTAAGGAAATACCTGGAGTACAGACCTTTGCCCCTGTGTAGGGTAGGAAGTCTCTCTATGGCCCCTAAGGCCAATAGAGATGAAGTCTCTGCCTCCAGAGCAAGAGTTTCTGAGGTATTTGCAGGTGGAAAGGATCTGGCTCTCTTTTTCAGAAATTTTTGGAAAATGAGAACCAGTCCCTCCCTGGCTTACTACCTCCAGGATCCACTTGTCTGAGATAAGAGACATCCAGTCCTGGACAAAGTAAGCCAGCCTTCCCCCTACAGGGATGGGGGAGTCGACCCAGGCTGACACATCAGGGTGTCTGCTTGGCAGGAGCCTTAGGCTGAGGAGTGGATGCAGCCCTGCTCATTCCCCTTCTGCCTCTCCCTCTAAAGAGCCCCCTCTGAGAAAAAGGAGAAGAGGCCTGTGCTTGGTAGAAAGGCCTGCCCCTAGCTTGCTGCCTTTGAGAAGTTGCCTGCCTCTCCTTGGCCTGTGCACTCCTATAAGTGGTCCTGTACTCATCCATTTTTTTCATGTAATTCTCTGTCTGCTCCCCAAACAGAAAATTACTCACCACAGGGAAATCCATGGCCTTAGCCTGGGTGTCCTGTGAGAGGCTAGTACATCTGAACCAAGCCAGCCTTCATAGAGCCACAGATGTAGCCATGACTCTTGATGACACATCACTGGAGTCCACAGCAGCATGGAATTGTACCTTTGATGCCTCAATCCCATCAGCAGCCACCGCCTCCAGCTCCTTGGCCAGCTGGGGGGAGGCCTGTTTAGCCAGTGCCAGTACAGTGTCCCACCTGGACTTCTGGTACCTGGCTGTATAGGCCATATAGTTAGCCTGCCTGAGTCCCAAAATGATGCCATGTACTGCTTCTTTCCATGGCATCCTATCTTCCTGGAGTCTTTGTCTGGGGTGTGTGGAAGCCAAGGGATATTAGCCTTGTCACAGGCTGCAGCCTGCACGACCCCAACATGGCTGCATTGCTGGTAGAAAAAACTCTGTATCTGAGCCTGATAAGTATACCTCTTGTCCATCCTTCTGTCAACAGGAGGTACAGAATTAAGAGACTTTAGAATTTTTTGTGTCTGCTTCCCAAAGGACTTATGAAGGGGAACAGACAGTCTCTTGGACTCCGGGATGTCCATCATTTCAACAAAATCAGGCTCCTCTTGATTCTCCAGTGGGGAGGGGACTCAGGGAGCCTAGGAGGGGAAGCACCAGAAGGTCTGTCTGGGGAGATGTCCGGTTCCACAGGCACATCCAGACTTCCATAATCATCACCTCCTCTTCAAAATCCCCCTCCTCTTCAAACTCCGGTTCATAAAAATCTTCAGGGGTATAATCTTGAACTGGGGGAACTGACTGAACCGAACCCCTGCCAAGAGGCGCCGGATCAGTCGGAACCTGACGCAGCGATTCAACAATCCGAATCGCCCTGGCTATTTCTTCGGCGGTTGGAACATGAACCTCTGGATCCGAACCAATCGATTTTTCTTTGCATTTTCTTTTTGTAGGAACTGATCCCTCAGGATTGGCTCTCCTCTTGCCCGAAGAAGTATCGCCCTGGTAAGAGGGCACTCCTGGTTCAGTGGGAACTGAACCGGGCTGGCCTTCTGGGTCAGCAGATTTTCCGGCCTCCTTATCCCTAAGTCTACCTAATCTCTTTTCCAGGGTAGACTTAGGGAAATTTTTACAAATTTGGCAGTCTGAATCGAGGTGGTCAAACCCCAGACAGTAAACACAGGTGGTATGGGGATCAGCCTTAGCAAAGACCTCCCCACAATCACTACAGTGTTGAAACCCAGTGGATCCATTTTTTTTCTTGGGTTTCTCAGACATGGCCAACCTAACCAAACTTACCCTTTATAAGGCACCCGCCAGGCAAGACTCTCTTATCGGTTTCTAACCGTGTTATGGGTACTGGAAAAAAATGCAAAAATTACGTTTTTTTTAAAACCAATAAGGACCGGTAACCACACACTAAAAATATTTAAACTAATAGATCGGTTCAGCGGAACCAATTGAGAATTTCAGTTTCCACAAAATTACAGAGAAACTACCTAAAGTACTTACTGTACCGCACACGGAGCCCTGAACCAACAATGCGGAAAAATAATCCGGAATAAACCGACTACGTTAACCGACTTTTGAACCGAGCAGAAGGAGAAATCTCCAGAGCGACTGTTCAGTGAGGCGGAGTAAAGAATCTGACAGTTTGGTTTCAAAGTGCTGCAGACAGAGGGTGAGATATTCACAGCAGATGCGCCATGCGCAATAGGGATGCGCCCACGCAAGAGCAGATATGTGCCAATGTGCGATATTCAGGGGAGCATCTGCGCCTTTAACACCCAATGCTCCACAGCGCAACAGAAATGAATGCATGCGCAAGTGCAGGGGAAGTAACCAGGAATAATGTGCGCAGTGCAATATTCAACAGCAGGCGACATGCGCAATAGTGGAGCAAGCGGAAGTTGCGCGACAGCGGAAATGAGACAATACAAAAGGGAGCAAGTGAGAGGAGGATAAATGCACCACAGAGGAGCCCTAGTGGGGGAGCGTGGAGACAGTGGGGCAGGGAGGCAATCCAAGAAGCAGGGGGGAGGTGTGGCCAGGAGGTGGCGGGGGGGCCACTGGAGGTGTGTGCGAGTGAGTGAAGGTGTGTGAGTGTGTGTGCGAGAGGGCCTGAGCATGCCACGGAGGACGGGGGGCAGTGGTCAAGAGGCAGGGCACACAGTGGTGAAGAGCCAGGGGTGTACCCAGTGCAGGGGCAGCACCAGCAGCACACAGGGGGGGAACAGGCAGACGGCCGCCTGGGTGGGGACATCAACCAGAGATATGGCCAGTGCCACCTTCCAGATGGAGGCGGTAATGAGGGGTGTGAAAAGGCAGGCAGCAGGGAGGCGCGGCCGTGGAAGGGCTCGGCGGCGGTATGCCCAGAACAGGCTGTACCATGCCCACACCACCTTTGAACAGTACAGTGACACCGAGATTGTGAGCCGGTACCATCTGAACTGGGCAATTCTGAGGCAGCTCTGTGAGCTGTGCAGTGATGAGATGCAGGCACCCACACAACGGAGCCATGCGCTGACTGTGGAGACTAAGATCACAGCTGTCATGTGCCTGCTCACCACAGGCACCTTCCAGAGACCAACAGGGGACACGACAGGCATAACCCAGTCGACCGCGTCATGCCTACTCACACAATTCCTCAGCGCACTGCTGCCACATGCTGCGGAGTACATCCATTTCCCCAGCACACAGGCGGAGTGCACAGCAAACATGCAGAAGTTCCACAGGGTATCACGGTTTCCTGGCGTGCTCGGGGCCATAGACTGCACCCATGTAGGCATCCGCATGCCACCTGGCCCAGAGGAGGTGGCATACATCAACTGCAAGGGTTATCTGAGTGTCAACTGCCAGGTGGTGTGCGATGCCAGGGGGCGCATAATCAATGTCTGTGCCAAGCACCCTGGGGGAGCACACGATGCCTTCATCTGGCACCAGTCCGCACTGTGCCATATGTTCGAGAGTGGGAACATCCCCACTGGCCATCTGGTAGGTGAGTATGCATAGCACGTTGGTCGATGGGTGCAGATGGGGGTGTGTGTGTGGGGTATGGGCAGGGGTGCGATGGGGAATGGGCATGAAGGCCCATGGCACAGTGTCGCAGACCACCATGCTAACGAAACCCCTCTACACACAGGTGACAGTGGTTACCCACTACGGCCCTGGCTGCTCACACCATACCGGCGCCCCTTGACCCCAGCGCAACAACAGTACAATTAGGCACACACCACAACTCGGAATGTCACTGAGCGGGTGTTCGGGCTGCTGAAGGCACGGTTCCATTGCCTGAACACGTCAGGCAGTACCCTACAATACAGCCCTTCAAAGGCCTGCGGGCTATTCCTGGCCTGCTGTATCCTGCACAACATGGCCACCGACTGTGGGATAGCCGTTGAGGTCGAGGAGGGGGACAGCAGTGGGGACGATGAGGACGCCGGTCCAGCTGGTGTTGGACAGCCACCCCATGGGTGAAGGGATCCCCGGCTGGCCCAACACCACTGGGACACCATCGCAGAGGAGCACTTCGGACAACACAGGTAGGTCAACAGGGCCACGTGCAACCACCAAGGGCAAGGGCACAGCCCACAGACGGGCAGCGGTGGACACCAGGGGAGGACGGCGTCAGGGGCATGGGAATGGGTGTGAGACCACACACAAAGGCAGGGAACAGCAGTGCTGCATGCACACACACCCCTACCCATGCCTACAGGGCCACATGCATGCCCACCCCAACAGCCCCCCCCACAGGACCCAACAAAACCACACCCAGTGGCTGGCACTGTGCGTGCCTCATATGCTGAGCACCATTGCACAGTGGAGGACAGCGCTACGCTGGCATCATCATGCACACGCCACAGTGGCCAGCAGCTGGGAGAGTGAGCACAGGGGCTGTGTGTGTGCAGGGCAGGGCACCACACCCATGCAACACACACAGAATATCACAGTGCACACAGGGCAGCGGCAGACAGTGGCTGTGGAGGGGGAAGTGTCAGTCATGCAGCACAGTAGCACAGCCATCAAGGATGCGTGGGCGGCCCCGCCAGCCATACCAGGCTGACCAGTGGCCTCATGAGGTGGCACCGAAGGGCCACCAGGGGTGACACTGCGTGAACGCGGCCGTGTCCACGCAGGGGTCTGCAGGCCACCAAACATGCCCACCCCAGGCGTGCTAGGTATGCCCACAGCCAAACCCGGCATCGAGCGACCCCTGCCATGTCAACGCTGGGGTGGACATAGCACTATGAGGGGTGTGCGGGGGCCGGGCACATAGCCGGTCAGCCAGTGTAGCCACAACAGTTGCCACTGCAGTGGTCTGCCTGTCAATGGCTGTGGTCACATCCGCCCGCTGTTGAGCCAACTCTGCCAGTAGCAGGGCATGGTCCCTGCCTCGTCACTCCTCTGCCTGGTGCAGCTCCTCACAGACTGCATCCACCGCCGCACCTGCTGATCCACAGAGGCCTGGAGAAGACGGCTGTGGTCGTCGAAGGGGTCATCTGCATGGCCAGCATGCCATCCCCCATGGTGTTCCTGGCCCTGCTTTACAGCGCCCCTCAACGGTGGGCGCTGCACAGTGCTGCCTTCCTGGGGTACGTCCACATGTGGTGCACTGCTGCTGCCCCCCGCCCATCCCCACGTCGACACTGGCCAGCCGCTGACGCTGCCCCTCCAGCTGCTGATCGCCAGGCACCACTGGTGCGGCCGCAGCGGCAACAGCCCCACCACCCTGGCCGCACGCCAGTGCTGCCCCACTGGAACCCGCAGACACAGCCTGGACAAGGGCTGTTGTGCAGGCAACCATGCCAGCACTACCCGCAGATCCGCCTGGGCGGATGCCATCCGTGGGATCACCCAGTGTCCCACAGACAACACTGTCTGGGACATGTGTCACGTCATCATCAGTGCTGGAGTTGGCCCCGATCTGTGTCTCAGCACACAGGACACCGTGGGCAGCGTCATGCTGGAACACAGCCAGGGCCATATCCGCACCACTGGCATCAGTCCGGACAGATGTGCAGGGCTGCAGACGGTCGGACCCTTGGACACCTGTGGAGGTGGATGGGCGCTCCACCATTTCCAGAGCAACCCCCTCGGTGGACACACCCACCACCGCTGCCTCATGCAGATGTTCAGGAGCTGTAAAGGAACACAGTACTGTTAGTGGTTCCACCTGGCCCTGGGGCCTGCCCCCCCCCGCCACCCACACACTGCCAGCACCGGTCCTACCATATAGTGATGGGCTGCCGTTCGTCTGGAAGCCTCTGCCTGGAACACCCTCAATGGCACTACGCCGCATGCTGCCGGCCACCTGCTCCTCCAGTGGCGTCAGGCAGGGAACGTCTTGCTGGCCCCCACCAGTGGCAGCATGTTCCGCCCTGATGGCAGCCACCTTATCCTTGATCCGCCTCCTGTCCGTGCCAACCTTTTTCTTGCACTCCTGCACGGAATGCTGATGGCTGTCCTGCTGGTTGATGGCACCTGCCACCTCACCCCACGCCGCCGCACGGGCCTGTGGTATGCCCCTCTGTCCACTGAGCAGTGGCTCCCTGTCGAGGTAGGCCTTGAACAGGGCATCTGATTCCACCCTGGTGAAGTTGGGCCTCCTCTTCCGCACCCTTCCCTGCTCCTCTTCATCCTCTCGCTCAGTCATGCTTGTGCCTGGGGGATGGACAGGTGTTAACATGGACTGTGCAGTCCCATACAGCCCTCCCAGACCACTGTCCCCACATCTCAACCGCAAGGCACCTACCTCAAGACTGCAATACCGATCCATGGCCTATGCATTCCCAGGTCGCTTTTATACTGCATCGCATGCAAATGAGGGCAGGCGCAACTGTAATTGGATGCAAATGCAGTGGATGCCCCGTGGAATGGCTCATGAGCTGATTAGCATAACCTGGCTGAATATCGCGCGCTGCTGCACCTTGCGCAATGGCGTTGAGCATGCTCAGGCTGTGGCACACCACTGTGACGTGCGCATTCGGCACCACAACACGCATGCCCATGGCGCTGACGCCTACGCTAGCGGCGCAGCTGATGCACTGTGCGTGGGAGGCAGTACAGAGCACTGCCACTACTGTGCCTGTGGCGCTCCTGCGCTATATGTCCGAAGGGACGCATGTGCCATGGTGCGCTGTGGGCGCCATGGCGCCTCAGTGCGGTAGGTCACTGCTTGGCGTTGCACACATGCACCCTACCGCGCTCCATGCAGGGGCCTCCCAATAGCGCTGTGGTGCTCCGTGCGTGGACAGACCCTTGACTCTGTGGCTGCCCTTTGCCCTCTAGGCACCATGCGTCTGCATGGCTGTCCCCCTATTGTGCAGTCTGGTGCCAGCGTGATTGCGACTGGCAGCGCAGTACTGCGCTGCCTCCGCACATGGGGCATGTGCGCTACTGGGCACCATTTTGAGCTTGCCAGTGTCTGCAATATGCCACGCATCAGAGCACCAATGTGGACTTCTGTAGAACTGGCAAACCTGGTGGCTCTTGTGGAGCCCCATACAGGTGCCCTGTTTGGGCAGGTTCCCCTCCTGAGGCCACGCACAACGGTGTGGCAGGAGGTGGCAGAGGGCCTTGAGAAGGCCACAGGGAGCAGCAAGACTGCAGAGCAGTGTCGCCACCGCTATGGGGACCTCCAGTGGCATGACCCCGACCGCCTATGGAGACTGCAGGCACGTGCCCGGCGGGGAGCCACGTCACGGCCAGGTAGGTGCTCCTTCACCACACTAGTAATATCCGTCTGTCCTGGTGGCATGGTGATTAGTAGGCCATGCCGCCGGGGGGATGGGGGGCCGGTACCTGTGTTGCCAGTTGTGGGGGTCCATCGTGTACACCCTGTGCCACCGTGACAGAGACGGGCTGTGCGGGAACACACACTGCTGGGGGGGGGCTATGGTTCAGACGTGTACTGATGGGACTCTCTCCATGTTTCCACACTAGGCCCGGAAAGATCACCGTAGGGCCCGAGAGCGTGGAGGGCAGGACGTTGCTGGTGGTGTGGCCATGCAGGCAGGGCACAGTTGTGGTGCCGGAGGTCAGCAGCACTCTCCTGACCGGGACATAGGTGAGTGCCGTGTTTCACCTTTACAACTGTGCATGATGGGTTGCAGGGGCGGTGGTGAGGCATGGCCCCTACTGCCGTGTATGTCCCACGGTGCCCTCCGCACCATCCTGTGGTCTGCACTTGTGGGTGGGTGTCACAGGTGGGCTGTGTGTGCACTGAGTGCCTGGCTGTGCCACTGCCATCCCACAACACCAGACGGCCACGATGGTGCTGTGCGGTGCATGGGCGGTGGGGGTGTGCAGCGGTTTGCATGGGTGTGGGTGCCCAGGTAGGCGGATCATGTGGGCGCACCCACTGTGGGTGGTCGCACGCCATCCCAGGGGCGCAGGCCAGTGATGTACACCATGCGCATTGGGTGGGCTGCGTTGGTCTGGCCAGTCACTCATACTGATTCTGCTCCCTTGTCCTAGGTGGGCCACGCTGGACAGCCCTAGAACGCAACATCCAGGAGATCCTGCAGGTCACCCGGGCCATGCTGGAGCTGCTGCAGGGGATGGAAAGGGGTGAACGTCAGCGGCACAGAAGGTGCCACAGGGAGGACAGGGGCCACCAGGAGGGCCTGCAGCACCTGCACAGTACCAATCCCTCCCTGGACAGTACCCCACACCTCGATGCCCCCTACCTTTGCCTTTCCCATTGTCCCCTGCCCTTCCCCCCCTTGTCGTAGCCTTGCACATCCCTTCCCTCACTGTATATGTATCTTTGTACATAGTTTCTGTTGATGTTTATTGTTTAATACATGCTTTTCCTACTATGACTGTGTCGGTCTCTGTTTTGCAGCGGGCGCATGGTGCCTTGCTGCAGTGGTGTGCATGGCAACTGTGGGGTGGTGCTGGCCAGGCCGTGGGTGTGTCTGCCAGGGATCCTCCACTGGTGTGGGCTATGGGCTCTGTCCGGGGTATGCGTGGTGTGCCCTGTGCACTGTTTGCCTGTGTGCAGCGGGCATTGGTGCATGTGCTATGTCCCAGCTGCCCCTGGCGGTGTGTGCTGTGCCCATGCAGCTGTGCCTCTTGCGTGTCTGTGGTTCGCATGGTTGTGCCAACCCCACCACTGCATGCATGGATGCTGACGTGACATCGGTGGCAGTCCATACCGGCCACCTTCCAGGCACGGCGCCCTGGCAGCTGGCATCCCGACCCAAGGTCTACTGCACGTCTGCCTCTGTTGCCACTGTGGGCAGTGCTGTTGTTGACCCCCTCCATGCAGTCTATGGTGTCTGGGGCAGTGCCTGTGGTCTGGTGACTGTTACTTGGGGTCCTGCTGCATGCAGGCAGTGGCCTGGTTCATGGTGTGCACACCACATGGCAGGCTCACAGGCAACATGGTGGTGTGCAGGCCATAGGTACATGGCACCATGCGACTCATGATGGCAGCATCTGTTGCTCCACTATGTGTGGCTGTTTGATGGGGTACCCTTGGGACTGTGTTGGGGGGGCTTTGTATGTGCCCTATGTTGCCTCCTGTGTGGCGCATGCCTCCATGCGCCACAGTAGGGTGCTGTGCTGTCTGGTGGGGCCAGTGCTGGGTCGGGGTGCGTGCATGGGTGGATGTTCGGGGTGCCATCCTGCTGGTGGTGGCATCCGGGCCGGGCCTTGTCACGTGCAGGGTCCCTCGGGTACTGATGCCAGGTCAACCTCCTTGCTGTGCCTCTGTGGAGGCCATGCAGGGGGGCCTTGTGTATGCTGTGGTGGCGTCAGTTGATGGTGTCACCACATGCGGGGAGGGGTCACAGTGGGGATGTTGTGCATGGCGCAACGGGTTGCATTTTCATGGTGGTGGTGGCATACCTTCGGTGCCATGCACTATTTGATCCTGCTTCTGGGCTGGGTGTCTCGGGATCGCTGTACTGGGGTGGTCAGCATTGGTGTGGTGCCGTGGCATGGGTGGGTTCTGCCCATCCTTGTGTTACGGTCTCTGTTTGCCAGGGGACAATGCAGGGGCGCCTTGCCCAGTGGGTGGGGACTGCTGGCCCACATCTGCTGTTGGACTGGCACCAGGGTTCATGGGCTGGTGGTCCGTTCTGCTCACGTCTGGTTGTACAGCTCATGGGGGCCTTGCCCTGGTGGGGGCAGGGTTGGTCTGTCTGTCCTGCTGCATGCCCCTCCATGCATGGCGCATCCATGGCTGGTGCAGAGCTGCTTCCTGTCTTTGTCCTTGCGCATCCCTAGGGGTGCTACTGCGCATCGGCCCTGCTCCACTGTGCATCCCTCGTTGTGCTATGGCACATCAGGCGTGATATTCAGCTATCTTGTGCAGGCGCACCTTGGCCTGCGCTTGGTTTGAATATCGTGCCCATTGCGCCATGGCGCACTGCACTTGCGCCTGCTCCCGCTATTGCGCATCTTTTTGGCGCAGTCTGAATATCCCACCCAAAGTCTTCAACTGAGCTCGAGCTCAACGTTTTCTGCCCTGCATAGAAATTTAACCCTCTACTCTCCAGGGCGGTTCAAGTGCTGGAGCTAACTGCAGTTGTCAGAATACAGCAAGACTTCATGTTGTTTGAAATGTCCATTGTACCTAGGGGGAACTGATTGCGACCACCCGCCAGAGATGGAAGAAGCAGAAGGCTTGTGAGGGGACTTAGGGTGGGATTCCAACCTGGCTCTCTCCTTTTTCCTGTAGTGATGCTTCCCACCCGATCTTTTCTCGTTGAGAGGGGGGGAATCCCTAGCTGAGGAGGAAGAACGTGTCCCGAATGGGTCCTCTGCATGGCTGCCACTTGTTGCTCTAGCAGGTAGGCCTTGAGTGTTTTGAGGCAGTGGATGCGGGTTTTGCTGTTAAATTTCCGGCAATGCGGGCAGTCATTTGGCCAGTGGTCGGGGCATAGGCAGATCAGGCAGGTGGAGTGGCCGACCCTCACTGGGATATGCTTACCGCATGTGCACCTCGACTTCCGCCACTGGGATGACGAAGACATGCACTTGATGGAGAAAATTCTACCGAAAGAAGACAACAAATGGTAACTGTGCGAGGCGCAAAAAAGCGGTCAACTGTGATGAAGGCGCCACAGAGCTGATGTTGTACGGTCGATGGCGGGAAAAAGAACTGAGGTGGTGCCGGGGACCCCTTTATACCACAGCTGACGTTGGGGCGGAGCCGATTTTGGGGGCAGTCCCCTGCCATAGACTGCTAGCTAGAAGTTTTCCATGGGGTCCTAACGCCTGGCGGCTTAGTCCCAATGGTATTACCTGCTGCAAGAGCTACCCCTCAAAGTGAGATCAAACGTTTTTGCGCGATACCCACACTTTCTCAAGACTGAGGTGACATCAGGAACTACACATCTTAAATACAGGTATTTTTAAAGTGACAGTGCAAAAAATAAATTTACAAACACTCAAGTATGATAATGACAATATATGGAGAATCAGTTGCACTTGTGAAAAAAATATAAGATAAAACCAGTTTCATTTTAATAAAGTGCAAGTGCAGATAAACAAATGCTGCCCAATGGATGGAAAAAACAAATTCCAAAACTTCCTAATCACCACTAGCAGGTATAGATAAAGAGTATAGCCCAGATATTCAAAAGGGTTGATGCGCAACCCACTGATGCGCCTCAGCGCGATATTCAAAAGGGAAAGTGCGCGGCACAAATCCCGATGCGCCGGAGCACATCAGTAATGTATGCAGGCACAGGTGGGGGCGTGCCCATGCATAACCTGCACAGCCCAATATTCAGCCCGGGATGTGCAGAGCCATGCATGCACAACCCCTACTTGCACCAGCACAAAGTTAAGCCAAAAAAAAGGAACAACTGATGGCCACCTACAGGTGAGCTGCCGCATTGCAGGGCGCAACACAACAGCTGCCACCTGTGGGTAGCCACCCAAGTTCCGGCTGCACCTGGCTGTGCCCCCCCATGCCCGATCGCGGGCATCTGTAAAACCGAAAAACATCCAATATTCCTGGTGGTCCAGTGGACCTCTATCTGCCCGATCGCGGGCATCTGTAAAAACAAGTCCTATATCCCTGGTGGTCCAGTGGACCTCTATCTGCCCAGTCGTGGGCATCTGTAAAAACAAGTCCTACATCCCTGGTGGTCCGGTGGACCTCTATCTGCCGATCTCGGGCATCTGTAAAACAAGTCCTATATCCCTGGTGGTCAGTGGAACTCTATCTGCCCGATCGCGGAATCTGTAAAAAAAAAAAAAAAGTCCTATATCCCTGGTGGTCTAGGGTACCCCCTCCCACTGGCCCCACTCCCCGGTCAGCCCGGCAGCACCCCCCGCCTGCTGCCCCTGCCCGGCTGACCGGGGGACTGGGTGAGTGGGGCTCAGTGGCGGGTGGGGTACCCTAGACCTGAATGTAGAACTTTTCACAGATACCTGTGATCGGCAGGAGCGTCCACTGGACCACCAAGGATATAGACTTTTTACAGATGCCCCGAGATCGGGCAGAGAGCGGTCCACTGGACCACCAGGGATATAGGACTTGTTTTTACAGATGCCTGAGATCGGGCAGATAGAGGTCCACTGGACCACCAGGGATATTGGATGGGGATATTTTTTTAAACAAATGCCCTCGATCGGGCTGCAGGGGGCGTCGGTCCCAATGGCAGCTGCCTGGCAGGGCGCCAGGCGCAAGTCGTCGGGGATCGGCGCACCTACATGCAAATGGGGCCATAATGACATGCAAATAGCCCCATGTGCGCCTTGCATACATTATGGCCCCATCTGCATGTCAACTTTTGAATATCGCGGTCGCTGTGCATGGCGCAATGGAACTTGCACTACTGCATCTCCATGCTCCACTCGGGCCACTTGCGCTGGCGCAGTGCCACTGCGCCATGCACACTGTGGGTGGCCAGGGTGCGATATTCAAAGCTGCTGAGCCATGGTGCAGCTCCTTTGAATATCAGCTTAGTCCACACCCTGCGCAGCAAAGTTGAACTCGTGCAAGCTTTTTATCTGGCCGAGGCGCCCAGTTTGAATATCTGGGCCTATGTGTACAGTGTAAAATCAACTATATGGTTTAATAATAATACTGATATAAATCAGAGGTAATCGACGCCTTATAGTGAGTAATTTTTTTTTTTTTTAAAAGGGATTTTTATTTATTCAAAAAACTTAATTTAATGACATATAATATTAATGTTAAAAAGTTTCTAAAGAAATGGAAACTGTACTGAAATATCTACTCCAATTCCAAACTTTATGAAATTACAAATATTTATCAACCAGTTTTAAAGAGCCAAGAGATTTCATCAGCTAAGAGTTTTAATTAGTTAAAGGTCTAAGTGGACACTATGTATTAAGATTAAGGGTGCAGGCCTGCATGTATATGTATGGAAGGCACCAGTCAATAAAGTACAATAAAGTATAATGTAATCAAGGCTAAACTCATTATTTCTGTAATGTCACCTCAGGCTTGAGAAAGCGCAGGTATTGCACGAAAACGTTTGGGGAGGGGCACGTTTGGAGCTGTATGATGATGCTGAGTTAAACTTCTAAATTCTATCCTACATCTGAGTGGATTCATCCTTTGAGGGACAGGACAATACAGCCGCACTGAGTGTTGTGAAAATGTCACTAAGTTTGCCAGTGGCGCACTTACTAAGCCCTACAATGTGCAGAGCTGTGAAGGAGGACACCGAACTCTTACAGCAGGAAGAAAGATCTGACGACATGGGGCAGAGCCAAGGGATATACCACTCAGGTGGTGGGAGGAGCTTTAAGAATATTTTGGTGAATCAGCTCTTAAGGAAGAACTGCCATTGTGTGGCTAAGTGAACCATATCCATGCCCCTAGAAACACAGTTCTATGCCTGCTATTGCCTCGACTACCCTCTTTGCCTCCATATTTTTCAATAAATATTCTCCCCATTCTTTTCTTTATATTTGTTAAAAGCCTTTTTATTTTGGCCCTCACAACTTCCCTGACCCTTGCCAAGAAGCATAACAGTCTCTCGAAGCTGTACTTTATGGTTACTGTTCTCATGCATACCTTAGATGCCTCCAGAATGGCCACCGTAATTGCCCCAATCTCTCTTCCACCCCACCTATGTTATCCACCTCTACTAACTTAACCCTGACCAGATCCCTCAGCCTACTGAAGTCCGCCACTGTAAAATTCAGGACTTCAGCTCACGATTACAGCTCACCAGACTCGAAGGCCAGTTTGAATCAAACAGCGTTATGGTCGCTGTTCAGCAGTTGCTCCTCTACTGCCTACAGCTCCTACCATCTCTGAGTTGGTAGGCACCACTTACGGTCAACTGCGGTCTGCCTGGTGGCTTCCTTAACAGAGGAGAAGAAAACATTACTCCCATTAGTAATTATGTTTCTTCTAATGGAGTCTTGCTGTATTCTGACTACTGCAGTTAGCCCCAGCACTTGAACTGCCCCAGAGAGTAGAGGGTTAAACTCTATGCAGAACATAGAACGTTGAGCTTGAGCTCGGTTCAGACCTCTGTCTGCTGCACTTTGAAGCGTGACCGTCAGATTCTTACGAGCTAATATTAACTAACTACTATGTGGAAACTACAAAATTTTACTAGCCAAATGGCAAACCAAATATTTTGGATCTCCAAAAGACTCAAGTCAAGAAATCAAAAATCAAAAACCAGGTACTGAACAACTTAAGACTATTAAATTAATAAAGATAACCCAATCCTCCTCTCTAAAAAAGAGGGGAGTGCCCAAATGCACCCCTGGGGTGCAACACTGCACCTGCCAACCCACTTCCCAAAAACAGGTTCTATGGGGGGAGGCAGGGAGGGAGGTCAGAATACAGCAAGACTCCATTAGAAGAAACATAATTACTAAGGTGAGTAATTTTTTCTTCAAACAACATGAAGTCTTGCTTTATTCTGACATGTGCAGACTACCAAGCAGTACCTCCATGGAGGAGGGGATTCAAACCTATTTTGGGAATAGGCTCTGCAGTACTGCTGTACCAAACTGAGCATCACTCCTAGCCTGGATATCCACGGAGTAATGCTTGGTGAACGTATGGACCGTTTTTCAGGTGGCTGCTTTGCATATCTGTTGTAAAGGAATATTCCTGGCAGCAGCCAGGGAAGCAGCTGTACCTCTAGTCGAATGAGCCCTCGGGCCTGAGGGTGGTATTTTGCCCAGCTTCTCATAGCTGAACTTATACAAGAGACAATCCACCTGGCAACAGTTCTCTTAGTGGCAGGTTGGCCCTTTCACACCTCTCCATAAGTAAGAAACAACTGGAGAGAGTCAAACCTGTGCGCCTTAGTACGCTCAATGTAGTAGCTAAGGGCTCGTTTAACATCCAAACTGTGTAATCTTCTCTCTCCTGAAGAAGAATGATCAGTGAAGAACACAGGGAGAGACATGGATTGGTTCACATGAAAGTCTGAAACAACTTTGGGTAAGAACCTCCTATTGGTTCTAAGGACCACCTTATCTCTATGGAAAGAGATAAATTCAGGCTCCACTGACAGAGTCTGTAATTCACTAATACGTCTGGCAGAGGAAATAGCTACCAGGAACACAGTTTTCCAAATTAAGTACTTAAGCCCTGCTGAAGACAAAGGCTCAAAGGGTGGTTGCATAAGCTGAGCAATGCAAACATTAAGGTCCCAAGCAGGAGTAGGATCCCTAAAAGGGGGGATTGGTATGAAGCAATCCCTTGAAAATTTTACAGAAAACAGGATGAGATGCTAGTTAGGAGGGCTTTCCCACTGACAAAAAAGCAGAAACAGCTGACAAGTGTACCTTGAGAGTAGCTGGACTGAGGCCTAGGCCATTGAGGTGAACCATGTAATCTAGAACTGTAGACAATTCAGCTGTGTCTGGGGAAATATGCTTCTTGGAATACCAAATACTAAATCTTTTCCATTTGGAGTTATACGTTTTTTCTGGTGGCAGGTTTTCGAGAGGCTTTGAGAATATCCAGAACCCCTTGAGACAGATGCAAATTTGCATACTCTAACTCTTCAAGAACCATGCCTTGAGGTTGAGAGACTGAAGGTGGGGATACCAAATCTTCCCCTGAGAGGAGGTTAACAGGTTGTAATTCCTGGGAAGAGACAGGGAAGGATGGACTGCTAGGGACAGCAACAGAGGATACCAAGGCTGCCTGGCCCAGTCTGGAGCAATCAGGATCACTTTGCAGGACTGTGACCTTATTTTGACCAGGACCTTGAACAGTAGAGAAAAAGGAGGGAAGGCATATAGAAATGTTCCTTCCCAATTCAGAATCAGAGCATCCAGAGGGACTGAGCCCAAGACTGGGGGTCTGCAACAAAATAGAGGAAGTTGGTGATTGTCTAGGGCTGCAAAGAGATCTATCTCTAGAGTGCCCCACCTTGAAAAAAATTACCTTTAACACTAGGGGGTCCAGGGACCATTCGTGATGGCCCTCGGAGATCCTGCTCAATGCATCTGATAGCGCATTGTCCTTCCCTGGAAGGTGGACTGCTACCAGAGAGGTCCGTAGAGAATAAGCCAGGGACCATAATCTCATGGCTTCCATGCACAAGGTTGTAGACGGAGTGCCTCCCCTGCTTGTTGATATACCACATGGTGGTGGTGGTGTTGTCTGTCCTGACCTGAACCACCTTGTTCTGTACTGACTGAGAGAAGGCTTGCAGGGCACTGAGCTCTAGGAGGTTGATGTAGAGAAGAGACGCCTGAGAGGACTACACTCCCTGGGCTGTGAGAGTCACCAGATGGGCTCCCCACCCCAGGAGAGAAGCATCTGAGGTAAGAACCACAGAATGAGACTGAGTGATGAATGGGACTCCTTGCCTGAGGTTGTCCTGATCCTGTCACCACTGGAGAGCCTGGATCAGAGTCTGAGTCACTGGAATTAGTTTGGTTAGAGGATCTTTTTTCTGAGACCAAAAAGCCCTCAGATGAAACTGAATGTCCCTCATCTGAAATCTGGCCCCTTGGACCACTGCAGTGGAGGCAGCCATGTGGCCCAGAAGCTGAAGGAAGTGCCTTGCTGGGCGAGAAACCAGAAGGTGGAAGGAGGAAGCCAGCTCTATAATAGCCCTTACTCTTTCCAGGGGAAGAAAAGTTCTTGCTTTGACAGTATCTAGTTCTACCCCTATAAAAGTGAGAAGCTGTATAGGCTCGAGAACTGACTTGGGAAGATTGAGAAGAAATCCTATGGAAGAGAGCACTTGCTGGGTGACTTGACTTGGTCTGGAGACTAACCCACAATGAGCCAGTCGTCCAGGTATGGGAATATGGAAATATTCTTCCTTCTTAGAAGAGCCACTACTACTGCTAGGCATTTTGTAAACACTCTTGGGGCTGATGTTAGGCCGAAGGGCATTGCCTGTGAGCTGGTAATGGCCTGAAAGCAATTCGAACCGGAGGTACTTTCTGTGGGAGCACCTGATGGAATGTGGAAGTAGGCATCTTTTAGGTCCAGGAGGCTAGCCAGTCCCTGGCCTTAGAGAAGGAAGGATTGTTTCAGAGTCACCATTTTGAATTTTGGTTTTAAAAGATGTTTGTTCAGATATCTTAAGTCTAGGATGGGTCACCCTCCCTGTCTTTTCAGGGTAAGGAAGTACCTGAGTACAGACCTTTGCCCTGTGCATTGGAACCCTCTATGGCCCTTAAGGCCAGTAGAGATGAAACCTTGCCTCTAAAGCAATGGTTTTGGAGATGCTTGCAGGTGGAAAGGATCTGGCTCTCAGCTTTGGAAATTTTTTGAAGCTGAGAACCAGCCCCTGGCTTACTACCTCCAGGACCCACTTGTCTGAGGTAACAGACTTCCAGTCCTGGAAGTAGTAAGTCAGCCTGCCTCCTACAGGGATGGGGGAGTCGACCCGGGCTGACACATCACGGTGTCTGCTTGGCAGGAGCCTTAGGCTGAGGGGTAGATGCAGCCCTGCTCATCCCACTTCTGCCTCTCCCTCTGAAGAACCACCTCTGAGAAAAAGGAGAGGAGGCCTGTGCTTGGTAGAAAGGCATGTGAAAAGGCCTGCCCCTGCCCCTAGCCTGCTGTCTTTGTGGAGTTGCCTGCCTTTCCTTGGCCTGTGCACTCCTATAGGTGGTCCTATATTCATCCATCTTTTTCATGTAATTCTCTGTCTGCTCCCCAAACAGAGAATTACCCACCAAAGGGAAATCCATGGTCTTAGCCTGCGTGTCCTGTGAAAGGCTAGTACATCTGAGCCAAGCCATCCTCCGAAGAGCCACAGATGTAGCCATGACTTGTGATGACACATCAGTGGAGTCCACAACAGCATGAAATTGTACCTTTGATGCCTCAATCCCATCAGCAGCCACCTCCTCCAGCTCCTTGGCAAGCTGAGGAGAAGCCTGCTTAGCCAGCGCCAGTACAGTGTCCCACCTGGACTTCTGGTACCTGGCTGTATAGGCTATGTAATTTGCCTGCCTGAGTCCCAAGGAGGATGCCATGTACTATTTCTTTGCCATGGCATCCAGCTTCCTGGAGTCTTTATTTGGGGGGTGTGAAGCCAAGGGTATGTTAGCCTTATCACAGGCTGCAGTCTGCATGACCCCAACATGGTTGCATTGTTGGTACAAGTACTCTGTACCTGAGCCTGATAAAGTGTACCTCTTGTCCATCCTTTTGTCAACAGGAGGTACAGAATTTGGAGCCTTTAACAGTTTTTGTGTCTGTTTCCCAAAGGACTTATGAAGGGGAATAGACAGCCTCTTGGACTCTGGGATGTCCATCATCTCCACGTAATCAGGCTCCTCCTGTTCCATCACAGCTTCTTCCACAGGGAGCTGGAGGGTTTCTGCCACTTTTCTGTAAAACATATAGTGGGAAGGGGGCTCAGAAAGCCTAGGAGGGGAAATACCAGAAGGCCTGTCTGGAGAGACGTCCAGTTCAATGGGCTAATCCAGACCTTCCATACCATCATCATCATCACCTTCGTAATCCTCGTCCCCCTCCAAATCCGGTTCATAAAAATCTTCAGGGGCATAATCCTGAACTGGAGGAACCGACCGAACCAAACACCTGCCAGAAAGCGCCAGATCAGATGGAACCGGACAAAGCGATTCCACAACCCTAATTGCTCGGGCAGTCTCCTCGTCGGTCGGAACACGGGTCTCTGGATCCGAACCGGCTGATTTGTCTTTCCGTTTTCTTTTCGATGGAACCGATCCCTCGGAATTGGTTCTTCTCTTGCCCGAAGAAGACTTCATGTTGTTTGAAGCGAAAGCTACCACAGCTCACTTCAGAGCTTTCGGGGCTGAGCCCTGGCAAACCCCAGCCCCCTGTAATTTCAAAACTGATTATATAAAGGAGGCAGCAAATGGAGAGTGTGTGTGCAGAAAACCAAAATTTGTGGATGCACTCCTGATGCTACGAGTTAAAGAACGATAGTGTTACACAGACACACACACGCGCACACACACAGCTTACAGCTGTTGACTGTACAGGAGGAAAAATCGTAATGTAACTCAGACCCAATAAATGATACACATGTTAGTTTTACAGGCCTTTAATACAGGGATTAAAAAATAACTATATCTGGTTTCTTATACGAAAAATAAATTCAAACAGTTACACAATATGCAGCATTAAGTAAATAAACATTAATAGAAATAACCAAAGTTTTTTATAAAATAATAAAGGAGATAAAATCGAAAATTGCCATAAAGTGAAGAACAAAGTCCAAGTACAGTATATTTTCTTCGACGAAGCTGATCAGTTGTTAAAAGTTTGTTTGCTTTGACTAACCCGTGTTGCTGACTTGCATGAAACATCAGGGATCACTGAGAAAAGTGTTGCCATTTGTACTTTTGCCCCCCATCCCCCCCCCACCATGCAGTCACTGAGTGTTTATAACATGGGACTCATGTTGAAATCCGTTTTGGACTCTGATCTAAAGGTTTAACATCTATGTCCACAAATAGCTAGAATGTTGTGAAAGCATTACCAGGTCCTAGGGCTCTTTTTGCTCTGTAGTGTGTTGCTCGCCATTGATCAGCCAAATTATAAATCATAGCATCATATCACCTTAACCAGCCAAGATTGTTTATTGCTAAAGATTTTAGATACTCTTTTAACCATAAGTGGGTGTCTCGTGCAAACGGTTCTAACATTCTGAAGTTCTATGCTCAGTTGCCGCAGTCCCATTTTCCACACAAAAGTTTTTCTAATTTTCTGTAGAGTAAAACATTTCAATTTTAAATCCAAGTTCCCTTTTTTAAAAACAGAAATTTTTAACATGATTTATAATGCTTCTACGTACAGTTCTTGTGTTTTTCTCCCCCTATAGCTTTCTGTCCCTGGGGCTGGCCCTGCTCAGCTCCAGTCCACTCCCAACTGCCACTTACCCCTCCCCAGGACCTACCTCACAATCTCCCATGGATTACTCCCCCCCCCCCCCGTGGCGGGGCCTGGGGAGGGAGGGCTCCAGATGAGGTAATCCTGGGCAGCAGCACAGGTCCGAGAGAGGGCTGAGCATCATGCTCCCTTGGTCAGTGGTATGCAATGATGCCAGCATGTGCATCGAGGTGTACATGCACTACGCACCTGCTGCCAACCAACTCCTTGTTGAGTCGAGACCACGGCCCTGCCACTGTGCCTCCACACGGTGACAGTACTGTGAACAGTGCAGCTTGCCCTCCCTCCCCAGGAAAGGAGAGCAGTTGTTGGATGCTTGATCCTCTCTCCATGGGGCCCAGGCGTATTCCTGTACCTGGGTCGTCGGTGTGGTCAGGAGGTATGGTGTCCAGCACCTCAACCCTCCATGCCACTGGGCCGGCTTTCTCTTAATGGTTTTAATAGTTCTTTCTCAAGTCCTTTGTGTGCCAGATCTGCTTATCTTCACTGTTCTCTTAGCCACCAAAGTGGAGAATGCACTCATAACCATGTGAAACACATTAACTGTACAAATATGAACATATAAAAGATGCACAAAGCAGTGTGTGAACCTCTGGGGTTCACGTTAGCCGGCTGCAGTATTTTTGCATGGGAATCGTCACCAGTAACAACTGCTTGCAGCACTGTTTGCAAGACAGTTAGCTGGGGACATACAGGGAGAACGTAACAGATAGCTTCCAAAAAAAGCATAGATGTGTGTGTTTTAAAATCATAAATAGACTTCTAATGTTAAAGTAGCACTATTTGTTACCCCAAACCTTTTTTTTTTTTGATATTATGCATTCCTTACATCCTTAAATGCATCGATGTTAGTGCCTGACTAAAGACTCTCCCCTAACTGTAGTAAGGAATAGGGTTACACTATGAGAGTAGTTTACTTTTTAAATTTATTATAGAAGTTCTACACCCCCCCCACATATTAAACTAATATTTCAATAATAAACAGGGAGGGGAAGGGAATAGAGCGCCCACATAAATCAAAAAATTAAGCTACCCTCCTAATACCATAACCCTATTCTCACTACTCTAACTGCAGGAGAAGGTCCTTAGTCTTCTACTACTAATGGTTCATCATTAGTATATTTTGTAATTCCTTTGGGAATTTTTAAAACTGTTACTACTGTTTTTGTAATTTACTGAATTGTGGCAATAAATATGGCAGGTTTTAAAACTCTCTTCCCCTGGGCTTTTTTCCCCATACAGATTTTTGGCTGTCCCAGTCACCTACTCATTCATCGTGCATCCCCGCTGTCTCCAACCACCCCGGCTTGCTATCACGCTGGCAGGGATCCACTTGGGGAGAGATCCAAGGGCTCTGGGTTGCTGTCATACACAGCAAGTGGGGAACAATTACTTTCCTCTATTTTCTTTCCCCTTCCGGAGCTGGCAGATGTGCGGACGTGCACAGTAAAGACGCTGCACACACTCAGCACCTGCCCCAGTCAATTAGGGGATGGTTGCTGCTGCACCACATAGTCATTGCTAAGTGATGACCAAGCAGCAACTCGTGCTATCCTCTTCTCTGAAAGAGGAAAGTCATCAGTGTATGCTCAGTCCTTCTTCCCCCAGCCAGCCCCTGAGCGACCCAGGTCCGTTCACGAACCCGGGCAAGTGAGGCACCAACTGCCTCTGCGCTCTGCACCACTGGGTCAGCTCCAGAAGTTACTCTTTGACTGCTCACACTAGATTCATATGGCCGATGTGTCAAGATGGTGCTGGAGTGCATTTCTGATGGCAAACAGCACAGCACCACACGTCTATGGTCCTTGTTAGTTGAGCGGCGGCATTCCTTTCTAAAAATTGGCACTTAAAAGTTTTTAAAAAAAGCTTCTGAAAATTGTCCCCATTGCAGTCTATGGAGTGCGCCCCCACGCCGTTCTGGTCCTGACATCACAAAACGTGCATGTGTGGGGGTGCAGCTTCAAATCCAGAACTGTGAGTGTTTTTAATCCTGAGGCCACAGAGCATTTTTATGGTTAAATTAATAAAAATACTGCCTGCCAAAACAAGAACTTTACAGACAGATCGCTTAACCAGCAGGTAAGCTGCCGTGTATGTTGGGGGGGACCAAGCCTACTAAAACCTGCTCTTTAAAAACACTGAGTCGAAAATGCATGTCATCAGCTCCATGCCACACACAAAGTATGCAAGCCCTGCTACCTCCCGTCAGTGGTCAAAGGTACCAGAGAAAGAGGGCATCTACCAACACCAGCTAAACCAACACCGAAGGAAAGAGGCACAAAGTCTTTCAATTTCATAGCACAAGGGAATATTGGGGTGGGGAGGGAGTGATGAAAAGCCATTGATCACTTAGGGTCAGTGACCACATACAAGTTTAGGGCTTACAGGCAGACTAGATGGGCCTAACGGTCCTTATCTGCCGACAATTTCTATGTATCTATGTAAGTCCCTTCCCCACAACTGTGCACTTATACAAGAGAAGACTAGAATGTTATCCTTTCTTCAGTGTCATGCTTTTTAAAATATACATAACATATACAAAACAAGTTCAAAACTTCCAGCATGGATAACACATTACGTAACATCATAGAAGAATATTGTCTACATTAATTTTAAAAACTACACTGATTTTCATAAAAAAGCATTCTGAAAAGGCCACAGGAAAGGTTCCTACATGGTGGTTCATAATAAGATATTCTTCTAGGTTTCAGAGGGTTCAGAGCAGATAGGCTTAAATATTTTCTTTGGAAAAGGCCACAGAGAGGGAGGCTTGCACTGGTTACATTTAGTTTTTGGATCAGTCCATTCAATGGGTACCAAAGCTGCCACACTTACATGCAGGGAATGCCTTTTTCTGATGCTTCTTTAACATTTTCTACAACAGGTTCCTTATGCGCTACTGGAGCGTGATATTGCTTTTGTTTTAAGGGAGGGTCTCCTCACACAAGGTAACAACTCGGAGGGTGAGGAAGAGCATGGGAACAGCAAGCTTCTTTTAGTATCACCATTTGGGGGAGATGACACAGAAATACACTGGCAATAACTAGCACAAACTCCAAGTCAATTGCAGAGCTGGTCATCTTATTTTTCAACAGAACAGGGAAGGGTGGTCGTGTCTGTCCACAGGAAGTGAGTCACTTCTGCCCCCCCACACCCACAGTGACTACATCAACATGGGAATGGACAGTTTTGTATCTTACTTCTCCCTTCCCAGTGTGAGCAGTGAATGCATTAATCTGACAGCATCTGCCCTCTGTTTGTCCGAACTTAGTCCACCTTTATGGCAATTGTTGGGAGTAGATTTTGCATAGTACAAGGTCGGTCCCATGAGGTTCTATGGAAGCCAAGATTCTTTTCCTTCTTATTTCTGGTAGAGTTCCTGCTGTTGAATCCTTTTTCAACACGCTGTAACCCACTTGAATCTGATGGCACTTTTTATGTTTGAGGAAATCAGGGTGGCATCATTAATCTACACAAGTCTCTGAGAGGTCATGATAAAGTCCACTGTTTTATTTCTTTAAGGGCAGGGGTTATTTTCCTGTGTGTCTGTGTTTGTCAAGAATTGTCATCGTCCCCTGTAGATTATTGCACTGCCTGCCTGTGGGGCTGAGCAAAACTTGGATACTATGGCCTGGATATTCGGACTGCGCTGGCAGGGACGCAGCGCAACTGGGTTGTGGCAGGGCAGGGACCAGGCGATATTCAATGGTGCTGCGCCATGACTTAGCACCGTTGAATATGGCACTGAGGGCGCATGCACTGCACCAGCGCAAGTGGCAGAAGGGAGCAGGGGGATGCTCCAGCGCAAGTGCAGTTGTGCTGGGTGCATCAACTGCAATATTCAGACCTGGGCATGCAAATGAGGTCATTATGCATGCAAAGTGCAAATGGGTCCATTTGCATGTCATTATGGCCCCATTTGCGTGTGGTGCGCCGATCCCAGCGACTTGCGCCCTGCCAGGCTGCAGCCGTTTGGGAACCGACACCCTTTAAACCCATGGTGGTCCCGCTCCCGTTCACCCGATCGCAGGCATAAGCAATATATCATCCCTGGTGGTCCAGGGGAATGCCCTCCATCGCCCGATCATGGGCAGAATTAATATATCATCTCTGGTGGTCCAGGGGAATGCCCTCCATCGCCCAATCACGGGCAGAAGTAAACTCAGACACCCTGGTGGTCCAGCAGAGATCCCCCCCCCCCGATCATGGGCATCTGTAGTAGAAAGGTCCCTGGTGGACCAGTGGAGTCCCCCCCTTCGCCTGATCACAGGCATATGAATTAAACAGGTCCTTGGTGGACCAGTGGAGCCCCTGCGTCCGATCGCGGGCGTGCGTACATTGAAAGTCCCTGGTGGTCCAGTGGACCCCCCCATCGGGTATCTAGTGCTATTTCTGCCCGCGATCAGGCGATTGGGGGGGGTTCCACTGGACCACCTGGGACTTTCAATGCATGTATGCCCGCGATCAGGCGAAGGACGCAGGGACTCCACTGGTTCACCAGAGACCTGTTTAATTCATATGCCCACGATCGGGCGAAGGGGAATCCACTGGTCCACCAGGGACCTGTTTAATTCATATGCCTGTGATCGGCGGGGACTCCACTGGTCCACCAGGGACCTGTTTAATTCACATGCCCGTGATCGGGTGAGGGGGAATCCACAAGTCCACCGGGATCTGTTTAATTCTTATGCCCACGATCGAGGGGGGAATCTACTGGACCACCAGGAAGTCACATCTACTGATGCCCGCGATCCAGAGATGGGGTCGGGAGAGACAACGCTCCCAAGGCAGGAGCTTATAGACAGTGTTCTGGGTGGGCGAAGGCCACCCACGGCTGTGGCTGCCATGTTGCGCCCTGCAATATGGCAGCTCACCTGTGGTGGCCAGGACTTGTTCCTGGTTTTACCAGGCACATCTTTGTGCCCCCTGAGCAGTGCAAGGTGGAGTTGTGGCAGCATGTCGCGCCGTCCTGGGCTGAATATCGGGATATGCTGCATATGCAGGGGCACGCCCCCGCACCTAAGCCACATACACTGCACTGATGCGCCGTGAGCGCCGCAACTGCTCGCGCTGAATATTGCGCGGGCGCATTGGTGGAATTCTTGCATGGCGATCCTCGTTGCGCCACGCGTAACCTTTGAATTCCCAGCCCCTATGAGTCAAACATCAAGGCAGCCAATGAAGCTTTTCTGTGAGCATGCTTACTGTGGAAAAGCAGAAAGTGCCAGCACAGTGACTGACGTATCTTCATTTTGTATGTCCTGAGTAACTGATTTTGACCTGCAGTAATGACAGATTATATATCTGTAGTATAATAAAAGACCCTGTGAGTTTTATATTTGTTTGCATTTTTTTAAAATGCCGTCTCTTGCAGCTGCAGCAGAGCACAACATAAAGAAAAGTCAGGAGATTTTTGTTGGGAATGACCAGTCAAGTATTTTCTGTATGCCAACTCCCCATCTCCTGGTCCTAGTTCAGCCCATGACTGGGTAAAACACATTCTGCAGTACTTTCTACAAATGCTGAATGGTCTTTGGAAGGGCGGCCCTTAAGGAAACGAAGAATCTTCTCAATTGTGGCTTCCTGGTACTCGTGGGACCACCTAGATTTGGAAAAGACAGCAGAAAGGGATATTCATGATGCAGTGAGCACAAATCTTGAAAACAATGATGCTACCTACCTCTGAGTCAAAGCTGCAACACACATTATTTATTTGTTTGTTTGTCTGTCTGTTTGTTTGAAAACTGGTGACCAGGAAAGGCACTCTCGGCCAAGGCTTATTTCCAGGTGTGACTCAGGGGGACCTATTAAAGGAAGCACTACTGTTTTCATTTGAATATTCTGTCTCACAATTCTAACAGGAGCCACTTTAAACACAGAAAGATTCATTTTTAAACAGAGAAATCACAAAGCAGGAACAGCTGTAAATTGTGTTTGTCTCAGTTCCAGGAACCAACCTGGAACCAACAAACAACTGCTAAAAACAAATGAAAGTAATGCAGCACAGCGAACCACTAAAACAACAACACTTCAAATAAAAGTTAATGTTTTTACCGGACTTAGCTGCTAGGACTGGGACAGAACTCCACTGCATCTGATCTCTTAAGCAGAGAAATAAATCTGTCACTGGAACATTAGAGGAGGCATGATCACAGAGTAGAGTTTGAACTATAATATTCTAAAGTTCTATATCCGGGGCACCAGCTCAGGGCTGAGATGATGCAATTTGTATGAATCACTAATAAACCCTCTAGAAGAAACATCATTATTACAGTGTGTAATTTTTTTCTTCTCCCCCTTTATCCACCTGTTTCTCACCCCATCGATCTGGTCACCACAGCTGCAACCTTTCTCTGGCAGGAAGGGTGGGTAAGTGGCCGATGCCCAAGTTGCTCCATAACTGGACGATGGGGGTGGAGGGAGGAGGATGTGTGCAAATGCTTGGCAGCTTGTACCTTCCCTTCCACCTCTGCAACACACTTAGTCCCCAGTTTGCCTGAGCGTAGGCTTTCAAAAACCTATTTTGTTTATCTCTGACCTAGACTTGTTCTCACGGTAGGAATACAAAAAGAATTATGAAAAGGTTAATGTGTGAAAGCAGAAGAATTCTGACTTTGAAAAATACAATGAAATAGTTCTGCTATTCTACCCAGAGCAATTTCTCTGGCTAGTGTTCCAGTTTGCAGTTGGTATCTTTGGTCCAATTAAGGCCAGTGAAGAGTGCTATAACAGAACCCAGTGATGGGTACGAATAGGTAATAGGGTAGCAAGCCTGGGAATTTGATTTGATTGTGAAGGATCCTGGACAGTAGACCCACTCCAGCTGAGTAATAAAATAAAATGCCATAATCAATGGTAAGAAACAAAAAACTCCGAGAAAGAAGGAATCTGGCTGAAGGATGCAGAAAGAAACTGAATGTGTAAAGAGCACCCAAACTCTGGTGAACTATTTTCATCATAATGGAGACGTGATTTGTAGGAGAGTGTGCTGTCCAGGGTGAGGTCTAGATATTTGAAATGTGTAACTTGTTCTATAACAGTTTCCCAAAGAGTTTTTAGTTCTAGACTAGAGTGTTAGGTAATGGCTTCCTCCTTCTTGCATTGTGGAAAACCATAGATTTGGGTTTTGGAGGCATTCAGCACCAATTTATTTAACAAAAAACAGTTTCGGACATAATCAAAATCATCTTGATTTCAGCAAGGCCTTTGACTCTGTGCCCCACAAGAGGTTGATCAGGAAGTTGGTGAATCTCGGAGTTGGGGAAAAATGGCCAGATGGGGGGAAAACTGGCTGAGGGCAGAACCCAGAAGGTGGTTGTGGGGGGTTATCTGGCACCAAAGAGATGACCAGTGGGGTCCCACAGAAGTCGGTGCTGGGGCCGGTGTTGTTCAATGTCTTTATCAATGACATTGGGGATGGCACTAAGGGCAAAATGTGCCTATTCGCGGATGACATCAAGCTCTGCGGGAAAATGGACATAGCTGAAGGGATACAGGACTTACAGGAAGATCTGGAAAAGCTGGGGAGGTGGGACAGGATCTGGCAGCTTGGATTCAATGCCAAGAAATGCAAAGTTATGCATACTGGAGCCAAGAATCCCAAGACAGAGTACTACCTGGATGGAGTCTGAGTATCTGCAACAGAGGAGGAGGAGGAGAAGGACCTGGGAGTGATGATCACTAATGACCTGAAGCACTCCACGCAGTGCAAGAAAGCAGCAGCAAAGGCAAACAAGATGGATGTACTATGATCGGCCGAAATGCATCGGCCCGACCATCATTATCCTGACCCTGGGCGCCTGAAAAACAGTTGCCCGACATCAGGATTTTGCATCCAGGGAGTGATTCAGGAGGCTTTGCCCCCAGCACCCAAGGATTCTCACTGGGATTCTGATGTCGGGCAACTGTGTTTTGGGTGCCCAGGGTCGGGATACTGCCGGTCAGGCCGATGCATTCTGGCCGATTGGACGTATCCCAACAAGATGCTGGGATGCATATCTAGAGGGATCAGTAGTAGGAGAGAGGAGGTTATACTGCCCTTGTACAGGTCACTGGTAAGGCCGCATCTAGAGTATGGAGTTCAATACTGGTGCCCACACCTCAAAAAGGATATTAACCTGCTGGAGAAGGGCTACAAAGATGATAGTGGGTCAGCAGGGTAAGGCATATGAGGAGATGTTGAGGGCACTACACATGTACTCCCTGGAAGACAGGAGAGAGAAAGAGGACATGATTGGGACCTTCAAGTACTTGAAAGGGATAAATAAGGTTGATAAAGAGAGTCTCTTTAAGCTGAGAGGCAGTATAGCGCAGTGGTTTAAGGCTCTGAGCTGCAAACCTGGAGACCTGGGTTTGAATCCCACAGCCCCCACTTGCATACTGTGTGACCTTGAGCAAGTCACTTAATTTTCTTGTGCTTCCAGGTCGCACCTGTAAACAAGCTTTCAGCTTAGTGTGTCTCTCCTGGTTAAAAAAAAAAACATGAGGGGGCACAGTCTTAAGCTGGAGGTTGGGAGGTTTAGGAGGGAGGTCAGGAAGCACTTCTTCACAGAGAGGGTGGTAGACACTTGGTGCACTGCTGGATGAGGTCATCTCATTGAAGACAGTGGGCGGCTTTAAGAGAGGCTGGGATAGGCATAGGGGGAAGGTAAAGATCATGGGTAGGGAGGATGGGAGGAGTGGGAAGGAAGGGCAGGGACATTAGCTCAAGCTGTGGACCCTGCAACATGAGCAGACTTGATAGACCAAATGGCCTTCTTCTGCTGACTTCTTCATATGTTTGTATGTTCGTATACTGGACTGTCTCCAATAAATCAGGAAGATTTGAAGATCACCACGTCATCTGCAAAAAGATGAACAGTGGTATTTCTACAAACTTTAGAAAGAGAATTCAAAAATGAACAAAACATAGGGGCCCCAAGACTGACCCTCGAGGAACTCCCATAATAAAAGGAGCAGAAGATAAAGAATTAGAAATTTTGTTTTTGGGGGTGACCTTGTAGATAGTTCTGACACCAGCCCACATCATCAGAAAATCCCAACCTCCCAAAATCCTTTTGGCTGCCCACTCCCCACCCCAGTCTCTCCTCCCCTCACCTTGACTCCTCCTCGGACTCTCACACTAGGTGTCACACCTCTTTATCTCCTTCACTACATATAAACGCTGTCCTTTACCCTAGTTGAATGCTCTTGACGCTGTACTATCACCATTGGTACTATGAATGACATTGTAATCTTATTGTATACTAGCTACCTACTATTCGAGTATTGTATATAAACTGTTTGTTATTGCTCTCATTGTCACTGTTTGATGTGGAACCTTTGTAAAAGAGCTCTGAGCTCAAAGGTATGATCAGAATCCCTAAATAAATAAATAAAATAAAATAAATAAGGAGGAGCTGATGATTAACCAAATCAAAGGCCTTGGTGAGATCCAGAAAGATGGTCATAGAATAGAGGCCCTTATCAAGCGCCTTGTGCATCGCATGCATGAATCCCACCAAGGCCATCGCTGTACTATGGCCAGGGCAGAAACCATGTCGAGCAGGGGTCAGAACATCATATCTGGACAGGTATTTCAGGAACTGATCAAACACAATGCGTCCCAAGACCTTTGCTAATGGGGCTAAAAGGGGTATTGGACGACAGTTCTGTATATTAGACTGAACTCCAGATTTATGCAGGAGAACAACCACTGCACTTTTCCATATTGTGGGAAACTGACCCAAACAAAGAAAACTATTAAAAGTTTTGGCTCGTGGAAAGCAGATGATGTCTGCAGTGATCTTCACGAACTGGTAACCCACTTTGTCAGTACCCACCAGGGGACTGGGTTCATGTTAAAGAGGTACCAATAGACCTCAAGGGGGATGAACACTCTAAAATAAAAACTTGGGGTAGACTTACTAGAAGAAGACAAAAGAGCACTAATATCACCTGTGCATTTGACCGTATCTTGTGGAATCTATTTTTAGAAATTAGTGAAAAACTTATTAAATTCATCTGCTATGAGGCCAGCCCGCAGGTGCAGCAGCAAAGCGTCTGCTTGCGGCACCGACATCCTGGGTTCGGAAATAGACTTGGGAGTCAGAGGGCCGCTGGGGGAAAAAGGATTGAACATCCCAGGACTGCTCTCCTTCTCCAGGGGGGGAAGAGTGTCTGGCGCTTCTGACGCCTCTAGCAGAGGCTGGGGTACGCTGCCGGGCACCTCACGGCAGGGCGGACACTGATGATCATTGCAGGTCCCCGTCCCCCCACCCAGGGATCTCTAGCAGCATACAAAAAAAAAGCTAATTTGCTATGCAGCATGGGTCAGTGAGTATGCCAGTGTCAGAAGATAACATATTGGGACTAGTTTTATGTTTTTTCCACAGCAGCTCATTAATGAGATTCCAGTGATGTCAGTAGGATTACTGCTTCTGACATCACTAGTTGTTTTCCTGTAAAAAACTGAATATCACATCTCTGTAATCCTGCATCAGTGATGTCAGAAGTGATCATTCTCAAATTGGGACACCTACTGCAAGACTATAAGGAAATAAAACAATATGTATTCAGTCATTAGTAATCATTGTAACACAGTACTGAGATGTTGGAAAGGACTTGGGTTTATCTTACATAAACAGGTAGACCCTGGAAGAGAGGGGCGAATATGACAGAAATCTTTAAATACCTCAGGGGGTAAATAAGGCACAGGAGGGAAGTACTGTATTTTATTCAGAAAAAAAACATGTTCAAGGACAAGGGGGCAAGATAGGAAGCTGCAGGGGGATGGATTCAGGAGAGATCCGAGGAAGTACTTCTCCATAGAAAGAGTGGTGGATTACTGGAATAGTCTTCCAGTGGAGGTGGTGGGGGCAAAACCACGGGCAGGGTTCAAGAATGCATGGGATAGGCTTAAGGAAATCTTAGGAAAGGGGGGGGAGTGAATGGACTGGAGATCAAGTAAAATCTGCGGTGATACTACAGGTAGGGAAAAATAGGCAGACTGGCTGAGCCAAGGTATCCCGTGAATACAGCGAGTCAATATGAGCGACTCAGTTTGGGTGAGGTAAAAATAGCGAGTGCAAAATGGGCTATGTGCTGTTAATAGTACATGGTAAATTCAGCGCTTTTACTTACAAGGAGTGCTTGTTCTATAAACTATATAGGGGTTTGTTCGTCAGGATTGTTTTGAGCTGGTTGTGTGGTGCAGTGGGTAGAGTCACCGTGTCTGTGGCTGCTGGACCCAGGTTTGGGACTGGCTCTAAGGGATGCATTGTTTTATTTTTTTTGGGTGCACTCCTGTTCCCCTACCCTCCCGACTTTGTTCCCCCCCCCCAGCAGGTTGCCCCCCACAACATTCTTCTCCTGCCAGACTGTGTCCCCCCTGTCAAGTAGCCCCCCTCCTGAGTTTTCCTCTGTCCCCACTGTCATCCCCCAGAGTTGATTATTTTAGTAATGGAGGGTGTGTAGCCCTTGGCATAAAAAGTAATTACTGATCACCTCCACAGAGAAAGTACGGAGCCATTGCTGCTTTTTCCCTCGCTGTAGTGCACATCCCCATTTTGGTTTTCAGTGATGTGCACTCACTGTTCTTGTCTTCACCCTTTTTTATTCACCACTATCATGGAACCGTTGGCCAAGTGGTCCTTATCTGCTGGCAAATTCTATGTTCTGTGTTTCTATCTTGTGTAGTCCTCCAGCCACACAGGCCCAATTTGAGTATAGACAACCATCCAAGCTTAACTATCAGAATGTTATGAGGATTCCTCATTTTCTCTGTCTTGCTTATAGTGGTTCCTATTGGTTTTCCGTAGACTCGGTTACCAACTGTGCTATAAATGGAATACATACTAGTATTCCTATGTCATATAAAGAATAACCTACCCCCCCCCCGTTAATTGGTAATTTCACTGCTTACGGCATATTATCTTCTCCTAACTGCGGGATATTTCTGTATTCTTCTATCAGGAGAGTAGCAAGACATTAAACCCACAATACATGACACCACTTGCTCCGTGTGTAACAGCAGGATCTCTGGGTGGTAAACAAAGGGTCATCCCAAATACAGAGGGGCAGCTGTGAGGTACAAATCCCACTGGACAATGTGGGACAGTATCCTACACTCCATGTAGAACAGAAGAAAACATTACTTACCATAGTAATCTTGTTTCTTCCAAGGGAATCTTACTGTATTCTGACAAATGCAGTATGATCTCACCATAGGACTGCCCCAGAGCCAGAATGGTTAATAGAACCTATGCTAATAGTGGAATGTTAGGTTAGAGCTTGGTTTTCAAATTACTGTCCCTGGCTGCACTTCCTACAACCATCAGATTCTTACAAAGCATGCAGAAGCTAAAACAAAACTAACTACTCTATTCTAACATAACTAATTAAGCCCATTAGGGCAACCCTTTCTTAAACAACAAGGGCAGCTTCCAAGACTCAAGCCACATGTAACCCCCCTGCAAATGGGGGTTCCCAAAAGACTTCCAGGAGCTTGCTTTAATGCTCCAAGCCTGAATGGTGTTTGGCATTTAAGCCATTTATCAGTGAGTGTTTTTAGAACCTCTGGTACTGTCTCTTTAAGAGCTGTCTGCTTGCAGACATAATTAGTTTGTATGGGGACTGTGTGTTTCTTTGATTGAGTACCACTCAAGCTGCTGCCAATTCACTTCATTTTTGCAGTCACTAGGAGTGCAAAGGGAACCTATCTGAAAGATGTAACTGTTTGCCAGAAATTATTTAGAGTAATAATGAAATTACAGTTTGTCTAACCTGCTTTCTTTGCAGTCAGAACTGTGTCTGCTAGTTCCCCATTCTAGTTTTGAACTGCTGAACTGGACCAATCAGTGTGGGGTAAGCTAGCTCTAAAATGGTGCCTTGACGAATCAGAACTTGGACTCATAATCTGAGCCAGCCACAAGAGGATTGTATGGGCAGTGACTCTGGGAGATGTAGTTTAGACTTCAGTGCCTTTTGGACCAACAGCAGCAGTCTATTGTGAGTGACAGCCAATCCAGTCAAGAACTGGGAGGAACTCAAAGGAAGTGCCCGTTTTGTCGGTTGGAGTTTTAGTTGAGCTTTGGCAGTGAAGAAGGAAGGAGCCCTGTGCTTTTCAGTGTGCAGTTTTAGTCAAAAACGTGTATAAGGCCCAGAGTTCCGGTCTGCAGCTTGTTAGGACTGAATCTGTCCTGTGAAAAGAATCAAAGGATCTCTGAAGAGTAGAAACCAGGCTCACCCTGTAGAAGACTGGAAGAATTGCTGAAAATTGCAGTCGGTCTGTCAGGAACTGAATCTGCTGTGTGTTCTCCCGGTATTGTGCAGTAATTGCGATCGGATACAGATGCAGCCTGCCTGGTATAGTGCTTTCTTTTATATGGATGTGTGAAGAGGTTTGTGTACCTCAAGTGAGCCCTGCTGACATTGAAGGACCCTATCTTATTTGGAGGTCGTGAGTACTAATTCAGGGTCGCTCCCTGTTGAATTGCCACATTAAATCCAAATGGAATTACTGTACTGCTGACTGTTTAATTCTCCTTTTCTCTGTGTGAAAGGGCCCCTACCAGCTGCCACGGTTTGGACTAGCCACTAGGGCTTGGGTACCCAGGGACAGTAACTGATAGGGATAGGCCTGTGCACAGAGCCATAGAGTAGATTATTAAAGTGATAAGCTAATTAACCTGATTTCCCCTGTCCTTGTTATATCCCCTAAATAAATCAGAGCTGCTTGTTTCAGCAAAGTTATACTGCCTGAGGTATTTGTCTATGTTAAAGTACTGTACTGTGATTGTTGCACTGTATCTCATTTCACAGGAGGGTCCCAGTGCGGAACCAGACCTGGGGGTAAGTGTATACTGTGAAGGTAATTCTGATATATTGTGTGGGCCACTAGTGGGAAGAAGGGGTTGCAGTGTCCCAGAGGCTGTGACCAAGTTAGTTTAACTATTGCAAACCCTGACCTCTGGGTGGAGCACCCGCCATTGGATCCAGGCCCCTCAACCTGTTAGTGGCAAATCAGGCAGGGGTAGTAGCCCCTGGGATAGCGCCATCTAGGGGTTACATCTTGGAGGCTCACCGCTGGGATTGTGTGTCCTCTAGTGGCCATATTCTACGAACCACTGTTAAAAAAAAATGGGTACCCGACAGAGTGGCTGTGCACCGGCTGGTGGAGTGGTGTACTGGGGAGGAGATCGACCCCAAAATGCTATGCTTATCCTGGACATCCCCTGGTATCAATACGGACACTGTGCAGGAGTACTTTCCAAGGTGGAAGGTTTACAAAACCCTATGGTGGTGGGTCGGCATGCTAATCTGCTCACCCACACTTTCCCTGGCCCTAGTAGAGTTTAAGGATCCCATAGATAGCTCCAAAGTGCCACAGACCATTACCCCAGAGGAGCCCTCACTGCTTGGAGAGTGATAACTAAGGACAGAAGACCTGGGGGAATCAGCCCCACCACTATCTGAAACTTTGAGGAGAAATTTTCTGAATGGTTGCTGGGAGAGGGAAAACTGTGGAGGACTTGAAGAAACTATTCTTGCCACCTGGGGTGTTCCTCCCCAACACCTCTCCTGCTCCAGTGCCCGTAATGGTGGCTGAACCAATGCAGACTCTATTTCTGCACCTGCCATTAGTCCGCGACTCTTACCGAAGGTTGAGGATCTTCTCTGGCACCCTCCCACCCCCAAGGGAGGATGACTGGAGACCTGGATAGACTATGTTGCCCCCAAGTGCTAGAATGGCAATGCTCGGAAGGCAGCGAAAGAGGGTTAGTGAGAGCCTCCGAGGTCCTGCCCTGGCTACCATCCGTGCTAAGCGGGCCCAGTAACCCGTAAGCACTGCACAGGCCTATCTTGAGGCCTTGGAGAATGTGTATGGGAGCCCAGATTCTGATGAGGACCTATGGTGGAGAGTAAGAAATGCACAACAGTACCAAGAGAGTTGTTGTGTCTGTGTATGTCTCGGCTGGAAAAATTATTTGCAAGAATGCCTCAAGAAAGGGTAGTTTGCCAGCGATTGAACTGGACCGAACCAGACTGGACAGAATCCTTAAGTCTGCCCCTTCTCAGAACTGCTGTTGCTTCAGTTACGCCTGGCAAATCGACTGGAATCCCCACCCTCCTATGATGAGTTAATGAGAGAAATTCGAGGAGTTGAGAAAAGGCGACCTCGGGAGGTACCTGCACCAACAGCTGTGGCTACGACACGAGTGACTGAGGGTGACCCATCAAGTGAAGTTCAGGGGCAGAGGTTGACAGTCAATGAGTGCTCTGACAAGGAAAAAGATATGCCACAATGGGATGAACTGTTGAGAGAGATCCGGGAATTCAAAAACAGTCCCTTTATGAAGGCCACGCCTGCAAGTACGGGCCCTGACCTATATCCGACTGCATCTGCTATGGGGGTGGGGGTACCCACCCATGTATCTCCTGCTGATAACAGCTCCAAACTCAATTCCTTGACCATGGAAGTGGAGAAACTGACGAGATGTCTCCAAATGCTTATCACGCCGCAGACAGAGATGGCACCAGGTGTTTCCAGTTAGTAATACCCCCCGCCTGGCTCCCAGTGTGGCGCCTCGCCAGCTCAAACTCCAGAAAGTATGTTTTGCTATAATTGTGGGAAAGATGGGCACATGAAAGGAATGCCAGTCCCCAAAGACACTGACAAAGTTGCATATAGGCTACAAGGAGAGCTTCGGAGAAGAAATCAGTGGTTAAGAGGTGACGACATGATCCCAGTGAGGGCACCAAAATGCTAATTCACGTCCTTTTGTGGCAAGGTCAGTTGCCCAGGCCCCACTACCGCCTCTCCAGACTGGTCCAGAATAGTGGGTCCCTCCATGGAGACCACTGTAAAGGTGAATGGAGTGTCTACAAGAGCTGTATTAGACAGTGGCTCCCAAGTGACAATTATGTTCCAGGATTGGTATCAAGCATTTGTCAGACGTACTCTTACAACCATTAGAAGGACTGCATGTATGGGGGTTAGTGAGAAGGCCTACCCCTATTCCGGTATATCCTAATTTGGTTGTCTTTCCCCACCCGTGGCTGGAGTGGTTTAACAAGTAGAGACCCTAGCCTTAGTGTGTCCCCACTGGACTGTATGATGGTGTCCCTTTGTTGATTGGAACAAATGCTCATATGTTCGGAAGGCTGGCACAGTTGTGTTATGAAAAACAGTGGTCAAAGACTAGTAGAGCTTTAAGGTTCGGCTTTTAATTAAGAAGGCCTATGAGGCACAGAGAGATGCTGAAAAACAGAACCAGAGGAACCGGTCGAATTGTATGGAAGAAGGATCCTGAGTCTCTGATCCTGGCGCCAAATGCCCAGTGTACCTTAGGAGGAGAGGTCCGTATCAGAAAGGATGTTAAGAATAAAATATTAATGTTGGATGCACCAGGCGATGGAAAAATTGCCAGAGGGACTGCTGGTCAAGCCTAGTATTTTGCCCGCTAGAGCCCATGCTTATGCCAGAAGGGTAATGGTCCAAGTTCATAATGTGTCTGAAAGAGACATTCGAGTAAACAGAGGTTGCATCCTGGCTAATGTGCATTGTGCAGACACTGCAGTGCTACCCAGCAGCAAGAGTTCAAGGAAGAATGACAGAGTAACGCCTGACTTGTTTGATTTCGAGCTCCCGCTGCCAGCTGAATGGAAAGTGAGGATCAGTGAGAAGCTTGCCCAGAGAGACCAGGTGTTTCTTTGAAGGAATGGGATGTGGATGCGCAAGGAGCTGAGCAATATCCGGCTGCATGACTAAAGACCATTTCGTGAGAGGTCTCACGCCTGGCACCTGCTGACATAGATGATGTGAGACGGCATCTGCAAGAGATGTTAGCTGCTGGTGTAATACAAGAACCAGAAGCCCTTATGCTTCCCCATTGTGGCAGTGAGGAAAAAGAATGGAACAGTAAGGATGTGTGTGGATTATCGCACCTTAAACGGCGGACTATCCTGATCAGTACACAATGCCCCGCATTCAGGATGCTTTGGACTGCCTAAACGGGAGCAAGTGGTCTTCTGTGCTGGATCTCCCAGTGGGTACTACCAGATCCCGATGGCCCCAGAGGACCGTGGAGAAGACGGCCTTTATCTGTCCGCTATCATGAATTCATGAGGATGCCTCAAGGGTTTCAGGTGCCCCAGCCACTTTTCAACGATTGATGGACGTGCAGTGGGGACATGAACTTACTAGAGTGCCTGGTATACCTAGATGATGTTATTGTGTTTGGCAGCTCACTGGAGGAACATGAGAGCAGATTATTTAAGGTATTGGACCGACTGGAGGACTTTGGCCTTAAACTGTCCATTGATAAGTGTCAATTCTTTCAAACATCAGTAAAGTATGTGGGACACATAGTATCCACCGAGGAATAGAGACCGACCCAAGTAAAGTTGAGGCCTTGACTCACCTGGCCACAGCCCAAAATCTAAAAGAACTGCAAAGATTCCTGGGATTCTGTGGTTATTATCGGCGTTTCATCAAGGACTATTCAAGAGTGATCCGCCTTTACTTAACCTTACTCAAGGGTATCCCCAACCCACAAAAATACCAAAGTCAGCGTCCCTCAAGACTGAAAGAGTGTATTTCATCCGAGTGAAGTATTTGGGGCCCGCTGGACTCCTGATTGTGAGACTGCTTTTCATGAGATCATTTATCAACTACCCATGCTCCAGTGCTGGTCATGCCGATCCAAGAAAACCTTATGTCCTGCACACTGATGCTAGCTTGCAAGGGTTGGGGGCTGTGTTAGTACTAAGAGCACGAGAATGGCCTGAGACCAGTGGCCTTTGCCAGTAGAAGTCTGACCCCATCTGAAAAGAACTATCCTGTACATAAGTTAGAGTTTCTAGCTTTGAAGTGGGCTATTGTTGACCAATTCCATGAGTACTTGTATGGGGCTAAAATACTAGTAAAAGCTGACAATAATCCTTTAACCTATGTGCAGACCTCAGCTAAGTTGGATGCCACTGGCCATAGGTGGCTTTCTGCATTATCTACATACGACTATGCTCTGAATACTGAGCAGGTCTGAACCACATAGATGCTGATGCTCTTCCAGGAGGCCTGTTCCCCAGAATGATTGGGTCCGATTGGCAGAACCCGACATTCGGACACTCTGCGGAAAGTTTGACAGGGAGGAACAAATGTCCACGGACGTGATGGACTGCATGGTGGATTGCTTGGGACCCTCTGAGAATTGCATACCTGCCGCTTATTGCCACTTTTCTGCAATAGACATTGGTGCACTGCCTCAGCTGGACAATGGCAGTATTCGCGGCTCAATCCCGCGATCCCATGATCAAAGCAGCTTTAGAAGCCCTCTATGCAGGAAAAGATGTGTCCAAATTACGCCCACTGATTTGAGAACTGCACTGTTATACAAAGAAGGTCCTAAATTGAAACTGATCAATAAACTGTTATACAGAGAAACAGTAGACAGAGGGGACAAGTAGACAAACAACAACTAGTGCTGCCCACTGCCTTCGAGACTCAGTATTGAGGTCCTTGCACAACCACAGGGGCACCTTGGTATAGACAGAACACTTGACTTGGTGAGATCCAGATTCTATTGGCTCAAGATGGGGCTGATGTGGAGCAACACATTGAACTTGTAGTCGCTTACAGAGGAAAGCTTGCCCCAGAGGCTGCTCCTTGTTAACATCACCACCAGTGCACCCATGGAGCTGGTCTGTATTGATTTTCTAAGTTTGGAGTCAGATCAAAGAAATATCAGTAATGTGCTGGTGGTCACTGACCATTTCACGAGATATGCCCAGGCTTTCCCCATCAAAGACCAGAAAGCATCCACTGTAGCCAAAGTACTTGTAGAAAACTTTTTTGTTCACTATGGGGCTCCACAAAGAATCCATTCTGATCAAGGGAGAGACTTTGAGAGTCGTCTGATCAAAGAGATGCTTTCTCTGTGGGAGTGCAAAGTCCAGAACCACTCCCTACACCCCAGGGGACCCACAGCCTGAACGCTTAACCGCACTTTGCTAGATATGCTAGGCACCCTGCACCCAAAGGACAAGCCTAGATGGAGCCAACAAATTAGCACCCTGGTACATGCTTATAACTGCACCAAAGTGATGCCACTGATTCTCCCCTACCGCCTGATGTTTGGAGCAGTCGACTACCAGTAGATGTGTGTTTTGGGGTCCTCCCGATGGGGTTCAAGCTGACAACTATTTACAGTATGTGCAAATAAAGGCCCAGCTAACTCATGCGTACTAACTGGCTCAAACCATGGCTGCCAAAAGAAATCTGGCCAACAAAGAAAGGTATGATAAAAGGTGAAAGCACAGGAACTCCAGGAGGAGATCGGGTATTGCTAAGAAATCTGGGACTGCATGGCAAGCACAAGATTGCTGACAGATGGCACCATCTCCCTCACATTGTAGTTGGCAAACTAGATGATCTGCCAGTGTACAAAGTAAGGCCTGAGAATAATTCAAAAGATGTAAAAACAATGCATAGAAATCATTTACTGCCCATTGGACAAATCTTAATTGAGTCTGAGCCCTAGAAGATGCCCCTCTGGACCAGTGACTAGAGCTGCTGCTAAGAAAAGATCAAGAAAGTCTGCACCTACAGAAGCAAAGTTAAAGTGTTCCTCCACAAGTCCCAGTTGAGCATGACTGTCAGTCCATATCGGAAGAAAGTGAGAGTGACTTTGAATACTATCCTTCTACGTAACTGAGTCAGTTGTTTCGGGGCAATCCCCTAGTCAATACTGGAGACAAAGCTGGGCCTTCTGGACTGTCTAAGCCCCCAGCTTCATCCCTGGAGCCAATGCTCCCAGAAAGTGAAGTGCAAAGCATCAGATCAGATGAAATGGAATCATTGTGCATGGTTGAACTGTTTGAGCTTTCAGGGGAGGAAAATGATAGATTGGGGCAGACTGGTGATACACCCGAACAAGAAGAGTATTTTGAGTGCCCTGACAGTCCACTGCCAGTGTCCAAGCTCTCCATGCAAGCCAGATGTTGTGGACTCAGAAACTGTAACTCCTGGAGCTGAAAGTGCCCCAAGTTCTAGCCTCTCTACCCCATGGAGACTCCCTGACAAGTGAGGACAATGCTGAAAATGAGGCTCAGAGTGCAGAGACTATAACAGTTCCCCTAGAAAGACTGGTCGAGCTGTAAAGCCTGTGGTGCACCTCAGTTATGATTCACTTGGGAGGCCTGTGGACTTGCCTCTCAATGTTGTCCATAAAGGGTGTGTGTCCCCGAGCTCATTGCTCAAACTGAGCATCAGTGCTAACTCAAGTTACTTGTGTTGCCCTTTACATATGGTGCCCTTGCCCATCCAGCCCCAAGGTAACTGATAGGAAGGGCCCCCTCTTCAGGTTTCATGTACAAGAGGTAATAACTTGAGTTATGGTACAATGTGTATGTAATACTGTGTAAAGAGGACGTACTGCAATGTTTCAGAAATGTGTTCTTGTAAAATGATATATTGACTGATGATTACGCATGCGAGCCTAATGCAAATGTATATGGTTGCAGTTGAAACTTATGGGGTACTTGCTTGACGCGAGCGTCAAGCTTTCCAAGACCAGGAAGGTGTAACCCCCTGCAAATGGGGGTTCCCAAAAGACTTTCAGGAGCTTGCTTTAATGCTCCAAGCCTGAATGGTGTTTGGCATTTAAGCCATTTATCAGTGAGTGTTTAGAACCTCTGGTACTGTCTCTTTAAGAGCTGTGTCTGCTTGCAGACATAATTAGTTTGTATGGGGACTGTGTGTTTCTTTGATTGAGTACCACTCAAGCTGCTGCCAATTCACTTCATTTTGCAGTCACTAGGAGTGCAAAGGAACCTATCTGAAAGATGTAACTGTTTGCCAGAAATTATTTAGAGTAATAATGAAATTACAGTTTGTCTAACCTGCTTTTGCAGTCAGAACTGTGTCTGCTAGTTCCCCATTCTAGTTTTGAACTGCTGAACTGGACCAATCAGTGTGGGTAAGCTAGCTCTAAAATGGTGCCTTGGACGAATCAGAACTTGGACTCATAATCTGAGCCAGCCACAAGAGGATTGTATGGCAGTGACTCTGGGAGATGTAGTTTAGACTTCAGTGCCTTTTGGACCAACAGCAGCAGTCTATTGTGAGTGACAGCCAATCCAGTCAAGAACTGGGAGGAACTCAAAGGAAGTGCCCGGTTTTGTCGGTTGGAGTTTTAGTTGAGCTTTGGCAGTGAAGAAGGAAGGAGCCCTGTGCTTTTTCAGTGTGCAGTTTTAGTCAAAAAAACGTGTGTAAGGCCCAGAGTTCCGGTCTGCAGCTTGTTAGGACTGAATCCGTCCTGTGAAAAGAATCAAAGGATCTCTGAAGAGTAGAAACCAGGCTCACCCTGTAGAAGACTGGAAGAATTGCTGAAAATTGCAGTCGGTCTGTCAGGAACTGAATCTGCTGTGTGTTCTCCGGTATTGGCAGTAATTGCAGATCGGGATACAGATGCAGCCTGCCTGGTATAGTGCTTTCTTTATATGGATGTGTGAAGAGGTTTGTGTACTTCAAGGAGCCCTGCTGACATTGAAGGACCCTATCTTATTTGGAGGTCGTCGAGTACTAATTCAGGTCGCCCCTGTTGAATTGCCACATTAAATCCTAAAATGGAATTACTGTACTGCTGACTGTTTAATTCTCCTTTCCTTTCAGTGTGAAAGGGCCCTACCAGCTGCCACAGTTTGACTAGCCACTAGGGCTTGGGTACCCAGGGACAGTAACTGATAGGGATAGGCCTGTGCACAGAGCACATAGGTAGATTATTAAAGTGATAAGCTAATTAACCTGATTTCCTGTCCTTGTTATATCCCCTAAATAAATCAGAGCTGCTTGTTTCACAAAGTTATACTGCCTGAGGTATTGTCTATGTTAAAGTACTGTACTGTGATTGTTGCACTGTATCTCAGTTCACGGAGATCCCAGTGCGGAACCAGACCTGGGGGTAAGTGTATACTGTGAAGGTAATTCTGATATATTGTGTGGGCCACTAGTGGGAAGAAAGGGGTTGCAGTGTCCCAGAGGGCTGTGACCAAGTTAGTTTAACTATTGCAAACCCTGACCTCTGGGTGGAGGCACCCGCCATTGGATCCAGGCCCCTCAACCTGTTAGTGGCAAATCAGGCAGGGGTAGTAGCCCCTGGGATAGCGCCATCTAGGGGTTACACACAGATGCCCAAGAAATAAACAAATACACCAACAGGTTTTCCACAAGATATGCACAGCTGGCATGGAGTGCCCTGTGGGTTCTAGTAGGAGAGGAAGGGTGGGAGCTCAGAATACAGCAAGATTCCTTTAGAAGAAACAAGATTACTATGGTAAGTAATGTTTTCTTCTAACCCCAGGAAATCTTACTGTATCCTGACAAATGCAGACTACCCAAACAGTGCCTTTGGAGGTGGGCAGATAACCTGCTTAGGAAACAAGCTCTGCAGGACTGTATGCCAAACCTGGCATCACTTCTGGCCTGGGTATCCAAGCAGAATGCTTGGTGAACGTGTGAATGGTTTTCCAGGTAGCTGCTTTACAGATTTCCAACACAGGAATGTCTCTGGAAGCTGCTAAGGAAGCAGCTGTTCCTCTAGTAGAATGGGCTCTGAGACCCTGTGGGGGCTGTTTGCCTACCTTGCCATAATAGAACTGGATACAAGCCACAATCCACCTTGCGATGGATCTTTTTGTGGCTGGCTTACCCTTTCCTACTTCCACATAGGTCAAGAAGAGTTGGGTCCTGTCTGCTCTGTGACCTTTAGTATGGTCCAGGTAGTAGCTGATAGCTCTCTTTACGTCTAGGCTATGCAGTATACGTTCCCCTGAAGTGGAATGGTCAGTGAAAAGACTAGCAGTGTAATGGACTGATTAATGTGGAAATCAGATACCACTTTAGGAGGAAACTTATTGCTGGTCCTAAGGACCACTTTGTCCCTATGGAATGCAATGTAGTCAGTCTCCATGGATAGAACCTGGAGCTCAGTAATCCTCCTGGCAGAAGTAATTGCAACTAAGAACACAGTCTTCCAAGTTACATACTTGAGGGCTGCTGAAGCCATAGGCTCAAAAGGTGGATACATGAGCTGTGCAATACATATGTTCAGGTCACATAATGGGGTGGGATTTCTGGGGGGGGGGTGTAGATGCAGTAGCCCCTTAAAGAACTTCCTGAACACTGGGTTTAAAGCCAGGGATGATACCTTGCCTGCTAATAAATAAGCAGAAATAGCTGCCAGGTGAACCTTCAAAGTGGATGGTCTGAGACCAAGGGAATGAAGGTGGGTCAGGTAATCCAGGACAACTGGCAAGCCGACATGGGTGTGGTCCAGATTCCTACCCTGGCACCAAATGGAGAATCTTTTCCACTTGGACGTGTAAGTCTTCCTAGTGGAGGGCTTTCTGGAAATCCTACGGACCTCCATGACCCCTTCAGAGAGATGCAAATCAGCATACTCTAGGTCCTCAATTGCCAGGCCTTGAGTCTGAGAGACCGAAGGTTGGGGTATAGGATCCTGTCCTGGGAGGAAGTCAACAGGTTGTGTGTCTTGGGGAGGCTGATTGGTTTGGCAACTGATAGTGCCAGAACCAGGGAGTACCAGGGCTACCTGGCCCAGTCTGGAGCAATGAGAATCATTGCTGCCTGCTGGGATCTGAGCTTGTTCAGAACTCTCAGCAACAATGGGAATGAAAGGAAGGCATAAAGAAACCTCCCTGTCCAATCCAACAGCAGTGCATCTGGTGGGACTGAGCTCCTCACTGGGGACCTGCAGCAAAACTGAGGAAGCTGTTAGTTGTCCGGGGCTGTGAAGAGGTCTACCTCTGGAGCACACCACCTTTTGAATACAATCTGCAACACCTGTTTGTTCAGGGACCACTCATGGTGGTTCTGATTAATTCTGCTGAGAGCATCTGCCAGCACATTGTCTTTCCCTTGCAGGTGGACTGCTGACAGGGAAATTCCCAGAGAGTAAGCCAGACTCCAAATTTTCATGGCCTCTGTGCACAGGAGGTTGACCTTGTGCCTCCCTGTTTGTTTATGTAGTACATGGTGGTTGTGCTGTCTGTCCTGACTTATACAACCTTTCCCTGTAACATGTGGGAGAAGGCCTGGAGTCCCAGGAAGACTGCTCTGAACTCTAGCAGGTTGATATGCAATAATGACACCTGCTGGAGCCATGTGCCGTAGACAGTGTGCTCCCCCAGATGTGCTCCCCATCCCAGGAGGGAAGCATCCATGGTTAGCACCGAGGAAGGGCTTTCTTGCAGGAATGGTATACCTTGTCTGAGGTTGTCCATCTCCAACTACCACTGAAGTGCCTGCAGCAGTGTTTCTGTGACTGGCACCAACTTTGACAGCAAGTCTTTTTTCTGATGCCAGTGCAGTTTGAGATGATATGGAACATCTCTCATTTGGAACCTTGCCCCTGACGCTGTTGCTGTGGAAGCTGCCATGTGGCCCAGCAATTGCAGGAATTGCCTTGCAGGCCTTAGGCTTTGCAGCTTGAAGGTACTTGCCAACTATATCAGGTTGTCCGCTCTTGCCTGTGGAAGAAAAGCCTTTCCCCTCACAGTGTCTAGCTCGGCTCCTATGAATTCCAGGAGCTGTACTGGCTCCAACATGGATTTTCTCAGGTTGACTAGAAATCCTAGTGACTGTAGGACATCCTGTGTGAGTGCCAGGGACTCCCTTACTTGTTGAGGGGATTTCCCTATGACTAGCCAGTAGTCTAGGTAAGGAAATACTGCCTCCCCTTGCCTCCTAAGGTGTGCCACAACCACAGCCAAGCATTTTGTGAACACCATTGGAGCAGAAGTAAGTCCGAAAGGCATTGCCTTGAACTAGTAATGGCCTGGTGGCAGTCTGAATCTGAGAAATTTTCTGTGGGACTGCCTGATGGGGATGTGAACGTATGCATCCTTTAAGTCTAGAGATGCAGCCAATCCCCTCGCCTTAGGGTTGGAAGGATTGTTGCCAGGGTCACCAATTTGAACTTTGGTTTTACCAAATGTCTGTTCAGATGCCTGAGATCCAGTGCAGATCACCACTCCCGTTTTCTTTATTGTGTGGAAGTACCTTGAACAGAGTCCCTTTCCTCACTGTGCCTGAGGAACTGGTCCTATTGCCCTTTGAGACAGAAGGTTCAATAGTTCCCCTTCCAACAACGTTTCCAATGGGGAAGAGGGTCTGAAGACCCTTGCCCTCAGCTTTGGCATGAGCTTGAAGCTGAGGGCCAGGCCTTGGCCCACTACCTTCGGGACCCACTTGTCTGTGGTGACGGATTGCCATTCCTGGATGTAGTGGGCCAGCCTGCCCCATACTGGGGTTGGGGAGGTGACCCGAGCAGACACCTCAGGGTGCCTGCTTGGTTTGAGCTGCTGTCTGGGTGCTGGGGCTAGTTCAGCTGCCGGCTCTCCTGCCCCTGCCCCTGAAATAACCTCTCTGTGGTTGGTACTGGGTAAAAGCTTGAGGCTGGAAGAATGGCCTAGAGTCCCATGCCTCTACCTCCCTTGGCTTGGTGCTTCTGGGGTGTAAATGCCTTTTCTTTTGCAGCAGCACTCTTATATGCTGTCTTGTAATCATCCATTTTTTTTCATGTACGCTTCAGTCTGTTCTTCGAACAGGGATGTAGGCTCACATGGGAAATCCAAGGCCTTGGACTGTGTGTCTTGGGTCAAGCTTATTTATTTATTTAGCTTTTGTTGACCAGGTAGGTACACTAGACAATCTGTATGCCTATTTTCAGGTACGACCCGGGAGAGTACAATGAAAATACAGGTTCAAACAAGGTACATAACAACAAGAGGAGCAATGTACAGAGTTACAAGAGAGCAAGATAAACATAGATAGTCTACAGTGAGCAGTAATAGGTAAAATATACATATACATACAGAATAAATAGACTAACACATTCAATGGTAATTACATTGCATGAGTGACCCTATTTACCAGGGCCACTTAATTCATAAGCAGATGGCGATCAATCAAATGCTACCCAGAGTTAAAGGACAGTAGGCAGTGGGTCAGATGGGACCAATTTGGAGACCTGGTTAGAGTGGCTTGGGACACCCACACACCGAGGACAGTTTCAAGTGCTCCCACAGGGAATTCCGGAGACACAGTTGGGAGGGGAAGGAATGTACATGGACAGGAAGGGAGTTCCATAGCCTCGGAGCACATGTAGCAAAGTCCCTATCCCCCATTAGGGTTTGAGTATATGGAACTTTGAGCACCGCTGGACCCTGAGACCTGAGGGAGTAGGAGGAGGATACAGCAGGCATGAGGCTGCATAGAGCCCAGATGGGTGCCAGTTTTGAGCACCTTTCCTATGAAGCAGCCCAACCCGTATTTCAAGTGATTGGCTGGGGAAAGCCAGCTCAGTCTGTCGTATAATTTACAATGATGGGTGAGACGTGGGACAGCCAGGGCAAAGTGACAGATGTTGTTATAGGCCGTGTTCCACCTGGCAAGGTGGACCTTGGAGGTGCCAGCGAACAGAAGAAGATCATAGTTTAGTGAAGGGAGCAGCATACCTCTGGCCAGTGCCAAGCGAGCTGCAGACATCAAATTTTTCTTTGCCCTGTAGGCAAGACCCAGTTTGCAGTTTATGGTTCTGCAAACATTTAGGATGTGACTCCACAGGTCGTGCTGGGGTCAAGTGTAACCCCAAGGTATTTTATTGAAATTATGGTTAGGAGAGGAGAGCCATCCACACCACTGACACATAGAGGAACAGAGGAGGCCTTAATCCTGGCTGCTGACCCAAAGAGGATGGCCTGAGTATTTTTCAGATTAAGGACCAGCTTGTGAGACGTTACCCAGACTTGACTATTCCTAAAGGCCTCACTCAGCTGAAGGTTAAGAACCCTAATGTCTCGGGAATGTGCAAGGATAAAAAGATCATCTACATAAAGGGTGGCACTACAGTTGGAAGCAGCAGCATGGAGGTTGTTAACAAATGCAGAAAAGAGAAGGGGCCCCAAAACTGATCCCTGTGGGACACCAGAGGTCACCGGAGTGGGGTCAGAGAGGACCTTGTTGAATTTAGTCTGCTGTATTCTGCCCGGAGGTAGTTTCTCAGCCAACTCAAGGCGGGCGGGGGAGACAGGCCTAAGGACTGCATCTGTGAGCAGAGTAATGCATGGTCTACAAGGTCAAAGGTCTTGGAGAAGTCTATGAATATATAGCCCCAGAGAATTGGCCCTGGTCCATGGCCGCCCTGATGCTGGTAGAGACAGAGACAAGGGCAGTGGTTGTGCCATACCCTTTATGATATCCATGCTGTGCAGGGGACAGCAACTTTTGAGTCTGAATATACTCTGTAAGCTGTTCAGCCATAGTTTTCTCTTAGAGTTATTAATGGCCGATAGGATGGCAATGGGACGATAGCTGTCCAGGACTTTGGGGTTACCTTGCTTCGGAACGGGGACAATCCTTGCTACTTTCCAAATACCAGGGATAACACCAGTGGCAAGGGACAGATTGAAGATATGTGCCACTGGGATGGCAATGTGGGGAGCACCCAGGTTCAAAAGCTTGGGCTCCACGTTATCATGGCCAGCACTGGAGTGTGGGGGAGAGACCAGAGAGAAGTCTCTGCGTCTCCTTGACAGACATAGCCCTGAGATAAAATAATGGGTGAGAGGGGTGAACCTCCTGAGGGACAGCGGCTGAGGGGCCACTAATATCCCCTACAGCAGGGAAAAAGGAGGTGCTCGCAGACAAGTCCAAAAAGTGGGAATTTAAAGCATTAGCAATCGTGAGTGGATTATTACAACTTGACCCTCCAATGATCATATCAGAAATCCCAGAGTTGGAGGAGCTGCTGACTAAGTTTTTTATGTTCCTCCAGAACCTTTGTGGGTCCTTAGCAGAGCTAAGCAGGGCCGATTTACAATATTCACTTTTTGCCACCCTGATGGCATTTTTGCACTCGTTTCTGAGCTTCTTATACTGTTGGAAGTTGGACTGATCCAACGTGCGTTTGAAGAGAGCCCAACACTTGTCCTTTGTACGCATAAGGGCTAGGAGGCTCCCATGCAGCCATTTTGTGGCTGACCCCCTCACTCTCCATCTAATAACGGGGGCATGTTTGTCCTGCAGGGCACCAAAAACAGTGAGAAACTGGGAAACAGCTGTGGACAGGTCATGGGCACTAAGCACTCCTGACCAGTCAGTGGTCCTCAGATCATCATGAAATGACCCCAGATCAAACTTAGAGAAATCCCTAACATGAATGATTTTGTGGGGAATTTTTGGGGAGGGGACCTTCCACACACAAAATACTGGGGTGTGATCTGACATGGAGTCAGGTAGGGTTCCAGCAGCGCTGATCCTATCTGGGCGGTTAGATAGGAACCAGTCCAACAGGGAGCTAGTACCACCTTTAGCAGCCCATCTAGTGGGCTCCTGGATAAGCTGAGTCAGGGCAAGACTCATCAACAGAGGTTCAAACTGCTTGGAGTTACCTCCTGTCCAGTTTAAGTTCACATCTCCTAGGATCAAAAGTTCATTATCCCCAACAGAAGGACCAATGGTATCCAGGAGGTGGACAAGTCCGAGCAGACCACCCTTGGGGGGATTATATGTGCATACAACATGCAGCTTCTTTGTATTTCCAAGCAGCAGTACAGTGTGCAGCAGCTCGCAGGTAGTCAGAGAGGACTGCTGATGGATTACCACAGATAAACTAAGGTGACTCTTACAGTATATTAGGATACCACCATCTCGCTTTTTTCCCGGCCGATCTTGTCTAATAAACTCACAGCCAGGAAGTACACAGGCCGAGTCTGGTATTGAGGGTTTCAGCCAGGACTCTGTAATGCCTAGTATGTCAGGCTTACAGTGGACGACCCAGGCAGATAGTTCATCATGGCTGGGTAGCAGACTGCAAATGTTAAGGTGAGAAATTTTTAACCTCTTTCCCAATTTCCAACATTCAGGGATTGAGGGGGCCTGATCTCTGGGACCAGGGTTTAGCTCGATGTCACCTACAAGGGCCAGTATCACAAGGAAGAGCCAGAGGAGAAACCTTATGGGGGGAGGGGTACCACTGGCCAAGGGCCTTCGGGATAGACGTCTTCTCACCAAGGCAGTGTTCAGAAGGCATCTGAGGTCAAGAGAGCAGGCAGGCAAGGGAGACAGTCTGTCTTGAGCTAGAAGGTTAGAGAAGGTGAAATCAAACCCCTCATGTGGGACAGTAGTTCCCCAGTGGACCCCATGCGACCGAGAAGAGTCTATGACCATTAGGGAAAACAAAAAAGGCTGGCAAGGAGACCAATGAAGAGGACTGCACAAGGCAAGAAGGGTAGGACACCATTCCTGGTAGGCCTTGGAGTATCCATTTCCCCCATTTCTCAGCAGTGACTAGTGACACCCAACTCAAAGAGACAACCGTGACTGGTGGGTCAGCTTGAGAGGGGTGAGACCAGAGTTCTTAGTGTGCTAGTACAGCTAGTGCGGAGAGAGTCTGCCTGAGAGTGTAAAGGCATACAGCGTAGACAGACGAACAATGACCTGGACTTAATTGCAAAGCACTCACCCTGATGATACTGACAGTTGGGTAAGGGCAAGTAGGAAACCGGAGAACCCTAACTTTTTACCTAGATAGTCCAGCAAACATTCAAAGCAACATCCTGTGCAGATACTGAGCAGTTAGGGTATTTCTAACATGAAACCTAGAGAACACTAACTTATTGCCATTATTAGCCGGGCCAACACCCGAAGTAACAGTTCAGGGTAATTTTAAAGAGTAGGCAGAAGCATTCAATAATCATATGGTACAGGAAAGTATAAGCAGTACAAGGACCGAAGCCCCAATGCAATGTAAGATATCATAAGCTAGTGAAAACAGACAAATGACAAGAAACTGGTTTGTTGTTTTTAGCCACTCCCAATAGGATCCCCGAAACATTAAGGGAGGGGCTTGCAAGCATTTAAGGGGAGGAGGGAACGGGGTGGGGGGGGCAGAAGTTTTTCCTCCGTCTCTCGCTTGCTCTCTCTGAGCCAAGCAAATCTCCTAAGAGACACTGAAGCAGCCATTTGTCTGGCAGCAGTGTCATTATTGTCAACAGACATTATAAACTGGGCTTTAGAGGCCTCAATCCCTCTCTCTGCAGCCTCTTCTAGGTCAGCTGACATGGGGGCTGGGACAGATTTAGCTGTTTCCATCACTGTATTCCACAGTGTCCTCTGATATCTAGCAACATAGGCCATATAAGAGGCTTGCCTGATTATCAGAGAGGATCTCAGGTAGCCCTTTTTGCCTATAAAATCTAATTTCCAGGAATCCTTGTCTGGTGGCTGTGATGCCAAAGGTATGCCAGCTTTATCACAAGCTGCAGCCTGCACCACCCCTTCATGGCTTGGGTGCCCTAAAAGGAATTCAGCTCTACTTTTAGCCACCCAATATTTCTTATCTATCTTTTTATCCACAGGTGGCACATAAGTGGGAGCCTGCAACACTTTGTTTACCTGTTTCTTTAAGGATTTATGGATGGGCAGAAGCAGTCTTCTAGAGTCTGGGACGTCCACCATCTCCATGTAATCCTGTTCCTCTGCCTCATCAATGGACTCCTGAGTAGGAAGGTACAGTGCTTGAACCACTTGCTTTATAAAACCAAAGTGGGATGCATGATCCTCAGATCTCTTGTCAGGGGAATCAGGACGGTGAGGATCAGGGGAGAAATCGGGTTCAACAGACTCCCCATAGACATCATCCTCATCTTTATCACCACCTTCATCTTCTCCAAAAGGTTCAACACTTTGTTCAAATGCACTGGGAACCGAAGGAGAACCGGAGGTTTGCATCTGTAACTGCTTTTCAACCGGAACCGGAGTGCTCGGTTGAAGCAATTGAATTATCCTGATAGCACCTGCTATCTCTTCAGCGGTCGGAACCGATGTCTTTTTAGGTTGTGGTTCGTGCACTGTATGTTTTTCTTTCTTTTTCCTGCGATTGCTGGTTCAGCTGCAGTATTCTCAGGACGTTTCTTAACCGCGGAATCATTGCCCTTGTCAGAGGGCTGTTCCTCCGGTTCCATATGGCTGGAAGCTGGATTGTCTGTAGCCGGGTCAGCAGCTTTCTCAGACATCTTCTCCTGCAGTCGTTTAAGTCACCTCTCAAAGCGTCGACTGAGGAAAGTTTTTACAAATATCACGGTCCTCTCTGAAGTGGTCAAACCCCAAACAAAAGACACAAATAAGATGAGGATCTGCTTTGCAAATGGTTCCCAACACTCTGTACAATGTTGGAAACCTGTAGGGCCTGTTTTTTTTCTTAGCTTGTGACATTTAAACACGTAAATCTGTTTCTCTCTCTTTTTTTTTTTTTTTTTTTAGGTCGGTCAAGACCAAGTAACCAAGGTTTAACCTGGTAGAAAATTAAGTAGAGAGAGAGAGAGAACCGACTTACTTAAAAAGTCAGAAGGAAACATTACAGAGAATTGCCTCAGAAATTAAGAAGAAATCACCCGGTTCCTTCCCAGTTGAGAAAAAACGAAAAGGAACCGAAAAACTTACCCGACTGATGCTAATCTAGACTAAGTCTACCTGTGAACCAAGGACAGTGCTTCAAAAATCTAAATACTAAGCGGACTTCGACAAACCGAGACACAAATAAACTTCTTGAAGAAAGTGAAGGAGAGCTCTCTGGAGGCATCTTACTGAGGCAAGCGGAGTAAATAATCTGACAGTTGTAGGAAGTGCAACCAGGGACAGTGGTCTGAAAAACCGAGCTCGAGCCTAACATTCCACTATTAGCATAGGTTCTATTAACCATTTCGGCTCTGGGGCAGTCCTATGGTGAGACCATACTGTATTTGTCAGAATACAGTAAGATTTCCTGGGGTTAGAAAAGAGTCTTGTATATAAAAAGGGACATCACATCTGATGTGGGTCTGTTGTGGGATTTGGTACAGAGTAAGACTGTCATATAACTCTGTTCCTGGGGTATACCAGCTGAGGAGTTCTCCTGGTGTTTCTCCACACTGCTGTACAGCACTTCCATTTACTTAGTGTATGAAAGTTCAAGACGCTGTGATAAACAAAAATCACTTACTGTATGCCATTAAACTTGAGAACAGCTCTCATGTCTTCAGGAAGGCTGGCTGGATCCGGCCACTGAAAGTGATCTGACACAGGGATGATGTTTTTCCCAGTACTCAGTGCAAGTGCAATTTCCTGTTAAAACCAGATGAGTTATTATGGAGTGCAGTTTTAAAGTGCATGATCAGACCCATCCTATCTGACAGTAACGTTTTGTAGAGAATGAATCCCAGATCTCCTTAGATATTTAAGAACTGTGAAAGCAAGTCTAATTAACATAGAAACATAAACATAGAATTTGACGGCAGATAAGGACCGCTTGGCCAACCCAGTCTGCCCATTTCCCTACCTACTGGATAAGCTGCAGATCCTAGTTAACCAGCAGCCTACTTCTTCCTACCCCAACCCCCTAGAATGGCCTTATGACTGTCCCATGCATGCTTGAATTCCTCCACTGTTTTTGACTCCACAACCTCCTCCGGAAGGCCATTCCATGCATCCACAACCCTCTCTGTGAAAAAATATTTCCTTAAATTACCTCTGAGCTCCCCCCTCTATCTTCAAATTGTGCCCCCTTGTTCTTGCACACCTCTTTTTTTGAAAGATGCTACCCTCTTGGACTTTGTTGATTCCCTTGAGGTACTTGAAAGTTTCTATCATGTCCCCCCTCTCCCTCCTTTCCTCGAGGCTATACATATTAAGCTCCTTTAGTCTCTCTTCATATGTCTTCCGGTGCAGACCCTGCACCATTTTAGTTGCCCTCCTCTGGACAGCTTCCATCCTGTCTATGTCTTTGTGGAGATTGGGTCTCCAGAACTGCACGCAGTACTCCAGATGGGGTCTGACCAGCTGTCTGTACAGAGGGATAATAACTTCCTGTTTTCTACTGGTGATGCCTCTCCCTATGCATCCCAGTATCCCCCCAGCCCTCCTTGCTGCCCTCTCACATTGCTTGCCCACCTTTAGGTCATCTGATATGACTACCCTCAGGTCCCTTTCCATTTTTGTTGTTGTTAGTATCTCACCCCCCATTGTGTACTCTTCCCCTGGGTTTTTGTTTCCCAGGTGCATTACCTTGCACTTCTTAGCATTGAATCTAAGCTGCCATACATTTGACCATTCCTCTAACCTTGCCAAGTCCCTTCTCATCCTTTCCACCCCACCTTGTGCATCAACTCTGTTGCAGATCTTTGTGTCATCTGCAAAGAGACATACTTTTCCTTCCAGTCCCTCTGCAATGTCGCTTATAAAGACATTGAAGAGGACCGGTCCTAATACTGAACCCTGCGGTCCCCCACTAGTAACCCCCTTTCTTCAGAGTGGACTCCATTTACTATTACTCTCTGTGTCCTATTCTCCAGCCAATTCTTTACCCAGGCTGTCATCTTGGGACCCACTCCCAGGCTGGCTAACTTGTATATTAATCTTTTGTATGGGACTGTGTCAAATGCCTTGCTAAAGTCTAGGTAGGCCATGTCCACAGCCCCTCCCTGATCTACTACTTTGGTCACCCAGTCAAAGAAATCTATCAGATTCGTCTGATATATTCGTCAGACATAATCGTCACATTAATATTGTCAGGGATCCCTAATTTTTTTTTTTTTAAACTTTCAATCTTTATTTAATGTCAGTTTTCAAAAAGGACAAACAAGGACAAAACCATAACAACAAATATTCAAATACATACATGGATGGGGTACACACATCAATTAATCCAACAAAGTTCTATATTCAAGTTAGTATTGCTTAGGGGAAAAATAATCTGAAAAACAAGAATACCAAGGAGAGACCACACACAAATAGACTATTTACTCCATATTATTTATAACACCCAAGAGAGTCACAGTGAGTCCTGTAGCTATGGCACAAATTCAGGGTATAATGTGGCCATATATATTACCCACCTTCTCCATAATAACTCAGATTGAGCTTGTTTTTCATTAAGGGTGGCTGTAAGAGCTTCCATCCTATAGGTGGCAATCATGATTTTGTGCCATTGAGCCAAACTGGGCACTTCAGTGGTAAGCCAGATCTTCGTAATTACTTTTTGACCTGCCAGAAGGGCATGTTTTAGGAGCTTTCCCCTGTCCGAGTCCCTATAACCTCTAGGGGCAGCGAACAGGAACAGGAACATGAAGTATAGTGTTACATCCAACTTCAAGTTGTTATCAAAAATGGATTGTAGTGCCTGTTCCAAGTCCCGAAGGAAGGGAGCCAACACCGGGCACTCCCACATCATGTGATGTAAAGCGGCCGGGGTGAACCCACACCCTCTCCAACATGCTGCCCCCGTGGACCCCTGAAATTTGGCTTGGATCACTGGTGTCCTGAAATATCTAATAAGCATTTTCCAGAAGAACTCTCTCCAACTTATGGCTGACAGGCCCCAGTATAACCATTTCTGCGCCCATGCTCACATTTCTTCAGATATCTGAATACCCAGGTCTTTAGACCAAGCCCTTCTTATCGATAGAGTGTTGGCTTCCTTCCACGAGAACAGTGCCCCATAATGGTAAGAAATCATATGCATAGATAGAGCCCTATTCTCCACCACTGCTCTAATAATGAATATTATCTGAGGTGGGGGTCCCCATCACTCCGTTCAGATTGTAGAGTTCTGATATAATTCCTAATTTGGAAATATCTGAACCTATCCTTCCAGGAAAGTCCAAAACTGGATACTAAATCCTGAAAGGATCTGATTTCTGTCCCCTCCAAAAAATGCCAGATCAGGTGGAGTCCCCACCTCTCCCAGGTCCGAAACCCAGCATCCCATCGAGAGGAGCCAAACCCCTCCAGATGAGGAACCGAGTACATGAGGTGTCTCCAGTTTCTAAGACTTCTGTCCCCTACAACATCACACCAGTAGTCCAGGGTGAGTTCTGTGTATGGGTTCAGCTCCTTCCCCGGAACAGTGTGTCTCTTATCTCTCAACAAGGCCGAGTGCAGGTCAACAAGGTCTCCCTCCTCCAATTCCAAAGTTTTCCACTTGGCTACATAGTCCTGCCTAAACCAGTACACGGATGTTCTAAGTTGTGCTGCTGTATAATACATCTTAAAGTCAGGCAAGGCCAGACCTCCCTCAGCCTTCAGAATCTGAAAAATCGACAGACGTACTCTTGGCTTCTGTTTCCCCCAGATAAACCGGGAGACTTTCCTATTGAGGACACTATAAAAACAGTCCGGTACCTGAATGGGGAGTGTCTGTGCCAAATACAGAAACCGTGGGAGGATTACCATTTTCACTGCCTGCACCCTCTGCATCAGGGGGACAGGGATGCCCAGCCATCTCTCCAAATCCATGCTGATACTGCTCAATAGTAGGGAGTAGTTAAGGAGAAATAACTGAGCAGAATCAGGCCCCAACTGCACCCCCAGGTATTTCAGATGACTCAAGTTCCATCTGAAAGGGAACTGCTTTTTAATGTTTCCAGATGGTTCATAAAGTATCTGCAATACCTCTGTTTTGGACGTATTAACTTTATACCCTGCCAATTTCCCAAACTCCTCTAAGGTGTCCCATAACTTGGGGAGAGCCCGCTCGGGGTCCCCTAGATATATTAACAAGTCATTGGCGTAGAGGGCCAATTTATGCGTCTTGCCCCCCCCCAACCTAATCCCCTGCACCTCCCCATCCTGCCTTAGCACCCACACCAGAAGTTCCAGGTATATGGCAAAAAGCAGGGGGGAAAGAGGGCACCCCTGTCTAGTGCCTCTTTGCAGAAAGAAAGAGTCAGAAATTACATACTAACATACTAAAATGCAGTAGAATAGGCCTAATGGTCTTTCGTGTCTGCTCGTTTGGTCAGCCCCCACCCTGGGAGCTGACCTTGCTGCTCCCCTCGCCTTCTCTGGCTTCTGCCTTCCCAGTTCCAGATATTCTTGCTGCATTGGATTTTGCTTCCAGAACCCTTCCCCTGTACCTGTCCCACCCCCTCTTGAACCCCTCCACCGTCTCTGCCATTTATTTTAATAAAGGCCCTGGGTCTTTTATAAATCCTGCCAATAGTCTGAATAAAGGCATCTGAGAAGCCAAAGTGCTTCAGCGTTAATCCCAAAAAATTCCATGCTACCCGGTCGAAGGCCTTCTCAGCAGCCAGACTTAAAAGCAAAAGGGGGGGACCCTGACCAGGCAGCATGGTGCAAAATATGCAGGGTTCTTTTGATATTATCTTGGGTTTGTCTGCCTGGGACAAAGCCTGTCTGATCAAAATCAATAAGGGTGGGGAGAATCAACGCCAACCTCTGTGCCAGAATCCCAGTATATATTTTGTAATCCGTATTAAGGACTGAAATTGGCCGATACGATTGACATTGGGTGATGTCTTTACCCGGTTTTGGTATACTTAAGATTGTTGCATAATTCCAAGTATCAGGGAAGTGTTCCCCCATTTGTGCCTTCCTGCAAGCCTCCAATAGTGGGCCCTCTATTTCCTTCTTAAAAAATTAAAAAAATTCAGGGATATAGCCGTCAGGGCTCGGGGCCTTGCCCGATTTCAGGCCTTTGATCGCTTGGTCTACGTCTATCTGAGCGATAGGGCAGTCCAGCTTCAGTTTAACTTCTGAACTAAGTGATGGTTGTGCCAATTTAGACAGGTAGGTCTCCACTTGTGTATCATCCGAGGGTTTCTCTGGGGTGTAGTTTTTGATAATACTCTCTGAAATTGTCCAGGATCTGTTCGAGTGATCTCATCAGTCTCCCAGTTCTGGGGCTCCTGATCTGGGTTATGGTGGACTGCAGTGTCTGCTGCCTTAGGTGATGAGCCAGTAATCTAGTTGCCCTGGGGCCTACCTCCCCATACCTCTGGCAAAGGCGCTGCAAGTCCTGCTCCATTTTAATATCTATCTGTTAATGAATTTGTTGTTTTAACTCCAGTAACTTAGCATGAGCCGTTTCCTCCCTCATCGCATGAAGAGTCTGTGCCTCCTTCAGCTGAGACTGGAGACTATCCATCAGGGCAGTCTGCTTTTTCTTAAAATGTGCAGCAAACTTGATAACATCTCCCCTCAAGACTGTCTTGGCAGTGTCTCAAATGGTAGCTTTAGAAACCTCCGGAGAGGTATTCTCCCTTACAATTTGTTCCAGTCTAAATTTAACCATATCCATGAATTCTTTTAAATTTAAAAGATAGTTATTAAGTTTCCATAAAGCATGGTCCTTTTCCGTTCTCCATTCCAGTCTCAGCAAAAGCTGTGTGTAGCCTGAAAGAACCGAGGGAATATGCTCACATCCAACTATCTGGTATTGGTGTTCACCTGACACCAGGAAACAATCAATACGTGCATGAATGGTTGAAAAAATGGTGCGGAGCACAGGGGTTTGGCTTCATTGGGGACTGGGGTTCCACCTGGAGGGACACCAGCCTATACTGGCAGGATGGTCTGCATCTGTCCAGGAAGGGAACAAGTCTTTTGAGCAATCGGTTTAAATGCTTCATTGGCAAGCTTTTAAACTAGTCAAAGGGGGAGGCACTGACAAGCAGCAGGAAAATCCCAGCCTCTCCCACAAAACAGGGTACTAAATGAGAAAAGACCAAGGTGGAGCAGTCAGTGGGGATGCTGCAACAGAAGGTAAAGCCATCAAAAATGGAGAGCAATGAGTACCAATGCCCGTAGTCTGGGTAACAAGCTTCCTGAATTAGTGGCCTTGATGGAGGAGGAACATCTGGATATCGTGGCAGTCACAGAAACATGGTACAATAACCATGACTGGGATGTAAACATACCAGGATACACTATCTACAGGAGGGACAGGGAGGGTAAAAGAGGAGGAGGAGTAGCTCTTTACATAAGGGAAGGAATAAAGCAACAGAACAAAGGGTAGGAGAAGAAGCACTGTGGGTAAATTTGGAGACAGGCAATGGCACCACAATCCGCTGGGGTTGTATACAGACCCCCTTCTCAGGGGGAGGAAATGGACAAGGAAATGATAGAAAGTATACTTAGAATGGCAGAAAAAGGGGAGATATTGCTGATGGGTGATCTGAATATGCCAGATGTTAACTGGAGTGCAGTTGCAGCTGCCACTTCGAAGAGTGGAGTTATTCTAGATGCCCTACAGGGGGCATGCCTTAGACAACTAGTATTGGAGCCCACTCGAGAGGGAGCAATATTAGACTTGATTCTCTCAAATGGAGATGGGGAGAGGATCACAGATGTAGAAGTGGGTAGCCATCTGGGAACTAGCGACCATAGAACAGTATGGTTCACAATAAACACAGCAATAGAGTCAAGCCATACAAAGACAAAAGTACTGGACTTTAGGAGGGCTGACTTTGCCAAAATCGGTGAGTGCCTAAGGAATGCACTAGCAAATGGGCAGGAAGGAGGGGTGGAAGAACAATGGGGAATAATAAAAACTGACATCACAGAGGTAACGAGCCTTTGTGTGAAGCAAATAAACAAAACAAAACGATGTAAGAAACCACTATGGTTCTCAAAGGAAGTGGCAGTGAAGGTTCAAGAGAAAAAAAGCATTCAGGAAGTACAAGGAATCAGTAGAAGGAGCAGGACAGAGAACTGTATCAGTTAAAGCAGAAGGAGGCTGGGAAGGCAGTCAGAACAGCAAAGGCCCAAACCGAGGAAAAGATAGCCAACTCAGTTAAGAAGGGGATAAACCTTTTATAGGTACATCAGGGAGCGAAGGAAGACCAAGGGAAGGGTAGTGAGGCTAATAAAGGGGAGGGAGGGTGGGCAGAGGAGACTGTGAAAGGCAGAGATACTAAGCAAATATTTTTGCTCAGTATTTACAAATGAAGAGGGGAGGTACATAAAACAAACAGTAGAAACACTCTGGATACAGAAGTTGATACCAGCCCATTTACAGAAGAAAGGGTTCTGAAAGAACTCTTAAAACTGAAGGTGGACAAAGCAATGGGGCCTGATGGGATTCATCCCAGAATTCTAAAAGAACTAAGGGTAGAACTAGTGACACCACTGACTACCCTTTTTAACAAATCATGGGAGGATGGGGTGGTACCCGAGGACTGGAGGAGGGCAGATGTGATTCCCCTTCACAAAAGTGGGAGCAAGGCAGAAGCAGGAAACTACAGACCTGTTAGTTTAACCTCAGTGATAGGGAAAATGATGGAATCACTTCTGAAGGAAAGAATTGTCGAGTATCTAGAGGCCAGAGGGGCACAGGACCCAAGGCAGCATGGAGTCACCGCGGGAAGGTCATGCCAGACGAATCTGATAATTTCTTTGACTGGGTGACCAAAGTAGTAGATCAGGGAGGGGCTGTGGACATGGCCTACCTAGACTTTAGCAAGGCATTTGACACAGTCCCACACAAAAGATTAATATAAAAGTTAGCCAGCCTGGGAGTGGGTCCCAAGATGACAGCCTGGGTAAAGAATTGGCTGGAGAATAGGACACAGAGAGCAATAGTAAATGGAGTCCACTCAGAAGAAAGGAGGGTTACTAGTGGGGTACCTCAGGGTTCAGTATTAGAACCGGTCCTCTTCAATGTCTGTATAAGCGACATTGCAGAAGGACTGGAAGGAGAAATATGTCTCTTTGCAGATGACACAAAGATCTGCAACAGAGTTGATGCACAGGGTGGGTGGAAAGGATGAGAAGGGACTTGGCAAGGTTAGAGGAATGGTCAAATGTATGGCAGCTTAGATTCAATGCTAAGTGCAAGGTAATACACCTGGGAAACAAAACCCAGGGAAGAGTACACAATGGGGGGTGAGATACTAACAACAACAAAAATGGAAAGAGACCTGGGGGTAGTCATATCAGATGACCTAAAGGTGGGCAAGCAATGTGAGAGGGCAGCAAGGAGGGCTGGGGGGATACTGGGATGCATAGGGAGAGGCATCACCAGTAGAAAACAGGAAGTTATTATCCCTCTGTACAGACAGCTGGTGAGACCCCATCTGGAGTACTGTGTGCAGTTCTGGAGACCCAATCTCTGCAAAGGCATAGACAGGATGGAAGCTGTCCAGAGGAGGGCAACTAAAATGGTGCAGGGTCTGCACCGGAAGACATATGAAGAGGGCGAAGGAGCTTAATATGTATAGCCTCGAGAAAAAGGAGGAAGGGGACATATGATAGAAGCGGTCAAGTACCTCAAGGAATCAACACATTCAAGAGGATAGCATCTTTCAAAAAAGAGGTGCAAGAACAAGGGGCACAATTTGAAGATAGAGAGGGGCTCAGAGGTAATTTAAGGAAGTATTTTTCACAGAGAGGGTTGTGGATGCATGGAGCGGCCTTCCAGAGAGGTAGTGGAGTCAAAATCAGTGGTGGAATTCAAGCATGCATGGGACAGTCATAAGGCAATTCTAGGGGGTGGGGGTAGGAAGAAGTAGGCTGCTGGTTAACTAGGATCTGCAGCTTATCCAGTAGGTAGGGAAATGGGCAGACTGGGTGGGCCAAGCGGTCCTTCTCTGCCGTCAAATTCTATGTTTCTATGTTTCTATAACAGCCTTGGGGGGGGGATATGAGTATACTCCCTGCGGTTAGGATGTAATGAGTGCCAGGCATCTATCCAGCAGACCCCTCTCATGTATGTTTGAGTTGTTTTGCCTGCAGGAGTGGGCTTAAATGTGCTCTGCCTCGATGTAGCTATCTGTTCCCATATCTGGTTAAGGTCTCCTCCCACCACTAGAGCTCCCCTAGGATGCTCAGCAATCTTCTGGAGCAGTCCCTTTACCACCGAGACCGTAGACCCCAGAGGAATGTAGAGAGATACCAGCGTAATAGGGCTGCCCCCCAGGTCTCCAGATACCAGCGCCAGATGACCTTCTGGATCTGTACAACTGTCATTTAGCTTAAAGGGAGTCCCCCTAGGGATCAGTATGTCCGTGCCCCTTCTCTTCCCCTTCCCATATGATGAGGCCACCACCTGAGAGAAGCCGAATCTACCCAGTTTTGCATGTTCGGCCCTATTCAGGTGCATCTTCTGCAGCAGCACAAATGATGGTGTCTGCTTCTTTAAGGTTGAGAGCACCCTATACCATTTCACAGGGCTGTTTAACCCATTTACATTGTGCAAGACTACTTTTAAACTGTTCCTGTTAGCCGTGAGTAATTTTATAATATATACTTGTATGAATTGCAGCTCTGTTACCTGTGTTCGAGATTTTACTCTGTTGCCCTCTCCTTCCCTACATGACGGCAAAGCTGCCCCCTCTCTCCCTTCACAGATTCCTACACATAGAAGCAGTGATGTGTCCCCACATAAAACAAAACACAAATACAAAGCAACTTATATTACATACATCAACCATAAGTTCAAAGTAACTTCAAACATATTAAACCTACCCTTGGAGAGCAGAGCCACTACAGTGGTCCGCACCCTTCAGGAGCAACTATCTACAAAATGACCCCCAAGGTAGGGGAACCAGCTATCTCATTCCCTAATGTCCCAGGATAATAAGCCCTGGGGTAGAGGATCTGGAGCCCCAAATGGGGTTCGTGCCTCTTGGACTCCATCAAACGTGAGCCCGAGCCAGATGTATTGGCTAGCAAACGTCATCTGTACCCTGTCTCTCATCGGCAAGAAGACGAAAGATAGCCCCCAAAAAAGGGGGGCCCTCTCTCCTCCTCCACCACCCATCAGAACTGGAAGAGATACAGCCAGAAGCAGGCATAGGTCCGTAAGTCGCCATGCCGACATACAGAAGTTATCCCGCTCCCTTCCCCGCAGGCAATTATGACCATATTTCAGTTTCATCCCCTTTAGATAAACAAGCAGGATATGAGAATTAACTACCAGAGTACCTCCCAGCAGCTACTCTGCACTTTAATTTCCTAATTTTCTTGTTCCAAAAGAAACCCCTCTTAAACAATAATGTAACATTTGGAATGATCATGAAGTCCACTCAGGTAGTAGATATTTAATGAGTCCAACTAAAGCGAGCTCCCATCTCAAAGTCGGGGTGCATTCCCAATCAGCGCCATTCTTAATTGTAGGTGTGATTCAAAGCTTAGGTCCCATTTCACTTCCCCCTCCCAACCCAACGCTGCATCCCCAGGAGGAGTGGGAATCAGTCTCAGGTGAATCCGCCTTTTACAGGGAAATGTTCCCTGTCGAATCAGTAATTTATGGAGTGTCAGATATTTAGTCCCAGGTGGATTCCCTCTTCTACCCCAACCCTCCATCCCAACCCAGTTCCAGGCTAGGCCATAAGCCTCTGCAGCCAGGTCGGTTATCACATCTAGCCAGGTTGGGGGGGGGGTCTCCAAAGAAAAAAAAAAAGGGGGATATTAACCCTCACAGGTCCGCCATAAATGTTCAGGTGTCCCCAGCTCTCGAATTGACTGCCTGCTCCTCACGACATTGCTGTGTGATCTGTTGCACAATCCCCTTGATGTCTTCCATGGTATTGGGAGCTGAACCTTTCCCCATCTTCTGCGTGCTGTGCTGTGTAGATATCTGCCATCTGCTCTGCGACACTGGCTGGAAGGATTGTGAAGGCCCATCTGGAATCTTGTGTCCTTTCCCTCTTAATGCCTGGATCGCTTCTTCTGCGCTGTGGTAAAGCTCTGTTCCCATCTCCCAACGGACACAAAGATGCGCAGGGTATGGCATCTGGAATTTCACCCCCAGTGATTTTAGTTTGCACAGAATAGGGCCATAAGCCATCCAGTGCTGCTGTATCTGGGGCGGGTAGTCATGATCAAAAAGAAGTCAGGCTCCGTTGTACTCTACTTTTTGTTGCCTCCAGGCTGCCTGCAAGATAGTGTCCTTGTCTCTGTAGCTTGAAAATTTCACCACCACTGATCTGGGTTGGGCTTTTGCTGCAGTTGGTTTGGGCACTAAGGCCCGATGGGCTCTCTCAATTTTAAATGTAAAGGCCTGCGGCAGTTCTAACATGTTTCAGGAGATCTGACAGGAAGTCAGCCATGTCTCCAACCTCCGACTCCTCTGGAAGGCCATATATTCGCAAGTTTTCTGACCTGGCCCGTGCTTCCAGGTCTAAACATTTTGTTGCGGTATACTCTTGCTGCTGTGTGAGAGATTCGACTGCCTGAGACAGATGTATCAGATCATCTTCCACCGCAGAGATTCTTTCCTCAGCAATAGTGATTCGTATTTCTAATCTCGTCAGATCAGTATGTAGTCTGTCGAATTCTTCTTTATTTTCAGCCCTAGATTGCTTAATCTCTGAGAGGAGAATCTCAAAGCGCGAGCGCGACAGGGTCTCTAGCTCAGACTCTGTGTCAGTGCTTGCCATGCTGGAGGGAGACACTCTGCCTCTAGTTGTCTGGCTCATCGCTCAAAATCTGTCCTGTTGTCCACTGCCTTTGGGGTTTTTCGCATGGGATCTCTTCCTCATTGTATCCCCACAATTAGCTTTACGCATATTTTGCTGATTTATGACTGTTTAGACTTGTGTGGGGATAAATCCTTGTCCGCGGGTCTGGGAGCTATGCGCTTAGGCTGCCACTGCTCCGATGACGTCACCGGAAGTCCAGGGATCCCACTAATTTTAACAGAATAAATATATACAAAAGGACACGCTCCAAGCCCCTGTCTCTTTCTTTTATTTTCTGATCCTGTCTTTTCCTCCTTTACCCCCCCCCCAACACACACAAATTGGGGTTGCCCTGGCTGCACCCTTTCTCCTACCATGAGGGTGGGTGAACAGTTGCCTTCACAGCTGCCATCAATGCAGCTCACTGGTCAGCAGGCAGGGTGGCAAATGCCAGGTGACCAGTGCCCTCCCTCCACGGGAGCTCAGCATCTCACCTGTGCCATGCATCCAGTTCTAGAGTGGTTTCTGGCACTCATGTTTGAACCTTAGTCTCCCCAGTGACTCGCTTTTCTCACTCTGTGATTTTCAAAGATGGTTTCTTAGTATCAGATGTCAGCTGAGATGTGAATTAAGCCCAGCCACTGACAACAAGGTGAACCCCATGGCTGGGTATGTACTCTAACATTTTAGTTTTTCTCTCGTTTGTCTGAGCTGGTGCATTCACTGCTATTTTTTTTTTTTTTTTATGTGACTCTCAAGTTAAAAAACAACTGATTGCGGGCTGTTTTGAGCAGCTACGTTGGGGTAGTGCACTGGATTCTGCTGATTTTCTGATATATGCCACACTTCAGTAGCCCTCCCCCTGCCCCAAGAAAATGTGGAAACTGATAAGAAATGTAATTGAAACTTGATGAATAAGCAGACGTAGAACATGTTACACTCTGATTTGCTCTCTGCTATTGTAAGCAGGAAGTGACAAATGTTACTGTATTGCCAAGCAAGTCAGGAAGCTTCACAGAGAGATGTCAGCTTCAACAAAGGAAACAACATTAAAGGAGTCCTATGGTCAGGTAACAGCCATCCGGCCGAAACATAGGTGTGGTATCGGGATGGCAGCAACAGCGCATACTGAAAGCACGACTACACAGCCCAGCCAAACAACAGCACAAGGGCAAGGCACACCGCAGGCCAGCATGGGCGAATGCCTATGCAGAGAGACGGCGCACAGCAACTCGGACAGGTTCAACAGGCAGAGGGGCGAGCACAGGCAGGAAGCCGTAGCCACACACCGGGTGGCAGACACACCAGAGCCCCAGCCCACAGCACAAAGGCGGCATGGTCTGTGCAACAAAGCAGTGCAATGGGACAGACGGAGAGCATGCACCCTACACCCCCCCCCAGCAGAACACCACACCACACACCATGAAGACAGGATACTCACCAGAGCAGGGCACAGGATGTGCAAGGGCGCCAGAGGACAGGCACAGGACAAGGGATGGGGGCCGATGGCCAGATGCCTGATACAGAGGCCGGACAGGAAGGGGCAGCAACAGACCACAGTGGGAGGGGGCAGATGACCACACACAAAAGGGGGGACAGGCACAGTGGAAGCAGGAATGCCATCCGAATCTGAGGACATCCATACACTACATACAGAGCCAACAAGGCAAACCATTGGCCGTGCACAATGGCTATATCTATCGCAGGAACAAGGCTGGCCCAGAAAAGGTTTACTGGCAGTGTGCAGAGGCACGCAGGTATAGCTGTCTCGCCCATCTGCACACAGTTGATGACACTGTGGTGGCCACCATACGGGAGCATAACCATGCTCTTGATGCGGCGGATGTTGGTGCGTGCCGGGTACTGGGTTCGCTACGGGACAGGGTGCGGAGGTCACTAGACAGCGCATTGCAAGTAGTTCCGGTGAGCACTTCCGGGATACCTGCAGCCATTCCGGGTCGACTGCCAGGGGTGTGCTTACTGCGCCGGACCATGTGGCATGGGGTAGCCCATGACACCGGCCCCAGCCACCAACCTGGCCATACCGTCTGAGTTCACCATGACAGGGGAAGGGTGCTGGTTCCTGCTCTGTGACAGTGGCCAGGAGCGGGACCAGCTTGTGATCTATGCCAGTGACTGGGGTCTGCAGCAGCTGGCGGACTGCCCTGACTGGTTCATGGACGGCACCTTCCAGGCATGCCCAACACTGTTTCGGCAGCTTTATACCATACACACTGTCCAATCAGGTGCAGTCCTCCCAGCTGTGTATGCCCCCACCTGCAACCAGGAGGGCCCAGACCTACATGCGGCTTCTGGGCCAGCTACGAATTCACTGTCCGTCACTAGCCCCTGCCACTGTGCTGCTCGATTTTGAGCAAGCCAGCTGGCATGTAGTGTCCACCACTTTCCCAGACACCATCATCAAGGGCTTCTTTTTCTATTTGCAGGCCATCTGGTGCAGGATACAGCAGGTGCCCTGAGGTCCTGCACTAGTACTCCATGGACCCAGACCTTCCCCTGCACCTCCGGATGCTGCTGGCATTGGCATTCGTACCACCCGGCAATGTGCCAGCAGTATTCCAGGAGATGCAGGAGTGGGAGTACATGGTGTAGAATGAGGAGGTGCTGCAGCCAATCCTCGACTACTATGAGGACACCTGAATCGATTGCCCCAGCGCCTGTCAGGCCGCTGGCATGCCACATTCCCAATCAAGCAGTGGAACTCCCTGCAGCGACCGTCCAGGGCCTGGCCAGGATGAATAATGTGGTGGAGGGGTGGCATCGGGCATTCTATACCAGGCTTGGGGTGTTCCACCCCAGTATCTGGAGACTGCTGGACTGCCTCCGTGAGTAGGAGTGGCCGACTCCAAGCAGTTGGTCTCAGCGGCAGAGGTCCCACATGCCCGGCACCACTACCGAGACTTGAACACCCACATTGCCGCTGTGGTCGCCGAGTATGAGACCAGGAGCCATTACAACTACCTCTGTGGGCTGGCTAACAGATGCCATAAAAGTAGGCAAATTTAGAAAAAAAAATGGGGTGCACCTCAGGGTCCTAAAGGAACTAAGAGAGGTGGTGGCTGAACCTCTTGTAATCCTGTTTAGCCAATCACTGGAAACAGAGGAGGTACCCAAAGACTGGAGGACAGCAGATGTAGTCCCCTTATACAAAAGTGGGAACAAAGAGGAAGCAGAGAACTACAGACCAGTCAGCCTGACCTCGGTAGTGGGGAAAATCATGGAAGCACTACTGAAGGAGAGATTGGTGGAACATCTGATTGCCAACGGACTACAGGACCCAAGGCAGCATGGTTTCACCAGAGGGAGGTCATGCCAGACCAACCTCATTGAATTTTTCGACTGGGTGACAAGGGAGATGGATCAGGGAGGGCAGTGGATGTGGCCTATCTGGACTTCAGCAAGGCCTTTGACACTGTGCCACATAGAAGACTATTGCACAAACTGGGGAATATGGGTGTGGGCAGGACAGTAGTGCGGTGGGTAGGTAACTGGCTGGGCAGCAGGACACATGGAGTGGTGGTAAATGGCTGTCACTCCACAGAGGGAAGAGTAACCAGTGGGGTACCACAGGGATCAGTGCTGGGACCGGTCCTATTCAACATCTTCATCAGTGACATTGCGCAGGACCTAGAAGGCAGAATTTCCCTGCTCGCTGATGACACGAAGCTCTGTAACAGAGTGGACACACCAGAAGGTGTAGACAGAATGAGGAGGGACCTGCAGAAGCCTGAAGAATGGTCAAGGGTTTGGCAGTTGAAATTCAACGCAAAGAAGTGCAAGATAATGCATACGGGGCACAAAAACCCTGGAACAACATATCGGTTGGGGGTGAGGATATAGCATGCACCAAGCAGGAAAGAGACCTTGGGGTTATCGTCTCTGATGACCTCAAGGTAGGGAAACAGTGCAACAAGGCAGAAGGGAAAGCAAATAGGATGCTGGGATGCATAGGCAGGGGCATCACCAGCAGGAAAAGTGAGGTCATAACTCCACTATACAAGACACTAGTGAGGCCCCGCCTGGAGTACAGCGTATAGTTCTGGAGACCTTACCTACGAAAGGACATAGACAGGGTAGAGATGGTTCAGGGGAGAGCAGCAAAGATGGTACAGGAATTGCATCACAGGTCGTAGGAGGACAGGCTGAAGGACTTGAATATGTACTCCCAGGAGGACAGGAGGGAGAGAGGGGATATGATAAAGACATACAAGTACCTTACAGGGAGGAACAGGGTGCAGGAATACACTATTTTCCAGTGATAAAGATGCTCCAGGACTAGAGGGCATGGGATGAAGTTGGTGGGAGGGCGATTCAGAGGAAACGTGAGGAAGAATTTCTTCACAGAAAGGGTGGTGGACAAGTGGAACACCCTGCCAGAGGAAGTGGTGGGGGCTGAAACTATCACATGATTTAAGAATGCATGGGCTACACATAAGGGAATTCTGGAGGTCAGGGGTAAGGGGCAACAGACTTCTAGAAAAATGTAAAGGGAACTTACAAACTCAAATGGGCAGACTGGGTGGGCCATAGGCCCTCATCTGCTGACAGTATCTATGAATCTTTGCATCAAGTCATAACCATGCCCACTAGGGTAACCTCCAATGCTACATCCAGTACCTTGATTGACTGGATTCTGACAAATCGCGTCGACAGAATTATGGCTGCTGGTACCTTGGCTGATGATATATCTGACCACTCCCCTATCTACTGTGTGTGGAATCACTCAGTGCCCTCGTCCCTGCTGCCGCGATACATTACCTTTAGGAATTATGCCAATCTGGGCCAAGCAAAATTCCTGTTTGATGTGTCATCTATTGATTGGTCCCACTCTACCAGACCCATGATGCCCAAGCAAGCAATAATACCCGACAGGGTGGGTGGTATTGGGCTATACCCGCCCGCCCAGGGGCGTAGTGAGGCCCAATGCCGCAGGAGGAGGGTCTTATAGCCCCTTGAGGGCGGGTATAGCCCAATACCTCCCACCCTGGAGAGTATTACTGCGCTTAAGAAAGTGGGTAGCTATATTAAATGTTTTTTATTAATTATTTTAATTTTTAAGTGTTAAAACTCTAAGCTGATTAGATTGCAATAAAATAGTTCCTCCGCTGGCACTGGAATGGTGTTTTTTTTTTTCTTGCAGCTGGTTGTCATGCTTAACCCCCCCCCCACACACACACACACACAGAGTTTCAGTTACATTGCTTTTGTTTTAGTTTTTTTAATTATACATATATATATATATATATATATATATAATTCTTTGTTCTCAGATTTTAATTTATACATTCATTCCACCATTCATTTATTCGTTGGGGAATGTGGCCATGGAGCGGTGGTAGCGGTTGGGCGAGCTGCGAGTGAAAAAAACAAGCCCTGTATAGAGGTATATTTTAATAGTTTGCCTTTCAATTTACCTTTCGTTCTCAGCTAGGTAAGTGATGAGAGCTGCAGTTTTAAAGCAGAAAGAATTGGAAATCAGGAGAGGAGCAGAGGTGGCGAGCAGGTGGCTATACTGTACAGCAGGTTGGGAATCAGGAGAGCATGGTCGAGAGCCAATTGTTGAGGCTGCATTTGTTATTTAAGTTTCCCGGTCCTCCCTCCCTGCCTGCTGTAACTACCAGGTCCAAGTTATTTTTGTTTTCTTTTTTTTGTTGTTGTTTTATGAGTTCCCAGTCCTCACTGCATTCCAAGAGGACTGGGAGTGTGAAAATGGAGCTTCCGTTCAGCGAGAATGTTGCAGTTTCTGAGGCACTTAGGGAACACAGAACTTAGCTGATGAACTCTGCACTGAAACACAAAAGGAGGTACTTTAATTCTGAGCAAAAATGGCATGTTTTTATTTTTGGTATTGACAGGGGTACAGCAGCAAAGTGCAGTGGTGGCAGTCACAGTGAGGAGCAGCCTGCTACAGACGGAAGATCCATTACGTTTTGAACAAGGGATTGACAGCTGTTGTTTTGTCGGCTTTTCTGTTTGGGAGACACAAACATTCTCTGGCAAAGGTTTGCCAATCAGCTACCTTTTTTAAACTTTAAATGTAAATCAGAAATCAGAGGAGCACAAGAGATTGGGAAAACGACTGGAGCACTGGGGTCGGGTCTCAGCTCTCGCTAAGTGACTCAAAAAAGTGGCAGGCAAAATAATTATTCTGGCAGCTTAATATTGGTGATGAGGTTGGCGGGGACTGGCACTTTTAAAACCCAGGCTCTGTTGTCTGATAGATGCCCACCTTGCCAGGGCTATCAGCCAATCAGAGCCCAGGGATTTCTTAGCCCATTTTCTAAGCTGCATTAGACTACTTTCTTGCCCAATTTAGTGCCCTACAAGATAGGCATACACGATACACCAGTTGTCACTCAGAGGTTACGTGGCAAACCACTAGATGGCTCCATAAAGATCTTCTGGCTGCTATCCATGTTCGGGACAAGAGTTGGAGGCGTTTTAAAAAATCTGGCCTATTAGCCGATTACAACAGCTACAGGTCACAGAGGAACACCTGTAAAAACAGATCAAACTAGCTAAAAGCTCATACTGCACAGGACTCCTAGTAGATGCGGCTGGTGACGCTAGGAAATCCTGGACCCATATAAGAACCTTTCTGGGACTTCCGGTGACATCACCGTCCTGTATGGTGGCCTCCTCCTAAGCTTGAGATAACCCCAAGGAGCAAATATCCCCCAGAGAAGCGTGATTTAACAAAAAATTCACTTTACAGCACTGAATATGGCTGGGGGATCGAAGGCGAACAGGTCCCAGGCAAAACCCCCTAAAAATCGGCCGGATGATAATGGATTAACCAACCAAGGACATACCAACCGGAGCTCCTCGCCAGCCAGCAATACCACCACAGAGGCCGACACAGATCAAGAAGCCGAGCAGCTGACGAGATCCCGCTTCGAGTCCCTGATGGCAGAAATCAAGGCTTTTAGGGCAGAAAATAAGCATGAGTTTCAAGCTCTCCGGGGCAGAATACAATTTGTGGAAGGCAGAATGGATGCTGCAGAGCAGCACTTTGAAGAGTCCGAGGAACAGGCACACAAAATGCAGGCAGCCACGGATTACCTGATCGACCACCAGGCATCTCTGCAGGAAAGAATGCTGGACTTAGAAGCCCACTCTCGGCGGCATAATCTACAGCTATACAGCCTACCAGACGGCGCAGAGGTAGGGAGGATGGAGGAGTTCGTGGAGGACCTTCTTAGGGATGTTCTGAACCTCCCGGCCACATTCCAATTTAAAACAGAAAGGGCGCATAGATCTCTGATGCCCAAACCTACCAATCCAACAGCGCACCCCAGGTCAGTTGTTATGAAACTAGCCAGCTATTGGGACAAGGATTTCATTCTAAAAACAACCTGGACACAAAAGGTAGTCAAATACAACACAGCGCGCCTGTACTTTGATCATGACTACCCAGTTGAGATTGTGAAAGGGCACGCTGCTTATTTTTCTATCCTCTGGACTCTCATGGATAAGAGCATCCACTTCCAAACCCCCTTTCCTGACAAGCTCAAGAGTTTTTTGGGACTTGGGAACCAGGATATACAATTCCCAAGAGCAGGCCAGACAGGAACTTCGAGGTAGAGGATGGAGCATCCCCACAGACCAGCAAGATCAACAACAACCTCGCCCTCCCAGCTCCCAGTGGTCACTCATCATGCGTAGAAGGAACAGAAAACAGGTCCAGCAGTCAGCACCGAGAACACTACAAGAGGTGAAGGCTTTGCTTTCGGCTACTGATAATCAGGACACCTCCGTAACAGTCAGAAACCTAGCGACTCCTACCTGAACTGAGCTGAGTAGGAATTTGTATTTCTTTCACCTTCGATTTGAGTAACTCGATTGTTCCCCCCTCCCGTGTACATGGATATCCTTCTCCGTGCAGGGGGAACAACAATGATCTCCTCTTTTGACCCAACGGACTGGCACCTACCATGAAGAGACTAATATACCGTATTGTTAGCCCCTTTCTCCTCGCTACATAACTGCACTGTGTAAGACCATCTACAACATCTCCTACTGAGGGCGATGGACATTGAGAGGGGTTATATGGTTTTTCTAGTGACTAATATAATTTTCGAAAATATCCTCGGGGGACAGGGATAAAAAATGTATCATATTGTAGTTCACTTTTGGCTACACACGATGTACAGATCAGTCAATGCAGCAGATTAACAGGGACCTTTTCTTTTTCAGGCCTGGGGGCAGGCCTGGTCTAAATGCGATGCCCTTTGGTAGAATCTGGAAATTGATAGTCATGGGCCATATCTTTATTAATTTTTTTTTACAGCCAAAGCCCGTCTGGAAACAGTTGTGCCTGAGATAGCGTTACCCTCAAGATGGATTAGAGCAGTATTGTATGCCAAGAAGTAATGGGGGTTAGTGCAGTTTGAGTGGGCTATTTAGTAACTGTCTGTGGGTAATTCAGGTAGAATTAAATGAGAGGCAAACCAACTGCATCTGGGACCACAGCCTAAGACATAAAATGATGTGGGCAACAGAGCTTCTTTCAGCTGTAACTGAGGGCATGTTTCTCCACCTCAGTTTGAAGGCCATGATGGCATCGTTTTTTTTTTTTGTTGGTAACTTTAACATCAACGGACCCTCCTTTAAGGGCCCGAGAAGGCCGGACGCGATTTAGCGCCACCTGACCTCCTACAGAGGAAGGTCATGTATCGGAAGGTGCCTTGCCTCACTCACATAGAGGGCATAAAGTAAAGCCCTTCAACCTTGGAGGTCACCTTGTAAATAGTTATAGTTATGAAATGTTTCATGTTTCTGTTGTTACTTGTTTTCTCAGGCTGCTGTGGAAGGTTTGTTTTTATTATTAAGAGGGACAGAATTTGAAACAACCATGGTACAAATGAGGGAGTGGGACAGGAAAAACATAATAATTCACAGACACAAAGAGGGAGGGAGAAAAGGAAATAGAGACACTGGGATAAAGCAAGAGATACTCATGGGTTCCATTAAGCAGGAAAGGGTTGCCCCCAGGTTATACAGAGCAACAATAGAAATAGGAATTTAAAATGAATCCTTCACGCCCCTTATTGATTAGTTCACTTAACGTGAACAGTTTAAACAATCCAGTCAAGAGGTATAAAGTTATCTATACCCTGAAAAACCAAAAACCTACTTTTATTTTTTTACAGGAGACTCATCTGAGTAAACCAGAACATCTTATACTAATTAAATTTGGGTTTTCGTATGTACTGGCCTCCTCTTTTAAAGAAGGAAAGCGTAGGGGAGCAGTGATCCTTGTCCCCAAGACTACCCCCTTCCACCTCACTAATTCATATGTGGACTCCCAGGGCCAGTTGACAATTACAGTGGCCACTCCGGAGGCCAACAGATTACATTAGCTTCATTATATCCCCGGTACTAAAGCTGGCTGATGCGTCCCTACTGAAATTACAGAAGTTCAGCAGGGGATGTAAGTGATAGAGAGGACCATAACCAGATATACGACAGGTTGGACACTACTAATATCAAAATCCGGAAAAGGACCGCTACGGAGAAAGTTGTGATAGCATACTCTAAGGAGATGCAATGGCTTGATGCATGGAGAGCACAGCATCCTCATCAGTGAGAATACTCTCACTACTCCTACCGCCCCACAAAATCTACACTCGAATAGATAATTTCCATATTTCCAGGGAGCATCATTACAGAGTGAGGGAATGTTCAATGATACCCCCCCTTCTGATCATTCTTGTCTATACCTGAAGTTAAACTGGCCCTCCAAACGAAGAGAAACTCTTTGGAATTTCAATAATTATCTTCTAAACTCTAAAGATTTTCAGGACTTAATTACAGCCCGAATACCCCAAATTATCACTGAGAATGCACGTCCAGATCTGGCCAATTCGACCTTGTGGGACACCATTAAGGTTGTCCTAAGGGGAGAAATTACACAATATGCCTCTTTTCAGAAGGAGCAGCAACTAGCCAGGCAGGAGTTCCTCCAACAGCAACTTAGTGACTTGCAATCTCAACATGCAGGAGGGGACCAGGGTGTCTTCCCCTTACTGCAAGCAACTAGGGAACAACTGCAAAGGCTTCTTGAGATCAGAACAGAACAGGCCTCACAGAGATTGAAACTCAGATACCATGAAGGTGGCCCAAGGGCCACAAGATTGCTGGGACACTGCCTTCGGCAGCGCACTGCGCAAACCACCATTACCCAAATTAGAGATCCACTAACAGGTAACTTAACTACCCTACCACCGCAAATAAGAGCTGCATTTTTAACTTTTTATAAATCTCTATACATCCAGGAGCTAAAAACAGACCCTCGCAAAATTGAGGACTTCCTGGGTAAATTAAAACTGCCCTCCTTAACACTGGCACAACAACAATCTTTAACCCAACCCATTACAGCCCAAGAATTAGTAAATGCACTATCAAACCTTAAAATGGGTAAAAGCACCGGCCCGGATGGCTACACTGGGGAGTTCCTCAGGGCATTTCGGGAACCACTTTTGCCAATCTTGCTAGTGGTCTGTAGAGAGATTCAGGAAGGAGGGGAATTACCGCATATGTGGAACTTTCCCTCTATAACAAGTATCCCCAAACCAGGCAAGGACACTACTAACTGCTCTTCATACCGACCTATCTCAGTATTAAATATCGACTATAAACTATTTGCATCGGTCCTGGCTGGAAGGCTGGAAACACTCCTGCCTGGACTGATTCATAAGGACCAAACCGTGTTTGTCCCAGGGCAGCAAACACAGGATACATAGATACATAGACAGTGTCAGCAGATAAGGGCCTGTGGCACACCCAGTCTGCCCATTTGAGCTTGTAAGTTCAGTTTATGTTTTCCTAGAAGTCTGTTGCCCCTTACCCCTGACCTCCAGAATTCCTTTATGTCTATCCCATGCATTCTTAAATCCCGTAATTGTTTCAGCCTCCACCTCTGGCAGGGTGTTCCACTTGTCCACCACCTGTTCTATGAAGAAATTCTTCCTCACGTTTCCTCTGAATTGTCCTCCCTCCAACTTCATCCCATGCCCTCTAATCCTGGAACATCTTTTTCGCTTAAAAATAGTGTATTCCTGCACCCTGTTCCTCCCTGTAAGATACTTGTATGTCTCTATCATATCCCCTCTCTCCCTCCTGTCCTCCAGTACATATTCAGTTCCTTCAACCTGTCCTCATAGGACTTGTGATGCAATCCATGTACCATCTTTGTTGCCCTCCTCTGAACCTTCTCTACCCTGTCTATGTCCTTACGTAGGTAAGGTCTCCAGAACTGTACACTGTACTCCAGGTGGGGCTCACTAGTGTCTTGTATAGTGGAATTATGACCTCCCTTTTCCTGCTGGTGATGCCCCTGCCTATGCATCCCAGCATCCTATTTGCTTTACCTGCTGCCTTGTCACACTGTTTCCTACCTTGAGGTCATCAGGATGATAACCCCAAGATCCCTTTCCTGCTTGGTGCATGCTATATTCTCACCCCCCAACTGATATATTGTGCCAGGGTTTTTGTGCCCCATATGCATTATCTTGCACTTCTTTGCATTGAATTTCAACTGCCAACCCCCTGACCATTCTTCAAGTTTCTGCAGGTATCTTCTCATTCTGTCTACACCCTCTGGTGTGTCTACTCTGTTACAGAGCTTTGTGTCATCAGCGAACAGTAATATTAAGAGAACCCTGCAGATCCTACGCCTGGCTGCCCTGTCAGGGGCCCCTTTTCTGCTCCTTAGTTTGGATGCGGAGAAGGCCTTCGACAGGGTGGCCTGGCCTTTCCTGTTCCAGACCCTGGCAAGATTAGGTTTTCCAGAAGGTTTTGTTCAAGCTCTCCAGATCATTTACTCCCACCCCCAAGCTTACATTTAAGTAAATGGAGCGGTGCCCCACCCCCGAAATTTCCCTGGGTCGGGGCACAAGGCAGGGCTGTCCATTATCACCCCTGCTGTTCGCCCTGTACTTGGAGCCTTTAGCCCAGGCTCTCTGGCAGGAGGACCAAACTGAGGGAATCAGCATACAGGGAGACCACTCTCATAAATTAGCGTTGTATGCTGACGACCTCTTAATATACTTAATTAACCCAGAACACTCCCTACCATTTCTATGGAGTAAACTGGTGAAATTTCAAGAAGTGGCAGGATACAAGTTAAACCAAACTAAAACTGAGACTCTCCAACTTAATTATGTTCCCTCGGCCCACATCAAACATCAGTTTTCTTTCAAGTGGGACTCCTCCAGTATAAAATATTTAGGAGTTCACCTTACCTCCTCACATGACAATATGTTTGGGGCCAATTACTTCCCCCACTGCATAAATTAACAGCTGAACTGGAGAGATGGAAGGTGTTACCCCTCCCTCTCACACAAAGGACAGACTCTGTCAGAATGGTCCTGCTCCCTAGGTTTTTATACTTAGCACAGACTCTCCCAATACCAGTACCCAAGGAGTATTACACTGCTCTTAACAGAAAGATCTCCTGGTACATATGGAATAACCAGAAACCAAGAGTCAGGTTGTCTATTTTGCAGCTTCCTCACAGGAGGGGCGGACTTTCCCTTCCAAATTGTGAATATTATCACCAAGCAGCTCAACTACGTACAATATTGTACTGGTTCCATCCGGTGTATCAAGCTAGATGGAAAGATCTGGAAATAAAAATAACCAACCGGCACACAGCTGCACCACTTCTTCCTATCTGGCCCAAGGAGACTTGTGCAGGAGAGAAGTAGAGAACTACTAACGGAAACTACACAGAATACCTGGCACAAAATAATGCAATCCAGGAATCTAATGCAATGGAGTCCTCTATTGGGCTCTCTTCCCCAGCTAGACAGTTTCAAGCCAGTGCTTACAGACCCAGGTTTTCGACAGTGGGAAAAATTAGGACTCCATATGATATTTAAATTTATAGAGGGTGGCACAGTTCTTAGTTTCACAGATTTGGTTACCCAGTATGGGATACCATACATGGACAGATTCAGATGCTTCCAGGCCAGAGACTTTGTCAAATCCCTGTCCAAGAGCATCTGGTTCGAGGCCCCCCTCCCCAACTTATAGAAATTATGAAGAGAGCCTTGGGGACCCTTTAGAACATATATCATATTTATATGAAGCAATCTGTACCATAGAAGGGGACAACACGGACAATATTAAGAAAGCTCGGGCCACAGATCTGAACCTACCTATTTCTACAGAGATGTGGGAGACACATCTCCTAAAATATGCATAAAGGAGTCTCAGCCATTTCAGGCAGGGAATTCATATGGAAGAATATGATTCATTTTTTCAGAACACCAGCAGTGACAGCTAAATACGTGAAAAAGCACAGAGGTCAGTGTTGGAGGGACTGTGGTACCTCACCAGCCACTCATGGGCATATCTTTTGGAGATGTCCCATACTCCAACCATTTTTGGATAGCTTGTAATTGGCCATAGCTCAAATTTTCTCCCCGGATTTGGAACTCTCCCTTCTCCTTTTCTTCATTTCTGAGAAACCTCAAGGCTATAGAGATTCCAACTCAGCTAAATTATTAAATCTTTTAATAATGGCAGCAAAAAAGTCTGTCACTAAGAGATGGCTTCTGAGGGACCCCCCCCCTTCATACAGCTATGGCAGGATGTTTTGATAGAGACCTATAGAATGGACAGATTAACAGCAGTATTAAATAAAACACAAGATCAGTTTGAGATACTGTGGAGGAGATGGGTGGTATATCTAGCCCCCCTCCGTCCAGATTTTGTACCATAAACCAATTAGAAGGTGATGATTATGTCCTGAAAATGTGAAAGCTGAGGTAAGACATGGGAGAGATGGTTATGTTGTGGCCCAGAATCCCCCCCATGGAATAAATTGGATAAGCCCTTAATAGAAATGAAATATAGATTTTGTCTTTATCTGTAGAGCCCACCTTTTGTTCATCCACTAAATGAAGTACCTCATGGTTTTTCTGTTGAGCCTGATTGTTATGTATGCATTGTATGATCTGTACTTTATATGTTGTACTTGTTATGAATTGCTTGTATTGTGAAAAATCTGAAAACTTTTAAATAAAGAGTTTAAAAAAAAAAGAACCTTTCTAGTTTCCAAGCAAATTCTTTCCACCAATGACATGTTCATTAATGGCATCCATTGTAATAATTCAACAATGATTGCAAATTCTTTTAACAAGCATTTCACAGACCTAACTTCACATCCTCATTCCAGTCCACCCAGCCACCTACCCCTTAATCTACTACTCCACCTCTCCAGCTCCGCACCCACCCTTCTACTTTAAGGCCGTATTTAAATCTGATGTACTTATACTACTAAACTCCATCTCGGACAATACCAGTGTAGGCTCTGATGGCCTCGAACCAAAACTTCTAAAGCTGGCAGCATCCTTTATTGCCCTGCCTTTGTCCAAAATCCTAACCCTCTCCCTCTGCCATGACCATGTCCCAGACATTTGGAAAATTGTGAAAGTCACTCCGGTGTATAAAAAAGTGGGACAACAAGACATTGCAAACTGCAAACCCACAGCTATACTATCAGTCCTGAGTAAAATACTTGAAAAGTTAGTCGCTGCCCAAATCAGTGTGACTTCTTGTCTAAATATAATCTCCTGTCAACAAATCAACATGGCTTTCGTAAAGGGCACACAGTATCTCGACTGCTTTTCTCCACTTTACGCTTTGGAATCTGGCCTTCTTACCGGTACAGCCTTCAGTGACTTTACCAAGGCATTTGACCTTCTGGACCATCCCCTTCTCCTTGATAATCTTTTAGCCCTTGGTTTCTCCCACCACTTGGTGGCTTGGTTTAATAGCTATTTATCAAATAGAGTTCAGGTCATGAAATTTAACTCCGCCTTGTCTGACCAAAGGTCCATTAATCTAGGTGTCCCTCAGGGGTCCATACTAGGGCCCACTTCTCTTCTCGATTTTTATTAACAGGATCACAATAAATATCCCTGACTGTTCATCTATTCTATACACCAATGACCTTGTTCTGTACTATAGCTCCAAATCTTTATTTATTTAGGCGGACATCATTGAGCAAAGCTCATTTATAAGATGGACCTGATAAGGTCAAGATTCAATGGTTGGTACATTAGCAGATATATACAAAACACTTGTAAATAAACAGATACAGTAATATAAACGTATATACAATAATCCAAGGATAGAGGTTGATTAAACCTAACAGGACAAGGTAAGATACAACACAAATACACTAGAAGAATCCAGTATATACAAATCCCAGTAGAGGAGCAACAGCAAGCACGCAACATAGGGTACCCAGAATTACAGGCTCCAGGGCAAACTAAAGCAGGCAAACAGATATAATGAGTGACTGACTGCAAAAAAAAAAAAAAGTGGTGATAACAGCCTCTGACAAATGACATGGAAGGGCTGGTGGGGGATTCAGACATGGGCTATGGCTAATAATAGTAGGAGGTATGGGGGAATAATTAGGGTTGAGGTAAGTGCCAGGAGTTGATGTGTAGATCATAGTTAGGTGAAGCAAAACTGTAAAAATGGTATGATAGGGGTCTGAGATACAAAATAAGGGGGCTGCGTGGGAGGGAAAACTAAGGGGATAATTTAAGGGGGAGCTGCTAATTATAATTGCTGACTGAAAGGGGGAAGGTTGAGAATGTGACTGGACTAGGCCTTGTGGTAGCAGTTGCATTTCTCTGGGAAGAGACTTATGCAGAGCTTTTTAAAGGATGCTAGAGGTATAAAGTTCGTCAACTTAAGGGTCTTCTGTAGAAAATTCCATGCCATTGCTAGAGAGTAGCTGATTGCAGACCTCCCATGCCGGGTGTAGACTTTGGGTATCTTGAACATGATGAAGTTGTTGCTTCTTAGGGCATAGGAACTAGCTGTGGCCAGTGCAAAGCAGCCTAAAATATAGCTTGGAAGTTTATTAGACAAAGCTCTGTAAATCCATAGTGCAGCATTTCTGTTCCTTCTGAGGTGTAGGGATGACCATCCAACTGCAGCATAGAGAGAGCAATGATGAGTGTTGAATGGAAGATCTGTAATAAACCTTAGTGCTCTGTGATAGAGGGTATCCAATTTGCTTAAATAGGAAATAGGACAGTGATCATAAAGGAAGTCTGCACAGTCGATAAGTGAAAGAAATGAGGCCTGGATTAGCCTCAACCTTGAGTCTCTGGTTAGAAAGTGTTTTATTCTGAAGAATAGGCCGAGCCTCTGGCAAAGTTTTTTCAGAAGTTCTTCAATATGATATGTGTAGTCAAGCCTGCTGTCAATCCACACCCCTAAGTATTTGAATTTATCTACATAGTCCAGGCTTTCTCCAAGGATGGTGGATAGCTGGGGAAGATTGCTTAGTGGGGAGGTGTTAGTATAGGTATGATTGGAGAAGAACATTGCTTTTGTTTTCTTTGCATTTAAGAGGAGCTTTTTCTCAAGTAGTTGATGTTGCAAAAGGGAGAATTCTGCTTGTAAAATTTCACAGGCCATTGCAGGTGATGGATTGCTGACATACAAAACAGTATCATCTGCAAAGAGGTGAACATTGGCTTTGGTGAGATTTGAATCAATATTGTTAATGTAAATGGCAAAAAGGATAGGGCCCAGGATAGATCCTTGCAGAACTCCTCTTAGAAGTGGTTTTAATGAGGATAGGTCACCTTCAGCTTTCACCTGTTGCAACCTATCAGTAAGATAACACCTGAACCACTTAAGAGAGGGTGGGTCTAAGCCTATGGAGTGCAATGAAGGAGTAGCAGCTCATGGTCCACTGTGTGCAATGCCTTGCTTAGATCAAGGAATACAGCACAGACACTGTTCTTTTTGTCTAATTCGGTTTGCCAGTCATTTGTGACTTTGGCCAGTGCAGAGATAGTGCTGTGCCTGGCCCTAAATCCAGATTGAGCTGGATTTAAGAGATTAGTAACTTCAAGGTAATCTCTTAGTTGGATGCTCACTAATTTCTCTAGCATCTTGGATAGCACCCGGAAGAATGGATATGGGCCTGTAATTGCTGAGGTCCATGGGGTCCCCTGATTTTAGGAGGGGAAAGACTTGGGCTGTTTTCCACATCGAAGGAATAGAGCCAGAGGTTAATGATAGATTAAAAAGATGTGTTAAGGGGACTGCAAGCACATGAATTGCAATTTTTAGAAAATAGGGGTCAAGAGAGTCTGCGCCTGCGCTTTTTTAGTATCCAGTTGCAGCATTAGATCTTCTACTTGCTTCAGCAATACTGGTTTGAAGGAGAAGGAAGAATCAGCCCTCTGAGCCTCAGTATACTGGGAGTTTAGTTGTGCCCGCAGTAGATTAGCTGGGAGAGGTGTCAAAAGCAAGTCCAGCCGTGGTGAAATGATTATTGAAGGCATCCAGTACTTCCCTTTTATCAGAGATAGCACCATTATTATGGTGCACTTGAGATGGCAGAGAGGTGCTAGAGCCCTGCCCTAGAATCCCCTTGATGGTGCCCCAGAATCTAGCAGGATTATGGTAAGAGGCATCAAGTTCAGCCATGTAAAAGGCAGCCTTAGCATCCCTTACTTTCTTGGTGCAACAATTTCTGGCCTTCCTAAACAGCATCCAGTCATTTGGGTTCTTGGTCTTCCTTGCCATTTTCCATAGCTTGTCTCTTTCCAACAGTGCAGATTTAAGGTCAGCTGAAAACCAGCGGCAAGATTTGCTTTTTGTTCTAACACTAGTGATTGGTGCATGAGTGTTAAGGGCACCTATTATGATGCTATTTAACACCTGGTGTGCTTTTTCCACAGAATGTGTAAGGTAAAACTCCTGCCAGCATGTAGAGTGACTTAGGTCATGGAGATATCCCTCAATATTGAGGTTTTTCTTGGATCTTCTCAGAAGGAATTTTGCTGGGGTTGCTGGTTTGCCAGATGCTCTTATTCCTGCAATGAGGCAGTGGTCACTTATGTCACTGAAAAGCACTCCAATATGTGAGAATAGGTGGGGTTTGTTTACCAGAATGATGCCAAGTAGTGTGCTATTACTTCTATTCTTAAAATTGATTCTTGTTGGTTCATTTATCAGTTGTGTAAACCCATGTGTATCACAGAATGATACTAGAGGTGCAGCTGTCTTGGAGAGCCAGTTTAGGTTTAGATCACCTAGGATTATAATTTCTTCAGGGCCCGGTTTGATTAGGTTCCCCAGGTGGGATAAAAGCTTGTGGTCAGTAGAGGGGGGCCTGTAGCAGCCAACTAGCTGAAAAGCTGCCGTATTGGAGAGAGTTATTTTGCGTGATATACATTTGAATTCTTTGGGCATCGATGTTGCACTAAGGCAGGATGCAGATATATTTGACTTTACATATATAGCTACTCCACCACCCCTTGTCTGGCGATCCGCTCTGAATATTTGGTAGTTGGGTAGATTTACCTCCCTGTCTGCTGTGGCAGGTTTGAGCCATGTCTCGGATACTACAAGAAAGTCTGGCAAGGTATGGGCAACCCAGGCTTGTATTAATGAAAGCTTTTTCAGGAGGCTGCATGCATTGATATGTAGGAAACTTAGTCCTTTGGTAGAGGCTAGGTCTGCTGGGGAGGTGATGCCCTCCGGGGGGGCCTGGATTGATTTCCACACTACCAATACAGATCAGCAAAAAGAATAAGAGTTTCATAAGGGCTGCGAGAGACAGGAAGAGGGGACTGTCTTTGGGCCTTCTCTTCTTGCCCGGTGGCCACTGTTTTGAGGTGATCCACCTGGGGTTGTGACTTTGTAACGTGTCACAGAGTATTAATTTGGTGGGCAATTGTAAGGGGGAACTGTATACCCAATAATGGAGCATCGAGCGGAATAAGTACATGACAAGTTGCGTCCCTTTTTGGGGGTTACCCCACTGATTATGATGTAGCATTGGTAGGGTATATGTGAGGATCAGGTCCACATCCACTGAAGGTGTAGGCTGGTGGGTCGCATTATTTAGTGTGGTATGGATCGGGATGACTTCTTCCTTGTTGAGCACCACAAATGAAAGAGAAAGAAACAATAGGAGGAGTCTCCCCATTTTGAAGGCGGTATTTGTGTTTATCTACAATGAGAACAGGGGAAGGACTGCTGATTAGGTGGCACCGCAGGGACCAAGGACAGATTATTGGTTAGAGTGTTGCTGGGGGCGGGGGGTAAGAAATCGGTGGGAAGATGCCTATAAAAGTAACACACAAAGGGGGAAGGGCAGGTGGGCAAAAATTTTGCGGCTTTCCGTACCTTCCTGGCTGTCTCTCCCAGCCTCCTGGTCCCCTGGGCGGCCTTGCGGTCGCCGACCACCCGCTGGCGGGCGTAGCCCGGTGCTCACTGGGTGCTGTGGGCAGGGAAGGCTTGACTGGAGGGAGACACAGGAAAGCACAGCAATTAAAAAACAGCAGAATCAAATGTTTCTGCAGAGGGTGTGAGATAATTTAAACAACAAAAAGGCTGGGGGGGGGGTGCGGCGCCGTAGCGTCTGGCCCACTAGAAATCCCACCAAAAGGCTGTAATTACTTTTTACTTTAAACTTTAACAGATTCCTTAAGCACTCTAACTTTACAGGAAAACAGCTCTTTTTTCGGACAGTTTAGGCAAGAAAAACACAAATCTCAGACCAGCTTCAGCAGTGTAAATTCAACATAGAAGTCTATGGAGCAGGAGGACCAATTGGCTGCAAGGCTTGGTCAGCGCTTGCTTCCCGATTAGCCGCGGCTTTCCCGTACCTTCCTGGCTGTCTCCCCCGGCCTCCTGGTCCCCTGGGCCGGTCTTGCGGTCGCCGACCGCCTGCTGGCGGAGCGTAGCCCTGGCACTCACTGGGTGCTGTGGGCAGGGAAGGCTTGACTTCCTGGCTGTCTCTCCCGGCCTCCTGGTCCCCTGGGCCGGCCTTGCGGTCGCTGACCGCCCGCTGGCGGAGCATAGCCCCGGCGCTCACTGGGTGCTGTGGGTAGGGAAGGCTTGACTGGGATATAGTCCAGATTAACCAAACTCTGTCCTCCACCTTTATCTCCATTCAATCTTGGCTATCTAGTCATAAGCTAATACTTAATGTCGGCAAAACTCAGTCGATGCTCTTTGGTTCCACTGCCAAATTAAAATCTACTCAGGCCCTGTTCAAAATATCCTGTTTGGATGGCTCTGTTCTTGAATCAGTCAGCTCTTTCAAATACCTTGGAGTCCTACTTGATGAAACCCTTAATTCTGATCAGCACAGTATGGCTACTTGTAAGTCTGTCAATATCAAAATTGGTGTGGCATACAAAACCAGCCATGTCCTCACGCCTTCTGCTAGACTTGTCTTGGCTCGTAGCATACTGCTTCCAGCACTCTCCTATGGAGCCGTCACCTATCTAAATGCATCTAAGACCTTAACTAGAAAGTGGGACACGACCTACAATAGTATCTGCAGATATGCCTCTGCCTCCCTTCAATTAAAACATCATTGTCAGCTCTATGCAGACCTTAACTGGCTATCCTTCTCTTCCCTTCGGCTCCTTGCACTTGGCTCCCTGATAGACAGTATTATTAGAGCTGGCATCCCTGTCTCTCTAGCCTCCCTATTATCCCCGCAGCTCTCTTCCCACGCCCTTCAATCAGCTGATAGGTCTCTACTGCATGTTCCTAGACGTAAAACTCTCAAGGGAAGCACAGCTTTCTCCCATGCTGTGCCCAATCTTTGGAACTCCCTACCCTTGGAAGTTCACCAGGCGCCTAGTCATGCCCAGTTTAAAGCTAAATATCACTCCTTCCTCATCAGCCAGGATTCCTGCATGTTTCAACCCTTCTTGATTTGCTACCTCCCTCCCTTCACCTTCCAGGACCCCTAGGCTGCAATTTCATTTCCTTTAAATATTTCCCTATAGTTATTTTAATCTGCACTTTTGTTTCATGCTTATCCTATCATGGCACTTTATTCCTGACTTGGTTATACTACTTGAATTGTATACATTACTGCTTGAACATTGCCTTGTTTTGTCTGTATTTGTATATCCTTATTCTCATGATTTTGCCTTGCAAATATTGTAGCCTTATTTTTCATTGTTTACTCTGTACCCTTGTAATCCTTGTAACATCCCGGGTCGTGCCTGAAAATAGTCATTTTCTGGCTATTGCACCAACCCGGTTAACAAGAATGAAATAAATAAATACATGTATCCTAATAGCAAACAAAGGGAAGGAGACACCAGAACTAAACACACAAATCAAAACACTCTGCACAACATATGTTTTTGCAAATTTTGACTGTAGTACTCCTTTAAATGTTTTCATTCTTTGGGGACAAAAACAATTTCAATCACTTGTTAGAGATGTCTTCTGTTCTACTTTTCTGTTCTCTCGCTCTTAAGAAAAGAGAACAGGCTGCAGCAGAGAGCTCACAGGAAACACGAGGGCAATAATACACTTCTGCAGGTGTGTGACTCAGTGATGTAAACCTAGTTCTGAAACCACTATGAGGGCAATGCCAGCAGTGATACTAGACTTGCACTCTATACTGGATGATGTTTTCATGTGGGGATTAAAATAATAAAATTAAAGATGATTAACAACAAAAATGATTTAAAAATCACAAAATGGAACAGAAGTTATCTCTGGCGAGTGCTTATCTTATTTACTGGTTTTCTCCATAGCCCCCACCCCCCAAACACATACAAAATAAAATTCTAACACTGAATGCTATGTTGGATGCACTTTTGTACAGCTGGAGTTTAGGGCTGTTCAAGTCAAAACATTTAAGACTTGTCCAACCACAACTGTAGCTGCATTAGCACTTGCCCCTCATTCTTTACAGTGAAATCATCTCTCTTTTTGTACTTGTCCTTTAAGGAAATGTACTTGTCTCAGACAGGGGGCAATAGGATTTGCACACCCCTGCCTGAGTTGCTCTGCTTCTGACCTGGTACTCCATGCACACACACACCATGTAATACTGACCCAGAATGCCATGCTAGATAGTATGTAGCTCCTTACCTTGTGCACCCAGTCCTTCATTTCTTCATCATTCATGCAATTATTGAGGGCGTTTTCTGATAGAACCAGCACAAAGTTCCTCGCGCTCTTAACGCTCTGGATTAGCTTATCCTCAAATTTTCCCGCTTCTAGCTTTTCCACATCAATAAAGACAGTGTATCCACGAAGCTGGAGGTGGACCTTCAGCAGGCTGAAGAACACAAAAAAAGGGAATGCCTTGTCAGTCTCAGTGTTTATTTTGTTTTTCTGTTATCAAAGCTTTGCTACTCAGCTTTCTGTCCATCACTACTGCACCGAGTCCTTGTGGGATTGCTAACTGGCTGTGGGCAGCTAGCTACCAGCATTATACATCATAACCATCATTGGGCAAAACCTCAGTTGGAAGGTCCTTCTTAGAACAAAGAGCGATCCCAGCCTCAGATTTTTTAAAGAGTGGGTATGCATTCCAGTCTGCATTTTCATAAACAAAATATTTCAAATATTACAGGTTACTGTAGAATAAAATTTAAATTTTCAGTTTTTCTTTCCCTGGTTTATAGCACATCTAAGCAGCTCATCCAAGATGCCTGTATGAAAAAGTATTTGAGTGTTGCCCACTGAGCACAGCAGCCCTGATTATCAGAAGGTTAGCATAGTGCTAACGTGAACAGCTCTGCGCTAACCAAATACAATGCATCCAAATGGGTGAGCCCATACTGAAAGGTGCTAAGTGGATAGCGTAACTGCACTGAATATACCACTGCGCCCATGCTAATGTGGGAACTCTCTTGCTAACGGGTGTAGTGCTATATTTAGAGGATTTGGGAAGAGCTAAAAAGCTGCCATAGCAGTGATATTTACTACTTCCAAAACCCTATTCTTAACAAAGTGCACAGTTGTGCTTGAGCTCCCTTCAGCACTGTTGTCAGCGACCCCCTTCCCCTCCCATCTGATCCCGTGATAAAGAAGTTTAAGTCCCTGGCTGTCTAGTGGTACCCCACTCCTGTCCCGATCTACGAGTGAAGTATTAAAATAATATCAAGCCCTCCCTGGTACTCTAGTTGACCCCCCCCCACACCTGATTCTTGTCAGAAATAAATATTGAAATTATGTTACCCCCCGAGTAATCTAGTGTCCCCTCCTAACCCCAATCCATGGAATGCAAATGTGCAACTAAGGTTGAATCCTTGGTTCCCCTGTTTGTCTGTTATGATGCCGTAAGTACTGGACAGTGCTCAGTACATGGGTTTGAATCCCCAGTTCCCCAGTGTGTCTGTTATGATGTTGTAGTACTAAACAGTGCTCAGTAGGTGGGTGTGAAGCCCTGGTTCTCTTGTGTGTCTGTGATGATGCTGAAGTACTGGATGGTGCTCAGTAGGTGGGTTTAAATCCCCGGTTCCCCTGTGTGTCTGTGATGATGCTGTAGTACTGGACAGTGCTCAGTAGGTGGGTTTAAATCCCCGGTTCCCCTGTGTGTCTGTGATGATGCTGTAGTACTGGACAGTGCTCAGTAGATGGGTTTAAATCCCCAGTTCCCCTGTGTGTCTGTGATGATGCTGTAGTACTGGACAGTGCTCAGTAGGTAGGTTTAAATCCCTAGTTCCCCTGTGTGTCTGTGATGATGCTGTAGTACTGGACAGTGCTCAGTAGGTGGGTGTGAATCCCTGGTTCCCCTGTGTGTCTGTGATGATGCTGTAGTACTACACAGTGCTCAGTTGCTGGGTTTGAATCCCCGGTTCCCCTGTGTGTTTATATTGATACTGTAGTACTAAACAGTGCTCAGTAGGTGGGTTTAAATCCCCGGTTCCCCTGTGTGTCTGTGATGATGCTGTAGTACTGGACAGTGCTCAGTAGGTGGGTTTAAATCCCCGGTTCCCCTGTGTGTCTGTGATGATGCTGTAGTACTGGACAGTGCTCAGTAGGTGGGTTTGAATCCCCAGTGCCCCTGTGTGTCTGTGATGATGCTGTAGTACTGGACAGTGCTCAGTAGGTGGGTTTGAATCCCCGGTGCCCCGTGTGTCTGTGATGATGCTGTAGTACTGGACAGTGCTCAGTAGATGGGTTTGAATCCCCAGTGCCCCTGTGTGTCTGTGATGATGCTGTAGTACTGGACAGTGCTCAGTACATGGGTTTGAATCCCCAGTTCCCCTGTGTGTCTGTGATGATGCTGTAGTACTAAACAGTGCTCAGTAGGTGGGTTTGAATCCCCAGTTCCCCTGTGTGTCTGTGATGATGCTGTAGTACTAAACAGTGCTCAGTAGATGGGTTTGAATCCCCAGTTCCCCTGTGTGTCTGTGATGATGCTGTAGTACTGGACAGTGCTCAGTAGGTGGGTTTGAATCCCCAGTGCCCCTGTGTGTCTGTGATGATGCTGTAGTACTGGACAGTGCTCAGTAGGTGGGTTTAAATCCCCAGTACCCCTGTGTGTCTGTGATGATGTTGCAGTACTAAACAGTGCTCAGTAGGTGGGTTTGAATCCCTGGTTCCCCTGTGTGTCTGTGATGATGCTGTAGTACTACACAGTGCTCAGTTGCTGGGTTTGAATCCCCAGTTCCCCTGTGTGTTTATATTGATACTGTAGTACTAAACAGTGCTCAGTAGGTGGGTTTGAATCCATGGTGCCCCTGTGTGTCTGTGATGATGCTGTAGTACTGGACAGTGCTCAGTAGGTGGGTTTGAATCCCCGGTTCCCCTGTGTGTCTGTGATGATGCTGTAGTATGGGACAGTGCTCAGTAGGTGGGTTTGAATCCCCGGTTCCCCTGTGTGTCTGTGATGACGGTGTAGCACTGGACAGTGCTCAGAAGGTGGGTTTGAATCCCTGGTTCCCCTGTGTATCTGTGATGATGCTGCAGTGCTGGACAGTACTCATTAGCAAAGTCATGCACCTGGGCGGGGTAACCTGGGGGCTGTGTATAAAATGGGGGTTCCTTACATTCACCAAGCAAGAAAAGGACCTTGCCGGCCCGGTGGCACTGAAGGTTGAGGCGCTGCACGCCACACCTCACGTCACACCGGCGACCCAGGTTTGAGAGCAAGCCTGGGTTGTCGGGGGTTGGCAGGGGAGGACAGGATTGAGCATCTGGAGGACTTCCCTCCTGTCCTGGGAGGAAGGGGGGACCCAATCCAGTGCTCTGGTGGCTCCTGGCGGTGGCTGGGGGGCATAGCAGTGCGCGATCCAGCAACCAAGGGGATTGGCTGTGGTGGTGCTCCTGTAGGCATGCGCACCCACGCTGGATGCATTGCACGTCCAAGCCTAAAAAGAGGAGGGACGAAAAACTTGAAAACTCCTGGCTCTTGGACGAGGTGATGACAGCCGGACTTTCCTGGCTGGTTCCCCCCTGCCTCATCCCACTCCTGGCCTGGCTGTCTAGATTTCAGACAAGGACACCCGGTAAATGGATGGATGGGTGACCCGGCCCTGGGGTTATAGATCCAGGGAACCGGTTGTGGTCAGCGAACAAGGGTGGGGTATCCAGCCAGGGGATTTCAGGTGGGGAGTTAGGAGCTGTAGCCGAGTGGGTTCGCCTGAGAGATGCTCCAAGATGCTAGGAGATAAAACAGAATTGCAAAAAAAAAAAAAAGGACCTTAGGGATTTGATCGCATGTTCTGGTGGTAGTCAGATGTCCACTGGTGAGCTCCGTCACGGCCTGCCTCTGTAAACAGTAATTTCAGGCTATAGTGAATTTTCCCTTTTTAGTTTTTTTCCTCTCACTTTACTGTTTGTTTAATTTACCAATCGCTTGGTTTAGACATTCCCTCCACCTTGCTAGCGCTATCTGACTCAATTAACCTCTGGGTTGCTGGAAACACACCCCTTATTTAAATGTTTCCATTGAGGTCATCATCAGGGCGGTTCTTTAAAGTGATACTACACTGCTCACAAGGTTTTTTACTACCTTACTGTCACTTTTTGGTTGCAGGCTTATATTTTACTGCACTGCTCAAATGGCTTCTGAAAATGTTCCTGACAATCTAATCATTATGCGGGAAGAAGCTGAAATGAATGTTAAAAAGTGCCCTCTAGACATTATCTCTAATGGTACTGACAACAATGGCTCTGAATCTAAGAAAATAGCCACGGAAGGCCCTCTCACTATAGCTCATTTTGAATATATCATGCATGAAATTGGGAAGCTGACATTAACTTTAACTGAGACGGATAGTGACATAAAAGAAGTTAAAAAAGAACTGGCTATTCGATCAAGAAAAATCTCTGATTTAGAATTAGCAGTTTAGAGGATTTATGTGCTAAGGAACAGTCTGAACGCATTAACAACTCTTGCAAAATTTCTAATTTGATTGATGAAATAGAGGATCTGGAGAACAGAGGTCGTAGAAATAATCTGAGGGTGTTTGGTTTAAAAGAAGGAATTGAGGGGTCTAACCCTATTGAATTTGCTAACAGGCTCTTTATTAATATACCAGGTCCCCCTGCTGGCGCTTCCACATATTTCACAGAGAGGGCACATCGCTCCCTAAAGCTCATGCCTGCTAAAGGCAAAAAGCCCAGGTCATTTGTTCTACGCTTCCTTGATTTTCAACAGAACGTTAGTATACAGCGTGCTCTGAGATACCACCTCAATTAACTTTCAAGGATGTACAATAAAGGTATTTAATGATCTGTCCCCTGAGACATTTAAGAAGAGGGATGCTTTTTTTCCTCTTAAACAACGGCTCAGGGAAGCTGGCTTAAACTAAACTGAAGATGTGGGCTCCATCTGGCAATAAAGAGTATAATGGTATAGAGGCAGCAAAGCAGGGTCTACACAAGGATTTTCCTGAATTGTTCAAGAACTTTCAGTTTAATGCCTAGAGTTATTCAATCAAACATACTATGGTTTGACTTGTTTTGGCTTACACATGACCCCTGAGGTTTTAATATTTTGGCCATTTGGTGTGATGGTTTAATTTTGGACGCACTTCTGGTTGGCAGCGGGGGTTCTGGGGTTTGGTCGCACGGTTGTAAGGATACTGTCTTTACTATTTATAAAAGTCATGTTCTGGAGTTTGGGGGGGGGGGTTCACACAGGCAACCTTTGCAGTTGGCTAAGCATTATTACTGTTTTTAACTTCATGTGTGCTCTTTTGCATTATGAGAGGAACTATCGATGTTATTAGGTCCTTGATGGTAGTACTATGAACCTCCAAATTAGCAGTTGGGGATACAGACCCGCCGGGTAGGCTCACTGGAGTAAATCTGTTACTCTCCATTATGTTAGTAGATGAAGAGTGCTTTCCCTGATTTACATAACCTCTCTTTTAAAGGGGACAGGAACTGATTGCTTATGTGCTGCTGTTTGAAATGTCTCTAGTTTCATAAATTATATTCATACCTCTAAAGTATTTCTATTTAACCATGCCTGAATAAAAGTCAAAGCTGTCAGTTGTGTTTTGTATTGTTTTGTTTTTTGTATGGACAACATTCCGTGCAGTTCCTTTCATGAAACCAAGAATTTTGGAGTTTTGACTATGTCACTTCATGGTTTCAGAACCTTGGGAACTTTATTAATAAGTTTATGCTCACATTTCTGAACCATGAAGTGACATAGTCAAAACTCCAAATTCTTGGTTCCATGAAAGGAACTGCACAGAATGTTGCCCATACAAAGAAAACAATACAAAACCCAACTGACAGCTTCAGCTTTTATTCAGACACAGTTAAATAGGGATCCTTTAGAGGTATTAATATAATCTATGAAAATAGAGACATTTCAAACAGCTGCACATAAGTAATCAATTCCCATCCCCTTTAAGGCTGTGCCCTTATGGACCTGGATTTTCTCCTTTGTTGCTGTAAATGAGCTTATGGTAACTGAGTGTGGGAATGCAAGTTTCATACTTCGCTGGTATTTGTAACTTGTGTCTGTGTGATTTTGAATCCCTTCTCTCTTTCAAAGGAAAAAAAAAAACTCTCTCTCTTTACCTTTTCTAAGTGGCCTCTGCTGTCCTCCTACCTCCAGGCTACCTTATCTGGATACTGTAGCTGTCGACTGGGCGGGTGTCTCGAGATTACACCACCCTGAGCCGACTGAATTTTCTCCTTGGGGCCGCTTTCGTGAGGTTGCTTTTACTCAGTCAGAACCTGTATACAAAAAAATCAGTTTTCACCGCCCCTTTTATTTTTTAATTTTTGCCTGCAGCCCAGCTCTGTGTCAGTTCGGAGGCTCAGGACAACATGGTGCTTTGTTACAGGTGCTCTAACAGGTGCACTGTTGGGTCCTAAATCAAAACAACTTTTGTCCACCACAGAAGACTGCCTTTTTATATGACTTTTACAAAAAATTGTTATAACTATGCCTTCCGGGGTATTTGCTGGGGAAAGAAATTTTTTTTTTTGCTTCTCTTCTTTTCTGGCCTCAAGGGTTTACAATTTCATAAAAGAATATGTGATGCACCTATTATTATGAACTATTGCTTTCACATATTTTGTGTTGTTGGTTAGGGGACAGGAAATCCTTTCTAACTGGCAGCTGTTTATTAAGTTCTTATTTTCAGAAATGATTTGCATTCCCCTAAATTATCCATATGTAACTGAACCTGAATAAAAAGTGATACAAAAACTATATTTTACATTGTTTTGTTTTCATGGGCAGCATTCTGTTACAGTTCTCTTCAAAGAAACTGTGATCTGGAGTTTTAACTATGTCAAGATTTGTGCACAGAATAATAATTATGAGCAGTTGCCCTATCAGAACTATGCTTAAGAGTTCTGTGCACAAACAGTGACATAGTTAACACTCCAACATGGTTCCATGAAGAGAACTGTAACAAATGCTGCCCATAAAAACAAAACAATGCAAAATACAGTTTTTGTATCACTTTTTATTCAGCTATAGTTAACTATAGAAAATTTAGGGGAATGCATATAATTTCAGAGAATAACAACTTTGTAAACAGTTGCCAATTAGAAATGATTTCCTGTCCTCTTTAACTTCCTGTTATACAATGGTTGCATGGGCTTTTCTATTTACGGCCTCAAAAGTTAAATAGTTAAAATATTCTCTCCTCAGGATGTGCGAGTATGGGTGGGTTGTAATACCGTTTATGAGTTTCAATAGTGGGTACCTGGTGAGATAAGCTGCGCTGTTGCTGGGATGATCTGATATGATTGGACACCCCAGTATATATATGTAACCCCCCTGCAAATGGGGGTTCCCAAAAGACTTCCAGGAGCTTGCTTGAATGCTCCAAGCCTGAATGGTGTTTGGCATTTAAGCCATTTATTAGTGAGTGTTTTTAGAACCTCTGGTACTGTCTCTTTAAGAGCTGTCTGCTTGCAGACATAATTAGTTTGTATGGGGGACTGTGTGTTTCTTTGATTGAGTACCACTCAAGCTGCTGCCAATTCACTTCATTTTTGCAGTCACTAGGAGTGCAAAGGGAACCTATCTGAAAGATGTAACTGTTTGCCAGAAATTATTTAGAGTAATAATGAAATTACAGTTTGTCTAACCTGCTTTCTTTGCAGTCAGAACTGTGTCTGCTAGTTCCCCATTCTAGTTTTGAACTGCTGAACAGGACCAATCAGTGTGGGGTAAGCTAGCTCTAAAATGGTGCCTTGGACGAATCAGAACTTGGACTCATAATCTGAGCCAGCCACAAGAGGATTGTATGGGCAGTGACTCTAGGAGATGTAGTTTAGACTTCAGTGCCTTTTTGGACCAAAAGCAGCAGTCTATTGTGAGTGACAGCCAATCCAGTCAAGAACTGGGAGGAACTCAAAGGAAGTGCCCGCGGTTTTGTCGGTTGGAGTTTGAGTTGAGCTTTGGCAGTGAAGAAGGAAGGAGCCCTGTGCTTTTTCAGTGTGCAGTTTTAGTCAAAAAAACGTGTGTAAGGCCCAGAATTCCGGTCTGCAGCTTATGTAACTGCTTGTTAGGACTGAATCCGTCCTGTGAAAAGAATCAAAGGATCTCTGAAGAGTAGAAACCAGGCTCACCCTGTAGAAGACTAGAGGAATTGCTGAAAATTGCACTCGGTCTGTCAGGAACTGAATCTGCTGTGTGTTCTCCTGGGTATTGTGCAGTAATTGCGATCGGGATACAAATGCAACCTGCCTGGTATAGTGCTTTCTTTTATATGGATGTGTGAAGAGGTTTGTGTACCTCAAGTGAGCCCTGCTGACATTGAAGGACCCTATCTTATTTGGAGGTCGTGAGTACTAATTCAGGGTCGCTCCCTGTTGAATTGCCACATTAAATCCAAATGGAATTACTGTACTGCTGACTGTTTAATTCTCCTTTTCTCTGTGTGAAAGGGCCCCTACCAGCTGCCACGGTTTGGACTAGCCACTAGGGCTTGGGTACCCAGGGACAGTAACTGATAGGGATAGGCCTGTGCACAGAGCCATAGGTAGATTATTAGAGTGATAAGCTAATTAACCTGATTTCCCCCTGTCCTTGTTATATCCCCCTAAATACATCAGAGCTGCTTGTTTCAGCAAAGTTATACTGCCTGAGGTATTTGTCTATGTTAAAGTACTGTACTGTGATTGTTGCACTGTATCTCATTTCACAGGAGGTCCCAGTGCCGGAACCAGACCTGGGGGTAAGTGTATACTGTGAAGGTAATTCTGATATATTGTGTGGGCCACTAGTGGGAAGAAAGGGGGTTGCAGTGTCCCAGAGGGCTGTGACCAAGTTAGTTTAACTATTGCAACCCTGACCTCTGGGTGGAGGCACCCGCCATTGGATCCAGGCCCCTCAACCTGTTAGTGGCAAATCAGGCAGGGGTAGTAGCCCCTGGGATAGCGCCATCTAGGGTTACATCTTGGAGGCTCACCGCTGGGATTGTGTGTCCTCTAGTGGCCATATTCTGAACCACTGTTAAGAAAAAAATGGGTACCCGACAGAAGTGGCTGTGCACCGGCTGGTGGAGTGGTGTACTGGGGAGGAGATCAACCCCAAAATGCTATGCTTATCCTGGACATCCCCTGGGTATCAATACGGACACTGTGCAGGGAGTACTTTCCAAGGTGGAAGGTTTACAAAACCCTGTGGTGGTGGGTCGGCATGCTAATCTGCTCACCCACACTTCCTGGCCCTAGTAGAGTTTAAGGATCCCATAGATAGCTCCAAAGTGCCACAGACCATTACCCCAGAGGAGCCCTCACTGCTTGGAGAGTGATAACTAAGGACAGTAAAGACCGGGGAATCAGCCCCCACCACTATCTGAAACTTTTGAGGAGAAATTTGCTGAATGGTTGCTGGGAGAGGGGAAAACTGTGGAGGACTTGAAGAAACTATTCTTGCCACCTGGGGCTGTTCCTCCCGCAACACCCTCTCCTGCTCCAGTGCCCGTAATGGTGGCTGAACCAATGCAGACTCCTATTTCTGCACCTGCCATTAGTCACGACTCTTACCGAAGGTTGAGGATCTTCTCTGGCACCCTCCCACCCCAAAGGGAGGATGACTGAGGAGACCTGGATAGAACTATGTTGCCCCCAAGTGCTAGAATGGCAATGCTCGGAAGGCGAACGTTAAAGAGTGGTTAGTGAGGCCTCCGAGGTCCTGCCCTGGCTACCATCCGTGCTAAACGGGCCAGTAACCCTGAAGCGACTGCACAGGCCTATCTTGAGGCCTTGGAGAATGTGTATGGGAGCCCAGATTCTGATGAGGACCTATGGTGGAGAGTAAGAAATGCACAACAGTACCAAGGGAGTTGTTGTCTGTGTATGTCTCGGCTGGAAAAATTGTTGCAAGAATGCCTCAGAAAGGGTAGTTTGCCAGCGATTGAACTAAACCGAACCAGACTGGACAGAATCCTTAAGTCTGCCCCTTCTCAGAACTGCTGTTGCTTCAGTTACGCCTGGCAAATCGACTGGAATCCCCACCCTCCTATGATGAGTTAATGAGAGAAATTGAGGAGTTGAGAAAAGGCGACCTCGGGAGGTACCTGCACCAACAGCTGTGGCTACGACCCGAGTGACTGAGGGTGACCCATCAAGTGAAGTTCAGGGGCAGAGGTTGACAGTCAATGAGTGCTCTGACAAGGAAAAAGATATGCCACAATGGGGCGAACTGTTGAGAGAGATCCGGGAATTCAAAAACAGTCCCTTTATGAAGGCCACGCCTGCAAGTACGGGCCCTGACCTATATCCGACTGCATCTGCTATGGGGGTGGGGGTACCCACCCATGTATCTCCTGCTGATAACAGCTCCAAACTCAATTCCTTGACCATGGAAGTGGAGAAACTGACGAGATGTCTCCAAATGCTTATCACGCCGCAGACAGAGATGGCACCCAGGTTTCCAGTTAGTAATACCCCCGCCCTGGCTCCCAGTGTGGCGCCTCGGCCAGCTCAAACTCCAGAAAGTATGTTTTGCTATAATTGTGGGAAAGATGGGCACATGAAAAGGGAATGCCAGTCCCAAAGACACTGACAAAGTTGCATATAGGCTACAAGGAGGCTTGAGTAATCAGTGGTTAAGAGGTGACGACATGATCCCAGTGAGGGCACCAAAATGTTAATTCCGTCCTTTTGGCAAGGTCAGTTGCCCAGGCCCCACTACCGCCTCTCCAGACTGGTCCAGAATAGTGGGTCCCTCCATGGAGACCACTGTAAAGGTGAATGGAGTGTCTACAAGAGCTGTATTAGACAGTGGCTCCCAAGTGACAATTATGTTCCAGGATTGGTATCAGAAGCATTTGTCAGACGTACCCTTACAACCATTAGAAGGACTGCATGTATGGGGGTTAAGTGAGAAGGCCTACCCCTATTCTGGGTATATCCGAATTTGGCTGTCTTTCCCCACCTCCGTGGCTGGAGTGGCCGAACAAGTAGAGACCCTAGCCTTAGTGTGTCCCCCACTGGACTGTATGATGGTGTCCTTTTGTTGATTGGAACAAATGCTCATATGTTCGGAAGGCTGGCACAGTTGTGTTATGAAAACAGGGGTCAAAGACTAGTAGAGCTTTAAGAGTTCGGCTTTAATTAAGAAGGCCTATGAGGCACAGAGATGCTGAAAAACAGAACCAGAGGAACGGTCGGAATTGTATGGAAGAAGGATCCTGAGTCTCTGATCCTGGCGCCAAATGCCCAGTGTACCTTACAGGGAGAGGTCCGTATCAGAAAGGATGTTAAGAATAAAATATTAATGTTGGATGCACCAGGCGATGAGAAAATTGCCAGAGGGACTGCTGGTCAAGCCTAGTATTTTGCCGCTAGAGCCCATGCTTATGCCAGAAGGGTAATGGTCCAAGTTCATAATGTGTCTGAAAGAGACATTCGAGTAAACAGAGGTTGCATCCTGGCTAATGTGCATTGTGCAGACACTGCAGTGCTACACAGCAGCAAGAGTTCAAGGAAGAATGACAGAGTAGCTCTGACTTGTTTGATTTCGCGACTCCGCTGCCAGCTGAATGGAAAGTGAGGATCAGTGAGAAGCTTGCCCAGAGACCAGGTGTTTTCTTTAAAGGAATGGGATGTAGGATCGTGCAAGGAGCTGAGCACAATATCCGGCTGCATGACGAAGACCATTCGTGAGAGGTCTCGAGCCTGGCACCTGCTGACATAGATGATGTGAGAGCGGCATCTGCAAGAGATGTTAGCTGCTGGTGTAATACAAGAATCCAGAAGCCCTTATGCTTCCCCATTGTGGTAGTGAGGAAAAGAATGGAACAGCAAGGATGTGTGTGGATTATCGCACCTTAAACGGCGGACTATCCTGATCAGTACACAATGCCCGCATTCAGGATGCTTTGGACTGCCTAAGCGGGAGCAAGTGGTTCTCTGTGCTGGATCTCCGCAGTGGGTACTACCAGATCCCGATGGCCCCAGAGGACCGTGAGAAGACAGCCTTTATCTGTCCGCTTGGCTTCTATGAATTCATGAGGATGCCTCAAGGATTTCAGGTGCCCCAGCCACTTTTCAGCGATTGATGGAGCGTGCAGTGGGGGACATGAACTTACTAGAGTGCCTGGTATACCTAGATAATGTTATTGTGTTTGGCAGCTCACTGGAGGAACATGAGGCAGATTATTTAAGGTATTGGACCGACTGGAGGACTTTGACCTAAACTGTCCATTGATAAGTGTCAATTCTTTCAAACATCAGTAAAGTATGTGGGACACATAGTATCCACCGAGGAATAGAGACCGACCCAAGTAAAGTTGAGGCCTTGACCACCTGGCCACAGTCAAAAATCTAAAAGAACTGCAAAGATTCCTGGGATTCTGTGGTTATTATGAGCTTCATCAAGGACTATTCAAGAGTGATCCGCCTTTACTTAACCTTACTCAAGGGTATCCCCAACCCACAAAATACCAAAGTCAGCGTCCTCAAGACTGAAAAGTGTATTTTCATCCGAGTGAAGTATTTGGGGCCCGCTGGACTCCTGATTTGAGACTGCTTTTCATGAGATCATATATCAACTACCCATGCTCCAGTGCTGGCCTATGCCGATCCAAGAAAACCTTACGTCCTGCACACTGATGCTAGCTTGCAAGGGTTGGGGGCTGTGTTGTACCAAAACACGAGAATGGCCTGAGACCAGTGGCCTTTGCCAGTAGAAGCCTGACCCCATCCGAAAAGAACTATCCTGTACATAAGTTAGAGTTCCTAGCTTTGAAGTGGGCTATTGTTGACCAATTCCATGAGTACTTGTATGGGGCTAAAATACTAGTAAAAACTGACAATAATCCTTTGACCTATGTGCAGACCTCAGCTAAGTTGGATGCCACTGGCCATAGGTGGCTTTCTGCATTATCTACATATGACTATGCTCTTGAATACCGAGCAGGTCTGAACCACATGGATGCTGATGCTCTCTCCTGGAGGCCTGTTTCCCAGAATTATTGGGTCCGATTGGCAGAACCTGACATTTGGGCACTCTGCCGGAAGTTTGACAGGGAGGAACAAATGTCCACGGACGCAGTGGACTGCATGGTGGATTGCTTGGGAGCCTCTGAGAATTGCATACCTGCTGCTTATTGCCACTTTTCTGCAATAGACATTGGTGCACTGCCTCAGCTGGACAATGACAGTATTGGCGGGCTCAATCCGCGATCCCATGATCAAAGCAGCTTTAGAAGCCCTCTATGCAGGAAAAGATGTCCAAATTAAGCTCCACTGATTTGAGAACTGCACTGTTATACAAAGAAGGTCCTAAGTTGAAACTGATCAATAAACTGTTATACAGAGAAACAGTAGACAGAGGGGACAAGTAGACAAACAACAACTAGTGCTGCCCACTGCCTTTCGAGACTCAGTACTGAGGTCCTCGCACAACCACGTGGGGCACCTTGGTATAGACAGAACACTTGACTTGGTGAGATCCAGATTCTATTGGCCTAAGATGGGGGCTGATGTGGAGCAACACATTCGAACTTGTAGTCGCTGCTTACAGAGAAAGCTTTGCCCCAGAGGGCTGCCCCTTGTTAACATCACCACCAGTGCACCCATGGAGCTGGTCTGTATTGATTTTCTGAGTTTGGAGTCAGATCAAAGAAATATCAGTAATGTGCTGGTGGTCACTGACCATTTCACGAGATATGCCCAAGCTTTCCCACCAAAGACCAGAAAGCATCCACTGTGGCCAAAGTACTTGTGAAAACTTTTTGTTCACTATGGGGCTCCACAAAGAATCCATTCTGATCAAGGAAGAGACTTTGAGAGTCGTCTGATCAAAGAGATGCTTTCTCTGTGGGAAGTGCGAAAGTCCAGAACCACTCCTTACCACCCCAGGGGACCCACAGCCTGAGCGTTTCAACGCACTTTGCTAGATATGCTAGGCACCCTGCACCCAAAGGACAAGCCTAGATGGAGCCAACAAATTAGCACCCTGGTACATGCTTATAACTGCACCAAAAGTGATGCCACTGGATTCTCCCCTACCGCCTGATGTTTGGAAGAAAGCTCGACTACCAGTAGATGTGTGTTTTGGGGTCTCTCCTGATGGGGTTCAAGCTGACAACTATTTACAGTATGTGCAAAGTTAAAGGCCCAGCTAACTCATGCGTACCAACTGGCTCAAACCATGGCTGCCAAAGAAATCTGGCCAACAAAGAAAGGTATGATAAAAGGTGAAAGCACAGGAACTCCAGGAGGGAGATCGGGATTGCTAAGAAATCTGGGACTGCATGGCAAGCACAAGATTGCTGACAGATGGCACCATCTCCCTCACATTGTAGGGGGCAAACTAGATGATCTGCCAGTGTACAAAGTAAGGCCTGAGAATAATTCAAAAGATGTAAAACAATGCATAGAAATCATTTACTGCCCATTGGACAAATCTTAATTGAGTCTGAGCCCTAGAAGATGCCCCTCTGGACCAGTGACTAGAGCTGCTGCTAAGAAAAGATCAAGAAAGTCTGCACCTACAGAAGCAAAGTTAAAGTGTTCCCCTCCACAAGTCCCAGTTGAGCATGACTGTCAGTCCATATCGGAAGAAAGTGAGAGTGACTTTGAATACTATCCTTCTTACGAACTGAGTCAATTGTTGGGCAATCCCTAGTCAATACTGGAGATGAAGCTGGGCCTTCTGGACTGTCTGAGCCCCAGCTTCATCCCTGGAGCCAATGCTCCCAGAAAGTGAAGTGCAAAGCATCAGATCAGATGAAATGGAATCATTGTGCATGGTTGAACTGTTTGAGCTTTCAGGAGGAAAATGATAGATTGGGGCAGACTGGTGATACACCCGAACAAGAAGAGTATTTTGAGTGCCCTGACAGTCCACTGCCAGTGTCCAGAAAGCTCTCCATGCGAGCCAAATGTTGTGGACTCAGAAACTGTAACTCCTGGAGCTGAAAGTGCCCAAGTTCTAGCCTCTCTACCCCCATGGAGACTCCTGACAAGTGAGGACAATGCTGAAAATGAGGCTCAGAGTGCAGAGACTATAACAGTTCCCCTAGAAAGACTGGTCGAGCTGTAAAGCCTGTGGTGCACCTCAGTTATGATTCACTTGGGAGGCCTGTGGACTTGCCTCTCAATGTTGTCCATAAAGGATGTATGTGTCCCGAGCTCATTGCCCAAACTGAGCATCAGTGCTAACTCCAAGTTACTTGTGTTGCCCTCTAAGTATGGTGCCCTTGCCCATCCAGCCCCAAGGTAACTGATAGGGAAGGGCCCCTCTCTTCAGGTTTCATGTACAAGAGGTAATAACTTGAGTTATGGTACAATGTGTATGTAATACTGTGTAAAGAGTGACGTACTGCAATGTTTCAGAAATGTGTTCTTGGTAAAATGATATATTGACTGATGATTACATATGCGAGCCTAATGCAAATGTATATGGTTGCAGTTGAAACTTATGAGTGCTTCCTTGGCGGAGTCAAGCTTTCCCAAACCAGGAGGGTGTAACCCCCTGCAAATGGGGTTCCCAAAAGACTTCCAGGAGCTTGCTTGAATGCTCCAAGCCTGAATGGTGTTTGGCATTTAAGCCATTTATCAGTGAGTGTTTTAGAACCTCGGTACTGTCTCTTTAAGAGCTGTCTGCTTGCAGACATAATTAGTTTGTATGGGGGACTGTGTGTTTCTTTGATTGAGTACCACTCAAGCTGCTGCAATTCACTTCATTTTTGCAGTCACTAGGAGTGCAAAGGGAACCTATCTGAAAGATGTAACTGTTTGCCAGAAATTATTTAGAGTAATAAAGAAATTACAGTTTGTCTAACCTGCTTTCTTTGCAGTCAGAACTGTGTCTGCTAGTTCCCCATTCTAGTTTTGAACTGCTGAACTGGACCAATCAGTGTGGGGTAAGCTAGCTCTAAAATGGTGCCTTGGACGAATCAGAACTTGGACTCATAATCTGAGCCAGCTACAAGAGGATTGTATGGGCAGTGACTCTGGGAGATGTAGTTTAGACTTCAGTGCCTTTTGGACCAACAGCAGCAGTCTATTGTGAGTGACAGCCAATCCAGTCAAGAACTGGGAGGAACTCAAAGGAAGTGCCCGGTTTTGTCGGTTGGAGTTTCAGTTGAGCTTTGGCAGTGAAGAAGGAAGGAGCCCTGTGCTTTTTCAGTGTGCAGTTTTAGTCAAAAAACGTGTGTAAGGCCCAGAATTCCGGTCTGCAGCTTATGTAACTGCTTGTTAGGACTGAATCCGTCCTGTGAAAAGAATCAAAGGATCTCTGAAGAGTAGAAACCAGGCTCACCCTGTAGAAGACTAGAGGAATTGCTGAAAATTGCACTCGGGTCTGTCAGGAACTGAATCTGCTGTGTGTTCTCGGGTATTGTGCAGTAATTGCGATCGGGATACAGATGCAGCCTGCCTGGTATAGTTTTCTTTTATATGGATGTGTGAAGAGGTTTGTGTACCTCAAGTGAGCCCTGCTGACATTGAAGGACCCTATCTTATTTGGAGGTCGTGAGTACTAATTCAGGGTCGCTCCCTGTTGAATTGCCACATTAAATCCAAATGGAATTACTGTACTGCTGACTGTTTAATTCTCCTTTTCTCTGTGTGAAAGGGCCCTACCAGCTGCCACGGTTTGGACTAGCCACTAGGGCTTGGGTACCCAGGGACAGTAACTGATAGGGATAGGCCTGTGCACAGAGCCATAAATAGATTATTAGAGTGATAAGCTAATTAACCTGATTTCTCCCTGTCCTTGTTATATCCCCTAAATAAATCAGAGCTGCTTGTTTCAGCAAAGTTATACTGCCTGAGGTATTTGTCTATGTTAAAGTACTGTACTGTGATTGTTGCACTGTATCTCATTTCACAGGAGGTCCCAGTGCGGAACCAGACCTGGGGGTAAGTGTATACTGTGAAGGTAATTCTGATATATTGTGTGGGCCACTAGTGGGAAGAAAGGGGGGTTGCAGTGTCCCAGAGGGCTGTGACCAAGTTAGTTTAACTATTGCAAACCCTGACCTCTGGGTGGAGGCACCCGCCATTGGATCCAGGCCCCTCAACCTGTTAGTGGCAAATCAGGCAGGGGTAGTAGCCCCTGGGATAGCGCCATCTAGGGGTTACATATACATACATAGATACATACATAGACAGTGTCGGCAGATAAGGGCCTATGGCCCACCCAGTCTGCCCATTTAAGTTTGTAAGTTCAGTTTATGTTTTCCAGGAAGTCTGTTGCCCCTTACCCCTGACCTCCACAATTCCTTTATGTCTATCCCATGTATTCTTAAATCCCGTGATTGTTTCAGCCCCCACCACTTCCTCTGGCAGGGTGTTCCACTTGTCCACCACCCGTTCTGTGAAGAAATTCTTCCTCACGTTTCCTCTGAATCGTCCTCCCTCCAACTTCATCCCATGCCCTCTAGTCCTGGAACATCTTTTCCGCTTAAAAATAGTGCATTCCTGCACCCTGTTCCTCCCTGTAAGATACTTGTATGTCTCTATCATATCCCCCTCTCTCCCTCCTCTCCTCCAGGGAGTACATGTTCAGTGCCTTCAACCTGTCCTCATAGGACTTGTGATGCAATCCATGCACCATCTTTGTTGCCCTCCTCTGAACCTTCTCTACCCTGTCTATGTCCTTACCCCTTACTGTGAAACAAGTATTCTATGGTATTTTATTGCCATTTACATAGAACCTGCCCCCTTCATTTATTTATTATGAGGACTAGAGTGTTTTACCTACATTTCCATGTTATGTAGTTATAGAGCTCCCCCTCCCCTTATGGGGGGTTCTCTGTCTCCTTCCTCCCTTAGTTCACTAGCATTTAGATTCATAGGAGGAGCGTTTAGCCCACACTCGAACTGCATTCGGTAATGGTTATGGGTCTGGGGATTGCTGTAGTTTGTAACCTACTTTTACCAGTTATTGCGGTACTGTTTCATTTTATGAGTGTTTTGGCTATTTATTATCTTGTGAGCTCAATGTTTATACTGCGAGATGGGGGTAGTGTCCTCTTTCCATATTTCCTCTTTCCTTTACTACTTTTTTCTCTTCCTTTCCTGGCTTACTCCTCTCTTATCCAGTTACTTCAATACTGAGCACAGGGCGATTGTCATTGTCAGCCTTTTAGTCTGGGAGGTCAGCTATGGTTGCTGCCTAGCAATCTTAGAATTACTTATGGTTTTTATATATGGCAGGTCACAATGATTTAGTATTAATCTCATGGAATGTTAGGGGCCTGAACAATAAGGTTAAAAGATATTCAGTTTTAAGGCATTTAAGTAGACATAGTCTTTCTGCAGGAGTCTTACTTAAAATCGGATTATTATAATCTAATGCATAGAGAGAATGGATGGGTCAGGTTTTTGGTTTGGGAAACAAAACGTGCAGGGGTTTTGATTCTTTTTAGCAGGACCACACACTTCCATGTTTTCACCCAAATAGGAGACCCTAACGGTCATTTTGTGATTGTTACATGGTCAGCTGGGAGAAGAGACTTTAACTTTAGTTAATCTTTATGGCCCAACTAATACCGCTCATGAGGTGTTTGATAAAATCCAAAAAGAAATCTTTGATCTACCCCAAGGTGACCCTTATCATTGCAGGGGATGCCAATGCCGCCCTGGACCCCATTCTGAACAGATCTACTTTTAGACCAGTGGGTTCTAAGCTGGATAGAGATTTTCAGGTACTGACTTCAAATTTACGTCTCACTGATATTTGGCGTCTCTTACACCATGACGTTAAAGATTACACTTTTTGGTCGGTCTGCCATCAGTCTAGTTCCAGACTGGATTATATTCTTGTAGATAAGGACATTGTTACCAGGGCAATCTCTGCAGAAATTAAACCAACAGTGATTTCTGATCATTCTCCAGTTACTTTGATTTTCTCTAAGGGAACTAGCAGTGAAAGGACTAAACGGTAGCGAATTAACAATTCAGTTTTAAACAACGATGATAGGCTTGATGACATTTGTGCACATCTTAAAGAGTTCCTAGATCTTAATAAACCAGAAAACACTTCTTGGGGTAATTTATGGGATATACTTAAATGTTGGCTGAGGGGGGTGCCTAATTGGTGCTGGAGCAAAACAGAAAAGGGAAAGACTGGCTAGACAAACTGAGCTGCTACTTAAAATAGAACAGGCTGAGAAAAAACTAATCAGTTCTGATTCCTTAACAGTTTGGGAGGCTTGCTCGAAGGCAAAAATGGAATATAATGAATTAATTACAGAGGATGTGGAATTTACAGTTAGACAAGCTAAAATTAAATATATTGATATAGGTCCTAGGGCTTTTAAAACTTTGGCAATACGCTTAAAACAAAACTCCGTTTCTACTTGTATCCCTTCCTTAAAAGCATTAACCAATGGTGAGATTTTGATAAAATACAAATCTATTAGTGAAGAATTCTTTAGGTTCTATATAAATATATATTCAGCGGATCCTGTATGTTCCAATACTTCCCTCAGAGATTTTCTAAATGATGTAGAGGTCCCCACAATTGATGCAGAGGTGTCAGAGACCTTAAATCAGGAGATTTCGGTGAAAGAAATAATCTGTGCTATCAGTTCTTTAAATACAAGTAAAACACATGGGCCAGATGGCTACTCTGTAAATTTCTAACAGGCCTTAAGAAATGAACTGGCACCTTTACTAAAAGAGGTATTTGAGGAAGCACTGGAAAAAGGGTCACTCTCTGGGGATCAAACTAGAGACCTCGTAACTTTTATTCTCAAACATGGAAAGGACTTGCAAGACTATAATAGTTACAGACCTATTTCTCTCATCAATACTGATGTTAAAATTCTGGTCAAAATTTTAGCTTGTAGAATAGAAAAAGTGACTCCTCTCCTTATTACTTCCAACCAAATGGGATTCATGAAGGGGTGTATTTCTTCTGATAATACAAGGAAATTGTTTCATGTATTAGAAGTAGCTAATAAATCCACATCTCCCTGTGGACTGTTATCACTGGATGCAGAACAAGCCTTCGACAGGGTTCTCTGGTCTCACATTTTTGAGGTTCTAGAGCTCTACAAATTCCCCAAGAAGTTTATCGATTATGTGCGACTTCTTTACACAAATCCCACATCTGCTATGGTTACTAATAGCATAGTATTTGTGACAGGGAGCTCCTGCCACTTTTGAGGACTGACCTTTTCTTAAACCTGTTGCAACAGTTCTTCTATTTCTTAGCCTAATCTATCCTTTACAATTTCTAGTCCATAAGGTTGGCCACCTATGGACACCCCCTTCCCTTTCTTGACTATGCTATAGTGTCTTTAATTTTCCTTTTCCCTCTCAGGTCCTCATACAGGGAAGTTATTCTGGTGACCTCCAAACATATGTAAAACAGGTTGTGTTTATTGTTGTTGGATTTAATAAGTAATAGCACTATGTCATAAAATACCTTGATCTATATACCTTATGTATATGAAACCTGTAAATGTTGAAAATACCATGGCACTAGGTGTTTTTGATAATGGTAAAAAGTACTAGGTGACTATTATAGAAAGTAAGTTAGTTGTGCTATTTAAAATGCATGTAAATTGCTGTAAACTGAACAAGTCTTAAATTTCATGGTTATTTGCAAATCTCTCATGATGCTTTGCATTATAGAAGTATGTATGATGTTGTGTTTCCATAGGGAGCTGGAGAGTTTCAGCCAACTTTTTTGTAGAACAAATAGTGGGAAGGGGACTCAGAAAGCCTGGGAGGGGTGACATTGGAGGGTTTGTCTGGGGAGATGTCCGGTTCAATGGGTACATCCAGACCTTCTAAATCACTATGATCCTCATCATCTTGTTCTGGATAGTCTTCTTCCCCCTCCCACTCCAATTCATAATAGGCATCCGGATCGTAATCTGATGGAGTAGGATTCAACTGAACCAACTGCCTGGCCGAAGACGTCGGTTCGCACGGAACTGATCGAAAGTGATTAAATAATACTTATTGCTTTGGCTATCTCATCAGCGGTTGGAGTACACAGTTCTGGATCCAAACCGGCTGATTTCCTTTTTCTTTTCACTGGAACCGACCCCTCCGAGTCGGATCTCCTTTTGCCCGAGGTATCGCCCAGGTCAGTGGGCACCTCCTCAGGTTCAGCTGCAACTGAACCGGGCTGGCCATCTGGGTCAGCGGACTTCTCGGCCTCCCTTTCCTTTAGCCTACTCATTCTTTTATCCATAGTGGCTTTGGGAAAATTTTTTACAGATCTGGCAGTCTGTTTTGAGGTGGTCAAACCCCAGACAATAAACACAGACGAGGTGAGGATCAACTTTAGCAAAAGCCTCCCCACACTCACCACAGTGTTGAAACCCAGTGTACCCAGTTTTCTTTTTGGGTTTCTCAGATATGGCCAGACTTAACAGCTGTTACGCCAGGTAATACTCTCCGATCAGTAACCAACTGTGTTACGGGTTGTGGAAAGAAACCAGTAAAAGTCTGTTTTTTTTGGAACTGATCGTAACTGGCACATCACTACAAATTATAAAGGAAGAAATTCAAACAGAAACAGTCAGTTTCCAACTGGACCGACTGCTAGGTAACTGAAAAAATTACAATTTCCACAGAATGAAACAAAAAAACAGTTCACTACCTATCTACACACTTACTGTACCGTAGACAGAGACTTGAAAACTGAAAAATAATAAGCTGGTTAAAACTGACACTTTTTATGAAACTTTACCGAACCGAGCGAAGGAGCAATCTCTGGAGCGACTTCACAGTTAGGTGGAGTAAAGAATCTAATGGTTACACTCTGAAGCACCACAGAAAGAGGTTTGAAATCTGAGCTTGAGCTCAACGTACTATACTTCTGCATAGAGTCAACTCTTTCATCTCCGGGGCAGTTCATGTGCTGGGGCTAACTGCGTATGTCAGAATACAGCAAGACTTCATGTTGTTTGAAGAAAGGGCTACAAACTGGTACTGGCAGTCTCCTAGCCTGAACCTGAGGTACTTTCTGTGGGTAGGTCAGACTGGAATGTAAAAGTATGCATCTTTTAGATCCAGTGGCCCTAGCCAATACCTTTCCCCTAGGAATGGGATCATTGTACCCAGCATGACCATCCTGAACCTCTCTTTTTTATTAATTTGTTCAGCTATCTGAGATCTAAAATGGGTTACCACTCCCCATTTATCTTCTGGGTCTGGAGTACCCCGAAAACAGGCCCTTGTCTCAATGTGAGGCAGGGACCTTTTCCACTGCCTTTGCTTCTAGCAGTTTTCTTACTTCCAGTTCTGACAGAATTCTTTCTGTGGGAGAGTATGCTGGAACGCATTTGTGTTTCTGCAATTTTGGACATTTTTGTAACTGCAGAGTCAGGCCACGGTCCATAACCTCCAGGACCCACTTGTCTGTTGTAATGTTTACCTATTCCTGGAAGTAGCAGGCCAGCCTTCCCACCACTGGCAATGCTTGGAAGATGTAGGCAGAATTGTCAGAGGTTTTGTTTTGGTAGAGGCTTGCACGTTTGGATCCCCTGCTGCCTCTGCCTCTATAGTAATCTCTTTGGGGCTGATACTCATGGGGGTGATGGAGTATAGGGTCTTGGGAAGTAGCTCCTGTCCCTGCTTCCCCTACAATAAGGCCTGTAGGATGTAAAGGCCTTTTCCTTCTCACTATTGCTCTCTTAAGTGGTTTTGTATTCAGCCACTTTTTTCATGTACTCCTCTGTTTTGTCACCAAAAAGAGAATCTCCTTCGAACTGGAAATCCATGGCTTTGGTCTGAGTAGTCTGGGAAAGGATGGTCGTCCGTAGCCAGGAGAATCTCCTCAAAGAAACTGCCTGTGCTAGGACTCTTGAGGCAATGTCATTAGTGTCCACAGCTGTGCGGAAGTAGTATTTAGTGAAATCCAGGGCTCACTTTGTTGTGGCAATCAGATTCTGTGCCAGTTCACCATTAGCCTTTTCAGCTAGTGCCAGTACTGTATTTCACAGTGCCTTCTGGGACTGGGCTATATGGGTCACGTAAGTGGCCTGCCTAATAAAGAGTGAAGCTGATGTATACATTTTTTTGGTGATGGTATCCAATTTTCTGGAATCCTTTACAGGGGACTGTGCAGAGAAAGGTACCTTAGCCCGCTTGTATGCAGCCACCTGGACTACACCTTGATGAGCAGGGTAGGATGGGCATACAGGTATTCGACCCCGTCTGTCAACCTGATACTTCTTTTGAAATTTTTTATCTATGGCTGCAGCTGAAGTAGATGCAGACAAGACTTTTAAAGTGTCCTTTCATAATGCTTTATGAATGGGGACCAGCAAGCTCCTTGTAGGAGCTAGCCCCATCGTATCCATAAGTTCTGCATCCTCCTCAGTTTCCTGGGGGGCGGGGGTATGTTGAGGCTGGTTACCATTTGCCTAACAAAGGAGGAAAAAAGATGAGTAGTCCTCCGTAGTCCTTGGAAGGGAGCCAAATTCCTGCTCAGGTGAACCATCTGGTTTAATAGGTTCACCTTCCTTCAACTCTTCACAATACACGTCTTCTCTCCTCTCCACAGGTTGTCGACTGAGCCGGGGAAGGGGCAGACACATTCATAAACCTTACCACAACCTGAAGGCCTGGAAAGAATTTCTATATTTTTGTTGTGTCCTCTGATGAGGGCATCTGTCTTTTGTCCAAAGCCTGCTCCTTTCCTTTTTCAGGGGGAGTGGTAAGGGCATTCTTTTCTTTTGGTTTTTTTCTTGGCAGACACTGTTTCCAGTGCCTGCTCTGAGGCTCTCTTATTTGTATTTTTGCCATTACTGGACTCTGGGTTCCCCCTTTCGGACACCCTGGTATCTTTACTATCTTACAATGCTTGCCTGATGGCTGAGCAGCTTTGCCTTTTTTATCTGTCCCGTTTCACAAGGGCTGCTGTATTTAAAAAGACAAACTTTCCAATGTGTGCTTTCCACCATCATTAGAACTCCCTTACAGCCTTTATTATTTTTTGGTGACATGGAGGCAGACTGAGAAGTCATAAACTCTTCTTGCAGTCCTTTTCTTTTGGGTTTCAGGACAAAAACTTAATACAGAGCTCACAATTAGCAAAAGCATGATCTGACCCTGGCACCTTAAACAAAACATGTGGCAGTCTGCCCTTGTCAGAAGCTAGAAACAAATTTTACAGTTTTTAAAGCCTGTTGGTCCTGTCCTTTTCTTGAGTCTATCAGGCATACCACTTCCTGAAGACCCTGCGAGGAAAAACTCAATCGGTTCCCAAACAGGAGTTCTGACAGAGAAGGTTTTAGTTCTGTCAGAAAAAAGTAGCAGATATGTAAAGAATGCGGTCCTTTTACTAAGAACTGCTAAATAATTACCCAAAAAAATAAACAACAGTGGTTGCAAATTGCCAGCCCGGTGGTATAGAGGGCTGAGGTGTTGGTACCTTACCTCTTACCACGTCGATGACCCGGTGTGGAGCGACTTCGGTGTCGGTGCTGGTCAGGGAGGAGGATTGACATCCAGAACGCCTCTCTCCTCCGGGAAGGGTGGGAGGGGGACCGCTGAGCTGCTGGCTCCTGGTGGTGGCCGGGGGCTGGTGCAGGCTCAGGGGGCACAAGTGTGGGTCGGCGCAGGCTGACGGGCATGCAGCGTGCGGCAGCATCCCTGATGCCATTGCATGCCTGCACCGTGGGGAATCACAGAGTCCAAAAAAGAATCCTCTGGTGTGCACAAGAAGGCAAGTCAGAGCGGCACTGCAGTGGACGCACTTAAGTCAGCTCCCCTCAAGCCCAGCTTCCAGGTCTTCCACAGCGTGTGGGGTAAGTACCCGCTGTGAAGCGGCCTGGGGAGGCTAGGGCAAGGGGGTTAGAGCTCTGACTGCAGCCAGTACGGTGGCCAAGAAGACAGTGTTGGACAGGGGTACTATAGGTAAAACTACCAGCTGAGGAAGTAACATAAAGAAATTAAGAAAAAAAAAATAGTGGTTACAAATTGAATAAGAAAGTGAAATTCGGTCCGGTTTCCTCAAAAATAGGAACTGCAGCCATAAACAAAGTAGGACTGCTAAAAGTGGTTTAATTTAGTTAAAAATAACAATACAAAATTAAAGCAATAGTGGTTCCCCAAAGGCGAGAAAAACAGGTTACTCACCTGTAACAGTAGTTCTAGGAGTGGTATATGTTGTTCATCCATACTTGTTGGCATGTCCTTTCCCTTTAAGAATCTTGCCAGAAGGTCTAAAAGCTGGCTCCTCCCCATGACGCCAGATCTTTACCCGCTGGAAGCAGAGGGTTGTGCGTCGAAGCAGGGGAGGTCAGGTGGGTTCGTGTGGATGAACAACATATACCATTCCTAGAACTACTGTTACAGGTGAGTAACCTGTTTTTCTAGGATGGTGGATATGTCGTTCTATCCACACTTGTTGCAGATTCCTAGCAGTTCTTCAGAAGGAGGAAGGCAAGGCGCACACCCTTACTTGGGAAACAGACTGGATAACTGAGGCCCCAAAACCAGCATCCCAGCATGACTCCAGGTCGATGTAGTAGTGGGAATTGAAGGTGTTTGCTGACTTCCAGGCAGCAGCCCTGCAGATTCAGTGGATAGGGATGTCCCTGGAAGCAGCCACCGACATAGCACTATGGCAGGTGGAGTGAGCTGTTACCCCTACGGGAGGCTCCTTGCCCGCCAACATATAGCAGAGATCAATGCACGATGTAATCCATCTGCCAATCATCCGCTTGGCTGCAGGTCTGCCAGGTGCGGCTTCAGCGTAGGTGACAAACAGCTGGCGAACCTCTCCCTGAACTTCAGCCACCCGCTCCTTATAATAAGCAAACGCTTGTCTCAGGTCCAAAGTACGGAGCCTGTACTCGGCCTCCAAGGTATAACTGGGGTAGTACACCAGCAGAGTCAACACCTGGTTAAGGTGAAACTCCAACACCACCTTTGGAAGGAATTTCGGGTGGGGGCACAGGACAACCTTATCCCTGTGGAAGACCAGGTAAAGAGAATCGACAGAGAGCGCCTGTAGCTCCCCAGTCCTTCTGGCTGACGTGACAGCCACCAAGAAGGTGGTCTTCCACGACAGATGTGACATCTCACACCTGTGCATCAGTTCGGATGGCTTGCCCATGAGCTTTGCCAGCACTAGCAGTAGATCCCACGGTGGTGGTGGTTCACGCACCGGAGGGGAAATATGGCTGAGGCCTTTAAAGAAGTGCCAGACCACCTTCTCCTGTGCCAGTGTCTGATGACTGGCCCACACCCGATAAGCAAAGATAGCTGCCAGGAGCACCTTAAGGGTCGTAGACTGAAGATCCCCTTTGGACAGGGACCAAAAGTAGTCAAGGATACTAGCTACCGGACAGGACAATGGGTCCAGGCCTTTGCCCTGGCACCAAATGGAAAATCTTTTCCACTTAAAGGCATAGCACCTCCTGGTCGACTCCTTCCTAGATGCCTCCACAACATTGAGTACATCCTCGGAGAGACCCTAAGCCTGGAACTCTAGCCACTCAGGAAAAAGGCTGTCAGGTGCAGGGATTGAAGGTCCAGATGGAATATCTTTCCCTGATTGACTGATATCAGGTCTGGGGGGCGTACGGGAAGACACCTCGGAGGCCTGGAGCTGAGGCTGAGGAGATCTGGATACCATAACTGCTGAGGCCTGTCTGGGGCTATCAGGATCACCTGTGCCTTGTCCCTCCTGACCTTGAGGATCACCTTGTGAACTAAGGGAAGTGGAGGGAAGGCACAGAAGAGGCCTGGAGTCCATGGCCTCGAGAAGGCATCTCCCTACAGCGAGCCCTGCTGAGGGGGGCGGGCATGAAACATCCTCAACTTTGCATTCTCCCTGGAGGTGAACAGATCTACCTGAGGTTTGCCCCAGTGGTAGAACAGGCTGTGTACTATCTCTGGATGGAGAGACCACTCATGGAACGCCTTGCCCACATGGCTGAGAGCATCCGCCAGTTGATTTGAGGCTCCTGCCACATGGATGGCTAGGAGAGCTGCCTCCAGTCGGCTCATGAGAGTCCAGATGCAGAGCACTTCCCTGCACAGAGGCCAGGAGTGCGCGCTGCCCTGCTTGTAGAGCCAGTACATAGTCATGGTATTGTCCATCTGGACTTGCACCACCTGACCCCAAAGGAGTGGAGCAAATGCTGACAGTGCCAGCTGGACTGCTCTGAGCTCCAGCAGGCTGATATGACATCGGGATTCCTTGAGGGTCCAGAGCCTGTGGACTCTGTGATTCCCCATGTGGGCATCCCAGCCCATGAGAGAGGCATCGGTCGTGAGAACAACCATTGGATCAGTACGGTAAATGGGATCCCTTCCTGCAAGTGTGCTAGGACGGTACACCATTGGAGAGCATCCCACATCTTCTGAGTCACAGTGACCAGCTGGTTGAAGTGACCATGTCGCTAAGTCCACTGGCTGGCCAGCTCCCATTGAAGGGGGTGCATATGCCACCGGGCCCATTGGACCATGGTGGTGCAGGGCGCCATGTACCCCAGAAGGTGCAGGAAGTCCCGGGCAGGGTGCGAGTGCCCATCCAGAAATGATTGAGCAAAGAAGGAGAGAACCTCCACCTGTCCACCAGGAGCCTGGCTCTGGCTCGGCGAGACTCAAGCTCTGCCCTGATGAAGCAGATCACCTGTGAAGATACAAGTGTCGACTTGGTCTCATTGACCAGGAGACCAAGTCTGATGCAGGTCTGGAGGGCCAGATCCCTGGACTTCTCCACCTCCATTCTGGAGGAACCCACTATGAGCCAGTCATCAAGATAGGGGTACACTCTGACCCCTTGATGCTGAAGATGGGCCGCCACCACTGCAATGCATTTGGTGAAGATCCAGGGGAGCCGATGACAGTCTGAAAGGCATAGCTCGGAACTCGAAGAGGGCTCCCTCCGCTCGAAAATGGAGGAACCTGCGGTGAGACAGACGGATCGGGATGTGAAAGAACACATTCTGAGATCCAGAGAGCAAAACCACATGATCTGCTCAAGAGATGGTATGATCTGAGACAGAGTTACCATCCTGAATGTGCGGGACCTGAGAATTGGTTCAGGTCGTGCAGATCTAGAATGGGGCGCCAGCCCCCCATCTATTTCGGGACCAGGAAATACCTGGAAATGAACCGTAAGTAGACAGGGGCATCTGTGACTCTGGCCACTACCTCCTTACAGAGGAGTTGCACGATGTTGTCTCGGAGAGTAGACTGAGTGTGTATGGACACCATATCCTCCCGTGGGGCGCGGGCTCGGATTGGTGGGTACTGCTCAAATTCCAGAGACAGCCCCTGGCCAACCACTTCCAGAACCCACCTGTCCTTTGTAACAGCAGACCAGGTGGAAAGGAAGTGGCGGAGTTGGCCCCCCACGGGAGGTGTGACTGGTATGGGGTTAGCAAACCCCATCCCATCACTCTGCAGGCTTGGAGGAGGAGGAGGATCTGGTTTGGGGACCACCGGGACATTTTCCTCTGGGCTTACGGGCCGCGGGAGCCCTGACTTGGGCCAAGGGTGCCAAGGTTGAGCCTGCTGCTGTTGCTGCCCCAATTGGAAAGGGGGCTGCTTGGCTGCAGGGGCAGAAGGCCGAAAGGGCTTTCTTATCTGCTTTTTGGAACCCTGGGTTTCCTTCTGAGCAGAAGTCACAGAGTCCAAGGTGGCACTGGATTTCTCAATGCACTGGAAGTGACCATCCACACTTGGACCAAAGAGGCCGGTACCCAGGAAAGGGATGTCCGTCAACTTGTCCTGAGTATCCGCCGTGAAGGTGGAGACCCTCAGCCAGGCCCTGTGGTGCATGGCAACCACGGCTGCCATCGAGTGGGTGCAAGAGCCCCTGAGGTCTAGAGCCATCTGGAGTTGCTGTTTCACAACCGCCCCGCTCTGACCGTGGACCTGCTTGAGCATGGTCTGGAGGTCTGCAGGGGAGGTGAGGAAAAGCCTCATCATGAGAGCCCACAAGGGCATAAGAAAAATGTGTCATGATGACGGCCGAGCTTGCCTGACGAAGGCCCAGTGAAGAGGTGGCATAGACTTTCCAGGCCGGTCTGTCAGTGTCTCCTGAATTACCCTAGTGCCTGAACACAGATTCAGTCACCAATTCCTTGGCTGAGGGGTGCTCTGTGAATCCCAAAAGGGAGCCAATGGGTACTGGATACTTGCAGGCCATTCAGGCTGACGGCGTGGGGCAGGAGGCAAAGTGCTGCCACAGCTCCAAAACTGGACCAACAATGGCCTTGGCCACTGGAAAGGCCTCTATCAGTGAATCCTCTTGTTTGAGGATATCAGTGAGGGAGTATTCGGCCCATTGCTGAATGGGTTCTCAGGGCATCCCCGTGGATTTGGAGATGAGACGGAGGATGCCCAAGAAGGAAGTAGGGCCTTCCTCCGTCGAAAGACTCCTGACAGATTCCTCGTCCAGGGGGCGAGAATGTAGGTCAGAGTCCTCAGACTCCAGATAGAGTGGCCGGCCACCAGAGTTGCCTTCCACCCACCTATGACAGTCGGGAGTGAGGGTGATGGCTAGCCTACGCGGGAGGCCCAGAATGGGCCGAGACTCCTTAGAAGGAGCCCCCGAAGGAGGCTGCTTAGGTGGCAGCTCCACCACAATCGGTGGAAAGGCCGGTTTCGGCTAAGCCGGAATGGTCTTGATCAGCTCCGTAGGCGGAGAAATGATACAGACCGGCTCCTGAGGAGTCGACGTATGCCTAGAGGGCGACAGCCAAGTAATGGCTGGGGTAGAAGCCAAAGCCGACTTCTGGCCGGACATAATCAGCTCTCGACTTGGAACGTCGGGGGAACTGATGGGATAGTTCGGAAGTAGTCGGGGGAAAACTGCGGCTCTTCCTGGTCAGGGACCGGGACCATGAGGGGTTTCCCAGTGGGCTGGGTCTCCTCCTCGGTGGGAGCAGGCAGGACTGGGGTCATGAACAAGGAGTTCTTGGCCTCACTGAACGACAACAGGTCGACAGGGTCAAGAATAATCTTGACCGGGTCGTCGTCCCGTGTCTTATCCGGCTAGCCTGACAGGGGTACCGAGAAGCCAGTGGCCAAGCCCTCAACCTCAATCAAAGTCGAGACAGAAGATTCCTGGCTCCGCAATCTCTCATGGTCCCAAGAACATCGTCAGTGAGACAATCCTTCCTTGTGCTCCTTGTCCTTCTTACGGGACCGAGAGATGTGCACATCTGAGGGGCCCCCTCCCTTGGTAGGGAGGGACTGACATATCTCCCAAAAGGAGCCTGAGAAGGTGGAGCCTAGATTGAGCGAGACAAAGATCAACATAGAAGAGGACCGATCAGCAGCCCGAGCCGCCTCCTCTTCGAAGGTCTTCATCTGTTCCAGCTGCTCAGCGGACCTCGCAGCCATGAGGACCACTCAACGGGCTTCCTTGGTTTTGACCGGTGGGTTCCGTTTCTCTGGTCTGCCCAATTGCAGTCGCGCGAGATGATTGTCCAAAACATTTGGATGAAATGTGTGACACATTTTGCACGCCTGGGTGTCATGATCGTGATCCAGGCAATAAACGCATGAGGCATGTGGGTCGGTCCGAGACAACTTTTGCCCGCACAGGCAGCAGCAGAAACCAGGCAAGGACTTGTCCTCCATCACGGTCGAGATCGCGAAGCAATTAGGAGAAACTCTAACAAGTCTAAGGTTGGGTAAATCCATAGATTTATACGCCAGGGTCTACAGTAACACGTGAGTGATAAGGAGGGAACCTGACTCTTCCAGTGGAAAGGAAGATCTGGCATCATGGGGGGAGCCAAGGGAATACTACCGGGTGGGTGGGTGGGAGGAGCCAGCTTTTAGACCTTCTGGCAAGATTCAGTAAGGAAAGGACATGCCAACAAGTGTGGATAGAGCAACATATCCATGACCCCAGAACCGCATTTTTCACAGACTTTCCCCAGTCCCTGTGAACCAAAATGGGAACTGGAGAGTGTTAGAAGGAGTACTTTGCTCATCTACAGAGGAAAGAGTCCTAAAGGAACTCGAGAATCTGAAAGGGGACAAGGCTATGGGGCCAGATGGGATACATCCCAGAATATTAAAAGAACTTGGGTGCTGGTAGCACCACTAACAGCCCTGTTCAACAAATCAACAGACACGGATGGTTCCAGGGGACTGGGGAAGGGCAAATGTAGTCCCTCTCCACAAAAGTGGGAACAGGGAAGAGGCTAGCAACTATATGCCTGTCAGCCTGACCTCGGTGGTGGTGAAATTAATGGAGTCACTGCTAAAGGGAAGGACTGTGATATTTCTTGAATCCAGCGGAGCACAGGATCTGCGGCAGCATTGATTCACAGTGGGAAGGTCTTGTCAAACAAATCTGATAGATTTCTTCGACTGAGTGACCAGGGAAGTAGATCAAGGAGGGGGCAGTGGATGTGGCCTACCTAGATTTCAGCAAGGTCTTCAATACTGTCCTGCATAGGAGGTTGATAAATAAGTTAGGCAGCCTGGGAGTGAGCCGCAAGGTGGTAAACTGGGTCAGAAACTGGTTGAGTGACAGGACACAGAGGGTGGTGGTAAATGGCATTCAATCCAAGGAGGGGGGTGACCAGTGGGTTGCCACAGGGATCCGTGCTGGGACCAGTCCTCTTTAATGTCTTCATAAGTGACACTATAGAGGAACTGGAGGGGAAGGTATGTCTCTTTCCAGACAATACTAAAATCTGCAACAGGGTTGACACTCTGGGGGGGGTGGAAAGAAATGAGGAAGGACCTAAACATGCTTGAGGAGTGGTCGAGAGTGTGGCACCTAAGATTCAATGTAAAGAAGTGCAAAATCATGCATTAGGTCAGCTCTTCATGTCGTGCAGCTTATAGCTGGGTTGTGCTGTTTATCTGCGGGGCACTCCATTTTACTGCCCCTTTGGAGATGGTCAGTTACCACTTGTTTAGAAATCTGAAGTCTCAAAGCCTCCTGGTGGTACTGGACAGCTTGGATATGGAGACAGCCTGTGCGACGGGAGCCAAGGCAGCTGTGGAGGGTTATAGCTTGGCTCTTGCAACTGCGTTCAACTCCATAGCACCCCTCTCTGTCCACCCCTTGATTTCCCACCGTAGGTCACCATGGTATGATTGTGGCCCTGAGGAGGCTGAAAACTAAGGGATGGAGGTTGACGTGCTGCTGGCTGAGGTCCCATTCGGAGAAGGACAAATTGACACTGAAGACTCATTATAGTGAGTATCAGTGAGCAAACACTCTGAAAAAATCAGAGTTCCTGTCACAAGTGATTACTGCACTAAGATCTCCAACACTGTGAAGAGACTACTAAATCCAGTCTGTCTCCAGTCTTTCTGAGCCTTTTCACTTGATAAATGCGAATAGTTTAACCAGGTCTTTCTAGACAATGTCTCCTCTATCCGGGCTGGAATATCCACAATCGTCAGACAGATGAGCTTCATTTTTATGGGATGAGTCTGAGCTAGTGCGGGCAGATGATGTTTCTCAGGTGGTTTCTAGCCTGCATCCCATCTTCTCAGTGTTGGACCCTGGGCTGATTCAGCTTCTGCTAGAGTGCTGGGATTTGCTCAGTCTAACTGTGGTGGAGATCATGAGGTGTTCCCTTGGGAAGGGGATTTTCCCATCAGCCCTTAAAAAGGCGGCAGTGAGACCCCTCCTTGAGAAACCTTCTTTGGACTCTAATGTTCTCTCCAATTACAAGCCCATCTCGAACCATCCCTTTTTGGGGAAGTTGATCAAGAAGGTGGTGATGGTGCAGCTGGAACAACATCTGGAAGAACACGACATCTGTGAACCTTTCCAGTCTGGGTTTTGACCTCACCAAAGTATGGAGACTGTGCTAGTCAGAGTGCACCATAATCCCCTTCTTGCGAGGGATAGCGGACGATGATCCATTCTTCACCTGCTTGACTTCCCTTCGGCTTTTGACATGGCAGACCATGGGGTGTTGTTGGCCCACCTGAGGCACTATGCAGGACTTTCAGGAATGGCATTGTGATGGTTTAAATCCTGCCTGTCCAGCAGGGTGCAGCAGGTGACACTTGGCTCATTCACATCGAAATGTGCTGCACTCTGCTGTGGCATGCCTCAGGGGTCGATTTTGGCCCCCATGTTGTTTGCTGTATACATGTTGCCCGTGGAGGAGATCTTCAGACACAACAGCTTGGGTTTTTATTGTTATGCTGATGGTACCCAGCTGTATGTGTGTTCTATCCCTGTTGATGCTGCGATGGTATCAGAACTAAACGAGTGTCTGTGAAATCCAGGAGTGGATGGCAGCTAGCTGGCTTAAACAGAACCCTTTGAAGACAGAGGTGATACTAATGGAACCAGGTTGGTCGAGTTCTGCAGCATCGAGTAGCAGTGCCTTCCTCCCTACGGTGGATGGTGTGGCGCTTCAAGCTGTGGAAAAGGTGAGGAATCTGGGTGTCATTGTGGACTCCAAGCTGACTCTAGAATACCAGGTGTTGAATTTTGTCCACAGTGGCTTTTATCACCTGCAAAACTTTTCCTTTTTCTTTTAGTTTTTATTGACCGGGAAAGGAGAGCTAGGCAATTCTTCCTATTTTCAGCCTTGTCCTGGGGGAAGGGGGAGATGCAGACAGTAACCAGCTGAAAGTGAACCAGATTAAACTGTTGATGGTATTTTTAGTGAATGGGGAAAATTTGGCTGGACACCGGGGACATTTCCCTACTCTTTTCAAGAAATGCCATGGGATCTTTAACGTTCACCTGAACAACTACTAGAACAGGCAGATGGGACATCAGTTTAACATCTCACCTGAAAGACGGCACCTCAGGAGTGCAGCATCCCCCTCATTATGCACAACAATGGCAGTATTGGGATTTTGCCTCAAGTACCTGGTGTGGCGCTTCAACCCACAATCTTCTGATTTTTCGAATTCAGAGGCAAGTGTGCAACTTGCTGAGCCACTAGCACTGAACATCGCATGGATTAAGCCCTATCTTGAGCCAGCTGACCTGGCAACACTGGTGCACACCTTGGTGACGTTGAGGTTGGATTACTGTACCGCTCTTTACCTTGGTTTATCTGCGAGGCTTATGCGCCATTTGTAGCTACTCCAGAATGCAGCAGCCCGGCTGGTCACGGGAACCTCTCGGTCCAGGCATATCACACTTGTTGTCTGCACTCTGTATTGGCTGCCAGTGTGCTGTTACATCAGCTTCAAGGTGTGTTTGCTGACATACACGGCCTTGCATGGATTGGGTCCAGGCTACATGAGAGATCTCCTGGTTCCTTATGCTCCTGATCATCCTCTCCGGTCAGTGGAAGCAGGCCTTGTGTCAGTATCAAGGTATTGTCTGAAGTTCTCTGGCAATGGGGCACTCGGGGTCACTGCCCCAATTTTATGGAACGCCCTTCCTCGGGAGATAAGAAAAAATTACTCACCATAGTAATGTTGTTTCTTCTAATGGAGTCTTGCTGTATTCAGACATAACACAGTTAGCCCCAGCACTTGAACTGCCCCGGAGAGGAAAGAGTTAACTCTATGCAGAAGCATAGAACGTTGAGCTCGAGCTCGGTTTTCAAACCTCTGTCTGTGGTACTTCCCAGTGTAACCGTCGGAATCTTACGAGCAAACTAACTAATGTATTATAGTATGGAAATTGTTCAAACATATAGCCAAAGGGCAAAGATTCTTTTTGGGCCAAAAAGACTCAAGTCGAGAACCCAAGAAGGAAAGGTAGTGACAATATTTAAGTATAAAACACCAGAAAATAACAACATTTATCCCACCCAAGAGGGAGGGTACAAGGTACACCCCTTAGGCGCAACACTGTACCTGCCAGCCCACTTCCCAAAAATCAGGTTCTGAGAGGGGAGGCGGGGGGAGGTCTAAATACAGCAAGACTCCATTAGAAGAAACAACATTACTATGGTGAGTAATTTTTTCTTCAAACAACATGAAGTCTTGCTGTATTCAGACATAATGCAGACTACCAAGCAGTTCCCTATGGATGAGGGAATGCAGAACCTACTTTGGGAAGAGGCTCTGCAGTACTGCTGTGCCAAACCTAGCATCACTCTTAGCCTGGATGTCCAGGGAGTAATGCTTGGTGAAAGTATGTACTGTTTTCCAGGTGGCTGCTTTACAGATCTCTAACAAAGGTATATCTCTGGCCGCAGCTAGAGAAGCAGCTGTACCCCTAGTCGAGTGAGCCCTCAGGCCTGAAGGGGGCGTTCTACCCAACTTGTCATAATAGAATTGTATACAAGAAACAATCCACCTGGCAATAGTTCTCTTAGTGGCAAGCTTACCTTTCCCCACTTCACCATAACTGAGAAACAATTGAAGACAGTCATTTCCATGTGCCTTAGTATGCTCAATGTAGTAGCTAAGGGCCCTCTTAACATCCAAACTGTGTAACCTTCTTTCACCTGAAGAAGAATGGTCAGTTAAAAAAAACAGGGAGAGATATAGATTGATTCAGATGAAAATCCGATACCACTTTGGGCAAGAACCTCCTATTGGTTCTTAGGACCACTTTGTCCCTATGGAAGGAGATGAAGTCAGGTTCAACTGACAGAGCCTGTAACTCACTAATCTGCCTGGCAGAAGTAACAGCTACCAGGAACACGGTTTTCCAGGTCAAGTACTTCAATTCGGCCGAAGCCAGAGGTTCAAAGGGTGGCTGCATAAGCTGAGCTATGCAGACATTAAGATCCCAAGGCGGAGTGGGCTCCCTAAAGGGAGGGTTAATGTGAACCAGACCTTTGAAAAACTTTCTGAAAACAGGATGAGATGCCAGGAAAGAGCCCTTCCCTGCTGAGAGGAATGCAGAGACAGCTGCTAGATGAACCTTCGGAGTGGCAGGCCTCAGGCCTAGACCATTCAGATGAACTAGATAGTCTAAGGTTGTGGAAATATCTGCAGAATCAGGCAGGATGCCTTTCTGAGAGCACCAAATACTGAATCTTTTCCATTTGGAAGTTGTAAGTTTTTCTAGTGGAAGGTTTCCTGGAGACCTTCAGAATATCCAGAACTCCCTGAGAGAGAGAGATGTAGTGCTGCATATACTAACTCTTCAAGAGCCAGGCCTTGAGATTGAAAGACTGAAGATTGGGGTACCTGATCCGCTCCTGAGAGAAGGACAGGAGATTGTATGTCCTGGGCAGAGACAGGGGACGTGAAACTGACAAGGACAGCAGTAGAGGATACCAAGGCTGTCTGGCCCAATCTGGAGCCACCAGTATCGCTGTGCAGGGTTGAGTCCTGATCTTGATAAGAACTCTGAACAGCAGAGGGAAGGGAGGGAAGGCATAAAAAAACCTGCCCTTCCAGTCCAAAATGAGAGCATCCTGGGGAACCGTCCCCAGGACTGGAGGTCTGCAACAAAACAGAGGAAGTTGATAATTGTCCGGTGCTGCAAAAAGATCTATCTCTGGAGTGCCCCATATGGAGAAAGATGACCTTCAGGATGTGAGGATCCAGGGACCATTCGTGATGTCCCTGTGAAATTCTGCTCAGAGCATCTGTTAGTACGTTGTCCTTCCCTGGAAGGTGAACTGCTACCAGAGAAGTCTGAAGAGAACAAGCCAGAGACCAGAGCTTCATGCCTTCTGTGCATAAGGCCGAGGACCAAGTGCCTCCCTACTTGTTGATGCACCGCATTGTGGTGGTGTTGTCCGTTCTGACTTGGACCACCTTGCCCTTGACTGAATCTGAGAAGCTCTGCAGGGCTAAGAAAACTGCCCTGAGTTCCAGGAGATTGATATGAAGGAGAGACTCCTGCGGAGAACATACCCCTTGAGCTGTCAGGGCTCCCAGGTGGGCTCCCCACCCTAGGAAAGAAGCATCTGTAGTTAGAACTACTGATGGGACTTAAGGGAGAAATGGAACCCCTTGTCTGAGGTTGTCCTGGTCCAGCCACCACTGGAGAGCTTGGACCACAGTCCGAGTCACTGGAATCAGTTTGGTAAGTGAGTCTTTCTTTTGAGACCAAAAAGACCTTAGATGAAACTGAATGTCCCTCATCTGAAACCTTGCTCCCTGCACCACTGCCGTGGAAGCTGCCATGTGGCCCAGGAGCTGAAGGAACTGTCTTGCTGGGCGGGAGACCTGAGGTCAAAAGGAGGAAGCAAGGTCCACTAGGGCCTTCACCCTTGCCAGGGGAAGGAAAGCTTTTGCTTGTAAAGTGTCCAACTCTATGCCTATAAAGGTGAGAAGTTGAACTGGTTCGAGGACAGACTTTGGAAGATTGAGAAGAAACCCCAGGGAATTGAGGAGGTTCTGGGTAGTTTGAAGAGCTGACTTGACCTGTAAAGATGACTGACCCACTAAGAGCCAGTCGTCCAGATACGGGAAGATGGTGATACCCTGTCTTCTGAGGTAAGCCACCACTACTGCAAGGCACTTTGTGAACACCCTTGGAGCTGATGTTAGGCTGAATGGCATGGCTCTGAATTGGTAATGGCCTGAAGGCAACTCGAACCAGAGGTATTTTCTGTGGGAGCACCTGATAGGAATATGGAAGTAGGCATCCTTGAGGTCCAGAGATGCTAGCCAATCCCCTGGCCTTAGAGAGGGAAGGATTATTCCCAGAGTTACTATTTTGAATTTTGGCTTTACAATGTGTTTGTTCAAATACCTTAGGTCTAGGATGGGTCGCCACTCCCCTGTTTTCTTTGGGGTAAGGAAATACCTGGAGTACAGTCCTTTCCCCTTGTGCTGAACAGGAACTCTTTCTACAGCTCTGAGAGCTAGAAGAGAGGAAACCTCTGACTCTAGGGCAATGGTCTCTGAGGCTGATGCAGGTGGAAAAGACTTGGCCCTCTTTTTTGGGAACTTTTTGAAGTTGAGGGCCAGTCCCTGGCTTACTACCTCCAGGACTCACTTGTCTGAAATCACAGACTTCCAGGCCTGGAAGTAGTAAGCCAGCCTGCCTCCTACTGGAAATGGGGAGTCGACCCGGGCTGACACATCAGGGTGTCTGCTTGGCAGGAGCCTTAGACTGAGAGGAGGAGGGCACGCCTGCTCATCCCCTCCTGCCCTCCTCTGAAGAACCCCTCTGTGGGAGAGAAAGCCTGGGCTTGGTAAAAAAGCCTTTGAAAGGGCCTGTCCCTGCCCCTAGACTGCTGCTTGTGCGAAGTGGCTTGCCTTTCCTTGGCCTGTGCACTCCTGTACGTGGTCCTGTATTCATCCATTTTCTTCATGTAAGCATCTGTCTGCTCCCCAAACAGAGAGTTACCCACTACAGGAAAATCCATAGCCTTAGTCTAGACATCCTGTAAAAGGCTAATACATCTGAGCCAAGCATGTCTTCTGAGAGACACAGATGTAGCCATGACTCTAGATGCCACATCACTGGAGTCCACAGCAGCATGAAATTGCATTTTGGATGATTCAGTTCCATCAGCAGCCACCTCCTCCAGCTCCTTGGCTAGCTGGGGAGAGGCCTGTTTAGCCAGTTCCAGAACCGTATCCCATCTGGATTTCTGGTACCTGGTTGTGTAGGCCATATAAGTAGCCTGCCTGAGTCCCAAAGAGGATGCCAAATACTGTTTTTTGGCCATGGCATCCACTTTCCTGGAGTCCTTATCCGGGGGGTGTGAAGCAAAAGGAATGTTAGCCCTGTCACAGGCTGCGGCCTGCACCACCCCAACATGGCTGCAATGACTATAAAGGAACTCCACAGCTGAGCCTGATAACAAATACCTCCTGTCCATTCTCTTATCCACAGGAGGTATTGAATTAGGAGTTTGTAAAATTTTGTGTGTCTGTTTCCCCAAGGATTTATGAAGAGGAATAGACAGACTTTTGGACTCTGGGATGTCCATCATTTCCACAAAATCAGGCTTTTCATCCTCCTCTGCAGCTTCAACCAAGGGAAGCTGCAGGATTTCTGCCACCTTTTTGAAGAACAAAAAATGTGAAGGGGACTCAGACAGCCTGGGAGGAGAGACACCTGAGGGCCTGTCTGGGGAGATGTCCGGTTCAATGGGCACATCTAGACCCCCATCATCATCATCGCCATCATCACCGGGATAATTTTCATTTCCTTCCCACTCCTCATAATAAACATGTGGATCATAATCCGGAGGAGACGGATCTGACCGAACTGACCACCGAACCAGAGGTACCGGTTCAGACGGAACCGGTCTAAGCGATTGAACAATGCTAATCACTTTGGCTATGTCGTCCACGGTTGGAGAGTGCGATACAGGATCCGAACCGGCAGACTTTCGTTTCTTTTTCTACGGAACCTATCCCTCAAAGTCGGCTCTCCTTTTGCCCGAGGAGGTATCGCCTAGCTCGGTAGGCACCCCCCTCAGGTTCAGCCGCAACCGAACCAGGCTGGCCATCCGGATCCACGGACTTCTCAGCATCCCTTTCCTTCAACCTACTCAATCTCTTTTCTAGAGTGGTTTTGGGAAAGTTTTTATAAATTTGGCAGTCTGATTGGAGGTGGTCAAATCCCAGACAATAAACACAGATAAGGTGGGGGGCGGACTTGGCAAAGGCCTCCCCACACTCAGTATAATGTTGAAAACCAGTGGGACCGGTTTTCTTCTTGGGTTTCTCAGACATGGCCAACCTACCAAAATTACCCTATAGCAGCCTTCAAGCCAGGTAATAGCAACCGATCGGTAACAAACCGTGTCATGGATTTTGAAAAAGAACCAGGAAAGGGCCCGGTTCTTTTGAAACCGATCAGTACTGGAACACCACTCTAATCACAGAAAATATTAATTTAAGAAAAACAAGGTTGGTGCCAACCGGACTGACCGAAAAGAAACAAACAATTTCCACATAGATTTTTAAATTTAAACACAGTCACTACCTATCTACAACACTACCTGTACCGTAGACAGAGGCTGGACATCCGAAAAACAATAAAAATAATTATTTTTAACTGAACGCTTTACTTTTACCGAACCAAGCAGAGGAAATCTCCAGAGCGACTTCACTGTTAGGCGGAGTAAAAATCTGACGGTTACACTGGGAAGTACACAGACAGAGGTTTGAAAACCAAGCTCAAGCTCAACGTTCTATGCTTCTGCATAGAGTTAGCTCTTTCCTCTCCGGGGCAGTTCAAGTGCTGGGGCTAACTGCATTATATCTGAATACAGCAAGACTTCATGTTGTTTGAAGAGATGCTCCATTGCTGATCATCTTTAAGAAGTCCTTAAAAACTCACCTTTTTACTTTATGTTTTGGGCCTGGCTCTGTAAGACAATGTCATAACTTATATTTTATCATTTTATTATGCATTTTACCTATCTGTATTTATTGTGAGGATGACACAGACTCTGGGACTGAACGCCATATTAATAAAATTGCCTTGCCCTATGTATGTACGTATGTAGATATTAAGCATGTATGCTTGTAGTAAATATATATGTACATATGCACTTATCCGAATTGCATACAAGTGGAATGCACTGTATATAAGTATGTAGGTACATAAATATGTATGTATGTGTGTATGTAAGTATGTATGTACGTACATACATAAGTATGTATGTGCATACGTAAATATGTATGTATCATGCATGTATGTGTGAATGTATATATGTACGTATTTATGTAAATATGTATGTATATAAGTATGCATGTAGGTACATATGTATGTATGTATGAATGTATGTATGCAAGTATGTATGTACATACGTACATGTGTATGTATGCACGTATGTATAATGTATGTATCAACGTGTGTATGTATGTAAAGTATGTACGTATGAATGTAAGTATGTACGTAAGAATAAAAGTATGTATATAAGTATGCATGTATGTAAGAAAAAAAATATTCACCTCAGTAATCTTGTTTCTTCCAAGGTATTCTATATTCATAACTCTCTGCAGTCAGCCTCCTAAGCAGAGCTGCCCGGAGATAACAGAACTTTATGCTAACGATAGAACTATCATTCGCTCATGCCACATATTCAAACTGCTGCTCTTATCAGCTGCAACGTTCCACCAACATATCAGATTTCTAAGGAGTCTACAAGCCAACCTATACTAAGACTATCTAATATACTTATCCAGTATAACACAACTAAGCTGTCCATGACAGCATGAAACATCCTTAATATTATTATAATTCTTGCTTCCCGAATACCAGAATCAACTGGAAAAAGAAGGGAATTAAATATTTCCCACTAGGGCTAAAAACTATGCATGCCAGTGTTTGGGACTTTCCATTACAAAACTCAGTCAGGAGTGCAGAGGCTCTGGTTCTGGAAGGGGAGGCAGGGTGGGAGAGTTATGAATACAGACGAATACCTTGGAAGAAACAAGATTACTAAGGTGAGTCATTTTTTCTTCTAACCCCAGGTATTCTTCTATATTCCTAACTCTCTTCAGACTTCAAAGTAGTACCTTTGGAGATGGGCAGAGAACTTAGTTAGGAAAGAGGCTCTGCAGGACTGCTGTGTCAAACCCTGACATAACTTCTGGACTGTGTGTCCAAGCTGTAGTGTTTAGTAAATGTGTGTACTATACTCCAGGTAGCTGCTTTACAGATTTCCACTAAAGGCATATTTCTGGATGCTGCTATAGCACTGGCTGTGCTCCTGGTTGAATGAGCCCTCAGCCCTACTAGGGGTTCCTTGCCAACTTTCGAATAACAAAACTGAATGCATTGGACTATCTAGCAAGAGACTGACCTCTTAGAAGCTGAGGTGCCTTTACCTACATCCCCATAGGTAAGGAACAGCTGTTGTTTGTCATGCCTATGATCCGTGGTCTGGGTCATATAGTAGTTTAATGTCCTTTTGACATCCAGACTATGGAGTCTACGCCCACCTGAACTAGTATGTTCAGTGAAGAAAACTGGCAATGTAATGGACGGGTTTAAGTGCATATCGGAAACCACCTTGGGGAGGAATTTTCAATTTGTTCTCATTACCACTTTGTTGTTATGGAAGGAAAAATAGTCCTTCTCAACACACAGGGCTCAGAGTTCACTGATTCTTCTAGCTGAAGTAACTGCAACCAGAAGAAAAAATTACTCACCTTAGTAATTATGTTTCTTCTAGTGGAGTCTTGCTGTATTCTGACAATTGCAGTTAGCCCCAGCTTTTTAACTGCCCCGGAGAACATAGGGTTAACTTTTCTATGCATGGCATAAAATGTTCATCTCGAGCTCAGTTGAAGCCTCTGCCTGCTGTTATTTGAACTGCAACCGTCAGATCTTTACGAGCAAAACTCACTAGGTGTTCTGTGTGGAAACTGTAACATTTTTAACTAGCCAACTGGCAGAAAAATAATGTTTTGGGTTCTCAAAGGAAGACTCAAGTCAGGGAACCCAAAAACAAAAAACAATCAAATGAAATAACATTCCACCCAGAGAAAAAAGAGGGTGTAAAAGGGGGGGCACCTCTAGGGTGCCAACAATGCGCCTGCCACCCACATCCCAAAAATCTAGGTTCTGAGAGGGAAGGCGGGGGGAGGGGGAGGTCAGAATACAGCAAGACTCCACTAGAAGAAACATAATTACTAAGGTGAGTAATTTTTTCTTCAAACAACATGAAGTCTTGCTGTATTCTGATAACTGCAGACTACCAAGCAGTACCTCCATGGAGGAGGGACAGAGCCTACTTGGAAACAGGCTCTGAAGTACTGCTGTGCCAACAGAGCATCACTCCTAGCCTGGATATCCAGAGTAATGCTTGGTAAAAGTATGTACTGTTTTCCAGGTGGCTGCTGACAAATTTCTAAGAGGATATCCCTGGCAGCAGCCAGGAAGCAGCTATACCTCTTGTGAATGAGCCCTCAGGCCTGAGGGTGGAGTTTACCCAGTTTTCATAGCAGAACTGTATACAAGAAACAATCCACCTGGCAATAGATCTCTTGGTGGCAGGTTTGCCCTTCCCAACTTCTCCATAAGTGAGGAACAACTGGAAGGAGTCAAACCTGTGACCCTTGGTACGCTCTATGTAGTAGCTAAGGGCTCTTTTAACATCCAAACTATGTAGCCTCCTCTCTCCCGAGGAAGAATGATCAGTGAAGAAAACAGGGAGAGATATAGACTGATTGAGGTGGAAATCTAAAACCACTTTAGGCAAGAACTTTCTGTTAGTTCTAAGGACCACTTTATCTCTGTGAAAAGAGATGAAATCAGATTCCACTGACAGGGCTTGCAATTCACTGACACGTCTGGCAGAAGTAATGCCTACCAATAACACAGTTTTCCAAGTAAAGTACTTAAGCTCTGCTGAAGACAAAGGCTCAAAACAGGGTTGCATAAGCTGAGCAATGCAAACATTAAGATCCCAAGCAGGAGCAGGAGCCCTAAAGGGGGGACTGGTGTGAAGCAATCCCTTGAAAAACTTACATAATATAGGATGGGATGACAGAAAGCAAGACTTGCCTACTGACAGGAAAGCAGAAACAGCTGCCAAGTGTACCTTCAGAGTAGATGGTCTGAGACCTAGGCCATTGAGATGGACCATATAATCCAGAACCGTAGGCAATTCAGCAGAGTCTAGAGAAATATTTTTCTTAGAACACCAAATGCTGAATCTTTTCCATTTGGAGTTGTAAGTCCTTCTGGTGGAAGGCTTTCAAGAAGCCTTAAGGATAACCAGAACCCCTTGGGAAAGATGCAGATCTGCAAACTCTAACTTTTCAAGAGCCAATCCTTGAGGTTGAGAGACTGAAGATTGGGGTACCAAATCCTCCCCTGAGAAGATGTTAACAGGTTGTAATTCCTGGGGAGAGACAGGGGAAGATGGACTGCTAGGGACAGCAACAAGGGATACCATGGCTACCTGGCCCAGTCTGGAGCAATCAGAATCACTTTGCATGGTTGTGACCTTATCTTGACTAGCACTTTGAACAGAGAGGAAGGGGGGCATACATAAATTTCCTTCCCAGTTCAGAATCAGAGCATCCAGGGGGACTGAACCCAAGACGGGGGATCTGCAACAAAAAAGAGGAAGTTGGTGATTGTCTGGGGCTGCAAAAAGATCTATCTCTGGAGTGCCCCATCTTGAGAAAATCACCTTCAACACCAGAGGATCTAGGGCCCATTCGTGATGGCCCTGGGATATTCTGCTCAGTGCATCTGCTAGAACATTGTCCTTCCCTGGAAGGTGAACTGCTAACAGAGAGGTTTGCAGAAAATAGGCTAGGGACCACAACTTCATTGCTTCTGTGGACAAGGCCATAGACTGACTGCCTCCTTGCTTGTTGATGTACCACATGGTGGTGGTGTTGTCTGTTTTGACCTGAACCACCTTGTTCTGTACTGATTTGGAAAAAGCTTGCAGTGTCAGAAACACTGCTCTGAGTTCCAAGAGACTGATGTGTAGAAGAGATTCCTGAGGTGACCACAGTCTCTGGGTGGTAAGTTCCCACAAATGGGCTCCCCAGCCCAGCAGGGAAGCATCTGTGGTGAGGACCACTGAATGAGACTGAGTGACAAATGGAACCCCTTGCCTCAAATTGTCCTGATCCTGCCACCATTGCAGGGCTTGGATCAGAGTTTGAGTCACTGGAATTAGTTTGGTAAGGGAATCCTTTCTTTGGGACCAAAAAGCTCTTAAGTGGAACTGAATGTCCCTCATTTGGAATCTTGCACCTTGGACCACTGCTGCAGAAGCTGCCATGTGGCCCAGTAGCTGAAGAAATGCCTTGCTGGTCGAGACACCTGAAGGCTGAATGAAGAGGCCAGTTCCATGAGGGCCCTTGCCCTTTCCAGGGAAAGGAAGGCTCTTGCTTTTACCGTATCCAGCTCTGCCCCTATGAAGGTGAGGAGCTGCACTGGTTCGAGAACTGACTTTGGTAGGTTGAGAAGAAATCCTAAAGAAGTGAGCACTTGCTGGGTCACTTGCAGGTGTGACTTGACTTGGTCTGGGGACTGGCCCACTATGAGCCAGTCGTCCAAATATGGAAAGATGGAACTCTTTTGTCTTCTTAGGAAGGCAACAACTACTGCCAGGCACTTTGTGAAGACCCTTGGGGCTGATGTTAGGCCAAAGGGCATTGCTCTGAACTGACAGTGGCCTGAGGGCAACTTGAACCTGAGGTACTTTCTGTGGGAGCACCTGATGGGAATGTGAAAGTAGGCATCTTTGAGGTCCAGGGAGGCTAGCCAGTCCCCTGGCCTTACAGAGGGAAGGATAATTCCCAGAGTTATCATCTTGAACTTTGGCTTTAAAAGATGTTTGTTCAGGTATCTTAGGTCCAGGATGGGTCGCCACTCTCCTGTCTTTTGGGAGGTTAGGAAGTACCTGGAGTACAAACCTTTGCCCCAGTGTAGGGTAGGTACTCTCTCTATAGCTCCTAGAGCAAGGAGAGAGGAAACCTCTGCCTCTAGGGCAAGGGTTTCTGAGAGATTTGCAGGTGGAAAAGATCTGGCTCTCAGCTTGGGAAAGTTTTTGAAGCTGAGAACCAGACCCTGGCTTACTACTTCCAGGACCCACTTGTCTGATGTAAGAGACATCCAGTCCTGGACAAAGTAAGCCAGCCTGCCCCCTACTGGGACAGGAAAATTGACCCGGGCAGACCCATCAGGGTGTCTGCTTGGCAGGGGCTTTAGGCTGAGGGGTGGATGCAGGCCTGCTCATCCCCCTTCTGCCCCTCCCTCTGAAGAACCCCCTCTGTGAAAAGGAAGAAGAAGCCTGTGCTTGGTAAAAAGGTTTTTGGAAAGGCCTGCCCCTGCTCCTGGACTGCTGCCTTTGAGGAGTTGCTTGCCTTTCCTTGGCCTGAGCACTCCTGTAAGTGGTCCTGTATTCATTCATTTTCTTCATGTAATTCTCTGTCTGCTCCCCTAACAGAGAATTACCCACTACAGGAAAATCCATGGCCTTAGCCTGGGTATCCTCGAGAGGCTAGTACATCTGAGCCAAGCCATTCTCTGAAGAGCCACAGATGTAGCCATGACTCTTGATGATACATCATTGGAGTCTACAGCAGCATGAAACTGAACTTTCGATGCCTCAATCCCATCTGCAGCCACCTCCTCCAGCTCCTTGGCAAGTTGGGGGAAAGCCTGTTTAGCCAGTGCCAGTACAGTGTCCCACCTGGACTTCTGGTACCTGGCTACATAGGCCATATAATTAGCCTGCCTGAGTCCTAAGGATGATGTCATGTACTGCTTCTTTGCCATGGCATCAATCTTCCTGGAGTCCTTGTCTGGGGGGTGTGATGCCAAGGGAATGCTTGCCTTATCACAGGCAGCAGCCTGTACAACCCCAACATGGCTGCATTGCTGATAAAGGAACTCCGTATCTGAGCCTGAAAGAGTATACCTCTTGCCCATTCTTCTGTCCACAGGAGGTATGGAACTGGGAGAGTTAAGAATGTTTTGTGTCTGTTTCCCAAAAGATTTGTGGAGGGGAATAGACAGTCTCCTGGACTCTGGGATGTCCATCATCTCTACATAGTCAGGCTCTTCCTGATCCTCCACTGCCTCCTCCACAGGAAGCTGGAGGTATCAGCCACCTTTCTGTAAAACATGTAGTGTGAAGGGACTCAGAAAGCCTGGGAGGAGAAAACACCTGAAGGTCTGTCTGGGGAGATGTCTGGGTCAATAGGCACATCCAGACTTTCACCATCACCATAATCATCTTCCAACTCTTCTTCCTCCTCAAACTCCGGTTCATAAAATTCTTCCAGGGTATAATCCGGAACGGGGGAAACCGACCGAACCGAGCCCCTGCCAAAAGGTGCCGGATTAGTCGGAACCGATCGAAGCGATTCCACAATACAAATCGCTTTGGCTATTTCATCGGCGGTCGGAGTATGAGATTCTGGATCCGAACCGGTCGACTTGTCTTTTCTTTTTGTCGGAACCGATTCCTCAGAATCAGCTCTCCTTTTGCCCGAAGAAGTATCGCCCTGGTCAGAGGGCACTCCTTCTGGTTCGGTCGGAACCGAACCGGGCTGGCCATCCGGGTCAGCGGACTTCTCAGCCTCCCTTTCCCTCAGTCTACCTAATCTCTTTTCCAGGGTAGATTCGGGAAAATTTTTGCAAATTTGGCAGTCTGAATAGAGGTGATCAAACCCCAGATAATAAACACAGGTGGTGTGGGGATCGGCCTTACCAAAGACCTCCCCACACACACTGCAGTGTTGAAACCCAGTGGGCCCAGTTTTTTTCTTGGGTTTCTCAGACATGGCCAATCTAATCAAACTTACCCATTTTTCGGCAATCCGACAGGCAAGACTCCACGTTCCCCTATCGATTCCTGACCGTGTCCCGGGTCTTGGAAAAAAATGTACTAAAACCCATTTTTTTTTAGAACTGATACAGACCGGTAACCACACACTAAAGTAAAGTACAAATTTTACCTCAAAATGATCGGTTCAGCTGAACCAATCCACACCTTTACAAGTTCCACACAGAAAACAGAACAAAATCTATCTAGTACTCATGGTACCACAGACAGAGACTTGAACTGACTATGCGGAAACAACAATTTTGGTAGAAAAACCGACAGTTCAACCAACTTGAACCGAGCAGCAGGAGAAATCTCTGGAGCGACTGTTCAGTGAGGCGGAGTAAAGAATCTGACGGTTGCAGTTCAAATAACAGCAGGCAGAGGCTTCAACCGAGCTCAAGATGAACATTCTATGCCATGCATAGAAAATTTAACCCTATGTTCTCCGGGGCAGTTAAAAGGCTGGGGCTAACTGCAATTGTCAGAATACAGCAAGACTTTATGTTGTTTGAAAGACAGTTTTCCAGGTAACATTTTAAATGTGCAGAGAACATAGGCTCAAAAGGAGGTTTGATGAGCTAAGCAATGCATACATTCAGGTCCCATACTGGAACTGGTTCCCTAATAGGCGGGTGCAAGTGGCACAGACCTTTAAAGAACTTCTTGAAAATGGGATTGGATGCCAGGGAGATACCTCTCCCAGCAGAAATGTAGGCAGAAATTGATGCCAGATGCACTTTCAGGGATGTATGTTTCAACCCCTGAGAGTGGAGGTATGTGAGGTAATCCAGGACAGCTGGGATCTCCACTAGAGTAGGAGAAATCTCCTTGGAACCAACCAAATAGAAAATCTCTTCCATTTTGATGCATAGGTTTTCTTAGTCGAAGGCTTTCTGTATCCTTCCAGAATAGCCAGAATGCTTTGAGAAAGATTTAAGTTTGCATATTCTAAGTTCTCAAGAGCCATGCCTTGAGTCTGAGAGACCTGAGATTCGGATACAGGATCTTGCCCAGGTGGAAGGTCAACAGGTTGTGCCTCCTGGGTAAGGGAATTGGTTTGGCTACAGACATGGAGAGTAGTAAAGGGTATCATGACTGCCTGGCCCAGTCTGGTGCTATCAGAATTGATGCAGGTTGTGACCTGAGTTTGATCAGCACTCTGAAAATGAGAGGGAAGGGAGGAAAGCATACAGACTTCTCCCTGACCAGTTCAGGGCTAGAGCATCCAATGGGATTGTAACCCTTGGCTGGTGGCCTGCAACAAAAGAGGGGCAGATGATGATTCTCTTGGGATGCAAAGAGATCCACCTCTGGTGTGCCCCATCTCCTGAACACTGAGTCCCGCAGTGGCCTGTTGATGGATCACTCATGATGCGCCTGATTGATTCTGCTCAGGGCATCTGCCAGGGTGTTGTCCTTTCCGGGCACATGAATGACCTGTAACGAGACCTTCAGCGAGTAAACCAGACTCCAGACTATCATTGTGCCTGTGCATAGAGGGTCTGACCTTGTTCCCCCTTGCTTGTTTATATAGTACATTGTTGTGGTGTTGTCTGTCCTGACTTGCATCATTTTCCCTTATACCAGATGGGCAAATGTTTTCAAGGCCAGAAACAATGCCCTTAACTCCAGCAGATTTACATGCAGGAGTGACTCTGTGACAGACCATGTCCCATGAGTGGCGTGATCCCCAAAGGGAGCACCCCACCCTAACAGAGAGGCGGCGGTTGTAAGAATAACTGATGGGGTTTCCCTTTGGAAAGGTACCCCTTCCCTGAGGTTGTCTGCTTCTTTCCGCCACTGGAGGGCCTGCAGCAAAGTTTTTGTTACTGGAACTGGTTTTGTCAGATTGTCTTTTCTTTGGCACCAGTGTGCTCCGAGATGAAATTGCACGTCTCTCATTTGGAACCTGGCTCCCAGGACTGTGCCTGTTGCTGCAGCCATATGTCCCAGAAGCTGCAGAAACTGTCTTGCTGGTCATGGCTCATTCAGCCTGAATGAGGCAGCTAGCTGCATAATGCTTTGCAACCTGTCCTGAGGGAGGAAAGCTCTTCCCTGTACTGTGTTCAGTTCTACTCCTATGAAATGCAGGATTTGTACTGGAGTAAGAACGGATTTTTCCTGATTTACCAGGAATCCTAGAAACTGTAACATGTTTAGTGTTACCTTTAGATGGTCTTGTACCTGCTGTGGTGAACTTCCCACCACTAGCCAGTCGTCAAGATAAGGGAAGACTGATATAGCTAACCTTCTTAGATATGCTACTACCACTGCCAGACACTTTGTAAACACTCTGGGTGCTGAAGTGAGACCAAAAAGTAGAGCTGAGAATTGGTAATGTCCCGATGGAAGTCTGAATCTGAGGTGCTTTCTGTGAGATTCTCTTATTGGAACGTGAAAGTAGGCATCTTTTAGATCCAGACATGCCAGCCAATCTCCCTGCTGGATTACTAGCAAGATCAATGCCAGTGTGACCATTTTGAACTTTGATTTTATTAAATGCCTGTTCAGTAGTCTGAGGTCTAGAACAGGCTGCCACTACCCATTTTCCTTTTTGGTGAGGAAGTATCTTGAATAGAAACCTCTTCCTTTATGATGCACTGGGACACATTCCACTGCCTTTAGCTGGAGGAGGCTTTGAACTGCCTTCTCCAGGAGTTTTTTCTCTATGAGGGAAGCTGGTTTGAACACCCTTGTTCTCAAGGGAGAAAAATATTTGAAACTCAGGGACAAATCCTGACTCACTACCTCCAGGACCCACTTGTCTGTGGTGATGGACAGCCAAGCCTGCAAATAGTGAGTCAGTCTACCCTCTACTGGTAGATGGGAGGCGGCCTTGTTCATTAAGTCAGGGGTTATGCTTTGCTTGGAGCTGAGCTTGGGTAGTTTGGGAGCCTCTCCTAGAGCCCCTTCTACCTCTGCCCCTGAAATACCCAGTCTTCTGTGGGTTTTGTTGATACTGGGGGACAGTCTGTGCCTGGTAAAAGGGCATACTATAGGCTGTCCTTCCTCTGCCTTCCCTTCTGTAGGGCCTATAGGAGGAAGAAGGCCTCTCCTTTGAAGAATTACTCTTATAGGTGGCCTTGTATTCTTCCACCTTCTTCATGTATGCTTCAGTCTGTTGACCGAATAGTGAAAGATCATCTACAGGGAAATCCATAACTTTGGCCTGGGTATCCTGTGTTAGATAGTAGCCCTGAGCCATGCCAGCCTTCTAAGGTCTATGGTAAGGGCCATCAATCTGGCAGCATTGTCACTGGCATCTGCTGCCATTTGAAATTGATGCTTGGCTGCTTCCAGCCCAAACCTGGCTGTTTCAGCCAAGTCATCAGAGATTGGTGAAAGAGCCTTCTCTGCATGGTTAACACGGACTGCCACAGTGATTTTTGATACTGTGTAGAGTAAGCATGGTAGTTAGCCTGTCTTACTCCCAGTAAAGCAGCTAAGTAGCCTTTTTTTTGTCATGCTGTCTATCTTGTGAGAGTCCTTCTCAGGTGGGTGAGATGCCAGAGGTACCCTCGCCTTTTCACAGGCTGCTTGCTGGACCATCCCGATGATCAGGGTGAGAAAAGAGGAATTCAGCCCCTTGTCTATCCAGGTGGTACTTTTTATCCGCCTTCTTGTATAAAGGTGGAACAGAATTTGGAGTCTGCAGGATTTTAAACAAGTCTTTTTTAAAGAACTTGTTTATAAAGAGTAAAATTTTCTTTGTGGGTGTTCACCCCATCAGCTCCATATATTCGGCCTCTTCCTCATCCTCATCCTCATCCTCTATGATCTCTGTGGTAGCCAGATCAAGGGCATCCACTATTTTTCTTACAAATGAAAAATGAGAGGAAAAATCCTCTGGTCTAGGAGGAGAACTGAATTCCTGCTCTGGTAAGACCTCTGGTTCAATAGGCTCACCTTCATCCATTTCAGGCAAATCATATTCCTCAAACTCCATTAACTCCTGAGATGGGTTTGGGTCAGAGGAGGGACCAACCAGGATCTGAACCAGTGCTGGGAGGGTTGGAGTAGGTATAAAACCCTGCAAAGCTTGTATGACCTTCATGGCCTGGGCAATCTCCTCTGATGATGGCAGGCTACGAGGCACAGATGAAACCCCTTTTGGTTTATCAGCCAGGGGATCAACATGCTTTGTCTTCTTGTTTTTTTTTAGTGGGAACTGGAGAATCAGCTGGATCACCCATCCTTTTTCCAGTAGCTGTTTCACCCTTGTCAGGGGTGCTCAAAGAAGAGACGGCTGTTTCACCCGCATGTTTTGAGGGTGTGGGTTGGTCAGAACCCACAATACCCTTCTCCAATTTTCTCTGGAGTCTTTCAAGTCTCTTTTCTACTGTTTTCTGAGGGAATGATTTGCAGATATCACATTCTGCTGGAAAATGTTCATTCCCTAGGCAGACTAGACATAAATCGTGCTTGTCTGCCTTTGCAAACACGCCCCCACACTTAAGGCAAGTTTTAAACCCTGGGGGTCTAGTCTTTTTCTTAGGTTTTTCTGCCATCGTTCAACCGATGAAGAAAAACAGGACCGCAATAAAGAATTTACTTCTTTTTTTTTTAAATGCAGTCGGTTCAGGAACCGATAAAAGTTCCGATATTGAACTAGGAACCGCAAAAACAGAACCAGGTTAGTGATTCCAAATACAACAAATAAAACAATTTATTAAGCTAAAATAAGTAGAACTAAGTACTGGAGATAGTAAATAAAGCTCCGGAAAGGGTACTAAGACCCAGTTCTCAACAGTTATACCGAACCATGAGGAACCGAAAAAATAAACTAAAACAACGCTTAAATAACGCTAACTAACATTAAGGCCAGAGGTGCCGCCTTCCTCTCCATGTACGTCTACTTTGAGCTTTCGCCCGTGTGTTTGCAGTCACCTCCAGCTACCGGCATTGCTCCTGTTCTCCATCCTATTCCCCGCTTCAGTGTGCGCTGCTTCTTCTGCCCTCCTGCTCAGCCGTGTCCATCGTTCTTCTTTGCGGCTGGCAGGAGTGTGAAATGGACATCCTTGGTGTCCCGGGTGAGTGTGCTGGGAACAGCGGCTTACTCCCTCCCAATCGAGCTGGCTATGGTGCCATCGGGTGCTGCGGCTGGGGGGAACTGCCGTGGGATTCTGTTATTTGCCGCTTCTCTTCCCCCAGCACAAACCCACCCACGCTGGCTGCTCGCTGCCCACTTTTCCTGCTCCTCCAGCATGCTGGCCAGCTCATGAGCTCTCTCCATCCCTTTCGTCAGTGCCTTGCTTTCTCTCCTGTCCAGAGGGCCTTCCTTGCAGCCAGCGACAGTTTCTGCTTCTTAACGTAACTATGTAGATATGCATATGTATGTAACTATGTAAATATGTATGGATGTAAGTATGTAGGTATAAGTATGTATGCATGTGTGTAAGTAAGTAAATATGTATGTATGTAAGAATGTATCTGATCTAAAAACATTCACAGTGTGCAAAAACTGCCAAGTTTGAAAAAGGTCAAGCGTAGAAAATTGCAATATCTGAAAGAGGAAAAGAGCAAAGTTATGTGAAATGGTCATTTATATACTGTAAATGTGTGATATCTTCATAGGAGCGCAGAAGGCATTTGGAATGGGAGAAGCTTGAACAGTACATCAAGGCCCACCCCTTCTGCTAATCCAAAGCCAGTGTACATTTTCTCTGCATGAGTGAAACGGCTAACGACTCCCTCCAGTTCTAGAAAAAAAAATCAAGTTACAAAAGAACAATTTTATTGGCCACTTTAAATAACACATAATTGGAAATAACTTGCTTCCTTCCCAAAAGTGTGGGTTTAAAAAAGTGTAGGACGATTAGATATTTCTGTCCCAGTCCTTCATGTTGTCAGACCAATGCTTCCCCCACTCTGATTCTACCATACCTGAAGTTACATGTTGCTCATTTTTCTTATTTACTGTCGTTCCTCCCTATTGGTGGCCCCATTCAGCCTGGCACCCCAGCCCTGTCACCTCAATATCTGCTGGGACTTACCACTAGCCAGTACCCCCAGGGCTTGTCCTCCCTCAGGGTCGGTGGGTCCTCCATTACTGCTGTGAACAGGATCCAGTAGTTGAACTGGTGAGCCCAGCTAGTCAAGTGTGAGGTCTGCAGGTGTCCTAGCGCCATCCTGCCACTGGCATCTGTTTTCCCTTTTTTTCTCCCCTAAGTGGCAGGCATGTAATAATGCCATGATGTGCACCATATGTGGCCACATGCCGTATGTCAGCACCCACCCGTCCCTCCTGCCTTGAAGGCAGTCCCGGGTGCCTTCCCCCACCAATTCGTTACGGGTCAGGCGTACACAGGTTCTGCAAACCTTCCCCCTAACCCCCACACCCCACCCCCAGAAGAGGACAGCAGACTTTTGGATGCCCAATCTTCCCTCCCCCCCCAGCCAGTCCTCCGATGACTTGAGCTCACTACCAAACTCAAGTTGCCGGCATCGTGAGCAGTACTGCTACCGCTATGCCAGCGGACCGGACAGCTACATATTGGTTATCTAACTGTAATATGAACCCTTGTTACTTACCTGGCCAGCTGAGAACCTGTGAGTCTCCTATAGCTGATGAAGACATCAGGTCCCTCTTGGCTGGGTTCACAGGTACTGCAGGTCAGGTCAGGGTGGAGCAGGTCTTTAAAAAATAATCAGAAAATGCAGCTTCAACAAATGAACATTACAAAAGACAACACAAGAACTTAGTACCAGTACAAATCACATGTCCTAGTTAAGCAATAACACCCAATGAGGTGTCTGGTAATGCTGAAATATACAGATACCTTAGCTGGATTACAAGGCACAAAGTGAAGTAGACTTCCTTTAGCCATCCAAGACATCCTATACATTTCTGCTTCCCATAACTGCTGTGAAGGTAGACAAAGTCTGGACAAACTGAGGTCAGCTGTTGTCATGTTGATACAAATCACTAACAGGACCCACAAAATGCTAATAAAGGCATGATAACCACTTAGCTAAACTGTATTTTTATAACAATTTCATGCAGTTTCCTTTATATTGTGGGGGAATGATTTATATTAATAAGCCATCTCAGGGGGAGGGAATAGACAATGAACTGATAGAAGGCATCCTTAAAATGGCAGAAAAAGGGGAGATATTGTTAATGGGGGACCTGAATATGCCAGATGTTAACTGGAGCACCTTTGCTGCAGGCACATCCAGGAGCATGGTCATTCTTTTTTTTTTCCGGCAGGACCCTGTCACTTTGTCGGCCCTGGTCACGGCCCCTGGAAGCCTCTACCACCGTCTATGGCTGCTGGGGTCCCCCAGTCACCCCCGGCTTGCCCCCCGGAGGGCGGGGCTGTGGCCACGTTCTTTCATGATCACGGAACCAGTATCTGGTTGGGGGACCCGCAGCGACGGTGGTTGTGCGAGGTCTTTCCGGGAGGGCTTCATTTAGACAGGTGGCCCTCGCCCCGCCTGTATTTTCTGTCTTTTTCCTCATGGAGGCGGGGACGTGCAATGACGCCAGCGTCTGCCCCACCTCCCAGAGAGACTAGCGCGACAGCGCGAGACCTCCCGGCCTCTGCCAGGAGTCCTCAGCGCTCCGAGTGCTTCCCCAACCCTCCCCCCAGAGAAGGAGAGCAGTCCATAGGACGCTCCATCCTTCTCCCCCGACCAGCTCCTCCGACCACCCGGATCCGCCTCAACCCGGCCAAGCCGCGTCGCAAGCATAAATCCCACCGCTGCACCAATGGGCCAGCTGCAAGCAGGGTCATTCTTGATGCCCTACAAGGGGCATGCCTCAGACAGCTAGTGTTGGAACCCACTTGGGAGGGAGCAATCTTAGACCTGGTACTCTCAAATGGGGACGGAGAAAGGATCTCGGATTTAGAAGAGGGTGGCCATCTGGGAACAAGCGACCACCAAACAGTGTGGTTCACAATAAACACAGTCATAGAGTCAAGCCATACAAAAGCAAGAGTATTGGACTTTAGGAGGGCTGACTTTAGGAACATTAGAGAGTGCCTCAGAAAAGCACTAGCAAACAGGCAAGAAGGAGGGGTGGAGGAACAATGGGGAATAATCAAAACAGCCATCACAGAGTCAACAATCCTTTGTGTGAAGCGAATCAATAAAACAAAACGAAGAAAAAAAACACTATGGTTCTCAAAAGAGGTGGCAGGAAACGTTAAGGAGAAAAAGGATGGCATTCAGAAAATATAAGGAAACACAGAAGGAGCAGGACAGAGAACTTTATCAGTTAAAGCAGAAGGAGGAAGGGAAGGCAGTCAGAATAGCAAAGGCCCAAACTGAGGAAAAGATAGTCAATTCTGTTATGCAGGGGGATAAAACCTTTTATAGGTACATTAGGGAGCGAAGACAGACCAAGGGAGGGATACGGAGACTTAATAAAGGGGAGGGAATGTGGACAGAGGGTGACAGTGAAAAATCAGGGATACTGAACGAATATTTCTGCTCAGTATTCACAACAGAAGAGGAGGGGGAGGTACCTAAACCAAACAAGAGAAACACTCTGGATAGTGGAGTCGATACCAGTCCATTCACAGAAGAAAGGGTTTTGAAAGAACTCTTGAAACTGAGGGTGGACAAAGCAGTGGGGCCTGATGGGATTCACCCCAGAATTCTAAAAGAACTAAGGGTAGAACTAGTGACACCACTGACTACTCTCTTTAACAAATCATGGGAGGATGGAGTGGTACCTGAGGACTGGAGGAGGGTGGATATGATTCCACTTCACAAAAGTGGGAACAGCAGAGGCAGGAAACTACGGACCAGTTAGTTTGACCTCAGTGGTAGGGAAAATAATGGAATCACTTCTGAAGGAAAGAACTGTTGAGTACCTAGAGGCCAGTGGGGCACAGGACCCAAGGCAGCATGGATTCACAGTGGGACGGTCATGTCAGATGAATCTAATAGATTTCTTTGACTGGGTGACCAAAGTAGTAGACCAGGGAGGGGCTATGGATATGGCCTACCTATATTTTAGCAAGGCATTTGACACAGTCCCACACAAAAGATTAATATACAAGTTAGCCAGCCTTGGAGTGGGGCCCAAGGTGGTATCCTGGATAAAGAATTGGCTGGACAACAGGACGCAAAGGGTAATAGTAAACGTAGTTCACAGTGAAGAAAGGAGGGTAACTAGCGGGGTACCGCAGGGTTCAGTACTGGGACCGGTCCTCTTTAATGTCTTTATAAGTGACATTGGAGAGCACCTGGAAGGAAAAGTATGTCTCTTTGCAGATAACACAAAGATCTGCAACAGGGTTGATACACAAGGTGGGGTGGAAAGGAGTAAAGGGGACTTGGCAAGGTTGGAGGAATGGTCAAATGTATGCCAGTTCAGATTCAGTGCAAAGAAGGCCAGGGTAATGCACCTGGGAAACAAAAACCCAAGGGAAGAGTAAACAATGGGGGGCGAGATACTGACAACAAAAATCCTAAGGGACCTGGGAGTAATTCTATTAGATGACCTTAAGGTGGGCAGGCAATGTGAGAGGCAGTAAGGAGGGCTGGGGGGATACTGGGATGCATAGGGAGAGGCATCAACAGTAGAAAACAGGAATTATAGACAGTTGGCGAGACCACCTCTGGAGTACTGCGTGCAGTTCTGGAGATCCCATCTCCGCAAAGACAAAGTGTGAAGGCTGTTCAGAGGAGGGCAACCAAAATGGTGCAGGGTGTGCACCAGAAGACATATGAAGAGAGACTAAAACAGCTTAATATGTATACCCTCGAGGAAAGTAGGGAGAGGAGGGACACAATAGAAACTTTCAAGTATCTCAAGGGAAGTAACAAAGTCCAAGAGGGTAGCATCTTTCAGAAAAAGAGATGTGCAGGAACAAGGGGGCACAATTTGAAGATAGAGGGGGTAACGGCTCAGATGTAATGTTAGAAAGTATTTTTTCACAGAGAGGGTTGTGGATGCTGGAACAGCCTTCCTGAGGAGGTTGTGGAGTCAAGAACAGTGGGAGAAATTCAAGAATGCATGAGACAGACATAAAGCAATTCTAGTGGGGGGTAGGAGGAAGTAAGCTGTTGGTTAACTAGAATCTGCAGCTTATCCATCAGTTAGGGAAATGGGCAGACTAGGTGGGCCAAGCGGTCCTTATCTGCTGTCAAATTCTATGTTTCTATGAGCCATTTGTATGCATGCATGTATATATGTATGTGTGTGTGTACATGCCTGTGTATATGTATCTTTGTTTTTGTGTGTGAATATACAATGAAACCAGCAGAATAAGGCCATTAGGGTTATCAAGTCTGCTCATACTGCAGGGTCCTCCGCATCAGCTACTGACCCTGCCCCCAACTAGCCCCCTCACCTCCTTCCACCCCTCTCATAACCATGGTTTTCCACTTAACTCTATCCCAGCCCCTTCTTGAAGCTGCCCTGTTTTCAATGAAACCACCTCCTCAGGAAGGCCATTCCAGCCTGCCACCACCCTCTCCGTGAAGAAGTGCCTCCTAGCCTTTCCCCTAACCCTCCTTGTTCACCCTATTTATTCTGTTCAAATATCTGAAGGTCAAAATCATGTCCCTGTCTCCCTCTCTCTTCCTCTCTCTCTCCTCTCCTCTAGGGAGTACATGTTCAGGGCCCCAACCTCTCCCTGGCTGTCCTACCCTACTGGCCCATGATCGTCTTGGTACCTTCCTCTGGACCATCTCCAGCATGTTTATATGTTTTTTAACGTGTGGGCTCCAGTACTGCATACTGTACTCCAGCTGTGGCCTCACCATATTTTTGTCCATGCCTATTATGCCTAGCATGTTATTTGCCTGAGCTGCCACTTTCCTACACTGTGTGGAGTGTTTCAGTTCACTAGTGATCATCCCCAGCTCTTTCTCTTCCTCGGATGCAGCTACCAACCCCCAAGCTGTACTCAGTCCTTGGGTTCTTGCTCAGTGTGCATAACCTTGCAGTTTGTTGTATTGAAGCCAAGTTGCCAAATCCTGGACCACCTCACCAGCTTTTCCATATCTTCCCTTAGGTCCTGTATCCCTTCCGCTGTGTCCACCTTCCAACAGAGCTTGGTGTCGTCTGCGAATAGGCAGACATGTCAGTAAAAAGTCAGTGTCAGCATGTCCATGTCAGTGTGTACATCAATAAATTAGTCTATGTCAGTAAAAATGTGTTATTGTGTGAGTATATCAGTGTGTGAATATATTCCGGTAAGTGTGTGTGTGTGTGTGTATTTTAGTACGTGCATGTGATTGTTAGTAAGTAAGTGTGTGTGCGTGTGTGTGTGTGTTTTTACCTTTGGCAGCATTGAGAATCTGAGCTCGGTGAAATCCGATTTCAATGCCACAGTCCTCTTTTAAATGTTGCTCAGTGACATTTGGCAGCGTGCTGCGACTGATCCCACAGTTGACCAGAGGGTAGGTGTATTGGCGGAACCTTGAGTCGATACTGCCCAACCAGTCTGCAAGATTACTGGGATCACAGGTGGCATAGCTGGCGTACGCCTTCAACTCTGTCAGTTCTCGAAGAAACCTTTTTTAGGGAGGGGGGACCAGATGATACAATTAGTAAGAATGCTTAACAGTAAAGCCCTATTCCTACAGCACAACACAAAACATTGCCCTTAGTTGCGTTAAATTCACAGTTTCTATGATTTGGGGAACAATTACAAGAGGCATAAAAAACAGGGAAATGGGCTGGTGAGGGGTGCAGCAATAGCGTGTGCAGTGCCATCTCAGGGTTCGAAATCAAGTTTTGCATCCACTAGCCAAGAGGGCTAGTGACCGGGAAAATCCACTAGCCCCACAGACTTTTCCACTGGCCTAGCTGGTGTACTTAATGAAATGTTACCTTCTCCAGTACAAGCCTGCAGTGCTAGCTAAAAGGAAAATCTTACTAGCATGATACAAACTCTTACTAGCATTTTGGCTAGTGGTCGATGCCAATTTTGACCCCTGCATCTCCGAGTTCAGTTGTCATGGGTGAGCATCAGAATCACACTCAGGGTTGGCTGGGGGCCAAGTGCATCAAGGAGTGAAATCCTTGGTGCCCTGGGAGGGATGGCATGCATTGCCCAGCATTTGTTCCCCCCCCCAGAAGATTACAAAGCAGCACTGGCATCGACTGTAAAGGCAGCTGCTTGTCTGCCTTCCCAACCTGAGGAAGGGTGCAGCTGCGATAGCCCCACGTGTTGGGCAAGGTGACTTTTATTTATATAGCACTTAATCCCAGAGGCCCTTGGCGCATCAAAATAATACAATAAAACAATGAATTAGTTAGTACAGCACATCATTACAAACAAAAACACAAATAAAATATGTTATAAATAATTAACTACATAACTAGATAAAAACCTTACAATATATGGAGTAAAACAGCTTGGTGTAATTCAGCTACAGCAAATTCATTAGTCAACAGCCCACATACACAGAGATATTTTTAGCCCTTTTTTAAATATCTCCATGAAGGGGAAATTCATAATGTATGCTGGTACTATGTCCCACAGTAGTGGGCTTTAGTAAAAGTTCACTCCAGTGTGGCCTCCATTGTGAGTAAGAGTAATAGTGTGCTTTGAAATGCTGGCACAGTGGCGTGGATTGCTGAGGCATCGCTGCCTTACCCTCTGCCATGCTGGCAACCTGTGTTTGTGGTGCGAGCAAGTCGCCGGGAAGGGAGAGGATCAAGCGTCCAGAGGACAGCTCTCCTCTCCCAGGGAGGGGTGGGAGCGGAGTCTGTTGCTTGCCTGGCCCCTAGTGGTAGCTAGGGGCTGGCGCAGTGGACCTGCAGATGGGGGGGGGCAGACGCAGAGCAGACACCTAGCGTGCAGCATGCGGAAGTGCACGTGGCTCAGCCACTGGCATCATTGCACACTATCATGCTGCACTTGGAGGGGGGGGGAGAAAAATTGGTGCAAAAAGGCGGCTGGCCAGAAGGATGACACCGGTCCCCTGCAGGCTCCACACCCAGCTAGTTAGGCACCTCAGTGGAGGGAGGAAGCATGAGAGGTGGGTCCCAATGGACGCCGGAGTGATGGGGCCAGAGGGACCAGTGGATGGGGCCAGTAGATTGGGGAGATAAACAGAATTAAACATTTTTAAAAAATAGTGTGCAAGAGGCGCTAGAGAGCCGAGCACTAGACAGATAGTGTTTTGCATCAGCTCCAGCAAAACTGTGACTATTTGCCTAATAAAACTTTAAAAAATTTAAATGTTGTACTGGATATTATAGCAGATTTTTATACAGCTGATATTATACAACAGATTGATACCAAACTCGAAGATGGCATGTACAAAGAGAGCAGTGGGAGGACAGAGTTCAAAATCTACACCACCTATTCAACTGACCATGAGCAACCAGGCCAAGCCAGGCCAATACAGCCACACAGCCACCACCTTGGGAAAGGGTTCTAAAGGCAGTAAGCGACATTGATAAAAAGGTTGAAAATATATTAGATCGTCTTGGCATGCAGGACACTAAAATCGAGACTGCCGTTACCACCATTAAGGAAGACGAGGATCGCTCTATGAGAACCCAGGCAGCAGCGGCACAGCTTACGACGTGTAATTCTCAACTCTGGACCCATCTGGAATCATTGGAGAATTCAACCCGCACAATAAATATTAGGCTGGTCAGTTTGCCCGAAGGAATGGAGGGAGAAAATTTGTTATCCTTCTTGAGGCACTGGCTCACTGAAACATTACCAGAAGATGTGGAGGTCAACTTTACAGACATAAAGAAAGCTTACTGGGTGAACTTTAGAACTCGCCAGCTTAACCTGGACACTCCACGCACCATCCTGATCGTAACAGTAGGCATGGAAGTGAGGGATCGTCTGATAAATTGGGCCAGACTCAATCACCCGCTTCAATACGAGGGGGCTGACATCTGACTGTTCCCAGACTGGTCATATGCGACCAGAAACCGCAGAAAGTTGTTCGATCCCCTAAGGCAACAATTGAGAGCTTTGGGGGTGGTCCACTCACTTCTTGCACCAGCGAGACTCCAGATTACTTATGAGGGAAAATCGTTCCAATTGACAGACCCCAAGGAAGCCCAAAAAAAGAGTGGACAAAATTGCGGCTGAATTTCGAGCCACGACACCGGACTTGAGAGATGAGGAGCCTGATTCAGAGACTGACTCATAAGGTGACTCTACTTGTGCTGCAGTAGTCCATATTGAGAGCTATTACCCCGGACAAGAGACTAAATCTTGGACTACTAAAATTTGTTTAACCGCAATATGAACCAGTGTTGTTCTAATTCTTAGTCCTGTTTCGGGGAGCGGTATTATAATAAGTTTGATTTTGATATTGAACTGCCGATTGTATTGCTTAAAGGTTCACCATGTTTCAAACAAAGCTGAAGCAGCTAAAAGGATTATAGCTGTACTATTTTTTCATAAATGCAATCTCCTTATGAGAGTCTCTACCTGCTAAGACAAAGTACTTGTCAGACGGCATTAATTCTTAAGTCTTAATGGCATCCTTTGAGATTTGCCGTATCTGAATGGCGGGAAACGTTCCATCTTCTAAGGTAATAGAAGAGACACAGTCCATATTCTCAGAATGCGTTTTCTACAGTTTAATGCATATACCGAAATAGTGGAATCAGCAACTTAAGTAGTGTCACGTCAGATGTATCTTGACTATTTTAAATGTAGGTATTGTTCCACTAATCATGGCTTGGTGAGCATATCTATTATAATATTCTTATGAGGATTTAATCCTTTATGTTGATTACCCCATATGCTGTACCTAATGTAACAGATCACTAACTCTAGCTGCTAACATGATACTGTAAGATTTTTATCTGAGATCTATTCCTGTATGTACTACTGATTTTTCAGTGTTTACTCAAAAAAGGTAATACAAATAAAGTTAAAAAAAAATAGTGTGCTTTGAAAGCTAGGAAGAGAATTATTACCCTGACACACACACACACACAAACTACAGGCAATCAAATGAAGGTGACAACAACATTCTTGGTGAGACAATTGAAACCGTGTTAAAGAGCAACTGACTCCTGTAGGAAAGCATTGAGAAGCATAATATTTAGACAAAATAGAGCATATCTGAAATATTTTCAGTTTTAGTCATCCTCTTTCTTTATCATTAAGCGTACTGGCATGAAAACTGAATCCTTGAACTTCTGAGTTAATCTACACTTGATTTTTCATTCCCCATTTCAAGTCATAATCCATTCTTAGTAACATCGTAGTCTACTGCCTAGGAAGCGACTATGATGTCACGAACAAAGGCTTACTGTCCTTGAGTTAACTGAGCTTCCCAGTGCCGTTTCAAACTAATGCAACAAAGTATCTTCTCACTCACCTCTTTCGGGTGAAACTTGACTTCATTCCGAGCTCTTCCTTCAGATCTGCCTCTGTCAGTTTCAGTAAGAGATCCCCATCAACCTGCTGTTCCTGTCCCAAATAAACATGCAACAAGGGATCAATGTGTAGCCCCAAAATAGCCTTTTCCTTTCTCTACAAAAACAATGTGCACCACCCTGCCTTTAGTAGCTCCACCTGACTTCTGCACTATGCCCCACCCTGCCTAAAGGTCTGCTCACCGCACTGTACCCCACCTTGCTTCTAGTAGCTCCACTGACTGCACTATACCCCGCTACGATCCCAGGCACTGTACCTCCTCTTGACTGAAATGACTCCACACCTGCTCTGTGCCCCACATTGACTACAGTACAATAGTTTCACGCTCTGCACTGTGCCCACCGACTGCAGCAGCTCCACCCCTGCCCTGTGCCCACCTTGCTTGTAGCAGCTTCACCCCTGCTCGGCCCCCCACCCTGACTACATCAGCTGCACTCCAGACTGTGCCCTACACTACCCTAATTGTAGTAGCTCCACCCCTTGCCCCACCCTGACTGTAGTAGCTTGACCCTCTGCCCTGTGCAGTACCCTAAGCGTAGAAACTCTACCCTCTGCACTATACCCCACCCCTACCTACAGACTTATCCAAACCAGAAGCTCCACCCACTGCACTGTACCCCACACTGCGCATCATAGCTCCTCCTGCACTCAGAACCCCACCTACCTTTTGGGGCTCTATCATCAACATTCCGTAGCTCCACCCCTGCACTAAACCCCAGCAGTCTCTTGCAGCCTACCTCCTGCACCGTGTCCTATCCAGCCTCTTGTAGCTCCACCCCCTACACTGTGTCCAACCTGTAATTCTTGTAGCGCCCTCTTGCACTGTCAGTACCCACCCTGCCTTTTGCAGAGCTTCCAAGTCAGCACTCCTCAAATGAGGGAGATCTCCCAATTTTGACCACTAAAATCAGGGAGATTTTCACAGGTCCCTAATATATATATGCCTAACAGACTTTAAGATGCTAAAAATGCATTGCTAAAATCATTTAAAGACAGAAGGAATAGTCTGTTCTTTCATTCTGATGATTTTAGGGACGTGGACTGGTGCCATAAAAAGCAGGAGGAATCTCAAAATCAGGGAGACTTCCTGAAACTAGGAAGACTTGGAAGGTATGCTTTGTGGTTCTACCTCACATCTTATAGCTTCACACTGTACCTGCACCCCAACCAGCCTGTGACAAATATACTCCCCGTCCTGTGCACCACCCTGCCTGTAGTAGTCCCTCCCAGGTTTGTGCTCTCCTCATCATCTGCTTAAGCTCTTACTCCTTACACTCTTATTGTCCAACTTGCCTCTCATCTCCTGCCCCTCTGACTCAAACATGACACAGCAATGAATTCCAACTCTAGGCACTTATCCTGACAGCACCCTCTCAGTGAAATCCATCCTGTCCCTGGCATAACATCCTCCCCAGCATTCTCTAGTTTAATCTCAGTACAGATGAAAGCATGCCCTTATAACCCCTCTTTCACCGTACTGTAGAACCTGGAAAATGTCACTGGTCTGGTGTCCAGAACATGTTGTTTATTGTCCTGGACCACTAAGAATGGCCTCTTATTGGTTCAGTGTAAAAGTATTGACTAGGGATTGGGGAACCATTGGAACTGGCACCTGACACTGAACGAAGAATAATTTCTTTTTATATCATGCCTGAAAGATTAATATTTTTGTCCATGCCTACTATGTCAAGAGTCATAGTTCTTAAATTATCATAACAGATCAATTAAAGCATTTATGGATTGGTGATTTTTGCTAGATGCTGGTCCTGGACTAGCTATAAATCAGAAATATTTTTGATCTCTGCCTACTGGCAGGTATGCTGAATTCTAATCCTCCTCCTCCTTACGTGTGCTACCCCTGTGGTAACGCTGACATATCAGTCAATTGAAGTGCTAAAGCCTAATAAGGTGCCTTACCTCAAACACCTCACAGCAGCTGCTGAACCCAATTTGCTGCAGCCAGATCTGAAGCTCTCCGGCTTTCCAGTTTGGGACATTGGGTGAGATGCGGCGCGGGACCTCCTCCCCCATCATACGTAGTGCCCTCTTGGCCAACGATGAGGTTGTGCAGTTGCTGGAGTAGCTCACTATCCGCTTTAGGCAATGTGTGGCACCGATTCTGTGTAAAACCTAAACACACAAAGAGGGGGGAACATTTATAAGCAGTGGTGGAAATGGAGGGGAACCCAGGGAACTCAGTCCTTGGAGTAAAATGAGGAAGGACTGCTTCTGTGCAACACCTACCCACCAAAAGACATTAAACTGAATAAAGAACATCTTAAAATACAACATATAAGGCCAGCCCAGTGGTGCAGAGGGCTGAAGCATCATACCTTACCTCCTGTCACAGCGGCAACCCGTGTTCGTTCGCAAGCGGACACGGGTCACTGAGGGTTGGCCAGGGAGGGGAGGGAGAGAGAGTATCGAGCATCCAGAGGACAGCTCTCCCCTCCCGTGGAGGGTGGTTTGGTAGTCCCACCGAATAACAGCCCCCAGGCAGAGGCCTGAGGGTAGGACGGGTCGGAGACAGCAAAAGAAGGGAGGGTGCTGTGGGACTCCGCAGCATATGCATGCCTCCACGTACGCATGTTGTCATGTCATGCTCCAGCAATGGGGAGGGAAGGGAGAAAATGGAGGAAAAACCTCCCGGGCAGTAGTATGATCAACCAACTGACCCTCCACAGGCCCTGCCATCAGTGGCTGGGCACAACCATAGTCCTCAGGCTAAGGATGATGGCGCAGGTAAGTCCCGGAGGAGCCGGGTGACAGGGCTGGGGGTCGGTCGGAGAAGGGGGCCACCAGGGAGCGTAAGGGAAAAAATACAATATTAAACAAAATGCAACACATAATGAAGAAATGTGTCACTAAATGCCTGTCACTGTTCAATCCTACATGAAAGCTGGTGGAGTTCCCTCTGTGTATTTCGTCCAAGTCCAGCACTGTTTGTAAGTGTGCAGCCTGAAGGGATATAGTTTTCAACACCACAAGAAACACATTCTAGAGTACTACATCAGCAGGCATAGGTTTTGTTTGTGTTTTCTAATTTTTCTTCAGGATGAAATACAAGAGACTATTCACCAACACAGACTGCCAGGATATTGAACTCCAGTGAAATGATTTTCTTTATTTCTTTTTAGCGTGGGCAGACTGGATATACTGCTAGATCTTTATCTGCCAACAAAGTCTATGTATCGAAGTGTATACAAGAAATGCTATCAATATACAGAGTAAGAATCTACTGTACATGAGTTGTGTTTTAAGACATCAAAAGGGTCAAAGGCCATTTCATTTCAAACCAAGTTTTGGAATACATTGGGTACACAATGTTGGAGAAAATAATGAAAAAGCATATGACTTTTGACTTTTCAGCCTTAGTTTCATAATATTTTGGGAAGCATTCTTAAGGGGGGGGGGGCAAGCACCAGCAAAAAACAACACAGTTTGTACCTGTACCACTCACTCGTACAGCACTACCCAAAATGTAAATTTTAAGCCAGTCTATTCTTGATTACTAAAAGCATCTGCATGAAAACAAGTTTCTTTTCCCTCAGTCGTCTACTTCTGATTCTTATTCCCCAGGTAAGGGCATAATCCCCTGTTTGTGATATCACAGTCTGGCCCTGCAGAAATGATGTCACAGAGAGGATTATGACCTTGGCTAGGGAAAGAACCAGGCTCAGATGAACTCGGAGTGGCAAAGAGCCTGTTATCTTGCAGATAGTCTTAATAACAGAGAGCAGCATGTCCAAAATTCTTTTTTTTTAAATACACTTTTTACATCTCCTTGCACCCTAATAAGCCAGCAGCAACTCCCCAACCCTGACATCTTCTGAGGTAACCCCACCCATGACTTATCCCTTACAGTGGTGCCCTGAGGTGGCCATGATCCCCTGTAGGAGACTGAATCCAGTGTTCTTGTGGTGGCCAGTCCTGCAGAGTCTGACAGTGATGCACTCTTGTCATCCTGTGAGCCCAGATGTTTTGTCCCCATTTTAATCCCTACCCTTTGGACGTCGGCATCAAGCACTCCATGTGCACGCATCTAGCAGTGAGGCATTGTATGCAGGCAGATGATGTCATCCCTCCTTCAGCCTGCACTGCCACTCGTGGTGATCCAGGTGAAAATGTGGTGCAGATAGGCATCTGCCCTCCCCCATAAGAGGAGACCGTCCCTTTGGACGCTTGATCCTCCTCCCCCTGTTGACCTTCCAATGATGTAAGCTCCTTCCTAAACTTAAGCCTCCAGCATCACAAGGGGCAGCACATGCACTGTGCCAGCAGGACGAGTGCTTGAAATTCTAAATTTGATGTGATGTTGTGTAACTGAGTTCTATTGATCTCTACTGACATTTTTTGTTTGTGGCCAGATCTCCTCATTAAGGGTACGTGTCAGGGAGAGACAAATTAGTTTGTGTGCTCGTGGTAAGTAGACCACTAGCTTTCAAAATCTGGTAGCCCAACTAAATTTATAGTGGCCATTATTTTTAAGAGTTCTATTCAACATTACTCACACTGCAGGAAAAATCCCCTTGTTAGCTGATGACCAGTTGGCCACTAACTTTTAAAATCTGGTAGCCTAACCAATTTTTTAGTGGCCACTGGCCACCTGATTTGTCCCACCCTGTTATGTATACCAAATTTACAAAGAATAAGGCAGATAATGTTTATGAAAACTGAAGGGGAACATACCTCTCAAGTGTCCTTGATTTTCAGGGATGTCCCTGATTTCACCTCAAAATTTTACTCTGTCCCTCCTAAAATCTGTGTTTCCCTGACTAAACAGTGATGATTGCAAGAATAAAATTATGTCAAACAATAAAGCTGCAGACTTCTTATTCTTCAGAAAATGTATTATATACGGAGTCTCTTATTCTGCCAGCTTTCTGAGTGGATAGCACCAATTTTAAAAATGTGTCCCTGATTTTGGGCCTTTGTCCCTGATTTTTTTAAGCCTTGTCCCTGATTTATGAGGCAGGAGGTTGAGAGGTATGAAGGGGAATCCTTACTGCCCCAAACTATTGGCCTGTGACCAGAAGGTCCCAATTTAGAAAATCAGTTTAAAAAGGCTCCCGTCACTTCCTTTTTATTATCCAAGTCATCTGTGGCTCCTACCTCCTCCCATGTGCCATGCCCATTCACATCAAATCCTACAGTGCCTTATGGCTGAGCCTCTGATGTTGCCGAATGACTTAGCTACAGGGCTCATGTAAGGGCTGGATTTAAGATACATAGTAATATGCAGCATTTAATGCTGCTGACACTGCCGAGAGGAGGGCGATTGGTACCGGCAATGTCAGAGGCATTAAGCAGCACGACAGGCACATTACTATATGTCTTAAATACAGCCCTTACATGAGCCCTTTGTATATGGTCGATTGGTCCCCAGACAAAATGCTGTGGTCAAAATAAAGAGGACATTTCATCGCGGGGACAAATAAAAGCCGTACATTTGGTCGATAGCATAACTCGTAGATAGGCAGTAAGGTCGCCGTAAAAAAAGATAATTGGACAAATAGTCGCAGCATTACCTGTCTCCATCCAGCAGTCAATCAACTAACTTTTCTGTTTCCCCTTTATGGCCATTTGCTAGTATTTACATTTATCACCCTTGGCATCAGTCAAAACTTGTAGCCCACATGAACAGTAATGCCCCATTCATTATTCATAGAGCTGTGCTGACTGCAAGTTGAGGTTCGATCCTAAGGCACATACTCAGCAGCACAGTGCTTGCCCGATTCAGGCAAAGCAGAGAGAAAGCAACCGGGGAACAAACAGGGTAGGGACAATCGGGGGAGAACCGGCAGGTATCGAGACGTGCTCCACCGATGGGAGCAGAACGGGAGAAAGTTTTTCTTCTGGAGTGTAGCAAAACTTATACCTGGTCACCATTCCCAGTACTGCATCTGAGCATTTGCCTGCTTCTGCCACCGCTCTTTTCCCGGCATCCGTGGAGGTCTCAAGACCAATAACCCTATTGCTCAGGCTGTCAAATGTGTCCACAAATCCAGCCACAATCTGGATTAGGTGAGTGCTTTTTCACTCCCAGCATCTGCAGTGTCTCCTCAGACACCTCCTTCATACTGTTCATATTGTCGCCGTACATCAGCGGAGAGAATGTTGCGGGTATCTGGTTGTGGTGGCTACATTGTGCCTGCTACCTGTTGTACCAGTGACAAGATTACATTTCGACAAGATCGGCACTACGATTTGACCGCGACTAATTCTACCATGACGAATCAACCATATGCCGAGCCCTTGGCTGAATCTCTCAGCAGTGTCATAAGAGATTCAGCTGTAGGGCACTATGAAAGGATTTTTTCTGAATGGGACATGTCCTGTGGGGTGGGGAGCAGTATCAACCAGTTAACAACCTAGATAATAAAAATGCAAGTGCTTCCAATTTATTTTAGCAGTTTTCTCAATTGGGTCTTCCTGGTCCCACGCCAGTAGTTTGGGGGGCATGAGAATACCTATTTAAGGAAATTTGAATTGTTTACTGAAGGTACATGTTCCAGAAAATCAAGAACACTGAACAATAACCTTTTACTTTGGTTTCCTAATACATTGTGTGGCATCAAATAAGGCAGAAGCCTAACAAATTTCTAAGAATATTTGGAAAACTGACCAAAATAACCAGGAAAACACATGTAACTTTTAACTCAAATACCAAAAAGCACAGTAATTTTTCCTCAGACCTTCCAGCTACCAGCTTGCACCAGTGTAGTGGTGCCAGGCAATTTTTGCAGCCACCGCAAATTTAAAACTAGCAAGTAGAGAACAGGAAGTGTGTGAACCATGCCAGGTAGCCCATACCCTACCTCCCTAGAAGTCACTGCCTCACCTCTGCAATGTGCTTACCAACAGCACGCCCCAGAGAAACTTGAATCCCAGTTTCCCATATGCAGCATATGATACTGCCCCTGCTGCTACTGAGCCAGCCCCTGGCCTGACCTCCCACACTTTCAAAGCAACATGTCGCTGCTGCTGCTGTTCTGCTGACTCAGCCCCTGGCCTGACCTCCCACACTTTCAGTGCAACATGCTGCTGCTTCTACTGAGTCAGCCCCTGGCCTGACCTCCCACACTTTCAATGCAACATGCTGCTGCTTCTACTGAGTCAGCCCCCTGGCCTGACCTCCCACACTTTCAATGCAACATGTAGCTGCTGCTGCTGTTCTGCTGACTCGGCCCCTGGCCTGACCTCCCACACTTTCAGTGCAACATGCTGCTGCTTCTACTGAGTCAGCCCCTGGCCTGACCTTCCACACTTTCAATGCAACATGCTGCTGCTGCTACTACTGAGTCAGCCCCTGGCCTGACGTCCCACACTTTCAATGCAACATCCTGCTGTTGTGCTACTGAATCAGCCCCTGGCCTGACCTCCCACACTTTCAAAGCAACATGCTGCTGCTACTGAGTCAGCCCCTGGCCTGACCTCCCATACTTTCAATGCAACATGCTGCTGCTGCTGTTACTGAGTCAGCCCCTGGCCTGACCTCCCACACTTTCAATGCAACATGCTGCTGCTGTTACTGAGTCAGCCCCTGGCCTGATCTCCCATACTTTCAATGCAACATGCTGCTGCTGCTGTTACTGAGTCAGCCCCTGGCCTGACCTCCCACACTTTCAATGCAACATGCTGCTGCTGTTACTGAGTCAGCCCCTGGCCTGACGTCCCACACTCTCAATGCAACATGCTGCTGCTGCTACAGAGTCAACCCCTCGCCTGACCTCCCACACTTTCAATGCAACTTCCTGCTGTTGTGCTACTGAATCACCCCCTGGCCTGACCGCCCACTCTTTCAATGTAACATGCTGCTGCTGTTGCAACTGAGTCAGCCCCTGGCCTGACCTCCCACACTTTCAATGCAACATGCTGCTGCTGCTGCTGCTGCTACTGAGTCAGCCCTGGCCTGGCGTCCCACTTTCAATGCAACATGCCGCTGCTGTTGCAGCTGAATCAGCCCTGGCCTGACCTCCCACACTTTCAATGCAACATGCTGCTGCTGCTGCTGACTGAGTCAGCCCTGGCCTGACCTCCAGACTTTCAATGCAACATGCTGCTGCTGTGCTACTGAGTCAGCCCCGGCCTGACCTCCCACACTTTCAATGCAACATGCTCGCTGCTACTGCTGCTGCTGGAGTCAGCCCCTGGCCTGACCTCCCAGACTTTCAATGCAACATGCTGCTGCTGTGCTACTGAGTCAGCCCCTGGCCTGGCCTCCCACACTTTCAATGCAACATGTCGCTGCTACTGCTGCTGCTACTGAGCCAGCCCCTGGCCTGACCTCCCACACTTTCAGTGCAACATGCTGCTGCTTCTACTGAGCCAGCCCCTGGCCTGACCTCCCACACTCTCAATGCAACATGTCGCTGCTGCTGCTGAGTCATCCCCTGGCCTTACCTCCCACACTTTCAATGCAACATCCTGCTGCTGTGCTACTGAATCAGCCCCTGGCCTTACCTCCCACACTTTCAATGCAACTCACTGCTGTTGCTGCTACTGAGCCAGCCCCTGGCCTGACCTCCCTCACTTTCAGTGCAACATGCTGCTGTTGCTACTGACTCAGCCTCTGGCCTGACCTCCCACACTTTCAATGCAACTTCCTGCTGTTGTGCTACTGAATCAGCCCCTGGCCTGACCGCCCACTCTTTCAATGTAACATGCTGCTGCTGTTGCAACTGAGTCAGCCCCTGGCCTGACCTCCCACACTTTCAATGCAACATGCTGCTGCTGCTACTGAGTCAGCCCCTGGCCTGACCTCCCACACTTTCAATGCAACATGCCGCTGCTGTTGCAACTGAATCAGCCCCTGGCCTGACCTCCCACACTTTCAATGCAACATGCTGCTGCTGCTGCTGCTACTGAGTCAGCCCCTGGCCTGACCTCCCAGACTTTCAATGCAACATGCTGCTGCTGTGCTACTGAGTCAGCCCCTGGCCTGACCTCCCACACTTTCAATGCAACATGTCGCTGCTACTGCTGCTGCTACTGAGTCAGCCCCTGGCCTGACCTCCCAGACTTTCAATGCAACATGCTGCTGCTGTGCTACTGAGTCAGCCCCTGGCCTGGCCTCCCACACTTTCAATGCAACATGTCGCTGCTACTGCTGCTGCTGCTGAGCCAGCCCCTGGCCTGACCTCCCACACTTTCAGTGCAACATGCTGCTGCTTCTACTGAGCCAGCCCCTGGCCTGACCTCCCACACTCTCAATGCAACATGTCGCTGCTGCTACTGAGTCATCCCCTGGCCTTACCTCCCACACTTTCAATGCAACATCCTGCTGCTGTGCTACTGAATCAGCCCCTGGCCTTACCTCCCACACTTTCAATGCAACTCACTGCTGTTGCTGCTACTGAGCCAGCCCCTGGCCTGACCTCCCTCACTTTCAGTGCAACATGCTGCTGTTGCTACTGACTCAGCTTCTGGTCTGATCTTCCACACTTTCAATGCAACATGCTGCTGCTACTGAGTCAGCCCCTGGCCTGACCTCCCACATTTTCAGTGAAACATGCTGCTGCTGCTGCTACTACTGAGTCGGCCCATGATCTGACGTCCCACACTTTCAATGCAACACGCTGCTGCTGTGCTACTAAATCAGCCCCTGGCCTTACCTCCCACACTTTCACTGCAACATGCTGCTGCTACTGAGCCAGTCCCTGTCCTGACCTTCCACACTTTCAGTGTAACATGCTGCTGCTGCTACTGAGTCAGCCCCTGGCCTGACCTTCCACACTTTCAAAGCAACATGCTGCTACTGTTCTACTGAGCCACCCCTGGCCTGACCTCCCACACTTTCTATGCAACATGCTGCTACTGCTGTCACAGAGTCAGCCCCTGGCCTGACCTCCCACACTTTCTGCTGCTGCTGCTACTGAGTCAGCTCGTGGCCTGACTTCCCACACTTTCAGTGTAACATGCTGCTGCTACCGAATCACCAGAATGGCTTTTCTGACTGTGCCCGAGTCTTGCTTTAGGGCTGTAGTGTGACTGGTATTTCTGTGTATTGCAGTCTAAGCAGCAGTATTAGTTAGAACAAAATTAATCCAACAGTTGTTTAGTAATACTGTATTTATGGCAAAACACTGATATATCCATTTTTGTTTTCACTGATCTTCACTCCTGAATTCAGTTATGGCTTTTGAACTGTCTCTGGCCATGCCCACTATGAATAAATAATTCATGATGTATGTGCTGTTTACCACATGTGTGTCCTAGCACCATCCTAATATATCCTCAATATGGTAAACTTGGTATGTATAGACAAAGTAGGCCCAGGCCCATTTAATTGTCTCCCACTCCTAGTGGGCTTATCTGTTGATATTTCTTGTACTATTTTAAGGACAGAAATTTATCTAACTCATTTTTAAATGAGCCAAATGATGTTACTTCCACTACTTTTTTTGGCAAATTATTCCATATTGAGGGAGTACGTATATTATAGAAGTTCATATGCCTATTAGTTCTTGCCCTGCTTATAAAAATTTGTTTATTATGTGTAGGGGTGTCATGATAATAAAATTTTGACGATACGATAACCGTGATGAAATTATCGCAATAACCTTGTTATCGTGATAGTTTTGCCACTTGTGCAGCGATGTTAGAAAAAGTATTTAAATTCAAATTTTTTTACATAATTTACATATTTGACTCTTTTCAAGAAATGCTATGTCATTATTTTGAAGTCTTTGTTGTAAAATAATTCAAAGAGTAAAACATTTAAAACATAAATATTTATTTTTTTCACATTACAATCTCTGAACTTTATAAAATAGCTTGAATTTTTTTTACATAAAAATTCAAGTACACAATTAATACATGTGTTATGCACAAAGAGTACAATACATTTTAAAATGTGAATGAGCAAATATTTTTACTTGCTTGTTCAAAGAGCACCTTCGCTGCATTGTTCTCCTTGCCTGCAAAATCATCAGGAGACTCCTTTACCTGACTGGGACTTCCTCTGTAGTAGTTGAACAATTTTCTCTTTAGCCACCTAAGGAAGGGAAAGGATCATATTTCCCCACCGAGGGTGTTATCCACTCAATCCCTTCCACTTCCTGATCATCGACGTCGTCCCTGCGCTTCCTTGTTTTGTGAGGTCATTATATGCCTAGTGCGGGGAGGTGCTCCGTGCAAGTCTGGGGTGGCATTTTAAAACTTATTTTTATGATTTTAACCCAATTCGTAGTACAGATCAGAGTCAGTATTCAAGTAACACGAGCCTTGTTACTTTTGTTAGATCAGGGTGGAGCCTTGGATGTCGCCTGCCTAGATTTCAGTAAGTCCTCTAATACCATTCCATACAGGAGACTCTTAAACAAGCTGTGCAGCCTGGGAGTGGGTCCAAAGGTAGTAAACTGGGTAAGAAATTGGTAGGGGGCTAGATGACAGAGTGGTGGTAAATGGAGCTCACTCTAAGGAAGAGAGGATGACCAGTGGGATGCCACAAAGATTCAGTACTGGAACTGGTCCTCTTTTTAATGTCTTTTATTAGCAACATTGTAAAGGGGCTAGAAGGGAAGGTATGCCTTTTTGCAGATGACACAAATATCTGCAGTAGAGTAGACACTCCATGGGAGGGGTGTGTGTGTGTGTGTAAAAAAAAAAAAAAGAATAGAAATCAAAGAAAGCTTGAGGAGTGGTCAGAAGTGTGGCAACTAAGATTCTATGCTAAGAAGTGCAAAATCATGCACTTGGGGCAAAGCAATCCAGGGTGGAGTTAAAAGATGGGAGGGGAGTGGTACTGATGACCACCAATCAGGAAAGATACCTGAGGTAATCATATCTGATAACCTGAAGGTGGCCAAACAGTGTGACAAGGCGGTGGGGAGAGTTAGTGGGATGCTATGGCGCATAGGGAGGGGTATCACCAGCAGAAAGAGGGAGGTGGTGATACAGTAGTATAAATCATTGGTGAGACCTCACCTAGAGTACTGTGTCCAGTTCTGGAGACCACATGTCCAGAAGGACAGACAGAGTAGAGGCAGTCCAGAGGAGGGTAACTAAAATGGTGCAGGGCCTATATCAAAAGCCCTATGAGGAGAGGATAAAGGACCTCAATAGGTACACCCTGGAGAAAAGGAGGGGGGAATGTGATAGAGACTTTAAAATACCTCACGGGTATAAATAGGGTACAAGAGGGAAGCATTTTTCAGAAAAAAAGATGCTCAAGAAAAAGGGGTCATGCTGTGATGCTGGAGGGGGTAGATTCTGTGAAGTACTTCCTCACATTTCCCCTGAGAGTGTGGTGAATACCTGGAAAAGCCTCCCAGCAGAGGTGGTCTGGGCAAAAACTGTAACGGGATTCAAGAATGCAGAGGATAGGCATAAGGGAACCTTATTGGTAGGAAAGGGAGGGTACATGCATGTTTTACTGATGACATGCATTATACCTGTCTGTATACTGTACCGCTCTGTGATATTTGTTGTACTGTTGTGTGTCATGTGACCATGGGTTGATCCTGAAAAAGGGACTGTATCTGTCTCAGTGGTCTTACCCGGTCAACAAAATTCAAATAAATAAATAAATAAAACTGGAGACCAAGTAGGGACTGTGGTATTACAGTAGGAAGGGAAATTGGGCAGACTAGGTGGGTCAAGCTGTCCTTAACCGCCATCAGTTTCTATGTAAGTAAGTTGACTGGTGCAGATATCTCCCCCCCCCCCCCGTTTCTTTTTCCCATCCCTTGGGCTTGCACATGTGTGACGATGGTGCGAGTGTGTAACATAAAGATGTTACACATACTCGTCCTGTGCACCCAGACAGTCAGAAGGCTGTTACTGCTGCATCATCCAGCCTCCGCACGATAGCAATCAAGCAGAGGCTTGTACTGTTCCCCTTCCTCAAAGGAGAGCCATCAAAGGATGCTCAGTCCTCCTTTATGCAGTCAGCCCTTGAGTGACCCAGGTCTATTCCTGAACTTGATTTACCAGCATGGCGACAGGTGCGGTGCCCAGGCCCTTAAAACTCCACGTCACATGGTCAGCACTGCATTTCTTATTTTAAGGAAAAATACTAAAAAATCTGATAGGAGAATGGTGGGGAATCAGGAATCATGTTTGCACCTGACAAGGGCTGCACTGCTGGAAAAGCAAGCAGAGGTGCTTTAACACTGTATATTGTGATATATCGTGCTGCACGATAATCGTGATACTGTTTTTTTACAACGATATGTTATCATCAGTGGTAATTATCGTGATACATCATCATATCATGTTATCGTGGCATCCCTAATTATGTGATTTAGAATTTACTGTTTTATGAGTCCTTGTTATATTACATTGTGACATTAGTGTTTTATCTTCCAAAATACGGTATAAGAATAATAAGCCTCCTCTATATGAACCCAGTATGTGAAGACAAAAAGTAACCTCAAGGAAAGGCATTTTTAAAAACTGATAGTAGTGGCCATCTTTAATGACTTGAAGTCATTAGTTATAAAATCAGTGAAAAAAAAAAGGCACTCTGGGAAGACATAAAGAGAAAGGCTGACCCTCTTCTGGGCACTGGCGAGATGTTTACTCCTCAGATCTGTTTAGTTGGTAATTATAGAACAATGTTTGTGAAAGACAGAATCACATGGCCATGATCTGTTTTGACTGTTAAAAAATAAATCCTATGTCACTGGCTGGACCAAGAGTGCATTTCATACAATGAATGGCTACAGGGCTTTATATTTAACCTAAGAACTGAAAAAGTGATAGCCAGTGTCAATGATCAGATGAAAACTTATGATACCAGATGGAGTAAACTGCATACCCTACATGCCTCTGCCCTCTCCTAGTGACTCTATGAACACACCCAATGTACTCAGTAACTGCTCACTGTATAATCAATTGCCTTTCCAAAGGCTACGTAACCTGTCAATTTCTGCCCAGATCGGTGATCTTCTCCTGTAATGTACCTTACTAATGTAACCCCCCTACAAATGGGGGTTCTCAAAAAGTCTTCCTTGAGCTTGCCTACATGCTCACTGCCAGGCTGGTGACCTGCGTTTTAGCAGTTTAAATGTGATTACCAGAGCCTGTATAGCCTCTGTGTACTGTCTCTTTAAGAGCTGCCTAATTGCAGTTTAAGTAATCTGAGAAGGAGCTCTGTAGAAAGATGTAACTATTTGCTGAAAATCATTTATAGTGATAATGTAGTTTGTCTAACCTGCTTTCTTTGTAGCAAGGACTGTTTTGTTTGTCTCCACTATCTTGGTCCTGGACTGCAAATTGGACCAAACAGTACTGGTGGGACCTAAAATGTAGCTGGACTACAGGAGCTGTCTGAATTAAAAATCTGTAGGAACTGTAGTTTGGAGTTTTTATGCGCCTTTTTAGCAACTGAAGTGGGAGCTCTTGCTTTGACTGACAGCCAAATTAGCCAACCAAATCTTTTGGATCTTGGGGAAGTCCCAGGCTTCTTGCAGTTTTCAGTTAGTTCTGAGCTGGGAAGTGAAATGAGAAGAGCTCAAGTGTAATTTGGGCAGAAATCCTGAGTGGATTCACATGGGAAAACTGTAGAAGAGCTGAGTTTTCGGCTTGCATGTCTTCCTGCTGCTCCCGAGAGGGAGAGAAGAGAATTATTTTGGACTAAATCCAAGTTTGTGTGACTAAAGTAAACTACTGAAGTGGGCCAGGCTCAACCTGAAGAAGACCAAAGATTTTGCTGAATGCAATCGGCCTGTCAGGAGTTACAGCTACCCTTAAGCTCCCGGTGTGTGAAGAGACTTTGCAATTGTGACCGGGGAGTGCTTTGCCTGGTAAAGTAGAATTCCCTTACATGTAAATGTGTTATTTGCTGCTAGTGGGTCGTGAGTTAGTTCTCCACTGTGTGAACTGTGTTCTGCTTGCTGGAAGCTGTATCCAGCCCAAAACGGACTGCATCCGAATTTGTCTCCATGCGGTCTGGGCCTTGCCAGACTGGCCCAGCCAGACTACCCACCGCACAGAGAAGCCATCGACGAGAGACCTGCCTGGGGATCAGCCCCCTGCTCCACGCCTGAACAGGAATAACGCCTCTGCGACTCGTGTGGGCCCTATTTCTCCTGGCATTCCAGATCAACCATCTGCAGTCTCGATTTTCGTCCAGCCTGTGTCCAGTCTTGGGTATTGTGAGTAAATACCAGGGTAGCTCCCTGCAACAACAGCTTAATCTGAGTGTGTCATCAGATTGTCTTATTGTTTCGTTTCCTTTATGAACTGAGCCCTCTGGCTCCGGATTACAAATATTGTGTACGGTGTATGTTGTGTTTTCCCTCACAGGGCCCCAACCAGCTGCAACCCCGGGCAACGGTCCTGGCTAGCCCATCTCTTCTCCACCTGGGTACCCAGAGGTGGACTGTGTGGGGGGATTCAAAGCGCATGCATAACTGCTTGATTGAAATAACCTTTAAGCTAATTAACCTGATTTTGCCCCTCCCTTGTTCAAGTCCCCTGAATAAATCAGAGCTAACTTTTTCTGCATGTAATCCGACTGTGGTTCCAGTGCGTGCTCAAAGTACTGTACTGTTGCTATTTTCTGTGCATAACCTTGTTTTACAGAGGGGCCCCATGGTCGAGCCAGAGGAACCAGCCCTGGTGGTAAGTGCAAACAGTGTGGGTACTTGTGTGATGTACCAGGGGTATTGTGAAAGTGATTATTGTACAGTGTTCAGGCCACTGGAGGGGAAAGAGGGGGGTTACAATGTCCCAGAGGACTGTGCCCAGGTTAGCTTGACCACTACCAATCCTGATCTCTGGGTAGAGGCACCCGTTTCAGAACTCAGACCCCTTAACCTGCTACTAGCCAAGCAGGCAGGGGTAGTAGCCCTTGGGATAGCGCCACCTAGGGGTTACACTGTCTACCCCACTCAATATAAATAGTTTGGGATGTGTACTTTTGTTTGTTTTGTCTGGTGTTGCATGTATGTTTGTCGTGCTGAAAATCAATAAAATATACTCAGTACAAAAATGCTGTTTTAAAAGCTTTTTGTGTAATAAAAATCTACTGATGATCAATAAACTTACGTTAAAAACATATTAATGCTAAGACATTATATGATGACATATTTTTGCCCACTAACAAATAGTGCTGCCATAAGTACGGTAAGAGTGTTATTAGGAGTAAAACAGATCCTTACCCTCATGTTCCTTTGCTTGGCTTTGATTCCTGCCTCCACACACAGGTAAAAGGCCGCAATGCACAGCGTCTCCAGCCGGGAGCTGTCCAGGAGCTGTACTAGTCTTTGCAGGTCATCTGTGTTTTGCCCCTGTACATTGTCCGAACTTTGCAGAAACTTCTGAGTAAATTCCTCAGGATCCAGGGAGGCAATAAAAGGCTCCACCAGGGCAAGGGTCCCTGATTTTTCTACCTCTTTCTCAATCTCTTTATTGGTGGCCAAGACTGTTATGGCAAGGCAGGCATGGAACCGGATCAGTTCATCATCTTTAGAGAATGCCAGTGGGAAAAGCCACTCTGCTGCCTTCTTCTCTATCATAAGACGCTGGTTGTCTTGCCCACCGTACATGGCGCAGTTTGCAAGAGCTCTGGCACAGTGGCGAAGAATAGTGGGGTCAGTACAGCGGCACCAGTACAGGATGGAGTCCAAGCCACCATTGCAAATGAGCTGGTAGCAGGTCTCCTCTGTGTGTTTGAACATGTGTTCCAAGATCCCTGAGACACTGGTCGCCAGTTTTACATCATCCTGCTCTTTTGCCAGGTTTAGGATCATTCCTAGGCCAATGCGGGCAACTCGATCCCTAAAGGGAAAAAAGGCGACAAACTTGACTGATGAGAAAAATACCACAACGATAAACAGACTTTACCATTCATTGTCAGGTCAACCATTCTGTCTCCATAGATCTGCCACCCTGTTTGAGTTTAAACTTGCTACATCCCAGACATACTTTTTGGACAATCACAATACAATATCACCAAAGACAATTCCTTATATTAATTTCCTAAAGCATTCCCTTTTCACTAGCTCACCCAGCTACAATATGTAGTGAAGTAGCACCTGTGACCCCCCCTTAGGTCAGCAACCAGTAACAGTTTTAGCCTACAGAAATTTGAGTTTTAAAAGGGAACATTTTACAGTTTTACGTGGAAAGCGGTACTCTCTTTACAAAACTGCTACCCCCTAAGAAAAAGTCTGAAAACACCCTTATCTACCCCAACAGACTAATTATGCCTGCTTGAACTAAAATTGGGAGGGGGAGGGTGAAGGTTTATAACACACAGATTACGAATGTCATGATATCAAATTTTTAGTATCATGATATTTGAGTAAAAGAATTATTGCGATAATCTGCTGCATTTCTAATTTTTAGGAAAAACAGAAAGAATCCGATTGGAGGAACGTGGAGAGTCATGGCTGCAACTGGAGATTTTTACCCTGCTGAAGCAGCAAGCTATGTTGCTTTATTATTTTTTTCACAAAAGATTTTATTCCCCCAGCCTCATGACCAGGTGTATCAGGCTTCAGTCCACCCAGCTCTGTCACCCAGCCATCCCCAGGACTTACCTCTTCTCCGAGGGTCCCCCACGAATTGCCTCTCATGGTGGGGCAAGAGGGGGTGGTTAGCCCTCTCCACTACACCACTATCCTGATACTGGAGGAAGTGCTTGGTTGACAGGTGCAGGGCCTGCAGCAGACCAAGATGTCACTCAATTCAGCAGATTTCCACCCTGTTTCTCCCTAACCACATGCCATGCACGGACGTAGGCATTTGAGTGGAGGCAAGCACATGCTAGATGTCAGGTGGTGGCTCCCCTTCCTTGTCGCTCCACATCACCACCACCAAACTTCCACCTGGTGGGGATTTGTGAATGAAACAGCCAGGCCCTCCTCCCTGGGACAGGAGAGCGATCTGTGGGATGCTCAATACTCTACCTCTGGCCCTAATCGACCCCTATGTGACTCAAATCCACTCCCGAACCTGGGTCACTTGCATGGGGGAGTCAGTAGCTCTGCCACCCCACCTATGGGCCAGCTGTTAACACACTTTATCATTGTATGCTGCAGTATATCATGCTGTATGATAATCGTGATATTGTTTTGTTACAACGATAAATTGTAAGTTGTAATTATCATGATATATGGAGAATAATGGATATGCAACTGTGTGTTATGGATTTTTTTTACACACCCAAGGTATGTGATGACCCATAAACCTAGAGAGCACAGGGTGAGATGATAGAGAGGAAGGCTTTCCCACTGACAGAAAAGCAGAAACAGCTGACAAGTGTACCTTGAGAGTAGCTGGTCTGAGGCCTAAGCCATTAAGATGGACCATATAATCCAGAACTGTAGGCAATTCAGCAGTGTCTGGAGAGATATGCTTCTTGGAACACCAAATGCTGAATCTTTTCCATTTGGCGTCATAAGTCTTTCTGGTGGCAGGCTTTTGAGAGGCTTTGAGAATATCCAGAACCCCTTGGGACAGATGCAAATCTGCATACTCTAACTCTTCAAGAGCCATGCCTTGAGATTGAGAGACCGAAGATTGGGGTACCAAATCCTCCCCTGAGAGGAGGTTAACAGGTTGTAATTCCTGGGAAGAGACAGGGGAAGATGGACTGCTAGGGACAGTAAGAGGGGGTACCAGGGCTGCCTGGCCCAATCTGGGGCAATCAGAATCACTTTGCAGGGTTGTGACCTTACCTTGACCAGAACCTTGAACAGTAGAGGAAAGGGAGGGAAGGCATAGAGAAATTTCCCTTCCCAGTTCAACATCAGAGCATCCAGAGGGACTGAGCCCAAGACTGGGGGTCTACAACAAAACAGAGGAAGTTGGTGATTGTCTGGGGCTGCAAAGAGATCTATCTCTGGAGTGCCCCACCTTGAAAAAATCACTTTCAAGACCAGAGGGTCCAGGCACCATTCGTGATGGCCCTGGGAGATCCTGCTCAGTGCATCTGGTAGCACACTGTCCTTCCCCGGAAGGTGGACTGCTATCAGAGAGGTCTGCAGGGAATAGGCCAGGGACCACAATTTCATAGCTTCCGTGCACAAGGCCATGGACAGAGTGCCTCCCTGCTTGTTGATGTTCCACATGGTGGTGGTGTTGTCTGTTCTGACCTGAACCACCTTGTTCTGCACAGGCTGAGAAAAAGCTTGCAGGGCCAGAAAAACTGCCCTGAGTTCCAGGAGATTGATGTGAAGAAGGGATTCCTGAGGGGACCACAGTCCCTGGGCTGTGAGAGCCCCCAGATGGGCTCCCTTCCCCAATAGGGAAGCATCCGTGGTAAGGACCACTGAATGAGACTGAGTGACAAATGGGATCCCTTGCCTTAAATTGTCCTGATCCTGCCACCATTGAAGAGCTTGGAGCAGTGTCTGAGTCACTGGAATCAGTTTGGTAACAGAATCCTTCTTCTGGGACCAAAAGGCCCTCAGATGGAACTGAATGTCCCTCATCTGGAATCTTGGCCCTTGGACCACTGCTGTAGAGGCTGCCATGTGGCCCAAGAGCTGAAGGAAGTGCCTCGCTGGTCGGGACACCTGAAGGCTGAAGGAAGAAGCCAGTTATATAAGAACTCTTGCCCTTTCCAGGGGAAGAAAGGCTCTTGCTTTGACAGTATCTAGCTCTGCCCCATAAAGGTAAGAAGCTGCACCGGTTTGAGAACTGACTTGGGGAGGCTGAGAAGAAATCCCAGGGAAGTGAGCACTTGCTGGGTCACTTGCAGGTCTGACTTGACTTGGTCTGGAGACTGACCCACTATGAGCCAGTCGTCCAGATATGGAAAATGGAAATCTTTTGCCTTCTTAAAAAGGCAACTACTACTGCCAGGCACTTTGTGAAAACCCTTGGAGCTGATGTTAGACCAAAGGGTATTGCTTTGAACTGATAATGGCCTGAGGGCAACTCGAACCTGAGGTACTTTCTGTGGGAGCACCTGATGGGGATGTGAAGAAAGTAGGCATCTTTGAGGTTCAGGGAGGCTAGCCAGTCCCGTGGCCTTACAGAGGGAAGAATTATTCCCAGAGTCACCATCTTGAACCTTGGTTTTAAAAGATGTTTGTTCAGGTATCTTAAATCTAGGATGGGTCGCCACTCCCCTGTCTTTTTTGGGGTAAGGAAGTACCTGGAGTACAGACCTTTGCCCCAGTATAGGGTTGGAACTCTCTATGGCCCTTAAGGCCAGAAGAGATGAAACCTCTGCCTCTAGGGCAAGGGTTTCGAAGAGATTTGCAGGTGGAAAAGATCTGGCTCTCATCTATGGACATTTTTTGAAGCTGAGAACCAGTCCCTGGCTTACTACTTCCAGGACCCACTTGTCTGAAGTAACAGACACCCAGTCCTGGACAAAGTAAGCCAGCCTGCCCTCTACAGGGATAGGAGAGTCGACCCGGGCAGGCCCATCAGGGTGTCTGCTTGGCAGGGGCCTTAGGCTGAGGAGTGGATGCAGCCCTGCTCATCCCCCTTCTGCCTCTCCCTCTGAAGAACCCCCTCTGTGAAAAGGGAGAAGAGGCCCATGCTTGGTAGAAAGGCCTATGAAAAGGCCTGCTCCTGCCCCTAGATTGCTGCCTTTGAGGAGTTGCCTGCCTCTCCTTGGCCTGTGCACTCCTATAAGTGGTCCTATATTCCTCCATCTTCTTCATGTAATTCTCTGTCTGCTCCCCAAACAGAGAATTACATTCCACAGGGAAATCCACTGCCTTAGCCTGGGTGTCCTGTGAGAGGCTAGTACATCTGAGCCAAGCCATTCTCCAAAGAGCCACAGATGTAGCCATGACTCTTGATGACACATCACTGGAGTCCACAGCAGCATGAAACTGTACCTTAGATGCCTCAGTCCCATCCGCAGCCACCTCCTCCAGCTCCTTGGCCAGCTGGGGGGCGGCTTGTTTAGCCAATGCCAGTACAGTGTCCCACCTGGACTTCTGGTATCTGGCTGTATAGGCCATATAATTAGCCTGCCTGAGTCCCAAAGAGGATGCCATGTATTGCTTCTTTGCCAAGGCATCCATCCTCCTGAAGTCTTTTTCTGGGGGTGTGAAGCCAAGGGAACATTAGCCCTTTCACAGGCTGCAGCCTGCACGACCCCAACATGGCTGCATTGCTGGTAGAAAAACTCAGTGTCTGAGCCTGATAAAGTATACCTCTTGTCCATTCTTCTATCAACAGGAGGTACAGAATTAGGAGACTTTAACATTTTTTGTGTCTGTTTCCCAAAACATTTGTGCAGGGAATAGACAGCCTCCTGGACTCTGGGATGTCCATCATTTCAACAAAATCAGGCTCCTCTTGATCCTCTGTAGCTTCCTCCATAGGGAGTTGGAACGTTTCAGCCACTTTCCTGTAGAACAGATAGTGGGGAGGGGACGCAGAGAGTAGGGAGGGGAAACACCAGAAGGTCTGTCTGGGGAGATGTCCGGTTCAATGGGCACATCAAGACTTTCTGCTCCATCATAGTCATCATCTTGTTCATAATCCCCCTCCTCCTCAAATTCCGGTTCATAAAAATTTTCAGGGGCATAATCCTGAACTGGTGGAACCGACTGAACCGAACCCCTAGCTAACGAAGCCTGATCGGACGGAACCGGGCAAAGCGATTCAACAATCCGAATCGCTGGGCAATCTCATCAGCGCTGGAACATGAACCTCGGATCGAACGCTGATTTGTCTTTTCTTTTCTTTTCCTTTTTGTAGGAACCGATCCTCAGGATGGCCTCGTCTTGCCTTGAAAGTATCGCCCTGGTCAGAGGCACTCCTTCTGGTTCGTCGGAACCGAACCGAGGCGACCATCGGGTCAGTGGACTTCTCGGCCTCCTTTTCCCTAAGTCTACTAATCTCTTCTCCAGGGTAGACTTAGGAACATTCTAAATTTGGCAGTCTGTAATAAGAGGTGTTCAAACCCCAGACAATAAACACAGTGGTGTGGGATCGGCCTTAGCAAAGACCTCCCACACTCACTGCAGTGTTGAAACAGTGGGTCCATTTTTTCTTGGGTTTCTCAGACATGGCCAACCTAACCAAACTTACCCTCTTTTTCAGCAACTGCCAGGCAAGACTCCCTTATCGGTTCCTAACCGTGTCATGGGTATTGGAAAAAAACGTTTAAAACATGTTTTTTTTGGAACCGATAAGGAACGGTAACCACACTCTAAAGCAAAGTACAAGAAATCAATATAAAGGATCGGTTCAGCCGAACCGATCGAACAAGCTTACAATTTCCACAAAGTAAATCAGAAAAACTATCTAGTACTCACGGTACCACAGAGCCTGAACCAACAATGCGGAATAATTTCAGCTTAAAACCGACACTTTAACCAACCTTTTGAACCGAGCTGAAGGAGAAATCTCCGGAGCGACTGTTCAGTGAGTCGGAGTAAAGAATCTGACTGTTGGGTTTCAAAGTGCTGCAGACAGAGACCTCAACCAAGCTCGAGCTCAACGTTCTATGCACTGCATAGAAAATTAACCCTATACTCTCCGGGGCAGTTTAAAGGCTGGAGCTAACTGCAGATTGTCAGAATACAGCAAGACTTCATGTTGTTTGAAAACAGAAATTGGTGCCTCTGCAAAGAAAATGCTAAACACTGTAGTTTCTCTGCAGGTTGCCAGTGCAGAGCTTTTCCCTGCACCAGGGAACCTGGCACCACCTGCCTGCTCTGAGTCCATTGAAAATCAATTCCAGTTCTTTATCCAACTGAAACTTGACTGGTTGACTGGAAACAAAAAATAACAGAAATAGTGTGCGGGGGTGGGGGGCATAAGGCAAAATCTTTACTGGTGGTCTGTTTTTTTAAACTTCATTCTTCTCAAGTGTTCACATAATGGTCCCTATTCCCTGCAAACATACAAGACGTATATTAGGTGGCGCAGCCACACCAGGAAGTTCTGCGTGAGAGCTGCACAGTGGAGCTGGGCGGGGGCCGGTGGTCATGAATGCAGGTCCATGGGGGCAGGTGGGTGCAGAGCGCAGATTGTGGCAGGCAGCCAATCAGCTGCCCAGGCAGGGCCCCTCAGTGGATCCCTTACGTGCCTCTGGCGCCATGTTGCCGGCCGGTGCACAGTGCGCCAACTGAGCTGTGGAGGTTGTCCTCCCCGTCCACCCGACTCCAGCCACCAGAAGTGCCCCGATGGCAGGGGCTGCACTGTTGGGGGGGCCGCTGCTCCCTGCCGTTATCACCGTGTCCAGAGGCAGCCTCCCCGGGGGGTGTGTATCCGGCCCCGGTGGTTTACAGCTGCCTCCCAGACATGGAACAGGTCTCCCCCACACCCAGCACTCCACGGGGTTGTGCATGCCATGGACTGCTGGCTCACCCCTCCCTCACCACCCGGCCCACCCCATGAGAAGCTCTCGTCGTCCAGGATCGAATTTGTGAGGTGAGCGCATCCATTGAGGAATGAGGCAAGGCGCGGTGGGCGTGGGCAGCTAGCTGATGGCTATGCACCCGACTTACACGGCAGGTAGCCACCCCAGCCATTTGTGAATAGGCCCCAAGATGCACACAAAATGTACAAACATGACAGATACAAGTCCATATCAAGATGAGAAGACAAGAATTATTTGAAAAAACAGATAACTCAATAATAAAAACTGCAGTCTACCCATAATTGAAAGGCTACTGCTTGCAGTTCAATGGGGTGAAGCAACCTGCCACACCCCTTCCTGAGCTATATAGGCTGTCCTGGGACCTTGCCTGTAAAAGCACCTTTATTTTGGGGGGTTCCTGTCCTACCAACATTACAGTTGCTGTTTGGTCTCATGGTGCTCAGCTTGTGGCTTCCGTTATTCTCACGACGAGGGACTGTAATGTCACAGAGGGGCATTGTGGCTCCAAGTAGCAGGAGCATGCTTTTATGTAAGCTATATGATTTTGCCCTGCTGCTTTGCCTACATGGTGTTTCAGTTATCAAGCATAAATACATTTACCTCGCAGCCTACATGGCTTTCAAGATATTCATTATATTTCATTACTGTCTTGCAAATGCCCCTTACTGGAATAACCTAACTCTGCCTTAATAACATTTAAGGTATTCATGCCAATCATATCAAGTCACTATTAATGCTGAAACTATAGCAATCATCTGTTTAACCTCATTGATTCAATTACGCTAAATCTCATTGATTCAATCACTAGCATCACAGCCTCTCACTGCCAAAGTACCTTCTATGTCACCATCAGTTTGGCTCCCTTAATGGAACTGGTTGACTTGCTTTCCGCTGGCAGCTACTATTATCAAACCTCTGAACGCTGGTGCGCACTGCAGCCTCCTACCTCATCCAGACTGCTGGCTTCAGCTGGCCTCCTCATCACTAATCTGCTATCTAATCCACAGCCGCTGGCTTTGCCCAGCCTCCTCATCAATAACCTGCTACCTAACCTACAGCTGCTGGCTTCACCCAGCCTCCTCCTATCTAGCACTTTGAAGCAGATTCATGCTGTCATTCATAAATCGGAGGCATGCCAACCATGTTCATTACCTTTTCTGGCTCAGGGCTTGCCCTGTAAGCAAGTGGTCTCTGCACTCACAAAGTCCACATCTTGAGCATGTGGACCTCGGGGTACGGTCCTTCTCATCTGGTCTATAGTGGGGATGTCCTCGCTCTGGGCGGAGCTTCAGTGTGCGGTCATACAACACTCCTCTTGATGCAGAAATGGAAATGACATACCTACTGTAATTCTAGATCTTCTTGGACGACGTCTTCACCATTCATTCACACTAATGGGACTACGCTAGAGTCGCTAGGACCCAGTGGGAGCCAAAAATCTTCAGGAGGGCCGGCGCCAAGGTACGACTGCACATGCGTGGCACCGCAAGGTTGGCTTGCACCTGTATGGGCTATCTCAGCATCAACCCTTCAGCTGCCTCAGTTCCTTTTCGACCGAGGAGGTGCAGCGTACCCAGGCATAAGACTGCCCAGATGACCCATGTAAGAAGGGTCTACTCAGCAACATCTTCACAGCCCAAGCCAACAAGGGAGTGAAGACCAGAAGTAGGATGAGTGAGCTCAGGGGATGGTGGGTGGGTATGTGAATGAAAGGTGAAGACTTCGTCCAGGAAGGTCAAGAATTATGTTAGGTACGTAATTTCCATATCTTCCTGGACTAAAAGTCTTCACCATTCATTCACATTAATGGGAAAGTACCAAGTTAAAAACCAATCCCCCGAGTAGGGCAGCAGGAGACACAGCTCACTCAGGACAGAAGTCCATTAAGGATTGTCCTGCCGAAGGAAGTGTGCTGTCTAGCATGGATAGCCAGAGTGTAGTGCTTCACAGCAGTGTGCACCAAGCCCCAAGCAGCTGTTTTGCAACTATCTGTGATGGGTACATTGCGAATTTCTGCCAGGGATGATGCACCCACTCCAGTAGAGCGGGCATAAGCCCAGCCTTCCAACTTGCCCTGCGCCATCGAGTGGGCAGTGACGAAGACATGCTACCAACTATGCAGAAATGCATCTAATGGCAGCAGGCTGACCCAGCCGGGCTATGCTGACCTCCCGCACAGCGACGGCACAATACCGACGCAGGTATTGTGCTGCCCGTTCTACAGGTGTTTTCTGTGGGGGGCTGTGCCCCCCATACCCCCCATGCAGGGGGCTCTGCCTCCCGCACCCTCTGGACTTCAGGATTATCAACTCCAGGTCGGAGTTGGTCCGGGGAGGGGGCACAACACAAGGAAAGCGAAACACAAAAAAAGGACCATTGCAGCGATTGCCGCCATAATGGTCTTTTTTTTGTGTTTTGCCATCGGGGTGTCGACCTGAAGGGGTGCACCAATGCTGAAAATACGAAAAGATGCCTGGAGTTTCAAAACTCTTTCGTTCTGTCAATGCAGAATCGTAGAACCCTCTTGCCATCCAGAGAGTGAAGGGTGTGTTCCCTTTCATTCTGGAAGTTGGCAAAATAAGTGGGAAGAACCAGAGGTTGGTTAAGGTGAAATTCCGAACTTCCTTGGGTAGGAAATTAGGGGGAGTACAAAGTACCACCCTGTGCTTGTGAAAAACTGTATATGAAGGGTCCGTGACCATCGCATGAATTTCAGAAACTCTGCAAACGGAAGTAACGGCCACTAAGAAGGTAGTCTTCCAGGTCTGAAACTTCAAGTCACAGGTCGCTAGAGGCTTAAAGGTTTACGGGGGAGCATATCTAGCATGAGGGTGATATACCACGTGGCCACTGGTTTCCTAACTGGGAGTCTAGTGTGTAGGATACTTTTGAGGAATCTTTTGACTAGCGGTAACTGAGCCAGCGACATGTTTTATACTGGCTCATGATAGAGAGAAATTGCGTAGATGTGCACCTTCACTGTTGAGTATTGCAGTCCTGCATCTGACAGGTCCAAGAGATACTCAAACATTTTATTCGGTGGGCAACAAAATGTGTCCAGCATGGACTTCTTTTTTTTGCACACCAAATGAAAAATTGCTTCCACCTAGTCGTGCAATTTTCCAAGTGGAAAGCTTGCATTAAGAGGCTTTCCGAGATCCTTTGAGAGACCACAGACCTACCCACTTCTATCTCCTCAGGAGCCAGGCATGGAGATGAAGGGAGTGTAGATTGGGTTAGATCAGGGGTCCCTGTGTCAGGAGGTCCATCCAAAGAGGAGCTTCCTTGGGGGGACTTCTGACAATCTGTTGATCAGTGGAAACCATATCTGACGAGGTCAAAGCGGGGCAATGAAGATCATCCTTCCCTCCTGTGCCTTCAGCTTGAGCAGCACCCTCTGAACTAAAGGAAGGTGAGGAAATGCGTACAGAAAGCATCTTGTCCACCGCAGTCTGAATGCATCCTGACAGAAACATCAGGTTCTGGTTTTGTGGAGCAGAATAGAGGCAGCTTTGCGTTGAGTGGGGACACAAAAAAGTCCAGGTCTGGACTGTCCCACTTGATCGAATAGTGACTGCACACCGTTGGGGCGAGCGACCATTCGTAGCAACCCGCCTCCAGCCTGCTGATGATATCCGCTAGGTTGTTCTGAATTCCTGGCAGGTAGACTGCCCAAATTAGGGTAACATGCTCGAGACATCACTCCCACATCTTCATGGCCTCCCTGCACAGTGGGTAGGAGCATGCTCTACCCTGCTCATTGATGTAATACATCATGGCCTTATTGTCTGTCTGAAAGAGAATACCTTGTGGTAGAGGACATCCTTCTGGACTTGGAAGCATAGAGGACAGCTCTAATCTCTAAGACATTTATGTGAAGATGAGACTCCTCCTGGCTCCACACTCTCTGAGTGCAGAGATCTTGACAGTGAGCTCCCCTACTGATCAGAGATGCATCCAAAGTGATGGTGATCTGAGATGCCCAGCCTGTCTTCAAGGCCCAGCATCCTCTACATTGATCGTGCTTGTACAGGGTTACTCTGTGAGGGAAAGAGTAATCCGGACAAAGTAGGTCCCTCAACCCCCAGTAGGAAGGCCTTCACTAGGAGGTGGGGGGTGGAGAGAAGTTGAGAGGCTGGGAGGCTTGAAACTGTGACTTTTGCAGGGTCGGTAGTACCTTCATGGAAGTGTCCTGTATGTCTAGGTATGCAAACCAGTCGTGCCACTGGAGAGGTGGTAGGACAGTCCCTACGGAGACCATCCTGCCCTGAACAAAGGCCTATTTTGTTTCTGAGGTCGAGAATAGGGTTCATGCTGCCTGTTTGTTTAGGGACCAGAAGACTACAAAGAAGGCCCTGAATCTCTGAGGTGAGAAGGCCTGACTGTGAAGTGGAGAGACTGTGCTGCCGCTTGGGGAGACAGTCGGGGGAGTCTCCGATAGGTTGAGGGCATACCCCTTCCAAAAAATCCGGGGAACCCACTTGTCTATTGTTATAGACTGCCATAGGCTGAAAGTTAGTCAGATATTCTCTCACCACAGGGCGAAGTTCCACCTCAAGTAGTTGAAATGGAACCCGGAATGGCTCCAGAAAGCCTCCCCTACTGTGAGGGAATGGAAAGCTATAGTTCAGGACATTCAACACAATGAGCAAATGTCATATGCTCTAAATAATAAGATGCAACTCTATACCACAAGATGGTCCAGATGGGAATTAAACCAAAAACAGATTTTGTAAGTAAACAAGGGAGTAGTTGGTAACACAAATGAATATCCAGCGATAACAAGTAATCTTGTCCCGTGGAACCTCCTCCCAGAGACCCTCCTTGTCTGAAGGTAGAAAATGAAATAAATAAATGCAACTTCCTGCTGTTGAATATCTTTAAATAAGACCATAATCAACTAGATTTACCTTTTTTGTGCCCAATGTCTGTCTTCAACTCAAAACTATCCCTGGTATTAGCTGGAATTTAATTATTAGTGTATCAAGTGAGCCATATTTTATGTTTTTTATGTTTGTATAAATTTGAAAAGATCAACAAAGAAACATATGTAAAGTTAGCTGAACTTTGAAACACGTGTACGTATGAAATCTAAGATTTTGAATTGCTGTAACAGAATACTATGGAAGTAAGTGAAAGCATTAAGATAATAAAAGAAGTATAAAAAAAAAAGAAATGGAACCCGGGCTACTGTCTCAGAGAGTGGCTAAAGACCCTTCAGTCCCCATCTTGCAGGACTACTTGTTGTAAAACTAACAATGGTTCCAGCCCCCTTGAGGGGTGGAAGGAGCCGGTTCGGCTGTTTTGAAGGTAGCTACTTGAGTGCCAAACAGGTGAGAATCCTTAGAAAATCCTGATGTTCTAAGTCAGGAGAGTCACCTAACACAGATCTCAGTAGTAGTTGCCCTGGAGGCAGAGTCATAGGTAGGAATGTAAGTTTGTCATGGATGAGGTTTTAATGACTCATTGTTTGTTCATGAAATCATTAGTAAACAGTAGTACATGTTATGGCACTGTCATCATTGCTACATTCTGATGACACTAGTGAAAGTCATGGAAGTCCTGAATAAAGATCAAACGACATGGAATCAATGACGTGTATGACTGCCATGACAAACTTACATCCCTAGTCATAGGTCTCCACAGAGCTTTTGCGGCAGCGAATGCTCATTTCCCCAAGGCGTCAGTCTTACAAAATTCCCTATTGATAGAACAGCTGTGGACCCTGGAGGGAGAACAGCCTTGTCATTTTCTGCTCGGACAACCATGGCATCTGCAAAGGGCTGCGAAGCTAAAAAATGTCCTTCCCTGGGAGGAGCATTGAAGGAATCAGAGCTGGCCTTCCCCACACCCCTTGCAACAGATGTCAAGAAGAGTGGGCAGAGAGTACAATGTTCTTGAACGTGGGGAACTTGAGACATAAAGGCCCCCCCTGGGTCTACATCAGAGGTCTGCAGAGCCAGGTCAGATCCCATGTCTTAAGGAGAGACTGAAAAGACATGCCTTCAACTAGGGTTCAGTTGGGACGAGGAGTTCACGTCCAGGCTATAAACAAGTCATCTTACCATTGTCAGAATGATGGGGTCTAGATCAGACTCATGCTCCACATCTGCTCCATAGAAACAGGAATGCCCAACAAGGCCAACCTGGGCAAGGGATAGACCGGAGGGTACCTGGGTCTGGAAAAGACCCCAGCCTGCCCTGCGACACTGAAGTCAACAGCACCACCCATGGCACCAAAGTCAGCAGCACCGCATACAGCACCGAAGCCGAGGGGCCCGAAGAACGGACACCTCTGGAAGGAGATGGAGAAGTGGTACCTGTGCCGGACCCTGCAGGGAAGAGTGGGGGAAGGGGGGTAGGCACATGGGATCAGCATAGACTGCATCAGCACCGGAGAAGGCACCGAATGCAGATCTCGGATCAAAAACCCCAGCAGTGGCCCAGCAGCACCAAAGCCCGAAGACCTCAGTACCGGATCAACCGGCAAGGGCAAATGAGCCAACGCTGAACCCACTGCTCTAAAGAGCTACACAAAGATGAAACTGTCCACTGGAACCCCCCCTCCGGGACAGAGAAGGGCCCCGGTGACAAGAGTCCGGGCCGTCGAGAGCAGAAGCCACCAGAAAACCCGGAGGGCTCTCGACTACCATCGACTCCCTGACAGACATACCTGAGGGCGACCTTGAGGGGTACCATTTCTTCCTCTTCCAACAGGAAGAGGAAGAGCTTGAGGTCAAGCAGCGCTGGGTTTCTGACCTGTATCAAGAACGGGCCCGCTTCTTGGCATCTATGGGAGAACTGTCCTCCCTACCGGAAACCAGACTACCTGTGGTCGGACCCCCCCCCCCGGAGAGGGTGGCAGACCAGACACAGCCCTGCTGCCAGAGCAGCTTTCTGAAGAAGAATCCCTACCATCACCGAGACCATCCAAGGCCGACTATGTTGATGGCAGGGCTGAGAGAAATCTTCTTTCTTCTTTGTTTTTGGTTTTTTTAAACAATAAGCAAGAAAAGCATTTAAAATTAATGAACTGAATGACTAAAAACTGCTGTCGTATAGATGAAAAGTTTGACTCCCAGCGGGCAAGCAACATCATCACTGAAATTGCACTGTCCATGGCAGAAAAGGAATTAGGCGGTTGAGTTGGATGCCGAGTTAGCCCATACAGTTGCGAGCCAGCCTCGCGGTGCCGCGCATGCATGGTCTTACCTCGGCGCCGGCCTGTCTGAAGATTTTTGGCTTCCACTGGGTCCTAGTGCCTCCAGCGTAGTACCATTAGTGTGAATGAATGGTGAAGACTTTTACTCCAGGAAGATTTTAAGACTTCAGCTGGGGCCCTTAAGCCCAAGAGCACTCTTTTGACTATGGAGATGCCATGGCACCTTCAAAAGTTATTCTCCCTATGACCGCCTACGGTTCACCTGGTCTCCTCGACTTCCCCTTCCCTGCCCAGCTCAACTCTCAGATGGTTCTCAGGGAAGCCCCTCGGATGTCTACCTCCACCTTAGGTCTCATCTGGTGTGGAGGCCAGGTAAGTGCCTTCCAGCGGTTGTTCCTCTCCTCCTCCCACCTTGGGGTGCGGGCCTCCTGTACTGGAGTCTTCCTTTGCTGCAGAGCTATCTTCGTAGCTACACCACAGTGTTTCTGGTAGAGGAATAAAGCGAGAGCCTAACTCCAAATCGAAAAATCTCCTGAAACATCTCCAAATTGCAGTAGCCAAGCCGTCACTAAATAAAATATCGCAAGCCTAGAGGGAAGGCGACCTAGACCTTGGATCCCCAGAGGTTTCCTCCTTTAAAAAGGGATCTTTCCTCTCCTCTCCTCTGTATCAAAGGTTATACTATCTAGTTAGTTGTTAAAATAGTATATTTCCAAGTTTCCTTAAGTAGGTTTCTGCTGTTGGATTGAGATGGACGGTGGCACTACTTGCTATTTCCTCTCTCCTTAGGAAGCCCCCTTGTGTCATCAGTGCAATCCATTTTATCAGTACAATCCTGACAACCCACGCATCTCATGTGTATTTCTTCAAGCTGTCTCATTGCTGTCAATCTGCTGTCAACCTCGTAATCAACATTTATTGCTCAATATTCTTTCTGGGGCTCCTTCCTAACGTACCTTTAGCCAAGGGAATCTTTCCTGCAGCACCTCTAGGGGTGGAACCTTCTTTGAGGGCTCCTTGCCTTAGGTACCCCTACAGGGTGGTAATTCCCCACAGAACAGAGAGTGCGAACGGCCAAACAGATATCATAGTTGCACAAGCATAATGCTACTCTGGTTGCATAGGCCCACTGAATTGAAAGGCTGTTACCTGTAGTTCATTGGGGTGAAGCAACTGGCCATGCCCCCTTCTTCAGCTATATAAGCAGTCCCTCCCAGCCTCCCTCAAGCACTTTTTCTTTGCCCCACCATCCTCCCCCCCCTCCTCCAGCAGCATCCCTCTCTCCTTGGGGGACTCCTTCCAAAGGTACCTTTAGCCAAGGGAATCTTTCCCGCGGCACCTCTAGGAGTGGAACCCTCTTTGAGGGCTCCCTGCCTTCAGTTCCTCTATAGGGTGGTAATTCCCTGTGGAAAAGAAAGTGCAAACAGCCAAACAGTTATCACAGTTGCACAAGCATAATACTATTCTGGTTGCATAGGCCCACTGAATTGAAAGGCTACTGCCTGTAGTTCAATGGGGTGAAGCACCAGCCACGCCCCCTTCCTAAGCTATATAATCAGACCCGCCCAGCCTCCCTCTGAAGAACTTTTTCTTTGCCTCACCATCCTCCCTTCCTCCTCCAGCAGTACCACTCTCTCCTCGGGGGAGCTCCTTCCTAAGGTATCTTAAACCAAGGGAATCTTTCCCGCATCACCTCTAAGGGTGGAACCCTCTTCGAGGGCTCCTTGCCTTTAGTACCACTACAGGGTGGTAATTCCCCATTGAATAGAAAGTACGAATGACCAAACAGTAATCACAGCTGCACAAGCATAACACTACTCTGGTTGCATAGGCCCATTGAAATTATATAGTTCCAGGCCATTAGTGATGCATTCCAACAAGGTGATGAAGACAGCACTATTTCTCCCCTATTCACCTCTCCTTCCTCGATCTCCCTTCTATCCTGATGAATTTTTCTTTGCTCTCTAAGCACTGTTCCTTTTAGTTTTTTCATTTTGTTTTTGTTTCGTCTTTCTTGCTGAAGCCTGTCACTCACCTGTATGTTTCCATCTCTATTTTGTAATACCCTTGCACCTGCACAGCCTAAGTGCGGGCAAATGACCAAGTTGATCTTGGCTACTGTCCCAAGTATTGATTCTGGAAGCCTCCACCCTGGGCCGCTGGTCATCCTTCCACCACACTGAAGGGATCTAATGCAAGTTTAGTCAGTGTCACACTGCTAACCTTGGATTAGTGCTTGGCACAAATGCGGTACGAAATTGATCAGTGGGAAGCTGGTTGTGCATCTGGTACTGTGATGCACATCAGTCTTGGAAATGAGGTTGATTATAACCTCCAGAATCTTTAAAATAAATATAAAATCTTAAAGAGGAGAAACAGTCATTTTGGTTGGTGGAATCGACAAGAGGACATAATAAGCAGCTTTTATTTCAACTTGGCTAGGTCATAAAGGGCTCTGCTGCTCTCACAACAGAGCAGTGAAATCCAACAGAAACCATTACGTTTCCATAATAATGACTAATTTAAAGAGCCACTGACACCGTTGAGACTACTTTGAAAAAATGTAATATTCAGACACAATTCAGTTTATGCTTCTTTTTTTGCTCCGTAATTCTTACCCCTATTTCTCTATGACTTGAGGGATTTTGTGTAAAAACAGGAGGCTAGATTCACAAATCTCTTTAAAATCCCACAACTGCAGGAAAAACTTGGTGCAAGTGGGTTGCCATTTGCAGAACTGCAGTTTCTCCCGCAGCTGCTGTATTCACAAAAGTGGAGCCGGTTTACAGCGGCTTGCAGGTAGTGTTGCTATAGAAATACCCGCAGCTGACAGCCGGCCCACCGGCGCAGCAGTTGGATTTCCACTTGCGACACCGATGACCCAGATTCGGGAACAGACCCAGGAATTGGAGGGACAGTCGAGGGGAGAAGGATCAAGCACCCTGTGAGTCCAAAGGCTGTCCTGCGCTCCTGTGCTTGGAGACGCTCGGTGCATGCAAAAGGAAGCTACTCCCTGAGTTACAGTCACAGTCCCAAAGAGAGCATGCACACAAATGCACCAAGGAAAATTACTGCCACACAGAAAAATATAGTTTGGGGGGTTGCTGTGGAGCACTCAACAGGGTGGGCAATCTTTCTCGAGCTCCAATGCTTGTATACTTTAAAAAGTAGAGTATTACAAGATATTATACAACCGGTGGTGCGTCGGAACTTCTAAAGAACAGCATGGGACCGAGCAAGCAGCACCAACACTCTACACCGGGGCTCAAAACATACTTTGGTGGTGCAGGGACCAGCACCTCAACAAAATCGGGAGGCCCTGGATCTGCTGGAACTTTCGCAGATTCTCCCACTTATAATAAAATTGCAGGAGACTGGTGATGAGATGAATAAACGCCTGGCGAGTATGGAGCAGAAGTTCTCAGATTTGAATAAAAAGAATATGGACAATGTCACGGCAATAACTGAGCTTATCTCTTCATCGGAAAAGAAGTCCGAAGTAAGTGCAGGCCTCATTCGGGATGTCAATTTCCTCCAGTCAAAAGTGGAGACGTTAGAGAATGGCCTTTGGCAGAGGAATGTATGTATAGTGGGTTTTCCTCCTCGATTTGCCAGACGTACAGAACTGTTGTCAGCACTTAATCGACTGATATTCGACGGGTTGGAACTTTTGCATCGAGATATGGGCATTACAATTGTGCAGGCGTTCACCATTCTCTTGTGCCAGGGGGTTCAGGGGGGGATCGGCTGCAAAACCAATGATGGCAGCTGTTACACTGTCAACCCCAGAAGCAAGAATCCCATTGCTGCAAACGGCCAGGAAAAAAGCATACATTGTCTGGGAGGGAAATCGTTTAGGTTTTTTTCCTGATTTGTCCTCCCACACACAAGATCGGAAAAAAAAGCTACAAACTGTCAAGAAAACATTGCTGGCAAAAGGGGTAAAGGCTCAGATGCTCGTCCCTGCACGCCTACACATCACCTACCAGCAGAAATCCCATGTCTTTATGGACCCAGATGCTGCCACAAGTAGTGTTACTCATATAGTGCTTTTATGGATCCTACCACTATCTGTCAGATAGTGTTGGTATCCTGACTTGGATCCTACCAGATATCCTGCCAAAGACAGATGCAGGATCCAGGGTCAGATAGTGATGGATCCTGGTTAGGATCCAGATATCCTAGTTAGGATCCACGGATTCTAGGGCAGATAGTTAGGATACAGGACCAGATAGTGATGGATCCTGGTTAGGATCCAGGTATCCTAGTTAGGATCCACGGATCCTAGGAGAGATAGTTAGGATCCAGGGCCAGATAGTAATGGATCCTGGTTAGGATCCAGGTATCCTAGTTGGTAGGATACATGGTCAGATAGCACTACTATCCTACCACAGCAACTATCTGGCCAAATTGAAGGTATCTGTTGATATCCTGATTTCTAGGATACTATCTGAGCAACACTAGCCACAAGATATGCTGAGACACTGATCTCCAAAATGAACACAAGGGCCTCAGATCCTGATTCAGAAGGGGAACCGGAGTGACTCTAGCTGGTCTATGGGTTTTCTCCTGCTATCCAAGGACATTAATACGGTCCCCAAAGATATGTCATCTTGGACTACCTGTTGAGTGTTCTTCTGAACTCATATATGTAGGAAGGACTGAACGTTTAACTGTTCAAAATGTTTACAATTTTTGATAAATATTCTGTTTTTTCATCTAGCCTACTGGGTACTTATACATGCATAGATGGACTTTAAAAGGTGTGCTGATGCACATCGCTCAGTTTGTGGACTGTGGAACCTTCATTATTAATCTTCCCTCTACACGGTCTTCTAAATGGAGGCCTATAAGTGTAGGGTGTAATAATAACTTAACCGAGCCCTGACAATCTGGTTATTTTAGTAGAGAATCCCTTATGCATTTGTTCTCCCCAAATATATTATAGAAATCTGCTAGTGGTAAGAAAGTTCGGCACATAGACAATGTAATAACCTGTGGTGAGAATGGGATATCCTATGACCTTATTCTCTCTGTACATTTACTCCTTATATATATTGGGGTAGAGGGCCTATGTCTGGGTAAAATATATGTGGTTTAAAAGTTTTTCTTTTGGTAAAAATGACTGTAAAGATAAGGGGCTATCATCTACCATATGCTGAAATGTGTATGTAATTTTATGTACATGCTGCAATCTGTAAAATGAAAATTCATACATAAAAAGTTAAAAAAAAGAAAAATACAGTTTGAACTGTATATATTTATATTTTGTGGTGGCCCAAGCCATGTAGGCAAACACAAATGAACCCCAGGGTTTAGGAAGCCTCATTTGGGAGGCAAAGCGCTGGGGTTCATTTATGTTTGCCTACATGGCTTGGACCACCACATAATATAAAATTAAACAGTTCAAACTGTATTTTTCTGTGTGGCAGTAATTTTCCTTGGTGCTCAAGCATCCTGTGGACTGCTCTCTTTCTCCAGGGAGGGGGGGAGGAGAGTGTCCGGCACTTTCCAGGCCCCTAGCAGAGGCTGGGGGTACCATTAGTAGCCAGTCCAGTCACCTTGGGGGGGGGAGGTGGACGCTAGATGTCACTGCATGTCCCCACCCCTAGGATCCAATTAGCATCAAAAATAACGCTTCCCCCAGCATGGCCGCCTGCCCTGGCATCTCACTGCCTTCCAACGTCCGCCCGGGAGGCAGGGGTGGAGAATCCTGCTCCCGTGGCCCCGACCAGAGGATAAGTCAGGAGCTCACCTACAGTGTCCATTGGGAGGGAGCCTCAGGCGGCCCCCCCAAGAGGAGTAAGGCTATGCATGGGGGGGGTGACTGGCAGGGTGGGTCTGACTGCCGAATGGGGGATTGGGGGACTCTGGGACAAAAAAAAGGAAAGAAATCCCCGCAGCTGTGAAAAACTGTTATGGCTGGTGGGACCAGCTGTAACATCTTCTGCAACTGCTGTAGATGTGAACAGCAATATTTGCAGCTGTGGAGATTCTGGTTAACTGGAGTGACAGTGTGGGGCCTAGTCCCATATTATTTTGTGAATCCAGCCCAGTATCTCTACTGTATCTGCTCTGGCTGCTCATCTACACCTGACATCACATTTCTGTGTATGATGTCACTGTCTGTTGCTATGGAGATAATCATGATGTCATAAACAGGGGATTATGATACCAGATGTAGTCAAGCTGCCAAGATAGAAACAGTCTAGGTGACAGTGATCCTGTTTTCATGCAGTTTTTCTCAGTAATAAAGAAAAAGGGGGAAATAATTACAGAAAAAAATATGAACTACAAATGGAATTGTGTCTGAATCTTAGTTTTCTGAAAGTTTTCCAAACTATGTCAGGGGCGCTTTAAAATATAAATACATTGTATAAAATGGGCACAGAATGGCCTGACTCAAAATATGCCATTTATTAACAGTTGTGAGGGAGCAGGAATTTCATAACACACTCATCGCTTGGTCACTAGTGAGCTACTGACCTCCCCTTGACCCTTCCTTCCCTTCCTTCCTTGACTCTCCTTTTTAGGACTGGGAAGTCACGTTATTCAAAATCATTTACTGTTATTTAACCTTTAGCATTTAATAATTGCTGATGCTTTTCCTTATCATTAAAAAAAACTCTTTTAAAATCCTAAAGTAATACAGCTATGACTGGAATAGTTATTTTAAATTAAATCTCGAGTCTCCTTGTCATTTCAGAGAACTGCCATTAGAATGTTTGGGGGTTTAAGGACGCACAATGAGAGACAAAGAGGTTCTTTGAGGGGACTTTCTGGGTTCCACAGCACTGTGCGCCTCATAGAGATGATGCATGGCTTTGGCTGGCTTTTCTAATCCAATAGAAGAAAAGATGTTACTATTGTGAGTAACTTTTCTTTAAGAAACAGACAGTGGCATTCTTGGAGGCAAATGATTTGCAGGACAGGAGGCAGCTCGGCTTTGTAGTAGGGAGATCTTGTCAGATCAACCTGATCAACTTATTTTATCACAAAAGCAGTGGACAGGGGCCAAGCAGTGGATATGTTGTACCTCAACTTTAGCAAGGCCTTCAATTCCATTCCATAAGAAGGCTAATACAACAATCATTTGTCAGTGCCAAATGTTGTCTTGCTGGCATTGGCATTGGTAGTGCAGGAGTTAGAGAGATGTATAATAGGAATGGCAGTGAAGTAGTGAATTGACGCCAACCGCACCCCCACCCTGCAGAGACTGACAGGCACTAGGGTGTGCCTTTGGGTCATCGACCGTAACGCTCATGCCATTTCACCTCATATGATCCTACCCTGCAGACACCGACAAGTGTTGCGGTGTGCCTTGGGGTCTTTGGGCCTTATGCTCACCCATTCCATAAGGAAATACGCTGAGATGGGTGCAGTAGAGGAGAATGGGGTGAACTCTGGGGCCGAAGAGTCTAAGGCACACCTCGATGCCTGTCACTGGCTGCAGGGTGAGGCCGGGGGTGGAATGACGTGAGCATTACAGCCAACAATCCCAAGTCACACCCTTGACGCTTGTCAGTCTCTACAGGGTAGGGCGTTACTGTTGGAAACCCTAATGCCCCGGGCATTTGTTGGTATTTTCACTCCAAATTTTCAACATGGGCTTTTTGTGACCCTACCTCATGAACAGTGACACTATCAGTCCGTTAGCTGAGAGGTGATTTTGCACAGCGACTGCGCCATTTGGCGCCACAGATGCGAAAATGCACGCCCGTAACGCAATTATTTTGGGAATTTTTTTAATCAAATTTTCAACATAGGCATTTTGGGACCTCCACTCATGGACAGTATTACTGTGATTTTGTTAATCTGTTCTGAACGTTGATTTCCCACAGCGACCGCGCCATTGTGCGCTACATGTGCTAAAACACATTTTGGGCAGGATGTGAAAAATGACAGCTGTACTGCTCATAAGGAAGTGTTGAAAAATGGCAATGTTGAAAATCTGGAGTGAAAATATAAAAACTGTCGGAAATTCTGGCGTGCGTAGGACTGCATAGCATATGCAACTGACAGTCATATTTTGGAAGTTTTTCACCCAAATTTGCAACATAGGCTTTTAGGACCCCACCTCATGAACAGTGGCACTGTCATTTCATTAATCGGTTCCAAAAGGTGATTCCACGCAGTGCCGGCGAAAAGACCTTTTGAGACTGAATAACAAGATGACAGTGCATGTGTTCATGAGATGGGGTCCCAAGAACCCCATGTTGAAAATCTGAAGCCAAAATTTAAAAAAATGGTTGAGATATACACCTAAGTTGAACCCCCCCCCATTATATGACTTACCGGCATTTCTTCATTTTGTAGTTCGACCGAGAGTCCAGATCGTTCCTGCTCCACTGCAGATCGCAGCACCAGACCTCAGAGGTAAGTATAGGGGTGGGAGGGTGTGGGGAGGAGGGAGTGCGGGTTGGGGAGTGGGGTGCAGTGGACAACAGACATTTTCTTTTTTCAGGTACAAAAAAAAAGGACAATGCATGGCCAGGACAGTTTCTTTCTTTACAGGTGACAGAGAAACAAATGTTGGGCACACTGGGTGGGCTCCCAGTGTCCTTTATGTGACTTTAGGTGGGCCTGGTGTTGGAAACACTGGGGTGGGCTCAGTGTTTCACACAATAGGGGTGGGGTGAGGGCAGGAACATGTGGCGCGGTCGGCTTACTGTGAGGGGCAGCACACTGGGGTGGGCTCCCAGTGTGCCATACAATGTGGGGGGGGGCGGACATGCCGACACGGGGATTGTACCCCCGATGTTGGCTTCCTTTGGGGATTGTGTGGCAGTGGCTCCGTCGCCATGTCTACTGAAATGTTTCACCATGAAAGGCACATACGGGAGGCATGTCATCTGTGCCACTGCATGACAAGCTTGCCTCCAATTGCAGCAGCAAGTTTGTTTCAAGTTGGCGACACTTTGCATATACTTGCATCAGCGCCAGCATGCTGGCTAATTGGGGAATGAGGGACGCACCTACTAAAGCGTGTCCTGTATTCGCCAACACTGACACACCTTTGCATTTCTCCTACTACCAGAAGATGCTGCTTGCGCACACGCAAGACAGCATAAAAATGGGTGAGGGGGCGGAGCCAGCAGCCCCGTCAGGAGCAGCAACCTTCTAGAGCTCCAGTGGAGAAGGCCTAGTTTTTTTGTTAAAATAGTGATTTAAAGTGGGATTTTTAGATTGATCATAGGACAATCTGAAGGAGAAAAACTCAGAGATCATTTTGATATAAAATACTGGTGAACTGGTATGACCAAAATTTAACAAACATGATTTTTTTCAGTTACTAGGCTCAGCTTCCAAACAGCCAGATCACATAGACTTAAGTACTCTATGGACCGGCTCAGCATCAGTATTGTTGGATTTCTTACAAATCGTGATAAATGCCCTCATGAAGGCCATCCAGCAAATCAATCAAAAACTGGACATCTTTACACATCAGATGACTACGGTAGAGCATGGGTTAACAACGGGTAAGTCCATGGCCACAACAGCCGCAACAATCAGAGAATAAACAACCTAGAAAAGCTGCATTGAGCAGTCTGAAAACACAGTGTGGGCTTCCAGTGTGCAGATACTTGGTCTCCCTCAGGAAACCAAGTGAGTGGATTTATAGCAGTTTCTATATCCATGGCTTTCAGACCTGCCCAGCTGCCAAAGCTTTAAAATTGTGAAGGCTTTCTAGATCAGTCCACGATGTATGGCAGCGGGAAATGACAAACCAAAGACCATGCTGGTAGCCCTTGCATTGGCGGGTGAAACAGATCTTCTACATGGAGCTGCAAGGGCTCGTGGTCCACTTTCCTACAATGAAGAGTGCATCATGTTATTTCCTGATACATCATATATCACCAGAACTAGATGGAAGGCATTTGAGGGAATTAAACAAAAACTTAGGGAGAGGGACATCTCCTACTCCCTGGCATTTCTGGTGAAACTTTGCTTTACTGATGTCCACAAACAATATCGCTTCTCAGCTCTTCAATGTGTGCAAAAGAACTTCAACAGATGACATACAGAGTGAGCAGTCAACAGTGATGCAGGGCACGAAGACTTACATACTGACTGCAGGTACTGTGTCTAAAAATTGACTTGTACTCCCCAGCCAGTGCTGGTGTCCCCAATATTTTGTAAAATTGTTAGGAACTTTGAGTTAAAGACTGAATGCCTTGGCATAACCCAGGGAACCAGCATCCGGGGGTTTGAGGAGCAGAAATGAGTCTCGAGAACAACACTATAGGACTCATTTTGGATTATGTTTCAAACTTTGAGTGAAATTGCTTTATTGGTCCATATGTCTGACTCATGTCATGCTTTTCCAGGTTATTTAGATTTTGTGACATGGTTTGTTTTATCATGGCACCTTAGGGAGTCACATGATGCACTGAAAGCAGGAAGACGCTCCCGAGTTACCTCTGTGTCAGTGTACATTTTAAAACTAAATTAAAAAATATATTCACAGATGCACACCAGAACGATAGCCTAGATCAGAAATGCCACAGAATCTTTTGACCACAGAAACAGACAGACAATGGCAGAGGAAGCCAGTTTAATGGACAGTTCAGCCACAGAGACCTCTCTGAGCGACAGATCTCAAGCTGTGAAGTGGCACAAAATTGACGACTCTCCCATCACCATGCCTAGTCAGGCAGTAGCTCCAGATACAATGGACAGATTTTTCAGAGAACTATGAAAGATTCAGGACACCCTATTAGACCTCTCGGGCAACTTTAAAAGTTTTAAGCTTGCCCTTGAATCACTAACGAGGTGCATGTTGGACACTGAGGCACGCATCAGCTCCATGGAGATCTGCATGAACTGGGCAGACCCACAGATCACTAACCTATGGTGCAAAATTCAAAAACCTGAAGATCGGCTAGAAGACCTAGAGGTCACAGCCGAAGAAATAATTTAGTAATAGTGGGCATCCCAGAGAAAACTGAGGGCAACACCATCCCGTTTATGCAAAAACATTGCTTAAAGCTGGCAGGCCCATCTCCCAATGGACCAGACTACATAATAGAGCAGGCCCCCCGTGCCCTCCACCCCCCACCAAACCCAGGAGACAAACCAAAACCTATCATTTTTCGCCTTCTGAATCATCTTGACAAGATGTGTATCTAAAATCAGAGAATTGTCATCTGGGAGGCCAGTGCACTCATGTCCTTAGTGATCTCAGTCTTCAAGTGAGGGCATGCCACGCCAAATACAAGGATATTAAAAAAAACTGTATACTGCAGGCATTACATTTTGGATTGTAATAATAATGATGTGGAGATAAAAATGTACTTAATACAGGATGCATTAAAAGCTTTTTTAAGGGGTTCATGTATCACATATTTTTCCTTTAAAACAAAATCTGAACAGTGTTTAGTGGAGACCTTGGAAAGGGGACTGGCAGAGGCAGAATCTCACTGTCTATTGACAGGGCAGGCCCTGTACAGGGTCCTCTCTTTAAGAGACAGAATCAAGAACTTAGTAGAAAATAAAGCAAAGGGTGCCTTGGCTAGAGCCAGGGCAAAGTACTATTTTCTGGGGGAAAATCCGGATAGGCTTCTGGCTTTTCAGTTGCAAGAAGAAAGAACACAAAAAAATTATAGCTGTAATAGAAAACGAAAATGGTCAGAAAGTTTCAGACCCATTACAAATCAATGATATTTTTGTTAAAGATTTTGTTAAATTATACACACAAGAAAATAAGGTGGATAGGGATGAGTATGAAGAATTTTTTTAAGGGTTTAGAACTTAAAAGATAAACAGAACAAGATCAGAAGGATTTGGAAGAACCGATTACTGTACATGAGATAAGGGAAAGTATTTCTGAATTAGCTAATAATAAAGCTGCATGACCTGACTGCTTCGGGAACACATTTTATAAGTCATTTAGAGATTCTTTGGTTCAGATATTGCTCCCTCTATTTAATAATATAATGAACGGAGGTGATCTCCCCCCATCTTTTTTTCAAGAAAATATCACTCTTCTGTTAAAACAGAATAAACCTACTTGGAAGTGCGACTCTTATAGACCTATCTTACTTTTAAATTCCGACTATAAGATTCTTACTAGAATCTTAGCAAAAAGACTTTCCAAAATCATTAATAAAATTATACATATAGATCAAACTGGTTTTATCCCCGGAAAGGAAATTAATGGATAATATAAGATGCACAATGAATATAATGGAAATATCGAATTCACAAAATGCTGCCTTAGTACCGTTAGATGCCGAAAAGGCTTTTGATAGGGTGGGGTGGGATTACCTCTGTTTTACTTTGCAAAAATTTGGATTTGGGACAGGTTTCATTAATGTCATTAAGCAAATATACAAAAACCCTATGGCCTGTATAAAGACTAATGTCCAGATTTCACATCCAGTCCAATTCGGTAGGGGTACAAGGCAGGGGTGCCCACTTTCCCCACTGCTTTTCGATATTTATATTGAACCACTGACACAAGCCATTAGACAGGACAGTGAACTTGTTGGCTTATGTGTGGAAGGTCGAAGGCAGATAATTTCACTGTATGCAGATGACATTTTACTGTATTTAGGATATATATTGCATTCATACCCTTATGTAATGCGGACTGCAGAAAAATGTTCAAAGATTTCTGGCTACAAAATTAATATAGCTAAAAATGAGGTCCTTCCATTCAGTCCAAATTTTCCACTAGTAGAATTTAAGTTACAGACAAATTTAGAGGTAAAGAAAAAAATTTAATATCTGGGGATTTGGATCACACTGAATAAGGAGGAGTTGTATAATGCTAATTAAAATCCATTAATACAAAAAAATCTCAACTGATTTAAAGAGATGGGTTTTATTAACCTTAACGGTTACTGGAAGAGTGAATGTAGTAAAGATGAATTTATTACCAAGGTTAGTCTTCCTTTTTCAGTCTCTACCCCTATGGATACCGGATAAAATGCTTAAAAAACTAGAGTCAGAAATAAGAAATTCTGTTTGGAAGGGCGGGCCCCCAGGATTAGTCTGAAGAAAATACATGCTTCCACGGACAATGGAGGTCTTGCTCTACCAAATTTCAAATGGTAATTTTTTGCAGCTCAACTAGCTCAAATAAAACCTTTTTTTCTTGTACAAAGAAACCTAGTTGGATAGACCTAGAAGAAAATAAGTTAAGAAGTAGATGTCTAAGAAATTTACTATCAAGTCCAGAAAATAAGGCAAACTCGATGCTATTGCTGCAGACCACTAAATTATCATTGAAAATTTGGAGAGAAGCCCATAGGATTATAGGATGGAAAAAAATCTTCTGGCCTTTTACGCTGTTGAGTGCTCTGCCAGAATTTAAAAAGAACAAATTGATATTGGACCTGGAGAAAAGGGGGGGGGGGGTCTATCGGATTGATCATTTTTTCCATCAAGATATCTTTATGGATTATTCTGTCTTTAAAGAAAAATATAAGCTCGAAGAAGGTTTCTTCTTAATATATTTACAGTTTAGATACATAATGAGAAATAAAAGAGGAACCCTAGATCAACCCAAGAGCTCCCCCATCGAACAACTATTTGATTTAGGATATGATAAGAAACTAATTGGTAGTCTATATAAAATTTGTCAAAATAGAAATATGCCATGCCTAGAGCAACTTCTTGTTAAATGGAAAAAGGACATAGGCTTAAATCTCACAAGTCAAAAATGGCAGAGAATTACAAAAAATCTGCTTCAGGTATCACAAAATAGCAAGCTGAAAAAAATTCAGTATAACATCTACCATAGAATTTATCTAACTCCAAGAAAATTGAATAAATTTAACTCACAACTTTCTGATAAATGTCAGAGGTATAAAAAGCATTCTGGATCTCTTCTACATATGTTTGTCACTTGCCCGCGGATGGGGGATTTCTGGAAAACAATAATGGTGTGTACCTCCAAGATTTTGGGCTTGAGTTTTCCTTTTGATCCTGGAATAATTTTTTTGGGAAGTGGATATTTCTGGCAATCTGAGATTAAATCTCTAGATGATTCTGACAAGGGGAAGCTATTAGATATATTATTAATCAATGCAAAAAAAATACAGGTTACTCACCTGTAACAGGAGCTCTAGGAATGGTATATGTTGTTCATCCACACTTATTGGCAGGTATCCTTGCCACTTTAAATCTTGCCGGAAGGTCTTCAAGCTGGCTCCTCCCACCCACCTGGGTGGTAAAACTCTCGGCTCCGCCCCATGACGCCAGATCTGACCGCTGGAGAAACTCAGGTTGTCGTTGAAGCAGGAGGTCAGTTAGAAGTGTGGATGAACAACATATACCATTCCTAGAACTCCTGTTACAGGTGAGTAACCTGTATTTCTAGGGACATGGATATGTTGTTCATCCACACTTATTGGCAGACTCTAGCAGTTCTCCGGGAGGAGGGAGGCAAGACGGACACCCCTCTACTTAGGGAATAGAGACTGAGAACCGAGGCCCCAAAACCAGCATCCCGGCGCGTGACTCAAGGTCGATGTGGTAATGGGTGATGAAGGTGTGCTGACTTGCAGTAGCAGCCCTGCAGATTTCCTGGATAGGGACGCCCTGGAAGCAGCCACCGATGCAGCAGTATGTGGGTTAGAATGAGCTCTTATCCTCTGGGAGGCTCCATGCCCGCCAACTTATAGCAGAGATCTATGCAGGAGGTGACCCACCTGCTTATCGCCTGCTTGGCTGCAAGTCTGCAGCTTGAGCTTCAGTGTAAGGTGACAAACAGCTGGCGAACCTCTCCCAATTTCAGCCATGCGCCTTTATAATAGGTGAAGCACCCTTCTAGGGTCTCAAAGTATGGAGCCTGTATTCGGCCTCCGAGGTGTGATTGGGGTAGAACACCAGCAGAGTCAACATCTGGTTAAGGTGAAACTCCGACACCACCTTCGGAAGGAATTTCGGTGGGGCGCAGGACAACCTTGTCCCTGTGGAAGACCAGATATGGAGACTCGATGGAAAGTGCCTGGAGCTCTCCCATCCTTCTGGCTGACGTGATAGCCACCAAGAAAGTGGTCTTCCACGACAGGTGAGAGAGAGCACACCTGTGCATTGGTTCGAATGGCTTGCCCATGAGCTTTGCCAGTACCAGCAGTAGATTCCACGGAGGTAGAGGTTCTCGCATCGGAAGGGAAATGTGATCAAGGCCTTTGAAAAAGCACCAGACCACCTTCTCCTGCGCCACCGACTGCTTCCCGGCCCGCGCCCGGTAAGCAGAGATGGCTGCCATGTGCACCCTTAGGGTCGTCGACCTAAGCCCTTGCTGAGAAAGGGACCATAAATAGTCCAAGATGCTTGCCAAGGAACAGGAGGAAGGGTCCAGGCCCTTGCCCTGACACCAAATGGAAAACCTCTTCCATTTGAAGGCATAGCATTTCCTAGCCGACTCCTTACGGGACGCCTCAACTACATTGAGGACCTCGTCGACAGACCCAAGGCCTGGAACTCTAGCAGCCAGGAACCAGGCCGTCAGGTGCAGGGATTGAAGGTCCGGATGGAACACCTTCCCCTGATTAAATGAAAGCAGGTCCGGGTGAGCTGGAAGCTGCCTCGGGAGCCTGGAGCTGAGGCTGAGGAGATCTAGGTACCAGAACTGGCGAGGCCAGTCTGGGGCTATCAGAATCACCTGCGCCTTCTCCCTCCTTGCTTTGAGAAGCACCTTGTGAATCAAGGGAAACAGGGGAAAGGCGTAGAAGAGGCCCACGGTCCACGGCCTCGAGAAGGCATCCCCCTGCAGCGAGCCCTGCTGAGGGGGGCGGGCATGGAACAGCCTCAGCTTCGCATTCTCCCTGGAGGCAAACAGGTCCACCTGAGGTGTGCCCCAATGGGAGAACAGATACTGTACTACCTCCGGCAGGAGAGACCACTCGTGGGACGCAGCCCCTATCCCGCTTAGGGCATCGGCCAGGGTGTTGGAGGCTCCTACCACATGAATGGCTAGGAGATCCGCCTCCAGGCTGCGCACGAGTGACCAAATGCGAGAGCTTCCTTGCATAGAGCATGGAGCACGCCCGCCCCTGGCGGTTTAGATAGTACATGGTCGTGGTGTTGTCCGCCTGACTCGGACCACTTGACCCCGGAGAAACGAAGCAAAGGCGGTGAGAGCTAGGCGGACCGCTCGGAGCTCCAGCAGGTTGATGTGGCATCGGGACTCCTGCAGGGACCAAAGGCCGTGAGCCCAGTGTTCCCCCAGATGGGCACCCCAACCCATCAGAGAGGCATCGGTCGATAGAGAGACCGTCGGCTCGGGGCGGACGAACGGGATGCCCTCCTGCAAATGAACTGGAATGATCCACCACTGGAGAGCGTTCCACATCCCCTGGGTCACCGTCACAAGCTGGTCCAAAGGATTGCAGCGTTGTGACCACTGACTGGCCAGTCCCCACTGAAGAGGACGCATGTTCCAGCGGGCCCAATGGACCACGCTGGTGCAGGCCGCCATGAGACCCAGGAGGCGCAGGAAGTCCCGGGCAGGGCGCGATTGCCCAACCAGAAATGATTGGGCAAAGGAGGAAAGAACCTCGGCCCTGTCCGCCGGGAGCCATGCTCTGGCTCAAAGAGAGTCGAGCTGTGCCCCGATGAAAAGAATCACCTGCTTCGGCTCGAGTTCCGACTTGGCCTCGTTGATGAGAGGCCCAGTTGAGAGCAGACCTGGAGGGCCAGATCTCTGGACCGCTCCACCTCCTGCCTGGAGGGGGCTGCTATCAGCCAGTCGTCCAGGTAAGGGTACACCCGGACCCCTCGGCGCTGCAGGAATGCTGTCACCACTGCCATGCATTTGGTGAAGACCCTGGGAGCTGGAGACAAGCCGAAGGGCATGGCTCGGAACTCGAAAAGGGATCCCTCCGCTCAAAAGCGAAGGAATCTCTGGTGAGACGGACGGATAGGGACGTGAAAGAACGCGTCCTGCAGGTCCAGAGAGCAGAACCACACGGCGTGCCAAGGATGGTATTATCTGAGCCAGAGTGACCATCCTGAGAGGTTCGAGACCTTAGGAACTTGTTTAGGTCGTGTGAGGTGAGAATGGGGCCAACCCCGTCCGTTCAGGACCAGGAAGTACCTGGACACAAACCCGGTTCTGAGGGAGGTCCGCCACCTCCTGATCACCTCCTTCTGGAGGAGGAAGCGATGTCGTTCCCGGCGAGCCGACAGCGAGGCTGGGCGGACTCCGGCCCCGAGGGGCGACGGCTCTGAAGGGCGGGGCCTGCTCGAACTCTAGAGGCAGGCCTTTTCCCACCACCTCCAATACCCATCTGTCCGTGGAAATAACGGACCAGGCGGAAAGGAAGTGACGGAGCCGTCCCCACGGGGAACCTGGGGTGAGGCGATGGGATTGGGAGCGACACCCCTCAATCCGTCACTGGGCAGGCTTGGAGGAGGGACCGGCCGAGGGACCTCCTGGGCCTTTACCTCCCTGCTTCCTGTTGGAGGAAACCCCGGGCTTGGGTTTGGGATGCCAAGCTCGCGCCTGCTGGCCCTGGCGTTGCTGGGCCGGGCGCTGCAGGTGCAGAGGGACGAAAGGGCTTAGGCTGTGGTCCGCGGCCTTTGTCCTTCTGTGCGAATGAGACCGAGTCCAAGGTAGCATTGGACTTTTCGATCCTCTGTAGGTGACCTTCCACCCCAGGGCCGAAGAAGTCGGTCCCCAGGAAGGGGACATCCGCCAACTTGTGCTGGGTATCCGAAGTAAAGGTGGATATCCTCAGCCAAGCCCGATGGCGCATAGCCACTGCGGCTGCTACCGACCTGGCACATGAGTCTCCAATGTCCAGAGCAGTCTGAGCTGCTGTTTGGCCACTGCCCTGCCCTGGTCTCGCAGCTGTCTGACCGTGGTCTGCAGGTCCGCCAGGAGATGAGGGATCACCTCGTCCAGGGAGCCCAACAGGGCATGAGAGAAATGTACCATGAGGACGGCCGAGCTGGCCTGATGAAGGCCGAGGGAGGACGCAGCGTAGACTTTTCGCCCGGCATAGTCCAATTTCTTGGACTCCTTGTCGGGAGGTTTGTCCACGTCCCTAGCGTTCCCGGCGCCCCGGAAAACGCTGTTGGTAACTAACCCCTCGGCTGAGGGGTGTTCCGAAAAACCGGACAAAGAACTGGTGGGGACCGCATACTTCCTGGCCATCCTGGCCGAGGGCACAGGACAGGAAGCAGGACGCTGCCAGAGCTCCAAGGCCGGGCCCACTATGGCCTCAGCCACCGGAAAGGCCTCCGTAGGGGAATCCCCTCGGTCCAGGATCTCCGTGAGGGGGTACCTGGCCCGCTTAGAGACAGGTTCGAGCTTCATCCCGTAGACTCGAGATGAGCCAGCAATCCCAGGTAGGACGAAGGGCTATCGTCCATCGACTGACCTCCAGAGGACTCCAAGTCCACTAGCCTGGAGAACAGAGAGGAATCGCCGTCGGACTCGGAGTCTGCTAAGAGCTGCCTCTGGCCTGAGCCACCCTCCACCTGCCGAGCTTGGTCGGGAGTGAGGGTAACAGACAGCCTATGGGGAAGACCTTGAGCTGACCGAGAATCCTCGGTCGGAGCCCCAAATAATGGCTGTGGAGGCGGAGGTTCCACCGGAATCGGTGGAGCAGCTGGTTTTGGCCGATCAACCGGCCTGGGAACAGGCTCCTCGGAAAAGTCGAGGGATTGTTTCGGCCACTCCGGTGACAGCCACTTAATGGCCAGAAGCGACGGAGTCGCATAGTTCCCGGTCAGAGGAGCGTTGCCACATGAGGTCCTCGACGTCAACGTAATCTCTCACGCCGAAGCCTCCCTCGCCTGAGGATGAGGACGAGGACGAGCGCGGCGACGCCGCCATCATGGTGCCGAGACCAGACCGCCGGCGACTGGGCGGATCGGCTGACCGCCAAGAGGTCCGAGACCAAGACCGAGAACCTTGGCTTTTCCGAGGTCGGTGCGGGAAGTGTCGGCAGGAACCGCACTCCTCGACTCAGAGGGTACACCGAGGCCCGGAACTGGAGGCACTGGCAAGCTCCACGGATCCTCAACTCCGGGGAACCGGGAGGGGAGTCTCGGCTTCTACAGGCGACAACCCGTCCAACGGGTCGAGAAAAATCTCGACTGCGTCGACGGAAGTCTTGGTCAACTGATCTCACGGGGACACCGTGAGACCAGTGGCTGAAGCCGAGCGGTCGACCGAAGACGATGGTCGACGACTCGGGGAGAGGGACCCTTCCCACTCCCAAGAGCGTCGACGGAGGGATTTACCCTTGTCCTTTGTTTTGGACCGAGAATAAGGTCCAGCAGACGTTGGCCCCTCTCCCTTAGTGGAGAGGGACAGACAAAGCTCCTTAAAGGAAGCTGTGTAGGAAGAACCCAGAAGAGCGGGATAAATGCGCGGCCGAGAAGAAGATACGCGCGCTAATCTCTCTCGAGGGCGATCATCTGCTCGAGCTGATCCCGAGGCCGCCGCTGCGGGACACCACCGACCACGCCTTTAGACTTCACCAGAGGAAAACGCTTCTCGGGACGCCCAGTTGCAATCGGGCAGCACGGTTCGAGGACGAGGTCATAGAAGGAGGAGCACAAGGTCGAAGCTGCGCGGTCGTGCTCAGGGCCTAAACAGTAGACACACGTGGAGGGCGGATCCGTCCGAGACATCTTCTGCTCGCAAGGGCATCTCCGGAAACCGGGAGTCGATTTGTCCATCGCAGCCGCGAGGGATAGAAGACCGAAGTCTATTTTAGCAAAAACTTTTAAATTCGCAAAACCGAAGAAATAGGAACCAGTCTCAAACGCAGAGCGTTAAGGAGGGAACCTGAGCTTCCAAGCGGTAAGGAAGATCTGGCGTCATGGGGCCGAGCCGAGAGTTGTACCACCCGGGTGGGTGGGAGGAGCCAGCTTGAAGACCTTCCGGCAAGATTTAAAGCGGCAAGGATACCTGCCAATAAGTGTGGATAAACAACATATCCATGTCCCTAGAAATAATTTTGCAAAACTGGAAATCACAGGATCCACCTGCTTATATGAATTGGATCAATTTAGTCTTGGACTGTGGAAATCTTGAAAGAATTTTCTATATGCAAAACTCTGAATGTAAAAATGTTAGGAAAATATGGGATCCACTACTTAAATATTTAGGAGAGGAGAAATAGAAAATTAAAGTATGAATGGCCATTCTCTTGCTTATCCATATTCCTTTTTTCTTTTTCCCTTTTGTTTTCTCTCGGGATCCACAGGCACAGGGATCACTCCCCCCCTCCTTCTTTTCCGTTTTCTGAAGAATGATGATGAGCAATTCTCTCTCTACAAGAAGGGAGTAATGTCTAAATTGGATGAGAATATAAGCTCTGGTCTGATTCGGAAAAAAAAAATGTATCCAAGACTCAGGCAATGCCTTTGAATACAGCAGTTAATAAACAGATAATAACACAACTTGGTCTCACTTGGGCCCCTAGTAAGCTACATTACTTAGGTATAGATTTAAGCAGCAGGGCCTCCAAACTAAGAGTAGACAACCTGGATAACGTGGTTATCACAACAGAGCAGAATCTGAAAAGGTGGAGAGCTTTGCCTCTAACCTTGTAGGGTTGTATATGAGTATCAAAATGAATATTTTACCAAGACTGATATACCCCCTAGTATATTAAATTTGACCTTGCCTAATGCATGGTTTGTCAAAGTGTAGGGTCTGTTCTCCTCCTTTATATGTGCAGTCTGTAGACAAGTGTGCTAGGCAAGCCTATCATACATTGGCTGGATCCAAACTCCAGGGTGACCTTAGGCTTCCCCACTTCAAACTCTATTATTTGGCCACCCAAGTGAGAAAATACTTCTGTTGAGGTATCACTGACCTTGACCTGGAAGCATAAGGATACATTCCCCAGCAGCTGAGTATAGAAAATGACCTATGTGCCAAAGCTGGTGGCACAGCTACTGCTCTGATAACATGTAGCTCCCAGCAAATTACCTCATATCCTCAAACATACTGGTATTCATGCCTCCCTCGAGGTACAGTACATAACCAGTTGTGCTGACTACTGCAAATTCCTCCCACCAAAGATGTGATGCAACCTGTTTTTTTAGAATCCCAGTTTTAAGACTGGTGGCCATACTATTAAAGAATCAGTGTGGGCAGGTACCAACATCTTATCCGTAAATCACATCCTTTTGGGATCGCAGCCTCTCTGCTTCATCTCCTTACAGGCACAGCACAAGGTTGATAACAGAGTTGTCTTCAAATACATGCAGCTAACACATACCATAACCCAGCACATGGGGTCTATTCCTTGGGAATTCTGACACCATGAAATTATAGACTCTCTAAGAGCAGCGGCTACCCAACCTCATGCCATTTCCAATCCATATAACAATATTTTTGAAAAAGCTCCCTGAAAGGGAGATAATAGCTGCCCATATTGGAATGAGGCCCTGCCCTAGGAGCAGCTGAGGTGGGAACAGGTCTGGAAAGAACTATATCTGTATATCAAGAATGATAAACTTAGACTCATGCAAGATTGGTAAAACACAGAGCTTTGTGTTAGGTGCAGCAAGACTAAAGGTACATTGATGCATGTCTTCTGGAGTGTGAACTGGTTCTAGATTTATGGTTTACTATTAAAGCAAAAATGGATCCTCTCCTTGGACTTCAGGACTTGTTCACACCTAACATCTGCCTGATCAGTATCCTTGAGCATATATTTGTAAAGGAAAGAACACATCATGTCTCAATGATAGCTTTCTCAGTTAAAAAAACTGGTATTCAGACATTGGCTTGATTCCAATAAGCTTTCATACAAGGAGTGGCACAATGGATTGTTTACCAGCTTATGAACAGAGAAAATGTGTGCCTGCATCAACAATAGACTTGCCTCCTTTGAGAAGAAAACGGGGCAAACTTTACACTCCCAGTATACTCCCAGAGGATACAGAGGAAGGTTGTCGATCTACTACGTAATAGATTGTATGCTCTGACAGCAGGTCAGGAGTAGAAGTATAATTTGTGTATGTTAAGCCTGGTGGCCCTGATGCTATACTCCTCGGCCTGGATATTCAAACTGCGCTCAAAACTGGCGCAACAGCAGGAGCAAGCGTAAACCAGTTGCGCAAATGCGCAACAGGTGCGATATTCAAACATAGAGCAGAGCAAATTGCGCAAGCAACCAACGTCTGAATATCGCACATACTGCGCCATCGCGCAACCAGGAAGGAGAAGCTGAGCCAAAATGTTGCGCTATGGCGCAACCATGGAAGCTCAGCTGAGCATTCCAGAGCTGCCATAGCGCAAGCACAGCCCCCCCAGAGCAATGGAACTGCACATCCAGGGAGGCAGGCTGGGGCCCACCGCCAGCCATGCCACACATGGGCACAGGAACACACTGCAGAACCCACACCACACCGGCACCCCAAGCACAGCATCACTGGGGGTGGGACGGATGATCCACGTGCCCATGGGGACAAGCCAACAAAGCATAGCAGAGCCCTGACACCCCAGCACAACCACTGGCAGGCGGAGGTGCCACCCACACAGGGGTTGACAACCACAGTGCACATCAGCCCCCCGTATGCACAGCGCACCCTGCACTGTGACCCCAAGACACCACCCATGTGCAGTGACTGGCACTGCAGAAAACCATGCAGACCCCCCAGCACACGTCAGCCCCATGCAACACAGAAGCCTACAAGCCAGACACACCCTGTGCACCCAGCAGTGGGTGGCAGCAGATGGCAAGACCAACCGAAAGTCACTGCCATGCTGGAGATACCTCCCCATGCACACACATGCACACACACACACACACACACACACACACACACACACCCAGGACCATACCAGCCCAGATGGCATGTACACACCTGCAACTGAGCACCCATAGCCAGCTGCAAATCAGAGACCAACACAGTATTCATATATCAAAATAGAAATGTATATTAAACATAGTGCAACAAGAACAATAAAACTATTTACAAGGGGGGGGACGGGTACAAGGAAGGGGTGTTCAAGAGGGAGGGATTAAAAACTTGGAGAGGGAAGGCAGGGTGGTAGGGATGGAAGAAGTGGGAAGGGTAATGCGGGCTACGGCCCAGCCGGCTCCTGGTCCTCCCCCTGCTGGTGCCCCATTCCAGTCCGCCCCTGATGGCGTCCATGCCTCTGTATTGCTCGCAGGGATCCTGTGGCTTGCCACGCTGACCTCTGTGAGGCGACGGACATCCCGCTGCATCCTCCTTAGAACCTCGAGGCCTAGGAAAATGGGAACACAGTCAATGGCTGTGACTGACCACAACCCTGAACACCACCCAACCTGCAAGCCATATAGCCCAATGTCCGCACCTGTGATGGCATGCACCCACCCACAGTGAACTTGCACATGGCCATCACAAACAGGCGGCACCAGCTATCGCACCACCGCCCACACACACTCCACGTCAATCACAGTACAAACTAGGCTGGCAAGTGATGTGGCAGCGTAGTCGCGATACCAGTTACACAGCTATGTGCCCAGTGCATCCCTGGACCACCAGTGGCGCAACACAGGCGTGCCGTGATACTGCACTGTGATGCAGGTCACCTGTGTCATGCCTACATACATGGATACATAGACAGTGTCAGCAGATAAGGGCCTATGGGACACCAGTCTGTCCATTTGACCTTGTAAGTTCACTCTGTTGTCCTATAAGTCTGTTGCCCTTACCTGACCTCCAGAATTCCTTTATGGCTAACCCATGCATTCATAAATCCAGTGACCAGGTCACCCCCACCACTTCCTCTGGCAGGGTGTTCCACTTGTCCACCACCCGTTCTAGAAGAAATACTTTCTATGTTTCCTCTGAATCGTCCCCCTCCAACTTCATCCCATGCCCTCTAGTCCTGGAACATCCTTTACGCTTAAAAATACTGTTTTCCTGCACTCTGTTCCCCCCTGTAAGATACTTGTATGTCCCCATCATATCCCCACACCCTCCTCCCCTCCAGGGAGTACATGTTCAGTTCCGTCAACCTGTCTGCATAGGACTTGAGATGCAATCCATGCACCATCCGTGTAACGCCTCCTCGAACCCTCTCACCCAGTCCATGTCCATACGTAGGTATGGTCTCGGAACTGTACACTGTACTCCAGTGTGGGGACTCACTAGTGTTTTGTATAGTGGAATTATGACCTCCCTTTGGTTGTGTCCCGCATGGCTGGTGGTCTTGCCCCCAGCATGCAATAGCATCCATGAGTAATGATACTCACACTCCTCCAGCAGCTGGGTCTGGCGCTGCTGCTGTTGAGGCACAACACCCCGGCACGGGGCCTGGCACGCCCATGTCACCCTGGCCCTGTGTCCTCACAATCCGGCCTGTGGGAGACATATGTTGAGACAAACATCAGTGTGACTCAAAAGCAGAGTGCCCCTGCCCCAGTGAGGTGCCTGCCCACACAGCCATAATCATCCATCGCACAGCTGCACACACTGACACAGCCCACCGTGTCCGAGCGCACCTATGCACAGCCACCCAAGCACACACACACCCCTACAGAGAATATAGGTTGCATAGATGGTACACTCCACCTGGCCTAGGCACCACGCCCGCACCAGCGCGTGAGCGCGGCAGCGCAGAGTTCGGCTCCCTCGGCGGAGTCAATGTACCGGTGCGGCACTGCTCAGCAGACCGGCCCCGGCCAGTGACCTCCACCAGGTCAGTGGCCACTTGCTGCCACACGTGGGTCCTAGGCATGGTGAGGGGGGCCTCACCATACAGTGCCTCACAGTGGGGCTCCACCAGGGCCACCAGGTTGGCCACTTCAAGCTGGCTCCAGGACACCGCCCTCCTCCTAGCCATGGCACCAACTTTACAGCAGGCAATATGGCGCCCCGCTGCGCCGTAACCCCACGTGGAGTTGTTGCGCAATAGACCACCACAGGCTCCAATCGTGCTGTTCAAACAGCGCCGTCACTTTACATGGAGCTGTCACTAGACAGCGCAATAGGGATGTACACATGGCATGCCAACAGCGCCAGGGGTCAGAGGGCATACACAAGGTCACGGCAATGACGCAAGGCTACGCACAGCGCCATAGGACGTATAGGCATCCCTCGCAACTGCCAAGCTGAGCACCAGTGCCACAGTGGACTATCGCGCAGTAGTGCCACAGCGCCATATAGTGCCCAGTGCTGTAGCGCCACTGGCACAATGGTAGCCATGGTCTGAATCACCTATCGCGCTCAGCAGGTCTGCAGCGTGATAGAGCGCATCACATTAAGCTGTCTGGGCATGCACAATGCAGTGTGGCACACAGCCACAAACCCTGCGCCATTGGCTCAGCAGGACCTTCCGTATTGCGCAAAAGCGCAAATGTCTGGCGATATTCAGCCGACATATGCAAATCATGCGATCAGCTATTCAAAGGCATGATAGCCGCGATTAGCATGTCATTAAAGTTCGCCACACCTCATTTGCATGTGTTGCGCTATAAAAATCGACAGTGGGTTGTGCTGGCCAGATTTGGTTACTGCAGGTGAGAGGTGAGTTACATGCTGTGTGATGCTCAGGACAATGCTCATGGGCGGGAGGATGATAAAGGCTGAGGGGCTGAGCATGAAAGGGCATAGAAAGGGACAAAGGGCACCCTTTCGATCAGTATCTGCCATGCGGAGTGGAAGCGTGGGGGCTTCTGCCCCCACCCCGAGCCGACAGCTATGCTCACAGGAAATGCTGTCGACTGCACAGTGACAGGTGTCCACTTCCACCCATACAGATCACGATGACTGACCAAAGCAAGCTGAGGGTGTGGACGGCCGGGCGTGGGAGGCCGAACTTCACCGCGGCAGAGCGGAGGCCCTCTCCGGGCCTACCTGGAGGATGAGCCACTAGTGAGTGGGCGGAGGGCACCCCTCAGGAGCGTGCAGCTGCATGGGAGGGTAGCTCAGGCCGTCAACCTGCACAGAAGCCACCAGCGCTCCGTGCAGGAATGCAAGAAGAAGATGGGGACTGACCGCAGGAGGCTGAAGGAGAAGGTGGCAGCCTTCAGGGCGGCACGTGCTGGCACTGGTGGGGGCCCACCAGTGGTGTTGCAGCTGACCCCTACAGAGGAGACACTGGTTGCAGCCATGCAGCCGAGTGCCATTGCGGGCATACCAGGTGGAGGATTCCAGACAGGTGGAAGCCCATCACTGCACGGTATGACATGGTGGTGTTGTTGGGGGGCTGTTGTTCACATGCACTCACATGTACTCTCTTTCTGTTACAGATCCTGTTCGTCTTCAGGAGACGGTGGTGGTGGTGGGTCCAGACAGTGATGCAGACCTGCTGGACGTGGAGGAGGGACCATCCACCTCTGCCACCAGCCTGCAGGCACTGCAGCAGCATGCACACTGGGCCAACAACTCCGGTGTCAGTGATACGGGTGCAGGGGCTGCACAGCCTGTGTCACAGCAGTCAGGCATGCAGGTATGCCAGCATGCTGTGCCTATGGCAGTGGCACGCACCTGCACCATTGATGATAGCAGGCCTGCAATGGGCAGTGATAGGTGTGTGTCCCATGACGGACCCACGGCAAGCCAGCATGTGCCCTGGGCCTTCCTGGTTCACACCTGTGTACCAGCATGCTGGCACAGTCCCAGGCTGTGCCTGTCAGCACCGTGGGCAGCACCAGTGGCTGTGCAGGTGTCTGGCACTGTTGTCAGCACGGAGGTGGAACAGGTGGACCTGGGGGCTCAGCAGTTGGAGAGGCGGCAGCAGCAGTCGCACACCAGGTCTGGGGGTACAGTGTCAAGCAGTGGCACATGTCCACTGCCCTTTGATCTGCCCATACCTGGTCCTGGCGAACAGCGCCCACCCTCAAGGGGTGCTGTGCACCAGGACCGTCCACACCCTGGGGGTCACGATGCCATTGGGGCACAGTACCCATTGGACGCGCACACCCGCCTGCTGCGGACTCGGTACAGCTGCAGGGCGGGTGCAAGGTCCGTGAGGCACTGTCTGTGTCCGTGGAGTGGCATAGCAGGGAGTGTGCTCGGGACCGAGCCGAGCTGGTCCTTATGCGGACGGATGTGACCGCTGACATTGACAGGCTGACCCAGGCAGTGGTCTCTGTCGCGGACGCATTGGCCACACTGTCAGGTGCCCTGTACCACACATCCCACACAGTGCACTCTCCACTCCCCATTCCCGGCATCGTGCGACACCAGGCCTGTCGACGCCGGGTTCTGCTGTGGTCATCCCGAGCAGCCCTGGTGCAAGTTTGTTTGGCAGGATGCAGACCCCTGTGCGGGCAAGGTCATGTTCGCACAGTGGGACCCCTGGTGGTGCACCAGCGCCACCCGATGTGGCCCCTGCTCAGCCTGCCAGTGCTGCTGGGCCATGGCGGGGCCGCCCATGCATCCGTGGTGGCCGTGGGACAGTGCTACCTGACTGAGCTGTCTCCCAGTGCAGGCCCTGTCTGGTGCTACCCTGTGTGCAATGTGTGTCATGGTGGGCAGTGCACTGCTGGGTGCTCTGCTCACCAAGCTGACACAACGGACCACCTGCACACTCTCCCAACTGCTGTCCACAGGTGCGTGTGCATGATGATGCCTGCATTGCACTGTACACCAAGGTGCAAGGGTGCCCAGGTCCTGACACACGTACGTGGACAGTCCAGGTGGTGGGGGTGGTTGGTGGTGCTGTGTGTTGGCAATGTCATTTCCGCAGTGCTGTGCTGCTGCCCATGTATGCTGCCTGGTGTGTGTGTGTGTCCATATGAGTGCTCACCCCTCTCTGATGGTGTGTCGGTATGCCTGGAACCTTCAACTCCCCTGACCTTCATGCACGGTGTGTTCCCCTGTGTTCCTGTGGTTTGCGCATGGACAGTGTTGCCTGCACATGTCCCCCTTGACTTACCTGTGTTGGGCGTAGTGCTCTTCTGCAATGGTGTCCCGGTGCAGCTGGGCCTGCCGGGTCAGTCGGGGGTCCCTCCGTCCTAGGGGGGGCTGCTCATCACTAACATCACCGGCGCCTGGCGTCCCATCGCTATCCCCCCTCTTGGACCTGTCAGGCTATCCATGGTCTTTGGCCATGTTGTGCAGGATGCAACAGGCCAGGAATATCCCACAGGCCTTTTGGGGGCTGTGCTGTAGAGCTCCGCCGGTGTCCAGGCATCGGGCGTGCCTTGAGCACCCCAAACACCCGCTCTATGATGTTACATGTTGCGGCATGTGCCTCATTGAAGCATAAGCTGCGCTGGGAGTCGTGGGCGCCGATGCAGTGTGAGCAGCCAGGGACGGAGTGGGTATCCGCAGTCACCTGTGTGGAGATAGTGGAGATCAGTGTCATGTCAGGTCCATATTGCTCCATATCCTTGTGTGCCACTACCATGGCACCTGTGTCATTCCACCCTTGCCCAGAGTTTGCATTCCTCATGTGTACTCACCCACTAGATGACCCGTGAGGATGTCCCCACTCTCGAATCGATGGCACAGTGCAGACTGGTGCCATATGAAGGAATCATGTGCTCCGCCAGGGTGTGTGGCGAGACATTGATAATCGCCCAGTGGCATCACACACCACCTGGCAGTTGACACTGGAAAACCCTTCGGTTCCGATATGCCTGGCCGTCGGGGCCAGGTGGGCGTCGCGAATGGCCACATGGGTGCAGTCTATGGCCCTTGCCGCCAGGCATCGATGCTACCCTGTGGAACTCCTGCATGTTTGTTATGCGCTCTGCCAGCGGTGCTGGGGAAATGGATGTACTCCGCGGCATGAGGCAGCAGTCACTGAGGAATTGGGTGAGGATGCGTGGCGTGGCCGACTGTGTAATGCCTGTGGTGTCCCCTGTTGGCCTCTGGAAGGTGCCCGTGGCGAGCAGGCACATGCAGGCTGTCACCTTGGTCTCCACGGACAGAGGCGTGACTCCGTCGTGAAGGTGCCTGCATCACATCACTGCACAGCTCGCAGAGCCGTCTCAATGTGCCCCTGTTCAGGCGGTACCAGCCCACAATCTCGGCGTCTGTGCAGCTCAAAGCTGATGCGGACACGATGCCGCCCTGTCGGGGGCATCACCGTGACAGAGCTCCTCCGCGGCCACGTCCCCTGCAGCATGGTGTCTCACCCCCTCATTACAGCTTCCATGGAAGCTGGCACTGTCCATCTCCCTGGCTTCTGCCCCGGCTGCTGTTCCTGTGTTACCCCCGCTGCCCCCACTGCTGCTTCCACTGCACCGGGCACCCCCCACTGGCCTCTCTGTCCTCCTGGACCCACTGTCCCTCTCTGCCCTTCCAGCTCCTGTCTCTCTCTCTCTCTCTCTCTCTCTGTCTCTCTCCCCCAGTTTGCGGCCTGCTAGGGTTCTTGCGCCACTTCCTTGAGCCTTTTTATTTTGGCTCAATTCCGCTACTCTGCAACTTCGGCTGAGCCACTCTTGCGCATTCTTTGCCAAGTGTTCGGTCTCATCGATTGCGCACTTTATGCATGGACCCGCCCCCTTCGGTTGCGCATGCCTTCATTTCCATTGCGCTGTTGCTCAGCATGTTTTTGGTGGCGCAACTGGCCCCTTCTGAATATCGCAGAATGGCGCATTTTTGGAGTTGCGCACGCGCAACCCTGTTGCGCATGGCGCAACCCTTTTGAATATCTGGGCCCTCGTATCTAAAATCACTTTACAAGATCACTCCTTTGTACATAGTAGAGGATCCTGTTTTGTTGTTTCTGTTTGTATTGTTTTGGGTTCTTGATGTGTGTAACTGTGGTGTGCCGAAAATACAAATAAAGAGCACTAATTTAAAAAAACATGGTACCCTAGGCTCTTTTTCTCTGGTTATTTGTTCATTTTTCAGCACAGTGAAGGGAGATGTAGGTGCACATGCATGAAAATGTTTACTGCTTTAAGTGTTGTTAAGTCTTTAATATTTAGTGAAAATCGCATACAAGCTGTCACTATCTGTTGGATATCACTCAGGTCATGGTTCTGGAAGCTGGTGCATTCAGTGTTGCGGTTTCTTAGATGGGGGTTTCAGGCTGAGGTTATGAAGCTGCGGCGAGGCTGTGGGGGTGCCCAAGCAATGTCCGTAGTAACAGACCTGGCTGTTAGGCTGCCCATAGTGGGTGCATTTTGTGCCACATGGCGAGATATATTTTCAAGCAGAGAGGCTGCCCTGAAATACACCCCCGAGTTTAGTCCAGACTTTGAACAAAGTGCGCCAATAATTTAGCAAAGCAGCTGGTTGATATAATAATAACATCTTTGTGGACTCCTGGAAGTGCTGGATTCCTGAAACTATCTAGGAACTGAAATAAGTTGGTTACCTATGCAACTTTTAATATTTATTCAAATTATACCCGTGGGGCATTGGCTACCAAAGGGCTCTTAAAACTGTTCTGTTTAACTGTGGCTTAATAATGAAAATACCCCCTAATGCTTTACCAATTGAATTTGTATTCATCATCCTTTTCTAATGTACTATGTGATGACAATATCTAATGTATTTATTCAGAAAGTTATGTATTTTTACGCATCTGATAAATGACATAAATAAAAATAAAAAAATAAAAATAAGCTGGGCAACATAGGTGTAGGGGGGACAAATAGTCCAGGTGGGTAGGGAACTGGCTTAGAGGCAGGACGCAGATAGCGGTTGTCAGTGGGGTGCAGGATACTGCAGGGATCGGTTCTGTGAACTGTACTCTTCAGTTCCACATCATATGAGTGAGGACAAAACAGCAATTTCAACAAGAGTGCAAACTGCCAAAAATGAGAACAGCGATCTGCACTACAGCGGATCTCAAAATAATGATGATCCACACCATTTACACTATGGCCCATATCTACAACATTTTTTATGCGAGGGGCTATGCCCCACCCCCTTACTAATTATAATCAACTCCGATGGGGGGCTGCCACTGGCTACAGGGGAATATTCGGGGGCAACCCACGGATAGGGGACCTACTCCACGATGGCTAAGGAGCGGGGAACGCGAGGTAAAAAAATGAAGTGCCCAACACATAAAAACAAAACATAAAACCCCACACCTAGCCAGATCCGAACCCGGGTCCTCTTGCATCGCAGGCATAGCTCATTGCCACTAGACCAGACAGCCAGCTTGGAACTGCCCGTCCAAACTATCTCCCATATCCTCCTTCCCTCGTGCTTCCTCCTACCATCGCTCTAACCTTCAGTCGCAGTTCTTGTCCCCTTTCTCTCACTGTTCCGACGGTCCCTATGCTGTCCCATTCGCTCATTTTGCAGGTAGTCAAATTGAGTCACTCAATTTGACTCGCCCATATCACTGGATACCAAGTTCTTCAATATCTTTATTTACAACATAAGGCAAGAAATCCAGAATAAGAAGTGTCTCTTTGCTGATGACACTAAGCTATGTACTCCATGATACACAGCCCGAGGAAGGATCGCAGAGGTGGGGGGGGGCCATTTGTTTTAAATCTGATCTGGGTCTCACGGTGCTACCTATGGGTCTCACCGAGTCCTCTGAATGTGCTGCTGCATGGGGGGGGGTCCTGGTACAGGTTACAGAATCCTCCTGCTCTATCACCCCCCAGGTAGGGAGGGTGAATTTTTGAGGGAGACAGCGGAGCTTGTCGCTGGTCTGGTGCTGGAGTCCCTGAGATGGTTAATTCTCGGGGACTTCAATGCCTGAGTAGATGACGGGCTCTCCAGATTTGGTAAAGATCTCCTAAGGAGCATGGAGGGGCTGGGCCTGGAGCAAAATGTTGCTTCAGGGACCCACTCACGTGGCCACACACTGGATTTGGTGTTTTCATTAGGTCTTGAGACCACTCACCTTAGAGTTGATCCGGTAGTTTGTCGGATCACAGTACCGTTAGGTTCAGGTTTGAGGCCCCCCTGAAGCCCTTGCCTCTGTGGAAATGGTCTGGTACCACCCTTCGTGGGGTTTGTCCCCATCAGGCCCATTGGTGGTGCTGGACCTATTGAATGTGGGGACTGCTTGTGCGATTGGAACAGAGGAGGCGGTGGCAGCATATAATGCTGCTGCCACAGACGCCTTTGATTCAATCGCACCCATTCACGTCCGACCCTTATCTACTTGTAAGAGACCTCTCTGGTTTAATGGGGAACTCAGGGAGTTAAAGACTAAGGGTCGAAGGTTAGAGAGACGGTGGAGGAGATCTGGCCTCATGGAGGACAAATTGGACCTGGTGTCCCATTATAAAGATTATCAGGGGGCAATCTCCTGTAAGAAGGCAGAATTTTTGTCAAGGGAGATTGCTGTGGCTCCGGCTCAGCTCTTCCACACGGTGGACAGGTTATTACATCCTGCCTGCCTCCGTGTGGGGGGAGCAGGTTCAAGCACTAGGTGCGAGGAGTTCACTCTGTTTTTTGCCGACAAAGTGTCCACTACCAGAGCTGAGATCTCCTCCACTGTCTCTCTCAAAGGGATTGTGGGGTTCACTCTGAGGTGTTGCAGAACACTCCTCCTGTCTGGGCTGAGTTTGATGCGGTTGGGGTGGAGGAGGTTGTGAGGGTTGTCTCGAGACTGAAGCCAACACATTGTGATGTAGACCCAGGTCCAGCACAACTTTTGGTTGGATGTATGGACCTTACTGCACCTGTTGTTGCCGAGATTGTGCAGAGTTCCTTGAGAAATGGGGTCTTCCAGTGGCCCTGAAAGAGGCCTTGGTTAGACCCCTATTAAAGAAAGCCTCATTGGACCCAGACTGTCTCGCCAATTACAGGCTGGTCTCTAACCTCCAATTTTTATGGAAGGTTATAGAAAAAGTGGTGGCAAGTCAGCTTGGGGAGCTTCTTCATTCCTCCTTCACTTAAGAGATTTTCCAGTCTGGGTTTAGAGCTGGGCATAGTACGAAGACTGCCCTGGTGAAGGTGCTTAATGATGGCGAGAGACAGGAGAGATCATTCCATCTTGGTCCTCCTGGACCTCTCAGTGGCGTCTGACACTGTGGACCATGAGGTGCTACTTGACCGACTGCGGTTCTGGTGCGGCCTGTCCAGTAAGGTCATCAAATGGTTCAGGTCATACCTACAAGGTACAGTGCAGAGGGTGGTGATGGGGTTGGCCTCATCTGGCCCGAAGCCTCTTACCTGTCGTATTCCGCAGGGGTCGGTCTTGTCGCCCTTGCTGTTCACAGTGTACATGCTGCCATTGAGAGACATTATCAGGCGGTATAGGCTAGGTTTTCACTGCTATGCAGATGATACCCAGCTATATCTGTCCTATGCGCCAAGTAATCAGATGGCGGACTCTGCATTTAACAGCTGCCTGTTTGAGATCCAGACTTGGATGTCCTATAACTGACTGAGACTCAACCCAGACAAGACAGAGGTGCTGGTGGTTGACCCGGGTTATCGTGGGGGGGGGGATGGGGGTTTGTGGAGACCACCTAATCTTGTACGGGGGGGGGTGCCACTGACCCCATCCGAACAGGTGAAGAATCTGGGTGTGATCCTTGACAGTGGCTTGACACTTGATGCTCAGGTGTCAGCCATTATTAAGAGTGGATTTTATCATCTGAGGAACGTTGCCCAGATTCGGAACCTGTTACCCCCCCGAAGACCTAGCCTCACTAGTACATGCTTTTGTAACATCCAGACTGGATTACTGCAATACCCTGTACCTAGGGCTATCTGGAGGTAATCTCCACCAACTGTAGCTGGTGCAGAACGCGGTGGCAAGATTATTGATGGGTGTGTGCAAGCATAATCATATGACACCAATCCTCCTCGAACTGCACTGGCTGCCGGTTAGGTGGAGGACTGCCTTGAAGGTCGGGTTACTGACATATAAAGCCCTATATGAAGGGGGACCAGTCTACCTGCAAGAGCTCCTTGTGCCTCACCGCCCATCCCAAGCTTTCTGTTCCACCGAGGGTTGTTTCCTGGATATTCCTAGGGTGAGGCTGCGCCACACGGGTGATCAAGCGTTCTCGGTGGCTGCACCTGCCCTATGGAATCTACTACCTAAACAGCTATGGGAGGCACCCTCGGTGGTTACCTTCAAAAACGGTTTAAAAACGTATTTATTTAACCAGGCTTTTAAATTTTAGATAATTGAGTTTACTGGGATTGATTAGATAGATAGTTTTATTTATAATGTCTGATTGGATGTTACTGCTGATTTTAATTGTATTTTTGTATACTTATAAAATGCTGTATTGTATTGATTGCGAAGTGCTCCGAGTCTTTGGAAAGAAGCGCTATACAAATAAAGTATCTAGCTATCTATCTATCTATCTGGCAGAATGGACACAGAGAAGAGAGTTAGAGAAATGAAAAGAGACCTGGAAAAAATTGGGGAAATAGTCCAGATTATGGCAGCTAAAGTCCAATGCAAAAAAAGTGCAAAGTGATGCACAGTGGTAGAAAGAACCCTCAAACAAACTACTAGATTGGGAGAGTAAGAGAGAGAGAGAGGCAAACAGCTGAGGAAAGAGACCTTGAGTTACATCATTAGTGACAGCCGCAGTCCACTGCTCAGCGCAACAAAAAAATCATGCAGGGAGACAAACAGCATGCTGGGATATCTAGGAAGGGGACTGGCTGGCTGGAGGAAGGTGGTAATACTGCCTCTGTACAGGTAGGTCCCTGTAAGATCATACCTGGAGTATTACATGCAGTTCTAGAGTCCACACCTCAAGAAAGACAGAGATTGCAGAGAGACCATACAAAACAGGGCCACATGGATGATACAGGGGCTGCAGGGGCGGTCTTACGTGGAAAGGTTGGCAGACCTTAACATATGTACACCCAAGTCCAGTGCTGCCCTCATACTTTTGCTTTGAGCCACCATGCTTTTGCAACTCCAGCACTCTTCACATTCCACCCACGCTTCAAGCAGAGCCCAAGTCCACAATATTGCTATAGTTACAGCTTTTCAGGAACACAGAAAGACAAATAATTAAAAGAAAGCACACACAAAGAGAAAAAGAAACATGTAGAGAAAAGCAGAAATAAATGTATAAGGACTTAGCGAAAAAAGCGGGGAGAAAAATCAAAGAATGTACAAGGGGACAGTATACTTCATGTACTGTATATGTTTGAAAGAGCTGTAGGTGCCTAGAATAGACTGCCAGCGGAAGTGGTGGAGGCAAAAACAGCATGAGGTTTCAAACATAAATGGGATAGACATAAGGGAATACTAGTGAACAGGCAGGGCAGAGGGAGGGTTGCTGGAGACCAGTTAGGGTCTGTGGAGGCAGACTAGGCAGGGACCATCTGGGCAGACTGGGTGGGCCAAGCAGTCCTTTTCTGCCAACAAATTCTGTTTCTTTTCTTGAAGTTGCTTAATTTATTGAGAACAAATATCATATACAGGATCTCATTTCATAATATTAGTATACAAAGTGTGTTACAGTGTGCCAGTTGCATTAATAAGCAAAAAGTCCCATAACTAGATCCTCTTGTTTCTTTTATAGGTCTAACTGTCCAGGCGAAAAGTCTGTTCATATTCACCACAATACTGTGGAGCCTTGTCCATACTTCGCATTCCTCCAGCACCTGAACAGTACAATGGATCCTGATTGTTTCAACATATTCTATTTCGTACATGTTATACCTTCTCTTTTTTTTTTTTTTTACAATAAAAATAAAAAAAAAATAACTTTTAACAATAAGTCTGTCTGCTTACATTAATTTATCCTCCGGGTATTTCCTTTTTATCCATGTTATAAGTACCCTAAAATGTTATTTGTTAATCAAGTCAATTGTTGTTCTAGAGTTGATATACCTTCAGTGTCCTCCAGGCAGGTAAAAAATGGGTGCCACCTTGAGCTGTACCTCTCAACAGAAAACCTTAACTTGGCTGTGATTGCCTCCACGTCTCTGATTTATTTGACATTAACTACTCATTGTTTTACAATTAGCTGTTTTTACGAGAGCCAATTTTGTGTAACCACCTTGGCTGCTGCTACTGTCAATATCAGAAATACGTACTCTTGCCCTTTGGCTTTGATCTCCTGTGGGGTACAGGCAAGGATCATTTGTTCAAAATCAAGGGTTTGTGTCAGTTCTAATATTTTTTTGATCTTTATCTCTATTTGGAGCCAAAATGCTCTAATTCTGAGGCACTCCCAAAAGATATGAAAATGAATGCCTGTTTGGCCACAGCCCCTCCAACACCTATCTGTAGATTGTTTAGCGTAGTGCTGTGATATAGTGGGGGTGATAAAAAACCGTACTGAGACCTTCCATCTGAATTCTGTCCAGATTATCGAATTTGTAGTTTTGTGGCGGTTGGCCTAGATTTTAGCCCAGTCTCTGTCTGAAATATCCTGCCTGGGCTCCACTGTCCCATCTATTTTGAATCTGCTGGATTGCCAACTCCGCCAACCCATCATCTGTCAGCCTACAGAACTGGGATACCAGATGTTTCAAGTCACACGACTTGGCTTTGTTCCTCGTAACAGACCTTCCTCCACTTGCCCTCCCAATAGGGAAATTCCCACTGAGGTTGTGATGTAATGTCTGTACTGGAGGTATTTATAAAAGTCTGTAAGTGGAAGGTTATATTCCTGTTGTATTGATTTAAAGTCTTTAATGTGGTCCCCCTCCATGAAATGAACCAGCAAGTGTAAATCTAGCCTGGTCCATCTATCTATATGAGCGTCTCTTTGCATTATTGAGAGGTCAGGCTATACGAGCGTCTCTTTGCATTATTGAGAGGTCAGGCAGGAACTGCAGTGGGATATAAGGCCAGACACAGTTTGTTTTTTCCCATACCCCTCTGATTTTTAACCACACCGATAAAGTATGCCTAGTCCACCTGTTTCGACAGTGGGTAATCTGTTTGGTTATACTGTCCATGGCAGCACCTCTAGAGGAATTTCTGTGAGTGCATTCCCCTCGAGGGTGCACCATTGTATTTGTGGAGAGCAATTCAGCATTTTAATCAGAGGACGACTTGTGCCGACCAGTAATATCTTTGGCTATCCGGAAGGCTCATTCCCACCTTACTTTTATTTTCTTGTAATAAGAGCCTACGAATTCTGGGTTTCCGACCTGCCCAGATAAAGTCTGTGATTGTTTGCTGTATTTTCTTTAAGTCGATCTTGGGAATATGTACTGGTAGTGAGAACAGAAAAAGCAGTCTCAGCAAAATGTTCATTTTTGTTGTATTAATCCTATTTGAAAAGATCAATGATGGATTTTGCCATCTACCCATGTCCGTAACAATGTATTTAATTAATGGCTCATAATTATAGGTATACAAATTAGAGAGATTCTTTGGAATACATATACCTAGACATTTAACTTTGTCTTTCACCCATTTAAATGGCATACTGGCTTTCAGCTCTGGGGTTAGATTCCCTTGTATTAGTAAAGCTTCTGATTTTTCTACAGTTATTTTAAACCCCAAAATGGTCCCATAATTCTTAAGCATTTTCAGTAGGTTGGGAATTGCAAGAATTGGATTGTCCACAAATAATAAGAGTATCATCGGCATACATCGACATCTTACAGCAACTGCCCCCCACTTGTATTCCCCGAATGTCCTGGGACTGCCTAATGGCTATAGCCAGAGGTTCCAGGCTTAATGCAAACAGCAGAGGAGACAGCTGGCAGCCCTGCCTCGTCGCCCTTTCTAGTTTAATTTCTTTTGATAGGGTTCCATTTACCTTTACACTGGCTGTGGACTTACTATAACATAAAAATATCCATTACATGAATTTATCACCTAACCCCATTTTGTCCATGACAACATGTAAATATTCCCATTTTAAGCGGTCAAATGCTTTTTCAGCGTCTAGAAAAAGGGCTGGTTGTGCAGAGGTTGTGGATGAGCTATATGCTAAGATGTTTAATAATTTACGTATATACTCTCTGCCAGGTGTCTATTTGGTATGAATCCGGTTTCATATGGATGTATCAAAGTTCTATGTATTTTTGTAATCTACTTAATAATACTTTGGATAGAATTTTTAGGTCTTGATTTAATAATGAAATACATCTGTACGCCTCACAGATATCCACTGGTTTACGTGGTTTAGGTAAGACATTAATAAGGGCTGCTTTCGAAGACTCTGGAGTATGCCTTTCTGTTAGGCATCCATTAAATACTGTAACCAAAATGGGGGCAAGGATATTTTTAAATTGTTTGTAAAATTCGGGAGGGAAGCCGTCGGGGCCTGGGGTTTTACCTGTTGGGAGAGGGAGAGTATTCCACTTTTGATTTCTTATAGTGTGATTAAAGCATTCAGAACCTCCCTGGCAGGCTCTGATAAACTGGGTAGTGGCAACTCTTGTAATATCTGGGCCACCACTGGTAATGCTGCACTGCTTCACATCTCTTTTCTGTAAGTCAAAGAGGACATGAAATTATTTCTTATTAGCAGCTGCTTATAATATCTGTTTTCAGAAATGAAATTCATACCTCTAAATGATCCATATGTAACTGTACCTGAATAAAAGTGATGTGAAAAACTGTATTTTGCCTTGTTTTGTTTCTATGGGTAGCATTCTGCTACAGTTCTCTTCATAGAATCAGTGATCTTGAGTTTTAACTATATAATGTATGGTAGAACGCTGTTATGGTCCAAAAATCATCTTTTTACAGCGTTGTTACACTATTGATGTGACGTCACGCTCTTGTTATACTATCGACGAGCCGTCACATCGACAGTGTAACAGATTCGAACCACCACGCAATGCTGTTGCCATGGCCCCCATAACAGCCGAACATGCCTATGTTTAAAAAGTTTATCAGGTAACTGGCGAGAGAGTCGCGGAGCTCTGTCAGAACGCTACCATGCGGTCGGAAGCTGCACCGGAAGTAGAGGTGGAGGTGGTAGTAGTAGATTATTGTTTCCAACACTGGCATCATTTTTTGGTTTTTCCGCTGACCATACACTATAAAAGACAACGTATGGTCAGCGGTGTGCAACAATGCTGTTTGCCTTCTCGTGGTTCCCTTGGCAACCCAGTAAATCTCTCAAGCTTCGCTCTCGAGGTTTAACATAGTTGCCAAGAGAACCACTCAAAGGCAAACATAGCGTTGTTACACACCGCTGCCCATACATTATCCTCTATGTTACTACTTGTGTACAGAACATCTCATGCTTAGCATTCTGTACACAGCATAAACTGTGACATAGCAAGAACTCCAAATTACTAGTTCAATAAAGAGAACTGTGCAGAATGTTGTCCGTAAAAAGAAAACAACTGAAAGCACAGGTTTTGACATCAGTGTTAGTCAGTTACAGTTAAATATGGATCATTTGGAGGTATGAATTTTATTTTTTTTCAATAGGAAGATTACTAACTGCTGCCAAGTAGCAAAGATTTCCTGCTTCTGAGTGTGTGTGTGTTGGGGGGGAGGGTCCTGCTTCTACTCAGCTTTACTAATGGAAGGGCTGATGTATAGCCTTTTCAATAAATAAAACTAATCACTGGACCCCCAACACACACACACACACACACACACTCTGAAGTAGAGATGTTGGGGCCGGCCCGCTGGTGTAAATGGTAGCACTACTGCCTGCGGCACTGACAACCCAGGTTCGGGGACGAGTCCAGAGTGCTGAAGAGTCGGCGGGGAAGAAGGATAAGCACCTGTCGGACTGCTCTCCTCCTCTGAGGTGGCTGGGGTTAGGATGTTGATGAATGTCTGACACTTGGAGGTGGCTGGGAGTCAGTGAGCCAGACACCTCCTGCGCATGCAGGTCTGGGGCTCGGTGGACATTGGTGTGGCCACACACTCAAGCATGTATACCGTGCCTCGGACATCTCTGCATGCTCAAGCTTAGAAGGGAAACCTACAAAGCAAATTCCTGCGCCAAGGCAGCATAATGAAGACAGGGAGTCCTGGGAAGCCCTTATACAGAAATTATACCACAGCCTAAGTCTCGGCTGGGACCCAAGGGTTTATATATAGGTCCTTCCCTTCAGGCGACCCTGCCATGAGGGGTAAGTCATGGTCCTCCCAGACCAGGCAGCCTTGAGTGGAGTGCCGGGGTGGGAGGCAACTTAGGGATCCAGGGTTGATATGGGGTATATCCCTGTACTAATTAGACAGCTGAAAAGAGAACTGGAAAAAAAAGAGGATTAGATGTTGCATCTCAGTTGGGCTATCCTGACAAAACAGTCCGTAAAAGAAAATATCTGTATAAGTTCTCCATTTAGTCAGTCAAAGGCACGCCATATTGGTATGCCCCCCCCTCCCCTCCCGACAGCGACACCAACCTAGCGACCTACCAACCCATCAACAAAACTGACAGGTTGCCGACAGGTTGCTGTGTTGGTGCGCCTAACAAAGGGGCATACTGTCTCCCGGTCCTGCAGCCCTTCCCTGAATCAGCTCCAACTGGAGTTGATAATCCAAAGTATGGAGGTGTGGGGGGCAGAACCCCTACATAGGGAGTTGGGGGTGAAGTCCCCGATGAAAAAACAGAACCAGGAGACAAACGGGATTTATATCGATGTGATGCCGATCGATAAAAGTGTTGTCGAACCAGCATCGTAGAGCCCCCTATATCACTAGCTCTCCACATTGCAGATTGGGGTGGGACATATAACCAGAGCTGGCAGAAATGCATGTGGAAAGCCAGCAGGATTCTGGATAGTGAAGGATCAAGCATTGGTGAGGGGGGTGGGCTGGGTTCATGGCCTATACAGTAGTCAAACATTACAAATGGGAATTAAGGCCTCAGCTGTCCCCTGTATGAAGCAACAGTGACACTCACTGGCTACACTGGTCAACAGCAGGGATGTTCCCCTAACAGCTGATCTGTCTTTTTAGCAGTGTACAAAAAGCATTTTCTTTTGTATGAAAACATAATGGAAGCAAGATGTGAGGGGGTTTCTGGGCATTCAGAAAAGTCCGGCACAAGGAAAAGAGCAGTATCAATACCAGGCACATATAGCAATCGCAATTTATTTCAGTGCAGTGTAAAAATACCAAAACACACTTACAGGGTGCAGCACCAGAACAGGATACAAGGGATGCCTAATAAAGGCCCCAACTGCTTTCGTGCATGAACGTTGCCTCAGGGAGGAAGGAAACCCCGCTGGCTAGGCCTAAGTGTAGCTGCAAGCAGGTTTTCAGGTAAATACCATCTCACATCTCCTGAGAAATAATAGGATTTCTTTTGTAAAAATCCTGTTCTTAGATCCTGGCTATGCCCCTGTATCCGACCAGAAAATAAACTCGCACCAATGTGTGTGCTGGCATTGGCAGTGGTAGTGTAGAAGTTACAGAGCTGCGTAATAGGAATGGCAGTGAAGTACTGAACTGAAGCCAACCCCACCACCACCCTGCAGAGAGTGACAGGCATTGGGGTGTGCGTTTGGGTCGTCAGGCATAATGGCCATGCCATTTCACCACACCCCACCCTGCAGACAGTGACAAGTGTCACGGTGTTCCTTGGGGTCTTTGGCCCTTATCGCACCCCATTTCATTAGGAAATAAGGTGAGATGGGTGCGATATAGGAGAATAGGGTGAACTTTGGGGCCGAAGAGTCCAAGGCATACCTCGATGCCTCTCACTGGCTGCAGGGTGTGGAATGGTATGAGCATTACAGGCAAGAATCCCAAGTCACACCCCTGATGCCTGTCATTCTCTACAGGGTTGGGCGTTATGGTTGGAAACCCTAATACCTCAGGCATTCGTTGGTATTTTCACTCCAAATTTTCAACATGTTTTTTTTGTGACCCCACCTCATGAACAGGGGGAATATCAGTTTGTTAGCCGAAAGCTGCTTATGCACAGTGACTACGGTATTTAGCACCACAGGTGCAAAAACATTCCGAACAGGATGTAAAAAATGACAGCTGTACTGTTCATGGGGAGGTGTAAAAAATGGTAATGTTGCAAATCTGCAAGTAAAAATATTTAAAAAAATGGTGAAGTCACAAGCGTACATAGAAACTGTGCAACGCACACCTGTAATATAATTAGGTTGGAGATTTTTTACAGCAGATTGTCAACTCAGGCATTTTGGTGCCTCCGATCATGAACAGTTTCACTGTGATTTTCTTTATCTGTGCCAAACAATGATTTCCCACAGCGACCATGCATCTCTGCGCTGAAAGTGGGAAAACACACTTCAGCCATGTTGTGAAAAATGACAGCTGTACTGTTCATAAGGAAGTGTGGAAAAATGCCACTGGTGAAACTCTGGACTTAAAATATTACAAAGTCATGAACTTACGAGGGTGCGTGGAAACTGCGCAATGCTCACTCGTAACACAGTCATTTTATGGACTTTTGTCACCAAATTTTCAACATAGCCATTTTAAGACCTCTGCTCATGAACAGTGTAACTGTGATTTTCTTAATCTGTCTAAACATTGCTTTCACCAACAGCACCATTATGCGCTATGTATCGTGGCAAACATTTTAGGCGACATATGAAAAATGCAGCTGTACTGTTCATAAGGAAGTGTAATAAAATGGCAATGTTGAAAATCTGGAGTGAAAATATTAGATCGCAAACTTACGAGCATGCATAGGAACTGCCTAGCACGCTCGTAAAACAGTCATTTTAGGAATTTTTCACAAATTTTCAACATAGCCATTTAGACCTCTGCTCATGAACAGTGTCACTGTGATTTTCTTAATCGTCCCATACACTGATTTTGCACATCGACTGCGCCATCATAGCTACATAGGCGGAAACACATTTTGGGCAAGATGTGAAAATGACAGCTGTACTGCTCATAAGGAGGTGTGGTAAAATGGCAATGTTGAAAATCTGGAGTGAAAATATTGAAAATTCGCGAACTTACGAGCGTGCGTAGGACCTGCGCAATGCACCCTTGTAAAAGAGTCATTTTTAGGAATTTTTTTACCAAATTTTCAACATAGCCATTTTAAGACCTCTGCTCATGAACAGTGTCACTGTGATTTTCTTAATTTGTCCCGTACATTAAGAAAGTGTGGTAAAATGGCAATGTTGAAAATCTGGAGTGAAAATATTGAAAATTCGCGAACTTACGAGCGCGCGTAGGAACTGTACAACGCACTCTCGTAAAACAGTCATGTTTAGAATTTTTTCACCAAATTTTCAACATAGCCATTTTAAGACCTCTGCTCATGAACAGTGTCACTATGATATTCTTAATTTGTCCCGTACATTGATTTCGCACACCAACTGCGCCATTGTGCACTACATGGGCGGAAACACGTTTTGGGTGAGATGTGAAAAATGACAGCTGTACTACTCATAAGAAGGTGTGGTAAAATGGCAATGTTGAAAATCTGGAGTGAAAATATTGAAAATTCGCGAACTTACGAGCCTGCGTAGGAACTGCACAACACAGCTACCGTAAAAACAGTCATTTTGGAATTTTGCCCAAATTTTCAACATGGGGTTTTGGCACCTTCTCATGAATGATGTCACTGTCATGGCGTTATTCAGGCCGAAGGGTGATTTCGGCGCGGTGACTGCGAAATGCCCGCCGGGCCATGACAGCTGACATCATTCGAGAAGAATCCGCTCATTAAGTGATGCATCAAAAATACCTGAATATGCAATAAAGTTGAAAAACCCTATCTAGCCCATTATACAGCTTACGGCATTTCCTCAGTTAGCGGTCGGCTTTGAAGAGTGCAGGCGTGTTCCGGTCCACGAAGATCGTCGCTGAGCTCCGGAGTTAAGTATGGGTGTGGGGTGTGGGGAGGTAAGTGCGCAGTGGGTGAGTGCGGGTTGTGGGAGGGGCTGGGAGAAGCTCCGTGGGACCGTTTTATTTTTCAGATTAAAAAAAAAAAGCGATGTGGGGCGTTTGCCATGCTGGGGTGGGCTCCCAGCGTGGCACAAGGACGGCTGGGGGGCTGTGGAGCCGGACGGGGATTGGGCACCTCCGTCGGCCATATGATTAGTTGCCACGCTGGGGTGGGCTCAGCGTGGCACCCAGCACTGGGGGTGGCGACAGTGGAGCCGACGGGATTGGGCACCCGTCGGCTATTATCGGTGCTGCGCTGGGGTGGCACCCAGCATGGCATGTGGAAGGCAGGGGAGGCGCAGCACAAGCCCGGCCAGTTAGGGCACCCCGTGACGGCTATACGTGTGTGTGGGGGTAGCACGCAGTATGCGTGCATTTCCTGTGTGTGTGTGTGTGTGTGTAGGGGAGTGCGCGCATGAGCAGGCGATATCTTATCGCTGCTCACTCAAGCGTAGCTCCCCTTTCAACTATATGCCACTGCATTTTGGAGCTTGTCATAGACATCTCCAGCATGCATTGGCTTACAGGGGCCGCGCCTGCCAACACACTGACTGAATTGGAGGAGGTAACACACCTCCGAAATCTCGGATGATGGCACTATGTTTCTTGCACATGCGTGCAAGCAAACATAAAAAGTGGCCAGACGCCTACTTACAATTACCATACCCAGCAAATTCCAAGCACTGCTGATCATTTTAAAAGACTTCATGCAGTGCCAGGACCACAAAGAAAACAGTACAGTGACCACACCAAACAAAAAGACACGTTTAGTGCATTTGTGCCAAAGAATTCACTTTTAATATTCTGAACACATCCAGAGTTTTGAGTCTGATCTTCGATTCTCATCTGTGCCAGTAGTAAAGCAGCCTAGTCTGTCCATTGGATAATTAACAAATCATTGCACATGGCTTTTTAACAACTGAGAGGCTATTTGGCCTAGTGATTTGAACACACAACCAGTGTTCCCATTAAGGCTGCAGATCTGAGGGTGCACTGCACCCTCTCCAAAAATTTTCAGGGGTACAAAATAAATTATAAGGGTTCATTCTACCATTTGTACAACATTTTTGTGGGGTACATATACTTTAAACAGAATTATTGGGTACAGTGTACCCCTTCACACAAAAATGTACTTGAATTTCATAATTTGTACTTGAATCAAGTACAGACGGGGGAAATGGGAACACTGCACACAACTGTGAGTCATGAGACCCATCGAATCCCAAACAGCTACATACTCCTGTGTGACCTTGGGCAAGTCACTTAACCAATCTATAATCTCTCTCTAATCTATCTCTGTGCTGTTTGACTCTCCCCGTTTGCCTAACAGCAGCAACATTCTGTCCCCTCCCTCTGACAGATTATAAAGTTCTTCGGGATACAGCCTGCATGAAAGGTGCTGTATAAAAAACAAATTGCTTTCCTCCTTTAGGACCTTATCATGACTGTGCAATCTTCGAGACCCTAGGTTCGACTGCTATTCTCAACAAGAAATGTTTAAACTTTACCAGAATGAGGGGGCAAATATGCAATAACAACGACTGGCAGTGTAAAACGGGGTTGAAACAGCTATACCATTGTGCTACCACTCTTTTGGGCAATACATGAAGAGGTGCCTTAGTCACTAATGCAAATTAGATCACCAAATGTCAGTGGTTGCAAACGGTGTCTGCACCCACTAACATACTGGTTAGCGACTGCACCAGTGGTTTCAGCATGACATAGCACCAGCCAGCCATGCTGAGAGCCCAAATGTTTTTTCCCTCCACCTGTCTGTCTCACACCTGATGGTCGTCCACTCATGGGCTGCCGGATGTTCCAATTTCTGTACCTGCCGCTGCACTCACCTGGTGGTCCAGTGCCCCGCACCACACACACACACATTTCTCGTGTCCAGTGGAATCTTCATCCCTAATTTCCCCATGAAGTCCACGGGCAAGGAAGTGGGGGTTGAAGTTCAATGCAGGATATGTAAGGTGCTGCATCTGGGGGTCAGAAAACCGGGACATGCATACACCCTGGGGGGGACCACACTGCAAGTCACATCGGGCGAGAGGGACTCAGGGATAGTGGTGTACAGCAAAACGAATAACACAGAGAATTGTCGAAGAGCTGCAGTAAAAGCAAACAGGATACTGGACTGCATAACCAGGGGGATTACCTCCAGGAGGAGGGAGGTGATCCTCCCTCTGTATAATGCCCTGGTTAGGCCACATCTTGAGTACTGTGTGCAGTTCTGGAGACCCCATCTTAAGAGGGACATAGCACTGCTGGAGAGGGTCCAGAGGAGGGAGACCAGGATGATTCAGGGCATGGAGGGTAGGACCTATGAGGAGAGACTGGATGAACTCAATCTGTATGCATTGGAGCAGAGGAGGGACAGAGGGAACATGATAGAGACTTTCAAGTATGTAAAGAAGATAAATAAGGGTGGAGCCAGGGAAGTATTCAGGTTTAAGAAGGGGGGAACTACCAGGGGGCACAAGTGGAAGTTGGAAGGGGGGAAGTACAGGGGGAGCGCAGGAGACACTTTTTCACAGAGAGGGTGGTGGAACCATGGAACGCACTGCCCAGGAGTCTGGTGGAAGAGACTACAGTGGAAGGATTCAAGAAGGGTTGGGACAGGTACAGGGGGAAGCTGAGGCCAGGGAGGGCCACCTCTGGGGCTGGTGGGGGTAGAGGAGTAAGCTCCAAGTAGGGGGCTAGCTTCCGAGGCAGACACGATAGACCATGGAGCCTATTCTACTGGCTTTTACTATGATACTCCAGCCCCACAATGATCACTGCATCCTGCTAGCTCCACTCTGAGGTACTGCAGAGTTCTGACACTTTTACCACTTGCTGTTATTGCCCTAAGGACAAAGGGTGTCACAAAATTCTGTGATGCCCTTTCTGAGGATTGCCGTGTTTTAGGTATCACCTTGTGGGCCATTACCATAGGAACCTTGATCCTGCACATTACCAGCTGACATTGCAAATGCATTATAACAGTTTTGCAACCCCCCTTTTATTTTAGTTTTTGTTGATCAGGTAAGTGCACTAGACAAATCCTGCCTATTTTCAGGCACAACCCGGGGGAGGGGGATACAGATGAATGCCAACTGACCTTGAACCAGATTAAGCTGCAGGTGGTATTTTTAGTGAACTTCAAAGTTATTTTTCCGTTATCTCCAAAACACTGACAGTTGGCATCAGCAGAACCCAAATCTCATAATATTTACTAAGGACATATGCTGCAAATCAGGCTCTTTGCCCCTTAGACTTCATCTGTTCCTGCCATTTTTCCTGCTTTGAAGTCATAGTCTCCTCATGTGATATCACAACTTGTTGCCCAAAAAATTATTCTGATGTCACAATCAGAGGATTGTGACTTCAAGGCAGACAGAGCAGCAGGAACAGATAAAGTCTATAGGGCTAAGAGCCTGTTTTTATGCAAAATGCCTTCAGCAGTAAAAAAACCTGAGTGTCCAGAAATTCAAATTTGGGAGAGGGGGTGGACTGTATGTAACCCTGATTAATGCTAGCTGTGATTTGTGCACTAGAAATCAGAAAATCATTCACAGCTCAGGGGACTGCAAAAACACTTCAAGGCACTCACCACCATCAGATGAGCAAAAGCACCCCTGGAGTCAGAGTTACTATTCAGTGCTCAAATTTATTCATGCAAGGCAGGCAGTTATAAATACAGAAAAACTGAACCCTGGTAATCAAGTGCCTACTGGGTTTTGCATTGAAATGCTTTAATAAAGCATTTCAAAGCAAAACACGCTGGGGGCCTGACAGGGTCCAGTTTCAATTTATCTGCCTGCCTTGCCCCAAATAAATGTCAGCACTAAACACTTACTCTGGCTCCAGCAGGGCCGACCTGGGGAAGTGGGCAGCTGCCCTGCCCCGCCTTGTTGGGGCCACATGTCTTGACTTTCACTTTCATGACTACTAAGTCTGCAGACTGCGGTTTTGCAGCTTGCACCAATAAACAGGGTACACGGACGGAGCGTACAGCAAGCAGCAACAGTACCCATTCTGTTCTCGGCTTACCCTCTTGACTTTCTCAATTTGTTCCAGTTTGTTCTTGCCCCTGCCACCCTCTCACACCACACCTCCCCCATGCATCGCTGAGCACACACCCCCACCAATAATTGTTGACTGAGCCGCCGACTACATCGCGGAGCTACCAATTGCAAATGCTATTGTTTGCAATATACATACTGTATTGGCACGGCAGCACCTGGCCCCATCCGGGCCCCCCGCAGATGACACGCACTGCCAACTACCTCCTCCCAGGACCAGGGCATACATTTCCAGAGCTTGGGAGTTGGGCCGTCTCTAAGCTAGACAGCAGGATTCAGAGATGGCCAATCAAACAGCAGCAAGAGCTCAGCAAGGAGCCAATCGGGAGGAGGGAGGGCTTCCCCAATGAGAGAAGGAGTAGAGGGGGTGTTTTCAGCCAACAGGTGGGCAGGATTCAGCAACCAGTCAGCCAAGAATGGCTTGCTCACCCAATCAGCTTGGAGTCAGCAATGCTGCCATCATCACAAAGGAAGTTTAAAGGAACATGGAGGATGCGTGGATTTTTGTCCCTTTTCTGTGGCCACATTTTGCATTTGATCACCTGAACAAACCTGCTAAACATCGCGCTGGACCTGCTGTACCCGCCGGAGCTCTTCAGCCTGCCTCACAACTGGATTGCCACCCATTCTGGACTGCCTGCACACTTGCGACCCTGACTGCCATGGACTACAATCACGCCAGCCACATCTCCACGCTGACTCAGACTGCCGGACCATTTCTTCCAACCAGCCAACCTCTCCTGGCACTGGTAAGGATGGGTACTCTCATGCTACTTGTCTGGGGGAGCCGTGAGGGGGTTGAATTGAAATGCACTGCTGTTCGTTTGGGGGTGAGAGTATAAAAATGATCTTCTGTGTGTGGTGTGGTCTGGGGGAAGGTTGGGAGGACAGCTTTCAATGCAGCTTCTGCTTTTTTAGTGTGAGTGATGGGGACTGGAGCCATGGGCCTCTGGGGAGCTTTGCAGTGAAGGGTCTGCTGGTGTGGCTGGGGGCTCTCATACTATTTGTCTGGGGAGCTGGGAGGGCTTGAATTGAAATGCTGTTTGTTTGGGGGTGGGAGTTTAAAAATTATCTTCCGTGTGTGGTGTGGTCTAAGGGACGGTTGAGAGAACTACTTGAAAAGCAGTTTTCTTTTTGTGATTGATGGGAGGACTGGAGCCATGAGTCTCTGGGGGAGCTTTGCAGTGAAGTAGCTGCTGGTATGGTTGGGGGACTGGCTCGACAGGAATGCATGTCTGGCTTGGGTAGCATCCAGATCCCCAGCCCACAAGGCCCTTTCATTCAAGAGCTTGCCCTTCCTTGGGGATCCAGCCTGTTGATGTGCTTTTGAGGAGTGGGGGATTTGAAGCAATGTGCCTCCTGGTCTGTCTTGAAAGTAGCAGAGGATGAAGGTCCTGCTGGTGTGACTTGGGGGGGGGGGACTTCGATTGACAGGACTGCATGTCTGGCTTGGGGAGCATCCAAATCCCCAGCCCGAATGCCAACTGCCGGTTATGGGGGCCCCATGTTTTACCTCTGCCCTGGGCCCTGCAAAGTCTAAGGCCGGCTCAGGGCTCCGGAGATGCTGTTGCTCAAATGACAGTGACGACTGCCCTGACTTAATTTTCCTTTCCATGTACTCTTTGTTGTCAGTGAGCACCTAGTCCCTTTTTTCCAATTATTCTTCATATGGATATTTAAAAATGCTGACAATTATTTATTTATTTATTTATTAGCTTTTGGTAACTGGGTAAGTGCACTAGGCAAAAATCCTGCCTATTTTCAGGCACGACCCCGGAGAGTACCATACAACAGCATAACAGTACAACATTATAACAGTGGAACAGTATAAGAGTATAACAGCATGACAGCATAACAGTTTGACAGTATAACAGTATATCAGGGTAACGACATAACTGCATAAGAGGATAACTAGGTAACAGTATACCAGCATACCAACATAACAGCAAAGCATTGACAAACAGCCAGTTACAGAAGACAGGAGAACTGTCCACAAATGTCAGAGGCTGGCACAGTAGACTATCCAGATGATGGTAGCAGTAACAGTGGTGAAGTAGACAAGTCAACAGGCCTAGCTGAGGGAGAAAACAGGCAGGCAGGCACAGATGACAAAAGTTGCATAATAGTGTAATAGACAAGACAGTTGTGCCCGGTAGGGGAGAGAATCGGACTGTTATTGACACTTATGCAGAAGGCAGAAACCTGAAATGCGGGCAGGGCCGCAAACAAAGATGCAAAATAGAGAGACAGGACAGAACGTTATGAGCAGTCACAGTTGTCAAGAGCTATAAGGTGGGAAAATAGAGAATGCTTAAATGCAGAGTGAGATGTGGAAACCTTGACATGGTCATGGAGAGTTCCAAAACCTAGGGGCAAAGTAGGAGAAAGCTTGCTCACCCGTTTTCATGGAGCAAGGTAGAATAGAAAGTAGAGGGGAGGAAGAGGACCTAAGGGAGTGAGAGTGAGAGGCCGGGGTAAGCATGTCCCCCATGGTGGAGGGACGAGGAGATCTGGTTAAAGAGTCAACAAAACACCCTAGTGTGTATGAACGGAGGGCAACAGGAGACAGCCAGTTTAAGGCAGAGTAGAGGAGACAGTGATGGGCTAGGCGAGGAGCAGATAGGGAAAATCTACAGATATTGTTGTAGGAAGTGTCCCATTTGTGAAGAACACTCACACTGGCATGAGATACAACAGGGAGGGCATATAGAAGTTCAGGAAGAAAAACACCCCTTGCTACAGAGATTCTGGCAGCCGGAGTGAGTGAGTGTTGCACCCTGTAGGCAGCACCAATTTTGGCGTTAACCGATCTACAAACCACGTTAACGTGTGCAGAAAAGTCAAGTGCCGCATCAAGCGTGACCCCTAGGTACTTGAAGGCTGAAGTGTTGGAGACAGCAATCCCATCGCAGCAGCAAACCAGGAGATTAGGAGACTCAACAGGCACCTTTCTAGTTTACCCAAAGAGCATGGCCTGAGTCTTGGATATGTTTAGGACTTGGTGATTGGATGAGAACCAGGATTGGAGGGTCTGAAAGGCACTGGAGAGATGAAGGTTGATGTCATCGATGGACCTGGACACCAAGTAAAGCACCAGATCATCAGCATACATGAGGATGTTGCAGTGAGGAGGAGTAGGGATGTCACTGACGAAGAGGGAAAAGAGTAGGGGGCCAAGGATTGAACCCTGCAGGACACCACAGGGGATATGGGCGGTGGAGGAGAGAGACTTACTGAAGGAGACAGCCTGAGACCGATTTTCCAGGTAGCTGCCAAACCAGGAGAGGGTAGAGTGAGAGGCTCTGAGAGTATGCAGCTTGGCTAGTAAAAGTGGGTGATACACCATGTCAAACGCTTTAGAGAGATCAATGAACTCAGCCCCAGTGAGTAGACCCTTATCCATGTAACTTTTGACTTCACTGGTAAACTAAGTAAGAGCTGTAGTTGTGCTGTGGCCCGCCCTAAAGCCATGTTGAACGGGGTTAGAAGGTTAAAGTTGAGGAGGTGATCAGAGACCTGGTGATAAACAAGTTTCTCAAGCAGCTTACTGAGTGTGGGCAGGAGAGAAATGGGCCTGTAGTTAGACATGATTCTGTCATCACCTTTCTTAAAGACAGGAATGGTTCTGGCCACTTTCCAGACCAGGGGCACTGCGGCAGAAGACATAGAGAGAGATTGATAAGCCTAGTCACATGTACAGAAAGACAGGAGGCAAACTGCCTTAGAATACTAGGATGGATACCATCAGGCCCAGCACTTCCATTAACAGGAATGGACCTTAGTAGCCTAAGCACCTCTAGAGTCATGACCGAGGCAAGCTCAAGTGCTGGAGGCGTGAAGATGGGGGGGCGGGGGAACCTGGTAAGTGACAGTAGAAGGAGAGGGGGGAATGGGCAGAGCGGAAAATAGGGAGTTAAAGGCATTAACAAGTTCATTAGAATAATTACATATTTGTATATATTGTACATAACATCTAATGCTAGGAGCACCCAGTCCCTGGTGCATCCTCCTCCTTTTCTTGCAGACTGCAAAAGCACAACTGTCACTAAGTGACTGTTGGAACCCCACAGTGACATTCCCTTGAAAGTGAGACTTGGACCTGACATGTTTTTGTGTTGTGCCTTGCTGCTCCTTCAGGTAGGAATCAGTGAGCTGAATTTTACGTTCATTTGATATTCTGAGCACACGCTACATTGTGGGGGGAAATTCAGAACATCAACATCTGACTGCTAGTATTCCCATTTTGAATACTATGTTTAAACATCTATTTTTGCAACATACATAGAAGTATATTTGCAAATAGGTTCTCCCAGACTCCCTTAGTGATCACTCTCCCATCATCTGCCTATGGTCCAATAAATCCCCCAAGCTCCCAACTAAAGTAACCTACCACCGTGTCCTTAAGAGAGGACAACTAAATCAGTTTCAAGCTCACCTCTGCAACCAGGACTGGTCAACTCTGGACTCTGCACCTAGTGTGGACCACGCCTTGGAATATTTCATAACCACATTCAGTGCAGCTTGTAACATATTTGTCCCTATAAAAAAGCAAAGACTAAAAGCTATGAACAACCCCTGGATCTCATCCTCTCTTCTAGCCCGTATGGATGACAGAAACCACCTCTGGCATAAAGCTCGGGCCACGGGCAATCCCACACACTGGCAACAATACAGAACAGCCACAAACTCCTGCACCCAGCCACCAGGCAAGCCAAAATGGCCCACTGACTACAAGGATACATTCTCAAATTCCTGGGGTGACAGCAGGAAATTCTGGGACAACATAAAAGAACTTACTGGTAAGCCCAGCACAACCCCTCCCACCATGCTATGCGTTGAAGGGGCAATCACCCATGACCCACTGCTGATAGCCACCATCTTTAACACTGCATACTCCCCCTGACTTCTTTGACCCCACACCCCCCCAACTGACCTTATTTGTCAACCCACCCACCCTTCCACTTCAAAACAGTCACCCCTAGAGCTGCAAAAAAATATGTACTCAGGGTCCTTGGCAAAACACGCCACAGCAGCGACTTGCTTGACCTGAAACTGCTACACCCAACACTTGATGCGGTCCTCATGCCCCTTACAAAAATTCTGAACAAGTCACTCTGCCTTGGGCAATTCCCCTCACGATGGAAAGCTGCAGTAGTGACCCCAATCCATAAGAGTGGAGACAGAGCCCTCCACTCCAACTACCATCCAATCTCCATCCCCCCTCCCCTCTCGAAAGCCCAAGAATGCATAGTTGCTGAGCTATCGGAGTACCTGACCATGCACAACGTCCAATGCCCAGAGCAGCATAGCTTTAGGAAAAGTCACAGCACCACATCCGCTCTACTAGAATACACTAACTTTATCCACAGAGCCTTTAACCGTGATCACTTAGTGGGGTCAGTGTATATGACCTCACTAAGGCTTTCGACAGTCATTCACTCCCTCTTAACTGACTCCATTATCCTGGGGGCCTCCAACAGGGCTGCGGGTTGGTTCAAAAACTACCTTGAGGATAGATCTCAACAGGTAAAATTCTGTGATGCACTATCCCCCAGTCAACCTGTCCACTCTGGGGTTCCCCAAGGCTCCATTCTGGGCCCCTTACTATTCAGCCTCTTTCTTAACTCCCTCCCCCAAGCCTGCCCTGGTGATCTACTCCCATATGCGGATGACGCAGTGTTATTCGCCAGTCATCCAGACCCACCTTCCCTTACTAGCAGTCTACAAGATAATTTCACCGCTGTTAAAGAATGCTTCACACAGCACAAACTGATCATGAATTATAAAAAACGAAGACCATGCTCTTCGCTAACCCCCACAATAGACTAAAATCTGCAATGTTCACCATACACAACAACTGCAGTGCCTCCATTCTGCAAGTTCAAACCTTTAAATACCTCGGCATAACCCTAGACTGTGCCCTGTCCTTCTCTGAACACATCAACATAGTCTCCAAGGTGGTTAACTGTACAGTACAGATTCTCTGTAGGCACAACATGACCACCGTATGTAACTTGTTTTAGTACTTAATTTTTGTCACTTTATACAAATGAATATGTTTATGACTGCTTCTGCATATTTAACTTTATGTATCTTGTTCCATTTTGTGCTACTTGTTTTTTGTCTTGCTTTTTCTTCATGTGGAACCTTTGTAAAAGAGCCCTAGCTCAAAGGTGTATCTCCGAACTACTAATAAATAAAAATAAATAAATGACCCAAGATGCACTCCTACTTGCAGTTACCAGTTCCAGTCTCTCGATTGTTGACTACGGCCTAATCATCTACAGTGCTGCAGCTGACAAAACCCTAAAAAGAGTAAGCACTGCCCTAAACAAATCTTGTCACCTGGTTTCAGGTGCCCACAGCTGGACTCATACGTGCGACCTGTACTCCAGGACAAAATGGCTGAACCTCAGTGACAGGATAAAGTATTACACCTGCTTATACGCAAAGAAAATCTGCCTGGGCCTAACCCTTCCTAATTCCAAGCACCTCCTCACATGCGCTCCCTGTTCATATAGCACTAGGAGTGCATCTAGACATGCTTTTCAAGTCCCTTTCTGTCGAACCATGCAAGCCCAATGATCCTTTGGCTACCGGGCTCCCAGCTGGTTAAATGGTCTCCCTACAGATATCCCGGATGTTCCCAAACTTTTTTTTTTAACACAACTGTGTTTTTTGCACCTCGCTGAGACGTTTACTGGCGGGGGCATCCAGCCGCCAGCCCTGCCCACCGGGACAGCAGCAGGCTCACTCGTATGATGGGGGGTCCGGCACGGCCGTCATTGACCCGCTGGAGGGCTCCCCAGACCCTACCAAACTGGACCAGCTCCAAACTCCCACAGTGTGATTCCATGACAGTCCTCCCCACGAGGCAGGGTGCGGCCATCAAGCTGCATGGTCGCGCCTAACCTTTTTCTCTCCCCAATGGGAGCGCGGGCGTGCAATGACGTTTGTGCACTGCGTGCAGACATCTGCCGTGCCCCCTTCCCCTTAGTGCTCACCATGTGCCTGCGGTACCACGGGCGTCCCAGGGACTGCCAGAGACGCAGTGAGCTTCACCAATCCTCCCAGGACTAGGAGGCTGTCGCGGATGCTGGGTCCTGGTCACTCCCTGCTGACTCCCGATGGCCCGGGCTCGTTCCCGAACCCGGTGCTTGACGTGGGCGGTGCGTAGTAACTCAGCCCTCAGTGCTACTGGGCGGCTGGATGTTTCCACACTTGATCACTTAAGGCATCTCCTTCAGCAATGCTCAGTTTGCACCCAGCCACTGTGACTGCCCTGCCTAGCCTTCCGTCTAGCCTATCTGTACCTCCCCATCCCCCTTACCTACCCTATCACTACCCCTCTCCCTGCCACAACCTGACTGCTCATTCATCATGTCCTCCCTCCCTCCCTCCCTGTCCTCACTTTCCTATGCCCCACCACCCTCCTAAAGCCCTGGTAACCCCCCTCCTTGATGAAGCCAACTACTGGCTGATTATATTAACTGACAAAGCCACGTCGGCTGCTCGCCCTTGCTTATTCAGCCAGTTTCTCACATTTATGCATTCGTGACTTCAATTTGCTTCACTTCTTCCTTGTTATTTGTACCTGTATAACCCTCCAACTGCAACATTGTTGCTTGTTACAGTGTTATCTGTACTCAACTATATTGTAGTATGTATTGTATCTCGTTTTGTTTTATATTTGAAGTTGATGTGGAACCTGTGTAAAAGAGTCCCCAACTCATAGGTACTGTAATTCGAGCATTTCAATAAATAATAAAAATAGTAAAACTGTAGTTAGCCTTCGGCAGTAAACCAGATTTTTTCAAATGGAATATCCAGATTAGAAATGTGACATGCCATCTGAAACACCAAATTTAGTCACACTAAATGTGCAGCCCTGCGAGAATGTATTTACAAAAACATCTACAAGGCTTGGCTGGCCTGATTATTCATATTTGCAGTAAAAGTTCCTTGTTTATTTTCCGGTGGGTGGGTTCCTTCACACTGAATTCTCTAAATGTCAGGGATAATGATACACATCAAATAAATGAGCTGCAAAAAGTCTCGCAGTGTAGCCGCTGGTCATGTTCTACATTAAATATCCCAGTCTTGCAGTTTTTTTCTTGTTCTGTGGCTGTTTAACAAGATGCCTGAAAGCTTCGCTGAGCAACAGAATTCCCATTCTTGCTCTATCATGCACAAAACCTTTTGACTGTATAACATTATGTTGTAGTATCCTTTTCCATCTGCAACACACGTGCCCTAGGAATGTCCTGATACCATGATACAATGATATACTACGATACTGTGTTTATTGTGTAGCACAATATACCATGATACAACATGATAAAACCATCGTGACTCTCTCACCTCCTCTTTTCTGGTGCCAAGATTCCAGATTCCCTACTACCCCAATCATATTTTCACTCATTTTTTCTAAAATTTGAAATATGATAAATTATCATGATAATTGCCACATTGAGATATTATTTGCATCAATCTTTTGCAGTACTGCAGACGCGAGATCACATCCTTAGCACACATTGATGTTTTTCTGCAGCCACTTCTAGACTGCATGCTGTGCAAGTAGTAAATACTATCAGGGAGCAGGTGCTCACACTGGAAGGTTCAAAAAGAGTTTAATTGCAGGATAACACGCTGCAGGGTGTGCAAGTATGGGGAACATACACACTTCTTGGATGGTTAAAGCACGCAGCATAAAACAACCACCCAAAGCGAGTGTATATTCCTCAACAACTGCACACCCTGTTGTGTAAATAGTCTTTACATATTATTTAAAAACATACATACGTACAAAGTTGTCGGCACATTAGGCCAAACGGTCTATCACATCTGCCCATGAGGCAGCTCACTGCTGCTGCTGCCCCACCTCCCTTTTTGACCCCTTACTCCCAATCCCACCACCCAAAACTCCCCTTCTATTCTCTTTCCTACCCCCCGTACCATGCCCCTGTACCTGTCCCACCCCTTTCTGAACTCTCCTACAGTTTCCATCTTTATCAGCTCCTCTGCAAGCGTGTTCCAGGGTGCCACCACCCTCTCTGTGAAATAATGTCTCCGTGCTTCCCCCCTGTACCTTCCCTCTAAAAGTTTTAGACTATGGCCTCTCATATCCCCTTCCCCCTTTAGTTTGAGCAAACCTTCCATTTTTACCCTATTGATCCCTTCAGATATTTGAAGGCCTCTATCATATGCCCCCATCTCTTCCGTCCTCCAGGGAGTAGATGTCCAGCTCTCTAAGTCTGTCCTCACAGGACATTTCCCCCAAACAACAGATCATCTTTGTCACTCTTCTCTGAACTCTCTCCAGAAGAATGAAGTCCTTCTTTAGGCAAGGGCACCAGAACTGCACACAATACTCCAGGTGCGGCTTCACCAGTGAATTGTACAGGAGGAGTATTACCTCCCTGCTCCTGGATGTTATCCCCCTGGCGATACACCAAAGCATTTCATTTGCTTTTGCAGCTGCTCTCCTGCACTGCTCTGAGTTGTCCAATTTGGCATCAATTATCGACCCCAGATCTTTTTCCATCTTGGAGACTGCCAGTCATTCTCCCCCAAGATGGTAGCTATACCCCAGGCTCCTAACACTACACTTACAAGAGTTAAACCCTAGCTGCCATGTGTGTGCCCAATTCTCAAGTCTTTCCAAGTCTTCCTGGAGTGCCTTCCTTCCTTCTTCACTGTCCACCTCAGCTCCTAATTTAGAATCATCAGCAAACAGACTCATTCTACTCCTGACTCCCTCTCTGATGTCCGCAATGAATGCATTGAAAAGGGTAGGACCCAACACTGAACCCTGTGGGACCCAACGGATGACCAGTCTGTGAGTCGAGGCCTCACCCCCAAACCACCACCCTCTGCTGCCTGTTGCTAAGCCAGTTTGCAACCCAATCCATTTTTTTCCCACTCCTAGGTTCCTCAATTTCCATATCAGCCTACCATTCGGGACTGAAATGAAAGCCTTGCTGAAGTCCAGATACAAGATATCAACTGGCTTTCTACCATCCAGGGATCTCATCACCCAGTCGAAGAAATCAACCAGGCTGGTTTGACATGATCTCCACCGGATAAACCCATGTTGATTTTCATCTTGAAAACCATTTGCCTCCAGGAACTCCATCATCCTTTCTTTTAAGATGGCCTCCATCATTTTTCCCGCTATAGATGTCAGACTGACCGGCCTGTAGTTCCCCAGATCTTCCCTATGAATTTGCCAGCAGAAACAGGTCATAATGGTCTATCTAGTCTGCTTAAGTGTGCAGCTCTGCTTAGTTCCCTGGAGCTGCCCCCCACCCCACCCCACTCCCCTGGAGTCAACTATCCCTCCCTAGTACCCTCCCCTTTCTCCCACCCAGGAACACCCACCCTAATTTTCTTAACATAGAACCATAGAATTTGATGGCAGATAAGGACTGCTTGGCCCACCTAGTCTGCCCATTTCCCTACCTAATGGATAAGCTGCAGATCCTAGTTAACTGACAGTCTACTTCCTTCTGCACCCCACTAGAATTGCCTTATGTCTGTCCCATGCATTCTTGAATTTCCCCACTATTTTTGATTCCACAACCTCCTCGGGAAGGCTATTCCATGCATCCACAACCCTCTCCATGAAAAAATACTTCCTCACATTACCTCTGAACTGTCACCCCCATCTTCAAATTGTGCCCCCTTGTTCTTGCACATCTCTTTTTCTGAAAAATGCTAAACTCTTGGACTTTGCTGATTCCCTTGAGGTACCTGAAAGTTTCTATCATGTCCCCCCTCTCCCTTCTTTCCTCAAGGGTATACATATTAAGCTCCTTTCGTCTCTCTTCGTATAGCTTCTGGTGCAGATCCTGCACGATTTTAGTTGCCCTCCTCTGGACAGCCTCCATCCTGTCTATGTCCTTGCGGAGATGGGATCTCCAGAACTGCATGCAGTACTCCAGATGGGATCTCATCAACTGTCTGTACAGAAGGATAACAACTTCCTGTTTTCTACTGGTGATGCCTCTCCCTATGCATCCCAGTATCCCCCCCAGCCCTCCTTACTGCCTTCTCATATTACTTGCCCACTTTTAGGTCGTCTGATATGACTACCCCCAGGTCCCTTTCCATTTTTGCTGTTGTTAGTATGTCACCCCCATTGTGTACTCTTCCCCCTGGGTTTTTGTTTCCAAAGTGCATTACTTTGCACTTCTTTGCGTTTAATCTAAGCTGCCATACATTTGACCATCCCTCCAACCTTGCCAAGTCCCTTCTCATCCTTTCCACCCCATCTTGTGTATCAACCCTGTTGCAGATCTTTGTATCGTCTGCAAAGAGACATACTTTTCCTTCCAGTCCCTCCGCAATGTCACTTACAAAGACATTAAAGAGAACCGATCCCAGTACTGAACCCTGCAGTACCCCACTAGTAACCCCCCCTTTCTTCACAGTGGACTTTATTTACTATTACCCTCTGTGTCCTGTTGTCCAGCCATTTTTTTTACCCAGGCTACCACCTTGGGACGCACTTCAAGGCTGGCTAAGTTGTTTAATAATCTTTTGTGTGGGATTATGTCAAATGCCTTGCTAAAGTCTAGGTAGGCCATGTCTACAGCCCCTCCCTGGTCTACGACTTTGGTCACCCAGTCAAAGAAATCTATTAGACTCATCTGACACAACCTTCCCACTGTGAATCCATGCTGCCTTGGGTCCTGTGCCCTGCTGGCCTCTAGGTACTCAACAATTCTTTCCTTAGGAAGCGATTCCATCATTTTACCTACCACTGAGGTCAAACTAACAGGTCTGTAGTTTCCTGCCTCTGCCTTGCTCCCACTTTTGTGAAGTGGAATCACATCCACCTTCCTCCAGTCCTCAGGTACCACACCATCCTCCCATGATTTGTTAATGAGGGCAGTCAGTGGTATCACCAGTTCTCCCCTTAGTTCTTTTAGAATTCTGGGGCGAATCTTGTCAGGCCCCATTGCTTTGTCCACCTTTGGTTTTAAGAGTTCTTTCAGAACCCTTTCTTCTGTGAATGGACTAGTATCAACCCCCCTATCCAGGGTGTTTCTGTTGTTTGGTTTAGGTACCTCTCTCTCCTCTTCTTTTGTGAATACTGAGCAGAAGTATTCATTCAGTATCCCTGCTTTTTCACTGTCACCCTCTGCCTACATTCCCTCCCTTTTATTAGGCCTCGGTATCCCTCCCTTGCTCTTTCTTCGCTCCGTAATGTACCTATAAAAGATTTTATCCCCCTTCTTAACAGAGTTGGCTATCTTTTTCTCAGTTTGGGCCTTTGCTATTCTGACTGCCTTCCCTGCCTCCTTCTCCATTAACTGATATAGTTTTCTGTCCTACTCCTTCTCTATTTCCTTATATTTCCTGAATGCTGTCCTTTTTTCCTTAACCTTCCCTGACACCTCTTTTGAGAACCACAGTGTTTTTTTCCTTTGTTTTATTTAGTTGATTTGCTTTACACAAAGGCTTGTTGCCTCTGTGATGGCAGTTTTGATTTTTCCCCATTGTTCTTCCACCCCTCCTTCTTGCCTGTTTACTAGTGCTTTTCTGAGGCACTCTCCCGTTGTGCCAAAGTCAGCCCTCCTAAAGTCCAACAACACCCTTGCTTTTGTATGGCTTGACTCTACAGCTGTGTTTACTGTGAACCACACTGTTTAGTGGCTGCTTGTTCCTAGATGGCTACCCATTTCTAAATCTGAGATCCTCCCTCCATCCCCATTTGACAGTACCAGGTCTAAGATTGCTCCCTCCCAAGTGGGTTCCAACACTAGCTGTCTGAGGCATTCCCCCCGTAGGGCATCAAGAATAACCCTGCTCGCTCAGATGTGGCTGCAGTAAAGGTGCTCCAGTTAACATCTGGCATATTCAGGTCCCCCATCAACAATATCTCTCCTTTTTCTGCCATTCTAAGGATTCCTTCTATCATTTCCTTGTCCATTGATGCCCCCTGAGATGGGGGGCTGTAAACAACCCCTGTGCGGATTGTGGTGCCATTTCCTGTCTCCAAGGTGACCCACAGTGCCTCCTCCCCTCCCTGTTTACCCTTTAGTTCTGTTGCTTTGATTCCTTCTCTTATGTAGAGAGCTACTCCTCCTCCTCTTTTATTCTGCCTGTCCCTCCTGTAGATTGCATACCCTGGTATGTTGACATCCCAGTCATGGTTCTCTGTGCACCATGTTTCTGTGACTGCCATGCTATCCAGGTATCCCTCTTCCATCAAAGCCATTAATTCAGGGAGCTTGTTACACAGACTATGGTCATCAGTACTCATCACCCTCCATTTTTTGATGGCCTTACCCCTTCTAGGCCCATCCCTGTCCTTACTGCCTTTACCTTTTTCCAGATTTACCCCTGCCCTGCTCTCTATTGACTTCTCTGCCTTTGTGTCTACTTCACTAACTACCCTGTTTTGTGTGGGGGGGCTGGGATTTCCCTGCTTCTCTTCAGTACCTCCCCCTTGGCCAGTTTAAATGCTTGCCAATGAAGCACTGAACCTATCACCTATCCCACCGCCCTTTTAAACTAGCCACTGTATTTACTACAACCACCTCCTCTGGTAACTCGTTCAACCCCGACACCACCCTTTCAGTGAAAAAGTGCCTCCTCATTTCCTTCATAAATCTACCCCCACTAGCTTCAGGCTGTGCCCCCTTGGTGTACCCTCCTTCCTTAAGTTAAAGATACCCTATGATCTTACCCTGTTTACTCCCTTAAAGTACTTGAATGTCTCTATCCTTTTTATGTTTGCTTGCACGCATGTGCAAGAAACATAGTGCCATCATCCGAGTTTTCGGAGGTGTGTCACCCCCTCTTCCAATTCAGTCAGAGTGTTGGCAGGCACGGCCCCTGTCCGCCAATGCATGCTGGAGCTGTCTATGACAAGCTCCAAAATGCAGTGGCATACAGTTGAAAGGGGGAGCTATGCTTCAGTGAGCAGCGATAAGATATCGCCTGCTCATGCGCACCTCCCCCTACACACACACACATGCACGCATACTGCGTGCTCCCCCCTAGCACACTCTATAGCCGGCCAGGGTGCCCAATCCCCCATCGGCTGTGCTGTCCCCAAAGCCTTCCAAATGCCACACTGGGTGCCCACCCCAGCGTGGCAACTCAATAGTATAGCCGGGGGTGCCCAATCCCTGTCAGCTTCACTGTCTCCCGAGTACAGGGTGCCATGCTGAGCCCACCCCAGCGTGGCAAGAAATGCCATGGCCGGCGGGAGTGCCCAATCCACCGTCGGCTCCACGCCCCAGCCGTCCTTCTGCCATGCTGAAGCCCACCCCAGCGTGGCAGCGTCCCGCATCCTCTTTTTTTAAATACCTGTAAAGAAAAACGGTCCCACGCAGTCTTCTGCCCCTCTCCCACAACCGCACCACCCACTGCGCACCCTGCCTCCCCACACCCCCTCACCCCATCACTTACCTCCAGACTCAGCGCGACGATCTTTGGTGGACCGGGAACACGTCTGCACTCTTCAAAGCCGACCGCGAACTGAGGAAATGCCAGTAAGCTGTATAATGGGATAGATAGGGGTTTTTCAACTTTGTTGCATATCTCAGGCATTTTTTGGAATTTTTGCACCAAATTTTCAACATGGGGTTTTTGGGACCCCTTCTCATGATTGCTGTCACTGTCATGGCGTTATTGGGTCCGAAGAGTGATTTCGCAGTCACTGTGCGAAATCACCTTTCGGGACCGATTAGCTAACGACACTGCCAGTGTTCATAAGGTGGGCTCTCCAAGAAGCCTATTTTGAAAATTTAGTGAAAAATTCAAAAAACGACTGTTTTACGGCGTCGTTAGCTAGCGCAGTTCCTCATGCCGCTCGTAGTCACTTGAATTTTCAATATTTTCACCTAGATTTTCAACATTGCCATTTTACCACACCTCTTATGAGTAGTACAGCTGTCATTTTTCACATCTCACCCAAAATGTGTTTCGCCATGTAGCGCACAATGGCGCAGTCGATGTGCAAAATCAATGTATGGGACACATTAACAAAATCACAGTGACACTGTTCATGAGCAGAGGTCTTAAAATGGCTATGTTGAAAATTTGGTGAAAAAATTCCTAAAAATGACTGTTTTACGAGCGTGCGTTGCACAGTTCCTATGCATGCTCGTAAGTTTGCGAATTTAATATTTTCACTCTAGATTTTCAACATTGCCATTTTATTACACTTCCTATGAACAGTACAGCTGCCATTTTTCATATGCACGCCAAAATAATGTTCATGACATGTAGCGACTATAGTGCTGTTGGTGTGCGAAAGCAATGTTTGGGACAGATTTAAGAAAATCACAGTTACACTGTTCATGAGCAGAGGTCTTAAAATGGCTATGTTGAAAATTTGGGTGACAAAAGTCCATAAATGACTGTTACGAGTGAGCATTGCTAGTTTCCATGCACCTCGTAAGTTCATGACTTTGTAATATTTTAAGTCCAGATTTTCACCAGTGGCATTTTTCCACACTTCCTTATTTACAGTACAGCTGTCATTTTTCACAACATGGCTGAAGTGTGTTTTACACTTTCAGCGCAGAGATGCGTGGTCGCTGTGGGAAATCATTGTTCGGGACAGATGAAGAAAATCACAGTGACACTGTTCATGATCGGAGGCACCAAATGCCTGAGTTGACAATCTGCTGTAAAAATCCCAACCTAATTATATTATTTAGTAGTGCTGTACAGTTTCTATGTACGCCGTGACTTCACCATTTTTTTAAATATTTTTACTGCAGATTTGCAACATTGCCATTTTTTACACCTCCCCATTAACAGTACAGCTGTCATTTTTTACATCCTGTTCGGAATGTTTTTGCACCTGTGGTGCTAAATGCCGTAGTCGCTGTGCATAAGCAGCTTTCAGCTAACAAACTGATATTCCCCCTGTTCAAGAGGTGGGGTCACAAAAAAAACATGTTGAACATTTGGAATGAAAATACCAACAAATGCCTAAGGTATTAGGGTTTCCAACCATAACGCCCAACCCTGTAGAGAATGACAGGCATCAGGGGTGTGACTTGGGATTCTTGCCTGTAATGCTCATACCATTCCACACCCTGCAGCCAGTGAGAGGCATCAAGGTATGTCTTGTACTCTTCGGCCCCAAAGTTCACCCCATTCTCCTATATCGCACCCATCTCACCATATTTCCTAATGGAATGGGGTGCGCATAAGGGCCAAAGACCCCAAGGAACACCGTGACACTTGTCAGTGTCTGCAGGGTGGGGTGGGGTGAAATGGCGTGGCCGTTATGCCTGACGACCCAAAGGCACACCCCAATGCCTGTCACTCTCTGCAGGGTGGTGGTGGGGTTGGCTTCTGTTCAATACTTCACTGCCATTCCTATTACGCAGCTCTGTAACTTCTACACTACCACTGCCAATGCCAGCAAGCAAACATTCGGCATTGACAAATGCTTGTTTATTTTTTTAACCAGGAGAGACATACTTAGCTGAAAGCTTGTTTACAGGTGCAACCTGGGAGCACAAGGAAATTAAGTGACTTGCTCAGGGTCACACAGTATGCAAGTGGGGGCTGTGGGATTCAAACCCAGGTCTCCAGGTTTGCAGCTCAGAGCCGTAAACCACTGCACTATACCGTCTCCAATCATGTCTTTCTCTTTCTCTCTCTCTATCTCTCTCTCTCCCTCTCTCTCTCTCTATCTTCCAGGGAGTACATCTTTAGCTCTCTCAGCCTCACTTTGTATGCTTTGTACCCCATATATTTCAGAGCACGCATTTTGCTGTTGTTTATAGAGGGTCATATTTATGCAATTAAATTGAAGATGAAGGGGCAGTGAAACAGTTTGCTAATGTTGATCCTGAAGCTTTCAAAGATGGATTACCACACACACACACACACACACACACTCACACGACTTGACATAAGGACTGACAAAAACTTCTTTTTTTCAGTTAATTCACTCAGGATAGCCCAGCAGAAGTGAAACAAAAGGCAGAAAGAAGCAAAGATACCCTTTGAGAAGGGATTCATCCAAAACGCATCAAGGTGTGTTTCTTACACTGGCATCTCAATAAACTGAGCACTTTTCTGGAACTGTGAGCAGTGTTCTGACTTTTTCATAGGTGGTGAGTGCTGGATTTTTTGTGATTTTATGACTTGCTTATGGTCACATGGTTAGCCAGTGGCTGGGAGGGGATTCAAACCACAGATGTCCTGTTTCACAGATCTTTCCCTAGTTAAAGATCACAGGGTTTTGTAGAAATAGCCTAGCTGCCTTTATAAAAAATAGTGAGCTTCTCAGAACTGAGAAAGGTTACAGCACAAGGTGAATCTATGCTGGCTTAGTCTCAACACTCGGATAATTTAATGGGCTAGAAGCTCTATGGTCTTCAAGGGTTCTTCTAGCAGATCCAGCTGTGTAGCACAGTAATATCTGCCACCACCTCTGACCAGCAAACAGTAGCTGCTGTAGCCAAATCTAAGTTTTAAAAGTGAACACTCACGGCTTCAGTTAACTCCTTTTGGGAGAATTTAACTCCCAAAAATATCATAGAATCATAGAAATCTGTCAGAAAAGGACCCTCTGGCCCATCGAGTCTGCCCAAAATAAAAGGGAAGGAAGTCACTGACTCCCAAATGTAAAAAACAAAATTGGATGACTTCCAAAACTGAAGGCACAGAAGCTAAGAAATTGTGGATTTTTCTAAAAGAAATTGTATTTTACCACTAATATTTGTATTAACATCCAGAAATTGATCCTTCTTAGAGTACTGACTTTCAAACTGTGAGATCAGGGAAGTACTTTGACTTCCAAAAAACTGGAATGGCTTCCAGATTTTGACTCATCGAAGTATCTGGCTTCCACAAAAAATAAATTAACTGAACCCCTGGGAACACTGCAGTTTTCTGGGAAATAATGTACTACCCTTGTGACAAAATGGCAGCCCTCTTTTTGAATGGTCTGAATCTGCTCCTACTACAAGACCCCTCTTTCTCTGCCATTCAGTATCAAATATAGACCAGTGTCATCAGTGAAACTGACTCAATCAGAATTGTACACAGTATTGTAGGCAGGGCCTAACCAAGGTCTTAGAAAATGTAAGGATTACTCCTACTGCCCATCTGGTCTCTGCCTTGTAAGGCAGTCCAGCACTCTTCCAGCCTTCTGGACAGCTGCTGAGCACTGCTTGTCATTCTTTAGCCCCTTGTCGATTATGACCTCCAGGTCATGTTCCGCCTCCACTGCAGCAAGAGGATCCCCACACAGTGTGTAGGTCCTACAGCCCCACACAGTGTGCATGTCCCGCCTTTGTTTTTCCTCCCTAAGTGTAGCACCTTGCATTTTGGGTACTCCAGGCCTGACTGTCAAAGGGCCTGACGCGGCCCACAGACTAAGTCCTAATGCTCAACCCAACCCATCAAAAATGCTATTTTCATCTTTTCCTGTGCACAGGCGGCAACTGTGCAGCATGCACAGCTGCAGAAGAATGCTATAGCTAGTAATAACAGGCAGAATAGTTTGGCGCAGCTGCACATGGAATCTGTGCTCTAGCTACCATAAATTGTCGAAACAGACGTAAATTGGCTCACCCTATGAAAATCATGCGCAAATGGTAAAACCTGCAGTTGTGGAAAGTACTGTAATTCCCCCACCACCAACCCCGTGCATCAACTCTTCTGTCCATGTGCATTTTTTCAAACCTCTGTAAAATACGGCCTCAGGAGTCCGCCCAGTCACCCAGCTTGTTCATGTGCTCCTGAAGTTCAAGCATCAGAGAGAACTGAAGCAGAACTGGTGTGTTGCTGTATGATGTATGCCTTCCTGCTAGCAGAAGGGGTGCATACAAAAAGGACACTGAGGCAGTAGAAAGAGTGCAACACAGAGCCACCAACATGATCAGGAGTATGGAGCATAAAAGCTATGAAGAGAGACTGCAGACCCTTCTTGTCCCAGAGGGTGGTGAACCTAGGGAACAGCCTACCACCAGACACAGTGGACATGAAAACCATACAGGCCTTCAAGGTAGGCCTGGATGCATTTCTACTTACCAAGGAAATCACAGAGTACCTTGGGTGGAAAGGTGGGAAATCTCTATAAATTAGCACATATTTGCACAACAGACTTATTGGTCCCTGCTTATGAAGCATGGTGGCATTCTTAATAGAAGGAAGTCCCTGCTGACCATAAATTACCAGGTTACCATGTCATTACGATAACCAATTTTTGTTTTCTTCTGTGCATTGTACTTATCTGAACCATGTCAGTTACCCTAGCACAGTACTTAGACATCAGAGAAGCCATAGTAAATAAAAGCTTCATTAGTCACCTTTTTACTGATCCAAATCCTCAAAGCAAATCATCAGTAGTTTGTCCACCTCAACTACCAACCGGCCCCCATCCAGACTGGTCCCCCCCAGCCCAGTCTCCCAACTTCCCTGGGGCCTACCAAGCTTTGTTGGTGGTCCTCTGCCACAGGATACTGGAGATGCCCAGTCACTGATGCAGGGCCTACAGGTCAGGGATTTTCCTCTAGTTTTCTCCCCTGGGCCCACTAGCGCGTGCAATAATGCGGGGCTTAAGGGGGACCAAGCCCTCATCTAGCCACAGTCAGGGATTTTCCTCTAGTTTTCCCTCCTGGGCCCACTAGCGCGTGTAATAATGCCGGGCGAGCTCCATCTCCATGGAGATGCTGCTATGCATCAAGCAAGTGGGGACCCATTCCTTGGTGTCCCATTGCATGGCCACCCAGATCCTCCAGGTGGCAGCCACCTAGCAGGACTGCCCTTTCCCCTTTCCCTGAGGAGGAGGAGGGCTGTCCTTGGGATGCTCAATCCTCCCTCCCTTGCTGACCCCCGAGTGACCTATCTCCGTTTCTGAACCCGAGTCACTAGTGTGTCAGGAGGTGAGGCACCCAGCACCTCAGCCCTTTTCACCACTGGGCCTAAAAGTAAATATCACCCTTCCATGGCCACTTAACACTGGGAGGCCATTTTCATCATGCCAATTAATCTGATGCAGCAATGTTAGCCGTTTCCTTTCTATGAGGATAACACAATAGCCAGCTGAGGGAAGACGGTCTAGCCATCTTCTCTGACTTTTTTATATTCCCAAACGTTACTGTGGTAGCCTCCACCAGCCACTGTGAATGTTTATAATACATGCACTCTATATTATAGACAGAGCTAGGATCTGAAACTGGCACCGGCCCTGCTGCATGTGTACTGGAGGAGGTGGTATTTCAGTAATTACACCAGCTGGGCTAGTGGAATGTAAGTGGGAGCAAACAGATTTTTCCAGCTACTAGCCATTTTAATTTTGATCCCAGATAGATACAAAAGCATTCTCCACTATCTGATAAAAGCAAGGCTAGAACAGTTAAAAGTACTATACATTTTTTGTTAACACGACTCGGTCAGGGTAAGCTCATTTTATAAACACAGTATACCCATAGCATTAACTCAGTAGTTATTACATGATATGAAATTCTAGGTATACAATTTCTGTATACCTCTCTACCTCTTGTCACTCATAAGTGGATCACAATGTGGAAAAAGGACACAACATACAAGAGATAGGGCACATAAAGGCACATAAAGATGAGAGTATTTTTGTGCTCAGTTTGCTGTTGAACAAAAAATGTTATGTAGTTCAGCTTTAAAATCTCAGTGTACAATATGGACACCCTCTCATGTGGGACAGGGAGGGTCTGAGGGGTAAAATGAAGGATGTTTTAATGTGCAGCAGTTTCAAGGTATGGACAGTGGCGTTCTGAGTGCCAAAATGAGGGATGCGGCCACATCTATTAATATGGGACCATTAAGAGAAATGGGCAGGTGTTTTGAGGGGTAAAAAGAAAGCTGTCCCTTCTAATGTTGGCAGTTCAGAGACAAGTACAGTTGGGTTCTAAGGGATAAAATCAGGGGTATCAAATAATGTGGGACGGTTGAAAGTAACAGACAGGTTATGAGCGGTTAAATGAAGACCAGCACTGTACAGTGGAACAGCTGAGAGGGCAGGACAGACAGAGAGAGAGAGAGAGAGGGGCAAGCCAACCCCTGCTTTATAGAGGTGTTCTGAGGAGTAAAATGATGGCCGTCTCAAAGTAGAGAGGGATGGACCCCGGGATGGATAGAGGGGTTCTGCGTAATACATGAAGGTTATATATCACAGCTGAGAGAGCTATTTCTAGGAGTGATGCCCACCCCACCCCTTACCTGTTATCCGCCACCAAGATCTGCTCCAGCAGCTCGGCCGTCTCATACTTGATGTCAAGCTCCAGCGAGCGCAGCAGGTTCAGCATCAGGTCCAGGGCTCCCTCTAGCCGGATGGCATCGCACAGTCCCTGGGCCACCTCCCTGCCCACCACCCGCATGGCCCATGCTTCCGCCACCAGTCGCCCGATTTCCCTGATCCCGGCGCGGCTCTCCTCCCCGCCAGCCCCCAGGCTGCGGATGGCAAGGCGCAGCGCCGGCATGATCCGCTCAAGGGCCACCCGCGTTTCCGCCGTGGAGCCCATCGGTGCGCCCGGAGAGGGCGAGCGCGAGTGGCTAGGGGCATCGCCCTGCGCGGACCCCCCACATAGCAGCAGACGGTTGCCAGAGAGCCTGTCCGGGCTAAACATAATGAGCGCGAGCCACCTGCAGAGCCAGCGCGCGCAGAGCAGCAGGCATAGGCTCATGGACTGCGGGGAGCCCGCCAGGCAGAGGTGTAAGAGCCGAGCATAGTTTGAAACGCCTGTACTTAGTACCCTTCTCGCCCACCCAAAAAGTGCGGAACGGATGCAAAAAAAGGTAAAATTAAAAAAAAAATTACTACGGCAGCTAGCTCTGTGGTCCCCGTCACTCAAGTACTAGCAGCTGAGTTCTCTCCCACTACATCAAATCGAGAACCTCAAGAAAAATTACAAAAAAATATATAAAATACTGGTCGGAACTGAATAAAAAGACCGAATGAGGGGTGGAGAAAATGCCGAGAAAGGGCCTTTTCAGTCATCAACAGCGCCTCAGCATCTTCCCGGAGAGCAGCTACGGCCACTTTCTCAGAAAAAAAAATCTATAACATATAAGGCCACTGCGTAAAATCAGAGGCCAAATAGACCTCTACACAGTCAAATTCAAGTTTTTTTTTCCAACCCACAAATATTTCTGAGGTAATAATGTCGACTGTCCTTTTTATTATTTGTTTTGCCTTTGCCGTAATAATTCATGTATAGAGTTGTTATACGAGACCCATCCCTTACAAAAAAAAAAAAAAAAAATTAGGAAAAATCCTGAGTTGTTTCCAGAGACCAGCTGCAGTATAAAGATGCTGGTCCTTCTTTGTTCTTTCCGCTGGGCCCTTCTGCGAGATCTGAGAGGAGCCTGTAGAAAATAATAAGCGGAGAGCTCTCTGGATGACATCAGCGCATGTCTGCCGCCCATCATCCACCTCCTCATCTCTTCCCGTAAGAGATGCAGAGAGTTAATCTCATCACCTGACACCTACCACTACAGGGCAATGCTGCTGAATAGTAATAATAATACTACTCATACCGCTCAACTGTACCACATTACGAGGAACATTCCTCGTTTTATTTCACAAAAGCTCCCTGTTCCACATTGTGAGGACTTGTTCTACAGTCAAAGTCAACATAAGCAAACATCCATAGTAAATAATGCAAAAAATATATTATTCAATTAATAACAGACTTTCTGAACATAAAGGCAACATTTTAACAGTGTTTTGAGCTTCTTAGGTAAAGATTTGATTAAGTGTTCCACATTTTGCTCATTTGTTCCACATTTTGACAGGCAGTGTTCCACATTTGGGGGACAAAAGGTTGAGTGTAAGCCAGTGACTTCGTTTTCTACTCCTTCTGTGTTACCCTGATCCCACCCAACCTTTTTGAAGTCATATGGGAGGGGGTTCTATGACCCTGTCATCACATAGACCTTGGGTTTGACAAATCCTATAACCTCCCTCCCTGTGAGCCCCTTCCCCTTGTCTAGGGGTAAACCTAAGCATTAAACCACAACAGAGCATGGTTAATCCATGGTGGTGCGGGTGTGTGTGTGTGTGTGTGTGTGTGGGGTGGGGGGGCACAAGGCCACAGGCCAGTGCCTCCAATCACCCAACCATGGATTACTTCCACAGTAGAACCATGCACTGGAGTGGTTTAATGCACTTGAAACATGGCAAGGGTTTATAGAAAGAAGCAGATTTATTATTTACTGTAATGCAAAAAGGACACACACACTGATTAGAATCCTTATGTTTAAAACTGTATTAATAGTACACAGTCTGCTGAATGCTACCTTTCCTACATATATTGTGACTGTAGGGAGGCATTATTTTATAACATTGTCATTTTAGTGCATGGTGTTATTACTGCAAAATATACCGTTATATTTACTATTATGGTAGTTTTTATTCTAACTTACTGTCTAGATTGGTGCTAGGTACTTTGATTTTCATCTGTGTATATTACAAGATATGGGTTGCACTGCATGATGGGACCATGCTAGGGTACATCTTCATGTTTTGTTCCTGCAGTTCCCTTGGCAGGCCAACAGATGGCTGTGATTGTTGATAACTGTAATATTGTGAGTAGAAACTGAAACATTTTTCAACCTGTAATTCTATACATATTAGCTTTACATTTACTAATATGGTACTTTTTCTTCTAACTTACTATCAGGATTGGTGCTACGTACTTCGATTTTTTCATAGATTCATAGAAGTGTGACGGCAGAGAAGGACTGACAAGGCCCACCGAGTCTGCCCATTTGTCCAGCTATCTGCGTGGACCTGCGCCCCCCACCCTTAACACCCCCCTGTGGTTGCCTATGCCCTTTTGAATCCCTCCACTGTTTCTTCTCCAACAACCGCCTCTAGTAGTCTGTTCCACTTATCCACCACTCTCTCTCTGTGAAATAGTACTTCCTAATGTTACCCTGAACTGCCCCCCACCTGCAGGCATGCCCCCTCGTCTCTGATTTTCCTTCATCTGGAAGATGCTTTCCACCGGCACCATTTATACCCTTAAGGTACTTGAAGGTCTCGATCATGTCCCCCCCTTCCTCCTCTGTTTCATAGAGTACATGTCCAGATCCCTTAACCTTTCTTCATAGGACAGGTGGCTCAACCCTTTTACCATCTTTGTTGCTCTCCTCTGAACTTGCTCCAGCCTCCCCACATCCTTTTTGAGGTATGGCCTCCAGAACTGGACTCCATATTCCAAATGTGGTCTAACCAGATGGGTATACAAGGGTACTATGACCTCCTTATTTCTACTGGTGATCCCCCTTCCGATGCATCCCGACATTCCACCACCCCCAGCCACTGCTCTCCTGCACTGCCTTTCCACCTTCATGTCCCCTGATATAGTGATGCCGAGGTCCCTTTCTTGTACTGTGACCTCCTGATCTCTGTTCCCCATGCAGTATCCTGCCCTCCAGTTCCTGTAGCCAAGATGCATGACTTTGCACTTTTCTGTGTTGAATGAAAGTTGCCACCTCTATGACCATGCCTCAAGTCTCCCCAAATCTCTCTGCATTTTTTCTACCCCTTCCTGAGTGTCTACCCTATTGCAGATTTTAATATAATCTGCAAACAGACTCACACCCCCTTTAAGGCCCTCCACAATGTCCCCTACAAATATATTGAATAGTAGGGGCCCCAACACTGATCCCTGAGGGACCCCGCTTGTAACCTTGCCCTCTCCGTATGCCACCCCATTTATTATGACCCTCTGTCTCTTGTCCCCCAGCCAGCTTCCCGCCCATTCAACCACCCTGTGACCCAGCCCCAGGCCTGACATTTTATACAGCAGTCTCCTGTGGGGCACGGAGTCAAAAGCCTTCCTGAAATCCAGATAAACCACATCCACTGCCCTCCCTTGATCCAGTTCCTTTGTGACCCCATCAACAAACTCTATCAAATTTGTTTGACAGGATCTGCCCTTGTAAAACCATGTTGCCTTGGATCCATCAGGCCGCTTTCCTCGAGGTAGCTGGTGATCCTGCCTTTTATTATTTTCTCCATGAGCTTGCCTACCACCGATGTCAAGCTCACGGGCTTGTAATTTCCCACTTCCTCCTTCCCTCCCCCCTCATGCAGTGGGACCACATTTGCCTGTCTCCAGTCTTCTGGCACCACTCCAGTCTGCAAGGACTGATTGAAGAGTGCAGTCAATGGCACTGCCAATATCTCCTTTAGTTCCCTTAACACCCTTGGATGCACACCATCAGGCCCCATTGCCTTGTCCACCTTCATGCAGCCTAGTTCTCCCAAAATCTCTTCCATGAGGAATGGCCTTACATCCTCTTCCCCCTCCCCTGCCATTACTTTTCCTGCTCTTCTGCCTTCACCGTCTTCCTCCCTAGTGAACATGGAGCAAAAATAGCTATTTGGCGGGTCTGCTTTCTTTCTTTCCCCTTGTAGCAACTCCCCCTCGTTTGTTTTTAACTGGAGTATTCCCTGCCTAGTCTTCCTCTTTTCACTTACATACTGAAAGAAAGTCTTATCCCCTTTTCTGACCCCTCTAGCTATGCGCTCCTCTGTCTGTGCCTTTGCCCTCCTTACCTCTACCCTTCTCTCTTGCTCACACTGTATTTTCCCATCCGCTTCCACTTGCGTTTCCTTGAACTTTCTGAAGGCCTTCCTTTTTGCCTTTAACTTTTTTTGCTGCCTTCCTATTGTACCACAGAGGCTTCCTCCTCCTCCTCTTATTTTTACTTGCTCTCTTGGCACAGATGTCACAATGGCCTCTTCAATAGCGTCTCTTATCTTCCCCCACATTACCTCCACCTCTGTCAACTCCTCCACCCCTTCCAAGGCCCTCTCCACCATTTCCCCCATTCTCCAGAAGTTTGCCCTCTTGAAATCCAGCACCCTCAACCTAGACCGGTGAAACTCCGCGGTGTTCCTTATTGTAAACCTGACCGTGTTGTGGTCACTCGTACCAAGATGTTCCCCCACTGATACATTTCCTACCCTATCCCCATTTGTCAGGACTAGATCAAGAGTACCTCCTGCTCTGGTTGGCTCCCTGACCAGTTGATTCAGGTGGGCCATTTGCAGGGACTCCAATATTTCCCTGCTGCCGGTTGAAGCAGCAGAAAGGGTGTCCCAATCTACATCCAGTAGGTTCAGGTCCCCCATCAGCACCACTTCCCCCCTTGCTGCCACTCTCACGAACTCATCAGCCACGCTTCTATCCACTGATTCCTGCTGTGCAGAGGCCCTGTAAGCCACCACCATATGCACTGTCTCCCCTTTCCCCACTGCCAACGAGACCCAGAGTCCTTCAGCCTCTCCCCACCTACCCTGCAATTCTGATGCCCTGATACTCTCCTTTACGTAGAGTGCAACCCCCCCTCCCTTTTCCACCCTGTCCCTCCTGAACAATTTGTACCCTGGTATCTCCATTTCCCATCACTGCTCTTGGTGGCACCATGTTTCTGTTACTCCCACAATGTCAAGGCCTTCCTCCACCATTTTTGCTGTTAGATCGGGGATCTTCCTACCCAGACTTCTGGCATTTGCACACATGACCTTCCACCCCCCCCCTTTCCTCCCACTCTATATATTCTGCCCCCTTAACCTTAGCTGTGTGGGTATGGCTTTTTGCTCCCTTCTTGCCTTATCAACAGGGCTTCCCCTGCCTTCCCCCACCAGGTTTAGTTTAAATGGCAGCATTCGCCAACATAATGGTCCAGTTTGCATTTGAGCACTGCTTTCCCCTCTTGATTTAGGTGCAGCCTATCCTGGGCATATAGGCTATTGTCACTCCATGTTGAACCCCAATCTCCTATCACTCCATACCCCTGCTGAGCTCACCAACCTGCAAGCCAACTATTGAACTCCACTATATTTTGCCTCACCTCTGTACTGGCCCTTGGTACTGGCAGCACCTCAGAGAAAGACAGGAATTTATAGTCCAAGCTGCTGCAAAACCTAGCCAGTGCCATAAACCTTGCCTGCACCTTCATCACACTACTCCTTGCAAGGTCATTTGTGCCTAGGTGGAAGATCAGATGAGTTTTCTCATCTGTTTCCCTCCCCCTCGAGGGGATCCAATGCATGACTTTGGCTGCTGTCATGCCTGGTAGGCACTCCACCCATATTTTATCCTCTCTCTCTCCTCCCTTCTACCCCATGTAACTCCTTTTATAATAGAGTCCCCCACTATTAAGACCCTATCCCTTTTCTCCTCTTGGACACCTCTCACTGCTGCTGTTCTCCTCCTCTTTCCCAAGTTTTCCCTATCCTTACCCTTGCTATCTCCCCCCGAAACTTCTTGAGACCTCTTCCCTTCCCCCATCCTCTTCCTGCTCATTTTCCTGGTCCCCTTTCTGGTTCTCAGGTTTTTCAATGCAGCTCTTTTACCCCTCTGAATTTTTTGAGCCCTCCTCTCCCCATCTTGCTCATCTCTCTGCCCCAAAACCTGGTTTCCTGGCACTTCTATGGTTCTACCTTCCCTTGTGCCTTGCTCATTTGAATCAACCCCCCCCCCAAAGATTTCCCCTCTGTTCCTTGTACTCCGAGCATCATTTCTGGTCCATGCCCCATTTACTTATCACCTTCCTACCGAAGCCCCCATCCCTTGCGTCCCTGCTTCCTGCCTGGCTTGTTCCCATGCAGTTTCCTCCCTTCCCTGTCCTTGCTGTTTGTTTATGGTTTTCCCAGGTCCCACTCTTGCAGCCCCACTCTGTGCCTTCCTGCGGGGTCCGAGGCCTCTGCTCCCCCCTGCTACAGACTGACCCATACCATTACTATCCCTCCCTCTTGGGTCTCCCTTGTCAACCCCATACCCCTGCCTGATTTTTTGGACACTCCCCCATTCTGGGCTCCCCTGCCAGGATGCCCCTGTTCCCTCAGTGTACCTTCATTTTCTCTCCTTGTGCCTGAGGTTTCAGCGCCTGGTGTAGTTTCGTAGGCACCCCCGTGCCCCCTGTTTTTTCACTCCCCTAGCTGTCTCCGAATTTCTTCCATCTCCTCCCTGAGTTTTGCCAGCTGGTGGCACACTGGGCAACCCCCAAACTTCGAAGCCCAGTCGAGTACCTTGGCTGCCCCACACCCTGTGCACCCAACCACCCTCCCAAAGACGCCTGCTCTCGTGACTTGAGGTCCCTTCCCCATCATATCATGTACCTTTGGTCAAGCCCCACACTCAACTTTCAATACTTCTCAGCTAGCAATTTCATACATACAATACGTAACCTACAATTTGCCCCAGATTTCAAATTCAAAGTTCCTGAATGATCAGCGTTTCAGTGCCCTCACCATGATCAGGGCTACCCTAGTTTACTTGTACACTTAGCAGTTTCAGTGCACACCAATGATCTGCACCTCTGCAGCCACAGTTCCCACTCCCTGGTCAGATTTGCCCTAGCACATGTACTCTTTCCTGATCAGAGCATTAGTTGGTTAAAAATCCTCAAAAGTCAAAAGTCAGGCCACTCCTCCCCCATGGCACCTTCCCCACCGTCCATTTAATAGAGGTCGGGGCCGGGGTGGGTGGTGTAGAAAGAAATTACAGCTCCTCTATGTGGTTGTGTAAAAGGAATGTGGCTGGGCCTGCCTTTATAGCCCAGCCACAAGTTCAAAACTTCACGCCCTTGCTGCCAATTGGTCCACGGCTCCTCCATGAAAACCCCATGCCTGCCGCCGACTGCAGCTGCCAGGAAAGCCTGCTGTTTTGCCACTCTTGCTGCCAGTGCAGCTCTGGCTCCTTCTACCTCCAAAGCGCTCCTCAGCTACACGCCCTGGCCTGCCTCCAACTAGCCGCCAGGAAATGGCCTGCTCCGGCGCCGCTCTGAATCCTCCTGCTCCCGACGCGATACAGCTCCTGTATGTGATTTGCGTCTGTGTATATTACAAGATATGGGTGCAATGCATGATGGGACCATGCTAGGGTAGATCTTCAAGTTTTGTTCCTGCAGTTCCCTTGGCAGGCCAACAGATGGCTGTGAAACAATGCTAGCAGCACAGCACTGTTTTACAGCCATTTTTAGATCAATTTCCAAATGTACTGAATTGAGCCAATCTGAAAAAACTTTCATAAACCAAGTACTATTTCTGTATTAGCGTCACTTTTTTCCTCTCTAAATTATCTAGCTCAGCAGGAGATATAACAACATGACGTTTACTGCTCTCACTTTTCAAATACTTGTTTTGACTAGTATTGTTAGTCTCTTTCTTTGATTTCCTTTTGTTTTTTTTACTTTCTTTATCTTTCTTTTCACCCATAGAAGTAGCATCTTTCTTTGATCTTGCTTTGTTTATCTCACTGTCTTTGTTATTTTTGCTTTCTATTATAGAAGTTGCAGGCTCTTCTTTACCATAGTGTGTATTTACCAAGGTAGTGATGCCCACTACTCCACACACACAAAAGTTGAAATTAAAATTATCCATTGCTCTCCTTCTGTGATTCTCTTGTAAAAGGTGATTCACTGGGTGGTGGGTGTGGTAAAATCATGGAATTCTGCTGTTTTATGATGGCTGTGAAACGATGCTGGCAGCACAGCACTGTTTTACAGCCATCTGTTGGGCTGCCATGGGAACTGCACTTGAGCAAAGAATTGCTGAAGCAAGCGTGGATTATTAGAGAACTGTGTTATGTATTTTATTGTGGTTTATACTGGTATTACACAAGCAACCATGGTTCTACTATGGAATTAATCTATGGTTGCTTAATGGTCACCTGCTGCTGTTTATCTAATCCATGTTAGTTATTTTTGTCTCTTGTTTAGGGCCGTGTTACAATGGGCCGTAGCAACCAGCCACATCCCCTTCCTGAGCTATTTAAGTGCGCTTCCTCCAGCCTCCTTCAGAAGCACTTTTTCTTTGCTGCAGCCTGAGGCTTTGCCCCACCCGCTTTTGTCCCTGTGTTTGTCTCCCACTTTCCCTCTGTGCTTTTTGGCTTTCTCTATGGTTTGTGCCTCCGCCAACTTTCTAGGTCAGTATTTTCTTATCTACTTTCTGGCTGCAGTTTGTGTTTCTCTCAGTCAACTGTTCCTGCTGCACTTCTCCTGCTTTAATGTACCTCTTGTATTTCCTTCTGTCTTGTTGTTTTTTTTTTTCTTTCCCTCCGGTCACCACTGACTCAGGCCCCTTCGGTCGAGATACCTTATCCCCTCCAGCCTGAGGTCCTCTCATCAGTGCCTGGAAACCCAACTGGCACTCAACACACCTGATGGAGCCATTCCCCCCGGGAATGCACCCCCCAGGGTGGGTCCGCCTTCTGCTCCATGGTGCTTTTGTCTGGCACTCCATAGGCGGAGGTGATGTCGGGCCCAGGACACAGTGGGCCCGACATCACCTCCGCACAGTGGGCTCCTACACCCAGCTTTCGGACAATTGCCAAGGCTTCTCCTCTGCACCTAGCATGATCCCCAGACTGCAGCGCTCCCAGCCTCCACTAGGAGCCGCTCACACTGGGGAGTCATCCACCCACCCTCCACGGGAGAGGAGAGCTGTCCTCCAGATGCTCAATCTTCTCTGTCCCCTGCCGACCCCCGACGACCCAAGCTCGCTCCCGAACCTGGGTCGCTGGCGTGGCGCAAGATGTGGCGTCCAGTGCCTCAACCCTCAGCACCACTGGGCTGGCTCTGTTTTGATTCTTGGGTGCATCTAGTTTTCCATGTTCATTTCCTCTCCTCTCCTCTCCTCTCCTCTCCTCTCCTCTTCTCTCCCCCTTTCATGTACTTTTATGTACTGTTTATGCCAAGGAGCCCCTATGAAGTGACTGTGGGTTAATTTGCTCAATTGTTGGGGTCCGGCAGTTGTAGGATATGGTTGGGACCAGGCGGTTCCCAGTGAGGAATTCTGAGCTCACATGGGCCTCACAGTTGTGAAGGGAGCCATTAAGATGTATCATATGCTACTGCTGATAACTTTTGTTCTCACTGCCTTTGAGCAGGGGAATGTAAATAATAATTGTTGCTAAGCCCTTTGTTGGGGTAGCTGTTGGGTTTCATCTGTGTAAATCCTTCACTAAACTGAACTGTGCATGGTGCAGCATAAATCGAGTTTAACTTATTACAGCTGATGTTTTCTTTAGTTATCCCCTCTGGGAATAATCAGGAATGCATTATTACACAAATTGTTATCTGGAAAGATTATTACATGCCATCTTCCAAACTGATAGCTTGATTGTTTTTCATTAACGTTTTGGTGGTTTTAGTAAGTTAAGTACTGTATATATATATATATATATATATATATATATATATATATATATAAATATATGTGTGTGTGTGTGTGTGTAATAGATAACCCACTCTTAGTGTGCAGTTGCACTTTGATATACACACGGTCAGGTCATGTGATGTGTTTTATACAATCAGAACATTGGATTTAGAGCTACTAGATTTATCCATTTTATAAATATGTATCTACCTATATTTATATATATATATATATATATATATATATATATATATATATTTAGAGAGAGACCATAAAACTCCATTAATGCATCATTAGGGTTGATTTCCACACAACGAAAGTGTGGCAATTCGACGTTAGGGTTTCCAACCCCATGCCCTTCCCCCCAATGCTCCACAGGCCATCAGGCACCGGGGCATGCCTTTGGGTCGTCGGGCCTCTCACCCCATTCCATGTGTAAACAAGCTGAGTTGGTACAGTATAGGAGAATGTGGTGACAGTTAGTCCTGACGACCCCAAGGCACACCCCGGTGCTTGATGGTCTGTGTAGCACTGGTGGGTGGGGCGTGGGGTAGTAGGGTTGGAAACCCTAACGTTGAATTTCCACACTTTTGCTGGTGTGGAAGTCAACCCTAAATGATACAGTGACGGTTTTGTTTTTTTTGCAATAAATTTCTTTTCTTTTTGAGAAAGTGAAATGTTAGTCATATTTCTCATGTGTTGAAGTATATAATATTCACAAGGCACAATAAGTTGAATGCACGTGTTGGTTCATTTACAGAAGATTGTTTTGTGAGCTTGCCACACTTGCCCCAATGTCATGGTAAAGCTAAGAACAAGATGGCGTCCTTATGAAGTAGGATTTCCCATATGAACTAGGATCCTATGTCGTATTGTGCAATACGATGTAGGATCCTAGTTCGTATCACGTTGCCACTCACAGGAAGTTGTAAATTAATAAAAACAAATGTTCTGAACTAGTACAGTTCAGAATATGCTCAGAGGGTCACAACAATCAAGCTACATGTGTTGGTCCCTCTCCATAAGCCCATTTGGAAGGTTTTCATATTTAAATGTTTCAAGCAAAACAGAAAACAAGTTGGCGTCCATATGACATAGGATTAACCGTACGAATTAGTATCCTACATTGTATTCCGTAATACGATATAGGATCCTACTTCGTATAACACTGCCACAAACAGGAAGTTGTAAATTGATAAAAACAAACGTTCTGACCTAGCACAGTTCAGAATATGCTCAGGGGGTCAGAACAATCAAGCTACATGTGTTAGTCCCTCCCCATAAGTCCATTTAGAGAGGTTTTCATATTTAAATGTTTCAGGCAAAACAGAAAACAAGATGGCATCCATACCAACTAGGATCCTACATCGTATCGTGTAATACGATGTAGGATCCTAGTTTGTATCACTCTGCCACTCACAAGAAGTTGTAAAGTAATAAAAACAAACATTCTCACCCCAGGGGTCCTTTAGCATCAATAACTATTAGCAGCAAGCTGGCCAGCTTGAACTGCCCTGGAGGTGTGGCTGTGGTAATGAATTATGCCATCGGCCAATCAGAAGACAGAAGGGAGTGGGCTGGGAGTTGACTGCCTGTACAGGCGCCATCATTTTTTCTCCGGCTGGCTGAGCAACACTGCCTCTGAGGTGTCTCTCTAACTTTTTTCTGGAGCTTTAGCTCTGAAATTGTGGTAAAGTTTGCTTCATTTTCTGTTTTTGTGACTGGGCTGAGGGTGTTTTTCTACTGTTTGAGCGGTTCCCGCCGGTCCCCGGGAACCGCTGTTTTGGGCTGCAAACTGCGTTTTCCATTGCGGGTTAAACCCACTTATTTATTTTATTTAATCGCTTGTGGTGTTATTTGTCAGATTTCCCTGTACTTTAATCGTGGTTTCGTTTGAAGTAGAGAATCAAAGATTTTCACTATTCTGCTTAATTTTTACTTCAGAATCGTGTTTTTTTATCATGAGGGAACCGCTGAGATTTCAAATCCCAACTGTTCTGGAATGTTTTAGTGGCAGGGTTCTCTGTTGTTTGGCCGGTCAGATATCCCAGTAAATTAAGAAAATAACTGGACCCATAGGTTTTAAAATTGCTCTTAGTGGTACAGGATCCTTGCTAAAGCTGATACCCATGACCTGTTCCGGAGGTGTTTGGCTCCAGTACACATTTGGCTCTAAATTTGTGTGAGAAAAACTTTGAGAAGCAGAGCAAACTTAAAAAAAAAAGAAACAAAAAGAAAAATGAAAATATAATGGCTGAAATTAAATAAAAGGCTACCGATGAGGGGCCTTTCAAAATAAAAAGTTCAGTCAAGGGTGCTGATGAGGCATCTTATAGTTTGAAGCCTAAGAAAGGTGCTAATGAAGTACCTAATAAAGAGAGAAATAATATAGGTGCTGATGAAGTACCAAAGATTAAAGCTTCCAAAGGGGCTGATGAAGTTCCTTCAAAATCAAAACATAACAGAGGTATTGATGAAGTGCCTGGATTGAAAAAGGAAGCATGATCAAGTCATTGATGAAGTGGCCGCAAAAAAACATTGTAAAGAAAAACCTGTCTCTGTGCCTGCTGGGCAAGCCAAGGGTGAGACAACAGAGATTAAAAAACATAAAGATAAATCAAAGCATACACAACCACAGACCCTCCCGGAGGTATGCAGGGAGTTGCCATCTGTGGAGGAAATGGCTAAGGCTTGGCAGGGTTTCCAGACCCTAGGAAGTATAGAGTCTGTTTTTTCTACTATATCTAATAAATGCCCCTCTGCTGCGCCATCTGAGTCAGGCGCCTATGAGGGGGAAGAAGAGGAAGCATTCTATGATGCACCTGACAACGCATCAGAAGGCAATATCGACCCAGATGGGTCCCCTGATTCCAATTTTGGAGCATTCCTCCTCTATGCTGACATTTTTACAACATATGCTGGATACCCTGGACCTCCCGACCCAGGAGACCATCCAGGATGAGGATGAGGACCAGGATTATAGGACATGAAAGGCCTTCCTCCCCCTAAGAAACTGGTCCTGCCTATTTACAAGGCTTTCAGAAAGAATACACAGAAACTGCTCCAAACCCCCACATCTCTGGTAGGGGTTGACAAGTGGGTCAATAGAAAATATCAGCTATCAAAAAATGATACTGAGATCCTGGCCACAAGAGTAATGTATTGCAGGCTGCTTGCAAAAAAGCTGGTGTTCCCCTGTCATCCCTGCCATCTGACAAGGGCTCCAGAAAAATTGATTTAGTTTCTAAAAAGATTTACACTATGGCATCTTTGCCTTTCCTCATACATGGCCTGCACTGCCAAGTATCAGAAAGCACTTTAGCACTCTGTCCTGGCCATTGCTCAGAACGACTCTGAGACTATGGCACAGGACTTGATAGAAACTACTAAAACTGCCCTGGAAGCCACTAAGAACCAATTCCACATGGCAGATGACAACAATGATGCAACCTCTAGGGTTATGGCCCAGGCCATGTCCCTCAAGCGCTTTGCTTGGCTAAGAACTACCAGTCTCTCACAAGACACCCAGCCTAAAGCTATGGACTTTCCTTGTGACCAGAATCTGCTGTTCGATTCTAGAACAACCGATTATATGAAAAGTGTGGATGAGTATAAGACCACTTGGCAGAGTAACTCATCCAAACCAAAAGTCTCTACCTCTCAGAAGCCACAGTTCAAGGGCAACTGAGGGTAAATGGGTCCTAGAAATAATGGAAAAGGGCCTGCCACTTTAGTTCAAGAAAAAGTCAGATCTCAGGCGTACCCAGTTGTCCATGTCTCTGACCCCAACAGAAAGACTCCTGTTGGAGTTAGAGGTAAAGAACCTCCTGACATTAAAATCCATAGAGAGGGTTCCTGCCCACGAAAGCGGTAAAGGCCTCTACTCCAGGTACTTCCTGACACAAAAGAAAAGTGGGGAGTGGCAACCTATTTTAGACCTCAGGTACTTAAACATACATCTGCTAAAACCCAAATTCAAAATGGTCACTCTGAAAATGGTAATACAGTCTTTACAGCAGGGAGACTGGCTAGATTCCCTGGACCTAAAGGATGCTTACTTTCACATACCTATAAGGAAGTAGCACAGAAAATGTCTGAGGTTCAAGCTTCCTTCAGGACACTATCAGTTTGCTGCCATGCCCTTCGGCCTGACTTCAGCACCAAGGGTTTTGACAAAGTGCCTAGCAGTAGTAGCAGCACATCTCAGAAAACAAGGGGTTTCAGTCTACCCATACCTGGATGACTGGCTCATTGTGGCAAAGTCTCCCCAGCAGGTAAAAGAGTCTTTCTCTTCAACAAAGCAGACTCTAAAATTCCTAGGATTTCTTAAAAATTTAAAGAAATCCCAGCTGGAACCCACTCAGCTCCTTACGTTCATAGGAGCTCAGTTGGACACTCAGAAAGGCTCAGCTTTCCTGCCACCAGAAAGAATTTAAAACTTCTTGTCAGTGGCAAATTCATTCGTGATCAGCCAGCCAAGACCAGCCAGGCACTTCCTAAGGCTCCTGGATCACATGGCATCCATAACAGCAGTGGTCCCAGGGCTCAGGTTCAGAATGAGGGACCTGCAGTTTTACCTAAGGTCTTATTGGTCCCAAAAGGGCAATGCCCTGTCACAGCTGGTGCCAGTAACAAAAGCATTCCTTCGGGTTCTACTGTGGTGGAAAGACCCCACAAACCTGTCAGTCGGGGTTCCTTTCCAGAGCGCTCTTCCCACAAGGGTAATCACCACAGATGCCTCCTTGCTAGGATGGGGAGCTCATCTGGACAGTGCTTCAGTAAGTGGCATCTGGATTCCAGAGGAGTCACAGGCTCACATAAATCTCTTCAAGCTCAGAGCTATTTTCCTGGCACTGAAAGCCTTTGCTTCGCAAATAAAGTGCCAGATCGTGCAGATAAGAACAGACAACACCACTGCAGTGTTCTATATAAACAAGCAGGGTGGTACCAGATCAGGGACTCTTTGTTCAGAAGCTCTAAAAGTCTGGTCCCTGGCCTACTCCCTAGGGGTAAGCCTTCCGGCTATTCACCTCCCAGGCAAGGACAACACCCTGGTGGATGCCCTCAGTCATATCAGCCAGGGTCACAGCGAGAGGACTCTGAGCAAGCAAGTGCTAGCTACAGTTTTCAGGAGGTTGGGTGCACAAGAAGTAGATCTGTTCGCATCCCCTCACAACTATTGGCTGCCTCAGTATTGCTGCAGGCCTCCTATCCTGGGAACACTCCCAGTGGATGCCTTGATTTTGGACTGGTCAGGGAAGTTTCTTTATGCATTCCCGTCTTTCCCACTGATCTTCAAAGTGTTGCTGAAACTCAGACAAGCATCAGCGTCAATGATTCTAGTGGCCCCGGACTGGCCCAGACAAGCCTGGTACCTTCTTCTGTTAACTCTGTCTTGCAGCAGACCCATCTGCTTGCCACCAACTCACTCCCTGCTGACTCTTCCACAGCCAGGGGTGACTTACCCATACCTAAACTCTCTTCACCTCAAAGCCTGGCTCTTCAGGAGTTAGAGTTTCCTGCCTCTCAGTAGTCTGACCAAGTTCTTAAGATCCTGAGGACGGCCAAGAAGCCCAACACAAAAAAGGCTTATGCAGCCAAATGGAAAAGATTTTCCCTCTGGTGCAAGGGTAACAGAGTTGATCCCTTCGCAGCTTCAGATGCCCACCCGCTTGACTACTTAGCGCATCTCCAGGTCTGAGGCCTAAGGCCTTCCTCCCTGAGGCTCCATCTGGCTGCAGTCTCATCCTATCTTTCCGTGGGAAAGAAAAAGTCTGTTTATTCACACCCAGTGTTTAAACAGTTTTTCAAAGACCTCCTTCATCTTCATCCTCCAGTCAGGGAACCTATTCCCCCTTGGGATCTGAACTTATGCATTGCTCAACTCATGGAGCCACCTTTCGAGCCCATGTTGACTGCACATCTGAAATATGTAACTTAGAACACTGTTTCCTTAGTGGCCATTACCTCTGCAATGAGGATTTCAGAGTTACAGGCCCTCTGTATTGGGCCTAACTACATTATCCCTCACAGGGATAAAGTGGAACTCAGTACAAATAGAAAGTTCCTGACTAAGGTGGTCTCTGAATTCCACCTTAATCAGCCTATTACTCTACCCATGTTCTTTACTGAGAGATCCAGCCCTAGGGAGGATAAACTTCACAGTCTGGATGTTATGAGAGCCCTGTTTTGCTATCTGGAGCATACCAAGCAGTTCAGAGGCCTTTCCACTCAGCTGTTCCTTGCCTATGGGGAAGTAGGAAGAGGAAAACCAGCACTAAGAGAACTATTTCTCATTGTATAGTCTCTTGCATTCACTTCTGTTGTGAAAAGGCAGGCAAGCAGCCTCCTGTAGGCCTCCGGGCCCACTCCACTATGGGCACTGCAGCCTCTGTGGCAGCTGTAAGAGATACACCCCTTCTGGATGTCTGCAAGGCAGCTACTTGGAAAACTGTACATACATACACAAAGTACTACTGGCTGGATGTACAGTCCAGAACAGATGCCAAATTTGGCAGGGCAGTTCTGCAGAGCCTCTTTCCTAAGTAGGTTCTCTGTTCACCTCCCAACTGTACTGCTTTGAAGTCTGCTAATAGTTATTGATGCTAAAGTACCCCTACGGTGAGAAGAAAAAATTACTCACCGTAGTAATCTTCTTTCTTCCAAGGTGTCCTTTAGTATCAATAAGCGCCAACCCTCCACCCCTGATAACCTTTTAGGAAAAGGGCTCTGTTTAGTTTTTGTACCAAATTTGTTATGCGGTCATTCAGCTAAATTGGTGGCAAAATGTATTGGGTGTTGTTATGGCTCATGCTAGATGCATGTTTTTTAAATCCTGTTGATTCACTTTTTGGGCATGTGCTCACCTGCCTTCGAAAAAATTCTGGCGCCTATACAAGCAGTCAACACCCAGCTCACTCCCTTCTGTCTTCTGATTGGCCAATGGCATAGCTCTTTACCATAGCCACACCTCTGGGGCAGTTCAAGCTGACCATCTTGCTGCTAATAGTTATTAATGCTATAGTACACCTTGAAAGAAAGAAGATTACTACGGTGACTAATTTTTTCTTCTGACCTAGTACAGTTCAGAATATGCTCGGGGGTCACAACAATAAAGCTACATGTGTTGGTCCCTCCGCACAAGCCCATTTTGGGAGGTTTTCATATTTAATTGTTTCAGGCAAAACAGAAATCAAGGTGGCATCCATACGATGTTGGATTTCAAATACGAACTAGGATCCTACGTCGTATCACATAATACGACGTAGGATCCTAGTTCGTATCACACTGCCAGTCACAGGAAGCTGTAAATTAAAAAAAAAAGTTTTGAAACTGGTAAAGTGCAGAATATGCTTAGGGGATCACAAAAAGCAAGCTACTTGTGCTGGATCTTCCCCAGAAGCTCATTTTGGGAGGTTTCCATATATAAATCTCAGGCAAAACAGTAAACAAGATGACTGCCATATGAAGTAGGATTTTTCTGCATACAGAGCAGGATTCCTACTTCATACCATACAGTTACAGTGATGTGCCTACTGAGCATGCTCAGAAATGATTTTTTTTAAATTTGTAAATTGCAATAACTTAAAAACGTCTTATTGTTTTTTCACCAGACTAGCAAAAGGCGCATCTGTGGGGTAGTCCCTTTCTGTCCTGAAAATTTCATGCCAAACAAACAAACCCTCTGGGCTGTAGACAAGTTCAAAGAAAAATCCCAGCGAAGTCAGTGGTTGAAAACATGTTTTTTCACCTCTCCGTAACTCAGAGAACATACATCTGACCAGAACGAAACTTGCTAGATCAAAAGATCTACCCCACAGGAAGGTGCATACCACATTTAGTGCAAATCTGTTCAATGGTTGCAAAGTTATGGTCGACCCAGTGGCGCTGAGGGTTGAGGTGCTGGACGCCACACCTCGCGCCACACTGGCGACACGGGTTCGGATGCGAGCCAGAGCCGTCAGGGGTTGCCGGGGGGGGGATAAGGATTGAGCATCAGGTGGACTGCTCTCCTATCTCTGGGGAGGGATCCAGGGAGCCATCACTCTGCAGCAGCCCCCGGTGATGACCGGGGGCACTGCTAGAGCTGGCATGGAAGTATGGAGTGTGGCAGACGTCGGCACATTTGTGCCCCGATGTCATTGCACGCTCGCACTCCTGGGGCCAGGAAAACCAGAAAATGGAGCAGCACAGACCGCAACAGCTTGATGGCCACATTCCACTGGCCGAAGATGCCTGGATGTGTGTGCCGGTAATGGTTCCTCGTCTGGAGTGGGGGCAATAGGGGGTGCCCCTCTCGAAGATAGAGCTGTGTATGCCAGCTGGGTGTGCAGCTTCAGGATCGGAGGTGGAGCTGGAGGCACGGGGTCATTATGTCACAAGACATAATGCCACATGGCACAATCACGCTGTGCAATTGTATCAATGAGGCATTATGCCTTTGTTCTGTGGGGCTCTGCCCCTTCAATCCCACAGGGGCAGTGCCCCAGGACCCCCCACTACAGATTCTCAACCTGGGGGTCCAACTCAGGGAGCGCACAGGTCCGGGTTTGCCATAATGCCGTATGCTATTAAGCGTGCAACATTATGACCCGGTATGGGAGCTGGAGCGGTGGCTGGATTAAGGTAGGTCAGTGGCTGCTAGGGGTAAAGTATGACATGATAAAAAAGAAACTAGGCCTTCTATATCACTCTACTCCCTACCTCTCAAGTAGTGCAAGAAACACTATTGCCTCTGCCACCCTTCTCCCCAGGCCTCTTCTACGGTGCCTTTATAATCCACTCCTCAAAGACTACACTCCTGAACAAACTCAGAATGGCCTGTCAGTGATAGGCCTTAATAGCAAATTGGGCAATTCTGTGATAGGCTATCACAGAATTGCTAGATTTGCTACTAAGGCCCAGGCTCGCGCCCATCACTGTGATGTGCTCAACAGTTTGGGTTGGCCATCTTTCATGGCCAGACTTACCTCCCAGTATATTGCGCCACCTTCAAGCTAATACACCTCCCACCTCCTCCGAGTATATTTAACCTACTAACCCTGAAACCCTTCCCACGAACACTCAGGTCCTCACACCTCCCGATGCTGGGTCTGCCCAACACTTGCCTAGCTGTTGGAAGAAGATCCTTCTCCTTCGTAGTACCACAAAAGTGGAATGACCTCCCACACTCACTACTCTCATGCAAAACCATTACTCTCTTCAAAAGACAGTACAGGGAAATATTTTACCAGCCTCCTGTCTGTAATGGGAACGGTATCTAATCTTCTCTAAACTTCTACACCTGCTTGCCTATACTCTCCTGGTGTGTATGATCAATGTCTAGGGCAATGAGTCTGTACACAGCCAATTGTCTGTACTCTGCACTTATGTACTAATTGACTCTACTACGATTATATTGTATGCTCGTATCAACCTTACTGTTTGTTCACCTATGTTGCAATTGACATCTGTAATTTGTACTGTCTCCCAATGAATGGGATGGCTAGTCTAGTCCATGAATGTATGTAACTGTCAGTGGCGGCTCTACACCAGGGCCCGCCAGGGCACGTGCTCCGGTAAAAAAATGCTGTGCCCCAGTTGGTGCCCCACATGGTGCAGAGCTTCCCCCATAGTAACAATATATCAGTGCCCTGGCTGCCATCTGTTGTGCCCCAGCTGTGCCCTGGTAACCATTTGTGGCTAGAGCCGCTGCTGGTAACTGTCCAATGATATTTGTACATAATTATCTGTATCTGCAGTGTTTTCTTATGCTTGGAACATTTGGTTCCCCTGGTCACCCCTGAAAAATGGACTTGACTGTCTCAGAGGGCCCACCCGGTCATCAACTTTTAAATAAATAAAGAATAAACACATGACTGTGGCCATTTAACTCCATTGCTTGGTGTGTGTGTGTGTGTGTGTGTGTGTGTCTCAGTTTGTTCAGGTGGCATGGAAGGGGTATACTGTGCCCTATAAGACAAAGTTGCAGCTGCTAATGAACTGTTAATCACACCAGGTCATCTGGAACACTGGGAGAGATTAGCATGAAGACTACAGCCTGCTAAAGTATGGACTTTTTAACTTCATCAGCAGCCATGAAAACCCTACAGTAGTAAAAATGGACAAGTAGAGGGTTAGCTGCACTAGTCCTGGTCAATTTGCTCAGTGTGCCTTTCCTGGTGAAACTTTTCAATAATTAAATAAATACATTTGCAGTAGGTCCTGGGCTAGTAAAACAATCTTAAAATCAACTCTTGTGTAACATGACAATATCCATAGGCTTTTGAACATTTTGCCATAGCAGCGCCAACATCCTGAATTGACAGCTGCAGTCTTTATGGACACAGAGAAGGCCTTTGACCAAATGGATTGGGGTTGCCTATACCACACTCTGGAAGGGAGGGTGATGAAGAACATGAGCTGCACCAGCATTAAGGCCTTATACGCCTCACCACAGGTGGTAGTCAAGGTTAATGGAATCCAGTCAGAACGTTTCCACCTAACTAGAGGCACAAGACAGGGCTGCCCCCTCTCGTTGCTCCTGTTCCTGTTCTGTATCGAGACACTGGTGATAGCGATGCAGCAGAACCCAGAGATACAGGGGCTCCGAGCAGGGGGAGGGAGCACAAGATTTCTTCACAACTCCCTATTCTTTCTCACCTCCCCCAAGTAGTCAGTTCCAGCTGCCCACCAGGAGGTAGAACTATATGGTTATATAGTGGGATATTTCATTTTTATTTATTTTATTTATTTACTAGGAAGAGACTCTGCTGAGCAAAGCTCATTCACAAGGATGTCCTGGGAAAGACAGCATATAATTCACAACAGACAGTAAAATACTAAAATTCATACTAAGAACTGAAAGAAGCAAAAGGCTATAAAGCCCATGAAGCTTTGTAGCTCACATATAGTATTTCAGTTGATTTTCTGATCTCATATAACTGTCCAGTTTGTTTTTAAATGTGGTCTTATTGTCACTAATAATAATCTTCAATGGCAACATACAGCAAGGCTTTTGCCTAACTAATGTCAAGTAGATAGTTCAACAACAGATGCAAGCCTGATAGTACATCAACATACTCTAGCCAGTGCAGGAAGATGTTATACATTACATGAATACAGTAGGAAAATACAATCAATGATGATATATCGATACATAACAAGGGGACCATTATAGGTATAAAATGTACACTGATATAAATATAGAATACACAATAACACTTTTCCTAGCATACCCAAGGTGATCAATCACTATAAGATCCAGTTTCAGTGTCAGTTACAGGTGCACGTGTCTTTACAGATCCTGGCTAATAATGTTTTAAATACATTGGTACTCACTAGACATGAAAGTTTCAGCAACTGCTGCAAATTGTTCCAGGCCCTGGGAATGGTATGACTAATAGCAGACTTACCATAGTGGATAGCATAGCTGGGTGAATCTAGAGTGATGTAGTTGTTCTTTCTGAGTGCATACCTACTACGAGATCGTATGACCATATATATGATGTAATCTGGGAGATTGTTAACGCCTTGTATATCCATAGGTAGCAATTTTTTAATTTCCTTTTTGACAGTGATGTCCATCCCACAAGCAAATACAGAGTGTAGTGATGTGGCCTAGGAGCAGCATTTGTAATGAAGCTTACTATGCTGCATAGTGCTCGACGATAGATAGAGTACATCTAGCTTATTCAAAGAAGCAAGGGCACAGCGACTATATATCATATCTGCATAGTCCAGGAGGGATAGAAGAGTAGTTTTTACAAGCCTTTTTCTAGTTCCCAATGAAAAGCAACTTTTGTTTCTGAAGAAAAACCCAAGCCTACACCTGAATTGTTTGCACAGATAATCGATATGAAAGTTAAAAGAGCTCCTTGTTGAGCCAGACCCCGAGATACTTTATGCGGTCCACCAACTCTAGCTGTTCCCCTAGGAGTGTAGTTATAGACAGTGCCAAAACTGCACAGGTGGAGGCATTAGTAGATTGAATTAGCATCACTTTGGTTTTGTTTGGATTTAACAGCAGCTTCGACTGAAAGAGGTTTAACTGTAGGTGTTAAATTCTGTCTGTAGTTTAGATTGAACTGCAGTTAGAGTAGGTTTTAAAACATACATCACAGTGTTATCTGCAAAGAAATGCAGTTTTGCCTCTCTGATGCTGTTATCAATGTCATTTGTGTAAACCATAAATGATGGAGACAAATCTGAAGCAGTGAAGCTGGGAGGCACTTGCCCTGAGGCCTTCAGAGCATCCTTTCCCTTCAGATGGGTCCCCAGGAATATTGTCAGATATTTGAGAGTCCGGCTCACCCTGAATACCTCCAAGATTTTCAGCCTCAGCTACGAGAAATTACCAGGAGAAGTCTAGGGGAACATAGCACGTTGGGACTTGCTTCCCCTGAGTGTGGGTGGCAGGGTAGCAACCTTCAACATGAACATTCTCCCTAGATTCCTCTTCCTTTTCCAGGCCCTTCCCCTGAAAATCCCAGAACCATTCTGTAAACATCTTCAGCTTAGCATCCTGAAGTTTGTTTGGGCCTCCAGCAGGCCCCAGCTCTATAAGCAACTACTAATCCTTCCTAAGAAAAAGTAGGCCTAGCGCTGTCAGACTTCCACTGCTACTACCTGGCAGCCCAACTGCTGCTGGTAGTGACATGGTCCAAACAACGCGGAGACAGGGGATGGCTGGAAATTGGGATGCAGCAGCATCTCCCAGCCCCTCTCTTTGCACTTCCCCACATCCCTCTGACTCCTCACATTTGGCCTGAGGTGCCTAGCCCTTGGACAAAGCATATTTTGTGCATACTTTTAAGGGCCAGGACTCTGACAGGCTTACCCAATGTGATGGCCCTCTGTCCACCATTGTAGGGTACCACAGTTTTACTCACCCACATACAGACCTCGGCTTTTGGAGATGGAATAGACAGGGGCTTACGAAATACTGGAACTTGGTAAAGAAGGGCACTTGTGTCCCCTTTGCTGAGTTGCAGAAGGAATTTTGGTTCCCAGCTCAAGACCACTATAGATATCTACATGTGCGCCACTTAACATCCCAGAACCTGATGGCCCAGGTTGAGAGGGAGACATCTGTTTGTTGGAAAGGTTCCTACACTGGGCAACAATGCTGGCCGGCTGGAGAGGCACAATATCAAGAGCATATCAGACCCTGTTGGGGACTGACCACCCGGAGTTTACCAACCTCAGAATCAAAAGGGAAAATTCAGCCCAGGTGGCTGTTCCAGAGGAGGCCTGGACCAAGACCTGGGAGAGGGGGTGGAAAATGACAGCCTTTCCAGGCTAGTGAGAGTTCCGGTGGAAGTGCCTTACGAGGTTCTTCCACACACCCACCATCACCCACCATGTTCAATTGGGTGGGTCCCATCTGTGCTGGAGGAAATGTGGAGCAGTGGGGCCCCACAACCACATCTTCTGGAGCTGTCCAGCCCTGAAGCCATATTGGGATCTGATCCAGGCTTACCTGGAGAATTTATGAAGTTTAACTATCCAAATAACTTTGAACATTTGGCCCTAGGTATTAAGGTAAGACAACTGGGTGGTCATGCTCAATGGGGATTACTCTGGGCCTTGTGTACAGCAACCCTAAAAGGGGTGACTGTCTGCTGACTCCAGGAATACTTCCTACCTTTCAGGTGTGAGTGGATAGGGTTAATGAAATAAATAGAATGGAGAAGATTATGGCCACCTTGTGCCTAACCCTAGAGAAACACAATGCCATCTGGGCATCCAGGTTCCATCTCATCAGCACAATGCCATCTAGCCACATCCAGGTTCCACCTCATTGGCAGCTTCTGCTCTCATCGGCAGCTTCTGCTGCAGCAGTTCCCTGGGCACTCCAGAGTTTGAGAAGGGTCGGTATTATCCTGCTGCCAGTAGATCAGTCCCCCTCCCTCACAGCAGCAGAGAGCCAGGATGCACGGACCACAGGCAGGGGTTTTTACTGCAAGCAATGGGACTCCATGGAGCTGTTCTGAGCCAAAGGGCAGAACAACTGAGCTAGTAACCAGATTTCTTCTTACCTTGCAGGAGTACAAGCTAGACCCTATCTGTTCAACAGCTACCTGATTGTTTTCTAGAGCATACAGGGAACAGTCGGATATGCCCACCCACCCTCCCTTAATACCACCCTCCCTGAGTGCTCTTGCTTTATAGACATGTAGCACCACCCACAATACCTGATAGGAGGTAGTAAAGTACAAAAAAAAAAAAACCTCACTGTTCTGTTTTCTTTTTCATCCACACTTCCTGCCAAGAAACAGAAATCATCACTACCTCTCAACTAAAACAAAACAAAACAAAAAAAAAATGGACCTTGCTAGTTGTGAAAACTGTGGTACACTGTACAATATGATCTTCAAACTGCAACCAGGACCCTGCCATGCGTGTTGCACCATAGCAGATCTTGCAGCCCAACTACAGGATGCTTGGACTATAATATACAACCTCCAATACAGGGAACTCTATAGCACACCTCTTTAACCCCACCACCACCAGTACCAGCATGTCAGCCAGGGGCCAGGACTCGAGGCAGGGCCCAGAGACCAGGGGTCGAATTAAGCCCATGCTCCATGCTCAGAGCACAAATTGCCTCAACAGGAGTATGTTTTTAAACTGTTTTTCCCCGCTATCTGTGCTCCTGCTGTATTCTAGGAGCATGGAGGGGGAAGAGAATGGCAAATTGTCTGTAGTTCATTTTTTCATGTTTGTACCATGTGCAAAATAATTTGTTATGAGAATGGAGTGCAAAAAAGAGGGGTCAATGTGCATCTTTATGTAAAGAAGCAAGTGCAAAAAGAATACAGTCGTTAGTTTTTTTCCCCCATTTACTTTCAGCGGGAATAATGCTATGAAACAGTTGGTGGCAATTCCTGTCATGTTGGTGTGGGGGCGGGCTATCTCTGTTCCTGTCACCGATTGGGTTGCAGCACCAGGTATTAAAACAGCTGAGCGGCAAGCACGAGGAGAGGAAGAGAAGAGATTGGAGTAGAGACAGTGAATCGAGTTCTATGGAGCTGCATTTTTGAGCCGACGAAACAAACCTGCCAGCAAAGCCCAGCATTCATCAAAGAAGCCAGCCTAAAATGGTATGTTGATAGTCCCTGTCCCAGCCAAACATGTAATTCCTCCCCCCCCCCCAAAAAAAAAAAATGGCTGTGAAGCCTAGCCTGTGTGTATTAGTATTTCATGTTTTGGCACTGGGTTAGGTCGGAGCACCACAATGCACTTTTTTGGTTTCCTAACGATCGCGACGCCCACTGCGGTGTGAGCTGAATTTTTAAACTGCTGGGCTGGTTCTTTTATTTAACTTGTGGTACTACATTTTGGGATGTATTGGATTAACCTTCAAGGCTTCGATGGTGGTATGGTATTTGAGAATGGACTGTGTCATGTGTGGATTGTTTTGGGGCGGGAGTTGTTACCTAGTCGAGTGGTCAAGTAGTGCTATATTGTGTAAGCTAGGTTTATGTTTTTAAAACAAACTATGTTTTATTTTAAATTTTGCTTAACCTGCTTGTGATTATCATCAGACTCTTACAGGCCCAGTGTCTGACTCGACCATCTTAACTGCTAAGTGGTCTGTTCACAGATCAAAAGGCTGGTTCCATGGTGGTATTTTCTGTAATTTCTTTCGAATGGACTGCAAGTGTCGAATGCCGATCTGATGGGTCAAGGCCGGATTGGGGTCTGCCGGGCGGGGGGGGTGTGCCATGCTGCCTCTTGGAGATGTGTTGCCCTGGTCGAGAGTGGTTGAGAGTGCTCTGTCTCTTGAGTGGTTACTGTCACATGCATCAAATGTGGATATTGCCATATTGTGGTGTATGGTTTTAAAAACACAGTGATCATCCACCTCGTATACTACTGGCACCTGTCTGACTCTTTTTGTTGTGATGTATTTTTATGGTGGTGAGTTGTTGTTGTGGTCATCTTGTGCCTGGGCAGGGGGTGCATGAATGAATGAATTATAAAGTCTGCTAATATTGGCGAATTTGATTGGAAAGGAACTAAAGTGGGAAGAGATGCGGGGGGGGGGTCACATCGCAATGTGCTCACTTGTTCTGGACTGCTGCTTAAAAAGCAGTTCCATTTTGTGTGTGTGTGTGTGTGTGTGTGGGTTAAACACTTGTGGCATTTCATTCTATGAAAACCACAAGTGCTTAAACACTATTGCCTGCTACGGAGTCAACTTGTTGTCTTGTCTTGTTTAGTAGTGGAGTACGGTATTATGCCAGTCTGCTCTGCTGTGACGACGACTCCACCCAGACTGTTCATTTTGTTGGTTGTTTCCATTCCATGCAGTGAGTGTTCTTGTGCATGGTTTCTTCTAAAACTGAAATGAGCAGCAGCATTTCTTTCATGCCCTTCCCACACTGTCTGTGTCACATGACACATGGGATACCTCTGCAGCTGAATACCTGATTTATATTTTTTTAAATAGTAGTTACACGGTTGTTGTGAGTGATAGTAGGTGAGGTGTAATATTACTCATGGGATGGGGCAGGGTTGAGTTCGTTGTCATGGGACAGAACTGAATAGATGTGTTCTGTTTTGCCTTTGCCTCTTGTTACTGCTCTTTACACCGACTCCAATTAGGTACTTATTTCTGTTTTGGTAATGGGCTCATGACATGGCAAGAGACTCGTTTGGGGGGCGGTGACGGTGTGTGGGTTTCATGGGCTTCATTCTAGATGTCTTGTTGTAGCCGTTTTGGGACACGGGATGGGGCCTGTCTGTCCCGGTCCATCCAGGAGGTGGTGTTTTGTGGGGTGGGTGCCTGGCCTGGGTAGGCGCTAGCTGCATTAGTTGTAGTCAGTTCACTCAGTGGCACTTCACTACTGCTCAACAACTGCTACTCACTCCTCTTGTCCAGGTCCCCGTAGTATTGTAATTGGTGCAACTGCATTCAGTGAGTGTGTGATTGACTTTCTTTTTTTTTACTTGTTTTGTTGCTGATGTACATGATTACACAATCATATAAATTTTTTAAATATCCATACTGCATCAGTGCGAGTGAGATGATCATGTGGGTTGTGTATGGTCTGACTGACTAAGGTGACACTGATCTGTCGGTCTGGCCAGATGCTAGTGGCTTCTTTGGGGGGGGAGATGCGATGGTGCCGGTGGTGGTCGGTGGACTATGGAGATTTTGTTGTTACGGTGCATGGGGTAAATTTTGTGTGCCATGGTGTGTTGTTGTGGTGGGATAATGTAACAGCAGCCAGGTGGGATGTGTTGGTTGAAGCATGAGGCATAATATAACACAAGCTGATTGCATCTCCGACTCCCCTGGTCCCCCCCTACCCAAGGTGAGAATGGCTGACTGTTTTGGCCCCCGGCCCCTCCCCACCATAACACACGTTACACTCCTACACGTTAAAATGCTTTTAATTCACTTATACCCTTATTAAATATCATTGTGTGTAGGAGCACATATTTGATAGGCAGGAGCACGTATTTTGTGTCTATATTTTGCCAACGTGTGCTCCTAATTTTCAAAGGAGCACGCCTTGCCAAAACCTTATGTAACCCCTAGATGGCGCTATCCCAGGGGCTACTACCCCTGCCTGATTTGCCACTAACAGGTTGAGGGGCCTGGATCCAATGGCGGGTGCCTCCACCCAGAGGTCAGGGTTTGCAATAGTTAAACTAACTTGGTCACAGCCCTCTGGGACACTGCAACCCCTTTCTTCCAATTAGTGGCCCACACAATATATCAGAATTACCTTCACAGTATACACTTACCCCCAGGTGTGGTTCCGCACTGGGACCTCCTGTGAAATGAGATACAGTGCAACAATCACAGTACAGTACTTTAACATAGACAAATACCTCAGGCAGTATAACTTTGCTGAAACAAGCAGCTCTGATTTATTTAGGGGATATAACAAGGACAGGGGAAATCAGGTTAATTAGCTTATCACTCTAATAATTCATTTATGGCTCTGTGCACAGGCCTATCCCTATCAGTTACTGTCCCTGGGTACCCAAGCCCTAGTGGCTAGTCCAAACCGTGGCAGCTGGTAGGGGCCCTTTCACACAGAGAAAAGGAGAATTAAACAGTCAGCAGTACAGTAATTCCATTTGGATTTAATGTGGCAATTCAACAGGAGCGACCCTGAATTAGTACTCACTACTTCTCAAATAAGATAGGTCCTTCGATGTCAGCAGGGCTCACTTGAGGTACACAAACCTTCACACATACATATAAAAGAAAGCACTATACCAGGCAGGCTGCATCTGTATCCCGATCGCAACTACTGCACAATACCGGGAGAACACACAGCAGATTCAGTTCCTGACAGACCAGTGCAATTTTCAGCAATTCCTCCAGTCTTCTACAGGGTGAGCCTGGTTTCTACTCTTCAGAGATCCTTTGATTCTTTTCACAGGACGGATTCAGTCCTAACAAGCTGTTACACAAGCTGCAGACCGGAACTCTGGGCCTTACACTTGTTGCCTTAAACTGCACACTGAAAAGCACAGGGCTCCTTCCTCTTCACTGCCAAAGCTCAACTGAAACTCCAACCGACAAAACCGGCACTTCCTTTGAGTTCCTCCCAGTTCTTGACTGATTGGCTGTCACCACAATAGACTGCTGCTGTTGGTCCAAAAAGGCACTGAAGTCTAAACTACATCTCCCAGAGTAACTGCACATACAATCCTCTTGTGGCTGGCTCAGATTATGAGTCCAAGTTCTGATTCGTCCAAGGCACCATTTTAGAGCTAGCTTACCCCACACTAATTGGTCCAGTTCAGCAGTTCAAAACTAGAATGGGGAACTAGCAGACACAGTTCTGACTGCAAAGAAAGCAGGTTAGACAAACTGTAATTTCATTATTACTCTAAATAATTTCTGGCAAACAGTTACATCTTTCAGATGGGTTCCCTTTGCACTCCTAGTGACTGCAAAATGAAGTGAATTGGCAGCAGCTTGAGTGGTACTCAATCAAAGAAACACACAGTCCCCCATACAAACTAATTATGTCTGCAAGCAGACAGCTCTTAAAGAGACAGTACCAGAGGTTCTAAAAAACACTCACTGATAAATGGCTTAAATGCCAAACACCATTCAGGCTTGGAGCATTCAAGCAAGCTCCTGGAAGTCTTTTGGGAACCCCCATTTGCAGGGGGGTTACACTTAACACCATCCCTGACAGAGACTGGTAGGTGGTAAGGAAAAAGAGGCATCATAGGAGGCCCAGGAAGGAAGCCAAAAACCAGGAGCATTTCCCGGCCCTCCAAACCAAAAACAGGTTTGCTCCACTGCTACCAACCACAGACAAAGTAATACAAGGTAAAGAAATCAAACCACCGAAAAAGGCTAACACGCCAATTAAAACCAATATAAACTACGATAAAAACAAAAATACTAATACTCAAAATATAACCAACAACAATACCAAAACCAAATGCAATAACAACAAAAATACTAAAACTCAAAATAACAAGCATTTGTCAATGCCGAATGTTGTCTCGCTGGCATTGGCATTGGTAGTGCCAGAGTTAGAGACACATAATAGGAATGGCAGTGAAGTATTGAAGTGACGCCAACCCCACCCCTCCCGTAGAGACTGACAGGCATTGGGGTGTGCCTTTGGGGCATCAGCTATAACGCTCATGCCATTGTACCTCACCCTACCCTGTAGAGACTGGCAAGTGTCATGGTGTGCTTTGAGGTCTTTGGGCGTTATACTTTACCTCATTCCAAAAGGAAATACGCTGAGGTGGGCTCAGTATGGGAGAATGGGGTGAACTTTGTGGCCAAACAGTGCAAGGCACACCACGATGCCTGTCACTGGCAGCAAGGTGGAGGTGGGGATGGAATGGCGTGAGCATTACAGCCAATGATCCCAAGTCACACCCCGATGCCTGTTAGTCTCAACAGGGTGGGATGTTACAAATGGAAACCCTAACAGCGTAAGCATGTGTTGGTATTTTCACTCCAAATTTTCAACATGGGCTGTTTGTGAGCCGACCTCATGAAAAGTGGCACTATCAGTTTGCTAGCTGAAAGGTGGTTTTGTACAGCAGCTATGCCATTTGGTGACACAGGGACGAAAACACATTTTGGGCAAATGTGGAAAATGGCATCTGTATTGTTCATGAGGAGGCATAAAAAAATGGCAACGTTGAAAATCTGGAGTGAAAATATGAGAAATTTGTGAAGTCATGAGCATGCATAGAAACTGTGCAACACACGTCCATAACCCAATTATTTTGGGGAATGTTTTAGCCACATTTTCAACATAGTCACTTTGGGACCTCCCCTTATGAACAGTGGCACTATGATTTTGTTAATCAGTCCCAAAAGTTGATTTCCCACAGCAACCACGCCATTGTGCGCCACAGGTGTGGAAACACATTTTGGGCAGGCTGTGAAAAATTACTGCTGTACTGTTGATAAGGAAGTGTGAAAAATGCCAGTGTTGAAAATCTGGCATGAAAATATTGCAAATTTGCGGAGTTACAAGGGTGCGTGGAAACTGGGCAATGCACGCTTGTAACACAGTCATTTTACAGACTTAAAGCACCAGATTTTCAACTTAGGCATTTTAGGACCTCTGCTCATGAACAGTGTCACCGTCATTTTCTGAAACTGTCCCGAAAAATAATTTCGCACAGCGACCGCGCTATTCTGCGCCGGACATGCAAAAACACATTTCGGCCATGATATGTAAAATTACAGCTGTACTGTTCATAAGGAGGTGTGGAAAAATGCCAATTGTGAAAATCTGGAGTGAAAATATTACAGATTCACAAAGTTACGAGCGTACATGGAAACAGTGCAACGCACGCTCCCAAAACAGCCATGTTTTGGATTTTTTTCACCAAATTTGCCACATAGGCTTTTTGAGAGACCCCCTCATGAGCAGTGGCACTGTTGTTTTGTTACTCGGTCCTGAAAGGTGATTCCATGCAGTGACCGTGAAATCACCTTTCGGGACCGAATAACGCAATGACAGTGGCTGAATTCATGAGGAGGAGGAGTCCCAATAACCCCATGTTGAAAATGTGGTGCAAAAATTACATAAAATGGCTGAGATATGCACCAAAGTTGAAAAACTCCTATTTATGCCATTATACAGCTTACCGGCAATTTCTTCAGTTCGCGGCTTCGCGGCTGGCTTTGAAGAGTACAGACGTGTTCCCGGTCCACTGAAGATCGTTGCGCCAGACTCCGGAGGTAAGTTTGGGGTGAGGGGGGTGTGTGGGGAGGTAGGGTGTGCAGAGAGTGGGCATGGGTTGTGGGAGGGGGCAGGGAGACCGTGAGGGACCGTTTTCTTCTTTCACAGGTGTAAAAAAAAATAATTGTGGGATAGTTTTTCTTTTCCATGGGATTTGGCACACTGACGTGGGCTCCCAGTGTGCCACCTAAGTGTTTTTTGGAGGAATGCTGTAGCCGATGGGGGATTGGGCACCCCCCTCAGCACATAACAAATGGGGGATGCATGATGCCGATGGGGAGTGGGCTTCCCCATTGGCACATACGTTGGGTCGGGGTATGCTGACAGGGGGATTGGGTACCCGTGAAGTCAGCATTATGGCAGACAGTGTGCCACAATGTTTTACTTTTTCACCAGGGCAAGCAGGTTGGGAGGTGCCGCTGCGTATGACAAGCTTTGCTCACATTGTAGCAGACCTTTTGTTAGATGTGCTCGCCACATTATGTATTCATGGTGCGGTGCCAGCATGCAGGCTTATTGGGGAATGAGGGGTGCACCTACTGATGCATGCCCTGCATTCATCCAACAGTGACCGCGCCTCCAAATGTGCCACTACCTCAATATGTTGACCGCGTATGCGTGAGCAAACATAAAAATTACACAAATATAAACAAAAGCAAAATTCTCTTAATTGGGGATTCCATGATCTGAGAAGTGGAACACCACCTGACACAAAATGTTAAAAGTGATATTGTGGTAAAGTGTCTACCAAGAGCCTTTGCAAATAGGGACACTAACCGCATAAAGACAATTGTGCAGGAATCGGGGTATGTTACACATATAACAGTACACCGTGGTACCAATGACTTGGCAAGTCACACAGCTCAGGAGGCCAAGAAACACTTTGAGAACCTGGCCAACAAACTTTCTTCCCTTCCATCCAAAATTAGCCTTCTCAGAAGTGCTGCCAGTGCGGGAAAAAGGAAAAAGCACCAAGCGAGTCAGAGAGATTGAAGTAGGTGTATTCAACTCATGGCTGCATGATTAGTGCCAAGACAAGGGATACCACTACATAGGGAACTGGCACAACTTTTGGGAAAGAGCTTTTTTAAATATGATGGATTACACCTAAACAGAAAAGGTGTGTAAGCACTCAGATAAAAATTCAATGTCTATACAGGTAGTTCAATTGTGCTTATGCAACTGGATGAGATGTACGCTTGTGTGACATTGATACATTGTGGCTGTTCGCCTCTCTATCCGTGGGATATGAACATACGAACTTACAAATCTGCCAGCAGAAACAGACCACCCGGTCTATCAATGTCTGCCCAAGTGTGCAGCTAGCCCCCTAGATTGTAGCTGCCCCAACCCCCTCCCCATCTGTCATTCCCATGACAGTCTCAGTCCCCTCCACCCAGACCCCCTCATGCTCTGTCCCATGCCCTCTTAAAACTTCCAACTGTCTTACATGATACCACCTCCTCTGGTACAGCATTCCATTTAGACACCACTCTTTCTGTGAAGTAGTGCCTCCTCATCTCCCTCCTAAATCTTCTGCCCTCCCTCCAATGTTAGTCCGTGCCCCCTCGTGTCCCTACCCTTCCTCAGTTTAAGCACCCTTTCAATGCTAGCTTTGTTTATCCCCCTCAAATACTTGAATGTTTCAATCATATCCCCCCATCCCTCATCGCCTCCCACGTGTACATATTCAGCTCATTCAGCCTGTCCTCGTAGGCCTTGTCCTCCATCCCCTGTAACATTTTTATTGCCCTCCTTTGCACACCTTCCAGTAATTAATATCCATCTTCAAATATGGCCTCCAGTACTGCACACAGTACTCCAAGTGCAGCCTGGTCAAAGATCTGTAGAGGGGCAGGATCGCCTCCCTATGTTTGGATGAGAAACCCCTTGCGATACAGCCCAGCATCCTGTTCACCTTAGCTGCTGCTTTCCTGCATTGGGCAGAGTTGTTCATGCTCCCTGTGACCAACACGCCTAGGTCCTTCTTTTCCTCAGTGATCTGCAGCCTGACCCCTTCCAACCAGTAGTCCCTCCTTGGGTTCTTTGCGCTGAAGTGCATAACCTTGCACTTTTTCATATTGAATCCCAGCTTCCACTTCTCTGACCATACCTCCAGTTTGCTAAGGTCCCCCTGTAGTTGTATCCATCCATCCTCTTCATCCACCGCTGCCTCCATTTTGGTATCATTTGTGAACAGACTAACCCTGCTCCCAACTCCATGTGAATACCTGAGATAAAGAGCCCAAACAGCACCGGGCCCAGCACCGAGCCCTGGAGCACACCGCTCATCACTGGTCTAGGTGTCGAGAGCTCCCCCCCCCACTACCACCCATTGCAGCCTCCCCTGCAGCCAGTTCCTTATCCAGTTTGTCAGCTTTGTCCCCACCCCAGCAGCAGTCAGCTTCCCCTCAGCCTCCCATAAAACACTGAATCAAAGGCCTTGCAGATGTCCAAGTACAGGACATCTACAGCATGAGCCATATCCAGCTCTCTTGTTACCCAGTTGTAATATTCTATTAGACTGGTCTGACAAGACCTCCCCAAGATGAACCCGTGCTGCCGCCCATCCTGGAGGTCATTACCCTCGAGGAACAACATCAGCCTCTCCTTCAGTATTGTTTCCATAAGTTTACCCACTACAGAAATGAGACTGACAGACTGATAATTTCCCCTGCTCTTCTCTAGGGTCACTCTTATGTATGGGCACCACATGGGCCACTCTGCAGTCCTGAGGCACCCTTCCCATATCCAGGGAAGTGCTGAATAGGTCCACCAATGGCTCGGCCAACACCTCCGCCATCTCTCTCAGCACCCTGGGGTGGATGCCATCAGGACCTCGTGTCTTGTCCACCCTTAATGCCCTCAGACCCTGTAGTACTCTACTCCCCTTGATCATTCTATCTGTCATCTCCTCCTCCTCCCACCCACACCCTCCCAGTCCATGGTGGTAGTGGACCATCCTTCTCCTTTGTGAAAATGGAGCAAAAGTATTAATTTAGTACTTCCACTTGTTCCTGTTCCTTTTCCACCCACTCCTCTCCCCACTTTATCTTCACTATATGGTCTCTGCACTTCCTCTTGTCACTGACATATCTAAAAAAGTCCTTCTCCCCTCCCTTGATGCCCTGTGCTAACCTTAGCTCCCTGGAGGACTTGGCTACTCTCACTCACTTGGTCACCTCCCTGGACCAACTCACATAAGCCTCCCTGTCCTTTTCCTTCCCCGTTCTCCTGAACTTCTGGTACACAGCTTTCTTCATCCTCACCCCCTCCAAAACTTCTCTGTTCAGCCAGCATGGTTTCCTAGCTCTGTACTTCTTGCTCCTAGTCTACCACCCTGTAGGGATACAACACAAAGAACCATAGAGGAGGTTCCCCCCCATAGGTGCCACAGGAATAATTCCCTTCGCTAAAGGTAGCCTAGGAAGAAGCCAACGGGAAAGAGAGACAAGCCACTGGAGGAGGAGGAGGAGGGGTGGATGGTGGGGCAACGAAGAACGAATCCTGGGACAGTCCAGGAGGAGTGGCCTTTTAAGGCCTGATGGGGCAATAACGTCATCGCTCCACCCATTGAACCTCAGGCTTAAAACCTTCCCATTCAATTATACTTACACAACTGGATGAGATGTATGCTTATGACTTCGATACATTGTGGCTGTTCACGTCTCTATCCATAGGATCTACCACCCTGTAGGGGCACAATGCAAGGACCCTAGAGGAAGGTTACCCCCCCATAGGTGCCATGTGAATAATTCCCTTCGCTAAAGGTAGCTTAGGAAGAAGCCCAAAAAGAATACCCAAAAGGGTGTCGAGCATCGAAGAGGCGAGAAATCAGAAGACATCTAGACTGGAAATAAATGTGACAGACATAGATAGGAAAGACAGGAGAAGAACTATGTAAGGCTAGGACAATGAACAAGAGGAAATCTGACCATATGCAGAAGGGCGGACTTCCTAAGGAGAGAGGGAACAGCTAGGGCCACTATCCGACTCCATCCAACACCGGAACCTAACTACGGAACCTATTAAAGCACTAACCCTGACTAATATTATGACCATTGGCATGGAGGAGTTGAAAAACTCCCTTTGAGGAGGAAACTTCTGGGGATCCAAGGTCTAGGTCGCCTTCCCTCCAGGCTGAAGGACATAATGATTAGTGATGGTTCAGCTACTGCAACTAGAGTTGATATTGGGGAAGAGGAAAAGATTCCAGTTGAGATGAAGCTCTCATTCTGTCATGTAATGGGAATGCAATTAGACGCTCAAAAGCAAGAGAGAAGAGAGATGACTGCTGAGGCACTCAGCTGGTCTATGTGAACATATGCAACAGACCAGGTGAACCAGAGGTGGTCAGATAGATAATGGCCCAGAGGGCACCTCCAAACCCGCTCAGGCAGCTAAAGGGGGGGCCCATTGATGAGAGGCCAATGCAGCCAGTCCTGAACTGAGGGGCAAAGGACATGGAAGGCATGTCCTCGAGTGGAGAGCAGGTTGAGTCGAGGTAGCATGGACTTGAGAGGGTTATGCTCGAGTAGTTTATATGAAGGAATGGACCCACAGAAAGGTCTGATGAGTGAGGGAGACCCAGATGCAGTCACGAGGAGATTAATGGAGGTAATAATCATGGGAATGCAGCATTTCCATGAGGTAGCATAGATCCAATGAGAGCTCTGCTCTATTAATCGATTTGAATGAGTAGACCTGTAGAGCAGCACTAGGTCTTTTCTCGCTGATGGTGTAGCGGTGCTTAAAGAAAGGAGAGGCAGGAGACAAACTCAGGAATAAAAGCAGGTTTACTGAGTGGGAGGTACCAGGGGAATCAAGCAGTATACAACCAATAGCTATACTACCACTTAGTATGCTGTATCTTAGGATCCTATAACTCTACAGATTCTTATACTCTAAAGGGATGCTTATACTCTATGGGAATTCTTAGACTCTATAGGGATGCTTATACTCTATGGGAATTCTTAGACTCTAAAGGAATGCTTATACTGTATGGGAATTCTTAGACTATATAGGGATGTTTATACTCTACGGGAATTCTTAGACTCTATAGGGATGCTTATACTCTACAGGAATTCTTATACTCTATAATAAACTTATCATTACGAGTTCTATATTCAATCTGGTACTGCATTTCAATGTACAAATACAACCTGTTGATCAGTAAACTGACAGAACATAAAGTCTTTCCTAAGTCCGGAGTGGTGGCCACCAGATGTGTTCCATTGGCTGGCTTTTAGCTGAATTGGGAGAGCAAAAAGGGGTGAAAGAACTTAACAAGCAAGAACCCCAGCTGTGCAAGCCTCCTAGCTAGATAGGGTTCCAGAGCAATAGTGCTGTAAAGAAGCTGAAATACTGGTTGCGAGAAGAATGTGGGAGTCTCTGACCAGTGGAAGACCCCAAGGAAACGAGAAGACACACTGCTGTAGATGAACTCCTAAACCGGAACTGGTTTCAGGGAAATTCAGGATGCAGACACTGAGTCAAAACTGGACTCCAGGATACCAAACAGGATACAAACACTGGGCCGAGGCCGGACTCCAGGATACTAAGTAGGATGCAGACAATGAGTCGAAACTGGACTCCAGGATACAAGTAAGATGCAAACACTGAGTCGAAACTGGACTCCAGGATACCAAGTAGGATGCAGACACTGAGTCGAATCTGGACTCTAGGATACCAAGTAAGATGCAAACACTAAGTCGAAACTGGACTCCAGGATACCTGCGTCCGAGGCCCCACCCTTACTTTTACGACGGATCCCTATCTGTGAACCAGGGCAGTTCCCTGCACTTCCTAAACACTGTTGGGAAGGGGAATGACTTGACGTTCTGAACGGGAAGCGGTTGGCCGGGGACTAACTACGCTAGACCTGTACTGGCGACCGGCCCCAACTGGTAGCACCGAGAAAGTAACTTCAGTCTCTGATTGGTCACTGTGATCAACAGTACGTGAAGAAGGTGAGAATCAGGTGAAGATGATTAGCATCAGGCTGAAAGGTTCAGTTCTTGAACAAGCGGACAGTTCGGTAGCAGACAAGGCAGTTCCTGAGTGGAGGCACTAGTGTAGGATTGATCCCATAGTCTCTAAGCATACTCTAAGGGAAGAAAACCAGCATAACATTTTGACATAAGCACAGCATATACAGGGTTAATCCAATAGTTATTTGCAGCACAATAGTTCAAGCAGGAAATGGTAGCTATGCTATAGGACTCAGGTACAGTCTTTGTAAAACAGTCTCAATACTTCTACAGTGCTTTACTTCTCCATATACTCTCAGCATTACACAGCAGCAATCCAGACAGGAGTTTTAGAAAGGGAATACATTGGTAAAAAACCTACCAAAAGCTAAGGGCTAGCTATGTGGGGACCCTGGGGTATACCTTCTGTACCCTTCCCACTGATAATAAGCTCCAAAAGCATCTAATGGGAAAATTACCCTAAGGCAAAGGTAATCTGATTAGCTCAAGTACCAAGAGTCCCTCCCTAACTGTCCTTCCCCAGACTAAGGCTGACAGAGAAGTTATAGGGGTTACTAGCCCTAAGGCACAGACGTGGCTACTAACCGGGGGTTGTGGCTAACTAACTGACTCACTCCCCTTGGCTGCTTACTGGCTATCACTAAAATGGAGTGCCTTTCTAAACCACAGGAGGTCGCTCGACAAGCATTAGCTAGCTTTTCTATTGGTGGCCACTTGGCTACTGGCTGATGAACCACACTTTGGGGTAATATACCTTATCTGAGGCTAGAATCCCCTCACTGGCCCACCCAGAATTAAAGAAACTGTGTAGAATGTGAATAACATCAAGAAAATACATTCACTACCTGACCCCTAACTTACTAGCCCACCTGGCTACTGTGGCTACTGAAGTAACTGGGCTCACCCTGCCCATATTGGCCCTTATATGTGCTGAATAAAGCATAAACAATAATTTTGGGATCAGCTAGCCCTTCCTGGTAGCCCACTTGACTAGCTGGTCTAAGACACTGGGGCTTACTATACTCTGAGCTGACCTTCTGGACTTGCTGAGGTCTATGTGGCCTCTTAAAACAGCTGAGATCACAATTTCCCCTTTAAATAGCTGGGCCTGATATTGACCCTTTAAATCAGTAAAGCTTGGCATGGACCTCTGTCCATCAAATGGGCTAGTTCTGCCTTAGCTCCACACCCTGCCTATGCACTAAGCTGGAGCTACTTTAAATATATTTAAATATTTTTTATTTTTATTTTAGTCTTTGGTAACCGGGTAAGGCCTACTTGGCACAAGTGCCTGTTTTCAGGGACGACCTGGGAGCACTGGACGGTTAAGTGACTTGCTCAGAGTCACACAGTATACAAGTGGAAGTTGTGAGAATCAAACTCAGGTCTGGTCTGCTGGATGTATCAAGCTCGTTCACACCTCATTCCTCTAACCTCTAGGTTATACTGAAATATCCCTGCCCACAGGCTGTCCCTTCTCTATGGGGCCTTGCCTTGCCCCTCTAGGCTGTCTCTCTAAGTGCCCGATGGCGCCGATTAAACTTTTAATTAAATAATTAAAGTTTTGGCGGTCAGCACCTGTCAGTTGATGCTGCCACCGACTCACCACCACGACCCAGGGAGAAGAACTGAAGGAGGAGGCAGAAGAGGGATGCTGCTGGTGTGCTGGCACTGGAGAAATGGGCAGGCGGACGGACGGACGGCTAAGGGGCCTTGCTACTCGGCCCGACTCTCTGCTCCTGAGATGCGGCCCCACATGTGGGCGCTGCCACCAAGGGACCGAAATAACTTTTTAAAATAAAATTAAATTAAACTGGGCTAACTAGCCCGCGATGCCGACGATCGCCGTCAGGAGACCTGCTATCACTGGAGCTGCCACACTGGGGAACCACCAGAACTTCAGGAGACGCTGCAGAGACGAGAGGAGGAGGACTGCAGGTACTTTTTACCAGTTTTACTTTACCTCCCTGCGTCCTCTCTCTCCCTACTTTATGCCGCGAAACTGTTATTTTCTTCAGTCAGGGCACCTGGTAGTGCTCGCCCAACCACACTGACTGCTGGCTCCCCTCAACTCATTTGAAAAATGGCCATTACTGGCCACAGAAGCCCTCCCTGGCATTCGGGACGCTGAGTCCCTAGCGACCAGGGAGACAGGCAGCTGCCCAGCACAAGGATGCCATTCCCTCGCGCCAGGGCTGGGCAGGCTGCAGAAGCAAGGAAAAAAAAATAATTTAACTGCAGCTGCAGTTTGGTCACGGGGTCTTGGGCTCACAGGGGACTGGGGAAAACAGGAAAGGGGGCAGTGCACTATTTGGGGCATTACAGACCCTGAGATTGGACTGAGCGAAGGAGAACCAGACTCATGCCTGAACGGTTCAAGGTGAGGAATGAAATGGACAATGTACGATTATGAAATGAGGCCTAGAAGGCCAGTACGGTTAAGGTGAAATATGAAAGGGACGATGTACGATGATGTAGAGAAGGGTATGGTGAAAGCAGGATGGGAGAAAACCCCAAAAGAAAGCACCAGATGAAAAAGGAGAAGAGGCAAGGATTGAGGGAGCGGGCCAACAGACCATGGGGCAAACAGGCAGAGACAGGAACGCAGTAAAAGGAGATTAGGAGATACGAAATGAACGAAAACATCATCACAAGAAGCATGAGTCCAGGAATGAGATGCAGGCATGAACAAGCCATGGAAGACGGTTTGCAGGCGAGACCAAGACTGCCAGGACAGGCCAGTGACAGGCACAAAGTCGAGAACAAGGAAAGCAAAAAACTAAAAGGGAGCCTAGGAGACCTGGCTAGCCAGCACAGAACACGGTGGAAGCAACATGGATGGAGCACCAGATTGACATAAGTGGAGGCACTCGAGGAAGGGTAGGCAAAGGAAGCAAGGGTCAAAATTAAATGCCAGCAAGAAATGGCGGAGCAGCACATAGGAGTACCAGCCAACGTCAGAGGCAGAGAGTTTTCGAAAACATAGACCACTGAAGGCACATAGCAGGCAGTGGATGCAGGGGCACAGCTGATCTAAGCATATCGTCAAAGGATTAGGATGGAGACAGCACAGTCAATAAGTGAAAAGGACAATGAAGTACCTATGTACGCAGCCACGAATAATGAAACTGATCTCCGAATTACTTTAATGTGCAACAGCTTATAAGCATGTTGCATTGAAACCCCTATACATGGTATAACTGCTGACAGCAGGTCACAGATGAATGACTGCTGAATCAATGAAGTACATGCCACCGAAAGCTAATAGAGGATGTGACTACATGGTAAGGAATGATGAAGATGTAAGCAGCCAACCGTGATTGCGCCCTTGTTTCATAGCCCAGTCGAAGTATCATGGTCCTCGTTCTGCGGGCATTGACAGGCTGAAGGACATCAGACAAGCATGAAGGACTAAACAGGAATCTGAGGAGGAGGTGCAGAATCAGGAATGGCAAATGCTGCAGCTAAAGAGCAGAAGCCGACTCGCCACCAAGGAGAAGCGAGCAGCAGGAGTGGACGAGGAGGGGTCGATGCAGAGAACGACGACAGAGCAGCAGGATCCACCCGGAGAGAAGATCAGGGAGAGTGGTGCCTGCAGCCACAATGAAGAATGAATCCTGGAACAGTCCAGGAGGAGTGGCCTTCTGCCTTATGGGGGAGTGATGTTGTTGTTCCGCCCATTGAACCTCAGGCTTAAAGCCTTCCCATTTAAATTAAATAAAGGGGAGTATGATGCAGCTCACACCCCTGCCATTGGTGGGCTGGTCATCACTCTCCAAAATGCTAAATGCATGCATACATCCTCAAAAAACAAATCAGAACCAACATCCGCCCAAACCAGCAACCTCTATAATCTCTTGGCCAGAAAGAGCAAACTGGAACAGTCCAGGAAGAGGGTACAACTTCACACCAAAAAGGATGTATCTTCCTGGAAGGCAATGGTTGCAAATACTAGAGGTCTAACCAACAAACTTCCCAAACTCACAGCCATCTTGGAAACACTAAGGTTGGACTGAGTGGCTGTAACAGAAATGTGGTTCACGCAAAACCACAGATGGGATGTGGCCATTCCCAGTTACAATCTGTTCAGAAAAGATAGGCAGGGCGAACAAAGAGTAGGGGCTTAGCAATTTACATTCGGGAGGAAATAAAAGCCACAGAAGTAAAAGGGCAACCTGGGGACTTCGAGTCACTGTAGCTAACAGTAGACATGGGCAAGGGAAAAATCTTCAGAATCGGCATCGTGTACAGGCCCCCAAATCAAGGAGATAAAGGAGACAAAGACCTTGGAGAGGAAATCCACAAAATGCCCAATAAAGGTGAAGTAATACTGGTGGGGGACTTCAGCCTACCAGATATTAACTGGGGCACACTAACGGCAGCAACAAGAAATAGTAGGAGCTTCTTATTGCCACTACAAGGCGTGGAACTGTGCCAACATGTTAAAACACCAACAAGGAGAGATGCCATTCTCGATCTTGTCCTCACAAACTCGGAAAGGATCAAGGACATCGAAGTGGGATGCCATATGGGCAACAGCGACCATCGCATGGTAAGCTTTAAGGTAAACATAACACAGGACACCAGCCACTCAAAGGTAAATGTGCTAGATTTCAGAAAAGCTGACTTCCAAAAAATGAGGAACAACATAAGCAGCCAGTTAATGGAAATAGAGATTGAGGAGGTGGAGGTCATGTGGGGGAGACTCAAGAGAGCAATCAAGAGGTCAGCAAAGCAAAAGGAAAAAGAAATCCTCTATGGTTTTCCAAGGAAGTGGCTATCACAGTCAAAGGAAAAAAAAAAGGTTTACAACATATACCAGGAAACCAAAACCGAGAAAGACTGGGAGACATACAAGGAAAAAATGAGAGAGTCTAACAAGCAAGTTAGAAAGGCAAAAGCCCAGACAGAAAGAAAAGATAGCAGACGGGACAGAGAGAGGAGACAAATCGTTTCTTAAATACAATATGGGACATAGGAAGGCAAAAGGGAGGGATAGTAAAGCTTACTAGTGAAGAAGGAGAAAGCACCAAACATGACCCAGAGAAAGCCGAAATCCTCAACAAATACTTCTGTTCGGTGTTTACCCAAGAGGACCCAGGGGATGGCCCAGCCCTGAAAAAACACAACACCCCAGGACCAGGGGTAAACATTAGTCCCTTTATAGAAACCGAAGTATGGGAGGTGCTAAATAAACTAAAAGTAGACAAAGGCATGAGACCAGACAAGATTCACCCCAGAATCCTTAAGGAACTGGAGTCAGAATTAGCAGCCCCTCTGGCACTTGTATTCACGAAATCCTGGAAGAGTGGTGTGGTACCCAAAGACTGGAAAAAGGCAATAGTGGTTCCACTTCACAAATCAGGCAGTTGCAAAGGGGCTAGTAATTACAGACTGGTGGGCCTCATGTCTATAGTAGGGAAACTAATGGAGACACTACTCAAACAGAGGATCATAGCATTCCTCAAAACTAGCAGCCAACAAGACCTTAATCAGCATGGTTTCACAGTAGGTAGGTCATGCCAGACAAATCTGCTTGAGTTTTTTGACTACGCTACAAAAACAGTGGATGACGGTTGGGCAGTAGATGTGGTATACCTAGACTTCAGCAAGGCCTTCGACTCGGTTCCACACAGAAGGCTGGTAAAGAAGCTTGACCACATGGGTTGGTCCAGAAGTAGTCAGATTGGCACAAAACTGTTTACAAGGCAGAACCCAGGGGGTACAGGTTAATGGAATGCAATTGATGGAAGGCAGGGTGACCAGCGGGGTGCCCCAGGGCTCGGTGCTGGGGTCTGTGCTCTTCAATATTTTTATAGCAGACATCGTTGATGGACCAGAAGGGAAGGTGTGTCTGTTTACAGACAATACCAAGATATGTAACAGGGTGGATACCTCAGAAGGAGTGAGCAAGATGGAAGTTGACCTAAAGAAACTAGAAGAATGGTCTGGAGTATAGCAGCTGAGATTTAATGCCAAAAAGTGCAAGATCATGCACATAGGAAAGAAAAATCCAAGAAAGGAGTACTACAAAGGAGGCAAAAGACTGGCAGCTTCAAACCAGGAACGAGATCTGGGAATCATAGTCTCAGATGACTTGAAGGTTAGTAAGCAGTGTGAGAAGGCAACATTGAAGGCCAGCAGAATGCTGGACTGCATTGGGAAGGGAATCACGAGCAGGAGGAGAGAGGTGGTACTACCACTGTATAGATTGCTGGTCAGGCCTCACCTGGAATACGGAGTTCAATTCTGGAGGCCTCGCCTCAGGAAGGACACTGCCTGGGTGGAAACAGTACAGAGAAAGGCAACAAAAATGATTCAGGGTCTGCAGTACATGTCCTATGAGGAAAGACTTAGGGAACTGAATATGAACTCCCTGGAGCAGAGAAGAGAGAGAGAGGGACATGATTGAAACATTCAAGTACACAAAAGGCATTAATAAGGTACAGGCACAGGAACATTTTCACTTCAATAACGACTCCAGGACCAGGGAACATGACCTCAGACTGCAAGGAGGGAGGATCTCTACCAACACAGGAAGTTTTTCTTCACAGAAAGAGTGATGGACTCCTGGAACAGCCTGCCCCAAAAGGTTGTGGGGATCAACACTGTGGGGGGATTCAAGAATGCATGGGATAGACACAAGGGAGCCCTGACTACAAAGCACAACTAGAGTGTCAAAATAGGTCTAAAACAAATGTGCAGACTAGATGGACCTAGCGGTCTCCTTCTGCCATCAATTTCTATGTTTCTATGGGGCAAATAGGATACCTGTGGACTGCACAGGGAAACGAACAGTGTGAAAACCCCTAAACAGCTAGGGAGGAGAGACTAGAAAAGGGCAGGCTGGGGGACAGAGAGAGAGACAGTGACCACTGAAGGTGGCCCAACCCACTCCATAAGGATTTTGTAATAGACTTGCAACAAATCCTCCCTCCCCCTTCCCTGACAGTTGGTAGTTACTGTGGTTAACATGTATTTAGGTATGTTGCACCTGACAGTCTGTTTCTTTACTCTTGTAACTGAATACCAGTGACATCTAAGATGAAATTCTCAAGCTAAACATGGATTCTTGATAGCTTTAAATATTGGACTTTGGTTTCCTAGAAGATCCATGGTAAGTAGAGGACATTCAATTGTCACACAGGTCGAATGTTGCGTATTAAGCCTGTGAGACAGACTATGCTCTATAATGTAAAGTATACATGCAGGTTTGTATGATCATCACTGCTACATAGTAAAAATGAGTTTTTTAAAAAAAAGAATATATCTGAATCATTTATGGCTAGATAACTTATGATGCTGATACCCCAGTTGTCCCACTGAGGATCAGTATTTGTAGTGCATGTGTAAATAAATTCTGTTCTTGGAATGAAAAAGGCACAGCTCTGGTGTGCCTGGGGACAAGCGGCCCTTTGCTGGAGCAATCCCTACAGAATGTCAAATGATACAGGCACACAGCTGGTGCAGATGGCATTCCCCAGTAGATGGGCGGAGGAGGACTGGGAATTGCTTCACTGTGGCGGTGGATAAACATGTACAGGTGGCGCCTGAGTGGTCACATGACTAGGAGTAGTGGCAGCCGGAACTGGAATGTTTGCAAGGGGTAGGCTCCCGCCGAGTGATACTGTCCCTATGGCCCTAGACATGGGAGTTACCCTTGGTCTATGATTCGCCTCACCCCCATGCTTAGAGACAGACCAGTGAGCCCTGGCTGGGGGGGGGGGGAGTAGAGCGAGGTTAAGGGGCTTGCCACATTTGCCACTTGTTACCTATGTTGTGATACTAGCTTGTTGCATGTATTCCTGTAAACTCTCTGTACCGGGACAACCGGAAATGATCTTTCGAGGGCTCTGCTTGCTAACTGGTAAAATATGTTCAAATAAATAAACTACAAAGAACCTTCCTCCCACTCAGCTAGCAGAGGATTCTGTTCTGCTCAGCAGCAGCCATCACATCTGAATTTTATTTATTTAGTTTTTGTTGACCGGGTAAGTGCACTAGACAAATCCTGCCTATTTTCAGGCACGACCCGGAGAAAGGGATACAGATGAATGCCAACTGTCTTTGAACCAGACTAAGCTGTCGGTGTTATTTTTTAGTGAATGAGGGAAATTTGGCCAGGACACTGAGGAAATTCCCCTACTCTTTTCGATAAGTGCCATGGGATCTTTAACATCCACCTGAACTACCACCAATCCAGGCAGATGGGACCTTGGTTTAACGTCTCATCCGGAAGACGGCACCTCAGAAGTGCAGCACCCCTCTCATGCTGCATTACAGTGTCAGTACTGGGATATTAACCCAAGTGCCAGATGTGGGAACTGAACCCACAGCCCGCTGATCTCCCGGCCTCAGAGGCGAGTGTGCTACCTGCTGAGCCACTGACACTGAATGAAACCCGGGCAGAGCTAGCACTGGCAGATGTGCCCATGTGCCTAATCAGAGCTTAGGAAGCACTGACCCATAATACTCATGCTCCATGTTTGCACTTCTGTTACTTTGTAATCGAGGGGTTTCAACATGCATGCCTTTATCACTGGTAAATGTTGATGTACTTGAGCAAATGTTTAGTTGACTCAGTATCCCTGAGTTATGCTTGTGCCCTCCCCATTCCCTGACTGAGTATGTAGCTTGTAGTCAGCAGCTGATCTGTCCTGTCAGCCCCTTGGGTTCAGCATCATACCGCTACCAACCAAGTCTGTTTTGACCTGGATTTCACATGAGGCAAAGCAGCACAGTGGCTGCTATACCCTCAAGCTAGCTTCTGCTTTCAGTGTTTTTTTGCTCTCCTGCTTTTTCTCCTTCACTCCACTCCCACTAGTCAGGCATCTATCTCGCAGCACCCTTTTTTTAGTATGCACAAGCTGTAAAGGGAGAAATGCCATGCACGGGTCACTTCCTCTGGAGGCAACAGCTGCACTAGCTGGGGATCTGCATGCAATGCAGAATAACAACAGTTCCAGCTAATGTAATGTTCTCCTTAAGCTTCTTGATAGAGTTCCCAACTTTGGGTATCTGGGTCCCTTGTTCAAATCCCATAAGTGATCTTTTTTTTTCTGTTACATTTCACACTCAGTCTTACTAGTGAGTCTGTCCTCAGGCCAGACAGAACACAACATCTTCCACACGGTGAGCATCAGATCATCACCGCCACCACAACCAGTGCTGCTGCTTGGCTCACTGACAGCAGATGAGGCTGTGTGGGGTGACCTGCCCCCTCCACAAAAGAAAAACATACCACCTTCCACCAAACTTGAAGTGTGCTCCTGAGCACATAATGTTTTCAGTGTTCAGTAGGCCTACACTGAATGTTGAATATTTCATCAGTTGGTTTGCCTTTTATGTAAGTGTTTTTGTTAGAGATCTCATTGTAACCTCAAAATGGGATGCGTGAGAGTCACAGTCCAGAACATTTTGTATTGACGTGGCTGAGCTGTTTACTCTTTTAATCAATAGGACAGTCTGCCTTTCTGGTTATCCCACCCCTTCCTCCCTGGAAACAAATAAAAATGACCCTGGTTCGCCACTAGAAAACAGTGGAGGATTGCTGCCTGTTTTGGAAAGGATGGGGTTATTGGTCTGAGCTTAACAAAAGAAAAAGACAAGGAGCAAGGTTAAATCAACAGAGAAGATTGAACAGAAGAGATCACACTGAATGTAAAGGATAGTTTTCAACGTTTTCAAGAGTAGTTCAGATTTCTGGGGAGCTTGCAGCTCAAACCATGAAGCTGGAGGTTTTGATTCTGTTTTCGTTACTTTGCTCTGTGTTTGCTGCAGAAGGTAAGTGGGGTTTCTTCTGCCCAACAGTTGTGTGTGTGTGGGGTGGGTGGGGGGATTGCAGATGGCAGGAATGTGGTGGGGATCTGCAGAAACTTAGTTCATGAGGTGAAAATAAAAAAGTCTGACACAGTTCCAGGTAGAGTATGGGGAAGGTTCTGCTGGTCTGTAACATGTATTCCCTAAAGACAGAAGTGCACTAAACACATCCTGGTGGAACTCATGGGTCATGCACATTATGGTGCATGATACCACATTGTTCCCTTAGTGGAAAGGGTAGATAGGATGTTTAAGGTGGGTTGGTTCCTGATGATTCATCAGTATGTACTAAATACTGGCTAGCCAATTTCCCATTACTCCCCCCCCCGGGTGCGATACCACTATACAGTACGGGATAACGTATTACAAATAATTTTGCTGAGGCCCCCAGAGCAGTATTGTTGGGACTTAGACATTAGAATGTATCTGATTGTGCTTTTCTGAACTTGTAAACTGATCTGCGATGATACCTGCAACTGATATTTCCAATTGTATGAACATTTTCTTGAATAAAAATATATTTACAAAAGAAAAAAAAAGTGCACCAAAGAGTAAAATTACAACATTTAATGAGGAAACGTGTTCCTAGTCCACTACCAGGTATGCTCCATCCTAGGCTGTAAAAGAGAATACTTTTAGTTATTGAAATGTTTCACCAGGAGGGCACAATACAGTGGTCAGATAGGCAATAATAATAAAAATCAAAGGTCACAAAAATTATGCCATTCAGTCAGTGTTTCTTAAATGAGCCCGCAGTGGCTGAATGTGTGCAATGCACATTTTTTGTCTGTTTTCACAGAGCTTTTTAGATCCCTATTCCAAAATGAGATGTAATTGGCAATTTTCTTATCCTAAGATCCACATGGGTGACACATTTTAAGCGGAGACATGGACAAAACATCGACCACTAAAACTACTGCCTTGATTCAGTATTAATATGGAGGAGCAAACTGGCTTGGAAGAATCCAGACCTCCTTCAGTCTGACAGGATCAAAAGTTTTGGATCCTTAAAACCCAGTACAAGTGGTTTGACAGGCAAACTGGGCTAGGTGTGTTGCATAACAACCGAGGTGTAAAAAAAAAAAAATCTTGAAGTTTGTCATCAATGTGGTCACTAGAACCAACTTTTAGTAGTCAGTCCTCCTGGAATGGTAGCCATTTCATGTAATTTTACAGGGTAGGCATGCAGCAGCTACTGACCAAGCTATATGGTAGCTAACGTTGCCAATGCAAAAAGCCTAGGAAATAAAATGTCTGACCCGGAGGCCATCATGGTGGTGGAAGACCTGGACATAGTGTCCATAACTGAGTCATGGTGCACTGAAAATCATGACTAGGATATGCCCATACCTGGATACTCTCAGTTCAGAAGAGATAGAGAGGGGGAATGGGGTTTTCTTGTTTGTGAGGGGAGGTATCAAGGCTATAGAAGCGCAAGGGAACCTAGAGGCAGGAGGTGCTGTGGGTCACCCTAGAGACAGAAGCAGGGGTCACTAGTCACGCTGTGGTGGTATACAGGCCTGCAGCACAGGGGGAGGATTTGGACAAGGCATTAGGGGAAAACATTGGCAGGATGACAAAGAAGGGGGAGGTGCTGTTGGTTGGGGACTTCAGTCTCCTGGATGTGGACTGAAGCCTACCAGCTGCAGCTTTAACTAGAAGTTTCCTAGACCAGTTAGAGGGAGCATTTCTTAGGCAGCTAGTCAGTGAACCTACGAGGGATGAGGCAATACTGGACCCGGTGCCCACTAACAGAGACAGTGTAACAGATGTCACAGTGGAACAGATGTCACAGTAGAACAGATGTCACAGTGTAACAGAAACAGTGTAACAGATGTCACAGTGTAACAGAAACAGTGCAACAGATGTCACAGTGTAACAGAAACAGTGTAACAGATGTCACAGTGTAACAGAAACAGTGCAACAGATGTTGCAGTGTAACAGAAACAGTGCAACAGATGTCGCAGTGTAACAGAAACAGTGTAACAGAAGTCACAGTGTAACAGAAACAGTGTAACTGAAGTCACAGTGTAACAGAAACGGTGTAACAGAAACAGTGCAACAGATGTCACAGTGTAACAGATGTCACAGTGTAACAGAAACAGTGTAACAGATGTCACAGTGGAGCAGATGTCACAGTGGAACAGATGTCACAGTGTAACAGAAACAGTGTAACAGATGTCACAGAGTAACAGAAACAGTGTAACAGATGTCACAGTGGGCAGTCCCTTGGGGACCAGTGATCACTGTACAGTGTGGTTCAGTATTAAAGATGGGTATGGAAGCAAACCACAAGAGAACGAGGATCCTGGACTTTAGGAGGGCGGACTTTAAAGAAATGGGAAACTGCATTAGGAAAAGCCTAGCAGTGGTGAATTGCCATGGTGGAGTAGGGGAACAATGGAAACAAAGGACTGCATAGTGAAGGCAGTGTGCAGTGATGTGAGAGAGTTTTATTGAGCGTCTCAATTTCAGTGGCTCCATATAAACCGCTCATACTGAGAGCGAGTGGCAAAAAGCAAAGATGAGCAGATTACAGTGAGTGTAGCAATGAGCTGCACTTATTGGGACAGAATATAGGGATTTGTTTTGCCAAGCCCTGTCGAGCTGGCCATTTGGCATAGTGGCTAGGTCACTGCCACTTGAACTGGTGGACCTGGTTTCAGGTCTGGCTGTAGGGGACATTTTTTTTCCACTGTTTGGTCTTTTCTCCTGTGTCCGCACCCCCCATGGAGTTGATTATAAAAAATTTTGGGAGTGCAGGAGGCATAGCTCCCAGCATAAAAATCATTATTTTTTTGTGGCCATTGAGAAACTAAGTAACCATCACTGTTTTCGGTGGTCGCTATTATACTGCTCACCCTTTGACGTTGGGTGCTTTTTGGCTCGCTGTTTGTGGTTGGCGCAGTTAAATACTCACTATTATCACATAAAACTGTAAAGGCAACCAGACTCTGTGTAAAAGAAGTGAGTAAAAGCAGAAGAAGAAAAAAACAGTATGGTACTCTAGTGAGGTCGCCACAGAAGTGAAGAAAAAATGGTGGCATTCTGGAGGTACAAAAAAACACAGAGGGAGGAGGATAGGGAGATGTACCTGGTTAAATGGAGAGATTCAGGGAGGCAGTAGTGCAAACAGAAGACGGGATAGCAAAAAGACTTGCAGAAGGGGATAAAGCTTACTTCAGGTACATAAGTGAGAAGAGGAAGGCAAAGGAACCAATAGTAAGGATAAGAAGGTTGGTAGCTGGAGACTGCGCTAAGGAGAATCAGGAAGAAGCTGACATCGAGAACAGGTACTTCTGCTCAGTTTTCACAGTAGAGAAGGAGGGGGTTGGACCAACGAGGAGCAGCAGAAATACAGGGGGGGGGGGTGAACACAAGTTCATTTACAGAGGAAAGAGTCCTGAAAGGATTTGCAAACTTGAAAGGGGACAAGGCAATGGGACTGGAAGGGATACATACAAAGGTGCTAAGGGAGCTAAAGTAGGAGCTTGCTGCACCACTGATAGCCTTGTTCAGCATATCGAAAGAAGACAAGTTGAAACACGCTATGAACATTCGAGCAGGTGCTTGCCAGGAATCAGGCAAAGAAAACCACAAAGGGCAGCATTCCCAGAAAAAACTTCTAAGTAGTGAACTGTTAATAAATTAACATTCAGCCAGCCAGGTGGCACTGAGGATTGAGGTTCTGTATGCCACACCTCGCACCACGCCAGCAACCTGGAATCAGGAACGACCTCGGGTTACTGGGGGTCGGCAGGGAAGGGGGAGGATCGACCATCTGAAGGACTTCTCTCCTCTCCCGGGGAGGAGAGGGTTGTCATCCCACTCCTTGACTGCCCCCTAGTGGAGGCCAGAGGGCAGTGCTGGAGGTCGGGAGACACAGAAGTGTGGTTACGTGACATGCCTTCACACACGCATGTTCACGCAGTGAGGGGGAGGAGGTGTATGGGGAGAAAATGGAAAACAAGAACGGAAAAAAGTAATATAGAAAAAAATAAATAAATAAACATCCAGTAGTTAGATAATGACAGGGTAGAACCCACAGCACTAACTCCAGTGCTTTGAGTCTCGCATGACTCTTCATCAGGAGGTATGTCCTGACGAAGAGTCATGCTAGATTTGAAGCACTGGGGTTAGTGCTGTGGGTTCTGCCCCATCATTTTCTTACTGCTAGATGTGTTTGATTTAACAGTTCACTATTGAAAATTATACAATGGGGTATGAAAATCTTGTAACCTCATTGGTCAAAACATATCACATGACCATGGTATATCCTGCAATAACCCACGGCTGAGAAATGGCATTTATAAAAGATGCACTTAAACACATTTTAAATGTATTTTACACATGGGTCCATTGTATAATCACAATAAGGCACTCCAGAGTGTGGGTTATTGGCAGGGCCACTGGAAAATTGTAGAAGATTTTACCCCAAAATGCGGGGATTTTCTTGCAAAAATTTCGGGAAAATCGCAGGGGTTCACTATACATCCCCACTGCCCCCTAATAAATATTTTATTGTTTGCTGCAGCATGTATTGATCACATAAATTGTTAAGATAAATGTATTGCCACTTGTAAATGCTTTTAATGAAGAAAGATGTGTTTTTTTGAAATGCACTGTAAACTAATCATTATGTAACATATCTTCTAAAAATCAAGACATCTAAGCCATGCAGTGCTAACTAGATTTTATTCAGTAATTTACAGTTAGTCTGTACTGAATACATCCTGAAACAACATATTTTGCCAGTTTCTAGATGTTAAATAATGAAGCCTGTTTAAACTACTTGCTTTGGTGCAAGAAAAAAATAAACAGATAACCAGGGTGCCTAATAAAGGTCTAGTAAGAAAAATATTTATTTTGTTAAAATGATTACTGTTCTTAATCAGCACTGTAAGTACATTTTAAAATCCCATGATAAAAGTATCAAATCATACCAGTAGCTTTTCATTACATCATGCAATAGTTTTCAATACATTGTACTTTTGTTCTACTCGGTTTGCAGTGATTTTACTTGGGTTGCAATTATTTTGTCTATTTGAAGGTAACTGTTTAACTATACTTAACCTGTTCAGCATGTTATCAGAAATGTTTGCTTTTTGTAGGCTTTGTATGTGAGTATACAGTTGCGGCAGACTGACATGTAAGGAATCACTGTCACGAACCCCCTCAGAAGCACATTCACGTTTATAATCAGCAGGGCCATCCAAACTCTTGACACATTTGAATCAAAATCCTTTCAGATTGAAAGCATTTATACAAGGAAAATCTACCCTACCATTCAGAAACAAGCATTGTGGTCAAGGCTTCATTTAGGCGAATGGGGCACTTTGCACCTCTTCTCACACCTATTGTTTCAGTCTCTGTGTCAGAAAAAAGTTATCTGATAGTCTGCTTTAACACAGATTTTAAGTGTTCAAGTCTATATATGCATGACCAGAAGATTCTGAAACCAAAGCAGGGAAGTGAATCACATGAAAACAGAGTCACGTTTGACCCCTGCTCACCTCACACTGTACTGTTTTGGTCAAATCCAAGTCTGTGTACAATATCTGAGTAGATTTCCTTGAGAATTTAAATATTTTTATACAATTTCAGTCAAAAATTCCATAAATGTAAGAAATTGCAAGAAATTGCGGATTTTGTGGGGAGAAGGGTGAAAATTGCAGAAATTGCGGAAAAATTGCACCCGTAATTTTCCAGTGGCCCTGGTTATTGGTGGATTTACCCACTTCTTGTGTGGTTAAGTCACTTGGCTGCACCGCGTGACACACCACACAAGGCGTGGATAAAAATCCTCCAATAACCCACACCCTGTTGTGCCTTATTGCTTAAGTTTTTCTGGGAGTGTTGCCCTCTGTGGTTTCCTTTTTCAACATATCACTGGAAACAGGAGAGGTTTCAAGGGACTGGAGGAGAGCTGACATAGTTCCGTTCCATAACAGAGGCAGCAGGAAGGAGGCTAACAAATACAGACCAGTCAGTCTCACACCAGTTGTGGGAAAATTAATGGAGACCCTGTCAAAAGAAAGCATAGAGGAATATCTTGAATCCAAGGGGTGTAAGACCAAAGACAGCATGGATTCATGAGAGGGATGTCATGTCAGACAAATCTGATTGATTTCTTTGACCGGGTGCCCAGGGAAATAGATCAGGGAAGGGCAGTGGGCATGGCCTGCTTGGACTTCAGCAAAGCCTTCTACACTATACCGCATAGGAGACTGATAAAGAATTTGGATAGTTTAGGGTTGGGAGCCAAAGTTGTAACCTGGGTAAAAACAGGTTAAAGGACAGATGGCAGAGGGTGGTGGTAAATGGTATTCACTCTACTGAGGGGAAAGTGACCAGCAGGGTGCCACAGGGTTCAGTATTGGGCCTGGTTATATTCAGTATCTTCATAAGTGACATAACAGAGGAACTTGAAGGGAAGGTATGCCTTTGTGCAGACAATACCAAGCTCTGTAATAGGGTGTATACTCAAGAGAGGGTGTAGAAAATGAGTAGGGGCCATAGAAAACATGAGGAATGGTCAAGGGTATGGCAGCTGGGGTTCAAGGCCTAAAAGTGTAAAATCATGCACCTGGGGCATAGAAACACAGAAGCTGTGTATAAAATGAGGGGGAGAGTTACTGTCGGTCACTAAGCAGGAAAGAGACCTTGGGGTTCCGGGCAGTGTGGCAAGGCAGTGGGCAGGGACAGTTGGATGCTGGGGTGCATAGGGAGAGGTATTACAGGCAGAAGCAGGATAACAACGCTGTATAGATCATTGATGAGATCGCACCTGGAATATTGTGTACAATTTGGAGGCCGCATCTCAACAAAGACATAGACTGAGTAGAGACAGTCCAGTGGAGGGCAACTGTAGTGCAGCATGAGAGGGGTGCTGCACTTCTGAGGTGCCGCCTTTCGGATGAGACGTTAAACCGAGGTCCCATCTGCCTGGATTGGTGGTAGTTCAGGTGGATGTTAAAGATCCCATGGCACTTATCGAAAAGAGTAGGGGAATTTCCCCGATGTCCTGGCCAAATTTCCCTCATTCGCTAAAAATACCACCAACAGCCTAATCTGTTTCAAGGTCAGTTGGCGTTCATCTGTATCCCCTTCCCCTGGGTCGTGCCTGAAAATAGGCAGGATTTGTCTAGTGCACTTACCCAGTCAACAAAAACTAATAAATAATAAAATAAATAAATAAACTAAAATGCTACAGGGGTTGAATGACAAACTATACAAACAGAGACTGAGGGATCTCAACATGTACACCTTGGAGGAGAGGAGGGAAATCTCATGGGGATGAATAGGGTTCAAGTGGGGAGCCTGTTTCTTACGAAGAGGTGCAACAGAATAAGAGGGCATGCAACAAAGCTAGAAGTGGGGACATTTAAGAAGGACATGAGGAAATACTACTTTACCAAAAGAGTGGTGTATGCCTGGAACAGCTTGCCACCAGAGGTAGTAGGGGGAAAACAGTGGGTTTCAAACATGCATGTGATAAGTATGGGGGACTACAGAGACATGGGGGAGGGTTGAAGGAGACCAATTAGGGTCTGTTGAGATAGAATAAGAGGGGGAAAACTGGGCAGACTAAGTGAACAAAGGCAGTCTTTTTCGGCCAACAAATTCTATGTTTCTGTGTTTCTATTGCCTGGCCAGAGTTTTTTTTTTTTTTTTTTTACAGTCATGAATTCTATGCAGACCATATGTTGCCTGCCCACTCTAAGCAGCTTGAAAACTAGTACCTTTTCCAATCTGAATTCAGACAGCTTCCAACCAGCAATCATTTTGCCAGTCCCTGGTTACTGCACTCGTAACCCTGTCTGCAGTCCTTTGCGTTTCCACACACAAGAGCCCTGCTAACTTCCTGATGGTTCAGAATGCCACCCCCTTAATTTCTTGCTTGTTGTGTTTGGCATATTGGACATAATTAGGATCACTGATTTTCTGTTTTCAAAATTTGTCGGTCCTATTTGTCACAATTATATAGTCCCCCACCCACCCAAACTATAGGAATTGATGGTTTGCCCAAAAATGGATGACCGCCACGTACCCTGAAATATAGCCTATGTTGCAAGTTTTCTAGAGACTCCGTCTCATTCGGTGCATTTTTGGTGAGGGGAGTGACTAGAAATATTCTGGAAGACATTGACAGTTTTAGTGACTACAGACACATTACAAGGCAGATACTTGAGCCAAAACAAGCAAAAGAAGATGAAACAATGTGATTATATTCTGTAAACTTTCTTTTCAGACTCCTGTGTTGGGCGATGTCTGCTTGGATTTGACAGCAAGAAGAAATGTCAGTGTGACTCTCTGTGTCACTATTATGACAGCTGCTGTCCAGATTACCACTCAATCTGCAGAACAAAGGGTAAGCTATACCATATTACAGGAACTTGTGGTCAGGCTGCCAAGCACACACCGGATATTGTGCATCTGTTTCTTGGTCAAATGTTGACTGGAGCATCCCTAGGTGATGGTTGGGGGGGGGGATGTCTACACTGAAATCACATGCTAGCCATCAGACAACAGCCTTTCTCTTGGTAAAGAAGTGGGGCATACACATGCTATCACAGTCAAGAAAGCGAACGTGGGTCAAAAGGAAGGTAGTGAGGTCCAGGGGTGAGTTCATTGAGCTATGACCCACCAGGTCCCAGGTTGGGATCCCACCACTGCCACTGGCTTACTGTGTGACTCTGAGCAAGTAACTTGACCTGCTTGAGCTTCAGTCCCTCCCCGTTGTAAAATTGGGTGGCAGCAGGACATCTCCATGTGTGATACCCAAGTCTCGAACCACAGGTCGCAGTTGGGCCTGCAGGGAGACAGCAGAGCAGTATGTGTACTCACCTTTCCTGGGGAGGGATGGTGGCCCGTACTGTTGCGTACCTACCATATGGTGGCCCAGTAGATGAGGAGGCATGCAGTGGGATAGTGGCCCCCTCACCACCTTGACATCCAATACTTCCAGAATATCCAAATAGTTTCTGGAGGTAGCCAGGATCATGTAGAGCTACAGGTAAGTGGACAATTGGGGGAGGGGAAAAGAAAGGGTAAATTGGATGGACAAAGTCTGCCAAAAAAATGAGCAATAGCCATTTCAAGCATCACACCACCTGCTCACCCTTACCACTGCGTCTAAAATTGTTGTGATGTGATGTTTCTAAAAGATTTTTGTGATGCCAAGGGGTATGGCATCACTTAGTATGCTGCAAGACAGGTTCATGCCCCAAACACAGGATGTTATTGAAGAGCAGAGGCTTGCAGGGGTAAGCAAGGTAATACCCCAGGGAGGGTTAGCAAGTCCTGCTTCATTACTGCCTCCTATCCCTAGCTGGAGGCAGCATGTGCCATACTTCAGCAGGGGAGGCATGGGATGCAGGGTGGCGGTTGCACTTGGAGGAGCACAATGATGTCACAGCTCAATGTACTAGTGCTGGGAGGGTTGTAAAGAGGAAACTCCAGACCCCATGTCTGATGACAGCTGCCTGACCTCACCCATACCACTAGATCTGCAGTTCTCAAGTGTCCTTTCTCCAGAGAAGCTCCAATCACCCTTAGTCACACTGCAGTGCTTCCTCTTCATTTTGTAGCATTCCCAAATGATGGTGGTGGGTCCCATTAGGGATAGGACTAGAGCCTGGAAAAAGGTGGACCTCTCAGAGAGTTAGGGAGGAGGGAGCCTGGATCACAGTACCATGGGAGTAGATGGGGACATTGACAGGGACTGAAGGAATGATGGCAGGAAAGGCAGATGAGAATAAAAACAAAAACAAAGTCCAGCCCAGTGGCGCTGGCAGGGTGCTGCACACTCCCATGTGGGCAACCTGGGTTTATGCCGTAAAACTGCCTACCTGCTCTGGGCCAGTGAAGCTGTGGGAGTTCTGCAGGACCAGTACTTTCGGGATGTGGGGAGGATCTCAGACCATGCGCTGTTCGAGTCTCTCCTGTGTTAGCTTGTGGGAGGGGGGGCCTTGAATGCTGTTGGTGATGACATGTTGTATGGTATGGCTAGGATGGAATGGTGTCAGGCATCCCCTGTAAATGTGGGTAACGAGTGGGCTGACAACAGGAGTGAAAGTGCCCTACTTGACAAATGCTGCCTCCAATCCTGCTATGCCACTATCAACTGCATGACTGCCCTGCCCCATCCTGACATCGCTTCAAAGGTAGTTTTATTCCAGGAACATCGGGGGGGTCTAACCCATTGTGGAGAGGAGGAAGGGTGACCCACAGGGTGGAATGCTACCAGGAGCACTGGATCAGAGGTGGGTTCCTTCCAGGACTTGTGAGAATGGCAGGCAGCAGGATAGGACTGGCTGAAAAAACAGGTTGAATCTGGACAAGGTGCACAGGGCAGAAAAAGTAAGTTAAAAAAATCCTCTTTAAATGTTTACATAATGTGCTAAGGGTGGACTGCATGGCTTGGTTGGTATTGATTGAAGGAATCTTTCTTTCTAAGATCACTGAAATCCAATGGTTAGAACGTGAGCCAGGAGAGTTCTTGGTTCAAATGCCACCAGAACAACCTACCCACTGTGTGACACTGAGCAAGCCATCTGACTTCCCTCTTCATTAGTTCTCTGAGTGAACTGGATAGGAGCAGAGTCCCCACTAACAATGACATGTGTTATTTCAGTTGGGCTAGCCTGGGTAAATAGACAAAAAGTAAAAGCAAGTTGCAGAAGTGAGGTGCTCTACTTTCATGGAGGGTATGGGTCACATGGTATTCATGCCCCCTCCTGCCAGATGACTGAAGTATGACATTAATGTTGGCTGTGAAGGCAGCCAGTTACTCACTCTTCTGGATGGAGAAAGGATGTGGGCGCGGCAGTCCCAGTAACTGGAGTGGGGGAGGTGATAAAGAAGGGGAACAAATATGTAATAAAATTTCATGTTTGCAATTTTTCATTGTTGGCTCAGCAGCAATGGCTGAAGTCGTACACGTAAAATGCAACCTGAATGCAGATGCAAAATGTCTCTCTGTCTCTCTCTCTGTCTTTTGTAGTGGGGCGAGGGGATGTGTTTGAAATACCAGAGGATGAATTCAGTTATGATTTGGTCACGGACGATCCAACAGTCGAACCATTCACTGACGGAACACCACCTGGACTGCGGGAAACAGTAGTTCCAGATGGTAGTGTCCTGATCCCAGTGAAACCAGATTTGAATGAAAGCACTCCACAACCAGGACCGGAAGAAGCCACAGTCAGCCTCCATAACCCAGATGTGGGTAAGCTCCTAGAAATGATGGTCAAAAAACAGTAGCGGAATACCTGGAAACCAGTGGGTTGCAGGACACCAAGCAGCATGGGTTTGCGGCAGATAGATCATGCTAGACCAGCCTGTTGGCATTCCTTGATTGTTGACCAGAGCAGTCGACAAGGGACTGGTGGTAGTTGAGCTATATTTAGACATTTATTTATTTATTTATTAAATTTTGGTGACCAGGTAGGCCCACTGAGCCCCGAAGGTCCCTTTTTCAGGGGCGACCCGGGATAACAATACAAGATAAAATACAGTGGAGAAAAACTTTTGATTACATAGGTTGTTCAAGCATAAGGTGGTCACAGACAGTGGTTACAGACATGGTTATCATCATGACACAGTTTTGCCTTGGTAATCAATCAATCAATCACTCAAACTTTATTTTTAAAAAGGCGCTTTTCTTAAAACCAAGGCGCCTGTACAATTTCATAAAACAATAAATAAACAAAATCTAAAACTATTATAAATCAATAAAAGCTATGTTAAAAAGGTGGGTCTTCAAGGCTTCTTTAAAACTCAGGACAGTCGGACTATTTCGCACCTGACGAGGTAGAGAATTCCACAGGGTCGGGGCCATAAAACTAAATGATCTAGCCCCTGAAGTCTTCAAACGGACCCTGGGAATTTCCAGCAATCCCCGCCAGTGGATCGAGGGGCGGGAGGGACAGTAGGGGCAAAGGGAGCTCTTTCAGGTAAGTAGGTCCCTGGTCATGTAAGGCTTTATAGGTCAGCAAACCGACCTTGAAGGTGATTCAGCCAAAATACTGGCAGCCAGTGCAGTCCAGCGGAGCACAGGCATTATATGGCTGGATCTAGAAGAACCAGTCATACTGGCCGCGCTTCTGCACTAGCGCTGCAGACGGTGAAGCTCAACCCCGATAGCCCTAGGTACAGGAGTTGCAACAATCAAGGCGGGAGGTAACGAAGGCATGGATCAATGTTGGGAGATCTTCTGGAGGAACCAGGTGCTTCACCCTGGCGATATTCCTCAGATGGAAAAAGGAAGTTTTGACCACCGCTGACACCTGAGCTTTAAGCGTCAAGTGGTCATCAATTATTACGCCAAGATTCCGCACCTGATCTGAGGTCATCAGCGGAACGCCTGCAAGCCATAAGCCTGAGTGTGATCCAGCCGGCAAACCCGCCTCACAGCGACCTTTGTCCACAACCAACACCTCAGTTTTCTCCGGGTTTAACCTCAACCAACTCCCATTCATCCAATCTTGGACTTCTGCAAGGCAGTTATTGAATACCGACAAGGCAGCATCCTGGCCGGGCACAAAAGACATATACAGCTGGGTATCATCGGCATAGCAATGGAAACCCAGACCATATCGTCTTATAATCGCCCCAACGGCAGCTATACACCACAAATAACATAGGCACTAGAATAGAGCCTCATGGCACTTACAAGATAGGGAGACTGATGCCGAGGAAAATTCTCACACCACCCTCTGAGTCCTACCTTCGAGGTAAGATCTAAACCACCTAAGGACCATACCAGATAATCCACAGATGGACCGCAGACGCCTAACAGCACACCATGATCAACAGTGTCAAATGCTGCTGAGAGATCAAGAAGTACCAAGATAGAACGGGTCCTACTGATCTTCGCTATTAGGAGGTCATTTAGTACCAACAAGTGCTGTCTCGGTACTATGCCTCTTCCTAAATCCAGATTGAGAGAATCGTAGATATTGTTGTTGGTCAGATGATCCTCCAGTTGCCTTCGATACACCTTCTCAATAACCTTACCCACAAAGGGTAGGTTAGAGACTGGTCTGTAATTTGCTAGACAATCTGGGTCTAAGGAGGACTTCTTTAAAAGAGGCTTAACTATAGCCTCTTTAAGGGGATCTGGAAAGATCCCCATCTCCAGAGACTTCCAGACTATCAAAGCCAGGACTAGGCCGATTTTATCCACACAATCCACTAAGAGGCGTATGAGGCCAGGGTCCAAATCACAGCTGGTTGGTCGCAATGCTCGGATGACCATCACAATATCATCGATTTTGGGGAGGCTGAAGTCAGGCCATGCCAACTGGGTGTTCGACATCTCCAGCCGACCATCACTGCTCCCATTGGAGAGGGAAGAACGGACGTCTGATCTGATTTTGGCAACCTTATCTGCAAAGAAGAGAGCAAACTCCTCACACCGTTCTGTGGAAAAGGCCCTCCGGGCTGAAGACAGACTGGATTGCACAGTCTGTCCACAGTCCGAAAGAGCTGAGCTGGTCTATTCTGTGCAGCCGCCATCTCCCTGACAGGACCTCTGCCTTCTATACGAGAGATTGCAGATTGATAGGCCATATAATGGTCCATCAAACTAAGTCTGTCATCATCCAGACCAGACTTCGCCAACACCTCTCCAGCTCGTCCAACCCTCCTCAACTCCTCATGGTCTCATCAAACCATGGATACCTGGGGCAGAGTGAGAGGATGAACACGAATAGGGTAAGGAGAATCCAGGGCCCCCGTGAACCGCCCTATTATAGGCCTGTACTAGGTCACCTGGATCCAAGCAATCTATCGGAAGGTCCGATAGGTCCAGCACCGCCATCAGGTTATCCGGGGACACACCTGTACCAGACCATCTCCAAAGGGGCTGACCTAATAGGGGCAGCCTCAAAATTGAACCTAATGGAGTGATGGTCAGACCATCCGAGTGGTTCCACCACCAAATCAGATATCCCCATCCCCAGAAGGAACACCAGATCCAATGAGTTCCCACCAATATGGGTCAAGGAGGAAACTACCTGTGTGAAGCCCAGTGATAACATCAATTGGAGGAAGTCTTGACCAAAACGTGAGAGTTCATCGTCGACCCAAGCATTGAAGTCCCCCAGAACCAACCATCTGGGGGACCCCAACGTCAGGTCGACAATGAAATCTGCGACTTCCTGCAGGAAAACATTCTCGTCACCTGGTGGATGGTATACGAGAAGTATCCTGCACCCCACACCCTCGCCTAAAACACACTCAAAGGATCTGGTGACTCCAACCGGTACCTCCACCAGGCCCAATTCTGATTTAAAACAAATGGCAATGCCCCTGCCCCTACGATTCTGCCTCGGGCAGTGTATCACCGAGTACCCGGCCGGAACTGCTGCGGCTAAAACTGACCCAGCATTTCCATCCAGCCAGGTCTCGGTGATGCATGCTAGGTCAGCTGACCCAACAAGATCGGCTATAATGGCCGTCTTGTTTTTAATAGACCTAGCATTGCACAACACCACCCGAGCAGGATGAACCTCCGATGATGACTGCCTTACCTGCTGATAACCAGAACCCTTGGGTATGGGCACAAGACATAGTGATATACATGAGGTAGCATTGGTCCCTAGACATCAGCAAGGCCTTCGATTTGGTGCCACTTAGGAGTCTGCTAAAAAAGTGGAGGACCTAGGGACAGAGGAAGGGCTCATTAGGTGGATTGGGAGCTGGCTGGGAGGGAAGCAAAGGGTGGTGGTAAACAGGATCAAATCAGAAAACAAGGGGGCTACGACAGGAGTGCCACAGGGGTTGGTTGTGGGTTCCATCCTATTCAATATGTACATTAGTGACATCATGGAAGAGCTTTGTGGCAGGGTGGACAGCATGGAGGGAGTCAAGAAAATGAGGAAGGGCCTAGAAATGCTGAAAAGACGGTCTAAAGTCTGGCAATTGAAGTTCAATGCCAAGAAATGCAAGGTAACGCACATTTGCAAAACAAAATCCAGCCACAGACTACTGGATGGAAGGTCCAGATAGTCAAGACAGAGGAGGAAAGGGACCTAGAGGTGATCATAAGTAATTGCCTCAGAACTTCTGGTCAGTGTTATGAAACATACAATGAAGGCATCAAGGATGCTGGGCTATAAAGTGAAAGAGTTTGATAGTCGGACCAGGGAGATGGCATTACAGGCCACAGGAAGGCCACACCTTAAGTACTGTGCCCAGTTCTGGAGTCCACATCTAAGCATGGATAGAGACAGCTGGGGGTGGTGCAGCACAGGGTTGCGAAAATGATGCAGGGGCAGCAAGGCAGATCCTACAAGGAGAGGCTGGCAGATCTTAACATGCACATGTTGATGGAAAGGAAAGGGGGTGGATATGATCAAAACCTGCAAATTCCTAAGGGAAATAAACAATGTGTTTTTATCAGGAATGAAAACACTGTAATAAGGAGTCACAGGTGGAGATGGTGGAAGGGGGATTTAAGAGGGGTTTGAGGAAGTATCTATTCACTGACAGTGTGGTGGGAAAATGAAATGACTTACCAAGGGTGGTGGTGGAGGCAATGTCTGTTGTCAGTTAACCTTCAAGGAAGGCTAAGATAAATTTAGGGGGACTGCTAGTCCCTAATGGGGGTAGGTTGCAGGGATGGGGGTGTGGAGAGTGGAAGAGTTGGGTGGCAAGATAAGGTAATCGGCCAATCTGGCAGTAAGCCAGTAAGGTGCAGGAAGGGTTTGGAGAAGACTGTATGGACCTTGGGTCTTTATCTGCCATCATTTTTCCGCTTCTGTGTTTCTTCTAGATATTGTCCCAGTGAAGCCAGAAGAAGAGGTACCAGCTGACAATGAGGAAGTATGTAGTGGGCAACCATTCGATGCCTTCACTGACCTGAAGAATGGGTCCATTTATGCATTCCGAGGTAAGAAAGCTACATCAAGGCCTCATATCTGGAAAAATGTCCACAACATAAAGTGCTTGGAGAAAAGAGATATTATGTAACCTTAACTGCCAAACTGAGAAGCGGGGGTCCAGTGAATGGAGCACTGAAATGTGAAACAGGTCACAGGTTTGAATCCAGCCACTATCACTGATTAACTCCCTACGCTCCGTCCCTCCCCATTATAAAATTTGGTAGAAGCAGAGACACCCCCCCCCCCACAAACAAACTATTGCATCTCACTTGGGTTATCCTTCAAAATAAAATGCAAAAAAATGAAAAATAACAAAGACACAAAGGTTTTTGTTCTGACAGTATTTGTGGTGCATTTCCAGCATGCATGATGATCTGGGGTCTGAGCCCAAGATTAACAATCTAATGGTCCGGGTTGCTTGATGGCTCGGTGAACAGCGCATTGCAGTCCTTCACTAGCAACCAAGGTTCAGGAATGGGCCCTGGAGCTGTATCTGGCAGCCCATGGAGCTGGGTGGCACTGCCAGATGGCAGAACTTCCAGCCCAGGGTGGGGGTTGGCACTGGGTTTCACAGCAACCCATCTGGTGGGCAAAGCGTGACATTGCCTTCTCTACAGAGGGTTGCTATGTGCTCGCTCAGACTGGCACTGAGCAGGAGGAAGATGGGACCACGGGAGAAAAATGGGGGGAAAACTCCATGTACCATTAACTGAGTGAATGAAAGTCCTTTGCAATCTCGGTGTCTCACTTCATGTTGATCCCAGCTGGCTATGATGGGGGGGGGGCAGAAGACTGGGCTGAGAGACTGCCAGCATGCAAATTTGATGGTAGAAGAAGGTGATGGCTTAGTGGCCAAACAGCTATACATGTGGCCCCCTGAGGGAGCCTCACCTCAGATGAGCAATGTAGGGGTGCTTGACGTCCATGTGTACATGTCCATGAACAAATACATTGTTACTAGTCTTTATCACCATGCCACAATGTGTGCACCACTTGTTATGTTTTAGCAGTGCCCCCTGAGTGACCACAAGGAAAGGGTAGGGGAGTGGGGGTAAGGGAAAATGTTCACCAGCTCTAGATGGCACCACATAACTTAATGTGCGTGCATGAGAGCCGTTATGTGCGATCCTCCTCGGGGTGGGACAAATGAAGGAACGATTCTCTGGAGCCACAAAATAACACCCATTACATTTAGGATTTGCACAGCCTACTGCACCTCTCACTACCCATATGGGTCTCTAGAGAGTGGACAAGCCAGGCAGTTGGAAGGTGAGGGTCATTGATAGGGCAGTCAGTCTGGATGGTTGCCAGAGTATGTGGAGGCCTGGGACGGGAAGGAAAAAGTACATATATAAAAAAACGAAACAGAAGGAAACTAACTTTGAAATCTCTCTCTCTCTCTCTCTCTCTCTCTCTCTCTCCCCTCTCTCTCTCTCTCTCTCTCTCTATCCTCTCCCCAACCCCCTACAGGGAAATACTTCTATGAACTGAATGAAACCAGTGTGATGCCTGGCTACCCAAAACTCATACAAGATGTTTGGGGTATCGAAGGCCCTATTGACTCAGCTTTCACTAGGATTAATTGTCAGGGAAAAACCTATATCTTAAAGGTACAGTAAGTGTGAATTATGTTGCAAACAATTTATGGGCCGTCATGTAGACTGAGGTTTCTATTTTTTTACAAACTCCATGGTCTGATGATTGAATGAACCTTGAGGGCAATGCTGACATGGCTTATACTATCAATCTGAGAAGAGTGCAAAAACAAAACAAAAAAAATTTACAAACCAAAAAAAAAAAATTTTTATAAACTTTTTTTTTATTTCCTTGGCCCCTTACTACGAACAGCAACCTAGTTTTCCAGTTTCAAAGTAAATATATTACAGCATACTGTGAATTACATCATATACTAGGTTTTTGTACTGTGTATCTCACCAAATTACATACATATACTCTAAAGCTTCAAATGCAGTGCAGGGGATCAGTGCCAAAGTGTGAAGGCAGTGTGAGCACTGCTGTAATACACAGCTACGTTATACTCATGGGTTATGGCAAAATCACTGTTTCTCAAACCAGCTCGATATAGGTAAAATCAGATGTTACATAAGTTATAACCCACGACAGGGCACGTATTTCTAGAGAATTGATGCGCGCTCCAGGTAAATTGGAAGGCACAAGGCCAATGGTTGAAGGACTTTCAGTGCAGCAGGGAAGTGCTTTAATTCACAAGAAACCCATGACTTGCAGTGTCGTATTAGGTTTATAAAACTGAAAAAGGTTTTATTTTCTTGTAGTTAGATTGTTGCTATTTAGAATATGTGAGTTTGGTAACAAAGGCTGAGGGTCTTTGAATGAACCCAGGAAGTGCATTTATTTTGAAGAAAACTATATCCTAAAGGGTTTTGTGTTTAAAAAAATGGAAAGGTTTTTATTGCAGTGGAAAAATGTTTTATTTTAATTTTATTTAGTTAAGCTGTTGCTAGGTAGATTAGGGAAGGTTAGTTATGAACTCTATATATCGCAAAGATTAACGAATGGTAAAGTAATGTATTTAGACCAACGAAGTTGTTAGGATTCTGAAAACTTCTGAAGCCTGTTTACGTAATAAGGCACAACAGGGTGTGGGTTATTGGGGATTTACCCACGCCTTGTGTGGTGTGTCACGAGGCACAGCCAAGTGACTTAACCACACAAGACATGGGTAAATCACCCAATAACCCACACCCTGGAGTGCCTTATTAAGGTTACACAATGGACCCATGTGTAAAATAAATTTTAAATGTGTGTAATTATGTTTTTTTATAAATGCCATTCCTCAGCCATGGGTTATGCAGGATTTACCCATGGTCATATGACATGTGACATGTTTTCACTAATGAGGTTACAGGATTTTCACACACCATTGTATAATTTAGAATAGTGCTTACATCATTTCTAGAACTCTGCTATATATACTGTAAGTATGGATGCCAAGGTAGCTCTGTACTCTTCAAGACTGTCTCCTCCATGTTCTTTGGGTGAGAGGAATGCAAACTGATGAAGTGCGACTGGCATGCAAAGGACCCAAGCAGCAGCACTCTTGAAGAGTGTCTAGATGCCTTGGTGTACAAATTAATATTTTAGAAATCATCGGATTTATAAAATATCAATAAATGTTACTCAGCCAAGTGGCAACATCTTGTGGCGCACTGCAGACCTGGGTTTGTGTACCAAACCATACTCCCCTGCCCTGGGCTGGTGGGATCTGGAGTGCAGTCAGCCATATAGCAAGCTGACCTTGGGAATGGGAGTGGGTGGGGGGGGAGAGTAGTATCCTGCTCTAGGAGCACCACCTGCAGGATACTACTACTCGCAGGGGTGGTTTTAGGACAGGGGTGGTTTTAGGACAGAGATCATGTAACAGGGTGGGACAGAGGATAAAATACTGAACGTAAAGCTGTGTGAAATTGTCAAATTCTGTTTCTGCCAGAAGTCTGTGGAATTTTGGAAATGTTGCCTAATTCTGCAGAATTGCATTAGAAGCAGAATTCTGGCATTCTGAAAGCTGATTTTTATGTTGGCTCGCATTTTGCGCCAGCCAACATCTTACAGTAGTAGCAAATTTGGAGGTGCAGTCGCTGTGGGCGAATGCAGGGCACGCATCAGTAGGTGCGTCCCTCATTCCCCAATAAGTCAGCATGCAGGCGCTGACACCAGTAATATGTAAAGTGGTCACCACATCTAAGAAAAGTGCTGCTGCAATAAGAGGCAAGCTCGTCATGCAGTGGCACAGTAACACGCCTCCTGATGTGCCCTTCCTGATGAAATATTCCAATAAACATGGCGGCAGTGACTGCCGCCACCTGCCACAATGCCGACTTCAGGGCTGCCCAGTCCCCCTGTCGGCATGCCCCGACCCAGTTCATGTGCAGATGGGGGAGCCCACTCCCCGTCGGCATAACGCCCCCCTCCCATTTTAATTGTGTGCCAAGGGGGTGACCAATCCCCCTCGGCATCATGCGTCCCCCTCCCAACAGTCTTTCTTGGCCGGGGGGGGCTCAATCCCAGTTGGCTTCAGTACCCCTGTACCCAGTTCAGTTTGCCAATGGGGAGCTTACTCCCCATCAGCATAATGACCCCCATTTGTTGTGTGCCAAGGGGAGTATCCAATCCCCCTCGGCTCTTGCCCCCCACTTGGTATGTGCCGACAGGGGTGCCCAATCCCCCGTAGGCTCTTGCTCCCCAAAAACACTTGAGTGGCACGGCTGGGAGCCCACCCCAGCGTGTCAATGTCCCTGTAAAAAAAAAAACCTTCCAAGGATGCTTTTTTTTTTAACCTGTAAAACAGAAACGGTCCCTCACTGAGTCCGTGGCCCCTTCCCCAACCCGCGCCCACCCTCTGTACACCCTGCCTCCCCACACACCCCTCACCCCATACTTAGCTCCAGAGCATGGCGCGACGATCTTCGGTGGACCAGGAACACGTCTGCACTCTTCAAAGCCGACTGCGAACTGAAGAAATGCCGGTAAGCTGTATAATGGCATAAATAGGGTTTTTTCAACTTTGGTGCATATTTCGGGCATTTTTGGGAATTTTGGCACCACATTTTTAACATAGGGTTATTGGACCCCTCCTCATGAATTCAGTCACTGTCATGGCGTTATTCAGTCCGGAAAGGTAATTTCACGATCACTGCGTGGAATCACCTTTCAGGACTGATTAATGAAACAACAGCACCAGTGTTCATGAGGTGGGCTCTCAAAAAGGCTATCTTGCAAATTTGGTGAAAAAATCAAAAAAATTACTTTTACGCGCATGCGTTGTGCAGTTTCCACGCACGCTCATAACTCTGAATTTGTAATATTTTCACTCCAGATTTTCAACATTGGCATTTTTCCACACCTCCCTATGAACAGTATAGCTGTCATTTTACATATCCTGGCCGAAATGTGTTTTCGCGCTTCCAGCGCAGAATACCACAGTCGCTGAGGGAAATCAGTTTTAGGGACAGATTAAGAAAATGACAGTGACACTGTTTATGAGCAAAGGTCCTAAAATGCCTATGTTGAAAATTTGGTGATGAAAGTCCATAAAATGACTGTGTTACAAGCATGTGTTGCGCCAGTTTCTATGCACCCTTGTAACTTCGCAAATCTGCAATATTTTCATGCCAGATTTTCAAAACTGGCATTTTTCACATCTCCTTATGAACAGTACAGCTGTCATTTTTCACATCCTGCCTGAAATGTTTTTTTGCACATGTGGCACATAATGGAGTGGTCGCTGCAGGAAATCAACTTTTGGGACAGATTAACAAAATCACAGTGCCACTGTTCATGAGGGGAGGTCCCAAAATGCCTATGTTGAAAATGTGGTTAAAAAAATCCCCAAAATAATTGGGGGTTACGGATGTGCATTGCACAGTTTCTATGCATGCTCATGATTTCAATTTGTCATATTTTCACTACAGATTTTCAGCGTTGCCATTTTTTTACACCTCCTCATGAACAATACAGTTGTCATTTTTCACAACCTGCCCAAAATGTGTTTTCGTACCTGTGGCGCCAAATGGCGTAGTCACTGTGCAAAATCACCTTTCGACTAACAAACTGATAGTGCCACTCTTCATGAGGTGGGGTCACAAAAAGACCATGTTGAAAATTTGGAGTGAAAATACCAACAAACGCCTATGGCATTAGGGTTTTCAACTGTAACACCCACCCTGTAGAGACTGACAGGCGTCAGGGGTGTGACTTGGGATCATCGGCTGTAATGCTCATGCCATTCCACCACCACCCTGCAGCCAGTGACAGGCATCGAGGTGTGCGTTGGAGTGTTCAGCCCCAAAGTTCACCCCATTCTCCTATACTGCACCTATCTCAGCGTATTTCCTTATGGAATGGGGTAAGTATGAGGCCCAAAGACCCCAAAGTACACCACAACACTTGCCAGTGTCTACAGGGTAGGCTGAGGTAAAATGGCATGAGCGTTATAGCTGACAATCCAAAGGCACACCTAGTGAAGAAAGTGAACAAGAACGCACAGGAACTCAGTTCCTGTACCTTTTTTGCAGCACGAACGGAGTTCCTGTACTTCTTCCCACTGATATTGGAACTGAAATTCTTAAAATAGCAATATAATGGTAATTTCTGGGCCTGTGATTTGAAATCAGGGGTTTCCATGACAAACTTCAGCTCGTACAATAATGTAATTGTCCTAGATATATTGGATCTACTAGTACCATACAAATAGATATGTCTTGATTGAAAGTTATCCTTCAGACGGAGGATCTCCATTCTGCGTTTCATATTTTCTAATGTCTGACTTTCTGTACTTCTTGTCTACCACTTTCACCACTGGGTACACCCCAACGCCTGTCAGTCTCTATAGGGTGGGGGTGGGTTAGCGTCAGTTCAATACTTTACTGCCATTCATATTATGCATCTCTAACACCTGCACTACCAATGCCAATGCCAGCGAGACAACATTCAGCATTGACAAATGCTTGTTTTTTTTGTGAAACTGTAGAGTAGTAATCCACGGTTTACAGAAACTGTGGAATAGTAGTCAGCGATTTGCATAAACCGCAGATTTATTTTCTGCAAAACTGCAGAATAATGTTCTGTGGATTATGTAATACACAGCATTTTATTCTGCGTTTACATAGAAATGCTTTTCTGAATCCACAGAATTAAAAAAAAAAGAAATTTGCCCCCCAAAAACAACATTTTGGAAGAAAAATTGCCATTCCGCACAGCTCCAACTCAGCTGTGCAACAAGAGATCAGAGGTTAGAATCCCACCACAGCAACTGCCTCATTGTTTGACCTTGAGCAGGACACCTGAACTTCCTATGCTTCAGTTCTTCACAGCTGTAAAATGGAGTAGAAGCAGAACCCTCCTATCCCACCACCACATAAAAAAATGAGGTGTTGCATCTGAGGTTAAACTAAAAAAAGGAGGAACCCCACATTCTGAGCACAAAGCTCTACTAATAACCTAAAGTAGCTACCACATTCCCAAGCTCTCACCCCTCCCAACCTACAATCATATTCTCACTGGAAATAACCCTTGACTCCTTGGAGTCTAAGCTGGATCCTTTACAGCCTGTCCTTCTAACACTGTCTCATACAAAAGGGAGATGTATGAACCCTCAGTAGATTTAGGCTTAGTATGTTGAATATATATATATTTTTTATTCTTTGGTAACCAAGTAAGGCCCACTGGGCACAAGTCTTATTTACAGGGGCAACCTGACAGCACTGAGGAGATTAAGTGACTTGCTCAGAATCACACAGCACACAAGTGGAGGTTCTGGGAATCAAACCCAGGTCTGCTGGATGTACCAAACTCATTCACAGTTCGTTATTCTAACCTCTAGGCTATACTGCCTGGTTACCCTAACCTCTAGGACAGGGGTGTTCAACCTGTAGCACACGAGCCACATGTGGCTGTCGAAACAGTTTGACATGGCTCGTGAGAGCCCACTGAAGACACGGGGCCCAATTTTCAAAGGTTGACGCAGAGCTCATATCAAGCCCTGTATCAGCCCTGATGTTTGGCGCAACTGCGCCAAAGTTCTTTGATGCAACTGTCAGACACCTCAGACTACGAAAAGTTGGCTGACAATATGCAATGCCAGAGTTCACACTAGAGCTCTATGGCTGCTCTAAAGAACTATTTTTTAAAATTATATTTTTAAAATTGTATAAATAAAATAAATACATATAAATAAAATAAACCCCTGATGTATTGTATGCTATTATTTTACCTCCTAAATGTGGCTAAATATGCACATGGTACAGTCCTTATGGTGAAAACTATTGTTGTGGCTCGCGTCTCAGTACGACATTTTTTTGTGGCTCACACCCATGAAACGGTTGGACTCCCCTGCTCTAGGCTATAATACTCACCACTTGAAAAGGTTTCCTGTGGTTTGCCAGGAGTTCACTTAACTCCATTTTGGGCTGGTCCGATGGTGCTGAGGGCTGAGGCACTGGACGCCACACCTCGTGCCACCCAGCGACCTGGGTTCGGGAATGGACTCAGGTCGTTCAGGGGGCAGCTGAAGAAGTAAGGATTGAGCATCCAGAGGACTGCTGTCCTTCCTTGGGGTGGGGGGTTTGTGTGCTGCGTGCTTCAGCACAAGAGGGGTTCAACCCACGCCCAGGTGTGCTTGGTTCATGGAAGCAGTTGCTGCGCATTGCATGGGCATGGGGGCAGGGGAGAAATGGAGGAAAATCAGGACCCAGCAGGACCCATGACGGCCCGATGGGCTGGAGGATGCATTCGGGGTCAGAGTCTTCTGCCGGTCCACAGAGAGCTGACAAATAATGTTGTGATAAAAAAGCTCCATTTTGGAAGTCTTTGACTTCCACACTTAAAGCAAAAATTCCTATAATTAAGGGGGAGGAAGTATTTGACTCCAAAATGGGTAAAAGGACAATTAGGTGACAGCTAATGCAATAGGCATGAAAGTCAGAAACGCTTGATTTTTCTGAAAGAAGGGTATTGCACTAGTAATATTTGCTGTAAGTGATAATGTGCTAGTTGCTCTTTATATGTAGCAATATTGTAACTGTCGAATGAAAAAAGTATGAGCTTGAATGCTGAGTACTTTATGCTCATGAGACAATCACATTATTGCAGAGAATAGGGAGCCAAATAGCACATCATCTCTATTATGTTTCATGTGTTTGAAAAAGGCAATCTTGTGACAATCTTCCAGGAATCAGTCTTCACCATTTATTCACACTGATGGGTCTTAGCTGGAGGTGCTAGGACACCATGGGAGCAATGTTTTTTATAGCTTGGGAGGGGACCTATGGTGCTGGCACCACCCACAAGGCTGACATACTAACGTGCACGTGAGCCAGCCAGTAACTGATGTTGGCCCCTCCCCTTCTCAGTTCTGCTTTTCCTGCTGTAGAGTCTATACCATGGGAGCAGCTGTAGTCAAAACTGCATCACAGCATTTTTCCTCAGTTCACTGCTGCTTATCGCTTCCTCTCAATGTCAAAAACCTTTCTGGCCCCGTTTTCAGTTCCATATTACTTGCAGTTCTGTTGTTTTTATAGTTCAGCATCAAATTTCTTCCTTCTCATTTTTCTTGTTTTAGTCCTTCAAAATGCCAAGTTCAAAGGGGCAGAACAAGAAGAAAGTCTGTGTCTGTATGCCTCTGTGCCCCTGCGGGGGCCCTGTCATAGCACTGGACTGGCATCTGAAGTGCTATACTTGACTATGACATGGATAGATGTGACACCTGCTTCCCCATGGATGTGAGTCCTTGAATTCCACACACTGAAAGTGGGGTCATTCACCCCCACTTTTGGAGGCGATGCCAAGGTAAGGTTTCTGGACCTTTCCCCTAGGCCCTTTCCCAGTACCTGTGGTACTGAGGAAGACCAAGATCCTCCCTGCACTCTCCTCACTGAGATATCAGAGGGCCGGGGAGGGTCTGGTGGACAGTCGACTCCCTCCGGGGGGGTCGGCTGAGCAGCCCTTCCAGTCTGTCTGCCCTCCTGGGTAGCAGGCGCCCTGTGGTGAGGCCGAGTTTTGTTTTTATGTTTTTTTTTTTTGTCTTTCTCTCCTGAGCTGCCTGCCACCCGTTATCTCATTTTGGTCATGGACATGGGGCTTCCCCCCTCCCGGCGGCCAGACCCTCTGATTCCCCAAATTGCTCCCCGGGGTGGGGCTGCAGCACCCCGGCTTAGCACCGCAGACTCAGGATTGGTCAGAAGGCCGGCCTGGGGGGGGGGCTAATTGAAGCCCGCAGCGAGCGTCATCTATGATGGCTGGCAGCTCCTCCATTTTTTCTGGTTTTCTGGGGGGCGGGGACGTGCAATGACGTCCTGTGTCCACCCGGCCCCCTGGAGTTCTGCTATGTGCCAGTAGCTGCAGTACCCCTGGCCTCCACCAGGGGTCTGACAAGCGCCAGACGAAGCCCCAACCCTCCCCCGGAGAAGGAGAGCAGTCCACGGGTCGCTCCATCCTTCTCCCCCCAGCCGGCCCTCCAGCGACCCGAGTCCATTCCTGAACCTGGGTCACCGGTGTCGCAAACGGAAATCCCACCGCTGTGCTGACAGGCCGGCATGGTGAGGCCTAAGTTATACAGTTGGTCTCCACTGGTGAGCACCTTGGTGTTGTAGCCTGGTGCCGGCCCAACTTCTGGTACCACCCCCAGTACTGGTGAGCGGGGCAGTGCCGTTTGCGAGACTGGGTCTCCTTCTGGCACCGTCTGTGGTGCCAGAAAGAAATCTGTTCCAGAGCTGATCCTGACCTTGTGTCTGAGTTAGTGGCCATCTCCTCCTCTGTGCGCCCTTGTGGCCTGGGGGGGGAGGAGGAGGACATTGGCCTTGAACTCCAGGACGGCAATTATGGCACCAACCATGGGCCCAGTTCCAAGCCCAGTGCTAGTGATGGTGCTGCCTCTAATGTTGTGCTTGGAACTGGTGCCGTGGACAGTGTCAGGACTGGTTCTAGTGCTGCCTGTGATGCTGATTCTGGTCTTGGTGCCATCCATGGTGCTGGCTCAGGATGCAGTGCAGTTCTTGGTGGTGGTTCTGGTCCTGGTGCTGTTCACAGTGCCAGGTGTGGGGGGTGGTTCTGGTGGTGACTCTGGCTCTGGAGAAGGGCTTGGTGAGGGGGGGGCAGTACCAGCCTTGGTGAGGGGATGGGACCTGCCACTGGACCTACTGCTGTCCCTATGACTGGTGCTGGAGGCTTCCAGTGACCCGGTGGCTCGTTTCTCCCTGGAACTGACTGACACTGTCACTGGTGAGGCTCGGGGGCTGCCCTGTTGGGCATGTTCAGCTTTACTCTCCTCACCCTTAGGTCTCCCCCCCAAGAGCACCATCTGGGTCAAACCTCTGAGACTGGCCAACTGCACTCGAGTGAGTTTGCCAGGTCCTCCCCTCCACCCGGAAGACATCCCCTGAGCACTCCCACAGCCCTGGCAGAGAGCCTGGAGCCTCTGGCTTCTACATCCCTCCTGGTCCTCTGCCACCTCTCCCTGAATTGCCCTGTATTATGGGTCCTCTTGGGCCCATGACCTGGCATCAATACAGAAGAATAGCTGGTGTCCTGCACCAGTATCACCTACAGTCTTACTGGGCCTAGTTCAGGCCCATGGCCCCAGCACCATCATTCTCCACATCTAGCTCCTTCTCTCTTACTTCCTCCTCTGAGGAAAAAGACGAATAATCTACATACCAGCAGTTCCCCATGGAGATGCTGAAGTTACTGAACATGTTTTTGTTTTTTTTATAGGTCACAATCTTGTTACCCTCTTGCTAAGATGCCTTGGATATTTCAGTGATGACACTTTTGTCATCCCTCCTTGGCCTTGAGAATTTGAGAAGGTATCCACGAATGTTTGGCTCCATCTTTTCTCCCCTTCTCCAGCCTCAAAGGATGTCCAGAAGAGGTACTGTGCTCCCACAGGGTCTACAGGAACTATACCTCACTCGACTTTGGGGGTCTTGGTACTGCAGACCCCCACTGGGCCTAAACACACTGTGCATGACCATTCTTTCAAGGCTGATTCTGCAGAGGTAGATCCCTGGGGGAGGAGGGCTGTCACTGCGGCATGCACCATCATGTGCATTGCTGCACACCAGGCACATCAAGCAGCTTACAACAAGCTCTTAGCATTGAAGCTAGGGCAGGTCCAAGCTTCAATGCTTGACTGCAGGTCAACCCAGCAAGCCATTTGCCTTTCTGCACAGGACCTGGAGTTGGTGAGGCACCAGTCAAGGGCATTGTACCATGTTGTTGTTTCTGTCAGCTGTATTTTGTATCTTGCTGTTGTAAATTTGTTTTATTGTATTTTTAAAATGTTTTGTATGATATGTGTGTTTTTATTGTGCAGCACCCAGAGTCTTGGGAGATGGGTGCTATATAAAAAAATATCTATCTATCTATCTATCTATCTATCCTATCTATCTATCTATCTATCTATCTATCTATCTATCTATCTATGTGAGGTAGCGTCCGGGTCCATAGAAACAGCAGTCTGCATTCTGTGGACAGCATGGTTTCGCCTTTCCCAGTTGGCACCTCTGGCCCGGCATAAAGTGCTCAAATCATATTTCAAGGGGACTAATTTCTTTTCCTGCAAGGTCAAGCATGAGTTGTTGGGGCACCCCTCTGCTCCCGGGCCACAGTAGCCTCCACCTGCTCCTGACTACTCTTGGATCCTGCTGGACCTGTAAGGAGTCCCTGCCCTGAGGGGATTTCCCTCCCCACAGAGGGCCGAGGGATATCTTTGCTCACGATGAGCCAGCTCCTCCCTTTTTTTGTGAATGCTTGGTACTTTGATCCCTGAGTGTGAAGAAATGGTGAAGACTGATTCCTGGAAGATCTTAAAACTACATACTCACCATAATTTTTTTTTTTTTGTGTCTTCTATTTCTTCTCCGGCAGACCAGGACATCTCTCGGAAGTACCAGCTCAACCACTGGCCTCTACTCCGAGCCTAAAACCACCCTCCCCAGGAGACATGTTACTGAGCACCCCGTCCTGGACCCATGGACTTGTTCAGTCCCCTGGGTAACCCCCCTCTGGGGAGGGGGGGAGGGTAGGGCCCACCCCACCGACCTGGTGGCCTTTTCTGTGATTATAGGAAAGGTGCCTGAGCTAGGTCGAGAAGCTCGGGAGAGCCGGTGGAGGGTTAGTCCAGCAATGGGATGTGGGCCTCAGTTCCTGGGGTCTCTGTTGCCTCCCTGGTCCTCTGGGGTTTTCAGCATAGTGTTTCCCCCGCGGGATGCAGCATGCAATGATTCCTGTGCGGCTTCCACCACTCCTCTTATGCTGTTTTTTAATGTGCTTGTGTTGATTGTCTTGACAGTTATGTCTGCCATTGTACCTCATTATTGTCATTGATGTCTTTGCTGCACTACTGTACCTGTACTTTCCCAGGTCGTGCCTGAAAATAGGCAGGTTTATTGCCTAGCGCACTTACCTGGTCATCAAAAGCTAACAAATAAATCGTCCCACCCTCTATGACTTCCTTTGCACTTGTGCTTCCTCGAGTCTCCACTGGAGACCGCTACAGAGCTGGGAACTCCCTGCCACCCACCCCGGGAGAGGAGAGCAGTCCTCATGATGCTCAATCTTCTCCCTCCCCTGCCGACCCAGGTCTGTTCCCAAACCCGGGTCACCGGCGTGGCATGAGATGTGGTGTCTAGCACCTCAACCCTCAGCACCACAGGGCTGGCTACTCACCGTAATTGTTGATCTACCAGAATATCTTCACCATTCAGTCACACACTCACCAACCATTCCTGTTCAGGTAGGACTAGGGCCTCTGGAAAGCTCTCCCTGTTGTGCCTTATCTCACTGGCATCATTCAGATAGGGAAAATGGGCAGACTAGGTGGGCCAAGCAGTCCTTATCTGCCATCAAATTCTTTGTTTCTATGTTTCTTGCCACTCCCTCTCAGGAACTGTTTTTCCCCTCTCTGAGAGTAAACTTCATTTTCTTTTTTCATAAAAGACAAAACTGGGATCCTCTTCCCAGCAAAAAAAAAAAAAACATAAAAAGTCCTTAGGAGAACTTTTCTCCTTTTTCATAAGTGCTCATTCCTCTCCTTTTAAAGGGATATCTCTTAGGGTGTATCTTTATTGTTGCTGTTGTAACTGTGGCTCCACCTTGTCCCTACCTCTTAAGGGGCTTTCATACTACTGGATCTGCACCAGTGCCCGTGGTGCAGATGAGCTGCACTGGTGCAGATCTGGTAGTTTAAAGAGCTGCCAGAGCATTGCAGGCTGCTCTGTTGCACTTTGTTGCAGCACAGAGCGTTCCCCAGTTTGTTGGGAATGCGGACTAGTGTATACCATTGCAGGCATTTTTTGCCAGCGTGCAAACAGATTGCTTTGCCTGCACCGGTGCCACTCTCACTAAGTAACCCCTCAGTCAGAAATACACCCCAAACATGGGAAGGTTGCTTTGAATGCCACACAGCGGCAGCATGTAAACAAAACAGGGCAGCAGTGCGACTGGACCAGAGAAAGACGATTCAGATGGCAAGGCTTCAAGTAAGCACCGCACAAAAGGGCCTTAAGCTTCTGCTGTGTAGCAGTACCTGGCACTTGGGACTTGGGAGAAGGGTAGGGAACTGGCTTCAGGGAAGGCAACAGAGGGTGGTGGTGGGTGGAGAGCTCTCCTCACCAAGGGTAGTGACGAGCGGTGTTATGCAGGGCTCGCAGTTGGTACCAGTGTTGTTTGGGATATTCATTGCAGACATATCATTGGGCATCAAGAGCAAGACCAGTCTGTTTGCTGATGATACCAAGATGGGAGCGGTGATGGACGACCTAGGGGGATGGCAGGGGTTGCAGGATGATCTGGCAAAGCTGGAAACCTGGTCGGACACCTGGCAACTGGGGTTAAATGTCAAAAAGTGCAAGGTGCTGCATTTAAACCAAGGAGGAGTTACCAGCTGGGGGGAGTGCAGCTAGCTGAGACAGAGGAGGAGGAGGAGAAGGATCTGGGGGTGCTCATTATGGGGTCAATGAACAACTCTGCACAATGTAGGAAGGCAGCTGCAAAGGCCAACATAATGCTGGGTTGCATTGCAAGGGGTATATCCTCGAGGAGGGGGGAGGTGATTCTGCCACTGTATAGATCATTAGTTAGACCGCACCTGGAGTACTGCATGCAGTACAGGTGCCCATATCTGAAGAGGGACATTAAGTTACTGGAGGGGGTGCAGTGCAGGGTGACAAAGATGATCAAGGGGCAGGAGGACTTACTGTATGAGAGGAGGCTGATGGAGTTGAACATATACTCGCTGGAGGAGAGGCTGGACATGGGGGATATGACTGAAACCTTCAAGTACATGAAAGGAATAAACAAGACAGGTACGGAGTGGCTGTTCAAAGTAAGGAAGGGGAGGGACACCCAGGGCCATGATATGTTACTGGAGGGAGGAAGGTTCAGGAGAGAGATGAGGAGACACTTTTTTACAGAGAGGATGGTAGCTGGGTGGAATGCATTACCGGTGGAAGTGGTATCCAGTAGAACAGTGTGCTGCTTCAAAAGGGGCTGGGACAGGGCAAGGGGGAGGGTAAAGGAAGGGGAAGAGTGGGAGGGAGGGGCAGCTGCAGAATAAGGGGTGCTAGCTGCACATTCGAGCAGACTTGATAGACAATTAGGTCTTTATCTGCTGGCAAATGTCATATGTTCGTAACTCTTCACTCTTCACTGTATTGCAGGGAGAGGCAGATGCAGAAGGATTTTCTGCACTATACTCCTCAACCTGTTGGGTGCTTCATTTCACACTCAGCTGTTGGATGTCACGTTTTTTCACATTCACGTTTTTCGCGTTCATTATTTCCTTTTCTTTATTCCTTCTGGAGTGGCAAGAAGATGGCATTTGTGCTACCGGACTCTGTCTGATCACACTTGCTATTGCTCCTCTTGAGAAGCTTTAGAAACATAGAAACATAGAATTTGACGGCAGATAAGGACCGCTTGGCCCACCTAGTCTGCCCATTTCCCTACCTAATGGATAAGCTGCAGATCCTAGTTAATCAACAGCCTACTTCCTCCTACCCCGATTAGAATTGCCTTATGTCTGTCCCATGCATTCTTGAATTCCCCCACTGTTTTTGACTCTACGACCTCAGAAAGGCCGTTCCATGCATCTACAACCCTCTCTGTGAAGAGATACTTCCTCACATTACCTCTGAGCTGTCCCCCCTCTATCTTCAAATTGTGCCCCCTTGTTCTTGTACATCTCTTCTTCTGAAAGATGCTCCCTTCTTGGACTTTGTTGATTCCCTTGAGGTATTTGAAAGTTTCTATCATGTCCTCCTTCTCTCTCCTTTCCTCGAGGCTATACATATTAAGATCCTTTAATCTTTCTTCATATGTCTTCTGGTGCAGACCCTGCACCATTTTGGTTGCCCTCCTCTGGATAGCCTCTACCCTGTCTATGTCTTTGTGGAGATGGAGTCTCCAGAACTGTACACAGTAATCCAGATGTGGTCTTACCAACTGTCTGTACATAGGGCCAACAACTTCCTGTTTTCTACTGGTGAGACCTCTCCCTATGCATCCCAGTATCCCTCCAGCCCTCCTTACTGCCTTCTCACATTGCTGGCCCACCTTTAGGTTGTCTGATATGACTACCCCCAGGTCCCTTTCCATTTTTGTTGTTGTCAGTATCTCACACCCCATTGTGTACTCTCCCCCTGGGTTTTTGTTTCCTCAGGTGCATTACTTTGCACTTCTTTGTGTTGAATCTAAGCTGCCATACATTTGACCATTCCTCCAACCTTGCCAAGTCCCTTTTCATCCTTTCCACCCCACCTTGCATATCAACCCTGTTGCAGATCTTTGTGTCATCTGCAAAGAGACATACTTTCCCTTCCAGTCCCTCTGCAGTGTCACTTATAAAGACATTAAAAAGGACTTGCCCCAGTACTGAACCCTACGGTACCCCACTAGTAACCCCCCTTTCTTCACTGTGGACTCCATTTACTATTACCTGTGTCCTGTTGTCCAGCCAGTGTTTTACCTAGGCTACCACCCTGGGACCCACTCCCAGTCTGGCTAATTTGTTTATTAATCTTTTGTGCGGGACTGTGTCAAATGCCTTGCTAAAGTCTAGATAGGCCATATCCACAGCCCCTCCCTGGTCTACTCCTTTGGTCACCCAGTCAAAGAAATCTATTAGATTCTTCTGACATTACATTCCCACTGTGAATCCATGCTGCCATGGGTCCTGTGCCCCACTGGCCTCTAGGTACTCAACAGTTCTTTCCTTCAGAAGTGATTCCATCATTTTCCCTTCCACAGAGGTCAAACTGACAGGTCTGTAGTTTCCTGCCTCTGTCTTGCTCCCACTTTTGTGAAGGGGAATCACATCTGCCCTCCTCCAGTCCTCAGATACCACACCATGCTCCCATAATTTATTAAAAGGGTAGTCAGTGGTGTTACTAGTTTATCCCTTAGTTCTTTTAGAATTCTGGGGTGAATCCCATCAGGCCCCATTGCATTATCCACCTTCAGTTTTAAGAGTTCTTTCAGAACCCTTTCTTCTGTGAAAGGACTAATATCAACCCTCCTATCCAGAGTGCTTCGATTTACTGGATTAGGTATCTCCCCCTGCTTTTCCATTGTGAATACTGAGCAGAAGTATTCGTTCAGTATCCCTGCTTTTTCTCTGTTGCTCTCTGCCCAACCACCTTCCTCTTTATTCAGCCTCAGTATCCCTGGCTTAGTCTTTCTTTGCTCCCTAATGTACCTATAAAAGGTTTTATCCCCCTTCTTAACCGAGTTGGCTATCTTTTCCTTGGTTTGGGCCTTTGCTATTCTGACTGCCTTACCCACTTCCTTCTGCTTTAACTGGTTTAGAGTTTGTAACCTAATAAAAATTGTTTTTCTCTTGGGAATACAAAGGCTATTTTATTAAGTTAGGATTCAGTCATCTTAAACAGACTTAAAAGTCTCAGCATTTGCACCTGTATATCAGTGCCTTACCTCTGCAAAATGATATAGATGCAGAGATGATCAAAAATCTTGCAAAAGTTTAAATGTAGTAGCCTTCATAAAATTGTCCCCACTGGGTCACTCCAACTTTCCAGTGTATAGAGCCACCCATGTTCTGCCCCCGCACAGCCACATTTTGGCATGAAGCCAGGGAGCGGGACTGCTCATTATAGTCTGGGGCAGTTAGTTGATTTATATTGTAATGGTCATTTAGTGATTACTTACATGCACCAGTCAACTAACAAGGGCCTTGTTAGTTGACCAGTGTCTTTGATTAATCACCAAATGACCATTACAATATATAAAAACGATGTGAAAGCTGCCCCCCATAGACTATAATGGAGCACATCCCTGCTCTCTCTCTCTGGCTTCACGTCATTGTGACACTTGGACAGCTGGTTCTGATTAATCTATGATTTTTGTAATATAAAAATGTAGTGTGATTGTCTGTCATGAAGAATTCTGGTCCTGGGATGACAACCCCCGGTTCAACTACAAGCTGTTATCTTAAAAGCCAGGAGAGAATTACAGGCTAGAAGAGACTTAAATTTAGGATCTCCTGTTTATGTGACTAATTGTAGCTTGCCAGCTGCCAAGATAGATCATAAACTTTTATGTCATTCAGAGGAAGCACAGTTAATTTCACATGGTGTTACAAAGCATATTGCACCTCAGTGAGATCTGGCAGAGAGTCATAAAAAGTCATTTGATGTCCTGTAGAGGGGAAACTGCTCATAACATCAAAGAAAGTCATTTGAAAAATGAGTTTTGCTGAGGTCACAGAATTTAATTTACCTTCTGAATAAGACATCCTGTTTGTATGATTTTTTATATTCTGACAGGGAGGAGCTAGGTGACCTCATGCAGAGAGGTTGGCAAAGCCAGTTTTAAAACAGTATTCTTTTGTCCACTAAGAGACACGCATGTTTGGACTCTGAAAAAAGCAACATCAGGCACTGTCAGGAGATAAGTACACATTAAAAAAGACAATTCTAAGTGTACTGTGGTAGTAGATTTTGTCTGCAGTTTTAAACCTGTTTTTTTAAGTGATTTGTATGTTTTGTGATATATGGTTCTGTATTTACATTTTACATTTTTATCTATTTTTAAGTAAACATCTCATTTTTAGAGACTACTTGGTGTGCCTTTGAAATTCTTTATTTGACAAGTGAAGCATATATGGTTAAAGCTGACACTGGGCATAGCTTACTGGTTTACCAAACTGGAAAAGGTAAGAGTTTATTCTGAGGTCTTTAACAGAGTTTTTTAGGGTTAATTTTGTACACCTGGTTAGGTGCCGGTAGGCGAAAGATATCTTCCCCCCCCCGAAGAGCAGAATTATCTGAGCCTGTACACTGGCTACGCTAACAAGAGGTTCACAGTTTGAATCCTTTCAGAACTTGAGACCAAAGTTTGATTCAAACCCACAAAACAGACAGGAGGGTTACCCTGTTCTGTTAACTGTTCACAATACTATGCTCGGAGTTTGGCACTGTGGGAGCAGAGGGCCTGACCTGCTGAGGGGGTTTGTGACAGATTGGTTGGCAGCGGTGCGATAATTTTGATATTACAAGCTTTTATTGTTCAGTGTGTCAGCTTGAGACCGTCAGCTCACTTGCAAAGAAAGAAAAAGGCAGTGATTTATTTTTTAAAAAAGGAGACAGAACTGTATCACTTGGCGTACAGTCAAGTTCCTACCCGTTTTATTTTTTTTCTAAAGTGCAAGTCAGAGTAGCCATAGTTAGGGAAGAAGATGGCTTCCAACTACAGCAGGCACACTGTAGACTACTTAAAGCAGTTGTGCGGGGACAGAGGAGTCCTGTTCAAGGCGAAAGCCACCAAACAGAACCTCATGGATGCCCTGGTGGTAGCAGATACCCAGAGCACTGAGTCACAGACAGTGACTGTAAGGGACCAAACCTTGAATGTGGAAGGGCTAGCCGCCAGTGCAGTGCTCAGATCTGATGGGGAGGGCAGCAGGGCCACTGTCAGTGAAGGGCCACAGCAGCAGGGGAAGGTCACCAGCATTCTGGAGCCAGAAGTACTCAGGCTGAAGATTGAGTTGCACTGAATGGAGCTGGAGTTCGAGGAGAGAGTGAGAACAGCGGGAGGCTGAGCGTGAGGAGCGTGAGCACCAGCGAGCTGCAGAGGAGAAGAGGGACCGTGAACAGTGAGAGGCAGACCGTGAGGAGCGTGAGCACCAGAGGCAACATGAAGTAGAGAAGCTACAACTCCAACCAGCGGCACCACAGCAGGTAAGTGACTTGGGTTTAACTGGGACTACAGGACTGGGTTACAAATTGGATTCCAAATTGATAGCTGAATTTAAAGAAGGGGAGGATATGGATGCCTTTTTAAATTCTTATGAAAAAGTTTGTATTCAGGCTAAAATTCCTAGGGAGTCCTGGAGCTTCCAACTATCCCCGCTACTTACCGGGAAAGCTCAGGATGCATTGGGTCAAAGGGACAATGAGAACAGTGATGATTACAGCAAACTTAAAGCTGCACTGTTAAAGAAATTTGAATTAACTGCTGAATCATATACAGCTAAATTCCGTAAGCTCAGGAGAAGCCCTGACATGAGCTATGAGGAGCTAGCCATGAAACAATGTCAGTTTTTAAAATGGTGGGAAGGAACTGATGCAAACTCTGTTGATAAAATTGAAAATGTGATTCTTTTAGAACAGTTTTTCTAGGCATGCCCAGCAAAGCTGAAAACCTGGCTGGAGGACCGAGATCCCAAAACAGTGCAAGAGGCTGTTGAACTCTCGGACCGCTATGCCAAGAGCAGACCTGCTCTGAGAGCGAATGGGGTGGGCGTGGCAGCACAGAAAGGGAAAAGTGCACCTTCAGGGCAGCTAAAACCCTTGCTGCCTCCACCAAAACCAGTTAGTTCTAGGTTTCAGAGAAAAGATTTCTCTGAGAAAAGAAATGAATGTTGGTTGTGTAAAGAAACTGGGCATATTGCCAGACAGTGTCCCAAAAAGGCAGAATACAGAACAGGGGCTAGGAAGGAAGTGGGTTGTTTGTGTGTCCCTGGAAGCATGCCAGTGAACATGAGGGAACACATGCACCCAGTCATGGTGAATGGTGTACAGACGCAAGGGTTAAGGGACACAGGGGCATCCTTGAGCTTGGTAAAGGGGGATCTAGTAGAGCCAGGTCAGATTATACCCAATAAATACGTCACTGTACAGGACTTTACTGGTGAAGAGAAAACATTGCCCCTTGCTAGCATTCTCCTAGATTGGGGTGAAACAGGGGAACTGTGCAATAGGTGGCTATAGCCAAAACCTTAGCAGTGGATGTGATCCTGGGCAACAATCTAAAACAGGGGATGGTGTGTGCAGTTACCCGTAGCCAAGTGGCAAGGAAAAATTGTAGTTCCCTGAACCCCACAGTAGCCATTGTGGAAACCACTGAGAGGAAAGTTCCCTAGCCTGTGTCTCCAGATGAGGAGATTAATGAAAAGGGGGTAGAAATTTCCCCAGTTGCAGTTAACCACACAACTACGGAGGGTTACTCCGAAGAGGGAGGGGTGACTCATTGTCAGAGGGTTGGGATTAACAGTGATCCTGAGTGCCCTGACGCTAGTACTAGGGACCCTAGTTTAGCGACTGAAGGGGACCTGTCCTATGCCTTGGGAATGTGTGATGGGTTTGCAGCTGCTCAGAGAAGTGACCCTAGTCTAGAGAAGCTGAGGGCTTGGGCAGACTCTGACGGGGTACAGGGAGGTGACGGCAGACATAAGGTTTATTGGGAAAATGGACTGATGTATACTCAGGCTGTGCAAACAGAGGAAGGGGTGCTAGGCAGGCAACTTGTCATTCCCAGGGTATCGTGAACAGTTGCTCAAGATTGCACATGATATCCCTTGTCTGGTCATCTGGGAATCACGTGCACTATGCAGCGGTTGGCCCAGAATTTCTATTGGCCTAACTTCACCCAGCAGGTGAAGGAGTATTGCAGGTCTTGCCACCGGTGTCAAGAAATAGGGAAGGCGGGCAAGAAACCCAAGCCGCCCTGACTCCATTGCTCATCATGGAGGAGCCATTCCAGAGGGTGGGAATGGATATTGTGGGGCCTTTAAATACCCCCAGCTCCTCAGGGAAGAGATTCATCCTGACTGTGGTGGATTATGCCACCAGGTACCCAGAGGCAGTCTCCCTATCCTCACTGAGGACAGACAAGGTGGCAGATGCCTTACTTGGGATTTTCTCCCATGTTGGGTTTCCACAGGAGGCTATCACTGATCAAGGGGGTTCCTTCATGTCGGACCTGATGAAATATTTATGGGAGAAGTGTGGGGTGGTGCAGAGATGCACGACACCATATCACCCACAAGCCAATGGGCTTGCGGAAAGATTCAATGGTACCCTGAAGCCAATGGTCTGGGTGTTTGCTGAACAGCATGGGAGGGACTGGGAGAAATACCTTCCCCACCTGTTGTTTGCATACAGAGAGGTGTCCCAAGAGTTGACAGGATTTTCCCCCTTCGAATTCTTATATGGACGCTGGGTACATGGGTCCCTAGACTTGATCCGGGAGGACTGGGAAGGCAAGCACACCACCCAGGGAACTCCCATAGTGGATTACGTCCTTATGTTTAGGGAAAGGCTGAAGGAGCTTATGGAGACAGCCCAGAGCAACCTGGCAGCTGCCCAACAGAAACAAAAAGTGTGGCATGACCACAGAGCCAGAGCTCGCTCATACATGGTGGGTCAGGAAGTTATGGTCCTTATTCCGGTCCAGAAAGATAAGCTGCAGGCTGAGTGAGCAGGACCGTACAAAGTGGTTAGGAAGGTAAATGACGTGAACTATATTGTAGAGTTACCTGACTGAAGACAGACAAAAAGGATGTACCATGTCAACATGATGAAGCCATATACAAATAGGGCTGACATGGTGTTTGCAGTGTGTAGTCCTGGGGGAGGGGACAGACGAAGGGGACCCCCTTCTGGACTTGCTGGAAGAAAGCAAGTGGGAGTCCTCTGTGGAGGCAGTAAAATTGTCTCCCCAGCTGGCCCCAGACCAGATCCAGGAAGTAAGGGAGGTTTTATCAGACTTTGCCCCATTGTTTAGCGCTAAGCCTGGGCTAACCCCCTTAGTGACACATGACGTGAAGACAGGGACACAGACGCCCATACGGTGGACAGCATATTGGGTGTCAGAGGCTGTCCAAAAGACATTAGGAGGGAAGTGGAGGAGATGCTGGATTTAGGGGTAATCCAGAGATCCCATGGTCCCTGGGCCTTACACATAGTCCTTGTGCCCAAGTCAGATGGATCTACTCATTTCTGTGTGGACTATCGTGTGGACTGAATGCAGTCACAAAGTCAGACGCCCACCCAATACCCTGGACAGATGAACTCCTGGACAAGTTGGAGGGAGGTGACCTACCTTATGACTATTGACCTGACCAAGGGGTATTGGCAGGCAGAGTTGATGGACAGAGCTAGGGAGAGGTCGGCCTTCATCCCTCCGATAGGCTTATTTGAATTCAAAGTAATGCCTTTCAGAATGAAGAATTCCTCGGCCACTTTCCAAAGGTTGGTGAACCAGGTGTTAAATGGTGCTGAGGAGTACACCGTGGTGTACCTGGATGACATTGCCATCTTTAGCACCAGCTGGAAGGAACACCTGTCCCACCTTAGGGAAGTGCTGGGCAGGATACAGAGGGCTGGGCTCACTGTTAAAGCCTGGAAGTGCCAGGTGGCCATGGGAGAAGTGGCATACCTCGGGCATGTGGTAGGCCGAGGACAGCTCCATCCTAACCAAATAAAAATGGAGGTAATCCAGGCATGGCCCAGACCAGAAACACAGAAGCAGGTCAGGAGTTTTCTTGGGACAACAGGGTACTATAGAAAATTTGTAGAAAATTACAGTGCCCTGGCTGCTCCCCTATCTGACCTGGTAAAAAAAAGAATGCCAAAGAAAATTACCTGGGACCCAGCCTGTGAGGAAGCCTTTACCAGATTGAAGGAGGCACTATGCAGTGCTCCTGTTTTGACAAGTCCTGACTATAGCAAACCCTTTATAGTTCAGACTGATGCCTCAGACATCGATATTTGGGCAGTACTGAGTCAGACATCCAGCCAAGCGAAGGATCACCCTGTAGCCTATCTGAGTAAGAAGTTACTTCCCAGGGAGCAGGCATACCCCAGTGTGGAAAAGGAGTGTCTTGCCATAGTGTGGGCCCTAAAGAAGTTAGAACCATACTTATATGGGCAGCATTTCATGGTACAGACTGACCACAACGCCCTGGTTTGGCTGACGCAGATGGGAAAGAACAATGGTATATTGCTAAGATGGAGTCTTGCTTTACAAGGGTATGACATGACAATTGTACATACGGCTTGAGCGAAGAATCAGAACTCAGATGAGCTGTCTCGTGTCTACGAGGAGTGAACTGATTTTGGAAGCTCATCCCATGCAGGGGATAGAGCCCCCAAATTCAGTCTAGGTGGGGAGGAATTGTGACACTTGGACAGCTGGTTCTGATTAATCTATGATTTTTGTAATATAAAAATGTAGTGTGATTGTCTGTCATGAGGAATCCTGGGCCTGAGATGACAACCCCCCCCCCCCCGGGTTCAACTACAAGCTGTTGTCCTAAAAGCCAGGAGATAATTACAGGCTAGAAGAGACTTAAATTAAGGATATCCTTTTTATGTGACTAATTGTAGCTTGCCAGCTGCCAAGATAGATCATAAACTTTTATGTCGTTCAGAGGAAACACAGTTAATTTCACATGGTGTTACAAAGCATATTGCACCTCAGTGAGATCTGGCAGAGAGTCATAAAAAGTCATTTGATGTCCTGGAGCGGGAAAACTGCTCATAAGATCAAAGAAAGTCATTTGAAAAATGAGTTTTGCTGAGGTCACAGAATTTAATTTACCTTCTGAATAAGACATCCTGTTTGTATGATTTTTTTATATTCTGGCAGGGAGGAGCTAGGTGACCTCATGCAAAGAGGTTGGCAAAGCCAGTTTTAAAACAGTATTCTGTTGTCCACTAAGAGACACACATATTTGGACTCTGAAAAAAGCAACATCAGGCACTGTTAGGAGATAAGTATACATTAGAAAAGGCAATTCTAAGTGTACTGTGGTAGTAGATTTTGTCTGCACTTTTAAACCTGTTTTTTTTAAGTGATTTGTATGTTTTGTGATATATGGTTCTGTATTTACATTTTACATGTTTATCTATTTTTAAGTAAACATTTCATTTTTAGAGACTACTTGGTGTGTCTTTGAAATTCTTTATTTGACAAGTGAAGCATATACTGTATGGTTAAAGGTGACACTGGGCATAGCTTACTGGTTTACCAAACTGGAAAAGGTAAGAGTTTATTCTGAGGTCTTTAACAGAGTTTTTAAGGGTTCATTTTGTACACCTGATTAGGTGCCCGTAGGTGAAAGATATCTGCCCCCCACCCGAAAAGCAGAATTATCTGAGCCTGTACATTGGGTACGCTAGCAAGAGGTTCACAGTTTGAATCTCTCCAGAACTTGAGACCAAAGGTTGATTCGAACCCACAAAACAGACAGGAGGGTTACCCTGTTTCTGGTCTGTTCACAATACTGCACTCAGAGGTTGGCACTGTGGGAGCAGAGGGCCTGACCTGCTGAGGGAGTTTGTGACAGTCATAACGTGGCTATGCGGGGGGTGGAGCATGGGTGACTCTATACACCAGGAAGTCAGAGTGACTCGGTGGGGACAATTTTACGAAGGCTACTACATTTAAACTATTGAAAAATTTTTGATAATCTCTGCATCTATATCATTTTGCAGAGGTAAGGCACCGATATAGCAGGTGCAAATGCTGAGTTTATTTAACATGGTGATTCTCTTTAATTACACAGAGGTCTTCTAGGCCCCTGTGTACTAGCCAGAGCTATATGCCAGGGCTGCTGCCCCTCTCTCTCTACCTTCCTGTCCAGAAAGCTGATAGTAGGCTCTGGCTCTTATACCTGCTAGCCTTGTGCCACCCTTTGGCCCAACCCTTAGCTCTCCTAAGCTGGTAGTCGGGTTTTATTGTGTTTTTATTTTTATAACCTATATCCTTTTCCTGTCCCTTTGGGCTAGAAGTCTATAGCACTCTCTCTTTTTTCTTTCCCATTTGTTTCCTTTCTACTGGCAAACAGAACTGAGGAAGGGAGCCGGCCTGCCAGTGCAGCTGTAACAATACCGCTCACGATGACGGCAAGCTGAGTTAGGGAACGGGCTCGGGTTATTGAAGGGCCAGCTGGGGGAAGGAGGTTTGAGCATCCCAGGACCACTCGTCTCCTCCGGGGGTTGGAGGAGCAATGGCTCGGTGCATGATTGGCCTCTAGTGGTGGCTGGAGGATTGGCATGCCCGTGCCATACGCAGGAGGTGGAGCATGACGAATGCCACCTTTTGCCTTGGCATCAGCACACGTCGCATCTCTCGGGGGGTGCACAAGAAAATACTGTCCTGGCACGACACCGACAAGGAGGTTTGAGCATTGGCCTTCGCCCGCCGGCTTCTTCGCCTGAGGATGGACTCCTTGGATTTAAGACAATGATACGATCATGGAGGGTGTCTAAGCTGGGGAGCCCCTCCCACTTCATCCCCACCTGGGGTAGCCAAGGCTCCATGGGGTCCTCCTTCAGGATCGTGGGGCTCGTGGGTTAGATTGGGTGACAGTGTGTGCATGGGGAGGAAAAATAAATTAAAATGAAAACTGAGGAAGGGAGGGGCCGGCATCTGTTATTGGCTGGCTCATGTGTCAGTACATCAGCCTTGTGGGTGGCGCCAGCACCAGTGTCAGTCCCCTCGCAAGTTGCATAAGACTTTGCTTCCATGGGGTCCTAGCACCTCCAGCTAAGACACATCAGTGTGAATGAATGGTGAAGATATTCTGGAAGATCAATAATTACAGTGAGTATGTATTTTTCATTTTTTGTCTCTAGCTAAGTTTGTGGTAACTCTGCCCCCCCCACACACACACACACACTGCACTGCACTTGTTTACAGTTGCTGCTGTCAGTGCAGACCAATCAGAATGCAAGGTAGGATGATGATGTCCTTATTACCATTTTATTGACAATAAATGTTCTCAGCTCTCAGCAGTCATTTCATTGAAAACAAAATGACAGCTGTAAGTTTGCTGTTAAACTGTAACTCTAGCTTGTGATTGGAGGAGAAGGTCCGCATGTAGTATAATTTGTATTAGAACATCCACAAATTGGTCTTTCTTAGAATCTGGCCTCCAAAATTTGTGACTGGGGAAATGTATTTGGATATCTGGTGCAGAAAAAATAGAATGACTTCCATGTTTTGACACAGGGATTTTTTTTTCACTCCCACCAAAAACAAATGAACTGAATCCCTGCCTGCATTTTTTCCAGGGGAAGGAATACTGGAGATTTGATGATGGAGTGCTGGAGCAAGGATTCCCACGATTCATCTCAGATGGATTTAGTGGCATTCCCAGTGACATTGATGCGGCCTTCGCCCTTCCCGCCAGCAATTTCCATGGCAACGAGAGAGTTTATTTCTTTAAAGGTACTGGAAACATAACCTAGAATTTGCTGGCAGATAAGGACTGCTTGACCCACCTAGTCTGCCCATTTTTCCCTGCCTATAGTATCACCGCAGATCTTACTTGATCTCTGGAGTTAAATACAGGACAGCATAAGAAAGAACATTTTAAATTCAGAAACCAGTAAAAAGAACACTGATGAAATGAAGGGATAATCTGTAATGATTAATGCAAAAGGCTGGATTTCTTTCAATTTTCATTGCTGTTATCTTAAAAGGGAAACTCCTAACTGCACAGTCATTGCTGGTTACCTTAAAAGGGAAGCTCCTAACTAAAATGTTTTTAGCTCCCTGCCCTGCGGTTGGGCCAATTCCTCCAGTTTGATTAAAAAGGTTTCACATTTGGTGTTTAATGCAATCCAAGTAACTTGTTCAATTTTGGTGTCCTGTGTTCACTGCCTACCATGTCATGTTGGACTGGTGACAAAGCACATTGCTGTGTGTATGCGCTCATTCATGGATGCACAGTCGGTGAAAATGAACTTCAGTGCTCATTCATGTTGCTCCGTGCATGCGCAGTTTCATCCCTTCGCAGCACTATGATAGTGCAACTCACAGAGCACAACAGCTGTGGAGCTCTTTAGTTTGCGATCTGTGAACCAGTGGAAGGATGATTAAGTGCCCAGCAGGGGCTTTCTCCTCTAGGTGGGGTGGGTAGTCTCCTTTCCTGCAGCACTGCCACCTGGTGGCCCAGGAGAGCCACACTGACAGAAGAGTGATAATCATCAGAAGAGGAGTGTGGACAGTTATTTGGGTCTGCTCAGGATGGGACCTGCAGATTGTAAAAACAGAAGTAGGTGGGCCAGTTGTGGAATACATCTCCTACATTTGAATGACACCTAACCATCTATTTTATCCCCCATCCTATTCTCACCCTGTAAATGGTCCCTCTATCAGAGCAGAGGTGATGCATGTCTGTTGCAGAGGTGAAGCTTTGGGTTGCCAGGGAAAAGAGAGAGATAAGCACCCATAAGAAGTCAAGGGGTGAGCTGGCCCGGTGGTGCTGTGGGTTGAGGAGCTGGATGCCACGTTTTGTGCCACACTGGTGACCCGGTTCGGAAACTGACTCGGGTCGCTCAGGGGTCAGCAGGGGGAGGAAGGATTGAGCATCCATAGGCAGCTCTCCTTCCTCAGGGAGGAGGACTGTGTGGTGCGCTGTAGACTGACACCCAGCGGCGGCTGGGTGTCAGCACAGGCACGTCACCCAGAAGAAGGGAGGGCACACATCTAGGGCATATGGCTGCTTCTGCAGAGGTGGGGGCAGCTGCCCCGCCTATTGCATGGTTCAGGTGCCCAGAGGAGAAAAGCAGAAAAAAGCTGGGAGCCAACGGAGTCCATGATGACCCGAAATGTTCGAGTCAGAGAACGAGTCCCTCCGAGGGAGGGCCAGAGCCACCCATTGGCTCTGCGGATGAACAATAAAGTATAAAGAAAAAACAAAGAAGTCAAGGGATGGGTGGATTGCATGGAAAGAGGGGTATATTATGGTTTTAGAGAGAGCAGAGAAGAACTATGGCACCATCCAAATTAGGAGGCATAAAAACAGAATTAAATTGAATAAAAAATAGAGTCCCCATATAAATGTGTGGTATTTGTGTTCTACCTCTTCCCTAAATCCTCCTATAGGTGGCAGCAATCCACCCTTGCCCATGTAGTTTGATATATGTCTGGGGGGGTAGAACACATCAGCTGGGAGAGACGTAGATAGGGGGGTGGAGAGCAGGTTGATTGACAGGTAAATGATAATCCACTGATGTGATGTTATAACAGTAAATTATCACTTTTTTGCATAGGTATAACTATATGGAGAGAGTTGGGTCTCAAGCCACAAATGTCCAAGAAGGACTTCCACACCCACATAGGAGAGTGTAGTGAGGCTGCCAGCGAGTACAGGTCATGCTTCGCACATGCAGATACCTCTGAGCATCTATAGCTCCCAACGCACCACCTATGGACTGCTGTCCTGACCCAATGCCATGCCACTACATGCTTGACTGGGTCCAGGGCAGGCACAGGCATGGGCATGCATCTGCATACTTAACAAAAATGTTTACATGCTGGGGAAGGGGGGCCATAGAGGTCAGCAACATTATGGAATGTGGAGAGCAGCAGTGATGGTCATCTGCCCTCCAGGGAAATGGCCTCCCTGAGTTCCTCAAACTATTCTGGGGCCTGACTGACCCCAGTACAAGTAGTCCTTAGCCTTCCAAGCTGGCAATAACCACAGCATACCATCAGTTTAATTTTTATGAATTAATTTTATTTTTCATGAAACATTTCTCATATGACAGATTTTCCAAGAATCAGTCTTCTCCATAGATTCCCACTAATGGGTCTGTGCCAGAGGTGCTAGGACCCCATTAAAGCCAAAACTTTTCTGGAGGGCTGGTGGCATGAGTAGGGCCCCACCTCTGTGTTACCGCACATGACCGCTGGTATCCAGCGATGCCAGTCCCCAGCTGCCTCAGTTCCTATTTTCCTACTGTCGAGAGCATAGCCCCAGTGTCGCTGCTGTCAATCTCGGTCCAGAACTTCACTGTCTATACAATGACAGCATCCAGTTCTTCAGTTTTAGTGTAAAAGACATCAGAGTTTTTTTTTTATTTTATTTTATTAGACTCTAGGATTACAAATACCTTTGAGCAAGTACTGCTCATTTACAAAAGTTCCACGTCAAAGGGTAGAGGGGAAACATGCATACAAAAGTAGACAATGGTTTACAGTTTTAAATGCAGCGAAGGCTAGGCTTTAAATTTGCAGTACATAATGGAGAGAGACATCATAAGCCAGTTTATGAAAAAATGTTTCAGAGCAAACTGTAAGTCATATAGAGCAGATAGCGAGTTTAGGGTAGAAGGGGTAAAGATGGGTTGGGCAGGGTGAAGGGCCATTGTCAGAGTGTAGGGGTAGGTAGCAGAAGTGCAATGTGGGTAGGAGTTGAGGGCCCCGAGATCAGAGAAGTGCATGAAGGAAGGGAGGTGGTGGGTGAGGCAGGGTGGTGGGGGGTAGGGGTGGGAGGAGGGAAGCAGATGATGAGTTTATTATTTTGTGTCAGTTTAGTTACTTTAACACACAAAGCTCTACAGTTTTCTCCCAGACCTACCTTGTGCTAATGGTCAATGACCATGGAAGATGAAAAAGCTAGTTGCTCTAGCAGCAGGGCTGTGTCTGGCCACCACCTCTCTCTGTCTCTGGCAATGGGCAATCCAGCATCCGGGAGGATGGACAGTCCTCTCAGAGTTACAAAAAGAAATGGTCCAGGTCCCATACATACTCTGTGTCAACTTTGCACCATTTGGGCTTGATCTCTTATTGCAAAAAGCATAAGGGGAAGAACGGCACCAGTCGAGGTTGCCCACTGGTCAATATACTATGAGACACTTGACTTCTGTAGACCCGGGTACCCCACCATCATCATCAATGAAACAAGGGATGCCTGGACTTGTAAGGTCGTGGTCTCTGTCCCGGAGCCCTTCTCTGTCCAATAGAGGGGACTCCATTAGGCAGTTTGGCTATTGGGCAGCTCTTCTGGAGCAGTGATACAGTATATAATTAAACTGGTGCCATTTTTGGTGCCAGTTGCTGACCTCTTGGAATCAGTTGAACTGGCGCCACCTTTGGAGCCACTTGACTTAGGTGCTCAGCTGACTCCAACTCCGGTCTCAAGGCTGGGGCTGTTGTTCGTGAAACTGACACCTGCCCTACCTGTGGTGCTGCCTCAGATCCCTCTGGATATGGGGGCAGCCATGGTGCTGCTACCAGTTTCTTCAGGGCTAGGAGGGTTGTCGACACCCTTAAAAGTGCCACACTCAGCACCAGGACTGGGCCCTTCAAGGCTTATTCTGGTGATGGTGCCAGCACTGCCAACAGTGCAACACTGGCCTTTAGTGCCGGGATTGTTCAGAGGCAGATACAAGTGGTCCTCAGTGCCACCGCGAGTTCTCGAGACCCCATCTGGGACCGGTGTCACCAGTGTTGCTGCAGCCTGCACTGTTGCCCTTTTGACCCCCTCCTCTTTACTACCCTCCAAGGGTGGAGGGAGTAGAGAGAGATGAGTCAGATCCCTACCTCATCACCTCCAGCGATGATGAAGATGACTAGTACTATGGTTCAGGGAATTCGGAACAGGTTCCTGTCACTGTACCTGAGGAGGATCTCTCCTTTCAGACTCTGTTCATAAATATGCACTCTACATTGAATTTCAAGCCAGCAGCCATAAGCCGTGTTTACATGGCTGGAGCACTTCAACATTTGTGCTGCTCTGCTACTGCTGCAAACTCATCTGCAGGATCAATTCACCATTCACAGCCCTCCCTCGCGCCAATGCACGCTGTGCCAGAGAGGGGTAGTGGGGCCAGATTGGGAGCAGTGGAAGAGTCCGGGAGCAGCTGCCTTTTATTGGAGCAAGTGTCTCAGTGGATTTACATCACCACTTAATACACTCGCTCCGCTAGACAGTCCCACTCCTGTGGTGGACCAAAAAGAGGATCTGAAGCACTCCTAGGACTGTCTGGTAAGTGTTTATACTGCCAACCTCCCAGCGCATCAACCAGTGTGCACTGAGTGATTTGCTGTAAAGGTGGCAGTATAAACATGCCTATAGACCAGGCCAGGCACCTCCAACTGGAGTTTCTAAATGTGCTTAATATCCCAGTGTCTCTGGTTCCTCCCATCCAGCCGGCCCTGGAGACACTCTCTGAAGTGGCGTGGAGGAAGCCTACTACTGTGGCAGTTGTCTTCAAGCAGGCAAACAAGAAAAATGTGGTGCTTAAGTCTAAGCCCATGTATTTCACACGGGCAATATCGGATGCCATTGTTATCGTGGCTGAGAATGTCAAAGCCATAGTGCCCAAGGAGGACACCATGCAGCCCACTAACAAAGAGTTGCACAAGGTGGAAAGCATGGGCAAGCAAGTCTATGGCTCGGCTACCCTTGACATGAGGATAGCTAGCTACCAGGGTCACTTCTCTAAGTACGAGTGTGCCCTCTGGTGCAAGCTTAAGTCTCTGGCAGAAGTCCTGTCAGACACAGAGGCAAAACAAGAGATATACTGCTCACTGTTAAACAAGGTGTTAAATATGATACCCACCAGCTTATGGCCTCTGTGGATGCCTTTGATGCAGCAGCTTGCTCCGTGGGTGCAGGTATTTGCATCAGACAGTACTCCTGACTGTGGATTGCTGGCATCACCCTGGACATTCAGCAACAGATCATAAATGTGCCCTTCAGTGGTACTTATCTGCTTGGTCAACAGGTTGAGCAGTCTCTTAAAGAGTCTAACAGGCACCAAGCAGTGGGTGTTTGCTTGGCACACTGGCAACCCGGGTTCATGCCTGAGCCAGACATCAGGAGCAGAGTCCAGCAGGGAGGGCGCACAGAGCATCCTTTGGATGCTTCCCTCCTGGGGGGGCAGGTCCTGGACTGCTGCTTGTGGCTATTTGTAGTGGCTGGCATTCTTGGCAGCATGTGGCCTTGATGTGCTGTTGAATGTCCTTGCCCCCAGGATGCTCCTGAGGTCAGTCCACTACGTGGGTGGTGGGTAGGTGGGTCAGAAAAAAACCGGAAAACTCGCTGCTCAACCAGCCAGATTAGGGCAGTCGGTCCCTGCTCACCACAGAGCCCAGAGGTGTCCGTGCCAACCCCTGTCTTGCCTGGTATACATGGAATACCTGAGGGTGACTTTCCTCTTCCAGTTGTCCCCCACAGGGAAGGGGTCCCCCCAATGAAGGGTACATTGAGTTACCCAGATTGCAGCACTCAAGGGGGCGGCAGATGGTGAAGGGACATGACGGTGGGCCTAGGCGGCCCAAAGGAGTGGCCGGCCGAGGGCTCAGAGGAGCATAATAAATAAGACAAAAAAAAAAGAGTTTAACAAAATGAGAATGACTCTTAAGACTTCCAGGCTAACTCCCTAAAACCCACAGAAGGGTAGAGGCCATGGCTGTTTTCACAACAAGCAGTCCTTCCGTGGTAGGAGCAGGGAGCCCAAAACAATAAATCCCAGCCTCCCCAGCCCCAGAAGAAAGCACAGCTAGTGGCACAGGTGCTAAAAGTGCTCAGCGCCGCAGTATGAAGCTCTAGCCCCAAGTCCAATTTAACTGCATAAGGTGGAACACTCCTCCCGGGGACACCTAAGCCAGTTATATCATCAGTGGGAATCCATCTTTGATGGACAAGTGGGTTCTAAGGATTATCTGAGAGGGGTACTCCCTGGATTTGTAGGAAACCCCACTGGACAATCCTCCCAGAAGGCAACTCCCCTTGTTAGCTGACATGCTAGAGCTTCTGGCACAGGAGATTGCAGACTTTCTGAGAAACAGGGCAGTGAAAATAGTGCCAGTCAGAACACAGGGTTCTACTCCCACTGTTTTCTGGTACCAAAGAAATCGGGGGCATGTGTGTCCCATTCGTGAACAAGTACATGGATTGAGAAAAATTCAGAACAATTTCTCTGGGATCTTTGCTATCTTGTCTTAAGGATCTGGATTGGCTAGTATCACTGGATATGCAGGACACATACCAGTACATGCTGGTGCACCCCAACCACCATGAGTACCTCCAGTTCTGTGTGGAGGGGCAACACTACCAGTTCAGAGTCCTACCCTTTGGGCTTTTCTCAGTGCGCTGAATCTTTACAAAGTGCTTTTCAGTACTTGCAGCGCACCTCAGAAAACTAGGACTCCAAGTATTCCCATATCTGGACATCTGGCTAATTTCAAGCCCATCCAGACAGAAGACAGAACAGGCAGTGGCCTTGTCCTCTTAGTTTTTAGCATCCCATGGAGTCCTTCAGAACCCCTCAGAGTCTCAGCTGGAGCCCTCCCAGGAAATATTCATTGGAGCTGTTCTGGGCATGACCCGGGCTTGGGCCTTCCTCCCAGGCAGCAGACAGTGTGCAGTCTTGCAGATGACATGCTGTGGAATGCAAGACTGTGGTAGCCCACTAGATGCGATGCATGCTGGGCCCAATAGCCTCTTCAGTGTTCACAAAGGCTCTAGTAAGGCTGCGTATGAAGACAACTCAGTGGTTGCTCAGTACCCAGTGGTCACTGGCATTGCACCCTTGAAAGTGTCTTACTGAGGTGAAAAAAAACCTAGTGAGATCCATGATGTGGTGGTTAGTAGAGGAGAACCTCCTCCTGGACTTCCCCTTCTTCCCACCAAAGCCAGAGGTGACTTTCATCACTGATATCTCCATGCTGGTATGGAGAACCCACTGCCAGGGTCTCCAGACTCACCAGAAATACATCTCTGCATAAAAATGTTGGAGATGCATGCAGTTCTGTACAGTCTGAAAGCCCTAGTGGACTTAGCTGAAAGACAGTTCTCCTCCAGAAGAACAACAAGTCTGTCATGTACTAAATCAGCAAGTAAAGAGGAGGACTCGCTTACCCTCTCTGCAAGGAGGCAGTGAGAGTGTGGGAATGATGTCTGGAGCAGGGGATCCTTCTCCAAACAATTTATCTGCTAGGAGTCCAGAGCACTTTGGCAGATGAGTTTAAGTCAAACAGAGGCAGATCCTCATGATTGGTCACTATCACCAGACATAGTGATATCACTGTCTGACGAGTGGGGCATCCAAGATGTGGACCTTTTTGTGTTCCCATTCAATGCCAAACTGTTTAGATTCTGCTACAGAAATCCAGGATGCATTTGACTACTGTGGCAAAATCTGTTTCTGTATGCATTCCCTCCAGTCCCTCTGATCCAGAGAGTGTTGAAGTTGGAGGTACATGGGGCAAGATGGTCCTAGTGGCCCCTTGCTGGCTTCAGCAAATCCGGCTTCCTCTATTGAATTGACTTTCATCAGCAAACTGAGAAGCCTGCCACTCTGAATGGACTTATTGACCCACGGTCAGGTAATCCATCCCAACCTGTGCTCCCTTCCTGTTCAGGCCTGACTCCTGAAGAGACAGAAGTGAACAGGTTTAAAGTATCCAGAGGGACTCTGAAATACTTATGGCTGTATACAAACCTTCCACCAGGAAGATATACACAGCCAGATGGAAATGATTTTCCATCTGGTGTTACAAACCTCCTGTAGGTCCTTACAGGTGTCCACCTGAAAAGGTTTTGGAGTACTTTCTAGACTTCTTATGTCGGCCTGCAGTATTCCATAGTTAAGGTCCACTTATGTGCTATATCAGCAAACCACAAACCTGTAGGTACCCTCTGTCTGGCACAAGCTGCCACTGTTTAAGGGGTTCCTCAGAGGTATTATGCACACAAGACCTCCCATCAGGAAGCCGGTGGCTTCCTGGGATCTCAACCTTGTGCTGGATATGCTGTCTTGCAAACCCATCAAGTCTACAGCGACTTGTGACATGAAACTTCTTACCTGGAAAGCAACATTTGTGATAGCTGTCATGTCTGCATGCAGAGTATCTGAAACCCATGCTTTGGTCACAGATCCTCCATATACTGTTTTCCATAAAGTAGTTCTCCGTACAGACCCCATGTTTCTACCTAAAATGGTGTCAGAGTTTCATCTTTGTCAGGCTTTAATACTGCCTACATACTTTGCCAACTTCCAGAATGAGGGAGAAAGGACTCTCCCCTCATTGGATGTTAAGAGGATCTTTAAGTTTTACCTGGACAGGATTAAGAACTACAGACAGTCCTCAACCCTAATCAAAAGGGACAGCCTGCCACAATAGCTACAGGTTTTACGTCCAGAAGAGGGGAGGTTATTCTGCCACTGTACAATGCACTAGTGAGGCCACACCTGGAGTATTGCATGCAGTTCTGGAGACCCTGCCTAATAAAGGACATAGCACTGTCAGAGAGGGTCCAGAGATGAGCAACCAAAACAGTTCAGGGAATGGAGGGGGGTGACGTATGAGGGTAGACTCAGAACACTGAACATGTACACATTGGAGGACAGAAGAGACAGGGGAGACATGATAGAAACCTTCAAATACCTGAAGAGATTCAGCAAAGGGAGGGTTGAGGAGCTTTTACAGCTTAAGTATGGGGGACCACAAGAGGGCATAACTTTAAGCTCTTGGGGAGGGAACTTTAGAGGGGAGGCAAGGAAGAATTTTTTCACTGAAAGGGTTGTGGTGCCCTGGAATGCATTGCCTGCAGAGTTGGTGGCACTGGAAACAGTTGAGGGATTCAAGAAGGGGCAGGACAGGCATAGGGGTATGGTAAGGGTAGACGGGGGGCATACTCTACAAGGGACCAAGGGAGGCGGGGGGAGAAACCACAGGGGGAGAGGTAGAGCAATTGCTGTGCCCAAACAGTAAACTGCATCAGGTAGACGTGAGAGAGACCAATGGGTCTAATCTACCAGCAACAATGTATGTATGTATGTAATCAACTGCATTTCAGACTGGATTGTGAATTGCCTGCACCATTGCTATGCTACAGCCAAGGTTAAACTGGGGGCAGGGTACCTTCCCATTCCACAGAAGTGGTTCCCACTTCCCTAGCAGAAATATGCTCTGTGCCTACTGGAGGAATTTTCAGAGCTGCAACTTAGAGCTCAGTGTATACTTTCACCAAGCGCTATGCCCTGGATATCCATATCAGGCAGTGTGCCACTTTCGGCAAGACAATTCTGAATGGATTACTATCCTGAGTGAGCCCTGAGATCCAGCCTCCCTAGTACAGGGGACTTTGTCTGAGCTTGGTACTCTGACTCATTATTGGGAATCTATGAAGAAGATTGTTTCTTGGAAGACATGAAAGTTATATACCTACCATAACTGTTCATTTTCCTGATTATTTTCTCCATAGACTACCACGCCCACTTACTATCCCCGGACTCACTCCAGTATTGCTGTGACGGTCTTCACCCCTTTGCACTTGGATTGAGCTCTGAAGACACCGTGTTCATGGGATTGGTGGCACTTCTTACAAGGGCCTCTAGAGCTATCTTATGCCCTTAGGTTAAGAGCACATAGGCTATTCATCAGTTTCATGCTGCTCACCTCATTGGTAGAAAAGGTACTGAAGTCGATTGTGGGATGGCACCTCTATATACCAGTGGGCGTGGGCAGTGACACATACTTAGGGCCTACTTGTGCCGCTAGCCCTTCAGAAAAGTTTCGACTCCTGCAGGGTCATAGCACCTCCGGCACAGACCCATTAGTGGTAATCCATGGGGAAGATATTTAGTAAACTCAGCAGTTCCAGTAATTATGTAACTTTCATTTCTTGGTGAACTACTGTATCTCACAATCCCACAAGCTCTAACCCAGGTATCTAATGGTAGTCTGCTGTTTGACCCTGCTCCACCCCTTACCCCAACATGACCCTTACCCCTCTGCTCTCCTCTCTGCAATGCTAGCGGAAAGGCCAGGGGTTGTGAATGTTGAAATTTTTGTGCCAATCTGCAGATGTGGAATTCCACATCCCAGATATGTGCCTTTGGCATGTGGTTAAGCTAGCTTTGGGGATCAGGCCCTTAGTGATTAAGAATGAGTCTAACTGTACAACTTGTACATCAATTGTTACTAAGTCCACAGATGTTACAAATAAAAAGAGAGTTAGAGAAGAAGAGTTGGGATCAGCTTATAGTTCGGAGAATACAAACTGGTATAATGTACAGGGGTCTAAATGTACTAATAAAAGAAGGCGTAAGGCTGATCAATTTGTCATTCCAATATGTAATAGTTTTGATCCATTGTCTGTCATTTCTTCGGATTCTAATGACACCTTTGCTGACTCTACTAATGCAGGTTTTATTTCTACTGATACATCTGTAGTTGGGGATAAGATGCCAAATGTTTCCAACTCATTGCTCAACCTTACAAATAACTCTCCTTTGATAGACTTTGTTACTAATCATACTGACAATGAAGAATTCCCCATGAATGGTTCAGATTGTGAAGTTCTTAATACGAGGCAGTTATTTGTTCTAGGTGACTCGTTAGTAAAGCATTTAGATCGTGCCCTTTGTGAGCCTGATAAACACAACAGAACTTGTTCTAGTTTCAGTGGAGCTAGGATCACGGATCTTGCATTAATGGTTGACAACATTATCGGATCCTACAAATCTAACTCATTGTGTTATATTCATATCGGTGCAAATAATAATTGCAGGGATTCTGTTCAGAATATAAAACAGGCTTTTGTATCCATGACTAATAAATTGGTGGACCTGGGGTGTGACATTGTTTTTTCTGAAATATTACCTATCCCTCAATACTCTAGTTCTCTTAACCATAAAATTAAAAGTGTTAATAACTGGCTCAGGCTATGGTGTCTTCGACAAAATTTACAGTGTTTAACCCACTGGGAGGAATTCTTCGACAGAAATGAGCTTTATTGTCCGATGGCTTGCACTTGAGTAAGTTAGGGAATGCACTACTAAGTCAGCAATTTTTACATTCAATAAATTCTAACCTAAATTTAAACTGACTTATGGCGGGAGGGGAAAATTCAATATACAAAATCCATCATCCTTCTCTCCTAAAGTATCTAGTAACTTATTGCAATTTCTAAGTTTTAATGCAAGGAGCCTGATGCATAAATTTGATGAGTTATTAACAGTTATTTCCGATAAAGATGTAGATATAGTTACAGTTGTTGAAACATGGGGAGAGCAGGACTCACCTTGGCTTCAGCAAATTCCAGGATACAATTCCTTTTATTTAAATCGTAGTGAAAAAAAGGGGGATGGTATTGCCAACTTCATTATTAATACATTTGATTCCATCAATATATCTTGTCTTATTAAACATCATAACCTCCCTACTGAGACTCTTTGGCTTAAAATTTTTCTATCTGAATTAGATTTTATAATTCTTGGGACATGTTACTTCCCCCTCCCACCTCATCAAGTTCACTTATGGATGCTATTCTATCAGAATTTGAATTAGCTTCCCAATTGGGACATATCATTATTACTGGTGATTTTAATCTTCCAGAAATTAATTGGCAGTCACTAACTGTATCTAGTAGTGTTAGTAACAAATTCATGTCTACATGCTTAGCATTGGACTTACATCAGTGGGTCAACACTGCTACAAGGGGTAATAATATTCTCAATCTAGTTCTTAGTAACTCTACCCTTGACATCAGGGATGTGTGTATCTCTACTCCTATTAGTAACAGTGATCATAACTCTATCTTATTTAATTTACATAGACATGTTGTCTTTAATAATAATTCTTTGATTATATATCTGTATGACAAAGCTGACATACATAGCATCAATTAATATCTAAATAAAATAAATTGGTTATCCTTATTTAAGGATCAAACTCCATTACAGTGCTGGATTAATTTTAAAACTACTATTTTGTCCCTACGAGATACCTACATTCCATTTAAACATAAAAACCCCAATGGGAAGCAGTCTCCTAGATGGTTAAATAAAAACATCAAACATTTGATAAATTTAAAGAATAAAAAACATAGTACTTATTTAAAAAAATAGGACAGTTCCAAATTGGGAATCCTTCTTGAAAACAAGTAGGCAATGTAAAGCTGCTATTAGTAAGGCCAAATCTAAGTGGGAACTTTATTTAACATCATCAGCGGATAAATCTAACTCTAAACAATTTTATTCTTATATTAATTCCCTTAGAAAAAATCCCAGTATGGTTGGACCCTTAACATCTGATAATAGTCTAATTCATGAGCCAAAAGCTATGGCAGATGTTTTTAATAACAAATTCTGTAACGTTTTTTCTGCATCTAAAGCACAATCGTTTATTTACAGTAAAGAAACTACAGATCCTCCTATTCTTTTTTCAGTTGAGTCTATCCTTAACAAATTATTATTATTAAAAGGTAAATTTTGTCCTGGTCCTGATCTAATTGCAGGTCACTTACTTTTATTTGGTGTCTGCACATATTGCCTTTCCATTAAAAATATTATTTGAGCTCTTTTTATTACATAATTTCATCCCTGGTGAATGGAAAGAGGCATTTGTAGTTCCCATTCGTAAAAAGGGTCCTAAACATTTATGGAAAATTATCGTCCTATTAGTTTGACGTCAGTCATTTGTAAACTTCTAGAAAGTTTACTTAAGGACATTGTGTCTCCAAAAATTGACAAATCTGACCAGGAACAACATGATTTTAAGAAGGGCAGAAGCTGTCTTACTAATTTGCTCTGCTTCTATGAGTATTTCAGCTCCTTATTGGACAATAGGGTAGCATGTGATGTCATCTTTATTGATTTTAGTAAAGCTTTCGATTCTATACTACATTGGGCTCTCGTTCAAAAACTTACCATTCTTGGTATTAATAGCTTTGTAATTAAATGGATTCAGAACTGGCTTTCGGATAGGACTCAAAGAGTGATGATTAATGGATCATTTTCTGAAATTGATAAGGTACTTAGTGGTGTACCTCAGGGATCGGTTCTCGGTCCCTGTCTTTTTCAAGCTTTCATTTTTGATTTAACCAATTCTTGCCTCTCCTACACTATTAAGTATGCAGATGTTAAGATCGGAGGTCCCAGTTCCAACTTTGATCAAATATCTTGCATTCAGCATGATCTTAATGTAATTAGCACTTGGGTTACACAATGGGGAATGAAGTTAAACTCTGCTAAATGCAAGGTTACGCATATGGGTACCAATAATTTAAACTTCCAGTATGTTTTGGATGATCTCCCATTATGTACCACTGTTGATGAAAAAGACTTGGGTATAACAATATCTGACAATCTGACTTATTCTAAGCATATGCATTCTGTTATTGGTACATCCAACAAAATTATGTGGTCTATTCTACGCAATATTAGATCTTGAGACAAGAAAGTGCTGTTACCACTTTTTAGATCTTATGTCCGACCCCATCTCGAATACACCTCACAATTATGGTGTCCCTTTAAGAAATCTGAAATTTATTCTCTCGAAAGGGTCCAACGTAAATACACAAAAAAAATTTCTGGGATAGAATTGTTATATGAATCTAGGTTGGATATATTAAAATTAATGCCTCTAACCATTAGGCGTATTCATGGAGATCTTCTTCTCCTATATGACGTTATTCAGGATCCATATATTATGTCTGAATTAGGTCTTTCTTTTAAAAAATCTGTACATAACACGAGAGGTCATATTTTTCAGTTAACTGGTAAATTCTTTAAGCATCTCAGCCGTAAGTATTTTTTCACTGGGATTACTGGGCCCTGGAATTGGCTACCATCTGAAGTGGTCACTAGTAATACTAAAGATACTTTTAAACATCGTCTTGACAACTTAATTCTGTCAGGGTATGACTTATCTTACTATTCCATGGCTTAGTATAGGAGCATCATGGGCCTTGGCCTACTAGCTCCTTCATCTTACCTTAGTATGAACCTTAGTATGATTAGTCTAATTAAAGAATACTGAAAATAATTCTTCTACAGAGCCCAAGCCATATTCTATTATTTGTTTGATGCAGGTTCCCAAACCCTGAGTTAATGAACATGGTGAAAATTGCAGAGAGGGTTGGGGTTGGGGGGTGTCATTGCTCAACACAGGTAATGCACCATGTGTCAGTCAACCATGGAGTGCCACTGCTCTGTCACCATGGCAGCGGCTGTTCCTTTTCTCCCAGCTGGAGGAGTTGTATAGTCCGTCGCTGTGTGAACGGAGCCAGGAGGTGGGTGATGGGATAGGAATAGTAGGATGACGCAGTTCTAGTGGGACAATAACAGCAGCCAATGACACACTTCCCCCGGCCCCAAAGAGATGGGGTTCAGAGGGAAACCTCAGAATCTCACACTGGAACCCACTCAGGGATTGGTGCATCATAGTTGTTTGAAGGAAGTGGGTTACCCAACATTCACAACCCCTCTGCCAAATGACCAGGGGCAGCTTCACAGAGCGTGAGTACTTGAGAGGGCTTTAACCCCCCGAAAAAAGCAGGATACTTCATAAAAATTGAATGGGACTAACCAACTGACAGAAAAACATTTCAGAGGTCTGAGCTCCAAGATTTGAAATCTGGAGAAGTCAGTATGGGAGAGGACATCTAACATTGTTTCTCCTTTGTCAGATGACCATAGTCCCACTACTCACAGCCACCTTTAATCGGCAGTAGCAGACGACTCATTTTCCATTCAGTCGGCAAGATTCCTGGAGCTGTGCTGATCAGCTGTGCTGCCTGTGCAGAATAAGCGACTTGGAATATTCTGGCATGATGATGAATGGAAAAGGGTCCCTTTTTTTTATTTGTAACTCAGGTTTATCGAAATCACAATATCGTATCACCATGAGACAATCCCAAAGGGACACAATAATAGCATCACAGTTATATCAATCAGTCTATCAGAATCTTTATTTTACCAGGCAGAACATCATTGAGAATAAACTCATTTACAAGATGGACCTGGAGGAGATGCACATCACAATTTGATAGTCACAAGGGTTCCATGTCATAATAGTGATTGAAGAATAGCGATCACTATTATGGTGAGTGTATATTGCCGAAAAGCAAATCGGTGATATACACTTCCAGGCAACCCAACATCCAGAACAGAAAAACGTGTTTACCCCCCACACCCCCTGGCTATAGATTATCAACTCCAGGGGGGTGCATGTCAGGGAGGGAGCAAAATCCCATATCACAGCAAACTTAAGTGCCGTAGGCAGTGGCAAAACTTCTACATGCCCAGTCCGAACCCTGCACCTGCTGCACCAGAGCTAGCCACCCACCACCACACCACATAGCTAGCTTGGTGGCAGCAGGCACACACATTCCTCAAAATCCCTTCCCTGTCCCTCCCCTTCCCTTCACTATCCCCCCCCTTCCTGTCGCCCTCCACTACCCTCGCATTCGTCTGCAGTCACTACCCTTGCAGGGTAGCCCAAGAGTATAGCGCCTAATATGAGTCACCATTTTGACATGGCACCCATATTTGGTCGCTATACTCACGGTATACCGTCACGAGTACACTGGCAGACAGAATACAAATATTTACAATTAATATAACATGGCAGTTTCACATACAGCAATGATATGGACACTATACTGGCAGGCCGAGATGCCGAGTCTGATGTAATACATGACAATCATATAGTTATACAAAGTATATACACAGAGTCTGCACCATGTATAGAAAAGAGGAAAACTAAAATTATTAATGTAGACATGGTACTCAGGAGGAAAGGCCAGGGGAAGGTAAGAACAACTACATTCAGGGACACAGGTTAATGCCGGACAGGCAGGGTTAAGTTTAATGCAAGACTGGGGAGATGGTTCAGTTGCTTATGGACAAAGGCACTGGGGAAGCAAGCTGTAGTGTTTTTCGTGCATTATTCCAGAGGACAGGGCTTATTGCCACTCTGCCGAAGCGCATTCTAACTTTGGGGATGGAAAGGGAAATATAAGAGAGACTTCTTAACAGATAGGTACCGGGATTACAGGCAGGTAGGCAGTCCTTAATGTATTTAACTCATATAGTGCATCTCTGGTGGAACAAAAGCCATATGTCAGTGGGGTCCAACATGCCCCCACACTGGGTTTGCAACCCGGCTACTAACAAAACAATATACAAGTTACCTGATGCAGTGTAAGAATATTAACAAGTAAATAAAATGCATTTAACAAGGTTGGGGTAAATCAGCTTGTTTTCTAGTCCTGGGATTATACCTGCATGCATCTTAAACTCAGCAGGCTTATACCCAAGCCTGGTACAAGCAGTGTCTCATGAAAAAACTACAGTCACTGTCATAGATTTATGGAGTTTGTGTTACAGCAGTCCCAGGATCTCCAAAATCCAGAAATGTTTCCTGCCAAAGTTGCAGGGCTGTAGTCAGTCTTTCCATTTCTTGAATTTCGTTCATGTTTTGTATTCAAGTGGAGGATTATGGAGAAATATCAGTTAGCCAGCCCAACATAATACCTTTAGTTGCTTCCCATAATAAAATCTGGTAGAAGCCCCAAAGCTGCTTGTTCCTGTGGTGGGGAATGGTAGAGTACCCAGAACCAAAGTGAGAAAGATTTTAGGACACTTGCAGCATAGAATCTGTTGTACAAAACCCTGAATGAAGTTCCAGAAAGTGTGTAGTCTGAGACAGTCCCAGAAAAGGGGTCCTTTTTTTTTTCCTCCTCCCTCACCCCTTGACCGGCCACACCTTTGAGCCATCAAGGGACACCCTCACCTGCCGAGATATTCCTGCTGCCACCATTCCCACCATCCCAATACACTGTCGTGTCTCAGCCGACCTGGCATATCCCTTTGCTGGGGGGAACCCCCCCTCCCCAGGGTGCTACAGGAGGGGAAATGGGTTCTAAATCCATGCTGGGTACACAGCGGGGGATCAGCATTGAAGGCTGCTCGCCAGGGCTGTGTGGTACAAGGGACCTGAGTGACCATCATCCGGTCAGCTGAATGGGTGATTTTCCCATTTTTGCCCCATCCCCACACCCCCTTCCACTGTGTGGTGTCCTGGGGACGATGTGTGGTGGCACGTGATCACCCATGCTGCCAAATGCACTTCCATGGGGGGACGCCAGGAGCTGCTCTAGAAATGGGCAGGCTCACACTCTCCCTCCCAGGGAGGAGAGAGTCCTAGAAGACACTCCTAACACTCCCAGCTGGCCTCCTTTCCTGTTGTCCCGGGCTCAGGCACAAACCCAGGTCACCAGCATGCCAAGCAATTCCCTATCTCTCGGTGCCACAGAGCTGGCAGGGGCCCTTTTTAAAACTCTGGTTAGACTGAAAGAAATGAAGTTGGGTTGCCCAGTAGGGTTGTGAGTGTTACTTCACTTCATAGTGGAATCTGCCAGTGTGCAAATAAATTGATTTGTAAAATAAAAAAAAGTAAATTTGCATTCTGTAGTGAGCACTAAAGTGTTGGTGAGGACATGTCTATCCCCCTCTGTTTGTTGTGTTTCCATACACTAGGTCGACAATATTGGTATTATGATTTTAAAAACCAGCCAAGTCACCAAGACTGTGAGACCACCTCTCGCTCCCAGGTGTTTGACCGCTATGCACTTTTACAAGGGGACAGCTTTGAAGATCTCTTCGGTCTCTTGTTTGGGAGTCATCGGTCTGGTAAGTTGCCTCATTTTTGGCATCAACAGATCTTCTGTAACCTGTAAGATTTTCCCTTTTTTGCCTGTGTTCTAGCACTCAAAGTCTCAGCCCAGAGAGAGCACGCCTTGGTGCAGAAAGCTGTTCAGTGCACTGGCTAATGACGATATTTGCTGGCTACTGTGAAATGAATTGTGGTGGGTCACAGCACCTAGTGGACAGGTGTCCAAATCACAAAAAACACCAGCCCAGTTAGTATTTATATTAAGCAATAAAGCATGACAGGGTGTGGGTTATTGCAGGATATACCACGGTCATGTAATGTGTTTTGACCAATGAGGTTACAAGAGTTTCATATGCCATTGTATAATAATTAACAATCTGTTTGGCAGTCTGAGACATGAGGCTAAGGATCGAAGTGGCATGAAATCAGAATTACCCTCTTGCCCACTAGATAGGGTTCTTCCATGACAGGGGTTGAGGCACATTGATTGAGCAGCGTGGAGACATTCAGACTGCACTTACCTGCATCATACCTGTCACGTAGATAACTAATGGGGTCTGGTCTTTAGTTTTGTCAGTGTGACACCTACAAGAGTAATAAAATTCAGTGAACCTAAAACAGCAGTATCTGTTAACTGCAAAATATCCCATAGTTTTTTTTAGTAACAATATATTTCTTGCAAAATATCAAGGTATCCATTTTTATTTTCATTTTATTTCATTTCTGAACTAAGTTATGTAGTTCTAAGGTTTTTAAAAGTTCTCGCTTCTTTGCCACACCTACTGTGAATAAATTAAACATCTTGTGAGGTGATGTGCTGCTTACCTTCACAAATGTGTGTTAGCACTATCCTAATACTTTCTCAGTATGAATCTGGTTGGTACAGTCAAAAAGTAACCTCAGCTGAAGATATGTGTAAGAATTAACAGTGGCAGCCATCTTTATTGACTTGAGACAATAATTACAAATTACTGATAAAAGCCATTTAAAAATATCTGATGGAATACAAAATACACTGATGAATTTAAGAATGTTGAAAAAAACATTCATGATAGAAAAAAACTGTATGAGGACGTTTTCTGACACTAATCAAATCCTTCAAGTAGCTGAGTATGTGGTGCGATAGTAAGCTATCTTTCAGTATACATACAGACAATCTTTGTAAAAAAAAAACTGGATCAAAGACTTGGGTTCTATTACCAAGGTGACATCTTCTACAGAAGTGCCTCAGTCTCACTCTTGTCCAAATTAGATGTGCTACACCACAGAGCCCTTTGTTTTATCTCTGGCTTGCATGCCAGAACACACCATTGTCTCCTCTACTCAGCAGTTGGTTGGACCTCACTCACAATCAGAAGGCTCAGAAGCCTACATATGTGGTCCTTTAAAGAGCTACTGACATGATTCAGGCATACAACTCATTCAGAAGTTGCCTACCTGATTAGCTAATAATTTGAGTGTTCCATATGGTCAGCAAAATAGTGAAAGCATCTTTACACGCTCGTCTCGATACTATGCACGAAATGCGCCCATCTGTGGGCCGCAGCCCCCTCAATCAGCTTGATGGCGCATGGAATGGGTTGCAGTGCCAGGACCGGAGGGCAATTGGCCAAAGTTGTTGCTGGCAGTTCTACATGTGTGAGCTATCCTCACATGTAGAACTGCCGGCAAAGATAACATTAGTACAGTCACACCCTTCCCCTTTGATTCTAGTTCCATTCTATACTCTCACATGAGCACCTGCAGTCCTATTCCACTATCAAAAGCTGATTTTGGGGCGTGCTGCAGCACTGGAGATGGTTGCTCAGCTTGTACATGGAAGGTATGAGACAGGCATTAGTAGTTAAAAATTTCACCATTTTTACACACAAAAAATGAACATTATTTCGCTAATCAGGCAGGCAACTTCCGAATGAGTTGTCTGCCCAAATCATGTCAGTAGCTCTTTAAGGCCATGCGAAACTTGCTGCCATCATAAATATCGAATCTCCAGCAGAGTACACTCTACGGAAGCATAATACTATCTTGCTCAGTGTTCCAAGGCATAACTTGACTTTTGCCAAAATGGCCTTTAGTTGTGTCATCCCTACATCTTGGAACATATTGCAAGATCCACATAAATTGAGATCTTACTTTGAGAGGGCTCTTGCAGTAGGTAATTACATATAGGACTGATGCTGGCAGGCGGCAGGACCCCACGGAAAAATTTCTAGCTAGCAGTCCCTGGCGAGGACTGCCCCACGATAGGTGACGGTGGCAGGAGATGTCGGTATAAAGGGCCAGTACGGACGCCCGCCTTCAGTTCTTTCCGCGTTAGCTCGTGCAGCTCCGCGAAAGTTTGTGTTCATTAGCCCTACCTTTCGCTGCTTTTTTACCGAAAATCTTTTATTTTTCGACAACGTCAGTACTAACATCGGTGTATGGCGTCCCCTACACCCTCCGAGCACAAGAACAAGTGCGATTTGTGCAGCTCCCAGCTACCGCACAAGGATGGCCACTCCCTGTGCCTGTTCTGCCTAGGCCCGGATCATCAAGTCGAAGTGCCAGCATTGCCTTAGCTTTAACGCCACCCGAAAAAGACGGCAGCAATCCCTGGAGGCCCATATTCTTAAAAAGAAAATGAGCTCTATGGAGAAGGAGCTTAAAAAGCTAAGGCAGGTGTCCACTTCCCTGAAGGCCATCGAAAGAAGAAGGACAAGGAGAGGCACCAGGACAAAGGCTCCTCCACTGCGTCTCCTTCAGGAGTCGCGGGCATACAGGTAACATCCCCTCTGGGGGATCGCTCCTCGACGGCCGCCTCGGAGGTTTCTGAGACGGCGTCGGCCCACCCGTCTGGCTCATGCTCGGGCCTTGTGGGTGCCTCCGGGCAGTTGGAGGCCTCAACCCCTGGTTCAGCCGCAGGCTTGCGGCCTACTATCGTGGGCGACTCCGATAAGCCGGGCGTCAGCTCCTCTGACGTCTGCCCGGAGAGGGCTGGTAAGACGTCCGACCCTTCGGGGTGACGCATGGCTTCTTCCCCACCAGACCAGGCTGACCCTTCCTCTCGATCTGCCTCTGGTGAAGGCTCTCATAAGTCGGACGTCGGCTCCTCCGACGCCCGCTGAGAGCTCCCCTCTATGCCTCATGTCGGCTCGTCCGACGTCCAGCCCGCGAGGGAACTGACGACGACCCCCCAACGTCCATCGTTCCCGGTTCACTGTAGCCTTCGCTGCCATCTGGGGAACCAGAGTCCCCCCATCCTGACCCCGGGGACTTCCCCTCCGTCCACGGGCACAGCTGGGGATTTTTTGCCTCCGTTAGTCCCTCCTCCATCTGGAGCAACAGACCTGACGTCGGCTCCCCGGACGCCGGCTCCGACGCCAGCCCCTCCGACGTCGGTACCTCTGGCATCAGGGCCTCTGCCGACAGCCCTGACATCGGTCTTACCGACTCAGGGAGAGTTCCTGCTCCCATCGGGCCCTCCCTCCAGGCTCTCCGCTATGGACCCGCACGTGAGGTTCCCAGCTGGGCCGTCTGCGCAGGCAGCCCCCCCGGCTTCTGGGTACCTGCCATCTTATTCAACACCGGTGTACCCGGGAACACCGTATCTGATGCCGCAGTACCAGACGCCGGGCTTCCCGACGCCGCAGTACTCGACGTCTCAATACCTGATGCTGGGTTACCTGCAGCCAGGTTTTAGATATGCTCCATATGGGTATAGCCCATATTCTTATCCCCCGCCTCCTCCACCGCCCTTGCGGCTGCCGGTGGACCTGCAGGAGACTCTGGCCTCCTGGTGGGCCGAGGCCAAGGCTCAACTCACCAAAGAGATCGAGAGCCACCTCCCAGTGACAGTGCCATCCCAGGTTCCTGTACACCCCAGGCAGAACACTCCCTCAGCACCTCCGGACTCCAGGGTTCTTCCATCTGGATCCAGAGAGGGGCAGGACATGCATCCCCGGGGACTACCCAAGGGACCCATTCCTTCCCCGGGTCAAGAAAGGGAGTCTTACTCTTCTTCTTCCTCCTCCTCTTCACTCTTGGACTCCTTGGACTCTTCTGACAGCTGCTCCGAGAGAGACGACAAGCCTCGCTCTCCATTGAAGCCCCGGCCGAGGACTCCTCCGAAGTCTCCTCCGGAGGATCCTTCTTTTACGGAGTTGCTTAGAAAAATCCAGGAGATCCATCAGTGGCGCTCTTTGGAACCAGATCCTCAGCATCTGAAACTCGCTGAACATCTGGATCTGCCCGTGACAGCTCCTACACTAGTGCCACCCTGGATAGAGCCTCACGCCGACCTTGTCACCACGATATGGAAACAGCCGTCGGCCTTAGCCCCACTTCCCAGGAAGTTGAACAGGCTATATCAGGCTCCAGAGGGTGTTGATTTCCTAGATTCTCACCCTCATGCTGACTCGGTCATGATTAGTGCCACTCACGGCCGCTCGGCGAACCCAAAGCATCTTAGCTCGTCACCCCCTGATAAGGAATCTCGCCTTCTGGACCAGTACAGGAGAAAGATTTACACCTCCTCCACACTGGGGATTAGGGCCCTGAACTACATCAGACACAGGGGGGGACTACCAGAAGGCCATCCTTACTCAGGTGGAATCCAAGCTGGACTCCTTGCCTGACTCCCAAGTCAAACAGGAGTTGGCTGAGCTCGTCCGCTCTGCTCGCTTGTTGCCGGTAGCCACATGCTCGTCGCGACATCTGACTTAGTGGACACTGCTGGGTGGAGTTTTTGCTTTCACCGTAGGTCTACGGCGTCATGCTTGGCTCAGCGTGTCAGGTCTGGTCCCGGAGGTGCAATCTGCTATCCAGGAAGCACCTTTCCGGGGGTCGGTGCTTTTCGGGGGTGATGTCAAGGACATCATTACCGATTTGCAGGAGAAGGGGATGGCTCTGAAATCAGTTGATTCCATGTACCATCCCCATCAGCAGCAGTGCCGTCCCTTTCGCAGATGGAATTGGCCAAAGGTGAAACCCCAGGGAAGGCGGGCCACAAGATGTCCGGCCCCCGCGGCTGCTAAGCCCCCTCCACCCAAAAAAGCAGGGGGTGCTTCAGCTGCGGCACTGCCCCACACCACCTGACTCCTTTCCTCTCCCACTGCCTCCGGACTCCCCGGAGGAACCGGTAGGAGGGAGGTTTTCCCTCTAACTTCCGGGATGGGAGAGGATAACCACGGATTCTTGGGTGCTCCAGCTCATAGCAGAAGGACACTCCATAGAGTTTCTTCAGAAACCACCCCGCCACCCCCCTCTGAAGTCGTCATATTCATGGGAACACCTTCCTTTGGTCCAGGAGGAAATCTCAGCTCTTATGATGAAGCAAGCGATAGAGCCCGTCCCCCTTCATCTTCAGGGGATGGGTTACTATTCCCATTTCTTCCTGGTCCCAAAGAAGACGGGAGATCTCAGACCGATTTTAGATCTCAGTTCCCTGAATCTTTATGTAGAGTACAAAAGGTTCAGGATGCTCTCTCTGCAGAACCTTCTGTCCCTCTCCGGCTGGGTCAATGGCTTTGTGCCCTGGATATGCAGGATGCCTATCTGCACATTCCCATTCGCCCCTCCCATCGCAAATACCTTCGTTTTGCATTCCAGGGGGACCACTACCAGTTCAAGGTGCTCCCGTTTGGTCTATCCTCGGCCCCCCGAGTATTTACCAAATGCCTGGCAGTGGTGGCGGCCCACCTGCATACCAAGGGAGTACAGGTGTTCCCTTACCTGGACGACTGGCTCCTGGCAGCCTCGTCCAGGAAGGAACTCCTGCGTTTCCTCTTCCTCACCCAGCAGGTTTTTGCCTGCCTGGGTATTACCATCAACCATTCCAAGTCTCATCTGGACCCTTCCCAGAGGCTACAGTTCATCGGGGCGATCCTCTATACGACCATGGGCAAGGCCTTCCTAAGTCCGGACAGGGTGACCTCCCTTCAGACCCAGATATGTCTGTTATCCGACCGCAGGATGGCCTCGGCGAGGTCGGTCCTTCGCCTTCTCGGGCTCATGGCGGCTGCTATACCGACAGTCCCCCACTCTCAACTCCACATGAGGATTCTCTGTGGACTCCCACGCCTCAGTGGATCAACTAGTGGACGACTTAGATCATTCAGTTCTGATCTCATCAGATGATGTGAGACTTGCAATGGTGGATGGTTCGAGAGACCCTTGTTCAGGGGTCCCTTTCTTTCATCCTCCCCCCTCCCAGACTCTAACCACAGATGCCTCAGGCAAAGGTTGGGGAGCCCATCTAGGCCCTCATCGGACCCAGGGCTCTTGGTCCAGGCTAGAACAAGCTCTTCATATCAATGTGCTCGAGCTTCAGGCAGTGTTGTATGCTCTCCAAGCCCTTCACCAATACATCCTTCCCGGCCACCTAGACATCCAGATGGACAACATGTACATAGTGTGGTACATCAACAAGCAGGGAGGAACTCGGTCCCACCCTCTATGCAGGGAGGCAATGAGGGTTTGGGATTGGGCAACACAACACGACCTTCACCTCACGGCGATTCACATTCCAGGAGTCGACAACACCCTGGTAGACAGGCTAAGTCGCTCTTCTGCTCTGACTTACGAGTGGGAACTGGACCAAGGGGTCCTAGACAATATCTTCCAACTTTGGGGAACACCACAGATCGACCTGTTCGCATCCCCCAAAACGCAAAACTTCCCACCTTCTGCTCGCTCGTTCCAGAGCGAGGCGCTTTCTGGAATGACGCTCTGTCTCTAGACTGGAAGGACAGATTCGTCTTTGCCTTTCCCCCAATTCCTCTTATCCCATGAGTCTTGCAGAAACTAGCTTCAGAAGGAGCGAGAATGATTCTGATCACTCCTTTCTGGCCCAGGCAAATCTGGTTCTCTCTTCTACAACAATATTCAGAGGATCTTCCTCTTCCTCTTCCTCTATCTCGAGGTTTGTTGACCCAGGATCAGGGGACCCTGGTCCATCCTGGCCTCAAATCCCTTCAATTGCATGCATGACTCCTGCAGACCTAGCCCAGTCCTGTTTTGGTGTGTCTCCCAAAGTGGTGGAGATTTTAGTGGAGGCCAGAAAACCCTCCACCAGGTCCACTTATGCCATGAAGTGGAAAAGATTCACTATTTGAGCCGCCTCCAAGAACATGGAGCCTTTCTCCTGTTCAGTGGGGCTTCTGCTGGAGTATTTATGTCATCTGTTTGACCTAGGTCTCAGCCATTCCTCTTTGAAGGTACACATGGCGGCTATCTCGGCCTATCATGTTCCCTTCGCAGACAAAGCTTTCACTCAACTGGAGGTCTCCAAGACCTTTCTCAGAGGGGTCCTCCATCTGAGGCCACCCATCCGTACTCCTGCCCCCCCTTGGGACTTGAATTTTGTTCTTGAGAAACTTACCCTTCCTCCCTTCGAACCTGCAGCTTCTGCAGATTTGAAGTTTCTTTCATGGAAGACGCTCTTCTTGGTGGCCATTACTTAGGCTCGAAGAATCTCTGCACTCAGGCCCTGATGTGTAAAATCCTCTACTTGATTTTTCACAAGGAACGAGTTGCTCTTTGCTTAGAATCTAAGTTTCTACCTAAAGTAGTAGCAGAGTCTACATTAAATCAGTCCATAGAGCTACCTGCCTTTTTTACACAGTACTCTAATCAAGGGGAGTATTTACTCCATACTATGGATGTTCACCGGATTCTGAGATACTACACCAACAGGACGAAGTATCTCAGAAAGACTGATCAGTTGTTCGTCTCTTTTGCTCACAAAAGGGAAGGCAATGCTGTTTCCAAGCAATGCCTGTCTAAGTGGTTGGCTCATTGCATCACTTTCTGTTATGACAGTACCACAAGACCCTCCCGGGTCAAGTCAGAGGCCACTCCACAAGAGGAGTAGGTGCCTCTGCAGCTTGTTTCAAGAATGTGTCTGCGGCAGACATCTGCGCTGCCGCCACCTGGACTTCCATCCACACCTTTACGAAACACTACAGTTTGGATATTGCCTCTCGCCGTAGAGCAGGCTTCGGGATAGCTGTTTTGCAAGGCCTCCTGTCTTGAGGCTTGCACGGCTAGAGCTATTTCTTGGAGCAGTTTCCTTCTCCCAGTGCCTTTTCTTTATTCCAGACTGCTTGGGATTCAGGCCTATATGTAATTACCTACTGCAAGAGCCCTCTCGAAGTAAGATAGTACAGTTACGTAAGGACTTACTGTAACAATAGATCTTCAAGAGAGGCTCTTGCAGTAGGTAATACCTTCCCGCCCTCCATCCCCCTAGGCTTTTTCAGCTCCTTTTCCATATAGAGAAATATCCGCCTCTCTCTTGTCCGGCCTCTTTTGGCCTGTGGCAGGAAAGAACTGGAAGGTGGGCGTCTGGGACCACCCCTTTATACGAGCGTCTCCTGATGCGGTCACCTGGCGTGGGCGGTCCGCCAGGACCGCTAGCCAGAAATTTTTCAGGTCCTGCTGCCCGTCGGCGTCAGTCCTATATGTAATTACCTACTGCAAGAGCCTCTCTTGAAGATCTACTGTTACGGTAAGTCCTTACATAACTGTACTTTTCTATAGCACTCCACATTGTCAATGGGTATTCATTACAACTGGGAATTGTGCACCCCTACCAGGGGAAATGGCACAGCCCAAAGGCTGAATCAGCCTTGGAATGTTGGGATTCCAGACAGGAGCAACTCTCTAGTCTTAGCTCTGCCATCGAAGGGGAAATATCTGTCAACCTTCTGTGAAGAATAAATCAGCTTCTAGGCCTTGGGGTTGCTATTTTGCATAGCAGTTGGGGCTACCTGGTGACAGGTAGCACCCCTAAATTAAAATTGTGCCTGTCAGGCTGCAGCTTTCAAACTGGCTAAACTGCTTCTCCCATTTCTACGGCATGTAGTAGTAGTGGTATTAAAGTAAAAACTTGTATTTATTTCGAAAACTAATGAATTGGATATCTCAACTGAGACAAGCTCATTTCCAGTGAGATCCATGCAAGGCAGGGTTCCAGTTACTTTTACATATAGTAAACAACAAGCACAATAATAATAAATAAATACAAGTATTGTAACATAATTAAATCCCAAATTGGGAAATTACATACATACCATCCATCCATCAATGCATATATACAAGCCATCTGTATACTTAATTAATATTATTAATAAGGTGCTTGGATTGGCGACCACATCTGCCAAATTTTTATTTATTTATTAGAATTTTGGTAACCAGGTAAGTCCACTGAGACCATGCAGTCCCCTTTTCAGTGACGACCCAGGTGACAATGGTGAACTCAGTACAATTGATAAATACAATAATATTATACAGGATACAGAGAGATTTAACAATGTTGCAAGAAGTATTACAGTGGAAAGCCAGGTAAGTAACTTAATTCTAGGGTGTTTACTCTTTAAGAGGTCTCTGATTTAACAAAACAAAAAAATTGGTGCCTCAGGTAAGTGCCTGTTTGTTTTTGTTTGGATATGTAGATAGGGCTTCCCTTCCCCTGCATTTAGGCGTTGGTAGCCCCCCCCCCAATCAGTCTTTGTGATTTCCCTGATGTTGGTTTGTGTTTATTTTCTTTTTGTCTTTCTCTTTGGGATATTTCCTTTCTTAAGTGGGCTCCTTTTGCAGGGACACTTCCCTTCGAACTCCTCACCAATTTTCAAATGGAGCCTGCTTGGTGAGGAGCTTTTAGACTGGATCGGAGCCTCTTTTCCTGCCATTTTTGGTGGCTTTTTTCTGACCCGCCATCATTTTGGTGATTTCTTTTACCTCCCTTGAGCCATGCAGTTTTTCACCATTTAGTAGCCTCTGTGGACATTGGGTACATGCGTCCTGTTTCTCTTCATCTGCTAGCATGTTTTTTTTTTTAAGCGCCTGTGTCGTGCGCACACCTCTGTCAGCGTGATGTCGCAAATGCACCATTTGGAGGGAGTGTGCACCTGCACTTGTATAGTGCTAGGTGTGGTGCTTCAGTATTCTCTTACTGTCCATTCGTGTTCTTTTTCCTCACACCGCTACAGCACTTCTGAAACTATGCCAAATGTTACTGTAGAACATTTGGAGAGAAAACAACAATACGGTGAGTGAGATAGGAATGAAGCAGCTTCAGTAATAGCTTGGCAGAAGACACCAGGAGAAAGAACTGCTGTGTGACTGAACTTCTCTGCTGGGACTAAAGTAGAAGAACTTTTGTATTTGTACCTTTAATTTAGGGTAAAAAAACTAACATACAAAATAAAAAAATAAAAAAAGTTTGTGTTTGGGTTAACTGAACTGAATGGGTAACCGAAAAGTCATCTAGGTGTAAATCTCAGATGACTGAAAGGACTTAACTGCTGTGAGGTTTAAATTACTTGTAGAAAGATCTGGTAAGTAGGGGGAGTGGCTTAGCTAGAAGGAAGCTACATTTAAAGACTGCCTTAGAAAGATTCTGCTAATAGCTTGGCAGAAGATACCAGGAGAAAGGACTGCTGTGTGACTGAACTTCTCTGCTGGGACTATATTGCCCTCCTTCCCTCCCCTCCACCCAAAGCTCGTTCTATTTTTATAGGCACAGGATTTGACTGACAACAGGAACTTCCTGTTTAGGGGCAGGAAGTGAGTGATCACAGAACCACCAAGGACCCACCATCCTAGAAGGGCAAGAGTAGCTCTCCGGCCCCCTCTAGTGGCTGGAGGTCTGCCTCTGAACAAGTAAGTGGTCTACTGAGAAATATAGGATATTCTTGTCTCAGAACAGGACAATCAGGAGCTTAAAGGGCACACAGGCAGAAAGTAAGGAGAGAGAGAAAAAAACAGAGGCAAGAGTAAGGATTGCAAACAGTTAAGGGGCCAGAAATAAGACATGATTGGAGTGGTGCAGTGCAGTGGCTGTGGAGCAGCAGTCTTCCGGGAGATGTTCTGGAGGATGCGGTGTTGTCCCATCTGCAGGTACCTCTCTGGGCTGAGGAGGAGGTTGCTCATCTCCAGGCTGAGTTGGCCAGGATTTGTGGGACCTCCTCTTCCATCCAGGGACCACCAGTGCCACTGCCGTTGCCTCAGAGGTTGCCAGAAAGAGAGAGGCGGTTGGACCACAGTGGGCTCAGGGAGGGTGAGGTGGTGGAACAGAGGCACATCCCTCCAGTTGTACCTCCTCCACAATTCCTATGCCATTCTGACAAGTGTGGTTCCTCTATGGAGGCACCCACAGTGGAGACCAAGGAGGATGCTGGGAACCTCCACAAAGGAGACCCACAGGAGGGTGGCAGGGGACCCTGCAGGGAAGGAAACAACTCCTGGTGGGGACTCCATTGTTAGGAAGGTAGAACTGGGCAAGGAAGGGAGAGGGAGGTAAGGTGCCTGCCTGGCACCATGGCTTGAGGGACAGGGAGCCGAATCTCAGGATTGCCTGAGCAGCTGCACAGGGAGGGAGCTGGATCATTGTCCACCTAGGGACAAATGACCTGGCTAAGAAAGGGATTAGAGAAGTGCAGGAAGAGTTTGTGGAATTGGGGAGGGGCCTTAGTCAAGTAGCACGACTGTAACCTTCTCGGAGGTGCTACCCATCTATGGCATAGGAGAGGCTAGGGTGTTCCGTACCATGGGATTCAATCAGTGGTTGAAAAACTGGTGTGGAGCTCAGGGATTTGGCTTCATTGGGGACTGGGGGTCCACCTGGAGTGATGCAAGCCTATACTGGCATGATGGGCTGCATCTGTCTGGGAGGGGAACCAGGATCCTAGGTGATATGTTTAAATGCTTCATTGGCAAGCTTTTAGGCAAACACCAACATGGAGGTGTCGACAGGGAGAAGGGCAGGGGTAAATGGAGAAAGTGACAAAGGCAAGAAGGACAGGGATGGGGCAAAAGGGGGTAAGGCCATCAGGAAATGGAGGGTAATGAGTACCAATGCCCGTAGTCTGGGCAACAAGCTCCCTGAGCTGGTGGCCTTAATGGAAGAGGGATGCCTGGATATCGTAGCAGTCACAGAAACATGGTACACAGAGAACCATGACTGGGATGTTACCATACCAGGGTACATAACCTACAGGAGAGACAGGCAGGGGAGAAGAGGGGGAGGAGTAGCTCTCTATGTAAAGGAAGGGATAAAAGCAACTGAACAAAAGAGTAAACAGGGAGGAGAGGAGGCACTGTGGGTCACCTTGGAGACTGGAAAGGGCACCACAATCCGCACAGGGGTTGTGTACAGACCCCCATGTCAGGGGGAAGGAATGGACAAGGATATGATGGAAGGCATTCTTAGAATGGCAGAGAAAGGGAGATACTGTTGATGGGAGACCTGAATATGCCAGATGTTAACTGGAGCACATTTGCTGCAGCCACATCCAAAAGCAGGGCCATTCTTGATGCCCTACAGGTGGCAGGCATTAGACAGCTAGTTTCAGAACCCACTCATGAGGGAGCAATCTTAGACCTCGTGACTTCAAGCGGGGCAGTGAGAGGATCTCAGATCTAGAAGTGGGTTGCCATCTGGGGACAAGTGACCATCAAACAGTGTGGTTCACGTTAAACTCAGCAACAGAGTCAAGCCATACAAAAGTGAGGTACTGGACTTTAGGAGGCTGACTTTGGCAAGATGGGAGAGTGCCTCAGAAAAGCACTAGCAAACAGGCTAGAAGGAGGTGGAGCAACAATGGGAATTATCAAACTGCCATCACAGAGGCAACAAGCTCTTGTGTGAAGCAAATAAACAAATCAAACGAAAGAAAAGCCACTATGGTTCTCAAGAGAGGTGGCTGTGAAAGTCAGGAAGAAAAGATAGCATTCTGGAAGTATAAGGAAACACAGAAGAAGCAGGACAGAGAGCTGTACCAGTTAAGGCAGAAAGAAGCAGGGAGGAAGTCAGAATAGCAAGGCCCAAACTGAGGAAAAGATAGCCAACTCAGTTAAGAAGGGGGATAAAACCTTTATAGGTACATCAGCGGTAGAAAGACAAAGGGAGGGATAGTGAGACTGAATAGAATGAATGGTGGGTGGGCAGAGGGGACAGTGAAAAGCAGGAATACTGAACGAATATTTCTGCTCAGTATTCACAAAGAGGAGGGAAGTGCCTAATCCAATTAACAGAAGCACTCTTGATAGGGGTTCGATCCCAGTCCTTTCACAGAAGAAAGGGTTCTGCAAGAACTCCTAAAACTGAAGGTGGACAAAGCAATGGGTCCTGATGGAATTCACCCCAGAATTCTAAAAGAATTAAGGAAGGAACTAGTGAAACCACTGGCTACTCTTTTTAATAAATCATGGGAGGATGGTGGTACCCGAGGACTGGAGGAAGGCAGATGTGATTCCTCTCACAAAAGTGGGACCAAGACAGAGGCAGGAAACTACAGACCTGTCAGTCTGACCTCTGTGGTAGGGAAAGTGATGGAGTCACTTCTGAAGGAAAGAATAGTTGAGTACCTAGAGGTCAGTGGAGCACAGGATCCAAGGCAGCATGGGTTCACAGTGGGAAGGTCATGTCAGATGAATCTAATAGATTTCTTTGACTGGGTGACCAAAGTAGTAGACCAGGGAGGGGCTGTGGACTTGGCCTACCTAGACTTTAGCAAGGCATTTGACACAGTCCCATACAAAATATTATCAGTCAAATTAACCAGCCTGGGAGTGGGTCCCAAGGTGGTAGCCTGGGTAAAACATTGGCTGGACAACAGGACACAGAAGGTAATTGTAAATGGAGTCCACTCTGAAGAAAGGGCGGTTACTAGTGGGGTACCGCAGGGTTCAGTACTGGGTCCAGTCCTTTTTAATGTCTTCATCAGTGACATTGCAGAGGGACTGGAAGGAAAAGTATGCCTTTTTGCAGATGACACAAAGATCTGCAACAGGGTTGATACACAAGGAGGCGTGTAAAGGATGAAAAGGGACTTGGCAAGGTTGGAGGAATGGTCAGACTTATGGCAGCTAGGATTCAATGCAAAAAAGTGCAAAATAATGCACCTGGGAAACAAGAACCAAGGGGAAGAATACACAATGGGTGGGGAGGTAGTAACAACAACAAAACAGGAAAGGGACCTGGGGGTAATCATATCAGATGAACTTAAGGTTAGCAAGCAATGTGAGAAGGCAGTAGGGAGGGCCGGGGTATACTGGGATGTATAGGGAGAGGCATCAGCAGCAGAAAACAGGAAGTTGTTATCCCTCTGTACAGACAGTTGGTGAGACCCCATCTGAATACTGTGTCCAGTTCTGGAGACCCCATCTCTGCAAGGACATAGACAGGATAGAGGCAGTCCAGAGGAGGGCAACTAAAATGGTGCAGGGTCTGCAAGAGAAGTCGATGAGGAGAGACTAAAGGAGTTTAATATGTATACCCTTGAGGAAAGAAGGAGAGGGGGACATGATAGAAACTTCAAGTACCTCAAGGAATCAACAAAGTCCAAGAGGGTAGCATCTTTCAGAAAAAGAGACTTGCAGAACAAGGGACACAATTTAAAGATAGAAGGAGGGCGGTTCAGGGGCAATGTGAGGAAGTATTATTTCACAGAGAGGGTAGTGGATGCATGGGAACAGCCTTCCTGAGGAAGTTGTGGGGTCCTAAAACTGTGGGAGAATTCAAGAATGCATGGGACAGACATAAGGCAATTCTTGTGGGGGGCAGGAAGATATAGGCTGTTGGTTAACTAGGATCTGTGGCCTATCCTGTAGGTAGGGAAATGGGCAGACTAGATGGGCCTATCGGTCCTTATCTGCTGTCAAAGTCTATGTTTCTATGTTTCTAAGACTGCTAACAGTGCATTTTATGAATGTACCTAACGGTCTGCACATTATTTCATGTGGGTCAAATTTACATTACAACACTGATACTAGGTGTAACGCTTGACCAGCTGGTTATGATTGTTGTATGATTTTGTAATATAAAAATGTAGCATGTGATTGTCTCCATAAGACAGCTAGGCTATGGGTGCTTCTCCCCCCCCCCCGTCCAAGGTTTCAGTTAAAATGACAGGTTATATATTAAACAGCAGATCTCTGTAATGTGATTAACTTCCAAGACATTGCATTTTGTGGCCTTGTTTATGACCTGTGCTGCTTTGAAATCGGGAAGCTAAATGTACAATTTATTACAGGACAGGATCTAGCTATCTCGCAGTTAGGTGACAAACTGCAGAGCTGTAAAAACCTGTGATGTCCTTGAAAACGGGAAGCCACACAAAATTAAGGAGTCATGTTGGAAATAAATTTTTGTTGATGTCGCCTCATTTAATATACCTCCTGATAGGACATCCTGTTTTGTAGATTTTTTTATATTCTGAAAGGAGGAGCTAGATTACATTATCGAAGGAGTGGTAACACAGCATTTTAAACTGTATTCTGTGTTTCCACTTAGAGACATTTCTTTGTGGGCTCTTAGAAACAAGAACTAACTATAGCACTGTAAGAAGGTGATACATTAGATAGAAAAGTCTAATTGTATTGTGGTAGGAGTTTAGGTTTGTACTTTAATCTTGTTTTTTTAATGATTGTATGCTTTGTGATATAGTGTTCTGTGTTTACATTTTACATATTTTTATCCATTTTTAAGTAAACCTCTTATTTTAAAGTGACTACCTGGTGTGTCTTCGAGGTTCTTTCTTTTGCATGTGAAGTATAGACAGTTAAGAGTGACTAAAACTGTTCATAAGCCTAATGGTTTACCAAACTGGGAAAAGGTAAAAATATACCTAAGGTCTTTTATAGAGTTTTAAGGGTTCATTTTGGATACCTGGTTAGGTGCCCTTAGGCGAAAGATATCTGCCATTCCCCGAAGAGCAGATTATCTGAGCCTGTACATTTGGGTATGCTAGCATAAGGTTCACAGTTTGAATCCTCCAGAACTTGAGACCAAAGATGATTCGGACCCACAAGCAGACAGGAGGGTTACCTTGTTCTGCTACCTGTTCAAAATACTGTGCTTGGAGGTTGGCACTGTGGGAGCAGAGGGCCTGACCTGCTGAGTGGGTTTGTGACAGATTGATTGGCAGCGGTGTGCATACATTTGGTAACACAAGCTTTAAATTGTTCAGTGTGTCAGCTTGATACTGTACAGCTCACTTGCAAATTAAGGCAGTGATTTATTTTTAAGAAAGGAAACAGAACTACATAATTTGGTTTATAGTCAAGTTCATACCTGTTTTATTTTTTTTTCTAAAATGCAAGTTAGAGTAGCCGTAGTTAGGGAAGAAGATGGCGTCCAACTACAGCGGGCACACTGTAGACTATTTGAGGCAATTGTGCAAGGACAGAGGAGTCCTGTACGAGGTGAGAGCCACCAAGCAGAACCTTGTGGATGCCCTGATGGCAGCCGATACCCAGAGCATTGAGTTACAGACTGTGACTGTAAAAGACCAAACCTTGAGCATGGAGGGGCTAGCGGCCAGTGCAGTGTCTAGATCCAGTGAAGATGACAGCAGGGCCAGTGCCAGCGAAAGGCCACAGCAGCAGGAGAAGGTCACCAGCATTCTGGAGCCAGAAGCACTCAGGATGCAGATTGAGTTGCACAGAATGGAGCAAGAGTTCCAGGAGAAGAGGGAGCGAGAACAGCAAGAGGCTGACAATGAAGAGCGTGAGCGCCAGAGAGCTGCAGAGGAGAAGAGGGACCAAGAATGGTGAGAGACAGTTCATGAACAGCAAGAGGCAGACCATGAGGAGTTTGCTCGCCAGAGGTGACATGAACTGGAGAAGTTACGACTCCAACCACCCGCACCAGAACAGGTAAGTGGCTTGGGTTTAACTGAAACAACAGGACTGGGTTACAAATTGAATTCCAGATTGATAGCTGAATTTAAAGAGGGTGAGGATATGGATGCCTTTTTAAATTCCTTTGAAAAAGTTTGTATTCAGGCTAAAATTCCTAGAGGGTCCTTGAGCTTCCAGCTATCCCCGCTACTTACCGGGAAAGCTTGGGATGCATTGGGTCAAATGGACAATGAGGACAGTAATGATTACAGCAAACTTAAAGCTGCACTGTTAAAAAAAATTGATTTAACTGCAGAAGCATACAGAGCTCAATTCCGTAAGCTCAGGAGAAGCCCTGATATGAGTTACAAAGAGCTAGCCATGAAACAATGTCAGTTTTAAAACGTTGGTGGGAAGGAATTGAAGCAAAGGTAGATAAAATTGAAAATGCGATTTTGCTAAAACAGTTCTTTTGGGCATGTCCAGCAGAGCTGAAAACCTGACTGGAGGACTGACATCCCAAAACAGTGCAAGAGGCTGCTGAACTCTCGAACCGCTATACCAAGAGCAGACCTGCTCTGAGAGCGAATGGGGCAGGCATGGCAGCGCAGAAAGAGAAAAGCTCACCTTCAGGACAGCTAAAACCCTCACTGCCTCCACTGAAACCAGTTAGCCCCAGGTTTCAGAGAAAAGAATTCTCTGAGAAAAGAAACAAATGTTGGGTCTGCAAAGAAACTGGGCATATTGCCAGACAGTGTCCCAAAAGGGAAAGCAATGTGCAACAGTGCATTAGGAAAGAAGTGGGTTGATTGTGTGTCCCTGGAAGCATGCCTGTGAACATGAGGGAACACATGCACCCAGTCACGGTGAATGGTGTACAGACACAGGGGCATCCCTGACATTGGTAAAAGGGGATCTGGTAGAGCCTGGTCAGCTTATACCCAATAAATATGTCACTGTACAAGACTTTACTGGTGAGGAGAAAACATTGCCCCTCACTAGTGTTCTCCTAGACTGGGGTGAAACAGGGAGAACTGTGCAACAGGTGGCTGTAGCCAAAACTTTAGCAGTGGATGTCATCCTTGGCAACAATCTCAAACAGGGGATGGTATGTGCAGTTTCACATAGCCAAGCAGCAAGGGAAAATTGTAGTTACCTGGACCCCACAGAAGCCATTGTGAAAACCACCGGGAAGCTGGTTACCCAGCCTGTGTCTCCTGATATGGAGACTAATGAAAAGGAAGTAGAAATGTCCCCAGTAACAATTAACCACACAGCTACGGAGGGTTACTCCAAAGAGAGAGGTCTGACCCGTTGTCTGAGGGTTGGGGATGACAGTGATCCTGAGTGCCCTGATGTTAGTGCTAGGGACCCTAGTTTAGAGACTGAAGGGGACCTGTCTCATGCTTTGTGAATGTGTAAGGAATTTGCAGCTGCTCAGAAACGTGACCCTAGTCTAGAGAAGCTGAGGGCTTGGGCAGACTCTGATGGTGCACAGCGAGGTGACGGTAAACATAAGGTTTATTGGAAAATGGACTGATGTATACTCAGGCTGTGCAGACAGAGGGAGGGGTGATAGGCAAGTAGCTTATCATTCCCCAGGGGTATCATGAGCAGTTGCTCAGGATTGCACATGATATTCCTTTGTCTTGTCGTCTGGGAATCGCTCGCACTACCAAGCGGTTGGCCCAGAATTTCTATTTGCCCAACTTCACCCAGCAGGTGAAAGAGAATTGCAGGTCTTGTCACCAGTGCCAAGAAATAGGGAAGACAGGGAAGAAAACCTAAGTCGCCCTGATTCCATTGCTCATAGTGGAGGAGCCATTCCAGAGGGTGGGGATGGATATTGTGAGGCCTTTAAATATCCCCAGTTCCTCAGGGAAGAGGTTCATCCTGACTGTGGTGGATTATGCCACCCGGTATCCAGAGGCAGTCGCCCTATCCTCACTGGGTCAGACAAAGTGGCAGATGCCTTACTTGGGATTTTCTCCCATCTTGGGTTTCTGCAGGAGGTTATCACCGATCGAGGGGGTTCCTTCATGGCAGACCTGATGAAATGTTTGAGGGAGACGTGTGGGGTGTTGCAGAGATGCATGACACCATATCACCCACAAGCCAATGGGCATGTGGAAAGATTTAATGGTACCCTGAAGTCAATGCTTTGAGCGTTTGCTGAACAGCATGGGAGGGACTGGGAGAAATACCTTCCCCACCTGTTGTTTGCATATAGGTAGGTGCCCCAAGAGTCAACAGGATTTTCCCCCTTTGAGCTCTTATATGGAAGCTGGGTATGTGGGCCCCTATACTTGATCCAGGAGGACTGGGAAGGCAAGCATGCCACCCAGGCAACTCCCATAGTGGATTACATCCTTAGGTATAGGGAAAGGCTGAAGGAGCTTTTGAGAACAGCCCAGAGTAACCTGGCAGCTACCCAACAGAAACAAAAAGTGTAGTACGACCGCAGAGCCAGAGCTCACTCGTACATGGTGGGTCAGGAAGCCATGGTCTTTATTCCGGTCTGGAAAGACAAGCTGCAGGCTGAGTGGGCAGGACCATTCAAAGTAGTTAGGAAGGCAAATGATGTGAACTATATCATAGAGTTACCTGACAGAAGACTGCTAGAAAGAATGTACCATGTCAACATGATGAAGCCATATGCTAATAGGGTTGACATGGTGTTCGCAGTATGTAGTCCTGGGGAGGAGACGGATGAAGGAGACCCCCTTCTGGACTTGCTGGAAGAAAGCAAGTGGGACTCCTCTGTGGAGGCAGTTAAATTGTCTCCCCAGCTGGCCCCAGACAAGATCCAGGAAGTAAGGGAGGTTGTATCAGACTTTGCTCCACTGTTTAGTGCCAAGCCTGGACTAACCCTCTTAACAACACACAATGTGGAGACAGGGACACAGATGCCCATACGGCGGACAGCATATCAGGTGTCAGAGGCTGTCCAAAAGGACATTAGGAGGGAAATGGAGGAGATGCTGGATTTAGGGATAATCCAGAGATCCCACAGCCCCTGGGCCTCACCCATAGTCCTTGTGCCCAAGCCAGATGGCTCTACTTGTTTCTGTGTGGACTATCGTGGCCTGAATGCAGTCACAAAGTCAGACGCCCACCCAATGCCCCAGATGGACGAACTCCTTGACAAGTTGGGAGAGGCGACCTGCCTTATGACTATTGACCTGACAAAGCAGTATTGGCAGGTCGAGTTAACTGACAGAGCTAGGGAGAGGGCGGCCTTCATCCCTCTGATAGGCTTATTTGAATTTAAAGTAATGCCTTTTCGGAATGAAGAACGCCTCGGCCACTTTCCAAAGGTTGGTGAACCAGGTGTTAAATGGTGCTGAGGAGTAGGCCGTGGTGTACCTGGATGACATTGCCATCTTTAGTGCCAGCTGGGAGGAACATCTGTCCCACCTTAGGGAAGTGCTGGGCAGGATACAGAGGGCCGGGCTCACTGTCAAAGCTGAGAAGTGCCAGGTGGCCATGTCTGAAATGGCATAGCTCAGGCATGTTGAAGGCTGGGGAAAGCTCCGTCCAAACCAAGTAAAAATAGAGGTGATCATGGCGTGATCCAGACCAGAAATGCAGAAGCAGGTCAGGAGTTTCCTCAGGACAGCAGGGTACTATAGGAAATTTGTACCCAATTACAGTGCCCTGGCTGCTCCCCTGTCTGACTGGGTAAAGAAAAGGATGCCTAAGAATATTACCTGGGAACCAGCCTGTGAACAAGCCTTTACCAGACTGAAGGAGGCACTGTGCAGTGCTCCTGTATTGACAAGTCCTGACTATAGCAGACCCTTTATAGTTCAGACTGACGCCTCAGACATGGGTATTGGGGCGGTACTGAGTCAGACATCCAACCAAGAGAAAGATCACCCTGTAGTGTACCTGAGTAAAAAGTTACTTCTCAGGGAGCAGTCATACTCTACTATGGAAAAAGAGTGTATTGCCATAGTGTGGGCTCTAAAGAAGTTAGAGCCATACTTATATGGGCAGCATTTTGTGGTACACACTGACCATAACCCCCCTGGTTTGTCTGACGCAAATGGGAAAAACTAATGGTAGACTGTTGAGATAGAATCTTGCCTTACAAGGGTATGACATGACAATCTTACATAGGGCTGGAGCAACCAATCAGAACAGCGATGGCTTGTCACGTCTTTATGAGGAGTGAACTGATTTGGGAAGCTCATTCCATGCAGGGGATAGAGCCCCCAAATTCAGTGTAGATGGGGAGGATTTGTAACTCTTGGCCAGCTGGTTATGATTGTTGTATGATTTTGTAATATAAAAATGTAGTGTGTGATTGTCTCCATAAGACAGCTGGGCTATGGGTGCTTCTTCCCCCTCCCCCCAGGTTTCAGTTAAAATGACAGGATATATATTAAACAGCAGATCTCTGTAATGTGATTAACTTCCAAGACATTGCATTTTTATGGCCTTGTATATGACCTGTGCTGCTTTGAAGTCGGGAAGCTAAATATACAATTTATTACAGGACAGGATCTAGCTATCTCACAGTTAGGTGACAAACTGCAGAGTTGTAAAAATATGTGATGTCCTTGGAAACAGGAAACCACACAAAATTAAGGAGTCATGTTGGGAAATGAGTTTTTGCTGATGTCACCTTATTTAACATACCTCCTGATAGGACATCCTGTTTTGTATATTTTTTTATATTCTGAAAGGAGGAGCTAGATTACGTCATCGAAGGGATGGTAACACAGCATTTTAAACTGTATTCTGTGTTTCCACTTAGAGACTTTTCTTTGTGGGCTCTTAGAAACAAGAACTAACTATAGCACTGTAAGAAGGTAATACAGTACATTAGATAGAAAAGTCTAATTATATTGTGGTAGGAGTTTAGGTTTGTACTTTAACCTTGTTCTTTTTAGCGATTGTATGCTTTGTGATATAGTGTTCTGTGTTTACATTTTACATATTTTTATCCATTTTTAAGTAAACTTCTTATTTTAAAGAGACTGCCTGGTGTGTCTTTGAGGTTCTTTCTTTTGCATGTGAAGTATAGATGGTTAAGACTGACTAAAACTGTTCATAAGCTTAATGGTGTTACCAAACTGGGAAAAGGTAAAAATATACCTAAGGTATTTTATAGAGTTTTAAGGGTTCATTTTGGATACCTGGTTAGGTGCCCTTAGACGAAAGATATCTGGCATTCCCCAAACAGCAGATTATCTGAGTCTGTACATTTGGGTACGCTAGCATGAGGTTCACAGTTTGAATCCCCCCAGAACTTGAGACCAAAGGTGATTTGGACCCACAAGCAGACAGGAGGGTTACCCTGTTCTGTTACATGTTCACAATACTGTGCTTGGAGGTTTGCACTGTGGGAGCAGAGGGTCTGACCTGCTGAGTGGGTTTGTGACACTAGGTACCAATTTAAATAGCCTGCGGGGCTAGTCTGAGAAATGTGGGAATACTTATAACACTTATAACTTAGTAATGAGTAGCTCTTATACCCAACAGACATATACGTGCTATTAAATAAAATATAAAGAATTTGCACCACCACCTTCCAATGCTCCAGTTATATTGGCAAGGACCAGATGGTTACAATAAATCAAATGAAATTAGAAATAGGACATAAAGTTACACAAAATGTGTATTATGTATTTGGAACATACTAATTAAATATGTCAGTAAATATACCAGTAGAGAGTTTATTATGTTTAGATGTTCATTTCAGTACATATAGCGGACGCAGCTGATTGGAAGCTGATTCAGCCTCATTGGCCACCTTTACCCACTTTGGGGCTGGGGGTCATGGCAACAGTCCTCCATAATGCCTTTTCTACACAGTATCAGTTCTTTATCCTTGGACTTCTGCAGGTCTATTTTTTCTTGGTACCATGGCATATCGGAGACCTCTAACCATTAAAAGATGTAAGACCTGCAAGGGGGTAATGTGAACCTCCCCAATGAGTTCCTTTTGCCCCCATTATGTTTTACAAGCTAATATGTCTCTTACTGCCCCACCCCCCCCAGTCACACCTCCGAGCTGGGGGGGGTGCACCTGGTGTACCAGTTGGCAGTGGCAAGCAGAACTATGTAAATCTTTGTTGTTGCTCTTAGGAGAGCTTTTGAGCCCCAGTGTCCTGCAGGACATCCCATCAGACACACCTGACCCCACATTGGGCCCCTCAGGTCGGGGGGGCCCACACCAGCATGTCCAGGTGCTCTGCAGCAGAGCTCTGCAGGGTTATCGGATCCCTCTGCCCCTGATCCCCCAAAAATATGTACTGTAAGCCCCACAGGGCTAGCAGACCCCCCCCACAACCCCAAACCCCAAGTGGTATTGCAAAATGTTGAATAAAAAAATACATATCCCCATTATCCCTGGTAGTCTAGTGGCCCCTCACCTGGCAGTGCCAGACCACCTTGCTCTCCCCCACCTGTCCCCAGCTGGCGACTAGCACAGCCCACCTCTCACCACCGTGGCTAGCTGCCAACTGAGCTCTGAATGAGCATGTACTACTGTAAATAGTATGCACTCAATGAATGACCTTCCCTCCTCTGTCTCCCCTCCCCAAGGTCATTCACAAAGCAGGACCCTCTAGAGGAAGCTTTCTACTAGTAGTTCCAGGGTGGCCCATAAGATCATAGTTCTCAGACTTGGTGAACCTAGCTCAACATGCACCGTTTCACGTTCCAGTACAAGGGGACCTTCTCACACAGGGATCCATCCTGCATGCAAATCCAGGAGTGATGCAGCTCATGGCCTGGCTCCTGAAAGGAGGACACTCCTGAATCTAGTTTTCTCTAAGAAGGTGGTAGACACCCGGATGGCTGCCAGGAAGAATTCTATATTGATGGCTTCTGCTCATGTATGGACTACCTTTTCAGCTTGGCCATGGACAGAATGTCCAGCCTTCCAAAGCCACACTTCCACAGTCTTTGGATTTCCTTCTGGACAGACTGGAAAAGGTTTGGCATTGAGTACCCAGAGAGGTCAGGTGTTGGCCCTTGGAAACTCCCTTGGGTCTGTCCCTAGGGACTAACAGGGAGGTTATTAGTTTTTCCTGTGGGTTGTCAGCAGGGGTCAGCCTCTGTTCTGATCCCTGGTTCCCCTTGGTATCTGAATCTGGTTCTGAATGCTCTCTATGAGGAGCTTTTTGAATAGTTTTTGTCAGTACCACTGGATGTGCTGTCTTACAGGTATGTTTGTTAGTTGCTGTGTGCTCAACCAGCAGGACTTATGGGTTCCTGGCCTTGTCCTAAAAACAACCATATCTTGTCATGTATAAGGACAAGGTGGTACTCAAAACAGTTCCATTGTTTCATTCTGAAGTTTCCCACAGCCTTTCATGTGAACCAGGAAATCTGTCTCTCATCCCTCTGTCCACAACTTACTCTCTATAAGCAGAAGGAGTCAGACAACTTAGATTTGCCACAGGTCATTAGGACATAACTTAGATGGACTGATGAGTTTTGGATGTCAGACAAGTTGTTCATCCTTTTCAGAGCAGCCAAGCACAGACAGAAAGTCTCCAAGGCTGCCTTAGCTAGGTGGCTGGGGGCCTGCATTGCCTAGGCTTATGTCGCAGCAAAGAAGAAGCCTATGGCTTTCCGAAGGCTCACTCTGCCAGGGCCATGGCCTCTTCCTGGGCAGAGAGAGGTGAAGCATCTGATTTAGGGTTATGCAAGGCAGCTACTAGTCCTCCATCCACATTTTCACCAAATACTACAGGTTGGATGTTTAGAGCTCTGCTGATGTGGTCTTTGGTCGCAGAATTTTGCAGGCAGCAGTCAGCAGGTAAATTCCTTTCCTGTATGTGGTTGATGTATGGGACAATATTCTCCCCCACCCATTTGTTTCTGGGTACTGCTTCTTAGAACCGAGTTGTAATGATTACTCATTTACAATGTGGAGTACTACAGAAAGAAGAAATGTCTTCATACTTACTGCAATTTCTTTTTCTGTTAGCTCCTACATTGTCTATGGAGCCTGCCCAGGAGCCTTGCTCCTGCAGGAGAATATTGTCTGGAATGGCATGGGGATGTCCATTGTCTTGTTATAACCTCTCTTTGTAAGTCTGTCTGGACATCCCTCTACAGTTTACCTGCTGCACTTCTGTTTATTTAGATATACATAAAAAAAAGAAAAAAGCAATTGTAAGCAGAGCGGTTCCGCATTAGTATGTTGGTTGCTGTTATGCAGACTTGACTGGTTCAAATTTGATGTTAACTAAGGGTGCCTCCTTTGTGGCAGGTGAGTGTTTACACTGCATACAGTTCTTTACTTCGTAACAAGTCTGCTTTTTCTTTCAAGTTGATTTGGCTTCCGCAAAGACTTTCCAAGAAGTAAATTGTTGGAACATGAGCCTCAATCACTCACATTCCAGTCATCTGATGAGGTAGGTCACTGTTTACTAGTTTATTCTGGCTAGAGTCATGTCTGTGTTGACAGCTAATTGTGTGCTTTTCATGTCAAGTCGACCGGTATGGCATTTATTTCCATATTTAGAGGCACTGCGAGGTCAATAGTGACTGGATAGTTGCTGCTGTCCGGAATCCTCATATCCCCAACATTCCAAGGCTGATTCAGCCTTTGGGATGTGCCATTTCCCCCTAGTAGGAGTGCGCAATACCCAGTTGTAATGACTACCCATCGACAATGTAGGAGCTAACAGAAAAGGAAATTACGGTAAGTATAAAGACATTTCTTCTTTGTTGGTCAGTCCTCACTATTTCAGGCTTTTACTTAGTCAATTCTATCTTGACAAATGTGAATGCTATCAAATCACTCTGTAACTTGTGCTTAGCTGCACAGATATTATTGCTCTTCATACCTACTGTAAGCATGGATTTTATAGTTTTAATTCTATTGTTTATCTTTGTTTCAGTACTCACATGTACAAATGCTGTACCCTGTTTATTATTCCCTGTATTATGTTACCTGCCATCTTATCTTCTCTTATGTTGTCTGTCCTAACCAGAACCTCCTTGCAAATGAGCAATGCTCAATGGAATGTTTTCTTTTCCCCCTGGTAAACTAAATAAATACAAATACCATCAGATGCTGCTGCATTTCACAGTGCAATTGTTACATACGATGTTCAAGACTCAGTGACTTTTTTTATGATTGCGTTTAGTAAAAGCTTATAGTTAACTAAATTCACCCCTGGGTTGGTGTATCTTTCTTTCTTTCTCTCTCTCTCTCCCCCCCCCCCCCAATCAGCTTTATCTACCAATGGTCCACGCTATATCAGCACAGACTGGAAGGGAGTCCCGAGTGGGGTTGATGCTGCCATGGCTGGAAGAATCTACCTGACCCCCAGTACTAGCAACTCCAAGAAGAAATATCAGATGAAGAGAAAGTCACGCAGGGGCCGTAAGGAGCGTAGACGCAAGGGCCATCAGGTGAACTTACACATGTCATCCTGGGACAGCGGCTGGGACTTATTTGACTGGGACCTGAGCTTTGATGGCAGCGATGACTCTGATTACGACATGGACTGGAAAGCTCCACTGGTGTCTAAGTGCACACCCATCCAGAGTGTCTATTTCTTTGTCAAAGGTAACCCACATGTTTTACAAACTTGACAGACAAACAAATCATACAGCAAACAGACAGACACATAAAACATACTAGACAGAGAGAGATAGATAGACAGACAGGTGGGTGGGTGGGTAGAGATAGATAGACAGACAGGTGGGTGGGTAGAGAGAGATAGAGATAGATAGATAGATAGATAGACAGACAGACAAACAAGCAGACTTCATGGCACTGACTGCTTGGGAGCATTTGGCACGCTGGGGACCTGGGTTCACACTCTGATCCTGAGATGGTGGAGCAGAGGTTGATGGTAAAGGACTGTGCATCCACTCAGACACCTTCCTTCACAGGAAGTGAGAAATTGCTTTCCTTGCTACATGTCTGCTTGCTAGCATTCGGTTTGCTACCTTCTTGCAAACCTGTTCCAGTGGGAAGGGTTCCCCCTGCTCCTCCCCCACAGAGGGACAGCGGTGAAGCCAGAAGGGGACTACAGATCTCTTTGGAGACCAGGGTGGCTATTCCAAGATGCAGTATGTAGTGCTGCCAAGCAACTAGTTACTATAATGTTATTAACTTTTATACCTAGAAATAGCAAGAGATTACTGCCAAGAAAAGTAATAAATATTTGTAACAATATTACATTTTCCCAAAAAGTTCCTAGTTACTGTTATGGCTGCCTCTTTGACCCTGACCATGAAGTAGCAATGGTGTCACTTGTAAAGGCAGTCACTTGCATGCCTCCCTGTCAGAAGAAGTGGCAGCACTGGTGACCCTTTTGTCTGGGTGTGGGGGGGGGGGACAGGGGAATCAAGGGAGGAATCAAAAAATAAAGAAAGATAGAAACAAGAGGGAGTCTAAAGTATGTAAAATATTTATTATCTATTTTAAACTATGATCTTTGCCAGTTCTGTGGCAATGCCATGGGTGGCTCACTTGCCAGTTCTGTGGTAATAGAAACATAGAAAATGATGGCAGAAAAAGATCCACGGTCCATCTAGTCTGCCTAAATTCCCTATTTAACCCTGGGACCTACTGTCCCTCCAGGGTTCTAGCTCCCCCCATTCTCCTCCCAGTTTCTGCTGCCCCAAGCAACTACTATACCCTTCATTCTGTCCCAACCTTGCTTCAAGCTAGCAATGGTTTTTGAACCTACCACTTAGGTTGATAGACTGTTCCATGACTCCACCACCCATTCTGTAAAATAATACTTCCTTGTGTCCCTCCTGAACCTCCCTCCTGTTAGTTTCCACTCATGTCTATGTGACTGTGAGCTAGTATTCAAGCTAAATAGTTACTCACTGTTCACTTTGTTCATTCCTTTTAGGAACTTGAAGATCTCTATCATGTCTCCCCCCTTCTCCCTTCTGGTCTCCAGCAAGTTCATGTTCAGTTCCTTTAGGCGCTCCTCATAGGGCTTGCCCTGTTGGGCCTAAATCATTTTTGTCACTCTGCACCAGACAGCTCACTTGCCAGTTCAATGGTAAGACCCATGGCAGCTCACTTGCCTGCTCTGCAGTAATGCCCTGGGCAGCTCACTTGCCAGTTCTGTGGCAATGCCCTGGGTGGCTCACTCCCAGTTCTGCGGTAATGCCTTGGGCGGCTCACTTGCCAGTTCTGCAGTAACGATGTGGGTGACTCTCATGCCAGTTCTGTGGTAATGCCCAGGGCGGCTCTCTTGCCAGTTCTGCAGTAATGCCCTGAGTGGCCCACTTGCCAGTTATGTGGTAATGCCATAGGCAACTCACTTGCCAATTCTGTGGTAATGCCCTTGGTGGTTCACTTGCCAGTTTGGTGGTATTACCCTCTGTGGCTCATTTGTCTGTTCTGTTGTAATGCCCTGGGCAACACACATGCTGTGTCTGCAGTAATGTCCTGGACAGCTCATTTACCAGTTATGTGGTGATGCCCTGGGCAGCTCACTTGCCAGTTCTGTTGTAATACCCTGGGCAACACACTTGCCAGGTCTGCAGTAATGCCCTGGGCAGCTCACTTGCCAGTTCTGTTGTAATGCCTTGGGTGACACACTTGCCAGTTCTGCAGTAATGTCCTGGGCAGCTCACTTGCCAGTTCTGTTGTAATGCCCTGGGTGACACATGTGCCAGTTCTGCGGTGATGCCCTGGGCAGCTCACTTGCCAGTTCTGCTGTAATGCTCTGACTCGCTCCCTTGCCAGTTCTGTGGTAATGCCCTAGGCAGCTCACTTGCCAGTTCGGCAGTGATGCCCTGGGTTACTTTCTTGCCAGTTCTATGGTAATGCTCTGGACAGCTCTTTTGCCAGTCCTGCAGTAATGTCCTGGATGGCTCACTTGGCATTTCTGCAGTAATGTCCTGTGCAGCTCACTTACCAGTACTGTGGTAATGCTCTGTATGGCAACACTTGCCAGTTCCATGGTAATGCCCTGGGCAGCTCACTTGCCAGTTCTACAGTAATGCCCTGGGCAGCTCACTTGCCAGTTCTACAGTAATGCCCTGGGCAGCTCGCTTGCAAGTTCTGCAGTAATGCCCTGGGCTGCTCACTTGCCAGTTCTGCAATAATGTCCTGGGCTGCTCTTTTGCCAGTTCTGCAGTAATACCCTGCATGTCTCACTTGCCAGTTCAGTAATGCCCTGTGCAGCTCACTTACCAGTACTGTGGTAATGCCCTGTATGGCAACACTTGCCAGTTCTACAGTAATGCCCTGGGCTGCTCACTTGCCAGTTCTGCAGTAATGCCCTGGGTGACCCGTTTGCCTCTGCAGTAATGTCCTGGGCTGCTCTTTTGCCAGTTCTGCAGTAATGCCCTGCATGTCTCACTTGCCAGTTCAGTAATGCCATGAGCAGCTCACTTACTAGTAATGTCCTGGGCATCTCGCTTGCCAGTTCTGCAGTAATGCCCTGGGTAGCTCACTTACCAGTTCTGTGGCAAGGCCCTGGGCAGCTCACTGTTATTCTGTTTTCTTTTTACCCCTTTAATGTGCTTAACTTTGGCTTTTGCCTTTGCCAACTCCTGGTAATGGACTCCCTCCAATGACCTGGTTCCATTTTCCTGCTCAAACCCCCCCGGACCTCTGATGCACTCTTGACTGCTCCAGCTTCTTTCAGCTGGGTGACACACCTTTTGACTTGGCCAAGACCTACTTGGGGAAGTCACTGGATTCCATCAAGTGCTCAGAACAGGAGAGAAAGAGGTCAAGAGTTTAGCATGCCAGCTGAACTTGGGCAGCATCTGGTTTTCATGTCATCCTGCAGCTAGTCAGAGAAGTCTTTCTCTTAGGGCCCACCCACTTCCCTGACATTCGATGAGCATGTGCTTGGAACAGCCCTAGGAATGAAGGTGCCAAGCAGCAACTGGTCCTTAACTCTGTCAGTGATCCTTCACACTGCCAGTGGCACCTGGTGTTGCTTGAGAGAATAGCATCTGTTAACCCACCTGCTCACAAGGATACTGTCCATGCAGATGCTCTTTCACCCCTTCTGCTGTGTCCTGCTCTTGATGAACTGGGCTATCCCCACCACTCGATGCCATGGAGTGGGCCAATATGCTTATGGTGTTAATGCCAAGGTAGATACATTGGTGTTACAGAGTCAGCTTGTTTCGTTTTTGGTTTTTTTGTTGTTGCTGAGTGAAAGGTAGAAGTGCAGGGGAGAAAAACAGACAATAACTGACACTGTCAGTCCACTGGCTGCAAAAATAGAAGCTGTGCCATGGTGTCAGAGCTGGAAAGTCATCGTCGAGTCTGATGGGGGATAAACTTGCAGACAAAACCCTCTACAAGAGAAAAAGTGGTTACAGCATGATTTGGTCAATTATGATCCCACATAGGGCTACTCCAATGTCCTACCAGGAGGCATGTCTGCCTTCCATGTTGTGGACCCCTGTTCATGTCCTGAGTCCAGGATCACAGTACCAGTAGAGGTGGAGCCAGTGGATGTGCGACACCTCTGGGGTGGATCCTCAGTACCTACTGGTGAGTGGGATGGAGTAAGTGAACTATGTACAGTGAACCACCTTCCTAAGTCCCTAGCTTGATGTTCAGGAGTGCTGATGTAGGCAGGCCATATTCAGCCCCTAAGTGACATCATACAGAGGTGGCACTAGGCACAAGAGAACCAAGTGTCTACTTGGGGCACCAGCATAAACGGGGCACACTAAAGTAGAAAGTATAAGCAGAGAGCAGCTTTAAATGCAAAAAATGTTAATATAAAAACCAGACTTGTTGCTGTCACCCTTGTATTCATCAAAGTTTTTCCACTTATTAGATGTGTGATGGGGAAGAAGGAAGGAGAGGGGAGGTAATGGGAGCACTGAAGGGGCACCAAAATTATTTATGTTTAGAGTGCCGTTAGGTCTACAGTCAGTCCTGGCATAGGGGCTCCTTCCTGGCAGCCCCCCCCAGAAAGAGAAATATTATGTTAGCTCCATGGCACCAAGTGAAGGGGTTCGCTTGGCACGCTGACAACCCAGGTTCATGCTCCAAGCCCAGGTATCAGGTGCGGAGGCCAGCAGGAAGGGATTCCCACATGTTCATTGGATGCGTCCCTCCTGGAGGGGTTTCTGCCTAGGTCCCTCTGGGCAGATTGGGTGCGTACACGGGGATGTGTGGCCTCAACATGCCTCCTGCACACCCCCACTCGAGGTCAGCCACCACCATAGGCTGAGAACATGGTGGGAGGGGTGGAGAAAATGGAAAAAGGCACACTGTCCACTTGGATGATGGCTGCCTGGATCCTCGCTGCCTGAGACCCCTGATGGCCATTCCAGCAATACCCAAGGGCCAAGAAAGCAGACTGGAAGGCTAACTACCACCGCAGGGAGAGGATCCGCCCGGTGGAGGGATACATCGAGTTACCCTTGGGCAGGCTGCAATGTGGGATGGTGGGGATGGGGGTTCCCCAGGCCAAGTCAAGTTTGTGGTGACCCAAAGGAGAGAGCAGCCAGTGTAAGCAGGTGGAGCATAAATAAATAAGGCAAAAAAAAAGAGAAATATTATATAAGGAAGTTAAGAAGTTTGGGGTGAAAAAATTAGGCCACCAGTAGTTGGGATGTGATAATCACTGGTTACTAGGCGACAGAAAAAAAGGAGAAAAACAATGTTATTCATAGGCGTAATTATTTGTTTTCTATTTTATGCACTAAACTCTTTTTTTTGTTTCAGATGAGTACTACCGTGTCAACCTGAAAACCAAGCGAGTGGATTATGTGCGTCCTCGATACCCGAGGTCCATTGCCACCTATTGGCTGGGATGCAAGGATAAAGCTGAGCGCAAAAAATAAAAATACATAAAAAGTTATGTGTTTTGGGGGGGGGGGGAGAGAGAGAGGTGAAGGCAGAGAACCAGAAACAAATCCAAGATTGTACACAAATAAAAAGGTACTGCAATATTTAATCTGAAACCAGCTTGTATTTGTGTCTCTTTTGGGAAATGTTGCAAACTCCGCTAATAAAAAACAGCATGGTGCACAGGTGCCCTGCAACTGATGTCATCGCCATACAACTCATCAACAGAAAAAAACCATGGGATGCACAGTTGCCTGACTCAGAATGTGTTATTTATCTTGGTGAGCAAGGGGACAGGATCATAACTCATGAGTAGGCGTGCCCGGATTCGATTTAAATCGTTAAATGTCAATAGAAATTGAATTTACAAGAAGTCCTGAAACTGACAAAAATGAATAAACATCGATATTGATCTATTTTTTTGGCACTGGATTTACAGATTATCTTAATTATTATAAGGTGTAAGTTAAAAATGGGAGAAAATAGATGTCTGAGAATCTGTGAATCCTACTAACAGAATAAATCATTGTTAATTTATTTTTGTCAGCTGCAAGCCCTGTAGATGCTTTCTGTCCTTGGGTAACATGAACTAAGCTTTTATAAATGAAGCAGTTATTTTCACCTTCAGAGTGAACCAGCTGAACAGAAACGGCAAATAGTTAAATGATACCTCAAGGGATGACTCCGCTGATGGCTCTGGTATCCTCATTGTGGTCAGATGGTCTTCTTCCCAGACAGCAGCTGCAGCACATTTATTTTAGTCTTTGGTAACCGAGTAAGGCCCACTAGGCACAAGTACTTGTTTTCAGGGGTGACCTGGGAGCACTGGAGTGGTTAAGTGAGTTGCTCAGAGTCCCACAGTATGCAACTGGAGGTTATGAGAATCAAACCAAGGTCTGCTCTGCTGGATGTACCAAGCTCGTTCACAGCTCGTTACTCTAACCTCTACACTATACTGCCAGAGAGATGTTGGTTTGAGGGCAGCAACACACAGGATTTCTCCATGTTCCAGCTGCTAGGTGATATCGGAGTTACTTTCTCCACTCACCGTACTGTACAGCACTGTATCCCTGTAGCAATCGGCAATTCAATTGGCAACTACTATCGCAGTTACTCTCACCAGTCACTGTATTGTACTGTACCCATGTAGCAATCGGCAAGTCAATCGGCCCTGACCCTGACAAAGAACAGTTCTGTGAAGCAATGGCTTGCCATAAATGGAGTTCCAAGAGAAGTCCATGGTGCTTGTCAGGATCGTATCTGTTTTTACTTTCTGATCGAAAATAACAAACCTACAATTTTTCACTGACATCGAAAAAAATCAAAAAACTATATCTAAATGCCAGAAAGTTGTGCATTGCTCATAAAATACATAAAAAATCGGGGGAAAAGGCTACAAAATAAACATAGATATTTTCAGTCGAAAAGTAAAAACATTAAAATTGAATCCTGGCAAGCCTACTCATGAGTGATGACAAGTGGCATACTGTTAGCCAGGCCACTGAGTGTCCAATTCATATGATGTATTTTAAATTATTAGCAAGCTGTTAAAATAGTTCTTTTTTTATGAAGATTTGACAGGTCCTGTTTTATTTCACTACCCTGTTTTCAGTGCAGCAGAAGTCATTATGATGTCATCAGGAATTGTACTGTCTGCTTTCCCATTGGTGGTGTCCCTTCATGACTTGTCCAAGGTTAAATTAACACGCTGATGAACTATTCAAAGTAGAGATGACATTATATATCACACCAGTGGTAAATACATTGGGTAAATAAATCATGTTAGTTTGGGATGCATATTTATTTTCACTTAGTACACAATTTATTACACTTAGGACCAATGTTATTTCACTTAGAACATGTAATTTCCTCATAAAATCTGGAACTAGAACAATGGGAACAAAGGGTCAGCTAGAGTCTACAATGGAAAAGAAGGAAGTTTTAAGGTAAAACTAGGTAAAACAGTAAAAACATTACAAATGGTGTGGTATGTGTGTTATATATCAAATATATAATGGGTTTAAGTAGAATAACACATTTATCTCCATACGCATGGTAAAACCTTTATAACTAATTAGTGACTTTACCACTTGTGAGTTATGGGTCTTAGCACTCACTAGTGGAGACAGATGTGTTATTCCACAGCAGCCCATTATGTATTTTCTATTTCTTGTCATTTTGGTGATGCCACAAGCAAAAATAAAATGCTTATTTTTACAATTTAACTCACCTATATGTTGCATAAATAGGGGCTATGTAATGGCCTGACTTACAATATAGAAACATAGAATTTGGTGGCAGATAAGGACTGTGTGACCCACCCAGTCTACTAATTTTTTTCCTGCCTATACTGTCACCACAGATACTACTTGGTCTCTGCCCCCTCCTTTCTTCCCACTAAGAGCCCCTTGTGTCTTGCCCATGCACACTTGAAGCCCAACACTGTTTTCACCCCCACCACCTGTGCTGGAAGACTGTTCCAGGCATCCACTACTCTTTCGGTGAAGAAGTACTTCCTCACATCTCTCTTGACTTTACTGCCTTCCAGCTTCATTGCATGCCCCCTTGTTCTCATGCATCTTTTCCTTCGAAAAGTGCTTCCCCTGTACCTTATTTACCCCTGTGAGGTATTTATATGCCTCTATCATATGCCTCCCTTCGCTCTTCCAGGGTGTACATATTGAGATCCTTTATTCTCTCCTCATAGAGCTTCTGATCCAGACCCTGAACCATTTTAGTTGCTCTGCTCTGGACTGACTTCACTTTATGTCCTTCCTGAGGTGTGTTCTCAGAAATGGACACAGTACTCCAGGTGGGGTCTATACAGTGACACCACCACCTCCCTCTTTTTGCTTGTGATATCCCTCCAGATGCACCCCAGTGTCCAACTGGCCCTACCCACTGCCTTGTGCCACTGTTTTGCCACCCTGTGGTAATCAGATATGATTACTCCCAGATCCCTTTCCTGTTTGGTGACCATCAATACTTCTCCCATTTTGTATTCTGCCTCTGGGTTGTTGTGCTACAGGTGCATAATTTCCCACTTTTTTGCCCTGAAACCCAGTTGCCATGCCACTCCTCAGGTTTTGTTAGGTCTCTGCACATTCTTTCCATCCCCTCTGAAGTGTCCACCCTATTGCAGATTCTTTTGTCATCAGCAAAGAGGCAGACCTTCCCTTCCAGCTCAAATGCAATGTCACTTATAGAGACAGTGAAGAGGACTGGTCCCAGTACTGAGTCCGAAGCCATCCCACTGGTCACCCTGCCTTCCATGGAGTGAACTCTGTTTACCACCACCCTCTGTTGTCTATCTCTTAATCAGTTTATTACCCAGTTTACCAACTTTTGACTCAGCTCTAAACTGCCCAGCTTCCTTATGCACCTCGTATGTGGAACAGTGTCGAAAGTCTTTCTGAAATCTAAGTTGGCCACGTCCACGGCCCCCATCCTGTTCTATTTGCATGGTCACCCAGTCAAAGAAATCTATCAGATTTATCCGACATGATCACCTTGTAAAATATGCAGTTTATCTTCACTTGTGAGGGGTGAGGGCAGGATCATAACTTATGAGTGATAGCCACCAGTGAGTTATGAAAGACTTGTGCCTTCACAAGTATTGATACACTGTGTATTTCGATTTATACAGAATACGTTAGCATTTTCTAGGCTAAATAAAAACAATCTCTGTAGCAGAGAACAGCAGCTAGCTAGATATTTTTTTATCTTCACAGTAGGGTCCATCATAATATTTATCTAGCTGGTTGGGTATGTCACAAAGAACCTTTTCTGCCACCAGTGCCTAACCATCGATAGATCTGCATGCTCCAGCCAGCACGAGCTACCTCTAAAAAACAGAGTATGGTAGCTGCCAGTGCTTCAAATATCCTATGCTATGGAAAACATTCACTTTTAAATAAAATAAAACTAGCTTAGAAATGCCAGTGTATAACATATAAACTGGACATGTGATGGGTGCTTATGAGATATGACATTTATCTTTGCCGCTTATGAAGGTCAAAAGGCCACTGACCCCTCATTCAGATAAATATCATATCTCATAAGCACCCATCCCATTTCCACTATTTATTCAACATAAGTTTACTAGTTACATTCTAAATATTCTGTTTGCGTAAAACTTTAACTATTTCTCATGGATTTCAACTGCTGGATTCAATTCTGTACAGAGGTGTTGTGACGTCATCAGCATTGTCAAAGGTGCTGTCTCTGATTGGTTTAGTATTCACCTGTGATTTACCTGCTGGTCCAGTGGTGCTGAGGATAGAGGTGCTGGATGTCACACCTCAAGCCACACCGGCAACCTGGGTTCGGGAGCAGGCTTGGGTCATCGGGAGTCGTCAGGGAAGGGGAGGATTAAACATCCAGAGGACTGCTCTCCTCCCCTGGGGTGGGTATCTGGGGGTGCACTGCTCTGCAGCAGCCCATGGTGGAGACCACAGGTACCACAGTAGCATGCCACTTACAGGGGTGAGGTGGTGGTGGATGTCAGCTGAGGGTCTGCCCTCAGCACAGTCATTGCATGTCTGCACCTCATTGGGGGACATAACCAAGGTGTAAAACCATGGTTTCCTGGGAGACTGTGGTGCGGCTCAAGTCATTGAGCCCACACGCCCAATGCCGGCCTTGATCACAACTTGACTCTCCATGGTCCCCGCCTCTCCCGTTCAGGGCCGTGGGAGGAGGGGACCCAGCACCCAGTTCCTCGGCCTGGGGAAGGGCATGATGGGCGGTAAAGGTAACAGAGTGGATCCCCACCAGAGAGATGCCTGGGACGTCAGTGACCAGAGCAAAATAGAATTGACAAAAAAAACTGTGATCTACCTAACCTTCAAGACTTCAAGATATCAGTATTGACCTGCCTGCCCTATTTAGGGAAGCAATATAACATAGTGGTTAAGGGCACTGAGCTGTAAACCGGGAGACCTGGATTTGAATCCCATCAGCTCCAACTTGTATGCTGTGTGACCCTGAGCAAGTCATGTAACTGCTTGTGCTCCCAGTTTGCACCTGGAAACAAGCTCTTGCTTAGTGTGCCTTTCCTGGTTAAACAATCCCCTACCTTCAATATATCATGATGACTTTCTTGAGGTTAGCTACAAAGCTATCGCTTGTTATCTTGTCATTTGCACCTCCACTGGTGTATAAATGTGTATATGCATACCAAAGAGTCTCAAGGCTGCAAGAGCATCTCCTCATGCGTCCTGAATGAGAGAGAGCTGTGAGCAAAAAAGTGAGAAAGAGATAATGCTCTGTACAGGAGGCTCTGTAGTGGCCACATGCATATGTCATGAATTATTAAGCCATACTCAATAACTTCTAATAAGAAAAAAGTTAGTAAACATTTTTTTTAATTAGTGTTTCTTCCCTTCCAACCCCAAACCCCATCTGTGCCCTCTTCCTTGCCAATAGCCAGCCTCATCAGTCATCCCAACCCCCATAGACTCGTTATCTGCTGCCATAATAATTAACCCCTCACAGCAAGAGCCTTCAGGTGTAGCACTCCGCTCCAGTGTCTGAATCTGTGTTGTACTCAGTGCTTAAAAAAGCTGTAGATGCACTAGTCCATCAGCATTATTTCATTCATTTATTGTGAATCGAACATCCAGAGTGCAGTGTAGCCCAGGGAGGCCACTACAAAGACCAGGTCACAAGTGGTAGCACTACCACTGCACCATAGGACTGGCACCTTTAAAAATTATATGAATTAAAAGCCCCTCCCTGTTTCACAGTGGAACATTCCACATTTTCAAATGGTGCAGGTCATGACTATTACGGTTAAAGGAGGCCATCATGTGCAGGCAGATCTTCAATACAGAATTAACCAATCCACATTGATTACACAATAAAGCATCACAGGGTGTGAGTTATTGCTGGATAATGGTACGCCTTGGGAAGTGAGGCATAAAACAATACCAAATGCCTTACGTACCCAAGAAATAGCATTATTCCACAATTATGCATACTCTGGAGTGTCTTATTGTGATTATAAAATGGCACACTGAATTTTATTTTAACAACTGAGTAATAAGGTACAGAATGTTAACCATTTCTGACCTGTGCTGTTTTGCTGGAATAACATACAGTCATGTGATCACATCTGACCAGTCACAGATCTTGGTTTCTCTTACTCATTTTATAATGATTTATAATGACATTTCGAGGTGGTTATGTACAAGCAAACACTGAGCACTGCTTGGTCCATACAGCTTGATGGATTTATAGCCTGAAGTATAAATAAAATGAATTCCCTCTCATTTCTGCCCTTACACCTTCCTTTTTAAACCAAAAGCTAGCTATCTTGTTAACAGATTTACAGACAGCCTTGTACTTACAATCATGGGTGGGGGATTCAAAACAGTGAAATGCAAAATTAAACCCTGACAAAGCTATTTTAATTTGTAACAATGAATGATAACTACTCAGGCTTTTTGCTTTGTTGTACTGGGTGGCCATCTGTCTGGGTCGCCATGGTAACTGCTGCCACGTGGCTGCTGGGAAGTCCTGTTCATGTGACTGTAGCATTTAATCTGTTGGTCCAGAGAGTGTAGCTCTTCAACAAGTTGATCAAAGTTCAAATTATGTTCTTGGAGTAAAGAATAAGCAAACATTAAACAGTACCTCTATTGCAACTATACTACACCTTTAAATTATTAAAAACATATAGAGAATGATTTTTTTTCTGTAAATGTTTTCCCTTAATTTTCTGTTAATGACTGTCCCTCTAAAGTAATTCTATTAACCTGCCCATGTCACTGTTTGAATATACTAACCTGCCTATGTCATGCTCTACCCCAGAAAAAAGATCAAAACTCCCTCAGCATGGTTTCCTCAAATACAAAAAGGCAAGAAACTTCTGTTTTGGCTGTCTTTTCTTTAGTTTTGGCCAGTACAGTAACAAAAAAATCTTTGCCTATGCAAAAAAAAAAAAAAGAAAATCATTGTCTATACATTACAAAGCGCAATATGTAGGCAAAGATGTATCCCAATGCTACATTTGGTATCTTGGGCTTCTGCCGACATTGGTAAACTGTTTACGTATGTTCAGCAGAACACCTCCGTACCAAATATTGTATGGTTATACCTCCCCACCAATACATTATCCTCTATTTTTTCTTTATTTCAGATGTACACCAAACAGATGGTGAGATGCCCCCATGAGAAACAATATCTTGTTTTCATGGGGGGGCCTTGGTACAGCAGGGTATGAAGTGTTAGTTATAATGCAGTACAAGAGGATACACAAGCACTAGTTCTAAAAGGATACACAAATGCAAGTTACTAATACAGAACAAAAAACATTCATGGCAACAGAGGAGAACAATTAGTCATACAGCAGGTAAGAGGATGATAGCCCCAGGCGTTGAGTATTAACCCATGTGCACACAGATACTGTGTAGAACTGACAGGAAGGTGGGTGCACATGCTACTATTCCATTTTTTTATGAAACAGAATTTAGGGACTCACCTAATTTTTCACAATGTAGCAAAATACAAGGAGCTACACTTAGGGAGGCAAAACAGAAGCACTGTAGGACCTACATACTATGTGGTACTGTAGGACCTACATACTGAGTGGGGTTGTAGGATCTACATACTATGCGGGGCTGTAGGACCTACACACTGTGCAGGGCTGTATGACCTACACACTGTGTGTAGCTGTAGGACCTACACATTGTGTGGAGCTGTAGGATCTACACACTGTGTGGGGCTGTAGGACCTACATACCATGTGGGGCTGTAGGACCTACATATTGTGTGGGGCTGTAGGACTTACACACAGTGCGGGGCTGTAGGACCTACACACTGTTTGGGGCTGTAGGACCTCTATACTGTGCGGGACTGTAGGACCTACATACAGCACAGGGCTGTAGGACCTACACCCTGTGTGGGGCTATAGGACCTACACACTGTGCAGGACTGTAAGACCTAGACATTGTGCGGGGCTATAGGAACTACACACTGTGCTGAGCTGTGGGACCTACACATTGTGTGGGGCTGTAGGACCCACAGACTGAGCAGGACTGTAAGATCTATATACTGTGGGGGGCTGTAGGACCTACACACTGTGTGGGGCTGTAGGACCTACACACTGTGCTGGACTGAAGGAACTACATACTGTGTGGGGCTGTAGGACCTACATACTATGCAGGCTGTAGGACCAACATACTATGCGGGGCTGTAGGACCTACATACTATGCGGGGCTGTAGGACCTACATACTGTGTGGGGCTGTAGGACCTACATACTATGCGGGGCTGTAGGACCTACATACTGTGTGGGGCTGTAGGACCTACATACTATGCGGGGCTGTAGGACCTATATACTATGCGGGGCTGTAGGAACTATATGTACTATGCAGGGCTGTGGAACCTACACACTATGTGGGGCTGTAGGATCTACACACTGAGGCTGTAGGACCTACATACTGTGTGGGGCTGTAGGACCTACATACTGTGCTGGGCTGTAGGACCTACATACTATGCGGAGCTGTAGGACCTACATACTGTGTGGGCTGTATGGCCTACACACTGTGTGGGGATCCTCTTGCTGCAGTCGAGGAGGAAAAGGACCGGAGAGTCATAATATACAAGTAACCAAAGCAGAACAAGCAGCGTGTAGCTTTTATTAAGAAGATGGGCAGAATACTGGGGATGTCTCAAAAGAAGGGTGACCAGCTAGCAGCACGATGGGGGGGGGTAATCCTACTACTTTACAAGGCAATGGTCAGGCCCCACCTGGGGTACTGCATGTGGTTCTGGGCTCCAAAACATCAAAACGTACACTAAGTCACTTGAGAGGGTTCAGTGCAGGGGCCACCCAAATGATCAGGGGGTCTGGAGGGTAAAAGCTAGAAGGAGAAACAGGAGTACCTCAACATGATTGCCCTGTACAAACAGAGGCAGGGGAGGGGAACATGATCTCAGTCTTCTGTATACTGATGGGTGTCAACAAGGTCAAACAGAAGTGTTTGATCTCCTCTTGGGCTACAGTTCCATGTCTTAACGCTAAAATAACACCTGTGTAATAAAGATATTTGAAAGCCCTCCATAGCAGATTACTCATTCAAAGGATACGGTGCTATCCTGTAGAAAGTTGGACCTCGTGGTCTATGTGGGTTCTTCTCTAGTTCTATGCATTTTATTATAAAATCAATAAAATATCACTTAAAGAAAAGAGAAATGTTTGATCTGGTGTCCTCCAACAAAATGTGGGGAAATGCTTTGAGGCACAAAGGTGGTAAATTCGAAGGTAACATATGCTCTCCCAGTGGGTAGTGTACCTATGGAGCTGCCTGTTAATAGAGAAAGTGGACATGAAGACAGGACATGCCTTCAAGGTAAGCCCGGACAACTTCTGCTTATCATGGGAATCATAGGATACCCTGGGTAGTAGGGTTGGTGGGTGGATGGGCAGGGAATCCCTATAAACTAGCACATGTTTGAACAGCATACTTGTGGGTCTCTGCTTATGAGGAGGGGGAAGACATAGCAACATAGAATTTGTCAGCAGATAAGGACTGCTTGGCCTACCTAGTCTGCCCCGCTTTCCTGCCATGATAACATGATGGACCTAGAGTCCTTTTAGACTGTAAATTTCTATGTTACCCCTAAAAGATGGTCAGCTATAAAGGCAGCTGCTCACCAGTCATCCAAGTCAGAGAAAGGGTGTGGCAGTGGCAACAGCGATTGTTGTGGTGGGGGACAGAGGAACCAAAAAAAGGGGAAAATTACCCCCTGGTACCTACCCAGTTATCAAAACTTAAAATGACAGACAAAGGTGTGTGTGTGTGTGTGTTGGGGGGGGGGGCACCTCAAATTACATTTCCTCATGGAGGGAGTTGAATATGCTGGAGACACTGGTTTTACTAAACTGGGGCATTGCTTTCATGATTAACTTGGAAAGAAATTTGATGCTTGATTTTTTTTAAATCTTATATTTTATTGTTTTATGAAAAACCACAATACAGCACATAGCGCAGATTGAATTCTAAAGGCAAGTGACAGGCACAGAGTGAGAAATTGAAAAGGCGTCTTTGGTTATTGTACCTTTTCCTGTTGTGTTGCATGCCTCTGTTGAGGTGACTTCAGACCCATAACTAGTGTCCATGACCAAGGGAGGGGCAGATGGAATGACCTTCTGCACCTCATGGGAAGTTTCCTCACCCTGCTGATGTCTAGCTTCCTTCATTAGCTGGTACCGTTCTGCATAGCTTCCACTCTTCATCAGGCTTCTGAAACAAGAAAAACAGAAAATAGACTGCAGGAGATATTACATTATGGTTTTGAGTAACAACTGGGAGGACCTTGAAGTAGAGCCATGTGTAAGTCATGCACTACGTCTCTGAAAATTTCACAAATCCGTGGCAAAATAATTGTAAAATTTGTGAAATTTATGAAGCTGGTAAAAAAGAGCTCAGAAACCTATTTGCCATGTGGGTCGGTATACACTCCAGTCAAGTGCTGCTGGCTGACACAACTCCATACCTGTGATACAACAGGGAGCACCTTATTTGCCAGCAGAATGCATAATCCACAGTCACCCTGTACACCCCTGCAGAGAACATCAAAGGGGTGGAGATGGCCAGGGAGGTAGAGCAGCGCAGGGCACCAGGTTTCCAATTGGAAGGGAGGCCCCGCAGCATTCATCTGCCCCTTCCTACATGGCTGCCAACATAGCTCCTCCTAATGGCTGGGATCAGGTTGTTGGTAGGGTGTCTTGCACACAGAGCCAGTTTGTGCTAGGGCCAGTACGGGGCAAAGGAATGCCATAGTGGCATCACTGGCCTCTGTTTATGTGGCAGGCTAGCATACATAAGCCCACATACTGCTCATAAGTTGCTCATGGATTTGACAAATAGGGGTCCCAAGTAGGTGATCTACAGATTTATATTCCACAGCCTCTGATTAGTGAGGGAAAAATTGATAATTTCCATATTTTTCAAAAAAAATGAAAATCTTCCTAGACTAAAAGTCTCCACCACTCATTCAAACTAATGGGACTACGCCGGAGGCGTTAAGACCCAGCGGGAGCCAACAATCTTCAGGAGGGCAGCGGCATGATAGGACCATGCATCGTAGCACATGACACTAGTTTACCTGTATAGGCTATGTCAGTGTCGACCCTCCAACCGCCTTAGCTCCTTTTCTCCCGCCGTTGAGTGCACTTCGACGATGTTGTTGCTCGCCTGCCGGGAGTCAAGTCTTTATCTATACAGCAGCAGCCTTAGCCATTAAGTATTCATTTAACTTACCATTTTTAGTGTTCTTTTCTTATTTAAAAAAAAAAAAAAAAGATGATTTAGAAGAAGAAGAAATTCTCAGCCTGCCATCAACGGAGTCAACCTTAGGTAATAGCGGTGATGGTAGGGAGATTTTGTTTGAAACCTGTGATGGCAGTGGGGCTGTGTCCAGTCCACCACCCTTTTCGGGGGGGGGGGGAGTCTGAGCACGGGCAGTCCTGTGCTTGGGGGAGGACAGTCTGCCCAAAGCACAAAAGTAGCGGTTCCCGGGACCTGGCTCTGCTTGACCTCCAGCTCTTCTTCCTGTTGTCAGTTGAAGAAGAATTGGTACTGCTCGAGGTTGCCCTCTGGTACATCTGCGTGGGGATCATCAGTGGTGGAGAGTGGTAGGCCTGAACCAACTCCAGTGGATTCTTCTTGGGCTTAACGGCCATGATCTTCGACACTGGATCCTGTCTCTGTCCTCGATGGGGTTCCAGTGAGCAGTTTCATCTCTGGGCCACTCTTTTAGAGCAGGGGGCATGGTGTCTGTCCAGTTGTCCTGGCCAGTGGACCTGGTTCTGGGGCCTTCGGGCATCGGAGCCGTCAGGCCGCAGCCAGGTCGGTCAGGCCGGAATGCGCTCATTGCCTTCTCCGGTGCCAACGCCATCAACACCGACTCCTCATGCCTGCCCTCCTCTCCTTTTACCCTACAGGGGCTGGCATGGGTACTGCTTTCCTACTCCCTCTTTCTTCAGGTCTAGCAGTGGTTCTGGCGCCGTGTGTGGTGCCAGCACCGTGGGTGGCACCAGCACCATGGGTGGTGCTGGGTCTGGCACTGGCACCGGGGATGCGCTGAACTCTTCACCAGTCCAGGTGGTGGCATCTCTCATGTTCCTGGTCTAGACCTGCCTTTTGGAGATTATTCTGGGGTAAGAAGTGGCTCTGGATGAGTCTCTCTCCCTATTCTGCTTGTTGAAGATGCAGCAGATGACTCATTTTGTGGGTTGGAATGCAAGCCATCTGTATTAGTGTGATGAACAATCTTCTTTCCAGTTCTTTTTCCTCACGGATATGGGGTCCACCATAACATTTCAGTCTTCATCTGTGGACCAAAGAAGACTTCTACGTCATGAGTTCCTACATTCCTCAGTATGAGTACACCCTGTGGAACACACTCAATGAAATGATGGAGAGCCTCCCAGAATCTAACCCTCCATTGCTAGGGGCTTATAGCCCAATAATCAGCTGAACTTTTTTATGGACACCTACAACTCTGCCTCTAGGGCAGCTGCTGCTGGCAGCAGATGGTTAACGTCTCCCTGACGAAGCTTATCTGTTCAGCCCTCAGGTTGAGTTCTAGGGGCCACTCAGAACAATGCGGCTGCCATTTAAACAATCAGAGGGATGGGACCTTTGACATTCTTGTACAGGCAGTCTTTTCAAGGTAGACCTAGGTGCTTTTATCAGGAACCAACTCAGTAGAGGGCACAGGGCCCCAAAGCGCCCTGTACCTACCTCTGTGGATCCCACCCAGGTCCCACCTCAGATGTCTCAGAGGGATGCCTCTCGGTGATAGGAGTGGCGTCTAATTCAGTTTTGTAGCCAGTTGAAGTCCATTACAACAGACATATGGGTCATCAGGATTGTTCGAGAGGGATACTCTTCCAATTTCACAGATTTCCCTGGACCTTCCACCCAGATGGCATCCCAGTCTGTCCACCTCTCAGCCTCACTCTCTTGCTTCTGAGATACAGAGCCTCTGCAGAAACTGGGCAGTAGAAGTTGTTCCACAGCAAAATGGAGCACAGGTTCCTATTTCCATTACTTCTGGTTCCAAGATAACAGGCGTCATGCACCATTTGTCCTTGGAAGGTTAAACAAGTCCATCCTCCATTCAAAATGACAGGGCCTCGGGCAAAATATCTCATGGGGAGCTCACTGTCAAGACCTCCACACTCAGGTGTACAGCCAGGAGGAACTTCATATTTTCATAAATTTCTTAGAGATGAGAGCTATCTTATAAACAAAGTCCTGAAGGATGCCCTCTGCCACAAAATGATTCTACTTTGGACGGACGACAGAGCTGTGGAGTATTACATCAGCAAGCAGGGTGGGGCGCCCTTCTACCCTTTCTGCAGGAAGGCCGTGAGGTTATGATAGAGGTACCTCGAGTACGATGTGTCAGTCCAGATTTCATGCAGTTACTTCAGCGACTGAGGCAGTTTGGACCTGCCCCTTTTTGCGTCCCCTCTCAACACAAAACTGCCTCTATCCTGCTTTGGAAATCCAGACCCTGGTGTTTCCTGTCAGGATGTATTCACTGCAGTAGACAAGATGCTCCCTGTATGTTTTTCCTCCTCTTCCCTTAAGTCAGAGGAGTGCTACACAAGTTGTAGGCACAGGGGAGCAGGATGATTCTCATCATCCTAGACCGGCCTCGGCAGATATGATTGCATTGATCAGCAGTCTGTCAGAAGTTACCCCAAGGCAATTTCCTCTACGAGCGGACCTCTGACACAGGTACTTTAGTCTATCCTAACCTGTGTTCCCTTCATCTCCACGCTGGGCTCCTCAGGAAATGGAAGTGGGCAAGTTATAGGTTTCCCAAACCATTGCATACATCTTCTAAGCTGTGCATAGGCCTTCTACCAGGAGAGCTTGCATGGCTAAGTGGAAACCCTTTCTCTTTCTGGGGTGCAAGTCCTGTCTGGACCCTCCGATTGCCCACCAAGTAAGATGTTAGGATGCCTTGTGGACCTGTCGAATGCAGGTCTGCATTACTCAGCAGTGACAGTACACCTCTGTGTGTTTTCAGTCTATCTTGAGCCAGTAGACAACAGGTCACTGGCTCAGTTACCGTTAGTCAAGTTTTATTTCTCCCTACCTACTTCATTAACTCCAGAATAAAGGACAGCGCTCCCTTCAGCCTCTGGATGTTATGAGAGTTCTGCGATTCTACATCGACAGAACAAAGAGACATGCATCCGAGCATCTACTGTTTCTTTCAGCATATCTTGACTGGGTCAGCCTGTTGCCACGAGATGCATTTTGACTTGATTGGTTGCATGTCTTCAACACTACTAATCCATGGCACAGGTCAAGTTGGAAAGCCGGGTTCACACTACTCTACTTGAGTGGTGGCAGTTTTCCTCTCAGAGATTCGTAATGTGCCCGTTGCAGACTTCTGCAAGACAGCTAGTTGAAGCTCAATGCATACCTTTGTAAAAGCACTATATTCTGGATGTCCATGCCAGACAGTTCATTTTCTTTGGCAGGACGGTCCTTATGGACTTCTGTCCTAAGTGAACTCTGTCTCCTTCCGCCCTTTTGGGGGTTTGATTTTTATCTCCGTACTTTCCTATTAATGTGAATGAGTGGTGGAGACTTTTTGTCCAGGAAGATATGGAAATTACATATTTACTGTAATTCTTGATCTTCTTGGACGAAGTCTCCACCACTCATTCACACGCCCACCCACCGTTCCCCGAACTCACTCGTTCAGTTTTGGTCTTCACTTCCTGTTTTTTTCAGACTATGAAGATATTGTTGAAATGACCCTTCTTACATGGGTCATCCAGGCCTTCATATGCCCAGACGTTAGGGTTAGGTTTTCTTTTGTTAGTTTACGCTGCACCTCCTCAGTCGAAAAGGTACGGAGGCAATTGTAGGGTAGACACCGAGATAGCCTATATGGGTGCGAGCTAGTCTCGCAGTGCCACCCATGCGCAGTCCTATCCTGGCGCCAGCCCTCCTGAAGATTGTTGGCTCCTCCGGGGTCCTAGTGCCTCTGGCGTAGTCCCATTAGTGAGAATGAGTGGTGGAGACTGTCACAAATGTACTCCGCAGGTCAGGCCCTCTGCTCTCACAGTGCCAACCTCAAAGCAAAATAGTGTGAACAGGGGACAGACAGGATAACCCTCCTATCTGTTTTGGGTCCAAATCACCTACCAGCCTCAAGTCCTGGGGGTCAAATGTGAACCTTATGCTAGCATACCCAGTTAACAGGCTCAGATACATACCCTCTTCGAGGGATGCAGTACAATCCTTCACCCAGGGGCACCCAGTCAGGTTTCCAAACTGTACCCTTACAACTCAATATGAGACCTTGGTATGTTCTTACCTTTAGCAAGATTAGTAACACATGCAAGCCCTTAACAGCTGTCAGACTTAAACACTGGTTCAGCATTCACATGCAAAAAAAAACAAAACGAGACGACACAGGCAGTATTTCAAGGAAAATATTGTTTACTAAAAATTGTAAAATAGGTAAAATATCAAACATAGAACAAATATATCAATAACTTACAGTCACATAAAATAAATGGGAAGTTACAGAACACAAATATGCCTACCACAAATACTTAAAAGTTCTTGCCTGGCTAGATGTTACCATGAAGTGCCTTCTTAAGTCCAGAGAACTAAGTGTCTCTCTTGAGTCCAGAATAAAAAGCTATATTTTCCTCAGATGCCTGACCATTTCAAAATCCATCTCCCCACCCCTTTTGGTGAGGTCACAGTTAGATCCTCCTAGCTTTAACTTCTTAACGTAACTATCCACACGGATGTATGTTGTTACTGTGAAAATCAGCAACTAGCCATTTTCCAAAATATGACAGTCTTTGATCAAAACATCCCCTTTGATGTTTCACAATCCCACAATCATGTCCCTAATTCTCGGCAAGGTGAGAAAACCATAAAGGATCAGCCAGATGACTTCCCTTCCTGCTAGAGTCATACAATTCATATTTAGTTTCCAACTTCAAAAGCAGGAGCAGATCATAAGGGGTAATGAACTGTCCCTCTGGAAGGAAGGCTTTTAATTAGGGGTTTCCCTGGTCAGTTTAACATAATAATACTTCAGCAACACTGACACCTTCGAGGTCAAAGGTCACCTCTCTCTCTCTCTCACTGACTACCAACCTTAAGCAGGCAGTCACACAGCATACACATTTTATTTATAACACAAATATTATACAATATAACAACAAGCAGATGGTAGAATGTCACTGAGACTTCATTCAAGAAGATCAAGAATTACGGTAAGTATGTAATTTCCATTTCTGGTACTACAAATAGGCTAATTTATGAGAGGAAAATGCCACACATTTGCTACGTTTTCCTATGAATTCTATTAAGGTAGACTGAGTAATGTATTGTGAATTTCACCTGGAAGACACTCTGGTGCTCAGCTCAATCAGCAAAACTTTGAAATGAGCACTCAGTAGCAGGTATACTTCAAAAGCAAGGTGTTTTAATTACGAGGAAAGATTCAAAACCCCTGCGCTTCGGCTTAATGCCTTCAAAAGCCTTTGAAGGTGTTAAGTTTTGGATCTTTCCTCACAATTAAAACACCTTGCTTTTGAAGTATACCCGCTACTGAGTGCTCATTTCAAAGTTTTGCTGGTTGATATTTTGAGGTCTGCACCTCTTGTTTTGAGCACCTGGTTGCTGAAGCTGCACTGTCTATGTTTTGCTTTGGTGCACAGCTCAACCTGGAAGATACTCAGGTGCACAGCAGTACCTGGAAGGCACTCAAGCTCACAGCTCTATCTAGAAGACACTAAGGTGCTCAGCTCCAGCTGGAAGGTGCTCAGGTGCACAGGTCTACCTGGAAGGTACTCAGGTGCACACCTCTACCCTGAAGGCACTCAGGTGCACAGCTCTACCTGGAAGGTACTCATGTGCATAGCTCTACCTGGAAGATACTCAGGTGTACAGACCTACCCAGAAGGCATTCCAGTGCCCAGCTCTACTTGGAAGGTACTCAGGTGCACAGCTTTACCAGGAGGATACTCAGGTGCACACCTTTACCTGGAAGGCAGTCAGGCTACAGCTCTATCTGGAAGGTACTCAGGTGAACAGCTCTACCTGGAGGGTACTCAGGTGCACAGCTCTACCTGGAAGGTACTCAGGTCACAAATGCACCTGGAAGGTACTCAGGTTCACAGCTGTACCTGAAAAGCACTCAGATGAACAGTTCTACCTGGAAAGTACTTGGGTGTTAGGTCTATCTGGAAGGTATTCAGGTCATAGCTCTACCCAGAAGGCACTCAGGTTCATGGCTCTACCTGGAAGGAACTCAGGTTCACAGTTCTACCTGAAAGATACTCAGATGCCCAGCTGTTCTGTGCTATATGTGGTGTACAGTTGGTTTACTGTCCCCATCTGTGCCCAAGCATGTCAGCAGTTCTGTGCCTCAAGCACCCCAGTATAAAGACAAAATACAGATTTTTTCTATGGGTTATTTCTCAGTACAAAAAAATAAACATGAAAGAATCTGATCTGTCATGCCTTCATAGAGGAAAGGATGAGGATAAGTACAAGCTTCCATGGTGGTAAGGGGTCAGTAATGATCCTGCTCACAACAGTGGTAGTCAGATATTTTTCACAGTTCAAGAAATGTCCAGCATTACAAAATGGTTGTGGAAAATCAAGCAATTTGCTACCTACATTAGAAGACCCATGTTTTTGTTTTGCACGACTGCCCTACTGTGACCTACAGCCTAATTATCTTATTAAATAAAACCGTTATGCCATTTCACAAGCGCAATAACTGACTCCAGGGTGTGGGGTAATTGTGTATTAAATGCATTTCTTGTGTGGACTATATTGCCCTCCTTCCCTCCCCTCCAAAGCCAGTTCTACTTTTTTAGGCACAGGATTTGACTGACAACAGGAACTTCCTGTTTGGGAGAAGGAAGTGAGTGATCAGGTAGCCACCAAAGACTCACCATCCTAGAGGGACAAGAGTAGCTCTCCACCCCCCCCCCAAAGCTGCTGGAGGTCTGCTTCTGAGCAAGTAAGCAGACTACTGAAAAATATAGGATCTTCTTGTCTCAGAACAGGAAGATCAGGAGCTTAAAGGGCACAGAGGCAGTAAGTAAGTAGGGAGAAAAAAAATAAAATAAACAGAGGAAAGAGTAAGAATTCCAAACAACAGTGAAGGGGCCAGAAATAAGACATGATGGGAGTAGTGCAGTGCAGTGGCTGTAGAGCAGCAGTTTTCTGGGAGACGTTCTGGAGGATCTGCAGGCACCTCTCTGGGCTGAGTGAGGAGGTTGCTCATCTCCAGGCTGAATTGGCCACGATTTGTGGGACCTCCTCTCCCATCCGGGGACCATCAGGGCCACTGCCATTGCCTCAGAGGTTGCCAAGAAAGAGGAGCGGTTGGACCACAGTGGGCTCAGGGAGAATGAGGGTGGTGGAACAGAGGTTCATCCCTCTAGTTGTACTGCTCCACAATTCATATGCCGTTCTGGCAAAGTGTGGTTCCTCTATGGAGGCACCCGCAATGGAGACCAAGGAGGATGCTGGGAACCTCCACAAAGGAGACCCACAGGGGGGTGGCATGGGACCCCACAGGGGAAGGAAACAACTCCTGGTGGGGGATTCCATTGTTAGGAAGGTAGAACTGGGGGAGGAAGGGGAGAGGGAGGTAAGGTACCTGCCTGGTGCCATGGCTTGGAGGGACAGGGACCGAATCCTCAGGATCGCCGGAGCAGCTGCATGGGGCAGGGAGCTGGATGTCATTGTCCACCTAGGGACAAATTACTTGGCTAAGAAAGGGATCAGAGCAGTGCAGGAAGAATTTGTGGAGTTGGGGAGGGGCCTTAGACAAGTAGCACGCATGGTAACCTTCTCGGAGGTGCTGCCTGTCTATGGCGTAGGTGAGGCTAGGGTGCTCCACACCATGGGATTTAATCAGTGATTGAAAAACTGGTGCAGAGCTCAGGGATCTGGCTTCATTGGAGACTGGGGGTCCACCTGGAGTGATGCAGGCCTATACTGACATGATGGTGTGCATCTGTCCAGGAGGGGAACCAGGATCCTAAGTAATAGGTTTAAATGCTTCATTGGCAAGCATTTAAACTAGCCAAGGGGGGGAGGCACTGGAAAGGAGCAGGGAAATACTAGCCCCTTCCCCCCAAAAAAGTCAGGGTAGTAAGTGAGGTAAACACCAAGTTAGAGATGTCAATAGGGAGAAGGGCAGGGGTAAATGGAGAAAGTGACAAAGGCAATAAGGACAGGGATGGGGCAAAAAGGGGTATGGCCATCAGCAAATGGAGGGTAATAAGTACCAATGCCCGTAGTCTGGGCAACAAGCTCCCTGAACTGGTGGCCTTGATGGAAGAGGGATGCCTGGATATCATAGCAGTCACAGAAACATAGTACACAGAGAACCATGACTGAGATGTTAACATACCAGGGTACACAACCTACAGGACAGATAGGGAGGGGAGAAGAGGGGGAGGAGTAGCTCTCTATGTAAGGGAAGGGATAAAGGCAACTGAACAAAAGAGTAAACAGGGAGGAGAGGAGGCACTGTGGGTCACCTTAGAGACTGGAAATGGCACCACAATCCACACAGGGGTTGTATACAGACCCCATGTCAGGGGGAGGGAATGGACAAGAATATGATAGAAGGCATTCTTAGAATGGCAGAGAAAGGGGAGATACTGTTGATGGGGGACCTGAATATGCCAGATGTTAACTGGAGCACCTTTGCTGCAGGCAAATCCAAGAGCAGGGCCATTCTCGATGCCCTACAGGGGGCATGCCTCAGACAACAATTTTTGGAACCCACTTGTGAGGGAGCAATCTTAGACCTCGCACTCTCAAATGTGGACAGCGAGAGGATCTCAGATCTAGAAGTGGGTAGCCATCTGGGAACAAGTGACCACCAAACAGTGTGGTTCACGGTAAACTCAGCTACAGAGTCAAGCCATACAAAAGTGAGGGTACTGGATTTCAGGAGGGCTGACTTTGGCAAGATGGAAGAGTGCCTTAGAAAGGCACTAGCAAACAGGCTAGAAGGAGGGGTGGAGCAACAATGGGGAAACATCTAAGCTGCCATCACAGAGGCAACAAGCCTTTGTGTGAAGCAAATAAATCAAAACAAAAGAAAAAGCCACTATGGTTCTCAAAAGAGGTGGCCGGGAAGGTCAGGGAGAAAAAGATAGCATTCAGGAATTATAAGGAAACACAGAAGGAGCAGGACAGAGAGCTGTACCAGTTAAGGCAGAAGGAAGCAGAGAGGGAAGTCAGAATAGCAAAGGCCCAAACTGAGGGAAAAATAGCCAACTCGATTAAGAAGGGGGATAAAACATTTTATAGGTACATCAGGGAGCGTAGAAAGACAAAGGGAGGGATAGTGAGGCTGAACAGAATGGATGGCGGGTGGGCAGAGAGGGACAGTGAAAAAGCAGGGATACTGAATGAATATTTCTGCTCATTATTCACAAAAGAGGAGGAGGGAGGTGCCTAATCCAATTAACAGAAGCACTCTGGATGGGAGGGGGGGGTCGATCCCAGTCCTTTCACAGAAGAAAGGGTTCTGAAAGAACTCCTAAAACTGAAGGTGGACAGAGCAATGGGACCTGAAGGAATTCACCCCAGAATTCTAAAAGAATTAAGGGGAGAACTAGTGAAACCACTGACTACCCTTTTTAACAAACCATGGGAGGATGGTGTGGTACCCGAGGACTGGAGGAAGGCAGATGCGATTCCCCTTCATAAAAGTGGGACCAAGACAGAGGCAGGAAACTACAGACCTGTCAGTTTGACCTCTGTGGTAGGGAAAGTGATAGAATCACATCTAAAGGAAAGAATTGTTGAGTACCTAGAGGCTAGTGGGGCACAGGACCCAAGGCAGCATGGGTTCACAGCAGGAAGGTCATGTCAGACGAATCCAATTGATTTTTTTGACTGGGTGACCAAAGTAGTAGACCAGGGAGGGGCTGTGGACATGGCCTACCTAGACTTTAGCAAGGCATTTGATACAGTCCCACACAAAAGATTACTAGCCAAATTAACCAGCCTGGGAGTGGGTCCCAGGGTGGTAGCCTGGGTGAAACATCGGCTGGACAATAGGACACAGAAGGTAACTGTAAATGGAGTCCACTCTGAAGAAAGAAGGGTTACTAGTGGGGTACCACAGGGTTCAGTACTGGGTCCACTCCCTTTTAATTTCTTTATAAGTGACATTGCAGAGGGACTGGAAGGAAAAGTATGCCTTTTTGCAAATGACACAAAGATCTGCAACAGGGTTGATACACAAGGAGGCGTGGAAAGGATGAGAAGGGACTTGGCAAGGTTGGAGGAATGGTCAGAAGTATGGCAGCTTGGATTCAATGCAAAGAAGTGCAAAATAATGCACCTGGGAAATAAAAACCCAGGGGGAAGATTACACAATGGGGGGAGGTAGTAACAACAACAAAAATGGAAAGGGACTTGGGGGTAATCGTATCAGATGACCTTAAGGTTAGCAAGCAATGTGAGAAGGCAGTAGGGAGGGCTGGGGGAATACTGGGATGTATAGGGAGAGGCATCACCAGCAGAAAACAGGAAGTTGTTATCCCTCCGACAGACAGTTGGTGAGACCCCATCTGGAGTACTGTGTCCAGTTCTGGAGACCCCATCTCTGCAAGGACATAGACAGGATAGAGGCAGTCCAGAGGAGGGCAACTAAAATGGTGCAGGGTCTGCAAGATAAGCCATACATGGAGAGACTAAAGGAGCTTAATATGTATACCCTTGAGGAAACGAGGGAGAGAGAGGGGACATGATAGAAACGTTTAAGTACCTCAGTGGAATTAACAAAGTCCAAGAGGGTAGCATCTTTCAGAAAAAGAGATGTGCAAGAACAAGGGGACACAATTTGAAGATGGGGGCAGGTGGTTCAGGGGCAATGTGAGGAAGTATTATTTCACAGAGAGGGTGGTGGACGCATGGAACAGCCTTCCTGAGGAGGTTATGGGGTCTAAAACTGTGGAAGAATTGAAGAATGCATGGGACAGACATAAGGCAATTTTGGTGGGGGGTAGGAAGAAATAGGCTGTTAGTTAACTTGGATATGCAGCTTATCCTGTAGGTAGGGAAATGGGCAGACTAGGTGGGCAAGCGGTCCTTATCTGCCATCAAAGTTTGTGTTTCTATGTTAATGTTAACCACTCAAGGCGTGCATTTATAGTGCACAAATGCAAACCATGTCATGTGTCATCGATTACTCCGAAGAACTTCCCTCACTATATTGTCCAGTACCCCTCTGCCCCACATGGAGAGGGTGCAGTTCCACGTTGTCCACTGGGGTTTTAAGGTAAACGTTTACAATAATTTCTGATTATGAAATTAAATGAACAGATAATGTAATTCAATATGAGAGCATGAATTCTCTCTGGACTTGGATCTTTGGTCTCCACAACCTAATGGCATATTTTCCAGTCTGTCATGTTCCCAGATTTTGAGACAGTGTCTCAAAGATTGAGAGATATGATCTAATTCATAATTCTTTACTTACGTTTTCCTGGGGAAAAGTTGAGGATTGAGACTCTGTTGTGGTTGCTGTTGCTGGGTGTGGTGTTGGACTGCCTGTTCTCGAGGGTTAACCTGGGAAATGAGGTGATGTTTCGCATCAGTTTCATCCAGAAACATCTCCAAGGGAGGCAAGTTTGTCACCTGGAGAAAAATAAAACAAGTCTGGCTACTGAAATGCAGTGGGTACAGTAATGCTACCAATATTTTCAAAAAACAGCCTACAGACACCTTCCCTCGGGTGTCCCAAGCATTAAAGAAACACACAGAAAAACCTCTCGCACACAGCCATCCTGGCGCAAGGGGTCTCAAACACCCCAAAAATAAACATGCCCACAGTCATGAAGAGTGGAAAGAATCAGGAGACTAAACATGCAACAGTTCGTAGTGTAAAAAGTAACAGCTTCAATGAAGCAGTGTGTTCTAAAAAAATGGATACACATGGAAGTCTTTTGCAAAATAGCAGTCAAGGAAGTCCATACCAAAAGCTCATAGTGCCTCAAACTGCATTAGCTCTTTTAAGGGGCCCTAGTCAAGATTTTTTTACCTTCTCTGTTCCAAGGTAGCTGTTTCACTCCCTACTGCCCTTCCCAGGTTTGCATCATCAAAACGCTGTTCTGGGCTGACCCCAGAGGTGCAGTGGCAGTGTGCCGTGCAAACACAGAGTTTGCATGCGATTCTCATGTGTAAACAGGGAAAGGGGAACCTCTAAATGTGTCCTATAGTGTAAGAGGACAAATGGAAACCTCTTAACAGTATCCTGTAGACATGGCCCCTAAATGCACCCCACCCACCAAGTGATTTCAGTCTAAAACAGTTTCGCAATTAAAAAAATACACATTTATTAATAAACTACAAATAAGGGAAAGAATGCAATAGGTTAGAGTCACATATGATTGAAGGACACACCACAGGCAGGAAAAATGTATAGCACCTGATAGGTGTCCAGTTGCCAGTAATGTTGAAAAACCAAAGGTCCAGTCAGGCTGTGATGCTTGGAAAAACTATTTAATGCACACAGCGATAATTAACAAGCAAAATACAACATTAGATGGTGTGAGAAACAAGACTGTTGAGACAACCACACAAGGTTGCCTGGTGCTTCGTTTGTACCATGTAAAGTCTGGCCTCTTGATGAATCTCTACCGAGCGAAGCGCCGGGGAACCTTGTGTGGTTGTCGCAACAATCCTGTCTCTCACACCAGCTAATGTTGCATTTTGCTTGTTAATTTTTGCTGTTTACATTAAACAGTTTTTGAGCATCATGGCCTGACAGGACATTTGTTTCTTGCAACTGGACACCTTTCGAATGCTAGCCATGATCCTTTTGTCCTGCTGATTTCACTGCATAGGAGATTAGCTACCTTTTGGCCAACTCTGAGGTCTTGTACCGGTGAGCGCTTACCCCTCAGGCAGGAGGAAAAATGTATATACAGCAGCAATTGACAAACAGTTCAAAAGGGCAATGTTATACTGATGTAGTGGGCTTTGAAGAAGCACATTACAAATGTCATGCTTGCCTCCCCTAACACAACGAATACATTCAGTTCACTCTGGCCAAAGCACTTCATCCTCATAGCACACCCTTCTCACATGAAGATCTGGATTGCTCTTGTACTGTGTAACCCACAGCCTTCATCCACTGTGAGGAGCCATGTGCTTTCATAACGACATGAAGATGGCAGGTATAATATGGTCAGGAGGTGTTCAGGTCATGCATGTTGAGAAGGGCCATTAGTATTTTCTATACCAACATTGCAGTTATGCACTTCGAGGAGAAGTGCACTGAACCTGTAAGTCGTTTTGGCCTACAGAAGCTAATTTTTACGTTCGCTTGCGTGCATGTGCAAGGAACGTCTTGGGAGAATGGGACTCTTTGGAGGTGTGCCCCTCCTGTGCAATCTCCTGCTGCATTGAGCAGGCGTGGCGGTCCTGCACCAATCGGATGCGGTGCTGTGTATGACAGCGGTGGTCTTCTCTTCAAAGAAAACCACCGCTGTGTGCTTCTACCAGCGTCCGCCCCTCCCCAAATCTTGCTGCCACCGGTGAGGCCCACCCCAGCGTGGCAAGCGTCCAGTTGTCTGCCGACGAAGTGCCCAATCCCCACATCGGCTCCATGGCCCCCCAGCCATCCTTCTGCCACGCTGGGAGCCCACCCAGCGTGGCAAACGTCCGCGTTGTCTGCCGGCAGGGTGCCCAATCCCCATCGGCTCCATGGCCCCCAGCCATCCTTTCTGCCACGCCTGGGAGCCCACCCCAGCGTGGCAAGCGTCAACGTCGTCTTTTTTTTTTTTTTTTAAACCTGTAAATTAAAAGCGGTCCCATGGTGCTTCTCCTGGCCCCTCCTACAACCCACACCCACCCACTGCGCACTTGCCTTCCCCCACACCCCTCACCGTGATACTTACTCCGGAGCTCGGCGCGACGATCATCGCTGGACTGGAACACGTCTGCACTCTTCAAAGGCGACCGCGAACTGAGGAAATGCCGGTAAGCTGTATAATGGGCTAGATGGGGTTTTTTCAACTTTGTTGCATATCTCAGGCATTTTTTGAAATTTTTGCACCAAATTTTCAACATGGGGTTTTTGGGACCCCTTCTCATGAATTCTGTCACTGTCATGGCGTTATTCGGGCCCGAAGGGTGATTTCACAGTCACTGCGCAAAATCACCTTTTGGGCCTGATTAATGAAACGACAGTGCCAGCGTTCATAAGGTGGGCTCTCAAAAAGCCTATTTTGAAAATTTGGTGGAAAAATTCCTAAACACCTGTTCGAGTGTGCGCTATTAGTTCCTACGCAGGCTCATAAGTTCGCGAATTTTCAATATTTTCACTCCAGATTTTCAACATTGACATTTTACCACACCTTCTTATGAGTAGTATAGCTGTCATTTTTTATATCTCACCCAAAACGTGTTTCCGCCCATGTAGCGCACAATGGCGCAGTCGGTGTGTGAACTCAATGTATGGGACACATTAAGAAAATCACAGTGACACTGTTCATGAGCAGAGGTCTTAAAATGGCTATGTTGAAAATTTGGTGAAAATTTTCTAAAATGACTGTTTTACGAGCGCGGCGCTGTTCGTTCCCACGCGACGCCAGAAAGTTTCATGAATTTCAATATTTTCACTCCAGATTTTCAACATTGCCATTTTACCACACCTCCTTATGAGCAGTATAGCTGTCATTTTTCACATCTCACCTAAAACGAGCTGGCCCATGTAAAGCAGTATAAGCAATGGCGCAGTCGGTGTGTGCAAAATCAATGCATGGGATACATTAAGAAAATCACAGTGACACTGTTCATGAGCAGAGGTCTTAAAATGGCTATGTTGAAAATTTGGTGAAAAATTCCTAAAATGACTGTTTTACGAGCGTGCGTTGTGCAGTTCCATACTGCACGCTCGTAAGTTTGTGAATTTTCAATATTTCCACTCCAGATTTTCAACATTACCATTTTACCACACCTCCTTATGAGCAGTACAGCTGTCATTTTTCACATCCTGCCCAAAACGTGTTTCCGCCCATGTAGCGCACAATGGCGCAGTCGGTGTGCGAAATCAATGTATGGGACATATTCAGAAATTAACAATGACACTGTTCATGAGCAGAGGTCTTACAATGGCTATGTTGAAAATTTGGCGAAAAATTCCTAAAATGACTGTTTTATTTATGCCGCATGCTATAGTTCCCACGCATCGTCAGAAGTTCGGTATTTTCAATATTTGCACCAATGACTTCCAAATACCTATACAGCACATAGAAGCAAGCAACATTTGGCATTGACAAATGCTTGTACTTCTTTGTCACTGATTTTTTTAAGCCATGTCCAAATGCCAAATACCACTGCAAATACCTACAAGCGAACGTTCGGCATTGACAAATGCTTGTTAATATTTGTTCCATTTCTGTTACTGTTTTATGTCTACAAGCTTTCTAATTATCCTAGTGGGTGTTTCTAATTTACACACAGGTAGTGGGTGCCATTAGAAAACTGTATGATGTAGTTCATGTCCTTGCTCAGGTCTTCCATTGTTGGCACAATGCATCTGTGTTCTACATAGAACTCTGTGGTTGAGAGGGATATGAACTGTATTATACAGTTCCAAACTGGGGCTTAAAGAGCTGCTGGCACCTTTGGGAAAACTTTGGAAAACATAATATTTAGACACAATTCAGCTTTTATTTCATATATCTTCTATAGATTTCTCCTCTCTATTATTTATTACTGAAGAAATTCTCACAAAAACAAGATCTTCATCCCTTAGAGTTCATCTGCCTCTGTAGCTTATTCCCTACTGAAATTAAAATGCTCTGTTGTGACATCACAGTTTGTTACCATGGGAATAACAGAGATGTGGGATTGGAAGCAGGCGCATGTTGTGCCTACCCATAAAGGGGGATCAAGAGAAGAGCCAGGAAACTATAGACCTGTCAGTTTGACGGTGGTGAGGAAGGTAATGGAAAGCATACTTAAGGAAAGGCTGGGAGGTTTCTTGGCGGAGATGGGTTACCTGGATGACTGGCAGCATGGTTTGTGCCAGGGAGATCATGTCAAATAACCCTTGTAGAGTTCTATGAGTGGGTGACATCAGCACTCAACAGGTGGAGGCCAGTGAATGTACTGTTCCTGGACTTCAGCAAGGCATTTGATTCAGTCCCTCACATTGGCCTAAGGGAGAAGCTGGGGGGATGGGGGTAGGCCCATTGACGGTTAGGTGGATTGGAAATTGGCTCTCGGGTCGCACTCAGCAGGTAGTGGTTGGAGGGGAGATCTCATCTCCTAGGGATGTCATAAGTGGGGTCCCACAGGGATCAGTCCTGGGGCTACTCCTGTTTAACGCCTACATCTCCAATATCACGGAAGATATCGGGTGTGAAATGAGTCTCTTTGCGGATGACTCTGAGCTGGGGGTGGCGGTGGAGGGGGAGGAGGGGAGATTGACCCTGCAAGAGGACCTGGATACTCTGGATAGGTAGTCCTGCACCTGGAAATTGAAATTTAACTCCTCCAAGTGCAAGGTACTACACCTAGGGTGGGAAAACCCCAACTATGTGTGCACCCTGGGGGGACGAGTTGCAGGCCATGGCAGGGGAAAAATACCTAGGAGTCTTGGTGGATGTTAACATGAATAATTCAGAGCAGTGCAGGAGGGCTGCAGTCAGGGCAAATAGGATGCTGGGATGCATCGCTAGGGGGATTATCTCTAGGAACAGGGAGGTGACTTTGCTACTGTACAACAGCCTGGTCAGACCACATCTTGAGTACTGTGTGCATTTCTGGAGGCCGCACCTAAGGAGGGACATCCAACTCCTGGAGAGGGTTCAGAGGAGAGCAACCAGAATGATCCAGGGCCTGGGGGATATGACATATGAGGAACGACTAGAGGAGCTCAACCTGTTCTCGTTGGAGGAGAGGAGGGACTGGGGGGACATGATTGAGGTCTTCAAGTACCTCAGGGGAGTAAATAAGGTAAGACGAGACAGGATCTTTCAACTGAAGGAAGATGGAATCACCAGAGGACACAGTTGGAAGATTGAGGGTGGTAGGATTAGGGGGGAAAGGAGGAGGAGGTACTTCACCGAGAGAGTGGTGAAACTGTGGAATGCGCTACCCAGGGAGCTGGTACAGGCAGTTATGGTGGAGGGATTCAAGAGAGGGTGGGACAGGGTATAGGCAAGGGGTGAAGCAGAGTCTGGTTTGCCCGGGGGGGGGTAGGACTGGGGGATGGAGTAACAGTGGAAGGAAACAGATAGAAGGCTACGGTACCCAGTCAGGGTGCTGAAGCACGAGCAGACTTGATAGACCAACAGGCCTACTCTGTTGGCATCTAGTATGTTAGCATGTTACAATGTCACAAGCAGAGTTGACATCACAGTCTGTTGCCATGGGAATAACTGTGATGTCACAAGCAGAGTATTATGACATCAGACTGGGAAGAAGCAACAGGAGCTGATGAACCCTCAAGGGGCAACTATCCTGTTTTCAGGAATGTGACCGCAGTAATAAATAATGGGGATAAGAAATAGAGAGCTAATGAGAAATATAAGCTGCTTTGTGTCCAAATATTATGTTTTTCAAAGTTCAGCTCAAAGCGTTGGTGGTTCTTAAACTCAGGGGCCAGATTTTCAAAGGGCCGCGCAGGGCTTGGGGCATGTCCAGTGTCAAAACCTTGCATCAGTGCAGTTGTGCTAGTCCTGACTGTTGCAGTTGCAACCGATTTGACAATCTCAGGCACAGTTGCGACAGTTTCCACGATTTACAGCAGCTTGTGCCAGATATCTAGCGCAAGCTCTGTAAAAGGGCCCCCAGGATTGCCATAAGCTAGATCACAAAAAGTTGGTCTAACTTGCGGTAATTGCCACATGTGACAGAAAATCATGTTAGCGTGCCACAAGTCCAGTGCACTATATTGTCAGCACAGCTAGGGTTTGTGGCAACCTAAGCCATCTGAAAATCCAGTCCAGAGTGTTTTTTTCCTTTGGTAACTGCATATGGCCTGCTAGGTGTAATGCCCATTTTCAGAGGCAACCTGGGAGCACAGGGGAGGTTAGTGACTTACTCAGGGTCACACAGTACGCAAATGGAGGTTGTGGGAATCAAACCCATGTCTCCTGGATGTACCAAGCTCATTCACAGCTTGTTACTCTAACCTCTAGGCTATACTGCCAGCCATAGTGTAAATTAGAAAAGCTCACTAAGGTTACTAATCAGCCAGTATAGAAGAAACTATAACAGAACTAGAACCAGTATTGGAAAAACTGCTTCAACTGGGAAAATGACTTTCAGGTTCAGTGCAATTCTTCTTCAAGTGCTAATAGCTTTGTGCCTCTCAAACTGTACTTTGCGAGAGCGGCGACATCTGTGGTTTGCCCTTCTATGTGGGTTTGTGCTTGCTTTGTACCGTTCTCACTGGTGCTATATTGGACACCTGCTAGCACCTGGAACATTATGAGCATGCCTCTTCCAGTATACCTTCTGTGGTCACTGGCATGCACATTCTGCACATGCTTGCAGACTAATGCCTGAGTTTGCATGATTTTCAAATATGATGCCAACACCATAGAAATAATTTTCATGGCAAGTTACCAGTTTGGAGTCTAAAATACAGTGCCCCTTCTTTTATCTGGTAACCTGAGTACATCCTAAATTTGGGCAGATAAAAGAAGGTGGCGGATAACAGAGGGTGGCAGTTAAAGGAGGAGATAACATTTCTGGAAAGCAGGACAGGAGCTTACACTGGCATTAAGTGAGGGTGGCAGATAAAGGGAGGAGCACTATATAGACAAAACAGTGAAGTAATTTCAAATACATATTGGGGACACCTTGGGTTAATTGTTGGGGCGGGAGTGTGAAAATGCATTAGCGTAACATTTGGTCCAAGAAAGGAATAGACATGACCGGCACACATTTAAATTCAAAAGACTTGAAAAGGTTTCCCCCAAAAGGATAGGACTGGGAGGCAACTTTTCTGACTAAGTGTTAAATAGGGAATCTTTCTGGATCTGGCTACTGGATGCCAGACAGCGGACAAGAATGAATGAGGCCAGTGACCTGGCATCGTTTTCAGACAGCTTTTATACAGCTTCTGTATTATCAGTGTTCTTCCCTACAATCTTTGAATACTCTGAAACAGAAATGGAAGATTGTCCATGAGCCCTCTTTCCTCATCCCACCAATCCCTCTCCTTCTTCCCTTTACCCCCCAAGCCTGTCTGCTTTCTAGGGTTTGATAGGGATAGTTGGGTGCCCATTTCCTTTCTTTACCATGTGTCAGTCTGACATGAAGAAAAGTTGTAAGAAATTAGATTATTACTATAGGGCACAGTTTACATGGTAGTAACTGTATGATGACAAAGTAACTATTGGTATTACCATGTAACATACATGTAATAAGGTGGTAGTCTCATGGAAACTGCTATTACCATGTAGTTACATAATATTTATTTCTATAGTCACATGATGAGGCCAGCCAAGTTAGAAAGCTTGTATCATATTTTTATACTGTAAGTACTTACTTAATTAATGTAAATTACATAGTTAGTTACATGGTAATAGCAAAAGTTACCTTGTTGTTACACCATTATTATTACCATATAACTAAGCTCTCGGAAAACAAAAGAACAGGGAAACACACAAAAGATTAGGAGAGGTGCCGACAAAAAAGGGAATATACCTTCAAATGTATAAGCCAGTGTTCAGCACTCTCCCACAGACTGATCAGACATGGGAAAATATGCCAGAATAGTCAAAGTTTGATTAATACATTACCACCATATGCAAGGCACAGTACACCATCGAAGGCTAAAAAATCTTGGACAATGGAATAGATGCCCTGGCACATCCCAGAACACTTCTCACATACTTTCCAATGTCTGATTGTACTGTCATATAATTATCATGTAATCTGTGTCCTGAAGCATGAAGTGATAATGGTATTACTCTATGGAATTCTGCAGCCCCATACACAGTCACAGCTAAAGGGGGGAGCAGTCTTTGTGGGCATACAGATACTCCCCATTCCAGCACCTCCCAAATGTGCTATATGCAAAGCCCTGATTTAGCTGCAAGGAGAGGAGTTTTCCCCGATAGTTAAGTCGCAATGCAGATGGGCTCCAGCATATGTTTGTGGACACAAACTGTTTCCAGCCACAAAAGTATATACTACAGCAGTCACAGACTTTTGGGCATGACGCTGTACCAGTCACATGATATGTTGCCAAGCCCACAAACTGTGGCATTAGGCGTTGCTGACAGTGATATCTCCCCATATACTCAACCCTGTGATATAGGGCCTGCCTGTGGGTCATTGTTGGTTGCAGTGATCATGTCCCACAGTAGTCTTCCCTCATGTTCCAGTTGTTCCCAACTGGCCTAACATGTAGCCCCCTTCCATGGTGTCCGGTATACTCCCATCCCCTTCCCCACATGGTATGATTCCAACATCAGCTTCTTGCTGATCTCGATCCCATGTTGCCACGTCATTGTTCTCTCTCTCTCTCTCTCTCTCTCTCTCCCTTTAGCATGCCTGCAGCAGCCCTGTGGAACTGCCTTTAGCTGTTCCTTGATGGAGCCACACTTTGCAGCACGCAGTAGTGAGCATGGGGGCAGGGAGGTGACTGTGTATAGTGCACTACTTCCAGTGCATACTGGCCCTTGCCCCTTTCCCTTTACCGGCACAATGGTCATTTTACTGGTGCTGGAAAAGGCTTGCCACCCCACTGTATATAGCACAAAGGGGAGCAAGCTTGAACTGTGCCACAAAGTGGTCTTTGCAGCCATTCTGTGGCACCTCAGTGTAACCATGTGTGGTGGCTCCGAACGTTTTCCTTGAGATATCATTGAAGTAATCTATTGCAACAATCTTAACATTTGTCTTGCTTTGGGCATGCTTTTGTAGATATGTTTGCACCTTTATGCACTTTTGCACACTTCTGGCATTTAATATTGATCTGCCCTAACTGCATTTAGTACACTGTGGCTTTAAATGATGGACTATAAATAGTGGCTACAAGAGAGGGCAGGTGATCCCTTGAAAAAGCATTTTGATGTAATGCAAACTGTCAGATGTTAGGTCCTAACTGTCAGACTGTGCTGTGTAACCCACTTTAAAGAAGCAATTGGTTTGGCTCGGAATGAGTGCCAGATTGTTACTCACTGGTCTACAGTGGGTTAGGCAGTACCCAGTACAGAGTGACGTGGGGAAAGGGAGGCTCCCACTGCTGTTGTAACTGCAGGCACTTCCCTCGGGTGGACCCGACAGGCTCCGATTGCTGGCTGCTGGAGAAGAGGACATCACCCTGAAATGAAAACAAAGAGGAAGTAGAGCAGTGCTTTTGACTTTTTTTTAGCAGTACTGTATATTAAATAAACAATCCAACAGATACCCTTATTCACTGTTTTGTAACCACCCCATTTTGTAGCTGCCCTCATATTGAAGCTGCACCTATTCTGCAGTTTCTTAATAGAAGATGCCCCCGATTACAAGCTGCAGCAGCAAAATGGTGAGAAAGGACTTACTGCATGATGTCAGTAGTATGGTACATGCCGCACTACACCACTGTTTAGCACCTACCGTATTTACCAATTGAACAGGGCTGAGTACTTATTGTATTTTACTGTTGTTTTGTCTCACATGAAATAAAACGTAGTCTTTATTAAGTAATTAAAAAAAACGTTAAGTCAGGACACAAAAAAAAGCTAATCAATTGTCGAACACAAACAGAAAAAAAGATAATGGTACTAGCAACATATGGCCAATCCAGTTCACAGTCACTGTCAGACTCTCTATCCTCAAAGCCACTTTCAATCTGTGCTACAAAAACAGCAGCAGCAGAATGAGTACCTGGCATAGCATTCTGTGATAAGCAAGCCAGAATCTCCTCCCGTGATTCACTCGCCATGCCGCCCTCTTTGAAGCAGTTTATGGTGTAAGGGTCCAAAAAGTTTAGTCCATAGACTTTGAAGGACTTGATTATTGTCTTTTTTTGTCACTGCACCCCAGGCTTGTTTAACCCACACCACCATTTTCTGATTAGACGGTGCTTTAGGATTTCTGGTAGGATTTTTTTTTTTCATGATTGTCATTGGCCAGCCACTAATTGTAACATTCCTTGTATCACGCCTTAAAGGGCGCATTCCAAGAAACGTGCTGGCTGTAATAACTTCATGCAGCTTCCAAGGATAGCTGCCATCAGTGCTCTTTTTTTTTGGCCTGCTTCTTGATCTCAAGGCAGATAGGACACTAAAAGGTGTCCCAGACAAGAAGTCACTTATTGAAACAATCCCCCCCCCCAGACAGTCTCTTGCCTCATGACAGTGAGCTCAACGTTCATCCAGCCATTGCTGAATCTTGCAGTGACTGCTCCAGTGACACTGGCAACCTCCTTAGGAGACCTCTTGCCTTTTAGGATGATTAGTAGCAGTAACTTACAGCCATCAGCCATGGCCTCCAAACAGATCCTTATCCTTTGTTTTTCATGTCTGGTTGTGAGTACGGGGACAGACTTGGCTTCGATGAGATTGGCCATTTCTCCTTGGGCATATCAGCCCAAATTTCCGTCTCACATATTGCCTGTACAGGACAATGGCAGACTGAATATCAATCGCTGCTTGGCACAAAAGGCAATGAACTCTATCACCTTGGCTACACAGTGTTTGGGCAATTACTACTCCACAGTGGATGTCTGCCAAATAGTGCCCCCTTACAAGGACAGTGAGTAGGGAGAAAAGCAAGAGCAAAAGGAGGAAACCACTTTGGCTCTCAAAAACAGTAGCAGAAAAGGTCAGAGCCAAAAAGTTGGCCTTCAGGAAATATAAGGGAATGCAGCGGGATGAAGATAGGGAGGCATACCAAACTTCCCTAAGGGAAGCAGGGAAGGCAGTAAGGCAGGCAAAGGCCCAAACCAAGGAAACACTAGCACGAACAGTAAAAGAAGGGGACAAGATTTTCTATAGATACATTAGTGAAAGGAGAAAGTCCAGAGGATGTATTGCTAAGATCAAAGGGGATAAGGAGGAGTGTGTGGATGAGGACCAAGGAAAGGCATCTATCCTAAATAGATACTTCTGCTCAGTATTTACTGAGGAGAAGGTAGGGCAGGGCCCACAGCTCAGCACCATGGACATGGGGGGGGATGCACAAGTCCCCTCACAAAAGAAAGGGTCCTACAAGAGCTGGCTAAGCTCAGGGTGGACAAGGCAATAGGACCTGATGGCATACATCCCAGGGTACTAAAGGCGCTAAGGGTGGAACTAGCAGAGCCATTATCAGAACTGTTTAGTGAGTCTCTGAACACAGGAGAGGTCCCAGAAGTCCGGAGAAGGGCTCATGTGATCCTGCTCCACAAGAGTGGCGGCAGGGAGGAGGCAGGGAACTACAAATCAGTCAGTCTTACCTCAGTAATAGGCAAGATTATGGAGGCACTCCTTAAGGAAAGGATAGTGCAACACCTGGAATCCTTAGGAGCATAGGATCCAAGATAGCATGGGTTTACAACAGGAAGGTCCTGTCAAACTAATCTCATAGATTTCTTTGACTGGGTAACCAGAGTGGTGGACAAAGGGGGTGCAGTTGATGTCATCTACCTTGGCTTCAGTAAAGTTTTCGATACTGTTCCACATGGAAGATTGATTAATAAGCTGGGTAGGCTTGGGGTGGGTCAGAAGTTGAAGTCAACTGGGTGGCAAACTGGTTGATGAGCAGAAAACAGAGAGTGGTGGTAAGCGGTATACAGTCAGAAGAGATGCAAGTCACAAGTAGGGTACCTCAGGGATCAGTCCTGGGGCCAGTCCTCTTCAATATCTTCATCAGTGACATTGCAGATGGACTGGAGGGTAAGGTTTGTCTGTTTGCAGATGACACCAAGATCTGCAACAGAGTAGATGATCCAGATGGGGTGGGCAGAATTAGAAGAGACCTGGATAAACTGGCAAAATGGTCGGAACAGTGGCAACTGGGGTTTAATGCAAAGAAGTGCAAGATCATGCACGTAGGGAAGAGAAACCCTGAAGCCATCTATAGGCTGGGAGGGGAGTTGCTGGCAATCACAAGGATAAAAAGAGACTTGGGCATCATCATCACAGATGACCTGAAATCATCCAAGCAGACCACTAAAGCAGTAGGTAAGGCTCGAGGGATGTTGGGGTGTATTAGTAGGGGTATCACAAGTCGTAAGAGGGAGGTAATAAGCCCTTTTTACAAGATTTATTTATTTATTTAGCTTTTGTTGACCAAGTAAGTACACTAGACAAGTTATATGCCTATTTTCAGGTATGACCTGGGAGAGTACAATGAGATACAGATACAGTGAGATACAGACTCATACAGAGGACAACATGACACAAGTTAGGCAGTATACAGAGTCAAAATAGAACCATGTGAACTTAACCAGTAGACAGTAAGCACAGTTAAGATATGTACAGGAATATACATACATAGAGACACCAAGGCTAAGAACAGTACAATTTTACAAGGTATACATGGCTCCGAGCCACAAACAGAGCCACAGTTTGAGTATCTCCTGAAACAGAGAAAAGATACATTATATGCACCTCAGAGTCCAGTTAGACAGGCTGCATCAGGAGGAGATGCAAGAGGGGTGCCAGGAAGGACATGTCAGTCTGGTGCAGTGGACCAGAACTAGCTATGGAAGTCTTGGACACCCACACGCAGAGGAGAGCTTCAAGCGATACCACAAGGAGCTCCAGAGGCATGAGTGGAAAGGGGAGGAGCGGACGTGAGTGGGAAAGGAGTTCCATAGCCTAGGGGCACATGAAGCAAAATCCCTGTCCCCCATTTGCGTGCGGGTGATAGGGACTTTAAGAATGCCAGGGCCCAGAGACCTGAGGGAGTAGGTAGAAGAGACAGCTGGTTTGAGAAGCTCAGCCAGCCCTGGGGGAGTGCCAGTACTGAGCACCTTGCCCATGAAGCAGCCCAGGACAAAGTTCATGTGGTTGGGTGGGGAGAGCCACCTGAGTTTGTCATATAGGTCACAGTGGTGGGTGAGGCGAGGGGTAGCAAGTGCAAAGTGGCAAATGTTATTGTAGGTTGTGTTCCATCTAGTGAGGTGAACTTTGGCGGTGCATGCAAACAAGAGAATTCCATAGCAAAGAGAGGGAAGCAACACTCCTCTGGCCAATGCAAGGTGAGCAGAAGACGTAAGATTTTTCTTTGCTCTGTAGGCCAGACCCAGTTTGCCGTTGACAGCTCTGCATACATTTTGGTTGGGGGTCCAGTGTCACCCCAAGGTATTTGATGGAGTCAGTGGTTAGGAGAGGAGTATCACTGATACCAGTAACACACAGAGGGGCAGGGGAGGCCTTAATCTTGGCCAGGGACCCAAAAAGCATGGGCTGAGTTTTCTTTAGGTTGAGGACCAACTTGTGAGTCATTACCCAGGACTGGATATTTCTGAAATCCTCACTCAGTTGATGGTTGATGACCCCAATGCCCTGGGAATGGGTGAGAATGACCAGGTCATCTGTGTACAGGATAGCACTACAGTTGGTAGCAGTAGCTGGTAGATTGTTGACAAATATAGAGAAGAGAAGGGGCCCCAGGACTGATCCCTAGGGGACACCGGAGATCACAGGAGTGGTGCCCGAAAGGACCTTGCTGAATCTGGTAAGTTGCTGCTTGCCCTGGAGGTAATTACTGAACCAACTCAGGACAGGTGGGGACAGACCAAGGGACCGAATTTGAAAGCAAAGTAAGACATGGTCAACTAGGTCGAAGGCCTTGGATAGGTCAATGAATATGGCACCTGTGAGTTTGCCCTGGTCCATGGCAGCCCTGATTCCAGAGGAGACAGTGACAAGGCCGAGAACGTACTGTGCCCTTTTCGAAAGCCATGCTGCACAGAGGACAGTAGCTCATGGGCCTGGATATAATCCATGAGTTGCCCAGCCACAACTTTCTCTAGAAGTTTACTGATAGCCGATAAGATGGCTATCGGTCGGTAATTGTCAAGGATCTTAGGGTTGCCCTGTTTGAGAACAGGGACAATCCTCACCACCTTCCAGATGTCAGGGATGACACCAGAGGCAAGGGACATATTAAAGATATGGGCTACTGGGAAGGCTATAAAAGGGGCACCAAGATGGAGGAGCCTAGGTACCATGCCATCGCGGCCAGCACTAGAATGTGGGGAGAGACCAGAGAGAAATCTCTGCATCTCCAGTGCCATCACAGCCTTAAAGTAAAATAATGGAAGGGAGGTGAGGGCCACCTGTGGGGTGGAGGCCAGGAGACAGAAATCACTCCCATCAGCAGAAAATAGGGAGGTGCAGGCGGAAAGGTCCGAGAAGTGGGAGTTGAATGCATTGGCAATAGTTAGTGGATTGTTACAATTAGACCCGCACACGAGCAGGTCAGAGACCCCACAGTTGGAGGAACCACTAACTATATTTTTAATGTTCCTCCAGAAATTTCTAGGGTCCTTAGCCGAGCTGAGTAAGGCAGTTGTACAGTATTCACTTTTGGCTGCCCTGATTGCTTTTTTGCATTCATTTCTGAGCCTCCTGTATTGCTGAAATATGGCTTGGTCCATTGTGGCCTTGAAATTGGCCCAACACTTGTCTCTAGACTTCATCAATCAATCAATCAATCAATCAAAATCTTTATTTAATCAGGCGAACATCATTGAGCGTAGCTCATTTACAAGGATGGACCTGAGTGGTCAAGAAGTGCAAGTATTATTACATAGACAATAATAACAAACAGTAGTACAATGACATAAAGTGCTAATATATAACAATATACATATATACAAGGCACATTAAAACCTTTTAACCTGTAAGAAAAGGAGGCAATGGGTATAGCAGGCATAATATATAAATTATAGGTCCTAATTGGCTTTTATGAGAGTATATCCAGTGACTGGAATAAAGAAGTAGAACTAGCATAATGGAACACGGAAAAGGGGGTGGGGGTAGGTAGGGTCGGGGATTAGGCCTTGTGAAAGCAATTGCAGAGTTCTGGGAATAGGGTGGAGAATAATCTTTTGAAGGATGTTAAAGGTAAGAGGCTATTTAGCTTCATGGTTTTTTTTGGAGTGAGTTCCATGCAACTGCTAGTGAGTAGCTGATAGCGGCCCTCCCAAACTGGGTGCAGGCATTGGGGACCTTTAGAATGATAAGTTTGCTGATCCTTAAGTTGTATGGCCTAGAAGTAATTTGGGTAAAACAGTCTGTGATATAGGTGGGTAGTTTGCCTGATAAGGCTTTGAATATCAAATTGCAGCATTCCTATTTCTTCTGTGTTGTAATGATGTCCAGTTAATTGCCTTATAAAGGAGCAGTGATGGGTGCTGGAGGGAAGGTCAGTAATAAATCTGATGGACCTGTGGTATAGGGTGTCCAGCTTATTTAAGAGGGGAGTGAACAATGGCCATAGAGAAAGTCAGCATAGTCAATGAGGGATAGGAATGATGCCTGGATTAATCTTTTTTTGGAGTCTCTGTTGAGGTAGTGCTTTATTCTAAAAAATAGACCAAGCCTTTGCCTCAATTTTTTTAGTAGCTCCTCAATATGGACAGAATAGTCAAGCTTGTTATCAATCCAGACTCCAAGGTATTTGAAGTTATCAACGAATTCCAGCTTCTGTCCAAGTAAGGTGGATAGTTGTAGGGTGGTGGGTGATGGGGTAGTGGCAGAGCAACTCTCTGCGGCAAAGAACATAGCTTTTGTTTTTTTGGCATTTAGAAGTAGCTTTTGAGGGCTAGGAGACTCCCATGCAGCCATTTTGTGGCAGACCCCCTTACTCTCTGCCTGATAACAGGGTCATGCTTGTCCTGCAGTGGTTAGGCCCCAACTCGAGTGTTGCATGCAGTACTGGAGGCTGCACCTGCACAAGGGCATTAACAAAATGGAGGCAGTCCAGAGAAGGGCAACCAAAATGGTGCAGGGACTGCATCAGAAAACATATGAGGACAGATTAATGGAGCTCAATATGTATACCCTGGAACAAAAGAGGGAGAGAGGTGATATGATCGAAACATTCAAACATCCCCCAATAATCCCACTCACCTGAGCTGCCTCGGTGGGGCCAGGGGCTCAGCAGTACCTCCCCGAGGGGCCAGGCCTGAGTCCTTACCAGTAGCTTCTGTGGTGCCTTAGTGCCTCCACCTGGGGCCCCTGCATTGTCTCCTGTGGGTAGAACAGGTTAGAACGTTTCCCCAGGATAAATAATGGTCTTCCCTCTAATGACTGCCCGTGATGACCCCCCAGACCCACAATCACTCCCCACAATGGCTTTACACACACAGCAGGTGAAACAGATGAACAATAAATATTCAGTTTATTACTACAAGCTAATACAAAGGAGGTGGGGGCTACTCCTCCAAAACCTCCTGGTTACCAAACATTCACTTATCCCCACTTCCCCCCTTTCCCCTTGGTGTACCTAGACCAGTCACAGTTAGTGGGTACCTCACAGTCCCTTAGTCTTCAGGCCTGCTGTTTACCGTTGGAGCCCTTACACACTTTCATAAGTTCCAAGAAAACAAAGATAAACTGGTGTAGAGGACAGTTCCCTCCTGACCCTCCTGGCAAAGAAAACAATGGTCTCCCCTGAGCTGCAGCTCAGGGTACTCACAGTGCCCGGAGAGGGCGATGACCCCTGCAGTCCACAGTTGTCTCCTACCTAAATGGGTGGCGAGTTCTTTCTCGCTCTGCCTGGCCTTTCCAGCTCGCCTGCAGGCCTTTTGTATATGGCTTTCACCAGGCAGGCCTGTTTGTCCTTCTCTCCTCGGTACTTCTGATCTTTGCAATGGGGGGGACAGCAGTTCAACTCCCCCGGTGCCTTTTTAGTCTCCCCAGCTTCTCCCCTGGCAGGAAGATCTGTCCCTGATGCCGCAGCCTCCCAGATGCCCCAGGCTGGAGGTCGCAGTACCTTCAGGCCAAACAGTCTGCCTCAGCACTTTTGAGCAACCAACCTCAGGAGCCCTCCTGGACAGCCCCAGTGGCTGTCTGGCTCCTTCCTGTTCCTTATGCTTGAAAGGGGAGAGAGAGGGGGTGGAGAGGGATGCAGCCCCAGAGCCTTTGCCAGGCAAAACCACCAAAACAGCCCTCTGGTTTCCTTTTAGGGGGCCTGGGATTCTCTTTCCTCCTGTTCCTTCACCCTGCTCTCCTTCTCTCTCTCTCCCCAACACTCTCCTCTCTCTCCCACCAGCCCTGCCTTTCTCCTCCCTTTCTACTTCCTGCCATGGGGGAGAGGTAACCAGAGCCTCCCATGCCTGTAGGCAGTCTTTCTCCTGTCTTGCTTTTTGGAGGGGGGGAGGGGTAGTGCTCCCTTTTCTCTTGGTAGGAACCCAAAACAAGTAGCATGCACTTCTTTAGTTAGACACCTGGTTCCTAACTAGCACCAACAATAATCACAGTCACAGCTAGGCTTGCATCAGGTCCAGCCACATCAATGGACCAGGCACGAGTACTCCCAGGACAGCGGAAGCCCCTGCCCACCTTACGTAAGCGCCAGGCTGGGGGGGGGCTTACACTAACAAGGTGAAAGAGTCTAACATGTTTCAGTATAAGAAAAACAGCAGGACAAGAGGACACAGCATGAGACTAGAGGGAGGCCGATTAAGGGATAACGTGAGGAAGTTCTTTTTCACAGACAGGGTGGTGGATGCATGGAATGGCCTACCTCAGGAAGTGGTGGATATGAATACAGTGCAGGGCTTCAAAGAGGCATGAGATAGGCATAAGGGAGCAATACAGATGAGTATGAATAGATAGGCCATTGACAGAGTAAAGGCCTATGGCACATTCATAAGGTAGAAAAAATGGGCAGACTGGATGGGCCTTGTGGTCCTTATCTGCCGTCAACTTCTGTGTTTCTATGTTTCTGTGTAAATCTGTTCACCCAGCCACGGCTCCTGAGAAAATCAAGGACCAAGGTCAGACTTGCTACTTTTAAAGCAATGCTCTTGCAAGTGGCTCTGTTCGGCTATCCAGTTGGCAAGATTAGCCTCCTCTGTCGGGAAGCAGCACACCAGCCAGCTCCTTCCAAATGCCAGCACTTTCTCTTACTCTTGAATGAGCTGGCTTCTTGGAGCCTCCCTTTTAGTTTTGCTCTGTTTTTTCGCCACTCACACACTTGCTTCTCATCAATCTTGAATACAAGTGCTACGGATATGTTGCCTTCAATCTCAGCGCTTTTTTGCAGAGTTTGAAATCAAGGTCACAAACCTTGCAATTTGCCATGGTAAACTTCCAACAACAGACTGTTTCTCACTGTTGCAAGCAATCAACTGGTTGCCAAAAGCAGCTGATCGCAATTAAAACCACCTCCATTTTGTAACTGTCCTCAACTAGAAGCCGCACCTGAAAAGTGAAACTTCTAATTGACGCCACTGCTACAAAACAGCTAAATATGGCAACTCCTGTACCTCATGTAGCTGCATATTTGAGCAGACTTGATAGACCTCCAGGCCTTTATCTGCTGGAACATTTCGTATGTTTGTATGTTCGTATAATGTTCTCCAGTCCCACTCTCTCCCCCCCCCATCACCCCAACATTAATCCAGGAGGTTTATTATCATTTTAAATTCACCCGTGTGGTGCTGCATTTCAACATCGACGGTTGGAACTTTTGATTTTTTTCGTGGTTTGGAGTTAGCCAGAACGCACCCAGAGTCCGACAAGGTCAGGCAATCATGAGACTCTTAATTGTGTCTCTCACACCATCACTAAAACAAGACATCAAACAATGTGAAACACGAGCGAATACTGCAGAAAACTTGGGGCAGTTGTATTTACAGAGAAACATGGAATGCTGAAGACAGAAAAAGAACCAAGTCCCATCCATTCTGCCCCCAAATCTAACTCCCTACCCAACATCAGCCAGTTACTCCGGCCGGGTTTCCCCTGGGACACACAATACCCTCATTGAATTTATGAGATCAGGCCTTGAACCCTGCTACTGTGCCCATGCATAAAAAGGATCCTGTCGGCCTGGTAGTACAGAAGTAGCCCTACTGCTCACTATGCCAGTGACCTGGGTTTGGGAATGGGCTTGGGTCGCTTGGGGGCCAATCAGGGAGGTAGGGAAGATCCAGTGTCACAAGGACAGCTTTCTTCCCTCAGAGAGAGGGGGGGACACTGCAGCCCACTGCTTGACTGCCACCTGGTGGAAGCATGGTGGCAGTACAGTGGGTACACATTGATGGGAAGAGGGGCAGAAACCAGACGCCAAGCATGCATATGTATTGTCACCTGCATGCATACTGTAGTAAGCCAGGTGTGCTGTCGCATGCATGCATGCAGTTGCATGCATGTGTGCTGTCGCATGCATATGTGCTGTGGCATGCATATGTGCTGTTGCATGCATATGTGCTGTTATATGCACAAGTTTTGTCGCATGCCATGCATGCAAGTCATTGCACACTGGCACCCGCAGGGAAGAAAACTGGAGGAGAAAATCAGTGGTCTTCTGGACGAGGCCACACACCCCAGCAGGCTCACACACACCTTGATAGGGTAGGCCACTCACTACACCTGAGAAGGTCAGTGAAGGGCTGGTAGACTGCGGCCAAGAAAAGCTCTGTATAAAAAAAAAAAAAGACTGCTTTCAGTGCATTAAAATGGTAAAAATAATGCTAAAATAAAATCCAAATGGGTAAAAAGGGTATCAGATATTAAAAAAAAACAAAAAAAAAAAACGGGATCTACAACCAAACTAAGAGTCTCAAGCACAAAATAACAGGCATTCCATGAATGGCTGCTTTGTATCAAATGGAGTGTTAACAGTTTCATAAACATATTGTATTCAGCTGTTACAATTATTAGAACACTTCTTTATAAAATGTTCCACATTTTCCCAAGGTTATACAGCAAATTTCTTGCCAGTTTATACCCAAAGTCCATATAAAAGGCATTCATCTGGATTTTCTGACATCACAGTGTGCTTGGATATGACATCATAGCTCTTCCCATGCCACAAACACAGCCACTGTGAAATCAGTTGGGGAAGAGTCATTGTTTTTGTAAACAGACAGTGGAATATGGTCAGTACTTAATGTGAACTTTTTGAAACAAATGATGAGACAATTTAGCCACAAACCTAGATAACACTAATGTTCAAAGTAGCTGCTGTAATGTAAACACTGTGGTCTGAAGCAGAAACAAAACAGCATGGCCTTGTGGTTAGAGCACAGACCTTGGAACCAACAGACCCTGGTTCAAATCCCACCAGAGTCACTCACTCGCTCTGTAAACCTCAGTAGGCTTAACGTACAAAGAACCACAGCACAAAAGCATTGAGGCAAGGGTTACCTCGAAAGGGCATTGGCAACAAAGCCAGGTTTCGAAGAAATACAAAATAACACATACCCTAATAATGCAAAGCATCACAGGATAGACAGTATATACATGTCACCATGACAATTTAGACTGTTTCTGCTTTAAGTTGGACTGCATAATGCTAAATGACCTCTTAGAACCAGCAGACCCAGTCTAAATGTTCATGATAATTTGCATATGTGTCCCATGTTGCTTTGCAATATTGAGGTATGCTTGATTTTGCATTTCTTTGAAGCCAGTGTAGATCACTTAATCTCTCAGTGCTTCATCTATCCAGCAATGAAATGTGTATAAGCGGGACTCCATTGAAAATGAGACATAGTATTTCAGCAGGGCTATTGTAGGCAAATAAACTGAAAAAAATAAGTAAATAAAATAATAACATTTGCTTTACTGCTCTTTAAAAGACTTCTCTAGCAGCTGATGTGATCATCTGACCATCGGTGGTGCATTATGGGTACTGTGGCACAGTACATCATTATGAGACACACAGCTGACGCATATAACCTGTGAGCCTTTTGTCATTGAAATGTGGAACACTGACACTCAAAATGGAAAATTTTGAACACTGACACAAAATGTGGGGACATGTGTGACATGGGCCCTCATAATGTAGGACACATTGACAATACTGGACATAGAAGCTCAGAACACACTGAGAAACTTAAGTTTATTTTGTGCAAAGTTTCACATCAAGTTAGCATCACATATTGATATGACTATATGAGTTTACCATGTGAGATATCACTTCCCTTTGTCTGTGCAGCATCTTTTCCATATGGAGTGGAGCAGTTCTGAGCTGGGAAATAAGGGATGCCCCTCCTTGTGTGAGAAAGTTGAGAGGGATGGACAGGGGGGTTCTGAGGAGTAAAGTGAGGGATATCCCTGCTAATGTGGGACAGTTGAGAGGGAGGGACAGGGGGTTGTGAGGGGTAAAATGAGGGGCACCCTCCCTAATGTGGGACACTTGAGAGGGATGGACAGGGGGTTGTGAGGGGTAAAATGACAGACCTTCCTCCTAATGTGGGACTGTAGAGAGGGACATCAAAGGGGTTCTTTAGGTAAAATGTGGGATGTCCCTCCTAATGTGGGACATTTCCGAGGGCTAGACAGAGGGGTTCTGAGGGGTAAAATGAGGGGGCCCTTCATAATGTGGGACAGTTGAGAGGGATAGACAGAGAGGTTCTTTGGGGTAAAATGAGGGACCTCCCTCCTAATGTGGGACACTTGAGAAGGATGACAGAGGGGTTCTAAAGGGTAAAATGAGGGACCTACCTCCTAATTTATTTATTTATTTAGTTTTTGTTTACCGGGTGAGTGCCATTAGCCACGACAATGACTAGTTTCAGGCACGACCCGGGAGAACACAATACATTCAATACACAGGGAAAACAATTTGATTTGGGAAGAGACGGCGTACATACTAAGCTATACCAGGTTACATAAGTACATGGGTAGGTAACACGAAATAGCACATAATGTAGGACAGCTGAGAGGGAGGACAGAGGGGTTCTGTAGGGTAAAATGTGAGATGTCCCTCCTAATGTGGGACAGTTGACAGGGCAGAGAGGGGTTCTGTGGGTAAAATGTGGGATATCCCTCCTAATGTAGGACAGTTGAAAGGGAGGATAGAGGGGTTCTGTGCGGTAAAATGTGGGATATCCCTCCTAATGTGGGACAGTTGAAAGGGAGGATAGAGGGGTTCTGTGTGGTAAAATGTGGGATATCCCTCCTAATGTGGGACAGTTGACAGGGAGGAGAGGGGTTCTGTGGGGTAAAATGTGGGATATCCCTCCTAATGTGGGACAGTTGACAGGGAGGAGAGGGGTTCTGTGTGGTAAAATGTGGGATATCCCTCCTAATGTGGGACAGTTGACAGGGAGGAGAGGGGTTCTGTGCGGTAAAATGTGGGATATCCCTCCTAATGTGGGACAGTTGACAGGAGGAGAGGGGTTCTGTGGGGTAAAATGTGGGATATCCCTCCTAATGTGGGACAGTTGACAGGGAGGAGAGGGGTTCTGTGGGGTAAAATGTGGGATATCCCTCCTAATGTGGGACAGTTGACAGGGAGGAGAGGGGTTCTGTGGGGTAAAATGTGGGATATCCCTCCTAATGTAGGACAGTTGAAAGGGAGGATAGTGTGGTAAAATGTGGGATATCCATCCTAATATGGGACAGTTGAGAGGGAGGAGAGAGGGATTCTGTGGGGTAAAATGTAGGATACCCTCCCCTAATGTGGGGCAGTTGAGAGGGAGGACAGAGGGGTTATGCGGTGTAAAATTAGGGGACCCCTCAAAATGTGGGACAGTTGAGAGGGAAGACAGAAGAGTTCTGTGGGGTAAAATGAGAGGGTACCTCATAATGTGGAACAGTTGAGAGGAAGGAGAGGGGGGTTCTGTGGGGTAAAATGTGGGGCCCCTCATAATGTGGGACAGTTGAGAGGGAGGGAGGGGGTTCTGTGGGGTAAAATGTGGGGGCCTTCATAATATGGGACAGTTGAGAGGGAGGAGAGGGGGGTTCTGTGTGGAAAAATGTTGGGGCCCCTCCTAATGTGGGACAGTTGAGAGGGAGTAGAGGGGCGTTATGTGGGGTGACATGTGGGGGCCCCTCATAATGTGGGACAGTTGAGAGGGATAGTGGTGCAGCCCACATGGATATGAGAGGACAGGGGAAACATGAGCATGCACTGCACCCCATTAAACAAATCCCCCTGTTCCCCAATTACCTTTCCAGTTCTTCTAATTTTCGCACCAGCCGACTGTTCTCCCGTGAGAGGAGCTGCATCTCCTGTCTGGCACTGTCCCTACTGTGCAGAAGCTGGTTGTTCTCCTGCCTCTCACGTGGGAACAAATGAGAGAGAGAGAGAGAGAGAGACTCTCTGTTAACATAAAATCCAGCTTATGGAAAGTAAGCCAATATATTTCCCTTTCTGTTTCATGTGACCATAGTATTAAATTAGATATTAAAAAACAGATTACGATGCATTTGCTCTCCCTGGAGGAGGACGCGGCGGGGGGGTGCTATATGTTCATCAATAACACCTCTATGTGGCTGGCTGGCCCAGGAGCAAGAATTAGCACACATGTCAAAGGAGGAATTTCACAGCCACCACCCTATGACCAAGGTACAGTGTTCCAGAAGGCCTAGGAAGGCATCAGGCAGGGCAAATGAGGTTTTTTTTTTATATTTTAGAGGGTCACTGGGGTCAAATCAAAGCCAAAGCTCAACTAACAAGGCCCTTGTTTGTTGAGTTGTGGCTTTGATTTAACCCCAGTGATCCTCTAAAATATTTAAAAATATCATTGAAAACCCTGCTCCCATCGAAATCAATACAGCACACCCCATGCTCTACAACCGAATACCTCTCAAAACATTGGAGCACGAGGGCGGCATGGGGAGGAGCCTTCGAGAATTAGAACCAGGAAGGGGAAGAAGAGCAGAATTTAGGGTCCCTCCCCCTTCAAGATCTAAGAAAAGAAAAAATCTGCAAAATAGACTTTTTAAGTGCTGGGTAGATAAGCTATCATCGGTGGGTGGGGAGGGGGTACGATTAAAGCACCAACATTGGTGCACTTTGAGCCTTGTTTATGATCTGCCTGCTCCATTACTGTACTATGAGGCTGCACTGAGCTAGCAGCACCAACAGTAGTAGACAGAACGTGTTATTAACTTTTTATTTATTTATTTTGTTTAATTTATTGAATATTCAGAAACACCATTGAGCTCATTTACAATGGTTCTACATTATATTATACAGAGTTACATCAGTAGTGATTAAGACAAAACACACAGTTCATTGGTTTACAGCAAAAGTAATAAAACTCCTGATACATTGTACAGAGCAGCAATAGACAAAATCACAATTCTTTGGTTTACAGCAAACAAGTTGTTCAATTTTGTATGTCAGAATGCCACTTCATGGAAGCATTGTTGAATGGTGGGGGGGGAAGGGAATTTTTAAAAGTATTCAATTGTTACTTTTCAGGGTTCCCTGTAGCCTGCAGATACAGGGCAGTGGTTGTGGAGCTCTGTGCTGAAGGTGTATTATTCATTGGGCCTCCTACATATACTGCACATGTACATACGTGGTTTTAAGTAAGGTTTAGAGTGCTGGTATCAAAACAAGGGTAGTAGTGCAATAAAGGATGGTGGTAACAGGCAATTTTGGAGGCTTGTATAAAAACAAATTAAGCTGATGGCTACAAATATAGGGCGGTGGTAGAAAAATATAAGCAGTGACCCACCACACTAAAGTAATGCATGGGGAACACTGTTTTTTATGTTTTGAATGCTCTGATTGGAAGGTTTTCTACCTTATATTATAAGGGGTGATATAAAGAACAATACTTTACCTGGAGACTGACATATCTAATTCTATTCCTCTTTATATCGCATCAGTAATGTGACCTCACTCATTGTGATGTCACAAGTGACTGATCTGACAGCATGTGACTGGCACCTCTTGGTCAGCTGTGATGTCACAGACAGTGAGGTCACATGGGCTGATGATGTATGAGAAGAAATAGAACAAGCAATGTCAGCTTGCAGGTAGAGTGCTGTTCCACACATCACACCAGCTGTTGTCAGGTAGGAAATCTTCTAAACAGCAAAAAGGAAAAGAAAGAAATACTTAAGATGTAATAAGTAATAGTTCACTACCTTTGGCAGTTAATATTAATCTTTAAGGATGCTATTTCGAAAAAGAGATTTTCTCATTTTATGCCTTTGGCCACTAGCTTTTGGGACGTGACCCGACATGCCTGTGTACATACCTGAGGCTCTCGTTCTCCGTCAGGAACTCCTGCAACATGCCATAGAGACTCGGGTCAGGGTGGAGGGAGGTTTTTCTTGGGGGATCTTCAGCTCCACTTGTAGTTTCAGGCAGTTCTTTCATAAAAAAGTATAAAACAACAACAGCCTTAGGGTGGGCTATACCTCCAAGGTACTGCTCACCTGTTATACAAATTCTCATCCATTTCCTCCCTCTCATTCTAATCCACAGTTCATCAAGCCACATGCCAATGAATGCAACACAAGAACTCTCTAAATCAGCATCTGTGTTTTCTGGTGCACAGCATCGTGACATGTGGCGCTTCGCATCGCAGCACAAGGTTGTGCACCATGGCATGCTGGAAGGTAGTCTCATGCACTGCTTAGGACACACAGCAGTTTGCTGGGAGATCTGAGGCTCAGATCCCACCACAGCAACTGGCTCAATATGTGACCCTGAGCAAGTCCCTTGGCCTCCCTATGCTTCAGCCACTGCCCAGCTGGAATTATGGGTGGAAGCAGAACCCCCCCCCCCACTGAAAACAAGATTTTGCATCTCAGTCAGGCCATTTCGGGTACATATGATTCAGTTAGAAAGTGTGACCCTGGGGCTAACCGAGGGCCTGGAAGAAGGGCAGCATGCTTTTATGCCAGTGACCTGGGTTTGTAAGCGAGCTCGGCTAGCCAGGGTTAGTGCGGGCTGGGCTGGGGAGTTTGCAGGGTGTAGCATGAGCCAGCATGGGTAGGGAAACATCCAGGCTCTGGCATCACAGTGGCCCCTCTTGGTGGGCTGGGGAGCCTGTTTTATCATATAGGCTGGTTGAAGTTCAAGTATGCTGTGACAACTGAGGCCAACAGAAGCATCGTCTGATGTCAGGGAAGGTACTGATGAATAGGTAACAACACCGTCATTACTAGGATGAAGGCTGGAGGTGCCTTCGGGCCCAGCCCTTGTGGATCCCCTCCAGTGGGAGCAGAGGGACTAGTGGTGGATGGGGCAGGAGGCATCACCATAGGGAGCACAACCCCAAGGCCAGGGGACTGGGTGAACAATGACAGCATAGGAAAAGCTATGTGGGGGAAAAAAAGAAAATTTAACCCTAAAGAAGACAGAAAATAATCTTGGAGCCAAAGCTGTGACTTACTGGCTTCCAGCTACCTGTTTGCCCAGTTCACCAACATCCCTGCTGTCAGCCATTATTTTTACTGTTAGTATTATTATATTAATGTAATATATGGATGTCATGTTTTCCCATAGGGAATCAGTGACATCCAAAACTCATAATACCATCACTTGGACATCGGAAAGTCATCATACTTTTGGTCTGATATCAGCTCAATGGTATCATGAGATGGAATGTTTGGAGTGTTCCATGTATTACAAACATTATAAAAAGGGTATGAGAAATAGAGCTTTCTGATTGGTTGTAAACATTCTATCAGCCATATGTTAATCTTTGATTAACATACATGTACAGCCTAATCATATGCTGAACAAGGTTTAACACTATTTAATTATTTTTTTTATTATAATAGCAATAAGGCACTCCCAGGGATTATGTTAATGGTCAGTTAATCACTCTCTAGGGTCATGTAGCACTCGGCTATGCCTCATGCCACATTACACCCCTAGAGGGTGATTAACAGATCATTAGCATAACCCCTGGTTATACCTTATTGCTTAAGTAACAGACAGGAAAACAGCAATGACTAGGCTTGTTATTCCATCACAGGAGTCTGGTGACATCATGAATCACTCTAGCTTTGCTCTCATGGTTTGTGATGTCACTAGAATCCCTTGATGGAATTACAGCCTTGTTACTGATGACTTCCTATCTATTACTCTGTTTATTGATGACACATTCTTGTTAAAACACAAAAACAAACATTTGCCAGGGGACATACTGTTTGCATGTTTCTCATGTTTATTGTCAACCCCACAGTTCCTTTTAGTGATGGAGGGTAGCTTGAGTTGTTGCCGAAGAAACATGTTTTCTGTCTGCAGGAACCTAATTTCACGCTCCAGGGTGAGGATCAGCTTCGCCTTGGGGTCCTACAGGGGCAGATAAGTCAGGGGCAATTACTGAAAGTAAAGGAGAAACCCTGAAATGCACTTCTGGACAAATATGCATAAACTTTTGTGACATAGACAACATTTAAATAATTCTGTTTACTTTAGGTCAAGTGTCTTTATATGCAAACTGTGTGCTTGTCTCCAGTCTGTAGTCCTTGTAACAGAACAGAATGCAGTTTGCTTTCCTATAATGCCTTTCATGCACACTGTGTATAATCTCATACCAACGTGTTAGGTACTGGTGGCGCAGGAACAGTATGCAGATCAACAGAACTGCTACTGAATAGTCACAACATCCTGCATGTGGCCATTGACAATTAAAACCAGTTTAAAGTCATGCCACTCAAATCAGGAACCTGACCGGCTACTGAGCCTGTCAATCTCTTACAAATGACATGTTCAGTAGGGAAAGGGGAAATGTTTAACCAGGAGAGGCGCACTAAGATGAAGCTTGTTTACAGGTGCGACCTGGGAGCACAAGAAAGTTAAGTGACTTGCTCAGGGTCACACAGTATGCAAGTGGAGGCTGTGGGATTTAAACCCAGGTCTCCAGGTTTGCAGCTCAGTGGCCTAAACCAGAGTAAACAATACAGTACAAAAGAAACAGAGCAAAGAAGACAAGCAGAACAGGAAGTAAAACAAAACAAAACTGGTAAAATAAAACTTTATTTCCATTTTTCTGAACCTTTATAATCCCAGTAATGACCTTAACCCAGGGCATTTTAAGGGGCATTAATTAACAGCTAGAGTAGCTCTTGGGAGGCGGTCAACTCCCCAAGCCCTGCTCTGAGCTGTTCTGCCTATTTCTAAGGAATTAACATCTGGTACAGCAGCCAATCAGAGTGCCTGTTGGCCTTGTGTATAATTTATTAAACTTACAACTGTCTGTACTTAGCACTGCATAATGTCACAAGCCAGCTATAGGAACATAAAAGTCAAGCATTAATGTGTAGGACAAGGTAAGAAGAAAGGTGAGGTAAGAAGGCAGTTGTCTCAGACAATGGTGCAGCTGTGAGAACCCCTCCTTTGTTTGTGAGGTTATGGTATGTTCCAGTATTTCCCACTAGGTGGCAGTGTTGCCACATGGCACATCCCAGGCAGGATGTGACATCATAGAAACATAGAAACATGGACTTTGTTGGCAGATAAGGACCGCTTGGCCCATCTAGTCTGCCCATTTCCCTACCTACAGGATAGGCCGCAGATCCTAGTTAACCAACAGCCTATCTCTTCCTACCCACCACAAGAATTGCCTTATGTCTGTCCCATGCATTCTTGAATTCTCCCACAGTTTTAGACCCCACAACCTCCTCAGGAAAGCTGTTCCATGCATCCACTACCCTCTCTGTGAAATAATACTCCTTACATTGCCCTGACCTCATCATCTTTAAATTGTGTCCCCTTGTTCTTGCATGTCTCTTTTTCTGAAAGATGCTACCCTCTTGGACTTTGTTGATTCCACTGAGGTGCCTTAAAGTTTCCATCATGTCCCCCTCTCCCTTCTTTCCTCAAGGGAATACATATTAAGCTCCTTTAGTCTCTCCTCATCGAAGCTTCTCTTGCAGGCCCTGCACCATTTTAGTTGCCCTCCTCTGGACTGCTTCTATCCTGTCTATGTCCTTTGGAGATGGGGTCTCCAGAACTGGACACAGTACTCCAGATGGGGTCTCACCAACTGTCTGTACAGAGGGATAACCTTCCTGTTTTCTGCTGCTGATGCCTCTCCTATGCATCCCAGTATACCCCAGCCCTCCCTACTGCCTTCTCCACATTGCTTGCTAACCTTAAGGTCATCTGATATGATTACCCCCAGGTCCCTTTCATTTTTGTTGTTGTTACTACTCCCCTGTGTATTCTTCCCTGGGTTCTTGTTTCCCCAGGTGCATTATTTTGCACTTCTTTGCATTGAATCCTAGCTGCCATACTTCTGACCATTTCTCCAACCTTGCCAAGTCCTTCTCATCCTTTCCATGCCTCCTGTGTATCAACCCTGTTGCAGATCTTTTGTGTCATCTGCAAAGAGGCATATTTTTCCTTCCAGTCCCTCTGCAATGTCACTTATAAAGACATTAAAAAGGACTGGACCCAATACTGAACCCTGCGGTACCCCACTAGTAACCCCTCTTTCTTCAGAGTGGACTCCATTTACAATTACATTCTGTGTCCTCTTGTCCAGCCAATGTTTTACCCAGGCTACCACACTGGGACCACTCCCAGGCTGGTTAATTGACTATTAATCTTTTTGTGGGACTGTGTCAAATGCCTTGCTAAAAGTCTATAGGCCATGTCCACAGCCCCTCCTGGTCTACTACTTTGGTCACCCAGTCAAAGAAATCTATTAGATCTCGGCCTGATGACCTTCCCGCTGTGAACACATGCTGCCTTGGGTCCCGTGCCCCACTGGCCTTTAGGTACTCAACAGTTCATTCCGTCAGAAGTGATTCCATCATTTTCCCTACCACAGAGGTCAAACTGACAGGTCTGTAGTTTCCTGCCTCTGTCTTGGTTTCACTTTTGTGAAGGGGAATCACATCCGCCTTCCTCCAGTCCTCGGCTACCACGCCATCCTCCCATGATTTATTAAATAGAGTAGCCAGTGTTTTCACTAGTTCCCCCCTTAATTCTTTTAGAATTCTGAGGAGTGAATTCCACCAGGCCCCATTGCTTTGTCCACCTTCAGTTTTAGGAGTTCTTTAGAACCCTTTCTTCTGTGAAAGGACTGGGATCGACCCCCCTATCAAGAGTGCTTCTGTTAATTGGATTAGGCACTTCCCCCTCCTCTTTTGTGAATACTGAGCAGAAATATTCATTCAGTATCCCTGCTTTTTCACTGTCCCCCTCTGCCCATCCACCGTTCATTCTATTCAGCCTCACTATCCCTCCCTTTGTCTTTCTACGCTCGCTGATGTACCTATAAAAGGTTTTATCCCCCTTCTTAACCGAGTTGGCTATCTTTTCCTCAGTTTGGGCCTTTGCTATTCTGACTTCCCTCCCTGCTTCCTCTGCCTTAACTGGTACGGCTCTCTGTCCTGCTCCTTCTGTGTTTCCTTATACTTCCAGAATGCTATCTTTTTCTTCCTGACTTTCACAGTCACCTCTTTTGAGAACCATAGTGGCTTTTTCTTTCATTTTTGATTTGTTTATTTGCTTCACACAAAGGCTTGTTGCCTCTGTGATGGCGGTTTTGATGATTCCCCATTGTTGCTCCACACCTCCTTCTAGCCTGTTTGCTAGTGCTTTTCTGAGGCACTCTCCCATCTTGCCAAAGTCAGCCCTCCTGAAGTCCAGTACCCTCACTTTCGTATGGCTTGACTCTGTAGCTGAGTTTAACGTGAACCACACTGTTTGATAGTCACTTGTTCCCAGATGGCAACCCACTTCTAGATCTGAGATCCTCTCACTGCCCCCGTTTGAGAGTATGAAGTCTAAGATTGCTCCCTCATGAGTGGGTTCCGAAACTAGCTGTCTGAGGCCTGCCACCTGTAGGGCATCAAGAATGGCCCTGCTCTTGGATGTGGCTGCAGCAAATGTGCTCCAGTTAATATCTGGCATATTCAGGTCTCCCATCAACAGTATCTCCCCTTTTTCTGCCATTCTAAGAATGCCTTCTATCATATCCTTGTCCATTCCCTACCCCTGACATGGGGTATGTACACAACCCTTGCGGATTGTGGTGCCCTTTCAGTCTCCAAGGTGACCCACAGTGCCTCCTCTCCTCCCTGTTTACACTTTTGTTCAGTTGCCTTTATCCCTTCCTTTACATAGAGAGCTACTCCTCCCCCTCTTCTCCCCTGCCTGTCCCTTCTGTAGGTTATGTACCCTGGTATGTTAACATCCCAGTCATGGTTCTCTGTATACCATGTTTCTGTGACTGCTACGATATGCAGGCATCCCTCTTCCATCAAGGCCACCAGCTCAGGGAGCTTGTTGCCCAGACTATGGGCATTGGTACTCATTAATCTCCATTTCCTGATGGCCTTACTCCTTTTTGCCCCATCCCTGTCCTTCTTGCCTTTGTCACTTTCTACATTTACCCCTGCCCTTCTCCCTATCGACACCTCTGTGTTGGTGTTTACTGCACTTACTACCGTGATTTTTTATTGGGGGGGCTAGGATTTCCCTGCTCCTTTCCAGTGCCTCCCCCCTTGGCTAGTTTAAATGCTTGCCAATGAAGCATTTTAACCTATCACCTAGGATCCTGGTTCCCCTCCTGGACAGATGCAGCCCATCATGCCGGTATAGGCTTGCATCACTCCAGGTGGACCCCCAGTCCCCAATGAAGCCAAATCCCTGAGCTCCACACAGTTTTTCAACCACTGATTGAATCCCATGGTGCGAGATACCTAGCCTCTCCTATGCCATAGATAGGCAGCACCTCCAAAAAGGTTACCGTGCGTGCTACTTATCTAAGGCCCCTCCCCAATTCCACAAACTCTTCCTGCACTTCTCTAATCCCTTTCTCAGCCAGGTCATTTGTCCCTAGGTGGACAATGACATCCAGCTCCCTCCCCTGTGCAGCTGCTCTGGCAATCCTGAGGAGTTTTAGTTCCAGGGAGCTCAGGTCTGTAGAGGCAGTCAGTGAAGAGAGTAGAGCTATAGGTGTCAGTCTGGCAGTCCTGGACCTCATGTATTCTTCTTAGAGAGTCACCTGTAAGGAGTTCCCTGGAAGTGGTGGAAGCCAGTGTGTATAGTCCCCAAGGGAGGTGTTGCACTGCTCTGCAGTATGGTGTTGAAGCCAGAGAAGGAAAGGAAGGAGAGGCAGTTAAGAGCTGTTAAGGCAGAAAACACCAGACCTGTTCAAGGCCCACCACTTTCCCAAGTAAGATGCTGCATCTCTAAGTAGTCAATGCTTGAGGCACCCAATGTAGGGAAGAGCCTCTCCACAGCCCACAGTCTATGCACCTCTGGGTGCCTTTGAATATGATCTGATTTCGCCTTGGGTCCCCAGTATAGTCTAAAAGAAGCCAGCCAGGAGAGCTAGAAGGTCTGTGCCTAGGGTCAGTGTATTTGTGCCTCTCATGTGCAGTCCTGGCTTGAAATGTGCCCAGGCAAACTTTCAAAATGGTGCCTGCTGTGTAAGGAACCTAAAAGAGAAGTTTGGACCAGTTAGAGCTCCACAGGAGAGGGATAGTGTCCAAGCGTGTACATGCCATTTAAAGTACAAGTCCCCCAGACATGATGTGCTAGTTAACGGACAACTGTGTCTGCATCAATTAACTGGGTGTTGGGTTTTCTGGAACCATCATAGGTGCATTATATACCAAAAGCCTGTTCATGCTGCCCCAGGGAAGAAAAGGTCATAATTATGGAAAGCTGTGTGCGATAAAAAAATAAACTCTGCTTCTAATAGTGACTGTAAGTGATGTCCTATACCTATCTACAGTTCCTCCCTGCCAGGATGACGTGTTCTTGTCACACTTTCTGACAGTGATATCTTGCCGGATACTACAGGTACACAATGTAATCAAATAGCAATTATTCCAGTTTGTCACATAGGAAAGTGTGGCATCCTTAAACTTTTTGTCCCACCCAGTGACCTGTCCTTACTAGTACATGCTTTTGTGACATCCAGACTATTTTTTTATGTATTATTTCTTCCGAGCTCCCAGCTTCTGCATTCAGTTGTCCCCCAGTGCAGCCCTCCCCCGAAGGTTAGACCCCCTTCCCTTGTGCACCCCACGACTTACCCTTTGTGGCAGGGTGGTGGGAAGCGACTCAACCCACCCCAAACGGATCCATGCCAGGGAGGTGCCTTCTTGGAGGTGGTGCTGTGGGACCACATGCAGCTGGAGCTATTTTGCTTTTTCCCTCTAGAAGAGGCAGGGCGTGCAATGATGGCTGCAGTGAGCACGCGCACGCTACCGCACATGCTCTCACCAAGCGTCTGCCTGTCTCCTCCCCTTCAGCTGTAGCATCGACGTGCTGCCCCCAGCAGCCGCTAGGGGCCAGTGGAGCGCCGACAGCTAGTGTCCCCCCACCCTGGAGAAGGAGGCAGTCCAACAGATGTAGTCCTTCTCCTCCCCAACCCCGACGACCCATGCTCATTCCCGAACACGGTCACCGTGGCTTGAGGTAAGAGGTCCAGCGCCTCAGCCCTCAACGACACCAGGCCGGCGACATCCAGACTTGATTATTGCAACGCCCTTTACTTCAGGCTGAATGGAGGGACCCTGTGTTGCCTGCAGCTGATGCAGAATGCTGCAGACAGGTCATTGATGGGCCTACCTAGGTACTTTCATATGATCCCATTCTTGGGCATTCTGCACTGGCTGCTGGTCAGGTGGCAGATTTCCTTCCAGATCGAATTGCTGACCTATAAAGTCCTAAATGAACTGGCCCCTAGCTACTTGTGGGACCTTCTGTTGCCTAATCAGAACCCCCCCCCCGCCCTCTCTATTCCTCTGAGGTGGGCCTCCTTACAGTTCCCAGGGTTCGGTTGAAATCTTTGAGCAAAGGGCCTTTGATGTAGCTGGCTTGACCCTGTGAAACTCACTTCCAAGGTCATTGAGGGAGCTCTCCTCACTGGAAGCCTTCAAGAGGGGTCTGCCGTTCCATCTTTTTACCACAGCTTTTGATTTATTTTTGCTTACTGGCTGTTTATATTCATATTTAAATGTATATTTATTTTGACCAAATTTATTGATTATTGATTTAAATTAGTTTTAATTTTAATATTGTAATTATCTGTGTCTTAATTTTTTGTTCTGTATGCAGTGTTATGGTATTTCATAATGTATGGCACCCAGAACCTACAGGAGTGGGGGCTTTATAAATAAAAGTTTGCTTGTTTGCTTGCCTTATCACAGGGTGCTTCTTCCTGGTGGACTTGGAGTGGCACTGTACCTCATATAGAGAGAGACCCCAGCCAGCCCACATGTCAAACAGGAATCATCTCCAAAGGCCCCCAGTGCTATATATAGAACAGCCTACCGGCAGAGACAGTGGACATAAAGACAGCACAGGCCTTCAGGTTAATCCTAGACAAATGTCTGCTTATTAAGTGAATCACAGGGTATCCCAAGTAGCAGAGTGGGTGGGGAACCCTTCAAAATAGTACATCTACACAGCATACTTATCCATCCCTGCGTGTGAAGTGGGAAGGGGACATGATGGATCTGGAGTCACTTCTGACCTTAAGGTACCCTTTTGCTATAAAACCCATTTCAAGTAGGATTTAATAGTACCATAGTAATCGAGACATGGACATCAGTGCTGTTATATAAGGAATCAAAACCTTAATTCTAAACCTGGTGATGGACCTATAGCCTGTGCAAGTTCTGAGAGAACTTCCCTAAAATAGTAACGTGTGATTAAAGCTACCTTTTTTTTCTTCTTAACTGTTAGAAAAATGGGAATGTTACCATTCTTGCCACAGGCCTGTTCTTGATCTTTTTGGCTCTGCTGGCGTACCGTAATGTGTTCATGGTCTCTTGTAGACTAAAGGAGGATGGCGAGATGCAAGCAACCTATGAAAAAAAGGAAAACTGGACTCAGATAATAATAATGTGGAAGGTGACGGAGGATGGCAGTAATCCTGTCTTGCCCACAATGCCTCACTGGCACATGCAGTAGTTACCAGTCAACAGAAACGTTCCATGGGCTAGCTGTGACCAGCACTGTCAATTATCACATGCAGGATTTCTCTTGCATTTTGACAGGTGGGACAGAGAGCTTATTTTAGTAGTCTTTGTTCCAGTAAAACATTTTATTGTTACAGTTTAACTTAGTTTGATAGCAGGGTGCTACTGGTGCAGCACCTGCCATCAACCAAAAATATTCGCTAATGCAGTCTGATACCAATGTCCACGTCGGTAACAGTAACCTAAATGAAATTATTGAACTTTGTAAAATCTAGAACCAGAAAAGACTGATTCTGGCATGGGAGTGCATCCAGAAATGGGTGCCTGGAACCTGAATAGTTCCAGAACTGCAATGCGAGAATGCATCGTAAACAGGGGACTGGAACCTGAATGCACCTGGAACCACCCAAACTTCAGAGGATCCATCCCGGTGCATTCTGGTTCTGGGACTCTGGTTCTGGATGCATACATGCATTTACACATCTTTCATTTCCCCTCCCCCACCACCATTTTCTTCTCCTGACCCTCCCCCCACCAACGGGGGGTTGCTATAGCTGAACCCTTCCTCTGGTCAGGAGGGGTTTTGGGTTGTTGCCTTCACTGTTGCTGCCAGTTCTGCTCCCTAGTCTGCCAGCAGTGAGTGCACAAATACCAGGCAGCACCCAGCACCCTCCTTCTCTGAGAGCTGAGCAACTTACTGTTGGATGCACCTTGCCCCCTACTGGCCACATTGTGGCATTCCATGAATTTCTGGTGCTTGCACGTAAATACCCCATCACCCAGGTGACAGCGTGATGCACTGCTGTTGCACCAAAACTGTTGGCTGGTCTATCAGCGCAGTGGCGGGGGTGATACTTATGATGTAGGTAACCCAGGTTTGATTACAAGCCAGGGTGCGGTAGGGATGGGGGGAGGGCGATTGAGTGTCTTAGAGGATGCTTTCCTCTGGGGGAGGAGGGAGGATGTCCTGCATTGCTGCAACACTCCCAACTGGATGACTACAGCTGAAGTGCAGCATACAGCCAGATGGAAAGGACAGTGATGGCACACTACAAGCGGCAAGTGTCTGCACTAGCATTATAACTTTCCACAATGTGCTGAGGAAGGGAGGAACAGACAGCCAATATGCCCTGGAGTGCTTTGGGAAGATGTCAATGATACTCCCTGGCCCCATCACTCCAGCCATGAACCCCCTAGAGGATGGACCTAAGGAAACAGAAACGTAGAATTTGACAGCAGATAAAGAATGCTTGACTCACCCAGTCTGCCCATTTTTCCCTACCTATAGTAGCACCGCATACCCTACTTATCTCCAGCTCTTTCTCCCCCCTTTCCACTAAGATTACCTTATAGCTAACCTTTGCATTCTTGAATCCCACCACTATTTTTGCCCCCATCTCTGATGGAAAGCTGTTCCAGGAATCCACTACTCTTTCTGTGAAGTACTTCCTCACATCTATCCTGAATCTAACCCCCCCCCCCAGCTTCATAGCACGTTCCCTTGTTCTTATGCAACTTCTTTTCTGAAACCTATATTTCCTCCTGTACCTTAGCTACCTCCCTGAGGTATTTAACAGTCTCCATCATATCTCCAGTCTCTCTCTCCTCTCTTCCAGGGTGTTCATATTGAGGTCTTTTACTCTCTCCCTACAGACTTTTGATGCAGACCCTGCACCATTTTAGTTGTTCTGCTCTGGAGCGCCTCCACTCTGTCTGTATCCTTCCAGAGATGTGGTCTCCAGAACTGGACGCCGTGCTCTCGGTGGGGTCTTACCAGCGATCTGTACAGAGGCAATACCACCTCTCTCTTTCTGCTGGTGATACCCCTCTCTACGCATCCCAGCATCCCACTAGCCCTCCCAACTGCCTTGTCGCACTGCCTGGCCACCTTTAGGTCATCAGATGTGATTGCCTCCAGGTCTCTTTCCTGCTTGCTGGTCGTCAATACCACTTCACCCATGTTGTACTCCACCGCTGGGTTTTTGAGCCAAAGTGCATTATTTTGCACTTTTTTGCATTGAAACTCAACTGCCATACCCTTGACCACTCTTCCAGTTCTCTCAGGCCTCTGCTTGTCCTTTCCACCCCCCCCCCCAGAGTATCTACTCTATTGCAGATTTTGGTGTTGTCCACAAAGAGGCAGCCCTTCCCTTCCAGCTCCCCTGCAATGTCACTTATAAAGACATTAAAGAGGACTGGTCCCAGCACTGATCCCTGAGACACTCTACTGGTCACCCTCCCTTCCTCAGAGTGAACCCTGTTTACCACCACCCTCGGTCACCTATCCCCTAACCAATTTTGTACCCAGTTTACCACCTCTGGACCTAGCTTGCTAACTAGTCTGTAATGTGGAAGTGTGTCAAAAGCCTTACTGAAATCTAGGAAGGCCACATCCACTGTTCTACCCTGATCTAATTCCTTGGTCATCCAGTGAAAGAAATCTATCAGATGTGTTTAACATGACCCCACACCCCCATGAATCCATGTTGAACCCAAGGTCTTGTAACCCACTGGGTTCAAGATATTCCACAATATTTTCCTTCAGCAGTTATTCCATTAACTTCCCCACCACTGATGTCAGGATGACTGGCCTATAGTTGCCATCCTCCTCCCTGCTTCCACTTTTGTGAAATGGGACTACATCTGCCTCACCAGTCCTCCGGAACCACTCCTGTTACCAGTGAGCTGTTAAATAGGACTGTCAGAGGAGCAGCCAGTACCTTCCTGAGCTCCCTCAGTATCCTTAGTTGTACCCCATCTGGACCCATTGCTTTGCTCACTGTCAGAATAGTGAGTCCCTTCAGAACTCCTTTGAAAAAAGAACCAGTGTCCACCACCCTCCCTCCAAAGCCCTTCTCCTTCCTCTGTGAACACTGAGCAAAAGTATTTGTTCAGGATGCCTGCCTTGTCCTGGTCCCCTCTGCACAGTCCCCCTCCTCCCTTCTCTTTTTAACCTTCCAATCTCTCCTGTCTTCCTTTTTTCACTTACATACCTAAAAAATTTCTTTTTTGTCCCGTTTTGTTACCGCCTGGGCTATTCTCACTTCAGTTTGTGCCTTCACGCTCCTTACTGCCTTCTCTGCTTCTCCTTATACCTTCCGAATGCGACCCTTTTAGCCGTTACCTTTTCAGCCACCTCTTTCAAGAACAATAGTGGTCGCTTTTTCCTCTTACTTTTGCTCATTTGCCTAACACAGATTTGTTGCCTTCACTGTGCCCCATTTTAGCTTTGCCTACTCTTCCTCCACCCCACCTAGGTCATCCACCCCTGCCAGGTCATCCATGAGGCATTAACCCATCTTTATAAAATTTGCCTTCTGAAGTCCAGTACCCTAACCATTGTGTGGTTCGATTCCACAGGCGTCCTTATACTGAACCACACTGTACGGTGGGTGATCACTGGCCCCCAGGTGGCCTCCCACTTTGACGTCTGCAACACTGTTCTTGTTAGTGAGCACCAGGTCTAATATTGTCCCATCACAAGTGGGTTCGCTGACTAATTCTTGAGGAATGCCCCCTGCAGGGAGTCCAGGATGTTCCTGCTTCTACCTGAAGCTGCAGCTGGGAGGCTCCAGTCTACATCCAACAAATTGAAGTTCCCTACCAGCAGCACCTCTCCCTTGTCTGCCATCTCGCCACTGGCTTCCACTAGTACTGTATCTAACTCATTCCCCTGTGCTGGAGGTCTGTAGATCATGTCATTATGGATAGTGGCTCCATTTCCTGTCTCCAGGGTGACCCACTGTACCTCTGCCCCCACCCATATTACCTGTATTATGCTTTCCCTCACATACAGCACCCACCCTTCTTTTCTTTCCCACCCTGTCCTTCCTGAACAGAGTTTGTAAAATGGGCAAAGGATTTCAAGCAATCTGATTGGTTGTTAGCCGTGCATTAGATGTGTCTAATGCACAGCTAAAACTAGAATCCCCATTTAGAATACATAGACCCATTTTATAAGCGCAATAAGCCACTCCGTGGATGTGCATTAGACAGTTCTAATGCATGGCTAGTGGACTGGATGCATTTGGCCTGTGGCCTTGTGCCTCACTACGTCCCCCTAGCCGTGAATTAGAACTGTCTAATGCACACCCCATCGTGTCTTATTGTTTACATAGCCTGGTATGGCCATGTCCCAGTCATGATTTTCTGTGCACCATGACTCAGTAATGACCACAGTATCCAGGTCAGACTCTGCAATGATGGCCCCTAGGTCTGGAATCTTATTTCCTAGACTTCTAACATTTACACACATGGCTTTCCAGATATTGTTAGCAATCTGCTTGTTATCCCCCTTTTTTCCTGCCTGCCCTCCCTCCTGCCTTCCCCTCTCTCTTTTTAATGCTCCTGTATTATTTCTGCTACCCAGCTTCACTTGTTAATTTGCACCCCAGGGGATTCCTTTCCCCTTGGGTTCTCTCTGTTCTCTATTTCAGCCTGTGGGGGGTGGGCAGTTTCTGCTGGATGCTGACCAGAGGTCTTTGTTGTGGGGTGGGGAGGGGATGTAATGAAATAGGGTAGGTGGTGGCCAGCCTACCGGCACAGTGGTAGCTCTACTGTTTGCTATGTGAGCGACCCAGGTTCGATAGCAAGCCTGGGCTGCTGGAGGGCCAGCCAGGGGGGAGAAGGATCAGGCACCTGGAGGGCTGCTCTCCTTCTCTGGGGAGGAGGGCTGCAGTCCTGCTGCAATACCACCACCTGGGGGACCACAGGAGGAGGTGCAGATGGGAAGGCAGAAGATATAGGGAGGGGTGGATGTCGGCTAAAGTTCCGGAGCGAAGGCATGTCTCAGCGTGCCTTCATCTCCTTGGTCCCTCCTTGCATGCCGGTGTCTGCAGGGGTGGGACCAGAAACATGCAAAAAAACCCATGTCAGCTCCTGGAGATGGACCCAGTGCCAGTGACTGGGGATCAGGGAAGAAGCTCCTCAGTGTCCACCCCACATTGAATGAAGGATGGAGGGGTTCTGGGTCCTCAGCGAAAAAAACCTGCGCTCTGAAAAAAGGAAGAGAGAGTGCTTCTCCTAATCGAGACCTGGTTAAGGCTCAAATCGTACAACCTCCTTCCTTTGCTAAAAAGCAGATTAAAGGTGAGCCACTGGGGAGTGGACACTTGGATCCATTAAAAAATGCCAGGAAGATTTTTTGTAAGCTTAATTAATCATTTTTAATTCAAATAAACAATAGACTTTCTTCCAATTGATGCACAAAATCAATACTAAAGTGCACAGATAAAAATAGATACAGCATGTAGACAATACGCTTCGGCTCTCCCCTTTCTAGGAGGCGTCTTAGGAAGCCGAGAGTCAAAGCACTGGGGTAGTCATTGGTGGATGGCTAACTAATGGTTTTGGGGAACGATGTGCACGTTTATGGAATATTTGTATTGTCTACATGCTGTAAGTGAGTATCTATTTTTATCTGTGCACTTTGGTGCTGATTTTGAAGGGTTCTGGGTCCCCCTTCCACCCCACTCAGGGGGTAGTCTGAGGGCTTGATGGAGGGAGGACACACATAGGAGTGGAAGCCCTCACAATCTTCTGCGCAGCCTGAGCAGTTGCCATGGGAGTCCCTGAGGGAGGGAGGGAGCAGGTGTGGTGAGGAGGGGGCATAAACAATAAGTGAAAAAAAAATGGGGTAGGTGGTAGCGATAGCATAATCAGAGCTTGGAGGTTGCATGTGAAGGTGACTTTGGTGAGAAGGGATATAAAGAATAACTTAAAAAAATAGAAACAATGTGAAAAAGATATAGGCAATAAGCAGCACTGCGGATGGATTGCTTGCCACCCAAATGCTTTCAAATTAGTTAATTTTAGATTCCCATCAAGACTGATGTATCTTAGCCCAACTGGGAACTGAATTTACCACCTATAAAATCGGGCTGGGGCCCACTGTAATCTCTAGATCAGGGTCTCTGCAATTGAGCAGACTCAAGCGGCCAAAAGACCTAATTCTGCAGGCTAATTCATATGTTCATATGTACAACATTTAAAACTTTTCCTCCCCCTTCCCCCTCCCACACCCAACTTTAATAAGAATCTTTGGTTTCCAGATTTCAGACTGAAGTATGGGTGGCCACCAAGTTACAATTTTACTGATCAGCAACCCAACTAACTGCACACATAAAAAAAAAAAAAACAAAAAAAAATAATTGAAATGACAGCAAACTGAAACTGAAAGAATAAACATAGGTTGAGTGTGTTACATTTTGAATTATTTATAGACAATACAGTCTAATCTTAACTCCACCTCACAATTCTGACAGGTTATACACCCCTTCTTTGATTCCCCGATCCAGTCCACTACCCTTGCCCTCCTGATAGATGGCTCTCTGGTCTCTGACCCTCCCTCAGTGGCTGCTCACTTTTTTTTGTGTGTTATCTTTTTATCCCCTATCGCTCGGTTGTCCACTCCTTCGGGCCGCCTGGGGCCCCTGATCAGCCAGATTGTCCCCTCTTGCCATCTTGCTGCTGAACCCAACTCCTGTGCACCGAGTACGCCCGATGTATCCCTTCATCAGGGCGGCCCTCCCCTCCCAGGCCCTTAGGAGAGGAGAGAAACTGGGATTCGACCTTGACCTGGTCACAGGGGCTACAGGGTCAGCTGGAGAGGGCATTCTGCTAGGGCTTCATGGTGGAGGGGATCCGGTGACCGTCATCCAGTTGACTGAGTGGCCATTTTGCTTGTTTTCCAGTCCCCTTACCCACAAGGCGGCCACATGCATGTAACATCCTAACTTGATACACCGCAGCACACGGTCACCCATGCCACAAAATGCGCCACCACTATGGGCCACCAGGAGCCACTCGAGAGCAATGCAGGCTCACGCCCCCCTGGCAGAAGAACATCCGATGGATGCTCCGAATCCTCCCTGCCAGACTCCTGCCATCCCAAGCTCGGGCGCAAACCTGAGTCACCAGTGTGCCAAGTGAGCCTCCCATTGCTCAGTGCCACAGAGCCGGCTGGCTGCTCACTTTAATAAATTCTTCACCTCCTGTGCTCTACCCTCTCCTCTGCCTCCTAGTCACCCCCACGGCCCCAGCTATCTCTCCCCCATCTCAACTCCCTGAAGGCTTCCAATTCCCTCCTGTTTCTCCCCATGACGTCTTCCTCACCCTCACCTCATTTAACCCTTCCAAGTCCAGCATTCATGGGCTGGACCCCAAACTACTACAAATCTCTGTTCTGGCAATCGCTTCCCCACTTGCTTACATTCTCAGTCTCTTTTTCCTCCCCCAGTACTGTCCCTCAGGCCAGGAAGGTTGCTAAGGTTCTTCCCCAGCACAAAGAGGGGTGACCCCTCCTCCCCTGACAACTTCCAGCTGATCTCACTCCTTCCCTCTCTTGCAAAGCTGCAGGAGACCAAGGACGGTCTGCAGCAAAAGCAATCACAATGAAAATGGGCAGACTGGATAGACCAAGCAGCCCTTACCTGCCGTCAGTTTGTATGTTCTATGCTTCTATGAGAATGTTGTCCACTCTTGGCTTGCCGACTTCCTTTACTCTTCTGACTTTCTCGCCCCTTCCAGTCTGGCTTTAGGAAGCACCACTCCACCGTCTCTTCCCTGATGCAAGTAACTGACTCTATCTTCACTGGGATTGATCAGGGACATATCACTGCAGCAATAGTCATTGATCTAACCAAAGTCTTTGACTTGGTGTCCCACCCTCCCCTTCTCAACAAACTGAGCTTGGCCAATCTCTCTGCCCCCACTGTAGACTGGGTCCAGTCATACCTCACGGGCTGTCATCAGTCAGTACAAGTGGGAGACGTCTTGTCCCCTCCACTCCTAATCCTAGCAGGGAGCCCACAGGCTCGATCCTGGGCCCCATCCTGTTCTGTTTTTCTAAATGACCTCCCCTCTGCATGTGTCTCCTCACACATCCCCATGTGTGCGAATGACATGGTCATTGACACCTTTGGACCTTCGGCCTCAGCTGTGGTGGGTCTGCTCCAGCATGACTTCCACAATCTACTGTGATAGTTCAACTCCAACCAGCTCTGGGTCAACACCAGAGAAGACTGTGTCCATGATGTTTGGCACCAGACAGAACATGGCCGGGCTCTCACCCTCCCCTGTTTTCTCCACATTGGATGGAACCCCTCTGGAGGTTGCCCCTTCCTTCGAGTACCTTGGTGTGTGGCTTGATAGCAAGTTTGACTTCTCTGCCCACTTCTCTGCCACATCAATGCCATCCATACTAAACTTCACCCTAAATGTTGTGCCCTATACTGCAATAAGGACTGCTTCCTTTGTTAACTGGGTAAGGCCCACTGGGCACAGGTGCCTGTTTTCAGGGGTGACCCAGGAGCACTGGGGAGGTTAAGTGACTTGCTCAGAGTCACACGGTATGCAAGTGGAGGTCATGGGAATCAAACTCAGGTCTGTCTGCTGGATGTATCAAGCTCATTCATAGGTTGTTACTCTAATCTCTAGGCTATACTGCCAACCTTCCTCCTCCAAGTCCGCTGGGAGCTGTTAACCAAAATAGTTTCCCTGGTCTTCGACTACATGGCTGTGGTCAGTGGCACCACCCCTTCTTCCTCCCTTGCCAGACTGGACACCCTCTGAAATGCCTTCTGTCATTCTGCTACCAACTCTTCTCCCCCCCCACCGCATCCATAATTGCTCCCTCTATTCCTTCCTCTCCATCCTCCCATTGCTGCTTCATCACCAGTCCCACTGTGCCTCCTTCATTGCAAAATACTGGTTTGAATTCCTTCGCACCTACCTTTCCTTACTCAGCTATCCTGTCCCATCCTCTTCTTACTCTCTCTGCTGCAAAGACTCCAGCACTTTCTCCATCACCCACCCTCACTCCTCTGCTGCACAAGCTGCTTTTTCCTACTGCCTCCCTGCTATTTGGAACCAGCTCTGATGTCCCCTGTGCTTCTCACCCTCATTTCCTGCTTTTAGATGCCAAGTATGGCATCTTCCAGCTCCCTCCTGTTCCTGCCAACCCCTTCTTGACTTTTCACCCTCTCTCCTCTCACCCCTCTACTCAGTCCCCTCAATACTGTTGTTACAGTGACTCCACCCTCAGTCTGTCTCCAGACCCTGCTTACACCGTCACCTACCCCACCAGGCACCAAGCACTTTTACTGACTCTCTCACGGGCATTTTTTGATTTTTTATATACACTTTGTGCTCCTGTTGTTTCCAGCTGTCCCCTTCCGATCAACCCTCCCAGTCCCATCACCCCAGGATCATTGGGATGTACCTTCCTGCCCGGTCCTGGTGCAGAGCCTGCGAAGGGTCGGGCCATCACCCTGCAGCTGGAGGGATTTTTAACCATTTTTCTCCCATTCCTCCTGCTGAGGCTCACACAGCCCAACATGCATGCATGTAGGCGCACACACACATCTGCGGAAGTCCCGCAGCACCCTCCCTTCTGCTAGCATCCTCAGACTTGCACTACCCTCTGGCCTCCACCTGGGTGCAGTTGTTCGGCAGGAGAGCCAGTCCTCCCTCCCCAGGAGAGAAGTGCTGTCCTCCTGATGCTCAATTCTCTCCCTCCCTTGCCGACCCTTGGTGACCCACGCTCATTCCTGAATATGGGTCGCCGGCGTGGCATGAAGTGTGATGTCCAGCACCTCAACCCACAGCGCCACCGGGTCAGCTCGAGTATCCATTTATTATTGCTTTACACAGTACTGTTGTTTTTACATGTGGTGTCCAAGTACGTCACCTGTGTAACCACCATTTGTTGTATTGTAATCTTTATTCTCTCTCTGTCTTCCCCTTCCTCACGCCCTCCCTCAGATTGCACCTAGAAATGAGCCTCAGCTCAGTGTGCCTTTCCTGGTTATATACAGTATATATTTTAATAAATAAATAACATTCAGCCATCATCAGAGGCTGTGTGACCTCATGGTTAGAGAAAAATAACCAATAGACCTAGGTTCCTCAAATCCAGACGTATCCTTGGAGCCAGATGCCTTCAACATGACAAACCATCTCATTTGGGGCATTCCAGAGCAAATACATTGGAAGCAAAGGAAGCAAAGAATGACCTTTGTCCAGCTCTCCTGCACTCCATGGGTTTGTGTTAAGCTCACAAACACACAAGGTAAAGAAGATAGACAGGGTAGATACTGGAGAACTGCTCACAATTGGCCCTATGCTGTACTGGTATAGGCCAACCTGCTATCCATGTGTTGCTGGCCTGTGGAGGGCCACACCAGAATGCTGCCATGCATACAGACAGGCCAGTTGCATGCACTTAGCCTGGGCATTCCTGCATGCTGGCATGGAACTCAGTAACCTGGGTGGCGACCTACATGGAGGAGTGGTTTGGAAGGCACCGGATGTCAAGCTCAGCCACCCAGTGGATCCCCTGCTATGTTCCCATGGGACACCCTGGGATGTAGAAGCCTGGGTGGTGCATGCCATATCCCCTACATGTTGGGGGATAGGCTGTTGATACCACCCAACCTGTGCCCTGCACCCCATGGTGCAGAGGATGGACAGGGATGGTGCTGTCCGATCAGGGCCAACTGCCCCCCCTAGAGGGTAGCCAGCTGGGAGTCTGAGGCTCATATGGCTAGTATCTCTCAATCATAGTGTACGGACCCCCCCTTTGCCACACTCCGTCACATGTAGGTGGCTTCACAAATGCCAAGTTGTGTGACCTCTCCCCCATCGTGCCCTCCATCCTGTCTGTAGGTAAACTTATGCACACCAGCCAGGTTTAGGGATGCATAGGACCTGCGGCACGCACCTTTATTCATGCTTCAGTGTTCCCATGGCCCTCTCTTGTGCAGTGCCCAGACATAAGTCCTGCCTGCGTGCATGCACAGCAGTACATAGTGATAGTTCATATGGCCTGTTGAGCAAAAACATGGGCACAAAGGGCAACTCAAATAAGCTGGGGGAGGGGGTAGATTCAGGAAGGACATCAGAAAGTATTTCTTTTTGAATTTAGGACACTTTGTCCCCTTCACACCTGCCCGGCTTCTACATCAGCCAGCCACTTCACTCAGCCCCAACACCTGCCATCTCTGGGACTCGCTGCACTCCAGTGTTCCCCAAAGGATGACCCCCCCCTTGGGAAGGGCTTCCAGAGGTCTGGCCTATCCTCCCCCCCCATAGAGGTTAAGTGTCGGTGTCTGGAGTTTGAGACCACTCGGCAGTGTGGGGTCTGTGCTGGGCAGTGGTTGCATTGGGCACAGTTGGGAGATTTTCCACATTGTAGTCCCCATCCCTCAGTCATTGGGAGGTCTGGGCTCTGACACAAGCATGCAAGTGTGCTATATGTGTCAGAGTGCTGGCGTCCCCCTCCCCGAGTACTGGCTCTAGCTTGCACTGCTGCCACCTGTGGTCACCTAAGTGGCAGTGTTGCAGCAGAGACCAGGTGCCCTGCCACCCCGAGGAGGCGAGCATCCACTGGGACTCTCAACCATGCTCCACCCCGCCAGCTCTCTGACAACCCAGACTTGTACCCAAACCCGGGTCATGAGCAATAGCGCTACAGCTGCATGGACGGGCCGGCTCAGAAAGTATTTCTTTACAGAGCGGGTGGTAGATAAGGGGAACATTAAGTATGTGTTCTGTGCCAAGTCAGTGAAGGGATTCAACTAAGGTGTGGCAGACGTGGGGCTGGTGAAGGTGACAGGAGAGTATGGCATGGGGGAGTGGGAGTGAGTGACTAAAAGTATTCACATCATATTATAGGTATGGCAGGGCAGATGACATGGGCCAGCAGGTCTTTATCTGCCATCAGTTTCCATGTTGCTATGCCAGCAGTCTCACCTCAGCAGGGCTTGCGTTATCCCCTACTGAATTTCCCAAAAGCGATTTTTAAGAATTTTGAAGCACAAAATTAACAGTTATGCTTCACCATGGACCCAAAATATCAAAATGTTTGCACCTGTATTATAAGCATTAGAAGTGCCAGGTAATGTAGTACAAAGACACTCCAGTAGATTTCTGACCCCCAGATTTTCCACACTGACCCCCCCAACTTCAGAACTAGTGGGTCAAACTGACCCCCACTTTGCTACCACTAAAGCAGACCCTACCTCGGTACTGCAACTCGAGTGAGCTGCTTAGACATGATTGGCTGTTACCATTAAAGTGACTCCCGATCCACCAAGAGAATCAGCCAATAGCTTGGTGAGTTTGCTGTCCCGGTAGGGGATGTGGCAATCTTTCTTCCTGGAGTCCACTAGAGCGGAGATGCAGTTTCCTGCAGGGGAATAACAGCGGTGAGTTAGCCAACATCAGACCCTTCATAACCCACCAGTCTATAAGGCATAAACTGGATCTCACTGATAGAGTGGCAAGCCAAGGGTAACTCGAGCTAGCCTCTCAGGAACCCAATATCCATCTCGGACTCTGCAGTACATTCTCAAATGGCAGGTTTCTACTTCAGTATTCAAATACTGCTTGCTATTGCAATATACTAGAGAATACATTTTATTAATTTTCACCTGGTATTCAAGGGTAGCAGTACTTTTTTCCTCCCGATACCCGGTCTGCCCAGCTCAGCTGTACCACCACCCCGGCCACGTTACCCACCTTGTCCTTGACTTGCCACCCCATGGCAGGGGTATCAAGGTGGGCAGGATCCCCCCACATGTCATGCTCACTGCGTAGGTAGGCGTTTCGTTTGCTGGAGCAGAGTCTGTGGAACAGGGCCAGAGTCTCACAGCAAAGACCTGGAGGGTTTCACTTGTTTTTCCTTTACCCATAGAACGTCATTGTTATGTGGGTGTCATACCTGTGCCGCATGCAGGTGTATGTCAGTGCACCTCACAGCCCTGTCAGCATTCACCCTCTCTGTGCTCCAGCTTGCACCTCCACCCGTGATCACCCAGGTAGAGGTAGCACAGCAGCGTCAGCAGACTCTTCCTTCCTGAGGATGAGCTTGTCGTCTCGGAGGCTTGATCCTCCTCCCCCAACCAGCAATCGGCCAAAGTGGCTTCATTCCTGAACCCAAGTCACCAGCATTGCAAACAGTGGCACACTGCTGCACCAATGGGCCGTCACTATTAGCTTATTATAAATCACATGGGTTAGAGTAATATATAGTAAGCTTCAAGTCTGTTTTTTTTTTTTTTTTTTTACTCAAAAATGGAAAAAAAAAAACCCTCTGTCCCCTCCCAGCTGCAATGTGAAATAGGCCACTCCTACCATTCCTGCACAAGAGACCACTGTACAGGGGATAAGAGCTATAGTAGCTCCGTGCACTGATTGGATTAAATGACATAAGTAGTTTATAATGGTTATTGTGAAACAGTCAAACACTGATCAAATCCAGTGAACATTAAAGGCTAAATGCAATGGTTGCCAACATCATGGTGTTCAACATTTTATTTTGCAGATATGGGAACTGGATATTCAAATGTGATGATGCAGACACAACTCCCAGTTTTAGTTATGACACTGGCCCAGTAGCACAGCCATGCAATGTAGCTCTCTACACCAGAGACCTGGGTTAGAAACAGAGAAACATAGACAATGACGGCAGAGAAAGACCAACAGTCCATCTAGTCTGTCTGAGTTCTCTATCTGCTGCAGGATCTGTTGTCCATACGGGATGTTATCCTTCCCAGTCCACACACACACACACACACCCGTTCCCTTCCCTTTTGCTACTGACCTGAGCAACCACTAAACCCTTCAGGGATTCATTAGGGAATGGACTTGGGATGCTTGGGAGCCATCATCCCAGGGACAGCTCTGCTCTCTTGAGTGGGGAGAAGAGGCACTGCATCCCTCTGTTTGACTGGGTGGCAACAAAGAGGGAGTGCCTAGATGGGGTAAGGCAGCTGCCAGATACCAAGCCGCTATGCATGTGATATTTTTGCCCAGTCGGCATCCTTGGTTTTGCACAAAAACTTGCACACTTTATTTTCAAAGCCACGTGAGTTTTTATGACGGTACCAGTGACGCCAAAAGAAATCATGCATGAGGTGCCATTTAAGCTGCAAATCATTGCAACTGTGTTCGATGTCCGGATGCTGCTAGACCAACTCAGAGATTTTCTAAGCAGTATCAAAGCTTCAGGTGCTGTTGCAGCCCGAGCTTCGGTGGCCTGTTTTAAAATCTGGCCCCAAGTGTTTAAACTTTATTTGGCAATTACATGCCCTCAGTGGAGATATGCCAAAGGCAGGACTTGCATCATTCTGTTGTGGCCCTGCCACTCATGAGTTATGACCTTGCCCCCTCACACTGGAAGATAAATTGCATATGTTGAATCAGAGCATTGCATGTATATTTATGTATTTTAATTACTGGTCAGCATTTTTATATATGGATAACCATGGTTTTATCCAGCGTTACAACCCACCTGGTTGATATTTTGTGTTATAACCTGGTGGTTGTAATCACTGCCTGTTAATCTAGCTTGCGCTACACTCAGCTTGAGCTCAGCAAACTGTCCCCAATATGACGAACTCAGTTCCTCACACAAAAAGTCAGTCACAGGAGTAAACGTTTTACTAGTGTTACCCCGCTGCAAATGGCGGTTCCCGAAAAGTCTTCCTTGAGCTTGCCTAAATGCTCACTGCCAGGCTGGTGTTCTGTGTTTTAGCAGTTTAAACGCTATTGCCAGAGAGTGCCGGTATAGCCTCTCTTTAAGAGCTGCTTAGATTGTAGTTGTAATTAATCTGGGAGGGAGGCTGAGTTTCTATGCCTGAGTCCCGCCCGGGCTGTCAGATAACTGCTCCATTCTGCCATCGCTACTTGTGCAGAAGGAGCTCTGTTAGAAGATGTACTTGTTTGATGATCATTTGTTAGAGTAGTAATAGTATTGCAGTTTGTTCTAACCTGCCTTCTTTGCAGCATGGACAGTTCTGTTTGTTTCCATCATCTTGGCCCTGGATTGCTGAAATGGGCCAATCAGTACCTTTGGGGACTCCAAAATGGAGCCTGTCCCCAGGGGCTTGGTGGGAGCAAAATTCTGTAGGAATAGTAGTTTTTGCATTTTAGCACCAAGACAGACCTGGAGGGGAGCTCTTGTTGTGACTGACAGACAGATCAGCCAACCATACTTTTTGGATCCTGGGGAAAGTCCCAGACTGTTTTGCAGTTTTAGTCAGTCTCAGTTGGGAAGTGAAAGAGGTAACAGCTTGAGTGATTCAAGCAGTAGCCCCTGTGTAATTCACGTGGGAGAACTGTGAAAGGGTTGAGTTTTGGCCTGCCTGCTGTCCCCGAGAGGGAAAATAGAGTTTATTCGGACTGAATCAGAGTTGTGAGAACGAATTAATGCCACTGAACTGTGACCAGGCTTGAAACTTGAAGAAGACAGAGGATTTGCTGAATGCGATCGGCCTGTCAGGATTTTCAGCCACCTCTGAACTCCCAGTTTGTGCAGAGACTCTGTAATTACGACCTGATAGCAATCTATCTGGTATAGAGGAATTTCTTACATGTAAAATGTGTTGTGTGCTGTTAGTGGGTCGTGATTTGGTTCCCCACTGTGTGCTGAACTGTGTTCTGCTTGCTGGAGGCTGCATTCAGCTCCAACGGACTGAATCCGTATTCATCTCCCTTTGACCTGGGCCTTGCCACACTGGCCCAGCCAGAATACCTGCTGCACAGAGAAAGCCACCAATGAGAGACCTGCCTGGGTATCAGCCCCCTGCTCCACGCTCTGAACAGGAATGATGCTTTGGTGATTCGCGTGGGCCCTGCTTCTCCTGGCACTCCAGCTCAACAACCTGCAGTCTTGATTTTGTCCTGCCTGTGTCCTGCATCGGGTGTCGTGAGTAGACATCAGGGTAGCTCCCTGCAACAACAGCTAAATCTAAAGTGTTGTCATCTGATTGCTTTGTTGTCTTTTCTGTCACAAACTGAGCCCTCTGGCTCTGGATTACAAATAGTGTGCGTTGTGCATGTTGCTTTCTTCCATCACAGGGCCCCAACCAGCTGCGATGCCAGCCTACCCCAGGTAACGATCCTGGCTAGCCCACCTTCCTCCTACCTGGGTACCCAGTGTGTGTGACTGTGTAGGGACTCTGAAGTGCATGTATAACTGTCTGATTGATATAGCATTTAAGCAAATCAACCTGATTATGCCCTTCCCTTGTTCAAGTCCCCTGAAAAAGTCAGATCTAACTCTTTTTGCATTTACCCTGACTGTGGTTCCTGTTTGTGCCAAAAGTACTGTACTGTTGCTGTTTGCTGTGCTTAACCTTGTTTTACAGGGGGTCTCCAGGGTCGAGCTAGAGGAACCAGCCCTAGTGGTAAGTGTAAACAGTGTGGGTAACTGCCTGGTGAATAAGGGTCATTGTGTAAGTGATTATTGTATATTGTTCAGGCCACTGGAGGAGAAAGAGGGGGGTGTCCCGGAGGGCTGTGCCCAGGTAAGCTTGACCACTACCAACCCTGACCTCCGGGTGGAGGCACCAATTTCAGAACTCAGGCCCCTTAACCTGCTACTAGCCAAGCAGGCAGGGGTAGTAGCCCCTGGGATATTGCCACCTAGGGGTTACACTAGCAAAGTACAAAAATCGTAATTAAAATGACCATTCTGGCAAAAAAAAAATATGGACTTGTGTTTCGATGTGATAGCCCTTGGAAACCAGGAAGACTTCCACTCTGACTCTGTTATTTTTAAAATCCTGTGTCATAAAAAATGCTGACCAGCAATGAAATAAAACATGAGTGGGTGGGTAAGTGTAAGCAGAATTTTACACACACCTTTGGTGAGGGATGCTTTTATAAACTTCTCAAACTTCGCTCTCAGGGTTTATGTAGCACCCCACACCTCGGGTGTGTGTGTAAAATTGTGGTTACACCCACCCACCATTGTATTAGTCTATATTTTATTTTATTTCATACACACACACACACACACACACACACACACACACATACACACACATATCACATATGCACTCATCCCTACCTAAGGTGAGTAGGCTGCGATTGATGTTGTTTGCCTCCATCATTAACTCCCCTGTGGATCCGGTCTCCTTCACCTTCTCACTTCCAGCCAGGTCCACAAAGCATAGCTTGCCGTGTTTGGTGAGATAGCGAGTGCTGTTTTCTGGGTCCACCTGCTGAGGAGAAAAGTGAAGAATCTGTAAAGAAAAATCAATCCTCCAAATACAGTCCAGCTGATATCTGTTCTAAGCAAACATTCCTCAGATTGCCACAGTCAAGAGTCTTGATATATATTCTAGGTTACTAGATATGACTTGTTAATCGATTCCACACACGACAGAGACAGCAAACAGCAGCCCAAGACTAAATTTGTACCCAGCTTACCTGTGTCGGAGTTGAACAGAGTGACCCGACCTTTACTTTCCAGATGTCGGCCCATACACAATGGCGGCAGAGTCATCGAAAAGGGTGCCAACAGAACATTTTTTTTTTTAATTTTATACTCCGTCCAGCTGCAGAAATCAGGGAAATATCATCAGGGCTTTTCACCATCATGTAGACAGCAGCTGGGGTTTTCTCCCTGTTTTTTCTTGCCTGCCTCCACCCCATGACATGGACCAGCCATCCACTGGCCTCAGACGATGCAGTGCATTCTGGGTGCTTGCACCAGCCTTTGCTTGGGAGCAGGCATCCTGGGCTGCTACATCACCAGCCTCCCATCATCTCCCACCCTGGGCTAACTTGTGTTGCTGTTGACAGCACTTGTCAGCCCTTATCACCACAATTCTGGCTCCACAAGTCCACTCCCGAACCCAGATTGCTGGCACAGAAGCATGTTGAACTTCTGGGCCATCGGGGCCCTCTGCTAACAGATTTTATTCTTTTTTTAAATCTTCTTTTTAGGCTCCTGTTTCATTGTCCAGGTTACCCCATCCAGCTATTTGCAAGCTACCTTCCCAGCCCTGTCACCTCCATCTCCTACTTGGTTACCCCACAGCTTGCTCCCCCCTCCCTGGCAGAGTGGACAGGCAGGAGAGACTAACCTGTCGGAGGAACTGATCTCTCACCCAGCAGGTAGGGAGCACAGAGTCGAGGAGCACCCAGGTTGTCATCCTACTGTCTGGAGGTATTTGCACTTGATTTGCCTCCCCGAAGGGCCCCAACAACAAGACCAACATGTACCTGCATGCCTGAACATGCTGACGTGGATGTCTGCTGGGCTGCTCCAGTCCCAGATGCTACAACCCTGAACAGCATTGTCACCAATGGTCACATAGGGAATGTTGCAGCGAGGCCTCCAAGTGTTCAATCCCTGGTGACTCTTACAGTTGAAATCCTAAAGGTTTTAAGTGTGGAAAACATCTCTGGCCCTGCTCCCTCTCCCTAGAGATGATACTCACCCCTTCACTCTTTACATAAATAGTCAGTATAGAATGACTACGACTGGAGTGGTCATTCAGGGTGTGAGGCGAGGTCTGTCTACTCCTTGTACCTGGGATGGAGCAAGACAAAAGAAGAGACAATCCATTGTGGAATATGTAAAGCGCATAGTTTGCAAAGCTTTTCAGTCAGACATAAAAGGGGATGGAAGTACTACAGTGTGCCCTCTTTTCTCTTTGTACATCTCTCGTTTGTTTTTGGTCTCCCTGCTCTTTAAAACTGGCTCTGTATGTAGCCCCCTCCTCCATTGCATTCATTATATGTGTTCAAACCAGTGATATCATTGACTGCAATCAATCAGTGGCTCCTGATGCTACCGTTACTTACATACATACATATATACATACATGTTAATTTATTTATTTATTTCAGATTTGGAAAAATACCTTTGAGTGATAGACTCATTTACAAAGGTTCCACGTCACATAGATTAGATACAGACAAACATTGCAATGATTGTTTCAGAGACTAACGATCAGGTTGTTACAAAGAACAGCCAGGCTAACATTCAAGTGCTAGGGTTGCTTAATACAGTTTTTTACAGAGTACATATCAAACATAGGTATATAACAACGCCAGGGAGACTCAGATTGAGCACTAAGGAGGAAGAGGCAGGCCAGTGACCGTTGTCAGTGGATAAGGAGAAGGAAGAGGGCAGGGTTCAGTTGCAATCAGAGGTACTTGAAGACAGGAGGTGGACCCTAAGGTGGGTTTTAAATTGTCCAAGTCTTTGTTCATTTACCAGGGAGGTGGGCAGGCTGTTCATCCACAAGGGGGCCCCGTAGCTGAAGGACCTTTGGAATTGAGAGGTACGGCAGGAAAGAATCGAGAAGAGGTGGTTGTCTGAGCTACAGGTGTACTTAACCTTAATGTCTGGGTGGATTAAGGGGGTGAGCCCAGCGGGGAAGAGGCCTAGGGCAATTTGTTTTGCCAGAAGACAGGTGTGGAATCTGAGTCTGTTGTCGAGATTAAGCCAGTTGTAGCATTATAAAGCGAACAGGTATGGGTAAGATGATCACATCCCAATACAAGATGACAAGCTTTGTTTAGGGCGAGACGAAGTCTAACTAGGGCTGTGGGGCATGCCACCCCATATATCCGTAAGCCATAATCAAGCAGAGAGAGGACCTAGGAGGAGACAGTGAGCCTGAGGGCACCAGGGGTAAGGCAGTGTTTGAAGTGGTGCAAAAGCCCAGGCCTAACATTGAGGGCGTTAGATAGGTGGTGAATATGCTCATGATAGTTAAGCCCTGTGTCCGAAATATATACAATTGCTGGCAGATAAGAACCAATATGGCCCACCTAGTCTTCCCCATAATACTGTTATGTATTGAGTATCCCCTTGCCCCCCTCTAATTGTTGCCTGATTGCCCCTTGACCCCCCCCCAGTTAAGTCAACCTCACCCGCCACACTCTCAGGATCCCCCTGTGTCTGTCCCAAGCATGCTGAAAGCCAGAGACAGTTTCAGCCCTTACTACCTCATCTGGCAGTCCATTCCAGGCATCCACCACCCTCTCCGTGAAAAAGTACTTTCTTATATTTCCCCTACATTTTCCTCCCTCCAGCTTCATGCCATGACCCCAGGTTGTTGAGCCCTTTTTCCTCTGAAATAAGTTTCCCTTCTATACCTTGTTCAACCCCTTTAGATATTTGAAAGTCTCAATCATGTGCCCCCCCCCTTTCCTACAGGGAGTACATATACAGATCCCTCAGTCTGTCCTCATGTGCCCTCACTTGCAGCCCATGAGTCATTCTGGTGGCTCTCCTTTGGACAGCCTCCACCCTCTCAATGTCCTTTTTCAGATGTGGCCTCCAGAACCTGCATGGGCTGTTCTGGTTCCAGTCAGTGCCATCATCAGTTGTAGTCAGTCTGTGGTTCCTGATGCTGATACTGCTACTTGTATGGGATGTTCCAACCAGTGGCATCATTGGCTGCAGTCAGTCAGTGGCACCTGCTGTTGCTACTGCTACTCACATGGACTCTTCCAACCAGCGACTTCATCACTTGTAGTCCGTCAGTCAGTGGCACCTGATGCTGATATCACTAACTACTTGCATGGGTGGCTACCAAGATGGATACTAAGGAGGTGCTCTATCTTCATCGTTGTAGCAACCCACATGAGTAGCAGTATCTGCATCAGGAGCCACACTTTCCATTTCCTCCTACAGGGTGATGGGTCCACAAATGGAGGCCGGTCTGATGAGAGGCCCCTGACTTTTGACAGCCATTTAGTAATAGATGCATGCCAGTTAGCTGGCCACTGGCCATTTCCTGGCCACTTCCTCTACCCCATCCCACAAGGGCTTCTTGGAAATATAGAAACAGACAATGATGATAGAAAAAAGACCAAGGGTCCATCTAGTCTTCTCGTAGGTCCCTTCCATCCACAGATCTCTCACAGGACATCAGCAGGAGAAGAAATTTGAGGTGTATAGCTGTAGAAAACCCTAGAGTAACCTATAATTAGAGGTGCTGAAACCCCAGGGCAGCCAGCTAGTGCCGCCATTCAAGTTACCTTCATTCAGAATAGTCATGATGCTCTCCAGGGTTTCAAATTCGGCTGTGAAAAGATTCTCCACGTAGAAGCCTCTGCTCTTGCTCCAGCGAATGGGCAGCGAGTCCGATAGCCTGGGGTTCAGCAAGTCCCTCACCTGAAAAAGAGAACCTGTTTTCTTCAAATGTCTATTTTTTAAAGGTCTGAATGACTGGAGAGAGAGAGCTGAGTGCTCACGAGAGGCAAGGGGCTCCTGTCAAAGCAAACTGAAACCTTAGGAGGCAGTATACTGTAGTGGTTAAGGGCACTGAGCTGCACACCTGGAGACCTGGGTTTGAATCCCATCAGCCCCCACTTGCATACTGCATGATCCTGAGCAAGTCAGTTAACTTCCTTGTGCTCCCAGGTCGCACCTGGAAACAAGCTCTGGCTTAATGTGCCTTTCCTGGTCAAACAACTCATCCCCCCCTTCCCCCTTCTGTTCATCTGCAGAACATATTTGGGGCAGTAATAATGCAATCGCCAAGATCATTCAGCCTGAGGCTTCTTTTACATAAAGAATATAACCAGATTGTGTTGAATGGCGTTTTTGTGAGTAATGGTGACTCCTGCCTTGCTAGCAAGGAAGCTGTGCCCTGTCAAACACATTTCATTTGTGCCACAAGTGGAGATTTTTTGTAAATTCTGTTTATTGAACTTTTTTCATAAAAACACGCAATACATCATTGTATGAGCACAGTGAATTTAACATTCAAAGTCAATATTACCAGCCTCTCCCCATTTATTTAAAGCAAGTGGAGTTTGAATCCAGGGGTCCTCAACAGTGCAAGAGCACGACTTTAAAGGGACACCGTCAACCCTTTTAGCATCGTATCATCTTTGGTTGAAAAACCCACATTTTATGATTGCTAACCTTCTCTAAAATTCATTGATGATGCTGGATGTTTTATCTGCTGCCTTTCTTAATTGAACTGAAATGCACGCTGGTGGTGTAATTACACACAGCCTTGATTTGTTTCAACTCCTTGATCTACACTTACTGCACACATTAGGAACACTCCCAAACAGTGCAGCCTTTCATGATGCAATCGTCTCCTCTCCTCTCCTCCCACTCCATAATGAGTGTCAAGACTGCATTTGAGGTGTTTCCAAGTCTAGGGCATATGCAGTAGAAGTTGATCAAGGAATGTAAACAAGTAGGTTTTAGTGTGGTAGCAACAGTATGGCGGGTAGCTCATTTTTTACTTTTAAAAGGAAAAAAAGATTCAGAATCAAAACTACAAGCTGCATCAGCAGTCTGTATAGAATGTGACCGATCATAACATGTGCTTTTTATGTTTGCTTGCACGCATGTGCAAGAAACATAGTGCCATCATCGGAGTTTTCGGAGGTGTGTCAGCCCTCTTCCAATTCAGTCAGTGTGCTTGCAGACACGGCCACAGTTCTCCAATGCCTGCTGGAGCTGTCTATGACAGCTCCAAAATGAAGTGGCGTACAGTTGAAAGGGGGAGCTACGCTTCAATGAGCATCGATCAGATATCGCCTACTCATGTGCGCTCCCCTTACACACACACACACACACACACGCTGCATGCTGCCCTCCGCCCCCCACGCACACACTGTATAGCCGACGGGGGTGCCCAATCCCCCGTTAGCTGTGCTCACCCCCCGAAACACAGGTCCATATGCCACGCTGGGTGCCCACCCCAGTGTGGCTACACCATATAGCTGACAGGGGTGCCCCAATCCCCGTCGGCTCCCTCTCCCCACCAGTACAGGGTTCCACGCTGGGAGCCCACCCCAAGTGGCAACAAATGCTATAGCCGGCCAGGGTGCCCAATCCCCCATCGGCTCCGCCCCCAACCAGCCATCCTTCTGCCATGCACAAGGCCCACCCCAACATAGCAAGCGTCAACGTCGTTGTCGTGTTAAAAAAAAAAAAAAAAAAAAATGAAAATCAAAACTGGTCCCTCGCTGTCTGCACCCCCACCGCCCACCACTCGCACCTGCCTCCCACACCCCCTTCACCCCATACTTACCTCCGGACTCTGGCGCGACGATCTTCGGTGGACCAGGAACACGTCTGCACTCTTCAAAGCCAACTGCGAATTGAGGAAATGCCGGTAAGCTGTATAATGTATAATGATAGGGTTTTTTCAACTTTTTTGCATATCTCAGGCATTTTTGGGAATTTTTGGCCTAAATTTTCAACATGGGGTTTTTGGGACCCCTCCTCATGAATTATTGCACTGTCATGGCGTTATTTGGGCCGAAGGGTGATTTCGCAGTTACTGCGCAAAATCACCTTTTGGGACCGAGTAATGACATGACACTGCCACTGTTCATAAGGTGGGCTCTCAAAAAGCTTATGTTGAAATTTTGTGGAAAAATTCTAAAATGACTGTTTTCTGGCGTCGTTATGCAGTTCCTTACGCTCGTGAAGTTTGTGAATTTTCTATATTTTCACTCCAGACTTTCCACATTGCCATTTTATTACACTTTCTTATGAACAGCACAGCTGCCATTTTTCACATGTCGCCCAAAATGCGTTTCCGCACATGTAGCGCACAATGGTGCAGTCGGTGTGAGAAAGCAATGTTTGGGACAGATTAATAAAATCACAGTTACACTGTTCATGAGCAGAGGTCTTAAAATGGCTGTGTTGAAAATTTGGTGAAAAAATTCCTAAAAATGACTGTTTTATGAGCGTCGTTGTGCAGTTCCTCTGCGCTTATAAGTTCTGAATTTTCTATATTTCACTCCAGATTTTCCACATTGCCATTTTATTACACTTCTTTATGAACAGTACAGCTGCCATTTTCACGTCGCCCAAATGTGTTTCCGCACATGTAGCGCACAATAGTGCAGTTGGTGTGCGGCAATGTTTGGGACAGATTAGGAAAATCACAGTTACACTGTTCATGAGCAGAGGTCTTAAAATGGCTATGTTGAAATTTCGTGACAAAGTCCATAAAATGACTGTGTTACGAGTCAGCATTGTGCAGTTTCCACACACCCTCGTAAGTTCATGACTTTGTAATATTTTCAGTCCAGATTTTCACCAGTTGCATTTTTCCACACTTCCTTATGAACAGTACAGCTGTCATTTTCACAACATGGCGGAATGTGTTTTCACACTTTCAGCGCGAGATCTTGCGTGAGTCGCTGTGGGAAATCATTGTTCGGGACAGATAAAGAAAATCACAGTGACACTGTTCATGATCGGAGGTCCCAAAATGCCTGAGTTGACAATCTGCTGTAAAAAATGCCCACACTAATTACATTACGGGTGTGCGTTGCACAGTTTCTATGTACGCTCGTGACCATCATTTTTTTAACTATTTTTACTGCAGATTTTCAACATTGCCATTTTTTCCACCTCCCCATGAACAGTACAGCTGTCATTTTTCACATCCTGTTCTGAATGTGTTTTTGCACCTGTGGTGCTAAATGCCGTAGTCGCTGTGCAAAAACAGCTTTCGGCTAACAAACTGATATTGCCACTGTTCATGAGGTGAGGGTCTCAAAAAAACATGTTGAAAATTTGGAGTGAAAATACCAATGAATGCCTGAGCTGTTAGGGTTTCCAACCATAACGCCCCACCCTGTAGAGAATGACAGGCATCAGGGGTGTGACTTGGGATTCTTGCCTGTAATGCTCATACCATTCCACACCCTGCAACCAGTGAGAGGCATCGAGGTTTGCCTTGGACTCTTCGCCCCAAAGTTCACCCCATTCTCCATACTGCACCCATCTCACCATATTTCCTGATGGAATGGGTGCACATAAGGGCCAAAGACCCCAAGGCACACCGTGACACTTGTCAGTGTCTGCAGGGTAGGGTGTGGTGAAATGGCGTGGCCGTTATGCCTGACGACCCAAAGGCACACCCCAATGCCTGTCACTCTCTGCAGGGTGGTGGTGGGGTTGGCTTCAGTTTAATACTTCACTGCCATTCCTATTATGCAGCTCTGTAACTTCTGTACTACCAATGCCAATGCCAGCAAGCAAACATTCGGCATTGACAAATGCTTGTTAAAGTAAGGGACACTTTGAGGCCTAGTGGGATGGATAGTGTCCCTTTAACACCTCAAACATCCAGTTCAGAGATATAAAACAGCACACTTAAACAACAACTTCTTTTGGCATACAGATGATAGGAAGCTGTAACATTTGATTAAACAGAGAAAGCACTTTCAGTGGCAAGATGACAGCAGTGACCCCGCAAGCTCTCTTCCACCTAACCAAGGCACCCACTCCCCCTTGGTGGTACAAGTGGGTGAAGGTAAGTCCAGGGTGAGGTGAGTGACGAGGCTGGGGTCACTGACAGAAGGAGCTACTGGGGAGGAACTGGAGGACAAATAAAGGATGAAAAAAGATGTTGTTCTTATGCCATAGTCCCTTAAACAGTAGAAAGACTTGATCATAGGGGCATGGTGGAAGAGAACAGTCAGAGCTTCAGTATTGGATGATCTGACATTGAGTGTTGCTGGAAACCCAAGATTTTGAACACACTTTCTCAACAGCTACAGTGGAGTGGCTACAGGTGTCAGCTTTAAAAACTATTAAAAAGTGTGGCGTCCTTTGATGGAGTGTACGCATGTATCTTCCAAACCGTTCACAAAACTTCACATAAATAGGGAGTACCTAATCATTTGCAGTTGAATAACACATTTATCTGCACTAGTGAGTGGTAAAACCCATAACTCATGAGTGGCGAAGTCACATTTATGGTATCCTTTTACAACACGTCGGCAATATCTAACACATTTTGAAAACCACCCAGTGCTATCTAAAAGCTCTAACTTTATAACACACATCTCAGTATCTGTTCTAGTAACCCCATGACCTTCCTTGTTTTGCAGACTACAAAAACGTTGGAAGATAATAACAACGTACAGCACCGTAGATCAGCATGTTCTGTTGCCATCTTGGAGACCATGGTTTGAATATGAGGCCCAGAATCCTTTGCTGGGGCCAAGCACATCACAGAGTGGAGCCTCCCAGCTCCCAAGGAAAGAAGGGGTGTGGACCCCCAGTATTCCAGCCTTCCCTGCTGTCCATCACAAAGTGGCAGTCACTCACACACCTTTCCAGAGGAAGGGTGCTGCCCAGAGAGACCCAGTAGGGCTGGGGATGGTGTACTGTTTGCGCTGCAAAACCCTTATACTGACAGCAATGTGGGAGCTGCAACCCGATCGACAGTCATTCCATGGATCGGGATTTTGCAGTGCCTGCTATATTGCCGCTCCAGGGGTGTGGCACTGTTTCCCCCCCTACACCTCTGACCTGGAGATGATTATATTATTTTCTGGGGGGAGTGCGGGGGTAAAGCCCCCCTCAAACAGCCAGGATGTGCCCTGGTGCTTTGCCGCGATTGTCATCAGGCGGCACGATTGCTGGGTAACATGGTTGTCATCGGCATTTTGTTGTCAATATAGTGTCGGTCGACAAGATGGATGTTAAATCGACATGGTTAAACCGCTGGGAGACAGGGGATCTAGAGGGACAAAACGTGAAAAAAAAAATCAATAAAAACATGGAACTTTTTCCCTTCATTGTCTAATTTGCCTTCATAGTTTGTTTTTTTTTTTCTCCTCCCACAGCCCCCCCCTGGCTGACCACTCCTTCAGGCCACCTCAGCCCCATGGCCACCCTCTTCTACCAGTCACCATCCTGCCACCCCCACAACCTCCTACCGATCCCCCAGGTGACCCACCATAAACCTTCATTGGATGGGTCACCCCTTACGGGGGAGAAGTGCCCAAATGCACAACTACTTAGCCCTGGGATCAGTGGTGGGGTGGTCAGCAAGGGCTATCCTGGGTTTCATGGCATGCTGGGGACTGGTGGCCATCATCCGGTCAGCCATGGGGCATTTTCACTCTTTCTGGCCTGCCTACTCAACCCTGATTGGGCCTGTGGGAGTGACAACCTGCGGCGGGGATGTGCGGGGTGTGTCTTGAGGCTACACATCCTCCTAGCCCATCTCCAATCTGCCTGCAGGTGCCAAGGTCCTGCCCCCCCCAGGAGGAAAGTGTGAACCCCTCCCTGCCAGTCTCCGCTCCTGGCACCCAGGCTCGGGGCACGAACCCCTTCGCTCGGTGCCACGGAGCCGGCTGCCTTCATAGTTTTAACATTAGACAAAAATGGTCCCTTTTTGATTATTATTCTCTTTATCATTCACTTCCCTCCAGGTCCCTACCCCCCACCCACCCCTAGCCACAATCAGGGCTGCTGCAGCGTACCCTTATTACGGTCAGCCAGAAAGGCAGGTGAGCAACTGCATTCACAGCTGAGGCCAATGCTGTTTCTTGGTTGGCCAACAGGGTCATGACAGGCTTGGCTCTCAGCCTATCCCAGGTACGAATCCGTGGGAAACATATGCAAACCCTAATATCCTAGTTGTTAGGCCGATGCAACCACATGACTGGGTGGGCCCACCAAAACAGACTTCAGCATTTATTTCACTTCATGATGGCCATTTTCAGCAAGCAAGGGGCTTAAGATTTATTAAGGAATAATGCACGACAAGGCATGTTTTGTGCTGGGATAATGTCATGCCTTGAGTAGCCGGGCACAGGGCTGTAGATTTTTTGCATCCAGCACCCAAGAAATGATCTTATCCCCAAAACGCACACCCTCGAATTCATTATTGCAGTTATAAAATAGCTTACTTGTGAAAGAAAAAAAAGATGAAGAAAAGGGGGAAATCTTTTTTTTTATACATACATTTAATTGCTTTTTGAATATGCATGATATTGTACTGGAATATCACTGATGAAGGTCAGCACTGACCAATCAGAGCCCAGGAATTTTCCTTGCCATTCTATGTTGTTTTACGGTTTATTTTCAGGGACAGCTCTGCTGAGATGAAACCTCTTGCTTTCAGTGGGGACTTGCTGCTACCCATTTCCATAGATGGGGAGACTGGAGCACTGGGAGGTTGCGTGACTTACTCATGGTTGCACAGTGTGCACTGGGCTCTGATGAGATTTGAACCTGTGATTTCCTGGTTCCCAAGCCAGTGCCTGCACCATTGTAGTTTGGCGGGGGATCTTGATTCTTAAAATAGCAGTGCAAAGAAACTGGGCAAGATCAAAGGAGATAAGGGGGCGTGTGAGGAGGAGGACCATGTAAAAGCATCTATCCTAAATAGATACTTCTGCTCAGTATTTACTGAAGAGAAGGTAGGGCACAGCCACAGCTCAGCACCATGGACACGGGGGGGGGGTGCACTAGTCCCTTCACAAATAAAGGGTCCTACAAGAGCTCGATAAGCTCAGGATGGACAAGACAATAGGACCTGATGGCATACATCCCAGGGTACTAAAGGAGCCAAGGGTGGAACTAGCAGAGCCATTATCAGAACTGTTTAGTGAGTCTCTGAGCACAGGAGAGGTCCCAGAAGACCGGAGAAGGGCTCATGTGATCCCGCTCCACACGAGTGGTAGCAGGGAGGAGGCAGGGAACTACAGACCAGTCACTCTTACCTCAGTAGTGGGCAAGGTTATGGAGGAACTCCTTAAGGAAAGGATAGTGCAGCACCTGGAATCCATAGGAGCACAGGATCCAAGACAGCATGGGTTTACAAAAGGAAGGTCCTGTCAAACTAATCTCATAGATTTCTTTGACTGGGTAACCAGAGTGGTGGACCAAGGGGGAGCAGCTGATGTCGCCTACCTTGACTTCAGCAAAGCTTTTGATACAGTTCCACATAGAAGATTGATTAATAAGCTGGGTAGACTCAGAGTGGGTCAGAAGTTGGTCAACTGGGTGGCAAACTGGGGCAGGCAGAAAACAGAGAGTGGTGGTAAACGGAATACAGTCAGAGGAAATGCAAGTCACAAGTGGGGTACCTCAGGGATCAGTCCCAGGGCCAGTCCTCTTCAATATCTTCATCAGTGACATTGCAGATGTACTGGAGGGTAAGGTTTGTCTGTTTGCAGATGACATCAAGATCTGCAACAGAGTAGATGATCCAGATGGTGTGGGCAGAATTAGAAGAGACCTGGATAAACTAGCAAAATGGTCAGAAGAGTGGCAACTGGGATTTAATGCAAAGAAGTGCAAGATCATACACATAGGGAAGAGAAACCCTGAAGCCGCCTATAGGCTGGGAGAGGAGTTGCTGGCAGTCACAAGGGAAGAAAGAGACTTGGGCATCATCCTCACAGATGACCTGAAATCATCCAAGCAGACCACTAAAGCAGTAGGTAAGGCTAGAGGGATGTTGGGGTGTATTAGTAGGGGTATCACAAGTCGTAAGAGGAAGGTAATAATCCCTCTTTATAAGACACTGGTTAGGCCCCATCTGGACTACTGTGTGCAGTACTGGAGGCCACACCTTCACAAGGACGTTAACCAAATTGAGGCAGTCCAGAGAGGGCAACCAAAATGGTGCAGGGACTGCATCAGAAGCATATCAGGACAGATTAGCAGAGCTCAGTATGTACCTTAGAGCAAAGGGAGGGAGAGAGGTGATATGATCGAAACACTCAAACACCTTAAGGGCATTAACAAGGTGAAGAGTCTAACATGTTTCAATATAAGAAAAATAGCAGGACAAGAGGACACAGTATGAGATTTGAGGGAGGCCGATTAAGGGGTAATGTGAGGAAGTTCTTTTTCACAGAAAGGGTGGTGGATGCATGGAATGGCCTTCCTCAGGAAGTGGTGGATATGAATACAGTGCAGAGCTTCAAACATGCATGGGATAGGCATAAGGGAGCAATACAGATGAGTATGAATAGATAGGCCATTAACAGAGCAAAGGCCGATAGCACATTTATAAGATAGAAAAAGAAATGGGCAGACTGGATGGGCCTTGTGGTCCTTATCCATGGTCAACTTCTATGTTTCTATGTAAGAATTTTGCCCTACCTTTTTTCCCCCCACTATAAAAGATGCTGGGCATCAAAGCTGGCCCTGTGGCGCAGAGGGCTGAGGCATCTAGCCATACCTCGCACCACGCTGGTGACCCAGGTTCAGGAATGACCTCAAGTCATCAGTGAGTCAGCCGAGGGGAGGATAGGAGCAGGATTGAGCCACCTACCAGCAGCTCTCTTCTTCTAGGTGGATGCCATCCCTCCCATAGCCCTGTCACCACCAGTTGGAGGTCCGATGGTGGCACAGGCAGGGAAGGGGGTGGCTAGTAGGGTGGGGCTCTCTGCAGTGCCTGGCGTGTGCATGTCTCCACACACGTACGTCAGCGCCCCGTATACGAGTGGGTAGGGACAGGAAAGAAAATGGGGAAAAAAAACTACAAAAATGCAAATAAAAAAAAAAGAAAAAGATGCCAGACATCTTCCAGTTTTATTTGGTGGTACAATTTTCTAATTCCACCAAAATGTGAGTATGTTATAAATGTTTTAATATCATTTTTTTTTCTTAAGAAAAGGAGATGACCACCACATTTTACATAGAAATAACATTGTAGACCTGACAAGAGTTAGGATCAAGAAAATAAAAACAAAAGACCCCTGGTGCACAGCATAGGAGGTACTTAGACAAATGCACGTGGCAGGTATGTTAACATTTTTATTAACTGTAGCTGAAACTAGCTAGTTTGGAAAAAAAAAATTTCACTGCACTGCTGCTTTAAGGTGGTCATGGTGTTCAAAACCAGATGTATACTTATGTCAACTTGTATATGTATTGGGGGGGGGGGTCGCTGGTGGCATCCCACCAAATCTGATCCAGAAGGTACCAATTAAAGTGCATTTTAGAGGTCTGGAAATTGTACACTTCATGTCAGAGAGATGAAGATACTGCATTACATATCCTGGGAAACAAATGAAAAAGGAGGTACTCAACTGTGCCAAACAATGATCCCATAATTAAGCTACATAACTGTGAACTGAGGGATCTTGGGTTCGAATCCCACCACAGATACTAACTTTCTTGACCTCTTGTAATTCAGCCCTCTCTCCCTATTCTAGCTATAAAACTGGGAGAAAGCAATATTCCATCATTAGCAAGACGTTATTCCACAGGTGAAGTGTGAAATGAAACCAAATTGCCACAGGGGTAGATCTGCTGGGGTGGAGTAGACAACGAAAGAGTGCTTGGACACATGCTGCCCCTGGATAATGCCAGCATTTTACCATGGCACTTCAGCAGGTTTGGGGGGATAAGAACCCATATAACCCCCCAAACCCCCACTTCTCAACCTATGATACCAGCCCAAGGCAATTAGCGGTCAGTCAAGAAGGAACTGAAAAACATACTATACCTGTTCGTTGTAAATCTCCAGATAGGAGGCACTGAGGGTGAAGTCTGTTGTCTTAGACTGGATCTTTTCCAAAAGATACACAAATGACCTCCTCATCAACCCATAGAGGTTCCGATCCTGCTGCCCACCAAACTATGGAGAGAAATGCCTAGAGGTCAGCATCTGAAAAAACATGGAAACCTGCCAGTCATCTCCTTCAAATCTTTGGTTTATTTGATTGTTTTTGGAGGGCTGTGGCATTGCAGCCTATCGCTGGTGATCACTCTGTAAGTCCCCCCCCCCCCACCGCTACCCCACTGAGAGGAAATGAGAAGTCAATGCAGGGCTGTCTTTAACATGGAAATGGAATGTTGGGAAAAACACTGTACACTTTTGCCTTCCACTGCACCTATCAGGCACTTCCAGGGTGATGATATTCCATCTGAGCTCTACCCAGAGGAAGGGAGAGCCTGCTATTTTGCATTTGTCTGTTGCACTGATCACTTCCATTGTGTCCAGTGGCTTCCTGGCCTCCTCCCAGTCACCTAGCCTAAGACGGCTACCCCCCCTCCCCCACTGCACAAGTCCCATCACCTCCCAACTCAATCCAGGCCTGAAACAACTCCCACCCACTGCTCAAGGCCTGCTTGTCTCCTGGCTCAACCCATGCCCTAAAAAAAAAAAAAACCTCCCACCTGCTGTGCATATCCCACCCATCTCTTCGCCTGCCAGCTAACTCTCTTCAATGGCTGAAAAGCCCACCTGTCAGCAAATCCCCTCCAACGGCCAAGATGACCACTCACCTGCAGACTCCCTCTCAGGTCAAGAAGTCAGACCACCACCTGGCCCACTAGCAAACACCCCCCACTTCTGAGAAACCTGCCCGCCACCTGACTCACTAGCTAACATCCTCCTATTGTAGAGACATCCACCTGCAACCTGACTCACTAGAAAAAAAAAACTCCTATTGCAGAGAAGCCTGCCCACTACCCACTTTGCCATTCATTTATTTATTTAAAGAATCGACATTGCAACCCTTTGAGTCAGCGACTCATTTACAGAGGCTCCATGTCATAGAACAGTGTAGACAAACATATAACAAGATACATTGGTGGTGTAGAAAACACCTAAAAACACTGGTTACACTTTGTCAGCTAACTACGCTGTAACTGTATTGCAATTGTAATGTAGTTGCATGCAGCAAATGTAACTGTAGTGTTATAATCCTATTTATTTATTTAAGTGTTCCATGGGCACGGTGGGGACTCTTCCATTCACAGCTGTGACTTTCAGTGTTCCCTGGACCTGGGGGTACTATTGAACTTGCATTGGTGTCACTGTAGTGCCACCCCAGCTCAGATGGGACTTTAGAATTTGCAGCTATGATGTTCCTGTGTGCCCAGGGCCGGATGGGGACTTTTGAATTTGCTATGCCATTCCCATGTCCCCTGGGCCCAGAGAGGACTTCCCATGTTATAGTGATGTCTGTCACCTGTAGGTAACAGGCCAAACAGATAAAGATCAAGTGACAAAGAATTTAGTTTTCATGAAAATGTTCTTAGTAATGAAGAATTAGGAGAGGAATAAATATGGGAAATATCTGAATCATATGTACAATTCTTTCTAAATCTTATTCATAGATTTTGTTGGCAGATAAGGGTCTCCTGACCCACCCGATCTGTCCATATTATCCCCCAATAGTGCTATCTAAGCCACTACGGGGGGGGGGGGTGTCTTCTACCCCCCCCCTCGGTTATCCAAGATACCCATGTGTTTATCCCATGCACACTTAAAACCTGTGACTGTATTTGCCCCCACCACCTCTGCTGGGAGGCTGTTCCAATCATCTACCACTCTTGTGAAGAAGAACTTCTTCACATTTCCCCTGAGCCTACCCCCCTCCCCTCAAAATTTATATTGTGACCCCTCATCTTAGAACATCTTTTTCTCTGGAAAATACTCTCCTCCTGCACCTTATTTATTCTCTTGAGATATTTGAATATCTTTATCATATCCCCCTGCCTCCTCCTGTCCTCCAGGGAGTACAAGTTTAATTCCCTAAGCCTCTCTTCATTGGTCTTCTGATGTAGGCCCTGCACCATTTTGGTTGCCGTTCTCTGCTCCATCTCCATCCTTTCCCTGTCCTTTTGAAGATGGGGCCTCTAGAACTGCACCCAGTACTTGAGGAGCAGCCTTACCAATGAAGTATAAAGGGGAAGTATTACCTCCCTCCTTCTGCTGGTGATACTCCCTCTGTATCCAAGCATCTGGTTAGCCTTTCCCACTGCCTTCCCACACTGCTTCACCATCTTAAGGTCATTGGTAATGATGATTCCAAGGTGCCTCTCTCTTGCCTCATGACCTCGAGTTCCTCTCCCCCAAGTGTGTACTCCACCCCAGGTTCTCATGTCCCAAGTGCAGAACCTTGCACTTCTTTGCGTTGAATCAAAGTTGCCACCTTCTTGACTACTCTTCTAACTTTTCCAGGTCCTCTCTTATCTTTTCCACTCCCATGTGTCCATTCTGTTGCAGATCTCTGTGTCATCTGGAAACAGGTATACCCTCCCTGCCAGTCCCTCTGCCATGTCACTAACACAGATGGTGAAGAGTATAGGACCCAACACTGACCCCTGAGGTCCCCGCTAGTCACCCTCCCCAGAGTACACCCCATTTACCACCACTCTTTGACTCAAATGTTTCCCTGTGATGTCCAAGGCATTTTATGATTTCAAGCCCAGGGCATCAACAGGCAGGAGTGGAGAGGAGGAGGACTGAGAGTCCCAAAGGATGCTGGCTTCCAGGGAGGGAAGGTTGTGCCTACTACTGCAACACCACCAACTGGGGCTCAGGTGTGTTGGGATGGAGAACATGTATGGACAATGGTGCCATTCACTGGCACCTGATGGCATCACATAGTACACTCTGAGGGTAAGGAGAAAAAAAAACAAGGAACAGTATGCCACGGTGGTAGCAGGGAGCTGCCCTGGGAGAGTCAGTCCTGTGGAGCTCTACAGGATAGGTAGGTGGCCCTTGGCAGCAGCCAAAGGAGGATCTGGTCATCGGAGACCAGGAGGTAAAAATAAAATTAAAAACAGAGTCACAGTTTCATCAGTCTTTACATTAATATTTGTTGTACTTCTGAGCAGGTCCAGAACGTCTGAAAATAGTCCACTCTCATATTAGAGTTTATATAGAATCAATTGCGTCACTTGAACCAAAATGTTTGCTTACCGTTGGTAAACTACAAATATAACTGTAGGCTTCCACTTAAAAAAAAAAAGTGTCCCCAAGCCGGCCAGGTAGTGCTGAGGGTTGAGGCATCTCTGCCTTACCCCATGCTATGCTGGCATCCTGGGTTCAGGAACGACCTTGGGTCATCGGGGTGCCAGCAAGGGGGGGGAGAGTGGAGCAGGATCGAGCCTAGTGACGCTCCTCTCCAGGAGTGGGAGGTCACCCTCCTGTAGTCCTGCCATCTCTGGGTGGAGGTCTGGTGGCAGCACAGGTGGGTATGGGTGACTGGTAGGGTGGGGCATCCCACAGTGAGTGGTGGCGTGCACGTGCCTCCACACATGCGCACTCGTGCCAGGGACACACAGATGACCGGGCATAAAAAAAAAAAAAAAAGGGAGGGGGATGGGTAAATAGAATAATGAAAAAAGTGTCCCCTCTGGCATAAACTGTTAGAAGCGTCGGTACTACTTATGAGTCACAGTTTGGGGGTGTGCATAATGAATACACGCCCTCTTCATTGTGCCACCATCTGATTACGATATGCACAAGTGCCATCTCGCACTGCAAGGGAGTAGGTTTCCACCCCCTCCTCAAAAAGAGTTTGACACAATGTAAATCAGTAGATGTTAGCTGGTGCTGTCAGGGATAGCATGTGCTAGTAGAAGTGGTGGTATGTAGGGTGATACTACAGATTGTAGTGTCACCTGTTGTGTCACTCCTTTTTCCATTGCAAGACTTTCATAGTAACCAGTGGTATCCCCCCATCCCAAACCCTGTTCCAGTCATTCCCTGCTGTCCAGTGACTCCCCCACAAACTACCAATGCACACCCCCTTTCTGATGCAGTCTGTCGTGAACAACAGATCCAACTCTCCCCATTGCAACTTCCCATCAGTACTGATACTATCCCCCTTTGCCATTGTATTCCCCATCCCTGTTAACAATGCAGTCATCATCCTCCTACTACCAATGCAATGCCCCATTTGTGTTATTCCTGACATACAGTGCTCTCCACCTGTTCCCAGTCATGTCTGATCCTCAAGTACTCCAATCTTGCATGGTTGCAAGAGTATTTATGGAGTTAAAACAGGCAGTAACTCAGTGTAACCACGGAAGCTTGCAACCTGGGCTGTAATGCTGCCTGTGGCCTTGTTGGCCATTATAATTCTTAGCCCTCTGCCCCTCATCCCAGCTGATTGTAAATGTCTTTGTGGGTGCCCAGGAAGAGTCTGTAGTATCATACGTCTTATTTATATGAGTTTCCATGCCCAATTTTAAATATTTTCCAAGATCAGAAATTCCCTTGGGACATTATCTGTAATTGCCTTTGTAAGGGTATAATGATGAAATGGAAAATACTAGAAACAAAATCTGAAAGTTTGCGAATAAAGTTTTGGTTAAGATCTAGAATGTTCTCAGTTGACTATTTTGGAACAGTTTCTGGAACCCTAGAAAAGAACGTTTTTAGGGGTGTTACTTAAGTAAAATATGGTGTCTGTTTTGTTGAGTTTTGTGGGAGCATAAATGTGGTTTTAGGATATAGTAGCCCACCCTAGCCACTGACCTAGCACTCAATCAGTGGTCCAAGTTTCTGCGTACGCCAGCTGAAGGATTGAATGGAAAAAAATATGCGTGTCTGTGTATATGCGTGCATGCGTGTGTGTGTACATGCACACACTTATGTATTTATTTATTCAATTTAGGTCCCTTTTTCAGGAGCGACCCAGAATTAGTTACAGAGGATACAGGTACAAAAATGGACAGAACATGGTACATCAGCACAATAGGAAGAAATTCAAGCACAGAAATCATGCAGACATTGTAGCAAAATTAGTTACAGGTGAAGACAGTTACATAGTGTAATAGGTAGCAGTACAACTGGAGAAGACTATTACAAGAAAAGTCAAGGGTAGCAGTACAAGGGAAGGGTGATACTTAATACGGTAGTCGTAACTTAGGCTGGCAGGGACCTAGCGTTTGAGATAGGGTACGCCCCTTATTGACAAGAGCAAATGCTCACTTCTAGTAAGTGAGCACGGAGTCCATTGCGGAAAGTTCAAAGGGAGGAGGCTTCCTGTAGGAGGGGAGGAAGTTCGTTCCATAGGGCAGGGGCAGACATGGCAAAGGACTTGCTGCCGGTAGTGGTTCAAACCTTAGGCGTCTCTAGTAGGTTATGCCCAGAGGTACGAAGGGTACGCACTGAGCGCTTGGGGACCAGGAGACTGGGCAGACTATCTGGGGATTTGCAGTGTTGGAGCTTGTAGGTGTGACAAAGCAAGGGGGTACTGAAGGTGACCAGCTAGGGAGAACCATTGTAGAGAAGCAAGGGTATCGCAGTGGTGCCTTCATTTGTGAGACTGAGACGTGAACCAAGCTACTTTGTTGTAAAGAACCTGCAGCCTGCTCATTTTCTGTTTGGCCAACCCCTGAAGTATAGTGGCAGTATAGTTCAGGGTAGGAAGAAGGAGACTGTTGGCTATGGTGATTCTTGATTCAGGGATTAGCTGGTCATTCAGGTGGTACAGGAGGCCCAGTTTGCAGTGCACCATTTTGGTTACCTGGTCTAAGTGAGTCTTTAGAGTGAACCCCTGATCAAGGGTTAGCCCCAGGTATTTGAGGGAACTCACTACTTCAATACGGCTGCCAGAGGCTGAGGTCAGTGGGAGTAAGGCACTCCGGTCTGAGCCAAGTTTCTCTGTCCAAATAGCATTGCCTTGGTTTTTGAGGCGTTTAAGACCAGCTTATTTTCTGTAAGCCAGGTCTCTAACTTAGAAAAGTCAGCTTGTAGATGGGGTCCCAGATCAGAGGGATTTCACGGGGACCGGTAGATAACAGCATCATCTGCTTATTGGACGACCAGGCTGCCACCATAGTGGGAGTTAAGGTCATTAACGAATAGCGAGAAGAGGAGGGGGCCAAGTATAGAACCCTGACACACCCCCTCGTAAAGGGGGAGTGGATCTGAGGTCACGCACATCCACCTGACCTGCTGGGAGCGACTGGATAGATAGGAGGTGAACCAGGAAAGGGAATGCTGATGCAGTCCAAAGGAGGCCAGTTTGAATAGCAGGAGCTTGTGGTCGACTAGGTCAAAAGCCTTACAAAAATCAATGAAGACAGCACCTGTGGGGAGCCCTTTGTCTATGGCTCCCAGTACATCAACTGTAACTTTTATAAGGGCTGTATCAGTGCCATGATTTTGCCTAAAGCTGTGTTGGGTGGGGGCTAGTAGTCAATTAGCCTCCAGGTAGTCTCGGAGATGACAGTATACTAGCCTTTCCTGAATCTTGGCCAGAGCACAAAGCAGCGAGATCAGCCTGTAGTTACCAACGGATTCCCTGGGACCCCCTTTGGGGATAGGAGCAACAACGGCCCACTTCTAGGTATTGGGTACAGTGCCTTCAAGCAGTGATCTGTTAATTAGCCATGTAATAGGTAGAGCGATGGCTGGTGCTGCCGCCTTTAGTAGTTTAGGATATATGCCATCAGGTCCTCCAGGGCCTTTGATTTTGATGTGCTTTCAGAGTGGTAGTACCTCTTTGACCTTAACTAGCCACAGGTGGAAGAGAGGCCTTGCAGGGCAAAGATCCTCTGAGCAGGGGGGCAGAGTAAAGGTAGGATTAAGGTTAGACTTGTAATCCTCGAGGTTGGTGAAGTAACTGTTGAAGGCAGCAGCAATTTCATGACTGTCATCAGTCATAAGGCCATTGATCTCAATAGGGCCAGGAGAGGAGGACTTGTTGCCCTTTAGCAGGTCATTGATGTGGGACCAGAATGATCGAGGGTTGACAAGAGCAGCTTGCAGGAGATGCTTGATGAAATCTCTCTTTGCCATCTTAGAGGAACGTTTGCACTCGTTCCTTAGTTGTTTATAGGCCATAAGGTCAGCAGGCAGTGCAGACTGTTTGTGACGCTTCCATGCCTTGTCTCGGTTCACCATCAAGGATATGAGCTCTGTGGTGATCCATCTGTGGCAGCTGCCCTTAGCCTGGAGTTTTCTAAGTGGGGTGAAAAGGTTTGCTGCAGAGATGAAGGAGTTCTGGAAGAAGTCCAGGGCTTCTTCAAGAGTTGGGAGGAGCCGTACCGGAGACCAGTCAAGGTTGCCGAGGTATGCATTGAAGGCAGCCTCCAAGAATTTGGAATAGTCTCAGGTAGAGAATATCCTTGGAGGCACTCGGGGGGAGTGGTTTTTCCAGATGCAGAAGATGGGTGAGTGGTCACTAAGAGCATCAGCCATGATACCTGCAATCGCAATGTTGGAGGGGTGAGACACCAGAGCCTAATCAATGGTAGTGTGGTTCCCTGTTTTGTAGTTGGCCCTAGTCTTTTCAGTGATAATTTGCTCCAGGTTAGTGTCTAGAAGCAAGGTTTTGAGGGACTACTCAGAGTCCTTTGCCCAGTTGAGACTGAAGTCCCCCAGGATCAGGAGTTCTGAGGTGACCGAATCAGCAAGGGCCTTGGTGATATTTTCCAAGGCTTGTAGGGACACCTTCGGAGGGTGGTACAGGCAGCCAACCATAAGGCGTTTAGTATTGCCAAGGGTAATTTTTATAAAGATTGATTCACCGCCCGCATGAGCAGTGCGGGTAATTGGGCAAGGGCTGTATTAAGGGAGTCCCTTGCATATATGAGAATCCCTCCCCCTTTTTTGTCCTCCCTATCCTTATGGAAGGTGGTGTAGCCAGTCAGTGCTACCTCGTGGGGTAGGGTGTGAGGCTTAAGCCATGTTTTGGACACAGCCAGAATATCTGGGTTGTAGAGAGCCATCCAGTTCTGAACCTCCTGCATTTTTGGGTGGAGGCTGCAGACATTCATGTGGGCAATTTTTAGGCCCTTGGTAGATGCCCAGAGTAGGTCATGTGGTGAGTCGAGAGCAACATTGGTTATGGGAGGGCCTGGATTAGGTTCAGTGTCACCCAATAGAAGCTGCAGGAGTGACAGAAGCAATAGAGCTGAAGGGCATAGAGGGAGCAATTCCCCTCTGCAGTGCTTTGTATGGAAATGTATGGCCAGGTAGTAGGTGCCCTTTTTAGCAAGTATATGGGACAGAAAAAGTGGATGAACCTTATATTCAGCTGGGTAGCTCTGTATGACGGGACGGGGGGTGAGTGATGACATGGATCAGGGAACCCTGTCCTGGGAAGGCACATAAGTCTGTCAACCCACACAAGAGAAAGAATGTATAGAGAGACCAGGAAAGGGGCTCTGATTGATAGCCCTGAAAGGTGCTTCCGTTTGGGAATGTAAGTGTGTGCAGAGTGAATGTGGGGGTCCGTAGATCCAGGGGACGGCATTACGGAGGGAGAAGTAGGAACAGAACTAATTTAGAAAGGAGGGTGGATTTATTTTTATCCTTTTCATTTTACACGTAAGAGAGTTACCAGTCAAGCATTAGACAAGCTGGAGCACAGAAATGATAGTTCGACCTCTTGTGGCACCTTCTGATAAGCTGCAAGTGGAGAAATGGGGTGATTGGCTCACAGCACCTATAAAAGCAAATGCCCACCAAGGGTGGTGGCAGAGCATCGGTGGGGATTCTCCGGAGCAAATTCACGGCTAGCCACGGGGGAAAATAGCTGAGGATTGCCAAGTCAGACAGAGGTATCTATAGAAGGGCTTGATTCCATTTCTGTTGGGGGCTCCGTTTCTGTAGGGGGCTCTTCAGTGAGGTGCCCCAGAGTGACCTCCCACTTGGAGAGGGGCCAGACTGTGCTGTGCCATAGTTCTGGATTCCTATGCTGGACTGGGGGGAGAGAGAGAGAGAGGCAGAGATTAAATAAGGCACCAGCAGGGGTTTACTGAGAAGGGGAAGGGGGTGGGAGAACGATTTCAGGATTATGCAGAAATGACAGAAAAGAAACGCAGGCAAACTGAAACTTGGCTTAATTATAATACATTAATACTGAAACTAGGCTTGACTGGTAACTTTAAGGAAGGAAAAAAATGCAAAACTTTAACCGAAAAATAGTGAAGAAGGATTGCTAGAAAATAAATAAAAACTATCTCCACATGTGGGTTGACTTAAAGTCATAAGTCTTAAGGAGAATAAGATAGCAGTCCAGTGTTGTTTAAAATAAAAAAGGTGCCAACAAGTTCTCCGGAGCAAATTCACAGCCAGCCGCGGGGGAAAATAGCTGAGGATCCCCCAGTCAGACAGAGGTACCTGTAGAAGGGCTTGATTCCGTTTCTCTTGAGGGCTCCGTTTCTGTAGGGGGCTCTTTGGTGAGGTGCCCCAGAGTGACCTCCCGCTTGGGGGGGGGGTCGAGCTGTGTCATGCTGTAGTCCTGGATTCCTGTGCTGGACTGTAGAAGGGCTTGATTCCGTTTCTGTAGGGGGCTCTTCGGTGAGGTGCCCCAGAAAGACCTTCTGCTTGGGGGGGGTGCGCTATGCCGTACTGTAGTCCTGGATTCCTGTGCACCATACTTGATGTTCTGTATGTGTGTATGTATAGCTATGTGTAAGTAATAAGCCATGACAGGGTGTGCAATTGCCCATAGTCTAATGTCCTTCCTCCCCCCTTTTTCTCTTTCCCCATTCACTACCAAGCATTACAATCTCTCCACTCCTCCTCTTCTCCCGCCTCATTTTTCACCCCTCCTTTCCCTCCCACTCCTTCCACTACCATCCCCCCACCAACCCTCTCCCTCTCTATCCCTTCCCCCCATTCCCCATCATTTCCACCTTAACATTATACCCACTCTTCTGGCTTCCTCTTACTCCTCCCCCCTCCTTCCTATTCTCCTCCTCCTCTTCCTCCTCCTCCTTATCTTACCCCATCACTATGTCCCCTTCCACTCCTCTATACTTTATTCCTAACCCCAATCCATTCCCCTTCTTTTATAAACCTCCCCATTTTCCTCTCCCTTCCTCCTTTATCTCTTCCCCTTCTCTCTTTCCTCCCTCAGTTTTCTCTCTATTTGCTCCTCGCTGTTGCCCCCTCTCCAGTTTTAATGACCACTTCCTACCCTGTCCTGTTACTAATGTTCAGCCTGTGAGTGCTGGGTTCCCCCACACATAGCCAGCCTTAAGGATAGGCGAACTAGGTGGCCGCCTAGGGAGCCATTCAGTGGGGGGGGCGTCACCATCAGACAAAGTAACATTTTGTAACCGTTTTTTTTTTTTTTGCAAGTGACTTGGATGAAATGAAAATTAAAGAGCAGCTGACACCTTCAGGAGAACTCTAACTAAACCTAATATTTAGACACAGTTTCGCTTGTTTTTCACATTAGGTTTGTATTGCTGCTCCCCATTATTTATTACTGAGGTCACTTGCAGAAAAATTGGATCTTTGCTCCTGAAGACTTTCTCTATTACTGTTGCTTTCTACCTACTGGAGGTCATAATGTACTCCTTGTGACATCACAATTACTGTCATGGCAACTGATTGTGATGTCACAATAGAGGATTATGACTTGAAGCAGGGAGCCAGCTATAGAGGTAGATGGACTCTAAAGGAACTCTAAGTGATAAAGATCACACATTCATACAAATTTCCACAGTATTAAATAACATGGAGGAGAAATCTAAGGGATATAAATGGAATGCAAGTAGAATTATACCTAATTATCATGGTTTTTAAAGTTTTCCTTGTGGTGTCAGTAGCTCTTTTACATGGCCAGATTTGGTGTCATTTGGGGGGGAGGGGGTGAAGACCCTTCCATCAGATTTGTGGCTGCATGTCTGCCTGCCTGATCCACCCATAAAAGAGCCACTCCCATTTCTATTAGATCTCTGCAGCTGTCTGTTTTATGTTTCGTGCCAGAGTGGCTGGAATGCATGCACCGAGTGGTGTGTACTGGGAATGGCTGGCATTTGGTATAATCAGTTCTGGTGATGCGTGCAGACAGCAGTGAGGCAGTAAGGGATTGAGTGGCTGTGTTAGCGAGTGGCGAGGGAGAGCTGAGTTTGGTTTTAAACTTGCAAAAGAAACGAGACAAACCCCAAAGAGGACTGGAGGTCAGTGTGTAGGGCAGGGGGAGTGTAACAGGGGGTCCTGTTGTGAAGTATAAACAATCACTTCAAGATGCAATAACCCCCCCCCCCCATTATTTCTTTTCACTCTATCCTATCCTCTATTATATTTCAATATCTATCCTATACTTTCTTGTCAGGGTGGCCAACCTGGCAATCTTCTATCTATCCTTTACTGTCCCTTTTTTCTCTTTTCTGTCAGTACTAATTGCATCTTGTTAAAATAAAAACAATACTTATATATTGAAAAGCTATGCTCAGCAAACCTTCAGTGGCTACTGGGAGAAGCAGTCCAACAAGCTCAGTGTCCCAAAACAAATGTCAAGAAGGAGCTGTTTCATTTGTAAACAAAAGAGCCTCTAAACAGCAGAGGGCTGAGTTGAGAAGCAAGTGTCTGCTGCAACTTCAGCTAGTAAGTTAGAAGCAGTGGCTGTAAAACTAAGGAAACTGGAACAAATAAAAGGTATTGTACTAAAATAAACTGTTACCTGAGTGCCCATGTTAGTTGCAGAGGTCCTTCTATAGAGCAGGCAACTCATGAAATGGTAGCTTATATGGTCTCAAGGAGGAGTGATGTCAGAAGGGGGAGGAGCTAAGCTAATGCTCTGACATCATAGTCCTATAATTAAGTCTATACTTTTGTTTTAGGACCTTGTGAGGAAATAAATGCTTTTTTGGGGTAAACCCTTGAAGTGCTAGAATGATACTAGTTGGTTTAATATATATAAGCTTGAAAATGCCATTGTTCATCTTAATTAAGATATCACATGATTGATGAGGTCACCCTGTGGCATTATAAAAGGTTCCTCTAGGGGAACCAAGGGAGATAGGTGGTCAGTAAGGTTCTGGCCAAGAGAGAGAAGGTTCTAAGAAGAAATCGTGCAAGTTTCCACATTGTTTGAGAGAAGGGAAAGAACTCAGGAATTCTGTAATTGTTTTATTTTGCAAGAATTATCTCCTGATGTTTGAAGAGGTGTGACGGATTAACACCATTCATTTTTCCTTTCTGTATATATAAAATTTAGTATTTTTTTTCTTCTTTTTGAATAAAATGATAAATGCAGACATATGCATTTTTTATGCATCCTATCTGGTTGTATGATCTGTTTATTGGGACCCACACTACCACTACTGGTGTTAGAAGTGGGATTCCAACCTCTGGGGTGTCAGAAGGTACTCCAGAGGGGGTGTTGCGCTGAAAATACCCTAGCAGATGCAACAACCAGAACAAGTGGAGTTGGATGCATTACATCTGACCAGGTCTGTCAGATTGAAGACTGGTGTCCAGTTGTTGCCAGGGATCGAACCTGCTACCAAAGAAAGATGGAAGAAGGAGCCACAGCTGCAGCTGGTAATCCAAAGAAGGAGGAAAGTCAGATGACCCCAGCACCAGAGGATCCAAGTGAACTACTGAAATGGCTTTGTTTACGCAAACTTGAGATGTAGCGCCAGAGAGAAGAAGACCAGAGACAGAGAGATGAAGACCGGAGGATACAGGCCGAAGAGAGATGGAGACAAGATGAAAAATGGACGGCAACCTTAAAAGCTATTCAGGACATGACCCAGGGGCAGATGGGGAGATCTGTTACTAGAGACATTAAATTAAGTAAGTTGACAGAGGTGGATGATATTGAGGCCTATTTGACAACTTTCGAGAGGGTGGCCCAAACCTGCAACTGGCCCAGAGACCAATGGGTGATTCGTTTGGTCCCATACCTCTCAGGGCGAGGCACAACTAGTCTACAGCCAGCTAAGTGGAGCTGATAGCTCAAATTATGACAGAGTTAAAGAAGAAATTGATACATAGATATAATATCAGCACGGAGCGTACAGGCAACGATTTCGGTCTCAGAAAATGGCAAGCTTGGATACCCCAAGAGAAACCTACGCCCGTTTGAAGGACTATTGTGGAAAATGGCTACAACCCACCACAAAACTGTAGACCAAATCATGGAACTGATAATAATTGAACAATTCATCAGATATTACCTGTGGAAGTGCAATTATGGGTAAAGAACATAAACCCGAGACAGCCGAAGACACCATTAAGTTGGCTGAAGATTACCTAGCAACAAAAGCACCCAGCCAGAGGTAACCAAGGCAATCCAGGACCATCTAATGTGCTGGTAAGACCACCTTTTAATGCTTCTATTAACCAGAGACAGTTCTATCGAAGGGAGAGAGGTGGGAGAGTTCCATATGCAGAAATAATATGCCATGGTTGTCTTGGAAAAGTGAATATTGTAAGAAACTGCCCAAATAAAAGATCTGATTTAGCATCTTGCCTAGCAAATTTTGGGTATGTGACCTCTGGGGTATTGAGAACAACAGACTTTGGGTTTGCTGGACTCAGGCAGTATACAAACTTTGATCAGGGCTGATCTAGCACTGAATATGCCCAGAGTGATTCAAATACTACTGTGCTGTGTGTACATGGAGACATACACGATACCCTACAGCATGTCTTAATATAACTGTAAATCAAGAAAGCCATGACATGTTGGTAGGCCTTGTTCCATGACTCCCAGTACCTGTCATTGTTGGGCAAGACTTTCCTCATTTTGACCTTTTAATGCAGCAGCAGAAGACTTCTACAGGAACTGTTAATGTGGTTACTAGGTCCCAGGCCAAACACAAGACTTACAGGAAGTCTTTCCTTTTGATAATGGTTATTTTGAAACTGTCAGTAAGGACAAAAGTCCAAGAAGACTAGCGAAGAAAAAAAGACTTGGAATGAAATCATCAGGCTAAAGGTCAACTTAATATCCCAGAGACTCTAGGGCAAGATATTGTACAGGACCAAAAATGCGATGAATCTTTAACATCTTTATTTTTACAGGTGGACAAGGTTGGACATCCTGGACAATCTCTATTTATTATCAAAAACAATGTCCTGTATAGAGTCGTTGTAGAGACTGGTACAAATGAGGAACTTGAACAGTTAGTGGTACCCAGTAAATATAGGGAACAAATAATGCACTTGGCACATGATATTCCCATGGCTGGTCATGAAGGTAGAGACCGGACAGTACAACGTATTCTATCTCGATTCAGTTGGCTAGGGGTCCACCAGGATGTTGCGGCCTATTGTAGGTCCTGTCCCCAGTGCCAATTGGTTGCCAAGGGAGGGAAGAAAGATATGGTGCCCCTACAACCTATACCATATGTAACTACTCTATTTGACAGGGTGGCAGTGGATATGGTGGGACCCTTATTAAAAAGTTCTAGGGGAATCAGTATATTTTGGTCATTTGTGACTACACAACCAGGTACCAGAAGCAATACCAATGAGGGTCTACCGCACTCGTATTGCAGAAGAACAGGCAAAAGTCTTCAACAGGATGGGAATACCCAAGGTTATCCTGACAGACCATGTAGTAATTTTTCCTCCATCATGCTGCAAGAACTATACAAATTGCTAGGGGTATCTGCTGTTAGAACATCCCCATACCATCCCCAAATTGATGGGTTAGTGGAAAGATTTAACAAGACAATGAAATGTATGCTTCAGAAGTATGTGCAGGAGGAAGGCCAGGACTGGGATAAGTTTTTGCCCTATTTTCTGTTTGCCTATAGAGAGGTGCCTCAGGCTACTACAGAGTTATCCCCCTTTACCATGTTATATGGGCATAACCCTAGGGTCCCTTAGATGTGTAAAGGCATTGGGAACAGGGTCTAATGTAGCATGCAAAAATATACTTGAATACATGACTGCATTGAGGAAAAGGCTAGTGAAATATGTGACTATAGCCCATCAAAATGTTGACCAGAAATAACTCGAACAGAAGAACATTATGATATGGGCTTAAAGCATAAAGCATTTGAACCTGGGGAAAAAGTGTTGCTATTGTTACCCTCCACTGAAAATAAATTGCTCATGCGTTGGCAAGGACCATATGTGATCTTACACCAGGTAGGCAAGGTAAGCTATGCCATTGAGATGCCAGGGCATAGACCGGTAAAAAAGAATTTACCATGCCAACCTGCTGAGAAAATGGGTAGAAAAAACAGAAACCCCACTGTTGTATATCCAGACCGATCCTGATAAAGCAGAGCTAGATATAGTATATGACAGGATTGATAAATCTGTTACTGACACTAAAGTGCATATCAATCCTGACTTAAACCCTGCACAGAGATTAGAGATTGATCATCTCTTGGAGTATTTCGCACGTACATTCACAAAGAATCCAGGGAGAGCCAAAGGCGTAATCCATGAGATCAGAGTTAACCAAACCAAACCAATTCATCAGAAGCCATATAGATTACCAGAAAAGATCAGGCCAGAGTAGTGGCTGAGATAAAACAAATGGAACAAGCAGGAGTGATAGTTCCTTCACGAGTCCTTGGTCCTCTCCATTGAGTGGTCGTGCATAAAAGGAAGGGGCATCAGGTTATGCTTAGATTTTAGGAAAATTAATGAAGTATCTGAGTTTGATGGGTATCCGATGCCACATCGATGATCTCCTAGATCAGATTGGGTCCTGCAACATACATAAGCACCTTAGATTTAACAAGAGGTATTGGCAGATTCCATTGCCCCAAAACCCAAGAATTAACACCTTCTGCACCCTCTTGGTCTATATCAGTTCACTACAATGCCGTTCGGCCTACATGGAGCCCCAGCTACCTTTCAACGGTACATGGATCATGTCTTGAGACCTCACAAGGGCTATAGTGCTGCTTATTTGGATGATGTGGTCATCTATAGCCCCGACTGGGAGACTCATTTATTACAGCTTAGTGCTGTGATACAAAGCATCCAGGATGCTGGAATGACCATTAACCCGTCCAAATGCGCTATAGCTAAGACAGAAACACGCTATCTGGGGTTCATTATTGGACATGGGAGGATTAAGCCAGAAGTAGATAAAATTGAGCTGTAGCTAACAGTCCCTACCCATGACAAAGCGCCATGTCAGGTCTTTCCTTGGTCTGGCAAGTTATTATAGGCGTTTTATCCGGATTTTCCACCATTGCTACTCCTCTCACAGATCTGACCAAAAACATTTTCCCAATAAAGTAAAGTGAGTCCGCCTGTGATAAGGCATTTAACAAAATCAAGGCCATCCTATGCTCAGCTCGGTGTTATGTAGCCCTGATTTCACTAAATCATTTGAATTACAGACGGATGCCTCTGACACAGGCATAGGGCAGTACTGACCCAGCATCGCCAGGAGAGGAACACCCCATCTTATACCTCAGCAGGAAATTACATGAAAGAGAGAAGATATTCCACAGTGGAGAAAGAATGTCTGGCCATCAAGTGGGCAGTAGAAGCCCTGAGATATTATCTTTGGGGAAATCAGTTTACAATTATAACAGATCATAATCCCTTATGCTGGCTAAATTTGATGAAAGATAAAAATGGCCGCATTTTAAGGTGGTATTTATCATTACAGCCTTGTAAGTTCACTGTACGACATACAGCTGGTTCTCCGCATCAGAGCGCTGATTTTTTTTTTTATCACGCTTTGGTGCTGATCCAGCTAGTAACTCTGTTCCAGATATAGATAATGGAGTTGTATGTGTATCACAAGGTGCCAAGATGGCACAACCCAGGAAAAGTATGACTTGTAAACAGTATTGTCTGATTTTGAGTAGTGTTTTGAATCCTGTTTATTTTTAAGGGTCCTTGGGGGGAACTTCTGGAGTGGGTGGGCGGAAGTTCCAACCCTTCACAGGGTGAGGGGTTTCAGTCAACACAACAAACATTATGTTGCCTTCTTGTGGTGGGAGGAGTGTAACAGGGGGTCCTGTTGTGAAGTATAAACAATCACTTCAAGATGCAATAACCCCCATTATTTCTTTTCACTCTATCCTATCCTCTATTATATTTCAATATCTATCCTATACTTTCTTGTCAGGGTGGCCAACCTGGCAATCTTCTATCTATCCTTTACTGTCCCTTTTTTTCTTTCTGTCAGTACTTAATTGCATTTGTTAAAATAAAAACAATACTTATATATTGAAAAGCTATGCTCAGCAAACCTTCAGTGGCTACTGGGAGAAGCAGTCCAACAAGCTCAGTGTCACAAAACAAATGTCAAGAAGGAGCTGTTTCATTTGTAAACAAAAGAGCCTCTAAACAGCAGAGGGCTGAGTTGAGAAGCAAGTGTCTGCTGCAACTTCAGCTAGTAAGTTAAAAGCAGTGGCTGTAAAACTAAAGAAACTGGAACAAATAAAAGGTATTGTACTAAAATAAACTGTTACCTGAGTGCCCATGTTAGTTGCAGAGGTCCTTCTATAGAGCAGGCAACTCATGAAATGGCAGCTTATATGGTCTCAAGGAGGAGTGATGTCAGAAGGGGAGAGCTAAGCTAATGCTCTAACATCATAGTCCTATAATTAAGTCTATACTTTTGTTTTAGGACCTTGTGAGAAATAAATGTTTTTGGGTAAACCCTTGAAGTGCTAGAATGATACTAGTTGGTTTATATATATAAGCTTGAAAATGCCATTGTTCATCTTAATTAAGATATCACATGATTGATGAGGTCACCCTGTGGCATTATAAAGGTTCCTCTAGGAGAACCAAGGGAGATGAGGTGGTCAGTAAGGTTCTGGCCAAGGAGAGAAGGTTCTAAGAAGAAATTGTGCAAGTTTCCACATTGTTTGAGAGAAGGAAAGAATTCAGGAATTCTGTAATTGTTTTATTTTGCAAGAATTATCTCCTGATGTTTGAAGAGGTGTGACGGATTAACACCATTTATTTTTCCTTTCTGTATATATTAAATTTAGTATTTTATTTTTTTTTTCTTCTTTTTTGAATAAAATGATAAATGCAGACATATGCATTTTTTATACATCCTATCTGGTTGTATGATCTGTTTATTGGGACCCACACTACCACAGGGAGCTACTGGAGAGGAGAGTGCTGGGGCGCTGTGCTGCTGAAGGCACCAAAGCTGGCTCACTGACACGGGAGGGATGGGAGCCAGCATCAGCCAGGACTTGCCAAGTCCAGATAGAAACGTAGAAACATAGAAGTTGATGGCAGATAAGAACCACAAGTCCCATCCAGTCTGCCCATTTCCCTACCTACAAATAGGATCAGGGAGAGGACAAGGTCCGAAGGGTTAGCATGATGGGCGATGGGATGTATCGGACCATCGTGGAGCTGCAGTTGAGGAGAGGTTTCTCATCACCATCGGTGCAGGGCTATGCAGTGAGTGACCGGGTAGTCAGTCGGAAAACTCAATACTGACCCCTCGAGAGCGGGGACTGGAATGGTGGGAGTAAAGTAAAAGTACCCACTACCAGTCTTGAATAGGGCCTGCAGGTCAGTGACTGCAGAGAGAGGAAGAAGCAGCCAGTCAGCTGGGGGGAGGATTAGAGAAGGCCTAGACAGCAGGAACAGCCCAGATTTGGCTGTGTGGAGGAGACTGGCAGTCCACCGGCCCCCCCCCCGGCTTCCCAGAGGAGGAGATTTTTATCCTAGACTCAGGCCAGATGAAAAAACAACAACTACCTATTGTTGGAGTCTGGGGGTCGCGCAGGGTCTACTGAGTATATCTGGTCCTGGACTCATGGCAGTCATGTTGTTTCCTGAGGGGCAGTCAGACCAGCAGAGCAGCAATTTGGCAAGAGGAGGACCATTGTGTCTAACAAGGTCAGTGACAGACTGAGTGATGATTCTGAAGTGATGCAGCCAGTCAGCTGAGCTAAAACAAAAAAATTGCAATTTTCTGACATTTTGTTTCTTGCTCCTGAACTTCCGGGACTGTGGACCCTCAGCCCCAGTTCCGACTTGCCCAAGTTCCCCCATGGTGGAAATGCTGTGCAGTATAAGATGATTATGTAGTACTTGTTGTGTAAAATAAATTAAAGCCACCTGTGCCATGTGGCAAGACCCAGTTGTGAGGTGCTGTATCAATCCCTGCCTGGTAGAAAGAGGGAAGGAAAAATAAAAGTTTGTTTTTTTTCTGGTGTGGTTGCTGTCAGAAAGTTTATTATCTGCAGCAAACTTGGCCTAAAACAAAACGCAAACTCTTGCAGGCAAGTTGCAGTTGCATTTCAATAAATAGAAATGGGCACTAACTAGCCTGTGGAATCTAGTTGGGATTAAAGAATGTAGTGTTTTGTGACTGAACTGTTAAAGGAAAAAATATGTGTTGCTGTGGTATGGGTTTTCCACTGTTTGGGTCTGTGACATTTGTTCATAACCATATATATTCATTGTGAAGTAATTCCCTCCTCCCACCCACTTTAGTGTATAAGATGCCCTTGAAAGATAATGGAACATTTGTTTTGTATTCAACGTAAGCCTTAAAATGCACTAAAAAGCACCTAAAACTCCAGAGCTTCTGGGGGCTTACCGGCCCCCAGACACCTGACTTTTTATAAACATTTTTTGCATACTATGTGTGCAATATACCTTTACCACTCACTAAAAGACCCCCCCCCCAGAAAAATCCAGGTAACAGGCCTGTCGGGAGGGGCGCCATTTGCAAGTTCACCTTGGGGCGGCACATACCCTAAGGCCAGCCCTGCCCCATACTCCTGATGTAGCCAATCTGTCTTGTTTAATTTATGCCAGTATGTTAATGTATATACTGTACATTGCTCTGCCTTTTGCTCTATCAGATTACTGCAGTTTATACTTGTTAATACGTAATTATCCCCTCCCTCCTCCCCCCAGGACACATCTGGAAACGAGCTTTATGGCTCAATATGTCTTTCCTGGTAAGTCTCCTTAAATAGATAAATAATAAATAAATTTAAATAAGATTTGATGAAGTGTGTCCTACAGACTAACATTTTCGTGTCATACATACTCATGACAAGATGTTGCAAAGTTCATGCACAAAATTTTGAAAATTCTGTGAGGGTGTGTGGTTAACATTTGCAGCAGTCTTAGGAGAAAACATAAATTGTTCAGCTAAGATTATTATGCTGGGTATTTTCTTGGATGCATCAAGTTTGACTCTGAACCAGAAACTCTTGCTACATGTTACCCTCATTGCAGCAAAGAATATTATATGTAAGAATATATTTAATGAGTGCCAGCCCACTGGCGCCGAGGGTTGAGGCACTAGATGCCACACCTCGCACCACACACCGGTGACCCAGGTTCGGGAAAGAGACTGGGTTGTCAGTGGTCATGGGGGGGGGGGCAAGGAGTGGGATTGAGCTGCCGAGAGGCGGCTCTCCTCTCCTGGGGAGGGAGATGGGGTTTCCCTGGCTCTTGGCTGCCACCTGGTGGAGGGCAGGTGGCAGTTCAGGCAACAGGCACAGGGTGGGGCAGAAGGGACCGAGCCGGTACCCGGCATGCATGTGCGCCTACATGTACACCCTCTGTCGTGTCTGCCAGGGTCCCGGGATCAGGGAGAAAATGCTAAAATGTACACAAAAAAAATAATATATTCACTGGCAACGAGCCCTGGTAAAACATGTTTAAAACAAATATTGTTTTAAGGAACTGGAAGCAAGTACATCCTTATTTACTTGATGACAGAATGCAGAACTTAATAACAAGGGCCGGTTACGAGAGGATAGCCTATATAAGCCACAACAGACATGACAAATGTTATACTTAATGGGATCCCTTTCTGAAATGGAAGCTCTGTAAACTGCCAAACACCAGTGCACATACTGGTCTCATGTAAACCCAAGTTTAACTATTGTTGTCATAGGTTAATGTAAGAACATTTAAAACTATATATTATTGAAGTCTCTCTCGGCTGTTCTTTCTTTTCTTTATAGTATTAGTTTGACTTGTATTAATGACAGTCTCCTCTGTACTCATTTACAACAGTTCATCAATGTTCAGACATATTTGTCACTATGTAATTTGTTTATAACATTTCAATAAAATTTAAAGTACAAAAATATGTAGCGATGTAGACTTTACTGAGGATCCTCTTTTGTTTTGCTAGTGTCTTGCTTATTGTTTTGTACTTGAATGTTTTGTTATGATTTTCAATTAAATCGCAGGAAAATACTAAAAGTGATGATGGTGATAAGAAATTATAATGACTCCTAATGAGTTGAAGGAGATAATGTACTGAGACAAATGGTAATATAATTGCATTATATTGCAATGACAGAAGGGACTTAAGGTCATCCATGTTTGCTGAATGGCAGGGACTATACTCAATTTAAGTACAGACATACAACCAAGCTTAACATCTGGAATTTACCCCTACTCATGCTGTGTAACCCTCAGTGCCATTCTCCATCAGGAATCTGTCTAGTCCTGTATTACCCCTACTCATGCTGTGTAACCCTCGGTGCCATTCTCCCTCAGGAATCTGTCTAGACCTGTGTTACCCCTACTCAGGCTATGTAACCCCCCATGCCATTCTCCCTTAGGAATCTGCCTAGTCCTGTGTTACTCTTACTCACACTGTGTAACCCTCAATGCCATTCTCCCTCAGGAACCTGTCTAGTCCTATGTTATCCCCTATTCACACTGTGTAACCCTCAGTGACGTTCTCCCTCTGGAACCGGTCTAGTCCTGTTATCCCCTACTTATGCTGTGTAACCCTCAGTGCCATTCTCTCCCAGGAATTTGTCTAGTCTTGTGTTACCCATACTCGTGCTGTGTAACCCTTAGTACAGTTCTCCCTCAGGAATCTGTCTAGTCCTGTATTACCCCTACTCATGCTGTGTAACCCTCAATGCCATTCTCCCTCAGGAATCTGTCTAGTCCTGTGTAACCCCTACTCATGCTGTGTAACCCTTAATGTCACTCTCCCTCAGGAATCTGTCTAGTTCTGCATTACTCCTACTCATGCTGTGTAATCCTCAGTGCTATTCTCCCTCTGGAACATGTCTAGTCCTGTGTTATCCCCTACTTGTGCTGTGTAACCCTCAGTGTCATTCTCCCTCAGGAATCTGTCTCATCCTGTGTTGCCCCCTATTCATGCTGTGTAACCCTCAGTGACATTCTCCCTCATGAATCTGTCTAGTCCTGTGTTACACCTACTTATGCTGTGTAACCCTCAATGCCATTCTTTCTCAGGAACCCGTCTAATCCTGTGCTGAAAGCCTGAACAGTCTTACCTTCCACAAACTCTCCAGGTAGGCTCTTACATGTGTTATCCAGCCTCTGTGTTAATTAAAGCTTTTCAGAAATTCCCATTATCCTGCCCCCACACACACACCAGTAAAGTGCACATCCTCTAGTTACCAGTACTTGGGGTCCCATAATGGTGAAGGTTTTTCCAGATCCAGTCTGTCCAAAAGCAAACAGTGTGCAGGAGTACCTGAAAGAGAGAGGATGCTTTTTATTTTGTAACTAATATATTTATTAATATTCAGTCACATCTTAGAAACCATGCTAATACTTCACCATGCTGGTGGTCTAGAAATCTAATCTTGACAATTGTGATGAAAAAAAGATACAAAAAGAACATTATATAAGCAAAAGTACAGAATTTTGTATTGTCTTTGTGCATAGAGAATTATAATAAGAGAGATTTTCAGTCCATTTCTTGAATGCAGTTTATAGAGTGTGACCTCTATTTTTTTTTCTTCTAATTATTCACTCTAGTGCTTATGATTGTATGTTTCCTGGCTCTGTGCAATTGAAAATGCCTGCTGACCCCTTCCTTACTCTATCCACGCTGAGGAGTCTGCCTGGGGTTGCCAAGGTGTTCTAGTATGTTTGAGACTTCTTTAATTTCTGGATATTTCATAAAAAAGATTTAGCATTTACATAGCACTTTTCAGACGCATTCTATCCCAAAATGCTTTACAAGCAATGAGGGAAACTGGTAGTGAAGTGACTGTGAATGTGTAGTGGCAGCTATTTTGCAGGTCAACACGCATGCACAACCTTGGACAATTGCATAAAGGGGTGTCCCTGTGCTGTTGTAGTTATAGTTTGTAGGAGTCCACTGTTTCGTACAGAAATCAGCAGAATCCCAGTGTTGTTGTATCATCATTTTGACGTCAAGATGTTGTTGTACCCTCTTGGGTATGTCACCACAATGGTACAGCAACATCGAATGCTGGCGTTTGCTGCTGCTGTCACCTCCAATCACAGCACCGCTGTTTAAACAGCAGTACCAGGAGAGTCGCGTCTGCGTGAGCGGGGGACGGAGCATCACTCAATCAAAGCGCTTCATTTCTTTGTCTAACTCTAGCCCATACACTATAAAAGACAATAGATGGGCAACAGTAAATAACAACGCTGAGTTCACTTCTCAAGGCTGCATGACAACCGTAAACCTCTCAAGCTTTGCTATTGAGGTTTACTTGGTTGCCATTGAAAACATCTCGAAGTGAACACAGTGTTTGTCACTGTTACCCATCCATTAGCCTCTGTATTTTTTTTTTTTTTAAATCTTAGCTGTTATTAGAGCTCAGTGAAATTTTCAAATTTCACATCTACTGAAATTCTGTGGAATTTTGAAAATTCTGCATAGTTCACCAGAGTTCCCACAGAAGCAGAATTCCAAAACTGGATTTTTTTTTTTAATGGGAGGGCTTTAAGCCCATGGTTCGATGGGCGGAGCAACAAACATCACTCCCCCATCGAGCATAAAGCATCGCAACATCCTGGACTTGCCAGGATTATTTTTCGTTGCTCACCATCCACCCCTCCTCCTCCAGCGACTCATCTCTCTTCCCCGTGGGCTTCTTCCTAACCTACTTTTAGTTGACTCATTCATTCCCGGCACCTGTAAGGGGGGAACCCTCCTATAGGGTTCCTTGCATCGTGCCCCTACAGGGTGGTATATCCCATGGATAGAGAGGCGGAAAGCCACAAAAAGCAAATCAAGTTACACAAACATCATCTCATATTATCTCATTCAGTTGCGTAAGCACATCGAACTGCAGATTAGTGAGCCATGGCATACAAAAACCACACAATATTATTCTGCAGTTTACACAGAAATGTTTTTCAGGGTTCTGTGGAATTAGAAAGTAATCCCAAAATACATTTTGGAATTGCCATTCTTCACAGATTCCACTGGCAGGTTTCCACATGCTTCACAGCTTGATTTTCTTTTCTATAAAGGTTTTTAGTTCTCTGTGGGCAGATCAAGCAGCTACTCAGTCTTGTCCCCTTGTACTGCGACCATCCCGTTCCTCTCTCCAGTTGGGAGTTTGGCTCCCCCGTGGATTTCCTTAGGGTGGTTATTCCCTCCCCTTCTGATGCACACATCCAGAGTTGGCTTTTGACTGGAGCAGCAGATTGGGTCACAGAGACATGAGCAAAGCTTTACAAAGCCTGGTCTCCCACTTTTTCACTTTTCTGCCCCCTCAACCACTGCAGCGCGAGGACACGTGCATTGTGGTGCACATGTCCTTGGCTGCCGTAGCCCCCGCCCTTCAAGTCGCTCAAGCCTGCATTATCACTGGGGCCTCCCACCCAGTGGCACTCATGGGACAAGATGGCTGGCACCCCTCCCTGGGGAAGAGAGCAACCCCAGCAATGCTTGATCCTCTCCTATCCTGCCAGCCCCCTGCAACTCAGGCTTGTTCCCAAATGTGGGCTGCCGGCATGGCAGGAGGTAAGGCATTCAATGTCTTAGCCCTGCATGCCACCAGGCCAGCTCAGCTGTATAGCTCTGTTTGTGACATGATGCACTCCAATTTCTCTGCAAATCTTTCTCCAGTACATGTCTGATGGTTGTCCTCAGATCTGGATTAATAAGTAATGGGGCCCCTGGGCTATGTGAAATAGTGACTTCATTAATTGGCCGGGGGTTCGGAAGCCACCTAGCCCCTTGAAAGCTGAATGTTTTTTAATGCCTAAAAATGCATTTGGAGGGATTTCCAGGCACTCTGAATGCCCTGTCTTGTGGTGGGGAAAGGAAGGTTAGAATGTCTGCATTGCATGATTACAGTACATTTACACTGAGTGTCCATGCATGGACCATTATTGATAGCATCGATTATGGTTCATCCATGGACACTCAGTATATAATACTATAATAATCATGCATCAAGTTAGAGATGGTACCTTAGAGCATGCACACAGAAGACCTTTATAGACCTGAAAGGGGGGAAACTGTTTAACCAGGAAAGGCACACTAAGCCTAGCTGGGATGAGACATTCAGTATCAAGCTTGGTGTGAAGCAGTGATTATAATAGGCAAGGCAATAGCGTTAACTTACTGGACTGGATAGAAACACTACTGGTACTGAGTCACAGGGCACAGTTTACAAATATGCCACAGATAGTCACAGTCTGTGGCATATTTGTAAGTTGTGCCCTGGGACTCAGGAGTAGTAATAAAGCTGACCAGGAAAGGTCAACTGTGTCAATCTGTAATCTGGTTCTTTTGAGTTGAAATGCATGACCAATACCATAAGCATGGCATCTTTGCACGAAGTAATGAATGAAACACGTACACAACAGAAGCCAACCTCCTTTGTCAAACTATTTTAATAATGAATATTTTCAACACTGGTGCACATACAAATTGCCGTACGTTGCTGCCATAAAACTGTTATGTCAGTCTTTTGCAAGCTTGACCTGCCAGTTTACCTGGTGTCACCGTCAGGGCTTATATTGCCACCCAACTGACAATCTCCACAAGCAACCCACCTGCCTAGGACAGGCTGAGAAGGTGCCTGCTGTCCATGCTCCTCCTTGGCTCAAAAGGCTGATCGGAGCCCACTGGGTTGGTACCGCTGACGCGGTCCCCTCCACAAGCAACCCCCCCTGCCTAGGACAGGCCGAGAAGGCGCCTGCTGCCCACGCTCCTCCTTGGCTCATAAGGTAACTTCTGGTCCTGGACCCTGAACAAGGGAAAGAGGATTTTTGAGCCTTTCTCCCAGTGGGAACTGAAAGGTTCCAGATGGCCCGGAGCGCTGACATTGGTTCCCTGCTCAACGCTGAAGCCAGTGCTGAAATCATTGGACTAGGGCATAAGACTGCTGAGAAACACTGACCTTTGACGTTTCTTCCCTTTAGCATCTGTGTAGAGAAGTCCTCATCTTTTTGCTTGCCAATTCACTCACTTGCACACTTCTGTGAGCAGTTCAGTGCACAGCAGCATTTGTGTAACCTGCACTAGCCTGTCAGTGATTTGTTGATTTTTTTTTTGTCTACTTTTCCATATGTAAATTATACTATAAAGCCACTAGAGGTCAACAACACATGTAGATTGCAATCCTCTACCCACCAGTCTCCCCTAACACTTCTAGTCCTGGGTCATTCATACCTAAAGTAAATAATCAACGTCCTAACATGTGATCTGAATCTGGAAGCCTGTACAAAGCCTCTACTACCCTACCCAGAATGGTTTTCATCTCCCTCCTATTCACACCCTTCCTGTTTCTTACCCTTATCCCAGTCTCTCCCTCCACACCTATTTCCACTTCTCTCTCCCCCCTTGCCTCCCAGATACCTCCTTCATTCTGTCAATCACCCCTATAGCCCCCCTTGTAAGTAGACCCCACTTTCCCTACTACCCTCCAGCATCTGTTTTCCATTCCTAGTCACTTTGCCTTTCTTCGTCTACTTATCTCTTCTCTCCACCCCTCCCTCTAGTCTATCCTGGGCGTTCATCAGTTTCAGCACAACCACAGGTTATAGTATCTGTTACTAGGTCTGGGACATTCATCGCCCTATTCTGTGGCATATAGGAAGACCTTACCATGGGAGGGAATAGCTGGCTCCTCTGTATGTCCCTTGTCTTGCTAGCGCCCTGGTCTCTCTATCAGATCTCACATTCCTCCCAGGGTGGGGATGAGGTTTGCGCCTCTCCCTGTTATGTGCTCAACAACTCCTCTCATGAATCTCTACATGATTACTGGATCATACAGCTGTATTTGCCTGGAAGTGGGACATCTCCCGAATTGCCATTGCAGGGTACTCCTCCCTCCCATCTCGATACTTTCTTCTCCTGGCATGTTTCTGTCAGGATTCTAGTGGCTGCAACCCTAGGTCAGTATAGCACCAGGAGTGGAGATAACTATGTTCAACTTCACCGCCCTCCCAGATGCTCAAAGAACAAAGACTACAAATGAACTTTTGCTGCCTTAAAAAGGATTTTGCTGCTATTGCTATTGTGCTCAGGCAATGTCGAGCTCAACCCAGGGCCTCTAGATACTCTTGCATCTCCCTCCAACCTTGCTGGAATTAAAGGAATGTCATTCCTACATGTCAATGTCTGCAGCCTTTTGAAAAAGATCACCATGATCCAGTCTTGGGTTAGCCACACCCTACCTGATGTTCTGGTGATCACTGAGACCTGGCTTAGACCAGCCACTCCTGACAGGGAAATCAACATCCCAGGTTATTTGCTCTTCTGAGCTGATAGGCAGTTAAGAGGCGGAGAGGTGGCGATTTATGTCAGGGACAAATTCTCTGTATCATGTCTAGAATCATCCTCCTCCCCTAATGAATTGTAATGCTTGTCCCTAAAGGTTGAACTATCACCTTCTTGCGCACTCTGTGTAATAGGCTGTTACAGGCCCCGTCTGCAGGGTCACATCTCTTGTCACATCTAAGCTCTGCCCTGGGGCTTAGTATGCTGGAAACTATTATTCTTGGCGATCTGAACTACGACTGGTTATCAAAAGCCTCAGCTCCCTTGAAATCCTTTTGTGACACCTTGGGGCTGATGCAACTCATTGGTGAACCCGCTTGCCCAAATAAAAAGAACCCTAGTAACAGCACCCTTTTAGATGTAATTTTGGTTAACAAACCACACCTGTTCTCCCATGTTGGAACATTTTTCTCTGAAATCAGCGATCACTGTTTCATCGCCAGCATCAGATCTGTGCATAATCCACAGTTTGTAGCAAAGTTTTAAATCAAGAGGTGTAAGCGTAACTTCGACTTGTTTGCCTACCTTGATGAATTGAAACATTCCCCGTGATGGCAGGATTTCTACTTTGCCAAAACGGTTAATGAGACATATACTATCTTTCACAAAATACTAACTGTGGCCTTAAACAGGCATGCCCCCATGGTAAAGGTACGTGTAAGGAGCAACGCTTGCCATTGGTTTTAACCAGAACTCAAAGCTTCCATGCTAGATTGGGATACGCTTTGGAAAAAAGCACACAGAAGCAAGAATGACTTGGATTGGTGTCAGTTTAGGAGGGCACGCAATAAGTGCACCAAGTTGGTCAGAGCAGCCAAGGCTGCTTTCTATCGCACTGAGCTAGACTGCGCCTCAAGGAATCCTTCAAACTTTTGGAAAACAATAAAGGACATGTCTGGTCATTCACCTGGAAATTCCCTCCCATCAAAAATGATATCCGGTAGTAACACCATTTCAGACCGATCGGAGATACTGGAAGCCCTCAATAATCATTTTGCAACCGCTGGGCTAGCATTTGACACATCCCCTGCTAATGCCATCCACACTCAGCAGGGATTATTGTTGCACAAGTCTCCTGCTACCAAAGAGGCCTTCTCCTTCCTGCCTACCTTTCTAAAAGAGGTTGAAGATCTAGTGCTGCAGTTGGATATCAAGAAAGGTGCAGGTTCAGACTCTATAAAGCCTTACTTTCTGAAATGTGCATACCATGTGTTGGCAGTGCCAATCACGCACCTCTTCAACTTGTCACTATCCCAGGGGAGCCTCCCCTCACAATGGAAAGTAGCCCATGTTATCCCTCTGCTCAAATCAGGTGACCCTTGTGACCTTAATATTTATAGACCGATCTTCCTCCTCTCCATTCTGTCTAAATTATTGGAAAAATATAGTGAGTGGTCAGCTAAGGGTGTACCTTGAATCCAGGAGTCTGTTAAACCTAGTGCAGTCTGGATTCAGAGCAAAGCACAGCACCATAACTGCCCTAGCAAAAGTGACTAATGATTGTCTCCTTGACCTTGACTATAGGAATTTTGTCTGCTGTTTTTTTGGATCTAAGTAAGGCCTTCGATACAGTCGACCATAGCCTGCTTCTTTCCTCCCTATGTAACTTAGGTCTGGACCCTAACTCTATGTGCTGGTTTGCCGACTACCTTGCAGAATGGAAACAGCAGGATAAGGCTGAAGGTGATCTTTCGCCACTTAAACCCCTACAGAGATATGTGCCTCAGGGATTTATCCTTGGTCCCCTGTTTACATTAATAACATCAATAAGGCCAACAACCACTAGTTCGCTGACAACACAGTACTTTATTTGAGTTGTCCTATGCCGGAAGCAGCCTGTGAAGACCTCCAAGCTGAATTTAATCTATTGCAATACCAGCTCATAAGCAAAAAGCTTCTGCTTAATGTGGAAAAAAAACAAAAGTAATGCTCTTTTCCCCTTCCTCCTATGCGGCGAACCCTGCTTGTGTGGGGGCTAACCCTCAGATTACCACAGTACTTGGAGAAAATCTAGAGTATGTGCCAAAATTCAAATATCTGGGTGTATGGCTCGATCACAAACTCTCCTCTGAACATCTCGAAGAACTACAGAAGAAACTAAGACAAAGACTAGGACTATTCTACAGAATTAACCACTTCCTTACTAGGGATGCCAAGCAGCGGTTAGTTCAAGCCACGTTCCTTTCATTAATAGATTACGTGGACCTTCTCTACAGCCACTGCACTGCCTCTGCCCTGGCAAAGTTGGACACCCTCTACCACAGAGCAATCAGGTTCATAACAGGCCCTCCACTTTCCACACACCATTGCTCCTTGTACACTGTGGTGGACTGGACTTCCCTTCATTATAGGAGATCACTGGGAAGGCAAGACAGGAGTGTGAGCTGGATGTCATTATCCACCTAGGTACTAATGACTTGGCAAATGGGGAGCCAAAGGAAGTTCAGGAAGAGTTTAGGAAACTGGGGAGGGGTCTCAAGCAAGTAGCTACTTCTGTCACTTTCTCAGAAGTACTACCTGTGAGAAGCAAGGGAGAGCATAAGTGCATGACCAGGAACTTTAACTCATGGTTGAAGAACTGGTGCTGTGAGGAAGGGTTTGGATTCATTGGTGACTGGGGACCCATCTGGAGGATGGAGGTTTGTTCAAGCCTGATGGCCTGCATCCATCCTGGAGGAATCCAAGCACTCAATGATAAGTTTAAATGCTACATTGACAAGCATTTAAACTAGCAAACGGGGATGGGCCAGCAAGGATGATACCTACTTGCTCACCCCACAGCTAGTAATGGAACCAGTGAACCAGAGGTGGCTATGTCTGCAAAGCAGTGTGCAAAAGATGGAGATTAGTGTCCAAAAGGTGGATAAGCAGAAAAGGGGCAAAATTCAGCAGAAGGGCAGACAGCAAGGAGAACCAGGGATAAATGACAACCAAGGAAGGGGCTGGAGTAGAACAGTGAAGCAGTCTAGGAGGTCAAATCATGGAAAGCCATGTGTGCAAATGCCAGGAGCCTTAGCAACAAGATGGAAGATCTGGAGGCTGTCATGGTACAGTCAGACCTGGACATTGTGGCCATCACTGAAACCTGGTGTAATGATAACCATGACTGGGAGATGGCCATACCTGGCTACAACATATTCAGAAGAGACAGAGCAGGCAGGAAGGGAGGAGAGTGGCACTGTATGTGAAAATGACATAAGGGCCACACAGATCCAGGAGGAACAAAATGGGGAGAGATACTGTGGGTTAAGCTGGAAAGGAAAATGGGGCCAGCCATCCACACAGGTGTGGTCTATAGACCACCAGCCCAGGAGGAAGAAACAGATAGGAGCTGATGCTAGCCATCCAAAGAATGGCAGACAAGGGTGAGGTAGTACTGGTTGGAGACTTCAATATACCAGACGTGGACTGGAGCATCCCAGCAGCAGCATCAACTAGGAGCAGATTTATCCTGGACTCCCTTCAGGGTGCCTTCCTCAAGCGACTGGTCATGGAACCAACTCGGCAGAAGGCAATACTGGACCTTGTGCTCACAAACAGGGACAGTGTGATGGGGGTAACAGTGGGGGAGCACCTGGGGAACAGTGACCACCAGTCATTGTGGTTTGAAATCACAGAAAGAGCAGAACCAAACCACACAAAAACACGTATCCTGGATTTTAGGGGGGCAGACTTTGGGAAAATGGGGAGATGCTTGAAAAGAGGCATTAAGAGAATGGGACAGGAATCAGGGATTGAGGAACAGTGGGCAGTATTTAAAATGGGGATTATAAGAACAACAGAATTATGCATTAAGCAGGTTAGCAAGAGGAAAAGAAAGAGGAGACCATTATGGTTTTCCAAAGAGGTAGCAAAAGAAAGTGAAAGCCAAAAGATTGGGTGGGCAATACAAAAAGACACAGGCAGAAGGGATAGGGAGAAGTACCAGGAGAAACAAAGGAGGCAGGGAAGTCAGTAAGGGAAGCCAAAGCTCAGACAGAAGAACACATTGCAAAATCAGTGGTTAAAGGGGACAAAACCTTTTACAGGTACATAAGTGAAAAAAGAAGGACAAAGGGAGGGATAGTGAGACTGAAGGGGGAGGATGGGAGCCATGTGGAGGATGACAACAGTAAAGCTGACATATTGAACAGGTATTTCTGCTCAGTCTTTACTAAGGAAGAGAGGTAATGGGTCTGAAGGGAGTACAAGGGTGAGAATGGTTGCAGAAATGGACACAGTCCCTTTACACGAGAAGGGTCCTGAAGGAACTGGAAGTAATAAGAGCTGATAAGCAATGGGGCCAGATGGGTGCACCCCAGGGTCCTTAAAGAACTAAGAGAGTGGTGGCTGAACCTCTGGCTATCCTGTTCAGCCAATCACTGGAAACAGGGAGTACCCAAAGACTGGAGGACAGCAGATGTAGTCCCCTTATATAAAAGTGGGAACAAAGAGGAAGCAGGGAACTACAGACCAGTCAGCCTCACCTCGGTAGTGGGAAAGATCATGGAAGCACTACTGAAGGAGAGATTGGTGGAACATCTGGTTCTCAGTGGACTACAGGACCCAAGGCAGCATGGTTTCACCAGGGGGGAGGTCATGTCAGACCAACCTCATTGAATTTTTTGACTGGGTGACTAGGGAGGTGGATCAGGGGAGGGCAGTGGACATGGCCTATCTGGACTTCAGCAAGGCCTTTGACACTGTGCCACATAGAAGACTATTACACAAACTGGGGAATATGGGTGTGGGCAGGACAGTAGTGTGGTGGGTAGGTAACTGGCTGGGTGGCAGGACACAGAGGGTGGTGGTAAATGGCTGTCACTCCACAGAGGGAAGAGTGACCAGTGGGGTACCACAGGGATCAGTGCTGGGACCGGTCCTATTCAACATCTTCATCAGTGACATTGCACAAGATATAGAAGGCAGAATTTCACTGTTCGCTGATGACACAAAGCTCTGTAACAGAGTAGACACACCAGAGGGTGTAGACAGAATGAGAAGGGACCTGCAGAAACTTGAAGAATGGTCAAGGGTTTGGCAGTTGAAATTCAATGCAAAGAAGTGCAAGATAATGCATATGGTGCACAAAACCCTGGCACAATATATCAGTTGGGGGTGAGGATATAGCATGCACCAAGCAGGAAGGGATCTTGGGGTTGTCATCTCTGATGACCTCAAGGTAGGAAACAGTGTGACAAGGCATCAGGTAAAACAAATAAGATACTGGGATGTATAGGCAGGGCATCACCAGCAGGAAGGGAGGTCATAATTCCGCTATACAAGACACTAGTGAGGCCCCACCTGGAGTACAGTGTACAGTTCTGGAGACCATACCTACGTAAGGACATAGACAGGAGAGAAGGTTCAGAGGAGGGCAACAAAGATGGTGCATGGGTTGCATCACAAGTCCTATGAAGACAGGTTGAAGGAACTGAACATGTACTCCCTGGAGGAGAGGAGGAGAGAGGGATATGATAGAGACATACAAGTATCTTACAGGGAGGAACAGGGTGCAGGAAAACACTATTTTTAAGCGAAAAAGATGTTTCAGGACTAGAGGGCATGGGATGAAGTTGGAGGAGGACGATTCAGAGGAAACATGAGAAGAATTTCTTCACAGAGCAAGTGGTGGACAAGTGGAACACCCTGCCAGAGGAAGTGGTGGGGGCTGAAACAATCACGGGATTTAAGAATGCATGGGATAGACATAAAGGAATTCTAGAGGTCAGGGGTAAGGGTAAATAGACTTCTAGGAAAACAAACTGAACTTACAAGCTCAAATGGGCAGACTAGGTGGGCCATAGGCCCTTATCTGCCGACACTGTCTATGTATCTATGTATCTATGTATCTATGAGAAATAGAAATGCCACACTATGGGCTTTCAGAGTGGTTACCAACAAGCTCCCCCTATACTTATCTGATTGTATTCCCCTGAGTGTGATAGGTTCCTATGCTCTAAGAAGCTATTCCCTAATTGCCTTGCAATTACCTAGGGTCAAATCTCGTTTCAGCAGAGCTGCCATAAGTTTCTTGTTGCCTTCCTTGTGGAACAATATGCAAAAAAACTTGAAGCTGAGCTGTCCTGTTAGCCTGAATTTTTTCAAGTTGCTCTATGACCGCTCAATGAAGGAATCCTGCAAATGTTTCCCACATCACTAGCTCACCTATTTTCCAGTTTCCCTCCTGCCTCTGCCCCTGCCTCTCTCTCCCCCCCTACCAAAATACCGGCTTCCCTGCCTTTCCTTAGCCATGGCCAAGTTCCACCCCCTTCCCTGAAGTATGCCAGTTAACTATTCCAACCCCGTCATTTCTTCTTAAGCTGCTATCCCTCTTCTTACCTTTCTCCTTTTAAGTGAACATTCTGGCTGTACCCAATAATGAGCCTATCGGTTGTAATGGCCCTCTCACTCAAATGTTGATGTACATATGTATATTTTTCTTCTTTGTAGAATATTGCATTATGTTTTACCATGTTACTCTACTGTGATTTTTGTATGACCAGGTCCATCTTGCAAATGAGCCCTGCTCAATGGTGCCCGCCTGGATAAATAAAGATTTTGATTGATTGATCTGAAAGAGATCAAGATCAGAAAGTAAAACCAACATTACTCAAAAGTTCCTTACATTCTTGTAAAAATATCTACACAACATGGGCAACAATCACCCAATATGGAAAAATTACACACAATGAAAATCTTACCTTTTAAAAGGTCGGTTTCTTCCGGGCTTTAAGGGAGGAAAAATCATGGATGAGGTCATCGAACTCCATTTCTCGTACCAGCTCTGATTTGACTGCCATGAGAGACAAGGCATTCAGATGACACTGATGCATTGTTGATCTCAACTCATTTTTTATCCTCGCCATCTTTGAAAACATGCATTTCCCTTTGCAGTTTGTCACTGGCAGTGTCAGGAAAACTCTAAGGGCAATGTCCACATTAGGGAACATTGACTGAAGGCCATTGTGCCTTAAATCTTATAGCAATTTGGCTGGATACTTATCTGGCTCATTTTGTACAGAGAATTTAAACTGTAGGAGCTCATCAGGAAATGTCTGATTATCCAAGTCCTGGGGGTAAACTACAGCAAGGTCAGCGGCAGGCTTGTGAATGTCGAAGTCGTCCAATGAGCTTAGTTGAAACAGAACTCCAAAGTGGTCACACAGCATCTTATAGGCATTCAGTCGATGTTGAAGACAAGCTGACAATTTGTCAATTACAACACAGAATGTCTCAATACAACATTTTTGGCTTCCTTCAAGTAAGGGGTCAGGCTCTCCGGATTCATCTGCAAATTGTTTTCACTTTCGAATACGGCAGAGTTCACTTTGATATTTTTGTGAAACAGCCTTGCATGTCTTAGCAGCATTTTCAAACTTCTCAAATTGATCTCGCAGGGCAACTACAAATGATACCTATGAACGCAGTAAGTGATCTGCTGTATTAAGATCAATGTTCATTTTCTGTAGCTGCATGCCGGTCATTTTAAACTGCTGAAGCACAGTGTCCCAAAATTGAGCCATAAAGGCTGTTTACAACTGCTCCATTTTGCTCTGAAGGGAAGCCGCTTCTTGTCGGGTCTCAGCTGACTGGTTCATATCTTCTGACTGGTTTTGTAGGGCTTGCCAAATTCTTTCATAATTCTGACACAAAGCTTTCATAGAATCAGCGTGGCTACTCCATCTCGTGTCAGAGATTTTTGAGTGTCAAAAATCTATGGCTTTCATCAGAGCTGCTGACAATTTGCTTCAAGCGATATGTTGATGTTGAGCAGAAAGCATATAGCGGCTGCAGAAACTCAAAGAAATTAATTACATGGGTGCAGCTGTTAACACTGTTGACTCCCACTAAGTTCAATGAATGTCCAGCACAAGGAACATAGTGCATAAGTGGGTTTACTCGCATTAGGTGTGCCTGCAGTCCATTGTATTGTCCCGACATATTGCTGCCATTATCATATGATTGTCTGTGGCAGTTAGAGATGTCCAAACCCAAGTTATTTACCATAGCAAGCACAGTGTCAGCCAGACTTGCACCCGTATGGTTCACCAGTGGCTCAAATCCAATGAATCATTCCACAATGTGTTCATCTGAATTGACAAATTGGAATATGAAAGTCAACTGATCCACATGTGATAGATCTGATGTTGAATCGATACTCACTGAAAAATACTTGGCTTGTTGCAGTTCTCTGGTTATTGAGTTTTTAACTTTCTGCCCCATCAAATCAATGAATTTGTCACAAATAGTTGATGACAGATAGGAGGTATTACCTCTATCCTTGTGTCCAAACTGAACCATATGATTAGCCAAAAACAGATCAAACTGAGCGATCAGCTCCAAAATCCCCAAATAGTTTCCATTATGTGGTGACCCTAACAGTTCATTTTCACCATGGAATGCAAGTCCATGCTCACTTAAAAACTTGATAACTGCCACAACATGTTTCAGAACATCTCTCCAGTATTAGCATTCTGACTGAAACTGCCAAGCTAGAGCTGCATCTACTGTACCTGTTGCCTTTACACACCCTAGCCATGCTAGCATACAGTTTCTGTGTTCCAGGCTTTTCTCATGTTCAGAAATGCACTCTGGGTGTTTCTAGTCACTGAACTCTTCAGTAAAGGCATGCAATCTTGTTGATAAAAGTTTGCAAGCAAAGCAGTAAACATTTCCAGCAGATGGTGAATAAATAAGCCATTCCTGCATAACCACTTCACCTGTGTGCAGCCAATATGAAAACAGATCTCTGGATAGTATCAGTGTCTTCCCAGCAATCACCCTAGCAGAAGCAGAGAAATTTGGTACGTTTTTATTCTGACAAACAGCTGAACCCTTAGCAATCCTAAACCTCCTGAAACTATCATCAGTGTTACTCCACAATGCAGGATCACTGGTAAATCCATCTGCTTCAATAATATTTTTCTTGCCTTCACTTGAGCCTGACCTCGAGTCATGATCCTCTTCCTGAGGATCATCTGTAGCCAGTGCCACCACTGCGCCTGCATCTTGTACATCTGGACTACTAGTAGGCATGTTAACTTCTACAATATCTCCTTGCGGCTGCACATTGCAGACTCAGAAGCACCATTGGCTGGACCAGGTTCACTGCCGATGCTGTCATCATTAAATAATTGTTGCTTCTCTGAGTTCTCCAGCTCCTTGAAGAATTTATTTATTTTTGGGATCTTCCCCAGCAAAGTCACTCTCTTCATCTCCCTTTCTTTTTTCAGTTTTCTCTTAGCACACCCACTTAGATAACAGCAGTTGCTGGAGGAATCCATAGCATTTAATTTACCACAACAATGACTGGTGGAGATTAGCAGTATCAGGAGGTGGATGATGGAACTGCTGTCGAGCTTCTGTTGGTTCCTCACTGCCCAAATTAACAACACCAGCCTGACAATAACTAGTAGTAGTAGTAGTAGTAGTAGTAGTAGTAGTAGTAGTAGTAGTAGTAGTAGTAGTAGTAGTAGTCGTCGTCGTCTACAGAACTGTTCTGTGTTGTCTCTCAGTTCTTTGTCACTGTCACACACTGTAGAAGAATCTGATTAACTACTGAACAGAATAATCACAAGTCAAGCGACACACTTGACGTACAGACACACACTCAGATCTCTGGGCTGCCTGGGTGCCTGCTGCTGCCCGCTGGCTGTACAGTACAGCAAAAAACATACACACATGGTACCACCACCTTCTGACAGATAGCATAAGTTTTTGCTTTCAAGCAAGGGTCAGGTTTTCCACCCTCTCTGCCCTGCATGTGACTGTGACGTGACATGACACTGTTGAGTGTGTCAGCTGACTCAGACTGCCTACTCTGCACTGCAGCCTGCTGTGCTGCTGCCCTGTGTATTAGCTAAGTCTGTCTAATAAAAAACATAAACAATTACAGCATTATCAAATCCACCAGAAATGGATCCGGTGACCCGGCCCTCCCTGCTGCTGCAAGACTTGCCAGGATCATGGCTATGGCTATTGAAGCCCATTGCCATCCCGCTGTGACACTGTGTCAGGAGTGAGGTCTGAGTCCTACACAATAATAAATTCTCCCTCCCCCCAGTGCTTTCACTCCGAACCATCTCAAGCTCAAGACAAGTTTGATTGAAACTGTATATATCACTCACTGCGTGCATGCTGCTGGCTGCTGTTGGTGCTGTGGCTTACCTTGATCTTGATGTTGAAGTCTTTTTCTTTGCTGCACACTTGACTTGCTTTTTTGACTGCTGCCAGCCTGCCCTGCCCCACAGTGCACTGCCGCCACTGCTAGACTGGCCCGGACGGCCTCTACCAACAAGCCCGACCAACAGGACAGCCAAGAGAGGTTGCACATTCATGCAGCGGTGCAACAGAGACTCTGACTGATGTACTGCTGGTAATATAATCCTTGGTCGGTCAGTGGTCACACAGTGCCAGTAAAACTTGATATCCCTGCTGGCTGTCAGCTCTCTAGTTAGACCCACCCCCGTCCGTCTCATTGACACTTCTGGCTTGACTCACTGATCCCACCACAACCCTGCTGAACAACTGACTCAGTCAGTCAGTGTTGATGACTGCCCAGCACAGCAGCAGCCAATCACTTGGGGCCCATTACTTAAAGGGGCCTCGTTTCCTCCCTCCTCTGGCTCCCGGCGTATCCAGTACCTGCTGCCTAGTCTGAGTCATGGGCCCTAATTTTCCTAGGGCCCCTGGGCCCTGGCCTCCTAGGCCCGTACATTAATCTGGCCCTGGTTGCCCTCCTGAGAGCCTTCTGATTGTTATTGCTATGATCGCTGCTGCAATAAACACGTTAAATAATTATGTTTGCTGTCTAGTGTGCATTCTTTTGGGATGGATGCCAGCAGGATACCCATCATCCCTAAGTTTGTGTGGATTCCCAAAATTTCTCTTATGACTGAAAGAGCCACATGCCTATAGTTACCTAATGCTGCATCCTTGCAACACATGATGTGATCAACACAGCGCCACCACAATTCCTCCAGGATCTATCCAAGGACACTGTTTTATCCTGGCATTTACCATGGAGGTGTCTCACCACGAAGCCAGCAAACTTTGCTTTGCAAGTTAATTTGTGAAGTCTGCGAAATTTGCAGAGTGCGGACTTTGCAAAGTTTTAAGTAAGCAGAGTGGTGCAATTTCAAGTGAAGTCATGCAAATTCACCAGCAAAGTTACAGCTTTGCCATGACTTCACCTGAACTCACCTGAAAAAGTGCCACTTTCTGAGGAAAGCTCATGACAATGACGTTTTTCTGTGCAGGCAAATTTCACAACTTTGCTGGAACTCTGCCAGTGAAATGACACTTGGCATGTGATAGAACCAGAATGCTTGTTCTGTGAAATGTTTAGTTAGCAGTCATCAAAAATACAATTAAGTAAGTAATAACCCACAATGGGGTCTGTATTTGTAGGGAATTAATGTATGCCTCAGGTGCATTGTGAGTCACGAGGCTGGAGACCACCTGTTCCCCCCCCCCCATTCCATCATCAATGGGTTGGGGTTATTTATTATTTATTTGAAAATTGATAACTGGGAGAGGCACACTGAAAGGGAACGGGGCAACTACAGTACAATACATGAAACAAGTCAATAGTGCAACATTTGATAACTGCACTGGTACAGAAATGAGTTGGTACAAAAGTAAAATTAAATAGACAAGTAACATGCAGTCACAGCACAAAATGAGATGCCAGATTCGAGTGCAAGGGAAAATGACAATCCAGGGTGTGCAGTTACTAACTGACACAGGGGCGAGACAAAGAAACATGCTTCAGCCCAACCCTCTGCAGTTGGAAGAGCAGTGGTAGTAAGGAAGTGCAGTCAGTAGGCAGGTATAGGAGACCCACCCAGAGACCCAGCCATGGATGGTTGAGGTAAGGCTGGGGGTGGGGTTAGCAGGAAGAGTTTGGAGGAAGGGGATGAAGACACTGAAGCACCTTTGCCCTGTTTACTTTGGAACTGCGATGGGGGTTAGAGAAATGGTGATGGGTAGAGGAGGCTGGATGACAGATAAGTTTAATTGAATTGGGAAGGACCAGGAAGATGGGGAGGAGTGTGATTGGAGGGGGTCATGAAACTAGCCCTGGCCACCGGGTGCGGGGAGGTGGCTGGAAACTGTGTTTCCCTGCAGATTTTCTGCAAAATGTCATTTGACCCTAATAATAAATATATCTTTTGGGGCCTGAAAAAGAACTATTAGCAAATACTCAATGGATGGTATTTGCACACTACTGCACAGTAGTAAGCTATAAACATATAGTCATTTACATTTTAAATAGTGAAACAGCAGAGGTTCAAATGTTAACAAGATTTGTCTGGGGCTAACAAGGCTGGTCTTACTTTTTATATTTGTTTATTCTTATAGCAGGCTGTACTGTTTCACCAGTCTCACTGTTAGAATCATAGTTCTATGAGGACCACATACAATGTCAGGTTTACGGATTTTTTGAAAATAGTGCCCACAGGGAGGGCTTTGACTCAGTGGCGCTGCTTTTCAATAATGCTCCCTTAACTGTACACTGTGGTTCGGGTCTACCCATCACCAGGCAATTAGGTTAATTCCCTCAGCACCAAACTTACTTATAGCCCCTCCCCCATATCACCATTTTTGTTATTCTTTAATGGTCCAGGTTAGACACCAGACCCGTCAGGCAGTTGGGGGGAGGGGGCCAGATGTTTTTTTATTCCCTGACGGGCCAAGTTGGGCACCAGACCTGTCAGGTAGTTTGAGGAGGAGAAATGGATTTTGTTCTTCCCTGACAGGCCAGATAGGCTTGGGATTCATCAAGTTGTTGGTGGGGGCGGGGGTTATTCTGTGATGGTCTGGATTTGGCCGTGGACTCATCAGGTAGTGTGGTGTAGGAGGAGGGACAGATTATTTTAATCTCTAACAGATCATGCTGGGCACTGCACTAGTTCAGTAGTTAAGGGAGGGGGTCTGATCATTTGTAATCCCTGCTGAGCTGTGTTGGGCACTGGACCCATCAGGAAATTTGCTGGAGGGGGACAGGTTTTTGTTATTCCCTGATAGGGAATTGCTGAGGCTCCTCCCAATCTCCATCTGGTTTAATACACAGGCTAGGTTGGGCACAGGACCTATTAGGTAGTTGAAAAGAAGGGAAAGATTTATTTATTTGTTTTTTTGCCAATGGATCAGGTTGGGCACTGGACCTATAAGTCAGTTTGGGGGAGGCGGAATTATTTTTTTTAATTCTATCCCAGGCCGCATTGGACACTGGTTCTGTCATGTTCTTTGGGGTAATGGGACATGTGTCTTTATTCCCTGACAGTCTAGGTAGCATACCAGCCCTATCAGGTAATTTGGGAGAGTGGGATTTTGTTTTAAATTCCTAGATGGTCTGGGTTGGGTATCAGACCAGTCAGGTAGGTGGAGGGTGACGAGCGCCAGTTTTTTTTTTTTTTTCCTTTTTAATTCCCTGATGGGTCAGGTTCAGCACTGGATCTCTCAGATTATTGGGAAGGGGGTGGATTTGTTTTGTTCCCTAAAGAATTGGGTTGTGTATTAAACCCAGTCAGGTAGTTGGGGACGGGGGACAGTTGTTGGCAAAATGGAATAGTGCCTCAGAAAAGCACTAGCAAACAGGCAAGAAGGAAGGGTGGAGGAACAATGAGGAAAAATCAAAACTGCCATCATAGATGCAACAAGCCTTTGTGTTAAGCAAATCAACAAAACAAAATGAAGGAAATAGCCACTATGGTTCTCAAAAGAGGTGGCAGGGAAGGTTAAGGAGGAAATATTAGGAAACACAGACAGAGCAGGACAGAGAACTATATCAGTTAAAGCAGAAGGAGACAGGGAAGGCAGTCAGAATAGCAACGGCCCAAGCTGAGGAAAAGATAGCCAATGCTGTTAAGATATAGGGTTACCACCTGTCCTGATTTTCGCAGGACAGTCCTGATTTGGGCAGCTGTGTCCTGCATAAAAACATGAAAAATACTACATGTCCTGACTTTATAGTAAAAAAAAAAAAAAAATTTCTAACTTTCCACTAAATGTTGCAGAAAACTATAATACCTTAACTAAAATACCTTAAAGTGATAAGAAACAATAGCAGCAACTAAGAAACTACAATACTTAGTCTTAATTCTGATTATACAGAGAAAACAAGTCTGTTATATACTGTCCTGTGAAAAATCATGTTTCAGTAAGAAATGTCCCTCTTTGGGTTCTTAAAAGGTGGTAACCCTAGTTAAGAAGGGAGATGAAACCTTTTATAGCTACATTAGGGAGTGAAGAAAGACCAAGGGAGGGGTACTGAGGCTTAACAAAGGGGAGGGATTGTGGGCAGAGGGTGACAGTGAAAAAGCAGGGATGCTGAACGAATACTTCTACTCAGTATTCACAAAAGAAGAGGAGGGAGAGGTACCTAAACCAAACAATAGAAACACTCTGGATAGGGAGGTCGATACCAGTTCATTTACAGAAGAAAAGGTTCTGAAAGAACTCCTAAAACTGAAGGTGGACAAAGCAATGGGGCCTGATGGGATTCACCCTAGAATTCTAAAATAATTAAGGGGGCGAACTAGTGACACCACTAACTACCCTCTTTAACAAATCATGGGAGGATGGTATGGTACCTGAGGACTGGAGGAGCACGGATGTCATTCCACTTCACAAATGTGGGAGCAGGGCAGAGGCAGGAAATTACAGACCTGTTAGTTTGACCTCAGTAGTAGGGAAAATGATGGAATCACTTCTGAAGGAAAAGAATTGTTGAGTACCTAGCGGCCAGCGGGGCACAGGATCCAAGGCAGTATGGATTCACTGCGGCAAGGTCATGTCAGACAAATCTAATAGATTTCTTTGACTGGGTGACCAAAGTAGTAGACCAGGGAGGGGCTGTGGACATGGCTTACCTAGACTTTACCAAGGTATTTGACACAGTCCCACACAAAAGATTAATATATAAGTTAGCCAGCCTTGGAGTAGGTCCCAAGGTGGTAGCCTGGGTAAAAAATAGGTTGGACAACAGGACACAGATGGTAATAGTAAACAAAGTCCACTATGAAAAAAGGGGGGTTACTAGCGGGATACTGCAGGGTTCAGTATTGGGACCGGTTCTCTTTAATGTCTTTATAAAGTGACATTGCGGAGGAACTGGAATGAAAAGTATGTCTCTTTGCAGACGACACGAATATCTGCAACAGGGTTGATACACAAGGTGGGGTGGAAAGGATGAAAAGGGACTTAGCAAGGTTGGAGGAATGGTCAAATGTATGGCAGCTTAGATACAATACAAAGAAGTGCACAGTAATGCACCTGGGAAACAAAAACCCAGAGGAAGAGTACACAATGGGGGTGGGGGTGAGATACTAACAACAACAGAAATGGAAAGGGACCTGGGAGTAGTCATATCAGATTACCTAAAGGTGGGCAAGCAATGTGAGAAGGCAGTAAGGAGGTTGCTAGCCTTGCTTGTAGAGCAGAAAGCAGCCAACTAAAAGAAGCTACATTTTCTTATTAATTTAAAACTTATACCTCAGTAGGAGTCAATGTCTGTTGAGATTAAGTAGACAGATACTTTATTAGAAGTAGAAGGGGTCTTATTTAGGGTTAAAAAAAAGAAAGAAAAGAAAGAAAGTCAGTGTGTTCTGTGCTGGGAAGGGTACTGTATCAGCTGACTTTGCTAAACCAGTAGGAGGAAAGAGAGCTTAATTGGGGGTGTGGCTTAGACACTAAAAGCAGGTGACTCAAATTACAACTTCCTGTTGCTAGCCTTTTTCTTATTAATTGCCCTCCATCCCACCCACCTAAGCCAGTTCTACATTTATAGCCACTGGATTTGACTGTCAACAGGAACTTCCAGTTTGGCAGTAGGAAGGGAAGGATCATAGAAACATTGGTTTTGTCAACCCTAAAGGAAAAAGTAGCTCACTCTCCCCCCCCAGCTGCTGGTGGTCTGACACTAAGCAAGGAAGAAGGAGGCTACTGAGGAAGATAGGAAGTTGCTGTCCCAGAACAGGAAGGGTGAGAGTTGTAAGGAGAGGAGAGAGTAAGCATACAGAGAAACAGTAGAGGGGACACAAAATAAGACATGATAGGAGTGGTGCAGTACAATGGCTGTGGGGTGGCAGTGTTCCGGGAGACATTATGGAGGCTGCGATGCTGCCCTATTTGCAGGCACCTCTCTGGTCTGAGAGAGGAGGTTGCCCATCTCCAGGCTGACCTGGCTAGGATTTGTGAAACCTCCTCCCCCACCCAGGGACCACCAGGGCCAATGCCACTACCTCAGAGGTAGCCAAGAGACAGGAGAGGCTGGACCAGGGTGGGCTCAGAGAGGGAGAGGGTGGTGGAACAGAGTTGCATCCTTCCAGCTGTACCTCTCAACAATTCATTCGCTCTTCTGGTGGATAGTGGTTCCTCTATGGAGGCACCTGCAGTGGAGACCAAGGAGGATGCTGGGAACCTTCACAAAGGAGACCCACAGGAGGGTGGCATGGGACCCCACAGGGGAAGGAAACAACTCCTGGTGGGGGACTCAATCATTGGGGGGTAGAAATGGGGGAGGAAGGGGAGAGGGAGGTAAGGTGCCTTCCTGGCACCACGGCTTGGAGGGACAGGAAGCGAATCCTCAGGATCATGGGAGGAGCTGCACGAGGGAGGGAGCTGGATGTCATTGTCCACCTAGGGACAAATGACCTGGCTAGGAATGGGATCAGAGCAGTGCAAGAGGAGTTTGTAGAGTTGGGGAGGGGCCTTAGACAAGTAGCGCATACGGTAACCTTTTCGGAGGTGCTGCCTGTCTATGGCAAGGAGTGATGCTAGGGCACTCCTCACCAGGAATTCAATGAGTGGTTGAAAACTGGTGTGGAGCTCAGGGTTTTAGCTTCACTGGGGACTGGGAGCCACCTGAGAGGATGGAACCTATACTGGTGTGATGGCCTGCATCTGTCCGGGGGGAACCAGGATCCTAGGCAGGAGGGTTTAAATGCTTCATTGGCAAGCATTTAAACTAGCCAAGAGAGAGGCACTGAAAGGAGCAGGAAATCAGCCTCCCTACAAAAACATGGTAATTAGCAGAAACACCAAGGTAGATAAGTTATTAGGGAGCAGAAACAGAGGTAAATGTAAAAAAGGCAAAGGCAGTAAGGACAGAAATGGAGCTAAAAGGGTGAGGCTATCAAAAAGTGGAGGTGATGAGTACCAATGCCCATAGTCTGTGAACAAGCTCCCTGAACTAGTGGCCTTGATGGAAGAGGGTTGCCTGGATATTGTGGCAGTCACAGAAACATGGTACACAGAGAACCATGACTGGGATGTCAACTTACCAGGATACACAATCTACAGGAGGGACAGGGAGGGTAAAAGAGGAGGAGGAGTAGCTCTCTATGCAAAGGAAGGGTTCAAAGCAACAGAACTAAAGAGTAAACAGGGAGCAGATGAGGCACTCTGGGTCACTCTGGAGACAGGAAATGGCACCACAATCCGCATGGGGGTTATATACAGACCCCCATCTCAGGGGGAGGGAATGGACAAGGAAATGATAGAAGGCTTCCTTAGAATGGCAGAAAAGGGAGATATTGTTGATGGGGACCTGAATATGCCAGATGTTAACTGGAGCACCCTTGCTGCAGGCACATCTAAAACAGGGTCATTCTTGATGCCCTACAGGGGGCATGCCTCAGACAGCTAGTATTGGAACCCACTCAGGAGGGAGCAATCTTAGACCTGGTACTCTCAAATGGGGACGGAGAAAGAATCTCAGATTTAGAAGTGGGTAGCCATCTGGGAACAAGCGACCACCAAACAGTGTGGTTCACGATAAACACAGCCATACAATCAAGACATACAAAAGCAAGAGTATTGGACTTTAGGAGGGCTGACTTTGGGGAAAATGAGAGAGTGCCTCAGAAAAGCACTAGCAAACAGGCAAGAAGGAGGGGCAGAGGAACAATGGGGAATAATCAAAACAGCCATCACTGAGGCAACAAGCCTTTGTGTAAAGCAAATCAAGGAAAAAAACACTATGGTTCTCAAAAGAGGTGGCAGGGAAGGTTAAGAAGAAAAGGATAGTATTCAAGAAATATGAGGAAACACAGAAGGAGCAGGACAGAGAACTTTATCAGTTAAAGCAGAAAGAGGCTGGGAAGGCAGTCAGAATAGCAAAGGCCCAAACCGAGGAAAGGATAGCCAATTCTGTTAAGAATGGAGATAAGACCTTTTATAGGTACATTAGGGAGTGAAGAAAGACCAAAGGAGAGATACTGAGGCTTAATAAAGGGAAGGGAATGTGGGTAGAGGGTGACAGTGAAAAAGCAGGGATACTGAACGAATATTTCTGCTCAGTATTCACAAAGGAAGAGGAGGGGGAGGTACCTAAACCAAACAAGAGAAACACTCTGAAGACAGAGATCGATACCAGTCCATTTACAGAAGAAAGAGTTCTGAAAGAACTAATAAAATTGAAGGTGGACAAAGCAATGGGGCCTGATGGGATTTACCCAAGAATTCTAAAAGAACTAAGGGTAGAACTAGTGACACATGACTACTCTCTTTAACAAATCATGGGAGGATGGGTGGTACCTGAGGACTGGAGGAGGGCAGATGTGATTCCTCTTCACAAAAGTGGGAGCAGGACAGAGGCAGGAAACTACAGACCAGTTAGTTTGACCTCAGTGGTAGGGAAAATGATGGAATCACTTCTGGAGGAAAGAATTGTTGAGTACCTAGAGGCCAGTGGGGCTGGGACCCAAGGCAGCATGGATTCACGATGGGAAGGTCGTGTCAAACAGATCTAATAGATTTCTTTGACTGGGTGACCAAAGTACTAGACCAGGGAGGGGCTGTGGACATGGCCTACCTAGATTTTAGCAAGGCATTGGATACAGTCCCACATAAAAGATTAATACTCAAGTTAGCCAGCCTTGGAGTGGGTCTCAAGGTGGTAGCCTGGATAAAAAATTGGCTAGACAACAGGATGCAAAGGGTAGTAGTAAATGGAGTACACAGTGAAGAAAGGAGGGTTACTAGCGGGGTACCGCAGGGTTCAGTACTTGGACCGGTCCTTTTTAATGTCTTTAAGTGACATTGCAGAGGAACTGGAAGGAAAAGTATGTCTCTTTCCAGATGACACAAAGATCTGCAACAGGGTTGACACACAAGATGGAGTGGAAAGGATGAGAAGGGACTTGGCAAGGTTGGAGGAATGGTCAAATGTATGGCAGCTCAGATTCAATGCAAAGAAGTGCAAGGTAATGCACATGGGAAACAAAAACCCAGGGGAAGAGTACACAATGGGGGGTGAGATACTGACAACAGTAAAAATGGAAAGGGACCTGGGGGTAATTATATCGGATGACCTAAAGGTGGGCAAGCAATGTGAGAAGGCAGTAAGGAAGGCTGGGGGGATACTGGGATGCATAGGAAGAGGGATCAATAGTAGAAAACAGGAAGTTGTTATCCCTCTGTACAGACAGTTGGTGAGACCCCATCTGGAGTACTGTGTGCAGTTCTGGAGACCCCACCTCCGCAAAGACATAGACAGAATGGAGGCTGTCCAGAGGAGGGCAACCAAAATGGTGCTGGGTCTGCACCAGAAGACATACGAAGAAAGACTAAAGGAGCTTAATATGTATACCCTTGAGGAAAGAAGGGAGAGAGGGGACATGATAGAAACTTTCAAGTACCTCAAGGGAATCAACAAAGTCCAAGAGGGTAGCATCTTTCAGAAAAAGAGATGTGTAAGAACAAGGGGGCACAATTTGAAGATAGAGGGGGGACAGCTCAGAGGTAATGTGAGGAAGTATTTTTTCACAGAGAGGGTTGTGGATGCATGGAACAGCCTCCCTGAGGAGGTCGTGGAGTCAAGAACAGTGGAGGAATTCGAGAATGCATGGGACAGACATAAGGCAGTCCTAGTGGGGGGTAGGAGGAAGTAAGCTGTTGGTTAACTAGGATCTGCAGCTTATCTGTTAGGTAGGAAAATGGGCAGACTAGGTGGGCCAAGCGGTCCTTATCTGCCATCAAATGCTATGTTTCTGTGTTTTTTTTCTCTTTTTTTTTTAAATTTCTGATAGATCAGCCTGGTCACTGGACCATCAGATAGTTGTGAGAGGGGGACAGATTTTTTTTATTCCCTGTCTGGTCAGGTTGGGCACCAGAGATTCTAGTCTATTCTACATTCCCTGCACTACCAATATGGAACTCCTTTAACTTGTAAAACACATTGGGTTACAGTGTGTGTAAAAGTCATTGTATAAAACATAATTATATTATATTCTATAGTCCCTGCACTACCAGAATCTAACTCCAGTGCTTTATAAAGCACTGGAGCTGTCATAGTTTGGGGGAGACAGACAGATTTTTGTTTTCCCTTACAGGCTCGGCTGGGCACCACGTCCATCGGTAAAGTAGTGGGAGATAGCGCCAGAAATCGAGATATCATGCTCACAGCGAATGTTTCGCAAAGCTTAGCAAGGAGAGCTGGGTGCCCATATAATCAGCAACTACAGTTTCTCGACACTTATTTCTCTGCTTTGAACACTTTATTGATGCAAGACAAGCAAGTATAAAAAATACAGCACAGCGCTCCACCCCATTCACCAATGTTTTGCACAATAATCTAGCGCTTTAAACACCTTGATGAAATGTTAGGTTATTGTGCGAAACGTTGGTGGATTTATTTATTTGAATTTCAATGACTGGGTAGGCCCACTGAGACAAAAAAGATCCCTTTTTCAGGGGCAACCCAGAGCTAGTTACAATCACTAGGCAAAAAAGAAAATAAACGTTATAAGACAAATTCCATACCAGGTGAAATCCAAGCAGGTACAGGAAAAATAAACGTCATAAACAAAAGGTCATACCAGGAGCACTACAAGCAGGTACAAGATAGTTCATTACAACATTGGGTTCAGAAATTATACAAACATTTGGCAAAGGATTTGTTCGTAATAAACAGCAGGCAGTGCAACAGGTGCTGCAGATAGAGAGCTATGGACATGGTGTGAGGTGCTGCGCTGTATTTTTTTATCCTTGTTTATCTTGAGTAAATAGTCTTCAAAGCACAAAAGTAAGAGGTGAGGCTGTAAGGGTGCCCAGCTCTCCTTGCTAATCACTGTATCCATCAGGTAGCTGGGTGGAGGGGGGACAGATCTTGTTTTTTTTATTCCTTGGGAGAGAAGTATGGTAAACTGATGATACCCACATCCGCCATTTTTTCCAAAGGATTTTGCTTCGGATGGGGATGTCAGCCAGTGGCGGTGGCCCAGGGCCGGGTGCTTCACTGCTCAGCATGCTAAGTAGGTACATGCATGGTAAAGTGAAACTTTGTGTATGTATCCAGAAAAGTACAGAACTGAGACTGAGTACCAGAGAAGGACAGACAGTGAGAGAAGGGGTCGGGCAGCAGAGCCGGGATCATGTGCATTTGGGATTACAATCTTGGAAGTTTGTACTGTCAGTCTCCTTCAGTCCGGTAGCAGCAGCAGTAGCAGTGTGGCAGCAGAAGGCAGGGTACTTTTGGTTTAATTCCCTGACAGGTTAGGTTGGTACTAGACCAGTCAGGTTGTTGGGGGTAGGGGCAGATTTTTTTAATTCCCTGATGAGCCGGGTTGAGCACTAGAAATTCTATTCTGCATTCCCTGCACTTCTGGTATGGAACTCCTGTTGCTTGTAAAACACTTTGGGATACAGTATGTATGCAACTCATTATATAAAACAAAATTCTATTATATTCTACAGTCTCTGCACTGCCAGAATCTAACTCCTGTGCCTTGTATACCCTGTTGGGCCAGGATGGGTATCAGAAATGTTATTTTATTTTACATTCCCTGGGCTACCAGTATGTAACTCCTGTACCTTGTAAAACACTTTAGGATACACTGAGTATGAAAGTTATGAGTCGAAACTAAACTCTTGTATTTTACAGTTTGGGTGCTATCAGAATCCAACTCCTGTGCTTTGTAACGCACCAGACTTGTCAGGTAGTTTGGGGGAAGGGCCAGATTTTATGTATTCCCTGATGGCCTGGGTTGGGCACCACATAATCTTGCACTGGCAGTTTTCAGTGTAATAGTAGTGTGAGCATGCATGGGGTTTGATAGGCTGGAAATAATAATCTCCTTGTAAGTAAGCATGATGAATAGGTTAAAACTGTTTTTAATGTTAGTCAGGTGTTGTTTTTCAAATTGCCTCTCGCTGGCCCCTTCTTGCTCCCACAGCTGATCCCCCCCCTCCCATCCCACTTCTTGTTTCCCCAGTCCCTGGCCAGACTACTCAGAGTGACTGAAAATCAGCTGTTTTTTTTTTCCTTTATACCGAGAGGCTGGGAAAGATAATTCCTAGTTCCTGCAAGCATCAAATGGTGCCACAGCTTCTTTCTCTTTGTCCTTTTGCACTGCAATTGTTAAGTAGTACTAAAACTCTCAGTTTTAAATAGGCAATTTCAGTTTTGTTCCCCTGAAAATAAAGATTAACTTTCCGTTCACAAAGTTGTGTAGACAGAGTTTATTAGTACTTCCTCTCTTGTCATTCTTATCATCACTCGCTGTATAACTGCTTGGTGAGGCTGCACCTGGAGTACTGTGTGCAGTTTTGGAGGCCGCACTTAAAGAGGGACATTAACCTCCTGGAGAGGGTCCAGAGGAGGGCAACCAAAATTATTTGGGGCTTGGGGGACAGGACCTATGAGGAGAGGCTCGAAGAGCTAAATATGTACACTTTGGAAGAGAGAAGGGACAGGGGGACATGATAGAGGTCTTCAGGTACATGAACAGGGTAAATAGGGAGGAACAGTGAGGGTGCTTGAAGGAAGGAGGAGGGGGGCCACTAGAGGGCATGGGGGAAGCTGGAGGGAAGATTCAGGGAGAAAGGAGGAGGTGCTACTTCACTGAGGAGGGTGGTAGAGCCATGGAATGCACTACCTGAGGGGCTGGTGGAGGCAGAGACAGTGGAGGGGTTCAAGAGGGGGTGGGACAGGTACAGGGAAAGGGTTCAGGAAGCAAAATCCAATGCAGCAAGAATATCTGGAACTGGGAAGGGAGAAGCCAGAGAAGGCGAGGGGGACAGCAAGGTCAGCACCCAGGGTGGGGGCTGACCAAACGAGCAGACACGAAAGACCATTAGGCCTATTCTGCTGGCATTTTAGTATGTTAGTATGTTAGTATCACAGGGGGGAGGGGCTAAGATAAACAACTGGAGGACTTCTTTAATGTTATCTTCTAGGTCAGCTGCATGTGCATGAGACAGTGGCCACTTGCTCAACAGGTTCTCATGCACTTCCCTCCTCTGCAGCCAATAGAAGGTTAGCAAAGCATTACAGACAGCTGCAAGGGGCAGTAGCAAGGCACAAATCACTCACTGACAGTCATAAAAAGGTGTATCCCAGGCCCCCAGTGCATTTCATGGGACAGCCTCAAAATACTTTCTAACTTCCAGTCCAACAGCTAAAGCCCAAACATTCCACATAGCCTGCACAGCACACTCCAAACGTGGCTCCAATGTCAAGGTATACACAGTCAATCTGAGGAACAGTCAGGTATGCAGGAGCATGCTGGGAACATCCGTCAGAACGAGTGGCGTAGCCTGTCCACATGGCAACTTGCTCCACTTGCTCCCGAACACATCTCCAGCTTTGCTGTGGCTCGGGGAGAGGACAAGTGATTGCTTTTGTCCACACTGTCACGTTTGCACCACAGCAACCTGAGTGCTCGGGTTCCTGCAGTGCAAATGTGGCAGTGTAAACAGGCTCTTTGATCCCAATAGAAACTAGTCTGCTAGTGGATAGACTAGGTGGGCCATAGGCCCTTATCTGCTGTCAGCATCGATGTATCTATGTATGTATCTATGCTATGCAGATCAGCCCTACAAAAGTGCATTGGGTAATCAACAGCAATAAATACCACAATGAAACGGTTAAGAATGCGATAGCCTTGAAGATCAAGCAGGCAGTTAGAGGACTGGCTGCACAACAACTGGGGAAAAAAGCACATTAGACCCCCACTAGAGAGACTCACCCCTCGATAGCAAGCTCGATCAGCCGCTTCACCCCAGAATACTCAAATACTTCATGTTGCTGAGCCTCAGGCCCAAAGACCATATTGAAGGCAAAGGCTTTCTCCTGACTCCCACTGCTAACCTGGAAAATCATAATGTCATAATGTGAGCGATGGGTAATTACAGAAGGCGTAACCTTATTTTTTTTTGTTACTTTTGTTTTATTGAGTTTAAAGCATGCAGTTAAAAAATGCACATACATACAAACAGGAAAGTGGTGACTGTCATCAGGGAATATTCTAGTGTAAGTAAGTATTGTACCATGGTGTCACATCGAAGAAAAAGTTCATGCAGTAACCATCATGGCAGCTAAATGTATTCAATTCTGTCCATACTATGTGTCCACAATGATATGTCTGTTGTAAACTTTTTGTTCTTGCAGTGTCAAGGTTGCACTGTTAGTTCTGATTCCATGTATTAGTTGACTAAGACTGCGACTGTATTTCTTATGCTCAAATTTGTACTCTATGTGCCATCTATATTTTCTTTATTTAGTTTTTGTTGACCGAGTAAGTGCACTAGATAAATTCAGCCTATTTTCAGGCACGACCCAGGGAAGGGGGATACAGATGAATGCCAACTAATCTTGAACCAGATTAAGCTGTTGGTGGTATTTTTAGTGAATGGGGGAAATTTGGCGAGGACACGGGAAATTCCCTACTCTTCCATCAATGAGGACCTGTGCGCTGTGAGAGCAGTCACTCTGTTCCCTGCTATGGAGGAGGAAGGAGCTGTGCACGGGCTGCGATAGCCCAGAGCCTTTCTATACCTGTTGTATCTACCCCGACTGGATCCACTGAAGTGGCGGCTGGGATGCACCTGAGCGGTGGCCAGCACAACGCCAGATCAAGCGGTCCATCGGATTCTTCTGTTACAATGGGTCTTAGTTTGGCAGAGAAACAGCGATGTTTGGAAGAGGAACTACTACGGGTCAGTGATCTGTTGGTGCCGGAACGTCGGAACCTTGCAGTTGAGGACGACAGGAAGCGGAAGAGATCGGCAGGTTCGCCGAGTGCTTCGGAGGCTGCGGGGCCCAGCAAGCTACATTCGGCTGCTGAGAGGCCTGTTGTAAGTGGAAATTTGGCTTCCCAGGATTGGGGAGATCTTGTGGAGGAGTCATGGTCACCGAAGCGAATGCTGCGTGGGGCAGACTGGATACCAATTTCGGGTGCTACATGGAAACCGGATGGAGGAACGTCGGCTCTCCAGGAGGCAGTTCAGATAAGCACAATGGCTATCCCAGTTCCACCTTCTGTTGTTTTGGGTACTGAACCTCCAGCTTCCCCTATTCCTCAGACTGCTATTGATTCTAGCCTACCCTTGGGGAACCTAATAGAGGAGGTAGATGAAGATGTGGCTTCTTCCTCTGTCATACAGGGGCCAGCTCCAGAACCTGTGGATAAACCTTCTTATGCCAGTCATTTTAGGCAACCTCTAGAGTTGGCCAAGTGGCACAATGCCATTCGTTTGCGCTATGTGGGTCCCAGGGATAAACCCCCTGGCAGGTTTTATGTTGGGAAGACATTGTTGAAACAGAGTATGGGTTTTTCCCCTTCTGAAGTCCGCGCCTTGATACATGTTCCTGGGGAGTTTATTTTTGATGTCAGTTTCCGTACCCCTGCTCTTTTGGAACTATTCTGGAGCCGCAATTTAAACTTAAAAACTAATCCTTTATGGTCAGACTTTATTGTGTTGCCTCTTTCAAAACAGGCCTTTAGGGTCATTATGATACTGTTTAGAAATGAAGGGGTTAACATTGTAGATATTGTAAATTGGTTATGTAAGAAATGTGATATCCAGGGGAATCCTGTTCCTATCCTGGATGCTGAGGGATTTTGGAATAGGGGTTGGAAATTTAGAGTTAAACTCCATTCCACTGATTCTGATTTATTGCATCTTCCCAATTGCTTTTTTCTGGGCAGAGATAAGGGGTTCCTTTTCTACCCGGGTCAACCCAGAATTTGCTTCAAGTTTGGGTCTCGGACTCACATAAGCACCTCATGTGACTTGCTCAAATGCTCTTATTGTGGGGAGACTGGTCATCCTAGTGCCCATTGTTTTCAAACCTCTAAATGTAATCTTTGTGATGTGGTGGGTCACACGTTTGAATTTTGCTCTTCAGCTGCTAAGAACACAGCTGAAGCTGATTTTGGGGTACAGGATCATTATATTCGGGAGGCGGTTCGACTTAGCCTTCCTGCTGGGGGACGGTTGGGTCCCAGCACCTTTGTGGCTGCTCCCCCCTTGGCTGAGAAGAGCTTGCTTAAAGACTCTACTTTGACTCCTGATAACGTAGATTTATCTGCAGTTGGGACTAATGAGGTATCAGAGATAGGACAAGGGGGGAGTTATTAGCTTTGATTCTTTGTTGGCTGGTTTGGACCCCTCGGAAGATGGTTTTATTATGGTTAGTGGAAAGAAGGGAAAGTCTGTTAAAGGAAAAGGAAAATTGGGTAAAAAAAACAGCTATACCTACTTTAAACATTTCTATAGCTGATCCTAATACTTTTGCAGTTTTGGTGGAGGATCCAGAGGTGGTCCCAGACATGACTCAGCCTTCTGCACCCCCATCAAGGCCTGAGCCTCAGGTAGACCCCAGGCCACCAGATGGTAAAAGTGGTAGGATTACGAGGGCATCCAGTAAAGTAAAGTGAATTTATCCCTAAATTAATTCATGGTTCCCTTTTACTTTTGAGTGGCAACTTTAAATGCAAACAGCATTAAAACCGCTGTTACGCATCAGAGCACTTATTCTCATTTTTTATATGAAAATCTGGATTGTGTTTTCCTTCAGGATGTTCGTTTGCATTCTCCCAAGGAGGTAGAGGCTGCCACTACTGGTTGGTTGTGGTGGGATTGTTTTTGGTCTTTAGGGAGCGATTTGTGTAGCGGGGTTGGGATTTGTTTTTTTCATTCTTATATTAAAATGATTCACCAGATAGAGATCATAGCTGGCAGGGCCTTGGTTTTGGATATTAAGTGGGGTTCTCTGCCTTTGCGGTTGATAAATGTTTATGCACCTCAATCTAAATTTGACCGGGTGTCCCTTTTTAAATCATTGTACCCCTTTTTATGCACCTCTTATTTCATTATTCTTAGGGGGGACTTTAACTGTTCCTTGCATTCCTGAGTTTCTTCTGGGAATAGGAAGAAGGTGTATTGTGATGTGGCAAGCTTGTCAAAACTTCTTGCAGATGCTGGATTGGTTGATGCTTTTGGGCCTTCCACTGCAGGGTTTGGGAATACTTATTTTTTGTGGACCTAGAGCTTCCCGAATTGATTACTGTTTTCTTTCACCTGGGGTTGTTGTGCAATCACAATCCTTGCAGGAGGTAGCTACGTCAGATCACAAACTACTTAGACTGGTCTTATGTGATGTATCAGAAACCCGAAGGGGGCTGGGTTTTTGGAAATTGAACACTGTCTTATTAGATAACCCTTGTGTGGCTGGTGGGTTACACTCCCTTTTTTCGGCACGGAAGTCTGTTATATTCTTATATGATGATTTAAATACTTGGTGGGAGGACACAAAAAGTGAAGTTCGAATTTACTTTAAAATCATAGGTCGTATAAATGGGAGATTACAGCGTGATGGGCTTCGTTATCTTAGAGACCGGCTTCATTTTTTGTCCACCTTTCTTCAGATTCTGGGATCGGACTGTCTGGATCAAATTAAAGGGTTAAAGGTGGAGATGGCTAGATTACAGTCTCAGGTTTTGCAAGATATGGAGAAGAAGCATAAACATGGGATTTGTGGTAAAAAGAAAGACACTTTATCTTTAGAAAATCTGAAACTTATTAAACACTCCCAGGGCATGATGTATTTAAATACTACAGAAGGTGTCACAACAAATGATGGTATTTTAGACACTATACATGATTATGTTTCTGCCTCCTTTAGGAGTAGATTACTTTCTGATGCTTCTATTCATGATTGGTTTATTAGCAGACCAGTCCCTGTCTTGTCTCCAGATGAGCAGATTAATTTGGTGCAACCCATTACAGTAGAAGAATTAAAGACTGTTATTTGGTCTTTAAAGTCAGGCACTACTCCTGGATCTGATGGGTTGTCTCATGAAGTTTATAAAATCTTGTGGGAAGTTTTGGGTACTGACCTATGTCAAGTATTAAATGTTGGGTTGCAGGCTGGGGCTCTACCAAAAAGCACGTTACAGGGTGTGTTGCTTTTACTGTATAAAAATAAAGGGGATCGTGGGGATTTAATTAATTGGAGGCCTTTGTCCCTTTTAAATACAGATTATAAGATTCTGATGAAAATCTTATGTATTCGATTATGGGCGGGTTTAGGTTCCTTATTGCATCCATCACAGTTTAGTGGTGTAACTCATAGGAGGGTTCAGGATGCACTGATCCTACTCAGAGAGCTTGTTTCTAAGGGAGCGTCTGGGGAAATGTTTGGGCATCTGGTTTGTCTAGACCAGGCCAAGGCTTTTGACCAAGTGGAATATATTTATCTTTGGGAGAGTTTGAGGAGGTATGGGTTTCCCTTACAATTCGTAAGCTGGCTGCAAACTTGTTATAAGGACATCACTCTGATACCAAGCGTGAATGGATGGTTGGGAAAGGATATTGAGGTGCATATGGGAAGTTAGGCAGGGGTGTCCACTTAGTCCCCTGCTTTATGTGCTCTCCTTGGACCCCCTTTTACATGCCTTAAATAGTTCGGATGACATTATTGGACTATTGGTTGGGTGCATGGATCCACAGATAGTGTCAATAGCATATGCGGATGATTTAGTTCTAGTTTTATCAGATAGAAATTCTGCTGTTGCTGCAAGGTTGTTATTGCAAACCTTTTCAGCCATGTCCGGTTCCTCTATTAATAGACTTAAAAGTGGGATACTGCCTTTGGGGTATGGAGCCGCTGATGCGGCATTGATTTGGGACATGCCTATAGAACCTGGATATAGGAAGATTCTTGGTGTTTATTTTGGAGGCATGGTTGCCCAACGGTATAATTGGGAGAGGCAATTATTGGAGGCTCGTAACAGAGTGCTGCTCTGGAATAAAGGACGAATGTCTAAAGCTAAACGAATTTAACTGATTAAAACTTTTTTGTTGCCATATTTTTTGTTTATTGCTGAGGTTTTTCCCCCTCCCCCTTCTTTGGAATCATCTCTTTATAATGTATTTTTTCTTTGTTTATGGGGTAGTAGATTGAACCCGGTAAGGAGTGGTGTTACCTATTTACCTATTGGTGAAGGGGGTTTGGGAATGTTAAATCCGGTAGTGTTCCTGCATAGCATCTTTATTTTTTATAATCTAGTTCCATTGCTTAAAGGGGTTGTTAAGATCTGGTCCCCGTGGGTGGCTGTCGGTATAGATCCCCTTCTTAGGCAATGGGATCATGATTCCTTTCTGGCTGATCAGGTTAGGCTATGTGCCTTAGCTAGTCATTTTCGCACGATGTTTCAAAAATTGAAATCTTGCCATGTTAAGAAATCCATTCTTCTCCAAACACGTCAACAGTTCTATTGTACTATTTTACAAGATTTATTTTTTGTAGATCCCTGGTTTCATGATATGTCTAATTCTGAGCAGCATTCTAAGTTACAATTATTGGTAAGTAAGATGGTTCCTAGACATATGTGGGATTTTTTTATGGCTTTGTCTTCATAAAAGTTTAGGGGTGAAAGGCAATATGAGGCATAAAGAACTCTCAGAGAGGTTTTGTCCCAGGGAGCAAACTTGCATAGGGGTGGTTGAAACAATGGAACATTTGTTTGTAGATTGTCCTTTTGTTGTTTCATTTTGGTCTCATTTTCATGATGAATGGCCTTTGAATCCTTTTCAGGGTTCTTCATCCGAGATTTGGGTGGAGGGGGTCCTGCCAGGCTCCTGGATTATTTATGATGTAGTCACAATGCGCCTGTTTAGTGTTAATGGGTCATATTGGCTTTCAGTTGTGGCAAGCCCGGTGCAATCTCACACTTAGGAAGCCAGAAGGGGAAGGAAGGAAACATATTCAATTCAGTGCTTTAGAGTAACTGGTAATTGCTTTTTTTCTTTTAAACTTAGATTGTGGGCTTTTAGCGACACTATGCTTTCTTTGTTGTCTTCACTTATAATTGTTTTTGGGCTGTTGAAAATTTAAAACATAGTGGTGGTGTAATTCTGTGCTGTCTTTAATTGCTGCAAATTTTATCTTGGCTTGTCTGACTCCTTCCCCTTCCCCCAACTCTTAATTATATACCCTGTTAAATCTGATTGACAGGAGCTAAACACAGTGTATAGTAAGGGGTGTGAAGTAGGAGGGGCATAAGGGGGAAGAAGCCCACCCTCAGCACGAGAAGTGTTTTGACTCATTTATTTATTTGTTGGTTTCTTTTTCTTTTAAAAAAAATTATCTGAGGATCAGTGGCAGGATTTTAGTACAGTAAATTAATAAAAAGGGAACTAGGAGAGCTTCAGTAGCAGACAAGTAGTGGAACTGCAGTATAATGTGGGGAGTGGTGCAATGCAGTGGCTGTGGGGCAGCCATATTCAGGCAGACCTTCTGGACACCGAGTTGTTTCTATCTGCACTTCTCTCTGGACTGCAGGATGAGGTAGCCAGACTCAGAGGCGGAAGTAAACTGGGTCAGGAGTACCATCACCCTATCCAGAGACCACCCAGTCCAATGCAACTGCCTCAAAGGATGCCGGAACGAGGAGCACTTGGATGACAGTGGGCTCAGGGAGGTTAGAGCAGTCAGGCAGAGCACATCCAGATCCTATTCCACTCAAGAACTCATATGCCACACTGGCAAATGAGGACAACCAAATAAGTACCCAGAGAAATGGAAGGAAAGGAGGTGGAGGTTAGCCAAGGAGGTGACCTCAGCGGGAAAGCAGTGGACCCCAGAGGAGGAGGAAGAATCCTGGTGGGGACTCCATCATAGAGGGATCTAGCTAGGAACACAGGAGGGGAGGACAGGAGGTGAGGAGCCTACCAGGTGCCATGGCATGGAGGATGGAAAGAAGATCCTGGGGATCACTGGGAAGGCAAGGCAGGAGGGTGAGCTGGATGTCATTATCCAGCTAGGTACTAATGACCTGGCAAATGGGGAGCCAAAGGAAGTTCAGGAAGAGTTTAGGAAACTGGGAGGGTCTCAAGCAAGTAGCTACTTCTGTCACTTTCTCAAGTACTACCTGTGAGAGGCAAGGAGAGCATAGGAGTGCATGCACCAGGAACTTTAACTCATGGTTGAAGAACTGGTGCTGTGAGGAAGGTTTGGATTCATTGGTGACTGGGGACCCACCTGGAGGGATGGAGGTTTGTTCAAGCCTGATGGCCTGCATCCATCCTGGAGGAGAATCAAGCACTCAATGATAAGTTTAAATGCTACATTGACAAGCATTTAAACTAGCAAAGGGGTGGCAGGCCAGCAAGGATGGTACCTGCCTACCCCACAGCTAGCAGTGGAACCAGTGAACCAGAGGAGTGGCTATCTCTGCAAAGCAGTGTGCAAAAGATGGAGATTAGTGCCCAAGAGGTGGATAAGCAGAATAGGGGCAAAATTCAGCAGAAGGGCAGACAGCAAGGAGAACCAGGGATAAATGACAACCAAGGAAGGGGCTGGAGTAGAACAGTGAAACAGTCTAGGGAGGTCAAATCATGGAAAGCCATGTGTGCAAATGCCAGGAGCCTTAGCAACAAGATGGAAGATCTGGAGGCTGTCATGGTACAGTCAGACCTGGACATTGTGGCCATCACTGAAACCTGGTGTAATGATAACCATGACTGGAGATGGCCATACCTGGCTACAACATATTCAGAAGAGACAGAGCAGGCAGGAAGGGAGGAGGTGGCACTGTGTGAAAAATGACATAAGGGCCACACAGATCCAGGAGGAACAAAATGGGGAGAGATACTGTGGGTTAAGCTGGAAAGGAGAAAGCGGGACAGCCATCAGGTGTGGTCTATAGACCTCCAGCCCAGGAGGAAGAAAGCGGATAGGGAGCTGATGCTAGCCATCCAAAGGATGGCAGACAAGAGTGAGTAGTACTGATTGGAGACTTCAATATTCCAGGCGTGGACTGGAGCATCCCAGCAGCAGCATCAACTAGGAGCAGATTTATCCTGGACTCCGTCAGGGTGCCTTCCTCAAGCAACTGGTCATGGAACCAGCTTTGCAGAAGGCAATACTGACCTTAGTGCTACAAACAGGGACAGTGTGATGGGGTAACAGTGGGAGCACCTGGGAAACAGTGACCACCAGTCATTGTGGTTTGAAATCACAGAAAGAGCAGAACCAAACCACACAAAACATGTATCCTGGATTTTAGGGGGCAGACTTTGGGAAAATGGGAGATACTTGAAAAGAGGCATTAGGGTAATGGGACAGGAATCAGAGGTTGAGGAACAGTGGGCAGTATTTAAAATTGGGATTACAAGAACAACAGAATTATGCATTAAGCAGGTTAGCAAGAGGAAAAGGAAGAGGAGACCATTATGGTTTTCCAAAGAGGTAGCAAAGAAAGTGAAAGCCAAAAGATTGCATTCAGGCAATACAAAAGACACAGGCAGAAGGGATAGGGAGAGTACCAGGAGAAGCAAAGGAGGCAGGGAGGTCAGTAAGGGAAGCCAAAGCTCAGACAGAAGAACACATTGCAAAATCAGTGGTAGGGGACAAAACCTTTTACAGGTACATAAGTGAAAAAAGAAAGACAAAGGGAGGGATAGTGAGACTGAAGGGGGAGGATGGGGGCCACGTGGAGGATGACAACAGTAAAGCTGACATATTGAACAGGTATTTCTGCTCAGTCTTTACTGAGGAAGAGGAGGGTAATGGGTCTGAAGGGAGTACAAGGGGTGAGAATGGTGCAGAAATGGACACAAGTCCCTTTAGGCAGAAAGGGTCCTGAAGGAACTGGAAGTAATAAGAGTTGATAAAGCAATGGAGCCAGATGGGGTGCACCCAGGGTCCTTAAAGAACTAAGAGAGGTGGTGGCTGAACCTCTGGCTATCCTGTTTAGCCGATCACTGGAAACAGGGAGTACCCAAAGACTGGAGGACAGTAGATGTAGTCCCCTTATACAAAAGTGGGAACAAAGAGGAAGCAGGGAACTACAGACCAGTCAGCCTCACCTCGGTAGTGGGAAGATCATGGAAGCACTACTGAAGGAGAGATTGGTGAACATCTAGTTGTCAATGGACTACAGGACCCAAGGCAGCATGGTTTCACCAGGGGGAGGTCATGTCAGACCAACCTCGTTGAATTTTTTGACTGGGTGACTAGGGAGGTGGATCAGGGAGGGCAGTGGACTTGGCCTATCTGGACTTCAGCAAGGCCTTTGACACCGTGCCACATAGAAGACTATTACACAAACTGGGGAATATGGGTGTGGGCAGGACAGTAGTGTGGTGGGTGAGGTAACTGGCTGGGTGGCAGGACATAGAGGGTGGTGGTAAATGGCTGTCACTCCACAGAGGGAAGAGTGACCAGTGGGGTACCACAGGGATCAGTGCTGGGACGGTCCTATTCAACATCTTCATCAGTGACATTACTTGGGACCTAGAAGGCAGAATTTCACTGTTAGTTGATGACACAAAGCTCTGCAACAGAGTAGACACACCAGAGGGTGTAGACAGAATGAGAAGCGACCTGCAGAAACTTGAAGAATGGTCAGGGATTTGGCAGTTGAAATTCAATGCAAAGAAGTGCAAGATAATGCATATGGGGCACAAAAACCCTGGCACAATATATCAGTTGGGGGGTGAGGATATAGCAGGAAAGGGATCTTGGGGTTGTCATCTCTGATGACCTCAAGGTAGGGAAACAGAGTGACAAGGCAGCAGGTAAAGCAAATAGGATGCTGGGATGTATAGGCAGCATCACCAGCAGGAAAAGGAGGTCATAATTCCGCTTATACAAGACACTAGTGAGGCCCCACCTGGAGTACAGTGTACAGTTCTGGAGACCATACACGTAAGGACATAGACAGGGTAGAGAAGGTTCAGAGGAGGGCAACAAAGATGGTGCATGGATTGCATCACAAGTCCTATGAAGACAGGTTGAAGGAACTGAACGTGTACTCCCTGGAGGAGAGGAGGGAGAGGGGATATGATAGAGACATACAAGTATCTTACAGGGAGGAACAGGGTGCAGGAAAACACTATTTTAAGTGAAAAGATGTTCCAGAACTAGAGGGCATGGGATGAAGTTGGAGGGAGGACGATTCAGAGGAAACATGAAAAGAATTTCTTCACAGAGCGGGTGGTGGACAAGTGGAACACCCTGCCAGAGGAAGTGGTGGGGGCTGAAACAATCACGGGATTTAAGAATGCATGGGATAGACATAAAGGAATTCTGGAGGTCAGGGGTAAGGGGCAACAGACTTCTAGGAAAACAAACTGAACTTACAAGCTCAAATGGGCAGACTGGGTGGGCCATAGGCCCTTATCTGCCAACACTGTCTATGTATCTATGTATCTATGTATCAATTACTCTCTGAATCTCCGATTGTCTGTAACATTCGGAAATTAATATTTAGTTGGAGACTACAAGAAAAGGAAAAGGTGCATCCTGAACTATTTAAACTGTGGTGGAGGAAAATGACCTGGCTTGATACAGGGTAAGGTTTGTTGTGGTATGCCCAGGCCCTATCGGGTACAGAGTATCCCTGATAGGGAGGATATGATCTCCTTTTGGGGTAATCTTGAGTAATGACTACTGCTTTCTATATACAAAGTTAGTTCTGTCTTAATCTAGCTTCCTCTCTCTTGAGGGGTGCATTTAGCATATTCTGGTTGTATTTTGAGTTGTTAAATCTGAACATTTTCTGCTGATGATATGATGTAAATATTTGTTTTTCTGTTTATTATTTATTTGTTTTTTTGTTTATTATTCAGCACAATATTACTCTGTTTTTGTGGTTCTTTTACTGATGTGCTTTCTTGTTTTTTAAAGAGGGGAGTTGGCATTTGAGGGTTTTTTCCTATTTCCTTCTTTCTTAAGATCTCCGTTAATCCTTTTGTAAGCTGAAATACTTATTTCCATTTATTATTGTTATATTTTATAATTGGTATGCTGTACTCGTTAATGTTTGTATGATTTGATTTCCAGTTATAATAAAAAATTCCCCTACTGTTTTCAAAAAGTGCCATGGGATCTTTAATGTCCACCTGAACAACCACCAGAACAGGCAGATGGAACCTCGGTTTAACATCTCATCCGAAAGACGGCACCTCAAGAGTGCAGCATCTCCCTCATGCTTCACTGCACTGTCAGTATTGGGATATGACCCAAGTGCCTGGTGTGGGGATATAGCCCGGGTTGTGCCTGAAAAAGGTCCCTGGGGCCAGTGTACTCACCTGGTTATCAAATACATACATGCATACATAAATAAATTAAAAAATCTGAGAGTCATTGTCTGTGTTTGCGTCCTGTTCCTCCAGTAATTCATTCACTACTTACTGAGCTTGAAATCCTTCAACCTGCAGATTCAACAATGCACTTAACATTTCCATCCACCTGACATCTCGCAGTCAGCAAAGAAAGCTGGCCCAAGATGGTGGCAATGGGTTTATTTCTTAAAAAAAAAAAAAAAAATGGGCTTATTTCTCAACAAAATCCAAACCACAACAAACTGTATCAGTTCTCCAAGACATGACGATCAAATATATGATTGGTATGGTACAAGAGTTCTGTTCATTTACTGGAATGTTTTGCCAGATAGGTACTCTGACCCAGCACTAGGTTTCAAGAGTGTAAGTAACAACAGCGCCGACAAGAACAGCGCAGTACAAACAACGCTGTCAACAACAGCACCAGGACATAATACTGTGGAACAAAACAGCACCAGTGATAGCGGTTGTACACCACACCGATGACTGCCACCATTGTTAACAACTACATTGTGTTCTTTTGTTTTGTGGGGGGCTCTGCCCCCGCACTCCCCCTAAATTAAATATCCAACTCCGAGGGGTGGGCAGATCTTGGGGAAAAGGAGAAACTTGGTGGGGTGGTGGAATTACTGTTGTGGCTGTTAGTAAAAGAAATTACACTTCAGGCGGGGAAAAGAGAAACTGTTGTACTGGGAGACCAGGAACAGAACTCTGATTTCCACTCTGTGCTAGCCAAGCTGCTGCTGCCTTAACCCTCTCCACCATGGGAGCAGCTCAGCCAGCAATTGCACTTTTCAGTTACTTGTGTATCTTTTCCATTGTCTGAATAGCTACAGGGGTAGTGGTGGTTGACATTCGCTATTCTACCCCGTCACTATTCAGGCATTACGTGGTTCCTGCAGCGCGCGTCAGATGGCACCGTTCAGTAATTGCTATTCTAACTGTATACCCTCTGACCCACACCTCATTTTCCAGGTGAAACCGGGGAGTCAAGAGGTAGGTAAAAATACAGGCAGCAAAACTGTGTCTGCCCAGTGTTCACAACCTTCTCAGCCCCCAGCCAGTTTCAGTGAGGGATTGCATGCAAAACTTGCTCTCCAGTGGCAGTACAATATATATGTGTGTGTGTGTGTGTGTGTGTGTGTGTGTTATATTTATATATATATATATATATATATATATATATATATTTCTTTTGTTTGTTTTGCCAAGTTCTTGGCCATATTAGTTCTCATTTTGTATATTTCACCTATTTATTGGCACAACATAAGATATGGTCTTGTTATAATGGGATTAAAGGCATGGGAAAGGAAAGCAGGATGTTGGGGAGCATAAGAAGGGGGCCAGCAGCCAGGGAAGGGAGGTGCTTCTACCACTGTAATGTCAGTTGCAACTTGTAAGGTGTAAGCAATCACTGAATACTGGCTGGAGACACAAGACACATTTTATGTAAAATTGTACCACCAACGGGCATCTGAGGGCATTGAAAATCTAGTCCCTGTTGTTTATATTATTAATTTCCATTTTATCAGGAAGGGGGGACTGGATCAAAAAGATCCATTTTCAGCCATGCCTGAGGTTAAGGGTTACAACAGAAGGAAGACATCATGTGTGACAACACAAAATGCGAAAAAAAATTAAAATACATTTAACCCTTGCAGGGCCACAGACTGATATATCAGTCCAGAACTCCAGTGCATTCAAATTTTGTCAGCAGTCTTTAATCCTTGCAGGGCCATGGACTGATACATCAGTCCAGAACTCCAGTATGTTCAAATTTTGTTAGCAGTCTTTAATCCTTGCAGGGCCATGGACTGATACATCAGTCCAGAACTCCAGTATGTTCAAATTTTGTTGCCAGCCTAAGGGTTAAAAGCAAAACTAGACAATATCCTTATGCACAAGTGCTGTGTATAACACTTGAGAGAGATGCAGGAGGGGATGATTTATTCTCAGTGGTTGTTTTTTAACAGTTTGTCCTGGCTATCCCAGCTGAGATGCAACATCTCATTTTTAGTGGGGTTCTGGCCAGGAGGACATGACTGAGACGTATAAATACATCTGGGAGATAACCAGGGTGGTGTTTTGGGAGCTTTGTAGGTTGAGTACAGATGTGGTTACAGGAGGGAACAAAATGAAGTGAGTGGGGAGAAGTTTGAAGAGGGAGGTGAGGAAGCATTTCTTCACCGAAAGGGTGGTGAATAGATGGAATAAGTTGCCTAGGGTGGTGGAGGGGCAGAGACAGTAATGGGATTCATGCATACTGTATGTGGGACAGGCACATGGGAATAATTAAAAGGAAGATCACTTGTACATGGTTGGGGAGGGCCCCTCGCCACCCCCATAAGGTAGGTAGGGTTAGGGCAAACTGGATGGGCCTTGCCATTCTTTTCTTCTGGTAAAATCTATGTTTCTATGGTCTGCTTCTACTCAATTCTACAGGTAGGCGGACTGAAGCACTGTGAGGTTAGATGATTTGCTCAAGATCATGCAGTATTTGGCACTGGTGGGATTTGAACCTGGGTCTCCTGGTTCCCACACTGGTGCTCAAACTTTGAGATCACACTGCCTCCTACTCCCCATATCTTTTTCTCTCTCTGTTTCTTTCTCTCTTCCTTTCAACCTCCCTCCCTCCATCCCTTGAGATAATACAGTATAGACTAAATGCAAAATTAAATAACACAAGCTGTTGTGACTAAACTGAGAAACTGAAGCGACACTGGGTTGGTAAACAGACCCTACTAAGCATGTCAGTTTTCATCCCTGATTGCTAGGTGGTGTGTATTGTGGGTAAAACTGTGACTCATACAGTTGCTGTGCTAATAATACTCCTCCCTTCTCAGTTTGGTTTGTATCTCTGTGTGTGCTAAATGTCTGACTTCCTTTGTAACTGTGAATGCTTGTGATTTGTATGCAACCTTTGCCACTAGGTGGTGCCATGCAGCATAGAATGCACTGTGGAGGTGTGAAAACTCAGAAAATCTCATCAGGAGTCCCTCATAAGCCAATCCACAACTAATAATCCATTCCATGTATGGCCCGACACTAAGTCCAGTCAGAGATGGGGAGATAGAAAGACAGACAGACAGACAGATAGATAGATACTGTCTGTAGATAGATACAGAGAGAGAGAGAGAGAGAGAGAGAGAGAGATGAGATGGAATGAGATACTGTTAGATAGACAGAGAGACAGACAGACAGACAGACAGACAGAGGTCTGCAGAATTGTACAATACTGATGGCTTTGGTCTAGACATATGTAGACTAGCTTCATCACCTAATTCTGGCCAGTCAGGGCTCCATTAAATATTTAGGGGCCTGTCCCCTAAAACAGAGAAAAGCTAACACAACCCTGAATGGACACAAGTGCACGAGGGTGAGTAAATTCAGATACACTTGACTCTATTGACTTTTTAAATATAGCCATAGCGTATCAAGGTATACTGGTATGTTAATCTCTCTAATGATAACATTGTAACCTGAACTAAGCCATTAATACATATGACTATAGTTTGTAACCACCCTGTGTTTGGGTGGTGGAAAGATGGAATGCAAATCCTGTGTACGTTATCAGTTTTGAATTAATAAAGCTGAGTTAAAAACAAGAAGACAGATAGACAGACAGACAGACAGATAGATACTGTCTGCAGACAGATAGATACTGTCTGCAGACAGATAGATACTGTCTGCAGACAGATAGATACTGTCTGCAGACAGATAGATACTGTCTGCAGACAGATAGATACTGTCTGCAGATAGGTAGGTAGGTAGGTAGGTAGGTAGATAGACAAGCAGGCAGACAGACAGACAGATACTGTCTGCAGATAGATAGGTAGGTAGATAGATAGGTAGATAGGCAGGCAGACAGACAGACAGACAGACAGACAGATAGATACTGTCTGCAGATAGATAGATAGATAGATAGATAGATAGATAGATAGATAGATAGATAGATAGATAGATAGATAGATAGATAGATAGATAGATAGATAGATAGATAGATAGATAGATAGATAGATAGATAGATAGATACTGTCTACAGATAGACAGCTTTATTTATTTATTTTATTTAGTTTTTGTTGACCAGGTAAGTGCACTAGACAAATCCTGCCTATTTTCAGGCACGACCCAGGAAAAGGGATACAGATGAAAGCCAACTGACTTTAAACCAGATTAAGCTGTTGGTGGTATTTTTAGTGAATGAGGGAAATTTGGCCGGGACACTGGGGAAATTCCCCTACTCTTTTCGATAAGTGCCATGGGATCTTTAACATCCACCTGAACTACCACCAATCCAGGCAGATGATAGATACTGCCTGCAGATAGATAGATAGATATATAGATACTGTCTGCAGACAGACAGACAGATAGACAGATAGCCAAAAAGATAGACAGACAGACAGACAGATTTATGTATTTATTTATTTAGTTTTTGTTGACCGGGTAAGTGCACTAGACAAATTCTGCCTATTTTCAGGCACGACACGGGGAAGGGGGATACAGATGAAAGCCAACTGACTTTAAACCAGATTAAGCTGTTGGTGGTATTTTTAGTGAATGAGGGAAATTTAGCCAGGACACCGGGGAAATTCCCCTACTCTTTTCGATAAGTGCCATGGGATCTTTAACATCCACCTGAACTACCACCAATCCAGGCAGATGATAGATACTGCCTGCAGATAGATAGATATATAGATACTGTCTGCAGACAGACAGACAGATAGATAGATAGATAGACAGACATATAGACAGATAGCCAGAAAGATAGATAGACATACAGGCAGGCAGGCAGACAGACAGACAGACAGACAGACAGACAGACAGACAGACAGACAGACAGACAGACAGACAGACAGACAGACAGACAGACAGACAGACAGACATAAATTAGGAGGCAGTAGAGCGCAGTGGTCTAAGGCTCTGAGTTGCAAATTTGGTGATATCCAGCAGACCAGACCTGGGTTTGAATCCCAGAGCTTCCACTTGCATACTGTGTGACCCTGAGCAAGTCACTTAATCTCCTTGTGCTCCCAGGTCGCTCCTGTAAAAAAGCTTTCAGCTTAGTGTGCTATACCTGGTCAGATAGATAGTAGATAAATGATAGATGGATGATAGATAGATTTATGTATTTATTTATTTAGTTTTTGTTGACCGGGTAAGTGCACTAGACAAATCCTGTCTATTTTCATGCACGACCCGGGGGAGGGGGATACAGATGAATGCCAACTGACCTTGAACCAGATTAAGCTGTTGGTGGTATTTTTAGTGAACTGATAAATGATAAAAGATAAATGATGGAAAAGATAAATGATAGCTAGATAGCTAGATAGCTAGATAGCTAGATAGCTAGATAGATAGATAGATAGATAGATAGATAGATAGATAGATAGATAGATAGATAGATAGATAGATAGATAGATAGATACCTCAATCTCCACCCCAAGCTGGGTGCCCTGTAACATAATAAAGACTGCCTATCTCTGCTGGGAGCTAGTCACCAAAGTGGTGCTCCCAGTTTTCAACTATGTGGATGTGATCTACGGTACTTCCCCCTCCACATCCCTAGCCAGACTGGACACCCTCTGCAATACTTGCCTTTTGTTGTTTTGCTACAAACTCCCCATCTCATACACACCCCTGCTCCATCTACTCCTCCCCTCCCCCTACCTTCACAACACCAGTCACACTGTACCTCCTTCATTTCCAAATGTTGGTTTGGATCCCTTCCCTCATACCCCGCCTCACTCCTATCTTCAGTCCTCCCTGCTCCTTGCTTCCTCTGCACCAGGGATCATTGAACTTTTTCCATTCCTCATCCCCAGTCTTCTGATGAGCAATCCACTTTCTGCTATTGAATTCCAACACTCTGGAACCTGCTCCCCTCTCCCTTCTGCCATTCCACCTCCCCAGCCTCTCTCAAGCATTAGTTGAAAGTCCCCCCCACCACCACCATCCCTGTTGGTAAAGGTGGCACGTGGGGTAGGCAGCCCCCATCTAACAGGTATCAGGTCTTCTACAAGTCTTGTCTATTGTGCCTAGCTGTGACATCAATTTGCACTGGCATAGGAATAATGTACTGTGTAACTGCACTTTAAATTTGTACCAAGATTTATGCCTGTGTTGAATTCAAACTTTACTGTATCTGCACTTTGAGCGGTACCAAAAATGTGACTGTTATGCTTGCTAGATTCTCCTGTACCCTCTCCCCTGAGTCACACTTGGAAACGAGCCTTGGCTCTGTGTGCCTTTCCCGGTCACCAATTTTTAAATAAACAGATAGATACAGAAGATAGATAGACAGACAGACAAACAGATTCTGTCTGTAGATAGATACAGAGAGAGCTAGAGATGGATAGACAGACAGATACTGTCAGATAGATAGACAGAGAGATAGACAGAGAGACACAGTCTGGATAGATAAATAGAGAAAGAACTAGATAGACACTGTCTGCACATGCCCAGAATCACAGCTTGTAAGTACAATCACTAATTAAACCATTTTATAGCTCTGAGTTTTCAAAGGGACTTACTTTACTTGTATCAGCTCACTATCTAGTTTTACTGCGTATACTTGGATAATAGTGCATATATGTACATGTATGTGTGTTTTCCTTTTCCTTTCATATATGTGCATGTATGTGCGTGTTTTCCTTTCATCATATATGTACATGTATGTGTGTTTTTATTCCATAAGTGTATGTGTGTTTTCCTTTCATATATGTACATGTGTTTTCCATTCATATATGTACATGTTTTGCTTCCACATATGTACATATGTGTGTTTTCCTTTCATGTATGTATATATTTGTGTGTCCTTCCATTTGTGTGGGTGTGTGTGAATGGTATGAATGTGCACATGATGTAGACAGGTGTGTGTTGAAAAGGGGATGAAAGATTATGTTTAAGGAAGAAACAAGTAAACAACAACAAAACTCACTGATCAGCTCACCAGTATGGTTCCCTGTCCCGGGCAGTACACCACTGCATGCTCTCCTCGGCTAATCTCAGCACTGTTCAGTGGACGAACCCTATTAAAAAACACACACACACATATCCTCAAATGATCCCAGGTTATTAGCCGTTGATGTAGAACAAACGTGTTGAAAAGCATTTCTAAACTTATTACTCAGCTGATCCAAAGAAAGCTGAAAAGGATCATGGGTGCACCATGATTTTCAATTCAAAGTTAATTAAAAGTTTCAGGTTAAAAACAAATGGAATCATTCTTACAATATTACATTTAAATAAGAAAAAAAGCAAAAAAAATACTAAACAAATATTAAAAAGTAGTCTACTACTGAGACAAACAATTGTCATACATTTGGATTCTAACCCTGACTTAACTAAACAGATACAGTTATTAAACTATCAAAAAAAGGCCCCTATATTAAATAAATGAGTTCAGTTTTGTCCCGTATCAAATAGCTAATTCTTTCATTATTCACCAAAGTCCCTATGAAATCGAACCACTCCCTTAAAGAGGGAGATCCAGTTTCTTTCCATCGTATTAGTATTAATCTTTTGAATGCTAAGGCTACAGATAAGATCCAGTCTTGTGTGTATCTATGTAAAAAAGGAATTCAGGATGTATCAACCACAATAAACAATACAGGCAAAAAGGAATAGTAACCTTAGGAACTCACTGACAGTGGAATTAATTACTTTTCCATGTGTTTTGGATCTCAGAGCAGCACCAAAATAAGTGATCCAAATCTGCATTTGAAGCTCAACATTTCCAACAATTGTCCACATTAGACAAACTAATGTCTTTAAGTAATAAGGGGGAGTAATAGAAATGGTGAAGCATTTTAAACTGTACTAATTTCCCTTGGACTTCTCTGCAACTTCTATCATCATCTCAACATGTGCACCAGGAACTTTCTAACAGCTGCACCTTAAATCCCTCTTCCCACTTTCATCTAGCTGGAACCATGGCATTCAAGGGAACTGTGAGGGGAACTGTGGAACACCAGGGGAACCCTGGTATTCCAGGGAAACTGTGGCACACCAGGAGGATTCATGGCATTTCAGGGGAACTGTGGAACACCAGGGGAACTGTGGCCTTCCAGGGGAACCATGGAACACTAGGGGAAATCATGTCATTCCACGGGAACTGTGGAATATCAGGGGAACCATGGCATTTCAGGGGAACTGTGGAACACCAGGGAAATTATGGCATTCCAGGGAAACTGACATTCTCAGGGAACTGCGGCATACCAGGGGATTCATGGCATTCCAGGGGAACTGTGAGGGGAACCGTGGAACACCAGGGGAACTGTGATATTCCAGGGAAACTGTGGCACACCAGGGGATTCATGGCATTCCAGGGGAACTGTGGCACTCCAGAGGGAATGGTGACATTCCTGGGAAACTGTGACACATTAGAAGAACTGTGGCATTTCAAAGAAACTGTAGCTTTTCAGGGGAACCACGACGCACTTGGGGAAATCAGGACACTCAAGGGCACAGTAGGGGTAACTGAAGCACTAACTATACATAACATTCTACTAGAACCATGCATTTCTATTGCATTTTGTTCCACTTGGTCTAAGAAAAAAAGAAAAACAAATACCATGACGAATGTCATACACAGAAACATAATATCTGTTGGAAGAAATAGGCTTGTTGGCCCCTTTTGCCTGCCCTTGTTGTGTCAGATTATGTGGCCAGTCTTGTTTTGAGTACAGAAGTGTCTACACCGTGTACATTTTGTTCCGATCCTTCCAATCCTTAAGTCTGTCTGTCAGAGAGAGAATGCTCAGCCTTGTCCACTGCTGCTCCAACAGTACATATCCCTGTGGGGTGTACACAGTATGGTGTGCAGAACAACCAACAGTCAGATCCAGATAGCTGTGACGTTTTTGCCCGCACACTGTCAAGTGTGATTGTTCACATAATACACATCCCTGTCATGTATTATGCATTAAGTGTAACTTATTGAAAGAGGATACGTCTAGAAGTAAGTAATTCTTTATTTTATTCAGCACCCAGTCCTGAAGGCTCTAGGTGCTTTACCGGAGGTGTGAAAATATAACTAAATTACACACACAAAATATACACAGGGTCAAACAACGATTAAAACCAACGATAAACAAATAACAATACAATCAGTGCTGCAGCTAGTTTGAGAGGCTTCTTTAAAAAAATAAGCCTTTTGATCCCTCTTAAAGGCCTCCACCAATGGGGCCTTCCTCAGAGATCTGGGGAGTGAGATCCAGAAGACCGGGCCAGCCACCTCCAATGCTTGGCCCCCTGAGGTTTTCAGTCTGGCCCTCAGAACCACTCGGAGGTCCTGGGTGTAGGAGTGGAGGGAGCGCACCAGGAAAGCAGGGGTCAGAAAGTCACTCAGGTAGCCAGGGCCTGAGCTGTATAGGGTCTTGTAGGTGAGCAAGCGCACCTTGAAGATGATCCTCCATGTGACAGACAGCCAGTGTATGGATGAACCGGATTCAGATAAGTCTACAGTCTTCCAAAACCTGTATCATTTTCTTTTCTTTCTTTTTTTTTTTTGGTCCCCATTTTCTCCCTGGACCTGGGACCCTGGCACATCTGTGCGTGTGCGTGGAGGTGCATGTGCACACTGGGTACCGGTTCAGCCCCTTCTGCCCAGCCCTGGCTATTGCCACCACCCCTTCCCAGCTATGTTTCCCACCAGACCTCCACCAGGTGGGAGCAGAACTACGGGGAGGGGGGGCAACCACCCTGGGAGGGGAGAGGTACCTAGTGGCTGCTCAATCCTGCTGCCTCCCTACCCTCCCATGCTGGCTCCCCAATGACCTGAGGTCATTCCTGAACCTGGGTCACCAGCATAGCACGAGGTAAGGCATCCAGTGCCTCAATCCTCAGCACCACCAGGCTGGCCAACCTGTATTATTTTCTATAAAACACCATTATCACAGGGGTGCTGACTTTTGTTTTGGCTGGGGGGTGGGGCTTAATTCTAGGTCAAGGGGTCTGGAGGTACTCATTACCAGTTTGCAGAGGAAACTTGGGGAACTTGAGGGAGAGGGCTTGCATCCTTTTGCTCTCTCCTCATACTCAGTACCCATGCCTTATCAGAACTTTTTTCAGGTTCTGATAATATTTAAAACATTGGTGTTGGAGCTTAACATATTCCCACTGCAGGTCTTTATCTAGGAAGAAGGTTGCTGGTGATGCAAAGACTCATAAAAAAGGCTGGAAGTGGATAAAGGAGCCAGTGATCCAGTTTTCTGCTTTGTGGTAATACAGGGGTGGTACACAAGGGGTACTGACTAGCTATATAACGTTAATTACTGGTATATCTACTTTAGTACCACTACACGTTGCTTTTAGTTCCCTTCCCTGTCCCTGACAATAGTTTATGGGTAGCAGATGATGGGTAAAACAGTTTTTGTTCTGGGAGCGAAAAGGTTCTGAAAGTTCTAATGAGCCTTGTGTAACTATCAGACATTTCATGGGTGAGCAGAACCTTGTCTTTTTTCAGAAGATGCCATTCTCATCTCAAGGATAAGCAGCACGATTGAATGTACCCCTCTCTCTCACCTGACCACCACGCTGACGTTCGATTCCTTTGCATCCTCGGGGGTCTCTGAGGAGTCTGCAGAGTTTCTGAATAATAAAAAAAAAAACAAAACACCTAGACTGTATAAATATTTGAAAGGAATAATAGAGAAGGGTTGAAAACAGTTTTCTATTTGTGTTTTTCGTGTATATTATTGCACCCAAACACAGATTGCTACACCCTTACAGACAGGAGCCCAGCATTTGTACTACACTATATAACTTGCATGCAACCAGCATATTAGGAGGCTTTAAAGGGCCTCTGAGGCCAGCAGGAAAACCAAGAAAAACAGAATATTTGGACAGAACTCAAGTTATAATGCCTGTCTTTCCTCTATTTACTGCCCTCTTTTTGTTTTCCAGAGATCATCTTCTCACTCCACCACAGGGACCCTAGTCCAAGGGATACACCCTGTTCAGGCCTGGCATTCTTCTATCCCTTCCCCTTCACAAGTTGGGGCTCTGGAGGGAGGTCCCCACTCCTGGTGGCAGTCCACCAAGTGGAGAGAATACATTGTCGAGGGTGCTAGAACCCAGGGGAGCTGTGGACACCAATTGTCATATAGTCAGTCATGGGAGTATATCCCCCATTTTCTACTCTGTCCTCTCTCCTCCACTGGAATGAATGGAGCTCTCTGATGGCCTCAGACACCCACAGTGGCACCTGTGGAGGGGAGCATGCTCCCAGGCCCACCGAAGGAGTCAAGTTCAGCACCTGGTGTAGAACACTTTCATTCCCAAACAAAACACACTGCCAAAAGGCAGCTGCTGCAATCCAACCAGCCACCTGATGCAGCATTACGAGCTCACTCGCAAACCTTGAGGCTTTTATTTTCCTTCGCCTTTTTGCTCCCTGCTGCCACCTACTCCTGTCATCAGGCACTTGGTCCAGAAGCTCCCATCCCCGTCTGCTGCTTCCCCCATCATCAAACTGGCAGGGATCCACACAAGGCAGGGCTGAGAGCACCGGGACCATCCCATACAGCAGCAGAGAGACATAGGATTTTTTTTCTATGTTTTTTCCCCGAGCCCAGAACTGTGGCCGCACGGTGGGTGTAGGCATATGGAGGTGCACATAGGCTCCCAAAACCACACCTCTATCCACCCTCCCAACAATAAGTCAGCCACCCAGACCTATGCTCTGACACCCACCCTCCATCTAGTGTCAGCCGAGAACAAGGAAACTCACCACCCCAGCCTGGGAGGTGAAAGCTGCCTAGCGGCCACTCAGTCATCATCCAGCTGCCCCTCCGACTCCCAGCACCCAGAACTTGTTTCCAAATTCTGCCCACTGGCGTGACATGAGGTAAGGTGCTTGAACAGTGCCTCAGCCCTCAGCACCAGTGGGCCGTGCTCAGGCCCTGGTTGCCTGCATGTGAAGTGCTACCCCTGGGCCATCGGGTGGCCTTATTCCCCTCTCCCATCCTTTATCAGTAAGGTGTCTCACAAGAAAACAGGATTCTCTGTCACTTGGGCTTAACCTGCTCTGGCTACTTGTCTACAGTTTTATTTGTAAGTTTCTGACCAGGAAAGGCACACTAAGCTGTGACAGCGTGTTTCCAGTTGTGTTCTTGGGGGGGTGGTTGTGGATTGCATGGACCTGTTTTTACTGATGGGAGAAATGTTGGCCATAACACCAGCAAAACCCCCTGTTCTTCGTTGATAAGTGCCATGGGATCTTTTACTTCCACCTGGACAGTGACCGGAGATGGGCAGAAGGGATCACGGTTTAACATCTCATCCAAAGGACGGCACCTCAACAGTGCAGTCCCCACCATCCCCCATACTGCACTACAGTGTCAGTTATGGGTGTTACTTCAAGTACCTGATGTGGGGCAAGAACCCACGACCTTCTGATCTTCTGGTCCCAGAGGTGAGCATGCTACCTACTGAGCCGCTGACATTGATCCACGACCTTCTGATCTTCTGGCTTCCAAGACAGACTCCAAAGGAAAACTGGTGAACGTGTAGTCCCAGACGTGGCAATGGGTATGACTCCAGTCATCTCCTTCTATTAGTGGTTGGATAACATCTAATGGATGGGATGGTGTGGCTTAGGTTTAACCAGTTTACCTGTGAACAAACAGGTTCCAATTAATGTACGTTACTACTGTATACTGTTGATGTACTGTTTGCTGTTTGACTTTTCTTATTCACTTTAAGGTTCCTTCAGTTATGATTAGGGGATGAAGGGGCTATATTTTCTGTATCCCCAGTTTGGTTTGTATTTTTGATTATATCAAGCATTCTGTAAATCGTATTTATAGTTTCTGTATTTGTCACTTTTTAATTTTAACAAAAAAAATACCCCTACTCATCATCGACAAGCACCATGGGATCTTTTGCTTCCGCCTGGACAGGGACCAGAGATGGGCAGAAGGGACCTCAGTTTAACATCTCATCTGAAAGATGGCACCGCAGGAATGCAGCATCCCCTCATTCTGCACTTCAGTGTCAGTACTGGGATTTACCCCAAGAGCCTGATGTGGGGGTAGAACATATGACCTTCTGATCTTCCAGCCTCAGAGGTGAGCGTGCTGTTCACTGAGCCACTGACACTAAGTGACGTCATAATGCTCTGGTTCTGACATCATAATGATTTCTACAGCAACCAGCTGTGCTGTTACAAGCAAAGGCTTATGATGTCACTTGTAAGGCAGATGGAGTGACAGAGAATCCTGTTTACATGAAGTTTTTATTTTATTATTTTTGAGCAGCTAAACTCATGAGCATTAAGGGACAGTTTCAAAAATGACCTGGAAGACACTAAATAAAAATACAGTAAACATACAAAATACAAAATATACAACATTATCAGTAGCAGTGCATACATTCATGTGTAATAAAGTGTGAGAGGATGGTAACTGCAGGAAATATAGAGTGTGGACCAACGTCATCCATGTGATGCCACTGGCAGGTTTCCCCTCTATGGTGTATAGTTAGCACCTATTCTGTATGGAACTCCATCACAGCTAAAATGTTGTTGTACTAGTGTTCAAAGGTCATGAGACATCATTGTACTCTTCTATGATACAACAACATTTTCAGCTGATTAGCACCCTTATGCTGCCATTTTATTTCTCTACTACGTTCCCGTGCACAGCCAGTCAGTCTGAGTCAAGTGAATAGTAGCAGAGTGTTTTTGGTTTTTTTTCACAAGTAGCCGATCACCATCAAAAGTTCATTGAGGAACACAAGAATAAAAAAAACCTTACAAAAAATGGTAAATTGCTTTTACTGATAATTGCTTTAGCTACGTTCTGGTTACTGATATTACTTAGCGACTTGCTGTTACTGACACCGCTGTCATTTCCACTGCTATTACCAATGCCACTTTCATTCTCAGTTTTCCATTAAACTAATCTCAGTTTCCTGAAACTATAATTTATGTAAAATAGTGTCGGGCAACCACTGGCACAGCAAGCCCGCATTGCCACAGAAGGGGTCTGATTGCTTATAACATGGCTTGGGTCAAACAAGCATTGGACAAAACTGGTCACATGAGCATGTATTAGGTTCACATTACCATATGGTTCAGATTTTACTTTTTTTCCTTGTGTTTTTTTTTTTTTTTTTTTTGTAACTTTTAAAACCCTTTTGTAAGTGCAGTAATACAGTCCAGGGTGTGCAGTAATGCCATAAATTAATTCAATTCCCAGCTGGTTGAAGGCACTCGACTGCACCTCGTGCCTGACTGCCCACCCTGCTGTGTGTTCCTGCTTACATTAGACTGCTCAAGCTTTAAACTCACCATACTCTTCTGTCGAAGAAATCACTATTTAGCAGTGGCACTTAATTCCAGGGGGGGGTCTTCCATTCAGCATATGACCCAACTTCTTTTCTAAATAATGTGGCACACCCGGGGGCATAGAATCACACATATATCATTGAAAAGCTTTTAATTCAGCAAATGCAAGTGCAGACACATAAAAACTTTGTTCTCACCGGTGCAAAGCAGTGCAAAAAGCAGGTATAACTCAACCCATTCAGATGAAAATACAAGGTTTTGGAGAGTAATAGGCTAAATAGCCAACCTGTATACCAGCATAAAGTGCAGAGACATTAGACACAGAATACACCCCTTTGCCTTTGAGGTCAGTGATGTAATCAGAAGCCTTCTGTGGCAACACAGGATGACTGTGCGTGGTTACCCATCCACTAATTTCTATATAGTGCCAGTCCTTGGGGCTGGCAGTATAACCTAGAGGTTAGAATAATGAGGTTGGTGTATCCTTCAGACCTGGGTTTGATTCCCACAACCTCCACTTGCATAGTATGTGGACTCTGAGCAAGTCACTTAACCTCTCCAGTGCTCCCAGATCACCCCTGAAAACAGGCTGTTGTGCCTAGTGTTGTATTATTTGCTGCTTGTTCTTTGTAAAACTGTGGGCCTGTTTATTTCCATCCCTGTGTGGATGGCCATTGTCACATGTATGTTTTGCTTCCACAGCTGTCCCTGCGAGGATATCTACTGGTTCTGTACTATTTACTGCTTGTTTTTTGTAAACTGTAAGTTGTACTCTCCCCGGGTCGAGCTTGAAAATACACAGGGTTTTTGTCTAATGTACCTACCTGGTCAACAAAAGCTAATAAATATATAAATAAATAAATAAATAAATAAAGGTCCTTGCCTGGTTACCAAAGACTAAAATAAAAAGTCTCTGAAATGTACAGATAGCCCATGCCATTAACAAGGCCTGAAGGTAGTTCATATGATACTGAATGCTTCAGCTGTGTGGATGGTTGGAAATGAGCACACTGTACCCTCAGTCTTCATTTGTCTGACATTTCCTGTTTGAAATGTCCAAACACAGCCAGAAAGGGGGAAGTGAGGATGCACTGTTTGTAAACCATGTTCTTGTAATCTCCCGGGTCGCACCTTAAAATAGGCATTCCTTGTCTAGTGAGCCTACCCAGTAAACAAAAGCTAACAAATAAATAAATAAATCCTGCTTCACTGATAGAGGGGGGGATGCCTGGAACAGAATGCCACCAGAAGCAGTGGTAGTGAATACAGTGGGGATCTCAAGCATGCATGGGACAGGCATAAGGGAATGCTGACAAGTAAGCAAGGGGGGGGGGAGACAGGTTAGGGCCTGTGGAGAGAGAATAAGCAGGAAACATCTAGGCCAGACCGGATAGGTCAAGTGGTTCTTTTCTGCGAACAAATTCTATATTTCTATGCAAGTGTTGGAGCATTCAAAGAGCTAATACCAGCCATATGTTGGCATGCAATGCTGTAGAAATGCACCACGGAATGGGAAAATGTATAATATTTATTTATTTTGTTTTTGTTGACCAGATAGGTGGATTAGACAATAAAATTGCCTGTTTTCAGGCATGTCTCAGGAGAATTACAAAGGCAGTAAAAAATGAATCAGGTCATAATATTACATGAAAGTAGGGAGAGAGCAAGAACATTCAACAATGCGAAACATAGTAGAGAAAAGTAAAAATGTATCTGGTTTAATTACTTGTCAATAATTGTTTTATGAAAGTGTTACTTTTACACTGTGAGCTGCTGTGACTTTGAGATGGAAATTAGACAAGCGCTGTTGTATGCCTGATGCATGTTGCACTGACATCTGGGAAACACGGTGGTTCACATGGGATCCCTGAAGTCCCCCATGCTGTGGCCAGGCGTATATAGAAGGTACAGTAGTCGGTATGCTGGACCTCTGCTGACTCAAGAGCCTCTTACGTTAATGGTCCCTCTCTGTGGAGTACTTTATCACTGTATCTAAAAATGTGTAATAAAATGGTGGGCCTTTCCAGTAGCGGCCGTGGAAGTACTTCTAGAGTCCAGTTTCATTGTAGCAATTAAAAGGCTATGTCTATGATTTGATGGGTGAGAGCAACCACTTCCTGGGCTATTTCAACCAGTTTCCTCCAGCCTCATTCAGAAGCTCTGTTTCTTTGCTCCCTACATCCTCCCCTCCTCGTCCTCATCCAACAACTCGCTTCTCTCCTTGGGCTTCTTCCTAAAGTACCTTTAGCCTAAAGGAATTATGTTCCCATGACACCTCTAGGGGAGGAAACTTCTTCAAGGAGGGTTTCTTTGCCTTCATGGTACCCCAACAGGGTAGTAGTTCCACAGGGAACAGATAGTGTAAGCAACCACGGCATCCACGTAGAACTTTCCAACAACTCAATCATACAACTAACCTTCTGATTATCAACAATGCTGCACAACTATTATGCCACACTTTGGCTGTATACACCAGCTGAACTGCTTAAATGTGCAATAGTGAACTCGCTCTGCGGAAACGTTTACTTTAGTGAACCTGTACAGAGGCAGTGTTAGGCACAAGTGAGCCAAGTAGCCACTTAGGGTGTCACCATAGAAGGGGTGCCCTAAAAAGGTGAAAGTATAAGCGAGAGCAGCTTGAAATGTAAAAAGTGTTAGTATGAAAAGCAAAATTATTGCTGTCACCTTTGTAACCAGAAACTTTTTATCACTTTTTGGATGCAGTGTTGGGCAGAAGGGAGGAAAGGGGTGGCAGGAGCAGTGAAGGGGGAATCACCACAAATATTGCTGTTAAAATCGATCCTGAGCCTATAACAACTTTCTGTTTGATTTATTTTGTTTTTTTTTGTTTGTTTGTGTATTTGTTTCTGGGATCTCAGTGAAAATGAGATTCTCGGTGGGCAAAATATTGATGCACCCACCTAATTAGCTAATAAATAAATACATAAAAAAATGAATTAATAAATTCAGAGTTATGAGCCCCTCCACCTTCCACCCTCACCTGTAATTCCAACACTGCTTTAGGGTCTAACACCATGCAGTTATGACTTTCCAGCTTTCTAACCCCATAGGAAAACAGTATGTGTTCACGTTAGGAGGAACATGTCAAGCTGGAGAGTCATCAGCGGTTTAAAGTACTACACCCCCTGGTATAGGACTCAGGGCTGGCTTTAGAGTTTTGGGGGCCCCCAGCAACATAAGTCATAGGACCCTTACCTGACCCAACTTGACCACATGTAACCCCCTCTGGGGCAGGGAAGCTTACCTGGAGTTCCCGTGTACCAGTCCCCTCAAACTTTGCTGCCCATTTTTGCTCACTCCAGGCCCATACTGAAGCTAATGTGGGGACCAGAGGAGCAGTTGCAGGAAGACGCCACAATTTAGCACCACAGTGTGCAAGCTGTTTGCCAGCTGGAATGTGTTTCAGTGCTGGAAGCACCCACCAGCCAAGAGCATCATCACAGCTGAAGAGTTTGTGCCAGAAGGGCACTGTCAGAGCAAAAGTTGTGATAGTGCCAGAAAGGGCACCATCAAAGGGAAGTGTTTGTTCCAGAAGGATACTGCCATAGCTGAAGTGATTGTGCCAGGAAGGGCACCATGAGTAGAAGAGAGTGGCTTAACCAGGCCATATGTCCTCCTAGTTCTGTCCTGGACTCATCCTAAAGAGTTATTAGAGTCCTCCCTGGGACTCATCCAGAAGACTACTGGTAATCCTCCCCTGGGCTCCTTCCTTGTGAACCTACATCTCGGTTCGTCCATTTACAGTGACTGCATCCTGTTCAGGCCAGCTCAGAGCCAGGTAAGGGGCCAGCTAGCCATTATCAAGTGGGGTGGACTGGGGAACAGAGAACCACAGGCATTGGCCCAAGTGCTAGAGTACTCGTGACCCCTTTGGGGGAATTGGACTGTGTGATCTCTCCAGGGGTTCAGGCTCTTTGGGAACCAGGAAGCCACTATGCAGTATTCCTGTGTCCTAGGTGTGATTCCAAAGTGTTGTGACCAGAGAAGTGTGAGCCAGAAGAGTATCATAGCAAAGAAGTGTGAGCTGTAAGAGACACATTTGGAGAGTTTAGCCAGCAGGGCTGCAGTTTGAGAGCTGATAGAGAAGAACTGTTTTCACAGATGTGTGAGACAAGGAGGGCTGAACCATTGCTGCCTGCTCAGAAGAATCTAAGGCTTCTGGGCTACTGTTCAGCTGCTGTGTGTTGCTCCCTGCTCCTTCTACAGTTATTCTGCTGCATCCAAGGGTCACTTGAATTGCTGGCATTGCTGGCTGAATTTCTGTTTTCTCTGTTGAAATTACAATTGAGGTTTCTAGTTTTGCTCAAAAGTCCAAGCAAGTTGTTGGGACTTCATTCCTCATTAAATTGGTGCTAGCACACTATGGCCTGTTGGGGGGGTTAGAATGCAAGCTTGCTGAATTTTCCAACACGTGCCCCACCACAAGATCCCAGGCAACTTTCCAATCGGGTCTGCACCAGGACTGTGTTATAATTCCAGGGTACCCCAAATTCAATGTTTAATATTGTATTTGTGCTTATAGTTTTACTATTGGTACTGGATAAAACTTATCACGCCTTGTTTAAAGGAGCCATCTTACATGTCCCTTGCTTGCGCAGATCAGGGTGTGTATGTGCAGCTGGGTTTGAAGGGAATGGCCTGAGGGTGACTGAGCATACAGCAACTTGTTATTGTCTAACCTCTGCTCTCTCCCCCTAGTCTGTAGGCCTGTGTGCCAAAATAAAGCCCTGTTAATTGTTTGCATTTCTGTGAGCCCCCTCAGTTGGTGCATCTTGACTGAGTTATTGTTTGATAAAGGTAACAGCTGCTGGTGGTCCCCAGGGGGTGATCTTGTCCAGCATGGGTAGGTGGGTAGGTGGGTAGGTACTGCATCCCAGAGGGGGTTACTGCACACAGCATCTCTGGGTGGAGGCACTGCACAATTACTAATTTGGGATGAACCCCCCCCACCACTACAGGAGAGCAAATGAAACCAACTCCCTCAGCCAGGTGTGCCATGCTACAGCCACCAGGCAGGGGCGTGAACCTGGGTCGCTGCGACTGACCATGGTGGGGGGTGCTCACACACACATTTTACTCTGTCCCATTGACACAACATTTTAATTTCAATACATCCTGTTACAGGTTTGTGTTTTTCAGGGGAAAATTGAAATGTTAGTTTTTGGGGCCCCTCTGGCCATCCAATCAATCCATGCCTGTTCACCAGCCTCTGAATTGCTGAGCCATATCTTGGTGAGTTAGTTAATGAAGTTATGACACCAGTGCCACGTCAGAGGGCTCCACAGAGCCCAGTGATGCCCCTTCATTGCTGTTTTATGTTAAGTGTGAAAATTATTGAAAAAACTTTAACATGATACTGTGGTTCTGGCTGCCCCCGGCCCACCAGCAACTGCAGGGTTCACTGTTGCCTAAATCCAGCAATGACAAGACTAACAAACTATGAGTAAGGGTGTGGAGAGGTATGCCCCACGGCTATTAGACAATTTTGAAAAAATGAAGTCCAAAACAAGGTGTTTAAATTGGGTTTGGGGGAACTCTCACCCTGGATTTGTAGGTGAGGAAACTCACATCTCCTGGAGGTGGAACTCTCTTATATTATTCAGTGGAGAAAGATGACAAGGGAGCAGGAATTCTCACGCAACTTTTTTTAAGACAAGGGGGAGCGGAGTTTCTAGGTTCCTGCCCAGTTTAACCCCTTCCTTGTACATTCTGCTCCAGACTTCGACTTTTCTTTCCCACCTGATTTAAAGGACACCTGGACCAAGAATGGTGATGATTAAGCAGTGCGAACACTCATCTAGGAAGGAAGTACACCTTGTTAATTCGTGGGCTTCAGGCACATATACTGTACAGTCCACAGCTTTAAACCCTCGAAAAATCTTGTATTTTCAACTCCAGATTAGTTCAGTTCTTTTTCTGAAGTTGCTCTTGTGCGTGTTGGCGCTGGCTAATTTGCAACAAAATATCCAGAGAAGTCTCACGTCACCGGGTTACATTTCTCAAACAAATTTACTAGCTGCTACAATGTACAGTATGGTTACTTGTTTCAAAGTCCTTCGTGCCCTCAGTTTTTTTGTTAATCTGCTAACATTCACATAAGGGAACAACAGGGATTCAGACCTAGGGTACGGAAAGCAGTTAAGCGCTTCTTAACACCCCAAACATAATTCCGTCAAACTAATGTGGCGTAGCCATTAGATACAATAAAATGCCCCATACACCTGTTTTCTTTAAACACTCCTCTTGTAAAAGATCTTTTACCTCAGTTCTTTCCCCTTGCAAAACAAATTAAAAAGACCACTGGATGTGGGACTCCCATTTCGAAATAGAAACTTTACCAGTTAGTGTAAGATGAAAAACTTCTTACAAGTTGTTGAACTGGGACATAGTTCTCTCCTGTGTTTCCTTTCCTCCTTTGTGTCTTGACTCAACAATGATTTAGAATTCTAGAGACTCAGACAGGGGTCTGATGATGGATCCAGTTAACTCCTTCACTGCTGGGGAAGAGTTCAGAGCCAACACCACTAAGTCTCTCACTGTTGCCTCAGTGATGAGAAGCACATATAAAGGAAGTAGTAGTAGTGGTGGAGGGGGGGGTGGATACTCACTGAAGAAAAAAAAAAAACATTACCAAGCAAGTTTACAAATAATCAATTGACAAAAGCCACTGAAAGTAAAATCTGAACTCTCAGTTCAAATTTAAATCTGGGTTTCCTGCCTCAGTCCTTTGTGACACTTTTTGGCACTGTCTTACTGGATAAGTTATAGAATTTGATATTATTTTAAAGTTAACCTCAAAGTGCACTTAAAAAATATATACAAATGCTGTTATAATTCCATGTGACCTAATGACTCCATGGATGCTCTAAAAGCACATACACTCGTGCACAATATATTTATAATGTGTTTACCATATTTATATTTTATCTTATAGTCCACTGTCAGCCGTGACTGAAAAATGGGTCTTTGACTGAACCACCTATTAGTAGCTCAAAAAATATTAAATTATTGCATAAAGGATAGTAGGAAGCTGACATGTATTGTCCTATATATTTTAGCCAGCCTGGTGGCTCAGCGTTACAGCTGCCAACTGCCATGTTGGTGATCCGGGTTCAGGAACAGACTCAGGTCACACGGTGGCCTTTGGCCGGAGAGGGGCTAGAACATTTCAAGCGCTGCTGTAATCTCTCGGAGATGCGGGATGTTCTACACCATTACTTGCATGCCATCTGGTGGTAGCAGCTACAATGGAGGGGCCTTCCTTCTGATACTGATACTGATACATGTGTACATGCTGCCAGGCGCATGTGGTGTGTCATGGCTCATTTGACAACCCAAGGTGAAAAAATCCCCAACGGGCAGGATGGCACTCCCATCCACCGCAGGCCCTGCCTAACCAACTAGGCATCTCCACTGGAGCTGTCTTGATTATACTTCAGAAGTGTCACTCAGTATATAAGGAGCCCTATTAGGATTTGAACCTGGGTCTCCTGCTTCCCAAGCCCTGTGCTCTAACTGACCACTAGGTTACACTGTAATTTGATAACTAGAGTGCACCTGTCTGTAGGCCACATCCTTTTTCTTTCAAAGTATTTGAAGTGAAAACATTGTTTGGGCACTGCTATAAAGTTCCTTTCAAACAATGTGTCGAACTTATCAACTTATACCCAAAGAAATCAATGGAAATGGAATTACATCATTAATATTAATTACTTAGCTAGTTACTGTTTTGCTTTTTTATATTCCTTGCATGCCTGACCATAACTAATCAAATTTTAATAAAAAAAAAATAGACATACACGACACATACACATAGGGTACGGTTTAGACAATATGATATGTTTAGCTGGCCCACTGGTGCAGTAGTAGTGATGCTGCTTGCGATGCTGACTGCACAGGTTCGGAAGTGAAGTCGGAGCATTGGAGGGTCAGCTGGGGAAGGAAATTTGAGCATCCATGGAACTGCTGTCTTCCTCTGGGGTGGGCAAGGGGGGTTGTGGAGCCCCATGTATGCCTGGCCCCTAGTGGCAGCTGGGGGGTAGGACATGGGAGATGCAACATGTGCAGAGGAGGGCAGAGGAGTGGCAGAGGTAGAGTGCTCTGTTGGTCACCCTTGATGTCACTGCATGCTCTTCAGGGAGGGAAGAAAATAGGAAATCATCCTGGCCGTCAGCATAACCACAGAGCCTTCGCAGGCCCGTCACCAGTGACCAGGCACTGCCCGAGATTGGATCTAGGTCCAGCAGGTTGAAGAGGACTCCTCACCACCCCAATGTGGAGCAAACCATGGGAGATTTGGGTCGGGAAAGTCCAGGGAGTAGTTTGGTGATGGGGCTGGAGTGGAGGGGTGGTGAGAGTGGGGCCAGCCAGGGTGTGAGTCATAAATAGATAAAAAAAACTGACATATATAGAAGAATCTGTGGAACATGATGCTGCTTTCTTCAGTACATCAGTGTTGTATCCACTTTACCTGTTGAACATACTAGAACGGAACTGAATATCCAGGAAATTATTTCACAAAATGATTTTGATAAGAGCATTATGGCATGTAGCAGGGGCAGGCAGAATCTTCTTGTCAGAACTTATTTATCCAGGATGACCCAACTATGGTGCACATGTGAGAATAAATGTCAGAGCATGCTCTGTGTGGTCAGATGAGCGAAATAAATGTCTGAGCATGCTCTGTGACCAACTTCATTTATTTTGCTCATGTTGCTAAAAATGTTTTATTTATTTATTTATTAGAGTCTAGGATTACAATTACCTTTGAGCCAAAGCTCTTATACAAAGGTTCCATGTCAGGATGAGAACAAACAAGCAGGACATTAATTATTACAGGAGAACAGGTTACAGTTTTTTATCATCACATGAGTACATACAGATTAGGTGGTACTAGGGGCATGCATAGGACAGGGATAACATTGATAACGAGAACTTGGTGAGACAGGTGAAGAAGATGTTGCCAGAGGCAATTGTCAAAACACACAGGAAGTGCAAGTGGAAAGTACAAGTAAGAGGAGGGGGGAAGGTAGAGGGGGAGAGAAGGGGGGGGGTGGATGAGAAGGGACAACTGCCAAAAAGGGAACAGCAGGTTAGAGAAGACAGTCGCATGTGCTAGAGGCAGAGAGGAATAGGCAGAGGATGGAAAATGACATTTGTATCTTAGCAAAATTATTTTCACACCTAGAAACATATAATTTGTTGGCCGACAAGGATCGCTTAGCCACCCAGTCTACCAAGTTTGTTCCTGCCTATACTGTCACTGCATATTCTACCTGATCTCCCGCTACTATCCCCCCCCCGCCACCACCACCACTTTCCTACTAAGTTCCCCATCTGATCTCTAGTTACCCCCGGCGCTTCCTACTAAGATTCCTTTGTGACTATCCGTGCATGCTTGAGGCCCTCCACCATTTTCTCCCCCCACCACTTCCACTGGAAGACTGTTCCAGACATCCACTACTCTTTCCGTGACGAAGATCTTTCTTACTTCCCTCCTAAATCCCCCCCCTTTCCAGCTTCAGTGCATGCCCTCTTGTCCTGGTGCACCTTCTCTTCTGCGTAATACTCCCCTCCTGCACCTTGTTCACAGCCATGAGGTATTTACAGGTCTCTATAATGTCTCCCCCCTTCCAGGGTATACATATTGAGATCCCTTAGTCACTCCTCATAGGGCTTATGTTGCAGCCCCTGCACCATTTTAGTTGCCCTCCTCTGGACAGCCTCTACCCTGTTTATGGCCTTCCTGAAATGTGGTCTCCAGAACTGGACACAGTGCTCCAGTCAGGGTCTCACCAATGTTGGATACAGTGGCAGCAGCACCTCTCTCCTAAGGTTACCTGTTGTATAAATATGGGATATGCAATGGTCTGAATCAAAATATGCAATTTATCTTCAAACGTGAGGCGGCAGGACCAAAATTCATGAGTGGCAGAGCCACGAATCAGTTTTGAAAGTCCTGCCAACTCACAAGTGAGGATAATTTTTGTTGCTGTTGTTTTTTTTTTTTTTTTTTTGTACACTTTATTTATCCACCGCAGCAGGCCACTGCTTATGTCAGCCAACCTTACCAAACTCCAGGGTTATTCAGGAACTTATGGCACTATGTGCATCCTGGTGGAACCCCGGAACTAGCCTGGAGGTGTCATCCTGCCATGACCCCCCGATTTTCCACAGTTTTCACCCTCCATTAACCGAAGCCCCAGGAGTGGTGATGCATGAGTGTGGAGGCGCACATGCACACACTGCAGCTCCAGTGTACAGCCCCTTCCCCCTCTCCCCCAGCCTAGCACCAGAGCTCCTCAGATGCAGCATTGCCACCCAGCCTCCACCAGGGGGCAACCAAGCTCCGAGAAGGCCCTCTTAACCCTCTTGAGGAGGAAAGCAGCCAGCCGGCAGCTGATCAATGTCCTCGCCCTCCTCCCCATGATGTCCAACGACCCAGGCTCGTTCCCGAACCTGGGTTGCCAGCGTTGTGTGAGGTATGGTGTCCTGCACCTCAGCCCTCAGCACCACTGGGCCAGCCCCACAAGTGAGGATAAATTGCCCATTTTGAATAAGACTGTTGAGTATTCAATATATATACATATATATAGTAGTTTACAAGTTATAGCTTTTAAATCTGCAGTTTGAAGGTTTTGCTGTTTTGCTATGATTTTAGTAGCTGGCTTCAGTTCTTCACTAGGCATTGTGATGTAAAAATATCCATTGTGACAACAGTAACAACAACATCTTTTTGATCTTTTCACAGATTGATGGTGCTGGGCGATTTCAATGCTTGGGTCAACGACGAATCTTCGCTTTTTAGTCAACATTTCCTCCAGGCGATGTCATCTCTTGGCTTCACTCAGGTTGTTTCCACAGCTACTCACAAGGGAGGTCACTCTCTTGACCTGGTCTTCCTCCTGGGGATTGAGGCATCCGACTTGGTGGTGGAACCAGTCGGTTGGTCTGATCATTACTCAGTTGGATTCAATTTTGTGGCCCCCCCTGGGTAGGTCGGCTCCTGTGGAGTTGGTCAAATACCGTCCATTGTGGGATGTTGTCCCTGAAGACCTGATGGCGGTTATTGACCTCTCGTTGTGTGATGAATTATGCTCTGATCCTGAGCGGCTGGTGGTGGCCTATAATGGGGCCATTTCAGCTGCCCTTGACCAGATTGCTCCATCCCGTGTTCGCCCCCTTCCACGCCGTCCTGTCGACCCTTGGTTTGATGGGGCATTGAGAGGGTTACGGAGGTTGGGGCGCAGGTTGGAGCGTCACTGGAGGAAGACTGCCTCGGATGCCGACCATCTCATTTTGCTAGAGCATTACAAGCTCTATTAATCAGAAATTTCCCATAAGAAGGCAGAATTCCTGTCCAGGGAAATCTCTGTTGCTCGGAATCGACCAGCTCAGCTCTTCAGAATTGTTGACAGACTGTGCAACCCAGCCTGTCGGCAGGTCCATCGAGTTTTTACGCAGATTGACTGCGAGGAGATCGCTTGTTTCTTTGCGAATAAGGTGGAAGACATTCGGAGGCAGTGTCCCCAACCTCACTCCAGGGTTGTTGCAGTTGATCAGTGTGCTGTTCCTGAGCCCGGAGTTTCCTGGAGTTCCTTTGATCCTCCTGACCTCATGGAGACTATGAGGATTATCTCTGAAATGCACCCAACCTGTTGTAGTTTGGATCTGGGTCCCACTTCCTTGATTATAGGATGTAATGAATTTATTGGCCCGGTCCTCACACGGATTATTCGGTGTTTGTTGGAGATGGGCGTTTTCCCTAGCTCTCTGAAAGAAGGGGTGGTGACTCCCCTTTTGAAGAAAGCTTCCTTAGACCCGAATGACCTTGCTAACTACCTTCCGATCTCTAACCTCCCTTTTGTGGGGAAGGTTATTGAAAAGGTTGTGGCGGCTCAACTTGATAACCATTTGACCATCCATAGTCTATACAAGCCTCTCCAGTCAGGTTTTCGTAAGAGGCATAGCACTGAGACTACTCTGGTTCGGGTGCTCAATGATCTCCTGATGGCGAGAGATCGGAGACTTCGTTCTATTCTGGTTCTCCTCGATCTATCATCAGCTTTTGATACTGTGGATCATGGGGTCTTGCTCGAGCTTCTGAGGTCCATCTGTGGGCTTTCTGGTGTTGTCCTCAGATGGTTTCATCTTACCTCCTGAGGAGAACACAGAGGTGGTCTCTGGTTTACATTCCTCAGGGCTCTCTCTCTCCCTGTGGGGTACCTTAGGTTCGTGCTCTCCCATGTTGTTCGCAGTATATATGCCACCGGAGATATTGTAAGATGGTATGAGCTGAGGTTTCATTGCTATGCAGATGATACCCAGCTCTTACCTGTCTTTCGTGACCTGACCAGGCTAGTGCTACCGGTGCTGAATAATTGCTTCGTTGATATCCAAGACTGGATGAATATCAGTGGTTTAAAGTTGAACCCGGGAAAGACTGAGGTTATTGTGGTGGACCCCGGTCGCAGGGTTGAGGGTTTAGGGATTAGGTCCCCCTCTGGATTAGTTCTTGGGGTAGATCAGATCCCTACCTCTGATCGGGTGCATAATCTGGGTGTGGAGCTTGACACTGGCTTGACCCTTCGCTATCAGGTGTCTGCAGTAGTCAAGACTTCATTTTTTCATCTGAGAAACATCTCCAGGATTAAGCACCTGGTTCCACCAGGCGATTTGCCGGTTTTGGTCCACGCCTTTGTGACATCTCATCTTGATTATTGCAACTCCCTTTACCTAGGGCTTGCTGGGGTTGATATCCACAGCTTGCAGCTTGTGCAGAATGCTGCCTTAGATCTGTTGACTAGGTGTCTAGGAGATCTCATATCACCCTGTGCTGCGCCTCTGCACTGGCTGCCTATACTGTGGTGGATCACCTTCAAAGTGGGTCTTTTGACCTACAAAGCCCTACATGGGTTGGGTCCCGACTACCTGAAAGAGCTTCTGGTTCCTTACATCCCTCTGAGACAGCTTCGCTCAGCTGACGAGGGGTTGCTGGAGATTCTGAGGGTAAATTTGAAGTCTTCTGGAGCCCGTGCTTTTAGCTTTGTGGCGCCCACCCTTTGGAATTCTCTGCCCCACCAGCTCCGAGAAAGTTCAACGGTGGATAGTTTTAAGAAGGCCTTAAAGTCTTTTTTATGGAATCGGGCATTCCCTGCAGTATTTTAAATTGTTTTATATGTTGTGGTTTTGTTGTTAATGTTTGTACTGTTATATGGAATGTCATGATGATTTGTACAGCGCCTTGACATTTTGAAAGGTGCTTAATCAAATAAATTTTATTATTATTATTATTATATGTTACTCATGTCACTAGCCAAGATATCTTTTTTATGGTGTCATTTTTACCGTCTCTCCTGTTGTATATATTTGTTTACAGGTGCACATAAAACTGTGCTTATTTCCATGAGTAGTGCCAATCTGCCCTTTCATAGTGGTGGAAGGGGTTAAAAAAAGAGGCAGGGTTTTACTATAGTCAAGTCCGATTAAATTATGAAATACTGTGTGCTCTACAGAAGTGCAACCCTCTTCCCCCACTGGTTCAAACCAGCCGTATCCGCCCCTGCACTGGATGATTAACTGCTGCCTTAATTGGTCACTTGTTAATTATTCACTCTACATCCCACACTCGTAGTGGCATTTTCTTTTTCTTTTTAAAAATGCCCTTCTTTAACTTGCCCTTGTTGGGAATTCCACAGGTGTTGTGTAATCAGGAGAACAGAGCCAGAAGTTACCAGGTTATCTGGGGCTAACAAGTCGGCATTTGGGTTATAAAAAGATCAAGGGCCGGCACCTTGAAGGTCTTTTCCCTTCAGTTAATGTTATTATTCTTCCCTTTCCCTGTCCTCCTTCCTCATAAGACACACTGAATGTGGCAAAACTGAGTACTGTATTGTTTGCGATGAGGGTGTGTTTACTGGAAATTATACAATGGCAAGAAAATTTCCTGGACTCTGATTGGTCAGTGTGTGCCTCGGACAGTGATGATATTAAGCTATAACATCACTGTATTAAGTCCAGGCACACACATATGACCGCATAACACAAATCATGCTACCAGTCCTACAGACACTGCTGCTGTGAAGCCTCATTAATCCGTGACACTTTAGCGCCCCCCATTTTCTTAGCCTCTCAGATTAAAACAACCACCACAATTGAGTCACAGAATTCAATCAATGGATTTGCTGCCAGCATTTACGTACGAAACCGAGCGGCTTGACTAACCGCGCTTGACTGTCCGGAAGCAGCTTCAAACATTCCCACTCTGCCCTCGCTCTTCATTGCAACTAAAAACAACGGAACTCACATAAAACTACCAGCCTCAGTGACATTCGCAACTGTTAGTTGCTTACCATGCTCCACAGCTACTTTTGAAGACATTCAAAAGTGAAACAAAACTCTGACATGAAAGCGGCATTTCAACGTCCTCGCATCACATAAGAGAACCTCAATGACAAGTGCTTCAGGACTGTGCACACAGCATCAATAACAACAAGCGCCCCAGTGGTACAAAAAATAGGGATTTCTTTTTGAAATGTATACTTACCCACAGAAAAATCTAATAAAATAAATAAAAACATACTTTTTCTTTTTTATTTTTGTTACCACGAGCATTGTATAATAGCAATAAGGCACTCCAGGATGTGTGTTATCGTGTAATAACGTCACTCCTGGGGTGGTGGAAGCACTCGGCCGCCTCGTGCTTCAACCCACCCCAGGAGTGAGCGTTATTACCTAACACACCCTTGTCGTGCCTTATTGCTTAAGTAACCATCCCCCCACCTATGACTACAATATAAAAAAAACTTACTGCAGTTCCTGACCCCCCACAACACATGTGTACCCCTGCTTCACACCATGACAGGGTGTGCGAATATGTCATGTGGTTATCAAAATGTAATCACAGGGGATTTGAGCCAATCAGGAAGCTGTTTTTCCCATTTTCAGTTTTATACAAAAATGTAGATCAACCTTAGAATGTATTATCATGATGATAAAGCACAGTAAGGCTCTTTTGTTTTCTTTTGGGGGTCTTTACCCCTCAAACAATCAGGATTGCAACAGCTGCTCCCATCTTCTGGCAAGGAGGGCAGGTGATAGAGAATTGCTGAACAAATAATTCACTCTGCTGGCAGAATTGGTGGAGGATGGCAATGCTGCTTTTGAAATGTTTTTCCTAATTTCTTTTTGAATACTGTAGAATTAGGCCAGCCTAGTGCAGCGGAGGGTTGAGGTGCTGGACGCCATACCGTGTGCCAGGCTGGTGACCCAGGTTCGGATATGGACTCAAGTTGTCTGGGGTTGGCCAGGGAGGGAGAAGATAGAGCATCCCAAGGACTGATTTCCTTTTCTGGGGAGGGAGGAGGGGTTAAAGTGTCCAGCATTTGCCTGGCCCGTAGTGTTGGCTGGGGACAAGGCAGTCTGGGACTGTCTGCGTACGGTGGAGGGAGTGTCAGCTGCCAATGTTCCAATCACGAAAGAGTGCATGGAGATGCCTAGGTGACACTGCATGCCACCTTTCAGGAAAAAAAACAGAAAATGGTTTCCCGAGCTGTTGTTGACCCTAGCCACCCAGTAGCCCTGCACCCCCAATGAGCACCCAGCCATGCAGCATTAGCATGAAGATAAGTCCTGGAGGAAAATCTGGAGAGTGGGGCTTTGGCGGCCAGCATCCAGAGGATGATGTGGGGGCCAAGGGAGAAACATCACTAACTGCAAAATAAGAAAAAATGAATTCTCTGGAATTCCAAAAAGCATTTGTTACGTAAAAAGCGGAATTGTTTTCTGTGGATCATGGAAAAGGAAGCTGCAGTTTATGTAATCCATGAACAACATTCCACTTTTGAAATTGCAGAAGTATGTGGACTTTTTTGAAATCCCACATAATCCCATTCTGCTAGAGTTTGAAAGTTCTGTGCGGCACTAGTGGATGAGTAGCCGCCTTCACAGTTGCCGCCAATGTCGCTCCTTTGTCAGCCAGTGGGGTGTGTGTGAATGCAGGGCAGCCCATGTCCTTGCTTAGATCTGTAGGCCTCCCAGTCACAGTGTGCAGTGCTATGGCACCCCAGGCCAGCCTCAGCGTGGGATTCCGGGGCTCAAATGCAAACCCGGTGTGCAGATACTGCACCGCCTCTGGCATAACCTGATGTTTAGTTTAAGAATGGAGGTTAATAAAGGACAGTGGCTGGTTCCTACAATCAAATGCATCCAAAACCCATCGGCACTACATCACCAGCTCTGCTGTCACAGACATTAGTCATTGCCAAAACCAGCAAAATGGTCCCATTGGCTGTGCCAGCTTGGTGATGCACTGGATCTCCATCCTACCTGGTGTTCTGGGAACAGTGGCAGGCTGGGGTTCAATTCCTTTCGTGGCACCCATATATTCTGCAACTATAGCACACTGGGTAACACATAACTTTCTGTGGAGGAAATGTATGGCAACACAAAAGGTGCACTGACACAGTTTGATGGGCCTGGTTGTTGGATCTAGCCTCATGTGTAATAAAGAGATGGAGCCACCATTCTGTTTTGGAATGAAAAGATCCCAACAGAATTCCTACTAGGGACAGGCAGAACTTGTTCTAAATAAGGGAAAGAGCTACCTAGAACCTGTGAAGTTCTGCAGCTTAGTGCCAACACCAGGTTAAGTAGTTTGTAGAGACAATCAGAAGCTAGCATGTAATTCATTTTCAAATGCATGCAAATTCCTAGAGAAATCAAATGGTACTTGTTTCCACAACTTCGCCAGGGAGGCTATTCCACATTGTAACAGTAATTTAAGGTCAGAAGGGACTCTTGGTCATTCAGGTCAGTCCCTCCCCCCAACTTCAAATGTAGGGTAATAAGTATGCTGTGCAAACATCTACTGGTTTATAAGGTCCCCCACCCCCACTACCCAGGGTACTTCTGGATTCCCCTTGGTAAGTGGAAATATATCCAGGTTTACCTTAAAGGCCTGAACTGTCTTAATATCCATGGTCTCTGCTGGCAGGATGTTCCATAGATTTTCCTCCCTCTGGGAGAAGAAGTGTCTCCTAATGTTACCCCTGAAATTACCACTTCTGAGCTTCAGGGTGTGTGCCCACATTCTGCTTGTTGATGCCAGATGAATGACCTGTTTGATCTTGTTGATACCCTTCAGTATGCATATACTGAGTGTCGCATGATAGGCCTATATCCATTTATGTGGGTTCATATTGTATATGCTGTAATGTACTTTAGAATTAAGACACTGTCTCTTTAAAAGGCTTTGGGAATGAAATTACAAAAATAGCCTCAATTGTTCTAATGGTTAGGTTGAATCTGGTACATCTCCTGATAAGGGAGACAGTTTTATGAGGCCCGGATACCATAACTCTTAGAGAAAACTGGGTATCTAGCTTCCACTAACACCAGAAAGGTAATGTAGGGACCTAGGGGTCAGGGATTAAGCCAAATGCATGGACCAGATGTCACTGGGGTTGACATGGAACCACAGTGATACCTACTGGGAAAGGTAAACTGTTGCACCCCATCACACAGTGGGTGTGGCTTGAAAATGACCAGCATGTATTTCTGAGACACACTTTTTGAACTAAGGACAGTTGTGAAACAGTTTAGCTGGAAGTCAGATAGTCTGACCAGGCCTACACATATACTTAACAGAAGGGTTTTGAAAAGACTGTGTGCCTTGACAGATAGTACCGCTCAGCTATCATATAAAACTACTTAGGCAAGACATAGCCAGTGGCCGTGGTGGGATTCAAATACTGAACATAGTACAGAGTCAAGTGAACTCAAAACTACAGTAACCACCCTCCCACTGGGAAGATGAAGGCTGATAAGTCTTCCGGAAACCCTTACTCCTGCTCACAAGTTCTTAAAAAGGGGGATCCTCTCTGAAAACAGGAGGTCCTACAGGGCTGCCCGAGGTTTGGGAGACAGGGGCTCATGAAATATTTGGTTCCAGCTACTGGAATTTTGAACTATCTTGCAAAACTATCACACAATCAAGGGCAGAATTTGGAAAAGGGAAAAAGAAATTTGGTTGCAGACAAAAGACCCTATCCTGTTTGAAATTTTTTTTGAACAGAGTAGTGTAGATAGTAGAATGTTGGTTCAATACAGTATTATGAACCTGGAACAACTGAGGAAGATCTGTGGGGAGAAGGGCATTCCTAGAGAAAACAAAATTAAAAAGCAACTCATGGAAGCCCTTCTGGCAGCTGAGATGGAGGACATGCCACCCCACTTAGAGCCACAGGTGGTGACTTCGGAGATCCAGATCCCAGAGGAGAAGAAGCCACCTACCGACAAAGAGCTGGAGCTGAGGAAGCTGTGGATGCAGGAGAAACAGCTTGAGAATGAGCAAAAAAGGTTAGAGATGGAAATGGAGGACCGACAGCAACAGAGAGAGGCTGAAGAACAACAGCACCAGGTGGTGGAACGGCAGCAATAGAGAGAGGCTGAAGAACAACAGCACCAGGCAGAGGCTGAAAAATGGCAGCGCCAGAGGAAACATGAGCTGAAAAAGCTGACACTCAAACTGACAACAACCCCTGAACAGGTAAGTGGTGGAGTGGGTTTTGAACCTCCAGGATCGGGGTACAAGTTAAATTCAAAATTAATGACTGAGTTTAAAGAGGGGGAAGACTTGGACATGTTTCTAAATTCATCTGAAAAGGTCTGTATCCAGACCAATCTGTCCAAAGAGACCTGGAGCTTTCCCCTGTCTCCACTACTTATTGGCAAGGGGAGGGACCCATTGGGCAGGTGGACAATGTTGAAAGTAAAGATTTTGACAAGTTAAAAACTGCTTTATTAAAAAAATATGAGCTGAACCCTGATGCATACAGATCAAAGTTCCGGAAACTCGGAAAGGGGCCGGAAATGAGCTTTGAGGAGGTAGCCACAAAACAGCATCAATATTTAAAACGTTGGTGGGAAGGGGTGAAAGCAGATTCTGTTGAAGCTATTGAAAGGGTGGTATTTGCTTGAACAGTTTTATTGGATTTGCTCACCTGACAAAGTTTTGGCCAGAGGACCGAGATCCTAAGACTGCCAAAGAGGCTGCAGAGCTGGCGGTTCGCTATGCTCGAAGCAGTGCTGCTCCCAAGGTGAATGCAGTGGCAAAAGGGAAAAGTGGGCATTTTGGACAACCAAAATCCACAGGGCCCCTGCAAAAAGAAGGGAATTCCCAGATGCCCAAATGGGAGGTTGGGGACAAGAAACATGATGAATGCTGGTATTGTCACCAGATAGGCCATCTGTCTAGGCAGTGTCCTAAGAAAGCCCAGAAGGTAAAAGGGCCTGTGTAATCAGAGACAATAGCCCACTGTATCACTGAGGCTCTCCCTGACAATATGAGGGGGCACATTCACCCAGTCACAGTGAATGGGGTACAAACTAGAGGGCTAAGGGATACAGGAGCATCTCTTACACTGGTGAAAGGGGATTTGGTGGGAGCTGAACAAATACTGCCAATCCAGTTTGTCTCTGCGAGGGATTACACAGGAGAAAGGAAAACTTACCCATTACCAGTGTTACCCTGGATTGGGGAGATGCAGGTGAAGGGGTAAGGAAGGTGGCTGTAACTGAAAAACATATTATGGATGTTATTGTGGGGAATGATGTTCCACAGGGAGTGGTTTGTGCTGTGACCAGGAGCCGAAAGAATAGAGATTCCTGTGATCTTCAGGACCCCACAGAAATTCAGACAGGAGAGGTTGGGAGACAGGCCAGCCAACCTGTAGCTCTTGTAAAAGAGGATAATAACTGGGGGATGGAACTTCCCTTAGTGGCAGTTAACCCAACTGCTACTGAAGGTTGCTCTCAGGAGGAAGGGGTGACACACAGACCAGGGGAGGGGGAAGGTTGTGATACTGAGTCCCCTACTGCCCCAGCTATGGACCCCAGCCTGGGAACGGATGGGAGTATGCCCCATGCTCGGGGTAAGTGGGAAGACTTAGCAGCCGTGCAATGGACAGACCCTAGCTTAAAAAAGCTGAGGGCCTGTGCAGAGTCTGCTGGGACACAGGGAGGTGACGGAAAACATAGGGTGTATGGGGAAAATGGACCGTTATACACACAGGACATCAGGACAGAGGGAGGGGTGATGGGCAGGCAGCTTGTTGTTCCCCAGGAGTACCGTGGGTTATTGCTCAAGGTAGCTCATGATATTCCCATGTCCGGACATTTGGGCATTGCTTGCACTACACAGCACTTAGCCCACAATTTCTATTGGCCCAATATTACCAAGCAGGTGAAGGAATACTGCAAATCCTGTCATCATTGTCAGGAAATAGGGAAGGCCATAAGCAAAGCTAAGGCTGCCCTGATTCCCTTGCCACTTGCAGAGGAGCCATTCCAGAAGGCTGGAATGGATATTGTGGGTCCTTTGAATACCCCAAGTTCCTTGAGAAAAAGGTATATATTGAAAGTTGCTGATTATGCTACACACTATCCCGAAGCCATCGCGCTGTCACTAAGGTGGATAAGGTAGCAGATGCTTTGTTGGGGATTTTCTCCCGTGTTGGGTTTCCACAGGAAGTTATCTCTGATTGAGGGGGTAACTTCATGGTTGGACCTAATGAAGTGTTTGTGGGAGAAGTGTGGTGTTGTACAGAGGCGCACAATGCCTTACCACCCACAAGCCAGTGGTCTCATAGAGAGATTCAATGGGACCCTAAAAGTTATACTTATGGCATTTGCAGAACAGCATGGGCAGGACTGGGAGAAATACCTGCCCCACCTGCTGTTTGCCTGCAGGGAAGTGCCACAAGAGTCGACTGGGTTTTCACCCTTCCAGCTCTTGTATGGACGTAGGATGAGGGGGCCCCTAGATTTAATAAGAGACGACTGGGAAGGTAAGCATGCCACCCAGGGGACTCCTATAGTGGAGTATGTGTTAAAATTCAGGGAGACACTGAAGGAGCTTACGGGCGTGGCCCAGAACAATCTGGCAGCTGCCCAGCAAAAACAGAAGACCTGGTACGATCATGGAGCCAGAGCTCGGTTGTATGGGGTAGAACAGGAGGTACTTCCAAGTAGGGTGTTAACCTCTGACACCGGCTAGTTGTTATACTGCCTAAACTGTTTAATGCTGTTGTACCCTGTAACTTACTTGTACCATATGTAACCCTGTCGTCTGTATTGTATTGTCTATGTAACTGATGTGGAACCTATAAATGAGCATCTGCTCACCGGTGTAATCCTAGACCTCATTAAAAAAAAAAAAAATGTTTCTGATCCTGGACCAAAAGGACAAGCTGCAAGCTGAGTGGTAGAGCCATATAAAGTAGTGCGGCAGGTAAACAATGTAAATTACATTGTTGAGTTACCTGACCGGAAACACACTCGCAGGATGTATCGTGTGAACATGATGAAGCCATATTTTAATAGGGCTCACATGGTACTTGTGGCTTGCAGTCCTGGAGAGGAGCTAGGTGGGGAAGACCCCCTTCTCAACTTGTTAGCTGAGAGCAAGCAGGCATCATCTGTTGAAACCATCATGCTGTCACCCCAGTTGACACCTGGACAGGCCCAAGAATTGAGGACCCTTTTGTGAGACTTTGCCCCTTTATTTATGGCAAAGCCAGGAAGGACACCACTAGCGATGCATGACATAGACATGGGGACCCAAGCACCCATAGGTAGGACAACTTACCAGGTGTCAGAGACAGTCCTCAAGGAAATTAGGAGAGAGGTGGGGGAGATGCTGGATCTAGGGGTGATCCAGAAGTTCCACAGCCCCTGGACCTCACCTGTAGTCCTTGTACCAAAACTGAATGGGACTACACAGTTATGTATAGATTATCGTGGGATGAATGCCATCATGAAATCTGACACCCACCCAATGCCATGCACAGATGAAGTGCTTGACAAACTGGGAGGGGCAACATACTTGACTACAGTAGACCTGACAAAAGGGTACTGACAGGTGGAACTGACTGACAGTGCTAGGGAAAGGTCAGCATTCATCACCCCAATCAGCCTGTTTGAGTTCAAGGTCATGCCCTTTGGGATGAAGAATGCCCCTGCTACATTCCAGTGGTTAGTAAATCAGGTGTTACAGGATATGGAGGACTTTGCAGTCGCCTACCTGGACGATATTGCTATCTTCAGCAATAGCTGGGAGAAACACCTGATACACCTGAGGGAGATGTTGGACCGAATACAGGCTGCAGGTCTGACTATTAAGGCAGAAAAGTGTCATGTGGCCATGACAGAGGTTGCTTATTTGGGACATGTGGTCGGCCAAGGCCAACTTCACCCAACCCAAGCAAAGATAGAGGCTATTGCATAATGGCCTACACCTGAAACCCAGAGACAAGTCAGGAGCTTTCTTGGGACAGCAGGGTATTATAGAAAAGTTCTTCCCAACTACAGCTCCCTGGCTGCTCCTTTATCTGGGTTGCTGACAATGAATAAGCCTAGGAAGGTAAAATGGGATGCAGACTGTGAGCAGGTATTTACGCAGCTGAAAATCTCAATGTGTAGGGCCCCAGTGCTGGCTAGCCCAGACTACAACAGGCCAGTTGCGGTACAGACAGATGCCTTAGATGTGGGAATAGGGGCAGTCCTCAGTCAAGTGTCCAATCAGGGGAGAGAGCACCCCATTGTATACTTAAACAAGAAGCTGCTTCCACGGGAGCAAGCCTATTCAACAGTAGAGAAGGAATGTTTCACCTTAGTTTGGGCATTAAAAAAACTGGAACCATACATGTATGGGAGGCATTTTAAGGTCCAAACAGACCACAACCCATTAATATGGTTGGGCCAAATGGGGAAAACAAATGGGAAACTTCTGGAGTAGTACCTTGCAGATTTATGACATGGAGATTTCACATAGGCCTGGGTCCAAAAATGGGAATGCAGATGACCTATCATGCATACTGGATCTATAACAGAACTGAGAAGAACTGCCTCCAATAGGGGCGTGTTCCCCCCAGGTTCTGTTTTAGGAGGAGGAATGTTGTATGATAAACCTATATCCATTTATGTGGGTTCGTATTGTATATGCTGTAATGTACTTTAGAATTAAGACACTGTCTCTTTAAAAGGCTTTAGGAATGAAATTACAAAAATAGCCTTTATTGTTCTAATGGCTAGACTGGATCTGGTACATCTCCAGGAGGCAGTATAGTGTAGTGGTATAAGATGCTGAGCTACAAATCTGGAGACCTGGTTTGAATCCCACAGCCCCCACTTGCATACTGTGTGACCCTGAGCAAGTCACTTAACTTCCCTGTGCTCCCAGGTTGCACCTGTAAATAAGCTTTCAGCTTAGTGTGCCACTCCTGGTTAAACAATTGAAAAAAAAAAGATAAGGGAGATAGTTTTATGTGGCACGGAAACCATAACTCTTAGAGAAAACTTGGTATCTAGCTTCCACTAACACCAGAAAGGTAATGTAGGGACCTAGGGGTCAGGGGTTAAGCCAAATGTATGGACCATATGTCACTGAGGTTGACATGGAACCACAGTGACACCTACTGGGAAAGGTAAACTGTTACACCCCATCACGCAGTGGGTGTGGCTTGAAAATGACCAGCATGTATTTCTGAGACACACTTTTTAAACTAAGGGCAGTTGTGAAATGGTTTAGCTGGAAGTCAGACAGTCTGACCAGCTGGCATATACTTGTAAGCCAGAAGTATATGTGTAGGTTGGAAAAATCTCTAAAACCAGTCCTAAGTGTGTGGAAATTAGACTTTTCACATACTAAACAGAAAATTCTGATTTTAAGTCAGAATTATGGAAACCAAGACTTTTTACCAAGGAAAGCACCTGAAACTTTTTAAAAAGGATATTCAGAGGAACTGACTTGGAATACAACCTTGCTACAAGATTGTTACTTAAGGACTCATATCCACAAGGACATTTAAAATCTTGTCTGGACTCTAACATCAAAACAAGGTATAATTTAGAATACCAGTATCTAGTGTTTTCTGTAAACCATCCAGTTTTACTTTTGATATTGTCTGCATTTCAAAGTTCTTCCAAACTGTATAAATTTCTGTATTGCTTTTTATTTTAAGTAAACTTTTATGATTTTCTTATCAACTCTGCCTGGGCTTTGGTTGTGTGATTTAACATTTTAACAGAAGGGTTTTGAAAAGACTGTGTGCCTTGACAGATAGTACCGCTCAGCTATCGTATAAAACTACTTAGGCAAGACGTAGCCAGTGGCCATGGTGGGATTCAAATACTGAACATAGTGCAGAGTCAAGGGAACTCAAAATTACAGTAACCACCCTCCCACTGTGAAGGCGAAGGTTGGGAAGTCTTCCTGAAACCCTGACACTGCTCATGAGTTTTTTAAAAAGGGGGACCCTCTCTGCAAACAGGAGGTGCTGCTGGGCTGCCCAGGGTTTGGGGACCAGGGACTCATGACACTGAGATCGTATTGCCCCATGGCCTCTTCTTCTCCAGTGTGAACTTTTTTTTTTTGCATATTATTTTTATCTCTCCTTACCGCATCCAGCCGCCCACTCCTTCGGGTGGCCAGACTTTGCCCGCCACTGCCTCTCCCATTCTGCTGTCCTGCTGCTCCCGGCTGATCTGGATGTATCCCTTCACTGGGGGGGGGGTCTCTGCCCACCTGGGGCCATCAGTAGAGGAGACCAGAGTGCTCCTAGGCACACCCTTGCTTCTGTGCTGGGTGAAGGTATGCAGCGTTGGGGGCTTCCCAGCTTCGCAGTGTGGGGAGGCGGGGCCACCATCATCTGGCTGGCATGGGTGCCATTTTCACATTTTCCTTCCCCGTCTACAGCACCGCTCTTGTAGTGCTCCCACTCTCCACCAGGGGCTGCTACAGAGTGAGGCAACCCCTACAACCCATCCTAGGAGAGGAGAGGAGAGGAGAGCAGTCCTCCAGATGCTCAATCCTCTCCTTCCCCAGCCAACCTCCCACGTCCCGAGTCCATTCCCAAACCCGGATCGCCGGCATGGCTCAAGGTGTGTCATCCAGTGCCTCAAACATTGGTGCCACCGGGCCAGCCCAATGTGAACTTTTTTAATTCAATTTTGCTTTTGCTTTTTAATATCAGTCATATAGCAACTAATACATTCGAATCAAACTCTGAGTGAGTTCATAGTTGGGACAGAACACTCAGGAACAGAACGTACAGTAGAAATGGAATGGATGCAGAATGTGTGGTGAAGGCAGTGGGTAGAAACCACCCATAACATTATGTAAGTGGATTAGGTAGTCATAAATATGGACGGACTTGATGGATCTCATTGGTCTTTTTCTGTTGACAGTTTCTATGTTTCTATGAACCAGATCACTTGTAGTAGTTTACGAACATACAAATGTGCCAGCAGAAACAGACTACCCAGTCTATCTAAGTCTGTTCGAGTGTGCAGCCAACACCCCTAGTTTGCGGCTGCCCAACCCCTCCCTTTTGTCATCCCACTGCCACCCCCACCTCACTCTCCCCTGTTCCCTGCCCCATGCCCTTTTGAAGCTGTACACAGATTTACATGATACCACCCATTCTGGTAGGGCGTTCCATTTTGCTACCACACTGTCTGTGAAATAGTGTCTCCTCATTTCCTTCCTAAATCTTCCCCCTCCATTCTTAGCCCATGCCCCCTGGTAACCCTCCCCCTCCTTAACTTAAAGACCCCATCTGCCCCATCCTTATTGATTCCTCTGAGATACTTGAATGTCTATATCATGCCCCCCCATCCCGTCTATCCTCCAGGGTGTACACATTGAGGTCTCCCAGCCTGCTGTCATAGTCTCTCCCCTCCATTCCACATATCATCTTTGTTGCCCTCGTCTGCACTCCCTCTAGCAGCCTGATATCACACTTTAGGTACGGCCTCCAAAACTGCACACAATACTCTAAGTGCAGCCTTACCAGCGATCTGTAGAGGGGCAAGATCACCTCACTTCGCCTGGACGAAAAACCGCTCGCTATGCACCCCAGCATTTTGTTTGCTTTTGCAGCCACTCTCCTGCACTAGGCAGTGTTGTTCATGGTCCCCGTTATCATTACCCCAAGGTCCTTCTCCTCCTCTGTGATCCCCAGCTTACCCCCCACAGCCAGTATTCTCTCCTTGGGTTCTTCACCCCAAAGTGCATAACCTTACACTTCTTTGCATTGAACCCCAGCTGCCACCTCTCTGACCACTCCTCTAGCTTACTTAGGTCCCCCTGCAGCTACTTCCACCCTTCCTCTCCATCCACCACTGCTCCAATTTTGGTGTCGTCAGCAAACAGACTTACCTTGCTCACCACCCCATGTCCAATGTCTGATATGAAGAGCCCAAACAATACTGGCCCCAACACAGAGCCCTGTGGCACCCCACTTGTCACTGGCCTTGGAGTTAAGAGCTCCCCTCTCACCACCACCCATTGCAGCCTCCCACTCAGCCAGCTTGTAATCCAGCTTATCATTTTTGCCCCTACTCCTACACCAGTTAGCTTCCCCCCAAGCCACCCATGAGGCACTGAATCGAAGGCCTTGCTGAAGTCCAAGTAAAGAACATCCACCGCATGACCCTTATCCAGTTCACCTGTCACCCAGTCATAATATTGTATGAGGTTGGTTTGACAAGACTTCCCTGAAAGAAACCCATGCTGTCTCACATCCTGGAGGCCATTGTCCTCCAGGTACGACACCAATATTTCCTTTAGTATCATTTCCATGAGTTTGCACACTATGGATATGAGACTTACCGGATGATAATTACCCGGTTCATCCCTTGGCCCGCTCTTGTGTAATGGCACTACATGTGCCATCCTCCAGTCCACTGGCACACATCCCGACTCCAGGGAGGTACTGTACAGATCCGTCAGTGGCTCCGCCAACACCTCCGCCATCTCCCTCAGCACCCTGGGGTGGATACCATCCGGCCCTGGTGCCTTGTCTACCTTCAGTACACTCAGTCCCTCTAGGACTCTACTTGCCTCAATTCTTCCATCAGTCGCCTCCTCTCCTCCTGTCCCCACCCTCCCAGCCCATGCTGGTAGTGGTCCCCCCTTTTCTTCTGTGAGCATGGAACAAAAGTATTTATTCAGTGCTTCTGCCTGCTCCTCCCCCTTTTCTGTCCACTCCCCACCCCTTTTTATCCTCACTATTGTCTCCTTGCACTTTCTTTTCTCCCTGATGTATCTGAAGAAGTCTCCCCCATTAATTCCCTGTGCTAATCTCAGCTCTCTCTGGGCCTTGGGTTCTCTCACTTCTCTGGTCACCTGCCTGGACCATCTTGCATATTCCTCTCTGTCCACTTCCTTCCTTGTCCTCCTAAACCTCTGGTGAGCCACTTTTTTTGCCCTCACCACCTCCACAACTTCGCTGTTCAACCAGCATGGTTTTCTTGCTCTGCTTCTTTTACTCTGTGCCTTGCTGCAGGGTTCTGTTGCCTCTGTAATCCCCCGTTTAATAATATCCCATTTCAGCTCCATGTCCATCTCATGCCTTATGCCTTCCAGTTTCCCTTTCAGTACCTCCTACATCCTCCCAAAGTCCACCCCCCTGAAGTTTACCACCTGAGTAATCGATTTCTCTGGCTCCCCACACATCATAATATTAAACCACACTGTTTGGTGATCACTGTTGGACAGTGGGTCTGCATTCAATGAGACCACCCTCCATAATGCCCCCTTCCCTTCACTAGCCTCCATCTCGTCCCTTCTACTCCCTCCTTTTTTGGCCTCCCTGGGTCCTTCCCTGCTAGCCTGGGGGGTAGGCTGTGACTCCACTCTATCGGATCCCTGCCTACCTGCTGTCCACTTGCCACCCCCCTATCTAGTCTAAATCCACCTTTGTCGCACTATACCTCTCCAGTCTTTGCTTTAATACCTCCTTCCCCTCCCCACTCAAGTGCAGCCTATCCCTTGCAAACAGATTGTTATTATCCCAGGTACTTCCCCAGCTGCCCACAACCCCATACCCCTTAGTTCGGCACCATTCTACCAACCATGTGTTCAACTCTCTAATCCTCTCCTTTCTCACTGTGCTTGCACAGGGTACTGGGAGCACTTCGGAGAAGGCCACATACTCCCCAGTCTCCTCACACAACCTTCCCACTTCCTCTTTGTTATAATATCCTGTTAAACACATTCAAGGCTGGCAAGTTTAGATAACAAGTTTATCTTTTACGGTAGTTAGTCGATCTATACAGCAGTGCTAACTCTACGTTTAAAACATTGCTGGTGTTTATTGAGTGTTGCGGGCATGTACCAAAGAGCTGGGCACCAGGGGCCATGATCTATAATTTGAGGCTTGTCTAGAGGAACAGCTATTAATTATGTTGGAATTTTGGAGAAGAGTTCACATAAAAGAGGTTAGATGGGATGCAGGAATTTTGTTATTCATTAGGGATAGCAAAGTAAAACATGTGCAAAGGTTGCACAGAGGGAATACGTTAAGAATCTCCAACAGGAAAACTTAGCTGACCCCAGATGCTTCTGGAAGCAAATCATGCATCTGGTGAAAGGCAGTAGCAAACCCTCACAAGGTTCAATTGTTGCCAATGGCCAGACCATTAGCAATGACCAGGAGGCAGCAAATGCCTTCAACAGTTTTTTTACTGACTTGAGCATGTACAAAACTAACTTCCCACCAAGCACCTGACCAACCATGCCCCACTAGGCCAGAACTCCAGCCATTTTTATCAAGCTTACGAAGGCCTTTAATTTGGTCAATCACAATCTTCTTACAGGCAAGCTAAAACTCCTTGGCCTTGACTGACACGTCTTAAGCTGGTTCGAGAGTTACTTGTCCCACCGCATGCAACAGGCCAAATGGAGGGGGACCATATCTGGCCTACTTCACATAAAGGATGGGGTACCCCAAGGCTCCATTTTTTGGCCTCTCCTGTTTTCTCTGTTTGTGAATGACCTCAGTAATAACTGTGGTGGCAGTGCAGTAATCCGATATGCTGATGATGCCATATTTACAGAACCTCGAAGAGTGTATCTGACCTTGGAGCTCAGCTCCAGGAGTACTTTGTGACCATTGAAACGTGGTTACTGGTGAACAAGCTGCTGTTGAATGCCAAAAAATACAAAAGCCATCTTGTTTGGGCCTAAAACTCTTGGCCCAAACAGAAGCCTCCTGCTCCCCCCTCATCTCCTCGTCTGGTGCACTCATGAGGTGGTGAGCTCCTTTAAGTACCTAGGCCTGGTCCTCGACCAAGGTCTTACTTTTAAACAACACGTTGACCTGGTTACCCAAACCACGCACCAAAAGCTAGGCCTGCTTTATAGACTGAGCTCACAACTTATCCCTGAAACCAGGATAACAATAGCAAACAGCGCACTCCTACCCAACCTTACCCATGCTGCCCCTGTCTTGCAGTCACTCTCAAATGTGGAACTCAGTAGGATGCAAATACTTTACAATAAGGTTGCCCGATTTGCAACCAACTCCTACCCAAGGCATCACCACTGTGGGGCACTTGATTCACTACACTGGCCATCCCTAAAACATCGGCTCCACTACCCGCTCCTGTGCACTGCATACAAACTTACAAATGACTCCCCCCGACAGGCCTTGCCGGTCTGCTGGTTCCCAAGTGCCCAGGTAGACTACTTCGCAGTGCTAACTGGAAGCTTCTGGAGGCTCCTAGAGCAACAATGGCAACAGGTAACAAGTCATTCTCTCATACAGCTCCAGTGTTATGGAATGACCTCCCTGACTATCTACAGACCGCCAGCTCTCGAGATGCATTCAAAAAAGGGCTCAAAGTGCACCAGCTAGAAAACAGCCTCTGTACGTGTTTGTGACACTAGACAAAAGACACTAAGCAGTCTAACCTGCCCAGACTGAAACGCCTCTGCCCAAATGCACTGTATTGTAAGGTGGATGGTGCTACAATGCTCCACTGGGGCCAAATGCTAGTTTCCTTAAATCATAGTTGCTTGTGTTAACAGTCTGTCATTGTCTATAATCAATTCCTGTCTAGTGTATTAATAATATGTCTCTAGAAGTGGCATGTAACACATTGAAATGTAATGCACTTTGAAAAGCCTTGTTTGTTCTTGTAATTACCTTGCTTCTCTGTAATTGTCAAATATCCAATAGGATTGTATGTAACTAATTTCAGAATGCCCATGAGAAAGGGATCTTTAGGCCCAGTGAGCCTACCCGGTTAACACAATTGAAATAAATAAATAAATAAATAGGGATAGTGGCTTCTAGGGTGGTGTATTTCCACTAGTAGGCCTTTGGTGTGTTTCAGATGCTGCGAGCAAGCTTTGACAGCCTCAAAGTCTTTGCAGATTCCACATGCCATTCCAGCTATTAGGCTTATTGCATGCCTTGCGCTGGACATGATATATGGTTGAACACTGTAATAAATTACCTGCCATGAAGATTTCAGGCATATATAAGTCTTCTAGTCTAAGGAGTGGATTCAGTGAATTCTTTATGGACTGCCAGAGGGGAGCTTACATGAGTTGTATAGGGGCACAAGTCTTTCTTTTTTACCTCATTTGTGCCCCAGCTCACACTTCTAGGTACTGTCATCTGTGCTGCTCATCTGCCTGCCAGACTTACTCGTTCACCGCCATCTGTCTCCCAGTGTGTCCTCTGGTGCCTGTGTTGATTCTGTCCCTCACGGGGGAGCCCCCATTTCCTACTTGGGACTCAGAGTCAAGAGTGGAAGAAGCATGCCACCAAAACCATTACCATGCACATGGGGCTGGATAGTGGTCATGTTAACAATCAGGGTGAGGTGGCATGAAGGAGAGAGCAAGCACTGCCTGGCCAAGCTTTTTTCCCCATGTTCTTCTCCAACCAAACTGGAGCATGCCCACATCAGTGTACTAGTGGTGGGGCCCGCCAGAGCATGGCCATTCACACTGGCAGTTGACCCACACTACTGCAAGGTGGCACTCTCCAGGCCCTGCAGCTCTCTTCACCGGGACAAGAACATCATCACAGATGCTCTTCCCCCTCCCTGCCAGCCTCTGCTCCTGACCTCCCTGGCTTAGGACATTAATCTGGAATGCCAGCATGCCAGAGAGGTCTCGTACTACTCTGGACCATGAGTCAGCTTTGGGAACCATTCCGATGGCTAAATTAATAGCACTGTGCCTAAAGGCAAGGTGGATACATTAAAGGCCTCCTGCCTCCCCCTCATAACATCTGTCTTCCGTGCCCTGTATTATTTGTAGATGTACAGACATCTGGAGCTTGGAACAGTGAGAAGATATTAAGGCCCTGTGTCCCAGGGAGTGGAAGGACTGGAGGCTAGGACTGGAGAGAAATTGACAGAGTCAGGCAAATGATGCAGTCACTAACCCAACGGCCATGTGTGAGCTGCCTTTAACATGCAGGTGGGTTCGAGTGCAAGTCTGGGTCTCTACTTTTCTGGCAGCTTTTAGTCAGACAGGGGTGCTGCTGATGGTGCTTACTGACTAGGGGAGTGATGTGCCCAGTTATGCTCCCCCTGCAACCCCTTTGGAGGGCCAAGGAGCTGTGTTTCTTCTACTCAGACAATGCAGACTTTGAGTGTGTATCCATGGCAACAGAGGGAAGTAGAAAGGTAGAAAGAAAAATAAAGGTACAAAAATCTTCAACACCTTGGTAATGACCCCACCCCAGTACTCTCGAGTCAAATCCTGCCCAGTCATCCAGACTACAGACTGATTTCAACAATGCTCAGCGATGGCTCAATTCACATCAACTCTTCCTCAATGCCAAGAAGACAGTGTCAATGACCTTCGGCACCAGGTAGAGACTGTCCAGGCTACTCTCCTTACCATCCTTCCACACCCTAGACGGGACAGCTGTAGAGGACACTACCTCTTTTAGATATTTGGGTGTTTGGCTTTACCAACATCTTAACTTTTCTGAGCAAAATGATGCCATCCTGGAAAAAAACTGCGCCCCAAGCTTGGCGCCCTCTACAGGAATCATGAGTGCCTACCGCTACCAGCTAGGCGAGATCTTGTTCAGAAAATGATACTCCCTACATTCGACTATCGCAACATAGTCTACAATGCTGTTCCCAAGTCTTCCCTTGCCAGGTTGGATCCTCTTTTTGATGCTTTCTGTCATTTTGCCCTGACTTCCCCTCTCGCACACATCACTGCTCTTTGTATCACTCTCTAGCTTTCCCCTCCCTGGAGTGCATACGACTCTCCCACTGTGCTAAATTCACTTCTAAATTCTGGTTTGGGACTCTTCCCTCTTACCTCTCCTCTTCTTTTGCTGCTTACCGCCTCTCCTCCCACCAACTCAGATCCACGGACTCACGCACTTTAGCTGTTCCTCATCGCTCCACCACCACAGACCAGACAGCATTTTCCTATCATTTCCCTAAGCTCTGGAACTCACTTCCCCTACCTATCTGGCACTCCTTATCCTCTTCTTCTATCTCTACAGCCCTACACAACTTTTTTTCCCCTAACTGCACTTGCTTCTAGTCACCTACAGTAAAACCCCAGAGTTACGAACGGCATGGGAAATCAGTTGTTCGTAACTATGAAAAATTTGTATCTCTGAAATCACTCACTAGGACCATGTAACACACGCACTCTGACCTTATATGACAGCCAGTCCAAAGCAGAGGGAGCTCACAGTGACAGAAAATGTTAATGGAACAGGTAGATTCGATATTACTTCGGGGTGAGCTGCGGGTTTGATGACAAGGTGGAGAAACTATCAAGGCAAGTATGGGAGAAGTAGGATCGGTGTAGCAAGGGATGGTTTGCACAGGTGCTCCATGGACAAGGAGATAGGGTTAGGGCTGCAGTAGTAAAGTGGTCAGACGTCCTCTGGGCTAGTGAGGGGTGAGAGCATGGCCAGAAGGGAGTCGAGCGGAGTGAGCACAAAAAGGAACAAGACAGGGGGAAGGACCCAGGAACAGAGGGAGACGGACGGCAGAGGAAGGGAGAGGGGAAAACAGAACAAGCTGCTGAGAGAAAGCAGCTTGGAGACAGACAGCAGGAGAAGCAAGCCAACAACAGAAAAGAGCAAACAACTGGAGGGAAGGGAGGCACATGCGAGAGATAACCTAATTGGTTACAGTGGATGGAGTGGGTGGGTGAGGACGGAGCGTTTGGTTGAACAGTCAGTCCGTATCTCTGGTGTTCATAACGCTGGGATTTTACTGTATCAGTCTTTCTCATCCTCTTCTTCTATCTCCACAGTACTACACAATTTTCTCTCACAACTGTACACTTGTTTCAGCCCTCTACCCTCCCCACCCTTCCTTTCACTTTAAACCCCTACCCACTATCCCCTTGCATATTATCCACTATTCCTATCCCCTGATTCACCTTTACCATGCAGCTTCCCTCCCCCTCCAGCTCCTAATCTCAGTCCCCCCCCAGCTACTAGTCTCGGGTGCTTAGCCCCCAGTTCTTCCACTGCACTATCCCCTCCTTTCCTCTCACCTCTATTGTCTACCAGATTCATGTCACCCTCGCAGGGTTCTCAGCACCCTGAAGGGGTATAAGCCTCCCAGACTGAGAACAGATGGTGGGTGGGTGGGTGGAAGAGGCGAGGAAGCAGGCAGAGGTATTAAATGAGCACTTCGCCTTGGTGTTCACTAGGGAGGGGGATGGGGTATTTGCTAAGCAAGGCACGAAAGGGATAGAAGCAAAATTGAGTGGGACTGGGGGAGTAACAGAAAGGGATCATAAGGGAGTGAGAGGCACCCCTGGGGTTTCTCAACAGGACAAGGATAGAAAGACCAGCGGGGGGGGGAACGAAGCTATCTCCACCGAACGGGTGTGGCAAGCCCTGAAGGCCCTGAAGAAAGATAAATCTCCTGGGCCGGATGGCATTCATCCGAGGGTACTATGGGAGTTGGCAGACGTACTGGCCACACCCCTGGCGGAGCTCTTCAATAGGTTGCTTGAGACAGGGACGGTACCTAGGAACTGGCGTAGGTGCATGTGGTGCCAATCCATAAAGGGGGCGTCGAGAGAAGTACCAGGTAACTATAGACCCATCAGTTTGACCTCGGTAGTGGGAAAAGTAATGGAGAGTACACTGAAGGAACGACTGGGGGTGTTCCTGGAGGAGGAAGGAGGGCTGGACAGTAAGCAACATGGGTTTGTGCCAGGTAGATCATGTCAAACCAACCTTGAGGAGTTCTACGAATGCGTAACATCGGAACTGGACAGGGGGAAGCCTGTGGATGTAATATTCTTGGACTTCAGCAAGGCGTTTGACTCTGTTCCCCACAATGGGCTAGTGGAGAAACTGATGGGGTTGGGAGTGTGCCCTTTGATGGTCAGATGGATAGGAAACTGGCTAGCTGGTTGTGCAAAGAGAGTGGTGATCAGTGAGGAGCTCTCAAACCCTAGAGAGGTCGGTAGTGGAGTTCTACAGGGCTCGGTCCTGGGGCCGATCCTGTTTAATGCATACATATCTGACATCAGGGTGGGTATAGGGTGTGAGATGAGTCTCTTCACTGACGATTCCAAGGTGAGAGCAGTAGTTGAGGGGAGGTTGGCCCTGCAAGGGAACCTGGACACCCTGGAAAGTTGGGCTGTCACATGGAAGTTAAATTTCAATACAACCAAGTGCAAGGTGTAACATCTTGGGTGGGGAAATCCCAAACACAGGTACACCCTGGGAGAGGTGGTGCTGGAGGCCTCGTCTGGGGAAAAAGACCTAGGGGTCATTGTGGATGCGTGTATGAATAACTCTGAGCAGTACAGGAGAGCGGCTAGTAAAGCAAACAGGATGTTGGGATGCATTATAAGGGGGAATCACCTCTAGGAGCAGGGAAGTGATTCTGCTGCTGTACAATGGGCTGGTGAGGCCTCACCTTGAGTATTGTGTACAGTACTGGAGACCACACTTAAAGAGGGACATACAGCTCCTGGAGAGGGTACAGAGGAGGGTTACCAGGATGATTCGAGGACTGGGGGAGTTGACGTACGAGGATAGACTTGAGGAGCTCGGACTGTTTACTTTGGAGGAGAGGAGAGGAGAGATGGGGGACATGATCAAGGTCTTCAGGTACCTCAAGGGAATAAATAGGGTAAACAGGGAGGGGATCTTTAAACTGAAGGAGGGAGGTGTCACCAGAGGGCATGGTTTGAAGTTGGAAGGAGGAAGGCTGAGGGGGGAAAGAGGAGGAGATTTTTCATGGAGAGGGTGGTGGATCCTTGAAACACGCTGCCTGGAGAGCTGGTCCAGATTTCCAATGTGGAGGGCTTCAAGAGAGGGTGGGACAGATACAGAAAGGGGTATCGGAACACTGGGGGGGGGCCTCAGTTCCCAACAGGGGATCTGAGGTTCGAGCAGACTCGATAGACCATAAGGCCTAATCTGTTGGCAATTAGTATGTTAGTTGACTCCTTCTCTTCTTCCCTTCCCCTTGCAGGGTTCTCAGCATCCTGAAGGGGTATAGTTTCCCAGCTTAACTCTTTCTCCCTCTCCCTCTCTCTCTCTCTCTCTCCCCCCCTTCCCCCCTGCAGGGATCTCAACTTCCTGAGGGGGGTATAGCTTCCCAGCTTGATTCTGTCTCTCTCTCTCCCCCCACTCCTCCCTTCCCTTCCCCACTTGTGTTATCTGCCCCTAACTAAGTCTCCCCTTCAGCTTACACATTGGCTGATACCCTCAATTCCCTGTGTAACCCCCCTACAAATGGGGGTTCCCGAAAGTCTTCCTTGGGTGTGCCTAAATGTCCACTGACAGTCTGGTGTCCTGTGTCCTAAACATTTAAAAGCTATTGCATGTGAGTGGCTTAATAGCATCTGTGTTCTGTCTCTTTAAGAGCTGGCTATATCGCAGTGTATAATTAATCTGGGTGGGGGCTGAGTGTTTCTAAGCTTGAGTCCCGCCTGGGCTGCCAGATAATTGCTCCATTCTGCCATCACTAATTGCGCATAGGGAGCCCTGTTAGAAGCTGTACTTATTTGCTGATTATCTATGCCTTCTTTGCAGCATGGACATTTCTGTAAACCACCACCATCTTGGTTCTGGACTGCCACTGTGGACCAATCAGTACCTTCGGGGGCCCTAAAATGGAACCTGCCCCCAGGCTCTTGTGGGAGTGAATTTCTGAAGGAATTGTATCTTTTCCACTTTGGCACCTAAATGGACCTGGAGGGGGAGCCCTTGCTGTGACAGACAGATGAATCAATGAATCAAACCTTTTAGATCAGAGGGAAAGACCCAAGCTGGCTGCGGCAGAGGGTCCATCTGAGATTGGAGTTGAGAGAGTGAACAACTTGAGAGATTCAAGCAGTTGCTCCTGCATAGTCACATGGGAAACTGGTGGAAAGGCTGAGTGTGGCCTGTCTGCCTGCTGTCCCTCGAAAGGGATCCTTAGAGAGTGCTTAAATAACCAGACTGTATCCGAACCAACTAGGACAAAAGCCACCGAACTGTGACTGTACCATTGCCTGAAGAAGACCGAAGATTTGCTGTATGCGATCGGCCTGTCAGGACATCCAAATCACCACATAGATCACGGTTTTGTTCAGGAAAGCTGAAATTGCAACCGGACTGCCATCCGACCTGTGGTATTGTGTTTTGTCTTTCTGTAAATGTGCTGAATGCTGTCAGTGGGTCACGATGTGGTTCCCTACTAGCTCAGTGTGTCATGCTTGCTGGAAGCTGCCTCCAGCACCAAATAACCAAACTGAATCTGAACTGTTCGCCCGGCCTGGGCCCTGCTACCTTGGCCCAGCCAGCTACTCCAGGTGCAGAGATCACCATCGATGAGAGACTCGTCCAGGGATCAGCCCCCTGCTCAACCAATCTCAAACAGGAACGACACCTCGGTGATTCGTGTGGGCCCCACTTCTCCTGGCATACCAGCTTGTCAACCTGCAGTCTCCATTTTGTCCCACCTGTGCATCGTATTGGGTAGCGTGAGTAAACCCCAAGGATCACTCCCTGCAACATCAGTTAAATCAAAAGTGTTATCTGATTTCTTTGTTGTTTCCTTGTGACAAACTGTGCCTCCAGGCTCCGGATTACAAATTGTGTGTGGTTGTGCATGTTTCTTTTTTCTATCACAGGGCCCCGACCAGCTGCAATGCCGGCCTACCCTGGGCTACGATTTAGGCTAGCCCACCTTTGTTCCAACTGGTTACCCAGAGCATGTGACTGTGAAGGGACTCTAAAGTGCATGCATGATTGCCTGATTGAATCAGTTATAGAACTAATCAGCCAAATTATGCCCCTCCCTTGTTCATTCCCCCTGAATAAATCAGATCTAATTCTTTTTGCATTTAACCTGACTGCGGTTCCATTTTGTACCAGAAGCACTGTACTCTTGTTACCTGCTGTGTCTAACCTTACTTTACAGGGGGCCTCCAGGGTCAGACTGGTGGAACCAGCCCTGGTGGTAAGTGCAAACAGAGTGGGGATTTGTATGCTGTTTAGGGGTTATTGTAACTGTGTCTGTTGTACGTTGCTTAGGCCACTAGAGGGGAAGGAGAGGGGTTACAGTGTCCTGGATGGCTGTACCCAGGCCCCTTAACCTGCACCTAGCCACACAGGCAGGGGTAGTGGCCCTTGGGATAGTGCCACCTAGGGGTTACACCTGTCTCAAACCCCCCTTCTTGAGGGCTGGTCTCCTCCTTTCACTTATGAACCCAGTCCTCAGTTACTTTCAATCACCAACTAAGGTTGCTCCATCCCCAACCATAACCTTCAATCAACTGTTACTTTTGACTACAACTAGGAGACTACTTAATTATGTTAATTACGTAACCTGTTATAGTATATGGTTATGGCTTATTATGAATAGAAAGCAGTGGCTTTCAAGATCTTGTTGTAGGACAGTTCAAATGTCAAAAAAGTTGTTGTACTATCGTTCTGACGTCACATCGATAGTACATCAACTTTTCTGACTTGCCCTACCACTTGATTGGCTGATTCAGACTGGGGACTCAAAAAACACAGGAGAAAATGGCAGTGTCACTTAGCGAGCGGTCAGGCAAGCAGCTCATATGTACAGTTTGGACACAGACTATATTGTCAGCTCCGTGTGCACAAACTGTCTGTTTTCAGTATTTTCCTTTTTTTTTTTAATCTACTGGCACAGTTACGGGTGTCAAACCAGAGTGGGATTTGCAGCAAGGAGTTGGGAGAATTGGTAACTTCTGGAGCAGTACTGCTTCGCAGAGGACTGTAATCTTCAGGTATGGAAGTGCAGAGAATGACAAAATACCGAGGTCTGATGCGCAAATGTGAACACAAGGTATGAATCTTGTTAAATGTTGGGGAACCATATACTATATAAAATAGTGGATGGTTGACCATCCACAATTAAAGCCGTGTTTTCATCTCGGGAGTCGAAGGCATCATAGAAACTACTTAATTATGTTAACTACATAACCTGTTGTTCTGTATGTACATTACTGTTTGCATACCAATGTTTGTATTATCTTTATGTAAATACACTTACATGTTAATGATTTAGCTTGCTGTTCCTCCTCCTGTAACTCCTCCCCCCAGGATGCTTCCGGAAACAAGCTGGTTTCAGCTCACGTTGTCTTTCCTGGTGAAACATTTTCAAATAAATAAATAAATAAATCATCAACGTATGCCATCAGGTGTGTTCATGTTCTAAGTTTGCTGTTCATTGAGAAGCGTATTTTTTCACGTATATTGTTTGGATTTTTGCTTTTAAATCTCTGCATAGATTTTTATTTTGTTTTTTGTTGACCGGGAAAGGAGGGCTAGGCTAGGCAGTTCTGCCTATTTTCAGGCTCATCCCGAGGGGGGGGAGGGATTTGGCCAAGACAGTGGGGAAATTCCCCTACTCTTCCAGTAGGGGGACTCTCTGGCCATCGAAGGATGGCCGGCTCAGTTGCTGAGCAAGTTCCAATGGAGCAGGACATGTGTTTGGATGCTGCTCTGCTGAACAATCGGACTACTGGAGATTTCAGTGTGTCTGCTACTGAGTGAGTGTTTTCCCTTTGGAACGAGAGGACTTCGTACCTACCGTCATGCTTTCTGATGGTGGTCAGCCTGTGCTTGACGTTGCTCTTTCTGAACAGGAGATGGACACGGGAGATGGTAATCTCTCTAATTTGCAACCTGATCCTCCTAATCCTTCACTCCCTGACTCTGCCGAAGTTTTGCCTGGTTCTGCGGCGAACGACTTGGATCCTGGTGGTGTCGCTTGTCCACTCAAGAATGCTGCTTTTCTGGCGCAGCGTACAGGAGAAGTGGACTCCAACAAGGAAGTTTCTCATGCTTGTTCTATCGCAGCGTATGCGACGGCAGTTTGGTCTTTCACGGACGCCTACTGACTTTCTTGGGAAGGCCTGGTCTGCTGAATCAACCCTCTGCAAGTCCAGTTGGAAGCGATCGGTGACTGGACAATGGATTCCTGTCCCGGATTGGGGAGACGACCTTACACCTTCTGCTATGACTAGTCACCCGTCATTGAAAACCCTGAGCTCAGGTACTAAACTGTCTGCTGGGACTGGGGCCTCTTCCTCTAATTCTGTGCAGAACATAGCTGATGGAGCTCGGGCCCATTCTGAGCCTGGCACATCTATGGGGGTCGAGAGGGCTGACAGGGATGGTGGAGCTGCTCCTCATAATGAAGATCCTCCTGGTCCTGCTCCATCTGGGCCACAAGGCCACAGGAGGATATCCATGGCTGATCTTTTTAAAGACAAACTTTGAGCAGGCTCCCAGACATAATGCCATTCATTTGAGGTATGGGGGGGTCTCTCTGTTCTCCCTGACAGATATTATGTTGCTAAACAACTTTTGAAGGGTTCTATGCATTTTACACCTTCTGATATTTATGCTTTCATTCATATCTCTGGGGAAGACCCCTATGATATCAGTTTTAAGTGTAGTTCTGGTTTGGAACGCTTCTGGGAAAAATATAATGTTTTTAAATCCTCTCCATTGTGGTCCCCTTTCTATGCCATACCCCTTACTAAACCTCAAATTCAACACATTACTGTCATGTTTCGAAATTAAGGGGTTAATGTCAGTGACATTTACCACTGGCTGCAGAATCATTGTAGTATTTTAGGTCCCCCGGAGGCCATTATTGATTCAGAAGGGCTCTGGACGGGAGGCTGGAAGTTCAAAGTTAAGTTGTTTCAGTTGAACTCTGAAATTATCCATCTTCCACACAGTTTTTTTCTTGGTAAGGATGGGGGGGTGCTCTCTTATGGGGGACAACCTAGAGCTTGCTATAAATGTGGTGCAAAAACACACCTTAGCAGCTCTTGTGACATGCTGAAATGTTCCCTCTGTGAAGGTTATGGACATTCTGCTGACCTCTGTGGGAACATTTTTCAGTGCAATCTCTGTGATGAGAAAGGTCATGCTTTTTACCAATGTCCCTGGGCCAAAAGAAACAGGAACAAGGGGTGGGATCGGGATGATTTAGTAGACAAAGCACAGGGTTGGAGGTTGGACCCTCCCCCTGCAGACACAGCTGGTCATCAGGAGGATGATGATCTGCAGCGGGAGACGGATCCTTTTGTTTCTGATGAGGCGGTTGGGGAGCGACAGGTTTTTGACTTAGGTGATGGGGTTTTGTCCTCTCTTAATGAGGTTGCTTCTGCTGGCACCTCTACATCACCCCCACCAGCCCCCTCCTTAGTAACAGACTCTCATACTACTACCATGCCCCCACCCCCCTTTGAAATGTTCAAAGCTGGAAGACGTTTCACTAGGGCATCCTCTTCCTCCCCTCCCTATTGCTAATTCTTTTGCCCCTTTGCAAGATAATGTAGGTGATTCTTGTGACGCCTGGACTGCTGGTTCTGATTACACTATGATTTCTGTAATATAAAAATGTGGTATTGAGTGTCTTTCATGAGACATGCTGAAACAGCCTGTGAATGACCCCCGCCCCCCAGGTTTTAGCTACAAGGTGTTACCTGGAAGACCAGGAGAGAATTACAGGCTAGAAGAGACCTAAATTAGGATCTCCTGTTTATCTAGCTTATTTGTAGCTTGCCAGCTGCTAGGATGGGAAATCATTAACTTTTATAATGCTTAGAGGAAGAGAGCAGGTTATGACACTTTAGTGCGAAGTCATAAAAGATTCTTTGATCTGTCTTGGGAAGAAGAGCTACTTGAGATCAAAGAGGGGATGTTATTTAAAGAAAGTCGTGGGGACATGAGTTTTGCTGAGGTCACCTTTATTAATTTACCTCCTGACACAAGACATCCTGATTGTATAATTTTTAATAAACAGAGGAGGAGCTGGGTGACATCATGGAGTAGGCAGGGTCAAGGCAGTGTTTTAATTATGCTGTAACAGACCTATACTGACACACATCTACAGCACTATAAGAAGATAAGAATACATTAGGTAGACAGGTCTAAGTGTATTTTTGGTAGGAATTTGCATTTTTAAACCTTATTGTTTTAAAAGATTGTATGTTTTGTGATATATGGTTCTGTGTTTTACATTTTACATGTTTATCTATTTTAAGTAAACCTCTATTTTTAGAGACTACCTGGTGTGCCTTTGAAATTCTTTCTTTACAAGGGAAGCACATATGGTTAAAGCTGACACTGTACAAAGCTTACTGGTTTTACCAAACTGGGAAAAGGTAAGAGTTTATTCTGAGGTCTTTCATAGAGTTTTTAAGGGTTCATTTTGTACACCTGGTTAGGTGCCCGTAGGCGAAAGACATCTGGCCCCCCCGAAGAGCAGAATTATCTGAGCCTGTACATTTGGGTATGCTAGCAAGAGGTTCACAGTTTGAATCCCTCCAGAACTTGAGACCAAAGTTTGACTTGAACCCACAAAACAAATAGGAGGGTTACCCTGTTCTGTTAACTGTTCACAATACTGCACTTGGAGGTTGGCACTGTGGGAGCAGAGGGCCTGACCTGCTGAGAGGGGTTGTGACAATTCTGACCTCGAGTCAGACACTTTTCTTCGTTCTGAGTTGGTTACGGAGGACAAGGATAGCAAGGCTACGGAATTGGCCAAGGATAAAAAGGGTAAGAAAGGGAAAAAAAGGAAAAAACAAAGTATTACCGGTTAGGTGTGCCTGTGATCTTTTTTCCGCCTCTTTTTATGACTTCTCTCCGTATTGCCTCCTTGAACACCTGTAGTTTAAAAAACTACAAGAAACAGCTGGCAGTTTTGGGTTTCCTAGGTCATCTACAGACTGATATCATTCTTCTCCAGGAAGCAAGGGTGTTACCTTTAGGGCAATTGATCAGCTTAAGCGTAGTTGGATCCATGGTCCTTCTTTTTGGACCTTCGGCACTGGTTGGCGATGGTCTTGGCATTTTATTTACACATACGCATTTTCGTGTTACTCGTTTGATAGATATAAAATCTGGTAGGGCTTTAGTCTTGGACTTCTCATACGGGGAGTTTTTTTTTTGTCTCATCAATGTTTATGCTCCCCAAACTAAAGCCTCTTGCATAGAATTATTTGAGGATATTAAGCCCTATTTGTTTACTAGGAAGCATATTATCAGGGGTGGAGATTTTAATGTTAGTTTGGACCTTAAATATTCTGGTGACACAATTAAAAAGGTTTATTGTGATGCTCATGCATTGAAGCAAATTATCTCAGACACCAGTTTAGTTGATGCCTGTCGTTCTGTTAAAAAGGATGATGGGGCTACTTATTTTAGACATATCTATTCTTCCCATATTGATTTCTTTTTTGTTTCTAATCATGTTAAACCCCATCTGATTTTACCTAAACCTACTGAATTCTCTGATCATCATATTCTCCTTGGTACCTTTAGTCTAGCTGATATTCCCCCTAAAATTTACTTCCCTATACAGCATTGGAGATTGAACGCCTCCCTCTTAGAGAATCCTGACTGTTTACATAAATTGGAGTTGTTTTTTGAAGCCCGGTATTCTACCTTTTGTTTTTATGATAATTTATGGGATTGGTGGGCTGATACTAAGAAGGATTTAAGGTCCTTGCTTATTTTTTTGGGTCGGGCAGTAGCTAATTCTAATTACATCACCTATCTTTGTTATCGTAATCAGTTATATCGCTTAATGTCCTATCCTCCAAGAGATCTTGTTAACTATAAATCACAATTGACTGAACTTAAAACACAAATGAAGACATTTCAGTATAATAGAGCTAAATCACTAGATATGGAAATGTGCTTTGGGACACACAATCAACCCTGCTCGGATCTGTATAAAGCCTGTAAACTCCGGTTGGAGAAAACTTTAATGTCTGGTTTATACAAATCAGATGGTTCTTGTGTTACCACTGATCTGGATATGTTCTCTGTAGTGCAACAGCATCTTATGGACACTTTTTCTACTATTTCTCCCCTTTCTGCTGGTTCTGTTACTGACATTTTAACGGCGCCTGGCCCGCCTCTTGAATCTTCTGTTGGTCTTTCCCTTTGTTCTCCTATTTCTCCTGATGAAGTTTTTGATGTGATAAAATCCTTAAAATCAGGGACTTCTCCTGGCATGGATGGGATAACAAATGAATTTTATAAAAAATTTGCATCTCATATGAGTTTTTTTCTTTCTCATGTATTTAATTATTATTTGGATAACAATGCTGATTCCCAGGATTTTAGCACGCCTCTCATTTGTTATCTCTTTAAAAAAGGTGATCAGAAACTCTTGTCTAATTGGAGGCCTATTAGTATATTGAATACTGATTATAAGATCATGGCTAAATTATTGAATAACAGACTTTTGAAAGCTGCTGAATTGGTTATAGATTTGTCCCAGACCTCTGCTATTCCGAATAGATGGATTCAGCACAATCTTTTTGTCTTACGGGAATTGTTTAAGGCCAAAGACTTATCCGGCTATATAGTTGGCTTGGATCAAGACAGTGCTTTTGACCGGGTAAACCATCACTACCTTTTTGATGTACTCAGACGGTATGGTATACCTGACATTTTTTTGAATTGGTTGACTAAATTGTACACCAATGCTAGTATTATACCCATGCTTAACGGGCTTCATGGAGTTGACATTCCTATTTTGACAGGTGTTAGGCAGGGATGTCTTTTTAGTCCACTACTGTACACTTTTGCACTGGATCCTGTCATCCGTCAGATCAAATGGGATAGACAGATCATAGGACTTTCCCCTTCCCCTTCTCTCCCCCTGAGAAAATAATAGCTTATGCGGATGATGTTACTGTTTTGGCACAAGATATTGATTCTGTTCATAGATCTATCAAAATTTTTAATGACTGTGCTCCTTTCTCAGGGGCTAAGCATGATACTGTAAAAAGTGTCATATTTGCTTTGGGTCAGCCGGTTCCAGCACTTGGTGAACTTTGTAATATTACTGTTTCTACCTCTCCCCAAAAGAGTTTGGGTATTTGGTTTGGACAGGGAGATCTGGCTGCGGTCAATTGGAGCAAGCAGTTAGATCTTGCTGAATCTAAGGTTTACCTCTGGAAAACCTAGAAATTTGGGAAAAGGAAAAGGATATTAGTTATTAAAAATCTTATTGCCTCTGTTCCTTTATATCAGTTATGTTTACCTCCCCGGTCCATTTGGAACACGATTATTTAGTCTTTTTTTTTCAAATGTTATGGGGCAATAGGTGAAATCCAGTTAAACGTGAGGTTACTTATTTTCCTATTAAAAAAGAGGGACTTAACATGGTCAACCCACTGTTTTTGGTTTTTTTTTATGGGATTTTTATTTTTAATTCCTTTATTTGGGCTTGGGTCTTAGGACACTGTTCATGGCAGAAATGGATTCATTTCTCCTTTCAGGCATACTTTCACAAGTGGGATAACTTGCCTCCTAAATTGTTGGCCCAACTTTCTGTCCCTTCCTATGCTATTTCCACTATTAAAAAGCTTCAGTCTTGGAAACTGACTAGGCAAGTCCTTGTTGCTTTGAACAGAAAAAACCTTTTATCAGCTTGTTGTTTTTGATGCCCCACGCCTGCCCTATATTTTTCCGGAGTGCTCTCCTACCAGAATGGCCTGGGCGCTCCATAAATTGACGGATTTTCGTCTTCCTGCGCATATCTGGGATTTGGTCTGGATTTGTCTGCATGGAAAGTTGGGTATGCGTGGTAACCTGAAATATAAACCTGTTTCTGATGGATATTGTCTCAAACCTTCCTGTATTAATGTTGAAGAGAGTATGTCCCATTTTTTCCTGGAATGTCCTGACAGTATGCTTTTGCAGGCTGCAGCCCATGTGCGGCGTTTGCCTCATTTAACCTTAGTTTCCTATAGAACTTTGATCTTGGGGGATTATACTGGTTTTGGATGAAATTTCACAGAAGTACCTTGAATGTTTTTTTTCTATTATTCAATATTATTTATGGCAAACACAATGTCAGTATGTATTGCAACAACAAATTGTTCTGCATTCTGTAATATTGTTTCAGATAGAGTCTGAATTATTGATGGTTAAAGGGAAAGCTGTACTATGATTCCCTCATGATAAAGTGCTCTTGTTTTGGAAATATTTTGATTTTCTGACCTGACCTTTTGTATAGTCCTTTTGTTCTTTTTTCCATTGTTATTGTACATTTCAGTCACATTTACCTGATGTATTTTCAGTGCTTTATTTGTTGTATATTTTTTTATTACATGTTCTGTTTTTGCTGCTGCTTCATATTTTTCTATAAGTGATGTTATGTTTTCTTTTCAATAAAACATTCCCCTACTGTTTTCGAGAAGTGCTATGAGATCTTTACCGTCCACCTCATCAACCACCAGAACAGGCATGCAGGACCTCTGTTTAATGTCTCATCCAAAATATGGCACCTCAGGAGTGCAGTAGTAAGACCCCACCTGGAATACTGTGTCCAGTTTTGGAGGCCACATCTCAGGAAAGACATAGTGCACCTAAATGTGTCTACCATTGACCACTCACCAACCACCCCCCTTCAAGTGAGTTCCTGCACGCCCTTCTCCTACTTGGGCTCACAAAGAAAATTCACCTAATCTGTTCCTACAACCCCCCTAAGGGCGGCCTGCCAGGACTCTCCTCACTTCTTCACAGTATTAGTGAGAAAGTGGGTCCCAGTGAAGTCCTCATTATAGGCGATTTCAACTTTAACTGGTTGGGCTCCAACTGTAAACTATATGAGCCGCTGCTCTCGGACCTCACCCTCAGCCAAATTATCTCCGAACCTACAAGGCCTTCCACCCAGGGGGACAAAGGGTCACTAATTGACTGGATCCTGACCAACAGACCCAACAGGATCACATCCTCAGGCATTCTCCCAGATGCCATCTCTGACCACTCGCCTACCTTTTGCACATGGGGCATCTCTCAGACTAAAATTCCCAGTAAAGTGATCCAGATGAGGGATTACTCGAAATTTTGCACACATGACTTCCCTCTGACCTCAGACTAATTGACTGGTCTGGGGTCACTGCCTCCTGGACCCGGCCCAAGCCCTGGATGAATTCTTATCCAAGTTTATCCCCGTGCAGAACAAGCGTGCCCCCTCACTAGAAGGAGGGTGAGGGGCGCCGTTACCAAATGGCTTCATGGGGGCCTATTCTCCCTTATGAAACTCAGGGACAAATGCTGGGAGACCTACAAAGCCTCCCAAAGTAACAATGACCTCCTAGCTTATAGATGCCTCAGAAACTCCTGTAAAAAAGCCATCCGCTCAGCAAAAAGAGAGTTCTGCGGATCTGCCTCTCTCCTCTGCCAGCAATCTGAGGGTTTCTGGCAGAACATTAGAAGGCGCCGTGGTAGCTCGCCAGAGTGCAAGTCATCGACTTGCTCGACGGGTCAGCTGCACAACTCACACAATTTCTAATGCCTTTAATGCCATGTTCTCTGAACTGTCTACCCCTCCTCCCCCATCCACAGCCCCCAAGTCCTCTAGCACCCCTCCACTCGGACCCAACTCACGTCCCCCCTTCTACCTACAACAGGTGTCAGTAAAAGAGACCCAGAAGCTGCTTGCCAACCTCTCCCCTCACAGTGGGGCAGGGCATGATAGCCTCGAACCAAAACTGCTCAGGCTAGGGGCCACCTCCTTGCCAGGCCCGTAACGCATATCTTCAATTCCTCCCTAACCACTGGAATCATCCCAGACATCTGGAAAGTGACCAAGGTTACCCCTGTGCTAAAGCAAGGTAACCCCAAAGATCCCCTGAACTATTGACCATTGCCATTCTGTCTGCCACCTCCAAGATACTGGAGGAAGTTGTGGCCTCTCAGCTAACCCAGTATTTACAGCTCCATAACCTACTCTCTCCAGCTCAGCATGGGTTTAGGAAGGGGCACAGCACAGCCACCACCCTCGCTGTAGTCTCCTCGCTGATCAGAACTGCAACTGACCAGGGCAACCTCACCAGAGCTATCTTTGTGGATCTCTCCAAAGCCTTTGACAGGGTCGATCACTCGCTCCTCAGCTCCACTCTTCTATCCCTTGGACTCTCACCCCCTGCCCATGCTTGGTTCCTCAATTACCTCACTGGTAGGAAGCAGTACACCAACTTTAACTGGACCCTCTCCAACCCCACACCTGTCCGCTGTGGGGTCCCTCAGGGGTCTGTCCTTGGCCCTACTCTCTTCTCCCTTTTCATCAACGAACTGCCGTCCATCATCAACCATGGGCATACCACCCTGTATACGGATGACCTTGTCATCTTGGCCAGTGCCCGGGATATTGCCACCATTAATTCCCAATTAAATTCCGACTTCAAGCGGATCCAGTCCTGGCTGGTGGAACACAGACTTACCACCAACTTCAAGAAAACCCAAGCCATGCTCTTTGGTTCCCTGAACAAAACTAAATCCTGCCCTGCGCCCCTACAAAGCTATGGGGCTGATGGCTCCCCCCCTGCAGATGGTGGCTGCTGTCAAGTACCTGGGAGTCACTCTGGATCCGCAGCTGGACCTTATCTTACACATCCGGAACATCTGCAAGGCTACAAAAGGTAAGCTTGGTCTCGCCTACAGAGCCAAAAACTGCTTGACTCAGCTGTCAGATGGGTCTTGTGCCAGGGGGTCTCCTTCTCTCTGGTTACGGGCTAGTAACCTTGTCCTGTGTCCAAATCCAGCCTATTGAAATGGGACAGGGCCTACAACAACATCTGCCGCTTTGCACTTTCTGCCCCTTCCCTAACGCACCGCTATGACCTCTACATGCGCCTAGAGTGGCTCCTTCCCGAGAAGCACCGCACTTTCGTAATTAGGAGCTTCATCGACAACATCATCAGATCGGCCACCCCTGCTGCCCTCGCCCTTCCCCTCAACCCTGACACCCCTTCCTACCAGCTTAGGTCGAGGGTGACGCTTGATCACCCAGTCCCTAGAACTCGCACTCTTGCGGGCAATCGGGCCTTCGCCACCTATGCCCAAAAAATATGGAACTCACTCCCTGCCCTTACATGGTCCTCCTCCTCCCATCCTGGCTTTAAAGCCTCCCTTTGGAACTACCTGAAAGGATCCTCCACTTGTCCATGTACCTAGTAGCGCACTAGCACCAAGTATGCTGGGGGGGGGTCTCCACACCCTCAGCGTCCACTGCACTTACCCTCCTGTCAACTGGTCGAGTAACTATTAAATGCTCTAATCTTACTCCCTGCCCTCCATCCCTAACAGTTCACACTGCCCTCTGTGCCCCTCCCCCTGATTGCTCCCTCCTCAGTGTAACCCCCTCAGTGCCCCCACCCTATTTGCTGGCACTTACTTCTGTTTGCAAATAACTGAACCTGTTTTTATGAAATTTTGCTGTTCTCTGCCGAAATCACCAAGTATGTACCGTACTGTATCTTGTGCTAATTGTCTCAAAGGCTGTTAGCTACCTACTCAAACCCTGTATAAGCTTGTCATTTCTCTGGTTGTCAAATGTTGTTGTTGCCTGTTATCTCATTGTATGTAAAGTATGCTTCTAGTTTGTAACCCTCCCGGGTCGCACCTGAAAATAGGCACTTGGCTGACTAGTGTGCCTTACCCGGTTAACAAAAGCAAATAAATTAATAAATAAGGCGGTACAGGGTCTACATCAAATGTCCTATGAGGAAAGCTAAATGAATTAAACATGTACACCCTGAAGGAGAGGAGGGAGAGGGAGGGCTATGATGGAGACCTTTAAATACCTGACGGGGGTGAATAAGGTGCAAGTAGGAGGTATTTTTCAGAGGAAAGGGTGCTCCAGAATAAGGGGCCATGATATGAAACTGGAGGGAGGTAGGTTTAGGAGAGATGGGAGGAAATGCTTTACAAAAAAGGTGGTAGATGCCTGGCACAGTCTTCCAGAGGAGGTTGTGGGGTCAAAAACAGTGGTGGGATTCAAAAAAGCCTGGGATAAACACAAGGGAGTTATAAGGGATAGGTAAGGGGGCGGTGGAGAAAGTGAAGTTGACCTGGAGGGGCCTATAGTGTAAGCAATGCAACAAAAAAGAGCAGACTAGATGGGCCATGTGGCCCTTCTCTGCTGTCAGCTTCTATGTTTCTGTGTCTCTAGGACTACAGCATCCCCCTCAAGCTGCACTACAGTGTCAGTATTGAGTTGTACCCCAAGTTCCTGGTGTGCGGCTAGAAACCAAAACCTTCCAGTCTTCTGGCCTCAGAGGTAAGTGTGCAACCTGCTGAGTCACTGATACTGCTAATAGTGCTAAGAAACTGAGACTGTGGGACAGCACCCTCTCAATGTGGGACAGAGAGCTTTTGTAAGGCAAAGGAGGTGCTCCTCATAATGTGGGACAGCTGAGAGGTTTGGTAATGCAGGATACTGGCGTAGAACCTGATGACATCGTATGCCCAGCTCTATGCTAATGAGTATTAGTCTGCAGTGGGTTGGCCTCATTCCAGACCACTTTTTTTCCTAATTTCACATTATTTTGCTTCCACCTGACAGCAAGGGCTCTGTATTCTGGCCCCATGTCTCTGTTCGGGGATCATTCAGCACGACAGTGTGGTGAGGGATTTTGCTTTGTTATGTGAGTGACTTTGAGATCCCTAACCACCCCCCCCCCCATGGGGTGCTGGCACACAGGACCGGAGTCCAGGCGAGAAACCTTGCAGAGACATGGCTTCCACCAAGCGTCTAACAGTGCCCTCCCTTCCCGACACTGTCCACTAACCAGAACGGTGCCCAATCCCACCACAGGAGAGGAGAGGAGAGCTGCCAGATGACAGCTTAGTCCAGCTCCTCCCTCTCCCCCCAGCCGACCCCCAATGTCCCGGGCTCATTCCTGAACCTGGGTCAACGGCACAGCGCAAGATGTGGTGTCCAGTTCCTCAACCCTCAGCGTCACTGGGCCATCCAGCCCACTTTTCATTTAACAGAAAGGTTGCTGGTTTTAGAACATGACCTAGTAGGGTGGGACCTGAGCGTAATGGGGAATTTATTTTATTTGAAATATCAGATATACCTCTGAGCCAGAGGCTCTTTTACAGAGGTTCCACATCATACATAGAATACAGGACACTGTAAAGGTATACACAGAGTAATAACATTGAGTTGCAGCAATACAGTGATACAAAATGACATGGCTACAAAACATAGATTGAGGAGCCAAGATACAGTGCACAGGAAAGGCTAAACCACTAAGAGAGACAGTATAAAAATACAATTCAAGTACATAAAGATTATATTTATAATCAAGCGCCATCAGTGGGCAGGAAAGTGCATCAGGGAGAGAGAAGAATACAAAGGCAGTTCAGGAAAAGGCACTTGGGTGGATGAGTGGGTGAGGGGGAGAGGGGATAGGTGAGAAGTAAGAGAATAGTGAGTGGAGACAGTGTGGAGTGGGGGAGAAGTATGGGCAGTTGCAACAGCTCATCGAGAGGAGGTGCTGGCAAAGTTTAGTTTTAAAAGGGCCAAGTTTGTTAGTGGCCAGGATATCACGGAGCATGCTGTTCAACAGGTAGGGGTCCCGGTATGCAAAGGCACGCTGCCCAAGGGTGGTTTTACAGAAAGGAACAAGGTACAAGCCTTTTAAGGTGCTCCTGGTAGTGTGCTGAGAGGGGGTGGGAGTCATAAAATGAAGGATCGAGGGGGTGGGACTGGCAGAACAAGACTTTTTTCACTGTTAAGCAAGTATGGTATGTTAGCTGACCTTTAAAGTCCAACCAGTGTGCTTGCTGGTAAAGGTTGCAGGTGTGGGTAAGCTGATGGGCTCCAAGAACAAGCCGGGAAGCTTTGATAAGAGGGAATTTGATTCTGTTGAGGACAGTGTCAGATGTGGAGCCATAGATTACTATGCTATAGTCTACTATGTAGAGTACTGAGCTGGTGACAGCAAGACGGAGGGCATCATTAGTTAAGCATTTTTATGCCTATACAAGAGGCCAATCCTAGTATTAACAGCTTTGCAGACTAAGTCAGCATGGCCTTGAAAGGAAAGGGTGGTGTCAAGGGTAACCCCAAGGTATTTAAAGGTGTTGACCTGTTCTAACAGTTGGAGGTGGTCATTAAGAATTGTGAGGGGGGCATTTTTGTGTTTGTTTTGTGCGTTTGCAAATAACATCGATTTTGTTTTTTTATAGTTTATGATAAGCTTGTGTTTAGTGAACCATGACTCTAACTCATAGAAATTAACCTGAAGAGAACGTTGTAGTATGGACAGGTCCGAGTGACAAGTATAGACAATGGCGTCATCAGCGTAAAGTAATAGATTACCAGAGCAGGCTAGAGGGAGGGTATTTAGAAAGAGACTAAAGAGGAGAGGCCTGAGAATAGACCCCTGTGGGACCCCAGAGTGGATAGGTAATGAGAAGGAGAGGGTGTTACTGATTTTCACTTGCTGGGAGTGACCATTAAGATAATTCACAAACCAGGAGGTGGCTTCAGAGGAGAGGCCAATTGAATGGAGGGATGAGACCAGGAGGTCATGGTTGAGTGTGTCAAATGCCTTTGTCAGGTCAATGTACACGGAACCTGCCAATTGTCCCTGACTTTGTGGGACTTTGTGGGCAAAGCCAGTATATTCCAAGAGAGCAGTTGTGATACTGTGTCCCTTATGGAAACCGTGCTGTAGGGCGCACAGGAGGTTGTGCTCTACTAGGTAGTTAGACAATTGATCTGTTACAATTGTTTCCAGTGCTTTGGGGGAGCAGGATGGAAATAGGGTGGTAGTTGCTTTGGGCAGTTTTGTCATCACTCTTGTGGATAGGAGTGACAATAGCGGATTTCCATAGGGTGTGGAATTGACTACAGTGAAGGGAGAGATTAAGGATCTTGGTGAGCGGGAGAAGTACAGCATCAAGGGCCAGATGTAGTTATTTCAGGTCTAATGAGTTGCCGCTGAACCTCGACTTAACTCAGTACTCTCTGGAGGTAAGTTTTTGCTTTAGTAGTGGAGATCAACCTGAAATGGAAGGGGGGGGGAGTAACTCGGAGCAACCGAAGGAGAGGGACAGGCCGACTTACTGAAGAAGTCAGAAGGAAATACCCCACTCAGACCAAGTTGAAGGTATCAGCTATAACCTGAGGGTCCTGAGTGATGGCTCCATTAATGTTAAGATGGTGGGGGGGCAGTGTTAGAGTTCCCTGTGAGTTCCTTTATGTTAGCCTAGAATTGCTTACCATTACCCCAGGAGGAGGCAAAGTTCTCATTAAAGTGATCAGCCTTAGCACGGTGGATTTCTCTGGTACAGGCATTTCATGTGGCCCAGTAGTTTTGTCTGTCGGCAGGTTTTCCAGAGGTGAGGGCCTTATGCCACAGATTATCCCTGTCAGTCATTAGTTTAAGCAGAGAGGGGGTAATCCAGGGATTACTCAGATTCTTGATTGTACACTTTAAGTAGGCGGCAAAGATATCACAGGCTGTATTAAATGTGGAGATGAAGAAATTAAGGGCATAGTCTATGTTGGTGGCAGAATCTAAGGGAGACCAGTCACTAGTGAGAAGGAAATCGTGGAATTTTCCTAGCATAGAAAAAAGGGGGAGACCAGTACCTGCGACAAAAGGTTCACTGTTTGTGATAATGCTCCAGTGAGACTGCTGATGCTTTCTCTTATTGTGCAAACATACTTTTATTTGTGCACAGACACGTGACGTAGGGGGTGCCCTTGCCTCTTGCTGCAACAAAGAACTTTGCACCAGCCTTTCCTGGCTTGTTGTTTTTATGGACTTTGTAGAGAATTATGGACTGCCTATTTTTTGCTACACTCTGGAGAACTGTATTTATGTATAGTGAGTGTTTTACTTGTGTAACCCTTAGGTGGCACTATTCTATGGGCTGCTACTCCAGCCTGTGGCACTAGGCGCAGGTTGAGGAGCCTGATCTCAGTAAACAGGTGCCTCCACCCGGAGGTATGCTCTTGGGGTAGCTTATCTGCTATTGGTATAGCCCTCTGAGATGCTATAACCCCCCACCAACCCTTCTAGTGGTTTAAGCAGGCTAATAACAGAACAGTCACCTTTAACAGATGACAGCAATGATATGCTCACACTCTTTGCACTTACCACCATGGCTGGATCTTTGGCAGCTGCCCTGGAGAGCCCCTGAAAAGTAAAACCAGCAAGGCAATAACACAATAATACAGTAATCCCCCCACCAATAAGGTGCACACTAGCCAGATTAAACGTGAAAAACCAACAATCTGATTTATTCAGGGGGATGTGAACAAGGGTGGGGTGCAAATCTAGTAAGCGATTAGTAATTCTGATTATATTCAGGTGCATAAAGCATGCACTGTAAGTCCCTCTGACACAGTCCCACAACCCTGGGTACCCAGTTGGTGAACAGGCTAGCTTGAAGCGTTGACTGGGGCAGGCCAGCGTTGCAGCTGTTGTTGGGGCCCTTAGGAAGGAAAAACACAGTTAACATGCACTCAACCCAAATATCTGTAATCCAGAGCCGGATGGCTCAGTCCGTTGCAATAAACCCAAAACCAAGAGAATCAGATGAACACACAAATGATTGTAGCTTTGTTGCAGGCAGCTACCCTGTTTTGTACTCACGCTACCCAGACCAGAATGCAGGACAAGCGAGAGGAAGACCTCATGGATGTTGTACTGGATTGCCAGGGGAAGCAGGGCCTACACGACTCACCGTGGTGGTCGTTACTTGTTTGGTGGTGTTGAGCAGGGGGCCAAATCCCCGAGTGAGTCTTTCACCGGAAATGTCTCTGAATTGGGAGCAGCAGCCTAGGTCGAGTTGGCAGGTCCCAGGCAGAGCAAGCAGTTTGGATGAAGTCTGTGATAAATGCTGGAACAGCCTCCAGCTGGTGTAACAGAACTCAGTGTGGGGAACCAAATCGCAACCCATGCAACACATTCAGCACAGCTATAAAACTTAAAGTAACTTGCCACAGTTCAGATAAAGGCTGTTTGCAAATCGCAGCTTCTACTGCACAAACCTTTCGATCTGAGACTCACTTTGGTACCGGGCAGGCCGATCACTTCCGGAGCAAGTCTTCAGTCCACTCTCAAGCAGCAGCTACACACTTTCTCTCTTCAGACACAGGTCTCGATCTGGTAATTGGATAAATCTGACTTTCACTCTCAAGGCAGCTCTTTACACTGGAAGATGTGACAGGTAGGCCAGCAGAGCCTTCCCGCTGATTCTCCCGCACTCCTACACCAGAGCAGCTGCTTGATGACTCAAGCTGTTCACTCTCCAAACTCTAACTCACAACTGTCACACTACTGCAGGCAGTTCTGGGTTTTCCCAGTGATCCAAAAGGTTTGGTTTGCTGAGAGAGCACAGTAAGGGCCCCCCCCCAGGTCCATTTAGGCGCCAAACCTTAAATACTACAATTCCTACAGATTTCAATCCCACAAGACCTCTCGGAACAGTCTCTATCTTAGGTCCCCTGAGGTTCCGATTGGACCAACATTGGCAGTTCCAGAACCAAAATGGTCAACTAATGAGGGTCTTATTAGTCGACCATTGCCCACGTTTTATTACCAAATGGCAATTATAATACAAAAAAATGATCGTAAAAGTGCCCCCCATAGATTATAATGGAGCATGTCCCCGCGCTCTCCCTGTGATCACGACACAAAGTTGGCTGAGCACAGGGGTGGATCTTAAAACTGAGAAGTGCCTGTGTCTCTGTGGGGATAATTTTACGAGCAATTTTACTTTTATGCTGATGGATATTTTTTGGCCAACTATGAATCGGAAGCATTTCCAGGAGGTAAGGCACTGAACTGTGTGGTGCACATCTACCCCAATTTAGCTTGGTGAATCTCTTTAAGTATACATTGATATGTAGTTTTCGGGGGGGGGGGTATTTTTTTGTAGCAGCTGGACCAATGGCAGACAGTGGGGGAATGATCACTCATTGAATCAGGGAGGACCGTGATGTTTGAAAGTCTCTCTGGGAGTTTAGTGAGTATTAGGTCGATTAGGGTACTAGTACCCATTTTATAGTTTAGTTTACAGAATGACATATAGGTGTAAACAATAGCAGTGCTAAGGTAGATAATGCTGCTACACTCTCCGGCTGTGACCATAAGTCTGGTCCCCCTTCCCTTCTCTCTGGTGGAGATAGCTGTAGTTGACTCTCCTCCCAGCCAGTTGGTCCCACCGGGAGGGTAAATCCTCAACAACGTACAAAAAGTCAGGCATTGTGTATATGAGGGCCAGTGGTGACAGTTTCTGTAGGCATGGTGTCTAGGACTTGGGAATTGGCTGAAGGACAGCCTGGTAGTACTGTCTGAAATTTTCGGATTCTAATGGAATGGAATTCCATGAAATTTCAGAAAACTCAGACTAATTCCATAGAACTCCTCAGAAGCTGAATTCCAAAATTCTGTAAATGGAAAGGAAAGCGTGGATTAACAATTTAGGGTTTCCCTAAACAGCGGATTAGGTTTCCACAAACTATAGAAACTGATCATGTGATTTATGTCATCATCGGAAACCTGATCCCTGGTTTAACCCTTGCTGTGCCTCGGAATGATACATCCATCTGTAACTGCAATACATTCAACTTGTGTCTGTAAAAAATTAAATGACTTTGGAAATTCCTCGGAAATTTTTAAAAAATTCTGAAAAGCATTTCAGAGACAGAATTCCCCTTTCGCCTAAATTCCACTGGCAGAATTCCATGTTCCACCCAGTTCTAGATCCTGGTTCATTGAGTGGGGGGAGGGGGAATAGAAATTACAAAAAAGAAGAGACAAGGGCATGCTTTTCCTATTTTATTGATTGTATCAGATTTCAAGCAGTACGCACACACACACACACACACACACACACACACACACACACACACACACACACACCATGCTATGGCAGAGTAACTCTAGCCCTGAGAGGCCAGACAGGTTTGTTAATTATTACTTAAAGTAAACAGGGTCAGAGAACACACAAAGTAATGCACCCTTTCAAAATGAACCTAACAGAGCAAGAAAGTTTTTTTTTAAGCTGCAACGTTTGGAATGAAATGCATTTTCAAGGTTAAAGAACAGTTCAGTAGAACATCAGTGTTTTGGCTTTATTTTGATATTGGCATGTATCAGTGGTGCAAGTGGTAGACAAATAGTACAGGAACTCGGCCATTGGCAAATATGAAATGCAAAATGAAGATCCTTAATCTGAAGGATAGCTGTGTCAAGATACATCTATTTGATTAGACACTAGTAGATTCAGTTAGAGATACTGAAGTATTTCTAGCAAAATAGACCTGTTGAACAAGTCAGATGTTGTTATGGAAACCCTGATTTCAGGTCACAGGCCCAGAAACTGTCATTATGTTGCTGGTTTAAGAATTTCAGTTCCAGTGTCAGTGGGAAGAAGTACAGGAACTCCGTTCCTGCTGCAAAAAAGGTACAGGAACTGAGCTCCTGTGCATTCCTGTTCACTTTCATCACTGGCATGTATTCAGATTCTCCCCATCAGGGTGCCAGCAGTCTAAGGAATGACAGCGGGCTGGGAGTTTAAAATAAGGGAAAGTTGGGCTTGTCTGTGGCCACCATTGCACTTCCTTGCCGAGGACCCAGGTTGGTGGAGTCGGGTTGCTAGACTGGGAGTAAGTTCTGCACTGGGTGGGCTGGCTTCATGAACTGCTGCAGCAGCAACCCCTTGTGGCAAGCAAGGGAGCCAACTCCCTCAGCGGTGGGGGGGGGGCATGTGGCAGATTGCTGCTATCTGTGAGCCCACCAGTAGGCTACCCTAAGCACAAATGAGGAGTAGGGAGAGGGTGGGGTCAGGGAAATTCCTTACCTGAGTAACCCCTAGATGGCACTATCCCAAGGGCTACTACTCCTGCCTGCTTGGCTAGTTGCAGGTTAAGGGGCCTAGGTTCTGATATGGGTGCCTCCACCCAGAGGTCAGGGTTGGTAGTGGTCAAGCTGACCTGGGCACAGCCTCCGGACACTGTAACCCCTTTCTCCCTTCTAGTGACCTGAACAGTGCCACACAATCACTTTCACAATGACCTTTATTCACCAGGCACTTACCCACACTGTTTGCACTTACCACCAGGGCTGGTTCCTCTAGCGTGACCCTGGGGACCCCTGTACAACAAGGTTAAGCACAGCAAAAAACAACAGTACAATACTCTTGGCACGAACTGGAACCACAGTCAGGTTAAATGCAAACAAAGTTAAATCTGATTTATTCAGGGGACTTGAACAAGGAAGGGGTGTAATCAGGTTGATTTGCTTAAAAGCTAAATTAATCAGACAATTATGCATGCAGTTCAGAGTCCCTACACAGTCACACACTCTGGGTTCCCAGGTAGGAAAACGGTGGGCTAGCCAGGAACGTTGCAGCTGGTTGGGGCCCTGTGATGGTAGAAAGCAACATGCACAACACACACTATTTGTAATCCGGAGCCGGAGGGCTCAGTTCGTGAAAGAAAAGGCAACAAGACAATCAGATGACAACACTTTTAGATTTAGCTGTTGTTGCAGGGAGCTACCCTGATGTCTACTCACGATACCCAATACTGGACACAGGCAGGAAGAAATCGAGACTGCAGGCTGTTCAGCTGGAGTGCCCAGAGAAGCAGGGCCTACACGAATCACCAAAGCGTCATTCCTGTTCAAGGCATTGAGCAGGGGGCTGATCCCCAGGCCAGTTTCTCATCGATGACTTTCTCTGCATAGCAGGTATTCTGGCTGGGCCAGTGTAGCAGGGCCCAGGCAAACGGAAATGGATATGGATTCAGTCTGTGGAGCTGGATACATCCTCCAGCAGGCAAAACACAGTTCAGACACACAGTGGGGAACCAAATCACGACCCACTATAAGCACACAGCACATTCACATATAAGGAAGTTCCACTATACCAGGCAAATGGCTCTCTGGTCGCAATTACAGAGTCCTTGCACAATCCAGGAGTTCAGAAGTAGCTGGCAGTCCTGACAGGCCGATTGCATTCAGCAAATCTTTGGTCTTCCTCAGGTTAAAGCCTGGTCACAATTCAGTGGCTTAATTCGCTCTCCAAGTTCGAATTCAGTCCGAAAAAAAACACAAGTGCCCTCTCAAGAACAGCAGACAGGCATGCAGGTCAAACTCAGGCCTTTCCACAGTTCTCCCATGCAAATCCACTATGGATTGCTGCTCGAACTATCTCAGGCTGTTACTTCTTCACTTCCCAACTCAGATCTAACTGAAACTGCAAGCAGTGTGGAACTTTCCCCAAGATCCAAAAGGTTCAGTTGGCTGATCTGTCTGACAGTCACAACAAGGGTTCCCCCTCCGGGCCTTTTTAGGTGCCAAAAGCCCAAAACTACAATTCCTACAAGTTTTGGCCCCACCAAGCCCCTGTAGGCAGGCTCCATTTTAGAGTCCCAAATGTACTGATTGGCCCATTCTGCAGTCCAGGACCAAGATGATGGAAACAAACAGAACTGTCCATGCTGCAAAGAAGGCAGGTTAGAACAAACTGCAATATTATTACTACTCTAACAAATGATCAGCAAACAAGTACATCTTCTAACAGAGCTCCCTCTCAGATTGATTATGACTGCAATCCAGGCAGCTCTTAAAGAGACAGTACACAAAGGCTATACAGGTGTAATCCTCCTACAAATGGGTGTTCCTAAAAGCCTCCTAGGAGCTTGCCTAACTGTTTCCCCTGCCTGTTGGTGTTCGGCGTCTGAGCTGTTTAAATGTGGTTCCAAGTGAGTGCTATTTGAACCTCCATGTACTGTCTTTTTAAGAGCTGTCTGCTTGCAGGCATAATTAATACTTTTCCAGGGGGGCTGGTGTTCCCCTGCTCGAATCCCGCCTGAGCTGTGGAGGAATCGCTCCAGTTTGCGGTTGCTGAAAGCGCAAAGGGAGCCCATCTGAAAGCTGTAACTGTTTGCTGGTAATCATTTAAAGCATTAGCAAAATTATAGTTTGTCTAACCTGCTTGTGTTACAGCTGGGACTCTCAGTGTGTTGCTCCTTCATTTTGGACCTGAATTGCTGTGCTGGACCAATTGGATTAAGGGAGCCCTAAAATGGAGACTGCTTGGACCAACCAGAATTTTGACTCTCTATGGAGCTGGTTTACAAGGGGAATGTATATCTAGTAATTCTGGGAAGTGTAGTTTGGACCTTGTTGCCTTTTTTCACCAACAGAGGGAGCTTTGGAGTGACTGACAGCTGAATCCACCAACTGGACCTGTTGGAACCTAAGGGAAATGCCCAGTACTGAAGCTGGAGAGTCAGATCAGTTGTGACAGTGAAGAGAGAAGGAGCTCTGTGCTTCTGCGGTGTATATTTTCGCGTGGGAAGCGCGTGTAAGGCCCTGAGGTTCAGCCTGCAGCCGTTGTAACCGCTAGTTCAGACTGAATCTGACTTGTGAGGAGAAAGAAGGAAGTCTGAAAGGTAGAAACCAGGCTAACCCTGTAGAAGACTGGAGAAATTGCTGAATCGCGCTTGGTCTGTCAGGAACTGAAGCTGCTGTGTGTGCTCCCAGGTATTTTGCAGTAATTGCGATTGGCATATAGGATCAGCCTGCCTGGTATAGTACTTTCCTTTTACGACCCCCTGATGACGTGCTGTGCATGAAACCGGTTGGGACTTTTGTTCCTTGTTGTTAGGCTTGGTGTTTTTTTGTCAATAAAAATATGCCTGTTTAGAACTCCAATTACAGTGTGCTGAGTTTTGCTTTCTCTACATATTAATGTGCATAGTGCTTGTGGGGAATCGCTATTTCCAATCCCCTGTGCTGTGTGCTGTGTGTTGAAGCTGGAAGCAAACCCCAGCTTGTCTTGGACTAAATCCGTTTGCTGTCTACTGCAGTGGGGTCCAGTCACAAGGACCTTGTCTCCATGCCCTGTTGTTCTGGCAACCCAGAAGAACATCCACCATCCAGTTCTCAGCTTGGGTATTGTGAGTACAAATCAGGGTATTCCTCTGCAGCCTGTTTTCAATTACAAGTGTGTCATCTAATTATTGTTGTTTCACTTCTTCATGGACTGAGCCATCTGGCTCCGGATTACAATTGGGTGTTGTGCATATATTTTCTTCTACAGGGCCCTGTCCATCTGCACCTGCCGGCCAACCCCGGGCAACGGACCTGGCTAGCCCCCCCCCCAACCTGGGTACCCAGACTGTGACTTTTCAGACCCTGTATGTGTGCACAGTACTGTGATTTAATTCTGCCAATTAACCTGATCTCCCCCTCTCGTCTTTTATTCCCCCTAAATAAACCAGATTTGATCTTGTTAAACTTTAAACTGTCTGAAGTGTCAATACCTACATATCAAGCTTTATATTGGTTTGTGTATGTTGATTAACCTTATTTTACAGGGGGTCCCCAGAGACGAACCTCAGAATCAGTCTCGAGGGTAAGTGGTACTTTATGAGTGAACAGTGTGTACATGTGGAGTATTGGGACTGTAACTTGTGCATTGCATGAGCCACTAGAGGGAACAAAAGGGGGTCTCAGAGTCCCAGAGGGCTGTGACCAAGCTAGTCTAACCACTACAAACCCTGACCTCTGGGTGGAGGCACCCGCCATAGAACCTAGGCCCCTCAACCTGTCAGTAGTCAAGCAGGCAGGGGTAGTAGCCCTGGGGATAGCGCCACCTGGGGGTTACACAGGCACTCTCTGGCAATCACATTTAAACTGCTAAAACACAGGACACCAGCCTGGCAGTAGGGGTATTTAGGTAAGCTCAAGGAAGACTTTTCGGGAACCCCCATTTGTAGGGGGTTACGTAGCTTTTAAGCAAATCAACCTGATTACGCCCCTCCCTTGTTCAAGTCCCCTGAATAAATCAGATTTTAACTTTGTTTGCATTTAACCTGACTGTGGTTCTGGTTTGTGCCAAGAGTATTGTATTGTTGTTATTTGCTGTGCTTAACCTTGTTTTACAGGGGATCCCCAGGGTCAAACTAGAGGAACCAGCCCTGGTGATAAGTGCAAACAGTGTGGGTAATTGCCTGGTGAATAAAGGTCATTGTGAAAGTGATAATTGTGTACTGTTCAGGCCACTAGAAGGAGAAAAGGGGGGTTACAGTGTCCCGGAGGGCTGTGCCCAGGTCAGCTTGACCACTACCAACCCTGACCTCTGGGTGGAGGCACTCGTATCAGAACCTAGGCTCCTTAACCAGCAACTAGCCAAGCAGGCAGGGGTAGTAGCCCTTGGGATAGTGCCACCTAGGGGTTACATCTTGGAGGCTCACCGCTGGGATTTTGTGCCTTCTAGTGGCCAAAAATTATGAATTATTGTTAGAAATTAATGGCTACCCCAGTAGAAATGGTTGTACACCAGTTAGTGGGGTGGTGTACTGGGCAGGAGATTGACCCCCAAAATGCTCTGCTTATACTGGATATTCCCTTGGGTACCAGTAAGGACACTGTAGAGGGAGCACTCTCCAAAGGCGAATGTTTAAAAAACCCTGTGGTGGTGGGTCGACAGGCTGATTTGATCGCCCAAACTTTCATAGCCTTGGTAAAGTGTAGTGGCCTCATGGACAGCTCTAAAGTGACACAGACTACCGCCTGCAGAGTGATAATAAAAGACAGTAAAGACCCCGGGGAGGATGAGCTCCCACCATTATCAGAGACTTTTGAGGAGAAATTTGCTAAGTTGTTGCTGGAGGAAGTGAAAACCGTAGAGGACTTTAAGAAACTATTCCTGCCACCTGGGGGTGTTCCTTCCCCAACACTCCCTCCCACTCCAGCACCTGTTACTGCCCCGCCTTCTGTGCCCGTGCCAATGCTGGCCCCTATATCTGTACCCGCCATTAGTCATGACTCCTACCGAAGGCTGAGAATCTTCTCGGGCACCCTTCCCACCCCCAAGGGGGGAGGATGACTGGGAGACCTGGATCGACTATGTCTCCCCCTTGGTACCTGAGTGGCAGTGTGCGGAGGCTGAGAAGCAGAAAAGAATCATAGAAAGTCTAAGGGGCCCCGCCCTTCAAGCCATTACATTTTTTGAGGTCCACGTACCTAATGCATCTGCTCAGAGATACCTAGCTGTACTTGAAAGCTATTTTGGAAGCATTGAGTCAGGGGAGACTTTGATGTGGAAATTCCAAGGTACCAAACAATGGAAGGGGGAAAGTTTATCTGTGTATGTTACTCGCCTAGAAAGAGCTCTGCAGAAAGCTTACCGGAAAGGTGGAGTAGCCACCAGTGATTTGAACTGTGTGAGATTGGGGCACATACTGCAACATGCCAAGCATTCTGAACTGCAGATCATCCAGTTAAGGCTCCAGGATATGAGAGGTAATCCACCTGACTACTGTGACTTGATAAAAGAACTCCGTGAGGCAGAAGGTGAAGAGGGAGATTGTAATTTTGGGGTGAGTGCAGCACAAGTGATCATGGCACCGGAAGGCCCTTCCAAAATAGAGACCACTACGAGTGTCCCGCCGTGGGCTAAACGGTGGGGGGAGGAGTTGCTGAAGGAAGTCAGAAAAGTACAACCAGGTGCATTTGCTGAGGTATCCCCTGCTGACAGAGACCCTGGCCTCTGTCAGGACGTGACTGCTATGGGAGTGGTGGTGCACCCTCAGGCATCCTCTACTAAGGGTGGCTTCTCGGCTGAGCTCAAGGAATTGACTGCCACCCTAAAGGAACTTTTGAGACATGGTACACTACCAGCAGAAGTCAGATCACAATCTCCCATTGATGCTCCAGCATCCCCTGCTATATTTTCTCTAAGGATGCCCTAAGAGCCTGTCATTTGTCCCAGTTGCGGCAAGGATGGCCATATGAAGGGGGAATGCTGGTCTTAGAAGGACTTAGAGAAAGTGGTAAACTGGCTTCAAGGAGAGCTTCAGAAAATGAGTCAGTGGTCAAGGGGTGCATGAAATGACCACAGTGAAGGCTTCAGCCATTCTATCTCAAACCCCTCTGAGGCTAAATCATCTGTCCAGGCCCCTGCTGTTGTCCCTCCAGACTGGTTCAAAATAGTGGGCCCTTCAATGAAGACTACTGTGGCTGTGAATGGTATTCCTACTCGGGCTGTGCTTCACAGTGGGTCACAAGTGACCATTGTATTTCAGGACTGGTATGAAAAACACTTATCTGATGTGCCATTACAATCCCTGGAAGGCCTACATGTGTGAGGGCTGAGCGACAAGTCTTATCCATATCTAGGATATGCCCACCTCAAGGTGTCTTGTCCTGCAACTGTCACTGGTGTAGAGGAGAAGTAGAGAAACTGACCCTAGTGTGTCCCCCCACCGGACTGTATGATGGGGTTCCCCTGTTAATTGGAACAAACGCCCACATGTTTGGGAGACTAGCACAACTCTGCCATCAGAAACAAGGACAACTGACTGGACGGGCCCTAAAAATTCCAGCCTTAGTAAAAAGGGCATATGACTTACAAAAGAAACCCAATGAAGAGGACCCAGTTGAGCCAGTGGGGATAGTGTGGAAAAAGGAACCTGACTCCTTGGTATTGGCCCCCAACGCCCAGTCCATGGAGAAGTTCGCCTAAAGAGAAATGTAAAGAACAAAATATTTATGTTGGATGCACCAGGTGATGGAAAGTTGCCAGAAGGATTATTGGTTAAACCCAGCATCTTGCCTACCCTTGCCAATGCCTATGCACGACGAGTGATGGTTCAGATTCGAAATGTGTCAGATCGGGAGGTCTGGGTGAACAGAGGGTGCACTCTAGCTACAGTACACTGTGCAGACACTGCAGTATTACCCAATAATGAGTACTCTGGCCAAAAGGAGAGCATGACCCCGGACTTATTTGACTTTGGTGATTCCTCGCTGCCAGCTTAATGGAAGGCTAGGATTAGCAAGAAATTTGCCCAGAGAGACCAAGTGTTTTCTTTAAAATAATGGGACATGGGGTGTATCCAGGGTGCAGAGCATCATATATGGCTGCATGATGACCGGCCATTTCGAGACAGATCCTGACGCCTGGCCCCAGTGGACATAGATGATGTGAGGAGACACCTGCAGGAAATGCTTGCTGCTGGCATGATACAGGAATCAAGGAGCATCATATGCTTCTCCTATTGTGGTTGTGTGTAAGAAGAATGGGTCAGTGAGGATGTGTGTTGATTATCGAGCCATGAACTGGTGGACTGTCCCAGATCAATACACCATGCCCCGTATACAAGATGCCCTGGATTGCTTGAATGGGAATAAATGGTTCTCAGTATTGGATCTTCGCAGTGGCTATTACTAGATTCTGATGGCCACGGAGGACTGTGAGAAGACCGCCTTCATCTGTCCTTTGGGGTTCTACAAATTCCTGAGAATGCCACAGGGAATTTCGGGTGCCCCGGCCACCTTTCAGTGACTGATGGAACGTACGGTGGGAGATATGAACTTGTTCGAATGCCTAGTGTACCTAGATGATGTCATTGTTTTCGGATGCACATTAGAGGAGCATGAGACCCGACTGTTTAAAGTCCTAGACCTATTGGAAGACTTTGGCCTCAAGCTGTCCATTGACAAGTGCCAGTTTTTTCAAACCTCTGTGATGTATGTGGGGCACATAGTATCTGCAGAAGGGATAGAGACCGATCCCAGTAAGGTCGAGTCACTGACTATTTGGCCCCAGCCCCATAACTTGAAAGCACTACAACGTTTCCTGGGTTTCTGTGGCTACTACCGCAGGTTCATAAAAGACTATTCCAGGGTGATTCGCCTACTCCTGAATCTCACCCAGGGTTACCCCCCTATCAACCGTAAATACAAGAAAGGGGCTGTCAAAGAATCCAAGAAAGTATACTTCCAAACAGGTGAACCTTTTAGGCCCCGCTGGACACCCGAATGTGAAGCAGACTTCCACAAGGTCATATACCCACTCACCCACACCTCCATCCTCGCCTATGCTGACCCTACCAAGCCCTATGTGCTGCACATGGATGCTAGTCTGCAGGGCCTAGGAGCTGTGCTGTATCAAGACCATGAGGGTGGTTTGAGACCAGTGGCTTTTTCGAGCAGGAGCTTGACCCCGTCAGAACAAAACTATCCTGTGCTCAAGGTGGAGTTCCCTGCACTAAAATGGGACATTGTTGACCAGTTTCATGAGTACCTCTATGGGGCAAAGATAATGGTGAAGACCGACAATAACCCGTTAACCTATGTACAGACTTCAGCTAAACTGGACGCCACTGGGCACTGGTGGCTCTCTGCTTTATCAACCTATGATTATGCTGTCGAATACAGGCCAGGACTGAACCAGATTGATGCTGACACCCTGTCATGAAGGCCAGTCTCCAAGAGTCATTGAGTCAGGTTGTCTGAACCTGACATCCGAGCATTGTGCCAAAAGTTTGACAGAGGTGAACAGATGTCTGTGGACACAGTGGACTGTCTAGTAGATTGCTTGGGCCCTCCTGATACCTGCTTACCGGCTGCCTCTTGCCATTTCTCTGCTCTAGATATTAGTGCACTACCTCAACTTGACAATGACAGTATTCAATGGGCTCAATCCCAAGATCCTATGATTCAGCCAGCACTTGATGCCCTGCGTGCGGGGAAAGATGTGTCTAAGTTACGTTCCACTGACTTGCGAACTGCTTTATTGTTTAAAGAAGGCCCCAAGTTGAAGTTACTCAATCAGTTGTTATACAGAGAGACAGTGGATCATAGTGATCAAGTAGACAAGCAACAATTGGTCCTGCCCACGGCCTTTAAACACTTGGTACTGAGGTTCCTCCACAATCACATGGGGCACCTCGGCATTGAAAGGACTCGCAACCTGGTACGATCTCGATTCTACTGGCCCAAGATGCGGGCCGATGTTGAGCACCATGTAAAGACCTGTAGTTGTTGCCTCCAAAGAAAAGCCCTGCCTCAGAGGGCTGCCCTCCTTGTCAATATCCCTACCAGCGCCCCCATGGAACTGGTCTGCATAGATTTTTGTGTGTTTAGAACCTGATCAACGGAATAGTGGCAATGTGTTAGTGGTTACGGATCAATTCACAAGGTATGCACAAGCTTTTCCAACTAAAGATCAAAAAGCCTCTACCGTGGCCAAGGTGCTAGTGGAAAAATTATTCGTCTGCTATGGTGCCCCTCAGCGGACCCACTCTGACCAAGGGAGAGACTTTGAAATAGGCTAATCAAAGAAATGCTCTCTATCTGGGGGCTGCAGAAGTCAAGAACCACCCCTTATCACCCACAGGGGGGCCGTCAACCAGAACGTTTTAACCACACCCTTCTAGACATGCTGGGCACCCTCCACCTAAAAGACAAGCATAAGTGGAGCCAGCAGATTAGCACCTTGATACACACGTACAATTGCACCAAAAATGATGCTACTGAGTTCTCCCCCTACCGCCTCGTGTTTGGGAGGGAGGCCCACCTGCCAGTTCATGTCTGTTTTGGGGTCTCTTCAGATGGGGTCCAGCTGAAAACTACCTGCAGTATGTACAGAAACTGAAAGCTCAATTGAACCATGCATATCAACTGTCCCAGACAATAGCCGCTAAAAGAAATCTCGCCAACAAAGAGAGGCACGACAAGAAAGTAAAGGCTCAAGAGCTACGTCCCGGAGACCGTGTGTTGTTACACAATTTGGGAATACATGGCAAGCACAAAATTGCTGAAAGGTGGCACCATCTTCCTCGTGTAGTAGTCGGAAAGTTGGATGATCTACCAGTGTACAAGGTACGCCCAGAGAATAACTCCAAAGCTGTAAAGACCATGAACCATAACCACTTGCTGCCTATCGGCCAAGTTATTATTGAAGCTGAGCCAGCAGACGTTGCCTCCCCTGGGCCGGTGACTTGTGCTGCTGCAAAAAAGAGATAGAGTCAACCTACCCCAGTAGTTGCAGAGTTAAGGTTTCCCCCGCAGCAGGCCCAGAATGATAGTGACTGTCAGTCCACCTCTGACGACAGTGAGTGTGACAATGCCTATTACCCCTCCTATGAATTGAGTCAGTTGTTTTGTGGAAATCCTATGCCAAATCGTGGGGATGAAGCTGGGCCTTCTGGACTGCCTAACCCCCCAGCTTTGTCCTTGGAGCCAATACTCCCTGAAAATGAGGTGCAAAGCATCACATGTGAGGTTGCGGACTCTCTGTGTTTTGTGGAACTGTGTGAATTGCCGGAAAAAGGGGCTGATGGTCTGAGTCTCCCTGGTGACACACCAGAACTTGAACAACAGTATGAGAGTGCTGACAGACCCATTTCAGTGCCACAAAGCCTAATTGCGCCTAAATGTTCTCAAAATGAGCCAGCTGGGCCCTCGTCAGACGATAGTAATGAGCAAAGTGTCGTGGAACCAGAACCTACAGAGCAAGGAGCTGACAGTGCTCCCAGTTTGGACATTCCCATCCATGTAGAGGTAACCCTCACAAGTGATGAAAGCTCCAGAGTTAGTGCTGAAAGTACAGAGACTGTGGCTGCTCCCCCCAAAAAGACTGACCGAGCTGTCAAGCCAGTACTGCGCTTTAGTTATGATTCCCCTGTAAGGCCAGTGGATTTGCCTCTCAGTGTGGTTCACAAAGGGGTTTACGTCTCACCAAGCTCACTGCCCAAATTGAGCTTAACGGACAATTCCAGGTTACTTGTTTTTCCCTCTCACCATGGTGCCCCTGCGCCATCTAGCCCCAAGTTAGCTGATAGGGAATGGCCCCCTCCTACATTGTTTAATGTACAGGAAGTTATTACCTGAAGCAGTATTGTGATGTTACTAGTGTGTTAATCATAGTGAATCAGCATTACCTTTATGAAACATGCATAAGTATTGTCAATATGGATGTAGTAATGCGAAGTATATTGAAAGGTATGGGAACTAGTGACCATCGAACAGAATGGTTCACAATAAACACAGCAGTAGAGTCAAGCCATACAAAAGTAAAGGTACTGGACTTCAGGAGGGTTGACTTTGCCAAAAGGGGTGAGTGCCTAAGGAATGCACTAGCAAATGGGCAGGAAGGAGGGGTGGAAGAACTATGGGGAATAATCAAAACTGCCATCACAGAGGTAACAAGCCTTTGTGTAAAGCAAATAAACAAAACAAAATGATGTAAGAAACTATCATGGTTCTGAAAGGAGGTGGCTGGGAAGATTAGGGAGAAAAAGAGAGCATTCAGGAAGCACAAGGAATCACAGCAGGAACAGGACAGAGAATTGTATCAGTTAAAGCAAAAGGAAGCAGGAAAGGCAGTCAGAACAGCAAAGGCCCAAACCGAGGAAAAGATAGCCAACTCAGTTAAGAAGGAGGACAAAACCTTTTATAGGTACATCAGGGAGCGACGGGAGGGATAGTGAGGCTTAATAAAGGGGTGGTGGGCAGAGAACAACTGTGAAAAGGCAGAGATACTAACAAATATTTTTGCTCAGTATTCACAAATGAAGATGGGGAGGTACCTAAACCAAACAATAGAAACACGATGGATACGGGGGTTGATACCAGCCCTTTCACAGAAGAAAGGGTTCTGAAGAAACTCTTAAAACTGAAGTTGAACATAGCAATGGGGCCTGATGGGATTCATCCCAGAATTCTAAAAGAACTAAGGGTAGAATTAGTGACACCACTGACTACCCTCTTTAATAAATCATGGGAGGATGGGGTGGTACCTGAGGACTGGAGAAGGGCAGATGTTATTCCACTTCACAAAAGTGGGAGCAGGGCAGAAGCAGGAAACTACAGACTCACGATACCCAATACTAGAAACAGATAGGATGAAATCAAGACTGCAGGCTGTTGAGCTGGAGTGCCCAGAGAAGCAAGGCCCACACAAATCACCGCAGAGTCATTCCTGTTCAAAGCATTGAGCAGGGGACTGATCCCCAGTCCGTTCTCTCGTCGATGACTTTCTCTGCGTAGCAGGTATCCTGGCTGGGCCAGTGTAGCAGGGCCCAGGGAAATGGAAATGGATACGGATTCAGTCCGTGGAGCTGGATACAGCCTCCAGCAAGCAAAACACAGTTCAGACGCACAGTGGAGAACCAAATCACAACCCACTATAAACACACAGCACATTCACACGTAAGGAAATTCCACTGTACCAGGCAACTGGCTCTCCGGTCACAAGAACAGAGTCTCTGCACAATCCGGGAGTTCAGAGGCAGCTGGAAGTCCTGACAGGCTGATCGCATTCAGCAAATCCTCAGTCTTCTTCAGGTGAAGGCCTGGTCACAATTCAGTGGCTTAATTCACTCTCCAAATTCGGATCCAGTCCGAAAAAAAGCACAAGTTCCCTCTCAGGGACAGCAGGCAGGCCTGTAGACCAAACTCAGATCTTTCCACAGTTCTCCCGTGTAAATCCACTATGGATTGCTGCTCAAACTATCTCGAGCTGTTACTTCTTCACTTCCCAACTCAGATCTAACTGAAACTGCAAGCAGTGTGGGACTTTCCCCAAGATCCAAAAGGTTCAGTTGGCTGATCTGTCTGTCAGTCACAACAAGGGCCCCCCTCCAGGTTATTTTAGGCATCAAAAGCCCAAAACTACAATTCCTACAAGTTTTGGCCCCACCAAGCCCCTGTAAACAGGCTCCATTTTAGAGTCCCAAATGTACTGATTGGCCCATTCTGACAGTCCAGGACCAAGATGATGGAAACAAACAGAACTGTCCAGGCTGCAAAGAAGACAGGTTAGAACAAACTGCAATATTATTACTACTCTAACTCTAGGGAGCGAAGAAAGATGAAGGAAGGGATAGTGAGGCTTACTAAAGGGAAGGGACGGCGGGCAGAGGATGACAGTGAAAAAGTAGGGATACTGAATGAATACTTCTGCTCAGTCTTCACAAAAGAAGAGGAGGGGGAGGCACCTAAATCAAAGAATAGAAGCACTCTGAATAGGGAGGTTGATACCAGTCCTTTCACAGAAGAAAGGGCCCTGAAAGAACTCTTAAATCTAAAGGTGGACAAAGCAATGGGGCCTGACGGGATTCACCCAAGAATTCTAAAAGCACTAACGGTAGAATTAATGACACCACTGAGCTCCCTTTTTAACAATCATGGGAGGAAGGTGTAGTATCGGAGGACTGGAGGAGGGCAGACGTGCTTCCCCTTCACAAAAGTGGGAGCAAGATAGAGGCAGCAAACTACAGACCTGTTAGTTTGACCTCAGTGGTAGGGAAAATGATGGAATCACTTCTAAAGGAAAGAACTGTTGAGTTCCTAGAGGCCAGTGGGGCACAGAACCCAAGGCAGCATGGATTCACAGCAGGAAGGTCATGTCAGATGAATCTAATAGATTTCTTTGACTGGGTGACCAATCTGGTAGACCAGGGAGAGGCAGTGGACATGGCCTACCTAGACTTTAGCAAGCATTTGACACAGTCCCAAACAAAAGATTAATATACAAGTTGGCCAGCCTTGGAGTGGGTCCCAAGGTGGTAGCCTGGGTAAAAGATTGGCTGGACAACAGGATACAGAGGGTAATAGTAAACAGAGTTTACTCTGAAGAAAGGGGGGTTACTAGTGGGGTACCGCAGGGTTCAGTACTGGGACTGGTCCTCTTTAATGTCTTTATAAGTGACATTGCAGAGGGACTGGAAGGAAAAGTATGTCTCTTTGCAGATGACACAAAGATCTGCAACAAGGTTGATATAGAAGGTGGGGTGGAGAGGATGCAAAGGGACTTGGCAAGGTTGGAGGAATGGTCAAATATATGGCAGCTTAGATTCAGTGCAAAGAAGTGCAAAGTAATGCACCTGGGAAACAAAAATCCAGGGGAAGAGTACACAATGGTGGGTGAGATAATAACAACTACAGAAATGGAAAGGGACCTGGGGGTAGTCATATCAGATGACCTTAAGGTGGGCAAACCGTGTGAGAAGGCAGTAAGAAGAGCTGGTGGGATACTGGGATGCATAGAGAGAGGCATCAGCAGTAGAAATTCAGGAAGTTGTTATCTCTTTGTAGAAACAGTTGGTGAGACCCCAGCTGGAGTTCTGTGTCCAGTTCTGGAGACCCCATATCCGCAAGGACATAGACAGGATGGAGGCTGCCCAGAGGAGGGCAATTAAAATGGTGCAGGGTCTGCACCAGAAGACATACGAAGAGAGATTAAAGAAGCTTAATATGTATACACTTCAGGAGAGGAGGGAGAGAGGGCACATGATAGAAACTTTCAAGTATATCAAGGGAATCAACAGAGTCCAAGATGGTAGCATCTTTCAGAAAAAGAGATGTGCAAGAACAAGGGTGCACAATTTGAAGATAGAGGGGGGATGGCTCAAAGGTAATGTGAGGAAGTATTTTTTCATGGAGAGGGTTGTGAACACATGGAACAGCCTTCCTGAGGAGGTAGTGGACTCAAAAACAGTGGGGAATTCAAGAATGCATGGGACAGACATAAGGCAATTCTAGTGGGGGGTAGGAGGAAGTAGGCTGTTGGTTAACTAGGATCTGCAGCCTATGCATTAGGTAGGGAAATGGGCAGACTAGGTCAACCAAGCAGTCCTTATCTGCCGTCAGATTCTATGTTTCTATGTAAATGATCAGCAAACAAGTACATCTTCTAACAGGGCTCCCTCTCAGATTGATTATGACTGGAATCCAGGCAGCTCTTAAAGAGACAGTACACAGAGGCTATACAGGCACTCTCTGGCAATACATTAAACTGCTAAAATGCAGGGCACCAGCCTGGCAGTGAGCATTTAGGCAAGCTCAAGGAAGACTTTTCGGGAACCTCCATTTGTAGGGAGGGTACACCTGAATGCAGGGCCAGAGCTGACATTTTTCAAGGCATAGCACTTTCCTTGAAAAATGTAACATGTTCCCTTTCCAAGAATAAATTAAGCTACAAGAGCTACTGTTTTCTGGCCTAAGGAGCTAGCAGGTGCAGCACCACTACATAGCTGGATCCACTAGTGCCTGAATGTACATGAGATGACAAAAATCACCCCAATGTAGGCCAGCCTGGTGCTGTGGAGGGCTGAGGCACCAGCATCTTACCTCCTGCCATGCCAACGACCCAGGTTCTGGAACGGACTCAGATTGTCGGGGGTCGGTTGGAGCAGGGAGAGGATCGAACATCCTAGGAACAGTTCTCTCTCAGAGTGGGGAGACATGTTTGCCCAGCCTTAAATTGCCACCAAGTGGAGGTCTAGTGGCAGAGCAGAAGGGGCTATAAAAAGTGCATGAGCAATAAAATAAGGGAAAGTTATGAGACACATGACCTGTCATTGTTAGTAAATCCAGTCCAGAAACTACCCTTCCCTTCCCTAACCACTGACTAAACATCCCTCCTAAACAAATCCAGGGGACTGGTGAGGTCATCCAGGAGGAAATGTAACATCAGTGGAATTCTAATAGGGATTCCTATTAGGGTTCCTGCACTTTTTTGTTTTACAGCCAATTGCTCTAACTACTAGGTCACACTGCCTTTTGAATGTAGCTGTACTATATAGAAAATAGCTCATCATTTATTTAGTTTTTTAAACCGTTGGCCAGATGCACTACACCAGCGACCCGGGGACTGGAACGGACTCGGCTCGCTTGGGCGCCGGCGCGGAGAGGAAGGATGGAGCATCCCAGGACAGCTCTCCTTCCTCAGGGAGGAGGGATGCTGTGGCGTGCTGCCTGCCTGCTGCCCAGCAGTTGCTGGATGGTAGCACTTGCATGCCACAATGGAGGGGGGGATCCCACATACAGAGTGTTGGAGTCGTCTACACGGAGGCGGAACTCAGACGCTGTGCCCAATGCACATCTGTGGGCCTGAGGAGAAAAGTGGAGGAAAAACCCCTCCATGCAGCAAGATGAGAGACTGACCCCTTGCAGGCACCGCACTGGTGTCCAGGCACAACCACGGGTCCTGTGGCAGAGGACCACGGTAAAGGTAAGTCCCGGGGGAGCCGGGTGATGGGTCTGGGGGGTCCATCTGAAGAGGGCCGCCAGAGAAAGTAAGGAGCTAAATATTTAAAAAAAGTGTTGGCAAGGAGAAGCATACTGACTGAGGTGCCTTGCCAGGTGGGACCTGGAGGAAGGGGACTTGGGATCTAAGTTGCAGAAAGCTTTGGGGAGGCAGTATAGCGCAGTGATTTAAGGCTCTGAGCTGCAAATCTAGAGACCTGGGTTTGAATCCCACAGCCCCCACTTGCATACTGTGTGACCCTGAGCAAATCACTTAACTTCCTTGAGCTCCCAGGTCGCACCTATAAACAAGCTTTCAGCTTACTGTGCTACTCCTGGTTAAACAATTGCAAAAAAAAAATTATTAATAGTATGAGAATAGAATTCAGGAAACTACAGTATGTCTATATTTATACTTATATCTATCTATAGCTATATCTATAGGTATATCTATACACACAGGCATACTATATTGACCTGGTTTAAACCCCACATTCTTCCCCAAGAGGTAGAGTTACCAGGTCACTCCACATTTAGGCAGGACAGGATCCCCCAGAAAGGTGGAGGTGTCTTTTATGTCAATAATCCTCCCTCTATGCCACCATGGTAACTGTCCCTAGCCTGGCTAATTCAGATAGTGAGAGTCTAATAATCAAGCTACTTCTTGGGGCTACCAAGTCACTACACATATGCTGTGTTTATAACCCCCAAGGGTGGCCATCTCTGCCCTTGCCTCCCACACTAAATCTCTAGCAGCGCTGTCCCTAGGAGGTACAGTATATACACTATATATTATAGTGGCAATGTTGTGGCACTATAACTAGAGTTGGGTAAGAACTGTAATGTTAACTTGCAATATTCAACTGCTTATATTTTGGCCATTTCTCAACAGAGTTCCACGAAACCTTCAGAAGTGTGATCTGCGGCCCAGAATCGCCCGATGTGGCAAGTTTTGTGATATTTGTTACAGTACTTTTTTTTTCTAGAGCTGAGCACAAAACATGAAAAATGACCAACTTTCTCAAAAGAAAGATCAGTTATGCAGAATAATTGGGCTTCAGGTTGAACCCCTAAAGCTGCCATTGCTAAAAAAACCTAAGTAATCACCAGAAGCCCAACCCCAATGCCTTAAAAGATGTCCCCACCACTCCTGCCCCCCATTTTGACAGCAGGTGCCCAACCCTGATGTCGGTAGATTCCAGTAAAGAGAACAGAAACAATGTTGCTTGCATGTTTAATATACAGTAATTGTAAATTTGAGCATGTGTGAAGTCTGTTTAAACACCCCAGTGTATTGTTTTGTGTGTTTGTTTTGAAATAATCCTTTGTTCCCCTTATTTAGGGCCCCATATTAATGCAGTCTTTTTCCCACCTAATATTCATTTTTTTATTACTTAGCCATTCCAGAACCCAGTGACATCAGTTGAGCTTTAAACCTCTTGAGTTTCGCTCTCGGAGGTTTAAGTGGCATTGCACATGGAGGGCGTGTGAAAAAAACTTGCAATGCACATCATCACGTGCATTATTTTATATTAAATGTGCCTCACTCACTCCTGTAACAGAGACTGTATTCCACAGTAAGTTCATACAATTGACAAGTAATAAATGCATCAATATTTCAATTTTTTTGCCATCATGACCTGCTGTTTTACTATTACATTTTCAAAGTTTTGTCTGTGATATCGGAGACTCCTCAACGTGCACCTGAACAAGAGGAAGATGGGACCTTGGTTTACATCTCATCTACAAGACAGTGAAAGGCAACAATGTTCACCATATTATCTCATTACTCCTGCACTGGCCTCCAAAATCAGTTAAGTACTTTTCCTGTAATGCTAGGGTGATTTTTTTCATAGAAACACAGAATTTGTCGGCAGAAGGGAACCACTTGGCCCACCCTGTCTGCCCAGATGGCCCCTGCCTTGTCCGTCTCTACAGACCCTTTTATTTATTATTTTTATTTATTTGAGAGTTTGTGACCGGGAGAGGCACACTGAGCCATGGCTTGTTTCCAGGTGCGACCTGAGGGAAAGGGAACATTTGTACAGATCTAACTGGTCTCCAGTGACCCTCCCTCTTCCCTACCTTGCTTTTGCTGAGCAGCTGGGGATTTTAGTAGCTGGATAAGCTTTAAATTCTTATCAGTCTGTAGACTTTTAAGCAGGACTGCTGACTTGTTTAATAAGTGTTGTTTTGTGTGGGACCTTCCTCCGGAGGAGGAGGTTGCAGTGCTTGGAGGTGCAGTGTGGGGCAGACACAGGGCTGATACACTCTTCTGAGTGTCGTGTGTGGGCCCAAATCCCACCCCTCCGTCCCCAGAGCACAGCTAATGTATAGGGGAACACCTGCCCTGCAATTGGAGGAAAAGGCTTCAGGTGCAACTCATGTAGTTCTAGCCACTGGGGGTTGGGTTTTAAGGCTAGGAGAGAGGAGCTTAGGGAGTTGAAATCTTCCCCTGTAAACTAACTCTTAAGGCAAGTAGTCAGGTGGGGAAAGGTTCAGCCACCCAAACTTCTGCAAGTTTAAATGTATGCATGCTGTATGGGGGGGGATTGCCTAGCTATAGGTACTGGTAGCTCGAGAAACTGTAGAGCCACTGAGTTGATAACTTGGCCTGGAAAAGACTGCTGTCATGATGGGGAAGGGACCTATATCACTAGAGCAGGTATCTTTGGTGGGTGGTTGGGTGCACAGGTGTGGGAAAGTGCCATGATACTGGACTGGGCTTGAAGTTTGGGGATGCCCAGTGTGCTACCAGCTGGCACAGCTTAAGGAGGAGGTAAAGGGATCTGAAGGCAGCTGGGGGAGGATTGGAGAGGTAGAGGCAAGCGGTCACCTACATGGAAGCACGAGGTGCTGGGGCCTCCCAAGCTGGGGGAGGAGGAAGAGTGGTGCTCACACTAGCAGAGGAGGAAGGTACACAGAGGGCTCCTCGGGGACCCCTGGCAGATGGGGGCTCCAAAAGGTGGAAATTTCCACAGCAGTAGGCAAGAGTCTGGGGGTGTCCAAAGGAAACCGAGAGAGGTGGTAGGGACAAAGGGGGGCACTGGGGGATGGGCTAAGGCTCACAAATTATTTTAACCCTCTATGTCCATTGGTAGAAGAGGGATGTGTGGGAGGGGAGGAAGAGGAGGAGGAGGATGCTGCTGCTACTGGTGTAGCTGGGGCAGAGACGGATAGAACAGGTGTAGAGGGCAAGTGTCAAGGGCACAATAGAGGGGGTCCAGGACAGGATGGGGGAAGGGGGTAGGAGGGGAAAGAAAAAGGAGGATCAGGGGAACAAGGAGGAGGCTGATGGTATGGAACAGGGGAGCACAACAGGCAGGAAGGCGCAGGACGTAAATGGGATGATAGCAAGCAGAAAGCCAAATAGGCAAACAGATAGGATGGATGGATTAGTAAGGAATGGGGAAAGAGATACAGAGAAAGATACTCAGGTGGGGTGGGATAAAGAAGGCCAGGACACGGGTAGAGGAGGTGACCGGGGACACTAGTGAAGGGGCTACCTTCAACACCCAGATTGTGGGAGGTGCGAGGAGCCGGTTGAGGGGAGAATCCAGACAAAGGGATGAGGAGGGGCATGGAAGATGGGGGAACCCGAGGGGTAAACAAGAAGGCAAGGGGGAAGGTAGAGTACTTCTACTGGGGGACTCCATGATCAGAGGCATACAGTGGGAGAGGCAGGAGGAGGGTAAAAGCTGTCTGATCAGAACCAAATACCACCCAGGCCTGACAGTGTACAAGGCCAAACATGAGTTGTATTCACTGGCAAGGGAATGCGGGGGGACCCTGGACATTCTAGTGCACTTGGGGACAAACGACATAAGTGGTAATAGTGAACTAGAAATTCAAGCAAGGTTCCGGGAGTTGGCCAGGGTATGCCTTTTCATAGGCTGTAAGATCTCCTTTTCAGAAATCCTGCCTGTGCCAAGGGCTACTGGGGAAAACACGATGAAGATCAGGGAGATAAATCAGTGGCTTAGGGAGTGGTGTGGGAATTGGGGTATGGCCTGGTGGGGGACTGGGGGGAGACCTGGGAGGATAAGGGGCTGTATGCTAGGGACAGGCTCCACCTTAATTTGGAGGGGAAGGAAATCCTAAAGCTCAAACAAGCTGGGTTCATCAGTGAAAGGTGGGGTTTAAACTTGTGAAGGGGGAGGGATAAAAAAAGGAGCAGTGCCAGCAGATACAATAAATGAGGGCCATGGTCTCCACTCCTCCACGGGGCTAGAGAGATATGGAAATGGGTCACCAGGTGGGGTGCAGGAGCTGAGAAATGGGAGCTCAAGGGGGAGAAAGGAGAGGAGGGAAAAGGGGTGGAGAGTGGTCCTGATAAATGCCAGGAGCTTAGGAAATAAAATGCCTGAGCTCCAGACAATGCTAGTTGAGGGGGAGGTAGATGTGGCAGCAGTCACTGAGACCTGGGCCACTCAAGGGCACGAGTGGGACCTAAATCTGGAGGGCTACACTATGTTCAGAAAAGATAGGAGCGAGGGAAGGGGGAGTGGTGTAGCACTGTTAGTCAGAAATGTCGTGGGTATTGGAGGGGTAGAGGAGGCAGAGGGGAATGTGGAGGCTATTTGGGTCACCTTGCTGATGCAGGGGGGTAAGAAAGTAAAGGTCGGAGTGGTATACAGACCACCAGCACTGGCGGAGGTCCTGGAAGAAGGTTTGGTGGCAAATCTTGAGGGACACTGTAGATTAGGAAAGGGAAGGGTAATAGTAATGGGGGACCTCAACATGCCAGGAACAGACTGAGGGACTATGACATCACCAGTGGCCAGAGAGCAGAGGCTGCTCGATGTCTTCCAGGATGCATTTCTGACACAACAGGTGGGTGAGCCAACTAGGGAGGCCTGGACACTGGATGTGGTCCTGGCAGACAGTGATCAGATTAGTGGCCTACAGGTGAGGGCCCCGCTGGCTGGGAGTGATCACACCACAGTCTGGTTCTTCCTGGACCTAGTGGGGGAGGAAAGTTGAACAAGGACGGTAGTAACAGACATTAGGGGTGCAGACTTCAGGGAGATGGGAAGGATCCTTAAAGATCATCTGGACAGGATAAGGCCGGATATGGATGCTGACAGCAGGTGGGGGATCATTAGGAGGGGAATACAGGAGGTTACCAGATCCTGCGCAAGGGAAAGGCATAAGTTCGGTAAGGCCAGAAAACCCTGCTGGTGGACCCGGGAGGTATAGGAGGTGGTGAGGGAAAAGAAGGCAGCCTATAGGCACTTCAAGTGGTCAAGGAGTGAAAGGGATCAGGAGGAATATGAGCTGACAGCCAAGAAAATCACCAGGGTGGTGAGAGCAGCTAAGGCAAAAAAGGAGCAGTCCTTGGCCAGTGGGATCTGGAGGGGGGACAAGAGGTTCTTTAGATACACAGGGGAAAAAAGGAAAGTAAAGGGGCAGATCAACAAGATAAGGATAGAGGATGGGTGGGCACAGGAGGTGGGGGAACAGGCAGAAGTTCTAAATGAGTACTTTGCCTCAGTTTATACCAGGGGGATGGAGGGGCTAGGTCTTGCGAGGGGAGCGGGGGCAAACCAGAGCAAGGGGTGAGACTGGTAGAGACCAAGGGCCCCTGATGGGTCTGGGGAAAGGGAGTGGCCAACACAGACAGGTGGGGGCCCAGCAGTGCATGGTGAAATGGGGGAGAACGAGGCTGAAATCCCAGTAGAGAGAGTAAGGGAAGCCCTCAGGTCCCTTCGGATGGAGAAAGCACCTGGGCCAGATGAGATACATCCCAGGGTGCTGAGGGAACTGGCAGATGTCCTGGCAGTCCCTCTAGCGGAGCTTTACAACATCTCTCTGAGGACTGGGTGGCTGCCCCAAGACTGGAGGGTGGCCCATGTTGTGCCGATCCACAAGCGGGGATCAAGAGAGGAGGCGGGAAATTACAGACCCGTTAGCCTGACATCAGTGGTCGACAAGGTGATGGAGGGCATTGTCAAGGAAAGGCTAGGAGGGTTACTGGAGCAAACTGGGGGCTTGGACAATAGGCAGCATGGCTTTGTCATGGGAAGATCATGCCAGACAAATCTTGTTGAGTTCTATGACTGGGTAACGAGTGCTCTGGACCTGGGTAGGCCAGTGGACGTCCTTTTTCTGGATTTTAGCAAGGCGTTTGATTTGGCATCCCACAGTGGCCTGCTGGCTAAGCTGAAGGAAATGGGGGTAGGGAGACAGTTGCTAAGATGGATAGGAAATTGGCTATCTGAGTGTACTCAGAAGGTGGTGGTTGGAGGGTTAGCCTCATTCCCAAGGTGGGTTATTAGTGGGGTTCCCCAGGGCTCAGTGCTGGGGCCACTCCTGTTCAACGCCTATATCTCAGACATCAGAAGGGAGATCAGGAGTGAGATGAGTCTCTTTGCAGATGACTCAAAGCTAGGTGCAGTGGTGGATGGAGAGGAGGGGAGGGTGGCCTTGTAGGAGGACCTGGAGGCTCTGGAAAGGTGATCAGGAAAATGGAAACTAAAATTCAATGTGGGGAAGTGCAAGGTTCTGCACCTGGGAGTCAGAAATCCAGGCCAGGGGTATAGCCTGGGAGGAGACATGATTCAAGTTACGGAGGGTGAGAGAGACCTGGGGGTAGTGGTAGATGTCAAAATGAATAACTCGGAGACCTGTAGGAGGGCAGCGGCAAGGGCAAATAGGATGCTGGAATGCATCGCCAGGGGGATTACCTCCAGAAAGTCGGAAGTGATCTTTCCACTGTACAACTGCTTGGTTAGGCCACACCGCAAGTATTGTGTACAATTTTGGAGACCACATTTAAAGAGGGACATTACACTCCTAGAGAGAGTCCAAAGGAGGGCAACCAAAATGATCTGGGGCCTGGGGAGAGGACCTATGTGGAGAGGCTCAAGGAGCTCAACATGTACACCATGGAGGAGAGGAGAGGAGGGACAGGGGGACATGATAGAGGTCTTTAAATACATGAAAGGGATCAATAAAGGAGGCCCAGTCAGGGTGCTCCAAAGGAAGGAGGGTGGGGCAACAAGAGGTCAGCTGGAAGGGGGTAGGCTCAGAAGGGAGAGGAGGAGATGTTATTTCACTGAAAGGGTGGTAGAGCCATGGAATGCACTGCCCAGGGAGCTGGTAGAGATGGAGACTGTGGACGGGTTTAAGAGGGGATGGGACAGGTACAGGGAGAGGGTAAATCTGACCAGACCCAATACAGGTGGAACATCTGGAACTGGGGACAGTATAACCCAAGGGGGAGGGGGGACACCAAAATCGGCCCTCAGTGTGGGTGCTAAAAATCGAGCAGACTTGAGAGACCATTAGGCCTATTCTGCTGGCATTTTAGTATGTTAGTATGTTAGTATTTACTAACATTCCCCTATGTCTAGCACACGCGTGCTTAAAGCCCACTACTGTTTTCACCTCCACTTCTGCTGGCAGTCTGTAACAAGCATCCACCACTCTTTCAGTGAAGTATAATTTTGTTGTCAAAGAGAATGTGTGTGACTTCATCAACCAGGAAGTAAGCTCTTGATTTTTAAACCAACAGCATCATGCAAAACCTATGCTTTACAGGAACTGCCCATATCATTAAAAACAATTGTATAAGTGGAATTAGACATTACAAAGTGTTGGTATTGACATGTACTTTATAACATTTATGTATGTAGTTAGTCTGTTTTCAGACACGACCCAGATGCATGCACAGAAGAAACAGGACATTTTAAATGTAACATTAAGTAGTGACAGGGTTTACATAAGAAAATTGTACACTATACAGATCTTCCTGTATTTGCCTGTAGTTTACTTTATTACCAATTCTTATAGAATCTGATTTGCTCTGTCCATGTAAGGTACGACCAATGCAAGTCTATGGGAACAGTTTCTGTGCAGACAGCTCCTTTTTCCCTGTAAAATACAGGGCAGGGCACCCAGTAGATCTGAGAGCCATGGTGTGCTTTGTATGGGGAAATACACAACTAATGTTTATTGACATCCCTAATAGCCTTAGGTGTGAGCTGTTGGCAGTGTGTCCAGTAGAAAGGAAAGCTGTCAAAACGCCTCCTAAAGATTTAACATTCTTATCAGGAGTTTGTGTATGTCAGAGTGTGTGTGTGGGGGGGAGGGTCTCTTCTTTGTGCAGTAATGTGGACCCTCTAGTTGGCTACTCACTAGAAAAGGTACACTTTGCACTGAATTTATACTCTGTGGGGCAGTTATTCCTACTAACTGCTCCTTTTACTTCCTCATTGCTCCTGTGTCTTAATCCATGGGCAGATTCTTTCAGGCCTCCTCCCCCGAACTCCCTGGGCAGTATCAGTGGTGATTCTCCCCCTCATCACCCTTGCTCTGCCTCTCCTGAGCTGCTGTGCTGTCCCTTTGATCCAAATGAGCCCAGTGCTCTCCATTCTACAAAACTGCCTTGCAGACGTCACCTTTCCCTTCAGCTTCCTGGGCAATCTATGTAGCTGCTGAATCCCCTAACAGTCAGCCAGTCTTGACACTTTGAGACAGGAAGAAAGAAAACAAATGTGTATGCCCCCCCCCCCATGGGGCATCCTAGTAGCAGGAATCTGTACTGTTCACATTTAAAGGGGATGTGTATTCTAGCAGTGTGTGGTGGGGGTTATAGGCAGCTTGGTATGGTTAGTGTTTCTTTTTTTTTTACTGTTTTTCTCTTTAGTCTCAAACCCCTCACACATTCAGCCTTGCACTTGCTTTCCCAACCCCATGTCCCCAACCACCAATCCAGGCAGACCCACGACATAGCTCTCATGGCAGGGTCCTCAGAGCTCCACCAAATTCCTCAGTGCACGTCAAATCTGATCCCTGTAGTACTGGTAGCTGTGCCATTTCCAAGAGTACAATGTGTCATCTTCAGGACCTAGCTTTTCCCTACTTTCTCTGCCCTCCCGGGATGTCGGCAGTATGGGCTCCATGTGCGTGCATGCAAATGTGTGGCCCATGCAGAGTCAAACGACGTCCACTGTCCCCACCGCCACTGCCTACATTACCACCCTCAGTCAACCAGGTGGCAGTGTTGTGGCAGAGTGGATCTCCTTCCCTCCCTGGAAAAGGAGTGCGTACCTTGGGATACTCAACCCTCCTCCGCCTCCTGATGCCTCCCCAATCCCCTGATGACTTAGGCCTGTTTATGGATTACTTTGTGTTTTTGGATACATGACTGCCTTCTTGAGTTTTTTGGGTGAGGTAACTGTGAAATGAAGCTGAGACTTTGAGAAGTGATCTTTATATAGGAACATAGAGGTTGACATCAGAAAAGGACCACCTGGCCCATCCAGTCTTCCCATATTTCTCTGCCTAATATAAAGCTATAGATCCTACATGGTCTCCAGCCTCACTCATTGTGCCTCCTTTCTATCCAAATATTGGCTTGACTTGCTACCCGCATACCTTACCTCTCTTCTGTCCTCCCCTCTCCTTCTACTTACTCCCTACGTAACTCTGGCTATCGCTCCCTTGCTCTCCCTTCCAGGATATCTTGCAATTGCAGCTGATACCATACCTTACTCTTCTCATCCACCCCTACCTTCTACCACTCGGTTCTCTCCCTTTATATAGGGAGGGGTCAAGAGGAGGGAGAGGTAAGAATAGAGGAGCAATGGTGTGTACGGGGTGGACCGTCGAGGGCAAAGTGACAGAAGGCATGAAAAAGGGAATCAAGCATAACAGACACAGAAACTATATGTATTTAGTTCAAATGTTTTACCAGGAAAGACATACTGAGCTGACAAGAGCTCTTTTCCATATGTGTCCTGGGGAAGGGGATAAAGACAGCATGAGAGCATAGAAGGCAACAGTTACATAGTCAACCAGGTACCGTATACAAGAATTATATAAAAAAACTGAAAGAATAAAAAGTTCATACAAAATAAGGCCAAAACATATACTCCAGCAGATATCAAGAAGCATTGTTCATAAAACAAAGTGCAATTGGACAGGAGGAAATGTAGGGAGTGAAATTTAGTGAGAGTCAAAGGAATAAAGATTAGAGGGGAAGAGTAGCGGTGGAGTGAAGGTGTAAGCTAGGGCATGAGGCATTAAATTGAGGAACGGGAGAGTGAGAGAAGTGGGTGGTAGAAAGTAGGGGTAGTGGAGCGGAGTATGGTATGGTATCAGGTGGAATTGCAGAAGTGTGGGGTGAAGTTGTGAAGAAGAGAAGATAGAGAGCATCAGGAAGTGGCAGAGCAGATAGAAGGGGGAGGGAACTCCAAAGTTTAGGGAAATGGTCAGAGAAAGCAACCTGGCCAGCTGAAGATTTTCTGGAAGGGAGAGCGAGGGAGCGATAGACAGAGTTATGGAGGGAGTAAGTGGAAGGGGAGGGGGACAACAGGGGAGAGAGGTAAGATATGGGGGAGTGAACCAAGTCAATATTTGGACAGAAAGGTGGCACAATGAGTGAGGTGTCTGGCTTCAAGGGAGGGGAGGAAGAGGGAAGAGGGAAGAATAGAGGGGCAATGGTGTGCACAGGGCGGACAGTCCAGGGCAAAGTGACAGAAGGAGTGAAAGAGGGACTCCAGTCTGGCTAGGGTGAGCTTAGGAGCAGCATTGTAGATAATGTTGCCAAAGTTGAAGATGGGAAGGATCATCTTCTGGACAAGTGCACACTGAGCAGGAAGAGGACTGCAACTTCTATTCCTGTATAATACTCCTTGTCTGGGGTGAAGTTTGTTGTGTATGGCATCCACATGCCCAGAAAAGTCAAGGTGCTGGTGAAGCCAGACCCCAAGGTACTTACATGAAGTAACATCGTTGATGGTGACCCCTTCTAGAGTGTGGAAGATGGGGAGGACAGTAAGCCTAGCGAGCTTCTGCTTAGTGCCAAAGGTCATTGAAACCATTTTCTTGGTGTTGAGGGATAACTTATTCAAACGGAACTGGTGCTGAACACTGTCGAAGTCCAGCTGAAGCCTGGTTGTGAGATCAGAGGTGGAGGACCCAGAGGCATGGGCAGCAGTGTCATCCTTGTACATGTGGATGGATGCAGATAAGCAGGCAGTGTGGAGGTAATTCAGGAAGACCGAAAAGAATATAGAGCCAAGGACAGAGCCTTGTGGGACACCAGTGTTGATAGAAAGTGGAGGGGATACAGAATCACCAATTCGCACAGATTGAGAGCTACCCATGAAATAGGAACAGAACCAAATGGTAGGAGTCAGAGAGGCCCACTGCCTTGAGCTTGGTATGGAGAAGGGGGTGAGACACAGTGTAGAAGGCTTTGGCAAAATCAACAAAGATGGAGGAGATGATGGCTGGCAGGATAGCCTAGAAGTTAGAGTAACGAGCTCTGAACGAGCTTGGTACATCCAGCAGACCAGACCTTGGTTTGATTCTCACAGCCTCCACTTGCATATTGTGTGACTCTGAGCAAGTAACTTAACCACCCAGTACTCCCAGGTCGCCCCTGAAAACAGGCACTTGTGCCTAGTGGGCCTTACCCGGTTACTAAAGACTAAAATAAAAATTAAAAAAATCAAGCTCTGACCCATACCTGAGATAATGGAGTCAGTAAGCTGGAGGAGGGAGAAGGAGGTGGAATGGAATTTATGGAAGCCAGACTGGAAAGAAATGATGAAATGATAAATGATAAAGCAATGGGGCCAGATGGGGTGCACCTTAGGGTCCTTAAAGAACTAAGAGAGGTGGTGGCTGAACCTCTGGCTATCCTGTTTAACCGATCATTGGAAACAGGGGAGGTACCCAAAGACTGGAGGACAGCAGATGTAGTCCCCTTATACAAAAGTGGGAACAAAGAGGAAGCAGGGAACTACAGACCAGTCAGCCTCACCTCGGTAGTGGGAAGATCATGGAAGCACTGCTGAAGGAGAGATTGGTGGAACATCTGGTTGTCAATGGACTACAGGACCCAAGGCAGCATGGTTTCACCAGGGGGAGGTCATGTCAGACCAACCTCGTTGAATTTTTTGACTGGGTGACTAGGAGGTGGATCAGGGAGGGCAGTGGACATGGCCTATCTGGACTTCAGCAAGGCCTTTGACACTGTGCCACATAGAAGGCTATTACACAAACTGGGGAATATGGGTGTGGGCAGGACAGTAGTGTGGTGGGTAGGTAACTGGCTGGGTGGCAGGACACAGAGGGTGGTGGTAAATGGCTGTCACTCCACAGAGGGAAGAGTGACCAGTGGGGTACCACAGGGATCAGTGCTGGGACCGGTCCTATTCAATATCTTCATCAGTGACATTGTGCAGGACCTAGAAGGCAGAATTTCACTGTTCGCTGATGACACAAAGCTCTGTAACAGAGTAGACACACCAGAGGGTGTAGACAGAATGAGAAGTGACCTGCAGAAACTTGAAGAATGGTCAGGGTTTGGCAGTTGAAATTCAATGCAAAGAAGTGCAAGATAATGCATATGGGGCACAAAACCCTGGCACAATATATCAGTTGGGGGTGAGGATATAGCATGCACCAAGCAGGAAAGGGATCTTGGGGTTATCATCTCTGATGACCTCAAGGTAGAGAACATGTGACATGGCAGCAGGTAAAGCAAATAGGGTGCTGGGATGTATAGGCAGGACATCACCAGCAGGAAAAGGAGGTCATAATTCCGCTATACAAGACACTAGTGAGGCCCCACCTGGAGTACAGTGTACAGTTCTGGAGACCATACCTACGTAAGGACATAGACAGGGTAGAGAAGGTTCAGAGGAGGGCAACAAAGATGGTGCATGGATTGCATCACAAGTCCTATGAAGACAGGTTGAAGGAACTGAACATGTACTCCTGGAGGAGAGGAGGGAGAGGGATATGATAGAGACATACAAGTATCTTACAGGGAGGAACAGGGTGCAGGAAAACACTATTTTTAAGTGAAAAGATGTTCCGGGACTAGAGGGCATGGATGAAGCTGGAGGAGGACGATTCAGAGGAAACATGAGAAAGAATTTCTTTACAGAACGGGTGGTGGACAAGGGAACACCCTGCCAGAGGAAGTGGTGGGGGATGAAACAATCATGGGATTTAAGAATGCATGGGATAGACATAAAGGAATTCTGGAGGTCAGGGGTAAGGGGCAACAGATTTCTAGGAAAACAAACTGAACTTACAAGCTCAAATGGGCAGACTGGGTGGGCCATAGGCCCTTATCTGCCGACACTGTCTATGTATCTATGTATCTATGAAGTAAAAGAGTCAAGGAAGGAGGAGAGCTGGGTCAGCACAAGGTGCTCTTGCATTTTGGCTAGAGTGGGGAGCAGGGAGATAGGGCAATAGTTGCCAGGTGAGAAGGAGGAATCACTTCCTTTAGGAAGGGGTATGATGTAGCATGTTTCCAGGAGTTGGAAATGGAGGCAAGGGAGAAGGAGAGGTTGAGAAGGGAGGTAAGAGATAGAGCAACAGCAGGAGTGGAGAGATGGAGGAGTTTGGGATCAAGCCTGTCAGGGCTTCTGCCCTTAAGCGGGTTAAGGGCCATGAGAGCCTTGAGGGTGGCAGCAAGAATGATAGGAGAGAAGGAGAAGGGGAGAGGAAGTGTGGTAGGATGGGAAGAGACAATAGGAGGAGGGGTGGGAGAGGGAGGAGAGAAGGGATGAGGTACAGTATATAAAGAATGAATTTAATTTAGAAGCAACACAGAGGGGGTCAGAAATGGGGATGTAACACACCTTGAGGATCAGAGGAGGACTGGGTAGGGGGAGAAGGCAGCGTGGATGATCTTCCGGAAGTTGGAGGGTGGTTAAGGTTGCTCTGGATGTTGAAGGAAAAGTACTTAATCTTAGCAAGCCCAGTAGCTCTGGTACAGGCATTACGGAGGGCTCCATACCCGGTTAAGTCAGCAGGGGAGCCAGAGGACTTGTGAGTCTTCCAGGCAAGGTCTCTTGCATGTAGGCAGGCCAGTAGTTCAGCTGAGATCCAATGGAGTTTGGAACAAGGGATTCTAGTTTGCCTGGGGGGGGCATGCTGATTCCAGATAGACATGAATTTAGTACTGAAATGTTGGAGAGCAGAACTGATGTTGGTGGCAAATGAAATGGGCGACCAGTCAGTATCCACCAAAGCAGCATGTAGGGAGGAGAGGTCCAACAACTGGAAAGACCTGGATCTGAAGGAGTTTGGGGGGGGCCTTGGGATGGTGAATTTTGTGCACACAGTAGACCATGTGGTGGTCACTGAGGGTGTCAGGGAGGGTACTAGAAGCAGAGGTATGGTGCCCAGTCCAGGAGGGATTGATGGGAGGATTTATAACTGTGTTGGGTTAGATCAGAGATCATTTGGGTAAGTTGAAGGGACAGAATTTAGTCTGAGGGGGCGAGCCAGTTTATATTAAAGTCCCCAAGAATGAGCAATTCCTCAGATGAGACATGAGTGGAAATATTGGTAAGCAGTTCAGTGACAGATTAGTGGGAGAGGCCAAGGCAGCAATAAACACCAGCCACGAAAAAAGGGATTGAGAATGGGAGAGAGAGTTTGAAGAGGAAAAATTCATAAGGGGAGTGAGAAGTGACTGAGAAAACAAAAGTGAAATGGATAATAAAGGAGAGATAGATTGCAATGCCACCACCCCTACTAGCACGATCCTGCTGGGTGAGAATGTAACAAGAGATGACGACAGCAGTATCTGGGATCTTGGGAGACAGCAAAGATTCAGATATAATTAGAACATCAGGTTGGAGGTTAACCATAAGAGCTTGCAGCATGTCTGTCTTTGGGAGGAAGCTACAGACATTTATGTGACCTACTCTCAGCCCTTTGGGGTGACAAGTGGGAGGTGAGTGGATAGGTCCTGGATTGGGTTCAACATCCCCAGCCACTAACAGCAGGATAAGGAACTTAACATAGAGAAGCATTTACATGGCAAGAGGCGTGGGTGTGGTGGAGATGGGGGAGAAAAGATCTGAGCATTTCAAGGTGAAGGTAAGTGAGGAGGGAGCAGCCAGGAAGCTAGGGGAAGTGGGAGAGAGACAGGATGAAGGAGGAAACCAGAAACTCATTATAAATCATAAGTATGTATATTAACACATCATAAATCACATTAAAGATTTCTGTGTTTAAAACATGGAACTTGAATTTAAAACCAAACAGCCCTTACTTTGCAGAAACTGGAGAAACTCCACTGTGTGGGACATAGGCTATGCCAACTGAACTGAGAACTTCAGAATTTTGGAACAATTACCAAGAGACATGTGATGGCATTCATGGTTTATTCATTTATTGTTATGGGTCTTTTGTTTTTTTTGCTGCCTCACTTGTCCACCAGCACCCACTCCTTTGGCAATACAACTGCCACTTGACTACTGGCCCTGTTGGTGCAGCAGCAGCACTACCGCTTGCGGTGCCAACAACCTCAGTTAGAGAGTGAACTCGGGATATTGAAGGGTCAGCCAGGAGGAGGGGGGACTGAGCATCCATGGGACTGTTCTTCTCAGGGGAGTGAGGACCATGGAACCCGGCTCATGCCCAGCCTCTAGCAGAGGCTAGGAGGTAGGGTAGTTTGGGCTACCAGCATGATAGGAGGAGTGGCAGACGTCAATGCACATTATGCAGGAGCATGTGATGTGTGTCATGACATCACTGTATGCCCATTCCCTCCAAGGGGAGAAAAACAGGAAACTTCAAGCCAGCAGGATGACTCTTGTCACCCAGAGGCCCCGTACCCATCGACCTGAGCCTGTCGACACAGAACCAAATCTGTTTCGATGGCAGAGGGTTGGGGACCCCCACTGATCCCACCAGGTGGGTAAGCTCGGGTGGCAGATGCAGCCGGTTAAGTCCCAGGAATAGTCGGGGTGATGGGTCTGGGATGGCCATAGGATGGGGGGCTGCCCAGACTGAGGGGATAAAAAGGATTAACAGGAAAAAAAAGTGCCCCTTAACCGGCCACACCACTTCCTGCTGTCATTTGACACCAACCTGACCTCCAGTTTCTCCAGCATTCCTTCAGGTTAGCTTGTCACTCCTGAGGGCCTTCTCTGGCCTAGAGGAAGCATTAAACACCTCACCTGACTTCCTCTGTGGTTGACTTGACTCTGCCGGGGTCTCCTCTTGACTAGAGGAGGAGTGTCTGCGATGCTGTGCCTATTTACTTGTCATTATATTGTATCATATTTGTGATATAAATATATGTTTACTTGTATACCTGCTTAGGGAAATGGCAGTCAGCAGCTTTTAAAAGGGCCTGACCTATTGACCCCAAAGGTCCCAGCTTGCTGAAAACAGCTGAATGTCATAAAACTGACCCAGTGGAGACTCTAATTAAGAGCTTTCTTCAAAGGCCAGGTTATCAGACATTGTAAACTATCCCTTTACTTTGAACTACAGGGACAAAGTATGCATTTTATGACCTCTGAGGAAATGGCCATTTTAACTGATTTCTGTTAGCTTGTAAAACTTCAATTACTTTGGAGTCCAAGAAGTTTCTGAACACCAAAGGGAATGCTTTGAGCAGGAAAATGCTGTTAAATTAAATATTGCTATCTTTGCAGATTTCAAGTAAGCAGTAAAATGACACCCTTGGATATACTTGGTCAGGTTACAAAATTAATTACAGGACTAACAGTGACCTCATGAGCTGTGACCTCACAGGACAGGAGGGACAATTTTGACTTAGTATTACTCTGGTTGAAAGGAGTGGGGACATCTGTCTCTGGACTTCTAAGAGGACACACAAACTGCGATCTGAAAAAAAAGCACTTCTGTCACAAATAGGTAATACCAACTAGAAACTGAGTTAGAACTAGAAATTCAAGTACCAGGCAATTTTTTGGTTTTTGTAATTTCCAATTTCTTTTGACTGTAAGTATTTATATTATATGCTCTATGTGTTTTATGTATTTACTATTTTTAATTTCAGTAAATGTTTTGATTTCCTTAATCCTGCTTGAGTCTTTTCTTTTGGATGTGAATGCCAAGAAAATATTGGATAATTACCTAGGTCTCAAACTGAGTCAAAAAGGGGAAAGTTGTGAACCAGGCTGGGTGCCCACTGGGTTAAGTATTGCACTGCATTTCCCTGAAGAGGGTGCGATATCTAATCCTGTTAACTGGGCATGCTAACAAAAAACAGTTCATATTTTACCTCAGGACTTGAGGCTAGTAGGTGATTCGGACCCAAAACAGACAGGAGGGTTACACTGTTTGTCTCTGTTCACATATTGCACTTTGAGGTTTGGCACTGTGGGAGCAGAGGGCCTGACCTGCGGAGTGCATTTGTGACAGATCTGGGTGGTAGCGGTGTGATTTAAAAGTATTTGGTGACACAAGCATTAACTGTCCAGTGTGTCCGATTGATAACTGTAACAGCTCACTTGCAAAATAAGGCAGTGATTTAAAAAGTAAAGAACTATATAATTGTGCTTACAGTCTAAATTCCTTACTTGTATAATTTTTTTCGGGTGTAAGCTAGTGTAGCCATAGGTTAGGGAAGAAGATGGCTTCCAACTACAGCGAGTACACTGCAGACTACCTGAGGCAGTTGTGCCAAGAGAGAGGAGTCCAGCACGAGGGGTGAGCCAAAAAGCAGAACCTTGTGGAGGCTCTTGTGGCAGCCGATGCTTAAGACCTTGAGTCACAGTCGGTGACTGGAAAGGACCAAACCTTGGGCGTGGAGGGGCCAGGGTCCAGCACAGTGTCCAGACTCAGGAAGGAGGACAGCAGGACCAGTGCAAGCCAAGCACCACAGCAGCAGGGGAAGGTCACCAACATTCTGGAGCCAGAAGGGATCAGGCTGCAGATGGAGTTGCAGAAGATGGAGCTGGAGTTTGAACAGAAAAGGTTTGAAGCCCAGAAGCGAAGGGAACTTGAACAGAGGAAGCAGGAGTTGGCGAGAGTGAGGAGAAATGAGAGTAGCTTCAGAGAGAGAGGCCAATGGAAAAAGAAAACCAATGGCTGAGAGAGGCTGAGGAGAAAGAGCGACAGCTTCAGAGGAAGGCCAAGCGAGAGGAGAGTGTCAGAGGAGATTTGAACTAGAGAAGCTACTATTCCAAAGACTAGCGCCAGAGCAGGTAAGTGGCATGGAACCTGGAACTTCAGGACTGGGTTACAAATTAAAGTCTAAATCAATAGCTGAATTTAAAGAGGGGGAAGATATGGATGCATTTCTAAATTCATTTGAAAAAGTATGTATTCGGGCAAAAATTCCTGGAGAGTCCTGGAGCTTCCAGCTATGCCCGCTATCTACTGGAAAAGCTTGTGATGCATTGGGTCAAATGGACAATCAGGACAGTAATGATTATGGCAAACTAAAAGCTGCCTTGTTAAAGAAATATGATTTAACAGCAGAGGCCTACAGAGTTAAATTCCGTAAGCTCAGGAGAAGCCCTGACATGAGCTATGAGGAGCTAGCCACTAAACAACTTCAGTTTGTAAAACGTTGGTGGGAAGGGATTGAAGCAGACTCTGTAGAGAAAATTGAAAATGTACTGTTAGAGCAGTTCTTTTTGGTGTGCCCAGTAGAGCTGAAAACCTGGCTAGAGGACCAAGATCCAAAGACAGTGCAGGAGGCTGCCGAACTCTCGGACCGCTATGCCAGGAGCAGACCTGCTCTGAGAGGGAATGGGATGGACGTGGCAGCACAGAAAGGGAAAAGTGCACCTTTAGGGCAACTAAAACCCTCCCTGCCTCCACTGAAACCAGGCAGTCCCAGGCTACAAAGAAAATATTTGCCTGATGAAAGAAATGAATGTTGGATATACAGACAACCTGGGCACCTTGCCAGGCAGTGTCCAAAAAGGGCAGACAGTGCACAAAGTGGTGCTAGGAAAGAAGTGGGTTGTTTGTGTATCCCTAAAAGCATGCCAGTAAACATGAGGGAGCACATACACCCAGTCATTGTGAATGGGGTACAGACCCATGGGTTAAGAAACACGGGGCATCCCTGACTTTGGTAAAAGGGGATTTGGAAGAGCCTGAACGGCTTATACCCAATCAATTTGTGACTGTACAGGGATTCACTGGGGAGGAGAAAATGCTGCCACTTGGTAGTGTTCTCCTGGACTGGGGTGAGAGAAGAGAGACTGTGCAAAAAGTTGCAGTAGCAGAGAATCTTGCTCTCGATATAATTATTGGCAACAATCTCCAAAAGGGGATGGTGTGTGCAGTTACCTGCAGTCAAGCAGCAAAGATAAATTGTAGCTCCCTGGATCCTATAGAAGCCCATGTGGATAACACTGGGAGGCAGGTTCCCCAGCCTGTGTCACCTAATATGGAGACTAATGAAAGGGGGGGAGGTAGAAATTCCCCAGGTAGCAGTTCACAAAACAGCTACAGAGGGTTACTCTAAGGAGGGAGGGGTAGCCCATTGTTAGAGGGTTAGGGATGGCAGTGACCCTGAATGCCCTGACGCTAGAGCTAGGGACTCTAGTTTAGAAACTGGAGGGGACCTGTCCCATGCCTTGGGAATGTGTAAGGATTTTTCAGCTGCTCAGAAAAGTGACCCTAGTTTAGAGTAGCTGAGGGCTTGGGCAGGCTCTGATGGAGCACTGGGGGGTAACGGGAAACATAATGTTTATTGGGACAATGGACTGCTGTATACGCAGGATGTAAAGACAGAGGGAGGGGTGATTGGCAGGCAGCTTGTCATTCCCCAGGGGTACCGTGAGCGGTTGCTCAAGATTGCTCACAATATTCCCATATCTGGTCATCTGGGAATCACATTCACTACACAGCGATTGGCCAAGAATTTCTATTGGCTCAACTTCACCCAGCAGATGAAGGAGTATTGCAGGTCTTGTCACCAGTGCCAAGAAATAGGCAATGCGGTTAAGAAAACGCAAGCCACCCTAATTCCCTTACCCATAGTAGAGGAGCCATTCCAGAAGGTAGGAATGGATATTGTGGGGCCCTTGAACACCTCCAGCTCCTCCAGGAAGAGGTTTATCCTAACAGTGGTGGATTACTCCACCCGGTACCCAGAGGCAGTCGCCCTCTCCTCACTGAGGACAGACAAAGTGGCAGATGCCTTGCTAGGGATTTTCTCTCGTGTTGGGTTTCCGCGGGAGGTTATCACCGGTCGAGGGGGTTCCTTCATGTTGGACCTCATGAAATGTTTGTGGGAGAAATGTGGGGTGGTGCAGAGACGCACGACACCTTATCACATGCAAGCCAATGGGCTTGTGGAAAGATTCAATGGTACCCTCAAATCGATGCTCCAAGCATTTGCTGAACAGCTTGGGAGGGACAGGGAGAAATACCTTCCCCACTTGTTGTTCGCACACAGGGAGGTGCCCCAAGAGTCAACAGGATTTTCCCCATTCAAGCTTTTACATGGACACAGGGTACATGGGCCCCTAGACTGGGAAAGCAAGCACGCCACCCAGGGAACTCACATGGTGGATTATGTCCTTAAGTTTAGGAAAAAGCTGAAGGAGCTTATAGGAACAGCCCAGAGCAACCTGGCAGCTGCACAGTAAAAACAAAAGGTATGGTACAACCGCAGAGCCAGAGCTCACTCGTACACTGTGGGTCAGGAGGTCATGGTCCTAATCCCGGTCCAGAAAGATAAGATGCAGGCCGAGTGGGCAGGACCATACAAGGTAGTCAGACAGGTGAATGACCTAAACTACATTATAGAACCACCCAACAGGAGACATACCCAAAGAATGTACCATGTCAATATGATGAAGCTGTATGCTAATAGGGCTGACATGGTCTTTGCAGTGTGTAGTCCTGGGGCGAGGATGGATGAAGGAGACCCCCTTCTGGACTTGCTGGAAGAAAGCAAGTGGGAGTCCTCTGTGGAGGCAATTAAAATGTCGCCCTAGTTGACCCTGGGCCAGATCCAGGAAGTAAGGGAGGTTTTAGCAGACTTTGCCCCATCGTTTAGCACCAAGCCAGGACTAACCCTCTTAGCAAGAACGATGTAGAGAGGGGGATGCAAGCGTCCATACAGCGAACAGCATATCGGGTGTCAGAGGCCATCCAAAAAGACATTAGGAGGGAGGTGGAGGAAATGCTGGATCTCGGGGTAATCCAGAAATTCCACAGCCCCTGAGCCTCACCCGTAGTCCTTGTTCCCAAGCCAGATGGCTCTACTCATTCTTGTGTGGACTATCATGGACTCAATGCAGTCACGAAGTCAGATGCCCACCCAGTGCCATGGATGGACGAACTCCTGGACAAGTTTGGAGGGGCAACATACCTTACTTCTACTGACCTGACAAAAGGGTATTGGCAGGTAGAGTTAACTGCCAGAGCTAGGGAGAGGTCAGCCTTCATCACTCCGATAGGGTTATTTGAGTTTAAAGTAATGCCTTTCAGAATGAAGAACTCCCCTGCCACCTTCCAGAGGTTGGTGAACCAGGTGTTAAATGGTGCTGAGGAGTACGCTGTGGCATACCTGGATGACATTGCCATCTTCAGTACCAGCTGGGAGGAACACCTGGCCCACCTTAGGGAAGTGCTAGGCAGGATACAGAGGGCCGGGCTCACTATAAAAGCTGAAAAGTGCTAGGTGGCCATGGCTGAGGTGTTTAACCAGTAAAGACACACTAAGCTGGAGCTTGTTTCCAGGTGTGACCTGGGATCACAAGGAGGTTAGTGACTTGCTCAGGGTCACACAGTATGGAAGTGGGGTCTGTGAGATTCAAACCCAGGTCTCCAGGTTTGCAGCTCAGTGCCTTTAACAACTACGCCATCCTGCCTCCTAAATGGGCCAACATTTCATAGTACATGGTGAGCACAGGTAGCGATTGGCTGCACTCCATCATGCTGCCACCAACCAGAGGGATTTTATCCCTTTCAGGCTCTCCTACCACCTCAAGGATTTTATGTGTGGTTTGTGTCTGCCAGGGTGAGGGAGGGTAGGTAGTACATGATGAAACATGCCACCAATGCCACCTCCACAGGGCCTCCCAAAGGCATCGCTGTGAGAGCAGCACTCCAGTCTACCTCACCTCTGGAGGAGATTGTCCTCCAGATGCTCGGAACTCTCCCTAATGGCCTCCGTTTTTGATGTCCCAGGCTAAAGGCATTAGCATGGGTCACCAGCATACCAGAACTGTCCCCCACCACTCAGCGCTAGGGAGCCAAGTCATTCAGGATTTACAGTTTACAGCACACATGGGTTGCTCACCACAGAGTCACGTCATTCAGGATTTACAATGTACAGCACGCATGGGCCATTTGCCACGGAGCCACATCATTCATGATTTACAATGCACAGCACACATGAGCTGTTCACCATAGAGTCACGTCATTCAGGATTTACAATGTACAACACACGTGGGCTGTTCACCATAGGGTCACATCATTCAGGATTTACAACATGATACAGCAAACATGGGCTGTTCACCACAGAGTCACATCATTCAGGATTTACAATGTACAGCAAACATGGGCTGTTCACCATAGAGCCACATCATTCAGGATTTACAATGTACAGCACGTATGGGCCATTTGCCACGGAGCCACATCATTCAGGATTTACAATGCACAGCACACATGAGCTGTTCACCATAGAGTCACGTCATTCAGGATTTACAATGTACAGCACACATGGCCTGTTCAGAACAGTTACATCATTCAGGATTTACAATGTACAGCACACGTGGGCTGTTCACCATGGAGCCACATCATTCAGGATTTACAACATGATACAGCAAACATGGGCTGTTCACCATAGAGTCACGTCATTCAGGATTTACAATGTACAGCACACGTGGGCTGTTCACCACAGAGTCACATCATTCAGGATTTACAATTGACTGCACTCATGAGCTGTTCACCATGGAGCCACATCATTCAGGATTTACAGTGTACAGCACTCATGGGCTGTTCACAACAGTTACATCATTCAGGATTTACAATGTACAGCACTCATGGGCTGTTCACAACAGTTACATCATTCAGGATTTACAGTGTACAGCACTCATGGGCTGTTCACAACAGTTACATCATTCAGGATTTACAGTGTACAGCACTCATGGGCTGTTCACAACAGTTACATCATTCAGGATTTACAGTGTACAGCACTCATGGGCTGTTCACAACAGTTACATCATTCAGGATTTACAATGTACAGCACACATGGGCTGTTCACAACAGTCACATCATTCAGGATTTACAATGTACAGCACACATGAGCTGTTCACCATAGAGTCACGTCATTCAGGATTTACAATGTACAGCACACGTGGGCTGTTCACCATAGGGTCACATCATTCAGGATTTACAACATGATACAGCAAACATGGGCTGTTCACCACAGAGTCGCATCATTCAGGATTTACAATGTACAGCAAACATGGGCTGTTCACCATAGAGCCACATCATTCAGGATTTACAGTGTACAGCACTCATGGGCTGTTCACAACAGTTACATCATTCAGGATTTACAATGTACAGCACACGTGGGCTGTTCACCATGGAGCCACATCATTCAGGATTTACAACATGATACAGCAAACATGGGCTGTTCACCATAGAGTCACGTCATTCAGGATTTACAATCGACTGCACTCATGAGCTGTTCACCATAGAGTCACGTCATTCAGGATTTACAACATGATACAGCAAACATGGGCTGTTCACCATAGAGTCACGTCATTCAGGATTTACAGTGTACAGCACTCATGGGCTGTTCACAACAGTTACATCATTCAGGATTTACAATGTACAGCACTCATGGGCTGTTCACAACAGTTACATCATTCAGGATTTACAATGTACAGCACTCATGGGCTGTTCACAACAGTTACATCATTCAGGATTTACAGTGTACAGCACTCATGGGCTGTTCACAACAGTTACATCATTCAGGATTTACAATGTACAGCACTCATGGGCTGTTCACAACAGTTACATCATTCAGGATTTACAATGTACAGCACACATGGGCTGTTCACCACAGAGTCACATCATTCAGGGCCTGAGAACCCCAGTGCCTTCAGTCTGGCTGGTGTTGTACTGTATTCCAGTTTCCATTCCACCCCCCGAATGCCACTTTTTTTTTTTCCAATTGTTTGACCAGGTGAGACACACTAAGCAGAAAGCTTGTTTTCAGGTGCAACCTGGGTCACACAGTATACAAGTGGGGGCTGTGGGATTAAAACCCCTTTATGGTCAACAACTCAAGCACCCGGTGGAATGCTGATGCAGAGCCCATCACTAACCATTGCCCAGTCGAAACCTCCCTTTTGAGGTGAAACATAGGGATGGCTAGTCTCAGTTGTCTGGTCTCCTCCTGCAAGCAAGTACTCTTGTATACGCTTGTATGCTAATCTTTTTGTACTTCGTAATGTATTTTTGCATCCCTGGCAATTCACGTCATGCCCTTGTGCTGCATACTGTATGCTCACCATTTTTAGTATAATTTTTTTTCCTAATAAATGATTTTTCAACATAATTCATTGTGGCTTGGTGTCTTATTTGCTATGTCACCCTGTCCCTTTTTGCCCATCTCTAACCACGCCCTCTCTTGCTATAGTGCTGTGACCGCACTTCCTAGACCAACAGGTGAACCTGTGCACCCACCCTGGAGGCTGACAACATCCAGATGGGTGCTGCTTGAGCTCACTACCACCCTACAGTGGTAATCAGGGTTTGGGAAATCAAAAGCAGTGGCGTTGGCATAAAAAATAGCTCCCTTACTCCCTGGGCTATCAGGCTAACTAGACTGCTCGAATCTAAACTGTTTCATTGCAGCCATTTATTTTTTTCAGTATTGTGTTACCAAAAATTCAGCAAACTTTGAAGCTGCTCAGTGACCCAGCACCAGGGCATCCAGGTGTTGTGCAGGTGATCCGGGTTCAGGAGTGGGCTCCAGTTGCTTACACTGGAGAGGCCAGGCTGGGGAACTTCTGTCCATTACAGCACCTCCCCAATTTGTTGAGGGTGGGCACTGCATTCTGCCACCACAGCAACCCCCTGCACTGGGCCAGAGAGTTTGTTCCCATGCAGAGGGGGACCAATCTGCGAGCATGTGAGTCCACTGTGGGACAGGTACCTGGCACCTGCAGCACCTCCCCAGCTCACTGAGGGTAGGTGCTGCATTCAGCCACCACAGTGGCCCCCTGCACTGTGCTGGAGATCTTGTTCCCATGCAGAGGGGAGCAGGTCTGGGAGCATGTGAATCCTCTATGGGTACATACATGGCACCTCCAGTACCTTCCCAACTCGTTGAGGGTTGGTGCTGCATTGCACCACCATAATGATCTCCATGCACTGGGCTGGAGACCTTGTTCCTATGCAGACGGGGGGGGGGGCAACCTGCGAGCATGTGAATACACTATGGGGCATGTACACGTCAACTCCAGCACCTCCCCAGCTCAATGAGGGTGGGAGCTGCATTGCACCACAACAGCGATACTCTGCACTGGAGTGGGGAGCCTGTTCCCATGAAGGGAGGCCAATCTTTGAGCATGTAAGCACAGTATGGGGCATCTTTGTGGCACTGCAGGAGGGGGGAGTGCAAGGATCGAGGATAATCCACAATAAAAACGGTGATACCCAGGATGACTGCACTGACGGATTCAGTCCCCACATGAAACATTCCCTCCCATGGCAGACTACGTCTTAGAGGTGATGGCAGCCCCTCTACCAGCCCCACCAGGGGGGCAAGCCAGCCAAGGAGCATAAGCACTTGAACCGAAACAAAATGCAACAAATGGTTAACTACAAAAGAAAACTCAAACTGGTAAACCCTTGGGGGGAGAGCTTCTCTAGATTGGTGGCTCCGAACTTGCGTCAAGGCACCCCTGTGTGCCTCTTGAAATTGTTTGGGAGGGGCAGACATAATTAATATGGGGGAATCATCATATCATGCAGCTAGAACAACATTTGGGACAGGTACCATTGGACACCTTCCCCAGAGCATGCCCCTTACCAAAGGCCCTCACGCTGGAAACATTTGGCCCTACCCCCATTTGATAATGTACAAACATCTCACTGAGGTATACGCTTGTGCACCCTGCTCCTCACCTCCTGGAAATAATGTACCCTTGGCTAGTGTAGGATATGGTTCAAAAATCCCTACCCATTTTCATCCAGTCCTGGACAGTGGAGAAAGCCGGGACCAGACTAGGCCAGATAGGTAAAAGCCAGAATAGTTTGCCCAGTCAGAGTAGCCAGACCAGTAATATTTGAACAACTAGTCCTGCTGGTCTAGCCATACCCGCCAGACTGGATTTTATTGATCTGGACCAGTCCAGGTCCAGACGTTTAGTTTTCACTAAATCCCACAAAGGTGTATAGTTCAGGCAGGGGAAACCAGTGCCATCTGGTGCCTGTACTGCAGAGCAAGTAAGCCAAGCAGTGCCACACTGGGAACACTGGATCCTCAGCTCGGGGATGCTGGACACAGTCAAACCAGAGCCCAGAGAGCATTCACTCTGGGCTGGGCCCCACTGCAGGTGGGAACCCTGGTTCAGGGCCTTGTTAGCCTATCGCTTAATCTGGATCAAGAAGAAAGTAGTGTGCATACCTTCTTTACATCCTTCTTTAAATGAAAACCTCATGGTACTATAGGAGCAGCGCCATCTTTGTAAGGGACTGGGGGCTTCAGCATTATACCATGAGCAGTGTCCCTCTCAGTCTGGGGCAGCAGAATACGCAGTGAGAACAGATGAAGTTCAAAGGGGAAGTTTCAGATTTAATAAAAATATATTTACTAATAAATGATGGATGGTTTTGAAATTCAAATTGCTGTGGAATTGTGTATAACTGGTCTGTTGATACAAACTGTGTTTTTTGATAATAATTGAAATAATCAGTTTGAAAACATACATCTCTGGAGCATCTGTAGTTTTTGGGACAGGTGTCATGGCTGAAGGAAACAGTATGGAGGACGGGAGTACCGTCCACGCTGTGGCTTTGCAAGATAAAACAGACCATCGCTCTGAACACCACTTCAGGTAATTAATTTCTGCAGGGGGCTTTGCCCCACGCACTCCCATAAAATATATATAATAACCTCCACCCGTTGCATATGTCACACAGTATGCAAGTGGAGGTAGTCAGTCAGTCACACAGTATGCAAGTGGAGGTTGTGGGAATCAAAACCCAGGTCTGCTAGATATACCAAGCTCACTCACAGCTCATTGCTCTAACCTCTAGGCTATCCTGGCAGGGCCTGTGTACCACCCTTTGGCAGTCAGCCATGTAGTTTCCCACGCTTATGTTGACGGAATCTCTTGTCAGCCACAGCAGTGATGGTATTCCCATCTGCCTTGGTATTCTCATCCGCCATACAGTTTCCATCGGCCATGACTATCTGTCCCAAAAACTGCACGCAAGACACATCAGTTTTAGATCCATTTCAGCTTATAATTTATATAGTTTCAATTTTTATCCAGCGAACTCACCTGATAAAAGCAAGTAATTAATGCTTTATTAAATCAATAAACAAAATTTAGCATCCTCTTTTTCCTTCTAACTTTACACATCAACATGAAAACAAAACCACTGTCCCTGAGATGTCTTCATCTGCTCTGGCTGCTTGCCAACACCCAACACCCCAGTCCTCTGCTTGTGTTATCACAGTCTGTTACCTGTGCTCAAAGACCAATTTGACTTTCCCTTGTAGCTCTGTAGCAATTTTCATTTATTTATTTATTGAAGCCAGGTATTGGAATTACAATCGTTTTAGTAAGAGACTCCTTTTCAAAGGCTCCACATCAAGATGAGCTTTTTGACATACATAAACTTTTTGACATACATAGCAGGTACAATGAAGGAGATACATTGAGTAAATACACAATTTAATACAATAAGAATATAAGCAGGATATGGTGACTGGAACATAAAAGATCATACCTAAATTGTTAGGAAAGTGCCGGACAAGGTCCATTGTCAGATTTGGGAGAAGGCAAGAGATAGTAGGCTAGGCAGGACATTATCCATTGTCAGGTGGGTGGGGGAGGCAGGAACAATTACAGGTGCGGTAGGAGAAGAGGTGGTTACAGAGCAGCGATTTGAAACAACCTAGTGTAGGTTTGAGGGTTATGTTGAGGGGGAGGGAGTTGAGCAATGAGGGGGCTCTGTAAGAGAAAGAGCATTGACTGAGGGAGGTTTTGAGTTGAGGTACTAGCGGGGTAGGTTTAAGAGAGCTCCTGAGTTCCTGTGGATTACATTATTTCCCATATATGCTGAACTGCTGCATTTTCCAGTATAACCAGTGCAAGTCTGTGTGAACAATGTCCTTGTAGAGGACTCCTTCACCCTGTACAATACAGGAATTCCTGTAGATCGGAGATCCCTGTGTTGCTGAGGAAATTATTATGATGTCACAAAGAGAAGACTGAGAACAGACAACAGCTGGCATCTAAAAAAACATGGGGGGGGGTGTGCATGAAATACAGAAATAGATTAACTAGAGGCTTAAATGTATATAGAAATTATGTTTTTCTAAAGTTTCCAGTGTGCTATCAGAGCCTCATTAAGAAATTTAAGTATTAGAGTATTTGCAACAAAATGAAAGACCCTTTACTATGTTGTAACATCACAGCTCCATTCTCTGTATTTCCCCTTCACTTCTTCCAAGTTGTTTTTGACACATTGCTAACTACTGTGGGAGGTGCTTATAGTTCAAAGTAATCTATCTTAACTGGGTGCTAATAGCCCTTAACAGCCAGTGGCCCTCTGTACCCTTAGCTGTTTAATCTGAGGCACATAGACATACTTAATACAGATAGAACAGTTTAATACTAATTGACACCCTTTTGGGTCATGAGCTTTGATGTTTATGGCAAGGGCGTAATTCACAGACCTCTGCTAAAATTGAACAGGATGAGCAAAACAGAACCACAGACAAGTGAAAAGTCCACAAATGAATACTTTTACCAAGTTTATATTGCATCCCTGCCTTTTCTGTCTTACATGCTTGTATATTGCCTTTAAAAAATTGAGCATCTGTTTAAAGTGTGTGGGCCACTTTCTCATTGCATGACCCTAAGCAAGTCATATCTTTTTTTTCAATAAAGATTGTATTGCAAGATTAAAAAAAATACATAAACATATGTTACTTGTTGTTGTATCCCTTCTCACTGCTCCAGTCCTCCCAGCTCCAAAAATGAGTAAAAATTAAAATCAGGACCACACTGTTAACAAGATGGCCCATCCCAGCTGGGCTACCCTAAGTAAGCAGACTGTAACCAAAAAAGAATCATTTCACTCATCATCAAAGGGACATTTTAAGTGCACCTCGGTACTTCTCTGTACTCTCATAAATAGGATGCTTCAGCTTTAACAATTTACTAGAATATACTTTTTTTTTTTATTTCAGATTTCATTCCAGGGTTGATAACACATTTTGGTAGTTTATCCAAAAAGTTTGTAAGAAAAGCACTGGACTATCACCTGATGACCCCATAGTGTCTTTGTTTTTTATTAAAGATTTTATTTGTTTTTGAGAAAGAAAATAATATATTACATACTCAATCAGCAAGCATGTAACATTCATTACAAATCACTAGTGGTTGTAACATGAACTCTTAACAAGATATAGCTATCTGTTTTAAGCAGGAAGAATCAAATATATAACAGAATAAATTCAAATGACAGAACCTTGAGACATTGTCAATATATTAAAACTGAATTCTGAACATTAGTGTATGAGTTATCAGAACATAGTGTGTCTATGATGTCATTATGTCACCATGACAACTGACTGTGATGTCACAAACAGCAACTGTGAGGTCTGTTGGAAACAGATGTTTTTGAAAGACTCAGTAAAATACGTACAGCACTATCTGAAATATTTAATAGACCAATGAGAAAAGAAAGTAAAAGAACATCAGAAAATATTAAAGTTAAATAATTGTTGGTGCTCAGCTTTTTATTTTAGTAGAGAGTTGCTCTTTAACTTTTTCACATTGATACATCAGTTCTGAATCTTTTCTTCTGCAAAGTATTCTATCTCATCTTATAATAAGTGTATTACACCTCATGTTATAAATAGCATATTATACCTCATGTTATACTTCATCAATACAATACTCTGATTGGCTTGTACCACTTACTGTCTCTAATGCTTGCCTGGGACATGGCTGAAAATGGATTTATTTGTCTCAATCCATTTTCTTGGTAATCAGTAATGTAAAAAATACAGTAAATAGGGAACATGTGTGATGGGTAGCAATACAAGGATCCCATGTGCTGTACTGCGTAAAAACCTAAATGGGTTCAAGGGTTGGAGTTTGCCCACAATTCCTTTGAAACTAAGGCAATTCTTTTCAGTGTTATCATAGAATCACAGAAATTTATGGCAGAAAAGGACCATTCAGCCCATCAAGTCTGCCCCTCCCTCTCCCCCTTAGTCCACCCTCCTCCTCCCACTTAGGGCTCCTCCCAATAACCCCATGTGCCTGTCCCATGCTTTTTGAAGCCTGTCACAGTCTCAGCCCCACCACATCCTCTAGGAGCCTGTGCCAGGATTCCACCACTCTCTCAGTGAAGAAGCATCCCCTCATTTTTCCCCAACACTCCCCCCCCCCGTAGTCTCATGCTGTGCCCACGTGTTTTGGAGCCTACCTTCCTCTGAAATAATCCCCCCACCTCCACTCTATGGATCCCTTTGACATATTTAAAGGTCTTGATCATGTCTCCCCTCTGCCTTCTGGTCTCCAATGTGTATAGCCCCAATTCTCTGCATCTCTGTTCGTATGGCTTGTCCTCCAGCCCCAGTACCATTTTGGTGGCTCTTCTCCGAACCCTTTCTGCCAACTCTATGTCCTTCTGGAGGTAAGGCCTCCAGAATTGGACACTGTACTCGAGGTGTGGCCTCACCAAGGCTTGGTACAGGGGCATCAGGACCTCCTTTCCCCTGCTTGTAATACCCCCACCTATACTTGCCAGCATTCCATACGCCCTCCCCACGACCCTGGTGCACTGCTTCCTCACCTTTAGGTCACTGGTGACTGTTATCCCCAGATCCCTTTCTTGATCCGTGCTCCTGATATTCTCCCCTCCCCCCAATCATGTATTCTACCTGTTGCCCATGTGTATTACTGCACACTTCTTGGTGTTGAATTCAGCTGCCAAGCATCCACCCACTGTCCCAGAGTCCCCAGGTCCTTCCGCATATATAACAGACAAGATAATAAACTAGTAACATGATGTATGAGACGTACATCTCTTCGACAAAATATGGTATGCTGGCACTTGAAATGTGAGGGAAAGGACACAGAATATGGAAGGGGGCTGATACTGTGACCGGCTTCAAAAAATCATGGGGCAGGTACATGGAGTAACTGGAAGGAACCCTAAGTGGGAGGAGGGTGGACTAAGGGGGAGAGAGAGGGGCAGACTTGATGGCCCAAAGGGTCCTTTTCTGCCACCAATTTATATGATTCTTTGATTCTATGAATATGGGGTACTTTTATTATTCTATCTAGCTATGGGCATGTTCATCTGTCTATCTACATCCATCTATCCAGTTGTCTGTCTTCTGTCTATCTACAGACATTATCTATCTATCTATCTATCTATCTATCTATCTATCTATCTATCTATCTATCTATCTATCTATCTGTCTATCTACCTATTTATCTATCTATTATATCTAGCTATTCTATCTATTAATTCTACCTAGTCTATCTATCTATCTATCTATTTATCATATTTTATTTAAACTTTGATAACTGGGAAAGACACACTGAGCCAAGGCTCGTTTCCAGGTGTGACCGGGGCGGAGAGAGAAAATGGGAGAGTAGAAAGAAATACATACAGAGAAATATAATGACAATTAAGTGAGAAAACAAGAAGATGGTTAAGCATGTTTTGGCCACAGTAGTGCAGATTATACAAACATGCTATAATTTACAATCATATGTATACAAACATAATACAATTTATAACTTTTGTGTAAGCATTTAAGAACAATATTAAATCAGGACTACAAAGTAAAACTGAAGTGATGTTAAGAAGTTGCTATAGGCAGTGGCAAGGTTCAGTAGGAAAAAGTTTGAGCAAACGTTTGAATGCTGGGAGCGAAGTGGCTTGACAGCAGTCAAACTAGAGTTTGTTCCAAAGGGACGGTAGACAAAAAGAGAAAGCAGATTGACCAGATACTGAGCAGGGGTGAGGGAGAGAGAAGGTATGAGACTCCTTGGTGTAGAGAGGGTAGGAAGAGGAACTGGCTAGGAAGACTAATGAGGTGAGATAGGAGGGAAGAAGTCCAAACCAGTATTTTGAAACAAAGGCTAAGGAGTGGGCCAGTTTGCATTGGTAGAGGGGAAAGATGGATAGGGAGGAGTAGAGAGAGCAGTGGTGGGGACTGGCTATATGTGAGGAGCGGGAGGATGGATAGGGAGGAGTAGAGGGAGCAGTGGTGGGGACTGGCTATATGTAAGGAGTGGGAGGATGGATAAGGAGGAGTAGAGGGAGCAGTGGTGGGGACTGGCTATATGTGAGGAGCGGGAGGATGGATAGGGAGGAGTAGAGGGAGCACTGGTGGGACTGGCTATATGTGGGGAGTGGAAGGATGGATAGGGAGGAGTAGAGGGAGCAGTGGTGGGGACTGGATATGTGAGGAGCGGGAGGATGGATAGGGAGGAGTAGAGGGAGCACTGGTGGGACTGGCTATATGTGGGGAGTGGAAGGATGGATAGGGAGGAGTAGAGGGAGCAGTGGTGGGGACTGGATATATGTGGGGAGCGGGAGGATGGATAGGGAGGAGTAGAGGGAGCAGTGGTGGGACTGGCTATATGTGGGGAGTGGGAGGATGGATAGGGAGGAGTAGAGGGAGCAGTGGTGGGGACTGGCTATATGTGAGGAGTGGGAGGATGGATAAGGAGGAGTAGAGGGAGCAGTGGTGGGGACTGGCTATATGTGAGGAGCGGGAGGATGGATAGGGAGGAGTAGAGGGAGCAGTGGTGGGGACTGGCTATATGTGGAGAGCAGGAGGATGGATAGGGAGGAGTAAAGGGAGCAGTGGTGGGACTGGCTATATGTGGGGAGTGGGAGGATGGATAGGGAGGAGTAGAGGGAGCAGTGGTGGGGACTGGCTATATGTGGAGAGCAGGAGGATGGATAGGGAGGAGTAGAGGGAGCAGTGGTGGGGACTGGCTATATGTGGAGAGCAGGAGGATGGATAGGGAGGAGTAAAGGGAGCAGTGGTGGGACTGGCTATATGTGGGGAGTGGGAGGATGGATAGGGAGGAGTAGAGGGAGCAGTGGTAGGGACTGGCTATATGTGGAGAGCAGGAGGATGGATAGGGAGGAGTAAAGGGAGCAGTGGTGGGGACTGGCTATATGTGAGGAGTGGGAGGATGGATAGGGAGAAGTAGAGGGAGCAGTGGTGGGGACTGGCTATATGTGAGGAGCGGGAGGATGGATAGGGAGGAATAGAGGGAGCAGTGGTGGGTCCAGAAAGGGGAGTTTGTGGTGAAGTGGCAGAACGCATTAAGGAGGGTGTCTAGTCTGGTAAGGGATGAGGGGGGCACAGTACCATATAAGATGTCCGCATAGTCAAGCACAGGAAGGATAGTTTTAGTGACCAGTTTACGTCACACATGCAGCACATCCATCTATCTATCTATCTATCTATCTATCTATCTATCTATCTATCTATCTATCTATCTATCTTTCTACCTATCCATCTATCTATCCATCTTTCTATCCATCCATCTATCCATCCATCCATCCATCTATCTAGCTATCTGTCTATCTATCTACAGACAGTATCTTTCTTTCTTTCTTTCTTTCTTTCTTTCTTTCTTTCTTTCTTTCTCTTTCTGGAGTACATAATGTGTTGCAGTAAAGGTTTTCTCCCAGGCTGAACATGTTCAACTGCAAGCAGTTCATTTCCAGGTGTATTCTGGAAGACAGGTACATTGAAGATCCGGTAACTGGTTTATAGTGCAGTAAGAAGACAAACATTGAGGTGCACACAGTGACTAAAACTAAGGCAGTGCAAACACCCAGCACAGGTACAGAAGGGAGGTAGAGGTCAGCAGCAGAAAGCGCATGAGTCTTGTACAAAATAATTACACTGTAAATACAACGTGCTTACAAGTGGGTAACAAGTGAGGGGGAAGTGAAACCAGCCTGGTCAGTGAAAGAGATGGTAATGGCAGGGAATCATAAAATAACATTCTAACTGAAACTGGCATTTGGAAACCAATATCAATATTGTTCTTATTCACCAAGTATTGCTGCTACTGCAGAATTTACACTTGCGAGGTTGTTCCACACTTTATTCTCTGCACAAACAATTTGTTTGTATTTATTTTATTTTTTTACTCATTTTTTACCAAATGTTATTCAAATGTTCTGCTACTATGTACTGTGCTGCTGTTCTTCCACTCTCCCCCACCAGGTCGCGCCTGGAAATGAGCCTTGGCTGAGTGTACCTCTCCTAGTCACCAAAATTTCAAATAAATAAATAAATAAAGGTGGTAGGAGGAGCAATGGTGAAAGTTGAACGATAGGGAGAGGAGTGAAAATGGGAGTGAAGGTCAAAAGCCTCTGACACAGCGTGACTTGCATGTTATGACTTTTAAACGTCTACACTGGTGTAATACGTAGCAATATTAATTTGCTTTGATTTAGAATTTGTTGTCCAGAATTGGCACAATGAGCTGAGGCTGATTTCCAGGCCAGATTCAGGAGTGATTATCATTAAAGAAGGTCATTACAAGAAAATAAAAGTAATACAGTAACAAAGTAACCAAACCAGTTAAAAGCCGAAAGTCGGAAGGTAAGAACAATAAATGCATTGTAGAAAGGGAGCAGTCAAGAGCAGGATTTGACATCAGACTGAATACCATCCCTCTCTACTGTCCGCCACTGTTTTTCTTTATTTCAAATTTGTTAACCGGGAACCCAGAATACACAACTAACACACAGCCATTTAAACAAATACACAATACATAATCACAATACAAATATCAAATTATGACATTTACACTGAGAACTTTCTATGCAAAATTAATTGCCCCATTTTGTTTTTAAATGACTCGTATGTCTTAGACCAGTAAAAATAAGCAGGTAGCAAGTTAGGAGGGATGTCCCTCCTTTAACCCTTCAGAAATGCTCTGCCCCACAATGAAACGGTGCTGCCCACACAAAGGAAGTGCAGTAAACTCAGACTTTATAAACATACGAATCTGCCAACAGAAACAGGCCTCATGGTCTGTCAGCGGGATGGAGAGCCACCCAGGACGGGGAATAAAGAAAGTACAAAAAAATGTCTGCTCAAATGTGCAGCTGGCTCCCTCCCCTCTCACCCTGTCCCATCCCCTTTTAAAACTGTCCACCATCCTACAGGATACCACCTCCTCGAGCAGAAAGTACAAAGTAATTACTTTGGTTTTAAGTTTATTCTAGGAAACCTCCATTGAGCAGGCTCATTCACAAGGAGGTCCTATACACATACAGCAGCTTATAGAAATACAGGAAGATCATTCAAATAACAAGAACACATAACAACATTACATAACATTTTGTAGAAAAAATAAGCTGAAAGGGCTATTCGTTAAACAATATACAGAGATGCACAGTCAGATGTAGATGAGTGTACTTTAAAGCAGAAATTCTTAACGTTTAGTGATGATAAAGCAAAATGAAACTTTCAATAAATAAAAGCACTGGTTTCTGCAGTGTTCTGCACTAGCAGAGTCACGTTTGATGGTGTGTGCCTAATTTTGAGGGCCACTATCCCATATTGTCCATCATTTTGAGTGTCTGAGTGTCTATGTCCTTCATATCAGTGACAAAAGTTTAAGAGGTATGCTGAATGCAGCAGGATACAAGAAGGGAGGGAGCAGGGGGAGGGACAACGGTGATGTTAACTTTTAAGGCACCCTTTCTAGTAGACTCAGGGTGACATACAGGGAAAATATCATGATAAAATGCAATATTAATTAATGAGTAAATACCAAATACAGCAGGCATGAATATGATGACTACAACTAACTAAAACAATAGTCAATTTAAAAAAAAAATGTTTTTTGTTATTTTTTTTTAATTTCTCTTTTACACCTTCTCACTACGTACGGTCTCCACTCCTTCGGGAGACACAATGTGGTATCCCCGCACACACGGCCTACTTGCTTTTCCAATCGGTCCACATAGAGCCTTGTTTGTACCCTCCAGGCGGGTACTGGGCGGGGCGGGTCACCTCAAATACATCTCAGTTTCGTGAGACTCCCAGGCAGTCAGGCAGGCTCGTGGGCAATCAGGGTCTTTACTGTGGTGCTCCGTAATCTAGGAGACCGTATGTTGTTTTTCCTTGTTCTGTGGAGGAGTGGCTCGCACCCAATGTTATGGCATCACTGCCGATGTCGCCACTCCCCTGCCCCTGAAACTAGCTCCACACTTGCAGAGCCCCAGGCCTCCATCAGGGGCTAGCCAAGTGCTGACCCCTCCCACCCTCCTGGGAGAGGAGAGCTGTCCATTGGATGCTTGATCCTCTCCCTCCCTTGCCGACCCCTGACGGCCCGGGCTCATTCCTGAACCCGGGTCGCTGGCATAGCACGAGGTGTGGCATCTGGTGCCTCAACCCTCAGCACCACCGGGCCGGCTAAGTTTTTTTAATGCACCCTTAAAAGCTTCCACCAAGTGGACAAAATAAATGTGTGTGTGTGTGTGTGTGTGTGTGTTGGGAGGTGAGAATTCCACACAGTCCATGCAGCCACCCTGAATGCTCTGTGCCCCAATAGCTTTAGAAGGGATCAGGAGGCTGGAAGTAAGGGGGAGAGGAAACAGAGCCTGTTACCCCGGGGGGGGGGGGTTACAAGTAAGGGTGGGGAAATACATTGATATAAAATTGTAAATCAGCAAAGTAAAGATTAAATGGTGAAAAAATACAAATTGCAAACACAGTAAATACAGTACCGAGTGGGTAACAGTCAAGACTGCAATTTGCAATGAGATAATACTGAATGTATTAGGAAGGGATGAAGAAACAATGCACGGTGGTGTAAGAGATTGAGGGGGAGAGGGACTGTGTCAGAAAGCAGGGGAAGGGGTCACTGAAAGACCCAGCTGCAGTGCAGTGTGTGACCCTGCAGGTGACTTGAGTACAGAAACGAGTTCCTCAGGATTTGCTTCCCATCTGTTTGGGCCATGGTGGTGGGTAGGCACATAACCTTCCTTTCCCCCCTTTTCCTATTCCCAAATCTGTTCCCCCTCACAATCAAGTCCAACCACAAGTCATTTCCTCCTATTCTGGGGTCCTCTACCACCTTCCTTGGGGTCTCCACTATGGAGGGCCCCCACATCGTCTCTGGTCACTACTGCCGGTGCCTCCTCCTGGCAGCCCAGCCCTGCCAGACCACAGCAGTTGCCACTTGGTAGTGTGGTGCAGCTGGGGACTGCTGCTGTCAGGCTGAGGTGCCACAGCGACCCCTTCAGTGGGCCAAGGAAGCTTGCTCTGTCTGACAGACTTCGCTGCGTGCAGCTGAGGCCACTACAAAGGTTCCGCCAAATGCCAGTGAGGAAGCCAGTTCTGGAAGAAAATGTGAGAAAAAACACATGTGGTCTTCATAACAGCCAGGGTCCCCAGCTTTGCAACTCTCAAACAAGCAGCCACTGTATCATAGTTCAGAAATATACTATTGGGGGGGGTGAGCAACCCTCCCCTTACAGCCCCCACCATGGAGGTGATGCTTTGGAGATGGTTAGCCTTAAGAAGAGACCTAGAGGTAATGCGAACCCCAGGCCTGATCAGGGTAGATCCCTGGGAGAGCAGGGTGCATCCCTGGAACAAATGTGCAAAGGCTTGAAACAGTGCTAAGTGAAAGAAAAAAAAAGCAGGGGGAGGGATGTCAGTGGTGGAGATGGGACTGTGACTTAGGGCAGGAGGTATGAAGAGGGGGTAGTTGCAGGTGCAATTGTGAACAGAGGGTTCTTATAGGAGAGCTTTATAAGACGGAGTGGAGTATTACGGGGGGTATTTGGGGGGTATAAGAGAGGATAATGCAGATTGTCCAGCTGAGGTTTTGCAATGGGGAGTCAGAAAATGTGGGAGTCAATAGATCAGAGGGCACAGAAGAAAGGGAGGAAGGGATGGGGGAGAAGGAGACAGAAAAGATAACTGGCAGGAGCTGGATCAGAAATGGATAAGAAGGGGGCATAGTGGGAGAGGTTTCTACCCTTAAGTGAGTGTAGCAGGAGAGTGCATGGAGGGTAGGCAAGAGCATATAATGCAGTTTGCAGTTAAATACATTATCCTAAGCCCCCTTGGTGACACAGTACAGCACATTACACATAGACTCATGAGGACTGAAGAGTCAAACTGGCAGAGGTTAAGGAGCACAGCAGAAGTGATCAGACCCTTAGGGAGCGATGGTTAGACAACACTGTGCCATTTAATCCACTTTTGATTGTCTTATGGAGTACCATCGGTCTGCTCTCTCTCTCTCTCGCTCTCTCTTGGTCTCTCTCTCTCTCTCTCGGTTTCTCGGTCTTTCTGTCTCTGTCTCTCTCTGTCTCTCTCTCTCTCTGTCTCTGTCTCTGTCTCTCTCTCTCTCACTCTCTCTTGGTCTCTCTCTCGGTTTCTCGACCTGTCTCTCAGTCTCTCTCTCTCTCTGTCTCTCTCTTGGTCTCTCTTTCTCAGTCTCTCTCTCAGTCTCAGTCTCTCGGTCCTCTCTCTCTCTCTCTCTCTCTGTCTCTCTCTCTCTTTCTCGGTCTGTTGGTCTCAGTCTCTCTCTCTCTCTCTCTCTCTCTCTCTGTGTCTCTCTCTCGGTCTCTCTTTCTTCTCTCTCTCTCTCTCTCTCTCTCTCTCGCTGTCGTTCTCTCGGTGTCTCTCTCTCTCCCCCCGTCTCTCCTCTCTCTCTCTCTCTCTCTCTCTCTCTCTCTCGCTGTGTCTCTCTCTGTATCTCTCTTTCTCTCTCTGTCTCTCTCAGTCTCTTTCTTTTTTTCTCTCTCTCTCTCTCTGTCTCATTCTCTTGATCTCTCACTCTCAGTCTCTCTCTCTCTCTCAGTCTCTTTCTTGGTCTCTCTGTCTCTCTCTCAGTCTTTCTCTTTCTCTCTCTCTCGGTCTCTCTCTCTCGGTATCTCTCGGTCTCTCTTGGTCTTTTTCTCTCTCAGTCTATCTCTCTCTCTCTCAGTCTGTCTCGCTCTCTCTAGGTCTGTCTGTCAATCTCTCAGTCTCTCTCTCTATCGGTATCTCGCTCTTTCTGTCTCTGTCTCTCTGTCTCTCTGTCTCTCTCTCTCTCTCTCTCTGTCTCTGTCTCAGTCTGTCGGTCTCTTGGTCTCTCTCTCTCTCACTCTGTCTTGGTCTCTCTCTCTCTCGGTCTCTCTCTCTCAGTCTCTCTCTCTCTCTCTCTCAGTCTGTTTGTCGGTCTCTCTCTCTCAGTTTCTCTCGCTCTCTCAGTCTCTCTCTCTCTCTTGGTCTCCTTCTTGGTCTCTCTCTCTCTCTCTGTCTCTCTCTCTCTCTCTCTGTCAGTCTCTCTCTCTCTGTCTCTCTCTCAGTCTCTCGCTCTTTCTGTCTCAGTCTCTCGCTCTCTTTCTCTCTCTCTCTCTCAGTCTCTTTCTCTCTCTGTCTCAATCTCTCTCTCTCTCTCTTTGTCACGGTCTGTCGGTTTCTCTCTCGGTCTCTCTCTCTCTATCTCGGTCTCTGGGTCTCTCTCTCTCTCTCTCTCTCTCTCTCTCCTCCCCCCCATCTGTCTCTCTCTCTCTCTCTTTCAGTCTCGGTCTCGCTGTCTCTGTCTCTCGGTCTCTCTGTCTCTCCCTTGGTCTCTCTCTCTCTCTTTCTCGGTTTCTGTCTCGGTGTCTATCTCTCAGTCTCTATCTCTCTTGGTCTCTGCCTCTCTCTCTCTCTCTCTCTCTCTCTCTCTCTCGGTCTCTCGGTCTCTCTCTCTCTCTCTCGCTCTCTCTCTTGGTCTCTCCCTCTTTTGGTCTCTCTCTCAGTCTCTGTCTTTCTCTCTCTCTCTGTGTCTCTCTCTTAGTCTCTCTCTCTCGGTCTCTCTCTACTGGGTCTTTCTCTCGATCTCTCTCAGTCTCTCTCTCAGTCTCTCTCTCTCAGCCTCTCTCTCTTGGTCTCTTTCTTTCTGTCTCTCTCTCTTTGTCTCTCTCTCTCTCTCTCTCCTCACCCCCATAGTAAGGGACTGGTAGCAACTGATGTTAGAAGATTGAAGAATGGTGATTGCCATTTGAAGATTCAAGTGACACCTGGATGTGGATCAAAAATACTTTTTTAAACCAAAAGTACATGACTGTAGAATCTTCCCAATGTTTACCAGGACTGTAATGTTCCTTTACTGTTTGCATAATCTTTCCTTGTAACACCTCATGATTTTATGCAGCCTAAATGTTCTGTATGTATATGTGCAAGTTGCCTTGACCTGGACCCCAGGTATGACTGAAAATGAGCCAGTAGCTGGCCCAGTGGCACTGAGGGTTGAGGCGCTGGTCACCATGCTGGCGACCCGTGTTCAGGAATGAGCACGGGATGCCGTGGGTCAGCAGGGAGTAGATGGATCATGCATCCAATGAACTGCGCTCCATCTCCGGGTGGGGGGACCAGCAGCTGGTGCATGCCTGACCCCTAGCAGAGGCTGGAGCTTGACAACATGGAGCCATAAGAATGTGGGGTGGGAGCACAGCAGATGCTTGACATGGGCGCACACAGGAGCGTGCACAACCCCTGTTGCAGGCGTCATTGCACGCCGTGCTCCCGTAAGGGGAGAAAACGGAAATGGTGGCAGCCAGGTCCTGTGGCTTGATAGCCATCTGCCCTGCATGCGCTGTCTCCACGGGCACCACCTGATCCAGATCTGTGCCTGGTGGGGAGTTGGGGGCTCCCTCGCCTCCCCGCCATGGGGGGGTAAGCTGTGGGGGAGTACAAGGTGGTGGCTCAAGATGAGATCAGTGCATGCAGCCAGCGGCCAGAGAAGGAGGAGTGGAGAAGGAACCAACCGATTGGGGGGGTGGTCACAGGAGAAAAAAGTAAGAGGAAAAAAATATAGAAAATAAGCCACTGGCTCAGGTCTCTTACCTGGTTAACCTCAATCAATCATTCAATCAATCAATCAATCAATATCAGGCCTTCTGTTTGGGTATATCTGGATCCAGTTAGGCTGCTTCGGCAAGGGAGTGAAAAGAGAACACACGGAGGTGAAAATGGAGGGAAACGATCAACTGAATAAAATGTGTTTATTCTGCACATGCTTAAAGCTTGGACCATGTGATGCAACAGGCAGGAAAAACCAGGTTGTCTTTCTAGTACTATGCTTTATTGCATATATACCTACTATCTGATTCTGTATTCTCCCAATTGTATCCCCCTCCCAGGTCACACCTGAAAGTATGCCTCGGCTCTGTGTGCCTATTCCAGTCAACAAAGGCCTATTCTGATCAGCAAATCCTTCTTTGCAACTAAGCTTTGGAACTCACTACCATTCAGAAAACTGTCAATTGTTCAAGACTGAACTTAGGGAATAGATATCACTGGAAAATTCTTGCTCTTGTGTCTGACCGGTTAGACTAGAGAAGTGGCCTGGCATTTGGCAGCTGGGGTTCAACACCAAAAAGTGCAAAGTTATACACTTAAGGGTGAAGATTCCAGAGCCCAAATACTGGTTGGGTGGTGTACAGGTCACCAGGTCTGAGGAAGAAAAGGACCTGGGGGTTATCATTAAGAGAGACCTGATGCACTCGGTACACTGCAGAAGAGCAGCAGCAAAAGCAAATTGGATGCTGGGCTGCATAGCCGGGGTATTTAAATGCCCGTATTAAACCCCTAATTCCGCCAGAGGACCTGCCGTCACTGGTGCATGCCTTTGTTACATCCAGACTCGAATACTGTAATGCTCTCTACCTCGGGGTCAGTGGAGGAAATCTCCACTAGCTGTAGCTAGTACAGAATGCAGAGGCCAGGCTGCTGATGGGGCTGTTAAGGCCCTGTCATGTGACCTCGGTCCTGCGGGGTCTGCACTGGCTGCCGGTCAGGTGGAGGATTCTCTTCAAGGTGGGCTTGCTCATCTACAAGGCCCTATACAGATCTGGCCCTGGCTACATGTTAGACCTCCTTACTCCTGCTGTCCCGGCCTGCTCCCTTCATTCTTCCACTGGGGTCTCCTAGTGGTTCTGAGGACCAGGCTGAAAACTTCAGGTGACTGTTTATTCAGTGAGGCTGGTCAATTCCTTTGGAACTCACTGCCAAGACCTTTGAGGGAGGCACTGACAGTGGAAGCATTCAGGAGGGGCCTAAAGACTCATCTTTTTAGCCTAGCTTTCCCTGCTAATTTCTTTTTTTTAACTTTATTTGTTCACCTTTGGACTGGGGCATCTCTCAGAAGTACCCTCTCTGTCTGCCCTCTACTCCCCACCAAGACTCTCCTCCTAAGAACCCCCCCCCCACAGGACTTCCCAGCCCCCTGAATCACCCCTTGGGGGAGGGCCTGCCTCACCTACCTGGCAGCTTTTTCTGTGAATTAGAGGGTCCATCCTGTGGGTGGCACCTGGGGACATCAGAGAGAGGGTCCGGTGTTGGGGATGTGGGGCTTAGACCACTGGGTTCCTCATTGTCTCCCCAGTCCTCCAGGGCTTTTTCTATATCATTTCTCCCCTCAGAGCATGGACATGCAATGGTGTCCATAACGTGATGCACCAACACCTGCTGCCACCCTGCCTCCTGTATCCACAAGCACCGTATGTTCCAGCACTGCCCCTAGTCAACACCAGGAGCTGCACGGAAGTGGTGCTGACCCCAAATCCCTCCCCAAAAAGGGAGAGCAGTCCTCCAGATGCTTGATCCCTTCCTTTCAGTGCTGACCCCTGGTGACCTGAGTCCATCCCGAACCCAGGTCACCAGCGTGGCACGAGATGTGGTATCCAGTGCCACCGGGCCGGCACCCTGCTAATGTTTTTTAACTTATACAAACATTTTTTTTATGATTTTATTTGCTTTTTGAATTGTTTAAATAATCTGAATGTTTTTACCACCCTGTCTAAATTGCTCAAACTGTCTTACTGTATGGTGCCCAGAGCCTCCAGGATTGGGACCAAACAAATAAAATATTACTTACTTATTTACTGTTACCAGCAGGAAGGTGGAGGTCACAATACCATTGTACAGGTCACTGGTAAGACCGCATCTTGAGAACAGTGTGCAATGTTGGTGCCTTATCTTAAGAAGAATGTCTACTTGCTGAAGACAGGCCAGAGAAGGGTGGCCAAGTTGATTCAGGGCCAGCTGGGCAAGCCCGTTGAAGAGAGGCTCAAAGGCTCAACGTGTACTACCTTGATGACGGGGGGGAGGGGGATGAATGAGACCGTCAAATACTTTAAAGGTATTAATAGGGTAACTACGGTGGGCCTCTTCAATCTTAGTGGGCCTAAGTCCATAAAGCTGAAAGGGGGAAGATTCAAGAGAGAGATGAGGAGGAACTTTTTTACTGAGAGAGTGGTGGCCAAGTGGAATGAATTGCTTGAGGAGGTGGTCTCCCAGAAAATGGTGGATAGCTTCAAGACAGGATAGGACAAAATGAAGAGGAAAGTTGCTATGGGGGAGGGGGGACTGAGGTGGGTCAGGGGATTGGGGGGGGGCAGGTCCTATTGTAGGCATAGAGAGGACCTGTATGCTTGAGTGGACAAAATAGACCATAAGGCCCTTATCAGCTGGCATCTTCATATGGTCATATGATCCTTCAGTTCATCTGAACAGGTAGACAAGACCTTGGTTTACTGTCTCAACCAAAGGACGGCATTCTCTGAGAGTACAGCATTCCCTCAGTACCGTACTCAGGTGCCTATGGTATGAACCCAGTCCTGCTGTGGAACATTGAAATGTAGAACTTATCACCAGATAAGGGCCGCTTGGCCCAACTAGTCTGTCCATTTTTTGTTATTTTCTACCTTCATTTGTGCTGCAGATCCTACTTGATCTACAGTGCTGTCCCCCCCCCCCCTTACACCTATGATTTCCTTGTGCCTGTCCCAAGCATTTCTGAACCCCACCACTGTTTTTGGCCCCATCACCTCTACGGGAAAGCTGTTCCAGGAATCCACCACCCTTTCTGTGAAGAAGTGCTTCCTCACATCTCTCCTGAATCTAACCCCATGCACTTCCATGGCATGTCCCCTTGTTCTAAAGTACCTTTTTCTCTGAAAAATACTACCCTCCTGTGCCTTATTAACCTCCACAAGGTATTTAAAGGTCTCTATCATATCCCCCTCCTCCATCCTCTCCTCCAGGGTGTACATATTGAGCTCTTTTAGCCTCTCCTAATTGGGCTTTTAATGCAGACCTGCACCATTTCAGTAGCCCTCGTCTTGACTGCCTCCACTCTGTCTTTGTCCTTCTTGAGATGTGGTCTCCAGAACTGGACACAGAACTTGAGGTGGGGTCTTACCAACGATCTATATAGGGTCAACACCACCTCCCTCCTTCTGCTGATGATACCCCTTCTTATGCATCCCACTAGCCCTCCTGACTGCCTTGTCACAATGCCTGGCCACCTTTAGGTCTCCTGATATGATTACCCAGGTCCCTTTCCTGCTTGGTCATTGTCAGTATCACTCCACCCATTTGGCTCTCTGCCCCTGGTTTCTATGGCCCAAGTGCATTATTTTGCACTTTTCTGCATTAAAGGTCAGCAACCTTGACCACTCCCTCCACTTTTTTCAGATCCCTGTCCATCCTTTCCGCCCCCCCCCCGGAGTATCCACTCTGTTGCAGATCTTGGTGTCATTCACTAAGAGGCAGATCTTGCCTTCCAGCTCCTCTGCTATGTCACTTATAAAGACATTAAAGAGGACCAGCCCAAGCACTGAACCCTGAGGTACTCCACGGGACATCCTCCCTCCTCAGAGTGAACACTGTTTATCACTAACCTCTGTGTCCTATCCCCTAACCAGTTTCTTACCCAGGTTACCACTTTATTGCCCACCCCCAAGCTACCTAACTTGCTTACCTGTCTCCTATGTGGTACAGTGTCAAAAGCCTTGCTGAAATCCACGTAGGCCACATCCACTGCCCCTCCCTGATCCAACTCCTTGGGACACCCAAAGAAATCTATCAGATTTGTTTGACATGACCTTCCCCCATGAATCCATGCTGCCTCAGATCCTGTAACTCGATGGAGTCAAGATATTCCATGATCCTTTCCTTTAGTAGTGTTTCCATTAATTTTCCCCCTACCGATGTCAGGCTGACAGGCCTTTAATTGGCCGCCTCTTACCTGCTACCACTTTTGTGCTGTGGGACTACATCTGCTCTTCTACAGTCCTCTGGAACCACTCCGGTCTCCAGTAATCTGTTAAATAGGTCTATCAGAGGTGCGGCTAGTACCTCCCTGAGCTCCCTCAGCACCCTTGGATGTACCCCGTCTGGTCCTATAGCTTGGTCTACCTTCAGGTTAGTGAGTGCTTTCCAGATTCTCCCCTCAGAAAAATGACTAGTGTCCGTCTCCCTCCTATCTCCTGTGCTTTTTCATGGTTCCTCTCCTCCTCTTCCACTTTGAACACTCAGCAGAAGTATTTTTTTCAAGATATCTGCCTTTTTTAGTCCACCTCTACACAGTCCCCCCATTTAACCATACAATCCCTCCCTTTGTCTTCCTTGTTTGCTAACATATAAAAAAAAGTGTTGTCCCTTTTTGATACTTCCTGAGCTGTTCTTTCCTCAGTTTGCACCTTAGCACTCCTTACTGCTTTTCCTGCCTCCCACTGTTTTTCCTGATACACTTCCTTATCCTCCTATCTCTCTGGGTCTCCTTATGCCTTCTGAATGCTACCTTTTTAGCCTTTACCTTTCCTGCCACGTTTTTCAAGAACCATAGCAGTCTCCTCTTCCTTCTGCTTACTTGCTTGATGCAGAGGTTTGTTGCTTTCACTATGCCCTCTTTTAGCTTGGCCCACTGTTCCTCCAACCCCCTCAGGTCATCTCCCCCTGCCAGGTCATTCCTGATGCATTCACCCATCTTTATAAAATCAGCTTTCTGAAGTCCAAGACTCTCACCATCGTGTGGTTGGATTCTGAAGCTGTTCTTATGTTGCACCACACTGAATGATGATCACTGGTCCTCAGATGGCTTCCCCCCTTGATGTCTGCAATACTGTGCCTGTTAGTAAGTACTGGGTCCAGTATTGCCCCATCATCAGTAGGGTCACTAACTAGTTACCCGGGGAAGGCCCCCTGCAGGGAGTCCAGGATGTCCCTGCTTTTAGCTGAAGCCACAACTGGAAGGCTTCAATCTACATCCAGCAGACTGAAGTCCCCCACCAGCAACACCTCTCCCTTTTCATCCATTTTGCCAATTGCTTCTAACATGCGAACATACAAAAAATACCAACAGAAACAGGCCATTTCAGTCTATCTAGTCTGCTCGAGTGTGCAGGTCTCAGACAAAATTACTGGAACAGCCCCTCCCTTCCACATGGAGTCTTCCTCCTTCCACCTCTCATCCCCCCTTCTTTTCTTCCCAACCATTATGACTCTCTCTTTCACTCTGTCCCAGCCCCTTTTAAAGCTGGTCACTGTTTTCGATGATACAACCTCCTCCATTCCACTTGAACACCACTCTTTCTGTGAAAAAGTGCCTTCTCCTTTCCCTTTTGAATCTTCCCCCCATTAATTTTAGACTGTGTCCCCTAGTGGACCCATTCTCCCTGAGGTTGAGTATGCCATCCGTATAAGGTACGTGAAGTTTTCAATCTTGTCCCCACTCTCTCTTCTGTCCTCCAGGGAATACATGTTAAACTCCTGCAGCCTCTCATAGGGTTTATCCTGCAGGCCTTGGATCATCTTAGTTGCCTTACGCTGCACCCCCTCCAGTAATTTGATGTCCTTTTTCAGATATGGGCACCAGAACTGCACACAGTACTCCTAGGGCGGTCTCACCAACAACTTGTACAATGGCAGGATGACTTCCCCTTTCATGGAGGTGAGTCCTCTGGCAATACATCCCAACATCCTGTTGTCCCTTGTGGTGATTACCCCTAGGTCCTTTTCCTCCTCAGAACTGGACACCTGTAACCTTCTCAACCAGTAACTGACCCCTGGGTTCTTAGCTCCCAGGTGCAGGACCTTGCACTTCTTGGCATTGAACCCAGCTGCCATATACCTGACCACTTCTCAAGCCTAGCCAGCTCCTCCCTGAGCTCCTGTCTCCCCTCCTCTGCGTCCACACTCCACAAAGCTTAGTGTCATCTGTGAACAGGAAGATTTTACCTTTGACCTCATCTGCTATGTCACCAATAAAGATATTAAGCAATACTGGACCCAGCACTGAGCCCTGTGGAGCCCCACTGGTTACAGGCCTAGGCTTTGAGAGTTCCCCCTACTACCACCATCTGGTTTCTGTCTTGTGGCCAGCTCTTGGCCCACCCCACCTGCTTCTTCCCAACTCCCAGGTCCTGCAGCTTACTGAACAGTCTCCCATGTGGCACAAAGTCAAACTCAGATTCAGGACATCAACCGCCTGTCCCTTGTCCACAGTCCCTGTGACCCAGTCAAAAAAGTCTACCAGGTTAGTCTGGCAGGATCTCCCTAAAACAAATCCATGTTGCCTTTCACCCCTGAAGACCATTAACTTCCAGAAAGTCCACTAGTCTCTCCTTTAGTATGGTCTCCAATAATTTGCCTACAATGGAGGTTAGCTGACTGATCTGTAGTTATCTGGTTCATCCCTGGGTCCATATTTCCCTAGCTAACTCCTCCCCCTGCACTGGAGGCCTTTAGATCATGCCTGTCTGAATAGTAGCTCAGTTTCCTGATGTGAGGGTGACCCACAATATCTCTGATCCCCCCCCAAATTCCCTGTATTTCAGTTGCCTTTATGCTTTCCTTCACATAAGGCACCACACCCCCGCCTTTCCTTCCCACCCTGTCCTTTCTGAACAGTGTGTAGCCTGGTATGGCCATGCCCCAGGCATGGTTGTGAGTGCACCATGACCCAGTAATGACCACAATATCCAGGCTGACCTCTCCAGGCATGGTTGCCAGTGCACCATGACTCAGTAATGACCACAGTATCCAGGCCGACCTCCCCAGGCATGGTTGCCAGTGCACCATGACTCGCTAATGACCACAGTATCCAGGCCGACCTCTACCATGACGGCCTCTAGGTCTGGGACATTATTCCTGGTCTTCTAGTATTAGCACACATGGCCTTCCAGATTTTATTAGCTCTTTGCTTGTTGATCCCCCCTTTTTCTTTTTGTCCCCTCTTCCTCCCCCTTTTTCTTTTCATCCCCTCTTCCTCCCCCTTTCCCTTTGACTGCTTTTCCCCCCTTTCTCCTTTGCTAACCCTCTGCTTGTTCAATTTACTTGCACACTGGTGGGACTTTCTCCCCTCGGGATCTCCCTACTATCTATCTCAGATTCGGGAGGGCAGTTTCTGCCTCCCCTTTGTCCTCCACCATCCTCCTGAGTTAGTTTAAATGTTCATCAAAGTAACATCTAAACAATCCACTGAGAACTGTGGTTCCCCTCCTAGATGGATGCAGGCCATCACCTCTATATAGATCCTTATCCCCTCCAGGTGGGCCCCCAGTCCCCAAAGTAGCTATACCCCTCCTCTCTGCACCATTCCTTCAACCATGAGTGAAAGGCCTTGGTGTGGAGATCCCTCTCCTTCCCCCCATCATAGACGGGCAGCACCGCTGCAATAGCTACCGAGTATGCTACCTCATAGCCCCAAGTGACCAGCGTTTCATTGGTCATATCCACACAAAGTAACATTTAAACCCTCAGACCAGCACAGATTTTGCAAAAACCAGCAAAATGCACAAGCAGAGTGACTTAGGCCAGGCTGGGTAGAATCTGAAAAGGGCACAAGTTGGATCCTCAGGCTCCAACCCTCTCAGAAACTCTGTCTGCACTCAAATGAGATCTAGTGTGAGCTGGGGTTATGCTGGGTGTATTAAGATGTTCTAAAAAATATTATAAGCAGCTTTCCTAATTGCATCCAGTCAAAGTGGCCTGCCTAGTCACTGTAGGACCTGACTCACTGCAAAGGAGATCTGGTGTGGACTGGGTTGAAATCGCATCCAGTGTCAAAAGTGGCCCACCTAAGTGACACTCTTTAAGGACCTGACTGCAAAATCATTTTCCAAAATCCACACCCCCCCCCACTCAGCCACATCTGGACCAGCATTCCAGTTGTTGAAACTTGGGACCAATGTACCTGTCTAAGACCTCTTCCCAATTTCCTAAACTCCTCCTGCACTATTCCCGCCCCACCCCATGCCAGGTCATGTGTCCCCAGGTGGACAGTGACATCCGGCCCCCCTTACTTCCTGCTGCCCTAGTGATCCATAAGATACACTTCCCATCCTTCCAGGCCATGGTGTTGGGTAGGCACCTGACCTCCCTCTCCACACACCCCCTTTCCTATTCCCAGCTCTATCCTCCAGACAGTTGAGTCCCACACCAGAAATTGCTTCCTTCTCCTCTGAGGTTCTCTTCCACCCTCCTTGGGGTCTCCATGAGAGAGGCCCCCCACATCCTCACTGGCTACTGCAACAGATGCCTCCTCCTGGCAGTCCCACTCTGTCAGAGTGGCGTATGAATTTTGTAGTGGTACCAGTTGAGGAATGTGCTTGCGACCTACCCACCCCCAGCCTTGCAGATACCATCACCCCCACTGTCCTTGAGGCGCCCGTAGTCCAGCTGCTCCTCTTATCAGGCATCCTTTGAGGTAATGGTGTCAGACTTGGTGGCCCCTAAGTGGGGGAGAATGTCCCCTGACTCTCAGTCAGTTCATCCCAGAGTCTAGCAACCTCCTCCGTCAACCCAGAGAGGTGCGTGCAGATGGAGCAGCACCGCAGTCTCCAGAAAGTCTCCCTGAAGACTGCCATCTCACAACTACCACATTGTACCACTCCCCACATTCCCTATTCCTGCTCTCCCTGTATTTCCTGACATCCTGTCCAAGACCCCAGTAAAGGCTAAGCTGAGCGCAGTATGAGTTACTACGGTACAACACACAGCCCTTTCATTGACTACCCTAGGTATGTTATACACACAGGTATGGTATAAATACAAATACTAAGACAGGTTTTTTTGTTCCTTCTTCCAGACAATATAGTACCCCCCTACCTAGATATTAGTCTAGCAGCAAGTGAAGTTCCCCAAACCATGACCTGTACCAGTCAGCTACCATGCAGCCCAGAGCCACACTCCATGATCCAACAATCCTACAAACTGTACAGGTGTACCTGGGTTCCCACAGACAGGGTTCCTGGCCATTGGCTGTGTCCTTGGCTGACTCTGAATAGATTCCAATCGATGTCCTTTGCGCTCATCCTTAGCATGAGGACCACAAGTGGGAGGACCGCTTGTCGTTAAGGGTAGTAAGAGGAAATAAGCCACACAGTTGATTGGAGGGGCTCTGTGTGTGGGGGGGTGGAGTTACCTGCCTGTTGGTTCAGTGGGGAGGGGAGAGTCCTGGAGCCTTCTCAGGTGGACGTTCTTTCTGTCTTTCTGTCTCTCGCTCTCTTTGCTGCCCACTGCTCCTGAATTCATGCTTTAGTGCAAGAATGAGAGCCACTGTTTACTAGACTAGAACCCACAACCTTCTGGCCCAGAGATGGATGTGCTACCGGCTGAGCCACATTGACAGCCAGTTATGAGACCCTAATCTATTGTTCAATCTCTGTACTCCAACCAAGATACATCCCTACACAAAAATCACTGTCATTCTCTGGGCCTTTAGCAGCAGAAGAGCTAAAACTATTTCACGCTGCTTCCTTCCTTCACTGTATGATGTGACTTTAGGAAACTTGGGGACGAAACAACAGTGAAAAAAACAACAAAGTGGCACAGTACATTTCAACCTCATTTTTATTTAACAAAGAGTATTATCAACACTCTATTTGGCAGCAAATGCACAGTGTTCTCACCTTCTGCCCACTGAAGGCATCTTCAAAGCACAGAATCTTCAATACTTAGGGTAAAAAATCACATGCTAATCTGCTTCTTGTCTGTTGTATTGTTTCATTAACTGTGGTAAGGATTTCAAACAGCAGAAATCCCATTTGCTCTGATGCACCCAACACAGAGAGATTAGCTTCTGGTAACTCACACTGATGATTTATCTTTGAGGTCAAGATTTGTTTGTTCTTGTTTCTCTATAGTTGCAACCCATAATCTAGTGCACAGCAGCATGGGTAGCAAAAGGTGAATCCTTACTTAAAGATCAATGGAAAAAATAAAATGTATGTCATACTATTTTCATTACTGAGGTGTATTTGTTACAAAATAAATGTGCTGGGACTGAGGCATGGCCGAAGAAGGGCCGTTCAAAAACCACATGTTGAAGAAGAAAGTGCCGGGTCAATAGAAAAGGCACTAAGGGGTGCAGGGTGGGAAAAAAAACTCAAAAGGTAAATGGCTGCCACTAGATATGGGAAATAAAAGTTCAGTAGAAAACAAAAACATACAAAGGAATGGTACAAGTGAAACTGCTGAGGCACGTACTCCACCAAATGCAGAAGTGATAGAGCAGAGTACTAACACTGTAACTGACATTTTAAATGAGAGAAGTTGAGTAAATGTCCCACACCCTGAAACAAGCATTGAAAGAACTAGGAGAGAGGAAAGTGATATTGAAGATAATACTCGAATGGAAAGCAGTAAGGAGATTACATCTGAGCTAGAACAGAACCCCCCCCACACACACACACACGCGTATATGAATGTCTGTACTGAACCTGAGGAAAATTTAATAGCGGAGGAAGACCCGAGCACTTCTCATGCTGGCCCATCTTGGGGGGATAGGGTTGACCAAGAATTGGGGTTGGAAATGAATTTAAACAGACAGAAACCTCAATATAACCAACAGCAAGCTGGAAATGGCAATGATCTCGAGCTACAGATGCTTTTTTTACAGCTCCCCCCCTCAGTGGAGAAATCACAGAGAAAATACTAGACTCAGCCTTTACATACCTTAAAAGACAAATTCCTTATTACCCATGACATCATCTAAGGATTTCTTAAAACTCTCCAATGTAGTGCTAGTCATCACATTTGTGGGTAGCCTGTTTCATAAATCAATTACTCTTTAATTCAACCAATTGCCCCGTAGGTTAGTTTTATATATTTCACCTTTTAACTGATGTTGGTGGAATCTACTTCATCTTTCAATGTTTTTCACTAGTCCTATAATTTCCCATAGAGCACCATTTGATGGTGCTTTAAACACCATGCACAAATCTCCCCTGAGCCTTCTGTACTCCATGCTGTACCAGCCCAGTTGCCTCACCCTATTACCATATTCTGTGTTTGAGTTGATTTTTTTTTTGGTTGCCTTCTCTGGACTGCATCTATCAGCCCTGTATCCTTTTTTTGTAAGTTGCCCAAACTTACACACAAGACTCCAAATGCAGCCTAACAAGTGATGTATACAAGGGGATTATGACTTTACTGTCTCTACTTTTTATGTTCCCCAGGATGGATCCCATTATCTTCTGTGCCGTTCCTGCTGCTGCCCTGCACTGCGCTGATACTGTTAAATCATCAGATATTAATATACCTAAGTCTTTCTCCATATTTGATACTGTGATCAGAGTTTCAAATAGGTAATAAGTGGCTCTTACATTTTTGTGGCCCATGTGCATGATTTTACACTTCTCAAGGTTGAGGGTAAGCTTAGTAGCAGTAACCCAGTTAGCCACTATATCGATCTCATTTTGAAAAAGTTAAATAGACTGAGTGTCATTTATTATACAGGCTAGTTAAATATTGTCCACAAATTTTGTGCTCCAACATGTTTGTGATGTTTGAAGAGGTGCTATATAGATACCAAACAGGGTTGGGCCCAGGACTGACCCCTGTGGTACCCCACTTTTTACCTCTGCCCATGAAGATCTGGTGCCTGCCAGGGCTACACTCTGTTTTCTACCATTCAGCCACTGTTTTACCCATCTGACAATGCTGAAATCTAGCTCTATACTTAACAGTCGTTCAATGAGTTGATGTGTGGCAGAGTGTTAAATACCTTTGAAAAATCCAAGTACAGTATAGCTACTAGTAAACCTTTATCTAACGCACTACTGACCAGATTAAAAAGTGTAATAGGTTTGTCTGACATGCTGTACATGCATGATACAGGGGTGGTTTGGATGATCTTCCAGACAGGCAATACATAGGCAGAGTGTTATTAAAGAACCCTTTGAAATTCTTTACCACAGAAATATATGCCTTGATACATACACCAGGAGATATTTGACACTAGTTTGAAAACAATGGCTCTCTTAGAAAGATTTAGGAAAAAATACAACAAACTGAAATATGCCAAGTTATGGATGCCTTTTCAAGCTATGTCTCTGACTAAATCAACAATTAAAACAGTAAGTATTCTTTTTGAAAATGAAGGGATGAATGTTTGATATAAAACATTGGTTAGCACAAAGGTGTGAGGTACTTGGTAATCCAGTCCCTATAATGGATGCTGAGCAACTATGGACAGGTGGTTGGAAGTACAGAGTTAAGCTGACACACACAGAAGCTGGAACAGAGCACTTTTGTCAAGTTGCTTTTATATTGGACGAGACAGGGGTCAGTGCTTTTATGTAGGATGACCGAAAACATGCTTCAAATGTTGCTCTTTGGATCACTTAAGCAATGTGTGTGACAATGTAATTTTTGTCTACAATTTGGTCACATTAGTATTCACTGCCCAAATGACCTGAGATGTAATCTTTGCGAAGAGCCAGGTCATTCTTTTAGAAATTGCAAATGGGCAGCCAAGGCCCCCTTTCCTGATGGTTTCACTGAGGAATTTTATAAAGCCATCAACCAACTAATTGCTCCTACACTTCATAAAGTTTTCTGTAATGCAGCGGTAATAGGATCCTTACCTCCGACTATGAGAGAGGCTTCAATAGTGGTACTGCCTAAGAAGGATAAGGACACCACACTATGCAATAACATTCAGCCAATTTCACTTATTAATGTAGATTGCAAAATACTTGCCAAGATAATGGCTACTAGACTGAATGCAGTAATACAGAGATTGATACATCCTGATCAAGTAGGGTATGTGGCTGGGCGTCATAGCTCAGATCTATTTTGAAAGATATTCATATAATCCATGCAGCCATAAGTAACCCCTTACATCCTACACTACTTTTGCTGGATGCCAACAAAGCATTCAACAGGATAGAGTGGGGTTATTTAACTAAAATCTTGGACATGTACAACTTAGGGAGTTACTTTTGCAATTGGGTCCAGGTCTTGTATTCCTAGGTATATGCAAAAGTTAAAATTAATGGTTTCTCATCAAATAGGTTTCAAATTTATAGAGGTACCAGAAAGGGATGCCCTCTCTCACCACTTTTATTACTTACCTTGGAACCTCTTCTTATTAGAATACGCACGTCTGCAGCAATAACAGATATAAAAATTGATAAAGACCAGAAGATTTTGGCCTATGTAGATGATGTCATGTTGTCTATCACAAATCCACAGACATCGATACCCCATATCTTAACAACAATTAAGGATTTTTTGACAGTGTCAGGGTTCAAAATAAGTTTTGACAAATCAGAATCCCTATTCCTAACAAAATGAATTGATAAGTTGGTATTCATCTGGAACAATATTCAAACTGCATCGCAGGGTATTAAATTTTGGGGCATAACATTAATCCCTAACATTTCCCAAATCATCTCAAAAAGCTTAATTAAGTTTTAGAGAAGATGGACCTTGATTTTGCAAGGTGGAATAAAATGTTCATATCCCTCTGGGGCAAAATACAGGCATTCAATATGATGGTTGCACCAAAAATATGCTATCTACTGCAACATTTACCTATTCATATTCTGTCATTATTTTTTACCAAGATTTACATCTTGGTTAAAAAGTTTATATGGGATGACAAACCTTCACGGATTGCTATGTGCAAATTACAACAACATAGGTCAAAGGGTGGATTCGGCCTGCCCAATTTTAAGCTTAGACATGATGCTTTTATAGCTACACAGTGCGCCAAATCTCTGTGGCTAAAAAGTAGCCAAGATATTCCAGGATGGGTAGAGGTGGAAAGGGCATTGTTAAAAGGTAATCACACCAGAGTATCTCTATTTACAGATTCGGTGAAAATATTTAATTCCAAATCCCACATTATGTCAGGTAAATAAATCATGGAAAACCGTTGCTGCTGCTTTATGTTGGGACCCCAATTCCTCCCCCCACTGCCCTCTATGGGACAACCCAATTTTAAAAATAGATGGCAATTGCCTAAACTGGCCGAGCTGGAAAGCCAAAGGCATAAGCTTTTTGGATGACATTATAGATCCAGCTACAGCATCCTTAATGTCATTCTTGCAACTCTCCTTGAAATTTAAATTACCTTGAACAGTCTTCCATAAATATCTTCAGCTATGGGATATCCTTGGAGTGCAAATTAATAAAGGAGTAACCTTCCCCCCAGTTCATGTCCTAGATAAAATCTACTATACTAACAGAGGGCATAAGAAATTATATCTGATGCTATTAGAATCAAAACTAGATCCGGTAGCAACACTAGTTGACAAATGGCAGCAAGAGCTTCATATTCAGATACCCAATAATGAATGGGAGGAAATCTGGAACATGATGTTAAAAGCTTGTAGAGAAGCTAAAGGGAGACTTATACAATATAATATAAAATAGAGCCATATGGTATTACACCCCCTGCAAGATGGTTAGGCTAGGCCTGTCATCAGAGGATACATGTTAGAGATATCTGATAGACAAGGGTACTCTGTCCCACATTTTGTGGTTTTGCCCTCATCTGCTACCCTTCTGGGAAGATATCATGTCAGTCTGTGAAATGGTAGCAGACAGTAAGACAGAATGTTCAGCCAAGTTTGCAGTTCTGGGAATCTGTTCTGAGCATACACATTTATCAATTTCCTGAGAGCTATGGATGCTAGCAGCTTTCATAACTGCTAAGAATGTCATTTTGAGACACTGGAACAGTATAGATATTCCATAAGTGAAGGAGTAGATCTAGGATATGTATATTAGAGCCAGCTATGAAAGAGTGTCATACTTGAACATAAATAGACTAGATAAATTCATAGCAATTTGGGAACCATTTATAAATAATCCTAATATATAGAAATGAATACACAATGTACGTTTTAAAGAGTATACTTGGGAATGAACTGATTTCTTTCCCTTCCCTATTATAGTTTTCCACATAGCAAATTGCAGCATATAAAGCAATAAGAACTTATATAGATTTTAAACATAATTAATTGAATCAATCAGAGGTATTTTCCTTTACCACATATATTCTTGCCTTCCTTCTTTCTTTCTTTCTTTCAATTGTACAATTTGCCAATTAATATTAACAGTGCAGTTTTCTTATTGAATATGTTGCTGGTAACTTTACCATTTGTATGATCTTTCCTATTGTTTCATATGTAAAAACTGAAATATCAATAAAATTATGAATTACAAAAAAAAAAAGAAATGCAAATGGGCCATACACAATAGAGATGATAGGCCAAACCAAGAGGACGTACTGAATATAGCACAGAAGAATGAGATTACTCAGAGGAAAAAACTAGCAGAACAGAAAAAAACCCCAACATCCTCGACCCACTGACCTACTACAAAATGAGACTGTAACAGGAGGTGAATCCTCTATGTCAACAGGGGAGATGCAGATGGACAATGGAATAATTAATAGTGACAATACTGAGAATCCAGTTATAGTCCTTGCAGAAGGGGGAGGCATGAAATGGTACAGATGGTACAGAATCTGATCATACAAATGACAACTGACCCTACTGGAAAATAAATTATGCCAGCCCCAAATTTTACTGCAGTTACCAGAAAGAGAGGACTTAAAGGAAAGCTGTCCTTTGTAGGGGCTCCAGCCCCTGCAAAGCTTACCCTCCGGTTTAGATTTTGTGAGAAAAGCAGCTCTTTTTTCACACCACAAAGTAGTTTAATTATGAAAGTCCGCTACCCAGAAGTATGGCGGACACTGGGGCAGCTCCATTGACTGCGCATTTGTATTAAAGCACATGGTGCAGCACCACACCTTTACAGTTAATGGAGCTGCCCCAGCATCCATCATACTTCTGGGTAGCGGACTTTTCATAATTAAATTAAACTACTTTGTGGCATGAGAAAAAAGCCGCTTTTCTCATAAAAAGCTAAACCGAAGGGTAAGCTTTGCAGGGGCAAGAGCCCCTGCAAAGGATAGCTTTCCTTTAAAAGAAACCCACCGAGTCCTAAATTAATAAGAACAGATATTTCAGATTCAGAAACCCAAGTAACTATTAAATTAGATATTTTGATATCTGATCAAGAAGACTCAGATGCAACTTTGGATTCAGAACTTCCTTCGAGAAGATCATCACAACTACCATCTTCTGATAGAGATGAAGACTCAAATAAATTAAGCGATAAAGGCAAAAAGAAGGAAAAAAATCTAGAATTAAAACTAGAAGCGGAAGGCCATTATCAAATAGACTGTGATTCATACAGTTTTTCTGTTGTATACATTATACAAAGTTCTTATATAAATCATTATTTAAATCCCAAATTGCCACAGTCAATGTTAACAGTATTAAAAATCCAAAAAGAAGGTTTCTCTCATTCACTATGTTGCTTGCTCTTCCCTTTGACATATTTTTATTACAGGAAACTAGACTGAATGATGTATCAGATATAAATCAAGTAAAAAAAACTATTTCATTGGGGTCCATCATTTTAGATTTTTGGGTAAGATCAGTGTGATGGAGTGGGGATACATTTTAAAGGTTTTGATGTAAAAGTAACCAGGTTAATACACATTGTTCTCGGCAGAGCAGTGACACTGAGTACTTTGTTTCAGAAAGAGAGCATGTGTATTATTAACCTATATGCTCCACAAACCAAGAAAGAAAGGGTCAGGTACTTTGAGGTAATAAAATCATACTTGTACACAGCTAAGAAACACACTGGGGGATATTTTAACTGTGTATTGGACATAGGTGACTGAGGAGCAAAAACAAACTTCTTTGTGACTGAAACTGTCTAATTAAAATGATATCAGATGCAGGATTAAAAGATGATTATAGGGTTTGTCATGAAACAGGGGATATACATATTATGAAAAATCTACTAACTGAAATAGATGTCTTGTTTATAACTGAGAATTTAGGAGTTGAGAAAATGATTTTAAAACTATTAGAGACAACAGATCATATGCTAGTAGGAGGAATACTAGAGGAGGGTACTATGCCTAAAATGGGGAAAAGAACATGGAAGTTAAACAACATACTTTTAGATGATCCCTTAATAAAAGACAAAATACAGAATTTTTTTATTAGCTAGACAATCGATAGTGTGTCTATATGAGGATTTAGCAAAGAAAGAACTGCAACAGTTATTTCAAAAAGTATCACCAAAAACTGAACAGAATATATGGAATATGCATCCGTTAGATCACAGCTCTTGACGCTAATTTCCCTCAGTAATGCTACCCCTGGTAAATACTATAATCAAATAGAAAATATTAAGAAAGAAATGAGAGAAAAGCAATATAACAGAGCATCATGGTTACTTATGAAGCATAAAAGTGGTACACAAGGTAAAATGTGCAAAAAATATGTTTAATAGCTGTAGGGAAAGAGTGGAGAAAAAAAACAGATAAAATCTTTGATGGATAGAGACGGCCATATAGTTTCAACTACAGACGATATTTTGGAAGTGATACAAGACTACGATAGGTCCCTTTTTGGAACAACTGATATGACTTTACAGGATCCTTCTGAATTATTAGATAGAATTTGGGGAGAAAAGTTATCCACCACAGATAAATGGAATATACTAATACCAACTTCTATAGATAAAGTTATTACAGCAATAAAACATTTTTTTTGAGTAACACTACCCCAGGAATAGATGGACTAACACTGGAATTTTATAAAACCTTTGTACAAGAGATTTTTCCAATATTACAGACATTTTTTTTTTTTACCTGTCCGGCTCCTACAACTTTCAGAGGGAGCCTCGTACCCCCTCCTACTCCATCTGCTGGGCCATCCTCAAAGCTAACATGTCCAGTTTCTTTGTGCTTGGGAGCCGGGGTGTATGTATTTTTCCCCGTTTTCTCCCCTTACTCCCTGAGGATGCCAGCATGTAGGACATACATCTAGACAGATGATGTGATGATGCACATCATTGTCAAGCGCCTGTAGCGTCCTCCCCTCCCTGCCTCCAAAGAGCCGCCGGTGCCCTGAAAGCCCATGCTTCCACCATCCCTAGGGGCATTGGGTGCTGAGAAGCACCCCTGGTAACTCACCCCTGAAGGAGGAGAGCATCCATTGGGACATTTAATCCTCCTTCTCCCTGCTGACCCCTGGCCACCCGAGTCTGTTCCTGAACCCAGGTCGCTGGCGCATCGTGAGGTGTGGCGTCCAGCACCTCAACCCTCAGCACCACCGGGCCGGCCCATTACAGACTATTTTTAACTGGATCCTTTTTGAAGGAACATCAGAAAGTTAATTTGGGGTTGCTTTGGAGATTTTTTGTTTTGCGTGTGTGTAAAACAGGAGATCCAACTGTTATTAGAAACTGGAGACTCCTATGTTTGTTAAATAATGATTTAAAAATATTAATTAAAATACTCTGTGCAAGGACAGTAAAAGTAGCAGCAAAAGTGATATCCCCATGAAATCCTCTTCAATACTAGAAAGAACTAAATAATGACAATTTAATTCTGATGAGAGAAATTATAGAGAAAAGAGACAGGAATCAGGTAACAGGCTACATACTGTCATTGGACCAAAAAAAGCTTTTGACAAGTTATCACATGAATGTCTTTTCATGTATTAAAATGGTATGGTTTCCCACAGTTATTTTTCAAATGATTAAAACAGATACATGAAGCGGCTACAACAGTACCAATAGTATATGTTTTTTATGCACTAAAATTAGAGTTGTTAAAGGAGTTAGACAAGGATGCCCTTTTAGTCCTTTATGATATGTGTTTTTTTTTTGTCTTTGGTAACCGGGTAAGGCCCACTAGGCACAAGTGCTTATTTTCAGGGGCGACCTGGGAGCACTGGGTCGTTAAGTGAGTTGCTCAGAGTCACACAGTATGCAAGCGGAGGTTGTGAGAATCAAACCCAGGTCTGGTCTGCTGAATGTAGCAAGCTTGTTCACAGCTCGTTACTCTAACCTCTAGGCTATACTGCTTGGATTAATTGTTACAGTTATTACAAAAGTACCCTCATGTCCAAGGAATCAAACATATACAAAAAAAATGAATGTATTACAGTAACTGCACATGCAGATGACATATGTTTATATGTACAAGATGTAAAGTCAGGAAAACAAGCTTTGCAATGTATACAGGATTATGGTTATATATCTGGATCTAAACTTGATATACTGAAAAAAGGAATAAGACTAAGCAGTAATACCACTAACGTTGAAGAAATCCAATGAATACCTATAACAGAAGATCCATTACAGATTCTAGGAATTGAATGGGGGGGGGGGGGTGTCAGACACAGCAAAATTAATTGGGCAAAAAAGATGGAAGAATGTGAAGAAAAGGTTGTGGTATGGAAACATTGGCAACAAACAAAGAAAAAAGGTATATTTAATACAAACCTTCTTACTGCCAGTATTTATTTACTGAAGTGCAGTTTATTTGCCCCACAAAGATTTAGAAATAAAGATAATAAGCTTAGTGTTTCAAACAATCTGGGGAAGTAGATCACACCCTATAAAAAATAAATATATTGTACCTGCCAGAAAAAGGGAGGAATTAACTTAACAAATCCTATAGCCTTTTTTGTATAGCCTATTCATATACTGGAATACAATACCCCAGTTAAGAGGGGTTGAAAAAAAAACAGACTACACCAGGATACATAATACCATTATTGGAAAAGATTAGACAATGGAATAGTTTACATATAAAAAAAATCTATCAAGAAAACAGCTATATGAAATGACTCAAGAACATGGGTGTAATATATCAGCAGAATTTCAAGTGAAAGTTATAGCAAAATAGAAATACATTTAATAGATAAAAGAATACATACTGTATAAGAACGTGGGACACCACATGACTTTGTTGCCATAGTAAATTAGCTATTAAAGGGAATGCAAAACACAAACGTCTAAATGACAGAATGTGTCCTTAAGAAAGTTGTGGATGGCAAATTGAGAGAATGGAGCATTTTCTAGTATCACGTCCCTTTGTAAAATCTTTTTGGAATGTCCTATGAAACAAATGGAAGGAAAAGAAATAGAGGCATCTGACTTACGACGAGATAATTGTAGGTACATTTGTTTCTAAGAATAGTTATGATCAAAGCACTTTAAGACTCATTTTTTTCACGTATCAAGTTTTAGTATGGCAGGTAAGATGTAAACTGATTTTTCAACAACAAAGGATAAGCCATAAAGATATTACAGTTTTAATTGAAAAAGAGTTGAACTCAGCTTTTCAAAAAGAATATATAAAACTCTCCACAAAGGAATTAGAGAAAAGATGGAGAAATATAGTTTGTATAAGATGAAAGTGTTTGGGAAAATCATTTCTAACTAGTAGCTATTTATATAGTTCTTATTCTCAGAAATTATGTGTATTCTTCTAAATTATCCATATTCAACTGTACCTGAACAAAAAGTGATACGAAAAACTGTATTTTCCATTATTTTGTTTTCATGGGCAGCATTCTGTTACAGTTCTCTTTATGGAACCAGTGATTTGGAGTTTTAACAATGTCACGGTTTGTGCACAGAACTCTAAGCATAGTTCTGATAGGTCAACAGCTCATAATTAGCATTCTGTACACAGACCATGACATAGTAAAAACTCCAAATTACTGGTTCCATAAACAGAACTGTGACAGAATGCTGCCCATAAAACAAAACAATTTAAAATACAGTTTTTCATATCACTTTTTATTCAGGTACAGTTAAATATGAATAATTTAGGGGAACACGTGATTTCTGAGAATAAGAGGTTTATAAACAGCTGTCAGTTAGCACAAATGTCCTGCCCCTTTAACCTCTTGGGTTGATAATTATGAATAAGTGATAAGTTCTTCTGTTTGTAGCAGTGTTGTCTGTCTGCTTTATTTGGATACTTTTTGTCAATAAAATCCTCCTACTCTTTTCAAGAAGTGCCATGGGATCTTTGATGTCCACTGGAGCTACCACCAGAACAGGCAGACAGGACCTCAGTTTAATGTCTCATCTGAAAGACAGTGCTCACACTGACATTAACACATGGTTTTCACTATGTCACTTTCCACATGCTCTTCTGACTGGATACCCCTCAGGAGTGCAGCACCCCCTCATGCTATACTACAGTGCCAGTACTGGGATTTTACCCTCAGTTCCTGGTGTGGCGCTACAACCCACAGCTTTATGATCTTCCAGCCTCAAAGGTGAGTGTGCAACCTGCTGAGCCACTGGCACTGATGTGTCAATGGCCAGTCAGTTAGCACAGTGGTAGGGCAACAACTTGTGATGCCAGCGACCTGGATTTTGGAAGGAGTCTGGGGAAGTGGGACCATCTGGGGAGGAGACTAAGCATCCTAGAGGATACGTTCCTCCTCCTCCTCCAGGAAAAGTAGGTCAAAAGCTCTGCCACAATATCACCGCTGGGTGCCCATAGCTGGTGTGCAGTTGGACCTGTGTGTAGGGGGGGACTGGCTGTGTTGCACCAGCTCGCACTTGCATGCATGTTTGCACCTCTGACCCCTTGTCATCAGTGTCCCATGTGGGTGGGGTGAACACAAGAAGAAAAAGACAGCACAAGTAGGGCCTCAATGATGCCAGCTGCCCCAGTACTTTGTTGTTCTGCAGGGAGGGGATTGGGGTATCTTCTACCTAAGATATCCTAACATGGAGGGACATGTCTGAGGATGACGTAGGGTAAGTGGCAGAGAAGATGTGTGTATGGGGCTGGGGGAGGGGCTGCCTGGCTAGTCTCAGGGCAGTTGTGGAGAGCAGAAATATAAAACAATACACACCATGTATCCTAAGGCCTGTACTATTAGTGACATCCACCATTAGGCCCACAGGGAGGAAGGAAGAGAAATGGAGGTTAAAGAACATCCAGGAATTTTAAGCGAGGTGGGTAGGGGTTATGTGACTTACTTAGGGTCACATAGTGCGTAAGAGGCAGCAGCAGGATTCAAACTTGAGTCTCCAGGTACACAACTCTAGGCATTAACTACTAGGCTACATTGCCTCTCTCATTTGGCGGTTTGCTTTCTTAGCCATCTTTCTGAACATACTGTGGCCCAACACAGGAAAACAAAATAATGACCACTGTTCTGACTGTAAAAAAACAAAAAACCAATGAAAATCTACAGTAGCTAATGAATTACTTATGAATCCCTGCTTATGGAGCAGAGGTTGGGGCCTGATTGCCCTAGAATTCCTTCCAATCTTTACTTTGGAAGAACTGCAGAAAGCAACACCAATGCAGATTAAAATGGCTGCTGAGATTTTCAGATGCGGGAACAAGACTAAGTAATGCAGTTCTATTTGGAGGGCTGTGTCCCCTCACACCCATTCCTTACCTTCAGTATAGATGGTGTGTACAGTTACAAACTATACCAAACTCCTTAGAGCACATAAAAAAGCCGATGTCCTGCCAGCCCACTGCTGCAGTGGTAGAGCTACCACTTGCGGCACCGATGACCCGGGTTTGGGAACAAGCCTAGGGGTCAGAGGGCCGGCGGGGGGGGGGGAAGATGAGGACTGAGCATCCCAAGGACTGCATCCCAAGAACTGCTCTCCTCCTCTGAGGGGAGGGTGTGGGTCAGCTACTGGTGCATGACAGACCCTGGGAGGTGGGGCAGATGTTGGCAGTCATTACACACCATGCCTCCCAGGGACAGAACAAGGAAAATGCCAGCTGCACAGTATGTTGCCCATCTCATTCTGCAAGTCTCACACCATTGCCCCATGGTGTTCCACAGCCACCGAGCTAAAGGACCAGTGGGGAAAGGACCCCCCCAAAGGCACTGCACTGGAGGGTAAGCTGGGGAGGTAAGTCATGGGGATGGTTGGCAGAGCTGGTGGTGGGGGTCAGGCCAGTTCAGGTGGGAGGACAAAGCATACTAAGAAAGAAAAAAATGCTGTCACACTGCTGATGTGATGGCTGGACTCCAGTTGCTGAAGTCTCGTTCTCTCTCAACTGCAATCTCATTAGTATGGGATGGTTTCATTTTATAGAAAACACCATTACATTTATATGTGATTATGAACATACAAACATATAAAAATGGCAGCAGAAACAGGCCTCATGGTCTGTCGAGTCTGCTCAAGTGCACAGCTAACACCTTGTACTGCTGCAGCCCCTTCCCTCATCCATCTTGAAGCTGTCTACCATCTTGCAGTCCACTACCTTACCCAGCAAGGAGTTCCACTTGTCCACCACTCTTTATGTGAAAACATGTCTCATCATCTCTCTCCCCTGAATCTACCCCCGTCCAGTCTCAGTTGGTGTCCTCTCGTGTCCCTCCCCTTTCTCCTCTGGAAAATCCTCTCTGTATTAGTCTTGTTTAGTCCCTTCAGGCACTTAAAGGTCTCAATCATATCTCCCCTGTCCCTCCTCTCTTCCAGAGAGTACATATTCAACTCCACTAGCCTTTCCTCATATGGCTTGCCTCCAATTCCTGGATCATCTTTTAGCTGTACACTGTACCCCCTCCATCAATTTGATGTCCTTCCTCAGGAACGGCTGCATTGCACGCAGTACTCCAGGTGGGGCCTGACCAGCGACCTATACAGGGGCAGGATATCCTCTCTACTTCTGGAGGAGATCCCTCTAGGTATACACCCCAGCATTTTATTGGCTTTTGCAGTAGCCCTTCTGCATTGAACAGAGTTGTTCATGCTCCCTGTTATGATCACCCCTAGGTCCTTCTCTTCTGTGGAGCAACCCAACTGAACCCCATTTAAGTGATAATCCTTCCCCTGGTTCCAGGCTCTGAAGTGCAGAACCTTGCACTTCTTGGCGTTGAACCCCAGCTGCCATTTATCTGCCCACTCCTGCAATTTATTTAGGTCCTCCTGCAACCCCTCCCCCTCCCGTGTCATCTACCACAGCTCCCATCTTGGCATCATGTGCGAACAGACTGATTTTGCTCCAGATCCCATTTGAGATATCTGCAATGAAAATCCTGAACAGTACTGGTCCCAGCACAGATCCCTGTGGTACCCCGCTCATCACCGCTCTCGGTGATTAGAGTCCCCCCCCCCATCACCACCCTTTGCTGTCTCCCCCTCAGCCAGTTCCTGATCCAGGTCACCATCTTTGGTCCTACACCCACATACTCCAGCTTCCCCCCCCCCAGCTCCCATGCAGCACTGAAAATCAAAGGCCTTACAGAAGTCCAAATACAGGATGTCCACAGCATGACCATGTCCAGTTCCCATGTCACTCAGTCATAGAACTCTACCAGGTTTGTCTGGCATGATCTGCCCATGACAAACCCATGTTGCTGGTCATCCTGGATACCGTTTGCCTCCAAGAAGCTCATGTGCCTCTCCTTTAGGATGGTCTCCATGGGTTTGCCCACAATCGAGGTGAGGCTCACTGGCCTGTAGTTCCCTGGTTCATCCTTTGGCCCACTTTTATAGATGGGCACCAAGTGGGCCATCCTCCAGCCCTGTGGCATACATCCTGTGTCCAGGGAGGTATTGAACAGGTCTGCCAGCGGCCCCACAAGAACCTCTGCCAGCTCCCTTAGTACTCTAGGGTGAATGCCATCCAGACCAGGTGCTTTGCCCACTCTTAATGCCCTCAACCCCTCCAGCACCCTGCCCTCTGTAATCCCTACATATGTCGTCTTTCCCCCTTACCCACCCCACCCCACATGCCTGAGGTATTTGCCCCTTCTTCTGCATGAACACAGAGCAGAAATACTTGTTCAGTGCCTCTGCCTGCTCCTCCCCTTCTCCACCCCCCATCTTCTTGATCCTCACAAGCTGGTCTTTGCTTCTGCTTTTCTCACCTATGTAATGGAAGAAGTCTTTTTCTCCACTTTTAATCCCCTGTGCCAGTCTCAGCTCTCTAGACGCTTTGGCCTCCCCTGACCAGTCTGGTGACCTCCCTAGACTTTTCCTTGTATACGTCTTTATCTTCTCCCCTCCCCAATTTCCTATACTTCTGAAATGCCGCCCTCTTGGCTCTCACCCCTTCCCTAACCTCCAGTGACAGCCAACTGGGTTTCTTTGCCTAGTACAGGTCTCTGCTGCCTCCACTAGCCCTCCCCTTATTATATTGCACTTCTGATCTGCATCCATGTGTTGTTGGATGCCTGCCAGGTGCTTGCTCAGAATTTCCCTCATCATCCTAAAGTCTGCCCCCCTAAACTCAACCACCCTTGTACCCATGTCCCCTGTGTCCATCCCCATGTTTAGCATGAACCACACCGAGCAGTGGTTACTCCCAGCAAGCGGTTCCCCCACTTCTAGGTTCCATACAGTTTCCCCATTATCCAGTACAAGGTCCAAAGTCCTTTCCAGCTGTGTTGGCCCCTGTACCATCTGTGTCAAGAAGCTGTCCTGAAAATCTTCCAACAGGACCCCCTCTCTTGCACTTCTGGTGGCAGGTGTGCTCCAATCCACCCCCGGTAGGTTGAAATCCCTCACCACCACCGTGCTTCCCTTCCTGCTTACCCTTCACATTTGATCTGCCAATTCCTGGTCCAGGTCACAACCCTGTGATGGTGCCCTGTACACTACCCCATTCTCAGTGTCCTATTCCTCGCATCCTGGAATTGCATCCACAGAGCTTCTGTCCTCCCCTCCTCCCCTTCCTCCCTTATGCACTTAATCCCCTCCCTCACATAGATCATTACCCCCCCCATTCCCCATGGCCCTGTCCTTTCTGAATAGCCTGTACCCTGGGATCATCATATCCCAATCCTGGTACTGGGTTGCCCATGTTTCTGTGATGGCCGCTATGTTCACCAATTCCACCGCCAAGAGAGCCTGTAACTCCGCACTTCTGTATCTTAGGCTTCTTGCATTGAGACCACCTTCCAGCCAGTTGCCTACCTGACCTTACCATTTCTCTTCCCCCACCTTTGGTCCTCTCTGTGCCCCCTCCTTACTGCCTTCACCTCTAACTAGGTGGCTGAGCACCCTATGCTCCCCTTTCCGGACATTGTTTCTAACAACAGTCCCCTCACCGCCACCTCTTCCTAGTTTAAATCCACCCTTGTTGAAATATACCCCTCCATTCCCTGTTTGAGTACGCTCTTCCCCTCTTTGCTCAAATGTAACCTGTCCCCTGTGTATAGATCGCTGTTGTCCCAGGTCTTGCCCCAGTCTGACACCAGTCCCTATTTCCTGGTTTGGCACAACTCCCTCAGCCACCCATTGAACTCTTCTATCCTTTTTTTTTCTCCCTGTACTTGCACGTGGTACCAGTAGCACCTCAGAGAATGCCACTGACACCCCCACCTCCTCACACTGCCTACCTAATTTCTCTGAACCTCCTCTTTACCACCTCCACTGTTTCCCCGGCCAAGTCATTGTTCCCATGTGCACCACCACATGTGGTTTCATCCTCTCTCTGCTTTCGTACTTGAGAAGTGCCTGCCCTGCCCTGTCTGTAGTCAGCCCCAGAATTGCCTCAACCCAGATATGACTGTGCCTTCCCCCCTTCCTCCCCATCAGATCCCCTTCAGCATGGAGACCCCAGCACCAACACCCCCCCATCATTCTGATCCTGACCCCCCTTCCACTGTGATCCCTGTCCACTCCCCGAACCCCGCTGCCTCCTCCCTACATCCCTCATCTGCACTTTAGTGCTCCTTGCATCACTCCTCCTGCTGCCTCCCTCCTCCTGTTACTGCCTCTCTACCTCCTGTACCCTACCATTCCTCTCCCATCTCTGTTTCCCATTGTATTTCTGACTCTTGGACCTTCCCTACCCTCTCCCCCTCTCGCAGTCTGATACCTCCTTCCTCTGCCAACACTGCAGACATATTGCATGATAACCCCGCAATGGTGCCCATCACCTTCTTCCCTGATCCCTCCCTCCTCCTACTGCACCTCCTCTCACCTCCCCCATTCTCCTTATATCCCCATCTTTAGCTCTGCAGTTCCCTTACTGCAACTCCCCGCCCCTCCTTAATGGGGTCACTCCTGCCTCAGCTCTCCCCTCCCTCACACTCCTTAGTTCCCTCCATAACCCCATTCCTTCATCCTCCAATTTCCTTAGCCTGTGGCAAACTGGACAGCCCCCCAGTTTCCATAATAAATTCATCCAAACAGCTGCTCCACATCCATTGCAACTTATTATCCTCCCTGTGCCTGCCGCCCTCCCTCCACGGCGCCCATCATTCCACCCTCTATTCTGCAGCCTCCACCCACTTTTACCCATATCTGTCTACTTCCACCGCCCCTTCACCCCCCCCATGCAGCCCTTTGCACCTACTCCCCATTATTTGTGTTTGGCTTAAGTGTATTCCCACACCTGTCCCCTGTGATTGACTTAAGTGTATCCCCACATCTGTCCCCCAGTCCTTACTCTCATACTTATATGCTCTATTACTAGTCCAATATCAGTCCTGTAACTCCCTGGTCCTCATTTGATGGCCTTTACTCAGTAACACATTAATACAACCCCCCCAGTATACTACACTAGTACAGTAACACTTTAATACAATCCCCTCAGTGTATTACAGCTCTTATGAAGTACAAACTATTCAAATATATTTTAAAAATCATGTTTAGGCTGACATATGGCCGATTGGACAGGCTACTGATTTACACTGATTGAAGTAATGAAATTCCATTTTCAAGAGTTCAAATTCCAGGATCGTACTAGTGATTGCTAGTCAAAGCAAAGCAAAAATAATGCAGAAAACAATTTAAAGGTGGCACTAGAGAGCCAGAGACCTGACAGGACATGCTTCACATGGTCTCCCGCTAATTTTCTTTTTTTAAACAGATAACTCGATAATACTAACTTTTTTTAGAGTAAAAGTTGCCGAGCTGTATTCTTCATCAGAGGCAGTGCAGTTTGATCCTAAAATTGCTATGTGGAATCCAAAGGGAGCAGCTGGTGGTGGCCCAAAACAACCACAAGTTCTGGGAGTTCAGAGGCAGTGGGAGCAGAGCCGCCATGGCATTTAGTCCTGGAGGTGGTTAAAGCCATGAATCGAAAAATAGAATATACCCTCCAAAGACTGGAGTCTCAAGATGCCCAGATGAAGGCACTAACAGCCACGGGAATGGATGTGGATGCCTCATCTACATCGACTTTGACAGCCATCACCAAATTAACAAGGGAAAGCTCTCCTCCGCAGGAGGATTGAGGGCCTTGAGAATGATGCCATGGCCTCAAATATTAGACTGGTAGGCAAACCTGAGGGAGTTGAAGGAGACCATATTCTATTGTATGTGAGTGACTGGCTCCAGACAGTGGTGCTAGAGTTGTCTGGGGATTTTCTGGAGTGCTCCTTCCTGAAAGCCTATCAAATTAACATGAGATAAGCTCAATCTTCTACCAACATGCCACAGACTATCCTGCTTAAAACTTTGAATTTTGATGTGAAGGATCAGTTCTTACTGGCAGCTCAGAGGGCTCACCCATTAATTATCGATGGACATGATATCAAACTTTATCTGAACCTGTCATTTGCCATAAGAAATAAGCACAAATATTTTAAGACTGTGAGGGCTAAACTTCAATCCTTGGAGATTGTAAATTCATTACTATTTCCAATCTGCCTGTGTATAGTGTATGGTGGGAAACAAGTTTAAATTTTCCAGTACTCTGCATTGGACTGAGAAACTGCCCTGGAGTTTCATTCCCGCACCGATACTATTGCTGCTGTCTGAGAAGAGGAGGAAGAAGAAGTTGAGACCTGATTGCTCCTGTCCCCATGGTGGTCCATTTGCCTAAACCCTCAGAACATACCTTTCCTTGGGTCACCAGAGTTTTGTGGGACTTTTGTGTTTTAATATAGTGGTACGTTGGGGTTGCAATTCACTGTTTTCTCTTTACTTTTTCATGCTTCAATGTGACTATTAGTGAGATTAGATGGCGTTGATCACGTGGAGAATGTAATATTCAGGGGATGCGGTGTTTAGCTTTACTGTTACATTTTCCTAGTTCATTGTTTTCGCAGCTATACTCTCTGTCTCTGCTGTTCACTGCTTTAGTTAAGTTTTATGCCGACTGATTTGCCTACACTAGTTGTCTCTAGGGCTTCCCCTTCCAACCAATCTTATCTTCTAACAGATTTTGAGACCTTTTAGGTTATCATCTGCTAAGTTCTGTTGGGGAGCTTCCTTTGATGACTTTAGTTAATTCTGACTAAATGTTTAATTGATAAATCTATCACACTTTGATTAGCCATCTATGTTTTTGCACTGATCTGATGCCTTATTCATTTTGTGGGATTCATGGTTAAAACAGCCACCTCGGGTTGCAGTAAAACTCTTTTCTGCCAAGGATGCCTGTACTACCACAGTCATTGTCTCGGCTGGCAATTTGGTAATGATTATCCTATTATGATGTTTTGTTTATTCCCCCACTTCCTCGGTGTAAAGAGTCTGGGGTAATGTTGACTGTATGTGACATTTTATTAAGGCATCTACTCTGCAATATTCCTGTATCCCAAATGACTATTCACTGTGTCTGCTGGTTCAGCTGAAATCAGTAAAAATAAAATTGAAATCAATAAAATTAAATTAAAAAAAAAAGAAAGCAATTTAAAGAAAAATACAAGTTCTGTGGATTCACTGATCTGGTATAAAATGCCAAAGTCCAGGAAATTCTTTGTTTTAACCGGTGCGCAGACAGTCCAAACCCTGAAATTTTACTAGGTTTTCTGGTGGAAAATAAAACCCAGTGGCCTTGCCAATTGGCTTTGGCTACCTACCTTTTACAGTTGCATGCAACTGTCACTATTACAGGAGTTATGTCCAGTATAAATCATGACCTAGTGACCAGCAACCCACCAAACATGAAGAGGATTTTTTTCATCTAGGCATCTGCGCTCCCTGGCTGGTAACCTACTAGCCTCCACCCCACGACCTAACCTCCGAGCCCTGTCACCCGACTTACCTTCACTCAGGTCATATGGATCACCACGTTAGCGGGAGCAGCATCCAAGAGTCCCTGGGTCATTAGTGAGACCTCATCTGGAGTATTTTGTCCAGTTCTGGAGGCCACATCACCATAAAGACATAGACAGAGGCAGTCCAGAGAAGGGCAACAAAAATGGTACAGGACCTGCACCAAAAGTCTTATGAGGAGAGATTGGAGGACCTCAATTTGTATACCCTGGAGGAGAGGAAAGAAAGGGGGATATGACAGAGACCTTCAAATATCTCAAAGGCATACATAAGGTACAGGAGGATAGCACATTTCAGAGAAGCAGATGTGCTAGAACAAGGGGTCATGACATGAGGCTGGAAGGAGGTAGACTAAGGAGTAACGTGAGTAAGTATTTCTTCACAGAAGGAGTGGTGGATGCATGGAACAGCCTCCCAGGAGAGGTGGTGGGAGCTGACATGGTTGGGGAATTCAAAAAAACATGGGATAGGCATAGGGGAACCCTAGCAAAAGGTAGGAGAAAAAAGCCAGAAATCAAGTAGGGTCTGTGGTTTTTGCAGTATATAGGGAAAATGGGCAGACTGGGTAGACCTAGCGGTCCTTATCTGCTGTCAAATTCTATGTTTCTATGGGGTCATCAATTTGTTCACTCTTCTTTTTTCCTCCCATTGTTTCTTCCCCCAGTGCACCCTATGATCCACCCACCAGCCCAGCAGTGCTGAAAATAGCACCTTGAGGGCATAATGTACATACAGGAATACAGACACCTGCCCTTCTCAAGGCAGCTAGCATTCCAGCTCACTGTGAGAAGCCACTGCAGCACCAGACAGCAGCACCAACCCTGGCTGGTGTGGAATGCGCTGCCATAGGTGGCATTCTTCTCGGCCGCTGACATCCAGCTACAATGACCCAAGTCTCTTCCTGAAAATGGGTCAGCTGCATGAAAGCACAACACCCTTCCTCTGAGCCATCGGAAAATGAGCCCCATGAGGATTTGTTGTTTCAATCGAGCATTTTCTCTCTGTCCCAGCCCTTGCCACCCTCCTCCAGTCCTCTGGTGCCTGCACAGCCAAATTCACCACTAACTACACCATTGCTGCCCATTCTCATGGTTCTTCCCTCCACGGCAGGGGTCTTCATGTGGGCTACCACCACCTCTGGTGACTCAACCTGGATCCAGAGCAGGTGGTGAGCTTCAGGAGGTGAGGTCTGAGTGTACCAGCACCAGCTGTGGTTGTCATTCAGATGGTGCCTGACTGTTTTATCCCACACAGTCCTGGCTTCCCACCATCCCATGGCACTTGCTATAGCCATTGGAGGCCTTGGTAGCATACAGCCTCCCCCGCAGCTAAGAGGTGAACCTTCCAAGGCCCTACCTCAGGGGAAGCACTGACACTGACCTTTCTGATTAAGGACAAACTGCCAGGGTCAGCACTCCTCGATTATCGGCAACCCATCTGTCAGCATCTTGGGCTCATTCCCAGATCCAAGTCACTGGCATGGAAGCACAATGCACTACCTACCCACTGGACATCAGGCAGCCCTGAGAATATATATATATATATATATATATATATGTTTTTTGCATTCTGTACAAAGAAGCCTGGGTTCACCCATGCGGGTGTGAAAATCATATTGCCAATGCTAATTACAGTTCAGGCAACATGCCGCCCAGCAGTACGGCACCACCAGCCGCTACATCTCCCAGGATAACAGTGCCAAAGCACCCTCCCGGAAAACAGTTGGCTTTTGCAGAGGGCTTCACCCCACCACACCACCCAAAACTAAATATAACCTCTTCTAGGGCAGGCATGCCTTGGGGGGGGAGAAACTGTGTGGGTGCAAAGGACGGCATCAGTGAGGGGCAATCTAAAGTCAAGATTGCCCCTGCTGCTGTCACCCTCATTGTGGCACCCTAATTGCAGTGCCAAAATTCAGACACAGTGTTAACGGTATACCAGAAGCCTGCAGGGCTGGCTGGGGGCCAGGCAGATTATGGGGTGAGGTGTTCCACTCCCAGGGAAGGACAGAGGGCCCATGCAACCCATCATTAACTCACCCCACCCCACACTCCACCAACAGATCACAGTACATCATTGGCATTGATTGTGAAGGTTGCCCCTTACTCACCCTCCCAACCTAGCAATGCTGAACATCAGGGTGGGGGACAAGGGGAACACCAAGGATGGAAACATCAAAACAAAATAATAATAATAATAATGCAAACAAGTGCAAAATAATGCACCTTGGGCACAGAAACTGAAAGTCACAGTATAGAATGGGAGGGAGGGAGGTATTGAGGGTCACTAAACAAGAAAGGGACCCAGGGTTAATTATAACAGATGCCTTACACAGAAACATAGATGTTGATGGCAGATAAGGACCATCAGGCCCATTCAGTCTGCCCGTATACCCTACCTGTATCAGCGGCCGCTGACCCTACTTGGTAATCAGCTTTAGCTTCTCCATCCCACCTCTAGAGTTCTCTTATGCCTATCCCATGCATGTTTGAATCCTGTCAATGTGCTCACTACTACCACCACCTCCTGGGGCAGACTATTCCATGCATCCACCAGCTTTTCTGTGAAAAAGAACTTCCTCACATGACCCCTTATCCTGCCCCCCTCCAATCTTATATCATGCCCCCTTGTTCTTATACCTCTCCTGTACTAAAGGATGTCTTCTACTTGCACCTTGTTTATGAAGGTTTCTATCATATCTTCCCATTCTTTAAGGTGTAAAGACAATATGACAAAGCAGTATGGAAAGTCAGCGGCATGCTGAAGTGCAAAGGGAGGGGTATCACCAGCAGGAGGGCGATGGTGTTGCCACTGTATCAGTAACTGGTGAGACCCCACCTGGAGTACTGTGTCCAGTTCTGGAGACCACACCTCAGAAAGGGCATAGACAGGGTAGAGACCATCCAAAGAACAGCAACAAAATATGGTGCAAGGGTTGCACCAAATATCCTAAGAGGAGAGACTGAGCGATCTAAACATGCACACCCTGAAAAAGAGGAGGGGGGGACATAATAGAGACTTTTAAATGCCTCACAAGAGGGAGGGGGTGAATAACATACAGGCAGGGAGCATTTTTCAGACAAGAGGGTGTACAAGAACTAGGGGGCATGCAATGAAGCTGGAGTGGGGAAGGTCAGGAGGAATGTGAGGAAGTATTTCTTCACTGAGAGGGTGGTGGACGCACGGAACCGTTTTCCAGTGGGTGTGGAGGTGAAAACAGTGGGGGCTTCAAGCATGCATGGGATAGGTATAAAGGAAAACTGGCATCAAAGCGGGGGTGTGTGGCTGGATATCAGGTAGGGTCCACAGTGGCAGAATAGGCAGGGAAAAGGGGGAAAGAACAGGTGAGCCAAGTGGTTCTTATCAACAAATTCTATGTTTCTCATAATAATAATAATAAGAAAAGCACCAACACAATCCAGAGTCAGCATTCTACCCCAACCCCCACCCCTACCTCCCAGAGCCAGCATTGGCCATGATGTTTTGCACACTGATACTGCTGGTGTATTTTTGTCAAAGACAGCAAAATCAGTCACCATTACCTGAAATAACCATCTGAACTTCCTTGGCATACCTTCTGTTTATGCTAGGAAACATTGTTTAAGGTGCAGCACCCTATAATCAGTGTCACACAAACCTCAGTTGTGGATTTTGATTGTTTAATAATTTTGTTTATATCATCTGGTTATCAAACGTGTTGATTCCTAATACTGTGTATTACTGTGATTTTAAAATCCCACTGAGACAGTGTGATCTACTGGTCGATCACCAGCTTGGGAACCAGCAAATCCCAGGCTCTACCCCTAGCCAAATACTCAGCCTATGACCTTGGGCAAGTCACCTAATCTCCCGCTACTCCAGTTCACCTAGCTGCCTAAATGGGAAGAAGCAGGATCCCACTGCAGACGAGATGCTGCATCTCAGCTGGGCTATATTGGGTAAGGAAAACTGTAGGAAATGAATTTTGTGTGAGAGTGAAGATCTGTATTAAAACAAACAAAAAATCGCTTGCATTGTCTTTCCAGTGCTGGGTTTTAGTTCAAACGCAATCTTGGATTACTATGTTGTTCTATAATACAGTGCATGGTATTATTATTATTCTATTACTTTTAATAGGGGAGGGGCGAATTATCTGCGTGAATTCAGTTATGTGTTTTTGGTTAAAAAGATACGTCTTTTGGACCCAGAAGAACCAGCAGTGTCTCTTGAACTTGCTTGTGCCGTCTTGCAGCACTGACAGCCCCCAGTATCTCTTTGGGGAAGGTTCCATCCGTCCTACCCAGCTCATTGAGGCAGAGGTGGGGGGCGTGAGATGTGGATTGGACAACGTGATGGAAATTCTGCTCCAAATACACAACGGGGTAAAGTCAAGTTGTTTTAATTTCTCAGTGTTTTTTTTTTTTTTTATCTCTGACCCAAACCCTGTTAGGATGCCCATAGACCGCTTTTGCTGCTGCTTCCTGTCTGAGGAAGGTGTTGAGGAGACACAGGCTGTCTTGGTAGGGGGTGTCTGTCCTCCTGACATGGATTGCCAGCGGATCTGAGGCTATAGTTTCTCTCTAGACTGTTTTGTAGAATGTGGCGGGGTTGGGGGTGTTGGAGTGTGTGACTGGGAGGAGGATCAAAGGGGAAGCCCATTCAACTCGTATCCTTAGCCGGAGAAACATCAAAGCATCTAAGGTGTGGGGGAGCACCAGCTGACACCTGGAGGGGCTAAATGAAGAAGGGCTGGATCCAGGAAGGGGGGTGGGATATAAAAAGGAGACCACAGGGCGAGAGACAAGGCAGAGGGGTAAGAAGCTGTTGCTGAAATTTATTGAGCTACCAACTTTAAGAAGGACATTTGTGGGATGAAAGATGGAGTTACTGATGGATTCGATCTTCAACGGGCAGGAGCTGTCTAACTCGAAACTAGGATTCTCTGCATATTGCAAAGACAAGAAACACGCAACTACAGGTAGGTTTATCATTCCGAAATAACCGATTTCTATGAAGAGTGATCCAATACATGTGCCCCCACCCCACGGTTTTGTTGCATGGGCTATCGGCAGCTGGGGATTTGCATGGACTATGACATAATCATATCTCTCAGATGCCCCACGTTTTGAGGTACACGCCTTAGTCTGTCCCTCTCGGGACGGGTGCTTCCCGCGGAAGATGCTGGGAACTCACACCTTTAAAGCATAAATGCCTAAAAACTCATAATTCAAAGTTAAACTTCACGCACAGAGCTGCCTCTGTGTTGTGAGGTTGTATCTCTAAGTGTAATGAATAGTCCCACATTTCCGAAAAAAATGTGTTTAGACTTCAGATGCACGTTTTGTATTGCATTTTTGTTCAAGCGAAACCATTTTTTTTTCTTTTTGCCCCCTTAGAGGTAGCAGGCGATGCTTCACCCCTCTCCTCCGAAGTGGTACCCAGGTGCCTGGGAGCCCCCGAGGGGCAGAGGAAGAGGAGGAGGACCATCTTTAGCCGAGTACAGCTCTCGGAGCTGGAGAAGGTGTTTGCAGTTACCCCCTACCCGGACATCAGCACCAGGGAGAGGCTGGCGGAGATCACAGGGCTCCCGGAGTCCAAAATCCAGGTACGTAGCACCCCCGACTAATCACTGCAAGGGTCAGCAAACTAAAAAAAAACTAAAAATCGATAAATACGGCAAGGGAGTATAGGCTTCGTTAAAAAACAAACAAAAATATGTCTTCCAGGTGCACAGCTCACAGTCCACGTTGGGCATATTTTAACCCACTTTTGATATTTTTATTAGATTTATGTTAAAAGCAGTAGAATGCAGAGGAAATAGTACAATAACATAGCTGTATAATATTAATAAACTAAGCATAGTGCTCAGTGCAGGCTTGGAGTTAAAGAACTTTAAGATGTCAGTAAGTGCTATTTAACATTATTGCAACCGCTGTAATTTTAGTGGGACTACAGATAAATTGCTGCCCTGCTGCCAATGTAGTTTGTTGTCTTTTTAATGATATAATGACTCGCCTTGGGCTCCCATGCAGCTCCTGGGATATTGGCATTTGATATGGATTTGGGTCTTGTTACTTTGTGATGGTCTTCCTTATCCACCCCATTTTTAAAACTCAGCCCCCAATGTGGAACCCTGCTGGACATTTTTGCTTAACATATCATTTTGATATTTGCCACATTCCATTATATGGCCACTATGTTCTGTGGCCTGAGGTAAGACCTGGTAAAGGTTGGACCCGGGGGTCATCATACCCGATGACCCGAAGGTGGCAAGGTAGTGTGATAAGGCAGTAGGAAAGGCGAGCAGGAGGCTGGGGTGCATAGGGAGAGGTATCACCTGCAGAAACAGGGAGGAGGCGTTACCCCTGAACAGGCTGATAGTGAGGCCCCATCTGGAGTACTGTGTCCAGTTCTGGAGGCCCCATCTCAGGAAGGACATAGATCAGGTAGAGGCGGTACAGTGGAGGGCAAACAAAATGGTGCATGGCCTACAACAGAAGCACTAGGAGGAAAGACTTGGGGAATTAATTATACTCTCCAGAGGAAAGGTGGGAAAGGTGAGACATGGTAGAAACATTCAGATATGTCAAGGGTACAGGAGGGTGGCATTTTAAGTAGAAAGGGATGCTGAAGAACAAGGGGGCATGGTATGAAGCTGGAAGGCGAGAGGCTCAGAGGGAATGTGAGGAAGAACTTCTTCATGGAAAGGGTGGTGAACACCTGGAACAGACTACCAGCAGAGGTGGCAGGTACCAAAACGATAGTAGGATTCAAGCGTATATGGGATAGACACAGGGGTACCTTAGTAACAGGGCTGGGGGGGGTGAGGCTGCAGATCAAGTAGGGTCTGCAGTGACACATTAGGTAGGATATTTTTAGGGCAGGCTAGATGGGCCAAGGGGTCCTTTTTTGTTGACAGATTCTATGTTTCTATGGACTGGGGTACAGGGGCCCACCTAGAAAGTGAATACAGGGTCCAGCCTGGAACAGTAATGGGGAGGGCCCAGGGTGACACACTCAAATCAATATTCCACTTCAGTTTGATACAGATAGCCCGCACTTACATTTTATATTTACTTGTAGTGCCCCAAACACCCAATTTAATTAGGAAACAGACTTTTCAGAGTTTAGAAGGTGGTCAGGTACCCAACAGAAGGGGCCCATCAGAAAATTTCCAGGTATCCTGGTGGGCCAGTTCGACTCTGGTCCTGATGTCCCCCACTGTCCCGTGAGGTCAGGGAGCAGTCTCAGTTGCATGCTAGTTTCCCATGTTAAGTTTTGTGGCCGTAAGTTAGCCCTGATGTCCCCAGTGCCCTGTGAGGTTAGGGGGCAGTGTGTCTTGCATGCTAGTGCACCTAAGTTACAAGAAAAGTAATGATAAACAGAGAGAATAATGGATGGGCATGCATGCACAACATAGAGACTACTGGATGGGCAACCATGCCCAAGCCAGCCTGTGTTGCCACAGTGGAGTTCTGATTACCTCTGTCCACAAGAGCAAAGCTCGAGAGGTCTGAGGTAATCAGAACACTGAGGTGGCACCTCAGGCTGGTTGGGCATGTCCTTGTCCATCCAGCATTTTTTATAGCATATAGTTGGCTGATCAGGTTATTTTCAGAGTTGGATAAACTCTGGACGGTTGTCTGGAATGTGAAAAAAAATGCCATGGCTATCACAACAGTTCACTTTCATTTTCAGTTGCTTAGCATAAGGGTTCTTTCCATCTAAAAACTAAACTTGTGTAGTCTCTATAGAGGATTTCAGAATGCTGTCGTACCACAGAAGGGTACAATGACATTTCATAACCTTTGAACTGTGGTACAACAGCATTTTAGAAGGAATGGAATGCCATACACAACAACACCCTAATATACACTGTAGGGCTGTTTCCATCCAGGGGTTTGGCTGACTTCATAGGGGCCTCGAGAGCAAAGCTTCACAAGACCACAATATCATCAGAACCCTGAAAGGAAAATACAGGTGACTCATACATGGTTGCCTGTGTGTTATTTTGTGTAGTATATACTTTGAAACAACATTTAAAAAATGCTTCTTAGGCCAGCCAGTCAGCACAGCAACAGAGCTACTGCTCACAATGCTGGTGACCCAGGTTCAAGGTTGTTGTGGGCTGGCGGGAAGGGGTAAGGACTGAGCATTCCAGAGGATGCTCTGCTTCTCCAGGGAGGGATGGTACCATCCTCTGCTGCAGTACTGTCATCTGGGTGACCACAGGTGGCAGTGCAGATGGTGGGCTGATAGAAGAGCAGAACTTCGCTAATGTTGGGGTGTCACTGCGCTTAGCGTATGCATGCCCCTTGACATCCACATATGGTTCTGAGGGGTACTGGGAGAAACAGGAGAAAAGGCCCTGGTCCCTATGGGTGAAAGACCCCGGTACATCTGGGGCTGGGGTTTCCCTCTGAGGAGCGCACTTTCTGATGAAGTACATACGAACATATGAAATGCCAGCAGAAACAGGCTTTGCAGTCTATCGAGTCTGCTTGAATGTGCGGCTAGCCCCTCAACTTGCAGCTGCCCCACCCTCCACTCCCCTCCTCTTAACAACCCCCCCAACTCTGTCCCAACCCCTCTTAAATCCCACCATTCTACACAATTCCACCTCCTCAGGCAGAGTATTCAACTTGTCTGCCACCCTTTCTGTGAAAAAGTGCCTCAGGATTTCCCTCCAGAATCCCCCCCCCCAATCTCAGTCAGTGCCCTCTCGTCTTCCTCCCCCTTCAGATCTGAATAATCCCTTCCATCTTAGTCTTGTTTATTCCCTTTAAGTATTTAAAGGTTTTAGTCATATCCCCCAGCCCACCTCTCCTCCAGGGAATACATGTTCAGCTCTCCCTGGGCTGGGGGGGGGGACTGCAGCAGCAGGGAGGAAGGTGAGTGCCTCAAGGAGGCAAGTGTACCACTGAATGGTACCATGGAGCTCTGCAAGGCATTGGGGACCAGAGACGTGAAGGGGCATAAACAGAATACAAAAAAATACATATGGAGGGTTTTTTTTTTTAGTTAATTTATTGAAAACTTCAGAGATTATTTTTGAGTGCACAAGTGCTCATTTACAAAGGTTCCACATCCAATACAAAGTCACAAAAAAAAAACAGTACAAGTACAATAAGCAGTTCCAGAAAATGCAGCTGAGTCGAGCTCAAAGCAGAACAATTACATTCTGTTCCAAGTTAAAAAATCCATACAGATCATTGCATACAAAGTCACAGGTTAAGTACAAAAAGAAACCGAATTAAACAGTTTAACAGTTACAATTGCATTGGACTGCAAAGTTCTCTTAAACTGATTAGGCAGTTCATTTAACCAGTTAGTAGCTGTGACAGCAAATGACTGCTTGCGCAGCTGAGTATGCCGGGAAGGAGGCTTAAGGGCATTCCTGGCCATGTTCCTGGTGTTGTATTGGTTGGAGACAATACAGAAGCAATGTATTAAAGCAAGGGCCCCTCGAGTTCTAGTGCCTGCTGGTACTAGATCCTAGTCAACACAGTGGAGTGCCTTAGGTTGGGGGACAGCCCTCACTCCCTCCCCCATGTTCCTGCCACAGAAAGAACAGCCATAGGGGTAACTGGTTGGTTACTGGGATCTAGGGGGATCAGAGGATGCAGGCCTGAATATATTATATCCTAGAAGAGGGAAGTGGCTGAGGAAAACGCCTCTGTAGAAAAATAAAATAAATCAGTTGTGAGCACCAGCCCACCATCTTAAGTGTCTTAGTTTTAATTTTGAAATGGAAGCAGCTGGGCTGAAGATCACTGGTCAAGGCTTGCCTTTGAGTCATAGCAAAAAAAAAAGTAACTATTTTACTATCACAATCTTGCAAAATAGTTTTGTAAGTGTCCTCGATTGGGTTTTTAGGAGCTGGTTAAGGGGTGGGTTTCTTTTTTTTTTTTTTTAAATAAGGAAACAATAGAAAAGTTTGCATTTAGGTAAGATACAGGGTTCCGTGTGTGTGTGTGGGGGATGAAAATAAAACAGTGCATGGCACGAGTTTCCATTCTCTTTTTTTTTTTTTTTTTTGCTTTATTTCTTTATTCTCCTTCCTGTCCCCGGTGTCCCCCTCCTTCCGACTGCACATATCCCCGTAGCCCCCTTTCTGGATCTGCCCCTAGAGTGCCCTTACCTCTCCTTCTCCTGCACAGCGGGGTCTGTCCTAGGTGGACTCTCTGATGGGGCAGTCTTCATCTAGGGACACCGAGGACTACCATTTTCCGCTTTTCTCCCCACTTCCCCGCCCCTGGGACGTCTGCACACAAGGACGACGTCTCTAGGCCATGCTGACGCATGCCTCCTGCCTAACGACGTCCTCTCCCCGGACTCCTCGTAACGGAGCTCAACCTCTGAGCCGCGTGCCCCACCGCATTCTCAGGGTTGAGAATCTCGAGGGAGGAGAGCATCCATTGGGACGCCAATCCTCCCTCCCTGAGCCGATCCCGACGCACCGAGTCCGCCTCAACCCGGTCGCCGGCATGGTACGAGGTGTGGCGCCTAGCGCCAACCCTCGCCATCATGGGCCGAAATTCTATTCTAATTGAAAAGCTGTGTCCAGCTTTGTGTCGTTGAGCGAAGGGGTTTACGCAGCACATTGGTGACCCGGGTTCATGCCCCAAAGCCCGAGTGTCAGGAGCAGAGTCTGGCAGGGAGGGATTCCAGAGCATCCATTTGACGCTTCCCTCTTGGGGGGGGCAGGGCCTTGCACCTGGAGGTGGATTGGCTGACGTGCAAGACAGTGTCACCCTCAACACGCCCGCGCATGTTCCCGTTTCAGGTCACCATCTCGCTCAGGCCCAATTAGGGTGGGGAGTGGGACGGGGGAAAAAACAGAAAATCGCCACCCAGGCCGGCCGGATGACGGCAGCCTGCCTCCCCTCACCATGAAGCCCCCGAGCTGCACCCTCGCTGCCTGACACAGATGCAAGGAAGTGCCTACAGGCACTTCAATCTCTCCTCCTGGTAGCTCCCATGGGTAAGGGCCCCCCCAATGAAGGGATACATCAGGTCAGCTGGAAAGGTAGTCATGGAAGCAACAGACGGCAGAATGGGGAGAAGTAGCAGAGGTGAGGGTTGGCTGTCCGAAGGAGTGGGCTACTGGGTTGGTAGGGATAAAAAGATAATGCAAAAAAAAAAGCTATCGTACCACAGAAGGGTACAGCAACATTTTGTGACCTTTGAACTGTGGCACAACACAACAGCGTTTTAAGTAAATAATATTTTATTCAATCAAATAACATAGTGTCATTACAAAGTACATTGGAAAACATAGCCGTATACATGGCAAACCATCACAGAAATTCAGACAAGAACAGCATACATGTACTACATTCATATGCCAAGCTTATACAGAAACAGTTAAAATATTCATTTACTTTATAAGAACCCTTTAAGTTGGCCTGGTAGTGCTGAGGGTTGAGGCATTGGAAGCTACACCTCGCTCCAAGCTGGCAACCCATGTTCGGAAATGAGTATGGGTTGCCAGGGGTCTGCTGGGGGGGGGGGATCGGGCATCTGAAGAACTGCTCTCCTCTCCTGGGTAGGGAGAACTGCATGCTCCTCTGACTGACTGCCACCAGGTGGAGACCTGGTGGTAGTGCAGAAAGGCCGCAGAAGGGAGGTGTTGCAGGATCCAGCAGTGTACGCGGGCCTTCACACGTGCACAATGACAAGATCACTCCAGCGTTGAGAAGGGAGAAATTAAAAATGATGGCAGGATAGCCTTGTATGAAGCCTGCCTGATGATCCCTCACTCACTGCATTGCCAGGACCCGGAGGCCAAAGACTGGATATTTGCTTTGGGGGGGGGGCTCTCCCACTCCTGACCCCACCATGGGGGGGGGGGTATGTGGAGGTATTCTGGCCCTCAAGTATGTCCTGGGGAGATGTATGATGGTGGGGTTCAACGGGGCAGAGCTGAAGGGAGCCCAGCCTGTCCTGACCACAGGAGGATAAACAGATTATGAAAAAAAGAATTCTTTACATTCTTATTTTAATCCTTCTTATCTTTAGGATCTGTTTAAAGAACTGTGCAACCCTATATGTCACAACTTCATAAATTGTGGCTAGTAATACAAACTACATAGATTCAGGATCACAAATAAAGATATTAAACCACTAGATAAACAGCTTTATAGTTTGGGCAGAAATCCATTCACACCAAGGGGTAACAGTACACTATAATGGCTGTTGAAATACAGCTAAGAATATTCATGATAGTCTGGTGGCAGCCATATTTAATGTCTCTCTCGCCTGTAAATATTTCAAATGAAAACAACTGCTTAGATTTAAAATGGTTGAAATAGCATCTTGCAGGGCAGGAGAAAGGGTGATCTAAAATGAAAAAAGGATATGGTATCTGCACATGATGTGGTCATTTATGGGAGTGCAAAAATATTCGGAGCATTAACCAAGGCCTGGGTTGGGAGGGACTTTACCCTGCTTGATAAATGGTTTATTAGAACCCCAATGTTATTTTCACTAAAGACACTCCATGTGAGCATTTTGTAGGGTACGCAGCATATGAGACCCGTAATAGGATGCTAGGAGAAAATAAATATTCAGAAGGCCATGTTTTGGCTATGCAGTCGAGGAATTACTCTAAATAATACACCTGAAATAAAGTGCACTGATGGATCTTTACTGGAGGTTGTTACATCTTTATGTACCTGGAAAACCACATAGGCCAGAGGCCTGTCTTACTGTGGGGGAGGGGTCCTTGATGGACCACTGGTCTTTTTCCGTCCTGTGTTTCTCTTGTCAGGATAACCTACACCACGTATCTGCCCAGATTAACAAAAAGATTGTATCACACTTTCAATTCAAAGGGTTCTGATTGAACAAGGCTCATCTTGCCATAGCCAAATTCTTTCACCTTAATATCAATCCCCTGGAACAGAGGAGGGGGAAGAGAGATATGATAGAGACCTTTAGATACCTCATAGGGGTAAATAAGGTACAGGAGGGGAGTATTTTTCAGAAGAAAAGATGCTCAAGAACAAGGGGACATGCTATGAAGCTGGAGGGGGTAGATTCAGGAGAGATGTGAAGAAGTCCTTCACAGAAAGAGTGGTGCATTCCTGGAACAGCCTTTCCGCGGAGATGGTGGGGGCAAAAACAGTGGTGGGGTTCATGAATGCATGGGATAAGCACAAGGGAAACATAGTGGAAAGGAAGGAGAGGAGGGAGAAAGAGCTGTAGATTGGGTGCAATCTAGTAATAATGTAGGTAGGGAGAAATGGGCAGACTGGATGAGCCACGCGGTCCTTATCTGCTGTCAAATTGTATGTTTCTTTCCCTGTTGGATTATAGTGCAGTCATAGGTGTAGAGTTTGAGGAGGCTTCCAGACTCGAGACTCTCGTAGGGTAGTCTAAAATAGGTTCACTCCCCCAGGAAAACCTAAACTCTACACTTATGAGTGCAGTACCATTTGCCTTATGCAGAAAGACCTCCCTAGACTAAAAATGCTTTACAACTGCACTGGGCAATCTCCTAAATTGCTGACCAATAGGTCCACAACTGTAACATCTGTGGAGACCTAAAGTGACTCCTGTTAGATGAAATTTCTGCTCGGTAGCTCCAGCTTTAAAATCCTTGCTACAGGTTCACTGGACTCCTAAGCTGATTTGTTAAAGCCACATGAGAAGCCTCAATTAGATCCTCCGCAAATAATCAATTGACTGCAGTACTCCTTTCTGTCAAACCCAGATGAGGCTATGCTCCTTTCATTACGTGGCCCCAAAGTTTTGGAACTCACTCACCACTACTGCATTTAAGAGAAACTACAACTCTCTGGTCCTTTAGAAATATACCTAAAAAAACATTACATTAAACAATGCATATGTTATATTCTTTGTTTTACCTGAATCTGTGTGGCTCTATTTTTATGTTCCTTAAAGAGCTACTGGAGCCAAAGCAGGCAGACAAATTTTAAGACGTAGTCAGTGGTAAGGTAAACAATCCTCTAATTAATAAAGGGAAAGGAAAAAAAAAGTACCTCAGATATAAAAGGCAATGGCTGACTGCTTTTAAATCAAATATTAATTTTAGGCAGTACATTAGCTCTTTAAAGTACCTACTATCAGTGTGAAGTGTATGCATTTCAACCCTTTTTTTTTTTTACTTTAGTGTCTTATTGTACTTACTGTCCTGGGCCGCCTCTGTAAAATGAGCCTTTAGATCAGTGGGCCGTACTCTGTTACCATAGAATACAACAAATACATTATTAAATGAATAAATAAAGCAACATTTTCCCTGTAACATAAACTGCTGCGTTTAATTTACATCTGCTGTTTCTAAAGGTATGGTTTCAGAATCGCCGCGCAAGGAGTATCAAGAGTGGGAAACTGATTATCCGCTCCATGTCAAGAAGGTCTTCACCAAAGCAACATCCTGGAACCTGCTACCCTTCACCTCCAGGACAGCCCAGAGCCAGCAACTCCCCTGGGTACAGCCCCAGCCAGTGGCCCTTCAGTGAGGCAGCCCTCCACAGCACCCAGCAGGGGCCCGAGTTCAACTCTTCCAGGTGTTCCACAGAGCAGTTAAAGTGCTACCCACTCCACCTCTCCCCAACCTTCCAGGACCACCTTTCCAGGGGAGATGACTGCCAGTACAGCAGCCTGCCTGTGACGCAGCACCAGAACCTGTCTGAGTGGACCCAGTACAACCAGTTCCCCAGCTATTCGAACTGTGCAGAAAAGATGGACAGGGCACTTGATTTTGGCTACCAGGCTGGTGTTTATGGCAAAGTTCCTGTATCGGATGAGCTCCTCCCTGCTCAGCCTTGGGATGCTGTCAAGAATGTTACAGCGGACAATGGGCAGCAGACCTCCTTGGGTTACATCTCTGACCTTATCTATAGTGCAGCCCTAGTGACCAACCTTGGTGATCCAGACTCACTGCAGATGTTGATTCAGTGAGGGTCTGTTGGACAGATTAAGAGGGACATATATGGACTGGAACTATGTGTTGTCAACTGGGGTATATTTTATTTATTAATGGTGAAAAAGAACTGTTTTAAATACACAACAATACTGTTACTGCCATTCTATGGTATCCACTCTTGTAATATGTTTTAGCCGTTTCTTAACAGACACATTTAAATTACTTCTTGTGCAGCCTCTGAGTCGGCCTCGTCTCTCCCAGTTCACTGTTTCCCTTCTGCACATTTCTGTTAACCTGAACATTCTATAATGTCATTTCCACTAATAAGAGAAAATTGAAGCTGGTGTAGTGTAGCTGAAAACTATACAGATTTTAACATTTGTTCTACAATATTCTTATTTTTAATAGCTTTTTCTTGTCTACTGCCACCCACCCAGTCCTCAGGGGTGTACCCCCCATGGCAGCATCCCAAGCCTCTGCCACTCCCACCAGTGAGGATCCAAGTGCACAGGGACCAAGGACACCACCAGCCAACATCCCAGCAACAATGTCCTCCCCCATTTTTCTCCCACCCACCTCCCCGATACTGACTACAGCCTTGTGTTGGCATCACATGATGCTGTTGGCATCACATGGCATAGCACAATGTGCACATACACCCACTTCTTTAGGCTACACTAATGCTCCTTCTACCCACTGAACTCACTCCTCCTAACTGCTGGTGCTGTCTTCAGATGACCCCCAGGAGGTCCACTCCTGAGTTCTAGGATATCCCATCTGGGGACCCCTTCCCGCTCACTAGAGGAGGCAGAGTGCCTCAGTTTGCAGCAGCAGCTGGAGTGAGCTGGATTATGACATGGCAAGGCACTGATTAGCATGAGGGGATACAGACTCGGGCATCTGGTATGCCAGGTTCTGCGACATTTCTGTTTTTACCTTCCCTCCGTACCACCTCCCACTGGTGTGTGCCCATGTCAGCATCATTGGGAAAAGCTAGCGCGTGATCACCCACACCAGCAGTGATCCCAAACTGCCACTAGAAACCATTCTGCAAGCATTGCGTGCCTCCATCCCTTCTCAGGAGGAGTGCATTCTTGCAGATGCTTTTTCACCACCACCATCCCCCCACACATACTGCTCGGCACCACAAAACTGGCATGCAAACATTTATGAATAAAGTGCCCTTTCAGTTCACTCTGCAGTGCTATGAAAATGACATCACAGAATGTCTAGGAAACAGAAATGGACAGATGCAAACACTGCAGAGGAAGAATATAAAGCAGACACAGAATCAGTAGAAATTTAACTAAAAAGAAATGAGGGTGTTCATCCTATCTGTGCCACAATCGCAACACCATCACAACTGAAATTGCTTTAATAAACATCTATAAGAGTGGTTTCACACACTTTCACATACTTTCGGCTGGAGTGAAAACAGCGAAGTGAAGCTGAGCTGTTCTGTCTCAAACTGAAGGCAAGAGAAACCACTCTAATACAGGAATGAGTGGCTCTGGGGGATGTGTTAATATATTATTGATTGAGAGCGATAAATAATATATATATATATTTTTAAACTGTTCCCAGAACATGCCCATTTCAAGGGTATCTGCGCTTGAGATGCTCTTCACAGAATAAGATTATCTCACGCGCAGCAGAAAGGAGTTGTACAATTGATCGGGAGTGCACCCATGACCTAGAATACTGTCAGGGGTTAAAATCAGTTGTCCTTCTCCATAACCCATTGTATCCACTTAAGGAAAAGAGGGTGACATCAAACCTCCAGAGCCCTTTAGGGAAATATTTATTGTCAACAAAGAAACACCCTGAACTGGCCTTGGAAGCAGCAGCTCATGTCAAAAGCTGTTTTTATAAACTGCAATCTGTGCTCTGTGCAACCCCCATGTTGATCCCCACTGTTCATTTTTGTTCCCAAATGGAATCATTGAAAACTGCCAGTAGTAAAACATGGCCTAGCAGGCTATCTAGTCTGCTCTGTGAGGTAGTACATGCCTTCACCTCAGAGGAGGACAGACCTCTCCCACTCCCCTGATCCCAGACCCAGCCCTTTGTTTCTGCCCCACCCTTACTTAAATGCTCCTTTTTCACACTGACCAGTTAAATATGGCATTCAGCAAATCTATTACTATGGTGCCACATTTCATTTTAGTTCACCATGTTAGTGCTTCCATTTTGTGGCCTGGAGTCCACTCTGATGCCCCCATGTTCTGTAAGGTCAGGAAGCAGTGTCTGCAGGATGTTAGTTCATTCAAATCACTAGAGGAGTAATATTGAACAATGCGTGCCCAAAAACCTCTGAGACTATAGATGAAAACCTGGGGGGTGGTGGCCATTTTTATCACAGTGCTCCTTTAATTATTTCAAATCTAAAAAATGGTAAAGCAGACTCAAAATGGGAAAAACTGGCATCTTACACTCAAAATTGGGGGAAAAAGGTGCAGCTACAAAATGCTGTAACAAGAAGTGCTGCTTTTAAAAATTCATGTAAATATTTCTGGTAAATGTACTATAACTGCAACGTTCTGACAGAACACTTTTAACATGGCTGTTGTTTTTAATGTATATAAGAACTATTTAAATATTTTGTTTATATGATGACATACTTTAATTTAAATAAAAAGCTGTTTGGTACTTTCACACTCTCGGTCTTCACTTGCAATACCTTTTTGATGTCGACCAGAACATGATCAGGTTTATAAATACATCTATATGAATTTATGTAAGTTGGCTATGGGAAAGGGAACATTGTTTAACCAGGAGTAGCACACTAAGCCGAAGCTTGTTTCCAGATGCGACCTGGGAGCACAAGGAAGTTAAGTGACTTGCTCAGGGTCACACAGTATGCACCTAGGTGGCTGTGGGATTCAAACCCAGGTTTCCAGATCTGTAGCTTAGAGCCTTAACCTACTGGACTATACTGCCTCCTAAGGTGATAACATTAGTAGTGAGCAGGTTACTTAACTTCCACATGTATCAGCCCACCCATCTGTGAAAATCAGTAAAAGCAGGACCCTACTGAGAATGAGATATTTTATCTCAGCTGGGCTATCCTGGGTAAATTATAAACAAACAAAAAAAAGGGGGAGGTAGAATAATTTAACTTTTACCCCTACTGGTCTTGGACCAAGTCAAGCCTCATCATGGGTGTCTGATGGGCAGAGGAGTGCTGAGGGGTAAAATGAGGGGCATGCCCCCTAACGTGGAACAGTTGAGAGGGATGGACAGAGGGGTTCAGAGGGGTAAAATGAGTGACATCCCTACTAACATGGGACAGTTAAGAGGGATGGATACAGTGGGTCTGAGGGGGAAAATGAAGACCATCGCTACTAATGTGGGACAGTTGAGAGGAATGGACACAGGTTCTGGGTGGTAAAATGAGGGATGTTTCTCTTACTGTAGGACAGTTGAGAGGGATGGGCAATGGGGCTCCCTTTTTTTTTTTTTTTACTTGTATTTTAATGCTTTTGAAAAACTGCATGTAAAGTAAGTCACTGGAGTACAGCCCAAAACCCAACAGTAGAGAGAATTGCGTTAGGATACTACATGCTGTCCTCCCATGTTACACCTGGGGAGAACTGTCATCACACTAACCAGTTCTGCTTAACAAATACAAATACAAAAACATTAGCCCTGTGGCGAGGCCATAGTACCACCATGAATAGTTCTGGTGATAAGTCCAATTAAAAAATGCATTCAAAAGTTCATACTCGGAAAAAACTGTTGACAGCAAAAAACAACATTTAGAACAATTAGCCAACACTTTCTGAAACTTGTTTCATTTTAAAAAAAGTCTGAAAATTGGTATACTGCCCCCCACACTGGCAACCCAAGTTCAGGAGCGGTCTCAAGTTGCTGGGGGGGGGGGGGTGGCTGAGGAGGGAGAGGATCGAGCAATCAAGAGACTGTTCTCCTCTCCCAGGGAGGGGAGGCTTGTTGCTCTGCTTTTATGACTGCCACCAGGTAGAAGCCTGGAGGCAGTGCAAGTCAGACTGACAAGTAGGAAGGGGCAGCCACTTGAAGCAGCGTGCATGTGTCGCCCCAAGGCATGAACTGACTCCTGCATAGCTGCAGGGCCAAGGGAGAAAACGGAAGATGGGTGAGCAGGCTTAATGATGCCCTGCCTGCCCCCAGCTCGCACCACTACCTAGGGCCTGGGACCTGAATTCTGGGTATGTGTTATGGTGGGGGCCTCCTCCTCCTCCTCCTGGCCCTCCCCCAGAGGGAGCAATCTGTGGGAAAAGCCATGGGTCGGGTGTGTCCCGGGGAGGTAGTGGCTGGTTGTGGGAGTCGGGGACAGGGCAGATATCCAACTGCTCATCCAATGGGAGAAAAAGTTCTGTAATGGCGGAAAAAAGTCGGAAAATTAAGAACAACAGAAAACTTAAATGTAGGATAGTTGGTAACATTAACATGTAATCAACAGCAAACATCGGAGTTTTGGGGCAAAGGTATTCCAGCAGCGTACTGACTTAAAGTACTTGCATCTTAAAAATGACTCCCATCCCCCAGCCCAAGGCATCTGGTGGGAAGAGTATTAACAATCAGCATACCGTAAGATCCATTTTTTAACTCTAAAAGAAGCAGTGCCATCAGTCAACAAAAATGCAAGTTAATGGACAAGCAACAGTGCTTTTGTTTATATAACTGCTGCCACATTACTTGTTGCAAAACCAAGGGACAGAAAAAAAAAACCTGTTTGGCTGTGAAATGATTACAACTCCCCCTGTGTATCTACTGAACCTAAAATTAAGCAATCTTAAACATTTTATCCTGATAAAAGAAATAATCAGCATTAGAATGATCTCTCAGAAGAACCATTATTTTGCTTCCAAGAGAATTTCTATACAAAAAAATATATATATATATTACGTAGGTCGGTCAGATTATCCCCTTGTTTAATTTTCGCTGGCTTGAATGATATCCTCATTGCATGAAAGCTATTGCTATTCTTTTATTAAGATGCTAAACCTAACATGCCGCTGGGTTTGACCCAGTGAGCACCTGTCTCTGTAAAACAAACTCTGTGTGGCACAATTGCCTGTAATGCTGTATAATCTTCAAAACAACCCACACACAGTAATCCAGTCTCAGATCAAAATCACTTCGGAATAAAAGTGTTTGTCCAGATTTATCCACACACTTCCTACAGTAATCTTACACTGGTGTTAGTCTCACAGTAGCAAAATCCCAATCTGGTTTTATAAATGAAATGCATCACATTAATAATATTTTGCGTGTTGTTTTTCAGGTGGTTCAACAGATGTCGGGATATTAAAGATCACCCTTAAATGTATTTTGTAATGTCTTTACTTCTAAGATGAACTGGTAGCAAATGAATCATCAAATAAAAACAATTATTACAAAAAAAAGGATTTTTAATGCTCAGACAGCTGGTTTGCAAAAATGCATTACAACTGCCCAGCTGTAAAAATGCGTTACAACTAAGCAGTTGTAATCAGGTCCCGTTAGTCAGGCTTGCGCTGTGAGTAGCTCGAGCATTAATCACACAACAGCCATACTAAGTAACAGCACTCATGAGCAGTTATAAAGAAAAAAAAAGAAGGTTGGTGTTTTTAAACCAGAATTTTACATGCACCCTTGCTGTGGGATGCTTTTATTAACTTCTCAAGCTTCACTGTTGGGGTTTATGTAGCACCCCCCACTTCAGGCTATGTGTAAAATACTGGTTACACACACCCGCCCATGTATTATTCTCCACATAATAACTGGGGAGTGTTTTCTCCCACTGGGAAAGCTGGTTATAATTTGCCGTTATAAGCAGCTGGTTATAAAATGGCAAACACATGCTGGGTTTCCCTAACTCTACACATTTGCACACTGCCTCCCTGCTTCAGTCCAACCACAAATTGAAATAGAACAGTTGTTCGTGGTATTTTTTTTGTGAATGGGGGAAACCTGGCTAGGACACTAGGGGAAACTTCCCTAATCGTTTTGAGAAGTGCCACGGGATCTTCAACAGCCACTTGAACAAGCAGAAAAGGCAGACAGGATCTCGGTTTAACATTTCATCTGAAGGATGGCACAATCTGATAGTAAAGCATCCTCATGGCACTGCATCCGGGTACCACTGGGTAGAATGTGAGCCCATTCCTGGTGAGGAACTAAAACCCATGAGCTAGCCCGAAGGCAGATGTACTACCAACCAAGATACACTGACATCTCTCTCTACTTTGGCACATTATTTCAAAAAAAAAAAAAAACTTTTCCTAAAGGAGTGGGAATAGAATTAATTAGACCTTGATGATTAGAATGGCCATCTGCGTGAAAAGAGGATTATAGTTCCTTACGAGTTCATCTGCCCCAGTTATTTATCCCCCATCTGATGTCATAATACTCTGCTTATTCCTGTGGCAACAGACTGTGATGTCACAAGAGAGGATTCATGGAGATCGTATATATGAAAACTAGAGGGGACATCACATGGAGTACTAGGGGTGTTCATGCTGCCATATACAAGTGGCCTACACTATGCCTATGCGGATGATATGCAAATGAGCGGAGGGTCACGTAATGACCCCTCTAGGTTTTATAAATGTATAGGATCTCTATGAGAGGATTATGACTTCATGTGAGGAGCAATCTATGAGGACAGATGAACTATAAGAGACAAAGATCCTGTATTTGTGTAGATTTCTTCCGTAATAAATGATGGAAAGGAACAATCTATGGTGTATGAAACATCAGCAGACTATGTCGGAATAGTACAGTATTTAATGTTTTCCCAGAGGTGCCAGCAGCTTTTTGTTCATACAGGGTTTTCTTCTGACTTGGCCCTCATCATCTTCCTTCGATCCTCTGAAGATCACTCAGCATCATCTGCTACTCACCTCTCCACTGCTGCCAGCTCCCATGACTCTTCCCTCCATTAAAAGGGTCTTCGGGGAAGGCACCCTCCCCCCACCATGACTCAATCGGGATCCACAGCAGGCGGGCTTCACTGGATGAGGCTCAAGTGTACCAGCTGTGGCCTTCATCTAGACGAAGCCTGGTTGTTTTCATCCAGAAAAAGCTCCTCCCCCTGCTTTTTGTAAAAGGCGCACAAAATCAAATTCTGTAAAATCAGTCTTTATTTGAAGCTGATACTGTCCCAGCATTTCACCAGACAGCTTCTTCTGGGACTTCTAAAATAACAAATGAAAACAATTTAAATATTTTGTATGTTTTTCTAAAACATCTTCATTAATATAAAAGGCCACTTTTTGTTAACTTTATACAATATCATTTCCTTTATCAAGTGGTATATTTGTGTTATTTGTTCACCAAAAGTGCGTAAGTGGATTAAAGTTAACAAAAAGCATGATATGCGTGTTTTTCAATTGCTGTCTTTATACTTACAGGTAGCCAAGCAAGCTAAATAAAAAGAGGTTATTACCCTAAGAATTAATACAGCAGGTATGAATATTACATGGATTCAAGATGTGTATTGTGAAGTTTTATGCTAATGAAAATAATTTAGAAGAACATACAAAACATTTAATAAATTATTTTGGGGGTTGCTATTGAGCTCCTTGCCGATGAGATGCGATCTGCAGCAGCGCTACAAAAAATTAAATAATTAAGGCTTAAATTAGAAAACTTAGTTAGAAAAGTGGGTTGACTTCTATATTACTAGATGGAGTACTTACTGCAGATCATTTTGGTGCCAAACTTCAGTATGGGAAGAACTAAGAAGAGTGGCCCAAGCGGTGCAAAGCAACAACCGTTGAGAGCTTCTCAGGCCTCAACCTTAGTGCAGACCATGCAGCCCAAGACCCGTCGTGGAAAGCTCTCCAAAGATTGATTCAGGCCATGGATTCCAAAATTGAAACATTTCTGCAGCGGATGGGAGAGCAAGATGAAAAACAGAAGCTGTTAATAAAACGGCCACCTCTGCTGAGTCGCAAGCTACCAAAGCCCTCAACACATCCTCTAAGTTGGTCCAGGAGAACAACCATTTAAGGTATAGGCTGGAAGCTTTAGAAAATGCCCAGTGAGCATCGAATCTAAGGCTAGTGGGGTTACCTGAAGAATTTGGAGAAATGGATCTCCTTGTTTTCTTAAAGAACTGGCTACCTTGAACCCTGCAGCTCGACGATGAGATGATGGAGCGTCTTCATAAGGCATACAGGATTTCCCCTCATGCAGCAGTGGCCCAGCAAGACAATTCCCAGACTATTCTGATAGTCACCGACAATAGCAGTAGACGGGATGTATTTCTTCAAGCAGCTCGCTCATCGGAGGATTTCAGTTTTATGGGCCACACACTACACTTGTTTCCAGACCTCTCCTTTGCCACTAGATCTCGCCGGAAAAAAAATGACGCAATTCGAGCCAGGCTGCGTGGTTTGGGGATTGCCCATTCCTTGCTGATGCCAGCCCGCCTTAGAGTCTATTACGGGGGCCATACTTATCAGTTTACTGATCCAGAGGAGGCTGGGAAACGGGTCCAGCATATGGAGAGGGAGTTCACCGTAGGCCAAAGGACAAACTCCACTCCAATGGAGTCTGAAGATGAGGAGACATGAAGCTGTGAGTTATTTGCCGAGTGGAAGTTGTAAAGCCACTAGAGAGACTCAATGCTTATGACTGGTTTTTGCCTGTATATAAGCAGGAGATGCTGTAACAGGGAGCATTGTATTCCAGTTTAAAAAGTGAAAAAAAAGGTTAAAGTTAAAAGGTTAAAAAATATTATAAATGCTTAATTCTTGTTTGGCCTACTGCTTAAAGTTAAAATCTGAACCTTAGAATTGTTTGATATAGGAGAGGGTCCTACTCAGGCTCTGAGATCTTCTGTTGGAATAATAATAATTTTCTAATCTAAGCTAACGTTTTTCAATTTTTGATAAATGCAATCTTTGCAACTACTGCAGTTTCATTAAAATGTATCAACATTTAATATTACTGGATAGAGGATCATTATTAGCCCCAGAGCTGAATCTAAGTTATGATTGACATTATATTAATGGACTGACCTCTAAACTCTGGCAAGGAGTAGCTATCTTGGTTTATCTCTGCTATGGATAATCTTAATTGATTTTCCCCCCATATACTCAACCTGTATGCTAGATTTACGATTTACTTTTTGTATACTATTCCAGTGGCTGGATCCTATATAATATGTGATGTCTGGCATTCTTGTATCTTACGTTTATTGGAAACCACAATAAACATAGAGTACAAAAAAAATGTTTTAATTTGCTACTTTAGAAGTCCCCAGAAGAAGCCATCTAGTGAAATGCTGGGAAAGTATCAACTTCAGTTATGCAAAGGGTCTCAGAAATGCTGCAGTCTGCCTGGTTGTCAGCATTCTGGCATGCTTATGTTAATCTTTCAGGTAACATATCTCTACAGCCTGCTCGCCATAGCATTGATTCACAGTAAAAAGATCCTGCCTTCTCAGTGTCCAATTTTTGGAACTATTAGCCACCACTACAGCTATCACTAATGTTGCCACCAACAGCCATCAAACAGAAAACTCCTCATCCGATACCTCACAAAAAAACATTATTTACTGTTATGTAGTTATACTTTTTTCTTTCAGGAGCTCACTATAGCATAGACTAAATAACCTGCACCACACAGAGTTCAAACTAAAGTCCCTCATTATTTTTAATTCTGTGATTAGCAGGCTACCCCCCCCAAGGTACAATCATGACTTGCTGAGAGTGTACTAGAGCCCCAATAAGAACAGCAGACTGTGGGTATCCACCCTCTAGCAGCACCCTGTGGCCTGTCAACACTGACACCGCGGAGGCACTGACAGTAGGCATGGAGAGCAGGGAGCCTGATGCAAGGGCTGAAAGTGGGACCCAGCAAGCAGTACAGCCTCTGCCATTGGAACAGGGTGACAGTGGAATCAGCGTGATCGAACGGTTAGGGCTTGGTAAATTGTAGTCATCGCTAATAATAAAAAACTCCCTTTCCAGCACACATTTTCCTGGAGAAATTTTCCAGTGATGCTCTGCTATTGCTTTCTGTACATACAGGCGCTTTAGCTGCTGGAGGTACCAACTGCTCTCCTGTGTTATTGCTGGTTTCAGTAGCTAATTATGGTAGGGTTAATTACTCCTGAGTAGGGACTGTTCCATGTTGCACTGGCACTGTCTACAGTGCGAGGGAGGAGGGAGTGCTACTGTGGCTTACTAGTCTTCTACTTACCGGCTGCAAAGACCAAGGGGATTCTGTCAAAAGAAAACCAAAATCCAAGAAACAATCAACTAAGGCCTTTATCCATGGCAACTACAAACCTCTGTGCATGCGTTTATGTATGACTGTTACTACAGCAACCAGTTGTAGTCAAAACTAAAGCAAAGCTTGGCGGAAGGACTATTTTCCTCTAAAAAATAATTTAAACATCTAAAAGTAAGCCAGCATAAAAGTTACACATTTAGGGCCAGATATTCAAAAGGGTTGCGTCATGCGCAATAGGGTTGCGCCTGCGCAAGTCCAAACTTGCTCCATTCTGCGATATTCAGCAGGAGGCAGTTGCGCCACAGAAAACATGCTGAGCAACAGCTCAATGCAAATGAATGCATGCTGAACTGAAGGGGGAGGAACCATGCATAAACTGCACAGCCCGATATTCAGCCGGCACAACTTTGATCCAAAAAAAAAAGGATCAAGTTGAGGGCCACCCACAGGTGAGCTGCTGCATTGCAGGGTGCAACACAGCAGCTGCCACCTGTGTCTGGCCCTCAACCCACTCTCTAATACCCCCCTCACCAGCCGATCGCGGGCAACAATGTGCCCCCCAACACATCCCACATCCCTGGTGGTCCAGTGGACCGATAAGCCCGATCGCGGGCTGAAGTAATAAACACCCCCACCTCCCGAATATATCCTGGTGGTCCAGTGGACCGATAAGCCAGATCGTGGGCTGAAGTAATGAAACCCCCCACCTCCGAATATATCCCTGGTGGTCCAGTGGACGATAAGCCCGATCACAGGCTGGAGTTTTCAAACACACCACCCACCTCCTGATCATATCCCTGGTGGTCCAGTGGACTGAAAATCCTGATCGCGGGATGTGGTTGTCAACCCCTCAAACACATCCCTGGTGACTCAGTGTCCCCACCCACCACGAAGCCCACCACCCCGCTCCATCCCCCATGACGGCAGGTAGCAGCATCCCACCCGCCTGCCGCCGCCGCCCGCTGACTGACTGCCGGTGGGGCTAAGCCCATTAGTGCAAGGTAAGAGCCAATGGGCATGCAGCCCATAACGTACAACAGTTCAATTTGTGAATGAGAATTCATTCACAAAACTGGACTTTCTAATCCGGTATGGGCTGCAGCCCGATGGCTCTTGCTGCACCAATAGGCGATGCAACCCTGCGAGAGCAGTCAATCGACGGCGGCCGAGATGACTGAAGCGAGAAGCTACCGCTCCCGCCCGACTGTGAGGCTGAGGTGGTGGGGCTTCGTGGTGAGCACACTAGAGCAACCCAGATGATCGAGAGGGTGACAACCAACCAGCGATCGGAAGATGGATCACTGGACCACCGAAGCTCGTCGGAGGATGAAGTGTGTGTTGAAAACCCAGCCCGCGATCGGGCTTATCGGTCCACTGGACCACTAGGATATGATCGGGAGGTGGGGGTGTTTCATTACTTCAGCCCGCGATCAGGCTTATCGTCCACTGGACCACCAGGGATGTGTTGGGGGAGACACATTGCTGCCTCGCGATCGCTGGTGAGGCGGGGTATTTAAGTTATGCCCGCCAGCGCCCAGTGGGGGTGGTGGTGGGGTTTTACACTTTTGCCGTGATTGGGCTGCAGGGGCGTTGTTCCTCGGCGGCTGCTGCCTGGCAGGAGCCAGGCGCAAGCCTCGGGGATCAACGCTGCCTACTGCTAATGGAATGAAAATGGGGCCATAATCAGATGCAAATGGCACCCCTGGCCTTGCATGAATTATAGCCCCATTTGCATCTGCCCTTTGAATATCGGGATTTTGCGCGATGGTGCAATGGTACTTAGCATACCGCCAAGTTGAATACTCCACTTTGTCAACTTGCAGTGGCGCAAGTTCCACTCGCCATGCACAACAACATGGCTGGGGGTGATATTCAAAGGGATTGCTCAATAAGCGCAACTCCTTTGAATATCACCAGTACTACCCTCTGCAACTATTTTAGCATAGCGCGAAGAACTTCGCCTATGAATGGCGCCAGTTTGAATATCCAGCCCTTAGTGTTTTTATAACAGCTATAAGGTACTCCCAGAGTTACTTTAATGTTCTTGTTAATCACCCCTGGGGGCATGTGGCACTCAGCTGTGCCTCGTGCCACATCACACCCCCAGAGCGTGAGTAACTAGACCATTAACATAACCCCTGGTTATACCTTATTGCTTTAATAAAGAGTAATCTAAGAAAATTTGGTTTCATAATCTTTTTACAAAAAGCAGGGGTAGGAGCTCCACTTTTCCTGGACTGATACAGTATACCAAGCAACAACCCCTAACATACAACAATGAACATTTAGTGATTTCCTGGTGCAATTTTGGATTTTACCTGGCTGTTGTCTTGTACCCTCCTTTGTGGCATGTGGTAGTAGCAACAGCCTATGCCACAAGTACACAGATTCCTGTGGGGAGGACTTGTTCTCTAGCCCTCAACAGGTGTCCCTGTGGTGCCAAAATCCAGTATTAGCCCTCCCCAACTAGTAGGGCTGCCTTGTGGAAGCACCTATTAGCCTCCCTCAGACCAGCTCCCAAGTCCACTCCCTAATCCAGGTCACCAGCATGGCACACTACCACTCGGTCATCAGGCAGCTCTTTAAGGATGTTTCACTGAAAATACAGCACTGGTAAAATCTGGTGACCAGAAAATGTCTTCATGTAACAGATCTATAAACAAATGGGCTAGGAAAATCCTGTACTATGATAGGTCAAATATGATCACATGACCATGGTATATCTCATGATACACCCACAGTTCAGGACCCCAACACGAACCCATTTCATTAACAAGATGACACTCTGACTTCCGATGACATCACGGCCCAACTAGCAGTCTGAGTTATGAGCTCCCTCCCTCCCTACCCTAAGAGAAAGCAGTCCACTAAGCTCAAAAAAGGCAAAATATAAACTTGCTATGCCATCAGAAAAGAAAGCTGGATACAAACAAACCAGTTCGAGAGCGCTGATGAAGCCACCCAAAGAAGATGGATCAAGATTCTGAGCCTTACGTTCAGAAGGGAGCAGAAGCCCTTCCACTGCCTCTAGCCGCAGCGATGCCGATGATACAGATAGGGAGGAAGAAAAACTCTCCTGAAACAGATTTGAAACCCTGCTGCAAGAGATAAGAAGATCCTGGACTGAAAACAGATCTGATTTTGAGAAAATACACACACGGTTCACCCAGATTGAACAACAGATGGGGGAAAATGAGAATCGCACAGCCACATTAGAAGAAGGGGCCTCCAGTATGCGAATGGTGCTAAACACATTGGTGGACTGCACAGAGGCCCTGCAAGACAAATGCTTTGACCTTGAATCCTGATCCCATCGAGAAAACTTAAGGGTATCGGGTCTCCCTGAAGGAGCAGAAGTTGGCAATATGTGCAACTTCATGAAAGATCTCCATAACAACATCCTAGAAGTGCCACAGACTTTTAAATTTGAAATAGAAAGGGCCCACTGAACCCTTGTCCCTAAGCTGCAGGATCCAGCAGCCAGACCGCGGACCGTAGTTATGAAGATTTTCTCACAAAGAGCAAAAGAGGATTTGCTACGCATGGCCTGGCAAAAAGGGGAGACCAAATACAATGGGACACGTCTATACTTTGATCATGACTACAGCCCCCCACCCCGAGATACAGAGAGCCAGATTAAAGTACCTGGAGGTAATTAAGGCACTGCGTGTCAGCAAAATCAAATTTCAGACCCAGTTTCCTTCTTGGATGCGGATCTTCTGGGACAAGGGCCCCCGACTCTACCAAACGGCCAAGGAAGCTATCGAGGCCTTGAAGCAGAAGGGCATAGCGATCCATTCCTACCCCCCCAGCACCAAGACCACAGTGAGTGAAAGAAACAGCGGAAGACTGGCAACCCATTTCTCGGAGGAACGCTAAGGCAGATGAATGTGCCTCGGCCCCCCGAGCACTGGCAGACATCAGACGCATCCTCAGCACTTATGGCCCAACAGAATGGAATATCACAAACTCTGGAGACGCCTAAAGGCATTGTGAACCGTGAGTTACTGGCTTGAATTAAGTCACTCCCTGCAGTGACACTGAACTGAAGTTTGTCAGTTTGTATTATGGCAATGGCCTGTGATGGGGGAGGCGAGGCATGACGATTACACCACAAAGCTCCATTACACCCTAAGCAAGCAAGACTTTTCAATCCGATCCCCAAAGTGCATGCCTCATTTTATCCAATTAGTGAAACGGAAGACAGCTGGGGACTGTATTAGGTAAATGGGTGTAGGGGAACCTTATTCTCATTATGTCTATTTCAATACGACTTTCAGCCTAGGAAATTGGTGGGGAGGGGGAGACAAAGCGAGAGAACTGTCATTTTAGAAAGCAACCCTGGCAAGAATGGCTTCACAAACTGGAACTGGTAACAACTGTCTTCTTTGTCTAATAGATGATAGAAGGATAAACATCCTTACCGATCAGAAAGGCTACTATGGGCTGGGTTAGGTTAGGGAAGTGAAAGAGAGACATTTCTATATATCTGAGCAGCTCAAGAACCGCTGCATGAAGGGGAAAGTTAATTCTCGGGTGGTGGGGAGGAGAAAACAACTGATAGAGTCGCAATGAGGACCTTTATAAAAGAGCTGTGACTTGGGCTGTGGCCACATTTGCCTCTGCTTACCCTGTTCATTGCACTAGCTTTGAACAGAGAGGCAGAAGCAGTGGCCCCTACACAAGGGGGAAGTGCATACACTGCCGCTTTGATGTGAGGAGTTCACCGAATTAAGGCACCCTCACCCAAAGCCAGGGGAGTTATAAGTAACTCCCCTACCTTGGAAGGTTTCTGTTTTTAGAGTTACATTTATGGTTGTTAAAATGCCCGGTTGGCATAATATTTGAAATGTTACATGTTATATCAATTTATGAGGAATATCTAAACAAGAATAATAGTGATTTGCTGCTAGAGACACATGGGACACTGGAGTCACATTATCCTATCACGACCATGAAGAGGGAAAATCAGCCTAGATAATGAGCAACCCTGCTCTTAAAATCCTCTCCTATAATGTCAACGGTTTGACTAACCCTATCAAACGGAAAAAGGTTTTTACCTTTGCTAGACCATCCAGAGCACAGTTTGTTCTGCTGCAAGAAGCCCACCTATCAGCAACAGAACACCAGAAGCTACGACAAGGTGGCTTTGCAGAAATATATGCTATGTCATATCAAGGAGGGCGGAGGAGAGGTGCTGCCATTTTGGCTTCTCAAGGGACCCCATTCACACTAACAGAGAAAACAATAGACAAAGAGGGTAGATATGTGGTCCTCCGGGGCAATTTAGATGGCAAACCCATAACCCTGGCATCCGTATACGCTCCCCCCCCCAGCTCCCCATTCTCTTTCTATAAAAATGTATTAGTTGGAGTCATGGAGAAAGCAGAGGGTATGGTCATCTTAGGTGGGAACTGGAATATTACCCTTGACCCTAACCGAGACTCCATCTCCAAGACCCTTAGGAGTGAATGTGGGATAGCCAAACAGGTAAAGACACTTGCAGAGAAATTGGGCCTCTATGATGCATAGAGACACACAGAAGGCTCTGCTTTGGGATACACATTTTACTCTCATGCCCAGCAGACGTATTTCCGAATTCACCGCTTCCTGGTAAAGAAGGAATATTTAGGGCAATTGAAGAAGTGTATGGTGGGGACAAGAGCAATCTCAGACCATGCACCTCTCATATTAGAAAGCACATTACATACACAACATAGAACTAGCTTCTGGTGACTTAACCTGTCACTTTTGAGGGACAAGGAGGTCCTGGATGAGCTCCCACCATTGAAAGACCAAGCAGTGCAGGACAATGACACTGCTGAAGCAGGGATAGGAGTTATATGTCGGGATGTAAGTTTGTCATGGCAGTCATACACGTCATTGATTCCATGACGTTTGATCTTTATTCAGGACTTCCATGACTTTCACTAGTGTCATCAGAATGTAGCAATGATGACAGTGCCACAACATTTACTACTGTTTAATAATTTCATGAACAAACAATGAGTCATTAAAACCTCATTCATGACAAACTTACATCCCTAGTTATATGGGATACGATCAAAGCACTGATAAGGGGGAAGCTGATTACTATCAGTAGTGCTAGGAAAAGACAAAGGTCACAAAAACAACAGGAATTAGAAGAATTAAGGAACTGGAACTGGCACAACAAATTAAAATAGACAAAGAGGTAAAGAGCTAGAAACCCTAAAGAAAGAACTAAACAAACTACTAGACTGGAAAGTGGAGCAAAAACATATTTTTCTTAAACAAAAACATTATGAGGGTGGTCCCCAACCATTAAGGAGCACAGCGGCTAAGGCCTATATAGTGAAGATCTCGCACCCTAACACTAAGAGTTAGCAAAACACAGGCAAATAAATCCTGGGGGCCTTTAAAGCATTCTATGAAAAATTGTATAAGGCAAGGGAGGGGGCTACAACAGAACAAGTCCAGGAGCTCCTACAAAAACTAAAACTACCACAGCTAACACCTGAATTAAACACAGAAGCAATGGCTCCCCTAAGCTCTCAAGAGATCGAACTAGTGATTGGTAAAGGGAAGACAGGGAAATGCCCAGGACCCGATGGGCTACCACTTGAATTGTATAAGAAAGTGTTTAATACTAATTTTGCAGAGAGTTTATCAGGGAGTAATGAGGGAGGGGGGTTGTATTCCACAGTCCTGGTCATATGCTATGATCTCTGTGATTCCTAAACCTGGCAAGGACCCCACTCTTTGCCCCTCCTACCACCCGATTTCGATATTAAATGTTGATTATAAACTCTTTGCCTCTATACTGGCTAAAAGATTAGAAAATAAACTCCCTCAGATCATAGCCCCGGATCAGACAGGGTTTGTTGCAAACAGACAATGTAAGATGCTCCCTGAATATAATTGACCACTAAAATAAAACTAAAGACCCCATCCTAATCTTAAATTTAGACGCAGAAAAAGCATTCAACCAAGTAGACTGGAAGTTCCTATATGGGGCCCTTGTCGGGTTTGGTTTCTCAGATGATTTCATAGGAGTGATACAGAGACTGTATACAGACTCGAAAGCATATGTCCGAGCAAATGACCAGATGTCTGAGAGGTTCGAGCTCAGCAGAGGCACCAGACAAGGGTGTCCATTATCTTCCTTCCTCTTCTTAATCTATATTGAACCTCTCACACAGTGGATCAGACAGGGCAAAGATATAAAGGGGGTGGAATTGGCTGATCGGGAGCATAAACTGGCCCTTTATGTTGATGATGTGCTAATCTATATGAAACACCCAGAATAGTCGCTTCACAAACTGATACAGCTGATCCAGACATACACTGAGCTTTCAGGGTACACCTTAAAATCCACCAAAACAGAAGTACTTTGTTTTCACTTTACTCCCTCGGAGAAAATGCAGTGTCAATACCCCATGAGATGGAAAACTCGGATGATGAAATACTTAGGAATTTTTCTTAGAAATAATAGCGAGTCCCTCTTTTCAGATAATTATGTCCCAATTGGGAAACAGATGAAAACAGATATAGAAAGGTGGTCCCTCCTACCTCTACCAATGTCTGAGAGAATACAAGCTGTTAAAATGACTCTTCTACCCAGATTCCTGTTTGTATTTCAAGGTGTATCTGTTGAACCCCCCCATACAATGGCTACTGAACATACAGAGGTTGATTAGTAAATTTATATATTGCAGGGAGAAAACCAAGAACCAGATGGTCACTATTGGAAGCCAAAAAACAGTGGGGAGGGTGGTCTGTACCAAATATAAAAGAATACTGGCTGTCCGCACAGCTTAGATGGGCCTTTTTGTGGGGTAATGATCACACAGAGGCTTGCTGGAGAGATATGGAAACTTCTCAGGCAGGAAAATTAAATCTCTTCGAAAATCTTTTCCTGAACAACTCTCAAAAAATGCAGGAAAGCAATTGATTTACTGGTATGATAGTAACAATGAACGCATGGGATAAGTACATCACTTGTCAGGAAATAAAAAAAGAGGTTTGGAAATATTGTAGATTGTGGAAAAATAAGGACTTTCCACCCGGAGAGTCTGACCCCTGGTACAAGAGGCAATATCAACAAGGATTGAGATATCCAAATCAGATCGTTAAAGGTACCACAGTGTCCTCTTTTGCAGAGTGCCGGAAGACCTTTGGCTGGAAACCCCCAGACGTTTTTAGATACTTACAATTAAACAACTACATAAATAAATTGGGATTGAGACATTAGATCTGCCAAAACAGCCCAAGATTCCCACCTTAGGAGACTTAATTAACAAAAATACTGCAAAAGGGTTGGTATCAGCTATATATAGCTCACTACAAGGACAAAAGGCCCAAAATGTTAAACATATCACTACAAAATGGGAGCAGGAGGCAGACTGTAGATTGAAGGAGGAGGGGTGGCATCAAATCTGGAGGGGAACGTTTTGGACCACAGCTGCCCCAAAATGGCAAGAATTTGTTTGGAAGGTGAGAGCCCGCATTTTTCTGACTCTACCAAAACAAGCCAAATGGGACAAAACTAAAACAACCCATTGTTGCAGAAAGTGCAGAGACTCTAGGGCAACCTATATATTTTATACATACCCAGAATTAACCACTTTTCTCCACAATATCCAGCTTAAGCTAAGAGCTGTCTTTCAAATTGAAGAAACTATGCTAATAAGCCATTTGGGGTGGGGCTTACCTCCTAAGGAAATTCAGAGTAGCACTGATCACTACCTGTGGAATATATGTATTGCAGCAATAGGTAAGGCGATCACAAGAAAATGGTTACGAGCAGAACACCCATTAGTACAGGAATGGAAGAACTTTATTCAAGAACTCCAAGAGATGGAATGCCTCACCTATCACTTACAAGATAAATCCCCCAAATTCGTAGAGAGATGGGCAAAGTGGGTATTACAGTAGGAGAAAGTACAAGAGTGCAGGGAGGGACAGATAAATGACTGAAGGCCCTGGATCTCTGTCTCTCACAATTTCATAACTGGAAAAGGTCAAACCTCAAATACTTAAAGATGTGTCACTTATCAGAAAATGATTGTAATTTAATAGATATTCCTATAGTTTTGTATGAACTGTTTTTGTTCTCACTTACCCTTTTCCCTATATGTTATAAATGAATTGAAAATGGAATTGAACAGAACTTACAAAACTGGAATGTATTATAATGCTGCAATTCCAATAAAGAAAGTATAAAAAAAAAACAAAAAAAACAAGATGACACTCCAAGGATGAGAAGTTATGCTCTGCTATGGACATACCTCAAGAGGATGGGGGTTGCTTAAGTACTTGGCTATGCCTCATGACAAATAACCCCCCTGTGAGTAACAGATAATGAAACAGCTGTTATGTGCTATCACTTACAAAGTCCACTACTCTACTGTTACTTACTCGGCTTACTTTATGACCTTAACAGGTCTAACAATTTCATCTGGTGCTCTGACATCATTTAGGATGCTGTGGGGTTGGTCAGCCCAGTGAAGCAACAGGCAGGGCTTGGCACTGCCCTGCAAGAGATCTGGAATTGATTTTCAATTTTAACTCCTGTCCAGGCTGCCAGGAGGTTCTAGGTTTGGTGCAGAGGGGCTGTTTCTCTGCCCCAAGGAGGGAGTGCTACACAAACACCCCCAACTTCCCATTCAGGATTGTGGCAGCTGGAATTGTTGTGTACTGCTATGCTTACCCCAAGGGAGAAAACCAATGAAAACTGTCAAGATAGGGAGTGGAGTGCCGCCCACCACTCAAGCACTGGGCTTGTGCCGGCCCAGAGGCATTGATGGCTGAAGCACTGGGTGCCTAACATCTTGCCGTGCCATAGACCCAGGATCAGAAATGGAGGCGGGTTGCTCAGGGCTAACCTGGGGAGGGAGAATTGCACATCCCTAGGACTGCACCCCTCCTTTCGGGGAGAGAGACATGCGTGTCCCGCATGGCGGCTGCTGCCTAATAGCAGCACATTAGGATGCCAGGGGAAGGGCTTCTACCAGCAGATACCAGTGGGTGGCTTCACGGAGGCACAACTTACACATCACTGCACGCCCTGGGGAGCCTTCTGGGGAGAAAATGGTGGAAACCCACCAGCCATGGCAAAATGACAGCCCGACCCACTGCAGGCCCCACACTGGCAATTGAGCTCCTCCAGCTAGATCCTGTTGCAGATGATCATGGGACACAAGGTAAAACCCAGAGAAGTGGAGTGATGAGGCAGGGTGGGGGGTCTGACCAAATGGGGCAGCCTGACAACTGAAAGAGCTAGTGTACTGCCTAAAACCAATATTAGTTTTTAAACGTAGTCAGCCACTACCTTTTATATCTGAGGTACTTTTTCCCTTCATTTAATTAGAAGAGTGGATACCTGATGATAATAGGTGTGATGTGTGGGACAGCACTCTGCATGGCCGCTGACATATCTATCTGTAGTGCACCCAACTACATCATCAGCATTGTGAGATCTCCGACTGTAACATCACTACTGCTTAGGAAAAGCCACTCAGTGACTGCCAGGACAGTCACCTGTGATGTCACAATCGGTGAGATCACAACGCTGATGATGTAGTGGGGGAATAGAGATAGATATGTCACCTGCCAGGCTGAGAGCTGTTCCACACATCAAGCTCAACATTATTAGGAGACATTCTAATGAGCAAAAGGAAAAAGAAAAATACTTTAGAGATAAAAAAGTTGCAACTGACTACACCTTAAAATGTGTTATTTTCCTGTCTGCCTGTTTTGTGTTCGCTAGGTCTTGAAGGCAACAACATTTTGTGAGACTGTCCACTCTAGGCTTGCTGACTTCCTTCACTCCTGAATTTTCCTCTCACCTTGCCAGTCTGGCTTCAGGAAGAACCAGTCTACCATCTCTTCCCTGCTGCGTGTAACTGATTCCATCCTCATTGGGATGGATCAGGGACATACCACCACAACATTCATCAATCTAGCCAAAGGTTTCGACTAGGTGTCCCACCCGCTCCTCCTCCTGGATAAGCTGAATTCTGCTGACATTTCAGCATCAGCTGTGGACTGGTTCCACTCATACCTTACAGGCCATCAACAGTCAGTTTAGGTGGGTGGTGTTCTGTCCCCACCCCTCCACATCCTAGCAGGGGTTTCACAGGGCTCCACCTGGGTCTAATAGTATTCTCAATTTTCCTAAATGACCTCTCCTCTGCCTGTGTCATTTTGCACATCCACAAGTACACAGTTGACACAGTCATCTACACCTCTAGCCCCTCCACCTCAGCTGTGGAGATCCTTCTCCAGTATGACTTCCACAATGTGTTGTGCTGGTTCCATGCCAGCCAGGACAGGGTTAACACCATGAAAACTGTGTCCATGATCTTTGGCACCAGCCAGGAACCGGCAAGGCTCTCACTTTCCTCCGTCTTCTCCACCTTGGATGGCACCCACCTGGAGGTTGTCTCTGCTTTCAAGTACCTTGGTGTGTGGCTGGATAGCAAGCTTCTCTGCCCACATTGACGCCATCCTTGCCAAACGTCACCCTAAGCTTGGTGACTTGTACTGCAACAAAGACTGCCTCTCCCCCCAGCTCTGACAGGAACTGGTAACCGAAATGGTCCTCTCGGTTTTTGACTATGCAGACATGGTCTAGGGCTCTGCTCCCTCTTCTCCCCTTGCCAGACTGGACACCCTCTCTAATGCCTTCTGTCATTTTGCTATGAACTCAACACTCACCATTGCTCCCTCTATTCCTCCCTCTACATCTTCCCACTACGCTTACATCACCAGTCCCACTGATCCAACTTTATTGCCAAATACTGATTTGGCTGCCTTCCTCACTCCTGTCCCACACCCCTCCTTTTCTTCTGCTCTATTCCCCATTCTCACTCATGTGCTGGGCACACTGCTTTCTCCTACCATATCCCCTCCGTCTGGAACCTGCTCCCCCCCTTCCCTTTGATTCTCTCCTTTCCTTTACACACCTGCTAGGCATATTCCCCGTACCCGTCACTGCCAATGACCCCCTAATTCTTGGATAACTGTGCTCCTGGCCCTCAGTCTGCTTTCTTTTCAGTGCAGTGCTTAATTTATGTGCTCGAGCACGCATTATTCAGTACATCCATGCCTGGTTCATTGTATTCAATGTATAAATCCATACTGTTGCTATTTCATGTGGGGCTTCTTACTTAATTCTCCACACTTGCACTGCCTATTTATTTTGCACTTTGCATTTTTACAAATGCCTTTATGTCCATTTTGGATGTTTGTAATTCCTTTATGTTTGTACTTCCATTCCCCCCACCCCTAGGTGACACCTGGAAGCAAGCCTCAGCTTGGTGTGCCTTTCCCAGTTACCAACATTTTAAATGAATACTGATTGGTTATTTAAAAAAAAAAAAACTGGGCATGATTTTGTGACCGAGGCCCCAGCTGTGGAGGGGTAAGTTAGGGGTCTAGATAGCAGTGTGGAGGAGGGGCAACTCTGGCTCCTGAGAGGAGCTGCATGAAAAGGGGGTGGGTGGGGTGGCAGACACAAGGAAGGAAGAAAGAGAATGATAGTGAAGACAATTTTTTTTTGCTATCTGTAGAAGTGGAAATTCTGATCAGCAGTCCCACAGTTGGAGCTTGGGACCCCATTGTAGTAGCAGATGGTCATACAACAATTGACACAGGTGTCTGGGTACACCTTGCATGGATTTGAAAACAGGATTCTTGTGGAGGCAAATGGGCTTTACTGCAGTAGAAATTTTCACAAGTAACCTCACCGGTCTCCCCACTAGTTTCTGAGTGGCTTGCTGGTAGTCCTTTCAACTCTGGGGGTAAGATGGTCATCCATTCTCGTCCCACAGCAGGCTCATATCCAGTGCAAACACTGCCATACTGGTTGGTACTTCCCAGTTGAAGATTTTGTCCTTCAGAAGAGACAAGCTGAGGTCACCTCTGATAGCTGCCCAGTTGGAAGTTAAAGATCCCATAACACAGTTTGAAAAGTGGCAGTGGTCGTCACAATCCTCACTCTCAGCAAGACATGCACTACAGTCACCTCTTTGCTGGTACAGTCTGGGATCTATATCCTTAACCAAATGCTACACCAAAGATTGGGAAGCTCAGGTTCCACAACAAAGGGAACATACACTGTTTTTGAGATGGCTTTCCATATTTTATTTGCCCAATTTTCCCTAACTCCAAACTGACCACTGGGGGCACCCTGGCTGCACCTTCCACTGGTTTGTATGGTGGGTGAGGGACTGCTTTCACAGCTAATCCCAATGCAGCTCCTTGGTCTTAGGCAGGGGTTATGTGACTGCAGGGAGAGCCATGCCTTCACTCCCCAAAAGCCTAGTCTTTCACCTCCACACCTCCACAACTGACTACTCACAGACAGTTCAAGCATGGGATTCAAGAGGCATACCAGTGAACCCTGCTCCCCCTCCAAAGTGGCAGTGCCTCTGCTAGCACACCACTAGACAGGCCAGAGCATTCACTATTAAACCCAAATCTAAACATTCTTTTAAGATAGCCATTCAAACAGTGCAATCTGGTGTATTTCCAAGTAAAGGCAGTAACAATTTACAGTACATTTTATCAAAGGTCTCAGACTTTAGGGAGGCCATTATAGTGGTCAGAGCACCGCCAGCTTGCAGGTTCAAATCCCAGTACAGCAAAGAACTCACTGTATGACTATGGAGGAAGTCACACCCACCTGCCCACCACCCTAGTCCACCCAGCTACAGAAATCAGCAGAAGCAGGACCCTCAGTGGAAATGAGGTGAGGCATCCCAGTTGGGCTAGTGTTAAGAAAAATCTCCAGGTTATGTGTTCATATCTTGGACTACTTTTAAAGAACTTTACACTTAAAATACAGCAAGCCCTCCAGCAGCAGCTATCCACTCCACGGGGCCTCCAGCCACAGACAGGACATCTGCAAAGCCACTTCATGACTGTGCCGGAGTATGTTCACAGGGAGACACATAGTAGGGGGGCCATACTTAGGCTAGGAAGAATTCTATTGCCTGGCAACACAGGGTAATAGGATTCTATATTTGGACAACCCAGTTAAGCTTCCTCTCTGGCCCCTGGGCAACTAAACCATCTTCAACTTTCAGCAGTCTGCACAATGCGCATGCATTAGAAGAAAAAGTCTGCACCACTGCCAAAAGTTCTCAGAGCACAGCATTTTTTTCCCCACTTGCCTGAAGCTCGCCGTGGCATGTTGACTCCTCCATGGCCATGACTGATGTGGTTGGTCCATCCTCCACTCCACAGTCTGGAACAGTAAGGTAAACTGTGGGGGGGGGGTGAGGTGAGGGTCGGGAGAGAGATTTGCGCACACAATGCAGCCATGTCTGGACCTGCAACACCACCTGACCACTCAAGGGGAGACCATGAGACCAGTATGTGTGCTGACTGGGGTGGGAGGAGGCACAGGAGGGTTCAGAAGTGCCATGCAGGCTTCAGGATTAATTCAGCATAACAGTCCCCTCCTTCCTGTCCCGCCGATGATCAACTGACAATAGATCGGGCATATGGGACAGAAGGAGTGGGAGCCAGGGCAGAGCCTGCCTGATTATAATAACTGAAGGCACAAATAAGACACTGCCTTTTGACTGGAGACCCACCTCCCTCTTAAGCAGAGACATCGCTCTCCCTGTAGCCCACCACTCTTGGCTAGACGATTAGTGGAGAGGTGCACGGAGGGACAGCAAGCGACAAACGGTTTTGAATATATATATATATAAGCTCTTTTAAGAGCTACTCTGATATCATCTACCTACTAAATACTACTATTATATTATATACCATTTGTTGTGATTTGTGAACTTATGGGGGTGTACAAGTAGTGGTGAGGAGGGGGGCATCAGTGCAGTGTGAGGTGCACGCACTTAGGCAGGGCTCGTGGAGTGAATGCAGATCCGGTGGAAGGAGGAATAACTGCCAACGATTACCACAGTGTGTGTGGAAAAAAATAATCTCAGTCAAACCAAATGCATACTACTGCTGTCTCGGTGAGACTTAGGGGACAGTTTTAAGCATCTTGCACGTGTTGAGAAAAAAAAAAAAGATCCTAAAAAAACAGACAGAGCTACTGCTGCCTAGTGCCTACTATTAAGAAATAGACTCAGATGTGAGTCACAGCAGTCAAAAGGGCCACAAGATCAGTTAAAAGTAACAAGCTGGAGAATAATATAAAACACACAAGTGATAAAATAAACTTTATTAAAGTGTCAGTTTGAGTGCAGAAGGAAGGAAAGAAAAACAGTGAGACAGACTAGAGAGGGAGTTACTAGGGCTGCTGGCCTAGAGACAACAGATACACAGGGCCAGGAGGACTGTAGTCCGTGTGTGTGTGGTGGGGGTGACTGCCACTCAACTAGAGACCTGATCAGGCAGTTAAAGTTAACTAAACTAACAGAAACAGAATACTGCTTTTCCCTAAAAAATAAAAACAGTTAAGTCTCTGCAAAAAAGGGAAAAAAAGCACTTTTGTGGGCTAGTGCCTGCCCTGTTCTGAGTGAGTGGATGGTGGACCTTTGAAAGTCTGTAAAAAATTAAAAAAAAGTTTTGTGACTGAACATCGGAGGCATACACAAGTAAATTAAGACAGCAGCTGTCTAAGCAGAAGCCAGGCTACTATTTGTATACATAATAATATATTCAGCACAGACCAAGTTGCTCTGCTGCTGTGCCTGCAGTTCATTTCAGTGAATGGATACTGCTACTTAGACCTTTTGGGAAGTTCAGGGGGGAAACATTTAAAGAGGAAAAAAAATAAAACATTGTGTTTGTGTGAGTGACAGACAGACACAAGACTGAGCTGCTGAACACAGGCTAATACTACTGTATCAGGCCAGCACAGAATAGGTGCCCAGGTCTACCTGGACGTATTCACAGAGTGAGTAGATGGACCTTTGAAAAACAAATTAAGAAATAAAAAGCCTTGCTGTGAGTGTGTGAGTGACTGTCACTCAGAGACACAAGTAAATGAAGACAACTCCTGCTTGCTGAGAGTAGCAGAACCAAGACTATTACTCCTGTTCTAAATATATTATCAGCAGGTGCTCTGGCTGTAGTTCGAGTGACTATACTTTTTTTTTTGGGGGGGGGAGACTGTGTGACAGACTTGGACACAAGACAGTCAGATAAGACACAGTGACAGGCCACAGGATAATTGTGCATTCCTGACTGACAAGTTACTGACCCTAGGCTACTACAGTGAGTGTGTATGTGAAAAACAGAGCAAGGGAAAAGCTTTTTATGACAAGAGGAGTCACAGTGAAAGGACAGGAGTAAAGTTGTTATAAAAGTGAAAGAGAGGAAGGAGAAGGAGATAGAATGTGAGCATCTAAGTCTAAGACTGATTTCTTTTTGTCACCCACTGCAGTGCCAATAATACTTGAACTGAAATAAATCACACAGAATTGTGTTACGATAATAAAGTTTATTAAGAAATGTCTGGAGCTCATCAACCACCCTGTTTGAGTTCCTTGGAATCGGTCAATCTGCACAAAGCACAAGGATAAATGAAAATGAATGTAACCCTAGTACTGGCACATCATCTAGTGGTAACAGGACACCAACCGCATCAGCTCAAAAACGCAGAGCTCATGGAAATGCAGAGAATGCAAAAGACTGATAAATCCAAATGTAAACGCACTTTCCAGCATTCATGGAAAAAAAAAATATCCACGGGTTACTTACGCGGATGAAAAAAAATATGTTTTGTCGTGTTTACCAAAAGAATGGGAAACTAGCAGAAAAACAAAGTCCCTTTCTGTTCAGTTGTACCACATTTAGGATATATTCTCTGCATGTCCACGACCGATCATCAGTTCACATACAATGTGTAGAAGCAGAGAAAGTGTCATGCTGCCCCCAGGAAGCTCCCCTAACTAAATGGGTTAGGAAAATGTGACATGAGGAGATTTAAAAATTCTGTGGTCTGTTTAAAACTGCTTACACAGTGGCAAAACATGATAATAGTTTCACAGATTTTGAAACCGTTGTCAAACTTCAGGCAAAAAATGGCCTTAATCTCAGTTCAAATTATCTGAACACTCACGGTGTAAAAATTTGTGCAGGCAATTGTGAAATCCCTTAAACAGGGCTACATTAAGGATGGTCAGTGTGCTAGGTGTCTGTGAGTGAAAGCTAATGAATCCACTGACAGAGCAGTAGCTGAGCAGGAATCAGTGTATGTCAGGTTTGTTCAGGGTGGGAGGCCAATGACAATTTTTGTGGATCTTGCGGACCTGAAATTTGCCACATCTGATGGTGTAACTGCTGCAATATTGATGGCCTTACAAAGTGTGGGAATTGGCCCAGAAGTAAATGCCAAATTGGTGAGCCTGAATTTAGATGGTGCATCAGTCAATATGGGGTGTACAAATGGTGTGCAGGCTAAATTTCAGCATGAATCTCCTCACGTGATAGTTGTCCACTGCATAAATCACAATCTCAAACTTGCAATTCTAGACCTTAAAAAGAGATAACCCCCCAAAATTTGAGAAAATATTAAGAGACATTTTCAAATTCTATCACCTTAGTCCAAAAAGACGCCATCAGATGCAAAGTTTAGCAGATGCCTTTGAATCCACCATAGCTTACTTTGGTGGAATACATAAAGTGTGCAGGGTTGCCAGTCAGTCACGGGCATTAAAGGCACTGATAAAAAATTACAAATTGACAGTCACATGGAGAATGTGGTGGCCACGGAGTCTGGGGTTGCTGTAGCCAGGGTAAAGGGCATTCTTAAAGGCCTTAAGACTGGAACTTTACATTTTATGATGGATTTAGTCACTTTCCAGAAAGATGACCTGCTTTTATTTGAAGTAATACAAAAACTAGAAGGAGCTGTTCTTGAACTTGCGTCTATGAAAGAAAGTCCTGGCACTTATGTACGAAAGCTTGTACTGAACGAAGAGGGAGAATTCTCCTAAATCACTTTACAGCTGTAATTTCTGAGGAGGAAAAGGAGAGTGCCATACACCAGTGGCTGTCTCTTAAGTTACACCTTCATACCATAACACAGTCAGACACCCCACAAAACTGTCCATCAAAGCTTTTGGTAAGTAGACCACCAGCATTTAAAGAAGCTCTACTTATGGTAGAGTTACTTTACACACTGTCATGTAGCACTGCTGTTGTTGGAAGGGAATTTTTAGGCAATGAACCTAATTAAGTCCATTCCCAGAACAAACCTGCAACAAGACACATTGCAAGATTTAATGTCAGTACGTGTGAATGGTCCTAGCGTGGATGATGTTCAACCACAAGGCTATTTTCTGCTGGCTTGGAGATGGGCCTGGGACAAGGAATATTCGTGGCCACTCTCTCACAAGCACCAGCTCCTGTGCTACAGCTTCTTCATGTTGTACCAAACTCTCCGACTCTGCTACATCCTTCGTCTGAGCACTTTTTCACTACATGGGTGTGCACTGCAGTTGTACTTAATATTACTTCCATTTTATCCTCCCCTCCCAGCAGTCATGGTCACGCTGTAGTGTTGTACATAATACTTACTTTAATTTTTTCCTCCCGGCAGTCACGGTTACACTGACACTAACCCCCCCCCCCCTTTTGCAGGCTACCACCACCCATGCTACCAGTAAACAAGCTAATTTGAATTCATTCATCTCTTTCTGGCAAGCGGCAACTAGTCTTTCTTCAAATTTGCGACCAAGTGTTTATGATGCTGATGTGTGTTGCTTTCCTGTTTTTTAAAAAAAAATTTATCAAAATTTGTTTTATTTTGCAGTTATTAAAGGGTTAAAATAATGTTGCACGTTTGGGTTGAGCCACCACCAGTATTAAAAACATTAATCTGTCTTGCATCAATGAGTATATTTACGATGTCAGTTAAATTTAATGGCCAATCCAAAAATGTCATGGGGCAACAAAATTTCAGATCCAGGTTGTCTGTGTGCAACCACATTTAAAAAAAATCCGAGCCTGGCCATACTATAAAAAGACTGAATATTTAAACACCACCAGTGAAGAGTAAAATGTCAAAACAACATGTGATATTGTTAATAACCTATTTAATCTAAAGACAACATTATCTTGGGTGCTGTTGGGCAAGTATCAATCCGCATCTTGAAGACTGGACACATCACAATGGAATACTGTAACATGGCAAAATTACACAAACAGAAAAGAGAAACACCAACTGGAGCAAAGACATCACATGTGATAGTTTGGAGACGGCATTAATTTTACAATAATACCGTCCCCAAACTGAAATACCCATCTTAGCCACACACAGTCAAAAGAAGCAGTATGTGGCACAGTAGTGCCGGAGAGATGGAACACTTATTGCGGTAGCCACCCACAAGACAGTAGGGGGAAGCACCAGGGAAGCATTTCCAGAACACAGTAGGGCCATGCAATCGGCACCTGATGAAGCGTTTGCACCGTTTAAGTGCGAGTGCCTCACTGTCCCTGTAACAGTGAATTTCAAGTATAGGAGATAGAAAGCAAGTCCTAAACGTGCAAAGTACAGCGTTAATTCTTAATCATATGGAAACTGTGAAACCGAGTAACGGAATGCTGGTATAAAGCATCGGAAGCACTTGCAGCAATTATCGGAGAACTGAGGGCGAGACAACAGTGAACGTAACCAGACCGTACATCATCACCTGATATCGCGGAACACCGAAAAGCACAACAGCTGGACCTCCTACGAATGCTATGAAAGTAACAGCCGCCAGAAATGTCTTAAAAAGTTCAAAAACGGACTTCCAGTGATGTCATCGGAGCAATGACAGCCTAAACGCATAGCTCCCAGACCCACAGGCAAGGATTTATCCCCACACAAGCCTAAACAGTCATAAATCAGCAAAATATGCCTAAAGCTAATTGTGGGGATAAAGTGAGGAAGAGATCCCAAGCAAAAAACCTCAAAGGCAGCGGACAACAGGATGGATTTCAAGCGATGAGCCAGACAACTAGCGGCAGAGAGTCTCCCTCCAGCATGGCGAGCGCTGACATGGAGTCTGAGCTAGAGACCCTGTCATGCTCACGCTTTGAGATTCTCCTCTTGGAGATTAAGCAAGCTAGGGTTGAAAATAAACGATAATTCGACAGACTATATACCGATCTGATGAAACTGGAAACACGAATCACTACTGCTGAGGAAAGAATACCTACGGTGGAAGATGATCTGATACATCTGTCTCGGGCAGTCGAATCTCACACAGCAGCAAGAGTATACCGCAACAAAATGTTTAGACCTGGAAGCACGGGCCAGGCGAGAAAACTTGAATACATGGCCTTCCAGAGGAGTCTGAGGTTGGAGACAAGGCTGACTTCCTGTTGCGTCTCCTGAAACATGTCAGAACTGCCGCAGGCCTTTACATTTAAAATTGAGAGAGCCCATCATGCCTTGGTGCCCAAACCAACTGCAGCAAAAGCTCGATCCAGATCAGTGTTGGCGAAATTTTCAAGCTACAGAGACAAGGAGACCATCTTGCGGGCAGTCTGGAGGCAACAAAAAGTAGAGTACAACGGAGCCAGACTTCTTTTTGATCAGGACTACCCGCCCCAGATACAGCAGCACCAGATGGCTTATGGCCCTATTTTGCACAAACTAAAATCACTGGGGTGAAATTCAAGACGCTGTACCCTGCGCGTCTCCGTGTCCATTGGGTGAGGGGAACAGAGCTTTACCACAGCGCAGATGAAGCAATCCAGGCATTAAGAGGGAAAGGACACGAGATTCCAGATGGGCCTTCACAATCCTTACAGCCAGCGTCACAGAGCAGATGGCAGATATCTACACAGTGCAGCACGCGGAAGATGGGGAAAGGTTCAGCCACCAATACCATGGAAGACATCAAGGGGATGCTGCGACAGCTCACACAGCAATGTCATGAGGAGCAGGCAGCCAATTCGAGAGCTGAGGACACCTGAAAATTTAAGGAGGACCTGTGAGGGTTAGTTTTTTCCCCTTGTAGCCCCAGCAGCGGGATGTGATAACCGACCTGGCTGCAGAGGCACATGGCCTAACCTGGAACCGGGTGGGGATGGAGGGTTGGGGTAGAAGAGGGAATCCACCTGGGACTAAATATCTGACACTCCATAAATTACTGATTCGACAGGGAACATTTCCCTGTAAAAGGCGGATTCACCCGAGACTGATTCCCACTCCTCCCGGAGATGCGGTGTTGGGTTGGGAGGGGGAAGTGAAATGGGACCTAAGCTTTGAATCACACCTACAATTAAGAATGGAGCTGATCGGGAATGCGCTCCGATTTTAAACTGGGAGCTCGCTTTAGTTGGACTCATTAAATATCTACTACCCGAGTAGACTTCATGATCATTCCAAATGTTACATTATTGTTTAAGAGGGGTTTCTTTTGGAACAAGAAAGTTAGGGAATTAAAGTGCAGAGTAGCTGCTATGGGGTACTCTGGCAGATAATTCTCATATCCTGCTTGTTTATCTGAAGGGGATGAAACTGAAATATGGTTGTAATTGCCTATGGGGAGGGGGATAATTTCTGTATGTCGGCATGGCAATTTATGGACCTATGCCTGCTTCTGGCTCTCTGGCTCCTGGTTCTGATAGGTGAAGGAAGAGAGGCGCCCCCCCCCCCCCTTTTTGGTGAGGTTCTCTCTTGTTTTCTTGCCAATGAGAGACAGGGTACAGATGTTGTTTGCTAGCCAATACATCTGGCTCAGGCCCACGTTCGATAGGGTCCCAAAGGCACGAACCCCATTTGGGGCTCCAGATCCTCTACCCAAGGGCTTATTGTCCTGGGACATTAGGGAATGAGATAGCTGGTTCCCCTACCTTGGGGGTCATTTTGTAGATAGTTGCTCCTGAAGGGTGCAGACCACTGCGGTGGCTCTGCTCTCCAAGGGTAGGTTTAATATGTTTGAAGTTACTCCAAACTTATGGTTGATGTTGATGTATGTAATATAAGTTGCTTTGTGTTTTGTTTTATGTGGGGACACATCACTGCTTCTATGTGTAGGAATCTGCGAGGGGAGAGGGGGGCAGCGTTGCCGTCATTTAGGGAAGGAGAGGTCAACAGAGTAAAATTTTGAACACAGGTAACAGAACTGCAATTCATAACAAGTATACATTATAAAATTACTCATGGCTAACAGGAACAGTTTAAAAGTGGTCTCGCACAATGTAATGGGTTAAACAGCCCTGTGAAACAGTATAAGGTGCTCACAGGCTTAAAGAAGCAGACACCATCATTTGTGCTGCTGCTGCAGGAAACGCACCTGAATAAGGCCAAACATGTAAAACTGGGTAGATTCAGCTCCTCTCAGGTGGTGGCCTCATCATATGGGAAGGGGCATAGCCCTACAGATCCCTAGGGGGACTCCCTTTAAGCTAAATGACAGTTACACAGATTCAGAAGGTCATCTGGCGCTGGTATGTGGAGATCTGGGGGGCAGCCCTATTATGCTGGTATCTCTCTACATTCCTCCGGGGTCTACAGTTTCAGTGGTAAAGGGACTGCTCCAGAAGATTACTGAGCATCCTAGGGGAGCTCTAGTGGGGGGAAGTGACCTTAACCAGATATGGGAACAGATAAATACATCGAGGCAGGGCACATTTAAGCACACTCCTGCGAGCAAAACAACTCAAAGATACATGAGAGGGGTTGCTGGGTAGATGCCTGGTACTCATTACATCCTAACCGGAGGGAGTATACTCATTTCCCCACCATATGGCTCTTATGCACGTATTGATTATTTCCTGGTGTCAGGCAAATACCAATACCAGATAGTTGGATGTGAGCATATTCCCTCGGTTCTTTCAAACTGCACACAGCTTTTGCTGAGACTGGAATGGAGACCAGAAAAAGGCCACGCTTTATGGAAACTTAATAACTATCTTTTAAATTTAAAAGAATTCACTGTTATGGATAAATGTAGACTAGAACAAATTGAAAGGGAGACTACCTCCCCGCAGGTTTCTAAAAGCAACCATTTGGGACACTGCCAAGACAGTCTTGAGGGGAGACATTATCAAGTTTGCTGCACATTTTAAGACAAGCATTTGTCAATGCCGAACGTTCGCTTGCAGGTATTTGGCACGTATGGTGCTTTACCCTAATGCCTATGCACGATTGCTAGTATTTGCACAATAAATTTTCAACATGACCTTCTTGTTACCCCATTGTGCGCTACATAGGCGGAAACACGTTTTGGGCAGGATGTAAAAATGACAGCTGTACTGCTCATAAGGAGGTGTGGTAAAATGGCAATGTTGAAAATCTGGAGTGGAAATATTGAAAATTCGCAAACCCTCTGATAGCAGGAACTATGCAACACACTAAATAAAACAGTCTTTTAAAATTTTTCACCAAATTTTCAACACAGCCATTTAAGATCTCTGCTCATGAACAGTGACACTGTGATTTTCTTAATGTGTCCCATACACTGAGTTCGCACACCGACTGTGCCATTAGTGCTACATGAAGTGAAACATGTTTTGGGCAAGATGTGAAAAATGACAGCTGCACTGCTCATAAGGAGGTGTGGTAAAATGGTAATGTTGAAATCTGGAGTGAAAATATTGAAAATTACGCAAACTTACGAGCATGCATAGGAGCTCGTAATAAACACTCATTAAAACAGTCATTTTAGGAATTTTTCACCAAGTTTTCAACACAGCCATTTTAAGACCTCTGCTCATGATCAGTGTCACTGTGATTTTCTTAATGTGTCCCATACATTGATTTCGCACACCGACTGCGCCATTGTGCGCTACATGGGCGGAAACACGTTTTGTGTGAGATGTGAAAAATGACAGCTGTACTGCTCATAAGAAGGTGTGGTAAAATGGCAATGTTGAAAATCTGGAGTGAAAATATTGAAAATTCGCAAACCTACAAGCGTGCGTAGGAACTGCGCAACGCACGCTCGTAAAAGTCATTTTTAGGAATTTTGTCACCAAATTTTCAACATAGCCATTTTAAGACCTCTGCTAATGAACAGTGTCACAGTGATCTTCTTAATGTGTCCCATACATTGATTTCGCACACCGACTGCGCCATTGTGCGCTACATGGTGAACTACGTTTTGGGCAGGATGTAAAAATGACAGCTCTACTGCTCATAAGGAGGTGTGGTAAAATGGCAATGTTGAAAATCTGGAGTGAAAATATTGAAAACTTCATGAACTTCACGAGCCTGCGTAGGAACTGCATAGCATCGCTTCAATAAAACAGTCATTTTTGAATTTTGCACCAAATTTTCAACATCGGTTTCTGGGACCCCTTCTCATGAATGATGTCACTGTCATGGCATTATTAGGGCCCGAAGGGTGACGGCAATCACCCTTCAGGCCGAATAACACCATGTTTCGTGAAAAAATTCTCACAGTATGAAATTGAGTGCAAAATCAAAAATGCCTGAGATATGCAATAAAGTTGAAAACCCCTATCTAGCCCATTACAGCTTACGGCATTTCCTCAGTTTGCAGTTGGCTTTGAAGAGTGCAGGCGTGTTCCCGGTCCAGCGATGATCGTTGCGCCGAGCTCCGGAGGTAAGTATGGGGTGAGGGGTGTGGGAGGCGAGTGCGCAGTGGGTGGGTGCAGGTTGGGGAGGGGCTGGGAGACTCACGTGGGGCCGTTTTGCTTTCAGGTGAAAAAAAAAAAAAGCGGCAGGGATGTTTACACTGGGTGGGCTCCCAGCGTGGCACCAAAGCTTTGGGGGCGTTTGGGGAGACGTGGAGCCGACGGGGATTGGGCACCCCATCGGCAGGCAGCGCGGGGCGTTTGCCACGCTGGGGTGGGCTCCAGCGTGGCACCAAAGCTTGGGGGCCTTTGGGGGACGTGAAGCCGACGAGGATTGGGCACCCGTTGGCAGAGGACCCAGGACATTTGCCACGCTGGGATGGGCTCCCAGCGTGGCACTAAGCTTTGGGGAGGGGGGGCATGAGGCCTACCAGCACTGTGTATGACAGCGGTGGTTTCTTTGAAGCGAAGACCACCGCTGTCATACACAGCTCCTGTACCCATTGGTGCAGGACCACCATGCCTGCTCAACGAAGCAGTGGATTGAACGGGAGAGGCACACTTCCAAAGTGTGCTACTCTCCCAAAACGTTCCTTGCGCAAGCGAACGTAAAAAAGCAGACAGCCCTGATGGATAGTCTCCAGTCTCAGCTGAAGGAGGCACAGACTCTTCATGTGATGGGGGAGGGAACGGCTCATGCCAAGATACTGGAGTTAAAACAACAGATTCAGAAACAGATATTAAAACAGAGCAGGCCTTGCAGCCCCTTTGCCAGAGGTTTGGGGAGATAGGCCCCAGGACAACTAGATTACTGGCTCATCGCCTAAGGCAGCAGACACTGCAGTCCACCATAACCCAGATCAGGAGCCCCAGAACTGGGAGACTGATGAGATCACCCGAACAGATCCTGGCCAATTTCGGAGAGTATTATCAAAAACTTTACACCCAAGAGCAATCTTCAGATGACACACAAGTGCTGACCTACCTGTCTAAATTGGCACTACCAGCACTTAGTCCAGAAGCTAAACTGAAGCTGGAATGTCCTATCACTCAGACAGAGGTAGACCAAGCGATCAGGGGCCTGAAACTGGGCAAGGCCCCCGGGCCCTGACGGCTATACCCCTGAATTTCTTACATTTTTTAAGAAGGAAATGAGGGCCCACTACTGGAGGCTTGCAGGGAGGCACAAATTGGGGAACACTTCCCTGATATATATATATTTTTTTTGTTTTGTTTTGTTTTACCAGGTGAGACACACTAAGCTGAAAGCTTGTTTACAGGTGTAACCTGGGAGCACAGGGAAGTTAAGTGATTGGAATTATGCAATGGTCTCAAGTATACCAAAACCGGGTAAAGACATCACCCAATGTAAATCTTATCGGCCAATTTCAGTCCTTAATACTGATTAAAAAATATATACAGGGATTCTGGCACAGAGGTTGGTGTTGATTCTCCCCACCCTTATTGATTTTGATCAGACAGGCTTTGTCCCAGGCAGACAAACTCAAGATAATATCAAAAGAACCCTGCATATTTTGTGCCATGCTGCCCGGTCGGGGTCCCCCCCTTTTTTTTTGCTTTTAAGTCTAGATGCTGAGAAGGCCTTCGACCGGGTAGCATGGAATTTTTTGGGATTAACGAAGCACTTTGGCTTCTCGGATGCCTTTATTCAGACTATTGACAGCATTTATAAAAGACCCAGGGCCTTTATTAAAATAAACGGCAGCATTTCAGACTCTCTGTTTCTGCAAAGAGGCACTAGACAGGGTGCCCTCTTTCCCCCTTGCTTTTTGCCACATATCTGGACTCTCTGGCTTGGGCGCTAAGGCAGGATGGGGAGGTGCAGGCGATTAGGTTGGGGAGCGAGGAGCACAAATTGGTCCTCTATGCCGATGACTTGTTAATATATCTGGGGGACCCCGAGCGGGCTGTCCCCAAGTTATGGGGCACCTTGGAGAAGTTTGGGCAATTGGCAGAGTATAAAGTTAATACGTCCAAAACAGAGGTATTGCAGATACTTTATGAACCATCTGGAAACATTAAAAAGCAGTTCCCTTTCAGATGGAACTTGAGTCATCTGAAATACCTAGGGGTGCAGTTGGGGCCTGATTCTGCTCAGTTATTTCTTCTTAACTACTCCCCACTAATGAGTAGTATCAGCATGGAGTTGGAGAGATGACTGGGCATCCCTGTCCCCCTGATGCAGAGGGTGCAGGCAGTGAAAATGGTAATCCTCCCACGGTTTCTGTATTTGGCACAGACACTCCCCATTCAGGTACCAGATGCTTTTTATAGTGCCCTCAATAGGAAAGTCTTCCGGTTTATCTGGGGGGAAACAGAAGCCAAGAGTACATCTGTCTATTCTTCAGATTCTGAAGGCTGAGGGAAGTCTGGCCTTGCCTGACTTTAAGATGCATTATACAGCAGCACAATTTAGAACATCCATGTACTGGTTTAGGCAGGACTATGTAGCCAAGTGGAAAACTTTGGAATTGGAGGAGGGAGACCTTGTTGACCTGCACTCGGCCTTGTCGGGAGACAAAAGACACACTGTTCCGGGGAGGGTGTTAAACCCATACACAGAACTCACCCTGGACTACTGGTTTGGAGTTGTAGGGGACAGAAGTCTTAGAAACTGGAGACACCTCGTGTACTCTGTCCCTCATCTGGAGGGGTCTGGCTCCTCTCAATGGGATGCTGGGTTTCGGACCTGGGAGAGGCAGGGACTCCACCTGATCTGGCATTTTTTTGGAGGGGACAGAAATCAAATCCTTTCAGGATTTAGTATCCAGTTTTGGCCTTTCCTGGAAGGATAGGTTCAGATATTTCCAAATTATGAATTATATATCAGAACTCTACAATCTGAACGGAGTGATGGGGACCCCCACCTCAGATATTATTCATTATTACAGCACTGGTGGAGAATAGGGCCCCATCTATGCATACAATTTCTTACCTTTATGGGGCACTGTTCTCGTGTAAGGGAGCCAACACTCTATCGATAAGAACAGCTTGGTCTAAAGACCTGGGTATTCAGATATCTGAGGAAATGTGGGCATGAGTGCAGAAAAGGTTATACTGGGGCCTCTCAGCCATAAGTTGGAGAGTGTTCTCCTGGAAAATGCTTATTAGATTTTTCAGGACACCAGTGATCCAAGCCAAATTTCAGGGGTCTAGGGGGTCAGCATGTTAGAAAGGGTGTGAGTTCACCCCAGCTGCTTTATATCACATAATGTGGGAGTGCCCAGTGCTGGTTCCCTTCCTTCGGGACTTGGAACAGGCACTACAATCCATTTTTGATAACAACTTGAAGTTGCATGTAACACTATACTTCCTGTTCGCTGCCCCTAGAGGTTATAGGGACCCGGACAGGGGAACGCTCCTAAAACATGCCCTCCTGGCAGGTCAAAAAGTAATTACGAAGATCTGGTTTACCACTAAAGTGCCCAGTTTGGCTCAATGGCAGGAAATCATGATTGCCACCTGTAGGATGGAAGCTCTTACAGACACCCTTAATAAGAAACAAGCTCAATTTGCGTTATTATGGGGGAGGTGGGTAATATATATATGGTCACAGTACACCCTGAATTTGTGCCATAGCTACACTCGATGCGACCCTCTTGGGTGTTATAAATAATATGGAGTAAATGGTCTATTTGTGTGTGGTCTCTCCTTGGCTTTCTTGCTTTTCGGATTCTTTTTCCCCCAAGCAATACTAACTTGAATACAGAACGTTGGATCAATTGATGTGAGTACCCTATCCATGTATGTATCTGAATATTTGTTGTTATAGTTTTCTCCTTGTTTGTCCTTTTTTGAAAACTGAAATGAAATAAAGATTGAAAGTTAAAAAAAAAAATAAAAAAGTTCAAAGACATGTAAAAGTGAGTAATCACAAAAAAGTACTGTAGTGCTGACATCATCAGCATAATAAGTGTCATTCCTATTTTCTGACCACTCTCAAAAGTGCATTAAACATGTTGGAGCACCACAAGAAGTGTATGAATAATTATTTCGTAGCACTGCATAAAAGTGACAATTAACCTTAACCCAAAGATGGCCATGTTAAAAAAGCATTAAGCTCCTCTGAAGGTGGCATCTAATAGGGAATTAATGCATGGTTGGGTAGTTGCAGGTACTCGGCCTTCAGCCTCGTGCCTCAACCCCCCCCCCAAATTATGCATTAATTCCCCATTAGATGTCACCTTCATCATGGCTTAATGCTTACATAAACCAAGTCAACAGTTGAAATCAAAGAGAAAGAGTTATTCATACAAACAGCACATTTAATAGTTACAATTAATTGATGATGTATAAATCAAACACACAATGGCCTGAGTCAAAATACAGTTGATCCTCACTTGTGAGGAGGCAGGACTTTTCATTACTCACTCGTGGCTCTGCCACTCATGATAACTTGTGCTTTTGTCCCGCTACATATCTTCTTATGTTGAGAATTTTTTTGCCCCACCCCCACCCCACCACACAGAGGTGGTTGAGCAATGGAACAACTTACCAGCAGAAGTGGCAAGTGCAAGATTCCATGAATGGTTTCAAACAAGGTTGGATCCAAGTAAAAGGCTAAATAGTTACTCAAGAGGATAGTGGTAGGAAGAGGGGGCCCAACCCCCCCAACCAGACAATAGGACAAGGTATAACATGGCAGACTGGCTGGACCAAAGCTCTTTATCTGCCTTCTAGGTTTCTTTATTAGATTTTGATGGGTCTACCTCAGCCTTCTGACTACTCAGACATGGGGGGGGGGGTCTTCTGCCACCCACAAAACCACATAATGGCCAATCTAGCCCCTACTATACATTGTTACCTCTGTGTACCTTCCATAAGGCTGCCTATTATCTGGTGGTAGACGTGTCCTCTGCTCAAAGTACCCTCTAGTGGTAACAGATCAGAATTGAGTTTTACAAACACACTTTCATTACAAATAGAAAGTCAGCAAGAACATTTTAAATAAAAATAAAATTAACAAAAAAGAAATAGGTAATTCTGAAATACATGATGCAAATGTAAGACTTTCAAATGTATTTGCTGGTCACCTTTTAACACTTACAACTTTCCTTGAAGAGCTACCACCTGCTGTATAGGGAAGGCAGTACAGCCCAATGGTTACAGTGCAGAGCTCTGACCCTGGAGACCCAGCATACCAGAGTTTGAATCCCACAATTATCTGTGTGACCCTGAGCAAGTCAATAAACCTCCTCTTGCTTAAATCTGCCCCAGGTCACATCTGGAAAACAATCTTAAGCTCAGTGTGCCTTTCCCAGTCAAAATTTAAAAATAAACTCTGCAGCCTGCATGATGTCGATGTTCCAGGCAGCATAACTAGATGAGTCCAACATTTCTTTGTAATTAACGCTCTCTAATATGGGAAAGGCTTTAAAATACAAGGGCAACCTTCTTGGGTGGATGTCCACTTCCCCACACAGATCTTTCATAGTACATGTATTTTGTTTGGAGGAGATAGCAAAACAAATGTTTCCTGCCCCTTCCCCCCATGTTCACCATCTCCCTTCATCTGGACACACATGAACTGCGACACAGACTTGGGGTGGATATGAGAAGGGTCAAGCAGATAGAGGTGCACCAGATGAACGCCAACCAAACAGCCAAATACAGGCTAGCAGCTAGCGCATGACAAGGAGACAACGTGGAGGAGCGAGTGCTATGGCTAGCTGGAAAGAAAAAAAACTGCTTTTAGATAGCTCTTCATATTTACTTTCAGAAAATAACTTTTTTTCCCCACTATTCTTGTAGCGGACATAGTGTTGAAGGAGGAATAAACTGACCTCCACCCCATACTGCCACTTCACTTGAAGGTTCCCCACAGTAGTGCCCTGGGCCTGCCACGATGGCTGCCTTTTTCTCAATGCTGGTTCACTATGGCCTGGGTCCCACAGAGGTCTTCACCATGGGCAGTTTTGCTTTTCCTCAGTGGCAGGATCTTAATGAAAATTAAGCATTAGTATTAATACAAAAAGCTGTTACAAATCACATGGTGAGTAGATCGGACGAGACAGGAGGGTGATGAGGTAGGTGAACCACAGGGCCTTTTATTGTTTCTTGACTCGTACATTCCTATCAGTGCAACGTGCCTGCCACTTCACCAGCATCTCGAATCCAGCCACAGTTCAGTATGGAGTTAGCAGTACATTTCAAAACCAGTCCAACAGGTGATGGTGGGCTTCAACACCCCCCTGCCCTCCTGTACAGTACATGCAGCTCATAAAGTGGATATGCCAGCATTCTGTGCAAAACTCTACCTCACTCACTCGACTAATGCAAGAGGTTTGGATACAGCAGTGGATGTTGCATTGTGTATCAAGATGCTGGTAACACAAGTGAAGTCAGAAACACATCCACCTACGCAGTTAAGCACACTGTGTCAAGTCAGCAATCAATGTTTTTGTCTTTAGCAAGCTCCCAAATTCCCTTGCAGAGATACAAGGTGGAGGAGAAGGGAGGGGCCCACTCCACTTCATTCTCGGAAGCCCAAGGACCGCATAAATGCTATGGTTCTCCCAGTTCTCCTTCCATTGTCCTCACCAAGACATAGAGCTCTGCTAGACCTACAATGGAGGCAACGATCACTGCTGACAGAACCCTCTGGAAAAAATGAATATAGAAAGAAAGAATCTGAAAATTAATCTGAAATGTGAAAAAAAATACGAACTCTCCCCACACATCACTTTTATGACTGGTCTGTGCAGTTTTCTTCCATCAAGTCAAACAGGGTCATTAAATCACTTCTGAGAGATTCCTAGCCCTTCCTCTATACAACACAAAGACAGTCTGTGCCCTTGCTGTGTGCAGCAGGAGACAGAAGTGGTGTCCACCTGGACACACTGAACCTCTGGTGGGACACGGAAGGTTGCTTTGGTGCATCACTGCCCTCTGGTGGCACAATGAGCAAAACACTTACAGCAACTCGGTGATGGCTGGATGGGGACGCCAATGTGTGCTTGTCGGCCTTCAGGGCGGAAATCCGTTTTTGGGGTTGGGGGTTCTCAACACCAGAAAAATCCAGATGCTGGGCCAGCACTCCTGGGGGCCCAATGCATCACCTCGGCAGTGGTGGTCAGGGAAAATGTTATTTAAAAATGTTTGAACTGGGCTGCCTGGTGGCACAGTATAATGCTACCTTGCCAACAACCTGGTTTGGGTGCAGGCTCATGCACTGGCAATCCTAAAGTGTGCCCCTGCAGTGAGTCACAGCCGGGCAGGGAGAGGGAGCGTGGGAGGAGTTTTCCACTGCAGCACCAAGCTCCAATGGCAGGACAAGGATTTGCTGTCTGTCAGGGAGCCATTGCATGCATGAGAGGCCAATGGTAGGCTGTTGTGTCCCCAAGGGGTTAAGACCAACCAGGTGGAAGAAAAACAGACCGCACTCCAGGCCCACTGGGATGACAGATGTCACTCTCAGGCTCAGCATGGGACAGCCAAAGAATCTCAGTCCACGCAAGAGGTGTAGGTACTTACTGCAGCCATTTCTGTAAAGATGTACTGGCTCCCAAGGTACGTGCAGACAAACGCTGCGCACACTGTGATGACAAAGTTAAAGACGGTGACCACGAGTGCTTTTGCAGATCTCACTGTAAAAAACAAATACATATGATAAAATAAGCATAACAATTACCGCAGCAACAAGACTGTAGAAAAGTTGCCCATTTCTAAATATTGTTTGTGTGTGTGCTTGAAGCATGTCATTTGTGCTGATAGGAGAATGAAAAAAACATTCTCGACAAAGTGCTCAAACCTCGCAAAATGTTGCGGCACTTTTTACTGCTGCTAGGTATGTTTTTATGTCCGATTAATAAGTAAGTATTGTGCTATTCCTTGACAAGTAGTTGAAGGCAGATTTTTTGATGAAAGAGGAGAGAAAAAACATGCCCTATATCAACAGAACCAGTACAATACATGCAGGCAGTCGTAGTACAGGTACGCACATGCACATTTTTTTTTTTCATAAAAACAGGTTAGAAAACTAAAGCAATACAACTGAGAACAGTTACACTGTGTCCTGTTATTTCAGTAATCCAACTGACTGAGAATTGTCACATGGTGTCCAGTTATGTCAGCAAGCAAGCTGGCTGAGAACTGTCATATGGTATGCAGTTATTTCAGTAAGGCTAAAAAACTGTCACATGGTGTTCAGTAACTGCAGCAATCTGACTGGCTAAGAACTGTCACATGGTGTGCAGTCATTTCAACAAAGCCAGACAGCTCTGTTCTTGTAGCTGATTTTTTAACCTTTTAGGACCAGTTTATAAGCACAATAACACCACCCTCCAAGGTGTTCAGTCATGCAAAAACAGAGACTTCTTTTATCATGAAAGGTACAAGGCGAAACTTGCCTAGCCACGTCTTCGATACACTTTAGCATGACTGGGGACTTTGCTGGGTGTTACTGCTTACACACACACACAAACTTGACACATGCATGCTCACATCCCTCCAGACCTATTCAGTTTTGATCCGGACAGGAGTGAGAGGGCTGTGGAAACACTTGCACTGAAAAGTGTTTGCATTTATAACTGGCAACTTCTCCATTCACCATAAGGTAAATGGTCTGGAGAATGGGTTTGTAAGCATATCGACACTTCTGACCACATAAAATGAGTCCACTGTTGACTATGCAGTACCCTCTGCTGCATGCTGCTCTCCCAACTGAGCTGAATTTTATAAATTTTAAAAATGTTTGACCAAGAAGGTATGCAAAGCTCAGAAGCAGCTTATGTGCAGATTCACCCTGGATGGAAGGGTTTAAGCCGGGCACTACTACTGAGACATGGCAGTCATCGTAAGCGACTCCCTTAAACAATCTAGCCAGTGTAACAAAGCCTACAGCAAAGCAACTGAGCGGCTGGGGTGTATCAGAAAGGGGTTTTAATAGCAGAAAAAAGCGGCATTACTACCCCTCTATGTATCACTAGTGAGGCTGCACCTGTAGTGCTGTTCCCAGTTCTGGAATACTCACTCAAGGAGAGACAGGACTAGGCTAGAAACGGTGCAGCATAGAGTAACCAAAATGATTCATGGCCTTCAGGACAGACTCTACGAAGATTGGCTTAGGGCACTGAACATTTACTTGCTAGAGACCAAAAGAGTGCATGGTATGATATGACAGAGACCTTCAATATCTTAAGAAGAATGAACAGGTAAACTGCGAGAAACTGCTCACCAGGTGTAGTGAATCTACAGCACAGGGTCATGAGTGGAACCTAGTGGGTAGGAAAGTCAGTGGGACATGAGGAAGTTCTATATTACAGAGAGAGTGGTTGAACCATGGAAAAGCCTCCTGGCTGAGGTGGTGGACACCAAAGCAATCAGTGGCCTCAAGTGCAGCCGGGACAGATTTATGAGCTTACTAGTGTCTCGGGAGGTAGTAGTAAGGCAGGTAAATTTTTGGGGGGTTGGGGGTGGTAACATGGGCACACACTCCACTTTCACAGTAGGTCTCTGGGCAGGATGGCAGGATAGCACATTACGGGCAGACTAGATGGACCAATGGCCCTTTTCTGCCATCTTTTTCTACGTTTCTAAAACAAGTGTACAAATGCAGAGACAGAGAGGGCAGGGCTCATCAAAAGCTCAAATGTGCAAACAAATACACGCTGTAATGCAACATGCAAAAATACAAATATTACCAGGAGCAGAGACCAGTATGGAGCGGATTCATCCCGGGGGGCGGGGGGGAAGAGACTGCCTGGGCATCTCTGGGTGGAGTGAATGCATGCTTGGCCCCCCCGCACACCCCCACCCGAGAACACCAATGGACACAAGGCCGAGAACTTGATAGGTGGGGCACAGAAAATGGAAAACAGCACTTCAGACCAGACGATGACCGACAGACCCTCGCCACCATGAAACCCCCGGACAACCGGGACCGACCCCAGCAGCACCAAGGGCAAATCAGGAAGCCAGTAAGGCACAGTCTCTCCAAAAGGAGAGGATCCGCCCGACAAAGGGATACGTTGGGGTACCTTAAAAGGCTGCAGTATGGGGTGGAGTTGATGATGGGGGTTGCCTGGGATGAGCAGGTCCCAGGCAGCCCAAAGGAGAGGCTGGCCGAGGTGAAGGGGGAGGCGCAAAAAAAAAAAAAATAAATAAAAAATTTAAATGATCAGTTGTCAAGCAATTAACTTATCAAAAGATTATATCGAGTCGGGGGCTAAAAGGTCAGGGAGGGAGATGAAGCAATTTATACATTTAATTAATTATTCATGAGCCTAGCAATGCTCCTGATTGGCTACTGGATCAGTCGTTAACATCTTAGAAATGTATGATCCAGCTGCCAACTGACACTGTGCGACATGCATGGCTCACACCACTCTGCTTAAAACCTTAAGTGAAAAATAAATGGGTGAAAAAAAGAACATTGTTACAGTGATTATAAGTCTAATCACAGTAACAACCGAGAATCCAATCATTTCCTTGGATTAACAGCTGGCTGGAGGGAGGTGGCCGGAGGCTGCACCTCAGGCCAACTATCTCCCCGACCAGCTGTTAATCTCTCGGAAATGACAGACTTCTTGGTTGTTATTGCTTAAATATCTGTCTAAAATGCAATGAAGAAAAGTGAGCAGTATTTACTTCTTTCTAGGAAGTACCTTTGAGCCAAAGGCTCTTTTACAGAGGTTCCACGTCGTAGTAATACATGAGCATAACATCATTTACAGTAGTTATTAGTATAGCAAGGTCGAGCAGCGTGCAAGGACCACTTATAGAACTGGGAGAGTACACAAAGCTGACAGAGCAGTGGGGGAGATGACAGCCTGGGATGAGGTGGAAGGGTACAATGTGCCAGGTTCTATTAGGAATGCCCCTGGAACAAAGGTAGTCTATTCTGACAAGAGGAAGACAGGGTGGGAACCAGCATCTCCAGAGATGCATGATGAAGGGGTTGTTTATTGGAGTGGGTAAAATTGTAACAGTCTGCAGAAGAAAAATTCCCATTCAGAAGACAAATCCACAGGAAGTTTTACATTTCTAAATGGTGGAGATATTGCAGATTTTCCATAAAGCAGAACAGCCCTACCACAAGAAGAGTTCACACACACCCCCAATTGGTTTATTTTGGCGATAACAGCATTGTAAAAAGAAAAATCAGTCCAAATTAATCGTGCGATCAAGACCTTCTGATCAAAACCTTTTATTTGGGGAGGCAGCCTGCATCCTGCTTAAGCTCCATATCGTCATCTTTTATAACATCAAATTGCTACTATTTTCACTGGTAGTGATTTAATAACCATTCAGAACAGCACTCATTATCTAGAGATAAGACTGGGACTGGTGTGCAGAAATGGAACGACCCAGATGCAGTATAGCGCAGTGGTTTAAGACGCTGAGCTGCAAATCAGGTGACATCCAGCAGCCCAGTCCTGGGTTTGAATCCCACAGCTTCCACTTGCATACTGTGTGACCCTGGGCAAGTCACTTAACTTCCCTGTGCTCCCAGGTCGCACCTGTGAAAAAGCTTTCAGCTTAGTGTGCTACTCCTGGTTAAACAACTAAATAAAAAAAAAAATGCAGATAAGCACAGTAATATAGATTCCTTGCAACAAGATATAAATATGCCAACAGACTATCCAGAAACTGAATAAGAACATCAATCAGCAAAATGAATGGATTGTGCTGGTTGAACAACGGGTGGAGGCAATGGCAGGTTCTACTGAGGAAGAGGGCAAAACTGTTGGGAAAGCCCTGGCTGCTTCTGCTGCTCCAATGAAAGAGCAAAGTGTGGTTCAAAGTTGTTTGGAACAGATAGAAAATTTAGCTTGATCAGCTAATGCGAGAATTCTCAGCACTCCTTAGGTGCGGAGGAAGGGGATTTGCCCACCACTTTTTTGGAGAGATGGCTACCCGAGGCTACCAGACTGGGATTTGCAATCCAAGTCATTAAGGCATATCGGATCCCTGTCTCCCCCCTCCGGTAGAGCTACATCTAAATGTGGAAAGTCCACACATGATAATGCTCACCACAATGACATCAGTGCTTCCGGACCAAATTCTGAGGCCTACACGGGACTCTGCACCGGTTATGTTTGGTGAGAGTAAAATCTTACTCTTTGCCGATTACTCTCTCACCACTAGACTCAAGCGCAAGGCCTCCGAGGGAGTGGGAGCAAAGCTGAAAGCTGCCAGAATTGTAACTAGGATCTCTTTCCCAGCTTGCTTAAACTTTACTTATCGAGATAAAATGTACATTTTCAGTGATCCTAAGGTGGACGGCAAATTTGCAGCTAAGTTCCCACTGAAAAGTCAAAATGCCTTAGGGGAATCAGAGCAATTGGAGGAAGAAATGGACAGGTGAGTGAGGACAACGTTTTCTCCTAAATGTGTTGGACTAATACAAGTCTGCAGAATTTCAGTGCTGGATGGAGTACTTGAAACATGACTGGCAACTGGGACTTAATAAACAGTTTCCCTCTGTACTGCTCTCTTCCTCTACTTGTGCTTACTTATATTCAACTTTTTTGTGCTAGAGTGTAAGGGAGAGAATAACTCACATATGGTAATGTCATTTGTTGTGAAAATGTTTTTTACTGCAGTTGCACTGATACAGTTTATACATGTTTTTATCATTTTACAATGTCCTAGACTTTTTTGCTAAGATGGTGGAGTGGCCGGCCCGGTGGCGCAGAGGGTTGAGACACTGGATGCCACACCTTGCGCCACACTGGCGACCAGAGTTCGGGAACAAGCTCAGGCGCCGGGGGTTGGCAGGGGAGGGAGAGGATCGGCGTCCGATGGACTATTCTCTCCTGGGGAGGATAATGGTATCTCTGTTGCAGTAGTGATCCCGGGGTGGGCCGGAGGCAAAGCTAGCACATTAAGAGCAGCTAAGGGGCGTGGCGGGGCGCCTCTGACTTAACAAGCCATGCTGGCTTTATTGCATGCCCATGCTCCTAGGGAGAAACCACACACAGCCTAAACTCCCCGGTCTCAGGGACAGGCGAAGGCTCCTCCAGTGCCACAGCCACAGTCGGGCTTGCTTCACCAAGGGCCCTCCCGACTCCAGCCGGGCATTAGATTGTAGATGGGCGCTTGGGCAAAGGCGTCCCACCTGGGGGAAGAGAAGAGTTTTGCGCTGGGGGATCCATCGGACTGGGATGGACCTGGTAGGAGAAGGCTTCAGACGGGAGGTAGAGTCGTTGGTGTGTGGGGAAGCTGGAGAGAGTTCCCAGAGTCCAGAGCAGAAACAAAATATACAACAAAAAATTAAAAAAAAAAAAAAAAGGTTGTGGAGTGGCCCTTTCACCGAGCTCTGGGTAGCTGAAGCAGCAAGTGAGAGAGTACTACTGCCTAGCATGAAATAAATTTCAGCTCAGTTAAGAGTACCCCAGCACCAACTCAAGCATACAATCTTAGAACGCTCACCTAGATTTATGAAATGAGCCATATTCCCGAACTGCAGACAGATAAGTGCAAAAATGTAATCATGTGTTTATTACCATGTTGTACCTTATACTGAATAGATTGGAGGTACAGTTAGGGCTCGAGTTGGCTGCCCATCTATCCTTTGGTAATTTTACAACACAGGAATTTCTATTATGTAGCATTAGAGCACATGGTTATAACTTTAATGTTTATCAATTGTTTCTAAAATTCTTGATAAGCACTAGTTGTAATATGGTCACTGATTGGTATTTAATGCAATAAAAACAAAACTAACAAAAAAAAAAAAAAAAGACCTCCAATTTCCATTACATACAGTTTTTACAGTGCTTAACTACCAGCTAGCTTTTTGAGGAGACGAGTGAGGGCAGTGGAGAGCATTATTGATTAGGATGTCTAAAGACGAAGCCTGAAAGACCCACTTATTAAGTGTCCCCAGCTGAACTAACTCAGGCCCCATCCCTGACACAGGAACTATAAAAAGAAGGCAAACAATTGTGGGCACAGTGGTGCAGCGATGGTACAGTGTGCTGCCATCTGGGATACAGGGGTTCACATGCAATCCCTGGAAATTCAACACCGGAATCAGTTGGAAGCCTCACAGAGTAGAGGCATTTGTTTCCTGGGGTGGAAAGTTGCAGGCAACATGGCATTCGGGATAGCCTATCTGCTGACCGATCATGGAACAAACACTAGCATCGGCTAGAAAACCAGACACTCACCTACTCTCTGTATCAAAGGAAGGGAGCCGTTTTGTTGACCCCATAACTAAGATGGGTAATTAAATAAAGGAAAAGAATTACGGAGACATTTCCTCACAATGAATCACTAACCTTGCCTTCCAGGTCAGCCAGTGTTCCATACTTGATTCAGCTGTTGTTAAGAAAAATAAAAAAGATTACTCATGGTCAAAACATGTTTTGCTCATTTACCCCCTCGCTTATCTGCCCTCCAATCCTCTGCACGCCCACACAGCCCCCACATCCCACTGGACTCATCACTTGCCAACAACTGTGGTCTCCTGGTTCCCAGCTTTTCCAGTGTCCAGAAACTAGAGTAATTCTTCTCTGGAGTGGCCTCCCCCACAGGGAGAAGAAGCACCTCTCTGTCAAGGACACTGGCTGTTATAAACACACTGGTGCGCTGGGAGGGGCGAGATGAGACAGTCCTCATCTGGCAAACAGTCTCGCCTATTTTCTGCTGTTGTGGGTCCTTCTAACCGCCTATCCCTCAGGAGCACGGACCACGTGGAAATCCAGAGGTGTGGTGCCGACTGACGCTTGGGCACCCACATTATGCAATGAAACCAATCACTACACTACTCTATCCTCCCCAGGAAAAGAGTGCCCTTGCAAAGACCCTTTTGCACTCCCTGCTGGTCTCCACTCCCAAAGTCTGGGGCACAGGTGCAGAACGAGGTAGTCAGTATGCCATGTGGATATCCCACTTCTTGGCACCATGGGGCAGGCACAGTTGTACCCCCCCCAATCTACTGTTTATTCTCCATGGATGTGTGGGTGGCTGCTTCAGCCTCTGCTGTGCTCCTGCACCACTGTCTCTATCTCCTCCCCCCCCGGTACATATCACCGTGTACCAGGGCATCCAGGGTGACGACACTAGTACACAGTGAACAAGCAGGACATCATGTAGCTCAGGCTCCATTTTCCTCCTGCAATTTTTCTCCCATGTCCCTCTCACCACCCCATGATGGCAAGCCTAGTCTCTGTGAACCTCAAAAGCAGCAGTGCACTCTGGGCATGCGCCACCCCTCACGAGGGAGCAAGCTCCCTGGATCGCAAGGGGCTGCTGCTCTGCCGCAGCCTGGCTGTCCCCCTCCCCAGCTGGCTCATGATCCCTTTGGGAGAACTCCTCCATCTGGCCACCCAATCTCAGCAGACCTGGGCTCACTTCCGAACCCAGGTCGCCAGCACAGACATGCAGGACACTTCCACCGAGCCATGAGACAGACCCCCAACAGTCGTCATTTTAATAAACCACTCAAGTCCAAAGAAAACTGCACTCCACAGACATAAATGCCAGAAAACAAATTTATAGTTGCTGAATGCGAAATTTAATACTGGCAGAGCCAAGCTACACCAGACCCCAGTGCTTCCGGCATATTAACTGTGATACTGCATTTGTGGTGTATGTACCATGGCGCAGTTGCAAAATACTATATATAGGAAGAACTACTAGAGCATTAAAGCTAAGGATGCAAGAACATGTGAGAATATCAACACCAACAAGAGGGATACATTTTGCACTGCACCATACCTCAGATTCTACAGATTTAAAATTTATGGACACACACTGGCAACCTCCATTAAAATTTGGGGGGTGATAAGAGTAAATGAGTTGTTGCAGAGAGAAAGTGAATGGATCTATCGACTGCAGAGTATTAAACCAGATGGACTTAATGATCAATGTATATACAGTACTCCCTGTTTTCTATTTCTTTATATTTATTTTTAGGTCTTGACTGTTGGAGAAGACATCTTTATGTAGATCGCCAAGACCAAAGTTATTATGGAACAGAGTGATCGCACCATTGGAGTCCTCCGGTTGTCTAACCTAGTCTTTACATAAAAAAATCTTATCTTAAACCTTTACAAAATCTCCAACTCCCTCCCCCAGTATCCTACTTCATTTGCCACCCTTTTTCTCCAACCCCACCCCTTTTTTGCTCTTTCTGTTTACATATAGTACTATGGAGTATTTTATTCCGTTTATGCCCCCCTTGGCTTAGCCCATTCTACTGTAATTCTTTTTAGATTTCAGTCTCATTTCCTTTTGTCCTGGATCATGGTTCCCCTCTATATTCCTTATTTAAGGGCGATGAAATATTACAATTGTGATGTATAATTAAAAATAGACATTGTAAGGAATCATGATTAACTTCTAGACAATTGTCTAGATTTTTTGTGTGTTTTGTTCATGTATTTTATACTTTATATGATGTTTGTATCTTTAGGAACTTGACTGGGTTGTCACTGTCACTTTAATAACGCATTATCACACTAATATGATGCCACTGATGAGATCACTGAATGTTGTAATATTTAAGTAGCTGTAACTGCTTCCAAAACCACACTTCCTGATGAAGGCTTAACTGCCAAAGCGCTGGGGTCTGGTGTAGATTGGCTCTGCCAGTATTAAATTATGCGTTCAGCAACTATAAATTTGTTTTGTGGCATTTATTTCTGTGGAGTGCAGTCTTACTTGGACTTGGGTGATTGTTGGGCTTGCTGCCCTCTACTCTGCACCCATCCCTGTGTTTGCACAGTACTTTCTGTGGACTTTGTCATTTTAATAAATCACTGAAACTTTTGGCAGAGATGTACTCTCCCCAACCCCCACCCTGCCAGACACGTTCTCTCCCCCACTCCCACCCCGCCAAAAGGTGAGATCAAGTACCTGGCAGTTGACATTTCTAGTTATACGTCTGTACTCTTCATTTGCTAGATTGGCTTTTATCTTCTCCAGTCGGGCAATGAGCTCGGGATTCTAAAAGAAATGTCAGAGAAAGAACAACAAAGATATGCATTTCTTTTCTTGTTACTCGGTTTATGCCTCCATGCCCCCTTCCTGACGACCTCCCAAGCCCAGTCATCAGGCTCCTCCTGGACTTAACCATCAACCATTTATCCCCTATGGCCTACCCCAATGGCAGGAGCGGCGGGGGTCCCCATCTTCCGCCATGAAGTGAATCCAGGGGCCAAGATGACTGATGCGAGACCTGCGGGAGCCCAGAATTCATCCTGCCTGGTCAAGTTTTTTTGCCCTGTCTTTTGTTTCACCCCCAAGATATTGGTAGTAAGGCTGCGCATGCATGTACATGTAGAATTCAGCACTAGCCAATATACCCCTCCCACAAAGCCATCCCTGACTGCACTGCCAGCTGAGGTCACCCAGGTGGTAGTATCGCAGTGAAGCAAGCTACCCACCCTTCTGGGAGGTGGAGACTGTCCTCTGGGACCCTCAGTCTACTCCCTCCACCCAGCCAGCCCCAGGCAACCTAGACTCCTCATCTCCGAACTTGGCTCACTGGCATTGTGAGAGGCAGCTCCTCCACTGCACCAACAGGCTGACAGACATGCATTATTTAATGCAGCTATCTCTTCAACAAAAAGCCAGTTCAGCCTAACCCAGTGGAGCCAACTGGTGGAGCACTGTTCAACTACACAGAAGACCCGGAATCAATCCCGGTCCCAACTTCCTCACCTGGGCCAGTGTCGTCCGGAGTGCACTGCAGAGGCCTGGTGCATAGACACCGAGGGGGAGGATACTGAGCGTCCTGCTCTCTCAGCACCACCTGCAGGTAGGAAGTAGGAATACCTTGCTCCCCACCTTCGGGTTTAGTGCCGCGAGCATTCAGTGGTTGCATGTGGGAGGGCCTAGAACAGAACATTTTTAGTCTCTCACATCGGTTAGGCGAAGTGTGAGTAATATAGACAAACTGCTTTGGCTTACTATTTTGATTTAAAGTATTAATTGTATATGTCAATGAACTGTATTATTTATTGTACTGTATGTTATTTGCTGTTGGAATTTTGTTAATATTTTTTAGTTCTTGTATATTTGTTAGGAAAAACTTAATAAAAATTGTGAATACAAAAAAAAAAAAAAATCCTCAAGCAAGCATCTCGACAGCCAGTGTGTCTGGGCACCGCTCTCCGCTACCAGCCACTCCAACCCCACAGACGGTGTGGGGTGTTGCCCACCGCATTAGATGGAGTGGTGGGGAATGATGCCAGGCTCTGGTCAGACCTCACCATGGGGTTAGGGTGCAGAGGTAAATGCTGGAGGCATGGAGTGATGCACTGGTCCCGACAGGAGGGATAAGGAAGCCACACACACAGTGAGGGGGAAAAATGTAAATTAAAAAACACCATTTCAATCACTCAATGCCGACATTTTATAGCCTAGAGGTTAGCTTAACGAGCTGTGAATGAGCTTGGTACATCCAGCAGACCCGAGTTTGATTCCCCACAATCTCCACTTGCATACTGTGAGATCCTGAGCAAATCACAACCTCCCCAGTGCTCCAAGGTTGACACTGAAAACAGGCACTGTGCCTAGTGGGCCTTACCCAGTTATCCAAAAACAAATAACTAACCTGCTTCATGTGGACCTACAGTAACTAGCAATTCAGGTTTTGAAAACAAATTGGCTTTTTGGTATTTAGGGTTTGTGAACTTCATTTCTTTTTTTTTTTTTTTTTTTTTTTTTTTTTTAAATCAGACTGCAATATGCATTTGTTTTTAATCCTACTGCAGTATGCAAACGTGTTCAACCTCAGACAGCAGTAATTATATTTAACCTATGCTCTGTCAAAATTTGTTATGCCTTACATAACTCTCAAGTTTTCACCTTCTATAAGCCTCCAAGAAAATGACTGGATTTAGAAACGCTTGGTAGCCAAAGGGTTAAAGAGGGACTCTGGTCACTAGGCAAAAAAAGAAAACGTTTATCAGCAAATCTCGAGTTACGCAATTACACCCCCCCCCCCAATAAGCACGTACTTCCCAGAGGCCAGGAGATGGGCAACATGCTAGGGACATACAAGTTCCGGATGGGAGTTAACAGAGTGAGCTGTGAAAACCTATTCACCAGGAACTGCAGTGCAGTCAAGAGTCAGCACAAGCGGAAGTCGGTGGTAACTCCAGAAGGGATGTTCTACTTCACGTGTGTGTGTGGGGAGGGGAGTGGATCCATGGAACAGAGGAAGGTTGGGTGAAAGAGAGGGTGTGTGTGTGGGGGGTAGAAACCCCCTTTCAAGACATTTAGGTGCAGGGGTTAGGTAGGACTATGTTTATGGGCAGACTGGATGGACCCCTGGTCTTTATCTGCCGACAACGTTCACGTTTCCATTTGAATTTTAAGCCATTCCGTTATGCATTATGGATATCAGAATAATGACAGGAGCGGTGTCCCTTACACCGGGGGCGTATTCAGGAGCCAAAGTCCTAATCCCCTACTTGGGATGTCACAGTCTGCTGCTGTGGCTGTGATGTCACAGGCCGGGCATGTTGATTTCACCTCCAGAATACACTGTTGATGAGATGATTAAAGCAGCGTCAGTGGCACAGTAAGTAGCACACTCGACTGTCACCGGAAGATCAGTTGGTCTCTGGATTTAGCCCCACATAAGGCACTTGGTGTAATACCTATAACTCGACACTGTAGCGCAGTACAATGGGGGATGCTGCACTAGTGAGGTGCCGTCCTTCAGATGAGACATTAAACGAGTTCCCTTCTGCCCACCTCTGGTCACTGCCTAGGTGAAAGTAAAAGATCCCACGGCACTTACTGGCCAAGAGCAGGGGAGTCTATTCCCCCCCCCCACCCCGTGTTATGGCCAACAGTCCTCCAGTCAAAAAAAAAAAAACACACACACACACATTCATGCAACCCACCCCCAGGACACACCTGAAGACAAGCTATAATAGCAAAGTGTGCCTTTCCTGGTCAAAAATTACAAACAGATAAAAATGTAAAGCTCATGAGATAGTAATTTAAGGTTGGAAGAGACTCTACATCCATCAACCCCTCCTCCCCCGCTTCATAATCAGGCACAAAGTATGTCATGCAAACATGTACTAATCTGTAAGGATTCCCCACCCACTCAGCCTACTAACCAAGGTATCCTACGCTTCACCACCCACCCTACTAACCAAGTTGACCTGCGATTCCTCACACGCCCACCCTACTAACCAAGGTATCCTGCGATTCCCCACACGCCCACCCTACTATCCAAGGTATCCTGCGATTCCCCACACGCCCACCCTACTATCCAAGGTGTCCTGTGATTCCCCACACCCACCCTACTATCCAAGGAGTCCTGCGAGTCCCCACACACCCACCCTACTATCCAAGGAGTCCTGCAAGTCCCCACACACCCACCCTACTATCCAAGGTGGCCTCGATTCCCCACACCCACCCTACTATCCAAGGAGTCCTGCGATTCCCCACACCCACCCTACTATCCAAGGAGTCCTGTGATTCCCCACACCCACCCTACTATCCAAGGAGTCCTGCGATTCCCCACACCCACCCTACTATCCAAGGAGTCCTGCGAGTTCCCACACACCCAACCTACTATCCAAGGTATCCTGCGATTCCCCACCCACTCACCCTACTAACCAAGGTATCCTGCGATTCCCCACATGCCCACCCTACTATCCAAGGGATCCTACAATTCCCCACACACCCACCCTACTAACCAAGGGATCCTACAATTCCCCACACACCCACCCTACTAACCAAGGTATCCTGCGATTCCCCACCCACCCACTCTACTAACCAAGGTATCCTGCAATTCCCCACTCACCCACCCTACTAAGGCATCCTGTGATTCCCCACCCACCTTACTAAGGTATCCTGCAATTCTTCACCCACCCACACTACTAAGCAAAGGATCCTGTGCCTCCCTTGGTAAGCAGAAATTTGACCAGGCTTACCTTGAAGGCCTGTACAGTCTGCATGTCCATTGTCTCTACTGGTAGGTTGTTCCATAGGTTCACCACCCTCTAGGATAAGTAGTGCCTTCTAATGTTACCCCTGAGCTTCAGAGTATCCCTGCATCCAGATGGAGTACACCAGATCAAATATTTCCATCTGTTCGACCTTGTAGATACCCATCAGTATGGAAAATACAAAGATCAGGACCCCCACCTCATTTTTTTCAGGGCGTACATTTTAAGGGTCTCCAGTGTTGCCTCATAATGTTGATCCTCCACCCTCTGATCACGCTGGTGGCCCTGCATTGCACCTGCTATACTGCACCAATGTCCTTTTTGTGAAGGGGCAGACGCAACATATTTTTATTTCTCTTTGGTTTCATCACCCCCAATTTGTGTGACCAGTGCTGGTACCCCGAATCTTGTGCATGTAACTCTGCACCCCATCTATACAGCAGTGCAACTTGCAAGTATTTAAAAAAAAAAAAAGTATTTAGAAAGTTATTTTTTCTCCAGGACACTAACCCTTTCAGGTTTTTCCACTGTAGGTACATAAATCTCACTGCCTGCAAGTAGCTCATGCAGATAAACCGGGAAACCTGAAACAAACAAACAAAAAAACAAATGGAATCAATACACCTTCAAAAATGGATATTCCACATGTACAGTATCATAGACCTTCTCAAGGGTCCTGTAGGCTTTTTAAATTATTTACTGTTAATATATTTACTGTGCTTTTTTCTCACCTACCCAACCGTCCCTCATCGGTCCAGCCACTCAGCCCAGCCTTGTCCCCCGCCATCCGTGGGACTTGCCACTTCCTTACTGGTAGGGTGTGCCCATGATCCCCCAGAAAGAGTTGAGCTTCGGTTGAGAGGACAGAGGATCCCAGTCGATGGTGTGGGGCCTTTAACAGGCGGTGGACAGTATCCTGCATTGGTCAGGCTGTTTTTCTAGTTTTCTGGTCCTGACCCCAGACGTCAGGAAAGCCTCACTGATGCATGTGCTTCATGCTGCCAATGTCACCCTTCCGTGACGGCTTCTATTGCACCACCGCCACCTGTGGTCACCCAGGTACTGCAGTGGAGACCATATTCACTCTCACCCTACGGAGAGAGACCATGGGACACTCAGCCCCCCCCCGACCCTCCAACAACCAAGGTCGTTCCCAAACCCGGTCACCGTCATCACAAACTATGGACTACCATACCCATATGATGTGCAAGTAAGACTATTTATATGGAGCCCAATCCCGGAGGCTCTGGGCACCTTACAGGAGGTGCAACACATAGCAGGGTTATACAAACAGTACATACAGGGTCAGCAAACAGACAACAGTTTAAAATCCATAGTAAAATAAATGACAATAAATAAATAACAGTTAGATCAGCTGCAATTAATTAAGAAAGGATTTAAGAGGTGAGCTGTCAGACCCCTCTTAAAAGCCTCCACTGATGGAGCCGCCCTCAGGGATCTGGGGAGCGAGTTCCAAAGGAGCAGGCCAGCCACCTCGAATGCATGGTCCCCTGAGGTTTTCAGCCTGGTCCTCGGAACCACTAGGAGGCCCTCGGTGGAGGAGTGGAGGGAGTGCACCAGGACGGCAGGGGTCAGGAGATCACCCAGGTAGCCAGGGGCCCGAGCCATATAGAGCCTTATGGGTGAGCAAGACCACCTTAAAGAGGATTCTCCATCTGATAGGCAGCTAGTGCAGATCTCGCAGGACCGGGGTTACATGACAGGACCTAGGCAGGCCCATCAGTAACCTGGCCACTGCGTTCTGCACTAGCTGCAGTCAACGGAGGTTACCTCTACTGACCCCGAAGTACAGAGAGTCACAGTAGTTCAGCCTTGACATAAAGACATGCACTAGTGCGGGCAGGTCATCAGGCGGAATTAGGGGTTTAATCCAGGCAACATTCCTTATGTGGTAAAAACCACTTTGGACAACAGATGACACCTGAGCATCAAGCGTCAAGCCATCATCAAGGATGATGCCCAGATTTCTTACCCTAGTGGATGCCACCAACGGAGTAGGCCCAAGGAACAGCCACATCAAGCCAGTGACCAGGCTCGATCACCAGTACCTCTGTCTTGTTGGGATTCAGTCACAGTCAGTTAGTGGACATCCAGTCTTGGATCAGTCAGACAAGTTGTTTAGCACTTCCACAGCGGTATTTGTCCCGGGAGCAAAAGATATACAGCTGGGTATCATCTGCATAACAGTGAAAACCCAGACTGTAATGTCTAATGAACTCACCCAGAGGTAGAATGTACACCGACCAACACTGGAGACAAGATCGAGCACTGAGGCACTCCACAGAGCAGGAGCTTCAGATAGGAGGAGAAATTCCCCATCACCACCCATTGCATCCTGCTTTTTGTGAAAGGACTCAAACCAGCTGATGACAGTACCAGCGAGTCCACAATACTCTCTAAGGTGATCCAGAAGCACAATGTGGTTCATAGGGCCAAATGCTGAGGAGAGATCCAGGAGAATGAGAATTGACCGATCTCCTCTCTCCCTCACCTTGAGGGGGTCATTTTGCACCCTGACTAACGCCATCTCAATGCTATGCCTTGTCCTAAATCCAGATTGGAATGGCTTGTAGATGTCAATGGCCGCAAGGTGTGCCTCGAGCTACAGAGCCACCACTTTCTCAACTACCTTCCCCAAAAATGGGAGGTTGGAGATAGGTCAATAATTTGCCAAGATGTCAGGATCAAGTGATGGTTTCTTCAGAAGGGGCTTCACCAACACTTCCTTCAAGTTGTCAGGAAAGAACCCCTCCGAAGCGAGCACTGGACTATCTTAGCGAACACCAGATCAACGGACTCTGTGCATCCCACTAGGAGACTGGTCAGGCCATTCACAAAAGGTGGGCCACAACTTCGAGATTACCTCAACAACCTCAGCCAACCCCACTGGCCGAAACTCCCCCCAGACAATAGGAGTGCCTCTGCTTAGGCAAGGCCCACCACTGTGGGACTGATCTTGTCCCACTGGGGAGATCCCAGACTGAATAGAGGACACCCTGTCAAAGAAGAACTGAGAAAACTCTTCGTACAAGGTGACTGAAAATGCTCTTTTCCGCTACAGACAGCAAAGTGGAGTAGCCCGTCTACAGTCCAAAAGAGTAGCACTGGTCTATTCCTCCCTGCAGCAATCTTCCTGGACAGGAACTCTGCCTTCTTACGGTTGATTACCCTTTGATAGTCACTGTAGTGAACTTTCAAAGCCAGTTTATCCTCCGCAGACTGGGTCCTCCAACAGCAATGCTCCAACTTCCGACCCCTGGTCTTCATCTCCTTGAGAGTCCCATCAAACCACGGGGGTCTCAAGCAAGAAGACCTGGGTTGTATATGGACCAGAGCAATGGCATTGAGCACCTTGGAAACAGGCCTATTATAGGCTGTCACCACCTCGCCTGTGCCAACCGCACATGCAGCACTCACACCAGAGAAGTCCACCACTGCCAGAAGTCCTTCTGGGGACAATCCCCTCAATGGGGCTATGGCAGACCATCTCAACAGCGGAAGGACTATCGTGAGGGGGCCCCAAATGAGAACTCCACCGTGCAACAATCAGACCAAATGATCTGATCAATCCTAAGGTCGGTGACCTCAAGCCCCAATGAGAATATGAAGTCCAAGGCATGGTCATGGTGTTGAGTCACAAAAGCAACCACTTGTGCTAGGCACAATGATGTCATTAACTGGAGGAAGTCATGTCCAACATGCGAGAATTCGTTGATCCAGGCATTGAAGTCACCCAGAATCAACCATCTGGGTGACTCCAACACCCTAACAACAACAAAGTCTGTGACTTCCTGCAGGAAATCTCCCCCACCGCCCAGAAGGATGGTAAAGAAGGAGAATCCTGCAACCTGCACCTGGACCCCAAACAGCCACATATTCAAACGATGAGGTAGAACCCACTGGGTGAATGGAGAAGTTCAGGCTGGATCTAAAACAGATGGCCACATCCCCATCCCTGCGTTCCCTCCTTGGGCAATGCACTACAGAGTACCCAGCTGGGACAGACGCCTCCAAAACTGGACCTGTGTCGTTCCCCAGCCAGTTCTCCGTGAGGCAAGCCAGATCGACTAAGGAAATCAAGTCCACCATAATTGCGGTCTTATTCCTCATCTATCTAGCATTGCATAGCACTGCCCGAAGGGGACCAGTGGAGACTGCAGGCCCACCGGCTACCTGGCCACTCAGTTCGGTGGGAGCTCTGGGGATGGGTACTAAACATGTCTGACCTCTCTCCAGGCCCCGTTTTACACCAGGGTGCCTCCTTCACCCGACCACCCCAATGTTGCTCACTCACGCTATACCCCCAGTGCTCTGCCACCAGCCCACTCGTCATATGGGCCATACCTACCTTCTACCACCACACACCTGACTGACTGGAGATGGTGATGGAGCAGGAGTCCCCCCCTCCCCCAACAACCTCATCGGAAACTGGCAGCAACAAATAAACAAGTTAGTTAGCAAGGGGGGGGGGTCCAGCTGCAAGAGGCCTTGCCCAATACTTTAGTGGCATGAGGGAGTAGATTTTACATGTAGTCAGATGAGGAATAAAAAATTCCCCAGTTCTGACTCGGACACCGTTTTGGATGCCTTAATTGGCATCGGAACAGTATCAGACTCTAAATCAGAATTTCCGATAATCCAACAAATGGGGCAACAGAACAGAATTTGCCAGTTCTAAGCAACCCTAGACTGTATGTAGTTCAGTGTGTGTGTGTGTGTGTGTGTGTGTGTGTGTGTGCACGTATGTCTATATGTAGTACTGTGTGTGTGCGCGCGCACACGTATGTCTATATATGCGTAGTACTGTGTGCGTGCGCACGTATGTCTATACATGTAATACTGTGTAAGTGTGCATTAGTATTGCAGCCCCACTCCAAGAAGCCCAGCTCCTTAGTTAGGATCACTAGAGAATTTATAGCGTATTCTGTGCACATCCATACCACAAAGGGTTAACTGCTGGCTCATCTGGAGGCTGAGCCGGCAGATCTGAGCCAGTGTTTCAAAGGGGAATGGCCCACTGCTGAGGCTGGACAGCCGAAGTAGACTGCATCATTCTGGAGGGAGTCGCATGGCTGGCAAGGACTGCTAGTGCATTCTCCTGTGAAGTACTTCTCCAGAGAGTGAGACCAGCTTTAATCCGACAGGAAGCCATGGCAGCTGACTCCCAGAACAGAAGAGAAAGAAGAAACTGAGGAGTAATTTTGCTTCGAGAGAGAGAGAGAGAGAGAGAGAGAGAGAGAGAGAGAGAAAAACTAGGAGAATGGACTGGTAATCTTAAGGTAAACTATATTTAATTATGAACTGAGAGACCGGAGCAATGAGAGACTGTTTAGGCACCCAACAGTGTCCCCACTCCAACCAGCATCAGGCAGGAGGGTTTGGGAAGAATGGCACTTTGAGACTTAATTTGGCCAGGGACCTATTGTCCAAGAGGTTCAATTCTTGGGATAGGGTGGGGACAGCACCTGTAGCAACCTCATCCCCCAGTGGGTGTCTCCCCTTACCACTATAAATGTGGTGTAGGTCCAGTTTCCCCAAGTATGTCCAGGACTCGTGGGGTGGTACGGAGGCCTAAGGGCTGGGGCCCTCGCCGTTTGCCTGCTGCGGGGTGGGGTGGGGGGCTGCAGGGCGGAGGTAGTGGGTGCCTGGTACCAGGTCTACGGGAGGTAAGTGGGTAGTCTTTCCCAGGCAGTGTTGTGGCACCATATGCCCCCTGCCATTCCTGGGTTGCTAGCATACCGGGGGACTGCACTTGAGGTAACCATTGGCTGTTCAAAGTCTAGAGTACCTGTGCCAGTGGGTTGGATATTATCCCCACCGAGTATATCAGTAACATGTACCAATACAAAGTCAGAGACATGGCTCTGCTGGAGAGGATAAATGGTACCTCAGAAATATGGACAACGGAAAGGGGGGGGGGGTACCCACTAGGTTGCATGCAGACCCCAAATTAAAACTGGACAGTTAAAGAACTGGCACAAAAAGAGGAGCTGTAAGGTTCGGGAGTATACTTGAGTATCACCCTTATGGTTAACCCAACAAGAACACTGGAAAGAAATGAATTATACTGTGGACCTGGAAATGATCTTTGCAAGCAGAGGAACTGTTTAAAACTGCTTGCCTTTGGAAATAGAGTACATCAGTGTTACAGAAAATAAAAGGACTCAACAGAAACGAAGGAGCCACACTCACAGTTTAGAGAGCAATGAATCTCACCTGAACTGGTGTGCAGGATGAAACATTTATTTAATTTATTGATTGACTGATGAAAACAGCTGGACAGCAACGACCTTAATAAAGCGCCTGTTCTGGCACAAAACATCAGCTGTAGGTGGGAGCACATTTGCTGCAAGAGTCTTCACTCTAAATTGTGAGCCAGGTGCCTTCATTTCTGTTTCAGGCATTTACACACCATGTCACCTGTTCATAGATTCACAAAAGTAGTCAGCAGATAATGACCGCATGGCCTACCTAGCCTGCCCAAGTAGTATCCATCTATTTTGCCTTTGTGCTACAAGTGAAAACAAAAGGATCCCATTTAGGCTTTATCTGCTTGTGGATGTATATGTAGGGGCTGCATGTGTGCAGCACTAGTATGTGTGTGTAGCTGTTTATGTAGTACTGTGTGTGGAGGTCTGCGTATGTAGTGCTGGATGCATGTCAAGTGCCTGTATATAGTGCTGTGTGCATATATCTGTATATAGCATACAGTGCTGTCCATGCATCTGTATATAATAGCATATGTGTATCTACATGCAGTAGCATGTGTGCATCTGTATGTAGTGCCAGCTGCACGGATACCTAAAATCTACCAGATCCAGATCTCTGGCAGTCACTATCCCTCCGGAGCCGGACATTATTCGGGTCAGATTATCAGTGTTCCCACTTACAGTGGAAATTTCCCAAAAGAGGAGAACATTAGCATCTGCTCTTGCCTTGAAGGTCAAATCCTCTAAAGATGGCTTAAGAAGATTAGGTGTCTCAGGTTTGTGCAGCTCGCTTTATGCCTGGCTTTCTTCTTGCTCTTGTCTTTCTCAATTTCACTGCCATTTACTTTGTTCACAGATTCTCAAAAAGTAGCCACTATATGACCTATAGCAAAGACCAATATCCGATCGGGTCAGATTTTGCCAGTAAACTTGATTATCCAGCCAGTTTGGATATTGGGTTGGATATCTGTGCATCCCTAATCTGTATACATTATGCAATGCTGTTTGAGCATGTGTGTGTGTGTGTCTGCTGTACTGCGTGCATGTGCATATGCATGTAGTGCTGTGTGCATGAGTCTGTGCGTCAGTGCCCTGCATCACACCAGCAGCCAGATCCCCCCCCCCCCCTTGGAGTGGTGTATTTCTGCTCACATGAAAGTCTCTCCCCTGGGTCTACAGGGAACAGTTCTGCAATAACAGCTGCCAACCATTGAGACTGCGTAGAAGAACTAACTTTTCTTTCTCAATATCTCTATGGAGCCACCCAGACTCCCCGAGAAAGAATGCATCCAACGTGGATGCTCTGCACTTCCACTTTTCTAAACATGCAAATAATTTTGAATTTGCTTTTTTTTCCTGGGAAGCATGTCCACAATCCCTCCAAACCTATCACCCTCCCAGCCATTTCTAAAACTTGGCAGACCTAGTGTGAACTTTGTCGGATTACCACCTTCAGAAAAGCCCAGATCACCTTTACAATTTGTAGAACAAGAAAGGAACACCGGGACGGCACTCATTGCCAAGTGAGACATGGAATTGTAACCCGTAGGTGGCACTATCCCAAGGGCTACTACCCCTGCCTGCGTGGCTAGCTGCAGGTTAAGGGGCCTGGGTACTGAAACGGGTGCTTCCACCTGGAGGTCAGGGTTGGTAGTGGTCAAGCTAACCTGGGCACAGCCCTCTGGGACACTAACCCCCCTTCCCTTCTAGTGGCCTGAACAATACACAATCACTTTCACAATGACCCTTATTCACCAGACAATTACCCACACTGTTTGCACTTACCACCAGGGCTGGTTCCTCTGGCTCAACCCTGGAGACCCCCAGTAAAACAAGGTTATGCACAGCAAATAGCAATAGTACAGTACTTTTGCAATAAACTGGAATCACAGTCAGGTTAAATGCAAAAATAAAAAAGTTAGATTTCAGTTATTCAGGGGACTTGAACAAGGGAGGGGCATAATCAGGTTGATTTGCTTAAAGGCTATTTCAATCAGACAGTTATGCATGCACTTCAGAGTCCCTACACAGTCACACACTCTGGGTACCCAGGTAGGAAAAAGGTGGGCTAGCCAGGAACGTTGCCCGGGGTAGACAGACGTTGCAGCTGGTTGGGGCCCAGTGATGGAAAAAAGCAACATACACAACACACACTATTTGTAATCCAGAGCCAGAGGGCTCATTTCATGAAAGAAAATACAATATGGCAATCAAATGACAACACTTTAGATTTATCTGTTGTTGCAGGGAGCTATGCTGATGTTTACTCACGATGCCCAATACAGGACACAGGCGGGACGAAATCGAGACCGCAGGTTGCTGAGCTGGAGTGCCAGGAGAAGCAGGGCCCATACGAATCACCGAGGTGTCATTCCTGTTCAAAGCGTGGAGTAGGGGGCTGATCCCCAGGCAGGTCTCTCGTCTATGGTTTTCTCTGTGTAGTGGGTATTCTGAATGGGCCAGTGTGGCAAGGCCCAGGCCAAATGAAGATGAATACATATTCAGTCCGTGGGGCTGAATGCAGCCTCCAGCAAGCAAAATACAGTTCAGACACCAGTGGGGAACCAAATCACGACCCACTATCAGCACACAGCACATTTACATGCAAGGAAATTCCACTATACCAGGCAAATGGCTCTCTGGTCACAATTACAGAGTCTCTGCACAATCCGGGGGTTCAAAGGTAGCTGGACATCCTGACAGGCCAATCACTTTCAGCAAATCTCCGGTCTTCCTCAGGTAGGAGCCTGGTCACAATTCAGTGGCATAACTCGCTCTCCAAATTCGGATTCAGTCCGATAAAGGCACAGGTTCCCTCTCAGGGACAGCATGCAGGCCAAAACTCAGGCCTCTCCACAGTTCTCCCACGCGAAACTACGCAGGTCTGCTGCTCGACTATCTTGAGCTGTTACTCCTCCTCTTCCCAGCTCAGATCTGACAAACTGCAAGCAGTCTGGGACTTTCCCTAGGATCCAGAAGGTTCAGTTGGCTGATCTGTCTGTCAGTCACAACAAGGGCTCCCCCTCCAGGTTCATTTAGGTGCCACATGCCCAAAACTACAATTCCTACAGAATTTTGCTCTCACAAAGCCCCTGGGGACAGGCTCCATTTTAAAGTCCCCAAAGGTACTGATTGGCCCATTTCAGCAGTTCAGGACCAAGATGGTGGAGATAAACAGAAATGTCCATGCTGCAAAGAAGGCAGGTTAGACAAACTACAGTATCATTACCACTCTAATAGATATTCAGCAAATAAGTAAGTCTTATAACAAAGCTCCCTCTGCGCAATTAGCGATGGCGGCACAGAGTGACTATTTGGTAGCCCAGGAGGGACTTGAGCATAGAAACACTCAGCACCCCCCCACCCCCAAAATTAATTATAACTGCCATCCAGGCTGCTCTTAAACAGACAGTACACAGAGGCTATACAGGCACTCTCTGGCAATACATTTAAACTGCTAAAATGCAGGGCACCAGCCTGGCAGTGAGCATTTAGGCAAGCTCAAGAAAGACTTTTCAGAAATCCCCATTTGTAGGGGGTTACAGAATTAAAGAGCAAAACTGTATATTCATCAGGACAATATGTAACTCTTCACACTTCAACAGGCTAAACTGTCCCACATAATCCAGGGTATTAAATAAGCTCAAAAAATGTGATTAGCAGTTGTACACGTGAAAGTGCTAATCAGCTGTAAAAATGCATAGCGCTTGCCACAGAATGGTTAGGAAAATATAAATATATAATTTTACTAATTTTGTCTACTGTGCCATAGACTCACTGAAAGGAAAAAAAAAGTCAGCAATCAACTGTTTCGCATTTTTGGAAATGGTTAGCGTTGAGCGGTTTTGTATAGCATTTTGCTATGCTATACCAGCTGTTTAAAACCTTGTAATCTAAACGCAAACATCTTATTTTAGCTGTTTTAATCTGTATATAATGCTCCATTAACTTTACACACGTTCACGTTTCAATTAATTAATTTGAGTTATCTGCTTGTTTTAAAGAAGAAAATAAAAAATCAGTTTGCTCTGGTCTGGTGTTCTTGGTACGGTCCTCCGTGTTGTTTTTTCGTCAGGACACCCCAGTCTAAGCAGGGCTGTCCAGGTGAGATCAGAACACGGAAATGGCAACTCTAAGCTTTGCATCCCCATGTAAGATTTCATGATGGGCCCCCATGTTCGGTTTTATCCCCCCCCCCCATCATTCTGAAGGACCAAGTCCCCTTTTCAGGCGAGGAATGGCGGGTAAGTATTGCCAGCTGTCCAATAAAAGCCAGTTCACACAAACACGATCCAACCTCTCTGTTTCCCACAACATCCACTGACATTGTCACCATGTCCTTGCCATGGTTTACCTAACCTTTCTCCTGCAGCAAAGCATGCAGTGCCCTCAGCGCCTTGAAGGATACGAGAGCCGGTCCCCCCTTCTCCAGGGCCGCCTCCACCTCCGCTCGGACATCGTGGTGTAGGCAGCCCGCCTCCTTCTGTCCCTTCTCCGGTAGCAGGGCCGACACAGCGCGCAGAAACTTCTGTCCCACTCGTATGGAGGACGCCATCTTGCTCACGCCGGTCAGCCGACCCTGGCGCAGAGCCCGCTGGGTAAATGTGAAAGGCTTCTATGTCGAGTTCTTGTCTGGGCGTGGGCGTGGGGGTGGGGGCGGTAAGACGCAAAAGTGGAGGTTGGGCTTGGCTGGTGATGCAAAAAGAAACTAATAACACAAAAAGGGCAGCTGTGCCTCCACAATATTAATAACTCACTGCTCCCGGATTGATTTAGCATTTTAATTCCAGGGCAATTTTTCTATGTTTTCCTGTAGATTACATTATTTCATATAGAAGCCAAATTGCCCTGTTTTCCTGTATAATCAATGCAAGTCTATGGGAAGTACTTCCCATAGATGGCTCCAAATCCCTGTAAAATACAGAAATCCTGGTAGATCTGGGAGCCCTGTAACTATGCGACTGTGAATATGGCTAGGTCCAGCCTCAGTATCGCCAGCGCTACCCCACTAGCGTCGCTCTGACATGCTGCCAGAAGTATGGCCCTGCAATGAATAGCACAAGTGTGCTATTCCCAGTTCATAAAGACAGCTGTGCAAATGAGCCCATTGGGCATGCAAGGTGCTAGGTGGCCATTTTCATGCCCATTATGGGTCCATTTACTTAGGCTGCGGCAAGTTTAGCTCACTCCTATCCCTTGCCTCAGAGGCAGCCACTGTCAGTAGGGTTACCAATCTCTCTGGTGCTAGCAGTTCCCTCCCCTGCCCGATAACAAAAAATTAAGATTCCATGGTGCTAGTGGCCCCCCTGCCGATCACCGGCCCCAGAAAAAAAGGAATAGTCCTTGGTGGCTAGTAGTCACCCCCAGCTAATCGCTGACCCAGGAAAAAACAAGAATAGCCCTGATGCCACTGGTCTCCCCACCGTGATCGCCATCTCGATCATATATATAATAGCTGCACGGTAGAGCAGCTATTGTTAGGGTTGCCCGACCAGTTCTATGTTAAACCCAAAATTTAGCACTTTAATAACTTCAACACCATACAACGTATTTGCCTGAAATTTTACATGCGTGGCGGGGCACCATAGATCTCTGGATCTGGCAAGATGCATTACGGTCGGATGAGCAGTTGTGGGGATGTGGAGCGCCAAAAAACACACAAAAAATGGGGTTTTGCTCGTTTCTTTGCTCGGGGCTACTGCCTAAATGATTTGTCTGTCTGGTCTAAAATTTTCAGGGAAGATGCAGTCTGGGTCACTAATATGCCTTTAGAAGATTTGGTGAAAAAATATTAAATTGTTCAAAAGTTATTCAAATGTTAAAGTTTAACATTGAAGTCAATGGGAAAAAATGATACATGCCTCTCGAAAGCACCCATTACTGTCGCGAAAGCACATTTTACTGTCACAAATCCACTCTGTAGTGTCATGCTGCCGCCATCTTGTTTCAGTTAGTGGTGAAGAAAAATGTCTGTAATTCAAATTCTACTGCCCCTAGGTAAACACTGACAGTTGTGCTTACTTAAACTGGGCATGAGGAACACAATGATGCCATCAGTTATTTTCTAGGACCCCTAGAAATACCTTTTTCAAAATTGGGTCCCCGTAGTGGTACAAATCACGACAGTACATTTGCGACACTTTTGCAAATCATAACACTGTTGCAGCTGTACTGTTGCAATTTGCGACAATACTGCACCAAAAAATACAATTTCTTTGCCACACCACTGCATCTAAACGGTTAGGTTTTTTGGCTGAAATTTGCAGAGTGGCAAGCCCTGGCCCCACAGGTGTGACTTTTGGTGGTTTGGTAAAAAAAATGTAAAATGATTACAAAGTTACAGCACTTTGAAGCTGAGAAATTTCCAATAGGCTAAGATTGCGGGGCCCGTATCTCAAAATCGATTCGAGATATGGATTTTTCGCTACCCGCAGCCTAAGCCACCTTAAGATGAACTAAGACTGTGTGGAGGTTTCGAAGTCATGATTACAACTGCGGTGGAATTTTTTTCATAGTTGTTACAGTTACTGAGATATTGCCAAATAAGTGTTATGAGGGTTCCTTTTCAGTACTATGGGGCTGCTGTATGGCTCCATACTTATGTGTAAGTGGGAGTGCAGGGCCCAGGGGCTCACGCTCCCACATCGCATCCATTACCAAAAATGGGCAGCGTGAAGGGTGCAGGCCCAGAGCCTGCCTCCCACAAACACATACCAGTTACCAGTTACAATACACTTTCTCAAAAAGAAGGGAAATTAATTGCAAAAAACTTTGTTAATGCATCAGTTAGGGTTGACAGCACAGCAACAAAAGTATGAAAATGTGATGTCAGGGTTGCCACCCCTACCACCCAACCCCCACCCCTTCCACTCTCCACACCAACAGACATTGGGGTGTGCCATAGAGTCATCAGGCCTCTCCTCCATTCTCCTGTACTGTAGCATGTCAGCTTGTTTACACATGGAATGGGGTGAGTTGCCAACGACCCCATGGCACCCGACATCTATTGGTGTAATGGAAAAGTGGGCGGTGTGGGAATTAATCAACCTAACATCATATTCCCATACTTTTGTTGCTGCTATCAATCCTAACCGATGTACTATTAACAACACTTTTTTGTAATGAATATAAAATATATATATACATAGAGAGAGAGAGAGATACAGTATATTATACTCGCACAGTTGCACCAGTATAGTTAGGGTGAAAGTGCACTTCTATGTAAAAGTTCAAACCCTGAGGGTTAATAACTTTAGAGCCATTCAATGGATTTGCATGACATTTGGCATGCATGATCTCTAGGGGTAGGTCTCTTGACTTGCCAAATTTGGTGGGACTCTGTTGATTGGATTCTGAGCTACAAAATGTTGACAAACAGAAAAATCTGGATTTTTTTTTACCTTCTTTTTTTTTGTCATCCTGGATCTCAGAAATGGCTTTATGTTGTGAGATGAAATTTTCAGGTGTAACCCCCTAGGTGGCACTATCCCAAGGGCTACTACCCCTGCCTGCTTGGCTAGTAGCAGGTTAAGGGGCCTGAGTTCTGAAACGGGTGCCTCCACCCGGAGGTCAGGGTTGTTAGTGGTCAAGCTAACCTGGGCACAGCCCTCCGGGCACTGTAACCCCCGCCTTTCCTTACTAGTGGCCGGAACACTGTACAATAATCACTTTCACAATACCCCCGGTACACCACACAAGTACCCACACTGTTTGCACTTACCACCAGGGCTTTCCTCTGGCCTGGCCCTGGGGACCCCTTGTGAAACAAGGTTATACACAGCAAATAACAGCAGTACAGTACTCTTGCACAAACTGGAACCACAGTCAGGGTAAATGCAAAAAAGTGTTAGATCTGATTTATTTAAGGGACTTGAACAGGGAAGGGGCGTCATCAGGTTAATTTGCTTAAAGGCTCTATCAGTCAAACAGTTATGCATGCACTTCAGGGTCCATAAACAGTCACACACTCTGGGTACCCAGATGAAAAATGGTGGACTAGCCAGGAACATTGCAGCTGGTTGGGGCCCTGTGATGGAAGAAAACAACATGCGCAACTCACACTATTTGTAATCCAGAGCCGGAGGGCTCAGTTCATGAAAAGAAAACAACAAGACAATCAGATGACACACTTTTAGATTAGGCTGTTGTTGCAGGGAGCTACCCTGATGATTACTCACGATACCCAAGACTGGACATAGGCTGGACGAAAATAGAGACAGCAGGTGGTTAATCTGGAGTGCCAGGAGAAGCAAGGCCCACACGAATCGCCGAGGCGTCATTCCTGTTCAAGCATGGAGCAGGGGGCTGATCCCCAGGCAGGTCTCTCGTCGATGGCTTTCTCTGTGCAGCAGGTAGTCTGGCTGGGCCAGTGTGGCAAGGCCCCGGCAAAATGGAGACAAATTCAGATACAGTCCGTTTTGGGCTGGATACAGCTTCCAGCAAGCAGAACACAGTTCACACAGTGGGGAACCAAATCACGACCCACTAACAACTCACAGCACATTTACATGTAAGAAAATTCTACTGTACCAGGCAAACCGCTCTCCAGTCACGATTGCAAAGTCTCTGCACAACCCGGGGATTCAAAAGCAGCTGGAAATCCTAACAGGCCGATCGCATTCAGCAAAATCTTCGGTCTTCTTCAGGTATGAGCCTGGTAAAAAATCAGTGGCTTACTTCGTTCTCACAAACTTGGATTTAGTCCGAAATAATTCTTTTCTCTCCTTCTCAAGGGCAGCAGGCAGACACGCAGGCCACAACTCAGGCCTTTCACAGTTTCCCCATGCAAAACTACACAGAACTCTTGCCCAAATCACTTGAGCTGTTACTTCTTCACTTCTCAGCACAGAACTAACTAAAAATTGCAAGCAGTCTGGGAAATGCCCCAAGATCCAAAATATTCGGTTGGCTCATCTGTCTGTCAGTCACAACAAAGGCTCCCCCTTCAGGTGCAAAAAGGCGCCAAAAGCCCCAAACTACAATTCCTACAGATTTTGACTCCAGACAGCTCCTGTAGTCCGGCTCCATTTTAGGTTCCACCAGTACTGATTGGTCCAATTCGCAGTCCAGGACCAAGATAGTGAAGATAAACAAAACAGTCTTTGCTGCAAAGAAGGCAAGTTAGACAAACTACATTATCATTATCACTCTAAATGATTTTCAGCAAATAGTTACATCTTTCAACAGAGCTCCCTCTCAGATTACTTATGACTGCAATCCAGGCAGCTCTTAAAGGGACAGAGCACAGAGGCTATACCGCCACTCTCTGGCAATCACATTTAAACTGCTAAAATGCAGGACACCAGCCTGGCAGTGAGCATTTAGGCAAGCTCAAGGAAGACTTTTCAGGAACTCCCATTTATAGGGGGGTTACACAGGGTAGGAAGGATTTGGTTCCAGATGTGCCTTTTGAAGGTTTGCTAAAAAAATATTAATCTGTTCAAAAGTTATTAAAAGAAATACAGGTGAGGGGGTACAGGCAAAGTGTGCAAGCATTAAAGATGCTCTACTCAAAGCAACGTCCCATTGTCTTAGTGAGAAAAGGAAGTGCAAAAGAAGAAGGAAACCACTTTGGTTCTCAAAAACAGTAGCAGAAAAGGTCAGAGCCAAAAGGTTGGCCTTCAGGAAATATAAGGGAATGCAGCAGGATGAAGATAGGGAGGCATACCAAACTTCCCTAAGGGAAGCAGGGAAGGTGGTAAGGCAGGCAAAGGCCCAAACCGAGGAAACACTAGCACAAACATTAAAAGTGGGGACAAGACTTTCTATAGATACATTAGTGAAAGGAGAAAGTCCAGAGGGGGGATTGCTAAGATCAAAGGGGATAAGGGGAGTGTGAGGAGGAGGAGGACCATGTAAAAGCATCTATCCTAAATAGATACTTCTGCTCAATATTTACTGAAAAGAAGGTAAGGCAGGGCCCACAGCTCAGCACCTTGGACAGGGGGAGGGAGGTGTGCACTAGTCTCTTCACAAAAGAAAGGCTCCTACAAAAGCTCAATAAGCTCAGGATGGACAAGACAATGGGACCTGATGGCATACATCCCAGGGTACTAAAGGAGCTAAGGGTGGAACTAGCAGAGCCATTATCAGAACTGTTTAGTGAGTCTCTGAGCACAGGAGAGGTCCCAGAAGACTGGAGAAGGGCTCATGTGATTCCCACTCCACAAGAGTGGTAGCAGGGATGAGGCAGGGAACTACAGACCAGTCAGTCTTACCTCAGTAGTGGGCAAGATTATTGAGGCACTGCTTAAAGAAAGGATAGTGCAACGCCTGGAATCCATAGAAGCACAGGATCCAAGATAGCATGGGTTTACAAAAGGAAGGTTCTGTCAAACTAATCTCATAGATTTCTTTGACTGGGTAACCAGAGTGGTGGACCAAGGGGGAGCAGTTGATGTTGCCTACCTTGACTTCAGCGAAGCTTTCGATACTGTTCCACATAGAAGATTAATTAATAAGCTGGGTAGGCTCAGGGTGGGTCAGACTTTGGTCAACTGGGTGGCAAACTGGTTGTCGGGCAGAGAACAGAGAGTGGTGGTAAATGGTATACAGTCAGAAGAGATGCAAGTCACAAGTGGGGTACCTCAGGGATCAGTCCTGGAGCCAGTCCTCGTCAATATCTTCATCAGTGACATTGCAAATTTACTGGAGAGTAAGGTTTGTCTGTTTGCAGATGATACCAAGATCTGCAACAGAGTAGATGATCTAGATGGGGTGGTCAGAATGAGAAGAGATCTGGATAAACTAGCAAAATGGTTGGAAGAGTGACAACTGGGGTTTAACGCAAATAAGTGCAAGATCATGCACATAGGGAAGAGAAACCCTGAAGCCACCTATAGGCTGGGAGGGGAGTTGCTGGCAGTCACAAGGGAAGAAAGAGACTTGGGGATCATCATCACCGATGACCTGAAATCATCCAAGCAGACCACTAAAGCAATAGGTAAGACTAGAGGGATGTTGGGGTGTATTAGTAGGGGTATCACAAGTCAGAAGAGGGAGGTAATAATCCCTCTTTACAAGACACTGGTTAGGCCCCATCTGGAGTACTGCATGCAGTACTGGAGGCCACACCTTCACAAGGACATTAACCAAATTGAGGCAGTCCAGAGAGGGCAACCAAAATGGTGCAGGGACTGCATCAGAAAATATATGAGGACAGATTAACAGAGCTCAGTATGTATACCCTAGAGCAAAGGAGGGAGAGAGGTGATATGATCGAAACATTCAAACACCTTAAAGGCATTAACAAGGTGAAAGATTCTAACATGTTTCAATATAAGAAAAATAGCAGGACAAGAGGACACAGCATGAGATTAGAGGGAGGCCAATTAAGAGGTAATGTGAGGAAGTTATTTTTCACAGAAAGGGTGGTGGATGCATGGAACAGCCTACCTCAGGAAGTGGTGGATATTAATACAGTGCAGGGCTTCAAACAGGCATGGGATAGGCATAAGGGAGCAATACAGATGAGTATGAATAGATAGGCCATTGACAGAGCAAAGGCCGATGGCACATTCATAAGGCAGAAAAAGAAATGGGCAGACTAGATGGGCCTTGCGGTCCTTATCTGCTGTCAACTTCTATGTTTCTGTGTTACTTTTAATTTCCCATTATTTCCTAGGGAAAAAGATTAGTGTTCAGCACGAAAATAGAATTTTTTTGAAACTGTTTTTTTTCCCAAAAATTGGGCATTTTTGTTCAAAAATTGGGCATTCTGTTCGAAAATGGGGCATTTTTGTTTGAAAATGGGGCATTGCGAAAATGGGGCATTCTTTTCCGAAAATGAAGTTCTGTTTGTGGAAATGAAAGCGTCCCATTTTCGGAAGCGAGAGAATGTTTTTGAACATTTTTGTATTGTTTTCTCAAAAAAAGGTGTTTTTCCAACCATGTTGTTTTTGGAAAAAAAGGTGCTTTTTCAACCAAACATTTTTTCTAATTTTCGCATGTTATGAAATACTGTTTGTGGAAATGGAAACATCCCATTTTCAGAAGCCAGGGAACGTTTTCGAACATTTTTGTATTGTTTTCTCAAAAAAGGTACTTTTCCGACCATTTTCTTCAATTTTCACGTTTTTCAAAGATGTGATGTTGCTTACGAAAATTGTCCAGTCTGCTTTCAAAACTATTCTGTTTATTTTGAACATTTCTCTGCATCCACAATGACAGATACTAATACACAGAAAAGCAGAAATTGACAACAGTGTTGTAGTGGTGCGGTGGGTAGCGCACAGAGCTGCAGTTTGAAACATCATGGGTTTGAATCTAATGAGTTACACTTTTTTCCCTAATTTAAACACTGTCAAAATTCATAGAATTTGATTTGATTTTGATGGCAGATAAGGCTTGGCCCACCTAGTCTGCCCATTTCCCTACCTAATGGATAAGCTGCAGATCCTAATTAACCAGCAGCCTACTTCTTTCTACCCCCCTCCCCCTAGAATTGCCTTATGACTGTCCCATGCATGCTTGAATTCAACCACTGTTTTTGACTCCACAACCTCCTCTGGAAGGTCATTCCATGCATCCACAACCCTCTCTGTGAAAAAATACTTCCTTACATTACCTCTGAGCCACCCCCCATCCTCAAATTGTGCCCCCTTGTTCTTGCACACCTCTTTTTTTGAAAGATGCTACCCTCTTGGACTTTGTTGATTCCTGAGGTACTTGAAAGTTTCTATCATGTCCCCCCTCTCCCTCCTTTCCTGTTTTTTAGCTCATTTCTTCCAATTTTTTTATTGATGTGACTGTTACTGATATTTCTTAATAACAAATGGTGTTTATATAACAGAAAGAAAGTACAAAATTGTACTATCTTGATGGACAGATGGGACTTGATGGACAGATGGGAGTGCGGGGTCCCCACTGTGACATATGGATACTGTTCTACTATCTGGATGTACAGATGGGAGCACAGGGTCCTGTTGTACTATCTGAATGGAGGGATGGGAGTGCAGGATCTGAAGGACATTGCGCTCCCACAGTGAAATGAGGATATAATTATACTATCTGAAAAAGAAGGGAAATTCGTTGCAAAAACTTCGTTAATGCATCAGTTAGGGTGAATACCACAGCAACAAAAGCAGGGAAATGAGGCGTTAGGGTTTCAACCCTAATGCCCAACCCCCAGGGTTCCCACCTACCACATCACTCCCACCTCCACACCAACAGGTGTCAGGGTGTGCAGGGTCATCAGGCCCAACTCTCACCCTATTGTCCTATACTGTAGCATGTAAGCTTGTTTACATGTGGAATGGGGTGAAAGTTGGGCCTGATGACTCCATGGCACACCCCGACACCTGTTGGTGTGTGGAGGGTGGAGGTGGGGTGGTAGGGGTGGGCACCCTGGGGGGTGGGGAGTTAGGGTTGGAAACCCTAACGCCTAATTTTCCTGCTTTTGTTGCTATGGTATTCATCCTAACTGATGCATTAGTGAAGTTTATGCAATGTGTGTGTGTGTGTATATATATATTTATAAAATGGGTAGGGAAATTGCAGCAATATCATTAGCTGAGCAGCATCACATGACCATGCGTATATCAGAGCGCGACCGCACACCTGCACTTTTACCTCCCTCCAAAACAATTTTGACATTTTATAAGATAGATAAACCACTCTGAGGTGTGCGGTCGCACTCTGATATACGCATGCCTTGGGCGGTTGACGCACTCGGCCTTGCGGCCTCGTGCGTATATCAGAGCGCGACCGCACACCTCAGAGTGGTATATCTATTACATATATATATATATATTTATACATACAGTGACCATTTATACACACAGTTACTATGTCACAAATCTCTTTAGAATTCATTTAGAATGTTCGGCCTCAGAAGCAGTACTAACCATATTCAAATAGGAATAACTTTAAAACGAAAAAAGATAGCATGGTACTGTGAGCACGAAAATTGTTCAGCACAAAATTATCTACAAAATGAATGGTGTTTTATGTATAGATACCTTATAGATTTTTTACAATTAGCAAAAAAGCAGAAGAAAATTAAATTTTTTGTTCACCTTTTTGACAAACAATTGTGAATAACTTTAAAACAAAAAATGATAGCATGGTACTGTGAGCACGAAAAATGTTCAGCACAAAAATATTTACAAAATGAGTGGTGTTTCATTTATAGATACCTTTTAGTTTATTTTATAATTAGCAAAAAACAGCATACAATTAAATTTTTCTTTTCCCTTTTTTGACAAATAAATGTGAATAACTTTAAAATGAAAAAGGCAGCATAGTACTGTGAGCATGACATTTGTTCAGCAAGAAGTTTTCTACAAAATGAGTGGTGTTTCATTTAATAGCAACCACTATGCAAGGCAGACATACTCTAGGAAAGTTAACCAAAACTCCCAGAAATTATCATTTAAAATAAAGATAAACAGTCAAAACCAAATGCTCCTGCAATGATAGAAAGCATGCTTATTGCATAAATGAAATATACAATGGTGAGCTGTCAGATAAATGATTTATCTACACTTGTGCTATTTGACCTCGGACACCTCACTTGTGGCTTACGCCACTCATGAGGTTATCCAAGGTCAAACAGTACTTGTGTAGATAAATCATTTATCTGACAGCTTACCATTGTTTATCCCTTATATACAGTATGTATGTATATATATATATATATATATATATATACTGTATATCTATATCTATCTATATACATATATATATATATATATATATATATATATATATACACACACACACATATACACAACTTCTCTGGTGGCTAGCTGTCCCTCCGACTGCCAATCACCGGCCCAGAATGACAGAGTTTCCCTAGTGGCTAGCAGTCCCTCTCCCCACCAGATCCCATGCCCGGTTAGATGGAAACATATCTCTGGTGGCTAGCAGTCCCTCCCCCACCCGATCCCCCTGTATATGCAAATAACACCATTCCCTGGTGGTCTATTGGACCCCCCTTCTTATCCCCGAAACCTGGTTCTAGAATGAACATCCATTCTCTGGTGGCCTAGTGGACACCCCTCCCTATCCCCAAACCCCAGTAATAGAATCAATATCTATTCTCTGGTGGTCTAGTGGACCCCCCCCACCCCAGCAGGTAGTGCCCCACCACTCCACTCCCCTCCCATCCTGACCCCATGTTGGTGACTGGCACTGCCCTTCTCTTGCAACTACAGTCCTCCTCCAACTGAGCTGCCATGGAGCACATACTGTACACAGTACACACTCACTGGCTGACAGAGCTGTCAATTCTTACCAAACAAATACCAAGTTAAATCAATGATATGCTACCTGCACTACACAGTTACCATGTTAAGTCAGCAATATGCTAAGTTCAACATCAATCCTCCTCTGATTCCGATTCTTCAGCTCTGGCCTTCTTGGTGGTCCTTGTGGCAAATTCCTGCTTCATTTTTTCAAGCTACCAACCTGCATCCTTTGGGTCGATGAACTGCCATGCTTTCCCTCTGTAGCTTATCCCCAACCTTGCTGGCAACAGGAATTAATGTACTACTCTCAGGGCCCAGAGGTGCTGGCAGTGCACACCACGTCAAACTTTTTCCTCTGAGCCCTGGTTTGAAAGGACAAGTCCAGAAACACGTTGACATCTGTTTTATTTATTGTAAGTGGATATGACGATCGGGCCACTGACAAAATCAGGTCCCAAGTCTCAGCTCCCACAGTGTGCACCAAGACCATGCGTGGCTGAATTGGAGTGGCAGACCTCACCCTGGGGTTGACTCGGTATGCACACTTCAGTTGCGGCCAGTCAGATCCTCTGGAATTTGCAAGACTTCTTGTAACTACTGCTTAACAAACAAAAGCAGGCCAGTGCCGTTTGCGTCTTCTGGGACCCCTGCCATCCTGAGGTTCCCAGATCTGACCTCATTCATAAGAGCCGTGAGATGTCCCTAAAGCTTGGTGTTCTCCTGTGTCAGTGCTGAGACCATCGCTTGGGTCGTTGTTGCCCTTTTTTCCATTTCTGCCTCGATTCCCACTAAGTCTTTGATGGCGGCACCATAAGACTCTCACTAAGAGTCTTTTCCATTGTAGCATCCATCACTCTCATGGATTCTAAGAGCATCTGCCATGGAGGTTCAGTTGAGGAGCCCAAGGCTTCGTCTCCTAGTCTGCTCATGGTTTCTGTGGCCTTGCTGCTATGTGGCAGCAGATGTTTCTGTGCTCCTGGTTGCTGGTTTTTTGGCTGCTACATATTAAAGTTTGGTATTATTCAGGTCCTTAGCACCTCAGGAATCTGCAAGTTTGAGGGTTCAGTAATCAAAAATTGTGAACTTATTTCAAAGATCACACAGCCAAGTTGCAGAGCAGGTGAAATAAATCTCCTGCCTTGAAGCTGCCTCTCTAGCACCCCCATCTGTTTCTTAATTAATTTTTTTTTCAGCACTGAAACATAGACTCAAAGAAACTGTCAGCAGATAAGGACTGCTAGGCCCATCCACTCTGCCCGTAGGTCCTATACATTGTATGTGGCCACTGACCCTATGTGATCAATGGCTTTTTATCACTCCCTCCCCTCTCAAACTTCCCTTGTGCCTGTCCCAGGCATGCTTAAACCCTTCCACTGTGCTTGCTCCCGCTACCTCCTGTGACAGGCTATTCCAAGCATCGACTACCCTTTCTGTGTAGAAAAACTTTCTCACATTATTTCTTAATCTATCCCCTTCCAATTTCATATTGTGCCCCCTTGTTCTACATCGGAAGAGGTCCCACACCTGCACCTTGTTTATGCCCTTGAGGTACTTGAAAGTTTCAATCATGTCCCCCGCTGTCTCCTCTCCTCCAGTGAGTACATACTGAGGTCCCTTAGTCTCTCCTCATATGTTTTTTGTTTGTTTGTTTGTTTTTTAACTTTATGTTTATTGGTCTTTCAATAAAGCATACAGTTTAAAACATTTTCTGATACAGTTCATAAGGATTTGTGCACAAAAATTCCACATGAGGGCGCTACTCCTCTTAATACACACGTTTTAAACATATTGAGCTGTGTCTATAAGATACATTTTATTTATTTATTTCAATTCTAGGATTACAATTACCTTTGAGCCCAGGGCTCTTTTACAAAGGTTCCACATCAAGACAATTGGTATCACATAACAATAGACAAAATTGTTACACAAATAAGGGCAAAGGATATCAAATTAATTTCGAACAGACAAGGAGAGGGTAAGGTGGAAAGGAAGAGGACAAGAGGGGGAGGGGGTGGTAGAAAGAAATGGGAGGGGCAAAGGCAGGAGGTAAGAAAATGAGAAGAGAGGAGAGGTGGGGGGTGGTAAGGCTATGGAGGGTGGGGTGGGGTGAAGCAGCCAGGAAGGTGGCATTGTCAGGTGTTGGAGAGCGGGTGGGGCAGAGGCCAAACTAGGGCAAGTGCGTTATGTAAGGAGCTAGATATAGGAGAGCGGTAGCAGAGCGGTGTTGCATAGACATTATCCATGACAGTCGCAGATGCTGGAAGCGACCAGGGAGTTTCAGAGCCTGGATTTGAAGGTCCCTAGCCCAGTGGTATTGATAGTATCATTGGTAAGACCATTAAACCAAGTGGGGACCCTGTAGGTGAATAAACGCTGGCCAGTGGCTGTGGCTGTGCGGCAGCGAGGGATACGGAAAAGTTGTGGCTTTGATCCCCTAGTAATTCTGGAGCTGGTTTTCGTTTGAAGGAGTGATCAGACCCCGGGAGGGGCAGTTCCCAACTGTATTTTCTTAGCAACCACACAGGTTTGGTACTGAATTCTATTATCAAGTTGAAGCCAGTTAGCTTGTGAGTAGAGGTCACAGGTGTGTGTGAGCCGTTCGGCCCCAGTGATGAGTTGACAGGCCTTGTTTAGGGTGGTAGTAATCCCTCTGAGTGCAGTGGTAGTAGCAGTGCCATAGATGACAAGACCATAGTCAATCTGGGAGATGATGGAGCTTTGAACTGCAGCAAAGAGGGCCTCTTTAGTCAGGTGCCGATGAAGCCGGTAGAGTAAGCCCAGTCTAGTATTCACAGTTTTAGCGACATTGGTTATATGGGTTCCAAAGGACAGGTGTGGGTCTAAGGTGATTCCTAGGTATCTGAAGGAGTCAACCTGCTCCAGGGGAGTCCCCAAGACAGGTGTTTCTGCATCTCTGAGGGGTGTTCAGTATAAACTTCTTCACACAACTTATAGAACAATCATTTTAGCTAATAAACAAGCACATGAGCTGCATGTTTTTTTTTTTGTTTGTTTTTTTAACTTCTATCGCAGGATAAAATACAGATCACAACTCCTTTACCAAGGAGATAAATGTACATGGCATTTATAGAGTACTGGCACCTAACTGGTGACTATAAAAAATTATTTAATTCGTCTCAGACTACTATTAAGCACTTACAAAAATGGGTAGGATCATATGAAGTAATTCCCATTAATTTAACATTTGAACAGAACCTTCTAACCAAAAACTTAAGAGAAAAGCAGATTTCTGTCTCTCCTACTGAGTGTTAGATCTTTAATTTCAGAAGACTACTAACATTTTTAAAGTCAGTTTTACAATGTTTATATCTTGTAAACAAAAATACCGAATAGAGGGTAAAACAATATTAGATTCATCGCGCTTAGCGATCTAATTGAAATCGTAGTTTTAAACCTTTGTTGTATTCCAAATTACTTTAGCAGATTTTTAAAGTCTCTCACATTAAACTGGTAAGTCCAACAATTTCACCTCAGGTTTCCCCATCTTCAATTTCTTCTTCTGCCTCCAATAGATCAGTAGATTCCCTGCATCTCTGAGGAGGTTTGTGCTTCTGAGTCCATTTCTGAGTGTGCCCTGGATCCGAAAAGATGAAAACTTTCCCCTAATACAAGCTTCGCAGACGTGCAGGGAAGAGCATATTGTGTGGAATTTGTGCCTCCCAAAAGAGGCTCTCACCCCATCGTACCTTTTCTTCTTCTGTCGAGTAGCAAAACTCAAGTCTGGGTATAACTGTACTCGAACTTCTTCTGAAAGTAGCACCCTTTTCTGTCTGGCCAGTTTCAGAACGAGATCCCTGGATCCAACACCATCAAGGACCGCCACTGTCGCTCTAGGGGCTTCTAAGTTTGCTTGCCTACCCCTCGAAGCAACCCAGTAAGCCTTTTGAATTTTTATTTACCTGTCAATGTAGGGTTGTCTCAACTGCTGTTCCAGCCACTCCGAAAGGAATAAAATTAAGTGATCCCCTCGCTGCGTTCTGGGATCCCGATAATACAAAGGTTTGTGGCCCTGGCTTGGTTTTCGAGCATTTCAAGACAGCTCCTCAGATGTACATTTTCTTTCACCATGGTGGCCGCAGTCCCCATGGCTGCTTCCGAGCCCTTCTGTGACTCTGACACCGCAGTCTTTACTGCCTTGACCTCCGTTTCAATCAACCCTATTTGTTAAAGAGTAACATTTTTCTTAGAGTCCAGCTATTGAACTAATAAGTCGATTGAGTTTATGGCCCAAAGTTTGCAAGGTCTCTTCCCCAGTTGTTTCTTCTTCTGTGACATTGTGGCCTTGAGCAGACCTTGTGGCAGGGGGTCCAGGGGGATTTCTGTTCCTAGTTCCATCCTGCATTACTTTTTCTTTTTTCGGGTTACCCATTATTGATCTCAAAAATTTCTGGTTTCCAGTCGTGCATTCTTTGTTCATCAAGACCACCTAAAATTAGCTTTTATATATCTTTTAAACTTTATTTGAACTAGAGCTGTAGTTTCAGATGACCACCTTGCTCGGGCTCTCTAGCGCGCCCCCCTCCTCTCCTCAAATGTTTTGTGTTGTAAGCCCTGCACCATCTTTGTTGCCCTTCTCTGGATGGTCTCCACCTTATCTATGTCCTTGCACAGGTGTGGCCTTCAGAACTGAACTCAGTACTCCAGGTGAGGCCTTACCAATATTTTTTACAATGGCATCACCACCTCCCACCTCCCACCTCCTGCTAGTGATACCCCTGCCTATGCACCCCAGCATGCCACTGGCCCTCCCTGCCACCTTTGTGCACTGCTTTGATCCCTTAAGTTCATTAGAGATGATAACCCCTAGGTCACTTTCCTCCTTGGTCACAGTCAGCTCCCCCCCCCCAATCTGTAGCTCTGCCCAGGGTTCCGTCCACCCAGGTGCATTATTTTGCACTTCTTTCCATTGAACCTCAGTTGCCACATCTCCGACCATCTTTCAAGCTTTTTCAGGTCCCTCTTCATTTTCTGCACCCCTTCTGGAGTATCCACCCTGTTGCAGATCTTAGTGTCATCTGCAAACAGGCAGACCTTTTCTTCCAGCCCCTCTGTAATGTCACTAACAAAGACATTGTAAAGGATTGGTTCTAGTACTGATTCCTGTGGTACTCCACTGATCACCCCCCCTCCCCAGATTGTACTTCATTTTCCACCACCCTCTGTCTCCTGTCTGTTAACCAGTTCCTAACCCAGTTCACCACATTGTCTCCCATGCCCAAACTACCCATCTTGTTAATCAGCCTTCTATGTGGGATGGTGTCAAAGGCTTTGCTGAAATCTAGGTAGGCGACGTCTACCGCCCCTCCCTGATTTATTTCCCTAGTCACCCAATCAAAAAAATTTATTAGATTCATTTGACATGACCTTCCTGCTTTGAATCTGTATTGCCTCAGATCCTGAGCACCGCTGAATTCCATATGTGCCACTATCCTTTCTTTCAGCAGTGTCTCCATGATCTTTCCCACCACTGAGGAGAGGCTGACTGGCCTGTAGTTCCCCGCCTCCTCCCTACTACCGCTTTTGTGCAGTGGGACTACATATGCCCTTCTCCAGTCCTCTGGAATGGCACACTGATAGCTAAAATGCAAAAATGGAGCATGTGCACCAACTTGAAGTGTAATGCTGATCTGAATGTGTCACCCCAGAGCCCTTCACCTTCATTTTCTAGGTGGGTCTCCAGCTCCAACTTCTCCAGTGGGCCCACTGTGCCACAGTCGGAGAGAGGGGGCTGGAGCCAAGTCTGGCTCACCACTCTACTGGCATGCTGGAAAACAAAGGGGGGTAGTCTTTGTTACTGTGGCATGCCAGCTCCTCAAGTGCCTCAGCACACTGCTTACTGACACCCTGAGATGCCAGCATGCTTGAAAAGGTGAGGTGTTGCTAGTTTAGTGCTGATGTTTCCCTGCCTGTGTACACCCGCAGTAGAAATTGGTTGGGGGTCTCACTGTGTATCCTGCTCCTTGGCCTCTCTCACTTCCCGCGCAGAACTCAGTGGGAGGGTGGGTTAGCCAGGCTCTCTTTTAAGCTCAGCATTAGCAACTTCAGTTCAGAATACCTGGCCACATTCAACACCTGTTCCAATCTTGCCTTGTTTAATTCCTTGGACTGTATTCCCTCTTTCCAGTACGCTTTCTGCAATGCTCTCTCAAGGCATGATAAGCATGCAGAGAGAGACTCTTCCCAGTGTTGTCGGGTGGACTTGGACTTCAAATACAGGTCTTCACTAGACTCAGTGCTACCAAATGCACTATCCAAAGCAGCAAAGTAGGCATCAGCACTGGCTTCTTGATCAGCCACTTGCAAGGACCAGATGGCATTCAATACAGGCGCCTTCAAGCTCTCAGTCGATCTCTTCCGCTTCTGTGCCTGACTGCATTGTCATTCCTGCATTATGGGTACAGCATAGTCAATCCACGTCTCATAGTCGTCTTCTCCAACTGGGGTGGACTTTACTCCTGAAAATATTGATTATTTGTGGTATGAGTCAGGGATAACTGATAGCACATAGGTGGGTCCTTTCCATGGGGTCTGAGGCGGAACACCCCCTTGGTCATTGAGTACTTTTTGAACTTCCTCAATTGACTTTCCTTTGGCTTGCAACAACTTGATAAGCTTCTTCTTAAATCCCTCAGACTGGGGCAAAGTGTCCATTTTGGGGGTCACACTAGCCTGCGTCACTATACTGTAGTCCATGCCACACTGGAACCTTCTGGACCAAGTACACTGGGCACCCTAGTGGCATCAACAACATTTCAACATTCAGTTAACACATGTAAAGTCTTAGTAGCAGAGTCCCTCAGCCAACCTCTCACAGCAACTGGGCCAAGGCATTCGACTACCGACAGAGCCACTTCTGTCTTTTCCCTGTCTGTCCTGGTGGGGGATTCCCATGAGCAAAATGGCTTTTTGAGAATCCAGATCCTCACCCTTACACCAGTCAATCAGTTTATTGCAAGTCATAGTATCAGCCAGGATTTGTGGTTTGGGGGCTAGAACACTGTCCTTGTGAGCAGTGGCTTCCATGTGGGGCCCAACTGGCAAACAGGAAATCCCAGCGGCTCCTCAAAAAGATGTAACTTGGGTGCTGTGTACAACAGGCTAATACCCCTGCCTTGTCAGCTCAAACAAGGTTGAGGGGCCTGGGTTCTGGTTCTAATGGAAAAGGGGAGTTCTTTCCCAAAAGTAAAGTAAATAGCGTGGTGCCTCCACCCAGAGTTAATTATAGTGGGCCAGATGTTTGTGTGATACAACCCCCTGGGATGTCGTACCTACCCACCTCCCCTTACAGTCACCCCACACATGGAAAACCAACCTTTGTTGCAGTATTTCCAAACACATGTAATTAAGACTATAGCTAATAATATACTTACTAATAAAGTGCTTACGAGTCAGTTGTAAAAAGGTTAACCACCAATTTATTTACACAGGGTAGGTATAGGGAAAGGGGAAAGTGCGCAGTGGATAAACAACAAGCAATCACTTTGTCAGCAAACAGGAACATGCACAGTGCCCACCTCCCACCAGCACACACTAGCCTCTCCCCAACTGGTACCAGTTTACACCAGTTAATTAAATGGAAGCCCCCCACTATCTTCACTGGGTACCCAGCCATTCGAACGGTGCAGCCCCAATGACATTGCAGCTGATTGGTTGGCATTGGTGCACTTTAAACAAGTTATTTTTAAATCAAACCCCACAGGCCATGTAATTGTCAAAACGGCTATTTAAGTGACAAACTTGTAATTTGTAAATCTTGGCCTGATGGGCAAAACAGAAACTGTGGTGGAAACTATTTACTCTTCTCCCCAGATGCAGAACAAGTCCTGAAGTTTATTCACGGTTCTGGAGTACAGTCACACAGGGTCTGAATGGCAACAGTAAGTTCAGCCAGTCAAGCTGGGGGCCTTGCTCTCTACAAGCGGGATGGTGGCTTGCTTGACTAGCAGAATTCTAGCAGCTTGTCATCTTGTGGGATGTGGCAAAACTGTGGCAGCTTGTCACCTTCTGAGATGTGGCAGACTCTGACAGTTTGTCACCTTCTAAGATGTGACAGACTCTTCTCCTGGAGATCAGGAAACACACAGTCTTTTCCTCTCTGCTGGTCGCAGTCGCTGACACCTCCTGAAGCTGGTCTGACTTACCACCCAGGGCTAGGGTGGCAATCAGTTTCTCAGATGCTTTCCAAACTGCAGGTTCAAACCATAAAGCAGCCTTCTCACTTCAAACTGGCTTTCCAGATACTGGAAAACTGATCTGGCTTTCCCTGTTCATTGGCTGTGAAGCCCCCAGGTAAACCACTGAACTGTCCTCAGAGCACACGCAGAGCCTCCACTCACTCTGGAGGCTCCCAGACAACTGCTCCCAGATTAATCTGCCCCCCAGGTTTTAGGAGATCAGTTGCAGTGTCCCATCGGTCCATCAAGCTGTCAATACATAAAATTAGTATGTAGAATGTTCATATGACGCCTGATTGGCTGGAGGAAAAGGTGCCATGAGGCATTTTCTCCTTTTCCCAGGAGTCCCCATGCTCAGTCCTTTAGGGCTTATTGAACTCCTGTTGTCTGAAACAGGGGTCAGGGGTGACAAAGATGGCTGCTGCAGAACAGGTTAATGCAGTGTCCCAAATTTAAAGTTATTTTGCAGGCAAACAATAACATTTTACAATTACTGGCTCCCACAAACTGTTAGCCATCCCTCTGCCCTAAAATCTAGTGGCAGAATGTGTTCTGGCAGAGTCTACCCATGTACGTTGCAAGCGCCATAGCGCTGTCTCCCTAGGCGGCAGGCAGTGATCCATTTATTTCAGGGGCCTCGGCTGCTCTTAAAGAGACATGCGTCCCTTTTCAAATACATAGCACTTAAAAGTGCTTTTATTCATTTTATTTTGCTCAGCAAAAGTGAGCCTCCAGATCTCCAATGCTGCCACTAGTGTCCATGGGGGTTGGAGCACATGAGGGAGACAATTTCCAGAGCCACCGTAGTGGTTAAAAATATTCGACCTGGCCGAAACCAGCTCGCACACTGAATGGGCACCTTGCCTGAATGCTCTCACATAGCAGTGCAGCATTCCATGAGTCGCCAAGCAGGCGGTTTAACTTTACTTGCTTCTCCAGCCCCATCACACAGGATTATCGCCCAGGGGCCAGCAGGAGCAGCATGGCAGGAAACAGGACTGGAGCTGACAGTGGAGAGTGAGTGGAAGGTAGAGCAATATCCGAAGGCAAGCACAGTAAGCTCCTGAGGGGGTTACACTCTGATTATGCCTCTGTATCATGATTAAAACCAGACCGCCTGAGCTTAACTGGACCAGATCAGTAAAAGCTGATCTGGCTGGACTGGGCTCCAGTTGCACAAATTTTGGTGGCCTGGCCTGACTGACCAAGCTGGATTATTCCCACTGGTCCTGTTTTCACTCATTCCCAAGACTTGGTGAAAACTGGACTGCTGTGACCAGACCAGTAAAAGCCAGACTGGACAGACTAGCAGGATCAGCACAATTTGCATAAATTGTGACTGGACCAGCTGTCCTGGCTTTTACTGATTTGGTCTAGTCCGATCCAAGTGGTACATTTTTTACCAAGTCCCTTAATTACTGTTAGGTCTTTCCAGAACTAGATGCTTAAGCAGCTGGAATGTCAGCATTGAACTGGCACCACCTTGATAGTATCTCAGAATGTAACTGCTTCTGTCATCAAGATGCCTTATAATGTGTATACGTTCCCCTCCGAATTTCCAAAAGGGATATAAACCCACATTGTACTAGCAGTATATGCTTCTCTTCATACAAACTTATCACTCGAGACAGTTGTGCCACCGATCAGCATTCAGAAAAGGCAGGAACACAGCAGAACACATGAACAGAATGTGATACACATGGAGTATGTTCCTAATTAGAAATACATTTTATTAGGACATCAAGGCAAGTTCCCCAGTGCTTCGAGGATAACCCCCTTCATCAGGTGATGAAGAGTATATGCTTCCTTGCCTGGCTGTCCTAGAAATCTGAAACCTTAGAACAGTAATACCTAACCCTCTGAACATCTAGACTTCATAAGAAGAAACTGATTTAAACATTGCAGTTGAACATCGGAATTTGAACTTAATAACAGGCTGTGAATAAATGACCCTTTGCAAGTGTACTGAGTTTAGTATTCTTAACTCCTGACATGCATAAAGCCTATAAAGAGCAAGCCTTTAATGTCCAAAATGTCTTTCAGGTTCTCTTGCCCAGCAGCGCGTGTTCTATATATAACCCCCCCCCATAGGTGGGGCTTAACTTGCTACCTCCTGCCAGTGCACCACCACCAGTTCTGGTCCATTCTGGTGCCTCTGAATGCCCCTGCTGGCCCCATGTAAATAAAAGATTTGGGAACTGGTGGAGTGAAGTAAAATAGCCACCGCTCATTTTGCGGTTAGCCAATGTAGCTCGCAGCTCAGATGCGTGAGCTGCTGTTGTCGGCTCATACCCTTCACAGTACTGCAGCACTGAATATGTAAAAGCCGCCCTGGTGGCTCCTGGTCAGTGTTTGTGTGCGCCCAGGCTCTGTGGGGATAAAAGTAGTGAATGCAGGTCCAGAGGCACTTGGGGGAAACTAAATTAAATATTAAATGAGTGCTCTTAAGTGCTATGAACTTAAAGGAGCACCTGTTTCTTTAACAGCAGCTGAGGCTGCTATATAAATATTATTGGCTCTGTCTGCTGACTCAAGGATACTGCTACGACACCAGTGAAAGAATGGGGAAGCCCTGTTCAAGCCCTATTCTACCTCCGGACAACAGGGCAGAGGGGCAGCTAATGGACACGGGGGAAATCAACAATTATAGTGTTATTGCTGGGCTGCAAAAATGAACTTAAAGTTTGGACTTTGAATGGGCTGCTTTACCCGCCATAGATGTCACCTTTGACCTATGGACAGCCAATCGGAGAGCCAGGAGCTCTAGAGGACTTATCCAGAGGGACTTCTGGAAGAAGGTAAGGACAGTGTTTTGTCACCAGAAAAGCTAACCAACAGGGCATCAAGTGAGCCCAATGAATATTAATTTGTCAAGTGGACAACTGCATCAGTCAATCAGTCGCTGCCATGAGCTCCTGAAACCCTGAGGATAGAGACTGTTCAGTTCAGCTAGAGCCCCTCCTGAGGGAGGGGACTCAGACCCATTGCTCTGCAATGTTGCTGCAGAGTGTGAAGAAGGCCTGCTGGGGGGTTTGCACAGCCACCAGCCCAGGGGCCCTGCTTTGCCTTCCTGTGTCTGGAGGGAGATGTTTCAAAAGTAAAGTGTAGATTTGCTGTCCAGAAGCTGTACAGAGGTTCCCAAAAGAGGGGAAGCTTGCTGTGATCTTCGAGGGAAGGAGACCTGCCTGGTGGCTTTTGGAGCCACTAGCCCAGGAGGGGCTGTACGTTGCCCTGTGTTGCCTTTGAAGGGTTTGGAAGGAGTTTGTCGACAGAATGAAAGTGTCATTTGCTGGCAAGAGTTAAAGAACTTGTCTGGGAGTTTCCAGAGGGAAGGAGACTCGTCTGTATTTCTGAAAAAGTATGGAGGCTTGCACAGCCAGAGAGCCAAGGGAAACCTGCCTGGCATCCTGCTTGGGGGCTCCTGGAGCCATGTTTGGACAAGAGGAGCTGCCTGTTATGTTCCTGTGGCTGGAAAGTGAAGTGAGAAGATTTGTTCTTTTGTTAAAGTCTACATCTGTACAGTGAGAAGATTCATTCTTCTGTTAAAGTCTGCATCTGTACAGTGAGAGGATTCATTGTTTTGTCCAAGTTTGAGTTTTGGAGGACAGAGGATGTTCCCCCATCTTCTGATGTCTAAACCTAAAATGTCTGAGTCTGATAGACTGTTTCCTGCTAAAATCCAGTGAGAAGCCCAAAAACTGTGTTTCAGTAAAGAAAGAGCCATGGCTGCTAGCGGGCAGTGTGGCTGAAGTCACTTACAGCCAGATGTTCCTAAAGCCCTGCGAGAGAGTGACTGCATTCTGAGGTCAGCCTGTGGAATCAGCCAGGTAGTGTCACTGCTAGGCATTGCCTATGCATCTCCCCCTGAGGGTTCATGTCTGGACGTGGAGGTTGAGGCGTGCTGGCCTGGGTTCCCATCACTAGTCTCTCCATTTCTGTGATGCAACCTAAAAGAAGAGAACAAGCTGCCGGAGAAACTGAGAGGTGTCCAGCCTGATAAAGATGCAAGTGCCTGCTGCAGAGAAGGCCCAAGCTGCAATATGCCTGCTGCTCATCTCAACAATCTGAGTGACCAAAGCTCCTACTGATCCAAACACCCCAGATCTATCATCTGAATGTCATCAGCTACACACGCCAAGAGACTGTTCTTCAAACCATGAGTAAAACAGGGCTTGGCCTGCATCTGGGGAACTGTAAATAGTTGCCTTCAATTGTTGCCAAGTTCAACAGCCAAACAGCAGATGCCACTGCAGTTCTGAGTTTAACCGCCTAGCTAAAGGATCTAGTTTCATCAAGTAGTTATTTCAATCATGCAAGAAGGGTTGAATCTATTATTTTAAGTGCACCATCAGCGGCCAAGCAGCTGCAACACATCGGGCCTGCAATGCTTCAACAGCTGGGTACCCAGGGATAGAGTGTCAGGGCGCCTATCTAATTGACTGGGAAATGGTACTGGTCGGGCCTGGTCACTGGGCCTAGGCAACTAGTTAGATAGAAAGTATTGATCTGTATCCATTTTAGTGCTAGTGGGAGGCAGGCAATGAGAATGTTTTTGAGGGTTTACAGTTAAAGTGATTGATGGTGTTTGCAAAAAGGATAACAGTTGCAAAAAGTGCTGATGCTAAGGTAACGTTTAACCTCTATATCCATTATCCCTTCTCCTAACCCTACCCCACGTAAATAAATTGGTGATTAACCTTTTTACAAACGTCTCATGAGCATATCATTAGTGAGCATTTTATTAGCTTAAGTCAATAATTGTATGGAGACAAGGTTTTGGTTTATGGTAATCCACGTGTGGAATGAATGTAAGGGGAGGTAAGTAGGTGCAGCATCCCAGGGGGTTGTACTGCTCAAACGTCTGGCCCACTATATTTTACTCTGGGTGGAGGAACTGTGCTATTTATTTCATCTTTGGGAACGAACCCCCTTTTCCATCAGAAACAGAACCCAGGCCCCTCAACCTGGTTTGTGGCCACCCAGGCAGGGGTAGTAGCTTGCTGGCACACGGCACCAGGGTTATATATAAATGGCACCAAAAAGGCTTGCAGAAGGAGAAGCTGTCTGACAAATGTCATGTGCCACAGTCGGTGCCAATTTTAGTCTTGTATAGTCAGTTTACAAACAGGCAAAGTTAAATGTTTGTCAGTCAACTAAAAGTGAAATGATTTTTAACATCAACTGACCATACGTAGAAATTAAAAGTTCCTCACATTCTTGGGTTGTTTTTTGAATTTACAGTTAGCTGCACTCACCGCTCAGTACAGCCTTCCCCCAAACTATGTTAACATTTCTTGAGTTTACCACATGCCTCCTCTTCTCCCTCCAAATCCATGTTTTCTCCTCTGGCTGTGCGCTCCCATTCTATTTTATTAACCAAACTTTCCATCCTCTTTTGACTCAGAAAACTAGAACACTTGACCTCCATATACAACTTTTAGCCTGGCTTGCATCAGCATTACATGGTGCACCCTGATTTCTCTGAGCCTCGACCGTACTCCTTCGAAGCTCTTGCACTGTTGTCAGGTTGCAAAGCTCGAATTAGGGCAGATGTGTACTAAACTTTAATTCCACGGCAGCAGCCCCTTGAGCTTTGCCTCATGCAACACCTGATCTTTCTCTAGAATTGACCCCAGTACCGCAAACATAGTATGAGGTGTTACTGTCCCAGCCACCGCTTCATTCCTTGGTCCCCATGGCGATATTCTGTATGCTCTCAAGACTGTAAAAGGTCCTTCACTCTGGAAAACATTCATCAGCCATTCCTTAATGAATTCCTTGGGAGAGTCCCTTTCTACAGTCTCAAGTAATCCCAAGAGTCTAATATGGGATGCCTGCACCCGGTTTTCTAAATTTATAAAGCACCATCTCTGGAGGGCATTCTCTTTAGTTAGTCCTGCAGTCATTGTTAAGGCCTTGCCTGTGGTTTATGTAGCCCCCTTAGCTTCTTCCTCAGGGTTAGTGTTTCCAAATGTTCAGGGATTTCTGGTGCTGTGACCCCACTCTGAAGCCAGGGCATATTAAAAAATCAGGAAATCAGTACTGTATTACTTTTTGATGTTTGCTGAGAGCGCTGTTCTCAGCACGCACAGCGTCCCCTGGATGGTTTCCTTTTGCAGTTCATAGGATGTCACAGATATTGGTAGCATATTTAGATGTGCCTGAAAGTTCTTTTTGATTAGCTCATTGCTCTGAGTATTACTGGATTGAGTTTTTTGTCTTTGTTCTACATCAGTTTAGGTTCTGTTTGCATATCTAGGTATTTCATGATTTTGTGCCCCTCGGTGTACACTACAGAACACTGTAGTGACTAGAGGTGGCTGTTTCACTCAGCAATGCTACCTTTGTTCTTTTTTCTTGTGTAACCCCTAGGTGGTGCTATCCCAAGGGCTACTACCCCTGCCTGCTTGGCTAGTAGCAGGTTAAGGGGCCTGAGTTCTGAAACGGGTGCCTCCACCTGGAGGTCAGGGTTGGTAGTGGTCAAGCTAACCTGGGCACAGCCCTCTGGGACACTGTAACCCCTCCTCTTTCCTTACTAGTGGCCGGAACAATACACAATAATCACTTTCACAATACCCCGGATACACCACACACATACCCACACTGTTTGCATTTACCACCAGGGCTTTCCTCTGGTCTGCCCTGGGGACCCCCTGTAAAACAAGGTTATACATTGCAAATATCAGCAGTACAGTACTCTTGCACAAACTGGAACCACAGTCAGGGTAAATGCAAAAAAGAGTTAGATCTGATTTATTTAAGGGTCTTGAACAAGGAAGGGGCATAATCATGTTAATTTGCTTAAAGGCTCTATCAGTCAAACAGTTATGCATGCACTTCAGGGTCCATAAACAGTCACACACTCTGGGTACCCAGATGGAGGATGGTGGGCTAGTCAGGAACATTGCAGCTGATTGAGGCCCTGTGATGGAAGAAAACAACATGCACAACACACACTATTTGTAATCCGGAGCCAGAGGGCTCAGTTCGTGAAAAGAAAACAACAAGACAATCAGATGACACACTTTTAGATTAGGCTGTTGTTGCAGGGAGCTACCCTGATGATTACTCATGGTACCCAAGACTGGACACAGGCTGGATGAAAATCGAGACAGCAGGTGGTTAATCTGGAGTGCCAGGAGAAGCAGGGCCCACATGATTCACCAAGACGTCGTTCCTGTTCAAGCATGGAACAGGGGGCTGAAATCCCCAGGCAGGTCTCTGTCAGGTGGCTTTTTATGCAGGGTAGTCTGGCAGGGCTAGCGTGGTATGCCAGGATCAATGGAGATGAAAAGCGGATCCAGTCCACTAGGCTGGATAAAGCTTCCAGCAAGCAGAACACAGTTCACACAGTGGAAACCAAATCACGACCCACTTTCAATACACAGCACATTTACATGTAAAGGATTCTATGGTACCAGCAAGCAGAACACAGTTCACACAGTGAGGAACCAAATCACGTCCCACTTTCAATACACAGCACATTTACATGTAAGGAAATTCTACTGTACCAGGCAGACCGCTCTCCAGTCATGATTGCAAAGTCTGCACAAACCGGGGATTCAAAAGCAGCTGGAAATCCTGACAGGCCAGTCGCATTCAGCAAATCTTCAGACTTCTTCAGGTTAAAGCCTGGTCACAGTCCAGTGGCTTAAATAGTCCTCACAACTCGGATTCAGTCCGAATAAACTCTATTTTCCCTCTCAAGGCAGACAGGCAGGCCAAAACTCAGCCCTTTCACAGTTCTCCCGTGCAAAACTACACAGAACTGCTGCTCAAAATCACTTGATCTGTTACTTCTTCACTTCTCAGTTCAAAAACTGAAACCTAGATGCAGCAGCCTGGGAAATTCCCCAAGATCCAAAAGGTTCAGTTGGCTGTTCTTCCTGTCAGTCACAACAAAGACTCCCCCTTCAGGTGCAAAAAGGCGCAAAAAGCCCAAAAATACAATTCCTACAGATTTTGACTCCAGACAGCTCCTGTCATCCGGTTCCATTTTAGGTCCGACCAGTACTGATTGGTCCAATTTGCAGTCCAGGACCAAGATAGTGGAGATAAACAAAACAGTCCTTGCTGCAAAAAAGGCAGGTTAGACAAACTATATTATCATTACCACTCTAAATGATTTTCAGCAAATAGTTACATCCTTCAGCAGAGCTCCCTCTCAGATTACTTATGACTGCAATCCAGGGAGCTCTTAAAGAGACAGTACACAGAGGCTATACAGGCACTCCTCTGGCAATCACATTTAAACTGCTAAAACGTAGGACACCAGACTTGCAGTGAGCATTTAGGCAAGCTCGAGGAAGACTTTTCGGGAACCCCCATTTGTAGGGGGCTTATACTTGTATTACAGTGTCTGTTGTTTTTTTTTTTGCCTCCACTTTCCTGGCACATGGTATCGGCTGATTCAATGTGATCATTACTTCTTCGTTCTCTGTGATTCATTGTGGTTTGTGTTTCCTTCCTCCACTGTAGTTAGCTTTGTGTCCATTAAGAGCATTTTGGAGGTAAAATCCTCCATTTTGCACTCTGGTTTTTGGATTGCATGCAAAAGAGCTGCATTTGAAGGCTGGTTTGGGTCAGCAGACATAGCAGTCTTGCTTTACTCGCGCCTGCTCCAGTCTCCTTTGGTTTGGTTCCCTCATGTCCAGGCACAGTTTTGTGAGGATGACCCATTCTTTCTCAGTGTTCCACCAAATTTCTTCCTATTTCATATCTACCTGCACAGGAAGTTGAGACAAATGTGTTGATGCATGGAAATAATCTGTTCTCTGGCTCTAAAATGTAACATTTCTGATTTCAGCCTGCAGAGCTGCAAAATACTACTGACAAACAGCTTTGTCAAGCCACACCCCATCCTACTGGTATAATTTCTAAGTGCACATGCATGTGCGGTGGGGCCACTGTCAGACTTAGTCGATTCTGCAGCATCTATGTATGGCAGCTGGCAGTGGCAGTGAGTAAGTGCCAGCTGCCATCTTGATGCCATGCCGAGGGAGGCATTGGCATGGGGATTGGGAGTGGGGGCCACTAAACCTCCAGAAATCTGGGTTCTCACTATCATAACAGCAACCAGAGTTGGGGGGGGGCACTAGGTTACCCTGACCAGGTTAACATTATCGGACCAGTGATCAGGCAACGGGCCGGGGGTTGCACCACTGTGTTTATCGTTAGTACTAGATTTGTGGAGGCATTAACAAGCATGGCACTAATGGGTGGTTAATGCTTGTTCATATAGAACACAAGCTAATGGTGTAACAACAGAAGGTGACAGAAAATGGGAGTATGGGTGCAGTCTGGACCTCTTGAACCAGACCAGATTGGTAAAAAACAAGCTGGCCTGTCCAACTGGACCAGGCACATGTTGCATGAATTTTGCCAGTCAGACCAGTCTGGCCAGTCCAGCTTTTATTGATATGGTCTGGTCTGGTTAAACAATACCTGCAAAATGTGGCAGTGTCTATGAAGTGGCAGCAGCTGACTCCAATGGCTGAGTACGCTGATAGAGCATGGATTCAGCCAGATCAGATAGGCCAAGGGGCTGGACACTGTACATAAAATTGCTGTTGTTGTAACCCATATTGGGGTTGGTCTAACTTAATCATGGGTAATCCTGAGTGGTCATTTGCTCTGGTATTATGCTTGAAATTTGGGAGTGTTATGTTTGTGAGGGTAAGTTAGCAGGGGAAGAATATGCAACATGGAAAATTAATGTCAGTTACAGAACAAATTATGGCACTCAAACAAACATGAGTGCATTAGAGCACACCGAGGAGTGCTAACATCAGGATTTAGGGGTGGAAAGGCATTATCTTAAAAACATAGTGACATTATCTCACTGGAACAGTAGTGACATTTTAAGGTAAGTATTAAAGAATGTAGAGTATAAAGAGCTTTATACTATTAGACAAGAGAAAAAAACTGAAACTAATGCAGAGGGTTAGGGTGCCTATATTGATTAACTTGCTCTTGATAACGTCTGGCAATATTCATGTTAACCCTGGTCCAATGGCTAGTTTGCACAAAGAAAGATGCAGAAAATAGGGTCTCTGTGTGATGCATCTAAACAAAAGTAGTCGATTGCCTAAATTGACAGAATTTAGTGCTTGGGTTTATGAGCTGAAGCTAGGTATTATTTTAACTAAACCTGGCTGACCCCTAAGGTGGAGGATGATGCTGTGTTATTGGATGGCTACTCACTGTTTAGATCAGATAGAATGGGAAAGGGGGAGATGTGCAATTTATTTTAAGGATTATTTGGTAGTAGATAAAACTGATGTTATACATGGCACTATTGAATATAAATTTATGGCTATATGTCTAAGTGTAGGGGGAGCAAGAAATTAATTTATGGTGCTGCATATTTTATATATATATATATATATATATATATATATATATATATATCCTCCAAAATTCAGCGAAGATGGGATTGATCATTTTGTTGATTACATGACCCAACTGAATGCTAACTATGAAAAATCATTTTTTGGAGACTTTAGTAGTGATTGACAGAAAAAAAAGACAAATAACAAAATGAGGGCTAAAATAACAGTAATAAATTTAACAGAACTGGTGAATGATATAACAAGAGTCAACTATAAAACTAATACAGGATCAATAATGGACTGGTTATTGACTTGTAATAGTGCTCAGGTGAGGAGCGTGGACGTGCATTTAGATCATTTAGTGATCATTCTCCCATTTCATGATGCTGGTCGGCTATGGTGGAGAGACCAACACCAGAAGTAACAGGCATAAGGAAGATACCTACAGCTAAAATAGGAGTGTTTCTAAACATAAATTTTTTATATTTTATTGTTCAGAAGAAAAAAGCCATGTACAGGCACAGCATATACTCATGCCAGACACAGGAAAAGTCTAGGCAAGGAGCCATCCAATGGACATAGTATTGTTACAAAGTCTGAACAGTTCAGTTCGGGGAGCTTTTTGTACTTAATATGCTGCAGCTTACAAGAGTACAGCAAACATGCAAATAAAATTGTACAATACCAAACAGTTCATATTCAACAGTACAGGTGATCTGATCCCATTCCAATCATAAATTGAAAATCTCCGGAAGTTGATTAGTTGTTTTTTGGACAGTCTTCCTACACTGGATCTTGCTCTAGACTAATTCATAGCCCAGTTTAATCAGCACTGTGACAAGTTTACTCCAATAAGAAAAATTAGACAAACAAAAAGGGTGGGGCAAGTAACTAGGTAACAGGAGGAGTTGGGGAAGTACTGAGAGATAGGGATAAGATGGGCAGACTGGATGGGCCTTGCGGTCCTTATCTGCCGTCAACTTCTATGTTAGATGAGGTGCAAATTTAGAGACAGTGGGTCAAACAGGGACAACATTGCTTATAAACAACTGCAGAATACATGAAGCTGTCAGTTCAGAAAGCTAAAGCAGAATAGTTTTGCAATAAACAAAGGGAGGAGGCATCAAACCATGACAAATTCTGGGGCAGCATAAACAAAGTCCTGGGAAGAAATAAGAAAATGGGTCCAAAAGCGTTGCGCAAAAATGGTGATTTACTTATGGCTATTTTAGATGTGGTAAATGAGATGAAAGTTTTTTTACTTTGTTGTCTGCATGAATGCCAAATACTAATGTAAATGGAAGCCTAATAATTGAGGGAGTTTGAGCTGAAGACAGAAATTCTATTTCAAGAAAGCTACTAGAAAGGAAACCGCAAAATATTTAAGTAGGATGAATCCTAAAACCAGAATGGGATGCGATGGTGTTGACATTAAACTACTGAAACTAGCTGTTAATGAAGTGGTGGTTTCAATAGTGAAAATATTTAATCTTTCCTTATGCACACAGTGAGTTCCTGAACTCTGGAAACAAGCCCTGGCAGTCCCGGTACGTAAATGGAGTGATGCTACAACCACAAGTAGTTACAGTAATAGACCGATCTCAGTCCTGTCTCCATTCTCCAAGGTACAGGAGAGAATTGCTTATGACCAACTGAAGAATTATGTGGAGGATAGAAATAGTTCAGCAGAAACTCAGCATGGTTTCTGGAAGAAGCATAGTACAATTACAGCTTTGCTGGAATATACAGATTTTTTGGGGAATGGTGCCTTGGGCAGTGGAGACAAGGTTGGGGCATTCTCTATTGATGTATCAAAAGCATTTGATTTAGCTAATTATGAAATGCTTGTTATGAGCTAATTTAATCTTGACTTGTCACAAAATGTACATAATTGGTTCCAGGAATATTTGTAAAACAGAATGCAGAGTATACAAATTGGCAATGTTACGTCATCCCTCAGGCCTGTCAGTACTGGTGTCCCATAGGTGTCCATTTCGGGACCATTACTTTTAGTCTGTTTAAAATGGTCTTCCCTCTGTTTGCCAGGACTGCACAATCATCATTTATTCTGGCAATGCAGTCCTGGCTACGAGGGACAAAACTGTCTCTGCTTTTATAAAACCACTCCAAGAGGAGATTATCAGAATACATGATTGGTTCACTGACCGTAAATTAGTGATGAATACAAAACAAAAACTAAATCAGTGTTATTTTACAGCTCTAAAAAAACTGGGAAATGCTGAGTAACTGGAGATTAAAACAACCTCAGGAGTGGTTTTGGAGCATGTACAGTATTTCAAATATCTTGGAATCTTTTCTGGATAGCACACTGCCTTATTGGTAAGCACATGGTCCTACGCCAAGCATACAGATCAAATGGCAAAAAAATGAATACGAGACTGGGCTTGTATAGAAACAAAAGAAACTTCAAGATGGATGCAAGGAAATCAGTTGCTCAAAGCTTATTGCTTTTAATTAATTGATTTTGGTTTACCGGTTTATGCTATAGCTGCAGACACTGTGCTGTGCAAACAGAGAGTGGCCTACAACAGGGTGTGTAGCTTTGTTCTGGATGCCAAAAGGAATGCTCACCATTGTAATCTCTATGGCAAGTTGGGATGATTCCCACTGGATCACCAAATAAGATATTATGATGGGATTTGGTCATGGAAAATACTGAATGGTCAAACTTCAGGGCAGATCCATATGATACCAACTAAGTGTCTGAATTTATATAAACCCAGATCTACATGCAGTATGCGACTGGATATCCCCAGTTGCAGAATAAAACTGGGACAGTTGCCCTTTAGACGTAGGGAAACTAGGGCATGGAATTCATAACCTTTGAATATTGAAAACAGCAGGCAAATAGGGCACTTTAAATGCAGTTTAAAATCAGATCTGAATGATACTGCAAAACGTAACTGTTTTAAATAGTTTTTGTAGTTTATGTTTTGTTTTACTATCTTTGACAAAGTATTTTTATACTGTATATTCTGTTAATTGTATATTGTCCACTGTTTGACTGGGTCACCATTGAAAATAAGAACTTGTGCCTAAAGGTCTTTTCCTTAGGATAATATGGAATTTAAATGGAATTGATTCTGGCAGTATGTTTTTTTTACCCATGCCTGGTACTTGGCGAAAAGTTGACTGCTGGGACTGATCAGATGAGATCAGTAAAAGCCCGAATGGACTGCTTGGGCAGTGTGGCTGGACCGGGGAAGCACATGCAACTTGCGCTTGCTCTGGCCAAGCTGGCTAGTCTATCTTTTACCAATCTGGTCTGGTCCGGTTTTCACCAAATCCTGGGAGGGGGTGTCCCAGCTAGGGCAAAATGGTGCTTGTAATAAACGTCTATGTAATTCCCCTGGAACCTAGTTTCTATGTGATTAGGTATGGAACTTTCAGGTGGCAGTATAGCCTAGAGGTTAAAGTAACGTGCTGTAAACTTTGGGAGAACAACATTTAGCAAACCTAACTCAATCTATTACACTACAGGAACTGTCCACTACTATTCAAAACCTTAAGAATGGCAACAGCCTGGGCCCTGACGGGTTTGGGGCAGAATTTTATAAGACCACCTTTGAACTTATTAAAGTCTCACTTAATGCAGCCACCCGGGAAGGACATTCTACCTCAGAGTAGCCTATCCCATTTCATCAACCCACTATTTTGGCTATTTTAAAACCTAATAAAGCTCCCCACTTATGTGATTCATATTGCTCCATCTCTGTATTAAACCAGAACTATAACATTTATACTAGTATATTGACACATCGCCTTGATGATATTCATCTGCAAATAATTCATACTGACCAATCTGGCTTTATAAAAACTCAACAAACCACGGATAACATAAAAAAAAACACTAGATCTAATTAATCATGCACATTCTCATAATTCCCCATTGATGATTTTGAGTTTGGATGCCCAAAAGGCCTTTGACAGGGTCTCTTGGCCATTTCCGCAGGCAGTCATTACAAAATTCGGGCTCGCTCAATCTTTCCTAGATAACATTGCAGGTCTATGTACATTGCCTGAGGCTATAGTTCAGGTCAATGGCTCACATTCTACTAGTTTTCCCTTATCTAGAAGGCACCGTCAAATTTCACCCCTCTCTCTCTCTTGTATCTCTTCACATTGTAGCAGAGTCAATTGCACAGTATCTGAGGCAAGCCCAACAAATACAAGGGTATATAATCGATGTACATACAATAAATAGCTTATTATGCAAACAACCTTCTACTCTACATTACAAACCCGGAGGTCTCTTTAGAAGCACTGGAGGAATGTCGGAAAAAATTGAAATCCTCATGGGTTATAAAATAAATCAAACCAAAACAGAGGTCCTGATGATTCACAGTTCTCCATCAAAACTTATGCAGCTCCGTTACCCATATAAATGAAATTGCACCCAGATAAGGTATCTGGGGGTCATGTTAACAGATAATCCAAGAGACACCTGTATTCAAAACCATGTCTCATTGTTTCGGCAGGTCCAGGAGGATTTCTGCTGATGGATTCATTTCCCTATGTTTTAATAAATCAAATTCAGTCTATTCAGATGAACATCCTCCCTAGAATTCTCTATTTGATGCAGAATATTTTTTTTTTTAGTTTTTTTTTTTTTTTAGTTTATTGTTCTAGGAATTACTACCTTTGAGCCAGAGGCTCTTTTACAAAGGTTCCACGTCAATTAGGTACAGTACAAAAGGTTACATAGATAACACAACAATTTGTGTTGTGTCAAGAGCAAGAAAACATATACAAATACATATCAAATAATTTGTGCAACAGGACATGAGATATCAATAATCACATTATTATTACAAGAAAGAGGTCATGCCAGATTAGGAGAAACAAATAGGGAAAAAGTCCAGAACAGAGAGGGTAAGTGAAAGGTGTGGGGAGCAGACAATAGCAGGAGAAAAGGTTTCCCAAACAGGCCTTTGTCAAATAACGGAACAGGGTGGGTAGTGAGAAAATAGGAGGTTTAATCAGGGCAGTCACAGGAGCTGGAGGTGGCAAGGTGAGAGAAAAGCCTTGATTTGAAAATACCTAGAGAGGTGGAGGCAGTAATATGAGTGCTGAGGGCATTTAGCCAGCTGGGGCACGATAGGCAAATGATCTTTGTCCCTGAGAAGTCCGGCATCGGGGACTTGGAGAGGCTGGTGTTCTGATCTTCTGGTAAAATGGGTGCTAGCGCTCGGGCATAACAGGCCTTGGATACAGGGTGGAGTGAGGCCCAGAGTGGATTTTCGCCATCAGGCAGGTAAAGGTACTTTATCCGGTTTGAGTTGCAACCAACCTGAGTCAGCATAGAGATTCACATATGTGGGTACGTCGATGTGCACCAGTTAGCAGCCGACAGGCCTTATTTAGGGATGTTGTAATGCGACTAAGTGCTGTAGTAGTGGCAGATCCATATATAACTAAGCCATAGTCAACGACTGAGATGATAGAGGATTGGATGGCAATCCTCAGTGCAATATACCCTATTTTATTGCCCAGACAGAGGTTTCTAAATGGAATAGAGCAATTTCTAATCATTTGTGGCAGGGCAATAAACCTTGGATAGCCCTGTGAAAACTACAATTACCTAGGAAACATAGGGGTCTTGCACTTCCTACTATTTTTAACTATGCCGTGGCAGCACTACTTACCCATATGTCTAACTGGCTGGGTTCTCCAATGGAGGCACCAGGCTGGGTCCAAGTTGAATGAGTCATGTCGCTGTCTCCTTTAGATAAGACTGCAGTTTTTTAGCCAGACAGCATGGTGTTATCCCGGATACCCTTGCTATATAATAAAAGTTTACTTATTTGTTGGAAGGCTTATTTAAGACACCCGGAGATAACAAGGGGGGGGGGCACAGTGGGTGAGAATACCAGTATTGAACCGGAACTTTGTTCTGGTGACTATGGATATGGAATTTAGGCACTGGCTGAGATGATGTTTAGTCTATAGTATCCATTACTATCATGAAAGCATTTTGAAATCATTTTCGCAACTGCAAATGGAATATCTACTCCCCCAGAGAGATTTTTATAAATATTTTAAAAATTAGACATTTTCTGACTACTACACTGGGGATAGATATTACAAATAAAAACATATCACCTATAGTGACCCTCCTCATTGAAATACAGGGAGAACCCTCCCCATGACATCTAATTTCCCAATTCTATAAAGCTATAGCATCCCTTCCAACAAACTTGATGGAGGGGGTACAGAGTAATTGGGAAGCGAAAATGATGACAGACCTCACTCCAGATGAATGGATATGCTTTTAGCATTGACAACACCAGACAACTAGCTCATATGGCTAGAGAGAATTCAGCTGGAAGGTAGTGGTACAGTTCTTCTGCACACCTCAGATCACAGCAAAATATACCTCGTTCCATGACTTTTCCTCCTGTTGGAGACAGTGAGGCAGTGAGGTCTCCATGCACACACGCCTTCTGGTATTGTACTGCACTTACACAATTTTGGGAGGAAGTGGGAAGGGTGTTGTGAGACCTCTTTCCTGTTCTGGGGACCTTAATCCCTGAAACAGCCATCCTGCTGCACTTACCTCGACAGGTGAGACATCGACACCACCGATACCTTATTAGTATCCTTTTGGCAGCAGTGAAGAAAACTATTACTAGACTCTGGTTACGACCCACTATGCCTACTGTTCACGGATGGGAAGACACAGTATAAGATATATACAAAATGGAAAGTTTGACAGCAGGCATTCAAAATAAAAACCCCATTCTGATGAATCATTGGACCACTTGGTTTGTTTACATGGCTTCTCGTAGGCCAGACCTGCTTCCATAATTTCTTGGACATGAGGGGCCACACATGGAACCTAAGACAGCCAGATCTATTCATTCCCATTATTCTTTACTTTCTTAGCTCCCTACTCAAAAATCTGATGGGATTTGGGAATCTCAATTCTATTAGCATCAGAACTTCCCCCTAGAGTGGGCACATTTAGCTCTCTCCATTACTGTCTATACACTTAAGTAGTGATAGTATAACTTGTTAATGTTGGAAATCATCCTGAGTCTTGAATTTCAGTAACTTGAAGTTGTTCATAGAAACATAGAATGTGACGGCAGATAAGGACCGCTTGGCCCACCTAGTCTGCCCATTTTCCTACCTAACAGATAAGCTGCAGATCCTAGTTAACCAACAGCCTACTTCCTCCTACCCCCCACTAGGACTGCCTTATGTCTGTCCCATGCATTCTTGAATTCCCCCACTGTTCTTGACTCCACGACCTCCTCAGGGAGGCTGTTCCATGCATCCACAACCTCTCTGTGAAAAATACTTCCTCATATTACCTCTGAGCCGTCCCCCTCTATCTTCAAATTGTGCCCCCTTGTTCTTGCACATCTCTTTTTCTGAAAGATGCTACCCTCTTGGACTTTGTTGATTCCCTTGAGGTACTTGAAAGTTTCTATCATGTCCCTTCTCTCCCTTCTTTCCTCAAGGATATACATATTAAGCTCCTTTAGTCTTTCTTCATATGTCTTCTGGTGCAGACCCTGCACCATTTTGGTTGCCTTCCTCTGGACAGCCTCCACTCTGTCTATGTCTTTGTGGAGATGGGGTCTCCAGAACTGCACACAGTACTCCAAATGGGGTCTCACCAACTGTCTGTACAGAGGGATAACAACTTCCTGTTTTCTACTATTGATGCCTCTCCCTATGTATCCCAGTATCCCCCCAGCCTTCCTTACTGCCTTCTCACATTGCTTGCCCACCTTTAGGTCATCTGACATAATTACCCTCAGGTCCCTTTCCATTTTTACTGTTGTCAGTATCTCACCCCCTATTGTGTACTCTTCCCCTTGGTTTTTGTTTCCCAGGTGCATTACCTTGCACTTCTTTGCACTGAATCTGAGCTACCATACATCTGACCATTCCTCCAACCTTGCCAAGTCCCTTCTCATCCTTTCCACTCCATCTTGTGCATCAACCCTGTTGCACATCTTTGTGTCATCTGCAAAGAGACATACTTTTCCTTCCAGTTCCTCTGCAATGTCACTTATAAAGACATTAAAAAGGACCGGTCCTAGTACTGAACCCTGCGGTACCCCTCTAGTAGCTCTCCTTTCTTCACTGTGGACCCCATTTACTACTACCCTTTGCGTTCTGTTGTCTAGCCAATTTTTTATCCAGGCTAGCACCTTGGTACACACTCCAAGGCTGGCTAACCTGTGTATTAATCTTTTGTGTGGGACTGTATCAAATGCCTTGCTAAAATCTAGGTAGGCCATGTCCACAGCCCCTCCCTGGTCTACTACTTTGGTCACCCAGTCAAAGAAATCTATTAGATTCGTCTGACATGACCTTCCCATCGTGAATACATCCTGCCTTGGGTCCTATGCCCCACTGGCCTCTAGGTACGCAACAATTCTTTCCTTCAGAAGTGATTCCATCATTTTCCCTACCACTGAGGTCAAACTAACTGGTCTGTAGTTTCCTGCCCTGTCCTGCTCCCACTTTTGTGAAGAGGAATCACATCCGCCCTCCTCCAGTCCTCAGGTACCACCCCATCCTCCCATGATTTGTTAAAGAGAGTAGTCAGCGGTGTCACTAGTTCTACCCTTGGTTCCTTTAGAATTCTTGGGTGAATCCCATCAGGCCCCATTGCTTTGTCCACCTTCAATTTTATTAGTTCTTTCACCCGTGTGCACCTTAAAACTTGACTAAACATTAAAGTAAAAAAAAAGTAACACGCTATGAACAAACTTGGTACATCCAACAGACCTGGGTTTTGATTTCTGCAGCATCCTCTTGCATACTGTGTGACCCTGAGTAAATCACTTAACCTCCCCAAGTGCTCCCAGGTCACCTTTGTAAATGGACCTTGTTCTGCAGACCTCATCTCAGGAAGGACATAGACAGGATTCAGGCTGTCCAGAGGAAGCCAACTAAAATGATGCAGGGGCTACATCAGAAGCCCTACGAGGAGAGGCTAAAGGACCTGAATATGTACATCCTGAAAGACAGCAGGGTGAGAGGGGACATGATGTGGGTCACCCTGGAAACAGGAAATGGGACAGCCATATGGACTGGGGTTGTCTACAGGCCTTCAGACCAGGGGAAGGACATAGTCACATTACTGTTAGAAGATATACAAAACATGACAGCTAAAGGGGAAATTCTGGTAATGGGAGACTTCAACATGCCAGATACAGATTGGTCAACACCAGCAGGAACATCCACCAGAACTAGACACATAGTGGATTCCCTGCAGGGGGGGGGCCTCAAACAACCGGTACAACAACCCACAAGAGACAGAGCTATTCTGGATCTAGTACTGACTGATAGGGAAAGGACCATAGCTCTCCAGGTAGAAGGTCACCTGGGGGCCAGTGACCATCACATGGTGTGGTTCAATGTGGCCATAGGAACGAAATCATCCCATTCCAAGACAAAAATATTGGACTTCAGAGGAGCTGACTTTGATAAGATGGCCAATAGAGTTAAGCTAGCCCTGGCAAGAAGAAATGCAGGTGAGGGGGGTACAGGCAAAGTGAGCAAGCATTAAGGATGCAATACCTGAAGCAACATACCATTGTGTTAGGGAGAAAAGCAAGAGCAAAAGAAGGAGGACACCACTTTGGTCCTCAAAAACAGCAGCAGAAAAGATCAGAGCCAGAAGATTGACCTTCAGGAAATATAAGGGAACACAGCGGAACGAAGATACGGAGGCATACCAAACTTCCCTAAGTGAAGCAGGGAAGGCAGTAAGGCAGGCAAAGGCCCAAACCAAGGAAACACTAGCACAAACAGTAAAAGAAGGGGAAAAGACTTTCTATAGATACATCAGTGAAAGGAGAAAGTCCAGAGGGGGTATTGCTAAGATCAAAGGGAATAAGAGGGAGTGTGTGGAGGAGGAACAAGGAAAAGCATCTATCCTAAATAGATACTTCTGCTCAGTATTTACTGAGAAGAAGGCAGAGCATGGCCCACATCTAAGCACCATGGACACATGGGGGAAGGGAGGTGTGCACAAGTCCCTTCTTAAAAGAAAGGGTCCTACAAGAGCTCACTAAGCTCAGGGTGGACAAGGCAATAGGACCTGATGGCATACATCCCAGGGTACTAAAGGAGCTAAGGGTGGAACTAGCAGAGCCATTAGCAGAACATTTTAGTGAGTCTCTAAGCACAGGAGAGATCCCAGAAGACTGGAGAATGGCTCATGTGATCCTGCTCCATAAGAGTGGCAGCAGGGAGAAGGCAGGGAACTACAGACCAGTCAGTCTTACCTCAGTAGTGGGCAAGATTATGGAGGCACTCTTTAAGGAAATGATAGTGCAACACCTGGAATACTGTTCCACGTAGAAGATTGATTAATAAGCTAGGTAGGCTCGGGGGTGGGTCAGAGGTTGGTCAACTGGGTGGCAAACTGGTTGGCGGGCAGAAAACAGAGAGTAGTGGTAAACAGTATACAGTCAAAAAGAAATGCAAGTCAAAAGTGGGGTACCTAAGGGATCAGTCCTGGGGCCAGTGCTCTTCAATATCTTCATCAGTGACATTGCAGATAGACTGGAGGGTAAGGTTTGTCTGTTTGCAGATGACATCAAGATCAGCAACAGAGTAGCTGCTCCAGATGGGGTGAACAGAATGAAAAGAGATCTGGATAAACTGGCAAAATGGTCGGAAGAGTGGCAACTGGGGTTTAATGCAAATAAGTGCAAGATCATGCACATAGGGAAGAGAAATCCTGAGGCTACCTACAGGTTGGGAGGGGAGTTGCTGGCAATCACAAGGGAAGAAAGAGACTTGGGCATTATCATCACAGATGATCTAAAATCATCCAAGCAGACTACTAAAGCAGTAGGTAAGGCTAGAGGGATGCTGGAGTATATTGGTAGGGATCTCACAAGTCGTAAGAGAGAGAGATAATAATCCCTCTTTACAAGACACTGGTTAGGCCCCATCTGGAGTACTGCATGCAGTGCTGGAGGCCACACCTGCATAAGGACATTAACAAAATGGAGGTAGTCCAGAAAAGGGTAACCAAAATGGTGCAGGGACTGCATCAGAAAACATATGAGGACAGATTTACAGAGCTCAATATGTATACCCTAGAGCAAAGGAAGGAGAGAGGTGATACGATGGAAACATTCAAACATCTTAAGGGTATTAACAAGGTAAAAGAGTCTAACATATTTCAATATAAGAACAATAGCATGACAAGAGGACACAGCATGAGATTAGAGGGAGGCCGATTAAGGGGTAATGTGAGGAAGTTCTTTTTCACAGAAAGGGTGATGGATGCATGGAATGGCCTGCCCCTGGAAGTATTGGATATGAATACAGTGCAGGACTTCAAACAGGCATAAGGGAACAATACAGATGAGTATGAATAGATAGGCCATTGAAAGACTAAAGGCCTATGGCACATTCATAAGGTAGAAAAAATGGGCAGACCAGATGGGCCTTGCGGTCCTTATCTGCCATCAGCTTCTACGTTTCTATAGAGACCAATATCATACTTGTCTACACCAGACTCTCAGATTTCCTATCCTCCATTTATTTCCTCTCCTCATTCCAGTCCAGCTTCCAGAAGCATCACTCCATCATACCGTAAGTTGTGGAGGGCCAGGGTTGATGTGAATATTGCCAGAAAGCAGCAGCAACAGTAAGGCCAGAAGCTTCCAGATTCACAGTCGGATCAGCATCAACTAGAGAAAGAGAGAGAAGATTTGCTATGCTGAGTGTTGAAACTGTTGCAGCGGTGGGAGTTAAAGTTCTTTTTTCTCTATAACAGGTATGCCATCGTTGCCTTAATTAGAGAAAACGTACTAACCAAATTTTAAAGAGCAGAGTAGGATAAGGGTAAAGTTAAAGAGTTTTAAAAGTAAATGCTTTAAAGTTTAAGGTTTGAAGTTTAAAGATCCCAGGGGTTATTTCCTTTTGTTTAATTGGTGCAAAAGAGTCATATGACTATCAGTATATAGGGCGCATGCTCTGACACAGACTTCATTCATTTGTGTTGTTCAGTTGGTCTTCCTGGAGTGGTGGAAGCCTGTGTTTGTGCTGTGGTTGTAGCCTCCGAGGTCTTTAAGCTGTAAATATTGCATTAATTCCAGCATTCTTTTAGACGCTCGGTTGGTGTAAAATTACGCTGCTTCGGAAAATTTTAGATGTGCAACTAAGGTGCAAGGATAAAAATAACAAGGTGAAAGGAGCATAGCATGATACATTGGATTAGATTCTGCTCTGATAATCCTTGCTAGTCCTTGATAGTTGTCTGATTAATATTAGACAAGTAATTCAGAAGGCATCGTTTTTATGCAGCTGGCTTTTCTGTTGAAAATGAAAATTGAATATGAGAGTGCAAAAGTAAGTTCTCTGTCTTTTATAAGATCAACTGTTTGTTATAATGTCTGAATTTAAATATTAAAATATTTTTTAGATACATTTTTGGTATTTTAGAGTTAACCAGTGATTAGTCAGTTACTAGTTAACTGTTCTAGTTCCTTTTTAGGTAAATGTTTTTGGTAGTAAATTGACAGTAAATTAATTCCCTGATCGAAAAAGCAAGTTAAGTAGAAGAGTAAATTATGGTGCAAATTAATTGTACATTTTAAACAGAACTCTCAGTTGAATGTTATGGTGTTTTATTTATTTTTAGTATTTAGCAATTTGATTATTAACATTTTTTTAATTGAGATATTTATCTGGTTGTTATTATTGCTTGTTTTCCTCTTCTCTTTGTTGCTAGTGGCCAGTAAAAGGGTGTATCGAAGGAGTGTGTATGAATAAGGAGTCCTGGGAGCATATCTTTGTCCAAAATTGGCTCTTTTCCAACTTCTACTATCGCTACAAAAACAAAGGGTGAATCTCCTCCTATGCTGAGACATCTTCAATTCTAGAAAAATCTATAAGAGGACTACGAGTCGGGAAGGAGTTGAAAACCAGTGCTTGCTGAATGGTACTGAAAAGGAACAGTCTGTCTAGGAAACTGACTTTTTGTGGTACACTGAGAGTACCTCAATTACTATTAAGGTACTTTACTTCATCTCTAACCTGTACTGAGGAACTTTAGGAGGTGAATAACAAGAAAGGAAGGAAGGAAAGAAGCTATAGAGTGTTGACTTTGGTTGAGAGTGGTGATATCCATGAACGTGTGGAATAGCTAAGGAATTCTTACAGCAAATATATATAAAAAAAGATGGACGTGTGGCCTTATTAATCCTTTGAAAAAGAACAAGGACGGAATAGTTTGCAAAGTCTATAAATTAAGAACTGGTAGGGGCAGTACTAGCCATACTCTTGAATATTAAGTATATAGAGTATTATGATTTTGGAGAAGTATTATTTGAATTGAGAATATAGTAATAAGAATCTGGTGTGTGTGTGTGTGTGTGTGTGTGTGTGTGTGTGTTTTGTTATTATGGAAACAAGAGCTGCTAAAGGAAAAAACATGTCAAGTAAAATAAATGTTAAAAATAAGACAGATAGATCTAATAAGGGTCAAAAAACAACAAAAAAGTTGGACCCTGTTTCAAGGAAAATAACGAGTTATATCCTTGCCCTAAGGTAGTCAAGTAAACTTGGTAAACTCAAATGAAATATTGAGAATACAGAGCTCTACATTTCCTCCATTGTGTTCTTCCCCAATAAATAATACACAGGAAGTGAGTATAGAGGTAAAAAGTGAAGAGCATCCCCTTATGGAAAAATAAGAGACTGGGAAGAAGAGATTAACTACCCAAAATCAGTAAGGGGAAGTTTAAAGGTTAAAGCCCAAATTCACAATGAGGAAATAGAACAGAGGGGGGCTGAATCTCAAGAGAGACAAGAAATTAGTAAAAAAAAAAATGGTAATGGACAATGAAAATAAAGCAAGTTATGAAAAAGAAGATAAAGTAGAAATTGAAGAAATAGAAAGAGAACAGAGAGAAATCTCATCAATTCCCTAGTAGGTCTTTTCTTGATTTTATTACTCCCTATACTAAACATGTTAGACTAGATACACCATCTGCATGTCCCCCTGATATCTCACATATTATAAGTTTGTTTGTTCCAGTTTTAATAGAAGATAGGGTAGGGGTGGAACAAAAAACAACTCAATTGGATGGACATCTTGTGAAACTCCTCAAGGAAATAAGAGATGGAATAGTGCTAAATAATGACCTACTTTTAAACTGTACTTCCTTGTTAAGTAAGATGTTACTAAAAGATAGTAACAATCTAAATTGTGTTCAAGCAGAAAATGAGGATGAAAGTTATAAAAAAAGTAGGGAAAGGTGGGAAAGTTTATGAGAAGCCCAAAGGAAAATCTGTTAGAAAAATAAGAGAAGAAATAGGTGAGAAGGAAATAAAAGAGATGGCTTCCCTGGTTCAAGAATTAGGAGAAAGAAAATCAATAAAACAGAAAAACATTAATTGTAAAGAAGGTCCAATATTAGTAAAAGCAAGATCAGAAAGGGCAAAGGGGGCTTGTGATCTAAAGAAATCTACTAAGAATAAGCTAGGGGAAAATAAAAATAAAAATCAGAGGGAAGGAAACATTAATATAAATCGGTATAGTGGAAATAAAAAGAAATTACATCAGTGGGAGAATACAATTTCTGAAATAATAGAACCAACTGGCCCAAAGGAAATAGAAGAAACTATATCAAAATTTACAATGAGTGTTGAAGATATGAACAGAAACCTTTTAATTGAAAAAGGGGAAGTGCTTCCTACACTGTATTTCTACGGGATCCCTAAGGCAAAAAATGAAAATAACATTACTTTGAAAATTGTAGTATACAACATATGTAAGGGAATCTTGGGTAAAAGCTTTACATGGACTGTTATAAGTTCAGTATATAGATACTGGTCAGGAAATGAAAAAGTTTGGATATGTTTGGTGGTGAAATCACACAGAACAAGGTTGAACATGTTAAGAAATAAAGATCAGTTTAAAAGTCTGGGGGTAAAACTACAGGGTACAACTGAGACAGACAACCAGAGATTTGTGGTAAATACCGAATCAGTACATATGAGTAAAAAGATTAACCAATCAAAACCAAATGCAACGGTCCAACAGAGAACAACAACTTATATGGTATCAGATGCTCATGAACATGTTCTTCTCCCAGAAGAAGGGGCTATTTACAGAGAACAAAGAAAAACCATAAGAGGAAGATTTCAAAAAGGCCCTAGAATAAATAATAGTGTTATATTAATGGAAGAAGAAGAAGAAGAAGAAGAAGATGAAGGTAGTAAGGATTGGAGGGAGGTTTTGGATACTTCAGCTGTTTCCAGAATCAAAAATGGATATTTTTTAGTTTAAGAGATTAAAGTCAGTTTTGTATGTTGGAAAATTTAGAAAAAGAATGTTGATGTCTAGCGCAAAAGGTACCTCCTATACCAGGTAATATGGAGGAAATGAAAATAATTAGTTGGAATATTGTTGGTTTAGTAGGAAAATTAAAAAATATTGGATGTAGAAAACTACTGGAAAAGTATTCAATAATAATGTTACAAGAAACTTGGTCAAGTACCATAGATTATTGTCTATTGGAAGGATATCAGAGTTGGGTACTTGAAGCCAAGAAAACTAACAAATATGGAAGACCGTCAGGAGATGTTTGTACCATGGTTAAAATAGGCCATGAATTGAAAGGGTTATGTATTTTTAAGGATTCTATATATTTTATTTTAGGAATTCTTATACAGTATAAAAAAGTAAATGTTGGTATTTTTGTGAATGTATATCTCCCCCCACTCCCGATTACATCTCCCAGTTTAAAGGCAGTACTTGAAATATTAAAAGTAACAATAATGAAGTTACAAACATCTTACCCAGGTCTAATGATAATAGCGGCAGGAGATTTTAATGCTCATATAGGAGAATTATTGGAAGAAAAAACAAATTATAGAAATTTAGATGACATCATAGGAGTTCCAATAAGGAAATCATTGGACAAGAAAATAAATAAAAAAGGGGAATTGCTTATGGAAGTTTTTAATACTTTGAATATCCGGGTGCTAAATGGGAGATGTAATGGTGACAAAATGGGGAGATTAACACATAATCATTATTGTGGTGGGAGTACCTTGGATTATGTCTGGGTGGATGTTTTTTCATATAATAACATATTAAATTTGAAAGTGATAGATATTTGGGATAGTGATCACAGACGTTTAGAATTTATAACCAAAGTAAAGGGAGTTAAAATGGAGAATCTAGAATGTACAGAATGGATAGAAAATAATGTGATGGTTTATAATACAAAAAGAATAAAGTGGACTCCGTATAGTATCCAGAAACTTCAGAATCTACTAAATGATTCAAAGACATTAATCAAGAAAAGGCAAATCCATGAAAATGCCCACCATGATAATATAAAGGAGAATCAGAGTGAATTACAACAGTTGTATATAGAACTGGAAGATTATCTTTATAACGAATTTAAAAAATGTAAATCGGAGATTAAAACCAAAAATTTGTATAATGCAAAATGGTTTGATGATGAGTGTAATTATATGCGTAAAACTATAAACCAATTAGGGGAAAGGGTTACAAGATGTAACAAAGTAAATGATAGAGTAGCATTAAAAAGGTTAAGGAGGAATATAACATACTTATAAGGGAGAAGAAACATGAATTTGCTAAAAAATGCATGGTTTAATTTACAGAGTGCAATTGCCTGTAAAGATAATACATCATTCTGGCAACTTGTCGCCTATGGTACAGGCAAGACGAGATTTAATCTTGAAGCAGTCATTTCCCCAGAAGTATGGGAACATTATTTCAAAAAAATGTTTGATAAAACTCCAATGTTGCTTGAAAATGGGGATGTAATACCAATTAGTAATATAGAAACAATGAAGCAAGAGGTAAGGAATTTACTTATCTCTAAAGAAGAAATAATTCTAGCTATTAAAAGACAAAAAAAGAATAAAGCACCAGCGGTGGATGGAATTAGTGCAGCATTATTTCAAGTGAATCCAGGGTGGTGGGCTGATGTTTTATTACCCCTTTTTGAGAATATAATTCAAACTAATAAAATACCTGATAGGTGGAATACAGGGGTTATAGTTCCCCTTCATAAAAAAGGATTATTAACACTACCAGAAAATTATAGACCAATAACTTTATTGAATATAAGTGCAAAATTATTTACTAGAATACTTCTTAACAGAATGCAAACTTGGATAGAAGAAGATAAAATACTCTCCAAAAATCAAGCTGGGTTTGGTAAAGGGAGGTCAACTATTGAACAAATCTTTATTCTTCGTTATATTATGGTGAAATATGTGCTTAGGAAAAAAGGGAAAATGTATATGGCTTTTCTTGATATAAAAGCTGCATTTGATTCAATTAATAGACACATTTTATGGGATATTCTTAGTAAAAAAGGGATTAATAAAGACCTCTTAGAAATTATAAAAACTTTGCATTCTAATAATAAAGTAATAGTAAGGTATAGTAAACAAGGTGAAATGACCGGTAATACAAGAGTAGAAGCTGGAGTTAAACAAGGCTGTCTACTAGCTCCGACCCTATTTCATTTACATATAGATACACTAGTGGATGAGTTAGAAGAGATAGATACGTTCCCTCCAAGTGTAAATAAACAGAAAATAATTATGTTATTTGCAGATGATGCTGTACTAATATCTCAGACACAGCTGGGTTTAAAAAGAGCATTAATAAAAGTGAAGAAAACCCTTGTAAAACTGGAACTTCAATTAAATATAGAAAAAACTAAAATAATGGTCTGTGGTGAGGGAAGAAGAAATGTTAAAGAGTGGAAAATAGGGGTAGATTTTATTGAAGAAATTAAAGAGTTTCAGTATCTGGAGGTTATGATAAATAGTAACCTAAGTTGGAATACACATGTAAAGAAAACAATAAACAGTGTCACTAAGACAATGTTAGCAGTTACATGATTTGCAAATACAAATGCAAATAATTCCTTTATTGCGCAGAAAAGGTGCTATGAAGCTAAGATAAATGCACAAATGTTATACGGTGCAGAAGTTTGGGGTCCTGGTACTAATCTTAAATCTATGGAGATAATGCAAAATGTATATCTAAAGAAATTACTTGGTGTCCCCAGGTTCACCCTAAATGCAGCGATAAGGGCAGAACCAGGAATATTGCCAATTTCAACAGTAATTAAAAAAAGGAGTTTACATTTTTTTTTTAAATAATGGAAGCACCTGACGATAGTTTACTTCATCACTGCTGGATAGAAGAAAAAGTGGAAAAATTGGAAAAATTGATTGTTTAACCAGGAAAGGGTGGTTTAAGATACTAAATGATGAATTTAATAAGAATGGAATTATGAAAATAACATGTACACTGAGACATGTGACCCTAATAAATTTAGAGATATAGCTACTCAGAGATTGGAAGATACTGCTGAACAACGAGATATGAGCAGTATGAGGGACTCATGGCAGTATATAACGTATAAGAAAATAAAACATGCTTTTAATGAAGAGAAATATTTAAGGGTTTGTGAGAATGCGAAACAAAGAAAAGCTATAACAAGACTAAGACTAGGACTGTTATCAAATAACGGAATCCTATGTCCAGGCAACCCTGTTTACTTATGTATTTGTAAGGAGATGACACATTTTGTAACTAGACATATTATACTAGAATGTCCTGCCTTTGAAAGAGAAAGTGAGTTGTTCCTATCCTTAAAGCTAAATAAATTTAAGTGGATGGAAATTAATAAGAGATTTGAAAGGATTCTTGATCCATCTGAAATAGTAGATATTTTTGCATTAGCTAGCTTTGCACAAAGAGTACTGTATAAGTTTGAAGATTGATTAAAACTATAAGTGATGTGGGGAATTATGCTGTATAAGAATGAAATTGTATTGAAACGACTGGTGTTGAGAAACTTACCTATTTTAATCTTATTTTTGTGAATATTGTGTGTAACAAACATTGTTTTATACATGCTGTCAATAAACTTGAACCTAACCTAACCTAACCACTCCATCATCTTCTCCCTGTTGCATGTAACTGACTCTGTCTTCTCAGGGATGGATCAGGGGCATATCACAGCTGCCATTTTCATCGATCTGGCCAAGGCCTTTGACTCAGTGTCCCACCCACTCCTCCTGTATGAGCTGAGTTCTGCTGGCGTCTCAGCTCCCGCTGTCAACTGGTTCTGTTCTTACCTCTTTGGCTATCTGCAGTCAGTACAGATTGGTTGCACCCTGTCACCTCCACTTCCCATCCTGTTCTTAGTCTTTCTTAATTCCCCCTCTTGGCTTGTACCAACTCACATATACACATGTATGCAGATGACACAGTCATCTACACCTCAGGTCCACCTACCACAGCTGTGGAAGGTCTGCTCCAGCATGATGTCCACAATGTCCTGTGCTGGTTCCAATCAAACCAACTCAAGGTCAACACAAATAAAACTGTGTCTTTGACCTTTGGCACCAGCAAGAAATTGGCAAGACTCCAAACTCTACCTATCTTCTCCACCTTGGATGGCACCCCACTATAAATGGTTCAATCTTTCAAGTACCTTGGTGTGTGGCTAGACAGCAAATTTTACTTCTCTGCCCACATTAACACCATCCATGTCAAGCTCCGCCTAAACTTGGTGCCTTGTACTGCAATGAAGATTGTCTGTCTCTGCAGGTCTGCCATGAGCTTAGCGCCAAAATGGTGCTCCTGGTCTTTGACTATGAGGATGGGGTCTATGGTACATTTCCCTCAATCTCCCTGGCCAGACTGGACACCCTTTGCAACTCCTTCTACTGCTTTGTGGACAACTCCCCCTCTCGTACTCATCACTGCTCACTTTATTCATCTTTAGCCAGTCTACCTCTACCTTCATGTCATCAGAGCCACTGTGCCTCACTCAAATCCAAATTCTGATTTGGGTCATTTCCCAATTACCTCTTGTCTCTCCTCTCTCTCATCCCTTCTACCTCCTGCTCCCTCCACTGCATGGATCCTCATGTCATCTGGTGCAGGTAGCGATCTCTGACCCACTAGTAAATGGGCCCTAGGACTGAGATGACCACCAGATTTGGTGCTGCCAGAGTTCATATGAGGAAAGTGACAACCTGACATTTTCTGGAGTGGTTTGAAGTCCTAATAAAACATCACACAAAAACATACATGCATATAGAAGAAAAAGTACTTATATTTTTCCAAGTAGAATAATAAGCAAAACATGACAGTCTTGTATTTCTCATATTCTTACGTATTTCCAAGAACAATAAACAATAATAAACATCTCGTGCACATTATAAGCCAGTATTTCTATCATATTTCTATCATACAGCAGTTAGTTTGTCTAGGCCTAAATAAAAGAAAATATTTTCCCCGAAAGCAATCTTCCATGGCGTATAGCCTATGACCACTCGTTTGTACAAGAGATGGCAATCATACTAAGCTAAAGGCTAAGCAGTTTTCTTACCACATTATCTTTTTCTGGCTATGTCTGTCTATCTGTCTGTGACCCAACAGCAAATCTAGCCCGGACACCTGCTGGACCTTATGTGGCAGCCATCATGGAGTCTTCCACTGAGCGTCCTCCCAGTGCAAAATCAGCATCCTTCTTATAGTCTCCACTTTGGCCACAGAGAACAACATGGAAATCTCTAGCAAGTGTATGTGCCAAGAACTGATCGTCTCATGTCCTTGCACAATAATGCTTGAAACAACTAGGGGTTTTACAAAGGTTCTGCCAAGTTGCTTTGACAATAGAGTTGTCCAAAGACTTTACAATGACACCACTTTGCCAACGGTGATCACATTACCACGGCAAGTGCCAATGCCTATAGTGGCAGAACCCTTTACTGTTTGTGGGGGGCTGTGCCTCCACCCAAGTAGTGATTGCCAACTCTGGGGGGGCAGATTACAGGGAGAGTGGCTTATAGCGAAGTTGCTGTATTCATTCATCCCTGCAACAACGCATTTAACACTGTGGATGTCAAACGGGTTGTTGATGTAATGGATTTGCTGTGGGGGGGTTCGTTATCATAATGGTATACCTTTTACAAGCTAGTAATTTGCCTGCCAAAAACTGGTTCTCGTCTGTAGTGAGGAACATCCCACAATGCAGGTGTTCAGTTATGTGCGTATGCCTAATTAATGCAGAACTGTTTGCTAATAAAGGTAAACAGTACATTATTCTATTTTTGTAAGAATGACCTTGGTTGGGCTAAGCTGACTAAACTGTCAGGATTCCACTTTTCTGTTAGAAATACAGTATGAGGCCTTGTTTGCACTAAGATCCTTGCTTGGCCTGTGGAACACAGGTCCATTTTTGCTAATGGCTAATGCCTGGGTATCCCGGGTCACTGGGAAGGCTGCCCTTCTCACACTCACACCTTCACCATTCCTCATCCCTATGCCATAGCAGGGCAGTCAACCTTTTCCTATCATCTCCCTTCACTTTGGAAATGTGCTGCCCTCTTCCCTCTGCTTCACTGTCTCCCCTGGCTCCCTCAGGTATCAGCTGAAACTCCTTCCCTCCCCCCACTCCCATTTTCCCTCTACTTGACTGTTTCCCTTGCATTTAACTCCTATCCCGGCACAGAGGTGGCTGAAACATCTGATTATGTTGTTTCTACTCTGACTGCTCATTTTGCACATACTCCTGTAATGAATTTCGTGTTCTTTGATTGCTGTTTTTTGTAACTGTGAATTGTGTCTGCGCCCTGCATTTGTATCCCTTATTCCCTTCCTCCGGGTCACATCTAGAAACAAGCCTTGGCTCAGTGTGCCTTTCCTGGTCACCAATTTTCTAATAAGTAAATACCACACAAGGGTAAATAAAGTACAGAAGGGGAGTATTTCTCAGAGGAAAAGATGAATGAAAACATGGGGACATGCAGTGAAGCTGGAAGCGGGAAATTTAGAAGCAATCCGAGGAAGTACTTCTTCACTAAAAGAGTGGTAGATGCATGGAAGAGTTTGCAGCAGAGGTGGTGGGGGGGGCAAAAGCAGTGGTGGGCTTCATGCATGCATGGAATCATTGGAATAGGCACAAGGGAATCTAAATTGGGAAGCAGGAATGAGGGAGGGAGGGAGCCGGAGATCAAGTAAGGTCTGTGGTGACAGGATAGGATAGGGAGGGAGGGAAAAATGGGTAGACTGGGTGGGCCAAGTGGGCCAAATCTGCCGTCAGATTCTGTGTTTCTATGTTTCTGATTGTGGATGACATTCCAAGAATTTAATCGGGTCAGTTAGTAAAGCAGAAGTGCAGGAAGGTAGCAGCTAACCTAGATATGCAAAAAAATCTTGGATTCTAAATGACATCATCTTTACAAATATAGTAATTTTTTATTTTTTTAATTTAATTTTAATGACATCTTGGAGAACATCTGTGAGCAGATGCTAATTTCTAGGTTCCACGTCAGTTACAAGAAAAAAATTGTACAGGTGTATAGCATTACATTACAAGGCATTACATTACAAGCATGTACAAAAGTGCAGTGATATAAAACAAAACACTACAGCCTAGGTAGACAATAAAGTGGTGTGAATTACAAGATTGGGATAGCATTTAGCTTAAGGTATAACATTTAGATGCTGCTACGGCATTGGTGAGAAGGTGACTGCATCAGAGAGTTAAGCATACTTGTACGGGGAGAAACAGAGTGGAGAAGAGGCACAGCTGTGGCTCAGCAAACTGTATGCGTAAGGGGTTAAGAACAGACTTAAGGAAGGTGGGAGACAATGGGGCTAGGAGAGCAGCCTACGGGGGGGCAGAGAGGGGAATGGGTGCCCAGTGGGGAGGGGAGGCGGTAGATGGGAAGGGGCAATGAAGTGCTGTGAAGGTAGGTGCCCCTAGGATTAGGTGGAACACTAAGTGCTACTGCAGTACTGCAGTGCTACAGTAAAATTAAGTTTGGTAGAGAAGATGATTTGACAGTGATATAAAGCAAGAAAGCTAGGGATAGATACACTAAGATTATTCTTAAAATATTTAATAGTAAGTTTCTTTATTATAAAAATATAGACCAGAAATAGTATCACCTTTCTGCAAATGTAGATTAGGGGGTGTTGAGGACGTAGAGTTTATCATATTTTGTGTCCAGTTTATAAACTACAAAGAGAGACGTGACTTGGAAGTGTTATTGGAGATATATACTCACCGATACTGTACCTTGGTTATAAAATGTTATTTATTAATTCCAAAGGTACCTATGAGCTGAAAGCTCATTTACAAAGGTTTCATGTCAAACACAGAACTTGTACATAGGTACAGAACATTAAGACAAAGTTCAGAATACAAGTAGCAAGTCAGATTAAATTACCATAAACAGTTAACCAATTCAGGATTACAAGACAAAAATCACAGAGAATGGTATAAATGACTGAATCACTATAGTCATCGGAAGCAGCCAGGAAACAGCTTTGTCACATATACTGCAGGAATTGGAGTTACCTGGGAAGGTTGTGTAGGGAAAGGAGGTAGGGAGAAAGAGGAGAGGAGTGGCGTGAGAAAGTGAAAAAGGGAGAGTAATGTGGAGTTGGAGCAGGGGAGGGAGATGGTGGGGAGAGGATATCTAGAACACGATTAGGAGGACTCGCCTAGCCAGTAGTAAGGATAGAGGGCTGAGACGAGAACCCTCAATTGTACAGTGCAAAGTGTCAAGCTGGGTAGAGTATATTTCTAGGGTTAAAGAGACCCTGACAGCATTAGGAAAATTTTGAAAAAAGTAAGATTTATACTCAACTCCATCCCATTTTATTACGTCACATATTTTCAGTAATTAATTCCCCATTTATTTTATTACTGAAAACAGTTGCATGAAAACAAGATCCCTGTCCCCTAGACTATATCTACTCTGCCTGCTTCCCTACACATGGCATCACAATCCTGTTTATAACATCATAATTATCTCCACAGCAACACATTTTGATGTCATAAACAGAATTATGATGTCAGCTGTAGGTAGGCAGGCAGCCAGAGCTAAAAGGGCAGAGAGACTGTATTCATACAAATACCCTTAGTAATAAGGAAATATGGGTGAGACTTGCAGAATAAAATACAAAATATAAACTACGTTTATGTCTGAATATTAAATTTTTTCAAAGTTATCTCAACCGTGTCAGGAGCTCTTTAAGTAGTCAACTAGTGAAGGTTTCACAAATACAGAAGAGTGAGGAGAGGGTGGCACCAAAGGGGGGGGGCAATATTCTTTTCAAACAACCCAGCAACAATTGATATAGTTATTTCATTCCTTCTATCAAGAATGTATTCTAAAATTGTGTCTGGTATGGATTTGATCCATCACTGTTTCAGAGTACTCCAACTATAAATAAGTTGTTTAATATAGAATATACAGATACAAGAGGTATTACACCAGATGAAAGGTTTAAATAAACCCCTTGAATGAATAGGAAAAATAAGTGCCGAATATTTTACACTGAAAATGGATCAAAAGGAAGGATTTACACTTTTCTTTTTGGTCATTGACCTCTAATGTTTGCTGTTACAGACAAAAGTGACTACTAGCCCACTGTGCTGACAGAAGGAGTAGGTAGCTAGGCCTGAACCCTGCACTGCCAGTTACATCTTGGAATTATTCTAAGATTAGCTAAATTCGCTAAACATCTATCCCCTTAAATGTATTACCAAGGAATCAAACTAAAATAATGACAATAAACTGGAAATCACAGAATTCCCTCACTCACGTAGGAATTGTACAAGAGTAGAATGTTACGGTCTCTGCAACACAATATAGAGGGTAATGACTGGGGATCGGGTGATAACCACGCTGTAATCACCCTGAGTGGTTGCTAGGGCAACATGGTAAACCTCGAGAGCGCAGTTCAAGAGGTTTACTGTAGCCCTAGCAACCACGAGAGGTGATTTCAGCGTGGTTAGCACCCGATCCCCAGCCATCATCTTTTATAGTGTATGGTCAAAAAAAACACTGTTTGCATTTTATGTGTGAGAATTATGGAACTCTGGTGCATTCTTTTTTGTTATGCCACTGTTTGGAAGTTCTGAAGTGTGGTTAACAACTTTTAAAATTCTATATAGTACATAACAAAGCTGTGCGACTGCTGATTATGGTGGTTAATAGGCACTTACCATACACTATTATAATTTTATTTACCTATGTAATATGACAATAATTATTGATTATTATTGTAACCGGCCCCACCCGGAATTTGAAAGCCAATTAGCTAAGGAGTAGGGCGAGGGCCTCGTTGGGTTGTTTGGCCCAACAGCCAGGTGACTGACCCCAATTTAAACACAGGCCAGTCAGCGCCGGCACTAGAAAGTTTAGAGAGAGCCGGAATAAAGGGGAGACTCTGTTCCCCTACGTAGGTACCACTGGGTGATCAGCAGAAAAGAGACGGACACAAGAGAGTCAGTTTCAACAATAGTTTACTGAATTCTTGTTAGAACAATAATAAACATAAGGGGGTAAGAAGGGAACCTATATTAAAATGGGAAGGGAAGACAAAATACTGGTTCTAAGAAAAACAGGGGGTTTCAACAAGAACAAGAGTCTCGGGGTTGAAAGCCGGAAGAAGCAGCATGCCACCAGCACTGGGTTTGCCAAACTCTTGACCCAGAAGCCACGAATGTATGCGGTGGGGCAACTGCTGTGGCACCGGCCCTCTTCTGGCCATTCTCACGATAACTCAACTTATTCCCTGACACTGACCAGCTGTCTGCAATGGGGAGGAACCGCTAAGGCGCTGGCCCCTCTTCTGGCCATCCTTGATGCACTTAGCTTGACCTTGATGTGACCATTGTCTGCGCTAGCGAACTGCTATGGCGCCTCGCCCTTTCTAATCATCCTCGATGGTCTCAACTTGTCCCCGACGTAACTCACTGTTTGCATTGGGGCGAAGTGCTATGGCACCAGCCCTCTTCTGACCACCCTCAATGGTCTCAACTTGTCCCCGGAGTGACTCACTGTCTGTGTTGGGACAACCTGCTATGGCGCCGGCCCTCTTCTGATCACCCTCGATGGTCTCAACTTGTCCTCAATGTGACTCACTGTCTGTGTTGGGGCAAACTGCTACGGCGCCTGCCCTCTTCTGACCACACTCGATGGTCTCAACCTGTCCCTGATGTCAAGGTTCCAAATTTTCTACAATTGTTCCTAAGCCTAGGACCGTGGATACTAAAGTGCCAAGAACACTAGTCCTGTGAGTACAGACCTCTGGCCTAGACCTCTGGACCTCTGGCTCTCCAGCGCTGGACCTCTGGCAATGGACCTCTGGACCCCTGACACTCCAGCACTGGACCTCAGGACTTCAGGCCTTGGACCTCTGGACCTCCAGTGTCCTGACACTCGACCCCTGGACCTCTGGCCTTGAACCTTAATTATAGATCTCCGACTCTGAATTTTGGATGCTGCATCTTTGGATTTCCAGCAGTTCCATTGTTCATTGCAGTAGTAGCCATGCCAATACAGTCTTAATTCTTATTTCAGAGGTGGATAGTTCAGTCTCAAAGTTCAGACCATGGAAAATGTACAGGCAATACACTTTGCTTGTTGAACCCTAGCACTGGTGGACCTAACTAACAGGGGCCCCCCTGGCTAGATCGTGTTCTTCCTGTTACTGTGGTTTTGTAAAGCTAGCTGGACTCCATAACCATTACGGGGTGACTAATGCTGCTGCCCCCCCAACACCTGACAAATCTAAGTGGCTAGCAGTGGGTCTAACCTGCCCCTCTAAATAGCAGTGAGCCTAAATAGCAGTAATAGCCATGCCAATACAGTCTTAATTCTTATTTCAGAGGTGGATAGTTCAGTCTCAAAGTTCAGACCGTGGTAAATGTACAGGCAATACGATCCAGCCAGGGGGGCCCCTGTTAGTTAGGTCCACCAGTGCTAGGGTTCAACAAGCAAAGTGTATTGCCTGTACATTTACCATGGTCTGAACTTTGAGACTGAACTATCCACCACTGAAATAAGAATTAAGACTGTATTGGCATGGCTATTAGACTAGATTGTCTACTAGGATTTTCTGACAGTTAAACTATTTTTAAATAAATTTACAGGTGGCTGAGGAGTTGAAAAAGGAGCTTGCAAACTCTGCTTATCTTGGAAGTAACTTCACAAGTGTTTGAATACTGCATTTTGGTAGTCCCTTGGGGGTAGCTGGATTGACTACTAGGATTTTGGGACAGAAACTATTTTTAAATAATTTACTGGTGCGTAGGAGTTTGTGATAATTAAACTATTTTTAAATAAGTTACTGTGGTTAAGGAGTTGTCATAGCAAAACCTGCAGTGTGAATTGAAACACAGACAGCCTTAGGTGCAGGACATTGTTTTCAGACCAAAAAGTGTTGTATTGGAACAGGAAGAGCTGCATCATAACCACTGTCAACAAATTGCCCTGGATGGAGATATCCAGACTAGATCAGATTACTATAAGTTACTGGAGGCTGCAATTTTTAGAGACACAAAGCACATTTTCTTGACCTGGAAGGACACTACTTCTTTATTCAGCTGTGAGCTGTGTGAGAAATTCTATATTGCACTTGATATCTGCAACAAACGTGCACTTTTGCTTAATTCTGTGGGAGGTGAAACTAACTACCCTTGGTAATTGCTTTTTATTCACGTATTTATTTAGTGTTTAACCAAGAAGGGGCTTGCAAACTCTGTTTATCTTGTTAGTAACTTCAGAAGGATTTAAATACTGCATTTGGGTAGATTCTTGGAGGTAGCTAGATTGTCTACTAGGATTTTCTGACAGTTAAACTATTTTTAAATAAATTACAGGTGGCTGAGGAGTTGAAAAAGGAGCTTGCAAACTCTGCTTATCTTGGAAGTAACTTCACAAGTGTTTGAATACTGCATTTTGGTTGTCCTGCGGTAGCTGGATTGACTACTAGGATTTTGGGACAGAAACTATTTTTAAATAATTTACTGGTGCGTAGGAGTTTGTGATAGTTAAACTATTTTTAAATAAGTTACTGTGGTTAAGGAGTTGTCATAGAAAACCTGCAGTGTGAAACAGGAAAGACAGTCTTTCAAGCAACAGAGGAGGTGGATCTAGGTTTACGTTTGTTTGTTACAATTCTTAACATTTTCAGTGCAGGAAGAGTTTAAAGTACAGCTGACTTATTTTGGGGCTGACAGCTTTCAGAGCACAAACCACCAGGCCTGTTTGGGGCTTGGGAGGTTTACCTGTGTCTGACTTGGATGTGGATTTTCTCTGTTTGATTAGCAGGGTATTTTCTCTGTCAAATTGTTGTGTAGGGCATCTTGCTGACAGGAAGGCACTCATAGCAGCGTGGGTCAGAGCTTTTAGCTGATTATTTTGTGAGGGCACGGTTTAGGCCCAACCCTTCCCACCCTCACCCTACCCACCCCTGGAAATAGTTCCTTTTACCTGGGGTTCTGACATCATTTCCTCAAGAATGCAAGGTGCATATCACTGTCATATCCTCTCTAGCACACTGCACTGACAATATAAGCATACACATTGTATAATATATATATATATTTCTATATTACAACCCAATCTCACACACACACACACACACACACACACACAAGCACACACACAAAAACAAACCAAAAAACAAAAACAAAAAATGTGGAGAGTAGCGCAATGTAATGGCTGTGGGGCAGCAGTCTTCCGGGAGTCTTTCTGGAGGCTGAGATGCTGCCCTATTTGCAGACAACTCTCTGCCCTGAGGAGGAAGTTGCCGTCTTCAGGCCACACTGGACAGTAGTAAGGGACCTTCCCAGGCCACACTGGACAGTAGGAAGGGAACCTCCCCATCCAGGGAGCACCAGAGCCACCGCCACCTACCTCAGTGGTTCTGAGAAAGCACAGCAGTTGGACCACAGTGGGCTCAGGGAGGGTGAGGATGGTGGAACAGAGGCACACCCAGTCAGTTGTTCCACACCACAATCCATACACCATTCTGGGGGAGCATAGCTCCCCTACAGATGCACCCGCAGAGGAGACTAAGGAGGCTGAGGACAACTGTCACAAGGGAGGCCCACAGGAAGGAGGCAGAGGACACCACAAGGAAAGGAAGCAGCTCCTGGTGGGGGACTCAATTATTAGGGGATAGAACTGGGGGGAGCAGGGAAAACTGAAGTAAGGTGCCTACCTGGTGCCATGGCTTGGAGAGACAGGAAGCGCATCCTCAAGATCACGAGAACAGCTGCACAGGAGTCTGAGCTGGATGTCATTGTCCACCTAGGAACAAATGACTTGGCTAATCATGAGATTAGAGCAGTGCAGAAGGACTTTGTAGAATTGGGGGGGCCTAAGACAAGTAGCACACAATATCCTTCTGAGGTGCTGCCTGTCAATGGCATGAGTGAGGCGAGGGTACTTTGCACCATGCAGTTTAATGAATGGTTGAAACAATGGTGTGGAGCACAGGGGTTTGGCTTCATTGGGGACTGGGGTTCCACCTGGAGGGACACCAGCCTATACAGGCAGGATGGTCTGCATCTGTCCAGGAAGGGAACAAGTCTTTTGAGCAATCGGTTTAAATCGAGGCAGTATAGCACAGTGGTCTAAGGCTCTGAGCTGCAAATTTGGTGACATCCAGCAGACCAGACCTGGGTTTGAATCCCACAGCTTCAACTTGCATACTGTACGACCCTGAGCAAGTCACTTAACCTCCTTGTGCTCCCAGGTCGCTCCTGTAAAAAAGCTTTCAGCTTAGTGTGCTATACCTAGTTAAACAACTAAATAAAAAAAAAATGCTTCATTGGCAAGCTTTTAAACTAGTCAAGGGGGGGGCACTGATAAGCAGCAGGAAAATCCCAGCCTCTCCCTACAAAACAGGGTACTAAATGAGAAAAAGACAGAGGTAGAAAGGTCAGTGGGGATGCTGCAAAAGAAGGTAAAGCCATCAAAAAATGGAGAGCAATGAGTACCAATGCCCGTAGTCTGAGCAACAAGCTTCCTGAATTAGTGGCCTTGATGGAGGAGGAACATCTGGATATCGTGGCAGTCACAGAAACACGGTACACAAAACCATGACTGGGACATAAACATACTAGGATACACTATCTACAGGAGGGACAGGGAGGGTAAAAGAGGAGGAGGAGTAGCTCTTTACATAAGGGAGGAATCAAAGCAACAGAACAAAAAGGAAAACAGGGAGGAGAAGAAGCACTGTGGGTAAATTTGGAGACCGGCAATGGCACCACAATCCGCACAGGGGTTGCATACAAACCCCCTTCTCAGGGGGAGGAAATGGACAAGGAAATGATAGAAAGAATACTTAGAATGACAGAAAACGGGGAGATATTGCTGATGGGCGATCTGAATGTGCCAGATGTTAACTGGAGTGCAGTTGCAGCAACCACTTCAAAGAGTGGGGTTATTCTAGATGCCCTACAGGGGGCATGCCTTAGACAACTAGTATTAGAGCCCACTCGAGAGGGAGCAATCTTAGACCTGGTTCTCTCAAATGGAGATGAAGAGAGGATCACAGATGTAGAAGTGGGTAGCCATCTGGGAACTAGCGACCATCGAACAGTATGGTTCACAATAAACACAGCACAGAGTCAAGCCACACAAAGGCAAAAGTACTGGACTTCAGGAGGGCTGACTTTGCCAAAATGGGTGAGTGTCTAAGGAATGCACTAGCAAATGGGCAGGAAGGAGGGTGGAAGAACAATGGGGAATAATAAAACTGCCATCACAGGTAACAAGCCTTGTGTGAAGCAAATAAACAAAACGAAACAATGTAAGAAACCACTATGGTTCTCAAAGGAAGTGGCAGTGAAGGTTCAAGAGAAAAAGAAAGCATTCAGGAAGTACAAGGAATCAGAGAAGGAGCAGAACAGAGAACTGCATCAGTTAAAGCAAAAGGAAGCTGGGAAGACAGTCAGAACAGCAAAGGCCCAAACCGAGGAAAAGATAGCCAACTCAGTTAAGAAGGAGGATAAAACCTTTTATAGGTACATCAGGGAGCGAAGGAAGACCAAGGGAGGGTTAGTGAGGCTTAATAAAGAGGAGGGAGGGTGGGCAGAGAGTGACTGTGAAAAGGCAGAGATACTAAACAAATATTTTTGCTCAGTATTTACAAAGGAAGTGGGGTAGGTACCTAAAACAAACAGTAGAAACACTCTGGATACAGAAGTTGATACCAGCCCATTTACAGAAGAAAGGGTTCTGAAAGAACTCTTAAAACTGAAAGTGGACAAAGCAATGGGGCCTGATGGGATTCATCCCAGAATTCTAAAAGAACTAAGGGTAGAACTAGTGACACCACTGACTACCCTCTTTAACAAATCATGGGAGGATGGGGTGGTACCTGAGGACTGGAGAAGGGCAGATGTGATTCCCCTTCACAAAAGTGGGAACAAGGCAGAAGCAGAAAACTACAGACCTGTTAGTTTAACCTCAGTGGTAGGGAAAATGATGGAATCACTTCTGAAGGAAAGAATTGTTGAGTATCTAGAAGCCAGAGGGGCTCAGGACACAAGGCAGCATGGATTCACAGCGGGAAGGTCATGCCAGACAAATCTGATAGATTTCTTTGACTGGGTGACCAAAGTAGTAGATCAGGGAGGGGCTGTGGACATGGCCTACCTAGACTTTAGCAAGGCATTTGACACAGTCCCACACAAAAGATTACAAGTTAGCCAGCCTGGGAGTGGGTCCCAAGATGACAGCCTGGGTAAAGAATTGGCTGCAGAATAGGACACAGAGAGTAATAGTAAATGGAGTCCACTCTGAAGAAAGGGGGGTTACTAGTTGGGTACCGCAGGGTTCAGTATTAGGACGGTGCTCTTCAATGTCTTTATGCTTGCATTGCAGAGGGACTGGAAGGAAAAGTACATCTCTTTGCAGATGACACAAAGATCTGCAACAGAGTTGATGCACAAGGTGGGGTGGAAAGGATGAGAAGGGACTTGGCAAGGTTAGAGGAATGGTCAAATGTATGACAGCTTAGATTCAATGCTAAGAAGTGCAAGGTAATGCATCTGGGAAACAAAAACCCAGGGGAAGAGTACACAATGGGGGGTGAGATACTAACAACAACAAAAATGGAAAGGGACCTGGGGTAGTCATATCAGATGACCTAAAGGTGGGCAAGCAATGTGAGAGGGCAGCAAGGAGGGCTGGGGATACTGGGATGCATGGAGAGGCATCACCAGTAGAAAACAGGAAGTTGTTATCCCTCTGTACAGACAGTTGGTGAGACCCATCTGGAGTACTGCGTGGCAGTTCTGGAGACCCAATCTCTGCAAAGACATAGACAGGATGGAAGCTGTCCAGAGGAGGGCACTAAAATGGTGCAGGGTCTGCACCGGAAGACATATGAAGAGACTTAAGGAGCTTAATATGTATAGCCTCGAGGAAAGGAGGGAGGGGGACATGATAGAAACTTTCAAGTACCTCGGGAATCAACAAAGTCCAAGAGGGTAGCATCTTTCAAAAAAAGAGGTGTGCAAGAACAAGGGGGCACAATTTGAAGATAGAAGGGGAGTGCTCAGAGGTAATTTAGGGAAGTATTTTTTCACAGAGAGGGTTGTGGATGCATGGAACGGCCTTCCGGAGGAGGTTGTGGAGTCAAAAACAGTGGTGGAATTCAAGCATGCATGGGACCGTCATAAGGCAATTCTAGGGGGTGGGGGTAGGAAGAAGTAGGCTGCTGGTTAACTAGGATCTGCAGCTTATCCATTAGGTAGGGAAATGGGCAGACTGGGTGGGCCAAGTGGTCCTTATCTGCTGTCAAAATCTATGTTACTAACCTGCCCCTCTAAATAGCAGTGGACCTAACCTGCCCCCTTCAATAGTGGGCCTAGCCTGCCCCCCTCACATAGCAGTGGGCCTAACTTGCCCCTTTAAGTAGCAGTGGGCCTAACCTGACCCTAGTACCACTGAGCCTGGTACCCTAATTACTACAGGGCCTGGTGCCCTTCACTTTACTAGGCCTGGTGCCTTTCTCAATTCTGGCTCCCCTTGCCCTTTTAAGATTCCTGGGTTGACTCTAAGTGGGGTCCCTTTTAATTTCTTAATCCTGCCTGGGCCTTGCTGTCACTCCTTTCCTTCAACCCCGCTTTGTTCTAACCCCCTTAATGAATAATTATAATACTAGGCCTCTTCGATGGCCTTAACTGATGGCCCCTCCCCATGGGCGTCACTCGCTCCTGGCCCCCGAATACAAATTTATAGGGTCTTGTGTCCCTTCCTCCCTCACGGTGCCCAGCACTCTTGGCGCCCTACTACAGCTTTTAAACAAAAACAAAAGCACAGTCCTTTTCTTGTTGGGCCGTTAGCATGGAGCGACTGCTGCCACCGACTCACCACTCCATTGACTGTTGGGTTGCTGGGACCGCAACCGGGTTGAGGGAGATAGTCTGGCAGTGGGAGGGAAAACAGGCAATGCGGTGTACATCTGGGGGCCTCTGGAAGGCCGACAAGAACACTGGCGATGTGGCACCAGCTAGCCGCCGAAGTGGGAGTGAGAAACTTTTAAAAATTAAATAAATAAACAGATGGGGTACTCAGCCCTGGCGACAGGAACCAGTCGACTTTTCTTCTTGTGGTACCCCGATGGCACCACTGACCATGCCGTACAACTTCTGAGCAGTCTTCAGCAGCTGAAGAAGGAGCAGGCATGCAAGCAAGCCTGGAGAAACGGCTTCAATCTACCAGGTAAGCCTTTTTTTTTTGGTCCCCCCAGACCTGCTGCATCCTCTCCCCTCCACAGCTACCAGGATTTCTCCCAACGGTCGCTTGCTTCTCTCCCCTAACTGTCTCTCTTCAAATCTCCCCTTCCCCAAATTCCACCACTCTCAGTTGCAAGCTCCCCTTTTAAACAAAACAAAAAAAAACAATCCCTTGCCCTGATCCTTTCTCACGCAGGAACCTCGCCATGTTTCCTACATGCACACACAGATCCTGAGCATGATAGCATTAAAAAAAAATTAAACGGGGGCTGGGAACTACTGCAAAATTTTCCTGCTACAGTATTTATGTCTAAATATACTGGCTTGAATGTATGTATATTGTATTTATGTGAATTCATTGACTATTTGTATATTTATTTATGTACCAAATGTTTTTATGTATTGTAAAGGGGACTGAAAGTTGAACCACAAACTATTTTGAACTTTAATAAAAAAATAGATTTAAAAAAAGTAAAAAAAAAATTGCAAATGAAATAAATCCAGCCAACTGATAGACTCTACCCCCCTGTAGTGAACGACAGTTTGGTGCCTCAAGAACTGTTTTTGCAAACCCACCTTACCTTGCAGGACCCCAGGTAAGGACTGAGGTAGATGCAGCGTAGGGCAGCCACCGTAGATTCAGTAAGGTTTTCTACGTTTTTCAGTGAACTGCTGTCTGGGTGTTCCCTCCCTGAACGAAGCTCAGGTACTATCTCAGTATACCCCTAGACATAGGGATGGGAGGCTTACATGTACACCATGGCATACATCATGGTATGGGTGCTGACTGGGGGGGGGGGCTGCACCTCGGGACTCACCCCCTCGAAGTTCCCCAAGTTCCTTCTGTAAACAACCAATAAACACCCCAGCCCCCCATGACCTATAGTTAAGCTCCTCCCAGCCAAAATTAAAGTTAGCACTTTTGAATCGTTGTAGTGCACCTACATCCTGGCACATGACATTCCTTCCCATTCCAGTGTTGGGGGGGGGGGGATTCTGACATCTCCCGTCCTTTTCAGGGGTCCCAGATCTACAGGGAATCCTGTATTTTAAAGGGAAATGGAGCCATCCACAAAGAAATTGTTCCCATAAACTTGCATTGGTTGTACAGAATTATATAATGGGTCTAAAATCCCTGTAATTTGATTTGCTAACTGGCACTTACAGCCATAGGTAAATCCCATGACAACTCACACAAAAAGTGCCGGTCAGCTACTGCACCAAAACACTATCAGTACACCCTCTGAATCAAAACAATTCAGCCACCATTTTTTCTCCACTTACGCTGGCCAGTAAAAGTAAATGCATGATACCTGAAAGCAGTACCTTATCCATGAACAGTACAGACCTAAACTTTTTGCTGCGGTAACTGCTTTCAAGCAATTTGCCTTCTCTGGTATTGCAAATCCCAGGTCCTACCATGTGAGCCTGTAGCTCAGTGGTTAGAACACTGTGATGGTATTCTATGGGCCTGGGTTCAATTCCCACTGGGTCATATTTTTTCTTTCTTACTACAATTTATGATTTAATTGCTATAAGCAGTGGTTAATACGGCACCAAAAACATTCAGTTGTCATTTTTTTTTGTATCATTTCTTTTTCACCCCTTGTGCTTCGCGACCCACCACTCTTTCAAGCTGCCTAGGTCCAAGTCCGTTCTGCCTGTCCTGAGCCCTCCAACTTCACATCACAGCTGCCCCTGGGGTATCCCAGACATAACCCTTCGCCTGGCGGGACACCCTCCTCCGAGGGGGAAGGCACCAGGGGAGACAACCTGCACATACTTGGCCCCAGGGTGCTGCTGAAGTGAAGGGACTCCTTCAGGGCAACGGCGGTAACGGAAGACCAGCAGCTGTTATCCGGTCACCGCAAAGCAGATTTCTGCTTTTCTGTGGTGTTCCTCATGCGTCGCCTTCTGCAATGCCCCTGGTCTCCACCAGAGACTGCTTCAGAGCGACGCCAGCCCACTACCCACCCCAGGAGAGGAGAGCAGTTCCTACAGATGCTCGATCCTCTCCTGCCCCTGCCAGCCCCCGACATCCCGAGTCCATTCCCGAACCCGGGTCATCGGCGTGGGCCAAGGTAAGGTGCCAACGCCTCAACCCTCTGCGCCACCGGGCCAGCCCAGTTGTCATTTTGATTGTTCCTAGTTGCAGGATATGCAATACCAGAGAAAGGAAGTGTGTCTGGGAGCCCCAGGTCCAACTATGTGAGTGGCTCACTTGCACTTTCAGGTGCAGGTGTCATGGCAGGCACCTTGCAGAGGAAGTGGTACTTCGGATGAGAGTCTCGTGCTGCATGAGAGTACAACTCAGGACTACAGCCTTTACAGGCAGAGTGTATCCCAGCAGCTGAACTTGTGTAGCGTAGTGGTTAGGGTGGTGTACTATTAGGTGGGCAAGCAAGCAGGTAGCACAGGGGGTAGGAACAGGGTTCGGTTCCCACAGGCTCCCACATTAGGTGAATGAACAAGTAAATTTTCTGTGGTTGCACCCGCAAGCTGAAAGAGTGTTTCTTAAAATGTTTTTTTTTTCTTCAATTTGGTGCAGTCTCAGAGGTGATTACATTTATTTCCGGGGGTTGCGGGGGGCACAGCCCACTGCAAATAAAAAAAAAGTTTGCATTATGTTGGTACACTTTTGCGATGGACATACAGTTATGGTTCTGATGGCATGCCCGTCCATGACGGTATTCCCATCGGCCATACTGTTTCCTGTTCATCATGACACCTGCAGCATAAACTGCAACCGCTTCATGTGCGCCTGTAGCTCCACAGTTAAAGCACCGGGTCAGTATGGGGAGACATGGATTCAGTTTGCATTAGGTCACATTATTTCTTTCTCATTACATTTTGTGACTTAATTGCTAAGTTGTACTTAATACGCCACCAAAAACACAGAACTGTCATCTCGATTGCTCCTAATTGCAGGATTTGCAATAGCAGAGAAAGGAAATGTGTCCGGGAAACTCAAGTGCAACCATGTGAGCCTGTAGCTCAGTGGTTAGAGCACCCATATGGATGGTAGTCTGTGGATCTAGGCTGAGTTCAAGTCTCTGTAGTTCACATTGTTCCTTTCTCACTAATTGCTAAGCAGTGGCTAATACTGCACCAAAAACATCTAACTGCTATGAGAAATAATGCAATCTACAGGAAGACACAGAACACCTTATATGCAGATGACTTTGTGCTTCTTGCTAGCTCCCAGGATATCAGAGACATTAACACCAGACTTAACTCTGATTTTGATCTCATTCAATCCTGGCTCAAGGCAAAAAAGCTTGTCATCAACCTCCAGAAGATGCAGGCCATGTTATTCGGCTCCCTTGCCAAGGTTAGAGCGTGCCCGGCCCATCTCAATGTTGTTGGTGCCGATGGCGTCCCTATGTCGGTGGTCGACTCCTTCAAGTAGCTGGGGGTAACCCTTGACCCTCAGCTGGACCTCTCACTGCACATACGTAACTCCTGTAAGGCCACAAACTGTAAGCTGGGACTGGCGTACAGGGCAAAAAGCTGCCTCACCCCAGCTACCCAACTTGTACTTGCAAAAGGGGTTCTACTCCCCATGCTCTGCTATGGGCTCACCTTCTTTGTGAATGCTCCAAAAACCTGGCTCACAAAATGGGACTCAACGTACAACATCTGTCGCTTCGCCCTATCAACTCCCCCATCTCACCCATCACTGTCAACTCTACTCCAGGTTGAGGTGACTCTCCCCTAGTAACCACCGATCCTTTGTTATGGGCAACTTTACAGACATCATACGATCATCCACTCCCCCAGCTCTTGCCAATCTGCTCAAGCTGGCCCCCGCTGGCTATCAGCTGAGGTCTAGCGACTCCCAGGCTCTCATGGTACCTAAAACTCACTCACTGGGGATCGCGTCTTTGCGGCCCTCGCCCCCAGAGCCTGGAACCTTCTCCCTGCTTACGTAAGGGCTGCCTCCTCCCACAGTCGCTTCAGGTCCTCCCTCTGAGGCTACCTAAAACAAACTTCTGCCTGCCTTTGCTCTTAGCTGACCTACCCTCCGCAGTGTACCAATGCCCCTTTTGTCTGCAATGAGTGCAGAGTCTGTAGAGCACTCCTTGAAAATGTCCTGTTGATACCGGCCTACCCCCTCGACCGCTATCCCTTAGTTGACATGTCCTAACACTGTACTGCCCTGAATTAGTTATCTACCTGTACCTGACTGCAGTTCAAATTTAATCAATCTAATTCTTTATTTATCCAGGCGAACACCATTGAGCAAGCTCATTTACAAGGCGGACCTGCATTACACAAGTCAAGTAACAATGCATTTATATACAGACAAATAGACAGTAGATGCAAGAGTACAACAGTACAGGTAGGCCTGCAATAGACAGGATAAGTAAAAATACATTTGGGTTCAGGTAAAAGACAGTCGGTAAGGGTATACATAACAATAGGGTAGCAAGTCAGTAAAAATTTATACCAGATACAACAACATACATGGTTTAGTATTCCTGTAAGATAAAGGTATTATAGTCCAGCGAAGAGATTAGTTGAAGTGGATGCTACAAGCGAAGAGACATACGTAGACAGTTTAAAAAGACCCAGGCGTATCAAGGGGGAGACGTGTCGGGAGAAGTGGGCAGACAGTGTGGGGGGGGTCTGGAACTGGGATAATACTAGGAGCGAAGGAATGAGATGCTGTGGGTATACAAGGAATAGGTGGGTGAGGGAGGGTGAGATTTAGGGAGGTAGATACCTGTAAGTAGGTGGCTCAGGGACAAGTTATGCACTGATACAAGAAGGAAGGAGGATGGGAAAAGCAGGGAGGATGTGGAAGGGAGGAGTAAGTAAGCTAGGATCATTGGAAGCAGTTGCAGGCTTCTGTAATGTATTTTGAGTATATGGTCTTAAACACAGTGAGACCAACAGGAGTCCTCAGTTTCAGTGATTTCTGTAGCACATTCCAGAGCTAGGATCGTTGGAAGCAGTTGCAGGCTTCTGTAATGTATTTTGAGTATAAGGACTTAAACACAGTAATACTTACAGAAGTTCTCAGTTTCAGTTATTTCTGTAGCACGTTCTAGAGCGATGGTAGAACAAATCCTATGTCACTTCTCCCAAAACGCGTTAGGGCTTTGGGCACTTTCAGAGAAATCAGTGAACAGCTTCTTAGGGCATAGGTTCCAGGCATATTGAGAGTCAGGCAATCAACAATGTACTGCGGAAGTTTGCCAGTGATAGCTCGGTATGTCCAGAGAGCTGCATTTTTATTTCATCTGTAGTGTAGGGAGGTCCAACCTACGGCCGCATATAAAGAGCAGTGATGGGTGGAGAAGGGGAGACCAGTGATGAAGCGCAGGGCTCTGTGGTAAAGTATGTCCAATTTACCGAGGTATGAAATAGCACATTGGCTCTATTTAAAGTCGACGTAATCAATTAGGGAAAGAAATGTAGACTGAACTAGCTGTCTCTTGACCTCTGTAGTTAGTAGGCAGTTTAACCTGAAGAAGAGACCTAGTCTCTGCCTCAGTTTTTTTAACAAATCCTCCAAGTGGTCTGCAAAGGAGAGTTTGAAGTCTAGCCAGAACCCCAGGTATTTGAATTTTGGCACAAATTCCAGGGTTTCTCCTAGGAAGGTGGTGATGGGGGGGTAGAGCAGGGTAGGCTGCATGGTTAATAGGTGAAAATATCATTGCCTTTGTCTTTTTGGCATTAAGTAGCAATTTTTTACTAAGGAGCTGGTATTGAAGTATGTTGAAGTCAGCTTGCAGGTTGCTACAGGCAGTTTCAGGAGTTGTATGGCTTAGGTAGATCACTGTATTACCTGTGAACAGATGAATCTTTGCCTCATTGATGCCTGAGTCTATATTGTTGATGTAGATGGCAAATAGGAGTGGCCCCAGGATGGATCCCTGCGGGATGCCTCTTTTTAACAGATTTGAGGGGGAGAGTTCACCTTCGGCCTTGACCTGTTGGTGCCTATCAGAAAGGTAGTTGTGGAACCAACGCAAGGAGGTAGAATCTAGACCAATAGCTTTTAATGAAGAAGGAAGGAGGCTGTGGTCGACAGTGTCAAAGGCCTTACTTAGGTCTAGAAAAACGGCACAGACAAATTTTTTTGTTCTCTAGCTCGCACTGCCAGTCATTTGTCACCTTGGCCAGGGCTGTGATTGTACTATGTTCAGTTCTGAAACCAGATTGCATTGGGTTTAGTAAGTTAGTATCATCTATGAAAGATTTCAGCTGGGCATTCACAATTTTTTCCATAAGTTTTGATAGTACCGGGAGAAGGGAGATGGGCCTGTAATTGTTTAGATCACAGGGTTCTCCAGATTTAAACAATGGAATAACATGTGCGGTCTTCCACAGTTTGGGGAGGGTCCCTTGAGAAAGGGACAACTTAAATAGATGCGTAATTGGTACGGCCAAGACATGATGGGCAATCTTTAGGTAGTATGGATCGAAGGTGTCAGCGCCAGCACTTTTTCTGGTGTCCAGCTGGAGGAGGAGATCTTCGACCTCTTTTAGTGAGGCAGGAGAGAATGAAAAGACTGCATCTGAGGGACCAGATTCTGAAGGTTGCATGGTAAGCTGAGAGCGTAGGTTACGTGCAGGTGAGTTATCAAAAGCTAGCCCTGCAGTAGCAAAGTGATTGTTGAAGGCTTGTAGCATCTCTTTATTGTTGTTGATAGTTACATTGTCAGAAATCATTTTTGAGGGGAGAGTGTTTCCTGTGGTATTACCAGAAAGTTCTTTTATTGTGGACCAGAACTTGGTAGGGTAGTTGGAGGCAATGTTGAGTTCAGAGCGATAAAAGTTGGACTTGGTTTCCCGAATTAGCTTTGTACAGAGGTTTCTGGCTGTTCTGAAAAGATGCCAGTCTTCGGCTTTGTGGGATTTGTGTGCTAGCTTCCAGAGCTAGTCTCTTTTTAATAGTGCTGCCTTGATGTCTGCTGTAAACCAACGGCACTTTCTAGCCTTTATGTGGGTTTTGACTAAGGAAGCGTAGGTGTTAAGAGCACTGGATATATTTTCGTGGAAAATAGCATATGCTGTTTCTACTGATTTGGCTAAATAAAAGGTCTGCCAAAGCAGGAAGGCTTTCAGGTCATTGATATATGCAAGCGGGTCAAAATTCCATTTTGATCTTTTAGTAGAGAACTTTGCTGAGGCTGTTGGTTTAGGGACTGCTCTTATGCCAGCAATAAAGCAATGGTCACTAACATTGGCAGAAAAGATCCCAGCATGGGAGAAGAAATGGGGTTTGCTTACTAGAAGTACATCTAACAGTGTACTTTTTGTAGGGTTTTTCTTATTGATACGAGTAGGTTCATTAGTAAGTAGAGTGAGCCCATGAGAGTCACAGAAGGATTTAAGTGGAAGAGATGCGCTTGACAGCTAGTTGTAGTTAAGGTCCTCTAGTATAATTGTTTCCATTGTGTTGGTACTCATAGTAGATGACAGATGGGACAGGAGCTGTGACCCCAAGGACAGGGGTCTATAACATCCTAGGACATGGAGGGCCATTGATGTAGATATTTCGATTTTTAAGGACAAGCATTCAGAGACATTGGCAATTGATGTAGTGTCGAGGGTAGCGACCGTAAACTTGTCCTTAACATAGATGGCTACACCACCGCCTCTGGTTAGTCTATCGGCTCTGAATAACAGATAGTTGGGGATATTGACCTCTTTGTCTGGCATAGATGGATGAAGCCAGGATTCAAATATGACAAGTACATCCGGGCTCCGTGTGGATAGCCCAAGCCTGTAGTGAGGTGAGTTTCTTTAAGAGGCTACACACATTAACATGCATAAAGCTGATACCTTTATACTTCGTGACTTCGGACGGTGAAGGAATTGCTTGTATAACACCAGGGTTAAGTTTAACATCACCTGAGCATAGCAAGAGGAGGAGTACAACTTTCCTCAGGGCAACAAGTGGTAATTTGGAAGAACTAAACCTTCTTTGGCTAGTGGGAGTATTGACGTAGGAATGCAAGGACCTATTCTTTGTACTGTTCAGTCCTAGTGACACACATGCTAAGATCATAGCCGTATGACACCAGTAGATGCAGGTACTGGACAGAGTAGGCAACATTCCTTGGGTAGGTAACGAGATGCCACTGGCTGTCCGAGAGGGAGACTCAGCTGAAAGTGGGTACGACAACTTGGGGGCATAGCACGAGTTGTATAGGGACTCCATGAGTAGACATTCTTGTGGTAGGGGATATGAGTCCTCTTTGGGGTAAATTCCATCTGGCGTGTACCCTAATAAGGGTAGGGTGCATAAGGCGGTAAATAGGTAGAGCCAGATTGCAAGTTCCATGGTTAAAGCCTGGGGTCAGAAAGAAAAACAGTTGTAAAGGGCTTAATCTGGGCAAAGTATGACCAGGTAAGGCTATGTGCCACAGGGTCTGAAAAGGGATATAAGTGCCGATACCACTTGAAGGGAGCAAGGAGATGTTTCTGTGGCACAGCGACTAGAGATAGTTACGAGAAGTCGTAACCCTGATCTAAGAAGTATCTCCAGCTAAGGCTACACACCACAGGGTCAGTAAAGGGATGTAGGTGCTGAAACCACTTGTAGGGGGCAAGGAAAATTTACTATGACACAGCAACTAGGGACAGTAATAAGAAGTCACAAATCTGATCTGAGACGAGTGGTAGGGGAGACTGCGGTGGGTTAGTTAGGATGGGACACTTGAACCTGAAGCGGCAGCCCAAAATTTATATGTCTGTGGGCGTCCTAGGGAGGCGGGGAGGATAGATTTGTAGGAAAGCCAATGGCAGGGGAGGGCGGGGCAAGGAGGTCTATATAATAATGTGGGCGTAAAATTTGCGGCTTTGCTGTACCTCTCTGGGTCTGGAGTCCAAGCAAGTGGTCTTGGGCGGAGGCTTCGGAAGCGCCGACCGCCCGGTGGCCAAGGTTTTAGCAGCAGATGAGCTGGGAACCCTGGAGGGTTCTCGGCTGAAGGGGAAGAGAAAGCGAAGCCAATTAGTACTGGTCCCAGAAAATGGTCGAGCTACCCAGAGACAAAACTAATTTACAAATGAAAGGGGTCGATTTCCTTGGCGCCCTGAAGTCTGGGCGGCAGTTAGAGAGGCAAAGGAAAGGGCTGTTTCACTTAATCTGGCAAGAGCAGTTTGCAAGTATTACAGCTTTTTTTAGGTAGTTTACAGGCAGATTCTAATAAAATAGGCATACACTAGCAAGCATAAGTAAAAAAAAAAAAAAAGTTGTCTGCCCATTCCTGTCAATACCTTTTGTGACTGCTGTTACCTTCTCTCTGTAGTTGCAATGGCCTCAGGTCTCCTGCCTGTACCCTGGTAATTGCTGTTACCTTGTCTATGTAATGACATTGCCTGTACCTTTGAAATCCTCAGTTGACATGTCCTAACACTGTACTGCCTTGAATTAGTTATCTGCCTGTACCTCACTGTAGTTCTCTGCCGGTTTCCTGTCAATACTTTATGTGATAGCTGTTAACTTGTCTCTGAAGTTGCTATTGCCTGAGGTCTTCTGCCTGTAATATTATTGCCTGTTACCTTTTTAATTCTCCCGGGTCGCACCTGAAAATAGGCACTTGACTGTCGAGAGTGCTTACCCGGTACACAAAAGTAAATAAATTAATTACCCTACCAAAACAATGTGAGAGCACAACCTTTACACCACAGAAAGGTTGCGCTGGGGGCAGAGCTTGGCGTGCCCAGTGGGACCAGCCGCTGCCAGGGACAGGCTAGCTACACCTTGTGTTTGCAAACCCCGCCCTCGTGCCCGCCCACTCAGCGGGCGCGCGAGCTACATTGGAAAGTAGAGACAGACTATTGGCGCGTTCCTTGTTGTTCTCAGGCTCGGGCAGCAGTATGTGAGCGCACGCCTTGATTGTATAACTAGTGCTGGAAAAAACGCGAGTGCACGCCTGGAGCTTTGGGTATGCGCGTGCGCTCTCCTTGTGTTTTTTTTTTTCCGCTCGCGCTGTAGAGGGAGCGACGAGACCTTCCCCCTGAAAGGTATTAGAAAGATGGCGGCCTGCGTGCTCAGACGGTGTATGTCCTCGGTGAGCCGGTACCCGAGGAGCACACTGTGGGCCCTGGGCTCCGAGTGCAGCATGATGCCTGAAGCGCCAGCGGCTGGTCACCGGCTCTGGGCCGCCACCTGCGCATCTTGTGGGCAGCAGAAGAGGCGGCTCTCCTCCAGGTAAGGCCGTCCTGACTCCGAGGGGAGTAGTGTGGGTCCGTGCAGGGCGCATTCACGGGAGGGAGTGCTGGCAGTAACTTCAGTTTATGTAGTTCCAGGTGACGGCTGAGCATGGCAAGGGAAGTCCTAGCACAGGGTCACGTGTCACCTTCGTTATAATGTGTGGAATCATAACTCTTCCAAATCGTAAACTGAAAGCCTGCCTAGGACAGCAACCAGCTGGCTTTGCGCAACGAGTCAAGGAATGCAACATTGGCTCTAGTCACTTAAACCATTGCCCCACCCCCCATGGGTTAAGTTGTCAGGGAGGGGTTACAGGCATTGCTTGGGGTTGTGTACAGTTACATTGTCAGGTCAGAGGGTGTAAGCCAAGAGTTATATTGTTGGGAATAAGGAAAGGTTTACGTTGTCAAGGAGATGGGGTTTGCGAAGGGTTCCATACATTGCTAGAGATTAGGTGAAATGTTACATCCTCGGGGCAGAGGATGTAAGCTAAGAGATGTACTGTTGGGGGAGAACAAAGGGTTACATTGTTGGGGGGTAAATACATAGTTGCATTGTCAGAGAGTGGGTGAGCAAAGGGTTACATTATTGGGGATTGGGTGAGCTACGTTAGGTTGTCGGAGGCAGTGAGCTACAGGCTACATTGTGGGGTGGGTTTACTACAGGCTACATTGTGGGGTGAGTTTACTACAGGCTACATTGTCGGGTGGAGGGGGTGGGCCATGGGCCAGGCTACATTGTTTGGTAGCGTGGGATAAGCGAAGCATTACATATCTAGACTGACATTGTAAGTATTGTTAGTTATGATCATATGTTGTATGACAAAAAAATGTTAGTGCGCAAGCACTGAGGCAAAGGGGACCCCAAATGGCACTGGCCGGGAAGCCAAGTTTCAAAGAAATAATCACACATACCCCCATAATGCGAAGCACCATGGGCTGTATATGCAAATCAGCACAAAATATTATGCTAGTTCAAATTTAAGCAGAAATGCATGGTGCCGAAAGGCCTCTCACACAGTGTGCAAAGGGTGCCAACAGAAGACACAGATGTGTTATATGCTGTGTTTGTAATTTTAATTACTATTGTCTGCACCTTTTGTATCTGTGCCCCCCAGGTGTGGTTGAAAAAGGGTCTTCGGACCCTATCCACTTTCCTGGTGAAACTAATAAATGAAATACGTTGTCAGGAGGGTGAGCAAAGGATTGCAGTGATGGGGCTACGGATGAGTATAGTGTTGCATTGTGTGAGTGTGTGTGAGCAAAGAGTTATGTAATTCATTTGCATACTGCACTCTGATTGGCCATTGAAACAGAGAAAGTGTAGGCAGAAAAGGTCCAGTAGGTCCATCTAGTCAGCCCTGTGTTCCCTGCCTTACACTACACCCTGGACCCTACTTTATCACAGGTGCCCCTCCCTCGTCCCTACTTGTAATACTTGTCAGTGGCTCAGTAGGTAGCGCACACTCCTTTGAGGCCGGGAGATCAGAGGTCTGTGGGTTCAGTTCCCACATCTGGCGCTTGGGTTAATATGCCAATACTGACACTGTAGTGCAGCATGAGAGGGGTGCTGTCTTTCGGATGAGACATTAAACAGAGGTCCCGTCTGCTTGGATTGGTGGTAGTTCAGGTGGATGTTAAAGATCCCATGGCACTTATTGAAAAGAGTAGAGAAATTTCCCCAGGGTCCTGGCCATATTTCCCTCATTCACTAAAAATACCATCAACAGTTTCATCTGGTTCAAGGTCACTTGGTATTCATCTGTATCCCCCTCCCCCCGGGTCATGTCTGAAATTAGGCAGGATTTGTCTAGTGCACTTACCCAGTCAACAACAACAACTAACTAAATAAATAAATAAAATACCCATGTACCTATCCCACACATGTTTGAAGCTCCCCATTATCCTCCCCCCACCTCTTCTGGCAGGCTGTTCCAAGCGTCTGCCACCTTTGTGAGGAAGTATTTTCTCGCATTCCTTTTAAACATTTGCCTCCCTCCGGAAGTTTCATAGCATGCGCACTTGTAACCAGTGAGGATTATACGCAGTGGGCAAATCTCGTGGTAAGAGAATAATTACATGTTTTTTGTAGTGCAGGTTTTTGCCAGCAGTTCCTCTTCACATCTCATTAGCACTGTGACCTAATGATGACATCACAGATGACCAGTCTGGCAACATGTGAATGGCTCGTCTCTTTTTCCTTTTTGGTCAGTTGTGATGTCCCAGTCAGTAAGGTCACGATGTTGCTGTCGTACGAAAAAGAACAGAATATTGAACTAGATATGACAGCTTCCTGGCCGCGTACTGCTCCACACATCACAGCTTGCACTGTCTGATAGTTAAAACAAAAGGAAAAAGTACTTCAGATTTTAAGTAACAGGTGACAAGTTTGCAAACTGAATGGGCATTTCTGAGGGTGTACCAGCTTTTTAACTTCCACTGTTGCCAGTCGAAGCGTGCAGCAGGGACCATGGGTTAATATCTTGTCTAAAAGATGGCATTTCCACCAGTGTTGGTTGCTCCTAGTAACGCATTGCAGGGTTTTAATGTGGGTTCAATTAAAACATATTAAAAGTGCAGTTTTATTTATTTGAAAGCTTTGCCAAGAAACACATACTGAATTGGTACCAGCTTGTTCCCAGATGCTTTCTGCAGGATGGGGGTGGGGAGGACACAAAACAGCCTGATCACTCTGTATAGTATACAGTAAGACACATCAGGGCCAGTATAGCATAGTGGTTAAGGGGCACTGAGCTGCAAACCTGGAGTCCTGGGTTTCAGTCCCATCAGCCCCAACTTGCATATGGTGTGACCCTGAGCAGTTCCTTGTGCTTCCAGGTCGCACCTGGAAATGAGCTATGGCTTAGTGTGCCTTTCCTGGTTAAACAATTTCCCCTTTCCCCCCCCCAATTATGGGTCATTAATTGCACACAATAAGTGTGTTCAGCATGTGGTGCTTGCGCCAGGTACCTTTCAGCACACACCAGAGGAAAGTGCGATTAGTAAGCATTAATCACCGACAGAGGAGGGCTCTGCTGGTGGATTAATGCCCACTGGGGGGGGGTTGGTGCCCGAGGGTGAAGCCTGAGGGGTCTAACCACCCAGCGAGCATTAATCACCGGCAGAGCCCGACGCTGGAAGTGATTAATGCGCTTGTAACATAGGCTCGTTGCGGCGGCGACGAGCCTATGTTAACGGTGTGTGCACCTTGCTGCCGGCGACCCTACGGCCACAGGAGCAGTTTGCTGAACGAGAACGGTTTATGTAACCTACAGTGACAGTAGTCACTAAAACCGGTCACAGGGCTCAGTCCAGCATCTGTCGGCGATCATGGTGCGGGGGGGGCGGGGAATTCGGCGCGCAATCACACAGGTGCAGGGTGGCGGACGGCTGTGTAGAGCACAGATTCGCGGTGCTTCCAGGTCTCGGGTGCATGCCATGCAGATGTGTTCGTGGTGGGGGAGAGCGTGCGGCGGTGCCTCGCTCTGGTGACGACAGCATCATCTACAGTTCCTTATGGAGGCCGGGTGTCCTGCGGGAAGCAGGAGAACGTTACCTGCTTGTGCACCATCATGTCCTGGATGTGGAAGCTCTGACAGTCCGCTACCTGCCAGGCGGGCCCTACCAGGCTGCGGCTCACAAGTGCCGCGGGTGGCGTGAGGGGGTGGTGACGGAGCGGGCGGGTCCCCTCTACTGCTGCGGTGGCCACAGGTGGTACTAACCGAGTGGGTGTTACCTGTGGGTTAACCACCGCTCGGTTGGTGTCACCTGGGCCATTTCAGCCAATGCCGTTCCTCGCTTTGCCTGGTCTCTGCAGTGCCATGTTACAATTGACCATAATTACACATCCCTGAAGTGTCCAAGTAAGCATTAAGCCACGACGAAGGTGGCATCTATTGCTGGATTGATGCATGGGGTGGGGCGGTGGTGGCCCGGGGCCAAAGGCCACCACCCGTCCCCCCATGCATCAATCGCATTAGATGCCACTGACGGAGTGGCTTAGTGCACTTGTAACATGGGCCGCAGGTTGGTGGAGGCATCTGGAGGGGGCCCAGTCTGCGAGATGGACAATGACACATGGAGGCACTGCGACAGTTGTGAAGCTGTACTTCGCTGTCACACTACGGTGTATTGCATTAAATACGTACAGATGCAGTCATTAGCTGTTGACCCTGGAGCCGCACAGCTGGCTGCGGCCAACATCGCTGTCCCAGTTCTGTCCACTTCGGTGCAGGTATTCTTGTCATACCAGCCGCGGGAGGTTTCCGGTGAAGGGTTCAGGCGCCGCGAGGAGGATTCCACTCGCGCTGTGCATGCCGGGGGACTTCACTTCCTGCTGCCTCCCGCACACTGCTTTGCTGCTGCGCTGCTCCAGCTGGGCTGTCCCTGCTGCTTCTGGGTCTGCCCTGCGCTGTCACACTGGCGAGATGCTGCCTCTTGCGGATGTCCGCCGTGGGTTCTGGTCCCCCTTGTTCATTTCCGTGCTCGGATGCCTAGTGGGGCTGGCGCTCCTGTCGCTGCTCAGCTCGCTCAGCCGCAGGACCCAGTGCTGCTAACCTGGGGGTCCGGCTGCTTGCGGTACTGCCTCAGCGGGCACGGCATGTAACATGGGTTAATGCGTGCTCCGACTGGGGTCCTGTGACGCTGTTCTTCCTATCGGTGCTGCCGATTTGCACTGTGCGATTAATGCCATGTTACAATTACACTTATAACATGGGTTCAACTTAAAGATTTTTTGAAGTTTGGTTTAGTCCTTTTAATAAGAAAACATTGATTTCTTTGAAATGAAGACAAAAATATAGTTCCAGGTTAGGTGTATTAATGTTGTAGCTGAACCTGGTGTAACTGTGGCCAGATAATTGCACTATAGTCAGGTGGCTAGCATATTCTTGCCCAGTTCCACCTGTTCAGAGTGCTGGCAGCAGTGTGCTTGGTCATTATGCTGGCAAGTGGATACATTGCCATCATCTCTTTTAGCAGGGGGCTGTGCCCCCAACCCCCATTTCTAATTATACTAACTCTGGGGGAGGGTGGGAATCCAGTATTTGGCGCTGTAATGCCGTTGCTCCGAGTGCCGTAAGTGTTCTTGTCCACGTTGTCAAAACAAGATTGTAATAAAATTAAGTAATACTCCATGACAGTGTGGGTTATGCTGGGATTTACCCACATTTGGTGTGGTCACATGACCAAATCCACACTCGACGTGGGTAAACACCAATATAACCCACATCCTGGAGTGGATTGTTATGATTAATCTTCAGTCAAATCAATATTTATAAAAAAGCGCAGTTCCAAGTTTGTCCAAAGCACCTGTACAATAATATTAAAACACAGGCAAATAAAACAGTCGAAATCTAAATATATTTCTAACCATTTTAAAACTGATTAAACTACACCATTAGATATAATTTAAATAACTATCACAAAAAGATTCTACAGGCAATCCAGAAAGGCCATGCTGAATAACTGAGTTTTGAGCAAGTTTAAAACTCTGGATTAAAACCCCAAAATGTGTTTTTATTAGTCGTATTTCCTCTGTTGTCAAATGGTGTTGTGTCACCAGGTGAAATATAGAAGGAGCCGGCCCCCACCCCCACAACACACATACTGAGACCTTTTCACATCGAGATAATATTTTTTTTGTTTTGTTTTGTTAATATACAAATACTTGGTTCGATCTGTGAACGAGTCCTGGTTGTGAAGGTATTAGACAGCATGGTGAGAGCTGTTAGCAGCTTTCTTAATTAAGAGTGTTGTGCGAGTCAGGTTGGGGAGGAATGTTAGTGTTGCAGAGCAAATATTTGTGAGTGTTGCGATCGTAGTTTTTATGTGGTGGAGGAGATAACGAGGGTGCAATCAGTCTGCATTGGCGTGGGGTAGTGAGTGTTATGAGCGTGGGTCAGTTTTGATCTTGTCAGGTTGATACTGCGGTTTAGCGGATTCAGGCGAGGGGGAAGGGTTGCCCATAGCCAGTAGGTGTCCGAGAGACAGAGCATGAGCAACTCTGCTCAGTGCAGGAAGGCTGCAGCCAAGGCCAGTAAGATGCTGGGGTGCATTGTGCGGGGTTCTTGTCCAAACCCAAGAATGTGATCCTGCCCCTGTACAGGTCCTTGGTCAGGCTGTATTTGGAGTACTGGCAGAAACTACAAAGAAAGGCTGAGACACTTGAGTTTGTACACCCTGGAGAAAGGAAGGGATTGGGGGGATATGATTGAAACTTTCAAATACTAGAGGGGCATCAACAAATCTGGCGCAGAGGGGTTGTTTAAGCTGAGGAAGCGAAGGGACACGGGCCAAGACTGGAGGGTGGCAGATTCAAGAATGGGATTAGGAGACACTGTTTCACTGAGAGGATGGTGTCGAAATTGAACGCTGTACCAGAGGTGGTGGCATGCAGGACGGTGGGCAGTTTCAAAACAGCATGGGACAGGGCGGGGGCTGGGTAAACAACACTGAGCAGCTCCCGAGGGTAAGATGAGGGGTGAGGGTGAAATGCAGCATAGGGGTGCTAGCTGCGCATTCGAGCAGATCTGATTGATCGAGAGGCCTGTTTCTGCTGGCAAGTCTTGTATGTTTGCAGTTTTGTTATACGAGGATGTGATGTATAAGCGGTGCAGCAGTGTTTTAAGTTTGTGATAACTGGCAACTTTTTTTTAAACAGTTTTTGGTTCTTTAGTAGTGCTTTTATACCAGCCATGGGTTGATGAGACTCAAGATGGCAGCGTTTTTGTTTTGTGTTTTTTTTTTTTTTTTTTGTGTTTGTTTGTTTTAAATGTGTGTAGTTTGTGTTTTGCGATTGGGTTAACTTGTTGTTTATATGAGGGTTATGCAGGAATATACCGCACCTAAAGAAGCCAGTTAATCAATCACAAACCAGGATTTGGGGATCCCATTGTATAATAAGATACATACTTGTGCGGTATATGTTGCCTGTGGTAGACAGTAGCAGCAATAAGAACACAGTACCTTAAATATGCTGTTTATGTGGGCTGATGGGTAGAGACTAAAAATGCCCTGGGGCTGTTTGCTTTGATTCCCAGGCTATATTTCCAGGAATCGGAACTATTTAGAAACAAATGAGAATGGAAGTCTGTACCGTGACTGTTTTGTTTAAATCAATCAATAAACCCCACCAGAGTAGGTCTTTCTTGAGTATTTTGAGTCCTGTGCACCTTTTGGTGTATAGTAATGCTGCCTATGTGGGTAAAAGGTCAGATTGTGCAATGTCTAGGTCGGTAAACAGTTGGTCACGTGATGTGATCCAACCAGTAACAACTATCAACACTCAGCAGAGCAAACTGCTTCTGGGATAAGAATTTAGGGAGCTAAAAACAGATTCTTCAGCGTAGCTTACTTGGTGGGATTTGTTTATTGCATGATTATTTTTGTTTGTTACAGTCAAGATGCAGCCTTCCATTCTCTCCTGTTTTTGCACTGAAGTATTTTTAACCAGTTTTAACACCCTGGTAATCTAGTGCAGGTTTCTAAGCATACCAAGTCTCTTCTCTTCCCCCACCCTCTCGCCTGGTTCAGCGACATTATTTAGTCTCTATCCATCAGACCACTTAAACTGCACATTTATTGTACTGTGTTCTTATAGCTGCTGCTGCCTACCTCGGGCAACACAACCCTTCCTGCCACGTTTGTTTTTGTTTACTTTTGCACTCGCTCACCCACCCACCATAGTCCAGTCATACAGGTTCTGATTATGCTAGGGGGCCTAGTCCACTTCTTCTTGTGACCTCGCCAATGTTGTTTTTGCTGATTTTTGTCCTACTGTGTTACTGTACCACATGTGTTGTAATGAAATAATTGCTGGTGCTTTGTATTACTATCTATCTCAGTTATATCACTGATTGTTCATATCCTACATTGTGTGTGTGTGTGTGTGTGTGTGTGTGTGTGTGTGTGTGTGTGTGTGTGTGTTCTCCACTGCTCCCCTTCCCCAGGATGCACCTGGAATCGAGCAGTACTCTGCTCAGTGTGCCTTCTTGGTAAAACTTTTAAATGTTGCCAGCACCTTGCCCTGTGGTGCATACATGTTAGCAGTTTAGGGCCACTGATGTTCTTTTGGGGGGGGGGGATGGTTAGAAAAACTAGAGGGAAGGGGGCGTGGCTAGCTGTCGGCCATTGTGGACGCACTTTTGGTGAGCTCCCAGAAAACCACCCTGAAAATATTAAAAATCAGTTTTTATCAACTTAATCCACTATAATGTGAATAGCAGTCTAGACTTGTTCCAGAACTTCAGTCGGAGATGGAGAAGAAAAACAACGATCAGAAGGCTAATTTCTTTACACCGCGAGGTGCAACATCTAAGGCGCCATCGCAGTCTGCAGGCCAACCTCAGGAGGACCCGAAAGGAGAAACCCTCCAACCAGCCACTCTGGAATCACTACAGTCCGCTGTTCTAAATCTAAGACAGTTCGGCAGTTAGATAGGAAAATGGATTCCTACTGTGAGAGGATGGTCCAAGTAGAACAAAAGATGGACGGTCTGATCAAGACTGCACAGACAGCTGAAAAAACCTCAGAACGGACCCAGGCTACAGCCGCTACATGTGTTAAAAAGCAGACCCTGCTAAAATCGCACCTGGAGCATTTGGAGAACCAGCCAAGGGCCGCGAATGTTCACATTCTGGGCCTCTCGGAGGGGACAGAAAGGGATAACCTTTTGGCTTTCTGCACTGCTTGGCTAGAGAAGACGTTTGATTTATCTTTAAAAGACTCATTGCTCAGAGCCTACTGTATTAATCTTCGTAGGGCCACAGACCAGACGGGAGGAACCAGAACGGTTATGCTGCAAGCTGTTTCGTTGGTGATCCGGGACAGAATTCTCCTGGCAGCTCATACCAAGAAGGGAACTGAGATTGATGGCACCAGAGTATTGATTTTTCCAGATATCTCCTACGGAACCCGCATGAAGCGGGAAACTTTTGACCGATTCGACGCAGACTGAGGGACCTGGAAATCTCCACCAGCATGCTTATGCCTGCCCGCCTACAAGTAGTGGTGGGCCTGCGAGTATATGTATATACCGATCCTGTGGAGGCAATAAAACTGGTGGAGAAACTGGAGGCTGAACGTGCTGCACGAGATGGGGACTCCTCTAATGAATCTGAAGCTGAAGATTCATAAAACGGGACTGTGAGTTTTCTCAACTCCATTTTAGCGTGTTACAGATATAAAAATGGCTGTTGCTCTTGCAGGTGACTGTTTGCTTGCTGGACTTATTTTTCCGTTGGACAAGAATCAGCATTACCAGTGTATATATGTTTGTGTTAAATAATAAGTTTGGGGATACTGGTTATACTAACATACTAAAATGCCAGCAGAATAGGCCTAATGGTCTTTCGTGTCTGCTCGTTTGGTCAGCCCCCACCCTGGGAGCTGACCTTGCTGCTCCCCTTGCCTTATCTGGCTTCTCCCTTCCCAGTTCCGAATATTCTCGCTGCACTGGAGTTTGCTTCCCAGAACCCTTCCCCTGTACCTGTCCCACCCCCTCTTGAACCCCTCCACTGTCTCTGCCTCCACCAGCCCCCTGGGCAGTGCATTCCATGGCTCCACCACCCTCTCAGTGAAGTAGCACCTCCTCTTTCTCCCCTGAATCTCCCCCCCCCCCACTTCCACCCATGCCCTCTAGTTGCCGCCTCCTCCTTCCTTCAAAGCACCCTGACTGCTCCTCCCCTATTTACCCGTTCATGTACCTGAAGACCTCTATCATGTCCCCCCGGTCCCTTCTCTCTTCCAGTGTGTACATATTTTAGCTCTTCGAGCCTCTCCGCATAGGTCCTGTCCCCCAAGCCCCAAATCATTTCGGTTGCCCTCCTCTGGACCCTCTCCAGGAGTCTAATGTCCCTCTTTAAGTGTGGCCTCCAAAAACTGCACGCAGTACTCAAGGTGTGGCCTCACCAAGCAGTTATACAGAGGATCACTTCACTCCTTCTTGAGGTGATCTCCCCCCCCCCCCCAAGCGATGCATCCCAGCATCCTGTTAGCCTTGGCTGCTGCCCTCCTACAAGTCTCCAAGTTGTTCATCTTGACATCCACCACCACCCCCAGGTCCTTCTCAGCCATCGAGACTTGTAGCATTCCCCCCCCCACCGGTGTACCCTTAGCCCGGGTTTCTGGCCCCCAGGTGCAGTACCTTGCATTTTTCCCTGCATTGAACCTCAGCTTCCACTTTCTAGACCATCTTTCCAGAGCCTCCAGGTCCCCCTGTAGGGCCACCCTCCCCTCCTCCCCATCCACCACCGCCCCCAGTTTTGAGTCATCCGCAAAGAGACTCATCTCACTCCTGATACCTGTCCTTATGTCAGAGATGTAGGCATTGAACAGGAGGGGCCCAAGAACTGATCCCTGCGGGACCCCACTAATGACCCTCCTTGGGGATGAGACTATCCCGCCAACTACAACCCTCTGGTTCTGGTCCTGGAGCCAATTGTCTATCCATCTGATCATCTGGTTCCCCATCCCCATTTCTCCCTGCTTATCCAACAGGCCATCAGTCATGAGGAACAGAGTTAAATGCCTAGCTGAAGTCTAGAAAGAGGACGTCCACTGGTCTACCCAGATCCAAGGCACTTGTCACCCAGTCATAGAACTCCACAAGGTTTGTCTGACGCGATTTCCCTGGGACGAATCCATGCTGTCTATTGTCCAGGCACCCTGACTTTTCCAGGACCCCCCAGCCTCTCCTTGACAATGCCCTCCATCACCTTGCCCACCACCGATGTCAGGCTGACAGGCCTATAGTTCCCTGCCACCTCCCTTGATCTCCCCCTTGTGGAAAGGCACCATGCGCCACCTTCCAGTCCTGGGGCACCCACCCTGTCTCGGAGAGAGATGGTGAAAAGCCTGCCAGGGGTTTCGCCTGGGCATCCGCAGTTCCTTCAGCACTCTGGGATGTAATTTATCCAGCCCGGTGCTTTCTCCATCTTAAGGGACCTGAGGGCTTCCTCACTCTCTCTGCTGTGATTTCCACCTCCGCTACCTCTTCTCCCTGCTTAGCCTTCCCCCCTCCTGCCAGTGATGCCTCCCCCTCTTCCCCAGACCCGCCGATCGGTAAGGGTGCCCCCCTCCTCATATCACTGTCTCCTCCCATGTATGATGCAGCACCCCCATTTTCCTTGGTGAAAACTGAGGTGAAGTGCTCATTTAGTACCTCAGCCTGCTCCCCCAGTTCTTTTGCCCATCTCTGCCCTGTTTTAATCCTGCTAATCTGCCCCGTCACCCTTCGTTTTTCCCCAATGTATCTAAAGAACCCTTGTTCCCTCTCCTATTTCCTGGCCAGGTTCTGCTCCTTCCTTGCCTTAGCCACCCTCACCACCCTAGTGGCCCTTCTAGCCATCAGTCCATACTCCCCTCGATCCCTTTCACTCCTTGAGCACTTGAATTGCCTATAGGCTCCGCCTTCTTCCCCAAGACCACCTCCTGGACCTCCTGGTCCACCAGCAGGGTTTTCGGCCCCACTGCATTGCCTACTCTTGTGCAGGTGCTTATAGCATCCTGCACACACACCCCCCGATGATTTCCCACCTACTGTCAGCGTCCATGTCTGGCCCAATCCCATCCAAGTGCACCTTAAGGATCCTTCCCATTTCCTTGAAATCCACCCCCCTGAAGTCAGTTACCTCCCATCTTTGTGCAGCCTTCTACCTCTCGTAGGTTCAGGCAGAACCAGACCGTGGCATGGTCGCTCCCCGCCAACGGGTCCCTTACCTCCAGGCCCCTAATCTGGTCACTGTCTACCAGGACCACATCCAGTACCCACATCTCTCTGGTCGGTTCCCCCACCTGCTGAGTTAGGAACGTGTCTTGAAAGACATCCAACAACCTCTGTTTCCTGGCCACGAGGATGTCATAGTCTCCCAGTCTGTTCCTGGCATGTTTAAGTCCCCCAACACCACCACCCTTCCCCTTCCCAATGTGCAGTGTCTCCCAGCATCTGCCACCAGACTCTCCTCCAGCTCCTCTGCCAGCACAGGGGGTCTATACACCACTCCCATTTTTTACTGTCTTGCCCCCCCCCCTTGTTATCAAGGTGACCCAAATCGCCTCCACAGTTCCCTCTGCCTCCTCCACCACTCCTATGGCAATGCAGTTTTTGACTATTATTGCTGCTCCTCCTCCTCCTCCCCTTCCCTCCCCCTGTCCTTCCTGAACATGGTGTAACCTTCCAGGTTCAGGTCCCAGTCGTGCCCTGCGGTGGCCCAGGTCTCAGTGACCGCTGCCACATCCACCTCTCTCTCAGTTAGCATCGCCTGGAGCTCTGACATTTTATTGCCCAAGCTCCTGGCATTTAGCAGGACTACCTTCCACCCTTTCCCTATACTTCCATTTCCCCTGCTTGTGTTCCCGTGGGGATTCTGTCTTCCCCTGGTCTGCGCCTTACCAGTCGGCCTTTCCTGCATTCCTCCAGCTCCCCAGGGGGGTGGAGACAGAGTCCCTCCTTTATCGGACCCCCCCCTCAACAGCCTTTTCTCCAATCCTTCCCCCCTTCACAAGTTTAAATCCCACCTTTCACCAGTGAACCCCTCTATTTTCAACTTAAGGATTTCCTTCCCCTCCGAATTGAGATGGAGCCTATCTCTAGCATACAGCCCCTTATCCTCCCAGGTCACCCCCCAATCCCCCATCAACCCCTACCCTCTGGCCCTACACCACTCCCTGAGCCACTGGTTTATCACCCTAATCTTCCTCTTGTGTTCCTCACTAGCCCTTGGCACTGGCAAGATTTCTGAGAATTAAATTGTGCAGCCTACATTATGACAGACCCTGGCAAGCTCCCTGAACCTTGTCTGTATCTCTAGCTCACTATTTCCCTCAGTGTCATTGGTACCCAGGTGGACCAGTATGTCTGGGGAACCTCCACAATCCTTTGCCAGCTGATATACCTCATGCTTGGCCCTGTGCGCTGTTAATCCAGGGAAGCATTTTGGTCTAACCAGGCAGGCTTCTCCTCCTCTATCCCATTTGATGCCCCTGATCATGGAATCACCCAACAGGAGCACTCTGGCTGCCCCTTTTCCTCCATTTCCCCCCCCCCTTCCATGTCCCTCAGCCCTCCCCCCCAGCCGGCTCCTTGCGCTCCCCTGTCTGGGTGCCTCCTGCCATCCCTCCTTATTTACCCTGGCCACCCCTCCTCCATCTTAAGCCTCTGCCCTACTGAGTATCCTTCTGTAGCTTGCTACCCCACCGCTGCTGCTCGCTGACTGGTCCTCTTCTCCCCCAATATGTTAAACTAGCCTGGTTCATCCTGCCTTCCTGCCTGCTCCTGTTCAGCTCCTCCTTGCTTGTCGAGCCCCCTGGCCTAAACCCTCAGCCCCTTACTGTATCCTCCTTGTACTTGGTCCTTCTCCTTGCCCTTTCCTCCCAACTGGTCCTTTTCCTTGCACTTTCCTCCTCTACCCCCTCATCCTCCTGCTCTGATCCCCTGCTCCCTCGTTTTCCCGCATTCCAAGTTCCCTCCTGTTCCTCCTGCTATCCAGCCCCTGCCTCTTGCCCCCTACTCCCTTTCCATCTCTAACCGCCCAGTCATGGCTACATCACCCCCCCCTCATCCTCAAGCAGAAGAAGAGAATTGAAGCGGTTACTGAGCTTAAGTTCCGATCCACCTCCCCCCATTGCTTTCTTCTGTCCAGCCCCAGCCATCTGTCTACTTCCCTGAGAATGTCCTCCCTTTGGCCTCTGTCTGTGAGGGTCCCCAGTTACCTGCCTGCTTCCTTCATAGTATCCTCCTTTTGGACCCCATCTGCCAGTGTCCCTATGCGACCCCAGAGTACTCTCCTGCACTACTTTCCCCGTGCAACCCTGTGGGAGAGCCCCTGCCCTATTCCCCAACCATACCTCCCCCCTTCTCCCAGCTGTGTCCTAATCCCCTCAACCTCCTTCCTAATCTGTGCCAGCTGGTAGCACCTGGGCAACCACCGAACTTCCAAGCCCAGTCCAGTATCATGGCTGCCCCACACCTTGTGCACCCCACCACCCTCCCAAAGATGCTGGCCCTAATGACATGTGGTCCCATTCCCCTCCAAGTAGGTTTCCTTGGGTGAGCCACCAGGTTCCCCACTAGTCCAAGACTTTTAAACTTGCAACACTTGAGTGGCTGTACTTTTCCCCACCTATTAGCCTTGAGAGTTTGCTCACAGGGGAAGTTTGCAACTCCCTAAACTCCTCCCTCCCAGCCTTTAAGCTCAACCGCCAGTGGCTTTTCTGTATTTAAGAAAAGCTAATGCAAGGCGTGGGTGGGAGGGCTTTCCAGAAAGTTCTTAAGGAGTTAGGCCAATTTTAAAACACAACAACTTACAGAAACTTAAGACAATGTTAGTTTTCCAGAACCTCACCACATTTTCAAACTTCAACTGCTACCTACAGGCTTCGATAATAATCTCTTCGGGGGATGCAATATATCTTTCGCCTAAGGGCACCTAACCAGGTATCCAAAATGAACCCTTAAAACTCTCGGAGACCTTGGGTATATTCTTACTTTTTCCCAGTTTAGTAACACCCTCAAGCTTTTATCAGTTGTGAAACCTAACCACGTATACATCACATGCAAAAAAGAACTTGGAAGACACACATGCAGTCTCTTGAAAGAAAGGTTTTTTACTAAAAGATGATAAAAATATGTAAAATGTAAACGTAGAACATTACATCAAAGAGCATTTATATCAATAACCTGGACTCGCAGCTGTGCACAGCTAATGTGCACTTATTTGCAGATGATACTGTACTCTACACTACTAACTCATCCTTGGACTTGGCCCACGAGAATCTACAGCAAGACTTCACTCTTCAATATAACCTCATCAAACACAAGCTCCTCCTCAATGCAAAAAAGACTAAAGCAATGATTCTCTCACCAAAGTCTACTTCCGGATGTACACACATCCCACAGATCCGAACACTGTTAGATGAACCCCTTGAAATAGTTGATACCTTTTTAAATACCTAGGGTTCTGGCTGGATAATAAGCTTAACTTTCTGTGCCACCTAAATGAAATATCGAAGAAACTAAGGTAGCTTTTTGGCTTATTCTATCGTATTAAACATCTGCTTACCATAGAAGCCAGAAAGAAACTAGTACAATCCACATTCCTACCCATACTGGACTATGATGACTTTCTCTACAGTCACTGCCCCTCAATGATGCTTAACAAACTTGACACTCTTTACCACCGGGCCTTAAGATTTATCCTTAACCTACCCCGTTGTACACACCTCTGTCTACTACTTTACCAGGATTCGGGATGGACCTCACTCTCAACTAGGAGAAAAAGAAATGCTCTCCTTTGGCTCTTTAGAGCATTATCTTATGATCTCCCTGTATACATTTCGTGCTTCTTCGAACGGGCCAAGGGTTCCTATGGCTTGAGACACTTCTCCATAATTTGTTTCCAGATTCCCAGAGTGAAAACAACCTATGGCTCGGCAGCAATCAGTTTTTCACTCCCATTGCTTTGGAACGCTATGCAAAGTTCACTAAAGCTTTCCTCACTTCCAAGTATCTTCACATTCAAAGCTCTGATAGCGGATTATCTGAAGGAATCATGCAGCTGTTTCAGATGTCTGTGATCCCTTAGCCCCTGGTTCCGCCCTCAAATTCTACGCCTAAATGTCTCGCCCACCTCGCATCCCTAGCAAGGGATATCCAGCACTTACTAGCCTAGCTCCCATAATCCTAGTCTTCTCAGACTATTCCCTACCACTAACAAACTGTCGCTCTATTCTTTCACCTCCATTATTACCTTTCTCCATTACTAGATCCGTACTTATTATCAATCAGGTACTAGCTTCTACTTAGTGGAGACAACCTAGGATTGTCGACTCTTCTCATTTTTGTAAACTTATCATGAAGTATTGTTACATGTTAACTATGTATGACCTGTATTTATACAGTAGGCCTATATTGACCTACACCTGTACAATGTTTTTTTTGCATCGTTGACTACCGCATCTGTAACTATGTATTGTATAGTATTGTATTAACGTCCAGGACCACTTTGAAAATGAGCTTGCTCAATGGTGTTTATTCCTGGTTAAATAAAGTTGATTGATACGATCACACAAAGAAAAACAAGGAAAACTATGGACAAACTCCTCCCAAAGTACATTTTTTAGATCGTTTCTATCTAATGTATTACCCCTGAGTGCCTATAGTTAGATCAGAGAGCTAACATACTGACATACTAAAATGCCAGCAGAATAGGCCTAACGGTCTCTCGAGTCTGCTCGATTTTCAGCACCTGCACTGAGGGTCGATTTTGGTGTCTCTCCCCCCACCCCCCCTTGGGTTATACTGTCCCCCAGCCCCAGATGTTCCACCTGTACTGGGCCTGGTCAGATTTACTCTTCCCTTGTACCTGTCTGATCCCCATTTAAACCCGTCCACAGTCTCCACCTCTACCAGCTCCCTGGGCAGTACATTCCATGGTTCCACCACCCTTTCAGTGAAATAACATCTCCTCCTCTCCTCCCCTCTGAGCCTGCCCCCTTCCAGCTTACACCTGTGACCTCTCGTTGCCCCACCCTCCTTCCTTTGGAGCACCTTGACTGGGCCTCCTTTAGTGATCCCTTTCATGTACTTAAAGACCTCCATCATGTCCTCCCTGTCCCTCCTCTCCTCCAGGGCGTACATGTCGAGCTCCCTGAGCCTCTCCTCATAGGTCCTCTTCCCCAGGCCCCAGATCATTTTGGTTGCCCACCTTTGGACCCTCTCTAGGAGTGTAATGTCCCTTTTTAAATGTGTCTCCAAAACTGCACACAATACTCGAGGTGTGGCCTAACCAAGCAGTTGTACAATGGAAGGATTACTTCCGCCTTTCTGGAGGTAATCCCCCTGGCGATGCATCCCAGCATCCTATTTGCCGTTACTGCTGCCCTCCTACAGGTCTCTGAGTTGTTCATTTTGACATCTACCACTACTCTCAGGTCCCTCTCACCCTCCATGACTTGAATCATGTCTCCTCCCAAGGTATACCCCTGGCCTGGATTTCTGACTCCCAGGTGCAGAACCTTGCACTTCCCCATATTGAATTTTAGTTTCCATTTTCCCGACCACCTTTCCAGAGCCTCCAGGTCCTCTTGCAAGGCCACCCTGCCCTCCTCCTCATCCACCACTGCACCCAGCTTTGAATCACTGCAAAGACTCATCTCACTCCTGATCCCCCTCTTGATGTCCGAGACATGGGCATTAAACAGGAGTGGCCCCAGCACTGACCCCTGGGGGAACCCCACTAGTAACCCACCTTGGGGATGAGGCTAACCCTCCAACCACTACCTTCTGAGTACGCTCAGAGAGCCAATTTCCTATCCATCTTAGCAACTGTCTCCCTACCCCCATTTCCTTCAGCTTAGCCAGCAGGCCACTGTGGGGTACCGAATCAAATGCCTTGCTAAAGTCCAGAAAGAGGATGTCCCCTGGCCTACCCTGGTCCAAGGCCCTCGTCACCCAGTCCTAGAACTCAACAAGGTTTGTCTGGCAGGATCTTCCTGTGACAAAGTCATGCTGCCTATCGTCCAAGTACCCAGTTTGCTGCAGTAACCCACCTAGCCTTTCCTTGACAATACCCTCCATCACCTTGCCGACCACCGATGTCTGGCTAATGGGCCTGTAATTTCCGGCCTCCTCTCTTGATTCCCCAACCCCTTGTGGATCGGCACAACATGGGCCACCCTCCAGTCTTGGGGCACCCACCCAGTCCTCAGAGAGATGTTGAAAAGCTCCACTAGAGGGACTGCCAGGACATCTGCCAGTTCCCTCAGCACCCTGGGATGTAGCTTATCTGGCCCAGGTGCTTTCTCCATCCGAAGGGACCTGAGGGATTCCTATACTCTCTCTACTGGGATTTCAGCCTCCACGTTTTCACCCTGCACTGCTGGCCCCCCACCTGTTTGTGGTGGCCACTCCCTTTCCCCAGACCCGTCAGGGCCCCTGGTCTCTACCGGTCCCACCCCTTCCTCCGGTTTGCCCCTGCTCCCCTCACAAGACATAGCTCCTCCATCTCCTCTGGTAAACACTGAGGCAAAGTACTCATTTAGGACTTCTGCCTGTTCCCCCACCTCCTGTGCCCAACCATCCCCTACCCTTATCTTGCCGATCTTCCCCCTTACTTTCCTTTTTTCCCCTATGTATCTAAAGAACCCTTTGTCCCCCTCTGGATCGCACTAGCCAAGGACTGCTCTTTTTTTTGCCTTAGCTGCTCTCACCACCTTGGTGACTCTCTTGGCTGTCGGCTCATATTCCTCCTGATCCCTTTCACTCCTTGAGCACTTGAAGCGCCTATAGGCTACCTTCTTTTCCATCACCACCTCCTGGGTCCACCAGCAGGGTTTTCTGGCCTTACCAAACTTACGCCTTTCCCTTGTTCAGGATCTGGTAACCTCCTGTATTCCCCTCCTAATGATCCCCCACCTGCTGTCCGCATCCATATCCGGCCTTATCCTGTCCAGATGATCTTTAAGGATCCTTCCCATCTCCCTGAAGTCTACACCCCGAAAGTTGGTTACTACTGTCCTTGTTCAGCTTCCCCCTCCCCGGACCAGGAAGAACCAAACTGTGGTGTGATCACTCCCCACCAAAGGGTCCCTCACCTCTAGGCCCCTAATCTGATCACTGTCTGCCAGGACCACGTACAGTGTCCGGGCCTCCCTAGTTGGCTCACCCACCTGTTGTGTCAGAAACTCATCCTGGAAGACATCCAGCAGCCTCCGCTCTTTGGCCACTGGTGACATCATAGTCCCCCCGTCTGTTCCTGGCATGATGAGGTCCCCCATTATCACTACCCTTCCCCAATCCACAATGTCCCTTGAGATTTGCCACCAAACTTTCTTCCAGGACCTCTGCCAGTGCTGGTGGTCTGTACACCACTCCGACCTTTACTCTTTTACCCCACTGCATCAGCGAGGTGATCCAAATAGCCTCCACGTTCCCCTCTGCCTCCTCTACCCCTCCAATACCCATGCCATTTCTGACTGACAGTGCTACGCCACCCCCTTCCCTCCCTCCTATCTTTTCTAAACATAGTATAGCCCTCCAGATTTAAGTCCCACTCATGCCTTTGAGTGGCCCAGGTCTCAGTGACTGCTGCCACATCTACCTCCCTCTCAACTAGCATCGCCTGGAGCTCAGGCATTTTATTTCCTAAGCTCCTGGCATTTATCAGGACCACTCTCCACCCCTTTTCCCTCCTCAAGCTCTCATTTCTCAGTTCCTGCATCCTACCTGGTGACCCATTTCCGCATCTCTGTAGCCCCCTAGAGGAATGGAGACCATGTCCCTCATTTATCATACCTGCTAGCACTGCCCCTTTTTTGATCCTTCCCCCCTTCACAAGTTTAAACCCCACCTTTTGTTGAGAAGCTAAGAGCTCCCTCTCTCTAGCGTCCCAAGATGGAATATGACAACAAAGTTCAGACACAGTAGCCAGTTTAAAACTCTGTATCTCCGCACCCCTTCTGTTCAAAAGCTTGAGTGTGTTACTAAACTGGGAAAAGGTAAGAATATACCTGAGGCCTTTTATAGAGTTTTAAGGGTTCATTTTGGATACCTGGTTAGGTGCCCTTAAGCGAAAGATATTTTGCATCCCCTGAACAGAATATTATCTGAGCCTGTACATTTGGGTATGCTAGCATAAGGTTCACAGTTTGAATCCCCCCCAGAACTTGAGACTAAAGGTGAGTCTGGCCCAAAAGCAGACAGGAGGGTTACCCTGTCTGTTACCTGTTCACATTACTGTGCTTGGAGATTGGCACTGTGGGAGCAGAGGGCCTGACCTGCTGAGTGCATTTGTGACACCAGTATTTTACACAAAAAAAGAACTTTGCACCAATTTGCCATAACAGCTTAGCTTCACACCAATTTTTGGCTCAGCTGTTCTTGTGCTAGTGCTAACAGTGAAATATGTAGATTTGCAGTACATTTTTGTAGGGAAGAAGTAAATATATTTTATGATTTGGTTTGTTGGAATTGTTCATTTTTGAAAGCAGCAGATCAGTGATCCTAGCTGTTGCTTTGGAGACTGGTACCAATTCCCGCTGGTAAATTGACCACATGGAATTGAGGGAAAACTCCCCCACCCCAAAAGAGTGAATGTTTCACTTCCGTGAACTGTGCTGCATCACCAGTTGGCCTGTCTAGGTACTGAGAGATTGAAACTCAGACCCTCTGTGTATAAATAATTAGGCTGTCAAGTTAGACCCTTGCTTGTTTTTTGCACTTCTGCCCTCTGATATTTCCCTTCCTGGGCTCTTTTGCTAGCCTCTACAGTTTGCCATCAGGCACCTAAGGCTAACCACTGTCTGAGGTCCAGTATGTTCCAACACAGGGGGTTGCCTCTACTGCCACTTGGGAAGGATGTACCTGGTGACTCCCCTGGTCTGTCCCACCACCCTGTTAGCTGCTCCAGCATCACGTTTTGTGGCAGTGCATGGGCAACATTGTGTGGTCACCCATGCTGTCGCTTCCAGGCCTCTGTCACAAGAGGCAGCACTGTGTGAGCCAAACAAACCCCCGGGTCCAAGTGAACTGCCTCTGCAGAGCCCGCTACAGTACAGCAGCCCTGTGATGGGAATGACCTTTTTTGTACTCTTCTTGCCCTCTGGCACCCCACTCTGTCAGGTCCTGAAGCACTTCTGGCTGCCCTCCAGTGTTGGTGGCTGCCACCAGGCTCTCCCGGTCCTTCAGTGCCGAGATGTTCAAGGGTGTCTCTGCTGGGCTGGCTCTTCTTTGCTGCCATCTAGTGGATGAAACACTTCTAGAGCACAGAAAACCCCCAGCAAAATTGACATACTGTAGCTAAATTCCTTGTGCTAAAGTCAGGCATTCATGGGATGGTAATTTATTTATTTTCTATCCTATTTTGTAATATGGCAAAAATAGTAGGAGTGGAAGCAAGAAAGGCGATAGGAGGAATGGCATCACGTGGTAGAGGAGCAACACGGCATTGAGAGACGATAATGCTGTGTTGGTTGTGTACTACATAAACGATCCACACGAGGAAAACGAGCAGTGTGTCAAATATGGGAAGACAAGAAATAGAAGTCATCAAGTTTGTAAATGGCAAGTACGCACAGTAGAGGAGCAGTGGGAGGAATATCAGAGAGGGACTAGGTGAAGGGTAGAACGAGGGAAGTGGTAAAGTCAGATATGGAGAAAATGCGAACAGTGTTTAGGTTGAGGACGACGAGATACTGATGTCAGATGGAGAAAGAGGCAGTACAGAGCGAGAAATTAAAATATTGCAAAGTGGCGACCACAGAGCAGGTGAGACGGACAGAATGCAGCAAACTGGACCAGAAGTACTGAGAGAGAGAGGATCCAACGGACCGGAACAGCGAGCAGGACGAGGAACATGCGGAAACTCATTTCAGTTTAACAGTTTTACGGTCTATGGGACTGGTAATTGTAATTATGCAGGAGCAAACACAGACTCAGAACATAGCAGAGAGACTGGAGAAATGTGACTACAGAAAGGAACCGAGCTGTAGAAAGAAAGTGTGAGTACCCAAAGAATAGAATGAGAACGAAGTAAAGCACTATTTCTGTATGCAAATGAGAGAGACAGACGATGAACTAGAAAACGAGCAACATCGCGGTCAGCCTAGCAAGAATATCAAATGAACAGTCGCTAATAAATCAATAAAATGTATCCCAGTCGTTAAGAAATATATAATTGTACCACTATAAAAATAGAGTAAAAAAAACACACATGTATGAAAGAGAGGTTCATTCAGAATTTTCAAAGTAACAGTAAAAATAAGTGAGAAACTTTATTTGTGTGATTGTGTATTGTATCACCAGAAACATATATTGGAGATATAGATCCATATGTAGACCATGTTTCAAGCATGTTAATCCCCTCCGAAGGTGGCATCTAATGGGGAGTTAATGCATGGTTGGACCGTTGAACGCACTCCGCCTCCGGCCTCGTGCCACAATGGTCTCAACCATGCATTAACTCCCCATTAGATGCCACCTTCGGTGATTAATGCTTACTTATCTCCCACTGCCAGCAGGGCTCCGTGGCGATAGTACCGACCATCCGTGCTCCATGCTTCGTCCCCCATCCAGCTTGTCGGTGATCATACTGCATGGCAGTGGGAACTGAATTTTTGTATTTTTCCTTCTTGCTTTTTATTTGGTCCCCCAAAACCCCACCCCTGATGTCACTGGCATGAAGGATGAAAGTGCAGGCTGTAGACATGCTGGCACATGTCTCAGCCAAGCGTCTAATGGCATCCGCCGCCACCCTTGCATCCACGGGCAGTGTGGGGCGTGGCCAGCAGCCGAGCTGTGAACAGCCTTCCTGTGTAGCAGCCTTCCTGTGTAGCTGTGCAGACCAATGCAGTTAAAAGATGAAAACTATAAATCTTTGGCTATTAACTTCAGATTTCTTGGGTTTAATTGAACGAGTACTTCACCAGCTACAAATTGGTGCACTGAAATTTCTTTCTGTGGGCAGTAGGACATCGAAAATGGTCCATGGCAATAAAGTGAGTGCAAACGTGGAGGGTGCACGCTCGAAAGACCCACAGGCAAGCGGCAACAAAGAAGGCCCATCCGGGCTGGGAGATCCAGAGGGATCTCAGCCAACTAATGCTGCTTTGTTGTGGGCTATTCACAGTCTGGACAGTAAACTAGAGAACTTTAAAACAGAGTTGAAACAAGTCGATACCAAAGTGGAACTGCTGACAGAAGAATCGAAGGGTGCGATGAAAAAGGCAAATAGAGCTCTCACTGTGGCATCTGACCTTACAAAAGAAAACACTTTTTACTTCAGCGGTGCCTAGAATGTCGAGAATTCGATTTACAGTCGACGCATATCAGGATGCTAGGATTGCCGGAGGGAGAGAACACCACTATTTTTCTTAGACACTTGCTGATGGACTTACTTCAGTTGGAGGAGGTGTGTGTCGTACTCCAAGGTGTTCTGTATAATGCCACAAGGTGGGAGGCCTAGGACTGTCACAGGAGATTATGCCCCTCCTACTCTGATGGTGGAGTTACTAACGTCTGCTGAGCAGACTTGATTTTTCAGAAAGCAAAGTCTTTGAGCCCCTTGGCGTGGCAAGGTGATAGAGTGTATCTATTCGCAGACCTTAGCTGTGCTACACAAATGTGGAGAACATTTTTGGTGAGGTTTGGGCGAGGCTCCGCACCCTGGGGGTACATCATGTTTTATTAATGCTTGCAGGCTTGCATGTCCACTACGGAGGTAAGGCCCATCAGTTCTCGGAGGTAGCTGAAGTGGCCAAACTTCTGGACAAAATTGAAAGTAATTTGCAGCTCAAGGTGACTCTTCAATTCTGAGGATGAACAGGACACATGAACTTATTCATTATTGTCTGGGACATTGTAAAGGTAAGGAGTATGGGAGGGAGGCAATGTTAAACGTGAAATTGTCTGTGTGTTATTGGGGGGGAATGGTAGTGACACTGATACCAGGTACCTTTACAAGTAGTAGCCTGCTTTTAGGAAAATACATGTTGAAGTTTTCTTTCTTGTTGGCACTGGGTTGTACACTTACAAGATGGCGCCTTGGAGCAGAGTGGGCTTGTTCCTTTCATTCCCCCCTCCCGGGCCATATGTTCTCCCTTCTTCCCTTATATTCCTCTTTTGTGGCAAGATTAAGGCTTAAGGTAGGACTGTTTTAATGCCTCACACGATTGAGTTCATTAAGAGGAAATAGTATATTAAAAATCAGTTTTCTACAATTTAATTGGTTTAACATAAGTTAGTAGCTAATAATGTTAATTTTGCTGATTATGTACTACTGCGAGTGGCTTCAGGGTTTTAAATAATTGATTAGCAGTTTTTTTCTTGGGACAATACTAACTGTTCAGAAAGTATTTATATAGGTTTTCTAGAAGTGTTATGTTTGTTAAACACAGTGAGGCAGGTGCTATGCATTTTCACAATGTTTTAGCACTTTTATGAGCAAAACGCAAATCAATTTTTAGAGTTAAATAAAACCCTGGGCTTTATCTGTACGGGAGGGTGTAAAATGATGGTATATTACTGATTTTTTGTTTTGTTTTGTGGTATTTCTCTCTCTGTTCTGGCAGCACCAAGTACCTTCAACTGTCACCCCAGCGCCGCCCCCGAGCATCAGACTCCCCTCCTTTAAGCTCCCACGACTTACCCTTCATGGCAGGGTGGTGGGGAGCGTCTGGACCCACCCACTACAGATCCAGCCAGGGAGGTGCCATCTCGGGGGCATAGAAACATAGAATTTGATGGCAGATAAGGACCGCCTGGCCCACCCAGTCTGCCTATTTCCCTACCTAATGGATAAGCTGCAGATCCTAGTTAACCAGCAGCCTACTTCTTTCTACCCCCACCCCCTAGAATTGCCTTATGGCTGTCCCATGCATGCTTGAATTCAACCACTGTTTTTGACTCCACAACCTCCTCCGGAAGGCCGTTCCATGCATCCACAACCCTCTCTGTGGAAAAAAAACTTCCTTACATTACCTCTGAGCTGGCCTCCCATCTTCAAATTGTGTCCCCTTGTTCTTGCACACCCCTTTTTTTGAAAGATGCTACCCTCTTGGACTTTGTTGATTCCCTTGAGGTACTTGAAAGTTTCTATCATGTCCCCCCTCTCCCTCCTTTCCTCGAGGTTATACATATTAAGTTTCTTTAGTCTCTCTTCATATGTCTTCTGGTGCAGACCCTGCACCATTTTAGTTGCCCTCCTCTGGACAGCCTCCATCCTGTCTATGTCCTTGCGGAGATTGGGTCTCCAGAACTACACACAGTACTCCAGATGGGGTCTCACCAGCTGTCTGTACAGAGGGATAACAACTTCCTGTTTTCTACTGGTGATGCCTCTCCCTATGCATCCCAGTATCCCCCCAGCCCTCCTTACTGCCCTCTCACATTGCTTGCCCACCTTTAAGTCATCTGATATGACTACCCCCAGGTCCCTTTCCATTTGTGTTGTTGTATCTCACCCCCCATCGTGTACTCTTCCCCTGGGTTTTTGTTTCCCAGGTGCATTACCTTGCACTTCTTAGCATTAAATCTAAGCTGGCATACATTTGACCATTCCTCTAACCTTGCCAAGTCCCTTCTCGTCCTTTCCACCCCACCTTGTGCATCAACTCTGTTGCAGATCTTTGTCTCATCTGCAAAGAGACATACTTTTCCTTCCAGTCCCTCTGCAATGTCGCTTATAAAGACATTGAAGAAGACTGGTCCTAATACTGAACCTCAGTGCACCCCACTAGTAACCCCCCTTCTTCAGAGGACTCCATTTACTATTGCCCTGTGTCCTATTCTCCAGCCAATTCTTTACCCAGGCTATCATCTTGGGACCCACTCCCAGGCTGGCTAACTTGTATATTACTCTTTTGTGTGGGACTGAGTCAAATGCCTTGCTAAAGTCTAGGTAGGCCATGTCCACAGCCCCTCCCTGATCTACTACTTTGGTCACCCAGTCAAAGAAATCTATTAGATTCGTCTGGCATGACCTTCCCGCTGTGAATCCATGCTGCCTTGGGACCTGTGCCCCTCTGGCCTCTAGGTACTCGACAGTCCTTTCCCTATCCCTGAGGTTAAACTAACAGGTCTGTAGTTTCCTGCTTCTGCCCTGTTCCCACTTTTTTGAAGGGGAATCACATCTGCCCTCCTCCAGTCCTCAGGTACCACCCCATCCTCCCATGATTTGTTAAAGAGGGTAGTCAGTGGTGTCACTAGTTCTACCCTTAGTTCTTTTAGAATTCTGGGATGAATCCCATCAGGCCCCATTGCTTTGTCCATCTTCAGTTTTAAGAGTTCTTTCAGAACCCTTTCTTCTGTAAATGGGCTGGTATCAACTTCTGTATCCAGAGTGTTTCTGTTGTTTGTTTTAGGTACCTCCCCTCTTCGTTTGTAAATACTGAGCAAAGATATTCATTTAGTATCTCTGCCTTTTCAGTCACCCTCTGCCCACCCCCTTCCCCCTTGTTAAGCCTCACTATCCCTCCCTTAGTCTTCCTTCGCTCCCTGATGTACCTAAAAAGGTTTTATCCCTTCTTAACTGAGTTGGCTATCTTCTCCGCTCGGCCCTTTGCTGTTCTGACTGCCTTCCCAGCTTCCTTTTGCTTTAACTGATACAGTTCTCTGTCCTGCTCCTTCTCTGATTCCTTGTACTTTCTGAATGCTTTCTTTTTCTCTTGAACCTTCACTGCCACCTCCTTTGAGAACCATAGTGGTTTCTTACATCGTTTTGTTTTATTTGCTTCACACAAAGGCTTGTTACCTCTGTGATGGCAGTTTTTATTATTCCCCATTGTTCTTCCACCCCTCCTTCCTGCCCATTTGCTAGTGCATTCCTTAGGCACTCACCCATTTTGGCAAAGTCAGCCCTCCTGAAGTCCAGTACTTTTGCCTTTGTGTGGCTTGACTCTATTGCTGTACTTATTGTGAACCATACTATTCGATAGTTCCCAGATGGCTACCCACTTCTACATCTGTGATCCTCTCTCCATCTCCATTTGAAAGGACCAGGTCTAAGATTGCTCCCTCTCGAGTGGGTTCCAATACTAGTTGTCTAAGGCATGCCCCCTGTAGGGCATCTAGAATAACCCCACTCTTAGAAGTGGCTGCTGCAACTGCACTCCAGTTAACATCTGGCATATTCAGATCACCCATCAGCAATATCTGCCATTCTAAGTATACTTTCTATCATTTCCTTGTCCATTTCCTCCCCCTGAGAGGGGGGTCTGTATACAACCCCTGTGTGGATTGTGGTGCCATTGCCTGCCTCCAAATTGACTCACAGTGCCTCCTCCTCCTCCTGTTTACCCTTTTGTTCTGTTGCTTTGATTCCTTCTCTTTTATGTAGAGAGCCACTCCTCCTCCTCCTCCTTTTACCCTCCCTGTCCCTCCTGTAGATAGTGTATCCTGGTATGTTTATGTCCCAGTCATGGTTCTGTGCGTACCATGTTTCTGTCACTGCCACGATATCCAGATGTTCCTCCTTTATCAAGGCCACTAATTCAGGAAGCTTGTTACCCAGACTATGGGCATTGGTACTCATTGCTGTCCATTTTCTGATGGCTTTACCGTCTGTAGCAGCATCCCCCACTGACTTTTCTACCTTAGTCTTTTCTCATTAAGTGCACTGTTTTGTAGGGGAGGCTGGATTTCCTGCTGCTTATCAGTGCCTCCCTTGACTAGTTTAAAAGCTTGCCAGTGAAGCATTTAAACCGATTGCTCAAAAGACTTGTTCCCTTCCTGGACAGATGCAGACCATCCTGCCAGTATAGGCTGGTGTCCCTCCAGGTGGAACCCCAGTCCCCAATGAAGCCAAACCCCTGTGCTCCACACCATTTTTTTCAACCATTCGTTAAACTGCATGGTGCAAAGTACCCTCGCCTCACCCATGCCACTGACAGGCAGCACCTCTGAGAAGAATACTGTGTATGCTACTTGTCTTAAGCCCCTCCCCAACTCTACAAAGTCCTTCTGCACTGCTCTGATCTCATGATGAGCCAAGTCATTTGTCCCTAGGTGGATAGTGACGTCCAGTTCAGACTCCCGTGCAATTGTTCTCATGATCCTAAGGATGCGCTTCCTGTCCCTCCAAGCCATGGCACCAGGCAGGCACCTTACTTCAGTTTTCCTGCCCCCAGTTCTATCCCCCTAATAACTGAGTCTCCCACCAGGAGTTGCCTCCTCCTGAGGGCCTCCCTTGTGACAGTTGTCTGCACCTCTCAGTCTCTTCATGGTGCATCCATAAGGGAACTATGCTCCCCAGAATGGTGTATGGATTGTGGAGGAACAACTGACTGGATGTGCCTCTATTCCACCACCCTTACCCTCCCTGAGCCCACTGTGGTCCAACTGCTGTGCTTTCTTCGCAACCTCTGAGGTAGTAGTGGTGGTGGCTCTGGTGCTCCTTGGATTGGGGAGGTTCCCTTGCTACTGTCCAGTGCGGCCTGAAGACTGGCAGCTTCCTCCCTCAGGGCAGATAGTTGTCTGCAAACAGGGCAGCATCTCAGCCTCCAGAAAGACTCCCGGAAGGCTGCTGCCCCACAGCCATTACATTGCACTACTCCCCACATAACTGTCTACCTTGTTTAGTTTTTTTTTTTTTTTTGTGTGTGTGATTGGTTTGTTATATAGAAATATATGTATATAATGTGTATGCTTATATTGTCAGTGCAGTGTGCTAGAGAGGATATGACAGTGATATGCACCTTGCCCTCTCGAGGAAATGATGTTAGAACCCCAGGTATAAAGGGACTATTTCCAGGGTGGGTGGGATGAGGGTGGGAAGTGTTTGAGCTAAACTGTGCCTTCACAAAACAATCGGCTAAAGGCTCTGACCTACCACTGCGATGAGTGCCTTCCGTCTGCAAGATGCTCTATCCGACAATTTGACAGAGAAAATACTCTGCTAATCAAACAGAGAAAAATCCAAACATCCAAGTCAGACACAGGTAAACCTCCCCAGACCCAAAACAGCCTGGTGACTTGTGCTCTGAAAGCAGTCAGCCCCAAAACACATCAGCTGTGCAGAAGGGCAGACACAGAAAACAGTATTCAGCCCCTGTGGGTTTAAACTCTTCCTGCACTGAAAATCTTAACAATTGTAACAAAAGTAAAGCAAGCTCCACCTCCCTCTGTTGGTTGAAAGACTGCCTTTTCTGATAATTCTAAGTTCCTTATTTCACCCTTCAGTTAGAAGTATCCTCCATCTGAAGAATATTAACTTTCCTAAGGAATCTGCTTCAAACCAAAGACAATTGTAAGGTTCACCTCCCTCTGTTGTGAGCACAACTCGCTTTCTTGCAAATCTTAAGTCCAGTGTTGCAGCTTCCAGCCAGAGGTAGCAGTGCCGCGGGGACAGCTTTACAGTGCCAGGACTTTTTCTAATTTTTTCTCCCCTTGTGTGGAGGTGGGGCATGCAGTGACACCTGTGGAGAGAGCGCGCATGCTTCCACACGCACACTCTCCAAGAGTCTGCCCCATCTCCTCCCCTTTCTGCAGTGTCAGCGCGCTGGCCCCCAGCAGCCACTAGGGGTTAGATGAGCGCCAACTGCTGATGTCCCCCACCCCGAGAAGGACAGCAGTCCCTTGACGCCAATCCTTCTCCTCCCTGCTGACCCTGGCAGCCCGTGCTCATTCCTGAACACGGTCGCCAGTATAGCGTGAGGCAGGCGCATGGCACCACTGGCCGCTCATATTACCATGTTTAAATGGTAATAACCTTTGAGAGAGTGCACGATTTTGTTGGAACATTTACTTAATCCTGGCTCATGGCTGCAAGGGTTACTTTTGGACTCATAGTTGGACTGTTATTCGTAGAACAGTCAGCTTAGACTGTTTCACCTTGTTTACTGAATTTTACATGTGGATAAATTACTCATCCCTCAAGTGCAGTAACAAAAACAGGGATACATAACAGTAAGTTACTGTAACAATGTATGTCTTGCTGTAAAGCGAGTAAAATGTACTGATGCCTGCCTGATAGATTTACTATGTAGCTTGTGTTACATAAACTCAATAAAATATCAATAAAAATAAATAATAAATAATGGGGCGGTGTGACAGGTCTCTTCTCTTCTCCCGAGGAAGGTGGTGTCCTATCACACCTCTTTCTCCCCAGCCAGCCCCAGAGGTCCAGGCCCACCGTGCCGACAAGCCGGCCAATTCAGGGATGGTAATTAAAACATTATCTCCAGTAAGTTAAAGAGCAGCTGATGCCTTTGGGAAAAATTTTAAAAACATAAGTGTTGGACACCATTCAGCTTGTATTTCATGTATCTTCAATAGATTTCTCCTCTTCGTTATTCATCACTGAAGAAATTCCCATAAAAAAGATCATCATCCTTTAGAGCTCATCTGCCCCTACAGCTTATTCCCAACTTGAAATTATAATGCTCTGTTGTGGCATTAGTCTGTTGCCTTGGGAATACCTGTGATGTCACAAGCAGAGTATTATGACATCAGGGTGGGAAGAAGCAATAGGAGCCGATGAACCTCATAGAACAACTATCCTGTTTTCATGCATATGACCTCAGTACTAAACAATGAGGATAAGAAATAGAGCTGAAAAGAAATATATAGCTACTTTGTGTCCAAATATTATGTTTTTCAAAGTTCTCAAGAAGTCAGTGGCTCTTTAAAGGGATACTCTTTTTCATACTGTTCTTTGTTGGAAACCCACATTTTGATGGCTTATTTTCTCTAAAATTCATTGATGTTGCTTATTGTTTAATCTGCCTCTTTTCTTCGCAAAACCTGAAATGCATACTGATGGCACAAGTATAGCCAACCTTGTTTTGTTTCAGAGCCTTCGTCTACTGGTACCGCATCCTTCCTCACTCAAATTCATTGGTATACTCACCCCCGACAGTGACACCAGTACGGCGACCTACATCACTGCCGACAAAATCGACATTTCGTCGACAGGTCGCTGTATTTGTGCACCAGAGGCAGGGGCACACTGTCTCCCAGTCTGCACTGCCTCCCCGAATCAACTCTGACTCTGCGAAGCCCCTCCGATAGGAAAATGGACCGGGAGTCCATCGGGAATTTTGCGGTTGACCTAGAAACATAGACTTTGATGGCACATAAGGACCACTTGGCCCACCTAGTCTGCCCATTTCCCTATCTGCAGGATAAGCTGCAGATCCTTGTTAACCAACAGTCTGTTTCTTCCTATCCCCCACAAAAATTGCCTTATGTCTGTCCCATGCATTCTTGAATTCTCCCACAGTTTTAGACCCCATAACCTCCTCGGGAAGGCTGTTCCATGTGTCCACCACCGTCTCTGTGAAAAAATACTTCCTCACATTGCCCCTGAACCCCCCCCCCCACCACCAATCTTCAAATTGTGTCCCCTTGTTCTTGCACATCTTTCTGAAAGATGCTACCCTCTTGGACTTTGTTGATTCCACTGAGGTACTTAAAAGTTTCTATCATATGTCTCTTCTCCCCTTTCCTCAAGGTATAATGACAGCTCCTTTAGTCTGTCCTCAGATGGCTTCTCTTGCAGACCCTGCACCATTTTAGTTGCCCTCCTCTGACTGCCTCTATCCTGTCTATGTCCTTGCAGGAGATGGGGTCTCCAGAACTGGATAATAGCACCACATGGGGTCTCTCCAACTGTCTGTACGGGGATAACAACTTCCTGTTTTCTGCTGGTGATGCCTCTCCTATACATCCCAGTATCCCCCAGCCCTCCCTACTGCCTTCTCATTGCTTTACTAACCAAGGTCATCTGATATGATTACCCCAGGTCCCTTTCCATTTTGTTATTACCCTCCCCAATTGTGTAATCTTCCCCTGGGTTTTTGTTTCCCAGGCGCATTATTTTGCACTTCTTTGCATTGAATCCAAGTTGCCATACTTGACCATTCCTCCAACCTTGCCAAGTCCCTTCTCATCCTTTCCATGCCTCCTTGTGTATCAACCCTGTTGGAGATCTTTGTGTCATCTGCAAAGAGGCATACTTTTCCTTCCAGTCCCTCTGCAGTGTCACTTATAAAGACATTAAAAAGGACTGGACCCAGTACTGAACCCTGCAGTACCCCACTAGTAACCCCATTTTCTTCAGAATGGACTCCATTTACAGTTACCTTCTGTGTCCTGTTGTCCAGCCAATATTTTACCCACGCTGCCACCCTGGAACCCACTCCCAGGCTGGTTAATTTGACTTAATCTTTTATGTGGGACTGTGTCAAATGCCTTGCTAAAGTCTAGGTAGGCCATGTCCACAGCCCTTCCCTGGTCTACTACTTTGGTCAGCCAGTCCAAGAAATCAATTAGATTCGTCTGACATGACCTTCCTGCTGTGAACCCAAGCTGCCCTGGGTCCTGTGCCCCACTGGCCTCTAGGTACGCAACAGTTCTTTCCTTCAGAAGTGATTCCATCACTTTCCCTACCACAGAGGTCAAACTGACAGGTCTGTAGTTTCCTACTTCTGTCTTGCTCCCATTTTTTTGAAGGAGAATCACATCTGCCTTCCTCCAGTCCTCAGGTACCACACCATCCTCCCGCGATTTGTTAAAAAGGGTAATCCATGGTTTCACTATTTCTCACCTTAATTCTTTTAGAATTCTGGGGTGAATTTCATCAGGCACCATTGCTTTGTCCACCTTCAGTTTTAGGAGTTCTTTCAGAACCCTTTCTTCTGTGAAAGGACTGGGATTGCCCCCACCCCACCCCAATCAAGAGTGCTTCTGTTAATTGCTTTAGGCTCCTGTACCATCTCTTGTTTTGTGAATGCTGAGCAGAAATATTCATTCAGTATCCCTGCTTTTTCACTGTCCCTCTCTGCCCACACACTGTCCATTATATTCAGCCTTACTATCCCTCCCTTAGTCTTTCTACGCTCGCTCCCTGATGTACCTGTAAAAGGTTTTATCCCCCTTCTTAACCGAGTTGGCTATCTCTCCCTCAGTTTGAGCCTTTCCTATTCTGACTTCCCTCCCTGCATTCTTTTGCCTTAACTGGTACAGCTGTCTGTCCTGCTCCTTCTGTGTTTCCTTATAGTTCCTGAATGCTGTCTTTTTCTCCCTGACCTTCCCCGCCACTTCTTGAGAACTATAGTGGCGCTTTCTTTCATTTTGATTTATTTGCTTCACACAAAGGCTTGTTGCCTCTATGATGGCAGTTCTGATGTTTCCCCATTGTTGCTCCACCCCTCCTAGCCTATTTGCTAGTGCTTTTCTAAGGCACCCTCCCATCTTGCCAAAGTCAGCCCTCCTGAAGTTCAGTACCCTCACTTTTGTATGGCTTGATTCTGTAGCCGAGTTTATCGTGAACCTCTCTGTTTGGTGGTCACTTGTTCCCAGATGGCAACCCACTTCTAGATCTGAGATCCTTTCACTGTCCCCATTTGAGAGTATGAGGTCTAAGATTGCTCTCTCACGAGTGGGTTCCAAAACTAGCTGTCTGAGGCATGCCACCTGTAGGGCATCGAGAATGGCCCTGCTCTTGGATGTGGCTGTAGCAAATTTGCTCCAGTTAACATCTGGCATATTCAGGTCTCCCATCAACAGTATCTCACCTTTCTCTGCCATCCTAAGAATGCCTTCTATCATATCCTTGTCCATTCCTGCCCCCTGACATTGGGGTCTGTATACAACCCAAGTATGGATTGTGTGCCATTTCCAGTCTCTAAGGTGACCCACAGTGCCTCCTCTCCTCCCTGTTTACTCTCTTGTTCAGTTGCTTTTATCCCTTCCCTTACATAGAGAGCTACTCCTCACCCTCTTTCCCCCGCCTCTCCTGTTGGTTATGTACCCTGGTATGTTAACATCCCAGTCATGGATCTCTGTGTACCATGTTTCTGTGCTTGCTACAATATCCAGGCATCCCTCTTTCATCAAGGCAACCGCATCCCTCTTTCATCAAGGCAACCAGTTCAGGGAGCTTGTTGCACAGACTGTGAGCATTGATACTCATTACCCTCCATTTTCTGATGGCCTTACCCCTTTTGCCCCATCCCTGTCCTTATTGCCTTTGTCACTTTCTCCATTTACCCCTGCCCTTCTCCCTATCGACATCTCTAACTTGATGTTTATCTCACTTACTACCCTGACTCTTTTTGGGGGCTAGGATTTCCCTGCTCCTTTCCAGTGACTCCTCCTTGGCTAGTTTAAATGCTTGCCAATGAAGCATTTAAACTTGTCACCTAGGATCCTGGTTTCCCCCCCTGGACAGATGCACACCATCACGCCAGTATAGGCCTGCATCCCTCCAGGTGGACCCCCAGTCCCCAGTGAAGCCAAATCCCTGAGCTCTGCACAGGTTTTTCAACCATTGATTGAATCCCGTGGTGTGGAGCACCCTAGCCTCGCCTACACCATAGACAGGCAGCACCTCCGAGAAGGTTACCGTGCGTGCTACTTCTCTGAGGCCCCTCCCCAACTCCACAAACTCTTCCTACACTGCTCAGATCCGTTTCTTAGGCTGGTCATTTGTCCCTAGGTGGCCAGTGACATCCAGCTCTCTCCCCTGTGCAGCTGCTCCAGCGATCCTGAGGATTTGCTCCCTGTCCCTCCCAGCCATGGCGCCAGGCAGGCACCTTACCTACCCCCCCAGTTCTACCTTCCTAACAATGGAGTCTCCCACCAGGGGTTGTTTCTTTCCCCTGTGGGGTCCCATGCCACCCTCCTGTGGGTCTCCTTTGTGGAGGTTCCCAGCATCCTTCTCCTCCTTGGTCTCCACTGCAGGTGCCTCCATAGAGGAACCACTTTGCCAGAATGGCATATGAATTGTGGAGAGGTACAGCTGGAGGGATGCGCCTCTGTTCCACCACCCTCACCCTAGCTGAGCCCACTGTGGTCCAACCGCTCCTCTTTCTTGGCAGCCTCTGAGGCAGTGGCAGTGGCCCTGGTGATCCCTGTATGGGAGAGGAGGTCCCACAAATCCTGGCCAACTCAGCCTGGAGACGAGCAACCTCTTCTCTCCGCCCATAAATTATGTTGCTGTGATGCTGGTTGATGAAATTGTTGAACCAGCATTGTAGAGCCAAATTCATCTACTGGTACCGCATCCATCCTAAACACTTGGAACTCCCCAAACAGAGCAGCCACTCATAATGTAATAGTCTCCTCTTCTCCCACTGCATCTTGAGGTGGCTTGGCTGTTTTTTTTTTTTTTTTTTTTTTCTGGGGCTGCCCAGGAAAGATGCAGTGGAGTTGACCAGGTGAATGTAAACAAACATCTATTTTTCTGTGGTAACACCAGTAGGGTGAGCAGTTGTTTTTTCACTTTTAAAAAGAAAGAATCTGAATCAAACTACAGTACTAGCTTCATCTGTGCATTTTATTTATTTACAAGTTTCACCAGGAAAGACGTACTGAGTAGACAAGCTAGTTTCTAGATGTGTCCTTGGGGGTACAGTGGGGAAAGAGACACACAGTAATACACAGCAGTACATAGAAACATAAAATTTGACGGCAGATAAGGATTGCTTGGCCCGCCCAGTCTGCCCATTTCCCTACCTAATGGATAAGCTGCAGATCCTAGCTAACCAACAGCCTACTTCTTCCACCCTTCACCCCCGAGAATTGCCTTATGTCTGTCCCATGCATTCTTGAATTCCACTACTGTTTTTAACTCTACAAGCTCCTCAGGAAGGCTGTTCCATGCATCCACAATCCTCTCCGTGAAAAAATACTTCCTCACATTACCTCTGAGCCGTCCCCCCTCTAACTTCAGATTGTGCCCCCTTGTTCTTGCACACCTCTTTTTCTGAAAGATGCTACCCTCTTGGACTTTGTTGATTCCCTTGAGGTATTTGAAAGTTTTAATCATGTCCCCCCTCTCCCTCCTCTCCTTGAGGCTATGCATATTAAGATCTTAAAGTCTCTCTTGATATGTCTTCTGGTGCAGACCCTGCACCGTTTTAGTTGCCCTCCTCTGGACTGCCTCCATCATGTCTGTGTCTTTGCAGAGATTGGGTCTCCAGAACTGCACGCAGTACTCCAGATGGGGTCTCACCAGCTGTTTGTACAGAGGGATAACAACTTCCTGTTTTCTACTGGCGATGCCTTTCCATATGCATCCCAGTATCCCACCAGCCCTGCTTACTGCCCTCTCACATTGTTTGCTCACATTTAGGTCATCTGATATAACTACCCCTAGGTCCCTTTCCATTTTTGTTGTTAGTATCTCACCCCCCCATGGTGTACTCTTCCCCTGGGTTTATGTTTCCCAGGTGCATTACTTTGCACTTTTTAGCATTGAATCTTAGCTGCCATACATTTGACCATTCCTCCAACCTTGCCAAGTCTCCTCATCCTTTCCACCTCACCTTGAGTATCAACCCTGTTGCAGATCCTTGTGTTGTCTGCAAAGAGACATACTTTTCCCTCCAGTCCCTCTGCAACGTCGCTTATAAAGACATTAAAGAGGACCGGTCATAGTACTGAACCCTGCGGTACCACACTAGTAACCCCCCTTTCTTCAGAGTGGACTCCGTTTACTATTACCCTCTGTTTCCTGTTATCCAGCCAATTTTTTTACCCAGGCTACCGTCTTGGAACCCACTCCCAGGCTGGCCAACTTGTATATTAATCTTTTGTGTGGGACTGTCAGATGCCTTGCTAAAGTTTAGGTAGGCCATGTTTACAGCCCCTCCCTGATCTACTACTTTGGTCACCCAGTCAAAGAAATCTATTAGATTTGTCTGACATGACCTTCCCGCTGTGAATCCATGCTGCCTTGGGTCCTGCGCTCCACTGGCCTCTAGGTACTCAACAGTTCTTTCCTTCAGAAGTGATTCCATCATTTTCCCAATAACTGAGGTTAAACTAACAGGTCTGTAGTTTCCTGCTTCTGCCCTGCTCCCATTTTTGTGTAGTGGAATCACATCTGCCCTCCTCCAGTCTTCAGGTACCACCCCATCCTCCCGTGATTTATTAAATAAGGTAGTCAGTGGTGTCACTAGTTCTACCCTAAGTTCTTTTAGAATTCTGGGATGAATCCCATCAGGCCCCATTGCTTTGTCCACCTTCAGTTTTAAGAGTTCTTTCAGAACCCTTTCTTCTATGAAAGGGCTGGTATCAACCCCCGATAGTTAACGTGTGGTGGTCTTGGTTTCTGTTACAGCAGCAATAATGTCAAAACTGGACATAAAGCTGGCCCGCCTGCACAGTGGTAGTGCTACCGCTTGCGACTCCAGCGACCTGAGTTCAGTAGCAAGCCCGGCTCATCGGAGGGCTGGCCAGGGGGAGAAGGATTGAGCGCCCGATGGGCTGCTCTCCTTCTCTGGGAGTGGTGGGCTGCTCTCCTCGCTGCTATACTGCTGCCACCTGGGTGACCACGGGTGGTGCTGGTGCAGCTAAGGAGGCAGAATAATAGGGAGGGGTGGGCGTTGGCCGGGGACTGGAGCGGAGGTGCGTCTCTGCATGCCTCTGTCTCATTGGTCCTCCCTGAGCGCGGACATCTGCAGGGGGCAGGGACCAGAACAAGGAAAAAGAGACTCCACGTCTGGGCCAGGCGATGGGCTACTGTGCCGAAAAAAAAAAAAAAATGACAGCAGAGAACCGGGGGCCTCCAGTGACACGCCCCTGAAGGTTCGGAAGTGGAGTATGTTCCTTTGCCCCACCGGGGCATTCAATACTAGATGCAATGGAGTGGGGGCACTAACGGAGCGATCCCCAGCCCTCTTGCAGTATGAGGAAATATTAAACCATTTATGCATAAAACAGCAACAACAAGTGGGTGATGAGACATTTTAAACTAACATTTAAAAAAAAATTATATATTATGTAGGAGGGTACTAATCTGATGAGTGAAAGATAAGTTCTAGTAAAATGAAATAAAACATTACACACATCTATGGGGGGGGGGGCGGAGTGGTCCTTGAGAAACGAGTTGAGATATGCTGGGAGGCAACATGATAGATGGGAGGAGGGAGGGCATAAATGCAGCCTGACCAACCGAGCTAGTCCTGGGCGGGATAGTTAACGTGTGGTGGTCCTGGTTTCTGGGTGAGTGATATGTAGAGGGTTTGAAAGAGATGGAGGAGATGAGATAGGCTGGGAGGGAGTGACACCAGAATTTGGCAAGAAAACTGGCACAGTGAATATGGCGCCTGTTGGATAGGGAAGGTAGAGAGCGATTTGGTAAAAGGGTGCAGTAATGGGTGCGGGGAGGACTGTCGAGAGCAAAATGGCAGAAAGAATGGAAGAGTGTCCAAGCTAGTTGGGGAAGATTTGGGAGCAACACAGTAAACAACATCTCCATAGTCAAAAAATAAGTAGGATCATTGTTCACATTCTGTGCCCTGGTTAAAAAAAAAATCATAAAATGTATTTGTTTTATTTATTTTTATTTTTAAAGTAGGGACAGTTTGATGCCTAAAGGATGTTGACAGTGTCCCTTTGAAAGTAAAAACTCAGAAAAAAATGGTCAGCCATTAAAAGGCTGGTGGAGTATGGCAGCAGTGCGTTACATGAGTTGGATGGCGTGCGGTGGATATGAGGCTGTCACCTGGCATACCATGGTGTGTAAATTTCTTCTTTCTCCTTGCTCCCCCCTCCCTCCCAGTGTATGCATGCTGTGGTGTCCTGGGGTGGGGTGCACAGCGGCATGTGACCACCCATGCTGTTAAGTGCACTTCCACCGTGTCGCAACCTGTAGCCACTCCTACCCTGCCAAACCCCTCTCCTGGAAGGGATCACGTCTCGGATGTTGCGTCAGCTTCCGTGCCATCGTCTGTTCCTGTTGTTCAAAGCTCGGGGCACAACCCCTTGTCACCTGTTTGCAGAATGGATGCCCCTTCCCTTGGCAGCATGGAGCCAGTGCTGAGCCTGTGTGTATTTCAGGAGTGCAAAGTGGGATATGTAGGCCATGCTGCGTTCTGCCAGGCGTGAAAGCTTTATTGTTTGAGGCAGTTTTACAGTAACCTGTTTTAAAACTAGGTGGCGAATTATTATTATTTTTTTTTTAATGCATAAAAATGCTTCGGTTCTGAAAAAATTAATAATTGATTTTGTTTGCCTAACTTGTTTTGTGTTTGCTTGTACAATTTATTTATCCAGACGAGCCCAGCTGAGATGCAAAACCACTCTTCATTTTGAGTGGGCCCTGCCTTGTGACGCGGAATTTAGCTTTTTTTTTTTTTTTTTTTGGCCAGCGTCGTCTTCTCTCAGGCTGCAGTTGGCTTCTTATTCACCAGCCTCTCCATCTTATTCACAGCCCAGCATATTATTCATTGGAAAACAATCTATTTAGTGAAAAATGAGTATGTAGACAAAGTAGCTACACAAGTGAAGTGTGTTGGCGCCACTAACTTACAAAACTGTTTTTACATGGCGTGCAGTCAAAACCTGTCATTAGCCTTTCTGGGGCAGGGATTGGCTACTAATGGACACAGAACATGACTCCAGAGCAAATTCACATGCATTGAAAACTTTTTTTCTATTTCAGCAGGCGTTTGGGGTGAATGTGTAATATTTTTGAACCCTTATAGTATATTTTACTAACTTATTAATTCATTTATAGATCTGTTTTATTATTGGGGTGCTTTTAATTGGTTGTATTTGCTGATAGTGGTTTATTATACTGTTCTTTGTTGCTGTAATCGTGAATCCCAAAAGTATTGCTTTATGCGTAACAAAGGTGTGCCAAACCTGCAATCAGAAAGATCCGAAGAGAAATACACTCCACCGATTAGTGTTCGCACACTGGGTCTGTAAATACAAGTTTTAATTTCACTTTTCAACAGATACAATGACTGCCAGTGTTTGAACAATCTCTACTGGTTATTAAAGCCTCAGGGCTTAAGGTCCACACTCACCCTTCATCGGGGATGACCCCTGACGAAGGGTCAGTGTGGATCCAAAGCACCGGGCCTTTTATCATTGTATCTGTTGAAGAGTAAAATTAAAACTCTTATTTACTGAGCCAGTGTGTGGACATTAATCAGTGGAGTGCGTTTTTCTTTGGATCTTACTGTAATGGTGCTCTGAGCCTGCGGGGACAGGCACCATAAATAGACTGCTGCTGCTGCTGCTACTGCTACTACAGTGTTATCTGTGAAAAATGAATGCATAGACAAGTATTGAAATGAGAGCAGTGCGTTGGGTCAGTTGCCTCAGTTTTTAAGATTCCCAAGATCCAGGCTGTGCCAAAATGTCTGAAAAGTGCATGAAATAATGTAAAATTCTAAAAAGGATTCACCGCTTTTCAGAGTGTGACATTCCTATACTTTGGATGCCCCAGAGCAGACACTTCGGGGTAAGGATACTCATATTTCCTTAGTGCCTGCCCACCAGGGCACCAAAGTCTGCTAGCTGTGTTACTGCTTTTTTCCTTTTGGCAACTATTCTCTGTGGGTTCCCCACCACCACCTCCTCAAAGACGCTACTAAGATTGAATGGGTTCTGCACGGAATCAATACATGTGCAGATGAACTCTGTATCACTTGCGCGGCTGCCGTCACAGGGCACAGCCCAGACAGAGCGAGACCTGCCTGGTTTCTAATTCCAGCACACTAGTGGAGCTGTAAGATCAGCACCAACTGTAAGCAGCAGTCGGCTCTTGGCAAAATTATTACAACACTTTTAAGTGCTTACTTTGGTATAAAAACAGATGGTCTTGTATTGACTTAGTGGGGCTAAGACTTCTGGGCCATGTTATTAGGACTTGCTGTAGGAAATGCGTTTCTTTTAAGAGACTTGAGGGATCTGGCAGTCAGGCAACAGCAGATGGATCATTTGTTTTTAAAGCCATTTTTACCGGGTGGAGGTTAAAGTTGTCCTTTTAAGGACTTTGGGCAAGCTGGGGGGGGGGGATGAATAATTGGCCACAGACATGACTCGGGGTTTTAGAAATAGTGTTTATTGACCAGTTAACAACCTACAAATGCACTGTTTGTCGAAATAGGGCGGTATTTAAATAAAGTTTATGTGCATGTATTTATTTTAATACTTTCCCCAGTAGGCAGGTAATTTATTTTATACCCTGCCACTTTTTAAATATTGCCATTGAGACACAACCTAACCCATCAGAATAACTTAATTTGTGCCAAAATCAACTGAGGGGAGTTTTTTAAATATAAGATTGTAAGTCTAATTAAATATTCATAAGTCTAGTGAGGCGCCTTATTGGCTACTGGACTGGTCATTAGCATTTTAGAAGTGACCAATCTGGCTGCCAACCAATGCTGTGCAGCATGTGTTACAACTGGAAATGTTTAGGTGGGGGAACTATCACATCTAGATAACTAGGTGGTGGAATTATTAGTAGTCAGTGGAGAAAAATGACAAGAGGTGCTGGAACTGCCAAACTGTTTTTTAAGAGGTGGCGGAACTCTGAATCTATTGGCTGCTGCCCAGTTTGACCCCTGGCAGCACGCATGACTTGCGCCACTCTAGTCAAAACCTGTAAGTATGTGTTTATATTAAAAAAAAAAAAAAAAAAAAATTCTTGCAATTGAACTTAACATCAATCGCAGTAACAACTTCGAAGCTGGTAATTTTCTTGGATTACCCATTTCCCCACCGGTCATTAAGCCCTTGGAAATGACCAGCTTCTCTGTCGTTATTACTTTATTCCATAGCGTTAAGCTACCTGATGGTGCAGCAGCACTTCAGTGCTGGCAACCCAGCTGTAGAAGTGAGGCCGTGGAGCCAGCATTGGTATGGCTGGGGAGCGCAAGCTGGCCTGAGGAGAGAGATGTCTAGGTTTCAGAGCTGAGAAGCTTGCTGCCTCGCGACAGGCAGCATTAGCCCAACATGTACTGCTGTGGACAAGGCCGCCAGAGCCATTGCCTGACATTGGGGAGGAGGGAGGACTCAAAGGACAAGGAGAAAACGTAAAAAGAAAGAAGAATGTACTTCAAGCTGTCTGAATGAGGGCCATTGGTTTCTTGGGTTCTGCACCATGCTGATCCCTGCCATCTCAGCAGGGTGGAAGGAGGAGACGGAGCTGGGGACCAGCAGGGTCCTGACAGACAGGAGCAGGTGGTGGCTTGCAGGGACAAACAATGGGATGGGGGGGGGGATGATTCCATAGCCTTGTGAAGTTAAACAACAAAAAAAAATGCATGCGAACAGAGTTGTGGTCACAGTACAGCTGTCTAATATGGCCTTAACTGAACTGTGATACTTTGAACAAATACTGAGGCTTGTTGTTGGCATATGGTGTTTGTTTGTTTAATGGCAGCGGAGGTAAACCTCTCTAGGAACATTAATGTGTATCTTGTCATTTTAAATGTAAAATCACTACCTTAAGAAACCTGTTATACAAATTCTTACCTTTCTTACAGAATTAGACCTGAAGGCAAAGTGTTGGAGACAGTAGGAGTGTTTGAAGCACCAAAGCACCATGGGAAATATGAAACGGGTCAGGTAGGAACTTTGGATGATTTTTGTTTGAGACCAACTTTATTTTTAAAGTTGCATTTTTTTTTTTTTTTGCCTGCATCCATGGTAGACTGTCACTGCTTTTGCTCCGTCCTGTTACCAGGTATCCACTTTTTACTCAAAATGATAAAATGGGCCATGAAAATCCTGTCACCTGATTGGACGAAACATGGCACATGACCATTGATTATATTCTGTTATCCATACACCTCACCTAAAGTGTATTTTTAGCAAATAAAAGCCTATTTTATAAGTGGGGTAACGCTCGCTCCGTAGTGTTGGATCACAAGGGAATAATGCACTTCTCAGGTTGTTGGTGTACTGTGCTACACCTTGTAATCAAGAACCACCTAAGGGGTGCGTTATTCCCTTACCACCACACACCTTGTTTTGCGTTATCCGTTATGAGATGCACTGAATCAGGGGCTTTGGTGATGTGTTAATGGAGCTTCCCTTCTGCTTCTACTTCTTGAGTGTCAGTATTCCTATTTTACCCTGTGGTCCCTTTCTCTGTCATGGCATGGCAGGTACTATGTTTGAAGTCATGCCATCTGTGTTGCTGATGTTGGTGTTATTCCTAGGTTTTCTGGAAAGGGTCCTCCCGCAGGTATCACTGTTCTTACTCCACTGGCCTGAAGTCTTGCAGCCCAGTGGTTAAAGTGCGAAGTCTGGGACTGGAGAGACAGATTCAGGAGTCGGTACAGTCCATGGCAAGGCTGCCCACAGGCATACCAGAGTACATACCCTGCATTCTGTAATTTGTCAACTGGCCTACCAGGCAGTAGACAGACGGGCAGCAAACTGTGGGGGAGGGGGGATTCATTGCATATCAGGCCATGGTCCATTACTTTTTGATTTATTTATAAAAATGTTTTTTTTTTTTGTTTTTTTTTTCTGTTACCCTGCCCGATTTGTTTGCTTTCCCTGATCATTTTATTTTTCTTGCAGCTATTTCTTCACAGTGTGTTTGGATACAGAGGGATTATACTGTTCCCCTGGTATGCCAGGTTGTACGACCGTGATGTCGCTTCTCCTACCTCAGATAAGTAAGGAAATTATTTGTCTCTTAAATGTTTAGCTTTAAAGATTGGAGCAAACTTTGTTCTGTCAACAAATTCTATGTTTCTCTGTAAACTATATGAACTGGTAAATATTCTAGTTTCTGGGTAAAAAGCACAAATTGCCCAGGATTTTTTTTTTATATATATATTTGTTTTTCACAGCTTGCTCTCTCAGGGTAGCCCAGCTGAGCTTAGGCATCTCATACTGAATTTTAGAGTTCAGAGGGGACTGAACCCAGGGGAGGCTAAGAAACTTGCTCAGGGCTAGACAGGGAGCCAGTGGCTCTTGTAGGATTTGAACCCTGATCTCCTGTTTTACAGGTTTATGCTCTTAACTGTTAGGCTATGCTGCTTCCCATATTAGCGCTGTGGGCACTTTTTTAATTTTTTATTTTTACAACAAACAAGGTATTCTTTTTGTTCAGCCCAGTGGCACTGAGGGTTGAGGCGCTGGACGCCACAACTCGCGCCACGCTGGTAACCCAGGTTTGGACGTGAGCCCGGGATGTCAGGGGTCGGCAGGGGAGGGGTGGGATTGAGTGTCCGGAGGACTGCTCTCCCATCCCAGGGAGGGATCCAGGGAACCACCGCTCTGTAGCGGCCCCTGGTGATGACCAGGGGCACTACTGGAGTGGTGCAGTAAGGGGTGGAGTGCGGCAGATGTCGGTGCGCTCGCGACGTCATTGCACGCTCGCACTCCAGGGCACCAAAAATAGGGAGGAAAATGGCAGCACAAAGCCCGCGGCAACTTGATAGCTACAGCCTCACTGGCCGGCGAATGCCTGGACAAAGGTGTGTGCCGGAAGTGGATCCTGGCCAGGCGAGGGGGCCCCTTTTGACAGTACAGAGGCGTATGCCAGCTGGGCATGCACAACTCCGGGGTTGGCAGCGAGGAGAAGCGGTGGCTGGAGGTAAGCAGGGACTGTAGCTGCAGGAGGATAAACATTGAGGAGAGAAAAAAAACAGATATTCTTTTCTCACATGGCCTAAGCCCAGTTCATTAACTCCATTAATTTCAATTTCTCAAGTGAACAGTAGAAACCAGTTTTGATAACCAGAACTCAGTGTGTCTTTTTCTTGTGTGGGCACTTTTCTGAGTTGTAAATTACGACACAGTAACTTCAAAGCACGTTGTGTTAGATCAAGCTATTCAGCGTGCTGCAAATTACAACAGATGTAGTGTCTGACTCAGTTTCTCTCATGCTACAATCACAGGAGCATACTTCAGTACCATCTGCACTGATACTAGTGGCACCTTAAAGGGAGAACTGCACTGAACCAGTATTTTTTCCTATAGAAGCTTTTTTTTTTCCCCCTGAACTATTACGGTTGAGAGTGGTCTCGCTTGGACCCATAGGGCATGAGAACCGCAAGTTTTTCTTTTTTTTTTTTTTTTTGTTAAATTTTGTTTTAAAATGAGCGGTTCTGATACCCAAGCGATGTGAGACCACCCTTATGGCTGAAAGAGTGGTCTCAGTAGTGGTAGTAATATATTAATGATCGCTCTCTAACAATATAGAACAATTTTGAAATCATTTTCCTGAATGTTCCATTTCTAGGGCAGCTGTGTGTGAGACATTTTTCAAAGACTAAGTGTCTGGTGCGCAGAGAAATGTTGCACTGTGAATAGTGGGGTGCACTCCCTCAGTCTGTGTGCATGCAGTTGACCAGTACCATTTTAGAACTGTACAGTGTTTGTCCCTTTCAGACACAGAGTTCTGTTGTAGAACATGGGGTGCATTGTGACAACATTGTAAGAGCTTAAGAAGGACATAATCTAAAAAAAAGATGTTCCTAGCAAGCAGTGTAAATTTGAAACGCTCAGGAACCAATACTCTGGTGCAAGTGCAGCACTTCCCCGGCACCAACGATATTCAGACTGCTAGCGCTCACTGATGGAGCAGCATTATCTGACTGTTGGTCCGTATTGGCGCAGCGCTAAGTGGATCTACGCTGTCCCAACATGGACCAGAGAGCTGCATATGGCCCACAGGATAGTACCAGGCCCCCTGTGGGCCATATTCTGCCTGAGCATACAAATGAGCCCATTGGGTATGCAAGGTGCTATATGGGCTCATTTGCATGCGGCACAGCAGCCCCTTGGGGCCTTTTTTTAGCAGAAATGAAAGCCCTGCTGTCATAGTGGTCCCCCACCCCTGATCACATATTCTACAGTTTAGTATTCCTGGTGGTATAGTGGCCTCCCCAACTCCCCTGCTCGCCCTTTCCCAGGGATTTCAATATTCCTTGGTGGCATAGTGGTCCCCTCACCCCCTTGATCACCCTTTCACATAGCTCTCAGTATTTCCTGGTGGTCCATTGGTTTCCCTTGCCCCTGTCTCCCTGATTACCACCACAAGCCGCCCTCTGTGCTGTACCGTTGTCACAGGACCGGCACTTGGGGTAATGGGGGTGCGGGGAGGGGTTCTGGGTGGGTGGAGGGGGGTCATGTACAATTGGGTGGCTGGAGGGTTCACTGGACCACCAGGGAATACTAACTGCTATGAGAACAGGTGACCAGGGGGAAGAGGAGACCCACTGGACCATCAGGGTAAACTTAAAACTGTGTGAACGAGTGATTGGGAGGGACCACTGTGCAACCAGGGAATACTGAAAGCTTATGTGATTTGGTGGGGGGGGGGTTACCAGTGGACCACTAGGGCATGCTGTCACAAAGAACAGTGGGCGATCAGGGAAGGGTGAGGGGCAGTATGGTACTGGGGTGAGGGGCAGTATGGCACTGGGGTGGGCTGCTTCAGTACAGCCACCCTGCCTTCAGGAAGTGGGAGCGCGGGCTTAGCGCCCAGTTAAAATGTGATTTGTAAGGGAGGGAGCTGTTTACCACTGAAAATGTCACTGCACTGGTGTGCATTAGGGCCCCCCCCTCCATTTGCATAGGTGTAGCAGAATTTAGCACCTTGGCACTGCTGGGATTGGGGGTGCACTTCGGGGGGGCTTCTGTCTGTGGTTCTGCCCGGACAGTTGGCACAACCCAGGGTTAGTGCCAGCACTAATCTTTGAATATTGGGGCCTCACTGTTTACTTAAAAGGCCAGTAAAGGTAGAATAATGAGACTATTGACCAGTGTATGAAAATTACCAAAAAATGACCACCTACAGACACCTCAGGCTTACAAATTTAGTGCAGTTCTCCTTTAAAGAGCCTCCAATATCACAGGAAAACACTGAAAAATGTGTTTAGACAGAATTCAGTTTAGTTTAGTTTATTGTTCTAGGAATTACTACCTTTGAGCCAGAGGCTCTTTTACAAAGGTTCCACATCAATTAGGTACAGTACAAAAGGTTACATAGATAACACAACAATTTGTGTTGTGTCAAGAGCAAGAAAACATATACAAATACATATCAAATCACTTGTGCAAAAGGACATGAGATATCAATAATCACATTATTATTACAAGAAAGAGGTCGTGCCAGATTAGGAGAAACAAATAGGGAAAAAGTCCAGAACAGAGAGGTTAAGTGAAAGGTGTGGGGAGCAGACAATAGCAGGAGAAAAGGTTTCCCAAACATGTCTTTGTCAAATAACGGAACAGGGTGGGTAGTGAGAAAATAGGAGGTTTAATCAGGGCAGTCACAGGAGCTGGAGGTGGCAAGGTGAGAGAAAAGCCTTGATTTGAAAATACCTAGAGCGGTGGAGGCAGTAATATGAGTGCTGAGGGAATTTAGCCAGCTGGGGGCACAATAGGCAAATGATCTTTGTCCCTGAGAAGTCCGGCATCGGGGGACTTGGAGAGGCTGGTGTTTTTCCAGTATGTGTCCTCTCGTTCTTCATTACGCATGACATTTGCATGAAAGCAGGATCTGTATCACATGGGCCACCCCTGCTCAGGCTGTTTGTCTGTAGGTCTAATCCATCATAACATTGTACGGGCCCTACACATATCTTTGCTTGCAAACTGCCTCTTGGATGTGCTACCTCTGAGTGTGCTCGGGCTATTGTACATGGCAGACTGGATGGACCTCTCTGCCTTTTCCTGCCAACACAGTCTACGTCTTTTGGGGCAGACGTGACCCTTGGTTGAGATGGTGACTGCAGCCGATATCACTGTGTTCTGCTTCCTTGTACTCATCAGCTTGGCTAATGTCTCAGTGTTCTGGAATTGCTAAGTAATTAAAAAAGTGAATATCTGCTGGGGAAAAGGGCTGCATTAATGTGGGACCCTACAAAAAAAAAATAGGACTATTTCGGAACACACACAAAGTAATGCACGAGTGATTTCACACATGCCCAATTTTACAGTTTATATTAAAAAAAATTTAAACATTGTTTATGTTCCCTTTGTATGGTGGGTTGACTTTCACAATGTTTGCTTACCAGTGTGGTTGGAAGAAAGGAGGGTAGGATGGGGTGTTAAGTGAGCTGGGGAAGGGGGTTGACTTAATTATGGTGTGGCTTGGCAAGAGGGAGGAATGGCTGCTATGATGGTAGGAGAAAAGGGGGTCCCTTTAAATGTTTTCACTTACAGTTTCGTACCGTGAGGTCTGAGGAGGCCCAGTACGGGAGGTGTGTGCCCGTCACTGTAGAGGGAGAGACTGGAGGGGAAGGGTTTAGTTTTCTTTTTTCATTCCCCGGACATTGCAGTCGAATGGTTAAGTCTGCAAAAGTGTCTAGATTTCAGTAGAAGGGCCTCTCAGATTTTTTCTGTTTTTGGTTACTCTACAGTAAGACCAACCCCTTCGTCCCTGTCTACTAAATATGACACAGCTCAAGTTGAACCAGCATAATATTTTGTGGTGATTTGCATATATAGCCCATGATGCTTTGCATTATGGGGTTATGTGTGATTTTATATTTCTCTGAAACTTGGCTTCCAGGCCAATACTGTTTGGGGCAACCCTTGCCTCAGTGCCCGTGCTCTAAGGTTCTTTGTTTAAATATAATATAGTTGTGTAAAGCTGACAATGAATCAGCTATGTGAGCTCTGTTACAGTTTGTAAATATGTGGTGCTTCATCAGATAAAATCTATAATTAAAGGAAAGCTGTCCTGATTGTACCCTCCGGCCCCAGCCAAACTTACCCTCCGGTTAAGCTTTTAATGTATGTTGCAACATACATTATTTAACTTTCAAAAAGTCGGAACCCGCAAGTATGGCACGCGTAGGGGAGGCTTCATTATCTGTAAAGGTGCGGTGACGCACTGCTCACTTCAGTACTTTGAGTTGCGAGAAATGCCGCAACATACATTAAAAGCTTAACCGGAGGGTAAGTTTGGCTGGGGCGGGAGGGTACAATCAGGACAGCTTTCCTTTTAAAAAAAAAAAAAAAAAAATTTCACTTACTGATATGACTGGGTAGGAGGATGAGATGGGGTGCTGCGCGAGTCGGGGGAAGGGGCTGATTTATGTGGGAGGGAGGATGGTGGTAGGGGATATTTACGTATTTGTGGTCAGAATATAATATTGTTTCAGTTGTTGGAACAAACTCACCCTTTTCTGATGTACTCTCATGACAGACAGCCTCAAATGCAGCAGTTCAGTAGCACTAGGGTTCTGTTTATGCATTGTGTGTGTGTGTTGGGGCAAGTTACTGCTCAAGTACACACAGTGAGTCAGTGGCTATGTTGGGATACACATTTTTTCCCTGCCTGCTGTAAACAAGCCTAAGCAGCTGTTGCAGTCGTTTACGGTGATCCATCTGATTGGTTGTTGCAGAGCTGCCATTAGTCGCAGTGACAGGAATGTGATTGCCACTGGTCAAGTGCTGAACGTCATTTTTATTCTGTCCCCCATCTGCGTAAGATATGTCCACCCCTGCTCCAGAAAACCAGTCTCTCTCTTTTTCCCCCACCCCTAAAATTCCATTTTCCCCTGCAGGATTTGGGGCAGCTCCTCAGTCCTGTACTTGCGCGCCCCACCCCACCCCGAGCAGTGCCTGCCTCCCATGGTTGCTTCCCTCCACAATATGATCTACTTCGGACCGCAAGAGTCCAGCTGTCAGTGCGGGTCCATGGATCGAAAAGCAGGACTTCATGTAGCCCTCGGTCCCCTTTTCTCCCTTCCCATGGCTGCCGTGAGTGTGTATATGGAAGCAGGCAGAACTCACCAGGCCACAGACCCTGCCGTTCTGTGCCACCCTGGCCTCCACCTGGTGGCAGTTAAAGGCCACGCTGACGAGCCTTCCCTCTTTTGGAGAGGAGAGCAGTCCCTCGGGCTCTCGATCCTCACCCCACCCCCAACCCTGGCTGATCCCCGGCAACCCGAGTCTGTTTCTGAACGTGGATCGCCAGCGTGGTGCGAGGAGTGGCATCCAGTGACTCAACCCTCAGCACCACTAGGCCGGCAGTGGGATAGCAGTTCTCTGTGCAACTCGCTGAACCACGCCGGCTGCCCCAGCTGCATTTGTTTTCACAATTTATTTACCCAGGATAACCCACTAGAGATGCAGTGCCACATTTTTTGTGAGGCTGTTTGTTTTATTCATGTTTACACCTTGGTGGCTGGAAGTACTGAAAGTTTTCAGTGACTTGCTTACACAGTGCGTGTATGGCGCTGGTAGGATTTGATCCTTGGAGTCCTGGTTCCCAGGCCCGTGCTCTAACCACTAGACCACACTGCCTCTGTTATTTTTATTTATTTATTTTGAAAGTCGGATTTACAACCTTTGAGTCGGACTCATTTACAAAGGTACCTCGTCGCAGGGAGGGTAGACATGGTTACAGTGTGAGATACAACAGTGGTAACATACAGGTGCAATACAGATAACAAAAAGAACACAATAGAACAGTGGTTTACGGGATAAAGATGCATGCAGTAAATAGCAATCATATAAAGTATAGCAATAGTAGAAGTCACAGCCCTGGTCGTTCCGAGGAAATACCTAAGTGGAAGGGTGGGGGGAGAAACAGGGGTGAGGAAGAGAGGGAAAAAAAGGGGGGGGGGCAGTCCAACAGACATTGTCAAGGCTGTGGGCAAGAAACGGGGAGGGACCCCAACATTAGGTTGATTAAGGGCAATTGCAGCTTTGGGCGCCAAAGAGGTGGTTACAGAGAGCGACTTTAAAGGGACCAATTTTGGTAGACTTAGTGACAGAGAGCGGAAGGGAGTTGAACCATGTGGGGGCGCGGTAGTGGAAGGACCTTTTGGCTAGGGAGGTCTTGGTACGGGGCACCAGAAAGGTGGCCTTAACTGAGCTACGGGTGGCAACAGATGGAGACGCAAGCTGCAGGGACACGGTGACCCCTGGGGGTGGGGAGTCCTAGCCGGGATTTTTTGGCAAGTAAGCAGGTTTGGTAGCGCAGGCGCTCCTCCAAGGTGAGCAGGTTGGCGGTGGAGCAGGCAAGTATGGGTGTGGAGGGCTGCACTGGTCAGGAGCCTGCAGGCCTTGTTTATCGAAGTCTGGATTCTGGTGAGGGCGGTATTGTCGGCCACAGCGTAGATAGGTAGGCCGTAGTCCACTAGGGACAGGACGGAGGACTTGATGGCCAGTTGGAGTGCGGTTTGGGGGAGGCAATCTCTGTGGCGATAGAGAAGGCCAATCCGAGAGTTGATGGCTGAGGACAGGGTATTGATGTGGGTGTGGAATGTAAGAGCCGAGTCGAATGTGATGCCCAGGTACTTGTAGGATGATACCTGCTCGAGAGGGTGAGCATTACTGGGGAGAATGCAGAGGGGGCATTTTTGGCCTTATTCTGATGATGCGAAAAAAGCATAGATTTGTTTTTTTTGAGGTTAATGACCAGCCGGTGGTCAAGGAACCACTTTTCGGCTTGGTTAAATGTGTGCTGCAGGGATTCCTGTAGAGGTGCGGGATCAGGGTGGGAGGCAAGGAGAACTGCATCGTCGGCATAGAGTACCGTATTGCCCGACCAGGAGCTGGGGAGGGTATTGAGAAATAGGCTGAACAGAACGGGGCCCAGGATCAAACCCTGGGGGACCCCCGAGCGAACGGGCAGGGTATTGGACAGGGTGCCGTTTACCTTCACGCACTGTGATCTGGCAGAGAGGTAACTGGTGAACCAAGCCAGTGGGCCAGGGGAGAAGCCAAGTTGGTGGAGGGAGTCAAGTAGGATGGGGTGACAGACAGTGTCAGAGGCCTTGGAGAGGTCAATGAACACTGCACCCACGACATGACCAGAATCGACAGCAGAGTGGAGGTGCTGGGAGAACTCCAGGAGGGCTGTAGTGGTGCTGCGTCCAGGGCAGAATCCATGTTGTTCTAGACACAGCAGGTCGTATTTGGCCAGATACTCTGAGAGCTGAATGGCCACTATTTTTTTCTAGTGCTTTGGAGAGAGGGGGGAGAATGGAGATGGGCCTGAAATTGTTTGGGGAGGTTCCCTCTCCACTGTTATGGATAGGGGTGATTTCTGCAGTTTTCCAGGCACTGGGAACTTGACAAAGACATAGTGACCGGTTTAAAAGGTTGGTGAGAGGGGCTAGTACAGTATCTAGGACTAATCGGAGAATCCTGGAGTCCAGGGGATCACAGCTGGGGTTGTTACTAGTTAAGGCTTTTTGCAGATGAGGCCTTACTTCAAGGAGTGATATGGCACGCAGGTAGAAAGGGGGGAGATCCGAGATAGGGTCGAAAAAGTAGTTGGGGAAGACGGAGCTTAGATCTGAGAAAGCCATACTGAGGCACTCGGCTATGCAGGGAGGATCAGTAGTGATGGTACCGTCTATGGAGATTAGTGATGGTGGGGGGAGCGCGTCTTTTCATTGAGCTCTTTCATATTGTCCCAGAAGGCACGGGATGAGCCCCAAGTGGATTCAAGGGTGGCTTGGTAATATTTGGCCTTAGCCTGCCTTATAGCCCAGGTGCACTTGTTACGTGCGGCATTATAGGCTTGTCTGTCAGTCAGTTTGCCTGTCTCGACAGCAATATGCCAGAGATTATCTTTGTTTCAGTGTTTGGATGAGGGATGGGGAGATCCATGGTGCGTTGTGTTTCTTGGTACGGATTCTGGTCGGGGGGGGGGCGAAAAGGTCGCAGGCCTTGCTGAAGGCACTGGAGAAATAGGCTAGGGCAGAGTCAGTATCCGTTGCGAGTAGGATTGGGGACCAGTTAAGCTGGGCTAGGTGTGTTTTTAGCTTTCTGAGACCCCCGGGGCAAAAGCACCGGCTCGAGGTGACCTGGGACACTGGTTTTGGTGTGGGGATCACCAGTGGCAGAGGACAGGAGAATGGTCACTAAGAGAGTCTGGTAGAACATTAATATCCCTGATTTTTATTGGGGCGGTTCGACAGAATTACATCTAGGAGGATGCTGAAGCCTCCTGACTAGTTAAATCTACTGGGGGAGGTAACTAGTTGGGTCATATCTAGGGCAGCGAAGGAGTCCCTGATATGGGGGGCAGTGGTACTCAGCCAATTAACATTAAGGTCACCTAGGATGAGCTGCTCCGCCTTGTGTGGGAGTGTGGTGAGGTCATCAATGAGGATGGGCAGCTGGTCCCTGGTCCCCGGGGGTATATAAGAGACTGTGAGAAAAAGAGGGCCCTTGGCTGGGTCAGGGGTAACCTTGAGGGTGAGGGCTTGGGCACTAAAACCGAGCTTGGGGGCAGGAAGAGCATGGCCTAAAGGCGTGTCACGCATGAAGACTGCACACCCACCACCACGTTTGCCTATATTATGATAACTAAAACTAGTAAAATTAACCCATGTGAGACAAACTGTTGTTTTATTTTCTCTTTCTGCAGAACAGACAGTACAGGAGGACATACCTCTAAAGAGGTGAAAGGCAAAACACATACATACTATCAGGTGTTGATAGACTCCAGGGACTGTCCGCACATAGTAAGTCCTTTTACTGCTCTTTGTTGTTTTTATTTTTGCTCAATATGTCTTCTCAACAGAATGTCCCTGAAGTACAGCCAATTAAGCAAAAAAACACAGCGGGGCGTGTAGGCAGTAGCAGTTTCATCTTTCCCGGGACTCTTCAGTGTGCCTCATATCTATCTTAACTTGGTGGTTTGCTAACATTTTTAGCTTTTGCAATATGTCTTTGGCACCACGCACTCCTGCTTTAAAGCATAGTAAGTCTAAATTCTGTCATGGTGATTTGCATATACATCCCATGATGCTTTGCATTATTGGGGTATGTGTGATTTTGTATTTCTATGCAGGTAACCCATGTCTCCAGGTTTTTGGGGTGAGCTTCTTCGTCTTTTCAGATTGCTATTCTTCTCCCCCAATCTTGCAATCTGGGGATTGCCAGGAGGATTGGTGAGCTGCTGTTTTCACAGCAGATGCCAGTGTCGCTCCTTGACCAGCCAGCAGCAGATACATGAATGCCCAGGAGCCAACAACTTTACTTTTTATTTATTGATATCTTGGGTTACAGCACCTTTGAGCTGGTACCTCATTTACAAAGGTTCCACGTCATTTGTGTACAAACTTACAAAACACATACAGGTCAGTTAGGTTTTGTTACATAAAACGTAGGAATGACACATTCCACGTCCAGAGATATTCAAGACAAAGACAAAAAACATAAAAGTAAATCAGTAATAATGGAAGGACATACTGTGGGTTGCATTACAAAGGAAAAGCATTTACACCAAGTAGCAGTCATATCACCATATAAGTGGTAAGGTAATGAGGTGGATTACACTTCAGTGAAAAAGCTCACACACTGAGCGGCTCGGTAAATCAGTATGTGCAGTGCTTGCTGTAGAATCGGAGGTAGGGTATAATAGGGTACATGATGGTTTATGAAATGAAATACAGGTTCTACAAATACTTGGGTAGAAGGGTTGAACAAGATGGGTTACGGTAGGAAACTTTAGAAGGCAGAGAGTGCATGGAACAGGGGGAGGTCAGAAAGGGGAGATGACAGTGCAGCAGGGTAAAGACAAGTTAGGGAGGAAGCCTGTCCCCTGGGAGGCAGTTGTCAAGTAGGGTTGGTATTGGCTTGGCAAGGGGAGGTGGGAGGTTGTTGGTGGGAGGGAACTGGGGGGTTGTTGGGGGAGAATGGCTAAGATGTGGAGGTGAATAGGTAGGGAGGATGGGGGAGGAGTAAAGGGACTCCACGATGTGCCAGCCTTGGTGTGAGATTCCAGAACTTGCATGCAAACTCTGGTGTCCCGTGTGGAGTTGTGGTGTGCTGCCACCACATCCATGGGCCAGCCCCAGGTCTTACAGTATAAACTGCACTTACAATGATAACTCCTTAGTCTCCCCCTTTTTTTTTCTGCACTGCATGAGTTCTGCCAAAGGATTTGGGGTACAATCTGTGTGAAGGATATATTATGGAATACAGTTGGTACTGTGTTTTGGTTTTTTTTTGTTTAGGAGTCTCCTTTTAAGAGAGGTTCCAGGTTTCTACAGAACCATTACTGTTAACATCAGTCTGAGTGTATTCTCATAAGATTAAACTATCTGAATTTCTGGACATTCCATTCTGTATTACCGATATCTGCCTGACAACAGACTCGTTACCCCTTCAGACTTCATCTGTTCTTGCTGCCTTTTCATCAGAAAAAAGCCGGCCCCCCAGCATGACGATCTGCTCTGCCGCAGCTGTCTCCACTGCCTTCAACGTCCGCTTGGGGGGGGGGGCCTGCTCCGTGGCCCCAATTCAGGGCAACCAGGCTCACGACAATAGTGTCTGTTGGGAGGGAAGCCCTCCTGGCGCCCCGGAGGGCAAGCCTGGGCATGGGGAGGGACGCATGGGGGCGGGTCCAAGGATTGGGGAGAACTGGAACAAAAAGTAGTTCTCTGACATCAGAATCCTATCTGTGGCAACAGGTTCTCATGTCAGAAATAATTATGACCTCACAGCTGGTATAAGCAACTTGAGCAGATAAGCTCCTTGAGCAGGGTGGAAGCGGTCCAGACGAGGGCTACCATAATGGTGCAGGGATAAAAAGAAGCTATATGACTAAAGGCTGTGGGATCTCAACATGTATTCCCTGGAGGAGAGAAATGGGGGGTAGGGGAGAGATATGATTGAGACCTATAAATACCTCACGGGTGAACAAGGTTGAGGAGGGGGGTCTCTTTCATGTGAGAAGGAGAACTGGAACATGAAGGCTTGCTGTGAAGCTTTGGTGGGGGGATTAAGAGGGGTGTAAGGAAAGACTTTTTTTTTTTTTACAATTCTGTTCATTCACCAGGCCCCATAGGACTCTTTCTGACAGGACCTAGATACTCACCCTGTAACCGCTCACTGAGATCTCCTCACCTTGTCTCTGACCCAAGCATCCCTTCTCTGCTTCTCCGAGTCATCATCCCTTCAGCTCTGAACACCCCCCTCCCCCCCGAGGTGGGGCCACCATCACCTGACTAGCTCTCTATTTATAATCTAGAGTGCGGTCAGAGAGCAAGGAGGACCCAGAGGCCGGCTTGGCAGATCCAGCATTGAGCGTGTTGGGCGGTCCTGTTCCTGTCGTCTCCTTCCTGTGTACCTGCTTTTAGAGTTGTCCCTGGAGTTCAGCTGTGCAATGACATCTGGATGGCGAGCTGTCGACATCCGCCTCACTCCACCCCATAGTTGGCTCCATTTGCAGCCGTACCGCCGGTCTCCACTGGGGCAACTGCTGCTTTGGAGACTCCCTGGATCCCTCCCCAGGGAGAGGAGAGCTGTCCTAGGACCCTTAATCCTCTGCTGCCCCCCCGGTGACCCAAGCTCGTTCCTGAACTTGGGTTGCCGGTGTGTCGCAAGGTGTGGCATCCAGCACCACAACCCTTGGTGCCATCGGGCCAGCCTGAGGAAATACTTCTTAACAGAAAAGGTCATGGATGACTGGATCAGCCTGGCAAGGTGTGGGGGGGGGGTGAGAAGGCAGTGGGGAGCTTCAAGCATGCATGGGAGAGGCACACTGGCAAAATAAGTAGAGAGGAGAGGGACACTGGAGGGACACCGGTGACTAAATAGGGTCATAATGTTGGAATAGACGGGGAAAAATAGGGCACACTGGTTGGGCCTACGGACCTTTTTCAGCCGACAAATTCTGTGTTTCTAGATTGTTTGTTTAAAAGAATAAAATGGTTGGTTTTAATTTTTAATGGAACCTTCTTTATAATAAATAGAAGGTCACAAAACTCGGATTTGGTGGGAATTTCCTGTAACCTATTTATGCTGATGTAAACTGAGTTCTTGGCTGGAAATCGGAAAATCCCAGTTTGTGTTGCGAACAAAAGCTTTATATAGTCTGTCTCTCATGAGCTTATATGTTGATATTGTATTTTTCTCCGAGAAAAGAACTGAGGAAGGGGGCATTTGTCGAACAATATAAGTATATGTACTTTTTCCTTTTCTACCCTTTGATTTGTCTCTACATTTTTGTTTAAATCATTGCAGTTATTCATTCTGGGGAGCTTGGGAGGTTGAGGGGGGAGGGGAGGATTGCGTTACAAGGAGGGCTGACATCTGAGAGTATTGTGGGGGCACCACAGAGAAGGAACAGTGGGGCAAGGGAGAGGTCCGGGGGAGGAGGCACAGTAGGCAGGAAGCCAGTTGATGGGTGTACTTGAGGAGGAGCAGCAGTAGGCAGGAGGAAACGCACAATAAGGCAAAGGGAGGAGGGAACGTGTTTGCTGTATTAGCAACACGTGGGAAAGAGGATGCAGGAGGAGATTGCACAAGGGATAGTGCTCACAAAGAGAAGGGAGAGATGGGCATTACTAGTGGAGAGACTGGGTATGGCATGGCAGGGGTTGGGATAATACTCAGAGAGGTGAGGAGGGAGCGGAAGGTTGGCAGTCAAACAGGAGGAGGGGGAGGAGTCTCAATTGAGAAGGGCAGGGAGGAAGACACTGGGACACGCTGTAAAAGCATCATCTTGAGTGGCCCCAGAAATGAGAACCTGGGTGGGGGGGGTGGCGACGGGCACAAGGAAAGAGGAGGGAGGTGTACTAGTGTTGGGGGACTCCATACTCAAGGGGATCAGATGGGGCAGCAAGGGGGAGAGGCACAGTTAGATATGGGTGGAGTCCATACCAGGGTTAAAGGCAGACAAGGCAGGACAGGCAATCCTAAGGTGCATAAGGAGGGGTAGGAGGAAACCACACATTGTGGTACATGTGGGGACAAATGACCTAGTGGGGGAAACAGTGGAGGTAACAAAGGAGAGGAGTGAGGAAGTTCAAAGGTTTTTTGAGGAGACTGTGGCATTCTCCGACGTGCTCCCAGTACCCTGAGCAAGCACAGTGAGAAAGGAAAGGATTAGGGAGCTGAACACATGGTTGGTAGAATGGTGTCAAACTAAGGGATATGGGGTTGTGGGTGGCTGGGACAGTACCTGGGATAATAAGTCTGTTTTCAAGGGATAAGCTTCACCTGAGTAGGGAGGAGAAGGAGGTATTAAAGCAAAGACTAGGGAGGTATATTGCAACAAAGGTGGATTTAAACTAGATTGGGGGGGTGGCAAGTGGACAGCAGGTAGGCAGGGATCTGATAGAGTGGAGCCTACCACCTAGGCTAGCAGGGAAGGACTCTGTGTAGCCAAAAAAGGAGGGAGTAGAAGGAAGGAAATGGAGGCCAATGAAGGGAAGGGGGCAGGATGGAGGGTGGTCTCGCTGAATGCTAGAAGCTTAGGAAACAAATCTACTGAGCTACAGGCACTCTTAGCAGTGTGGAGGGGTGGATATTGCAGCTGTTACAGAAACGTGGGCAACTGAGCACCAGGACTGGAATCTGGCAATCCAAGAATACAAAGTATACAGGAAGGACTGTAAGGAAGGGTGGGGTGGCAGTGTATGTGAGGGACGGGATCAAATGCACAAGGGACGAGGGGGAAGAAAGGAGAACGGAGGCAATCTGGCTGCAGCTCCTAGACTCAAGGGATAGGAAACTGAGGTTTGGGGTGGTATACAGGCTACCATCCCAGTCTGAGGAGCTAGACGGGGAGTTAGCAGGACAAATCAGAAAGGTATGTAGAAAAGGGAAGGTGGTCATCGTGGGGGAATTTCAGTTTGCCGGGGGTTGTCTGGAGCATTCCAATCACCTCCAGTGCTAGGGAGCAAGTGCTTCTGGATGCAATCCAGGAGGGTCTCCTGACACAGTTGGTTATTGTACCTGCTAGGCTAAAGAACACTTTAGATCTGGTGTTGTCGAATGGGGAGGTGGTAAGGGCAATGAAGGTGGAGGACCCACTAGCTGACAGCAGTCACCAAACGTTGTGGTTTAATATCACGATGTACGGGGAGCCAGAGAGATCAGTTACTCGGGTAGTAAACTTCAGGGGGGCAGACTTTGGGAGGATGCAGGAAGTACTGAAAGGGAAACTAGAGAGCATAAGGCAGGAGATGGATGCAGAGCAGAAATGGGATATTATTAAAAGGGGATTACAGAGGTAACAGAAGCCTGCACCAAGACACAGAGCAAAAAAACCATGCTGGTTGAACATAGTGTGGGTGGTGAGAGTAAAATGGGAGGTGCACCAGCGGTAGAGAAGGTCAGGGAAGGAAGTGGACAGGGAGGAGTATGCAAGATGGTCCAGGTAGGTGACCAGAAAAGTGAGAGATGCCAAGGCCCAGAGGGAGCTGAGATGAGCGTAAGGAATTAACGGGGATTTTCAGATACATCAGGAGAAAAAAAGTGCAAGGAGACAATAGTGAAGATAAAAAGGGGTGAGGGAGGACGGAAAAGGTGAGGAGCAGGCAGAAGCACTGAATGAATACTTTTGTTCGGTGTTCACGGAAGAAAGGGGACCGCTACCACCATGGGCTGGGGTGGGACAGGGAGAGGAGGCAACAGATGGAAGAATTGAGGCAAGTAGAGTCCTAGAGAGACTGAGAGCACTGAAGGTAGACAGGGTACCAGGGCCAGATGGTATCTACCCCAGGGTGCTGAGGGAGATGGTGGAGGTGTTGGCAGAGCCGCTGGCAGATCTGTACAGCAGCTCACTGGCATCGGGATGTGTGTCACTGGACTGGAGGATGGCACATGTAGTACCATTACACAAGAGCGGACCAGGGGATGAACCGGGTAATTATACTAACATACTAAAATGCCAGCAGAATAGGCCTAACGGTCTTTCATGTCTGCTCCTTTGGTCAGCCCCCTCTCTGGGAGCTGACCTTGCTGCTTCCCTCTCCCTCTCTGGCTTCTCTCTTCCCAGATATTCTCGCTGCACTGGTTTTTGCTTCTAGAACCCTTCCCCTGTACCTGTCCCACCCCCTCTTGAACCCCTCCACTGTCTCTGCCTCCTCCAGTCCCCTGGGCAGCGCATTCCATGGCTCCATGATCTTCTCAGTGAAGTAACACCTCCTCCTTTCTCCCCTGACTCTCCCTCCCCCCCTTCAGCTTTCACCCATGCCCTAGTTGCCCCCCCCCTTTCCTTTGGAGTGCCCTGACTGCTCCTCTCCTGTTTATCCCCTTCATGTACCTGAAGCCCTCTATCATGTCCCCTGGTCCCTTCTCTCTTCCAATGTGTACATATTTAGCTATTTGAGCCTCTCCCTATAGGTCCTTTTCCCCCAAGCCCCAAATCATTTTGGTTGCCCTCCTCTGGACCCTCCCCAGGAGTTCAATGTCCCTCTTTAAATGTGGCCTCCAAAGCTGCACGCAGTATTCGAGGTGCAGCCTCGCCAAGTAGTTACACAGTGGGAGTATCACTTCCCTCCTTCTGGAGGTTAGCCCCCAGCGATGCATCCAAGCATCCTGTTGGCCTATGCCGCTGACCTCCTACAAGTCTCCGAGTTGTTCATCTTGACATCCACCACCCCCAGGTCCCTCTCTGCCATCGAGACTTGTAGCATTTCTACCCTGAGGGTGTACACTTGGCCCGTGTTTCTGGCTCCGAGGTGCAGTACCTTGCATTTCCCTGCATTGAACCTCAGCTTCTGCTTTCTAGACCACCTTTCCAGAGCCTCCAGGTCCCCCTGTAGGGCCACCCTCCCTTCCCCTCCTCCCCATCCACTACCACACCCAGTTTTGAGTCATCCGCAAAGAGACTCATCTCACTCCTGATACCCTTCCTTATGTCAGAGACATAGGCGGTGCACAGGAGGGGCCCAGGGACTGATCCCTGAGGGACTCCACTAATGACCCTCCTTGAGGATGAGACTATCCTGCCAACCACGACCCTCTGGGTCCGGTTCTGGAGCCAATTGCCTATCCATCTGATCATCTGGTTCCCCACCCCCATTTCTCCCAGATTATCCAGCAGGCCCCCATGAGGAACAGAGTCAAACGCCTTGCTGAAGTCAAGAAAGAGGACGTCCACTGGTCTACCTAGGTCCAAGGCACTCGTCACCCAGTCATAGAACTCCACAAGGTTTGTCTGACATGATTTCCCTGGGACGAATCCATGCTGTCTATCGTCCAGGCACCCCAAACTTTCCAGGTCCCCACCCCAGTCTCTCCTTGACAATGCCCTCCATCACCTTGCCCACCACCGATGTCAGGCTGACGGGCCTGTAGTTCCCTGCCCACCTCCCTTGATTCCCCTTGTGGATAGGCACTATATGTGCCACCTTCCAGTCCTGGGGCACCCACTGTCCTCAGAGAGATGCTGAAGAGCTCCCGCCAGTTCCTTCCAGCAGTCTGGGATGTAATTTATCCGGCCCTGGTGCTTCCTCCGTCTTATGGACCTGAGGCTTCCCTCACACTCTCTGCTGTGATTTCCACCTCCACTATCTCTTCTCCCTGCTTTGCCTCCCCACCTGCCAGTGCTGCCCCTGCCCGATGGGTAAGGGTCCCTCCCTCCTCAGTTTCACCGCCTCCTCCCATGTATGATGCAGCCCCCCACACACACACACATTTCCTTGGTGCTAATTGAGGTGAAGTACTCATTTAGTACCTCAGCCTGCTCCCCCGGGTCTTGTGCCCATCCCTCCCGGTTTAATCCTGCTAATCTGCCGCTTCACCCTTCGTTTTTCCCCAATGTATCTAAAGAACCCCTTGTTCCCTCTCCTAATTTATCTGGCCAGGTTCTGCTCCTTCCTTGCCTTAGCTGCCCTCCCCACCCTGGTGGCCTTTCTGGCCATCAGCTCTACATCCCTTTGGTCCCTTTCACTCCTTGAGCACTTGAATTGCCTATTAGGCCACCTTCTTTCCCCTCACCACCTCCTGAACCTCCCTGGTCCACCAGCAGGGTTTTCGGGCCCTACCGCATTTTTGTCTTACTCTTGCGCAGGCGCTGGTAGCATCCTGTACCCCCCTTCTGATGATTTCCCACCTACTGTCAGCGTCCATGTCTGGCCCAATCCCATCCAAGTGCTCCTTAAGGATCCTTCCCATTTCTTTTAAATCTGCCCCCCTGAAGTCTGTTACCTCAGTCTTTGTGCAGCCTTCTTCCCCTCCTAGTTTCAGGCAGAACCAGACCCATGGCATGGTCGCTCCCCAGCGGGTCCCTTACCTCCAGGCCCCCAATCTGGTCACTGTCTGCCAGGACCACATCCAGTATCCACTCCTCTCTGGTCGGTTCCCCCACCTGCTGAGTTAGGAACGCGTCCTGAGAGACATCCAACAACCTCTGATCTTGCTTCGAGAGGGCTCTTGCAGTAGGTAATTACATATAGGACTGACGCCGGCAGGTGTCAGGACCCCACGGAAAAATTTCTAGCTAGCAGTTTCTGGCAGGGAACAGTCCCCATGTCAGGTGACCGACTTCATGCGACGTCAGTATAAAGGTGCGGTTCCCCATGCCCGCCTTCTAGTTCTTTCCCGCCGTTAGCTCATGTCAGTGCCTCGCGGTAAAGTTCAACGCTCGTCGGCCTCAGTCATCTGTAGTTTTTACAGAATTATTTTCAATTTTTTGAATTTTTGTCAGGTATTCGTCAGTGTATGTCGCCCCCTACACCCTCTGAGCACAATGGCCACTGAGAATGTCAGTCTCCCAGTCCGTTCCTGGCAAGTTTAAGTCCCCCAACACTACCACTCTTCCCCTTCCCAATCTGCAGTGTCTCCCAACATCTGCTACCAGACTCTCCTCCAGCTCCTCCGCCAGCGCAGGGGGTCTATACACCACTCCTATTTTTACTTTCTTGCCCCACCTTGTTATCAAGGTGACCCAAATCACCTCCATAGTTCCCTCCGCCTCCTCCACTCCTCCTATGGCAATGCAGTTTTTGACTATTATTGCTACCCCTTCTCCCCTTCCCTCCCCCCTGTCCTTCCTGAACATGGTGTAACCCTCCAGGTCTGGGTCCCAGTGGTGCCCTGCAGTGGCCCAGGTCTCAGTGACCACTGCCACATCAACCTCTCCCTCAGTTAGCATCGCCTGGAGCTCAGGCGTTTTATTGCCCAAGCTCCTGGCATTTAGCAGGACTACCTTCCACCCTTTCCCTATGCTTCCATTTCCCTGCTTATGTTCCCTTGGGGATTCTGTCTTCCCCTGGTCCGCACCTTACCTGTCTGCCTTTTTCTGCATTCCTCCAGCTCCCCGGGGGGGTGGAGACAGAGTCCCTCCTTTATCGCACCCCCTTCGACAGCCTTTTATCACCCGGTAAGTCTCACCTCCATAGTGTGCAAACTCATGGAGACAATACTAAAGGAAAAACTGGTGTTGTACCTGGAGGACAGTGGCCTCCAGGATGTGAGGCAGCATGGGTTTGTTTCAGGGAAGTCTTGTCAAACCAGCCTGATACAATATTATGACTGGGTGACAGATAACCTGGATAAGGGTCATGCGGTGGATGTTCTTTACTTGGACTTCAGCAAGGCCTTCGATTTGATGCCTCATGGGCGGCTTGGGGGAAGCTAACTTGGGTGAGGTAGGGCCAAAAAATGATGACCTGGATTACAAGCTGGCTGAATGGGAGGTTGCAATGGGTGGTGGTGAGAGGGGAGCTCTCAACTCCAAGGCCAGTGACGAGTGGTGTGCCACAGGGCTCTGTGTTGGGGCCAGTATTGTTTGGGTTCTTCATATCAGACATTGCACACGGGGTGGTGAGCAAGATAAGTCTGTTCGCTGATGACACCAACATCGGAGCAGTGGTGAATGGAGAGGAGGGCCTCCACTCCTCCTATGGAAACGGCTGCAAGGGGATCTAAGCAAGTTAGAGGAGTGGTCAGAGAGGTGGCAGCTGGGGTTCAATGCAAAGAATTGTAAGGCTATGCACTTTGGGGTGAAGAATCCAAGGAGAGAGTACTGGCTGGGAGGGGTTAAGCTGGGGATCACTGAGGAGGAGAAGGACCTAGGGGTAATAACAGGGACCATGGACAACACTGCCCAGTGCAGGAGAGTGGCTGCAAAAGCGAACAAAATGCTGGGTGCATAGCGAGGGGTTTTTAGTCCAGGAGAAGAAAGGTGATCTTGCCCTTCTACAGGTTGCTGGTAAGGCCATACTTAGAGTATTGTGTGCAGTTTTGGAGGCCATACCTAAAGCGTGATATCAGGCTACTGGAGGGGGTGCAGAGCAGGGTAACAAAGATATGTGGAATGTAGGGGAGAGACTATGACAGCAAGCTGGGAGACCTGAATATGTACACCCTGGAGGACAGAAGGGACAAGGGGGACATGATAGAGACATTCAAGTATCTGAGGGGAATCAGTAAGGATGGGGCAGATGGGGTCTTTAAGTTAAGGAGGGGGAGGGTCACTAGGGGTCATGCGCTAAGAATGGGGGGGGAAGATTTAGGAAGGAAATGAGGAGACACTATTTCACAGAGAGGGTAGTAGCAAAATGGAACGCCCTACCAGAATGGGTGGTGGTATGTAAATCTGTGAACAGTTTCAAAAGGGCATGGGACAGGGAACAGGGGAGAGTGAGGGTGGGGGAGGTGGAGAGTGGCAGTGGGATGACAAATGGGAGGGGGTGGGGCAGCTGCAAACTAGGGGTGTTGGCTGCACACTCGAGCAGACTGGGACTGGGTGGTCTGTTTCTGCTGGCACATTCGTATGGCTCGTATTTATTTTTGTAAATATAATTTTTATTAAAAATAATTTTTTCCAACTTTACATAGTCACAGTTCCATTCATTATTAAACATGCTCTTAATTAATTTGGCAGGAGTATATATTATACAGTAGTGCATAGTGGCGGAGGTCAGTACACATTCTTACACCAGCAGAACATTTCATTCATTTGCATTTTACTTCTATCATAGTCTGGTCATTCTCCGTGGCCCTCTGCCTTCCTCTTCCCACCTACCCTACAGGTCCCAGGAACTCCCCTCCCTCTCCCCTATCTGTATAGTAAGGCCCAACCTGCGGGTGAGCTTCCCTTGTATTGCCCTTAAAAGGGGGGATAAGGAAGCCCAAGGGATCCCATAAACTTCATCTTTGTGTTCTAAGGGACAAATCCCGGGTCCTTAGCCATGGCATATATGAACCACCTGCTCCATTTCATTGAACATAGTGCTGCCTTATTCAGGGAGTAAGTGATCCTCTCTGCTTTATAGACACCATTTACTATGGATCTCCAAGATTCTATGGTAGGGACCGTAGTAGTGAGCCAGCATTTAGTTATTGCCTTTTTCTCAGCAAGCAACATGATTCCCAACAGGGGGTCATTGTACGGGCCTCTTAATTCTCTGGGGGGGGGGATACATGTAGCAGAAACAGCTTCCCTGTCCATGGAATCCCCAGGCCCCACATTTCCGCCAAATCTCTCCGAAGGATCTCCAAAAATGGTTGCAATTTAGGGCACAGCCAAAAAATGTGTGAATGGTGGGCAGACATCTCCCCACATTGGCGCCAACAGGAGGCCGATGTGGCAACCCTGAAGTGAGAGGTAATGGCCGGGTGCGAAAATACCCAATGAAAAAGCTGCCAGGCAAAAGTCAGCCACATGTGTGTGCAGGTAAGTTTTGGAGGAGGTATGGCAACTGAATCCCATGTTTCCCTAGTGAGGTGGATTCCCAATTCAGAATTCCACCTTCCATAATTAGGTATGTGTGTTCTCCCCTGAGGTCTCCATCAGTGATTTATATATGACCGAGATGGCATGTGGTAAGTCATTAGTTCGGAGCACCTGCAGCAGCAACTTCATCAGGTGTGGGTATCCCTCTGCGTTATTTACAGTGGTGAGGAGGGAGCTGATATAGTGTCGTATTTGTAGGTATCAAAAAAAGTCTATGCGCCGTAGTCCAAACTCCTGTTGGATCTCCAAAAATGTTTTAAGTTGCGGTCCCTTGAGGAACTGTGTTAGGTTATTGAAGTGTAAATGTCTCCATTCACTGAAGGTGTGATTGATTCGTCTGGGGTGAAAGTCTTCTAAAAGGCCTATTGGGGTTAGTAAAACTAGGTATGGGGTGAGTTGCAGGGCTTTGCAAATAGCGTCCAGGCCTGGAATTGATGTTGGATCCAGGGGTTCATGGCACTCTCTGGGGTTGGTAAAACAGTGCTTGTTCCCACTTTGATTGAGCTTGATGCCCTTCCATCTCCCTCCACCGATAGTGTGGTGACGGAGCTCTCCGGATCAGGAATGCTATGTGAGAGGCCCAGTTATACAATTTAATGTCAGGTAGTGCCAATCCTCCCTTTGATCTGGGCAGGGTAAGGGTTTTAAATCCAATTCTGGGTCACTTGTTAGCCCATATGAATTTGGAAACCACAGCATTCCATCTCCGAAGCAGTTTTATTGGAAGCCTAGCAGGGACATTTTGAAAAAGATATAGTGCCCTCGGGAGTATGACCATCCTTCTCACTTCCGCCTTTTGTATCAGGTTCAGAGGAAGTAGGGCCCATTTCTCCAAGTCCCCTTCCATCTGTTTCAAAAAAGGTTATAGTTATGACGAATCGTGTCTTCTGCTGTGTGCATCAGGAAGATGCCTAGGTGTTTTAGTTTGTCTAGTTTCCATCTAAAGGTATATCTGTTCTTAAACCTCTCTGGAGGGTCAAAATGGAAGACAAGAGCATCTGTTTTGCTAGTTTTAAGTTTATATCCTGAGCAGGCCCCAAATTCCTCCAGTATATTAAACACTGCTGGCACAGACTCTGTGGGGTTGGAAAGAAAGAGAGGGACATCATCTGCATATAAGGCTATCCGGTGTTCTGCGTCCGACACCTTCATCCCAGTAATCCCCGGAGCTATTCATATGGCTTGTGCCAGTGGTTCAATAAAGATAGCAAAGAGGCCGGTGGAAAGGGGGCACTCCTGCCTTGTGCCCCTTCCCAGAGGGAAGTAGTCAGAGTGGTGGTGTCCAGAGACCTTTATACACGCCTGTGGGAACGAATATAGAGCCCTGATGTCAGTGAAATGTGGGAGGAAGCCCATCTTCTGCATGGCGGTGAAGAGAAAGGGCCAGGACACCCGATCAAACGCCTTCTTCGCGTCTAAGCTGAGGAGTGCGCTCGGTTCTCCGTTGGTTTACATTTCCTGTACCAGGTGTAGGACTGTACGTGTGTTGTCTGTAGTAGACCTAGCACTCACAAAGTCCATCTGGTCCAAGTTGATCAGGGTTGGTAAGACTGTGTCAAGTCTTCAGGCCAATATAGAAGTAAAGTATTTATAATCTGTGTTAAGGACTGAGATGGGCCTGTATGAGCTACATTGGAGAGGGTCTTTTCGGGTTTGGGGATCAGGGAAATGGTCGCATATGCCCAGCTGGGGGGAGGGGCCTCACCCAGCGCCACCTCATTCAAGGCATTTAGCAGAAGGGGGTTTATAGACTGTAATGTGCACTTATAGAATTCTGCCCCATACCCGTCGGGACCGGGGGCCTTCTGGGTTTTTGATCGGGTAATCGCTGCTGCCAATTCTGGGTGTGTGATAGGGGCTATGAGGGAAGCCTGTTGGTCTTCAGAGAGCTTAGGGAGAACTAGTTTGTTCAAAAAAAGTGTTAATTTGATTAGGATCTGGCTGATTTTCAGGTGTGTAGATTTCTTTAAAGTATTTTATAAATGCGTGGGCAATATCCTTAAGTTTAATTAGATGATTGCCCGTAGTGGGGTCCTTAATGGTTGCAATCGTGGATGCCTTGCGTTGTCCCTGTAGCCTGTATGCTAGTAAGCGAGAGGCCCTGGGGCCTATCTCGCCATATTTCTGTTTAGAAATGTTAGGGCCACTTCAGTTTGTTGAATGCATAAATCATCCAACTCCTTTTTTGTTTGTTTCAGCTGGTCCAACACAGAGGTGTCACCCTGCTGATGAGCCATCTGGAGGAACTGCACTGTCTGCTCCAGTAGTGCTTGCTTTTCTAGTCTAGCTTTGGTAAGGTGGGCCATATACTTTATTAGGTGCCCCCTAAGGACCGCTTTCAGGGCGTCCCACCTCATCACCGCCGAGGTATCTGGGTGCATGTTATCTGCAGTGATTTCCTCTATTTTATCTTTAAGGAATTCCCTGAAGTGCTCACTTTTGAGGTGTGCTGGATTAAACCTCCACCTAGTCTGGCGTGTCTCTGCCCCCCAGCGCCAGGCGGTCACCACCGGAGCATGATCTACATGCGCAATGGCTCCCATTTTGGCATCGACCGCGTTGTATAGATTTTCTTTTTGTGTGTAACAATGGTTTATGTGGGAATAGGTGCCATGAACTGCTTAGTACGTATAGCTTCTGCCGCCGGGGTGCAGGGACAGCCACACATCTAGCCACCCCATCTCCCGGACAAATCGTGTTTTTAAAAAAAAAAAAAAAACTTATGAGGAGTAAGCTGCCTACCTCTCTGGGCATTTGTGGTGTCTAGGGAGGGGTTAGGGGCTATGTTGAAGTCACCTGCTGGTAGTAAAATCCCCTTGGACATGGCAACTACTTTGTCTAGCAGGAATTTAATATTTGAGGTGTTTGCCCTTGGGGGGAGGTACATGTTTGCCAGTGTGACCTCTTGTTCCTGCAGCCACCCTTGGATGATTATTAGCCTCCCGTCTGGGTCTGCCCATTCTTTTACTAATCTGAATGGTGTATGAGGTGAAATCAGGATGGCCACCCCTCTCCTCCTACCCCCATTCCCCACTGCTGAAGAGTATACCTTAGCGAAGCCCCTCCCCTTTAATTTCCCACGTTCAGTTTGAGTCATGTGTTTCCTGGATATACACAACCTCTGCTTTAGTCTTTTTCAGGTGAGTAATGACCCTGGCCCTCTTAATGGAGCTCCCCATTCCATTAACATTCAAAGAGTAAACCATTATCTGCTGATTATTCATTTTTATAAAGTTGTAGAGATTCAGTGTTCTGACATCCACCTAATAATACATTAATCATTCTGACTCCTGTCATGGACATTAGATACCTGTGACCATCTTTCCTATGCTTATAGGATAGCTGCTTTGATGCAACCAGTGCCAAATGGCGACTTACTGATTGGTGCAAACCTTGAAGAAAAATTTGGTCACTAAATCCATGACCAGTAACAAGAACTAGTTGGGAGTGAGTCTCCCCATCTCGGTGTGACGTAAGAAACGTGGGCCAACTGGGCCAACGTAACCAAACTGGTCATACTTCGCGAGATGAAACTTCCATCTTGGTGGTCATATATCATGACCTTGGTGTGTGTCCAAGACACTCACCTGTGCTCCCGTTGGTGTGGAGAGGGTTAGACACCTCTGGTGTCACTGGAAAAAAAAAGGGGGGGTTAATGGGTGTTAGGGACGTCACTCGTACTCCCATTCTTCCCCTGTATTTTGTCTCAGGTGTTCGAGATGTGTATGGGCCTGGGGGGCCATGGGAGGGGGGGTCAGTTATTTAGTCGATCCTGTCATGTGAACTGCACGGCTAGACCAAGCCCTGTGTCGGCTGTGGAAGGGGAATACCCAGAAAGAGGGAGAAAAGGAAAAGGGGGGGGGATTGCACTTTGGATCCCTTTTGTTGTGCACCAGTAGTTTGGTAGATCACTTCTCTCCCCTCTTACTTTAGACTAACTTAGGCTGCAATTTATATTAACTAGGTGAACCCCCGATTTCCCTCCCACCTCCTCCAGCCATGTTAGTAGTTGGAAAGCATGTAGTCATACTTCTCTGTCCCAGTCTAGTTAGAAAAGTGCTGGTCATTGCCTGCAAAACCCCACCACTAGGGGGATGACGGCACGCTGGCTGAGGCCTTAGGAAGTGACAGAGGAATGGGGGGGATCAGTAGTGTAATTTAGTCGGGGGGGGGGGGAGGATCAGTATAGATAGAGTAGTGCTTCACCTCAAACCCTTATTCTTAGGTATTATTAGTATGAAAAAAGGAAAATTTTAGTAAGACTGGGACTTATCTGTGTGATTGCTGTTAAAGAATGTTCCTGGAAGTCCAAGTTTGTTGCTCTGGTTGGGAGTTGACAGTATCTGCCAAGTCTGGGACACTTGACATGTCAAGGGCCCATCAGTCCTCGGAGTCCCGTGGGTAAGTTTTTCCCCTTCCATCTGGTCGGTTTTATAGAATTTCAGCGAGGTAGGCCTCTGTTAGTTGTCTGTATAGGAGGCTTGTCTGTTGAGGGAGAGCTCTGTGGTAGCTGGCGAAGGGTGCTGGCAATCTGCTGAATTGCTTCCTGCCCCTGAAGCCTACGAGCTTCCCTATTGCTCTTATTCCAGACACGCTGTGATAATTTAGATGCCAATGATGCTTTCAGACTGGAAGGACTCTGCTGTACTGCGATGCTCCTATTTTTGAGCTCAGTCATGGCCTCCGGTGTTTCAAATGCCTGGGTACCTTCTGGGAAATGGACTATCAATTTAGCGGGATAAGGGGTGCGGAACCGAAGCCCCACCATCTTGAGGGCCTGCATGATGGGAATGTATTGCTTCCGCCTCTGCATTATCTTGGGGGCGTAATCATTCTCCAGAAAGATTAATTGCGATTGAAAAAGCACTACCCCCTGCCTCCATGCAGAAATTTTTTTTTTTGAAAGCGAAGGAACCGCGCGAGGATGGGCTCCCTCTGCTGGCTTGGGGCCTAGGGTACGGTGCACTCTCTCTCCAGCTGTAAAGTTGGGGTCTCCGGGAGTTGTATGGCCTCGCGGAGGAGTTGCTGGAGAAATTTGGTCATTTCTGGTCCCTCCGCACCTTCCGGGACCCCAGAGATACGAATATTATTCCGTCTGGAGCGGCTCTCCGCATCTTCCGCTGTAGTCTGCAGCCCCTGGATTTCTTGGTGCAGCTGGACAGTCGCACACTCTGCGCCATCCACCCTTTGGTCTGTGCCTGTGGTCTGCAATTCTAGGGTCTCTTGGCGGCCTTTCATCTTGGTGATATCTATACGGAGGGCTGTCACTGTCGAACACATCTCCTTCCGAAAATCCCGTAGCTCTGAAAGCATTAGGGCCATCTGTTTCTGTATTGTGGTGAGAGGTAACTGTTTAGCCTTCAGTCTGCTGTGGCGGCGCGAGGAGGCAGAGGACTGCGAACCCTCGCTACCAGAGTCCCCATCAGTCAATCTGCACTCATCCCGCTCTGGCTCAGAGATATTGTTTTCACCTCTCTCTGGCATTTTTGTCGTCTCCTTGCAGGTTCTGTTGTTTTTTTTTTTTCTTTGAAATCGCAGCAATTTGGAGATACTTTATCGGGGAGGTTTGGGAGCTAGCAGAATTATGCTGCTATTAAAGGAGTGACATCACCGGAAGTCTCCTGGTTCGTATTCTTACTCTGCACTTTTATTTCTATTCCCCTGTTTCCTTTCCTTTAATGTTTTTCCTTCCTGTAGTTCCCCAAATGATGTAACCGTAACAATATATTGTGGACCAGGGCTCTGCTTAAAACATTTTTTTTTTTTTGGGGGGGGTACCTTAGTGTTGTAAAAGCATGGTGTTTCAAAACAAAAACCTTGTGGCACCCCCATGCAGTATTGGCTTAAAGATCTAATACACTGTCTTAAACTAATATTAGTTTTGAAAAGTAATCTCTTTCTGAGGTGCTTTTTCTTTTCCCTTTGGTTAATGTTTTACCTGATACGTGTGATGTGGAACAGAACTTTGCCCGGCATCCGACATATCTAGCTCTGTTCCTCTCATTACATCATCAGCATTGTGACCTCACTGACTGTGATGTCACAGTTGCTCAGGAAGAGCCACTCGGCTGTCAGGTCAGTCACCAGTGATGTCACGGTCAGTGAGGTCACAGTGCTGATGTAGCAGGAAGGATGGAACTAGATCGGTCAGTTGCCAGGCAGAGTGCTGCTCCACACATCCAGCTTAATATTCACACACAGAAAAAATTCTGATTAGCAGAAGGAAAAAAAAAAAAATACTGTAGAAATAAAAAGCTGCAACTGGACTACTACTTAAACTTCGTAGCATTTTCCTGTCTGCTATTCTTGGTTCTGCTAGCTCCTTAAGGGGAAACACTGCAGTAAGTCCTGTCTGTGATGTGAAAGAGGGTGACTTAGAAGGGATGGTTAGGACCTACGGATGAACCTAGCCCCCTCTCGCCTTTTTGGGGCCGTCAGAGCAGTGTGATTTATAAATGAGAAGCAGAAATTCATTAAACAGATATTTTGATACCACAGTGAAACTGATGTACAGCTTTTCATGCATTCTGTACTTAATATGTTTTCATCTATTTATTTATTTTTAAAAAAACAAATTGAAGTCCCAGAGATCGCAGACTGAGGCGGTTACGTTCCTGGCTAACCATGATGACAACAGAGCACTTTATGCCATTCCAGGTGGGAAAATCGACACATTGTTTCAATTTTTATCTTTTCTCATATTGTCCCTAATTTGCTCGTGTCTCTCCCCCCCCCCGCTTCTGATTTATTGGGGTCACCACCACTGCACCCTTTCTTTGGCTATAGATTAATAGGGCCTCCAAGGGATGTCTCTTATGGTATGAGAGACTGCAAGCCTAAGGTTTGGACAAGAGGACCATGAAGTGAAGCTGAGTGGTTCTGTCTGCCCAGACTTCACGAGCGGAGTCTCTTATACCCTAACAGACATCCTTCAGAGGCCCTATTAACTTATTATAAATCACTTGATTTTAGTTTGAGTTGTAATAAGTTTTGTCTTGGTGTGTGAGTTTTTCTTCTGCCGTCTCTCCCCCCCTGACATTGAAATAGAGTGCTCCCTCCTAATGTTCTACTGTGCACCGGATAAGAGGTACAGTGGCCCTGCATGCTGATTGGCTGAAATAACGTAGCGATATATAATTGGAGCAACATGCTCTGCTTCAGTGTGGGCTGGGACCTTTATCTCAGCCGGCCCATCGACGTAGCAGTAGGGTTACCACTTGTGATGTTGGTGACCCGGGTTGGTTCAGGAGTGGGGCGAGCAGGGACAGTGGAGAGGAATGCAAATTTTATGTATATGTGACTCTTTTTGTGTCCATTTTTGCACATGAAAGGAAGTTTTAGAAAATTAAAAAAAATTGAATAAAGCATTGTATATTGGCAACTGGAGAGCTCCATTTTTTGTTTTAGATGGTTCGGGAATCTGCCTGGGTTGTCCGGGGTGGCCAGCTGGAAGGAGAAGTCGTCGGCATCCCATAGAACACACTCTGCTTCTCAGGGAAGGGAGGCAACAATGCTACTTGGGTGACCGCATGTGGACTTGAGAGTCGGCACACCTTAAGGAAAGGGAGACGCCGACTGACGCAGTGCAGCAGCACACTCTGTTGTGCAGCCTCATGCATGGTGTTATGAAGCCAGTGCCTCAAGGGGGATTAAAAGAAATTGAGAATGACCTCAGCACCGGTAGATGACTGGCCCTGTAGATGCGGGCACTGTCGCCTCCTGATAAATGGCTGCTGGTGGGGGGGGGGGGGGTTTATGTCCCTGACCTGTCTGGAGGGCAAACCAAGGCTCAGTCTTGCATAAGTTACTTTTTCCATTACTTTTGGAAACTTGTTCAAGAAAGCTCTGTGCAGTTGCTAGCAAGGATGGAGGAATACTGGATAAAGTAATACACCTTACAATTACAACTACTTATGTTTTTTTTATACAAAAGAAATACGTAACTGTAACTGATTACATTTATTTGAAAGTAACTAGTTACTAACCTATTATTTTCAAAAAATGTCATCTGTTATAGTTTATTATTTTTGTATTGTTTTTGTAGAAAAAGAAATGAGTAACTATGATTTTAAGGTGTATTACTTTTTCTAGTACTTCTCCATCCTTGCTAGTGACTGCACAGAGCTTCCTGGAACAAGTTTCCAAATGTAATAGAAAAAGTAACTTACTCCAACGCTAAGGCTGCAAGGAGGGTCCTGTGGTACTAGGTTGGTTGTGTATAGGGGTCTGGGAGAATACATTGGAGCTCCTGAAGGATTCGGTGCTGCGGATGGTAAGGAGGAAAAGTACAGATTAAAATAACAAAAGGGTGGGGGCCTGTCGGCACAGTGGTAACAGTACTGCTTGTGATGCTGGTGACCCGTGATTATGAACAAGTGTGGGTTGTTTGAACAGGCTAGTTGGAGGAGGGACGCTCTCTTTGGGGGGGGGGGCATGGGTGGCAGTGCATTCGGGAGTGGCTCGATGGGAAGGGAGACACAAACACGTGATGCGCCCGATGCTTGTATGTGTGTTTGCATCACTCTGTGTGCCACTGTCTCAGAGGCAGGGAGAAGAGGAAAAGCAGTGGACCTAGGGCTGAATGATGAACTGGCCCCTCATCAGCAACGTGACAGCTTCCCCCAAACTGGATCCTGTTCAGCGGCAGTTGGGGGTTCACACTCTGCCACTGGAGGTAAGCCATAGGGGCAGACTGGGGGGAAAATGCATTAAGTCCAAGAGAAGCCGGGTGACAGTCTGGGGATGCTGGTCCTGATAGTGGGCACAGGCCTACCAGCAGGAGGCGGAAGGTGCCATCTCAGGGTTGCACTGACCCCACACAGTTAATTACATATGTGACACAAATAACGACATTGGAAGCTAGTATCCCAAGAATTGGGGTGGGTGGACATGGGCCACTTGTAAACGGGGGGGAGGAATCTCTGTGGGTGTCAATACTAAAAGGAAATTGGTTCTAGTATTAAGACTTTGATCATGCTGAGTTTTTAAGATGTGCTGGGTTTTGCTTTACCAGGTTTGGACTATGTCAGCCATGAAGACATCCTGCCTTACAGCTCGACGGATCAGCAGCCCATCCAGCATGAGCTTTTCGAGAGATTTCTGATGTATGACCCAGAAAAAGGTAGGGAGCAGACAGGAGCAGTAACACCCTGCTATTACTGGGGATCCCCTACCAGTGTCAGTGGCTCAGCAGGTAGCACACTCGCCTCTGAGGCCAGGCGATCAGAAGGCTGTGAGTTTTATCCCCACACCAGGCACTTGGTTTAATGTCCCAATACTGACACACTAGTGCAGCATTTTGGGGGGGGGGGGTGCACTCCTGAGGTGTCTTACATAGAAACATAGATTTTGACGGCAGATAAGGACCGCTTGGCCCACCCAGTCTGCCCATTTCCCTACCTATTGGATAAGCTGCAGATCCTGTTAACCAGCAGCCTACTTCTTCCTACCCCAACCCCCTAGAATTGCCTTATGACTGTCCCATGCATGCTTGAATTCCACCACTGTTTTTGACTCCACAACCTCCTCCGGAAAGCCATTCCATGCATCCACAACCCTCTCAGAAAAATACTTCTAAATTACCTCTGAGCCGCCTCTTCTATCTTCAAATTGTGCCCCTTGTTCTTGCACATCTCTTTTTTGAAAGATGCTACCCTCTTGGACTTTGTTGATTCCTTGAGATACTTGAAAGTTTCTATCATGTCCCCCTCCTTTCCTCGGCTATACATATTCAGCTCCTTAAGTCTGTCTTCATATGTCTTCCGTGCAGACCCTGCACCATTTTAGTTGCCCTCCTCTGGATAGCCTCCATCCTGTCTATGTCCTTCGGAGATTGGGTCCCAGAACTGCACGCAGTACTCCAAATGGGTCTCACCAACTGTCTGTACAGAGGGATAATAACTTCCTGTTTTCTGCTGGTGATGCCTCTCCCTATGCATCCCAGTATCCCCCCAGCCCTCCTTGCTGCCCTCTCACATTGCTTGCCCACCTTTAGGTCATCTGATATGACTACCCCCAGGTCCCTTTTCATTTTTGTTGTTGTTAGTATCTCACCCCCCATTGTGTACTCTTCCCCTGGGTTTTTGTTTCCCAGGTGCATTACCTTGCACTTCTTAGCATTGAATCTAAGCTGCCATACATTTGACCATTCCTCTAACGTTGCCAAGTCCCTTCTCATCCTTTCCACCCCACCTTGTGCATCAACTCTGTTGCAGATCTTTGTGTCATCTGCAAAGAGACATACTTTTCCTTCCAGTCCCTCTGCAGTATCGCTTATAAAGACATTGAAGAGGACCGGTCCTAATACTGAACCCTGCGGTACCCCACTAGTAACCCCCCTTTCTTCAGAGTGGACTCCATTTACTATTATTCTCTGTGTCCTATTCTCCAGCCAATTCTTTACCCAGGCTGTCATCTTGGGACCCACTCCCAGGCTGGCTAACTTGTATATTAATCTTTTGTGTGGGACTGTGTCAAGTGCCTTGCTAAAGTCTAGGCAGGCCATGTCCACAGCCCCTCCCTGATCTACTACTTTGGTCACCCAGTCAAAGAAATCTATCAGATTTGTCTGGCATGACCTTCCCGCTGTGAATCCATGCTGCCTTGGGTCCTGAGCCCCTCTGGCCTCTAGATACTCAACAATTCTTTCCTTCAGAAGTGATTCCATCATTTTCCCTACCACTGAGGTTAAACGAACAGGTCTGTAGTTTTCTGCTTCTGCCTTGTTCCCACTTTTGTGAAAGGGAATCACATCTGCCCTTCTCCAGTCCTCTGGTACCACCCCATCCTCCCATGATTTGTTAAAGAGGGTAGTCAGTTGTGTCACTAGTTCTACCCTTAGTTCTTTTAGAATTCTGGGATGAATCCCATCAGGCCCCATTGCTTTGTCCACCTTCAGTTTTAAGAGTTCTTTTAGAAACCCTTAATTCTGTAAATGGGCTGGTATCAACTTCTGTATCCAGAGTGTTTCTACTGTTTGTTTTAGGTACCTCCCCCACTTCCTTTGTAAATACTGAGCAAAAATATTTGTTCTAGGGACATGGATATGTTGTTCATCCACACTTATTGGCAGGTTCCTTGCCGCTTTAAATCTTGCCGGAAGGTCTTCAAGCTGGCTCCTCCCACCAACCCGGGTGGTAAAACTCTCGGCTCCGCCCATGGCCTAGATCTTTCTTACGCTTGGAAGCTCAGGTTCCTCCTTAGCAGCGTCAGCGATTAAGACTGGTTCCTAATTCTTGAAAAGTTCGAAATTAAAAGTTTTTGCTAAAGACTTGGTCTTCTTCTCCTCGCGGCTCACGATGGACCATCGACTCCGGTTTTGGAGGTGCCCTTGCGGGCAGAAGATGTCTAGGGCGGATCCGCACTCACGTGCGTCTACTGCCTGGGCCTTGAGCACGACCCGCGGGCCTGCGACTGTGCTCTTCCTTTTTCGGCCTACGTCCTTGAAGACCATGCTGCCCGATTACAACTGGGGCGCCCCGAGAAAAGAATTCCACCGGTGAAATCTAAAGAGGCCCGATTGGCGGTGTCCGCGGCAGCGGGCTCAGCGGCTCAGCTAGAGCAGATGATCGCCCTCGAAGAGGAGGCGGCGCGGGCCGCTTCTACCTCGGCTGTGGCATTTGTCCTGCTGTCTCTCGGTGCCTCGTACTCGGCTTCTTTTAAGGAGCTTTGTCTGACCCTCTCAACCAAAGGCGAGGGTCCAACTTCTTCGGGAACTTTTTCCAGGTCCAAAAAGAGCAAAAGTAAGTCTCTCCGTCGACGCTCTTGGGAGCGGGAAAGATCCCCTCCCTTGTCGACAGTCGACTTGGGTCGACCCCTCAGCTTCGGCCACTGGCTTCACGGTGTCCCCGTCAGGCCAGTTGACCGAGACTCCTGTCGGCAGCGGTCGAGTTTTTCTCAACCCGTTAAACGGGTTGTCGGCTGGAAGAAGCTGAGAATTCCCTCCCGGTTCCCCGGTGGGAGTTGAGGATCCCGTCGGCTCGTCTGTGCCTCCGGTTCCGGGCCTTGAGTGGGATCGTCCGAGGCAGTGCCGATTTCCGACCGCCCTCCTCTCCTCCTCGGCCTGAGTGAGGACTCGGTCTCGGTCTCGGACATCCCTCGCGGTCAACCGATCCGCGCCATGGCGGTTCGGCACCCGGCCAGGCGGCGCCACCGCTCTTCCTCGGACGAGGGAAGCAGCGCAAGTTGCGTCGGAGGTACGAGGAACTTATGTGGCAACAGCTCCTTTTGACCGGGAATAAGCTTACCCAGTCGTCTTCCCCGGCCATTAAGTGGCTGTCAAAGGAGCAGCCGAAACAACCCCTCATTGTAGTCGAGGAGCCTGTTCTCAGGCCGGTTGTTCAGCCAATTCCAGCTGCCCCACCGATTCTGGTGGAACCTCCACCTCCACAGCCATTAGTTGGGGCTCCAACCAAAAATTCTCGGTCGGCTTTGGGTTTGCCCCATAGGCTGTCTGTCACCCTCACTCCCGATAAACCTCGGCAGGTGGAGGGTGGCTCAGGGCCGAGGCAGCTCTTTGAGGACTCTTCTGAGTCCGATGATGGTTCCTCCCTTTTCTCCAAGCGCATGGACTTGGAGTCCTCGGGAGGGCAGTCAATGGACGATAGCCCTTCGTCCTTCTTAGGGTTGCTTCGACTCATCTCGGAGTCCACCGGGATGAAGCTCAAACCGTTCTAAATGGGCCAGGTATCCCCTCACGGAGATTCTGGACCGAGGGGATTCTCCTACGGAGGCCTTTCCGGTGGCGAAGCCATAGTGGGTCTGGCCTTGGAACTTTGGCGTCCTGCTTCCTGCCCTGCGCCTTGCCAGGTTGGCCAGGAAGTATGTCACGTCCCCGGTTCCCTGTCGGTTTTGAACACCCCTCGGCGAGGGTTGGTTACCAGCGGCGTTTTCGGCGTGCGAAAGCGCCAGGGATGGACAAACCTCCCGACAAGGAATCCAAGAAATTGGATTATGCCGGGCGAAAAGTCTGTGCTGCGTCCTCTCTCGGCCTTCGTCAGGCCAGTTCGGCCGTCCTCATGGCACATTTTTCTCCCGCCCTGTTGGGCTCCCTGGATGAGGTTGTCCCTCATCTTCCCGCAGATCTGCAGACTACGGTCAGGCAGGTGCGGGACCAGGGCAGGGCAGTGGCTAAACAGCAGCTCCAGACTGCGTTAGACATCGGGGACTCATGTGCCAGGTCTGTGGCGGCCGCAGTGGCCATGCGTCGTCGGGCTTGGCTGAGGATATCCACCTTTACCTCGGATACCCAGCACAAGTTGGCGGATGTTCCCTTTTTGGGGACTGACCTCTTCGGCCCTGGGGTGAAAGGTCACCTGCAGAGGATTGAGAAGTCCAATGCTACCTTGGACTCAGTCTCTTCCGCTCAGAAGGACAAAGGCCGCAAGCCACAGCCTTAGCCCTTTTGTCCTTCTGCGCCCGCGGCGCACCCGGCCCAGCAACGTCGGGGCCAGCAGGCTCGACCTTGGTATCCCAAGCCCAAGCCGTCGGCTTCCTCCAACAGGAAGCAGGGAGGTAAAGGCCCAGGAGGTCCCTCGGCCGGTCCCTCCTCCAAGCCTGCCCAGTGACGGGCTGAGGGGTGTCGCCCCCATCCCTGTCACCTCACCCCTGGTTCCCCCCGGGGGGGGACGGCTCAGACACTTTCTTTCCGCCTGGTCCGCTGTTACCACGGACAGGTGGGTACTGGAGGTGGTGGGAAAAGGCCTACCTCTGGAATTCGAGCAGGCCCCGCCCTTCAGAGCCGTCGCACCTCGGGGTCCGCAGCCTCACTGGCGGCTCGCCGAGCCGACATCGCTCTCCTCCTCCAAGAGGAGGTGATCACGGAGGTAGAGGACCCCCCTTCAGACCCGGGGTTCGTGTCCAGGTATTTCCTGGTTCCGAAACGGACGGGGATGGCGCCCCATTCTCGACCTACACGACCTGAACAAGTTCCTAAGGTCTCGAACCTTCAGGATGGTCACTCTGGTGCAGATAATACCATCTCTGGAACACTGCGTGTGGTTCTGCTCTCTGGACCTACAGGACGCGTTCTTTCACGTCCCTATCCGTCCGTCACATCGGAGATTCCTCCGCTTCGAGCGGAGGGATCCTCTTGAGTTCGAGCCATGCCCTTGGCTTATCTCCAGCTCCCGGGTCTTCACCAAATGCATGGCAGTGGTGACAGCATTCCTCTTGGCCGAGGGTCGGGTGTACCCTTACCTGGACGATTGGCTGATAGCAGCCCCTCCAGGCCGGAGGTGGGCGGTCCAGAGATCTGGCCCTCCAGGTTTGCTCTCAAGTCGGCCTTCTCATCCAGCAGGCCAAGTCGGAACTCGAGCGAAGCAGGTGATCCTGTTCATCGGGGCAGAGCTCGACTCTCTTGAGCCAGAGCACGGCTCCGGTGGACAGGGCCGGTTCTTACCTCCTTTGCCCAATCATTTCTGGTTGGGCAATGGCGCCTCCTGCCGGGACTTCCTCGCCTTCTGGGTCTCATGGCGGCCTGTACCAGCGTGGTCCATTGGGCCCGCTGGCACATCGCGCCTTCAGTGGGACTGGCCAGCCAGTGGTCACCAGCACTGCGATCCTTTGGACCAGCTAGTGATAGTGACCGGGAGATGTGGAGCAGCTCTCCAGTGGTGGACCGTTTCATTTCATCTGCAGAGGGCATCCCGTTTGTCCGCCCGAGCGGCGGTCTCTCTATCGACCACCGCCTCTCTGATGGGTTGGGGTGCCCATCTGGGGAACACCGAGTGCAGGCCTCTGGTCCCGCGGGAGTCGATGCCACATCAGCCTGCTGGAGCTCGGCGGTCTGCCTAGCTCTCACCGCCTTTGCTCCGTTTCTCCGGGGTCAAGTGGTCCGAGTCCAGGCGGACAATACCACGACCATGTACTACCTGAACCGCCAGGGCGGGACGGCTCCATGCTTCTGTGCAAGGAGCTCTCCGCATTTGTCACTCATGCACAGCCTGGAGCGGATCTCCTAGCCATTCATGTGGCAGGGCCTCCAACACCCTGGCCGATGCCCTGGGCGGGATAGGGCTGCATCTGGCAGTGGTCTCTCCTGCGGTGGTAGTGCAAGATCTGTTCTCCACTGGGGCACACCTCAGGTGGACCTGTTTGCCTCAGGGAGAGCAGGCGTGAGGCTGTTTCATGCCCGCCCCCCTCAGCAGGGCTCGCTGCAGGGGGATGCCTTCTCGAGGCTGTGGACCCCGGGCCTCTTCGCCTTTCCCCCATTTCCCTTAATTCACAAGGTGCTTCTCAAAGCAAGGAGGGACAAGGCGCAGGTGATCCTGATAGCCCCAGACTGGCCCCGCCAGTTCTGGTACTCAGATCTCCTCAGCTCCAGGCTCCCGAGGCAGCTTTCAGCTCGCCCGGACCTGCTTTCAGTCAATCAGGGGAAGGTGTTCCATCTGGACCTTCAATCCCTGCACCTGATGGCCTGGTTCCTGAGCGGCTAGAGTTCCAGGCCTTGGGTCTTTCCGACGAGGTCCTCAATGTGGTTGAGGCGTCCCATAAGGAGTCGACCAGAAAATGCTACGCCTTCAAATGGAAGAGATTCTCCATTTGGTGTCAGGACAAGGGCCTGGACCCTTCCTCCTGTTCTGTGGCAAGCATTTTGGACTATTTATGGTCCCTTTCTAGTCAAGGGCTTGGGTCGGCGACCTAAAGGTGCACCTGGCAGCCATCTCTGCTTACGGGGCGGGCGGGAAGCAGTCGATGGCATGAGGAAAGGTGGTCGGTGCTTTTTAAAGGCCTTGATCACTTCCCCTCGGTCGAGAACCTCCACCTCCGTGGGATCTACTGCTGGTACTGGCAAAGCTCATGGGCAAGCCATTCGAACCAATGCACAGGTGTGAACTCTCTCACCTGTCGTGGAAGACCGCCTTCTTGGTGGCTATCACGTCAGCCAGAAGGATGGGAGAGCTCCAGGCGCTTTGCATCGAGTCTCCTTACCTGGTCTTCCACAGGGACAAGGTTGTCCTGCGCCCCAACCCGAAATTCCTTCCGAAGGTGGTGTCGGAGTTTCACCTTAACCAGGTGCTGACTCTGCCGGTGTTCTACCCCAATCACACCTCGGAGGCCGAATATAGGCTCCATACTCTGGACCCTAGAAGGGCGCTTGCTTATTAAAAGGAGCGCACGGCTGAAATTCAGGGAGAGGTTCGCCAGCTGTTTGTCACCTACGCTGAAGCCGCATCTGGCAGACCTGCAGCCAAGCGGACGATAGGCAGGTGGGTCACCTCCTGCATAGATCGCTGCTATAAGTTGGCGGGCATGGAGCCTCCCAGAGGGATAAGAGCTCATTCTACCCATCAGACTGCTGCATCGGTGGCTGCTTCCAGGGACGTCCCTATCCAGGAAATCTGTAGGGCTGCTACCTGGAAGTCAGCACACACCTTTATTACCAATTACCACATCGACCTTGAGTCACGCCGGGATGCTGGTTTTGGGGCCTCGGTTCTCCAGTCCTTATTTCCCAAGTAAGTATTGGGGTGTGCTTGCCTCCCTCCTCCCGGAGAACTGCTAGAGTCTGCCAATAAGTGTGGATGAACAACATATCCATGTCCCTAGAAATACAGGTTACTCACCTGTAACAGGAGTTCTAGGAATGGTATATGTTATTCATCCACCGACCCACGACCTCCCGGCTCGATGCACAACCTGGAGCTTCAGCGGGCCAGATCTGGCGTCATGGGGCGGAGCCGAGAGTTTTACCACCCGGGTGGGTGGGAGGAGCCAGCTTGAAGACCTTCCGGCAAGATTTAAAGCAGCAAGGAACCTGCCAATAAGTGTGGATGAACAACATATACCATTCCTAGAACTCCTGTTACAGGTGAGTAACCTGTATTTTAGTATCTCTGCCTTTTCACAGTCACCCTCTGCCCACCCTCCCTCCTCTTTATTAAGCCTCACTATCCCTCCCTTGGTCTTCCTTCGCTCCCTGATGTACCTGTAAAAGGTTTTATCCCCCTTCTTAACAGAGTGAGGCATTTCCACCGAAACTCTCTCCAGGTGGCGGATGCCGTAGTGCGCCATCCTCTCTTCCATGCTTCCTGCCAACTCTGGGTAGGTCTTCTTTTGGATGATGCATTAAAAGCCGAGGTCTCTTCTGCCTGTTCTGGCAGTAGTTCAGGTGGATGTTAAAGATCCCATGACACAGATGGGAGAGGGAACTAGGGACACCACCCCCTACCCAGAGTTGGCAGGAAGCATGGAAGAGAGGATGGTGCACTACGGCATCCGCCACCTGGAGAGAGTTTCGTTGGAAACGCCACACCAGGTTCTTCCATACACCCTCTGTAACAAAGCACTTCCGAGCGGGGAATACGGACAAGTGCTGGAGAGGCTGTGGCCAGGCAGGCACTCTCACATTTTCTGGACATGCCCGGTAGTGGTGGGGTTTTGGAAGGGGGTAAGTCAAACCCTCAATACACTATGGGGGGTTCATATCCCCTTATCCTTTGACTCCCTTGTCGTGGGGGTAAATATTAGAAAAATTAAAGGGTCCAAGCAGCAGTCCTTGTTCAGACTGCTTTGCCTAGTGGCACTCAAGGAGATCACTTCTAGGTGGCTCACATCAACTCCACCAGATCTGGGCTTGTGGAGAAGCTCGGACAAATGAAAGGTCTGATGGCCAAGCTTAGGCTGACAGAAGCATAATGAACAATGGAGGGTTTGGGTTAGAGAGGGGGAATCCAGAGTTAACCCCAACACGGGGTAATGAGAAGTACATGGGAAGTTAATCCATATAGCCAGACCAGTCCTTGAAATAGGGGACCTAAGAATGTCTTGGTGTAAGGACGACAACAGCTGAGAACTAGGGTACACTGGTGGGTTTGGATACTTTAAATTGGACCCTGGTCCCCAGACTGAGCTAACTCAGCTCCCAGACCACTGCACAAGTGTTTCTAATACTGTTGTGCCTGATAGTCTCCCTAAAGAGTTAAAAGACTGCAGCTGAGTCGTTTAAGGCCTCTGCCCTTGGTATCCTTAATTATAACCTATTGTACAAACAATAAACCTGCTTAGTTTATTTTGTTAAAGCTGTGCCAAGTAATGTCTGGTAGACCGGTGAGAGCTACTGTCTACTAGATACACCTCAGTATAGACATAAGAGATCATCCGGGGGAAAAATGTAAATTTGAGGAGAGGGAGGTTAGGCAACGATCACTTTGTCTCAATAGAACATTGTACTCTTACCTCTAGAAGTGATAAGATTATGAATATCTAGGTGCAAAAAGGAGTACTGTACTACAAATGAATTTCCTGGTATGTGTTATGGTGACAGTGTCATGTAAGAGCTGTACGAATGAAGTAGGAAATAAAATTTGAGTTTAAAAAAAAAAAAAAATCCCATGGCACTTCTTGAAAAGAGTAGGGGAATTTCCCCAGTGCCCTGGCCAAATTTCCCCCCATTCACAAAAATAAATACCACCAATAGCTTAATCTGGTCCAAGGTCAGTTGGCATTCATCTATATCCCCCTCCCTTGGGTCGTGCCTGAAAATAGGCAGAATTTGTCTAGTGCACTTACCCGGTCAACGAAAAATAAAACTTAAAATTTATAGTTGGTCTGGTGGGGAGGAGGGGGGTCCCCTACCTGTTTAGCCCCTAATTGAAAGGATGGCACCTTGATGAGTGAACTGCATGACTTTGACACCATTTTGGAAGTTTCTGCCCAGCACAGGGATGTCTCTTAGCTGCTCTTTCAGCTGGACACAGTGCAAGAAGTAAACTAAAAAGCAACATAAAATGAGTATAAAAATCCTGAAAGCTGATTGGTTGAGAGGCAGTTCCAGCTGTTGTGTTACTTCAGTACATCACCACCATCCAGAACCAAAGCTAATTTTAAAAAAGCCTTTTTTTTTTTTTTTTTGATTGGTGGGGTAAGGTACTGTAGTAAGGGTAGATTACATAGACCGTTGGTCTCTTTCTGTTGTCAGATTCTGTGTTTCTGTGATCTGTGTTCTATTCACAGTAAGGCAGTCCATAGCATGTGATTATGCTGCTTAAAGGGATACTGCAGCAAGCCTACAAAGGGCAGCAGCTGCTGCACAAAATGCCCGATTAGGGCTTTTAGCATTAAAGCAATGTTTTATTTACATCCTGGGCCATGAGGTTTACTTCATAAAATCTGCACGGCCCATAATCTCTCCAGAGCCGCCCCCGGCCATCTCACATCTCGCGCAGCTGGACAGCATGCACCGCACGAGTTATGCTAATGAGGGCTACCAGCCAAAGCCAGAATTGGTAGCCCTCATTAGCATAACCTGCACGGCGAAAGCCACCCAGCTGCACAAGATGGCCACGGGCGGCTCTAGAGAGATTATGTATGGCACGGATCTTATGAAGTAAACCTCACAGACCAGCAGGTAAGTAAAACATTGGTGTAATACTAAAAGCCCTAATCAGCCATTTGAGCAGCAGCTGCTGCACTTAGTAGGCATGCTGCAGTTTCCCTTTAAAATCACTTCTCGGGTGGTTGTGCACTGAGGCTCGATGCTGTCCCTTTGTTACACATACCTTATCCTGTTTAATTGCTTTAATTTAGTTCCAGTGGAAGTGTTGCAATGAATGTAAAAACCAGTAGTATCCCCCCCACACCCCCACCGGACAGCTCCATCCAGGACCTCCTTCGGCCACCTTCCCATCTGTTGAAGCTCCTCCTTACTTGGGCTTCCTGGAACTCGCAGGTTACCTGTGACACACTGCTGCATTGGCCTCATGGCTGAAGGACCCTTCCCCCGAGATGGGGTGTGTTCACTGCACCACAGCAGTTCTGTCTCCAAGATCTAGCCCACCTCAGTGGAGGTGAAACTGGGAAGTCATCTCGCGAACCAGGAGGAGAGCCTAATGATGGAGATACGGGCTGAGCAGGATGTTGTCTGCCCAGCCGAAAGCCATTTTTCCCTTGTTTCTCCCTCCTGTGGATACTGCTGTGCAGTGGCGGACATGCGCATAGACCTGAGCATGTAAGGTCAGCGCTAACAGCATTTTGTCCCCACTCCTGCTGTGTCCCAAACTGTGTTGCCATCCAGCCTTGGCTAGTTGCCAGTCAGACACATTATCCCCCCCCCCCCGAAGGACACTTGGTTGTCCTTTCCCCAGCTGACCGCTGACAACTTGAGCTGGCTTCCAACTTCGGGCTGCTGGTGCAGAAAGCAGTAATACTACCATGCCAACCAATAACAGTTTTTAAGTAGTAAATACATTTAAATTTCAAAGACTAATGTTTTGCCCTGAATCTGGCCGGGTCCTCTTTAGATAAAATACGTAGATGGTTAAGGACAGGGAAAAAATGGAATTCAAGTCAGCTGTGCCTGGTAAGGGGCCCTCTGTGATCACAGCAACTGACAGTGCCTGAATCCAGCTTTTGTATAATGCCGTTAAGGAAGTTTTGGTACCACACATGTCAGGGGCAACCTTATTCTTTAATTTGGTGATTCACCAGTTCTGCTATGACAGATACCCCACATGGACCTGTTAGTGTATTGAGAATACAGACCGCAGATGATTCATTTATAGGTCCCCATCTTCACCTTGCAGAATGCATCTATGTTAAAGAGCGACAACAATCTTTCTCTCTCTGCGCATGTACCAGCTGTGTGACCTTTCAGAAAATACTTGGAAGAAAGGAAACACCCACAATATATGTAAACTCCCTCCCCCAAATAACCACCAAACAAAATTAAAGGAAAAAAGTCAATTTATCACTGAAAGCAATGGGGCCAGATTTTTCATCCAAGGGTTCTTAGGGGGTTGAGGGATGAGTTGGTAACACATTTCGTGAAGTTATTTAGCTTGTCCCTATGTACAGGGTGTGTTCCGAGTGACTGAAGGATGGCAGATGTAGTACCACCGCACAAGGGGAGGCTGCAAGGAGGAGGCAGGGAATTACAGACCTGTCAGCCTCACATCAGTGGTGGGCAAGGTGATGGAGGTGTTAATAAAGGAAAGAGTTTGTTGTCCGTTAAGTATTTTGCCACTATTGGATGAAAAGCAACATGGATTTACTAGTGGGAGATCTTGCCAAACAAATCTGATAATTTTTCGTTGGAGTAACGAAGGTGGTTGATCAAGGAGGAGCAGTTTAAGTTGTCTGCCTGGACTTCAGTAAGGTCTTTGACTCTGTCCCTCACCGCAGGCTGGTAAATAAGACCAAGAGCTTGGGGATGGGACAGAAAATGACTAGATGGGTGGAAAACTGGCTGAAGGATAGAAGGCAGAGGGTGGTGGTAAATGATGTACTTTCAGGGGTAAGGAAGGTTACGAGCGGGGTTACTCACAGGTCTGTACTAGGACCAGTCCTTTTTAACATATATATTAGTGATGCATCAGAGGGAATTGAAGGGAAATGTCTGTTTGAGGATGATGCAAAGTTATGGAATGGGGTCAACACTGAAGGAGGCGTGGAGGCCGTGAGGAGGGATTGGAGTACACTAAAGAAATGGTCAGAAACATGGCAGCTGAAGTTCAATACAAAGAAGTGTGCGTTGATTCATATAGGGTGTAAAACATCGGCTGGCCAAGTACTCACTGGGGGAGAGCAGATAAAGCAAACAGAACAGAAGAGGAATCTGGGGACTGTAATATCAAACAACCTTAGGGTAGGTGACCAATGTAGTAAGGTGGTTAGCAAAGCTAATAGAATGATGGCGTACATAGGAAGGGGCATAACTAGTAGGAAGGGGGAGGTGCTGATGCCATTATACAAGACCATGGTTAAATCGCACGTGGAGTACGGGGTACAGTTCGGGAGGCCTCATTTAAGTAAGGACATAGATGTAATAGAAAAGGTTCAGAGACAGGCAACAAAGATGGTGCAGGGTATGCAAGGGAAACCATATGAGACAAGATTGAGGGAATTAAGTCTGCAGCCACTGGAAGAGAGAGAAGAGACATGATAGAGACATTCAGGTACATGAAGGGGATAAATAAAGTGAGGGAAGGAAGTCTATTTTACAGGAAAGTCGGAGTTAAAACAAGAGATCATAACTTTAAGATTGGAAGGAGGAAGATTTAAAGGTAATGTAAGAGGGTGTTCTTTCACTGAGAGGATGGTTGAACCCTGTAACAGATTACCTGAGGAAGTGGTGGGTGTCAGTGGTGGAGAGAGTTAAGAGAGCGTGGGATAGACCTAGTGTTGGTTAGAGGACAGAGGATAGGCTCCTTGTGCACCGGTGACAAGTAGGGGAGATGGGCGGACTGGATGGGCCAGGATGGTCCTTTTCTGCTGACACATTACTATGATACTATGGTCTCTGAGCCAGTAGGGAAGAAATACAGAAACACCCGCCTACTCAGTACATTACCTACTTTGGTAGGGGTTTCCATTTCCTTCTCTAGCGCACTCACCTCCCCCCCCCCCAAATCCATGTCCCTGGCCAGGAGTGTCACCTCCTTCCTACTTTGGAGGTCCCCCAGCCAGGGGGAGGCCTCCTCCTTCCACCAGAGGATTGTCTGAGTACCTGGAGAGCAGGGAGGCAGCAGATGATGAGTCTGGGCAGTAGGCTCACACTAGAGCCCTGCGCAGGCCCTGATGTACTGTCTGGCTTATTAAATTGGAGCAGTCCGCGCAAAGGACCTAACACTGAAGTGTGGGGCTGACCAAAATATGCACTTCGTGGGCTAAAATATTTTGGTTTGCTATAGCACAGTAGATTATATCGGACTAATTTTGCTTAGTTGTAGGCGGACATTTTCTTTTAGTACAAATCCCAGAATTCCCTGCAGCTGACTTCAGAGCAATAGGCAGCAGAGAGAGATTCAATACCTTCAGTGCATGTTGGAGCTTTTGTAGTCTCCAGTCAGTTGTTTTCCAGGACTGCACTTCTCCTGGGGCTAAATGCAGTACTCTGTAACTGTTCATAGCTCATAGAGGACAGCAGGACCAGCAAACAAAAAATCAGAGCATATATAAACTTTAACATGCACTGCAGGCTGTTGAATCTTCTCACTGCTGTCTACTGCTCTGATGTCATCTGCACAGGATTCAGGGATTTGTACTACAAAAAGATGGCCTACAACTAAGAAAAATTTGTCTGATATAGTCTACTATACTACAGTAAGCGATAAGTAACCCAAAATGTTTTGGCACGCAAAGTGCACATTGGGACCAGCCCCACACTTGAGTGTGAGGGCCCTTGGTGGTGTCTATTCACCTTTAACCTGTGTGTAATTAAGAGCTGCTGCTTTGTTGAGATCCCTGAGAAAATAAAGCACTGCTCTTTCTCCACTTCTGCAGCTCCACCGTTTGTACCAAGGGACACGCTTCGTGCCTGGCAGGAGAAGAACCACCCCTGGTTAGAACTCTCTGACGTGCACCGGGAGACAACAGAAAACATTCGGGTGACAGTGATACCGTTCTACATGGGCATGCGAGTATGTCCCCATCAGACTTAACTGTTTTGTATTCTTGTGTGGTTTTGTCTCTTTTGGTCACCGTCCCGTGTAAGGGTGCTTTATCTGACCCCCAGCTTTCTGGTTTTTTTTTGTTTGTTTTTTTAATGTTCTGAAAGGAAGCTTTCTATGGGAACTGTGCTCCTAAGTTGCATTACAAAGTAGCTGCTCTTAAACAAGCATTTAAAAATCATCACAATATTGACAGAATTTTTAATACTGCCTTGTCTCCCTTGATGGACGTCCAGTCTGTTCTGAGGGGGGGTATCCCCATAGTGGAGCTCAGCCCCATCCTCTGCTACCCCACCAGTCACTTTGGAGGAGGTCTATGGCAAGAGCCTGAGAGCTCTACTAGCCATCCTCTTGATGTCACTGGGGTTTTTTATCCAGATTAAGTTTTCGCTCCTCCCTGCTGCACTTGGCAGAGACATCTGATGACCTTGCACGTATGCCGATGTCCCCTGTAGCAGAGCCAGCTCCCCAGTCCTCTACATGGGTGGCTGCAGTAACAGAACCCAGTGCTAGGCTGGAAGTGCCACCTCATGGCAGCCCTTCCCCTGGGACATCTTGACAGCTCCCCAGTCTGCTCCTGGATCCAGGTTGCCGCCACACACGTGGTCATTGTCACTTGGTCACTGTGCAGCCTCTTGACAACATAGGTTGTGTATTCCTTATTTTATTTGATATACTCCACCAGGAAAACCAGATTGAGCTGGATCACCTCACTTACAAAAGTGTCCTGGTGAGAAACCGAGGGATGGCACCAGATTTAAGTAGAAGGCAACAAATCCAGTCTCCGCAAGGAGACTGAATTCTGTTGTGTCCTCCTCCAGTTACTGTACATTGAGTCACGTTCACCAAATTTGGCCACAAAGTGTTTCAATTTCCCACACAACAAATGAGTTCTGTCACTGTAAAGTGCAGAAATGAGTTTTTGTATCAGTTTTGTAGTTTTCATACATACTTCTAATGCAAGGTGAATCCCTGGGCACCTGTCTCCAACATCACAAGCAGCTCATCCTAGAAAACAGTCACCGTGGTGTGTGTGTGTGTGTGTGTGGGGGGGGGGGGTTGTTTTGTTTTAAATAAACATTTATAAAGCAGTCTCATCTTTTCTTCCCAGGAGGCGCAGAATTCACATGTGTACTGGGTGAGTATTAACATTTTTGAAACATATATATGTAGAGGGAGAGAGCGTGTCAATATTTCAGAGTACTGCAGGGCTACCCAGAATGCTCCTTCTCCTGGTATCCACTCTGCCTTGCTTCAAGTTGTGATCGCAGCGGTCTCAAATGGGATCTGTATCTGGTAGTTGAGAGGTTTATTCTCCAGTTTTGAGACAGTGCCCTCCTCCCCGAAACCATATCTGCAGATGTAGTGCCTAAATCCTTCCCCTCTCACGACGGAGTAAGACCTGTACTTGTCTTCATTGTGCTTCGTACAGGAGGCGAGTGGCTTTCTCTCGAATAGGATTAAGTTTATTCAATATTTTAAAGCCCTGTTAGCAGTAAGGAGATAAACAGAAATCTGATGTCTTCCCAGAGACAGACTGGCCCACCAAGACACTTGGAAATCTGCAGATGTCCCCCCCCCGGAGTAGCAGGCAGCCTTCTAAACTCTAATCACCTTTAATTAAATGAGATATTTTGGGCACTGCAAACACCGAGCCAGAGTATCACTTTTAAGTGGAATACTAATGAGTGTGTGTCACCCAGGGCCTGGTCCCTCCCCTTTTGACTTTCCAGGTGGGCCCCTGTACCCCCGTCTCACCTTGTATCTCCACCCCACGTAGACAGAATGCAGACTTTTTTTTTCCCCCTCTGGGTTCGTCAGCCCTTCTGACTTGTTGACCCTGCACACCACCACTCCCAGCTCACCAGGGCCCTGTGACTTGTGCACCACAGAGGAACCCTTTCTTACAGGGCCTGTGAAATATGCGTTTGGGGGGCGGCAAAAATTATCTGCGTGTGTGCTTCATATTTCCTCCCCAGCAAATGGAAGTCAGTGGGGCTATTGTCTCCTTTGCCAGAAGGGGGTAGTCATCCACCCACCCTGAAGGAGGCTGAGGTGAGTGTCTGTCTAGTGGAACGCTTTCCAGCTGTCCCAGAGCAGCAGGAAAGGGCTCAGGAACCCAGGCTGCTATTTGTAAATCATTCTGGTGTTCCCCATTTTCCACTTTTGTTTTCCCACGTCCCTCCCACCTTGATGTTGGTTGCAGGTCAGGCTGCACCCTTCTCCAGCCAGGAGGGTGGCCAAGTGGCTGCCTTCACAGAAAGATCTAGTGCTGTTTGGCCCCTCCCCCTTTTTTCCCCCCACTTAGGTTTATGCCTGTCCTTCTGTTCATAATCTCCAGGACTTCCCTTGATGCCCCCACCTTTACCTCTTGTGGTGGGGCGCGAGATTCTGCCTTTGTTGCCCCCCAAAAGTAGGAGCCGTACTGGTGCCTGGTTAGTGATGCTAAGCCTGCAGACCGGCCGAGTTTAATCCCGCACAGCAGGACATCTTTTTCTCTATTTGTTTTCTTCCCTCCCATTGGTGTGCAGTGACGCACAGCATAATGCTGACTTCCCCCGGCCCTGTTGGGCTTCCCAGCTGCCCTGACATCCAGTTTCTGTTGGGGGAAGCTCTAGGCACCCTCCCCAGGGGTGGAGAGCTGTCCTCCAGACACTCAACCCCCCCCCCACCCCCAGTGCTTCGATTTCACTTCACTTGAACTCCCGTGGTTTTTATTGTGGATAAATTTCACCACCTGCACTTCCATGTGCTGAGAAAAGTATAATTGTCTGTAAATGGTGCACTTTGTTTGGGTTCTGCTTATAATGGCAGAATCATCAGTCAGGCTTGGATTTGTGTGTGCATTCAAATAATGGTATAGTCACTGACATACAGCAGGAGGGGTGGACAGCATGGACTCCAATTCCATTCCGCCAACAGAATGTCATGTACTTTGGAAAGTAATTACGGGTCGTATCTGAAAATAGGCAGCTATGCTGTCTAGTGTACCTACCCGGTTAACAAAAACTAAATAAAAAAATAAATTGTTGAGAAAGCCACATCAGATTAGTGAGTGCACCAAGACAGGGTTGCTCAAGAGACAGCTGGAAATCCAATATTTCTCTCTAGCTTTGAACAAGCCATGAGACATAAGACTGTGACTTGATGGTAGCCTGTCACTCATCACACCAGTGATCTGAGTTCAGGAACAAGCCCATTGTTCTGGAGGGTCAGTTGGGAGGAGAATTGAGTGTCATGGATAATGTTCACCTCCTAGGAGTGAGAGGCAGTCCACTCCCACCCAGGGATGCCGAGGTACACAATAGTGGGAGGGAAGGTGCAGGGGGCTTTGTGTTGTGTTATCAGTGGGGCACAGCAGGTGGGGGGGGGGTACAGGGGACTTTGTGATTTGTACCAGTCTGGCACAGCAGTGGGGAGGGGATGCAGGGGCCTTGTGATATGCATTAGTCGGGCACAGCACTGGGAGGGGAGATGCAGGAGGTCTAGTGTTACGCATCATTTGGCATCGCAGTGGGAAGGGGGGTACAGGGACTTTCTGTTGCATATTAGTCTGGCACAGCGGTGGGAGGGGAGATGCAGGGGAGCTTTGTGTTACGCATCATTCAGGTACAGCAGTGAGAGGAGAGATGCAGGGGGCTTTGTGATACGCATCATTCAGGTACAACAGTGAGAGGAGAGATGCAGGGGGCTTTGTGATGCACATGCCTGCTGCATGCCGCATCACTTGGTCACAGTCCAGCATCTTGGGGAGGGAGAAACAGCGGTAGGGCCAATGAGTTTCCATTTTCAAACATGGTCAATTCCATTTGACAAAATCTTAAAATCACCCCCCACTCCACCCCCAACATTGAGAGCAAATCGGCATGTTTGGTATAAAAAATTTGGCCCAAAATGGGGGTGTTTGCACAAAAATGCTTGTGCACAATGGGGTTGTTCGTGTGATTAGAAAAGTGCAAATAGTTTTTCATGAAAAATTCACTGTTGGGTGCTGGTTAATAGACACGTTGTTTCTTTTCTTTTTTTTTTTAACCGGTGTTTTCCATTGAAAATGGAAAAATTGGCACTAGTACAGGGAGAACACTCCTTCAGGCTGAGCTAGATAATGCCAGCACACAAGTGCAGCGCTGCCCATCCAGCATTAAGACTCCCATCACCACAGAATTTGGAGAGCACCAGATGGTTGTTGGGGGGCGGGGGGGGGATCCGACCCTCCTTGTGAAAGGCTCTGCCGGGGGAGGGTTCCCCATGGAGGAGGTGAGTGGGGCTCTCTTAGGCCCAGTAGCTTGGCGTGGGAGGGGGGAGAGACACAGAATAAATAGTAAGCAAAAAAGAAGCAGGGTGGGCCTTGTTAGAATATGTATTGTCACGTACATGTCACCAATGACTGCCTTGCCTTTTTCTACACCAGTGGCGATACTGCATCCGACTGGAGAACCTCGGGAATGAAGTGGTGCAATTACGAGAACGGCACTGGAGAATCTTTAGCTTGACAGGGACCCTGGAAACTGTGCGGGGACGAGGAGTTGTGGGAAGGGTAAGCATTGTCATTGTGTGATTAATGATGGGACGACAGGTTGGAAAAGAACAGCGTTTTAAATAAACGAAACCAGCGCATGTTCACATGTCACACCAGATAAAACTTGGCAAACAAAACCCAGCAAAGGTTCGTGATGCATCTGTAACTGCCAGGTTCCCCTTCAAGCAGCAGCAATCAAAATTTAGTACTTCTGAGTGCACCTTGCCAAATTTATCTTGCTGTGTTCTGTTATCCAAGAACGCAACCACCTGTCCTATCAAAGCTGAGTAGAGATCCAACTCTGACATTTTCTGTAATAGTAATAAGTGATCAGTCATGCCACAGGTTTTGCTGTAGTCTGTCAAAAGCCAAAGCTGGTTGACTTTCCAGCTTCTGTTGAAATGTGCAATTCACATACTATTCTTGTGTGACGGTGTGTGGTAGAACTCCTTTTCAATGTACCAGATTGGTTGAAATTTATTTTCTGTTTGACTTGGGTGTAAATTATTATCGACAATGTCCTGAATTACCTTAAAAATAATAGGTGACAAGGAAATTGGTCTTAGGCCTGCAGCAAAATCTTCCGGTTTTTTTGTTTGGGGGTGGAGCTGGGATGGAGAACACCTGGGCCTGGAAGTAGCGAGCAGTTTGCCTTCTAATGTAGCAAAGATTGCTGTCGAGCAATTCATTGGGGCATCTGGTTCAGTTGTCAGTTGGTTTCTATCTGCATCACCCCCCTAACTCCCTGGTGAGGAGGCCACTTCCCAGTTGACAAACTACATAATAGTCCTTTAAACAACCAGCAAGGGATCTCATCTGTCTCCTGAGGCCTTCCGGGGGTGGGGATCAGTTGCTCTTGTTTCCACGATATCGAACTACAGCATGTGGTATAAATTTAGTACATATTTGCACCATGTACTTATTGATCTCCTGCTGGTGATGGCGTGGGGTTGGGGGAATGAATGGACCCAGACTTCTGACCTTAAATTGATATGCTCTGTTACAGGGTAAGAAGGACTTCATCTGATGCTTCTATTGTGCCCAAATAAACACGCTTTTGTTTTTTATCGGTCTACTCTCCACTATCCTTAAAGCTTCATTTATTTAATTTGTAATGCTTTTAGAATCTGTGGCATCTAGAACTCCTCTTTTTTGCCCTAAAGGTTCCAAAAATGTTTAATTTTTAGGGTGAGGATGTTTCTGTGCTCTGCCAGGTGTCTGTGTACATGCATGGCCAGACTTAGGCCATGTGCGCTGCCGTGGGGAGGAAGGAAGGGCAAAGATCACAAGGTGTGGGAACATGGTACCATTTTGATGAAAGTTACTAGTATTCCTGGGCTGTAATTACCCCGACTTGGCCTGGGGTGGTGGGGTGAAAGTTGTTGGAGTTGGGAGCTCACTGGGTAAAGGTAGTAAGTAGACGTGAGGACTAAGCAGATGCCAATGTTGGAGAAAAAAGTTGCTTAACAAAAAAAAAAAAAAACAAGAATAGTGCATTTTTTCACCCCATTCTGAGTTCAGCTTCCTACGCAGATCTGTCCATCTAGCCATCCCACCCAGCCCTGTCATCCACATTTTCTGGGCATGTACCCCATCCTCTGAACACCCATGGCTTGCCTCCCCCCCGTGGTGTGGCTTTCAGGGTTACCTTACTCCTCCTTAATCCAGACCCGGTGGAAATGGAGAGTGGCTGACCAAAGATGAGGTGGCCTACAGGGGGCTGGCTTTAATCCTGTGCTGGCCCCGGGACATTGCTGGCAATGAAGTCATAGCACGTGTGTGTCCGCTACACCCCTTGAATGCTGATGTCGGTCTGTGCCCCAGTAATTCCAGTTGCACCACCATCTGAGAACACCCACTTGACAATAGGCAGGCGGAGTTCACTGCCCTCCCTCTACAGAAGTGGAGAGCATCCTCTCCCAGCTAGCCCTCAATGCCCTGGGCTCGTTCCTGATCCTTGGTCACAAAATAATTTTTATTCAGTATAAATGTTCTCAGACCACTATCGGGCTTGCCATCTGTATTTCAGAAGAGAGGTGTCATTTTTGACTTTATGTAGCCATATGGGACTACCAAGAGGAAATAATCTACAGGAGCTATAAAAGTCTTGTTCTTAGCATTGCCTCAGGAAATGTAGTGAGTGTTATTTCAAGCTCCAGTCTGACTTCTTGCTGCTACTCAGTTATATTGTGTCCTTTTTTTTTTTTTATAGGAGCCTGTGCTGTCGAGGGAACAGCCTGCATTTCAGTATAGCAGCCATGTCTCGTTGCAGGCATCCAGTGGACACATGTGGTAAGAAAACTCCAGCTTTAAATAGCAGGGGGCATGGTTTGGGGTTTTCTTATTTTATGTACCTCCTTAAATTCCATATCCCCCTACCTTCCAACAATTTATTTTATTTGAGGTGTGCATGAAATGGATGACAGACTGCCCCAATGAGATGCAACATCTTGTTTCCTTGGGGGTCCCTCTGTACAGCAGGGTACAAAAAGGGTGCAGTTTATAGTGCAGTACAATAGGATGCACAAGTACTAGTTCCTAAATGATGCACAAATGCAAGATCTTCATTGAGGACATCACCTCCATTGGGCAACACCTTTGGAACTGTAAGCCGTCGGAGTTGGGACTACTTGGAAAGTTTTTGCTAGCTGGAGGCTGTGACATGGAGTATCGCGGCCTATGTAATGTGGGTGGTACCAACAATCTTGAGTTCTTTCTTCCTCCATCAGTCTTTCTTGTCAGACCTGCTGAGAAACAGCGTTGAAATAGCCGTTGCTGTTTTGTGTGTTGCTTTCAATTCTGTAATTATTTTATCATTTTCTCTGTATGCCGCCTAAGGACAAAGAACCTTTGTTCCAATATTGTTCCTCCAGCTAAAGAATCTATAAGGACGACATTTGCACAATTGGTGTGTGATGTTTGCGACTAATTTACAACCTGAGGACCTGTGAGATCTGCCAGAGTTTCCACCAGGCTGCCAGGCGACACTGACGGAAGACCTTAGAAACCTTCCTTTCCCAAAAAGCTTTAAAAGCCATGGAAAAAACTGCAGCTTTTGCTCCTGCTGCTTCCTCACAGTCGACCAAGACAAGGTTGTCAAAGTTGAAAGAAAAAAAGGATGTCAAGGGCCTCTTCTTCTAGCTGTAAGTATTAACACAAATATATGGCTGCTTCGCCGGTGAGATCAGGGTCACCATTGAAATCCAGTACATCCTCAGTAGCACTTGCTGTGATGGTATTAACTACAGACTCCCCAGCCATCCCTGAAACACCAAGGTTGGGGCTTAGCTTAATACCTGCTATGGACGGTACATTGCCACCATCATCGGCCTCTAGCCCTTTCAAGCAGGTAGCTCCGGACCCTTTTTAAGGCGCATCAACTCACAGGCTGTGGTGGCATCTTCAGAAATGATGCATAGCCTTCTACCATCTATGCCACGAACAGTAGTTTTGCAGTTGACAAGGCCACCTGATCAAGGGCCTTTGTTGATGGATTCCAGGAGCATGCCAATGATTCCTCCTTATCAGCTGCCACATATGTCACTGGCTCCCTCTGTGGATTCAGTCATTGTTCCTCATAGTGATGATGAGGTAGAATATAATCCTGACCTCATGGACATTGAGGAGGATATGGAGAAGGAGTACAGGGGGTGAGGGGGTAACCTGTCTTCTGGCTCCACCCTATCATCCTGCAGTGAGGACTCTGTTTTATACATCCAGCCCTCCCCTGAGGATCCATCTTTTCAAGCTATGCTTCAGCAAATGCAGCCTACCATGGACTTCGTTGTTGAGGGTAAGAAACCATTTAAAGGAATATTATGGAATATTTGGTGGTCCCTTCCACACCTTTCACAAGGAAGGCTGGTAAATGGTAATTCCCCCCCCAATTCAGCCTTATTCTGCTGCACGGCCTAAACCTGACCTGGTCATTATGGCTGCTCGTGATCACACTAGAGCCCATAGGCACATGAATACTTCGCCTCCAAATAAAGAATCTAGGAGGCTGGATGTTATGGGCAAACTTACTTGGGCCTCAGCATCCTCAGGCCTGCGGATTGCTTATTACCAGGCCTGTATGATAAAGTGTCAGAATAGCACATGGAAATCTGCACGTACTGCAGCACAGGTGTTACCTGATGGTCCTGCCAAGACTGACTTATTTAACAGCACGTCAGCTGATTCTGAAGTTGGTAAACATCTGCTTCGTTCAGCATACAATGGTACATATGCCTGTGCCAGGAACGCAGCCTTTGCAACCTGGTATCTGCATTGGGCGATGTGCCTAACTCAGAGTGGTGGAATTTACTACTATGTGCGAAATTTCGATTTGCTCCTTTTAGGACCTCCAAACTATTAGGAAGTGATAATGAAAATTCACTTTGTCACCTTCAGTTCTCTAAAATTATTTTAAGGCCTGTGAAGTCCCTTTAAGCTACGCCCACCAAAGGGTGTTGTCGGTGGTCTTTGTAGGTCCGCTGCCAGAAGAGGTTACTATCTGCACTGTCAGCAGTCCCAAGGTAGAGGTGGTGGTACCATTCTGGTTCCTTCCCGTCTGGTGCCTATGCAGAAGCCCCCTGAGGAATTGGTTTTGGTGGCCTTGCCTCCCCCTGTTCTACTGACCTCTTCCATCTCCTGTCTGCCTTTCCGGGGGTTCTCCCTGCATTTAAAGCAGTGGAGGGAGAGCACTACAGACGAGTGGGTTCTGGAAATACTAGAAAAAGGGCATGCTCTGAAATTGCTAGAAACCCCTCCAGATCATTCTCAGTCCCATTCCTCTTACCCTCTGGGCCACTTGTTCCTTCTGAAAGGGAGAGGGGAAGTTGTTTAACCAGGAAAGGCACACTAAGCAGAAGCTTGTTTCCAGGTGTGACCTGGGAGCACAAGGAAGTTAAGTGATTGACTTGCTCAGGGTCACACAGTATGCAAGTGGGGGCTGTGGGATTCCAACCCAGGACTCCAGGTTTGCAACTCAGAGCCTTAAACCACTACGCTATACTGCCTCCTAAAAGAGGAACTCCAGACCCTGTTTCAGAAACATGCTGTTGAACTTGTTCCCCCACAAGTCAGGAACAAAAAGGGTTCTATTCCAGATACTTCCTAGTCCCAGCATGGACAAGATACCCATGTCCTATATTAGATCTCAACCGGTACATGGAATATAAGAATTTTCAAATGGTGTCTCTGCAAGCCCTGATTCCCCTTTTACTGAGAAGATACAGGGAGCCAAAGGCAACAGTGCCCATAGATAGCTCCCATCTTCATTACGCATAATAATGCAGTTCCCCTTTTCCCAAGATCCATGCCCTAGTTTGTGCTTACAGATGGATTTATTTTTAAGTAGCGTTACCTCAAGTGGGAGAGCATTCCAAGGATTTACCACCCTTTTGAGAGAAGTACAATTTTCTCCCAGTACTGTTATGTTTAGTACAATGTAGCTGAAGAGGATGCCCTCTAGTTTTTGCCTTATCTTGTTTAAATTCAAAGCCTATTTCAGTAAATAAATTGGGATACTTTATAATGTCTCACATAAGAAGCAGGTCCCCCTTTAAAGGAGAACTGCACTGAATTTACAAGTCATTTTCCCCAGCGGGAGCTCTTTTTTTTAAATACTGGTTCAGATGTGTAGCTAGCCAGCCTTTTTAGTTATAGTGGGTGTTTCTGATTTACATGCTGCTGGTAAGAACCATTTTAGGGCTGTATGATGTGGTTTATGTCCCTGTTCTACTCCTTATTTATTTAGTTAGTTGGTTTTTAACTGGGTGGGTGCTATAGGATATACTATTTTCAGGCACGACCCGGGAGATTACAAGGGTACAGAGTAAACAATGAAAAACAAGGTTACGATATTATCAAGGTAAAATCATGAGTAAGGATGTACAAATACAGGAAAAACAAGGCAACGTTCAAGCAACAACATATACATTGCAATTGTTGTTATAATGTATCCATGTTGTACTATATAACTCTGCCACTGAGAGGGACATAAACTGCATCATACAGTTATAAAATGGAATTTACCACCAGATTGTCAAGCAGAAACATCCACTGAAGTTACTAAAGGCACGTATAAATGGAGCAATAACAGGTTGTTAGCCAGTACTCAAACAGCTTCTGTTGGTGGGGGGGATAACTTACAGGCTCACTGCAGTTCTCCTTTAATCTTCTGTGTTGAAGTGTCATGAGGTTTAGTCTACTACTCTACTCAATCTGTCATTATAATGTAACTTGTTTAAAAAAAAATGCTGTGGAACCTGTCCCCCCTTCCATCCCGAACAAGACAGGAATAAAGAGTTCTGTTCCAGATGCAGTGGATTCTGCTTAAATGCACATCTGTTTTGCAGACAAAATGTGCACTTAGCTGAAATTCCATAGAAAACACTATTTTTAAGTATTGCAGTAGCGCTAGTGTAAAACCACTTTTATTTCATAAATCAGTTGATTTGCACATTTGAATTAGCACTTATAAGCACTTTCTTAGCTACAGTACTCAACAAAAGTGTTAAATAAAGCACACCCCAGGGGAAATAGAAATAAAACGAAGCAATGTTTGATTTGAATGTTAAAGTTCCTTCACGTGTGACTCTGAAATAAAGCCCAGTCTCACCGCAATTAAAGATATAGTCCCAGATTTTCTGGGCTAAGCGAAGTGTTACTTTCTTTTTCTCCATAATGCTTGTTTGCTTCTGTGAGCCAGTGTGGGGCAAGGTGTTAAATACTGCTGACACATTATTAACAGCACCTGTGCAATTAACCGAAATTACCTACATAGGGAGAGGTCAGTTAGTGAAACAAGAAAGAGTGTATTAAAGTGGAATGTGCACTTGTCCCGTGTGCATTTACTCGAAATTATTAACATGGGGGAAATAGAATAAAAAACGGGAAATGAAAAAAGTATGTATTAAACCAAAATGTGCACTTAAGTGGAATCCACTGTACCACTTTTACTTGCTAAGTTACTTTTCTTTGTATCTTTTCTTTTTTCTCCCCATAAAAAGTTTTTATTGAAAGTTTTAACATAATACAACAAGTAACTTGAAATACAGCTAGGTACGTACATTTGACGCAATAGGTTGTAAAGAGCTGATCCTGCACTATTACAGCCTTATACTTATTCCTAGATGCCTCTATCTAATTAAAGGTATAGTAAAGAACATTTCTAGTCCAGTTACAACTTGTAGATTTTAAGAAGGTGGAAGTTGTTTTGTCTTAAAACAATACAAAATAAGCTGTGCCCATACTGAAGTAGTACACCTGCAGGCAATATATTTTTGACAACAGTTCCATTCCCAGGTGCCCTAGAGCGCTCTCCACAGCCACAAAACTATTTCCAGTGGAATGTAAACTAGTAATTTCAGCAGTTTGCAATGCAGGTGGGGGGGGGGTTATCCCTTCAAGTGTTTGAACTTGCAGTATATTGTGGGGGTTAATAGCTTGGGAAGGGGTGTGGATTCAGTACGAGAGACAGTAGTGGAAGAAAACTCCTAGGGGGGGAAGCAACAAGTATTTCTGTTGCCTAGCACCAGCGTCCATCAAATAGTCTTATGTCCATAGTCGTCAATGGTATTGTGCATGTAAAATCGATGAATTATGACTAGAAAAGAAAGGTGGCATCAAGCCATGATTGATGGGTTGCAGAACATTTAATGGAGGGGAAATGAGCAGCATGAAGGCTCTCTGGCTGAGGGGTTTCAGTCATTTGCATAGTCGAAACGAGTAGACTTGGAGAGGTGTGCAATAACTACTACTCTGGTTTGCTCACCTGTGAGGAGGGAGGACCCAGGGTAGATAAGGTAGGGGCCCCAGATGTCATGGTACATTTTGAGTTTGCCACTAGACACATGAGCCAAACGTTCATATCTAGAAGTGAGGGACTGAAGGTTTCCCATTCTGTGAAGGAAGGGGGGGCTTGGGTCTCGCCAGTGTTGAAGAATCACTCGTTTGGATTGTTGGTGCCTTTGCAGTAGCCAAAGGGCCTATACTGAGGACCACTTGGAATCCTCTGGCAGCACACCAGTTAGAGCTAAGATAGGGTCTCCTACCTTTGGCAAGGGAACTACTTTGGAACAGAGATTCCAGACTCATGACCAAAATTCATCTAGGTTTGGACATGACCAAAGGATATGCATGAGGCTGGTTTGTGGAAAAGAACACCTCCAGTAGTCACTGTTGGACATCAAGCCAGCTTTGTAAAGCCAGTGTGGGGTACCATATGCACGATGTTGAATTTTAAACTTCAGTGTTTTGCTTGCAGTTCTCTAGAAGCCTTGTAGGTCCTATTCCACACCAAGTACCATGAGGCCTGAACTATGGGATAGTAGAGTTCTTTTTCCCATGCCACCTTGGGGCCTGAGGTTGTAATTGAAGCCTGGGCTTTATTGATTGAGGCCTTTTATGTGCTACAGACACCTTGGATAGAGGTGTTCTAGTAGTTGGCTAGTGCTCTAGTGGAGATTTGAGCCACAAAAAAATATGAGTATGGGAGACTTTGAGTCTAAGGATATCCCTTAGCTGCAGATATATCCAGAACTGCATGTTCAGTAGGTGAAAGTGGTTGATTACTTCAGTAAATGTATGCATTACTCCCCCCCCCCCGGTCTGGTGATCATATAAGTCAGCCAAAGTATGAATACCTGCTTTCCACCAAGGGTGCCATGACAGTGGTTTATTGTCCACCATTAAAGATGTATTGTTTTTGATATTCATGTTTTGTTCTTTGTAATTGTTTTTATGAATTGTACAGTGTTTTGATTTTACAGATTGTGCTCTATAAATAAAAATTATTATTGTCCCATATAGGGCACACTAAAGTTGAAGAGGGCAACCATTTTTGTAGGTCAGCAAATTTACGCCATGTCCTTCTAGTATGCAGATGGCAGGGTGATAGGTGGGCAGGAATAGGCCAGTCTGGGAGGAATAGCGCTTGGGGAATGGGTAATCACATCTGGGCAAGTTCTAACTGTATCTAACAGGGGATCTATTCTGTCAGAGAACATGCAAAGCATGTGACAGCTTGGCGCAGTACAACTAGTTCGTGTTAAGATCGAAGATTTGGGAGAGAAAATCCTCCCTCTTTCCTTCCATGGTATGTGAAGTGTTTGGATTTTTATCCACGGGGACTTCCCTTCCCAGATAAAGGTAGACATTTTTCTGGTTACTGCTCGGAGGAAATGAGCTGGCAGTTGTACTAGCAAGTTGGCCAGTATGTACAGAAGTTTTAGGCAAAACAATTCACTTGAGGCAGTTCACTCATCCCCATGTGGACAACATAATTTTTTTCCACCCATTCAGATCTGTGGGTAGTTTATCCAACATATACTAGATGCATTAGTTTTTATAGTATCCAAGACAGAGGCTCTTAGTTGAATCACCAGACAAAGTCACACCTTGTGGAGATGACGAACGGGTAACCAGAGAACAGAGACTGGTGATATGTGGCATTAAGTGGGAGAATTTGTGATTTGGCGCCGTTCAGTTTGTGACCTGATAAGGTGGCATATTGCTGGTTGATATTGGTTAGTGCAAGTAATGATCAAGCATCATCTCTAAGCAGGAGAATGATATCCTCCACAAAAAGGGAAATCTTTTTACGGGGTGTCTCCCACAGTGATACCTGGAAAAGTGTGTGTTTCATATCCTTTCTATTTGATTTGTATCATTTTTCTTGTATGGACACCAAAACTGTGAACAGTAGTCCAGGTGAGGGCAGAACTGTGATTCTCTACAGTGGTACAAGGACGTCTGCGGCTCTGGACGTTATATTGTGGTCCACCAAATTTTATTGGCCTTACTAATTGTCTCTTTCATGTGTTTTGTTCCTTGAGCATGAAGGATGCATGCCTTTGTATTAAGATCAGACAGTACCTCCGCTTCATGCTTGAGGGCAGACACTGTCAGTTCTGAGTGTTACCCTTTGGCTTATCCTTGGTGCCGTGGGTATTTGCCAAATGATTTGCAGTGGTTGCAGCAGCCCTTCGCAGAGAAGGACTTGATATCTTCCCTTATCTGGATAGTTGTCTCCTGAGGGCCAGTCCAGGGAAGCTCTTCTTCACACCCTTTCCCCGAGTGGCACAGCTATTCAAGGCATTAAGGATAACCGTGAATGTGCCAAAGTTGGTGCCGACCCCATGGTAACACCTGCAGTACATTGGGGCAGTACTGGACACAGACAAGGGGGATGTCTTCCTGCCACAGGACAGAGCAGATAACCTTATTGCTCGGGCACAGTGATGTACTGGAGCTGCTACATCTGTCAGCACAGTGTTGTATCTCCAGGGCTTGATGGCTGTTGCCATTGTAGCAGAGAGCCATTTGCTCGGCTTCATGTGCAAATCCCACAATGGACACTCTGGGTACAGTGGGATCACTGAAGAACAAGATGGAGTAAGTGATTCTTGTCAAGTTCCCACTTTGTTGAGCACTACTATGGTGGAGGGACCACAGCAACTTACTCAAGGGTGTTCCATTCCGTCTACCAGCTCCAGTACAGATACTCACCAAAGATTGGCCGTGAGCTCCATTTGGGGTGCTTGTCTCTGCTCCTTTGAAACACAAGGGTCCTGGAAGGGAGTGGTGGCTGAACTACACATAAATGTCTTGGAAATGAGAGCTGTCCTATACAGCCTTCAGGCATTTCAGAATCACCTCTGCCCTGGTCCTCTTGTTAATCCAGATGGACAGTGTCAGTGTCATACACTACATAAACCAACAAGAAGGCGTTCATTCCTGTTCCTGTCCCCTTTGCAGGGAAGCATTGAGTGTGTGGTACTGGACAATGTCTCACGACCTTCCGTTATCGATCATGTTTCACCCGGGTCTCAGTCCCTGATTCAGTGGGAACTGCTGACCTCAACAATAAATCACCTCTTCGCAAGATATGCTTATTCAGAGTTGGACCCCACACAATGCAAAACTGCTGCATTTTTGGTTGCTCGCTCCAAGGCTTGGAGTTTTTTTGTGAGATAAGTTGTCCGTCTCTTGGAAAGGGAAATTCCTGTATGCATTTCCCCCATTCTTCTCATACAGAGGATTCTGCTCAAGCTACGAGCAGTGTGTGCCACTCTCTTCCTCAGCTCCTCTGTGTCCTTGCCAGATATGGTTTCCGCTCCTACAAAATCTGGTGATGGAGCATCATGTTCTCTGCTCCTGTGACAGGGTCTAGTGTTGCAGGACCGGGGGTCTGGACCCAAGTTCCTACATCTGCATGCACGTCTCCTGAAAACATAGCATTCACATCTTTTTTTTTTTTTTGGGTTGGGGGGGTCCACCTAACATTGCTGATGGTCTTGTTTGTGGCTAGAAAGTCTTCTACCAGACAACTATTCTATGAAATGCAAGCATTTCACTTTGTGGTCTGCTTCTCAGAATATGGACCCTTTTATGTGTTCTTTGAATTTTATTCTGGAATACTTTCTTTCATTATCTGATTCAGGTCTGCATTAAGGTGCGTTTCAGAGCCATATCAGCATTTCATGCCACTCTTGATGGCCATATGCATGCACAGCTGGAAGTGCCCTGTACTTTTCAGATAGCAGGTTTCATGTGAAGGTACCTATTTGTAATGCGGTCCCCTTTGGGACTTGAATTTCATACTTGAAAAATTGATTTTGGCAACCCTTTTGGCCCTGCTGCAACAACTTTTGACTTGTGTTTCCTTTCATGGAAAACTGTTCTTTTTAGTTGCCATTACCTCTGATCATAGAATGTCCGAGTTTCAGACTTTAATGAATGAGCCTCCTTATTTGATTTTTCACAGATACTGAGTCTCTACGTACCGATGCTAAGTTTTTACCAAAGCTGGTATCAGAATTTTACACTGAACCAAACCATACACCTCCCTGTTTTAATATCCTGAGCATGACAGTAATGGTGAGGCATTGCACCGTACTCTTAATGTACATAGAACACGAAGATGCGATGTTAATCACACTAAGAGCTGCAAAAAGTCTTCTCAGATTTTTGTTTCATACGCCCGGGAAAGAGGGTGCCTCTGTACCCAAACGGTGCTTGTCCAAATGGCTGTTTAATTGTATTACTGTGTGTGTGTGTGTGTGTGTGTGTGTATATGTATGTGTATATGTGTATGTGTATATATATATATATATATATATATGTGTGTGTGTCCTGATGCTGTTCATGGTCACTCCACAAGGGCTGTGGCCACTTCTTTCTCTTGCATTCGGTACGTCTCTACTGCTGACACATATGCTGCTGCCACTTGGTGCGCTATATGCATACTTTCACCAAGCATTACAGTCTAGACATCTTCTCTTGTAGATGTTCTGGCTTTGGTCTTGCTGTACTGCAAGGCCTTCTGTCTTGATCACATATCAGACTGTGCCATCCTCCCTGGGTGCTTTGTACTGCTTGGGAATCATTCCAAAGGTGTGGCCCAATGGATGAGATCTCCACTGAGTGTAGACCAGTTATGTAGGAACTTACCATAACAGTAGGGATCTCCCTCATTGAGTCATTGTGTACCCTCCCTCCATCCTTTTTTTTGAAGGATAGACCAGATGCTGTGCTTAAGGCCTTATTCCATGCATTCTGTTTCCAGTTCCATGCCTCTCATGCTTGCCTGGTACTGGTTTTGGTCTCATGGTTAGGGGCCCTCCAAGGCTAATCTCTGAAGAACTGAGAAGTTCTGGGGCCTCCCACATTATAGAGGCAGAGACACTGGATGTCCCTGTGGGTGGCCCCTGGCTAGCAAAAACTTTGAGTGGTCCTGATGCTGATGGCTTACAGTTCCAAAGATGCAGTGCAATGGAGGAGATATCTTCAATGAAGATCTGCTGTTAATTTTTTATGCAGCTGTTCTTTACTTGTACTGTACAAGGCAGTTCATGTTAGCATCCGAGCCAGTAACTGTGGAGACGATACAGACCTTCAGTGTAAGCCTGGACCAATTTCTGCTTACCAAGGGAATCGCTAAGATCTTCTTTAAGGACATCTCCTTCCATAAAGCCATACATTTGAGAGCTGTCGGGGATCACTCGGAAACTTTTGGCCTAGCTGTAGCCGACTTTTTCTTCCCTCTGTCAACTGCTCATTGGATTGTGGAAAACACCTTGGTTGATTTCATTTGATAGAAGTTGCAATTTTCTTTACTTACTTTCATAAGTTATTGAGTGCCATTATTATCAGTTACTCTGTAGAAGCCTCCACTTTTTCGCTTCTGTCCATGTTGTGTGACAGTATTTAGAGACGACACGCACGCACACACTCACTTTGTGTTTGCTGCCTGGGCCTTTCACATGACATAAAGAACTGCATCATTTGTAAAGGCTTCAACCAGTGCTCAAGGAAACGAGACCGAAAGGCTTTAGAAAATTTCCTGCAGAAAATGGAGAAAGCCAAGTGAAGAGCATCATCCCCTTCCCTGGATTGTCTGGCTAGCTCTACTGGATTTGCCACTGGGGAACCCTGCAGGTCTGTAAGCCAGTCATACTGTCACCTTAATGAGAAATATGCCATTCATCGAAGAAGTCGAAAAAGGCCTTTTCGGAGCATGACCGCAAACATTTAGCAACTCCCTCCCAGTCCAGGTTACCATTGAATCCCCTTGAGGGTAAGTCCCAGGTCACTTTAACTGTCTCTGTGGCCAGCTTGACTGTTGTTCAGAAACCAAGGTCCATGCTCTCCTACTGTTGCCAGTGTGCTGAGCATCATCGATGAGCCCAGTCCCATCATTGTTTCATCGACTCCACTACATGGTGCCGTTGATGCTAGTGCTGTTGTTTTGGCTTCTGTCTGATTTCGTTTGTCAGCGACTCTTGCTGTCCCTACCACAGATGATTATTGTGTCCAATGACTGCCATTTCTGTCACCTTTATCGCCATTAGCTGTGGGTGCCTCTGGAACTGCAGCCCTTGCCACTGGGCCTCTCTGCCATTGTCTTAGCAGCCTGTGGGCTCTGTGGTACCTTCTGCTTCCTTAGCCCGAGGATGAGGAGGGTGAATATAATCCAGACCTTCTGGTTGTGGAAGAAGGGGGATGTAGAGGAAAGCAGCCCATTTTATGTGTGTGACTCCAGTGTCACTGTCTCCTCCTGTAGTGATGACAGTGTGGTCTGTATAGCCCAGTTTCCCTCGAGGATACCTCATTTCAGGTTTTGCTACACCTTATGCGGGACAAGCTAGGTTTTACTGCCAAGGAAGATGACTCAACTTGGAGGAATCTTTGTGAATTCCTGGAGGTCCCCCACATCATCTTCTGTGATCATTCTCCCATTTGCCCTGCTTTAGAGACCTGCTGTCATAAGGGTCTTCTTTGTCCCTACTGCCTGGCTTTCTTCCCACACTGTGTTGCACTGCTTGGGAATGGTGCCAGAGGTGTGGCTCTGTGGAGGGAGCTATCTAAGACAATAGATTAATTACAGACGTTTGAGAAGATCTCCTCTGTAGAGCCTTTGGTTTACCCCACCACCACCACCACCAAAATCCCTTCTGTGTTTCAGATGGAATACTCTGGAAGACATTCTCCTTGCTGTATGCTTGGTGTGCTCCTTTCTGCACCCTTACAAATTGGCTTTTTGTTTCAGCAACCACCGCCTCTCCTGTTGGCATGGTCAGGGTTCTGGTTTCCCATTTATGTTGGTACGGTACAACTTTGAGCTTGTCTCTTGCAGGAAATGGAGGAGGACTGGAATAAAAAATAAATTAGCGCTACCCACATTATATAGGTGGTGCTGACATACATCAACATGAGCAGCCCCAGCTAGGCAAAATGTTCCAGAGGTGTGGCTCTATAGACATGATTCTCTCAAAGATGTACTGTTGCTGATAAGTAACTAATCTTTCCCGTGGGGTGGGGGGTTGGGAAGATCCCTATAAATGAGTGCGTGTTTGCACTGCATACATTTGTGTCCCTGCTTGTATAAGACTGGGGACCTGATGGACCAAGAGTCCCCATCTCCCCCTTTTTTTTAATGCAATCTGGCTCACCGATGGGTGCCTTATCCCCCCACGCCAGCCCTGATCCGCAGACCCTCAACTCGACTTGGCCTTTGGTGGTGGCAGACGGGAGAACCATGGCTTGCCCCACATGGAGGACCCCCAAGACCAAGATCACCCTGAAGCCCCGCCTGCTCGCTGGGCTTTATTCAGTCCTGGACAGGGAGTCTATTGTGGGCTTCCTAGTTGCTGTGGCCAGAAGGGAATTTTTCTTGCGTGATCCCCGGCGGCATGGACGTGCAGTGACGTCCGGCGTATGATGAGCGCACTCCTGCAGTACATCTGCCTCTGCCCCCATTCCCATTACTAGATTTCCCCAGCTACAGCACCTGCAGTTTCAACCGGGGGTCGCAACTGCTAGGGACACACAACCCACCCCTCCCCAGGACAGGAGAGCAGTCCTCTGGACGCTTGATCCTCTCTCCCTGGCCAACCCAGACGACCCGAACAGGCTCCCGAACCGGAGTCGCCCGCCTGGCGCAAGGTAGACCATCCAGTGCCTCGGCGCCACTGGGCTGTCTACCAAGAGTCCCTTCTGACCTTAAAATAATTTGTTACTGTGTAACGGTAGGACAGTTCTTAAACCAAATAAGGGGATGATGGCCACTGAGATCGAGGGTTGCCCCTTTATATACACTGGCACTACAGAGAGTTGTAAGGGAGGTGGGTTCTAGTATTCTATACATCTTAGCAAATATTGGGGAAGGGGTAGATCATGTGGGAGGACATGGGCAGTAGCCATTGGAATGCGAGAAGGTTTGGTGTTTGAAGGGAGGCTGTTCCATTTTGCCAGAGCAGAACCATAGTTAGAAGTTTATTCATAGTCTCTGCACACCAATGTAGCCCACTGACCACTTGGCTAGTCCACCAAATCACCATTTGCCAAGATTAAAGGTAAACTTTGTCCCTTCACATGCTGATTTTGGTACTTTTTAGACGTGTGTGTGTGTGTGTGTGTGTGTGTGTGGTGTCCGTTACACAGAATTGAATTCTGTGTTCAAAAAAAACCTCTGAACAATCTGTTTTTATTGTTTTATTTGTTTTACAATGATGGCATTATAGTGTTTGCATGTTGGGTGGGCTGGAATCAGATGGACAGGGAGCCTTTGTTGTGTGATTACCGCACCAGTAGGTCTTATTCAGTTCCCTCTTTAGATGCGTTCAGCGCCCCCACCTCCACCACCACCACCAGGGACTGGCGAGTGGGGTGGCGAAATAACACAAAAAAAAAAAAAAATCAGGATGGGCAACATTTCAGGATGAAATGTGTTTGTGCTTTCACTGTGTTTAGCCTTTTCAGGTTGTTGGCTAGGCCTTCTGGTGCCTCATAGTTCTTATCGAAACCAGACCAGCCTCAAGTAATTCATGCTGGTTTGTATATATCACCCAGGATGCATTGCATGCAGGATATGAGTAATTCTGTTTTTCTTTTGAAGCTTGTTTTTTTTTTTTTTTTTTGCTCCCAGTATGCTTTTTGCATGACCTTTGCACTCAAGCGTCTGCATTAAAGTTTTTGTGACAGCTCTGACTCCAGGAAAATTTTTCACAGTACTCTTATTCTCCGTAGCATTATAGCTGGGAATGCTGCTGTCTGCATGATATCATGAGGTTCCAAAAATGGTGTCAGTGTAGGATCGGTATAGGGTAGACTGACTGGGATGGCTCCGAACTGCTGCTAGCTACAGAGGAGCACAGGACCCTGTTTAAACATGTTTTTAATGGGCTTTCAAACTATGAATAGGCACTCTTCATAACTGATGCCCTTAGATTTTTATGGGTGGGGGAGATTTAATAAATAAAAAAAAAAAGTGATACAGTAGCCAGTGTTACAGTGACTTCTGACTAAGTTTTGCCCATCTTGAACATGGGCAAGGCTTTTGCTTGCTTGTTTGTGTATTACAAGTTCCAAAGAGCAGGAAGGTTCTTTAAGACCCCAGCGGCTGGTAAGGCGGTGTTGTATTTGTATATATTTTTCTTGTCAGGAAAGAACTGCATTGAGCAGTGCTCATTTACAAAGAGGTCCTGGTTAGGTCAGCAATATGCTGGTGGGTTGCAACAGGCTGGTGGGTTGCTAAACGCCTGATTTTTTTTTTTTTTTTTTTTTTTTTTTTTTGTGGGGGGGGGGGTAGAGCTGGTGACAGGAGGCATAAAGAGTGAATTATGAACCCGGGCAGTGTTATGTAATGCTAGTTCTATCAAAAACGAGATGGCTATTATAGCTGATCTTGTTGAAATGGTAGACCTAGCATGCATCACCAAGACCTGGCTGGATGAAAATGCAGGCCCAGTGTTGGCTTCTGCAGTTCCAGCTGGGTTCTCGGTGATTCACCGCCCGAGGTTGGATCATAGTGGTGGGGGTGTAGCCATCTTTTTTAAGACTGAACTGGGCCTTACGGAAGTTCCAGTGAGGACCACCAGATCCTTTGTGTGTTATGGGTGAAGGTTGCAGGTTACTCCTCATTTACCGTTGACCAGGAGATGGGAGTTTATTCTTGCTGGTGATTGCGGACTCCGTCGTCGACATGGTGCTGGAATTTTCCAGATGGATAATTCTGGGGGATTTCAACGCCTGAGTCGACAACTAACTCTCGCAGTTTGGTCAAAATATCCTCCAGCTAATGACAGTGCTGGGCCTTACACAGGTTGTTACTTCCTCTACCCATATAAGAGGACATTCATTGGATCTGCTGTTCCTTCTGGGGATGGAGCACACTGATTTGGGGGTGGAACCAGTCAGTTGGTCTGACCACCACACCGTAGAGCTCAGTTTCGGGGCTCCCCCAGATAGACCTACCCCTTTGGAGATGGTTCAGTACTGCCCCTTGAGGGGCGTTACCCCAGATGGTCTGTCAGCGGTGCTGGACCTATCGGGATTGCTGGGTGAAAGCACAAGTCCCGGGGACCTTGTACTAGCCTATAATAAGGCAGTGGGAGACGCCTTGGACTTGATTGCTCCTGTTCATGTTCGACCGCTCACTCTTCCCCCAAGGTCCCCTTGGTATGATGGGTCCTTGAAGGAGCTGAGGCAGAGTGGTTGAAGGCTGGATAGAGCATGGCGGAAGTCCGGCCTGGATGCTGACAGGCTTAGATTGATGGAACATTATGATGGCTATCAATCAGAAATCACCCATAAGAAGGCAGAGTTCCTGTCAAGGGAGATTTCTGCTGCGCAGAACTGACCGGCTCAACTCTTTCGTACTGTTGACAAATTGTGCAATCCAGTCTGTCTGCAGTCCGGAAGAGCTTTTTTCACAAGCCAAGTGTGATGAGCTAGCTCAGTTTTTCACGGATAAGGTTGCCAGCATCAGGCCCAGAATCAGCCCGGCTCCCTCCATGAAGGGTTGTGGAGGTCGATGGGAAGTGGTGAGTACCCGATCTGTCTGGACAGATTTCGGCTGACCGGAATTCATGGACATTGTGAAGATTGTCCAGACTTTGCGTCCAACCTGTTGTAGTTTGGATCCGGGCCCTACTTCCCTTTTGGTGGGATGTGTAGATGTTATCTGCCCAATCCTAGCTGAAATTGTATGGAGATCCTTGGAGAGGGGAACCTTTCTAGATCCCTTAAAGGAGGCAGTCATTAGACCACTCCTGGAAAAAACCCTCCTTGGATCCCGTCGATCCAGCTAACTACCGACCTGTCTCTAACCTTCCCTTTGTGGGGAAGGTTATTGAGAAGGTGGTTGCGTTGCCACTTGACAATCATTTGGAAACTCATGGTGTGTCTGAAGCTCTCCAGTCTGGATTTAGGAAGAGGCATAGCACGGAGACTGCCCTTGTCAGGGTACTAAATGACCTCCTGATGGCGAGAGATCGAAAGGCTCGTACCATCTTGGTCCTTCTCAATCTCTCTCTACAGCTTTTGACACTGTGGACCATGAGGTGCTTTTGGAGATCCTGCAGTTCCTTTGTGGACTGTCTGGTACAGTCCTCAAATGGTTTTGATCTTTTCTAACAGGCAGGTCTCAGAGGGTGGTCACTGGAATTTATTCCTCTGATGCCCTCCCCCTGTCCTGTGGAGTACCGCAGGGCTCCATACTGGCTCCCATGTTGTTCGCAGTGTATATGCTGCCCTTAAGAGATATCATTAGGCGATACGGCTTGAGTTTTCACTGCTATGCAGATGATACTCAGCTGTATATGTCCTTTGTGCACAGACAGGTGGATGCGGTTTCCATGCTAAATTGCTGCCTTTCTGAGATCAAAGACTGGATGAGTTTGAGTTGGCTGAGATTGAATCTGGATAAGACCGAGGTACTGGTCGTGGAGCCAGGTCGTCCAGGGGTGGGTGTTGGAGATGGGCGCATTTGGCTTGATGGTGTCCAGCTTATCGCCTCAGATCAGGTGCTTAACCTGGGCATTGTTTGATGATGGCTTGACCTTGAAGTGTCGGGTGTCAGTCGTGGTCAAGTCCTCATTTTACCATCTGAAGAACGTCGCCCGGGTGACCTTCCAACACTGGTCCACACCTTCATTACTACCCGTCTTGACTACTGCAATGCCCTCTACCTAAGGCTGTCTTGGATTGACATCCGCTACTTGTAGCTAGTGCAGAATGCTGCAGCCAGATTGTTGACTGGTACCTCTAGATCCAGTCATATTACTTCTGTACTGCGCGAGCTGCCTTGGCTGCCAGTTCAGTGGCGGATCACCTATAAGGTAGGCTTGCTTACCTTTAAAGCCCTACACGAACAGGGACATGACTACCTTAAAGATCTCCTGACTCCCTACTCCCCCAATCGCCCTCTCCGATCCGCCGATGAGGGATTGCTAGAGATTCCCAGGGTTTGTCTTAAAACATCTGGAGCGCGTGCTTTTTCATTTGCTGCACCGACCCTGTGGAATTCTCTACCTCGCCGGTTAAGAGAATGCCTGACCATCACTAATTTTAAATGTATGTTGAAAACATATTTGTTCTCACTGGCCTTCCCAGACTAATTGAATTGTATTAAGTTGATTTTAACAGTTTTATATTCTCTGTTTTAATGTATTTATAATCTGTGCCGCGCCTTGGTTTTGAAATGCGCTATAAAAATAGATTGATTTGATTTAATGAAAACTTAATTTATGAAAAAAGGCTGTTATATAAAGAACTGCATGCTACTGTACAGCTCCCCGACTCTTTCTGCCTTGGTTTCCAGATTGTAAAGCATTGTTGTGTGTTTGTTGAAGGTTTCACTGAGAGGGGGAGGAAATTCCCCAGCCTTTCATTGTTGTACTGTGTAGGTGTTAAGCTTTGCTGCTGCCCCAGTAGGTGTCCCCACACACACCCATGGCCACTCTCTGAGAGTGCGTCACTGTTGCTTTGAAGTGGTAGAGCTCTCATTGTAGAAAATGCAAATAATCATTGAGGAGCAGCTACTGCCTCTGTGTCCTGATAAGTTATAACCACCATGGAACTGCTTGCAGGTGAGGCCTGAAGGATTTCTTCAAACTTGGAACTCCAGAACATGGTCCCTCCAGGTCTGGTTATGGTTGGACACTTTGACTTGGATAAAATAGTCTGTTTATAAATGAATTTTACTTGGCTTGGATTGTTCAGTTGATCAAACTGACTGTGGTTATGTCCGTGTCTATTTCAGTGTCTGTGTTGCTAAGTAACTGCCTGCTTCCTCTGTCTCTTCAAATGAAGTGGGTGTCTTCTTTAGCAAAATAAACAGATCAGTTTAATTTGAGATATGGGTAATACAGAGATTCGTAACATAACCAACTGCGGCATCCTTTTTGTCTCCTTTTGTGGTCTTTGCACAGCAGTATAGCCTAAGTCCTATTGAAATTGGTGATACATGTTAAGGCGTGCTCCAATCCACTGGCTGTGAGACTGCCTCAACTTCCATACAGCTCTGGACACTGTTTTCACTCTTGCTGCAGAATGGAGAGCTTTTTTTAAATGTAATATGTTTTATTGAATTTTCAGAGACAATATATACAACAGCAAAGCCAAACATTACATTACATACATTAACAATACATAATGGGCCCATTCTCCCAAGTGATACAATCCGTGTATCACAGTGGAACGGTCTACACCAGCCCTCCGCCCACACTACCACCAGGATCCTGGGCCCGCATCTGGATGAGTAACTCTGGGGGTGGGTGGGGACGACCCCGACCCCACTTGGGGGGTCCATGGAGGTTTAAAGGGTTATGTAAGTCCCAGGGCAGTGGATGCTGGCGGAGGGAGGTGGGGACAGATGCTGAAGAGCTGCTAGCTCCAGCCTCAGGAGAGACAAAAACCTTTTATAGAAAAATCATCACAGTATGGTACTCCAGGGGTAAGGTTAATTCCATAATCTTCCTCTTCAGCGTGTGACTTCACCTTGGGCTGTTCATCACCCCGGTAGAGTTTGTTATGCTGTTGTTAACCCCTAGTTGTGCCTTATTGCTTTAGAGCAAGGCTTTAGTCTGGATAAACCGCTGACTGTGGCTATTGTGTGTGCATCCCCCAGGGGCTGTTACCGCTTCGAGAGGGCCAGCGGGACCTTCTTCGACGTCCATATCCCACCATTTTCGCTTAAGAGCAAGAAGGACGATGTGCCCAACAGCTTCTTCCCAGGGCCACACACATCACTATGACTGAACGCAACATTATCGATAGGGGAGGAGGAAAGTTTGAGAAGAGTGTTTGATGTAATTTTTAATTTATAAAAGATTCTGTTAGGCCTGTGCTTGGAACTCCAATAAGGTCACACAAGTTTGGATGGTGCTAGTTTGAAAAAATAAATTGTAAAGGGAAAGCAGCATTGACCTTCCACCGTTTGTGAGCCCCAAAGTGTCTGGGTCACCACAGCGTCATAAACGTCCAAAGTAATGAGAAAAACTAGAAAGTCCTAGGTAGGCTCCAAAATCCAGCTCATGGAGGAGCTGCTCTCAGATGTGCAGCATGCAGTACATAAAAAAAAAATATATATATAAGCTGGCTAAACTCTAATGAAAAGTCATATACGAAGATATGTGTCTTGTCTTTATATTTCTTTAGTATTCTTCTATAAAACCACAGCATACGCCAGTGTTTCACCCCTTCTGTATAGGCTTCCTCAAGGCATGTAGTTTCTTAATTCAAAAAGTAATGAATATATATATAGTGTGTCCAGTAGACAAGGTAATTGTAACTAGTAAATAATATGCATTTAAGTGCATCCTTTGAACAGTAGCAACACAGTTTAAATCAAAATAGCAATCTAGATACTCCCAGAACAGTCTTTTAGGTAGTAGACTGTTATTTTGATTTAAACTCTGTTACTATTGATAGCAGGTATGGATGCCCTTAAATGTGTATTATACTGGAAAAGATCCCTCTTAGCCAATCAGAATGCAGAGTTACTGTACAATTATTCTGCGATAACCAGACAGTAGATTGAAGAACAGGGCAGTGGCTCTGTATTCTGATCAGCTGCTGTTTGTGTACTGAGCCAGTCAGACAGCAGGCCCAGTTTGCCCTTCCACTTCAACACTGTTCAGACAGTCAGAGACTCTAGTAACGCTGCAGAGCTTCCATGAGAAATCGTTCCTGCTTCCTCAGACGCGCCGTAGTGCGACACACAGATTTTGCAGGTAAAATTTTTTAATTTTTCCAGTATAATAGCTATAATACCAATAGTGGTCTGAGTTTCCTCAGAAATAACCAGACCAACAGATTAATAACACCTCAGCCCTTGGCCTCAGTGTTTGTTTACCCCTGGTCCAGTTATTGCCTCATAAACCCAGACCACTGTGGTATTACCACTGTATTATATGCTAAGTACAATTAAGACTGTGATCCTGGACACATTGGCACAAGTTATGGTTTTATAGAATATTACTAAAAATGGTCCGGCCTGCCAGCACAGTGTTAACGCTACTGCTTGCAACACCGGTGTCCTCAGTTCGGGGACCGATGTGGGAGGACCGGTCTGGTGGGAGGTGGTTCTGACTGTCCTTTGGGATGCTGTCCACCTTGAGGGGGGAGGGTGGGACTGTGTAGCCAGTGCTGTGCCCCTGGGTGACCACAGGCAGCTGCCACAGGGGTAACGGATCAGAGGGCTGACATCCATGGGGTGGGGTGGGGGCAGGACATAATGGGAGTGGGACAAGGAAAACTGGAAACTCAACAGGACCCTGCAGGATGACGCCTACCTCAGTGCCGCAGGTCACGCACCACTGACCGCGGCACTGTGCCGACAGCCAAAACTCGAGAACTGCCAGGGGTAACAAGGGCTCCCCCACGGCCCCACCTGGGGGGGTAAGCCAGGACAGAACAAGTGGGAAGTGGTAACTCCTGGAGAAGGCAGGGCTGGGCTGGGGGGTCTGGCCAATGAGGACGGGTCCTGGGGGTAAGGAGAGAAAAAGTGGAGTGGGGGAGGTTTAAAAAAAAAAAAAAAAATAGACAGGACACATTATCTTCCTGCATGATCTTTCATTAGAGTTGAGCCAGTTCACAATTTCTGTACTGCTCGCCAGGGCTTTCCCTTCTTCAGCCCAGGAGTGCATATGAGTGGCTTTACGTTGAGTGACTGAATACTAGGATCCTGCTCATTCTCTTCATCAGAGCAGAGCACCTCTCCTACATGGCCCCCAGTGTGGTATACCAGGAGCTCGCACATGAATTCCAGTCTCCTCAGGCAGACATGCAGTGTGTTGCTGCCTCTGGATCAGCCCGCCTTCAACCTTGTTGCTTTCTGGCCTTGGAAATATCCCACAACTGCAGCAGACTGAGGTGGTGAGATGCAGGTATCATAGAGAGCACCCAGACTTGCTGAAGATGGTGCTACCCAGCCCAAGTATGGGCCACCTTTATATTCTTAAAAAAAAAAAAAAAAAAAGGCAATCCAACATGGATGTGTTCATATGTTGACTTTTAAGGTCTGGGTACAGTGGAATGATATACTTTACATTTGAAGGTACACTGTGCCTTTAAAAGCCACTTCAGTTCCCTCAGCCGCACATGCTGAATATTTTTTTTTTTTTTTTTTTTCAGTTGCTGAAGAAGTTAACAGTGGAATAGTCTCTCTTATACCCAACGCAGAAGGGCATTGTATAAGGGATTGAAATTATTATGGCTGTGGGGGAGACTATTTATTCGATCATAGAATATGAATATTGTGTAGAACGTCAGATTTGTCCCATCCTGATGAAGTGATCATATCTGGGTTCCTTGCTTATTTTAGCATGACTCATATTAACATTTGCATTTGTCATTGCACTGCCCTCTGCATTGGTTCAGGTAGCAGCATGTCTTCCTTTGGTCTTCTTTTTGTCTGCAGTACTGCCCACTGATTGTAGGATAGTCCACACAGCAACCGATAGGCCTTAATGTTTTTTGTATTTCTTTAAATCTCCACATCCATTGAATGAAACTACCTCCATGGTCTTACCCTGTGTGAGACAAAGTTGTGATGCTTGCCTCGTATATCCACGCACCTGCCCATCAAGGCTAGCTCTGCTCCTTGTGTGGTGGCATCTCTAGTCCACTAAATGATCCACATACTAATTTACCACCACGCACTGTGTTCTTAATATAGCAGAGCTGTTTGCTCCTCTTTTAATATTCCCCTGGAAATAGAAATATTTCGAGTAGATTCAAAACACTAATGCTTTTCTAATTATTATTCTCTTCTCCTTTCTGATATAATTCCCCCTGTCCCCGCTTCGGATGATGGGATTGTCTCCGCTGCACATTTCCGCCAGAAAGGGTGGGTGAGTGGTTGGGTGGCTGCTCCATAATCATCTGCTGGGAAAGTGGTGGGGTTTGCAGAGCCCTCCAGTAGTGCAGAAGCCTCAACTTGATGACTAGGCTGACATCTGTGTGGTGCTCCATTGGTGCACCAGTGCCCTTTTTTTTTTTTTTTTTTTTGTGTGTGTCATTTATCTCCCCTGCGACTCACCTACCTCACCTTCAGGCCAGTTGCCAAGGACACTCACCTGTCACTCATCTCTGCCTCCGACTCCGACCCCACATTGCAGCCACCTCAAGGTAACCCGACATAACCCTTGTGTGCGGCGGGTCTTTCTTTTCAGAAGAGAAACGGCCTGTCGACCCAGGTGTTGGTCCTGGGTGCTGCTGCAGCCGGGTCGGCTGTCGCGGAGCTCGAGGGGGCACTGGTCCGGGCGGACGTCATCTGGTTGGAGGAGATGCCATTTTCAGTTTTTCCTCTGATTTCCCCTAGTTGCGCTGCCTCTGAGCTTCCCCTGGTCTCCACCGGGGGCCACTACAGAGCGGCGCCAATCCCCAACCCACCCAGGAGAGAGGCAGTCCTCCCGGACTCAGTCTCTCCTTCCCTAATGACCCTCCGCCAGAGTCCGTTCGAACCGGGTCGCCGGTGTGGTGTGAGGCAAGGTGCCCATCCCTTTTCCAACTACTACTGACTAGTTGTAATCACAGTTACTCTGTAGAATCATATATCCTCAACCAATACGATTTTATTTCAAGCCCCTTACTCACCAAGCCTAAGCAATAAGCCATGGCTAGCGAACCAACGGACATGTTGCATGTTTACATTTGCCTCCAGTAATGAGCCCTAATGGTTTCTTCTTCAGGTTTAAATGCCATGTTAAAGCTGACATGCCAGGCAGGGCTGGAAGGGGAATCCAAAGTACCTTTTGTTGTTTATAAGAAAACAATAGTGTTTGTCTCAATTCATGGATAGTACTAAGAAAGGCATTTGCCCACCCATTCTACATTGTTTTACAGAAAGCACTTGCAGACGTTTATCAGGCTGTATAGCATGGTCAGACGTCGTCGCCATTATTATTACTATTATTATTATTTTTATTCTTTGTTCTGTCCCTTCCCCTCTGTTGGGTAACGTCCTGGTCAAAGTCACTGGTTTTACGTGAATAAAGTAACTAAAATCCATTTTAAAGCATTGTATTTCTGAGATCGCTAGTCTAATTCTGTGTGTTAATAGGATTTCGCTGACCAGCTTGCATTATGTTTGTAAATATACCGAATGAAAAAAAACTCTGTGTATACAACAAATTAAACAAAGAAATTTGAAAATAATCTAGGAAATAATTAAGAGAAGAATAAATGTTTTTGAAGATGCACTGTTTTGGTATAAATTGTCTCATTCCTTGAAATGAATGCTGATTTTTACTGAGGTGTTGTTGGCCATGTACCATGAAGTATCGTTCTCTGGTGAATACTTTAATTTGGTGGCCTTGATCATGCTCCTTGTGCCTAGTGGCTTTAAGGGTAGGTTCCAGACTTCACTGTCTGCGTTATCACTGCAACACTTCTGTTACTTTCACCGCCTCCCATAAATTTGGAATTCCCTCTCTCACCTCAAATCTGGCACTCATCCTCCGCCTACTCCATCAGCTCTGCCCTCAGTAATTATCTTGCACCTAGCTACTCCTGCCATGTACCTCCCTAATTCCCTCCTCTAAGCCCTGGACAAACCCTACCTCTCTACCCTCACGTACCACCCCAAGGGGCTTGTATCTCTGATCTACTCCTCCCTACCCCCACCATCCTAAAGGGGTCTGTCTGGGACACTGCATTATCCCCTTTTCTCTGGTCCCACCAGTCCCCTTGCATGTGTTCCTCACACCCTAAGGGGGTCTCCAGGGACACTTTTCTCCCCTTTCCCCCTTTTCTTTCACGTAAGCACTTGTTTACTTATTAACCCGGCACTTATTATTGTCCACTCTGTGTACATGTTATGCGCAACACTGTTGTGGCACTGTTTGTGACACCTGCCTTACAACTGCATGCTGGTGTTGATCTTGTAACTTGAATGTTTAATGTATCATTTCTGTTGTACCCCTTCGCCCCAGGTCGCACCGGGAGACGAATGATGTGTTGCTCAGTGTGCCTTCCTGGTGAAACATTCAGCAAATAAATAAATGCCACGTTGTGTCGGATCCCCCAGTAAATGAAGCTGTGTGTCTGTAATTTTACTGGTTTGGCTTCCTGACACAAGTTTCCGGGATGAGGTGACACATCGGTAAGAGTGGCTGTAGACGATGTTTACTGGGAAAAACAAATGGAGTGTCTGGACCCCATGGTGTTCAGGCAGGAGAACTTGATCTTACTTCGAGAGGGCTCTTGAAGTAGGTAATTACATATAGGACTGAAGCCGGCAGGCATCAGGGCCCCACAGAAAAATTTCTAGCTAGCAGTCTCTGGTGGGGGAGCGCCCCCAAGTCAGGTGACCGGCGTCAGATGATGTCGCTATAAAGGGGCGGTCCTCCACACCCACCTTCCAGTTCTTTCCGCTGTTAGCTTGCGGCGCCTCGTGATTAAGTTCACAGCTTCGTCAGTCAGTTCGTCGGTTTTATTACCGTTTTTTTCTTCGATTTTTCTCGTCAAAATCTCTTCAGTATCTGCCGTGTATGTCTTCCCCTACTCCATCTGATTCGCGTAAAAATAAGTGCGATTCATGCAGCGCCCAGCTCCCGCGTAAAGACGGACACTCTCAGTGCCTCTTCTGTCTAAGCCCGGATCACCCCATGGAGAAGTGCCAGCACTGCCAGCAATTTAATGCCGCCATCCGCAAACTGAGGTAGCAGTCCCTGGAGGCCCATATCCTGAAAAAGATGTCCTTCATGGAGAAGGAGCTGAAGAAGCTTCGGCAGGCCTCTACTTCCCCTGAGGGTCACCGCAAAAAGAAGAAGCACCGGGACTGGGACTCCTCTTCCACAGTCGCTGCAACTCCAGCTGGAGTCGCCGTGCTGATAACATCCCCGGGGACTGTTCTTCGGTAGTCTTGGAGGTTTCTAAGCAGCGGCTTCTCCCCGTCGGGCTCGGCCGGTCCATCGGAGCCTCCGGGACAAAGGAGGCAGCAGTTCTGGGAAGACCACCACTGTGCGGCCATCCAGGTCGAGCAGCTCTAGTAAGCGGACGTCGGGTGCCACCACGCCTGCTCGGACAAGGCCGCTGAGGCGCCCGACCCTTGGGAGCAGCGCCTGACCTTGGCGCCCGCCAAGCCTCTCCTCCCCGCAGCCTTCATCAGGTGTCTCTTTCAATAAGTTGGGCGCCAGCTCCTCCGCCCCGCCTGGACCCGCCCGGTAAGGCGAGCGTCTGCTCCAGCGGCCTTGACAGTCAGTGGGCGACACGAACCCAACCGATCAGTCCGTCCTCCTCGGCTCGCAGAGCTGACCGAGGCTCCAGCGCCTCCCCTGTTGGATCCCGGGGATTTTAGTCCTTGAAGCATGTTGCCTCATGTTCATTTTTTTGTGTGATTCACTAAGTTGCATGTCTGTTTGTGGAAAACATCACAGAAGTTACAAATCTTCTACACAAGTGGGTTTTGTCTCATCTTTGCAGTATTTTCAGTCATTTAAAAAAATTATTAGATATAAAGATTTTAACTGCGAAAAGATTTCAAAAGGGCAAATGTACATGCCAGCCCAGTGGCAGAGAAGGCTAAGGTGCTGCAACTCACATCACGTCAACAATGAGCTTGGGCGGTTGGCGGAGGGGAAAGGGCTGGGTAAAGGAGTGAGCAACTGACAGGCAGCTTTCCTCTCCTGGGCAGGGCTGGTTCACCTTCCTGGTTCTTGGCTGTCACCACATGGAGACCTGGTGGTAGCGCAGATGTCTGGGTGGGTGGATGGCTGCCTGCCAGTTCCAGAGCATATGCACATCTCCATACACATGTGCTTCTGTGGCGCTGCACAGCTCCAGTCTGGGAGAGAAAATGGGTGGGAAATGGAGGGGACCAGGCTACCTGAAGCCCTGCCTGAGATGCCATGGCCACTCTGATGAGAGGGAGTGACTTCTGGACAAGAGTCACCGTTGGGGGGAGATAGGGATGGCCCTCTACTCTTGCTCTGCTGCCGGGTGGGGGTGTAATCTGTGGGGCCCCGAAGGAGGCATGAAGGACAGCTGGCTGTCTGGGACAGGGCTGAAAGCCACCCAGTCAGTCCTGGAGGATAAAACAACTCTCTGTTTGCTTGTCAAATAAAGGGTATATGTATCTATATGGTAGGGCTGATTGGCAGTGTTATGTTATGCTTTAAAGAGCAGGTGCACATTTTAATTTAAAAGGCACCCAGCCTCTACAGGTAGCAGTGCTCCTTTGCCTAGCACACAAAGGAAACTGTTACATGCAACAAGGTGGCATGTCTTTGTTGGAAGTCACGGCAAAATAGTAACACATTCTTTCAAATTATATTTGCTTGTTCCTCACCCCTGAAGGACTTCAGCGAAACATTTGGGTCTACATGAACTTATCTCTGACATGACCAAGTCCAATTTCAAAAATCCTGCTCACAACACTCTTCTGGACTTAATCCTAACTAACAAACCTCATAGAATTTCACATGTAGGAGTTTAAACAACGACATCCGTGACCACAGGGTAATTGCCTGTGTGAGGTTCATGCCAAAAACTACCTCTGTGCCAGGATACATCTATAAAAGGAGCTACCACAAATTTATTTATTTATTTAAACATCAGTTTACAACCTTTGAGCCAGAGGCTCATTTACAAAGGTACCTCGTCACAGAGAGGACAAAACAGTACTAACAAGCTTTTGCAAAATAAGTGTACAAGATTTGGAAGAACATGAGGACATCAAATTTAACACCTCTGCCTTCCTGGCTGATCTTAATAGGATTAGATGGCAGGATTTCTATCTCGCCCCTACTGTCACCGAACCTATGCAATTTTCCAAGCGCTAGTTCTGAATGTAATCAACTCACATGCACCCTTTGTTAAAAACAGAGCTAGGAAAAAATCCTGCCCATGGTTCAACAGCACCCTTAAAAATAGCTTTACACCATGGGGATGCCATATGGAAAAAGGCCAGAAAAACTAAGTCAGATTCTGACTGGGCAGAGTTCAGAATGTCTAGGAGTCATTGCACTAAACTGATCAGATCGGAAAAGGCTAAATTCTTCCAAAGTGCCCTTGATTTGTCCACGAATAACAACTCCAAATTCTGGCAGATACTGAAAGAAGTAGAAGGACATAATTATTTTTCCTCTTTCCCATCCAGAATGGCTCTAGGGGACTTTACCTTCTCCAATAAACAGGACATCTTAGAAGCTTTCAATAGCCACTACGCCACAGCAGGCCTTGCATTTGATTCCTCCACTCTAAGCAGTCTGTTAAACCAGCATATAGGTAATACTACGCAATGGCTCCCCACCCCCATCAGCCCCGCTAAATTTAGCTTCTCTCCTGTTGCACTTAAGCAGACAGAAGATCTGCTAACCTGCTTAGACACTACAAAAGGTGCAGGGGCTGACCAAATAGCCCCCACCCTACTGAACATAGGCTACTTCTATCTAGCACCACCAGTTACCCACCTTTTTAATATGTCCCGTAGTGAAGGGGCTCTCCCTACAGTGTGGAAAACAGCCCATGTTATCCCCCTGTTTAAATCAGGCGACCCGTGCGACTTACACAACTAGAGACCTGTCTCCTTACTACCCATTCTGTGGAAGCTTCTTGAAAAACTAGTAAATTCCCAACTAAGAGATTTCTTAGAAAGCCATAACCTTTTAAATCTCCTTCAGTCTGGTTTTAGGCTGAACCACAGTTACGATCACTGGACTAGCCAAAGTCACCAGTGGTTGGCAAACCTTGCTTGATGCCAAAAATCATGTAGCTGCACCTTTCCTTGAAAGCATTTGATACGGTTGACCACGATCTACTACTGACCCTATTGAAAAACATTGGGCTAGATGACACTGCCGTACATTGGTTCTCCTGTCTTATCAGTAGACTGCAACTGGTGAAATCACAAGGCGACCTCTCTCACAGTAAAACCCTCCTCAGAGGAGTCCCCCAGGTTCAATCCTGGGTCCTCTACTATTCGCAGTATATATCAACAACATAGACCATAACCTCAGCTCTGCCAGTGTTCACCTGTTTGCATATGACACTGTCCTTTATGCTGCCCGTCCTTCTCCACAATCTGTGAGTACCATTCTCCAACAGGAATTCAAAACATTACAGCAAAACCTACTTCATATGAAACTGCTCCTCAACGCAAGAAAACCAAAATAATGTTTCTCGTCTTCATCGAAGGCTACTTCAGTTTCGGATCCTACTGCCCACCTTGAAATCACAACTATGATGGGTGAATCCCTGGATAAAGTGGCAAAATGTTAGTACTTAAGCTTTTGGCTGGATTACAGTCTCTTGTTTATCCCTCATGTGGATGAGCTTTCCAAAAAACTAAAACAAAGACTGGGATTATTCTTCCACATTAAGCAGCTGCTCACTGAGCACGCCAAATTGAGACTAGTACAATTTACATTCCTACCTCTCATAGATTATACTGATTTTCCTACATAGCAACCGTCCAAACACTGTACTTGCTAAATTGGACGTACTGTACCATAGGGCCTTAAAATTCATGACCGACTCACCGTATAAATCTCACCACTCTTCGCTCTACGCCAAGTTAGGCTGGACCTCGTTAGCTATCCAAAGGTGGCGCAGTGCCTCTATCTGGACCTTTAAAGCCCTCACTAAGAATCTCCCCCAGTACATCTCCAGTATCCTTAAATTTATGCCATGTGTATACCCCCTCAGGAAATATGTGTTCATACTGCTTGCTGTGCCATGGATTAGAACCTGGTTTGGCTCCTCCTCTATCAGCCATTCTCTACCCACTCTGTGGAACTCACTACAAAGGACCTTAAAGTTGACTCATCTTGTCAGACTATCCTCTTTCAAAACCCCTGATAAAGGAGAATTGCCAATGCTTCTCCTAACCCCTCCCTCTGTGTGGTCCTGTATGCACGTTACCTTCTTGCATTGTCTCGGCGCCCCTTGTCGCCCTTCTCATTACTTATCCCCTAACCTGACCAACAACCTCTGTCCCCCCCACCACACCCTCTAGCCCTTGATCTCCCTCCCTATATCCTCTAGCCCTTGTGCACCCCTCCTACCCTTTCTCTTGTCTTAGTAGGCCCCGGCATAGTACCTATGATCCCCTTTCTCATACTTGCCCCCCACCCCTAAACCTTGCTGTATTCATTACCTTCTCTTCTAGCTGCTAAATTGCTCTGGCAGTAATGATGCATTCATGTTATAGCCTTTTATACTGTGTAACTGTTACGCCTGCCTTGATCTTGCATTCATTTTGATTTGTACCTGTGTTCTTTATTGCACCTTGTGTTGTCCACCCAGGACCACCTTGCAAATGAGTATCTCAGTGGTGTATTTCCTGGTAAAAAAAATAAAATTGAATTGAATTTGCAAGTGATAAACAGTTTTACTTGTGCCTAAAAACCCTAGGCGGAAAGATATCTAACAGCTGTGGAGGGGACTTTATTTTGTACAGTTTTCCTTTTCAGTGGCACCTTTTTATTTGTTTCTGTCCATCTGGGGGATTTTTGGAGTTATTAAAATATGCACAGTAAGGTTGAGCAGAAAATCACTTGCTAAATCGTAAAAAAAAAAAAAATCTATAAAATGTCTTTTAGTGGAAGAAATCAATATTTCTCTCTAAAAAGCTGCAAAAAGACATTGTTACCCACTGAAATATATTGCCGATCTTGTCAGTACGGACTTTCAGGTATCACAGAGCAAGGGTTTCATTTAATTCTTTTTTTTTTTTTTTTGTTTTGTTTATTCTTTTGGTAACCAGGTAAGACACAATAGGCCCAAAGCCCATTTTCTGGGGTGATCCAGGAGCACTTGGGAGGTTAACTGATTTGCTCAGGGTCACACTGTATGCAAGTGAAGGTTGTGTGAATCAAACTGAGTTTTACTGGATGTACCAAGCTCATTTGATTACTGACTTGTAGGCTATACTGCCAGCCCCAAGCTGTTGGCAAAAAAAAGACAGTGGTGAGAAAAGAAACAAAAATGAACTGTTCTTGCATCTAAAGGCACAGAACATTCATTTTTTTAATCCCTTATATGCTTACCTATACTAGGTATGTGCCCTTTAATATGTCTGCAAGCTTATGTTTCCAGAATGGGATTTGTATGCCATCTAAACCATGAGAGCAAAGCTAGAGTAATATGCAGCATAATAGATAAGAAACCATGCATAACAAGCTTGTGTTCCCATCAAGGTAGTCTGATGCCATAAAAACCACAAGAGTGAAACTTGAGTAATGTATAGAATAATAGCTAGGAAACCATTTTTTTTTTTTTTTTTACTTTTTATTGAATTTATAGACGGCTCATACAGTTGACAAAAGCCAACCCACAGACTTGACTCCAAAATATTGGATGTGTGTGTATAGCTAGATTACATATTCCATGCGGTGTACTTCTATCAAAACAAGTATCCACATCTGGTTAGGATAGGAAACCATTCTCTATTTTTTTTCTTTAAAAATGGTTATTAATTTCAATAAAAAGAATTACAGAATGGATCATTTTTCAGACTACAGAACAAGATCGACACAGCATGAAAATACATCCATTCATAGATATCGTGCATTAAACTAACAAAATACATTCTATATAATAAGTAATAATTGGTTAGTTATGTATGATATTCTATTCAGCCTGGTTCATTTAGTTTACCACTCTCCTGTTCTTAAAGATAAAGTGAGCTATACATAGCTAAGGTAAGGAAACCTTTCTTAACAAGCTGTGTTCTATCAGGCAGTTCTGATGCCAGAGTTAACACTAGAAAAATAGATAGGAAACCATGCAAAACAAGCTTGTGTTCCAGGAAGGGATTTGGATGTCATAAGAACCACAAGAGGAGAGCTCGAGTTATCAGCAAAATAATAGGAAACCATGCATAACAAGCTTGTGTTCCAGTCGAGGGATTCTGATGCCATTTGAACCATGAGAGTGAAGCTCACGTAATGTATAGAACAATAGATAGGAAATCATGCATAACGAGCCTGTGTTCTGAGAAAGGGATTCTGATGCCATCAGAACCACTAATGCGACTCTCAAGTAATGCACAAGATAATAGGTAGGAAACTATGCATACCAAGCCTGTATTCCCATCAAGGGATTATGATGGCATCACAACCACAAAAGCAAAGCTCTAGTAATGTATAAATATTGGGTAGGAAACCATGCGTAACAAGCCTACATTCTCATAGAGGGAAGTCTGATGCCATCAGAACCATGAGAGTGACTTTGGGCCAGGTGAGGCACGAGTCGGCCTCAGATTCCTCTTTGGGCCCATTTTCCCTGATCCGGTACCACACAGACTTTCTCCCTCCCAAGCTGGACCAAGGGTATGCTCTGTGGGGAAACCAAAGGTCTCGCACGCTTTGTGCAACTCCTGGAAAATGGTACCTGTATGCCTTTCCACCAGTTGAAGGTCAAGTTTCAATTGCGCAATAATAACTTCTATAGATTTCTGCAGGTCTGGCAGTTCATTAAAAGTGCGGACCACGAAGCCCTACTGAACAGGCCCAGATCTCCCTGGGAAGATTTCATTTATGAAATAGTTGCCCTGAGGAGGGTGAGGTGCATATCTGAACTTTATAGCACGCTTGATGAAGTGTGCCCGGATCATCTGGGGGAAGGTAAAAGAAGCGTGGGAGAGGGAAATCCCTTGTGTAATCCCCAAGGGAGACTGGGAAAAATGGTTGAGATGGAGAGTTGCATCCTCTCCTGGTTGGAAAGAATATTTCTGGAGAATCCTAATTCGATATTTCTGCACCCTTACAGTAATATGTACCATTTTCACACCACCTGTACTGCCCAATGCTGGTGAAATTGTGGTGATGTTGGATCCCACTATCATATCTTTTGGGCCTGCCCGATTATTACGGGCTTTTGGTCCTCATTGAGAGAGGCAGTGCGGCAGATAATACAAGTTGATATTCCAGATGACTTTAGTGATTGGGTTCTGGGTACTCCCACTGTCTTGGGGATCCCTCTTGGAGAAAACTGTCCCTTACTTTTTTGGTGTCTGCCTTAAAAAGTATAATATCTCACTGGCTGAGTGCCCCCACACACACACACACACACACACTCTTGCTTACTTCAGGAGTGGCAAAATAAGATGGCCCATATTTGTGATATGGAGAGGCTGACCGCCAGATTATACTTAAGAAAAATATCTGGAGGCGTGGGATCCATGGCTTAGATGGGTAGAGGACAAAGGGCAACATAGTTCTAATAATTAACTTTACAAAGTGGTCTTTCATGCTACCTCTGATAAATACCTGGGAGAATAGGTATTTAGGATCACATATCCCAGCGCCTAACCTACAGGTCAGTTATTTGCTTTAAGGGTTAGACTAATAATAGACTAATTAATTGCTATTGTATAAGGGTTCGGGCCCAACCCCCATCCCCTACCACAACCACCATTTTCCCTATAAGATGTTTGGAAAAAAAAATAAATAAATGAAAGGAAGAAATGAAATGTTGCCCACCTGTGATGTTAATGGTGTCGTCTGGACTGTTCAAAATTTCCAACTTTTTAACTCTGTATGAAATCCAGGCTTGTTTGTTAAGATCTGTTTTTATACCTTATTGAGTTAAGGGTTTAAAAGTTTATAAAAATAGCTGTATAAATTTGGAGTTTTTATTAATTGGTAAATGTGACAGAATTTGTAGTTCGAAGCTGCTTCAGCTGCAACCAGACTATATGTATTTAATTACTATTTTGTGCATTGAGTCACTGAATTGAAGTCTTGGTTGAACTTTTTGTCACTGTTGCACATTTTTTATTTGAATAAAGGTGAATTTAGAAAAAAAAAAAACATGAGTGAAGCTCGGATAATGTGTAGAATAATAGCTAGGAAAGCCTGCGTAACAAGCCTGAGTACCCAGCAAGGGATTCTGATGCCAACAGAACTACATGAGCAGAGCTTGAGTAATGCAAGCTTGTGTTCCATCAAAGGATTCTGATGCCAGAGTTATCAGTAGTAGGAAACCATGCATAACAGGCCTGTGTTCCCATCAAGGGATTCAGATGGCATCAGGAACATGAATGTGAAGCTTGAGTAATACTGTATATAGAATAATAGATGGGAAACCATGCATAACAAGGCTGTGTTCCATCAAGGGATTTGGATGTCATCAGAACCACTTGTGTAGAGCACAAGTGGTTCCAAGATGACATCAGAATCCCGAGATGGGAACTCGGGCTTATGATTAAAGTTTCCTATCTGTCGTGTCTTTATACTTCTGTGCATCGTTCACTCCCTACAAGCAAAACTTCCTAAAATTTACTTGATTTTATTTATTTTACTTGAAATTCAAAAAAAGCAATAAAGGTAGTGCTTATTTACAAAAAAAAAGCCCATTGTTGTTAAATACAAACTGAAGGTGAGAAAAAAGAAAATAGTTGACGATTTCAAAGCCTGCCTCAAGATTCTTTTTTCAGAAATACTGTTGTACCATTGATGTGAAGTCAGAACAGTGGTACAGTAGCGCACCACAGGGCTCGAAATTCACTGCTGTTTGGTATTCCATGCATACCAAAAATCACACAAAGAATGCCAAATACTGTTAGGTAACTGCTTTGTGGCTCCCATTTTGAATAACCGCTGCCGTTTTGCAGTTCAAGCCAAGTCCTCCAGACATTTTTTGAAGTCTTTCCCCAGCCAATTTTTGCACCACTTATTATTTTCAGCTTGCTGGATACAGTGCATTCTGCCTGGAGACTGTGATTGAAATATGGCAGACAATATGAGCTTACACTCTCGGGCTCAGCCTGTCTTATACATGCCGACCTTCTCTCACTAGGCGCCAACCACGCTATGTTAGGCAGGACTGTCTCCGGGACCTCCGTGTAGCAATCACCATTCTGCTGATCATAACGGTTGCTCCTTATTGTCTGTTTCGGTAAATAGCATTGAAAATAGAAAAAGACAGCATAGAAGCAGGTATTACGTTAAAACCGCCGCAAATCTTCCCATTTTCGCTAATGCGGCACTCGAGGACAGACTACATTGGTGAGCTTGATCAGACACATGTCTGCAAGTTTTTTTTTTATATCGATAGTTTTTATTGGTATATTATATAGACGCAGGAGCACATAGATGACATAAAAAAAAGAAACAGCTGCATGCAAGACAGTTCCTTTTTCTAACATACAGTTAAAAGGGAAATGTCTAACATGACTTATTCATCCACAAAAAACATTGAGAATAATTTATAAATTAATAGTCCTGTCTTGTCATATTTTCCTGTTGGGGATAAATCTGACTAAACATAGGCAGGTCTGCAAGTTTTATGTGAACTAACCTTGCAGGTTTGCAGCCCAAGTGAAACATTATAAAACTGCAGAATTTTGCAGGTGGGGCAATACTTTACTGGTATGGTGTAAAAACCCAGGGAAACAATTAGAGTATTACAGCTTTTGATTTTGCCTGCATGATTTGCAATAGTATAAAGAGGGCATCTCTGCTACAGTGAAAAAGGGGAAGTAATTAATTGCAGAGAGGCTACAAGTTATTTTGCCTGCCCTGCGTGCTGTACATAAAAAGTGAGATTGGGCACAACTATTAGTTTATGTGCTGTGTTCCAAGATTATTTGAAAAACAAGAAGCAACTACAACTGGGTCCAAGTGTAGGTGCGTTGTTTAATTTTAAATACTTGGAGATAAGGACCTGCTAATTTTTCAGGCTGCAGCTTTCTGGTATGATTAAAAACGGGTCACTGGGCAAGCTTGTAGAACATGTGTCCAAATCTAAGTGACCCACTGTGATTGAAGTGAGTGATGTGCCCAAGAAAACAAGACATTTTTTTGGTAAAGGATTTTTATTTTTAATAAAAAGGTTCATTCCGAACACAGTTGGGCCAAGCAAAAATAGTGGTGTACAAAAAAAGGGTCATCAGTTTTCAAGAAGGAATACCAAATCTTGGAACATGGTATTCCATGGAGAACGCTGCTTCCACACACACACGCTGCTTGCCCTGCAGTGACAGCAGAACAGTCATGCAACAGCACAGTGACGGCAGAACAGTGGTGCTGCAGTATGATGGTGCAATAGCAGTATGCTATCAACATGATGGTGCAACAGCACAATGCCATCAGAACTGTGGGGCCATAGCAAGAGGGCATCAGAACAAAAATGTGCGAGCAACAAGCAGGCTGGAGGTGTGAGTGCTCCCTGCACCATGTGGGCTTAGTTTTTAGACAGACATATATGCCCGGTCCATATAAACATTAAACCCATAAACAGGACACATTACCTGACAGTCTCAAGGCAGGAGTGCGTAGCATGCAGGCAGCTAGTAAGGGTTTGAGTAACATGATAGAGACAGAGTGGGGAGGTCAAAGAGGATGGGGTAGAATGAGGACTAAAAAGACAAAACCAGGAAGAAAAAGTATGATCAAGGATCAGAACACAGTACTGTGGAAGAAGACATAGTCCTATCACTGAGGAAATACAGGTTCAGAGAGAAAACACACATGTAAACCACTGTTGGTCTAAATGGATCATATCAAAGAGGATTTAACTCAGAAGGGGACTCATCCTTTCGAACTGCAGTGGGTACAGAGACTGTGGGGAGAACTAACACAGATACATGTTATACTGGTGCATTATATTTTAACTTGTCGGTTATCAGCCCTAAGCAGGCCAGCAAGAGATGCAACATATTTCTTAAAGCATGCAATGGGTATGTACAGTTATTATTACTATTCAAGTATAGCTCCCAGATAAAACATTGTAAATAATTTTTAAAACTGGGAGGGAGGTGAGCACTAGTCCCTTCACAAAAGAAAGGGTACTACAAGAGCTCGATAAGCTCAGGGTGGACAAGGCAGTGGGAACTGGTGGCATACATCCCAGGGTACTAAAGGAGCTAAGGGTGGAACTAGCAGAGCCATTATCAGAACTGTTTAGTGAGTCTCTGAGCACAAGAGAGATCCCAGAAGACTGGAGAAGGGCTCATGTGATCCCGCTCCACAAGAGTGGTGGCAGGGAACTACAGACCAGTCATTCTTGCCTCAGTAGTGGGCAAGATTATTGAGGCACTCCTTAAGGAAAGGATAGTGCAACACCTGGAATCCATAGGAGCACAGGATCCAAGACAGCATGGGTTTACAAAAGAAAGGTCCTGTCAAACTAATCTCATAGATTTCTTTGACTGGGTAACCAGAGTGGTGGACCAAGGGGGAGCAGTTGATGTCGCCTACCTTGACTTCAGCAAAGCTTTCAATACTGTTCCATGTAGAAAATTGATTAATAAGCTTGGTAGGCTCGGGGTGGGTGGCAAACTGGTTGACGGGCAGAAAACAGAGCGTGGTGGTAGACAGTATACAGTCAGAAGAGATGCAAGTCACAAGTGGGGTACCTCAGGGATCAGTCCTGGGGCTAGTCCTCTTCAATATCTTCATCAGTGACATTGCAGATGGACTGGAGGGTAAGGTTTGTCTGTTTGCAGATGACAACAAGATCTGCAACAGAGTAGATGATCCAGATGGGGTGGGCAGAATGAAAAGAGATCAGGATAAACTAGAAAAATGGTTGTAAGAGTGGCAACTGGGGTTTAATGCAAAGAAGTGCAAGATCATGCACATAGGGAAGAGAAACCCTGAAGCCACCTATAGGCTGGGAGGGGAGTTGCTGGCAGTCACATGGGAAGAAACTTGGGCATCATCATCACCGATGACCTGAAATCATCCAAGCAGACCACTAAAGCAGTAGGTAAGACTAGGGGGATGTTAGTGTGTATTAGTAGGGGTATCACAAGATGGAAAAGGGAGGTAATAATCCCTCTTTACAAGACACTGGCTAGGCCCCATCTGGAGTACTGCGTGCAGTACTGGGGACCACACTTTCACAAGGACATTAACCAAATTGAGGCAGTCCAGAGAAGGGCAACCAAAATGGTGCAGGGACTGCATCAGAAAACATATGAGGACAGATTAACAGAGCTCAATATGTATACCCTAGAGCAAAGGAGGTGATATGATTGAAACATTTAAACACCTTAAAGGGACACTGTCAACCTGTTTTTCATCATATTATTTCTAGTTAAAAACCTACATTTTATGTTTTTTTTACCTTCTCTAAAGTTCAGTGATGTTACTGTTTGTTTTGTCAGTCTTCTTGTTTAGTAGAACTGAAAATGCATGGCAATGTGTATTTATAAACAACCTTGTTTTGTTTACAGTCCTGGATCTGTTCTTACTGCATGCTTCCTGAGCATTAGAAACTCATCCAAACAGTGCAGTCACTCATGAGGCTGTAGTCTCCTAAACTCCCACTGCATCATGAGTGACTAGACTGTGTTGTGGGTGTTCCCAAGTCCAGGAAACATGCAGTAGGAACTGATCAAGGAATGTAAACGAACCTGATTTTGTGTGGTAACACCAGTATGTTGGGCAGTCTGTTTTTCACTTTTTTAAACAAAAAAAGAATCAGAATCAAACTACCAGCTGCATCAGCAGTCTTTACAGAATGTTGGCAATCATAAAATATGTTTTTTAAACTAGGGACACTTTGAGACCTAAGGGGGTTGACAGTGTCCTTTAAGGCATTAACAAGGTGAAAGTCTAACATGTTTCAGTATAAGAAAAATAGCAGGACAAGAGGACACAGCATGAGATTAGAGGAGGCTGATTAAGGGGTAATGTGAGGAAGTTCTTTTTCACAGAAAGGGTGGTGGATGCATGGAATGGCCTACCTCAGGAAGTAGTGGATATGAATACAGTGCAGGGCTTCAAACAGGCATGGGATAGGCATAAGGGAGCAATACAGATGAGTATGAATAGATAGGCCATTGACAGAGCAAAGGCCAATGGCACATTTATAAGGTAGAAAAAGAAATTGGCAGACTGGATGGGCTTTGTGGTCCTTATCTGCCATCAGCTTCTATGTTTCTATAGTCCGCCTCTGATTCTGTTATATGAGGGGGCGTGGCATTGATGTTTCCTATACAGCCAGCACAGGCCTCGAGGTGGAGGTGCAGACACAGGACAATGTAGAGGTCTACTATAGACCATACTACAGGTAGGGGTTTCAGTGGTGAGGGAATTGGATTGTCTTAGAGTACATATTCAACAGGAAGGGGGCCCACACTTTGGAGTAATGCACTGCCTTCCTGTGTGTTGTGCTCTCTACCGTTTCATAGTTTACCACTTTTAGTGGGGGATGAAAACCATTCTGTGACAGATAGGGGGTTCTGGGTCCCACCAGTACCCTGGGGGGTATTTTTGGTGACCGATAACGCACTGGTCAGCCATAGGTGTTGATGTGCCAGCAGGGGTGGCTGCTCAGGGAAGTTGCGTAATAGGGCTGTTTTGGGAGATCTCACCAGGGGGTATTGGGGTGAGAATGTGCAGTATGCCCTTCCCGATGGGTTGAATCCTTGGCATTTCTGGAAGATATGAACCCAGGCCAGCCTCTGGGCACACCTGGAATACTCACTGGGGGGGGGGGGCCCTATTTCCTAGGAGTGCCATTTGCCAAATCACCTCCCACACATACAGCGTGATCTGTGTCAGCTTAAAGGTTTTATTTTATGAAGAATGTGGTTGAGCTGTGGAACAGACCACCAGCAGAGGTGGTAGGTGAAAGAACCATTAATAGCTTCAAACACGACTGGGACCAAGTAAAGGATGTAATAGGTACACAGGGGAAGCAGTAAGACAAGGCTAGGGCAATAACCCTGACTGGATAACCGGTCTTCGTAGGATAGGATATAACTGGGCTCACTGGATGAACCAAAGGTCTTTTTCTGCTGTCATTTTCTGTTTCTGTGCTGGCATACACATAGGTGATTAGAGAAATGAAGAAGTTGATTTCCTTTTAGGACTGAGAAAATGAAGGTATTCCGTTTTGGAGATATTCTTTCTGCTGGGGGGAAAGTGATGAATCTGGTGTAGAGATCCCAGTGGTGTGTCCTAGAATGTTCAAGGTGGGCAAATCGACACGTTACTGCTGTTGATTTGGAATTGGCCTGGACCATTGGTGCTGCTGAAGTGCTACTGCTTACGACACCTGCAAGCCAAATTCAGGAACAAGCAGGGGACACTAGGAGGAACAGATGTCCCAGAAAACATTCACATCCTTGGAGAAGAAGGGTAGACCACACCCCGCTGCAGCAGTGACACCTAAGAGCCCTCTAGGTGTTGTAGGCAGATGATATGGGCTGTGTGAGGGATTGGATGGCCGGCTGGTGATGCACATGTCTGTTGCATGTGATATGGATTACCATTGAGGGGTCCGGGCACAGGCTGCAGAATTCTCCTTATTTAACCCAGGCGTGAGGGAATTTCCTATAGGAGGTTGCCAAATTAGTAGTTGGCGAAACATTGGAAGCCCCCAGATGTATTGTCTTGGGGGATTTCAGTGTTTGAGCTGACGAATCCTCTTGGCTTGGTCATAACCTCCTCCAGATTATGTCATCACTGGGCCTGTCGCGAGTTGTTTCTGCTGTGACACACTAGGGCGGGCAGCGTTGGACTTGGTGTTCTCACTGGGGCTTGAGATAAATAATCTCAAGATTGATTGGGTGGTATGGTCTGATCACTGCACAGCGCGGTTCGTGTTCAGGACTCTCACCAGATGCCCTCTCCCTACAGAGATGATGAGCTGTCGTCCTTTGCAGGGATTGACTCCAGAGGGTTTTTTTGGCAGCAGCCGATCTATCTGGTGTAAGTAATGCATGCATTGGAGATGTTGCTGCCTTGGTGGGCTCTTATAATGCAGTGCTATCCGATGCCATTGACACGCTCGCACCTCTCTATGTACGACCCAAATCTTCCTATCTGAGGTCCCCATGGTTTGATTGGGACCTCCGGGAGATGAAGAGAAAGGGTCTGAGGCTGCAGCGCTGCTGGAGGAAGTCTGGCCTGGAGGAGGGCACACTGGCCCTGCATGTGCATTATAATGCATACCAGGTGGCAATCAACTGTAAGAAGGCACCCGGCCCAGTGGTGCTGAGGGTTGAGGTGCTGGACGCCACACCTCTCTCCACGCTGGCGGCCGGGTTGAGGAGCGAGTCTGGAGTCGCAGGGGTGGCCGGGGGAATTGAGCATCCGTGGGACTGCTCTCTCTCTTCAGGGAGGGGCCGCGATTGCTCTTGGGGCGGCTGTGGGCGCCCAGTGTAGCGACGCTGCGTGTTGGGAGGCGGAGTTGCGGCATGACGTTGCCTTGACGATGAGCTGCACTCCGCGGGGACTCGTACACCAAAGAAAGAAGAACCCCATCTCCTGGGGATGGATCCAATCCTGGGCTGATTTCCTCTCTGCGAGCCACCTCGTGCACTGGGCACTTTGCCCTATAGATAGAGTGCCCTGGTAGGATAGGGCGGCCCTACCTCCAGAGGGTTCAGACCCGGAGGTGGTGCACGGTGGCACGAGGGGAGAGGAGCAGTCATGGGAGGGTAGAGGCTGGGAGCCAGTGGATGCTGGAAGGAGTTCTCCTGGGGCTGGAGATGATTTAAAGAGAAAAAAAAAAAAAAACACGTAAGAAGGCAGTGTTCCTGTCCAGGGAGATTGCTGTTGGGAAGAACTGACCAGCTATACTTTTTCAGACTGTGGACAGGCTACTTCATCCAGCTTGTCTACAGCCGAAGAAGGTTTTTTCTATTGCTGAATGCGAAGAGTTTGTCCGAGAAGAACCAAGCAGAGTGTCCGGTATCCAGCAGGGAGTTACTCCAGTCAGCAATGCTATAGCTGGCAGTGGTTGTCCAAGGTTATTCCGAGTGCACTTCGCCTGGTTGGGAGGAGTTTAGACCGGTGGAGGTAAGTGAGGTCATTGGGGTGGCAACCAATCTGAAGCACACTTTCTGCGAAATGGATCCGGTGCTGACAACCAACCTTCCCTTTTTTGCGAAGGTTGTGGAGAAGGTTGTGGCACTTCAGTTGGAGGAGCACCTTGTGACACTTGAGTTGTATGAACACTTCCATTCGGGGTTTTGAGCGAGGCATAGCACAGAAACCACACTTGCTGAGGTGTAGAATGATGTCCTCAGGTTTAAGGATCGAAGAGAAAAGAAAATTCTTGTTCTTGATCTCTCTTCAGCATTTGACACTGTGGACCATTGTCTGTTGCTTGACCACCTCGGGGAACTCTGCGGACTCATCGGCACTGTCATCTGCTGGTTCAAGTCGTTTTTAACCAAGAGGAGGCAGTGGGTTGTGATGGGGAATTTCTCCTCCAGCACTAGCCCCCTATCTTGCGGAGTACCTCAAGGGTCAGTGTTAACCCCAATGTTATTCGCACTGTACATGCTACCCCTGGGAGGGATCAAGAAGAAGTATGGCTTGGGTTTTCATTGCTATGTTGATGATACCCAGCTATACTTATCCTTTGCCTCAGGAACATCCAACGTGGTAGATGTGCTAAACAGCTGCCTTGCTGAGATCAGTGACTGGATGGCCTCTAGCTGGTTGCAATTTTGAATCCCGATAAGATGGAGGTGGATTCGAACAGAGTGTGTGATAGGGTGGCCTCTGGACTTGTTCTGGGATCGGTTCTATTGAAGGCCTCCTCTAGTGTGTGAAATACATCCAGGGCTGGACTTGCCTCAGCAGTTTGCCCCTGACGAAAGGGAACAGTTCAGGGGTAAAATCTCTTCTACCCTTATCCCTGCCTGGAAGGGGGTGGGGGCAGCTGCATGTCGGTAGGTTCAGTGGAGGGGATAGTATCCTGGGGATCTGTAGGGAGTGTAGGCAGCAGATACATGAAGGGGGGCATAAACATAATTAAAACAAATAAAGAAATTATTAGTTTATGTGAGCCATATGAATGTAATTTTTTTTTTTTATTACCAAAATGTCTGTGACTGGTCCTTTCTGCTTACGCACTGGAAAGTCGTTGTCTTCACATTGTTATCAGCTAATGATGATTCACTACTAAGGGTGTGGGCAGAAATGGATCTTTTAGTAATCTTTGATCATTGGAGGCCTCTAGTACACAGAATAATAAACATTTCTATTTGAAATTGTCATGTAATGCTATACATTATTGATGTGATCTTCCTCCTGGAAGAGAACTGCTCTTGGGTGCACCCCCCCCCCCCCACGCCGCCAGCTAGCCCACCAAGATCAGCAGCTGTTCTGCAGGACTGAACCTGTTCCTGCCAAGGTGAGATTGTACAGTAGCATGGGGAACCAGCAAGCAGGGGATTCAAACTTGGAGTCCTTTCAGTAGCAGGGAGTCAATATGTTGTCACAGTAGCAAGTGCAGTTGCCAGATGGGGAGTTATCCTCTGTGCCATCACCCAGGAGAACCCACACTGAGGCCAGCTGGGAGGGTTGCACATTATATAGAGGTGAGGCACTCTGTTCTCAGCAAAGAACTGTGCAGGTTGCCTGGAATTCTTGCATGCCTTAGCAGTCAAAAAAAAACAGCAGCATTGCTGTTGGCTAGGAAGGCGGCCACTTTATTGCTGACTCTCCCAGTCAGAGGAAGGGTACTGTAGCCCCAATAGTTTGGGTGGGTGACAAGAAAACCATGGGGGGAATTGGGACAGGGGCCTATGGTGCAGGCGGGGGATGGGACAAGGGAACCATGGTGAGGGGACTGGGACAAGGGGAACTGTGATGGGGAGATGGGACAGTGGGAACTGTGTTTTGGGGGTGAGACTAGGGGAACCACGTAGGGGCTAATAGGACAAGGATAACTGTAGGAGGGGGATGGAATAGGGGCTGCCATGGGGGGGATGAAGGAAAGACCCAGGTAAAATATAAACTCTAAATGCAGAGTGATGTTAGGAGGGGGAACAACTCACTTTTAACTGTAATATCTGGTTTGACCTGTGTACCTTTTTTAATTTTTTTTTCTTTCCCTGGGTCCTGTTTTACAGGGGGACATTTCGCTTCGAGAGGCCTGATGGTTCTCATTTCGATGTACGGATCCCACCTTTCTCTCTGGAGAGCAACAAAGATGAGAAGGCACCCCCCACTGGCTACACCTGGTAGACAGCTTGCTGATGCCAGTATGAACGATAAATAGCAACGCACAACTGGTATGCCAGGGGAAATGGCGCATCTTAAAATCAAGAATATTGTAAAAACATGAATCAAAACCCCACCACCACTACTATATCAAGATGGCATGCCGATATAAAACTTTCTGGTGTATGTTTGAGGCCATAAGATATCCTCTTCACAGTAACTGGTTGCAACATGCACTTTGCTCCTGCCTTTCTTGTGCTCTGGAAGGGTTTTGTGGATGGAACTTCCTGCAACTCAGTTTTGCAAGGCCCTTCATGAATTAAATGCCTAATGTGACCCTGATTGAGAGGTCTGGCATCCAGTTAACGTGCTTAAACGAAAGACGTGGGGGAGGAGGAAGAGAACTTTAATTCTTGGCCACCTTTGTCAAGCTATAATTTACAGAATGAGATAGAAGTTAACTGAATCTGGTTTCCGGTTGAAGTAAGGGTGTACTCAGATTAGTGTTGTACTTCTGCTATGGCAGCCCAGAAAACACGAAAAATGTCAAAACAAAATTCAAGGTTTTTTCTTTCCTTATTTCTCTTTCCATTCATGTTAGAGCTAGGGTACTGCATGGAATAAAGAGTAACTTTCAGAGTATTAAGCTACCCCTTCTTATATCTCAAGTATTTTTTTCTTTTCTATTACGAATTAAAATATTTTCTGTGCGACAGTATCAGGTTTGATGTGTGAAACAGCACTCTACCTGAAGGTTGACATAATCAGTTCTTTCCCCTCCAAACATAATCAGCATTCTGACCTCAGTGACTGACATCACCAGTAACCAAGCAGAGCCAATCTCATGCCACTAGATTAGCAACTTGTGACACCAGTTCCCAAGCGGGCAGCTGCGCTTGTAATGTATCAGTAAGTGAAGTCACATGCTGATGATGCAGCAGGAGGGATAGATTTGCATGTGTCTGCTTCCTGGTGAAGCTCTGCTTTTCGTATCGCACCCATTACTTTAAGGCAGAAAACAATCCACTGGGCACATAGTAAAACACTTCAGAAATAAAAAAAATAAAAAAAAAAATAGGGGTCTATTTTCAAAAATTACTAATTTTCTGCCCTTTTTTTTGGTGTTTCTAGTCCTTTAAGGCTTAAAGATACAGTACCTATTTATGGATAAGCGTGTTCTCCCATGGAAGTCATACTCATGTTGCTGGGACATGCAGTGATTGCACTGTCCTAACTCAGTGGCATCATAGTCCTCTCCACAACAGCTAGTGTGGTATCACAGGTATAGGATTGCAGCATCCTTGGGTGGTAAAGCAGTAAAAGCAGGGTAGGGTTGCGGAGAGAAGCTTCTTACATACATAGTAGTTGTCGGCAGAAAAATACCTCCAGGTCCATCCAGTCTGCCCTGGTTTAGCTTTAAGAAAAGTCTTGCTTCCTTCCGCCAAATCCTGCCAGACCTGTTTCCATTCTTCACTTCTGTCCTAGTCTCATAATCCCATTTCTGTCCCATGCATCCTTGAATGCCCAACGGTTTTTGCCCCTACCACTTCCTCTGGTGGCCTGTTCCAGGGTTCAACTGCCCTCTCCATGAAGAAGTACTTCCTCACATTGCCTCTGAGTCTCCCCACCACCCCTTCTAGCCACATATCATGACCCCTAGACCTCATTCTTTTCTGCAGATAGCTGGTCTCCCCTACCTCATTTATTCCTCTGGCATGCTGAAATGTTTCTGTCATGTGCGGCCTGCCCCTTCTTACTTGCAGTGAGTACACATTTAATTCCCTAAGCCTTTCCTCTTTCTTATTTCCAATAACGGGATGTAAAATGCAAGGAATGGGATCAGGTTTGAGCTTAAAGCAGTTTTCTAGTATCCAAGAAAACATTTCAAACTATATGTGGCCACAGTGCAGTTTATATTTCATAAATGTGCCAAATTTATCTTGTTTTTTTTTACACCGAGCACATTGACATGAGAATGGGATCTGAGTCTTCCAGATTTCATCTTATCCTCCTATGTTTTCATCATAATGCTTGCTTGTGACATTACTATCTGTTGCTACGAAAATGGTTATGATGTCACAAACAGACCATTATGAGGGAAAAGCAGGAGTATGAGATGAAATCTGAGGGACCTCAATCTTATTGTCATTTAAACGTCTCAGCAGTATAGAATGCAGGAGAAAACTTCAGTACTTTAATGAAATATGAGGTGTAAGTTAATAGTTGGAAGTTTTCTAGGATTTTGGAAAATCCCTTTAAAGCAGTTTTCCAAATGTGTCTCCCTTCATTCTGTATTACTGAGGGCATTGCAGGGTCTTTGTAATGATTACTTTGTATGCTCCTCTAGCTTTGCCGCTTTGCTGAATTTATAATTCTCTGTGAGATTATACAGACATAAAAACTGATGGCAAAAAAGGCCCACGCCTCCACCTAGTCTGCCTGACCCTACCTGTAGCACAATCCCCAAACTCCCCCTACCCGGTCATACTCTCCTACAGTCACCAGTCCCATATATCTGTGCCACCCTCCTTTGATTCCCTCCACTGATCTGGTGCAGACCAACCCCTCCTGTAGCCCATTCCACTTATTCATCACCCCTCTCCTCTCTCTGTCAAACCATTTCCATGGCAGCCAGTTGTGATGTCACAAAGACAGAATTATGGCTTTAGCTCAGGGAGAAGCGGAAAAAATCCAGCGATGAAAATCAGCACGGAGTATTGGACCAGAAAAACTCTTTTTTGTTTGTTATATAAATCATCAAGATATATTCTGAAAAACAACTATTGCAATTATAAAAAAACGAACACAATATCAGTACCGCCAGTGAAAATTATTGCAGTTACAGGAGTCTAAATTAAATTTTGCTGCCACTGGCAAGCAGGGCTGGTGACTGGAAAAAATCTGTTAGCCCTACATACTTTTCCACTGGCCCAGCTAGTGTACTTAGTGAAATGTTACCTTCTCCAGTACAAGCCTCCAGGACTAGTTAAAGAAATATCTTATTAGCCCGATACAAAATCTATCAGCATTTGGCTAGTGAGCTGGTGCCAGTTTCGACCACTGCGGTTATCACAAACCACAGTTATCATGACATCCCTACTCCTGTCTCCAGACAGATTCTCTCTTTGAATCTCTTACAGTATGTTACTGTGTATCTGACGTGTTGAGTCTTCCTCACACACATTACTGTTACGTTGTCATTTTTCCACATGATATAGGTGCCAGTTTGATTTCAGGGTGAGGGAGAGTGTGGTCAGAGAAGCAACAGAGTTCCTGCACAAGGAATAAAAAAAAAATCTTTCCCAGGATCCCACACTGGAGACTGAACATACTGCAGAGGGAAGGGGAGGGTCGCAGGGAGGGAAGGCAGAGAGCCTCCCAGCATTTTGTCATCTGCTGCTGGCTGACAAAGGAGCAGAACTGGCTCCCTCTGTGAAGCTAGCCACTTATATGCTCGTCTTCCCGGTGGGAGGAAGGGATGCAGTTGTAGTGACCCTCGGCTGGGGAAGGGGCATGCACATTGTGAGAAATTATGCAATAAAAAAATAGTGTCTGGTGATTGAGACATTTTGCTGCACAGGCCCACAAGAATATTTGTTAAAAAATTTTTTTTTTTTTTTTTTAATGTAGTATTTAAAAATAAAACGTATATTGGAAGCTGCATTCATTCTTGGAGCTACAGAGTATAGGTGGAAGTAGTGAGCAGCTGTCCAGAAAGGACATGCATATCTGTCATATCTACTTTCCAAGGTACCTCGTGGCTGTGCACCAATGAGTTATTTTTATTTTCTCAATCCTGACCCTTCCCAGGTTTACAGTGCTATTTCTGAGCCAAAACTGGCAGCGACCTTTTTTTTTCCTTGAGAAAATCTCAGTTTTAAACATTTATAAAATGCTCACATTTTGGTGGAACTAGAATGTTTTACCACTAACTAAAACTGGAAGATGCCTGGAGTCTTTGTTAAAGGAAATGTCTAAGATTTTGGTAATGGCATTTTAAATTAAGTAGCTCATTACCTTCTTCTGGGGATGGCCGTTTGAGGACAGAAAGGAATATTTTCCTTAAGTTGACTATGGGAGGTAAGTGATCAAACATAGTGCTGAACAGATGGCCAGGCCACCCCTTCAGTTCCTGACCTGCCAGTCCCACCCCCATACTCCAGTACTTTGTGATGTCTAACCAGGCAAAACACACAGGAGTGTGCCACATAGAAGTCAGTAGAAAAAATGTTTGAAACAGTTTTATGTATGTTAAAGCAGCCTTTGTTATAAATAAGTTATTGCTCAACTAATAGGGCACCTATTAGTTGGGCAGTGACTTTCATTTATATCAGAGGTTACTTTAGTATATACAACATCAAACATAGAAGTTGACGGCAGAAGGAGACTGCTAGGTCCATCTAATCTGCCCATTAAATGAGACTCGAACCACAAACCTCTACCGTCAACACCTATAGAACCTACCCTACAAAGAGCCTTAACCTACCATGACACCAGCAGACAGTTCAGAAAATTTCCTGCTTTGATTTCTGTGTGGCATACCCCCACCCTTTCCCTGGTTAGACATCACAAAACATCTGAGTGAGGAGGTGGGGCTGTCTGACCAGGAAGTGGAAGAGTTCATTTGGCTATCTGTACAGCACAATTTTTAATCTCTTCCCTTCTGTAGTAGACTTAATGACAAAATTCCTTTCTGGGCTCAAATGAGTGTCGCTAGCATAAGGTAATGAAATAACGTGTTTTAAAAGCCATTACCAAAATCTTATTCTCTTTAAGTGAAAAAAAGGTAGGGTCCCATTTTTGTCCAGTTTCACTGCACTGCTGCTTTGCATTGCCCACGTGCCAAGGATGCTTTGCATCTCATTAAAATGAATGCAGTTGTTTGTAACATGACCTTTAAATAAAAACACAAGTCATGAACAGAAAGCTCGACATTCTTAAGCCATTGCTGTTCGCTGATCAACCTATCAGCGGCTCAGTATGTTGCACACTCACCTCGGGGGTGCCATGATTGGAAGATCGTGGGTTTTGTTCTGATGCCAGGAACTCAGTTTAACACCCAGTACTTGTGCGGCACTAGGGGCTGCTGCACTGTTGGGATGCTGTCCTTTGGATGTGATGTTACACTGAGGTCTCTTCTGCTCATCTCAGGTGGCTGTCCCAGTGGAAGTTAGAGTCCATGATGCTTGTCATAAGGAGGGGATTTTCCCTGATATCGTGGCCAACATTGCTCCCTTGCCTGAACGGGTCCCATCCCCCAGGACGCACCTGGAAATGAGCTGTCACAAATACAAATAAACCACCTGAATGTATTCATCTGGTTGGGGTTTTGTTTTGTACTTTTCCTACAAAGGTGGGACACATGCAAGGATCAGCACGTGGATGGTGTGTTTTCTCCCAGGTGGAACGTCATTGAAATGTGTACAATTTATATGCAAGCACTTGTGGTTGTAGTGGCTAACAGCAGTACAGATTGCAAATACTGTTCACGTTTAGAGAGAGAAAGGAGGCTTCCTTTGTAAGGTTAGTGAAATAGTGGCCAGTTGCTCCCAGCTAAAGCTTCAGGCTTACACCAGCTGACACACTGCCTGTTTTCTAAAGAAGGAAGAATGCTGGGATCACTTTGCAGGACTCCATTTCACAGGGGAATATTGTGCAGTCTACAGGAAAAGTGGTCCCCTAGAATTGCATTGATTAAATGTGAAACAGCAATTTAGCTTCCATTTGAAAGGATGTAATTTTATAGGAAAAAGCATGAGAATTCCTCTGATATTGCAGGGAAAAAAATGGTAGACTGATCAATGAGCTTTGACTTTGCAGTGCATGTTTGTTTTTTTTGGGGGGGGCGCGAGGGGAGAATAGTGGTCCTTGAATGTTGATCTAGAAAGTTGTAATCCTTCATTAATAATGTTGGTGATGGCCGTACCTACAGGCAAGGTATCAGCATATTCTTCTTGTGAACATCCTCATGTCTCCTGCTGCTAACAGCCAGCAGAGGGCGTGCACATCGTAGAGGAAGATGGACCCCTTCCTTTTGCCCTCACGCCACCCCCACAGATGACTTACGAGCAGGATGCGGCAAGGTCAAGATGAGTTCCATGACCCCACCTTTGGCAGCGGATATTGAGTGCCATGCCACAGCTAGGAATCCTTGGGATGAGTGACCCGGTAACCCTCAAGCAGAAAAAAAACAATCTGACTTGGAAATGCTTTGAGCATGGTGAGGGGGTCACTCTAGGGATAACATTGAAACAATATTTTGGCCTAATTCAGCATACATTTGATAGATTTTTTTGTATTTCTCTACCGTTGGTTCTACATTATCAGGTTAAATTGCATGGAAACAGAAGCCTTGTCCTCTAGAATACATCTGCTGCTGCTGAGAGGGGAACAGTCCTGTACCACTGATTAGGAGAGCTGTCTTCGAGGGTGGAGCTCTTGCAGCAGGTAATACCATTAGGACTGAAGCCGTCAGGCATCAGGACCCCACAGAAAACTTGTAGCTAGCAGTACGAGGCAGGGGACCACCCCCGACGTCGGCTCTGCCTGACGTCAGACGTGGTATAAAGGGGGCAGTCCCCTGGCGCCACCCCAGTTCTTTTCCCACCATTGACCCGCGTAGTTCACTCCATGGACGCCTCGCTTGCAGTCAACAGCATCGAACACCAAGATGTCACTTTGTTTGTATTTTTCAATTATCTAACGCCTCGTTTATGTCGTTGCCCTCTCCACCGCAACGTAAGTCTAAGTGTTCCTGCGGGAAGCAGATCCCGACCAAAGATGGCCACGCGGCCTGCCTCATCTGTCTAGGCCCAGACCACCAGCCGGATTCCTGCAGACACTGCCAACGCTTCAATCAAAAGATGTGCGCCAGGAGAGCTCACACCCTAAAAACCTTCTTGTTAGAGAAGCAGCTATGCAGAGAGGTTCTGGAGCCAGCTCCTCCTCTCCCGCCAGAGAGCCCCCCTCCAGAGCTAAGACCATGGGCGAAAAGCATTACAAGCAGAAGGATAGGGCTAGATCCGAATCCCGCCATCATTCGCCCGCCAAACCGGCACCGTCATCGTCTTCCTCGCAGAGGTCAGACTTGGTTCCTGCGGCTGCTGAGTCTTCCCGCTCTTTCAAGGCCACTCGCACCTCTTCTCGGTGCCCAAAAGGAGTTGGCCTCGAAGGGACATCAATCCTCCTCCCTGGCTCACCGACCTCACAAATGTACAGGGCCTGCCCAGGGCCCTGGACAGGTCTAGTTCCTCCGAAAAGAGAAAATGCTCGGAGGGAAGTTCTGGTAGGCATGGGGATGCCCGGGCTCGACAGCAGGCTCCCTGTTCAAGCTGCAGAAGTCAGTGCTGCGTCAGACTTTACTGCCAACCCTCCCTGGCTGCCTTGTGATGGGAGAGCTTGCACTCAAATTCCGGTCCCCTGCACTGGGCCATTGGGCTGGCCCCAGAATTGTCTTTTTTTTTTTTCCCCCCTACATTGCACTTAGTTATCTGGTTGATCCTGCCATTCCCCCAGCCGTGACATTTTGCAGCCAGCACCACTGTTGCATCACAGTTTGTTGCTGTGGAAATGGTTATGATGTGACAAATGGAAGATTATGATTTCAGCAAAGGAGTAATCTGCAGAAACAGATCAACTTTAAGGGACCGGGATCCCGTTTCCACCCAATGACCCTAGTAATGAAGAACAAAGGAAAAATAATATATAAACTGAATACGTTTTCCCGGAACTGACACTCACTTAAAGGTATTTGTGTGACATTAGTCCCGTGTAAATGTTTTAAAGTCCCATTTTGTGCTGTTGCTTAAGGGGAAACTGGAAAACATGTATCCACATTTTTCCTCCCCCCAATTTATTAAGGTATTTACACAAAAGTAGGATCTTTATGCCTTAGAATGCATGTGCCCCGATATCCCAGTGGCACTGAAGGTTAAGGTGCTAGACATCACACCTTGCACCATGCTGGTGATCCATGTTTGGGAACAAGCATGAGTTGCTGGGGGTCAGCCTGGGGGGGGGGGAGGATTAAGTGTCATGGGACTGCTCTCCTCTTTTGAGGAGGAAGGACTGCTGACTTTGCCGAATGAATGCCACCAGGTGGAGACCTGGTGGCAGTGTGGGTTGAGGAGTGGCAGACAGTGGGCAGTGCTGCAGGATTCCGCAGTGTGTGCGTGCCTCCACAGTGCACATGTTGATGAATGTACCCCATCGTAGGGAAGGGTAAAAAAATGGTGGCGGGGCAGGCTTACATGATGCCCTGCCTGCCAATCCGTCACCTGCCTCACCACCAGGGGGCCGAACTGCATGTGTGCTTCGGGGGGGCACTGTCACGGGGAAATCTGTGGGGGTGTTTGGTTGGCTGAAAAGTCCTGAGAGGTAGGGGACAGTGGGGGTCGGTGGGGCAGAGCTGATGGGAACCTAGCCTGTCCCAGCCACAAGGAGGATAAAAATATTGGGGGGGGATTCTTGTACCCCTACAGCTTATTGCCTGCTTGAAGTCATACTCCTCTGTTGTGACATCACAGCATGTTGCTGTGGGAATAACTGTGAAGTCACAAGCACAGTAGTATGACATCAGGTGGAGAATGTGCAGTAGGAGCAGATAAACTCTTAAGGAGCAAAGATCTTGGTTTCAAGCAAATGATCACACTAATAGGTAAGCAGGAGACTAAATACAGTAGCACTGTGAAATATAAGCTCGACTGTGTCCAGATATTTTTTTCAATGTTCTTCTGGAAGCTTCCGCTACTCTTTAACGGGGCATGAACCTGGTTCAAGTAAAGTGGCTCCCAATTTCAGTGACAGGTTGGAGTTGTCTGTAATAATCTGTGGAGTTTGATTTGAAAGGTGGGACACTTGGATTTGCTCGGTCAGGTAGCTGGCTGACCAACATGTTCGGTGTATGCAAGAAAACATGTCATGAGCTGATGGTCAGAGTCCAGACCTGGTCTGCATTTTGTGAATGAAGCCGCCAGTGATCTTAGATGGGTCCATCCCCTAACAGCTTGCTCCTAACACAAAGCCGTTTTTGTAGGATAGAGCAGAGCCTCAGTCTTCAAGAACAGGAATGCACTTCGGAATGTCGTTACATGAACATAATGTTTCAACTGTTACATTTTGACTTTGTTTTCCTTTCCAGGGTTTGGAATGCACCTTACTTCAGGAATTGTGTAGCAGAAGTATTGGACTGTCCCTGCCTGACCTCTTGGTGCACTGGTTTAAAGAGCTGGTTGACCAGCCCAGTTTTGTATTGTTTTGTTTTTCTGCTGAGTGTTACTGATGAGCAGTAACCATTAGCTTTCGTTTTTGTATATTTTTCGTTACTTATGTTGCCTGTTGTCCACTGTCCCTTCTGGTAGCAGGGCTCTCAAACTGAAAGTGAAGTTGCTAGCTCCGCCTTCCTGATGATGTTTCAGGGGGAAGTCCCTGCAAAATACTGTTGGGGTGTGCAGCACTCGAGCACCGCTCTGGGCATTTGCATTCACATGTGCAAGAAATCTCAATAGCTGTCCAAAAGCACATTGATCTTTTAACTGTTTGAATTTTCATAGTCCTCTTATGTAGTTTGTTGGGTTTCCCCCATTCACATTTTCCTTCTCCAGTCCTACAGCAAACCCTCAGACTGTTACTAGAACTGCCCTACCTCGTCAGTCAGTAACTGGCTGCTACTGTTCCCCAGTGGCTTTCCCTTATTGGAAAGGGGAGCTGAGGGAGAGCCCCCCCCCCCACCCAGCCCTGCCAGGATCTGGTAGAGGATGGTGAGCAGTGTGGGTCCAAGTGTGCTGGCAGCCCTCATCCAGTTGGGGACTGGGATTTTAACCCACCCCAAAGTTTTTTCTCCCACAGTCCTCGCAGCTCCTCAGGTATTACACCATAATGTATCGGGTAGTAAACCTTCTAATTGGTAAAAAGAGAAGTTACTTCAATAAAAAGTAACAAATGACTGCTTTTAAGAACATACATCTTCAGTCTGTTCGTTTTGGTGCTTCTAGCTCTTAAAACCAGTGCTAAAAGAATGAAAAGCACACAGTGCAAATTTTTGGCCCCTCTCAGTCTTTCTGCAGGGTGGGGTATCCTGTAATCAATCAGGGATTCTCACAAGATCAGAATCGGGACTTGAGGGGATGGGGTTTTGGGATCTGGCCAGTTAAGTAAATCCAGATAGCATCTGTGGATGATCAAGGTAGGCAAGATATCCGTGGTCATTCACACAAGCCACCAGCTTCCCAGTCCATTTCTCTGACCCAAGCATACCTAAGCTGTCCAGACATGGTCCATGCAAGCAGCTTTGCACAGATTTCTGAAAAGAGTGGTGGTGGATATCTAGATACTGGCCCTGGAAAAAAATGAGCCCTACAGTACCTAAGTTGTTGGTTTTATTACAGCATGACAGCAAACCAAATAGGAAATTTGGATTCAAAGTGGGTCAGTACTGTTTTGCTGGTTTTAACCTGTATGTATATAACTGTAAAAAAAATAATAAACTATATAACATTTACATTGTGTTGTGCAAGCAGTTTGTGGCTTAACACTCCATTTGTGAAATCATCTCTGTTGGTGTATTTTTCAAAGGGTATTCCAGCTGAGGAGCAGAATCTCGTTTACAGTAGGGTCTGACTTCTACCCAGTTTTATTGATAGTAGCCTCAGTAATAAGCAAGGAATAATGCATGGTCAGGTGTGGGCAATATTGTAATAACCGAACAACCAGGGTGGGTTGTGAAGCCTCGGCTGCACCTCGGACCTTCACTCAGGAAGTGAGGTTATTACAGTATTGACACACCTAGAGTGGATTGTTACACTTACAACACTCTTGACCATTTTACAAATGTTATATCTAATTTTATTTACCAAGTAAAAGAACGCACTGAGATTAAAATCTCATTTGAAAGACCAAACTGGCAAGAATCAGCCCTTATGATTTAGTTAGCACATAGGTATAGAGACCGAGCATATTAGTGCTATAATAAAGTATATAAATACAGTAATATCTAGTTAATTTACCATCAAAAAACAATGCTGTCAGACAAAGTGTAGAAAAGCATGAAAAATAGAGAACGCTGCTTGGTCAACCATGCACAAACAGCCAGTGGTGCCACAGAGGGATTCTGGTTACAGCAGACCTTGAGAGCGAAGCTGTATTATAGTGGTATAGTGTGCAGGTGTACACACACAGTCAAGTGCACAAGTATATGCAGTTTAGTGCACAGGTATACACACAGTACAGTGCTCGGGTATTCACACAGATCTTTTAGTACATCTGTTTCAGTAGGTCACACCTTAGGAACTATAGCCATCAGGCACTAGGACCACACAGAAACATTTCTAGGATGCAGTCTGCTGGGGCCGTCCATGGCGACGTCTTCCGTATATAGCTGTGGGTGGCCCGCCGTCAACCATTGCACATTACACTCCATGGAGCCTCTGCCACTTCAGTCGATCCCCAAAGTTTTCTTTCAATTTTAAGTCTATTTCGTTTCTCACCCTAGTCCTCCCATCACCTTATAATTTAAAATGTTTTTTTCTTTTTTATGCCGACCGACTCAGAATCTCTTCTGACACTGCAGCTACAGCAAGAAGATACCTGACAAGCATGACCACTAGGCCTGCGTCTGCTGCCATAGCACCAACCACGACATTAAGGCCTGCCAAGGCTTCAACCAGGCCACCCAGAGGTGATGCCAGACAGCCCTAGAAGCGTACCTTATGGAGCAGAAGGTCGTGGAGATGGAGAAGGGAGCTCCAGGCCAGGAGTTCCTCTGCTTCCTCTGCCCCATCCACAAGCTGCTATGCTGCCAAGGCCTGGGACAGATTGGTAGGGAAGCACAAACACTGGGATAAAGAAAGGCATTCCCAGTCACCTCTTCCAGTGCCAACCTTTCTGGGGTCATTCGCCGGGCTGGCAGCAACTCCCACTGCCCTTCACCCCCCTCTGCCATGGGATCAACTGGCAGCTCTCTCCACAGACCCCTATCTGCCCGGCAGTGCTTCGTCATCAGCGGGCCTCCCTGCACCCCCGCCATCGATACCTACTGCCTCTCTCACCCTTTTCTCCTTGGGAGGGACTCTGGCAGTGCAGCCTATTTGTTCCACTGTGGCTGGCATTGGCTTGTTGTCGATAGGGTCCTTTTCTCCCCCACAGGCACCATCGCCCCCTGCTGTACCCACCTTCCCTCACTATCGGGTGGCAGCCAGGGTGTCTCGGCCGGACACTGGCCAGCGATGGCCTATTGAGCTTCAAGCCCATTCCTACAATGCCGCCAGCTGTTCCTCAGTCGCAAGGGATACAGCCCCCCTGACAACGCCTTTACCTGACTTACTGGTGCTGGGGCCCAATACACCCTTGTCACAACATATGCCTACTGTGCTGGAGCCTCAGTACCCCCCACCAGTTCCACAAGGTCCCTCTCCAGCGCCACTTACCATCGATGTTCAGACTGTGCTCGCCTCCTGGGAATTCATGCACCAGCTTGCTCCTCCCCCAGGCTTGTTGCCATCGAGGTGTACTAGACCGGTCCCTGCGCTGACACCTTCTATTTCTTTGTGACCAGCCCCTTCTCCATCAGTGTCCTCAGCATCCATTTTGGAACGTGGGAATGAGGATGACTATAATCCTGTTCTCTTACCTCCTGATGAGGACGATGATGATGATGAGTGAGGGGTCCAGAAGTTCCTCCAGCAACTCCTTAAGTTTCCTCAGATGGTGAGGATGCCACATACTACACCCGGAGGTCTTCTTCAGATGAGAAATCGACCTCTCCAGACCACTATGGGGTTTGATGCTGCAGAGCGGGATGTTATCAAAGGGAAACCTGGATGACTACTTGGACTTGCCATATTCTCCTCCTCTCATTATCCCCCCCCTGTGGTCAGTGCCTATAAGGATGCCACCATGGCTGCCTGGCACAGGCCTAATACAATTCTGCCCATGCTCAGAAAGGCAGACAAGTTGTAACAGGCTCCCTCTGGGAAGCCCTTTTTCACCCAGGCCCCACAGGTCAATTCAGTGGTAGTAAATGCGGCCCATGATAGATCTAAACAGTCCCAACATCTTTGTTCTCTCCCCCGGACAAGGAATCCCAGAACCGAGACTTTATGAGCAAGAGGGTTTTCGCCTCTTCCACATTAGCCATTGGAACCATTAATTATTTTGGCCATATGCTCAAATGCCAGAATTCTCTCTGGAAGATGTCCAAAGCAGCAGCTCAGGCTCTTCCTGAAGGCCCCTAGAGGCAAGAATTGCTTAAGGTCATCCAGGGCAGATGTAGGCAAACACTTATTTTTCTGAATAGTTTTTTTTTTTATTTCTTTATATGCCTGGATATCAACCACCGCCCTCTTATTTTTCACCCTTCCCCATGCCTCAGTTGCATGTGGAGGCACACGCACGCTGCGGCTTAAGGTGCCCTCCTGCCTATGCTAGCCATTGGACCTCCATCAGATGGCAGTGGAACTACAGGGTGGCAACAGCCTCCCCAGGAGAGGAGAGCTGCCTTCCAGCTGCTCAATCCTGCTCCCTACCTCACTCCCCCTCACCCCGTGCCAGCTCTCCAACTACCCGAGTTGATTCCAGACCGGGTTGCTGAGTGTGATTGAGTATGCCTCAGTGCCTCAGCCCTCTGTGCCACTGGAGCCGGCTTCGGGAAAACACCTTTTGAGCGTGACATATGATGTCGTAGATGCCTCTGCCAGGGCAGTTGTAGTGGGGATTTGCTTGCAGAGATATTCCTGGCTTAGAGTCTCGGGCTTTGCCAGCAACATCCAGCAATTCATCAAGAACGCCCCCTTCTGAAGTTACATACTCTTCGGGGCTGACGTCTAAGAGATTCTTAATGACCTGCAGGCCTCTGGGAGGACTCTGCAGTCTGTCCACTTCCTCTACCACACCCACCTGAAACAGCAGAGAGTGCCCTTTCGCTGTGCTACTCACAGACCTAGTTCAGGGTCCAAACAGCCAGGCAAACGTAAAGCAGGCACAGCCTTGCCTGCTGCTACCTCCACCACAGGAAAATCCTCAAGAGGTGGTGGCCGCAGCTCCCACTTCAGCCTGACTCCCTTGCTCAACTCTTCCCTCCGCCTCAGTGGATGGTGTGAGATTACAACAGACACCTGAACCCTGCAGCTCATAGGCCAAGGACAAGCTCTAGTATTCCTGAATATACCCTCTAAATGTTCTTCATACTCCTCATCTTACCCTTGAAGCCGTATGCCAGTGCAGCTAGAAGAGATTTGCATTTTACTGCGATAAAGTGCCATGAAACCCATCCCAGAGGAACAGTGAAACTCCCACTTCTTTCTTGTTCCCAAGTCCATGGAAGACTTGAGGCCCATCCTGAACCTGCGGATCCTGAAGTTCTACATCCAGTACAAAAAGTTCAGGATGGTTACCCTACCAGGTTGAGGGTCCAGTGGGATCAGTGCTTCAATGACCTAGAACAGCAGGTCCTGGTCTCCTCACCTGTCAAGAAGGTGGTACTTTGGTGAATGGAAGCCTGTAACCTGCTCAAGGGGAAATCTTTTCCTTATCCGTTCCCCTCAGCATAGATGCCTTGGGGTGGGCTGGGGGCACATCTGAGCCCCTACCAGACTTTGGGGACATGGTCTGCAGTGGAACCTTCACTCCACATCAAAACATCCTTGAAATGAGAGCTGTCCTGTGTGGCCTACAGGCCTTCCAGAGCCATCTGTCCCTGGGCCCTCTGCTGGTACAGATGGACAATGTCAGTCTGGTGCACTACATCAGCAAGCAAGGGGGGACTTATTTTATCCCCTGTGGCCGAGACAATTTGGTACTGGGTTCTAGGCCACGGTCTAGAGCTGTTGGCAGTCTATATTCCAGATGTCCCAAAATGTTCTGGCAGACAGAATAAGGTGGTCACGGTCCAAAATTCACGAATGGGAGCTACTTGTCTTGGTAGTGGAAGACCTGTTCAACAGATGGGGTTGTCCAGAATTAGATGTGTTTGTGTCCCCACACAGTGCACAACTGCTGCTTTTCTGCTTGCTCGATCCAGGGCCTGGAGTTTTCTGGTGAGATGCGTTATCCCTCTCTTGGAAAGGGAGGTTTCTTTATGCTTTTCCTCCCTTTCCTTGGATTCAGAGGGTGCTCATCAAGCTCCAGATGAAGGGCACCACTCTGATACTGGTGACCCCCATTTTGCCTCGTCAGATATGGTTCCCATTGCTGCAACAATTGGCAGTAGAGCCCCCAGTACCCCTGCCCATGTGCAAGGGCGTGCTGTCCCAGGAGCAGAGAACCCTAGTTCAGCCAGACCTCTGGTCCCTTCACCTCCATGCCTGGCTTCTGAAGACCTAGCCATTGCTCGATTCAGTGCATCTCCAAAAGTGGCAGATGTCCTGGTGGCTGCCTGAAAACCCCCCACCAGGGCTGTTTACTTCATGAAGTGGAAGTGATTTGCTCAGTGGGCCACTTCCCATCACATGTATCTCTTCACCTGCCCAGTGAATCAGATTCTAGAGTACTTGCTGTCTTTGTCAGACGCAGGCCTAAAGTACTCTTCTCTTAAGGTGCACTTGTCTGCCATATGTGCCTTCCATGTGCCCATAGATGGCCATACGGTGGCCCAGTTAGACACGGCCTATACGTTTCTGAGAGGCATTCTACTTTTGAAGCCCCCTGTCTGTAGTCCAGTTCCCAGCCTGGGACTTGAACTTTGTCTGGAAAAGCTCACTTTGGCCCATTTTGAGCCAGCTGCAACTTATGAGCTATGCTTTCTGTCATGGAAAGCATTGTTTTTAGTTGATATTACTTCTGCTCAAAGAATTTCAGAGCTACAGGCTGTCGTATATGAACAGCCTTATTTGATTTTCCACAAAGGCAGGGTGTCTTTGCAGGCTAATCCGAAGTTTTTACTGAAGGTGGTTTCTGAGTTTGCTTTTAATCAAGTCATCCACTTGCCAGTTTATTTTCCTGAGCATGCCAGTCCAGGGGAAGCATTGCTCCCCACCATAGATGTGCATAGAATACCTAAGTGTAAGTTTATTTATATAAGGTGCCCTTCCTGAGCTCAGAATGCCTTTACAATACTTCGTACAATAATAATATATTTAAAATCAATAAAACTGATAACAGACAATAAAAACCATTCAGTAAGTCTCCGAAAATGCCTGGTTAAACAAATTTTTAAGGATTTATTTTAATCCTTCCACGGTCAGGCTGTCTCGTATCTGACGAGGTAGAGAATTCCACAGGGCAGGGCACATAAAGGCAAAAGATCTTCCTCCAGATGTTTTCAGGGATACCCTGGCAATCTCTAGCAATCCCGCATCTGCAGATCAGAGTGAGCGGGAGGGGCAGTAAGAAAACAGGAGCTTTTTCAGGTAGTGAGGTCCCGGCTTATGTAACACTTTATAGGTCAGCAATGTGACCTTGAAGGTGATCCACCTCTGTATAAGCAGCTAGTGCAGTTCATGCAGCACAAGTGTTATATGACTGGATCTGGGCATTCCAGTTAACTACCTGGCCATCGTGTTCTGCACTAGCTGCAAGCGGTGGATATCCACCCCCTGGTAGCCCTAGATAGAAGACATTGCAGTAGTCAAAACAACTGGTGACAAAGGCATGGACCAAAGTAGGAAGATCTTCAGGCGGGACCAGGTGTGACACCTGGGCTATATTCCTTAGATGGAAAAAGGAGGACTTGTCTACAGCTGACACCTGTGCCCTCAGGGTCAAACCTTCATCAAACACCATGCCGAGGTTACGCACTTGGCCCGAGACCGTAAGTGGGGTCCCCCCAAGGTATAAACCTGAGGGTTTCCCCACTCATGCCCCTGTCATCCTAAAACCAGGGTCCACCACCAATACCTCTGTTTTATTCAAGTTCAACCTAAGCCAACTAGTACTCTTCCAGTTCTGTATCGCCAGGAGGCAGTTATTAAACACCGTGATTGAATCAGACTCCTGTTCAAGCCCAAAAGACAGAACTGAGAATCATCATCATACCATCTTATAATGTCCCCCAGTGGAAGCATATACAATGTGAATAACATTGGGGACAACACCGAACCCAGTGGAACTCCGCAGGGCAGCCATTGAGGGGCCGAGGAATAAATCCCTGACACCAGTCTCTCTGATCTGCTCTTGGGGAAAGATCGAAACCAGCTGAGGACTGCCCCTCTCAGTCCACAGAAAAACCACAGGTGCTCAAGCATCACTTCATGATCCACGGTGTCAGATGCTGCTGAGAAATTAAAGAGAACCAAGATGGAACGAGTTCTCCAATCTCTTGCCATCAGGAGATCATTTAGTACCTGCACCTGGGCCATCTCGGTGCTATGCTGTTTCCTAAAGCCAAACTGGAGAGGGTCATAGATATTGTGGCTAGCAAATGATCCTTCAGCTGCAAAGCGACCACCTTCTCAGTAACTTTCCCTACAAAGCGTAAGTTCGAGACTGGTCTGTAGTTTGCTGGGCAGTCGAGGTCAAGGTAGGGTTTTTTCAAAAAGGGGCGTACTGCTACCTCCTTTAAGGGATCTGGAAAGATCCCTCTCTCCAGTGAAACCACCACTATCCCAGCAAGGACCAGGCTGGTAACCTCTACATGCCCCACTAGTAGGCAAGTAGGGCCCGGATCCAAACTACAGTAGGTTGGCCACAAAGTCTGGACAATCCTTACTACATCCCATGACTGCCGGTTGGCTAAAGGTGAACCAAGTCAACTGGGCATTAATACCACCTGACTGATCAGTGCAAGGTCCAATGGGAAGGCACTGGTTGATCTCGTCCCTGATGGTGGATACCTCATTAGCGAAAAATTGTACAACCTCCTCACACTGTACTTGTGACAGTGCTCGACCAGCATGGAGATAGGCTGGATTGCACAGTCTGTCCACAGTCCAGAAGAGCTGGGATGGGTTATTCCTCACTGCAGCAATTTCCCTGGACAGGAACTCTGCCTTCTTATGGGAAATTGCTGATTGGTAGATCTTATAATGATCCAACAATCTAAGCTTATCCACCTCCAGGTGAGTTTTCTGCCAGCGTCTTTCCAATCTTCGCCCCTGTCTCTTCAGCTCATGGGTCTCCCCATTAAACCAGGGGGCCACCCCCGGGCAAAGGGTAAGGGGGGCAAACATGAGTTGGAGCAATGACATCCAAGGCCCCCACAACAGCCCTGTTATAGGCCAACACCAGGGGCCCTGGGTCAGTGCTATCCATTGGAAATCCTGAGAAGTCCAGCTACATCATTAGGCCTTCTGAGGTAACTCCTCTCAAAGGATGGAACTGCTCCAACTCCTTAGGGGCGGGCCTATTTCAAGGGGCTGCGAAACTGAACCTCGGGGCATGATGGTCAGACCAACCAACCAACTGGCACCACCTCCATATCAGAGATCTCCATCCCCAGATGGAACACCAAGTCCAGGGTGTGCCCCATCTCGTGAGTTGCAGTGGTAATAACCTGTGTCAGGCCCAATGAATCCATCAGTTCGAGGAGGTTTTGTCCAAATGTACACCATACGAAGGACTGCAGGATGTCCTCACAGTTTGTTTTGTCTGCCCCTCAGAAAGAGGGTGTTTTGGCTTCTAAAGTGTGTTTGTCCAAATGGTTGGCCAACTATATTATTTTTTGTTACAGATAGTAAGGTAAGGAGCTTCCTGGCGTTAACTGCCACTCCACCAGAGTTTTAGCTACTTCGATCACTTGTTTCAGAGGTGTCCCAGCTGCTGAGATCTGTGAATACTGTCCACACTTTCACAAGGCACTACAGTCTGGACATTGCCTCTAGAAGGAGGGCAGGTTTTGGCCTAGCTGTCTTACAGGGCCTCCTCTCTTAGGCCTCTGCCTTCCAACCACCCAGACTGTGTTTTTACTGCTTGGGACTCATTTCTAAGGTGTGACTTGCTGAAAGAGGTAACCTTGAAGAAGATGGAACAGTCACATAAGAACTTGCCATAATAGTAGATCTTCAAGAGAATCTCTTGTAGCAGGTCATACCATCCCACCCTCCTTACTCTTTGCTGTCTGAGTTTTTTCTCTCTTTCTCTCTCTAGGGCGGTAGACTTTCTGTGTCCCATTTGACATCTGGCAGATACCTCTAGCTCCCCCTCGGTTCCCTCTGGAGCATATCCTCCATGGATGGTCTGAGGCAGGGAACTGAAGAGGGTGCAGGGCCACCTACAACTATATAGGGAGGTCATTGGCGTAATGCTGTTGCCATGGGTGGCCCCAGTAGACTGCTAGCTAGAAAAGATTCTGTGCGGTCCTAGTGCGTACAGGCTTTAGTTCCCAAGGTGTGACCTGCTGAAAGAGATTGTCTCAAAGATGATCTGTTAAGTTCTTACTTCACTGTTCTTTAAGTACACAGGTATACATAGTCAAGGGCTCAGACATACACAGTCAAGTACACAGGTATGATACACATCAATAATATTGGGGATGGCATTAAAGGCAAAATGTGCTGGCTTCTTCGTATGTTTGTATGTATGTTCGTATACACAGTCAAAGTACACAGGTATGATGCACATCAATGATATTGGGGATGGCATTAAAGGCAAAATGTGGTGGCTTCTTCGTACATTCATATACGTATACACAGTCAAGCGCACAGGTATACAGTGTAGTATACAGATATACAGCCAAGTGCATAGATATACACAATCAAGTGCAGAAGTTTACACACAGCATAGTGCACAAGTATATACTTTTAAGTGCTCAGGTGTAGACAGTTACGTACTTAGGTATACACAAGTGCACAGACATAAGCAGTCAAGTGCACAGGTATACACAGTGTAATGCATCGGTATAACACAGTCAAGTGCTCAGGTATAGTGAATGGGTATACACAGAACGGCGTATACGTATACCCACAGTATAGTGCATAGGTATACACATAGTATAGTGTACAGGTATACACAGTGAAGTGCACAGGTATAAACTCAGGTGTACAGGTATACACACAGTATAGTGCATAGGTGTACACATCCAAGTACTCAGGTGTAGTGCACAAATATACACAGTCAAGTACTCGGGTATACACATAGTATAATGGTAACCTCAGTCAGATGCACAAGTGTACACACAGGTGCATAGGAATACACACAGTCAAATGCACAGGTATACACACAGTCACATGCACAGGTACATACAAACAGACAAATCTGCCAGCAGAAACAGGCCTTATGGTCTAGCAAGTTAGTCTGCTCGAATGTGCAGCTAGCACCCTTATATTACAGCTGCTCACCCTTACCCTGCCTCGCACCTTGTCCCGTGCCCTTTTAAAACTGACCACCATCCTACAGGATACCACCTTGGGTAGTGTGTTTCATTTCTCCACCACCCCCTCTGTGAAAAAATGCCTCCTTGATTCTCTCCGATATCTTTCACCCTCCAACCTGAGATCGTGGCCTCTCATGTCCCCTCCTCTTCTCAGCTTAAATATCCCTTCTGTGCTGGTTTTGTTAATCCCCTTCAAATATTTGAAGGTCTCAATCATATCACCCCCAACCCCCCGATTCCCTCCTCTCCTCCAGGATGTACATATTCAACTCAGTCAGCCTGTCCTCGTAGGTTTTGCCCTCCAGCCCCTGGATCATCATAGTTGCCCTGCGCTGCATCGCCTCCAGCAATCTGATATTTTTCTTCAGAAAGGGACGCCAGTTCTGTACGCAGTACTCCAAATGTGGCCTGACTAGTGCCTTGTACAGCGGCAGGATCACATCTCTATTTCTGGATGAGATTCCTTTCGCAGTACACCCCAGCATCTTGTTGGCTTTAGCTGCCACCTTCCTGCACTGAGCAGAGTTGTTCAAGGTACCTGTTATGATCACCCCTAGGTCCTTCTCCTCCTCTGTGACCTCTGTCTGAATCCCTCCCAACTGCTAGCCCCTCCTTGGGTTCCTTGCTTCAAAGTGCATAACCTTGCACTTCTTTGCATTGAAGCTCAAGTGCCACTTTTTCGACCAATCCTCCAGTTTGGTCAGGTCCTCCTGTAGCCCCTGCCACCACTCTGTGTTGTCCACCATCACCCCTATCTTGGTATCCTCTGTGAACAGACTGATCTTGCACCTAACGCTGTGTGGGATATCATAGAATCATAGAACTTGATGGCAGAAAAAGACCCCATGGTCCATCCAGTCTGCCCTTAACCCCCCCCCGATGACCACTTCCCTCCCTGGGAACCCCCCCCAAATAGCCCTTTATGCCCATCCTAAGCCCTCTTAAATCCTGGCACTGTCTCCACCCTCACAACCTCCTCCAGAAGCCTGTTCCAGGCATCCATCACCCTCTCCGTAAAGAATCGCCCCCTCATGTTCCCCCTGTAGTGCCCCCTTGCAGTCTCAGGCTATTCCCTCTAGTAGCAGTGTTCTTCATTTTGAATAAGTCCTCCGGGTCCCCTTTGTTTAACTCCTTGATATATTTGAAGGTCTCGATCATGTCTCCACTCTCCCTTCTAGTCTTCAGGGTGTATAGCCCCAGCTCGCTGCATCTCTGCTCATATGGTTTGCCCTTCATCACTAGCACTATCTTGGTCGCTTTTCACTGAACCCTTTTGATCAGGTCTGTGTCATTTCTCAAGTGAGGCCTCTAGAACTGGACTCTGTGCCCCAGGTGCGATCTTACCGTAGCCTGGTACAGGGACACTAGAACTTCTCTCCTCCTGCTGGTGATTCCCCTGCCAATACTATCCAGCATCCCATAGGCCTTCTCCACCACCTTAGTACACTGTTTCCCCGCCTTAAGATCACTAGAGACTATTATACCCAGATCCCTCTCCTGCTCTACTGTCCTAATTCCTTCCCCTCCCATTTTGTACTTTGTCCTCAGGTTACTGTGTCCCAGGTGCATAACCGCACACTTCTTGATGTTAAATTTTAGTTGCCAGGTATCTCTTCATTATTCTAGTGCCTTTAGGTCCTGCCACATGTCCTCCACCCCGCCTTCAGTGTCCACCCTATTGCAGATTTTCATGTCATCCGAAAGAGTGCCATCCGTCTTTTAGTCTGTCCGTAATGTCCATATATAGATACTGAAGAGGAGAAGCCCCAACACTGACCCCTGGGGTACCCCGCTCATCATTTGCCCCTCACTAGAGTGCTCTTCCTTCTCTTACCACCCTCTGGTTCCTGTCAGCTAATCAACTTTGCACCCATCTAATTATTTTGACTCCCACTCCCATACTTTCCAGTTTATTGGCCAGTCTTCTGTTGGGGATGGTGTAGAAGGCCTTACTGAAGTCCAGGTAGGCCACATCCACCGTCCCCCTCTGGTCTATTTCCTGCATCACCCAGTCGAAGAATTCAATAAGACTGGACTGACATGACCTCCCCCTTATGAACCCATGCTGGTTGTTCAGCAATCCATTCTCCTCTAGGTACTGTGCTACCCACTCCCTGATGAGTGCTTCCATGGCCCTCCTCACCACTGTGGTAAGGATGACTAAATTATAGTTCTCCTTTGCCTCTCTACTCCATCCCCCAGCTTGTGTATTGGCACGGCTGTGGCTCTTCTCCAGCCCTCCAGCACGTTCTCAGAGTCCAAGGGCAGGTTGAATAGCCTTGCCAGCGGGCCGGCTAACTCCTTCCTTAGCTACCAGATCACCCTCGGATGCAGTCCATCGGTCCCATGGCCTTGTCCACTTTCACCCTACCTAGTTCTTCCTTGACTCTCTCCATACTAAATGGACCCATTTCCACCCCCACCTTCCTCATCCTTGAGGGGGGCCCCCCTCCCCCTCCTTCATAAAATTTGAGCAGAAGTACCTGTCCAGCTCTTCTGCTTTCATGTAGTCATCCTCCAGTGGCTCCCCCTGCCCCAGGGCCTTGCAATCCCTTGACTAGTCTTCTTCCTTTCTCTCACGTACCTAAAAAATGTATTTTGCCCCCTCTTTGCCTGTCTCACCATCCATTCCTCCGTGTTGGCTTTTGCCTTCCTAATCTCTTCCCTTGCTATCTTCCTAGATTCTCTGTAGGTTTCTCTGCCGTTCTCCTCCTGCGTTTTCTTATATTTCCTAAGTGCCCTCTGCCTGCCCCCAACACGCTCTCTGCACTCCTGTTGAACCACAGAGACCTCCTACTTTTTTTCTCTTCCTTACCCTCCTTATACTCGTGTGTGGCCTCCTTGACCTGGTCCCTAATAGCCCCCCCATAGGTACTCCACTTAACCTTATATCCCCTATACTATCCATTGCTTCCCCACGATCCTTCTCATCTCATTAGTCTGCTTCCCTGAAGTCCAGTACCATTGTGCTGGTCCAGGACACCTCCCTTTCCGCTCTCACTTTAAACCTAATGGTACTATGGTCACTATTACCCAGCTCCTCCCACACCACCACCTCTTCTACATTCTCCCCATTTGTTAGGACCACATCCAGTAGGTTGCTTCTTCTTCTTGGTTCCCTGACTAACTGCTGAAGGAAAGCCCCCTTTAACACCTCCAGAATGTCCCTGCTTCTAGTTGAAACTGCGTCAGGTATGGGCCAGTCAACATCTGGGAGGTTTAGGTCCCCCACTAGTACCGTTTCCCCTTTTAGAGCTACCCTTGTTATGTCCTGCATCATCTTTCTATCCTGCTCCTCCCCTTGAGTGGGTGGTCTGTACACCACTCCAAGCCTCAGCAACTCCCCTGTCCTTCTGCCCAGTGCTGCCCATAGTAATTCAGTCTCCCCAATGCCCTCCCTCTCCTCCAACACCTTGACATCTTCTCTTATATACAAGGCCACCCCCCTTTGTCCTTCCTCTCCGTTCTGATCAGTCTGGATCCTGGAACCTCTGCCTCTCATGTGTGAATCTCTGTCCACCAGGTCTCCGTAACTGCTATTATGTCCAGCCTATCATGTGGAATGGTGGCTATTAGTGCCTCCATCTTGTTTTCCAGGCTTCTAGCATTGACTTCCAGGCCCCTCCACCATTGCCCCCCTTCCACAGTTTCCCCCATTGGCCTGCTAGAGCCCCCATCTTTAATTTTGTCCCGGAGGGACCAAGGATCCCCTGACTCATCCGTGGAGCTATGAGGCTCCACCTCCAGTCTCCCCTCACGCAGTTTTAATTATACTCCTTCTCAAAGAACTCCCCCAGTCTGCACTTCAGCATGACTGACCCATCCCTGCTGAGGTGCAGCTTGTCCTGGGCATAGAGGCTCTCATCTTCCCATGTTTCCCCCCCATCCCCCTGTCACTCTGTACCCCATCTGCCTGCCCCATCTCCCAAGCCAATCATTGAATTATTTTACCCTTTGCTTTCTGTCCATGCTGGCCCTTGGTACCAGCAATACCTCTGAGAAGGCAAGAGACTTAAAGCCTAGCCCCCCGCAGAATCTAGCCAGAGCCTTAAATTGCACCTGTACCTCCATGAAACTGTTGCTGTCCAGGTTGTTTGTGCCCAGGTGGAACACTAGGTGTGCATTTTTATCCTGGTCCCTGCCCCATGACGGGATGTGGTGGATTACTTTCAACGCTGTCATCCCTGGCATGCACTCCACCCACACCTTGCTTCCTCTGCCCCCCACTTGATCCCCTTCAATATAGTGTCCTCCATCAGGAGTATCTTTCCTCCTTTCCTCCTCTGGTTCATACCTCTCAACCTTTGTCAGTGAAATGAGGGCATGAACCTTTTTTTTTTTTTTTGAAATTGTACTTTATCTTCTTCCACTACCTGTCGGCCCCGACCCTTCAGGGCATCCAAGGTCATCCTTCTGCCACCGTGCCCACCGTATCACCTCCAGATCCCCATGTAGCTTAAGCGAACCCCTGAGTGGGACGAGGGGCAGATCCCGTCAGAATCAACTTTCTTCGGTCAGGAGGTAGTCACCGAGCAGGGGACACATTGAAGGCATGTCCCGGAAACCCATCTTCCCGGAGCCGGCAGGCGTTTTCCGCTTTCTTCCTCCACCATAGTTTTCAACGCCCCCCACGGCCATGGCGCTAGTCACCGGCGTTCACTGCATGTTGGGCCGCCCGTCTCCTTTCTGTGGGAGCTTGCAGTCCCCCGAGCCTCCGCCCGGAGTCGTGCAAGTGCAGTGGACAACAGCCCTCCCACCTGACCCTCCCCTGGAGACAGCGAGCTGTCATGGGATGCTCAAGCCATACTCCTCCCAGCCGACCCACCAGCAACCCGAGTCTGCTCTCGAACCCAGGTCGCCGGCGTGGAGCAAGGTGTGGCGTCCGGCGCCTCAACACTCAGTGCCACTGGGCCAGCTAGGGGCATGAACATTTTTGGACACTCAAAGTAAGGGACACAGACCCTCAGAATGAGGGTCACATCCCTAAACATGGAGATACAAGCTCAGAACACTGAAAACCATAGTGTTTACTTGCACAAAGTTTATTTTTGGATTTAGTATTTTAGAATAATAGAGTTTTTGCTTTAAAGTCTGAACTTACTGCACATTCTCTGTGTGGGCAGCACCTTTTCCATGAGAGACGGATGAGGGACAGAGCAATTTTAAGGGGCAAAATGAAGGATGTCCCTTGTAATGGGGGACACTTGAGAGGTAAGCCCTGGTTTAGCTGCAATCCAGTTTTCCTTCCCCGCAGTGCAGGTGTCTGAACTACCTTCCTGACTCTTGTCTCCCCCCTTCCTGTCCCCATATCCTGGTCTCCTTCCCCCTTCATGCAGTGCTTCCTCTCGTCCCTTTTCCCTCTCCCCCATTCTCTCCACCCTACTTCTCACCTTATGTCTAGCTCGCTCCTGCGATCCGCCTCCTGGCCTGAAGATCCTGGCATCCTCTTCCAGCTTCTTCCTGCTGTTCCCATTTACGCCATTGTTACCCTGTTCTGCCATTTGTTCTGGTGCCTTCTGTGCTACCCCCCCCACCCCTCATCGAGGGTAATGTCCTTCCCCGCTTCTGCTGCTTGCTTGTCCCTTTTAACCCCCGAGAACTCTCCTTCCTTGCTGACCCAACCTCTACCCTAACCTGGCCTGCCTGACCTTCAGCTTCTATATCCTTTATTCCCCGGACCCTCTTTGCATCCTACTGTCCCCCTTCCCGCTCCCCCTATTGCTTGCCACCTCCTCCTCAACCCCTGCCCCCCATGTTACCTCTGAATCCTTATCCTGGTTCCCTCCTGCCATGGTCACTGCCAGTGGCAGGTTCCTATTCGATACCATAATCTCACCTTTAGTGTACTTGCCTTCTTCCTGCAATTTTGGTCTCCCTGTCATGGATCCCAAAGCCCCCCCTCCTTCTACCCCCTATCATGTGTCATTCTATATCAATAACCCAAACAACACCGGACCAACACTGAGCCCTGTGGCACCCCACTTGTTACTGCCCTTGGGGATGAGGGTGCCCTCACCACCACCACCACCACCACCACCTGTTGCCGCCTCCCCTTCAGCCAGTTCACAATCCAGTTTACCATCTTTGTCCCTGCCCCCACATATTGCAACTTACCCCAGCCGATCATGAAGCACTGAATCAAAGGCCTTGCTGAAGTCTAAATACGGTACTTCCACTGCATGACCTTTATCCAGTTCCCCCTTTACCCAGTCATAGTACTCAGGTTGGTCTGGCAGGATCTTCCAGAGATGAATCCATGCTGCTGACCATCCTACAGTCTATTTTGCTCCAAAAAGGTCACCAGCCTCTCCGGATTGCTTCCATAAGTTTTCCTACAATAGATGTGAGGCTTACAGGTCTGTAATTGCCAGGTTCATCCTCTGGGCCACTCTTGTGCAGGAGCACCACATGAGTTATCCTCCAATCCTGTGGTACTCAATCTGTGTCCAGGGAGGTATTGAACAGGTCTGCCAGCAGCCCTGCCAATACCTCCGCCAGTTCTTTCAGCACCCTGGGGTGAATGCCATCCGGACCTGGAGCCTCATCCACCCTTAAGTGCCTTCAGACCCTCCAGCACCCTGCCCTCCATAATTACCCCATCCATCACCCCTTCGCCCTCCCCACCTTCCCCATCCGCTGAGGTAGCTGTCCACCCTTCTCCTTCGTGAACATAGAACAGAAGTACTCATGTAGTGCTTCTGCCTGTTCTGCCCTCTTCTCCATCCACACACCCCCGTCCTTCCTAGTCCTCACTATCTGATCTCTGCAGCTCCATTTCTCCCTTATGTATCTGAAAAAGTCTTTCTCCCCTTCAGTGATGCCCTGTGCCAGCCTCAACTCCCTGGAAGCCTTGGCCGCCCTGACTAATCTGGTTACCTCCTTGGACGTATTCGCATACAATTCCCTGTCCTTCCCCCTCCTGGACTTCTTGAATCTCAGAAAAGCTGCTTTTTTTTTTTTTTTTTTTGCTGTTTACCCCCTTCCAAAACCTCCTTGTTCAGCCAGCTTGGCTTCTTAGCCCTACTCTTCTTGCTCAGCGTCTTGGTACATGACCCAGTGGCCTCAATCAACCCAAGTTTGATAATATCCAACTTTTTTTTTTTAATGCATGTTTATTAACAGCAAATAGGTACATACATGAGCTGATCTGAATAAAAAAAAAAAAAAAAAAAGGAAGAAAGTGCATAGATCCATTTACCAGTAAGTTCATCATTTAGTTCAGGAGCAGTTAGTTGTATCCATTACAAATATTCTATCAGCAGGATATTCCCTCAATGAGGTTAAGCCTCCTATTATTCACTATATTATCCCACTTCTGATTTGCATCCATATCAGGCCTAATTCCTTCCAGGTGCCTTCCCAGAATTTCCCCTATCTTGTTAAAGTCTGCCCACCTGAAGTCAGCCACCTGGTTCCTGTACCTACAGTCTCCCTGCCCATGCTGAGTATGAACCTGATGTTCACAGTAAAGTGCACAGGTATACGCGTAGTATAGTGCACTGGTATGTATAGTTCACAGATATACTCAATCAAGTACACAGGTATAAACAGCCAAGTGCACAGGTATACACACAGTATAGTGCATAGGTATACACATCCAAGTACTCGGGTATGGTGCACAGGCATACACAGTCAAGTATACAGGTATGCACATAGTATAGTGCAGTGGTATACTCAGTCACGTGCACACACACTGTAGTTCTCAGGAATACACACAGTCAAGTGCGCAGGTATACATACACAGCTAAGTGCACGGGTATGCAGAGTCTGATACACATGTATACAATGAAGTGCACAGGTATACACACAGTGTAGCACACTGATGTGCACGGTCAAATGCAGGTATACACACTGTATAGTGCTTACATATATGTCAAGTGCACAGGTATACACACAGTATAGTTCACAGGAATACACGAACATATGAAATTTGCCAGCAGATAAAGGCCTAGAGGTGTATCAAGTCTGCTCAAATGTGCAGCTAGCACCCCTTATTTTGCAGCTGCCCCTGCCTTCCACACTTCCCCTCCATTGACCCTCCCTCTTGCCCTGTCCCAGCCCCTTTCAAAGCAGTCCACTGTTCTACTGGATACCACTTCTACTAGTAACACATTCCACCCAGCTACCACCCTCTCTGTAAAAAAGAGTTTCTAGGATCATGGCTATGTTGTTCATCCACACTTATTGGCATGTCCCTTTCTCCTTTAAATCTTGCCAGAAGTCTTCAAGCTGGCTCCTTTCACCCACCCGGGTGGTATATACCTCAGCTCTGCCCTGTGACGCCAGATCTTCCTTTCCGTTGGAAGATACAGGTTGCCTCCCTCATGCTCACGCATTTCGTAGGCCCTGGCTTTCAAAACTTCGATTTTACTGAACTTAAAACTCGTTCGAGTTAGCGATCGCGCTTTTGCGTCCTCGATCATGGAAGAGAAATCTTCTCCAGGATTTCACCGGTGTTTTTGTGGCCAGAAGATGTCACGCACCGATCCCCATCTCACATGCATCTACTGCCTAGGTGTTGGCCATGACACCTCATCCTGCAGTTATTGCTTGGCCTTCCATCCCAATGTCCTAGATGACCGCCTGGCACATCTGAAATTGGGGAGACCAGAGAAAAGGAATCCTCCAGTGAAGTCTAAGGAGGCTAGATAGGTGGTTTTCGCAGCTGTGGGTTCTGTCAAGCAGCTAGAATGCATGAAGGCATTTGAAGAAGAAGCCGCCACGGGCTTCAGCGAATCAAAGCTTTTTCATTCCACTCAACCTGGGCTGCACCTTCACAGCAGGCTCACACTCCTCCCGCTCTCGTAAGAGAGACAAAAAACCTAGCTCATCTTTGTCTCTGAGAAGGCACTCTTGGGACCGAGAGAGGTCTTGGTCAAGATCACTTCCTCGGCCGCAGGCTTCATGGACATTCCGTCTGGCCAGATGACCGAGGAAGTGGCTGATGAGGTCGATATTGTCCTCGACCCAATCGACCCTCTGTCGCCAGCCGTGGCCGATGACTCCTTGGAGAGGACTCCTCTCCTTGTGTTCACTGATGAGGAGACACAGCCCACTAGTGTCCCCATCGAGGACCCGGTTCCAGACCCTCAGCTTTCACCGATCCCTCCGGTGTATCCCGAGTGACCAAGTCAGCCTGCCCGATTTCGGTAGAGATCTAGAACCCCCTCAGCCAAACTGCCAAGGAAGAGCCATAAGTGCTCCAAAAAGAGGTGACGCCACAGGTCATCCTCCTCTCCTTCGGATAAGGAGAGGCTCCGATGGAAACTCACATCGGCACTATGAGGACGTTATGTGGCAACAGCTGATTTTGACCGGGCAGAAGCCGGCTCCACTGCCTACCCCGGCCGTTACTTGGCTTTCGACTCCCAGGCCAAAGCCGACCCCCTCAGAACCAGAGCCTTTGGTTCCCCCGCTCGCGGGGCTGGCCCGTCTTCCAGTTCGGCCTGTTCCGGTCTCTCCACCGATAGTGGTAGAGCCACCGCCTAAGTAGCCTGTGGGAGGGGCTCCTTCCAAAGAGGACCAACCAGATACCAGGCTTCCCCAACGTCTGTCAGTCACTGTCACCCCGGACCACCCTCGACGGGTCGAGGGTGATTTGGGTGTCAGGCCATTGTACCCCAGCTCTTCGGACTCGGACGTCACCGGGCTCCACTCTCATCCCGGGGATGATGAGTCATCAGTTGGCACAGGGATGGAGGAAGGTCCTTCCTCCTTACAAGGGGATCTTCCGTCTCATCTCTGATTCTACAGGGATGCCCCTGGAACCCATCCAGAAAAACGCGGAGTACTCTCTCACAGACATCCTCAAGACAGGGGATACCCCAACGGAGGCCTTTCCTGTGGCCAAGGCCATTGTTGGTCCAGAACTCGAACTATGGCAGCGCCCCACCCCATGTCCAGCACCATCTGCCTGTATGGCCCGCAAGTTCGCGTTGCCCATGGGGTCCCTTGCGGGGTTCACAGCGCACCCTTTGGCTGAGAGCCTGGTGACCGCCTCTGTGTTCAGGCATGCTGGCAGTTCTGCTGACACTGACCGACCCCCCGATAAGGAGTCCAAGCCTTTGGACCATTCGGCGCGGAAAGTCTATGCGGCTTCCTCCTTGGGCTTTCATCAGGCCAGTTCGGCCGTCATCATGGCACACTTCTCTCATGCCCTTATTGGGTCATTAGATGAAGTCTTCCTACATTTCCCCGTGGACATGCAGACTATGGTTAAGCAAGTCCGGGACCAGGGCCATGCTGTTTCAAAACAGCAACTCCAGACAGCCTTGGATATGAGGAATTCCTGTGCCCGCTCGATTGCTGCCACAGTTGCCTCTCGCCGCAAGGCTTGGCTGAGGCTCTCCTCCTTCCCAGTGGATACTCAGCATAAGCTTGCTGACGTGCCTTTCCTTAGGACAAATTTGTTTGGCCAAGGAGTGGCCGGTCACCTGCAGCACATTGAGCAGTCCATTGCCACCTTGGATGCACTTCTGCCAAGAGTTCTTCGGGCAAGAACCAGCAGAAGAAAAAGAAGAAGCCTTTTCAGCACTCTTCCCCTGTGGTTCAGCAGTCCTCCTACCAGGGAGGACAGCAGGCTCAAGCTTGGTGCCCTCAGCCCCAGCCTGGACCTCAGCAGGCCCGTAAAGGAGGCCAAGGCTCAGATCCTGGAGCCTCCTCCTCCTCTGAGCCTGCCCAGTGACAGGGTGGGGGTTGCCACCCCTATCTCCATTACGCCAGCTCTGGGTCTTTACCCATGGGGGGCCGGCTCCGCCACTTCCTTTCCGCCTGGTCTGCTATTACTACGGACAGGTGGGTTCTCGAAGTGGTCAGTCAGGGACAGCCTGTAGAATTTGAGCAGCACCCTCCCAGCTGATCCCGCGCCCCTCGGGAAGGACGGATTTCTGCATGCACCCAGTCGGCTCTTCAAGACGACATTGCTCAGCTCCTCCTCAAGGAGGCAGTAGCTATTATGGCGGTTCCATCTGCAGACCCAGGCTTTGTCTTCAGGTACTTCCTGGTGCCCACCGGATGGGGGGCTGTCGCCCCATTCTAGATCTTCATGACCTGAATCTGTTTCTCAGGTCATGCACCTTTCGGATGGTCACTCTGTCCCAGATCATACCATCCTTGGAGCGAAACATGTGATTTTATTCACTGGATCTGCAGGATGCATTCTTTCACATCCCAATCCTTCCATCCCATCAGCATTTCCTCTGCTTTAGGGTCGAAGGGACCCTGTACGAGTTCCGAGCCATGCTGTTCGGCCTGTCATCGGCCCCATGGGTCTTCACCAAATGCATTGCAGTGGTGGCGGCCCATCTCCGGTGTCGGGGGGTCAGAATTTACATCTACCTAACTAACTAACAGGAGGTGGAGAGGTCCAGGGATCTGGCCCTACAAACCTGCTTCCAACTAGGCCTCCTGGTCAATGAGGCCAAGTCGGAACCTCGTGCCTTCTCAGGTGATGGGCTTCATTGGGGCAGAGCTCGACTCTCGTCAAGCCAGAACTCGGCTCCTGGCGGACAGGGTGGAGGCTCTCTCCTCCTTTGCCCAGTCATTTCTGGTTGGGCATTTGCGCCCTGCCCAGGACTTTCTGCACTTTCTGGGTTACATGGCGGCATTCACCTCAGTGGTCCATTAGACTTGGCTGCACATGCGCCCCCTCCAATGGGAGCTGGCCCGGACCTGATATCTCTGAACCAGGGGAAGGTCTTCCACAGGGACAAAGTTGTCATGTGCCCCCACGAGAAATTCCTTCCGAAGATGGTGTCAGAGTTTCACCTTAACCAGGTGTTGACTGTGCCGATATACTACCCTAATTACACCTCGGAGGCTGAATACAGGCTCCATACTTTGGACCCGAGACGTGCTCTCTCCTATTACAAGGAGAGGACTGCAGAAATTCATAGAGAGATTTGCCAGCTGTTTGTCACCTACATTGAAGCTGCTTCTGGCAGACCTGCGGTGAAGCGGACTATTGCAAGATGAATTACATCATGCATAGGTCTGTGCTATGAGTTGGTGGGCAAGGAGCCTCCCAGAGGGATAAGAGCTCATTCTACCTGCCATACTGCTGCATCGGTGGCTGCTTCCAGGGACATCCATATCCAGGAAAGCTGTCGGGCTGCTACCTGGAAGTCAGCAAACACCTTCCCCACCCACTACCACCTCGACCTTGAGTCACGCCGGGATGCTGGTTTTGGGATCTTAGCTCTCCAATCTCTGTTCCTTAAGTAGGGGGTGTGCACCTTGCCTCCCTCCTCCCAGAGAACTGCTAGGAGTCTGCCAATAAGTGTGGATGAACAACATATCCATGATCCTAGAAGAACCGGTTGCTCACCTGTAACAGTAGTTCTAGGTGTAGGATATGTTGTTCATCCACACGGACCCTCCCAACCTCCCCGGCTACGGACGCACGCAACCTGGCTTCCAGCGGGCTAAGATCTGGTGTCACAGGGCAGAGCCGAGGTATTTACCACCCGGGTGGGTTGGGAAGAGACAGCTTGAAGACTTCTGGCAAGATTTAAAGGGAAAAGGGACATGCCAATAAGTGTGGATGAACAATATATACCACTCCTAGAACTACGGTTACAGGTGAGTAACCTGCTCTTCTAGGATCATGGATATGTTGTTCATTCACACTCTTTGGCAGGTACCTTGCCACTTTAAGAATCGCCGGAAGTCTTCAAGCTGGTTCCTCCCACTCACCCTGGTGGTATAACCCATAGCTTCGCCCAATGATGCCAGATCTTTCTTTCCACTGGATGATACAGGTTGCTTCCCTCGTGCTCACGCATTTTATAGGCCCTGGCTCAAAAACCTTAGATTATTCCAAAAATCCGTCTAGTTTGCATTTGTGATTGTGACTTCTTACCTTTGATTATGGAAGACAAGTCTTCCTCTGGATATCATCGGTGCCCATGCGACCAGAAGATGTTGCACACCGATCCCCACACCACGTGCATGTATTGTATGGGTGTTGACCATGACACCTCGAAATGTGAATTGTGTCTCGCTTTCCACCCTAATGTCCTCAACGACTGTCTCTCATGCCTGAAGTTGGGGAGGCCAGAGAAATGTAACCCTCCGTTAAAATCCAAGGAGGCTCAGTGGCCGTTTTCCTCAGCTGCAGGATCCACTGAGCAATTAGAATGCATGCAAGCATTTGAAGAAGAAGCGGCGCGGGCTGCAGAAACTTCTCAGAGCTTCTTCGTTCTGCTCAACCTGGGCTCCACCTTCTCAGGTTCCTTCCGAGAGTTGTGCCAGTCTCTCCCGACCAAGGGAGAGGGTCCTGCGGGCATGCACTCCTCTCGATCCCATAAGCGGGAGAAGGATCTGGGATCGTCTTTGTCCCAATTAAGACACTCTTGGGAGCAGGAGAGATCTTGTTCCCAGGAACATGCGGTCTTGACTTCGGTCAAGATTGCTTCTTCAGCCACTGGCTTCTCTGCTGTCTGGTCACTTGACCAAAACATCGATCGACGTTAAAATCGTCATCGACCTGATCAATCCCATATCGCCGTCTCCAGTCGATGATTCCCTCAATCAAACTCCGATTCTGACTTTCCCCAATGAGGAGACCCAGCCTGCTGTAACTCCCATCGGGGAAGTTGTTGACAACCCTTGGAAATCGCTGGTCCTGCTGGCGTCTCCCGAGCGATCGAGTCAGCCTGTCCAATCTCGATCTAGGTCTCAGACCCCCTCAACCGATAGGCCGAGGAAGAGTCATAAACGCTTCAAAAAGAAGCAACGTCATCGATCACCCTTGTCCTCCTCAGATGAGGAGAGGCTCTGGCGGAAGCTCCAGCGCTACGAGGACCTGATGTGGCAGCAGCTAATTTTGACCAGACACAAGCTGACCCTGGCTTCTACTCTGGCCATTACTTGGCTTTCGCCTCCAAGGCCAAAGTCGACTCCTTTGGAGCTGATCAAGTCAGTTCCTCAGCCTGCAAAGCTGGCAGAACCTCTGGTTCAGCCTAAACCGGTCTCTCCACCATATATGGTGGAACCACCACCTAATAAGCAGCCTGTGGGAGGGACTCTTTCTAAGGAAGACAGGCCAGACACTGGGCTTCCCCGGTGTCTTTCAGTCACGGTCACCCCAGACCACCCTTGGTGGGTCGAAGGTGACCTAGGCGGTTAATCGTTATATCTGGATTCCTCGGATTCAGATGTCACCAGCCTGCATTCTCATCCAGGGAATGATGAATCACCCAATGGGGTAGAGACAGAGGAAGGTCTCTCATCTTTTCAGGGCATTCTCCACCGCATCTTTGAGCCCAAAGGGACGCCCCTGGAGCCCATCCAGAAAAAGGTGGAGTACCCTCTCACAGACATCCTCAAGAGAGGGGGATAGCCCGACTGAGGCCTTTCCAGTGGCCGGAGCCATAGTGGGCCCGGCTCTTGAACTTTGGCAGTGCCCTGCCTCTTGTCCAGCTCCGTCTGCCAGCAGGTATGTGGTGCCCATGGGATCCCTTGCGGGTTTCACAGAGCACCCTTCAGCTGACAGCCTGGTGACCGCCTCTGTGTTCAGGCATACTGGTACTTCTACTGATACTGACCAACCTCCTGAGAAAGAGCCCAAGCTGTTGGACCATTCATCCAGGAAGGTCTATGCAGCTTCTTCCTTGGGCCTTTGTCAGGCAAGCACATCATCATGGCACACTTCTCCCACGCCCTTCTAGGGTCTCTGCATGAAGTCCTCCCACATTTCCCCATGGACATGCAGACTACAGTCAAGCAGGTCCAGGACCAAGGTCAAGCTGTTGCCAAACAGCAGCTTCAGACGGCCCTGGACATTGGGGACTTTTGTGCCCATTCGATGGCAGCCGCAGTTGCCTCCCGTCACAGGGCTTGGCTGAGACTCTCCTCCTTCCCGGCGAACACTCAGCACAAACTAGCTGATGTGCCTTTCCTAGGGACTGACCTGTTCAGTCCAGGAGTGGCTGGTCACCTTCAGTGCACTGAGCAGTCCAGTGCCACCTTGGACGCTACTTTTGCCAAGGGCTCTTCGGTCAAGAGCCAGCAGAAGAAAAAGAAGCCTTTTTGGCATCCTTCCCCTGCGGCTCAGCAGTCCTCCTTTCAAGGAGGACAGCAGCAACAGCAGCAGGCTCAAGCTTGGTGCCCCTGGCCCAAGCCCGGGCCCTCCCAAGCCCATAAAGGAGGCTGAAGTTCCGGTCCTGGATCCTCCTCCTCCAAGCCTGCTCAGTGACGGGGTGGGAGCTGCCACCCCCCCCATCATGCCAGCTCTGGGTCCTCCCGTGGGAGTCCGGCTCTGCCACTTCCTTTCCACCTGGTCCGCTGTTACCATGGACAGGTGGGTTCTCGAGGTGGTTGGAAGGGGACTGCCCCTGGAATTCGAGCAGTACCCTCCAAGCTGAGCCCGCACCCCTTGTGAGGAAAGAGCATCCATCCAGTCTTAGTCAGCTCTCCGAGACAACATTAATTAGCTCCTCCTCAAGGAGGCAGTAGCTCCAGTGGCAGTTCCTCCAGCAGACCCAGGCTTTGTCTCCAGGTACTTCCTGGTGCTCAAGTGGACGGAGGGGCTGGCGCCCCATTCTAGATCTCCACGACATGAATCAATATCTCAGGTCTCACATCTTTCGGATGGTCACTTTGTCCCAGATCATACCATCCTTGGAGCGAAACGTGGTTTTGTTCACTGGATCTACAGGACGCATTTTTTCACATCCCAATCTGTCCGTCCCATCACCGGTTCCCCCGCTTCAGGGTCAAAGGGACCCTGTACGAGTTCCGAGCCATGCCATTCGGCCTGTCATCAGCACCACGGGTCTTCACCAAATGTATCGCAGTGGTGGCAGCCCATCTCAGGCATTGGGGAGGGGTGTCAGGATTATCCTTACCTCAATGATTGGCTCCTAGCAGGTTCCACCCGACAGGAGATGGAGACATTAAGGGACTTGGCTCTCCAGACCTGCTCCCAACTCGGCCTCCTGATCAACGAAGCCTAGTCAGAACTCATGCCTTCTCAGGTGATGGGCTTCATTGGGGCAGAGCTCCACTCTTGTCAAGCCAGAGCTCAGCTCCCGGTGGACAGGGCGATGGTTCTGCCCAGTCATTTCTGGTGGGGCAATTGTGCCCTGACCGGGACTTTCTGCGCCTTCTGGGTTACATGGCAGCATGCACCTCAGTTGTCCTTTGGGCCCGGTTGCATATGCGCCCCTTCCAATGGGAGATGGCTGCCCAGTGGACTCGGTGCCACGGTCATTTTGACCTGCTAATCACTGTAACCCAGAAGATGTGGGACACTCTCCACTGGTGGGCCACCCTAGACTGGTTGCAGGAAGGTATCCCATTTGTCTGCCCCGAGCCGGCAGTCGGCCTTACAACAGATGCCTCTCTCATGGGCTGGAGAGCCCACATGGGGGACAAAAGGGCCCGTGGGCTCTGGACCCCTGAGGAGTCCCAATGCCACATCAACCTGTTGGAGCTCAGAGCAGTCAGACTGGCACTGTCAGCTTTCGCTCCTCAACTCCGGGGTCAGGTGGTTCAAGACCAGATGTGCAGGGAGGTGCTCCTCATCTGGACTCTCCTGAGCCTAGGTGAGGTGCACCTAGGAGCCTGCCAAATGCAAGGGGTCTGGACCCCAGAGAAACGCGACCTCCACATCAATGTCCTGGAGAGACAAGCGGTCCTCAATGCACTGCATGCCTTCCAAGAGGACCTTGTCCCAGGCTCTCTCCTAGTTCAGACAGACAACATGGCGGTTGTCTTTTACATCAGCAAGCAAGGGGGAATGCACCCCTACCCCTATGCAGGGAGCCGATGAGAGTCTGGTACTGGGCACTGGAGCGTCACATCTCTCTGTCCACAGTGCACGTTCCAGGCATCCTAAACAACTTGGAAGACAGTCTAAGCAGGTCTCAGTCCAAAGCACGAGTGGGAGTTGCTACAATCAGTAGCGGACCAACTCTTCGACACATGGGGCCGTCCAGAGCTGGACCTCTTTGCGTCCCCACTCAATGCCAAACTGCCGACTTTCTGCTTGTGAGAGCTTACGCCTGGTGCTTTCTAGCCAGATGTGTTGTCCCTTTGTTGGGCAGGGAGGTTTCTTTACATCTTCCCTCCCTTCCCTCTCATTCAGAGAGTACTGTTGAAGATACAGGCCGAGGGGTCTCGAATGATTCTAATAGCCCCATTGTGGCCTCTGCAGATTTGGTTCCCACTTCTTCAGCGGTTGTCCTCGGAACCTCCAATTCCACTGCCAATATGCTTGTAGTTGCTGTCCCAGGATTGGGACATGCTGGTCCATCCAGATATCTGGTCTTTGCACCTTCATGCTTGGCTCCTGCAGACATAGCAAAATCCAGGTATGGGGGTATCCCCAGAGGTGACAGATGTCCTCATCTCGGTGAGGAAGCCCTCTACTCGCTCCACATATGCTATGAAGTGGAAGTGTTTCTGCTTATGAGCGTCGTCTCACCATCTGGACCCCCTTACCTGTCCAGTGAAATCAGTGTTGCAATATCTCCTCTCCTTATACCAACAAGGCTTGAGCTACTCTTCCATAAAGGTGCACATGTGGGCCATTTTTGCATATCACATCATCTTGGGGGATAGAATCCTGGGCCAACTGGACGTGGCCTGCACCTTTTTACGGGGTATTCTGCATATGAGACCTCCCATTAGGGATCCTATCCCTCCCTGGGACCTCCTGTGTGTGCTGGAGAGCTGCTTTACCTTTCCTGGAAGGTTTGTTTCTTAGTTGCTGTTACCTCAGCTCGAAGAGTTTCCAAGCTCCAGGCTCTGATGTGTAAAGAGCCTTACTTGATTTTTCACAGGGAAAGGGTTTCCCTTTGAACAAATCCTAAGTTCCTTCCCAAAGTGGTCTCAGAGTTGACACTCAACCAGTCGGTTGACCATCCAGTTTATTTCTCTTCTCCTTCCAATAGGGGAGAAGCTCTTCTACACACACTGGACATTTACACGGCGCTGAGGTACTAACTCAGGTGCACAACTACACAGCGTAAATCAGAGCAACTGTTTGTGGCCTTCACGCCACAACACTTGGGCAGACTGGTGTCTAAACAAATGATTTCTAAGTGACTTGTCCACTGCATTGTGTTTTGCTATGAGAAACACAACAAACCTATTCGGGCCCGGTTAGGGGTCACTCCACCAGGGGAATCGCGGCTTCTTTTGCTGCCTTGAAGAATGTCTCTATAAGAGACATCTGTGCAGCAGCTACCTGGAATTCTGTGCACACATTTGTGAAGCACTACAGCCTGGACATTGCATCCAGACGCCATGCCAGTTTTGGCTTGGCAGTCCTTCAGGGACTCCTGTCCTGACTTGCTGTGTTGTCAGCTTTATTACTATCCTTCCTCTTCCCTGGGGCCAGTCACCTCCTTGGTGCGGGACTGCTTGGGATTCAGTCCTAATGGTTATAGCCTGCTGCAAGAGCTCCCACTCGAAGTAAGATAGTACAGTTACAAAAGAACTTACCGTAACAGTAGATCTTCGACAAGAGCTCTTGCAGCAGGCGCTGCTTTCCCACCCTCCATCCTCCAGGTGAGGTGTTCAGCACATCTACAGGCTTCACTTCTTTCACTTGCTGGGTCCATTCGCGGGTCTTGGTGGGGAAACTGGGGTGGAACCGGGGTCCGCCCCCTTATGTACTGTGACCGAAGTCGGGGTAGAGCCGATGTCGGGGTGGTCCCTGCTGGGTACTGCTAGCTAAGAATTTTCTGGTGAGTCCTATGCCCTGCTGCGTTAGTCCTAATGGTTATAGCGTGCTGCAAGAGCTCCTCTCAAAGATCTACTGTTACAGTAAGTTCTTACGTAACTGTACTTTCTAGGAGTGGTATATGTTGTTCATCCACATGGACCCACTGATCTCCCCAACTGCGGACGCACAAACCTGGCTTCCAGCAGGCTAAGATCTGGCGTCATGGGGTGGAGCCAAGGGTTATACCTCCCAGGTGGGTGGAAGGAGGCAGCTTGAAGACTTCCAGCGATTCTTAAAACGGCAAGGTACCTGCCAAAGTGTGTGAATGAACAACATATACCACTTGTAGAACTACTGTTACAGGTGAGTAACCTGTTTTTCCTCATCTCCCTCCTGAACCTTCCTCCCTCCCTCCAGACTCATACCATGGCCTTGGGTGTCCCTCCCTTCCCTTACTTTGAACAGCCCCTCTGTACCTGTTTTGTTTATTCCTTTCATGTACTTAAAGGTTTCAATCATGTCCCCACTGTCCCTCCTCTCCTCTAGCGAGTACACGTTCAGCTCCCTGAGCCTCCTCTCGTAAGGCAAGTCCCCCAGCCCCTTGATCATCTTTGTCGCCCTGTGCTGCACCCCCTCAAGTAACTTAATGTCCCTCTTCAGATACGAGCGGCAGTACTGCACGCAGTACTCCAGATGCGGTCTAACTAATGACCTATACGGTGGCAGAATAACCCCGCCCCCCCCGAGAATATACCCCTTGCAATGCAACCCAGCATTTTCTTGGCCTTTGCAGCTGCCTTCCTACATTGTGCAGAGTTGTTTTATTGACCCTGTAATGAGCACTCACAGATCCTTCTCCTCCTCTATCTTGGCTAGCTGCACTCCCCCCCCCCCAAGCTGGTAATGCCTCCTTGGGTTCTTCACCCCAAAATGCAGTACCTTGTACTTTTTGGCATTAAACCCTCGTTGCCAGGTGTCTGACCAGGTTTTCAGCTTTTCCAGATCTTTCTGCAATCCCTGCCATCCCCCTAGGTCATCCACCACCACTCCCATCTTGGTGTCGTCAGCAAACAGACTGATCTTGCTCTTTATGTCCAATGATATGTCTGCAATGAATATCCCTAACAACACTGGTCCCAACACCGAGCCCTGTGGAACACCACTCATCACAACCCTTGGGGATGAGAGAGCCCAACCCACTACCACCCTCTGTTGCCTTCCCTGAAGACAGTTCCCTACCCATCTCACCAGTTTTGCACCTGCCCCAGTGTCTTCTAACTTACTTCCCAGCCGCCCATGTGGCACTGAGTCAAATGCCTTACTGAAGTCCAGATACAGGACATCCACTTCATGGCCCCTGTACAATTGCTTAGTTACCCAGTCATAGAACTCCACCAGGTTGGTTTGGCAGGATCTGCCATGTATGAAGCCATGCTGTCTGCTGTCCTGTAGTCCTCTAGCCTCCAGGAGGGCCACCAGCCTCTCCTTCAGGATAGTCTCCATCAGCTTACCCACGATGGATGTGAGGCTCACTGGTCTGTAGTTTCCCAGTTCATCCTTGGGGCCGGCTTGTGGAGGGGCATCACATGAGCCATCCTCCAATCCTGAGGTACACACCTTGAGTGTAGTGAGACATTAAATAAGTCTGACAAAGGTCCCGCAGGGACCTCTGCCAACTCCTTCAGTACCCTGGGGTGGATGCCATCTGGGCCTGGTGCCTTGTCCACCCTTAGTGCTCTCAAACCCTCTGGAACTCTGCCCTACATGATTTCCCCATCTGTCACCCCCTCCCACCCTGTTTCTGCTATTCCTGCCCCCTTGGGTATCACCCCCCTCTTCTCCTTAGTAAATACCAAGCAGAAGTAATAATTTAGCGCTTCTGCCTTATCACCCCCTGGTTCCACCCAGCCCCCTCCTTCCTAATCCTTACTATGTGGACTTTAAAGTTCCTTTTCACCCTGATGTACCTAAAGAAGTCCTTCTCACCCTTCTTAATGCCTTGTGCCAGCCTAAGCGCCGTAGACGCTGTGGCTATCCTTACTGCCCATGTCACCTCCTTAGATTCCTTCAGGTATTCCTCCCTGTCCTCCTCCCTCCCTGTTTTTTTGTACCTCCTAAAGACAGCTGTTTTCCTCCTTACCTTTTCCATGACCTCCTTGCCCACCCAGCTTAGTTTCTTAGCCCTAGCCTTCTTGCTGTGGGCCTTGCTGCAGGTTCTGGTTGCCTCGGCTATCCCCAGCTTTATGAGCTCCCACCTCTGGTTAGTGTCCATGCTAGGTTGAATTTTGGCCAGGTACCCTTTTACCACTTCCCCCATCCTCCCAAAGTCGGCCCTCCTGAAGTCCAGCACCCTTGTGCCAGATTCCACTCTTTCCTTGTCCATATCCAATGTGAGCCATACTGAGTGGTGATCACTCCCTGACGCACTTCAGTCCTTCCCTCACATATAGTGCCACCCCCCTCCTTTCCCAATCACCCTATCCCTATGAAATAATCTGTACCCTGGTACAGACAGGTCCCAGTCATTGTATTAGGTGGCCCATGTTTCTATGATGACTGCAATGTCCACCTCTGCCATGAACGCCTGTAGGTCCAGAGTTTTCCTTCCAAGGCTCCTAGCTTTAAGGGTGATCACCTTCCCCCCTCCCCCCCATCCTGCCCTCCTTTACTAGCATCACCAATGGTACTTGCCCTTTGTCATTTGTCACTGTTATGGGGGGTAAGCTCATGTAGCTTCCCAACCTGTGGTCTCTGCATGTGTCTTATCCACTTGCCACCCCCCACTCCCAGTTTAAATTCCCAACTTCCTGTATGTACTCTGCTATCCTCTGTTTCAACACTTTCTTTCCCTCCTTGCTCAGGTGTAGTCTGTCTTTGGCATAGAGACTACTGTCCTCCCAGGTCCCCCCACCCCCCACACCCTTTAGCATGACACCAGGTTCTTAGCCATCCATTAAATTCCTCTATTCTCAGCTTTCTTGTTGTGCTTGCCTTGGACACTGGGAGTATCTCTGAAAATGTTACTGATCTTCCTGCCCCCTCACATAATTGTCCAAGTTCCTCAAACTTCCTCTGGACTATATCTACCGTCTTGTCAGCCAGGTCATTCATCCGCAGATGTATAATCAAATGAGGCTTGTCCCTACCCCTTCTAGCATATTAAGAACAGATTGTCCCACCTTTTCTGTTGTCATTCCTGGCATGGCCTCCACCCAAATGCGACTATGCCTCTCCCCTTTGCTACCCCACCTGACTCCTCTTAGTATTGAGTCCCCCAGCACTAAGGTTCCGCCCATCTTACTTCTTGTTTGCTTCCATTCCTCTCCATCTCACAGTCCTGGCTCCTCTTCTTCCTCCTGCACAGTATTTCCCCCTTCTGCCCCATTGTAATTCCCCCAGCAGAACTTTCCCCCACTCCAATTTGGTCCGGGCACTTCCCAGTTACTCCTCCAATTTCACCACCTCTCTCCTCCTCCTCCTCCTCCTCCTTCCCCTCAAGTGCTGCAGAACAATTTTCTGAAGACCCTTCACCACTGATCACTTTCTCTCTCCTCATAGTAACCTGTTCCTTTCTTTCCACTCCATGACTGTTGCCACTTCTCCTCCCCTCACAAGTCCCTATCTCCTCCTTCCATTTGTCTTTTGTCCCCTGACCTGATTTCCACAGACCCCGTTCTTCCTGGCCTGGGCCCCTCTGTCTCTGCTTCCCTTCTTCTGACCCTCTCCTCGCCACTGTTGGCTCAAATTTCCCTTCCACATCTCCCCTCCTCCCTCCCTCCCTCCAGTATTGGGCTATAACCTCCTTCAGTCTACCTTGCCTGTCTTAGTTCCTGCTGTAGACCCTCAATCTCCTTTCTAAGGGTTTCTCTATGTGGTTGCACACTAAACATCCCCCCACCCTCCAGGCAATTTTTGGAAAGATTGGTGCACCGCAGTTGTTGTAGCCTACCACCCTACCCATTGCTCTTGTTGCCCACCAACGCCCCCCACCCTTCCAGATGAAGGATACCAAACACTCCCCCAAGTCTCCCCTCTCCTCCCCTATCAGTGCAAAACAGTCTTTTCCTTTTCTGAATTTCCCTTACCCCCTTTGTCGTACACTTTTAGATCAATTGAGCAACTGCATTTTATATTCCTATCCCTCCTGTCCACACCCAAAAAGAGACTTTAAGCAACTGTTGCACAGCCTTTTTCAAACTCCTACCCCTCCTTTCCACAATGCAAATACCAATGCAAACAGGTAAGAATGAAAGCTCCTTGTTTTGTAGTTACTTCCTTTCCACTGAGATAGCAGTCATCCCTTCACTCGCTGCTGTTCTTTTTCTCGGTGTCTGCTTCTGCTATGAAAGCTCCTTGTTTTGTAGTTACTTCAGTACAGGCAAGTGCCCAGATATACACAGTCAAGTGCACAGATATACACACACAGGATAATGTGGGTCTGGCAGTATAGCCTAGAGGTTAGAGTAATGAGCTGTGAATGAGTTGTTTGTATATCCAGCAGACAGATCTGGGTTTGATTGCCACAACCTCCACTTGAATACTGTGTGAATCTGAGCACGTCACTTAGCCTCCTCAATATTCCTGGGTCGCCTCTGAAAACAGGCACCTATGCCTAGTGGGCCTTAACCGGTTGCCAAGGATTAAAATAAAATACAAATAGTGTACAGGAATACTACAGTTAATTACACAGGTATACACAGTCAAGTACACAGGTACATACACAGTCAAGTGCACAAGTGTACACACAGTGTAGATGCCATTGTCTTGTGGTGTTCTGCAGGGGTCAGTCCTGTTGCCCTTGTTGTTCACAGTATATATGCTCCCATTGGGAGACATAATCCGGTAGTATGGGCTGGGTTTTCATTGTTACCCTAATGATACCCAGTTATACCTGTCCTGTGCACCTGGAAACCAGATGGCGGCCTTGAGGATTAACAACTGCCTGGAGAAGATCCAGAACTCGGTGACACACAACTGGCTGCAACTCAGTCCAGACAAGATGGAGGTGCTAGTGGTGGAGCCAGGTCACCGTTGCAGTGGGAGGGGATTAGGGGATGGGGATCCCCCTGGGCTTGTTCTGGAGAATGCTCCACTGGTTCTCTCCACTCAGGTGAAGGATCTGAGAGTTGTCCTGGATGATGGCCTGACACTTGAGGCACAGGTGTCGGCCGTCGTTGGACATAGTTTCTACCATTTGAGGAACGTTGCTCAGATCCAAGCCCTGATACCATCTGATGACCTGCCCACCCTGGTTCATACCTTTGTCTCAAGTCCAGGCTGGACTACTGCAGTGCCCTGTACCTGGGGTTATCTGGAGGCAATCTTCGCCTGCTGCAGCTGGTGCAGAACGCAGCGACGAGGATGTTGACTGGCATTTCTAAATTTGACCATCTCACACCTTCCCTCTGTGAACTGCACTGGTTGCCAGTGAGGTAGAGGATTGCCTTCAAGGTCAGGTTGCTGACCTATAAAGCCCTGCATGGGAGGAGACCAGCCTACTTGCAAGACCTCCTGATTCCTCAATGCCTGTTGCAAGATCTCTGTTCTGCCAAGGGTTGTCTCCTGATGATTCCCAGGGTGTGGCTGTGGTGATCTGGGGAGTGAGCATTCTCGATTGCCATGCCAGCCCTGGGAACTCTTTACTGCATTATATATGGGAGGCACCCTTGGCTCCCATATATAATGCAGTAAAGCGGAAGAGTGGAAGCCTTTAAAAGAGGGTTAAAAATGCTGCTCTTTGAGCATGCATTTGATCTGGTTTGATAATTTTTCTGCTAATTTAAATTAAGTGGATGATTGACTGTTGATTGTCTTTTAGAATTATAGTTATTTTCTTTGTTTGATTAATGTAAGTATATTGTTGATGGGATGGGGTGGAACTTATACAGTCTGTGCTGCATGAGCTTTATAATGTGAGTTGGTATTATGTAAGTATGTATGTTTTAAAAGTATATTTTAATATTAAGCACTCTGAGCCTATGGGAAGGAGCAAGTTCCTATCCTAGCCAAGTGCACAGGTATAGAATAAAAAGTTAGCTAGACTTAAGTGTGAGTATGTTTGGTGGAGGGGACCAGCCCCAAATGTTCTGGTTCCCGCGGGGTCCTGTTGCCTCCAGCTCTTACACCAAAGAGTGGTACTCTGTGGAGAGTATATTCTTGAAGATCTGGCGGAAGGGGGCATTGACTGAAATAGTAAGGGAGAATAAATAATTAAGAAAATAAACAGCTTGCCTGGCACACTGGCAACCCGGGTTTGCGCCCGAGCCTGAGACAACAGGAGCGGAGGCCGTCGGGGAGGGCTAAAGAGCATCCTTCAGATGCAGTCTTCCCCAGGGGGGTGGGTGTGAGCCTGCATTGCATTAGAGCGGATCCTGGCAGCCGGTTATGGCAGCACACATAGAAACAGAAACATTAAAACATAGAATTTGATGGCAGATAAGGACCTCAAGGCCCACCTAGTCTGCCCATTTCTCTACCTAATGGATATGCTGCAGATCCTAGATAACCAACAGCCTACTTCCTCCTACCCCCCACTAGAATTGCTTTATGCCTGTCCCATGCATTCTTGAATTCCCCCACTGTTTTTGACTCTTTGACCTCCTCAGGAAGGCTGTTTGCATGCCTCTACAGCCCTCTCTGTGAAGAAATGCTTCTTCACATTACGTCTGAGCCGTCCCCCCTCTATCTTCAAATTGTGCCCCCTTGTTCTTGCACATCTCTTTTTCTAAAAGATGCTACCCTCTTGGACTTTGTTGATTCCATTGAGGTATTTGAAAGTTTCTATCATGTCCCCCATCTCCCTCCTTCCCTCAAGGGTATACATATTAAGCTCCTTTAGTCTCTCCTCGTATGGCTTTTCTTGCAGACCCTGCATCATTTTAGTTGCCCTCCTCTGGACTGCCTCTATCCTGTGTATGTCTTTATGGAGATGAGGTCTCCAGAACTGTACACAGTACTCCAGATGTGGTCTTACCAACTGTCTGTATAGAGGGCCAACAACTTCCTGTTTTCTGCTGGTGATGCCTCTCCCTATGCATCCCAGTATCCCCCCAGCCCTCCTTATTGCCTTCTCACATTGCTGGCCCACCCTTAGGTCATCTGATATGACTACCCCCAGTCTCTTTCCATTTTTGTTGTTGTCAGTATCTCAACCCCCATTGTGTACTCTTGCCCTGGGTTTTTGTTTCCCAGGTGCATTACTTTGCACTTCTTTGCGTTGAATCTAAGCTTACATACATTTGACCATTCCTCCAACCTTGCCAAGTCCCTTTTCATTCTTTCCACCCCACTTTGCGTATCAACCCTGTTGCAGATCTTTGTGTCATCTGCAAAGAGACATACTTTCCCTTCCATTCCCTCTGCAATGTCACTTATAAAGACATTAAAAAGGACTGGCCCCAGCATTGAACCCTGTGGTACCCCACTAGTAACCCTCCTTTCTTCATTGTGGACTCCATTTACTACTACCCATTGTGTCCTGTTGTCCAGCCAGTGTTTTATCCAGGCTACCAACTTGGGACCCACTCCAAGGCTGGCTAACTTGTGTATTAATCTTCTGTGCGGGACTGTGTCAAATGCCTTGCTAAAGTCTAGGTAGGCCATATCCACAGCCCCTCTCTGGGCTACTACTTTGGTCACCCAGTCAAAGATTAGATTTGTTTGACATGACCTTCCTGCTGTGAATTTATGCTGCCTTGTGTCCTGTGCCCCACTGGCCTCTCGGTACTCAACAATTCTTTCCTTCAGAAGTGATTCCATCATTTTCCCTACCACTGAGGTCAAACTGACAGGTCTGTAGTTTCCTGCCTCTGTCTTGCTACCACTTTTGTGAAGTGGAATCACATCCGCCCTTCTCCAGTCCTCAGGTACCACACCATCCTCCCATGATTTATTAAAAAGGGTAGTCAGTGGTGTTACTAGTTCTTCCCTTAGTTCTTTTAGAATTTTGGGGTGAATTCCATCAGGCTCCAGTGCTTTATCCACCTTCAGTTTTAAGAGTTCTTTCAGAACCCTTTCTTCTGTGAAAGGACTAATATCAACCCCCATATCCAGAGTGCTTCTATTGACTGGATTAGGTATCTCCCCCTGCTTTTCCATTGTGAATACTGAGCAGAAATATTTGTTCAGTATCCCTGCTTTTTCACTGTCACTCTCTGCCCAACCACCTTCCTCTTTATTTAGCCTCGGTATCCCTGCCTTCATCCTTCTTTGCCCCCTAATGTACCTATAAAAAGTTTTATCCCCCTTCTTAACCGAGTTGTCTATCTTTTCCTCGGTTTGGGCCTTTGCTATTCTGACTGCCTTCCCCACTTCCTTCGGCTTTGCCTTTAACTGGTACAGTTCTCTGTCCTGCTCCTTCTGTGTTTCCTTATACTTCCTGAGTGCTATTTTTTCCTCCCTTACCTTCCCCGCCACTTCTTTTGAGAACCATAGTGTTTTTTTCTTTAATTTTGATTTGTTTATTTGCTTCACACAAAGGCTTGTTGCCTCTGTGATGGCAGTTTTGATGTTTCTCCATTGTTGCTCCACCCCACCTTCTTGCCTATTTGCTAGTGCTTTTCTGAGGCACTCTCCCATTTTGACAAAATCAGCCCTCCTGAAGTCCAATACCTTCACTTTTGTGTAGCTTGACTCTACAGCTAAGTTTATTGTAAACCACACTGTTTGGTGGTCACTTGTTCCCAGATGGCTACCCCCTTCAAGATCAGAGATCCTCTCTCTGTCCCCATTTGAGAGTACCTAAGGTCTAAGATTGCTCCCTCCCTCACTTTGCAGCATGAGTGATCACATACCACAAGTGCATCTAGTCAGGACGCCAAATGCATGCAGCCATCTTGGGAAGAGGGGTGGGTCATGGAAGAAAATTCAAACTGCCTGTTTGGCCGACTAGATGATGGCAGCCAGTCCCTCCTCCCGCCACACAGCCCGGAGGTGTCCATGCCAATCCTCATGAGGACTGTGTGCGCCCGACGAATTCAGAATGCCTATGGACAAAATCTCTCCCTGATTCCTCCTCCCCGGGGGCGGGGGGTGCGTGAAAGGATATGACGTGCAAATCTGGGCCATGGCTCAAGGGGAAGGTGGGATGGTGACAGGGGTGATCAGCAGGCTGTGGTGGTCCTAGGCAGCCTGAGGGAGTGGTTGACCGAGGGGCTGGGGAACATAAATACGTAACACAAAAAAAAAATAAAAGAATAGAAATAGAGAGGTACCAGGATAGAAGAGGTTTAAGATACATCTGAGTGTATAAATTATATATCATAATATTTGTCCATGCCTGGCTTTGCTCTTTGGACACCCAGCAAATAAGGCATATTCTAGGATCATGGATATGTTGTTCATCCACACTTATTGGCATGTCCCTTTCCCCTTTAAGGATCACTGGAAGTCTTAAAGCTGGCTCCTCCCACTCACCTGGGTGGTGTATATACCTCGGCTCTGCCCCATGACGCCAGATCTTCCTTTCTGTTGGAAGATTCAGGTTGCCTCCCTCGTGCTCACTCATTTTGTAGGCTCTGGCTTTCAAAACTTTGGTTTTACCGAAATTAAAACTCATTCGAGTTAGCGATTGCTCTTTTAGGTCTTCGATTATGGAAGAAAAATCTTCCCCCGGATTTTGCCGGCGTCCTTGCGGCCAGAAGATGTCATGCACCGATCCCCACCTCACGTGTGTCTACTGCCTAGGTGTCGGCCATGACACCTCATCCTGCAGCTTTTGCTTGGCCTTCCATCTCAACGTTCTGGACGACCACCTGGCACATTTAAAATTGGGGAGATCAGAGAAAAGGAACCCTCCAGTGAAGTCCAAGGAGGCTAGGTGGGCAGGTTCTGTGGCTGCGGGCTCTGCCAAGCAACTGGAATGCATGCAGGCGTTCGAGGGAGAAGTGGCTCATGCTGCCGACTCTCAGAGCTTCTTCATTCCTCTCAACCTAGGCTTTTCTTTCGGGCTCCTTCCGGGAGTTGTGCCAGTCTCTTCCCACCAAGGGAGAGGCACCTGTGGGCTCACACTCCTCCCGATCCCGTAAGCGGGAGAAGGAACCGTATAAACCTTCGTCTCAGCAAAGGCGCTCTTGGGACCGAGAGAGGTCCCAGTTCCAGGAGCATGCGGTCTCGACATCGGCCGAGATCACCTCTTCGGCCGCTGGCTTCTTGGACCTTCCATTGGGCCAGCTGACCGAAGATGCGGTCGATGAGGTTGAGATTGTCATCGACCCCACTGACCCTCTGTTACCAGCTCCGGCCGATGACTCCTTGGAAAGGACTCCGGTCCTTTTCTTCCCCAATAAGGAGACCCAGCCTGCAGGTGTTCCCATCGAGGACCCAGTTCCGGACCCCCGGACGTCACTGGTCCCACCGGTGTCTCTGGAGCAATCGATTCAGCCCGCCTGATCTCAGTTGAGGTCGAGAACTCCCTAGACTGAAACGCCAAGGAAGAGCCATTAAGTGCTCTAAGAAGATGCAACACCATCGGTCATCCTCGTCGAATGAGGAGAGGCTCTGGCAGAAACTCTGGCGCTACAAGGACCTCATGGCAACAGCTGATCTTGTCTGGGAACAAGTCTACTCCGGCTCCTACCCTGGCCATTACATGGCTTTCACCTCCTAGGCTGAAACTGACCTCTCTGGAGCCAAAAGCTTCAGTTCCTCTGCCCACGGGGGCGGCAAATCCACCTCTTTGGCCTAAACCGATCTCTCCACCCATTGCACAGCCTAAGCAGCCTATGAGAGGGGCTCCTTCTAAAGAAGACAGACTGGACATTGGGCTTCCCTGGTGTCTATCAGTCATGGTCACCCAGGACCACCCTCGGGATGTCGAGGGTGATTTAGGTGGCAGGCTGTTGTATCCCGACTCCTCAGATTCGGACATCACTGGGTTTCACTCTCATCCTGGGGATGACGAGTCATCTGTTGGCCTAGGGATGGAGGAAAGTCCTTCCTCCTTCCAAGGGATCCTTAGCCTCATCTCTGAGTCCACAGGGATGCCCCTGGAGCCCATCCAGAAAAAGGCGGAGTACCCTCTTACGGACATCCTTAAGAGAGGGAATACTCCAACAGAGGCCTTTCCTGTGGCCGAGGCCATTGTTGGTCTGGCCCTTGAACTCTGGCAACATCCTGCCTCTTGTCCCACTCCATCTGCCCACATGGCCCACAAGTACGTGGTGCATATGGGGTCCCTAGCAGGGTTCACAGAGCACCCTTCAACCGAGAGCCTGGTGACTGCCTCTGTGTTCAGGTGTACTGGCAATTCTGCCAACATGGATGGACCTCCCAATAAAGAGTCCAAGCTCTTGGACCATTTGTCAAGGAAGGTCTATGTGGCCTCCTCCTTGGGCCTTCATCAGACAAGTTCGACCGTCATCATGGCGCACTCCTCTCACGCCCTTCTGGCGTCATTGGATGAGGTCTTCCCACATCTCCCTGCAGACATGCAGATCATGGTCAAGCAGGTCCAAGACCAGGGCCGAGCTGTTGCCAAACAGCAGCTCCAGATGGCCCTGGACATTGGGGATTCTTGTGCCCGCTCGATGGCCACTGCAGTTGCCTCCCATCTCAGGGCTTGGCTGAGACTCTCTTCCTTTCCGGCGGATACTCAGCATAAACTTGCTGACGTGCCCTTCCTTGGGACTGACTTGCTCAGCTCAGGAGTGGCTGGTCACCTGCAGCGCCTTGAGCAGTCCAACACTTCCTTGGATGCTACTTCTGCTAAGGGTTCTTCGGGCAAGACCAGCAGAAGAAGAAGAAGAAGAAGCCTTTTTGTCACTCTTCCCCTGTGGCTCAGCGGTCCTTCTTCCAAGGGGGACAGCAACACCACCAGCAGGCTCAGGCTTGGCACCCTTGGACCAAGTCAGGACCCCAACAGGCCCATAAATGAGGCCAAGGTTCAGGTTCTGGAGCCACTTCCTTCTCCAAGCCTGCTCAGTGATGGGGTGGGGGTTGCCACCCCTTCTCCCATCACGACAGCTCTGTGTCCTCCCATGGGGGGCCGGCTCTGCCACTTCCTTTCCACCTGGTCTGCTGTCACTTCATGCAGGTGGGCTCTTGAAGTTGTCAGTCAGGGACTGCATCTAGAATTCGAGCAGTACCCTCCCAGCTGAGCCCGTGCCCCTCGGGAGGAACGGATATCCACTCACATCCAGTCTGCTCTTCGAGACGACACTGCTCAGCTCCTCCTCCTCAAGGAGGCTATAGCTCCAGTGACGGATCCTCCAGCAGACCCAGGCTTCGTCTCCAGGTACTTCCTGCTGCCCAAGCAGATGGGGGGCTGGCACTCCATTCTAGATCTCCATGACCTGAATCAGTATGTCAGGTCTCGCACTTTTTGGATGGTCACTCTGTCGCAGATCATACCATCCTTGGAGCAAAATGTGGTTTTGTTCACTGGATCTACAGGACACGTTTTTTCACATCCCAATCCGTCTGTCCCATCAGTGGTTCCTCCACTTCAGGGTTGAAGGGACCCTGTACAAGTTCTCAGCAATGCCGTTCGGCCTGTCATCAACACCACGGGTCTTCACCAAATGCATTGCAGTGGTGGCAGCCCATCTACAGCGTCGGGGATCAGAATTGACCTCTACCTCGATGATTGGCTTCTGGCAGGTCTCACCCTACAGGAAGTGGAGAGGTCCAGGGATCTGACCCTCCAGACCTGCTCTCAACTTGGCCTCCTAATCAATGAGGCCAAGTCGGAACTTGTGCCTTCTCAGGCAATGGAGTTCATCAGGGCAGAGCCGGACTCTTGTCAAGCCAGAGCTCAGCTCCCAGCGGACAAGGCAGAGGTTCTTTCCTCCTTTGCCCAATCATTTCTGGTTGGGCAGTTGCGCCCTGCCTGGGACTTTCTGCGCCTTCTGGGCTACATGGCGGCATGCACCTCGGTGGTCCATTGGGCCCAGTTGCACATGTGCCCCCTCCAGTGGGAGCTAGCTGCCCAGTGGACTCAGCACCATGGTCATTTCGACCAGCTGATCACTGTAACCCAGAAGATGTGGGACGCTCTCCAATGGTGGATCGCCCCAGAATGGTTGCAGGAAGGGATCCTGTTTGTCCGCCCAGAGCCAATGGTTGTCCTTACGACCGATGTCTCTCTCATGGGCTGGGGAGCCCACATGGGGGACAAAAGAGCCCACGGCTCTGGACCCCCGAGGAGTCCTGATGCCACATCAACCTGTTGGAGCTCAGAGCAGTCAGACTGGCACTGTCAGTTTTTGCTCCTCAGCTCCGGGGTCAAGTGGTTCAAGTCCAGACAGACAATACCATGACCATGTACTACCTCAACAAACAGGGCGGCACGCACCCCTGTTTGCTTAGCAAGGAGGCGCTCCGCATTGGGACCCTTGTAAGCTGATTGGAGGTGGACCTCCTAGCAATCCATGTGGCAGGAGCCTCGAACCATCTGGCGGATGCTCTCAGCCGCTTAGGCCAGACATCCCATGAGTGGTCTCTCCATCCAGAGGTAGCTTACAGTCTGTTCTCCCACTGGGGCAAACCGATGGTGGACCTGTTTGCCTCCAGGGAAAACACCAAGCTGAGGCTGTTTCATGCCCGCCTCCCTCAGCAGGGCTCACTGCAGGGGAATGCCTTCTCGAGGCCGTGGACCCCAGGCCTCCTCTACCCTTCCCTCCATTTCCCTTGAGCCACAAAGTGCTCCTCAAGGTGAGGAGGGACAAGGTGAAGGTGATTCTGGTAGCCCTAGACTGGCCACACCAGTTCTGGTATCCAGATCTCCTCAGCCTCAGTTGCGGGCCCCCGGAGCGGCTTTGTACACTCCCGGACCTGATATCACTCAGTCAGGGGAAGGTATTCCATCCGGACCTTCAATCGCTACACCTCACAGCCTGGTACCTGAGTGGCTAGAGTTCCAGGCTTTGGGTCTTTCTGAAGATGTCTACACCGTGGTGGAGGCATCTAGAAAGGAATTGACCAGGAAGTGTTATGCCTTCACATGGAAAAGGTTTTTCATTTGGTGTCAGGGCAAGGGCCTGGACCCCCTGTCCTGTCCAGTGGCTAACATTCTCATCTACCTTTGGTCTCTCTCCAAAAGGGGTCTATGGTCATCGACCCTTAGGGTGCACCTGGCAGCCATCTCTGCTTACCGGGCATGGGCTGGTCAGCCAACGTTGGTGCACAAGACAGTGGTCAGGGGCTTTTTCAAAGGCCTGGCTCACATATCCCGTCCAGTGCATGAACTTCCACCTCCATGAGATTTACTGCTGGTACTGGCAAACCTCATGGGCAAGCCATTCAAATCCATAGTGTGAGTTGTCATGCTTGTCATGGAAGATGGCCTTCCTGGTGGCTATCACATAAGCCAGAAGGACGGGGGAGCTCCAGGTGCTTTTGGTGGACTCCCCTTATCTGGTCTTCCACAGGGACAAAGTTGTACTGTGCCCCCACCCGAAATTCCTTCGGAAGGTGGTGTCAGAGTTCCACCTTAACCAGGTGTTAACTCTGCTGGTTTACTACCCAACCTACACCTCGGAGGCCAAGTACAGGCTCCATACCTCGGAACTGAGATGTGCTCTTCCTCATTATAAGTGAAAGAGATGAAAGCCGGATATTCGGTAGAGGTTCCCCAGCTGTTTGTCACTCCACGCCAGCTGCCTCTGGCAGACCTGTAGTGAAGCAGACCATTGCAAGATGGATTATATCATGCATAGGTCTGTGTTATGAGTTGGTGGGCAAGGAGCCCCAGAAGGATAAGCGCCATTCTGCCAGCCATACTGTTAGAGCCCAGGTCGCGACATCCTTATTCAGGAAATCTGCTGGGCTGCTACCTGGAAGTCAGCAAACACCTTCATTACCCACTACCACATCGACCTTGAGTCACGCTGGGATGCTGGTTTTGGGGCCTCAGTTCTCCAGTCTCTGCTCCCGAAGTAGGGAGTGTGCACCTTGGCTCCCTCCTCCCGGAGAATTGCTAGGAGTCTGCCAATAAGTGTGGATGAACAACATATCCATGATCCTAGAACAGGTTACTCACCTGTAACAGTAGTTCTAGGAGTGGTATATGTTATTCATCCACACGGACCCACCTGACCTCCCCAGCTGTGGACGACAACATCTGGCTTCCTGCGGGCTAAGATCTGGCATCATGGGGCAGAGCCATGGTATATACCACCCGGGTGGGTGGGAGGAGCCAGCTTGAAGACTTCCAGTGATACATAAAGGGGAAAGGGACATGCCAATAAGTGTGGATAAACAACATACACCACTCCTAGAACTGCTGTTACAGGTGAGTAACCTGTTCTTCTCGATGTCACTATATTTATTATTTATTTAAAAAGTTTTTCGAGGAAGTGTATACTGAAGTAAATTGACAGCTCGCTTTCAGATGTGTCGGGGAGAAATAAGGGGGTGGAGAACAGTAAGTAGACAAGAATGTGCCAAATAAGCTGAATATAAATAATATAACAATAAAAAATGCAGTTGATAGACAATTCAAACATGCATAGAGTAAAGAGAGAATCCTGGCTGAACAACCATGTACAGGCAGTCTATGCTGCCACTGAGGGGTTCTGATTACATCCGACCTTGAAAGTGATGCTTGAGAAGTCCATTGTTATTGGAAGCCCAGGATAGCAGCACAGGCTGGTTGGGCATGTGGTTGCCAGTTCATTTTTTTATAGTGTGTAGATTTTGTTTAGTTTTTTATTTGTTGATTTATTTCTTTAAACAAAAGTGTTTGCACAGCGTTTTGCGGCAGCAGTGAATCTGCTGGTGGTTTCAGTTCACTGCTTGAATTGATTGCTGTGTGCATGGCCGGCAGTGCAGTGTAAAACACCAGCTGCTGTGAAGATTTCCGATTAGCTGGAATGTTGTTGTGCCACAGAAGGGTACAACCATGCTCCATGACCTTTGAACTTTGGTACAACAACGTTTCATCTGGCATGGAAATCCATGCAGAACAAACCCTTTCTATACGCTGTATATACATTCGCTACGGACGAGCACAGTCACATTTATAAAGAGGGACTGCATATGCTGGGACTTTTGCAAGCAGAGAGTCTCAACAACAGCACAGTAGCGAAAAATGTGAAATGAAGCGTCTCCTTCTCAGAGCAGTTGATCCAACACAGTAAGACTCTGTAGAACATGTTTTTTATTTAGAGACACTAATTAGTACCAGCAGGAAGAGCTAAAATCAGTCACTTATTGTCAGAGGTTAAATTGGGTAAGAAGGACATTCACCATCCTCATATAAAGTTTCCACAGGATTTCCTGTGTTAAAAAGTGTGTCACAGCTCCCCCCACTACCATTACGTATTATGTACACACATACATTTTTTTTGAGGGGGGGGGAGGGGTGGTGGTGGCAGAGGCAGATTTTCAGAACATTTGCACATGTGGTTTGGTTGTTGCATCAAATTTTGAAACAGTCTTGAAATGTGTTGGTGAAGGCTTTTGCCTAAGTGCTTGCTTTTGGGACTTGTTTTGTTGTCTGCGTGGTAAACTATGGCACCTGAAACTCTTGAGTGACCTGTGCTGCCCGGGTCTCTCTGCTTTGCTTTTTTTTTTCCCCCCAGTTAGTCACATTTGCTTGCTGATCAGCTGTTCATAATAGGATGCCCTTAAGGGATGGGGGGGGGGTCTGGTCACCAACAAAATTATCACAGTTGGCTTTGGCAGAATTTAGCTGTACTGCATTTTTTTTCATGTACAGATTTCTCTTCCAGGCCTAGCTGCCCTCTGGGTTCAGGGGTTTACCCTGTTCAGCCATTGTCGCCTAGTCCCATTTAACACTAACTTGTCAACGCTGTCCCCGGTGGTTTTTCCTTCCACAGTAGGGTTCTGTGGCCAGGGCTGTCCACCTCCTCAGTCTAGATCCAGAAGCAGAGGCCAGATGAGAGATATGATCCCATTAATTGTTTTATTTATTTAAAAAATGTATTTACTGCTGCTTTAAGTTCTATTGCTAGTTTCTCGATTGCACAGCACCCTGCACCCCTGGGATAAGGTGCTTTATAAATAACATTTGCCTTGGTTTGCCTAATGTGGGACAGTTGAGAGGGATGGACACTAACTGTAGGAGTCTCCCAAAGAGAAGTTAGCATAATCACTTTGTGCTGCTGCCACCACCTTCGCAGCTGTTCCCGCTCTGTTAAGCTGCTAAGGGGGGGTCACCTGATCATGTACAGCTCAAGGTATATTGTGCATGCTTGTACCGGTATATGTTAAAACCAACTGTAATGTTAAATACGCCCTCCGGTCTGCGAAGCAGGAAATGGGTCTTGTGTGAAGGACACTGAAATGCAATAGAGGACAAAACTTCAGAAACCACAGTATGCAGAAATAGTCATCCAGCCCAGTTCTGAGAACCATTTCGATAACCTCCTAGCTGTTAATTTTTCTGATTGTTCCTTCTGAGACTCAGCATTGCTACTTGGGTGGTGAGTAGCTCTATTGCATATAGGCATTCTTATATATTTAATGTCTGTATAGGCGACATTGTAGAGGAGCTGGAGGGGAAGGTCTGCTTCTTGGCGGATGACAAAATCTGCAGGAGGGTGAATACTCTGGGAAGGGGAGGGGGAGTGGTGGAAAGGGATGAGAAGAGACCTGTGAAAACTCAAGGAGTGGTCAGTGGGTATAGCAGCTGGGTTTGAGTGTAAAAATGTGCAAGATAACGCACTAGGGGCACAGAAACCAGGGGCAGAGTACAAAATGGAGGGAGTGTTATTGACGACCACCAAGCAGAAGAAGAGACCTGGTGTAGAAATCTCCGATGACCTAAAGGTGGTCAGGCAGTGTGAAAGATAGTTTGTGATTGGGGGGCTAGTGGGATACTGGGGTGTATAAGGAGAGGTATCACCAGCAGAAGGAGGGAGGTGGTGCTGCCTTTGTATAGAATGCTGGTAAGACCTTTCTTAGAATACTGTGTGTAGTTCTGGAGTCTACAATTCCGGAAAAACATAGACAGAGTGGAGGTGGTCCAGAGGAAGGCAGCTAAAATGGTGCAGGATCTGCATCAAAAGCCCTATGAGGAGAGACTAAAGGAACTCAGTGACCACATGGGGGTAAATAAGGTACAGGAGGAAAGTGTTTTTCTCGAAAGAAAAGTTGCTCAAGAACAAGGAGACATGGTATGAAGCTGGAGGGGGTAGATTCAAGAAAGATGTGAGGATGTGCTTCACAGAAAGAGTGGTGGGTTACTGGAACATCCTACTAGCTGAGGTGATGGCGGTGAAAACTGTGGTGGGGTTCAAGAATGCATGGGATAGGCATAGGGGAATCTTAGTGAAAAGGAATGGAGGGAGGGAGGGAGAAAGAGATGGAGATCAAGTAGGATCTATGGTGATACTGTAAGTAGGGGGAAAATGGGCAGACCAGGTGGGCCAAGTGGTTCTTATCTGCCATCAAATTCTGTGTTTTTATGTTTATATTTTCATTTATTTAAAATAACAAAGCAGTCCATTTTCTCACTGGGGTAGAGCTGGAGTAGCTAATGGCAAAGCATGGCTCATAGTCCACTACATCAAATCAGGTAGCCGTAGAATAAAGTGATGAAAATTTGAATCGCAGACGAACATGTAACTCTTGTGCCTAGTCAAAAATAAGTTGACATTTTATTTTAGTTTTAGTTTTAACCAGGGCACCCTGACTGAGATACAACATTCTGTATTCAGAGAGTCCTGCTTCTATACAGTTTTACAGCTGGGGCGGTCGGAAACACTAGGAGGTCGAAGATGGTACTCGGGGTCACATGGGCAGCAATGGGTTTTGAACGTGTGATTTCCTGTTTTAATGCTCACCTTCTTTTTTCATAGTTAGGAAGCTGTTAGGAGTGCCAAGAGTGGGCTAGATGTTGTAGGTCAGCAGGATGGTGCCATCTTAATGACCATGCAAGAAAAAATCGAAGTTAAATGTAACACAATAAATGTTATGTAACATTCATTACAAATATGTTAAAGTAACCACTCCAGTAGCACTCTAGTAGAGCCATCACTTACCATGCTGGTGACCTGGTTTCGGAATGGACTCAGGTTGCTTGTGGCTGGTCGGGGGAGGGGTATTGAACTTCCCTTGGACAGCTCTTCTCCCTCAGGGAGAAGGGGAACGATCATTCTGTTGATTGTCTGCCTCCTGAAGGAATCTGGGTGGCAGGGCAGTGGGACCACAGATGCAGTGAAAGGACCACATGCACGGCTGCCAGGGATATCTCCATGGAAGCGTAACATGCACACCATGTGATTGCTCTCACGAGGGACCAGGGTGAAAAAAGAGGAAAAACATCCTCGACTGTGGCTGGGTGATGGACTAGTTCCCCACAGATGCCACACCAATGACTGGGCCCCTTCGCATACAATCCTGCCGCGAGGACACCAGAGTAAAAAATACATGCCAGAGAAGTCGAGTGATGGGGCTTGGGGGACTGGTCTAGACGGTGGTCAGCTAGGGGAGATCAGGTGAGAAACGGTAGATATAGATAAAGATATAGATATATACTGATGTTAATGAGGATGAATTCGAGAACAAGCCAAGGTTATCAGGGGCTGGCTGGTTGGGAGGAGCATTGAGCATCTCAGTGATGTTCTCCTTTGGTGAGACAGGGCAGTGCACTCCATTGTGTTACCACTACCTGGGTGACCAGAGATGGTGCCTACCAGAACAACTGGGGGGATGCCTCCTGATGCCATTGTAACCACACATTGCTTGCATGCACCAGGCCATCTTCACCCATGAGATATCCATTGTGCCAAGACAGAAAAATGGAAATACGCCCTGGCTGATATAGATGAAGCAGGGAACTTCCCGCAGGCTCTGTAGTTCTTATTCGGACCTCTCCTGTTTCCTTCACTGAGTATGATGTCCATAGGTGCTATGGATCCCAGACAGCCCTGCCATGGGGGTATAGGAGGGAAGGGGTAAATATCCAGACACAGCGGGTGATGGGGCTGGGGGTAACCAACAGGAAGAGGCAAGCCAGAGCAGAAGAGGGCAACCAAAAAAATAATGGGTCTGAACTGCAATGCAGTCGCAGTGGATCCTGATCCAGCTAGATTCTCTGCATGGGTGCTGTAAAACAACACTGTTTACCCCTCATGGTCCAGATTTGATCCTCTTTAAAAGTAAAGGAAGAGCTGATTGTATCATTAAAGGGGAAAAGCTCGCTGCCCGGTGGCGCTGAGGGTTGAGGCACTGGATGCCACACCTCGCTCTCTAATTCAGGAGCGGACTCGGGTGGCCGGGGGGTCAGCAGGGAGAGGAGGATCGGCGTTCCAATGGATGCTCTCCTCCCTCAGGGGTGGGAACCATGAACACTTCCGTGTTCTACATCACCCTCATAGTCGGTGGAAGTACCGACAATAGAGGGGATGGAGGCGGCTCTGTCTAACGGAGTCGGGGAGGGGGGACGCCGCCGACACATGAGGGCTCTGGGCGCAAGGCCTGCACGCCATCACCTCGGGACGCAGCGCCAGCTGCTCGCGTCCTAGGGGTAGGGGACATAAGGGGAGAAAAACGGAAAAACCCCTCCGGCAGCCCTAGATGAAGGCTGCCCTAAGTCCACCCGGACCACCTGCAGGACAGACCCCACTGTGCAAGGGAAGGAGGATGGGCACTCTAGGGGCAGATCCCCAAGGTGGGCAAGGGAGACATGAGCGGACGGAAGGAGGGGGCTCCGGAGGTAGTAAGGAGAGATAAAGAAAGAAAGAAAAAAAAAGGGGAAAAGTCAGCCCTAAGAGCCCCTCTCCCAAGTGTAGGTCTGATTCCAATTTTCACTGTGTATGTAATACAAACTGTTTACTGCAGTATAGTAGATTGTAGCAGGCTGATTCTGTTGACTTGGAAGCTGACATTTTCTGTAACTACAAATTCCCACATAACATCCGAGGAGGGCTACAGTAGTCAGAGATTCAATAGCCTGTAGTGCATGTTAGAGCTTTTATAAGTGATGATCAGATGTTTGCCAGTCTCACTGTTCTCTGAGTTCAGTTCTGTGATTGAAACCAGTAAACACCAGCTCAGTGGCACCATCACTAAAGTATTGCATAACTACACAGGAGACCCAGGTTTGTGGCTTGAGCCTGACTCCCTGCCCACTGGATGGAGGACTCTCGAGGGTTATGTGGAGGCAACAAACTCTGTCAGAATCTGTGTGTGTGTGTGTGTGTGTGTGTGTGGGGGTGCTCAATGCTTACAGTAGTTAGCAGCACTTCCAGCAGTACTGGCCTGGGAGTAACATAATGGGTGACCTCGTAATATCTCCCAACCCCTTGTCTTGGATAGTGCCTGCCGCATTCCCCCCACATCACTAGGCCTTCTGATGCCCCACAGCATGCTTTTCCCCAACCCCTAATTCTTCCTCCCATGGTAGCAGTAGTGGAGCCCCTTGTGATAGGATATATCATACCTCCAGTGGTGGAGAACCTGGGGTACCTGATGGTGGACAGTAGAGGTCAGTAAATTGGGTCTGGCTGGTAGCGGAGCCATGAGGACTGAAAGGAATGGTGCCAATAGGCAGGAGAGTGCACAAAAAAATACAATAGTCTGCTAACGAGGCTTAGCTTTTTAAATAAATGTGGTAACAGTGCTATAGCATACTGGACTGTATCATGCCAGATCAGTTCTGTCTGCCATATTGGTTCCCTGTCTCTGTGTAGTCCAATGAGAGCTCCTTTTCATCTCGCCATGGACACTCTTTCCTGGAGACTTACTCACTGGTCTCCATGTTCCCATGCACAGTGAAGTAAGTAATTTGGCAAGTGAAATCGATTTGACAGAACACCGGCAGTATTGTTTACATTCGGGGAATCCGTGTTTTGGTGTGATTACACCAATATGGCACCCTTTTCTATTGCTACAGATTTTTTTAAACCAAAACTTTTGTCTTTTAATTATTTTTGTTAAGATTACTTTCCTTTTCTCTCTACATTGTCTCTGTTCTCTCTTACCTCTTCTTACTGCATCCACCTGCTGATCCCATTGGAGCAATTACACTTCTGGTGATCAGTTACACTCCACTGCATTGAACTCTCCTGATGGTGTCCATAGCTTGCTTCTCCCTTCTGGCCAAAACTTCCATATATGAGGAATAGCTGTGGTGGTGGTGGTGGTGGCGGCGGCGGGGGGGAGGCATGATTATATTAGATGTGCCATTTGCCATGCCGGATTCTCTTTTTGTATGTTGGGAAGGATTGAGCACACCATTCTGACCTATCATTCAGCTTGAGGAAGAGCACTGGGATAATGCCGGGGGTATAGGTGTAGGCAGTGTCAGAGCAAATCATGGTGTTGACACCTCCATGCCCTCCTACCATAGGGCCATTTATAGGCCCATGCTAGAACTCAAAGGTGCGGCAAGGGTGTCAAAGTGAGGATCCCTCCCTCTACCCTGGGCCATCAGATGAAAACCATTCCCCGACCGTTGGCAGCAGTCACTTCCCAAAGGGAGAGAGGTATCCATGGAACAGCCTTCCAGACTTCTGGTAGCTTGACAGAAAGTGGGACTGATGGTGTTGAACCCCATTAACCATGTAGAAGGCAGACATGTTAATCACTAGACTGCCGGTCCAGCTCATTTGGAGGTTTTAAACACAGTTTATTTCAGTGTTTGAGACACTTTCACCCCCCACTTTTGTTTCATCATATCCCCTCCTTGCTGCTGATGTGCCTCCTTCTAACATGGACTTTTAAGCCCAAATGCCCACCTTCCTTGGGGCTCACCTTCTCACTGGGGTGAGTCTCATGGATTACCCCCCCATGTTGGGGCCAAAAGAAGCTGGCACAGACCCATCAGAGCACAATCCATATACCTTGCAGGAGGTATCTAGTCATTGGTTCATGGCCTCTGGAGAACTGGGGTGTCATCCTGCTCAGCTGGTGGGTTTGGTCCTGATTTCTCCCCAGCATACATCTCACACCCCCACCCCATAAATCAGGGACCCGGCTTAAAATAATTAGGGGCAATGGACCAAAATTAGTCAAGTCAAATTTATTTCTTAAAAGCGCTTTTCCGAAACCAAAGTGCCTGTACAATATAAAAACATCAAATTTAAACAATAACCATAAAATATACACACAGATTAAGATACCCGTAAAATAAATAGCAGTAATACCAGAGGTTGCCCAATTCCCCAAAGGCCTTTTCATATAAATATGTCTTCAAATGTGATTTAAAGGCCTCGACAGACAGACACTCTCTAATCCGACGAGGTAGAGTGTTCCAAAGGGTCAGGGCTACAAAGGAAAAAGCCCTAGCTCCCGATCTCTGCAAGCAGACCCTTGGAACCTCTATCAATCCCTTATTGGCAGAATGGAGCGAGCGGAGGGAGCAGTAGGGCCGAAGGAGGTCTTGCAGGTAACCTGGTCCCTATCCATGTAGGGTCTTCTAGGTCAGCAACGCGACCTTGAAGATGATCCTCCATTGCACCGGCAGCCAGTGCAGCTCATGTAGTACAGGTGTGCTCTTGACAACCCTGTCAGCAACCTGTCCGCAGCATTGTGCACCAGCTGCAGGTGACGAAGGTCCACCCCCAGCAACCCTAGGTATAGGGCATTGCAGTAGTCCAGACGAGAGGACATGAAGGCATGAACCAATGTAGGCAGGTCCTCAGGCGGAACTAGATGTTTTATCCGGGCAATGTTCCTCAGATGGTAAAATGAGGACTTGACAACTAATGACACCTGTGCTTTCAATGTCAGTTTATTAAATTAGGGACACATCTTAAAAAAAATAGTACTAGCCAGAAGACGATTTGAAAATTTTGAATGAACCTATCTCTGTTGAGGAGATTAGAGAAACAATTTTAGAACTATCAAATGGAAACTCTCCAGGGCCAGATGACTTTGTGAATGAATTTTTTAAACAACATGTAGCAGAACTGGTCCCAATTCTGTGTGAGGTTGTCACCAAGTTCAGGTGGTGCCGTGCCTTCCCCTACTCTTTTAATGAAGTGATAATAATTCTGTTGCTCAAAAAGGATAAAGATCCAGAAAATTGCAGGTCTTATAGGCCAATTTCATTATTAAATTTAGATTATAAAATATTTATAAAAATATTAACAAATAGATGAAATAGGGTTATACTTAAAATAATACATGAGGATCAAAAGGGTTTCATAAAAGGGAGAAGACTTTCAAATACTACTAGGCGTACAATTAATATAATAGCTCAGGCAGCTGGGGAGGACACGGCTCTGCTTGCACTGGATGCAGAAAAGGCATTTGATAGGGTTAGTTGGAAATTCTTTAAAAAAACCTGGGGAAATTTGGTATTAAAGGGCTGTTCTTATGGTGGATAAGTTATATTTGCGATACACCGTGTGCAAGTGAAAACTAACCAGACTCTTTCGAAATGAATTCATTTTCTAAGAGGTACAAGACAGGGGTGCTCCCTGTCACCCTTGTTGTTCTCAATTTTTATTGAACCACTAGCCATTACTGTTAGGAATTTAGCATCTGAGATAGGTGTAAAACTAGATGAGAACTGGCATGTGATCTGGCTTTATGCAGATGATGCCATATTGTATGTACAGGATATTCAAAAATCTACCCAGATTATATTAAAAGTATTAGACACCTTCAGCAAGATTTCTGGATATAGAGTTAACTCTCAGAAATCTGAAGTGCTTTTGTTGAATTCAAATAGAGACCATCAGCCAAATCTAAAATCATTAGGAGTTTGTAAAGAAAATATTAAGTATTTAGGGATATATCTGCATGAAATTCTTAATAAACTGTGGGAGTTAAACTATCTGCCATTATTGCAACGAATATATTTAGATCTGGATAGGTGGGTGCTGTTGCCACTTTACATTATGGGAAGATGTAATGCAGTGAAGATGAATATCCTTCCTCGTTTGCTTTTTTGTTTCAAGCATTACCAATAAAAGTGGATAGGGGTATATTTAGGGAGTTAGACAAACACACAAGAAAGTTTTTATGGGCGAACAAAAACCCTAGAGTTAAGTTTGCTGACTTTATATTTGCTTATGGAAGAAAGTGGCTTGGGTCTGCCAAATTTATATTTATACTATCTGGCTGCACAGCTAGAAATGTTAATATGGTGGGTTGGGATCTCTGAGAACAAACCATAATGGTTGAAAATGGAAGCCTATAGGCTACCTGGGAGGGAAATAAAGATGGCACTGGATTAAAATTCAGATATTGCTCTTCTTGCGTTTAGCACCAGGACCACTTCAGAGACTTGGAAAAGGCAAACAGTTTGTTGGGTTTTAAGAATAGGATCACACAGTTATCCCCAATAATATCGAACGAGTATTTGTCCCTCTCCTATCTTCCTACAAAGTGGATTCAAGGAGATTTTTTTTATACCTTAAGGATTTGTTCTGTCCTCTGACCTCTAAATTCTTAACTTTTGAAGAACTGGCAGTGAAACTTAATTTACAGCCGGGGCTTTTCTTATATACTTATATGTTAAAGAAAGTTTGAAAAAAAGCATGGGGAACATAGAGCTTCCAGTAGTTTCCCCAATGCAGGAATTCTTTACATCCTGTGTTTCAGGAGTAAAAATAATAGGAAAAATATATTCATTCCTATTAATAGAATCTAAAGTAGATCTGGAAACATTAAGGAGCAAGTGGGAAAAGGATTTGTCAAGACCAATCACTTCATCTTAATGGGCTAACATTAAATCTTCCCATAGCACAGTTTCCCAGAATATTAAACTGAAACAAATTCAGTTTAATATATTTCACAGAACATACTATACGCCTAGGAAATTTAACAACTTTAATGGCGAGATATCAGATAGATGCCAAAGGTGTAAAACTGCTGAGGATACATTAGTACATATGTTTGTTGCATGTCCAGCCCTCAAAGAATACTGGCAGACGTTATTTAAATTATTGCAGCATAGTTTAGACATGGATTTTCCATTCGATCCTGGTATTATCCTCCATATATTTGAGGGAATAGGTATGTCTGTCCAACAGATGGATCTGTTTAAATTAATCGTAATAAATGCCAAAAAGGTCATACATCAACACTGGAAAGATGTTAAGCCTCTGGCATATAAAGAATTACTAAATCTTATGCTGGAAAGTGCTAAATTGGAAAGATTGTATTATGTTAGATCTGGTGACTTAAGCAAATCTGAGGCACTATGGGCTCCGTTCACAGAGGCACTGCGAAATAACCTGGTACAAGTTGTTAGTTATTTTTCTATTTGTGCAGTTTGCTTATTTTCTTTTTAGGGTTGTTCTTTATTTGTATTTTTAATTTTAATTCTGGTCACACCCTAGCCTGGGTAAGGATGAAAACCTGAATAGGCATGGGAGCCTTTCCTGGCCATAATAAGATGCAACAGGATTCTGAACCAATTTAGAAAAAAAAATAGCATTAGCCCATGCGACTGTTACAGTAAGTGGCTTATTGATAAAAACATTTTCTGGCGAACTAGACTATAGTACTAATGTCTGACATAATGTTATGGTTTAAATACCATTTCATCAGTGACAAAAGTACTAAATTTAGCAGGGTCTGAGGACATTTTTGACTCCAAATCAGTGATGTCCTCGGCCGCCCAATGGCTCAGATGAAGCACGATGCATTTCCTAACCAGTAACCTGGATTCAAGAGTGAACCTGGGACCCAGTGATTGGGCGACCAGGCTGGTAGCACTGCTGATGGCAACATGCCCCAGTCAGGGGAGGGGGGGGGAGACTGTGCTCCAGTACTGCAGCAGCCCCTGCTGATGGGTTGGAGAGCTTGCTCTCCCAGCAGGAGCACACTACATGCATTCGAGGCAACCTCTCTCCACATACTTACATTCTGCCTAGGGCTCTGGGAAAAAAAAAGAGGAAAAGGCTGGCTCATCAGTGCAGCGGTAGTGCTACTGGTTGCTACGCTGGTGACCCGAGTTTGAGAACGAGCCAGGGTTGTCAGAGGGCCAGCCAGGAGAAGATGGTTGAACTTTCTAGTAGATGCTTGCCTCCTCAGGGTGGGGGGGCACCTGGTCTCCACTACAGTACTGCCACCTGGGTTACAACAGGTGGCAGTACAAGCTGGAGCCAGAACTCAGGGATGAAGTCAGTGCTCTGATGTACATAGCATGCTCATGTGCTCCTGTCAGAGCCTGGGCCTCCTGACATCTGAGGGATGGGGACCAAAAAAGTGAAAATCCCCCAACCACACACAATGCCACCACCACATGTCGCAGGCCCCACCCTGCCAACTGAGCTCGCACTCCGGACACCGACACTGAACCTCTGTCGGGGGGATAGGTCTCAACCACAGCAGCCCTTCCCAATGGGGGGGGGTCATCCTTGGGGGAACACTAGAACGTGAAAGTCCCAGAGATGGCGGATGACAAGGCTGGACAGAACAGCTGGCTGATGTAGACAATGGTGAGGGAAAACACAGGCTGTGCAGATTGACTGACAGCCAGTTCCTTGCAGGCCCCGCACCACCGACCAGACACCCACCTCATCCAGATTTGAACACACGCAGAGGGGAATGTCCTTGAAGGCCCGTCATGGGGCAAGTCTTGAGGCACAGAGGTTGGATATGTCCCTGGGGAAGGTGGGTGATGAGGCTGGCCAGAGAAAGAGCAAGTCCAGCTGAAGAAATTGAAAATGGGGGAAAAAAATCAGGAATGTCCATGAAAATCAGAGACAGTTTGAGAGGAACTGTAGGAATACATTCTCTGGAACAATGGAACATTTCAGTGTCAGTCACGCCAGAGTGCTTGTTAAGCGTTTATTCTAAGCCATTGAGCTGGGGAGCCAGGCTGGCCTGTACACACTTTGACAAGGGCATGGACCCCATCTGTACCCCATGCATGGGCCCCCACTGACCATGGAGCATAGGCCCCTTGAATCCATTGAAAGAACCCCTGATGCATCTCACGTTGGGGTCCATGCCCTGAACCATGGTCCCCCCAAAACCCTGGACTATGAGCCCCCAACCTCATGTATGAACTCCCACCAGTCCTGAATCATTTGTCCCAGTGACCCCAGTGCACAGGCCCTCCTCCATCCCTCCCCAGCTCTGGATCTTGGGTCCCAACTGATCCCCAGACCATGGACTCCCTACCCATCACCATGCATGGGCACCCTGAACCCTGATGTATGTTCCCACCCAGATTCTAGTGCACTTTGACTTTGGAACTTTAAAGAGCTCTGGTCCCCAAACAACCTTAACTATGGAGAGGTGAAAACCAAAGAGGGTTGTGGCAGGAACAGTGTTTGCAGAAAAATAATTACACATTTACGATATCCACTAAGCCCAAAATGTTGTAAGAGCACCTGCAGAGTACAGATTCAGTGTTACAATAGTTTCAAGAAGTTCATGGCTTAGCTCTGCATAAATGCAGCTACCAAGGAGACTGAGAGCAGAATTAGGCAGTTTTTGAGACTGGCTGTCAAGGTTTCAGAGTTGTTGAAGTCTTCCACTAAGTTGCAGTTCATACAGTGGCACATGTGACTCAAGCAGATTCTGTGGCTATTGCAGCAACATGGAACAATTTTGTCTTGAAAAAACGGTGTTTTTATTTTCTGTGGAACAAAAAGCTGCACAAAATCAATTGCCACAACTGCTTTGTGAATTGATGTGTGGGAGTAGCTGTGTTTGCTGCTTGTAGAATTTTGCAGAGTTGTATACCGCATGGTTTGGCAGCTTGTGATAACAGAGACTATACTTTGATACAGCCAGGTCTATTCACGGACTCCCTCAAGAGTCATTTACCAGAGATGACCACTAAGTTGTGTTGGGAACTACCTGAAATCTTAAAGGAGAACAGTCAATGCTAAGAGACCCACACTCAAGTTTGGGGCTGGTTCCAATTTGCACTTTGTGTACAAAATAGAGAATGCCAGATTTGTAACTATACACAGCCAGTGCGTTCTGCCACAGAGGGGTTCTGATTCCCTCTGACTTTGAGAGCGAAGCTCAAGAGGTCTGTGGGAATGAGAACCCCAAGGTAGCAGAACACGTTGATTGTGCATAACATTGCTCATCCTGTATTTTTTATAGTGTTTAGTAATAAAACTGAACTGCCGTGCCATCGTGTAGCTGAACTTCCTGCCCTCCCATTGCGGTTACCTCACTCACTGTCCGTTGTGTGAAATGTGCATGCGGAAGTTCTTTTGCTTTTAAAATGAAACTGACTTGTGCAGCCTGTAGAGGTTGCAGAATGCTGTTGTACAGCAGAAGGGTACAGTCATGCTCCATGACCTTTGAACTGTGGTACGATAGCATTTTGAAAGGGATGGAACTTTACACAGAACAGTGCTCTATTATACACTATAACATTTTTTTTTTACTTACTGTTTACTGTAGTATAGTAGATTGTATCAGTCTAATTTTGCTAACTTCCAGGCTGGCATCTGTAACTATGAGTCCCAGAATCCCCTGCAGGTGACATCAGCGCAGGACTGCAGCAGTGAGTGCCTCAATAGCCTGGACTGCATGTTGGAGCTTTATAAATTCTGATCAGATGTTTTCTGGTCCTGCTTTTCTCCCGGAGCCAACTGCAGCCCTCTGTGACTATACTTAGACCTGAGAGGACAGCAGGACCAGCAAAAAATACCAGAGCTAGGAGTGTAAGATCATGCATCTTGGCAACAAGGACCGGAAGGCGGTATACTGTATGTGTGACTGTTATTTGGCAGTAACAGAACAGGAAAGGGACCTAGGCATCACTATATTAGAGACCTGAAGATGGCAAAGCACTGTGAGAGCACAGTGGCTAAAGGCAGCAGAATGCTGGGCTGCATCAGGAGGGGGGGGTTACTAGTAGGAGGAAGGAGGTCATAGTACCCTTATACACCCATCTGCTTAGGCCGCATCTGGAATATGGGTTCCAGTTCTGGCGGCCATATCTCACAAAGGATGTGGGGAGGCTGGAGCGAGTTCAGAGGAGAGCAGCAGAGATGGTAAAGGGGCTTAGCCACTTGTTCTATGAGGAAAGGTTAAGGGAATGGAACATGTACTCCCTGGAGCAGAGGAGGGAAAGGGGGGGGACATGATTGAGACCTTCAAGTACCTAAAAGGTATAAATCGACTAGAAGCATGGATTGCAGATCGTGGGGGACATTTCAAGGGGAACATTAGGAAGTACTATTTCACAGAGAAAGTGGTGGACAATTGAAATAGGCTCCCTGAGGAGTTGGTTGAAGAAACAACAATGGGAGGGTTCAAAAGAGCATGGGACAGACACAAAGGACTGTTGCGGGTGTGGTGTGGGGGGAGGCATGTCCTAGCAGATAACCAGACAAGTGGGCAGACAAGGTGGGCCTGGCGGTCCTTTTCTGCTGTCACATTTCTATGTATCTATGTACATAAACTCTAACGTGCACTGCAGGCTATTGAATCTCCCACCTCTGCAGCCCTGCTCTGATGTCAGCTGCAGGGGATTCTGGGATTTATAGCTACAGAAAATGTCAGCCTGAAAGTAAGTAAAATTAGTCTGATACAATCCACTATACTACTATAAACCATAAGAAAAAAATGTTTTGCACACGAAGTGCAGATTGTGACCAGTCCCACACTCTTTGTTCCTGTGCAAGAGAATAGAACTGTGTCTCCCACGGCTTGATCCAGTCAGCCTAAATAACTGGAACTGCTACTTTGAAATGAACATACTGGTGTTGTCTGGTGAAATATCACTTCCAGATTTAGCTTCCGTTTGTCTGTAGCAGTTAGTTTTGGGTTGGGACTGCAGGTTGAAGTCCATGATATTCTGTCACTTGGGTGTTTTTATATCAGCTGTTTTTCCCTGAGGGAGAAATGTATTTAATCCAGTCTGGGCAAACCCTGATAAATAAAACAATCACAGTTCCAGTTCAGACCTGGGGGGGAGGGGGGGAATAAATAAATAACAGGAGCAACAATGGACCCTGGCCCAAAAATATATATACAAGTATAGCTAACAAAGGCATGAGCGGACTGTGTGCGGTTAAGACATTGCCAAGCAAGGGAAGCTATTTGCCTGAGTAGTCAGAGTACAGGACTGTGAAGAGGAAATCAAGTGAAGTGTACAGAGGTTAAGAGACTTGCTCAGTATCACAAGGTGAGTAAATGACCATTGTGGGATTCGGACCTGGGTCTCCAGATTCACAGCTCTGCACCATAACTGCTAGAAAGGGAGGATTTTCAAAGCTTATGTGTACATGCAGTTTTCCATTGTGCACAAATTTGGACATAACAGCACCTAGCTTCAGATATATGGGGCTTCTGATGTAAACTTAGGAAGTACCTTTTTTACCTTAGTGTCCACTGAACTACAGGACAAAGCTTGTTCCATTTACTAGGAGAAGGGTGCGTGACCCATCTCCAAATGGTTGGACCACCAACAGCTAAATAAAATCATTGAACGTGACAAAGGAGTGACTTTAAGGCCGCCTCCTCCCCAATGGACTGCTCTGCCTATAGAACTCTGTGTAATGTCTGCAAAAGAGCTACCAGAAATAAAAGCTCTTGCTGCAAGCTACTTCTTAATTCCACTGCCCAAAACCCCATGCTTGTCTAAAAGCACATCAGAAAGATCTAAGGTCAGTTAGGGGATTGTTCCTTCTTTGATATGGTTTTAAACAGTGCAACACCATAGTGAATGTGTTCAACTCTTATTTCTCAGACCTCTCCTCCTACACCCAGACCTTCCCTAATATGCTCTCTTCCACATCTAGTGGTAATACTCTCCCAAGGCCCCCTGGAAATGCTGTACAGACTCCTTTTTATTTTAAATGGGTCAGCTCTGCTGAGACTCATAGACTTCTTTTGCAGATTACGGTTTTCTAAATCTACAGGCTTGGATGGTATAGAGCCCAAACTCCTTAAGACTGCTGGCAAGGATGTAGCCTTCCCTGTCGCTAAATTAATCAATTTATCCATCACGACTAATGTAGTGCCTGGCTTACGGAAACCCTCTCATGTTGATTGTTCCTCTTAATAAAAAAGGGGACCCCAAACTACTGCATAATTATAGGTCCACTGCCATACTCCCTGCTCTGTACAAAATACTTGAAAAGGTGTTGGCTTCACAACTCACAAATTACCTCTCCACCTATGACTTTCTATCCCCTGCACAACATGGCTTTTGGAAATGTCATAGCACTACCACTGCCATCCTCACCCTAACCAGCAGTATTGCCTTAAAGATGGAGACTGGTAAACTCACTAGTGCTGTCTTTATTGCTCTGATAAAGGCTTTTGATCTTGTTGATTAGTCCCTACTCTGTGGCAAACTCGCTAACCTGGGACTCTCGACAACTGCTCTCTCCTGGTTTTGTAACTATCTGGCAAACAGATCCCAGCTAGTGAAGTATAGAACCTCCCTCTCTGACTGTACCCCATCTGTACAGCCAGTTGGTAAGACCACATCTGGAGTACTGTGTACAGTTCTGCAGACCCCATCTCCGCAAAGACATAGACAGAGTGGAGGCTGTCCAGAGGAGGGCAACCAAAATGGTGCAGGGTCTGCATCAGAAGACATATGAAGAAAGACTAAAGGAGCTTAAGATGTATAGCCTCGAGGAAGGGGGGGGGGCATGATAGAAACTTTCAAATACCTCAAGGGAATCAACAAAGTCCAAGAGGGTGGCATCTTTCAGAAAAAGAGATGTGCAAGAACAAGGGGGCACAATTTGAAGATAGAGGGGGGATAGCTCAGAGGTAATGTGTAAAGCTACCAACAGTCCCTATTTTCCCAGGACAGTCCCTATTTTAGACATGTCCCAGTGTCCCCACAGGTTTTGCAAAATATCACTTTTGTCCCTTATTTTGCTTACTTGTCCCAGTTTTGTCCCTCTATTTTTGCCGACTGCTAATCCATGAGTGACAGTTATTTCTGCACCACTGTGGCGCTGCTCGGGCTGGACAGCAGTTTGCAACTTCAACCCCTGTGCTTATGTTGCACTGCAAGCAAGTCAGTGGGAGCACAGTAAATCATGTTCCTTCCTGTTAGATCAGACTGGGTAGTAGTGCAAACAAACACATGTGGACATCTGCCTGCTAGCAGCTGAGATGAACTCCAGACAGAGAAGAGACTGGCAGCAGGGAACTAAGGTACCCAAACCTGATCAGCAGTAGGGAAGTGTGTGAAAACAATTTGGTGTGGTGGTGGGAGTCACTGAAGTGAAGTTTGCTCAGCAAATGAGGTGAGTGTAAGTGGGTTGGATGGGACTGTCAGGAGGAGCAATACTTGCAGCTCGAATGTCTGATCACAATTTAAGGTAGGTTTGCTTCTAACAAACTTTTTGTATATCATGATTGGAGCTTGCTGCAGTAGAATGATGCATTGTTTTAATCTGAATGTTTGCTACTGGTGTTACTGTGGGGTGGCATGGCCAGCGCAAGCAGCAAAATGTAATTGATTGTACACAGCATTGACTGTGGCGGTGCCCATGGGAGTGACACGGTGTGGGGTGGGGGGGGTCATGGTCAGGATGGACCGTCCCAGTTTTAGGCCTTGGAAAGTTGGTAGCTTTAGTAATGTGAGGAAGTATTTCTTCACAGAGAGGGTTGTAGATGCATGGAACGGCCTTCCTGAGGAGGTCGTAGAGTCAAAAACAGTGGGGGAATTCAAGAATGCATGGGACAGACATAAGGCAATTCTAGTGGGGGGATAGAAGGAAGTAGGCTGTTGGTTAACTAGGATCTGCAGCTTATCTGTTAGGTAGGGAAATGGGCAGACTAGGTGGGCCAAGCAGTCCTTATCTGCCATCAGATTCTATGTTTCTGTCTCTGGTGGGTGTTCCTCAAGGTCCACTTCTGTATGATCTACACATAAACACCATAAACTAATGCCTGTCCCACCATTCTGCAATTCTCTACACTGATGACCTGGTCCTTTGTACCGGCTCCAATAGTATTGATCAGTTTAACCAATGCTTAATGTCTGATCTACAGTCTGTGCGCACTTGGTTGTCTGCTAACAAACTGATTCTGAACATGACTAAAATGCAGTACGTCAGCAAGATTAAGATCATGCCTGTCTCCTCTATCCATAGCTTACCGCAACAGTACCGTAATCCTCTCGGTCTCCTCCTTCATATACCTTGGAGTCACACTTGACCCATTGCTAGATTACACATCTCATGGGATTCCGCAGATCAGTTAACTCCATGCTGGGCATCTCCTACAAAGTGGGTGGTAACCTCACTCCACCAGCCTGCCATTCCATCACCAGTGGAATGCTCCTCCCCAGGCTCCTTTATGGTGCTCCTGTTTTCTCAACTGCCTCTAAATCTACTCTCCTTAGGTTGGATATTACATACAACAATATTTGTCATTGTGCATTGGCACCTAACCTGCTCATTCATTACTGTTCTCTTTGACATGCTAGGTTGGCTAACCCCCGTACTCCCTTCAGGATCATAGCTTTTGGGGGCAGGGGCGTGATCTTTAGCATTATGCATAGTGGAATACCCAAATCCCTTGCCACGCTGTTCAAACCGGTGAACAGTGTCTACTGCCTAAGGTCAGGTGACAATGCACTGCTGGCTGTCCCTAAGATTAGAACACACACTGGTGGATCATCCTACACCTATGCTGTCCCTAAGCTATGGAATTGCATACCACCTGACATTCCTCTCCATCCCGCAGTGTCTACTTTTCATCTCAGATACCATAGATATCTCCTTAGCTTGGCATGCTGCACTTGCCACAGAACTTGAAGTAATCTCTGTGTGGCACTTACATATGTTTATGTATATCCAGTGGATCCAGTGTTGCTCTGTTATCAAGGTACTTACACATCCTTTATGTTGCTTCACATTGATGGATGCTGTTCCTAAATTTTCCCTTCCTGTGACATGATGTTTAATATATTGCTTCCCTTCCTTGTTCACTGTACTACGAAGCTTTCCTTATGTTATTCTACCTCTTCACAGTCTCTTTTTGTACTGTTCACCATACTGATGATTTTAATTGTATTGCCTTGCATGTATTCTCCTTCTCTGTTGTAATGCCATACCTTTTCCCCTCACTGCCTATTGTATTACAGCATATTCTAATGTATGTATTCACCTTGTATGGAATCTATTGTGTAATCACCCGGGTTGTACCTGTACATAGGCATTGTTTGCCTAGCATGCTTACCTGGTTAACTAACAAACTAAATTAAAAAAATGCCTCTATGTCCAATTTTCAAAGTTAAGGCAGAGTTAAGTCCAGTTCTTAAAGCTCGGACATAGTTATGTCCACTTTGCAAACTTCAGATATACAGCGGTTGTTCCTGGACACATTTGTCAGACCAAGTGTCACCTGGTCTATTATTGACATCCAATCTAGCCATTACTTATCCAGCATTTTATGTAAGCTATACAGAACAGCATGAAATACTGCAAGTAAATCCAGCCTTTGAAAATAGCTCCAGTTAGGAAGACCTGAGGGCTAAATTTCCCTTCAAATGGGTTAAAAATAAATTTAAATATCTGGGAATACAAATTCCTAGACAATCAACCCTGTTATACAAATTTAACTACGAAACCTTAAATCAACAAATAATGGCTAACTTGAATAGATGGAGACTACCTCCCCTAACATTCTCAAATAGAATAGAAACAATCAAAATGAATGTTCTTCCAAGATTCCTTTTTTTATTTACTAACCTTCCTATCCCGGTCCCAAAAAAAGACTGGAAAGACCTTAAAAAAAGGCTTGCAAATTTCATCTGGCTGGGTAAACGCCCAAGAATCCAATGGGAAATACTAACAGAGGAAAAAACCAAAGGGGGGGGATGGGGTTGCCTGATTTCCCCAAGTATTACCTAGCAGCACAGTTACTACGGATTATTAAAATGTTGATGACGGGGAAGGCTCATGGCTGGCTGGAGATGGAGCAGCCAGAGGGAGCGCTGGCTCCGCTACATATCCTGCCTTGGTTAGTCCAACCCAGAGACCTGAAAAATATAACCAACAACTTCACAAAACATACATTGTCAAAATGGCTAGAAGCAAGACAGGAATGGGAGATAGTACGTCCTATATGGAATTATCTTCTGCTCTCATTTCTTCCTGATTTTCCCATTTCTGGAGGTGGTAAGTGTTTTTTTAGATGGCTAACAGCCTGGCTTATATATCCACACCAGTTCTTGGAGGGGAATCAGGTAAAATCCTTCCCACAAATGCAAGCGGAATTTAATTTAACCCAAGCTGACCTGCTTAAATACTACCAATGTACACATTACATCACCACAACTATTGGCCTCACAGAATTATCACAGGGACCATCGGCCCCTATACAGCTAACACATCATAGAGGCATAATGAGGGAAACCAGATCTTATATATCACAGATGCAGCATATAAGGTATTAATGGAAGATAGAGGAACCTTGGCGATACAAAGATCTGAGCAAAAATGGGAAGGGGAAGCAGAGCTTAATATCCCACACAAAGCATGGCAAAATGTCTGGATGGGCATCCACAAAACCACTAATTCTTCCGTGTGGAGAGAGAATTCTGCTGGGAAATAAACACCCGATTTTTCATAACCCAAAATATATCACACCACTACTCTCCTCTAATCTCTAACAAATGTTGGAGAAAATGTGGACATACAGGTACACACTACCATATATTTTGGGAGTGCCCTAGGATTGCCCCTTTTTGTCAAGAGGTTACCCAGAACATTGCTGAGATGTTGATACTTTCCAGTCAGTAACAATTTCCGAATTTAGTCTTGGGACTTCTCCCAAGGGAAATTACAACCTCCACGGGGAAATACCTTTTCTATGTTCTGATTGCAGCAGCACTTAAGATGCTAACTCAACATTGGTTGAGGGAATCACCCCCCTCTGTTGATAATTGGTACAAAAACATCAACCAAATCAAGGAGAAGGAGGCCGTCACGGCATTACTTAGATTGATGGTAGACGAATTCAGTTCCAGATGGCTCCCCTTCTTTGGCCATATTGAAAGAAGGGAGGGAACATCAGTTTTGGAACAGCTCCTTCACTCATAAGGACAAAAAAGGTAAATTTTTTTTTTTTTTGGAGTGGTAAAGTGTTGGGGTGAAGCTTTCCCTACTCCCTTATGATTAAAGATATCCCTCTCTAGAATTGGCTGGTGTGGGGCTTATCCCCCTTTTGTATTAAGTTTAAATGCCACTGTCTAGGTTTAGCCTAAAGAACAATTATAACTGTTAGAAATACGATTTTAAAAAAATGCACATAGAAACGGTTTTAGAGCTGAAACTGCTTATTTAACTGGAACAGTTAAGAAAAACCCCTATAAATGAAATGTAGAAAGGAGGGCAGTATTTAGGTCAGACAGAGGATCTCCTGGAATTGTGAGACACTTCTTTGGGTCTATGCCGCGTTGAGGCTGGATGTAATCTTTGATTTCCTCTTCATCAAAATCTTCCATCTAAATCTCTGATGATTGGTAACCTGAAAGATAATTACTGATATTAACTAATGCCTAGCTGATATGATGTCTAATGTATTACATGTTTTAAACTGCCTTTATTTTATATATAGGCCCTTATATGTGGTCAATATATTGTACCTATTCTATTCTGTACCCAATAAAACAGTTTTGAAGTTCGAAAATAGCTCCAGTTAGATAGAACATGGTCTAGACATACCACGGCAGATCCTGACATTGACATAACTAGGAGATGTGTCCATTTCATAACTTCTGAAAATCTACAACCCCCCCCCCAACCATGTCCATAGTGTTTACTACTTGCTGCAGTTATCAGCAGAATGTCAGGCTGTTGTAGCCATTGATCTAAAGGGAATGGGTACCCACTTCCCCTTTAACCGAAAAGGGCAGGAGGAAAAAAGGGATTAAAATGAAAGTTCTACTCAACAGACCTGTGTCAGGAAGTGCACCTTGAAAGAGTTGAGGAGAATAGTTGCCGATCTCTTACTGCTTCATCAGCAGCCACTTCCTGATGAGGCCCCCCTTGACCAAACTATTTTTCTCTTCCTTTTTATAATATGTTATTTTCCTCCGATTGGCCTCCTGTAAGTGTGAACTGCCAGTTTTTCAAGCGGGTCCTAGTGGGGGTGTTGTAGCAGATAAGTTGTTGCAGAATGGAGATAATGATTCATACTTTATCTGTTTTGGGGGCTTTGGTCCTACAAGCATACAAAAACGGAAAGAAAGCAGGCCATTTGGTTTATTGAGTTTTCAACCACGGATTCAATGAGCACAGGCATTTATTCAGGAACAAAAGAGCATGGCACCAACTAGAGACCCTAGGGGTACCAGAAAGCAGCAGCAGCAGTATTTTTTATTTGGCAAAAAATGTCATCACTTACGGTAGTTTGTTTTTCACCAAAAACTGTATTTCTGACATCCTTATTAGTTCAGCCTCAGGATATGTTTGATTTTCTCAAATATTTTTAAAATGCTTTGAGCTGTCCCAGTGACCTGGTTTGGGAGGGACTTGGGTCACACAGAGGTCGGCTGCAGGTGGGGATCGAGTGTCTCATGGACAGCTCTCCTCTTCCAGGAAAGTGGGTCTAGCTACACAGCTCTTTAACTGCCACCAAGCGGAGGACTGGGGCAGCAGAACAGCACAAGGGGAGGGCCTCTAGCACACACAAAGCGAGTTAATGCCTCCACATGCATATGCACTGATGTCGCGGCATGCCAGGCTGCCTAGGGGAAGAACAGAGAGGAACTCCACAACTGAGCAGGATGATGGCTCGGCCCACCACAGGCCCCACACCCACTGACTAGAAACCTCCTCTGGAGCAAGTTGGGATTGTGCTGCAGATGGGTCTGGCCAGCCCCCAAGGCACCGGCACAAGAGGCAATTCATGGGCGATAGGCCAGAGGAGAGAAAAGCCATAGAGATGGTGGGGGGATGGGGGTGGGTGGACTGTAGCCCAGTGAGGGCCAGTCCACGACAAGGAACAGAAAACTCTTTATCAAAAAAAATAATAATTATACTTTTTATGACTAATTTTGTTAAGTCATTAAAGATGGCAGTCACTTGTAATTTTTACAATTCACTTCCGCTGAGGTTACTTGTTGAATGCACATACTAGATTCTCGCTGTGGATGTACTAGGGTGATGGGTGTTACCACACGTTTCTGATGGTAAAGAGTATGCCATTGTCCGAATATATTTAATTTTTGCCTGGCAGGCATGGCACAGAAGTTAAAAACTTTGAAATCCTGTATCCTAGTTTAGGAATGAAAGAAAGCAAAACAAAATGGGTATGTTGATGTTGTATTTTTTCTTTCATGTTGTATTTTCATCTTCCCTGGCCCCCTTCGACACCAGACCATCCACCCTGTCACCCACCATCCCCAGTGCTTACTTGGTTCCTAAGGTTCCATATGGATTGCACACCAAGCCCGCTCCCGTAGCAGGGTCAGGGAAGGGAGGACCATCTGTCCCACCCTCAGTGACCCAATCCAGAGCTGGAAACAGGGCCCGACCAGAGGTGTGGGTTCTGTGGCAGGCTGGCTGGTGTCACCCTGCCAGGGGGTCCTCCTTAGTTTCTCCCTTGCTCCAAGGTGTACATCATGTGCAATGATGCACACATATTGTGCTAATGCACAGCACGCTGTCTGAATCCTTGCCAGGCCCTCCAGCCATTACTACTGCTGTATCACCTAGCCTCCGTTATGTAGCAGGCAAGCAACAGTATGCACTGTACCCCTCCTCCAAGGAGGAGACCTTTCTATGGACACTTGTTCCCCCATCTGTGAGTGACCCGAGTCCATTCCCGAACCTGGGTCTCCAGCATGGCAGGCAGTAGCTCTATGCTGTGCCACTGGGCTGGCCGATATATTGATGTTTTTTGCCAGAAAAACATTTTTGCTGATGCAAACTACATGGTGACCAATAAAAACTGCTGCATGAAGACCCCAGTGTGTGACACACTGGTGTGTCTCCTTTTTATTCTGTGGGTGAGTCCACTGGCATTATCTACTGGCATTGTAACTGGTTACATTGTTGCAACAGCTTTTTTCTGCACTTCAAAAATAATGTGCACACTGACTCTCTTGTTTCTGACTGCTATTTTGTTTACGCTGTGCACACCTGTCACTACTTGGTGCAGTCTGTGTTTGTTTTGAAAGAATTCCTCATTCCTCTAGATACTGATGCAGCCTTCATTTGAAGCCACAGATGCTTTCAGTTGATGCTACTCAAAGAAGAAGAAATGGAGGCCACCCTGATGGCCCAGTGCGGGTGACCTGAATGCGGAACCAAGCTCGGGTTGCTGACTTGGGTGCCAGCTCAGATTGAAGTAACTGCCATAGGGCAACATGTCTCAGTCTGGGAGGGTTGGCGGTGGGTTTTAGCACCACAACAATCCCTGCAACTGGGCCAGGGAGCTTGCTGTCACTGTAAAGATCTGTGAGTGTTCAAGATCATTAAGGTATGGTCTACACTAAGGGGAGCAGGGAGGGAGGAAACAGTGGGAGAAAAACTGGGAAGAACCCCCTATCCATCCGTCTCAATGTAGTTTGTGGATTATCACGAACCACAGGGTTACATATTATTAAACATCCTCTCAGCCAACTGAATCACAGTTAAAATGTGCAATACAATTCAGCTATTTGTGAGTGGCAAACTATGAGGAAAAGACCATTTTAAGCATTAAAGCATGGAAGATACTGCCTGAGAAAAATGTGTGGACAGCAATGAGAAACCATAAAACCTTTGTTTAAAGATTGTACTACGCCTTGGATATTTGGATACGTGCTGCTAATGTAATATATATAATGTAATAGCAAGACTAAAACTATGCTGTTCTCCAGCTCCCAAAATAGGCACAGAACTTACCCTCTTTCTATCATCAATGAATAGGGCTCTCCCCTGGAGCTAGTTCAGCTCTTTAAATATCTGGGGATGACTATTGACAGTACGATGACCTATGCCTATCACATTGACAACATTGCTAAGGCTGTTAACACCCGCATTGGGCTACTTTATAGGCATAAACAATGTTTGAACCCAGAGGCTCTTAACCTGGCCATTCAAAGCTCTCTTGTCTCGCTTATTGATTACGGCTTACCAGTCTATGGATCAGCTACTGAAACAACTCTTTGCCGCATCATAGTTGCACTCAACAAAGCAGGCCGGCTCCTTACTGGCTCAGCCTGTCTGTCCCATACCTGTGACATGTACGCTCAGGCTAACTGGCTCCCATTCAAAGGTAGACTCGTACCAAACATGTTTGCTGTCCAAAAAAGTAAGCTTAGGCAAAATGCCCCCAGGAGTCCAAAAGCTTATTACCCTCACTTTCAACCGTCGTTGCACCAGAAGCTCTACTAGCCAGATTTTTAATATACCCAGCTGTCGCACTTCTCTGGGACAAAGGTCCTTTGCCTACTGTGCCCCGCTAAGGATGAACTCGCTGCACCATGACATCACTTCAGCATCCACCTTGGGCTCCTTCAAGGTCAAACTTAAGCAACAGCTTCTCAGTTGTCTACCCCTAGTGACATGATATTAAATGGTGTACACTGTAATTACTCAAACACTATAGCAAACTCTTTCAATCGAATGTTCTTGGATCTGACTCGGTACACCTCCTCCTTCCCATCACCTCAGACAGTCTCTCTGTCTTCTCCTGCTCCCCAGTCATCTACCCCCTGCTCTCCCACCAGTGAACAGCCTTACAATCCCCCATTCCTTTTCAAGGCAATTTCAAGATTTGAAGTCCTAAAGCTACTGCAGACTATCTCTGTCAACACCAGCTTTGGCTTGGATACCCTAGAGCCTTGGCTCCTGAAACTTGTGACACCTTTTATTGCCTCCTCTCTGGCTAAAATCTTCATGTTGTCTCTCTCCTACAGCCAAGTTCCTGACCTCTGGAAAATTGCCCATGTAATGCCTGTTTTGAAAAATGGGGATCCTAAGGAGATCACTAACTACTGGCCTATAGCCATCCTCTCGATCTTAAGTAAAATTCTAGAAAAACTAGTTGCAACTCAAACCATTGACTACCTAACAAAGTATATCCTTCTCTCGGACACTCAGCGTGGTTTCTGGAAAGTTCATAGTACCTCCACAGCCCTTGTTAAATTCACAACTGATACGCTTACCAACATGGATGCTGGTCTACTAACAGGGGCAGTTTTTATAGATCTTACTAAGGCTTTTGATCACACTGATCACCCCCTGCTTCTCTCTACTCTTTGCAGTCTGAGCTTTTCACCCTCAGTAGTTGACTGGTTCAAAAGCTATATATCAAACAGGACTCAAATTGTGAAATTTAACTCCTCCCTATCTGATAGAGCTATTATCAACATTGGGGTCCCCCAGGGCTCTATCCTGGGACCCCTTCTTTTCTCACTTTTTATCAATAATTTAGCTGAGATTCTTCATTCATGCTTGTCTATTCTCTATGCAGATGATCTCGTCCTCTATTCAAGCTCTGACAATGTCACCAGCATAAACGCATCCCTTTCCTCTGACTTCACTAATGTACAAAACTGACTGTCTGCCCATAAGCTTGTACTTAATGCTAAGAAAACACTAGCCATGCTACTTGGCTCTACCCCTAAGCTCAGGGCTTGTCAAACTTCCCTGCTGGTACGAGACTCAGGTGGTGCACAAATAGAGTGTGTGACATCATTTAAGTACCTGGGAGTTCTCTTGGACCAATCCCTTGACTTCAGTCTACATATACAGTCCACTTGCAAAGCAGCGAATGCAAAACTAGGAGTCGCTTATAAGACTAGCTTTATGCTAACTCCCTCTGCTAAGCTGGCTATTGCCAGGGGCATCCTTCTCCCTGCCCTCACATATGGTGCTCCCACCTTTGCTGCAGCATATAAAACTAGCCTTCATAAATAGGATGTAACATATAATAATATCTGTCAGTACACCTCCTCGTCACCTCGTCTTAAGCACCACTGCCAACTTTATAGTGACCTGGGCTGCCTCTCACCCTCTGCCTGCCAACAGTACTCACCTGGCTCCCTGATTGACTCAATAATCAAAAATCAGACTCCTACAGTGCTCGCTATGATGCTTGTACCTCAAACCTCCTCCTATGGACTGCGTTATATTATGTTATTTGGTTGTATCTATCATTTTTACTGACTGTTCGACCTATCCTATATGTAATTTTCCTGTACTTATGCTATGTATTTGTCAATGATTGTTGTACTGTCCCGGGTTGTGCCTGAAAATAGTAATTTCATGGCTAGTGCACTTACCCGGTTAACAAAAACAAACTAAACTGATGCCAGTTGTGACTGCTTCCAGTAACCTTCCTTCTGTGACCGGCACTTATTCTAACCTTATGCTATCCTGACCTTATGCATAATTCTTCTCAGTATGTAAATAACTGTTCTAAGTTGCTAATCATTCTCCTTTCACATTTCCTCTTGATCCCTTCCACTCTTTCCCCTCACCCCTCTATGGCTTTCCCCCATCCCCCTTCCCCCTGTTATATCTCCTGAGCTCCCTTGCTCACTTTAAAATGCTTTGTCACATACCTTCTCACCTCTGACGAGGCCCCTGGGCTGATGCCGTCCCTTACCTTGTTGATTATTAGATATTAGGCTGAGTCTGTTCTCATTTTCCTGTAAAGGGTCGTTTCATAAGACCCCACCCCCTCTAATATGACCCCTTGAATTCCAGGTTTTAATCAGATATGCACCATGGCATATGTTGTACAATGCCACAAGTACTGGAACTTCTCTAGTTATACACTCTTGTAATGTCTTGTATAATTCCTGGTTTTGTTTGTTCTCCGTCTCATACTTTTCCAATATGTATTGTTTGTCTTACGTGGAACCTATGAAATGAGCTTGTTCTCAAGGGTGTTATCTGAAATTTCAATAAATAAATAATAAATAAATAAAATAATGTCAGACCCATGAGATTCTGAATTTTGGATACGTTCACCCAGCTATGCCAACATATAATACTGAGACTGTGACAATACAGAATTTTTTGCTTGCATTGTGTATTACCTGTGGCAAGCAAGATGTCAGTTCACAATACAAAGTAAAGAGATGAGCCATGAGACAGTATTATATTTAGTGACATCCTCTGTAAGGGAAGTGTGTGTGGTCATCGAGGCCCATACCCCCCACAAATTGCTCCCTGTGGCAGGGACAGAAGGGGAGAGCCGTCCCCCCCCCCACCCGGGAATCCTGTGTGCAGTTTGGGGGTCCAGCGGACCGGTGACAAAGCAGGACAAAGGGCAGTCAGGCAGGGCTTCATGAAGCCCACAACCACCATTTTGCTCCATAATTTTTCCCTGCCATGGTGGCCATAAGTGTGTGTGCGTGGAGGTGTGCACACCTTGTGCAACTGCGGCACCTACACTATGCTGCTTAGTTCTGGCACTGCCACCCGGCCTCCACCAGAAGGCAGCCATGGAGCGAGACAATACCCCCCCAAGGAAGGGAGAGCAGTCCACTGGATGCTCGAACCCCTCCCTTCCCACTGACCATCTGGCAACCTGTGCTTGTTCATGTACATGGGTTACCATTGTGGTGCGAGGTATGACAACCAGAGCCTCAAACCTCAGCGCCACCGGGCCAGCCTACATAAAAGGGATTTTTAAAGAAAATATATCTGTAAAAAAGGAGTAAATAAAGAATATAAAAAAAGGAGGGCTACAAATAAGATTATAAGAGTGATCCCACCCCCAATAGTCCAGTAGTAGCTTAGGTTGCTATATCAGGAAACAGGCCAGGCTGAGGTATCTGCTATATGGCAGCATGCCTCAGTCGCATAAGATCAGTGGTGGGATCTGGTGCCACGGTGACCCCTGTGATTAGGCCAGGGACCTCTCGGTGCAAGGATGCTGTGTGCACGCGAGGTCACTAAAGGCACTACCCACACCATAGGGAGGATGGAGGGCTTATGGGAGAACACCATTAAGTAACCCCTGTAAGCTCTCCCTTCCCCATGGTGGGAGGGCTTACAGGAGACCACCAGGAAATTTCCACCCCCTCCGCTGGCCAAATGACAGCAGAAATGCCTGAACAGGGTATATCCCTGACTGTGAGGGTATAACCCTGGGGTGACAGCAGGGATTTTTTTCTATGCAGGTGTTTATCCTCCTGGGTGCACCATGGCGGCTGGCTCCACCCATCCCTACCACTCCCATCTGTCTACTGTCCTCTGGTCTCATTGAGCCCCATACCCCTACAAATTGCTCACCATGGCAGGGAAGGGGAGGGCCATCCTCCCCCCACCTGGGAACCCTGCATGCAGTTTGCAGGTCCAGCAGACTGGCGACAGAGCAGGACGAGGGTAGGCAGGGCATCATGAAGCCCGCGGCCACCATTCTATATGTACTTTATTGTGCTTTTTCCATTTTTCTCCCAAGCCCCGATCCCCTGTCTTGGACACGCGGGCACATGTGGAGGCATGCAGACTCCGCGTCTCACGGCGCCCTCCTTACATGTCGCCTCCTTCGCCTTTGCTAGCCTCCGGACCTCCATCCAGTGGCAGCAGGACTCTGGGGGGGCGGCGACCCCCCCCAGGAAAGGAGAGCTGCCTTCCAGCTGGTTAATTCTGCTCCTACCCTCCCTCACCCCTATGCCAGCACCCCGATGACCCGAGTCTGTTCCCAAACCCGGGTCAACAGCATAGCATGAGGTAAGGTATCCAGCGCCTCAGCCCTCAGCACCACTGGGCCAGCTGTGACCACCATTTTCCTCCATAATTTTTCCCAGTCATGGCAGCCGTAAGTGCATGCCCATGGATGCGTGCACATCTTATGCAACTGCAGCCCCTACACTGTGCAGCTCAGCTGTGGCACTGCCACTCAGCCTCCACTAGAAGGCAGCCATGGAGCGAGACAGCAAATCCCCCTTTCCAGGGAGGGAAGAATGATCCGTCGGATGCTTGATCCCATCCCTTCCCACCGACCCCCCCAGCAGCCCGTGCTTGTTCACGTTCATGGGTTACCATTGTGGTGCGAGGTATGGTGTCCAGAGCCTCAAACCTCAGCACCACCAGGCCAGCCTACATGAAAGGGATTTTTAAAGAAAATATATTAATCTGGAAAAAAGGAGGAAATAAAGAATATGAGAAAAGGAGGGCTACAAATAAGATTATAAGAGTGAGTCTACCCCCAATAGTCCAGTAGTAGCTTAGGTTGCTACATCAGGAGACAGGCCAGGCTGAGGTATCTGCTATGTGGCAGCATGCCTCAGTTGGGTAGGGTTGGCGGTGGGATGCCGTGCCACGGTGACCCCTTTGATTGGACCAGGGACTTCTCACTGCAAGGATGCTGTGTGCGTGCAAGGCCGCTAAAGGCACTGCCCAGACCATTGGGAGGATGGAGGGCTTATGGGAGAACACCAGGAAGTAACCCCTGTAAGCCGTCCCCCTCTTCCCATGGCAGGAAAGCTTACAGGAGAGCACCAGGAAGTATCACCCCCGCTGGCCAAATGACAGCGGAAATGCCAGAACAGGGTAGATCCCTGACTGTGAGGGTATAACCCTGGGGTGAAGGCAGGGAGATGAGGCAGATGTTATATGAAAAAAAAAACATTGTAAGAGTATCGGTAAATGGCTGGGTCACTTTTACATTTAGTTACTTGGATATTTGCGAGATCTGTTTTAGTATGTATGGCATATGTATTCATACTTTTTGTATAAACTGATGTTTATTTTAAATAAAACACTTCTCCATCTCGTACAAGAAGTACCATGGGTACTGTGGCCTCCATCTGGACAACACCAGAGATGGGTAAAATGGACCTCTGTTAAATGTTTCATCCAGAGGACAGCACACTGCATACTCTCCTTAACTCAAGGATACCTAAACAATAATGACTGAACAACCAGGCCTTTCCATGGGAGTAACATTTGGCTGGGGGTGTTGGGGTCAGTAACCCCAGTGAGGGTGCTAAGCCCATGGAAAGGCCCCATGTTCTAATAACATTATTGTCAATATAAGTGTAATTGCATTAGTAAGGGTAAAAACAATTTTTTTTGAAGAAACCAGGCCTTGTTGACTCACACCCTGTTCGTCATCACAGTAATCCGCACCACTTACTACATTAGTCCATTAGGCAGTCTGGCTGGAAATGTAAACTTTTTTTTCCTCTTTTTGTAGTGTAGACCTGAATGAATTGCCTGGCTTAGGCTGCCACCAGAAAGATCTGTGTCGGCAGCACAGCTCAACGGTACTGAAATTAGTGTGGCAGCTGGCACAGATCAGTGGTATGGGTAACACTTCAGCATCCACGAGCAACAACCAAGATAGCAGTAAGTACATACAGCTGTGCAGTGGAACAGGAGGCTGATGGAATGCACCAGACTTAGTAACACAATGTGAGGCAGACTTTCAACCTCCAATACCTTCCACCCCACCCTGGTATATTTACCAGAATGAGATATATGGGGCAGCAGGGATTTTCCAAGGTGGCCTAACATATTGCAAGTCACCAAACTGGGGCGAAAAATGTCATTGTTTGTATGGATGCAATTGTACTGCTGCACACAGCCGAATTAAAAAAAAAAAACAGTGCTCACATGGAAACATAGAATTTGACGGCAGATAAGAACTGCTTTGCCTAGCCAGTCTGCCCATTTTCCCTACCTATTTTAATATCGTAGATCCTACTTGATCTCTGACTTGGCCCTCCCTTCCCTCATAATTAAGGTTCCCTATGCCTATCCCATGCATTCCTGAATCCCATCACAGCTTTCACCCCCACCAACTCTGCTGGAAGGCTGTTCCAGGCATCCACTACTCTCTCTGTGAAGTTCTTCCTTATGCTTCCCCTCAGTCTACCCCCCCCAGCTTCAGAGCATGTCCCCTTGTTCTTGAGCATCTTTTCTGCTGAGAAACACTTCCCTCCTATACCATATTTATACCCGTGAGGTATTTGAAAGTATCTGTCATATCCCCCCTTTCCCTTCTTTCCTCCAGGGTGTACATATTGAGGTCCTTTAGTCTCTCCTCATATAGTCTCTATTGTAGACCCTGCACCTTTTTTTGCCCTCCTCTGGACTGCCTCTGCTCTGTTGATGTCCTTCTGGAGATGTGGTGTCCAGAACTGGACACAGTACCCTAGGTGAGGTCTCACCAGTGATTTATACAGTGGTGTCACCACCTCCCTTTTTCTGCTGGAGATACATCTCCCTATGCACTGTAGCATTCCACTGGCTCTCCTCACAGCCTTGTCACACTGTTTGACCACCTTTAGGTCCTCAGATATGATTACCCCCAGGACTTTTTCCTGTTTGGTGGTCGCCAGTACCACTTCCTCCATCTTGTACTCAGCCCCTGGGTTTCTATGCCCTAAGTGCATGATTTCTTTTTGCACTTCTTCGCATTGAAACTTAGTTGTCATATTCTTGAGCACTCCTCAGGCTTTCCTAGATCCCTGTTCATCCCCCCCAAAAAAAGTGTCTACCCTATTGCAGATTTTAGTGTCATCTGCAAAAAGGCACACCTTCCCATCTAGTCCCTCTGCAATGTCACTAATAAATACATTAAAGAGGACTGGTCTCAGTACTGAACCTTGTGACACCCCGTTGGTCACCATCCCTTCCTCAGAGTGAACTCCGTTTACCACTACCCTCTGATGCCTATCCCCCAACCAATTCCTTACCCAGTTTATCACCTTGGGACCCACCCCCGGGCTGCCCAGCTTGTTTACTAGTCACCTACGTGGAATGGTATCGAAGGTCTTACTGAAATCAAGGTAGGCCACATCCACCGCTCCACCCTGATCTACTTTCCTGGTTACCCAGTCAAAGAAATCTATCAGATTTGTTTGACGTGACCTCCCCTAGTGACTCCATGCTGCCTCAGAGCCTGTAAGTTGTTGGTATCAAGATATTCCACAGTCCTTTCCTTCAGCAGTGATTCTATTAATTTCCCCACCACTGAAGTCAGGCTGACGGGCCATTAATTTCCAACTTCCTCCCTGCTACCACTTTTATGAAGTGGGACAACATCTGCTCTCCTCCAGCCATCTGAGACCACTCCCGTCTCCATTGAGTGGTTGAACAGGACTGTCAGAGGTGCAGCCAGCACCTCTCTGAGCTCCTTCAATATCCTTGGATGTATCCCATCTAGCCCCCACTGCCTTGTCCACTTTAAGGTTTCCAATTTCCTTCAGGACTCTCTCCTCTAAAAATGGATTAGTGTCCACCTCCCTTTCTTCAATGCTCATGTCACTTAGCTGTGGTCCCTCTCCTTCCCCTTCCTCCATGTACACTGAACAAAAATATTTGTTCAGGGTGCCTCCTTTTTCCTGGTCCCCCTCCACACATTCCTCCCCTTCCCTCCTTAGCCTTACAACCCCTCCTCTGATTTTTCTCCTTTTGCTTACATATCTGAAAAATGTCTTATCTCATTCAGGCCTAGCTATGCCTGCAGGTGGCATCTGAAAGCATAGCCACTCAGGCCAATAACGACTATAGATGTACTCGGCTGACTTTCACTCACGCCTGGAAACATCCTAGGAAGTCAGCAGTTTTTACCTAAATATTAAACAAACCGAATTGCTTGGAATTGATTGCATAGCACCATTAGAAAGGTAATTTTGTACTGAACAACTTAGCTGCTGATACTTTGCGTCTATCATGTATACTTTAGGAGTTATTCACATTTGTTTAAGGTATGGTGTGCATAGTTAACATTTATCTCTCAAACCTCACCTAAGCACTTTGAATAAATCTAAAAAAAAACAAGGTTTTTGGTATTTCAGCTAGTATAAAATAAAAAACAAATTGATTGCATAACACCGTTAGAAAGGAAATTTTGTACTGAACAACTTTATCACATACTTTGTGTCTATCGTGTATACTTTAGGAGTTATTCACATTTGTTTATGGTATGGTGTGCATGGCTGGCATTTGAGTCTCAAGCCTCACCTAAGCATCTTGAAAAAATCTGGAAAAAAACACAGTTGCTTGGTATTTCAGTTAGTATAAAATAAAAACCGAATTGATTACAGTTGATTGCATAGCACCACTGGAAAGGTAATTTTGTGCTGAACAACGTTGCTAGTCGTACTTTGTATGTAGCACTTATGGTTCAAGAGGTATTCACATTTGTTTGTGGCATGCTGATTATGGCTTGATTTTGCTTAGAAAGGCCCAGGAAGCAGTGCTAAGAGTATGCAGGACACAAGTGGTGGAAGTCTCAAAGAGCTCTTTTGGTGTGAATGAGTTATACCCTTTCTTTGCTGCATGTGCTATTTTCTCCTCTGTTTACGCTCTTGCACTCCTGACTGCTTTCCCTGCCTCCCTTTGCATCTCGTGATTCACCTCCCTATCCTCCTCCCTCTGTGTCTCCTTATACTTCCTGAATGCTAACTTTTTTGCCCTTACCTTCCCAGACACCTCCTCTGAGAAACATAGCAGTCTCTTATTCCTCTTACTTTTGCTTACTTGCCTGATGCAGAGCTTTGTTGCCTTACCTATAGCCCCTTTTAGTGTTGCCCACTGTTCCTCCACTCCACCAGTGTCTCCCCCCCAGGGCATCCCTGAGGCATCCCCCCATCTTTGTAAAGTCAGCCCTCCTGAAGTTCAGGACCCTCGCCTTAGTGTGGTTCGATTCTGGCTCAGTAGTCATATTGAACCACACTGTATGGTGATCACTGGACCCCAGGTTGTCACTCACCTCAACATCTTCAATGCTGTCACCATTCATGAGTACCATGTACAAAGCTGCTCCCTCATGAGTGGACTCCCTTAGAGTTGCCTGAGAAACACCCCCTGCAGGGAGTCCAGGATGTTCCTGCTCCTGGCTGAAGCTGTAGCTGGGATACTGCAATCCACATCCAGCATGTTGAAATCCCACCAGTGGCACCTCCCCCAGTAGTCACTGTCACAAACCTACTCAGCAGGTCAGGCCCTCTGCTCTCACAGTGCCAACCTCCAAGCGTAGTCTTGTGAACAGTTAGCAGAACAGGGTAACCCACCTGTCTGTTTTGTGGGTTTGAATCAAACTTTGTTCTCAGGTTCTGGAGGGATTCAAACTGTGAACCTCTTGCTAGTATAACCAATGTACAGGCTCAGATAATTCTGCTGTTTAGTGGGGGGGGCAGATATCTTTTGCCTATGGGCACCTAACCAAGCATAAAAAAATGAACCCTTAAAACTCTATTAAAGACCTCAGAATAAACTCTTACCTTTTCCCAGTTTGGTAAAACCAGTATGCTTTGTACAGTGTCAACTTTAACCATGTATGCTTCACTTGTCAAGAAAAGAATTTCAAAGGCACATCAAGTAGTCTCTAAAGTAGAGGTTTACTTAAATATAGATAAAAAAAATGTAACATGTAAATACAGAATCATATATCACAAAACATACAAATCACTTAAACAAAACAGGTTTAAAAGTACAGACAAAATCTCCTACCACAGTACACTTAGAATTGTCTTTTCTAATGTATACTTATCTCCTAACAGTGCCTGATGTTGCTTTATCAGAGTCCCAACATGTGTGTTAGTGGGAAACAGAATACTGTTTTTAAAACTGGCTTTGCCAACCTCTTTGCATGAGGTCACCTGGCTCCTCCCTGTCAGAATATAACAAATTATACACCCAGGATGTCTTATCAATCAGGATGTAAATTAATTAAGTGACATTTCAGCAAAACTCATTTCACAAATTCTGACATTCTTTAAATAACATCCCCTCTTTGATGTGTCCTGGGAAGAAGAGCTACTTGAGATCAAAGAAACTTTTATGACTTCGCACTGAAGCGTCATAACCTGCTCTCTTCCTCTAAACGTTATAAAAGTTTATGATTTCCCATCCTAGCAGCTGACAAGCTACAAATAAGCTAGATAAACGGGAGATGCTTAATTTAGGTATATTCTAGCCTGTAATTATCTCCTGGCTGTTCTCTTTTAGCTGAAACAGCATGTCTCATGAGAAACACTCTATAACACATTTTTATATTACAAAAATCAGACAGCTGGTTCTGATAGCTGTATAAGTGTCACAATCCTCCCCACCTAGACTGAATTTGGGGGCTCTATCTCCTGAATGGAATGGGTTTCCCAAATCAGTTCACTCCTCGTAAACACAAGACAGCCCATCGGAGTTCTGATTTTTGGCTCCAGCCCTATGTAATATTGTCATAGCATACCCTTGCAAAGCAAGACTCCATCTTAGCAATCTATCATTGTTTTTTCCCATCTGCATCAGCCAAACCAGGGGGTTGTGGTCAGTCTGTACCACAAAATGCTGCCCATACAAGTATGGCTCTAATTTCTTTAGGGCCCACACTATGGCAAGACACTCCTTTTCCACCGTGGAGTATGCCTGCTCCCTGTGAAGGAACTTTTTACTTAGGTATGCTATTGGGTGATCCCTCCCTTGGCTGGATGTCTGACTCAGTACTGCCCCAATACCCATGTCTGAGGCATTAGTCTGAACTATAAAGGGTCTGCTATAGTCAAGACTTGTCAAAACAGGAGCACTGCACAGTGCCTCCTTCAGTCTGGTAAAGGCTTCTTCACAGGCTGGTCCCCAGGTAATTTTCTTTGGCATTCTTTTCTTTACCAGGTCAGATAGGGGAGCAGCCAGGGCACCGTAATTTTGTGCAAATTTTCTATAGTACCCTGCTGTCCCAAGAAAACTCCTGACCTGCTTCTGCGTTTCTGGTCTGGGTCATGCCTGGATTACCTCTATTTTTATTTGGTTGGGATGGAGCTGTCCTCAGCCTACCACATGCCCGAGGTATGCCACCTCTCTCATGGCCACCTGGCACTTCCCGGCTTTGACAGTGAGCCCGGCCCTCTGTATCCTGCCCAGCACTTCCCTAAGGTTGGATAGGTGTTCCTCTCAGCTGGTACTAAAGATGACAATGTCAGCCAGGTATGCCACGGCATACTCCTCAGCACCATTTAACCCCTGGTTCACCAACCTTTGGAAAGTGGCCGGGGCGTTCTTCATTCCGAAAGGCATTACTTTAAATTCAAATAAGCCTATCGGAGTGATGAAGGCTGACCTCTCCCTAGCTCTGTCTGTAAACTCTACCTGCCAATACCCCTTGGTCAGGTTAATCGTCGCAAGGTAGGTTGTCTCTCCCAACTTGTCCAGGAGTTTGTCCGTCTGGGGCATTGGGTGGGCATCTGACATTGTGACTGCATTCAGTCCACAATAGTCCACACAGAAATGAGTAGAGCCATCTGGCTTAGGCACAAAGACTACGGGTGAGGCCCAGGGGCTGTGGGATCTCTGGATTGCCCCTAAATCCAGCATCTCCTCCCCTTTCCTCCTAATGTCCTTTTGGACAGCCTGTAACACTTAATATGCTGTCCGCCATATGGGCGTCTGTGTCCCTGTCTCCACATCATGCGTCGCTAAGGGGGTTAGTCCAGGCTTGGCGCTAAACAATGGGGCAAAGTCTGCTAAAACCTCCCTTACTTCCTGGATCTTGTCTGGGGTCAGCTGGGGAGACAATTTAACTGCCTCCATAGAGGACTCCTGCTTACTTTCTTCCAGCAAGTCCAGAAGGGGATCTCCTTCATCCGTCCCCTCCCCAGGACTACACACTGCAAACATCATGTCACCTATTTGCATATGGCTTCATCATGTTGACATGGTACATCCTTTCTGTCTGTCTTCTGTCAGGCAACTCTATAATATAGTTCACGTCATTTACCTCCTAACCACTTTGTATGGTCCTGCCCACTCAGCCTGCAGCTTGTCTTTCCTACCTGGAATAAGGACCATGACTTCCTGACCCACCATGTACAAGCGAGCTCTGGCTCTGTGGTCGTACCACACTTTTTGTTTCTGTTGGGCAGCTGCCAGGTTGCTCTGGGCTGTCCCCATAAGCTCCTTCAGCCTCTCCCTAAACTTAAGGATGTAATCCACTATGGGAGTTCCCTGGGTGGCGTGCTTGCCTTCCCAGTCCTCCTGGACCAAGTCTAGGGGCCCACGTACCCGCGTTCATATAAGAGTTAGAAGGGAAAATCCTTTCAACTCTTGGGGCACCTCCTGTATGCAAACAACAGGTGGGGAAGGTATTTCTCCCAGTCCCTCCCATGCTGTTCAACAAACACCTGGAGCATTGACTTCAGGGTACCATTGAATCTTTCCACAAGCCCATTGGCTTGTGGGTGATACGGTGTTGTGCATCTCTGCACCACCCCACACTTCTCCTATAAACATTTCATGAGGTCCGACATGAAGGAACCCCCTCAATCAGTGATAACCTTCTGTGGAAACCCAACATGGGAGACAATCCCAAGTAAGGCATCTGTCACTTTGTCTGTCCTCAATGAGGACAGGGCGACTGCCTCTGGGTACTGGGTGGCATAATCCACCACAGTCAGGATGAATCTCTTCCCTGAGGAGCTGGGGGTATTTAAAGGCCCCACAATATCCATTCCCACCCTCTGGAATGGCTCCTCCACTATGGGCAATGGAATCAGGGCGGCTTGGGTTTTCTTACCAGCCTTCCCTTTTTTTTTGGCACCGGTGACAAGAATTGCAATACTTCTTCACCTGCTGGGTGAAGTTAGGCCAATAGAAATTCTGTGCCAACCGCTGCATAGTGCGCATGATTCCGAGATGACCAGACAAGGGAATATCATGTGCAATCTTGAGCAAGTGCTCACGATACCCCTGGGGAACGACAAGCTGCCTGTCTAGCACCCCTCCATCTGTCTGCACAGCCTGAGTATACATGTCCATTTCCCAATAAACCTTATGTCTGCCATCACCTCCCTGTGCCCCATCAGAGTCTGCCCAGGCCCTCAGCTTCTCTAGACTCGGGTCACTTCTCTGAGCACCTGCAAACCCCTCACGCATTCCCAAGGCATGGGACAGGCCCCCTTCAGTCACTAAACAAGGGTCCCTAGCACTAGCATCAGGGCACTCAGGATCACTGTCAATCCCAACCCTCTGACAATGAGTCACCCCTCCCTCTTCGGAGTAACCCTTCGTAGCTGTGTGGTTGCTTGCCACTGGGGAAATTTCTACCCCCTTTTCGTTAGTCTCCATATCAGGAGACACAGGCTAAGGATCCAGCCTCTCAGTGGTTTCCACAATGGCTTCTGTGCGGTTCAAGGAACTACAATTTTCCCTTGCCACTTGGCTATGAGTAACTGCACACACCATCTCCTGTTTGAGATTGTTGCCCAGGATCACATCCACTGCTAAGGTTTGGGCTACAGCTACCTGTTGCACAGTTCCCCCTGTTTCACCCCAGTCTAGGAGAACACTAGCAAGTGGCAATGTTCTCTCTTCACCAGTGAACCCTTGTACAGTGACGTATTTATTGGGTATTAGCTGACCAGGCTCTACTAGATCCCCTTTACCAAGGTCAAGGATGCCCCTGTGTCCCTTAACCCTTGCATCTGTACACCATTAACCATGACTGGGTGCATGTGTTTCCTCATGTTCACTGGCATGCTTCCAGGTACACACAAACAACTCACTTCCTTCCTAGCACCCTGTTGTGTATTGCTCGCCTTTTTGGGACACTTTCTGGGAATATGCCCAGTTTCTTTACACAACCAACATTCATTTCTTCTCTTAGAGAAAGCTTTTCTCTGAAACCTGGGAATAACTTGTTTTGGTGGAGGCAGTGAGGGTTTTAGCTGCCCTAAAGGCGCACTTTTCCCTTTCTGCACTGCCACGCCCGCCCCATTCACTCTCAGAGCAGGTCTGCTCTTGGCATAGCGGTCTGAGAGTTCAGCAGCCTCTTGCACTGGTTTGGGATCTCGGCCCTCCAGCCAGGTTTTCAGCTGTGCTGGGCATGCCCAGAAAAACTGTTCTAACAAAATCACATTTTCAATTTTATCAACAGAGTTTGCTTCAATTCCTTCCCCCCAACGTTTTAAAAACTGATGTTGTTTCATGACTAGCTCCTCGTAGCTCATGTCAGGGCTTCTTCTGAGCTTACGGAATTTAGCTCTGTCTGATTCAACAGTTAATTCAAATTTCTTTAATAGTGCAGCTTTAAGTTTGCTGTAATCATTACTGTCCTCATTGTCCATTTGACCCAATGCATCCCGAGCTTTCCCAGTAAGTAGCGGGGATAGCTGGAAGCTCCAGGACTCTCTAGGAATTTTAGCCTGAATACAAACTCTTTCAAAAGAATTTAAAAAGGCATCCATATCCTTCCCCTCTTTAAATTCGGCTATCAATTTGGAATTCAATTTGTAACCCAGTCCTACAGTTCCAGTTAAACTCAAGCCACTTACCTGCTCTGGTGCCACTAGTTGGAGTCGTAACTTCTCCAGTTTGTGTTGCCTCTGATGCTCATGCTCCTCATGGTCTGCCTCTCGGCATTCTTGCTGTGCCTCGTGGTCCACCTCCCGCTGTTCACGGCCCCTCTCCCTCTGGAACTCCAGCTCCATTCTGTGCAACTCAGTTTGCAGCCTGAGTACTTCTGGATCCAGGATACTGGTGACCTTCCCCTGCTGCTGTGGCCCTTCGCTGACAGTGTCCCTGTTGCCCTCCTCATTGGATCTGGACACTGCACTGGCTGCTAACCCTGCCATACTCAAGGTTTGGTCCTTTTCAGTCACTGTCTGTGACTTGAAGCTCTGGGTATCTGCTACCATCAGGGCATCCATGAGGTTCTGTTTGCTGGCTTTCACCTCGAACGGGACTCCTCTGTCCCCGTACAACTGCTTTAAGTAGTCTACAGTGTGCCTGCTGTAGCTAGAAGCCATCTTCTTCCCTAACTACGGCTACTCTGACTTGCACTTTAGAAAAAAAAAAATGAAATGGGTAGGAACTTGACTGTATGCCAAGTGATATACTTCTGTCTCCTTTCTTTAAAAAATAAATCACTGCCTTTTTCTTTCTTTGCAAGTGAGCTGAAGGTCTCAAGCTGACACACTGAACAATAAAAGCTTGTAATACCAAAATTATTGCACCGCTGCCAACCAATCTATCACAAACCCACTCAGCAGGTCAGGCCCTCTGCTCCCATAGTGCTAACCTCCGAGCGCAGTCTTTTGAACAGTTAACAGAACAGGGTAACCCTCCTGTCTGTTTTGTGGGTTTGAATCAAACTTTGGTCTCAAGTTCTGGAGGGATTCAAACTGTGAACCTCTTGCTAGCGTACCCAATGTACAGGCTCAGATAATTCTGCTCTGCGGGGGGCCAGATACCTTTTGCTTACGGGCACCTAACCAGGCATCCAAAATGATCCCTTAAAACTCTATTAAAGACCTCAGAATAAACTCTTACCTTTTCCCAGTTTGGTAAAACCAGTATGCTTTGTACAGTGTCAGCTTTAACCATGTATGCTTCACTTGTCAAGAAAAAGAATTTCAAAGGCACACCAAGTAGTCTCTAAAGTAGAGGTTTACTTAAAGATAGATAAAAAAATGTAACATGTAAATACAGAACCATATATCACAAAACATACAAATCACTTAAACAAAACAGGTTTAAAAGTGCAGACAAAATCTCCTACCACAGTACACTTAGAACTGTCTTTTCTAATGTATACTTATCTCCTAACAGTGCCTGATGTTGCTTTATCAACGTCCCAACATGTGTGTTAGTGGAAAACAGAATACTGTTTTTAAAACTGGCTTTGCCAACCTCTTTGCATGAGGTCACCTGGCTCCTCCCTGTCAGAATATAACAAATTATACACCCAGGATGTCTTATCAATCAGGATGTAAATTAATTAAGTGTCATTTCAGCAAAACTCATTTCACAAATTATGATATTCTTTAAATAACATCCCCTCTTTGATCTCAAGTAGCTCTTCTTTCTAGGACACATCAAAAAATCTTTTATGACTTTGCACTAAAGTGTCATAACCTGCTCTCTTCCTCTAAACATTATAAAAGTTTATGATTTCCCATCCTAGCAGCTGACGAGCTACAAATAAGCTCGATAAACAGGAGATGCTTAATTTAGGTATCTTCTAGCCTGTAATTATCTCCTGGCTGTTCTCTTTTAGCTGAAACAGCATGTCTCATAAGAGACACTCCATAACACATTTTTATATTACAAAAATGATACAGCGATCAGAACCAGTTGTCCAAGTGTCACAGTCACCATTTTTTGTATGGCTTGCTTCCACCAGTACCTTATCTGTCTCTTAACCCTGTGCTGGAGGTCTGTAGGGTATACCAGTGAGAATAGCGGTTCCATTTCCTGCCTCTAGGGTAATCCACAGTGCCTCTGCCCCTCTCTGTATTCCCTATCTCTCTCTAGCTTTTATGCTATCCCTTCCATAAAGAACCATTCCTCCCCCTTTCTTACCCTCCCTGAACAGAGTATAGTCTGATATGGCTATATTCCAGTCATGGTTCTCATAGCACCATGACTCGGTGATGGCGACAATGTCTAGATTAGCCTCTGCCATAATGACCCAGATTTAATTTCCCAGACTTTGAGCATTTGTGCACATGGCCTTCCAAATTCTTCTATCACCCTTCTTGTCAGACCCCCTTTTCCCCTTTTGCCTACTCTCCTTATCCCATTTGCCTTCATTCCCACCCCTCCTCACATTTCTACCATTCTGCTTGCCCTGCTATTAGAAACCCTTGGGGATTTCCCTATTTTTTTTTTGTACATTCTATTTTGCCCTCTGTTGGACCGGGGCATCTCTTGGAGATGCTCACGTGACCATTGCCACTACTCCCCATCAAGACCTCCCTCCTCCGGTCCTCCCTACCAAGACTTTCCAGCCCCCTGGATCATCCCCTGGGGAGGGCCCACCTCACCTACCTGGTGGTCTTTCTGAAATTAGACTGTCCGTCCTGGTCAAGGGTCATGCGGCACCATTGGAGGGATGGTCTGGCACTGGGGATATGGGCTAGGTCCCTGGAGTCCTCGTCACCTCCCTGATCCTCCGGCGTATTTTACATGGTGGTTTTCCACTCTGGAGCGTGGATGTGCAATGACATCCTGGCACTGATGTGCCAACATCTGCCTCCGCTTCACCCCCCTGATTACAGCACTGCATGTTCCTTGTGCTGCCCCCCCCGATTTCCATCAGGGGCCTCCAAGAGTGGCGCTAAGCCCGGATCCCTCCCCAGAAAGGAACAGAAGTCCTCTGGATGCTCAATCCCTTCCCTCCCCTGCTGACCTCTGGCGGCCTGAGTCTGTTCCCAAACCCGGATCACCGGTGTGGCGCGAGGTGTGATGTCCAGCGCCTCAACCCTCAGCACCACCAGGCTAACTTGGGGTTTTCCTTATTGGCTACTGTTTGTGACAATGTTCATTAATTTACGTGGTGTAACCCCTGCCACCCACATAGGGTTTTGCATATGTGTAGCTGATGGAGAGGGGTATGCCATATTGAAGTTTGTATTTTTACCTGGGATAGGAGGTCTGAGCAGCACTCACCTGGCCAGGACCTGCCCATTGAAACAAATCACACTAGAATTGCTCTTGAAATATATGTGCAGCTTTAATGGCTAAACTGTGACAATTTATAGCATTTTATTTTATGCATCTGTCTGTCTGTCTGTCTATAAAGCCCCCTTCCCCTATCTAGGGGTATATAACATGGTACAGTTTATCGGGAAGGGGGAACCTTACAGCCAGAAACACAGTTGAGAAGTCATTTTGATGAAAAGTTAAAATTGTACCTGAGATCTGGATTCACTTGTTAGATGGATTGACTCCATCGGGGTGCTGAGCTGGTAACCATGGTGCAGGCTGAAAATCCTTTGGGGGGCAAAAGTTTGTTTTAGACTAATAGGCAGGAATACAGGAATACAACTGGTTACTCCTTCACTAGAGAGGTGACTGTCCAAATGGCATAAACATTAAAACAGTCTGGGTTTTATTTGTTTAAACTCCCACAACAGTTCATAAGGCTCAAGCCACAGTTTCAGCAGCTACATGGAGACTGGGGCACAATTCATTTTGTACAGGAAGCAGCAGCCACAGCCACAGTACATTACTTAGGGCACTCAGTCCCAAACTTGGATCCCTCCAAACACGGAGCCTAAGCAAGATCCTGGTAACCCTTGTGGTGGCAGCAGCTTTACTAACAGTACATTTACTTTGACAGATTTCTGTGCTACTTCCCCTCCTTGTCTCAGCAGCAACTCTTAAGTACTGGCTGTAATCTTATAGCAGGCACTTTCTGTCAACCTGGCTCCCCATACACAGAGATGCAGCTTCACACACAGCCATCCCACGAACTGGAGCCTACACACCTGATGCCGTAGCCCATCCCGCAGACCCAAACTAGGACACTTTCTGTGGGCATGGCTCACACCACATTCTGCAGCTCTGACGGGGCTTATTCAGAGCTCTGACTTTGCATTGCTGACAAACTTCAGCACTGGTGGACATGGGACTTCGGCACGGGATCCTTAATCTGCCACCTCGAGGTCCTCCTGGCTCAGTCTCTCACATTCTGACCCAAGACCACTCCATGGCAGCCACCAGTCTTTTTGAGATTTGCAAGGGCTCTATCTCTCTGACCCATCCTGGTGCCAAGGATCATTGCACGGGCCATCCTTCCTCCAGGCCCTAGTTCCTCTCCTACTCGGAAGATTCAGCAACCCCAAACCTCCAATGTGGATGCGGGCAGCACCCGGATAATACAGTCCTCTTCTGATGTACTCTCCACGGGTGTCCAAACTTTGACAGGGCCAGGTGGTTATCACCCCACCCTGGGCCTGCAGCCTGACCCTGTCACTCTCTCTGGACTCCGCAGCACAGCAGACATGAAGACCCTGTTTTTCAGCCACATGGTGGCTTTTATACCAAGATGCCAGGAGACCGCCTATACTACGGGTCCTGGCACCTAAATTGGCACTATGGCTCCCTGGGCAATGTAGTAAGCCCACAACTTGGGGGGGGGGCTTACATATCTACCTAAACTATCTATCTATCTATCTATCTATCTATCTATCTATCATAGAAACATAGACTTTGATGGCAGATAAGGACCGCTTGGCCCACCCAGTCTGCCCATTTCCCTTCCAGTTGGATAAGCTGCAGATCCTAGTTAGCCAACAGCCTACTTCTTCCAACCCCCCATTAGAATTGCCTTATGTCTGTCCCATTCATTCTTGACAGTATATGTCTGTCTGTCTGTCTGTCTGTCTATCTATCTATCTATCTATCTATCTATCTATCTATCTATCGACAGTATCTATCTATCTATCTATGTATCTATCTATCTATTTCTATTAACCAAGAAATGCACTAGGCACACGTATGTCTATTTTTAGGAATGACCTTGAAGTGCTACAGAGTAATACACAATGAAATGACATCACAGATACAGCGAGATACAACAAACATGGAAATAGACATCACATATAACAATATTCAGCATTACAAATTAATACAGTGAAAAATGTAACAGTTCAAAGGGTAAAAGTAGCATTGTGTCAGCAACGTATCAAGTAGTGCAAATAACTATTTACAAGTAATGGGGTTCTTAACAGATTCATACTCTGGTCTTGGCACTCTTTGACACAGAAACACCAGAAATCCTAGCCATAACATGTCATGAGTGGCCAACAGGCATTCCCTCCACTTCTCAGAATTAGGCTGGGTCACGCTTAAAGTGTCAATTTCAGTGTTACTGCAGGGTAGGTAATCATTAATTAAATGCAACAGGGGTAATTATACTGTAGTTACATGTTTGTTGCATATAACTACATTGCTGTTGCAGTGTAGTTAACAGTGCACTTACATTATAATTATACTGTAGTTACATGTTTGTTGCATGTAACTACATTGCAGTTGCAGTGCAGCTACAGCGTGGTTAAGGAGACTTGAAGTGTTACCCTATGTTGATTGCCTAACCCCTTCTGTCTGTAGCTGTGAAAGCTGAGTCAGGATTTACATCAATGGGCTCACTTAGATGAAGGTACTTTATGCCATGAGCATTCACCGAACTGTTCCTCCTCCCTCTGTCTCCACCCCACACACCGTGATTTCCCGACTGATCCCCATGTCAGGCAGCATTACTTCTGCCCTGCTGCTTCTGAACCCACAGTGCTGCATCAACCCCTCCTATCTGCTACCTTCCTCCATTCCCTGCTTCAGTATCTCTGGATGCTTCAGGCAGCAGATCGTACTCTGCTGTGCTCCCTCCAGTCTCTACATTTGTCCTTCTCCTGACTGTTTAACCCGAGGCCTGTGATGACCATACCCAGGACTCACGGCCATCAGGACACTGCTCTTGGGGGATAGCCACCTACAGTCCCCTCACCCTCTGTTCTCTCGCACGACCCCAGTACCCTGGCTCCTGCTCTTACTTGGGCGTCACCAGCTAGTGCCACACTCCCCAGAGTGACCCTTACTTGTGGCTTCTCCCCCTCAACCCCCAAAAGGTAGAGTCCAGTACTGCCATAGATATAACCAAGCCAGGTCAGCTGTGATGCCATTTCTGATAAACCCAGAATGCAGAGAAACAGTTTGTACTGTCTGTAAATTTAAACGATTGATTATGGATTATTTCCTATACTTACTTTTCTTACAGATGGCTCCTTCCTTACTGTACCTACTCATTGCCTCCATAATTGTCATCATCCTGGTTGTCACAGTGATCTGCATAATACTGTGTAAAAGGTAAGAGTAGTGCAAATGCATAAAAAGCCAGCTTATGTCTCTCCTCTTCTTTATATATTTCTACCAAATAGTCATACTTTTTTTTCTCAATTTTTGGCCAGAAAAGGCACACTGAGCCAAAGGTAATTTCCAGGTGCATCCTGGGAGCACAAGGAGATTACATGACTTCCTCAGGGTCACACAGTGTGCAAGTGGTGGTCATGGGTTTCAAACCCAGTTCTGCTGGGTTTCTTTGTTAACAGCTTGGTGCTTTAACCCTCTAGGCTACACTGCCTTCAGTACTGCATTCTTTTTCGTCTATAGCAGTTTTTGTGCCCCTGAGCCTGGTCAGCCCTCTCTGTCCTAGCCCACCCCCAGCCAGCAGCCAGCTTCCCCTAGTACCCACCAGCCATTTTCCCCCATGGCTTACCCCCACTGCAGGGCCAGGAGGGGGTAGCTTGTCCTCCCTCCCCACGGGCACAGTCCAGTCGAACCACAAGCAATAGGTGGCATGGGTCAGGAGCCAGCCACGCATCATCTGCCGGTTCTGTTTTTCCTGTTTTTTCCCCTCAGCCAGCAGCATGCAGTGATGCAGTTGCATATACACATAGGGTATGCACCGTGCATCATGCCGCCGGCTGTCCTGCATTGTTGGCACTCCTGCTGCCCTGCCACCACACCTCCATGCTGCAACAGCATTGCAGCAGTGTGGCAACCAGTACGTAAAGTGCGGCTGCTCCCACAGGGTCTCAGACCCGTCAAAACATTTCTGATGGATTTGGGGGGGGGTCTCACAGGGTTGTAAAGCAGGGCCATTATTTAAGCAATAATGACTTCATAGCCGATCATTTCCTAGGGATTAACAACTGGCTGGGGGGGCTTAAGGCATAGCTGAGGGCCAGCCCCCACCAGCCGGTCATTAATCCCCAGGAAATGACCGGCTGTGAAGTCATTATTGCGATTATAAGTCTAATTGCAATAACAAGAGTTTTTGACAGGTTTTTAGTACCAAAAACGGTTTTGTTTTGGCACTACTGCTGTCAGTATGCAGTGTGCAATCAGTTGAGTGTCACTACTGAGTGTGACTAAAGTCTCATCCCACTGAGTGCACTTACATTTGCTTCACTCAACCACCATGGTCTCCTCTTTGACAAAGACAACCTGAGTACCACTAATCTGGTTCTGTCTGCTCCTAAACATCTTATTTCTCCCTCTCTTCCCTCTCAAGCTCTCCAATCCTTATTCCTTGCCCTTGACACTGCCTCTGAGTTCCTTTTTCTTTTCTGTACATAAATGTTACTGTTTAAGTTGTGGCCTTGTTAAACGGCTTACTGATTGTTTGTAACACTGTCTACTATGTTTTTGTACTTAATGACATGGAACCTTTGTAAAAGAGTCTTGGCTCAAAGGTATTAATTCCTAGAACAATAAACTTCAAACAAAACTACCATGCTGGTCATTTCTAAGAGATTTCAGACTGACATAGCAACCAATCAGTGAGCTAGTTTAGCTCATGAATAATTAATGAGACTTAAAATCCATGTTTATTTCCCCTTACCATGACTTCAAGAGGGCAGTATGACCCTTAGTTCCTTTCACCCCAAATTCTCTACAGTATCTTCATGTTTTTGGCTTGTGTTTTGACTTATTATTGAAAAACTGAATAATAATGAAAAAGCAAATTCCAAACTATGAAGGAAAAAAGGATTTCCACAGTGGTAGTCCATGTATCTGTTTATAATTATGGCCCTTAGAGACCCAGCAGGTTGCACACTGTATGCACTAGTGGCAAGTACCCTTCCCTAGAAGAGGAGAGCAGTCTGACTGAAGCTTGATCCTCTTCCCCCCCACCTCACCTGTCCGACCCCCAGCAGCCCAAAACCACTCCCAAACTCAGGCTGCCAGTGTGGTCAGAGGTGAGGCATCCAGCGCCTCAAACTTCCATGCCACTAGGCCAGCCCTCCTGCACTGCATTCTGATCCGTGAGCAGCTCGTTTCCAGATGTGTACCAGGTGGATGGGTACAGGGAGCATAGGAGAACAATAAGTAATGGTGCAAAGTCATATAGAATGACTCTCACCGATTGGTGGCTGCTAGCTGTGCATGGCTTGTAAAGCTCTTTTGGGCAAAACATATAAAACCAAAAGCTTTTCCTTTTCTTTTAATATGCTGTAAATTTCAAGACAGCAGTTGGAAGGGTGCTTTTTCTTTCAGACACAGGAAGTCTCATTCCATCACCACTTATCCAAGTGAAGAGGATTATGCAGAAGTTGATAACTTTGAGAGCAGAAGCTTCACCCACTTGGATCAGCTAATGGAGACACCACCACAGCTTCCAGAAAAACGCTTTCCCCGAAAAGGTAGAACTAAGCGCAGCTTCAAGGTAAGAAAAGGTGGGGAGGTCTGTAACAAAATGTAGGAGACGGAGATTAGGTAAGCATTAAGCCACGATGAAGGTGGCATCTAATGGTGGATTAATGCATGGTTGGGAGGGTTGTGACGCAGGGCCGCGGGTCGGTGCCCTGTAACCCAACCATCGCATTAATCCACCATTAGATCCCCTGCCAATTAAATGCACTTGTAACATGGCTCATGCAATGCAAGTATTATATAGATATTGTTTTACTTGTTCACTGACCTATGCAACCAGTATAGTGTTATGCTTGTGTAACTGTGTTAGTTTTGGTTGTGGCCGTTAGCACTCTCTATTCTAGAGGAATTACCACCTTGTAGGGGTATGAAGCAAGGAACTCTCGGAGAGGGTTCCGCCCCTAGAGGTGCCATGGGTTGGTTCCTTTGGCTAAAAATACCTTAGGAATCCCCCTAAGGAGAGAGCACTGCCGCTGGAGGAAGAGGGGAGGATGGTGGGGCAAAGACAAAATGCTTCACAGTGAGGCTGAGAGGAACTGCTTATATAGCTCAGGAATTGGGAGTGGCTGGCTGCTTGGCCATTGAACTACAGGCAAAGCCTTTCAATTCCCTGACCTATGCAGCCAGTATAGTGTTATGCTTGTGTATTTGTGTTAGTTTTGGTTGTGGCCATTCGCACACTCTATTCCAGAGGAATTACCACCCTGTAGGGGTATGAAAGCAAGGAACTCTCAGAGAGGGTTCCGCCCCTAGAGGTGCCATGGGACAGTTCCCTTGGCTAAAGGTTACTTAGGAATCTCCAAAAGAAATGTAGTAACATCCCCAAAAGGAGGCAACACGAAGCATAAGTGCAAGCAGTAACAGTGATGTAGAAACAGCAACTGAAACGTAGTAGTAGAGAAGCATAGGCAGTTTGATAATGCAATGATATGTTCAGTTGTCGTAGTAACAGTCCAGGTTTGCGTAGCATGATACTGATGGCTTACTTTGAGAAAAGGGGATCCCCTAAGGAGAGAGGGAACAGCAGAGCATCCTCCACCTCCATCCAACAATGGAACCTACCCAAGGAAACTAGGGAAAACAACTACGCTAACTGTTATGACCTGAGGCAACGGAGGAGAGAAAAAAAATCCTATGAGGAGGAAATCTCTGGTGATCCAAGGCCTGGGTCGCCTTCCCTCCAGGCTTGGGCAAATTTATTTAGTGACGGCTCTGCAGCTGCAATTTGGAAAACCCAATTAAAGGGAGGTGGAAAATATTCCAATTTGGAGGAAGGCTCTCACTCAAACCCTTTAGCAGGAAAGCCGTGGAAGGTTGCGAGAAAACTCTGCAACAATACGAGCATCCAAGGCGCAGGAGGACAGCAACAACTGCTGAGGCACTCACCTGGCCTACCCGCCCTAAATCAAACCAAGTGAACCAGAGGCAGTCGTGGGGAGAATGCGGTGAAGGTGCCTTGCTAGGAAAACCACTAAAGTCAATGGCCAACCATTCTAGTGGAACACTAGAGCCAAAGGAGATTGTCATAACCACCCTTCACCGCTACTCTTAAATTCTACACCAGGAGCTGCTGTCATGTAGAAGGCAGCTAAAGCCAAGCCCGGGGTGAGGACATTCCCAGCTATGGGCCAGGTGAGAAGGATCTCGCCCCAAGTTGGACATGCTCAATGATGCGGACTAAATGCAGAGCGAGACCATCGGCTGCAGGAACCCTGCGCCAGAATAGAATGGCTGGCATGCCCCATAATTGAATGAGAGCTGAAAGCAGATGGGCTGAATGAGCACGGTGTGCTGAGATCGTAATGAGCATTGAGTAATGAGACCTTGCAAGGTCGAATGCATATTGAGAGCAGTAGAATCCCAGGCCGAAGCCAAGGGGATGGCAGTAAGCAAGGAGCAATGGTTGCGTAAGCAAGTGTGGACCTGATAGGTCAGTAAGCAGTAGTAATAGTAATAGGTGAACCTGCATAACAACTGTATAGCAAGTAAACAGCACTGAGTTAGGGGCAAGCCAGCCAGACATGAATAGCCAAATCAAGGTGACAAACTCGGAGGATTTTTGGCAGCGAAGTCAGGATTTAGAACAGAATTAATTAACCACATAGGCCACGACACCCCAAACACCTTCCAGTCCCCGCCGTAGGACAAACAAGGAAGTGATGAAAGGCCGAGAACCACATGCAGATATAATAGCTAATTTAGTAGCCTCAGCAGGAGCTTCAGCTAACCTCAGAGTAAACAAGGTACAGTAGGAATGGGTGTAAACAATGCAGCAGCAGGAAGCAAGTAGGCCTGTACAGCAGTAGTAAATAAATTAGTACACAGAGTTATAAGTGCAACTAAAGGAGGTATAATGCTCTTAAGCATTGTCAAACAGGCAGTGCAATGAGATTGCAGCAATAAGGTAAGTAGAACAAGCATGGGTAAATACAAAGTCACACATGCCCCCACAATGCAAAGCATCATGGGCTGCATATGCAAATCACCACAGAATGTTATGCTGGTCCAACTTTAAGCAGAATTGCATGGTGCTTCTGTTAGCACCCTTTGCAAACTGTGTGAGAGGCCTTTCGGCACCATGCAATTTTGCTTAAAGTTGGACCAGCATAACATTCTGTGGTGATTTGCATATGCAGCCCATGATGCTTTACATTGGGGCATGTGTACTTTATTTTCTTGAAACTTGGCTTCCTAGCCAAATGCCCTTCGGGGTAACCCTTGCCTCAGTGTTTACGCACAGAGGTTCTTTGTCTTTTAAATGTTTTTTTATTTTAATGGGTTCACCACAATATATCCCAGGCACACTGCTTTAGGGGTAGCTGGTCCAGTCCACTGGGGTGTTAAACAGACGAGGCATACTGATGAGTCCTGGTAGGATGAAACACGTGTCTATGTCTTCTGTTAGCATCCTTTGCAAACTGTGTGAGAGGCCTTTTGGCACCATGCAATTCTGCTTAAAGTTGGACCAGCATAACATTCTGTGGTGATTTGCATATGCAGCCCATGATGCTTTGCATTGTGGGGGTATGTGTGACTTTGTATTTTCTTGAAACTTGGCTTCCCAGCCAAATGCCCTTCGGGGTAACCCTTGCCTCAGTGTTTACGCACAGAGGTTCTTTGTCTTTCAAGCATGGGTAAGCTGTATAACTTGGTTTAAGTAATCTAAGTCAGGTGAGAGTAATAAATGCCACATGGACCAGCTATAGTTGAGTAACTGAAAGCTAGCATTATGAGCTCTGAATAGCAGTATGCTAGGAGCCTAGAAAAGACCCCCAAAAAAGGAAAGAAGCATACACAGCCAAAGGCAAAATACAAACCAAAGCAGGAAAACAAACACAGAAGCCCTGCAGAGACAAAAGAAGGAGGAGGAGGAGAGGAGGAGGAGGAGGAGGAGGAGGAGGAGGAGGAGGAGGAGGAGGGGGGGCGACCAGCTCAGGAACAAACCGACAGAGTCTTCAGCTGCAAAGACAAAATGCTTCACAGTGAGGCTGAGAGAAATTGCTTATATAGCTCAGGAAGTGGGAGTGGCTGGCTGCTTGGCCACTGAACTACAGGCAAAGCCTTTCAATTATAAAACACAGATCAGCAGCAGCAATTATTTTACTTACTGAATAATGGTTGACATCTGGTACTTTATAAGGCTTTATAAAATGGGTAGGCTAAATGAAGCAATGTGATTGGCTAGTTACCCATGCATGAAATATGTTCCATGCATGGGTAAAAAAAGGGGCTGGCAGTAAAAAGGCCAATATCCATAAGCCATGGGACGTTGGCATTTTTACTGTCTGCCATCTTTGTATTTGACAAGCCTGAGAAAACGAGTTGAATTATTCAGCCTACCCGTTTATAAAACGGAACAATGTTTAGAGCAAAGTAGATTTTAATATTAGCATGTGGGTTGAGTAGATGGAGAGGATTTTAACACAGTCACTTTGCCTGAATGTAAAAAAGTGTTGTGCTGTTGACAAAAGTGTCAAAATGAGCCCTGCTATAGTAGTTTGCTTGGGATTACAGGACACCCGCTCCATTTAAAAAAAAATGTTACTGCTTGTGCTGTGATCCTCGCCTGCTCCATTTAAAAAAAAATTGCTTTCTTGTCCTGCCATCCTCGCCCGTCCCCAGACCTAACTGCAGTTCTCCCCACTCCATACTTCTGCTGCTATCGGTTGCAGCTTTTATCCTCGCCCACTCCGTTTAAAAAAAATGTTACTCGCCAGCTACGTTTAAAAAAATAAAAGTGCTTTCTTGTCCTGCCATCCTCGCCCATGCCCAGACTAAATTCAATTCTCCCCACTTCATACTTCTGCTATCGGTTGCAGCTTAAATTAATCAGAAAAAAAATCTTGCCCACTTCCTCATCTTAGTATAACTACGGATCCCAATGGAGGACAAATGTACTAAAGCAATTACCGAACACAAAGGCGGAAGGACTATTTTACTATAAATACACTAACTTATGTCAGTGTATTCCTATCTAAATGTGTTTTTAACATAAAAAATTGTTAAAAAAATAAAATAGCCCATTTTATAAGCGCAATAAGACATTCCAGGTGTGTGCATGTAACATATTTTACCGCACCCAGGGGCTAAAGGCACTCAGCCAAGGCCTCGTGCCTTATTACGCCCCTGGCCGTGCGGTAAAATATGTTCCATGCACACCCTGTCATGTCTTATTGCTTACCTGTGTAACTGCCAGCCTGCCCGTGCATGTTGCACTGCCCACATCAACTTATATAGTGTGTACCAACTTATGACACGTTGCAAGTTTCTTCACGTAGGAACATACACATAACATAATGCTGAGACTTGAAAAGATGGCACTTCGAATCGGGTGTTCTACTCATTTGTGTCCGTTTCTACATCACATTCCTGCCCTGCTGCATTGTGGGACATATATATTGCTTGCATACTTTACTATGTCTGAAGAAAGCCAGCAGTTCTCTCAGCTGAGTGTGCAGTGCTACGGTGTGATTTTCCACCAATAGGTGGCACTTTCAGAACAGCACAGCACTTCTGCTGTGTTTCTCAACTAAGTGTTTGCTGATCTCATACTTTTGCCATGCGATTGTGGTGTGACTATTACTGTGTGCATCAGCTGCTACCTCCACTGCAAACAGCATAATTTAACGTTGAAAACATCTATTGTTTGGTGCTGATTGCTCTCCGGTCTCCAACACATTTGGAGAACTGCCGCACACACCACAGTTCTGACCAATAGGTGGTGCTTTTAAAAAAGGACAAACTTTATGTTTAGTTTCTATCTCCTCTGTTGCTGGCTTGTGCTACAGACTGCTGTGTTTTACTGTGCTGCCAGTGCTCCACTATCAACTGGGTCGGTGGGTGGGAACCACCAGAGTTTCCTATTCTTTCCTCTCTCCGCTGCATAACACTTCCAGCACCAGAGAATACACCGATGCACTGCCTGTCTCAGCGCTCCCACTTGCATTTCACAATCTCTGTTCCTTACGCCACCTATTGGTCAAACATGGCATAATATATACAATCAGCATTTTTTACTTTCTCAGCGCGTTCCTGCTTTGAACACAGCATTACTGCTGGATTAGTACCCACTCCAGTTAGTGTCACGGGTTCTGTTCTGACCAATCTAATTTCTCTATTGCTCTCTACTTCTCATTGCCATGTTACAAGTGTCATTAACCCTCCTCAGTGGATTGGTTCAGTCCCATTTTTATGTTTGCTTGTGCACATGCGCAAGAAACATTATGCGGCAGCTTAGGAGAGAAGCGGGTTGTGGAGGTGCGGCACTGTGGCAGCCAATGGCGGCACTGTATTTGGGGGCTTGGCACTGGTGGACTAATGCAGGCACACTGTGCTGATCACATTGGTTTCCAAAAGTGCCACCAAGTTAAGACGATTTCGCTGCTGCAATGAGGGGCCACCTCATCATCGCAGCATCAGACGTTCCTCTGCAATGAGGGAGCAACCCATCATTGCAGGGCAGTACCTTGCCTAGTGTAAAATTTTTTGTAAACATGGCGGCGCTTGCCGCTGCTTCACAGCCCCATGAAAGCTGACGGGGGCGGCCAATCCCCCTATTGGCATGCCCCCGACCCAGTTCATTTGCCGACGGGGAGCCCACTCCCCATCGGCATAATCCCCCCCCATTTGTTGGGTGCCGAGGGGGTGCCCAATCCACCTCAGCATCATGCGCCCCCCCCCAAAACAGTCTTTCTTTACCGACGGGGGTCCAATCCCCGTCTGCTTCAGTCCCCCTCTTCCCAGTTTAATTTGCTGATAGGGGAGCCTAATCCCCATTAGCATAATGGCCCCACAGTCATTTTTTGCCTGTGCCCAATCCCTCTTGTCATCATAGGCCCCACCAGTTTCTGTGCTCACGGGGGGGGCCCAATCCACATTGGCTGCGATCCCCCTCCCCACAAATGCTGGTGGCACACTGGGAGCCCGCCCCAGTGTGCCAAACACACCTGTAAAAAAAAGAAAACTGACCCGCATTGTCTGTTTTGTTTTTTTTTCCTGTAAAACAAGAAAACGATCCCTCAAAGTCTCCGGTGCCCCTCCCCCAACCCACACCCACCGTCTGCATACTGTACCTCCCCGCACCACCCCCTCACCCCATACTTACCTCTGGAACCTGACGCGATGATCTTCCGTGGACCAGGAACATTTCTGCACTCTTCAGAGCCGACCGCAAACTGAAGAAATGCCAGTAAGCTGTATAATGGCATAAATAGGGTTTTTTCAACTTTGGTGCATATCTTGGGTATTTTTGGGAATTTTGGCACCAAATTTTCAACATGGGGTTATTGGAACCCCTCCTCATGAATTCAGTCACTGTCATGGTGTCATTCGGTCCTGAAAGGTGATGTCGCAGTTACTGCACGGAATCACCTTTCGGGACTGAGTAATGAAACGACAGTGCCACTGTTCATGAGGTGGGCTCTCAAAAAGGCTATGTTGCAAATTTGGTGAAAAAAATCCAAAAAATGACTGTTTTACGAGCATGCGTTGCGCAGTTGCCACACACGCTTGTAACTTCATGAATTTGCAATATTTTCACTCCAGATTTTCAACATTGGCATTTTTCCACACTTCCTTAAGAACAATACAGCTGTCATTTTACACATCCTGGCCAAAATGTGTTTTCGCACTTCCGGTGCATAATAGCACTGTCGCTGTGGGAAATCAGTTTTTGGGACACATTAAGAAAATCACAGTGACACTGTTCATGAGCAGAGGTCCTAAAATGCCTATGTTGAACATTTGGTGATGAAAGTCCTTAAAATGACTGTGTTACAAGTGTGTGCATTGCGCAGTTTCCACGCACACTTGTAACTTCGCAAATTTGTAATATTTTCACGCCAGATTTTCAGCACTGGCATTTTTTCACACGTCCTTATGAACAGTACAGCTGTTATTTTTTACATCCGTGCCAAAATGCATTTTTGCACTTCCAGCGCAGAATAGCACTGTCGCTCTGGGAAATCAGTGTTTGGGACAGATTAAGATCGAGCGAGTGAGAGAGTGGGGAAGTGAGCAAGCTCAACGGAGCTCAGTCGGGACTGCTTTGGATTTCTTTGTGGGCAGAAAAAGGCGCCAACACAGGCAGGAGCCCAGTACAAAAGGGCAGCCTGCAGCGCCGGTAGAAACAGAACGAGCAAGTTAGAGAAGGGGAGTGAGCGAGCTCAATGGAGCTCTGTCGGGACTGCTGCGGATTTCTTGGTGGGCAGAAAAAGGCACCAACACAGGCAGGGGCCTAGTACAAAAGGGCAGCCTGCAGCGCCGGGAGAAACAGAACGAGTGAATGAGAGAGGGGGAGTGAGCGAGCTCAGTGGAGCTCTGTCGGGACAGCTGCGAACTTCTTTGTGGGCAGAAAAAGGCACCAGCGCAGGCAGGAGCCCAGTACAAAAGGGCAGCCTTCAGCGCCAGGAGAAACAGAATGAGCGAGTGAGAGAGGGGGAGTGAGCAAGCTCAACAGAGCTCTGTTGGGACTGCTGTGGATTTCTTTGTGGGCAGAAAAATGCACCAATGCAGGCAGGAGCCCAGTACAAAAGGGCAGCCTGCAGCGCCGGGAGAAACAGAACAAGCAAGTGAGAGAGGGGGAGTGAGTAAGCTCAACGGAGCTCTGTCGGGACTTTAGAGTTGCCCACCCTCCAGCCTAGGGTCCTCTGTGGTCCTATATTACAGCAGGGTCTCTGGGGTGGAGACAAAGCAATGATTGGATACTTTTAGTATTGCTGTAATAATACAGATTTAGTTGTTCTGTTTATTTCTCTAATTGAGCTAAGTACCGAGCTATACTGTTAGCATTGCTGTAATAATACATATTTATTAGTTCTGTTTCTTTCTCTAACTGAGCTGAGTAATACTTGGAGTGCAATAGGATTTCTAACTGGGCTAAGTGAAACTATATGAGAGCTGAGAACAAAAAGTAAGGCAGCCAAGTCCCAATCATAGTACTCTGTGGCCCAAGTCTCTGTCACTGCAGCAATGTTTCTGCCCTTGGAGCCCAGGAGCTGCACCCAAAGTGCCTCTGTCCTCTCCTCTTCTCCTTCGTCCCTTATGCATTTAATCCCTTCCCTAGCATAGAGTGCAACCCCCCCTTCCAACCCCCTGGTCCCTCCTGTATATCCTGTATCCCGAGGCACTTTGGGTGCAGCTCCTGGGCTCCAAGGGCAGAAAGCTGAGGCTGGGAGTGGTGTGCAGACCACCAGCCTAATTCGGGGAACTGGATGGGGAGTTGGCAGAGCAGATAAGGAGGGTGTGTAGAAGGGGGAGTATGGTGATAGTGGGGGATTTTAACCTACAAGGGGCTGACTGGAGCACCCCGGCCACTAGCAGTACCAGGGAGCAGGTGCTTCTTGATGCATTCCAGGACGGCCTTCTGATGCAATTGATAAGTGGGCCTACAAGGCTTGGTAACACTCTGGACCTAGTACTGGCAAATGGGGAGGCAGTGAGGGAGGTAAGGGTGGAGGACCCACTGGCAAGTAGCGACCATCAAACAGTGTGGCTCATTCTCGCGCTGGGCAGGGAGACAGGAGGCACGGGTACTAAGGTGGTGGACTTTATTAGGGTGGACTTTGGGAGGATGGGAGCAATACTGTGAGGGAGACTCCAGGATATAAGGCCAGGGATGGATGCAGAACAAAAGTGGGGAGTCCTAAAGACTGGGCTAACAGAGGCCACAGTAGCCTGCACCAGGAATTAAGGTTAGCACAGGGCATAAAGGGAGGGGGAAAAGGACCGTTTTAGGTGTCAGGGAAAAGAGGAAGTGCAAGGAACATATTATGAGGATAAAGCAGGGAGGGGATTGGGTGGAAAAGGGGGAGGAGCAAGTGGAAATTCTAAATGAGTACTTCTGCTCCGTTTTCACAAAGGAGGGATGGTCCACTACCAGAATGGGCTGGGGGTGGGGAAAGGGGGAGGAGGTGATGGACAAAGTGATCACAGGGTGCTAGAGGAGCTGAGGGCAGTAAGGTGGACAAGGTACCAAGTCCCGATGGCATCCACCCCAGAGTGCTGAGGGAGATGGTGGAGCTCTTGGCTGAGCCGCTGGCAGATCTGTTCAACACCTCCCTGGAAATGGGGTGTGTGCCCCAGGACTGGAGTGTGGCCCATGTGGTGCCCATACACAAGAGTGGGCCTAGAAAGGAGTCAGGAAATTATCAGCCGGTCAGTCTCACGTCCATAGTAGGTAAGCTTATGGAGGCGATACTGAAGGAGGGCTGGTGGCATTCCTAGACAGTAATAGCCTCCAAGATGGGCGGCAACATGGGTTCATCTCAGGAAGGTCTTGTCAAACCAACCTAATAGAGTATTATGACTGGGTAACAAGGGAGTTGGACAGGGGCCATGTGGTACATGTCCTGTACTTGGACTTCAGTAAGGTCTTTGATACAGTGCTTCATGGGAGACTGGGGGGGAAGCTGACGACAGTGGGGTGGGAAAAAGCTGACTAAATGGATAGAGAACTGGGTACGGGGGTGCAGAGGACAGTGGTGGTGGGGGAGCTCTCGGCATCCAGAGCAGTGACAAGCGGGGTGTCACAGGGGTCAGTGCTGGGCCCGGTACTATTTGGGCTCTTTATCTCCGATATAGCACACAGAGTGGGGAACAGGGTTAGTCTGTTCGCAGATTATACCAAATTGGGGGTGGTGGTGGACGAAGAGGATGGATGGGAAAAACTGCAGGGGGACCTAACCAAACTAGAGACATGGTCGGTGAAGTGGCAGCTAGGATTCAATGCAAAGAAGTGTAAGGTGATGCACTTCGGAGCTAAGAACTAGAAGAGGGACTATTGGTTGGGGATCACAGAGGAGGAGAAGGACCTAGGGGTGTTGGTAACTAGGAGCATGAACAACTCAGCCCAGTGCAGGAGAGCAGCAGCGAAGGCAAACAGGATGCTGGGGTGCATCGCAAGGGGGTTCTCATCCAGACACTGGGATGTGATCCTACCTCTCAACAGATCATTGGTCAGACCGCACCTAGAGTACTGTGTGCAATACTGGAGGCTATACCTGAGGAGAGATATAAAGATACTGGAGGAGGTGCAAAGGAGAACAACAAAAATGTTAAAGGGGATGGAAGGAAGGAAAGAAATATGAAGTTAGGCTGAAGGAGCTGAACATGTACACACTGGAGAAGAGGAGAGGCGGGATAGGGTGGATATGATTGAAGCATTTAAATACCTGAGGGGGGTAAATAAACCTAGCACCGAGGGGGTGTTTAAACTGAGGAGTGGAAGAGAGACAAGGGGGCATGGACTAAGGTTGGAAGGGGGACGTTTCAAGAGGGAAATGAGGAGATACTACTTCACTGAGAGGGTGGCGTCTAGTTGGAATGTGCTGCCTGAGGGAGTGATAATATGTAGGACGGTCAATAGCTTTAAGAAGGAGTGAGATAAAGCAACAGGAAGAGTCAGGGGGGCAGGAGCTGGGACAGGTGGGGGAGGAACTGAGGGGGAGGAGGCTGGGGCAGCTGCAATCTAGGGTGCTAGCTGCACACTCGAGCAGACTTAGATAGACCAATTGGTGTGCTCTGCTGGAAGATTCATATGTTCGTATGTATGTTTGTTTGTAAAATCACAGTGACTCTGTTCATGAGCAGAGGTCCTAAAATGCCTATGTTGAAAATTTGATAACAAATGTCCGTAAAATGACTGTGTTACAAGCGTGCGTTGTGCAGTTTCCACGCACCCTCGTAACTTCGCAAATTTGTAGTATTTTCACTCCAGATTTTCAACATTGGCATTTTTTCAGACCTCCTTATGAACAGCACAGCTGTCATTTTCACATCCTGACCGAAATATGTGCTTACTCATCTGGTGCAGAATAGCGCGGTTGCTGTGGGAAATCAATGTTCAGCACAGATTAAGAAAGTCATAGTGACAGTGTTCATGAGCAAAGGTCACAAAATGCCTATGTTGAAAATTTGGTGAAATAATTCCACTTAATGACCGTGTTACATGCATGCGTTGCACAGTTTCCATGTACGCTCGGAAGTTTGAGCATTTTTAATATTTTCGTTACAGATTTTCAACATTGTCATCTCTTCACACCTCCCTATGAATGATACAACTGTCATTCTTCACATCCTGCCTGATCTGTGTTTTCATACATCTGGCACACAGTGGCACTGTCGCTGTGGAAACTAAAAGTTCGGGACATATTGGCAAAATCACAGTGCCACTGTTCATGAGAAGAGGTCCCAAATGCTTTCATGAGGTGGCAGTCACAAAAAGGCCATGTTGAAAATTTGTAGTGTAAATACCAACAAATGCCCCTGGCATTAGGGTTTCTAATCATAACGTCCCACCCTGTACAGGCTGACAGGCATCAGGGGTGTGCCTTTGGATTGCCGACTGTAATGCTCATGCCATTCCACCCCCACCCTGCAGCCAGTCGCAGGCATTGAGGTGTGCCTTGGACTCTTCGGCCCCAGAGTTCACCCCATTCTCCTATATTGCACCCATTTCAGCATATGTCCTTATGAAATGGGGTGACTGTAAAGCCAAACACCCCAAGGCACACCTCAACACTTGTCAGTGTCTGCAGGATAGAGCGAGGTGAAATGGCATGAACGTTATGGGCGACAACCCAAATGCATACCCCAATGCCTGTCCGTCTCTGCAGGGTGGAGGTGGGGTTGGCGTGAAGTTCAATACTTACTGCCATTCCTACTCAGCATCTGTCTAACTCCTGCATTTCGAATGCTAATACCAGCAAGCAAACATTCGGCATTGACTAGTGCTTGTTTTTAAATACCCTAATGTCCAACCTGGGCTTTTTTAGACATCTGGTGATAGCACCACCTAGTGGATAAAAATGTTACCTTCTATAGCTAACCTCATGCCATTTAAAACAACACATACATTGTGTTACAAATGTATTTATTTATTTTTTGTTTGACCGGATAAGTGCACTAGACAAATTCTGCCTATTTTCAGGCACGACCTGTGGGAGGGGGATACAGATGAATGCCAACTGACTTTGAACCAGATTAAGCTGTTGGTGGTATTTTTAGTGAATGGGGGGAAATTTGGCCAGGGCACAGGGAAAATTCCCCTACTCTTTTCAAGAAGTGCCATGAGATCTTTAACATCCACCTGAATTACCACCAGAACAGGCAGATGGGACCTCGGTTTAACGTCTCATCTGAAAGACGGCACCTCAGGAGTGCAGCACCCCCATGTTGCACTACAGTGTTAGTATTGGGATTCAGCCCAAGTGCCTGGTGTGGGGATAGAACCCACAGCCTTCTGATCTCCTGGCCTCAGAGGCGAGTGTGCTACCTGCTGAGCCACTGACACTATTGCTGTATTAAAAAATAAACATATAATATATAAACTAAGTAAATGAGCCAGGGTTGAGCTTGCTACAGTAAGTTCCTAATTACCAAATTATATGGGGATGTTATTAGGAGAGGTGTGGCCATCTTGTTGATAGCATACTCCTCACTGGCTACCTGTGAGTCCTTTCTGGGCCAGTAATTTTAAGAAAGTAGTAGGTACCTGACCTATAAGGGGATTACCATGTACTAGGCAGTCAGGCTGAGTTGCAAGTCCACTGATTTATGAAACCAAGAACCCCCTTTTAAATCATAGGATGTAGAAAAAGTGACTAAAAATAGAATGTTTAAAATAATTTGCAGACTCCTTTGAGCAGCATTTGGGGGGATAACTGGATGCTGTTAGCTTCTGCCATTGGTCCCAGATCAGTAGCTCCCTACAGAATTTCTGAAATGTGTAAGAAATGTGATTTAAATTAAGTGGATGGGCCAGGGTTAAGCATGCTACGTCCTTAATTACGCTGTAAAAAAACATTACCACATCAGATAATGCACCGATTCCCACTGCACATCAGATAATGCACCGATACCCATTGCACATAAGATAATGCACCAATTCCCATTGCACATCAGTGTTAGACTACCAGAATGTGCCACAATCTGGCAATTCAAGGTGTCTCTTAAATGATAAGAATGTTAAAGCTCAGCTTTCCAACACCATAAAAGTATGTACAGAAATTCACAAGGCAACAGACTAATATCCAAGATTTGTTTGGGAAGCACTTGAAGATAAACTAAAGGGTTAAGTTGCTATATACTTCGTCACAAAGAGAACACAACGAATCCAACTAGCATTGGAAAGGGACATAGCCTCCTTAGAAAAGCAACACAAAACTCAGTCATCAGGTGAAACCCTTACTATCCTTAAAACCAAGAGAACAGATCTAAATGATTTTCTTCAGGTTAAAACTGATTAGCTTTTAGGACACTTAAAGCGCAAGAAGTTTGTTGGAGACCTCAAAGTAAATAGCAACATACTCAGTCACCATACACTCCAAACTTAAAAAAAACAATTGACTGCTTCAGAAATACTCTGCAACAATATACAAAGTAGAGGCCCACACAGAATCACACTCACAAAAAAAGCAACAGTTCTTAATTAAGCTGCATTTACCTACTCTGACGGAAGAAGACAAAGCAAGCTTCGAAGTTCCTATTACCCACAAGGAAACTGAACAAGCAGTGAAACTATGACATCTTGGAAGGCATCCGATTCAAATAGGTCAACAGTTCTTAGACTTTGTCACAGTGAGCCTCCCCAAATCCATAGAAAAGATTTTGAGCCTCCCCCAAAAATTGAAATAATCTTGGGCCTCCCCATAGAAAAATGACATACTGTACTTTGCGCAGTACACCATGAATGAATTGAAACCCCTTTGAGTACTTGGCTCACAATTAGTTCTTTGTCTTATACTGATGTGGAACCTTTGAAAAAGTGCTCCTGTGCTCAAAGGTGTTATCTGAATAACAAATAAATAAAATAAACAAATATTATTATTCAGCTTATTGTAACCCTTCCCCCCCAACAGGCCAACCTACGTACTCTGCTATTTTAATTCTTGAACCATTGTTACCCCTTGTTGCAGTACCTTCAAGGGTCAGACTACTTTCTCTGTTTCCTCTCTATATGAAATAACCTTTCTACATACTTTGCCTCTCCCCATCCTTCCCTGCTCCTAAGAAACTTCTCTGGGATTACTTTGCTCCTTCCTGCTATTGCTCTTAGCACTTCTGTGCTCAACCCTTGTATTTGGGCTGTTCTGCCATCAGGCTACAACTTGATCAATTACCACCACTCATTATTAGTTTATTGTTCATATTTGTTTGCACAATTGTTCATTGTGTATTTCTTGATTGTTTTGCAGTTACCTTTTGAAATGTATTCACTCCCTACCCTTCCCCGGTTACACCTGAAATGAGCATTGGTTCATTCACCTTCCCTTGTCACCTATTAGTAAATAAATACATTAAATTCACCTACTGTTATCCTCTTTCAATTTGCATCATCTCTTCATACAAAATGCATAAAACTCAAAATTTAAATACAGTACTTTTTCAGACTTGCTTGAGCCTCCCCTGGAACTGGCTGGGGCCTCCCAAGGGAGGCTGGCCTCACTATTTGAGAACCCCTGAGATAGGTTTAGTAGGTGATCTACTTCTGCTATTGGAAAAAAACATTTTCAGGAGGCCAATACTGGAATGAGTTACCCACAGCCTGGACTGATCCACAATCTGGATTGATTTCTGTAATTTCCAAAGCAGGGAATGATGTTTTTCAGTGCAAATCATACTGGTCCATCCCTTTGCTGACCTATGATTTTGTTTCTTCTGTTAATGCTGTTTGTCCCCCTGTTCTCTGGTCAGCCCCCATCTACTCAACTGCCCCAGATCTGTCACCTTGGCATCCCCCATGTCTTAAGTTCATCTCCGTTTGTTCTCCCACTGCTTGTCCCCCTCTGGTGGGGGCAGCAAGGACTCCCTCAATCTGTGTCACAGAATGGATCTGTTATGGGAGGCAGTGCTTGGGTAGCTGGCATCATCCAATGAGCTGGGGTGTTTCCGCTTTTCTCCTGTACTCCCTAGGACATCAGCAGCAAGGGTGCACAAGCACACGTGCACACAAGCGCGCATGGTGCGGTACCAGCCGACATCCTCCCACCCGCTAGCTGCTCCCAAATGCACTGCTACCTGTGGTCACCCAGGTGGCAGTAGAGCCTACTGGGTCAGTTCACCATATGTAGAATGGCGCACATCAAAACCGCGCAACAGAGACAGTGCGGGCAAGAATAGTGACGGTGCATAACCGCTAAATGGTCTATGTGCGGTTGTGCACCCTGTCTCTGTTCAGTCACAGAGGATAAAGTCCTCTGCTGGGAGGAGGGTCCACCGAGCAGCTGCCTGGGTTTGATAGGATGAGCCACAGGCAGCAATGGAGGCAGTGCATCTGCGGACCGGGTATTGAATCCAGGTCCCAGACACATGGAAACTTTATTTCACACTTTGTGCGATTTAAGTGTACAACTATCCCCCAGTTGATTATTTTAGTTGTGGGGGGGTTTGGGTGGTGCAGCCCCCCATAATGTGGGATATGGGGGGGCATAGCCTCTCACAAAACATAGAGAAATGCCACTAATAGTATATTGCGTTGTAAAGGCAGTGCAGTATATTGCTGCAGCATTGTGTCCTGTGACATTATGACCCCATGCCGCAGTAGAGCAGTGGAGCTGGCTGCCCTCTCTCCCAGGATTCTCAATCCTCCTCCTCTTCCTCCTCCTCCTCCTCCCCGCCAACCTTTGATGACCCAGGCTCGTTCCTGAACTCGGGTCATCGGCATCATGAGCGACAGTGCTACATCTCTGCCGATGGGCCAGCTTTTGGTGTGTTTTTTTTTTTAGTTCTTTGGTAACTGGGCAATGCCCACTAGGTACAGTGCCTCTTTTCAGGGCTGACCTGGGAGCACTGGAGCAGTTAAGTGACTTGCTCAGGGTCACACCGTGTGCAAGTGGAAGAAATAGGAATCAAACCCAGGTATGCTGGATGTACCAGGCTCATTCGCGGCTTACTACTCTAACTTCTACGCTATACTGCTTGCCTGCTAAGTTATTTACTAAATGCTATAGCAAATCAATAGTTTAGATACGTCAGAATGACTGTCCACTCAGATCAGGATGCTGACAAGATGTTTAGTAATCTCACTTGGCCTTTGTGATACATGCTATGCTTTGCAAATTTAAGTTTGACACTTTCTGTCATTGGATAATTCAACTTTGCAAAGTTGCTTTAGACAAAGTTAGAGTTAATGAAATGATATCTCACTTCTGTTCTATCTCATGTGGCGCCCGGCAAGGATGTCCTCTCTTGCCGCTGTTTTTTGCTTGGAAGTATGGAGTCACTAGCAGAAATTATCCAAACTACACCATCCGTTCTAGGTATCACACTAAATGGGACAAGGCAACATAGCTTTTTATGTGCTAACAATGCCCTTAATTTTTTAGATGCTCTATGAACCCTCATTTCCACACCTTTTTTTCATTGTTCTGGTGTACCTCCCCCCCTCTGGGATGTCAGCATGCTAACATGCTAGGGGCTGTGTGCTCACACACACAGTGGGTGCCTAAATGGAACCTGGCTGATGTCCCCCTCCCTTCTGTGCACCTGCGCTGCACTGCCACTCATGGGCACCCAGGAGGCTGAGCTGCAGCGGAGGCATCTATTCTCCCTTCAGAGAGGAAGACAGCATCCTTGGGGATACTCAGTCTTCCTAACCCTGGCGGGCTGTCAGTGCCTAAGGTTCTTTTTAGAACACTAGTTGCCAGCATCGTAAGCAATAGTGCTACTGCAATGCTGCCAGGGTGGCATTCACACCCGGCTACTGTACGTAGTATTCCAAATACATGCATCAAAGAGTCGCTGACACCACAGGATCAGTTTCATCAGCTCAGAAGCAGAGAATTATAGCTGGCCCAGTGGTGCTGGAGGTTGAGGCGTTGGTTGCTACACCTTGTGCCACACCGGCGACCCAGGTTCAGGAATGAGCCCGGGCCGCTGGAGGTCAGCAAGAGGGAGAGAGAGGATCAAGTGTCCAGAGGACTGCTCTCCTCTCACAGGGGGAGGAAGACTTGTTGTCCCGCTTGCTGACTGCCCTCTGGCAGTGGGCATAGGGCAGTACCAGTTGGGAGGCACGCTTCGACATGCTGACGTTGGTGGGGAGGAGGGCAGGAGAAAAGCGGGGGAAAAAGGGAGCCTGGCAGCACTCAATGATGGCGCCACTCCCGGGGCTGGCACCGGCTTCTGGATTGGGTCTCCGGGGGGAGGTGTAGCACATCGCTGCCCTCCTGGCCCCACTGCAGGGGGGCAATCCACGGGGGAACTGCCAGTGTCAGCGAGTACAGGAGCGAGCGTGTCCAGAGAGAGAGACCATCTGTTTGGAAGGCCAAAACTGCCTGCCAGGGATCTAAGGAGTATAAAGTGTGTATGAAAAAAAAAAAGAAGCAGAGAATTATGTATAGGGATGGGTGTATTTTGATTTTTTTATACACCTGAGGTTTGTGACATCCTTAAACCTTGAGAGTGAAGCTCAAGGGGTTTGTGTTGCCATCACAAATTGAGGATGGGTGAAAAAAAATTTATTTTTACTTTCTTCCCCCAATTTTTTTTTTGTGATTACTGGTTAGGAAACTGTACTGATGGAAAAGAAACACAACTCTTGTAGTCACAGCTCAATGTGTATACATTTACTGTTTCTGCCCCAGCAATGGCCGTTGTTCAGGGACACACCGTTGTCCCAGGAAAGCACCCTATTCAGGCCTGTGTGCCCAGTCACTCCTGGCAACTCACTGGTTACCCCCATAGCTCTACCCTCTCTGGAAGGGGTTCCGTCGGGAGGGCCATCTTCCACCCCCGAGGCAGTCCACCATGTGGAAAAGGATCCCATGTGGGCAGGCACTTGGACTCTGGGGAGTTGCTAAAGCTCAAATCATCATGCATCTTGCCAGTGATGAAGATGAGTCTATTCTTAATTTAAAATGTTATTTAGTCTTGCGTTTATTGTTATTTTGGTGCCATTTAATAAACACAATAACATACTGTAAGGCTTGTGGTTATTAGTTAATTACTGCACTCCCCCCCCAATGCCTTGTGCTTCCAACCCATGTAGTATGGGGGCGTGCGGTAAGGAAGAAATACTCACTGTAGTAATTGTGTTTCTTCTCAGGGATCCCTTAGTGATTTTTCAGAAAGCTGTAATTGAAACATCATTCATTTGATTCACTTGCTTTGTTTTTGATCCCTCCCAGCTGCCTTAAATGACTGTAACCAATGCTGACCTCCTGTGCACACAATATATCCCCTGTGGCAGGAGGAAGCTCCCTGACCAAGCCACTGGGGTCACCACAGCACCAGAGCTCACTGCCAACTTTCCTTGGCTGAGGCACACTGCCACACAGCAACTGCCTCAGCCTGACCTGCCTCCTGGCATGACTCGGATTCCTTCCTAAACCTGGGTCATCTGCACAGAAGCAAATCGGCTGTCGGGCAGACCAGTTCAAAATGTGTTCAATGAAGTAATTTAAAAGTCAGTAAGAGCTGCTGTTAATAAACAAAAACCCACTCACACCAGCCACACATATCACAGCTTTTGTTGTCTTGTCAGTACAGATCCACCTCAAGTCTCGGATAACCTACCTGTCTCTATAGCTCCAAACAGGTTCCTTTTTAATTAAGACCTGTTTGCCACAGAGGTCTGTTCCACAAATGCAGGGCCACAGCCAACAAACCGAACAAGCAGCCGTCTGTTATACAGTGTGTGAGATTTAACTACCAAGTAAACCCTGTGTTGGTTTATTTAGCACTCCTGATTGTAGTGTATTTAATGACTGTGATTGTAAGCACAAGCTTTTGTGAGAACAGAAAACAACTGACTGATGGCTGAGAAAATGATAAGACCAAGTGTAAGATAAACTTCATAACACATGGGTAATAATACACATGTGTATTATTGCCTATGTATTAAGAGTTTGAAAGTATCTGTAAACTGTGTATTATTTTGCCTAAAGGAGTAGTACACCCAGAATTTGTACAAACATATGTTGTGCAGAGTGTTTTGATTTGTGTATGAAGTCCTAGTGTGTCCTTCCCTCTGTCTGTTATCAGGAGTTTTTCTTAAATTAGCCTGCTAGCATTATGGTAGTTTCACGACTCCTGGGAATCTCCATCTCAGCTAAGTGTATTGCTTTTTCTTGTACCTACAGTGCATCCTGCTCATGTGACAGTGATGTAGCCAAGCCCATAGATTAAGCGACAAGCACTGCTTTACAATACAACAGCAGAGATGGCTATACAGAGTTCAGCTTGATGACTACCCTCATTGTAAAGGTCTTTTTGTAATGAACAATTTTGACACTGGTTGTGTATGTGTAACTTATATTGTTTTCAAGATAGTTACATTTGTTTGGCATGTCTACTTGAGTGTCCACTCAGAGAGGAAAAAGCATCTGCTATTTGTAAGTGCATCTGCACACATGCCAAACAAATAGAAATATCTTGAAAACTATACAAGCTACATGAAAACAACAAGTAGCAAAGTTGTTCAGGATAAAAAGATTGCTGCAATGAGGGTAGTCACTAAGCTGATCTCCTCACAGGTTTTAAAATATTTTCCATCCAAAGTGGGAAACTTGGTAAAAAACATGGATATTTGGTGAATTAGATGGCTATATTTTTAAAAACTATCCAGAGTTCAGTTTAGTGACTACCCTCATTGTAAAGGTCGTTTTGTCATGAACAACCTTGTTGCTGTGTGTTTTTATGTAGCTTGTAAAGTTTTCAAGATATTTAGATTTTTTTGGAATGTGTACAAATGTGCATAGAATTCTGCACAGTGTCTTAGGAAAGTCATAGCAAAGCTGCCAGGAGTTCATTCTGAATGCAGAATAGAGAATAATTAAGCAGTAAGGCATGGCAGGATGTGTGTTATGTAAGCAATAAGACACGAGGGACTGCATATGGAACATATTTAACCGCACGCCCAAGGGTGTGGTGAGGTACGAGGCCACAGGCTGGGTGCCTTTCAGCCCATGGAAGTGTGGTAAAATGTGTTTTAATACACACCCCAGAGTGGCTTACTGCACTTATAAAATGGGCTCATTTTTTTAACCTTTTACAGCTGGGAAAAGCATGTTTATATGTAGAAATAATAAATTTACTTGTGTGCATTTATGATAAAATAGTCATTCTGCCCACTGCAAATGATGTCATAGATCATGTCATTGTATTATTGCTGGACAAAGTTTGCCCTTTGCCGGCATCAAGATTCAAGATATAGAACGTTTATCATGAAATGTTGCCCATGGAATATATGGATTCAAAATTCTGCTCAGTTCCACTGGCAGAATGTTTCTCTCCTAACATACAGTACACACACACACACACACACACACACACTCTCTCTCACACAACAAAGGCCTCTTCTGCTGCCAGAGACTGTTATGTCACTGTCGGGGCAAGCAGAAGAGATTTCATTGATGAGCAGGTAAAGATAGAAGGGGGATTTTTCTTTGTCAGTGAAGAAACTGTTGTAGTGAAAACTATAAACAATATTCTTCTTTGCTTACAGATTCCCCAAGGGTCGCGAGGGCAGAAATGGAGCCCTCCCTCACAGCTCTCCTGCTGCCAACACAGATTCCCCGAGGGTCATGAGGGCAGAAATGGAGCCCTCCCCCACAGCTCTCCTGCTGCCAGCACAGATTCCCCGAGGGTCGCAAGGGCAGAAATGGAGCACTTCCCTAGAGCTCTCCTGCTGCCAGCACAGATTCCCTGAGGGTCATGAGGGCAGAAATGGAGCCCTCCCCCACAGCTCTCCTGCTGCCAGCACAGATTCTCCGAGGGTCACGAGGGCAGAAACGGAGCCCTCCCCTAGAGCTCTCCTGCTGCCAGCATAGATTCTCCGAGGGTCACGAGGGCAGAAATGGAGCCCTCCCCCACAGCTCTCCTGCTGCCAGCACAGATTCCCCGAGGGTTGCAAGGGCAGAAATGGAGCTCACCCCCACAGCTCTCCTGCTGCCAGCACAGGTACGAACAATAACAGTCTCCACAGCTGACGGGTGAAGAGTCTTGGTGCATTTTTTAAAACCAATTTCAACCTGCCTCCTGATTTAATATAGTCACTAGACTAGCCTGCTTTTACCCTTAGATTGTAAGCTTAATCCTGTTGCATGTGCTAATTTCTGTCACCACTCTGCAAAGTACTGAATTTGAACCTGGCTACTGCTTTTCAGCAGATTACTGTTTATTTTCTGTTGCCTAAAGCTACTTTTAAATTGGACCCTGTCCAGGTTAACGTGGAGTTCTGCCTGTTCACTTATCTCTCCAGCTGATTTTTTTCCCCCTAAATCCAAATTAGCCTAGCAAAAAATATAACAAAATTAACTAAATATAAAGTGTGCAACCCAGCAACCGGCAGATATTTTTGTTTAGCTCCTGTAAAGCCTTAGATAAAATTTGTTTAGTGCCTGTAAGCCTTCTGTCCTGAGTCGCCCACCCGCCCTGCAACACCCCCCTCACTGAATAAGCATATCTGTGCCTGTATTTAAACTCCTTCTCTCTCCTCAGCTTGCAGATTCCACGAGGGTTGCAAGGGCAGACACAGAGCCCTCCCCCACAGCTCTCCTGCTGCCAGCACAGGTACGAACAATAGCGGTCTCCACAGCAGATGGGTGGATCCCCGCCAACGCTGCATGTCGGCTCCCCGCCACCCCCACCACCACCCTTGGTCATCTGTCTACTTTATAGCTGTCTACTTTAAAGCAGAAGTCACGTGACTACCAAAACTGATTGGTGTACTTTCTCATTTGCAGATTATCTGCTTTTGTCCCTAGTGGCCGCTATCACTTGCTTTTCCACTTTTTTTTCTTTCCACCTGCCAACTTTTAATCCAAATTTTTTCTAATCCTGCTCCTCGGTCTTCTCCTAGTAGCTCATCCATCCTCATACCCACCTGCCCCACGGTAGCCCCTTACCGCCACCCCTCACCCCCACCCACCCATGCTGACACCCCTTCATTCTTACCCCTCCTCACCCAGACTCCACCCCCTCCCCACCCTTCAACCTTTCCCATCCACACATCCTCACTGCTCCCTTAAATCTCCTCAATCTCAAGGCACTTTTTGTTGCCTTAACCTCCACAGACTACCCTCCAGATGCAGTCCTGCTCGACCAAGCCCCTACTCTCCCTCCCCCTTCTCCTCTTGTTCCTAGCTGGTGACGTACACCCTAACCTGGGCCCTGAAATGCCCAGTCCCAACACAGCCCCACCCCTCCTGTTTTTGGACTACCCTCCTACCACAACCCAAGCTCTCTCCCCAAGGGCCTCCGTATTTTTCACGTCAACGCTAGGAGCCTCCTCCTTAAACTGGATGCCCTCATGGTATGGGTCACCCAGTACTACCCTGACATGCTCTGCATCTTGAAATCCTTGTTAGCTCCAGAACCCCCAACTCCTCTCTCTCTATTCCGGACTTCAACCTATTCCGCCAAGACCATGGAAAGTGAGACGGAGCGGTGGCACTGTACATCAGGCAAACTCTCTCGTGCTCTATAATTTACAAGGAAGCCTGCCCTTCCTCCCACGAGTCCATTGTTGCACATCTATCCTTTCCCTCCTCCACCCCCCCTCTACATTGGGGTCCTGCTTGCCCTGCCTAAGATCTCAGACGACTTCCTTGTCAAAGCCATTTCCTCAATCTGCTCAGGTACATTCAATGGAGAGCTTATACTATTAGGTGATTTCAATCTTGACTGGCTGTTCCCCCCCCTCGCCAAGCCCACCATCCTAACTATAGAAGCCCTTAATCTTTCCCAACTGATCCAGGAGCCTACCCGCCTAAATCCCCAGTTCCAAAACCATACCCTCCTGGACTGGATCTTATCCTCCCATCCCCACCACATCTCTGTCTCAGGCATCTTCTCTGACGCTCTCAGTGACCACTGTATCACCTATTTCATCCACAAAATACACTCACCAAGCTCCCATCCAAAATTTATCTGGTCTCGCTCCTTACACCACCTCAATGAGCCTGCCCTGCTCTGAGACCTAATTAACGCTGGCTGGTCACCAGTCCTTTCTGTGATAGATGTTGACATTGCCCTGTTCCACTTCTGTGACATCTCCCAGCACACCTGGGATCTCCATGCACCCCTCAGGAAATGTAGAGTTAAACACCTCCACCACCCCTGGATCTCACCCAATCTTATTACTGTGTGTCGTTCTAGAGACCAGGCTTGGAGGTGCTACAAGACCACCCATGCCACACGTGATCTCCAATCCTACAAACAACTCCAAAACAACTGCACAAAGGCCATCCGTCTATCAAAAACCTCTTACTTCAAAGCTTAACTTTCCGAAACCCAAAACTCCCTAGCATCTTTCTGGAAAGTGATGAACTCCCTTCTCAACCCTCCCCCCCCATCTAAGCAAGCATGTCTAGTCCTGAACTTTGATGGCAGATCTGTGTCAGACCCAGAGTTTGTAGCAGAACTCTTCAATAAATTCTTCATCTCCTGTGCCATGCCCGACCCCTCACCATGCCTACCCCCACACCCAACCATGACCCTGCAGAACAAACCTCTCTGACCCCTGGTTTCCTCTTTCCTCCTTTCACGCCACGGGAAGTCCTCTGTGCAATCACTGCCCTAAACCAATCCAAATCCAGCCCTGATGGGTTTCACCCCAGACTGCTCCATATGTCTGCCAATGCCATAGTCGCCTCATTGACTCACATAGTAAATCTCTCCCTCTCCACAGCCACAGTTCCAGCAGCCTGGAAATGGGCAAAGATCATCCCGCTGCACAAAGGTGGAGATCCCTCCTTACCTGGAAACTACAGGCCCATCTCGCTCCTCCCCTCCCTAGCGAAGGTCCTGGAATCCCTCATACTGTCCAAACTGTCACATTTCCTCTCCTCAAATAACTCCCTCTCATCTGTGCAGTCAGGTTTCATAAAGCGCCACTCCTCCATCTCCTCTCTGCTACGAGTAACCGACTCCTTACTCTCGGCCATGGATCAAAGCCAAACCTCTGTCGCCATCTTTATTGACTTGGCAAAAGCCTTTGAATCCATCTCCCACCCACTGCTACTCCACAAACTCTGATCTTTTGGTATAGCCCAGCCTGCTGTCAATTGGTTCTGCTCATACCTCCAAAATAGATGCCAGTCAGTTCAAATAGGCGACACCCTCTCCCCTCCTCTCCCTATCCTGTCTGGTGTTCCCCAAGGCTCCATCCTTGACCCCATCCTCTTCTCTCTCTTCATAAATGACCTTCCCTCTGCCTGCCTCTCCTCAAATGTGCATCTTTATGCAGACAACACTATCATCTTTGCCTCTGGCCCCTCCTACGACAGCGTCTTTCCCAATCTCCAGGCCGACTTCAACCGTGTCCAGTCCTGGTTCCTGGAAAACCAGCTAAAACTAAATGCAAATAAAATTGTCATCATGGTTTTCTAGACAGAAGTTAGCTTCCCTACCCCCCCCCCCGTGATCACCACCTCGATGGCTCTGCCCTGGAATTGGTCCCAGCCTTCAAATACCTGGGTGTCTGGCTGGACAGCCACCTCAGTTTCACCACTCACATTGAGTCTATCTGTGCCAAACTCCGGCCTAAACTCACCATCCTGTATCATCACAAAGCCAGCCTACCCCTTCCCACTCGGTGCGAGCTCATAAGTAAAACAATCCTGCCAGTGCCGGATTATGCTGATATTGTTTATAGAATGGCCCCAACCTCATCTCTCTCCAAACTGGACATTCAACTCAACTCTTTCTGCCATTTTGCCACTGCTTCCCTCCCCACGCACTCACCACTGCACCCTCTACGCCCCACTCTCCCTTGCCCCACTGTCCCACAGAAAAAACATCCACTGCATTTCCCTCATAGCAAAATATTGGTTCAGCTCCCCCCCCCACCTCACTTCCCATCTGACCCCAGCAAACTCCCTTGATTACCCTCTCTGACACAGGGACTTGCGCTCCTTTCACATCCCTTGCCCACAAAATGTCTATGGCAAAGCCGCCTTTTCGCACCGGCTCCCCCTACTCTGGAACAGCCTTCCCTCTGCCCTGCGCCAGGCCTCCTGTCTTTCAGCCATAAAAAATCTCCTCGGGCTCCTCCCCACTCCACCCTGCTCCAATTGTCCAAACATCTCCCAGAACGCCCCTTAAGCCCCTCCACCTTTAATTATGAATTTCCTGCAGCAGTCCTGAACACTATTTCTGTATATGGGCTGACTCCATTATGAATGATATAACTTTGTGTACTGTATGAAACATGGTTGTGTATACTGTGTCTTTTTGAAATTACTTTGTGAAACTCTTCTACTTCTGTGTATGCTCTGTTCCCGGGTCGTGCCTAGAAACTAGCTTTGGCTCAGAGTGCCTTTCCTGGTTATCAATTTTTAATAAATAAATAAATTAATTAATGTTTCTAATTTGCTTACATGTGTAAGAAGAGTGTGATGATCAGAAAAACATTTAATTTTAAGGTAGTTTTATTTTTAGGGCCCAGCTGAAGGTTTTTTACTGTGTAAAGTTAGCAGCCATGTTTGTTATGGAAGATCAGTTCTGGTTGTAGGGGGACTGATGGAAGATAGTTCTGGTTGTAAGTATGTAAAGTAAAGTAACATTTATATGAGGCGCCCTTCCAAAGCTCAGGGCACCTTAACAATACACATTACAAAAATCTTTCCGCAAAACTCATAAAAATGGATTAAAATCTTTACAATCCCTCAATGAGTCCCTGCAAATGCTTGGTTGTACATATATGTTTTTAAGGATTTTTTAAAACTGTGCATTGAACAGATATAATGTATGGCAAGTGCCTATTAACCACCATAATCAGCAGTCACACAGCTTTGCTATGCATTGTTTAGAATTTTAAAAGTTGTTAACCACACTTCAGAACTTCCAAACAGTGGCATAACAAAAAATAATGCACTAGAGTTCCATAATTCTCACACATAGGATGCAAACAGTGTTTTTTTGACCATACTCTATAAAAGATGATGGCTGGGGATCAGGTGACAACCACACTGAAATCACCTCTTGTTGTTACTAGGCTACAGTAAACATCTCGAGCTGCACTCTCGAGATTTACCATGTTGCCCTAGCAACCCCTCGAGGTGATTACAGCGTGGTTATCACCCGATCCCCAGCTATTATCCTCTATTTTATACACAGCCACATGATATATTTTGACCAGTGAGACGTCTTTATTCAGGATGCCCATTTTATAATGTGTAATAATGTCACTTCTGGGGTGGGGCACAAGGTGAAGCCAAGTGCATCCACCACCCCTGGAGTGACGTTATTACACATTATAAAATGGGCATCCAGAATAAAGATGTCTCACTGGTCAAAATATGTCATGTGGCTGTGCATAAAATCTGTTTCATGCACAGTCTTCATGGTCCTAAAGCACATCACACAATTAGAAAATCAGTCCTCCTATAACAAGAACTATCTTCCATCAGTCCCCCTACAACCAGAATTGATCTTCCATCACAAACAGGGCTGCAACCTTACACGGTAAAAAAACTTCAACTGGGCCCTAAGAATAAAACTACCTTAAATAAAAAATAAAACAAATTAATTATTTTATTCATTTAGTTTTTGTTTACCGGGTAGGTGCACTAGCCATAACAATGACTATTTTCAGGCATGACACAAGAGAGTACAGGACAAACATCAAGAACATTACAGTACAGGTTTGATACAAGTAGATGATTGTAAGTGAAACTAGCAGTAAATCACAAAATAGAAGTGGTAAATACAATACAGCATCAAGAATGTACATGAAACAATACAATTAAGCAAAAATACTGTGACTAACAATGTTCATTTAGGGGAGAATAATACAATGATTGTAGTGTAAATAGCAATCAGGCAGAGATAGGTGTAGGAGAACTAGAGACAAAGGATAGGAGTAGGGTAGCTGGAGGTAGGAGGGTAGAAATTAAGTAGAAATTCAAACAAGGTAAGAGGTAGGATACAGTAGGTAAGGTAGATGATACTAGAAGTTTGAAAGGAAGTGCTGAGTGTTGAAGTAAGGCCCAAAAGTGGGAGGGGATGAGCTAGGAAGTATAGGGGCTAGGGTGGTTTGAAAATGAGCATTTGCAGGAGGAGATGAGATAGTGACGTAGTTCTATCCTAAAAAGACGTGGGATGAGGCTTGACGTAAAGTTAGTGGGAGGGAGTTCCAGAAATTGGGTGCATGACAGGCAAAAGGGTACCCTGTGATGAGGGCACTGGGGAAAGGGCATCGACCATAATGGTGATCTGCTCCCCAGCGAATCCCTCATGGCGATGGGAGGGTAGGGCAGTCAGATGGGGGGGTCGGCGAGTATAGTGACAGGATGTTGCTATACATACATGCGCAGGGGGAAGTGAGCATGAGGGGTTGTGCTGCAGTGGTTGCCGAGCGACCCTGTGGTGAGGTAGGTGGGTTGCCAGCACTGGTTGACAAGGTACGGAATTTGGGTCCGGGCGCTGGTGCAATTTTAATGCACCCGGCCCTAACCTTTAATTTTTTTAATGTTTTCACACACCCCGACATGCACCCTCCCTGGAGTTGAGAATCCTTTAGTGGGGGGGTGCAGGGGTGAAGCCCCCCAAGAAAACTTTAAAAAGTAAGTCCCCGACACCGTTTGCTGTGCACCGGGGTGTCAGAGTGCCGAAAATGTTTTCAGCACTCTAGACTTCTTGATAACGGCAAAATCCTAAAGGCGATCGCCGTTATCACATAGAACCAAGCAAAAGCAGTAGCACCTTTTGAGGTATTATGTCTTGGGATGTGAACAGGGGCATTGTCCGCAGAGCGTAAGCCATAACTGGTTGTCTGGTTTAGAAATAGACACGCCAGGGGTTTAGGTATTTGGGATCTGATAATGTTGTCAATGATAGAGCGGAGTGCATAATTCAGTGTTGTTTCCCTGATCATTGCACTCCCCTTACACACATAAGCACGTTAGAAACATTAAATATTATTTATAGTTTTCACTACAACTGTTTCTTCACTGACAAAGACCCCAACCCCCCTTCTATCTTTACCTGCTCATTTGGGAAATCTCTTATGCTTTTCTTTTTTTCCCTTTCCCCAATTGTTTAACCAGGAGTGGCACACTAAGCTGAAAGCTTGTTTACAGGTGTGACCTGGGAGCACAGGGAAGTTAAGTGACTTGCTCAGGGTCACACAGTATGCAAGTGGGGGCTGTGGGATTCAAACTCAGGTCTCCAGATTTGCAGATCAGAGCCTTAAACCACTGTGCTACACTGCTCTGATAGTGAGATAATTGAGTCTGTGGCTGTAACAGAGGCCATTATAGTGTATGGTGGAACATTGTTCTCCACCAAAAACGATTACTAGAATGCGCTTGTTGTGCTGTCTTGGCTACGTAACGAGCTTGCTATGCTGCACTGAGTACATCACTAGTGCAGCATAACAAGGTTGAATGTAGTCATGCATGCATGATTAAGGGGCTCCGGCGGTGAGAGATGGATGCGAAGTGAATGGCACCTACAGAATTGCACCTCAGTCAGTTTATTTTCTGCTTTCTATGGGACATTGGAGGCATCCTGTGACTACCCATACACTATCAAAGATTGTGTATGGGTAATCATACACAAACAAGGCACTTTTGGGATCTTGAAGTTTCCGTGGTTACAGACCTCTCAAGCTGCGCTCTCGAGGTCATAGGTTACCATGCAAAGCTCTTGATCCCACAACAGCCTTGTTGTGTATTTTTACACATACATAATTCTCTATGTTGTGTGTGTGTACTGTATGTTAGGAGAGAAACATTCTGCCAGTGGAACTGAGCAGAATTTTGAATCCATGTATTCCATGGGAAACATTCCATGATAAACATTCTGGCCCAGATATTCAAAAGGGTTGCTCCATGCGCAACAGGGTTGTGCATGCGCAATTCCTACATTGCGCCATTCTGCGATATTCATCAGGGTCAGTTGCTCCACTGACAACAGGTTGCGCAAAGAGAGCAATGCAAATGAATGCATGCTCAACAGGAAGGGAGGAACCATGCATAACCTACGCAACCCGATATTCAGTCGGGTTGTGCAGAGTTGTGCATCATAACCCCAACCTGCGCCTGCACAACCTTGAGCCAAAAAAAAAAGGATCAAGTTGAGGCCACCCACAGGTGAGCTGCTGTATTGCAGGGTGCAACACAGCAGCTGTCACCCTAGCTGGCCCCCAACTCGGTCCCTTGCTTCCCCCACCAGCCCGATCGCGGGCATAAAGTAACATGAACCCCCGCCCACACATCTCCCACAGCCTGATCGCGGGCATTACAGTTACATGAACCCCCACCCACACATCTCCCACAGCCCGATCGCGGGCATTACAGTTACATGAACCCCCCCCCACACATCTCCGAAGCCCGATCGTGGGCATTACAGTACATAACCCCCCGCCCACATCTCCCACAGCCCGATCGCGGGCATTACAGTCATGAACCCCCGCCCACACATCTCCCACAGCCCAGTCGCGGGCAGAGCGTGTATGAACCCCTCAGTGCCCGATCATGGGCAGAATGTAACCCCAAGCGAATATCTCCTGGTGGTCCAGTGGACCGTAAAGCCCGATCCGCGGGCAGAATGTCCGTTACAACCCCAAACATCTCCTGGTGTCTAGCATCCCCCACCCACCGAAGACCCTCCACCCGCTCCCCGCGGCGGCGGGTGGCAGCATCCACCCGCCTGCCGCCGCCCGCCGACTGACTGTCGGTGAGGGCTGCCGCCCGGTGGTGCAGAGCTACAGCCAATGGCGTGCAGCCCACCTAACCCGACAGTCCAGATTTGTGAATGTCATTCACAAATCTGGACTATCATGTCTGATATAGGCTGCATGCCCATTGGCTGTGGCTCTACGCAGCTCTAGTGCAGACATCGGTCGGCAGGCGCGCGGGCGCAGGTGGGTGGATGCTGCTGCCACCGGCCGCGGGGAGCGGGTGGAGGGACTGTGGGTGGTGGGGGGACACTAGACACCAGGGAGATGTTTGGGGGTTGTAACGTACATTCTGCCCGCGATCGGGCTTTGCAGTCCACTGGACCACCAGGAGATATTCGATTGGGGTTATCATTCTGCCCGCGATCGGGCACTGGGGGTTCATGCACGCTCTGCCCACGATCGGCTGTGGAGATGTGGGGCTGGGGGTTCATGGGAACTGTAATGCCCGCGATCGGGCTTTGGGAGATATGTGGACGGGGTTGTTCATGTAACTGTATGCCCGCGATCGGGCTTCGGGAGATGTGGTGGGGGTTGTTCATGTAACTGTATGCCCGCGATCGGGCTGCAGGGTACGTCGGTTCCCCGACGGCTGCTGCCTGGCAGGGCGGCCAGGCGCAAGTCCTCGATCGGGCGCACCTACATGCTAATGGCATGCAATGCTGATAAATAGATGCAAATGGCCCCCCATGCCTTGCATAAATTATGGCCCCATTTGCATGTCACCTTTGAATATCGGAAATTTGAGCATGGCGCAATGGTACTTGCGCCACCGCAGGTTTAATGCTCAACTCTGGCAACTTGGGTGGCGCAAGTTCCACTGCACTACGCGCAAGGGATGGGGTGATTCAAAGAGCTGCTCAATAGCGCAACCCTTGAATATCACCGCCACACCCCTGCGCAACTATTTTGAGCAGCGCAGGGGCTTGCGCCTCAGAATGGCGCAGTTTGAATATCTGGGCCTCTATATCTTGAATCTTGATGCCAGCAAAGGACAGTCTTTGTCCAGTGGTAATACAATGACATCATTTGAAGTGGGCAGAAGGACTATTTTATCATTAATGTATACAAGTAAATCTATTGCTTCTACATATAAACATGCTTTTCCCAACTGTAAAAAGTTAAAAAATGAACCCGTTTTATAAGCGCAATAAGCCACTCCGGGTTGTGTATGAAACATATTTTACCACATTTCCATGGGCTGAAAGGCACTCAGCCTGTGGCCTTGTGCCTCACCACACCCCTGGGCATGCGGTAAAACTCCACCAATGATTAGTTTCTCTTCTTCCAACCTCCTGTTTTATTACTTTTCTCACTACCTTTGGACTTAAACCTCTCTATAGGTCCCTATCGTTCCTGTCCTATCTTACCTCCATCTCTCTAATCCTCACTTCCCCCTTTACTTTACTCCTCTACATCATCCTATATCTTACCCCTAAAATGTTTTTGTCTCCTAGGCACAACCTCGCCTAGTTATCTATGATATTTTAGCACTTACGACCAAACCAATATTGTATTTTGTATAATGTTATGCTAACTCTCTTTACCTCAATTTTTGTTTCGTCTCTTGTAATTTTATTCCACTGTTGTCTGTAAAGTAATTTCACAAGCCTGCTGTGTAGTTTCCTACCCTGACTAGTTGCGATTCTATATATTGTAACCTGCTATTGAAAATGTTTTGTTTTGTACCCTCCCGGGTCGTGCCTGAAAATAGTCATTGTCATGGCTAGTGCACTTACCCAGTTACCAAAAACTAAATAAATATGTTTCATACATAGCCCCTCGTGTCTTGTTGCTTACATAACATACATTCTGCCATGCCTTACTGCTTAATTCTACTCTGTTCTACATTCAGAATGAACTCCTGGCAGCTTTGCTATGACATTCCTAAGACACTGTGCAGGATTCTGTGCACATTTGTACACATTCCAAACAAATCTAAATATCTTGAAAACTTTACAAGCTACACAAAAAACCCAGCATCAAAGTTGTTCATGACAAAAAGACTTTTACAATGCGGGTAGTCGCTAAGCTGAACTCTGTATAGATTTTAGAATACAGCCATATAATAAACCAAATTTCCATTTTTTTTTTCACCAAGTTTCCCACTTTGGATGGCAGTATTTTAAAAACTGTAAAGAGTTCAGCTTAGTGACTACCCTCATTGTAACAATCTTTTTGTCCTGAACAACTTTGCTGCTTGTTGTTGTTTTTGTGTAGCTTGTATAGTTTTCAAGATATTTCGATTTGTTTGGCATGTGTGCAGATGTGCTTACAAACAGTAGATGCTTTTTTTCTGTTCGAGTGGACACTCAAATAAACATGCCAAACAAATGTAAATGTCTTGAAAACAATACAGGTTACACATACACAACCAGTGTCAAGATTCTTCACTACAAAAAGACCTTTACAATGAGGGTAGTCACCAAGCTGATCTCTGTATTGTTTTTAAAATATAGCCATCTCTGCTGTTGTATTGTAAAGCAGTGCTTGTTGCTGAATCTGTGGGCTTGGCTACATCGCTGTCACATGAGACAGGATGTATTGTATGTACAAGAAAACTCAATAAACTTAACTGAGATGAAGAGCCCCACAGGTCGTACAACTACCATAAAGCTAGCAGGCTAATTTAAGAAAAACTCCTGATAGCAGACAGAGGGAAGGACGCACTAGGACTTCACACACAAATCAAAACACTCTGCACAACATATGTTTTTATACATTTTGGGTGTACTAGTGATTATATAATGCAATAAGTGGACACAATTTAGCTTATATTTCATCTGCTTCTGTTCCTTTCATACTTTGGAGCTTATATGATTGTCATGGAAACAGGACTGCTGTCACTTGCAGGGTGGGTCAAATCAAGTAGCCAGATGACCAATGGGCACCAACAAAACTGGTGTGACTACAAGATTTTGAAAGCTACCTGCCCACAAAGTAATTTTTGAGCTCTTAAAAATGATGGCCACTAAAAATATCAATTTGGCTACCAGATTTTGAAAGCTAGTGGCAAGCCGGCCCATCAGCACAGCAGTTGGATTTCTGTCTGCGATGCCGGCAACCCAGGCTCAGAAATGGACCCAGGTCACTGGAGGAACAGTTGGGGGAGGAGGATGGAGTGTCCAGTGATGGCTCGCCTTCTCCAGGAGGAGGTTGGGGATGCAGCCCAGCACCTGCTGGCCCCTGGCGGAGGCCGGGAGCACAGCAGGGCATCAAACCCCTGACAACTGGGAGAGTGGTGGACATCGGCATATGCCTTAACGTCTGTGGCACACCACTCCCCCGGGGAGAAAACCAGGAACTAGCTCCCCTCCCTGACCAATTGGATGAAGGTCGTTGGCTCCTGCTGCTGTCAAGCCCTGGACGACTGACCCTACCTCAGTGACACCCAGGCCAATTGCAGAGAGTGCTAGGCAGCCCCACCGGTGCCTTCCCCTTTGGAGGAGGGGGACCTATCCAGCGAAAGGATACACTGAGTTACCCAGGGGTCACAATGTGAGGTGTCAGCTAGCATCGGGGACGGTGAGCACTCTAAGAACCCAGGTGACCTGAAGGAGTGGTCAGCTGGGGGGGTGGAGTGAGCAAAAAAAAAAAAGCTAGTGGCAAAACTGACTACCACCTAACAGACTGATTTGTCCCATCCTGGTCACTAGGTCTTCATCTTTCTCGTCCTAGATGTCCACATTTACGATGCAAGACATAGCTCTCTTGGAACTGGTGAAGGAAGGCAAGCAGGGACGCTTCTACAAAGCCAAGCTGAACCGAGGCAACTGCAAGGGACACAAGCTGGTTACTTGCAAAATTATCAAAGATGGTAGGTGTGCACTGGGGACTAATAAATTGAAGAAGCTATGGCATCGCCCACTCATCGGGATGCCTTGTTCAGTTTTGCATCACATTTACATACTGTAGGTACTTAGAAGGTTAAGGCAGAAAAAGACTGGGTCCATCAAGTTTGTTCTGTTATTTCAATATTGTTTTCCTCTGCCCTTTCAGAATCATTCTGCTGACTTGAGTTGCCAGGGATCGGCTGGGGAGGGAGAAGATAGAGTGTCCAGAGGACTGCCTCTACTCTCCTGGGGAGGGAGGGAGGGTTTCAGTGCTCAGCATTAGCCTGGCCCATAGCATCAACTGGGGCAAAGCAGTCTGGGACAGTCAGCGTAGAGTGGAAAGAGTGGTGGCTGCTGACGCTTCATGCATGGAAGCTTGCATGGAGACATCTCGGCAACATTGCATGCCATCCCTAGGAAAACAGGAAAAATGATTTCTCAAGCTGCCACTAACTCTGACCACCCAGTAGCCTTGAACCTCAACAAGTACTCAAACTACATAACACTGGCATGGAGGTGAGTCCCGAAGGAAAGTTGGAGGAGTGACTCTGGGGTGTACAGTTTCCAGAGGGTGGCTTTGGGCCAAGGGAGAAAAATCACTAATGCAGAAAGTGCTGTCTGCATGGTTACATGTCACATCACCTTTCTCTGACCACATTTCATGACAGAGTGTTCATATGTAGGATTTTTAATCCACTTTCTGGGGGGGGGCATGAGGACACTCAGCCTTTAGCCTCATGACTCGTACCCGGGGGGGTACATCAAAAATGCTATAAATGCTCCCACTGTCATGCTTTATGCCTTACGTAACTCTTTCTGATGAAGCATGGGCCATCATACATGGAGCAGCAGAGATGCTAGTAACTGAGTGTCTTGGATACCAAATGCATCAGGAAGGGTGGGGGGTGCCTGCCTTTACACAATTTCCAATCCCCCCCAGTGTCTTTGGGCAAGGGAGTCATGTGTGCAGGAATATGCTGCTCCAGGTAAGGGTGTGAAATGCTGCAGCTGGCATATCGCAGGATACTGACATAAGAGGAAATGGCATCATACTTCCAATCTTGTGCCAGCGGATGTCAGTTGTGGCTGACTCTGGTTCCAGTCTGTTTACCATTACCCAAGAAAATGTATTTCATATCACCTCACTGTGTTGTGATCTGAGGCATAAGCGAGATGAAATACTGGTGACACACAGATCACAGCACTCCCTGCCCAGTTGGTATACCCAGACCTCTGCACCTTCCGCTGCCTGATTACAAAGATATGCATTACATGTTTTTGCTTGATTAAAGAAATGATTGGGTCACACTTTATTTTAAGTGTCAATTTCAATGTAACCACAGGGCATGTAATCATTAATTACATGCAACAGGGGTAATTACAATGTAGTTACATGTTTGTTGCATGTAATTAAATCACAGTTACAATGCAATTACAGTGTAGTTGTAGTGTAACTACAGTGTAGTTAAGGGAACTTCAATAATGCGTTACCAATAATTGTTATTGCTTTCTGTTGCTCTGGGTCTGCCTGATTTTTCTTTTCTCGTTGGTTACAGATTTCCATTTCTAAAGTTTTCCAGGATATTTGGACATTGAGGGCAGCAAATAGTGAGGATGGAGAATCCAAGGCAGGCATAGTGCCACTAACAGTCTCTTTGCTGCTCCATCTGTGGCAGTTGGGGGTAGCGTAGGCTACCATGCAGAGAGACCTGCATTCAAATTATGAACCTGACTCCCATCGATGGGCCAGTGGAGTTGGTGCATTGTTGCAGAGGAAGTACTTTCTAATTCCAGGGGGAAGGGTTCCTCTAGTTCCATCACACCAGCACCTCCTCTGGAGACTTTGGAGAGGGCTTGGACATCGTGCGTGACTACTCATCAAGGATTCCTGCCTCTTGCTCCTTCAGTCAGGTGTGACAGGGCAAGGTTTTATGACATGGTAATGTGCGATGCATCGCACAGTGAAAAATCATGGTGTCCATGTGCAGGGTGATAGCGGCCCAGCCCCACACATTCAGCAGCCTGAAAAACAACCTCAGCTACCTCCATCCTGTAGGCTTATTGGAGCCAACTAAACAAGTTAGGCAACGCTGTGTGTGTGTGTGTGTGTGTGTGTGAGAGAGATAGTCCAACCACCACGCTGCCTTGCCAGTTCATTGCATGTTGGGCCAAGTGCCTCTGTCTAACTCCCTCCTGTTTGTATTTTACAAGGTGTTCCCTGGAAAAAGCTGCAGGCAGAGGTGTTTATTATGAAAAAGCTGGGCTACCACAACAATGTGCTGCAACTTCTGGACTGGAATATGATGCAAGGTGAGAGGGACATTTGTTGGACAAGCAAATAGGGCTGCAGGGATAATTGAACCTGGGAAGGGTGTCATCATATGGAAAGGACCATCATTTAATCCCATCCAATGCATGATTCCCATAGTAGAGAAAGGACACTTAAGGGTTAGCAGAGGGCCACCGGGCTGACCAGTGGTTTAACAAGCAAGGGCTACAAGGTGGGATTGGACATCCTTTAATCAATGATTTAGCTAGAGAAGGGAAGGTTGAGAAGGGACATGGTCGCAGTGTTCCAAATACAGAGGGGGATGAATGGTGAGGTCCCAGTATATGTAGATGTTTGGTCCGGTGAATGTAGGCAGAATCAATGAGTATGCCCTCAAACTGAGGCAGAAGCAGGATAATGTGAAACATTAGAAAGCTTGACTTCATATGGAAGGTGGTTAACATATAGAATGCACTACCTTGTGAAGTTGTAGAAGCTAGTACTGCTCAGGCTTTCAAAGCAGAGATAGACAGATTCCTGAGGCAGAATGGAATTGAAGTTTATACAGCATGAGCAGGGGTAACAATGACTAGACAGAGACCTGAGGGAAGAATAGCATTGAGGGTTACACAGCATGAATAGGGGCATTGGGGACATTGAGGGTTACACAACATGAGTAGGGGTAACACAGGACTAGACAGATTCCTGAAGGAGAATGGCACTGAGGGTTACACAGCATGAGATGGGGTAACACAGGACCAGACAGATTCCTGGGAGAGAATCATTGAGGGTTACACAGCATGAGTAGGGGTAACACAGGACTAGACAGATTCCTGAAGGAGAATGGCACTGAGGGTTACACATCATGAGTAGGGGTAACACAGGACCAGACAGATTCCTGAGAGAGAATCATTGGGGGTTACACAGCATGAGAAAGGGTAACAGAGGACTAAATCCAGCACAACACTCTGAGCACAGAAATGAGGAGGGTGCAGGAAAAAGGGCTGCCAGCCCAAACGATACAGAAGCACAGTTCCAAATATTCCACAGCACTCCGCAAGACAGCAAATAATTTTAAAACAAAATGCAAATTTATTGATGAAATACCAAGCTACTCACTGGCCATTTACTAGCCCTGGTGCTTTGGGTTAAAATAGCCCATCGTCAGGGGGCGTGGTTTATGGGAGAGGACATGTTCAGTTTTTACAATACCACCAATCAGCATATAATTAATTGACAAGTGATTGTAACAACCAGGTGATTATTATTAATATATAAAAATGTGCTACCTATTAACAATGTGTCTCTGACCAGATAATTTGACACCTTAAAATAATAACCCCCTATTTCACATTTCAAATTTATCTCAGTACTTCAATCAAAAACATATTATATTTATCAGCGTAATGCTCCATTTAAACTCAATTTGATCAAGATACAGTTTTATTTATGATGACTGAAAGAGTACCTGAAACGGGGGGGTGGGGGGTACAAAATAATGACAGAAGGTATTAAAGAAAAGAGCAAGTGCAGTGACCTGGCATCCTGGATCTGATTCACATAGACAAACCAGAGGGAACCAGGAAGTGACCGAAAAAAGAACCAAAGTAAGAAAGTTATTACAAGCCCGCAATTTAGTAAGAGCATTATTCTTAATGAAAATAATATTTATAGTTAATTAATGTGTCACGTTTTTTCCCATACAAATAGCCATGTATTAAATGCCATAATACACTAGTGTGAATTATGGCATTTAATACACGGCTCTTTGTGTGAGAGAATGCGGCGAAAAAACACGGCCCCTCAATTAAATAAACCAAAGTATGGAGTGCAGTGTGTAAACTCAGATTTTACACACACCCTCATTGTTGGATGGCTGCATAAACCCCTTGGGCTTCTCCCTCAGGATTTATGTGCCATCCAACAACTCGGGTGTGCATAAAATTTGAGTTACATGCTGCACCCCATACTTTATCCTATATTTATTACCTTCTTCTATCAAAGTCTTCTACTATAAATATTTTTCTAACATCTAAGGAGCAGTTTAGAGATAAAACACATCTTATTTAACAACATTTCAAGAAATAAACATTCTTTCACTGTCTTAGGCAAGGAGCTATTCTGAATTACCAGAAGCATCAGCTTAAATCATACAGGGATAAAATTATTCTCTTAAATAGGGCCTAATGGCATGGCAGGGCAAATTTTATTTAAAAGATGCCCAATCTCGGAGGCTCTGGGTGCTGTACAATGGTGAAACACAGCATCAATTACAGTACAGTAATACAAAATAATAAAGAATCATAACTATCAAAAATAATAGATCATTTAAATTACAATTAAATACGGGAAAAACAAAGGTCAGGAACATTCTACATAACAGTCAGGCAAAGAATGTTACACAGCAAAATCAGGGAATGCCTTCATAAACAGGAAGGCCTTGAGGTGGGCCTGAAATACCTCAACTGAAGGGGCCTCCCTTATAGATGGTGGAAGTGAATTCCACAGGATGGGGCTGCTGACACTAAAAGCTCTGTCACCGGCCATTTTACCCTCATTCTGGGAATCACTAGGAGGCCCCTAGAGGATGAATGTACAGAGTGGACTGAAACAGCCAGTATGAGAAGGTCAGTCAGGTAGCCAGGACCCAGTCCGTGTAGGGCCTTAAAGGTGAGCAAGCCCACCTTGAAGAGGACCCTCCACCTGACTGGCAGCCAATGCAATTCCTGCAGCTCCCAGGTAATGTGACAGTATTTAGACTGCTCCATCAACAGCCTGGCGGCTGCATTTTGCACTAGCTGCAGCCGGTGGAGGGTACCCGCAGAGACCCCGAGGTAGTGCACATTACAGTAATCGAGCCTCACTGTCACGAAGGCATGCACCAAAGTTGGAAAGTCCAGAGGCGGAACTAGGGGCCTGACCCTGGTGATATTCCTCAGATGATAGAAACTGACACAGACAGCGGCCGATGCCTGAGCCTCAAGCGTCAGACCACTATCCAGAATAACGCCCAGGTTCTGCACCCTAGAGGTGGCCTCCAAGGGTACCAATCCCAGGAATAATCCCTTCTCTGCACCCAAGGCCACCCTAGCCCATCCTCTGTTCGACTCCACAAACTAGTACCTCCATCTTATCTGGGTTCAGTCGCAACCAGCTTGAGGCCATCCAGTCACTGATTTCAGCGAGGCAATTATTTAGAATGTTCACTGCATCAGATGTTCCAGGGGCAAAGGAGAAGTATAGCTGGGTATCTTTGGCATAGCAATGAAAATCCAGGCTATACTTCCTAATGATCCTTCCATGGGGTAGCATATACACAGCGAACAACATTGGCGACAAGACCGATCCTTGAGGTACTCCACAAGACAGGGGGACGGGGAGGAGGAGAAATTCTCCATCACTACCCTTTGCTTCCTGTTTGTGAGATAGGACTCAAACCAGCAGATGACCGTGCTGGTGAGTCCACAAAATTCCATCAGGCAGTCAAGTATCACACAATGGTCCACTGTATCAAAAGCTGAAGAGAGAGATCGAGGAGAACAAGAATTGTCCCCTTCCCTTCCCTTGATCTCTCACCCTGAGAAGGTCATTATGCACCTGAACTAATACAGTTTCATTGCTATGCTTCGCCCAAAACCCAGACTGGAGAGGCTCGTATAGATCATAGGCCAAGAGGTGCTCCTCAGTCTGAAGCACCACAATCTTCCCTACAACCTTCCCCACAAATGGAAGGTTGGAGATGGGACAGTAATTTGCCTTGACATCAGGGTCCAAAGATGACTTTTTCAGAAGGGGTCTCACCAATGCCTCCTTCAAGATATCTGGGAAACCTCCTCTGATAAGGAACACCAGACAGTCAAGGTAAACACCAGGCCAACTGAGTCAATGCATCCCATCAAGAAACACGCCGGCAATGGGTCCAGTTCACAATATGTGTGCCTCAGCTTGGAAGCAACCTCAATGACCTCAGCCACCTCCACTGATCTAAACTCACCCCAACCAGATGGAGCACTCTCCAAAAAACTAAAGCGATCACTGTCGGCCATAACATGGCTCACTGGCTGAATTCCTAGCCAGATTCCGGATACTTTGTCTGAGATGAACTGAGCAAACTCCTCATTTAAAAAAGTATTTTTCAACTGTAGACAGGCTGGGTTTAGCAGCCTGTCCACAGTCTGAAAAAGCACAGTTGGTCCGCTCCTCCCAACAGCAATCTCCATGGACAGGAATTCTGCCTTCTTATGGTTGATTGCCCCCTGGTACTCATAATAGTGAGCACGCAGGGCCAGTTTGCCTGCCTCCAGCCTGGTCTTCCGCCAGCAGCACTCTAACCCCAGGACGCATCTGGAATCGAGCGGTACACCACTCAGTATGCCTTCCTGGTAAAACATTTAAGTAAATAAATAAATAAACCTCCAACCCCCAGTCTTCATCACTTTGAGCTCCCATCAAACCAAGGGGACCTCAAGTGAGAAGACCTGGGTTGTGCACATACTGGTGTGAAGGAGCTGAGGGTGGCAGACATCACCTTATTATAGGCGATGGCCACCGCAGACCCCCCCCCAACGCATGCACTGCCCACAGTAGATAGATCAGTCATCACTAGGAAACCCTCCAGGGTCAAACCCCTCAGCAGGGGAAGGGCTCTCAAGGTGGGCCCCGAATGAGAACTCAGCTGTGCAATGATTGGACCAAATGACCTGATCTGTCTTGAGATCATTTATCTCAATCCACAGTGAGAAGACCAGGTTCAGCATGTCCCACTGGTCATTAAATCCTAGCGGTTTCACATTTTTAAGTGTGTATATCCAATAGCGTTGTCTCTCTTTAAGAGCTGGTTGGATCTACTGCCACCCTTCTTTTGTGTGGGAACATGTTCTAGTCCTGTACATTTCAGTGTTTCTGTATTAGACCTGTGGTGGGAGTAGAAATGTATGCCTACAGGAGTATCTTGTCTCTCATTTCTAATGGTGCATACATGCTCCTGTATTCTTTGTTTTAGTGGTCTGACAGTGAGTGCATCATACATAGGAGTAAAACCCAGGGTATCTTTAAAGAAAGTGCCTAACATCAAAGATAGGGTAGTCCATAGTAGACTCAGATCAATACCCACACAGAAAGTAAGTGGCATGTGGTTGCCAAGAAAACTGGGGGGTTCTGTAAATGTCACCATTATAATGTTTGTGACTATGGTGTGACAGAGACAGAGTTTAAGCACCCACTTATAGAAGGTATAAATCTGAATATTGAAGAAACCATTACTCGTGACACACTATTCGTTGTTTATGTGCTGAGGTGTTCATGCAATAAATTGCACGTAAGATGTACTGTCAGACCACCAAAACAAAGAACACAGGAGCATATACGCTCCATTAGAAATGAGAGTCAAGATACTCCTGTAGGTATGCATTTCTAATCCCACCACAGGTCTAATAGAGAAACATTGAAATGTATGGGACTAGAACATGTTCCCACGCAACAAAAGGGTGGCAGTAGATCCAACCAACTCTTAAAGAGAGAGTGCTATTGGATATACACACTGAAAAGTGTGAAACCACTAGGACTTAATGACCAGTGGGACATTAAGCCCTATTTAAGAGAATAACGTTATCCCTATGTAATTTAAGCTGATGCTTCTGGTAATTCAGAATAGCTCCTTGCCTAAGACATTGAAAGAATGTTTATTTCTTGGAATGTTGTTAAATAAGATGTGTTTTATCTCTGAACTGCTCCTTAGAAGTTAGCAAAATATTTATAGTAGAAGACTTTGCTAGAATAATGTAATAACTGTAGATATTAGTTTCATTTAGAATGATGCTCTTACTAAACTGCAGGCTTGTAATAATTTTCTTACTTTGGTTCTTTTTTGGGTCACTTCCTGACTCCCTCTGGTGTGTGTGTGTGAATCAGACCCAGGATTCCAGGTCACTACACCTGCTCTTCTTTTCTTGAATATCTTCTGTCATTATTTTGCTCCCCCCCTACCCATTTCAGGTACTCTTTCAGTCCTCATAAATAAAACTGCATCTTGATCAAATTGAGTTTAAATGGAGCATTACGCTGATAAATATAATATGTTTTGATTGAAGTACTGAGATAAATTTGAAATCTGAAATAGGGGGTTATGATTTGAAGGTGTCAAATTATCTGGTCAGAGACACATTGTTAATAGGTAGCACATTTTTATATGTTAATAATAATCACCTGGATGTTACAATCACTTGTTAATTAATTATATGCTGATTGGTGGTATTGTAAAAACTGAATGTGTCATTGCACATTTACCACGCCCCCTAACAAAGGGTTGTTTTAACCCAAAGCACCGGGGCTAGTAAGTGGCCAGTGAGCAGCTTTCGCCAATGCATTTGCATTTTGCTTTAAAATTATTTGCTGTCTTGTGGAGTGCTGTGGAATATTTGGAACAGTGCTTCTGTAACACAGGACTAGACAGATTCCTAAGGGAGAATAGTAATGATGATTATGTAGTATAAGTAGGGGTAATACAGGGCTAGACAGATTCCTGAGAGAGAATGGCACTAAAAGTTACACAGCATGAGTAGAAGTAACAAAGGACTACAGAGATTCCGGAGAGAAAATGGCATTGAGGGTTACACAGCGGTGGGGGTGGGGGTAACACAGGACTAGACAGATTCCTGAAAGCGAATGGCATTGAGGGGGTTACACAACATGACTAGGGGTAGTATAGTACTAGACAGATTCCTGAGGGAAAATGACACTGAGAGTTACACAACATGAGTAAGGGTAAAGAAGATTCAGGAGGGAGAATGCAATTGAAGGTTACGCAGCATGAGTAGGGTAACACAGGACTGGACAGATTCCTGAGTGAGAATGACACTGAAGGTTACACAGCATGAGTAGGGGTAACAGAGGACTAGACAGACTCCTGAGGGAGAATGGCATAAAGGGTTACACAACATGAATAGGGGGGTAATACGGGTCTAGACAGATCCCTGAGGGAGAATGGCACTGAGGGTAGCACAGTATTAGATAGATTCCTGAGGGGAATCACAGTATTAGATAGATTCCTGAGGGAGAATCACAGTATTAGATAGATTCGTGAGGGAGAATCACAGTATTAGATAGATTCCTGAGGGAGAATTGCACTGAGCGTTACATAACATATGTAGCGTTACCACAGGACTAGATGGATTCCTGCAGGAGAATGGCATTAAGGGTTACACAATATGAGAGGGTAACACAGTAGTAGGCAGATTTCTGTGGGAGAATGGCATTGAGGGTTACACAGTATGGGGTGGGGGGCTAACATAGGACTAAACAGGTTCCTGAGGGAGAATGGCACTGAGGGTTACACAGCATGAGTAGGGGTACCACAGTACTAGACAAATTCCTATGGGAGAATTGCATTAAGGGTACAACAGGTCTAGACAGATTCCTGAAGGAGAATGGCATTGAGGTTACACAGCACGAGTAGGGGTAACACAGGACTAGACAGATTCCTGAGGGAGAATGGCACTGAGGGTTACACAGCATGAGCAGGGGTAACACAGGACTAGACAGATTCCTGAGGGAGAATGGCATTGAGGGTTACACAGTATGAGCAGGGGTAACACAGGACTAGACAGGTTCCTGAAGGAGAATGGCACTGACGGTTACACAGCGTGAGCACTGCCCACATTCTGGCTGTTAAGCTTGCAGGTGTGTCCATAGTCAAACTGAGTAGAGCTATTGCCATGGGATGAAAGGGTATGACAAGATGTACTCTAAGTCCCTTCCAGCAGGATAAAATTATGTTACTATGTTTATTGTGTTTTGTATCTTTCTGTAACACATTTGGAAGTATTCTTTATATATGAAAGGCACTGTATTATAGAAAATTTTATTATTTTATATTGATGGGTGCAATGAGCATATATTTCAAGTACACCTTTGAAGTAAGCAAGAAAGAAATAAGTACCTTAGCTAGGATTTAACTCAGGTGTGCTCAGAATTGGGTTCCACTGAGCTGATTGGCTACACTATTAGGACAGCTGGAATATTGGGACTTCCATAGACACTCACCTTTCTCAATCATCAACCTAGAGCTACACAAATTGGACTTTACATCTTGTTTCAAAGGGTGCGATGTATATATATTTGAAATATAGTTTAGAAGTTAGACAGATATAACTGCCCTATGATGTTACTTTGTGAAAATTTAGGTTGTGTCTAGATCCGTGTGAAGTTTTTAAACTCTGCAACTCTCAGAGTTCGCCACAAACTGCACCAATTCATGTAGTATTTTCCTATGCGAATTGCAAAGTTCACGCACCTGTGTAGAGAACTTCACACCTTGCGGCAAATTTTGTTATGCAGATTAATGCACTGCGCAGTGAAAATTGCTGCAAAGTGGTAAGTTGCGTCAATTTGTACAGTAAGAAATTGTGGCAACTGCCAAAGTGGCCACTACACAAAAAGTCTACCAAGTACATGGCTGTTGAATTTGCCATCAAGCCTCGTTGTGGATTGAGAAACGTGAGTGCCTGTGAGAGTCCCAAATTTCCAATTGTTCTGGTAGCTCAACTGATTATAGCAGTAGAACCATATTCTGACATACCTAGGTTCAAAACCCAGCCAGGAGACTTCTTTCATTCTCTCTTCCAAATTGTACTGTAATTGTACTTTTCTTTAGTGTTGATATTAACTTTTGATGAAAAATTAGAGGGTTATGAGGACAACTTATGGACCAGAGGAAGTGAGTTTGGGGACACAAGTGCTTGTAGCTGGGCAGCTAGGGCTGGAAATTACACCACCTCCGGCAGTGTGTAACAGTCTGGGGAGGGTTGGTGCCAGAGTGGCCTATCCCAGTGTGCTGGGGAGCTTCATGAGGAACAGGCATCCCACTATATATGTGCACACTCACGGTTTGCAAGCGACTGTGTATGGTGCTGCCAGGGAAGAAAGAGGGTTCGGGGGAATACCAGAATGCATAGATATGCCTGCCATGAAGACTAAAAGGGAAAAACACTCCTCGTGCCACCTGTATGGCGGTGTGGCACACTCGGGCCCTGCACGAGACTCATCATGAGATGCAGTCAATTGGGGCCACACTACAGCAAGTGCCCAACCACAGTGGACAATTTATGAAGGAACACAGAGAGGGTGAGACATGTCAGGACTGAGTAATCACCACCTTGTTGGAGCAGCAGGTGCTGATGACATACAGAACTCGATAAAATAAAGGGAGTTATTATGATCCTTTAAAGGAGAGTAGGATTTTGGATTTACAGATGACGTCATCTGCTCTGGATTTCATTTAAGGTTATATCATGTAATACATTTTTTATCTGCTCTTGTATTATTTTGAGTGTACAGTAATTTTGTTCATTTCTTGTTTACAAACATTTTCGTAATGTGGTTTTCAGGGTGGGGGTTGGGGAAGATACCTGTCCTGTATGTTTTCTCCAATGATCACCTGTGAGAAACTTACATGTTTAAGTCCATAAATGCATTTCTCTTTCAGAGCCTTTCATGCTGATTATGGAGTATGCTAGCCTTGGAACCCTGAAGACATTTCTGCGGACAAACAAAACTCAGCTTTGTGCCAACAAAAACCTCCAGAGTTTGCTGGCATTGGCAGCCTATCATATCGGGCTAGGGATGGAATACATTGCAAACAAAATGGTAACTTGCTCTCCCTAGAACAGGAGTGCCATGCCTTGCATGCTTGTTTGGTTTCATAGAAAGATAGAATTTGTCAGCAGAAAAGGCTTCTTCACCCTGTCTGCCCAGATGGTCCCTGCCTAGTCTGTCTCAGCAGACTCTAACTGGTTTCTAGCAACCCTCCCTTCTCCCTGCCCATTTGCTAATATTCCCCTATGTCTATCCCATGCAGGCTTGAAGCTCCCTACTGTTTTCACCTCCACCACTTCCACTGGCAGTCGATTCCAAACATTTGTATGCATTGCACAGTGTAGAGATCCTATATGCCATAAGCAGTTTGCAGTGCGTAGTGTCAGTAACTCAGCTGTACATTATTTCATTTAAAATAGTTTTTGACAACTTTTTAATAAAGAAAACAACTACCCTAATTATTGAATACAAAAGAAAAAAACCTTTGGAGTGACAATATTTGCTTTCCTTAGGTCCTGTTATTGGGTTAGAATTGTCTATGTCTGCTGCAAAAAAAACAACACTCTTACTGCTGTGCTTCAAATAAAGTGCTGTGAGGCCCATTTGCCCTATAATGTCTTGCTATACGATTTACACCTGCTAAACTTGGGAGAGGAGTCACCCATTAAATTATGTTAATGCACCCTCCTCCACTTGAGGACTTTTAGAGACCAGCCAATGGCTGAGACCGTCAGGAGAAGCTTCTGGGACCTCAGGATCCCCATCCGTGTCCTCATCTGCATGTGTCAGTTCTCTCCTCAGCCATTTAGTGAGATATGCTTATGTCCTATCCTGGACTGTGAATGTCCAGTGTTCCATCTCAGAAATTTGGGTGATTACCCCCTCCCATCCACCTACCATGGGGGGGATGTATGTCTGTAACCACTTTCCAGTGAAAACTTTTGCAGCTGCCACTATGCAGATATTCCCTGCGCAACAAGAATCAACCCCTTTTGGCTGGCCCAACAGCACAGCAGTAGGGCCTATGCTTGCAATGCCATCTCAGGTTTGGGAATGGACCTGAGGTCTCGGATCACTGGCAGTGGGGAGGAGGATCGAGTATTCGATGGACTGCACTCCTCCTCCTCCTCCTCCGGGGGGGGCATCCGGTGCATGACTAACCTCTGATGGAGGCCAGAGGTAGCAGCTGCCAGAAGCGAAGTAGTGGGGAGGTGTGCCAAATGTTGTGCTTCATCACCACTATGTCATTGCACGCCATGCCTCCCATAGGGGTTAAGCATGTAAAAGTGCCGGCCCCCATGAATGACGCCCTGCTTTACCAGTCCCACTCAGCCTGTCCATGGCACTTGGCTGGCAACCAAGTCTAGTGTTCCATTGGGTGGCTGGACGCTGCAGCCCCACCCTGGGGCCCAAGCCAGAGAGGTATCCTGGTAACGGGGGTACACCTGGTTCGGAATTCTATCGGGATGCACTCACTTGGCAACCCTGCCCTGGGGGCAAGCCTGAGAGGGCCACCACCTGGTGTAAATCCTGGGGGGACGAATGTGGGACTGGGGGTGTGGAAGCTGAATGTACTGGGGTCCAGCTCAAAAAAAAAGAAAAAAGAATCTACCCTTTTAACCCATTTCGGAGTAAGCCAAAGAATCAGGTGTTGAAACAGGAGAGGCTCTTTTATGGTAAAGAAGTAATTTAAGCTTCACTGTCTTCCAGTATGGTTGCAGTGCTGAACAGGTCCAGAATGCATGACTGTGAGTCACCTGTGAGTCTCCAAACCCTCTGCAGCAGTTGGTTTTAGGTCCTGTGTCCCATTTTGCCTTTATAACTGGGGTTATAAAATAATGAGTACCTTCCAGGCAAACTCATGTCATCTAGGGGAGGAAGCCGTTTTACATGTTAATAGCCAGAATTTCCCCCACTCCATAGGGGTTCTCTGTATTTGGCCTGGACTTGTCATTTACTGTATTTATAATGTACTGAGTTTGTGTGTTTCACTCTTGCATCAGGAAGTGGTACATTAATGAGAACGTTTTTGTAATATAATCCCTTAGCTGAAAATGTTGAAAATGGTCCCCATTGGCCCATCCAAATACAGGCTTGCCAGCTTCAAAAATGTTGATTATGGTACCATCCAGTAATTGGCTGGGATATTGTACATAGATTCCAGGAGGCTATTGTTCCCAGATGAAAGTCTTTGTCCCACACTAGGCATCTATATCTCCAAAGATACTTGCCAACATTTTGTTGATTGGTACATGTATCCCAGGCATGTAAAGTAACCTGCATTACTTTAAATAGATCAGAAGGGCCTCAGAAGTGCCTTCCTGACTAAGGGACTTATCAAACATCAGACCATGAGGGGAATGGTGTCCATTAACTTTACTGCCATTGTTTTTCAGGTAGCTACATATGTCAGGTCCCACCACAATAACACTAATTTGACCATCAGTCCAGTAGGCCTCCAGTAATGGAAGGGCCCATTCCCCCACTGTTTTTCCATACCCACCAAACTCCATTCTGTACTCTAGGTTGTATCTGTCCCCAGACAAACTTCATGATTTGTTTTCGGGCTGATGCAAACCACAAGTGCAATGGGGCACATTTGAAAAGGAAAAATACCTTGGCAAGAGGTTCATCTTAACCACCTGTATTCTAGAGTGCTCCAGCAGAGGTAGTAAGGACCTCCTCTTAATGTCAGATAACATGGTTTGCAGTAAGGGCACAATATTATCTTGCTAGAGGAAGACCTTCATAGACGTTAAGTATATGCCTAAGTACTTCATTTTTGTCATGCCCCGTTTCATTGGGAATTGTTGTTGTAGGGCAGTGGGACGTCGAAGAGGAAGGTGAGGACCTCTGTTTTGGTATTATTTCGTGTATACCCTGAGAGGGTACCCAGTCAAGATGTCAAAGGAATGTGCGTGACCATATAATAGTGCGTCAAAAGTAGTGCATTGAAAAAACGCTGCACGGTTGTTATTGCCATGCTGGTATTTTTGCCGTAGCCAACTGTAGTGCAGTTTGAAGTTAGTATATTAGCAGTGCAGAGGGTATGGGGTTGAAAGCATTGTAAAGAGATTGCTTCAGCTTCAGTTATAGTAGCTTTATTTAGCATGGTTGTCCTGTTGAGTTTTGCATTGTAGTGGTTTTGTTTTGTGAAGTATGTGTTTAGTTGTCATAATACCTAAGAGAAATATGTATCCAACATCAAGCGGTAACAAACTACGGCGATGCCAAACAAAGCGGCATTTTATTGGGTAGCTTTGTTTGGCATAACTGTAGTTTGTTAGTGCTTGTTGCCAGTGACATTTTTCTCTTAGGTATTATGACCTGGTGCCCCCTGAGATGAGGGAAAATTCCCGCACCACCTTCATTATTCTTGCTAAGGATGACTTTGACTTTCTGAGATAAAGAAGCACATCAACTACATAAAGTGCAATTAGGTGCTTTTGACTCTCTAAAGTTACCCCATGTATCGCTGTGCCAAGGTGTATAGCTTGTGCCAGTGGCTCAGTGTATAACACATAGAGCAGCGGTGACAAATGGCACTCATATCTGGTGCCACGGCCTAGTCTGAAATTGACTGAAAGATGACTATTTGCCCAGACATAGACCTGTGGAGCCACATGTAATGCTTGCATGGTGGATATGAAATGAGGGGATAGCCCAAACATGGCAAGGACCTGCTTAAGATATTTGCAGTCTACCCAGTCAATTTTTTTTTCAGCATATATACTCATGATAAGGGTTGGGGTTTTGGATTTGGACAGAGAATCTATAATGTGTAACATTCTTCAGAAACTGTCCTGGGCCTATCTCCCTGCTACAGACCCTGTCTAATCAAGACCCATCAAGCACAGGGTAATACCCTTGAGGCGGTGTCTCAGTATAGCAGTAAAAAATTTATAATCAACTTAAGAACTAAAATTGTGTGGTACAAGGGACAAAAAGTGAGTCCTTGACAGGCTGGAGGAGGACAGAAGTAATGGCATAATTACAGGATGGCGCCAAGACCCCTCCCTCCATCATTACTTCCTGGAAGGCCACTTAAGTAGGGGAACCATGTCCCCTTTGAATCATTTATAAAATTCAGTGGGGAGGCTGTTCAAACCTGTGCATTAGCCCATTTTACTATGTTTAATGTCTGCTAGTATTTCTTCCCCTCCAGTTGGAGTGGTAAGGATGACATTTTGTTCCTGCGCCACTCGCAGGAGATGTAACCTTCTTTGATAAGCGTTTGCTTCTGCAATAGGGCACTCAGGTTATCTGCATATAAAGCAGTATAGCAATGCCAAAAGGCCTCTGAAACATCCTTAATCCCCTCTACTCTATGCCCCACACCATGATGCATTACCTTAGATACATATGCTGTTATTCTTTGGGTACAGGTCTGCATGCTAGCAACTTCAGAGCCCTGGGTCCCCCTAGTACTACTGCTGTCTGAGGTAGCATAGATTTTGTCCCACCCTGTAGTCTAACAATTTATTTAGTTCTCTTTTCAGCTTTTGGGGCTCCCTACACCTTTGCCTATTTAGCCTGACTTGCTGTTGGATTTCCAGTTCTTGGATTTGTTTTCTAATTGGCGCCATTTCTCCATCCTCACTTTCGTTTTCCCAGCCGCTATAGAAATTAATTGGCCTCTGACGATGGCCTTTACAGTGTGCTATAAAATGCCTTGTAAGATATCCTGGGACTCATTGTCCCTCACTGCTTGTGCAATCACTTCAGCGACCTTATCCCAAACTTTTTTATCCTGCAGCAAGAAGACATTTAATTGCCAAAAAGAGGACTTTATCTGCATTTGTAAGTCCAACTGGAGCATGACTGGTGTATGGTCCGAAATCCCAAGGGGGTCCACTGTACATTTATGTGCCCTATACATATATTCTTTGGCCAGTAAGAAGACATCAAACCTTGAGTAAATTTGATGAGCCCCTAAGAAAAAATATATCCCATAGCCTACCCATTCCAATACCTCCAGGTATGTGTTTATCCTGGTTCAGTCAGGAACCCCGTGATCTTCTTAGAGACTTGATATACCCTGCAGGGATTTGTGATGTGCTATCTACCTGTGGGGTGAAATTTAAATTCACCCCACCAACAAATAACTACCCCTTCCACCTTTTCAGTTAGGAGGATGAAAACATTGCAAAAGAATGCAAAATCTGAGGACAGTGAGGCATAAACTGAAACATCTTTGGGGAGCTATATTATATACCCCTTTAAGGGTAACATATTGATCCTCCTTGTCTGCAAGGACCTCCGTTGTTTCAAATGCAACCCTATTCGGAACCAAAATGTCCACTCCTCTCTTCCACCCACTCGCCCAGCTTTATAGGAAGAGAAGTAGACCTGATGGAACCTGAACCAGGTCAGCTTCTGGTGTTCCTTGTCAGAAAAGTGTGTCTCCTACAGTAAAATAAATTTGGCTTTGGTCTGTTTAATATTTGAGAAAATGTTACCCCTTTTCATCGGTTGTGTTAAACCACTCACATTATAAGTTACTAAATTAGTGAAGGAAGTCACCATGGTAGAATCCAGCAGCAGCCCTGATTGAGTTCAGGCCCGACTGTGATTCACCATAAGGCACTCTGGAAATTCAGAGTGTTTTTGCTGGTTACTGTCACTCCTATCCTACCTAACACTAAGAACCGAACCTGAGCCAACTGGGGTATAAACAAAAGAATACTGAATCTGCTTTCAACGCAAGCGAATGTTCCCCAGTATTCTCCGTGCCCTGTTAGGGCTCCCCAATGCCTCCATGAACCCTCAAGCCACTGACTGGTAGTGGTGCACCCTTCTCCCTCAACCTTGGGGGCCAGTACTCCAGCCACTCTTACTAAAAGTAGGCCTAGAATGAAAAACCATTCGCCACAGTCCAGCTAGCATACTCTTCATACCCCCCTCCCCCACCCTCCTGGCAGAGTTAAACTGGGTAATACAGTGACCCACATTCCCTTTACAAATACAGATTCATTGTGCAGTAAGGAACATAAACTGTGGAGGATTATCATGAGAGCTATATCTCCCCAGACCATGCTACCCTCCCCAACATGCTGCACCACTGTTGGACCCAAACATGTCAATTTGAGGCCCTTCAGAATGTAATGGGAACTATAAGAACCCCCTCCCCTCGGAGTTAGGACAAATAATGCCGGATCCAGATAAGGCCCCCTGGCATTCACGCTTCCTCTTGAGGGGTGATTCCAGGCACCTGCACTATGAGCCTGTATGGAAGTTCTGAGCACAGTGCAGGTGAATTACATCTGCTTCATTGCAAACAGACTGAGACTGAGGGGGCACTGTTAGGCACATAATCTGTACAGTCTACGAGGCTGTGAGGGTCAGGGTGTCCCCCCAGACTTGCAGTCAGTCCGGCAGGCAGTACACCTCCCCCGGGGCCTCCCAGAGCTCCTAGGCAGAAACCACAAATGCAATAAGGCACTCCAACCACCAAACTGAGTGCAGTCTCCCTGGCTCTGTGCAATGGTACCGTATTGGTATGCAAGTATCTGGGCAGAGCCACCATGCAGTGCACCAAATTCACCTCTCTGAGCTGAGATGGTGGAAAACTGTACAGGCCTGTGTCTAATTATGCAGCAGTGGTTCTCCAACTCAAGTCCAGAGTAAACAGCTGCCCCTGTAAATTGCTCCTTGTCCCCAATTAACGTTATCAAGAAATTGGTGTGATAAGGTATTGGGTGGAGGGGAAAACAAGTGTCTAATCTATGCAGTCAAGCAGTGAAAGTCCCAAAGGAAACATGTACAGTTCTGAGTTAGCAGCCAACCATAATCTACAGCAAAATAAAGTGTCTTGCCTACACAGTGCAGAGTCTTGGATCCAGTTTTTACCTTCCACAGGAAGTGGTGGAGGCAAACACTGTGGGAACTTTCAAAAATGCTTGGGATAGGTACAAGGGCACCATAACGCTGAATAGCCACTAAGGGAGGGGAGTAGGCTTCTGGGCAGACTAGATGGGCCGTATGGTCCCCCTTCTACCATTACCATCTATGTTTCTATCATATGCCTACTGCAGGTTCGTGAGCTGCAAGACCGAGTCTGTGTACAGGAAAAGTCCCAGATGGGCTATATACAAAATGGGTCAGTAAGATATACACGGAACAACCCCAACCCCCTGAAATACTAAAGTGCTCCACAAAGTCGATAAGGAGAGTACCCCCCCCCCAAAGTCAGACCCATTTAAACAAACAGGGTGGTTGAAGAAAAAAGAATATTGGTGCCCAGCAGGGACCTTCCAAGTTGCTGACTCATTCTTCCTTTACTGTGTAACTAGAGAATTTCAGAGGAACTGGCCTAGGTCTGGCATGAGGATTGGAGGACTTGGGCAGAAGCACTTGGTGAGCCTGCTGTATTCTCACATCCTGTGTAGGTGGGAGGGCCAGTACATCTCACAAAAGGTTCACGAGGAAACACATGTATGGCCTGTTTCAGAGCCCTCTGGGAGTCCCATTAAGCAGAGATTGTCTCACCTGGATCGGGCTTCAAGTTCGATGCATTTGGCCTATAAGGTCTCAGTGTAGTGCAGGATGGAGGTTACTGCTGTTCTGAGCTGGAGACCCCCATCCTCTGCTACCCCAATCCGTTGTTCTACCTCGTCCAGGTGGGGTTCTACCACCATCAATTGGTCATGATTTTTTTTTTAATTCATCTTGGTTTTCTGTTCTGGAAGCTTGGATATCTTTCTTTTTTTTTTTTTTGTAATAAAATTTTTAACGATTTTCAACATTTCAATATATACAAAGAATCAAGTCAGTAACCTTATATATGTGCTTAGGTACAGTATATATTTATTTAAAATTGAATAAATAAGTGTCTCTACCTCTTGAATAAGTTGCTTGTATAATTCAGTTCTTATGGCATGCGGGTTATTAGAGAGGGTGAGAGGGGATGAGGGACGGAAAGTTGTTGTGTGGGCATTGTTAGTGGGTAGAAGGGGGTTATAGACAAGGGTTGGGGAGGAGTAGGGGTTGTGGAAGGGGTAACGACACAATACCCTTGCCCAAATTCACTTACACTTTAAGTTAGTCTTTTAGTGGTGTACCAGCTAGGATTTCTTTTAACAGCAACTCAAACCTATTTCGGGCGAGTGTTTTGCTTTCCCAGTCGGTGTCATAACTATGGCCACTGACTGGGGCAGACGCGTCTGCTGCACTCTGCACTCCCGTCTCTGAATCAGCCGCCATCCTTCCTCCCTTTTGACTTTTGGGAGCAGGATCTGGTTTACTCTGTTGTTTCCCTCTCATTCTTGTGACATCGTGTCAGTTTTTATTGTGTTTTGGTTGCGAGGGAAAGGAAATTTAGCTGGGAAGGATAAGAAGCATCTCTTTTAAGCTGTGACATGGTTCGTGACATCACCAAAAGTTGTCTTCATCCTTTCTGAGCCTCCAGAACTAGATACAACACTGTAGGTGGGGTCTCATCACTGAGCAATATAGTGGCAACACCACATCCCTTCACCTGCTAGAGATATCTCTCCCTATGAAAACCAGCATCCATTTGGCCCTACCTACTGCCTTTTTTTTTTTTTTGTAGATTCTGTTTATTCACCGAGGGATCGGTGCATCTCTCAGAACTGTCCACTCAACCACGGCCTCTACTCCAGGCCTGAAACCCCCTTCCTCTGGGGAGCACAGTTACCGAGCACCCTCTCCCTGAACCCAAGGAACCTTACCCCCCCAATTATCCCCCCGGGGCAGAGCCTGACAGACCTACCTGGTGGCCTTTCTGAAATTAGAGGGTCGGTCCTGGATTGGTGCGAAGGGCTCAGGAGTGCCCGTTGGAAGGATGGTCCGGCCTTGGGATGTGGGCTTTGGCTCCTGGGGTCTCTGTTGCCTCCTCGTATCCATAGGGGTGTTTTTTTTTCTGCTTGTGCCCCATTATCCCGAGGCCCCAGAAGCGGTAGCGCATGCGCATGGAGGTGCGCATGTGCACCGCAGCTCCAGTCCACAGCCTTGTCCGCCCTCCCCTGGCCTAGCGCCAGGCTTCTCGAATGTGATGCTGCCACCTGGCCTCCACTAAGAGGCAGGCAAACCCTGAGGAGACCCTCAGATCCCTCCCAAGGATGAGAGCTGCCAGCCGGCAGCTCAATCAGCTCCTCACCCCCTGGCTGAAATCTGGAGCCCCTGAGCCTGTATTCGAACCTGGGTCATCAGTGTGGAGCGAGGTGTGGCATCCAGGGCCTCAACCCTCAGTGCCACCAGGACAGCCCTACCCACTGCTTTATCATGCTGCCCTGCCACTTTGAAGTTATCAGATATGATAATCTCATTGTCCCTTTCCTGCTTACTGACTGACAGTAATCCCCCTTCCTAAACTAAGTTCTTGGGTTCCTGTACCCTAGCTACATGATTTTGCACTTTTGGCATTGAACCTCAACTGCCATACTTTTGAGCACTCCTTGAGTTTCTCAAGATCCTTATACATTCTTTCCATCCCTTCCTTATTGTCCATCCTATTACATATGTTGGTGTCATCTGCAAAAAGGCATACATTCTCTTCCAGTTCATCTGCAGTGTTACTTATGAAGATATTGAAGAGGACCAATCCCATTACTGAGCTCTGTGGCACCCTGTTGGTCACTCTTCCATCATTAGAGTGAGTGCCGTTAACCACCACCCCCTGTCATCTGTTAACTAGTTTTTAACCCTGTTCACCACTTTTGATCCCATCCCTTGGCTGCTGAATTTCTTAATCAGTTTCCTGTGCAGCACAGTGTCAAAGGTCTTACTAAAGTCCAGATAGGCTACATCCACTGCCCTACCCTTATCTATTTCCTTGGTCATCCAGTCAAAGAAATAAATCAGATTCATCTGGCATAACCTCCTCCTCCCCCATGAATCCATGCTGCCTTAGGGCTTGCATCCCATTGGATTCAGGATGCTCTACCAGCCTTTGTGTTTCCATTCATTTCCTCACCACTGAGGTAAGGCTCATCGGCCTATGTTACTAGCTCTTCCCTGCTGCTGCCCTCATGTAGAGGGAGCTCATCTACTGTCCTTCACTCATCTGGAACCATGCCTGATTCCAATGAGCTGTTGAATAAGGCTGTCAGTGGGGCAGGGATCATTTTCCTGAGTTCTTTCAGTACCCTTGCATGTATCCTGCCTGGTCTCATAGCTTTGTCCATGTTCAGACCTGCAAATTCCTCCAATATTCTTTCCTCTGAAAATGGGCTTGAGTCCAGCTCCCCTGCCCCTTTATTCCTGCTGATCACTGGTGGTCCGTCTCCCCTTCCCTCCACTGTGAAGACAGCAGAAGTACATGTTCAGGATGTCTGCTTCTTCTTGGTCCTCTTCTGCACAGTCTCCCTCTGCCGCCCTCCTTATCCTCACTATCCCTCCCATTGCTTTCCTCTTCTCACTTATGCACCTAAAGAAAGCCTTGTCCTCATTTGCTAACCCTTTGGCTATTCCTTCCTCTGTCTGTGCCTTTGTCCCCCCCCACTGCCTTACCTGCTTCCCTCTGTTTTACCTGATACACCTCCTTGTCTTCTCCCTTTGCGTTTCCTTATACCTCCTGAATGCCACCCTTTTTTCCTTCACCACCGTGGCCACTTCCCTAGGTCTCTTTTTCCTTCTGCCCCAGTGGGCCATCCTCGAATAAGTGACCGGCTGGAGGAATCCACTGGATGCTTTTCAAGCCACTGCACCACAGAGAGCTTAACCCACTAACTTCACCCCAGGTGCTGCCCCAGTGAGCCATTCATGAATAAGTGACTGGCTGGAGGAAGCCACCAGATGCTTTTCAAGCCACTGCACCATGGAGAGCTTTCCCCACCAACTTCACCCCAGGTACTGCATTCTTCCTCGGATCCGATTCCAGGGAAGTGATTAGCCACCGAAGGAAGAAGCCAGTTGGCTACTCCAGGAGCAGCAAAGCTCCGTTTGGCTGGCTGATTTGCTTCTAGCTCAGCTGATTTTTTGGACATTTGGGGGCCAACTGGGTTACTGCTATCTATGTGTGCTGACGGAAGGGCACTGTGTAAACTGTTTATGGTTGTTTAACAGCATTTTACTGTTCATTTTTAAATGTAAGTCCTATTCTGTTTAAAAGCAATCTTACAGCTTTTAAGTCCAAGCCCTGTACTGCTTAACTGCAATTTCACAGCTTCGAAATACAAGCCCTGCACTGTCTTAGGCCAATTTTATAGCTCAGTTTAAATTCTAAGCTTTGCACTGCCTAACAGTAACTTTACAACATACTTTTAAATCTAAGCCATGCACTGTTGCCACCTATTTGCAATCTTGTCATTCGAGCCTGGTTTGTTTAACTTCTATTTTAAGCCCAAGACTGAGCACCTACCGGGGATACGAACAGACCCCAGGCTTCTTAGCTGTTTGTATTATTCAAACCTAGTACTAGTCCTGCTTTGGGGACGAAATAGTATCCTGGCACTCTAAGAATATTTGTTCCTTAATTCTCCTAAAGTGTAGAACAGCCCTGACTGTGTCTGCTTCCCCTCAGGCTCTTAGCAGAACCCTTTTGAACCCGATTTAATTCACATTTAATTTAGGCACCAATTCTAATTGCGTCTGCTGGGTGGTGGAGTCCTCCACATCTCCCCCCCACTGTCCTTCTCCACTCTTTGTGTATTACTGTGTCTCCTACCTCACTAATCCCTGCCCCCTCCTTAAGCATCCTGCTGTGCAATTGTGCTTGAGACTATCTGTAACCTCCATCCCTTCCTCTCCTCAGGTGCTGCCCCAGCGGGCCATCCTCGAATAAGTGACCGGCTGGAGGAAGCGGCCGGATGGTTTTCAAGCCACTGCACCACGGAGAGCTTTCCCCACCAACTTCACCCCAGGTACTGCATTCTTCCTCATATCTGATTCCACGGAAGTGATTAGCCACCGAAGGAAGAAGCCGATTGGCTACTCCAGGAGCAGCAAAGCTGTTTGGCTGGCTGATCTGCTTCTAGCTAGGCTGATTTCTGCCCCCCCACCCAGGCCTCCTTTAAATACACTCGGACCACTCCCACTGTCTTGGACATCTATTTTGATTGGCTGCACCTCTTCTGATCTATGTGTAAGACAAATCCTCTTGTTTGGGCAACAACCTTGTTGACTCTGTGGAAAATATTTATACTGCCATCTACTGGTCTTCATTGCAAGATCATCTTAATCAGTTCTGCTCTAGATCTGATCTGAGATCCCTTGCTGCTGCCACCCACTACCTGCATGCTGGAAGCTTGCAAAACAATAGTGAATTTTGAGTGCATACAGCATAATGAGGGCTTTTTACTTCCTAATCTCTATCTCATACTGTTCTGCACCCTGGTCTGCACCAGTCTCCCTACAGCATGGACAGTTACAGCTCTACCTTGGATTGTCTGGTTTCCTTTGGCACTACAGATTCTCACATACTGGCTTTTATGTTACCTAATTTAGATCTTCCTTTCCACCCCCCATGGCGAATTGGTACTTCTTCCTCAGGGGTAAAAAAGTGTAGGATCCCACTCACCTCTGCATTGATCACTCAGCACGCCTTGCTTTTTACAGCCAGGGTTCTTCCTTTCACATTACTTGGCCCCTAGGCTTGCAGCCCAGGGACCCCAAGCTATGTAATAGCAACCCTAAGCAAGTTTCACCTAAAAGCTCACAGACTTCTTGAAGCTATCAAGAAAATCTTGTTGCTCTTATTGCTGTGTTCTGGTAATGTCGAAATCAACTCTGGTCCTCCTGCAGCAATCTCTTCGCCTGACGACCTAGCCAGACTCAAAGGATTGAGCTTTATGCATATTAATGTGTGCAGCCTACTAAAAAAGTTTGCCTGTATTGAAGCATTGACTTCCCATACAATGCCTGGTATACTCGTGGTCACTGAGACTTGGCTTAGACCCGGTACCCCAGATAGTGAGGTGAATATCCCATCTTATACCCTGTTCAGAACTGATAGGCTCACCGGAGGAGGAGGAGGAGTTGCCATCTATGTCAAGGAGAAATTGTCTGCATCAGTTATAGACTCGTTCTCACTCCCAAAGGAATTTGAGAGCCTGACTCTCAATGTCAAGCTGTCTTCCGCTGTCTCAATATGCATCCTAGGATGCTATAGACCTCCATCTGCGGGGCTACAATTTCTGGACCATATAACTAATACGATGGGATCCCTTCAGTTGGAGATTATTATACTAGGGGACCTCAATATGGACTGGTACTCCAATAGTTCCTTACCCCTAAAGACTATTTGTGATTCCTTTGGTCTTTCCCAACTCATTTCTGAAGCAACACGTCCAAACAAAAAGTGCCCTAAAAATAGCACACTTCTAGATCTCATTTTAGTATGCAAACCCCATCTGTTTTCACATGCAGGAGTCTTCTTCCTGGATTTCAGCGATCACTGTATTATAGCAGGTGTAAGATCTGCCCCAAAACTACGATCCCTTTCCAAATTCTCACTCAAGAGGAAATGGCATAATTTTGACATCTACTCATTCCTATCCGACTTGCGAGATTCCTTGAGATGGCAGGATTTTTACTTGGCCAACTCAGTGCCTGCGGCCTATGATATCTTCCAGGAAATCATGTTAGGGGCTCTGGATTAACATGCACCATTGGTCCAGATTCATTCTAAAAATAAATCATGTCCTTGGTTTACGGCCCAATTAAAGGCCTCCCTGTTGCACAGAGACTGGCTTTGGAAAAAAGCTCAGAAAACAAAACTTCCTGATGACTAGACATCTTTCAGGAAGGCTAGAAACCTCTGTACCAATCTGGTTAGGGAGGCTAAGGCTAGCTATTTTTGCAAAGAACTGGACGCTTCCACCAAGTGATCAGCAAATTTCTGGAAAACCATCAAGGATATTCAAGGGCACGCGGTTATGAGCAACTTACCCACAAAAATCGCCATTGGCGCAACTTCAGTGTTTGATAAATCAACTATCCTCGATGCTTTTAATAACCATTTTTCTACTACAGGTTCAACTTTCATGCCTCCCCTGCCAATAACCTCCGCTCGAGTCTTGGAGCACCAGACTTACCAGATCCAGTCACAAGTGCGGCCTTCTCCCTCCAACCTACTACCCTAAGAGAAGTTGAGGATCTCCTCCTACAATTGAATACCAGGAAGTGTGTGGGGCAGACCAATTGGACCCATTCTTCCTGAAGCTTAGTCTTCACGTCCTGGCTATGCCCATAATGCACCTTTTTAACCTTTCCCTTTCACAGGGTGATATTCCTTCCATGTGGAAAATGGCTCACGTAATCCCCCTTTTTAAATCTGGAGACCCCAGCGACCTGAATAACTATAGACCAATCTCCCTACTTCCCACCCTTTCCAAACTGTTGGAAAAAATAGTGAGTGCGCAGCTCAGGAACTACCTCGAAAGTGGGAACCTGCTCAGTCCTTATCAGTCGGGATTTAGGCCTCATCACAGTACTATTTCAGCCCTTGCAAAGGTCACCAATGACTGGCAGTGTGCCTTGGATTCAAAGAACTTCATTTGCGCAGTATTTCTAGACTTAAGCAAGGTATGTGATACGGTTGACCACGAGCTGCTCCTTGTCTCCCTCAGAAACATTGGCTGTGACACCCCCATCACGGAGGTGGTTCTCGAACTATCTAACAGGGTGACAGCAATAGGTCAAGGCTGAAGGGGAATTCTCATCCCTAAAACCTCTACTGAGGGGTGTACCACAAGGCTCTATACTAGGTCCATTGCTTTTTGCAATTTTACATTAATAATATTGATGCTAACATCAAATCTGCTAACATCCACCTATTTGCCGATGACGCAGTACTTTATATCGGAAGACCCTCTCCGGAAGCAGCTTGTAAGGATCTACAATGGGAATTTAATTTTCTACAACATCAACTACTCCACCAGAAACTGCTCCTGAATGCCAAAAAAAACAAAGTCGATGCTTTTTTCTCCCTTTGCATTCGTCAATAACCCCACAACTCAAGGTAATTTTCCACAGATCCACGCTCTTCTTGGTGAATCGCTGGAATATATTACTAAATTCAGATACCTGGGGGTGTGGATTGACCAAAACTTTCCTTTTGTGATCACATTGAGGATCTCTTAATGAAGCTTAGGCAGAGGCTTGGTCTGTTCTATAGGATCAAACATTTTCTAACACTGGATGCCAGGAAGAGACTGGTCCAAACCACACTCCTTACCTTCTTGGACTATGCAGATTTCCTTTACAGCCAAGGCCCAGTGTCTGCCCTGGCTAAATTAGACACACTCTACCATCGGGCCTTGAAGTTCATAACTGGCCTCCCATACTCCACACATCACTGCTCCCTTTACATCGCAGTAGGTTGGTCATCCCTTAACTACAGAAGACAGGAATGCAGCTCTCTGGACGTTTAGGGCCATCATGAAGATGCTGCCTCAGTACATCTCGGATTGTCTTCCTCTAGGTGTGATAGGTAAATATGCCTTAAGGAGTTCCTCCGTTATCTCCTTTGCAGTACCAAAGTTCAAATCATGCTTCGGCAGGTCTGCCATATCTCACGCTTTACCCCGTCTCTGGAACAACTTGCAAAAAACCCTGAAGTTGGCCTACCCAATCAAACTATCAGCCTTCAAAGCACTTTATTCTTGCTCAATCAAGGAATCCTGTAACTGCTTCCACTGATGTCACCTTCCCCTAACCTCAGCTCCATCTGCTCCAGTGCTTCCCTTTACTGGTACTTCTTTCCCAACCCTTTTGGGCAATGTTACAGCCTATAAGAACCTACCTGTCTGTTTCTTCTTTCCCGACCCTGTTTTATTTTGTTTGTTTTGTTTTGTTTTTCCTTATGGTCAGCTCCTTTTCCATGTCACCCTGGCTCCCACCTTCACTCCTTGCTTACCCCCCTTGACACCATCATGGTGTTTTTCTTTCTACTCCCTAACTGTTGCCACCCTCACCCCTTCTACCACTACATACCGTGTACCTCTCCTTACTCACCCTTTTGCGTCCTCCTCCCCACCCCTCCCATGCCCCTTCAAGCTCCTTCAATCAATAATTATGTTCAAGGATGCATCAAATGCACACTGTAACTATAGTTGTGTACGTTTAACCTGTATATACTGTACTGCAGTTGCTATACTTTTTAGTTGCATACCCTTCATGGTCTTGCTTAATGGTTCTTTCTTTTTTTTTTTTTGCTTTTTTTTCCCTCCATTTTCTTTCAGTCCACAGTCAGTACATTCATTTTGCAATAAAAAAGAACAGTTCTGTACATCAAGGTTTGGCCTCCCTGGTGAGTTACAGACTAAACAGATAAAATAAATATTATTGTCACAGTATACATTAAAAGACAATGTCATTGATACTGATTTCCTTATACCTTTTCTGGGATCTGGCACTTATAATTGTACTGTGGGGTAGTCTTACCACTGACATGTTACAAGTGTTATGGTGCGGAAAAAAAGGAAAAAAGAGGGCGATGAGGAAGGCAGAAGGGGCCGGACTGTTCAAAACAAGTCAAGTCCTCAGTCTTATTGGCCTAGCCGGTGGTCTTTATGTTCCCGATGATCTCTGGAAGGAGGAGGGGCTACAGGGTCCCATATCCCCCCCCCGCCACGGGATCAGATCTGGTCTGGTCTGGGTAATTTGCAAGAACCAAGGAGTCCAATATAAGTGGACTACCTGTATTCTATCCTGAAGTCTGGTTGTAAGGCTCTCCATCTTATAGACCTCATAAACTGTGTTCTCCCAGGGGGGTTATAGTAGGGACATCTGAGGTTAGCCAGAGGTGAGTTATATATTTTTTTGCTGCAGTAAGAAGTATGCTGAGTAAATATTTTTGTGGTTTATGTTTGATCTGTTTAGGAAAAAGGAGGAGGACAGCTGCTTGGAGGTATGTGCCCCAAAATCCACAAATAAGTCTGAAATAACTTTACCCACTCCCTCCCAAAACTTGTTCAGGACTGGACAAGTCCAGAATACATGAGCATGTGTGGATACCTCACAGCCACATAGTCTCCAACAGGCAGGGTCACCTGTCTCTGAATATTTAGCCACAATTTGTGGAGTACAAAAATATCTGAAAACTACTTTCCAGGCAAATTTTCTCCAGGAGTAGGAGGTTGATATTTAAGCAATAAGGCCGAGTGCTTCCACCACCTCAGGAGTGACGTTATTACACGATAACACACAACTTGAAGTGCCTTATTGCAGTTATACAATGGCTCGATGTTATAGAAAACAAAAATAAAAATGTTTTTAGTAGATTTTTAGTGAGGTAGTATATCTTAGTTTCTGGAAAAAGAAAGGTGCTGCTCCATAAAATCAGCACAGTGATGTTATTATGTAATATCATCACTGTCTCAGGCACACACTGACCAGTCAGAGTCCAGGAAATGTTCTTGCCATTGTATAATTTAGGTTGTCCTCTCCAAATCTGTTCCCATTCATTTGGAGTGAGTTCTAAGGAAAGTTCTGCCTGCCATTGAAATTGTACTAAGTCTACTTTTAGTGGGGCGGAGCTCTGTAATGTGGTATATGCTTGGGACACCAAATGGCTCTGTTCTCCTCCCCCCAGTAATACTCATTAAAAATGAATGTAGCATGGGAATCTCTACTTGTGGGATTTCCAATCCTATTTTTGGGGCTAAATAATGTATAAGTTGCAGGTACCGGAAGAAGTCATGATGAGGAAGGTCATATCTATCCTGGAGTTGATCGAAGCTCAGAAAGAACCCTGCCTCGTAGAATCTATGGGCGTATGATAGTCCCAGGGAGCACCATCTGTCAAAAGTGGGATCTGTCAGTGCTGGTATGAAGTCCTGGCTACATGCCGGAATTCCCATCCAGCCTGCCAAAAATGAATTCTCTGGAAGGGCTAGAAATTTGGTCCAGCAATGTAGTATTACTTTAGTGAACATTGAACAAGATGTGGGTTGTTTTAATTGATTAGGTTGGAATATTAAGGATGAATTTAAGGGCACTGTTGTCATGGATTGTTCCACCAAGACCCACACTGGTGCCGTAGTGCCGGAGGATGTCCAGGCTACTAAATGTGATAGTAGTGTGGCTATCCAGGATCTGTATATATTAGGTAAGGCCAGTCCCCCCCTCTCCATAGGAAGCTGAAGTTTGAATAGGGCCAACCTAGGTCTCTGACCTGCCCAGATATATTTCCTGAATAATGAATTCCAGTGTTTTAGGTCTTTCGGAGTGGGAGGAAGAGGAATATTTCACATTAAATAAAGAAGTTTTGGAAGAGTATTCATTTGTAGGGACTGGATTCTAGAGATGAATGGTAAAGGTAGAGGGAGCCATCTATCTAAGTCTGATTGGATCTGTTTAGTTATCACCTGGTAGTTTATTGTGTATATTGCTTCAAGTTTAGAGGGTATTTGAATTCCAAGATTAGTACTCGAAGGTTTATTCTATCTATAGTTATACGACTGCAATGTTAGAGGGGAGGGGGAGCCTTGAATTATTAGAGCCTCCGATTTTCCTTGGTTAAGTGTGTAACCTGAAACTCTTGCAATTTCTTCCAGGGTCCTAGAAAGTGTTCTAGTGAATCCTCAGGGGGTGAGAGAGGTACGAGAGCGGGTCGTCCGTGTAATAGGCCACTTTATGGACAGTGTTCCCTATCTGGTATCCCTGGATCTGATCAGTCTGTCTAAGTAACTGTGCTATAGGTTCTACGAAAATAGCAAACAAATAGGGGGACAGAGGACATCCCGCCTGGTGCCTCTGTGGAGGGAGAAGCGTGTGGAATGTGATCCATAGACTTTTACTATCACCTCCGGGGCTGTGTATATTCCTCTAATGACATCTAAGAAGGTGTTGGAGAATGCCAATTTTGACATGGTGGCTAGTAAAGAAAATTCCAATTCACCATATCAAACGCCTTCTGGGCATCAAGGCTCAGGAGCGTCAGTGGAGATTCTGAAGACACTGCATGAGTTAAAAGATATAAAGTGTGCTTAATGTTGTCTGTTGTCCTTCTGGACTTTATAAATCCAGATTGCTCCGGATGGATTAAGGTGGGTAATATGTCGTCTAATCTATGGGCTAAAATGCTTGTGTAAATTTTGTAGTCCTGATTTAATACCGATATAGGCCAGTAAGAATCACAAAGGTGGGGTGGTTTTTGAGGTTTCAGTATGGCTGAGATTGTAGCTTGTCTCCAAGATATAGCACAATCAACTGTCTGCTGAGAAGCTTGTAGGGCTGCTAATAAAGGTGCCATTATTAAGCCTACTGTTTTTTTGTAGAATTCTGGTCCAAAGCCATCTGGGCCCGGGCTCTTGCTATTCTTAAGATTTTTTATTGTCGCTTGGACTTCGTATTCAGAAATTGGGGAGGTAAGTTTATTTTTTTGCATGGTGGATAAAGTAGGGAGTTTCAATTGGGCTAAAAATTTGTCAGTTGCATCGGGAGACAATTCCTGCGAGGAGGAATATCATTTTTGGTGGTAAGTTCGGAATGCCGATAGTATAGTTTCAGTGCAATAATGTGTTTGCCCTGTCGTAGGGTCTTTTATTGTAGAGATAGTTTGTGTTTGGTTCTGTTTGAGTAGATAGGCCAGACGATGTGAAGCCCTTGCCCCCCCTTCATAATATCATTGGTGTAGCCATATCAAGGCCTGCTCTGTCCGATAGGTTAATATTTTCTGAATGGAAGCCTGTGTTTGGAGTAAAAGGGGTAGTACCTCTTCATTCCCCTGCATGTGTGCCTCCTGCAGGAACTGTAATTTATCCTGCAGGTTCTGTAGTAGGATTTCTTGTTGTTTTTTCTTTTGGGTAGCATAGGCTATTATATAGCCATGGAGGACTACTTTAATAGTATTCAGTATGGCAGCTAGGATTCAATGCAAAGAAGTGCAAAATAATGCACCTGGGAAACAAGAACCCAGGGGAAGAATACACAATGGGTGGGGAGGTAGTAACAACAACAAAAAAGGAAAGGGACCTGGGGGTAATCATATCAGATGACCTTAAGGTTAGCAAGCAATGTGAGAAGGCAGTAGGGAGGGCTGGGGGTATACTGGGATGCATAGGGAGAGGCATCAGCAGCAGAAAACAGGAAGTTGTTATCCCTCTGTACAGACAGTTGGTGAGACCCCATCTCAGTACTGTGTCCAGTTCTGGAGACCCCATCTCCGCAAGAACATAGACAGGATAGAGATAGTCCAGAGAGGCAACTAAAATGGTGCAGGGTCTGCAAGAGAAGCCGTATGAAGAGAGACTAAAGGAGCTTAATATGCTATACCCTTGAGGAAAGAAGGAGAGGGGAACATGATAGAAACTTTTAAGTACCTCAGTGGAATCAACAAAGTCCAAGAGGGTAGCATCTTTCAGAAAAAGAGACGTGCAAGAACAAGGAGACACAATTTAAAGATAGAAGGAGGGCAGTTCAGGGGCAATGTGAGGAAGTATTATTTCACAGAGAGGGTAGTGGATGCATGGAACAGCCTTCCTGAGGAGGTTGTGGGGGTCTAAAACTGTGGGAGAATTCAAGAATGCATGGGACAGACATAAGGCAATTCTTGTGGGGGGTAGGAAGAAATAGGCTGTTGGTTAACTAGGATCTGCAGCCTATCCTGTAGGTAGGGAAATGGGCAGACTAGATGGGCCAAGCGGTCCTTATCTGCCATCAAAGTCTATATTCCACAGCAGCTGGGGCGTGGTTTGGGAGAATTGGTTATCTTGGACTATTTCTGGAATCCTTGTCTCCAATAGTTCTCTGAATTCCCTGTCCCTAAGCAGTGTGGGATTAAATCTCCATAGTGTCCGCTTTTTCTTCTCCCCGTCTAGTCGAATGGTCAAGGAGATGGGAACATGGTCCGACAGGCTAATGTTAAATATTTCAGCCTGCTGGATCAAATCAATGTGCTCTTTGTTAAGACAGATATAGTCCAGTCAGGTGTAATGCCTATGTGCATGGGAATAGAAAGTACATTTTCTTTGTCTAGGATGGAGTCGTCTCCAAGTGTCCACCAGACCCATATCCTGAAGCAGATGTCTAAGATGTTTAGAGCCTGCATTTTGAGGGGAAGGGCGAACTGTGGAGGTAGCCAGTGATGGATTAAGTTGGCAGTTCAAGTCTCCACCCAGAATCAGGGGCCCCTTTTGGTAGGAAAGAATCAGTATCTAGTAAGCGTTGTATAGAATGTCGTCTGCGTGGGTGTGTATATATATATATATATATATATATATATGCTAGCAATGGTTACTACTTGGTTCAGAATTGTGCCCACTGCCAACGCCAACCGTCCCTCCTTATCTGAATATTGATCTGTGATTTTGAATAGGGAATTTTTAGGAATTAAAATGGCTGTGCCCCTCCTTCCATTTTGATAAGATGACTCAACTATATGGGAGAAACCAAATTGAAGTAATTTTTGGTGCTCCGGGGAGGACAGATGAGTCTCCTGTAAAAGTGATACATCTGGTTTCAGTTTTTTCAAGTTATGGATAGTGTGGTATCGTTTTATGGGCCCGGCCAGGCCATTCACATTGTGAGATGACTCTATATGGGACAGTCATGTTAGATGCTGTACAGTTTTTCAATTACCGCCCCCACCCCCACAAAGATATGGTAAGAATTACAGAAAGCTATGTAGTCATCCAGTAGAACTGCTGTGGCTGATTTTCCTTATCTCTACCAGGACTACAGGAAATTTAGTAACTTTAGGGAGAGTCTCCAACTTGGCCTTAACTTGGGGAATAGAACTATATATATGCTATACGGCTATGAATACCATCAATGACTTCCAACACCCTATACCTACACAGATGTTTAGGTGAAGGCAGAGTTATGTACTGCCTAGTGGAGGAGGTAGCCCTCTCGTCGAGGAAATACATCCTCCTGGGGAAACCATTGCCCCCTAACAGGAAGGTGGGGAAGAAGGGAAAGGAGACAAAGTAAAGTTATAAACCAAGTAGGGGTAGCGGAGTGGGATTGGAGAGGCCTAGGTAATGGCGGTGAAACAGTGCGTTTTTCTGCCACCCTGGGAGTTGTGGACTGCTCCACCATTACTGCTTCTGTGCAAGTGTCAGGAGGGAGGTGTACGGCTCCAATCCAAGTGGTCCTTTGAGATATAAGGAGGGGAAGGGAGGAGAAAGGTCCGTGATTAATTTCACTTTCCGGGATTCACAGATCAAGTAACTGGTTTTATCCAGTGCGAGTCAATATAATTACCCCTCCCCAGATTCCCTGGGGGCTTAAGGACACACCAGGTGTCACCAAGCAGTCCCTCATATTCAGACCACATGTGCAATGCAAGGTACAAATATAATCCAGTCATCAGATGGAGTTATTCTAGAACCACCCAACTAACAAGATTCAAATGGATCAGTCTCGGTTCTGGAAGGGTAAGAGTGAGTTCGTCTAGTCCTTTCTTCTATGCATGATCCACCAGACTATAAGTTCCGGACATTCTGCATTAGCCCTGGCTCCTAGACCTCAGTCCAGGGAGGGAATCGCTGGTTGTCTACGCTATCCTCTTATTCGAGTGGTGCTCAAGTGCTACGGGCGGTCAGCCTTCCACACTCCTGAGGCTCCACCCAAGGGGATAGCATGGGAGTAATCTTAGGAGCAAAGCCCTCCATATGTCAAGGGTGAGACCCACCCCTGGAAGTGAAGATCTTCTAGGGCGAGGAGGTGTGACACGGTAGGCATCCCCACGAGGGATTAGGCAGACAATTGCAGTTCTGTCGAGCCCCCCCTCTGCATGGCCAGATCATGGGTCCCTCCCCGCGGCAGGCTCTCTGCATGCTCCATCTAGATTGGCAGAAACAATAGACAGCCATCGTAGTTTCCCATCGCTAATCAGCTACTAGGTGCTGGCACAAGAGCAACGGAGGTGCGGGGGACTGATCCTCAGATATGGCCAAGCATAATTGTAAGGATAAGGGCTCCCCAACCTGGTGGATGGGAGACGTCCATCCCCGCGTAGGTTGCCCGGTTATCCTAAGTAAAATTGTGTGTCCCTGAAGGGTCAGTGCTACTCACAAGAGTCTTTATAATTATAGCTCTGGCCTATTAGATATTCCATCATAAGTCCCCCAACACCAAAGCATCTACACCACTGTCGTCTCTGTTGTGTTTTTCAATGGAGGCTTACTCATCCACAAGGAGCCCCAAGTGACTCTAGGTAGAGGATGACATCCTGTCTGCCCAGGGGACAGGAGAACCCACTGCCTCCCACAAACTGTCTCACCCACTCCCTCCAGAGATAACCCCTGCGTCGCCACCCTCTCCCTGCCATATCACTCTTCCCCCCCCGATCCAGAGCCCTGGGTATGCACCTGGGCCAGCCACCTACCTCCACAGTGGAAATGATTCTGGATAGCTTTCGCAGTCATGTGGTTCTAATTAACTTTGGGGTGAAGGTTGATCTGGGGAGGCAGATTGAAGTTGTAGCATTCTAAGACATGCCAAATGATCAGTCCCTCCGGTATTCCATTTAGTCGGCTGGGTGCCCAGGGCTTACATGTTGTATGGTGAGAAGCCAGTCCATCCCTTCAGTAGTCCCCCAATCCTTATTTGCGGGGTATCCTCCCTCTACTCAAGTGTGAAATATTTCAACTAGAGAAAATCCAAAAGAAATGGACAAAATTATGTCCTGGCAAATTGCTGTAAAAGAGACTTAATGTCTTCTAACGCAGATTGCTGCATCTGTCTTCCTTGTGCTGACACCTGGTTAGTTTCTGGGGATCTGCGGGATCTGTTAGCGGTGGTGGGATGCTGGGGTAAAGCAAATCCCCTGATTTTTAGATCTTGTACTGCCCCTTCTCCTGAATCGTATGCCTGTTGGCCATTTGGGAATTGCACTATAAGCTTGTGAGGATACGAGGTTCTGAATTTAAGTTGGTGTTGCTTTAAGAGTGGAAACAGTGGGATATACTCTCTCTCCTGCATAGCATAGTCCAGGGAGCATAATCATTATCAATGAAAATTCTTTCTTGCCCATAGAAAACTTTCCCCTGTGCCCAGGCTTGTTTCAAAATCAGTTCTTTGGTTTGGTAATGCAGAAATCTGACTATAATTTAGCGTGGTCTGGCGTTTGGCTGTGTGGGTTTAGGCCGTGGATGGAGGCAGTATAGCGCAGTGGTTTAAGGCTCTGAGCTGCAAATCTGGTGACATCCAGCAGACCAGACCTGGATTTGAATCCCACAGCTTCCACTTACATACTTTGTGACCCTGAGCAAGTCACTTAACTTCCCTGTGCTCCCATGATGCACCTGTAAAAAAGCTTTCACCTTAGTGTGCTACTCCTGGTTAAACAACTAAAAAAAAAGGCCCTAGAGCTCTGTGTACCCTCTCTATTTCTATTGGGGTTGAAGAGTCGAGAGTAAGAGCTGTGAGCAACGTGGTAATCACAAAGTCTCTCAAATCAGCTCCCTCACTGCCCTCAGGTATGCCATATAGGCGAAGGTTTTTCCTTCTGTGTCCGTTTTCAGCGTCTTCCTGGCATTCTATTGTTAGGTCGCATAGTTCCATTATTTTAGTGATTGCTGTTTGCAGTTGTTGAGTTGTATCAGCTTGGGCCTGAGATGCCTGCTCGAGCATGGATACCCTGGATTTCATAGATTCCATCTCCAGCTGCATTTCTTCTTGGGTTTGCCTAAATGCGGTAAAGTTAGTTTTAAATTCTCTCAGTTCTCTCAGGATGCAGTCGAGTTTTTGATCCATGTTTGAGGGCTTCCCCTTGCCTTTCTTGGTTTGTGTGATAGGCTTAGGTGGCAGTGAGTGTGCAGAGGCCTCCGAGTCGGAGCATTCGTGCTCCGAGTTATCAGCTGCTGGAGTCAATAATTGAAAACGGTTGCTCCCTCCTTTATTTTCTGTTGTTGCCATCTTGTATTCTAAACTTAAACAAAGTAATGGGATTTCAGTTGGAAAATTCAGTGGCTTTTGCAGAAGAATGGAGCGGATCAGCAGAGTGAGCATGTTAGGTGGCCATTAAGGTCGGGAGCTGCAACGGAAGTCTTAATGTCTCTTTTTAATACTTTATTTTTTGTGTATTATAAACTTCCTGTATATAATTACTGCTCTATGTAAATACTTTGTAAGTGTGAATTCATTTTGTATATATTTTTACCCAATTATGATGTAACTGAGAAACATAGGGACCTGGGGGTAATCATATCAGATGACCTTAAGGTTAGCAAGCAATGTGAGAAGGCAGTAGGGAGGACTGGGGGTATACTGGGATGCATAGGGAGAGGCATCACCAGCAGAAAACAGGAAGTTGTTATCCCTCTGTACAGACAGTTGGTGAGGTGAGGCCCCATCTGGAGTACTGCATCCAGTTCTGGAGACCCCATCTCCGCAAGGACATAGACAGGATAGAGGCAGTCCAGAGGAGGGCAACTAAAATGGTGCAGGGTCTGCAAGAGAAGCCATACAAGGAGAGACTAAAGGAGCTTAATATGTATACCTTGAGGAAAGAAGGGAGAGGGGGACATGATAGAAACTTACAAGTACCTCAGTGGAATCAACAAAGTCCAAGAGGTAGCATCTTTCAGAAAAAGAGACGTTGCAAGAACAAGGGGACACAATTTAAAGATGGGGGCAGTTCAGGGGCAATGTGAGAGTATTTTTTCTCAGAGAGGGTAGTGGATGCATGGAACAGCCTTTCTGAGGAGGTTGTGGGGTCTAAAACTGTGGGAGAATTCAAGAATGCATGGGACAGACATAAGGCAATTCTTGTGGGGGGTAGGAAGAAATAGGCTGTTGATTAACTAGGATCTGCGGCCTATCCTGTAGGTAGGGAAATGGGCAGACTAGATGGGCCAAGCGGTCCTAATCTGCTGTCAAAGTCTATGTTTCTATAGAAACAGTATAACAGTGGAGGCAGTATAGCGCAGTGGTCTAAGGCTCTGAGCTGCAAATCTGGTGACATCCAGCAGACCAGACCTGGGTTTGAATCCCACAGCTTCCACTTGCATACTGTGTGACCCTGAGCAAGTCACTTAACCTCCTTGTGCTCCCAGGTCGCTCCTGTAAAAAAGCTTTCAGCTTAGTGTGCTATACCTGGTTAAACAACTAAATAAATAAATAAAAAACAGCCTATTTCTTCATACCCCCCACTAGAATTGCCTTATGTCTGTCCCATGCATTCTTGAATTCTCCCACAGTTTTAGACCCCACAACCTCCTCGCTGTTCCATGTGTATTCCTTTGTATGTATTATTAACCTCTCCCTTCAGGTCCATCTTGCAAATGAGCTTGCTCAACGATGTTCGCCTGGTTAAATAAAGATTTTGATTGATTGATTTTATTCCCTTCCTGCAGAGGCTGGTTGCCTTAATTATGCCATCCCTTTTTTTCCTACTATTCCTGTACCTCTCCCTGGTGATTCCATGTACTAGGCAGTTTCTGAGGCAGTCTCCCATTTCTTTAAAATCCACCCTCCTAAAGTCTAGGACCCTTGTCCTCATGTGGTTTGCCTCTGCTCCCATCTTAATGCTAAACAGCATGAATGGTGATCACTGCTACCTAGGGGACTGCCCACTGTGGCATCTGAAATGCTGTCCCTGTTTGTAAGCACCAGGTCCAGCACTGCCCCACCCCAAGTGGGTTTTATCACTAGCTGCTTCAGAAAAGCCCCTTGTAGGGAGTCAAGGATGGCCCTGCTCCTTGCTGAAGCTACAGCTGGAAGGTTTCAATCCACATCTGGCAGACTGAGGTCACCAACTAGCAGCACCTCCCCCTTATTTGCCATCCTAATGATGTCCTCCCCCAGTGCCTTATCCAACTCCTCTCCCTGTGTGGGAGGTCTTTATACCACATCTCTGTGGATACATGTCATGATGGGTGCTGGATTTTCATCCGGACTCTGAAGCCTGGTTAGGTCTAGCTAGTGGAGTTGGGGGGGATTGACAGATGTTTTACGTATTCAAGTGTTTCCCCTCCAGCAGACGATTTCCACAGAATAATCACAGTGGTTAATCCCATGATGAATTATGGTTCTGTGTCGCTCTGTTGGTCACCATTTTGTTTATTTTTTTCTCCACCTCCCATCTCCAACCCTGATGATTTGAGTTACATTTATTGTCCCTTTCCTCCAGCTGGGAGTGCAGGTAAGTGATTACCCTTATAGCCGATGCCAGTGCCTCTCACATGTCGACCAGCAGAGGGGTGCATGAATGCAGGTATCTTTTGCCCTCCATCCTTCTCCTTCCCCAAGAGCTGAGCTCCCTGCCTCCATGACAAACTCTGAGCCGGGACCATAGAGATTTTATAGAAGTGCTAGCTAACCATGTGATTTGTGATTTGAAGACAATGTAGGAACCGATGGCTATCATATTAGGGTAGAGAATGAAAACTTCCATAGACACATTTTGCCCCATCCCCACTCATTCCCTCCCAAATCATATAGTGTATATAAGTCAAAACGTTCTATGATCATCCTTATTCAAAATGGCTGCCTTGAGCTAAATGACTTAATTCCCGGAGCCGCCACTGCAGCTCCTTGGCAGTGAGCCTCTGGCATACTGAGGACCCAGCTTCACACCCTGAACCCAAGACATCAGCGGAAGGAACCATCGGGGAAAGCTAAGAGTGTCCATACAAATGTTCTCCTCCCAGGGGTCAGTAGCTCAGAGCGCCGTTCACTGAGTGACAGCTGGAGTGGCATAGTGAAGGTGCTATTCGAAGTGTGGGTGACCACGTGCTGCCTTATAGCCTCCCCATGGACAGTCATCATGAGCGCATGCTTAATACAGGGAGATGGGTGGGGCTTAAGGGGAAAATACTTCCCTTATTGGTGCAGTATGATGGCCACCAGCAATAGCACCCCACAGATGTGCAAGTGTCCTGTCCTCTCCCTCCTGTCACCACACTCACACTGCCACTGGATCCTGTCTCTTCCCCGACTGCAGTGGACATACAGTAAGAGGGGGAACCTCAGGGGGCACGCCAAGGTTGCTCAATGGCACAGACACGGTGACTGGAGCTGGAGGAACTCCAGAGTCACATAACATAGATTAAGGGGCGAAGTTGTTGGCACAGCCCGGTCGAGATACCAAGATCAGTGAGGGAAATAAACAATGGATACAAAAATGTTTGCGAGCCCCCTGACAAAGTGTCTTTTTTTCCTTTTTTGAGACAAGGAATGCTAGGCTTTTTGTACTGCACTTACCTCTGCTCTCACAGCATTGATAAACACATTTGTTCATTTAACTTACTTTTTCCTTTTCATTTCCAAGTCCTAAGTGCGCTGCTCTTTGTGCTTCCTCCCTGACAAAGCTTGTTAGTCATTGCTATACCCTCATTTTGACCTTAATTAGGGTCTCTTTGTATCATTATAGCTGTTTGATTTGTGTTATTTAATGATGAAGTTTGCACGCATTCTGGTGCACTGAACTGCACTTTAACATATATTCCTGTGAAAAGACTATTGCATCTGTTTTTGGCATTGCAAGCTATAAAATGTATTTGCAGTTCTTTGGTGACCATATGATATCATGGGTCTGGGTGCGCTATTTTGTGTTTTCTGATACAAGACTGATGGGGTTGGGCCCCTGACGGCCCGATGGCTGCATGTTACTCTGCTGTGCTGGCAGTCTCGGTTTGGGAGTGGACTCAGAGAGCTGTGCCAGGGAGCAGCCATCAGCTGTAGCAGCTACCACACAGTGTGTGCTGAGCATGGGGGGCACTGGTGGCGGGTTCTGGCATCCTATTGACACCTGCAGGAGGGCCAGGGAACTTGCTGCAGTCACATGGTTCCAAAATGGCTACTTCCATTCCCACACCATGGTGCAGTGGGAGGATCAGGGAGAAACGTTGGAGAAAGACAACCAGCTGTGATCAGAATGATGGCTTTGACCTGATCCAGGGTATACCAGATTATAGCTTATTCGTCTATATCCAGCCATATGCCTCCATGCTGAAATTAGGGGATCCCATGGCACTACTTACTCTGGACCAAATCACCACTCTACTCATCCAATAACCAGTCTCCTTGAAAATAAATCTCTCTGTCCTAGCCCACTCCTATTACTTTGTACAGCGACTATCAAAAATCTGTTCGTGGCACCAGCCCTACCTTCCGCCCCCTCCACCTACTCGCACCACAGAAACTTGCACCTGCTTAAAGTTATAATTCAAGGCCTTAGAAAACTCTTCTTACTACTTTTACTTTGCTCCAGAAACATCGAATTAAACCCTGGCCCCACTGCTCACATCAATTCCCCTGCTGATCTTCAGTACCTAAAAGGGATCTCCTTCCTTCGTATCAGTGCATGCAGTCTTCTGAAAATATTAGACTTGCTTCAGGCTTGGGCCCTCCACATATCCCCTGATGTGCTTGTGATCACTGAGTCTTGGCTCCGCCACTCCACCCCTGACTCCGCCATTAACCTGCCATCTTATAATATCTTTAGGATAGACAGGCCAAGCAGTGGAGGGGGGTTGCTATCTACATTGCAAACAAGTTTACAGCCACAGTTATAAACTCCCCATTAGTGGCCAATGAATTTGAGTGTCTCTCCTTGAAAATTATGCTGCCATCTAAGGAATCTATCCTCATGACTGGCTGCTATAGACCACCTTCTGGGGGTAATAAAATACTGAACCATCTTCGCGAGTTATCCTCAAGCAATGTCTCCGAATTTATTGTCACAGGTGACCTAAATATTAATTGGCTGTCCCCTGCCTCAAATTTGCTGAAGGAGCTCTGAGATGAATTTGGATATACTCAGCTAATCTCAGAGCCTCCCCCAATAACAGTTCCTTGATCTATATTTTCTTAGATAATAAACCTTACAAAATATCTCATGCTGGCATATTTGACAATGATATCAGCGACCACAAGGTCATTGCTTGTGTTATATTTATGCCACATATTGGGATCCCTCCCCAGTTTATATACAAAAGGAATCATCTCAATTTTAATCCCTCCAATTTCTTGACAGACCTGAATTGAATCAGATGGCAAGACTTCTACCTCGCCAAAACTGTCCCCACAGCCTACTCCTTGTTTCATTCCTTAGTGCTCAGTGTCATCAACAAACATGCTCCTCTGGTGAAACTCAGAGCTAGGAAAAGAGCTTGCCCTCCCTCAAAACAGCCTTGCGCTTAAGAGACGTATACCGGAAAAAGCTTGTACCACCAAATCCTCCGCAGACTGGACAATCTTCAGAGCAGTTAGGAACAAATGCACTAAACTAGTCAGAACAGAAAAGGTTAATTATTTTCATACTGCAGTTGACTCTGCCAAAAACAATGCCCAAAATTCTGGCACGTCCCGCCATCTCTGCTACCCGCCAAAATCTGTGTAGATGGAATCAACTATACTGACCGGTTATCCATTCTAGAGCAGCTCAACAATCATTTTGCTATAGCTGGTCTGGCTTTCGACTCTTCCCCTGCATGTAAAACCATTCCCCCCTCAGGATTGCCCAACTTCCAAGTGGCCAATCTCACTGATCACACTTTCAACTTCAGCACAGTCTCTTTAAAGCAGGTGGAAGACCTCCTTTTAGCCCTTGATCCCAATAAGAACATGGGTGTGGACCGTCTTGACCCGCTGTATCTAAAACTTGGCTACTTCATCCTAGCACCGCCGATCATGCACCTTTTTAATCTCTCCCTCTTTCTCATGGCACACTCCCGCCTGCTTGGAAGGTAGCTCATGTTATACCCCTTCTCAAATCCGGTGACCCATCTGATCTTAACAACTATCGCCCTATCTCACTTTTGCCCACCCTTTCCAAACTGCTAGAAAAAATTGTCAATGTCCAACTCAGAGAGTACTTAGAAAGTGCTACACCCCTTAATCCTCTCCAGTCTGGTTTCTGACCAACTCACAGTACAATTTCTGCCCTGGCTAAGGTCACAAATAATTTTCAGACTGCTTTGGATACTAAAAGTTCTGTTTGTGCACTTTTCTTGGACCTGAGTAAAGTGTTCGACACGGTTGACCATACCTTGCTTCTGTCCATGCTGAACAACCTAGGTGTTGATAATAATGTTCTCAATTGGTTTCCTCATACCTCACTGGTAGGCTGCAACAGGTTTCTGCACAAGGTGCTCTCTCTCCCCTAAAAACTCTGCAAAGAGGTGTTCCCCAAGGCTCAATGCTGAGTCCCCTGCTTTTTACAATATACATTAACAACATCAATGAAAATGTCACAGATGCTAGCGTTCACTTATTCGCTGACGACACAGTTATTTACATTACTAAACTTGTGGAAAAGGGATGTACTGTTTGCTTTTCAGAAATTCTCCCAGTGCCGAGAGCAACAAACACCATTACTGCCAATATTAAAGCAACAAACGAATAGTTAAGGAAGTGGTGTCTCAAACAGAACATATATTGTATTCCGCATTGGGAGAGCTTTTACGGTAAGGATTCATTATTCTGCTGGGACGGCCTTCATCTCAGCAGAAGAGGCAGTACACTATTGGGAAAAACCATAAGTTCTATTATAAACAAGCATTTAAAGAGCCCCTGACACTGTTAGAAAAACTTAGAAAAAATGTGAGATTTAGACAGTTCAGTTTATATTTCAAGTATTTTCTATAATCATTTACCTTTTTTCTTTATTATTGAGGACAGCTGTACAAAAGAGGCTTACTGTCTCTTAGACTTTATCTGATCTTTCTGCTATCCTACATATGACACCACAATCTGGGTTGCACCTGGAAACGAGCTTCTGGTCATGGTGCTTTTCCCGTTTACCAACTTATAAATAAATAAAATAATCCCCCATTTATGGCATCATAATTATCCCCACAGCAACAGATTGTGATGTCATAAACAGAACTGTGATGTCAGATGCAGGCAAGCAGCCAGAACAGATAGGGCAGCGATCCTGTTTACATTGAAATGTCCTTAGTAATAAAGAAGAATGAGAAATACAGAAACAATGGTAAAATATAAGCTGACTTGTGCTAAACATTACATTTTTTCAAAGTTGTCACAATGGTGTCAGGGGCTCTTTAAACTAATGTGCTTGGGGGAGAATGGGCATTTTGCCAATTCTCTAATTGAGACAATTAAATATTATTTTAGTAGGAAGTGTAATTTATTATCCTTTAATGCAAGATCTCTAAATCAGTTAAGGAAGTCTGAACTAGAGCTTAAATGTACTCAACTGGATCTTCATATCATAGCAGTTACTGAGACATGGTGGGACTCATCCTCAAGATGGACTAGGGGAAATACCTAATTTTAAACTCTATCATAAGGATAGAGAAAATCGGTTGGGGGGGAGTATGTCTATATTCCATCTTATGAAATTCCTATTCCAACCACTACTGAATCATTATGGGTGACTATTCAATTTAAAGGTCACCCAAAGCTTATATTGGGTGTTTGTTATAGACCTCCATCTGCAGACATGCTTTACACCTCTGATTTAACAGACATTATGTCTGATATGGTTGGCAAGGGAGATACTTTGATTATGGGTGACTTCAATTTTCCAGGCTTAAATTGGGAATCCTTCTCTGGCAGATCAGAACAAGAATAATTATTTGCAACTACATGCTTGGATTGTGGCCTCGAACAACTGGTGGGTCTACCTACCAGGGAGTCTAATTTACTTGACCTAGTTATCACTAATATTGAGAACAAAATTTCTGATGTGAAAATATTAGCTCCAATAGGTAATAGTGATCACAATACAATCAACTTTAATATAAATATTAACATCCACAAACCCTTCAACAATACTACATATAAAGACTATAATAATGTTAATTTTGACTTAATTAATACAAAAATCATTGAAATTGATTGGGAAGAAAAATTCAGGGATAAGACAGTTAACAGTGCATGGACTGAACTAAAGGATTTTATTTATTATCTGGAAAGAAACTTTATTGTTACCAAAAAATAAATACAATAAAAAGGGTAAAGTCTCTATTTGGTTTAACAAATCCATCAATAAATTAATTAAAAGAAAAGAGGTTTCATTTAAGAAACTCAAGAAAAATACAAATCCTCATAATAAGCACCAATACAAAACTGTGGTTTCCTCTCTCAAATCAGCAATTAAACGTGCAAAATTGAAATTCGAATTTAACTTAGCCCATTCAACGACAAGCCATAAATCACTTTTCTCATATATTAACAGTAAGAAGGGCAATAATAAAACTTCATGTCCGATATTGGACAATGGGAACCCAAGTAAAACTGATGTTGAAACAGCTAATCATTTCAATACCTATTTTTGCTCAGTTTTTAATCCACCAGATGCACCCCTTGTAACAGTTAACGATATGTCCCAGATTCCTTCCATTACTTATGATGAGATCCTTCATACATTATCATTGTTAAACAAAACTTCAAGTCCAGGCCCTGATAACATAAATCCAAGGTCCATACTTGAAACAGCTAAATCATTGGCAATGCCACTAGTACTGTTGTTTAATAAATCTTTACTTGAGCATGATATCCCAGATGACTGGCGTTCAGCTACTGTTGTCCCCATTTATAAAAAAGGAAGTAATTCTAATGTACAAAATTATAGGCCTATTAGTTTAACTTCAATAACAGGGAAAGTAATGGAGCATCTAGTCAAGACCTTGCTTGAAAAGGAAATGGACAAGCCAGCCCACTGGCACAGCGGTTGGATTTCCGCTTGCGACGCCAGCGACCCGGGTTCAGGAACGAGCCTGGAAAGCTGGAGGTCCAGCCGGGAGAGAAGGCTTGAGCGTCCCAAGGACAGCTCATCTTCTCCAGGGAGGGAGGGGGGTCAAAATCCTGGTGCAAGACTGGCCCCAGATGGAGGTCTGGGGTACAGCATGCGCCGAGGTGCAGCAAGGGGAGGATGTCACGGGCATCGGCGCTATGCACCCTGATGTCAGGGGATCACGCGACATCCACAGAAAAATGGGAAAAATGGCAGCAGCATCTCCAGTAGATGGAGCGCTAGCCCCGATCTCCAATGCCTCCTACCTGCCACCGAACAGACATCCCGACAAGACAAGGCAGCATGGGGTAAGGGCCCCACCTCAACAGTAAACCAAGGCTCCATGGAGGATGAGACCGCTCGGATGGTCAGGTAGCAGAGCGGGGACGTACAAAGCACAAGCAACTCCCAAAGAGAGGAGTGTCAATGACCGGGGGGAGTATAAAGAGAAAAGTAAAAAAAAAAGAAGAAAAAGAAATGGACAACCTAGGTGTCCAGGACATAGCACAACATGGCTTTATAAAAGGCAATTCTTGTACCACAAATTGAATTTCCTTCTATAACAACCTAAGTAAGCACCTGAATGACAAAATTCCATCTGATGTCATATTACTTGACTATAGCAAGGCTTTTGACAAACTATCTCACTCTATTCTAATTAATAAACTACACAAACTTGGCCTTTCATCATGTCTTGTTAATTGGACTGCAAGGTGGTTGCAAAATAGGACCCAAACGGTAAAAATTAACGGTTCCCTCTCAGAAACTGGCCAAGTTACTAGTGGAGTCCCACAGGGCTCTGTGTTGGGTCCCTTATTATTTAATATTTTTATAAGTGACATGTATATTTCCCCAAATAATCATCTCTCTAAATTCACTGATGATACGAAATTGGGGAGGTAGGGTTGACTCCATATCAGCCATAAGATCCCTTAAACACAACCTTCTTTATATTGAATCTTGGGCACAGACTAATTCTATGATCTTCCATATTGATAAGTGTTCGGTCCTCCAATTTGGTAATAAAAATCCACAGATTAATTATTACTTAAACAACACTATGTTAAAATCTACAACTAATGAAAGAGATTTAGGCATCATAATTGATAACTTATCCTTAAATCATCACTGTAACAAAGTGGTAAGATCAGCTAATGTCCTCTTAAAACAAATCAGAAGAACATTCATCAGTAAGTCTGAGCACTGCTTACTGCCCCGTATAGGGCCCATGTCAGACCTCAACTGGACTATGGATCACCATTCTGGAGTCCTTATTATACGCCTGGAGCAAATACAGAGACAGTTTACTAAAATGGTGCCACGGCTTAAATCTTTCACCTATGAATCTCATCTAAGAGAATCAGGTCTCCTTCCCCTAGACGTGCAAAGATATAGGGCGATATTCTCTTTACAAACAAGTTACTTAAATCCCCCATCTTATTGGAACAATGCGGCCTTACCTTAGCCAACAAACGTATAGTGGGTAGACGTCATAACCAGCAATTAGTAGTGGATCGAGCCAATACAAACAAACGCAATAATTTATTTTCTATAAGAGCTGCCAAATATTGGAATTTACTACCACAAGATTTGATTAATATAGTTAGTTTTGAGGCATTTAAATCCCAGTTAGATATATGGCTTAACTCTCAATACCATTGAAACCAATGAGCCACTGTTGAGGAGGACAATCTCATTGGGCCTAGTGCCTTCTTTTGTCCCATTCCATCCAGTAAATCCAGTAAACGAAGCCTGTCTGGAACTCCAAAAAGACTTTAATTTGCTGCAATACGAGCTGCTCAACTTAAAACTACTGCTTAACGCTAGGAAAACTAAAGTAATGTTATTCTCACTCCAAGATAAGCTGGGCAACCTCAAATCCCCTTCCGCCTGCCTTACAGATTGCCACCCTTTTGGGAGAAACCATTGAGGCTGTTGATAAGTTCAAATATCTTGGTCTTTGGCTGGACCACAGACTCTCCTTCTGGCTCCATATCGATGAACTCACAAAAAAGCTCAAACAAAGACTCAGAATCTTTTTTAGGATCCGACACCTACTTTCCTCTGAAGCCAAACAAAGGCTAGTCTCTTCCACATTCTTGCCGCTCATTGACTATGCTGATTTGCTGTACAGCCATGGGACCAAAACCGCTCTTGCCAAAATAGACATTCCCTATCATAGGGCAATCAGATTTGTCGCCAACGCCCCCTCAAATACACACCACTGTTTCCTCTATGCACAAATAGGGTGGGGATCTGTAACTGCCCATAGATGATAGAATGCTGTCCTCTGGGCTTACAGGGCTCCAACCTCGAAATTACCTCCGTACATCTGCAACCTCTTTACAACTTCTCCTCGGTCATACTACCTCTGGCATTATGACTGCATCCGCTTGAACACTCCAAAAATCTAGTCCCGGTTCGGTGCTGCATCCCTTAGCTATGCCATTCCCTCCATTTGGAATTCTATTCAAGACTCCTTGAAACTGGCCCATTTAGCCGGCCCAAAGTCCTTCAAAGCAAGGTTAAATTCTGCCTTGTCACGAAAATGTCAGTGTTATGCCAATTAACTCTCCCCCATAGCCTCTCCTCAACCTCTTTCCAACTTAAGCACTTCCTTCTACCCTAGTACAATTGAAGCCCATTCTACCTGCCACTCATACCTCTCACCCCCATCTCTAACTCCATCTCTTCCCTCTCACCCACGCCTCCCAGCCCACCTTCTCGATCCTCACTTCCTCCATCTATAAGTTCCCTCTGCTCCCCTGCACCTTTTACCCCTTCTCCCTATCTTTCCTACCCCCTCACCTTTCTCTTCATCCTATTTCTTTGCTCAACCTCTATCTCCGACTCAGCACCCAGCAAATTCAGTGTTATCCTTTAGTTCAGTATTCTTTGCCAAACTGTGTTATATCATTATATATTTTTTTTTCTTTTTTTTTTTTGGCCCTTGTTACTTAAAAATTGAATAGAATTATATCCTACATCCAAGGTATATCCCTGTACGACAGGTGGCTGATTGGGGAATCAAAATCTATGTGAAAAAAAAGATTGTTGGTGTTAGTCACCTGTCATATCACACACTTTCTGTACCATGACTTCGGCCTCTATTTTAGTGAGCCCTGCTTGAGAGACTCCTGTGAATGTTGTTACCTTCCTCGGAATCCCACACTGGAGCAGGCATGGGGCACATTCTAGAGCTGAGGTGCTCCTCACCTGGGGTGGGAAGGTGCAGGATCCCCAACATTTGCACAAACCCTACTAGTCACCAAGGGGTGGCTTTAGCAGCTGGTTGTGAGAGCAGATGTTTGCCCGCTCGCCCAGCTGAAGGAAGGGTACAGCTGTAACAACCCCCAGTCTTCGGGGCATGTATGAGGAAACAAGGGTAGAGGGAGAAATGGATGAGGAAAGAGACTAATTTAAAAAAAATTGTTGCCTGCAGGTCGTCCATCAAGACTTAGCTTTTCGGAACATCCTGCTTGATAAATTTCCTCAGGAGTGCAAGATTTCTGAATTCGGATTGGCTAGAGAGCTTTCCAGCCCTATATTCCATAATGGCAAAAAACCTGTAAAGGTAGGGGGATTTTTGTTTCAAATAACTCTTTGTGTCCAACTCCCCCACCAACACCACCACCACGACCCATTGTTAACTACCATATACCTGATTACTCCCTACAAGATCCCCCATCCCTCCCATGATTCTCTGTTTGTGACATTACAATCTGTTGCTGTGGCAATGATTATGACCAAACAAGAAGAGGATCATGACTTCAACGGAGGGAAAAGCAAAAGGATAAGTTGAAGACTAACACACAAAGATCCAGTTTTCATGTAAATATCCCCAGTAATAAATAATGAAGGGGACAAATATAAAACAATTATTAAAGGGACACTGTCAATTATTTTTGCTTCATACTATTTCAAAACCCACATTTTATGATTACTTACCCTCTCTAAAAGTCACTGAAGTTGCTGGTTGTTTTATCTGATTCATTGCTTAGTAGAACTGAAATGCATATAAATGGTGCAATTATGCCCAACCTTGTTTTGCTTCAAATCCTTAATCTACTCATATTGCATATATCCTGAAAATTAAGGAAACTCCCAAACAGTGCAGCCAATCGTGATGTAATATATCTCCTCTCCTTTCCTCCTGCAGTACCACGAGTGGCTAGATTGTGTTGGGGGGTGTTCCCAAGTCCAGGAAAGATGCAGTGGAAGTTGATCAAGAAATGTGAACAATCATGTTTTTGTGTGGTAACACCAGTATGGTGATCAGTCTGTTATTTTTTACTTTAAAAAAAAAGGAATCAGAATCAAACTACCAACTGCATCAGCAATCTCTACAGAATGTGAGCAATCCTAACATGTGTTTTTAATCTAGGGATAAATTGAGGCCTAAAGGGGTTGACAGTGTCCCTTCTGAAGTATGTTGAAATAAACATTTCCCTGGATACTGTAAAATCACTTTGAAAACTGGAAATCAGCATGTAAGTGAATATAAAATGAAAACAATACCATACTTGTAACTGCTTGCTTTTCCAAAGAAGGCTGCAAGAAACAGGCAGTCTGGTGGACTAGCAGAAGGTTGCACTGCGACCCTGATGTCTCCAGTTTGGAAGTGAGCAGAGGATGTTAGCGACTGGTTAGCCATGGTCACGAAGTGCTGCTGGCAGCAGTACATCCATGACTGAGGGAGGGAGGGATGTGCCATGTTCCTCTGCTGCAGCGACTTTGTGGTGGACCAAGAGGGATCATCTCCTAATCAGAGAAAACGGTGGCTGGTGAAGTCTGTCCCAGGCGTGGTGAGGTGCAGTGTGGGTAGAGAGTGGTTATAGGGACAAATGGAGGAAAACCCTCCTCAGATGTCTCAATGGTGGCTGCCAGTACTCTTGAATGGGCGTCTCCATGAGCTTGAGAACGGGAGGTGGGCCAAGGAGATAAAGACCAGTTATTAAAAAAAAACAAAAAAGAGCATTCCGACTTGGAGCCTGGACTAACCAGGTCCTCGTGTCTCCACAGTATCTGCATGCTTTTGTGCTTTACCCTAACTCTTGTACTTTCTTCTTCCTACAGACCGGGGTCCCCCTACGTTGGTACCCTCCAGAGTATTTCAGAGACAGCACCTACAATTTCAAAAGTGATGTCTGGTAGTACGGGATTCTGCTGTGGGAGCTACAGACCCTAGGTAACCTAATAACACCATATTGAGGTAACGGAAGGGACTCATAGTCCATCTTGCCCACCCCTCCCACCGCACAACAATGACTATACCTAGCTGGATTATGGAACACATCCATTCTCAAAATACCCAAGATTAGGAATAATGCCATGTAATCCTGCTAACTCAGTGGTGGAGCACTGGGATGGTATTCCAGGGACCTGGGTTCAATTCCCAGTTGGGTCACACTCTTTCTTTCGCCTTACAATTTGCACTTTTTTAGTGTATTCGATGTTTAAAGAAAGATGGTCGTATTTATTATTAGGAGGGGAACAATGTGGTTTTATGTAGCACCTTTCCTATACACTGCTTTTCAAACCATGAACAGCTTTAGCAGCCAAATGGAGACCACAATGAGGTTACGTGACATGAAGGTTAAGAAGAGTTCCAGTCAGTTAAATGTGTTTGTGTGTGGGGGAGAATCAGAGACAGCCAGACAGCATAGGAGAAGAAATACAGGGAGGTTAAGTGAGATGGAAGTTATGAAGAGCTTATGGCGGTTAAATGTGGAACAGGAACAAGAGACACACACATGAGGAGAATAAGCACAGGAAGGTTACCTTACACACCATAAGGAGATGGTTCTGATGGGATTCAAACCTGGATCTTCAGGTTCACATCTTTACACTGTAACCACTTGGCTACCTTGCCTCCTTATTAGTGGTAATTCATTCCGTATCAGGAATTCTCTTCTGATAACAGCTACTGATTATTATATGTTATGTGAACTGTACCCTCAGGTCACTCAAAGCATACAACTTCACTGGCAGTTCATTATCACATGGTAATCCTACCTATTGTTTCAATAAAACACACTCAATGTAAAAAAAAAACACAGGAAACCAGTGAAGGAATGAAAGGAACAACATCCCAACCTCTACATTAATAAACGGTCACATCTTACTTCCCTTCACAGGATGCTCGCCGTACCCTAAACTGGAAGGCATTGAAGCCGTAGTACTCGGGATCTGCTCAGGGTATCGAATGAGCAAGCCACAAGAATGCAGAGATGAAATGTGAGTGACTTTATTTGACTTTCCAGCAGAAATGGGGGATGTGTTTTGCAATGGGTGGTCCCTGAGCAGCTCCTTCCCCCTACACCACAACTTTATCCATAGCATCATGGTATGTTGCCAGAGTTTCTGCAATACTTCCACATTAATCAAATGTTGACTCCATGCTATGATGTGATGACCTTGAGATCTGGGGTCAGAATTTCAAAGCCCTGTGCTGCTGCGGTGCATCTGGTCCGATTGACACATGGGCTGCATCAGTCCAATTACACCCAGACACAATGCCCAGTTGGCAGGTACAGGAGGGCTAGACTGCCGGACCAGACTAAAACTGGAAAATATTGGACCAGGCGCAACTTGCACAGTCCAGCTGTTTGGGCCACACCAGTCAGTCCAGTTTTTACCATTTTGGTCCACCTGTTTCAGCTGATCCAGATTTTAGCTAGGGTGAGGGTATGGGTGAAATCTGTACCATCAGACTGGAACTTGTCCTTTTAGCTTTTTGGTCCTGTCTGAGCCCGGCAGTATGGATTTCACCTATAATCATCATCATCCTACATGAATTGGACTACCTGGAATGAATAGATTAAACTGGTGAAAACCAGACCAACTGTTTCAGCTGGAACAGCTAGACTGGAAGACTAGGTTTGCTGGCCAAGGCACCTAGCTTCACCTGAGCTATTTCCCTCTAGGTTGCTTGAAAGGACAGAATGAAGAACCTTACCAGAGCAAGGGAAAGGATTAAGACTTCTTTTGGCTAGGCAGATTAACTGTGCGTTGTTACAGTATTTTTATTTTGTACTCACAGGGATTGTTACTGTTTGTTGCTAACATTTTATTGCTTTATTTTTCTCTGATTCAAATTGCTGTTGCTGGGTACACCTTCTGCTACATTATTACAAGGTGTGCATACAGGTGTGTGCTAACAGATTACTGCTGTAATCTTCTGATTCAAATTGTCTTTTGCAAGGTATATCTTCTGTTACTGCTTTATTTTTCTATGTAGCAAAGTGTTTCTTACAGGGTATATCTTCTGTGAAATTATTACAGGGGGTGCTTACATTTTTGTGACTTTTTATCATTAGGCTATGCAAAATTACTGTTTGCCACTATTTTATTTTATTTTTTTTGCTGAAAAGGTTTTTTGTCTCAGAGATGTTGCAGTCTCCTTCTCACATTGAAGTAGCTAATTGCTTTCCTCCCACAGCTCTTCCAGGGGATTAGGTGTGTATCTGGGGGGTGGAGCTGGCAAACTGTCAGTAACTTCCAACAGAAAGAAGGGTTAAAAGGTCAGGTTAGTTGATATCTGGGAGGTGGAAGACTAGGTTTGCTAGCCACGGCACCTAGCTTCACCTGAGTTCTTTCCTTCTAGGTTGCTTGAAAGGACAGAGCAAAGAACCTTACCAGAGCAAGGGAAAGGATTAAGACTTCTTTTGGCTAGGCAGATTTACTGTGTGTTGTTATTTTTATTTTGTACTCACAGGGATTGTTACGGTTTGTTGCTAACATTTTAGTGCTTTATTTTTCTCTGATTCAAATTGTTGTTGCTGGGTTATACCTTCTGCTGCATTATTACAAGGTGTGCCTATGGGTGTGTGCTAACAAATTACTGCTGTAATCTTCTGATTCAAATTGTCTTTTGCAAGGTATATCTTCTGTTACTGCTATTTTTTTCTCTGCAGCAAAGTGTTTCTTACAGGGTATATCTTCTGTGAAATTATTACAGGTGGTGCGTTACAGGTTTTACAGTTTTACCTATCATTAGGATAAGTTTTCAGGGTTACTGCATTTGTTGCTGACTGATTGTTTCTGCTCTCACCTCCTTGTTTCTTTTGTCCGTGGTTCTTCTTTTTTCGGCAGGGGAAGGGCCCAGCCACCCACCCCCATCCCCAACCACCCCACACTACACTCCAGGGTAGCACAGTCCTGACATTTCCTGTGGCAAAGCAGGAAGGGGCAGATCAGTGGGATATCCACATGGTAACCTCATTTACAGGGGTACTAGTAATTTAACTTGTTATAACAAGTTATACAAAATCAAACAAACAAAACACAAAATCAAACTTTTTTTTTTTTCATTTTCTTCCTTCTAATTACTCTGACCAGGTTATAAACCCAGCAAGTTATCTGGAATGGATATCATTAACTGCAGGTATTGTGGAACACTTTTCAGAAGGGCAGTTTTACAGGATTTAGGACAGTGTCCTACATGCTAGGCCATTGGAGATCTTAGGGCTCAGCTCCAGGCAGCATGGGCAGAGATTGCGTACCTCAAATTTCATATTCAAGAAGATAGATATTATAAGAACCACCGGCGTTTCCCCAACATCCAACAGAAGTACCTTGACCACAGAGGGTAGTTGGTCCGGGAGGTTGGCAGGTGGTTAGGAGGGGCAAATCGGGTGCCCCATCACTCGGTGCTCTCCAACATATTATCCCCCCAAACTATATAAAAACTACAAACAGGTATCTGCCTCTAGCTCCAAATCAAACAAAGGAGCAGAGGACACTGCAAACAGGACACTGCAAGCACAGGAGCTAGCACAACAAAACTCACCAAAACAGGAACCAAAGCAAAAAATCAAAAAGAAAATCCAAAAACTTCTGATCATAGGAGACTCCATGATCTGGGAGTTGATACCTATCTCCAGCCAGGGTATTGGTCAGATGTCTCCCAGGTACATCAGCATGGAGAGATACTGACGCATTGCTAGAATTGTTCAGGAAGCAGGAGAAAACATTGACATCCTGGTACATATAGGGACTAATGATCTCACCAGCCAGTCAGTTGTGGAGACCAAGGAACACCTGACCAGGCTGGATGACAAACTATCATCCATTTCATCCAGCATCTCCTTCTCTGAGATCCTGCCAGTCTGGGAGAGGGGGGCAGATGGACAGAAGGTCAGAGAAGGGGAGATAGGGGAGCTAAACATGTGGCTCAAGGGCTGGTGCCAGGAAAACGGACAGAAATTTGTAGGGTACTGGCAACAGTTTTGGGAATGAAAGTTCTTTAAATCTGATGGACTGCATCTGACCAAGGAGGGAGTCAGTGCATTGGGGCAGAAATTTGATGTCTTTGCAGAATATTTAAACTAGCAAATGGGAAGGGGGTGCAGCAGCCCATACGTTGAATGGGAAGAACACCCCTCCCCCCTCAGCTAATGGTCAAACAGGAGTTCAGCATGTTTGCAGTTCATTTGCATCACCAGGTAAGGAAAAAGGTCCAGCTCCCATACGATGCACGGAGAAACACCAGACCTCACCCAACAACTAACACACGAAATCTGGCCAGGAAAATCATGTACACAAATGCTGCAGTCTGGGAAACAAGTTCCCAGACCTGCAGGCAATAATGACAGAGGCCTAAACTGGACGTAGTAGCAATTAGCGAGACGTGGTTTACCAGTAACCACGCTTGGGAGACTTTAGTACCTGGCTATGTACTGTTCAGAAGAGACAGAGGTGCAAAAAGGGGGTGGAGTGGCCCTGTATGTCAATGAAAATAGCAAAGCTACAGAAATTCAGAATACACATAAGGAGCCAGAAGAATTGTGGGTCACCCTGGAAACAGGAAATGGGACAGTCATAAGAACTGGGGTTGTCTACAGGCCCCCAGACCAGGGGGAGAACATAGACACATTACTGTTAGAAGATATACAAAACCTAACAGCTAAACGGGAGGTTCTGATAATGGGAGACTTCAACATGCCAGATACAGATTGGTCAATATCAGCAGGAACATCCGCCAGAACTAGACACATAGTGGATTCCCTGCAGGGGGAGGGCCTCAAACAACTGGTACAACAACCCACAAGAGACAGGGCTATCCTAAATCTAGTACTGACTAACGGGGAAAGGATCACAGATCTCCAGGTAGAAGGTCACCCGGGGGCCAGTGACCATCACATGGTGCGGTTCAATTTGGCCACTACAACTAAATCATCCCATTCCAAGGCAAAAATATGGGACTTCAGAGAGCTGACTTGGAAAAGAGGGCCAACAGAGTTAAGCTAGCCCTGGCAAAAAGAAATACAGGTGAGGGGGTACAGGCAAAGTGGGCAAGCATTAAGGATGCAATACTTGAAGCAACATCTCATTGTGTTAGAGACAGCTGGCCTTCAGGAAATATAAGGTAACACAGAGGGATGAAGATAGGGAGGCATGCCAAACTTCCCTAAGGGAAGCAGCGAAGGCAGTAAGGCAGACAAAGGCCCAAACTGAGGAAACACTAGCACAAACAGTAAAAGAAGGTGACAAGACTTTTTATAGATACATTAGTGAAAGGAGAAAGTCCAGAGGGGGTATTGCTAAGATCAAAGGAGATAAGGGGCATGTGAGGAGGAGGACCATGTAAAAGCATCTATGCTAAATAGTTACTTCTGCTCACTATTTACTGAAGAGAAGGTAGGGCAGGGCCCACAGCTCAGCACCATGGACACAGGGGGTAGGGAGGTGAGCACTAGTCCCTGTGGGGAGAACCAACACAGATACATGTTACACTGGTGCATATATTTTAACTTATCGGTTATCAGCCCTAAGCAGGCCAGCAAGAGATGCAGCATATTTCTCAAAGCATGCAACGTGTGTGTACAATTATTATTACTATTCAAGTATAGCTCCCAGATAAAACATTGTAAATAATTTTTAAAATGGGGAAGGGAGGTGAACACTAGTCCCTTCACAAAAGAAAGGGTCCTACAAGAGCTCGATAAGCTCAGGGTGGACAAGGCAATGGGACCTGATGGCATACATCCCAGGGTACTAAAGGAGCTAAGGGTGGAACTAGCAGAGCCATTATCAGAACTGTTTAGTGAGTCTCTGAGCACAGGAGAAGTCCCAGAAGACTGGAGAAGGGCTCATGTGATCCCACTCCATAAGAGTGGTAGCAGGGAGGAGGCAGGGAACTACAGACCAGTCAGTCTTACCTCAGTAGTGGACAAGATTATGGAGGTACTCCTTAAGGAAAGGATAGTGCAACACCAGGAATCCATAGGAGCACAGGATCCAAGACAGCATGGGTTTACAAAAGGAAGGTCCTGTCAAACTAATCTCATAGATTTCTTTGACTGGGTAACCAGAGTGGTGGACAAAGGGGGAGCAATTGATGTCGCCTACCTTGACTTCAGCAAAGCTTTCGATACTGTTCCACATAGAAGATTGATTAAGCTGGGTAGGCTCGGGGTGGGTCAGAAGTTGGTCAACTGGGTGGCAAACTGGTTGAAAGGCAGAAAACAGAGTGGTGGTAAATGGTACACAGTCAGAAGATATGCAAGTCATAAGTGGGGTACCTCAGGGATCAGTCCTGGGGCCAGTCCTCTGCAATATCTTCATCAGTGACATTGCAGATGGACTGGAGGGTAAGGTTTGTCTGTTTGCAGATGACACCGAGATCTGCAACAGAGTAGATGATCCAGATTGGGTGGGCAGAATGAGAAGAGATCTGGATAAACTAGCAAAATGGTCGGAAGAGTGGCAACTGGGGTTTAATGAAAAGAAGTGCAAGATCATGCACATAGGGAAGAGAAACCCTGAAGCCACCTATAGGCTGGGAGGGGAGTTGCTGGCAGTCACAAGGGAAGAAAGAGACTTGGACATTATCATCACCAATGACCTGGAATCATCCAAGCAGACCACTAAAGCAGTAGGCAAGTTTAGGGGGATGTAAGGGTGTATTAGTAGGGGTATCACAAGTCGGAAGAGGGGGGTAATAATCCCTTTTTACAAGATACTAGTTAGGCCCCATCTGGAGTACTGCGTGCAGTACTGGAGGCCACACCTTCACAAGGACATTAACCAGATTGAGGCAGTCCAGAGAAGGGCAACCAAAATGGTGCAGGGACTGCATCAGAAAACATATGAGGACAGATTAACGGAGCTCAATATGTATACCCTAGAGCAAAAGCGGGAGAGAGGTGATATGATCGAAACATTCAAACACCTTAAGGGTATTAACAAGATGAAAGAGTCTAACATGTTTCAATATAAGAAAAATAGCAGGACAAGGGAGGACACAGCATGAGATTAGAGGGAGTCCGATTAAGGGGTAATGTGCCTACCACCCTCTCTGTGAAAAAATACTTCCTCACGTTGCCCCTGAGCCATCCCCCTCTATCTTCAAACTGTGCCCCCTTGTTCTTGCACATCTCTTTTTCTGAAAGATGCTACCCTCTTGGACTTTGTTAATTCCCTTGAGGTACTTGAAAGTTTCTGTTATGTACCCCCTCTGGCCTCTGGTGTCCTGGTGATAATGTCCTGATCAGCATTCTGAAACAGTTTTGTGGGTAGTGATAGATTAAAGAAACATTTGGAGACAGATGCAGAATTACAACAATGTAAGAGCTTAGCAAGAACATTTATTTACTTTATTTATTTAGATTTTGTTTACCGGGTAAGGTGTTGTAGCCACAAAATATGACTATTTTCAGACATGACCCGGGAGGTTAAAATACAAAATTGGCAGACAAAACAAATACCAGGTATAGTTCAGAGGTAATCAACCATACAAGGAAAAATCTACACAAGGTTCTGTGACGTAAACAGTATTGCTAATATGACAGAGACAATAGCAGAAAAATACACAATAGTACAAAACATAATAAGCATACAATCATAGTGCAGTAAAGTTTTAACACATGATCCATGGTAAGTGCTACATATAACAGTAACAAGGGGTCAGAGCAAAATTGAAACATTTTGAGAGTTGAGAAAGGGGATGCCAAGCAACCTATGGGGGTTTAAAACAAGAACATAGGGCGTGTTTGACGAGGAGAGTGTGATGCATCTTTTTAAAAGCAATACGACTAGGTGCAGAGCGAACATCAAGAGGTAGGGAATTCCAATATTTTGGGGCCAGGCAGGAGAAAGCTGAGGTTCCTTTTAGGGTTCTGCACCTATGGGTGTATAGCAGAGAGAGAGTCCAGTAGAGCGGAGGCCATAGGTGGGAGACAGAGGCATCAGCATGCCTGCAAGAGAGGTAGGTAGGTTAGTTCTGATGATGTTGTCCAGCAGAGTATCAAGGGCAAGGAGTCGATTGGCAGATGGAGAAGGCCATCTAAGGTCTGCATATAGCAAGCAACGGTGCTTCAAACATGGGGAAGCCGAGGCATAACAACAGATACTATTGTACATTGTATCCTACTTACTTAGGGTGGTTTTTGAAGCATTTATGTAGGTGACAGCACCATACGCAAGGGATGGAAGTAGGATACCCCTAGAAATAGCCAGTCTTGCTAAGGGGGTAAGCATCCGACTAGTCCTGTAAGCTATTCCGAGTTTGGAGTTTACTGACTTGCAGGTGTAGATGATGTGTTGCTCAAAGTTTCATCAAGCAGGACACCTAAATAATTGAATGAGGTTACTTTTGTAAGGGGGAAGCCAAACATAAACTGCATCACACTGCTCTAAAATGGCTCTTACCAGCAGTGTGTGAAAAAGAAACACACACACTGAGTTCAGATTTTCAAAACTTAGAAATCACAAACATGCAGCAGAAACAGTTGAGTGAGTGTGTGTGTGTGTGTGTGGGGGCTTTGTGAAACTGCAGTTTCTGTCCCATGTTTTCGAGTTTCAAAAAGGTTGCCTTTTAATCAATTTTCAGCAGTGAGTGCAAATTTCTTTTGTGCAGATATGCCTGGTATCATACAAAAACTGGAAAAATAATTCCTGCGTGTGGAAAATGCTGAAAATAGCATTTTCCCTGTTATATGTCTTCCCCCCACTCCCCCTGCACCGGCCAGATGGGCACAGGGGCATAGTCCCTGGGTCATGTGAGGACCTTTAAAAATTGGGCCTTAGGAAAGATGGAATGTGTTTTCACAGCATACTTGTTAATTATGAAGCAAGGGGTGGTTCAGATGGACCTACAGTTCCTTTTGATCTCAGATTATTATTTTACTATGTAACTCTTAACATAATGTGACCAAGTTTGGGAAAATCAAGTTACTGGCTTGCCTGTTCAATGTAGTTATTCTTTATCGGCAGAAACATGCCCAGATTTATGGCCGGGTGTGGTCTTGGTGGTCCCTGGGAAGGGGAGCGTGGCGGGAATGAAGATCAGACTGCAATAAAGGGAAAGAGGGTTCAACTGAAAAATGTGACCTACTTGGAAAATCAATGGTTGGGGGGGGGGGCAGAGGTGATACTCTCATATCCACATTGCATTCTGCTCTAATGTGGTAAACTGGCTCTGTGTTTGCACTTTATATTGACTTGCAGTGATCAGAAAAATGCATTGAATTAAAAATAAATGAGAAATGCAGCATCTTTCAGGGTTTGGAAGATGGAAATGTGCCTCATGGTGGGGGGCTTCAGCTGGGAATCTCGAGGTGTACAGGCTGCCCAGCCAGATACAGCAGGAGAAATAATAGAGGTACAAGGAATGTTGTTTTCTGCCACCACAGGGGTTGACCTTCTGCTGTTGTTTTGGATACAGCTACAGAGTGATGGATTGGTGCTGGACGGAGAAGCCAGAACAAAGACCGTCCTTCTCCGACATTGTCAAATACCTGGAGAGAATTGTAGAGGATGATAATGTGAGTACTCACTAAAGGCATTCAGTTTATATTTCACTCTTGAGCATGAGATAAAGATTTCCAGTCATGTACTGAAATAAACCTAAAAGGATGCTACTGGTTAACTTGTGTTGGCAGACCTTGGGACTTACCACAGGTACTGTAGCTCTTAAACTAGCTGACCTGGTTGTTTGTTTATTAATCGTTTTCCCTCCTGAGTATTTCCCCCCATGGTTCTCTGCCCTGTCCCCCCACCTTAAAGATGGGGTGCTGCAGTGCCGGTTCTGTGGTGAAGAGGACTGAGATGCAGTCGGTGCTGTACTTTTTCCCACTCCAGCGACCCGCGTTTGGGAATGGAGGCAGGTCACTCGGGGTTGGCTAGGGGAGGAAGATCGAGCATCCATCAGACTGCTGTCCTCCCTCAGGGGAGGGGGGACTGCGTGGCTTAGCGATCAACCGCCACCTGAAGGAATCCAAGTGGAGGTGCGATTCACAACTGGGGGTGGGGCTCCATGACATACCACAGGGGGAGTAACTTCGCAGATGCAGAGCACGCACATCATGCTCATTGCATGTCATTTAAGGAGCCAGGGGAGGAAATTCAGGAAGAAAACCTGGGGGATGGGCTCCATGAAGCCCTGTCCGTCAGGTCATTGACCCGGCCACTCTTTCTGGGATCTCTGGGACCATCTAGACTGTGCTGTGTGTGGGGGAGGATGACCTTCCCTTCCTTCCCAGCCTCACCATGGGGGGCAGGGGGGAGTCTGCAGGAAGTATAGGTCCCCAGTCACCGGAGGGGAATAAGAGATGGCTGCGGCTGATGGGACAGGTTGGAACTAGCCATGCAACCTGCCAAGAAGGAGAATAAAGACCCCATATAGAAAAAAAGATGGGGTTGCTGTGACAGCTGCAACCTTCCTCCAGCCTGGAAGGTGGGCAAACGGCTGCCTTCACTGTCAGTAAGCTGGTATTAGGTGTGCAGACACTGGCCTGCTTGTCCATCTTTTCCCCAGATTCAGGAGCTTCATGTCTGTAGTGCCCTGAGTTGGATCTGGACTAGGATTCCAGAATACGAGTGCAAACCCCAGTCTCCCAGTAGTCAGTATAACAGACTGTTGGTCTGGTTACATCCCTGTAATGTAGGCGGCTGGGCAGAAATCAGAATCTATACAGCAAAAAAGAAAAAAAAATCCTCTTCTAGACAATGGCTGTCTTACAGCAGAAATCCCAGATGCCAGCCCAGTGGCACAGTGGCTATGTGTATGCCAGATGCTGGCCCAGTGGCACTGGGCCAGCATCTGGGATTCCTGTTGTAAGGCAGCCATTGTCTAGAGACCCTCTTGCCATTTGGGTCTACTGCCCAACACATCACCTCATAAAACTGACCAAGAAATACACTGCATCAGACCAAAGCTGTCATTCCAGTGGTTGCTGGCTGTCATTACAGTCAAGAGGAGGCCAGATGGGTAGTGCAGCAGTAACACTACTGAGTGCCATCGAGACATCCTGGTTTTGTGCCCAAATCCTGGGATATGTGAGGCTGACTAGCAAGGCAGGGTTCTGGTGTCTGTCTCGGACACCTCCTGCCTTGAGGAGGAGGCACTTCCTTCTGTTGCATGACTGCCCACTGGTGGCCCAAGCGGTGAGTGTGTCATGTGGGAAGGAATAAGTGGTCACTTTGGAGTGGTCTTATGTCAGTACACACACTCTCTTCTGACGAGTGACATGGAGATGTCACACACCCAGAGTAGGTTTGGCAAGGGAGCTCTGAAAACACTGCGGGGCTTATCCACACTTCTGACGTTTGTGATTGGTATTTCACTGGGTCAGTCTTCAGGACCACACCCTGAAGAGGGATTAGGGAGGGATTAGTGGGGAAAAATACCCCCAACAGCCCCAGGCAGATGAAACCACACAGCCCCATGCCATGGTAGGTCCCTACCAACTGCCCACGCCTTGCCAGCTTCTCCTCACAGACTTTAACTGTTGAGCGAAACATTCTTCTCCCAGCTTGGGGAATTGGGGTTCCCACCCACAGGACACAAGCTGTGGGTTTTGGCTGGGTCTCCCATTCACGACCACAATACGGCCACCTGGGTGACCTCTAGTGGCATTTCAGTTAGAGGGCCACTGGTGGGCGGGACTCTGTGGATATTGGACATCGCTGCACTGTGCATGAGCAAATGTCCCATGACTTCATTGCACACCAGAGACCTGAGGGGGTGGGGGGAAACAGAAAAAATGGCCCCAGTCTCTGTGGGTGAAATATCCTGGTGCAATCAGGGCTGCATTCCACCGTCTAGGTTGTAGGCCATCTAACAGGTGACAGTGAGCTCGGGAGTAAATCCTCCACTACGACTGGGTGGGGGGGATAATCTAATGACAGCACAAAGGGGCCGCGCTAGCCAGGTAGGTGGCGCACTTAAGAAAAATGCAAAAATAAAGCACACACACACTGCTGAATCAAGCAAGTGATATTTTATTCAATGACACATGGGCAAACCACCCCTACATAGCACCCGCTCTCTATGCTTCATCAAAGATCACTTGCTTGATTCAGCAGTGTGTGCGCATTACTATTTTATTTTTCATAAATGTTGCTGGTTCTCCGGTTATTAATTTTGCAGTCTTCCAGTACAGTTTCTTAGGAGGCACACTGGGACTGCACCATGGGGTCTGGATTGAATCAGGGATCAGAGACTGGAAGAGGGTATAGAAGCAGAAAAAAAAAATGGGGCCTCACTAACCTCCAGGATGTGGGAGACTTTGCCATTAGCTGAATGGTCCCAGGTTTGATTCCCACCTAGGACTTAAGTGTATCTGCCCAAACAGAAAGTGAACAGACAGAACACTCATTGTAGTCAGGCTTTCCATATCCAAGTGATTTTATATTGCCTGACTAATTCTGCAGTTACAGGCTTGTCTCCCCTTTTGCACAGGACTATGTCCACGTGGCTCCAAATGAGGAAAGATACCAACTGGGTCCCAGGCCTCCTGCTACAAATTGGACCTCCACTCTGGTCGGCTCCCCCACCGAAGAATGAGACGGCTATAACTCAGGGGAAGGAGCAGCTGTGAACAGTGTGGTTTGCCTGTGCACAACTTTATCAAAACGAAATGCAGGAAATACCGCTGGAAATCCCACCTGCACAGAACATCATAGACTCAGCCCAGGTGATGTTCATCATGTAATGAGAAGGGGGAAGAGTCCTCTCCACTTGTTCTATTAGTACTACGTGATGTAAGCCAATCAGTGCTGAGAACTGCAGGACACCTTACCTGCGTATAGTTGTTGTCTGGTGGGGCAGCGTTGACTGGGACATTCCACTACAGAGTTACGGGAGAGGAGAAAGTGTTACATTTGTTTTTTGTTTTTTTTATTTTTTAAATAACATATGAGTTTAAACCTTATTATAAATCACTCTAGCTGACTGAGTGATTTTATAATGTTTAAATGTTCCCAGTTTCTTTTTGCATCCCTCCTTCCCAAACTTCATGAGGTGGCATCCATACCATCAGAGATATAACACTTAGTTCAGGTGTGTGGGGCCACAGTATTGATGAGGATACCCAAGGCATAGGAGCCCAGGAATTGGAGGTGAGAAGAGAGAGAGAGAATGGATGTCATTGAAACACACAAATATTAGGGGGTCCTAAGGGACTTTAACAGTTAACAGCTTATCACATCTTAAAACAAAATGGAACCAAGAGGGAGACCTAAACTTGACAGAAGATGACTGGGGCAGGATTTTCCTCATAGCAACTAAAACCACCTCATCACCCCTTTGGCAAGAGTTTGCTGAAAAGTCAGGGTATGCTTCTTTTATACACTGGTGATACAAAACAAAAGGGATCCGATTCATGCACGTACCTGCTGGAGGGGATGCGGTGAAAGAGAGGCCCATCATACACACATATTTTGGGACTGACCGGTGGTTCAACCCTACTGGCATGAAGTTGAGACTGCTCTAGAACACTTATTCACATTAGACGCTCCACTGGATATAGCCAATGGAGTCCTGGCCCTACCCCCGCCCCGGGACTCGTGGTCCTGACTCACTCTGTATATGGGACATATTAATAGCAGCCACACATGAAGCTATCACCCGTAATTTGCTCCAAACTGAACCTCCCACCTTCCATCTCTGGGTGGAAATAGCTCAAGAAATTCCAGGCTTGGAAGAGCTAACATACAAGGTGAACATTGAAATACATGCCTACACTCGGAGATGGGCAAAATGGCAGATGTGGCTGGACGCCCGCCTGGAGGTGGAAGGAGGAAGGGAATAATATATGAACTTCAGTAGGGACCCAGAGGTTAGACTGGTCACAGACCAACCACATAGCGATCACCTCCATTACGAATAAATCTATAATGTATGGGTAGCCCTTATTACCCACTGAAAATAAGCTGTTTACAACCTTATAATGTATGGTAAGTGCCTATTAACCGCCATAATCAGCAGTTACACAGCTTTGTTATGCACTGTTTAGAATTTTAAAAGTTGTTAGCCACACTTCAGAACTTCCAAACAGTGGCATAACAAAAAGGAATGCACCAGAGTTCCATAATTCTCACACATAGAATGCAAATAGTGTTTTTTTGACCATACACTATAAAAGACGATGGCTGGGGATCGGGTGACAACCACGCCAAAATCACCTCTCGTGGTTGCTAGGGCTACAGTAAACCTCTTGAGCTGCGCTCTCGAGGTTTACCATGTTGCCCTAGCAACCACTCAAGGTGATTACAGCATGGTTATCACCCGATCCCCAGCCATTATCCTCTATATAAGCCCACTGTTGTGATGTCAGAACCTTATAAACTCCTTTCATCTATGTCATAGCAGTGAGTTTACAAAATGGAATGCCAGTGTTATTCAGTATTTTGCACATCAAGAATGTGATTGTGAGTCTCAGTACAGTATTCAAATAACATAAAGAATAATGGATGACTAATTATCAGTAACAAGCTGGTTAGTTCATCGAGAGGTTCCTATGGCGACTGTTTGAACCTCGAAAGCACAGCTCGAGAGGTTTGGTCGCCATGGGAACCTCGAGATGTACTAACTCGGCTTGTTACCGATCGTTAGCCATCCATTGTTTTTTATAGTGTATGTTTCAAATAAATCAGGAAAGAGCAATTTTACAATGATTGTCACTTACTTGTTTTGGCTTTTTTTTCTTTAGTACAGGCTTGCTGTTGTCACCGAGGCTGCTGCCGAGTAGGGGAGAGATCGCGCACTGCACATGCGTGATCATGTTCTAAGTTGTTATGCTGCACTAGCTACGTAGCTAGTACAGCATAACAAACTAGCTGACGTAGCTAGTGCAGCATAACAAGGTTTGAGAAGGGATGGATTTCCATCCATGACAACGTTCCAACATACACTATATTACAATTGTCACAGTTTACTGTTAATGAGTCTAGAGATCACCATGTCCGATAGCGATTTCAGCCTGGTGCTATTTCGGCCCCCTGTCATTCAGTCTGTGTATCCTAATAAATTGTTTTCCTACACAATCATATAGCCGTAGTGCAGATTCATTAATAAGGTAAGGCTAAAGTACCTGTGTTGGGGGGGGTAACTTCTCATGTCAAGTCCCATACACTATAAATGACAATGTCTGATGTACAGGTGATAACCATAGTATAATCATCACTCGTGGTTGCTAGGGCAATGGTAAACCTCTCGAGCTGCGCTCTTGAGGTTTGCTGATGCCCTAGCAACCACTCGAGGCGATTACACCATGGTTATCACCTGTACATCAGGCATTATCCTTTATATTATCCCATAGACGAATAGAATTTGGAGACTATTATTTATACGTCTTGTAAGCCATTTCACCAACTTGTATGTAATAAGATATACCATTATCAATTGGCAGGAGAGAGAAGATAAACTGTATAATGCTATACTGACTCAAGAAAAACGCCAATGTAATATTATAAGATGTTGATTAATTTATGATGTATTGTGTGTACCCCAGTTTATCAATAAAGATGAATTTAAAAAAAAGAAACACACAAATACCTCCATGGAGTAAATAACGTGGCTATAGCGAGGAATTGTTCAGACTCAGTGGGAACACAAAGGCATGGGGTAACTCCATGAAGCTGGCGGGGGACAAGTTTAAGAGAGGTACCAGGAAGTACTTCTTCACAAAGAGGGTGGTTTTTGCAAAACCAGTGCAGGGATTCAAAAGAGGGTGTGACAGATACAAAGGGTTGGTAAAGACCACACCAGAAAAGGGGGGGGGTGAGGAACCTCCTGGGCTCTGTCATTCAGCATTAGTTAGATAGGAATAGTCAGCCATGATGGGCTAACAGACCTTGTTCTGCTGACAGATACTCTTTCTATGTCCATATCTATTCAGTAGATACCATACTGTATTTAATTAAATATACAAACGCCCCCTAGTGGATCAGCTGATTTATTGCATTCTAGTAATAGTCCATTTCGGCGGCTGGATCTGCTTACTTACATAGATACATAGACAGTGTTGGCAGATAAGGGCCTATGGCCTACCCAGTCTGCCCATTTAAGTTTGTGAGTTCAGTTTATGTTTTCCAGGAAGTCTGTTGCCCCTTACCCTTACTAACTGTTCCAGAAACATTTCTTGCAGCTGCTGTCCATATTATCAGAGGCAGCAATTTTATATGTGTTTGTGTGTGTTTGTGTTTGTGTGTGTGTATTTTGGGGGTGGGTCCTCTATTCTTTTGTGACTAAAACAACAAAGCAGAATGAACAGCATAGGCAGGTGGGAGACCCGCATTCAGAAGCAGAAGCTTGATTTTCAGCCCTCACCAGGATACACTGTAGAGGCGATGTGCTGAGCCATGAGGGATACTATGGAAGGCAAGGCAAGGCAAATTTTATTTAAGAGACACCCATCCCAGAGGCTCTGGGCACCGGACAATTAAAAGATAAATACTATACGTTATAAAACAAAATACATAACAATGTCTCAGACATAACACAATACATCAACAAAAAACAAAATTTATATAAACATTAGCTTAAGCAATAACAGCAAATGCCTAAAGAGCCAGGGCTAACCTAAACATAGGTTCTAAGAAAGCAAGGACTATAAAACGCAGTCTTGGAAGGCCCGATTATACAAGAAGGCCTTGAGGTGGAACTTAAATACCTCCACAGAAGGCGTCTCCCTTACAGCTGGAGTAAGCGAATTCCACAGGACGGGAGCAGTGACACTAAACGCTCTGTCGCCTGCTGTTTTTAACCTCAACCTGAGAATCGCAAGAAGGCCCCTAGAGGAGGAGCGGAGGGAGCGGACCGAGACGGCAGGAATGAGAAGGTCCTTCAGGTAACCAGGGCCCAGGCCATGTAGGGCCTTGAAGGTGAGTAAACCCACCTTAAAGAGGACCCTCCACCTAACTGGCAGCCAGTGCAGCCGGACGTAGGACGGAGTGATATGACAGTACTTAGACTGTCCTGTCAACAACCTTGCCACTGCGTTCTGCACCAGCTGCAGTTGGCGCAGGGTACCCTGGAGACCGAGATAGAGTGCATTACAGTAGTCCAGCCTGGGCGTCACTAACAAGGCACGCACTAAGGTGGGGAGGTCCCATGAACTAGGGCTTTATCCGGCGATATTCCTCAGATGATAAAATTAGTACGGACAGTGGAAGACACCTGAAACTCAAGTGTCAATCCACTGTCAGAATCTTACCAGATACACGCACCTAGAGGCCTTCAATGGTAGAGAGCCAAGAAGTAGCCCTGTCTCTGCACCAGAGGCCAACCTATCACGCCCTCTGTTCGACTCCACCACCAGTACCTCCGTCTTATCGGGGTTCAGTCGCAACCAGGTGGAGGCCATCCAGTCATTGATTTCAGCAAGGCAGCTATTAAGCACTTCCACTGCACAAGATGTTCCGGGGCAAAGGAAAAATACGGCTGGGTATCATCAACATAGCAATGAAAATCCAGACTGTATTTCCTAATGAGCTCTCCCAGGGGCAGCATTTACATGGCAAACAACATCGGCGACAAGACTGAACCCTGGGGAACCCCGCATGACAGGTGGCCAGGAGAGGAGAAGGAGAAATTCCCCATCACTACCCTCTGCCTCCTGTTAGATAGAAAGGACTCAAACTAGCAGATGACCATGCCAGCAAGTCCGCAGAATTCCCTTAGGTGGTCAAGTAACCCTTGATGGTCAACCGTGAAGAGAGATCAAGAAGAACAAGAATTGTCCCTTCCCCTCGCTCTCTAGCCCTAAGGAGGTCATTATGCACCTGAACCAGCGCAGTTTCTGTGCTATGCCTCGCACGAAACCCAGACTGGAGTGGCTCGTATAGATCATGGGCCACGAGATGCTCCTCAAGCTGAAGCACCACCAGTTTCTCCACAATCTTACCCAAAAATGGAAGATTGGAGATAGGACAGTAATTCGCCTTGATCTCAGGGTCCAATGATATTTTTTTCAGAAGGGGTCTCACCAATGCCTCCTTCAAGACATCGGGAAAGACCCCCCTCTGACAAGGAGCACCGGACAATCAAGGCCAACTGAGTCAACACATCTCATTAAGAAACGAGTTGGCACCGGGTCCAGTTCACAAAAGGTGTGTCGAAGCTTGGAAGCAATCTCAATTACCTCAGCCACCTCCACCGGTCTAAAGTTGCCCCAACCAGGCGGAGAGCTCTCTGGTCACCCATGGCGATCACTGTTGGCCAAAGTCTGACCCACTGGCGGGAACCCCCTGCCTGATGGCAGACACCCTGTCCGAGAAGAACCGAGCAAACTCTTCGCACAATGCATTAGAAAAAGCTACCTTCAACTGTAGACAGGAAGGATAGAGAAGCCTGTTCACAGTCCGAAAGAACATAGTTGGTCAGTTCCTCCCTGGACAGGAATTCTGCCTTCTTACGGTTGATTGCTCCCTGGTATGCACCTTATTGCACACAGAGGGCCAGTTTGTCCACCTCCAGGTCGGACCTCTGCCAGCAGTGCTCTAATCTCCGACCCAAGGTCTTCATCCCCTTGAGCTCACCATCATACCAGGGGGACCTCAAGTGAGAAGACCTGGGTCATACACGGGCTGGTGCGAGGGAGTCGAGCGCACCAGCAAGCGCCTTATTAAAGGCATCCACTGCCGAGCACACACCCCCAACGCATACACTATCCACACTAGATAGGTCAGCCACCACCAGAAAACCCTCAGGGGTCAACCCCCTCAAAGGGGGATAGCTGACCATCTCTGCAGGGGGAGGACTACTGGGGGGGCCCCAAATGAGAACTTCACCGTGTAATGATCAGACCAGATGACCTGATCAGTCCTGAGACAATTAATCTCAAGCTGCAGTGAGAACACCAGATCCAACATGCGGGGCCACCCAGATGAGTTACGGAGGAAACACCCTGCGCAAAGCCCAAGGAAGACATTGTCTGGAGGAAGTTGGAACCAAGCCAAGAAGGTCACAGCTTTATTCTGCATCCTCCACCAGCTGTCTAAAGGTATTATTTATTTATTTATTTAACAGTTGATAACCGGGAAAAGCAACATGAATCAAAGCTAGTTTCCAGATGCGACCCAGGGAAGGGGAACAAGGGAAGCAAATACACACATTGGAAAACCTATACACAAAAAATACAGAACATAAGTCATGGGTCAGGGTTACAGGACCCACTGCAAGAGTAGAGCACTGCTCAACTAAGGGTCTAGTAACATAAGGAATCAGCAAATAAAATGAGGGATGGGTTATACAAACCCTCAAAATAATATAAACACCTAGGCAGTTTAGGCCAGGTGATGGGAAACCTAGGCAGAGGAACCAAAAGGAAAACGGTCAGGGTTGGGGACATTGGGAGCAATGCTGATGGGGGAGGAGTCTGAGCAGTTTTTTGAGAGTGGGGGGGGAGGAGCATGAGCGGATCTCAGGGGGTAGTTTGTTCCAGAGTGAGGGAAGACGGAAGGGAAAGGCAGATTGCCCAGAGACAGAGTGAGGGTGGGGGATAGAGAAAGTAAGGGAGTCTCTGTGACAAAGGGAGTAGTTAGAGGAGGCAACTTGGGCGAGACAGGTGGAGAGGTAGGAGGGAAGAGAACCAAACCAGAACTTGGCAATGAAGGTAGCACAGTGTAGCAGTCTCCTGTGAAGCAGGGGAGTAAGAGATAGGGCTGAGTAGAGAAGACAGTGGTGAGTGAGAGGGGAGAAGCAGTGGCAAAACAGCAGAAGGAGCTTAGCAGAGTGTTGAGCTGGCCTAAGGATATCTGAGAGGTGGTGCAAAACACCACATCAGTGTAGCTGAATGTTGGTAAAATCTTTTTAGAGACACGTTCGTGGCGGGTGGGGAAAGGGAGGCTGGCTTTGTGCGGGTCAAAGGCACCAACTTTGGGATGAAGTCTGGCGCAGATGACATCAACATGGGTGGAGAAATCAAGATTTTCATCCTGTCAAACTCCAAGGTACTTGAAGGTCAAGACACTCTCAAGGGTGGAACCGTCCAAGATAGCAAAGGTGGGGCGTTGCGGTAAGGTGGGCAGTTTTTTGCCTGGTACCGAAGGTCATGGCCACTGGTCTTTTTATGTTAAGTTTAAGTTTGTTAACCTTGAACCAGGCCTGGACTCTATTGAAATCTTCCTGAAGGGGGAGTTGTACACTGCGGACAGAGGGCCTGGAGAGAAAAAGAATGGTGTCATCCACGTACATGTGAATTTCAGTAGACCTGCAGACTGAAGGGAGGTTATTTATAAATAGGGAGGATAGGGCCAAGGATAGAGCCTTGGGGGACGCCGGAGAGGATGGGGAGTGGGGGGTGGATAAAGCATGGCCTATCTGAATCAGTTGTTCCCTGCCCTGGAGGTAAGATCGGAACCAGTTAACGGCAGGGTCAGCAAGGCCAACAGAGCCAAGAGTTTATAGTAAGAGGGGATGGGAGACAGAACAAAGGCATTTGGCAGGTCATTGAAAATGGTGGCTGTAATTTGACTCCTGTCCATCACAGTAGGTATCGAGTCTGTGACACGCAGGAGAGATGATATTGTCAAATGATGCTTCCTGAAACCAGCCTGGACAGGGGAGAGCGTGTTGGAGCTAGCAAGGAAATCCAACAGCCTAGAAAGAATAAGGGATTCTTGTAGTTTGTCTAGGGAGGGGAGAAGGGAGATGGGCTTATAGTTTCAAGGGGAGGAGGGATCCCCACCATTGTGGAGGGGAGGACTTTTGCTGATTTCCAGGATTTGGGTATAGTGGAAGTGGAGAGGGACAGGTTCAGGATGTGGGAGAGTAGGGCTGCTATGGCAAAGGCAGAGATTTGGAGGAGCTTGGGGTGGATACCATCGAGGTTGGACTTCATGGGGTTTAGAGCAAGGAGGACCAAGTAAACTTCAAGAGGAGAGAAAGGGGGGAAATTGTAGTCACGGAGCTGGTTGGGCACAGCTGAGGGGGCCATGGGGTGCAGGGGAAATGAGGGGGAACAGGAGTCAAGGAGAGCACAGGTAGCAAAGAAATTGTTGAAAATCTCGGTGACAGGGGGTGGCACTTCTGGACCTCACCCTATTTGCTAACGCCGCAGTTTTGCAAATTATTCTTATGTGGCTGGCAAAGGATTATCAGAAGCCCTGGAAAACCCTGGAATTTCATATTATGATCTATTTGATATACATAAAATACTTTTATCTTTGGAAGGTTGCTCATTATCTTCAAAGGCTTTTACAAAAATCACTGCCTATACATACCAAACTTGGAAGAAACTAAGAAAAACAAAAGTTATATGCCCCACCTATAAATACTGTAAACTCATTACAGAGGATGAGACATTTCTCCCGAACACCACTGACCTCGCCTTCAAAAGATGGAGACGACTTGATCTTTCACGTTTTTATCAGTTACTATCCCCTCAGGGTATCAGTCCCTTTAACTTTATAAAATCCAGATTTGATTTACGCCAATCAGACCAGTTTCGCTACTTCCAGGTGCGTAATCATATTTTTCGAAACCCACATATCCAACCCAATATACCAACTCCTTTAACTGGGTTATTAAAATGATTTGATGAGGCAATACGGGTGGGGGGGGATTGGAAAGTCATCTCATTGGAAATATCTACCGAGCTTTAAGGGATGAATCAGTAAGAAATACAAACTCCACTTTGGTCGAGTGGAACAAGGATCTTGACCTGGAGGTTTCCTGGGAAGCCTGGTCAGAGGCAACAACCCATTTGATTAAAATAACCTCCTCTCCAACATGGCGTGATTTTGCATGGAAGTGTCGAATAAGATATTTCCGCTCACCAGCGGTCCTTAGTCATTACCTAAGTATGGCCAGTGCTGGCGCAATTGTGGCTGTCATCGTGCCTCGTTTGGCCATATCTTTAGGTCATGCCCTCACATGATGCTGTTTTGGATTTCACTACAAAATGAAATTACTAGATGTTTAGATGAAAATGTACAGCTCACGGGGAGAACAGGTTTTACTGTCGGTCTACCCTGATCACTCTCCACCCTGGTAAAATACACTTTTCCCAGTCTTTTTATTAGCCACCAAAAAGGCCGTTACTAGAAGATGGATGACTGATAAAATCCCGACAATATTAGATTGGAGATCTATTATGAAACAGATATATTACACTGAGGGTCTTAACTCTAAGATTCAGCATAAAGGGCCAAACTATACGTGAAAGTGGCAGAGATGGGCTATATATCAGGCATCGGTTGACCTTGATTTCTATCCTTAAGTAGTGGCTTGGATGGAGTGGTACTGAGATGGAGGGGGGGTGGAGACTTTGGGGGAGGGAAAACAAATAAACCAAAATAATAGATGAATCTGGTAGAGTCTTGTTGTTCGTAGGGGTGGGCCTTGGAGTTAAGAATCACCAGATAACTTGTTTTTGGGCATAGCTGTATTAAGGACGGGGTGATATAATAATAGTAGCTACAGTTTACACAGGGTAAAGACTATAAAACATGGAATAACTCATGGTACTGTAATAGATTTTATCTGCATGTATCCCAACAACTGAAGCAAAGTGATAAATTATGTAAGATATCAAATATTAATTGCGTGTGTGTACAAAACCTAATAAAAAAAAATCTTGGTGACAGAGGTAGGGTCAGAGACAGGGGACCCACCAACTTGAAGTACAGGAGATGTGTGCTGGACTGGGGGGCGGATCAAGGAGGGTATGGAGGACTTTCTAGAAAGAGGCAGGGGACTGTTGGTCTTGCTGCAGGTGAGATCTGAAATAATTTGCCTTGGAGAGGCAGATGGCCTTGGTGCAGTAGTTTCTGAGGGTTCTGTAGGCTTGCAGATCAGCCTGAAGATGAGAGACTTTGTAGCAGTGCCACACTTTGTCCCTAGCCCTGCATTTGGCAGGTAGGTCAGCAGTGATCCGAGGATGATGGTGTCTCTTGATCCTGTTTTTTTTTGAGAGGGGCACGATGGTTCCGATGCGCAGAAAGAGGTTGGAGAAGTGCGATAGGGAAGAGTCGACATCACTTGCAGAATAGATGGGAGTCCAGTCTGCATACGATAGATCATTGCGAAAGGCAGAGATCTCTAGTTTGTGTAAGGGGCAGGACCAGATGTATTTGGGGGCCGCTGAGAGGGTATGAATTTTTCTTGCGCAAAAAGTGATATAGTGGTCACTAATAGCATCTGAGAGGACACCTGCAGCAGTGATACGATGGGGGTGGGAGGACAGAACACAGTCAAGGAGGGTGTGGTTCTGGGAGCAGGGTTTTAAGTGAGTGGGCTCCTGGATCAGTTGAGTGAGGTTTAGAGCTTCCAGTTTAAAAATGGTGGACATGGAGGAGGGTGAGAGCCAGTCGAGGTTGAAGTCCCCAATTAACAGCAGCTCACCGCTGGGCGTGAGGGAGGAAATAGAGGAGATAATGGAAACTAGATCATCAGGAGGTGTTTTAGGAGGGACATAGAGGGCCCTAATGTAGGGCAGGGTTGTGGAGGGGAGGACAGTTGTGCTATGATTACTTTGTGTGAGGAGGTTCGGGCTGCTTTGAAAATTATGGAGCAAGGGATGGAGTGACAAATATACAGAGCAACACTGCCCCCATGCTTCCCTCTGTCTTGACAAAAAAGGTTATAGCCAGGAATGGAGATGACAGTGTCAGGAGGTCTAAACCTCACTCTCAGGTTCTTGGCAATAAATGGGAATGCAAGGAATCACAAACATGTTGCATAAAAGTAATAAACTTGTTTATTACTACCAAAGGATAAATCACAGTTGCCCTAAGCAGTTCTTACCAAATATGAACTGGGAGCCAATGCTAAGCGTTCCCTATACCTCGAGGTTTCTTTGTGTCTCCAGGGATCTGCGCGGCATAAGGCATAGTGTCTTACTTTATATACCTACGATAATTACTATGGTTACCATAAGATAGAAACATTTCTAGTTACAGAGATGACCCCTATTGGCTAAATAAGAGGTGGCTCCCCAGTCCAAGATAACATTATACAATTTTGTAGTAGTCATCACTTTGTAAAGACAAAGAAAGCTCAGTTATACATGCATTAGTGTAATAATACAAATTACCCAAAGATGGCAATGCCGACTTATATATCATCATCATTACAAGGACACAGTCGTCCTAACGTCTTATAAGCAAGAAATACATATGTGTATTAGAAAGCAAAGTGTATAACAATAATATGCATACATATCCTGACATCTGCTCTTATACGGTAGATGCCCAATGCCCTATATGTTAGTATATCATATACCTAAGTGCTAGCTGTCTATGGTGTACCTCTGGAGGGTACCAATAAGGGTGCAGGGACCTCGTGTAACAACAGCCAGGTTTTGTATGTATACAAAGTATGTCGGCAGGGTATTGGGTGATCCAAACTTTAAGTATGTTGAGTTTGGGAAGAAGACTATGGCCCAGATATTCAAAAGGGTTGCGCCATGCGCAACAGGGTTGCGCGTGCGCAACTCCAAAAATGCGCCATTCTGCGGTATTCAGAAGGGTCCAGTTGCGCCACCGAAAACACGCTGAGCCACAGCGCAATGGAAATGAAGGCATGCGCAACCGAAGGGGGCGGGTCCATGCATAAAGTGCGCAATGCGATATCTAAACACTTCTGCGCATACGCAGAGTGGCTCAGCCGGAGGATGCGCTGCACGGATGTGAGCCAAAATAAAAGGCTCAAGGGAGCGCGCAAGAACTCTAGCAGGCTGCAAACCGGGGAGAGAGACAGAGACAGAGAGAGAGAGAGAGAGAGACAGGAGCAGGAAGGGCAGAGAGGGACAGTGGGTCCTGGAGGACAGAGAGGCCAGTGGGGGTGCCTGTGCAGTGGAAGCAGCAGTGGGGTAACACAGGAACAGCAGCTGGGGGGGGAGCCAGGGAGATGGACAGTGTCAGCTTCCACATGGAAGCTGTAATGAGGGGGGTGAGACAGCATGCTGCAGGGGGACGTGGCCGCGAAGGGGCCCGTCGGCGGTACGCCCCCGACAGGCAGTATCGTGCCCGCATCAGCTACGAGCTGTACACAGATGTCGAGATTGTGGCCCAGTACCGCCTGAACAGGGCAATACTGAGATGGCTCAGTGAGCTGTGCAGTGATGTGATGCAGGCACCCTCACGACGGAGTCATGCTCTGTCCGTGGAGACCAAGGTGACAGCCTGCATGTGCCTGCTCACCACGGGCACCTTCCAGAGGCCGACAGGTGACACCACAGGCATTACGCAGTCGGCCACGTCACGCATCCTCACCCAATTCCTCAGCGCACTGCTGCCTCATGCTGCAGAGTACATCCATTTCCCCAGCACCGCGGCAGAGAGTACAGCAAACATGCAGGAGTTCCACAGGGTAGCACATATGCCTGGCATGCTAGGGGCCATAGACTGCACCCATGTGGCCGTTCATGCGCCACCTGGCCCGGCGGCAAGCGTGTCGCAACCGAAGGGCTTCTCGGAGTCAACTGCCAGGTGGTGTGTGATGCCACTGGCGCATCATCAATGTCTGTGCCACACACCCTGGCGGAGCACATGATGCCTTCATATGGCACCAATCTGCACTGTGCCATCGATTCGAGAGGGAACATCCCCACGGGTCATCTAGTGGGTGAGTACACATGTATGGAATGCAAACTCTGTGCAAGGGTGGAATGACACAGGTGCCATGGTAGTGGCACACAAGGATATGGGCAATATGGACCTGACCTGACACTGATCTCCACTATCTCCACACAGGTGACTGTGGATACCCACTCCGTCCCTGGCTGCTCACACCATACCGGCGCCCCATGACCCCAGCGCAGCACGGTTTCAATGAGGCACACGCCGCAACACGGAACATCATAGAGCGGGTGTTTGGGATACTCAAGGCACGCTTCCGATGCCTGGACACCTCCGGCGGAGCCCTACAGTACAGCCCCCAGAAGGCCTGTGGGATATTCCTGGCCTGTTGCATCCTGCACAACATGGCCAAAGACCATGGGACAGCCGTACAGGTCCAAGAGGGGGACAGCGATGGGGACGCCAGTGGCGCCGGTGATGTGGGTGATGAGCCGCCCCCCCCAGGATGGAGGGACCCCCGACTGACACGGCAGGCCCAGCTGCACCGAGACACCATTGCAGAAGAGCACTACGACAACACAGGTAAGTCAAGGGACATGTGCAGGCAACACTGTCCATGCGCAAACCACAGGCACACAGGGGAACACACCGTGCATGAAGGTCAGGGGAGTTGAAGGGTCCAGGCATACCAACACACCATCAGAGAGGGGTGAGCACTCACATGGACACACACACACACACACACACCAGGCAGCATACAGGGGCAGCAGCACAGCACTGCGGAAATGACACACCAACACACAGCACCACCAACCACCCTCACCACCTGGACTGTCCACGTACGTGTGTCAGGACCTGGGCAACCTGCACCTGGTGTACAGTGCAATGCAGGCATCATCATCCACACGCACCAGTGGACAGCAGTTGGGAGAGTGTGCAGGTGGTCCGTGTGTCAGCTTGGTGAGCAGAGCACCCAGCAGTGCACTGCCCACCATGACACACATTGCACACAGGGCAGCACCAGACAGGGCCTGCATTGGGAGACAGCTCAGTTAGGAGCACTGTCCCACCGCCACCACGGATGCATGGGCGGCCCGCCGTGGGCTTAGCAGCACTGGCAGGCTGCGAGGGCCACATCGGGTGGTGCTAGTTCACCACCAGGGTCCCAGTGCGTGACACGACCTTGCCCGCACAGGGGTCTGCATCCCGCCAAACAAACTTGCACCAGGGTGCTCGGGATGCCCACAGCAGAAACCCGGCGTTGACAGGCCTGGTGTGCGCATGCGCCGAGAGCGGGGAGTGGAGTGCGCACTGTGGGGTGCATGGTACAGGGTCACCAGACAGTGTGGTCAATGCGGTGTACGAGACCACTGCCTGGGTCAGCCTGTCGATGGCGGTCACATCCGTCCGCATATGGACCATCTCAGCCGGTCCGAGCACCTCCCTGCTATGCGCTCCCACGGACACAGTCAGTGCCTCCACGACCTTGCAACCGCCCCTGCAGCTGTACCGACTCCTGCAGCAGGCGGTGTCACGCATCAAAGGTACTGTGCCCCAATGGCATCGTGACCCCATGGGTGTGGATGGTCCTGGTGCACAGCACCCTTGAGGGTGGCCGCTGTTCGCCAGGACCAGGTATGGGTGGATCTAAGGGCGGTGGACAAGTGCCACTGCTTGCGCTGTCCCCAGGCCTGGTGTGCAGACTGCTGCCGCCCTCCAACTGCTGAGCTCCAGGTCCACCTGTTTCACCCCTGTGCTGTCAACAGTGCCAGACACCTGCTCAGCCACCGATGCTGCCCACCCGGTGCTGACAGGCCCAGCCTGTGGCTGTGCCAACATGCTGGTACACAGGTGTGGGCAGGATGGGCCAGGGGCGCATGTGATGGCCTGCCATGGAGTCGTGGGACACACACCTATCACTGGCCATTGCAGGCCTGCTATCATCAATAGTGCCAGTGCGTGCCACTGCCATAGGCACAGCATGCTGGCACACCTGCATGCCAGACTGCTGTGACTGGGCTGTGCACCCCTGCACCCGTGTCACTGCTGGCGGAGTTGTTGGGCCAGCCGGCCTGCTGCTGCAGTGCCTGCAGGCTGCTGGCGGAGGTGGATGGTCCCTCCTCCTGGTCCAGCGGGTCTGCCTCACTGTCAGCACCCACCACCACTGTCTCCTGCAGGCAGAACAGGATCTGAAACAGAAAGAGAGTACATGTGAGTGCATGTGAACAACAGCCCCCCCACAACATCACCATGTCATACCGTGCAGTGATGGGCTTCCCCGTCTGGAATCCTCCGCCTGGAACACCCGCCATGAGCACTCGGCTGCATGGCGCGACCAGTGTCTCCTCGGTCGGGGTCAGCTGCAACACCACCGGTGGTCCCCACCAGTGGCAATCGTGCCACCCTGAAGCTGCCACCTTCTCCTTCAGCCTCCTGCAGTCAGTCCCCATCTTTTGCGGCATTCCTGCGGGCGCTGGTGGCTTTCATGCACAGGTTGACCGAGCTACCCCTCCCATGCAGCTGCCGCTGCTGAGGGGTGCCCCTCCGCCCACTCAATAGCAGCTCATCCTCCAGGTAGGCCTGGAGAAGGGCCTCAGTCTCTGCTGTGGTGAGTTCGGCCTCCTCCTCGCCCGCCGTCCACAGCCTCAGCCTGGTTCTCGTCAGTCATGGTGATCTGTAGTGGGTGGAAGTGGCGCCTGTCACTGTGCAGTCCACAGCATTTCCCCATGAGCATGGCTGCAGGCTGGGGGGGGCGGGGGGGCAGAAGCCCCCCCTTTCCTCTCCGCATGGCAGGTACTGATGGAAAGTGTGCCCTCTGCCCCTTCCTAAGTGCCCTCATCACTGCTCAGCCCCTCAACCTATGACATCCTCCAGCACCCCTGCCCATGAGCATTGTCCTGAGCATCACACAGCATGTAACTCACCTCTCACCTGCAATAACCAAATCTGGCCGCCACAACCCAGTGTCACATTTTATAGGCGCAACACATGCAAATGGGGTGTGAGCTTAACTTTAATGACATGCTAATCGGCGCCACTGCTGCCTTTGCATAGCTGATCGACTGATTTATATATCGTACAGAATATGCGTAGCGCGCTTAGCGCCAATAGGAAAGTCGGCTGAGCCAATGGCGCATGTTTGTGGCTGTGTGCTACACTGCATTGCACATGCCCCGACAGAGTTACGCGTGCATCGATCGCGCTGTGCAGACCTGCTGAGCGCGATAGGCGATTTCTGGCCATGGCCACCATTGTGCCAGTGGCGCTACAGCACTGGGCACTATATGGCGCTGTGGCACTTCTGGCGATAGTCCACTGTGGCACTGGTGCTATGCTTAGCAGTCGCGCGGGATGCCTGCCATCCCATGGCTGTGGTAGCCTTTGCGTCATTGCCGTGACAGTAATGCCCTCTGACCCTGGCACTGTGGGCATGCCATGTCACGTCTATTGTGCTGTCTGGTTACAGTGCCTATAAAGTAGCGGTGCTATGCGAACAGCGCGATTGGAGCCTGTGCTGGTCTATTGTGCAACAACTCCGCGTGGGGTCACAGGCGCGGCGGGCACCATATTGCCTGCTGTAAGTTGGGGGCCATGGCTAGGAGGAGGGTGGTGTCCTGGAGCCCAGTTGAAATGGCCAACCTGGTGGCCCTAGTGGAGCCCCACTATGAGGGACTATATGGTGAGGCCCCCCTCACCGGACCTAAGACCCATTTGTGGCAGCAAGTGGCCACTGACCTGGTGGGGGTCACTGGCCGGGCGGTCTGCTGAGCAGTGCCGGCACTGGTACAGTGATCTCCACGGAGGACAGAACTATTGAATGGCGGCTCGTTCCCCGTGCCAGGTGGGGCCTGGTGCCTGAGCCGCATGAGTGTACCATCTATTCACCTATATTCTCTGTAGGGGTGTGTGTGCCTGGGTGGCTGTGCATCGGTGTGTCAGTGTGTGCAGCTGTGCGATGGATGGTTATGGCTGTGTGGGCAGGCAGTCTCACTGGGGCAGGGGCACTCTGCTTTTGAGTCACACTGATGTTTGTCTCACCGTATGTCTCCCACAGGCCGGATGGTGAGGGCGCGGACAATGGTGATGTGGGCCATGCCAGGCCCCAGTGCCACAGGCTGTCGGTCCAGCAGCAGCAGCGCAGCAGCAGCAGCAGCAACAGCAGCAGCAGCGGCAGACCGAGCTGCTGGAGGTGTGAGTATCATTCGTCATGGATGCCATTGCATGCTGGGGGCAGGACCACCAACCATGCTGGACACAACCAAAGGGAGTCATGGTTCCACTATATGAAACAGTAGTGAGTCCCCACACTGGAGTACAGTGTACAGTTCGGAGAACATACCTGCGTATGGACAGGGACTGGGTGGAGAGCGTTCACAGGGAGGGTGACATGGATGGTGCATGGATTGCATCACAAGTCCTATGCAGACAGGTTGACGGAACTGAACATGTACCCTGGAGGGGAGCAGGGTGGGGATATGATGGGGACATACAAGTATTGTACAGGGGGAACAGAGTGCAGGAAACAATATTTGTAGCGTAAGGATGTTCCAGGACTAGAGGGCATGGGATGCAGTTGGGGGGGCTTGTTTAAGAGGAACATGAGAAAGTGTTTCTTCACATGATGGGTGGTGGATGAGTGGAACACCCTGCCAGAGGATGTGGTGGGGGCTGACTTGGTCACGGAATATATGTATGCGTGGGTTCGCCATGAGGGACTTCTGGAGGTCAGGGGTGAGGGGGAACGGACTTATAGGACAAGAGAGTGATCGTACAAGGCCAAATGGCCAGACTGGGTGTCCCATAGGCCCTTATCTGCCGACACTGTCTATGTCTCCATGTATGTAGGCATGACACAGGTGACCTGCATCACAGTGCAGCATCATGACACGTCTGTGTATGCATCACAGGTGGTCCAGGCATGCACTGGGCACATAGCTGTGTAACTGGCATCGCACCACATTGCCACATCACATGACAGCATAGTTTGTACTGTGCTTGACGTGGGCAGTGTGTGTGGGCGGTGGTGCGCATGGCTGGTACCGCCTGTTTGTGATGGCCATGTGCATGTTCACTGTGGGTGGGTGCATGCCATCACAGGTGCGGGACATTGGGTTAGATGGCTTGCAGGTTGGGTGGTGTTCAGGGTTGTGGTCAGTCTCAGCCATTGACTGTGTTCCCATTTTCCTAGGCCTCGAGTACTCAGGAGGATGTCCCAGTATCTTGGCACCTCAGCCAGGTTGCAGATCAGAACCAGGTGATCCTGCAGGCCATACAGCGCCATGGTGGCGCGGAGAGGCACAGAGGGGCGCCAGCAGGGAGGACCAGCAGCCAGCTGGGCCATAGCTCACATTCCTTCCCACTTCTCCCATCCCTATCACCCTGCCTTCCTCTCCAAGTTGTTATTCCTCCCCTTGAACACCCCTGCCTTTTACCTGTCCCCCACTTGTACATAGTTTCACTGGTTTTGTAATTAGTCCTTTAAATATACATTTCTATTTGATATGAATACTGTGTTGGTCTCTGATTTGCAGCTGGCTAGCTGGGTGCTCAGTTGCAGGGATTTACATGCCATCTGGGCTGGTATGGTCCTGGTGTGTGTGTGTGTGTGTGTGTGCATGTGTGTATGGGGAGGTATCTCCAGCATGGCAGTGCCTTTTCGGTTGGTCTTGCATCTGCTGCCACCCACTGCTGGGTGCACAGGTGTCTGGCTGTAGGCTTCTGTGTTGCACGGGCTGATGGAGTGCTGGGGGACTGCATGGTTTCCTGAAGTGCCAGTCACTGCACATGGGTGGTGTCTTGGGGTCACAGTGCAGTGCGCTGTGCATATGGGAATGATGTGCACTGTGGTTGTCAGCCTGTGGCACTCTCTGCCTGCCAGTGGTTGTGCTGGGGTGTCAGGGCTCTGCTATGCTTTGTTGGCTTGTCCCATGGGCACGTGATCATCCGTCTCACCCCAGTGATGCTGTGCTTGGGGTGTGCCGGTGGTGTGGGTTCTGCAGTGTGTTCCTGTGCCCATGTGTGGCATGGCTGGTGGTGGGCCCCAGCCTGCCTCCCTGGATGTGCAGTTCCATTGCTCTGGGGGCTGTGCTTGCACTATGGCAGCTCTGGAATGCTCAGCTGAGCTTCCATGGTTGCACCATAGCGCAGCATTTTGGCTCAGCTTCTCCTTCCTGGTTGCGCGATGGCGCAGTATGTGCGATATTCAGACGTTGGTTGCTTGCGCAATTTGCTCTGCTCCATGTTTGAATATCGCACCTGTTGCGCATTTGCGCAACTGGTTTGCTCTTGCTCCTACTGTTGCGCCAGTTTTGAGCGCAGTTTGAATAACCAGGCCAATGTCATTATTTATTCTTTATCATATCAGTGGTATGCGTATTTATCTTGTACTCACTGCGATTTGTATCTTGTCATATATGCTTATTTATATTTACTTTGTATCTATTGTTAATTGTATTTTTCTCCCCCTATGTTCCCCTCCCTATGACTGCCTAACTGTATTAATTGTACTGTTTTTCTGTTTCAACACTGAAAGCGATTGGGCAAATTGTCATTACTGTGTTCTGCGTACTGTACTCTCCCAGGTCATGCCTGAAAATAGGAATTTGTTTGCCTAGTGCACTGTGCACCCACCCAGTGAACAAAAATAAAATAAATAAATGTCGACACTCAGCAGTCGTATGGATCCTGGTGCACTCGTCTTCAATTGATGCCACAGGTTGTTGCTTCTAGCGTTGGACATTCAGCACCTTCTGTTGTGTAATTTATCATGCCACACCTGTTCTTCAAATATGTCTTGCTATACTGTCACAAATTATTTTAATAAACTATGTTTAAAAAAATTAATAAATAAAATACCTGAGGAATGCTTGTGGCCCACCCACTATGTCCATTAACTCATCCCTTCTCATCATTCCAGATAGTTTAGAGGGTCCTCCAACCCAAACCCCAGAGCAAACAGTCCCCACTCCCTAGCACTGGTCCCACCATGCAGACATCACAGAAATGCCTCTCTTAACTACTTTAGCAGCTTTGCTTCATTACTATATCTGTTGTCCACAAGGAACGTAGGATTATCTTTTTCAAAATGCCCACATTGGAACATTCCATAGCAAAACATTGTTTTTACCTGACCAATATGTAATTCTGCCCAAAACAACAGAATGTGTTTCTCACTTGTGCCGAGAGACATCAAGCTACCCTTGATATAAGCAGGACACCACTAAAAACAAGATGTGGCATTTCAGCAAGGATATTATGTGTAAAAAAATGTTTGTAAGCTGGAAACAGATGCATTTTAAGTGTTTTAATTGTCATAGTAAGTGGAAAAGGGGGAAGCAATTTAAAATGCTGATTGAAAAGAACAACAATCTGTACTGTAGGATGGATACATGATACAAGAAGGCAGGTACTTTTCAATTTGTGTGGTTTCTGCAAACACACATACAATCAAAAGCCTCAACCCCAACACAAAACACCATGGGTATGCGGATTCATAAGTGTGTGCATGAGTTGGGGGGGTTAGGGGTAAGCCGACTAAAAAGCGTTTCAACTGGTACTGCATTCTATTTGACATCTCACTACTCAGACCTCACTACAGCCAACTCACATACACTAAACACTAAAAGACATATACTTTCCCATTTCTGAGGTTTCCGTGAACACACATACAATCAAAAGTCTCAAAAGGATCATGGTTCTAACATACTAACATACTAAAATGCCAGCAGAATAGGCCTAATGGTCTTTCATGTCTGCTCGTTTGGTCAGCCCCCACCCTGGGTGCTGACCTTGCTGTCCCCCTCGCCTTCTCTGGCTTCTCCCTTCCCAGTTCCGGATATTCTTGCTGCATTGGATTTTGCTTCCTGAACCCTTCCCCTGTACCTGTCCCACCTCTTGAACCCTCCACTGTCTCTGCCTCCACCAGCCCCTAGGTAGTGCATTCCATGGCTCTACCACCTTCTCTGAGTGAAGTAGCACCTCCTCCTTCTCCCTGAATCTTCCCTCCAGCTTCCACCCATGCCTCTAGTGGGCCCTTCCTCCTTCCTTGAAGCACCCTCACTGTTCCTCCCTATTTACCCTCTTCATGTACCTGAAGACCTCTATCATGTCCCCGGTCCTTCTCTCTTCCAAAGTGTACATATTTAGCTCTTCGAGCCTCTCCTCATAGGTCCTGTCCCCCAAGCCCCAAATCATTTTGGTTGCCCTCCTCTGGACCCTCTCCAGGAGGTTAATGTCCCTCTTTAAGTGTGGCCTCCAAAACTGCACGCAGTACTCCAGGTGCGGCCTCACCAAGCAGTTATACAACTCTCAATCATTTAATCATTTTCCCTCAATAGTTTTCCCTCAATCCTTTAATCCCTCAATCATTCAATCGTTATCCCTCAATCGTTTAATCGTTCAATCTTTATCCCTCAATTGTTTAATCCCTCAATTGTTCAATCGTTATCCCTCAATCATTTAATCATTCAATTGCTATCCCTCAATCGTTGAATCGTTCAATCCCTCAATCGTTATCGCTCAATTGTTATCCCTCAATCATTCAATCGCTATCCCTCAATTGTTTAATCCCTCAATTGTTCAATCGTTATCCCTCAATAGTTTAATCATTTAATAGTTATCCCTAAATCATTCAATCGTTATACCTCAATTGTTTAATCCCTCAATCGTTCAATTGTTATCCCTCAATCGTTTAATCACTCAATTGTTCAATCGTTATCCCTCAATCATTTAATCCCTCAATCTCTCAATTGTTCATTATCCCTCAATCGTTTAATCGTTCAATCTTCATCCCTCAATTGTTTAATCCCTCAATTGTTCAATCGTTATCCCTCAATCATTCAATCACTATCCCTCAATTGTTTAATCCCTTAATTGTTCAATCGTTATCCCTCAATAGTTTAATCATTTAATAGTTATCCCTCAATCATTCAATTGTTATACCTCAATTGTTTAATCCCCTCAATCATTCAATCCTTATCCCTCAATCATTTAATCCCTCAATCGTTCAATCGTTATCCCTCAATTGTTTAATCACTCAATTGTTCAATCGTTATCCCTCAATCATTTAATCGTTCAATCATTTAATTTATCAATCGTTATCCCTCAATCATTGAATCATTATCCCTTAATCATTCAATCCCTCAATCGTTCAATCATTATCGTTCAATCATTATCCCTCAATCGTTCATTCAATCCCTCAATCACTCAAACGTTCAATCATTATCCCTCAATTGTTATCCTTCAATTGTTTAATTCCTCAATTGTTCAATCGTTATCCCTCAATTGTTTAATCCCTCAATCCCGCAATTGTTCAGTCGTTATCCCTCAATCGTTTAACCGTTCAATCTTTATCCCTCAATTGTTTAATCCCCTCAATCCTTCAATCGTTATCCCTCAATTGTTTAATCCCTCAATTGTTCAATTGTTATCCCTCAATCGTTTAATCGTTTAATAGTTATCCCTCAATCATTCAATCATTATCCCTCAATCTCTCAATCATTATCCCTCAATCGTTCATTATCCCTCAATTGTTCAATCATTACCCCTTAATCGTTCAATCCCTCAATCATTCAATCATTATCATTCAATCATTATTCCTCAATCGTTCCATTGTTTTCCCTCAAGAGTTTAATCGTTCAATCATTATTCCTCATTTAATCCCTCAATCGTTCAATCATTAACTCAATCATTTAATCATTTTCCCTCAATCGTTTAATCCCTCAATCGTTATCCCTCAATTGTTCAATCGTTATCCCTCAATCGTTTAATTGTTATCCCTCAATCGTTCAATTGTTATCCCTCAATCATTTAATCCCTCAGTCTCTCAATCGTTATCCTCAATCGCTCGTTATCCTCAATCATTCAATCGTTATCTCTTAATCGTGTCAATCATTATCCTCAATCATTCCATTGTTATCCTCAATTGCTTAATTGTTCAATGATTATTTCATTTTAATCCTCAATCATTCAATCATTAACTCTCAATTGTTTAATCCCTCAATCCCTCAATTGTTAAATCATTTTCCCTCAATAGTTTCCCTCAATCGTTTAATCCCTCAATCATTATCCCTCAATCATTCAATCATTATCCCTCAATTGTTGAATCATTTAATAGTTATGCCTCAATCATTCAATCATTATTCCTCAATCGTTCAATCGTTATCCCTCAATCATTTAATCCCTCAAACTCTCAATTGTTTTCCCTCAATCATTTGTTATCCCTCAATCGTTCAATTGTTATCCCTCAATTGCTTAATCATTCAATCATTTAATCGTTCAATCATTATCCCTCAATCATTCAATCGTTATCCCTCAATCGTTCATTATCCCACAATCATTTAATCGTTATCCCTCAATCGTTATTCCTCAATCGTTCAATAGTTATCATTCAATCATTATCGTTCAATCGTTTAATCCCTCAATCATTATCCCTTAATTGTTCAATGTTCAATCGTTATCCCTCATCCATTCAATCGTTATCTTGCAATCATTCAATCGTTATCTCTCAATCGTTTAATCGTTCAATCATTTAATCGTTCAATCATTATCCCTCAATCGTTTAATCCCTCAATCTCTCCCAATCGTTATCCCTCAATCATTCAATCATTATCCCTCAATCGTTGAATTGTTCAATCCCTCAATCGTTCAATCGTTATCATTCAATCATTATCCCTCAATCGTTCAATCGTTATCCCACAATTGTTTAATCATTTAATAGTTATCCCTCAATCGTTCAATCATTTAATCCCTCAATCGTTCAATCGTTATCCCTCAATCATTCCATTATTATCCCTCAATTGCTTAATCGTTCAATGATTATTTCTCATTTAATCCCTCAATCGTTCAATCATTAACTCTCAGTTGTTTAATCCCTCAATTGTTTAATCATTTTCCCTCAATAGCTTCCCTCAATCGTTTAATCCCTCAATCATTATCCCTCAATCGTTCAATCATTATCCCACAATCATTCAACCGTTATCCCTCAATCATTTAATCCCTCAATCATTCAATCATTATCCCTCAATCGTTCAATCATTATCCCACAATCACTCAATCTTTTATCCCTCAATCGTTTAATCCCTCAATCTCTCTCAATTGTTTAAAAGTTCAATCGTTCAATCGTTTAATCGTTCAATCATTATCCCTCAATCATTGAATCATTCAATCCCTCAATCGTTCAATCATTATTCCTCAATCGTTCAATCGTTATCCCTCAATCGTTATTCCTCAATCGTTTAATCATTCAATCATTTAATCATTCAATCATTATCCCACATTCAATCGTTATCCCTCAATCATTGAATCATTATCCCTTAATAGTTCAATCCCTCAATCATTCAATCGTTATTCAATCATTATCCCTCAATCATTTAATCCCTCAATCGTTATCCCTCAATCGTTGTCTCTCAATCATTCAATCGTTATCTCTCAATCGTTTAATCATTAAATCATTTAATCATTCAATCGTTATCCCTCAATCATTTAATCCTTCAATCTCTCAATCGTTATCCCTCAATTGTTCAATCGTTATCCCTCAATCATTTAATCGTTTAATAGTTATCCCTTAATCGCTCAATCATTATCCTGCAATCATTCAATCATTATCCATCAATCGTTTAATCCCTCAATCGTTCAATTGTTATCCCTCAATCGTTGAATCGTTATCCCTTAATTGCTCAATCCCTCAATCATTCAATCGTTTAATTGTTCAATTGTTATCCCTCAATCGTTCAACCCCTCAATCGTTCAATCATTATTCCTCAATCGTTCAATCATTATCCCTCAATTGTTTAATCCTTTAATTGTTCAATCGTTATCCCTCAATCGTTTAATCATTCAATTGTTTAATCATTCAATCATTATCCCACATTCAATCGTTATCCCTCAATCATTGAATCGTTATCCCTTAATTGCTCAATCCCACAATCATTCAATCATTATCGTTCAACCGTTATCCCTCAATTGTTTAATCATTCAATCGTTATCCCTCAATTGTTTAATCCTTCAATTGTTCAATCGTTTAAACCCTCAATCATCAATCATTATCCCTCAATCGTTTGATCACTCAATCGTTCAATCGTTATCCCTCAATAGTTGAATCATTATCCCTTAATAGTTCAATCCCTCAATCGTTCAATCGTTATCATTCAATAGTTATTGTTCAATCATTATCCCTCAATCGTTCAATCGTTATTCCTCAATCGTTATCCCTCAATCATTCAATTGTTATCTCTCAATCATTTAATCATTAAATCAATTAATCGTTCAATTGTTATCCCTCAATCGTTCAATTGTTATCCCTCAATCATTTAATCCCTCAGTCTCTCAATCGTTATCCCTCAATCGTTCGTTATCCCTCAATCATTCAATCGTTATCCCTTAATCGTTCAATCATTATCCCTCAATCATTCCATTGTTATCCCTCAATTGCTTAATTGTTCAATGATTATTCCTCATTTAATCCCTCAATCGTTCAATCATTAACTCTCAATTGTTTAATCCCTCAATCCCTCAATCGTTAAATCATTTTCCCTCAATAGTTTCCCTCAATCGTTTAATCCCTCAATCATTATCCCTCAATCATTCAATCATTATCCCTCAATTGTTGAATCATTTAATAGTTATGCCTCAATCATTCAATCATTATTCCTCAATCGTTCAATCGTTATCCCCTCAATCATTTAATCCCTCAAACTCTCAATTGTTATCCCTCAATCGTTTGTTATCCCTCAATCGTTCAATTGTTATCCCTCAATTGCTTAATCATTCAATCATTTAATCGTTCAATCGTTATCCCTCAATCATTTAATCGTTATCCCTCAATCGTTATTCCTCAATCGTTCAATAGTTATTCAATCATTATCGTTCAATCGTTTAATCCCTCAATCATTATCCCTTAATTGTTCAATGTTCAATCGTTATCCCTCATCCATTCAATCGTTATCTTGCAATCATTCAATCGTTATCTCTCAATCGTTTAATCGTTCAATCATTTAATCGTTCAATCATTATCCCTCAATCGTTTAATCCCTCAATCTCTCCCAATCGTTATCCCTCAATCATTCAATCATTATCCCTCAATCGTTGAATTGTTCAATCCCTCAATCGTTCAATCGTTATCATTCAATCATTATCCCTCAATCGTTATCCCACAATCGTTTAATCATTTAATAGTTATCCCTCAATCGTTCAATCATTTAATCCCTCAATCGTTCAATCGTTATCCCTCAATCATTCCATTATTATCCCTCAATTGCTTAATCGTTTAATGATTATTTCTCATTTAATCCCTCAATCGTTCAATCATTAACTCTCAGTTGTTTAATCCCTCAATTGTTTAATCATTTTCCCTCAATAGCTTCCCTCAATCATTTAATCCCTCACTCATTATCCCTCAATCATTCAATCATTATCCCACAATCATTCAACCGTTATCCCTCAATCATTTAATCCCTCAATCATTCAATCATTATACCTCAATCGTTGAAAGGTTCAATCCCTCAATCGTTATCGTTCAATCATTATCCCTCAATCGTTCAATCATTATCCCTCAATTGTTTAATCCCTAAATTGTTCAATCATTATCCCTCAATCGTTTCATCGTTTAATAGTTATCCCTCAATCGTTCAATTGTTCAATCATTATCCCTCAATCGTTCAATCATTATCCCACAATCACTCAATCGTTATCCCTCAATCATTATCCCTCAATCATTCAATCGTTATCCCTCAATTGTTTAATCCCTAAATTGTTCAATCGTTATCCCTCAATCGTTTCATCGTTTAATAGTTATCCCTCAATCGTTCAATCGTTCAATCATTATCCCTCAATCGTTCAATCATTATCCTGCAATCACTCAATCGTTATCCCTCAATCGTTTAATCCCTCAAATGTTCAATCATTATCCCTCAATCATTGAATCATTCAATCCTTCAATCGTTCAATCGTTATTCCTCAATCATTCAGTCGTTGTCCCTCAATTGTTTAATCCTTCAATTGTTCAATCGTTATCCCTCAATCGTTCAATCATTATTCCTCAATCGTTTAATCATTCAATCATTATCCCACAATCATTCAAGCGTTATTCCTCAATCATTGAATCGTTATCCCTTAATCGCTCAATCCTTCAATCATTATCGTTCAACCGTTATCCCTCAATTGCTTAATCATTCAATCATTATCCCTCAATTGTTTAATCCTTCAATTGTACAATCGTTTAATCCCTCAATCATTATCCATCAATCGTTATCCCTCAATCGTTTGATCACTCAATCGTTCAATTGTTATCCCTCAATCATTCCATTGTTATCCCTCAATTGCTTAATCGTTCAATGATTATTCCTCATTTAATCCCTCATTCAATCATTAACTCTCAATTGTTTAATCCCTCAATCGTTTAATCATTTTCCCTCAATAGTTTCCCTCAATTGTTCAATCGTTATCCCACAATCATTCAACCGTTATCCCTCAATCGTTTAATCCCTCAATCGTTCAATCATTATCCCTCAATTGTTTAATCCCTAAATTGTTCAATTGTTATCCCTCAATCGTTTCATTGTTTAATAGTTATCCCTCAATCGTTCAATCGTTATTCCTCAATCATTCAATCATTATCCCTCAATCGTTCAATCATTATCCCACAATCACTCAATCTTTTATCCCTCAATCGTTTAATCCCTCAATCTCTCTCAATTGTTTAAAAGTTCAATCGTTCAATCGTTTAATCGTTCAATCATTATCCCTCAATCATTGAATCATTCAATCCCTCAATCGTTCAATCATTATTCCTCAATCGTTCAATCGTTATCCCTCAATCGTTATTCCTCAATCGTTTAATCATTCAATCATTTAATCATTCAATCATTATCCCACATTCAATCGTTATCCCTCAATCATTGAATCATTATCCCTTAATAGTTCAATCCCTCAATCATTCAATCGTTATTCAATCATTATCCCTCAATCATTTAATCCCTCAATCGTTATCCCTCAATCGTTGTCTCTCAATCATTCAATCGTTATCTCTCAATCGTTTAATCATTAAATCATTTAATCATTCAATCGTTATCCCTCAATCATTTAATCCTTCAATCTCTCAATCGTTATCCCTCAATTGTTCAATCGTTATCCCTCAATCATTTAATCGTTTAATAGTTATCCCTTAATCGCTCAATCATTATCCTGCAATCATTCAATCATTATCCATCAATCGTTTAATCCCTCAATCGTTCAATTGTTATCCCTCAATCGTTGAATCGTTATCCCTTAATTGCTCAATCCCTCAATCATTCAATCGTTTAATTGTTCAATTGTTATCCCTCAATCGTTCAACCCCTCAATCGTTCAATCATTATTCCTCAATCGTTCAATCATTATCCCTCAATTGTTTAATCCTTTAATTGTTCAATCGTTATCCCTCAATCGTTTAATCATTCAATTGTTTAATCATTCAATCATTATCCCACATTCAATCGTTATCCCTCAATCATTGAATCATTATCCCTTAATTGCTCAATCCCACAATCATTCAATCATTATCGTTCAACCGTTATCCCTCAATTGTTTAATCATTCAATCGTTATCCCTCAATTGTTTAATCCTTCAATTGTTCAATCGTTTAAACCTCAATCATCAATCATTATCCTCAATCGTTTGATCACTCAATCGCTCAATCGTTATCCTCAATAGTTGAATCATTATCCCTTAATAGTTCAATCCCTCAATCGTTCAATCGTTATCATTCAATAGTTATTGTTCAATCATTATCCCTCAATCGTTCAATCGTTATTCCTCAATCATTATCCCTCAATCATTCAATTGTTATCTCTCAATCATTTAATCATTAAATCAATTAATCGTTCAATCGTTATCCCTCAATCGTTTAATCCCTCAATCTCTTAATTGTTATCCCTCAATCATTTAATCCTTCAATCTCTCAATCGTTATCCCTTAATTGTTCGATCGTTATCCCTCAATCATTTAATCGTTTAATAGTTATCCCTCAATCGTTCAATCATTATCCCGCAATCATTCAATCATATCCATCAATCGTTCAATTGTTATCCCTCAATCGTTGAATCATTATCCCTTAATTGCTCAATCCCTCAATCATTCAATCATTTAATTGTTCAATCATTATTCCTCAATCGTTCAATCATTATCCCTCAATTGTTCAATTGTTATCCCTCAATCGTTTAATTGTTTAATAGTTATCCCTCAATTGTTCAATCGTTATCCCTCAATCATTTAATCGTTCAATCATTTAATCGTTCAATCATTATCCCTCAATCGTTGAATCGTTCAATCCCTCAATCGTTCAACCGTTATCGTTCAATCATTATCCCTCAATTATTCAATTGCTATCCCTCAATTGTTTAATCCCTCAATTGTTCAATCGTTATATCTCAATAGTTTAATCATTTAATAGTTATCCCTCAATCATTCAATTGTTATGCCACAATCATTCAATCGTTATACCTCAATTGTTTAATCCCTCAATCGTTCAATCCTTATCCCTCAATCGTTTAATCCCTCAATCATTCAATCATTATCCCTCAATCATTTAATCCCTCAATCGTTCAATCGTTATCCCTCAATCGTTTAATCACTCAATTGTTCAATCGTTATCCCTCAATCATTTAATCCCTCAATCTCTCTCAATCGTTATCCCTCAATCATTTAATCATTCAATCATTTAATTGATCAATCGTTATCCCTCAATCATTGAATCATTATCCCTTAATCATTCAATCCCTCAATCACTCAAACGTTCAATCGTTATCCCTCAATTGTTACCCCTCAATTGTTTAATTCCTCAATTGTTCAATCGTTATCCCTCAATTGTTTAATCCCTCAATCCCGCAATTGTTCAGTCGTTATCCCTCAATCGTTTAATCGTTCAATCTTTATCTCTCAATTGTTTAATCCCTCAATTGTTCAATTGTTATCCCTCAATCGTTTAATCATTTAATAGTTATCCCTCAATCATTCAATCGTTATCCCTCAATCATTTAATCCCTCAATCTCTCAATCATTATCCCTCAATCATTCAATCATTATCCCTTAATCATTCAATCCCTCAATCATTCAATCATTATCATTCAATCATTATCCCTCAATCATTATCCCTCAATCATTCCATTGTTATCCCTCAAGAGTTTAATCATTCAATCATTATTCCTCATTTAATCCCTCAATCATTCAATCATTAACTCTCAATCATTTAATCATTTTCCCTCAATAGTTTTTCCTCAATCCTTTAATCCCTCAATCATTCAATCGTTATCCCTCAATCATTATCCCTCAATTGTTTAATCGCTCAATCTTCATCCCTCAATTGTTTAATCCCTCAATTGTTCAATCGTTATCCCTCAATTGTTCAATCGTTATCCCTCAATAGTTTAATCATTTAATAGTTATCCCTCAATCACACAGTTGTTATCCCGCAATCATTCAATCGTTATCCCTCAATTGTTGAATCATTTAATAATTATCCCTCAATCGTTCGATCGTTATTCCTCAATCGTTCAATCGTTATCCCTCAATCATTTTATCCCTCAATCGTTATCCCTCAATCGTTCGTTATCCCTCAATCATTTAATTGTTATCCCTTAATCATTTAATCGTTCAATCATTTAATCATTCAATCGTTATCCCTCAATCATTCAATCACTATCCCTCAATTGTTTAATCCCTCAATTGTTCAATCGTTATCCCTCAATCTCTCAATCGTGATCCCTCAATCGTTCGTTATCCCTCAATCATTCAATCGTTATCCCTTAATCATTCAATCCCTCAATCGTTCAATCATTATCCCTCAATCGTTCCATTGTTATCCCTCAATTGTTTAATCGTTCAATCATTATTCCTCATGTAATCCCTCAATCGTTCAATCATTAACTCTCAATCGTTTAATCCCTCAACCCCTCAATCGTTTAATCATTTTCCATCAATCATTTAATCCCTCAATTGTTCAATCATTATCCCTAAATCGTTCAATACCTCAATCCCTCAATTCTTCAGTCATTATCCCTCAATTGTTTAATTGTTCAATCTTTATCCCTCAATTGTTTAATCCCTCAATTGTTCAATCGTTATCCCTCAATCGTTATCCCTCAATTGTTTAATCCCTAAATTGTTCAATCTTTATCCCTCAATAGTTTAATAATTTAATAGTTATCCCTCAATCATTCAATTGTTATCCCGCAATCATTCAATCGTTATCCCTCAATTGTTATCCCTCAATTGCTAATTCCTCAATTGTTCAGTCGTTATCCCTCAATCGTTTAATCGTTCAATCTTTATCCCTCAATTGTTTAATCCCTCAATTGTTCAATTGTTATCCCTCAATCGTTTAATCATTTAATAGTTATCCCTCAATCATTCAATCGTTATCCCTCAATCATTTAATCCCTCAATCTCTCAATCATTATCCCTCAATCGTTCAATCATTATCCCTTAATCATTCAATCCCTCAATCATTCAATCGTTATCATTCAATCATTATCTCTCAATCATTATCCCTCAATCGTTCCATTGTTAACCCTCAAGAGTTTAATCGTTCAATCATTATTCCTCATTTAATCCCTCAATTGTTCAATCATTAACTCTCAATCATTTAATCATTTTCCCTCAATAGTTTCCCTCAATCCTTTAATCCCTCAATCATTCAATCGTTATCCCTCAATCTTTATCCCTCAATCGTTTAATCATTCAATCTTTATCCCTCAATTGTTTAATCCCGCAATTGTTCAATCGTTATCCCTCAATCATTGAATCATTCAATTGTTATCCCTCAATCATTGAATCATTCAATCCCTTAATCGTTCAATCATTATCGCTCAATCGTTATCCCTCAATCATTCAATCGCTATCCCTCAATTGTTTAATCCCTCAATTGCTCAATCGTTATCCCTCAATCATTTAATCCCTCAATCTCTCAATCATTATCCCTCAATCGTTCAATCATTATCCCTTAATCATTCAATCCCTCAATCATTCAATCGTTATCATTCAATCATTATCCCTCAATCGTTCCATTGTTATCCCTCAAGAGTTTAATCGTTCAATCATTATTCCTCATTTAATCCCTCAATCGTTCAATCATTAACTCTCAATCATTTAATCATTTTCCCTCAATAGTTTTCCCTCAATCCTTTAATCCCTCAATCATTCAATCGTTATCCCTCAATCGTTATCCCTCAATCGATTAATCATTCAATCTTTATCCCTCAATTGTTTAATCCCGCAATTGTTCAATCGTTATCCCTCAATCATTTAATCATTCAATTGTTATCCCTCAATCGTTGAATCATTCAATCCCTTAATCGTTCAATCATTATCGCTCAATCGTTATCCCTCAATCATTCAATCGCTATCCCTCAATTGTTTAATCCCTCAATTGCTCAATCGTTATTCCTCAATGATTTAATCCCTCAATCATTCAATTGTTATCCCTCAATCGTTTAATCACTCAATTGTTCAATCGTTATCCCTCAATTGTTTAATCGTTCAATCTTTATCCCTCAATTGTTTAATCCCTCAATTGTTCAATCGTTATCCCTCAACCATTTAATCCCTCAATCGTTATCCCTCAATCATTCATTATCCCTCAATCGTTTAATCCTTCAAACATTATCGTTCAATAGTTATCCCTCAATCGTTCAATCCCTCAATTGTTCAGTCATCCCTCAATTGTTTAATCATTTAATAGTTATCCCTCAATCGTTCAATCATTATTCCTCCATCGTTCAATCATTATCCCTCAATTGTTTAATCATTCAATCTTTATCCCTCAATTGTTTAATCCCTCAATTCTTATACCTCAATCGTTTAATCGTTTAATAGTTATCCCTCAATCATTCAATCGTTATCCCTCAATCTCTCAATCATTATCCCTCAATCGTTCATTATCCCTCAATTGTTCAATCATTATCCCTTAATCGTTCAATCCCTCAATCATTCAATCGTTATCCCTCAAGAGTTTAATCGTTCAATCATTATTCCTCATTTAATCCCTCAATCGTTCAATCATTAACTCTCAATCATTTAATCATTTTCCCTCAATAGTTTTCCTTCAATCCTTTAATCCCTCAATCATTCAATCGTTATCCCTCAATCGTTATCCCTCAATCGTTTAATCATTCAATCTTTATCCCTCAATTGTTTAATCCCGCAATTGTTCAATTGTTATCCCTCAATCATTTAATCATTCAATTGTTATCCCTCAATCGTTGAATCGTTCAATCCTCAATCGTTCAATCATTATCCTCAATCAATATCCTCAATCATTCAATCGCTATCCTCAATTGTTTAACTCTCAATTGCTCAATCGCTATCCTCAATAGTTTAATCATTTAATAGTTATCCTCAATCATTCAATTGTTATCCCGCAATCATTCAATCGTTATACCTCAATTGTTTAATCCCTCAATCGTTCAATCCTTATCCCTCAAATGTTTAATCCCTCAATTGTTCAATCGTTATCCCTCAATCGTTTAATCGTTCAATCTTTATCCCTCAATTGTTTAATCCCTCAATTGTTCAATCGTTATCCCTCAACCATTTAATCCCTCAATCGTTATCCCTCAATTGTTCAGTCATCCCTCAATTGTTTAATCATTTAATAGTTATCCCTCAATCGTTCAATCATTATTCCTCAATCGTTCAATCATTATCCCTCAATCGTTTAATCGTTCAATCTTTATCCCTCAATTGTTTAATCCCTCAATTGTTATACCTCAATCATTTAATTGTTTAATAGTTATCCCTCAATCATTCAATCGTTATCCCTCAATCTCTCAATCATTATCCCTCAATCGTTCATTATCCCTCAATTGTTCAATCATATCCCTTAATCGTTCAATCCCTCAATCATTCAATCGTTATCATTCAACTTATCCCTCAACTATTATCTCCAATCGCTCCATTGTTATCCTCAAGAGTTTCAATCGCTCAATCATTATTCTTCATTAATCCCCAATTGTTCAATCATTAACCCTCAATCATTTAATCATCTTCCTCAATCGCTTAATCCTCAATCATTATCCCCAATTGTTCAATCGCTATACCTCAATTGTTTAATCGTTATCCTCTCAGTTCTGAATCATTATCCTCAATCATTTAATCCTCAGTCTCAATCGTTATCCCTCAATCGCTCGCTATCCTCAATCATTCAATCATTATCCCTTAATCGTTCAAATCGCTATCGCTCAATCATTATCCTCAATCATTCCATTGTTATCCTCAATTGTTTAATCGCTCAACGATTATTCCTCATTTAATCCTCAATCGTTCAATCATTAACTCTCAATTGTTTAATCCTCAATCGCTTTAATCATTTTCCTCAATAGTTTCCTCAATCGTTTAATCCTCAATCATTATTCCTCAATCATTCAATCTTATCCTCAATTGTTGAATCATTTAATAGTTATCCTCAATCATTCAATAGTTATTCCTCAATCATTCAATCGTTATCCTCAATCATTTAATCCTCAATCTCTCAATTGTTATCCTCAAACGTTCAATTTTATCCTCAATTGCTTGATCGTTCAATCATTTAATCATTCAATCGTTATCCCTCAATCATTGAATCGTTCAATCATTATCATTCAATCGTTATCCCTCAATCATTCAATCGTTATCCCTCAATTGTTTAATCCCTCAATTGTTCAATAGTTATCCCTCAATCGTTTAATCGTTTAATAGTTATTCCTCAATCATTCAATCGTTATCCCTCAATCATTCAATCGTTATCCCACAATCATTCAATCGTTATCCCTCAATCGTTATTCCTCAATCGTTCAATAGTTATCATTCAATCGTTATCGTTCAATCGTTATCCCTCAATCGTTTAATCCTTCAATCGTTATCCCTTAATCATTCAATGTTCAATCGTTATCCCTCATCCATTCAATCGTTATCTCGCAATCATTCAATTGTCATCTCTCAAGCATTTAATCGTTCAATCATTTAATCGTTCAATCATTATCCCTCAATCGTTTAATCCCTCAATCTCTCCCAATCGTTATCCCTCAAATGTTCAATCGTTATCCCTCAATCGTTGAATTGTTCAATCCCTCAATCGTTCAATTGTTATCGTTCAATCATTATCCCTCAATCGTTCAATCATTATCCCTCAATTGTTCAATCGTTATCCCTCAATCATTGAATTGTTCAATCCCTCAATCGTTCAATCGTTATCCCTCAATTTAATCCCTCAATCATTCAATCATTAACTCTCAATCATCTTAATCATTTTCCTCAATAGTTTCCTCAATCCTTTAATCCCCACCTTCTGACGCTCATCCTCAATCGCTATCCTCAATCGTTTAATCATTCAATCTTTATCCCTCAATTGTTTAATCCTGCAAATTGTTCAATTGTTATCCTCAATCATTTAATCATTCAATTGTTATCCTCAATCGTTGAATCATTCAATCCCTCAATCGTTCAATCATTATCGCTCAATCGTTATCCCTCAATCATTCAATCGCTATCCCTCAATTGTTTAATCCCTCAATTGCTCAATCGTTATCCCTCAATAGTTTAATCATTTAATAGTTATCCCTCAATCATTCAATTGTTATCCTGCAATCATTCAATCGTTATACCTCAATTGTTTAATCCCTCAATCGTTCAATCCTTATCCCTCAATCATTTAATCCCTCAATCGTTCAATTGTTATCCCTCAATCATTTAATCACTCAATTGTTCAATCGTTATCCCTCAATCGTTTAATCGTTCAATCTTTATCCCTCAATTGTTTAATCCCTCAATTGTTCAATCGTTATCCCTCAACCATTTAATCCCTCAATCGTTATCCCTCAATTGTTCAGTCATCCCTCAATTGTTTAATCATTTAATAGTTATCCCTCAATCGTTCAATCATTATTCCTCAATCGTTCAATCGTTATCCCTCAATCGTTTAATCATTCAATCTTTATCCTCAATTGTTTAATCCTCAATTGTTATTCCTCAATCATTTAATTGTTTAATAGTTATCCTCAATCATTCAATCATTATCCTCAATCTCTCAATCATTATCCCTCAATCGTTCATTATCCCTCAATTGTTCAATCATATCCCTTAATCGTTCAATCCCTCAATCATTCAATCGTTATCATTCAATCGTTATCCCTCAATCATTATCCCGCAATCGTTCCATTGTTATCCCTCAAGAGTTTAATCGTTCAATCATTATTCCTCATTTAATCCCTCAATCGTTCAATCATTAACTGCAATCATTTAATCATTTTCCCTCAATCGTTTAATCCCTCAATCGTTATCCCTCAATTGTTCAATCGTTATCCCTCAATTGTTTAATCGTTATCCCTCAATCGTTCTATCATTATCCCTCAATCATTTAATCCCTCAGTCTCTCAATCGTTATCCCTCAATCGTTCGTTATCCCTCAATCATTCAATCATTATCCCTTAATCGTTCAATCGTTATCGTTCAATCATTATCCCTCAATCATTCCATTATTATCCCTCAATTGCTTAATCGTTCAATGATTATTCCTCATTTTAATCCTCAATCGTTCAATCATTAACTCTCAATTGTTTAATCCCTCAATCGTTTAATCATTTTCCCTCAATAGTTTCCCTCAATCGTTTAATCCCTCAATCATTATTCCTCAATCGTTCAATCGTTATCCCTCAATTGTTAAATCATTTAATAGTTATCCCTCAATCATTCAATAGTTATTCCTCAATCATTCAATCGTTATCCCTCAATCATTTAATCCCTCAATCTCTCAATTGTTATCCCTCAAACGTTCAATTGTTATCCCTCAATTGCTTGATCGTTCAATCATTTAATCATTCAATCGTTATCCCTCAATCATTGAATCGTTCAATCATTATCATTCAATCGTTATCCCTCAATCATTCAATCGTTATCCCTCAATTGTTTAATCCCTCAATTGTTCAATAGTTATCCCTCAATCGTTTAATTGTTTAATAGTTATTCCTCAATCATTCAATCGTTATTCCTCAATCATTCAATCGTTATCCCTCAATCATTTAATCCCTCAATCTCTCAATTGTTATCCCTCAAACGTTCAATTGTTATCCCTCAATTGCTTAATCATTCAATCATTTAATCATTCAATCGTTATCCCTCAATCATTGAATCGTTCAATCATTATCATTCAATCGTTATCCCTCAATTGTTTAATCCCTCAATTGTTCAATAGTTATCCCTCAATCGTTTAATCATTTAATAGTTATTCCTCAATCATTCAATCGTTATCCCTCATCCATTCAATCGTTATCTCGCAATCATTCAATCGTCATCTCTCAAGCATTTAATCGTTCAATCATTTAATCGTTCAATCATTATCCCTCAATCGTTTAATCCCTCAATCTCGCCCAATCGTTATCCCTCAAATGTTCAATCATTATCCCTCAATCGTTGAATTGTTCAATCCCTCAATCGTTCAATTGTTATCGTTCAATCATTATCCCTCAATCGTTCAATCATTATCCCTCAATCGTTCAATCGTTATCCCTCAATTTAATCTCAATATTTCAATCATTAATCTCAATCATTTCAATCATTTTCCCCAACAGTTTCTCCTCAATCTTTAATCCTCAATCATTCAATCGCTATCCCTCAATCGTTATCCCTCAATCGTTTAATCATTCAATCTTTATCCTAAATTGTTTAATCCCAAATTGTTCAATTGTATCCCTCAATCATTTAATCATTCAATTGTTATCCTCAATCGCTGAATCATTCAATCCTCAATCGTTCAATCATTATCGTCAATCGTTATCCTCAATCATTCAATTGTTATCCCAATCATTCAATCATTATATCTCAATTGTTTAATCCCTCAATCGTTCAATCCTTATCCCTCAATCATTTAATCCCTCAATCGTTCAATTGTTATCCCTCAATCAGTTTAATCACTCAATTGTTCAATCGTTATCCCTCAATCGTTTAATCGTTCAATCTTTATCCCTCAATTGTTTAATCCCTCAATTGTTCAATCGTTATCCCTCAACCATTTAATCCCTCAATCGTTATCCCTCAATTGTTCAGTCATCCCTCAATTGTTTAATCATTTAATAGTTATCCCTCAATCGTTCAATCATTATTCCTCAACCGTTCAATCGTTATCCCTCAATCGTTCAATCTTTATCCCTCAATTGTTTAATCCCTCAATTGTTATACCTCAATCATTTAATTGTTTAATAGTTATCCCTCAATCATTCAATCATTATCCCTCAATCTCTCAATCATTATCCCTCAATCGTTCATTATCCCTCAATTGTTCAATCATATCCCTTAATCGTTCAATCCCTCAATCATTCAATCGTTATCATTCAATCGTTATCCCTCAATCATTATCCCGCAATCGTTCCATTGTTATCCCTCAAGAGTTTAATCGTTCAATCATTATTCCTCATTTAATCCCTCAATCGTTCAATCATTAACTCTCAATCATTTAATCATTTTCCCTCAATCGTTTAATCCTCAATCGCTATCCTCAATTGTTCAATCTGCATCCTCAATTGTTTAATCGTTATCCTCAATCGTTTCTATCATTATCCTCAATCATTTAATCCCCAGTCTCTCAATCGTTATCCTCAATCGTCGCTATCCTCAATCATTCAATCATTATCCTTAATCGTTCAATCGCTATCATTCAATCATTATCCTCAATCATTCCATTGTTATCCCCAATTGCTTAATCGCCAATGATTATTCCTCATTTAATCCTCAATTGCTCAATCATTAACTCTCAATTGTTTAATCCTCAATCGTTTAATCATTTTCCCTCAATAGTTTCCCTCAATCGTTTAATCCCTCAATCATTATTCCTCAATCGTTCAATCGTTATCCCTCAATTGTTGAATCATTTAATAGTTATCCCTCAATCGTTCAATCGTTATTCCTCAATCATTCAATCGTTATCCCTCAATCATTTAATCCCTCAATCTCTCAATTGTTATCCCTCAAACGTTCAATTGTTATCCCTCAATTGCTTAATTCTTCAATCATTTAATCATTCAATCGTTATCCCTCAATCATTGAATCGTTCAATCATTATCATTCAATCGTTATCCCTCAATCATTCAATCATTATCCCTCAATTGTTTAATCCCTCAATTGTTCAATAGTTATCCCTCAATCGTTTAATCGTTTAATAGTTATTCCTCAATCGTTCAATCGTTATTCTTCAATCATTCAATCATTATCCCTCAATCATTTAATCCCTCAATCTCTCAATTGTTATCCCTCAAACGTTCAATTGTTATCCCTCAATTGCTTAATCATTCAATCATTTAATTATTCAATCATTATCCCTCAATCATTGAATCGTTCAATCATTATCATTCAATCGTTATCCCTCAATCATTCAATCGTTATCCCTCAATTGTTTAATCCCTCAATTGTTCAATAGTTATCCCTCAATCGTTTAATCATTTAATAGTTATTCCTCAATCATTCAATCGTTATCCCTCAATCGTTCAATCGTTATCCCACAATCATTCAATCATTATCCCTCAATCATTTAATCCCTCAATCATTCAATCGTTATCCCTGATCGTTGAATCGTTCAATCCCTCAATCATTATTCCTCAATCGTTCAATACATTGTCTAATCGTTATCGTTCAATCGTATCTCATGAATCATTTAATCCTCAATCATTATCCTTAATCATTCAATGTTCAATCGTTATCCTCATCCATTCAATCGTTATCTCAATCATTCAATCATTATCTCTCAAGCATTTAATCGTTCAATCATTTAATCGTTCATTCATTATCCCTCAATCGTTTAATCCCTCAATCTCTCCCAATCGTTATCCCTCAAATCTTCAATCGTTATCCCTCAATCGTTGAATTGTTCAATCCCTCAATTGTTCAATTGTTATCGTTCAATCATTATCCCTCAATCGTTCAATCATTATTCCTCATTTAATCCCTCAATCTTTCAATCATTAACTCTCAATCATTTAATCATTTTCCCTCAATCCTTTAATCTCTCAATCATTCAATCGTTATCCCTCAATCATTATCCCTCAATCATTTAATCCCTCAGTCTCTCAATCGTTATCCCTCAATCGTTCATTATCCCTCAATCATTCAATCGTTATCCCTCAATCATTTAATCCCTCAATCATTCAATCATTATCCCCCGATCGTTGAATCATTCAATCCCTCAATCGTTATTCCTCAATCGTTCAATAGTTATTCAATCGTTATCATTCAATCGTTATCCCTCAATCGTTTAATCCCTCAATCGTTATCCCTTAATCATTCAATGTTCAATCGTTATCCCTCATCCATTCAATCGTTATCTCGCAATCATTCAATCATTATCTCTCAAGCATTTAATCATTCAATCATTTAATCGTTCAATCTCTCCCAATCGTTATCCCTCAAATGTTCAATCGTTATCCCTCAATCGTTGAATTGTTCAATCCCTCAATCGTTCAATTGTTATCGTTCAATCATTATCCCTCAATCGTTCAATCATTATCCCTCAATTGTTCAATCGTTATCCCTCAATCATTGAATCGTTAAATCATTATCATTCAATCGTTATCCCTCAATCATTCAATCGTTATCCCTCAATTGTTTAATCCCTCAATTGTTCAATAGTTATCCTCAATCGCTTAATCGTTATCCTCAATCATTTAATCCCTCAATCATTCAATCGCTATCCTCAACGCTGAATCATTCAATCCTCAATCGTTATTCCTCAATCGTTCAATCGTTATCCTCAATCATTCAATCGCTATCCCACAATCATTCAATCATTATCCTCAATCATTTAATCCTCAATCATTCAATCGTTATCCCTCTAACGTTGAATCGTTCAATCCCTCAATCGTTATTCCTCAATCGTTCAATAGTTATCATTCAATCGTTATCGTTCAATCACTATCCCTCAATCGTTTAATCCCTCAATTGTTATCCCCTAATCATTCAATGTTCAATTGTTATCCCTCATCCATTCAATCGTTATCTCGCAATCATTCAATCGTCATCTCTCAAGCATTTAATCATTCAATTAATCTAATCATTCATTCATCCTCAACGTTTAATCCTCAATCTCTCCCAATCGTTATCCTCAAATGTTCAATCGTTATCCCTCAATCGTTGAATTGTTCAATCCCTCAATCGTTCAATTGTTATCGTTCAATCATTATCCCTCAATCGTTCAATCATTATCCCTCAATTGTTCAATCGTTATCCCTCAATCATTGAATTGTTCAATCCCTCAATCGTTCAATCGTTATCATTCAATCATTATCCCTCAATCGTTCACTCATTATCCCTCAATCGTTCAATCGTTATCCCTCAATTTAATCCCTCAATCATTCAATCATTAACTCTCAATCATTTAATCATTTTCCCTCAATAGTTTTCCCTCAATCCTTTAATCCCTCAATCATTCAATCGTTATCCCTCAATCATTATCCCTCAATCATTTAATCATTCAATCTTTATCCCTCAATTGTTTAATCCTGCAATTGTTCAATTGTTATCCCTCAATCATTTAATCATTCAATTGTTATCCCTCAATCATTGAATCGTTCAATCCCTCAATCGTTCAATCATTATCGCTCAATCGTTATCCCTCAATCATTCAATCGCTATCCCTCAATTGTTTAATCCCTCAATTGCTCAATCGTTATCCCTCAATAGTTTAATCATTTAATAGTTATCCCTCAATCATTCAATTGTTATCCTGCAATCATTCAATCATTATATCTCAATTGTTTAATCCCTCAATCGTTCAATCCTTATCCCTCAATCATTTAATCCCTCAATCGTTCAATTGTTATCCCTCAATCGTTTAATCACTCAATTGTTCAATCGTTATCCCTCAATTGTTTAATCCCTCAATTGTTCAATCGTTATCCCTCAACCATTTAATCCCTCAATCGTTATCCCTCAATTGTTCAGTCATCCCTCAATTGTTTAATCATTTAATAGTTATCCCTCAATCGTTCAATCATTATTCCTCAATCGTTCAATCGTTATCCCTCAATCGTTTAATCGTTCAATCTTTATCCCTCAATTGTTTAATCCCTCAATTGTTATACCTCAATCATTTAATTGTTTAATAGTTATCCATCAATCATTCAATCGTTATCCCTCAATCTCTCAATCATTATCCCTCAATTGTTCAATCGTTATCCCTCAATCATTGAATCGTTAAATCATTATCATTCAATCGTTATCCCTCAATCATTCAATCGTTATCCCTCAATTGTTTAATCCCTCAATTGTTCAATAGTTATCCCTCAATCGTTTAATCGTTATCCCTCAATCATTTAATCCCTCAATCATTCAATCGTTATCCCTCGAACGTTGAATCATTCAATCCCTCAATCGTTATTCCTCAATCGTTCAATCGTTATCCCTCAATCATTCAATCGTTATCCCACAATCATTCAATCATTATCCCTCAATCATTTAATCCCTCAATCATTCAATCGTTATCCCTCGAACGTTGAATCGTTCAATCCCTCAATCGTTATTCCTCAATCGTTCAATAGTTATCATTCAATCGTTATCGTTCAATCGTTATCCCTCAATCGTTTAATCCCTCAATTGTTATCCCTTAATCATTCAATGTTCAATTGTTATCCCTCATCCATTCAATCGTTATCTCGCAATCATTCAATCGTCATCTCTCAAGCATTTAATCATTCAATCATTTAATCATTCATTCATTATCCCTCAATCGTTTAATCCCTCAATCTCTCCCAATCGTTATCCCTCAAATGTTCAATCGTTATCCCTCAATCGTTGAATTGTTCAATCCCTCAATCGTTCAATTGTTATCGTTCAATCATTATCCCTCAATCGTTCAATCATTATCCCTCAATTGTTCAATCGTTATCCCTCAATCATTGAATTGTTCAATCCCTCAATCGTTCAATCGTTATCATTCAATCATTATCCCTCAATCGTTCACTCATTATCCCTCAATCGTTCAATCGTTATCCCTCAATTTAATCCCTCAATCATTCAATCATTAACTCTCAATCATTTAATCATTTTCCCTCAATAGTTTTCCCTCAATCCTTTAATCCCTCAATCATTCAATCGTTATCCCTCAATCATTATCCCTCAATCATTTAATCATTCAATCTTTATCCCTCAATTGTTTAATCCTGCAATTGTTCAATTGTTATCCCTCAATCATTTAATCATTCAATTGTTATCCCTCAATCATTGAATCGTTCAATCTCTCAATCGTTCAATCATTATCGCTCAATCGTTATCCTCAATCATTCAATCGCTATCCTCAATTGTTTAATCCTCAATTGCTCAATCGTTATCCTCAATAGTTTAATCATTTAATAGTTATCCTCAATCATTCAATTGTTATCCTAATATTCATTCAATATATCTCAATTGTTTAATCCTCAATCGTTCAATCCTTATCCTCAATCATTTAATCCTCAATCGTCAATTGTTATCCTCAATCGTTTAATCACCAATTGTTCAATCGTTATCCCTCAATTGTTTAATCCCTCAATTGTTCAATCGTTATCCCTCAACCATTTAATCCCTCAATCGTTATCCCTCAATTGTTCAGTCATCCCTCAATTGTTTAATCATTTAATAGTTATCCCTCAATCGTTCAATCATTATTCCTCAATCGTTCAATCGTTATCCCTCAATCGTTTAATCGTTCAATCTTTATCCCTCAATTGTTTAATCCCTCAATTGTTATACCTCAATCATTTAATTGTTTAATAGTTATCCATCAATCATTCAATCGTTATCCCTCAATCTCTCAATCATTATCCCTCAATCGTTCATTATCCTCAATTGTTCAATCATTATCCTCAATTGTTCAATTGTTATCCTCAATCATTGAATTGTTCAATCCTCAATCGTTCAATCGTTATCGTCCAATCTCATCCTCAATCGTTCAATAATTATCCTCAATCACTCAATCGTTATCCTCAATTTAATCCCCTCAATTGTTCAATCGTTATCCTCAATCATTCCATTTTATCCCCAATTGCTTAATCGTTCAATAGATTATTCTCATTTAATCCCTCAATCGTTCAATCATTAACTCTCAATTGTTTAATCCCTCAATCGTTTAATCATTTTCCCTCAATAGCTTCCCTCAATCATTTAATCCCTCAATCATTATCCCTCAATCGTTCATTATCCCTCAATTGTTCAATCATATCCCTTAATCGTTCAATCCCTCAATCATTCAATCGCTATCATTCAATCGTTATCCCTCAATCATTATCCCTCAATCGTTCCATTGTTATCCCTCAAGAGTTTAATCGTTCAATCATTATTCCTCATTTAATCCCTCAATCGTTCAATCATTAACTCTCAATCATTTAATCATTTTCCCTCAATCGTTTAATCCCTCAATCGTTATCCCTCAATTGTTCAATCGTTATCCCTCAATTGTTTAATCGTTATCCCTCAATCGTTCTATCATTATCCCTCAATCATTTAATCCCTCAGTCTCTCAATCGTTATCCCTCAATCGTTCGTTATCCCTCAATCATTCAATCATTATCCCTTAATCGTTCAATCGTTATCGTTCAATCATTATCCCCAATCATTCCATTGTTATTCCTCAATTGCTTAATCGCTCAATGATTATTCCTCATTTAATCCTCAATCGTTCAATCATTAACTCTCAATTGTTTAATCCTCAATCGTTTAATCATTTCCTCAATAGTTTCCCTCAATCGTTTAATCTCCTCAATCATTATTCCTCAATCATTCAATCGTTATCCCTCAATTGTTGAATCATTTAATAGTTATCCCTCAATCATTCAATAGTTATTCCTCAATCATTCAATCGTTATCCCTCAATCATTTAATCCCTCAATCTCTCAATTGTTATCCCTCAAACGTTCAATTGTTATCCCTCAATTGCTTGATCGTTCAATCATTTAATCATTCAATCGTTATCCCTCAATCATTGAATCGTTCAATCATTATCATTCAATCGTTATCCCTCAATCATTCAATCGTTATCCCTCAATTGTTTAATCCCTCAATTGTTCAATAGTTATCCCTCAATCGTTTAATAGTTATTCCTCAATCATTCAATCGTTATCCCTCAATCGTTCAATCATTATCCCACAATCATTCAATCGTTATCCCTCAATCATTTAATCCCTCAATCATTCAATCGTTATCCCTCGATCGTTGAATCGTTCAATCCCTCAATCGTTATTCCTCAATCGTTCAATAGTTATCATTCAATCATTATCGTTCAATCATTATCCCTCAATCGTTTAATCCCTCAATTGTTATCCCTTAATCATTCAATGTTCAATTGTTATCCCTCATCCATTCAATCGTTATCTCGCAATCATTCAATCATTATCTCTCAAGCATTTAATCGTTCAATCATTTAATCGTTCAATCATTATCCCTCAATCGTTTAATCCCTCAATCTCTCCCAATCGTTATCCCTCAAATGTTCAATCGTTATCCCTCAATCGTTGAATTGTTCAATCCCTCAGTCGTTCAATTGTTATCATTCAATCATTATCCCTCAATCGTTCAATCATTATCCCTCAATTGTTCAATCATTATCCCTCAATCGTTCAATCATTATCCCTCAATAGTTCAATCGTTATCCCTCAATTTAATCCCCCAATCGTTCAATCATTATCCCTCAATCATTCCATTTTTATCCCTCAATTGCTTAATCATTCAATGATTATTCCTCATTTAATCCCTCAATCATTCAATCATTAACTCTCAATTGTTTAATCCCTCAATCCCTCAATCGTTTAATCATTTTCCCTCAATAGTTTCCCTCAATCGTTTAATCCCTCAATCATTATCCCTCAATCGTTCAATCGCTATCCCTCAATTGTTCAATCATTTAATAGTTATCCCTCAATCATTCAATCGTTATCCCTCAATCATTCCATTGTTATCCCTCAATTGCTTAATCGTTCAATGATTATTTGTCATTTAATCCCTCAATCATTCAATCATTAACTCTCAATTGTTTAATCCCTCAATCGTTTACTCATTTTCCCTCAATAGCTTCCCTCAATCATTTAATCCCTCAATCATTATCCCTCAATCGTTCAATCATTATCCCACAATCATTCAACCGTTATGCCTCAATCATTTAATCCTTCAATCGTTCAATCATTATCCCTCAATCGTTAAAACGTTCAGTCCTTCAATCGTTACCGTTCAATCATTATCCCTCAATCGTTATCCCTCAATTGTTTAATCCCTAAATTGTTCAATCGTTATCCCTCAATCATTTCATCATTTAATAGTTATCCCTCAATCGTTCAATCGTTATTCCTCAATCGTTCAATCATTATCCCTCAATCGTTCAATCATTATCCCGCAATCACTCAATCGTTATCCCTCAATCGTTTAATCCCTCAAATGTTCAATCATTATCCCTCAATTGTTTAATCCCTCAATCTCTCTCAATTTTTTAATAGTTCAATAGTTCAATTGTTTAATCATTCAATCGTTATCCCTCAATTGTTGAATCATTCAATCCCTCAATCGTTCAATCGTTATTCCTCAATCGTTCAATCGTTATCCCTCAATTGTTTAATCCTTCAATTGTTCAATCGTTATTCCCTCAATCGTTCAATCGTTATTCCTCAATCATTTAATCATTCAATCGTTTAATCATTCAATCGTTATCCCACAATCATTCAATCGTTATGCCTCAATCATTGAATCGTTATCCCTTAATCACTCAATCCTTCATTCAATCATTATCGTTCAACCGTTATCCCTCAATTGTTTAATCTTTCAATCGTTATCCCTCAATTGTTTAATCCTTCAATTGTTCAATTGTTATCCCTCAATCGTTTAATCATTTAATAGTTATCCCTCAATCATTCAATTATTATCCCTCAATCATTTAATCCCTCAATCTCTCAATCATTATCCCTCAATCGTTCAATCATTATCCCTTAATCATTCAATCCCTCAATCATTCAATCGTTATCATTCAATCATTATCCCTCAATCATTATCCCTCAATCGTTCCATTGTTATCCCTCAAGAGTTTAACCATTCAATCATTATTCCTCATTTAATCCCTCAATCTTTCAATCATTAACTCTCAATCATTTAATCATTTTCCCTCAATCCTTTAATCCCTCAATCATTCAATCGTTATCCCTCAATCATTATCCCTCAATCGTCCGTTATCCCTCAATCATTCAATCATTATCCCTTAATCGTTCAATCGTTATCGTTCAATCATTATCCCTCAATCATTCCATTATTATCCCTCAATTGCTTAATCGTTCAATGATTATTCCTCATTTAATCCCTCAATCATTCAATCATTAACTCTCAATTGTTTAATCCCTCAATCGTTTAATCATTTTCCCTCAATAGTTTCCCTCAATCGTTTAATCCCTCAATCATTATTCCTCAATCGTTCAATTGTTATCCCTCAATTGTTGAATCATTTAATAGTTATTCCTCAATCGTTCAATTGTTATTCCTCAATCATTCAATCGTTATCCCTCAATCATTTAATCCCTCAATCTCTCAATTGTTATCCCTCAAACGTTCAATTGTTATCCCTCAATTGCTTAATTGTTCAATCATTTAATCATTCAATCGTTATCCCTCAATCATTGAATCGTTCAATCATTATCATTCAATCGTTATCCCTCAATCATTCAATCGTTATCCCTCAATTGTTTAATCCCTCAATTGTTCAATAGTTATCCCTCAATCGTTTAATCGTTTAATAGTTATTCCTCAATCGTTCAATCGTTATTCTTCAATCATTCAATCGTTATCCCTCAATCATTTAATCCCTCAATCTCTCAATTGTTATCCCTCAAACGTTCAATTGTTATCCCTCAATTGCTTAATCATTCAATCATTTAATTATTCAATCGTTATCCCTCAATCATTGAATCGTTAAATCATTATCATTCAATCGTTATCCCTCACTCATTCAATCGTTATCCCTCGATCGTTGAATCGTTCAATCCCTCAATCGTTATTCCTCAATCGTTCAATAGTTATTCAATCGTTATCGTTCAATCATTATCCCTCAATCGTTTAATCCCTCAATCGTTATCCCTTAATCATTCAATGTTCAATCATTATCCCTCATCCATTCAATCGTTATCTCAATCATTCAATCGCTATCTCAAGCATTTAATCGCTCAATCATTTAATCGCTCAATTCCTCCCAATCGTTATCCTCAAATGTTCAATCGTTATCCCTCAATCGCTGAATTGTTCAACTTCAATCATTCAATTGTTATCGTTTCAATCATTATCCTCAATCATTCAATCATTATCCCTCAATTGTTCAATCGCTATCCCCAATCATTGAATTGTTCAATCCTCAATCGCTCAATCGCTATCGCTCAATCATTATCCTCAATCGCTCAATCATTATCCCTCAATTGTTCAATCATTATCCTCAATCATTGAATTGTTCAATCCTCAATCGTTCAATCGTTATCGTTCAATCATTATCCCTCAATCGTTCAATCATTTCCTCAATCGTTCAATCATTATCCTCAATCGCTCAATCTTATCCCTCAATTTAATCCTCAATCGCTCAATCGTTATCCTCAATCATTCCATTTTATCCTCAATTGTTTAATCGTTCAATGATTATTCCTTATTTAATCCTCAATCGTTCAATCATTAACTCTCATTGTTTAATCCTCAATCGTTTAATCATTTTCCTTACAGCTTCCCTCAACTATTAATCCTCAATCATTATCCTCTAATCGCTCAATCGTTATCCTACAATCATTCAACCGTTATGCCTCAATCATTTAATCCCTCAATCGTTCAATCATTATCCCTCAATCATTATCCCTCAATTGTTTAATCCCTAAATTGTTCAATTGTTATTCCTCAATCGTTTCATCATTTAATAGTTATCCCTCAATCGTTCAATCGTTATTCCTCAATCGTTCAATCGTTATCCCTCAATTGTTTAATCCTTCAATTGTTCAATTGATATTCCCTCAATCGTTCAATCATTATTCCTCAATCATTTAATCATTCAATCATTTAATCATTCAATTGTTATCCCACAATCATTCAATCGTTATGCCTCAATCATTTAATCCCTCAATCTCTCAATTGTTATCCCTCAAACGTTCAATTGTTATCCCTCAATTGCTTAATCGTTCAATCATTTAATCATTCAATCGTTATCCCTCAATCATTGAATCGTTCAATCATTATCATTCAATCGTTATCCCTCAATTGTTTAATCCCTCAATTGTTCAATAGTTATCCCTCAATCGTTTAATCGTTTAATAGTTATTCCTCAATCATTCAATCGTTATCCTCAATCATTCAATCATATCCTACAATCATTCAATCGTTATCCTCAATCATTTAATCCCTCAATCATTCAATCGTTATCTCTATCGTTGAATCGCTTCAATCCTCAATCGTTATTCCTCAATCGTTCAATAGTTATCATTCAATCGTTATCGTTCAATTGTTATCCCTCAATCGTTTAATCCCTCAATCGTTATCCCTTAATCATTCAATGTTCAATCGTTATCCCTCATCCATTCAATCGTTATCTCACAATCATTCAATCGTCATCTCTCAAGCATTTAATCGTTCAATCATTTAATTGTTCAATCATTATCCCTCAATCGTTTAATCCCTCAATCTCTCCCAATCGTTATCCCTCAAATGTTCAATCATTATCCCTCAATCGTTGAATTGTTCAATCCCTCAATCGTTCAATTGTTATCGTTCAATCATTATCCCTCAATCGTTCAATCATTATCCCTCAATTGTTCAATCGTTATCCCTCAATAGTTTTCCCTCAATCCTTTAATCCCTCAATCATTCAATCGTTATCCCTCAATCGTTATCCCTCAATCGTTTAATCATTCAATCTTTATCCCTCAATTGTTTAATCCCACAATTGTTCAATTGTTATCCCTCAATCATTTAATCATTCAATTGTTATCCCTCAATCGTTGAATCGTTCAATCCCTCAATCGTTCAATCATTATCGCTCAATCGTTATCCCTCAATCATTCAATCGCTATCCCTCAATTGTTTAATCCCTCAATTGCTCAATCGTTATCCCTCAATCATTTAATCCCTCAATCTCTCAATTGTTATCCCTCAAACATTCAATTGTTATCCCTCAATTGCTTAATCGTTCAATCATTTAATCATTCAATCGTTATCCCTCAATCATTGAATCGTTCAATCATTATCATTCAATCATTATCCCTCAATCATTCAATCGTTATCCCTCAATTGTTTAATCCCTCAATTGTTCAATAGTTATCCCTCAATTGTTTAATCGTTTAATAGTTATTCCTCAATCATTCAATCGTTATCCCTCAATCGTTCAATCATTATCCCACAATCATTCAATCGTTATCCCTCAATCATTTAATCCCTCAATCATTCAATCGTTATCCCTCGATCGTTGAATCATTCAATCCCTCAATCGTTATTCCTCAATCGTTCAATAGTTATCATTCAATCGTTATCATTCAATCATTATCCCTCAATCGTTTAATCCCTCAATTGTTATCCCTTAATCATTCAATGTTCAATTGTTATCCCTCATCCATTCAATCGTTATCTCACAATCATTCAATCATTATCTCTCAAGCATTTAATCGTTCAATCATTTAATCGTTCAATCATTATCCCTCAATCATTTAATCCCTCAATCTCTCCCAATCGTTATCCCTCAAATGTTCAATCGTTATCCCTCAATCGTTGAATTCTTCAATCCCTCAGTTGTTCAATTGTTATCGTTCAATCATTATCCCTCAATCGTTCAATCATTATCCCTCAATTGTTCAATCGTTATCCCTCAATCATTGAATTGTTCAATCCCTCAATCGTTCAATCGTTATCGTTCAATCATTATCCCTCAATCGTTCAATCATTATCCCTCAATCGTTCAATCGTTATCCCTCAATTTAATCCCTCAATCGTTCAATCGTTATCCCTCAATCATTCCATTTTTATCCCTCAATTGCTTAATCGTTCAATGATTATTCCTCATTTAATTCCTCAATCATTCAATCATTAACTCTCAATTGTTTAATCCCTCAATCCCTCAATCGTTTAATCATTTTCCCTCAATAGTTTCCCTCAATCGTTTAATCCCTCAATCATTATCCCTCAATCGTTCAATCGTTATCCCTCAATTGTTCAATCATTTAATAGTTATCCCTCAATCATTCAATCGTTATCCCTCAATCATTCCATTGTTATCCCTCAATTGCTTAATCGTTCAATGATTATTTCTCATTTAATCCCTCAATCATTAAATCATTATCCCCCGATCGTTGAATCGTTCAATCCCTCAATCGTTATTCCTCAATCGTTCAATAGTTATTCAATCGTTATCGTTCAATCATTATCCTCAATCGCTAATCTCAATCGTTATCCCTTAATCATTCAATGTCAATCGTTATCCTCATCCATTCAATCGTTATCTCGCAATCATTCAATCGTTATCTCCTAGCATTTAATCGTTCTCAATCATTTAATCGTTCAATCTCCCAATCGTTATCCCTCAAATGTTCAATCGCTATCCTCAATCGTTGAATTGTTCTAACTTCAATCGTTCAATTGTTATCGTTCAATCATTATCCTCAATCATTCAATCATTATCCCTCAATTGTTCAATCGCTATCCTCAATCATTGAATTGTTCAATCCTCAATCGTTTCAATCGTTATCGCTCAATCATTCCTCAACGTTCAATCATTATCCTCAATCGTCTCAATCGCTATCCTCAATTTAATCCCCAATCGTTCAATCGTTATCCTCAATCATTCCATTTTATCCCCAATTGTTAATCGTTCAATGATTATTCCTCATTAATCCTCAATCATTCAATCATTAACTCTCAATTGTTTAATCCCTCAATCCTCAATCGTTTAATCATTTTCCTCAATAGTTTCCCTCAATCGCTTAATCCCTCAATCATTATCCCTCAATCGTTCAATCGTTATCCCTCAATTGTTCAATCATTTAATAGTTATCCCTCAATCATTCAATCGTTATCCCTCAATCATTCCATTGTTATCCCTCAATTGCTTAATCGTTCAATGATTATTTCTCATTTAATCCCTCAATCATTCAATCATTATCCCTCGATCGTTGAATTGTTCAATCCCTCAATCGTTATTCCTCAATCGTTCAATAGTTATTCAATCGTTATAGTTCAATCATTATCCCTCAATCGTTTAATCCCTCAATCGTTATCCCTTAATCATTCAATGTTCAATCGTTATCCCTCATCCATTCAATCGTTATCTCACAATCATTCAATCATTATCTCTCAAGCATTTAATCGTTCAATCATTTAATCGTTCAATCTCTCCCAATCGTTATCCCTCAAATGTTCAATCGTTATTCCTCAATCGTTGAATTGTTCAATCCCTCAATCATTCAATTGTTATCGTTCAATCATTATCCCTCAATCGTTCAATCATTATCCCTCAATTGTTCAATCGTTATCCCTCAATCATTGAATTGTTCAATCCCTCAATCGTTCAATCGTTATCGTTCAATCATTATCCCTCAATCGTTCAATCATTATCCCTCAATTGTTCAATCGTTATCCCTCAATCATTGAATTGTTCAATCCCTCAATCATTATCGTTCAATCATTATCCCTCAATCGTTCAATCATTATCCCTCAATCGTTCAATCGTTATCCCTCAATTTAATCCCTCAATCATTCAATCGTTATCCCTCAATCATTCCATTTTTATCCCACAATTGCTTAATCGTTCAATGATTATTCCTCATTTAATCCCTCAATCGTTCAATCATTAACTCTCAATTGTTTAATCCCTCAATCGTTTAATCATTTTCCCTCAATAGCTTCCCTCAATCATTTAATCCCTCAATCATTATCCCTCAATCGTTCAATTGTTATCCCACAATCATTCAACTGTTATGCCTCAATCATTTAATCCCTCAATCGTTCAATCATTATCCCTCAATCGTTGAAACGTTCAGTCCCTCAATCGTTATCGTTCAATCATTATCCCTCAATCGTTATCCCTCAATTGTTTAATCCCTAAATTGTTCAATTGTTATCCCTCAATCGTTTCATCATTTAATAGTTATCCCTCAATCGTTCAATCGTTATTCCTCAATCATTCAATCGTTATCCCTCAATTGTTTAATCCTTCAATTGTTCAATTGATATTCCCTCAATCGTTCAATCATTATTCCTCAATCATTTAATCATTCAATCGTTTAATCATTCAATCGTTATCCCACAATCATTCAATCGTTATGCCTCAATCATTTAATCCCTCAATCTCTCAATTGTTATCCCTCAAACGTTCAATTGTTATCCCTCAATTGCTTAATCATTCAATCATTTAATCATTCAATCGTTATCCCTCAATCATTGAATCGTTCAATCATTATCATTCAATCGTTATCCCTCAATTGTTTAATCCCTCAATTGTTCAATAGTTATCCCTCAATCATTTAATCGTTTAATAGTTATTCCTCAATCATTCAATCGTTATCCCTCAATCGTTCAATCATTATCCCACAATCATTCAATCGTTATCCCTCAATCATTTAATCCCTCAATCATTCAATCGTTATCCCTCGATCGTTGAATCGTTCAATCCCTCAATCGTTATTCCTCAATCGTTCAATAGTTATCATTCAATCGTTATCGTTCAATCATTATCCCTCAATCGTTTAATCCCTCAATTGTTATCCCTTAATCATTCAATGTTCAATTGTTATCCCTCATCCATTCAATCGTTATCTCGCAATCATTCAATCATTATCTCTCAAGCATTTAATCGTTCAATCATTTAATCGTTCAATCATTATCCCTCAATCGTTTAATCCCTCAATCTCTCCCAGTCGTTATCCCTCAAATGTTGAATCGTTATCCCTCAATCGTTGAATTGTTCAATCCCTCAGTCGTTCAATTGTTATCGTTCAATCATTATCCCTCAATCGTTCAATCATTATCCCTCAATCATTCAATCGTTATCCCTCAATTTAATCCCTCAATCATTCAATCGTTATTCCTCAATCATTCAATCGTTATCCCTCAATCATTTAATCCCTCAATCTCTCAATTGTTATCCCTCAAACGTTCAATTGTTATCCCACAATTGCATAATCATTCAATCATTTAATTATTCAATCGTTATCCCTCAATCATTGAATCGTTAGATCATTATCATTCAATCGTTATCCCTCAATCATTCAATCGTTATCCCTCAATTGTTTAATCCCTCAATTGTTCAATAGTTATCCCTCAATCGTTTAATCGTTTAATAGTTATTCCTCAATCATTCAATCATTATCCCTCAATCGTTCAATCGTTATCCCACAATCATTCAATCGTTATCCCTCAATCATTTAATCCCTCAATCATTCAATCGTTTTCCCTCGATCGTTGAATCATTCAATCCCTCAATCATTATTCCTCAATCGTTCAATAGTTATCATTCAATCGTTATCATTCAATCATTATCCCTCAATCGTTTAATCCCTCAATCATTATCCCTTAATCATTCAATGTTCAATCGTTATCCCTTATCCATTCAATCGTTATCTCGCAATCATTCAATCGTTATCTCTCAAGCATTTAATCGTTCAATCATTTAATCGTTCAATCATTATCCCTCAATCGTTTAATCCCTCAATCTCTCCCAATCGTTATCCCTCAAATGTTCAATCGTTATCCCTCAATCGTTGAATTGTTCAATCCCTCAATCGTTCAATTGTTATCGTTCAATCATTATCCCTCAATCGTTCAATCATTATTCCTCATTTAATCCCTCAATCTTTCAATCATTAACTCTCAATCATTTAATCATTTTCCCTCAATCCTTTAATCCCTCAATCATTCAATCGTTATCCCTCAATCATTATCCCTCAATCATTTAATCCCTCAGTCTCTCAATCGTTATCCCTCAATTGTTCATTATCCCTCAATCATTCAATCGTTATCCCTCAATCATTTAATCCCTCAATCATTCAATCATTATCCCTCAATCGTTGAATCGTTCAATCCCTCAATCGTTATTCCTCAATCGTTCAATAGTTATTCAATCGTTATCGTTCAATCGTTATCCCTCAATCATTTAATCCCTCAATCGTTATCCCTTAATCATTCAATGTTCAATCGTTATCCCTCATCCATTCAATCGTTATCTCGCAATCATTCAATCGTTATCTCTCAAGCATTTAATCATTCAATCATTTAATCGTTCAATCTCTCCCAATCGTTATCCCTCAAATGTTCAATCGTTATCCCTCAATCGTTATTGTTCAATCCCTCAATCGTTCAATTGTTATTGTTCAATCATTATCCCTCAATTGTTCAATCATTATCCCTCAATTGTTCAATCGTTATCCCTCAATCATTGAATCGTTAAATCATTATCATTCAATCGTTATCCCTCAATCATTCAATCGTTATCCCTCAATTGTTTAATCCCTCAATTGTTCAATAGTTATCCCTCAATCATTTAATCGTTTAATAGTTATTCCTCAATCATTCAATCGTTATCCCTCAATCGTTCAATCGTTATCCCACAATCATTCAATCGTTATCCCTCAATCATTTAATCCCTCAATCATTCAATCGTTATCCCTCGATCGTTGAATCGTTCAATCCCTCAATCATTATTCCTCAATCGTTCAATAGTTATCATTCAATCGTTCAATCATTATCCCGCAATCACTCAATCGTTATCCCTCAATCGTTTAATCCCTCAAATGTTCAATCATTATCCCTCAATTGTTTAATCCCTCAATCTCTCTCAATTGTTTAATAGTTCAATCGTTCAATTGTTTAATCATTCAATCGTTATCCCTCAATTGTTGAATCATTCAATCCCTCAATCGTTCAATCGTTATTCCTCAATCGTTCAATCGTTATCCCTCAATTGTTTAATCCTTCAATTGTTCAATCGTTATTCCCTCAATCGTTCAATCGTTATTCCTCAATCATTTAATCATTCAATCGTTTAATCATTCAATCGTTATCCCACAATCATTCAATCGTTATGCCTCAATCATTGAATCGTTATCCCTTAATCGCTCAATCCTTCATTCAATCATTATCATTCAACCGTTATCCCTCAATTGTTTAATCTTTCAATCGTTATCCCTCAATTGTTTAATCCTTCAATTGTTCAATTGTTATCCCTCAATCGTTTAATCGTTTAATAGTTATCCCTCAATCATTCAATCGTTATCCCTCAATCATTTAATCCCTCAATCTCTCAATCATTATCCCTCAATCGTTCAATCATTATCCCTTAATCATTCAATCCCTCAATCATTCAATCATTATCATTCAATCATTATCCCTCAATCATTATCCCTCAATCGTTCCATTGTTATCCCTCAAGAGTTTAACCATTCAATCATTATTCCTCATTTAATCCCTCAATCTTTCAATCATTAACTCTCAATCATTTAATCATTTTCCCTCAATCCTTTAATCCCTCAATCATTCAATCGTTATCCCTCAATCATTATCCCTCAATCATTTAATCCCTCAGTCTCTCAATCATTATCCCTCAATCATTCGTTATCCCTCAATCATTCAATCATTATCCCTTAATCGTTCAATCGTTATCGTTCAATCATTATCCCTCAATCATTCCATTGTTATCCCTCAATTGCTTAATCGTTCAATGATTATTCCTCATTTAATCCCTCAATCGTTCAATCATTAACTCTCAATTGTTTAATCCCTCAATCGTTTAATCATTTTCCCTCAATAGTTTCCCTCAATCGTTTAATCCCTCAATCATTATTCCTCAATCGTTCAATCGTTATCCCTCAATTGTTGAATCATTTAATAGTTATCCCTCAATCGTTCAATCATTATTCCTCAATCATTCAATCGTTATCCCTCAATCATTTAATCCCTCAATCTCTCAATTGTTATCCCTCAAACGTTCAATTGTTATCCCTCAATTGCTTAATTGTTCAATCATTTAATCATTCAATCGTTATCCCTCAATCATTGAATCGTTCAATCATTATCATTCAATGGTTATCCCTCAATCATTCAATCGTTATCCCTCAATTGTTTAATCCCTCAATTGTGCAATAGTTATCCCTCAATCGTTTAATCGTTTAATAGTTATTCCTCAATCGTTCAATCGTTATTCCTCAATCATTCAATCGTTATCCCTCAATCATTTAATCCCTCAATCTCTCAATTGTTATCCCTCAAACGTTCAATTGTTATCCCTCAATTGCTTAATCATTCAATCATTTAATTATTCAATCGTTATCCCTCAATCATTGAATCGTTAAATCATTATCATTCAATCGTTATCCCTCAATTGTTTAATCCCTCAATTGTTCAATAGTTATCCCTCAATCGTTTAATCGTTTAATAGTTATTCCTCAATCATTCAATCGTTATCCCTCAATCGTTCAATTGTTATCGTTCAATCATTATCCCTCAATCGTTCAATCATTATCCCTCAATTGTTCAATCGTTATCCCTCAATCATTGAATTGTTCAATCCCTCAATCGTTCAATTGTTATCGTTCAATCATTATCCCTCAATCGTTCAATCATTATCCCTCAATTGTTCAATCATTATCCCTCAATCATTGAATCGTTAAATCATTATCATTCAATCGTTATCCCTCAATCATTCAATCGTTATCCCTCAATTGTTTAATCCCTCAATTGTTCAATAGTTATCCCTCAATCATTTAATCATTTAATAGTTATTCCTCAATCAATCAATCGTTATCCCTCAATCGTTCAATCGTTTTCCCACAATCATTCAATCGTTATCCCTCAATCATTTAATCCCTCAATCATTAAATCGTTATCCCTCGATCGTTGAATCGTTCAATCCCTCAATCATTATTCCTCAATCGTTCAATAGTTATCATTCAATCGTTATCGTTCAATCGTTATACCTCAATCGTTTAATCCCTCAATCGTTATCCCTTAATCATTCAATGTTCAATCGTTATCCCTCATCCATTCAATCGTTATCTCGCAATCATTCAATCGTTATCTCTCAAGCATTTAATCGTTCAATCATTTAATCGTTCAATCTCTCCCAATCGTTATCCCTCAAATGTTCAATCGTTATCCCTCAATCGTTGAATTGTTCAATCCCTCAATCGTTCAATCGTTATCCCTCAATCATTGAATTGTTCAATCCCTCAATCGTTCAATCGTTATCGTTCAATCATTATCCCTCAATCGTTCAATCATTATCCCTCAATCGTTCAATCGTTATCCCTCAATTTAATCCCTCAATCGTTCAATCGTTATCCCTCAATCATTCCATTTTTATCCCTCAATTGCTTAATCGTTCAATGATTATTCCTCATTTAATCCCTCAATCGTTCAATCATTAACTCTCAATTGTTTAATCCCTCAATCGTTTAATCATTTTCCCTCAATAGCTTCCCTCAATCATTTAATCCCTCAATCATTATCCCTCAATCGTTCAATCGTTATCCCACAATCATTCAACCGTTATGCCTCAATCATTTAATCCCTCAATCGTTCAATCATTATCCCTCAATCATTGAAACGTTCAGTCCCTCAATCGTTATCGTTCAATCATTATCCCTCAATCGTTATCCCTCAATTGTTTAATCCCTAAATTGTTCAATTGTTATCCCTCAATCGTTTCATCATTTAATAGTTATCCCTCAATCGTTCAATCGTTATTCCTCAATCGTTCAATCGTTATCCCTCAATTGTTTAATCCTTCAATTGTTCAATTGTTATTCCCTCAATCGTTCAATCATTATTCCTCAATCATTTAATCATTCAATCGTTTAATCATTCAATCGTTATCCCACAATCATTCAATCGTTATGCCTCAATCATTGAATCGTTATCCCTTAATCGCGCAATCCTTCATTCAATCATTATCGTTCAACCGTTATCCCTCAATTGTTTAATCTTTCAATCGTTATCCCTCAATTGTTTAATCCTTCAATTGTTCAATTGTTATCCCTCAATCGTTTAATCATTTAATAGTTATCCCTCAATTATTTAATCCCTCAATCTCTCAATCATTATCCCTCAATCATTCAATCATTATCCCTTAATCATTCAATCCCTCAATCATTCAATCATTATCATTCAATCATTATCCCTCAATCATTATCCCTCAATCGTTCCATTGTTATCCCTCAAGAGTTTAATCATTCAATCATTATTCCTCATTTAATCCCTCAATCTTTCAATCATTAACTCTCAATCATTTAATCATTTTCCCTCAATCCTTTAATCCCTCAATCATTCAATCGTTATCCCTCAATCATTATCCCTCAATTGTTTAATCGCTCAATCTTCATCCCTCAATTGTTTAATCCCTCAATTGTTCAATCATTATCCCTCAATTGTTCAATCGTTATCCCTCAATAGTTTAATCATTTAATAGTTATCCCTCAATCATTCAATTGTTTTCCTGCAATCATTCAATCATTATCCCTCAATTGTTGAATCATTTAATAGTTATCCCTCAATCGTTCAATCGTTATTCCTCAATCGTTCAATCATTATCCCTCAATCATTTTATCCCTCAATCGTTATCCCTCAATCGTTCGTTATCCCTCAATCATTTAATTGTTATCCCTCAATCATTTAATCGTTCAATCATTTAATCGTTCAATCATTATCCCTCAATCATTCAATCACTATCCCTCAATTGTTTAATCCCTCAATTGTTCAATCGTTATCCCTCAATAGTTTAATCCCTCAATTGTTAAATTGTTCAATCGATATCCCTCAATCTCTCAATCGTGATCCCTCAATCGTTCGTTATCCCTCAATCATTCAATCATTATCCCTTAATCATTCAATCTCTCAATCATTCAATCGTTATCATTCAATCATTATCCCTCAATCGTTCCATTGTTATCCCTCAATTGTTTAATCGTTCAATCATTATTCCTCATTTAATCCCTCAATCCCTCAATCGTTCAATCATTAACTCTCAATCGTTTAATCCCTCAACCCCTCAATCGTTTAATCATTTTCCATCAATCATTTAATCCCTCAATTGTTCAATCATTATCTCGAAATCATTCAATGCCTCAATCCCTCAATTGTTCAGTCATTATCCCTCAATTGTTTAATTGTTCAATCTTTATCCCTCAATTGTTTAATCCCTCAATTGTTCAATCGTTATCCCTCAATTGTTTAATTGTTCAATCTTCATCCCTCAATTGTTTAATCCCTCAATTGTTCAATCGTTATCCCTTAATAGTTTAATAATTTAATAGTTATCCCTCAATCATTCAATTGTTATCCCGCAATCATTCAATCATTATACCTCAATTGTTTAATCCCTCAATCGTTCAATTGTTATCCCTCAATCGTTTAATCACTCAATTGTTCAATCGTTATCCCTCAATCATTCAATTGTTATCCAGCAATCATTCAATCATTATACCTCAATTGTTTAATCCCTCAATCGTTCAATTGTTATCCCTCAATCGTTTAATCACTCAATTGTTCAATCGTTATCCCTCAATCATTTAATCCCTCAATCTCTCAATCGTTCATTATCCCTCAATCATTTAATCGTTCAATCTTCATCCCTCAATTGTTTAATCCCTCAATTGTTCAATCATTATCCCTTAATCGTTCAATCCCTCAATCATTCAATCGTTATCATTCAATCATTATCCCTCAATCGTTCCATTGTTTTCCCTCAATTGTTTAATCAATCATTATTCCTCATTTAATCCCTCAATCATTCAGTCATTAACTCTCAATCGTTTAATCCTCAATCATTTAATCATTTCCTCAATCATTTAATGTCTCAATTATCCTCAATTTTTAATCATTATTCCTCAATTGTTATCCTCAATCGTTATTCCTTAATCATTTAATCCCTCAATCATTCAATCGTTATTCCTCAATCATTTAATCCCTCAATCTCTCAATCGTTATCCTCAATTGTTCGTTGTCCTCAATCGCTTCAATCATAATCCTTAATCGCTCAATCCCTCAATCATTATCCCTCAATCATTATCCCTAAATCATTCCATTGTTATCCCTCAATTGTTTAATCCCTCAATTGTTCAATCGTTATCCTCAATAGTTTAATCCCTCAATTGTTAAATTGTTCAATCATTATCCCTCAATCATTTAATCCCTCAATCTCTCAATCGTGATCCCTCAATCGTTCGTTATCCCTCAATCATTCAATTGTTATCCTTTAATCATTCAATCCCTCAATCGTTCAATCGTTATCATTCAATCATTATCACTCAATCATTATCCCTCAATCATTCCATTGTTATCCCTCAATTGTTTAATTGTTCAATCATTATTCCTCATTTAATCTCTCAATCATTCAATCATTAACTCTCAATCGTTTAATCCTCAACCCTAAATTGTTTAATCATTTTCCAATCATTTAATCCCTCAATCGTTATCCTCAATTGTTCAATAATTATCCTCAATCATTGTCCCTAAATCATTCAATACCTCAATCCTCAATTGTTCAGTCATTATCCCTCAATTGTTTAATCATTCAATCTTTATCCCTCAATTGTTTAATCCCTCAATTGTTCAATCATTATCCCTCAATCGTTTAATCATTTAATAGTTATCCCTCAATCGTTCAATCATTATTCCTCAATCGTTCAATCGTTATCCCTCAATTGTTTAATCATTCAATCTTCATCCCTCAATTGTTTAATCCCTCAATTCTTCAATCGTTATCCCTCAATCACTTAATCATTCAATTGTTATCCCTCAATCGTTGAATCGTTCAATCCCTCAATCGTTCAATCATTGTCGCTCAATCGTTATCCCTCAATCATTCAATCGTTATACCTCAATTGTTTAATCCCTCAATCGTTCAATCCTTATCCCTCACTCATTTAATCCCTCAATCGTTCAATCGTTATCCCTCAATCGTTTAATCTCTCAATCTCTCTCAATCATTATCCCTCAATCATTTAATCGTTCAATCATTTAATTGATCAATCGTTATCCCTCAATCGTTGAATCATTATCACTTAATCATTCAATCCCTCAATCATTCAATCATTATCGTTCAATCATTATCCCTCAATCATTCATTCAATCCCTCAATCACTCAAACGTTCAATCGTTATCCCTCAATTGTTATCCCTCAATCGTTCAATCCCTCAATTGTTCAATCCCTCAATACCTAAATCATTCAATGATTCAATCCCTCAATCTTTCAATTGTTCAAATGTGCAGTCGTTCAATCCCTCATTCAATCATTCAATCCCTCAATCGTTCAATCTCTCAATTGTTCAATCGTTCAATCCCTCAATTGTTCAATCCCTCAATCGTTCAATCTCTTTATCCCTCAATCGTTCAACCGTTCAATCGTTCAATCCCTCAATTGTACATTCATTCGATCCTTCAATCATTCATTCATTCAATCCCTCAATTGTTCAGTCAATCGTTCAATCCTTCAATCGTTCCATCCCTCAATCGTCCAATCCTTCAAGCATTCAACCATTCAATACCTCAGTCCTTCAATCGCTCTATCAATCATTCAATCGTTCAATCCCTCATTCACTAATTCTCATTTAATAGTTATCCCTCAATCGTTTAATAGTTATCCCTTAATAGTTCAATCCCTCAATCGTTCAATCGTTATCGTTCAATCGTTATCCCTCAATCATTTAATAGTTATCCCTCAGTCGTTGAATCATTATCCCTTAATAGTTCAAACCCTCAATCGTTCAATCGTTATTCCTCATTTAATCACTCAATCCCTCAATCGTTCAATCATTAACTCTCAATCGTTTATTTCCTCAATCGTGTAATTATTTTCCCTCAATCATTTAATCCCTCAATCGTTATCCCTCAATTGTTCAATCATTATCTCTCAATCGTTATCCCTCAATCATTCAATCGTTATCCCTCAATTGTTTAATCCCTCAATCGTTCAATCATCCAATCATTATCCCTCAATTGTTCAATCGTTATCCCTCAATCATTCAATCATTCAATCATTATTCCTCAATCGTTATCCCTCAATCGTTTAATTGTTCAATCATTATCCCTCAATCGTTCAATCATTATCCCTCAATCATTTAATAGTTATCCCTCAATCGTTGAATCATTATCCCTTAATAGTTCAATCCCTCAATCGTTCAATCGTTATTCCTCATTTAATCCCTCAATCCCTCAATCGTTCATTCATTAACTCTCAATCATTTATTTCCTCAATCGTTTCATCATTTTCCCTCAATCATTTAATCCCTCAATCATTATCCCTCAATTGTTCAATCATTATCCCTCAATCGTTCAATCGTTAACCCTCAATCATTTAATCATTTAATCGTTCAATCTTTATCCCTCAATCGTTTAATCCCTCAATCGTTTAATCCCTCAATTGTTCAATCGTTATCCCTCAATTGTTTAATCATTCAATCGTTATCCCTCAATCATTTAATAGTTATCCCTCAATCATTGAATTATCCCTTAATAGTTCAATCCCTCAATTGTTCAATCATTATCATTCAATCGTTATCCCTCAATCGTTCAATCATTATCCCTCAATCATTTAATCCCTCAATCGTTCAATCGGTATCCCTCAATCATTTAATAGTTAATCCTCAATCGTTTAATAGTTATCCCTCAATAGTTCAATCCCTCAATCGTTCAATTGGTATCATTCAATCATTATTCCTCAATCATTATCCCTCAATCTCTCAATCATTATCCATCAATTGTTCAATCATTATCCCTTAATCGTTCAATCCCTCAATCATTCAATCGTTATCATTCAATCATTATCCCTCAATCGTTCCATTGTTATCCCTCAATTGTTTCAATCAATCATTATTCCTCATTTAATCCCTCAATCATTCAGTCATTAACTCTCAATCGTTTAATCCCTCAATCATTTAATCATTTTCCTGAATCATTTAATATCTCAAATTATCCCTCAATTTTTTAATCATTTATTCCTCAATTGTTATCCTCAATCGTTTTCCTTAATCATTTAATCCTCAATCATTCAAGAATTATTCCTCAATCATTTAATCCTCAATCTCTCAATCGTTATCCTCAATTGTTCATTGTCCTCAATGATGTTCAATCATAATCCCTTAATCGTTCAATCCCTCAATCATTATCCTCAATCATTGTCCCTAAATCATTCCATTGTTGTCCTCAATTGTTTAATCCCTCAATTGTTCAATCATTATCCTCAATAGTTTAATCCTCAATTGTTGGTTGTTCAATCATTATCCTCAATCATTTTAATCCCTCAATCTCTCAATCATTGATCCTCAGATCGTTCGTTGTCCTCAATCATTCAATTATTTGTCCTTTAATCGTTCAATCCTCAATCGTTCAGTCGTTATCATTTTCAATCATTGTCACTCAATCATTGTCCTCAATCATTCCATTGATTTGTCCTCAATTGTTTAATTGTTCAATCATTATTCCTCATTTAATCTCTCAATCATTCAATCATTAACTCTCAATCGTTTAATCCTCAACCCTAAATTGTTTAATCATTTTTCCAATCATTTAATCCCTCAATCGTTATCCCTCAATTGTTCAATAATTATCCCTCAATCATATCCCTAAATCATTCAATACCTCAATCCCTCAATTGTTCAGTCATTATCCCTCAATTGTTTAATCATTCAATCTTTATCCCTCAATTGTTTAATCCCTCAATTGTTCAATCATTATCCCTCAATCGTTTAATCATTTAATAGTTATCCCTCAATCGTTCAATCATTATTCCTCAATCATTCAATCATTATCCCTCAATTGTTTAATCATTCAATCTTCATCCCTCAATTGTTTAATCCCTCAATTGTTCAATCGTTATCCCTCAATCATTTAATCATTCAATTGTTATCCCTCAATCGTTGAATCGTTCAATCCCTCAATCGTTCAATCATTATCGCTCAATCGTTATCCCTCAATCATTCAATCGCTATCCCTCAATTGTTTAATCCCTCAATTGTTCAATCATTATCCCTCAATAGTTTAATCATTTAATAGTTATCCCTCATTCAATTGTTATCCTGCAATCATTCAATCGTTATACCTCAATTGTTTAATCCCTCAATCGTTCAATCCTTATCCCTCAATCATTTAATCCCTCAATCGTTCAATTGTTATCCCTCAATCGTTTAATCCCTCAATCTCTCTCAATCATTATCCCTCAATCATTTAATCGTTCAATCATTTAATTGATCAATCGTTATCCCTCAATCGTTGAATCATTATCCTTTATCCATTCAATCCCTCAATCATTCAATCATTATCGTTCAATCATTATCCCTCAATCATTCATTCAATCCCTCCAATCATAAACGTTCAATCGTTGTCCCTCAATTGTTATCCCTCAATTGTTTAATTCCTCAATTGTTCATCATTATCTCTCAATCATTTAATCCCTCAATCCCACAATTGTTCAGTCGTTATCCCTCAATCATTTAATCGTTCAATCTTTAGCCCTCAATTGTTTAATCCCTCAATTGTTCAATTGTTATCCCTTAATTGTTTAATCATTTAATAGTTATCCCTCAATCGTTCAATTGTTATCCCTCAATCATTCAATCATTATACCTCAATTGTTTAATCCCTCAATCGTTCAATCCTTATCCCTCAATCGTTTAATCCCTCAATCGTTCAATCGTTATCCCTCAATCATTTAATCCCTCAATCTCTCTCAATCATTATCCTCTAATCATTGTCACTTTAATCCATTTGGTGATCCAATGAATTTATCCCTCAATCATTGAATTGTTGTCCCTTATCATTCAATCCTCAATCGTTCAATCGTTATCGTTCAATAATTATCCTCAATCGTTATCGTTTCAATTTATCCTCAATGGTTCAATCATTCAATCCTCAATCATTCAATCATTTAATTGTCCTCCAATTATTTGTCCTCAATTGTTTAATTCCTCAATTGTTCAATCGTTATCCTCAATCGTTTAATCATTCAATCGTTATCCCTCAATCATTTAATAGTTATCCCTCAATTGTTGAATCATTATCCCTTAATAGTTCAATTCCTCAATTGTTCAATCGTTATCATTCAAACATTATTGTTCAATCGTTCAATCATTAACCCTCAATCGTTTAATCCCTCAATCATTTAATCATTTCAATACATTATCTCTCAATCATTTGAATCCCTCAATCTCTCAATTATTTATCCCTCAATCGTTTAGTATACCTCAATCATTTCAATCGTTATCCTCAATCCATTTAATCGCTATCCTCAATCATTTAATATTGTCCTCAATCGTTCATTGTCCTCAATGTTTAATCCTCAATCCATTATACTATAATCAATTCAATCATTATCCTCAATTTGTTTAATCCTCAATCGTTCAATCGTTTATCCCTCAATCGTTAATCCTCAATCATTCAATAATTGTATCCTCAATCATTGTCCTCAATCGTTCAACTGTTCAATCGTTATCCTCAACCATTTAATCCTCAATCATTATCCTCAATCATTTAATCCTTCAATCATTATCCTCAATCGTTCAATCGTTCAATCCCTCAATTGTTCAGTCATCCTCAATTGTTTAATCATTTAATAGTATCCCTCAATCGTTCTAATCGTTATACCTCAATCGTTATCCCTCAATCATTTAATCATTCAATCTTTATCCCTCAATTGTTTAATCCCGCAATTGTTCAATCGTTATCCCTCAATCATTTAATCGTTCAATTGCTATCCCTCAATCGTTGAATCATTCAATCCCTCAATTGTTCAATCGTTATCGCTCAATCATTATCCCCTCAATCGTTCAATCATTATCCCTCAATTGTTTAATCCCTAAATTGTTCAATCGTTATCCCTCAATCGTTTCATCGTTTAATAGTTATCCCTCAATCGTTCAATCGTTCAATCATTATCCCTCAATCATTCAATCATTATCCCACAATCACTCAATCTTTTATCCCTCAATCGTTTAATCCCTCAATATCTCTCAATTGTTTAAAAGTTCAATCGTTCAATCATTTAATCATTCAATCGTTATCCCTGAATCATTCAATCATTCAATCCCTCAATTGTTCAATCGTTATTCCTCAATCGTTCAATCGTTATCCCCTCAATCGTTATTCCTCAATCGTTTAATCATTCAATCATTTAATCATTCAATCATTATCCCACATTCAATCGTTATCCCTCAATCATTGAATCATTATCCCTTAATAGTTCAATCCCTCAATCGTTCAATCGTTATCATTCAATCATTATTGTTCAATCATTATCCCTCAATCATTTAATCCCTCAATCATTATCCCTCAATCATTGTCCCTCAATCATTCAATCGGTATCTCTCAATCATTTAATCATTAAAGTCATTTAATCGTTCAATCAGTTTATCCCTCAATCGTTTTAATCCTCAATCTCTTAATTATTCATCCTCAATCGTTTTAATCCTTCAACCTCTCAATCGTTATCCCTCAATTGTTCGATCGTTATCCCTCAATCATTTCATCGTTTAATAGTTATCCCTCAATCGTTCAATCATTATCCTGCAATCATTCAATCATAATCCATCAATCGTTTAATCCCTCAATCGTTCAATTGTTATCCCTCAATCGTCGAATCGTTATCCCTTAATTGCTCAATCCCTCAATCATTCAATCATTATTGTTCAACCATTATCCCTCAATTGTTTAATCATTCAATCGTTATCCCTCATTCAATCGTTATCCCTCAATCATTGAATCGTTATCCCTTAATTGCTCAATCCCTCAATCATTCAATCATTATTGTTCAACCATTATCCCTCAATTGTTTAATCATTCAATCGTTATCCCTCAATTGTTTAATCCTTCAATTGTTCAATCGTTTAATCCCTCAATCGTTCAATCGTTATCCCTCAATCATTGAATCATTATCCCTTAATAGTTCAATCCCTCAATCATTCAATCGTTATCATTCGATCGTTATTGTTCAATCATTATCCCTCAATTGTTTAATCCCTCAATCGTTCAATCGTTATTCCTCAATTGTTATCCCTCAATCATTCAATCGTTATCTCTCAATCGTTTAATCATTAAATCATTTAATCGTTCAATCGTTATCCCTCAATTGTTTAATCTCTCAATCTCTTAATTGTTATCCCTCAATCGTTTAATCCTTCAATCTCTCAATCGTTATCCCTCAATTGTTCTATCATTATCCCTCAATCATTTAATCGTTTAATAGTTATCCCTCAATCATTCAATCATTATCCCACAATCATTCAATCATTATCCATCAATCATTTAATCCCTCAATCGTTGAATCGTTATCCCTTAATTGCTCAATCCCTCAATCATTCAATCATTTAATTGTTCAATCGTTATCCCTCAATTGTTGAATCATTCAACCCCTCAATCATTCAATCGTTATTCCTCAATCGTTCAATCATTATCCCTCAATTGTTTAATCCCTCAATTGTTCAATTGTTATCCCTCAATCATTTAATAGTTATCCCTCAATCGTTCAATCCTTATCCCTCAATCATTTAGATCCCTCAATCTCTCTCAATCATTATCCCTCAATCATTTAATCATTCAATCATTTAATTGATCAATTGTTATCCCTCAATCATTGAATCGTTATCCCTTAATCATTCAATCCCTCAATCACTCAAACGTTCAATCGTTATCCCTCAATTGTTATCCCTCAATTGTTTAATTCCTCAATTGTTCAGTCGTTATCCCTCAATCGTTTAATCGTTCAATCTTTATCCCTCAATTGTTTAATCCTTTAATTGTTCAATTATTATCCTCAATCGATTAATAGTTTAATAGTTATCCTCAATCATTCAATCATTATCCCTCAATCATTTAATCCCTCAATCTCTCAATCATTATCCCTCAATCGTTTCAATCATTATCCTTAATCATTTCAATCTCTCAATCATTCCAATCTTTATCATTCAATCATTATCCTCAATCATTATCCTCAATCGTTCCATTGTTATCCTCAAGAGTTTAATCGTTCAATCATTATTCTCATATTTAATCCTCAATCGTTCAATCATTAACTCTCAATCATTTAATCATTTTCCCTCAATAGTTTTCCCTCAATCCTTTAATCCCTCAATCATTCAATCGTTATCCCTCAATCGTTATCCCTCAATCATTTAATCGTTCAATCTTTATCCCTCAATTGTTTAATCACTCAATTGTTCAATCGTTATCCCTCAATCATTTAATCCCTCAATCTCTCTCAATTGTATCCCTCAATCATTTAATCATTCAATCATTTAATTGATCAATCGTTATCCCTCAATCATTGAATCATTATCCCTTAATCATTCAATCCCTCAATCGTTCAATCATTATCGTTCAATCATTATCCCTCAATCGTTCATTCAATCCCTCAATCACTCAAATGTTCAATCATTGTCCTCAATTGTTATCCTTCCAATTGTTTAATTCCCAATTGTTCAATCATTTATCCCTCAATCGTTTAATCCTCAATCCACAATTGTTCAGTAATTGTCCTCAATCGTTTAACTTCCAATCTTCCTCAATTATTTAATCCTCAATCCTTCAATCGTTATCCCTCAATTGTTTAATCCCTCAATTGTTATACCTCAATCGTTTAATCGTTTAATAGTTATCCCTCAATCATTCAATCGTTATCCCTCAATCTCTCAATCATTATCCCTCAATCGTTCATTATCCCTCAATTGTTCAATCATTATCCCTTAATCGTTCAATCCCTCAATCATTATCATTCAATCATTATCCCTCAATTGTTCCATTGTTATCCCTCAAGAGTTTAATTGTTCAATAGTTATCCTCAATCGTTTAATTGTTATCCCTCAATCGTTCAATCGTTATCCCTCAATCATTTAATCCCTCAGTCTCTCAATTGTTATCCTTCAATCGTTTATTGTCCTCAATGCTTCCAATCGTTATCCCTCAATTGTTTAATCCTCAATTGGTCAAATTGTTATCCTCAATCATTTAATCATTTATAGATTGTCCTCAATCATTCAATGATTGTCCTCAATCTCTCAATCATTTATCCTCAATCGTTCATTATCCACTCAATTGTTCCAATCATTGTCCTTAATCATTCAATCCCTCAATCATTTATCATTCAATCATTGTCCTCAATCGTTCCATTATTGTCCCTCAAAGGTTTAATTGTTCAATCATTATCCTCAATCGTTTAATTGTTATCCCTCAATCGTTCAATCGTTGTCCCTCAATCATTTAATCCCTCAGTCTCTCAATCATTATCCCTCAATCGTTTATTATCCCTCAATCATTCAATCGTTATCCCTTAATCGTTCAATCATTATCCCTCAATCATTCCATTGTTATCCCTCAATTGCTTAATTGTTCAATGATTATTCCTCATTTAATCCCTCAATTGTTCAATCATTAACTTTCAATTGTTTAATCCCTCAATCCCTCAATCATTAAATCATTTTCCCTCAATAGTTTCCCTCAATCGTTTAATCCCTCAATCATATCCCTCAATCGTTCAATCATTATCCCTCAATTGTTGAATCATTTAATAGTTATCCCTCAATCGTTATTCCTCAATCGTTCAATCGTTATCCCTCAATCATTTAATCCCTCAATCTCTCAATTGTTATCCCTCAATCGTTCGTTATCCCTCAATCGTTCAATAGTTATCATTCAATCGTTATCGTTCAATCGTTTAATCCCTCAATCGTTATCCCTTAATTGTTCAATGTTCAATCGTTATCCCTCATCCATTCAATCGTTATCACGCAATCATTCAATCATTATCTCTCAATCGTTTAATCATTCAATCATTTAATCATTCAATCATTATCCCTCAATCGTTTAATCCCTCAATTGTTCAATTGTTATACCTCAATCATTTAATAGTTATCCCTCAATCGTTCAATCATTATCCATAGATCAGTCGTCATTATCCATCAATCGATTTAATCCCTCAATCATTCAATTGTTGATCCTCAATTGTTGAATCGTTATCCTTAATTACTCCAATCCTCAATCATTCAATCGTTATTCCTCAATCATTTAAGTTATCCTCAATCATTCAATCGTTATCCTCAATCGTTTAATCGTTCATCAGACAATGCAATCATTGTCTCCTCAACCGTTGATCATTCAATCCTCATTATTCATCGTTATCCCTCAATCATTCAATCACTATCCCTCAATTGTTTAATCCTCAATTCAATCATTATCCTCAATAGTTTAATCATTTAATAGTTATCCTCAATCATTCATTGTCCAGAATCATTCAATCGTTATACCTCAATTGTTTAATCCTCTAGTTCAATCCTTATCTAATTATTCAATCCTCAATATTCAATGAACATCCTCAATTGTTTAATCCTTATTCTCAATCGGTGTCCTCAATTGTTAATCGTTGTCCTCAATCAATTTAATAGTTATCCTCAATGTTCAATCATTATCCACAATCATTCAATCGTTATCCATCAATCATTGTCCTCAATCATTCAATTTATCCTCAATCTTTGAATCGTTATCCTTAAATTGCTCAATCCACAATAATTCAATCGTTTAATCATTCAATCGTTATCCTCAATCGATTGGTATTACCTCAATTGTTCAATAGTTGTTCCTATCATTTAGGTTATCCTCAATCATTCTCGGTATCCTCAATCGTTTAATAGTTCAATCATTTAATCGTTCAATCATTATCCTCAATCGTTCAGATCATTCAATCCCTCAATCGTTCATCATTGTCCTCAATCCATTCCAATCACTATCCTCAATTGTTGTCCCTCAATCATTCAATCCTATCCTCAATCGTTTAATCCTCAATGGATTCAATCGTTGTCCTCAATCATTTAATCCTCAATCTCTAAATCATTTATCCTCATTTAATCAATAATTTAATTGATCAATCATTATCCTCAATCATTGAATCATTATCCTCAATCATTCAATCCTCAATGGATTCAATCGTTATCGTTCAATCATTATTCCTCAATCGTTCAATCACAATCCTCAATTGTTCAATCATAACCTCATTGTTCATCCTCAACCTCAATCGTTTAATCGTTTCCATCAATCAAACAATCCTCAATTGTTCAATCATTGTCCTCAATCATTATCCTAATTGTTCAATACTCAATCCTCAATTGTTCGGTCATTGTCCTCAATTGTTTAATCATTCAATCTTTGTCTCAATTGACGTCCCCTCAATTGTTCCGTATTATCCTCAATCGTTTAATCATTTTAGTTATCCTCAATCATTCAATCATTATTCTTCAATGTTAATGGTTCTCCTCAATAGTTATCCTCAATGGTTAATCATTAATCTTCATCCCTCAATTGTTCGTAGTTTAATCCTCAATCGTTAAATTATTTCAATCGTTATCCTAATCATTAATCCTCAATCTCTCAATATGATCTCAATGTTGTCCTCAATATTCAATAGTTATCATAATCGTTCAATCCCTCAATCGTTCAATCGTTATCATTCAATCATTATTCCTCAATCATTATCCTCAATTGTTATTATTTATCCTTCAATTGTTTAATCATTATCATTATTATATTTATTCCTCAATCCTAATCATTCATCATTAACTCTCAATTGTTTAATCCTCAATTGTTATCATTTTCCTCATCCTTAATCCCTCGTTGTCCTCAATTCAATCATTATCCTCAATTGTTGTCCTCAATCCATTCAATCATTGTCCTCAATCATTTAATCCTCAGTCTCTCAATATTAATCTCAATCATTGTTGTCCTCAATCATTCATTCGTTATAATCATTGTCCTCAACCGTTCTGTTATTGTCCTCAATTGTTTAATCCTTCAATCATTGTTCTCATTGATCCTTCAGTCATTCAATCATTAACTCTCGTCATTTAATCCTCAATCCTCAATGGTTTAACCATTTTCCTCAGTCATTTAGTCCTCAATCATTTGTCCATTCCAATCATTGTCCTAATTGTTTTAATTGTCCTCAATAATTCATTGTCCATAATCGTTCAATCCTCAATCATTCAATTATCGCTCAATCATTATCTCAATGGTTCCATTGTTCCTCAACTGTTATCATTGATCTTATTCTGAATCATTTAATTCCTCAATCGTTCAATCATTCTCTCGTTAATCATGTCCTCAATCATTCCACGTTGTCCCTCAATCATTTAATCCTCAATCTCATTATCCTCAATCATAATCCTCAATCGTTCAATCTTTATCACAATCATTCCAATTGTAATCATTATCCTCAATCATTATCCTCAATCGTTCAATCATCCTCCAATCATTTAATCATTCAATTATCCTCAATTGTTATCCTCAATCGTTCAGTGATATCCTCAATCATTTATCATTCAATCTTTATCTCTCGTTGTTTAATCCCTCAATTGTTCAAACAGTATCCTCAATCATTCCAATCATTCAATCATTATCCTCAATCATTCAATCATTTATCCTCAATCGTTTTAACCCTCAATCTCAATCATTGTCATCAATTGTTCAATCCTCAATCCCTCAATCATTTAATCAGTTTCCTCAATGGTTAATCCTCAATCATTGTCCTCAATCATTTTTTTTCCTCAATGGTTCAATCCTCAATCGTCCGATAGTTCAATACCTCAGTCCTTCCATCATTCGATCTATCAAATTTTATCCCTTATTCTAAATTCTCATTCAATCGTTCAATCCTCAATCATTCCAATCCTCAATACCAAATCATTCAATGATTCAATCCTCAATCTTCCAATTGTTCAAATGTAATGATCGGTTCAATCCTCATTCAATCATTCAATCCTCAATCGTTTCATCTCAATTGTTCAATCGTTCAATCCCTCAATTGTTCCAATCCTCAATCATTCGTCTCTTTGTCCTCAATGGTCCAACGTTCAATCATTCAATCCTCAATCGTGCTCATTCAGTCCTTCAATCATTCATTCATTCGATCCTCAATTGTTTGATCCATTCGTTCTCCCTCAATCGTCCAATCCTTCAAACATTCAACCATTCAATACCTCAGTCCTTCAATGGCTCTATCCAATCATTCCAATCGTTCCAATCCTCTCATTCCACTAATTCTCATTTAATAAGTGACCTCAATCGTTTAATAGTTGTCCCAATAGGTTCAATCCTCAATCGTTCAATCGTTCATCGTTCAATCGTTGTCCTCAAATCATTTAATAGTCCTTCAGTCCTTGAATCATTATCCCTTAATGGTTCAAACCTCAATCGTTCAATGGGTTGTTCCTCATTTAATCCTCCAATCCTCAGTGGATGAATCGTAACTCTCAATCTTTGTTTTCCTCAATCGTTGTCAATTATTTTCCTCAATCATTTAATCCTCAATCGGTTGACATCCTCAATCATTCGTGTTGTCCTCAATTTGTTCAATCATTATCCTACAATTATTAATCCTCAATCATTCAATCATCCAATCATTGTCCTCAAATTGTTCAATCATTATTCTCAATCATTTCAATCATTCAATCATTATTCCTCAATCGTTGTCCTCAATGCGTCATCGTTCAATCATTATCCTCAATCGTTCAATCATTGTCCCTCAATCATTTAATAGTTATCCTCAATGGTTGAATCATTGTCCTTAATAGTTCAATCCTCAATCATTCAATCGTTATTCCTCATTTAATCCTCAATCCTCAATCGTTCATTCATTAACCTCAATCATTTATTTCCTCAATCGTTTCATCATTTCCCTCAATCATTTAATCCTCAATCATTATCCTCAATTGTTCAATCCATTGTCCTCAATCGTTCAATCGTTAACCCTCAATCATTTAATCATTTAATCATTCAATCTTTTCCTCAATCATTTAATCCTCAATCGTTTAATCCTCAATTGTTCAATCATTGTCCTCAATTGTTTAATCATTCAATCGTTATCCTCAATCATTTAATAGTTGTCCCTCAATCGTTGAATTGATCCTTAATGGTTCAATCCTCAATTGTTCAATCATTGTCATTCAATCGTTGTCCTCAATCGTTCAATCATTGTCCTCAATCATTTAATCCTCAATCGTTCAATTAGTATCCTCAATCATTTAATAATTTGTCCTCAATCGTTTAATAGTTATCCTCAATAGTTTCAATCCTCAATCGTTCAATTGGTATCATTCAATCATTATTCCTCAATCATTATCCCTCAATCTCTCAATCATTATCCTCAATTGTTCAATCATTATCCTTAATAGTCCAATCCTCAATCATTCAATCGTTATCATTCAATCATTATCCTCAATCGTTCCATTATTGTCCTCAATTGTTTAATCAATCATTATTCCTCATTTAATCCTCAATCATTCAGTCATTAATCTCAATCGTTTAATCCTCAATCATTTAATCATTTCCTCAATCATTTAATGTCTCAATTATCCTCAATTTTTAATCATTATTCCTCAATTATTTATCCTCAATCTTATTCCTTAATCATTTAATCCTCAATCATTCAATCGTTATTCCTCAATCATTTAATCCCTCAATCTCTCAATCGTTGTCCTCAATTGTTCGTTGTCCTCAATCGTTCAATCATAATCCTTAATCGTTCAATCCCTCAATCATTGTCCTCAATCATTATCCTAAATCATTCCATTGTTGTCCTCAATTGTTTAATCCCTCAATTGTTCAATTGTTTCTCAATAGTTTAATCCTCAATTGTTAAATTGTTCAATCATTATCCTCAATCATTTAATCCTCAATCTCTCAATGTGATCCTCAATCGTTGATTGTCCTCAATCATTCAATTAGTTGTCCTTTAATCGTTCAATCCTCAATCGTTCAATTGTTATCATTCAATCATTATCCATCAATCATTATCCTCAAGTCATTCCCATTGTTGTATCCTCAATTGTTTAATTGTTCATCTTATTCCTCATTTAATCTCCAATCATTTCAATCATTAACTCTCAATCGTTTAATCCCTCAACCTAAATTGTTTAATCATTTCCAATCATTTAATCCCTCAATCGTTATCCCTCAATTGTTCAATAATTATCCTCAATCATTATCCTAAATCATTCAATACCTCAATCACTCAATTGTTCGAGTCATTGTCCTCAATTGTTTAATCATTCAATCTTTGTCCTCAATTGTTTTAATCCTCAATTGTTCAATCATTGTCCTCAATGGTTTAATCATTTTAATAGTTGTCCTCAATCAGTTCAATCATTGTTCCTCAATCGTTCAATAGTTTCTCTCAATTGTTTAAGTCATTCAATCTTTATCTCTCAAGTTGTTTAATCCTCAATTGTTCAATCATTATCCTCAATCATTCAATCGTTCAATCGATTATCCCTCAATCGCTTCAATCATTGTCCTCAATGTTTAATCCTCAATCTCTCAATCATTATCCATAATTGTTCAATCCTCAATCCCTCAATCATTTAATCATTTTCCTCAATCGTTTAATCCCTCAATCATTATCCTCAATCATTTTCCTCAATAGTTCCAATCCTCAATCGTCCAATCGTTCAATACCTCAGTCCTTCCATCATTGATCTATCAAGCTTTCTATCCTTATTCTGTAATTCTCATTCATCGTTCAATCCTCAATCATTCAATCCTCAATACCTAAATCATTCAATGATTTCAGTCCTCAATCTTTCAATTGTTCAAATGTGCAGTAGACAATCCTCATTCAATCCTCTCAATCCTCAATCGTCTCAATTGTTCAATCCCTCAATTGTTCAATCCTCAATCGTTCAATCTCTTTGTCCTCAATGGTTCCAACCATTCAATGAGTTCAATCCTCAATCGTTACATTCATTCGATCCTTCAATCATTCATTCATTTCAATCCTCAATTGTTCAGTCAATCGTTCCTCCTCAATCGTTCAATCCTTCAATCGTTCTGTCCTCAAAGAGATGTCCAGGAACTTACAGTGTATCATACGAACATATGAAGAAGCCAGCAGAAGAAGGCCATTTGGTTTATCAAGTCTGCTCAGTACAGGGTCCACAGCTTGAGCTAAAGTCCCTGCCCTCCTCCTCCCTCCCTCACTCCTCCCTACCCATGATTCTTACCTGCCCCCATGCCTATCCCAGCCTCTTAAAGCTGTCCAGTGTCTTCAACGAGATGCCCTCTTTCATGCGCATTCCAAGTGTCCACCATCCTCTCTGTGAAGAAGTGTTTCCTGACCTCCTCCTAAACCTCCCACTCCAGCTTAAGACTATGCCCCTTCTGATATGGTTGCCTCTCAGCTTAAAGAGACTATCCTTATCAACCTTATTTATCCCTTCAAGTACTTGAATGTCCCAATCATGTCCCTCTCACTCTCCTGTCTTCCAGGGAGTACATGTTCAGTGCCCTCAACCTCTCCTCGATGCCTTGCCCTGATGACCGCTATCATCTTTGTAGCCCTCCTCTGTACCTTCTCCTGCAGGTTAATGTCCTTTTGAGGCGAGGGCACCAGTACTAAACTCCATAATCTAGATGCGGCCTACCAGTGACCTGTACAAGGGCAGTATAACTTCCTCTCTCCTACTACTGATCCCCTAGCTATGCATCCCAGCATCTTGTTTGCCTTTGGTGCTGCTTTCTTGCACTGTGTGGAGTGCTTCAGGTCACTAGTGATCATCACTCCCAGGTCCTTCTCCTCCTCTGATGCAGATACTTGACTTCACCCAGGTAATACTCTGTCCTGGGATTCTTGGCTCCAATATGCATAACTTTGCATTTCTTGGTGATGAAGCTGTGCAGAGCCTGGACCACCTCACCAGCTTTTCCAGATCTTCCTGTAGATCCCGTATCCTTCGGCAGTGTCCACTCCCACAGAGCTTGGTGTCATCTGCAATAGGCACATTTTGCCTTTAATGCCATCCCCAATGTCATTGATGAAGACATTGAACAACACCGCCCCAGCACAGAGCCCTGTGGGACCCTACTGTTACCTCTGGTGCCAAATAACCTCTCCCCACCACCACCTCTGAGTTCTGTCCCTCAGCCAGTTTTCCACCCATCTGAACATCTTTCCCCAACTCCAAGATCCACCAAGTTCCTGATCAACCTTTGTGGGCACAGAGTCAAAGGCTTTGCTGATGTAACCCCTTGTCACCCGGGTTACTAGAATCCCACTTAGATCTAGGTAGGCAGGGAGGGCAGCTTGTGAGACACCAGTTAAATGGGTTTCACACTGTCTCACTCTGTCCTCAGTCTCAGCTGAGCTGGAGGATTACATCAAATAGAATTCTCGCAGTAGCAGCAGCATAAGCCACAGTGGAATGTTGCAGCTGGGAGTTAGGTTAGTAGGTTGGGGTTTTCAAAGTTAGTCGTGAGTAAGAGTCTTGAGCAGTATGTAGTGGAGGTGGAGGTGCACTGCAGCTGGCAGTCCTCAGAGCCCCAGCTCTGTTCAGAGCTACCACCAGAAGAGGTGTGTGTTCTCACCCTAGAGAAGGACACAGAAGAAACTTGCTGAAGTGGTTGAGACCGCTCTAATTTGTTACAGTGCTCCATCCCCGAGAGGGATGGGGGAACCAGACCAGCTCTTTCAGGGGCAATCCCTGGCCCTGCTGGAGGAAGAAAAGCTGCCTGTGGAGAAGATTTGTGCTGAGGCACCAAGAAGTGTGTTTTTGTCCTGTGAGAGAAGCACTGGGGCACCAGTAACCATGGTGAGTCTGTTCTGCCAGAGAGCCTATGTTTTCACCGAGACTGTAATGTAAAGTATCTGCTACTGTGGGTCAGGAATGGGCAGCCAAGTGCACAGTTTAAAGTTATGTGTATATTTGAAATGCATCTAATCAGTGGGGGTCTGCAGGGATGGACATAACCACTTAAAGAACGCTGCAAGTCAGGACACCAGTTACGGAGACATTATATTGTTAAATGTGACATTCATTTCGAGATGGCATTCTACAAACAGAGAGTTTCAAAGGAAAGGTGTTGACTCCAAATGAATGGCTGGGTATGGATTTGGGGACAAGAGGTGGAGACTCCCAATCTGGAGTAACCAGATTTATCTTCACGGATTCACTTGGGCACCCATAGCTTTCTCCCAGGCACTTGGCAAGTGTCTGCAGAAAGTACCCAGACGTGGGATTAAGATGTGTGTTTTTCCTTAGAGCTAGAAGCGCCATGGGTGGCTGAGGGAGCCACCAACAGAAATGTCCATGCTATATGGAAGGGTGTACCAGTGCTGGACGAAGGCCATGCCAGGAATCCAGAAGAGGGAGAGGGAGAGAGTACCAGTTCGGGCTGAGAGCCCAGTGTGTTCAGAACCTGAGGGTAGAAGTTGTTGTGATGATGAAGAAGATGTGTTCTGACCTCTATAATTCTGTACAACCAGTGAGTGTAGCCCCATGGGGTCCATCCTGCTTTGTATTCCTGTGTGTAAGTGAATAAAAGCCCCACTTTAGAATCCCACTTCTGGTTTGGACATACACAGTTCTTGCTTTCTGTGTCTGGAGTTACTTGGGTGCCCTGTCCAGAAGTACAAACCTAGCCCTGATGCTGGCAGAATGTTTTCTCCCCGAACCCAGGCTAACTAGGTAATGGGTTACAAATTGGAGGCACCGGGTCATAAATAAACATCAAAACACCCAACCCAGACCCTGGTTACACTGAAATCAAGATAGATGAGGATGTCTTGACCCCTGTTTACTGTCTTAGTGACACAGTTAAAGTCGCCAATCAGATTTGTTTGACATGATCTCCCCCACCATGAACCCATGCTGCCTCTCATCCTGGAGACCATGTTCCTCTAGATATTCCACCAACCTTTCATTTAGTGTAGTCTCCATGAGCTTGTCCACAATGAAGGTCAGACTGACTGGTCTATAATTTTCTGGATCATCCTTGGGACCACTTTTGTGGAGGAGCACTACATGTGCTGTTCTCCAGTCCTGTGGTACCATGTCTGACTCTAGTGAACTATTAAGTAGGTCTGCTAGTGGCTCTGCCAGCTCCTCAGTCAGTTCCTTTAGGCACCTTGGATGTACTCTGTCCGGGCCAGGTGATTTGTCCACTTTCAATGCCAGCAGACACTGTCCTTCTCTATCACTATGTCTGTGTTTCCCTCCCCTGCTCCTCTTTTCCCTCCTGAAGGCACTGGTCCGTCCTTCTCCCTGATGAAGACAGAACAGAAGTATTCATTTAGTATCTCTGCTTTTCCTCCATTATCCTCCACCCACTCCACACCTTTCTTAAGCCTAACATTCCCTTCCTTCTTGTCCCTTTTCTCACTTATATAGTGAAAGAAAGCCTTCTCCCCTTCTTAATTCCTTCAGCTATTTGAAGCTCCTTCTGTGCCTTTGCTCACCGGACTTCCTTACTTGCCTCACTAGCCAACCTTAGGTAATTTTTCCTATCCAACTCTCTCTTGACCTGCCTGAATTTTCTATAGGCCAATCTCTTTTCTCTTACTGCCTTGGCAGCCCCAGAACTGAACCAGCTGGGCGCTTTGGCCCTTGTGTTCTTCCCCTGAGCCCAACACACCCATCTGTGGCAACCAGTATTCCTTCCTTAATGATGGACCACTTTAGATCCACCCCATATCTGCTCTGATGCCCACCAGATGGCTCCTTAGAACCTCACCCATTTTCCTGAAGTCCACCCTCCTGAAATCCTAGATTTTGGTCTTAGGATGCTTTCCTGCCCATATCCAAATGGAACCACACTGTGCAATGGTCACTTCTCCCAGTGGCTCTCTGATCATTATTTCCTGTACATGCTCCCCATTTGTGAGCATCAGCTCAAGAATTGCCTCAGCGCTTGTTGGTTCAGTGATGCCCTGAGTCAGGAACCCACTCTGCAGTCCTTCCAGGATCACCTGGCTCTTAGCACATGTGGATAGTATGCTCCAGTCCACCTTGGGCAGGGTGAAGCCCCCACATTACCACCTCTCCTTTCCCGCAGCTTCCAATATTTGTGAAATCAGGTCCCTGTCTCTTTCCTCATCTTGATTGGTGGTCTATAAACCACCCCCAACCTCACCTTTCTCCCTGTATTTGACCTTACCTGAACCTAAAATGCCTCCGCCTCCTCTTCCTCTGACTTCTCCTCATGCAAGCAGTTGCTCCCTGATATAAACTGCCACCCCTCCCACTTCCTGACTACTCTGCTCCTCCTGTATAGTTTATATCCGGGATATCAAGGTCCCAGTCATAGTGTGATGTTGCCCAAGTCTCGTTACTGCAGCTGTGTCCACCTCTTGTCTGCTAACAGTACCTGAAGGTCATCCATCTTGTTTCCAAGACTCACATTCAGAGACACCACCTCCACCTAGTCTGACCTTTCTCTCTTCCTCTTCTATTCACATTTACCCTCTGTGTGCACCCCTCCACATACCCTTGTTATGTGTTCCCCACCCCTCCACCCTTTGCTAATTATGTATCTGTGAGAAACAGTTCCTGGTTTGCAGAGGGGAGTGGGGGAGTCCAGAGACCGTAGGGTCTGTGAGACAGAATAGGCATGAAACGCCGGGCAGGCTGGGTGTGCCCAGCGGTTCTTTTCTGCTGACAGTGTCTGTGTTTCTATGTTGGTTTGTCACAGATGTGCTGTAGCACCACAGAGATGGATTTCAGGTCATTTTCAAAAAAAGTTTTCCAGTACATGGGCAGGATGTGAAAATGGCAGCTGTACTGTTCATAGGAGGTGTGAAAAATGGCAATGTTGAAAATCTGGAATGAAAATATAAAAATTCTTGAGGTTGCAGCGTGCATGGAAACTGTCAACGCGCCAGAATACAGTAAATTTTTTGGAATTTTTCACTAGATTTGTAAATATAGGTTTTTTGAGAGCTCCACCGCGAACAGTTTCACTGTTGTTTCATAATCAGTACTGAAAGATGATTCCATGAAGTGACCATGAATCACCTTCGGGACCGAATAACGAAATTACAGTGACTGATTTCATGAGGTCGGGTCCCAAGAGCCCTATGTTGAAAATTTGGAGCAAAAGTTGAAAGAATGGCCGAGATATCCACCTAAGTTGACCCTGGCCCCCAGTTCGCAGTCAGCTTTGAAGGTGCAGACGTGTTCCCGCCTCCAGCAAAGACCATGGCACCAGACTCGGAGGTAAATATGAGGTGAGGTGGGGGGGTGCACAGAGGGTGGGTGCGGGTTGGGGAGGGGGGCGCCCGGACTCAACGACGGGCTGTTTTTTTAGAGTGGACATCACGGGAAGGTTTTCTTTATTTACAGGTGAAATAAAACACTGTTGGGCACACTGGGGTCACTCCCAGTGTGCCCCATGACTTTGAGGAGATGTTGGCCACACTGGAGTGGGCTCCCAGTGGCACACAAAATGGGGGTGGGTGGAGTAGGTGGGCGGAGGCAAGAACATGCTGACGTGATCGGCCTCTGAACACATGAAGCACACTGAGGTGGGCCTCAGTGTGCCACACGATCTTGAGGGGGGTTATAAACATGCTGATGGGGAATTGGCGCCCCGTAGTCTGCTTTCTAAGGATTGTGAGAGGCGGATGGCAACAGCCCAGCATATTATTGAAATGTTTCAGCAGGAGAGGCATGCCCTGCAATGATGGGTGCTCCTCATTGCAGCTGCAAATTCTTTCAAGTTGGTGGCACACTTCTCAACTGCTGTCATAGACAGTGTGCTCATTCGTTGGTGCCTCAGACACAAGCCCAAAAGCAGTGGCGGCATTGGCCACAACACTGCTGCACCTCCACAACCTGCTACTCCAGCAGCTGCCACAAAATGTTGCTTATGCTGTGTGCGCAAGACAACATAAAAAGTACATTTAAGTGTAAGTCTGAAAGAATGACAATTGTGTCCCCGAACAAACTGTTCAGCCGATTTAGAAACTCAGGATTGTTCTTTCTCTCCTATGCCCAAGGCTTTTTTTTTTTTTTGCTGCTTATACTTTTATAGGTCATCTCAGAGATATCTCATATCAAGGGTTAGTGTTAGGGTACTCCTCACACCTTCCCTCCACCCATACGACACTTGGAAGGACTATAACCTGCCATCAGTAATTTTTTTTTTGCTATCATTAAATCGTATTTATGGCAGTCTAGGTGTGCCTGTTCTTTACAGCAGAGGTTTGTATGTACCTTACCAGGAAATATCCTTCACCCCTAAGTTGGCCTGAAACAAGGTTTGCCAGGGTGACAAGGTGAGGATTCCTAGTTCTATACTAGTTGCTCTGTGGAAAGGCTTTCCGTGTAATTTTTGGTGTTTTAAATATATAAAGAAAGGATGGATGTGTGGCTACTTTTTTCACAGGCCCAATTTTGATGGCTTTGCTTTTTCTTTTACCTTTGCACCTCACTTTGAATAACTGTTCCGCTTCACCTTCTCACGTGTCATTTGGTGTCTAGTTGCAGTTGTTCTGATTGCACGCTTTTGTAGAACTGCTTAATTTCTGTTCTGGTGTTTTGCATCTGTATGTTTATTTTGTTTTGTTTTTCATCCATGAAAAATTCTGCACTCTTTCGAGAAGTGCCATGGGATCTTGAGTGTCCACCAGAACAACCTCCAGAACAAGAAGACAGGACTGCGGTTTAACATCTCATCTGAAAGACAGCACCTTAGAGTGCGGTACTTTCACCCCACCCCCCACACGCTGCACTGCAGTGTCAGTATTGGGATTTACCCAAGTGCCTGTGTGGGCTAGAACCCACAACCTTCCAGTGTTCCGCCTCAGACACAAGTGTGCAGTCTGCTGAGCCAATGACACTGCACTTTGGATAAACAACTAAACAGCAGCACAGACCAAAACAGTGTAGTGGGCTTGTGTTCTGAAGTATGAATCTGACATTTGTAGCCTTTATGAGAGAGAGAGAGAGAGAGAGATATGAAAAAACTACTAGGCGCCTTTCTTTTTTTTTTTTTTTTTATTATTAAATGAAAATGAAGCAAACTATGGCTGCAGGCTATCCATCAGTGGCTGTTGCTGAGTGGAGGCTGGGTAGATGACACGATGTCTCATACGGCAGCTGCATGTCTTATTACTGACATTTGTCCTCTGCTCTTAAAAGGCAAACTGCTGCTGCTACTACTGTGGCTCTCTATAAACCTTCTCCTTATCTGTCTCACTGTAGGACGGATATGTCCTCATTTTACTGGTCAAAATCCCCCATCCATACCTCTACTATCCCACATTTGGAGGGATGTCCCAGAGTATACCATTCACAGCCCTCTGTCTGTACTTCTTTCAGGGTCTCATATTGTGGTTAACATACCTTATTTCCTTGACCTCTCTTTCCATACCTTTACACTGCCTGCACATTAAGAGGTATGTCGCCATTGTACCACTCAGAATCCTTCTGTCCATACCTCTCAATTGTCTCATATTCAGTGTCTAATTAGTGTCAGTGGCTAAGTAGGCAGAATGCTTGCCTCTGGGCAGAAGGTTGTGGGTTCTAGCCCCATACCAGGCACTTGGAGTAATACCCATAACTGACACTGGGGTATTGCACTGGTGAGGTGCCATTCTTTGAATGAGAAGTTAAACTGAGGTCTCTTCTGCCCATCTCTGGTCACTGTCCAGGTGGAAGTAAAAGATCCCATGACACTTATTGAAGAAGAGCAGGGAATTTTCATTGAAGCAGAAGGTATATACAATACAGGAAGAATCAGAAATAAAAATAACAAAAGAATAATGGTAGCACATATAATCCGAATCAGTACATTTCTACCCGGATACAGTGCCAGCCCTACCCTATATTTAACTATTCAAAGTACACCACCCAAATTCTACACAGACTATATAAAATTGTCAAAACAAAGATTTGCCCTTCTAGCCAACTAATACCTGGGCTGAAGGCACGTTTACTGCCTCCAGAAATTCAGAAAATGGTTGTGTCTGTAAAGTACATCTTTCCTTTGGTATAATTTTTACAAGGCATTCTTAATCACCAAAACAGTTTCTGCAGAGGAATAACTTTTTGCTACAGTGTAAATGTGCATCTAGCCTGCCAAAGATTATATTTACACATAGCAAACATTAGACGATAACGTACTTTGGTTGTACTGTATTTATTAACAATGGCAAGAAGAAGCCCTTGGACAACTGTTTCGTAAGCAAGGTGCTGAAAACAGTTATCATCTGAATTTTGAATAAATTTGCCCAACCTCCAGGGAGGTGGGCGATTATGAAAACATGCTCCTGTGTGTCTGTCGCCAATGGACAGGATGCGCTGGGAATTTCCTTCTTCAGTTGCTTTGTGTTTTAATTAATTTTTATCCCCAGTTCACGATGGCAAGAAAACTGGTTAACCCTCCCACATGTATGTAGGCATCTTTTGTCTTCTCTTCCTGTTAGGGCACAAAGCAATCTTTAAAGGGAACTGCAGTTCCTATCAAGTATTGTACTATGCAGTTCTTCTCTTTGTCTGAGACAAAACTTGTGTGGTAGTGATGTTCCATTTCTATCTAAACACTGCAGACCACATACTCTAGGGACCACTGGGAGTACTGTGGAGTGGACCCATCTCAAATTGCCACGTTCCTATAGTTGTCTCATACGAAGTAGCCAGGCAGCACCCATTGGGATCCTAAGTGTTGATCTCCATGCAAAACATGACGAACATTAAACACTGGAAATAACCAGTGAAAAATACTACAGGTGTATTCTATACTCCTCTTATCATAGTCTGGATATGTTTGATCCAGTATTATTGGGTTTCAATGGCTGCCCCATAAGCCTTAAAAATAAGCTATATAAACGAGTTTCTGTATCTAGTGGTGTCGGAAAAATATGTACCACATGTAAGAAGACTGGCAAAATTAGTGTTTTTAATTAAAAAATATTTTACGTGTTGAAGCTAGCTTCTGCTTCCACCAAGTAACCTTATCCAATGCTTTAATGGTAATGTGTTCCAGTTATATAATGCATCATTATTTGTGCCAAAAGTTATTCCCAGTATCTTGATAGGTTCAGTCAGATTGGCATATCAGCTATATGTGGGATAGTTGCTCAGCTTAGCAACACCTATGGGCATGCCCTGCAGTTTAGCACCGACACTTTTTCAGAGTGTTGTGTATTCACAATACCCGACAGGGTATGTGTTGTGCTGGATAACGCCACGCCTCAGGTGGTTGGGCACGAATAATATTTTTGTTTCTTAAGAGAAGATGCAAAAAAAGAGTAACTAATGGTCATCATGGTCCTCTACATTGGTTCACAGTGCTGAGACTAGACCTGTGATGTTGTGCTGGATAACATCACAGGTCCAGTCCCAGACTGACCAACCAGAGACCAGGATTCTTTCTTGCCATTGGATAATTAAGCATAAGTTATGAGGTGTAGGGGATTTACCATGGCTGGCGACTTCATGGGCAAATTCCCGCCAGCCGTGGTAAATCCCTCGATAACCCACACCCCAAGTGGTTTATTATGATTATGCCATTACATTCTGTGATGGATATAAGTTTAAATGGTTTTATTTTATTTATTTGTGTCTAAAAAATGATTTTTGTAAGAAATATCCTTCCATGAAAGAAAATAGTGCATGGTAATTAATGGTATTCTTTATTTAAGCTTTGTGAGGTAGTATGGGTAAATTTCTTCAGGGGTCGGTATTAGATGACCGGTGCAATGTATTAAGATATTCGGTATATCGTTTTTCTTTCTTACCAGCCAAAATTTGATGTTAGCCGGTAACATTATTTTTTTTTGCTGTGCTGTTGAATTGGCGTTTACACGCCGCACGCAGCAGCCAGTTTGTTCCTACAGGATTGGCTGCTGCATGCGCACGTAGAGAGGTGCCGAGTTCTGCTGGCAGCCGCGGAGGGTCAAGGTGATGTGCTCGGCTGTATGTGCGACTGCAGTATCGGGGTTTTGGCTGGTGGGAGAGGAGCCGTGTAATGGATGTCTCTGGCTCTTGAGGCACGTTTCCATGCAGTCTAAATCTGTGCTTTCATTTTGAGGGTTTTGAAAATTTCATCGAGTTCACTTTTGTTGATAAGGTCAAAGGAGGCATCCATTTTATTGTTTTCGGTTTTTAAATATTAGGCCTCACCGTGAATGTTAGCAGAGGAAAGATGGCAGCTTTGAAACATTGGAGGGGTGTCGGAGGGATTTTTTACAGGGTGGCATTCGAGGATGTGGCAGGCTGGCACCTGCCAGTGATTATCATAGGATTTTACAACAGGGCTAAGGTGCCAGTCTGCTTATGTGATTGGCTGATTATTTATGTGTATGATATAATAATCACTGCATTACCAGACTCCTTATCCCATAAACATAGACATATATGGTCAACATAAGCCAAAATATTTACTTCCCTCTCCTGTGTGTGGTCTGGATACCTTTACCAGTGTGCTCTTTGTATCTGCCTAATAAGTGGTCAAAAGAAGTATAAAGTGGATTTAAAGAACAGCCCTGCTGTACCCCCTTTCTTTATTTACTATACTTTTTCCGGAATGAGGTCCGTCAATACTCCGCCCTGGTCACGGCCCCCGTGCCGCTACCTCCAATCATTTCCAGCCTCCTGGTCACCCCAGGCTTACCCCCAGAGGCGGGGTTGTGGTGACTTCTCCTACGCAAGTCTGGTATCTACTTGGGGAGCTGGCATCGAGGCTAATGGAGGCCCCTAGGGGAGTGCATCACAAAGACTGACCAAACCCAGGTTTTTTCTTCCCTTGTGAACAGGGCAGGGATGTGCAGTGACGGCCAGCATCCGCCCCGCCCCTGTGTGATCCGGGCATTGGTGTTCTGACGGCATACCTAGCCTCCGCTGGGTGTCACTAGACACAAACACCGCACACCCCTCCCCGGAGAAGGAGAGAGCAGTCTAAGGACGCCTATCCTTTTCCCCTGGCTGGCCCTCCAGCGACCCAACTGTACCCCTTTCTGTAGCCGTAAGAGCCTGGCCCAACTATCTATTAACTAACGGGATGACATTAGCTGTTTTGTAAATAACTTTATTCATTGAACAAAGTGACCATATGCTGTTTAAACTTTAAACATCAATGTATGGCATACCCATCATATGCTGTCTGGCTGATCAAGCTGATAATGGAAAACCAGAAATTTTGTTTTTTTTATTTTTTATTATAACAGTTTTACACCGCCAAGACACTGTAGTGTGTTGAGATAGAAAAGGTAGTAGACAACAGCATAGAGCAGTCAGTAAAATCATTCTCTCCTAGGGATATAAATATAATTGAGCGATTACCATCGCTAAATTTAATTATTGCCAGAAAAAGTCCATCTCCGTGATATTATTCTGACTTTGGGTGGAAAAAGTCCATCTTTAACCTTGTAGTTAAGTCAGTATTTACCATAATATATAGAGCCCGTAAATATAAAATACATAGATATATAGACAGTGTCGGCAGATGGGGCCTGTGGCCCACCCAGTCTGCCCATTTGAGCTTGTAAGTTCAGTTTACGCTTTCCTAGAAGTCTGTTGCCCTTACCCCTGACCTCCAGAATTCCTTTATGTCATCCCATGCATTCCTAATCCCGTGATTGTTTCAGCCCCACCACTTCCTCTGGCAGGGTGTTCCACTTGTCCACCACCTCGCTCTATGAAGAAATTCTTCCTCACGCTTCCTCTGAATCGCCCTCCTCCAGCTTCTCCCATGCCTCTAGTCCTGGAACATCTTTTCGCTAAAATAGTGTATTCCTGCACCCTGTTCCTCCCTGTAAGATACTTGTATGTATCATATCCCTCTCTCCCTCCTCCTCCAGGGAGTACATGTTCAGTTCTTTTCAACCTGTCCTCATAGGACTTGTGATGCAATCCATGCACCATCTTTGTTGCCCTCCTCTGAATCTTCTCCACCCTGCCTATCCCCTTATGTAGGTAAGGTCTCCAGAACTGTACAGTACTCCAGGTGGGGCCTCACTAGTGTCTTGTATAGTGGAATTATGACCTCCCTTTTCTCTGCTGGTGATGCCCCTGCCTATGCATCCCAGCATCCTATTTGCTTTACCTGCTGCCTTGTCACACTGTTTCCTACCTTAAGAAGTTTAACTAGTTTAGCTCCCTTTAGACATTAATTGTTACTCTGAGTTACTCTTTCTTCCCTCAACTCTCTTGTCCCCTTATGCAAGTAAATAATCTGTTACCCCTGCCAATTTGATAAATAAAGGGCAAAAGGTAGGTACACAGCTGAATGATAGAGTATCCACTTCGCCATTTAGACATGTGAGATGGATTTTTATTTTGTATCTTTACAGAACTATTGTTTTTGTTATAATTTTCCAGTATTTCTTAATAATATGAGGTTATCAAACACTGATTGCTGGGGTATGGCACAAGTTTGAGCTGAGCTATTAGGACATCAGCCAACTTTGCTAGCCTATTTGCCAGTATTTTGGCCAGAAGTTTGAAATCCATATTTAGGAGACTGATGGGCCTCCAGTTCCTTTAATTGTGTCTATCCCCTTTTAAGCAAAGTATCATCACAGCTTGTGACATTGATGCAGGCATCTGTGCCTGATCAATAATTAATTGAACAAGGCATTTAATACACAGACATAGACCCTAAGGTCTCACTAAGGTTTTATAAAACTCAGAAGTGAGACCATCCTTCCCCGGGCAGTATTATTGTTTACTTTCTTTATCGCAGCCAGAACTTATTTCTGGTTATAGGGCTAACAAGACCTGTTTTTAATCTGAAGGCAATTGTAGAATGTCTAAACCAGTCCACAAAACCCGGTCCCAATTTTATTTATTTATTTATTTATTTATTAGAACATCAGTTTACAACCTTTGGAGCAGGGGCTCATTTACAAAGGTACCTCATCACAGAGAGGACAAAACAGTGAAACAACCTTTTTACAATAAAACAGAGTACAAAAATTTGTAGGAACATGAAGACATAGGACAGTTACAATTTTAGTATTACAGGATTGGCAGAGCACAAGTAAGTTCAGAGTAATTTGTACAGTTACAATTTTAGTGTTACAGGATTGGCAGAGCACAAGTAGGTTCAGAATAATTTGTACAGCAGGCTAACAGTGGTGGGACTATACAGAAATAAGCATTGTAGAGACATGCGGAGAAGCGAATAGGATCATAGATAGTGATAGGTAATAGGTTACCATTAACCTCTAACTGGGAACTGAAAGTAGTTGTGACATATTTATTAGGCAAGGCAATTTTATTTATATGGCACCCAATCCTGGAGGCTCTGCACCTCGCAAAGTACACATAAATAAAATGATAAAATGTAAGTTATTAGATTAAGCTAAAGAGTGAGGACAAAACATAATTAACTGTGAGTTTTAAGGACTTTCTAAGATGGTCAGCGATGGAGCGCTCCTATCTCCTGAGGAAGGGCATTCCATAAAATCGGGCGACGACCCGAGTGCCCTATCACCAGAGGACTTCAGGTGAGACTTCAGTACTGGCAAGAAGGCCTGCCTTCGCTGACCGGAGAGGAGGACCTGAAGCATAAGGCACCAGGAGGTCTTCAGGTAGCCCCGCACTCAGTCGGTGCAGGGCCTTGTATGTAAACAAGCACACCTGAAGCTGATGTGCCATTGCACAGGCAGCATATCTGTGATTTCCTTGTTGCTGTAAAATCTGTCCATCCTCAATGGTCATCAAGCCTGTCATATGTTTGTTTAGCGCCCTGGACCAGATTCTCAAAGGGTGGGCGCGGAGGGCGTGCATCAAGCCACTCACCACAACACTTTGATTCTGCCTGCACGCCAAACACTTTTGCTGCAACTGCATCCAATTTTCGTAGCTCGGATGGAGTTGTGACAGTTTACTTGGATTTATGGCACCATCACTTCAAATCTTAGGCTAAGCACTGTAAAAAAGAGACCCCTGGGATTGGCGCTTGCCTAGACCTGAAAGGATGGTGTAAGCTGGCAGTTGGCGAGGGATAGAAATTCGTTAGATTGCCGTAAGCTGTGTGGCACACCGGGGCTTAGGCTAATCTGGCCCTTGTTAAAATCCAACCCCTAGCCCTACAATCCTTAAATATATCCAAACTCTGCTTCCAGCCCTGTGTACCAAACTGTTGTCTCTGTTTTAAGGATACAGCTGTGTTGTACTGATATTTAAACATTTCCAGTTTTATCTCTTGCATTTGAGGAGTTAAATTACATTTCTCCTAATACACTCTGGAAATGAGCCTGTGGAACTTGTTTCTCAGAGTTAAATACTTCATATAGTTGGTGTGCGATTTTTTTCTGCTTATTTTATGAAAAGCTGTATAAAGTCCCACTTTGAGTCACTCCACCACTCCTGAAGGGAATCATAGGCACACATGATGGATAGCCTCACCTGAAACAAAGAATTCCATTTCTGAACCACCGACTCATCTGTTAATAACTAGGAATTCAATTTCCACACTGAGGTGTTTTTTTCTGTGTCACAACAGTTCTGGGGTATAGCTGCAAGACAGCTGTATGATCTGACATTTCCGCCGGCACTGTACATCCCCATGTACTTTTAGAGAGTGTGAAAGAAACAGATAATCAATTTGATGGCCAAACACCCTCTCACACAAGTTTTTGCTGCAACTTGATGTACCACTTTATATCCATCTTGCAAAGATGCAGTCTGATTTATTGTATTCAAGAAATTCATATTGCTGAAACTTGTTGTGGTTTTCTCCCTGTCTTCTAGTGCCAGTCCACAACTAAAATTTCCCCAAATATCAGCATTCTTCCAGTGCCTAAGTACGGTTGATTTTCTTAAAAGTTCCACACGTGTTGATATAGCTTGGGAGCATAAGCATTGATAAATGGTACTTCAGGTTGGTGCACACAGTGGTGCAACAACGGGGCCTACCAGATAGATTTCTACTGGTCTCTGTTTTAAAACTGTACCCTTTTAGCAAAATGGCCACCCCATTACATGTTATCTTCCCTGAGACCAGAAAGAACAGCCCCAATCCATGACCTGTTTGCCTGAGCTACCTCATGTACAGATTTTAACCTTGTATCTTGAATAAATACTATATTTCCAGGCAAATTATCCCAAATGTGCAGGTAGTGAGTCATTTTTGTGTTCTTTGACACTGCTCACATTAAGGGTTAGGAGGTTCAAAACAGGGCCTCTGCATAGGGAGATACTAGAAAGAGGATTAGATCACATGTGATTGTGATCTACTGCTCCCTCCCGATATTTTGGCTTTGGAGATATCTGTTTGTGAGGCAAAACAGTCCATGATAGATGAGGCCACAGGCGACGTGTCCAGTCAACATCCTCCTCTTCTGCATCCCCCACTGTTTATGCTACACAGTGTGCTACACTTACTCCTAGTTGAAATAAGTTGCGCCTTCATACTTTCCAGTTTTCCTTCTAGCCCACCCTCTCTTTTGTTTGACAGCCTCCTGAAAACCACTTTATTGGGGAGGGGCATCGCACTTCCCACCCTTGTTTGCCCTTTGGGTCTTTGTCAGAGAGTGAGCTACAGCTTGTGTGTCCTTCTGACTGGGAGGACTTGGCATGGTACCAGTAATCATGAGGGCTTAGCTCTCCACAACATTTTGGTCCTTATTTGATTCCGTGGCCCATGGAGGGTGGCATAAGGATAACTTTTTCAGGGTACCTGGGTGTTGTGGACTTTTTTTTTAATTCAAGTTTATAGAAAGTCAAGAATCAGAGTACAGCCATTACACTTCATCGATATAATACAAGTACACATTACCTTCCACAAGTCTTGCAGTTAATATCAGATTTACATAGTTTTACCTTCTCTAAACACCATGTATTACATTAAGTCCCTTGTCCTTTCTCATACCACTACTTCTCTATTTCTGATTTTGGAGCTAATTGCGTCCTCTACTTTAAGAAAATAGGTTCTATTAAGGTTTAGTATGTTTCAGTTCTCCCTATATCTTTGTCTCTGTCCTCCTTTTAATTGATCTCTTATACATTAGGCCTTCCCCACCCTGAGACTCAGTGTCTCCCTCTTGTTACACTAGAGAGATGTTGGTTTATTCCTACTTCTTCCGTCAGGTCTCAATAACTCAGTATGGACCATCTTGTCCATCTTCTGATGAACAGAGTGAGTCTTACTTATCTTGTGGGTCAGTTCTTCCATTTCTTTGATTTCTTGAACAGTGGAAATCCACTGTTTTCTGTCTGGTGGGTCAGAGGAGAGCCATTTCTAGTGATTGATTTATGTGCTGCCACTAGTAGGATATTCCACAAATAGATTGCATCAGCTCCCGTACTCCCTCTGGAGGGACTGCAAAACAGTATTCTTAGCTGTAAGGTGCAGAGTGTGCAAGGCGCATCGTATATATTTCCTTCCAGCATGTCTTTCCAGAATGTTTTTATGACTTCAGATTCCCAAAATATATGAGATGTGCCTTTTTGGTCCACAGCTCCTCAACAATTCCCTGGGTGCACCCCGCCCCATTTACCCTGAATTTCAGAGTGTAGAAGTATCTCACCTTACTTTCCACACAAACTCTCGCCAGCCTGGTGAGAGGGTAGTTTTATTGGCTGAGTTGAATATCATATCTCACTCCTTGGCTGTTATGTTTGAGTCACTCTCCTCTCCATCTGGTTTTCATTTAGTAGTTGTTACAGGAGTCTGCCTGATTGTTTTGTAGAGGGTCGAGATTTGGCCTCTTTCAAGTTTCCCAGACATAGTGGAGTGTATTACTTGTAAGAGGTTCTCTATGTTGGGTCTCTGTGGCTGAGTCTTTTCTAGTAGTCGGTACATAGTCTCTCAACTGCAGATAATGAAAATGATCCCTATTTCTAAGGTTAAATGTCTGCTTAAGGGTTTTGAAATCTAGGACAATATCATCAATGACCAACTGTCTTAGTCTCTGTAAATCACCTCTGGCCCATAGCCGGTATGTGTGATCCATCTTTGCAGGGTGAGCCGTGTGAACCACGTAAACTATTGTAGAGGCTATGTTGCCTCTTTAATGCCCATCTTGGCCCAAAGCCTATGTGTCATGTTTAGAGTATTCCTACCACTTGTGGGTCTCCATATCCTCTCTTAATATGTTGGGGTCTGTTAATCTGGCACCTAACGGGGCCTTCTGTCATGTGGGTCCCTATATCTTTCCAGTGGGCATCATATGTATCGGTGCTCCACAGTAAGGCTTAACCTTAACTGTGCGGCCATACAGTAGTTCTCTAGATTGGGTATAGCTAGAGACCCTGCATCGCAAAATGCAAAATAGCGCAAAATAAAACGAATCCACACCATAAAACGAAATCCACAGTATAAAATGAAATAAAATGAAAAGTGATAATGTTTTAACTTTTACTCAATATGTGTTCATTTATGAACAAAATTCATAGTTAAACCTAAATTAAACAATTCACAATCCCTTTCAAAACTTAACTAGCTCCTAACAGGGAACTCGTTAGCATAATGCAACCAATTAAGGGTTTTGTTCCACGCCTGATGTTCTCTCACTTCTGTTGTCATGCCCTGCTTGTCCTGCTACTCTTTTCACAGTAGAAATGTTGCACCTCGCATCCGCTCTCTGGTTATGCCAGGAGCCTGAAATCAAAATGAGTCCTTGAGCTGCACTTATTAGTGGCTGCAACTGAAACCGGCATTCTTAATTCCAGCCCTCCCGACGGTGTTGCACCTCGGAGCCAGCTCTCTGGTCCTCCGCTCCCATTTCTGCCCCTGATCTGCTCCTCGATCCAATGCTTGCTTCAACTGTAAAGAAACCCTGGAGCATATGGAAGCAGCTCTGGTGGCCAAAACTGAAACCGGGCATTCTAATTCCAGCCCTCCGATGTGTGTTGCACCTCAGATCCAGGTTTCTAGTTCTCAGCTCCCATTTCTGCCCCTGATCTGCCCCGATCCAAATGCTTGCTCTGCTTCTACTGAAGAGGCATCACCAGTAGAAAACAGGAAGTATTATGCCTCTGTACAGACAGCTGGTCAGACCCCATCTGGAGTACTGCGGCAGTTCTGGAGACCCAGTCTCCGCAAAGACATAGACACGATGGAAGCTGTCCAGAGGAGGGCACTAAATGGTGCAGGGTCTGCACCGGAAGGCATATGAAGAGAGAGAAAGAGCTTAATATGTATAGCCTCGAGGAAAGGAGGGAGAGGGGACATGATAGAAACTTTCAAGTACCTTCAAGGGGATCAACAAAGTCCAAGAGGGTAGCATCTTTCAAAAAAGAGGTGTGCAAGAACAAGGGCACAATTTGAAGATGGGGCGGCTCAGAGGTAACTTAAGGAAGTATTTTTTCACAGAGAGGGTTGTGGATGCATGGAATGGCCTTCCGGAGGAGGTTGTGGAGTCAAAACAGTGGTGGAATTCAAGCATGCATGGGACAGTCATCAGGCAATTCTAGGGCGGGGGTAGGAAGAAGTAGGCTGCTGGTTAACTAGGATCTGCAGCTTATCCATTAGGTAGGAAATGGGCAGACTGGTGGGCCAAGCGATCCTTATCTGCCGTCACAAATTCTATGTTTCTATGAACTGTAAAGAAACCCTGGAGCCTATGAAAGCAGCTCTGGTAGCCAAAACTGAAACCAGGGCATTTTAATTCCAGCCCTCCGACATGTGTTGCACCTCGCATCCAGCTCTCTGGTTCTCCGCTCCCATTTCTGCCCCTGATCTGCCCCAATCCGAACGCCTGTCCGAACTGTAAATAAACCCTGGAGCATATGAAAGCAGCTCTGGTGCCCAATATGTCAAATTAATGTAGCTGGTTTTGGACGGAGAAAACTGGTATGGGTGGCACACTACACAAAAAGCTAGTTGCTTATAGCGAGGGCCAGTTACAGATACTGCTGTTGTGCTTGTGATTTTTCGTGTGTTATTACTGTTTTGTAGTGTTTTTTCACCTGAAAAATAAAAAAAAAGAAATAAAATGAAATTCTTGGAAAATAAAATGAAATTGAGGAAAAAATAACAAGAAATGCACGGTCTCTAGGTATAGCCCTCCCTCCCCATGACCTGTCTTCTTGTAAAATGCTCATCTTTATTTATGGTCTCCTGGTGACCATATGAACTGGGATATAGTCTTCTGCCAAGCTTGGAATTGTTTCTGAGGAATGTTTATTGGGAGGGACTGAAAGAGGTACAAAAATATTGGTAGAATGTTCATAGTCACTATCTAAGAATTTGCCATTTCTCTATATCTTGCTTAAGTTGGGCTTATAGGGCTCAAAATTGGCCACAGAGAGTCCTTTTAGATTTTGTAACCTGAATTCCTAAGTATTTAATTTTCTGTTTATTCCAATTTAGGGGAGGAACTTAGTAATTGAGGGTGGAGGTCTATAATAGAATCTAAGGATGTCCGCTTTGTCCTTATTTAGGAGTAGCCTGAGTAGGATCCAAATTCCTGCAAGGTTTTCCAAATTTCAGGAATGGATTGATTGGCGTTAGTGATATGTATAGAAGGACATCATCTGCGTGAAGTGATATTTTGTGTTCAGTACCTCCATCTGGACTCCCTTGATATTTGGGTCTTCTAATGGCACAGGCCAGGGCTCTATGTACAAGTGCTAATAAGAGGAGCTAGAGCAGGCACCCCTGTCTAGTTCCTCTTACGAGTGGGAATCTGTCTGTTATGCCCCTGTTGACTCTGATATAGGCCTGGGGGCTTTGTATAAAGCTTTTAGGTGTCCGCACTGAATCAGGGATTCTGAATCTTTAGTACCCTGGACAAAAAGGCTTTATCGAATGCCTTTCAGCATCTAGGCTCATTAGGCAAAAGGAATCTTTTCTTGGTCAATCTTTTCCACTATGTTTATGGTACGCAGACATTATCAGGGGCCTGGTGTCCGCAATGAAGCTGGTTTGATATTTATTAATGAGCTGGGGAGGAGGGGAGAAGCCACCCAGCCAGAACCAAGTAAAGATCTTATAGTCTACATTTAGTAGAGAGATGGTCGATATGCGCTGCACTCAGCCGGTCCTTTCCTTCTTTGGGAAGGACTGTAATGGTTGCATAATTCCAGGAGGGCAGCACCTTCCAGCACCCCATTGATCGCTCTGCAGCAGATGTGGAGCCAGCTCCTTCCCCATGGACTTGTAGAATTCTCACTAAACCCATCCGTCCCGGCACTTCCCAGTTTTTAAATTTCGAATAGCCTCTTCCACTTTGGTTAGGCATATAGGTAGTCAGGGCCTTCTGCTGCTGCACAGTAAGCGTGGGTATCTTTAAGTTTTTAGGTATTCCTGTTTGTCCCCAGAGGGGTTCTTCTGGGCTCTATAGAGTTGTTTGTAGTATGTAACAAAGGCATCTCTAGTTTGGTCTTCCTTATATATTAATGTGCCTGTCCTAGGGTCTTTATTTTAGTTATAGTTGCATTGGCCTGTCTTTGTCTCAATCTGTGGCCAGCAATCAAGTGGCCCTAGGACCCCTCATAGTATGTTTGTTTAATATAAGCAAGTGCTTTTTCTGTCTCCAGTTGATGGATTTTTGTAACCTGCCTGTGACTGTTTTGATTTCCTATCCCTATTCTTTGTCCATTTCTGTTGTTGTTGTGTCTGGAGACCTTTTATTGACTGTTAAGCTGGGTCACAAGGGTTTTCTTTCCTTTGTCTATAGGAACCTATGGAAATAAGTTTCCTCAGAATGGTTTTAGTGTGTCCCATAGAATTTGGGGTGCCACCTCTGGCCTGTTGTTGTATTTAATGGTTTGCTCTACCACTGCATTAAGTTTGGTAATTACTTTTGTCTCGGAATAGGATGTATTTATACGCCACTGAGTTTTCTTTGGGGATCCCCAGATCTATCTTGACAAATAGTGGCTGGTGGTCTGAGTGGGTCGCTGTCCCTGTCCAGGAATGACCCACTTTGAAAGGTCCCGAGTTAGTGTCAGGAACATGTCAATCTGGGAGAAGGTTTTGTACCTGAGTGAGTAACATGTGTACTCTTACCCATGGGTACCTCTCTCTCCATATTTCTATAAGCCCTGATACTATCAGAAGTTTTTGAATAGCTCGCTGTTCTGGATCCTGAAATGGGATCTGTGATGTGGTGTCCACCTGTCTGTTCAATACTAAGTTCCAGTCCCTCCCATAACAATGTTCCCTTTGCCTTTTCCAGAATCAATTTGATGACTTCTGAATAGAATGTAAAGGATCGGGGTGGTGGGGCATATGCATTGGCTAAGGTTACTTGCATATCCTGTACCCTGCCCCTGACAATGACATACTTTGCCCCGGTCTGTGATTATCTCTTCTTCTAATGGTAGATTGGCTGCAGGAGGACTGGCACCTCTCCTCCCCCAAGAAAGTGTAATACATTTTGGTAAAAGCTTTAGTTTTGAGTTTCTCCACTTTGTGGCAAGGTGCTTCTGCAGGAAAATTATGAGTTCTTGCTCTCTGAGAAATTGTTAGACCCTTTTCCTCTTTATAGGACTATTAAGTCCGCTGCCATTATACGATAGGACTTTGGTGTTCAAGTTAGGCATTTTTCTATTTTCTTATCCTATAAGAAAGAAATGTCAGTACCATTATAAGTATGTAAATGTGTAGTTTAAATCCTGAGGCCAGTAAGTGGCCTAACTTTACTGTATTCCTTTAATCTGTACTCCGCTCCAATCTGACGTTACCCTAGATTTATACAGAAAATTAATACCAAAATCTAAAACAAAACAATTTATAACCTTTGTCAGTTACAACTTTGAACCAACTATTTCACAGTACTATAAGGAGCAGCCTTAGGTTATTATGATCTTATTTCCTTTATTTTAGCTAGCTTTCAAGGTCAGGTCTCTGTATGAGACCTGGGTCGAATTCACTTAGCGCTGAATGCTCAGATGGTTGCTGGTGTGTGTTCTTCCTCAAAGGAGATTTATTCCCTTGTGGATATACCGACGTCAGTTGTTAGTGTCTAATTTAGATTTGGCCTGGTGCCTGTCCCCTACAGGCTGGGCCAACCACCTGTTAAAAATATACAGTTACAGGATGCTGTATTTAAGAAGCCTCCCCTTCCCTTTAAAAAGGTAATGAAAGCCACCTTAGATGTATATGTAATAGGCTATCTCTAGCATCGTTCTCAATCTCTGTCTTCTACCTCCAGGACAAATTATCATTCAAAGCTAGAGAGGCCGATCATATACCTTGGGTTAGGAGGGGTTTAATCTTTCAACCTCCTTTAGTCTTACAGAGGCCAAGGTCCAGAGGCTTCTGTGGGCACCAATCATTCCCCATGTCTCAATGGGTTTAAATCGCTTCTATATCCTCCTCACATCCTAAGAGGAGACAGTGCACCCATGATAGCTAGCCTTGTTATGGTCCCCTATAAACCTAAGTATGCTCCTCCCTTCTTCTTATCCATTGTTCCTGGATGTAAAGACCCATATGTTTGCCCATTCAAGCAGGATCCGACTGCTTTGGAGTCATTTTCTACTTGGGTGTCACATTTAGATTCAAGGCACTTTGAAGTCACCCTCTCTTGCCCCTCATTGCATTCCTGGGCCATCTTGATCCCTGTGGTGGCACCAGGTGCGCTTTCATCAGGCAAGCAGCGAGCGATATTACCAGCTCAAAGGGACCTGACGCTTAGGCTCTATGGGTTCAGGCACTGTGTTGGAGAGACCTCGGAAAGCGGGCCCTAGGGAAAGATGGGCCTCCCTCAGCAAGATGCACCCTATATCCCCGGTCACCATAGAAGAGAATCGACACTGTGGTGGGTTTCCTGGCCTAGTTCAGCCTGTCATTCCCCCATTCCCCAAGACCTCATAAACTGTTGCTTTAATTGGAAAGTCTCGCTTTAAACTCTCTACTACTTCTATTAATCATTCTTAAGTTCTTTTAGTGAGGAGTATCATCTGTCTGAATGCAGCCGGGACTAGGCCTGGGACCTGGGTATTGCCTTACAGGTGGCCGGGTCGGGAGGATGGGGTACAAGAGATGGTTCTAATGAGATTTGTGTTCAAATAGTACTTGCTTTATTGTTTTGGACCTCTTTGGACAGTATTCACTTCTGTAGCTGTTCTGTTGTCTTCTGGTGCTCGTCTTCACCTCATCGGGTCTCCGTTGTAGATTCGCACTGTGGAGTATGTTTTCAGGAGAGCTGCAACATCAGAGCGAAGGTTGGTGTGTGGGGTCGCTTGCTGCATCCTTTTCTTTTAAATCCTTTCTTGGCGACATCCCAAGCCAATTGCAGAACTTCCTCTCGAGTTGCTCCTTAATCAGAGGGGGAGTAGCAATGCCTAGCTCATCAAGAAATGATTTGGCAGCCAACAGGTCTGGAAAATTCCTGGGCCTCTCAGTCTGTCTCAACCCTCAGGCGAGCTGGGAAAAGCAACTGCGTGCATAGGTTCTTACCCCTGAGCTGCTTGATTATGGGCCATAGGGCTTTTCTTTGTTCCTGAACTTGAGAAGTGTAATCGTTATCTATGGTGATTCTGTTTCCTGGATCTCGCTGTTTCCAGGCTCTATTGAGCAGCTCTTCCTTGGTGGTGGAGTAGAAGGTGAGTTTGACTATGAATGAGCGTGGTCTGGCCCCGCGTCACTGGGCTTTGGGCCAGTGATCTGTGAGTCCTGTCCATTCGGAGGTCAAGTTCAGCTGGAAGGTCGAGGGTTTCTTTTAGTAATGACTGGAGGAAGGCAATAGCGTTCGGTTCTTTATTCTCCGCACCCTCCGGTACCCCCATATATCCAAATGTTTTGTCTTCTGTTCCGCCTCTAAGTCATCCAATTTGGCATTCAGTTCCCTCTCCCTTGCTAGTAGGTAGGTACAGGAGTCGGCTCATCCTGCCGATCAGCCTATTCGACCACTGCTGTCAGGCCCAGCTCCAGCTGATCCACTCGGTGCTCTATACCACTTAGCTCAGAATGGAGATCTGAGAGATTTATCTATTTTACTGACCTTATGGGCCGCTTGTAGTATAGTACTTATTAAGTCAGGCCCTCTGTATCTGTCGGGATTCCGCCTCGCTTTCTCCTCTGGTCCCTTCAGTAGATACTCTGCTTGTTTTTTCCTTTTGTATTCATTCTCTGAGTTTAAATGTCGGCATCTCCTGTTGCCTGGACATATTGGCTTTTGAGTGGGTGACTTTACTGGTGAGTGCATGTTTTAGTAGGTCGATGTAGCTTGATTTATTTTGGAGGCGGACCGAGTCTCAGAGCTAGGCAGCCATCAAGCTCTTGACATCACTGGAAGTCCCGTGTTGTGGACTAAGGGCCAAATGCCCAGCCCTTGGTGTCTGGGCTAGGGAGGTTTCTCTCTGGTTCATGGATGGGGAATATGCTCCCTTGTCCTTTGAGCATGAACCTGAGACTCTGTAATGATTTGTACCTGGTCTCCCACTACCCTATCCAGTCAGTTATGTAAGTCCCCAAGGGCATGGAATATAAGAGTGCCTCCCACTCTTCATCACACAGATTACACCAAAAGGATTGGAGCATTGCAGATTTAGACGACCATAATCTAGACAGAGGTTACAGCGTGGCAAATCACAAACTGAGTTTAAGTGAATTTTGGATCTGCATTAATGGCAAGTTCTCAGTTGACCAGGATAAAACCCATTCTCCCTGGGCAGGACCAGCCAGAAGCAGCAACTTTCTGGAGCTCCTGAGTAAAGCTCTTTATTTGGAAAAACTGCTTAATCCAACATTAAAATTGATAGAAGATACATTCCATCATCTTGGGCACAAAGTCCTGCATATTTCTATATAAAAATCAAGCAAGTATGGGAAAGACAAAGCCTGCTAGACAAGACTTCTTTCAGCCACATGCTCCAGCAGTAAAACAGCCTGACCCAATGGATAAAGCAGCAGCTGCAGCCAGTATAGACCCACCGTCAGCCACGCTAAACTCCCTCAAAATGGCTGTTAATGCACTACAAAACCTGTGCAAGAGATCGACTCTAAACCAGACTCCTTCTCCCAGAGATTCCTTGCTGTAGAACTGAGATTAGATGCCATGGGGAAATAACTAATAATGCTGAGGCTACAGCGGTAAGACCCTGGCAGCAACCGCAACCTCCTTCAAAAAACAAGCAGCCCTAAACAGTTACATGGAGCAGCTCAAGAACAGATTCGAGCTGCAAATATCTAGATTCTGGGCTTTCCAAAGGCGAGGGAGAAAACCTCTCAGCATTTTTGGAACCATGGCTCTCTAAAACTACTGGACTGAGTGACATTAAGCGCCAGATACAGGATTACCCCTTGCAGGCCCATTGCTGACTCGGGAAATCCATGCACCATTTTACTTGCTCTTAACTCGCAGCAGAGCGAGACTTGATATTAGGCCGCATCAGAAATAAAATCCTTATCTATTATGAAGAAAATTGAGTTCTCTTCTTCCCAGATCTTGGCGTATGCCACTAGAATGCTACGCAAAGCCTTCGACGGGTAAAGTACAAGCTCTGAGACTTAGGCATTTCATATTCAATGGCCTTCCTTGCCAGGCTTTGCTTTGCCGATGGTCATTAGCAATATCAACTTACTGATCCAAAGGAGGCAGGAAGTTGTGTTGAAAAGATTGCTGCACAGAGAGCTCATGAAGAACGGTCCTCAGGAGACAAGTCGGATGAAGACTGAATATAAGAGCTACTGCTACATTTGATTCAGGACTGTCGATCCGGTTTGCATTAATCTAATTTTGCTGTGTACTAAAGCTGTACTGCTGTATGTATATTTTTTAATTGCTCAGTGGAGAGGGAGGTCGCTAATGTACTGCAGATTATTTAAAGATACCACACTTGGTGGCATTTCATTTTCTATGTTGCGGTGAGTCCCTCTAGCTGGGCCTTGTTCATGCCTCTGCAGTATACAGTTTAATTCGTACAGTATATCTTTTATTGGATACCGTAGGTGTGACAGTCTCCTTCTGAGCTTAACTTAATTCAGGAAATTTAGCCCAGAGAGTTAATTAGCTTATGTCATAGTGACTTTGTTACTTCTGTACCTGTTGTTTAATACTGACTGGTGGAATAACAGTTAACAAATTCTAACAGTTACCTTTGATCTTAAGGGATTAGATTCCTGCAGAGATGTCGATACTGAACATGGCCTCGCTTTATATCCAGTATGATAGTGCAGGGGCTAGGAGCTGGTCTCTAGCTCACTATGATATCTTCTAATTTCTATAAAGAGAGAGGTGCAGATGGAAAATGTTCTATTGATTCTAACTAAATTTCCTGGGGTTTAGTTATTAGAGAAGTACTTGCTAACTGTTATCTAAATGGGAGCTTTAAGGGAGCTCTGGAATGGGGAAAATGGTGTCTGATTTTGTAAGTTCAACCCAAAAGGACCCACAAGGGTTGGTTACAATATGCTGTTTTCATTTAATTTATTTTATTTAGTTTTTATTAACTGGTAGGTGCACTAGCCATAACAATGACTATTTTCAGGCATGATCCGGGAGGATACTTAACAGTACATCTAGACACCATAACAATTACAGAGTAAGGTGATTGTGGTTGAAGGATACAGGAGAAAAACATTTAGGAATAGTCGATGTTACAGTGCCAGTGGTAGGCAATAACAGAAACACAGTACAAATAAATTGAAACCATATTATAGTTTAGATACAATGAAACAATAGTAATGTTACAAAATACCTGAGTAAGTAACAAGGTTGGTCAGTGTGACACAAAACAGAAACATGAATTCAGTGACTAGTATTGACATGTAGCTAACAAACAACTAGGTTTAGAGCAGTTTTAGTGCAGACAAAAATGAGACCTAAGTGCCTAATAGCATGACTAGATAGGCTTAGCAGAGGGCAGTTTGCAGCAGAGGTGAAATGAGAGAGGTCCGAGAAGTAAGTTCAAGGGGTTTGAAGCAAACACAGGTGACCTGGTTGAAGAGGAAAGAGCACAGTTGCTTTTGAAGTGGTATGACTAGGGCTTGGCAAACATTGAGAGGCAAGGAGTTCCAGAGTTTGGCCACGAGTGTGAGAAAGCAAGGGTTCCTTTGTTAGATTTACATCTTGGTATTAGCAGCAGCGATTTATCAGATGAGCCGAGGCCATGGTAGGAAGGCAGTGAAGAAGGGAGGCCAGCGAGACGGGATTCCTGCTCTAATAACATTATCAGTTGGGGAGGCAAGAGCAAGAGTTCGAGTAGCAGTGGGAGGTAGCCAGTATATATCAGTATAAAGCTGACAATGGTGTTTTGACCAGGAGAGGCCGAGGCATACCTTCAGATGCTGTTATGAGTCGTATCCCACTTCCTGAGGAGAGTTATGGATGTGTTGAGATATGTGACTAACCCCATAGAATAATGACGGGAGCAAGATGCCACAGGCTATGTCTAATCTAGACTGACTGTGTAAGGACATAGCTTGTTTTGTAGCTACATCAATTTTAGCCTTAACTGATTTACAAGTAGCCGTTATGTGCCTATCAAAGTTAACATTTTGTCAAGGAGTACTTTGAGATACTTAATAGAGTGAGCTGCTTTAAGGACCATCCTTCCTGACCAGAAACTTTAAAAAGGTCCCGGTTTTGTTTAATTTTACTGTAGAATAAAACAACATAGTATACGCCTTGTCGGCATTGAGGATTAGCTTATGATGGAAGAGCCAGGATTGAATAGCCTTAAAAGCAGTGGCGAGAGTCAGGTTTATGCAGTGCATATTCTTATCACAACAGTACAGGACCAGGCTGTCCGTGTAGAGGATTGCCGAGCAATTGGGGTTACAAGATGAGATATTGTTAATAAAAATTGAGAAAAGAAGGGTCCCTAATATAGATCCCTGGGGAACACCTAGGTTGATAGCCATGGGGCTGGACACAGCAGAGTTGAATCTGACAAGCTGTGTTCTGTTTGATAGGTAGCTATTAAACCAGGTAACTGAGGTTTGTGAGAAACCAAGGGCTAGGAGACTATCTAGAAGAAGAGGATGATCAGCAAGGTCAAAAGCCTTTGTCAGGTCAATAAAACAGCCCCGTGAGGTGGCCACTGTCCATAGCAGTTAGAGTATCATTTGCCAGGTAGAGCAAGGCCGTGGAAGGCTCCTTTGCAAAAGCCATACTGGATTGGCAAGAGGAGGTTATATTTAGTCATGAATTCAATAACTTGTTTTGATGCTAACTTTTCCATTATTTTGCACAGAACTGATAGTATAGCTATCGGCTGGTAGTTAGTTATCCTTTTCTTAAAGACCGTGTAACTCTGGCCATTTTCCAGATACTCGGACAACTCGCATAGAGAGAGAGGGTAAAGGTCCTTGCCAGAGGTCGGGCAATAAATGGAGCGGCCAGTTTCAGAAGTTTGGGTTCAATACCATCGATCCTACGCTAGTATTGTCAGAAATGGTGTTCAGCAGGCCAAGGATGTCAGACTGTAATACTGCCTTAAAGTAAAAAGGAGGGGAAGTACGGTTGGGGTGGGTGGTGGAGGAAATGACTGACCATGGAGGAAGGCAGTTGTGAAGCTGGACAGGTCAGAGAATTGCTTGTTAAATGCTTCCGCAGTGGTTCAGGGATTGTTTCAGTGGACTCCACTAATGATCATATCCTCAGCCAAGTGAGTTTTCTTAGCACCCAGGCTTGATTTCACATGTGCCCAGAATTTCCTGGGGTCATTTGATGCTTTCCATCAGAAGCCCCTTGACAACCGCTTTTTGCAAGTCTGATCCACTTTACAGTCACTTTTAGGTCCTGTAGGTGTGGTAGTCAGCAGTGAGCCCAGATTTTCTGAAGCGCCCAGCTCTTGTCCCTGACATGTAATGCAGCCAGGAGATCTTTGTGTAGCCACTTAGTGGGAGTCCCACGAACATGCCGGGTCACAAGGTGTATGTCTACTCTGAACTGCATGCAATTTGTCTAGAAAGTAGTCAAGAGCTGTTTGGATATCCAGTGTCTGTGAAAGATAAGACCAGACAATAGACGAGACTTCATACAGGAACTTTCCCTGATCCAGATTAGCATAGTTCCTGAAAGTGATATATGGGGGGACAGGGACTGGGAACTAGAGTGTTGCCACACACAAAATAGGGAGTGATCTGATATAGTATCCGGCAGAGTGCCTGCATCCACAACTCTATCAACCCTATTTGTTAGCATCCAATCCAGCAGTGTGCTAGACATTGCTTTAGTGGAGATCATTGTGGGCTCTGTTAATACTTGCTGCAGGTTATAGTTCTGGATTACAGACAGAAGTGAGCCTTGAGTTTGCCAAGCCAGTTTAAATTCTTGTCCCCAAGAATAAGTAGTTTGCTTTGCCCTACTAGTTTTACCACGTCATCCAGCAAATTAGTGAAGGCAGACAGTCCTCCCTAGGGCGGGTTATAAGCAACAACTATATGTAGGTTTTTAGCACCCATGCAGAGAAGTGCATGAAGGGATTCCAAGCGGAGGATTGAGGTATGGTGTTGTGCAGGATGCTCAGATGAGCTTTGTAAAATAGTGCAACTCCCCACCCGCTAGGAGATAGCCTATCATTCCTGATAAGGCTATAGTTTTGTAGCAAGCAGATTGAATCAGGGGTAGAGGGCTTTAGCCACGCTTCAGATAGGCAAAAGTATATCCGGCTTGTGAGTGTCGCACCCATGCCTCTAGCTCTCAAAATTATGCATAAGGCTGCTAATGTTTAGATGGGCTACACGGAGCCTGAGGTGGTAGCCAGGAGGCATTGTTGTATGGCTGAGGGTGAGAGGGACCAGGGTTCATTTCCACATCACCTGCCAACAGGATCGCGAGCAGCATGAGATACCAAAGCTATGGCGAATAAGAGAGTAACCATACTGATTTTAGGACAGAGTCTGTACCCAAGTATGCAGTCATAAGATAATTGAAGAATCTAGGGATCAGCAGAGGAGTGAGATCAAGGAAGTCAACAGGTCTAACCAGCATGTTAGAGAAATTGAAATAATCATTTTGGTTTTGCTGCCAGATACTGCTGTGGGAACATGGGAGCAGGGATAACCTCGCAAGTGAACAAAGTAGCAGGCTTGTTGCAAGAGCGGTCAGAATTTCATGTGTCATGATGAGCTGTAACAGCACAGTAGCATGAATGTGGGCATTGGCTGCATATATAGCTTATAGATGCTGACTTATTTTTATGATATGAATCTGAATATTACCTCTATTGCTGTAACATCTGTAGTATGTAATCGGTTCCTTAGTAATGTACAATGTTAGGCCTTTGTCATTATACATGCTCCAGAAATATGTGTTTTATGCATATATATAAAGTACTAAATAAAAAGTAAAAAACAAACACACACACACACACACACACACACACACACACACACACACACACACACAAAGACAAATCCCCTATCACATCCAATATAAAACTACTAGGTAGGTGACCTATCCTGTGTGTAGCTGTTTCAGTGGGACCTTAACTTTCCATCCCTGTATCCACACATAGTCCTCATCTAGTACGGACATTGGCCTACCCAATACCTTTAACACTGTCTGAGCCAATACATCACATCAGTAATATTCTCTCCTCATTCCTATACAGTTATGTTATGGTTTTAACTGTGGGTTTTGTCAATGGAAGAGGGTAAAGTGAGTCCATGTATTGGAATTCTTAACTTGGGCCTATCGATGGTAGAATTTTTCCAGTGCCTGTACCTGCTTGAAACTAATATCAAATACCTGTTCACCTTTATACAAATCAAGGCATGTAAGTCTCCTGCCCAAATTCCATGGAGGCCTTTAAAAGTTGTTGAATGACAGAATGCCTATCTGGAGCAGTTTCCATTTGTCAACGTTTCACCTCTTGGCTGGGTTTTCCGCATTATTAAATAAATCTGACATACTAAAAACCCTCTGAGTATTTTCAGCTCCTTGGTTGCACAGAGTCCCTTCCAGAATTGTGATTATTAGTGTGCTGTTATTTTCTGATAATTCTTCCAGGTAGACCTTCTTCAGCAGAAGGTCGGGCCCCAGATGTACTGTTGGATGTACCTTTTCCAGTCAAGTCTTCAGACTCATTCTGGGTAACATTGCTGGTTGCATCTGTCATTTTACTAGTATTGCAGTCCTGTCCCGTGGAATATCTGGGTTCGTGGCAGTGGGCGATTATCTGTTGTCCAGTCTCAGGCTGATGTCAGGCCAAGCAGTATCATCTTGGGGTAGCTCCACGGCAGGATCAGAAGCCAGACGGTCAGCTGAATGTTTCTGTATACCCACAACTGGGCTGTCAGTCTCAGCCTTTTCAGGATGGGATTCGCTTGCGTGTTGATGCGAAGATGTTTTTACCTACTCCTTGTTTTAAATTATGCCACACTCCTGAGCGGGCAGGACAGACATAGGCTCTTTCAACAGACTTGTTTTATGATACTTCTGCTCCTGTACTGCTGCCATAATTTTAGTTGGTGAAACTGCACCTGGCGACTTTCACCTGTATCGACTCATTTGTCTGCCAGCGTCGCTTGCAAAGTGGCTTCAGGACTCCAGGCATTGTTAGCAGCAGCTGGAGGTGAGGATCTGGTCGGTACCGATGATGACGGAACAGAGTGACAGAGGGCAGCTCCTCTCAGTAACATTCTCCCTATGAACTTGCCACCGTGACTTTGGCAGCTGACAGCTCGATAGGAGAAAAGCATTTGTTGTCTATGTACAGTCCGTATCCAGTATGGGTGCATTCTGTTCTCCAGTATGTTTTTCAGCAGCTGTATGTGCCTGGGCTTGGCTGTGTGTAAGATCACATTCTGTAGTATTTCTTCCTCTTCAGCCAGGGCCTTCCATAAATGAGCTTTTCTTTTGATGTTGCCACTCTCAACAGCTGGTCAGCATGTTCTTCTCGGCTCATTCTCCGATGCGTATCCTCGGTACTATCCAGGTCAGCCTCTGATGTGGTCTTAACTAGTCCAGAAAGCTCAACATGGTGGGATGACAACTCATCTTGCACAGGTAAAACTATTTTCATATCTATTGACTCCTTTCTTTGCATTTAGCAACTTCTTTTAGAACAGTACTGGAAACAACAACAGCAACAGTTGACACAGAGCTTGTTACCCACAGGTTAGCAGCTGAGGTGGCCATGCCCTCCTCCTCCTTCCTCCGCCACATCTGCCATCTTGACTGGGAGCCAAGTGGATAAGGGCTCCCTACAGAAGAGTAGGGTAGTTTCACCGTGTCAACCAATATACCCCATCAATAAAATAGGTCTGTGTAACCCACCACGGTGGGCGACCTGGAAACAAACTATAATAGCACAGGGTGCCCTTCCTGGTCCAGAATTACAAATACAAAAATAAATAAGTATTAGGGATGATGACCTCATTTCACCACTCAGAACCCTCTGTCCATACCTCTCAACTGTCTCACATTAGGAGGGACATCCCACATTATTTTTTCAGGTAGAACCTCACTGTCTGTACCTCTCAAATGTATTTATTTAAGAAATTGGTGACTGGAAAGGCACACTGAGGCGAGGGCTACTTTCCAGATGCGACGGATGGGGGAATCAGGAGTAGAGGAACAGGTACAGTCAGGTTATGATGACAATTACAAGCCAAGCATAATTACAGTGAAGGCAATTCCAGCACAGTAATATTTCAAGTCATGATCTGCCCCTATGAAAGGCACATGTAATGCCCAGGTCCAGAGGAGGGCAACCAAAATGATTTGGGGCTTGGGGACAGGACCTATGAGGAGAGGCTCAAGAGCTAAATATGTACACTTTGGAAGAGAGAAGGGACTGGGGGACATGATAGAGGCTCTCAGGTACATGAAGAGGGTAAATAGGGGAGGAACAGTGAGGGTGCTTCAAGGAAGGAGGAGGGGGCCACTAGAGGGCATGGGTGGAAGCTGGAGGGGAGAAGATTCAGGGAGAAAGGAGGAGGTGCTACTTCACTGAGAGGGTGGTAGAGCCATGGAATGCACTACCTAGGGGCTGGTGGAGGCAGAGACAGTGGAGGGGTTCAAGAGGGGTGGGACAGGTACAGGGAAGGGTTCAGGAAGCAAAATCCAATGCAGCAAGAATATCCGAACTGGGAAGGAGAAGCCAGAGAAGCGAGGGACAGAAGGTCAGCACCCAGGGTGGGGGCTGACCAAGCAGCTGAACTACGAAGACCATTAGGCCTATTCTGCTGGCATTTTAGTATGTTAGTATGTAATGCAAATGATACACATTAAGAGAGGCATCCTCCCTTTACCCCGCAGAATCCTCTGTATATACCTCTCAATGGTTCCACATTAGAGGGATGTTACCCATTTTACCCGCCAAGCTGCTCTGTCAGTACTTCTCAAGAGTCCCACATTACGTGCCCTCTTTTGCCACTTGGTAGCCCCTATCCCACAGAAAGAAGGCTTTATCTTATTCACTACCATTTTATGTTTGCTTGTGCCTCGCTAGAAACATGTTGTGCCAGCTTGCTGGAGTAGCAGGTTGTGGAGGTGCAGCTGTGTTGTGGCCAATGCCGCCACTGCTTTTTAGGGCTTGTCTGTGTGGCACCAATGAATGAGCACGCCGGTCTAATGACAGCAGCTCCAAAGCGCTGCAGTGAGGGAGCAACTCATTATTGCAGGTCGCGCTCTTGCCTGGTGTAACATTTCAATAAACATGGTGGCAGCTGTCACTGTCCGCCACAGTCCCGCCTGAAAGCCAACGCCGGGGTGCCCAATCCTCTGTCGGCATGTCCCCTGCCCAGTTTATTTGCCAACAGGGAGCCCAACCCTATCGTCACGATGTCCCTGTAGTTTAATTTGTATGCCGAGGTGCCCAGTCCCCTTCAGCATCATGCCTCCCCCGCAAAACCGACCGTTTATTTGCCGGCGAGGTGCCCAATCCTGCTGGCTCCAGTAGTCCCAAACACCCAAGTGGCACATTGGGAGCCCACCCCAGCGTGTCAAATGTATCTGTAAAAAGAAAACCTTCCCTAAAATTTTTTTAACCTATAAACGAGAAAACAGTCCTCGTTGTCTCGGTCCCCAACCTGCACCGACCCTCTGCGCACCCTCACCCTATACTTACCTCCAGAGCTTAGTCGACAATCTTCAGTGGAGCAGGAACACATCTGCATTCTTCAAAACCGACTGCTGAACGAAGATATGCTGGTAAGCTGTAACAATGGCATAAATGGGGTTTTCAACTTTGTTGGATATCTCTGCCATTTTTGCAACATTTGGCACCAAATTTTCAACATGGGGTTCTTGGGACCCCACTCATGAACTCAGTCACTATCATGTCATTATTCAATCCCGAAGGTGATTTCCGTCACTGTGCAGAATCACCATCTGGGACCAAGTAACTAACGACAGTGTCACTGTTCACGAGGTGGGCTCCCAAAAAGCCTATGTTGCAAATTTGGTGAAAAATTCCAAAAAATGACTGTGTTATGAAGCCACGTTGTACAGTTCCCACGACGCCAGAACTTTGAGAATCTTCCATATTTTCATGCTAGATTTTCAACATTGCCATTTTTTCACACCTCTTATGAACAGTACAGCTGTCATTTTTCACATCCTGCCCAAAATGTGTTTTGCACATTTGGCGCATAATGGCGTGGTCGCCAAAGGAAATCAACATTTGGGACAGATTAAGACAATCACAGTGACAGTGTTGAGAGGAGAGGTCCCAAAAAGCCCATGTTGTAAATTTGAACAAATTCCAAAAATGACTCGAATTACTAGTGTGCGTTGGGCAGTTTCTACTCATGCTCTTAACCCGCCAATTTTTATATTTGTACTCAGACTTTCAACATTGTCATTTTGCACACCGCCTATGAACAGTACTGCTGTCATTTTCACATCCTGCTCAAAACATGTTTTCATTACCTGTGGCACACAGTGGGCACGGTCACTGTGTGAAATCAATGTTCGGACAGATTAAGAAAATCACAGTGCCACTGTTCATGAGCCGGATGTCCCAAAATGCCTTTGTTGAAAATCTGGTGTAAAAAGCCCCAAATAATTGCATTATGGGTGTGCATTTGCAGTTTCTATGCACTCGTGACTTCACAATTTTTATATTTTCCTCCAGATTTTCACCATTGCCATTTTTACGCCTCCTCATGAACAGCACAGCTGTCTTTTTCACATCCTGTTTGCAATGTGTTTCGACTGTGCGCAAATGGCGCGGTTGCTGTGCAAAATCACCTTTCGCTTCGAACTAATAGTGTTACTGTTCTGCGGTATGGTCACAAAAGTCCATGTTGAAAACTTGGAATGAAAATACCAAGAAATGCCCAGGGCGTTAGGGTTTCCAACCATAACGTCCTACCCTGTAAGGACTAACAGGCGTCAGTGGTGTGACTTGGGATTGTCGACAGTGGTGCTCACGCTGTTCCACCTCCACCCCCACCCTGTAGCCAGTGACAGGCATCAAGATGTGCCTTGGACTCTTCAGCCCCAAAGTTCACCCCATTCTCCTATACTGCACCCATTTCAGCATATTTCCTTATGGAATGGGGTGAGTGTAAGCCAAACACCCAAGGCACACCTCGACACTTGTCAGTGTCTGCAGGGTAAGCTGAAGTGAAATGGTGTAGCGTTATGGGCGATGACCTAAAGGCACACCCAATGCCTGGCCATCGCTACAGTGTGGGTGGGTTTGACGTCAGTTCAGTATTCACTGCCATTCCTATTCTGCATCTGTCTGACTCCTGCACTTCCAATGCTAATGCCAGCAAGTAAACATTTGGCATTGACAAATGCTTGTTGAATTTGGATTGTTTTATACTTTCTGTCTGTCACACCCTGGACCTGACCAGGGAACATCCTTCTAGCTGCCTTATGTCTCATTCCATCTGTGGTACCCTTAGTATACTAACACTCCCTACCAACCTTTCCTGTATTCCCAGCTCTGGCCCTTTGTAATAACCTAAGACTCCTTTACCATGGGAGGACCAGTTGCCCTGATGAGACACTGCATTCAGACATTGGGAGACCTGAGGGAGGAGCAAAGGATACTTCAGCTGTCCCTGATTTTTCTGTGTCCCATAATCTCTCTCACTTATCTCCTTCATTCTGTAGGGGCACAGCCTGAGGAAATAAAGTGGCTTATTGCCTGATAAAACCATGGGGGTGGACTTTTTAGTGACCAGCGTCGTCCAATGACTCTTTTCTGACCTGCTGTGAATGGTGACATCACCACATCTGTAATCAGTAAACGGATGCAAGCAGCCGCATTCTCTGCCTCGTCATCTCAAGATGTGCTGCACCAGGGTGTGAACTCAGGTCATCTGGATGAAGTTCTTCAAAGCTGCCTTTTCACTGGCTAGCCGATCTTTCACAAAGATGTTTTTTGAAAAGAAAGTTATATTAAGCTCTTTAGCTTGACAAACACCAAATGGTGATATGAGAGCATTATTTTCACTGTTGTGCATGCTGAAGTAGTTTGTCCATGGTAAGGTATGTCCCATTTAATAATAGTAGGGTTTATATATAACACACCCAGTCCCACATGCTCTGGGTGCCTAACAGAATATATATATACCATGGCACATCATTTTTGTTTGTACGTAACAACAAAATAAATAACTACGCAGTACCATGAGTATCTAATCTAATAAATACTATCAGCAGGGTATGACAAGCTGCAGTGTGCGAGCGGAGGAGAAGGAGGTGGACCGATCGGCAGTCGGGAAGGACTCCAGAGGCAGTGGGGACCGAGCGCTACAAGGAAGCAGAATAAAGGGGCTGAATCACGAGCGGACAGCAGGCAGCTGGAGTTATAGAGGCAGGGATAGCGGCAGAAGGAGTCCTTGCATCTGTGGGCTTGTTGTGGCTAAACTTGCACTATAGCCAATCAGAAGTCCCAACTGAGCAGTCACTCTTCTTGGGCAAAAGCAGAGCCGCATATCAGCTCCCAGGGCACCAGCTTTAAAAAGCCGTCTGACAAAGGAGCTACAGCTGCAGCGTCTGCGGCGGAGGAGGAGGAAAAGGAGGTGGACCCGCATTGGTGGTTGGGAAGGCCTCTGGGCCAGTAGGGACAGGCGCTATAAGGAAGCAGCATAAGGGCTGAATCATGAGCGGACAGCAGGCGACGGAGTTATGGAGGCAGGGACAGCAGAAGGAGGAGTCCCTTGCATCTGGGCTTGTTGTGGCTAGGCTTGCACTGATAGCTAATTGAAGCCCCAACTGAGCAGCCAGTCTTCTTGGGGCAAAGCAGAGCAACAAATCAGTTCCCAGGGCACCAGCTTTAAAAGCCGGCTAAGAAGGGAGCTACAGCTGCAGCGGCGAGCAGAGGAGGAAAGGAAGATGGACCACATCAAGGGTTGGGAAGGCCTCCAGAGGCAGTGGGGACTAAGCGCCACAAGGAAGCAGCATAAAGGGGCTGAATCACGAGCGGACAGTGGGCAGCTGGAGTTATGGAGGCAGGGACAGCGGCAGAAGGAGTCCTTGCATCTGTGGGCTTGTTGTGTTTTATTCCTCACCACCCACCCCAGCTCTGTCCTTTATTAAATGCCAGTGGAGATGGAGCATTTTGAACTACCAAGTGGCTCAGCCTATGGAGGAGGAGGTGGGAGTTACCAGGCCGGACAAGGATGACTGACAGGATCAGTCCGTTGAGGGGCCAGCTAGGCTAGTGGAGGGCAGAAGAGCTGGCTGCAGGGCCAGCTGTGCACTCCCAAGGGATCTGTTTGTGGAAGGCTTGTGGTTGTATTGGAGGCCTGGGCTGACAGATCATTGGGACACCAAATTAAATCATCACGATTGCCTGGGCTGACGGGTTCACTGGGACACCAAATTAAATTGTACTTCTGCAGTAGGTTTGCCATCCCTCATCTTCCGACGACAGATGAATGCCGCAACCTGGACCTTCAAAGTCCTTCTCAACAAATTGCCTGACTAGATCTCTGACTGCTTACCACTATGCCTACTAAGTAGGTATGCACTGAGAAGTGTTTCTTACATTTCACTGAAGGCACTCAAGGCCAGATCTCGCTTTGGTCAGGCTTTCATCAGCTATGTGTTGCCTCAATTGTGGAATAAGCTGCAAAAAAAACATGAAAATAAGTCATCACATTAGCCTACAAGTCTTCAAAATGCTGCACTTGAGCCACAACAAGGAATCTTATGCTTGTTAGCCATTACGCGAGGGTCCCTTTATTCCTTTTTCTAGACGCACCCTGAATATCTGCTGCCTCTGTTTCTTCGGTGCCCCTATCCTCCACCACCTGGTCCCCTTCTCCCCACCCTCCCTGTAGTACTCCTGTGTCCTTCCTTTTTAATCAACTGAAATATGGACTTGGCTTATCTCCAGCTTTCAGCTACTCCCAGTACTTGCCACTTCTCATTCTCATCCCCTGCCACTTCTTATCCACTTCTCTCCCCTTCCCTCCGTACTTTACTACATCTTTCCTGCTGTGTCCCCTTGTGGGACCTGGTGAATCTATCTGGCCTGGTCCTTACCGCAACAGTGTTTGCTTGTCTACATATATACACCACAGTTGCTCTGTTGTTGGACACGTTGATTGGATTTACCTAGCCTGGCCACTGCTGGCAACATTGCTTGGTGTACAGTTCTCCAGTGCACTTGTGTTGTACATTTTGATTGACTGTATAATGTTCTTTTGTACTGTGTCCTGCACTTATATTTGCACCTGTATTTACATATGCCTTTTGTTGTTATGTCCCTGCATTGTATCTGTTACTGTTCGTTTGTGTGAACTTTTCTTTTTACTGTAGCCCCAGGTCCACCTCGAAAATTAGCTCTGCTCAATGGTGCCCACCTGGTTAAATAAAGATTTTGACTGATTGATTAAATCACCACAATTGCCTGAACTGTCCATGGATCTTAACCATAGAGGAGCTGACTCACATACAGCCATGGCTCCATAACAGAACTCTGGATACAAGGGACTGGAAAGGCTCCATAACAGAACTCTGGATACAAGGGACTGGAAAGGTGACTGTATAGTTCTGATTTGTGCATTGGGTAGATCAGCAATGGGGCAATTGGGGCCTAGCCCTGGTGTTCTTGAGGCCAGAGGTAGTCTATTAGAGGGCCTGCTGGGTAGTGCTGCAATGGGGTTTTGCAATTGTGGGGGATTTGGGAGATTAGCGGAGTGTAAACAGTCTAAGTTCGGGTAGTAAGGAGTGTCGTCAACCATTGTCAGCAGTGGTGTTGTTATCTGACCTTGATATGGTTAGGCAAACTTACAGGAGGGAAGGCCAGGGTATGGCCTCTTTGGTAGGATGGTTGGGTGCAGTGGATGTGGGGCAGCTATGGTTCTGAATTGGTCCTGGATGAAGGGAGGATGCTTGGTGTGTAAGCAGCTCACACAGCTGAGGAAGAAATAAGGTGGCTATGGGGAGAGCTGAGCAAGAGGAAGGTGAGCTGGTGGGAGGAAGCGGTCACCCAAATCTGGGTTGGTCTTCAATAGTGGATTCTGCCAGTAGAAGCATCGGCAACAATGGTATTGAACTAACAAATAGATTTAGCAACTCAACCCCCTAAAAGAGAGGGTGCTGGAGGGGAGATTTGCAGGGAATAACCAAAGGGAGGTGGGGAGTTGGGTGACCGGGGGAAAGGACGTCCCAGAGTAGGGAAGGTGGATGGTTTGAGGAAAACCTTGTGAGCACCACAGAGTGAGGTTCTGGGGCACGCAGGGTCCAGGGAGGGAGGGACGGGGGTCAATGGAAGGGCAGTCACAGAGCCAGCCTGCACTGGAGCGGACTTGGGCAAAGGAGAGTGGACAGGCGGAGCTAGAGATGAAGGGAAGCAATTCAGCTGGGGACAGCTGAGCCCATCTAATTTTGAAGGGGCAGGTGCATCAGGAGCAGAGAGGAACAACCTCAGGGCATCCCAAGGGGAAGCCATGCAAAAGAACCACAATCTGACAGAGGGGCTAATGTTGAAGGGGTGGGGGCCTGGGATAGATGATTCAACTAGCAGAGCAGCACCAGGTAAAGGCTGTCGGGGATGGAGGAGCAGGGCAGCAGGGATTTGCACACGATAGGGATCAGCTGCCACCCGGCAGATTGGCAGGGCTGTGATACAGGATGGGATGGAGAGGGAGGGGTGCCTGGCAAAGAGGGTGTCCCAGAGGCAAATGGAGGTGCTAGGGCGGTCCTGCTCGGGACTCTATGCTTAGGGTATACAGTGGGAAGGGCAGGAGGAAAAGAACCTTGTCCGGTTTGGGTCAAGAGCAAGGGTTGACGGTGCATAAGGCAAAGCACATGATCTATTCCCTGGCATAGAAACATAGACTTTGACGGCAGATAAGGACCGCTTGGCCCATCTAGTCTGCCCATTTCCTACCCTACAGGATAGGCCGCAGATCCTAGTTAACCAACATTGGGGAAAGGAGGAGAGTAAAAGTGCAGATTACAACAGGGAGGGTGGGCGAAGAGGCAGGGGATCAGGTGGAGGTGCTCAATGAATACTTCACATCTGTTTTCACAAAGGGAGGAGAGGAGTCATGGGTTGTAGGGGTACAGAGAATGGTTGGGACAAGGCCTTTACATGTGGGGTACCTCCAGACACAGTGGGGATGAGGGAACTGACTCATATGGGGGGGCACAGGACCGGAGGTGGGAATGAAGCTTAGATGGGGAGATACCTGCTGTTAGGTGTAAGAGCCCGTCACTAAAGAATGGCAAAACGCCAAGTCCTGATGGAATCCACCCAGGATGCTGTGGAATTGCTGATGATCTGGCTGAGCCACTGGCAGCCTTTTGAATGCCTCTCTGCAGACAGGGAGGGTGCTGAAGGATTGGAAGGAAACACATATTGTGCCCATTCATAAGGGGGATCGAGGAATAGCGGGGAATTACAGGCCAGTCAGCCTGACATTAGTGATGGGTAAACTGATGGAGTCCCTAGTAAAGAGAGGCTGGGGTGTTCCTGAAGAGCAGGGGTCTCCGGATCATCATCAGCATGGCTTCGTCCCGGGGGAGCATGTCAAACTCACCTTGTGGAGTTCTAAGAAGGGTGATGGCAGCACTGAGCAAGGGAGGCCTGTCAATGTCATCTTCCCTGGACTTCAGCAAGGCATTTGACTCTGTTCCCCACTCTGGCCTGCTGGATAAGCTGCGGAGGATGGGGTGGGGAAAGGATGGTCGGTGGGTTGGTAGCTGGCTATCAGGGCATACCCAGCAGGTGATGGTGGGAGGTAGTCTCATCCCGAGGGAGGTCATCAGTGGGGTCCCACAGGCTCAGTTCTGGGACCTTTCCTGTTTAATGCCTACATCTCTGATATCAGGGTGGGGATCAAGAGCACAATGAGTCTCTTTGCAGATGACTCTAAGCTGGGGACAGTGATGGAGGTAAGGTGGAGCCTGCAGAAGGACCTGGATGCTCTGGGGGATGGTCAGCACCTGGGGGCTGAAGTTTAACACCGCCAGATGCAAGGTTGCTTCACCTGGGTGAAACCCAGGTCAAGTGAACACCTGGGGGTATATTGCAGGTCTCAAATGGAGAAGGACTTGGGGGTGATGGTGGATGCCAAAATGAATAATTTGGAGCAGTGTAGGAGGGTGCTGCCAGGGCAAATAGAATGTTGGGCTGTATTGCCAGGGATCACCTCAAGAAGTAGGGGAAGTGATTATGCGGCTGTACAGTTGCCTTGTTAGGCTACATCTCGAATACTGCATGCAGTTTTGGCACCCACACCTCGGAAGGACATTCAACTCCTGGAGAGGGTTCAGAGGAGGGCAACCATGATGATCCGGGGTCTGGGGATAAGGCTTACTGAAGAGAGGTTTGAGAGCTGGACCTGTTCTTACTGGAGGAGAGGAGGGACAGGGGACATGATTGAGGTCTTCAGTATTTGAAAGGGGTGAACAAGGTTTGCTTACAGGATTTTTCAGAGGGAGGTGAGGGGCCACTATGGGGCATGGTTGGAGGTTGGAGGGAGGGAGACTTAGAGGAGAAAAGAGGAGACATTCTCTCTGAGAGGGTGGTAGAGTCATGGAATGCACTGCCTGATGAATTGGTGGAGGTGTCCATGGTAGAGGGGTTCAAGGGGCTGGAACAGGTACAGGAGGGAGGAAGAGGAGGACTGCCTGCCAGGGGTGGGGATCCGTGATTGGGGACAGGGATGAGGTGCCAAATCATGAGAGTGGTTGCGTGCCCTTCAGGGTACTGATTCTCGAGCAGACTCGATAGGCCTTTGGGCCTACTCTGCTGGCATTTAGTGTGTTAGTATGACTACAGCAGTTCATAAAATGGAAAAAGCCAGATGGAAAAATTATGTTTCAATCCCCTCTTAAAAGTTTCCACAGAGAGGGACTCCTCAGACCACATGGCAACCAGTTCCACAGAACAGGCGAGTTGTAGCAAACGCTGGTCCCCTGATAGTTTAAGACAGAACCTAGGGACCTTGAAGAGACCCTCCTCGGGAGGGACAGAGAGGGCAGTCAGGAGAATATAGACACAGGAGCTCTTTCAGGTAGCCAGGGCCCAGGTCATGTAGGGCTTTGTACGTTAACAAAGATATCTTTTTTTGTAGTTAAATGCTTTATTGTCTTGATGCAATTGCATACAAGACAGACATCAATACCAGAACAACAGTGCATCATATTTACAAAGGCAGTAATAGTAATAATAAGGACATTAGAGATAATAAGAATACAGTTTGCCAAAGTAGAAAATAATTGTTTTATTAATTTAGGGGAAAATCAAATTAGTTTGAATATAATTAGCCTGGCTCATAATTTGGGCAATAAGGCACAGTTGTAGATGCTTGATCCATGGCCCAGTATGTAAATTTAATGAAAACAATCAGGCCTGAGTTCTGTCTTAAATACTACGGGACCAACTTCCAGACCAGAGGTCCTTAATTTAAAACAAAAAAATAGAAGACCTTCCAGAATGACTTCATACTCAAGTGTATTCCACTCCTGCTGCCACCTTTAACCCATTCTTAAACTGTCTTTTTCTAAGCCATTCAAAATATAGGTGTAACAGGTAATACAGGTGAATACTGGGCTATTTAGACTTCGTCCATAGTGCTCGCCACTTATACTAAAGTGTGCCTAATTTGTATAACCTATCCAAGCTGAGTTTAAAGGATACCATGGAAGAACTACCTACCACATCCTTGACAGTTTGTTCCATTTGGCTACTACCCTTTGGTTGAGACGACATTTTTGCTCCATGTCCTGCAGTTCCTCCTCAACTGCAGTGCATGGGCCCTTGTAATAAAGGGTTGTTCTCTAAACTCCAAGCTTAACTTTTCCTATAGATCTTGATTGTCTAACGCCTCGATACAGTAAAACATGTCCCCTCTCCATCTTTTATATTCCAAGGGAACAAGTCCAGCTCATCCATCTTGTACTGTAGTTCTTGTTTGTCATACCTTTTATGGAGGCGTGTGGCTCGTTTTTGTACCCTCTCAAGCCTTTGAATTTCGCTTGGATGGTATGGAGACCTATAACTGCCTCCATATTCAAGGATGGGCCTTACTAAGGAGCTGTACAAGGATCATTACTTCCCTGCTTCTGCTAGCTTTGTGTCATAAAATGCAGTTTAGCCCCATTAGCTTTTTGCATATATTGTTACAGTGGACCTTGAATTGTAAGTCCTCTGTAATCGTTATGCCCAGGTCCTTACTGTTTTCAGAGTGGTGATACCTAGCTTGTAGGACTGCAATGTATTTTGTTTTCCTAAATGCATTACTGTACATTTGTCTGGGTTTAGGGAAGTTTGTAAATTCCTCACCACTTCGTGTATGTAATCTAGAGCCTCCTGCAAGACTTTTTGATCTCCTTGCTGTTTAATATCTACCCCCAGTCTGCAGTCATCGTGAACTTGGTAATCCATACATTTTTATGCCCAATTTTAAGTGATGCCACGTATAGATGTTAAATAGGCACAGCCCCAATACTGAGCCCTGTGGTACTCAGCTTGTTACCCTCGACCAGTCCGATACTGCTCCTCTAACACTTACTGGTTGTTTTCCGTCAGTAAGCCATGCACATATCCAGGCAACTAGATTTCATGTATGCCCATGCTTTTAGGGTTTGGATTAGTTCTTGATGTGGTATCTTGTCAAATGCTTTTGTAAAATCCAAAAGACTACATCTACTGGAGTTCCAGAGTCTAAGCTTTACTGACTTTGTTATAGAATTCCAGGGCGTTGATCTGACAAGATCTCCGCTTGGTAAAGCCATGTTGAGTGTTGTTGTTTAGTTGTTCCAAATCTGTATATTCAGTTACATATTATTTAATCATCCCTTTCAGTATTTTGCATATCGTTTGTCAGGCTTTCTGGCCTGTAATTTGAAGGGCTTTTTATCCCCTTTTTGTATAGTGGGATCACAAATGCCTCCCTCCAGGAATTGACAACCACTCCATTGTCCAAAGAGTATTGAAACAGGTGATTTATGGGCGTGCTATTTACTCTGCCAGTTCTTTTAGCAGTCTTAGATGTAATCCCTCTGGTCCAGTGATTTCTTTGGATTCAGTTTACTGATTCTACTGCTGACCTCTTCTACCTTTATTAGCAAAGGACTCTCTGTAATATTATAATCTATAGAACTTATGATTCCCTTATTGTTTGTAGGATTAAATACAAATGAAAATATTTATTTTGAATTTCTGCCATCTCACTGTTTGTGTTTGTTGTTTGGCCATCTGAACCTAGAAGGGACCTATAGCATTCCCAGATTTTTGCTGCTGTTAATATATGCATAAAAGGATTTGTAATTGTCCTTAGTTTTTTCAGCAAGCCTGACCTCATATTGAGCCTTCACTTTCTGTATTTCCTTTTTACCTGTTCATTGAAAATTTCTGTATCTTATCATTCCTACACCTTTTGTCTCCTGCAGGGATCTAAATAGTTAATGCTTTTTAATCATTTTTCAGTCTATGGTTTAACCAGTAAGGAGCTTGTTTCCTTTATGATATTTTTTTAGTTGGTATAAACTGTTTAATGCAAGCTATTAATTTAGACTCAATGTATTCCACATTTCATCTATGTTTTTACCCTGAAAATCTTCCTTCCAATTCCATAATTTTAGTGTTTGTTTTATAGCTGTAAAGTTGTTTTGTGGAAATTTAGTATGGTGGTATCCCCAGTTTTATAGCAATTTAATTATTTTATGGTGAAGGATACCATTTGATGATCGCTGTCTCCCAGGGTAATGTGACTTGACAATTTTGTATATCTTGTTCAGGGTTTTAAATAATTGATTAGCAGTTTTTTCCTTGGGACAATGCTAACTGTACAGAAAGTATTTATATAGGTTTTGTAGCAGTGTTATGTTTGTTAAACACATGGAGGCAAATGCTATGCATTTTCACAATGTTTTAGCACTTTTATGAGCAAAACACTAATTAATTTTGGAGTTAAATAAAACCCTGATTGTTTAATATTTGTTAGTGTAACCCCTAGATGGCGCTATCCCAGGGCTACTACCCCTGCCTGATTTGCCACTAACAGGTTGAGGGCCTGGATCCAATGGCGGGTGCCTCCACCCAGAGGTCAGGGTTTGCAGTAGTTAAACTAACTTGGTCACAGCCCTCTGGGACACTGCAACCCCCTTTCTTCCCACTAGTGGCCCACACAATATATCAGAATTACCTTCACAGTATACACTTACCCCAGGTCTGGTTCCGGCACTGGGACCTCCTGTGAAATGAGATACAGTGCAACAATCACAGTACAGTACTTTAACATAGACAAATACCTCAGGCAGTATAACTTTGCTGAAACAAGCAGCTCTGATTTATTTAGGGGATATAACAAGGACAGGGGAAATCAGGTTAATTAGCTTATCACTCTAATAATCTACCTATGGCTCTGTGCACAGGCCTATCCCTATCAGTTACTGTCCCTGGGTACCCAAGCCCTAGTGGCTAGTCCAAACCGTGGCAGCTGGTAGGGGCCTTTCACACAGAGAAAAGGAGAATTAAACAGTCAGCAGTACAGTAATTCCATTTGGATTTAATGTGGCAATTCAACAGGGAGCGACCCTGAATTAGTACTCACGACCTCCAAATAAGATAGAGTCCTTCAATGTCAGCAGGGCTCACTTGAGGTACAAACCTCTTCACACATCCATATAAAAGAAAGCACTATACCAGGCAGGCTGCATCTGTATCCCGATCGCAATTACTGCACAATACCCGGGAGACACACAGCAGATTCAGTTCCTGACAGACCGAGTGCAATTTTCAGCAATTCTTCCAGTCTTCTACAGGGTGAGCCTGGTTTCTACTCTTCAGAGATCCTTTGATTCTTTTCACAGGACGGATTCAGTCCTAACAAGCTGTTACACAAGCTGCAGACCGGAACTCTGGGCCTTACACCGTTTTTGACTAAAACTGCACACTGAAAAAGCACAGGGCTCCTTCCTTCTTCACTGCCAAAGCTCAACTGAAACTCCAACCGACAAAACTGGGCACTTCCTTTGAGTTCCTCCCAGTTCTTGACTGGATTGGCTGTCACTCACAATAGACTGCTGCTGTTGGTCCAAAAGGCACTGAAGTCTAAACTACATCTCCCAGAGTCACTGCCCATACAATCCTCTTGTGGCTGGCTCAGATTATGAGTCCAAGTTCTGATTCAGTCCAAGGCACCATTTTAGAGCTAGCACCCCACACTGATTGGTCCAGTTCAGCAGTTCAAAACTAGAATGGGAACTAGCAGACACAGTTCTGACTGCAAAGAAAGCAGGTTAGACAAACTGTAATTTCATTATTACTCTAAATAATTTCTGGCAAACAGTTACATCTTTCAGATAGGTTCCTTTGCACTCTAGTGACTGCAAAATGAAGTGAATTGGCAGCAGCTCGAGTGGTACTCAGAGAAGCACACAGTCCCCCCATATAAACTAATTATGTCTGCAAGCAGACAGCTCTTAAAGAGACAGTACCAGAGGCTCTAAAACACTCACTGATAAATGGCTTAAATGCCAAACACCATTCAGGCTTGGAGCATTCAAGCAAGCTCCTGAAGTCTTTTGGGAACCCCCATTTGCAGGGGGTTACATTAGAATCAAGTCTAATATACTATTTCCCTTGTGTTTGGTTTGACCATTTGTTCTAGTTCCACCTAAGGGACTCTAGATATTCTCTCTCTGTTTCACATGAACTGTTATAGCATAGTCCATGAGATCCCAGGTAAGTTAAAATCCCCATAAGTAAAATTCTGTTTGCTGGATTTAGATCTTAGATTCGTTTAAGAAGGATGGTATCTTCTTCTTTCTTTATAAGCAGTGGTCCATAAATTAACTGTAATATAATTTTGGAAGACGTTTTGGGGGTTGATTTGATCGAGAGTGGCTCAGTTTTGCCTGAATCTAGACATTTGTTCTGCCTGTATGTCATCGGCGATGTGTACAGCCACTCACCACCTTTCCTACTATCGCTTGATTTGGAGAACAGATTGAAGCCCTTTATCTCCCCTTCCCCAAGGATTGTTGTAATCCCACCACATTTCCGTGATAGCACAGATTTTGATATTCTGTGATTCCAGTATAAATCTTAGTTCATCTAACTTATTAACCAAGCTCTTAGGATTTAACAATAACTCTTTCCACCCTGTATCCTCATTTGGTTGTTTCTTCAATATCTCTGTTTCAGTAAGTATTTGTGGTGCAACCTCCCTTTCCCCAAATAGATTTATCCCCAAACCTTTCCTTTATTACAGTTAAATGGGTAACTAACAATGTGAAAATTCCTTCATTCGTCATCCACCCGAGTTCTCACCTCATCCACCCTAGTTCTAAGTACAGTTGACAGTAGTGAGTGCTGTGAGGAGCATCGAGGTAAATCAGAGGCAGACCTATTGTAGATCACATTTAAGCACATAGCTCCTCCCTATTTTAGTACAGCAGATCACTACTATGTATATGTGCTCAAGCAGATTTTAAGTAAGGTATAGAGCACTGCTATCAAAGCGGGTAGCAATGCAATGCAGGCCAGTGGCAAATGACAATATTTGATGCTTTTATAAAACAAATTAGAGTCATGGACAAAAATACAGACTGGAGGAGACAAAAATAATGAATGGGGACACTGAATATAGTACTGAGGACATTAGTTCCAGGATGACCTGGTCAGATTTTATATACAAGAAGATGGGAATGGCCAAGATCCCATATTGGAGAACTCTGAATTTTTTCCTTCTTGTTCTGTGTACATTATCAGACAAAAGCCTGAAGGACATTTTTAGCAGTTGAGGGGCAGGATGGTGCTGTGAGCCGTTCAGACTGAAACATCTTATTTCATGTTAGATAATGATGGTTTGACCTCCACTACATGTAACCTCTGCTTCTTCAAGCTCCAATTAGAAAAGTATTAGGAGCAGGCTGGATGTCGCGAGTGTCAAGGTCAAGCGCCATCTTTAGCATGCATGAAATGGAGCGTTAAACTGTAAACTGAACACAGTTATCGGGCTGTAAAGTGATAACAGTAGTACGAGTGTGCAGCAGGCAAGAAAGGAGGAGGCGATACGATGCCGATTACAACACTTTTGTCGACCGGCATCATGAACGACAGGATTTATGTAGACCACAGGTTGCGTTGACATAAATCCCGATTGTCTCTTAGTCCGTTTTCTGTGCCTGAGTTGATTTGGGAGTGGGTGCAGGATCAGGAGACAGTGTGCCCCTGTGTGAGGCGCACCAACACAGTGGCCTTCGGTAAGTGTTGATTTTGTTGACAGGGATATAGGTTGCTATGTTGGTGTCATGGACCATGGCACATACCAAAGGGGCTGGATTGCACGAATCCCAAAGATCACAACCTCACTGGGCACTGCTGCTTTAAGGAACTGATTCCTTGACTGACATACGGAGTGTCCACCACAGATTGAGCCCAGTAAGGAAGCAGTTATAAAATGAGCTTTGCTCGCTGGATGGCAAGTTAATTCATTTTTGGATGAGGCTTTTGGGGTACATTCTGGATACCTTTCCTTATGAACAACCTAAATTTAGCCTAAGAAATGGATTTTATTTTCTTAAAACACTGGGCCAGAGAACATCTGACACAAAGACAAGAAGTATTAGAATGCTTTGTCTGATCTATTTCTAGAGATCCATGGGGCCCACTGACTTTAGCCAGCAGGAAATTACAGCTCTTGTTCGTGATTGTGTGAGAATGGCTTTGCTGGCTAAGCTGTGTACCAGTTCCTCTCAGGGGGAAAGCAGCTCTGGGCAGTTATGGACTGGATGAATACCACGACTTTTGACCTCTATCAGATGGGTGCAGATCTCAGCTCAGGGGTGTTTGATCACAAATAAAATAAGTTTTGTGGTCTCTGCTCTGTTCCAAGAGTCCAGCAATCTGTGTAATAAACTGAAACTTTATACAGTGTGTGGAGCTCTGGTTAGAGTTACAAACTGGTTTGCAATATATCTGGCATTGTGGTGCCATGGTAGACATGCCCTTAGCTGTCAGTGACCCGGTTTGCTTTTATTCCTGGGTTGGCCAGAATGTGATGGCAGGCGGTGGGAGTAGAGTCCCTAGAACACTCTCCTCGGGTGAGGTTGTAACTGCCACCCACCAATGACTGAGCAGAGAGCAGAGCATGAGGAAGATAAAGCCAGCACCATTAGTCTGCGGCAGGGACACGACTGCCATGTTGGTGATCAGGTCTATATCTTGACACTGGACTGCCTGTCAGCTCCACACCGGTGTGAAGCGAGACACGGCTGAGATGAAGTGACAAGTGGATGGCAGCGCTGTGCTTTCATTCGCCTCAGGCAGGAGGCGAACTATTGCAGGCTTTGTTGAAGATGTGTGCACCTAGCACTAAAGGTGAGTGGGGAAGGGAGTTGCTGTCCTCTAGGGGTTAACAGGCTTATGGTCAGGTCAAAGCAGGGCTTAAACTCCACGAGCTGAGGAGCATAAATCCAAGCCTGGCTTGGTGGTGCTGGGGTGCTCACTGCTCTCTCTTGCGAGATTCTGACTTGCAGCATCGCCCAACTCCCAGGCCTTGAGCCAGTGGGAGCACCACACTCAGGGTCTGTGTGGGTGAGTGGTGTTCACGGACTTGTGCTACCGTGAGGGCCTGATTTGACATTGTGGGTGACCATACTGAAACACAGAAGTTGTAGGCAGATAAGAACCTCTTGGCCCACCTAGTCTGCCCTGTTTTTCCCTTACCTACAGTGCCACCTCAGACCCTACTCGGTCTCTGGTTTGCACCCTCTTGCCCTACTTCTAAGAGCCCCTTGTGTCTATCCATGCTTTTTGAAACCTGTAAATCATTTTAGCCCCGCCACCTCTGCTGGGAGGCTGTTCCAAGCATCCATCACCCTTTCCGTGAAAGTACTTCCTACAGTTTCCTCAGCCCCCCAGCTTCATAGTGTGACCCTGTCCTCAAACATCTTTTTCTCTGGAAAGTGCTTCCTTCCTGTACCTTGTTTATGCCTGTGAGGTATTTGAATGTTTCTATCATATCCTTTCTTTACCGCCTTTCATATAGGGAGTATATTTGTCCCTGCCCAGGTCTCCGCTGCAGGAGGATGGCTCCAATTGCTTTAGAGGAGATGTGAAGTCCTTAAAAGTGTGGTAAAGAAATACAGCCCAGGCACCAACAATAACAATTTTTGTTATACAAATCAAATGGGTACAATAACTATATGTATTTTTATGTATCTGTTTATTCTCCTTGTCTTTGGCTTGGGGATGTAACCCACATCGGTCTGCTGAGTCCACGCAAGATCCTGGACTTAAGGAGAGATACTGGGAACTGTGCTCAGCGACTGGTGCATAGATTGTGGCTCAGCCTGCTCACTCATAAAATTTCACCTCCTGGTGGGTACAGCCAGCATATTGACAGCAGGGAGTGCTGGCTCCTGGGAAATCACGCTGGCAAAACCTGCAAGATGATGTCATGCTTTTGACACTTCCTGTCTATTGCCCACATGATCAGAGATGTTAAAATCTCTGTATTTTGTATACCAGTGCTAGTTTTACAAAAGGTGTTTATATTTTTATTTATTTATAATTTTTTATTTTTGAAAAATCGAATTACAGCCTTTGAGCTAAGAGCTCGTTTACAAATGATCTTAATCAACAGTTTAAAGAGATACATTTTGTTGCAACAGCAGAATTGCAGCAGACAGTTTTGACAAAGTAGTAACATGAACTAACATAGTTTACATAGGAAAGGGCAGCAAATGCAAGTTACAAATTTTGCATGTCAAAATGTAAATGAAGCTGCTGGAGGCATTATCAGTTTCCCAGTAGTGGGGACAATGAGCAGAAACCCACAAAACCCACCCAATAGACAACAGATTGCAGGAAAAATAAAATCTCTATAAATGCCGGTGCCAGCGATTTAAGTTCGATTGCAGCACACTGACGACCCGAGTTCGAGAGCGGACCCGGGTGTCAGAGGCTAGCCAGGGAGAAGGATAGAGCATCCTGGGTACTGCTGTCTTCCAGGGAGGGAGGAGGGAGGAAGAGTGTCCAGCTTTATGGGCCCCTGGCAGAGCTGAGAAGTGCCGCTGCGACTGGCGCCGTCTTGTTAGGGGGCGAGGTGGGATGCTGGACGTCAGTTCACATCCCCACCCCCAAGGGAGCAAACATCCAAAAGCTGGTCCCGGCATGATGACCCATTCTCTCCACCGTCCAGTGCCTCTGGCGACCGCCAGGGGAGCGGTGGCCCGCCTCGTGGCCCCGACCCGAGATGAGCTGGGGCTTGCCAAAAGTGTCCATTGGGAGGGAGAGAACCCCTCTCCTGGGAGGGTAAGCCTGGGCATGGGACGGCGGCAAACGGGTCCGAGGACAAGGGAACCAGAACAAAAAATATCTCTATAAATATAAAGGTGAGGGAACCCCAGCATGTAACAAGTGTAATGGTGTTCTCACCTAGATTTGTGACATCACAGTCAGTGCCATAGTAACAGATTCTGATGTCACAAGCAGTAGATTGTGACCTCTGCTCCCGGATAACAATCGGGACAAATTGATCTGTAAAGGAGAAGGTTACACTTCTGTAATACTTCCTATTAATACAGAAAACAGGAGCTTGAAAATTAGTTGTATTTTTGGGTTGTTGGGGAACTGGGGTTGCTGATGCCATTTTGTTACTGGTGACCAGGGACCCTCCTTAGGATTTGCTCAACTGTGCCTTGGCGAGCTGCTGACTCTGTATTCCCTGTGATGTGTTCTGAACTTGGTCTGCTGACTTTTCCCATGTTTGATCTGAAATCCATTGATGCCATGCCCTCCCCACTGTTTGGTACCTACAGTCTGTCACATGCTGCCTGTCGCTATCTGGCATCCAGCCGTAGGGTGCTGAAGCCTTACCTGTATAGCCTTGGAGAACATATAGTAAGTTTCACTCCAGGGCCAAGGGGCGAGAATTCTACCTTAGCCATTGATAAGAACAGGTTGTGACACCTTGACTGCATGGATACAGTTCTGTCCTCCTTGTCGTTGATGGGGTCACTACCCTGTATGAATGCCATTTTTTTTGTTTTGTTTTTCCAATAAAGATTTTTATCTCTGCTTGAGCAGACTGGGCGGCTGCTCAACCTTATTTTCATGTGCCAGCAACCGTCCCTTCCCCTCTTCTGGGGGAGGCGGTTCCCCTGCAGAATCACTCCCCACCCTATGCAGCAGGGTTGGGAGAGGGGCCATCCTCACCCCCCAGTGCACTCTTTATCCAGATCGCCCCGACCAGAGCAGTAGGGTGGGTCATGGCGACACGGGTGAAGTTTCACTAAGCATTGGTCCCCCATTTTCTGCTTTTCTAGTCCCTCTCTCTGCTGCGCAGTTAGGACGCGTGTGAGGAGGTGCAGCTTTCCTACACTGTTGCAGCCCCTCCCTTTGAGTTGCTCTTGCCTGCACTACCACAGGGCCTCTTTCTGCTAGCAGTCATGGGCTGTGATGGCTAGTTGGCCTCTTCCCTGAGAGGCGCTGTCCCTAGGATGTGATCCTTTCCCACCCTGGCAACCCATGCTCGTTACCAAACATGGGTTGTCGGTGTAACAGGAGGCAGGGCATTCACCTTACCCGTCCATGCCAATGGGCCAGCTTGCGAGGGTTTAATCTTTTCTCACCTCCAGTTGGCCCCTACCCATCTGATAGCCTGACCCTGTCACCCCAACATTCACTGGGGCTTATTGCCAGCTGTCTTCAGGCCCCCTGTGGTCGGGAAGGAACGCCAACTCCCAATGTCGAATTGGATCCAGTTCTGCCAGTAGGTCTGCCTAGTCAGGTATGAGGCCTGCAGGTGTCTGTGTCATCCTACCACTGGCATTTCTTCTCCATCATTTATTCTCAAGGGTGTCACATGCAGTGGCCGCCATGACATCGCCCTCATGCTCTTGCAGGATGTGCGTTGATGTCTCCGTGATCGCCTTGTGCTCCTGCAGAATGTCGTAAATGTGCCATGACGTGCACCTCGTGCTTCTGCAGAATGTCGTCAATGTCTGCCATGATGCATACCTTGTGCTCCCACAGGATATGTGTCAATATCTGCCATGAGCTGCACCTTGTGCTCCCGCAGAGGATGTTCTCAATGTCTGCCATGACACGCGCGCTTTGTGCTCCCCACAGGATGTCGGCGGTGTCTGCCATGACATGCGCCTTGTGCTCCTGCAGGATGTGCATCGATGTCTGCCATGACATGCACCTCGTGCTCCTGCAGAATAATGCGTCGATGTCTGCTATGATGTGCTCCTGCAGGATGTGCGTCAGTGTCTGCCATGACACGTGCCTTGTGTCCCTGTAGGATGTGCGTTGATGTCTGCCATGATGCGTCTTGTGCTTCTGCAGAATGTGCATCGATGTCTGTCATGACGCACCTTGTGCTCCCTGCAGAATGTCGTCAATGTCTGCCGTGCCCTTTGCTCTCTGGCAGTCTCAAAGTGCCTTTCCTCCACCTGCTAGAGGCCAGGCATTCACCAGGGTCTACCCCACCCTCCGGATGAGGAGAGTAGTTCTTTGAACACTGATTCTCCTCCCACCTGGCCAACCCATCAATGCCCGAGTTCGCTCCCTGTACCTGGGTCATCAGTGCTGCAAATGAAAATACTACCCTGTGCTGACAGTCTGGCATGAATGTCATGTTTTACTTTGGAGATCAGACTAGCCTGGTAGAGCCCTAGCCACAAACGGTCAACTTTTTATTTATTTAGTTTTTATTACTGGGTAAGTGCTCTAGACAATGAAATTGCCTATTTTCAGGCATGACCCTGGAGAGTTACAGACTTAGGTAAAACACATTACAATGGAGACAGACACATAATACCTGAAATCAGGAGAATAGGCTTCAGTTAGGCATTTCAGCGACATGGGGAAACAGATACAGATTTGAGGAGATCAGCTATATGTGTAAGCCAGACAGTGCAAAGTAAATAGCATAGTATTCCAGAGAGTTTCACAGTGGGAGACCTTACATCTGTCATTACAATCTAATAAGTTAAGCTGCCTAAAAGGAAAGCAAAATGGGCGGGCAAAATAAAACATGCCTAATTAGGTTATGGAGGGACAGGCTAAGGAAGCCAAGCTAGGTGTGTGCCCCAGGGGTTTGGTAACAGGTGCATCTGTCAGAGACCAAGAGGTAGGCACGGAGCTCTTTCTTAAATGTCAGATGAGATTTGGAGTGTCCAACAGTAATGGCAGGGAGTTCCATAGCTTTGGGTGGACACGCAAATGCTTGTTTACCCGCCTTAGTGATACATTTGGGTGGACCAAGGAACAATTTTTCCAGAGATCTCAGCAGGTAACTCTGATGGGCAGGGTTCATTAAGCTTGCCAGAGTTGCTGGTGTTCCAGTTCCGATAATGCCGTCAATTGTGCATCCCCAGTGCAGATATGGTATGAGGCAGGAGAGGCCGCCCAGACAGGAGTAAAGTAAGCAGCGGTGGGTGCACCTAGGTACTGACAGTGCAAAGTGGCTTATGCTATTATGGCAAGTGTCCACTTCTGCAATAGTTCTTTGTTTGCGTCTTTATAGTGATGCCAGATGTCAGGAAGGTCAGAAGCACCCTTACGCGATCGATAGTCTAGCCGTTGACTTTAGAGTTACGTCTAGGGTTCATGGTCAGTACCTATGGCAGTCAGCAGTTCTTGATAGATTCCATCCTTGCTTTTTAAGCACCCAAATAACAGCAACTTATTTTGCTACTGCAAGTTAAAAGCTTCCTTATGCAGTCCTTCAGGGAACCCAGGAGGGAGAAGGGTAAAGGTACTGTTATCAGCACTCTTGCAGGAAACCAAATTAATTTTGCCACTGATGAAAGTGAACCAGGATGCACTGGAGCCTCCGTTCCGTTACCAGGTTTTTCATTTCTTACTTAAATTGGAACTGAAATTCCTGAAACTCCGGGTCTGTGACCAGAAATTGAGGCTTTTAATGATCAATTTTGACTTTTGCTCAACTATTATTTCTAGTTAGCAGCACTTGAAATGTCTACGTGGAACAAATAATCTCTCTCTCTCTGTACTGCAGGTAGGATGCATCATGCATCATGGTTGAAAGCAGTATCATTCAAAGTGAAGAGCTTCATCTGGCATTTCTTGTTTTCTGTTTTTGGAGTTCCTGTGCTCCTTGGCCTCTTCTTGTATCACGTGAGGTTGTGGCATTCTGTGGATCTTTTAAGTTTCAAAGTATAATCTCTGGAAGAAAAAATGTTTCATTATCAGCTGCCCCCTTTTAAGGGAGATCCTGTAAACTTGAGAACAGGATAGAAGAGCAGTTAAGGTGGGTGTTGGAAATGTTCTTTTCAAACAACATTGGCTGTCTAATATTTCAGAAGATTTATTGCACTGTGCATTGCTGACAGCTGGGTGCTTTTCCCCACAGACACCCACTTAGAATATTATCCATTTAGTTAGTTAGTGACAGAAGGGAAGAAAAGACAAATCAGCATCTACATGGTGCATTCCATATCATGAAGTATCCCAAAGTGCTTTACAAGCAATGAGGCATAGGCAGTGAAGTGACTGAATGTACAGTGGAAGCCATTACACATCAACACCACACACAGCCTTGGACAATTGCATGAACCATTTCTTATGGCCAGGACACTGGGAAATTCCCTGCTCTTTTGCAAAGAGTGCCTTGGGTTCTTTACTTCCACCTAGATACCTACCAGCACAGCATCAGAGATGGGTAAAAGGAACTTGTTTTAATGTCTCATCTGAAGGACAGCACACCCCAACAGTATGGTACCCCTAATACTTCACTTGGGTGCCAGCGTTTATGATATGAGCCCAGTCCCAGAGTGGGACTGGAACCCTAACCTTCTGGCTCAGAGGCAGATGTACTACCAGCTGAGCCACACTGACACATTGGACTGAGGGGCTTTGAGTTGATACTTTCTGGACACTGCAGAGCAGCAGCACTTGCAGCCCTTGGTGGAGAGTGGGGGAATGTGTTTAGAGTGAAGTGGGTGAGCCTTGCTGCCTGGTGGCCCTGAGGACAGCCCGTTGCACTCCACATGCAGGTGACCCTGATAGGTGTGGACTCTGGTCCATGCAGACTAGTGGCCAGGGCTGGGAAGTGTCTGGCGCATTGTAACATGTCCCAGCTCTGGGAAGGTTGGCGCAGCTTGCAGATGCTGCAGCGGCACAGTGCGGTGGTCCAGGGATCTAGCTGCCACACATTGGACTAGTGTCCAGTCATTGCTGCGTGCATGTAAGACCCTCCAGGGCTTATGTTTGGTGCTGCAGTGGAGGAGGAGGCAGATCTGAGAGCTTATGGGAAAACTGCAGCCAGTGAGCTCTTTCTCTCCACAGGAACACTTTGGACCACGGCGTGTTGCATTCAGCACAGAAGGAGGTGGGACAGCAGGTAAAACATGGACTAAACATCCTGTCAGCATCATGATGACAACTCCCCACATGCCTCTTGGTCAGATATAAAAACATAATAATTTAAGGCTGGAAGAGACTCCAGGTTCATTATGCCCCCCCGCCCACTTCATAAGCAAGGATTAATAAGTATGGTGTGCAAATATGCACTGATTTAAAGAGATTAGTAAGGGAACTTTCCCTTGGCTTACCATGAAGGTTCACTGCCTCCTGTGAGAAGAAGTACCTCTACGTTACCTTGGAATTTATCACTTCTAAGCTTCTCTGCTGGAGCACACCAAATCAGACATTTCAGTCTGTTTGACCTTTGATACTCTTGAGTATGTGGAAAATGGAATTCATGTCCCTGTCAGCCTCCATTTCTACAGAATGAACACGTTAAGGGCCTCCAACCCATCCACACACCTTTTGTCCCCACACCCCTGATCATTTCAGTGATCCTCGCTGCACATTGTCACCTGCCTCAACATGCTTTTGCGGCCCGGTGGCACTGAGGGTTGAGCGCTGGATGCCACCAGCAGCCTGAGTTTGGGGAGTGAGCTCGTGCGCGGGTCGGCTGGGGGCGGGTGAGGATTGAGTGCCTGCTGGGCTGCTCCTCCCCAGGGAGGGCCGGGACATTACTCGGCGTGCCAGCGGCTCCGGTGGAGCGAGGAGTGCAGCACGCGGGACAACACATACATAAGCGTGGCTGATGCTTGGCAGGATTGCCGTGCACTGTAGTGTCAGGGACGTGCACCATGCACGGGGAGGCGACACCAGAACAGGCAAAATACTGGTCTGCGGGTAGGCAGCGGCACCTGCCCCCATGCCCACTGCCGGGTCCATCCTGCCTGGCCTTCCAGTGTCCTCACCTGGGCTCTCACCCATGAACTGGAGACTGACTGTACAGGGTGCTCATGAGGAGGGGTGACCCCACCCTGGAGGGGTTAAGCTGGGGTGCCAGTTGTGTGGGTTGAGAGGGAGGAGAAAGGAGGTTCAGGTAGGAGGACTTCAGACAGGGCAGGAACTGGCAGGATGCCTGAGAGAGGCTCTGCAGACTGTGATCAGAGGGAAAACAATAGGTAAAAAAAAAAAAACCATGCTTTTTGTATGGAGAAGCCCATAACTGCATGCAGTATTCAAGGTCAGGGCTGACCAGGGCCATGTAAACTGATCGATGATCAGTGTCAAGGCCAGGAAGTTTCCTTGTGGGGGAGGGAGTTCTGAATGCCTACATCACTAGTGAGTTGGGGATGGAAATCTCTGTAGGAGGACAAATCCTTTCAACCTTCTTCAAGATTTGTGCAGCAGCAACACATCAGACTATCACCTGAGTCCTGGGTTCACCAGCAAGGCCCCAGAATCCATGCTGCGGATAACTGGGCCATGGGGTAGTGTGGCCCTGTCGACATTCATGCCCTCCCACGCTAGACAGGGGTGAAGTGGCACTGGAGCTGGCTGCAAAGGTAACCCTGTGGTCAGAGGAGGGTGCAACTATGGTGGCCACTGTTTGTTGAGTGGAGGATAAAGGGTAATGTGGTGCCTTTTTGGATGTAACAAAGAATCATTCTAAAATAGTGGCTGAAAATAGGGTTTCTTTCATTTTTAATGTATTATTTTGCCACCATTTCTCCATGCCAGCCTCAGATCCTCCTCCTGCCTGCCCAAGCCCTTCTGATCCGACGTCGGACTCGTTTGAGAATCCAACCTGCCTCCAGCTTCTGCTCAATCTCCATTTCGAGTCCTTGACTCTAACCCATAGCTTGCCCCCTGTGGCAGAGCCCCATGGTTACCCAAGCCAGATGACAATTTTAACTCTATGGTCAGGGTCCAATAGGAGGAGCCAACAAGGTGTGGAAGGAGTTGGCAGGGACCTACTGTGGCATGCGGTGTGGGCGGTGGGTGAGGCCACTTCATCTGTCTTGGGGACACGGGTTATTTTATTCCACTAAGATGCTCCCTCATCCCTCTGTGGGGTGTGGTCCTAAAGAGTGACACAGCATAGTGCCTATCTGGGCCATCAGAAAGTTAGTGAGCTCCACTCTGTCTTTGGAACTCCCTTCCTGGCATTACTCTGGGCTGATGACACCTGCATCACTCCCCAGGTGAGCACAAGCGTGCTGACCTTGGGCCATGCCAGAGAGTGTAAGCATGCTGACCTTGGGCCATGCCAGAGAGACCATGCATTCCTTTCCACACGACAAGCCGTCTCCCTGGATCACCAGATGATAGTCATGAGGCAGGAGGCATCCAAGGCAGAACTTCACCTCACTGCTCGCCACTGGATGTCCCGGCCTGCGTTTGAACTCTGGTCACTTGGACTAGAAACAGGGCAGCTGCATTGGCTTACTTACCTTCTGAAGGGTTATGTTGAGGACTGGAAACACTCATGGATGATAAACAATTTTAACTAAACTATAAAACATTTATTTAAGAAAACAAAAAGAGGATTGCTTTATGGCACCAAGTGATGGGGACTCCTTTTTGTCATGCTGGAACCTCAGATTCGCGCCCAAGCCCTGGACAGCAGGAGCAAAGGGTGGCAGGGAGGAAGGACAAAAACACATCTGCGAGGATGCTGTCCTCTTGGTAGAGGGTGGAGATGTGCATCCCTCAGAGAGTGGCACCTGGCGGCTTTGTTGGTATTGCTGGTGTGGTTGGCTATGCCAGCAGGCCTTCTCCCAGAATGCCAATGTGGGTGCGCTTCGTGTGGGATGAGGGATGGGTGAACAAGGAATATTGCACACAGCTTGGTGTACCAGAGTATGGCTGCCATGCCTAGCGTCATACCTGTCAACCCCTCTGCTGCACCAGTGTTGCCCCCACGGCCATCATTTTGGTGTACAAAGTCCTTCCTCCTTTCACTTCATAGCCCCAGATGGAGGGACCCAGAGGAGAAGTTAGGACCTTCTGGAGCTCAATAGAGGACCTGAGTGAGCCTGGATGCAGCGTTCTTTAGTGAAAGGTGAGTCTGGCATGCAGCTGGGTGCAGTTATGCAGAGGTGGAAGGAGCGAAGTGCTGAGTGGTGCAGAGGGAAGTAGCAATAAAAAGAAAACATTTTAGTTTAACATCAGTATTAAGACATTGCAGGGCAGAACTAGAATAACCGACAGCAGCACAACCCCTGATCGTGCCTTCTCCGAAGAACTGCACCAAAGGTAGAAAATCATGTTGTCCTGTTGCAGCTGTTTTTTTCCTTGTGTTTGTCCTCCTGATACCTCCTCAGTCCCTATCTGGATGCCCCCAAACCCTGTCACCTACCATTTCCAGGACTTATCTCCTCCTTCCTTATGACTTACTGCTCATGTTGGGGCAGAAGGAGCTTGCCCTTGCCTCTCGGAAACAAGATCCAGTTGGATGGTCAGTCTGTGGTACAAGGCCTGCCAGGAGGAGAGCATCCTTCATCCCTCCCAGGGAGGGATTTTTCCTTAATGTTTTATGTCTCTGGAACATTAGCATTCAGTGACGTAGAGCATCCGTTGATGTCCCACATGCTTCTGGGACTCCTGTCTGCCTTGACACCCCTAATACCCAGCCTCCGCTAGGTATCGTAGGCATGACAAACCCACCCCATAAGAGGAGAGCAGTCCCTCATACGTTTGGTTCTCTCAGCCCTGGAAGACCCTGGTGACTCGAGTCTGCTTCTGAGCTGCTGTTGTAGCAGGTGGCAGGCCAGCTGTTGAAGCTGTTTCCTAAATACTGATTCCAGTTGTCTTCTTTCTCCTTCATTACTAACCTGGTCGTTTCTGATTTACAGACTGACAGTAAGGACCAGTTTACATTTCTTTATTTATTTATTTGAATTTTGATAACTGGATAGGTCAACTGAGACAAAGTTCCTTTTTCAGTGACACCTCAAGGAATAAAAGCATTCCAAGAACAAACACAATACAATAATATACATACAATAGTTCAGTGAGTTACAATATACAGCCAAGCCATAGGTAATTACCTACAGTACACAAGTAGGCAATATCCAAAGGATTCAGGATTACAGGCAGTGTACAACTAGCCGAGAGAGGCAGGAGGCAGATAGACATTTTATACACATGTGCAGGAACATTTTGCCATTCACATACCAGATGTCTTAATTTAAATAGCAAGATAAATGTATATTGTCAGATTCAACTGCATTTGGATTAGAGACATAGGGTTCAGGTTAAAATCAGATGTTATTCCAGGTAGAGGAGGAGTGAGAAGTGGGGAAAGCAACTTGTCTTTGAGATAGAGAGAAGGAGGCAGTTTGTGACCGTTGTGGAGATTGAGAGGCTAACATTAGTTACATGTGACCTTACTTGTTAATAACAGTTGCCTCTGGATTTGGGGGGTTGAAGAACTCATCTTTGTAAAGTTTTTGAATTGGTTGATGGTTTTGCAGGAAAGTAGGGGTGAGGCAGGTTGTTCCACATTCTGGGGCATGATGGCATAGGGATCTTTGGCCTGTCTTTAGCCTGGCCTTGGGAGCTCCAGTAATGGTAGGCCAGAAGATCTTAGTATGCGAGAAGTAGGTTTTAGAGATAGCAGGCTTGTCAGACTGGGGGGCTGATGAATTAACTTAAAGGTGGTACAGTGCACGGGAAGTCAAATTTGTTGTCAAAGGTTGACCAGCTTAGTTTGTTGAGTACCAGGCAGTGGTGAGTACGGGCTGGGGCCGAGGTGGCAAGTGCTGAAGCGATCCCTATGGTATGTCTTTTTAGTTTGTTCAGTAATGGGGCCTTAATTGAGCGGATGACAGGTGCCACATAGAATAGACCAGGGAGAAGAGTGGCAGAGGCAGTGGTCACTCTGGCATGCTTTGCAGGTAGGGTGCTGTGCGGAAGAGCAGCCCAAGTTTTTGATTAGTGGTTTTGATGGTATTGTTTATGTGTGGTTCGAGCACTAGGTTTTCATCAAGCGTGAGTCCCAGGTATTTGAATGATGAGACATTTTCCAGTGGTATACCCAAGGAGGTTTTTAAGAGGAAGGGTGTGTCATATGGGGTTTTGAAGGAGGTGTGATGAAAAGAGCATAGTTTTTTTTTTTCTTGTTAAGAACCAGTTGGTTATTTATGAACCAAGATTCTAGGGCGTGGAAGTCAAGCTCGAGATTAGCGGTCAGGTGCGAATATCCTTGGAAGATCTGTAGAGTGTTGCATCATCCACGTAGAATTGTAATGATGCACCACCACAGTTAAGAGGCAGGTCATTGATGAATGTGGAAAATAGTAGGGGACCAAGTATGGACCCTTGTAGTACCCTGTCAGTGACTGGTGCTAGAGTGGATAGTGTGTTTGCCCTTTTGACATGTTGTGAACGATTTGCTAGATAATTGGAAAACCATGCGAGGAGTTATTATCCAGACCGATGTGATGAAGTTTAGTGATAAATAGGGCGAGTAACAAGGTCAAAGGCCTTAGTTAAGTCTACAAAGACTGCTCCGGTGGCTTGGCACTGATCTATGTTATTGAATATGTCGAAGTGACGGAAGGAGGGCAGAGTCAGTTCCATGGTGTTTACGGAAACCATGCTGAAAATCTGTGAGGATGTTTGTTTGTTCAAGGAATGAGTATAATTGATCATAGAGGATTCATTCAATTTTGCTGTTGGGAGAGGATAGGAATCGGTCTGTAGTTTTGGGCTGTGTCGACGGGCCAGATTTGTGGACAGGTACCACTACCACTGTTTTCCATTTGTCAGGGACAGAGTGGGTGATGAAAGATTGATTGATTAGCATCGAGATGGGCAGGGCAAGCGCTGATGCCCTGATAAAGAGGAATTTAGGGCATGGTGTCAAAGCCTGAAGAGCTATCGCATTTGAGTCTCTTGAGCAACTTTATGACCTCGAAATTGGTGGTAATTTTTATATGAAAGGAGATGGTTGGTGTCTTGTTAATGTTGATAGGTATTATAGTATGAGCAAGGGAGGAGACCGTGTTTGTAGGGTAAGGTCTGTAAAGAAGTTGTTTATTCCAGTGGCAGTGTCCAGAGGTGTTGTGGAGAGTGGTTCCATTGGCAGTCATGGTTCGAGGAACGATCGTTCTCTACCTTTTAGTAGGGTATTCATCTGCTGCCAGAAACTTTTAGGGTGGTAAGGTTTGTTTCTTGTAAAGATATAAGATAGTCCCTTTGGCTACCTTTGTTTTATTTTTGCATAAATTGTGGAGCCGACAATAGATAGATAATCCAATCAGTCTGCATCCCAGATCTGTTAAAGGTCTTCCAAGCTTTATCACATGTGCGCATGAGACCCTCAGATCATTAGTTAGCCATGGGGAATGGAAGCCTTTGGGTCTTCTGGTTTTATACTGGGCAAGAGAATCAAGTGTGGCTGTGAACATTGAGATAAGATATTCAAGGGCCTGATTTATATCAGGGAGGGTGTTTATTGGTGACCAGTTGATGGAGGCTAGGCAGCTATTGAATTATTCCTTGTTGAACTTGGTCAGATTCCTGGTTTCCTATTATTTTGGGGTGGACAGGGTGCAGAGTTGTTCCAGACTCAATAGGTGGGTGAGTGATCACTCAGGGAGTCTGGGAAGATACCAGCAGCTTTGATGTTAGTTGGCGTGTTGGTTATGATCCAGTTGAGGGCGTGTCTCCCAGGCTTCATATTCAGTCTAGTAGGTTGTTTTATGACCTGCCCAAATTAATGTCTGCCAGAGCAGAGTGGTACTGTACGTTTTTGGGCCAAGCCAGTTAAGGTTAAAGTCACCACATACCACTGTGTCATATCTGGGGATGTTGTCCAGGCTGGTGATAACCTCCTCAGAAGAGGACAAGTGTCTGTGAGGCAGATAGATGCAGCCTTACACCATTTTCTTAGACCAAGAGTGATGGTGATGAAGATATGCTCAGCCAGAGGATGGATATCCAGGTCCTCCAATTGCCAGCAGTCAGTTCAGTCCTGCATAGATCACGATACCCCCATATTTTCTACTGAACCGGTACTTCCTAAACATGGAGAATCCAGGAGGATGATCTCATGAGTTTAACGTCAGGTTTTAGCCGGTTTCAGATATGCATAGGATATCGGGTTTATGAAGCTGAGTCCATGCTTCAAGCTCAGGCATCTTATCTCTGATGCTTTGGATATTCATGTGAGCTATTTTGAGGCCTGGGTGTTGGTCCACGTTGGCAGCTGTCTCTGGGTGTTTGGTGCACTTCCACAGGGTGTTAGTGGTGCCCCCAAATCCGGCCCAGGGTTTAGTTCAATGTCCCAGGTAGCATCACAGTACAGAGGTGGCACTGCATCAGGGGGTTCACAAGAAAGGTAATTTTCACCACCATCTGATTCAAGGTGGAGTCAGGGCTGTTTTGCATCGTAGGGCTAGTAATTGGAGACTTGGACGCTGTGAGACCTCTAGACAGGGAGGAGTATGATGTTGGTTGGGGACAGGGCATTGTTTGGAGGTCATTAGGGACCTTGAAGTAGTAAGGCTGGTGATGTCCCATAATGCAACAAAAGTGCTAGACAGACTAGTACCACTCCTGTACCTTTTTAGCATGGTTGTGGTGTGTGGTGGACTTCCTGAGAGCTGGTTGTCTAATAGAGAGGGTCCAGAGATGGTAGAGCTAAGGATTAGTTTGAATTGTCCAGCCAATTGCAATGTAGTTGGGAGGGGCTTAGGAGTATTTAATGGGTGCCTGGGACGGGGATGGGGGCAGGCGGAAAATCGAGTGGGTGGTGTTGCAAGGACTGGGCGCTGCCACACAGGAACCAGGGCTGCTTTTACCCGGTAGGGAGATCCACATAGCCAGCTCAGCCCAGCCGTGCCATTAATTCACTGAAGCCTCTGGCTTAGTAGAGAAAGAGACAGCAGCGCTTCTGGCCAATCTCGTAGGGTGGCGAGGGGCCGGAGCCAATGAGTGCAAAAGCCGTAGATGTAGACAGTGAGCCGCACCGGAGTGCCAGAGGGAGCGGAGTGGGTCTCGGCCTTCAGCCGGTGCATAGCTTCGGTTTTGGGGACGGTCTGTGGCGCCACTCAGTCGGTGCTTTGAGTGTCTGAGTGTGATGTAGTGCATTTATGCAGTAAGACAAGACAGGCGTTGGTTGTCTTGGGTTAATACACCAGCTGCATAGTAGGACAGGTTTACAGGTACATTCGCACTCCAGTATTTCTTGAGGGAGGAGGGTGCTGGCAAGGCTAGCTACCTAGTAACTGAACGAGTTGAGAAACTCCCAGTGGGTGGCACTTCAGTTGAAAAAATGAGCGTTCACTTCAGTAATTACAAGGTGAGTTTTTATTCCACAAGCTAACATCAAGACACTGAAGACAAATGTCCTCAGGAAGTGTCTTCAACGTCTTGATGTTGGGTTTGCGGAATAAAAACTCACCTTGTAATTCCTGATGAGCGTTCATTTTTCAGCTGGAGTGCCACCCACTTGGGAGTTTCTGGACTCGAGTTTAGATTTGGCAGTTAGGGTGGCACCGGCACAGCATTCCTGGAGGCTGTACGCACTGTTTCATTGATCTACTACCCTCAGACTCAACACCAGGACTCGAACAAAACAAGCAAAGTCCTTACACCTCAGTACTGCTTCAAACTTTTATTTATCAGAAAGGCTGACTTTATAATGACAGGTACAGAGCTCACTGCCAGTCACCCTGGGAAGTTTTTTTTTTTTTTGATTTATTCATTTGTTAACCGGGTAAATGACACTGGCCCAAAGGCCCTTTTCAGGTCCACCCGAACATCAATACAAAACTGTAACAAAATAGACAATACACAATATTTTAACAAATATTAGATATTACAAACACATTGGTACTTCAACAAAAGGAATTCTATCAATTTTTCTTAAAACCACCAATTGGTGTTGCCTGTCGAATAATCAAAGGGAGTACATTCTAATGAAGAAGGCAGCAGTAGAGAAGGCACAGGAAGCAATTTTCAATTTAGACAATTCAATAACTAATGTGATACCATCGGATGAATGCAGACTAGGGGACACTTCTCAAATTAATAAAACTATTAAGTGAAATTGGGACCTTAAAAACACATACTAACTTCCGGAGGCGCTACCCTAGGGCTACTACCCTGTCTGCCCCCACGGAGGCAGAGTGAGGGGCCCAGATCCATGGACGGGTGCCTCCACCCAGAGGTCGGGGTTAGTACAATTAAGACTACCTCAGTTACAGCTCTCTGGGATTACTGCAACCCCTTTCGCCTCACTAGTGACTCACACTGGGTGCCAACAATTCTGTTCACCAGTACACTTACCCCTCGGATAATATATTCCAGCTCACTCCGGGACCCCCTGTAAAGTAAGGTGAAGTTATATCACAGTCACCATGTAGCAGCTCATCTGAAGAGTACAAACCAGCCAGGGTGTAGTTGTAACACAGCAATCTGATTTATTAGAAGGGCAGATAACAAGGGAAAGGGGAAAATCAGGTTGATTGGCTTACACTATTCCTACATACCTAGGGCTCTGTGCACAGGCCAACCCTACAATTTTACTGTCCCTAGGTACCCAAGCCCTAACGGGTAGTCCAAACGTGGCAGCTGGTTGGGGCCCTAACACAGATAAACATTACAGTCTTGAACTGGTCAGAATAGGAGGAAAGTTTAATTAGGCAGTCAGCAATATAATATTGCACTGAAACCACTGTGTAAACACTCTGCAGGAGCTACCCTGAATCAGTACTCACAACCCCAGCAAATAATGATTCCTTCAACGCTACCAGGATGGAGCCTGACTTCACCAGCCTTCTCACACATTTATATGGCAAACAGCAACAGAGGGTACCACACCAGGCAGCTGCTCCAAGGCTCTCACAAACTCACAGCCACTGAGATACTGCAACGGCAGCTTCCACTTTTCCTTTGGACCGAGCGCGATTCAGCAATTCTCTAGTCCTCCTACAGGTCGAGCCTGGTGGGTAGCTGTACAGGGCACAGCCTCCTCTGACCGCCGCGCCGGATTTTAGAGTGAACTTCAGCAGAAAAGCGGCCGTTCTTAGGGCCTTCACGCGCTCCCAGCGTGAACACTTCCCAGCACAGAAGCTCCTCACTCCCTCACCAGCCACAACACATCTGCCCTTGGCAGCACTGAGCACTCCTTCCAGATCGGCGCTACCCATTTTCATTGGCTGGCTGCACATGCCATCACTTCCTCCGGCTCTCAGTGGTGCGAAAAAGCGCCATAGCCCATAATGCCTTTCCCAATTACAAACAGTTCCTCTATTGGTCAGCCAACTCTGTGGGGTCCCAGGTACTGATTGGTCCAATTCAATAGTTCTGGACCAAAATGGAGGAGGCAATCGAAACCATCTGTGCTGCAAAGCAAGGCAGGTTAGAACAACTACATTATCATTATTATATTACAGTATTTTAAGTAAACATTCATCCCCCCTTCAGAGCTCCCTCAGCACCACTAGTGATGGCAGAAAGGGCGTTTACTCTAGTCAAGCGGGATTCGGCATAGCAACACTCAAACCCCTCCCTGATCAATCATGACTGCAACCCAAAGCAGCCTTAAAGAGACAGTATACGGAGGCCTTTAAAGCGCCACTGGCTTCCCATTTAAACAGCTTTAACGCCAACTCCAACCAGGCACGGAGCATTTACCCAAGCTCCGGGAAGCTTTTAGGAACCCCCATTTGCAAGGGGTTACACACACTTTGAAAATCATACAACAAAAAAAATATTCTGTTCGTGCAAGGAAGACAACCAGCCTCTCCTAGATTACAATAAGCAGTGATGTAATCGGGAGATTCTAATAAAACAAATTGACAAATATTATTATAAGCCACCTTCAACAGTTCGATTCCCTACTACCCAACCCCAAATAAATATGAGAAACATAATCATAAAGTGGTAATAACGAACCTACAGCTATGGCTTTTCTAACCTCAAAAGAAAAATAATCCTTATATTTATATAACAGACCTAACCTTTGATTTATTTTACGGGTAACTGAACAAACTTGAGGGAAAAGGTCAAACTAGGATCCAACAAAACACCAAGATATTTAAAACGGAAAACCTGTTCGATAACCTGTCCATTTTGATCAAACAAACTTAATATTCGATTTATACGTAGCATTCCTTTGGTCCGAAAACCATAGATTTCGTCTTAACTGAATTCAAAACTAATGAATTACTCAAAAACCATGTACAACCCTACCAAAATCATAACTTAATACAGTGGATATTTCCTCAGTAGATTTCCCTGACAGTAAATTATCAGATCATCTGCAAACAGAATTGTTTTACATTTTAAACTAACGGTGGGAAGTTCATTTACAAAAATAGAAAACAACAAAGGGCCCAATATGGACCCCTGGGGACACCACAGTCAGTCAAGGATACCTTTGAAGAATGAGAACCAACATTAACAAATTGTAGGCGGTTTGTCAAATAATAACTAACAAGCCACTGCAGGTCAGAAAAAACCCAAATCCCAATTTCTGACAAATCATGTTCTAACAAATCAAAGGCCTTGGTCAGGTTCACAAATACCTGAGTCATATGGCCTTTGTCAAAGCCCCTTAGGGCAGTGTTTGTGAACCCGACCAAGGCAGTACCATAATTTTTTGGAAGCCATGCTGATGTGGTGAAAGCAACCCATTTGAAGCGCGTAGTCATTTATCTGACTAACCACCATTTTCTCCAACATCTTACTCATGGTACTTAAAATTGAAATTGGTCTGACATCATCGAAGTGAGGCTGCTTGTGCTTTTTGGGAATAGGCACCACCTCGCCAGTTTCCAGTCTGATGGAAATTGACAGTACGGTAAAGAAAAATTAAATAGAAAACAAAGTGGTTTAACTATAAATGGAACTCTAACCGCAAAAATCTACCGTCCAACCCTCTCCCACAATTACTGTATTTATTTGGGAAACTCCACAACTGCAACATGTCTTCCTCAGTTATCTTCCTAAAATTAAAAAAGGCCTACCAATCAATTTAGGGTCCCTCTGAACTTCCGCACTACCCATCTGATTTCCAGCCCTCTGAATTTAGATAAATCTGAAAATTTCTGATTAGCTATATCTACAGGATTAGTAACATTAACATTATCTACTAATAAACTACCAATATTTGATTCAGACTTTGGAGAAAGCAAAACATTTACATTCTGCCAGTTTTTTAGGATTTACTCAATTACTCTGAATTTTATTTGAAAAAAAAATCCTTTTTAGTTTTACGGACAAGTTCTGAAACTTTATTTCTAATACAGTGGCACTGATTTAACAAATGTAAGGAAGAGTTCCTCTTATATACTTTCCACAAAACATGACGTTTTTAATCAAGGCCTTAATAGTGGGGTAAACCACTGATTTGAAGCACCTCTGAATCTCAATTTCCTTTCTGGAAACAACCGTTCTTGAATTGGGAGAAGTCGATTATAAAATAATCCAATGCAAGATCAATATCCAGAACGTAATCTAAATAAGTCCAGTCAGTCTGGGACAGAAGATAGTACAAGTTGTCAAAATTAACATTTTAAAGAACAAACCTGTACTAAACATGGAGGACCTTTTTATGACAGAATTTAATACTGCAAAGGTGGCCATGTGATCACTAACGCATCGGGTAGCAACACACCAGCTGCAGATAAGTGATCCCTACCATTTGTTACTATCCCATCCAAAACTGAACGATTTAATGTATGAGAATTTAGTCGTGTTGGGTCTATAATATGCTGATATAAACCATAACTGGCCAACATAGATTCAAACCCCATTTCAAATTTTAAATTCCAATTCAGATTCATGTCCCCTACTAAAATAAAATCATGTTGCTGAAAATGAGAGACAGTTAAATCTAAAACGTCCTTCAGCCCAGACTGGCCACAGCTTGGTGGATTGTATAAACATTCAACATTAAGGTGTTTAACACCACCCAACAAAATTCAAGTAATAGCCATTCAGTTTCAAAGGAACCTTCAGAACTTGAATTAACAACAACTGTATGCATAGTATCCCTATAATAAATGGCTACCCCACCTACCGTCTTCTTTCCTTTCCTGTCTGCTTTCAAAATATGATAACTCAGTGATAGCACAAAAGTTATCAGGTATTGCAGGCTAAGCTTCATGTTTCTGGCCACGGCCAACAAATGCGGCTGATAGATGGATGCAATATATTCCAATTCAGGTAACTTAGGAAGAAGACTCCTGGTGTTTTATATGCAAAATTCTAGACCCATGGGAATGTACACAAACATAAGCTGAACCATGACCAGAAACATCCCCGGGATGCTACAGTTTCTCCGTCCTGGATTTCTCTCCACATCCCTAGCTTGCAACAACAACAAAGCTAGCTGTATTCGCTGTAAGCATTTCTTAACTAAAATATAACTATAACCATATGTGCCACGAACCAACAACACCCACAGGCACGTATGGTCTGCATTTGATTATGCAACATCAGCCCAAATTCCATAACTTCCCGGTCTTGCACTAACCAACAAGACATTGTAAAATGATTAGGGCCATAACTGTATGAGCCTCCCTCTTGTTTACCAGTTAATAGCTTTACCTCATCACAAACACACAACCCCCAATTAATAATACGACTCATACTATAACCAAATACTTAAACTCCATATTCTATCTGAGATTACAACACATACCAATAGACTAACACTCTGTATCCACGTTGATTGCCCTGACACTTCACCTGGAAATGCTTTGTCAGGAGGCGGCTTATTTGGAGTCCTGGTGCATAGTACTGTACGGGTGCTCACACTGATTGTCTTCAACACTTGGAAGTGCATTAACCCCAAACAACCAATGACCTGGAGTATCTTATTGCATGTATAAAATGTGTAAACTGTGAAACAATTTAAAATGAGAAGATGCCAACTTTTTAAATTAAAAGCATTTTTTTGTTTTGTTAAAAGTAACTAGTAAAAGTAGTCAAAACCACATATGTCAGTCATCTGTTTTCCACACATTTAATAGATGGAATGTTTGTTTATCATGGAATACAGGAATTTAACGAGCTAGTGTCGCCTAAAACTGATATTAGTTTTTAAAAGCAGTCAACCATTACCTTTTATATCTGAGGCACTTTTTCTTTTCTTTTGGTTAATTAAAAGATAGTTTACCTGATGTTAGTAGGTGTGATGTGTGGGGATGGCACTCTGCCTGTCAGCTGACATGTCTAACTGTAGTCCCACTGCTTCATCAGCATTGTGACCCCTTGACTGTGACATCACTGCTGCTTAGGAACAGCCATTCACTAGCTGCCAGGTAATTCACCTGTGATGTCACTGTCAGTGAGGTCACAATGCTGATGATGTAGTGGGGGATAGATATAGATATGTCAGCTGCCAGTCTGAGAGCTGTTCCACACATCCAGTACAATATTATCCCATAAAAGACTTCTTAATGAGACAAAGGAAAAAGAAAATACTTTGGAAATAAAAAAAGTTACAACTTACTACTACTTAAAATCTGCATTATTTTCCTGTCTGCCTGTCTTAACTCCACTAGCTCTTTAAACTTCTGCAGAATTTCTCTAGCAGAATGTTCACCTCTTCACACATAACAGAAGGCATTACATGGAGTCAAGGTCTTAATGTGAACTGTGGCAGAGTGAGTAGCAGAGATTGCTCTGGCAAGGTAGTAAGGTTAGTACAGGGATTTCTATGCTAACCAAAGAACCACCGGAATGTAAACTGTAAATTGTACTTCATTTTTTTATTTCTTTATGTGTATAAGGAGGAATCATGAGAGACAATGATTTTTAATTTTATATATATATCGAGACCAGAATTTGTATATATATTATTTTTTTTAAGGGGGTTTACTTTTTGGGGCCTTGTTGAAGACTTTCTATTAGTAAAGGTGGCAGCCATGTTTGTTATGGCAATCAGGGATGAGCGAAGTGGGTCATGAATTCTGTATGTGATTTGGCCAGGTTCCAGATCCCACTGCCTGAACTTGTTCCCACTGAGCACTCCTGTGGGTAAACATTTGGTTATCTGAATGTATTTGACCATTGTGTGAACTGCAGTATAAGTTCCTTTTGCTGCAGAACTCTGTAGTAGAACAGAAATGCATTGTGCCACTGTCTCCCTGCAAGGCCAGTATTTTGATATGCGCTAACACGTATATAGTGCATCAACAAAAGTCTGCATCAATAGGCTGCAGTTGCAGGGCAGGCCGCTTCACGCACTAACACTTTAGTGACACTGTGTCTTTGAATATAGCATTGGCTGCGCCATTTGGTTTGCACGCACTGGTCATATGCCTGCATCGGGTGCTAACCTTTGAATGTCTGGGTCAATATGACTAACGGGTTCATATTGTTCCCTTTAATGCTTAAATAAGCTTTATGCAGCTGAGTATTTTTCATGTAGCATTTTTGAAGACAGCCTTTATTTTTATGTATTTGCCTAAATATGCTTATTTGGAGCTGATGGAATACTAATTAAATGAACTGTCTGAGTCACTTAGACAGATACTGAATGGCTGCCGTTTAGATATGGAATATTTCTAGCACAAGCTGTGATACATGAAAGGAAAAGTAAAATCCAGAAAGGTCTAGGAAGTTGCAAATTTTATTCAAATTAAGTAATTAGTAACTGGAGCTATTTATACAAGATAAAGAGCTAGTTAAATATTTATGGGAGTGGGTGCTGAATGAACTGTATGTGTTCAGCAATAAATGTTTTTGGACTGAACTGAATATGCAGTATTTGTGAGTAATTATAATAATTTGACTGTTTACTATAAATTGATATCAGATAGGGTGGGGGGTGGGCTCTGACTTGACTTAAACCCTCGCAGTTTGAAATTCTCTCACTTAACATTTTAAACACTCCTTACGTTGTCTTTTATTTTCCTTCCTAGTTGACAGAATTTCTTTGCTCATCACTTCATTTACATAAATTCTCCGTTCTAATTGTACTCAGGGGAATCGTACTGGCTCAGAAATGTTTGACCTGCAAAGTGCTCCGTGATGGGCGTGAGTTTGCATTTGCACGGCAGCTCACATCTAGATCTTTGACAGGGATGATTATGTTGCCTCCTGGCATTCTAAAATCTCATGGACACCTGGAGCCAGTCTAAAGGAAAATTCAACAGAAGCTCCTTTTGCAGTTAGCGAATTGGCATTATTCCCGTCCAGAATATTGCTGACCAACCATAGCCCTGGCAGCCGATGTTTGCATGCAGTGAGCAGCTAAACTGGGCTTTACAACAGTGAGATAGCAGCAGAGAATGTGCGCTGTGCATGGTTACCCAAGTCTTTGAATTAAGTAATCTACAGAGGACAGGTCTGCCTGGTGGCCCAGCTGCTGCAGTGCTGGTGACATGAGTTCTGGAGCGAACTCCGGACATTCAGGCAGGTAGCCAGGGTTGGGCTGGTGCTACTAACTGCAGCATTCTCCAGCATGGGGAGGCGGCAGGGAGTGTCGTCTTGGTGCTGCAGCCAGTCTTGCGGTGGGCCAGGGAGCTTAGTCTCCTCAGAAGTCAGTACATCACAGGAGTAAACAGGGTATTGGGGGGTGGTCGGGTCTATAATTTCAAATGAGGGGTGTGCACCAGGACAAGCAGGGATGGGGTGAAGCTGGAAGGAGGAAGTTTAGGAAGGGCGTGAGAAAGTACTACTACACTGAAAGAGTGGTGGATGCCTGGAGCAGTCTGCCAGCAGTGGGGATAAAAATAGTGTGAGGCTTCAGGCGGTATGGGATAGGCATAGAGGAATGCTGCTAAATAGGCAGGCAGGGGAAGGTTGCTGGGGTCCAGTTAGGGTCTGCGGAGACAGAATAGACAGGGAACATCTGGGCAGACTGGGTGGGCCAAGGGTTCCTTTTCTGCTGGCAGTGTCTATGTTTCTGTGTTTCAGGGGTATGCTGTGGTGTTTTGACCATCACCTACATCCATTAGAGGGATGGCCTCCTCTAGTGGGTGGAGGGTGGAACTGCGGAGAAAACAGAGTTAAAACCCTGTTGCTGCCATGATAACAGCTGGCCATTCTCTCAGGCCCTGCATTGCGTATCGCCACTAGTATGAGTGGTGGGACTAATGGAGGATGGGGCCGTGGATGCTATCACAAGCATACATTCCAAGGCCTGAGGATTGAGTGACAACAATTATGGAGAAAAGCATGAATAAAAAGCAAAACTACAGGGGACTAAAGTGATGAATGAACATTTTAAGGCGCAAAACAGTTAACTGATGGGCTTAGCCTTTGGGAGGTTGGTTTCAGTTTAGCATAGTTTTCATTAAAAGTAGAAGCTTATGCAATCAGCCAAGGCCTTACAAGGAGGGCACAGAAAAATACCAGTATGTAGTTATAATAAAAAAAATATAAGTAGCCGCTGGTCAGTGCCTCACAGCCATGCTGGTGACCCAGGTTCAGAGTAGACATGGGACATTCTGGCAGGCTGCTGCAGCTGAAATGGTGCTATCAAGTGACAGCATTTCCTAAAACCGGGAAGGAATAAGCCACTTCTGGCACTGGTGACCCCTCTGGAGGGCTAGGGAGCTTATACCCCCGGCTCTGCTGTGGCATCCGAGGCTAGCAGTGGTGCTGGCAGCTCCATCTAGTGGATGGCAGGCAGAAGGAGGGAGGGAAAAATGGGGAGAAAAGCCATGCCCTGAGCCCGCCCAATGGTGCAGAGGGCTGAGGTGCTGATGTCTTACCTGTCACCACGCTGGTCACCTGGGTTAGGAATGGACCGGGGTCACTTAGGGGCCGCCAGAGGATGAGGATTGAGCATCAATGGATTGTTCTTTCCTTCGGGGATAGGGTGCTTTGCTGCACTGCTACCACCAAACGGAGGCTCAGTGATGCAGCAGGCAAGCACCGTGGGAAGGAGACCTGATGCAGATGCCTGTAACATCGCATCACTGCACGTGACGGCGGTGGGGAAACGAGGATGAGAAAGCAAAAATCATATGAACTCCTGCACCAAGGATGACAGCACCAGTTCCTTGGGTTCAACCCCTTATGTAGATCCCCACCAGCACGACAGCCGGGAATGGTGGGGACTGGGGCACAGAGCATTTGCCTTAAAGCAGGTGGAGGTGGCAGCCAGAGGCCAAACAAACAGCTATGTATATAAAAACAACAACAACCAAAAATGTTGCCTCCAGAATGGTGGTCTTCTACAATCTCGGCCCTGTGGCATGGATCTTCAATAGGGTACGGCTACGGTGGTGGGGATTAAAGAGGATGGGCTTGGGAATGACACCACTGAGGCCCGAGGACTCAGCAAATGACAAACATAGGATAAAAAGCTATGTGAAGAGTCACCCAATCAGCCAGTAGGTAGTATTTTAGCTCCACACTGGTGACCTGGGTTCAGAAGTGGACTCTGGAGCTGGGTTGGGTGGCTGAGGGGGCTAAGAAAGAGTCAGCTGTGCACGGCCCCACAGTGACATCTATGGTGAGCTGGAGACCCTGCCCTCTCTGCAAGTGAGATGTGTGCATGTGTGGCCTGATGGGGAACTGTCAAGTGTCAGAGGAGGGGAGGGTCTAGGAACAGGAGAAACCCAGGAACCTCCTCATGTCTCCCAGGTCGCCTGTATGATGGCTGCTGGTATTCCCTGGTCCCACACTGTGGGCCGCCACAGGCTCTGACAGTGGGGGAGAGGCAGAAGGGCCAGGAGGACACCTTCATAACAGTCTGAAGTAAGACGGAGGCAGAACTATGGGAGCCAGAAACTCTATAGCAAATGAAAGAAAAATTAGCTATCTGAAAATAAAAATAAAAATATGGTTAACATGACCATCTGGGAGACAGGGCTTTGCATTGCAAGCGTGATTGCCATGCTCGGAGCTGGAGGGTTAACTGAGACTGTGAGGGAGGGACAGCTCTGCACTGCTGCTTTTTGGTTATATTTGTGGTTTTTATGAGCATATAGAGGTATATCAAAAATGTCAGCGATACAGTATCACCAAGTCATCAGAGATGCAGAGGTTTCCAAACCAGTACATAAAATAAAATTGCTAAGAAACTAAGGCAGATATCCTCTTAAGTTACGGGAAGCCATTGGATCCATTGAGGATGGAATTGCAGTCCTGTAAGACATACATCAGGAAAAATAAAACATCTTGCAATAAACAGCCTGTTGGTGTGAGAGTATATTTTCTGCCCTTCTTGTTGAGCTCTTCACTGTCATTAGTAAAAGAACCTGAAACGGTATTGCTAGTCTGGCAAACTTCTCATGTATCAAACAGTGTGTTTCCATGGGAGCTTCTATAAGCATAAATACACTAAACATCCTACCTGGCACCCCTGGTTAGCAGGAGGGATAAATCCATTTATGAGCTGGTGGTCAGTTTAGCCACTAGCTTTCAAAATCTGTTAGCCAAATCAATATATTTAGTGGCCGTTATTTTAAGTGCTGAAAAATCACTTTGTGGGCAGGTAGCTAGTTGGCTACTAACTTTCAAAATCTGGTATCCAGGCTAATTTTTTTGTGGCCTTAGGCCACCTGGCTACCTAATTTGTCCCACTTTGCCGCTTAAGGAAAACAAAGAAATAAAAAGGGCAAAAGGAAAGGGATAGTAACTCCAGTTTCAATGAGCCTACCTCTACAGTTCTCCAAGTCTGGGAAAAATCTACCAAGCTATAATTACAGTATTATAATAAGTATGTATAGGGTCAGGGCATTAATGTGAAATCATGCTCTAAACAAAATGCGAACCATCATGACCAGCGGTCTCGACCGACTTCTGTTCTATTTTGCAAGGAAGAGAGAAATACGAACTTGCTGGCGCCACTCAGTCAAACTGGGAATATTGGAGTAAGCCATTAGTGGCTGACACACTTCCTGGTGGCCGTCAGTAAAATCCTGTTAACTGAGGAGGGCCTTATAGTATGTCTTTTAAGGCTGGAGAAGTCAGAAATATAAAAGACTGCTAAGGCAACCTGATGTGAAAAGTGTGGAGATTTCAGCATCCGGGTCTCAAAAAGGGTTGCAACACTGCACAGTCCCAAAAACATGACGCTGTGAACCTTTTGTTCCCCACAGCCCCACCAGCAGGCAGTGGAGAGTGCCATTCCTCTGCAAACTTGCATTATAGTAGAAATCAAAAATAAGATTAAATGCTTCTTGGCACATCCTCCCCAATCGGGGAGAAGTAACTTTATATGCGGAAACAGTATTGTCACTACTAAACTGTATTATACCATGGTCCTTGGCGACCAATTGGAGCGGCAGGCTAGCACCTTACCTCCGTTGTAAATCCTCTGATAATCACCGCAAAGGTGCCAGCCAGTCGACATTAAAAAAATCCGACCTCAAATCACGTAACTGTAGCCACCATCTTCCTTCCCCACAAACGCAAATCAGCACGGCACCCCCCCACCCCCCACCCCCAGGCTTCACCCACAGCTCACGAAAACATTAAAAAATTCCTGGCATAAACTCAAATTCCACTCTGCATTTCCCAAAAAGTAACTGCAGCTTTAAAACATGCGGCAAACCTTCTCAAATATGTCCCTGTAATGCTCACTCCCTCCGAATTCCATCGCTCTGCTGCACCACAAGAATGCTTCCGGTCTCCAAGCTCCTTGCTCATACCTCCTACCTGTTGCAGTGCCACGACCAGACCACCTTCACAGTGTTAGTGACACAACTCCATATTACCACATAAGAAAATAAATTCCATGTCTCACAATGTTTTTTTCTTGCCAGAAGCTTGTACCCGAGGCAGCAGTTCAAACATGGCAGCTCTTAGCGTTAAGCGCTCGCAGTGCACCACACAAACTGCCTGCTCCTACCTAATATCGCTCTGTCTCCAACACAGACTATAAGAAAAATCCAAACAGCACATAACGGCATACCACGAGTTGTACACGGGAGGTAGAGCCTGTATTAGAAACTGTGCAGTGCCTGAAAGGGGCGGGGGACGGTGACAGTGAAGATGTATTTCAAGCTCCAGAGCACATTTTCTGCCTAGCAACAGGGCACTATTTACTATAGAGTAAGAATACCTCACATTAAAATCAATAAAAAACATTTTATTTTTACTTTTTAATATAATTTTTAATATTTTACTTCCCTCCCATAGTATAATCGCAATAAGCCACTCAGGGATGTGGATTATCGGAAGTTACCCGGCTGGCGGGGTTACCCACTAAGCGCGCCTCGTGTGCAAACCACGTCAGCCGTGGTAAATCCCGATAACCCAATCCTTGTGGCTTACTGCTAAGTAATCTGGATTAAAGGTTCTTCCTCCCATTCAGTCTGTGCAAATATCTGTTCCTTGGTACCAGTTTTTCAGAGAGTTTTGTACCAGAAACAGATGGAGCCATCCTGTGATCGGTTAGGCTGCAGTATTGGGGGTGGGGTGGCGCTAAGAGCCATGATAGGGGACTGTAAAACTAGCAAGATAAGCCCATGCTTGAAAGTAACAGTATAAATCTGTTGGAGACAGGGCATACTGATCACAGAGAGCAGCAAAAGGTAACAAAACTGATGTTAAAAAAAATTAGAATGGGGAAAATAAGTGCATGCTTTGCCCTCTCTCAGATCTACGACACAAACGAGCTGGGAGGAATTATGGATGTGAACTGCTGCTTAAGCACACCTCCTATGAAAAGGTTCATGAGTGTGTAGCACTGCTCTGTGCGTCATGGGTGACCACATGGAGTCATCCCCCACCCACCCACCCCAGCAGGCCAGAGTCAGTGTAGGTGGTTTCGGAGGTGGGCACTTCTGTGAGGCAAGAGTCGACACCCTGGATAATAGCTCAGCTTAGGGTGCTTACATCACTAGGCTGTGCCCAGCGTGAGCAGGTAATCCTTTAATGTGTGGAAGGGGTGTTCACTATATGCTGCATGGCAGGAGTGGTGTTAGCTGTCAAGACCAGAGCCTTTAGCACAAAGGCTTCGTCCGACCAGAAAGACACCAGGAGACTGACTTCTAGAAGAAACAAGAGACAAGTGAGAGGCAGTCACCGGGGGTAGTACATTTTTTTTTTTTATAAGTTTTAAAGACCAGCTGAAAAACATACATTTGCAGCAATTCATGTACATATCAGGCAGCAACATACCTTACAATAGGATACTTTACAGAAATTGCCCAGGCTATACCATCATTCAGGGAGAATAGGATAGCATTACAAAGGCAATACATTATACTTATAGGAGCCACACTAATGTCCGCAAAGAAGAGGATCTGTCTTTCCAAGACTTATCATATTTAGTTTCTTGGACTGTCTGTTGCAGTCAGTTGATCCCAAACATAATTTACAGCTGTACCCATAGAGGTAGGCTAACTCCCGCCCCACCCCAAACAAGCTTTCCAGGCTAAAAGATATGGAAATCAGAATTTGTCAACCTTTTGCATTATAACCATATATAAACTCTTATGCCAAACCTCACAACAGCTGCTCAACAGAAGATTGATATACTGTAAATTTGTAAGCATGTTCCCCTGAAAAAGACCAGGAGGGAGCAGAATAGGATAATGCAGAACTGAGTGTCCAACAACTGTGTATGACTTTGGAAACTTTTTTTTTTTTTTTCAATTCCTGTTTATGCTGCTCGGATGGCCGCCCCATCCGACCCGACTCCCCAGCGCTGTCCCAGAATCGCGGTGCTTACCTTGTGCCCGGCCCGTGGCGTAACCTGCATGGAGTCAGTCATCATCCTGCTTACTGACGGCTTTTTTCTGCCTCCAGTTTTTCGTCAGGAGCCCCAGGAGTAGGGACCGCATGCACGTGGAGGTGCTATGCCTATATAGCCCCGGTTATGACCCCTATCCCCACCCCATGGCCTAACACCCGCCCCTCTGAGCCCCGTAGCTCCTAGCCTCCACTAGGGGTCACCATTGGCCGAGGATGCTCCACCCTCCCTGGAAGGACAGCCTGCCTGTCGGCAGCTCAGTCAGCTCCCCCCCCCACCCCCACTGCCGACCTCCGACGACCGGGCTCGTTCCCAAACCTCGGTCGCTGGCGTGCCACGAGGTAAGACGTCCAGCGCCTCAGCCCTCTCGCCACCAGACTGGCCCCCTTTTTTTAAGTCTTTGGTAACTGGGCAAGGCCCACAAGGTACAAATGCCTGTTTTCAGGGCGACCTGGGAGCACTGAGCAGTTAAGTGACTTGCTCAGAGTCACACAGTATGCAAGTGGAGGTTGGGAGAATCAAACCCAGGTCTGATCTTCTGGATGTACCAAGCTCGTTCACAGCTCGTTACTAACCTCTAGGCTATACTTTAGCAGTTAAATGTCTAGCTAAATTGTGATGATTGTTCAGATAGCCAAAAGGCATCAGGTCAGTGTAGGAGAAGACCACACAAGCAGAGATTGGTTGGCAAATGTTAACCATCGGCTAGGTACCAGGAGTGGGAGGGATGAAAACAGAAAACTGTTGGCAGTACGGCCATGCAGCTAGCGCATGTTGGTGGATAGAATGACCCCTTGACATCCACTCAAATTCACCAACATGAACTATAGGCAGGGTTCCTGGTGTTCTGCGGCAGAATTTTCTGATTTCTGCAGGCTCCTTGACTTCATGCAGCAATTTCTGATTTCTGTGCATGATTTATTCATTTCTCTAGCAGAATGCAGTCTTGTCATTGGCTAAATATGATGTGATGTCATCGATGACATCATATGCTGAGCATAGAGGAGGGGCTTCAGGATAAACGAGGTGGGAAAGAAAAGCCTGACACCATGGAAAAACAGTATATTTATATGAAAATTCACCAAAAACAATGAATTCTGCGGCACTATATATATTCTGCAGCATGATGCAAATTCTGCTGCAAATTCTAACTGCAGAACCGCAGAATTCCAGGGCCTTGACCATAGGGACCTGCAAACCTATATAAAATGGGCATTTGTGAGGATTTACCTCGCAGGCATGTGTAGCCCTCTTCACATGGTGCCACCACCTACCTCGTGTCCCACTCCCTTCACACCCCATACCCTTTTCACAGTTCTGGAGAATCAGTAGATTTGTCTCAAATGTCTGCATCTGAGTCCATTTGAGTGTCTTGGGACCTGGAGTCCATCTTGATGCAATTCACTAATGTATCCACCTCTCTGGGATCCTGAAATAAATGTTGCTTGCCCAAGTAGACGATTTTGAACCATGAAGGATATTGCAGAGCTTGTGTCACCCTAAGGAACCACAGGGAAATACTAAGGCATCAAAACCCTCCTGCGATCCCTTTGTCGTGAAGCTTAAGTCCAGGAATATGGCAAGTTTTTTTTATTGTCCACCGCCTAGGACCCTCCTCTGGGCAGTGTTTAAAACTCTTGTCTCTTTCATGGTGGCCTCCCAGGATGTCAAACAGTGTTCTAGGTACCATGTCTCTTTCCGCTGTTTCCTTGGGGTGCCTCGATAGCTACGGTGCACAGTTGGGACAGGATTTAGCTGCAACATTTCCATGCCAATGTTTTGAACCAGATCGGGTCATCCCTTCCACTGCTTCAGGGAGACTCAGGGTTGTGAGATTGGAGGATCATGTTTGATTTTGCAGGGCTTCCCATATAAATCTCAGCATCTTGTTTTCTTTAACCAGCCCCACTGAGGTTACAGCAGCTCATGATGCTGCACTTGCTGTGTCCTATGCTACTGTGACTCCCTACTGCAACTGGGATTTGCAGGCAATCAGTTTGGTATGAAATTTTTGTATTTTGTCTAAGGCTACTTCGGAATCCAACATGGAGGTAGCCCACAGGGCATCTGAAATGGTGGGCTGTCCTGTCTGCTGCCAGCAGCTGCAGCCTGTGACAGGGAGCTCCTGCCACTCTTGAGGACCGACCTTTTCTTAAATCTGTTGCAGCAGTTCTTCTATTTCTTAGCCTAATCTATAGTGTTCTCTTTAATTTTCCTTTTCCCTCTCAGGTCCTCGTACAGGGAGGTTATTGTTGTGACCTCTGAGCTGATGTAAAACAACAGGCTGTGTTCCTCATTGTTGGATTTAGTATGCAATAGCACTATGTCGTAAAATACTTTAATGTATGTACCTTATGTATGAAACCTGTAAATGTTGAAAATACCATGGCACTAGGTGTTTTGATAATGGTAAAAAGTTACTATGGGGACTGTGTTAAAAAATTTGTTAGTTGTGCTATTTAAAATGCATGTAAATTGCTGTAAACTGAGTCAGTCTAAAATGTCATGGTGATTTGCATATATTCCATGATGCTTTGCATTTTGTGAGTATGTGGATAAGTATCTTTGAAACTTGGCTTTATTGCCAATGCCTTTGGGTAACCCTTGCTTTAGTTCTTCTGCAATGAGGTTCTTTGTCTTTAGCTTTATTTATTTATTTATTTATTTTATTTGAGCCCCCACCAAACAAGGCCTGAATAGGGAGGCTAAATTTCAACAGATAAGTTAGATCAGTGAGTCAGTAGGTGTTGATAAGTGCAGAGGAAAGACATACATAGTGTGTTGCTGCAAACTGACGTATTGAAGAAGGAATATGCCATTGCTGAAGGTTATCTTTTGTATTTTGAATAAACGTCACACAGAGATTGTGTGTTGAACTTGAAGTTCAGTGTCTGGTCCATCTGTTATCCCACATACCCTCCACACAGCCTTCCCACTCCACTCATCCCAGCCGCCTGCTGTCTTTTCTTGCCATCTCCATCTTCTGATATTTTCCTCAGGTATCCCATGTCTGGAGATTGGAGCTGTAGAGCTCAATGACTCTTACACAAAATGCGATAACTTGGGTTCAACAGAATAAAGTAAAGATAACATTTTTACTAATTGAGAGCTCCATGAGGGAGAGCCTATGGGAAAAGCATCTTCATATGCTGATGGTTGGGGGTTATAAATTGAGACTAGAAAAATGGATGCTTAGATTGTTTTGTCAGCTCATTCTGGAGTTTGTTCTTTTGATTCATGGTGCCCAGTGATGGCATAAACTCTCTGAGGATCCCAAGTGACTGCAGCAGAGGAGAAGGAATTTCTTAACCTATGGCGCTCACCATCACAATTCTCTTAGGTTAAGCCTCTCTGCGAAGATGCTTTCATTTGTTTTTCAGGCTGTACTGCTTCATCTTTCCTTTGTTTAGAGTGTGTGGGGAGGGGAGGTTAGGACAGATGAAGGATGTGCAGTAAATTCATAAATTGGTTTGAGTTTGTGTTCCACGTGCCCTGTGATGCACCAAGCTGATTCAGCTGGGTGACAGGGACCTAATAACCAGAAGTGATAAACCGTCCTGTCTGCATCTGACCCACTTTCCTCCAGCTGGCTGCACTAGGCAAACATGAAGCACACAACAAGGGCTGACTGTTGTTGTTTCTGGTGGCAGCTTATTTTGGTACAGCATATAGAAGGCTTCAGATGCACAGAAAGCATCGTCACTGCTCTGGCCTGATATTAAAGTGTAAAAAGAGTCTCCCATCTCCATGTGGAAACTTTGACAAAAAAAAAAACATTTCTAGACACATTTCAATGTATATTTTATTTACATTGTGCATATAGCATGTTTTACTTTGTACTTATTCATATGTATCTAAATACCTATATATATACGTGTGTGTGTGTGTATATATGTATGTATGTGTGCGTATACACACACACACATTCCTCATTAGTTAAGACTCCTTGTCTCCCTTCCAAGCCCTTCGCCCATCTTCCCAGATACTTACCCTTCCTCCATCCCTCATGGCTTACTCCCAGCCCCCCACGATGGGGCCATCAGGATTGCCTTCACCCTTTGGAGTTCCAGATCCAGTGGAGGAGGATGTCTGGTTGGTGGTGCAGGGCTTTACAGTGGCTGTCACCCTACACAGCCAGCATTTTTTCTCGTAGTTTCTTTCCACCCCAGCCACAGGTGGGGTGTATCTCAGCTGCATTCAGTGTGATCCTGCTGAGAGAAAGCCCTGGCCCACAAGCAAGAGCAGCTCTAGCTCCAGAGCATGCTCTCCCCCAACTGAGACATGCTGCCATGGGGATGGGGATGGGGAGTAAGGAGATGCCACTGGACACCAGAGTCAACGTACATGGGGACAGGGAGAGGGAGAGTGCCACTGGACCCAGAGTCAACATACATGGGGACAGGGAGAGGGAGGAGATGCCACTGACCCAGAGTCAACGTGACATGGGGACAGGGAGAGGGAGGAGATGCCACTGGACTCCAGAGTCAACGTACATGGGGACAGGAGAGGAGGAGATGCCACTGGACTCCAGAGTCAACTTACATGGGGACAGGGGAGGGAGGAGATGCCACTGGACTCCAGAGTCAACGTACATGGGGACAGGAGAGTAAGGAGTGCCACTGGACTCCAGAGTCAACTTACATGGGGACAGGGAGGGAGGAGATGCCACTGGACACCAGAGTCAACGTGACATGGGGACAGGGAGAGGAGGAGATGCCACTGGACTCCAGAGTCAACGTACATGGGGACAGGGAGAGGAGGAGATGCCACTGGACTCCAGAGTCCAGCATTACATGGGGACAGGGAGAGGGAGGAGATGCCACTGGACTCCAGAGTCAGCGTACATGGGGACAGGAGAGGGAGGAGATGCCACTGGACTCCAGAGTCAACGTACATGGGGACAGGAGAGGAGGAGATGCCACTGGACTCCAGAGTCAACGTACATGGGGACAGGGAGAGGGAGGAGATGCCACTGGACTCCAGAGTCAACGTACATGGGGACAGGGAGAGGGAGGAGATGCCACTGGACACCAGAGTCAACTTACATGGGGACAGGGAGAGGGAGGAGATGCCACTGGACACCAGAGTCCAACGTACATGGGGACAGGGAGAGGAGAGATGCCACTGGACTCCAGAGTCAACGTACATGGGGACAGGGAGAGGGAGGAGATGCCACTGGACCCAGAGTCAACTTACATGGGGACAGGGAGAGGGAGGAGATGCCACTGGACACCAAGAACGATTCAAATGGGGATGGAGGGTGCTTCTGGACACCAAGGATGACTGACATGGGAAGGGGATAGGGAGTCACTGGGCACCAGGAAAGACTGACATGGGGATGGAGTGAGCGACAGGGTGCCACTGGATATCAGGGATGACTCATAGGGATGGGAGTAGAAGGGTGTCACGGGCGCCAGAGAGCCATCTTCCAGGTCGGATGTACTCCTGTAGTCTCCACCATTGGAGGAGGCAACTTCACTAAAAACATTTATCTTTAATGGTCTTGTATTCAAAAAGGAATGACAGCCCTGGGTGCAGCAATCTTTCTGGATCCCGATGATACCAAACTTGCTGAGGTTTGAGATATAGACGCATCCGCAAAGCTCATAGAAAGATTTGATGGTGCACATCAGTGGTAATGCAGGTCCCACATGTACCAACAGGACCGACCATCTAATGGCCCAGCCAGAGGCATCGTGGCAGATTATTCTTGAGTCCATGCGGCCATGGACTCCAAGCTACAGGCAATGCTGCACAGACTAGGGTGCCAAGTGGATTACGTGGAAGCATCAACTAGCCCACCGGGAGGATACTTGGAGGCCAAGGGGATTGAGCTTGCTCTGGGGACTTGCTTTGTGGAGCCTTTCCTACCATCTGATGCCATACCTGGGATTGAGGATCACCGGAGCCATGCGGCGACTACCACAGAGGCATACAGTCCCCCAAGCAGATGCATAGCAGCCTTTACTGCAGCAATGGACGGATAGTTCACCTCACGACCACACATCAGCTGAGCCCTGCGATGGTAGAGTCTGAGGATTTGGGGCCCTGAAGGGACTGTTGCGGTTGATGGAGCCGCTTGTCACTTGAGCTCAAGCGGGTTAATGCTGCTTGAGTCCTGAGCTCACCGATCGGAATCGCAATTTTCTACATTCTGCATTTTACTAAGCGCCAAAAGCCAGATGGTGAATCCGCTGCTCTGTGGACCCACTCAAGTTGCTGCAGCTTAACAAAACGGGCACATGAACAGTGAGTTTTCAACTGAATCAGGACACTAATAATTAAATGTTTAATTTGCTTCTTAGACTTTCAATGTTTATAATGTTCTGGTGTTGGGATTCTTAGGAGGTGATCAGTTTGCATAGCCTTCCAATTAGCTTATTAATTGCTCTGGGTTGCACGATGAAGGGAATGTGTATTTAAAATTATATTTTGGGAAGTGGCAATATAGCCATGAGGTGGTCGTGGAGCCATCATTTGGTATTCTTCTATCTAGTGCTTTATACCAGAATGTTTCTGAGCTTAGTAAGTATCGAAGTGCTGTTATCCAAGAGCTGTATAAGTTCTAATTACAAGTTTACTGTACTAGTACCATAATACAAGAATTGTTTGCTATCCATATGGGGAATGACTGCTTAAGGGGTCACTACTACTTGTGTCTACTCCCTAGTCATGCAACAGGTTTAAACAGCAGTCTCAGGATTGTGTTAATATTTCTATCTTAATTATCCCTGTTGGACACACCTTATGCCGCTGAAGAAGCTGGCAATTTCTGAGAGACTTTTTGGAACTTACAGGACCTTTTAGTCCAGGATTATCCCCTGCTTCTGTTGTCGAGTTTATATGGAACGTCATGTGTATATCAATAATCTGTAAATGTGGATATGTTTCCTATGCCCTGTATGAGATTGTGGATGTTAATTGTCTGCTTACACAGAAAATGAATAAACATAAAGTTCAAAAAGAAGGGGTGCCACAAGACACCATGGATGACACAGAGCAACGAGATGAGCAACTTGTTGTTCAGTGTGCCTTTCCTGGTGAAACGTTTCAATAAATAAATAAATAACATGGGGATGGGGAGGTTCCACTGGACACCAGGGATGACTCATATAGGGAGAGGGCAGGGGTGCCACTGGACACCACAGACAACTCACATTGGGATGGGGAGAGAGAGAGAGAGGTGCCGCTAAACACCACAAATTACTCACATTGGGATGGGGAATGGAAGGAGGTGCCACAGGGTACCACCGATGACTGACATGGGGATTGGGGTTCCACTGGACACCAGGAATGACTCACTTGGGGATGGGGAGAAGGTGCCACTGGACACCACTGACGACTCACATGGTGGTGGGGAGAAAGTGCCACTGGACATCACTGACAACTCACACGGGATGGGGATAAGGTGCCACTGGATACCACTGATGACTCATATAGGGATGGGGAGAAGGTGCCACTGGACACCACTGACGACTCACATGGGGATGGTGAGAAGGTGCCACTGGACACCATTGATGACTCACATGGTGATGGGGAGAAGGTGCCACTGGATGCCACTGACGACTGACATGAGGATAGGGAGGGGTGCCACTGGGCATCACTGACAACTCAGATGGGGATGGGGAAAAGGTGCCACTGGACACTACTGATGAGTCACGTGGTGACAGAGAGAAGGTGCCACTGGACACCACTGATGACTCACATGGGGATGGGTGAGAAGGTGCCACTGGACACCACTGATGACTCACGTGGGGATGGGGAGAAGGTGCCACTGGACACCACTGACAACTCACACGGGATGGGGAGAAGGTGCCACTGAATACCACTGATGACTCATATGGGGATGGGGAGATGGTGCCACTGGACACCACTGACAGCTCACATGGGGATGGGGAGAAGGTGCCACTGGACACCACTGACGACTCACATGGGGATGGGGAGAAGATGCCACTGGACACCATTGATGACTCACATGGTGATGGGAGATGGTGCCGCTGGACACCACTGACGACTGACATGAAGATAGGGAGGGGTGCTACTGGGCACCACTGACAGCTCAGATGGGGATGGGAAAAGGTGCCACTGGACACTACTGACGAAGTCACATGGTGACGGAGAGAAGGTGCCACTGGACACCACTGATGACTCACATGGGGATGGGGAGAAGGTGCCACTGGACACCACTGACAACTCAGATGGGGATGGGGAGAAGGTGCCACTGGACACTACTGACGAGTCACATGGTGATGGGGAGAAGGTGCCACTGGACACCACTGATGACTCACATGGGGATGGGGAGAAGGTGCCACTGGACACCACTGGTGACTCACATGGGGATGGAGAGAAAGAAGGTGCCACTAGATACCACTGATGATTCACATGGGATAGGGGCTCATGCTGCTGGACACCAGGGCCAGAGAGTGGGAGTTGGTGTCACTGGATGCCACTTGGACAGGGACATGGAGTGTTGATACTGGACAGCGTGAGAGTGCATAGCATAAGGAAGCGGATCTACATGGAGAAAAGAAATTAAACATATTTTGTTCCCTGCTTCATGTTTTTATCTAGTAAAGTCAGAGGATCAGTTTCACTTTTGTTATGGCCTAACTAGCTTTTACAGGGTGCTGGTGCAGTAATTCCTATGGTCTACACTCGCCAGTTAAAACATGCCTTTCTTATGCGGTAACAACACCACCACTTGGCTTCAGGTTGCTATTATTCCATGTGTACATGGCTCCCTTCGCTTGCATGTGCTCGAGGCCTCCCATTGCACTGACATAAACAGAGGATTCCAGTATGGCAGCTGGAGCACTAACTACATCCAGAGTATATGAAGCCATGATTGCATGACAGAAAGCCACTGTGCTCTCATGGAGTGTTCTAATATGGGTCAGGTAGTCCTGAAGAAAAAGGGTACACTATATTCAGGAACCGTGTTAAAGAATGCTGAATTGTATAAAAATAGGTGTCTCTTTTGTTTTTAATTCGTATTTATTCCTAAACTACCTTGCCTCGGCCCCTATCAGCCCAGCAGGAACCCAGCTCCAGCACCAACCCGGACCCTAGGAAGCTGCCCTTTCCTGCCCCTGTGGAACTCTACCTGGGTAGGGTCTGGGGACTACCCTCTCGAACTTCTCCAAATGCATGGCAAGGGAGCTCTATTATGCTGGGCAGATTTCAGAGAGCTCAAGTGCTGCCAGCATCATCCTGCCGAGGTGGGTGGTGGGTATTTTCACAGTTTCTGCCTTCCGAGAGCACCCTGAGTGGGTGAACACTGACTGGCTCCACCAACACTCAGAGTCCATGCCAGTGACATCTTGGGATGAGAGAAAACTGGGAAATGCCTCAGCCTGTTAGTGGCATTAATGGTATTCTTTGACCCTGCACTGTCCACCAGCCAGGACCATTGGATTCTGTCAGCAGCGGGCTGGGAGAAGAAAAGACAGGCTACTCACGAGCTGGCAGCACGGCTGGATAAATGTAACAGTACTTAGACATAACAGTGGGGAAAAATGCGTACATGCTATACTTTAAATGTGTAAGAAGGGCAATATCGGTGCAGACAGAAAAGGCCTCCAACCCCAGCCTGACCTAACATCCCATGTATCGAGGTTCCATGCCTCTTCCAAGGTGGTGAAAGATCCAGAAGCAAATGGTTTGATACCTTTTATTGGACCAACATAGATGGTACAAAAGAAAACAATGTCTAAGCTTTCGGACCAGCCAAGTTCTTCCTTGGAGACTTATGGCTTAAGGTGGTGAAAGGTAGCCAAGGACTGATGAAGGGGGCTTGGTGGTAAGGAGGAATAAATATATATAAAACAACTCCTGGACTGCACTTTGAAATGTCCCTGGTATGACCGTAGGAGTGGTGGACTGGCTTGACGACAGAGTGGTGAGCATGTTTGCTGATCACACACCAGGACTCAGGCTCATATCTCAGGCTTGGTGCTGCCAGCTCCGGCAAGCTGAAACAAAGAGGCATCCTAGTCATGTAGTCATATTGTAAAAACAAATCCCTTTTTTTTTTTTTAGTTTGCTATAAAGGTTTTATACCTCTCTGCTCCGGCGGGGCTGTTCAGCTCCATCCCCGCTTCCCATTACTGTATGCTGACTCTCCTGGTCCCAGAGCTTAAATCCCCCATGGATCCTCTCCCCACAGTAGGGCCTGAGGAGGTGTACCATCCCCTCCCTGGGTACAATCTAGAAGTGCCCTGGGGACTGAGTGGTGGTGCTGGTCAAGGAAAGCTGGCAGGGCCTCATTAAGCCTGCCTGACTGCCATTTTCCATTTCTCTACCCACTAACCGCCTGGCTGCAGTGGTACGTCAGTGAGTGCATGTGGAAGCACGCATATCCTGTGGAACTGCTGCCCCAGCCTTGAAGTATCTCGAGCCTGCACTCAACTCTGAGACTCCAGTCTTTGGCAGTCAGAGGTTGAAACGATTTGGCCATCCCTCCTAGGAGAGGAGAACTGTCCCTAGAATGCTTAACTTTTCTCCTCCCTAGCTGACCCCAGCAACTGGAGGTCATTACCAAACCTGGGTCACGCCGTGGTGGCAGGTGAGATGCAAGCGCCTCAGTCCTCTGCGCCACTGGGCCAGCTTTTTCCTCTGTTTTACCCCACTGGTCTCCCATTACCTTCTGTAAAGACAGGGGTCCCAAGACTGTACCCTTTTTCCGGCTTGGAGGAAGGACAAGCAGTTACCTTCACAGTTGGCATAATTCTCTGGTCAGTCCATAGGGTGTGCAGGGATCCCTTACAGTTTACATCCTCCCTGTACAGTAGCCGAGAATATCACCTTCATGACATTTATGACCTCCAGCTGACCCCAGCATTGTGACCTTACTATTTTATTCCTAACAAAATGTAGATACCGATTAAATATGTTTTGTTGTACAGATGCAGCAACTCTTAGGACCCGACATCAGAAATTAATTCTGAATCAAAACACCGAGATTCCCCACCACAGCCATTGGATAACCTCTTCGCTGCAGACAGCAGAAGAAAAATTAGCTTTGTCTGTTTTATGTTTGTATATAAATTGGCCAACAAAGCTAATAACATTTGCTAATCAATTTCTAATCTGAGTCATTTCACTCCTTAAATTGGTTACTAAGGTGCTGGGTGGTATCTGAAGATAAAAAACTATCAATTTTAGAACTGCTGAGCGTGGCTGGTGAAGGACAAATAGCAGAATATACCTTAAAATGGAATCTACCACACACCTCATGAGAAAAGTCGTGCAAAGGCTCTTACAGTTTTAGTGATAGTTGCTGTAACTTTATTCCTTTTTTCTTAAGTATTTTTCTCCTCCTGGCCTCAACTCCATCTCCCTGCTCAGTCACCAGCCCGTTGCCTACCCAGACCCCAGGAGCACCGTTACCTGTCCTGCAGGGAAATCTAACACCCCCGTCACCAAAATTTACTGGCAGGGTGCTCCTTCATGCAGGGTGGGCCTACAGTGCAGAGCTGAAATGCACCAGCATCGTACCCCCAAGTCTGGGATGTTTCCATTTTCTCCCTCCCTCGAGATAAGTTAGGCTCCCAACATTTGGCGTGTACCACACAGCAGGCATGCGTGCTCCAAAGCCACTACTCCGCCTCCACCCTCCCACTGCCATCCCCAAGTGGCTTACCTCTACCACCCCATGGAGGTGCTCACACAACAGGAACGGTCAACCTCTCACCCTGAGGAGGTGAAAATCCTGCATGGATGCTCAAACCTCTTCCCCTGCTGGTCCTCTAGTGTCCTGGTCTAGTTCCCAAACTGGGGTCACTGGCATGCGAAGTGGCCATCCTGCTGCTGCTGCACCCACTTGACTTTATTTTATTTTTACATTTGTTTTCTGTTTTATTCTTCCACCCTGAAGCCAGCAATCCTCCACTCCAGGCAGCCTCTCAGCCCCATCACTGACCTGTAGTGCAGGGGCCTGATGCTGGGAGGAGGCTGTAGTTAGAGGCGCCAAGGGATTTTTACCCCAGTTTTTGTTGTGTTTTGACCCTTCTCTCCAGCATTGTGCCTTGTATTTGCCAGGCCTTCACTTCAACTCTGGAATGTGTCACCATCCTTCCTGAGTTGCTGGACCCGTCCTGCTTTCACCCAGTCTGCCTTTAGTTGGACATAACCTGCCCACCTTGCTTTGTCATGTCCTCCAGGACTGATGAAAAACTGCAGCAGCTACATCATCTAAACGAGATATGCAGATTTATTTATTTATTTGAAAATTGAGTTACTGAAAGTCACACTGAGTCGAGGCTCTCTTCCACGTGTGACTTGGGAGATGGAGGGACATAAAGTCAAAGAACATACATAGCAGTAGTGAAACAATACAAAATAAAGGGTGAACAGTGTGCAGATTCAGCGTGGTACAAGTGCAAGTAACAGTGCAGGTGACAGAAATCGGTGTGAGCCAGCCTGCTACCACTTGTGGCGCCGGCGACCCAAATTTGGGAACAGGCTCAGGCCATTGGGGACTGGCTGGGGTGGAGGGAGGGCTTCATGCTCTACTGTGATACTGCCACTTGGAGTTCACAGATGGCAGTGCAGTCAGTGAAGAAGACAAGGGGAGGGGCGTCCACGGAGATGGCATGTGGATGCCACATAGTGTGCATGGACAAGCATTGACATCATAGCACATTTATTTATTGAAATTATTTCACCAGTAAAAGCACACTGAGCAAGACCTGCTCTGCCTCCCAATGCACCTTGGGAGGGGTACAGTGGGGAAGAGGACAAGGGTAGTCCAGGTCCTGACATATACATACAGTTACATACATACATACACATGGCGTCCCTGAAGAAGGAGTACAGGGGAGAAAACTACTGTATGCCCCAGCACCTCCGTGGCGATTACAGCCCCCAGTATATCCGGTTCCTCTGCCTCTGTAGCACTGAGAAGTACTGCCTGACACAGCAAGATGTCTGGAAGGGACTCCCCACCCCGCCCCACCTGGGGATGAAGCCAAGGCTACATGGAGTTAGAGGTCCAGGTAGGAGGCAGGAAGGATCTGAAGATGCCTGGGAGCCCGAGGACAGCAGAGGAATTGAAAGGTTGAAGGAAAAATAAACAGCAAGTAGAAAAAAAAGGCAAATAAATGGGTGTTATGAGCAGCTCTGAAACCAATATTACAGTGACAAAGAGCAGGATGTAACATATGATAATGCTGCAGTGGTTGAGGCAACTACATGTCCAGGAGGAGGTGCAACAGCTGTGATGGAAGAGGCATCAAAGGGGAGGTTTATGTAAGGGACTGACAAGGGCAAGAGGGGCAGGGAGGAGTTTTTGCTGGTGCCTAAGGGATGCTGGGGATGGTGAGAGATGGAGATTGGAAGGATCTGGTTCCAGAGGGAGGAAGGCAATAGAAGAAGGCTGACTGCCCAGCAATGGAGTGAGATTGGGAAATGTAGAAGGTGGAAGGATCCCTGGAGTGGAAGAGTATGAAGCTGAGGGAATGGGTGATAGAGGTGAAGCTAGGTAAGAGGGTAGTGACCCAAACCAGTATTTGGAGATGAAGGAGGGTTGGGGAGGATAGATAGGAAGGAGTAGAGGAACATTGGAGAGTACGAGATGGGGAATTAGTAGCAAAGTGAAAAAAGGTGTTACATACGGTGTCCAGTCTGGTAAAGAAAGAGGCAGGGGCAGTGCTGTAGTCCGCAAGCCGCATAATCCAAGACTGGGAGCATCATTTAGGTTACAGCTCCCAGTGGAAATGGGAGACAGGCAGTTTTGTTGCAGTACAAGGCACCGAGTTTGAGGTGGAGCTTGGAGTGGATATCAGTGTGGGGAGAGAAGTCAAGCCTACTATCAAGCCACACACACTGAGATACTTAAGGAGGGAGCCACTTCAAGAGGGACGCCATCCTGGGTGGAGGAGAAGGGAGGGGTTGAGGCTGGCCAGGTTCTGGCTGGTGTCATGGACACTGTTTTTTTAGTGTTGACCTGGAGCTGGTTGCTGTAAAACCAGCGAGTACATTATGGAAGCCTAAGCCTTCCACTGCCGCTGTCTAGGGGCCTGAGGTGTAGATAAGTGTCTTCTGTGTACATGTGTATACAGGTTGGCATAGGCAGAGGGGAAGTCGCTCAGAAAATGGAGAACAGGATTGGACCCAGGATGGAGACCTGTGAGACCCCAACCTGCACTGGTAGGTAGGGGAGGTGACAGATCGCCTCCTTCCTGTACTAACTGCTGATGGCCCAACAGATAGGAACAGAATCATTCAACATTGGTGGCTGAGAGGCCGGCAGAGCTCAGCTTGTCCAGGAAGAGTCAATGGGCAACAGATCAAAGGCTTTGGCCAGATCGATGAAAATAGTTGCCATGATATGCCCCTGATCCATCCCTGAGAGGATGGAGTCAGAGACCCACAGCAGGAAGAGACAGTGAGTGGTACTTCCAAAACCAGACTGGAAGGGAGAGGAAGTTGGAAAAGTGGAGGAAGTTAAGCCTGAAGTAGATAAGGTTCTCTTGCAGCTTTGCAAGAGATGGGAGGAGGTGTGATGAAAGTTGCCAGGGAGGAGGTCTACCCCTTGTGAAGGGGAGACCTTGGCAGTCTTCCATGACTGAGGGACAGCGTAGAGGGAGAAGGAGAGGTTGATGAGTTGAGTATGAGGATGGTGGCTGGAGCGGAGAGATGAACAGTTTGGGGTCCATGCCATAAGGGCTAGATTTAGACAGACTGAGTGAGGAAATGGCATACAGGGTTTCCTGGGTAGTAATGGGGAAGTGAAACCCCAGGGAGGGTGGGGTGGGGAGAGGAGGAGTCAGGAGGAGGAGGAGGGTGATGGGAGGCACAGGCAGTGAAAAACTCATTAAAGTGAGCAGCTACAGAAGGAAGATCAGAGACAAGTGAACCATTAATCATGAGGATTGGGGAGTGGATTGGGCAGGAGGGTCAAAAGTGAGTGAATCACATTCTAGAATTTGGCTGGGGAATTAAGGTTGTTCTGGAGGTAGACTTTAAAATAGAGTTTCTTGGTGGTAATGGATGGCCTTTGTACATGTATTTCTATGTGCCCTGTAACAGAGGAGGTCAGACAGAGAGGGACAACTTGAACCGTGTCAAAATGTTCTGATTTTTTTTTTAATTAGTATTTGTTTATTAGATATTTTCAGATCCGTTGTTATGTGTATAAGGAAGCGATACAAAATACAAATCCTGTAGTTACATGACAACTGTACAAGTAACACAGCATAGTTTTAAAACTCAAAACATTGTGAAAGCTGGCATGTAGAGCTATTATACTGTATTTATACTGCATTGCACATTTTCTCTTGTGCAGTCAGCACCTTTATTTATACAAACATTGCATCTGACTTGTCACCTCTTTACGGATGTGTTTTGAGTCCTGTCCCAGAATGTGGACAACCCCGGATCTTCATTTTAGCACCTCTCTTCTTAAATATCATTCTACTCTCACGGTGCCACAATCCAGATTATTCAGCTAGTCCATTGATTCTGGAATGAGGGTTGGGCAGTGGATTTAAGTCCTGCTGTTAATTTTTCCATTCCATATATTCCCATGACAATATCTTCCCAATCCTGCATCTATATGGTGTTAGCATCTTTGTGTGAGTGTTTGCCATTAACAAGATTCCTAATTCTTTGATACATAATCGTTCTTTTATGTGGGAAGGGTATACGAGGAATACGGCTGCTTGTACGGTTAACTCACCATATGCTGGTACTAGTTCATTCAATTCTTTTCCATCACCTCCCAGAAGGGGTCGATGATGGAGCACATTCAGAATAGTGTATGCGTGAGCAGGTGACACCGCATCCTTGCCAGCAGATATCCCTGAGAGCAGGTCAGATTTTGTTGTGATATGTGGTGTGCGAAAAAATCCAGTTATGTTTTTCCACCCAGATTCTTCCAATAGGGGCTAGACATCGCTCTGTGCTGCCATGAGCATATTATCTGCCACCAACCGCTGTGATCCTAAGGGCAATTTCCACCTCCCATCTCTGTTTTAGTTTATCTGCAGTGGTACCCATGCTTAGTTGTACAGCTCTGTATGCTGCAGAGATGAAGTGTAGTGGCTAGTGGTTTCCACCGTGTGGATGAAGATATCTATTATAGGTGATGTGGCTGCCCTTTCCTATTCTAATCTAGTCTGTTGCCCAACTCGTGCCTTACTTGAAGGTGTGTATGTTGCTGTTATTTGAGTTTCACTTGGGTGCAAACTTGACTGAGATGGGGTGGCGCTGGGATCACTCCTCCATACCCCCTGGCTATCCTCTCCTACTGGTCATGGTGTTTGTCTCCTAAAATTGTTTGTATGCTATACTGGTTTATATTGCCTGTCTTTGCTTTTATTGGTTTAGTGTAACTGTACATTACGTCACGGTGCAAACAGGTAGACATAGAAGTCGTCTTGTCCTTCGACATTCCACATTTTTACAGTAACCTTGATTTCTGCCCTGTTCCTTGTTACATCACTTGGGAGTTGCTAAAAATAATATTCTAAAATTTACTTATAGTAAAATATATAATAAATCAATGTAGCTAGTACTTCTAGCAATGTGTCAAAACATTAGAGGCCTTAAATTGACCTTTGCAGCCATGAGCCAGGATAGAAGGAATGTCCATTTATCATTGTGCACCCTATCTAAGGGTCTAACATCCTGCCATACGTAATCGAGGATATCTAATGGCACTCCCCACAAAACTCACAAGTAGGCATGTTCTTAACACAACAATTGCTGAAAATTCAGCTGTAACAGTTTCTAATATTTGAAAACAGGTTAGGGCTGAATACCCTTATCCAAAACCTATAATTTTCTTTACTGGTAAACAATAGACCTTGTATACTTGGAAGGAAATTGAAGTGAGAGCAAAAGAAGGAACAACAATATAGGATGGGTTTAACCCCTCCAAGTCAAAGAATATCAGCTTTAACATTGTTACATCAAATTAGCAATATAAAGTCCTGAGGTTATAGGAGCACCCCTAATCACTTCCAGTCCTTCAAAGATGAATGTCCTCCAGTTTACCCTCTACTCTCTCCCTCCAGTCATTAAGGACGAAACCGCTGACTGTCTTTCAAGTCATCTGTTCCTCCTATGATTCAGAAGAATCACCTCGCAGCAAACTGCTTTTCAATTAGTTCCAGCAGCTTTGAAGCTTCAGTGGCTTTAGAAAACTGGTATGCCTTACCTCCATATGAGATTCTCAAACTTGCAGGCATAAGAACATGATGCACGCCTAACACACGAAGCCTTTCTCTGATGCCATCAAAACTTTTGCATCTCATTCGGGTAGAGTAACTCAGATCTGGGAAGAGATACACCTTAGAGTCCGCCAGCTAAGAGTGCTCAAAGATTTGACTTGCTGGAGTATCAAATCTCGCTCCAGGGATGAGCGGACCGCAATCATTATTGTCCGAGGGAAGGATATTCCATTGAAGCCTCGGTCTACTGCCACGTGGTGTAATGCAGTAGGCCTTAATTACTATGAATTCAAATTCTGTTTTGCACAATTCCTGCAGCCATCCCGATAAAAAAAACCAGTAGATCATCTCCTTCCTCCTTCACTTTCTTCTGGTAAGCCCAGGAGCGAATATGAGTGTCTCTGACCGCATTTTCAATATTTTCCAGGCGCCTCTGTAAAAGTCCATTTTCTTTAGTAAGTCCGGTCGCTAATGGCGATTGCTTTATCTGAACTTGCAACCACTCCTTTTGTTTCCTCCTCCAGTGACCCTACCTTGTGTGCAATTGCTTGAAATCTTTGCTGACACCATCCAGTTTGCTGTCCAGACTCTGAATTGCCCAAGGTAATGCTGTGTTGGAAGGTTACAGTCCCTCAGGATCAGTCGCACAAGGCTAAGACTCTATTACCACCCATCTTTGGCTCCTTGAGCAGTTTCCTTCTGTGGGTGGTCCCGGCTTGTTAGTCTATCCCATACTCATGTTTCAGACACCAAAGTCAGTCAAATTTGGTATCTATTTGCAGCTCAGGGATTCCTCTCTTCATGATACCAAATTGCATCAACTTTGTACCTCAAAATTTGCTTTATATGATATGATGCCCACTTGCAGAGCTGTAGAAAAGAGCTGTTCAGAGCTCGGCTGCTGGCCACGCCCTCATATTGCCTGTCTTTTGATTTTCTTTTGCTCCCCCTTATGTAACCTTTTCTCAGGACGCTCCTGGAAACAAGCTGTTTACAGTTCATGTTGTCTTCGTGGTGAAACATTTTCAAATAAAATAAAACAGGCATGTAGAATTCCATGATTCCACAGGCGTGGGGCTGGCCCCAGAACTTGCATCCTGCTCAGTTGTCTGATGCAAGCGACTGAATGCAGTAATATGTTCATTACAACAAAATGTGATCAAGTGATGACGGATCTGCCATAATTCTGGATGATGTTGCAGAATGGGTTGAAAGACTGGCCGCATGTGTAAATCGACTTATGAGCACCTATACAATAAGAAAAATATAACTGTTGTGTGATGAATTGTACCATTGTTATTTTACTTGACAAAAAGGGTTAATTACAAAGTTTCCCACTGATGACACAGCCGCATTAAATGTCAAAGGTTGATGACTCATGTTAGCTTGGTAGGGCCCCAGTAGCCAGTGGAGATTGAGGGTGCCTGTGGCCAGCTCAGCTTTTCTGTTCTCGGGGCTATAGTTTACTGGCTTAAAAGTAACAAACAAGTTTCTAGGCATGTGGCAAAACTTACTATTGTTGCAGAGAAAAAAATTAGATTCGATACCCTATTAGTCTCAGAAATATTACACATTAATCAAACTTTTGCAGTCTGAGTCAGCGGGGCAGGAGGTGACTCTGGCCGTCTCTTGTTATTTTTGTATAACTGCTTCTTAATGCCTCATTTAAAACTCATATTGCTAATTCATGAAAGGGTGCCTCTTCGCCCACCCAGGAGACAGTTGAAAAATTGCTGTTGTGTACCGCAACTCACCTCCCCACCCCCAACCCCCGCCACTGAATTATTAGGTCCCCTTGTTCCAGCTGTGGTGAGGTCATGCAGACTTATGTTACCTTCTCGGTATATTAAAAAAAAAAAAACAGCATTTGATTAATCCCGTTTCAAAAACAGACTTCACTTTCTGCAGGCTATGTGTTCACATAGGTAGTTTCCCTTTCAATTTATTAACTCACTGTTCTACGGAAGGCATGGGGGCAGTGGCTAGAGCAGAGAATTGTGAACCAGGATATACAGGTTCAAATCTCAGCACTGCTATAGCTCACTGTGGAACCTTGAGCAAGTTACTTGACCTCCTGTGCTTCAGTCCCTCTAGATGTTGGCATGTTCTCCCTACCAGCTGCTTCTCCCACCCCAGTGACTACATGTTCTCTCCAATGACTGCATATTCTCCCCAGTGACTACATGTTCTCACCCCAATGACTGCATTTTTGCCCAGTGACTGCATGTTCTCCCCTAGTGACTACAGGTCTCCCACAGTATTGGCATGTTCTCGCCCCATGACTGCATGTTCTGTCCCAGTGACATGTTCTTCCCCAGTGACAGCACATTCTTGCCCCATGATTACATGTTCTCGCCCAGTAACTACATACTTTGCCCCAGTGACTACATTATCCACCCAGAGACTGCATGTTCTCCGCCAGTGACCACGTGTTCTCCCTCAGTGACTACATGTTCTTCCCCAGTGACGGCATGTTCTCGCCCCATGACTGCATGTTCTTTCCCAGTGACATGTTCTCCTCCAGTGACAGCGTGTTCTCGCCCTGTAACTACATGTTCTTGCACCAGTAACTACCTGTTTCTCCCCAGTGACTGCATGTTCTCTCCCAGTGACTGCTTATTCTCCCCAGTGACTGCCTGTTCTCCCTAGTTAGTAATTACATGTTCTCCCCAGTGACTGCGTGTTTCTCCCCAGTGACTGCATGTTCTCGCCCAGTGACTGCATGATTTCCCTGGTGACTGCATGTTCTCCCCAGTGACTACGTGTTCTCTGCCCAGTGACTGCAAGTTCTCCCAGTGACTATATGTTCTCACCCAGTAACTGCATGACTATGTGTTCTCCGCCTAGTGACTGCCTGTTCTCCCCTAGTAATTACATGTTCTCCCCAGTGACAGCATGTTCTTGCCCCAGTGACTGTATGATCTCCCCGGTGACTGTGTTTTCTCCCCCAGAAACTGCGTGTTCTCTCCCAGTGACTGCATGTTCTCCCCAGTAATTGCATGTTCTCCCCAGTGATTGCGTGTTCTCACCCAGTGACTGCATGTTCTCATCCCAGTGACTGCATGTTCTCCCTCAGTGACTACATGCTCTTCCCCAGTGACTATGTGTCCACCCCTGTGACTGCATACTCTCCACCAATGACTACGTTATATTTCACTGGCGGCAGAGGATAATGCCTGATGGCCACATGCACCAGTGGCCTGTCACAAGGCCCTTGGCCTCCTCTTTACTCGGTGTATTGGCTAGGGAGTGGAGGTGGGATGTTACTATGGGGACAGATCGGCAGGGATGCTTTCAGGCCTGGAGTTGGAATTGAAGTCTTTGAGTGAGAGACAGTGTCGAAATGGTAGCTGCAACAGGGTAGGCAGAGTTGGAGCAGTCTGCACTGGGGGATACAAATGTGCAAGACAAGGGTGGAAAATGTGGCAGAAGGGTGGTGCAGCTGTAATGAGTACTTCAGAGAGCAGCTGTGCAGAGAGGAGACACAGCAGCAGCATGTCACACTGTGGACTGCTGGGAGGATTGAGCGTGTGGGAGGCGAAGTGGGAAGGAGGACATGAGCTACCTGCCATTCACCCACCCCTGTCTGTGCCGCAGTGTCAAAGGCCTGGTTGAGGTCCAGACGGTCCATGTCTAAGGTCCTGCCCTTTCCACCACCATAGTCACCCTATCAAAGAAGGTGGCCAGGTTGGTTTTGCATTGTCTGCCCCTCATCAAGCCATGTTGCCAGGAGGGTGATAACCTTGACTAAAACTCAGCGTTCCATTTTTCATCCTTGATAATGGCTTCCAGAACCTTGACCAGCACTAATATCAGGCTGACTGGCCTGTATTTGCCTGTGTCTAGCCTTCACACTTTTGAAGATGGGAACCATGTTATCCACTTTCCAGTCCTCCAGCACCACACCTCTGCAGAGTCTCATGCAAAATTACTGCAAGTGTGCCCAGCTAATTGTTGTTTTTTTATTTTTTCTTCCATATTTTCCTTTTTTCTTCTTCAGGCAGGCTAGGCGGTTGTGTCAGCCTGTCCCTAAATCAACACCACAGCTATCTGGCGGGGGTTCATTAAGTCTCCAACCCCAGATATTTTTCAGTTTTCTCCCTTACTTCCCTGGAGCCCCAAGTGCAAGGTCGTGCATGTGCATGGAGGTGCCACGCATGCCTTGGCCTGAACTGTCCCGCTCCTCCACACCTGGCCTAATCGTGAGCCCCTCTCCCCCGCGCTCACACCACCATCGGACTCCACATGGTGGCAGTCAAAACAGTGAAATGTAACCTCCCAATCCAGGAGAGGAGAGCAGCCTGGCAGCCGCTCAATCCACCCAGCCTCCCCGGCTGACCCCCAGCAGCCTGTGCTTATCACCGAACCACGGGTCACTGGTGTGGCAGGAGGTAAGGCACCAGCGTCTCAGCCCTCAGTTCTTTTAGCACAGCTATAGTCCAGGGTGTATTCTGTCTGCCCAGTGGGACTTACTCAGCTAGATTTCCCCAGACAGTCTGCTATCATTATGGGTGTGATGTCTGTAGGTTGCATCATTTCTACCCCTGGTGCCATGGGGCCTTCCAGCTAGCACCTTTCCTCCTCTGGGGCCCTTGGTGAACACTGAAGCATAGTATTTATTCTGCATCTCAGTCATCACCCGAGCTCTCTCGTAGGTTCCCCTTTCCCTTGTTTTCAAGTGCCCAGTTGCAGCCTTTGCCTTCCTCCTGCCATGGTTGTACAGGAAGAAGGCTTTGCTGTTATTGCAGCTCTTGCTTTCCATCTCCTCCTTTGCTATCTTTAAGAGAACTGTCAGCACCGTGAACCCCACACTCAAGTGTGGGGCTGGCTAATGTGCATTTTGTGTGCGAAACATTTTGGTTTACCTACTGTTTACTGTAGTATAGTAGACTGTATCAGACTGATTTTGTTTAGTTGTAGGCTGACATCTTGTGGTACTACAAATCCCAGAATCCCCTGCAGTTGACATCGAGCAGTAGGCAGCAGCAAGAACACTCAGTAGCCTGCAGTGCATGTTAGAGTTTATATAACCCTTATCTTTTTGTTTTCTGTCCGCCGTCCTCTGTGGGCTATGTACAGTCACAGAGGATCAAACATAGTCCTATGGAAAACAGACCTGGGAAACATTTGATCGGAGACTATAAAAGCACTGACATGCACTGCAGGCTATTGAATTTCAAGTGCTGCCTACTGCTGTGATGTCAGCTGCAAGGAATTCTGGGATGTGTAGACACAGATGATGTCAGCTTATGGGCTTATGATGCCCTGCTCCCGACTCCATTTCCATCAGGGCTCTCTTTTCTAGCCCTGGGAATGGCATTAGCATCTCTACCCCCACACACACAGCCTGCAATTGGATTTGCAGTGTTGCTCGTTGAGAAGCAGCATGGTAGGTGATCTCTGCTTTACAGGTTAAGTTAGTAGTTCACAGCTATCATTCTGTAAGCAATGTCCCGAGATCCCTGGGAGCCAAACCAAAACTGCTTCTTGGATGGGAAGGGGGTGCTCCAACAACAGCGGAAGGAGGAGGATTGAATTGGATGACCACAGTGGATACAGAGAGTTTGCAAAAGCAAAACATGGTGCTGAGTGGAAGGTGGATTACCCATGTCCTCAGCTACCCTTTTGGGGTCCCAAAAGAATAATCAAATGACAAAAAAAAAAGCAACAACGCTGTATGCTGCTGAACTCTGAGTTTCTGAAGGGTGAAAGATTCGCCATAGCAGTGGGACAAAATCCTGTTTTACAGTGCAGTAGCTCCTTAGGTAGTGCACTCGCTTAGGTCCGAAGCTCTAGTCCATACAAGGAACTTGAGCTAATACCTAGTACTGACACTGCAGTGCAACACTAGGGGGCGCTGCACTGTGGAGGTGCAATCCTTTAGATAAGACTTAAACTAAGGTCCCTTCTTCCAGTCTCTGGTGACTATCTAGGTGGAATTTTAACGATCCCATGGCCTTTATTGGAAGAGTAGCTATTTCCCCAGTGCCCTGTCCAACATTTCCTGTCAGAAAACAGGTCCCATGTGGCCCGCTCCTCTGGACACACCTGGGAATGAGCTGTCACAGCTTAATGTACCTTTCTTCATCAAAATTACAAATAAGTAAATGCAAAATATTGTAGATGTACAGTAAAAATGGTCATAACATTATATTTGCAAAAGCAGTGAGACTCACAGCCATGCTGGGTGACTTGAGGGGATAACCTAGTTTCAGCTTGTGACTGCCCTCGTTCATTTAAGGTAACCTTATGTTTCCCTCTCCTCCCTTTCTGCAGCCTGCACACTGCATTACTAAATTGAGGTGGTTTCAGTGCGCTTCCGGAAACACATCTTGCTGTTTAATCAAAACTGCTATGATAACTGCCCTTTTGGGCCCCTTGGCACTCTTTGTTAGGGGTTGCTGGTGGTGGTGGGGTGGGGGCACGTAAATGACTGTGGTGAGATCCAGACCCAGAACCATGCCGGTGATGAGGTGATAGATATAGCAAAGGGAAAGACAAGCAGGGAGATACTGGAGCCGCCGTCCTGTTTCAACTGTGGGCAGAATTTGAGTTAACATTCAAAGATCCAGCAGTTTATGAATATTTAACCAAATATTTAACATGCAGCTCCTCTAACTTTTATACATGTCATGAATTTTTTTCCCTGATGACCCCAAACCAACCAACCACTCCTTGCTTTGCTAGCTATGAGTGTTTGTCTGCTTACACAGCCTTCTCCTTCCTATACTGGGTCAGCAAGGAAAATCATGAGGTGTTTCGTCAGCCTGAACATGTACTGCTGGAGGCCAGAAAGGAGAGGGAGGTGGACTTAATATAAACCTTTAAGTATCTGAAAGGGTTATGTACCTGAAAGAGGTAAACCAGGTAGAGTGTCATGATGTGTTTAAACATAGCGTGAGATCATCAGCTGGGGACAAGAAACGACCTGCTAGGGTAGATTCAGGAAGGACGTAAGAAAATGCTTCTTCACGAAAGGGTGGGGGAAAGGTGGAATGGTTTGTAAAGGAGGTGGTAGGTGCCAAGATGATGGCAGGGAAGGGTGAAGGGGCAGATTAGCAGGATTAAAACAGGGAGGGATGGGCACAAGACCTGGGGAGCAGGCTGAGGTACTAAATGAGTACTTCACCTCAGTTTCACCAAGGAAAATGGGGGCTGCATCATACATGGGAGGAGACAGAGATACTGAGGAGGGGACCCTTACCGATCGGCAGGTCTGGGGAGGGGAGGCATCACTGGCAGGTGGGGAGGGCAAAGCAGGGGGATGAGGTAGCAGAGGTGGAAATCATGGCAGAGAGGTGAGGAAGCCCTCAGGTCCCTTAAGATGGAGAAAGCACCAGGGCTGGATAAATTACATCCCAGAGTGCTGAAGGAACTTGCAGATGTCCTGCCGGTCAGCCTGACATCGTGGTGGGCAAGGTGATGGAGGGCATTGTCAGGAGAGGCTAGGGGGACCTGGATAAGTCAGGGTGCCTGGATGATAGACAGCATGGATTCATCCGGGAAATCGTGTCAGACAAACCTTGTGGAGTTCTATGACTGGGTGACAAGTGCCTTGGACCTGGGTAAACCAGTGGACGCTCTCTTCCTTGACTTCAGCAAGGCATTTGACTCTGTTCCTCACGGGGCCAGTTGGATAATCTGGGAGAAATGGGGTGGGGAAACCAGATGATCAGATGGATAGGCAATTGGCTCCAGAACCGGATTGGTGGATAGTCTCATCCCCAAGGAGGGTCATTAGTGGAGTCCCCAGGGATCGGTCCTTGGGCCCCTCCTGTTCAACACCTATGTCTCTGACATAAGGAAGGGTATCAGGAGTGAGATGAGTCTCTTTGTGGATGACTCAAAACTGGGGTGGTGGTGGATGGGAGGAGGGAGGTGGCCTACAGGGGACCTGAAGGCTCTGGAAAGGTGGTCTAGAAAGCAGAAGCTGAGGTTCAATGCAGGAAATGCAAGGCACTGCACCTGGGGGCCAGAAACCTGGGCCAAGTGTACACCCTGGGGGATGCTACAAGTCTCGATGGCTGAGAGGGACCTGGGGATGGTGGTGGATGTCAAGATGAACAACTCTGAGACTTGTAGGAGGGCAGCAGCCAAGGCCAACAGGATGCTGGGATGCATCGCTAGGGGGATCACCTCCAGAAGGAGGGAAGTGATACTCTGTATAACTGCTTGGTGAGGCCGCACCTCGAGTACTGCGTGCAGTTTTGGAGGCCACACTTAAAGAGGGACATTAAACTCCTGGAGAGGGTCCAGAGGAGGGCAACCAAAATGATTTGGGGCTTGGGGATAGGACCTATGGGGAGAGGCTCAAGGGCTAAATATGTACACATTGGAAGAGAGAAGGGACCGGGATGACATGATAGAGGTCTTCAGGTACATGAAGAGGGTAAATAGGGGAGGAACAGTCAGGGTGCTCAAGGAAGGAGGAGGGGGCCACTAGAGGGCATGGGTGGAAGCTGGAGGGGGGGAGATTCAGGGGAGAAAGGAGGAGGTGCTACTTCACTGAGAGGGTGGTGGAGCCATGGAATGCGCTGCCCAGGGGGCTGGTGGAGGCAGAAACGGTGGAGAGGTTCAAGAGGGGGTGGGACAGGTACAGGGGAAGGGTTCTGGAAGCAAAAACCAGTGCAGAGAGAATATCCAGGACTGGGAAGGGAGAAGCCAGAGAGAGGAGAGGGGGGCAGCAAGGTCAGTTCTCAGGGTGGGGGCTGACCAAATAAGCAGATATGAAAGACCGTTGGACCTATTCTGCTGGCATTTTAGTATGTTAGTATCACCTCTTTACTACCAATAAAAGCCTTCCTACTTTATTTCATCCTTTTGCCTTGTGTTAAGCTATTTCTTAGACATTATTATTTCACTTAAGTTTCCTTGTTTACCGTGTCTAAATATACGGGCCGGATATTCAAAGGGGTTAAGCTGGTGCAACCGCATTACTGGCGGGGATATTGGAAAGGCTGCCTGGTGCAGCGCAAACCTCAGTCTCGCCGGTGCAGTGTGAGTGTATGTGGCTCAAATGCAGGGGCGCGTCATGCATATGCGGCACATCCCAATATTCAGCCCAGGATGCAGCGACATGCTGCCACAACCCTGTATTGCGCCATGGGGGCCTCAAAGTTGAGCCCCAGAAAAGATGGCACAACTCCTGGCCAACCACAGGTGGGCTGCAGCATTGCAGGGCGCAACACAGCAGCCCAGCTGTGGGTGGCCACCGCCCACCCAGAACACCGCTGGTAAGCACACACATCCCTGGTAGTCCAGTAGCCCTCCCACCCCACCCCAAGTCCCCGAATCCTCCATATTGTAATGACAGCCCATCCTAGTGGTCAAATGGTCTCCCTCCACCCAAGTCCCGAGTAAGTAATACGACCGTCCCTGAGTGATCTAGTGGAACCCCTGCCCCAAGCGTAATCACGGTAATCCACCACATGGATAAGCCCTGGTGATCCAGTGAGAGCCTCCCCACCTCTCCCACCCACACCGCTTCCTTTGCCACCTCCCCCCATCAGTGGCAGTCGGCTGCAACCCACCTGCATTTCGCCTGCCGCCCGCTGACTGACAGGTACAGAAAGGACTTCAGGCCATTGGTCCCCAGTGTGGACCAATAGGCTTTGCAGGGCATACTATACCAGACAGTCCCAATTATGTGTCAGTCAGCGGGCAGGCGGCTGGGCGGTATGCTGTTTTGTTGCAGCCACCGCCACTGTCAGGGGAAGCGGGTGGGCATGCAGTGCGGTGTGGGTGGGAGGGTGGGGTGCCACTCAGATCACCAGGGCTTGTCCATCGACAGATTACACGATGGGTAGCTAGGGAGGCGGGAGGGTTCCACTAGACTACCAGGGACAGTCTTATTACATTACTCTGGGACTTGGTGGAAGGGGACCACTTGACCACCACAGATGGGCTGTCATTACATTATTCGGGGGGGGGGGGCACTAGACTACCAGGGCTTGGTTTGGTTACATTGCAGCGATCACGGCTTTGGGCGGGGGATGCCCCTGGATCCCCACTGCACACGTCATGCTGTGCATGTCACCAGGCTGCCCTGTGCAAGGCATGCAAATGGGGCCATAATGACATGCAAATGGCCCCATTTGTGCCTTGCATATCTTATGGCCTCATTTGCAGGCCTCCTGCTGAATATTGCGGATGATGCACCTAGCGCAACTGCACTTGCGCATCTCCGTGCTCCTTCTCTGTGGATTGCACTGGTGCAGTGCCACTGCGCCATGTGCAGTTTGTGTGCCGACCTTGCCATATTCAACGGTGCTGCACCATGGCGCATCCCCGATGAATATCGCCTGGTCCTGGCCCTGGCGCAGCCCAGTTGCGCTGCGCCCAGGCTTGCGCCACTGTCCGGCGCAGTCTGAATATCTGGGCGACAATATATTGTCATAATACAGTTGCCTTGCAAAGATGTTTACCTCATTTTTATTTGTACACTGTATAGTCTCGACAGTGTCCTTTGCTATTTCTTTACTCATTACCTGTTTTACACTTGAATTTTAATGTATGTTCTCAGCCATTGCTTGAGGTGGTGTTAATTTTCACTACCTATATTTTTCATGCTTAACTTTACTGTGCTACAGCCTTTTGCACTGTAATTTTCTAATTATGTTTATTTGTATTTATTTACTTCTCTTTTCAGAAATAACCATTCCTGCCATCTTTTCATCCTACCTCATCCCCTTTACCCCTCCACTCCCACTTCCCCCCTCCCTCCTCTGTTTCCTCACCTTGTTCTCTCCCTTTACCCCCGCCCCCGTGGATCCTTCCTGCTCAAGCTTCATTGTGGAATCTCCTCCTTGCTCTTTATTTTGCTCCTTCACCCCCATTCACCCCTGTACTTTCTCTCCTTGTAAGCCCTTTCACCCCTCTTCAGACAAGGCCACTGGCTGCACTTGACATAATATTTATCTTGGCATATTGTTCTTTTGTTTATGTAATTACTTTCCTCTATGTTGCACTACTTACTGAAACCATTGTAATTTGCTATTCTTGTGACTTGGCGTGGAACCTCTGTAAAGAGCCCTTGGCTCAAAGGTCTTTCCGGTTTGTTAAATAAATCAATATAATAAAAACAAACATTTGAGCAAGTGTTCTTTTCAAAGGCCCTAAGTCAGCAGAAGCACAAGACAGTACATTGGAAATTATCAACAGATTACGAAAAATGCACGTAGCCATGGGTACATTAAAGGATCACTCAAAGAACATATCATCAGGTAAATATGGATACAGTAGAATACTAAGAGTAAGAAGAAGAATCAGCATTTATGTAGTGCTTTTCATACACAGTGTATCCCAAAGCACTTTCCAAGCAGTGCTAGACTGGTAGTGAAGTGGCTAAATGTGTAGTAGCAACCATATTGCTCATCAACACCCACACACAGCCTGGACAATTGCATGAACCAGTTTTATGGGAAGGGGAATGTGGGCCAGGACACCGGAAATGTCCCCTACTCTTTGGAAAGAATGACCTGGGTTCTTTCACTTTCACCTGGACACCCACCAGGACAGCACCAGGATGGACAGAAGGGACCTCAGTTTAACGTCTCATCCAAAGGGTGGCACAACCCAGTAGTACAGCACCCCCACAATACTGCACTCGGGTGCCAGAGTTTTAGGTACAAGTCCAATCCCAGTGTGGGATGAGAACCACGACCCCCTGGTCCAGAGGAGGATGTGCTACCAACTGAGCCACGCTGACACCTGAGTAACAGAATCAATCAAAGTGCTTAAGGTAAAAGCAGCCAGGTGTAAAAGCTTTGTTGAGGTAGCAGTTCATTTGGGAAAAGAGGGGAGGTATAGGACCCAAGTTGACCAGGGAAGGGGAGTAGCTCAGTGCTTGGGGTCGGTGGTGGTCAGTCACGGACGAAGGGGGAGCAGAAAGATGAGAGTGGGAGGAAGGAGTGACTAATCAGCTAATAAGAAATTGCAAAGGACCATAAGAGGGTGGAAGGATGATTGGGGTGAGAGGGGGAGCTATTAGTCATTGAAGGAGGACAGGTAGAGGACCTGTGTCTCCTGTATCTTATTTTGCTGTACATTCTTATGTTGTCTAATGCTTTGTACTCGCCCGGGCATGCCTGAAAATAGGCATTTTTAATGTCTAGCAGACTTACCTGGTCAACAAAAACAAATAAATAAATAGAAAGTTAATTTTTTATACATTTAGAGGAGGTTTAAGGGAGACCCTATTGTAAGTTGCCTGATGGTTTAGAAACACATTACAAAGTCTCTGAACGTTGTTAATGTGAATTAACAGGATACTGAATGTGACTGTTACCTGCAGAAACGTCAATAAAATTCAATTACAAAAATAATTGCTTTTGGTTATTAACATAAAATGTTTATGATATTGTAGATGAATGATAGTTGCCTCTGTAGGGTGGGGTTCAGCTGGAACAGGAAACATGAGCAACAACGAAAAAAGTATTATGCATTCAAAGCTAACTTCCAGAAAGTGCAACCGAGAAGGACAAATCTCCTGTCTGGAAGCAATTACTTTGTTTTATTTTGCAATGAAGAATTGCGAAACTAAGACACTTTTGCCAGTCATATGCCAGAAATGGTTATGGTGGAAGTGGTAATGACTGGGCACACAACTGTGATATTTTGTATCATCATAAGATTCCACGTGGCCTGTGGGTGGAGTCTGAAACTGAAACCTACGTGTGTTTGTTATTTCCTGATGACCTGGCAGTGAGGCTGTTCAGCTAGTATGGGATGTAGGGGTGAGGCTGATCTTCAGTAGTAAACACTGTTTCAGCTTCTCTTCTCTTAAAATGACTCCAGAACGCAAGACATATATTCAAAAAACTCCCTTTATTGAAGGTTTCCTACTTTTTACACCGTCTTTACAGTGCTCAAAATGCATTTCATCGACAGCTGGGCCTGGTAGCATTACTGCTCGCCACACTGGCAACCCAGATTCGGAAAAAGACGCCAGTCACTCTGGGGTCTGTCCAGGGGAGGAAGGCTCAAGCATCCCAAAGACAGCTCTCCTCTGGGGGGAGAGGGGTAACACTATGTCCCACCGATTGGCTGCCACCTGGTGGTGGGCCAGATGGGAGAGGGGCCACTTCTAGACAACAAATGCGCATGTGTGCTCATCTTTGCATGCGACACCCTAGGGGAAAAGGCAGAAGCTGGAGAAAAAGCCATGGTCTATCCTTATGCGGTCCACCCCAGTAGGCCCACACGCAACCAACATGGTAGGCCACCTAGTACTATACTGCTCCTGGGCAAGTGATGAATAACTAGTGAGTCCATGAAAGGCTGAATATTGGGCTGGGGAAGGGGTGCCATCAGGCAAGCAAGGGAACAAGGAGAAAAACCTGATTAAAAGTTTAATTTGTAGCCTCGGGTGAGGGTGGGGGGTCTGGAATTAAATTAACTGCAAAGTATTCACTGGAGACAACTTATAAAAAATATTTACCACTGCTGGCCTGGTGGGGGTGATGGCAGAATGCTGTGTTACCTTCTGGGAGCCCCCAAACTTACATAGAAACATAGAGGTTCACAGCAGATAAGGACCGCAAGGCCCATCCAGTCTGGCCATTTCTTTTTCTACCTTATAAATGTGCCATCGTACTTTGCTACTCTGTCAGTAGCCTATCTATTCCTCACTCATCTGTATTGCTCTCTTATGCCTATCCCATGCCTGTCTGAAGCCCTGCACTGTATCTCTGCTACCACTTCCTAGGTAAAACCGTTCCAACCCATCCACCACCCTTTCTGAAAAAAAATTTCCTCACATTTCCCCTTAATGGCCTCCCTCTAATCTCATGCAGTGTCCTCTTGTCCTACTATTTTCTTACATTTAAACATATTATACTCTTTCCTCATTAATACCCTTAAAGGTATTTGAATATCTTAATCATATCACCTCTCTCCCTCCTTTACTCAAGTATACATATTGAAACTCCATTAATCTGTCTTCATATGTCTTCTGATGCAGTCCCTGCACCATTTGGTTGCCCTTCTCTGGACTACCTCAATTTAGTTAATATCCTTGTGAAGGTGTGGCCTCCAGTACTATACGCAGTACTCAGATGAGACCTAACCAGTGTCTTATGAGCAGGGATTACCTCCCTCCCTCGACTTGCACACCCCTACTAATACACCCTAACATCCCCTCTTACCTACTGCTTTAGAGTCTACTTAGATGATTCAAGTCATCAGTAACCAACATAAGAAAAAACAACAGAGACAAGAGATCTCAGATCTCAAGTAAAAGTCACAAACCAGTAACCATCACCAAGATATAGTTCAATTTTACCCACTAAATTAAATCCATCCCACTCCAAAAACAAAAATATAGAACTTCAAAAGGCTGTCTTTAATAAGATAGCCTTAAATTAAGAATAACCCTGGCAAAAAACACAAGTGAGAGTACAGAACAAAAGTAAATACATTAAAGATACATAATCAAAACAACATTCCATTTATTAGAAAAAGTACAAAAAAACCACTTTAATTTCTCAAAAACAATAGCAAAAAAATCACAAGCAAAAACTACTTCAAAACAAAAAAACACAACAAGAATGAAAATAAAAAGCATACCAACTTCCCTAAAAAGCAAGAAAAACAATAAAACAAAGCAAAAACCAAACAAAAACACTAACACAAAACATAAAAAAGTAGCAAAACTTTCTATAAATACATTAGTAAAAGAAAAATCCAGAAAAATTATACTAAAATCAAAAAACAAAAACATATAAGAAGAAAACCATATAAAACATCTATCCTAAGCAAATACTTCTATCAATATTACTGAAAAAACCAGAACAAAACCCCACTCCAACACCATAGATAAAGAAAGAAAGAAAAAGTATACACTAATCCCTTCACAAAAAAATCTTACAAACGCAATAAACTCTGAAAACCAAAAACATAGAACCTGACCAACACACATCCCAAGTACTAAAAAACTAAAAAGTAGAAACTAGCAAAACCATTATGAAACTATTTACTTAGTCTCTAAACACAAGAAAATCTCAGAAACTGAAGAAAAACTCATGTAATCCTACTCCCACAAAAAAATAACAAAAGGAAAGAAAATAAAAACAAAACCAATCAATCTCTTACCTCAGTAATGCAATGCATTATAACACTCACTTAAAGAATAGTACAACACACTAAATCCATAAAACATAGAATCCAAAACAACTAAATTTACAAAAGAAAAGTTCCATCAAACTAATCTACACAAAATTTTTTGACTACCAAGTAACCAAGTAGTGAACAAGAAACAATTGGCACAGCCTCCTTTTCAGGGAGGGAGGACTGCTGCCTCTGCTAATGACTGCTACCAGGTGGAGGCCTGGTGGTAGTGGTTTGGGAGTGGCAGAATTGGGTGGTGGGACCCTCGGCGTGTGCATGCTTCCTTACTCGCATGCTGATATGTGCACCCCAGCAAGGGGAGAAATGGTGGAAAATGGCAGTGGGTAGGCATTCATGATGCCCTGCCTGCTGATCTCCTCCTACCACCACCAGGGCAAGTCCTGGTGAGGAGGTGGGAGGTTGGGGGGCAGGGCTGAAGGGAGCCAAGCCTGCCCTGGCTCGAGAGCATAGATTACACATTAACGCCTCCAAAAAGTATCATTGCCACAGGTCATGGGACCAGGAACAATTACATTCTTTCTGCTCCTTCAGCTTCCCTGACTGCTTGACACTAGTCGAGCTTCCTCAGGTTGAGGGTCCAGTGAAAGGCTCCATGATAACCCCATAACTCCATCGCACCTGTTGACCTTGACTCAGGTTGACCAAGTGGTCAAAATTTCTGCTCGAGTCAGTCAGCTAATCTTGCTTGACTGGGAGGCATTGCCATCAGCGCTTCTCAGTCTCCTCTTCCTCTGGTGAGGAGAGGCATAGACAGCGCATGTGTCCTGATACATGGAGCTCATCTGGAGCAGTGGGCCACTGCAGGAGGGGCAGACGGTCCCTTGCCCTCTTCCAGCCATTCCCATGCTTCGCCTCCACTCGGTGGTGACCTCTCCACTGCAACCACAGGTCCAGACTTTGACCAAGGAATCCAGCACTCCACCACCTTGCCAGGCCAACTGTCTGTGGAAGTCACCTAGGATGTGGATGCTCAGATGGTTCATGATGGAAAACAGTCGGTGGTCCGTTCAAGAATCTTCAGACTCAGAAGCTGAGTCGCTGATGGCCTCAACCAGAACTCAGCAGTTCGACCAGGAATCCTTAGAGGATTGGCCTGCAGCTGCGGGTTCACATCCCTTGGGCTGTGCCCCAACTCATGCTGGAATCTATGAAAATACTCCTGAACCTGTGCAGAAACATGCAGGTCAGCTACTCAGTCTTGACAGCAAATGTTGGTGTTTCCTTTTCAAATTGTACGCTTCTCCTCCCTTACTCCCCAGGGACCAACAACAGGTAGCCCAGATGCTCCAAGACCAGGAGAGCACTGGCTAAATACCCAGCTGCAGATGCTGTGGGCACGGACAACTGTTGTGCCCATGCAATGGCCACAGCCATCACTAGCATCATAGGGTCTGGCTGAGGCTGTTCACCTTTACTGCAGATACTCTGTGCATGCTTGCCAATGTCCCTTTCCTAGGTACTGACCTCTTTGACCCTGGGGTGAAGGACATCTCATTGCACTGAGCTCCATAGGGTCAATATCCAGTTCACTCCTGGTGCCTGCATGCTCATTGGGTAGTATGTCCTCTTCTTGGCTAGAGTGTGCTGTGTTCTAGTTCCATGAGGATTGGGGCTCACCCCAAATGCTGACATTCCATGGTTACATTGCCCTCCATGTTTGCATTGCCTCTATGTTTGCATTGCCATCCTGTGGTTACATTGCCCTCTGTGGATATGGTGCCCTCTGTGGTTCTGATTGCAGTCCATGATTCGCTGCCTTTTGCCTGTAGTTACGGCCTGTGGTTGTATTGCCTTCAGTGGTATGTCCTCTGGTTCGTTGCCTTCCTCTGTGGTTACACTGCCTCGCTAGTTGCCCTCTGTGGTAACATTGCTTCTGTGGTACGCTGCCTCTATGGTTACGTTGCCTTCCATGGTTACATTACCGCCTATGGTTACATTGCTCTCTCGGTTACACTGCCCTTTATGTTGTTGTCCTCTATAGGTTACATTGCCTTCTGTGCTACACTGCCCTCTATGGTTATGTTGCCTTCCATGGTTACATTGCCCTCTGTGTTACATTGCCCTCTGTGGTTACACGCCTCCATGATTACATTGCCGCTCATGGTTACATTGTCCTCCATGGTTATATTGCCTTCCATGGTATGCTGCCCTCTGTGGTTACACTGCCCTCCATGGTTACACTGCCCTCCATGGTTACATTGTCCTCCATGGTTACATTGCCCTCTGTGGTTATATTGCCCTCCGTTACGCTGCCTTCATGGTTTATGTTGCCTCCATGTACGCTGCCCTCTATAGTTCGTTGCCTTCCATTGTAATGTTGCCCTCTTTGATTACACTGCCCTCCATGGTTGTGTTGCCTCTCGGTTATACTGCCTGCCATGGTTATGTTGTCCTCCATTATAATGTTGCCTCTATGGTTACACTGCCCTCTGTGCTTATGTTACCCAACATGGTTATGTTGCCCTCCATGGTAACATTGCTGTCCATGGTAACGTTGCCCTCCATTATTACGCTGCCTTCCATTGTTATGTTGCCTCTATGGTTACATTGCTCTCCATGGTAACACTGCTCTCCATTATTATGCTGCCCTCCATGGTTGCATTGCCCTCCGTTGTTGTGCTGCTTCCATGGTTACGTTGCCCTCACTGGTTACATTGCCTTCCATTGTTACGTTGCTCTTTATGGTTATACTGTCTCCTTGGTTACAGTGCCTTTCGTGGTTACAGTGCCCTCCATGATTATGCTGCCCTTTATGGTTATGTTTCCTCCGTGGTAACGTTGCCTTCCATGGTTACATCACCCTCAGTGGTTATGTTGCCCTTTCTGCTAGTGTTCGGCTCCTTGGTTATGTTGCCCTCCATGGTTACATCGCCCTCAGTGGTTATGTTGCCTTCCTGCTAGTGTTCGGCTCCATGGTTATGTTCTCCTCTATGGTTACATAAGCCCTCAGTGGTTACATTGCCTTTAGTGGTTGTTACCCTCCATTGCTACATTGTCCTTCATGGGTACTGCCTCCATGGTAACATTGCCTTTCTAGTGGTTATGCTGCCTCTGTGGTTATGCTCCCTCCATGGTTACGCTGCCCTTCCTGGTTATGTTGCCGTCATGTTTACACTGCCCTGCATGGTATATTGCCCTCCATGGTTATGCTGCCCTCCATGGTTACGTTGCCTTCCATAGTTACATGCTGCTCTCCATGGTATGTTGCCTTCCATGGTTACACTGCCCTCTGTGGTGGCGTTGCCCTCCATGGTTAGGCTGCCCTCTATGGTTACACTGCCCTCCATGATTACGCTGCCTTTCTTGGTTATGCTGCCCTCCATTATTATGCTGTTATCCATGGTTACGTTGCACTCTGTGGTTACATTACCCTCAGTGTTTAAATTGCAGTCCATGGTAACGTTGCCCTCCATATTACGCTACTGTCCTTGGTTATGTTGCCCTCTATGGTTACAGTGCCCTCAGTGGTTACAATGCATTTCATGGTTACATTGCTCTCCATGGTTACATTGCCTCTATGGTTATGCTGCCCTCCATGTTCACGCTGCCCTCAGTGCTTATGTTACCGTTCATGATTATGTTGCCCTCCATGACTCGTTGCCGCTGTGGTTCGTTGCCCTCCCCTAGTTACATTGCCCTCTGTGGTAATACTGCTCCCCATGGTTACAGTGCCTCCACAGTTATGCTGATCTTCATGGTTATGCTGCCATTCCTGGTTACATTATTTATTTATTTATTTATTTAAGAGTTTCACCATGAAGGACACGCTGAACAACAAGTTGCTGTCTCACAGAGTATCCTGGGGGGAAGAGGAATTGGGAGGTTACAATATTCATAAACAGCAACGGTTTACATAGCACAAGTGGTGGGTGGACATAGCAGTTGAGACAGTAGGTATACGGAGAAAACAGTAGGTAGTGCCAATATGCGTTGGGTGCAGTACATAGTAGAGAGCAAAATACAAGCAATAACAGACATCAAGACAAAAATTTGAAATGTTTCATCCCCACAGTTAAAGAAGAATTGCGATTTTAGGGTACCTATTAGAGCAGTGTCTATGATACCTATTCTCAGCTCTAATAGAGCACCCAGGTAGCTCAGTTGCAATTGCAGTTTACAGATAGATAGTTGTGTAATGCAGTGGAGATGGAGGAAGAGATGAGGAGTGGCGTATTGGTGGTGGGGGTGGGATTCCATAACTTAGGAAGTGGTGTGAAGCGCTGCCTGGCTGACTGTGGTAGTGCAGCGAGGGACACCTAAAGTGCGGCAATCTTTGGACCTGAGAGAATGGGTGGGTGGAGGAGGGATGGGTAGTGAAACGCTAAGGTAAGTAGGGAGAGAACCAAACCAGAATTTGGTGATGAGTTTAACTCAGTGGAGGAGGCGCCTGTTTTCTAGAGAAGGAAGAGCTAGGGAGTGGCAGAGGTGACAGTGGAGAGTAAGGGTATGGGCATCCAAGGCGAAACAGTAGAAGAAATTAAATAGGGAGTACAATCTGTCTAGGGAGGTCTTAGGTGTAGCACTGTAGACTACATCACAGTAGTCAAAGATGGGGAGGATCATCTTCTGGACAATTTCACGCCTAGCCGGGAGAGGGATGCTGTCCCAGTTTCCTATATAGTGCGCCTAGCTTGGGGCGCAACTTTTTTTAGGATGGCGTCCACGAGACCAGAGAAGTTGAGGTGTTGGTCAAGCCAAACCCCCAGATATCTGAAAGAGAAGATGTCCTCAAGGACCATCCCATTAAAGGTGTGGAAGGTGGGTAAGGAGGGGAGCCTAGTGCCGAAGGTCATGGAGATTGTCTTCTTGGCATTTAGAAAAAGCTGATAAGAGCAGAACCAGTGCTGAACATTGTTGAAATCGTTCTGTAGTCTGTTTGTTACATCGGAGGGGGAATGACCAGAGGTATAAGTACTGTGTCATCTATGTACATATGGATAGAGGTAGATGTACAGACTGAGGGCAGGTCATTGAGAAAGATGAAGAAGAGAATGGAGCCCAACACCAATCCCTGTGGGACCCCTGTGTGGATAGAAAGGGGATAACATGCACTCTGTGGTAACGCTGCCTCTATGGTTACATTGCCCTCCATAGTTACATTGCCCACCTTGGTTACGTTGCTCTCCGTGATACGCTTCCTCCATGGTTGCGTTGTCCATCATAGTTATGCTCTGTACACTGCCCTGCATTGTTAAATACTCCTGGCTTCATGTGCTGCTACATTGGCTTTTCCATCTTTCAGTGCTTACCCCACCTCCTGCCTGAGAGTATTGCTGTGAAGTAGTAATCAAGCACTGATTATTTGAGTTAGCATGCAAGTGCAAGTAGGGGGACTGGTAACAACAAAGCACAAGTAATCTTAGCTGTCAGGGTTATCAGGAACACACGGTCATATGCAGACACCGGTCATTTGCACAATTCTTTTTATAACTAATGCCTGATAATAGCTAATATGGGCGCTATCAGTCAGACACCAGATACCCAATATCTGCCTTCCCTTTGCTTTATCTTCTCATTAGGGAAAACTTGATCTCTGCGGGCTCTTACTAGGTAATGTCTGTGTACCTTATGTCATGGTTGTTGCATATGGAGATTTCGATCACCCTATCCCCCTTCCCCAAAATATTGAAGTGGTAAACTAAAACCAAATACTCTGTGTAGAAAAGCCCATATCAAACTGGAAGTAAGTCTGTTCTTGAGAACTGACATGGGAAACCTTTAGGATGTAGGGAAGCAATGTAGTCTTATAGTTAAAGTTCAGAGCTGTGAACCTGCAGGTGTGCCTCGCTCAGAGAAAGGTTGTTGGCGAGGTCCAGCTCCACAGCGACCTTAGTGGTGGGGCCAGGGAGCTTGCTTCCCACTGCAGGGTCTGCTGTGTGTGTGTGCTAGCCTATTGAATGGTTGCTCTCACTTCGGGGTAGGTGGAAAAGACCCCAAATAGTCAGAAAAACCCACGTTTGCCTAAATGATAGCCAGGGGCTCTGGGACTCCCCTGGGTCCTAGTGATGCATGGCCTGTCATGTCAGTAGTGTGGGGTTTTCTTGGAGCACTGGTTCAATGCGGGGGCCAGGGCGTCTTCCTCCAGCTCCTGTTTTTCTTCTTGAGGGTACTGGCGTGTGCAGTGACATGCTCATAACGCATCTCCGGTGACTGGCCGTCCCTTTGCTGACAAACAGCTGGATGTTCTGTTCCACCTTCCTTGGTGGAAGAGCTGTCCTTGGGAAGCTCAAGCCTCCCTGCCTTCCCTGGCTAGCCCTCTGAGAGACCCAAGTCCATTTCCAAACCCAGGTCGCTCTTGGAGCGATTGGTGGCATTACCGCTGTGCTGCCAGGCTGGCCATAAGGCCCCTTTTAATAGACTTCAGGAAAACATAATTTTTTAGCTTCAATTTCCTTGTAAACAGCAGGAGTTTCTATCCTTACAATCAGTGTGTTTCTAAGTTATAAACCAAGTGCGGGGGGGTAGCAATTAGGGCAGACTAGATGGATCTTTGGTCCCCATCTGCCGTCACTTTCTGTGTTTCTGTGTAACTCGCCAGTTTAAGGATGTAAATGGCACATTCCAGGAGTACTGCTTCTATGCGCACAGCTGGCACCAGAGTGATAGTATCCCATCAATGCAGCGCTAGAGCTTCCACATGATGCCGATGACCATGGTTTGGGAACCAGCCTGGGCCGTTGAAGGGCTAGCGGGGAGAGGAGGATTGAGCACCCCAGCAGACATGCTCCTCTGGGAAGTGATGGCATCTGTTTCTGCTACAGTGCTGCTTCCTGGGTAACAATAGATGTAAGCGTAGTGGCAGGCAGAGTGCAAAGGTGGACATATATTTATTTATATTTTATATTTTCATTTTGTTGACCAGGAAAGGAGAACTAGACAATGCTGCCTATTTTCAGCCTCATCCCCGGGAGAGGATACAGATGGTAACCAACTGAAATTGAACCAGATTCGCTGTTGGTAGTATTTTTGTTAGCAATGCTCGTGGCTGGCACACCGTTGTGTGGTGCCCGCATTGAGCACCTTGCATGATCATATCCAGGGGCAGAGATAAAACCGGAAAAAGCCCCAGCACAGCTGGTGATGGGTCCTGGTACATCCACACCCAGCACCACTGCCAGGAGTACAGCCTGATGATGGGCCCTGGTACATCCACACCCAGCAGGACATCCTGATGATGGGCCCTGGTACATCTGCACCCAGCACCACTGCCAGCAATACATCCTGATGATGGGTCCTGGTACATCTGCACCCAGCACCACTGCTAGCAGGACATCTTGATGATGGGCCCTGGTACATCCGCACCCAGCATCACTACCAGCAGTACATCCTGATGATGGGCCCTGGTACATCCGCACCCAGCACCACTGCCAGCAGGACATCCTGATGATGGGTCCTGGTACATCCGCACTCAGCACCACTGCCAGCAAGACATCTTGATGATGGGTCCTGGTACATCTGCACCCAGCACCACTGCCAGGAGTACATCCTGATGATGGTCCTGGTACATCCGCACCCAGCACCACTGCCAGCAGGACATCCTGATGATAGGCCCTGGTACATCCGCACTCAGCACCACTGCCAGCAGGACATCCTGATGATGGGCCCTGGTACATCCGCACCCAGCACCACTGCCAGGAGTACATCCTGATGATGGGCTCTAGTACATCTGCACCCAGCACCACTGCCAAGAGTACATCCTGATGATGGGTCCTGGTACATCTGCACCCAGCACCACTGCCAGCAGGACATCCTGATGATGGGCTCTAGTACATCTGCACCCAGCACCATTACCAGGAGTACCTCCTGATGCGGCCCTGGTACATCTGCACCCAGCACCACTACCAGGAGTACATCCTGATGATGCAACATAAAGACTTGGCAGTGAATCCCTCCCACTTCCCGTCCATGGCTGGGGAGTAAAGTCAAGTCTTACTGGAGGATGGTGCCTGCAAGTCTGAGTATCGGAGTTGGGTTGCCTTCAGTGCCCCTGAGGGAAAAGGTATTGGTGATCAGAGGGGCATAGAAGGCAAGTTTCAAGAAAGTGATAGTAAAATGGAACAGACTGTCAGCGGTACCAGGGCAGATGCAGGCAGACCAGTAATTTAAAAGAAATAGAGAATAATGGCTAGGCGGGTGTGTGTTATGATATTTTTTTACACACCCAAGGTGAGTGGTGATCCATCACTCACCAAAGGTATGTAAAAAAATATCATGAACACACACCTGCCTATATTTTAGTTTTAATAATTACTGGTGCTTTTTACTTCAGCACCGCAAGAGCAGTTAGTCACAGTCAGTTGCCATTGCTAAAGCCCCAACCAGAGCACGAGTCCCCAGTGCGAGTACTGCAGAATCAGCCAGATATTTATTTGATTGCTTTGAAGGCAGGATTAACTAATTCAGTAGTTTAAAAAAAATACTTTACATTTGTGTTGATTTGTTGCCAGATAGTCAGCGTGGGAGCTCCGGTACCGGAAAAATGGAGCCGCCATGTTGCTCGTGTTGTGCGTCCCACCAGACCAAGTAACAGCCAATAATGTGCGCACTAGCATTGGTGACATGAAACACCAGGAACCGAAAAGTTTATAAAGCAAAGCGCCGTAATAACCCGTTTTTGGTTATTCGCGTTGACTACCATGTATTCAGGCTGATAAATAGGGTCACCAGTAATTATAGTTAAATAAAATGAACAAAAAGTGCTGACTTGTTAGCATAGCAGTACAGCTACCGCTTCAGACCCCTGTAGCCGGGGTTCAGGAGCGCGCCTGGGTTGTCAAGGGATCTCCGGGGGATGGGAGGTTGAGCGTCCCAGTGGACACACTGCTCCTCTGGGGTGGGTGGGTGAGTAGTTTACTGCCGCTTTGGTGACCACGGGGACATCTACAAAAGCTATAGGAAACGCAAGCTAAATTGTGTTTAAATATTATATTGTCCAACGTTTTACCAATGGTGTCAGCAGCTCTTTAACATGGGCAGTATGTTGCTCAACAAACTTTCTCCGGTACAGGTGTTTCACATTATGTCAGTAGATTGCAATTAAGCTTCGCCAGCTCTCTCCAGACCCTTTCAGAGACTAGAGATGCGACAGCCCCAGTGTCCACTTCCATTTCAGTTTGATTACTGTCCATGTAGCTTAACTCTGAAAGCTTTATTCTGCTCTGATTGGAATTTAGACACAACATTTCAAGGTTAGTGTGCTCACCAGAGTCTCTAGGTGCACTATTATTATCTGCACAAGCACCTCATGAAATATACTTATCTGACTTTGGTTCATTGGCACAACCTTGTTTCCATTGACACTTTCTCTGACATCACATCTTTTGCTGTGTGGCCATCATTACCACAAACACGGCAGCTGGTTTTAAAATAATCATGCAGACCCAGTGAAAATAGCACTTTTCCTGTTCAAATCCCTGCTTTCCTTTATACGGCTTAGTTACTTTGAGCGACCACTGTAGGCCTTTCCTTTAACTCTTATATATTTCTGTTTGCTAGTTCCATCATAAGAGCCACATTGGCTGCCAACTGAAACACCTTCGGTGGTTAGAATAGTGCTACAAGAATAGCGCACGCCAACACAGCACGGTCTATACCACGCTGCTACAGACAGCGACAGGGGAATTACAGTGCTATGTAGTAAGCATTCCCCTGGTCACTATCCGTGGTGCTACAGCACAACACAAGGACAGAGGAATGAAGGTGGCTGGCTGAGCTGCTCCTGTGGTGTGGAGTGCTAATGCAGAAGCAGTCTGGTCAGAGAGGTGGTTGAGACCAGAGTTCTAATCCTGGTCTCCACAATTTTGCTTTTCACCCCATAACTTAACTCCAGCTCGGAGTTGATTATTTTATTACGGTGGGGCAGAGCCCCACACAAAATAAAATGTTCTAGTGGTAGTGATCATTACCACTGGCAGTGACTTTGTTGGTGGCATTGTCTCCTGCCGCTTTCATGTCCATGCTGTATAGATGGCCCTGTTTTGACAGTGCTGTCCATACAGGTGCTGACATGACCTAGTGCCCTGAAACATGTACTGCATCTCAGACAGTACCTTCTTCTGTAGCCTCATTTCTCTGTTTGCATACGAATCTCTCTCTTAATGCCACATGCGAAAATCTCAACCTCACAGTGGGCAGCCAGTCTCTTCAGTTCAGCAATGTAGACATTAATAGTAGGGATGGCAGAACCACTAAAGGTTGAGTTCTAAAAGGTTCTGATAAGCCATAAAAGGTTCTGCTAGTTATCTAAGCCCTATCAGAACTTGCAGGACCTTTTAGTTTTATTTTATTTTTTTTTTTATAAAATGGATAAGAATATCATGTATCCTGATTGGCTGAAAGGGTTTGGAATCCAGTGGTATAAGGAGTAACAACCACTGGGTTGGGAACCTTTTCAGCCAGCAGTGCAGAGTCTACCTTGAAATAAATGCTTTTTCCACATTCTGATGTGGAATGTTCGACCTCCATGTTAGTAATGCATCAGAGTTAGGCAAACTGGCAAGTGGCAGTGCAATTAAAAAAACACCAAACATGTGAGGTCATAACAATAATGAATAAAAAATGTCAAGACAAAGTAATCATACCTCAGCAGCAATGGTTGCTTGATCACTGACCTTTTTCTTTTTTTTTTTACTTTCTATTTTTTTCTGCCTTCCCTGCCTCCTGTACTCTGCTTCTTGAGGCGCCTGGCATCGGCCTCGGTTCCTTCGCACCTGGAGCCCTGCGCGTTCCCCCATGTAGCCTTGGATTTTTCCCCAGGCGGGCGAGGTGGGGCCCCAAGCACCCAGACCGCGGCGCCCGTCGGGGCTGCTGCATGGGATAGGTGGGGACCATTGAGGTCTGTGCTGGCGCTCCATCTGGAGCGAAGGAGGGTGTTTTCCTAGGGTGCCATGCGCCCCAGCGTCAAGCAGGAGCTCCACCGATGTCTGGCATGCCTGCCACCCTCCTGGAATGGCCAAGCACTTGCTGTACCCCACGCCTCCGTCTGGGTTCAGTCAAGCACCGAACCTTGTCCCCCCTCCCTCCCTGGAGAAGGCGAGCAGTCCACGGACGCTCAGCCTTCTCCCCCTGGCCGGCCCTCCAGCTCCCCAGGCTTGTTCCTAAACCTGGGTCACCAGCATCGCGAGCGGTAGCACTACCACTGCGCCGATGGGCCGGCCACCACTGACCTTTTTCTAAGTACACCTGCAATGTTCGTCTTTGTAGGCCACACATCCAGCTGTTCGCAGTAGGCGTAGAACTGGAGAATGCGATCTCAGCATAGGGCAACCGTCCTATAAGCTGACTGTACACTCGCCTACCCTCCCTCTCAAAAAACTGGCAAATCATTGCTGCCGCGTCCCTCCTACAGTCGCTGTGTACTTTCCCCATCAGTTACATAGCTGGAAAAGTGAATTGCCGTTCAAACTAAGTAAATCATGGTAAATGCAGCCCAGAGTCATAAAAGTAAAAGCAGGGCTGATTTTGTGAGATCAGCGCACGTTGCATGCTTGTAAGCAGAAAAAATTAAAGAAACAGCAAGGGCGCTGAACAGGGAGGTAATTTAAACCCTGCAACAGTACTTCTCAATCCCACATGACTGTTGCTTGCTAATGTTGTTATTTTATCACAAGTTCAAAACTAGTTTCTATTTTTGACTGTTCAAAAAGTTTACCAAGGGACTATTTTTTTCTCAGTGTTTCAATTAATTCTCTATTCTGTATTTAAATAACTGTTACAAAGTTTTAAAAATCAAAACACCTTGTCAGTGTCCCTTTTTTCCATAGTTATCACCCATTTTATAAGTGCAATAAGACACTCCAGGCCTTGTGCCTCACCACGCACCTAGGTGTATGGTTATCACATAACAACCACCACCCTGTCGTGTCTTATTGCTTACTGATTTATTTCATCATTCAGATTACGGTGTTGAGCACAAATAAGGTTCCATGTCTGAATCAAGAAGAAGGTTCATAAAACAGTAATCTCGAGTTCATTACAGTTAGTAATACAGTAACGGTAGCTCACATGGAGTGCAGTCTGCAGTAGAAACCAACAGCTCATGTAGAGCATCGTCAACAAAACATGAAAGGTGCAGTAACTAGAAAACAGCAGCTCATGTAGAGCATTGTCAACAAAACATATGAAAGGTGCAGTAACTAGAAAACAGCAGCTCAAGTAGAGCGTTGTCAACAAAACATATGAAAGGTGCAGTAACTAGAAAACAGCAGCTCAAGTAGAGCGTTGTCAACAAAACATATGAAAGGTGCAGTAACTAAAAACAGCAGCTCATGAGAGCATTGTCAACAAAACATATGAAAGGTGCAGTAACTAAAAACAGCAGCTCATGTAGAGCATTGTCAACAAAACATATGAAAGGTGCAGTAACTAGAAAACAGCAGCTCATGTAGAGCATTGTCAACAAAACATATGAAAGGTGCAGTAACTAGAAAACAGCAGCTCATGTAGAGCATTGTCAACAAAACATATGAAAGGTAGTAACTAGAAAACAGCAGCTCATGTAGAGCATTGTCAACAAAACATATGAAAGGTACAGTAACTAGAAAACAGCAGCTCATGTAGAGCATGTCAACAAAACATATGAAAGGTACAGTAACTAGAAAACAGCAGCTCATGTAGAGCATTGTCAACAAAACATATGAAAGGTGCAGTAACTAGAAAACAGCAGCTCATGTAGAGCATTGTCAACAAAACATATGAAAGGTGCAGTAACTAGAAAACAGCAGCTCATGTAGAGCATTGTCAACAAAACATATGAAAGGTACAGTAACTAGAAAACAGCAGCTCATGTAGAGCATGTCAACAAAGCATATGAGAGGTACAGTAACTAGAAAACAGCAGCTCCATGGGGAGCATAATCTGCCGTGAGCAGTGGAGGCCCTGGGTACCTGTGTGCACACAGTTTAAAGTAAGTTCAAAGTACAGAAACTGTTTTAAATGTTGTCTACCCTTAAGCTATTATAATGGACTTGATGGGCGTGGCACCAGCTCAGAAACCTCACGGGAAGGACTCCAGGAGGCTTCTGGGGAAATGAGGAGCATCGGGTTCTGGCACCTTTCTGTGTCCCATGGGATGTCAAGTTTCTGGAGTGAGAGCACCAGGCACAAACCAAGGCAGACTGTGAGCAGGGCCTATAAAGGCAGGACTGTGCTGGAGTAGGGCAGATCTAGTGGAGATCTCGTGGTAGGAGGGACCGCAGTGCTGGGAGTGGGGGCAAGCCATGCCATCCCAGGCCTTAAAAGCAGAGAGCAAACTGTAAACAGAGCTGCTGAGTTCTGGAGAGGAAGAGAGTGGAAACCAAATGGAAGCCAGCACGTGGATGATGCTGAAGAGACAGTGTGGAGAAAAAGGAGGAGCCAGGCTGCCTTTGATCTAAGGGTTTGGAAGCCAGGATGTGTAATGGTTGGATTGGGGCCTCAGCAGTCCGGAATGAGTGGAAAGAGATCAGAAGAGCCTGCAGCCAGTGTTCAAGGCAGCTGGTTCAACACAGACCAGCAGGAGGAAGCCTATCTGCAACCTAGACACCCTGGAAGAGCTGAGATTTAGTGGCCTGTTGTATCAATAGGAGCCACCCGGGTCTAGGAACCATAACTATGCTGCAGTGCGGCATTGTTTCTAGGGACAGCGCTTGTTGTTTCATTGAGTTTTGCAGTTTGGATTTTCAGATGCCCCATGTTAAGGAGTTTTCTGCCATTTAAGCAACTGCATGGCCTGTGAGGTTTGAGGAGTTTAGCACATTGCTCTCTTTAAAGTGCACCAGTGCTGACCAAGCCACGGCAACATCTACAGACCTACAGCAAGTCTACACCTGCGTTACCCAAAGAGTTAAGGAGGCTCCCATCTGACTCTGTTTAAATCCTGGCACCAGGTGGTAAGGTGGATCAAACCTGCCTACTGAGCACCTAAGAGGCCATGTTTAAAGATGACATTTGCACTAACCTCCTTCTTGCAGGTGATCATTTGTTAATAAAGCTGTGTTATTCCGTTAAACTTGGTCTGGTTACCAGCTCCCCATGTGGTAGAGAAATTAGTGGTTTCCTTACCAAGTCCACCAATAGCCAAAGCCCTTGTGGTTCTGTCGATTGGACTGTCTCCAGCACTCCCCTACCACAATTTATCAGAATGCACCAAAGGTGGTGGCAATGCCACGTGTACGGCCCGAGCATGCCTTGTTGTGGGATTCACACTCTATTGTCAGTGAGGAAAATGGAATCTAAAAACAACTTGGAGTGATACTACAGTACCTCCAGCTTCATTTTGGCTCTTTCTAACACAACTACCAGCCTTTTCCTAGATAAAAACCTACTGGGGTAGTATATTAACCTCAAAATTGATGTTTCAAAAGTATCTGAAGCTGAAAAAAGTGACTTTTCTTTCTTCCTTTCAATTTAACTTTTTAGTCCAGAACTTACCCAGCAATGCTACCAGTTTCTTGCATTGTTTCAGTCTGGTTTCATTCAAGAGCTCCCATCTCAAGCCAGCCCAGTGGCATGGTGGGCTGAGGCGCTATACACCTTACCTCTTACCATGCTGGCAACCTGAGTTTGGGAATGAGCTCAGGGGGTCGGGTGGGGGGAGAGGACTGATCATCCGGAGGACAGCTCTCCTTTCCCAGGGTGGGGTGGTCTGCCAACTCGGCCCCTGACTGCCACTGGGTGAAGGCCTGGGGATAGCGCCTGCAGCATGAGCGACATGAAGGGAGGAGCCAGAAACCAGAGGCATGTGCAGCATGCCGCCACATGCACATGCTTATGTACTGCCGCAGCAGCTAGACAGAGGGAGGAGAAGAGGCCATGTGGGCTACATGAAGCTCTGCCCGCATGCCTCGCCACCGGCCACCAGCTGACCTGGATGGGGGTCACTTGGTGGGGAAGGGGGACAGTCCTCTCCTTCCTGGCCCACCACATGAGGTAGTCTGTGGGGGACTACAGCTGGTAGGTCTGGGGAGATGGGTGCCAGGCAGGAGAGGGCTGGGAGAGGGCTGAAGAGCCCGCCCATGGTGGCCAGCCGTTAAAAAGCAATATGGGGGGGGGGGAGAGAAGATCCCATTTTGTTGCCAATATTTGTCATATAATTCAGGAGATTACCTTACATTATACAATGGCCATCCAGGAGTCTGACTGGCACCTTCCTAGCATGGTAAGTCCTAGCATAACACACGCAAAAGGTGCCAGTCAGCCACATCTGTAATCACCCCCCTTTTTTAAAATCAGTCTGACCTCCCGAACATCAGTGCGATAAAGCTGACATAGTGACTCCTTGCTAAACCACCGAACAGCATGAAAATCCTCCCCTGAAACTACCTACTAGCAAAAACAAAAGTCTCTACCTCTTCATCCCGTGCATCCCAATCTCTTCACCCTCTAGTCCCAGGACTGCTGAAGAGGGGACCAATAGGGCAGTCACAGCAGTACAGGAGCCCTAGATGTGAACCAGGGCTCCGTAGTTCAAACGTGCTGCCGCCCAGCACCCTCTGACCTCTGACCCTCTCCAGTGTTATAAGATGTCGAGGTAAGGAAAGACAAAACAACAAAAGCAGCTACTTTCTTTCCCTGGTCCAGGAGCTGAAGTGGGCTGGGGAACGAGTGCACAATATGCAGAAAATGGAGCCAGTGCTCTGTAGTTGAAATTGGACTGAGGACCAACTATAGAAGGCTGTCTCAGCTCCTAGAACTAAAACTGAGCTGGGACACATTCGGACGGTGACATCTAGCACAATGATAAAGGTTTCCCGGCCTCAGGGAAAGCATCGGGGCCGGGAATGACAAAGCAGTATTGTGCATGTGCAGGAACACCGCAGCCCTAGCAACCCAGGACTATTTTTTTCTGGCATGGGTTGCTAATTCCATGGAAGTGCTGCACCATCCCCCATGATTGAGGATGCACCACCACCAGAAGCACTCCTGTATCCCTACCTCCAGCAGCACTCCTCGATCACTGCCTCTGGAAGCAGTCCTCGATCACTACCACCGGCAGCCCTTCTCGATCCCTGCCACCTGCAGCACTTCTCCCCTGCTTCTGGCATTGCTCCTCAATCACTGCCTCTGGCACCACTCTTCGATCACTGCCTCTGGCACCGCTTCTTGATTACTGCCTCTGGCACAGCTCTTCAGTCACTCCCTCTGGCACTGCTTCTCAATCACTGCTTCTGGCACTGCTCTTCAGTCACTGCCTCCGGCACTACTTCTCAATCACTGCCTCTGGCAGTGCTCCTTGATAACTGCCTGCAATAGCATTCCTTGATCACTGCTTCTGGCAACGCTTCTCGGTCCCTGCCTTCAGCACCACTCCTCGATCACTGCCTTTGGCACTGCTTCTCGATCACTGCCTCCAGCAGCGCTTCTTGAACACTGCCTCCGGCAGCACTTCTCGATCATTTCCTCTGGCAGCACTTCTCGATCACTTCCTCTGGCAGCGCTCCTTGATCACTGCCTCTGGCAGTAGTCCTTGGTCACTGCCTCCAGCAGTACTTCTTGAACGCTGCCTCTGGCAGCACTTCTCAATCACTTCCTCTGGCAATGCTCCTTGGTCACTGCCTCTGGCAATGGTCCTGGTCACTGCCTCCAGCAATACTTCTCAATCACTTCCTCTGGCAACACTCCTTGATCACTGCCTCTGGCAGCGCCTCTTGAACACTGCCTCCGGCAGCACTCTCAATCACTTCCTCTGGCAGTGCTCCTTGGTCACTGCCTCTGGCAATGCTCCTTGGTCACTGCCTCCAGCAATGCTCCTCAATCACTTCCTCTGGCAGCACTCTCAACACGGCTCCAGCAATGCTGCTCCATCACTAGCACTGACAGTGCTCCTCCATCACTGCTTCCGGTGCAGTCCTGGACCACTGTCTCCGGCAGTACTCCTCAATCACTGCCTCCAGCAGCACTCCTTGATCACTGCCTCAGGCAACACTCCTCAATCCCTGACTCTGGCACTGCTCCTCAATCACTGCCTCAGGCACTGCTCCTCAATCACTGCTTCTTGATCACTATTTCCAGCAATGCTCCTTGATCACTACCTCTGGCAGCACTCCTTGATCACTTACTCTGGCAACACTCTTTAATCATTCCCTCTGGCAATGCTCCTTGGTCACTAGCTTCATAGCAGCTCCTCGGTCACTGTCTCTGGCAGCCTCCATATTTGTGCCTTTGATAGCAGTCCTCGATCACTGCCTCCAGTAGCACTTCTCAATCACTGCCTCTGGTAGCACTCCTTGATCTCTGCCTCAGCAGCACTCCTTGATCATTGCCTCTGGCAGCACTCCTTGATCACTGCCTCCTCCAGCACTTCTCAGTCCCTGCCTCTGGCAGCACTCTTTGATCACTGCCTTCAGCAGGACTCCTCGATCACTGCTTCTGGCAGTGCCTCTTGATCACTGCCTCCCCAGCACTGTTCCCTGATCACTGCCTCCAGCAATGCATCTCGATCACTGCCTCCAGCAGCGCTCCTCAATCACTGCCTCCGGCAATGCTCCTTGGTCCCTGTCTTGGCAACGTTCCTTGATCCCTACCTCCGGCAGCACTCCTCGAGCACTGCCTCCAGCAGTGCTCCTCGATTCCTGCCTCTGGCACCGCTTCTCGATTACTGCCTCCAGCAATGCTGCTTGATACTTTTCTTCAGTAGTGTTCCTTGGTCCCTGTCTTCAGCAACGCTCCTCGATCCCTGCCTCCAGCAGCACTCCTAGATCACTGCCTCCGGCACCGCTCCTCTATCACTAACCGCTCAGTTGCCAGTGCATTGGGCTCATTCCTGAACCCAGGGCATCGGCATGACAGCACGACGCGCCACCCACTGGATCATCAGGTGCCTCAGATCCTGAATATTTGTAAGGGAATAGCAGCTTTGTCCAAAGTGTTGCACTTTCCCCAGAAAAATGTAAAATGTTCCTTTTTAAATCTTATAGTAGGTTATAACATCTAATGTTTGCTATTTTTAGTTTATAGTTATTTATTTTTTTAATTTCTTTCTGCTCCCTGTCTCTTACTTGCCCCCTTCTACCATCCCCCCAGCCCCATCACCTGGCTTCTCCTGGATCTACCCCACCTCTGTTCTGCATGGCTTATTCTCCATGGCAGGGTTGTCTGGGTTTCGGGAAAATAAAACAGGGGGTGGGCCTTGGCCATTGGTGCGAGGCATGCGGGAGGCCAGCTTCATCCTGCACCTGTCGATGGTTTTCTTGTTCTTTCCCTCTTCTAAAGGATGGTGGTGGTGACATTGTGTGCACACGCAGACAAGCATGCATACCACAGCACCAGCTAACGGCTCTACTCCTCTCGTAGTGCTGCTTGTGGCTGCACCTGTTGGCACTCAGGTGGCACTCACATCAGGGTAACTGTCTCCCCCCCACCCGGCTGGCTCCCGATGACAATGGCTCATTCCCAAACCTGGGTAACTGCCATTGAGAATGGTAGTCCCACTACTATACTGATGGCTGGCTCTCGTTAAATAACTGGATTTGCTAGTGCCCATGCAGCCACCGTACAGCATCTTGCGGGCTTATTACCACCTTACACTCTAACCTGGCCCCTTCATTCTTTTGATTCTGGGCACCACATTGTCGCTGATATTAATCTGGAGATCATTAGAGCCAGCTCTATTAGCTGCTTTAGCCTCTAGGCTTTGGAATACATTGCAGGCTTCAATCAGGGCTGTGGAGCCTTCCCCTCCTTTCAAGAGTAGACTGAAGACTCTTTTTGTTCTGTGAAGCTTTTAATGTGTTTTATTCTGTGTCTTGATGTATGGCGCAGTGGGACTCCTCAGCAGAAATGGCATTTTATAAAAAAATGAAAAGGTGTTGTAGAGTGTAATAGATACCAAAACAGCAGAGATCAGCTAATCTTTTCACAGAAGTGCAAATGGCCCATCTGTCGGCAGACTGGTGGAAGGATGAGTCCTTTCCTCTACGAGTTTGAACCAATTTTGATCCGATTCCAGAATGTTTCATGAAAGCATACGCTTTCGAATTTCATTTCAAACTTAGTAGTCTGCATGCATTTGTGTGATTATTATGGAAGGAATAAACCAGGACAAGGCGTGTTGTGTCATCACACTAAACACATGTTCCAAATGCACTGTGAGTCTTGAGGTATAGCCGAGGGCCTTCAGTCACCCAGGTAACACAGTTATTGCTTATTGCTGCACACCTGAGTGTTATTCTTACTGTAGCACCCATAAAAAGTCAAAACATATACTAATTACCATTATTTGTTCATTTGCATTTGTTTTAACATTCAAACTGTTTTCAAGCAGAGGCTGGTTTCAGTTCTAAAGTTCAGAACAGGTCAGATTCTACCTGGTCCGGTGACACCATCTAGTAGTGTATTGTGCTATTGTGTGGAAGACCCGCATTTGTTCCTTGATCTGATCACCTACTCCTGTCCAATGGGGGCAATGTGGAGGCATTGTGCTCTAAATCCGGGGGGGGGGTGGGGGCAGCAGGCTATGCTGTTCTCACAGAGCATCCTCTGACAAATGTTTGGATGACATAGATGTTTTGGGTGACCGTGACATTGGCTGTCCCCCTCTCCACCCCCCCATGCCTTAAAGAGTGACATCACTAGTAACTTCCACTTGATGGTGAGAGGGCAAAATACTGAGTAGAATTCTCTGTCCCAAGTGCATGACAGCAGCCTGTTGCCCTATCCACCTCAGGACCTGTAACCACCTCTGAGGACTCTCCTCCTGACTTCCAGTAACTGGATCCATTCCGTGACTAGGCTGGGAATCAGAGCCCATGATATAAGGGCCCTACCACGGGGGTAAGCTGCAGGGGTAACAGCAGGTGGGAAACTCTGGTCCTGTGCCTAGCAGTGCTAAAGGGACAACTGGGGAGATTAACCAGAAGGTGGGCAGGGAGGAGTTGTGACCTTGGCAGGAGGAACTGAATAAGCCAAGAGAAAAGGACTGGCCAGGGTCAAGAAGGAGTCTTTCTTTCCTTAGAATCGGTTTAGCCTCCCCCTCCCTTTACATAACTGAAGACAGGCCTGTCATCTCGGGAATTTACCTCCCAATAGCCAGTAAATAAGCACTGTGGTGATTCGCTCGAGTGACGGTGACGGTGGTGGTGGGGGGGAGAAGAAGCCCAGTAGGCTCCATTGAGATAAAACAGGCTGTTCTCAGAGATGATAGACCCATGTTTTATTCATTAAATTACATTGCTTGTAGAGTCTGAAGAGAGTTGCAGTACTGTGTGCTGGTGTGAGTTGCCCTAAATAGTTCACACTTCATTATTCACAGTTCATATTTCAATATTCTCAGTCACACTTCATTATTCACAGTTCACACTGTAATTCATGGATGGATGTCTGAGCATGTCCAGTCACAGTGCATCTGTACTCTGCTGTAGGCAGGGTTTTATTTAACTTCAAAAATTGATTAGCGTTTTGCTCATAGAAGTGCTAAAAACATTGTGAAAATGCATAGCACTTGCCTCACTGTGTTTAACAAACATATCACTTCTAGAAAACCTATATAAATACTTTCTGTACAGTTAGCATTGTCCCAAGAAAAAAAACTGCTAATCAATTATTTAAAACCCTAAACTGTGTGGTTGAAAGGAACCGTCTTCCTAGACCCAAGCAAGGCCTTTGACACAGTCAGTCATAACACACTGTTAGCCACACTCAAAGACCTTGGTCTGAATAACTGCTCACTAAACTGGTTCACTAGCTATCTTACTGGTCAACTCCAGTGCATCAAAACCAATGGACTCCTTTCCTCTTCCCTACCGATAACTAGTGGTATACTCCAGGGATCCATTCTTGTACTCCTGTTATTCACAATTTACATCAAATCCCTTAGTGGCAACTTCCGTAACTCCAGACTCCACTTTTTTCTCGGACTATACTGTCCTTTATACATCCAAACCCTCATTGTCAGATGTCATCACAGAACTGCAGTCTGATTTTAGTCAGTTGGAGCGAAACCTGCAAAGATCAAAACTATTATTTATTAAACGCCAAGAAAACCAAAATTATGTACTTTTTACCCCGCATCCCCCCAACTTCTCTACATGGGCAGGCCACATTGGCGCCTATACTAACCTTACTAGGAGACTCTTTAGAGTCAGTTGATCAATTCAGATACCTAGGGGTATGGTTAGAGAGCAAACTAACCTTTGCATACCACATTGACTCCCTCACTAGGAAACTGAAAATGAGGCTGTTTTTTTTTTTCTACAGAAACAAATCCCTTTTTCCCTTAGATATTAGGAAAAGGCTGGTTCAAGCCACCTTTCTTCCCTTACTCGACTACGGATATCATTTATAATAGTAGCACAGTGACCAACCTTCATAAGCTTGATATCCTGTTTCACCGCAATCTGCTTTACAACTAACGCAGACCCACAGAACCCATCATTGTTCCCTTTACGTGGCTGTAGGCTGGGCTTCCTGGCAACAAGAAGGACGCACACATTAATATCTGGGCTCTTAAAACATTTTAGAACAAAGTCCTTCCTACATCACCTCCCTTTTTCATTGTTATTGTAGCTCCTACACCTTTAGAAACAAGCATTCATCAATGCAAATATTAGTCGTGTGCACTGATGTCATGGGGGAGGGATGTTTGAAAATACTTTGGTGAAGTTGTTTGTGAGGTGGTTCAAGCTCTGTCTGTGGTATTGTAAGTAATAGATAGGTTTGACTTTTTCTCTGTGTGGAACTTGCAAACGTTATTATCGGTTCGGTTTGAACCGATCAGGTTGTTGTTAAACTTAATTAAATTGCATTTAGAGTGCGGTTCCGGTTCTTATCAGTTCTAAAAAAATGGATTTCATTACGTTTTTCCCGACCCGTGACACGGTTGGGAACCAATAAGGGTTGTCTTGTTTGGCGATTTGCCGTAAAGGGCAAGTTTTTGGTTAGGCTGGCATTATGTCTGAGAAACCCAAAAGAAAAACGGCCCACTGGTTTCAGCACTGTGGTGTCTGTGGGGAAGCTTCTCAAGGCTGACCCACACACCACATGTGTTTATTGTCTGGGGTTTGACCACCTCAATGCAGACTGCCAGATTTGCAAGAATTTCCTGCAGCTACCCTGGATAAGAGAGTTGGTAGGCTCAGGGAACAAGAGGCCAAAAAGTCCGCTGACCCGGATGGCCAGCCCGTTCGGTGCCAACCGAACCAGAGGGAGTGCCCTCTGACCAGGGCGAGACTTCCTCGGGCAAACGAAGAGCTGACTCGGAGGAGCCAGTTCCAGCAAAGAGGACTAGAAAATCAGCAGGTGTGGAGCCAAAATTTCCTTCTCCAACCGCTGCAGAGATAGCCAAAGCGATCCAAATTGTCCAGTCGCTTTCCCCGGTTCTGACCGAACCGGCACCATCAGGTAAGCGGTCGGTTTGTCGGTTCCACCGGTTCAAGAATATGATATAGAGGAATTTTATGAACCGGAGGAGGGGAGGAGGATTATGAAGAGAGTGAATGTGATTTTGAAAGTCTGGATGTGCCCATTGAACTGGACATCTCCCAGACAGACCTTCAGGAGTGTCTCCCCTAGGCTTTCTGAGTCCCTTCTCATTTTATGTTTTATAAAAAGTTGTTGAAACCCTCCAGCTCCCTTTGGAAGAAGCTGTGGATGAACAGGAGGAGCCTGACTATGTGGAAATGATGGATATCCCAGAGTCCAGGAGATTGTCTATTCCTTTACATAAATCTTTAGGAAACAGACAATAAAAATTTTAAAAGCTCCTAACACTATACCTCCTGTGGATAAAAAATGGACAAGAGGTACACATTGTCAGGCTCTGATACGGAGTTCCTTTTCACAACAATGCAGCCATGTTGGGTAGTACGAGCTGCAGCCTGTGATAAGGCAAATATTCCTTGGCCACACACCCAACAAGGACTCCAGGAGGATTGATGCCATGGCAAAGAAACAATACATGGCAGCATCCTTGGGACTCAGACAGGCAAATTATATGGCCTATATTGCAAGATACCAGAAATCAGATGGGATACTGTTATGGCTTTAGCGAAACAGGTCCCTGGCCAGCTGCCAAGGAGCTGGAGCAGGTGGCTGCTGATGGTATTGAGGCATCCAAGGTGTAATTCCATGCTGCAGTGGACTCTAACGATGTATCTTCAAGAGTCATGGCTACATCTGTGGCTTTTCGCAGAATGGCTTGGCTCAGGTATACTAGCCTGTCACAGGATACCCAGGCTAAGGCCATGGATTTTCTTGTTGTGGGTAATTCTCTGTTTGGGGAGCAGACAGAGAATTACATGAAGAAAATGAATGAGTATAGGACCACTTATAGGAGTGCACAGGCCAAGGAGAGGCAAGCCACTCCTCAGAGGCAGCTTTCCAAGGGCAGGGGCAGGCCTTTTCACAGGCTTTTTTACCAAGCCCAGGCCTCCTCTTCAGCTTATGCCCATAGGGAGTTCTTCAGAGGGAGAGGCAGACGGGGTACGAGCAGGCCTGCTCCCACCCCTCAGCCTAAAGCCCCTGCCAAGCAGGCACCCTGATGGGATGCCCAGGACCGATTCTCCATTACCTGTAGGGGGCAGGCTAGCTTACTTCATCCAGGACTAGGAGTCTTTAACGTCAGACAAGTGGGTCCTGGAAGTAGTAAGCCAGGGACTGGTTCTCAGCTTCAAAAAATTTCCAGAGATGAGAACCAGATCCTTTCCACCTGCAAATCCATTAGAGGCTCTCGCTTTGGAAACAGAAGTCTCAACCCTCCTGGCTCTCAGAGCTGTAGAAAAGGTTCCTTCCCTACACCAGGGCAAAGGACTGTACTCCAGGTACTTCCTTACCCCAAAAAAGACAGGAGAATGGCGGCCCATCCTGGATCTCAGATACCTAAACAAGCACCTTTTAAAACCAAAATTCAAAATGGTGACTCTGGGAATTATTTTACCTTCCCTAAGGCCAGGGGACTGGCTAGCGTCCCTGGACCTCAAGGATGCCTACTTCCATGTTCTCATCAGAAGCTCCCACCGAAAGTACCTCAGATTCTAACTGCCCTCAGTCCATTACCAGTTCAGAGCAATGCCCTTCGGCCTCACCTCTGCCCCAAGGGTATTCACAAAATGCCTGGCAGTAGCAGTTGCTCACTTAAGGAGGCAAAAGATTGCCATCTTTCCTTACCTGGACGACTGGCTTATAGTGGGTCAGTCTCCAGACCAAGTCAAATTACATCTTCAGGTTGCCCAGCAGCTGCTTACATCTCTAGGTTTTCTTCTCAGTCTTCCAAAGTCAGTTCTAGAGCCTGTTCAGTTACTCACCTTCATAGGCGCAGAACTGGACACAAAGCAGGCAGAGCTTTTCCTCTAGAAAGAGTAAAGACCCTGGTGGCTCTGGCCTCCTCCTTCACTCTGCAGGTCTCTCGACCAGCAAGGCACTTCTACAGCTCCTAGGGCACATGGCTGCTTCCACAGCTGTAGTGCAAGGAGCAAGATTTCAGATGAGGGACATTCAGTTCCGCTTTGAGAGCCTACTGGAGTTAGTATTTGCCAGGTGGGGCACCTCAGATAGATCTTTTGCAGCCCCAGACAATCACCAACTCGCTTTTTGTTGCAGGCCCCAGTGTTGGGCCCAGTCCTCTGGATGCCTTCCTTCTCGATTGGGAAGGAAGTTCCTCTATGCCTTTCCCCCTTCCTCTCTTGTTCAAGGTGCTAGTCAAAATCAGATCTCAACCTTGCAAGATGATTCTGATTGCTCCAGATTGGGCCAGACAGCCCTGGTATCACTCCTTCTGTCCTTAGCAGTCCGCCTTCCCTGTATCTTCCCAGGAATCACAATCTGTTAACCTGTGCCCAGGAGAGTTTGGTATCCGAATCTCAAATCCCTCAACCTCAAGGCCTGGCTCTTGAAGAGTTAGAGTTTGTTGACCTACACCTTTCTCAAGGTGTACTGATATCTTGAAAGCTTCTAGAAGCCTTCCACCAGGGCTACTTATAATTCTAAATGGAAAAGGTTTTCCATATGGTGCTCTGAAAGCATATCTCCCAGAATCTGCTGATTTGCCCACAGTCCTGGATTATATGGTTCATCTAAATACTTTGGGGCTGAGGCCAGCTACCCTGAAAGTGCATTTGGCAGCTGTCTCTGCTTTTATTTCAGCAGGAAAGCCCTCTTCTCTTTCTGCTCACCCTGTATTCTCCAAGTATTTCAAGGGATTGCTTCACACCAACCCCCATTCTGGGACCCTGCTCCTGCCTGGGATCTTAATGTTTGCATTGCTCAGCTAATGCAACCCCTTGAGCCTTTGTCTTCAGCAGAGCTTAGTACTTGACTTGGAAAACTGTGTTTTTAGTAGCCATCACTTCTGCCAGGCATAAGTGAATTACAAGCTTTGTCAGTGGAGCCTGATTTTATCTCCTTCACAGAGATAAGGTAGTCCTCAGGACTAACAGGAAGTTCTTGCCTAAGGTGGTTTCAGATTTCCACCTCAATCAATCTATATCTCTTCCTGTGTACTTCACTGACCATTCCTCCTTTGGCAGAGGAGGCTGCACAGTTTAGATGTAAAGAGAGCCTTAGTTACTATATAGAGCATACCAAGGGTCACAGGTTTGACTCCCTCCAACTGTTCCTCACTTATGGCGAGGTTGGTAAAGGGAAACCTGCCACTAAAAGATCCATTGCCAGGTGGATTGTCTCTTGTATCCAATTTTGTAATCAGAAACTGGGTAAGGTTCCCCCTTCAGGCCTGAGGGCTCACTCTACCAGAGGTACAGCTGCATCCCTAGCTGCGGCCAGGGACATCCCTATCTTAGAGATATGTCAAGCAGCTACCTGGAAAACAGTACACTTTCACCAAGCATTACTCCTGGACATCCAGGCTAGGAATGATGCTCGGTTTAGCACAGCTGTGCTTCAGAGCCTATTTCCTAAGTAGGTTCTGTCCTCCTCCATGGAGGTACTGCTGTGTAGTCGTAATATGTCATAATATAGCAAGACTTCATGTTGTTTGAAGAAAAATTACTCACCTTAGTAATGTTGTTTCTTCTAATGGAGTCTTGCTATATTATGACCTCCCCTGCCTGCCCCTCTCAGAACCTCTGTTTTGGGATGTGGGTGGGCAGTGCAGTGTTGGCACTTAGTGATGCCCACCTTGTGTTTTTCCACCCTCCTTTTGGGGTGTTTGGTGTTATATTTTATTTTATTCTTTCTTTGATCCCTGACTTGAGTCTTTGTTTTGGGACCAAAAATGTGTTAATATTTTAGTAGCCAGTTAGCTAGTGTAGGTTTACAGCTTCCACACAGAATCTTAGTGAGTTTTGCTCAGAAGATCTGACAGTTTGAGTTTGAAGAACAACGGACAGAGTTTTCAACCGAGCTCGAGCTCAAGATTCCATGCCTGGCATGGAAGTTAACTCTTTCACCTCCGGAGCAGTTCTAAGGCTGGGACAAACTGCATATGTCATAATATAGCAAGACTCCATTAGAAGAATCAACATTACTAAGGTGAGTAATTTTTTCATTTGTGCTCTGCTTTGACACCTTTTGGTCATCAGAACTGATAACTCCTTGGTCCCTTTCTTCCTTGGTGATCATCAGCACCTCCACCCCATCCTGTAACTCTCCCCAGGTTGCCCTCTTCTCAGGTGCATTATTTTGGCTTCTTTGCATTGAACCTCAGTTGCCACTCCTCAGACCTTTTTTCAAGCCTTTCCATGTCCTTGTTCATTTTCTCCACCCCTTCTGAAGTATTCACATCTGTAAACAGGCAGACAGACCTTTCCTTCTAGCCCTTCCGCAATGTCTATAATGAAGACATTGAACAGGACTGGTCCCAGGACTTATCGCTGAGGTATTACTCAGTCCCAAAAGGTGATTCCGCGCAGCGACCATGAAATCAGTTTTCGGGGCTGAGGAATGAAATGACAGTGACATGTTCACGAGGTGGGGTCCCAAGAACCCCATGCTGAAAATTTGGGATCAAAATTCCTAAAAATGGCTGAGATATCAACCTAAGTTGAAACCCCCCATTGACTCCCATTATATGGCTTACCTTTCATTCGTTCAGTTTGCTGGTCGGCTTTGAAGAGTGCAGACGTGTCCCATTCTGCCAAGATTGTGTCCGCTGACCCTGGAGGGTAAGTATGGAGTAAAGGAGGTGGGAGATGGGTGGGCAGAGAGAGGTCGGGATGGGGAGGCGGACGGAGACAACAAGGGACAGTTTTGTTTTACAGGTGAAAAAAATAAAAGACCGTGAGGAAGGTTTTTTCATTTACAGGTAAAAAAATAAATAAATATAATTTAGCACACTGGGGTGGGTTCCCAGTGTGACACAATAGTAGTGGGGGTATGCCAACACGGGATTGGGCACCCTGATGTCGGGTTAAGGATATAGATGGGCTCCGACACGGGAGTGGGATCCCGGAGTCGGAAGGGAAAGGGAAATTGTTTAACCAGGAAAGACACACTAAGCAGCAGCAGGGAAAGGGGACATTGTTTAACAAGGAAAGACACACTAAGCCGCAGCTAAAGGGCTTGCATTTCAAAGGACAGAGCCATGTGCAGCGTCGGCTCTGTCCTTTGAAATATTTGCTCAGACGAGCCCCCTCAGCAAACCAGTGTCATCAGGACACTGCGTGCTGATTTGCCAGCCACAGACCGGCCCCTGCAGCACCGCTGGCCATTGGGCTGGCACCCCTCACACCTCTCTCTAGCAACTCTCATATCAACATGTTCATCTGCACTTGCGCGCATAACGAACATAAAAATACTTTCATGCTACTAAAAGTACCCAAATTCCACACTCTTTATGGTAAAGCTGTGTTTAGTCATGCAATCCCATCCACCTGGAACAAACTACAAGCCACATTAAAACTCCCTGAAACAGTCTCCTTAAACATATTTAAAGCCCTGGCCAGCAAACGCTTATGGAAATTTGCCACTGTCAAAGCACCTACTAGCCCTCCTAGCGGAGAAACCATTATAGTCTCATGAAGCACTTGATGTAAACTTCTTCATGTTTTCCTTTCTCCTTTCCTGCCTGTTAGCTTAGTTCCTGAAATGTGTACAATTTAGCCATAACTCCCCTCCTACTGTACATTGTTTACTTGTGTCAACACTGTTCGAACTTGATGTATCACAATTGTACTATATTGTATTGTAATATTGTGTATACTTTGTGCCAAGTTGTCCTACCAGGACCTCCTTTTAAATGAGTGTGCTCAATGGAGTTTTCCTGCAAACAAACTTGAACCTGAGCATGAACTACATCATACAGTTCTAAAATGGTGCTGCACCTGCTCTTAGTGTATAAATCAGAACTACCTCTTGAATTAACTGACTAAAAGGCCAGTACAAATGGAACAAGAACTGAACTGGAACCAGTATGTTTGGTTTTTATGCATCTCTCCAGACCATACTCCCAAGCCTCGTTCCCAGTGCAAGGCACCATGGGTATGTGAATCCATGTGCAAGTCAGGCTGGCAAGCCGTGGCCAGAACAGAGACGGTCTTCTAAACAGGCTTGAACATCTGATCCAGTAGAGACTGAGAGTGACAAAGTACAGACACCTCCTGTTCTGTTTGGAACTCTTCAGTGTCCTGCAGTCATAAGACAGGCATCTATCCCATAAGTACAGCACAAAGGCTGCTCCACCCCGATGTGCTCAAATCCAAAAGTCAAGATGAACAGCAGCAAAACTGAGAACCATCCACTAACTGGTCTTGCAAAACATTTTATTTTGTGCAGGCATCAGTGCAAAAGCAAAATGGGGTAGGCCCATTGACGGTTAAGTGGATTGGAAATTGGCTTTCTGGGTGCACTCAGCGAGTAGTGGTCAGGGGGGGCCTTGTCTCCTGGGGAGGTCATAAATGGGTCCCGCAGGGATCAGTTCCGGGGCCGCTCCTGTTTAATGCCTACATCTCCGATATCAGAGAAGGTATTGAGTGCGAAATGAGTCTCTTTGCAGATGACTCTTAAGCTGGGGGCAGTGGTGGATGGGGAGAAGGGAAGATTGGCCCTGCAAGGGGACCTGGATACTCTGGACAGGTGGTCATGCACCTGGAAATTTAACTCCTCCAAGTGCAAGGTACTATGTGTATGCCCTGGGGGGGGGGAGGATAAGTTGCAGGCCACAGCAGGGGAAAGAGACCTGGGAGTCCAGGTGGATGTGAACATGAATAATTCAGAGCAGTGCTGGAGGGCTGCAGTCAGGGCAAATAGGATGCTGGGCTGCATCGCTAGGGGGGATTACCTCTAGGAACAGGGAGGTGATTTTGCACTGAAAACAGCCTGGTTAGACCACATCTGGAGTACTGTGTGCAGTTCTGGAGGCCGCACCTAAGGAAGGACATCCAACTCCTGGAGAGGGTTCAGAGGAGAGTGACCAAAATGATCCGGGGCCTGGGGGAGATCCGGGGCCTGGGGGATATGACATATGAGGAGCGACGAGAGGAGCTCGACCTGTTCTCGCTGGAGGAGAGGAGGGACCGGGGGGACATGATTGAGGTCTTCAGGTACCTCAGGGGAGTAAATAAGGTAAGCCAAGATGGGATCTTTCGGTGGAAGGAGGGTGGAATCATCAGAGGACACAGCTGGAAGATTGAGGGTGGGAGGATTAGGGGAGAAAGGAGAAGGAGGTACTTCACCGAGAGAGTGGTGGAACCATGGAATGCGCTGCCTGGGGAGCTGGTACAGGCAGCTGTGGTGGAGGGTTCATGAGAGGGTGGGATAAGTATAGGCAAGGGGTGAAGTAGAGGAACAAAGGAAGGAGCCAGATAGATGGCTACGGTACCCAATCAGGGTGCTGAAGCACGAGCAGACTTGATAGACCAATAGGCCTGCTCTGCTGGCATCTAGTATGTTAGTATGTTAAAATAAATCAAATAACTCACGTTTAGTCAAAGAAGGCCCAGGAGATGCCAAACAAATTCCAACAACCCTGACTGGTTTCGTTTGCAGAGCTTTTTTGCACTGATGCTTGTGCTAAATAAAATGTTTTGCAAGACAGAAGGTGCTTGTTTTTTTTCTGCTATTTGTCTGTCCCATAAGGTATTTCTTTGTCTTCCTACTTTTGTAATCTCCCTAACTACATCGCCTCCCTCCTTCCTTCCCCTTTCCCTCCCTCCCTCTTACTGCTTGAGGAGTACATCATCCACTCCTTCCTGATAACACACCGTAGGAACACCAGATAACACACCGTAGGAACACCAGATAACACACCGTAGGAACACCAGCTAACACACCGTAGGAACACCAGATAACACACCGTAGGAACACCAGATAATACACCGTAGGAACACCAAATAACACACCGTAGGAACACCAGATAACACACCGTAGGAACACCATCAGCTAGGTAGCTTTCTCCCGCCATCTCCCTCAATGTGGAAGGGACAACCTCCCCATCCCCTGCTGCCCTCCATCCCATGTTATGTACTTTTGACCCTTCTTGATGTGCAAATGAGCCCTCGATACTACTGTACCTAGGCCTGTGTAACCATTGTGATCTTATATGTAACATAGCTATCTTCACCTTACTTTCCTACTCAATTGCCTGGTACTTACCATACAGTACATACGTGCTTGTTGTACTTACCTCCCCAGGTCATCAACTGTGTCTTTATTTTGTGTTCCCAAACTCTCCATCCACATGGCACAGCGAGCCTTCTCCTTCCTTGCCCCTCATTTTAGTAATACCCTCCTCTTGGAGCCGCGAAACATGTCCTCCTACCAACTATTTAGACGTATGTATAGGAATTATCTGCTGTCCCATGTGTCTGTACCCGTACCTGTAACTCATGCCCGTGGTTTCTCTGTATCCCATGCATCGCTGTACTTTTGAGTCCCTGTTTCTGTTTATCAGTTGCTGCTGTATTGCTCTGTGGCTGCTGTTGTTATACTATGATCTTACTTCGAGAGTGTTTCTGCAGTAGGTCTTCACATATAGGACTGTGCCCCCTGGCATCAGGACTGCACGGCAAATTTCTAGCTAGCAATTTATAGTGGGGGACCACCCCCGGCATTACATGATGGGACATCAGTGTGACTGTGTATATTGGTGGTCCCCACGCCTGCCCTCCAGTTCTTTCTCGCCATTGACCTGAATTGTCAAACTCACGGTTGAACAGCTTCAGTTGTCAGCCATCTTTACTAAACTATTGTAGCAATTTTTTGTATATATTTTTCAAAATCGTGTTGTATGTCTTTGCGTAGACCAAAGAAAAAGTGTTTGAAGTGCGCTCAGATCCCGCGCTGGGGACAGCCACTTCCGGCTGCGTTCTTTGCCTGGCCCTAAGCACAAGGTAGCAGATTGCAAAATCTGCTATCCTTTAACCAGGCCACGATACCATCGCCAGAAGGCCTCGATGCTCATCTCTTAAAACAATGCCTTGCATCGATGGAAAAAGAGCTCCAGGAGCTGAGGGAATGCTCTTCTTCACCTAATTCGGAGAAAAAGAAGGAGAAGCGGGACCATTCTCCAGCCACTCAATGTCGCCAGGCAGCCAACACCACATCGATTGGGCCTCCATGTCAGGAAGTATCCCACCTCTTAGGTCTCCATCCGCCCGGTGGATTGATGCTTTCCCTCCTGCCTTAGTCAGTGGGCAGTCAGGGGTCTCCTGTTCGGAAGATCTTCCTTCAGGACCCGTTGTAAACTCTGCTGACAAGTCTCTCTCCGGTTCTGCAGCTCGGTGCTTGACCTCTGTCGATAGCTAGACTCCAGCCTCCTGGCTGTTGTTGGCCCAGCCGTGACCTCTGAGTCAGACGCCGCCTCTGACACCCACCAGGTTGACGCTGCTAAGTCGGTCGCCGCTCGCCTCGATGTCCGCCTCGGGCGTTGCCTCCTGTCGGATACTCCTGTGGTTGCCGACATTGTGCAGAGCGAGCCAGACTCCCTTGGTCCCACGAGGATTCTTCCTCCCGGTCTCACTGACCCAGCCTAACACTCGCTCTCCCGGATCCCGGAATCGAGCATTGCTGCCCAGAGACGCTCCGTGCTGGGCTTACTTTCTGAGACTCCTGCCTCTCCAGCAGACCTGTCAACTGGGGTTTCCATTCCTTTACTCCCCTCGCCTTTCTCAGATCTGACGCAGGGCACCTTTTGATCCCCGACGCCGGGCCAATCCCCGGTTTACATTCCCACAGATTTGGACATGGACCAGGGACTATTCGCTCCGACTCGGGCACCATTCTGGCCCTTCAGGGGTCCCCTTACCGACTCCAGGCCTGCCAATGGACTCTATTACCCCCAGTGGTCCCGCAGCACTGACGCCTCCCTGGGCTGTCTGCCCTTCATCCGCCGGGCCCCATGGCAGCAATCCTGGGTATCTGCCACCTCAGTTCCTTACTACCCCGACACCGGCAGGGCCATTGCTGGGATACTCTCCGAGGCGCCAACGCCATGGTACCCTATGCTGGGCCAGGGCCATCTATACCAAGGCTACCACCTGTACCACTGCTGGAACCAGACACCTGGCTACCCCTTATCCTTTAAGGTAAACAGGCTACCAGCCTTCACCACCTCCACCTCCTTTGCCCCAGCCTGAACCCCAAGGGTCAATAACGGCTTGGTGGAAGGACACCAGGTCCCAACTTTTACAAGAGTTGGGACAACCCCAGCTGGTCACGGTTGCCACCCGGACCCATAGGGCAAAGAGTCCATCCCCTATGGACCAGATGTCCAGTAGTGATTCGGGAAGGCATCTGACGGGGATTCCCTCAGGAGCTCGGATCACGGAGGTGGTCCCAGATGTCACCCCTTTGCCCAGCAGACCAGAGTCTTCCGACTCGGATTCAGACTCCAACTCTGGGGGCCAGTCGGAGCCTCATTCTCTGATAGAGCCTCAGCCTAAGGAGTCTCCACCAAAGGATCTGTCCTTCGCAGAACTACTCCGGTCTATTCAACAAGCCTGCGGCTGGGCGTCCCAGGAAATGGACCCCAAGAGAAAGAGGCTGGCAGAACATCTGAATCTCACTAATGCCGACCTTCTCCCCATCCCTCCATGGATGGGGCCACATGAGGATTTGACCTCTACCATATGGCAACAACTGTCCTCTATTCCGCAGTTTCCATAAAAGCTTGACCAGACCTATCACTCCCCGGTAGGGGCTTGTCATTTGACAACCCAGCTTCTAAAGCCAACGCTTATCATTATTACAGCAGTCACGATCGGTCGGCTCAACCTAAACACTTTAGTGCCTCCCCACTGGACAAGGGGTCCAAGCAAAGGGACCAATATGGCTGCAAGATTTATGCCTCGCTCTACCAGCGCCATTCGCTCCTTAAATTATGTGGCTCATATGGTGTCCTTTCAGAAGTCAGCTTATCCAACTTGGAGAAGGAACTCCAGGCCATTCCGGATGAGGACCTCAGGAATTGGCTCTAGAGAAAGTACGATCTTAACAAGTCATCCTGTTGCCACGCTTACAGGCCACTTACAACTCTGTTGATTCTGTGGCCTGTTGCACTGCTACAGGAATTAGCTTATGCACCTGGCTTGGCTCCGCGACTGGCGCAAGATGTCTAAAACACCCTGCTGGATGCCCCTTCAGGGTTCCATCCTTTTTGGGGACAACACTAAAGATATAATCAAGGAGCTACAGGAGAGTGAGAGATCCCTTAAAGATGTCTGCTCCATGTACCGCTCAGGCCAAAAACCAAAGCAGACTTTTTGTCACCCCAGAACCAAGGCAGACAACAGGAGAAGTGTCATACCACCAGTTACGGTACCCAGACTCCTCAGGCGAAGTCCTAAAAGGTCGGCGGTGGTGGCAGAGCAGCCCTCGCCTCTGCGTCCTGACTCAGGGGATCTCCTCCACCTCCTCCTGTTTTTCCAGAAGAACCAGTGGGGGGGGTTGCCCTCCACCTGGAAGGGTGGAAGGTAATAACCGCAGATGCTTGGGTACTCCAGCTCATTGCAAGAGGGCACTCCATGGAGTTCCTGGACAGACCTCTGGGCAATCCACTGGGAAGGTCTCACTACCCGTCAGGCCATCAAAGCCTTATTCCACTGGAAATCCAAGCTGTGTTGTCAAAGTCAGCAATAGAGCGGGTTCCACCAGGGCAAATAGGAAGGGGTTACTACTCCCACTTCTTCCTAGTGCCCAGAAAGATGGGAGATCTGAGACCCATTCTTGATCTCAGTCTGCTCAACCTCTTCATGGAATACAAGAGGTTTCGCATGCTCACCCTCCAGGGACTCTTGCCCTTGCTCCAACAGAATCAATGGCTGTGGTTGCATGACATGCAGGATACTTACCTGCACATTCCAATCCTCCCAGCCCACCGCCATTTCCTGAGATTCTCCTTTCAGGAGAACCATTATCAGTTCACAGCCCTCCCCTTTGGCCTCTCTTCGGCACCTTGAGTTTTCACCAAGTGCCTGGCGGTGGTGGCTGCGGCCTTGCACCACAAGGGTATTTCCGTGTTCACTTACCGGGACAACTGGCTCCTGTCAGCACCATTTCAGGACAGTCTGATGGAATCTCTTTCCACCACCCTGGACCTCTTTTCCAAACTTGGCATCACTGCGAACTATCCCAAGGCTCAGCTTTCACCCTCCCAGCACCTTCAGTTCATTGGAGCGGTGCTGGATACGGTCCAGGGCAGCAGGGCCTTCCTACCTATGGACAGAGTGGAAACCCTGATTCAGCAAGCTGCTTTAGTGTCTTCCTCACATCGGATCGCAACATGCTCTATCCTCCACCTGCTGGGTCTCATGGCGGCTGCCATCCCCACAGTCTCTTTGATCAGATTGCATATAGGGGTGACCCAGTGGTCCCTCAGGGTCCAGTGGGATCAACACATAGATGACATGGATCACATGATCTTAGTCTCCAACAGTTTGAAGAGGGATCTCCTCTGGTGGCAGGATCTATCCAACCTTTTACTGGGGGTTCCTTTCCATCCCCCATCCCTCTCCATGATGCTCACGATGGACACCTCGGGTCATGGTTGGGGAGCCCACCTGGGAGACCATCAAACTCAGGGGACATGGTCTCTCCTAGAGGAGAATCTGCATATAAGCATTCTGGAGATGAGGGCAGTTCCCTACGCTCTCCAAGCTTTCCAGTCCCTCTTACTTCCGGGAACAATTCTGATCCAGACCGACAACACGGCAACGGTCTGGTACATCAACAAACAGGGGGCACCCGATCATACCCACTCTTTAGGGAGGCGATGATGTACTGGGCAGCCCAGCACGGCCTGACATTGATAGCAGTCCATGTTCCAGGAGTTCACAATGTCCTGGCGGACTGTTTCAGCTGCACTGTCACATGGGCTTACGAGTGGGAGCTAAAGCAGGAAATAGTGGAAGATCTCTTCCTTCAATGGGATTGGCCAGAAATAGATCTGTTCGCCTCCCCATCCAATGCAAAACTACCCAGCTTTTGCTCGCTCATTCCCGGGCACTGTGTTTTTTGGCGACATGCACAGTCTCTATCCTGGACTGTGAGATTTTTGTACACTTTCCCTTCCTTTCCAATCCTTCAGAAGGTTCTGCTGAAGCTTCAGGGAGAGGGGGCTCACATGATTCTCGTAGTCCCCCTTTGGCCTCAGCAGATGTTGTTCCCTCTGCTGCAACAGCTGACGGAACCCCCAGTGCCTCTTCCTCTCTCCCATGACCTTCTGTCTCAGGAGCAGGGTAGCCTGGTGCATCCGAGCCTCAAGTCTCTCCACCTACATGCGTGGCACCTTTGGACATAGCCATCTCATACTTTGGTGTCTCTTCCAGAGTTGCTCAGGTCCTAGTGGAAGCCAGAAAACCCTCCACTAGATCCACGTATGCTATGAAATGGAAGAGATTTTCTATTTGGCCACGGCCAAAGGCTTGAACCCTTTTTCCTGCTTGGCTCCCCAGGTCCTCAAGTACCTCTTGCACCGGTCTGATTCGGGCCTCAGCTATTCCTCTCTGAAGGTCCACCTCTCTGCAGTTTCCGCCTACCACCTCCGGTGGAGGGCAAAACCCTCACTCAGTTGGAGGTTTCCAAAACCTTCCTTAAGGGGTTCCCCCCTTGGATTTGAATTTTATTTTAGAGAAACTTCTTTGCCTCCTTTTGAGCCGGCAACAAGTTGCGACATGTGTTATTTGTCTTGGAAAATGCTGTTTTTAGTCACCATTACTTCTGCTCAAGGATTTCAGAGCTTCAGGCCCTCGCTTGTAAGAGCCATATGATTTTACATAGAGACTGGTGGCTCTGTGGACAACCCTTTCTGTCTTCCAAAAGTAGTCTCGGAATTTACTTTGAACCAGAATGTTGTACTGCTGGTATATTACCCAGAGTATTCCAACAGGGGGGAATACCTCTTGCACACCTAAGACGTGCATAGAATTCTGAGATATGACATCTCTAGGGCCAAAGAGGCTCGTAGTTCAAACCAGTTGTTTGTGGCATTCGCACTCAAATGTCAGGGCAAGGCCATTTCCAAACAGAGTTTTTCTAAATGGTTGGCTAACTGTATCTCGTACGTTCACCAAAAGTACGAGAAGCCTCTTCCAGGGGACGTGAAAGTCCACTCGACTCGGGGCATGGCTGCTTCAGTGGCCTTCCCGAGGAACGTGTCCACTGTGGACATTTGCGCAGCAGCCACTTGGTCTTCCATCCATACCTTCACCAAGCATTACAGTCTGGACATCGCCTCTAGACACAAAGCTGGTTTTGGACTCACAGTTCTACAGGGCCTCCTGTCCTAAGCAGACCTCTAGTTGGCAGATGCTTCCTCCTCCTGGAACTTCTTTTCCTCGACTGCTTGGTATTCAGTCCTATATGTGAAGACCTACTGCAGGAACCCTCTCGAAGTAAGATATTGCAGTTATGTAAGAACGTACCGTAACAGTAGATCTTTGAGAGAGGTTCCTGCAGTAGGTCTCGAATTCCCTCCCACCTTTCCCCAGCTCCTGTATTTTCCTCTTTTCCTTTCCCAGGGCTTTGCTTTAGCAGCTCAGGGCTTCAGGAGTTGTACTCCTTTCTCCTTTTTCACCTTCTGAGGTCTCTGGAGGGAGAACTGGAGGGCGGGCGTTGGGACCTCCCTTTATATACAGTAACACTGATGTCCCATCATGTAACACCAGGGCAGTCCCCCGCTATGGATTGCTAGCTAGAAGTTTGTTGTGCGGTCCTGACACCAGGGGGCACAGTTCTATATGTGAAGACCTACTGCAGGAACCTCTCTCGAACATCTACTGTTACGGTAAGTTCTTATGTAACTGCTGATCTTACTTCGAGACACAGCTCTTGCAGCAGGTTACACCATTAGGACTGAAGCCGGCAGGCGTCAGGACCCCACGGAAAAATTCTAGCTAGCTATCTTCAGCGGGGATCGCCCCCGACGTCGGTCCCGCCCCGATGTCAGGCGGGTACTATAAGGGGACGGTCCCGCTTGATTCTAGTTCTTCCGCCGCCGACTTGCATGTCTCGACCCTTCCGTTACAGTCTAGCGCCACACGCATGGTTAAATGCTTTCCTTCGGGAAATTCGGATTTCTTCAAGCAAGACTTGCTGATGTCCTCTCCGACCTCTGGTCACCCCTCCAAGTGTGCTTGCGGGAAACAGATCCTTCAAGGACCCCACACGGCCTGCATTCGTGCCTGGGCCCAGACCACGGCTATCGGGCCTGCTCCTTCTGCCAAGGGTCCGCTAGTCGCACCCGGATCCCGACGTCAGAAGGCCCTTCAGGCGCTTTTTGTTGGAGGAGCTGAAGACCATGTCTTCCAAGGGGGAATCTTCTTCTCAAAAGACCCACAAGCATGCGGAGAAATGAAGGGAAGGCCCCTTCCAGGTCCCCCTCCAGGGCTTGGGATTGCTGTAGCTCCGGTTCTAGGTCCGACCGCCTCCTCCAGGGCCAGCTCTCAACCTCCCCCGGCTGCGGTAAGAAAGCCTTCTTCTCAGGCCAAGTCCGCCAGGCGCTCTCGCTCGGCCTCCAGGGCCTTGGGCGTAGTCCAGGGACGCCACTACCACCATCATAAGTCAGGTTCCCGCCTTCCGTACCTGGAGTCAGTCTTCTTCTTGCCTCTCGCAAGACGCTGGAGCTCACCTTGAAGAGCATTCTTGACCTGACCAGCGCGGCTGTCTTCGCCACGCTCATACATCCCTGAGCCGCTGACACAGACGACTGCCGCCAAGTTGCCCGTTAAGCAGCGGACGGTAGGGGGACCGCGCCCGCCTCCTGAGAAGAGGGCCTGACACCTCCAACCGACGCCCGGTCAGGAGACATTGACTGAGGAGGATTTAACGCAGCCTGAAGACCAGACGGTGACCCGGTCTCGCCAAGACCTTAGGGAACCTCGCCGCTACCCGAGCCCCCTGTGGAGCCGACGCCGGGACCCGACGACCGTCCACCGGCGCCCAGGCCATTGTCGGGCCTCTCCTTAGCGGATGTGAAGGATCTCTTCACTTACTGGTGGGACACCATTAAGAAGGACATGGTTCCCACTCTTCCTCCTCCTCGTCCGGTTCCTGCACCCCCCTCGCCATCGGGGTCGGCAGGCCGTCTTCCTCCTCCCTGGGAGTCTGGATCCCCTCCCAGGGGGAGACCAGAAAAACCGAGACCTCCGTCAAAATCTTCTTCTAGGTCACCCAGCCCCTAAGAGACCCAGGAGACACCGACGATCGCTTTCTGACGGAGGACACGGGATCAGAGTACTCTTCTTCTAGATCCCCATCTCCACTCTCCATCCTCTCTGGACCCACGTGAGATGCCGAAATCTCCTCCGGACGACCCTTCGTTCTTGGATATTATGAGGCACATCCAAGAGAACATGGGATGGGATGCAGAAGAGCTAGACCTCGAAGGATACGCCCGCCAGATATCTTCGGCAGAAGGACCCCAAGCCTGTGGTGGTGCCACCCTTGGTTGACACTTTCGTGGACGTCACCAAGGCAGCGTGGAAGCGTCCACATTTGCTCCCGGCGATGCCGAAGAAAGCTGACCGCTTGTACAAGGCTCCTAAAGAAGACCAGTACTTGATGCAGCAGCCTCAGGCCAACTCTCTGGTCATCACAGCCTCACGTGACCGGTCACAGAGGCCGCAACATCTGAGCACCCTGCCACTGGACCCAGAGTCCAAGCAGTTGGATGCGTTGGGTAGGCGCACGTATGCTTCCGCTACCTGTGCCATCAGATCCTTGAACTATTTGACCCACATGGTTCAGTTCCAGAATGCCTTGTGGGAACAGGGTCTGGAAACGGCTGCGAAACTGCCGGAAGGTGAGCAGAAGGAGGAGATGCTTCAGCTCCTCCGCACGGGTTCAGACGTGGAACCAAGCGTTACTACGAGCCACGTGACGACTCCGCTGACTCATCGGCCCGAGCAGCTAGCTTTCGTATGCCTCCGGAGGCACTCTTGGTTACGCATCTCCGGTTTTACGCCGGACATCCAGAAGAATATTATGGATGCTCCATTTGAGGGAGAAGTCTTGTTTGGTAATCCTTCGGAGAAGATTATTACCAGACTTCAAGAGGCCGGGAAGGCGGTAAGGTCGGTTCAAGCCATGTACCGGCCCAGGCTTAGTTCCTTTCGTAAGAACCAAAGCCGATTTCATGGGCGGATGCAGAGGCAGCAGTCCTGCTCCGCTACACATCAGAGGGGCTCCGGCTTCCATAGAGCCCAGGAAACAGCCCGCCAGCGAGCCAGCGTGCTCTAAGCCAGCCAGCCAGCGGGCCCATCTGCCGCCACAGCCTGGACTCCTTTCCGCCCCCGCCTTCAGGATCAACGGGAAATCATGGTTGGGGTCGATTACAGTCTCCTGCGGGATGGTAGGCTATTACCACCGACAGGTGGGTTCTTCAGTTGGTCAGTCGAGGCCACTATATAGAATTCGCAGAAAAGCCACCCTCGAGGCCTCCTTTGCTCTCCCGGTATCTGGGTCAGCACAAAGCTCTGATCTGGCAAGAAGTACTCGCGCTCCTGCAGAAGGGAGTGATAGAGTACGTCCCGGGGAACCAGAGAGGACAAGGATATTATTCCCACTTCTTCCTGGTTCCAAAGAAAACAGGGGACCTCCGTCCGATTCTGGACCTAAGCGACCTCAACGTGTTGGTCGCCTACAAGAGATTTCGCATGGTGACTCTTCCGGGTCTTATTCCCATGCTGAAACAGGACGCCTTTTTAGTGTCTCTAGACATGCAGGATGCATACCTTCATATCCCTATAACTCAGGTGCACAAGAGGTTCCTGCACTTCGAGTTTCTCGACCACCACCTTCACTTCCGAGCCCTTCCATTCGGACTGTCATCTGCACCAAGGGTCTTTACCAAGTGCATGGCAGTCGTGGCAACGTCTCTGAGGAGACAGGGCGATTATGTGTTCCCGTACCTGGACGATTGGCTTCTCATGGCCGCCTCCAGAGGCGTTGTTTTCATGGTCCAGAGCACCCAGGACCTGTTCCGATCTCTGGGCATCCTAATAAACTACTAGAAGTCTCTCCTGGTACCGTCGCAGAAACTGCAGTTTATAGGTGCAGTACTGGACACTGTTCAGGGAAGAGCTTTTCTTCCAGACGACAGAGCGGAGCGCATCAGATCCCTCATCAGGGAGTTATCGTCGAACAAGACCGCCTCTGCCAGGTCGGTCCTTCGCTTGCTCGGACATATGGCTGCGGCCATTCCTACTGTCCCTTTCGCAAGGCTCCACATGCGGGTAACTCAGTGGATGCTCAAGGTGCAATGGGACCAAAGGCAAGACCACTTGCAGCATCCGGTCAGGATCACGAATACCGTGATTCGAGACTGGCAGTGGTGGCTAGTCCCAGGGTTGCTCTCCATGAGCGTCCCATTCGTAGCGCCATCCCTGGAGGTAACCCTCACCACAGACACCTCAGGTCTAGGGTGGGGGGCACACCTGGACGGGGTAAAGTCCCAGGGTACGTGGACCCCAATGGAAGCTCATCTCCATATCAACGTATTAGAGATGAGGGCGGTTCTCTATGCCCTGCAGGCCTTTCAGTCAGTTATCCCTCCGTGTACTCTTCTGCTTCAGACAGACAACATGGCGGTGATGTATTACCTCAACAAACAAGGAGGTGCACACTCTTACCCCCTTTGCAGGGAGGCCATGAGGGTGTGGGATTGGGTAATTGGACACGGCGCGAATCTAATCACTGTGCATGTACCCGGGGTGGACAACACGATTGCAGACGGTCTGAGTCTCTCCCAGGCCAGAGTCCACGAGTGGGAACTTCTTCAAGAGGTAGCAGAGGATCTGTTTCTTCGATGGGGAACTCCAGAACTAGACTTGTTCGCATCCCCATCCAACTCAAAACTGCCCAATTTTTGCTCGCTAGATCCAGGGCCTGGTGTTTTCTGGCGAGACGCGTTATCCCTCTCCTGAGCGAACAGATTCCTCTACGCTTTCCCTCCCTTCCCATTGATCCAGAGAGTTCTTCTCAAACTGCGCAGGGAGCACGCAATCATGATCCTGGTGGCCCCGTTCTGGCCCAGACAGATCTGGTTCCCTTTGCTGATGCAACTATCCTGGAACCCCGCCCCTGCTGGCTCAGCTCCCATCTCCTGTCTCAGGAGAAAGGTTCACTAGTCCACCTGGACTTACATTCACTGAACCTGCATGCTTGGCTCCTAGAGCATAGCCATCTTGCGTCCTGGTCTCGCAAGAGGTTGCAAGTTCTTTCTGCAGCCAGAAAGCAAGCACTTGTTCACGCGACGCCATGAAATGGCGCCTGCCTTTGGTTTTATGGTCGCGAGCCCGCGATTTTCCCTTAGGTTGTCCTGTGGGAGTAGTACTGACTATCTGCTGTCCCTCTTTCATTCGGGTCTAGCCTACCTCTATTAAGGTGCACCTTTGTGCCATTTCTGCCTACCACCTTCCGTGGACATCGTACAGTGGCTCAATTAGGACGCTTCGAATTTCTGAGAGGGGTGTTACACCTTAGGCCTCCAATTAGGGATCCTGTGCTTCCATGGGATTTGCTCTTTGTCCTGGAACAGCTCACTCCCCCTTTGAACCCGCCGCGGACAGCGAGCTACGTTTTCTGTCGTGGAAAACGTTATTTTTGGTTGCTGTTACTTCAGCGAGAAGAATTTCTGACCTTCATGCTCTCATGTGCAAAGAGCCTTATTTAGTTTTCCACCGGGACAGAGTATCCCTGAGGACGAACCCTAAATTTTTGCCTAAGGTGGTCTCTTCACTCACCCTAAATCAGGACATTGATCTACCAGTCTACTTCCCGAGTTATTCGAATAGAGGAGAGGCTCTGCTCCACACCTGGATGTTCACGCGAGCCTGAGGTATTACCTCAACAGAACTAAACCTTTCCGTAGTTCTGAACAACTTTTCGTTTCCTTCTCTGAGAGGATGTTGGGCCAATCTGTATCCAAACAGTCCCTGTCTCGCTGGCTTGTCCAGTTTATCTCATACTGTTATGATATCAAACAAAAGCCCCTCCCAGGAACAGTCCGGGGTCATTCTACTAGGGGTGTGGCCACCTCCTTTGCAGCACTCAGAAATGTCTCCACCTCTGCTATATGTGCTGCAGCCACTTGGAGCTCTGTGCATACCTTTATCAGGCATTATAGCCTGGACATCGCCTCTCGGCGAAGAGCCGGTTTTGGCCTGGCAGTGCTACAGGGTCTCCTGTCCTAGGTTCAGGACCTGGAAGTTACTTCCCTTTTCTCCTCCCGAATTTCTGGCGCTTACTGCTTGGGAATCAGTCCTAATGGTGTAACCTGCTGCAAGAGCTGTGTCTCGGTAAGATAGTACAGTTTCAGTAAGAACTTACCATAACAGTAGATCTTCGAGAACAGCTCTGCAGCAGGTACCTCCCGCCTCCTTCCCCTTGGAGGAGGCATGGCTTTGCCTTTTCTTTTAGGGATTTTCTCCTTATTATCTTCTGACAATGGATCCTCGGTCTCCCATTCTGATGTCATCCTGTGGCGAGAGTCTCCGTGGCGGGAGGCTGGGGAATCTGGCGGGACCGCCCCTTATGTCTCACGCCTGGACGTGGTAGGGGACCCGGCGTGGTCCTCGTGAAGATAGCTAGCTAGAATTTTTCCTGGGTCCTGACGCCTGCCGGCTTCAGTCCTAATGGTGTAACCTGCTGCAAGAGCTGTTCTCGAAGATCTACTGTTACAGTAAGTTCTTACGTAACTGTACTTTTCTTCTAACAATATTTTTTGCCTCTATTTAGTTCTTTGTATGTTATCATTTATTGCAGCTTATTGACTTTAATATGTTGTGCTTTTTGCTGTGTCACATTACATCACTACATGCTTATTGTACATTACAAATGTCTTGACCCACTGTTTGTTTTGTGCCTGAAAAGTAGTCATGTATTGTCTACTGCACCTGGTTAGCAAAAACGAAAGGAATACATTTTTTTTTTAAATATTGTATTTATTTCCCCTCCCACCTGACAGCTTCCTTCTCCACTCTTGAGTTTCAGACATCTGAGCTTCTACTGCCCGCCAGTCTCACATATCGCCCCCAACCTGCCATCCCAGACCTCAGCCCCCCCAGGGCCTGCCAGGGGGAACTTCTTAGCTTCCCACAACATCGTTGAGGAAGGGTGACTTTCAGGACTGTAGCATGGGGTGGGTTGGGTGGTGCCATCATGAACACTGCTAGCAGACTTTTTCACTGTTTCTCGTACTTGCTCACCTCCTGTGTTGCTACAGACACCCAACACACTGCTTGTTGATGGTGGAGGCACGATGTTGTGTCACCCATAATGTCCCATTCCACCACCAAGTTTCCCTAGGTGGTGCTCAAACAGTGAGGCCACTACCCCTCCTTGTGGAGACTGAGAACACAGTCAACAGTAAACTCAAGGCTCCACAGGCCCAGAGTAGTTGGCGCATATACCTGGTGTGCACCGGATGGCAGCAGGCAGATCGGCTGATATGATGGTCGGCGCTGGTCTTTCATGATTAAATAACATATTACAAAGGTAACAAAAATGTTACTTCATGCTAAAAGCCCTAACCAGATGTTTCTGCAGCAACTGCTGTCATTTTAGTGGTATCATATGTTTCCCTTAAAAGCGGCAGCAGTTGTTAGTAGGCCAAAATGTTCATCATATTTCTTTTCTTTTTTTTAGGAGTAATGTATTTCTGACTTTCTTAGATTCATAATCAGTGTAGTTTTATTTCTCACAGATATTTATTGTTTTAAATATATATTTTCTTCATTTTGCAACGATATGTGTACAAATCAGCCTCCTAAGAACATCAGTTATTACAATGTGCTTATGATAAACACCTGCAGTTGGCAATTAGTATGTAAAACATATCCTTCAGTATCTAGCACTGGAGGGCAAACACTACTTAATTAAACAAATATAATATTACAGCATTGAACCATGGCACTGTAGCCCATCAGCACATGGTATTAGGAGAAATACTCTGCAAGCAGCCTTTGGCATGTACAAGCACCAGCCCCAAACAGCTTTGGGTGCCATTCTGGTCCACAGCTCACCAACACATCTGCCTTTTCAGGGTGCACTGAAGAAACACCTCTCTGTATCCTCTGCCTGTAACTGCACCTAAATACTGTTCTTACCTTGTTAACAGCACTTGTGCTTTCTGCTGGACCCTCTGCTGTTGTCTGTGTCCTCTCAGATTCTCCCACTGGTCATAACATAATATTACTGTAGTAACTGAGGATTGTTTATCCCCCGCTGAGTTTCCCTTGTGCGCATGCCCCAGCAGCAGCGCTTCCTTCATGCTGGACGCTGCCACTCAGCGATAAGTTAATGTAAAATAAAAAGAAGTAAAGGGGCACTTCAGTCTGTAAAATTAAGAATTTTAACAAAATAAATAAAAAAAAAGTAAGGAAAACCTTTCCCTTTGGCAGCCGCTTCCCTAGTGCATGAATGCTCTGAAACCTGACCGGACCACACAGGGAGGATGTCTTTTTATTTTATATAGACACCGTGTCGTAAAAAAGATACCCAGCAATTATATAAAATAAAAAAGGAGTGGTATGTTAACTCGAGATTTTACACACACCCCTCAGTGTTGAATGCTTAAATAAACCCCTCGAGCTTCACTCTTGGGGTTTATGTACCCAACATCTCGGGGCGTATATAAAATCTCGTTAAACCCCACCTCATGCATTATTCTATATATAATTTTCGGTATATTGCTGTACATTTTGATATAAGCTGCTATATAAGAAAAAGGCCACGACAGGTTGTGTATTACAGGATTTTAATGCACACACCAGGGGTGTAGTAAGGTATGAGGCTGGAGGCCGAGTGTCCTTACGCCCCTAGGAGGTACATTAAAATCTTAGGATGCACACCCTGGAGGGGCTTATTACACTTATAAAATGGCCCAAGTAGATTGTTGGTGGAGGAAAATAAGATTTGATACCTGTCCATGCATTTATAGAGAATTCATACACAGTCCGGTGATGTCGCTTAACCAATGAAATTTCTCGATTTTTCTTGCCATTCTATAAACTGTAACTAACCAGAATTATAGGGCAACATTAGCATTAGTGCAGTACAAATAAAGAGGTCAGGGTGGCAGGGAGACACAGCACAAGCTCAGATGCCAGTTTCCCAGTTCAAAAGCTGACCACAAAATAAGAAGTCCATGTTCTCCTACCCCTCTGCTGCCATTTCTGCAACATGCTTAAGATCAAACCTCTTCATAGAATTACATGTAATAATCTGGCAGCCAAGATCCTGATGAGAAAAAACAGCCCCCAAACTCAGGACTGGAGTACAAGCATAATGGAAACAAATGACTATTTGAAACATATGTAAAGCACAATAAAGGGGGCACGCTCTCTCACTGTATCTGATACACTGTATATGCATAGCGGCTGCAGATAAGGCCATCACAAGGAGACGACTGCAGGTGGAAGCACCTACTGTTAAGGAATGGATAGGAATAGTGGAAGAGATAGTTGAAATGGAAAGACCCGCTTACCAGGTACAGGATAGAATGGAAAAATATGTGGAGAGACGGACCAGATGGCATATTACATTAGGTGGAACACCAGCCTCAGATGAGGAAGAAGAGGGTAAATAGGTGGCATCACAATAACACAGATACAACAGATAGTTTGAAGGGAATGTCAGTACTGGCTTTTTTGGGGGGGGGGGCACTCTTTGTTAAGCATAGAGGGGATCCCTCCCTATCATTGCCAGCTGGAGATCTTTACTGCATAGTACTGTGAAACTATACAGAACTGATGCCTCAAGCCGGCCCGGTGGTGCTGAGGGTTGAGGCGCTGGACGCCACACCTCGCTCCACGCCGGCGACCCGGGTTCAGGAGAGGACTCGGGTCGCTGGTGGGCCGGCCGGGGGGAGTTAGGCTTGAGCGTCCCATGACAGCTCGCCTACTCCGGGGAGGGTTAAGGCTATAGCCCCAACACTTGCCTGACTCCAAGCGGAGGCTCGGAGTACTGCAAGCCCCAAATGTTAAGGGGAAGGGCTGCCGACATACAGCGTGATGTTGGCGCTCTGCGCCTTGACGTCAGGGGTCCTACGTTGTAGGGGGTGAGAGAAAAGCGGAAAAACGCCTGCCGCCGCCGGGAAGATGGAGCCCCGATGTGCCCCAAAGGCCTGGCTGGCCCCCGACCGAAGGAAAGCTGATTGTTGGGGGTGGGGTTTGCCCATCCCCGCCTGGGGTAAACTGAAGCTCCATGGGGTTCCTGTGGGGTCATACGTGGCAGGGTGGAAGGCAGAGGGATGTTTACCTTGGGGCTCCTGAAGGGTAGGGATGGCAGACAGGAAGGGTAAATAGTAATTTCGAAAAGAACTGATGCCTCAACTGTTTGTAGTTGTAGTATGTTGCTCTTTCTTTTACGTGACGAGAAAAAGTCAGGAATCCCAAATTGTTAGGCAGACTATTGTAACCGTGCAGATATGTATATTGCCTCTTGTACACAGCCTTTTTGGAAGACTGGAATGTAATGTATTTTTCCTGAATAAAGTAAGTATTAAATAAAAAGGAACATAAGTGTGTCAAAGTTTGTCAGTCAGTCGTTTTCTTCCTTGGTGTCTTCAGAGTCCTTACCTCACTTCTTCACCATTTGAGCTGCCCACTGTCCTGCAGTGATAGGATCAGTGAACACAAATACCTGATGGGGCTTGCAGTGTGCAGTCTTGCAGAAAAAGTATGTGTGGAATATTGAGATGCCAAAGCCAGGAGTGTTCAAATCAAAACTTTTATTACTTGCCCAGCCATAACTAGCTGACTTTTTCGCTGGCTCCATTAATAAGACCTCCAACCTGGTGTTGGAACCGGTTGGATGGTCCGATCACCACACTGTAAGGTTCAATCTCTTGGCTCCCCTTATAGGCCTGCCCTGTGGAGATGGTCTGATACTGCCCTTTGCAGGAGTGACCCCAGAAGGCCTCTAGCAGAGTTAGACCTACTAGGAATGCTAGGTGCAAGCGAGGGTCCAGAGAACCTGCTCCAGGCTTATAATCGAGCGGTGATGGGGGCTCTGGATACCCTGGCTGCTGTCCGTGTTCACCCCTCACTCTTTGCCCTCGGGTCCCCTGGTTTGATGGGGCCTTGAGGAGTTGAGACAAGCTGGACAAAGGCTAGAACATGGCTGGCGAGATCCGCCCTGGAAGCCGATAGACTTAGACTGATGGAACATTATGGAGACTGTCAGTCGGCAATCTCTTGTATGAAGGCATAATTCCTGTCCAGGGAGATTGCTGCAGCTCAGATCCGACAAGCTCAGCTCTTTCAAACTGTAGACAGACTGTGCAGTCCAGCCTGTCTGCAAATTTGGAGAGCATTTCCTCAAGCTCAGTGTGAGGAGTTTGCTCGCCTCTTTGCTGATAAGGTTGCCAACATCAGATCAGAGATTTGCTCAGCATGCTCTATGGGGGTAGTGGTGGTCGGAGTGAGGTCGCTACCCCTCCGTTTTGTTGGATGGAGTTCAATCAGCCAGAGATCACGGATATTATGCTTATTCTGCAGGGCATGCAGTCAGCTACCTGTGGTTTAGATCCTGGCCCAACTCGCCTTTTAGTAGGGTGTGTGGATGTTATCGGCCCAGTTCTAGCAGAATTAATCTGGTGCTCACTTGAGACGGGTGAGTTTCCTAACCCCTGAAGGAGGTGGTGGTAACAGCCCTTCTCAAGAAATCTTTTCTTGACCCAGATTGTCCTGCCAACTACAGACCAGTCTCTAACCTCCCTTTATAGAGAAGGTTATTGAGAAAGTCATTGTGCTGCAGCTGGAGAACCATCTACCATCCATAACATCTGCAGTCTTCTCCAGGTCGGATTGTAAGAGAGATAGCACGAGACTGCTCTGGTTCGGTACTGATGAGTTCCTGATTGTGAGTGACCAGAAATGCTTGTTCCATCTTGGTGCTTCTTGATCTCTTATCAACCTTTGACATGGTGGACCATGGGGTGCTGCTGGAGTGCTTGCGGGTCATCTGTGGCTTGTCTGATACGGGCCTTAGATGGTTTCACTCCTTCCTCACTGGCAGGTTGCAGAGAATGGTATTGGAGACTTGTTCCTCTGATTCATTCTCTCTGCCATGTGGGGTCCCGCAGGGCTCCGTGCTGTCCCTCATGTTTTTCGCGTTGTATATGCTCCCATTAGGAGACATTGTGAGGTGGTATGGGCAGAGTTTTCACTGCTATGTAGATGATACTCAGCTCTGCCTATCCTTTGTGCCCGACCAGGATAGTGCACTCTGTGTTTAACAACTGTCTCACGGAAATCCAGGATTAGATGAATACCAGCTGGCTGAAACTCATTTCTGACAAGAGTGAGGTGTTGGTAGTAGAACCGGGTCGCCAGATAGAGGGGTCAGTGGCGGAAGGGCTCTCTCTGGGTTTTGGCTTGGGGTGCCCAGTTGCTGACCTCTGAATGGGTGCGAATCTGGGGTGATACTTGACGATGGGCTGACGCTTCATTCTCAGATGTTGACTTTGGTCAGGTCCTCTTTTTACCATCTGAGGAACATCACCTGGATTAAGCAACTTGTTCCATTCTGTGACCTTCCAACTCTAGTCCATGCCTTTGTGACCTCATGCCTGGATCACTGTAACTCCCTGTACCTAGGCTTCCAGAGGTTGATATCTGCTGCCTACAGCTGATGCAGAACGCTGTGGCCAGGTTGTTGTCTGGATCAACTGGATCCAGTCACATTACACCTCTGCTGCGTGAACTGCCAGTTCAGTGGCAGATCACCTTTAAGGTCGGCTTGCTAACCTTTAAAGCCCTACACGGACAGGGTCCGAGTTATCCGCAAGATCTTCTGAATCCTTACTGTCCCCTCCGACCGCTCCACTCAGCCAACGAGGGATTGCTGGAGATTCCCAGAGTATGGTTAAAAACTTCTGGAGTGCGGGCGTTTGCATTTGCTGCCCCCTATGCTGTGGAATTTTCTACCTGGCCAGATACGAGAGTACCTGACGATATGGGGAGCTTCAAAACCACATTGAAAACACATCTTTTGGACTTGCTTTTATGGAATGTATTTAAACTGGTGAGGATTAATATGTTATTATTTTAATTATATTTATTGGTTTTAAGATGGGGTTAGGAATTAGAATGTTTTTGTGTTTTTAGAATTCCTACCAATTTTAAATTGTTTATTCTTATACAGCGCTTTGGTACATTGTGAATTGCGCTTAATATATAAGGATTATTATTATTATTATTATTAGTTACAATGAAATTAGCTTTGTTTTGGTACTTGCCCTTCAGTGAAATATATTTGCCCCAGACAGGGGCAATGGGATTTAACACCCTGGCCAAAGCACACACTGGACCCCTCAAACTTCTTTCAGCATTGGTGGGTGGATCTCCATCTAAGCCCAGCTGTAGCAGATTTGCCTCCATCTTTGTATACCTCCACCTGCCCCTGGTTCCAATTCTGCTTCACCATCTTGAATTAAAGTCTCCCCAACCGAGTAAAGTAATATTTTTTGTAAAAGTTAATTTGTAAAAGTTTGAAATTAGAACTATGCAGAATTTGTAGCAGGAGCTGAAGTTCCATGATGATGTCTTTGCTCGGGCTCCACTGCACCCCCAGTGTCCTCTCCGATATTTATAAAACAGCTTTTATGACTAATTTCATAATCAATGACTCAAGTCATTAAAGATGACCGCCTCTAGCAAGTTTAGAAAATCCTTTACCTGGGGGGTACTTTTTGACTTTACATGCTGGAGTCGTACTGTCAATTTTCTAAGAGGGTATGAGTAAAAGTTTTTAAACGTGAACGGCACAGCACTCCACCACAAATTTTTATTTTTTTCAGAGTGGGTGTGGCAAGAGAGAATGACCATTTAAGAATTTCAAAACTCCATATCTCAGTTCAAGAATGAAAAACATTGAAAAGACAAAAAATGACTATATTGATGTGTTTGGCAGATATACAGTATTAACCGAAATCGATATGATGAAAATATGTTCCAGAATAAAACATCGCTGTTTAACATCAAGCCATTGATCTCTTAAAATGCTTTTCTTTTGTTTTGTGAACTTCTAACATTCAAGCAAAACAGCTCTGGAAGTTCGAAATGGCCCTAAAAAACAAACAAAAAAAAAGTCTCTATGCTATTTGTTAAAAGCCGGTCGTCAGGTTATGTTTGTGTAGCACAATAAGGAGAAGTAATTGAATCAGTATATCAGAAAAGGGGCATGCTGGATGGAAAGCCGGGCGGCGTAATTGGAAAAGAGAAATTGCGGGGACTGACGTCCTGGCAACATTCATTTTAGTTAGGGACAGCAAATTAAAGATTGTTCTTTTCTCAATGCTTAATTATTTGAGGAAATTGAAATGTTTAATGTAGTGTGAATCCCACCAAAAGGGAAGAAAAAGCACAGTTCTGATGTGAACAGTTCCAAGTCTTTTATAAATAACAGCTGCCGTAAAAAAAATAACACAACCGAAAAACACACATCAGGAGAGATTGTTTCTGAGGTTTTATTTAGGCGCCATGTCAGGCGTGCTTTGAATTGTCTATTCCTTCTTGTTAAGGACAAGATGATCATTATGGGTGCTCGGGAATTCAAGAAGCTGGCTCTTGCACACCTGAGACGGTTGCCACTACCAAGTCAGTTATGGGTTGATGTACCCTGCCTGTGATATTGGTCCTCGCACCTCAACCAAAGGTTTAGCATATTAAAGGTCAGAGGTCCGTGGGCCTGCTTTGGTCCAAGACCAATACAGTAAAAGAACGTTCCTCTTGATTGACACCGTCTGCACACTTCCCATACTCAATCTCCCCATGAGTTCGTGAAAGTCAGCAGTCTTGGAAATTTTTTTTTTTTACCCTCTGTGCCCTTTTGAACCAGCACACAAGAAATGAGGCACAGGTTAGATGCTAACACCCCTTCCTTTGACGAACAGCATGCATAAATTCTCTTTGTATTTGGAGTGGACAAAATACTTGCCATTGTCTGCATATTTTATAGGATTAGATGGGAACTACTTTTAGCCCTTTTTACCCCCTCCCAGTTCTGTACACTGTAAAAACTGCATGAACTGAGGTAGCCTCAGAGGCCTGGTGGTAGTGCAGAGGTGTGTGCCAACCCAGAGGTGTGTTGGTAGCCCAGAGGTGTGGTGCCAGCCTAGAGGTGTGTTGGTAGCCCAGAGCTGGGGTGCCAACCCAGAGGTGTGTTGGTAGCCCAGTGTTGGGGTGGTAACTCTGAGGTGCAGTGCCATTCCAGAGGCATTGTGGTAACCTGCAGCGTGTTGGTTGCCCAGAGGCATGGCAGTAGCTAGGAGGCATTGTGGTAGCCTGAGATGTGGTGGTAACCTAGAGAGGTGGTGCCAGCCCAGAGATGTAGTAGTGGTCCAGGGGTGTGGTGATAGCTCAGCGATGTGGAGCCATTCCAGAGACACTGTGGTATCCTGGAGGTGGTGGTATCCGGATGCACTGTGGTATCCTGGAGGCATGGTAGCCCAAAGGCGTTGTAGGTAGCTGGAGGTGTAATTCCTGCTCAGGAGTGTGGCGGTAGCTCAGACACCCTTGGGCAACATGTTTTGCTGCAGCATGGGAGGCCCCAGATTCTGGTGCAACACTGAGTCTCTTAATGCCCCAAGCCTGATGAGGAGTGAGTCCATCATGATGCATTTTTGGTCGGGGGTAGTCTTCGCATGCTACTCAACAGCACCCTCTGTATCTCCTTCTGGACTTGTCAGTTTCAGCGAAGTCCACCAGCTCATGACTTTTACAGCTGAGAAACGGTACAAGTGGGGGGAGGGAGCACCACAGAATGGAAGGGTAGACTGGTGTAGAGGACAAAAGCATAGATTAAATGAAATTTGAAGGGAAAAAAAACCCTGCCTGAACTGACTTTGCTGTTTGCTACTTGACTTCACGTTAAAGGACAACTACACCCAAAACTTGAAAAAAGATATGTTGTGCAGAGTGTTTTAATTTGTATGTGAAGTTCTAGTGTTTCCTTCCCTCTGACTGGTATTAGGAGTTTTTCCCAAATTAGCTTGCTAGCATACCTCTCAACTGTACCACACATGCAGAACATTCCCCATTTTACTTTTAAAAGCTCCATGTTCCACATTGTGAGGACTTGTTCCACATTCAAAGTCAACACTTTAAAGCAAAAATCCATAGTAAATAATGGAAAAAATAAATTATTCAATTAATAACAGACTTTCTGAACATAAATGCAACATTTTAACAGTGTTTTGAGCCTCTTAGGTAAAGATTTGATTAAGTGTTCCACATTTTGCTCATTTGTTCCACATTTTGACAGGCAATGTTCCACATTTACGGGACAAAAGGTTGAAAGGTATGCTTGCTAGCTTTATGCTAGTTTTACGACCCCTGGGGATCTTCATACCTGATAGTGTAATTGTATTTCTTGTTCCCACAGTGCATCTTGTCTCACATGACTGTGATGTAAGAGAGACCCAACATTCAGCACACACGTGCCAAACAAACTAAATATCTTGGAAGCTTTACAAGCTGCACAAAAATACCAGCAACAAAGTTTTCAGGACAGTAAAACCTTTAGGATGAGGGTGGTCACCAAGCTGAATTCTACAGATTTTAAAATATAGCCATCTCTATTGTTGTGAACTGATTGTAATGCAATGCTTTCTGCTGGTTTATGGGCTCTGCTACATCACCATTACATGAAACAAGGTGCATTGTAGGACAAAGAAATGCAATAAACCTATTTGATATGGAGATATCCAGGGGTCGTAAAACTACCCTAAAGCTAGCAGGCTAATTTAGGAAAAACTCCTAATACCAGTCAGAGGGAAGGAAACACTAGAACTTTACTTACAAATTAAAACACTCTGCACAGCATATATTTTTTTCAAGTTTTGGGTGTAGTTTTCCTTTAAATACTTATGACTGCTGATGTTTTCAGTACTGTTAAAGTAGTACAGGTGTTACCTAATGCAACTGGCTAGCAATGAATCCACATAAAACAGAGCTGCTGCTTGCGGGACTGGATCGGCAGGTTTCTGCATAGAGATTTAACCTTAGGCTCCCCTTCCTTGATGGAGTTCAGCTGACGGCTGAAAGGATAGTTCAGAAGTTCGAGCAGCCCTTGATGAGAGGCCGCATTTGAATCTCAGGTGTCCTTTCTGCATGCTCCTTTCTGGGACCTGCTAACTGAGACTGCTGCTGCAGCCTTTCATCTCCTCGCATCTTGATTATTGCAATACATGCAGAAAGTCAGGGCTTTATTATTTTTATTTAACTGTCTTCCAAATCTATCTTTGGATCCAGCCGAACCTGCTAATTCTTTTATTTTTTTCTTTGGGATGCATTGTTTCATATTGGGTATACCATTATTTATATTTTACTTTTTATTCTTTTTTTTTTTTAACTTTATGCTTATTATTTTCAGCATTTTGACAAACAATACATCTCCTCACACAAAGCACCAACGTAGGAAATCGATAGCTAGTACAACCATTGGCTATCTATTAGGAAAATTGTGGATATCATTCTAAAATTGGATTCATGATCTTGTACAATAGGATCGAGGGGATCCAAGTATTTTCCTCTAAATAACATTTGCTAGCCGCTTCAGAGGTGAGATAATATCCATATAAGGGAGAATATCAAGGCACAAAAAACACAAGCACTTTCTTGCTGTTAACCTGTTAACAAAAACATTGAAAAAGTTAAGTTATCTCTGTTTACCTCCCTCTCCCATATGCTCAACCTTCCCAAATAATGTCTAGTTTACCTTTTCAATTGAACATCATTATAGAATATGTTAAACTTAGGTAACTGCCAATGAACTGTTTGCTTTAAAGTAACATACTAAAAGTACTAATGTTAAATCACACTACAGTCCTTCACTTGGTATTTGGAGAGAGCCTCCTTATTCATGTTGCAGTGTGTCAAATACCATGTGGAGAAGGATGTAGCCTCTCCACAGTCCGCATATCCCAAAAAGAGAAAAATCCAATGAGGAAGAGTTCCAAAACCCAAGTAAATTCAGCATTTAAATGTAACAGAATGTGATGACACTGCAGTAGTCATTAGCCCAATTTAATGCTCAAACTCAATTCAACCTTCATCCTCCGATTGCCTTTCACTTTCTCGCTTCTAGCACTGGCAGCGACTTCCACCGCCGGTTTTCTCGCAAGCCATCAGCCTGCACGCTGGGGTCTGAGAATTGCCAGTTTTCCCCCATAAGTTATACAGAGTCTAGCTAGGAGCAGGAATGAGTGGGCTATTCCTAGGGATCTGAGAAACTGCCTGACCGCATCAAATTTCTTGCTGGCGAGCCTGGTTTGGTACGATAAGTCGGAAGATTTTCACATCTGCAGCGTTTAGGGTAAGTGGGTATGCAGCTGTAGCTGTGCTGAGCACCACATCATGGACGGCCTCTGATCCAGAGGTTCGTAGCAGGACTGTACGAGGTTGCGTGGGGTCTTATGGTCAACACTAGGATTCACTGATATACAAACCTTAGTGAAGTCCATTGGAAATCTTCCCGCACAGAACTTGAGCTTTTCAACCATTCTTTTATATATAAAATAGATCAGTGCCCTCTCCACCTTCAGGGACTCTAACCAGTCTTAAGTTTCCAGCTCTTACTTCATTCTCAGTTGATTCAAGTCGGCCCTGTAACTGTGTGTTTTCGGGTCAGTGTTAGCCACGCTGCCTGTGTGAGGTCGTCAACCTCTTTCTTGTTCTACCATCGTCCCTATCAGTGTTTTAGTGGCCACATCAGTGGATCTCCAGCTTTGTTAATGTTCTCTCAGTTTTGGCAACCATTGCCTTCATGGTTTCCTCAATAGCATGCGGGGGAGGGTATCCCTCCTCCACTACTGGAGCCCTGCTGTACTCGTGGCATTTTCTGATTTTCCATCGGGCAGTTGTTGCTTCTGTTGCCCCTGTTAATTTTTTGCCGGCCGTCAGTAAAAGGTATGGTTCTGCTCCTTACTCTGTTAGGAAGTCAAATCTGTCGAACATCAAGGTATTTTGTTCTTTATTTATCATTTTTATAGTTTTGTTGAGCTCAAGGTGAGAGCGGTAACAGATATATCCTTACTGGAAGCTGGCTCTCTATTGTCCGCTTTTTAATTCTTGAGCGTTTGTGAGAATATGGTTACAGTGTTGCAAGAAACATTTGAATAAAAAAAAAAAAAATACAAGGATGCCGGGCCGTCAGCACAGTGGTAGTGGTACCACTCACAATGGCGGCAACCCGAGTTCGGGAATATAGGCGCAAGTCATTTGGGGCCAAACAGAGGAGGAGGATTGAGTGTCCCAGAGGATGCTGCCCTCTGGGAAAGATTCTTTCCTCTGCTGCGATACTGCCACCTGGGTGAATTCAGGTGCTGGTGCAGCTGGAGCTGGATGATGAGGGGAAGGCGGGGATGTCACTGACGTTGGTCAGCGGATATGTGCACAGCGTATGTGGGTGCTCCTTGTCTTGATGTCCTTGTAACCGATGTCCTCAAGGGCTGGGAGAAAAAATGGAAAAAGCATGGCCCCAACACCTTTGTGATGAAGGCCCCAGTATAGCCAGGTCCCCACCTCCCCAGCACACCGACTCCACCTGACTAAACTAGCAGCAGCTCGAGGGTATGTTCCCTACCCCGACCTGGCCTAAGGGGTATAGCCAAGGCTCCATGGAGGTAAATGGCCATAACTGGGGGAGGCTGGGGTATTGGGAGGTGCCTAGAGGTCCTGAGAATAAGGAGGGGCTGAAAAGAAGGGGGGGGCAGAAACAGAAATAAAAAAAAATACAAGAGGCTCGGTCTGTGGCACGCGTGTGGTGGGGAAGCACTCTGGCAGTGCTGGTGATCTGGATTCAGGCCCTGGCCTGGAACATCAGGAGTGGAAGCTGACATGGTGGGCCTCCCAGGAGGGTGTGTTGAGCTGAATCCTAGTCGTGGCCTGGAGATGTGTCCTTGGCCCCACCAGATGCCTCCCCCAGGATGTCCCTGCATGTACATGCTTGGCAGGCGAGCCCTAGAACAGGAAAAACCAGCCAACGCCGATCTAGATGAATGCCTCCAGGAGTCCCTTCCATACCACCCAGCCCAGCAGCACATCTGTCTTGCCCCCTCCCTCCCCGAATGTCCTCTCCACCTTGAGAAAGCACTTCTCCCTGGTGGCAGCAGGGAAAACCCCGGCGGGGACAAGCTAGGCAACACAGGGAGGCAAAGAATCCACGGATGCCTGGAGGTGGGACTTGAGAGTGGATTTTGAGCTCAGAGGGCAACGAAAGTATCAACTGAACATCCTGAAGAAACAGCTAGTGGTGGCTATGAAGGAGCATAAAGATAAGAGTTAAAAAAAAAATGCAAAACAAGATGACAGTCACATGCTGATTGAGAGTCTGCAACCACCTCAGAGGTGGTGTGCGACCTTAACAGTAGAGCTTAGCTTCCTCCAGCCTGGGGTGAAGACAGTAGAGCTGAAAAGTGATTTACTGTCCTTTTCTATGACTGTCACGAACACTGCTTCCAAACCACCAAGGCCATCCGTGACCTCTGGTGTCAGGCAGAGCTAACAAGGATTCCCTGTTGCGTAGTATTCATTTCAGAGCTACAGCAGTGTTTAGAGTAAGTCCTGGCCTTCAGTCAAACCCACAGCATCCCAGTTCAGTCCAAAGGCACCTCTGCAAACCACTACACTAATCAGCTGATTACAAGGTGTTTGGGGTCTAGTAATGTATTGTAGTTTGTATTCTGTTAAATGATTAAGTTGAAATCACCTCGGTGCCAACCTCTTAGCACAGTGGCTGGACTGCAGTGCATGACATTTGCTACCTGTGTTTGGGAATGGGCACAGGGCGCCGATGGGTCGGGGGGAAGACATTTGAGAGTCCTAAAGAATGACTGTCTCCTGAGAGAGAGAGAGAGAGAGATGCTATCTGCACCTGCTGCAAGAATGTCACCTGGGGGCCCACAAGTGGAGTTTGTTAGTTTGAACAGCATGGGGTGGAGAGACGCTTGGCTTTAGTGTGCCAGCTGTGCTTTTTGGGTGCTTGCAGCATTCTCAGTTACAGCTAGTGTGACAGTGGGTAATAGAAGAGAGGGAAAACCCCAGCTTAGCAGGGTGACGCATCGATATGTTCATGCCACGTACCATCTGTCTGCCCAGCATGAGAGATCCCTACCACTGATGTTTGAGTGCTCCAGTGGGGGAGTCACCAGCCCTAGATGCCCTACCATAGAGGGAATCCTGCAGGGAAGGCAGTGGACCGCCGATGGTGACAGGTTGGGTGACGAGGCTGGATGGTTGCCAGAGAGCTGATGGAAGCCATCACTGGTCAGTGGGAGGCTAAAGGTGCTTGGAGGTTACAGCAATTTAAGCTGGGTTTATTTTGTTTGTTTTTTACACGTTTTATTTTTCTGCTGACTGATTTCCAAAGTTGTGTTGGTCTGAGTAGAAACCATATGACATGCAGAGTGCCTGACTGAGATGGAAAGCCGATGTCGGTCAGAAGGGTAAAGAAACCTTAAAGAAACTAAAGCTATAGAAGCAAAGGAGTAGGCTTAGACTGCAATAAAGGGAGAACAAGGGGACAACCCTGGAATGCCGTGGACGTGGAGGTGGCGAAAAAAACAGGATCAGAAAGGCATCATTCAAGAACGTTGTTTACCATGACAACAGTAGCAAGAGGCAGGAAAAAAAAGTTGAGTATAGACCTAGGGCAAAGCAGTTACAGGCAAGGTCCTTGGTATTCAGTGGTTCTATGGCTGCTGAACGGGCCGTGGAACTGGGCTCCTTCCACAGAATTTACCATTTGCTGTGATTTTCCTTTTTTGAGTTTAATTGTTTATACCCACTTCCTGTCACCAGTGGCCATCTCTCAGGAGCTCCAAGTATGCACCACTCCTCTGCACCTCCTGCCTCTGGCTGCTGACCTTCAAGGGACCATGACTTACCCCCCAGGCAGGGTCAGATTGAGGGATTTTCTCCCGAGTAGTGTGTTTGTCAGGGGATGCTGCAGTGGAGATGTGAGGGAACCAGATGTACCGGGGTCAGTGGCTGAAAGTGCTGGGGTCATTTTTTTCATTTTTGCCCAGACTCGGGGGACGTTGCGAATGAGGACATCATGGGTGTGCACGTGTAATGTGTGCTGTTGCACTGACGTCTGCGACGTCCCTACTTACCCGCCTTCCAGCTGCATTACCATCACAGCAGAAGACAGTACCCTCCCTCCCTGGAGGACAACTGTCCCTGGGGCGCACAATCCTTCTCCCCCTGCTGGCCCCCAACAATCTTGACTGGTTCCTGAACCGGGGTCGTTGGCATCATGAGCGATAGCCCTGCCACTGCGCTGCCGGCTTATTTGTGGTGATTTTCAATTAAAAAAATGACTAGTTTTCCACAATTCTGAGGTTGTTTCATCTCTTTATTTGTCTGAAGTCCCTCCCCCATGCTTAATACAGTACAGCTCACTTAAACTCATACCTCTTAACCCTTACCGGGCTGCAGACTGATATATCGGTCCAGAACTCTAATACATTCTAATTCTGTCAGCAGTCTAAGGGTTAAACATATAGCCCACTTTGGTGCATACATTTCTAATGTCCCAGTTCCATTTATATCTACTTCGTGTTAATTTGACCTGTTAAATACACTTAAGATCCTGTTTAAATGCATAGCTCCAGCCCCATAGGACATTGATCTACCTGGTACTTTATGACCTGAATAGTTTAGTCATTAATAGCTACTGGTAAGTGTTTACTGCAGTGACAGTGAAGCACACAGTCGCTGCTAGGTGCATTACACTACAGGATCTGTACCACTGTAAGTGGTGCAAGTTCCACTTGTGCAGATCCTGATGTGTAAACACCTGCCAGAGCATGCAACACAGAGATCCCTGTTTTGTTGTGATGGGGTACAGGTGCAGGCATTTTTTTTTTTGGCGGCGTGTAAACATGCTACTCTGCCTGTACCGGCATGTCCCCGCGATACCCCATGCCGGGCCAACAGACCTCCGATCTGACAGCTCACCTCGCGCTAGGCCAACAGTCCCCCAATCTGATAGATCACCTGCTAAGGGCAACAAGCTTCCTAACCTGACAGTGTTTAGCAAAAAATACCTTAAACCTTTCACAGATGCCGGCCCGGTGGCGCTGAGGGTTGAGGCGCTGGATGCCACACCTTGTGCTGCGCCGGCGACCTGAGTTCGAGAATGGACTTAGGTCACCGGGGGCTGGCAGGGGGAAGGAAGGATTGAGCGTCCTATGACGGCTCTCCTTCCTTCAAGGTGGGTTAGGGATATGCGCCGCACTGCAGTGACACCCAGCGGAGGCTGGGTGTTCGGCAGGTGCAGGCATTAACATGGGGGGGGGAGCCAGCAGACGTCTGCATGTCCGTGCATTGACGTCACTGCACGTCGGGCTCTCTAGAGGAAAGGAGGAAAAACATCTCAAAAAAATCCTCCTAGATGATGTCCGCCATTGCCTGCTTCACCACCCACCGACTAGGAAGGGCAGACTCTGCTGTGCGCCTTCGATCCACTCAAGGGATAGAGGGAGGGTTAGGAGGGTTCCCTCCTCGCCCATGGGAGGCAGTCCAGGCCATCAATTCACCCGAGGATTCGCGAGTGTGTGGCACTCTAGGAGCAGACCCGAGGCAGCTCCTGAGGGTTGGAGAAGCAGAGCACCTTGGTGGCCTGAAGGAGTGGAGGTTAGAGACAGAGGCGAGAAAAATAGAAAGTTAAAAAAAAAAAAAACTTCACAAAGCTTTCTCCTCGCAGTCACTCCATACAAAACTGCAAATGGGAGGCATTTGTCAAACCTGTCTGATGTGCTGCTGAAGTTGAAAGACGGAAGCGCAGTGACAGTTTTCTATTTTGGTGCTGCAAACAATTTGTTCACCTGAATTGCAGTGCAAAATGCCAGATACATGCTGGCACTGATGCAGGGGCTGGTAGTGTAAATGTGAGTTTGTATTACAGCGGTGGAGCAGCAAATAAAACACCTACGCAATGCAAGGTAACGTAAACACACCTCTTGTCAGTTACAATCGTGAACCTGAGCAAGACAATGGAGTCCCAGTGAGGTGCCTTAATAAAGAGCTCATTTTAACAATGTAAATGCAAGCGGTCTGTGGTGGTGCAGAGGGCTGAGGCGTCAGTGCCTTACCTCACACCACACAGCGACCTGGGGTGGGGAGTGAGCTTGGGTTGCTGGAGGTTGGCCAGAGGAGAGAGGATTGAGCGTCTGGCGGACATACTCTCTCTGGGAGGGGGTGGGTCGTGGATCCCCTGCATCAGTGACACAACAGGAGGCATGCTGTGCAACAGCTTGGCCACAAGAAGTATCGGGGAGGCGACGGCAGACATCCATTGAAGAAGTGCAGGAGCGCGCTTGTATCTGCATGGGATGTCATTGCATGTCCACACCTCCGGGGGGGCGAACACAGGAAACACCCCACTGGCTGGGAGGAAGACACCACTCTGATCCACCAACGTCCGTCGCTGGATCCTGCTCGCTGGATTCCGACTACCTCCATCCTTCACCTCCACCTGTAGTAGCCTAGTTGCGAGGACCGATCGCCACAGCTCTGAAGGTGACCCCACTGCAGGGGGTTGCTACACACAGGTGAGTCATGGGTGGGCTGGAGGAACGGGGAGCTGGTAGAGAAGAGACGAGCAGGATGGGAGGAATGGGTGGAGCTGGCTTATGTGGCCCCAGCAGGTGGCAATTGAAGGGGAAAAAGAAGTTTAAAAAAAAAAAAATGTAAATACAGCCAGTACTGGTTTTCCAATAGAAAATACACAAGCTCTCTTAAATGCATAGCCCACTTAAATGTATACTGACAGCTTGCAAATAGGGTATGCATTTAAGTGGGCATCATTGTATCTAATATCATGACTGACATTGTGTGGAATGTTAACCAGTAACTGTCCAGAAATGCACCACAGTTGGTGAAAAATGTGAGACACAGAAGTGATGCAAACCAGCCGCAGGAGCCTAGGAGCCCTGCTGCTGAACGTACAGCTCAAATGCAGTGGACAACCTGGAACCCTGCTTATGAGCAACAGTTGATAAAAGAGAAGCACAAGATTGCAGACCAGAACAGAGATCACATGGGTCAAGTTTGCTGAACAGAGGAACGGGAGAAGCTCTGAGCTCTGAGAAATAAAGGAGACTGAGAAGATGCAAGCCGGTGAAATAAGCAAAGGAGAGGATGACACCCAAAGTCAGGAAGGCTGTCCATCAGGGGCTGGGCCACTGGCTCAGCGATAGCACTATCACTTGCAGTGGAAACAAACTTGAGTCACTGGGAGGCCGGGGGGGAGCAGTAGCGCTACTGATGCCATTGCACACATGCTGCTGTGTGCCATAGGGGGAAGAGATGGCGAGAAACAAGGACAAATCCTGGATGTCCGGATGATCGCCGCCCCTCGCAGGCCCTACACCTGGTGACTCCGGCACAGCTACTGGAGCCTTGACCCAGCAGGTCAAGAGCAACCCCCCCAACCCTGCCGCAGGGGGTAGGGGAGTAAGCTGTGGGAGCTTCATCCGGTAAGACCTGAGGGAAGCTGGAGTGACTGGGCTGAGGTGGGGGGGGGGTCGTCAGGATGGGGGAAGGGAGAAAAATGATTGATTAAAAAAAAAAAAAAGAAGGCAATCCATTGGATGAGGAAGAGAAAAGTCCCAGGTATGACTAGTTGAACAGAAGAAATGTGTATGTGGGGTCCCTGGACTGGGTGTGCTGTCCAGGGCCGTGCATCCAGGGGCGGGGGTAGGGAGAAGCTTGGCTCTGCTGCTGCAGAGACCCATGATCAGCCAAGGAGGTAGTGTCCCACCTCCCCAAGGGCCACTGCAAACTCTGTCGTTATAGTGGGTTGCTGCAGAGCTGGGTGGAGATCATAAATGGGGAGGGAATAACAGTCCCAACAATCAGAAGGACACCCACTCACCCACTGGTACTTTAGCTGCAGCCACAGGTGGAACTGTGCTGTGGTCATTGAGTCTGGGACATCAGCGGTTATGGCTCCAATGGGGGGGGGTGGAGATGTCTGTAGAGAATGAAAACCTTTGTAAAAAGATGTAACAACACAGTTACCTGGCATGGATGTAGCAGGAAGGCATGAAAGTGTTACATTTATTTTATCTGGAATTCTGAACACACACGTTATTATAATTTCAAATTAAAGAAAATCTTATCTCCTTATCTCCTCCACATACTTTGATCCTTCTGAGCTCATTAAAACCCCATCAGATAATCACTGCAAGAATTTGTCCCTAATCCTCTCTCACCTCCTTATTGCTTCCATGAGACCTGTGCAGTAACCTTATTAGAAAGCTGCGTATGGAAGCAGTCCTAATTGGCTGCCAAAACATTCTAAAAGGTGGATCAGTGACTGAAACCCTAATACCATTACTGTTTTGTAATTTCCACCTAAGTTTGAAACATGGGACCCTAAACCATCAACTATTCTTCAGAAATGCCCCTCTTCAAATTACTTGGTGCATTTAAAACTTTCACGATTCATTTGCTTTATTTTAAATATAGATATATTTTTTTCTTTGTCATCAAATGAGGCCATTAGACCCCCATGAAACTCTCCATTTGGACACTGATCAACGATCATGTGGCCCAAGTCCCAGAAATACTTGGGGGTGCATCATTGGCCCACGGGTGGGCTTTTTCCTTGGATTTTCTTCCTGCCTTACACTGGCATTGTACACATGCCGGTATTCCACAGTGCCCCTCAGAGGAGGCTGAACTCTTAGCCCATCACAGGGGATCACTGCAGGAGCAAAATGCGGTGTCACCCTCCCCAGGACAGGAAGCAATGACAAGGACAGCACTTGATTCTGGGGCTGCTTGACAAGGGGGACCTGGGATCGTTCCCAAACAGGGGTCAAACACATGGTCGCTGGCACTCTTCTATTTGACCATCGTCACCTTGCAGTTCATCATTTAAAAAAACAAACATTGAAGAATTTATTCAGATTAACAAGTTCTGATTTCTCTGTTGGAACAGGAAGGAGTACTTTTAATCCAGATCAGGTTTTGTGTTTTGGATCTGTTTAGGAGAGGATGTGTACTAAAAGTTGGTCATGAAATGCAGGGAAAAGGAACACATTTATTGTTGTCCCCTTGTTTGTAAACATACTCCTACCCCAGCTGGAATACTTGGGACCTTCATGGCTGCATCCTTTCTCTAGCTGGGAGGGCAGATGAACCAGTGCCTTCACAGCCGATGCATATGCCACTCTGTGATTGTCCCGTAGCGGGACAGGCTATTGCAAAGAGTCATGCACCTCCCTTTTTGTTTTTCTTTTTCAGCCCTGCTACCAGGCGCACCCCCGAGTCCCCTCAACCTGCCTTTTCCAGGTATATACCTCTGCCTCCGAGTTCCTTCATGGTGGGCCCCGGATAAGGATCCAGTCTTTGGGCGGGTACTGGCCTGAGACCTGTAGCAGGTAAGCCATCATACTGCCATCCTAGGGTTTCATCCATTTTCCTCACTTCACATTGGTGCCACCAATGACCTAGGCCAACCAGTCATGGCTTGGACAATGAAGCACCCTCTGGCTCGTGCACCATCCCCTTGCGTGTGAGCAGGTTTCCCCAGCTCACCGCAGTGGGCCACTGCATCACTAGGTGCCTGCTGCCTCTCACCCCAGGCTGGCCCATGCTGCCATTGTCAGCATTCTCCAGCCCTGGCAGTCCGATGACAGTTCTCTGAGTCGATCCTGAACCCAGGTCCCTGGGTCATTGGGCAACCTCCTGCGCCATTGCTGATAGCTGACTGCCTCACCACTGTGATGCACTTGCCCTCCCTCTCTAGTCAATACCATAGTGGGATTCCAAAGCTCACGTGTAACCTCCCGGCTCCCAGATGGCGGTGCTATGGGCTGCTGTCACACTTCTGCACCAGCAAAAAGAAAATTAGTTTAAAAGGTCTTATTGTAATAATATTATTTCCCCTGATTTTATGTTTCTCAGAGTCCTGTTTTCTCTGGCCAGGTTGCAACACGAGGCTCCCCCATGTAGGACATGAGCAGCAGCCTCCTTATCCAAGAACCCACCAAGTCCCACACATAGCCCAGCCAGGGCTACTGGACAGCATCATGGTTCAGTCTTCAACAGAGAAACATAGATTTTGATGGCAAATAAGGACCACTTCACTTGGTTTACCCTGTCTGTCCATTTTCTGCTACCTACAGTACCACTGCAGACCCTAGTTGGACTCCAGCTCTTGCTCCCTTCCCCTTCCTTTAGACTAAGATACCCTTATGCCTATCCCATGCATTCTTGAACGCACCACTATGTTTGCTTCCACCACCTCTGGTGGAAGGCTGTTCCAGGCATCCACTACTCTTTCTATGAAGAAGTGCTTCCTCACATCTCTGCTGAATATACCCCCCTCCAGCTTTATAGTATGTCCACTGGTTCTTGAGCTCCTTTTTTTTTGGAAAATACTTCCCTCTTGTACTTTATTTACCCTTGTGAGCTATTTAAAAGTCTCTATCATTCTCCCTCCTCTCTTCCAGGGTGTACATATTAAGCTTCTTTAATCTTTCTTCAATGGGCTTTTGATGCAGACCCTGCATCCTTTTAGTTGCTCTCCTCTGGACTGGACTGCCTCCACTCTATGTCCTTCCAGAGATGTGGTCTCCAGAACTGGACAGAGTACACAAGGTGGGGGTCTTACCAGCGATCTATATAAGGGCAACACCACCTCCCTCTTTCTGCTGGTGATACCCCTCTCTATGCACCCCAGCATCCCACTAGCCCTCTCAACTGCCTTGTCACACTGTCTGGCCACGTTTAGGTCATCCAATATGATTACCTGTAGGTCTTTTTCCTGCTTGGTGGTCATCAGTACCACTCCACCCATTGTGTACTCAGCCCCTGGGTTTTTGTGCCCTAATTACATTATCTTGTATTTTTTCACATTGAAACTCAGTGCCATACCCTTGACCACTCTTCTAGTTTTTGCAGTTCTCTCCTTATCCTTTGCACCACCCCACTCCAGAGTGTCCACCCTATTGCAGATTCTGGTGTCTTCCACAAAGAGGCAGACCTTCCCTTTCATCTCCTCTGTAATGTCACTTACAGAGGCATTAAAGAGGACCTGTCCAAGCACTGATCCCTGAGGCACCCCACTTGCCACCCTCCCTTTCTCAGAGTGAATTCTGTTTTAACACCACCCTCTGTCACCTATCCCCTAACCAATTTCTTACCCAGTTTACCACCTTTGAACCCACACCTAAGCTACCCAGTTTGCTTACTAGTCTCCTATGTGGAATGGTGTTGAAAGCCTTACTGAAATCTAGGTAGGCCACGTTCACCACTCCACCCCAATATAATTCCTTGGTCAGACTCACCCAGTCAAAGAAATCTGTCAGATTCATTTGACATGACCTCCTCCTCATGAATCCATGCTGCCTTAGGCCCTTTAACCCACTGGATGTAAGGCACTCCACAGTCTTTTGCTTCAGCAATGTTTCCATTAACTTTCCCACCACCGATGTCAGGCTGACTGGCTTATAATTGCCAGCCTCATAGAAACATAGAATTTGATGGCAGATAAGGACCACTTGGCCCACCCAGTCTGCCCATTTCCCTACTTAATGGATAAGCTGCAGATCCTAGTTAACCAGCGGCCTACTTTTTCCTACCCCCAACCCCTAGAATTGCCTTATGACTCTCCCTGCTACAACTTTTATGAAGTGGGACTACATCTACTGCCCTCCAGAACCACACCTTTTTCAAGCGAGCTGTTAAGTAGAACTGTCTGGGATGCAGCCAGTACCTCCATGAGCTCCCTCAATGATCGTGGATGCACTCCATCTGGCCCCATTGTCTTGTCCACTTTCAGATTAGCAAGACCTTCAGGACTCCTTCCTCTGAGAAAAAGGACTGGTGTTCCCCTCCACTCCCATAGCTCCTGTTACTTTTTTGTGGTTCCTCCTTCCTCTGTGAGCATGGTGTAGAAGCATTTGTTCAGGGTGTCTGCCTTTTTCTGGTCCTCATCTGCGCAGTACCCCCTTCCCTTTTTAACTTTAGAATCCCTCCCCGGTTTTCCTCTTTTCACTTGCATACCTAAAAAATGTCTTATCCCCTGTTGTTACCACCTGGGCTATTCTCTCTTTAGTGTGTGCCTTCGTGTTCCTTACTGCTTGCTTCCCTCTGTTTCCCCTGTTACACCTCCCTATCCTCCTCCCTCTGTGTCTCCTTATATCTTCTGAATGCAACCCTATTAGTGTTTACCTTTTCGCCACCTCTTTTGAGAACTATAGTGGTCTCTTTTTTCCTGTTGCTTTTGCTCACTTGCTTGAAGCAGAGGTTTGTCATAGTGTCCAGGATGCAGCATAAGTCATATGAAGAGAGGGCCAGATCTCAATATATACTCCCTGGAGGAAAGGAGAGAGAGGGAGACATGATAGAGACTTCAAGTATCTGAAGGGGATCAACAGGTACCAGAGGGAGCATCTTTCACATAAAGGGAAATAGCAGAACAAGGGGGCACTGCATGAGACTAAAAGGGGGAAAACTTAGGGGGAACTTGAATAAATTCTACTTCACTGAAAGGGTGGTGGAGAGATGGAACAGTCTTCCCCAGGAAGTGGTGGAGGCGGCCACAGTTAGGGGATTCAAGAATGCATGGGTTAGGCACATGGAAATTATCAAGCTAGAGCGAAAGGGAGGGAACTTGTCATAACGTCTAGGATACCGTAAGCATTAGAAAGAGGGATAGGGCGGACTGGATGGGGCCACAAGGCCCTTACCTGCCGACAACATCTATGTATCTATGAACTGTTGCCCCTTTTAGCTTTGCCCACTTTTCCTCCACCCCCCAGGTCATTCTTGAGGCTTTCACCCATCTTTATTTGAAAAACAAAAACTGTAAGAGAGTGGGTCCCTCACCCCTGTGAAGTGCCCACCCTCTACCAGCTCAGTGGGAGATGTTTCCAAACCAGGGTCTTCAGGAATGGAGGAAGCCTAATGCGCTGCCGTGAAGTCAAGAGGCTAGCTCCCTATTACACTGTTAAAATTAATTTCCAGTTTCCTAGAAGGAAAAAAAGGTAACACTTTACATTAAGTTTCTGTAACTACATTGTAGTTACAGTATAATTACACAGTAACTACAGGGTAACTACTGTGTAGTTACAGTACATGATCAAACAGGTAAACTATGCTGTAGTTTTAATGTACTTTGACTTTAACAGTGCAATTATACTTTAGTAATGGAAACTTGATGTTAAGTATTACCAGAAAATGGCAGTTGTCACCAGCAAGATTGAAACCGCTAACATTCCCACCTAAAATGTGGATTTCAGGACATTCTGTTCTTCATCACTAAAGATATACAGTATGCGAAAACAGGCTCTTTTCCACTTACTGTAGACTTCATCTTTTCCTGCTCCTTACCTTGTCTTGGAGTTATAATCCTCTGTTTTTGACATCCGACTCATACTTACGGTGCTAGGTTGTGATGTCACCAGCAAAGGGTTATGACTACATGACAGGGAAGAGCAGCAGGAACAGGCAACATCTAAGGGGCAAAGAGCCTGGGCTCGATTCACTGTCATCATTTTGTATGCATGGAAACGGAGCAAATAGTGCACCCAGTTCCCTTAACGTAAAATAGTGCTTTACCGAGAAGCAAATATCGCACCCCCCCGGCCCGCGCAGTTACCAATATTTAATTAGGGCCCTAAGACAGTACTGTTTGCAAATATGGCCTGTGCACTGTAACAGCACCAAATACCGTTGTGGACATGTATGCTCATTGCACAGTATAAGTATACATACATCTGCATGTGACAGCACTCTGTGAAATGTCATCCCCCCACCTGCCATTCCACCACTTGCGGACTGGAAACAGAACAGAGCAGTGTGGGCCACAGCATCATGATGGTAACGTAGTGGATCTCCCTTCCCTAGCCCAGGTCACCTGCATGGTGTCAAAAACAAACTAGTCCCATGATGACCTCGGTCCACCCCCATGGGGAAGGATCTAAAGGCGTCAGCTCACCATCACTAATCGAGCCCAGGGCACACAGGATTTTATTTTTTTTCCCCCCTTTCACGCCTCTCCTCCTGACATCAGGCACTGACCTGACAGACCTTGCATGCAGCTAGGGTGCCTGCAGGACCAAGGTCCTGGCATGGGTCACTAGCATGGTGGAACCCAACGTTGTCTCTCTCAGTTGGGAGCATTGCCACATAGCACTGCCTCCCCATTCCCCCGGACCACCCAGCTGGATGGCTTCCCAAGTGTGCTCTTGAACCCGAGTCGTCAGCGTGGGAGCACTTGCGCTACCACTGGGCCATCGGGGGACTCTTACCTGACTCCTGGAATGAACCCCACCCACCCACAAAAAAAAAAACTGTTAGCATGGAAATGTTTGGGCACTCCATGATAAAGAGAGAGAGCACTAACTGGAAAGACTTGCACTTCCCTAATGCAAGGCAATAAATAACAGAAGGCTCCCCCCCCTCCATCCGTGTACCTGCGGTTTGTAAAAGCATCAGTCCTAGAACATTCCACATGATATGGCTCTTGTTTGGATTTACTGCCATTAACAAAATATTCCTCCCCCTTTCTCCCTTGCCAAAGACAGATGAGTGAATCAGACCAGTGAGATAAATAGGGTTAGTTTAAAGTAACGACCTTGTGTCATATTACGGCTGCTCCTGGAAATTGTCTTCCTCTAAATCTGAATTGACACCCATTAAAATTTAAACAGTACCTAAATAGCTCAATTATGGGACTAAACGCTGAGGGCTCACGTTTACTGTGGGACAGTGTTCAGCAGGGTGAGTGCTACAGTAGTGCATATCTCTCTACTTCCTGCCTCATAAATCGGGATTGGGGCTCAAAATATTCAGGGCAAGGACCAAAATCAGGGACTCATCTGAAGAACTGGTAGCATCCACTCTTGAAGCTAGTAGAGTAAGGAGCATGTTGTAAAATGCATTTTCTGAAGAAGCAGCAGTCTGTAAATCTAATACTTGACATTATTTTGTGCTTAAACCCTCCCACTATTCAGTCATGGAAACATACATTTTAGGATGGATAGAGGAATATGTTGAGGCTAAATCAGGGACAGTTGAGAGGTTTGGTTACTGCAGCATCATTTAGGTTTGTCGAAAATGTAATTTTGTTTGTAAATGAATTTCAAGTCCCTAGTATGTGACATAAACACACATGGATTATATAGTCTCTATCTCTCTCTCTCTCTCTCTCCCACCTCTTATTTTTTAACTTTCATTTCATCAGCATCATTTTTTCTTTACATTTTCCACTGTCTGGTGTGCCTCCTCCACTTCTGCTCTTCTGGTCATGTCTATAGGCAGCTGCCCATAAGGCCCTGTGCCTTAAGGGCTCTGCCACTGGGTAGGGATAGCCCAGGAGAAGATATACATTCGGTCGATGTGGGGTGGAGGAGGATCCTGTGAAGTGCCAGGACTGTGATGTAGGTGCCCAGGCCAGCCTTCATTAATGGCAGCTGAGAATTTTGTTCCAATGTAAAGCTGCTTCTACTGCCTCAGTTTGTCATGCTGAGCGCCTGCCCTGCAAGTACCGGCAAGTGGGGTGGGAGTGTTGTGTTGTCATCCACCATGTCAAGGCCCTCCTTCAATCACAGAAGGCGCTTGAGCAGTGGTGTATGCCTCACCCTCCCACTAGAATGTGTGCACAGCCTCTGGAAGGCAAGCAACCTTCCACTGCAGCGTGAGTGTGTGGCCTCTGCACAGTGGGCTTAACCCTTCCACTGGAACATAAAGCACAACCTCTACAAGGTGTGCTTCAACCTGGAGCTAACTAGAGTATGAGATTGCAGCCTCTTCAGGGCGGGCTTAATCTTTCCATTTGAATGTGAGCGTGCAGCCTCCACAGGGTGAGCTTAACCCTCCCACTGGAATGTGAGTATGTGGCTTCTGCATGGCAGGCTTAACCCCCACTAGACTGTGAGAGTGTGACCTCTGCAGGGTGAGCTTAACCTCTCACTGGAATGTGAGAGCGCAGCTTCTACAAGATGGCCTTAACACTCCAACTGGAGTGTTTGAGCACTACTCCCACAGGACGGTGCACCCTCCCACTGGAGTATGAAGTGTGGCCTCCACAGGGCGGGCTTGACCCTCCCACTGGAATGTGAGCACATGGCCTCTGCAGGACAGGCGTAACCCTTCCACTGGTGTGTGTGAGTGCTGCTCCACAGGAGACCTGTGAATCAGTTCTGGGAGTGGGGCTCACAATGTAAATCCAGGTCTCTGGCATGGGAGCTTAATTCATTACCATGAGGATGGGCATTATTGTCACTTTATCTGTAGTGTTGCTCATCTGAGCTAGCGAAGTCAGACAGCAAGGAAGAGCAAATCAAACACCCATAAAAGCCACAGAGCTGTTTAAGCAAAGGAACAGCTCAACCACCAGGAGGCACAACTTCAAACTGTGATGGGGTGACCCAATAGCTGAGCTTTGCCGTCAGGCAGCAAAGCGGTTGTCAGCAGAGCATCACGCTCACCAGAAGGGTCGTCCCAGGGAAATGTTTCCCTGAGTTGGGAATCCAGGCTCAATACCTGGGTTCACCTCAGTGGAAATTTTCAGAGATTAGTGATTACTTGAAGCTCTATTAAACCTGAAACTAGGCCACATGAAATATGAAATTCAGTTAAGTTTGAAAATTGATGAAATCTCCAAACTAGGAATTCATTTTTACACTTTTTGCAGTAAAATTTTCAAATGATGACACAAAGGCTACCCATTTCAACCTCCCTGCAGTTTTTTCAGACAATACGCTGTCTGTCGTTTTGTCTCTCTGTCTGTCCTTCAACCCTAGTTTTACCCTCTCCTGTCTCCACAGCTCCACTTTGCTGGTGTTTTGACTCTGTGACCTGCTACACTGAAGCCAGCTGCTTCCTGATCAAGTCAACAGTGGGTGGGAAGGCATATGAAATGAGCTGTGACCGGCTTTCATATAGCAACAACCCCCACTAAGCATACCACCTCTTTTGATTACCCTAACCTTCCTCTGCCTTGCTGAGGGAAGGCCTGTGTGCCTTCCTGAAACCCCATCCGTTTGGCAGCACAGTGTGTGTGCCACACTTTTAGACCTGCCGCCATAAAATTATAAAACACTGCTATAGTATTTTCCATTAAAACATCTCAGAGCACTTCAAGGAATTACAGACGACAACAAGTCCCATATTAAAGGCTGTTGTGAGAAGACAGGTTTGGAGTGCTCATACTTCATTACTTACTTAGAAATGTTGGACTCTTCCTCCTGGTGAGTAATCAGCACAATCGATACAGTGAAGACCCATTAAACGCCTAGGCTTCATATACCACTCGTTTAATTTTTTTGTTTCTCAAACTGATGATTCCTTCTGGTCAGATGCTACCCATCTGGGTTCTTCCCAGTAAACTTCTAACACCAACAATCTTATTGCTGTCTGTGAAGGGTCCCCTATGGTGGGGCCATTGGGGAGGAATAATCCCCCCCCCCAGAGTAGGAACTGGTGTGAAGAACGGGTTGGGATGTGGGGTCCAGGAATGCTGGCAATGCCATCCTGGATGTTGCCATTTGTACTCCTGCTGTAAACCTTGAGCTGCCCTCAATACCTCCCACTTCCCTGGTGCTGCTTGAACACCCGTGATGGACTTGCACATGCATCCACACTCCCTGAGAAGGAGCAAGCTTGCTGTAACCCTTGAGCCTCCTGCATGCCTCCCACCTCCCCTGCTGCTGCTTGAACTCCCATGATGGACTCTCATGCATACAGCCATATCCCCTGCGAGGGAGTAAGCTTGCTATCCCACCATTGGGGTCATTGGAATGGTGGAACATGGAGTCTTCCATCTTTTTATTTTATTTATTGTGCTTTCCCTCTTCTGAGCGGTCCCCATCGGTCTTGACCCACTCACCCAGTCCATCAGCTGCCTTCTTTGGAACTTAACCTCTTCTTCATTCTCCTGGCTTACCCCAGAATGGGCCCTCTTGGGAGGGGCTAGACCCTAGCCCCCGACAGTCACCAATGATAGGTGCAGTGGAGAGAACCATGGTCGGTGATGTGGGCCTGCGGTGAGGCGGACATCCTCCTGCAGCGGCTGGGGTTTTCCTTGTTTTGTGGTTCCCCACTCTAGGATGCCGGACTCCTGATGCATCCACACACTATGCATGCCTTGTGCATTGGAGCACATCAATGTGTTCCTGCCCGGCTCCTCCGCTCCAACTGCACCACCACTTGGCATCACCCAGCTGGCAGAAGTGCAGCAGAGTCCAAACTCCCTCCCACTCTGAGGTGGAAAGCACCCCCTGGGATGCTCATCTCACCTCTCCCCACCTGGCACTCTGACGACTCAGGCTCATTCCTGAACCTGGGTCTTCTGCATCAAGATCAGTAGTGCTACCGATGTGCCAGTGGGAGGATTTGGAGTCTTCCATCCTGAGGCTGGGACACACTTCATTGGCGTCATGCTGCCTCTGGGCTATCTGGTGGTCTCTTAACAGGCCTCCTCTTCAGTAACTGCAATCTGACTGTGCAGTGCATGGGTGTTTATTGCCATGACATGGTTTTCTCTGTATAAAGAGACAGTGTAGCTATAGTGCAGAACTGGGAATGAGGCATCCCAGGTCTGAAACCCTACACTGCCATGTACTCCTTGAGCTTAAGTGGCACAACCCCACTTGTGCTTAGCCAGTTTTTCTTTTCATGCAGAGGGGTACATGAATGTCGCGCTGAAGCCAGGATTCCGGCACATCTCAGAGTCGCTGGGGTGGGGGTGGGAAGGGGATGTACACTGTTGAAAGCACAGCCAAGGAAGCTGCATACCTGCCACAGTGCAGCTGTCTATGGGCGGCTACAGTCACGATGTGCACCTGCCAATACATCCATGAAGAGTACATTCAGTTTCAAAATGAAGGTCTGCACTGGAACTCTGTAAGCCCCCTCCCCCTTTCTTCCCCTACATCCCAAAAGGGCTTCAATCCGCCATGCTTGCCTTAAAGGAAAAACTGCACCCTCAAATCTTCTAAATGTCATTTGCCTCCATGTCAATAGACAACTCTTTTCATGTAGCTGTTAAAGATGTATGCAACTGCTTCAGTTAGTTTTCACACTTCATACTAGGCCCTGTCACTCTCCTGGGAGGGTCCATTTCGTGGTTGTTGAAATCTCATTGTCCCTGAGAGCTGCATTAGCATATGAGAATGTGATGTGTAATCAACCTTTAAACTCCCCAATACGCTTGCCTGCTTAGGTAGTTTTAAAAGAACCAAGCTGCAAGAAGGTGTGAAATACCACATTTACCTTCAGTGAGTTTTACAAGCTATCTGAGTTGTAATGCAGTTTTTTTCCCCCTTTAAACTCCATTCGGATTATAAGTTTCCAGAGAGTTTTTGCAGGGTATTTGTTATTTTAGCATAGAAACACATAATATAAATGGTTGATCTGACATCATGTTCTCATATGCTAATGCAGCTCTCAGGGACAATGAAATTTCAACAACCACGAAATGGACCCTCCCAGGAGAGTGACAGGGCCTAGTATGAAGTGTGAAAACTAACTGAAGCAGTTGTATACATCTTTAACAGCTACATGAAAAGAGTTGTCTGTTGACATGGAAACAAATAACATTTAGAAAATATGAGGGTGCAGTTTTCCTTTAAGCGTAGAGGAGTGGCCACGCACCATGCCAAAGTGGGGGGAATTATGGGGAATGGGGGTGAAGTCTACTGACTGATGAGAGTAATACAGACTTTACAGACAGTTTTCAGCCACACATACCCTTTTCTTTTTGTATCTTTTTGTTAAATGTTTTGTTTTATTTCTACACCACCAGTAGGGAGGCAAAAATAAAACAAAACATTAAAAAGATAAAAAATAAACTGATAAATGCTAATACAAACTGTTACATTGGTGTTGCACTTGGAGCCAGTTCCACTTCAGGGTAACTTGGTCCATTTCATCAGACCCTCTAAGGTTAAGCTGTGGTCCTTAGTCCTCCACGATCGCACCTCCATGTGATCGCTAGAATAGCCATGCGCAGCTGTTTAGGATATTGTAAAGTGCCTTGGGAGACGATGTATATAAAAAGGTGATTAAAAAAACACATTCCTTTCTGCTTGAAGGGGCACCATTTGTCCTACATTCTGATGTTTTGGTCAGAACCTAGTGATACATAGACACTGACTGCGGAACAAGTCTTGGCTCATCAAGTCTGCCCACCCTGCCTTACTGTTATGTCTTCCCTTGTGGTAATCCCCCCTTTCCTACTGTCCTCCCTTTTTCTTTTTTCAAACCTCTGCTTGATTGATGAGTGAAGCATAAGCAACCATAGGTTACAGCACATAATAAAAGGGTACATTCTTACGTGCACTTTACCCTGCTGTGTATACATTAGAGTTCTTCAGAGTCACCCTTTTCTAACTATATCCACCAGCCTACCCCTCCTGCTAGAGCTGCTGATTGATTTGGCCTGTACCCCTCCTCTGGTAGCTTATCCACTACACTTTTCAGTGAAGAAGTGCATACAGATGTCCTTTTTGAAGCGCCCCGTGCCAGCTTTAGTGAATTCCTTCTCATCCCTGTATTTGAACCCAAGGAGGATAATTCCTTGCTGTCAACGCTTCTTACTCCAGGGAGGTATTTGTATGTTTCAGTCATGTCGGCCCCTTCCCTCCTTTTTCTCGAGGGAGTACATGTTTAAGTCCTGTAGCCTCTCCTTGTACGTCTTATCCCCAAGGCCATGGACCACCTTAGTTGCCCTGCACTGTACTGCCTTCACCTTGTCGCACTCCTTCCTCAGGTGTGAGCTCCAGTACCCAAGCAATATTCCAGGTGCGGCCGCACCAGTGACCTGTACATTGGCAGGATCACCTCTCGCCCTCCAGTGCTTATCCCCCTCCCTATGCAGGCCACCATTTTGTTTGCTTTGCTCAGCATGCTGTTGCAGTGTACAGTCATTTTTAGGATCTCTCAGTATCATCACCCTAAATCCTTTTCTTCTGTAGTGCTGTCAGCGCCCCATCTCATATTACCATTGGGTTTCTTCTAATGTGAACTTTTTATTTTTTACTTAAAATGCTTTTTGTTCTCTGGCGGCAACCCCCTCGGTCCCCCACCTCCACAGGTTACCAGGGATCACCCGCTTACAGTGCCCCCTGGATTACCCTCCAGGGCGTAGTCTCTGGGGTCCCCCCTGCTTAGCCCCATTAAATCTGTGTCTCGGGTGTGGCGGGAACCCAGGTCCACCACACTGAGAGATGCAGGAGTATCATTGAGCACTCAGGGGAGATATATTTTTGTATTATTTTCTTTGGGGGGGTATCTGACTGGACGCTACAGCATGAACATGCCATGCATCTAACAACTTCCCCCGGACCGGTGCAAGCTGGTGCTCTAATATTGGTGCATCCGTGGTCACTGCAAGCCCCAGACCAGAGTCACTTGACCCCCAGAGATGGAGAGAGTGCCATGGCTGCCGATCCACCTCCATGGCTGCTCGATCCATCTCCGCCCTGGCGGGACCTCAAGCAACCCTAGTCCACGCTTGAACCCGGGTCGCCTGCGTTGCAAGCGGTGATGTTTCTCATTGTGACAGGGTAGAATAGGACCTTGTCCCATTTGTTTTAGAGAAAGTGTTTAAATGCAAGGATCTGTCCTTTTCCGTCTCTTCTGTCTGGTTGTGCAACCTAATTTTCCTGTGAGACCTCGGACTTGATCAACCCGAACAGTCTCGCAATTCTTTGCCTCTCACCGTCTCAGTTTCCTCTTACTGTCTGCTTTCCTCCCTTGCATATCTGCTAATATAAAAATATATGCAAATCAATGTATGGAAAATGTTTGTTTAGAAAATATTTAGTATTACTGGTGAAGTGTATATTAATGGCCTTTTGACATGACTTTAAAAATAGAGGTTACATGAGTGCAACTGTCTGGAGTCTTTTGCAGTGGCTGTGGGGGCCTCAGGAAGCTCACTGTTCTAGCAGCTCGTGATGCTTACGAGGACAAGACATTCTGTAGAAACAGGATGCTTGGTAAGGATGTGGGTGGAAAAGACATAAAAGAGCTGAGCTGAGCTGCAGTGGTTTAGATAAGAGATTTGTTTTTGGAAGAACAAGAGGAGGATTACAAGAAAGATTTTATTTTATTTTTGCCTCTGTACATAGTTTTTCTGAACAAGTTTATTTTTTTTATGTTACTCCTACTATAAGTAAAGTTTTGGTGAATTTTACAACTGCTCCTGGGTTTTCCCTATGCTTCCTGACCTGTGCCTCGACGACACTCCTCCGCAGAGTGGGCCATCCTCCCAGTTCACGTTTTTACGTATTAGTTCAGCTGCTAAATCATGAACCAGCTCTCCATCCTGCCTAGATCCTCCAGCTCTCTTCTTCCTCCCTCCTTGTCTACCCTAGTGCAGAGCTTGGTATCGTATGCAGAGAGGCAGCTCTTACCCTTGATAACTTCTCCTGTCTCACAGATGAAAATATTAAAGAGGACCAATCCAGTGGTACGGGAACGGTTTGAAAAGTGGTAGGGCCAAGGATGTAAGGGGTAAATTTTCTCTTACTAAAAATACTATTATGATAACAAAAGGTGATAGGGCCACTTACGAAAGTAGTAAGGCCATGGCCCTAGTGGCCCCCCGTTCCGGCACCTATGGACCAATCCCAGTACAGACCCCTGGGGTACCTCACTGATCACTTCCCTCACCTCTGAAAACTCCCCATTGACAACCACCCCATGCTGTACATCCCAACAAGCTCTGTACCCAATATGCCATTGTCACCGGCTGTATCCCAGGTCCTTGATCTTTTGATCAGCCTCCTGTGGGGAACTGAGTCAAAGGCCTTGCTGAAGTCAAGATACTGTATACTAAATCAGTGGCCTGCCCTTCTACGTTGCTGTGGTCACCCTGTTGAAGAACTTGACCAGATAACTCTGGCAAGGCCTTCCCCTCATGAACCCATGCTGCCTGGGGTCCTGCAGCCTGTTCCTTCTAGGAGGTCCACCAGGCCCCCCTCAGAAAGTGCAGGGCTTAAAGAGACCCTGACATCTTTATGCGACACCATGACAAAAATATGCAATAATCAGACACAATTCAGCTTTTATTTCATATTTGTTCCTGTAGTTCTCACCTGTATTACTAAAGAACATTTGCATGAAATCAGGATCTCTTCCATCAGGTCTGCCTACTTGTCTACAATCGACATTGCAATCTGCTGCTGTGGAGAGAATTATAGTGTCATAAACTGTTTGATGTGAGTGCACAAAAGCAGTCAGGGCTGATAACGTCTAGGGGCAGCTGCTTTGTTTTATATGACTGTCTTTAGTAATAAACAAAAGGGGAAAGAATGACAGAAAATTATATGAAGTATAAACGCAGTAGTGTTTAAATACCATACTTAGTACTGTACGTGGTGTTAGGAGGCCATTGCCCATCATATCTGTCTCCTGCCTTAGCGGGGCCACTTTATGCCATTATCTTGAAGTAGGTAGCTGTCCAACTTGGCCTTGAATATAGGAACATACAAAGAAACCAGCAGAAGAAGGCCATCTGGTCAGTCTAGTCTGCTCGTATTGCAGGGTCCACAGCAATTATAAGCAAAGGATATTGTATCTGACTGCACAGTGTTCCTATGTAAAATGTTCCATAGTTCACTGGCTCTACCGGTGTAGAACCCTCATCTGTGATTTTTTGTTTGGATGTTCTGTTTTAATTTGTTTAGTGTGGCATGTTAGGTTTACTTCCCAAGATAAATATTCTGTCCCTAAGCATTCTTAATTCATTATTTTATTTTAAACATTTTAATTAATGGGTCGCGTTTTCCCATTGAAAAAGCCGGTGATTAAATGCTGTAATACACATGTATGTACAGCATTTTTAAGCACTTTCTCCTCAACTTTCTCCCACAAAAGCACTCACCTCATGAGTCGGTAAACAGGAAGAGATTTTTGAGTGGTACTTTCGGTGGTTCCAGGAACAGCGAGCAGTTGGGATTCGTGCTGTTGCCATAACGTTGCCCTGTTTTGTTTTTTTTTTCTTTTTAAAATACTTTGCGACTCTCATCTGCGGTCTCCATAAATGGAGCCACATACTCGCACTCTGTGTTGGGCCAGCTGAGAGAGAAGCGCGAGAGTAGCAAGGCCCCCAAGTAGTCCCTCCTACTGCCTGTCTCTAGCGCCCAGCGCCAGACAACATCCCTTGCCTCCTCGGTGAAAAAACGTGACCCCTTAAATTAAACAAAATAAAATATGGGGTGCAGGTGTTAACTCTCGATTAACACACATTGTTGATGGTTACCATAAACCCTCGGCTTCACCCTCTGGGTTTATGTGCCATCCAACAACTAGGTGTGTGTTAAATTTCGTAACACACTGCACCTCATACTTTATCCTATATGTAGCACATCTCTGTCTCTCCTGTCCTTCAGTGTATAAAGTTCCAGTTTGTTTAATCTTTCTTGATATGAATATTCCCTTAAGCTAGTCCCCAGCTTAGTTGTGCTGTGCTGCACATTTTCTGTATTTTCTACGTGTCTTATGAGGTATGGACTCCACAGTGGTGTGCAATAACCCAAGTACGGTCTCGTCTACGCTGTATTTGGTGGCATTATGTATGGTGTGGGTCGGCTACTTATAAAGGTTTTTGTAATGCAGCCTAGTAGTCTGTTGGCTGTCTCAACTACTTTATTACAATGACTGCTAGATTTTAGGTCTGTATTGATTAATATCCTGAGATCTTTTTCGATAGTTTCTTCTTATAAGGTTATTCCGTTTATTTGGTATTTTTCAAAAATCTTACAGGTTTTAAAGTCCTTCCGATAGTATCAAGGGTTCTTTTAAACTAAATGTTGCTATTGTGTTTTTTTCCCCCTGTATCTAACAGGGCATTTGGGGTAAATAACGGTGGAGCAGCAAACAGGGTTATTAAAATAATTGAGGGAGGAGACTGTGTAGTTTCATAATTGATAATTAGCATACAGTTTTTTTCCCTACCTATGCCCCTGACTCCTGAATGGGACTGCAAATACTAGACCGCAGGCTTGGGTACTGAACCCCTCCCAGTCTCAGAGGGAGGCAGAGTATCGTCCAGATGGATGCTGGGACCTGTCGGGGATCTGTGCACCTACCTTGAGTGGCCATGACCTACAGTTCCTGCATTCTTGTGTGGCCGCTGGTATGCAGATAGCAGGACCAGATGCTTTACCGGGGTGCCCAGAGAAGAGTGGGCGTAAACTGACAGGCGAGAGAGCATTGGCCAAACTCCTGCCTTCAGTTATTGGCTTTGAATCCATACTAAGACCTTAGCAATGGTGCCAAATTTTTTTTTTCAACTCTCTAAAAATCTTGTTGGAATTTTGAGTGAATAGCAGAGTAAGAGAACACTACATCGTCAGATTTGATAGCGTACACTAGCCATAATCCTACACTTGTGACAACTCAGTCTGTTTCTGTGATGTCACAAGCAAGGCATTATGACCTAAGGTGTGACCAAAACACCTGGAGCAAATAGTTCTTTCTGAGGTGTCGGGGTTCCTTTAAGAAGCAGGAAATGCCTCCAGGAGAACTTTGAAAACCATAATATTTTGAGTACAGTTCAGCTTTTATTTCACATTAGTTCTGAATTTCTCCACCCCATCATATATAACGGAGATATATATATATGTATATATATATATATGTTTTTTTTCCATATAGCTTTTTGCTCCCCTTTGCAACCGCCCGCCTACTCAGCAACAGGGAGACGTGCTTTTTCTTGGGTTTTCTCCCTCCTAACTCCCAGGACCCCAGAACACAGCCATGCATGCCCGTGGAGGCAAGCACGCACCCCTTGACTCCAGTATTGACCTTCCCCCCCACCTGGCCTTCCACGGTCTCCCACTGGGCTTGGTGCTACCACCAAGCCTCCACTTGGTGGCAGCCAAGAGCCCAGGAGAGAGGCTGTCAATCAGCAGCTCAGTCCAACTCCCCAGCCGACCCCATGGCAACCCAAGCTTGTTCCTGAGCTCAGCTGGCCAGTGTGGCACGAAGTGTGGCATCCAGCGCATCAACCCTCAGCGCCACTGTGTCAGCCCATAACGGAGATATTTTGTATAAAGAGCAACAGACGCCTGTAGAAGAACTTTGAAAAACATAGTCATTGGACTCAGTTCGGTATATACCGCAGAGTAGTTTTGTATTTCTCCTCACTACTGTTTATTACTGGGGTTAGTTGCATGAAAACAGGATCTTTGTTCACTGCAAATTCATCAGCTCCTGATGCTTAGTCCCAACCTGATATCATAATACTCCGCTTGTTACATCACAGTTATTCCCATGGCAACAGACTGTGACACCACAACAGAGGTTTATAATATTATGTGAGAAATACACTGTATGTGCAGATGTACTCTAAAAGGATAAAGATCCTGTTTCGATGCAAATTTCCTCAGTAATAAATAACTGGGAGGGTGACTCTATAGAAGATACGTGAAAACAAGCTAAACAGTGTCTACACCTTATGTTTCCCAAAGTTTCCCCAGAGGTGTCAGCAGCTGTTTAAGAGTCCATGTGAGGCTCTTGCCTGTTCCCCATTGGAGGTAATAATACTCTCCTTGTGGCGTTGCATTCGTACCCATAGTAACAGATTGCGATGTCACAACAGAGGATTGTGACTGCAAGTTTGCGGGCCCGAATGGGTTAAATCCTGGGGATCAGGGTATGTGATCTGGGATTGGGCTGCTGAGGACAGATGAACTCCAAGGGATGGAGATTCAAGTTGCTGGGAATACGATGACTGGGATCACATTTGTTGGATTCCAATCCCCTTTTTAGGATTTAGGATTTTCCTGATTAAAGACTAAAATGTTTTATCTAAGGCCCTGTACACACTATAACAATGTTTTTGAAACCAATTTAAAAAGTGTTTTTAAAACTCACCATGTCACCTGTCCATATTGGTAGTCACTGTGTTGTAACCCGGTGAAATCACGTCTACACGTCAAGACCGTAACATTTCTGAGAACAGTTCTGTGGCTGCATTGTAGCATGGTTTTCGTTCAGCTGCATGCGTTCGCCTTTCCGCACCACAATGTAAAATGTTTATGGTTTGAAACCGTGTTTAAAACCAGTTTCAAGACTAGGTCCCTTCGGGGTTTAAGCACGGTTTTTAAATACAGTTTCAAACTGTGTTGAGGTGTGGCATGAAACTGTGTTTGGCTTTTAAAATATTTAACCCACTTAAACGTTTTAAAAAGCATAGTGTCAGGCTAGCCTGCTGGGCGCAACGATTGGATTTCTGCTTGCGACGCCGGCGACCCGGGTTCGGGAACAGACCCAGGCTGTCGGAGGGTTGGCCGGGGGGAGAAGGCTTGAGCATCCAATGTCTGCTCTTCTTCTCCAGGGGGGAGCGGGTATAGTGTTTGGTGCAATGCAGACACCTAGTGGTGGCTGGGTGTACCGCGCGCACCGGCACCACAACCAGTCTCAGGGGCGGGGCAGACGCTGGCCGTCATTGCATGTTCCTGCCCCTGCATAATTGGGGAGAAAAATAGTGCCGCCAGCTGCCCTAGATGAATCCACTCTCAGCTTCAATTAGCCTCCAGGATGGCCCCTTCGACCTATCCCGTCATTGCAGCACCCTTAAAGGAGGGGAGCTGCACCCCACACTGGGGGGCAAGCCAGGGGGCATTGAAGCGGCACGTCCGATGTGGAGGTGGGAGCGAGGATCCATGACCAGTGGAGGTTCTGGGTGGCTGGTGGCAACAAAAAAGTATACTAATAAAACAAAAAAAGCATAGTGTGTACAGGGCCTTAAACAGGTCTGATTGGAACCTGATTTTTAAAAATCCAGTTCTGAAATCTGATTTTATTTATTTATTCATAAGTGGGTAAATTGGACTGAGGCGCTGGCCCTTTTTTCTGCTACGACCCAGGGGGAAAACATGGAGAGAAACCCGGGGCTGGCAGTATAGCCTAGAGGTTAGGGTACCGAGCTGTGAATGAGCTTGGTACATCCGGCAGCCATGGGTTTGATTCCCACAACTTCCACTTGCATACTGTGTGACTTTGAGCAAGTCACTTAACTTCCAGAGTGCTTCTGGGTTGCCCCTGAAAACAGGCACTTGTGCCTAGTGGGCCTTACCTGATTACCAAAGGAAAAAAAAAAGATAGTACAGTGGAATACATATTAATACACTTCAGTGCATCAGACTGAGTGATATTTTGCACAGTAAATAAGTACAGTACATTTCAGTACAATTATAATGCATCAGATTTAACAGCTTCTGCATTAAATTAAGTTCAGCAAGACAGAGATCTGGATTTTTAGAAAGGCAGCAGAGTAAGCCAGCGCTACCGCTGATGACACCAATGACCCAGGTTTGGGACTGAGCCCGAGTCATCAAATGGCCAGCCGAGGGAGGAGAGATGAGCATCCCACTTGACGCTTTCCACCTCAGGGAGAGAGGGTGCTCGGTGTCCGCTGCGGTAATGCCACTTGAGTGACTACCAGTGGCAGTGCACTGGAGCCGATGAGCTGGGAGGGGGGGATGCTGCCACGCTCTTGATGTGAGCGCATGCACAGCATGTGCGCATGTTGGGAAGCTTTCTGGCAACCCAGGGAGGGGAGAAAAAGGAAAACACTGGCTGTTGCAGTAGGACATCTGCCCCTCACTACAGGCCTCCCAATGCTGACTGTGGCAGTCTCTTTCCTTGATGACTGACTGAGTCTGTGTCTGGGGATGCCCCTAACATTGAACGCACCTGGGGGGAGGGGGTTTGCAAGCCAGGATGCACTCCAGGAAAAGGTAGAGGATGGGGCTGAGTTGGGGGGGCAGAACTGACGGGCCAGCTGGTAGCAGGAAGATGAAGCATTCTAAATAAAAAAATAAAAAAAGGCAGCACGCGCAACCCTGCAAGTGATATCAGATTGGGCATGACCTCACGTCGCCATGTCGGGAGGCAGACTGGGCCTTGGCAATGCACCTCAGCTGGGGAGGGTCGGCGGTGCATTCTGGTGCCACAGCGACCCCTGTGGCTGTGCCAGGGTGTTTGTTTCTGCCATCGGGTCAGCTGTGTATTTACAAGGTCATGCAAGAGTCTGTGCTCATGTCAGAGGAGGTGGAAAGGACAGTGGGAGAAACCCCCCACCACCACTTCTGTCTACATGATGGTCTGGGCCTTTGGGACCCCCCTGGGTCTTAGTATCTGCAAGCCCTGCATCCAAGCCCACATAGTGGCTTCTATACACTGGATGAGATGGCTGGGCGGCGAGGAGTGAAAAAGAGTCGAGTCAGACACCAAGGCACTAAGGAATTTAAAGTGATAGGGAAACGGTGCCCTCCAGCTGGGTGAAGTGCCTGAACTTTTAAGAAAGTGGAGATGTAACTGAGCTACTATTGAAGTATAGTGAAACTATTATAAAAGGTTTGGAACACAGCGAGCTGACAAAGTGACACCAATCATGAAACGGCCCCAGCGTTTTGAATGAAATAAGGAGAATAAATCTTTGAAAATGGATTTCCAATGTGTGGTGTTCATCCATTTATTTTGAAAAAGTCCTGACTTGTGCCGTCTTTGGATGGCCCCAGACCAAACTGATATTTCCTCCTTAAAGAAGAAGGGCAACTTGGACTCATTGCACAGATGCATAGTGGACTGCTTAAGTGGAGAGGCAGCCCTCCCCCTGCAACCCCTGCCACGGTGGGTAAGCTGTGGGGATAACCAGTGGGTTACCTGGGCTGAAAGGAGTTGAAGGTTGTGGGCCCGAATGGGTTAAATTCTGGGGATCAGGGTATGTCCCTGGAAAGATGCAGGTGGCGGGAGAAAAACCTCTGTATGAAAAAATAAAATGCGTGCGGAGGATGAATCTACGGAAGGTATATGAAATACCATCTGAATTGTGTCCAAATAGTATGCATTTCTTAGGTTTCCTAGAGGTTTCTGAGGTTCTTTATGCATCCTCTGTGTTTTGTGGGTGTGCTTCAAAAAATATATCACTACCAGGGAGCCAGAGAGTAGCCAGATATTTCTACTGGCAGTGAATGCCTGCAAAGGGTTGTAAAAGTCAGCATCCCTGATTCACAGACGTTGGGGTGGAGGCTGGGTTGCCTGATGTGTGCAGTATGACTTTTCGTCTGACTACCCAGCATCCACCCCGCTATGAGGATGGCTTTGTCCTAAACTTTCAGCGGGACGGATCTTGCTTGGCCTACAATAGCACATCATCTCTGAAGACACATATCTATTACACGCTGGATGGGAAGCAGGAAGGCAGTGAGTGAAGGGAGCAAAGTATAAGCCGATTGACTTGCCATCATTCAATGCCCGAGGGTCCACGAGATGTCTGCATAAAACCTAATTTAATAGTAAAGCTAAATTGGCTGGTGACCGCCAGCTTTCAAGAGAAAGGAGACAGGTCAGACTTTAGGGAGACAGAGAGTGAAGGACATTGAGATAGAGGTGTGGGGGATCATGGTTAATAATAATGAGATGTGCTCTTTATACAGGCCTTGATATCCCAGGCAGAGCATATAAATTTCCCATGATACTCCTCTCTTATATTATGCAAAAAACAAAATTACTTCGTTCCACTCACCTTAATCCAAAGTGGGTCTTTCTTTCCAGACAGAACTCCGCTTTCCTTTGCTACTAAAGAAATTGAATGACTTCCTCGCTGCACCAGAGAAGGTCATGGCATCATAGGGATGGTATAGGGATCAACAAATCTGTCCTTAGTGCTTGGTACACCCCCCCACATGACATGTTCCTGATTCGGAATATTTCTATCAGATGATATGCCGACATGCTCGGGAGGAGGCTGAAAGGTGCTTGAGTATCTGTGGTTCTTGCAGTTTAATGGAAATAAATTTCCAAATGATGTGTTCTCAGGCTGTGTCATTTCACACTCTAATGCTTGCTAAGTAGGCCTCCTTCAGTCTCTCTCCTCCCTCATAACCATTACTTCCCCTGACCCCATGCATCCTCTCCTCTCTCGTGCACTAGCTGCAGGCCTGCAGAGGCTAGCCAGTCAAGCCTGAGAATATTATTTTATTTTCCATTGATCTCTGCCCCCTTCCCAGTATAGAGGGGCTTTAATGCAATGCAGTTGGAATAAATAATACAAGAGCTACCCCCCAAAAAAAACACACACACACACACACACACACACACACACACAAGCACACATACACACGGTTATAAAATCTAACATAGGTTCTTTGTTTTTTTCTTTCTTTCTTCATACAGCTTTTTTCCCTGCGGGTCGACTCTGGCGGGCTATCAGCCTAGTCTCACCACTCCCCATCCGGCACCGCACCCCACCCCCGACCAAGCCACACAGAGATTCCCCCATGTATTGCCCCCCGTGATGTGGCCAGGAAGGACAGGGCCGTCCTCCCCCAGCTGAAGACTCTCATCCAGAATTGTGGCAGCGATCGGGTGGATATGCGGGAACAGGGCAAGCAGGCAGGGCTTCATGAAGCTGGCACCTTCCCAGTTTCTGTTTTCTCTCTTTACCCCTTACTGCGGTGGCAGATAAGCATGCATGTGCCGCTGTGGAAGCATGGCCCCTTCCTTACTCAGTGCACAGACTCTGGCATTGCCATCCCTTCCTCCACCAGATGGCAGCCAAGAATGAAATGGCATCCCTCCGCATCCCCAGGAGAGGAGAGCAGTCCATTGGATGATCAGTCCTCCCCCTCCATGGCCAACTCCAGCACCCTGAGCTTGGGTCACTGGCGTGGTGAGGGCTAAGGTGCATAGTGCCTCAGCCGGATGTGCCACTGGTCTGGCCTAACTTAGGATCTTACTTCGAGGGGGAACTCTTGCAGCAGGCTATTAGGACTATGACACAGGCACTAGGACCCATCGGAAACCTTTAGCTAGCAGTACCCCCCTGACGTTGGCTCCACCCCGATGTCAGCCAATGGTATATCAGGGGGTGGTGCCCAGCCCCACCTCTGTTCTTTTCCTGCTGCAGACCAGCTTCCATCAGCTCTTTGGTTGCCTTTAGAACTCCTGTTAGTAGTCTCAGCAAAGTATTTCTTCGTTTTCTTATTTTTTCTTCAAAGTCCATTTCTCGTTCTTCCCGTTATCTGCATGTCGACTTCACCGTCGTTGGTTTCCTCGTCTTGACAGAAGAGGACAAAGTGTTCCTGCGGCCGCCAGGTACCGGTGAATGACTCCCATGAGGCCTGTGTCCTTTGCCTCGGGCCGGACCACGACACCAAGAACTGCATGATAGGCTGTGGCTTTACAAGTAGGACTAGGATCTGCCACCTTAAGGCACTAAAGGCCCATATCCTTGAGAAACAAGTGGCTGTGATGCAGCGCTCTCCCAGGGAGAAGTCTTCTTCCACACCCCGCTCCTTGAAGCACAAGGAGAAAAAGCAGGACTCTGACAGCCACAAGTCCCGTGAAAAGGACCGGAGCTGGTCTCGGGCACATTCGTGCTCTCCCCACAAGAAGTCTTCCTCCTCGGGGTTGGGTGGCTCAGACCACCACTCATGAGACTCTAATGGTAAGCGGGATGCTATCAGAATGGTGCAGTGGAAAATGCAGGAAAGGGATCTTGGGGTTATCATCTCTGATGACCTCAAGGTAGGGAAACAGTGTGACAAGGCAGCAGGTAAACCAAATAGGATGCTGGGATGTATAGGCAGGGGCATCACCAGCAGGAAAAGGGAGGTCATAATTCCGCTATACAAGACACTAGTGAGGCCCCACCTGGAGTACAGTGTACAGTTCTGGAGACCATACCTACGTAAGGACATAGACAGGGTAGAGAAGGTTCAGAGGAGGGCAACAAAGATGGTGCATGGATTGCATCACAAGTCCTATGAAGACAGGTTGAAGGAACTGAACATGTACTCCCTGGAGGAGAGAGGAGAGGAGGAGAGAGGGATATGATAGAGACATACAAGTATCTTACAGGGAGGAACAGGGTGCAGGAAAACACTATTTTTAAGCGAAAGATGTTCCAGGACTAGAGGGCATGGGATGAAGTTGGAGGGAGGAGATTCAGAGGAAACATGAGAAAAATTTCTTCACAGAGCAGGTGGTGGACAAGTGGAACACCCTGCCAGAGGAAGTGGTGGGGCTGAAACAATCCACGGATTTAAGAATGCATGGGATAGACATAAAGGAATTCTAGAGGTCAGGGGTAAGGGGAAACAGACTTCTAGGAAAACAAACTGAACTTACAAGCTCAAATGGGCAGACTGGGTGGGCCATAGGCCCTTATCTGCCGACACTGTCTATGTATCTATGTATCTATGTAATGGAGGGCTATAGTCAGAGCTGGTGGTCTAATGGCAGTGCATTACACTGCCATGAATTCAAGTCACCAAGGCAGGCCAGGTCACAGCAGCTGCCGGGTGCAGCAGTGCGCTGCAGTCAGGAGGGAAGGCGTCAGTCACACGGTGCCCCAGCAACTCCTGCAGTGGGCACAGGAAGCTTGTGTCTTCCTTAGGATGTCACTGCATGAACTTGAGGTCATCAACAGGCTCTGCCCATGCCATGGAGACAGGATAGAAAACCATGGATAAGATGACCGGGGTTCTTTGCTCCCCTGGGTTCTACTGCCACTAGCACCAGATCCTTGTCCACCTGATGGACTGCTTCAGGGGAGAGAGAAGTCACCCTACCACAGAGCCCACGACTACAGAGGGGAAGTTGTGGAAGCCATCAAGTGGCAGCTGGACCCAGGAGAGGTGGGTGAGCACCAGGACCTGAAGAGGGTACATCCCTGATGTTGTGTAGAAAGCAGAAAAAGCTCTACAGAGAAAAAAAAGAAAGAACAGAAAAGAGAGGAATGTAGAGAAAGAGAACAAGGAGCTGGCAAGTGAGGATTAAGAACACTGCACTACTTCCCCACCTCCCCTTTAAACAGGTGTCAGAGTTTCTACTTCACCAGCTCTGTGGAGGAAGAATAGGTTATGGAGTTTTATCAAAGGACTTGGAACAGCCACTGGCTTTTGTGCTTCATAGTGTGTTTTGTTTCTATACTGAGGTCACTCTGGCCAAATTCAGTGCTCTGCCTGCCCTTCAGGTGAGATGTGAAGCCAAGGTCTCTTCTTCTCGAAGCTAAAGATCCCATCGTTGTACTTTTACAAGGAGTTGTGGACTTATTCCAGGTATGTGGGTCAACATTCCCTTGCTCATTCCCTTCATTCGAGGTGGACCGACCTCTAAACATCTCGTTTACATTTAGGAGGGACTGCAGCACTAGAAGGTCAAGTGACTTCAACTTTATTAATTTTATTTATTCAGGATTCGGAAAGTACCTTTGAGTCAAAGACTCATTTACAAAGGTTCCACGTCACATGGATTGGACAATACAGAATTAAGGTAACATACATTGCAGGGAACAGTTTGATCAGGGTCAGACAGCCAGTGGCTGTGGAGGGGTTTGAACCTGGGTCCTTCTGGTTCACATTTTTGTGCTCTTTAACTTGTGGACCACACTGCCCTGTGAGTCAATCTCAGATCTACCCCTAGCTCTCCACAGCCCCATTACCAAGTGTTCACCGGACATAGCCAAAAAAACACTATCAACACAACTGCATTTGCTGGCAGTCCTCTCCATGATACTAACACTGGAGCTTTGGGCCTAAGGTGAGAGTGCAGAGCTGTGAGCCAGGAGACCCCTGGATGAATCTGCAGCTGCCCATTTCTCACGGTGTGACCTTAAGCAAGCTGCTTAACCTCCCTGTCCCCGACCTCTCTCTAATTTCCTCTACGTCTCCATGCTATTTGATTCACCATGTGCACACAAAGGCAACAGCAGTGTTCTGTCCCCTTCCCGCTTGGATGGTAATGGATTTTGTCCAAAAGGTGCTTTACGTTTGTTTGTACGAAAGGTACTATCTAAAAAATGTTATTTTCCTTTCCTTACTTGGTACCATGGATCCAGATGCTGCGGGCAGTATATAAAACTAGCATAGGCCTGCTGCGATCTTGTGAACCACCAGTGAGTCGCGCTCTGCAGCAGCAGTGGGAGCCAGTTTGAAGGGCAGAGAGGAGCTGTGAGAAACTGAAAAAATGGGGAATTAGGCGAAAAAGGGAAAATGAGTCGTTGAAGATCCTCCCTCAGGATGTGTAATTTGCTCTGTGATCTTTAGACTGCAGAATGACTAATGCTACATTTCAGCTAATGAATTACCTGATTAACTAATTTAGTGTCTAATCTTAGTGAATCGCCCGCACACTCCTCCTGCTTTAACTTCTTCTGTACTAATCTAGTTGGAGCAGTGCCACAGCTCATGCAGGGAGAGCGAGGATGCCACAGGGGAGCCCCTTTCAGTGCTTCGGATGCTGCTCGGAATTTGGCGCCGACAGTTCCCAAATGTAATGAGTTTTGCTCGCCCTCAGGGAGCAGTCCTGCACTGGCAAACAGTAGGACATGGAGTATGACATGCAGAATGACAGAGTGCGAATGGAGACTGTGGGCTGCTGTGATTAGAGCATGGGATCTGTGAACTGCAGGATACCAGATTTTCCCACCACAGCCGCTGGTCCACTGCGCACTAGCTGGGCAATCCTGGGTAGGAGAACTAAGAAGTTGTCCTTACTAGGCAGCTGTTAGACATGTGCTGGAGAACTGTCATCACTGGAAGCAGATTCTGCTTACTTCATACCTGATGTGCAGATAAAACAACAACTACAGACCTCCATGTCATAGCCATTCCCTTTTAATGGTAGAGTATTTAAAAACTGAAGAAAAAGGGACACAATAGCCATAGGCTTGTGGGTAAATCAACAGGCATTTAAAAACGTGGGAGTCTTGGACGCTCTGATGGCCAAGTGGTTGCGCAACACACTTCCTTGAAAGCGACCTAAGTTTAGAAGGGAGCGCAGGATGACACATTGGGAGGCAGGCTAGATCACAGCAGCTGCGTTTGGCAGTACAAGGCAGTTGGGGAGGCTTGGCATTCTGTTCTAGCCCCACACTGACCATGCGATGGGACAAAGGAGCTTGGTTTCTGCACAGGGCATTGCAGCATGCAGCTGAGGCCACCAGAAGGCTCTGCCAGTGCCAGTGGATTACGAAGGACAGGAGGGAAAATCAGGGAGAAAAACCCGTATGTATGAGGATCTGGGTTCAAGGACTACACTAGGTCATAGTGTCTGCCTACACTGGAGCCTAGCCCACAAAGTAGACTGCCTTGGGAAGGGGGGATGGCCCCTGACATAGAGGGGAAGCTGTGGGGAATGTCAAGGTGTCAGGGGACCGGGGGTTGGGGAGGCATTGATCAACAAGCATGAACAGGGTATATCCCTGTGATGAACATGGCTGGGGGAGAAAAAGCTGTAAAGAAACACAACCTGGAAGTCTTTAAACATGTTGTTAAGTGGCATATGCATGCATTATTGTGGTGATGGAAGGGACTGCGCAATTATATTTTCCGCCACTTTTGCCACGTGACAGTGACTGTACCCAGTCTGAGTATGGACACACACATCCAAGCCTATCAGATGGAATGATGTCTGCCTGGCAGCATTAACAAGAAACCCTGTAGCTTTTTTTTTTGTCGGGGGAGAGTGATAGGTGTGTGTGTGCATGACTGGATATGTATACTTTATAAAGGGAGAGAGGGCCATCCAACAGCAAACCAAAATCACAAATGACATCAACTCTCTTGGCTCCACAATAAACAATAAAAAATCCTCAGATTTCAAGCCATTCCACTGTTTGTTATTGAGGATATTTATATGAAAACGGGAGAGTTATAGGATCGTGGATATGTTCATCCACACTTATTGGCATGTCCCTTTCCCCTTTAAGGATCGCCGGAAGTCCTCAAGCTAGCTCCTCCCACCCACCCACCTGGGTGGTATAACCCTCGGCTCCACCCCATGACGCCAGATCTTCCTTTCCGCTGGAAGATTCAGGTTGCTTCATTTGTGCTCCCGCATTTTGTAGGCTCTGGCTTCAAAAGCTTCGTTTTTTCTGAAAATTCGTCTAGTTCGCATTAGCAATTGCAATTGCTTATGTTCGATTATGGAAGACAAGTCTTCCCCTGGATTTGCCGGTGTTCATGCGACCAGAAAATGTCACGTGCCGATCCCTACACCGCGTGTGTCTATTGCTTGGGTGTCGACCATGACACCTCAAAGTGCGATTTTTGTCATGCATTTCACCCTAACGTCCTCAACGACCATCTTGCATGCCTGAAGTTGGGGAGGCTGGAAAAACAGAACCCTCCAGTGAAATCTAAGGAGGCTCGGTGGGCAGTTTCTGCAGCCGTGGGATCCGCCGAGCAATTGGAATGCATGCAAGCCTTCGAGGAGGAAGTGGTTTGTGCCGCAGAATCTTCCTCTTGGAGCTTCTTCGTTCACTCAACCTGGGCTCCACCTTCTCAGGTTCCTTCCGAGAGTTGTGCCAGTCTCTCCCGACTAAGGGAGCGGGTCTTGCAGGCACGCACTCCTCTCGGTCCCGTAAGCAGGAAAAGGACCCGGGATCGTCTTCATCTCGGCGAAGACGTTCTTGGGATCGGAAGAGATCTTGGTCCCAAGAACCGACAGTCTTGACTTCAGACAAAACTGCCTCTTTGGCTGTTGGCTTCTTGGCTTTGCCATCTGGCCAATCGACTGAAGTGTCGATCGACGAGGTTGAAATAATCATTGACCCATTGTCGCCCACTCCAGTCGACGATTCTCTCAGTCGGACTCCAGTTCTTTCTTTCCCCGAGGAGGAGACACAGCCCACTGGGAATCCTGTCGAGGAAGTGATCCCCAACCCTGGGAAATCACCAGTCCCGCCGGTGTCTCTTGAGCAACCAAATCGGCCCGTCCGATCTCGATCGAGCTCTAGGTTCCCCTTGACTGACAGGCTGAGGAAGAGCCACAAGCGCTCAAAAAAGAGGTGGCACCATTGATCGTCCTCATCCTCCTCGGATGAGGAGAGGCTCTGGTGGAAACTCCGTTGGTGCTACGAAGACCTCATATGGCAACAGCTGATTTTGTCTGACCCCGGCCATTACTTGGCTTTCACCTCCCAGGCCGAAGCTGACTCCTTCTGAGTCCATTAAGTCAGCTCCCCCACTCGCAGAGCCGGCCAAACCTCCGGTTCAGCCTAAACCGGTCTCTCCACCGATCGTGGTGGAACCACCGCCCAAGCAGCCTGTGGGAGGGGCTCCTTCTAAAGAAGGTAGACCAGACACCGGGCTTCCCCAGTGTCTTTCGGTCACTGTCACCCTGCACCGCCCTCGGTGGGTCGAAGGTGACCTGGGTGATTGACCGTTGTATCCAGATTCCTCGGATTCGGATGAGACCAGCCTACGTTCTCATCCCGGGGATGACGAATCGGCTGGTCGGAAAGAGACGGAAGAAGGTCCTTCGTCCTTTCAGGGCATTCTTCGCCTCATCTCTGAGTCTACAGGGATGACCCTGGAACCTATCCAGAAAAAGGCGGAGTACCCTCTCACGGACATCCTCAAGAGAGGGGATACCCCAATGGAGGCCTTTCCTGTGGCCGAAGCCATAGTTGGCCCGGCCTTAGAACTTTGGCAGCACCCTCCCTCCTGTCCAGCTCCATCTGCCTGCATGGCCCGCAAGTATGCGGTGCCCATGGGGTCCCTTGTGGGGTTCACAGAGCACCCCTCGATTGAGATCCTGGTGAGCCTCTGTGTTCAGGCGTACTGGCAGTTCTGCTGACACTGACTGACCTCCTGAAAAGAATCCAAACTCTTGGATCATTTGGCCTCGAAAAGGTCTATGCTGCCCTCATCTTTAGGCCTTCGCCAGCAAGTTCCGTCATCATGGCACACGCCTCCCATGCCCTCTGGGGTCTTTGGATGAAGTCCTCCACACCTCCCTGCGGACATGCAGACCACTGTCAAGCAGGTCCAGGATCAGGGCTGGGCTGTTGCCAAACAGCAGCTTCAGACAACCCTGGACATTGGGGATTCTTGTGCCCGCTCGATGGCAACCGCAGTTGCCTCTCGTCGCAGGGTTTGGCTGAGACTCTCCTCTTTTCCGGCAGATACACAGCACAAACTAGCTGATGTGCCTTTCCTGGGTACTGACCTTTTCAGCCCAGGTGTGGCTGGTCACCTTCAGCATATTGAGCAGTCCAGTTCCACTTTGGACGCTACTTCTGCTAAAGGTTCTTCAAGCAAGAAACAGCAGAAGAAGAAAAAGACGACTTTTCGGCACTCTTCCCCTGCGACACAGCAACCCTCCTTTCAAGGAGGGCAGCAGCAACAGCAGCAGCAGGCTCAAACTTGGCACCCCCAGCCCAAACACGGGCCCTCACAGGCCCGTAAAGGAGGCCGAGGTTCAGGTCCTGGGTCCTCCTCCTCCTCCAAGCCTGCTCAGTGATGGGGCAAGGGCTGCCACCCCCTCTCCCATCACGCCAGCTCTGGGTCCTCCGTGGGGGTCTGGCTCTGCCACTTTATTTACGCCTGGTCCATTATCACCATGGACAGGTGGATTTTGGAAGTCGTCGGTCAGGGACTGCCTCTGGAATTCGAGCAGCACCCTCCAAGCCGAGCCTGCACCCCTCAGGAGGAAAGAGTATCCGTCCATACTCAGCCGGTTCTCCGAGACGACATCACTCGGCTCCTCCTCAAGGAGACAGTAGCTCGAGCAGTGGATTCTCCAGCAGACCCAGGCTTTATCTCCAGGTACTTCCTGGTGCCCAAGCAGACGAAGGGCTGGCACCCCCATTCTAGATCTGCACGACCTGAATCAGTAACTCAGGTCACGCACCTTTTGAATGGTCACTCTGTCCCAGATCATACCATCCTTGGAGCAAAACATGTGGTTTTGTTCACTGGATCTGCAGGATGCATTCTTTCACTTTCCCTATCCATCTGTTTCATTGGCGGTTCCTCCGCTTCAGAGTCGAAGGGACCCTAAACGAGTTCCAAGCCATGCCGTTCGGCCTCTCATTGGCCCCACGGAACTTCGCCAAATGCATCGCAGTGGTGGCAGCCCATCTCAGGTGTCGGGGGGCAGAATTTACCCCATCTCAACGATTGGCTCTTAGCAGGTCCCACCCAGCAGGAGATGGAGAGGTCCAGGGACCTGGCCCTCCAGACCTGCTCCCAACTCGGCCTCTTGATCAACAAGGTCAAGTTGGAAACTCGTGCCTTCTCAGGTGATGTGCTTCATCGGAGCAGAACTTGACTCTCGTCAAGCCAGAGCTTGGCTCCCGGCGGACAGGGCAGAGGTTCTCTGCTCCTTTGCCCAGTCATTTCTGGTTGGGCAATTGCGCCCTGCCTGGGACTTTCTTTGCCTTCTGGGTTACATGGCAGCATGCACCTCCATAGTACGTTGGGCCTGGTGGCACATGCGCCCCCTCCAATGGGAGCTAGCCACCCAGTGGACTCAGTGCCACGGTCATTTCAAGCGGCTGATCACCATTACCCAGAAGATGTGGGATGCTCTCCAATGGTGGACCGCCCCAGACCGGTTGCAGGACTGGATCCCGTTTGTCCGCCCAGAGCCGACAGCCGTCCTCACGACTGATGCCTCTCTCATGGGCTGGGGTACCCACATGGGGGACAAAAGGGCCCATGGGTTCTGGACCCCCAAGGAGTCCTGATCCCACATCAACCTGTTGGAGCTCAGAGCAGTCAGACTGGCACTGTCAGCTTTCGTTCCTCAGCTCTGGGGTCAAGTGGTTCACATCCAGACAGACAATACCACGACCATGTACTACCTCAACAAACAGGGCGGCATTCACTCCCATCTGCTTTGCAGGGAGGCACTCCGCATCTGGACCCTTGTCTGCCATCTTGAGGCAGATCTCCTAGCCATTCATTTGGTAGGAGCCTCAAACCATCTGGCGGATGCTCTCAGCCACTTAGGTGAGACATCCCATGAGTGGTCTCTCCATCCAGAGGTAGCTTCAAGCCTGTTCTCCCACTGGGGCAAACCAGTGGTGGACCTGTTTTCCTCCAGGGAAAACATTAAGCTGAGGTTGTTTCATGCCCGCCCCCCTCAGCAGGGCTCGCTGCAGAGGGATGCCTTCTCGAGGCTGTGGACCCCAGGCCTCTTCTGCACCTTCTCTCCATTTCCCTTGATCCACAAAGTGCTCCTCAAGGTGAGGAGAGACATGGCAAAGGTGATTTTGGTAGCCCTAGACTGGCCATGCCAGTTCTGGTATCCAGATCTCCTCAGCCTCAGCTGCAGACCCTGGAGCAGCTTCCAGCATGCCCGGATCTGATCTCTCTCAATCAGGGGAAGGTGTACCATCTAGACCTTCAATCCCTGCACTTCACAGCCTGGTACCTGAGCGGCTAGAGTTCCAGGCTTTGGGTCTTTCCGAGGATGTCCTCACCGTGGTGGAGACATCCAGAAAGGAATCGACCAAGAAATGTTATGCCTTCAAATGAAAAAGGTTTTCCATTTGGTGTCAGGGCAAGGGTCTGGACCCTCTGTCCTGTCCTGTGGCTAACATTCTCGACTACCTTTGGTCTCTGTCCAAAGGGGGTCTTCGGTCATCGACCCTTAGGGTGTACCTGGCAGCCATCTCTGCATACTGGGCGCGGGCCGGTCAGCCGACATTGGCACAGAAGACTGGTCGGGTGCTTTTTCAAAGGCCTGGATCACATATCCCCTCTGGTACGTGAACTCCACCGCTGTGGGATCTACTGCTGGTACTGACAAAGCTCATGGGCAAGCCATTCGAACCAGTGCACAAGTGTGTGTTGTCACACTTGTCATGGAAGACGGCCTTCCTGGTGGCTATCACAACTGCCAGAAGGAAGGGGAGCTCCAGGCACTTTCGGTGGACTCCCCTTATCTTGTCTTCCACAGGGACAAGGTTGTCCTACACCCCCACCCGAAATTCCTTCCGAAGGTGGTGTCAGAGTTTCACCTTAACCAGGTGTTAACTCTGCCTGTACACTACCCTAATGACACCTTGGAGGCTGAGTACAGGCTCCATACTCTGGACCTGAGATGAGCTCTCTCCTGTTATAAGGAGAGGACAGCAGAAATTCGGGGAGAGGTTCGCCAGCTGTTTGTCACCTACGCTGAAGCCGCCTGTGGCAGACCTGCAGCAAAATGGACTATTGCAAGGTGGATTACATTTTGCATAAGTCTGTGCTATGAGCTGGCGGGCATGGAGCCTCCCAGAGGGAGAAGAGCTCATTCTACCTGCCATACCGCTGCATCGGAGGCTGCTTCCAGGAAATCTGTCAGGCTGCTACCTGGAAGTCAGCAAACACCTTCATTACCCATTACCACATCGACCTTGAGTCATGCCGGGATGCTGGTTTGGGGACTCAGTTCTCCAATCTCTATTTCCCAAGTGAGTGTCATTGGGGGGGGTGTGCCAACCTCTCTCCTCCCGGAGAACTGCTAGGAGTCTGCCAATAAGTGTGGATAAACAACATATCCACGCTCCTAGAAAAACAGGTTACTCACCTGTAACAGTTGTTCTAAGAGTGGTATATGTTGTTCGTCCACACGGACCCACCCAACCTCCCCGGCTGCGGATGCACAAACCTGGCTTCTAGGGCTAAGATCTACATGGGGCAGAGCCGTGAGTTATACCACTTCCGGCAGTCCTTAAAGGGGAAAGAGACATGCCAATAAGTGTGGATGAACAATATATGCCACTCCTAGAACTCCTGTTATAGGTGAGTAACCTGTTTTTGACCCTTACGCTTCCTCTTCCAGTTAGGGTCTGCAGAGACAGACTAGGCAGGGACCAGCTGGGCAGACAAGATCTGAAGTCATAATTCCCTGCTTGAGGCATGACATCCATTCCCACAGAATCTGACTGTGATATTACAGGCAGGGTGTTCTGACTTCAGCTCCTGAATAAGCCTCAGCTGTCAGTGAACTTTAAGGTACCAAGATCCAGTTTCCATTTAGATGTACTTAATAATAAAGAAACTTAATGAGTCCAGATTCAGACAAGGATGTAATATTTTGTAATTGAGTTCTCCCGATGCCAAGTGTAATTTTTTTTTTGCTGTTTTTCGGAGCCCTTGTTTAATTAAAAGCATGTCCCTTGTGCAAACTGCAGGCAGTAACAGGTCGAGCAGTTAATCGTACAAACAGAAAAAAGAACATTTCTGCTCACTTCATTAAAAAATGAATAGGCTGGTCGCCCCACTAGTCCACCAGGCATGTGTCACCAGGTTCAGGTGAAGAGTCGAGACCCTGCATCAGAAGGCAGGTCAGACTGTGGCAGCTGACGTGTGGTAATGTGCCTCAGTTGGGGTGTTCTGGCACTACAGCAACCCTTGCGTCTGGGCCAGGGAGCTTGCTGCTGCACAGAAACATGCCGTGCAGGTGTGCAGCCAACCAGATGGCTGCGCTCATGTCAGGGAAGGTGGGAGGCAACCAAAGGGAAGAAAATCCCATGTCCATCTATGTGATGCTCTGGGCCCCTTGGTTCCCTTGGGTCCTAGTGCCTGTAGACACTGGGGTCTAGTGCAGACAGTGGACTGCCTTCATGGTTGGGTTGGTGGGGGGAGGGTGGCAGCTCTGTTCTCACAGCTCGTGTCTCGAAGGGAAAGACTTAGGGGTTATTCAGTGGCCAGGGCACTGGATCTTGGAGACTGGTGTTTTAAGGCCTGAAGAGGGTATAGCAGAAAATAAAGAACTGCAGCACACACACACAATTTTAAAGCTCTTTACTATGTGAAACCCATAACCATATAACCGCCCCCAGTGCTTTTTAGGCTCACTGCCTCTTTGTCAGGGGGGTATGCTTGTGTGGAGAACATTCCCATTAAATTGGCTGACAGACCAATAAATCAATCAATCAGCTGCGTTTTTATATTAACATGCTGGAATGTGTCCGTAAGTAAATATCTCATCAAATGTCTGACAACCCTTCACATTTGCATATTGAATGAAAGGCTTCAATACAGAGTCTGCTGTATGTAACCAGTTCCCATGTTGATTCCATTCATTTAAAATGTGAAACCCACACAGATAAAACATTAATCCACATAATAAAACTTTCTTAAAACCATTTTAAAGTGAATATCAGCAACACTGAATGCAACTTAACTACCAAAGGGTCTCTGTGCATTGCTAGAGGTTTAGTAACGTTTGGTGCAGCTGTTTGTGTGATGCAGTTGCCATATTCAGAATATTTTAAAATGTTTCTAACAATTGTATCTTCAGTCAGAGAGCCGCCTGTGAAATTTTAGTAGGTGATCCTGTGACTGTGCTCGATACAGAAACACACTGCTCGCTGAATTGATCCTCAGATCTCTACAGTAGAACTTACCTATATCGGAAAAAATTGGATTGTTTGGTGTGCTCACATTGATGTAGTCTCTAATGAAGTATTAGTGACTGTTTGTATTGACTGATCAGGATAAATCCCTGGGAAGACCAGCAGGACCTGGGAGAAACATTTCAATGAAAAATGAATAGGCTAGGGCCAACCAGTGGCCCAATGGGTAGTGTGCACCCCATGCTGTGACCGGGTTTGAAAGTAAGCCCAGGAAGCTGGGCCGGGGTGGGGCATGGGGTGGGGTGGCATTGCTGCGGGGCATGGGCAGGGTGGCACTGCTTGCGCACCCAGCTGGAGAGGGTGGATGTCAGGATCCAACATACTGGTGACCCCTGCGGGTGGGTTGTGGAGCTTGCTTTTATTGCTGGGGCACACTCATTCATGTTAGGTCTGATGGGACAGGCCCGATGTCAGGGAAGTGGGCGGGGGCACAGAAAAAGAAAATAAAATTATCCACCCCCCCCCCCTTGCTGCAGGCCCCACACCACTGTCTGGGCTCTGATTCATCTAGATGTGGTCGCTGGAGGTGAAGTGGGGTGGGGAATCCAAGGGGGAGTTAGAGCCAGGTAAGTCCCAGGGATGGTGGGTGATGGGCAGGGTGAGAGCAGAGGGATGATGGGGCCAGTGGAGCAGGGGGGCATAAAGAAATGATTTAAAAATAAAATGACTAGGCTGTAAGTCCAGCACCATATGTGAGTGGGAAGGCAGTGAGTATTGGGGTTCAGAGGCTCCTGTAGGTGGGGTACCATAGGCCTGGGCACAGGCTGAAAGGGAGCCTAGCCAATCTGATAAAGAGAGAAAAATGAAAGTAATCATGTCTGGTGTGTTATGGTGGCCAGGTGCTCAGCTCATTTGCACAGTCCAGCTGACCAGTCATGGAGTTGAATTGGCTCCAGTTGTGAACACAGCCCCTTGCTTGCCTTCCCAGCCAGAGGCTGTGCGCAGTCAGAGGCTTCAGTTGTCTGGGCAGGGCACCCTGTTGTCCTGCTTCCACCCTACACAGTGGGCTGCCTACACATAGAGGAGGGGCACTATAAGAGATGTACAAGAACGATGGGACATGATATGAAACTGGAAGGTGGCAGGCTGAGGGGAAATGTGAGGAAGTTTTTCTTCACGGAGAGGGTGGTGGATATATGGAATAGACTGCCACAGGAGGTGGTGGGGGCGAGCACAGTGGAAGGTTGTAAACATGCATGGGACAGGCATAAGGGTACCTTAGAGGTGAGAAGGAGGGGTGAAAAGCCATTGACCAGGTAGGGTCATTGGCCACAAACTAGTGTAGGACTTTCGAGCAAACTGAATGGGCCTGGCGGTCCTTATCTGCTGACAATTTCTATGTTTCTACCTGCTGCATTATTGACATCACAGAATTAACAAGTGAGATGCAGGAAGCTGACCAAACTAGTTCAATTGTTGATATATTCACAGCCCAAACAGCCGCACCAGTGTGTGTCTAAATATTCCCTTTTTATCACATTTGTATGCTCATGGAGGTCAAAACAGCAGTGGTGAGGAATGCGTCTGAATCTCTTCTTTCTGATTTGCAACTGTCTCCGGAGCTAATGTTATGAGACAAATTAGCTAACTCGCTGCAAATGTTGTCCGACAGATGAGACAAATTCTATTCCGGTCTTGTGTCTGAATTCATTGCCAGAGTCCTTAGCGCATTAGGAGGCTTGTCTGCGAAGCCTTGAAATGCTAATAGCTGACTGGGAACTTGATTAAAATTACAAGCACAAACTGTCAGTGACTGAAATGGATTCCGCCTGCAGCCTGTTGCCTGGCACACCACAGTGTACTGGGGTGTCATATGGACAGCAGCACCACCACAGGTGTCCAGTATTCCATCCCTATACCCCACAGGGGCTAAGTGAGTGACCTCCCAGTGCAAGACACGGAGATCAGCTGCAAGCTTTAATGAAACCTAAGACTGAGACTTCCTCCCTTACAGCCCCTCCCCCCTCGACATCTCAGACTTTGATAAAACATCAGGGGCCTGATATTGGAATATTGGAAAAAGCTGAGCACAAAGGTTTGCACTGTGCTTGCTCATTGCCCCAAGGGTGCTGTATTCAGTTGGGCAGTGCAGCGGCGCTATACGACTAAATATAGGGGCATGCCAGCACAGCACTAAGTTGAGTGGTGCTGTCATAATGTGCGATATTCAGTCGGCACCATGCTAATGAGCCCATTGGGCATGCAAGGTGCTAAGAGGCCATTTGTATGCCCATTATGGGCCCATTTGCATGGTGTGCAGCAGACTGCTAGTGCCCACCCTGACAGTGTGACACATACCGTGGTGTCTAGTGGCACCCCACATTCTGATCACTCGCTGCTGTTATAAGCAAGTTGTTCCTGGTGTCCGGCACCCCACCTTCCAGTCGCCCACTGCTGTTATAAGCAAGATGTCCCTGGTGGCTAGTGTCAATCCCCACTCTACGATCACTCGTCGATGTAATAATATAGAAGTCCCTGGTGTCTAGTGGCACCCTCTATGCTCCAGTTGCTCGCTGCAGTAATAATATAGAATTCTCTGGTGTCTAGCACCCCCCACACACACACACACACACACCACCTCTACCAGGTGCACCACCATGCCAACTCCCTCATACCTTAGACACTGGCGCCGCATAGATCCACTATCCACTCTGATGACCGGCAGAGCCCACCTCTCACCACCTTGGCCAGCTGCCATGTGCAGTGACAGGGAGTGTGTGTACTGTCTACGTATAAAAAGCATGCTTCCTATACTGTAGACAGAATGTGTGCTCCCTGTCCTTGCATACAACTGCCGACATTGGTGGTGAGAGGGCTGTGCCAGTCACCACAGCGGATGCATGCAACCCTTGGCCGTCCCAAGTACAGGGAGTTGGCAGGTGGTGCACCCCTAGTCTAGGCAAGGGGGGCTTGACACCAGGAATTCTATATTATTATGCAGTGAGCATTCATTCATTCAATTTCATTTATTTCTGAAAACCTTTGAGCTAATTTAGCCCTTTTTCAAAGGTGTCCACATCAAACACAGATTACAATACACAGTATAAAAACAATCATTTACAATCACAAGAAATCTTATTTAAGAACATCTGTAGTGCATTACTTTTAAAGGCATTTAAAGTGCTCAAACGACAAATCCCTGATGGAAGCAAATTCCAGTCCTTTGTTGCTCTCATTGAAAAAGACCTTTGTCCTAAATTTGTTCTACAGTATGGTACTTGAAGTTTCTCACATACCATGTTCCTAACTAACAATCTATTTGAGACATGATTAAAGAGTTTTTGAACTCCAACAGGAGTAAAACCCTAAAAAGACTTTTTACACATAATTACAAGATTGTAATCAATTCTATGAAAAAATGGTAACCAATTAAAGAGCAGCTTCCTGGTTACAGGGTCCCCAAACATATATTTGAGCTCACCTGGCCCTGAGTTTATTTCTTTGCAGAATTCCATGTTTTTCTGGCATGTAAAAAAGATATAGCCCTTGTAATTTTAATCTCGGGCATGTCGGCAAAAATTGCAGCCACTTCCTCATGTTGCCATCACGCCCCATGCAGGCACACGCAGCCCTGTTTTGTGATGTCACAAAATGAATGCTGCATGTGCGCAACCCATTGACTTCTATGGGGCTGAGTTTTCCATACATTTTATTAATATTTAGCAGTGGGATTTTAAGAAGTCAAAGCGAGCGCTCAACTAACAGGGTCACTGTTACCATGGAGTATACGCCTGTCAGGCCCCGACCCTCTCAAGCAGGGTAAGAGGGGGTGTCTTCCTGTTTCCAGTAAGGCCGGCTGCCAGGCTAGCACGCAAGGGGTGCAGCGACCTCAAAACTTAAGTAGTACAGTAAAATTAATTACTGATCTAATAATTTTTTAAAGGAAAGCTGTCATTATACTAATCCTCCCATCCTGAAAAGCTCCCCGACTAATCTTTTCTCTTGGTAGAAAACATTATTTTCCAGTGTTCACGTACTTAATTTTATTTTTTTTAAGTTTGCGATCCCCAAACATGGCGGACGCTGGTGGGTTCTATTTCATCTGATGGTGCAGTGCCCGCTTGGCTCCAGTACATTTTGTATTAGAGCTAGCAGTGTGGCACCATCAGTAAATAAGAACCCAGCATCCGCCATGTTTGGGATCGTGGACTTAAAAAAAAAAATAAAATTAAGTAAACACTGTAAAAAATGTTTTTACTATGCAAAAGTTTAATCGGGGGTAGAGCTTTCAGGGTGTAAGATTAGTATAATGATCACTTTCTTTTAAGATTAATATGTATAAATTAAATGCAGAGTGACGGGTATTATTAAGTGCATTTAAGTAAATGTTATATTACATGGTAGTAGGAAGGTGGAAGGGCTGATCTATGGGGGATACCCTGCTTGAATGCAGATAATTGATATTATGCCATGGAATAGCCCAATATATAGATAGTAGAGGACATGTATGAAGATGAAAGTAACTTTTATGTAAAAAGTGTTTGTTCATTTATTTTAGGACACTAATAAGAAAATTATAAGATACATTATGCCTAATGGAAATTTCTAGTACTCACAGGTATGATGAGTTACCCTATTTGGAGGAAAACATTAATATTGATTGCAAAACGTTATGAATAATTTATAATTTTGTGTTATTCTTTTTAAATGTTGTAGATGCTAAGTCCCCTGAGGAAGCCTATTGGCGAAACCTCAGGGTAACAATAAAATCTAAATTAGAAAAATTATTAGGAGACTGTTTTTGGGCTTTTGAAAAAAAAAAAAGAGAGGTGGCGCTCCCGCAACACATTCTAGAACACTGAATTGAGCCAGCAGGGGGCAGCATCCCAAGCTTAACCAGTCTGGTGCAGTTACCTGCGGTCCCCTATCTTTCACTTAAACCCAGGACCCCAGTGCAAACGAGGTGTTGCATCTCACTTGGGCTATTCAGGATATCACAATAGAAAACTATATAAAAATAAATTCCATTTGTGGAGGTGAAGGCATTGACTCCCTGGCAGTATGGAGGGGCGGGCAGTGGCAAACGTTTTTTATTAAAAAATTTTGTACAAAGGCAGCCATCGAATCCGCAGTAGCACTGCCACTCATGATGCCCACAACCTAAGCTTGGGTCTTCACGGGCCGGTTCGGGGGGAGGAGGACTGAGCATCTCAAAGGATGCTCTCCTCGTCGGGGGAGAAAGGGCAGCCAGCTCCACTGCTCTGCTGCCACCTGGGTGACCACAGGTGGCAGTGCATTTGGGAGTGGCTCATATGGAGAGAGGACATATACTGGTGCTGCGCACGCTCATATGCATGTGCTTGTGCACCCTTGCCACCGATGTCCTGGGGAAGGAGCAGAAAGACAGAAATACCCTGATCAACAGGATGACGACAACCGCCCACAGACCCCGACTCTGGGGGAACTCTGGAGATGAAGGTAAGTCCTAGGAGATGCCAGGGTGATGGGACTGGAGACTAACCAGGGATTAAAAAACAAACAAAAAAGAAAATGATTTAAAAGCATACATAAAACAAAAAGACATGCGTTATGTAGACAAGACAAAGGTTGTATTCAAATCATCTAACTGTAAGGTTACTTCCATAATTTAACAGTAAAGAATGCATATTACAAACCTTGCAGCAAGACTAATAGCAATAGTTAGTTAACAAAAGGGAGGTATTTAAAAACATATGTTTTTGCTGTATTAAAGTTTTTTTTTCCCTAGAAAGTCATGCAATGTCCCCCATCAGTCAAGAAATAAAGCATTTTTGTTGTCTAAACTTGTTGATATTCTGTTAAAGGGACACTGTCAACCTGTTTTCCATCATATTATTTCTAGTTAAAAGCCTACATTTTATGATTGCTTTTCTTCTCTAAAATTCATTGATGTTGCTGTTTGTTTTGTCTGTCTCCTTGTTAGTAAAACTGAAATGCATGCTAATGTATATTTATAAATAACCTTGTTTTGTTTACAGTAATGGATCTGTTCTTACTGCATACTTCATGAGCATTAGAAACACCCCCAAACAGTGCAGTCACTCATGAGGTAGTAGCCTCCTAAACTCTCATTGCATTACATGGGGACTAAACTGTGTTGTGAATGTTCCCAAGTCCATGAAAGCTGCAGTTGGAGCTGATCAAGGAATGTAAACAAACATATGTTTGTGTGGTAACACCAGTATGGTGGGCAGTCTGTTTTTCCCTTTTTTAGAGAAAAAAAGAGTCAGAATCAAACTACCAGCTACATCAGCAATCTTTACAGAACATTAGCAATCATAAAATGTGTTTTTTAAACTAGGGACACTTTGAGACCAAAGCAGGTTGACAGTGCCCCTTTAAAGTGGAGAGAATTAAGCATAAAGCCATACCAGTCAGCATATGTGATTGCATTGTCCAACACTGATACCGCTGTTGGACATGACTGAAGAAAACATGGGGACCAAACTGGGTCTAGGAGATGTCTTTTGTCCAGAGGTGTGTTTAGCTGGAACAGTACCATCAGAGATCAATAAATCGATGAATCAGTGGATATTCATGATGGTAATCTGTGTTAAAGAGCTGGTCCCAAAAACCTGAAAAAATGTAATGGTACAGCTATAGATTTAAAGAGCCCCTGACAGCATTAGGAAAACATTGAAAAAAGTTAGATTTATATTCAGCTCCATCCCATTTTCTTTACTATCTCATACATTTTCAGTAATAAATTCCCCGTTTTCTTTATTGCTGAAAACAATTGCATGAAAACAAGATCCCTGCCCCCTATAATAAACAGATCTACTCTGGCTGCTTCTCTACACATGACATCACAATCCCCTGTTTATGACATCTTACTTCTCTCCACAGCAACACAGTTTGATGCCATAAACAGAATTATGTTATCAGGTGTAGGCAGGCAGCTAGAGCTAAAAAGGCAGATATACTGTATTCATGCAAATGCCCTTAGTAATAAGGAAATAAGGGTGAGAACTACAGAATAAAATATGAAATGCAGGCTACATTTATGCCCGAATGTTTCATTTTTTCAAAGTTGCCTCAACTGAGTCAGGAGCTCTTTAACAGCTGAGCGTAGCAGCATGGAATGCTGGGATTGTGGGTGTCCCAAATGACTGAGTACAGGCAGTGTTCTGTACCAGTATGTTAGGAGCAGCAGCAGCGCTTTGGAGGAACTCCTCATCTGACTTTTGAACTTCGCAGCTTTTACTGCCTTTTTTTTTTCTCCTATTTGAGTAACTCCAGCAGGTAGGGGCTGTTTGTTTACAGGCAGCCCCCCCCCCCCTAGAAATCAACTATGCCTGTAGTTCAGGAGTTTAAATTGGCTAACCTGCTTTTCCCTCATTTACAGCTTCTGTGAAGGTCTGGGTGAGTTTTGCCACCGCCAGACATTCTCTAAAAAACCCTATGTGTTTGTGTTGCTAATGTTACGTTTAACTGTACTGGGTCTGTTATTTTTGTTTGCCTGGTGTATCAGGTACTGTAAGTTTGAGATTTTGAACTTGTCAGGATGCACTGACCAGCTGTTTGAAATATTTATTATAAATAAATAACTTTATGTAGCACACTGCTGACACACCATCAGGATAGAATAGACATGGGCAGAGTTTGAAGATGAGTGGGCCAGCCCATGAGCCCAGCAGTAAAGATACTGCTTGCAACACCCATGACACGAGTTCCTGCCCTGATCCGGGGGTTCTGTGGCCTGAAGCATGATGCTGAGTAGACTCAGGCTCTGCGCTGCTCACTACACAATACTAAGGGTGCTCCGGTGACGGGAAACCTGCCCCAATCCAACCCTGCCTCTGGGGGTTGAAATGTGGGGGCTGCATTTAGGGGCAAAGGGGATAGCTGGTTGCCTGAGGATGATGGGGAGCAGGATCAGAATGGAAAGGTACAATTTAAAAAAAAAAATCAAAGATGAAAGTGCCGGCCCGGTGGCGCTGAGGTTGAGAAGCTATACGCCACTCTGCGCTGTTGGCCAGGTTGGTGACAGACCGAGGTCACAGAAGTCGGCCTGGGGAGAAGGATTGCACGCCCGACGGCTGCTGTCCTCCGGGAGGGGTGGATGGTCGCCCGCCACTATACCGCCACCACTTGGGTGACCATGGCGGTGTTGGTGTGGCAGGGGAAGGCAGACACATAGGGAGAAGCCGACGTCAGCCGAGGACCGGAGCAGAGGAACATCTCAGTGTGCCTCCATCTCATTGGTCCTCCCTGAGCACTGATGGGGTGGACCAGAAAAAGGAAAAATTACCACGACCAATCCAGGCGAAGACCTCCCGCACCAGAGGCGACCATGAAGGAACCAAGGAGGAGCTTCAGTTGCACGCTTTCTTCAGGATTCAGAGGAGTGGGGGACTCTTCCGCCCCACCCGGGGGTCAACCGGGTCTCTAGAGGTAGGTACTGAAGCGGGGCACCTATGAGAGCTACCTCCCAGTCCTCATGGCACCTTGGGGTGCATTTGGATGTCTGGAGAGAGGGATCAGCCGCAGTGATGGAACGCAAAAAGAAATAATAAAAAAAATCAAGGACGATGAGTTGGACCTTGCGTTTTGAGACTCCACCATGATTCAGTACCAGAAGTGCGACTGTTAGCACAGTTCAAGGGAGTGTAGTACATTGTAATTGCAACTGCAGGAAAATGAGTGAAGGCTTTGGGAGAGGAGGTAGGCAGCTCCTGGGGCTAGTTCTGTGTTTTGAGAGGAAATACAGTCTGGTCCCATTAGAATCTGCCTGTCTCATTTATTTAAACACAAAACAACATGTACTAGATAAAACTGTTGTGCTGGTGGCCTCAGGGTTCTCCCATCTGGTTGGTGCTCAGATGATTGACAGTGCCATAGAAGAGTGAGCCCTCGGGGCTGAGAGCAGGTAGAATGTAACTTTCGTAAGTGCAGCAATGCATACATCGTTGTTCATGTGCCGAAATAAGTGTGTGTGTGCATGTGTAAGTGGGTGTATAAGTTTGTGTGTACCTAAGGATCTGTGTGTGTGTGTGTGTGCGCGTCTCTCTCTCTCTCTCTCTTTCGGGGATGATATTATATGTGTGTGTGTGTGTGTGTCTCTCTCTCTCTCTCTGGCAGATGTTATATGTGTATGTGTGTGTGTGTGTATCTGGCGGATGATATATATGTGTGTGAGTGTGTCTCTCTGGTGGGGGGTGTGTGTGTGTCTCTCTCTCTGGCGGATGATATGTGTGTGTGTGTGTGTGTGTGTGTGTGTCTCTCTCTTTGGAGGATGATATGTGTGTGTGTGTGTCTCTCTCTCTCTGGCAGATGACGTGTGTGTGTGTGTGTGTATCTGGTTGATGATATATATGTGTGTGAGTGTGCCTCTCTGGTAGGGGGTGTGTGTCCTTCTGGCGGATGATATATATGTGTGTGTGTGTCTTTTTGGAGGATGATATATATATGTGTGTGTGTGTCTGGCGGATTATATATATGTGTGTGTGTGTCTGGCGAATGGTGTGTGTGTGTCTGTCTGTCTCTTGCAGATTATATATATATATATATATATATATATGTGTGTGTGTTTTTAGAGGATGGGTCATTTCCTGACTTTGTTACTGAGCAGCACTCACAACAAATAGCCTTACTAGAAAATGTCCCTCTCACTTGCATGGACCCAGGGTACTTCACCTGGGCAAGATACTCTCCCCCATGTGTCTCACTGTTCTTTCAGCTCTGGTACTCTCTGTTTTAGCTGAGGTACAAACTACATCTGACCTCCAACAGCAGGAGTTTTTTCAGTTCCTTCAAGTCCATCACTGTATACATTCATTACCAGTAGGGGGCCGAACTCTTGCCTCCCATCCAGCTATCATCCGCTCCTTCCTGATGTTGTTTAAAACAGGAAAATCCCCTCCTCGGATGTCCTGGATTTACAACGCACTGCTGGATGCATCTGGGGAAACCTCCTTAGGAACAGCCCACTGGTGAGAGGAGGAACTAGGTACACCTAGCCCGCTGGAGACCTGGCAAGGAGCATATATAGCCTTGTCCAAGGTGATCAGTTCCCATCACTGCAAGGAATACAGCTGGAAACAGTTCATTAGCATTTCTGGGCCTTGATCATTTCTGTGCACTATTTGGTCTCTCATTCTCCCTCCTGCTGGAGGCACTTTGGGGAGCCTCGAGTGACCCACACACATGTGATGTGGACATGCCTGGTAGTGACCTCTTTTTGCAGAGACCTGGACCTTGTGCTGTCAGAGCTCCATGACAGGCCATTTCAGTTGACGGTGGAAGTTTTCCTGCTCCCCACGGTACCCACAGGAGTTTAGAGACTAGAACTCCAGATACCTTCTTGGCATCTTAATTACAGTGGCCAGGGAGGTTGTAACCAGACTTTGGCTGATACCTCAGGTGCCAAACATCCCTGCTTGGTGTCAACTACTAAACCAAATCTATCAGATGGAAAAACTCACCATCTCCTTGAATGGCCACTTGGAAAGTCACCTTCATGATGGAATAGTTGACTTCTGTATGCTATAGCAAAAGACCCAACACTGGTCCCTCAGATATAGAGGGTCATACAGTACACCAACTGGGCTTGTGACTCCTCCTCATTACTATATCTCTATTCACCCTATCCTGACATACCTATCACATTGGGAATCCCCTCCCCCCGGTAACTAAAACTTGATGATCCCCCTCCCCACCTGGGACTCATCTCATCCACCTTCCTCATGGGAAACCTTTAAGGGGCTGTCTGTAAGTTAAATTTACTAAGAATTATGTTAGCAGGCATTGTAACCCTCCCCTCAAGCTGTACCCAAGAGAGGAGGCCTCTTCAAATAGGAACACATAATCTTCTTCGAGGATATCAGTTTCATCAGGCCACATCTCTGGAACTATAGCCACCAGGCACTAGGACAACACAAAACTTTTTGCAAGTAGTCTGCTAGGGGCCGCCCACGATGACATCCTATGTTGGCGCTTCCCATATAAACATGGGTGGCTCCTTCCCGCCTCAGTTCTTTTCCCGCTGTCGACCATACTCACCAGACCCTGCAGGGAGATGCCGCCACTACAGTTGACCACTATTTATTTATTTGAGTTTTGGTAACCGGGTGAGTCCACTGAGACAATTATAGTCCCTTTTTCAGGGTCGACCCGGGGTCGAGAATCAACCATGAAGGTATAAGTGCAACAAGCAATTCAGTTCTCATGGTACATGGGTGGCATTAGGCAGAGTAGGTCAAGACACAATGTTTGCAAGTACACAAGCAATTGACAACAGATTTGACAAGTAGTGCATGAAACTGAATGCCTGATGGCTACATACAGGCAGTTATAGTACAATACTTCATAGTAAGCATACTAATAATATACATAGGAATTAGCTGGGACCAGACTTCTACACATATTAGTCTCCCATTATGCTAGGTGCAGTAGTGGGCGGGAGAAGAGTAAGGCAGGAGGAAGCAGCCGTAGGTAAGGTGGGGGAGTTTCTGGGTAGGCACCCTTCAGTAAAAGCAGGAACAGGTGGCAGAGGAGGAGAGAAAGGCAGACAGTTGGGACTGAAATTGTGAGAGGGAGGAGCAGGATAGAATGGAGGGATGGAGGGAGTGCCGGTCAGTTATGGCGGCATAAGAAAAGGAGCATCTGGGTACGGCAAGATACATTTTGGGGACAATGAGAAGGGGGGGAGAGAGGTAGAGCGGAGTGTGTGTGGTGCTGGTTTGAGGTGAATAAGTTCCCTGAGGCAGGGAGGAGTGAATTTGTGAACAAGCTTGAACATGAGGCTCAGGGTGGAGTACCTCAGTTTTGCCCTGTACGAAGGCCACCCCAGCGAGGCGAGAACATCACAGTGGTAAGAACGGATAGGTGCCCCCACAACAAAACGACCTACCCTGTGGTATGCTTGAGAGAGGACGGACATGGAGGAAGAGTTAGTGTAGAGGAGGAGGGGCGCAGTATAAGATAGTATGGGAAGAAGGGATGCAGAAACAATTTTTTGGCAAGAGTGAGGTGCGGGCGCATACGATATAGGAGTCTTAAGTTTCTGATTGAGATGTTTGACAGTGCTAGAGACATGGGAGTTAAATGATAGGGCAGGGTCCAAGGTGACACCCAGGTATTTGAAGGAGTGAACTACTTCTAGCGGGTCACCCTTGTTAGTATAAATACTAATGGTAGGTGGGTTAGGCTTTTTTGCATGCCGATGGGCGAAGACCAAGCATTTTGTTTTCTTTGAGTTGAGAACAAGGTGATTCCATTGGAACCATGCTTCCAGGGAGGCAAAGTCGGAGGCAAGGTTCTGATTGATTTGGTCAATGTCTGGAGAGGAGTGGTAGATGATGGCATCGTCTGCATATAGATGAACTGTGGCACTCCCGCAGAAGTTGGGGAGGTCATTGATAAAGAGCGAAAATAATATGGAGCCCAGAATTGAGCCTTGCGGGACACCATGGGAAACTGGTTTCTGTTCCGACTAGGAGCCATCCAACTTAACTTTCTGGGATCGCTCAGACAGATAGCTCTTCATCCAATGCAATGCATTGTAGTCCAGGCCAAGTAGATGTAGCTGGTGGAGCAGCAGCCCATGGTTCACAAGGCCAAATGCCTTTGTGAGATCCACAAATATGGCCCCAGTGGCCTGGCCCCTATCCATAGCGTGGAAGATGTCAGATGTTACTTTTATGAGTGCAGTGAGGGTACTGTGCTTCTTTCTAAAGCCATGTTGGCAGGGTGATAGCAGCTTGTGGGAGTCAAGGTAGTCTTGGAGATGATTATAGACTATACGCTCTTGGATTTTTGCCAGGTGAGAAAGTAGGGATATAGGTCGAAAGTTTTCTATGATGGAGTTTAGTCCTCCTTTGTGGACTGGGGCTACTATTGCCACCTTCCACTTATCTGGCACAGCATTAGAGAGGAAGGACCTGTTGAACGAGTTGCGGATGGGGCGAGCTAGGGCAGAGGCACCCAGCTTAAGAAATGTTGGTTCCAACGAGTCATATCCAGGGGAGTCCTCAGGTTTTAGATTAGATAGAAGTTGCTGCACCTCTTTGAGCGTGGCTAGCTTCAAGTGGAATTCAGGACGACCCCTAGATTGGGCAAGGGAGTTGTAGGAAGAGAGTTAGCCTTATGAAAGATAGAGGTGTATTTTTGGAGGTCAGTGAAGAAATTGTTAAATCCAGTAGCTATGGATAGTGGGTCATCAAGGGTGGTGCCACTGACAGAAACAGAGCTTGGGTTTTCTGCAGTCTTTCCTTTTACTAAGGTGTTAACTTGTCTAAGGAATTCCTTTGAGTGATTTAGATGCTCTGTTTGTAGAGATTTGAGATGGTATCTCTTAGCTTTTGGTACAGAGTTTTTACACTGATTCCTGAGCTGTTGGTAGATAAGCCAGTCTGATTGGAGTCCACTGTGCTTGTACATTTATACGTTTTCCATGCTTTGTCCCGGAGGGCCATGAGAGATCTGATATCCCTGGAGAGCCACGGGGCTTTAACACCCTTAGATCTGCATTTCTTCTGAGGGGCGTGCTGGTTGATTATTTTGGTGAGAGTGTAGATTAGAAAGTCCAGGGCTAAGTTTATATCAGGAAGTGTATCAATGGGGCCCCAATCTGTAGAGTTAATGGATGATAGGAACCTGTTTACGTCGAACTTGGTCATATCCCAGACCAGGGAGATCTTAAGAGGAGGGTTGGTATAGCTGTTACTCCACACACAGAACGTGGGAGAGTGTAAGGGGTTACACTATTCAGTGTAATCAGTGTATTTGTCTCCCTAGTTCATTATCACTTTTCAGCAGTGATGCTCAATGTTGTGTATGTCTTCTAAAGAACCTGCTAAGCTCTTTAGATACTGCAAATGTGATGAAAAGATTTACTCTGGCGACTTGCACAATGTCCGCGTGTGCTGCCTTGGTGCAGCCAATAATGGCAAGGCCTGTCAGATTTCTCTTATGTTCAACACTGCTACCCAGCAATGCAGGAAAAATGCCTTGGAGATTCGCCTTTTGAAACAGCAGGTAGCTAAGATGGAGAAAGAGCTCCAGGAAAAAAGCTCTACCACGTTGCTGGCCTGCTCGGGCTCTCATTCATACAAGTCCCAGGAGAAAACTTCCAGACAACATAAGCACAGGCATTGGGAGAGGGAGAGAAGCAAAGAGAAAACCTCTCCAGTATGCTCTAGGTCACCCCTTCATCCCAGCGTGACCATTTCTGCACCGTCGACCGCCCCAGTGGCAATGCCACCAGCCATCCAGACTGTTGACCCTCCAGGCTGGGACAGGCTATGAGCACCACCAGACTTATCATGATTGGTAAGGTACCGTCAATGTCAGGGATGGTCTCTCCCCCATCGTCCTCACAAAGCGCACCTGCAGTTCAAGCAAGTGCTGACTTCTAAGCTGTGCTTTTATCCTTTAGGACATGTTGCAACACCTGCTCCCTCCTCCTCCTCCGACAGGAGCGGTGTCGATGGGGCACACCAATGTTTGTCAGATTGACGTGCCATTTGCTTTCCAGGGTGTTGACGGTCTCTTCTGCTCCCCCTTTGAGGCCTACAGAAACCGTTGACAAGGATCAGGAATATAACACTGATCTCATTATGCAAGAGGAGGAAGAGGAAGAGTATGTGGAGAGCTCTTATGAGAGGTCCATCTCCACAGGGAGTGAGGACTCCATAACGTATACCCCGAGGTCCCCTCCTGAAGGCCCCTCATTCATTTCCACAATGCAGCAACTCCAGTCTGCCATGAGGTTTGAATCTGAAGAGCAGGACATCAACAAAAGAAACTTGGTGGCGTTCCTAGAACTGCCTGACTCCCTACCACTTATTCCTGGTGGCTTTGTTCGTGGTTATTCCATGAGAGGCATGGCCGCTTTTGTTGCCTGTTTTAAGAATGTGTCCACTATAGAAATTTGTGCAGCTGCCACCTGGAGTACTATCCACACTTTCGCTAAACACTGCAGTTTGGACACTGCCTCTCGAAAAAGGGTAGGTTTTGGCCTAGCTGTACTTCAGGGCATCCTTTCGTAGGTCTGTAGGCTCCAGCCACCCAGACGGTTTTATTCTCAGTACTGCTTGGTACTCATTCCATAGGTGTGGCCTGATGAAAGAGTGATCCTTGAAGAAGACAGAACAGTTATGTGCTTACTTTAACAGTAGATCCTCGAGAGAATCTCTTTCATCAGGCCATGCCCTCCATCCCCCAGGATATAGAGCTCTGTAACTCCTATCTCTTTCTTCAGGACAATCTACTTTCTGTTTCCAGCTTCGCCTGGTAGGTGGAACCATAAGCTCTCTCATAGTTCCTTAGAGGGAGGTCCTCTGAGCATGATCTTAATATTTTAACTTATTTGTGGGTTGATGTCTATTTTTATCTTGTTTGTACAAGCGCTTTCATATCCTTGAATTGTGCTTTTTAGAAATAAATTTTTGATTGATGTTTTTTGATTGATTGGAGGGAAGGAGCCGCCCACATTTATATGGGACGTGCCAACGTAAGGACGTTGTTGAGGGCAGTCCCTAGTGGACTCCTTACAAAAAGTTTACATGTGGTCCTAGTGCCTGGCAGGTATACTTCCAGAGGTGTGGCCTGATGAAAGCGATTATTTTGAAGATCTACTGTTACGGTAAGTACGTAACTTGTCTTTTTTAATCTCGGGTTGTCTGCCTTTACATTCGGGAACTTTCTGTGTACTGTTCAGTAACCCATCTGTTAATTACATGTACTGTGCTAATAGTTGTATTTTCTGCAGACCGCTATAAAGTTCTATAAAAATTTTTATTAACAAACAAAAAAAAAGGAGAGGAATGTGTCAGGGCCAGTAAGATCAAGAATGGACATTTCTCCACCTCAGCAATTTGAGGGGACATTTCATCGACAGCAGTAACATGGAGAGCAGGACAACAGACTAGGAGCAATGCCACCCAAAAAGATTCCCTTTCTGGTTTGATGTCTCCAGTTTGTAGCAGCCCCACACTACACCCAACGCAGGAAGTACTCAGAGCCTAGAGAGTTAATGTCATCCTCATTTCTTGCACTGAACTCCAAGAGCACCTTGAGAGTAACAAGAGCCAATCTTCTAGTGACGTGTGTTGCTTGCACATAACACAAGTACAGGGGACATTGTTTTAGTTTAAACTCCGTAGCTGCGACCCCCTGCCCAAAAATTAATTTATTTGTTTGTTGAATCAGAGGCACTGTTCAGCATTAAAGTTACATCTGCTTTCACACACTCATTTTCTCTTTGCAGATATCTAGGAGACGGGCGCTTCCACCTGGAATCCATCATGATTGCGAACCCAGGAACGCAGGCCTACAGGTAACAAGAGGACAGCCTTGGTGAGGAGGAGGGGAGGGCCGGGATGAAGAACTGAAAACCTGTGTATGAGTGAGTGGTTGTTGGCCCTTGCTATAGAAAGTGGGAATATGAGAGAGAAGGGAGAGTAATTGTTTCCCAACGAGTATAGAGGTCACCCTATTTGGTTGTTTAACCAGGTATAGCACACTAAGCTGAAAGCTTTTTTACAGGAGCGACCTGGGAGCACAAGGAGGTTAAGTGACTTGCTCAGGATCACACAGTATGTAAGTGGAAGCTGTGGGATTCAAACCCAGGTCTGGTCTGCTGGATGTCACCAGATTTGCAGCTCAGAGGCTTAGACCACTGCGCTATACTGCCTCCAAAGCAGATGGTGGCAGCCACAGCCTAAAGGAGTAGTGTGTTTTACATTTACATAAGGTAACATTATACACTGTCACACAGTAAAAAAAATGAATACTTGTGGACTGCTTTGGTGAGCTACAGAAATGTGCTAATATCCACCTTTGGGGCATAAAGGCCCTCTTCGTAACTCATTCGTAGGCTCAGGTCCCTCAGATGTATTAGGCTGATTTTTGTTGTTGATAGAGTGGGATGTATTTTTTTTTTAAATATGGAAGTTGGCATTCTGCTATAGAGCAGGGAGCAGGGAGTCTGCTGAGACTAATCGGACAGAGCGAGCTACTCTGGGGCCATGTGAAGGGTAGAGAGGGTGACAATGGAAACGTTACAGGGAGGTCACATATCCTAAACATGCCTGCTGTCAGTGCCAAAGGCTGCTTAACAATCCTTTCCATTTGGGGGGGATGCTAGTCCTTTAAATCTGGCGCAGATTCTCTCTGTTGCCCTTCTTATGCCCATGAGTTATGGTGTCTATAAAGGGCTTTGGGTATCTTAAGGAACCCTTTGAAAGAAACACAGTACTGAGACCCAGTGCAGTCCCCATTCCATGTATTTTCTGTATTTGGCGTGCCCTCACTTTTTTTTATAACACATTTTCATTTCATTTATTTATTATCAAGAAAGTCTATGGGCAGATTATGTCCATTTACATAGACAACACACAAAAAAGTGCAAGATACACTGTTATAAAAAACATTAACAATTCAGTACAGTTCGTCTCATACAAGTTGCCTGTTCATCCAATGAGAGTTTAAGGGAATTTTTAAAAGAATGAAAAAGGATTGCAGTGAGTTACAATGGACAGTAATCCATTTCAGATTTTCAGTCCTTGATGAAGTGATTTCTGACCAATAAGCTTCTGCCTACTGTACGTGTTCTTTATAATTATCTAGTTATCTAGTTTAATGATATAGTTTCTATGTAACTATAGATATTAAAGAGCTAGTGGAATCAAAAGGAAAATTACAGGACAGGAAAATTATACACATTTTAAGTAGTCAGCTGTAACTTTTTATTTCTGAAGTTTCTCTTTTCCTTTTGCTCATTAGAAAGCTTTCTACGTGATAATATTGTGCTGAATATGTGGAATGGCATTCTGTCTGGCAGCTGACATATCTGTCTCTAGCCCCCCACCACATCATCAGCATTGTGATCTCACCGACTATGACATCACAGGTGACTGACATTGCAGCTACTGAGTCGCTGTTCCTAAACAGCAGTGAGATCACAGTGCTGATGATATAGTCAGTGGGAATACATATAGATATGTCATCTGCCAGGCAGAGTGATGTTCCGCACGTTACACCTACTAACACTAGATTAACAATCTTCTAATTAACTGAACCAAAAATAAAAAATGACCTCAGATATAAAAAGTAATGGTTGACTGCTTTTAAAAACTATTATACAATGGCATATGAAAATCCTGTAACCTCATTGGTCAAAACACATCACATGACCGTGGTATATCCTGCAATAACCCACGGCTGAGAAATGGCAATTATAAAAAGCATACTTAAACACATTTTAAATTTATTTTGCACATGGGTCCATTGTACAGTCGCAATAAGGCACTCCAGGGTGTGGGTTATTGGGGGATTTACCCACTTCTTGTGTGGTTAAGTCACTCGGCTGCACCTCGTGACACACCACACAAGGCGTCGGTAAATCCAACAGTAACCCACACCCTGTCATGCCTTATTGCTTAAATATTAGTTTTAGGCAGTGCGCTAGCTCTTTAAAGCAGTGCATGATAACAGTGCCAGTTTTGACCTATACTTTTTATTCTATTTTAGATCGCCCCTTGTCTCCTGACTTGTATGATACCATTTTCCCCACATTTTGAGTTGGCTTTACTGCTTTTTTTTTACAGTTGAAATAATAAAAGGAACACTCCTTTTAACATGGCTCAGAGTAGGTTTTCATCAGTATTCTCTGTAGTTTTTCAATACCCGTTCTTTAAGATCCCTTTTCTTGTGACTATAATGAACTAGCATGCAGCAGACACAGCTCCCTAACCCTGAGGGACAACGGGTGTACCAAAACAGCTGAGAATGCTGATAAAAACCTGTTCCAAGCCATGTAAAAAGTAGTGTTCCTTTTTATTATTTTTAATGTAAAAAAGTGATAGATTCTGATTGGTGTCGTACAAAGTCAGGAGATATGGGTCAGTCTAAAGTATAATACAAATGTATAGGTCAGTATTTTCACTGCTGTCGTACGCAGCTGCTTTACCTGGAACACCGGATCACTGTCCCCAGATCTGGTCTCTAGAGTGAAAAACCCAGTGCTATGACTGTTGTGATAAAATGGACAAGAAAAGTCCTGCTATCTGATTGGTCAGTCTGGATCTTTACCCGTGAGTAAGTATCACATCGCATACATGGGGTAAAGACCCAGCTGTTAGTTTAAATCTCATTAGAAGCTTTTTTTGGGGGGTCCATTTCATACTCGCAATAATGCACTCCTGGGTAGGTGTTGTTGGATTTACCCACTTCTTGTGTGGTTTACAGCACTCAGGTGCACATTGTGCCATACCACGCAACACATGGGTAGATCCCACAACAACACACGTGCATCCCCAGGGTTGTGCCTGAAAATAGGCAGGATTTGTCTAGTGCACCTACCCGGTCAACAAAAACTAAATAAATAAATAAATAAAAAATTAAAATGCCAGCTTGCGTGGTTCAGTTCTTGAACTTGGGAGATAGGGGTCTGCTTGTGATTACTGGAAATATACTTGGATTAGCTGGGGGTCGAGGCCCGTTGTGGAGATGAGGCACTTGGCATCTGTCTGGGGGCGGGGAGGAGAGGCCACTTGGCATTCATACACCCCCTGTTGGCCAGCCTAGGAGTTGCATTGTCTGTGAAGGCAGCCATTTTCCCAGCAACTCTGATCGTTGAGATGGGGGATCAGCTTGCAAAAACAGGGGGGAGCACAGAATAACAATCAATACAGACTGACATAGCGGTCCTTATTAGTAGAATAAGGACCTGTTCAGGCGAGCTAGTGCCCAAGATGAAGTCAAGGGTATGAACATCTTATCAGTCGTTATTCTTCTTATAAAGAACCAATACTGAGATTGTTACTACTTGTGGTACTGTACAAGGAGTTCTACTGAACCAAACAGAATGAGAGGTTCTGCGCTCAGCATTCTGTGAGGTTTATAATAAAAAAAAAGTTTACTTTCAGCCAGCCCATTGGCAGAGCAGTAGGGTTACCACTTGCATCTCCAGCGACCCTGTTTCATACAAACATGAAAATTGCCAGCAGAAAAGGCATTTCGGTCTACTAAGTCCACTGGATTGTGCAGCTAGCAGCCCTTATTCTGCAGCAGCCCACCCCCGACCCTCCTTTGCCCTGTCCCATCCCTTTGAAGCCACTCACTGTTCTACTGGCTACCATCCCTGCTGGTAACGCTGCCCACCAGCCACCACGCTGTCCGTAAAAAGTGTCTTCTCATCTCCTCCTGAACCTTCCCCTCCAGTCTCATATCATGGCCTCTGTGTCCCTCCCTTCCTTAGTTTGAAAAGCCCTCCATATAAGACTTGTTTATTCCTGTCATGTACTTGAAGGTTTCAAATATATCTCCTTCTCCTCCTCTCTTCCAGTGAGTACATGTTCAGTTCCTCAGCCTACTCTCGTATGGTGTGAAGTCCCCCAGACCATTGATCATCTTTATGCCCTCACGCCTGCACCCTCTCAGTAACTTATGTCCTCTTCAGACACAGGCACCAGTACTTCATGCAGCACTCGAGGTGTGGCCTCACCAGTGATCTACAATGGCCAATCACCTACCCCTCCTTGAGGATATACCCTAGCAATACAACCCAGCATCCTATTGGCCTTTGCTGCTGCCTTTCTGCATTGTGTTGAGTTGTTCACTGCTCCCGTAATGAGCACCCCAGTTCCTTTTCCTCGTCAGTCACAGCTAATTGCTCACCCCTCAGTTCAGAAATTAGCCAGGTCCGCAGGGAAAGGAGGATTGAGCATCCTACTGTAGGCTGTCCTCCTTGGGGGGGGGGTAGCAGAGGTGGCAGTGCAAGGGTGGACACATCCTGATGGCAGGATGAGCACTTGTGTACATACACCATTGTCGTGCTCGCCCACAAGGCATCCATGGGGATTAAGGACAAGGAAAGTGAGACTGGCACCCTGGCCACAGCAGGGAGACCTCTATAGGCTCCACGCTGCTTACTGGGCACCCTACTCCAACTGAGCATGACATCCAAAGGAGGTTGGGGAACCCCAGTGGCCACACTATAAGGGGGTAAGCTATGGAGGGATAGGAAACAAGCCAAGAGACAGCGGGTGATGAGGCTGGGGGGCAGGCCTGAGCAGAGGGAGCAAAAGAAAAAGTTTCTTTCTGAAATTGGGAACAATCCCCCCCCCAACACACACACACACACACACACACACACACACACAGTGAATTTCTAGTTTCTTGTGAATTGAAATCCCTCTCCTTTGTAAAATGCAGTGCGTGGATGTAAGCACTCATGCAAGAAAGGTTGCTGCCTGCCACACACCTTGATGCATCAGATCTGACCCACTCATGAAAAGATCTGGAAAGACATCACTGGAAACTGGTTCTGTTTGTCTGCTTGACAGGTTCAGTGCTGGCAGTCAGTATTGTACAAGCTTCCTGACAATGCCCCTTCAGCATGCCTTAGTCCTATCACGTAGGGTCCACCTGTGGTGCATGGGAAACAAGTTCCGTGCCCTCAGTCCTCATCCTCTCCTGTGAGCCTGCCTACTGGGGTGCCAATTAGAGACAATTATGAAGACTGATATTTTTGATTTAGTAACAGTAATTTGAGGTTGGAAGGGACTCTAGGTTCATCCTATCTGCTCTTCGCTTCATAAGCAAGGGTAAATAAGTACACTGTATAAACATGGACTTTCTTAAAGAGGTCCCTCCTCGCTTTATTATCATGAGGTATCCAGTGAGTTCGTAGATATGCAGAAATTTGTCCAGGATTACTATGCAGGCCTGTACTCTCTTCATATCCACTGTCTACGCTGGTAGGCAGGTGCATAGAATTACCCCCTTCGGGAGAAGAAGTGCCTCCTGATGATACCCCTGAATTTTCCACCTCAGAGCATCAGAGCAGGTCCGCACTGTACTGTTGGAGGACACCAGACCAAATATCTCTATTCAGCCATACTGGCAACCTGGGTTCAGATGTGGGCTCAGGTTGCTGGGGGTTGGTTGGGGCGGGAGATGATAGAGCATCCAGAGGTCTGTTCTCCTCTTCCTGGGGAGGTAAGATTTCAGTGCCTGGTGTTAGCCTGGCTCGTGGCATTGGCTGGGGTATAAGGCAACCAAGGGACCATCAAACAAAGTGGAGAGTGGCACCTGATGACATTCCACGTACAGACGTGTATGTGGGGATGTCTGGGCAGGCATTACACCCACACTTCTCGGGGGATAAAATGGGGAAAACAGATTCCTGAGAGGCCACTGACTGCCGGCCACCCAGAGGCCCTGCACCCTGAAGAGCACCCATGCCACGCTGCCTCTGCATGAAGGTAAGTCCAGCAGGAAACTTGGGAGAGATGGGGCTGGGGTGGCTGGTATTTGGAGAGCTGCTTAGAACCAAGGGGAGAAACAGCACTAATTAAAAAAAATATCTGTTCAATCTTGTCAATGAACTTTAGTCTTTGCAGTTAAGGTACTTCATTCCTGCTCATTGACAGTACTGCCAGCACAGGTTCTCCACCTAAAATCTTTCAATGTATTGCTCGTTACCTTTGTACCATACTTGACTCTGGGTTGTTTTACCCTCCGCATTCACTTGTAATACCTTTTGTTGTATTGTCCATTTCTCTTGTTTTGTACTTCCATGATGTGGAGCCTTTGCAAAGGAGTCTCTGATTCAAAGGTTTGTAATTCCAATCTCTCAATAAATAAAATACAGTAGATACTTTAATATCCGGGGTCTTAGGGTCACCCTGATTGGCCAATGGCAGTGCTTTGCCCTGCCATGCAGGAGGCAGGCGAGGTGGGGGGCAGCTGCCAAGCGGCAGCACGCCTCAGTTGGGGAAGGTTGGTGGCAAACTCTGGCACCGCATCATCAGGAGGGCCAGGAATCTTGTTACTACTGCTGCAGGGTCTGTTGTGTGCATGCGAGGGCATTGGGTGGTTTCGCTCTCGTCAGGGGAGGTGGGAGGGGCCAGAACTGAGTAGTAGAAAAAACGTATCTGTCTAAATGATGGCCAGAGCCTCTAGTACTCCCCTGGGTCCCAGTCCACATAGTGGACAGTCTTTGGTAGGCGGAACAGCACTCCATCCGGAGCCCCTGCCATAGAGGGTAAGCTGTGGGGGTAACTGGTGGGTTATGGGTCAGGGGGGTCAGAGGACACAAGCCAGAACAGGGTATATTCCTGGGATCAGGGTATGTACGTGCATGATGTGAGTAACAAGGAAGAAAAACCTCTTTAGAAAAAATCTCCCCTCTCTCTCTCTCTGTGTGTGTGTGTGTATATATATATATGTATATGTGTGTGTGTGTGTATTTATATGTTTGTAAACATAACACGCACACACACAAATAAATGATGTCAAAGTGTGGTATACAAGGAAATAATACCATTGAGGGGTTGAGGAAGCCATACTGCCACGAGCCTGAAGAGTGAGTGGGCTTCATGAGCTTGTTTGACTCCAAGATGGTATTATTTCATGAGTATGCCATGCTTTGCCATCTTGTATGTTATATAATGAATTAGGTAGGACACTTTAGACTGTGTCCTATGTTTAACTGTAGTGTAGTGGATTGTGCTCATGTTTTTCCATAGTTTAGTGAGATTTCGTAGAGTAGTGGTATGTATCTTTAAGAAGGTACGTGGTGGTTTTCCTTAGTGTAGTGGGTTCTTACTGGACCCGAAATCATCCAAGCAGACTACTAAAGCAGTAGGTAAGGCTGGGGAGATGTTAGGGTGTATTAGTAGGGGTATCACAAGTCAGAAGAGGAAGGTAATAATCCCTCTTTACAAGACACTGGTTAGGCCCCATCTGGAGTACTGTGTGCAGTACTTGAGGCCGCACCTTCACAAGGACATTAGCCAAATTGAGGCAGTCCAGAGAAAGGCAACCAAAATGGTGCAGGGACTGCATCAGAAAACATATGAGGACAGATTAACAGAGCTCAATATGTATACCCTAGAGCAAAGGAGGGAGAGAGGTGATATGATCAAAACATTCAAACACCTTAAGGGCATTAACAAGGTGAAAGAGTCTAACATGTTTCAATATAACAAAAGTAGCAGGACAAGAGGACACAGCATGAGATTAGAGGAGGCCGATTAAGGGATAATGTGAGATAGTTCTTTTACAGAAAGCGGTGGTGGATGCATGGAACAGCCTACCTCAGGAAGTGGTGGATATGAATACAGTGCAGGCTTCAGACAGGCATGGGATAGGCATAATGGAGCATACAGATGAGTATGAATAGATAGACCACTGATAGAGCCAAGGCCGATGGCACATTCATAAGGTAGAAAAAGAAATGGGCAGACTGGATGGGCCTTGTGGTCATTATCTGCTGTCATCTTCTGTTTCTGCCACTGTTTGTCCCAACAGTGTTTCCATAGTGCAGGGGCTCCTATAAAGGGCGTGGCTCTGGCAGTCTTCCTTTACTTTCCAGGATGGACAGCAGCATGGCGTGACGGTCAGAGCATTGTGGCATGCAGTTGGGAGTGTTAAAGTGTCTGCCAGACAGCAGTGTAGTGTTTGGTCAGCAGCAGGGTTCGGTCTTTCTGAGAGCAGCATTTCAGGCTGGGCACACCCTGAGTTGGAGTATATGGATGTTGGGAGTGTCGAGGGATGAGAAGAGCGGTGGCAGCAGCATGAAGGGTCTACATGACAGACCTGCTTGCTAGGTGAGTGAGAGTGGAGGGAGGGTGTTGGGTGGGTTTCTAGTGTGGGTTAGGGTAGTTTTGGTAGGTAGAGTTTGGGGGGATTTTAGGGTGGCTATTATTAAAGTTAATAAAGTGGCAGTTATATGTATTATTAAGGGGCTTGTTACATGTGTTACTGGGGTGGCTTTAATTTGTTAGTATTAATGTGTTATTAAGGTGTTATTAACACATTAATATAATGTAATTAGCTAACTGCTGTCACAATATAATATGGCTACCATCATATATGGGAAATATGTTGTGGCTTTCTATATCTGTATCTATATCTATAATAACTGGGTCTTACTTTTTGCCGTAGGAAAACCGTGGCATTATTTGCCATAATAAAGGAGTGTTTATTAACACAAACATGCACATGGTTTCCATCGCTCTGCGCATGTGCCCGACACAGCTCTTCCTCCTGGAACGCTGTGCGCCTCGGCTTTCTATGAGAGACAGAACCGCCACTCTGACTACTCAGTGGTAAGTCTCTGCCACAAACAGAATCAAAAAATTTTAACAAAAAAAAATATCTCCGGGCAGAAATAAATGAATAAAAAAAAAGTAGAAGTAAATAAATAAAACGACTGCGGACCGGGCACTCAAATCTAAACGGACTAAACATTTTATATAATTGCTGTGACCAAAAAGGAAGACCCAGCAATTATATAAAATAAAATATAGTGGTGTGTGTGTAAACTCGAAGTTTACACACACCCTCGGGGTTAGATGAGGGTTCTGAGGTGCCGTCTTTCGGATGAGACGTTAAACCGAGGTCCCATCTGCCTGGATTGGTGGTAGTTCAGGTGGATGTTAAAGATCCCATGGCACTTATTGAAAAGAGTAGGGGAATTTCCCCGGTGTCCTGGCCAAATTTCCGTCATTCACTAAAAATACCACCAACAGTTTAATCTGTTTCAAAGTCAGTTGGCATTCATCTGTATCCCCCTCCCCCGGGTTGTGCCTGAAAATAGGCAGGATTTGTCTAGTGCACTTACCTGGTCAACAAAAACTAAATAAATAAATAAATAGATGCTTGCACAAACTCCTCAAGCTTCGCTCTCAGGGTTTGTGTAGCATCTAACCCCTCGGGTGTGTGTGAACTTCTCGGTACACACACCACCCCATACTTTGTTCTATATTTTATGCAATAGGTGTGGACAAAATATCCATTACATAAATCCTGATATTTGAGCTACTGTGTACATAAATTTTGTTTATGTACGTAGTAGCTGTGTCATCAGGATTTATGTGCATAGTAGACACGTCATAATGCGTTTATGTACATAGTAGGTATGTCATCATGACGTGTCTACACTGTCTCCCCCACCCCTACCCCGGAGCATCGTAACAGTGCAGTCTCATCAGAAGCTTCCCATCACTAAGGATGTTCCGCTCACATTCAAAATTTCCCTAATACTGACAACTGAAACCCACACTGAAACAAAACTTGTATTTTTTTCTGTCTCCCCAACTCAAACAACACACGTCTTCTTTCCTTACCTCCCGCTCGCTTGCTAGCCCGCCTGCCTCCCCACCTCACCACTCTTTCATCATGCGGACACTGCCTAACTGCATGTATGAAAGGAATATTTTTTTATCTTTTTAAATACCTGTAAGCCCTGTGACTTTCCTTTCTGCCATGCAGTCTCCAGCAGCCACGCCGCCACAGGATCTCACAGCATTCCTGCTCACAAGACCGCCAGCTGCTCTTCTGCACCACTCCCACTGGCATGAACTCAGGCACTTAAAAAAATAAATAAATAAGACCAGCCCAGTGGCGCTGAGGGTTGAGGTGCTGGATGCCACACCTCGTGCCACACTGGCGACCCGGAGTTGGGAGCGACCTCGGGTTGCTGGGGGTCAGGCGAGAAGGGAGGATAGAGCGTCCGATAGACTACTCTCTTCTCCGGGGAAGGAGGGGTTGTCATCCAACTCCTTGGCTGCCCTAGTGGAGGCTGGGGGCAACACCAGCGTTAGAGGCACAGGGTGTGGGTACGTGCATGTGTGCCTCCATGTGTACGCCCATGCAGTGAGGGAGGGGCGGTAGAAAAGGAAAATGAGCGCCGACCGCAGGATGACACTGGTCCTCCGTAGGCCCCGCACCCTGCCAGCTAGGCACCTCCATGCCATCAAGGTAAGTCCTGGTGAACGCTGGGGGGATTGGTGGAGGGGGGGGGGCAGGTTGACATGAGAGAAGAAAAACACAATTAAAAAATGTATAAATTAATTTATTAATTGATGCTGCTGACAAACTGAACCTTTTGGTGTCTCCCTGGCCCCAGCCAACTTGCTCACTCGCTAAACAGAGGCGCCATCTTTTTGTTTGTTTTAAACTTTTTGGAGCAGGTTGCTTCTCCACCAGTCCACACAGATGTCCCATCACCACTAGTGTCATCACACAGTGTCCTTGATGATGGGCACAGCAGTGGCACTCCTCACAGGGGCAGGAGAACTATTCAAGCATGAAAACCCACAAAACCTTTAAATCGAATAAAAAAATAAAAATTTTTTTGTATATTATGTTTATCCTCTGTTCCATCGGGGAACTCTCTCGGGCATCCACCGCTACCCACGAGCTCTACCTCCTGCCTGAGGCTCTTTCCTCACCCCTACACCAGCCTGACAGATCCCCTGGCTCTGCACCTCTGAGGTAGAGCCGCCCTATCCGCTCAGGGCACTCTATTTAAGAATCCAATGTGCCGGCTGAGGCGGTCGACCCTAGTGAGGAGAGAAACCCGGCGTTGGAGTGTGGCTTGGCGGGGCACCGTCGCCTATCCCCGAGGATGGGGATTTCCTTAGTTTCATCGCCTAGGAGTGCGGCATGCAATGACACTTGCGCATGGCTGCCCTGGTGGCGTCTGCCGCATTCCACTCCTTACGTCTGCTGGTGTACCTGCAGTGCCCTTGATCTCCATCGAGGGCCGCTAGGACACCAAGCCACCCTGGATCCCACCCAAGGGACAGGAGAGGAGAGGAGAGCTGTGTTCCGGATGCTCCATCCTCTCCCTCCCCTGCCGAACCCTGGCCACCCGAGTCCATCACCGAACCCGGGTTGCCGACGTGGTTCAAGGTGTGGCGTCCAGCTCCTCAACCCTCAGCACCACCGGGCTGGCAAAAAAAATTAATTCTATTAACAAAAAAAAAAAAAACATATCCACAGGGTCCCTGCCTACTGCATAAATAAAATACACAACAGGGACCTTGTGGAATGAATGATTTATTTTCACTCGTGCTGTTTGACCTTGTGCACATCACTTGTGGTTTGTGCCACTCGTGAAGTTACCTAAGGTTACACAGCATGAGTGGAAATAAATCATATATTCCACAGTACCTATTGTGTATCCCTTATTTATACAGTGCCAGTGAGGATACATTTTAGCAAATATTTGTGATATCTACAGGGCGGTCAGACCCAGAGTGAGGATATCACATTTATCCTCAATGTGAGTCCTGAAATCCTCACTGTAGGGCCCCCATGCCAGAATTTATGAATTTATCCACACTGTAGGTAGTGATTGGCTGGAGCTGGTAGCGTGAGCTCCTGACTCCAGCCAATCACTTCAGTCAGTCAGAACTTTCACTTTCATACTTTTCCCAACAGCACAACCCAGCACACAATGAAACCCTGTAGCTCACTCCTGTACCAGCTCCCAAAACACAACACTCGGACCTCAAACTCTTTAAATAAAACATTATTTATTTATTTCTATATGTACTTTACAGTCGTTCTCCCGTAGTTCCTGGGAACAAAGCGAACTCGGCAGTGCATGCACGTGGAGGCGCACATGCACTCCAGGTCAGCCCCTTCTGCCCCACCCCTGGCAGTCACCGGGCTCCCCATAGCCTGAACTACCATCCATCCTCCACTGGGTGGCAGCCAAGGGCCGAGGAAACCCCTCAACCCTTCCCAGGAGAGGAGAGCCGCCTCACGGCAGCTCGATCCTGCTCCTCACCTTCCCCCCACCAACCCACGACAACCCAGGCTCATTCCCAAACCTGGCTCGCTGGCGTAGCACAAGGTGTGGCATCCAACACCTCAACTGTCAGCGCCACCAGGCCGGCTAAAATAAACAGTATTTCAATGTAAATTCTGCGTGATCAACAACTCGTACTGACTCTCTTACAGTAACACAAGTACTTTGTACCTTCAGTCACGCCATTACTGCTATCGTCATGGCCTTCACCTGACCGCCACTTTCTTGTGTCTCCTGTTGTGAGCTTCATACACTAGCCCAGCATCACTCAGGCACATTTCTCCCTCCCTGCTAGGCCACATTCTCTACGCTGACTCACCCTCGCACTACAGCAGGTCCTAACTCCCAGTTCACAGACGCAGTCTCAACTCGCAGACGCAGTGACACATGTAGTAGCATCAATGTGTCGCACATCTACACTGCTTGGTCATTGAAAAAGACGTCAAATAAAAAGACTTTCTCAAAATAAATAAGAAGGAAAGGAAAACAAATAAAAACCTAAAGGCATTGCATAAGTGAGATATGCAGTGTCCCCATTTGGAAATATTGGCGATACTTCCTCCTTGTTCAGTTTGACCCTTTGGCATCACTTGTGGCTGCACCACTCGTGATGTCATTAGGTCAAAATGCAGTCAGAGAAAACATAACTGATACTTCCAGTGTGGCATTGTATATCTCATATGTTTATTTATTTATTGAATTTTGTTGACTGGGTAAGCCCACTGAGACCAGAAGTCCCTTTTTCAGGGGAGACCCGGGTGGTGGGGATACAGATAGTAACCAACTGAAACTGAACCAGATTAAGCTGTTGATGGTATTTCTAGTGAATGGAGGAAATTTGGCCTGGATACCAGGGAAATGTCCCCAACTCTTTTCGAGAAGTTCCATGGGATCTTTAACGTCCACCTGAACAACCAGGCGGGACCTCGGTTTAACGTCCTCATCCGAAAGATGGCACCTCAGAGTGCAGCACATATTTCATTGCCCTTACTGGAATGTACTACGCTTGTTTGGCTCCTCCCTTAATTGTCCCCATTTCACAGGTAGTAACCACTCAGCCCACAACAGACTATTCTAACCGGCCAGTTTCCCCACATGGTCAATGAAAATGTAAAAAATCATTTCTACCAACCCACACTGTCACTTTAAGTGTTTAATACCATTTCTCTGTAGTCAAGGTGCTTCCTTTTCTGTTCACTGTCAGTATTCCCAGCTGGAGCGTGACTGAGATTGCTACTCCTCGTTTCAAGGTGTCAAACTTAAAATCCATCTCAGGAACAACCTTTACTATCACCAAATGATTCCTATTTTTTTTTTTTTGTATTTAATTTTGATTCCTTCCCACCTCACCCATCAAACAGTTGGTCCAGTTAAGAAAAATTGCTTTATCCAAAGACTGTGAACCCATTCCTAGCTATCAGTCTGACAGTCCATGATGTAGGCACTGTCTCAGCCCTGATTGGCCAGCATTGCATTATGTGTGTCCATGAGGAGGGGGGTAGCTGGGCAGTGAGTGTGTTTTCTCTGATTGGTGGTTTTCAAACTTTCTGATGTTGAGGTCCCCTGATTATGACTTGATATACCGAGAACCCCTGTCACTACCAGACATGCCTGAGGACCTCGGTCCATGGCTAAACTTACCCAAGGAACCCTGTTCCCCAGCACAGTGTAACTTTTAGCAGTTTTCACATAACCCGGTATTAATTATGGATAAAGTGTCATAAATATACAATATTCGTAAATACTATAACATAATTTATTACGAAGTTTGTGCCAGCTTTTTGTTCCTGACCTGCTGGATGGCTATACAGACCTGCTGTAACTATCCAGATCCGAGTCTGATTGATGGGATTTTGATGATTAAGTCTGCATAACCGGACAGGGGACAGTTAGCGGTTATTAGTCGGAGCGCTTTAGTTCAGAACTCCTCTGGTTTTGCTTGAGGTGCAGGCTGCTTTGACTGGTTACAGCTGCACACTATCCTTTTAGCAGGTGAACCTAACACAAGGTGGGTTTTTTGTTTTTTTGTATTTATATTGTATTGTTTTTACAGAAAAATAAAGACATACAAGTTTCTCATGCCAGATATCTCATTGTATACATCATACATTCAATGCCCCAGTAAAAATAAACCTTAAGCAATCTTTCTTTCAGATATAGGGGTATTCCTTAAGATATTAAATGTCCTCAAATCAGTCCAAAGGATATGCTGCACCCCACAAGACTTTGAGCGGTCAAAAAGCAAAGAAAGAGATAGTCCAAGCATACATAACCAACAGTCTCTGTTGTTATGACCCTCTCCCAAACATGGTCTTTCTTCATATTATTGGCAGTCAGTAAGAAAAACTACTCCCAGCACCGGTCCTCCAAACATTAAGCAAGCATACTCCTATATCAGCTAGTGATCCAAGTTGCTCATGTAATTAGGCCTTCTTAACATCTAACTGGCCTTGGCCCAGAACAGCTTTAACATTAAATTAATTACAGGAAATGCAAAACCTCCTAGTTTAGATGGACTTTCCAGCCCCCCACTAGGAACATTATTTATTTAAATTGCACCCCTATAATATCTTTATCATTCAAGTTTCTTCCTCCGAATCAGAGGATACCTGCCGTCTGGTCTGATCAAATTCCCTCGAGATTGCTTCAGCCATTTTTCCAGCTTCCTTGGGGTCTGTGTATTGATAGGTATGTCCCCCATACTTGATTCTGAGACATGCTGGCATTAACAATGAGTGAGCCACACCTAGGCTCCTTAATTTAGTCCTCACCCCATCAAATTTTTTCTGCGTGCCCTTGTCGCAAGGGATAGGTCTGGGAAGTGCATCATTGCGCCTTGAAAGTTGAGCCGTGTGGTATCTCTCATGGCCTGCAGTATCAGATCCCTCATGGCTGGATTTGTCGTCATCACCAGAGCCATTCAGGGTAGCTCCTTGTTCGCAACTGCCGATCTTGGCGAAATACGATAAGCCTTCAGAAGGTTTTCTAGTGAAATCATAAACCCCAGATTCAGGGCTCCAGTCATCCACTCCCTAAGAAAGTAGAGTAAATTATCTCCTTCCACATTTTTAGGCAGTCCAACGATCCAAACATTAGAGGCCCTGTGTGCGTTCTCTAAGGCCTCCAGTCAGTATTTCAGTTGTGTATTTTCTTGAACAACTTTACCCGATGATGCCAATGGTTTTGTAGCGATCGATTCTGCCATACTGGCTGACTTAGTGGCCACTACAATTTTAGAGTCCTGCTCTTCATATTTAGTCAGGATGGACTCCACCTTGGGGTCTATAGCCTGCATGGATTTCTGTAAAGTTCGCCATGGAGGTTCCAGCTCAGGCGACTTTGTGGCTGCATCCCCATGTGCTGGCTCCATTGATGGGACTTTAGTACTCGCTGCACCAGCCTTATTAGTGTGACCCATAGCTAGAGGAATGTCTCGTTCTGTTCCTTATCTCTTCAGGAATTCCAGTCTTCCAAAGTAAAAGGCACTTAGTTGCAGATAAGTGTTGTTTTTAAGTTTAAATGGCAGATGCATGGAGAGCTCCCACTGAGAATGTCTTCTCAGCAGGTGTGCTCAACAGCGCCCCCCCCCCCTTTTTTTTTTTTACTCTTTTTTCCTGTGATGGACCTATGAGGGAAGAAAATCTACATGACACATAAGAAAAAGAAAGGCTCACACCCAGATGTAGACACGTTCAGAGGTGAGGTTGCTTGGCTTCTGGAAAGGAGGGTTCTGGGGTGTCCGATATTGCTCTCTCCCTGCTGGCCCAGCCATTAGCGGAATTGGCTTCAGGTGTGAAGTCAGCTGCTCACCCGCCTTCCCTGCATGAGGAACCATGATGTCATAGCAGCAAATGAAAAACATCAATGGGAAAAAAAGAAAAGGTCTCTTGTGCTTTGTTGTGAACTCCCCAGCATTCAGTGAGCTTTGGATGGCTAAATACGGGCACACAGACAGTAAAGGCACTGCCAGTCTCAGAGCTTATATTACCACCGCCTCTGGTCTGCTCCTCCTTATATAGGGGCTGACACGTGACTCTCGAAAACCTATCAGACCACTTTTTCATTTGCAGCTTATCAGCTGCTTCCTCTAGAGGCGCAAATCAGATCCTAATACAGCCTACCAGCTTACATGTCCCAGGATGCTGTTTACTACTGCCTGCTTTTGCCTCCCATGGCAGCACTTTTCTCCTTACCCCTCAACCCTCCCTGTCACGGGGAGCCTTCTCCTTCCTGCCCCTCGCTGCTCCCTCAGACACACTTCTCCTCCCATCAATTGCGGCTCCAGGACTTGCCCTCAACCACTTTGGGATTATCAATGCCGCAATCCTACCTCCCTCCTTTACCAGGGCTCTCGATCTCAACACCCTCAAACCTCAGCCCCCACCAACCTCCTCTAGTCGTTGCTTAACAAACACACCAAAACCCATTTCAGGACTATAACTAAGTATCTCTATGCCCTTCTCCTACTCCTGTCAGGGGACATAGAGGTAAACCCAGGACCAATTTCTACCAACTCCCCCACCCCTATCACTCTCCCCAAAGGCTTACGCATATTACACCTAAATACCTGCAGCCTCCTAGCCAAAATCTCGCTACTACAACCTATCGCCTTAACAATGCACCCCGACATCTTGACTATCTCTAAAGCTTGGCTAAAGCCTCACCACACGGATGCAGAAGTCTCAATCCCAGGGTACACAATAATCAGGCACGACAGGCGAGGGGCAAAGAAAGGTGGGGGCACAGCCATATATATCTCAAACAGTCGCCAATTCACTAGGATGGAAATCCCCTTCCTTCCCGAAACTATAGACGCCTCATTAGTTAAACTTTCAATCCCATTTTCTGCCCCTATATACATGTCTAGCACCTACTGTCCCCCATGCACATCCAATGAGGACATCCTCTCACACCTTTCCACGCTACAGGCCCTGACCAAAGGTGGGGAACTCCATGCCACAGGGGACTATAATGCCAACTGGCTAGGAGCTGACAAAATCCACCTGAAAATAAAAATAAAAGCTCTAAACCTCAAACAACTCATAAGCGAGCCCACCAGACTCAACCATAAGTCTAAAAAACACACCCTCTTGGACTGGGCCCTCACCACGCACCCGCATAGAATCCTTGAATCTGGGCTACTTCCTGACGCCATTAGTGATCACCACATAATATACCTGATCAGGAAGGTACACAGCCTCCCCCGCCAACCGCCAAAGACCTTACGCACCAGGTCGTACAACTCCCTGGACCTAAATTCTCTCCTAGCTGACCTTAGAAGGGTGAACTGGTCCTTTGTCACCAAGGCTTCTTCCATTGACGCTGCCTGCAATGCATTTCAATCCAGCTTCCTAAAAATCTGGGACAAGCATGCTCCTCTGCGTACCAAAAGAGTTAGAGGAGCGCACCTCCCGGGGATCACAGCTGACATAATCAAGAAATGCCACTCCAGGGACCTTGCCTGGAAAGCCTATAAGAAAGTGGGCTCTCAGGCTTCCCTTACTAATTACAGAGCCCTAAGAAATGCCTGCACAAATACCATATGCCTAGCTAAAAAGTCCTACTTCCTATCTACCTTTAGTACTAAATCTAGTCACCACATGGACTTTTGAAATCCCTCAGATCCCTGATCTCTCCCAACCCAACCCCCACGCTACTAGTAAATGGCTCCATCATCTCTGACCCAAGCAGTGTCACAGCTTTCAACACCCATTTCTCCAGCTGCAGAGACAAACTTATATCCTCCATCTGGAGCATGCAGTCCCCAGCCCACCCCCACACTCTTCCCCTAGCACTCACTCCGCAGCCCTCCTTTCTCTTTCCAACCAGTCTCCCCAGTAGAAGTCCTCCACTCCCTGCGTGCACTAAACCTGAACAAAGGTAAATGCCCAGCTTCCCTGAATGCTAAAATGCTAAAACTATCGGCCCCTGCAATAGCCTCCCCCCGGCCGCACTCCTCAACCTCTCCTTCTCACTGGGCAAGGTACCAAAGGCTTGGAAAATGGCCACTGTTATACCCCTCCCTAAAGGCGGTGACCCCTCATCCCCAAGCAACTATAGACCTATCTCCCTCCTCCCTATCCTGGCAAAACTTCAGGAGAGACTAGTCCTGTCCCAACTTACTCATTACCTGGACTACTCCTCCTTTTTACTCCCTACCAGTCTGGCTTCCATAAAGCCCATTCTACCATCACCTCCCTTCTGGAGTCACCGAGGACATCCTTACTGGCATGAGACAATGGTCACATCACCGCAGCCATTTTTCTAGATCTAGCCAAGAGCGTTTGATACCGTCTCACTTCCCTACTCATCTCAACTCTCTGAAGCTGGGATAGCTCACCCAGCTATAGAATGGTTCCGAGATTACCTAGCAGGAAGGATGCAAGCAGTCAAACTGACCACGCACACCACTAACCCCCTTCCAGTCACTTCAGGTGTCCCCCAAGGGTCTGTCCTCGGACCGATACTTTTCCCTATATTTCTAAATGACCTCCCTGCTGCATGCTCCCACTCTTCCATCCAAATGTGTGCCGACGATACTGTTCTGTACGCCTCTGGTCCCTCAACTAGCAGTGTGGCGTCTCTCCTACAGGAGGATTTCTCAGCCATCCAACACTGGTTCATGTCAAACCAGCTATCTCTTAACCCAACAAAGACTGTGTCGTTTACATTTGGCTCCCATCAAAGACTCTCCCGCCAAACACCCTGTCCCCGTTCATTACCCTCCAAGGGGCACATCTCGAACAGTGCACTAGCTATAGATATCTGGGCGTCTGGCTTGACCAACACCTAGATTTTGCCTCCCACATTGACTCCCTGCACAAGAAACTGCTCCCTAAACTGGGGGCTCTCTTCCATAACAAAACATGCCTCCCCAAGGAAACAAGGCTTGCCATAGTGCAAAGAATGATACTTCCAGTTCTGGATTATGGTGACAGTATATTCTACTGCCCCTGCATCTACCCTGACAAGACTAGACACCCTGTTCCACTCCTTCTGCCGCTTCATCCTAGACTCCCCCCATCCACCCACCACTGTACGTTATACAGCTCTCTAGCCCTGCCATCTCTCCATGACCGGAGACTAATAAATTGTGCTAGGCTTGCTGCTAAATTCTGGACTCACTCCCTCCCTCCCTTGTGTCTACTTTATCTCAACAACCTCCCCTGTGTACTCCTTAAGGGCGCCAACCCCAGACTTCTACATCGCCCCACTAATGCGCACTACCAAAGGTCAGTCAGCTTTCAAATATAGGATCCCCAGATATGGAATGGCCTTCCAGCCCCATCAGACATGCACAAAATCCCGGTCAACGCAACAGACTACTCCAGGCATACTTCTCCTCCAGCTGCTTATGCTAAATTCCTGTTGCCCGCTACTAAGTACCCATAATTTGTGCAGGAGTACTCCTGGTTGCGATATGTATTCTGTCTGTATTTTACCTTCCTGCTTGTGATTGTTCAAAAGTGTACTACTCTGTTATGATATCACAGACAATGTTCGCTATTGTCATTTCTGTATTTTAAATGTTCTACTATAGACATGTACTGGGTCTAGGCCCCCAGGTTGCATCTGGAATCGAGCATGTTGCTCAGTATGCCTTCCTGGTTAATCTCGTAAATAAATAAATAAATAAATAAATATTGTTTCTAGTTGAAAAGAAAGCACGTGTTCTGTGATTGCTCACCTGATGTGGAAGTTGTTGAGTTAGCCAACTGATTTTTTTTTTTTTGCATTGTGCTTTTTTTATCAGGAGAAAGCTCCATTGTGTAGTACTCATTTACAAGGAGGTCCTGACAAAAAAATTAACTGAATACAGATTTAGGACAGAGGTGGCATATCTAGTGGCAGGTCAGTTTTGCAGAAAATATCAAGGCAGTTGTAAGGCAATTCGAAGACAGCAGTGATGGAATAGCTACAGTAATTACATGGCAAATGGGTTTATTTACGTATTTGTTGATTACCGAGCAGGTGTATTAGACAATAAAATGTATATAGTGCACTGGATAATAAAAGGCCTGTTTTCAGGTACAGCCTAGCAAATACAATCAGAAACTCTTGGGCAGAAGAGGCACCATGACAGTTATACATAATGTAGAATACAGAGACGTAATGTCGGTAAGCATACTGTGAAGAAATAGCAAGCAGGTGACGTCATCAAAACCGAGCAGCATGTCAGACAGTTTACTTACCAAAACGTTTGAAAACAAAGACAGGTAAGCAGTCAGTGCAGAGGGACCGATAATAAATTCAGTGCACAACTAGCTGAGGTCGTATTCAGCAAGGCGTCTGCTATGGGGACATTCAGTGGTGGAGCTTAAAGGTGATAGGAAACCGTTTTTACACCTCTACGTGCCTTCCAGCTGTTCTTTTATTGGCTACCCAGTATTCTGATGTGTTTTTACCTTTTTTTTGTTAGATCTATAATCTAATTTTGTTGCTTTTTTAACTATCCTGAATCCCTTTCTCCTCAGTTAATGCTACTTTCTCTTTTCATACTGCCTGAACATTCTGTGACATCACAAACTCCCATTCCAGGCCATTCAGATGAACAGCATGGAATGGGAGTTACTGATGTCATAGAATGTCTTAGAAATATGAAAAGAAAGAGCAGCAGCTGGTGAGGAGAGTGGAACTCTACGTACATCTGAGAGCACACCAAAGCTAGGTTATTTATTTATCAAAAAATCATCAGATCATATCAGAATACATAACTGGCATGGAAAGAAGATGTAAACATCATTTCCTATTTCCTTTAAAGCAGCAGTAACGAAAATGGGTAATAATTTTGACCCTACCTTTTTTTAACTATAATAATCCAGGTATCTTCCAGTTTTATTTGGCAGTAAAAATTTCTAGTTCAATGAAAATGTGAGTATTTTATAAATGTTTTAATTTAGTTTTTTTTCTCATTAAAAAAAATGACCACCATTTTTGGCTTAAAATTAGCATTATAGACTTGGCAAGGGTTAGGCTCAACTGGGGGAAAAAAAAAAACCTCGGTGCGCAGCAAAGAAGGTACCTGGAAACGTACATTTGATAGGTATGAGAATATTTTTATCAACTGTAGCTGATACTGGATTTGTCAGAACTAATTCTAAAAAGATCAGAACTTTTTGGAACCCAGGGGTCGTAGTTCTAATTCAGAACTAGAACACCCATGCGTCAAGTATTAAGGGTTATAAATACTACATAAAATTGTTTTTTTGTTCAGAGGTTTCAAAACAGGAGATGCCAGCCTGAAAACAAACTAATTATTGAGAATAACATCCTGAAATATTTTCGAGCAAGACACTATGAGAATGTGTTTCTCATACGTAGATGTGCCGAATGCATGGCATTGTGACCCTTGGCATTTGCATTTTGAAAGGCAATGTGTTTCTCTTTTCTGCATGTGCAGTGAAACAATATTATTGCTGTGCTCAGAAGGCAGGTCTTTTAGTTATGTTTTTTTTTCCTCTCCTCTCAGTATCTTTATCTGTTCTTTTTGTTCAGTCCTATACACAAACGAGTTTGAGTTGTAACGGAGATTGGAACCCTAGAACTGTCTGCAAAGTTCTGGATCAGAACCAGAATCCAGAACTTCAGTTGGTTCCGACAACCTTAGCTGAAAATGAAAATTATGTACCTACCATAATTCTCGATCTTCCTGTGTATCTTCAGCATTCATCACTGTTGGGTGCAGTATCCACGGAGCTTTTTCCCTAGGGAGGAGCTGGTGCCAGGCGGTGCCACCTCGAGGCCGGTACTACATGTGGTCTGGGTTGGTCAGCAACGGTCACTGACTCTTACTCCACCCCAGTTCTGCTCGCCGGAGAGATAGAGGGAAAAAGAGAAAAAATGAGGGCGAGCAAGGGAGCCCAAGGGATAGCAAATGGAAAGGATTTAAAACTGAAAAAGAAATAAGCCAGCAAGAGGACAGAGAAGGAGGATTTGAAGGTGTGGGCATGGGCCACAGCCCCTGTGTGGCTCACCAGAGAGATAGAAAGAATGAAGAAAGTACGGAAGGGGGAAAGAGGGACCCACCACACCTCACATTCTGAAGCTGAAGAGCTCTGGGAGAGAAGAAGCTGGCAAGTCATCTGAGAGGCTTAATGATCTTCCACTCCAACTGGAGTCCGCAGATAGCTTACACCAGCGCCAAAGAGCCACCTGTGCCAGGCCCAGCAGGCATGGGCTGCAACTCCAGGGGCCTGCACCACTGAGGAGGTGACTGCCTGTGTGATGCTCGTGGCCCTGTCCCGAATGGGACTGGTCAGTTCCTCCAGCACCATGGAAGAGGCCTCCTCCCTGGCAAGGCTAGAAGGGGAGGAGGTCCCCTCCTCGCTGGTCTGTATAGAACCGGGAGAGGACCCGGAGGAAAAGCGGAGAGACCTGCACTTGGAGTCCTTCATACGACGACACACACTGAAAGTTTGCGGAGTGCGGCCGACTTTCAGTGCACGAAGCTCCAGTACTGGGCGGCCCATGGAGAAGCAAGTGTCACAACTATCCATATCATGAGATGGACCCAGGCAGGTAGGGCATTGGTCATGCCGGTCCGTGATTTGACATCTGGCCGGCCACAAGGACACCGACACATAGTAGGCCGCCCACCTTGAAGAACGCTTTTGTCCCCAGACGAACCCGACATTACTCGCAGTAACTAAAATTAAAACAAGATACAGATTCAACGCCACTTAAGAAAAGGAAAGGTCTTACCAGGTCCCTGAAGAAACATCTCTGAGTGGCTGGCCCACTGGTGCAACGGCAAGGCATCTGTCTGTGGCACTGACATCCTGGGTTTGGGGATGGACTGGGAGTTGGAGGCCTGGCCTGGGGGAGAAGGACTGAACATTCCAGGGACTGCTCTCCTTCTCCGGGGGGAAGTGGGACGAGTGTCCAGTACTATGCGGACCTCTGTCAGAGTCTAGGGGTACCACTGCGGATGGTGCTACATGCTGGGAGGCAGGGCAGACGCTGGCATCATTGCACACCCCTGCCCCTGGGAAAAAACAGCCAAAAAACAGTTCCAGCTGCTGATGGCCCCTGCCTCTACTACTGCCACTCCCACTGCAGACAGAAGGTCTGCTGGGGGATCCCTCCCATGACCCTGCCCTGGGGTCCTTTAGTATTCAGAATACTGTGACCATGTTCCTCTCAGCCTTCTGTATCTGTGTATACTCAACCCTGTCTGTCCCCTTTAGTCTTCATAAAACCATGATCATGCCCTCTCAGCCTCCTGCATCTGTGTACGCCAACCATCTATTCCTTTAGTATTCAGAACATCATGATCATGTCCTCTTTCTTCCTTCTGTATCTGTGTGTACTAAACCCTGTCTATCCATTTTAGTATTCAGAACACTATGATCATGTCCCTTTCATTCTCTATCTGTGAATATTCCACCCTACCTATTCCTCTAGTATTCAGAACACTGTGATCATGTCCCTTCACAGCCTTTTTATTGGTGTACACTACATCCTGTTTGTCCCTTTAGTATTCACAACACTGTGATCATGTCCCTCTCAGCCTTCTGTATCTGTATATACTTCACCCTGTCTATCCCTTTAGTATTCAGAATACTGTGATCATGCCCCCTTAGCCTTCTGAATCTGTGTTCACTCCACCCATCTATCTCCTTTAGTATTCAGAACACTGTGATAATGTCCTCTCCACCTTCTCTATCCATGTATACTCCACCTGCCTATCCAATTTAGTATTCAGAAAACTGAAATCATGTCCCCTCTTCCTTCTGTATCTGTGTATACCCCACCCTGTCTGTCCCTTTAGTATTCAGAACATTGTGCTCATGTCCACCTCAGCCTTCTGCATCTGTGTTTACTCCACCCACCTATCCCCTTAGTATTCAGAAACTGTGATCATGTCCCTCTCAGCCTTCTGTATCTGAGTATGTGCCACCCTGTCTATCCCTTTTAGTATTCAGAACACTGTGATCATGTCCCCTCTCAGCCTTCTGTATCTGTATACTCCACTCATCTGTCCTCTTTAGTATTCAGAACATTATGATCATGTCCTCTCTTCCTTCTGTATCTGTGTATACTCCACCCTGCCTATTCCCTTTAGTATTCAGAAAACTGTGAACCTGTTCTCACTCAGCCTTCTGTATCTGTGAATACACCATCCTGTCTATCCCTTTAGTATTCAGAACAGTGGTCATGTCCCTTCTCAGCCTTTGGTAGTAGTGTATACTCCACACTGTTTGTCCCCTTTAGTAATCAGAACACTGTGATCATGTCCCCTCTCAGCCTTCAGTAGTGGTGTATACTTTCTCCTGTTTGTGCCCTTTAGTATTCACAATGCTGTGATCATGCACCCTCTCAACCTTCTGTAGCATTACATACTCCATCCTGCCTGTCACCTTTAGTATTCACAACACTGTGATCATGTCCCCCTCTTGGCCTTCTGTATCTGTGTATACCCTACCCTGTTTATTCCCTTTAGTATTCAGAACACTGTGATCATGTTCCCTCTCAGCTTTCTGTATCTGTGTATACACCACCCTGTCTATCCCTTTTAGTATTCAGAAAACTGAGATCATACCCTCTCTCAGCCTTCTGTATCTGTGTATACTCCACCAATCTATCCCCTTTAGTATTCAGAACATTGTAATCATGTCCCCTCTTTTCCTTCTGTATCTGTGTATACTCAACCATGTCTATCCATTTTAGTATTCAGAATAATATTATCATGTTCCCTTTCAGCCTTCTGTATCTGTGTATACTCCACCCTGCCTATTCCCTTTAGTATTCAGAACACTGTGATCATGTCCCTTCTCAGCCTTTTTTTTTTGGTGTAAACTACATCCTCTATGTCCCCTTTAGTATTCATAACACTGTGATCATGTCCCCTCTCAGCCTTCTGTATCTGTGTGTACACCACCCATCTATCCGCTTTAGTATTCAGAAAAATGTGATCATGTCTCAGCCTTCTGTATCTATGTATACACCACCCTGTCTGTCCCCTTTACTATTCAGAAAACTGAGATCATGACCCCTCTCAGCCTTCTGTATCTATGTATACTCCACCCTGTCTATCCCCTTTAGAATTCAGAACACTGTGATCACGTCCCCTCTCAGCCTTCTGTATCTGTGTATACTCCACCCATCTCTCCTCTTTAGTATTCAGAACATCATGATCATGTCCCCTCTCTTCCTTCTGTATCTGTGTATACTCAACCCAGTCTATCCATTTTAGTATTCAGAACAATATGATCATATCCCCTTTCAGCCTTTTCTATCTGTGTATACCTGACCTCTGCCTATTCCCTTTAGTATTCAGAACACTGTGATCATGTCCTTTCACCCTTTTTATTGGTGTAAACTACATCCTGTATGTCCCTTTAGTATTCACAACACTGTGATCATGTTCCTCTCATCCTTCTGTATCTGTGTATACCCCACCCTGTATATCCCCCTTTAGTATGTGGAAAACTGTAATCATGCCCCGTCTCAGCCTTCTGTATGTATATACTCCACCCTGTCCAAACCCTTTACTATTCAGAAAACTGTGATCATGTCCGCTCTCCTCCTTCTGTATCTGTGTATACTCAACCATGTCTATCCATTTTAGTATTCAGAACAATATGATCATGTTCCTTTCAGCCTTCTGTATCTGTGTATACTCCAACCTGCCTATTCCCTTTAGTATTCAAAACACTGTGATCATGTCCCTTCTCAGCCTTTTTTGGTGCAAACTACATCCTGTATGTCCCTTTAGTATTCACAACACTGTGATCATGTCCCTCTCAGTCTTCTGTACCTGTGTACACCACCCATCTATCCGCTTTAGTATTCAGAAAAATGTGATCATGTCTATGCCTTCTGTATCTATGTATACACCACCCTGTCTGTCCCCTTTAGTATTCAGAAAACTGTGATCATGACCCCTCTCAGCCCTCTTTGTCTATGTATACTCCACCCTGTCTATCCCCTTTAGTATTCAGAACACTGTGATCACATCCCCTCTCAGCCTTCTGTATCTGTGTATACTCCACCCATCTATCCTCTTTAGTATTCAGAACATCGGGATCATGTCCCCTCTCTTCCTTCTGTATCTGTGTATACTCAACCCAGTCTATCCATTTTAGTATTCAGAACAATATGATCATGTCCCCTTTCAGCCTTTTCTATCTGTGTATACTCGACCCTGCCTATTCCCTTTAGTAGTCAGAACACTGTGATCATGTCCTTCTCACCCTTTTATTGGTGTAAACTACATCCTGTATGTCCCTTTAGTATTCACAACATTGTGATCATGTTCCTCTCATCCTTCTGTATCTTGTATACCCCACCCTGTATATCCCTTTAGAATGTGGAAAACTGTAATCATGCCCTGTCTCAGCCTTCTGTATGTATATACTCCACCCTGTCCATACCCTTTACTATTCAGAACACTGTGATCATGTCCCTCTCTTCCTTCTGTATCTGTGTATACTCAACCATGTCTAGTCATTTTAGTATTCAGAACAATATGATCATGTTCCTTTCAGCCTTCTGTTTCTGTGTATACTCCACCCTGCCTATTCCCTTTAGTATTCACAACACTGTGATCATGTCCCTTCTCAGCCTTTTTTTTTGGTGTAAACTACATCCTGTATGTCCCCTTTAGTATTCACAACACTGTGATCATGTCCCCTCTCAGCCTTCTGTATCTGTGTGTACACCACCCATCTCCTTTAGTATTCAGAAAAATGTGATCATGTCTCAGCCTTCTGTATCTATGTATACACCACCCTGTCTGTCCCCTTTAGTATTCAGAAAACTGTGATCATGACCCCTCTCAGCCTTCTGTATCTATGTATACTCCACCCTGTCTATCCCCCTTTAGTATTCAGAACACTGCGATCACATCCCCTCTCAGCCTTCTGTATCTGTGTATACTCCACCCATCTATCCTCTTTAGTATTCAGAACATCGTGATCATGTCCCCTCTCTTCCTTCTGTATCTGTGTATACACAACCCTGTCTATCCATTTTAGTATTCAGAACACTATGACCATGTCCCCTTTCAGCCTTCTGTATCTGTGTATACTACATCCTTTCTGTCCCATTTAGTATTCAGAACACTGTGATCATCTCCCCTCCTAGCCTTCTGTATCTGTGTATGCACCACCCTGTCTATCCCATTTAGTATTCACAAGACTGTGATCATGTCCCCCTCTCAGCCTTCTGTATCAGTGTATACTCCACCCTGTCTATCCCCCTTTAGTAATCAGAACACCGTGATAATGTCCCCTCTCAGCCTTCAGTATTGGCGTATACTTTCTCATGTTTGTGCCCTTTAGTATTCACAATGCTGTGATCATGCACTCTCTCAACCTTCTGTAGTGTTATATACTCCTTCCTGCCTGTCCCCTTTAGTATTCACAACACTGTGATCATGTCACCTCTTGGTCTTCTGTATCTGTGTATACCCTACCCTTTTTATTCCCTTTTGTATTCAGAACACTGTGATCATGTTCCCTCTCAGCCTTCTGTATCTGTGTACACTCCATCCGTCTATCCCCTTTAGTATTCAGAACATCGTGATAAAGTCCCCTCTCTTCCTTCTGTATCTGTGTATACTCAACCCAGTCTATCCATTTTAGTATTCAGAACAATATGATCATGTCCCCTCTCAGCCTTCTGTATCTGTGTATATTCCACCATTTACCCTTTTAGTACTCAGAACACTCTGATCATGCCCCCTCTCAGCCTTCAATATCTGGTGTATCCCATCCTGTCTTTCCCTTTAGTATTCAGAACACAGTGTTCATGTCCCTTCTCAGTTTTCTGTATCTGTGTATACTCCACCCTATCTGTCCCATTTAGTATTCAGAACACTGTGATCATGTCCCTCTCAGCCTTCAGTATCGGTGTATACTTTCTCCTGTTTGTCCCTTTAGCATTCAGAACACTGTGATCATGCCCCCTCTTGACATTCTGTATCTGTCTATACCCTACCCTGTCTATTCCTTTAGTATTCAGAACACTATGATCATGCCTTCTCAGCCTTCTGAATCTGTGTATTCTCCACCCTGTCTGTCGCTTTAGTAATCAGAACACCGTGATCATGTCCCTTCTTAGCATTCAGTATTGGCGTATACGTTCTCCTGTTTGTCCCCTTTAGTATTCACAATGCTGTGATAATGCCCCCTCTCAGCCTTCTGTATCTGTGTATATGTGTATACTCCACCCTGTCTATCCCCTTTACTGTTCACAGCACTGTGATCATGTCCCCTCATGACCTTCTGTATCTGTGCATACCCTACCCTGTCTATTCCCTTTAGTATTAAGAACACTGTGATCATGTCCCCTCTCAGCCTTCTTTATCTGTGTATACACCACCCTGTCTATCCCCTTTAGTATTCAGAACACTGTGAACATGCCTCCTCTCAGCCTTCTGTATGTGTATACGCCACCTTGTCGATACCATTAGTATTCAGAACACTGTGATCATGTCTCCTCTCAGCCTTCTGTATCTGTGTATATCCACCCTGCCTGTCCTCTTCAGTATTCAGAACACTGTGATCATGTCCCTTCTCAGCCTTTTGTACTGGTGCATACTCCACCCTGTCCATCCCATTTAGTAATCAGAACACTGTGATCATGTCCTCTTAGCCTTCTGTATTGGTGTATACTTTCTCCTGTTTTTCCCTTTAGTATTCACAATGTTGTGATCATACCCCATCTCAACGTTCTGTAGCGTTATATATAATGTCCCCTTTGCCTTCTGTATCTTTGTATTCTCTACCCTGTCTATTCCTTTAGTATTCAGAATACTGTGACCATGTTCCCTCTCAGCCTTCTGTATCTGTGTATACTCAACCCTGTCTGTCCCTTTAGTCTTCATAAAACCATGATCATGCCCCTCTCAGCCTCCTGCATCTGTGATACCAACCATCTATTCCTTTAGTATCTGAACATCATGATCATGTCCTCTTCTTCCTTCTGTATCTGTGTACTAAACCCTGTCTATCCATTTTAGTATTCAGAACACTATGATCATGTCCCCTTCATTCTCTATCTGTGAATATTCCACCCTACCTATTCCTCTAGTATTCAGAACACTGTGATCATGTCCCTTCACAGCCTTTTTATTGGTGTACACTACATCCTGTTTGTCCCTTTAGTATTCACAACACTGTGATCATGTCCTCTCAGCCTTCTGTATCTGTATATACTTCACCCTGTCTATCCCCTTTAGTATTCAGAATACTGTGATCATGCCCCCTTAGCCTTCTGAATCTGTGTTCACTCCACCCATCTATCTCCTTTAGTATTCAGAACACTGTGATAATGTCCTCTCCACCTTCTCTATCCATGTATACTCCACCTGCCTATCCAATTTAGTATTCAGAAACTGAAATCATGTCCCTCTCTTCTTCTGTATCTGTGTATACCCCACCCTGTCTGTCCCTTTAGTATTCAGAACATTGTGCTCATGTCCACTCTCAGCCTTCTGCATCTGTGTTTACTCCACCCACCTATCCCCCTTAGTATTCAGAAAACTGTGATCATGTCCCCTCTCAGCCTTCTGTATCTGAGTATGTGCCACCCTGTCTATCCCTTTTAGTATTCAGAACACTGTGATAATGCCCCCTCTCAGCCTTCTGTATCTGTGTATATGTGTATACTCCACCCTGTCTATCCCCTTTACTGTTCACAGCACTGTGATCATGTCCCCTCATGACCTTCTGTATCTGTGCATACCCTACCCTGTCTATTCCCTTTAGTATTAAGAACACTGTGATCATGTCCCCTCTCAGCCTTCTTTATCTGTGTATACACCACCCTGTCTATCCCTTTGAGTATTCAGAACACTGTGAACATGCCTCCTCTCAGCCTTCTGTATGTGTATCGCCCACCTTGTGATACCCATTAGTGTATTCAGAACACTGTGATCATGTCTCCTCTCAGCCTTCTGTATCTGTGTATACTCCACCCTGCCTGTCCTCTTCAGTATTCAGAACACTGTGATCATGTCCCTTCTCAGCCTTTTGTACTGGTGTATACTCCACCCTGTCCATCCCATTTAGTAATCAGAACACTGTGATCATGTCCCCTCTTAGCCTTCTGTATTGGTGTATACTTTCTCCTGTTTTTCCCCTTTAGTATTCACAATGTTGTGATCATACCCCATCTCAACGTTCTGTAGCGTTATATATAATGTCCCCTCTTTGCCTTCTGTATCTTTGTATTCCCTACCCTGTCTATTCCCTTTAGTATTCAGAATACTGTGACCATGTTCCCTCTCAGCCTTCTGTATCTGTGTATACTCAACCCTGTCTGTCCCCTTTAGTCTTCATAAAACCATGATCATGCCCCTCTCAGCCTCCTGCATCTGTGTACGCCAACCATCTATTCCCTTTAGTATTCAGAACATCATGATCATGTCCTTTTCTTCCTTCTGTATCTGTGTGTACTAAACCCTGTCTATCCATTTTAGTATTCAGAACACTATGATCATGTCCCTTTCATTCTCTATCTGTGAATATTCCACCCTACCTATTCCTCTAGTATTCAGAACACTGTGATCATGTCCCTTCACAGCCTTTTTATTGGTGCACTACATCCTGTTTGTCCCTTTAGTATTCACAACACTGTGATCATGTCCCTCTCAGCCTTCTGTATCTGTATATACTTCACCCTGTCTATCCCTTTAGTATTCAGAATACTGTGATCATGCCCCCTTAGCCTTCTGAATCTGTGTTCACTCCACCCATCTATCTCCTTTAGTATTCAGAACACTGTGATAATGTCCTCTCCACCTTCTCTATCCATGTATACTCCACCTGCCTATCCAATTTAGTATTCAGAAAACTGAAATCATGTCCCTCTCTTCCTTCTGTATCTGTGTATACCCCACCCTGTCTGTCCCCTTTAGTATTCAGAACATTGTGCTCATGTCCACCTCAGCCTTCTGCATCTGTGTTTACTCCACCCACCTATCCCCCTTAGTATTCAGAAAACTGTGATCATGTCCCCTCTCAGCCTTCTGTATCTGAGTATGTGCCACCCTGTCTATCCCTTTTAGTATTCAGAACACTGTGATCATGTCCCCTCTCAGCCTTCTGTATCTGTGTATACTCCACTCATCTGTCCTCTTTAGTATTCAGAACATTATGATCATGTCCTCTCTCTTCCTTCTGTATCTGTGTATACTCCACCCTGCCTATTCCCTTTAGTATTCAGAAAACTGTGAACCTGTTCTCACTCAGCCTTCTGTATCTGTGAATACACCATCCTGTCTATCCCCTTTAGTATTCAGAACAGTGGTCATGTCCCTTCTCAGCCTTTGTAGTAGTGTACTCCACACTGTTTGTCCCCTTTAGTAATCAGAACACTGTGATCATGTCCCTCTCAGCCTTCAGTAGTGGTGTATACTTTCTCCTGTTTGTGCCTTTAGTATTCACAATGCTGTGATCATGCACCTCTCAACCTTCTGTAGCATTACATACTCCATCCTGCCTGTCACCTTTAGTATTCACAACACTGTGATCATGTCCCCTCTTGGCCTTCTGTATCTGTGTATACCCTACCCTGTTTATTCCCTTTAGTATTCAGAACACTGTGATCATGTTCCCTCTCAGCTTTCTGTATCTGTGTATACACCACCCTGTCTATCCCTTTTAGTATTCAGAAAACTGAGATCATACCCTCTCTCAGCCTTCTGTATCTGTGTATACTCCACCAATCTATCCCCTTTAGTATTCAGAACATTGTAATCATGTCCCCTCTTTTCCTTCTGTATCTGTGTATACTCAACCATGTCTATCCATTTTAGTATTCAGAATAATATTATCATGTTCCCTTTCAGCCTTCTGTATCTGTGTATACTCCACCCTGCCTATTCCCTTTAGTATTCAGAACACTGTGATCATGTCCCTTCTCAGCCTTTTTGGTGTAAACTACATCCTCTATGTCCCCTTTAGTATTCATAACACTGTGATCATGTCCCTCTCAGCCTTCTGTATCTGTGTGTACACCACCCATCTATCCGCTTTAGTATTCAGAAATGTGATCATGTCTCAGCCTTCTGTATCTATGTATACACCAACCTGTCTGTCCCTTTACTATTCAGAAACTGAGATCATGACCCCTCTCAGCCTTCTGTATCTATGTATACTCCACCCTGTCTATCCCTTTAGAATTCAGAACACTGTGATCACGTCCTCTCAGCCTTCTGTATCTGTGTATACTCCACCCATCTCCTTTAGTATTCAGAACATCATGATCATGTCCCTCTCTTCCTTCTGTATCTGTGTATACTCAACCCAGTCTATCCATTTTAGTATTCAGAACAATATGATCATATCCCCTTTCAGCCTTTTCTATCTGTGTATACTCGACCCTGCCTATTCCCTTTAGTATTCAGAACACTGTGATCATGTCCCTTCTCACCCTTTTTTATTGGTGTAAACTACATCCTGTATGTCCCCTTTAGTATTCACAACACTGTGATCATGTTCCCTCTCATCCTTCTGTATCTGTGTATACCCCACCCTGTATATCCCCCTTTAGTATGTGGAAAACTGTAATCATGCCCCGTCTCAGCCTTCTGTATGTATATACTCCACCCTGTCCAAACCCTTTACTATTCAGAAACTGTGATCATGTCCGCCTCCTCCTTCTGTATCTGTGTATACTCAACCATGTCTATCCATTTTAGTATTCAGAACAATATGATCATGTTCCCTTTCAGCCTTCTGTATCTGTGTATACTCCACCCTGCCTATTCCCTTTAGTATTCAAAACACTGTGATCATGTCCCTTCTCAGCCTTTTTTTTTGGTGCAAACTACATCCTGTATGTCCCCTTTAGTATTCACAACACTGTGATCATGTCCCCTCTCAGTCTTCTGTACCTGTGTGTACACCACCCATCTATCCGCTTTAGTATTCAGAAAATGTGATCATGTCTCATGCCTTCTGTATCATGTATACACCACCCTGTCTGTCCCCTAGTATTCAGAAACTGTGATCATGACCCCTCTCAGCCCTCTTTGTCTATGTATACTCCACCCTGTCTATCCCCTTTAGTATTCAGAACACTGTGATCACATCCCTCTCAGCCTTCTGTATCTGTGTATACTCCACCCATCTATCCTCTTTAGTATTCAGAACATCGGATCATGTCCCTCTCTTCCTTCTGTATCTGTGTATACTCAACCCAGTCTATCCATTTTAGTATTCAGAACAATATGATCATGTCCCTTTCAGCCTTTTCTATCTGTGTATACTGACCCTGCCTATTCCCTTTAGTAGTCAGAACACTGTGATCATGTCCCTTCTCACCCTTTTATTGGTGTAAACTACATCCTGTATGTCCCTTTAGTATTCACAACATTGTGATCATGTTCCTCTCATCCTTCTGTATCTGTGTATACCCCACCCTGTATATCCCCTTAGAATGTGGAAAACTGTAATCATGCCCTGTCTCAGCCTTCTGTATGTATATACTCCACCCTGTCCATACCCTTTACTATTCAGAACACTGTGATCATGTCCCCTCTCTTCCTTCTGTATCTGTGTATACTCAACCATGTCTAGTCATTTTAGTATTCAGAACAATATGATCATGTTCCCTTTCAGCCTTCTGTTTCTGTGTATACTCCACCCTGCCTATTCCCTTTAGTATTCACAACACTGTGATCATGTCCCTTCTCAGCCTTTTTTTTTGGTGTAAACTACATCCTGTATGTCCCCTTTAGTATTCACAACACTGTGATCATGTCCCCTCTCAGCCTTCTGTATCTGTGTGTACACCACCCATCTCCTTTAGTATTCAGAAAAATGTGATCATGTCTCAGCCTTCTGTATCTATGTATACACCACCCTGTCTGTCCCCTTTAGTATTCAGAAAACTGTGATCATGACCCTCTCAGCCTTCTGTATCTATGTATACTCCACCCTGTCTATCCCTTTAGTATTCAGAACACTGCGATCACATCCTCTCAGCCTTCTGTATCTGTGTATACTCCACCCATCTATCCTCTTTAGTATTCAGAACATCGTGATCATGTCCCTCTTCCTTCTGTATCTGTGTATACACAACCCTGTCTATCCATTTTAGTATTCAGAACACTATGACCATGTCCCCTTCAGCCTTCTGTATCTGTGTATACTACATCCTTTCTGTCCCATTTAGTATTCAGAACACTGTGATCATCTCCCTCCTAGCCTTCTGTATCTGTGTATGCACCACCCTGTCTATCCCATTTAGTATTCACAAGACTGTGATCATGTCCCTCTCAGCCTTCTGTATCAGTGTATACTCCACCCTGTCTATCCTTTAGTAATCAGAACACCGTGATAATGTCCCTCTCAGCCTTCAGTATTGGCGTACTTTCTCATGTTTGTGCCCTTTAGTATTCACAATGCTGTGATCATGCACCTCTCAACCTTCTGTAGTGTTATATACTCCTTCCTGCCTGTCCCCTTTAGTATTCACAACACTGTGATCATGTCACCTCTTGGTCTTCTGTATCTGTGTATACCCTACCCTTTTTATTCCCTTTTGTATTCAGAACACTGTGATCATGTTCCCTCTCAGCCTTCTGTATCTGTGTACACTCCATCCGTCTATCCCCTTTAGTATTCAGAACATCGTGATAAAGTCCCCTCTCTTCCTTCTGTATCTGTGTATACTCAACCCAGTCTATCCATTTTAGTATTCAGAACAATATGATCATGTCCCCTTTCAGCCTTTTCTATCTCTGTATACTCGACCCTGCCTATTCCCTTTAGTATTCAGAACACTGTGATCATGTCCCTTCTCACCCTTTTTATTGGTGCAAACTACATCCTGTATGTCCCTTTAGTATTCACAACACTGTGATCATGTCCCTCTCAGCCTTCAGTATCGGTGTATACTTTCTCCTGTTTGTCCCTTTAGCATTCAGAACACTGTGATCATGCCCCTCTTGACATTCTGTATCTGTCTATACCCTACCCTGTCTATTCCCTTTAGTATTCAGAACACTATGATCACGTCTTCTCAGCCTTCTGAATCTGTGTATACTCCACCCTGTCTGTCTGCTTTAGTAATCAGAACACCGTGATCATGTCCCTTCTCAGCATTCAGTATTGGAGTAAAAGTTCTCCTGTTTGTCCCCTTTAGTATTCACAATGCTGTGATAATGCCCCCTCTCAGCCTTCTGTATCTGTGTATACTCCACCCTGTCTATCCCCTTTACTGTTCACAGCACTGTGATCATGTCCCCTCTTGACCTTCTGTATCTGTGCATACCCTACCCTGTCTATTCCTTAGTATTAAGAACACTGTGATCATGTCCTCTCAACCTTCTAAATCTGTGTATACACAACCCTGTCTATCCCTTTAGTATTCAGAACACTGTGCATGCCCCTTTCAGCCTTCTGTGTGTGTATACTCACCTCGTCGATACCCATTAGTATTCAGAACACTGTGATCATGTCTCCTCTCAGCCTTCTGTATCTGTGTATACTCGACCCTGCCTAGTCCCTTTAGTATTCAGAACACTGTGATCATGTCTTTTCGCAGTCTTCTGTATCTGTGTATACTTCACCCTGCCTGTCCTCTTTAGTATTCAGAACACTGTGATCATGTCCCTTCTCAGCCTTTCGTACTGGTGTATACTCCACCCTGTCCATCCCATTTAGTAATCAGAACACTGTGATCATGTCCCCTCTTAGCCTTCTGTATTGGTGTATACTTTCTCCTGTTTTTCCCCTTTAGTATTCACAATGTTGTGATCATACCCCGTCTCAGCGTTCTGTAGCGTTATATATAATGTCCCCTCTTTGTCTTCTGTATCTTTGTATTCCCTACCCTGTCTATTCCCTTAGTATTCAGAATACTGTGACCGTGTTCCTCTCAGCCTTCTGTATCTGTGTATACTCAACCCTGTCTGTCCCTTTAGTATTCATAAAACCATGATCATGCCCCTCTCAGCCTCCTGTATCTGTGTACATGACCATCTATCCCTTTAGTATTCAGAACATCATGATCATGTCCTCTTCTTCCTTCTGTATCTGTGTGTACTAAACCCTGTCTATCCATTTTAGTATTCAGAACACTCATGATCATGTCCCCTTTCAGCATTCTCTATCTGTGTATATTCCACCCTACCTATTCCTCTAGTATTCAGAACACTGTGATCATGTCCCTTCACAGCCTTTTTATTGGTGTACACTACATCCTGTTTGTCCCTTTAGTATTCACAACACTGTGATCATGTCCCCTCTCAGCCTTCTGTATCTGTATATACTTCACCCTGTCTATCCCCTTTAGTATTCAGAATACCGTGATCATGCCCCCCTTAGCCTTCTGAATCTGTGTTCACTCCACCCATCTATCTCCTTTAGTATTCAGAACACTGTGATAATGTCCCTCTCCACCTTCTGTATCCATGTATACTCCACCCATCTATCCCCCTTAGTATTCAGAAAACTGTGATCATGTCCCCTCTCAGCCTTCTGTATCTGTGTATACCCCACCCTGTCTGTCCCCTTTAGTATTCAGAACATTGTGCTCATGTCCACTCTCAGCCTTCTGCATCTGTGTTTACTCCACCCACCTATCCCCCTTAGTATTCAGAAAACTGTGATCATGTCCCCTCTCAGCCTTCTGTATCTGAGTATGTGCCACCCTGTCTATCCCTTTTAGTATTCAGAACACTGTGATCATGTCCCCTTTCAGCCTTCTGTATCTGTACATACTCCACCCTGTCTGTCCCTTTAGTATTCAGAACACTGTGATCATGTCCCTCTCACCCTTCTGTATCTGTGTACTCCACTTGTCTATCCTCTTTAGTATTCAGAACATTATGATCATGTCCCTCTCTTCCTTCTGTATCTGTGTATACTCCACCCTGCCTATTCACTTTAGTATTCAGAAAACTGTGAACCTGTCTCTCTCAGCCTTCTGTATTTGTGTATACACCATCCTGTCTATCCCCTTTAGTATTCAGAACAGTGATCCTGTCCCTTCTCAGCCTTTGGTAGTAGTGTATACTCCGCACTGTTTGTCCCCTTTAGTAATCACAACACTGTGATCATGTCCCCTCTCAGCCTTCAGTAGTGGTGCATACTTTCTCCTGTTTGTGCCCTTTAGTATTCACAATGCTGTGATCATGCACCCTCTCAACCTTCTGTAGCATTACATACTCCATCCTGCCTGTCACCTTTAGTATTCACAACACTGTGATCATGTCCCCTCTAGGCCTTCTGTATCTGTGTATACCCTACCCTGTTTATTCCCTTTAGTATTCAGAACACTGTGATCATGTTTCCTCTCAGCTTTCTGTATCTGTGTATACACCACCCTGTCTATCCCTTTTAGTATTCAGAAAACTGAGATCATACCCTTTCTCAGCCTTCTGTATCTGTGTATACTCCACCAATCTATCCTTTAGTATTCAGAACATTGTAATCATGTCCCCTCTCTCCCTTCTGTATCTGTGTATACTCAACCATGTCTATTCATTTTAGTATTCAGAATAATATGATCATGTTCCCTTTCAGCCTTCTGTATGTGTCTGTGTATACTCCACCCTGCCTATTCCTTTAGTATTCAGAACACTGTGATCATGTCCCTTCTCAGCCTTTTTTGGTGTAAACTACATCCTGTATGTCCTTTAGTATTCACAACACTGTGATCATGTCCCTCTCAGCCTTCTGTATCTTGTGTACACCACCCATCTATCGCTTTAGTATTCAGAAAAATGTGATCATGTCTCAGCCTTCTGTATCTATGTATACACCACCCTGTCTGTCCCTTTAGTATTCAGAAAACTGTGATCATGACCCTTCTCAGCCTTCTGTATCTCTGTATACTCCACCCTGTCTATCCCTTTAGTATTCAGAACACTGTGATCACATCCCTCTCAGCCTTCTGTATCTGTGTATACTCCACCCATCTATCCTCTTTAGTATTCAGAACATCGTGATCATGTCCCCTCTCTTTCTTCTGTATCTGTGTATACTCAACCCTGTCTATCCATTTTAGTATTCAGAACACTATGACCATGTCCCCATTCAGCCTTCTGTATCTGTGTATACTACATCCTGTCTGTCCCCTTTAGTATTCAGAACACTGTGATCATCTCCCCTCCTAGTCTTCTGTATCTGTGTATGCACCACCCTGTCTATCCCATTTAGTATTCACAAGACTGTGATCATGTCCCCTTTCAGCCTTCTGTATCTGTGTATACTCCACCCTGTCTATCCCCTTTAGTAATCAGAACACCGTGATAATGTCCCCTCTCAGCCTTCAGTATTGGCGTATACTTTCTCATGTTTGTGCCCTTTAGTATTCACAATGCTGTGATCATGCACTCTCTCAACCTTCTGTAGTGTTATATACTCCTTCCTGCCTGTCCCCTTTAGTATTCACAACACTGTGATCATGTCACCTTGGCCTTCTGTATCTGTGTATACCTACCCTTTTTTTCCTTTGTATTCAGAACACTGTGATCATGTTCCTCTCAGCCTTCTGTATCTGTGTATACTCCATCCATCTATCCCTTTAGTATTCAGAACATCGTGATAAAGTCCTCTCTTCCTTCTGTATCTGTGTATACTCAACCCAGTCTATCCATTTTAGTATTCAGAACAATATGATCATGTCCCTTTCAGCCTTTTCTATCTGTGTATACTGACCCTGCCTATTCCTTTAGTATTCAGAACACTGTGATCATGTCCCTTCTCACCTTTTTTATTGGTGTAAACTACATCCTGTATGTCCCTTTAGTATTCACAACACTGTGATCATGTCCCTCTCAGCCTTCAGTATCGGTGTATACTTTCTCCTGTTTGTCCTTTAGCATTCAGAACACTGTGATCATGCCGCTCTTGACATTCTGTATCTGTCTATACCCTACCCTGTCTATTCCTTTAGTATTCAGAACACTATGATCATGTCTTCTCAGCCTTCTGAATCTGTATACTCCACCCTGTCTGTCTGCTTTAGTAATCAGAACACCGTGATCATGTCCCTTCTCAGCATTCAGTATTGGAGTATACGTTCTCCTGTTTGTCCCCTTTAGTATTCACAATGCTGTGATAATGCCCCCTCTCAGCCTTCTGTATCTGTGTATACTCCACCCTGTCTATCCCTTTACTGTTCACAGCACTGTGATCATGTCCCCTCTTGACCTTCTGTATCTGTGCATACCCTACCCTGTCTATTCCCTTTAGTATTAAGAACACAGTGATCATGTCCCCTCTCAGCCTTCTATATCTGTGTATACACTACCCTGTCTATCCCCTTTAGTATTCAGAACACTGTGAACATGCCTCCTCTCAGCCTTCTGTATGTGTATACTCCACCTTGTCGATACCCATTAGTATTCAGAACACTGTGATCATGTCTCCTCTCAGCCTTCTGTATCTGTGTATACTCCACCCTGCCTGTCCTCTTTAGTATTCAGAACACTGTGATCATGTCCCTTCTCAGCCTTTTCGTACTGGTGTATACTCCACCTGTCCATCCCATTTAGTAATCAGAACACTGTGATCATGTCCCTCTTAGCCTTCTGTATTGGTGTATACTTTCTCCTGTTTTCCCTTTAGTATTCACAATGTTGTGATCATAGCCCGTCTCAACGTTCTGTAGCGTTATATATAATGTCCCTCTTTGCCTTCTGCATCTTTGTATTCCCTACCCTGTCTATTCCTTTAGTATTCAGAATACTGTGACCATGTTCCTCTCAGCCTTCTGTATCTGTGTATACTCAACCCTGTCTGTCCCTTTAGTCTTCATAAAACCATGATCATGCCCCTCTCAGCCTCCTGCATCTGTGTATCGCCACCATCTATTCCTTTAGTATTCAGAACATCATGATCATGTCCTCTTTCTTCCTTCTGTATCTGTGTGTGTACTAAACCCTGTCTATCCATTTTAGTATTCAGAACACTATGATCATGTCCTTTTCAGCATTCTCTATCTGTGTATATTCCACCCTACCTATTCCTCTAGTATTCAGAACACTGTGATCATGTCCCTTCACAGCCTTTTTATTGGTGTACACTACATCCTGTTTGTCCCTTTAGTATTCACAACACTGTGATCATGTCCTCTCAGCCTTCTGTATCTGTATATACTTCTCCCTGTCTATCCCTTTAGTATTCAGAATACTGTGATCATGCCCCCTTAGCCTTCTGAATCTGTGTTCACTCCACCCATCTATCTCCTTTAGTATTCAGAACACTGTGATAATGTCCTCTCCACCTTCTGTATCCATGTATATTCCACTTGTCTATCCAATTTAGTATTCAGAAACTGAAATCATGTCCCTCTCTTCCTTCTGTATCTGTGTATACCCCACCCTGTCTGTCCCTTTAGTATTCAGAACATTGTGCTCATGTCCACTCTCAGCCTTCTGCATCTGTGTTTACTCCACCCATCTATCCCCTTAGTATTCAGAAACTGTGATCATGTCCCTCTCAGCCTTCTGTATCTGAGTATGTGCCACCCTGTCTATCCTTTTAGTATTCAGAACACTGTGATCATGTCCCCTCTCAGCCTTCTGTATCTGTGTATACTCCACTCGTCTATCCTCTTTAGTATTCAGAACATTATGATCATGTCCTCTCTCTTCCTTCTGTATCTGTGTATACTCCACCCTGCCTATTCCCTTTAGTATTCAGAAAACTGTGAACCTGTTCTCTCTCAGCCTTCTGTATCTGTGAATACTCCATCCTGTCTATCCCCTTTAGTATTCAGAACAGTGGTCATGTCCTTCTCAGCCTTTGGTAGTAGTGTATACTCCACACTGTTTGTCCCTTTGTAATCAGAACACTGTGATCATGTCCCTCTCAGCCTTCAGTAGTGGTGTATACTTTCTCCTGTTTGTGCCTTTAGTATTCACAATGCTGTGATCATGCACCCTCTCAACCTTCTGTAGCATTACATACTCCATCCTGCCTGTCACCTTTAGTATTCACAACACTGTGATCATGTTCCTCTTGGCCTTCTGTATCTGTGTATACCCTACCCTGTTTATTCCCTTTAGTATTCAGAAAACTGAGATCATCCTCTCTCAGCCTTCTGTTTCTGTGTATACTCCACCAATCTATCCCCTTTAGTATTCAGAACATTGTAATCATGTCCCCTCTCTTCCTTCTGTATCTGTGTATACTCAACCATGTCTATCCAATTTAGTATTCAGAATAATATGATCATGTTCCCTTTCAGCCTTCTGTATCTGTGTATACTCCACCCTGCCTATTCCCTTTAGTATTCAGAACACTGTGATCATGTCCCTTCTCAGCCTTTTTTGTGTAAACTACATCCTCTATGTCCCCTTTAGTATTCATAACACTGTGATCATGTCCCCTCTCAGCCTTCTGTATCTGTGTGTACACCACCCATCTATCCGCTTTAATATTCAGAAAAATGTGATCATGTCTCAGCCTTCTGTATCTATGTATACACCACCCTGTCTGTCCCCTTTACTATTCAGAAAACTGTGATCATGACCCCTCTCAGCCTTCTGTATCTATGTATACTCCACCCTGTCTATCCCCTTTAGAATTCAGAACACTGTGATCACGTCCCCTCTCAGCCTTCTGTATCTGTGTATACTCCACCCATCTCTCCTCTTTAGTATTCAGAACATCATGATCATGTCCCCTCTCTTCCTTCTCTATCTGTATATACTCAACCCAGTCTATCCATTTTAGTATTCAGAACAATATGATCAAATCCTTTCAGCCTTTTCTATCTGTGTATACTGACCCTGCCTATTCCTTTAGTATTCAGAACACTGTGATCATGTCCCTTCTCACCCTTTTTATTGGTGTAACCACATCCTGTATGTCCCTTTAGTATTCACAACACTGTGATCATGTTCCTCTCATCCTTCTGTATCTGTGTATACCCCACCCTGTATATCCCCTTTAGGTATGTGGAAAACTGTAATCATTCCCCGTCTCAGCCTTCTGTATGTATATACTCCACCCTGTCCAAACCCTTTACTATTCAGAAAACTGTGATCATGTCCCTCTCCTCCTTCTGTATCTGTGTATACTCAACCATGTCTATCCATTTTAGTATTCAGAACAATATGATCATGTTCCCTTTCAGCCTTCTGTTTCTGTGTATACTCCACCCTGCCTATTCCCTTTAGTATTCAAAACACTGTGATCATGTCCCTTCTCAGCCTTTTTTTTGGTGTAAACTACATCCTGTATGTCCCCTTTAGTTTTCACAACACTGTGATCATGTCCCCTCTCAGCCTTCTGTATCTGTGTGTACACCACCCATCTATCTGCTTTAGTATTCAGAAAAATGTGATCATGTATCAGCCTTCTGTATCTATGTATACACCACCCTGTCTGTCCCCTTTAGTATTCAGAAAACTGTGATCATGACCCCTCTCAGCCTTCTGTATCTATGTATACTCCACCCTGTCTATCCCCTTTAGTATTCAGAACACTGTGATCACATCCCCTCTCAGCCTTCTGTATCTGTGTATACTCCACCCATCTATCCTCTTTAGTATTCAGAACATCGTGATCATGTCCCCTCTCTTCCTTCTGTATCTGTGTATACACAACCCTGTCTATCCATTTTAGTATTCAGAATACTATGACCATGTCCCCTTCAGCCTTCTGTATCTGTGTATACTACATCCTTTCTGTCCCTTAGTATTCAGAACACTGTGATCATCTCCCCTCCTAGCCTTCTGTATCTGTGTATGCACCACCCTGTCTATCCCATTTAGTATTCACAAGACTGTGATCATCTCCCTCTCAGCCTTCTGTATCAGTGTATACTCCACCTGTCTATCCTTTAGTAATCAGAACACCGTGATAATGTCCCTCTCAGCCTTCAGTATTGGTGATACTTTCGCTTGTGCCTTTTAGTATTCACAATGCTGTGATCATGCACTCTCTCAACCTTCTGTAGTGTTATATATTCCTTCCTGCCTGTCCCCTTTAGTATTCACAACACTGTGATCATGTCACCTCTTGGCCTTCTGTATCTGTGTATACCCTACCCTTTTTATTCCCTTTTGTATTCAGAACACTGTGATCATGTTCCCTCTCAGCCTTCTGTATCTGTGTATACTCCATCCGTCTATCCCCTTTAGTATTCAGAACATCGTGATAAAGTCCCCTCTCTTCCTTCTGTATCTGTGTATACTCAACCCAGTCTATCCATTTTAGTATTCAGAACAATATGATCATGTCCCCTTTCAGCCTTTTCTATCTGTGTATACTCGACCCTGCCTATTCCCTTTAGTATTCAGAACACTGTGATCATGTCCCTTCTCACCCTTTTTTATTGGTGCAAACTACATCCTGTATGTCCCCTTTAGTATTCACAACACTGTGATCATGTCCCCTCTCAGCCTTCAGTATCGGTGTATACTTTCTCCTGTTTGTCCCCTTTAGCATTCAGAACACTGTGATCATGCCGCCTCTTGACATTCTGTATCTGTCTATACCCTACCCTGTCTATTCCCTTTAGTATTCAGAACACTATGATCATGTCTTCTCAGCCTTCTGAATCTGTGTATACTCCACCCTGTCTGTCTGCTTTAGTAATCAGAACACCGTGATCATGTCCCTTCTCAGCATTCAGTATTGGAGTATACGTTCTCCTGTTTGTCCCCTTTAGTATTCACAATGCTGTGATAATGCCCCCTCTCAGCCTTCTGTATCTGTGTATACTCCACCCTGTCTATCCCCTTTACTGTTCACAGCACTGTGATCATGTCCCCTCTTGACCTTCTGTATCTGTGCATACCCTACCCTGTCTATTCCCTTTAGTATTAAGAACACTGTGATCATGTCCCCTCTCAACCTTCTAAATCTGTGTATACACAACCCTGTCTATCCCTTTAGTATTCAGAACACTGTGAACATGCCCCTTTCAGCCTTCTGTATGTGTATACTCCACCTCGCGATACCCATTAGTATTCAGAACACTGTGATTATGTCTCCTCTCAGCCTTCTGTATCTGTGTATACTGGACCCTGCCTAGTCCCTTTAGTATTCAGAACACTGTGATCATGTCTTTCGCAGTCTTCTGTATCTGTGTATACTCACCCTGCCTGTCCTCTTTAGTATTCAGAACACTGTGATCATGTCAATTCTCAGCCTTTGTACTGGTGTATACTCACCCTGTCCATCCCATTTAGTAATCAGAACACTGTGATCCGTCCATTCTCAGCCTTCTGTATTGGTGTATACTTTCTCCTGTTTTCCCCTTTAGTATTCACAATGTTATGATCATACCCGTCTCACGTTCTGTGGCGTTATATATCAAGTCCCTCTTTGCTCTTCTGTATCTTTGTATTCCCTACCCTGTCTATTCCTTTAGTATTCAGAATACTGTGACCGTGTTCCTCTCAGCCTTCTGTATCTGTGTATACTCAACCCTGTCTGTCCCTTTAGTATTCATAAAACCATGATCATGCCCTCTCAGCCTCCTGTATCTGTGTATACGCCAACCATCTATCCCTATAGTATTCAGAACATCATGATCATGTCCCATCTCTTCTTTCTGTATCTGTGTGTACTAAACCCTGTCTATCCATTTTAGTATTCAGAACACTACGATCATGTCCCTTTCAGCATTCTGTATCTGTGTATATTCACCTGCCTATTCCTCTAGTGTTCAGAACACTGAGGTCATGTCCTTCACAGCCTTTTTTATTTGTGCACACTACATCCTGTTTGTCCCCTTTAGTATTCACAACACTGTGATCATGTCCCCTCTCAGCCTTCTGTATCTGTATATACTCCACCCTGTCTATCCCCTTTAGTATTCAGAAAACTGTGATCATGCCCCCCTTAGTCTTCTGAATCTGTGTTTACTCCACCCATCTATCGCCTTTAGTATTCAGAACACTGTGATAATGTCCCTCTCCACCTTCTGTATCCGTGAAAACTCCACCTGTCTATCCAATTTAGTATTCAGAACACTGAGATCATGTCTCTCTTCCTTCTGTATCTGTGTATACCCCACCCTATCTGTCCCCTTTAGTATTCAGAACATTGTGCTCATGTCCACTCTCAGCCTTCTGCATCTGTGCTTACTCCACCCATCTATCCCTTTAGTATTCAGAAACTGTGATCATGTCCCTCTCAGCCTTCTGTATCTGAGTATATGCCACCCTGTCTATCCCTTTAGTATTCAGAACACTGTGATCATGTCCCTCTCAGCCTTCTGTATCTGTACATACTCCACCCTGTCTGTCCCTTTAGTATTCAGAACACTGTGATCATGTCCCTCTCAGCCTTCTGTATCTGTATACTCACTTGTCTATCCTTTTTAGTATTCAGAACATTGTGATCATGGTCTCTCTCTTCCTTCTGTATCTGTGTATACTCCACCTGCCTATTCCCTTTGGATTCAGAACACTGTGAACCTGTCCACTCTCAGCCTTCTGTATTTGTGTATACACCATCCTGTCTATCCCCTTTAGTATTCAGAACAGTGATCCTGTCCCTTCTCAGCCTTTGGTAGTAGTGTATACTCCGCACTGTTTGTCCCCTTTAGTAATCACAACACTGTGATCATGTCCCCTCTCAGCCTTCAGTAGTGGTGCATACTTTCTCCTGTTTGTGCCCTTTAGTATTCACAATGCTGTGATCATGCACCCTCTCAACCTTCTGTAGCATACCCATCCTGCCTGTCCCCTTTAGTATTCACAACACTGTGATCATGTCCCTCTGGCCTTCTGTATCAGTGTATACCCTACCCTGTTTATTCCCTTTAGTATTCAGAACACTGTGATCATGTTTCCTCTCAGCTTTCTGTATCTGTGTATACATCACCCTGTCTATCCCCTTTAGTATTCAGAAAACTGAGATCATACCCTCTCTCAGCCTTATGTATCTGTGTATACTCCACCTGTCTATCCTCTTTAGTATTCAGAACATCGTAATCATGTCCCCTCTCTCCCTTCTGTATCTGTGTATACTCAACCCTGTCTATCCATTTTAGTATTCAGAACAATATGATCATGTCCCTTTCAGCCTTCTGTATCTGTGTATACTCCACCCTGCCTATTCCTTTAGATTTCAGAACACTGTGATCATGTCCCTTCTCAGCATTTTTTGGTGTAAACTACATCCTGTATGTCCCTTTAGTATTCACAACACTGTGATCATGTCCTCTCTCAGCCTTCTGTATCTGTGTGTACACCACGCATCTATCCGCTTAGTATTCAGAGTAATGTGATCATGTCTCAGCCTTCTGTATCTATGTATACACCACCTTGTCTGTCCCCTTAGTATTCAGAAAACTGTGATCATGACCCTTCTCAGCCTTCTGTATCTCTGTATACTACACCCTGTCTATCCTTTAGTATTCAGAACACTGTGATCAGTCCCTCTCAGCCTTCTGTATCTGTGTATACTGAACCCATCTATCCTCTTTAGTATTCAGAACATCGTGATCATGTCCCTCTCTTTCTTCTGTATCTGTGTATACTCAACCCTGTCTATCCATTTTAGTATTCAGAACACTATGACCATGTCCCCATTCAGCCTTCTGTACTGTGTATACTACATCCTGTCTGTCCCTTTAGTATTCAGAACACTGTGATCATCTCCCCTCCTAGTCTTCTGTATCTGTGTATACACCACCCTGTCTATCCCATTTAGTATTCACAAGAGTGTGATCATGCCCCCTTTCAGCCTTCTGTATCTGTGTATACTCCACCCTGTCTGTCCCCTTTAGTAATCAGAACACCGTGATAATGTCCCCTCTCAGCCTTCAGTATTGGCGTATACTTTCTCATGTTTGTGCCCTTTAGTATTCACAATGCTGTGATCATGCACTCTCTCAACCTTCTGTAGTGTTATATACTCCATCCTGCCTGTCCCCTTTAGTATTCACAACACTGTGATCATGTCACCTCTTGGTCTTCTGTATCTGTGTATACCCTACCCTTTTTATTCTCTTTAGAATTCAGAACACTGTGATCATGTTCCCTCTCAGCCTTCTGTATCTGTGTATACTCCATCCGTCTATCCCGTTTAGTATTCAGAACATCGTGATCATGTCCCCTCTCTTCCTTCTGTATCTGTGTATACTCAACCCAGTCTATCCATTTTAGTATTCAGAACAATATGATCATGTCCCCTTTCAGCCTTTTCTATCTGTGTATACTCGACCCTGCCTATTCCCTTTAGTATTCAGAACACTGTGATCATGTCCCCTTCTCACCCTTTTTTATTGGTGTAAACTACATCCTGTATGTCCCCTTTAGTATTCACAACACTGTGATCATGTTCCCTCTCAGCCTTCAGTATCGGTGTATACTTTCTCCTGTTTGTCCCCTTTAGCATTCAGAACACTGTGATCATGCCGCCTCTTGACATTCTGTATCTGTCTATACCCTACCCTGTCTATTCCCTTTAGAATGTGGAAAACTGTAATCATGCCCCATCTCAGCCTTCTGTATGTATATACTCCACCCTGTCCATACCCTTTACTATTCAGAACACTGTGATCATGTCCTGTCTCAGCCTTCTGTGTCTGTGTATACTCCACCCTGTCTATTCCCCTTTAGTATTCAGAACACTGTGATCATGTCCTTTCTCAGCCTTCTGTACCTCTGTATATATCACCCTGTTTATCCCCTTTAGTATTCAGAACACTGTGATCATGTCCCTTCTCAGCCTTTTGTACTGGTGTATACTCCACCCTGTCCATCCCATTTAGTAATCAGAACACTGTGATCATGTCCCCTCTCAGCCTTCAGTAGTGGTGTATACTTTCTCCTGTTTGTGCCCTTTAGTATTCACAATGCTGTGATCATGCACCCTCTCAACCTTCTGTAGCGTTATATACTACATTCTGCCTGTCCCCCTTTTGTATTCACAACACTGTGATCATGTCCCCTCTTTGCCTTCTGTATCTTTATATACCCTACCCTGTCTATTCTCTTTAGTATTCAGAACACTGTGTCCATGTTCCCTCTCAGCCTTCTGTATCTGTGTATACTCAACCCTATCCCCTTTAATATTAAGAACATCATGATCATGTCCCCTCTTCCTTCTGTATCTGTGTGTACTAAATCCTGTCTATCCATTTTAGTATTCAAAACACTATAATCATGTCCCCTTTCAGCATTCTGTATCTGTGTATACTCCACCCTGCCTATTCCCTTTAGTATTCAGAACACTGTGATCATGTCCCCTCTCAGCCTTCAGTATTGGTGTATACTTTCTCCTGTTTCTCCCCCTTTAATATTCACAATGCTGTGATCATGCACCCTCTCAACCTTCTGTAGCATTACATACTCCATCCTGCCTGTCACCTTTAGTATTCACAACACTGTGATCATGTCCCCTCTAGGCCTTCTGTATCTGTGTATACCCTACCCTGTTTATTCCCTTTAGTATTCAGAACACTGTGATCATGTTCCCTCTCAGCTTTCTGTATCTGTGTATACACCACCCTGTCTATCCCCTTTAGTATTCTGAAAACTGTGATCATGCCCCTCTTAGCCTTCTGTATCTGTGTATACTCCACCTGTCTATCCAATTTAGTATCTGAATACTGAGATTATGTCCCCTCTCTTCCTTCTGTATCTGTGTATACACTCACCCTGTCTGTCCCCTTTAGTATTCAGAACATTGATCATTTCCCCTGTCAGTCTTCTGTATCTGTGTATACTCCACCCGTCAATCCCCTTTAGTATTCAGAAAACTGTGATCATGTCCCCTCTCAGCCTTCAGTAGTGGTGTATACTTTCTCCTGTTTCTCCCCTTTAATATTCACAATGCTGTGATCATGCACCCTCTCAACCTTCTGTAGCGTTATATACTCCACCCTGCCTATTCCCTTTAGTATTCAGAACACTCTGATCACATCCCCTCTCAGCCTTCTGTATCTGTGTATACTCCACCCATCTATCCTCTTTAGTATTCAGAACATCGTGATCATGTCCCTCTTCCTTCTGTATCTGTGTATACACAACCCTGTCTATCCATTTTAGTATTCAGAATACTATGACCATGTCCCCTTTCAGCCTTCTGTATCTGTGTATACTACATCCTTTCTGTCCCCTTTAGTATTCAGAACACTGTGATCATCTCCCCTCCTAGCCTTCTGTATCTGTGTATGCACCACCCTGTCTATCCCATTTAGTATTCACAAGACTGTGATCATCTCCCCCTCTCAGCCTTCTGTATCAGTGTATACTCCACCCTGTCTATCCCCTTTAGTAATCAGAACACCGTGATAATGTCCCCTCTCAGCCTTCAGTATTGGCGTATACTTTCTCGTTTGTGCCCTTTAGTATTCACAATGCTGTGATCATGCACTCTCTCAACCTTCTGTAGTGTTATATATTCCTTCCTGCCTGTCCCCTTTAGTATTCACAACACTGTGATCATGTCACCTCTTGGCCTTCTGTATCTGTGTATACCCTACCCTTTTTATTCCCTTTGTATTCAGAACACTGTGATCATGTTCCCTCTCAGCCTTCTGTATCTGTGTATACTCCAATCCGTCTATCCCCTTTAGTATTCAGAACATCGTGATAAAGTCCCCTCTCTTCCTTCTGTATCTGTGTATACTCAACCCAGTCTATCCATTTTAGTATTCAGAACAATATGATCATGTCCCCTTTCAGCCTTTTCTATCTGTGTATACTCGACCCTGCCTATTCCCTTTAGTATTCAGAACACTGTGATCATGTCCCTTCTCACCCTTTTTTATTGGTGCAAACTACATCCTGTATGTCCCCTTTAGTATTCACAACACTGTGATCATGTCCCCTCTCAGCCTTCAGTATCGGTGTATACTTTCTCCTGTTTGTCCCCTTTAGCATTCAGAACACTGTGATCATGCCGCCTCTTGACATTCTGTATCTGTCTATACCCTACCCTGTCTATTCCCTTTAGTATTCAGAACACTATGATCATGTCTTCTCAGCCTTCTGAATCTGTGTATACTCCACCCTGTCTGTCTGCTTTAGTAATCAGAACACCGTGATCATGTCCCTTCTCAGCATTCAGTATTGGAGTATACGTTCTCCTGTTTGTCCCCTTTAGTATTCACAATGCTGTGATAATGCCCCCTCTCAGCCTTCTGTATCTGTGTATACTCCACCCTGTCTATCCCCTTTACTGTTCACAGCACTGTGATCATGTCCCCTCTTGACCTTCTGTATCTGTGCATACCCTACCCTGTCTATTCCCTTTAGTATTAAGAACACTGTGATCATGTCCCCTCTCAACCTTCTAAATCTGTGTATACACAACCCTGTCTATCCCCTTTAGTATTCAGAACACTGTGAACATGCCCCCTTTCAGCCTTCTGTATGTGTATACTCCACCTCGTCGATACCCATTAGTATTCAGAACACTGTGATTATGTCTCCTCTCAGCCTTCTGTATCTGTGTATACTCGACCCTGCCTAGTCCCTTTAGTATTCAGAACACTGTGATCATGTCTTCTCGCAGTCTTCTGTATCTGTGTATACTCACCCTGCCTGTCCTCTTTAGTATTCAGAACACTGTGATCATGTCAATTCTCAGCCTTTTGTACTGGTGTATACTCCACCCTGTCCATCCCATTTAGTAATCAGAACACTGTGATCACGTCCATTCTCAGCCTTCTGTATTGGTGTATACTTTCTCCTGTTTTTCCCCTTTAGTATTCACAATGTTATGATCATACCCCGTCTCAACGTTCTGTAGCGTTATATATCAAGTCCCCTCTTTGCCTTCTGTATCTTTGTATTCCCTACCCTGTCTATTCCCTTTAGTATTCAGAATACTGTGACCGTGTTCCCTCTCAGCCTTCTGTATCTGTGTATACTCAACCCTGTCTGTCCCCTTTAGTATTCATAAAACCATGATCATGCCCCTCTCAGCCTCCTGTATCTGTGTATACGCCAACCATCTATCCCCTATAGTATTCAGAACATCATGATCATGTCCCATCTCTTCTTTCTGTATCTGTGTGTACTAAACCCTGTCTATCCATTTTAGTATTCAGAACACTACGATCATGTCCCCTTTCAGCATTCTGTATCTGTGTATATTCCACCCTGCCTATTCCCTCTAGTGTTCAGAACACTGAGGTCATGTCCCTTCACAGCCTTTTTTATTTGTGCACACTACATCCTGTTTGTCCCCTTTAGTATTCACAACACTGTGATCATGTCCCCTCTCAGCCTTCTGTATCTGTATATACTCCACCCTGTCTATCCCCTTTAGTATTCAGAAAACTGTGATCATGCCCCCCTTAGTCTTCTGAATCTGTGTTTACTCCACCCATCTATCGTCTTTAGTATTCAGAACACTGTGATAATGTCCCTCTCCACCTTCTGTATCCGTGAAAACTCCACCTGTCTATCCAATTTAGTATTCAGAACACTGAGATCATGTCCCCTCTCTTCCTTCTGTATCTGTGTATACCCCACCCTATCTGTCCCCTTTAGTATTCAGAACATTGTGCTCATGTCCACTCTCAGCCTTCTGCATCTGTGCTTACTCCACCCATCTATCCCCTTTAGTATTCAGAAAACTGTGATCATGTCCCCTCTCAGCCTTCTGTATCTGAGTATATGCCACCCTGTCTATCCCCTTTAGTATTCAGAACACTGTGATCATGTCCCCTCTCAGCCTTCTGTATCTGTACATACTCCACCCTGTCTGTCCCCTTTAGTATTCAGAACACTGTGATCATGTCCCCTCTCAGCCTTCTGTATCTGTGTATACTCCACTTGTCTATCCTTTTTAGTATTCAGAACATTGTGATCATGGTCTCTCTCTTCCTTCTGTATCTGTGTATACTCCACCCTGCCTATTCCCTTTGGGATTCAGAACACTGTGAACCTGTCCACTCTCAGCCTTCTGTATTTGTGTATACACCATCCTGTCTATCCCCTTTAGTATTCAGAACAGTGATCCTGTCCCTTCTCAGCCTTTGGTAGTAGTGTATACTCCGCACTGTTTGTCCCCTTTAGTAATCACAACACTGTGATCATGTCCCCTCTCAGCCTTCAGTAGTGGTGCATACTTTCTCCTGTTTGTGCCCTTTAGTATTCACAATGCTGTGATCATGCACCCTCTCAACCTTCTGTAGCGTTACATACTCCATCCTGCCTGTCCCCTTTAGTATTCACAACACTGTGATCATGTCCCCTCTTGGCCTTCTGTATCAGTGTATACCCTACCCTGTTTATTCCCTTTAGTATTCAGAACACTGTGATCATGTTTCCTCTCAGCTTTCTGTATCTGTGTATACATCACCCTGTCTATCCCCTTTAGTATTCAGAAAACTGAGATCATACCCTCTCTCAGCCTTATGTATCTGTGTATACTCCACCTGTCTATCCTCTTTAGTATTCAGAACATCGTAATCATGTCCCCTCTCTCCCTTCTGTATCTGTGTATACTCAACCCTGTCTATCCATTTTAGTATTCAGAACAATATGATCATGTCCCCTTTCAGCCTTCTGTATCTGTGTATACTCCACCCTGCCTATTCCCTTTAGATTTCAGAACACTGTGATCATGTCCCTTCTCAGCATTTTTTTTTGGTGTAAACTACATCCTGTATGTCCCCTTTAGTATTCACAACACTGTGATCATGTCCCTCTCAGCCTTCTGTATCTGTGTGTACACCACGCATCTATCCGCTTAGTATTCAGAGTAATGTGATCATGTCTCAGCCTTCTGTATCTATGTATACACCACCTGTCTGTCCCCTTAGTATTCAGAAAACTGTGATCATGACCCTTCTCAGCCTTCTGTATCTCTGTATACTACACCCTGTCTATCCCCTTTAGTATTCAGAACACTGTGATCACGTCCCCTCTCAGCCTTCTGTATCTGTGTATACTGAACCCATCTATCCTCTTTAGTATTCAGAACATCGTGATCATGTCCCCTCTCTTTCTTCTGTATCTGTGTATACTCAACCCTGTCTATCCATTTTAGTATTCAGAACACTATGACCATGTCCCCATTCAGCCTTCTGTATCTGTGTATACTACATCCTGTCTGTCCCCTTTAGTATTCAGAACACTGTGATCATCTCCCCTCCTAGTCTTCTGTATCTGTGTATACACCACCCTGTCTATCCCATTTAGTATTCACAAGAGTGTGATCATGCCCCCTTTCAGCCTTCTGTATCTGTGTATACTCCACCCTGTCTGTCCCCTTTAGTAATCAGAACACCGTGATAATGTCCCTCTCAGCCTTCAGTATTGGCTGATACTTTCTCATGTTTGTGCCCTTTAGTATTCACAATGCTGTGATCATGCACTCTCTCAACCTTCTGTAGTGTTATATACTCCATCCTGCCTGTCCCCTTTAGTATTCACAACACTGTGATCATGTCACCTTGGTCTTCTGTATCTGTGTATACCTACCCTTTTATTCTCTTTAGAATTCAGAACACTGTGATCATGTTCCTCTCAGCCTTCTGTATCTGTGTATACTCCATCCGTCTATCCTGCTTAGTATTCAGAACATCGTGATCATGTCCCCTCTCTTCCTTCTGTATCTGTGTATACTCAACCCAGTCTATCCATTTTAGTATTCAGAACAATATGATCATGTCCCTTTCAGCCTTTTCTATCTGTGTATACTCGACCCTGCCTATTCCTTTAGTATTCAGAACACTGTGATCATGTCCCTTCTCACCCTTTTTTATTGGTGTAAACTACATCCTGTATGTCCCCTTTAGTATTCACAACACTGTGATCATGTTCCCTCTCAGCCTTCAGTATCGGTGTATACTTTCTCCTGTTTGTCCCCTTTAGCATTCAGAACACTGTGATCATGCCGCCTCTTGACATTCTGTATCTGTCTATACCCTACCCTGTCTATTCCCTTTAGAATGTGGAAAACTGTAATCATGCCCCATCTCAGCCTTCTGTATGTATATACTCCACCCTGTCCATACCCTTTACTATTCAGAACACTGTGATCATGTCCTGTCTCAGCCTTCTGTGTCTGTGTATACTCCACCCTGCCTATTCCTTTAGTATTCAGAACACTGTGATCATGTCCTTTCTCAGCCTTCTGTACCTCTGTATATATCACCCTGTTTATCCCTTTAGTATTCAGAACACTGTGATCATGTCCTTCTCAGCCTTTTGTACTGGTGTATACTCCACCCTGTCCATCCCATTTAGTAATCAGAACACTGTGATCATGTCCCTCTCAGCCTTCAGTAGTAGTGGTATACTTTCTCCTGTTTGTGCCTTTAGTATTCACAATGCTGTGATCATGCACCCTCTCAACCTTCTGTATGTATATACTACATTCTGCCTGTCCCTTTTGTATCTGCCAACACTGTGATCATGTCCCTCTTTGCCTTCTGTATCTTTATATACCCTACCCTGTCTATTCTCTTTAGTATTCAGAACACTGTGTCCATGTTCCTCTCAGCCTTCTGTATCTGTGTATACTCAACCCTATCCCTCTTAATATTAAGAACATCATGATCATGTCCCTCTTCCTTCTGTATCTGTGTGTACTAATCCTGTCTATCCATTTTAGTATTCAAAACACTATAATCATGTCCCTTTCAGCATTCTGTATCTGTGTATACTCCACCCTGCCTATTCCCTTTAGTATTCAGAACACTGTGATCATGTCCCCTCTCAGCCTTCAGTATTGGTGTATACTTTCTCCTGTTTCTCCCCTTTGTATTCACAATGCTGTGATCATGCACCCTCTCCAACCTTCTGTAGCATTACATACTCCATCCTGCCTGTCACCTTTAGTATTCACAACACTGTGATCATGTCCCCTCTAGGCCTTCTGTATCTGTGTATACCCTACCCTGTTTATTCCCTTTAGTATTCAGAACACTGTGATCATGTTCCCTCTCAGCTTTCTGTATCTGTGTATACACCACCCTGTCTATCCCCTTTAGTATTCTGAAAACTGTGATCATGCCCCTCTTAGCCTTCTGTATCTGTGTATACTCCACCTGTATATCCAATTTAGTATTCAGAATACTGAGATTATGTCCCCTCTCTTCCTTCTGTATCTGTGTATACCTCACCCTGTCTGTCCCCTTTAGTATTCAGAACATTGTGCTCATTTCCCCTGTCAGTCTTCTGTATCTGTGTATACTCCACCCGTCAATCCCCTTTAGTATTCAGAAAACTGTGATCATGTCCCCTCTCAGCCTTCAGTAGTGGTGTATACTTTCTCCTGTTTCTCCCCTTTAATATTCACAATGCTGTGATCATGCACCCTCTCAACCTTCTGTAGCGTTATATACTCCACCCTGCCTATTCCCTTTAGTATTCAGAACACTGTGATCATGTCCTCTCTCGGTCTTCTGTATCTGTGTACACACCACCCTGTCTATCCCCTTTAGTATTCAGAAAACTGTGATCATGTCCCCTTTCAGCCTTCTGTATCTGTGTATACTCCACCCTGCCTATTCCCTTTAGTATTCAAAACACTGTGATCATGTCCTCTCTCAGCCTTCAGTATTGGTGTATACTTTCTCCTGTTTCTCCCCTTTAATATTCACAATGCTGTGATCATGCACCCTCTCAACCTTCTGTAGCGTTATATACTCCACCCTGCCTATTCCCTTTAGTATTCAGAACACTGTGATCATGTCCTCTCTCGGTCTTCTGTATCTGTGTACACACCACCCTGTCTATCCCCTTTAGTATTCAGAACACTGTGATCATGTCCCTTCTCAGCCTTTTGTATTAGTGTATACTCCACCCTGTCTGTCCCTTTTAGTAATCAGAACACTGTGATCTTGTCCCCTCTCAGCCTTCAGTAGTGGTGTATACTTTCTCCTGTTTGTGCCCTTTAGTATTCACAATGCTGTGATCATGCACCCTCTCAACCTTCTGTAGCATTACATACTCCATCCTGCCTGTCACCTTTAGTATTCACAACACTGTGATCATGTCCCCTCTTGGCCTTCTGTATCTGTGTATACCCTACCCTTTTTATTCCCTTTAGTATTCAGAACACTGTGATCATGTTTCCTCTCAGCCTTCTGTATCTGTGTATACACCACCCTGTCCATCACCTTTAGTATTCAGAACACTGTGATCACATCCCCTCTCAGCCTTCTGTATCTGTGTATACTCCACCCATCTATCCCCTTTAGTATTCAGAACATCGTGATCATGCCCCCTCTCTTCCTTCTGTATCTGTATATACTCAACCCTGTCTATCCATTTTAGTATTCAGAACACTATGATCATGTCCCCTTTCAGCCTTCTGTATCTGTGTATACTACATCCTGTCTGTCCCTTTTAGTATTCAGAACACTGTGATCATCTGCCCTCCTAGCCTTCTGTATCTGTGTGTACACCACCCTGTCTATCCTATTTAGTATTCACAACACTGTGATCATGTCCCCTCTTGGTCTTCTGTATCTGTGTATACCCTACCCTGTTTATTCCCTTTGGTATTCAAAACACTGTCATCATGTCCCTTCTCAGCCTTTTTTATTGGTGTAAACTACATCCTGTATGTCCCCTTTAGTATTCACAACACTGTGATCATGTTCCCTCTCATTCTTCTGTATCTGTGTATACCCCACCCTGTCTATCCCCTTTAGTATTTAGAAAACTGTGATCATGCCCCCTCTCAGTCTTCTGTATGTATATACTCCATCCTGTCCATACCCTTTACTATTCGGAACACTGTGATCATGTCCCCTCTCAGCCTTCTGTATCTGTGTATACTTCACCCTGCCTATTCCCTTTAGTATTCAGAACACTGTGATCATGTCCTGTCTCAGCCTTCTGTACCTCTGTATACATCACCCTGTTTATCCCCTTTAGTATTCAGAACACTGTGATCATGCCCCCTCTCAGCCTTCTGTATATGTGTATACTCCACCCTGCCTATTCCCTTTAGTATTCAGGACACTGTGATCATGTCCCTTCTCAGCCTTTTTTATTGGTGTGTACTACATTCTGTCTGTCCCCTTTAGCATTCACAACACTGTGATCATGTTCCCTCTCAGCCTTCTGTATCTGTGTATACTACATCCCGTCTGTCCCTTTTAGTATTCAGAACACTGTGATCATCTGCCCTCTCAGCCTTCTGAATCTGTGTATACCCCACCTTGTCTATCCCTTTTAATATTCAGAACACTGTGATCATGTCCCCTCTCAGCCTACTGTATCTGTGTATACTCCACCCTGCCTATTCCCTTTAGTATTCAGAACACTGTGATCATGTCCTTCTCAGCCTTTTTTATTGGTGTATACTACATCCTGTGTGTCCCCTTTAGTATTCACAACACTGTGATCATGTTCCCTCTCAGCCTTCTGTATCTGTGTATGCACCGCCCTGTCTATCCCCTTTAGTATTTAGAAAACTCTGATCATGCCCTCCTCAGCCTTCTGTATCTGCGTATACTCCTTCCGTCTATCCCCTTTAATATTCAGAACACTGTGATCATGTCCCCTCTCAGCCTTCTGTATCTTTGTATACTCCACCCTTCCTATTCTCTTTAGTATTCAGAACACTGATCATGTCCCTTCTCAGCCTTTTTTATTGGTGTGTACTACATCCTGTCTGTCCCCTTTAGTATTCACAACACTGTGATCATGTTCCCTCTCAGCCTTCTGTATCTGTGTCTACACCACCTTGTCTGTCCCCTTTAATATTCAGAAAACTGTGATCATGCCCCCTCTCAGCCTTCAGTATCTGTGTATACTTCACCCATCTATCCCCTTTAGTATTCAGAACACTGTGATCATGTCCCCTCTCTTCCTTCTGTATCTGTGTACACTCAACCCTGTCTATCCATTTTAGCATTCGGAACACCATGATCGTGTCCCCTTTCAGCTTTCTGTATAAGTGTATACTCCATCCTCTCTGTCCCCTTTAGTATTCAGAACACTGTGATGATGTCCTCGCTCAGCCTTCTGTATAGGTGTATACTCCACCCTGTCAATCCCCTTTAGCATTCAGAACACTGTGATCATGCCCCTTCTCGGCCTTCTGTATCTGTGTATACCCTACCCTGTCTGTCCCCTTTAGTATTCAAAACACCATGATCATATCCTCGCTCAACCTTCTGTATAGGTGTATACTCCACCCTGTCTGTCCCCTTTAGTATTCAGAACACCATGATCATGTCCCCTCTCAGCCTTCTGTATAGGTGTATACTCCATCTTGTCTGTCCCATTTAGTATTCAGAGCACCGTGATCATGTCCCCTCTCAGCCTTCAGTATTCGTGTATACTTTCTCGTGTTTGTCCCCTTTAGTATTCACAACACTGTGATCATGCCCCCTTTCAACCTTCTGTAGTGTTATATACTCCATCCTGCCTGTCCCCTTTGGCCTTCACAACACTGTGATCATTCATGTCCCCTCTTGGCCTTCTGTATCTGTGTATACCCTACCCTGTCAATTCTGTTTAGTATTCAGAACACTCTGATCATGTTCCCTCTCAGCCTTCTGTATCTGTGTATACTCCACCCTGTCTATCCCCTTTCATAGTCAGAAAACTGTGATCATGCCTCCTCTCAGCCTTCTGTATGTGTATACTCCACCCTGCCTATTTCCTTTAGTATTCTGAACACTGTGATCATGTTCCTCTCCACCTTCTGTATCTGTGTATACACCATCCTGTCTATCCCCTTTAGTATTCAGAACACTGTGATCACGCCGCCTCTCAACCTTCTGTTTTGGAGTATACTCCACCCTGTCTGTCCTCTTTAGTATTCAGAACACCGTGATCATGATCCTTCTCAGCCTTCTGTATCTGTGTATACTACATCCTGTCTGTCCCCTTTTAGTATTCAGAACACTGTGATCATGACCCCTCTCAGCTCTAGCCACTCCACCATGGGAGCGGATCGACTGAGCACCCAACCAGCAGTGGCTACTTCCACTTCCTCCTTTCTGTGAGTGACAGGAGGTAGTGATACTTTTGTATCGCTGTAATTCCCCTGTCGCTGTAAAGCCATATACACTACTGACAGCGTGATCTTTATGTGAATGGTTTCATCTGCGAGATTATGACCTGGTCGGATTGTGATCATGTCCCCTCTGAGCCTACTCTGCTTTATTCTGAATAATCTGAGCATAGCAAAGCTCTCCCTGTAGCTCTTACCTTTCAGGCCATTAATCAGTTTGGTGCCCCTGTGCTGGACCCTTCTGTGCTCTTCAGTATTGTTCTTTCTGTACTTCAGTAGTGGCCTCTCATATGTTCCTGCAAATATCTCTAGTAGTAAAGAATGGACTGTCCTTTTATTCCATTCTTTGGGAATGTTATGTGGTCAGAGTCCTTCCAATGCCTGCTGTAATGTTTTTGCTGTTATTGAACACTGGAACATTCATTTAAACAATACACAAGTTTAACAAAATAGTTAACAAATAACTAGGCAAAAAGGAAAGAGATATGGACTGGTGCAGTACTGACCACACCAGTCCATATTGCAGGGTAATGCAATGCCCACGTGTTTAGTTTTATTGCTGAAGTCAAAATAACCCCAGTTCTGCTGAAAGCCATATGAAAACATACTATACCAGTATTTTTTCTGCTCAGTATTCACAATAGTGGGTAAATGGCTGCTGCCTGATGGTATCATCAAAACAAAGGAAAAAGGGGAGGAGGGTGTAAATGAGAATCTGATTTTGGAGGCAAGGGTGCTGAAGGGATTGAACACATTGAAGGTAGGCAAGTCCACACCTCAAGAAAGATAGGGACCACTTGGAGACCACACAAAGGTGGGTCATGCAGATGGTTCAGGGGCTGCAGGGGAGGGCATATGAGAGAAGGCTGGCAACCCTTAGCATGTATACACTGGAGGCCAGGAGAGAAATGGGGTTATGACTGAGAGGAATGAGGACATAGTGACTTAAACAATAAGGCACAACAGGATGTGGATTATTGGGGTATTTACCCACGCCTTGTGTGGTGTGTCATGAGATGCATTCGAATGACTTAACCACACAAGAAGTGAGTAAATCCCCCAATAACCCACACCCTGGAGTGCCTTATTGTGATTATACAATTGACTCATGTGTAAAATAAATTTAGAATGTGTTTAATTATGTTTTTTATAAATGCCATTTCTCAGCCGTGGGTTATTGTAGGATATATCCACAGTCATGTTATGTGTTTTGACCAAAGAGGTTACAGGATTTTCATACCCATTGTATAATAAAGGACATGAATGAAGACTGGTGAAGGGGAGATGGAAGGGGATGCATGAGGAAGTTCTTCTTCATGGAGTGGATGGTAGATTAATAGAATAATGTCCAGAGAGGTGGTTGAAGCCAAGACTGTCTGTGACAGGGTTGACATTTTAGTGGGACAAGTATAAGGAACTAGTGGGACCCACAGGCAGGAGAAGGAAAGGGATACCTTGGGAAGGAGTGATGATAAGTCACTAGGGCTATCAGATCTCTAAATGCAGTCTGGCATTAAGCTGAGCATGAGTTAGGCAAGGACATTTTTTATTTTATTTTAGTCTTTTGGTAACCAGGTAAGGCCCACTAGGCACAAGTTCCTGTTTTCAGGGGTGACCTGGGAGCACTGCGTGGTTAAGTGACTTGCTCAGAGTCACACAGTATGCAAGTGGAGGTTGTGAGAATCAAACCCCGGTCTGGTCTGCTGGCTGTACCAAGCTCATTCACAGCTCATTACTCTAACCTCTAGGCTATACTGCCAGCCCAAATGGGACAATTGTATGAAATTAGGCAGGAAAGTAGGCAGAGAAGATACACCTCTGGGTCTTTTTCTGTTGACACAGTCTATGTTTATGCAGTAACAACAGAGAAGCCGGTTGTTTTCTAAGGATTTATGATGGGTTGGGGGTATTGATGGCATGAGGAGCAGCCAAAGGCCACCTCCCTCCAGCCAGTTGTTAATCCATTGAAATGACCAGCTTTGAGGTTGTTATTGTGATTATAAGTCTAATCACATTAACAACTTTCGTGTTTGCGATTCTTTTTACTTACATTGAGGTTTTTAGCTGGGTGGTGCAAGTCATGCATGCTACACAGCGTCAATTGGCAGCTGGATCAGTCATTTCTAAGACATTAATGACCAATCTGTAGCCAACCAGGAGCTTCACTAGGCTGATGAATAGTTAATTAGATTTATAATTCTATGTGAGTCAATGGGACGAGGTGAGCTGCATTCCCATGTACAGAAGGAGATAAGACCAGTCCCTGCTGCGCCACTGGCTAAGCTCCTTATCAGATCAGCAGAGACATGGCTGGTACCCAGGGACTGGCGGGCAGCAGATGCAGTTTCCCTGCACAAGAGTAGGTGTCGGGATGAACCAGGGTACTACCAACCTGTTAATCTGATGTCTATAGTGTGGTAGTTACTTGAAACCATAATAAAAGAGAGAGTGAAGGGTTTCCTGGAAGCAAATGGACATCAGGATATCAGACAATATCGGTTCATGGTAGGGAGGTCATTTCAGATTACCCTAATCAACTTCTTTGATTGTATGACGAAGGTGGCAGACAAAGGTCAGGAGTTGGGCATACTGTAGCTTGTCTTGAGGAACACCTCTGACTCTTTCCCAGATGGACAGTTGGGTCACAATGTTTGGTGACCTGTGGTGGAGAACAAGAGAACAAGTTCGAAAGAGGAGTAGGAAATAGTCTAGGTGACAGATCCCAGAGGGTTGTCCATAACAAGCAGCACCCAGAAGTCAGGGGTCACCAGTGGTGTGCCACAGGGATTGGTATTGGGACTGGTCCTATTCAACATCTTTATCCGTAATACTGGAGTAGGGATCCAGAAGAAGATCCACCTCTTCTTGGATGATAATAAGATCTGTGAAAGAGTGGATAGTGAGGAAGGGGTGAGGAATATGATGGAGGACATGTAAAGACTGGAAAGCGGTCACGGGTATGGCAGTTGAAATTCAGCACTAAGAAGTGCAGAGTAATAGATATAGGGGCAAAATAATCGAAAAATAGAATACAGAAGGGGGTCGGAGTGGCAATGTAAAATATGATCAAGGAGCGGGACCTGGAGGTAATAATATCAGACAATTTAAAACATTGAGGCACTTCAACAGGGTAGTGGGGAAGGAAATAGGTTGCTGGGATATATAGGAAGGGGATCAGTAGCTGAAGGTGTGACCTCATTTTGCCGATATACAAGGTCTCTGATTCATCCTCAGCTGGAGTACTATGTGTAGTTCTGGAGCCCACACTTCCAGAATGACGATGACAGGGTGGAGGTGGTGTCGAGGAGGGTAACCAAAATGATCCACAGTCAGCAGGAACAGACTTATGTGGAGAAGTTGAAAGTTCTCAACATGCACACACTGATTTGATTACCCATGTACTCACCGATATGAATTGTAGATGGACTCTGTACACTCTGAATGTGGTACTGTACTGGAATCAGAAAACCCAATCAAGAGCCAGCCCGCCAGTGCAATGGTAGCACTACCGATTGCGACACCAATGACCTGGGTTTGCAAACTAGCCAGGGCTGTAAGAGGGCCAGCCGAGAGAAGGAGGATCAAGCATCTCAGTTGATGTTCTCCTCCTCCAGGTGGGGGGGAGCTCGCTGTTCCATTGCTCTACCACCACCTAGGTGACCACAGATGATGGTGCATGGAAAAGGCGTTAGTGAGGGAGCCTGGAGTGAGTGTCAAGTCATCTCGGTGCATTGGTGTGCCGGCACCCAGTCACAAGACACACTCCTGGGGAGAGGGCGGGATTACAAGGGGCAAAAGCTCAGGACTGGCTACGGGCAAATGAAGCCTTTTCCTGCTGCCCATCACACTCAACACCAGATCCACAGTGCCACTGACCAGGGGGTTCTCCGGGCCTTCACCTCCACTGCAAGTGGCCAGATAGACAGTGGTGCAGTAATGCCAAAATGGCTGATGGTGGACCCAGCCCTGGGGGCAAGCTAGGGATGCAGCACAACAATGTGTCATGGGTGGGCCTTGGAGGCCAGGCCAGGTGAGGAGTTGGCTCTCAGTGTGTGGGATCAGGATTGGCAGGGGTGGAAAGAGGACCCTACCAGTACTCTGGGGGGGGGAGAATACATTTAGAAAACCCAATCAAAATATTTTACAAAAGAAAAGAAGGTGGGACATGTCTGAGACATACAAATACTGTACCTCCACAGGCTCAGTAGAGAGTAGAGAGTTGTTCATGTTGAATGGAAGCACGAGCCTCAGAGTAACTCAATGAGTCTGCCAGGTGGGAGATTTGGGAGGGACATCAGATAGCATTTCTTCATGGAATAAAAAATTACAACCAAATATAAATCAAATTATAACATATAGGAGCGTGCCTGCTGACCAAACTATCAGCCCCACTTGCAATGCCTGACACCTGCCAATGTTGCAAGGTTCTTTTACTTCCCCGGCCACCCCCACCTGCTGAGTTGAGTACAGATGAAATGGTGTGCTCAGCTAGATCCCCACTCAGACAGTTGTGGAAACCCATGTGGGCGTGAAGGCACTGCACTGGACTTACCCTGGAGACAACAGGAACCATGAGACTCGGATAACCTTGAAGCAAGAGTCAGATAGAGTTGTCAAGTGAAGCAAAAGGTAAAACTTTACTAAATTGTTCTGCCAGCTTACAGCCACAGCAGCATAGATGAAATGGCACTAACTGTAGCGCTACCACCTCAATGAAGTTTCTTATCTTCTGGTGGGGGGGTAGGAAGAAGCTGGCTGTTGGTTCACTAGGATCTACAGCTTATCCAATAGGTAGGGAAATGGGCAGATTGGGTGGGCCAAGCATTCCTTATCTGCCATCAAACTATGTTTTATGTTTCTATGTTTGTACCTGCATACCCTAGGAGACTATAGGCTATACCTCTACCCACCAGCTCTCCAGTATATCTGCCCATCTTGACCACCCCTTGGGCCTCAGCTACTTCACATTAACTTTACTTGCCTTGGGGCATGTAGTGGCTACTGGGCCTATCCAACCTCAGTTAGCCCTCTCAGCCTTTTCACCCAGATACACTTCTCTGGTACCTATACTCTCTGTGCAGTTACTGATACTGTATGCAGTGCACTTAAACTTCTGTAACATTCTTATCACTCTATGCAGACAGAGAGTTAAATCTCAGTATCAATTCAATAAGATTGGTTAACAAACATATCTAGAACATTTCACATAGGCAACATCCCTCTTTTTGCAGAGTATCTTTAAATTACTGGACAGGTCTCCTTTGCAGTTAATAGACTACAAGTCTCTCTTAAAGTGGATTAATGTCCATCTTGAGCTAGTCCCAAATAAAAATATATTACTGTACCATGTTCCTTAAATGAGCACTGAATAAATCACTGGACCACCTGGAGAACAGCAGTGGAACCTGACCAGTGATGATCCCTGGAAACAACCTCTGGTTATTGGATAACGAGAGCTGGACTTCCTGGATGCAGGCTGAAAACAACTTGACTGGAGACAGGTAACACAAAGCAGTGGGCATAAGCTACCTTTCCCCTAGGCTCACTTACTGCTCTACTGTCCGTGGGACTGGGATACAGGGGACCCTCCTATGCACTGGTAGACTGCTTGAGAGCCGGTCTGAAGCCTCCATAGGCTGGACCCCTTCTGGTCTGGTCTGGTCCTTTCAGAAGAAGGTGGTAAAGGGGTGGCATAGACTACCAAGGGAGGTAGCCTGTGTGAAATCAGTGGGAGGGGGGCATGGGTGGCACAGACACACAGGACTGGTAAAGACATTGACAAAAGGCATGGGGAGGGAGGGAGAATAAGTGAAGGACCACTAGGGATCCCACAATCAACATTAAATAGGTGGAACACCAAGGAAATTCCCCAATGAAGGGAAGGTCTATAACAGAAAAAAAGCATGTTTTTAGTTAAAACATTACTAATTCCTGTATCCCTTTCCTTAGTTATGTGTTTCCTCCCCTGCGCAGATGCTGAGTATTGGCTTTACAGCATCTTTTTTCAGGCCATATGGGAGAGCTGTCTTAATCCCGTTAAACAGGAAGTCACATATTTGAAAGTTTCAGAAGGAGGCCTTCCCACTGGTATTTTTTATGACCATCTTTTTATAAGCATGAATGGCTGGTTCCATACATACCAGCCTGGAAGACTGGGAAAATAAAAGTCCTAAGGATTTGCCTCAGTTGCCATCATATTCTAGGAAAGTCTTGACAAAAATTAAACAGTGGCAACTGACATACGAGTCTCTGGTATGCCAACCTAGGAAATTGTTATATGCTTCTATTATGAACAGAACATTTTCCTTGACCCTGGAGTTTTCTTTGTGTCCCAAACCTGCAGAATGTACTGCTCAGGAATTAATTGTTAAGAGACTTCCCAGTCATATGTGGGATACCCAGTAGTTGTGCATGCATGGGAAGCTGGGAGTGCACAACTCCCTTCAGTATAAAGCCAAAGAGGACAGGTAGTGTCCTCATGACACTTGTGTTCAAATCGTTGAGTGCCAAATGCATTTTTTAATTGAATGCCCATTTTCTGCCCAATTTTGGTTGCTTGTAGGACTTGAGTAGGGACATGCTGTATGGACCCAAGTTACTTATGAAGAAGTGGTTTGAGGAACATTTGATAAAAAGAACATGGAATGGGTTCTTCCATAATACTCTACGTGTAGTATTTTCCATTTTGAAGTACCATTTATGGCAGGGCAGATGTGGTCTAATAGACAAAAATTATATGCTCTATTGGATATTCTGCCAGTGGCATCCTGTGTCACTTACCGTAGTTATAAACATGAATTTAGGTCCCATAATAAATCATGGTTTCTAAAAGCTTGGAATGAATTTGATTGGCTCGAGGGATGGGTTATTTCTAATGTACCACCTGATAAAATGTGATGTTTAACATTTCTCATTTCATTTGGGTGTTTTTTTTTTGTTTTGTTGTGCGCTAGAAACCTGTAATATTGTTGTTGTTGTTGTTGTTGTTGTTCTTAGCCTTGATTTGCATTGTCTGTTTTTACCGGCCTATTGCTATTTTGTCTGTTCTGAATAAAATCCTGGAAAAAGTAGTATCCATGCAAATCACTGAATACCTTGAGAAATTCAGTTTACTAAGCTCAGCACAACATGGTTTTAGAAAGCATCACAGCACCATGACAGCACTTACAAAATTCACTTCAGATATCGTTACCAATATGGATAGAGGAAAGTTAACAGAGGCAGTCTTCATTGACTTAACCAAAGCTTTCGATCTGGTTGACCATTCTCTGCTCTATCCGCCCTCAGTACCTTGGGCTTCTCTCCCCAGTCACTACCTGGTTCAAAAGCTACCTCTCCAACAGAACACAAGCTGTTAAGTTTAATTCATCCATGTCAGACAGTGCTGTTATCAACATTGGGGTCCCTCAGGGTCTATACTTGGCCCTCTTCTTCTCATTATTCATCAATAAACTTCCTGAGCTTGGTCACCACAGGTCACTCACTTCTTTATGGATGACCTGATAATTTATTATCACTCTGATAAGGTCCTGGATCTAAATGCTGCCCTCACTGCAGATTTTCGTGCTGTACAACACTGGTTGAACTCTCAACGCCTGGTTTTAAATACAAATAAAACAAAAGTTATGATGTTTGGCTCCAATCACAAGCTTAGATCCTGTCCTCTGACCATCTCTGTCTCTGATATCGATGGGGACCCTAGAAACTGTCACTTCCTTTCGTTACCTTGGCATCCACCTGGATCAACCTTGGACCTGAAAGCACATATACAGGAAACCTGCAAGTCAATTAACTGCAAATTGGGGCTGCCTATAGAGACCAAATACCTACTCACCCCTGCTGCTAAATTGGCGATAGCCAGAGGCATTCTATTGCCAACCCTTACATATGGGTGTCCCATCCTGTCCTTGGCCACCAAATCTTCACTGCAACTATGGGATACTACTCTTCAATAATGTGTGCAGGTATGCAACCAAAGCACCTCAGCTGCAGCATCATTGTTCTCTTATATCAGGACCTTGGTTGGCTCTCTCCTTCCTCTACCAGGCAGTACTACTTGTACAATTTAGTTGATTCCATCCTAAGGACGTCCAAGCCTGCTATCCTGTCTGATCTCCTCAGGCCGCCATTCCACAAGGAATCTTAGATCGCTGATCAGACCTTACTATCCATCCCCTTTGTCGGACTAAAAAGGCATGGGCTCTTCCATCATGCTGCCCCCACCTATGGAACCTACTACCTAGGATCTAAGAGATGTCTCCACTCATGTGACTTTAAGAGCAAACTCAGGACTTTCCTCACTACTATGGACAAATGTGTTTGCTTTGACCCTACCTGATCCGCTGCATTTGTACTGTTTCCTCATTGCTAGCACTTTTGCCTGTCCAAATGGGTGTTCTATACTGTGCCTTGTAATTAATGTTTTATTTTGTGCCTTGTAATTAATGTTGCCTTAACCTGTTTCTTTATAAGCCTAATGTTAGCTGTTGACAATTGTAAGTGGCTATTCTACTCCATGACATTCTTATCTTCACTCACAGCTCTCCTCACTTAACCCCACTGCTGCTCTCTTCCCCCTTCTTCTGTTATATCCTCTTCCCCCTTTGCCACTCCCACCAAACTCACCTTTACCTGTTCTACCTCATCCATGCCCTCCTTAGTCCCCACCCTCCTGGCTGTGCTTAGTCACCTCTCCACCTACTACCGCTACTCCCACTGCCTCACCGACCCCTTCCCTGCCCTGCCGTCTCTTGGTTCCACTGGCTCGGCTTGACTTTGACACTTTTGCTGCTATTGCCGTAACTCCTCCGCCTCTATCCCCCTCTCACCGGCATCCTCACTCTCGCCCTGCCGTCTATCGGTTCCACCAGCCCGGCTGTATTTTCCTACCTTCTACCACTGTTGCCGTCTACTGCCGCTCCCCCCTACCACCCTCTCTTCGCCTGCCGTCTTTCGGCTCCATAGGCCCGGCCGCAGGTTGGTACCTCACCCGCTGTTGCCGTATCTGGACGGCACCTCCTTTCCACTTAATTCTCCCTCCCGTCTCTTTGCCAGTTTTCCTTCCTTGTGTCTTTTCTACTGATGCCTATCCTCTCTTATTTTCTGCCTTCTACTATTCACATTTTGAGTATGTTCCATGATCAAGTGCTAAAGTATATTTTTGTTTACTAATGTATGTTACATTGCCATATGTATTTCTCTCTGCATTTTTTGTACTCGTTGTCTTAATAATCTGGCTGTACACTTTGTGTGTTGTAATTGTACCTCCCGGGTCGTGCCTGAAAACAGTCACTTGCTGACTAGCGCACTTACCCGGTTAACAAAAACTAAATAAATAAATAAATAAATTTTTCAGAAATTTTGTTTTGATATATGAATGTATATATGTTTTTGTTTTTCTTTTAAATAAACTTCCCCTACTCTTTTCGAGATGTGCCATGAGATCATTAATGTCCACCTCAACAACCACCAGAACAAGCAGACGGGACCTCAGTTCAGCATCTCATCTGAAAAATGGTACCTCAGGGGGGGTAGCACCCCCCCCCCATGCTGCACTACAGTTTCACTTTTGGGATTTTACCCCACGCTCCTAGTGCAGAAATAGAACCCACAACCATCCAATCTTCCGGACTCAGAGGTAAGTATACAACCTGCTGAGTCACTGATACTATTCATGAACATTATCTTGAGCATTAGCACCACTTTACTGAGACTTAGCGGACCTGATTCAGAAACCTCCCATGTTGTGCAATAGGGCATTGCTGCATTGGGTTAGTAAAGGCAAAGTTAAATATTATTAATGCTGCAGGTAATGTTTGCAAATATAGGCCAGAATGTTTATGGAATCAGAACTACATACTTGCTCCTCAAGGAACTTATTTCTAAAGTGGACCTTCAGTCTGATGCCCCAATCACGAGTCCTTTCATTCCATCTGGCTTACTCTACCTCTCCCTCCCCACAACCTATTTATTGGTTACAAGAAGACTGGTATACATTTGACAAGACTGCAGAGAACAATTCAAAACTTAGTGCTCTGTACTTTAGAAAGGCGTTAGTGGGAGAACTGCTGTCGAGCATTCTACAGAGATTACTAGATGACAGGGAATCATTTCTCTGGCTGAATTATGCAATCCCTATTCCCTGTAGGACAGTGTCATGCACAGAACAGAAGGTGTACAGTATGAGTGTGTAATGCAAGGCTGTGTGAATAAGATTATCCGTGATTCATTTTTCTTTTTGCAATTTCAATCACAGACAGCCCTTTGGGAGTTTGCTGACAGAGAATGGTAAATGTTAAGAGCAGTCATTGCTTGTGCTTATTCGGCACATAATTCCCTTCATGTGTGTATGTATGTATGTGTGTATGGGGGGGAGCAGGGATCCAGAGAAGAATATAAAACAGAGGCTGGAGACGGGGCATTCTGGTTGGCTGACTCTATTCTAAGAGTATTTTGTTAAAGGTGACCAGCAATGAAAAATATAAATCTATTTTTCATTATCTATTCCAAAATTAACAATTTAAATTAACAATTAGTCACATTTTCTACATTGCACAGGCTTTTGAGTATGTGCCCATATTGTATTTTTCACATTTGAAAAACTGAAGCTATAAAAAGACTTGAAATTGCTTTCTGCTGTTATCAGTAAGTGGCTGCGTATGACATCACTGCCGCCATGCATACAGCTTGTTGTGGTGGTAGTGATGCCATCAGCTGCCCCCCTAGTGGTAACAGATCAGAATACAGTTTCATGTATTTGTACACTCCCCACATTATGTAAGTAAAACATATTAAAACAGCAGTTACAGTTTAGAAAACAGTAAAAACAAAGGATACCATTTTAGTTAATGTATGTCTGAATAACTAATGCCAAAAGTAGCCCCCTGATGAGTGGCTTGTAGAGAGTCTAATAACTGCCATTATGTAATGTTCTGTGTATGGACTATTGAGAGTATTGTCACATATATAGTAGGTGCAGTGGGAGGCAGTTGCAAGGCTCGGGTGCAGTTTTTTCAGGATTGCGATTCAGATTTGTTTTACTTTAAAAAAAAAAGGCAGAGACATCGACTGCACGGAGCGTGCAGGATCCTGGACTGAGATGGAGTACTGAGTGCCCAGGAAAAGCTGGAGACTGAAACTGAAAGAGTGCAAGGTATTTTAAAAACCAACAAACAATGAAATAAACAAAACGTTGTCGTTATTGAGGCAAGTTTTTTGTGACTTTTGTTTACAGTGGTGACTTCTGAGGCAGGCATGTGGCCCTGGGTGGGTTGGTGGAGGCAGAGACAAGCAGCCCTGTGAGAGCTGGTAAGGCAGGTAATTGTTAAAACAAAAGTCATGCCCTTTTGTGTTTGTGTTGGACCTGTAGTGTGGGTTTTGCGTGGAGACCGAGGTGAAAGCTGCCGAGTGCAAAAGGAAGTTGTTTTAACTAAGCAGCAGGTTGCAGCACCGGTGTGCTGCTAGAGTTAAGTTAGAGCAGTGGAAGATGTGCCAGCCAGTTGGGTGGGGGGGAGTGGAGGTGACACATCATGGTCACATGTCTGCTGTGTACATAAACGCATCATGATACGGCTAGGTACGTAAATGCTGATGACGTATCTGCTATGTGCATAAATGAAATTTATGTACACAGTAGCTTGAATAACAACATTTATGTAATGGCTTTTGTGTCCACACCTACTTCACAAATATATATTCTTTGAAAAAACTTTGTTAATGCACCAGTTAGGGTTCAAGTTAATGCCAAAAAAGTAGGGAAACATGGCATTAGGGCACCCCCCAAGCAGCAAAAGGACAAAACATTAAGGTTTTGGGTCTCCTGAGTCTTGGGGACTCATTCCTTGGGGTTGTCAACCTTATCACTAGCCCCTCTCCCCCAGCCCCTAGCCTCCTGTCTGAAGCACAAGGTACAGCTCCAAGCCAGGGCCTCACAGTGATACCCTCTTCAAAGGTAGAGAAGTATGTCTCACCACACGTTGCCAACACAATTTGTTGTAGCTGTCTTCACACAGGGCCCCGTGGGCCCTATGTGAGGAAAGGACAGCATGTGTGATGTTATTTGCTCAGGGAACGGGGTTGGCAGAAGGGTTGACAACCCCAAGGAAGACCCTGCCACTGATTTGCCAAGATTCTGGAGACCCAAAACCCTAATGTTTTTTCCTTTTGCTGCTTGGGGGGGTGGGGGTGGGAGTTAGGGTTGGAAACCCTAACGCCACATTTCCCAGCTTTTGTTGCATTAAGTTGAACCCTAACTGCTGCATTAATGAACTTTTTTGCAAAGAATTTCCTTTTATTTTAAGATAGTGGAATCATATCCTCATTCATGCAGCTGCCTTCAGGACCTGCGTGAACAGATGCAGATGCCCTGCACCAAGGGAAGACTCCATCTTCCTACAGAAGTGCAGGGTCCTTACAGGCCCTGCACTTGTGTACAGCAACAGATGTGAAGAATTCATGGGGCTGTCTGGTGGGCTCCGGAAGTGCAGGGCCCTGTTGTCCCTGCATTTCTATGTGATCACAGATACATATGCACAGGGCAAAGAGTGCATCTATTAGCCAATGCACAGGGCCCTCTGTTACCCATGAGTGGAGAGGTGCTGGGCTCTATGCCAGGAGGACAGTTATCTTCACTACATGATACCCGGGCCCATGTAGACAACCCTGCACCTTTCATTCCCTGGCTCAGGGGGTATCACATGACAGTGCTATCCCCCCAACCTCACCCCATCCAGCTTGGTCACTCCCCCCATACTCAGCTCACCCTCCGAACTCAGCTCACCAGCATGGCATCACAAAGCATACCCGCTGAGGTCACAAATGGCACTACACACAAAGTTTGTTAATTATATATTTTTTTAATTTTGACCCCAAATTTTCAAGATACTTATTTTATGATTCACCTTACAAACATGACATGTGCCATTTATAGTATATTGGGCGAAATGTCATTTCATATCAGAAGTGCATAAACATGCCTCATCCAGGATTTAAAAAAATGACATTTGTCACATTTATGAAGTGCTGTGGAAAAATGGCTATGTTGAAAGTTTGGTGTCAAAATATTGAAAACTGGAGCTGACCTGATGGTGCTGAGGGTTGAGGCGCTGGACACCACACCTCATGCCAAGCTGGAGACTTGGGTTTGGAAATGGACTCGGATCATCGGCAGGGGTGGAAAGGGATTGAGCATCCAGAGGACTGTTCTCCCTTCCCAGGGGAGGGTTCCGGAGAAGCCTCACTCCAGAGCGACCTCTAGTGGAGACTAGTGGGACCACACAGGTAGCATGGCTAGATGTAATGTTGGGGATGGAGCGGCAGCGGATAGCTGCACTTTAGTTGTGCTGCCATCATTGCACGGCTGCACTCCAGGGAGAAACTCACAAGAAACACCCTAGTGGCCTAGTGGAGGTGAAGAGGGCCCCAGTGACTTGCCCACATCCCGACACCAGACCTACCCCCCTTGAATCCCCTTTCCCCTGCCAGATTCCACAGCTGTCCTACTAATTGCAGATAGGCCACTAAGGGTGGGTAGGCCCTCCGGGGGGTGCGGGGGGGCTGGACATGCCGTGGAACCGGAGGAGACCAGGAGTGGAGGTTTTAGGTAGGGATTAGAGGCAGTAAGTCTAGTGGGTACCCTGGAGAGATGCCCTAAGCCTCCAGAGAATAAAGAGAATTCACAAAAAATGTATATTGAAAACTAGTGAAGTTATGAGCAAACATTGAAATACTGTAATGTTCACTCATAACCTGGGCATTTTACCATATTTGTACACCAAATTTTCAGCATAGCCTTCTTATTACCCCATCTCATGACCCCGGTAGGTGAACATTTTCAAATCCCTGCCAAAGCATCATTCCATGCCATTGAAACATCATTCCACACCACAGATGTTACACTTTGGCTAGGATTTAAAAAATGTCAGCTGTGAGGTGATGTGAAGAATGAATATGTTGAAAATTTGGAGTCAAAACATTTAAAATTACTGAAGTTGAGAGCGAACCCAGAACATTTTCAATGTACGTGCATAGTTTTGCCATTTTTACATATTGTGACCCCAAATTTTCAACAAAGCCTTCTCATGACCCACTTCATGAACAAAGGTAGTGAAAATTTTGAAATCCTACCTGAAAGGTGATTTCACCAAGTGACCACAAAAATCATCTTTTGGGCCTGATTTGCATAATTTCACCATCATTAGTCATTAGGCAATGTCACAAAGAATCAATGTTGAAAATTTGGTTCAAAATATGCAAAACTGACAAAGTTATGTATCAAAGTTCAAAACCCCATTGAAATACATTGAACCACACTTATTTTAGTTTCTCATATTGAAGTCAGCAGTTCCAGCAGCAAGATGTATCTTTAATTGGAGAATGGATGTTCACCGTGGGATGCGTTCAGGTGAATGAGGGTGTGTGGGGGTGTGTAGGGTGTATGGGGTGGTAGGTGATGAGTGGGAGACTGGAGGTGTCAGATTGGCAAGGGGTGGTTTTCTTTCTCACAGGGGAAAAAAACAACAATAAGGGATGATTTTCATCTTTTCATCTGACAGTCTGACACTGGGGATTGAGTGCCCTAGTGTTGGGCTACTGTTTGGCAAATGGGGCAGGTGACCTGGATGGGAGGGTGGTCCACAGAAGCAGTGCCAGTGGTGTGCACCCCGGTCTGCTTATATATTGAAAAAAAATATTAACATTGGGAAGGATGGGCTACCTGGAGGGGAGTGGAGAGAAAGAAGCAGTACTGGGGGTGGGCACCATGGTCCTGTTAACAGCAAAACAGATAGATAGATAAATAGATAGATAGATATACAGACAGACAGACAGAGGAAGAGACAAAGACAGAGACAGAGACAGACAGACATAGCAGGGGAGCGGCATCTCACTTCTCTCACTGCAGCCCGCAGCACATCTCCATTTGTGGCTGTAGATGTCAAGAAAGCCCTAGTGTTCTCTTACACAGAATGTGGGTGAAGTACTCCTTTGGCAAAGCTGGGCACCCTGCATTTTGGGTTGCCCAGAAAAGATGTTTCTGGCAACTTTAAAAAAACAACAACAGCAGAATCTAGTTAAATGGCTCCCATTTAGTTACGAACATATGAATGTGCCAGCAGAAACAGACCACCCAGTCTATCTAAGTCAGCTCGAGTGTGCAGCTAACACACCGAGTTTGCAGCTGCCCCACCCCCTTCCCTTTGTCATCCCACTGCTGCCCCACCTCCCCCGGCCTCAATCTCCCCTGTTGCCTGTCCCATGCCCTTTCAAAGCTGTTCACAGATTTACATGATACCACCCATTCTGGTAGTGCATTTCATTTTGCTACCACCTTCTCTGTGAAATAGTGTCTCCTCATTTCCCTCCTAAATCTTCCTCCCTCTGTTCTTAGCCCATGCCCCCTGGTGACCCTCCTCCTCCTCCTTAACTTAAAGACCTCATCTGCCTCATCCTTATTGATTCCCCTCAGATACTTGAATGTCTCTATCATGCCCCCCCCATCCCTTCTGTCCTCCAGGGTGTACATATTCAGGTCTCCCAGCCTGCTGTCATAGTCTCTCCCCTCCATTCCACATATCATCTTCATTGCCCTCCTCTGCACCCACTCCATTAGCCTGATATCATGCTTCACATATGGCCTCCAAAACTGCACACAATACTCCAAGTGCGGCCTTACCAGTGACCTGTAGAGGGGCAAGATCACATCTCTTTGCCCAGATGAAACCTCGCTATGCATCCCAGCATTATGTTCACTTTTGCAGCCACTCTCCAGCACTAGGCAGTGTTGTTTATGGTCCCTGTTACCATTATTCCTAGGTCCTTTTCCTCCTCCTCAGTGATCCCCAGCTCCCCCCCCAGCCAGTATTCCCTCCTTGGGTTCTTCACCCCAAAGTGCATAACCTTACACTTCTTTGCATTGAACCCCAGCTGCCAACTCTCTGACCACTCTTCTAGCTTGTTTAGGTCCCCCCCTGCAGCTGCTTCCATTCCTCCCCTCCATCCACCACTGCTCCCATTTTGGTGTTGTCTGCGAACAGACTTACCTTGCTCACCACCCCATGTGCAATGTCTGATATGAAGAGCCCAAATGATGCTGATCACAGCACAGAGCCCTGTGGCACCCTGCTTGTTACCAGCTTCAGAGTTGAGAGCTCCCCTCCCACCACCACCTGTTGCAGCCTCCCACTCAGCCAGCTTGTAATCCAATTCATCATTTTTGCCCTTACCCCTGCACCAGTTAGCTTCCCCCCAAGCTGCCCATGAGGCACCAAATCGAAGGCCTTGCTAAAGTCCAAGTAAAGAACATCCACCGCATGACTCTTATCCAGCTCACCTGTCACCCACTCATAATATTGTATTAGGTTGGTTTGACAAGACTTCCCCGAAACAAACCAATGAGGCCTCACATCCTGGAGGTCATTGCCCTCCAGGTACAATAACAGTCTTTCCTTTAGTATCATTTACATGAGTTTGCACACTATGGAGGTGAGACTTACCAGACGATAATTACCCGGTTCATCCCTTGGTACGCTCTTGTGTAATGGTACTACATGTGCCATCTTCCAGTCCAGTGGCACACATCCCGACTCCAGTGAGGCACTGTACAGGCCCGCCAGTGGCTCTGCCATCTTCCTCAGCACCCTGGGGTGGATCCCATCCAGCCCTGGTGCCTTGTCTACCCTTAGTACCCTCAGTCCCTCTAGGACTCTACCTCCATTAATTCTTCCATCTTTCGCCTCCTCACTCCCCGTCCCCACCCTCCCAGCCCATGGTGGTAGCAGTCCCTATGTTTTCTTCTGTGAACACTGAGCAAAAGTATTCTGCCTGTTCCTCCTCCTTTTCTGTCCACTCCCCACCCTTTTTTATCCTCACTATTGTATCCTTGCACTTTCTTTTCTCCCTGATGTATCTGAAAAAGTCTCCCCCCCCCATTAATTCCCTGCGTTAATCTCAGCTCTCTCTAGGCCTTGACTTTTCTCACTTTTCTGGTCACCTCCCTAGACTGTCTTGCATACTCCTCCCTGTCCCCTTCCTTCCCCATCCTCCTCTACCTCTGGTGCGCCTCTCATTTTACCCTCACCACCTCCACTACCTTGCTGTCCAACCAGCATGGTTTCCTTGTTCTGCTCCTCTTACTCTGTGTCTTGGTGCAGGCTTCTGTTGCCTCTGTAATCCCCCATTTAATAATATCCCATTTCTGCTCCATGTCCATCTCCTGCCTTATGCCCTCCAGTTTCCCTTTCAGTACTTCCTGCATCCTCCTAAAGTCCACCCCCCTAAAGTTTACCACCCAGGTTGCTGATTTCTCTGGCCCCCCATGCATCGTGATATTAAACCACACCGTTCGGTGATCATTGTCAGCTAGTGGGTCCTCCACCCTTATTTCCCTTACTGCCTCCCCATTCCACAATACCAGTTTTAAAGTGTTCTTTAGCCTAGTAGGCACACTGACCAACAGCGTCAGGAGACCCTCCTGGATCGTGTCCAGGAGCACTTGCTCCCTAGCACTGGAGGTGACTGGAATGCTCCAGTCAACCCCTGGCAAGTTGAAATCCCCCACAATGACCACCTTCCCTTTTCTACATACCTTTCTGATTTGTCCAGCTAATTCCCTGTCAAGCTCCTCAGACTGGTATGGTGGCCTGTATACCTCCCCAAACCTCAGTTTCCTACCCCTCAAGTCTAGGAGCTGCAGCCAGATTGCCTCTGTTCTCCTTTCCTCTCCTGGTCCCTTGTGCATTAGATTCCATCCCTCACATAGACTGCCACCCCACCCCTCTCCACTCCTTATGGTCCTTCCTCTATAATTTGTACCCTGGGATTGCCAGACCCCGGTCCTGATGCTCAGTTGCCCACATTTCTGTGACCGCTACAATATCCGCCCTCCACACTGCCAAGAGTGCCTGCAGCTCAGCTGATTTGTTGCCTAAGCTTCTCACATTCAGTGAGACCACCCTCCATCCTGCCCCCATCCCTTCATTGCCCTCCATCTCCTCCCTTCTACTCCTTCCCTTTCCGGCTGCCCCGAGTCCTTCCCTGCTAACCTGGGAGGTAGGATGTGACTCCACTGTATCGGATCCCTGCCTACCTGCTGTCCACTTTCCACCCCCTGTCTAGTTTAAATCCACCTTTAGTTAGGTTCTGGTGTTGTGTTTTTAAAAAGAGATAAGTTTTATATATTCATTAATGAGTTTAAAAGGACAACAAAAATGTCAGCTGTCAAAATTAGTATTTTTTTGTGCACGGGGTAAATCATGAAAAGATGCACTTGCGAAGGGTTCTTTTTTTACCAGTCGAACTTGAACGTTAACTCAAAAATCATTTTACCACAACTCTAAAATGGTATATTATATTTTCACCAAACCTTCAAAAGGCACACCTTCAAACCGAAAATTTCATGAAACATTCCACACCATCTAGGCTGCAGGTGAGAGTAAAAACATACGCAATCTTAAGTATAGTTTTTTCTTTTTTTTTTCATTTTTCATGCTCCTTATTTCACAAACTGTACCAGATGACGTCACAAAACTTTACATCTTGAGACACTGACAGCCTGACTGCATGTGCCAAATTTTATGCTCTTTCTTCAAAATGATGCCAAAGTTATTACGGTGCAAAAACTGGGGTTTAACATTGAACAGCCAACTCAACTCTAACTATAGGGGTGCTACCACACCCCTATAATATTATTTTTTTTAATTAATTTTGAAAATCTTTTTAATATAAAAACTCTATACCCCATTCTGTAAGTAGAACATTCCTCCTATATCTATCTATCTATCTATCTATCTATCTTTCTTTTAACACTGGAGATTCGGGCACTCACCACCACGTATGATACTGACACCGTCCATAAGGTACAAATGGAGGAAATTTATTGTATAAAATGACAAAACGCCCACCTGACACATTTCAGGTCCTGTCTGGACCCTTTCTCACAGGCTAAGGCATACAAAGTGCTGGTGCATTAAATACAAGTGCAAATAGGTGTGGCAACATGACATCATTGATTGCTAGTTCAATTACATTTGTTAAAACACCTGCGCACTCCACATACATAGAACAACATGAATCACCACAACAATCCCATGACACAGATCTATGACACAAAGAACACATTATCCAATCAAATTATTCTACAAATGCTTATATACTAACCATGATAAAAGCATATATAAAAAAACATCAAGAAGCTGAGACAATGGGGGGCAGTAATAAAGGACATTGAAGGCAGAGATCTAGATACCAGTGTTTCTTAGGGAGAAAAAAATTCAAGTAATGCATAGAGAAAGAAAATGGGGGGGGGGGAGCTAAGCAAAAAAATCTAGATTAACAAAAAAACCTCTATAATTCATTTTCTATCCTGTAGATATGGTTTGATTTCAAAACCTACATTTAGACCCGGAGGTCTGGTTGCTTTTAAATTAATAATCCAAAATGTTTCACGTTTTAACACCAGATTGTTGAAATTCCCCCCTCTTAGGCTGTAGTTGACTTTGTCAATTGCCATGTAGGAGAATTTGTGTGTCGGTCCATCTTTTTGATTCATTACATGTTGAGCTGTGGCATACGTGATGTCATTTCTTTCTATAGCCCTTTGGTGTTCCCCCACTCAAACTTTAAAGGGTCTAGTGGTTTTCCCTACGTAAAAGGCAAGACAGGTACAAACTGCTAGATAAATCACCCCTGCAGTACTGCATGTAGTGAGCTGACAGATTGTGTAGTTCTTGCCAGAGTTCACTGTGCTAAAATTGTTACCAGCTGTTACAAACTTGCAATATACACAATTATTGCACCTATAGCAACCTGCAGGTCTGGCTAGCCATGTAGTGTTATTTGTTCTCTCCTGAAAATGGTTCTGTGTCAGGAGTAAGCATTAAGCCACGACGGAGGTGGGCTCTAATGCTGGATTGATGCATGGGGGGGCGGTGGGTGGGTGCCCAGGCCGAGGGCCACTACCCCCAGCATCAATTCCATTAGAGCCCACCGACGAGTGGCTTTAATGTGTTGTAACATGGGCCGAGACGCAGACAGTCACCAGGAGCCCATTTTGCCTCGGTAAACTACATAACACAGGAGTCGGGGAGATCCGACACTTCACGGTGTACTTACAATCCATGTCAGATGAAACGGCCTTACGATGCTGATGTGCTCAACACAGTGTGTACCTGTACTAATAGTGACCAGAGCGGCTTGCATGCTCGTGCAGCAGCTGTCCTGATGTGACTATTTCTCTGTTAACACCCGTTGGAGGTGAAGCCCTCTCTCGCGGCTGTGCTGGGTGGTCAAATTAGCATGCGGGCGCCCTCACTTCCTGTTCCCTCTCGCATGCTCCTCTGATGATACACCACTTGCCTGCAGGAGGTCTCTGTGTGGGGCTGTGCTAGCTATCCCTCCTGTGTGCGCCTGCTTCCCCCCCTTTCCGTCTGCCTCCAGATCGTCGCACTCTTCGGTTGCAACGCTTCCCTCGTCCACCCACTCCTCCATCGCTGCCCCTCCTGCCAAAGAAAAGCAGAACGCCCTGTTTTGTATCACCTGTCACCCTTCCCAGCTACAGACCCATGCGACTGTGCGCCTCGGGTTCTCGTCCCCCTTTCCGATCTCGGACTCCTAGTGGGGCTCCCGGACCACCGCTCCTCTCGCTTCTGCTCTCGCTTTCCCACAGGACCCAGTGCTGCTAGGCTGGGAGTCTGGCTGGTCACGGTACTGCCGGGCGGGCAGCGGTATGCTTGGTTAATGCCCGCCTGCTGCCGCCCCGGGTGACCCTCTTCTGCCTATCCGTTATTGCCATTTGGTGAACACAATTAATGCCATGTTACAATGTCTTTTAAACTACTAGCTCTTCTATAGGATAATCTAGGTTTCTCTGCTGGAGTATTTTTAAGACTGGGTTCTGCTGCTAAAACCACCCAGTGTTTTCTACCAATTTCTACAAATTTGTTTGTCTGTGCTGAATAAGTAGTGACCACATTAAATTGTGACTCTGTTTCTTGTTCTCTATTGCTCGTCTCTAATAAGACATTCCTGTCTATATTATCTGTAAATCTTCTGATCTGTGTGACTCTCTGTTTACTCTAACCTCTGGCAACAAATCTATCTTGTAGTTCGTCAGCTCTGTTTTGGTAATTCTAATCAGTACTGCAGTTCCTTCTCATTCTCAAAAATTCACCCTTAGGGATATTGTGCATAATGTGAGCTGGATGGCAGCTGGAAGCCATCAACACTGTATTCCCATCTACAGCTTTTCTGAAAGTGTCTGTTTGTATCATTCCATCAGAGTCCCTACTTATACTCAAATCCAAGTAGGGAATTTGTTCAGAACTGCACGTGTAGGTGAATCTAAGATTGCTATTCGTGGAGTGCAGAAAATGAACAAATTCCTGTAATTCTAGTTCTGTGCCATCCCATAAAAGGATGACATCATCAATGAAATGTCTCCACATAATGATTTTATCAAAGTAAGGGTTCTGTCTGGAGTCATATATATAATCTTTTTCCCACCACCCTACATACAAATTCGCAACTGATGGCGCACAAGTGGCCCTCATTGCAGTCCCTGTCACTTCTTTATAATATATATTATTGAAAACAAAACAATTGTATGTCAGAACAAATTCTAGTAACTCAAGCAGAAACTCTACTGGAGGTCTATTTGCATCCTCATTCCCATTTAAGTAAAAGGCTACTGCATCAACTGCGCCTTCATGAGGCACAGGCGTGTATAACGCTTTAATATCTAAAGTCACTAGAAAAATGTTTTTACTCAAATGCAATCCATTTACAATGTTCAAAATATCCTTAGTATCTCGCACATATGATTCTAAGTTTTCAACATGTGGTCACAAGAAAGAGTCTAAATATTGTGACAGTGGCTCAGTTAAAGAACCCAGGCCACTCACAATTGGGTGGCCTGGTGGTTTGTCCAGCATTTTGTGCATCTTGAGCAACATGTAAAATGTAGCCATGATGGGATAATCATTGATCAGAAAATCATGTACTTTTTTACTAATATTTCCAAGTTGAAATGCCTAAGTCACCACTTCATCTATAGCAAATTTAAACTCCCTCATAGGGTCTGCATTTAATCTTACATAGAAATGTCCATCCTGTAACTGTCTCTCTGCCTCTGCTGTGTAGTCTTCTTTTTTCAATAGCACTACCGTCCCACACCACCTTTGTCCGCTTTTTAATTATGATGTCAGCAGTTTGCCGCATTGTTGCCATAGTGTATCTCCCTTGTGCAGTTAAATTATCAAAAGTGGGGGCAGGTAGAGTTTCAAATTAAATGTCCAGTTTCTGTTCAACAAGTTGTTTAAACACAGTAACTTCGGAACACATGGGGAGACAAAAAGTAGAATTGGGTCTAACGTGTCATATGCAGTATCCTGAGATGCACTCTCACTCGATTTTTCACTGAAGATCACTTTAAGGTTCAGTTTTCTACATAAAAGGCACACATCTACCAAGGTTTGCACCCGTTTCATGGATGTTGTTGGGACAAAATTCAGCCCTTTCTTTAGTAAGCCCACCTCTGCTTGATTAAGTTCATAGTCTGTTAAATTAATACTCTGTATATTCGAAGGAAAATCACTTACCTCCTCCGTCCTCTGTAGGGTCTCTGACTGCACGATTTCTGCCCATAGTTGTGGTATCCATTGTTGTTTTTTTCCTCCAGCATCTCCCCCTCCATGTCCTCCTCCTCCTCCTCGTGCTTGGTTCTAGTAGTAAGCTCTTCCTTGATTGGTTAGACGTGGACTCTGTCTGGGCTGCATGTAATACTGTTGTGGAGGTGGGGTGGTGGGTTGCTGTGGAGGAGGTATATGTGCCTGTAGCAGTGGCTGTTCTGTCATTTGCTCTAAAACAGGATCCTGACTAGTGTCCTCATTTTCTAAGTCACTTTGGTCTGTGCTAACGTCAAAAGAGACATTATTATTCTGTTTTAAAATTCCTTCCTGTGTTTTCTCTTTCCAGGTCCAATTCATAATCACCTTTGTCATGCACAAACTTGATTTGTTTAGCTTTTTTTTAAATCTGCATCCAGTCTTTTAAATGTATCTTGCATATTAATGTTAAGTCTATCAAATTCCACAACGTTATGTGCATACAATTTTAAAACTTCGGCTTCTTGTGTTTTTAGTTCAGCATTAATTTTTTCCTTTTCTTGGCTGAATCTAACAGTCAATTCAATTAATTTAAAACTGGCTTCAGTAAGGATCTGTTCCCATTCTTTCATAAAAGCAATATTATCTGCGCAATATGCAGGTTTAAGGTCAATGCGTAGGCCTCTGGGTATACATTTAACTTGTAGATAATCCTCCATGTTAGTAATGTTTCAATATATTCTTCTTAATTGTATTGCTAATTTTTCTAGGTTCCTGAAAGCATCTCTCAAGGTAAGGGCTTCAGGTGCAGTACTGGTTATTCCGGTTTCCTCCATTAAAAACAGATTATCTGTTTCAGCTGTTTGTAGTAGCTGGTCCACATAGCTAAGTGGATTGTGTGTTACAGCTGCAGATGATGGGGGCTGACTATTGCTGAAGACCAAAGTCGGAGTGGCTTCCAACGACATAATTGCCTAGTCAGGAAAAATGCCTGTACAGTAATAAGTCAGCTGTGGTTTTATGCAGTATTATACCTGCAACCTGCACATGAACACTCAAAAATGACGCTAAAGAAACATGTGTGACAGTGTGCACAAGACTGTGGTGCTCTTGAATAAAAATTAACATTTAACACTGGAAATCTGGGCACTCACCACCACATATGATACTGACACCGTCCATAATGCTATTTCCTCAAAACGATGCCAAAGTTATTACAGTGCAAAAATTGGAATTTAACATTGAACAGCCAGCACACCCCTATAATATTATTTTTTTAAAGTAATTTTGAAAACCCTTTTTAATATAAAAACCCTATACCTCCATTCTGTAAGTAGAACATTCCTCCTGTATGTATGTATGTATGTATCTATCTATCTACAGACAATATCTGCTTACAGACAGTATCTATCTATCTACAGACAGTATCTTTCTATGTAGCTATCTATGTATTGAAGTGAGCAATGTGGTGCTGCACTTTTGCACTAAATGGAGCCACACGACGTCAACCATATTCCCGATTCTCAGACACTACAAACTTAAAATACATTATACAATGACAAGAAAGAATCCTGGCTTCTGATTGGTCAGTTGGCTAACATAGCAGGGATGTTATCCTGGCATAACATCCCTGCTGATCATCCTGCTCATCACCACATTGATTGTTTGCATCTTTTCTTAAAAAAATATTTTTAAACACTAAATAAAATTCTTTAAAACTCTTTTTTTTCTGTATAAAACAATGAGCCATTGTATAATAGGAATAATGTCCTCCAGGGTGGGTATGCTGGGATAACATCCTTCTCGGTGTTGGACGCCGCCAGGCCCGGGCCCAACCACCGAGGTGGGATGTTGTCCCAGCATAATACCCACCCTGTCAGGCATTATTCCTTTAGTAAGTTGCAGCAGAAATAAGGGCTTCCAGGGAAAAGCTTAATCGGTGGGTAAGACTTTGGGGGGGGCGGGCGAAGATTTAGACAGTTCTCCTTTAATGAATATTAAGTTTGAAAAATGATTTTAAATAGAAAAACCTACCCCCTGTTCTGTAAGTAGAATATTCCTCTTGATCAAATAATGTGTAAAAGGCCCCCCTGTGGTTATGAGTGCCTCTTGAATGAGGCAATCATCAGCGCTGATTAGCCGAATCCGCACTGATGATTTATAATTTTATAATTCCATCATGAGGTTCTGGTGACATTTGCAAATCACTGTCATTTTGCCCTTGTGCTTTACTCGTTCAATGTTTGCTCCCCCAGATTGCTTCATGGTCTGCAACATTTCAGTATGATGAGGGACCCGGAAGGAAGACAAGTAAGAACACATCCTCTCATTGCATCAAGCATTATCCATTTTCAAGCAAAAAATTTACCCTCAGTATCAACAGCACTCAGTTTCACCAAATTCCACTCCCTCCAGATGTGATGACCGTTCCTTTGGGGGGGGCTTCTTACTGCTCTTCTTGCAAACTTTCACTGTTTGTGCTAAATTGTGGGCTGGCAGTATAGCCTGACTGTTAGATTGATTAGGATTGATGAGCTGTGAATGAGCTTGGTACATCCAGCAGACCTGGGTTTGATTCCCACATCCTTTACTTGCATGCTGCATGACTTGGAGCAAATCTCTTAACCATCACAGTACTTCTGGGTCACCCCTGAAAACAGGCATTTGTGGGCCTTATCTGGCTACTAAAGAATTAAAAAATGCCTGAGGACCTTACATTTTATAATAGTGAATTAAAATCCCAGAATGAGCAACCTTGTATTTTCCATGTATTGTAAAAAATGCGTTTTAAATATCACTGAATTGGGTGCTTAACGGACATATTTTAAAGCTGGTCAGTGATGATAAATAAAAGGTTCCCCTTTTGCATTATTTATTTAAAAATACCCATTTACTTTACTGTTATTCCTTTTTTTACTGGTTTCTAAATTTAAAATGTTGTTTTATGCATGTTACATACATAATGAAAGTGTGGGTATAAAAATCCATAAAAATGCATTCTGATCTGATTCTGTTATCAGCACAGGGCATCTAATGAGAGTACAACCTACAAATAGGGAGGTATGGTGGCAGTGATATCATATCCAGCCACCTGCTGGTGACAGAGTAGAATGCAGTTTTCATCCTTATTATAGCTGCCATTTTTTTTACACATGAAAATTACAAACTGGAAAATAATTTTTCTTTTTGCATCCAGCATTCTGACCACAAACTGCCAGCCTGTTCCTTCTATTCAGATCTTATACTGGTGCCCCCCCCCCCCATCCTGTCTGTTGCCCCTCTTCACTGTCGTGATCAGCAGGTACCTACGCAAGGCAGGGCAAGAAAGGGTGCCTGTGACAGTCATTTATGAGCTTGAGGTACATGGATTTCTGCCCTGTGTTTTGCTATCCCCTTGCACCATCTACCAAAGTAGTTTTACACTGTAGGTTGGCATAATTACTTTGGGATAACATAGGCAGGTTAGTATAATTACTTTTGAGATGATGTAGGCAGGTTAGTATAATTACTTTGAGATGACGTAGGCAGGTTAGTATAATTACTTTGAGGTGACATAGGCAGGTTAATATAATTAGGTGTACTTTAAATGACGTAGGCAGGTTCGTATAGTTACTTTGAGATGACATAGGCAGGTTAGTATAATCCCTTTCAGATGACATAGGCAGGTTAATATAATTACTTTAAGATGACACAGGCAGGTTAGTATAATTACTTTGAGATGACATAGGCAGGTTAGTATAATTACTCTGAGATGACAGAGGCAGGTTAGCATAATTACTTTGAGATGACGTAGGCAGATTAATATAATTACTTTGAGATGATGTAGGCAGGTTAGCATAATTACTTTGAGATGATGTAGGCAGGTTAATATACTTAGGTGCACTTTAAGATGACATAGGCAGGTTAGTATAATTGCTTTGAGATGACATAGTCAGGTTAGTAAATAATCCCTTTGAGATGACATAGGCAGGTTAATATAATTACTTTAAGATGACACAGGCAAGTTAGTAAAATTACTTTGAGATGACATAGGCAGGTTAGCATAATTATTTTGAGATGACATAGGCAGGTTTGTATAATTACTTTGAGATGATGTAGGCAGGTTAATATAATTACTTTGAGATGACATAGGCAGGTTAGTATAATTACTTTAAGGTGACATAGGCAGATTAGTATAATCACTTTGGGATGACATAGGCAGGTTAGTAGAATTATTTTGAGATGACGTAATGTAAGTTAATATAATTATATTAAGATGACGTAGGCAGGTTTGTATAATCTCTTTGGGATGACATAGGCAAGTTGATATAATTACTCTGAGATAACATGGGCAGGTTAATATACAGTAATTACTTTGAGATGATGTAGGCAGGTTAATATAATTACTTTGAGATGACATAGGCAGGTTTGTATAATTACTTTGAGATGATGCAGGCAGGTTAATATAATTACTTTGAGATGACATAGGCAGGTTTGTATAATTACTTTGAGATGATGTAGGCAGGTTAATATAATTACTTTGAGCTGACATAGGCAGGTTTGTATAATTACTTTGAGATGATGCAGGCAGGTTAATATAATTACTTTGAGATGATGTAGGCAGGTTAATATAATTACTTTAAGATGACACAGGCAGGTTAGTATAATTACTTTCAGATGACACAGGCAGGTTAGTATAATTACTTTGAGATGATGCAGGCAGGTTAGTATAATTACTCTGAGATGACGCAGGCAGGTTAGTATAATTACTTTGAGATGACATAGGCAGGTTAATATATTTACTTTAAGGTGATATAGGCAGATTAGTATAATCACTTTGGGATGACATAGGCAGGTTAGTATAATTACTTTGAGATGACGCAGGCAGGTTAGTATAATTACTTTGAGATGACATAGGCAGGTTAATATAATTACTTTAAGATGACGTAGGCAGGTTTGTATAATCTCTTTGGGATGACATAGGCAAGTTAATATAATTACTTTGAGATAACATGGGCAGGTTAGTGTAATTACTTTTGGATGATTTAGGCAGGTTAGTATCATTACTTTAAGATGACGTAGGCAGGTTAGTATAATCACTTTGGGATTATGAAGGCAGGTTAATATAATTACTTTAAGATGATGTAGGCAGGGTAATATAATCACTTTGGGATGACGTAGGCAGGTTAATATAATTACTTTGAGATGATGTGGGCAGGTTAATAATTACTTTGAGATGATGCTGGCAGGTTACTATAACTACTTTGAGAAGACACAGGCAGGTTAGTGCAACCACTTTGGGATGACATAGGCAGGTTACTGTAATCCTATGCTTACAGTATCAGTCTGCCTTATTGCTGCCCTCCCCCCAGGGTTGCTCTACAGCCCTTGGCTCATGAGGAGTGATATACAGAACATTTCTATTTAACTGGGAACTGGCGTGGGACATGACATTAGGGACCTCCGCAATCATGGTGGGGCACTAGTAAAACACAGTAATCATAAGGGAATGCCCCTCTCCTTTACCTAGGGTCAAGTAGTATGTTTATTCTGTACACAAGGTGGAAAAGCACTGGTTCTATGTGATATTAGTGAGTCAAAAACCGTGAACACAATAATAGCGAGTGCACATCACCAAAAACCCAAAACGGCAGTGTGCATGACAGCAAGCCACAGAAACAGTGACGGTTCCTTATTTTCTCTTGGGGAGCTGATTTATACCTACTTTTTATGTGGAGGGATATACCCCCATCATGCCTCCCACACCCCCATAAATAAAATAATCAACTCGGGGGGGGTGATATTGGGAAAAGAGGAAAATTCAGGAGGGAATTTGGGAGGGGGGCTGCTCCATGGAGTGAGACAAGACTGTAGGGGGAGAATGTTGGGGGGGCAACCTGTGGGCAGGGGGATCAAAGTTGGCGGAACAGGAGTTTGTCAACCAAAAAAAAATTAACAAAAAAAAAAAAACACCCCACAGCCGGTCCAGAACCTGGGCCCACCGGCTTACAGAAACAGTGACTGTAGCCACCACACCAAGTGGCCAGTTCTGAACTGCCTTGCCAAACAAAACCTTATACCCTCATGCATCTGCTATAGCTCACTATATACTGACTCACAGTCACTAAATACTGATCCTCATCATTTTATTACACTCACTATTCCCACAGGTGCTCAAATTGAGTCACTCAGTTCGACTTGCCCATATTACGGGACACCAAAAGCACCAACATTTTTCCTGCTGGGGGACTGCAGATGCAGAATTTACAAAGGTAACACAGTCTGTTGCACTGTACACAAAGTCCTAGAAGGTCTCTGTATTAGGGATCAAGCAAAAATCTCTATGTTCATCCTTCTCCTGGGTTCAGAGCCAGGACAGAGCATGTCCTCTTAGGATATGAACACTTTGGGTTCACAAAGCACATTTTCCACACAGGCAGAAACACTTTGATGGCAGCTGATGCCTTTACTGAGAATACATTTGTCAGAAACAGAAAAACTGTGTTGGAGACAGCTAGTGTTCTTAATTGCAAACACACTTAGCAGAAACTGTACACTTTGGGACAGATTATATCCTTTACTGAAAACACATTCAGTGACACACAGGGGCGGGCAAAGGTTGCAAATTCCACTTTCACGGAACTTCCATGAAATTTCAGAAATTTTAGAACTTTCACCATTGGCGAAACTGGGATTTTCCATGGATTTTCACCAAGTTCCATGGACTTTTTTTGTGAACTGCAGAAAAATGCATATAAACTCTGGAATTTATTCTGTCCACAGTTTAATGAACTGTCAGTAAATGAGTGTGTGCTTGTACAAACATGCAGTCATTCACTGACAATTCAGTGGGCCACCAGTAGTGGAGGAGAGAGGAGAGTTGCACCAGTGGCCCGCTCAAGGACGGGGTGGGGGGGAGCAGGGTGGTGGTGGTGGTCGTGGATGAACTGTCAGGATGGCCTCAACTCACACAAGGGTCATCAGTGGGGTCCCACAAGATTTGGTGTTGGGCCCTATTCTTTTCAATACATTCATTGCAGACATCGGGGAAAGAGTTAGGAGTAAAATGAGCCTGTTTGTGGATGATTCCAAACTGGAAGCGGAGGTGGGCACTGAGGAGAGTAGGAGGACACTCCAGGATGACTTGGGGAGGCTTGAAAAGTGGGCACACGTGTGGCAGCTAGGGTTTAATGCTCATAAGTGTAGCATGCTGCATCTAGGTGGTAGGAACCTTGGGTATAGCTACCATTTAGGGGGAGAACATCTGGCAGTCTCCATGATGGAAAAGATTTTGGGGGTAATGACTGACACCAAATTGAACAACTCTGAACAGTGCAGGACAGCAGCTGCTAAAGCAAATAGAAACATAGAAACATAGAAGTTGACAGCAGATAAGGACTGCAAGGCTCATCCAGTCTGACCATTTCTTGCCCATGCTTGGGTTTATCACTAGGGCGATAACGTCCAGGAGTATGGAGGTTATACTCCACCTGTACAATTCGCTGGTGAGGTTGCACCTAGAATATTGTGTGCAGTTCTGGCACCCTCACTTAAAGAGGAAAATCACTCAGTTAGAGAGAGTCCAGAGAAGGGCAACAAAGATGATCTGGGTCTGGGAGAAATGGCTTATGAGGGCAGACTTAGTGAGCTGAACATGTACTCCCTGGAGCACAGAAGGGATGGGGGGATATGATAGAGGTCTTCAAATATCTGAAGGGGATCAATGGGGTAAAAATGGAGGGTATGTCCAAATTAAAGGGGGGGGGACTACAAGAGGTCATAGTCTAAAACTAGCAGGAGGAAGGTTCAGAGGGGAAGTGAGGGGACACTACTTCACAGAGAGGGTGGTGGCACCCTGTAATGCACTTCCAGAGGAGCCAATAGAGATGGAAACTGTGGGGGGTTTCAAGAAGGGTTGGGACTGGTACAGGGACAGTGTACAGGTCGGGGGATGTAAAACTTGAGGTGGAGCAGCAGCTGCAACTTAACAGTGAGCTGCAGCAAGGGCAGATGAGATAGATCATTAGGCCTAATCTGCTGGCAACGTTGCATGTATGTATGTACATTACATAGGAGTCTGGTATACTGCTAAACATGTTATAGACTGTGCTGCAGAAAACCGTAAACACACTGTAGAAACCACTTCTAATACACCTCTAGTAAAACAGTCTAGTAAGCCAGAGCGAGGGGGGCACTGGGGTTACATTAGTATAACCACTTTAGGTTGATGTAGGCAGGTTAGTATAATCACTTTGGAATGGCGTAGGAAGGTTAATATAACAACTTTGGGATGATGTAGGCAAGTTAGTGTGACGCCATGGTCACCACATCTGGGTTCACACCCCTGCCTGATGACTGTACAGGGCCCACTGGGCTGAGGGGGTTGGGTTCATTCTCTTTCCTGCAGTAGGTTGATTTATCCCAGAACAAATAATAGTGTGGTGCCTCCACCCAGAGACAGAATAAGTTAGCCAGACGTTGTGTGTAGTACCACCCCCTTGGATGCAGTACCTGCCTACCTCCCTACCCTCGACTGGACCACTCAGACAGTTGTTACCATCACAAATAAACACTTCAGTTGGGTTATACAAACTAAGCACAGATACTGCTCTCCTACCTGTAGAGATACCACTGGAAGGGTGTTTACCCATTGACACTTTGCGTCGACTCCCCGCCCGCCCCAGCCACCCTCTCACTCAAGGATGACTCTCAATATATTACATCATCTGGTCACATAACTAAGTACTCACTTCCTTATTAGCAGGTTATTTTTTCTGGCCTCCAGGGGTCAATCTTGAGCTCCCTTCCTCCCACTAGCCTCATTTGTTTTTTGTTCCCCCCCTCCCTGTCTTCATTACCTCTTTCTCGCCCACCCCAGTACAGTTAATATTTTCTGGCCCCTCCCTCTTAATTTCCCATTTGCTTCCCACCCCAGACTTGAACCCTGCACTCTGAGCATCATAGGCACAAATCCTACCGCTACTCCATCTGACCTGGGATCACTTAAGAGGATACCTTACTAACTCTTGAGTCCTGTGGCCTCTGGGCACACTGCCCTCTTGTGGTTCCTATCCCTCTTTTGCATTGTACTCCACCATGCCCCTCCCTCTAATCTTTGGTGTGCTCCTAGTGCTCCTTACTCCCTCCCCTTCCCAAGTCATCGGCCTGTCAGCCAGGCAGGTACCCAACACTACGCCACTAGGTGGGGCATTACCAGTAACATTCCACACACCTTCCATACCCCGGCATGTCTCCCCTCGCCCGTGGAACCTAACCCAGCATAGCATACCTCATTAGTCTTCTTAGTGGCCGTGCATATCTCCACCCTACCCACATCTGTGGCTGCCTGCAAACCCAGTCCCCAGCCACATAACCCTAATAGACTCACTCTCCTCCACCTCGCCCTCCTACTCCTTCTCCTATCAGGCAATGTGCACCCAAACCCGGGCCCACCCCACTCTCTCAGCACTTCCTGTGGGTCATTGAATGGACTCCTTCTAGCCACTGTCAACATCTGTAGCCTTCAGAAAAAGCTTGATGTCCTTCAGGGCTGGATGGCACAGATCTCTCCGGATATCCTTGTGGTTACAGAGACCTGGCTTGATCCTGATACCCCGAACTCAGCTGTCTATATTGCTGGGCACTCTATTCTCAGAACTGACAGGCTAGTTAAGAGGGGTTGGGGTTGTGCTCTTTACTATAGAGATTTCCTTCAGGCCTCGCTAGTCCCTGGCATTCCCACTCCATCCCTCGGTGCACAGGTTCTCACTGTGAAACTGCAACCTGACACATCTGGCAAAGCCCTACACATAGTCACAGTTTATATCCACCCCCAACACCAAAGGCCAGTGTCTGATGCAGTAATGAACTGCTTTGCTCACCTACCCACTTCCAGTGAAATCATTGCCCTGGGTGATTACAATGTCAACTGACTAGCGACCTCCTCTGCCCCTACAAGGATGCTGTCATGGCATTGGACCTCACCCAAGTTGTCCAGTCCTCCATGAGGCTTAACCATAAAACTGGTACCTCCACACTCATTGACCTCATATTCATGAATTGGCCTACCCACATATCTGAGGTCTCAGTACTTCTGGATGCACTGAGAGACTACTCACCAGTCCTGTTAATGGTACTCAATAAAAATCCTGAAGCAACCACCCAAATATACCTTTCTATATCACCTAAAAGAGGGATCTCTCTCACACCTCAGACAACACATATTACAATGTGACTGGACCCCCATCAGCACTGCACAGTCTACTGACAGTGCCCTGGATTACTTTATCTCCATGTCTAACTCCACTTGTGACCGCTATGCCCCAGTCTCCAAACAGAAAGTCAAAAGTCCGGACACCCCCTGGTTCTCCCACTCCCTATTTGACCTCATGAAGCAATACGACAATCAATGGCATAAAGCTAATGAAGGGGCAAACCGCACAACTGGCAGCTCTATAGGGAACTTAGGAACAAATGTACCTGGGAAATTCGGAAAGCCAAAGCTACCCACTACCAGGAGACACTCTCCTCCTCCTGGGGCTCTGGGCATAAATTGTGGAACAACATTAAAGAACTGAACAGAAACTCTGTCTCCCCCCTCTGCCTAGCTGCTAGTAAATGGCTCACTTTCCTAGGACCTTCTGTTGTTTGCTGATACCCTCAACACTGCATTTTCTGATCTTAGCGGTGTCCTTCCCCCTAACTTCTTTGACTCAGCCCTGGACTTGCCCTCCAGTCCACCGCTTAAAGCATCCACCCCCACTTTTAGGCTCTGAGCAATCACCCCCCCAGGAGGCAAGACCATATTTAACCAAAGCCCATGGGAAAACGTGCTTTAGTAGCGACTCGCTGGACGTAAAACTCCTCCTCCTCACCTTAGACTCCATTATCTCCCTGCTCACTGACATCCTAAACCGGTCCCTCTGTCATGGACAATTCCCCTCATGATGGAAAGCAGCTGTCATCACTCCAACATTAAAAAGTGGAGACTGCACCTCCCAGGCAACTACCACCCCATCTCCATTCTTCCCCCCCCAAGGTGCTAGTAAAATAGTGTCAGATCAACTCTCGGACTATCTCACTAAATGCGACCTTCTCTGCCCCAAACAGCATGGTTTCAGGAAGGACCACAGTACTACAACTGCCCTCCTTGAATACACCACTTTCATAAGTAAAGCCCTTGACTGAGGGCACCTAGTTGGATCTGCCTATATTGACTTAACCAAGGCATTGGACTCCATCAGCTACACACTCCTAATCTAATCCCTGCATTTCATGGGCCTGTCCCTGGATGATACCGTGTGGTTTAAAAGCTGCCTCAGTGACAGAACCCAGAGGGTCAAGTTAAACTCCATACTCTTGGCCTGTAAACCAGTACTTTCAGGAGTTCCCCAAGGCTCAATACTGGGCCCCCTCCTGTTTAGCATGTACTTGACTACTCTCCCAAAGGCCTGCTTGGGACAAATGCTTCTGTACGCTGATGATGTAGTTACATTTAACAGCCACTCGGTTCCCTGCTCCCTTCAATCCTCCTCCCTGCTACGTTCCTTTTCCAAAGCTGAGGCCTGGTTCTCAGAGCACCATCTTGTCCTGAATTACAAAAAGACCAAGGCCATGCCTTTCACCTACAGACAAAATAAGCCTAAAAATTTTCCCCTCAACATCATTACAGTCCAGGGCTGCCACCTCGACCTTGTACCCACCTTTAAATACCTGGGCATCACCCTTGACGCCTCTCTCATGTACCGCAATCACATCAATCTGCTCAGCTCAGCTATCAATTCTAGACTAGGTTTTCTTTATAGGCACAGGGAGTGTCTTCCTCCTGACACCCTAGGTCTTGCTGTGACATCATCGGTGCTCTTCCTTAATGACTACACAATTGTTATCTACAGCATGGCTGACCCCACCGCCCTGCATTGAATTGTGGTTTCCCTAAATAAAATCTGCTGGTTCATCACTAGATGCAACCATTGGACACACACACCTGTGAGCTCTATAGACTCACCAACTGGCTTAACTTTGAAGGCAGACTCAGATACCAGACCAGTCTCCTTGCTAGGAAGCTCTCCCTAAACACCTCCCCTTCCCCAGGTCTCTGAAATCTTGTTTAGCCCTACACTCAGCCACAGTCTACACAAGACTCCTTGTTATCCCCCCTCTCTGTACTCTACTGCAGGACCTCTCTGGGCCAACGCACCTTTTAGTACAGGACCCCTCTCTGGTTGAATGAAATGCCATTGGCCATCACCCTGGAACAGCGACTAGGCCCATTTTAAACCCTACTCCATGCTGAAGTCCTCTCCCACTCCAACTGTGACTGTGCTTAGTCCTTCTCCCCCTTGCCTGTGACTATAACCTTTTGATTTCTGTATATTATTATTGTACATACTGGACTATAACAATTTGACACGGGTTAGTCCATTCCACCCTTGAACTGTAACTTGTCTTCACTATATGTCTCTTATTGTATATACTGTTTCTAAACTTGCAATGCATGTATTCTGGTGTGTTCTTTGTACTGTATATTTATTATTGTATATCTTGTCATTTCTTGTAATGTACAGTATATCTGACATGGAGCCTTTGCAAAGGAGTCCTTGACTCAAAGGTTGTAATTCCGATTCCTTTAATAAATAAAAAAATGAATACAGAAGTAAAATTCAACAAATGGACAGTGCTTGTTTTAAGAACATTGGCCTGGAGGCTTCAAGAAGAGGAGGGGTTAGGCAGTTGCAAGTCGCCTTGAGCAACCCTACCCTATAGCAATGCCCCTTGAGAGCCACTGTATTGTGGGTCACTACCACCCTCTTAGATTTCACACAGTCTGTAACACAACTGCCCAATTAAGGGGCACAAAAAGATGAATTATACTACACAGGGTGAGGTAAACGCTTCTGGAAGCAGCAGCTAAACTACAGTTTCAAGTATGTCGCAATAACTAATGACTCTGGGTACTCAGAAATTACACTAGAGTCCCAATGCAGGCCTGGTAGCTACACTGCATGGGCTCTGTCAGTGGTGCACTTGATGAAGATTAGCAAGCTTACAGTTTAACTCCCTAACAGACCACAATGTGCTAGCACAATTCAAAGAACTTGAAATCCAACAGGCAAATGCTGGAAATACAACTGTAATCCAACTGCTGCAATGGTAATCCAAACTGGAAAAGTACAAAGACAACAGCTAGCAATGCCAGTACTCACATGACCCACAGATGCAGCAGTTCAGTTGAGGCAGGGGACAGCAACAGGGTGAGCAGCAGTCAGAAACAGAGCCCAGTGGCCCAGGAATGAAGTACTTCTGACCCCCTCAGATGTTCTGCAGCAGCAAGGCCCTTCTGGCCTACACCTCTCAGCATACAGCCCTTCTGGCTCAGCTTTCAGGATAAAGGAGCACTATACAGCAGCTTCCTGGTTCCCAAGGAGCCCAGATCCCAGGCGCAACTTTCACTGTCCTTCTCCTCCTGGATCGAGACTACCCACGTACTCAGGACACAAGCCCTATGGCTCTGTTCCCTGATCCATCCCACTAGATACAGGCCAGCAGGCCTCCTACCTGTCTCTGGAGCAACCTGGGTAGGATGCAGGTCTCTGTCTCTGCTCGGTACAGCTCAACAGCTTCAGTATGAAGCAATGGGCCACAGACTCACACTCTCAGCAATTTCTTCCCACAGGTTCTTGCTCTACACAGTCTCCGAACAATGTAATCCCAGGATAAGGCTCACAGTGAGTTTACTTAATGAACCCTGGTGAGGGCCAGCAGGATAGTTGACTTGGCTAGGCCTCTCACTTGGTCTCACCAGCAGGAGATCTGAACATCACAGAGTTTGTCTCAGACTGCCACAAGCTCTTTGAGATCCCAGAAACCTCTTTGTCTCTATTCAGTGTCTCGTTGGACAGGCAGGGATGTCCATTAGTCCTTCTGCCTGGACCTGCCCCCGATTGGCCTTCATAGCCCCCCAGTCCATTGGGGAGGGTCCAACTACTTCATCCTCCCCACAGGCCATTGCAGTCTCTTGTTGGGCTTACAAGCTCTGGATTGGTCCAGATGCAGGGTCAAGGAGCACAACGATGGCTGTCCCCATGCTCTGCTGGAGCCTTGTCCTCCAAAGTCTTTTATTTTATTATTTTCTTTTGCCCCACTAAGTGTGCTGGCTCCAGGGTAGATGCCGCCCCCCTCCTTGGGCTGTTATCCAGTTTTGTCAGTGGGGTCATGAGTGTGGTAGGGTCAGGTGGAACTAGTAGGGTTAGGTGGAGCTGGTAGGGTTTGGTGGAGCTGGCAGAGTCAGTTGGAGCTGGTAGGCTCAGGTGGAGCTGGCAGGGTCAGGTGGAGCTGGTAGGCTCAGGTGGAGCTGGTAGGCTCAGATGGAGCTGGTAGGGTCAGGTGGAGCTGGCAGGGTCAGGTGGAGCTGGTAGGGTCAGATGGCACTGGCAGGGTCAGGTGGAGCTGGTAGGGTCAGGTGAAGTTGGCACGGTCAGGTGGAGCTGGCAAGGTCAGGTGGAGCTGGCAGGGTCAGGTGGAGCTGGTATTGTCAGGTGGAGCTGGCAGAGTCAGGTGGAGCTGGTAGAGCTGACAGGGTCAGGTGGATCTGGCAGGGTCAGGTGGAGTTGGCAGGGTCAGGTGGAGCTGGTTGGGTCAGGTGGAGCTGGTATTGTCAGGAGGAGCTGGCAGGGTCAGGTGGAGCTGGTATTGTCAGGTGGAGCTGGCAGGATCAGGTGGAGCTAGTAGGGTCAGGTGGAGGTGGTAGGGTCAGGCAGAGCTGGGAGCACTGGGGAGGAGCCCTTGCAGCATGCACTCCAGCTCATGCACCATCAACGGCAATGAATTTATTTTATTTTATTATTTTGGTAACCAGGTAAGGCCCATTAGACACAAGTGCCTGTTTTCAGTGGATGACTTGGCACAGAAGGCACCAAAAAACAAAAAGGAGGCATCCCCGTGGTCCTGGTCCCATCTGCTAGAATCAGGGGACCAGAATCACAGCAGCACGGTCACAGCCACCAATGAGGAGGCACAGGAGGCACTGAAGACCTGCAGTCTGGCAGCTCTTTCACTGCATCATACAGTCAAGTGAGCAATAGAGCCATGAGGAGCCCAGCAGCAGTCAAAAGCCTTCGTAGGGCAGCAGGATAGCAGTCCAGGTAAGCCCCCTCCCAAGGAGGGGTTACATTAGTATAACCACTTTGGAATGATGTAGTGGGACTTCAACAATGCCCTCCACTGGTTCCAGTCTAACCAACTTAGAATTATCACTAAAAAGACAGTCTCCATGAACTTTGGTACCCATCAGAAACTAGCCAGACTCACTGTCCCTCTTGCCTTCACACCTCTGGATGGCACCCCACTTGAAGTGGTTCAGTCCTTCAAGTACCTAGGGGTGTGGCTTGACAGTAAGCTTGACTTCTTAGCCCACATAGATGCCATCCATGCCAAGCTCTGTCCCAAGCTTGGTGCCCTCTATTGTTACAAAGACTGCCTATATCCACATGTCCAAGGAAGCTGATTACCAAAATGGTGCTCCCTGTTTTTGATTATACAGATGTAGTCTATGACTTTGCCCCTCCACTTCCCTTGCCAGACTGGATACCCTCCTCAACTCCTTCTATCATTCTGCATCTAACTCTCCTCCATGCACACATCATTGCTCACTTTACTCCTCCTGTTCTATCCTCTCTCTGTCATCTCGCCAACAGGCCCATTGCACTATGTTCCTCTCCAAATTTTGGTTCAACACCCTTCCCTCCTACCTGTCCTTGCTCCTATTCTGAATCCCCCCGCCTCCCACTCCATCTGCTTTGGGGACCATCGCACTTTTGCTATTCCTCACCCATGGTCCTCTGCTGGACAATCTGCATTCTCCTATAGGTTTCCCTCTCTCTGGAACAAACTCCCCTCCTCCCTCCATCTCTCCCCATCCCCATCCTTTAACTCCTTCAAATGCTTGCTGAAACATCAAACCCCCCCACACTTGCTCCTGCTATCCTCCTTCCGGTTACCCTTGAAGTCCTGATTTTAACTCAAACAAGTTTTTGGTCATGATTCTAAGCACTGCTAAAGTTCACTGCACTTTGTTTAACTGCGGTGCATGCAGATTTTCTTGATTTATTCTATTATTGCAACACGTTGCTTGTCTGTTTGTTCAGATGTTGTTTTGCTATTGTCTACTGATGTTTTGTTCCATCTCCCCCTTCCCCAGGTCTCACCTGGAAATAAGCCTTGGCTCACTGTGCCTTTCCTGGTTACCAAATTTTAAATAAATAAAATAAACAATGCATATAAAATGGGAATGGATTTTGATCTCAGAGCCAATATTTTCAAAAAGAATTTGTGTGAATATATGAAAACATGGTCAATTTGCAATTGCTTTGATATTACTTAATGAAATGCCTCTACTAGAGAAACACCAGAACTCACCCATGCTGTATTTTATGTAATTATGTACATTTTCTATAATATGAAATTTGCAGAGTGTTTTAACCAATATGTGATGTGAGCTGTTAACATGTATTGTTTAGACCTACTGTGAACCCAGTCTCCCCAGGCATGGCTGAAAAATAGATCTTTGATCCAGTCCACTATCCTGATAAAATAAATACATACATACATACACACACACATACATACATACATACACACATACATACATACATAAATTAATAAATTGACAGTTGCATTGCCTTTACATAAATGTATTAGTAGGTGAGATGATGAAAGTAGCGGTAGGGTCACAGAAAACTTGAGTACTGTAACATCTATGAAAAATATTTACGTTAGTTCAATAAAAGTTTCACACTGTTCCACGAATTTGGTTTATGAAGAACTAATACAACGATGAACATTTTTCCCCATTAAAGCAGGAGTATTTGTTAGTCAGCAAAAAATGTCATTGCATAGTTTTTTTTAGCAAAAATGTATTTACGATATCCTTAGATTCATCCTCAGTGTGGTTTATATTGTCTCTGATATTTTCAAAACAAGTTTTATAGCTAAAACTGTAATTAATAACTAAAGTCATTAAAGATGGCCACCATTCACAATTTTTAAAAATGTCTTCTGCTGTGGTTACCTGTGGAATGTACTTACTCGGTTCACACTGTGGATGTATTAGGATGGTGTTGCCACATGTTTCTTATGCCACCAAGATATATTCTTTGTTCCTGGCTGGTATAGCATGGGAGTGGAAACTTTTAAAAACTTCAAAATCCTGTATATTCATTCAGGGATTCAAAAAAAATAATGGGGCCAGCCTGCTAGCACAATGGGTGGTAGTGATGCCACCTGCCGCGCTGATGACCTGTGTTTGGAAGCGAGCACAGTGCGTAAGAGGGTCGGCCGGAGTGAAAGGTGGATGAGTGTCCCATGGATTGTTCTCCTCCTCTGTGGGGGGGGGAGGGTTGTGGTTTCCTAGCATGCATGTCCATGCCTCCTGGGGAAAACCAAGGAGAAAACCCCAGGGCATAGAGCACTGTGAAGCCCCTGGACTACCTCCTGAATGACCCCCCAGGTGTAAGCCTCGGCTGGGGCCTCTGGTGGATTTTGATCTCTCCCCTCAGGGAACCCCACTGTAGAGGGAAAGCTATGAGCCACTCAGTCCGGGCAGACTGGGGGGATGCTGAAAGGTCAAGTCCAGGCATTGATGAGGGGGTACATCCCCTGTCCAAAGTCTGGGCGATAAAGAAAGCTAAAAAAAAAAACCTAGAAATAATGGGTTTATTGATGTACTACCAGAAACACAGTATTGCTGGGGGGGGGGGATTATATGGTGACTAACAAATCCTGCTGCTTCAATTATGTTAAAATGTTTCACTTAATGTGCAGCTCTCCTGTATCAAATTTCTTGCCCATAAAATGCTTCCCAGCTCACCTCTGCAGCTATGGAGGGGGCAGGTGGTTAAACAAAACACACTTTTCTACCAATGACTGTCCATTTAGCCCATCCGTGGTGACAGCTGACAGTCCGCACTCCGGCCCTGCAGTACAAACAAATCTTGCTCAAGCTCTATCATGCCTAACCTTGGCGACTGCTGAGAAGCAAAATACAGCGAGCAGAAGGTAAAGGGATTACCCTGGGACAACACAATTATCTGAGTAGCACGTCATCTGCTAGAACATTGTTCTGTTTGATGAGTCAACACCAATTCTGCTTGAATTTTAATGTTTAAACGTGTGAAAGAAAAGGCCAGAGAATTTGATGCTAAATAGGCCCTTTGCAACTAAGAGGACAGGAAAAATTACTCACTGCCTTTTGCAGTGTGTAGTACTTTTTTTTTTTTCTTATTTGATGAAAAGAGTTTGAGAGCCGTTCAAATCCCAGCCCTACCGTTCATCAAGGGTGCCGGTTTGTTGATCCAACTGCATTCAGAAAGAGGGAGTTTGACTCATTAATTGAATCACTGAATTATTTTTCTTTGCTGCTTTGACAGTTGTAATGGATAGACAATTAGGAATTACTTTAGTAGTAGTAGTTCATCATATTATACAGAAAATTTGCTTTTATTGTGTGAACTCAGACTCTGATTTTATTCACAATTGTAAAATCTTGTGACCTTATTGTTATTTAATATATACAAGTTTTTTTAAACCTCAATAAAAACTTTATTCACAAAAAAATCTCATAATACATTCCTTCCCATACAGTATTCTCTCTGTCATGTATGGATAATACATTTTTTTCCATATGGAAACAGTGACATTCAAACATTATTGTGATGTCAGGCTCTGATATTAACATTGAATGAATGGCACATTAAGGAATTACAAGACTGAGCATTCATGAAATTCTTCTTGGAAATGTTAGTTGGCTTTTATCGCAATCATCAATTACAGAGAAAGTTGACTCACACTCAACAAGTATAAAAATATTACAGTCACAAAAATAAAATACAGAGGCCTGGATATTCAGGCTGTGGTGCAAGCCTGGGCGCAGCGCAAATGGGCTGCGCAGGGGCATTGACAGGGTGATATTCAAAGGAGCTGCGCCATGGCACAGCATCATTGAATATCGCACCCTGGCCACCCGCAGTGCACATGGTGCAGTGGCACTGCCCCAGAGCAAGTGGCCAGAGTGGAGCAGGTGGATGCACTAGCACAAGTTCCATTGCGCTAGGCGCAACAACTGCGATATTCAAAAGTGCACATGTAAATGGAGCCATAATGTATGCAGGGCACAAATGTGGCCATTTGCATGTCATTATGGCCCCATTTGCATGCAGGTGCACCAATCCTCGGTGACTTGCGCCTGGCGCCCTGCCAGGCTGCAGCTGTCGGGGACCGATGCCCCCTGCACAAGCAGCAACATGCACCGACGCCCGATCGTGGGCATATGAACACCATGTGAACGTCCAATATCTCTGGTGGTCCAGTGGACCGCTTGCAGCTCGATCGCAGGCATATGTTTTAATTTGAAAGTCCAATATCCCTGGGTCCAGTGGACATCACAGCGATCGCGGGCATCAGTAAACTGTTAATGCCACAGCAAAGCCGAACCCCTAAGTGGTCTAAGCGGTACCCCCCACCCACTGGGCCCTCTTCGCCTCGCTCCCCGGTCAGCGGCGGGCGGCAGCTCCCCACCCACTTGCCAGCCCCGCTACCTCTACCGACTGACACCATCATGGTGGGGCTATATGCCCATTGGTCCACAGCATGGGCCAATGGGCATGCACATACCGGTACTAAGTCAGATATGTGAATGGATCCATTCACATATCGGACTGTGTAGTACAGCATGGACTGCACACCCATTGGCTCATGCTGTGGACCAATGGGCATACAGCCCTACCATACGTGTCAGTCAGTGGAAGCAAGCAGGTGGGAGCTGCCACCCGCTGCTGACCGTGGGGGAGCGGGTGGTGGCCTAGTGGGCGGTGGGGAGGGGTACGCTAGACTGCCAGGGTTGGGTTGCTGTGGCATTATGTTTTACTGACGCCTGCGATCGGGCTGCGAGCGGTCCACTGGACCACCAGGGATATTGAACTTTTAAATTAATACATGTGCCCATGATCAACTGCAAGTGGTCCACTGGACCACCAGGGATATTGGACTTTTAAATTAATACATATGCCTGCGATCGGGCTGCGAACAGTCCACTGGACCACCATGGATATTGGACTATCCTTTTACTACATATGCCCGCGATAGGGCATGGGGGGCACCGCCACGAAGGTGCAGCCGGAGCTCGGGTGGCCACCCACAGGTGGCAGCTGCCATGTTGCACCCTGCAATACGGCAGCTCACCTGTGGTGGCCAGCTGTTGCTCCTTTTTGGCTCACCTGGCGCAGGGCTGAGGGTAGGTTGTGCATGCATGGCTCAGCACACATACCGGCTGATATCGGGATGCAGAGTATGCATGGGCACACCCCACCTGCGCCAGACACATTACTGATGTGCTCCGGGCGATCGGGATTTGTGCCAGGCTCAATCCCCGTTTGAATATTGTGCTGGGGCACATCAGTGGGTTGCGCATGGTGTAACAGTGTTGCGCCATGTGCAACCCTTCTGAATATCTGGGCCAGTAAGTATACTTTATTTTTTTACCAATCTACTTGAATTCATGTGTTACACAGAGGATAATGGATGAAGATTCATCAGCAACCACGCTGTAATCACTTCGAGAGGTTACCATGACAACTTTGTAAACCTTGAGAGCAAACCCATTATATTTTATAGTGTATGGGGTAAACACAATTAAATGAGCACCATCTGAATGAAAAGAGCCCTTACTTTGTAGTTTCCCCAATGCCACCACTTTCCATAAGGGCCAGCTCTAACCGCCATGGCCATTCTTTCTGAGCCACTATTTAAAATGCGTGCATGCACAGATCATTGCAGGTGATAATCCCATCACTATGATTCATGCAGGAGGGGTTTATAACCCCTGACATCATAGTGGTGGGATTACAAGAAAGTGATCTTGCCACCTTTTAGTGGTAATAAATGCTTACTATACATTATATAGAGGATAGTGTATGATCACTCATACTCAACTATATTTTTTCACTCAAGAGGTTTCCTTGGTCACTGCAGACCTCGAGAGCACAACGTACAACTTTGGATAGGTAGTGAATTAGTGGAAGCCATTTTTCCAGTCATCCTCACAGAGGATGATGTTCCCGGTCAATGCAACTATTAATTCTGTGAGTACAACTCTGAGACTACAGTTCTTGACTGCTGGTAAATGGAGGTTCCCTATGTTCCACTGACTGAGAAGAGAAAAGTTACTGTCTGCAGTGCTGGGCACAGTTTCTAGTTAAAGCCCATCCCATCATGGGCTCTTCAGCACTTTTTACCCTAAGGGACACTGTTTGATGTCAGGATGCTTGCAAGTGAACTGCGGTACCAGCAAGTACCTATACCCAACTGTGGCTGAGAAATTGTTTTAAACTGCTGACCTCCGGGTATGTACATTTAAGGAGTAGATTCCCTAATGGAGCACTTCACACTTACAGGATAGTGAGGAAGAAGATGGGGTAGAGAGGTTGAGGAAAATCTGAGTGAAAATGAACTGATTAGATGGGACTGATTTGCCTTGCTGATTAACTGAACTGCTGATGAATTGAAATGTTAAATTAAATAAATCAGATGCTGCTTGGCTCTGCTTCTGATGTGGGCATTTGCTGGATTTTGAGTTGACGTGTATTTGAGTGCTCCCTCCAGTCTCCCAGCCCATGGTCTCACATACCAAACCCTCTGATAATTCTAGCCAGCCACTTCACAGGGGAATTCACTGTAGCGCCAAGACACTGGGTGTAGGCTACAAAGGACTGTGATTGTGTGTGTGTGTGTGTGTGTGTGTGTGTGTGTGTGTGTGTCTGTGTGTAACACTAATTGTATATACATGAACATGTGACTTCTTTGACTTATGGGGAAGCGAGGTGACGACTGCATGGATGGATGCAGGTGTGTGTGTGTGAGTGAGACTACGGGTATGTGTATGAGCATGTGAGTGTGTTGCTGTCAGGGTAAAAAGCCCTAGGCCACATAGCCCTTTTACAGGCTTGACCCGGGTACATAACAGGACATATATATGTCTGCATGAGGGTGTGTGACTTCTTGGATGTATGTGGGTACATGCATGGGTGTGTGACTGCTCAGGTGCATATGTGTGTGTGTGTTTATGTATGTGTGTGTCTGCTTGGATGTATAAGGGTGTGTGGGTGGGTCTGCTTGGATGTATAAGGGTGTGTGGGTGGGTGACTGCTCAAGTGTGTGAGCCGTGTGAGTGTGCACGTCTGCTTGGTCTGGGTGGATGTACTGTATGGGCATGGCTGCTCACATGTATGGGAATATATATGTGTGTGTGCAGGCTTGTGTGTGTGCACGCATGTTTGTGTGTTAGAAGCAGGATCCCTACTGAAAATAAGATCTTTCCAGCTGAGCAAAGTAAGTAAATCTGTAAAACAAATCCACTGACCTTCCAATGCCTGACCTTAATTGGCTGCTGGGCACTTCAAAACCTGAACCATTAAACTTAAGGACGCTACCAAGACTAAACTAACAATTTGGGCCGAGGCGTTACAAATCATAAAGAAAAAAAAATCACATCAGGAGTTTCAGAGAAGGGCTCTCTGAATAGTTTCAGAATACTGTGCTTTTTTCTATTCAAAAGGGCTCTGCTCCAACACACACACACACACACACACACACACACACCAGTTGCTTAGAGACTGCATAGTCTTGCAGCTAGTTCTCAGTACTGGGAACCAGGAGAGTTCAAATCCCACTCTAGCCAATTTACTCAGTGTGTGACCCTGAGCAAGTTACTTAAGAAAGCCTGGTCATCTCAGGAGACAATTTGAAAAAGCATCATTTTTAGGCACATTTCAGCCCTTTAACTTCCTTGGTCAGTATTTAGCTTTCTCCTTTTTCTTCTTACTCTCCACATCATCACAAAACTAGGATCTCTGTCCCCCAAGGGTTCTTTTTTTGTAACTTTATGTTTATTCATTTATATAATGAACATACATAAAAAAGACGTTTGATTTCAGGTATAGGATGCAATACATACATTATTATGGTAGGTAATACAAAGCCCATCACTCAGTGGCACAACACTGTAGGGATTATAAAATATCTCGTTAAATATCCATTTTATGTATACAGGACTATCCTATACAGCAAGACCGTGGATGACCAATCTGGAGTTGTTAAATCAAAAGTCCAAGTAGAATCCTTTCTATAGATGGGCAAATTGTCTGAAAACCAAGCCCTGAGTCCATGTCTAAAGAAAATACAGAGAAAGCAAACCCTTTCAGTAAACAGAGATACATCCTAGGACATGCCTCAACTATCCCATAACAAGACTAAGAAACATATTATTATAACAGGAAATGCAACTGCTGTAAGAGTAAAACTATGCAACATTATATAATAACATTATGGAGGTAGTGATTGTACACAAATGCCTTTCTTCACCACAAAATGGCTGCATAATAAAATTATACAACGTGCCAAGTGTATTGCAGTAGCGTATACCAGCAAGGAACTGCAGGACAGAACTAAAAGAGCCCGCAACAATATACAAATTGTAATGATTAAAGAATGTATGAAAATACAGATCAAAAAGAGTTAAATGCCCTGGGCATTCATATTACAGCTGACCTATGTAGAAAAGCTGCCAAACTAGTGGAAAGTGGAATCATAATGTATTACGATACAATCAGTCATGTTTCTACAGGATCCTCCTCTGAGTCGTCTGCGTGGAGAGGAACTGTGAAGTCTTTACGGATAGCCTTCAGCTTTCAAGCAGCATCAGCAGGATCATTATAAAGAAATACTTTTCCAGTGTGGTCACCTAGTCCCTTAGGGTTACTAGAATCCCATCAGTGTTAGACTAGGAAGGTAGTGGGCAGCTGGTAGAGAGTGTATTAGAAGCTCCTACAGATGTAATCATTGTTTACTCAGCAGGGCTGGGGAGAGAATGGATTATGTCATTTAGAACTCTCACAGCCACCTGAACCACTTTGGAATCAGCTGCCTGGGGACAGTTTAGAATGTTGAGATGAGTGCAGTTCAGTCAATAGCAGTCCGAGGACAATCTGTGTGAGCAGCAGTGTTCTGAGTGTAGAGGTGCCTGCCAGCCTGTCCTGAGGCTGGGTGAAAGACCACTGGTTGGTTTTCTCACCCTAGTGAGTGAAATAGCAGCAGTGCTGCAGGAAGTGGTGGAGACCTGTAATTCCAGGACCCCAGTGGGTCATTCCTGACAGAGAGAATAGGACTGAGAAGTTCAGTGTGTTCAGGGGGTGATCCCCTGAGAGACCAGAAGAGTGTTCAGCTGCCCAGAGAAGAGACCAAGAGGGTCTTGTGGGAAAGCTATGGAAACACAACAGGGAGAAGTGTGTTTTCTCCACCGGTCTGATGTCTGTAACAAGGAACAAATAAAACCATGAGTACAGAAACAGAGAATAGTTTCAGAGGGAGTTGTCTGGTGGTATATGTGCCCAGAGATAGGGCTAGATAGCACCACTCAGGGCCCCTGTATCACCACAAAAATGTGCTGACTGTGAAGATGTAAATGTGTGGATGCCTTTAGCAATCCGGTGAGATTGAAGGTTCCCAATTTGTGTAACCCCAAAGGGATGGCGGAGGCTGGCTGGGGCTAGGGTTGGTGGATCCTCACCTGAAATTCCAGTCAGGGCTAACTGGTCACCGGAAGGGCACACGTTTACCCTGAGGATGTTAACTAAACCCATCAGGTCAGGAGGATGTAATATTTTGAAGTGTGTGGCAACCCCCAAGTAATAGACACTTACAGAGAGAAAAGAAATGTTGAATGTGAAGTGTGTGGCAACCCCCACGTAACAGACACTTTTGGGAAAAGGATGTCCTTGTAGATCCCTAGTACAGAGGCATGGACTGGTCATAGTTTGTGACAGAGAAGAATGTGCAAAACCCAAGAAATGTGTTGTTCTGGAAAAGAAGAACTTGTGTGATCCTGTGGTGTACAGTCTCAAACCTGGGGGACCACCCCATTCTGTTTTTCCATCTATGTCAGAATAAAACCATACTGTACAATCCCTTCTCCAGTAGTGGACATTCCATCTGCGCTTCCCAGTGTGAACTTGTTTCTGGGCCCCCTCAGAAGTTAGACATAGCATAGCCCTAATACCTCTCTCCCAGAACTCAGTGTAAATATAAAATGTTATTTTGTGCTCTAACCCCCTGCTCTCTTAGATGCAGAGCCAGGTATTTGCCCCAGTGCCAGGGGTGATGCCTATTGTATGCCAACTTGTGGTTTGTTGACTTGTCTGTGTACAAGTTAGGAGGAGTCCTAGTTGCAAGACGCTGCTCTTGGCTGGGGTAAGGGTTGCACCAGCATAAGAAATTTTGGGTCGTGCCAGTAGTTGGAGGGCATGGTTGATGCCCAGTTCCCTTAAACCAGCCTGCACAGCATCGAATCCATGCCGCCGCATGTGAGTGGCGTAGCTCAGGTCAGGGAAGCAATACAAGGTAGTACCATCCTGTATGTATAAGAGACTTGTATTTCTTTGCCTTTTATAAAAGCAAGTCTCATACATGCACCCCTGGAGTAGTAATCAGGAAAGTACGAGGGAGCTCAGGGTTGCTAGGCTTATGACAGGGTGTTATGCGGTAAACCCGGAGAATGAGTTGATCAGAGGGCACTTGAAACAAGTCTGAAATGAGCCCTTACATAAATCCTAAAGGGTCAGTGCCTTCAAGTCCTTCAGGCACACCAAGAAAATGAAGGTTGGATGCATGAGCTCCATTTTCTAAATACTCCAACCATTACTGGAGTAACTTATTTTCTTTCAGCACCCCATACACAGCCATAGAGGCTTTAATGATGGTGTCCTTAACTGTAGCCTGTTGTGTTTCAAGGGTGGCAACTTTAGATTCAACTTGGGTTAAGCGAGCATTATAGGTGTCCACCTTTTTATCTAATTGCTGTACAGCCCCAAAAATGGTGCAAACAGCGGCCGCCAGATCCCCAGACTGTCTGCCTGGTGATCCAGTGCCTGTAGCTCTGCTGGAAGAGGGTGCAGATCTTTTTCCTTTCCCTGGAACTTCCGAAGGATCATGCTTGGTTCGTCCCATATTGTGAGCTGCTTCCAGCTTTGCAGGATTGGGGTAAATGGTAAGTACTCACAATTGTATTGGTAAAGAAAGATAAGAAAATCAAAGAATAGTAGTTTTAATCAATTTCAGTTGCAAAAGCTGACAGCCACGTTAGGAGCGTCTACTCATGTCGGCTGCTGGCCACACTCACCCCATCCCCTAGGGTTTATCTGCTCTGTCTGCATGTCTGCACCCAACATCATAATCCAATACTTGTGATATCATATTCTGATGCCAAAAAAGGATTATGATGTCGGGCATAGACAAGCAGCCAGAGAGGGGGGGAGATTAAGAGGCGGGGCCTATGGGGATCAGCTTAAGGCCCTGAATATATACTCAGTGGAGACCAGAAGGGAGTGAGGTGATATAATCAAGAGGGGAATATGACTGGGGAGTTTAGAGAGATTGGGAGAAGTCTTAGGCAGGTAGTGCACTAAGTGGTTTTTGCTGAGGGGCTCCTGTCCATGACAGGGGGGAGGATAGGGTTCTCTGCACCAGGAGCTTCAACTCATGGTTGAAGGAATGGTGCAGAGAGAGAAGGGCTTCAGCTGTATTGGGGACTGGGGAAAAACCTGGAGGGATAAGGACCTATACAGGGGTGATGGCCCGCATATATCTGGAAGGGGAACCACAGTCCTCAGTGGACAGTTTAAATGTTACTTTGATGAACATTTAAACCAGCTGAGGGTGGTGGCAGAAGGAATCAGGGAGGCATTAACCCCCCCCCGCAGACTGAAGTAGGGTGCAAAATAATAAAACAAGCAGAGTGGTAGAAATGAAAGGGGATGGGAACACAAGCAGTAAAATGTGAAGGGGGGGACAAAAAGAAAATAAAGGGGGTAGCAGGCAGAGTGGTAACAACCTATAGATGGCCATGTTTGCAAATGCAAGAAATCAAGGAAATAAACTTCCGGACCTAGAGGCCATCATAGCAGAGGCAGACCTGGATATTGTGGCCATTACTGAATCATGGTACACTGACAGCCAAGACTGGGACATGGCCATACCAGGCTATACTCAGTTCAAGAAAGACAGAGTGGGAAGAAAGGGAGGAGGGGTGGTGCTTTATGTAAGGGAAGGCATAAAAGTGATGGAGATACAGGGAATCCTGGGGGGGGAGTGGAGGTATTGTGGGTCAACTTGGAGATGGTAAACTAAGTCACTAGCCAAGGAGGGGAGGTACTGATAAGAAGCAGGGAATTCTCAGCCTCCCCCCAAAAAACAGGGTAGTTAGCGAGGTGCACACCAAGGTAGAGAGGTCTATAGGGAGCAGGACAGGGGTAAATGGAGGAAAAGGCAAAGGCAGTAAGGGAGGAGATTGGGCTAAAATGGGTAAGGCCATCAAAAAATGGAGGGTGATGAGTACCAATGCCCGGAGTCTGGGTAACAAGCTTCCTGAACTAGTGGCCTTGATGGAAGAGGGACACCTGGATAGTGTGGCAGTCACAGAAACATGGTACATGGAGAACCATGACTGGGATGCCAACACACCAGGATACACAATCTACAGGAGGGACAGGGAGGGTAAAAGAGGAGGAGGAGTAGCTCTCTATGTAAGGGTAGGGACCAAAGCAATGGAATTAAACTGTAAATGGGGAGGAGAAGAGGCACTGTGGGTCACAGGAAATGGCACCACAATCCGCACGGGCTTGTATACAGACCCTGGTCTCAGAGGGAGGAAATGGAGAAGGAAATGATAGAAGGCATCCTTAGAATGGCAGAAAAAGGGGAGATATTGTTAATGGGGGACCTGAATATGCCAGATGTTAACTGGAGCACATTTGCTGCTGTCACATCCAAGAGAAGGGTCATTCTTGATGCCCTACAGGGGGCATGCCTTAGACAGTTAGTGTTGGAACCCACTTGAGAGGAAGCAGTCTTAGACCTGGTACTCTCAAACAGGGACGGAGAGAGGATCACAGATTTAGAAGTGAATAGCCATCTGGGAACAAGCGACCACCGAACAGTGTGGTTCACAATAAACACAGCCGTAGAGCCAAGCCATAGAAAAGTGAGGGTACTGGACTTTAGGAGGGTTGACTTTGACAAAATGGGAGAGTGCCTAAGGAATGCACTAGCAAATGGGCAGGAAGGAGGGGTGGAAGAACAATGGGTAAAAATCAAAACTACCATCACAGAAGCAACAAGCCTTTGTGTGATTCAAATAAATAAAACAAAATGAAGTAAAAAAACACTATGGTTCTCAAAAGAGGTGGTGGGGAAGGTTAGGGAGAAAAAGCATTCAGGAAGTATAAGGAGTCACAAAAGGAGCAGGACAGAGAACTGTATCAGTTAAAGAAAAAGGAAGCAGGGAAGGCAGTCAGAATAGTGAAGGCCCAAACCGAGGAAAAGATAGCCAACTCAGTTAAGAAGGGGGATAAAACCTTTTATAGAAACATAGAAACATAGAAGTTGACAGCAGATAAGGACCACAAGGCCCATCCAGTCTGCCCATTTCTTTTTCTGCCTTATGAATGTGCCATCGGCCTTTGCTCTGTCAATGGCCTATCTATTCATACTCATCTGTACTGCTCCCTTATGCCTATCCCATGCCTGTTTGAAGCCCTGCACTGTATTCATATCCACCACTTCCAGAGGTAGGCCATTCCATGCATCTACCACCCTTTCTGTGAAAAAGAACTTCCTCACATTACCCCTTAATCGGTCTCCCTCTAATCTCATGCTGTGTCCTCTTGTCTTGCTATTTTTCTTATACTGAAACATGTTAGACTCTTTCACCTTGTTGATGCCCTTAAGGTGTTTGAATATTTCGATCATATCACCTCTCTCCCTCCTTTGCTCTAGGATATACATATTGAGCTTCGTTAATCTATCCTCATATGTGTTCTGATGCAGTCACTGCACCATTTTGGTTGCCCTTCTCTGGACTGCCTCAATTTGGTTAATGTCCTTGTGAAGGTGTGGGCTCCAGTACTGTACACAGTACTACAGATGGGGCCTAACCAGTGTCTTGTAAAGAGGGATTATTACCTCCCTCTTCTGACTTGAGATACCCCTACTAATACACACCAACATCCCCCTAGCCTTATCTACTGCTTTAGTGGTCTGCTTGGATGATTTCAGGTCATCAGTGATGATGATGCCCAAGTCTCTTTCTTCCCTTGTGACTGCCAGCAACTCCCCTCCCAGCCTATAGGTGGCTTCAGGGTTTCTCTTCCCTATGTATATGATCTTGCACTTCTTTGTGTTAAACCCCAGTATCCACTCTTCCGACCATTTTGCTAGTTTATCTAGATCTCTTCTCATTCTGCCCATCCCATCTGGATCATCTACTGTGTTGCAGATCTTGGTGTCATCTGCAAACAGACAAACCTTACCCTCCAGTCCATCTGCAATGTCTCTGATGAAGATATTGAAGAGGACTGGCCCCAGGACTGATCCCTGAGGTGCTCCACTTGTGACTTGCATCTCTTCTGACTGTATACCATTTGCCACCACTCTCTGTTTTCTGCCCATCAACCAGTTTGCCACCCAGTTGACCAACTTCTGACCCACCCCAAGACTACCCAGCTTATTAATCAATCTTCTATGTGGAACAGTATCTAAAGCTTTGCTGAATTCAAGGTAGGTGACATCAACTGCTCCCCCTTGGTGCACCACTCTGGTTACCCAGTCAAAGAAATCTATGAGATTAGTTTGACAGGACCTTCCTTTTGTAAACCCATGCTGTCTTGGATCCTGTGCTCCTATGGATTCCAAGTGTTGCACTATCCTTTCCTTAAGGAGTGCCTCCATAATCTTGCCCATTACTGAGGTAAGACTGACTGGTCTGTAGTTCTCTGCCTCCTCCCTGCTACCACTCTTGTGGAGCGGGATCACATGAGCCCTTCTCCAGACTTCTGGGACCTCTCCTGTGCTCAGACTCATTAAAGAGTTCTGATAATGACTCTGCTAGTTCCACCCTTAGCTCCTTTAGTACCCTGGGATGTATGCCATCAGGTTCCATTGCCTTGTCCACCCTGAGCTTATTGAGCTCTTGTAGGACCCTTTCTTTTGTGAAGGGACTAGTGCACACCTCCCTCCCCCCCCCCATGTCCATGGTGCTGAGCTGTGGGCCCTGCCCTACCTTCTCTTCAGTAAATACTGAGCAGAAGTATCTATTTAGAATAGATGTTTTACATGGTCTGCCTCCTCACATGCCCCATTATCCCCTTTGATCTTAGCAATACCCCCTCTGGACTTTCTCCTTTCACTAATGCATCTATAGAAAGTCTTGTCACCTTCTTTTACTGTTTGTGCTATGTTTCCTCGGTTTGGACCTTTGCCTGCCTTACTGCCTTCCCTGCTTCCCTTAGGGAAGTTTGGTATGCCTTCCTATAGGTACATTAGGGAGCAAAGAAAGACCAAGAGAGGGATAGTGAGGCTTAATAAAGAGGAGGGGAGGTGGGCAGAGGGTGACAGTGAAAAGGCAGAGATACTGGATGAATACTTTTGCTCAGTATTCACAAAAGAAGAAGAGGGGGAAGTATCTAAACCAAACAATAGAAGCACTCTGGACAGGGGGGTCGATACCAATCCATTCACAGAAGAAAGGGTCCTGAAAGAACTGCTAAAACTCAAGATGGACAAAACAACAGGGCCTGACAGGATTTACCCCAGAATTCTAAAAGAACTAAGGGTAGAACTAGTGACACCAGTGACTACCCTTTTTAACAAATCATGAGAGGATGGTGTGGTACCTGAGGACTGGAGGAGGGTGGATGTGATTCCCCTTCACAAAAGTGGGAGCAAGGCAGAGGCAGGAAAGTACAGACCTGTTAGTTTGACCTCAGTGGTAGGAAAAATGATGGAATCACTTCTGAAAGAAAGAATTGTTGAGTACCTAGAGGCCAGCAGGGCATTGGACCCAAGGCAGCATGGATTCACAGTGAGGAGGTCATGTCAGATGAATCTAATTGATTTCTTTGACTGGGTGACCAAAGTAGTAGACCAAGGAGGGACTGTGGATATGGCCTACCTAGACTTTAGCAAGGCATTTGACACAGTCTCACACAAAAGATTAATAAATAAGTTAGCCAGCCTGGGAGTGGGTCTCAGGGTGGTAGCCTGGGTAACAAATTGGCTGGACAACAGGACACAGAGGGTAATAGTAAATGGAGTACACTCTGAAGAAAGGGGGATTACAAGTGGGGTACCGCAGGGTTCAGTACTGGGACTGGTCCTCTTTAATGTCTTTATAGGTGACATTGCAGAGGGGTAGGAAGGAAAAGGATGTCTCTTTGCAGATGACACAAAGATCTGCAACAGTGTTGATACACAAGGAGGGATAGAAAGGATGAGAAGGGACTTGGCACGGTAGGAGGAATGGTCAAACATATGGCAGCTTAGATTCAATGCAAAGAAGTGCAAAGTAATGCACCTGGGAAACAAAAACCCAGGGGAAGAATACACAGTGGTGGGGGGGGTACTAACAACAACAAAAATGGAAAGGGACCTGGGGGTAGTCATATCAGATGACCTTACGGTAGGCAAGCAATGTGAAAAGGCAGTAAAGAGGGATGGGGGAATACTGGCATGCATAGGGAGAGGCATCAACAGCAGAAAACAGGAAGTTGTTATCCCTCTCTACAGACAGTTAGTGAGACCCCATCTGGAGTACTGCGTGCAGTTCTGGAGATCCCATTTTCACAAGGACATAGACAGGATGGAGGCAGTCCAGAGGAGGGCAACTAAAATGGTGCTAGGTCTGCACCAGAAGCCTTACGAAGCGAGACTAAAAGAGCTTAATATATATACCCTTGAAGAAAGGAGGGAGAGGGGGGACATGGTAGAAACTTTCAAGTCCTCAAGGGAATAAACAAAGTCCAAGAGGGTAGCATCTTTCAGAAACAGAGATGTGCAAGAACAAAGGGGCACAATTTGAAGATAGAGGGGCATACAGCTCAGGGGCAATGTGAGGAAGTATTTATTTCATGGAGAGGGTGGTGGACGCTGTCACAAATGCACTCCACAGGTCAGGCCCTCTGCTCCCACAGTGCCAACCTCAGAGCGCAATAGTGTGAACAGGTAACAGACAGGGTAACTCTCCTGTCTGCTTTTGGGTCTGAATCACCTTTAGTCTCAAGTTCTGGGGGGATTCAAACTGTAAACCTTATGCTAGTGTACCCAAATGACAGGCTCAGATAATATTCTCTTTGGGGGATGCAATATATCTTTCACCTAAGGGCACCTAACCAGGTATCCAAATGAACCCTTAAAACTCTATAAGAGACCTTAGGTATATTCTTACCTTTTACCAAGCTTAGTAACACCATCAAGCCCTTGAACAGTTGTCAGACTTAATATCCGTTCAGCAATAACATGCAAAAAATGACTGAGGAGACCCAGGCAGTATCTTAAAGAAAATATTCACTAAAAATGGATAAAAAACAGTAAGATAAAATACAGAACAAGTATCAAAAAGCATCACAATCACATAAAAGAACAAGGGAAAAGTACAAAACAAAAAACTCCTACCACAATACATTTAGGCCTTTGCTGTCTAAGGTATTACCTGTAGAAGCGCTTAAGTTATATCAGAGAACTGTTTTCTCTCAGAGTCCCAAAATAATATGACATACATTTCAGACAAAAGTATCAGTTTAAACTCTGAGTCTCCACACCCCTTCTGTGAGGCATCTAGCTCCTCCTTTTTGAATATAAAATTACAAACATGATTTCGTACCAGGAGGTGTGTTAAATAATGTTAACATCAGCAAAAACCCATTTCCCAAATTGAGTCTTTGATCAACCAGTTCCTTTGAGGTTTACAATCCTGCAGTCCATCACACAGGTGTGAGACAGCCAACAGGAATCAGCTAAATGACGTCCTTTCCTGATGTAATAAAATTTGTATTTATGTTCTAACTTCAAAAGCAGCAGCAGGTGATGAGGGCCATAAACTGTCTCTCTAGAAGGATGTTCCAATTAACTGTTTCCTTCTGTTCTGTTTAATTACATCCTTGTTTTCAGTTGCTGACACCATGTAATTTAAATGGCCAAATCTCACAGGCTGACATTTCAAACATTGACCATTTATTTATAATACCAATATCATACAATAATCAGAACCAGCTGGCCAAGTGTCACAGATGCGTGGAATGGCCTTCCTGAGCAGACTGTGGGGTCAAAAACAGTGGGGGAATTCAAGAATGCATGGGACTTAGCCAGCCCAGTGGCGCTAAGGGTTAAGGCTCTAGATGCCTCACCTCGTGCCATGCTGACAACCCGGGTTCGGGAACGAGCCCGGGAAGTTGGGGGTCAGCAGGAGGGGGTAGGGATGAAGTATCTGTGAGACAGATCTCCCTACCTGGGGGAGGGAATAGGGATAGCGTCGCTCCTGGGCAACCCCTGGCGATGGCCGGGTGTAGCCAGAAATGCACGCTACGCAACTGATGGCAAAAAAAAAGGGGTATGGAGCTCAGCGGATGCTGGTCTTCATTGTATTACTGAGCTCCATGAGGGGGGACAGAACAAAGCTAGAAAAGCCACCCACACCATCGGTGAGATGACGGTGGCCCCGGTGGATTTAGCCCACATCCCAAATGCGCGCCCAGGATCTCTCTCCATGGGCCGCCCCAACGACAAGCAGGTAGACACCTCACACTTAGGAGCCAGCCACCGAGGGAGGGCGGAATCAGCCCCAGAGATGGCACCGGGGGTCGGGCCTGCCTGTAGTCATTCGGGGAGGAGGCGATCAGGGGAGAAGCGGGAGTTCAGGCTGGGAGTAGGGCGGACTCCGAGAGGCACTCTGAAGGATGCCCGAAGCGTGGTGAATAAATAAAGTAAAAAAAAAAAAAAAAAAAGAATGCATGGGACAGACATAAGGCAACTATAGTGGGGGGTAGGAGGAAGTCGGCCATTGGTTAACTAGGATCTGCAGCTTATCCAATAGGCAGGCAAATGGGCAGACTAGGTGGGCCAAGCGGTCCTTATCTGCCATCAAATTCTATGTTTCTATGGTAGCAACTCAGGATGCGCAGGATCTCAATATTCTAAAAAAGCTAAGAAAGTATTTGCCACTGAAAAATATCCGACATTCTGTGGAAATGCTTTACACAGAAATGCCATATGCAGGTTAATATCTGAAAACCTAGTACATCCTGGAGTGATTGGGGTAAAAGGTTACTGACAGTCTCTTGTTCCTGGGATCCTAACATGAAATTATCAGTACCTCATGTATTGTCAGAGTGTCACAAATTGAAGGAAGAAAGGCAGAAATGGATACAGCCATTTTAGTAAAGAAATGAAAAAGTTAGATATTAAGGAAAAAACAATTATACCGCTTTCAACAGATTCTGAAGCAATTTTATTTGCAGTGGGGCATTTTGCACAAAAAAGTGATAAAGGCTTTACAAATAAACTTAAGAGGATATGAATATATGCTTTTTATGGAAAACAAGGACGTTTCAAGGTTACTGGACTTAAGGTTAAAACTAAGAATGTATATTTACTGTACCTCCCCCATTCTTTTCCTTTCCTTTGGAAAAATATATGTGTAAATTTCATCTAGAGACATGGGCATACAGTTGAATGTTTTAGATGCAAACTGATGTATTTTAGGTGAGATTTGCTGATTGTAAAATGTTAATGTTATTTTTAAATACCGTGCATGAGCCAGTTTTATCTACATACTCAGTAAATAAACTTGAACTTGAAACTCTGTGCAAAGCAAGTGAGCAAAAGCAAGAGGAAAAAATAGACCTCTGGTTCTTGAAAGAAGTGGCTGAAAAGGTAAAGATGAGAAGAGTAGCATTCAGAAGGTATGAAGAGATGCAGAGGGAAGAGGAAAGGGAGGTGTATCAGGAGAAACAGAGGGATGAAGTGAATGCGGTAAGGAGCACGAAGGTGCAAACTGAGGAGAAAATAGCCCAGTCGGTAACAAAAGGGAGCAAGACAATTATTTAGTGAGGACTTCCTGTGATGTCATGAGGAGGCCTGCAGCCTGAATTTTGAATTCCACTCCCTCGCTGAGGAAAAAACCCTAATAATTAAACTCTGGCAACTTCAATTACTTACCACTAGTGCAGCTGGGGTTCAACATTCATATGGTAAAATCGGTAGGCAGAAAGGAGTAGCCACGGAGATGAATGCCACTAGATGTTTGAATGGTGATGTCATCAGAGCACCACTGACTAGCCTGCCTGCCCAGGCCGCGCTGCAACTGCTACAGCTGCAACAGAGCAATCTGGGAGACCGTGACAGAGTCTGACAAGAATTAATGGCATTCAGGGTTGATATGAATAACTCCATGGCAGAAATAAAGGGAGCCACTAGTAGACTGACAGAGCGAGCTGACATTATGGGCACAAGGCTTCAGGAGGTGGATGGCTGTCTCATAATGCAAGAAAAGGCTGAAATGGCTAAAGGTTAGAGGCTCAGGTATCACATATAGCTACCTGATGGACATAAAAGACCCATTCACCTCAGATACCAGAACCAAATGGGAAAAGGACCTAAACACAAAAATATCCACAGAGTCCTGGTCCAAGTTATGGTCAACAGCATATAGTGCCTGCAGAAATGTTCAAGCCCATGTATTTCAGTTTAAAATGCTGCACTATTAATACTATATAGCCCAGAAAGACTGGGAATCCATGGGCCTGTTGAAAGATGAGTTTTGTTGGAGGTGTAATAATATGCATGTGTTTCTTGGTCATATGCTCTGGGATTGTCCTAGTATACCACCTACCTGTAAGATGGTTTGTAATGTTTGCTGAAATGTTGTTTCTTTTAATTTACCATTTAGTCCAGAGCGGAAGCGCCATGTTTCATCAATAGTACATCTGCCGACATCCTGCACAGCGACGGCGCAATGCCAACACTTGGTATTGTGCTGTCTCTAAACAAAGTGTTTTTTTGTGGGGGGCTCTGCCCCACGCATCCCCCACATTTAAATATAATCAACTCCAGGTCGGAGTTGTTTCGGGTATGGGGGCAAAACACAGTGAGAAGCTGCATTGGTGAACCGCACATCATTACAGCGAGTTTCGGGGAGGCAGTATAGCGTAGTGGTTAAGGGCACTGAGCTGCAAACATGGAGACCTGGGTTTGAATCCCATCAGCCTCCATTCGCATACTGTGTGACCCTGAGCAAGTCACTTAACTTCCTTGTGCTCCCAGGTCGCACCTGGAAACTAGCTCTGGCTTAGTGTGCCTTTCCTGGTAAAACAATTTCCCCCCTTTCCTTTCCCTGTAATGGTCTTTTTTCAGCTTTCGTGGTGTTGGTGTCACTGTACTGTGGCCCACCAGTCCAGGACTACAGATACTAGGTGACACTATGTTCATTCCCACAGCTAATTTTCACCAAAAAAAACATGGATTCTCGTAGCCTCACTGTGTCTGAAGAGATTCATTCTAAGCAATTGGAAATGTAAGGAACCTACTCTAATGGAAGATTGGTGGCATAATATGGATTCACTTGCCCAAAATGAATGAACAAGCTACTCATTTTTAGACAAACTTGATCTGTTTAACAAGATATGGACTCCTTTTATGGTTCTCCTAAAATCTGGATAATAGAAAACTCTCTGTAACAAATTATTATGAAATCACTATTGATTTGTTAATTATTTATTAACAGAATCATTTGTAATGCTGTTTGATGTTTTTCCAGATAACTTGCATTATGTAAGCTGAAAATTAATTTAAAAAATGAAAAACAGATTAGCCGAGATGCAGGCCCAGATGGAGGAAAGGCAGAGGGATGCTGAGAATAGGGCATGCAGGAAAAATATACAAATTTATGGACTGCCAGAAAATACTACAGGCCAGAACTTAGGAAAATTCCTAGATGCTTTTCTCAGAACAGCCCTTGAATGCTGCAGACTTTAAATTAAACATTGAAAGGACCTAAAGGGCATTGAGTTCCAAGCTTCGCTCACCAGCAGCATGTCCTGGTCCATTATCGTCAGTTTCTGCAGCTGAGCTCTGGAAGAACAGGCACTGCAGGCAGCCTGGTGAGAAAAAGGCAGTATTTTATGTTACACAATACCTTTTTTTGATAATGATTACTCAGCTGCCTATTATGAAACACTGCAGGGAGTACATCCCCATCATTCAGGCCCTGAGGAAAAAGCAAATAAAATTAATTTCATTTCATTTTTATTTTTTATACTGGAAGGCAAGTGAGCATAACTGCCCATTTTCACAAATGTCCAGTCAGCATAACACATAGCATGGAGTAAGAAACTTAACAATGGAGATAATAAACTAAAAGTTCAAATAATAGTATATATAACTTCATCGAAGAAGATCACAGAAGAGGTATGAAATGAGTGTAGGGAAGTAATAGGTGCAGGAACACACAAACTTCTCAATGACGTAATGTTTGAGGTTGTTTTTGAAGGCTCCTAGGGATCAGAATTGAACAAGGGAGGAAGGGAGGCTGTTAAAGCATCTAGTACCCCTGGAGGAGAGGGAGTAAAGTCTGTGGGTGATGTGGAAGAAAGGAGTGGTTGGAGGAGGTTCTGGTGGTGCGAACCCCAGTTGGCCTCTGGAAGTAGGAAGTGATGCTGCTGAGAACTAGACTCCTGAGAACTTTATAGAAAAGGGTCAGGAGTTTGAAGTTAATTAATTCTATCTTTGAGGGATAGCCAATTTGTAGCCTTATAGTCGTGGCAGTGGTGAGTGCTTCTGGAGAGTCCAGTGACAAACCTGATGATGCTGTGGTATGTGGTTCTTAACCTACTGAGAGTCTTAAGGGATGGGGTGGAGCAGTAGATAAGAGAGCCATAGTCCAGGAATGGAAGCAGGAAACTGTTTGCTGCAAGTGCACAAGCTTCAGGGATGAGAAACTTATTGATTATATATAACATTCCAAGCCTTTGGGGAATTTCCTTGATAAGCTGGGTGGTGTGGTATTTGTAGAAGAGGTGGCAGTCTAGGTAGATGCCAAGGTACTTAAATTAATTTACTTTCTCAATACAGTTGCCATTGTTATCCTTGCATGTGAAGCAAAAATCTGCACTTTTCTGGAGCCAGAGAAGAACATGGATTTTGTTTTTTTGGTACTGAGGAGCAGACTGTGAGTGGAGAACCAGGAGTACAGCTCACTGAAATCATGCTGGAGTTTGTTCAGGATAGCTGTGGGGCACCTATTTTTACAGAGCAGAGCTGCATTGTCAGCATAAAGGATTAACTCGATGTGGGTGCAGAGCATGGGGAAGGAATTAATGGTAAGGCAGAAAAGCAATGGGCCCAGTACGGAGCCCTGAGGGATGCCACATTTAATGTGATGGACATCAGAGTATTGTCCTTCAATCATGCCACTGAGGTAGTTCTGAAACCAACTTAAGATTTCCTTAGAGAAGTGGAGTTGGAAAAGAGTTTTGAGGAGTATGTGGTGATCGACAGAATCAAAGGCCTTGGTGAGGTTCAAGAAAACAGTGCCGCCGCTGCAGAGCCCTTTGACATTGGCCTTGTCAATAAAGTTAATGAGTCTAACCAGGGTAGTCTCTTTGTTATGGCCTGATCTTATTTATTTATTAACATCTCGGAATTACAATCCTTTGAGTTAGAAAACTCCTTTGCAAAGGCTCCACATCAGCCATCACAAGAATTACATATAGCATAGCAACCAATGGGTCAATACAGATTTCAGTACAAATACAGAGTTCAGTACAAGTATCATACAGAGAGCAATTTGAGCATATAAAGTGAGAACAACAGTTATATACATTTTACAGTACGAGTGTCAAACAGTGAACAGGAGCAGTCCGAAGTGGACTTTGTCAGGACAGTGAAATGGAGTGCAGGTGACCAGAGGGGGTGGGGAGTGGGGTTAGGAGCAGTGACAGCAACCTACAGGAGGTGTTGATAGAGACTCATCATAAATTAATAATAATAATAATATTTTTATTTATATTGCGCCTTTCAAATGCCAAGGCGCATTCCAATAAAATATGATACAATACAAAATACAAAAACAGCGGTACAAAGAACTATTAAAAACACACACAGCAATTAATAATCAGTAACACCATAAGCCCTTTCCCATAAAAAGGATTTAAGAGCCTGTTTAAAACTCCCCATGGTTGTACACTCCCTTGTCTGATAGGGTAGAGAGTTCCAAATAGAGGGGGCCACAAACATAAAAGCCCGGGCCCCAGCTGATTTTAATATAACCCTAGGAACCTCTAGCAGCCTCTCATCGGCTGAGCGGAGCGGCCTCACAGGGCAGTAAGGAATCAGGAGTTCTTTCAGGTAGTCAGGGCCCAGATAATGCAGGGCTTTAAAAGTCAGTAATCCAACCCTGTAAATTGACCCAGTTTAGATTGGGAGGAGATCTCAACAGGTGCCTGTACATGAATGCTCTTTGCCCTAGTGAAGTCCCACAGTTGGGTACTTGGAAGGGAGATTTAATGGAGCTTCTGGTGGTCCTAGAGGTGGGGGGAGGTGAGGAGGTGGAGGAGGGAAGGGGATAGAACCCTAAGATACTCTTCTTGGCAAAGAGGCAGGTCTGATATTTAAGCCTCCCCTCAAAATTTAGCCAGTTCATCTGAGAGTAGAGGTCACATGTATGTGTGAGCCTGCCACATCCAGCTACAAGCTGGCAGGCCTTGTTAAGAGTGACCTTTATCCTACCTAATGCACTGTGAGAGGCTGATCCATATATTATAATGCCACAGTCTACTAAGGAAAGAACAGAAGATGTAACAGCTAGGCGGAAGGCAACAGCAGGCAGGCAAGACCTATGCCTAGAAAGAAGGCCAATCCTCCTGTTAACAGCAGTGCAGACTAGGTTAATATGTTCATCGTAGGAAAGGGAGGGGTCAAGAGTGATGCCAAGGTATTTGAAATTGTGTACTTCTTGCAGCGGTGTGAGTTGACAGTTAAGTATGTTCAGAGGGGCACCTTTGTGCTTATTTTGAGGTAGAGCAAACAACATTACTTTGTTTTTTCTTATAGTTCAGTATGAGTTAATGTCTGGAGAACTGTAGTTCTGATTCAGTAGAAAACCTCTGATGGTCATTTTGCAGGAGGGTAGGATCAGGGTGGCTGCAGAAGATTACAGTGTCATCGGCATATAAAAGTAACTTCCCAGAACACGCAGAGAGGAGGGTGTTGATAAATAAACTGAAGAGGGGTGGGCCAAGGATTGAGCCCTGGGGTACTCCTGACCTGACTGGAAGACTAGAGGTGAGGATATTGTTAATTTTAACTTGTTGAGATCTTCCATGTAAGTAGTTGGCGACCCATGAGGTGGCTTCTTGGGACAGGCCCACAGAACAGAGTGAATCCACAAGAAGGGCATGGTTGACCATATCAATTGCCTTAGTCAGGTCTATGTAAACAGACCCAACTAAGTGACCATAGTCAAGGGCTTTCTGAATAAAATCGGTATATTCTAGGAGGGCAGTAGAAATGTTATGGCCCTTCTGGAAACTGTGTTGCTGGGGACATTGTATATTATAGTTCACCACCAAGTATTCGGTGAGCTGGTCAGAGACAATTTTTTTGAGGGCTTTGGAGATGGGAAGTAAGATAGAAATAGGGCAATAACAGCAGATGTGAGGTGTGCTGCTGCCACAAGGATGCACCTTGAGCTGCATGTCGAGCAGTTTTAAGAGCTGAAGCATTTTATTGATTTTATACTTTGTGCGTGTGTGGCATCGTTTTGTATTTGAGCCCTACATTCCATCCGGAAGTAGGAAGAGGGGTTGAGTAGTTTGGGATTGTCTTCTGAACTACTGACTCGGGCGCACATGATATTTCTTCAGTTTAAGGCACTAATTACTGCAGAAAGAGCACCAGAGTCATGAATGAGTGGCCCTCACCCGATTTCTTCTGAGGGTTACCTATTATTTTAAATTACAAAATCGCTAGTGTTGCTGACCTTGCAGTGGTACTTCCGAAGCATACAGGGTATTTAACTAGCCCTGCCACGAGCTAGGTGAGCGCAGAGTTGCGTACAAAGACATGCACATCTGGCACGTGTCCAGTGCGGGGGGGTTCAGAGGCGTGGAAAGGTACAGGCCTAAACTAAGAGTAACCTCAGGTAAATACTTGCTTGTGTAATTGTATAATCCTATACCAGGCAAATATCCAGATAAAATAGCGTTACACAGTACAGACTAATATAGTCGCCAAATATGGATAGAATAGAAACAACAGACGGTTTTGTGCAGATGAAATGCACTAAATGTTGTATGTACCTAATTAAACAGGAGATCCAAGTCGAATTACCCCTTGTATTTAAAAATGTATAAAAACTGAGGAACTGGAGAGGGACTTTAACCTCTTCAGGGATAGATTAAATGCACTGGAGTCAAGTCAACAAGCAATGGTGGATAGATTACATGCTAGAAACAGGATTTAAATAAAGAAAGTGAAATCACAATGCAAGATCCACCAGCATCTAGTACACATAGAGTAGTCGAACCATCATCGCCAGAGAGAAATGTACTTAAAAATAAAAAAAGACTTGGAGAGCAGGACATAGCAGAAAGTCCAGTTGATGATTGGTTCATTGTACAAAATGCTAAGGCCAAGAAACGGGGATGTAAAACAAGACAGTTTAACACTTCCATCTCAAACTTATTTGACCTATTAAGTAAAGATTGTAAATACAGCACAGAACCTTCAAATAATCAAGTAATTTCACACAAAGGCTGTAATAAAAGTATTCCAAATAGCAATAACTCCCTGAGCAAAACCATTACTACTACAAAGCATGGTGACAGCATGGCCAAATCCACTGGTGGAGTCAATAATGAAGTAAACAGTAAAACCCAAGAATATTTAATTAACCTAACTACTGATATAGAAAACACAAAACTAACCATGGTAAGAGGGCCTGGTCCAAATACTGATTGTACCACAAAACTACACATGTAGGAGACTAACAGCAATATTGCTTTACTCATCACACCTTTAAGCCAGTCAAATATCAGTGATTCACTTATGGAAACAGAAATTACATTGAAGCATAGTCAAGTGTATGTTTTAGGAGATTCTGTCATTAAACACTTAGACAGAACCATCGTAACCCTGATAAAGCAAATTGTACTCTATCAAGCTTTAGCAGGGCACAAATATCTGATATTACTCTGATGCTTAACAACATAGTGACCAATTCAGAAGAAAGACCTCTAGTCATATAACATGCAGGAATAAATAATGTCCTTAACCAACACACATTTAATGTAAAACAAGAGTTTGTATCCTTAACTAACAAATTACACTTCACTAATCTCAGAAATTCTCCCCCTGCCTAGAGCAACCGAGTTACAGACTAGGAAAATTAAACAAATTAATGAATGGTTACGGAAATGGTGCCTTATGCAGGGCATCAAATGCATCACTCATTAGGAGAATTTTGATGGGAAAAGTCAATACTTTAGCTGGGATGGTCTACATCTTAACAAGAGAGAATGTAACCAGTTAGGAAAAAGCTTATTGGAGTTAATGGAGAATCATTTAAACTAAGAGCAGGGGAGAGTAGTTCATCTGCTGTTTCTCTTAAAAATACATCAAATTTAGCCTATGGTATAAACACTGATGAAACTCCTAATAGTTGCAATAGATTAAACACTATGCCAATAACTGAAAGTAAGGAAAGTTAGGAAACATACATTCAAGATTCTATTGATCAATGCTAGAAGTCAGAGAAATAAAATAGGCAAACGAAAAGTCATCCTTAATAATGAACAATATGACATGTGTGGGGTAACAGAGACATGGTTCCACAGTGATGATTGGAATACTGAGATCTCAGGATACTCAAAAATATGGAAAAACAGCAGTGATAAAAGGGGAGGAAGAATAGCACTATATATTAAAGACAGATAAAAAACCAGTGATATTTTTTCCAAAAATGAACATCAAAGATCTGAATCAGTTTGGGCATCAATACACCTCCCAAATAAAAAGATAACCATATGTTTATGCTACAAATCCCCCAATTTATATTTAGATGAGACCGATATATTCCTGACAGAGCTAGAAAGCATGTTGGTAGAAAATTACTGTATACTAATGGGAAACTTCAATTCCCCATCTACAAATTAAGAGAAACTTGAAGGTACCAGTAAAACTGAAAATAGATTTATAAACATCTCTATCACCTACAATCTAGATCAACTAATAAAGGAGAACATAAGGGGCAATAATATGCTTGATTTAATATTAACTAATATAGAAAATGGGAAGTCAGAGCCCAAAACATATCCCCCCTTGGGGGGACAGTGATCACAAAATGGTCATATTTGAACTAGATCTTGTAGATCCTGAGATTAAAGGTAATGCAGAAATGAAAGATTATCATAATGCCAACTATAATAAAATTAGAGAATACCTTAAAACATGGAACTGGGAACTAGAGTTGGAAAAGCAAGACCTAGAAGCTACATGGAATAAAATAAATAATAAATTACAATATTGCATCAATAAATGGGTACCAAAATGACAAAAATATTTTAACCAACACAGGATTCCCCCATGCTGGAATAAAACCCTTAAAAAACTTATTATCAAGGTAAGGCCTTCAAAAAATTGAAGGCGATGAGTACCAATGCCCGCAGTCTGTGTAACAAGTTCCCTGAACTAGTGGCCTTGATAGAAGAGGGATGCCAGGATATTATGGCAGCCACAGAAACATGGTACACAGAGAACCATGACTGGGATATCATCATACCAGAATACACAATCTAAAGGAGGGACAGGGTGGGAAAAAGAGGAGGAGGAGGAGTAGCTCTCTATATAAGGGAAGGGATTAAAGCAACAGAACTAAAGAGTAAACAGGAAGTTGATGAGTCACTATGGGTCACCCTGGAGACAGGAAATAGCACCACAATCCACATGGGGGTTGTGTAAGGACCCCCATCTCAGGGGGAGGAAATGGACAAAGAAATGATAGAAGGCATCCCTAAAATGGCAGACAAAGGGGACATATTGTTGATGGGGGACCTGAATATGCCAGGTGTTAATGAGTACCTTTGCTGCAGGCACATCCAAGAGCAGGGTCATTCTTGATGCCCTACAGGGGGCATGCCTCAGACAGCTAGTGTTGGAACCCACTTGGGAGGGAGGGAGCAATCTTAGACCTGGTACTCTCAAATGGGGAAGGAGAAAGGATCTCAGATTTAGAAGTGAGTAGCTATCTGGGAACAAGTGACCACCAAACAGTGTGGTCACAATAAACACAGCCATAGAGTCAAGCCATACAAAAACAAGAGTATTGGACTTTAGGAGGGCTAATGTTGGGAAGATGAGAGAGTGCCTCAGAAAAGCACTAGCAAACAGGGAAGAAGAAGGGTTGGAAGAACAATGGGGAATAATCAAAACAGCCATCACAGAGGCAACAATCCTTTGTGTGAAGCAAATCAACAAAACAAAATGAAGGAAAAAACACTATGGTTCTCAAAAGAGGTTTAAGGGAAGGTTAAGGAGAAAAGGACAGCATTCAGGAAATATAAGGGAACAGAAGGAGCAGGACAGAGAACTTTATCAGTTAAAGCAGAAGGAGGCAGGGAAGGAAGTCAGAATAGCAAAGGCACAAACTGAGGAAAAGATAGCCAACTCTGTTAAGAAGGGGGATATAACATTTTATAGGTACATTAGGGAGTGAAGAAAGACCAAGGGAGTGATACAGAGACTTAAAAAAGGGAAGGGAATGTGGGCAGAGGGTGACAGTGAAAAGGCAGGGATACTGAATGAATATTTCTGCTCAGTATTCACAACAGAAGAGGAGGGGGAGGTACCTAAACCAAACAAGAAAAACACTCTGAATAGTGGGGTCAATACCAGTCCATTCACAGAAGAAAGGGTTTTGAAAGAACTCTTGAAACTGAGGGTGGACAAAGCAATGGGGCCTGATGGGATTCACCCCAGAATTCTAAAAGAACTAAGGGTAGAACTAGTAATGCCACTGACTACTCTCTTTAACAAATCATGGGAGGATGGGGTGGTACCTGAGGACTGGAGGAGGGCAGATGTGATTCCACTTCACAAAAGTGGGAGCAGGGCAGAGGCAGGAAACTACAGACCAGTTAGTTTGACCTCAGTGGTACAGAAAATGATGGAATCACTTCTGAAGGAAAGTATTGTTGAGCACCTAGAGGCCAGTGGGACACAGGACCCAAGGCAACATGGTTTCACAGTAGGAAGGTCATGTCAGAAGAACCTAATAGATTTCTTTGACTGGGTGACCAAAGTAGTAGACCATGGAGGGGCTGTGGATATGGCCTACCTAGATTTTAGCAAGGCATTTAACACAGTCTCACACAAAAGATTAATATACAAGTTAGCCAGCCTTGGAGTGGGTCCCAAGGTGGTGGCCTGGATAAAAAACTGGCTGGACAACAGGACACAAAGGGTAATAGTAAATGGAGTCCACAGTGAAGAAAGGAGGGTAACTAGCAGGGTACCGCAGGGTTCGGTACTGGGACTGATCCTTTTTAATGTCTTTATAGCTGACACTGGAGAGCACCTGGAAGGAAAAGTATGTCACTTTGCAGATGACACAAAGATCTGCAGCAGGGTTGATACACAAGGTGGAGTGGAAAGGATGAAAAGGGACTTGGCAAGGTTGGAAGAATGGTCAAATATATGGCAGCTCAGATTAAATGAAAAGAAGTGCAAGGTAATGCATCTGGGAAACAAAAACCCAGGAGAAGAGTACACAATGGAGGGTGAGATAATAATAACAACAATAGCAATTGAAAAAGACCTAGGAGTAATTATATCAGATAACCTAAAGGTGGGCAAGCAATGTGAGAAGACAGTAAGGAGGGCTGGGGTGATACTGGGATGCATAGTGAGAGGCATCAACAGTAGAAAGAAGGAAGCTGTTATCCCTGTGTACAGACAGTTGGTGAGACCCCATCTAGAGTACTGCGTGCAATTCTGGAAACCCCATCTCTGCAAAGACATAGACAGAGTGGAGGCTGTTCAGATGAGGGCAACCAAAATGGTGCAGGGTCTGCACCAGAAGACATACGAGGAGAGACTAAAGCAGCTTAATATGTATACCCTTGAGAAAAGGAGGGAAAGGGGGACATGATAGAAACTTTCAAGTATCTCAAGGGAATTAACAAAGTACAAGAGGGCAGTATCTTTCAGAAAAAGAGATGTGTAAGAACAAGGGGGCACAATTTGAAGATAGAGGGGGGGACAGCTCAGAGGTAATGTTAGAAAGTATTTTTTCACAGAGAGGGTTGGTGATGCATAGAACAGCTTTCCTGAGTAGGTTGTGGAGTCAGGAACAGTGGGAGAATTTAAGAATGCATGGAACAGACATTAGGCAATTCTAGTGGGGGATAGGAGGAAGTAAGCTGTTGATTAACTAGAATCTGCAAGTTATCCATGAGGTAGGGAAATGGGCAGACTGGGTGGGCCAAGCAGTCCTTATCTGCCATCAAATTCTATGTTTCTATGTTCAAGAAGAAAAAGCTTTTTAAGAAATGGTTAAAAACCCAAACTCAGAATTCAAAAGATAGGTATAACTTATTACCTCCTGGGAGGCCATTTTGTGTCAGGTAAACAATGGATAGTTCAAACTTCATATGAAGCTATTGGCAGTAATAAGATAAAAAGATAGCTAATAGAAATAAAAATACCATTAAAAAAGCCAAAAAAGACTATGAACTAAAAAGAGCTACATTAACAAGGGATAATAAAAAAACAGTTCTATAATTATATTGAATCGATAAGGGGAAACCACACAGTAGTTGGACCAATTGAAACAATTGAAGGTCTGGTAACCATTGAAACAGAAATGGCAACTGCACTAAATAACTTTTTCACAAGTGTTTACAAACCAAGGGAACATGCGATTGAGGACATCCCAACATTTCTGGAAATATTACCCCTTTTACCATTAAAGAAGTTGAGCATGTTATTGGAATCATTAAAGCTAATAGTTCAGCTGGGCCTGATGAAATTCCTCCAAGACTATTGAAAGAATTATTAGTCGTTCTAGTAGACCCACTCACGCACTTATTTAATGTATCCCTTAAGGAGGGTAGAACCTTGAAACAATGGAGACAAGCCATAATTACACCTATACACAAAAATGGGAAGAAGACAGAGGTGAATAATTATAGACCCATCAGCCTTACCATTGTTATTGGAAAACTTTTAGAAAGATTAATTCAACAACATATAAATACTCATATTATAGATAAAGGACTGACTGACCCAGTCCAACATGGGTTTACAAAAGGAAGATCATGTGTCACCAACCTTCTGCATTTCTTTGAGCCTGTTAGTTCTGCCTTAGATGCTGGAATGCCTGTTGATGTGCTCTACCTGGACTATTCTAAAGCATTTGATAAGGTATCTCATAGAATACTAATAGAACGACTGATTGAGATAAACCATCATCCTAATATAGTGAACTGGATAAGTTCTTGGTTAGAAAATAGAACCCAAAGGGTAGCCATAAGAGGATACTTTTGAGCAGAGTGTGGTGTGACAAGCGGTGTCTCACAGGGGTCTGTCCTTGGGCCGACTCTATTTAACATCATAGTGTCATCCGTGCAAACATCCAGCAATGCGTGGTTAACAAAATATGTGGATGATTGTAAAACGGGAGCAATTGTATATGACCTAAGAACCAGGAATGAATACCAATCAAAAACAGATTTACTAGATAACTGGGCAAAACAAAATAAAATGACCTTTAAGTAGTAGTAGTAGCAGTAATAGTAAAAACCTTTATTTTTAGACAGGAAAGTAGATGGAACAACACACCATTAGGACAAAGTCCTATTTACAAGATGGTCCTGTTATGTAAAGTTTAAAACAATTAAGACTTAATACAGTAACAACATCAAAACAGCGGAATATACAATACAATCCATTCTTTATAACATTTCAAATAATTTAACTTGGACAAATGCAAGATCATGCATTTAGGGCATCGTAACAGACAGTACACTTATACCCTTAATGGCACACTGTTATATAGTACTATTAATGAGAAGGATTTAGGAGTGCAAGTTACTAATGACCTAGCATTTGAAACCAACAAAATATTTAAAGTTTAAAAAAAAGTCAGAAAATACTTGGATGTATCTTTAGCAATATAAAAAGTAGGAACCAGAAGTTATTCTGCCCTTGTACTCCAGCCTGTTTCGACCACACTTGGAGCATTGTATACAGTTTTGCACCCCTCAGACAGTAAGGGGAAGAAAAATCATAGAGGGCGTTCAAAGAAAGGCTACAAAAAAAATTAATAGTACGTATAATCTTAATTATTAAACAAGAACAAAGGCTAAACCTCTACTCAATGGAGTACAGAACAGTAAGAGGGGATTTATGTTTAGCATGTCACACTAGCAGGGATCAGATTTTACTGCAAACCATTGGCTTGGTAACTTACACAGGTAAAAAAACTAGATCACACAACAGTAAACTAATGGGAATTAACTGCAAAACAACTAAAATAGGTAAATGGTATACTCAAAGGGTTATTAAATCCTGGAATGCCTTACCACAGCAAATCATTGGCAGTCCTAATATAACTACCTTTAAAAAACGATTGGACAGGTACATGGACACAAAAAAAATACAATATCCACCTTAATGTTTAATAGGTGGCTAGTTCTTAAAAGGTGAAAACCTACTGAACTTGTAAATCAACTATGAAACTATAATTTACATGGGTGGTTCTATCACCACTCTTCGGGATGGGAGTGATAAAAGCCGATTTCCACTGGGTTGGGAATTGGCTGAGACACAAGGAAAAATTAAGAATTTTGGTAAGGGGGGGACAAGACAGCATCAAGGACAAGATACAGGAGTTTTAGATACAAGGAATCTCCACTAAACCTGAACTTCCCGAGGACCTTAGATAGATAGGATTTTGCTTCATGCTGAGTCACTGTTCTAAATCAAAAGGGGGATGTTGTGGGGGTGCAGTGGGGTTGGTGCTGTTGTCAAAAAAATCGGGGAGGAGAACTGTACTAAGATCAGAAAAGGCTGTATTGAAGGTGTTGGCAATGAGTAAGGGATCCTGGGTGAGGACACCATTGAAATTGAGCAGAGTGGGAAGGGGGAGGCGACAAGGTTTTGCCATTAAGTTCCTTCATATTGTCCCAGAACTTCCGCCCCATAGTCCAAGAGGAGGCGAAGTTGGTTTGGAAGTGTACAGCCTTGGCACAGTGAATTTCCCTGGTACAGAGATTTCTGGCTGCTCTGTATCATTGCCTGTTAGAAGGGAGCCCAGTTGCCAAGGCTTTGTGCCAGAGAGTATCATGGGTGGACATAAGGGTCCAGAAGTGCCTGGGTGATCGAAGGCATATCCGGATATTTTATAACCCTCTTTACGTAGGGGGTGAAGATGTCACAGGCGGAGTTGAAGGAGGCAATAAAGAAGGCCAGAGCATTATCAACATTGGTGGCTGCATCAATTGGGGTCCAGTCCCATTTCAGGAGGTAGTCTTTGAACTGCTGTAGAGAGCCTTTTTTGAGGCTGCATTGATATGAGGACCTGAAGACATGTTGTAAGTCTGAGACTAGATTACAACTTTCCAGGAATACTATGGTTTGGTCCAGTACAATCTTTTGGAGAATTTTGGAAAGAAGAGCAAGCAGGGAGATTGGTCTGAAGTTGCTCACATCAGTTCTAGTGTTGGGTTTGTATCCCAACCTTTTGATCACACAGTTACCAAGCAGCCATACAATCCTACCAGTCAGCTACTGAAGCATATGTTGACCTGCAAGATAAAGGCATGCTATCACTGTCAACTCAGAGATCTGCCAACCTCCCATCACCAACTGCTCCAAGATGGCAGACAGTTCAACCAACAGGATCTCCCAAGCAGCGCACCATTAAGACAATCACAGAGATAGTGCAGCAACTCAAGCAGATGTGACAGGATTCAGAGTCATGCCAGACCTGATGAGTAAAAGACCTTTCCGTATCTTCTTTTTTTAAAGAACATATTTTTCCCCAGGGGTGCTGGTAGGGTTTTCCTTCTACCCCTACCAATCCCAATCCCATTCAGTGAGACCTAGCCACTCACCTGGCCAGGCCACCAAGGCCCACCTGTGACACACTGCTCTAATGCCCCCCTGGCATGCCCCATCAGGGACAGGTCCACCTTGAGTCACTTCACCATTACTGTCCTTCTAGCCACCCATTGCAGAGATGAAGGACCAGAGGCTCTCCCGATCGGTGGTGGTGGTGTGGGTCCAGTGTTGAGCATGGTGGGTGGTGGGCAGGGGCTTTATCTGCCTTTAGCCAGTTCCATGCTTTTGTCCCTTTTAGTCCCACCCTCCCCCAGGAGTGTGTCTTATTGAGAGACATGCACCCAAATGACTTGATGCTCGCTCCAAGCTTCCTCGCTAATGCTTTTCCCCTACACTGCTACCTGTGGTCACTGAGGTGGCTGTGGAGCAGTGGAAAAGCAAGACTCACCCCCTCCCTGGAGGAGGAGGAGAGCATCCATTGGAATGCTTGATCCTTCTTATCCTGGTCAGCCCTCTAATGGGCCCTGGCTCATTCCCAAATCTGGGTCGTCGGCATTGTAAGTGGTAGAGCTACTGCTGCACTGGTAGGCCAGCCTGGTATCCTTTTCTCTTACTGTAATCATCTCTTACAGACATGAGCTACACCTTGTTTGTTTTGAACTCTGATTTGGGAGAACGTGGGGGGATGGGCCTCCTGTGGGTATCTTGTGGCTGCTGGGGAGTACTGTTTTGGGGGGAGGCTGGGCCATTAATTAGTCTCTCAGTTGTGCCTTGACAGATACCTCGTAACATAGCATTTTTTCTTTATTCTAAGGTTGAGAGGGCTGAGTGTGCCTGGATTTCAGTAGCCACTTTAGCCAAGGGTCAGGGATCCTTGGCAGAAGATGGCAGTTAGTCTGCTGGACCTTGTCCCATGACCGTGGGACCTTCACTGATCATAAACATAGAAACATAGAAGTTGATGGCAGATAAGGACCACAAGGCCCATCCAGTCTGCCCACTTCTTTTTCTGCCTTATGAATGTGCCATCGGCCTTTGCTCTGTCAATGGCCTATCTATTCATGCTCATCTTTATTGCTCCCTTATGCCTATCCCATGCCTGTTTGAAGCCCTGCACTGTTTTCATATCCACCACTTCCTGAGGTAGGCCATTCCATGCATCCACCACCCTTTCTGTGAAAAAAGAACTTCCTCACATTACCCCTTAATAGGCCTCCCTCTAATCTCATGCTGTGTCCTCTTGTCTTGCTATTTTTCTTATATTAAAACATGTTAGACTCTTTCACCTTGTTAATGCCCTTAAGGAGTTTGAATGTTTCAATCATATCACCTCTCCCCCTCCTTTGCTCAAGGGTATACATATTGAGCTCTGTTAATCTGTCCTCATGTTTTCTGATGCAGTCCCTGCACCATTTTGGTTGCCCTTCTCCAGAGTGCCTCAATTTGGTTAATGTCCTTGTGAAGGTGTGGCTTCCAGTACTACATGCAGTACTCCAGATGGGGCCTAACCAGTGTCTTGTAAAGAGGGATTATTACCTCCCTCTTCCGACTTGTGATACCCCTACTAATACACCCCAACATCCCCCCTAGCCTTACCTACTGCTTTATTCGTCTGCTTGGATGATTTCAGGTCATCGGTGATGATGACGCCCAAGTCTCTTTCTTCCCTTGTGACTTCCAGCAACTCTCCTCCCAGCCTATAGGTGACTTCAGGGTTTCTCTCCCCCCTATGTGCATGATCTTGCACTTCTTTGCGTTAAACACCAGTTGCCACTCTTCTGACCATTTTGCTAGTTTATCCAGATCTCTTCTCATTCTGCTCACCCCATCTGGATCATCTACTCTGTTGCAGATCTTGGTGTTATCTGCAAACAGACAAACCTTACCCTCCAGTCCTTCTGCAATGTCACTGATTAAAATATTGAAGAGGACTGGCCCCAGGACTGACCCCCTGAGGTACCCCACTTGTGACTTGCATCTCTTCTGACTGTATACCATTGACCACCACTCTCTGTTTTCTGCCGTCAACCAGTTTGCCACCCAGTTGACCAACTTCTGACCCACCCTGAGCCACCCAGCTTATTAATCAATCTTCTATGTGGAACAGTATTGAAAGCTTTGCTGAAGTCAAGGTAGGTGACATCAACTGCTCCCCCTTGGTCCACCACTCTGGTTACCCAGTCAAAGAAATCTATAAGATTAGTTTGACAGGACCTTCCTTTTGTAAACCCATGATGTCTTGGATCCTGTGCTCCTATGGATTCCAGGTGTTGCACTATCCTTTCCTTAAGGAGTGCCTCCATAATCTTGCCCACTACTGAGGTAAGACTGACTGGTCTGTAGTTCCCTGCCTCCTCCCTGCTACCACTCTTGTGGAGCGGGATCACATGAGTCCTTCTCCAGTCTTCTGGGACCTCTCCTGTGCTCAGAGACTCACTAAACAGTTCTTATAATGGCTCTGCTAGTTCCACCCTTAGCTCCTTTAGTACCCTAGGATGTATGCCATCAGGTCCCATTGCCTTGTCCACCCTGAGCTTACTGAGCTCTTGTAGGACCCTTTCTTTTGTGAAGGGACTAGTGCACACCTCCCTCCCATCTGTGTCCATGGTGTTGAGCTGTGGGCCCTGCCCTACCTTCTTTTCAGTAAATACTGAGCAGAAATAACTATTTAGGATATATGCTTTTACATGGTCCTTCTCCTCACATGCCCCTTATCCCCTTTGATCTTAGCAATACTCCCTCTGGACTTCCTCCTTTCACTAATGTATCTATAGAAAGTCTTGTCGCCTTCTTTTACTGTTTGTGCTAGTGTTTCCTCGGTTTGTGCCTTTGCCTGCCTTACTGCCTTCCCTGCTTCCTGTAGGGAAGTTTGGTATGCCTCTCTATCTTCATCCTGCTGCGTTCCCTTATATTTCTTGAAGGCCAGCCTTTTGGCTTTGACCTTTTCTGCTACTGTTTTTGAGAACCAAAGTGGTTTCCTTCTTCTTTTGCACTTCCTTTTCTCTCTAACACAATGGGATGTTGCTTCAAGTATTACATCTTTAATGTATGCCCACTGTGCCTGTACCCCTTCACCTGTATTTTTTCTTGTCAGGGCTAACTTAACTCTGTTGGCCACCTTATCAAAGTCAGCTCCTCTGAAGTCCCATATTTTTGCCTTGGAATGGGATGCCCATGTGCATAACTGGAGGTATCCCAAATGTGAGAGACTGCGGGCCGCTCTTGTCGAGATGGGGGGTTGGATTTCCAGGAAGAGGCCACTGCCCATGATGTTTTCAGAGCTCAGTAGACTGCTTTGTGGCCCCCTCATTTGAACAGGTGTTACTGCAGAATTTTCTGGTGGCCAGAGGGATGCATCAGGAGGTAATTCTTTTACCCATGGCCCCAGACCCTTGAGACTTTAGCATGTGTAACCTGAGCAAGTCACCAGGAGATAAACAACGTTCAGTGACCGAAGTGTGCAGACTCAGGTTCACAAATAACCATACTTTATAGACTGGCTCCCAGTGTTCAGGACATTGTAATATAAGCACAATGACATACAGAGACTTGAGGACTAATTACTGCTTACCCAACTGAGAACTGGTTGTAAATTACCCCACATATTATGGTATTAGCAGGGTGGCTTAATGACTCACTAGAGGGTAAAGTGAAGCAGGAGCTCGACTACAGGCTGATCTTGGACTATGGCAAGTTTATACCCATGCTCCTAACTACATTGCTACTACAGAGGCAGAGGTCCTCCACGGTCCCCCTAAGGGTGTAACCTGCTTATGAAGTGTTATCTGGTGGGAGGGAGGGGGTTGAGGACCACATCATCATGTTGTCTTTTATCTACTTTCAGCTACTCAGTTTTCTTTACTATTTCTGCTATCAGGAGCGACACACTCCAATGGAGGCCCCTGTCAAGAATAGGCATGAGTATTCATCCTGTGTGAGGAGGTGGCCACAATATTGGCCCTTACCTCAGCACACTTAGGGTGGGTCCTGATACCCACCCCTCCCAGGGAAGCCATAAATTGTATTAAAGTTCACTGGGTTGCCTGGCAATCGACAGGGAGTCCAGTACACTTGGAAGGGGTCATGCCTGTTGGCAGTGCCTCTCCTCTTTTGTTCTGATACAACCCACTAAGGTTAGGGTGGGATTTGTTTTATGTTTCTAAGGGGGGGATGGGGAAATGAAAGCAGAATACGTGTAACAGAGGGTTTAATGCATGAGTGGGCACAGGGAACAGTGACTACAACTGTTTATACTGGGTGGTGGACCCTGGGGCCCCTATAAAGATTGAGCCAGCGAGTCACTTGGGTGCAGTAGCTTCTGTTTTCCCAAATCAGGACTCTAAGACTCAAGACTTAATAAAAATGTCCCCTTTCCTTTTAACCTCTGCATTATAGGGACAGTCAGGTTTATCTGGTCTCTGCAGCCTTTCAAGGTATGATGTCTGACCAGTGGTCCATCATTCAAAGTATCCAACCGGTCCAGACATTGTTAAATGTATCAGTCTGTAACTTTAATGCTACAGTTAGCTTCTCCATATTGTAAATTTCATAGATTGCATCTTCCCACTCTCCCTTTGTAGGAGGTTCTGTTTGTAGTCACTTTCTTGTAAGAGCTTTTTTCACCACCGTGAGTCACAGACAGAGTTGTGCCTGTGCATGTTTATCTTTTATTCTGGTTCACAGTGCCGGTTGTGGGGTAAGGGTCCCCATTGCTGGCAGTATTTCTTGCAGGGCTGTTATTAATTCCTTCCATTATGGTATCAGAACTGCGCAATCCCAAAAGTTATGTGTGGGGGTTGGGGGGGGCTGAATTGTGCACCTCTGAGTTTATCATATTTGCTTGTTATTTGTGGGGTTCTAAAAAACTTTATAATGTTTTTCCATCCAGATTCCCCCCATATATATGGATGGGTTATTTTATGCTGTCTGGCACAGTTTGTCCCCCTCTGCTTTTCTGTGATTTCAATATTTAGTTCATCTCCTCATTTTTTCTTTGATTGAAGGGTGTCTTCACTGGGGTGGTGCTGTATGCCTTTGTATGTAATAGAAATAGCATGCTCTGGGATTTGATCCCCTTGTGCATTTAGGGGACGATCAGTGAGTGGTGTACTGAACCTCAGTCCCATTCCAAATCCAGCCTGGAGTGTATATAATGCCTCACCTGGAGGTATCTGAAGTGATCTGTGCAGCGAAGGCCACATTTGTCTCGTAGTTGTTGGAAGGACATAAACATTCCTGCCTCAGAAAGCTGGTAGATGTATATCAGCCTTGTTCTTTGCCATCGTAGGAATGCGTGATCTATACTTGCTGGGTTGAACTGCGTATCATGTGCTAGAGGTGTCATATATCTCATTTCCTGTTTCGACCCCTGGGGATTGCAGGAGGTAACACCAATTCTCCACCACTGATCCCGTGAACAAGGAGGGGCTATCAGCTGGCTTACCACCCAGGGTGGGCTGAGAAGCATATTCACTTTGGGATGATGGGGATGTTGGTTCTCTATTTCCCACCAACACAGAGTACAAGTATCATCTAACAAGTGAAGTGCATGTGTCCAATGCACTGCCTGACAATAATCTGGTAGGTTTGGAAGTGCAAGCCCTCCTTGATTTTACCCAGCTGTAGCTTCTTGTATGCTATCCAGGGACACTTACCCGCACATAGAAATTGTGAAATTAATTTGTCCCATTTAACAAAGAGTCTTTGTGGGGGTGGGGAGCTCAGAATCATCTGAAAAAAATACAGATATCGCAGGAGAAGATTCATTCTGATGGAGTCTATCCTGTGTGTTAAGGGTCATGGAAGTGGGTTCCAACATTGCAGGTCTTTCTGCATTTGTAGATTCAGTGGTCCATAGTTAATTTGGTAGAGTGTGGTCGATCCTATGGGATAAGAGCCTCCAGATGCCTAATAGCTGATCAATTCCACTTAAATGGAAACTGCTTGAGCATGGCCTGTGGAGGGTTACAACCCACTTGGAGAACCTCCATATCCTGTAATTGTTATATCTCACTTAAAGGAGTACTACAGACAAAATTTGCAAACAACATGTGCTTTGCAGATTGTTTTGATTTGTGTGTTTAGTCTTGGTGTGTCCTTCCCTTTGTCTGCTAGTAGGATTTTTTCTAATTTGCCTGCTAGTTTTATGGCCTCTGGGGATATCTATGTTAGAATGGTAGCTGGCCCATTGGTGCAGTGGTTTGATTTCTGCTTGCAACGCTGGTGACCCAGGTTCGGAAGTGGACCCGGGCACCAGAAGACTGGCTGGGGGGAGGATGTCTGAGCATCCAATGGATTACTCACCTTCTCTGCGGGGGATGGGGCACACTGGCTCGGGGCGGCCTGACCTCTGGCAACATCCAGAGGTATCACAGCCCCAATGCCCACCGCAGTAGGGGGAGTATGATGGATGCTGGTGCAAGCCATGGTGTTATGTGGCACGTTGCACTCAGGAGGCATACACCAAAAAAAAAAAAAAAGCCTCACCTGGTGCAACACCAACGTGAGGGCCCGAGAAGGTCCTCATTTGCCCATGGCTGCAGTACCACTGGAGACTCCAACACTGACTTGATTTCCCATGGGGAGGGGTTAAAGGGGAGCCCCCCCCACCATGTCTCCATCTGGGGGTAAGCCAGGACTCCACGGGGTGTGTCCCCAGAGGGAAGAGGCTGCCAGAGCAGGAAAGTCAGGTAACAGTGGTGGAAAAGGGCAGGGGGAAAAATAGATGACAAAAATGGCTTATTGCTCTTCTTCATCCTACAGTGCCTCATGTCTCATACAACAGTGATGCATCCAGGGTCACTGATTCAATGAGGGAAAGTACTGCAGCAGTAATCTGAAGATAGGAGCCTGATGTCCTGGCCTCAATAACTCTGATTCATTATTTTTGTTTTCTCGGTGTTTGTCTAGGTCTAGCCAGCAGGAATAAATGTTTTGCTTTTAAAACTTTTAATTTCATCAAACATAAAAGGCACACTCATCACCCTAGGTCATCAATGCTATAATTAGTAAAGACTTGAGCTGTTTTCTTAAAGAATACCCACTCAGTTAGACCTCAAGTGATTGCTACACTAAAAATGTAGCCTTCAGTGCCTACTGGATAAGGAAAGTGACTTAAAATAACAGCTGTACTGCTTTAAAACAGACTGTAAACCAGTACTTGCTGAATCTATGGCCCCAGATGTGTTACTGTCACATGGGACAGGAGGCATTGTAAGAAAAAGAAGAGTAATAAACTATGTTAATATGGAGATCTCCAGAGGCTATAAAAACTAGTAGGAGAGGCCATAAAACCAGTAGGCAAATTGAGAAAACACTCCTAATAGCAAACAACAGGAAGGACACGCCAACACTAAACACACAAATCAAAACACTCTGCACAAAATATGTTTTTGCAAATTTTGACTGTAGTACTCATTTAAAGAGCAACTGCTTAGAAATAATGTTTGTCTTAGAGAATGAAGGTTTGGGGCCTTTAGATGCCTCTGTAATCATTTTGTTTTCTTTTATTTGTTTCTTTAATCACCTTTTCATCATGTTGTGTTTTGCCGGCTACTAGTAAAAAATAATCCAATGGAATTCTGGAATTATGATGTCATAAATGTTTCCCTGGCAAGGCTGGCAGTGCATTTCAGTAGGAAACCGCTAAGCTGCTTTCAGATTTTTATAGAGAGATAACACTTGCTACCACCAAAATATTACATATTAAATATAGATATGTGATTTTCGATAACCTGTGCTATTTGTTATAATTTAGCAGGTGACAGTTTCTTCATAGCCATATTTTACTTGGGAAGAAGACAAGAGAAGCCAAGTGCTGTTTTAAAAATCAAAAAATCATGCAGACGGACCACAATCGTGCAAATATATAAAAGGCAATGTTTGTTGCTGCAAGGGGTATCTATTTTTTTTTGAAATAGATAGAAAAATATATTTAATTTCTCATTGAAATACATTGGGTTCATAAGTAATTGGCAGTCTCTGACATCATAATACCAAAATTCTGTTGAATTCTTTTTCACTAGCAGTGTGAGACGCAAAGGTAAAACTCCACTTGTTGAACTGCACTAACAAGTGTTTTATCACGAAATTAGAAAGTAATTACCGATACTAAAAGCTCAAAACACAATAAATAAAATAGTTGTCATCATAATTCCAGTACCTATTAGAAGTAAGCACCTGGGGCTCAGTTTTCAAAGGCTGACGTAGGGCTTACATCAAGCCTTGCATCAAAGCGATTGTTTTGCGCAGCTGCACCTAACTGCTTTGTCTCAATTGCACCCGATTTACTAGTTTTTCAGTGGCAATAGTTTCCTCAGTTTATGGCAGTTTGTGCCAAATATTTGGTGCAAGCCCTGTAAAAAGGGTCCCTTAAATGCTGCAAGTCAGACCAGGGAAAAGCTGGTCTAACTTGCAGCATATGGTGCATGGGATTGAAAATCCTGATCGCCGGCTGGGTGACTTCCGCAAACCCTGTGCTCCAAATGATGAGCACACTAGGGGCTTGCAGCGTTCTTGGGACTCTGAAAATTGAGCCCTACTCTTTAAGCTCTTGAACAGTGCTGGTTGGCAGGTATCTGGAGAAGTGAGATAGACCAAGGGTCATCGGTGTAAAACGTTACTTTGTGTTCTGTGTCCCCTAATGTAATTCCTTTAATGTTGGTATTATTCCAAATGAGTTGTGCAAGGTGTTCTGCATATTGTGCAAATAAGAGACGGGATAATGGGTATCCCTGTCGGGTGCCCCTCGTAAGCCAGACTCTATTTCAGAAAGTGCTATTAACTTTGACCATGGCTTGTGGATCTGTACATAGGGTCTGGATCACTTTTTTGAAAGCATCAGGAGAGTGGGAGTGTTGTAGGATATACTGCAGAAATCACTGGGAGACACTATCAAATGTTTTCTGGGTGTCCATGCTAAGAATAAGGGTGGGTAACTTCGCTTTAGTTACATGTTAAGTATAGTGTTTGCTTAATATTGTTAGATGTTTCATGAGGGTGACAAATCCTGCCTGATCCTCATGGATAAGGGTGGGCAGTAATTTTTCCAGTCTATGGTCTATGGTCTTAGTGAGTAATTTGTAGTCCTGGTTGAGTACTGATACAGGATGAGAGGACTTGGGTAGAAGCTTGTCTTTTCTGGGTTTTAAAATAGTCAAACTATTGTCGTAATGCCAACTTGGGGAAACAGGACATCGCCATCCATGACAGCTTGAAAAGTTGTTGTCATGGTGGGGACCAGTAGTGTTTCAAATGTTTTGTAGAACTCAGATGGGTAATTTTAGTTTAGGATATGGTGTGGAGTAACTCTTCCACTGTTATCAGGTGGACAAGAATAGTTTGCTATTCCTCAGTCATAGAATAATGATTGATCTTTTTGAACAATGTGTAGCAGTAGTCTGGCTCTGGTTTAGTGCCTTGAGTATATAACTGCTCGTAAAACTTACAAAATCCCACAAGGATATCCAAGGTGTGGTAGTGGCACTTTCCAGTAACCAGGTGGGTCAACTTATTGACCATAATCAATTTTTATCTTTGCCTGAGTTGGTAGGGTAGGAGTTAGGATGCCTTAGCCCCCCCCCCATAGTACCTTTGGTTAGCATACATTAAGGCCAGAGGCTTTGCAGTCTTGTTCTAACTTGCTATAACTGTACAAGCACCAACTGATCCCCTTGCATGTGTGCCATCTGCAGAAAATTTGGTGAGTCCTGCAGTAGCTGTTATTGTTGGTCTCTCTGTTTCTTCTGTTGCACCACTTATTTAATAATTTCCCCTCAAGACTGTTTTAACTGTGTCTCATATTAAGGTGATAGGGATGTACGGCATGGTATTTTTCCTAAGGATTTGTGGAAGGCGTAATGCCATAAATTCTTTAAATTTAGGGTCTCAAAGGAGGGTAGTACTGAACCTCAATTGGCAGGGATTTTTTTCTGGTATTAGTGTAAGGTTAAGTTTGATGGAAGCATGGTGCGATAACAGGATAGGGGATAGCTCCACCCCATGAGCTCAGCTGATATGCTGTGCCATAATAAGAAAACAGTGCAGGCGGGAGTAGTGGGAATGTGTACACATTTGTGGTGGAATGCCAGTGCCACCAAATGTCCACCAGGTCTAGTTCCCTGATGAGTCTATAACTGTTCCTGACCTGTTGCAGATCTGGGTGGGTGAGGATCTGAGCTATACCTGGTTAGGTCCAAAAGCAAGTTTAAGCCCCCACCACCACCACCACCACCACCACCCCATAACTGGATGCTTTTGTTTAAAACCTAGAACAGTATCAAATAATTTCTGATGTAGTTAGACATCAGAGTCGGGAGGGATATCGAGGCTGGCAATTGTGCAGTGTTGGGCCTGTACAGCACCCTTGGCCACTGCCAGTGTACTTTCCTTATCCACATGCAAACTTTCCAGTTGAATTGGGAGTTTTTAGGGCTCAGTATTACTCCACCCCTTCTACAACCATATTTATTTGTGGATGCTATAACGTGTTCTATCCCAAATTTCCCTAATTTGGAGTGTTTCACCTATGAAAGGTGTATCTTGTGTAACAAAACAATTTGTGGTCTGTGGTTTTTCAAATGTGATAGCATTTTAGATCTTTGAATGGGGTTTGTGAGCCAATTCACATTGTGGGAGACTACTTTAAAGGTTGCTAGAGTCGACATGTTGAAATAATGATATGGGGTGCAGTTTTTGTCATATAAAGCTATATGGCATACTATTCCTTTATTGCTGTCTGTGTTATTATGGGTCAACCCAACCGTACCACTGCAAACATTGATGCCATTGTATTGCTCCAAAAAAGTTGAATAAACATTAAATTAAAAAAAATAAATTTTAGGTACTTAAGTGAAAAGAGGAAGACATGGGGGGGTTGTAAGGTTAAGAAGGGAAGGGGCGGACTGTGCAAAGGAGGACCAGGAAAAGGCAGACATCCTGAACAAATAATTTTGTTCAGTGTTCACAGAGTAAGAAGAAGGGGAGAGGCCACACAAAAGCAACAGAAGCTTTGGAGGGAGGGATGATGACACAAGTCCTTTTTCAGAGGAGAGAGTCCTGAAGGGACTCACAAATCTGAAAGTGAACAAAGTGATAGGGCTAGATGGGGTACATCCAAGAGTATTATGGGAGCTCAGGGAGGTACTGGCTGCACCTCTGACAGTCCTATTTTTTTCCTGTAGAGGTTACATACTCCCATGTTGCCCCCCCGACCAACCTCCCCCGCACATCACCCAGCTTCTCTGTGGCTTACCTTCCTCCATCATCCTCTACCACATGACTGTGGGGGTGCCTGCACTGGTGCAGGGCCTTTGAAGGGTCAGTTGTCATCCTGCAGCTGTGGGTGTTTTTCCTTCAATTTTCTCCCTGGGCCACAAGATGTGCAATGGGTGTGATGTGCATTCTCCACCTTTGCAGAAACACCCTCGGTGCCCTAAACATGAGGTCCCTTCCCTTGCATGTATGATTCACTTGTACTGCCATCCAGACATCTCCAGGTGGCAGTCAAGCAGCAAGCCACAGCAACCCCCCCAAGGAAGGAGAGCAGTCACAGGGAGGCTCAATCCTCCCTCCCTCCCCGTCCAGTCCCTGTGCAACCCATGTCTGCTACCGTACACGATGTGGCAGGAGGTGAAGCGCCATTGCCACAGCCCTCCATGCCACTGGGCCAGTTACTGAGAGTCTTATTTAATAGCTCTCTGGAAACAGGTGTGGTTCTGGAGGATTGGAGGAGGGCAAATGTAGTCCCACTTCACAAAAGTGGCAGCAGTGAGAAGGCTGGCAACTACAGGCCAGTCAGCCTGACATTGATGGTGGAGAAGTTAATGGAGACACAGCTCAAGGAAAGGATTGTGGACTATCTTGAATCCAAAGGGTTACAGGACCCAAGGCAGCATGGATTCATGGGGGGGGGGGTCATGTCAAACAAATCTAATGAGTCCCTCCAAGGGAGGGCCATAGCCGCCCACCGGGCTCTGGGGCACAAAAATAAAATAATTTAAAAAAAAATACAAAATCACGCACTTAGGGCACAGAAACCCAGAGGCGGAGTACAAACTGGAAGAGGAGGTAGTGACAACCACCAAACAGGAAAGAGACCTGGGGTAATCATATCTGATGGCATAAAGGTGGCCAGGCAGTATGACAAGGCAGGTGGGATGGCCTGTGGGATGCTGGAGAGCACAGGGAGCAGTAGCACCAGCAGAAGGCAGGAGGTGGTGTTGCCTCTGTATAGATCGCTGGTGAGACCCCACTAGAGTACTGTGTCCAGTTCTGTAGACCGCATCTTCAGAAGGACACAGAGTGGAGACTGTCTAGACTAAGGCAACTACAATGGTGCAGGACCTATATCAGAAGCCCTAGGAGTGGAGACTAAAGGATCTCAATATGTACACTCTGAAGAGAAAAGGGAGAGGGGGGATATGATAGAGACCTTTAAATCACAAAAACAGGTACAGGAGGAGAGTATTTTCCAGATCAATAGATGTTCATGAACAATGGGACATGCTATGAATTCAGAGGGGGATAAATGCAAGAGAGATATGAGGGAGTACTTCTTTACAGAAAGGGTGGTGAATGCCTGGAACAGTCTTCCAGTAGAGGGGGTTGGGGTGAAAACAGTGGTGGGGTTCAAGACTGCATGGGGTAAGCATTAGGGTATTTTAGTGGAAAGTAAGGGGGGAGAGACGGACATCAAGTAGGGTCTGCAGTGACACTGTAGGAAGGGAAGAAATAGACAAACTGGATGGGCCATGCGGTCCTTATCTGCTGTCAAAATGAATGCTTCTATGACCATCAAGTTCCTAAAAGGGGTGAATAAGGTAGATGGAGAGAAAATAGTCATCAGGATAACCAGATCAAGAACATGGGGGCATGGGTGGAATTTGGCAGGGAAGATTCAGAGGGGATGTGAGAAGGTTTTATTTTATAGAGAGAGAGAAACTGGTTGAGCTGTAGAACAGTCTTACAGCAGAGGTGGGGGACACAAGAACCAATAATGGTTTCAAACAAGCCTGGGACCGAGTAAAAGTCTAATAGTTACACGGGGGCGGCAGTGGCCCTAACTAGACATTGGGTCCCAGGGTGGCATAGGGTAAAACAGGCACACTGAACAGATTGATGGCCTTTTCCTGCCAATATTTTCTGTTTCCATGTTTCTATGACAGGATCCTGTTTTCACGTTAATGCCCATTGTTATAATAAAATGGGGAGCGTTAACACACCCTGAACTTCTGCCATTTCACTACTTATTGATTCTATTGGCCCAGAATCCCCAATTTCTCTCTACCACCATAGATCATTTTTTACAGCAAATGGAGAGAGTAGAATTTTACCCTACCGGGTCATAATGTCACACCCTTTAGCCTACCAACACATGCTATGCTGTACTCTGCCCTAGCAGACTTTTAAACTCTTATAAATACGTATCATTGGAGACCTACCAATCACCTTAGATATCCACAGGTTAGGAGTTTTATTTGAAAACAACAGGCTGGGCAACCCAAGGGACGAAATATTCCACTTTTTTATTTCTATAGCCCTTCATCACAGAAGGTGCCACCTTGGACTCCCTTATCTCCCAATTATACTGTGCTCTTAGGGAGTTGGCAGGCCTGTCTATGGGCTATCTTCACCTTAGCTGGCAAACTGGTTTTGAAATGTCTAGTAATAAATGGGATCAGTACCTTCCATACACCCATCTGTCTACCACTTCCCATGTGTGGAAAGAGTATTCTTGGAATTGCTTCACCAGATTTTTCTATACTCCCTTACAACAAGTGAAGACTTGACCCATAAATTGGCCCCTCATGTTGGAGAAAGTGTGGGGAAGTTAGGGCAACACACTACTATATATTTTGGTTTTGCCCCAAGGTACAAATATTTTGGGAAGTATTACAAAAGGAAGTGAAGGAAATTTATAGTCCCTCCCTCCAACTTACTCCACACCTGATTTTATTCCTAGACATGCCAGAAGGTCATAGACAGCCACATACTCGGAAACTGTTATCTATGTGTATATTGTTACCTGTAGGTAAAAAAGCTATAACAAAGACATAGTTGGCAGAGGAATCTCCTACAGTACAACTCTGACACAGATAAATGGCAGATCTGTATGCAATGGAGAAACTTACAGCTCGTTTGCGACATGGCATTCCTAAATTTGAGTTGCTCTGGTGCAGATGGGTGGTATATATGTTAGCTAGGTCAACGGATTTTGTTCCATAATTTGCTTCTGTTCTATGTCACTGATCCATACTCCACTTTTTACATTTGTCCAGAAATGTATTTTTACTGTATCACCATATAACACTGCAGATTGTCTGTTGTATACTTCTGAAAACTTAATAAATTCAAATTTTAAAAAAATGGAGAGGGGGACTAAATACAGAAAATAGATAAACTATATGCCTTAATGTGTGTAAATATTTGCACTTATTTATTGCACCAACACCCGATACCTCCTCCTAACAGTATATAGTTTTACTTCCTGGTACATGAATCCCTACGTGGACTGTAGTACAGTACTCGATTGTTGCTCTCTGCATTGTGGTACCATTGGATACTGCTTCATACTCTTCACTGCCTGAGTTGTTTCCACAAACAGGTTTCAATATCCAGTGTTTTTACTTTGTATTTTAAAACAAATAAATAAATATTATGGTATTCCTGTTGATATCAGGGGTGCATATTCTTCTCGGTTAAATTTTTATTGATCTAAGATAATGATAGCTTGCATAGGCAATACATAGACACAATACTGTTAGCTACACTTTAAAGGAAAACTACACCCAAAACTTGACAAAATATATGTTGTGCAGAATGTTTTAATTTGTATGTGAAGTTCTAGTGTTTCCTTCCCTCTGACTGGTATTAGGAGTTTTTCCTAAATTAGCCTGCTAGCTTTAGGGTAATTTTACGACCCCTGGAGATCACCATATCAAATAGTTTTATTGCATTTCTTTGTCCTACAGTGCACCTTGTTTCATGTAATGGTGATGTAGTAGAGCCCATAAATCCAGCAGAAAGCATTGGATTACAATCAGTTCACAGCAACAGAGATGGCTATATCTTAAAATCTGTAGAATTCAGCTTGGTGACCACCCTCATCCTAAAGGTTTTACTGTCCTGATAAACGTTGCTGCTGGTAATTTTTGTGTAGCTTGTAAAGCTTCCAAGATATTTAGTTTGTTTGGCATGCGTGTGCTGAATGTTGGGTCTATCTTACATCACAGTCACATGAGACAAAATGCACTGTGGGAACCTGAAATACAATTACACTATCAGGTATGGAGATCCCCAGGGGTCGTAAAACTAGTATAAAGCTAGCAGGCTAATTTGGGAAAAACTCCTACTACCAGTCAGAGGGAAGGAAACACTAGAACTTCACATACAAATGAAAACACTCTGCACAACATATATTTTTTCAGGTTTTGGGTGTAGTTTTCCTTTAACCTAACCTGACCTGCTGTTCCCTTTTTGGAAGTTGTCCCTTCTCATCCACCCCACTACTCTCCTCCTCTACCTTCCCCCCCCCCTTACTTGCACTTTCCACTTGCATTTCCTGTGTGTTTTGACAATTGCCTCTGGCAGCATCTTCTTCACCTGTCTCACCAAGTTCTCGTTATCAATGTTATCCCTGTCCTGTGCATGCCCCTAGTACCGCCTAATCTGTATGTACTCATGTGATGATAAACAACTGTAACCTGTTATCCTGTAATAATTAATGTCCTGCTTGTTTGTTCTCATCCTGACGTGGAACCTTTGTAAAAGAGCCTTGGCTCAAAGGTAATTGTAATCCTAGACTCTAATAAATAAATAACCTCTCAGTGCTTCGGTCCATTCAACTGTAAATATGGGTAAAAGCAGGACCTCACTTAAACTGAGGTACTGTACATCTTAATGCATTTCTTGGGTTGCTGAAGGCAATTAGCCTTCGGCCTCGTACCTTCCTTTGTACCCAGGATGTGAATTAATTCTGCACAACCTCACACATTTTGTGGGTCAATGCTAGCTCAGCTCGACTATCCTGGGTAAATAAAGACTGAAAAAATAGCCCCACACCCCCAGCACACATACACTTAAAAACTTACATGTAGTATACACACACAAACACACACACACACACACACACACACACTGTAACATCATTAAATGAGGTCAGCAAACAAAACATGAACGTGCCACCTTTGTGAGATGCCCATGGTGTACCTATTTTGTTTCCTGTTCTGAAAGAAGCACAGAAACAACAATGTGCTTTCTGTGACTTCAGCTTGTGCTTTTCTCAACCATCCCTGACTAGGCTACAAGTGAGCGTGCTTAGAAACCAGTGGGAAGTTGCAAGCGGTGATTAAAAACGCGGCAGGCACTCTTTGTAATTAGGTACCTCAGGCCTGAGAAGACGAAGGTGTCCTGTGCTCTAAAAATACAGGACACACATAAGAAAGATGTGTAACACAAAAAAATATTCATTTATTTCCATTTTGCTTTAAAAAAAAAAAAACAGACTTGCACTGATGTGTTGTGTAGGTTTGCTTATCCGGGACTTGTGTGTATAGCTAGGTATATATTTATACACATATTTTTCTGATTTACTTGGAAAATGCAGAAAATATCCTCCCACTTTGGTTTTACCTTTTATTTGTACAGCTGTGGAAGAAAAGAAAAATAGTGTAAACATAAAGGGGGGGGGCAATCAGGAGCACATAGTAAAGTAGCAAGCATTATGAGGAACAGGGCAGTTTAGATATCAGAACCTTCCCTCTGAACCGTCTCTGATTTTCTGGGATGTCCCTGATTTTACCTCAGAAAATGTCCTTGGACCCTCTCAATGTTTGGTATGTGTAGAGAGACAGGAACTGAACCATAAAATAATGCCAGACACTGGTGTCACAGTCTGGTTCTTTTTCAGAAAATGCTTTTCACACTAAGCCACATACTGTAACAGCTCCCTGAGCTGATATTACCAAGGGTATAGGGACATTGTGTTTGTAAGTGTCCCAAATTGTTTTTTTAAAGCTGCTGTGCATGTAACAGTGCAAATTTTGCACCGATACTTTTTCATTCTGGTTTAGATTGTCCCCTTTCTCCTGTCTTGCCCGATGTTCGTACCCAAGTTCTGAGTCTGCTTTAGTATTATTATTCTTTTTTTTTTTTCATTTATGGGTTATGCCCCTTCTTCACCACCAGTGGCCACCACCCAGCCTGATACCTGACCATCCCCAGCACTTAAACACCTCTCTTAAGACACTGCTAATAGCAATAAAAATGACACTAGTATGTCAAATTTGTTTCCAACAGTTGTTCACAAAGGTTCACTAAGGCAACGGATAAGGAGCAGAAGGCATAGCCCATAAATGTTCCTGTCATTCATGCATAATAGGATATCTTGTTATTACAAAGCAGTAGTTTATCTAATTTGTTCTTGAATAAGGTTTTAGTTTTACTGATGACAACATCCAGGGGCAAGGAATTGCATGGTCTATAATTCTCTGTGAGAAAAAATAGCCGCATGTTTGTGACTTAAATCTGAGACATACAAGATGCAAGGCATGTCCTCTGGTGTTCACAAGTATTTATTTGTTTGAAATCTAGTCCCACTGTGGACATTAAGAAATGATCCATTATTATATCCCATGTAAACATGAGATCCCCACACAGTCTTCTCATTTCGAGAGAAATTAGGCCTACTTCCTTTAACCTATCCTGATAGCTTAAGGTTCTGATACCCTGTACATGTTTCATGATTTTCCTCTGAACTGTCTCAATATGAGCAATGTCTCTCTTTTTGTAGGGGCACCGCAGCTGGAAAGAGAAATCAAAGTGAGGGCAATTTTTTTTTTTTTATTGTTTAACCAGGAGTGGCACACTAAGCTGAAAGCTTGTTTACAGGTGCGACCTGGGAGCACAGGGAAGTTAAGTGACTTGCTCAGGGTCACACAGTATCCAAGTGGGGACTGTGGGATTCAAACCCAGGTCTCCAGATTTGCTGCTCAGAGCCTTAAACCACTGCGCTATACTGCCTCTCCAATGCATGAATGAATGCTCTATATAATGGTAGTAGAACAAACTTATCTCTAGATTTAATATTATGTCTGATTGTTTATCGAAGGTAAGACCATCAGATATTATGACCCCCAGATATTTCTCACATTTAGTTTTTTTCAGTAATCTGTCATAGAGTAAGTAGTCATGTTTTGGGTTCCACAAACCAAGGTGCATAACACTGCACTTAGCGATGTTAAATTGCATTCCATTTTTTTTTAATGTGGCTGCATAGGTCTCTTTAGGGGTTAACAAAATCCATTTTGCAGACATGAACTGAAAACTCAGAACTCCTGGTAAAATCTGAATAATCAGACAAAAGCAAATGTTGGGGGAATGGCAAGGCGGTTGGGAGGTGGTCATTACTGGGATGGTTGGGAGGGGGTCATTACTGGGATGATGGAATGACTTTGGCCCAACCAAATGCAACTTGAACTGCTATCTGGGAGGAACATGAGGCACAGCTGTACTTGTTCAGTCATTGCCCCATTGATCATTGCCCCCTCCCCATCTCCCCCTTCCCTCATAGTTTAGGGTATTCCATGCAACCATAAATGGGCACCATTAACCAGATCTCTAAACTGAACCACAGTGTGAAACATAGAAGCATAGACATTGTTGGCAGAAGAAGAAGACCAATGGTCTAGCCAGTCTGCTCAAATAATACCCTGACATATCCCTCATTTTACAACTCCACAGCCACCTGTCCCAAATGAACATAGTGCTGTTCCATCTGCTATGGTAAAGTTAAAAATAATCAATAATCCATATTGCTCAATAAAAAGCCAGCGTTTGTGAACTAAAAAGCATACATTTCCAGAGCAGGCTGAGCTTTGGGCTCCAGGATCTGATGAGTTGCCCCAAGTTATTATTGTCCTCATTGTTATGCCACCATTAATGCTAGAACTTACAATATTAAAACTGTTCAAGTTCAGTGACTATTTGCCCACACGACAAACCGCTTTAGCAGTCCAGATCTCCAGTAATGATGGCATCCTCTTATAATAGTACAGGGTCAGTACCCAAAACTTAGTGGCCATATGGCCAATTAAGTATCATTTTTAGTGCCCACTGAGGATTTTAACTGGGGGTTTTGTTAAGTCTACTATGGGAACATAAGGTCCCAGCCAAGGGCGCTACAGCCAACTGTAGCTTTTAGTGCTGATAGTGCTCATCTTCGGCATTTTACATATGAACGTACCCGCACAGAAAGGTCTTAGGGTCTAGCTAGTCTGCTTGATTGTGCAGCTCCCTATGTATTTACACAGATAACTGCCCCCTCCCCATTTCCCTTTTTACCTACCTCAACTTCCCCCATCTCCCCCATTCACCGCTTCTACCTGCAACTTTCCCTTTCACCTTGTCCCAACCCCTCTTGAAGCTGTTCGCAGCTTTTAGGGATACCTCTTCCTATGGCAGCTCATTCCACTTTGCCACAACCCTCTCAGTGAGAAGGGTGGCAAGTAATAACTTCCACCTATTGTCATCAGGTGTACTCTTTTGCGCAGGTTGTAAAGATTATGATTACTTCGTTACTTGGTTAAATGGACAAAAGGGGGCGGTGGCCCAGCAGGATTGTCCTTCACACATGTGGAACATGTCAATTGATGTGAATTCTATTTTTCCCCTTCGGAGTTATGTTAATTCAATAGCCATTTATCCAGTTTATTTTTAAAGATATCTATTTGTGTGCAATCTATAATATCTTGTGGTAAAGAGTTCCATACCCTGGGTGCTTGAACAGTGAAAAAGGATTGTCTTTTATTTGTTCTTGCTCTATCTACCACAAGCTGTTTATTGTGGCACCTAGCCACAATTTTTCTGGTTGTTAATGAGATTCCAGCTCAGCTCAGATTCAATGCAAAGAAGTGCAAGGTAATGCACATGGGAAACAAAAACCCAGGGGAAGCGTACACAATGGGGGGTGAGATACTGACAACAGTAAAAATAGAAAGGGACCTGGGGGTAATTATATCAGATGACCTAAAGGTGGGCAAGCAATGTGAGAAGGCAGTAAGGAAGGCTGGGGGGATACTAGGATGCATAGGAAGAGGCATCAATAGTAGAAAACAGGAAGTTGTTATCCCTCTGTACAGACAGTTGGTGAGACCCCATCTGGAGTACTGTGTGCAGTTCTGGAGACCCCATCTCCGCAAAGACATAGACAGAGTGGAGGCTGTCCAGAGGAGGGCAACCAAAATGGTGCAGGGTCTGCACCAGAAGACATACGAAGAAAGACTAAAGGAGCTTAATATGTATACTCTTGAGGAAAGAAGGGAGAGAGGGGACATGATAGAAACTTTCAAGTACCTCAAGGGAATTAACAAAGTCCAAGAGGGTAGCATCTTCCAGAAAAAGAGATGTGCAAGAATAAGGGGGCACAATTTGAAGACAGAGGGGGGACGGCTCAGGGGTAATGTGAGGAAGTATTTTTTCACTGAGAGGGTTGTGGATGCATGGAACAGCCTCCCTGAGGAGGTCGTGGAGTCAAGAACAGTGGGGGACTTCAAGAATGCATGGGACAGGCATAAGGCAGTCCTAGGGGTGGGTAAGAGGAAGTAAGCTGTTGGTTAACTAGGATCTGCAGCTTATCTGTTAGGTAGGAAAATGGGCAAACTAGGTGGGCCAAGCGGTCCTTATCTGCCGTCAAATTCTATGTTTCTATGTTTCTTCCACACTGTACCATTAGAGATGGGTTTTTGATTATCTTAAAGAGTTGAAGTAAGTCGCCTCTTCATCTTCTTAATCTAAGTGGGTATAGCCCCATATATCTCAACCCTTCTTCATAATCTAAAGGGGCAAGATGAGGAACTAATTTTGTTACCCTACATCCAATCTGCTCTATTCTCTTTATATCAGAGATTAATATGGGCTCGAGAGGGGTGAACCGTAATCTGTGTAAGGCCTAATATGGGACCTAGACAAAGCCATGACACATTCTTCAGATTTAGAAATAAAGGTGGAATTTATCCTACGGAGAAGAGTGTTGGTTTGATTCGCTATTTTGTTACAAAGTTCCAAAAAGGACAATTTATTATTAATTAGTATTCCCAAGTCTTTTTCTACACTAGAATCCCTGATGCTGATGTTATTTAACAAATAAATCTGTGTGGGATTATTTTAACCCAAGTGTAATACTGCACATTTAGATACATTGAAAACATTTTATTTGTTACCGCCCAATGTTAAATTACATTTAGCATGTGTGAGTTGGCTGGGATGAGGCCTGAGTAGTGACATGTCAAATAGAATGCAACACCAGTTGAAACATTTTCTTGTCAGTTCCCCCTTCCCACCACACCTACATTTGCATACCCATTATGCTTTGTGCTGGGTTTGCATCTTTTGACTGTATCTGTATTTACAGAAACTACACAAATTGGAAAGTACCTGACTTCTTGTATCATGTATGCATCCTACAGTACATATTGTTCTTTCTAATCAGCTTTTAAATTACTTCACTTACCTATTTCACTCACTCACTACAACATTACAAGAAGGACTTCAAATGTATCTGCTCTCAGGCAGCTGAACCAGCAGTAACTGCCCATCATCATAGGAGCCACCTTGTGGTAAAGAGAACCTGTCAGCAGTTGGAGAGCAGGTTTTTCATAAAAATCTGACCTTAGTTTTCCAGATGCTGGTAGTAATTCAGGGCTGCATTGCAAGATGTTACCCCTTTCTAGTAAAAAGTAGGTTGTTGGTGTGATTTTTAATGGGCTGATGTAACCTCAAGGCTCCAGTTCACTTCTCATGCACCATATGTTAGTTGCATTACCTTATGTACCACAATGTTACTTCATGAATGCAATAAAGTATATTGAATTATATAAAAAAAAAAAAGATTTGACCCCTTTCTAAAAGCTAAAGCTGTGGATTTAAAGGGAAACTGTCAGCAATAAGAGTCTCACACTCAGGTGTGAGGGTAATCCCAATTAGCCCTTTGTGTGCAAAAACACTTTTTCTACTTACTGATTACTGCAGTGTAAAAGATTGTATCAGGCTAGTTTCACTGACATTTCATGTAACAAGAAATCCCAGAATCCCCTGCAAATGACATCGGAGGACTGCAGCAGTGGGAGATACACTAGCCTAAAATGAATGTCAGAGTTTTTCATAAGCTGTACTCATTGGTTTGCTGGTCTGCTGTTCTCCTGTGGCTAGGTACAGTCACAGAGGACTGTACTAAGCCCTGTGAGCACAGCTGGACCAGCAAATGTCTGATTTTAGCTTAAAAAATCTTTAATGTGTATACTGCGGGCTATTGAAGGATATTGAATCTCCCAGCTCTGCAGTCCTCCTCTGATGTCATCTGCAGGGTATTCTGTGATTTCTGGTCACACGAAATGGAATCTTAAAAGTCAGCAAAATTAGCCTAATACATCCTACTATACTGTAGTAAACAGTAAGTCAAAAAAAAAGTTTTTGTACACAAAGTGCAAATTGGGATCAGCCTCACACTTGGATGCTAGGCTCTTATTGCTGACAGCTCCCCTTTAAAGGGACACTGCTACCCCCTTAGGTCTCAATTTGTGACCAGTTTGAAAAACAAATGTTATAATTGGCCTTATTCTGTATAGAATACTGATGCAGCTAATAGTTAGATACTGATTCTTTTTTTTTTTCCCATCTTTTAAATAGCGAAAAACAGACAGCCCGCCATACTAGTGTTACCACACAAAAACATATTTGTTTACAGTCCTTGATCAAGTCCCAATGCATCTCGCCTGGAACTGGTAACTCCCCCAACACAATCTAGTTACTCATGATGCCTTGGGAGAGGAAGCTATTGCATCATGAGTGATTGCACTGTTTAGGGTGCTTCTAATGTTCTGGAAGTATGCAATAAGAGTAGATAGGATTAAAAAAAAACAGGTTGGGTATAATTACACCATTAGCGTGCATTTCAGTTCTACTAAGAAAAGAAGCAGAAGAAACAGCCAGCAACGTCAATGAGTTTTAGAGAAGGTAAGTAATCATAAAATGTGTTTTTCAACCAGAAATAATAGGATTCAAAATGACTTGAGAGTGTCCCTTTAAGGAAGAGTAATGTTACCTGTGTGCATGCCTCCACAAAGGTGCAGTCTAAATAGTGGCATGGTCCTTAGCATATCTCAGTACCATGTATACTTTAATTACTGGTAGTGCCTGGACTGAAAAATAGTATATATATTACATGCATTCAGTATTGCTTATACACTGCATCCCAACGTGATTTACAAACAGTTTACACAGGATAACATAGCTGAGATACTACATCTCATTTTCAGTGGGGTCCTTCTTTGGCTTAGGACAGCTTGACTCTCTCAGTACCACTGGAACCTTGACCCCCCAATAGCAGGTACCAGATTCTACCCATTTCCATAGCTTGGCAGACTGCAGCACTGAGAGGTTACCTGACTTGCTCAAGGACACACAGTGTTTGACTCTAGTGGGGTTTGAACCCATGATCTCCTGGCTCTCGCGGTTGCTCTGACCAGTAGACCGCATTGCTTCCACTACTGCCTGTGTGTTGTTTGAGGGGTATGGTGGATGTTTACCTAGTTGCAGAACTCCTGAAATGTCAAAGAATAAACAGTCCTTCAGATTAGATGAAAAAGGAGATCAGGTCGTGATTATTACACTTAATGTTTGGGAACGTCAACTACAGCAAGGGTGTGGGAGGGGTGGCGAGCACAGCAGAACTGTCAACATGGAATTTAAGGTATCACGTCCACAGCTTCAGTTACAAAACGATGGAACAGAAGACAGTTTTAGGAAGGTCTCTTCCGTACTGATATATGTATACCATATATAATCTATAAATGTTTGGTTTGCATGTCCAATAGTGACAGTAAACTTCAACCGGCAGACTAAGCCCTGCTGGAGCAGCATGTATCAGTGTATTATCATCGGTGTGGCCAAATTACAGTGATCACGGCTAATGAGTTCTCCTTAATTGATCAATTACATTTATATCACCAATGTAATGTCACATTATTTTAGGTCCTTCGCTGTTATTGCGTGAAAGGACACACGCACACCTGACCATTTTACAATCATTTTCTGAACCGAGCGTGCATCCCCCTCCCCACATCGTCATCATCTCGAGGGTATTTTTTTATTAAGTGCGGATTCAGGATGTTCTGTTCCCTACGTGTTAAAAAAAAAGGGACCCTTGAAATTCTTTGCGTTCTGCATCATCCTCATGGAAGGAAACTGCCAAGTGCAATGGAAAATAATGAGAGTCGCGGGGTGGCTAGCTTCCTCGCCTCTGCGATTAGCTTCTTTCTCTCTCTCTCTCTCTCTCTCTTTCTCTTTCTCTCTCTACATCTCTCCTTCGCTGCTTGGCTCCCTGCTATTTATAAATAGCAGCATCTTCCCAATTCCTAAATTTCCTCAATGACGTAGGGAGACACGTAAATGTGTAGGTGATGCTTTTCGATGAATGAGATCCCCCTCCCTTCCCACCCCCTGGTTACTAGTACTACGAGAACTCTATAAAAGCAATGCAGGGGCTGATGCAGGCAGCTCGCAAACTCAGTGTGCAAAGGCAGCAAGGAGCAGGAGCAACTGCAGTACATTCAGGAGCAGTCAGTCTGTCTGTCTGTCACTCATACCTCTCAACTGTCCCTGATTTTCAGGGATGTCCCTGATTTTGCCTCAGAAATTTCTTCTGTCCCTCCTAAATTTGGCATTTTTGTCACTGAAAAGTAAGGATTTGAATCACAAAATAATGCCAGCCCTTGGTGTTACAGTCTAGTTCTCATTAAGAAAATGCTATTCACACTAAGAAGCATGTTGTACACAGCTTCTGGAACTAATATTACTATTTTTTCAGATGTGTCCCTGATTTTGGTCATTTGTCCCCGATCATTTTAAGCCTTGTCCCTGATTTGTGAAGAGGGAGGTTGAGAGGTATGCTGTCACTTAATCCTGTGTCCCACTCGTTCTTCTGCTCTTCCACGCTAGATCCTTCTCCGTTTTATGTTGGGAAACAGGCTTTACAATGGAATCCTCTCCAGGTTCAACCAGGTAAGCAGATTCATTTGGCTTCTCAGATGCACTCCAGGTGCTCAGCATGTCAGTAATTGAAGAAGAAAAAAGTGAACTTTTCAAAAATGTTTTTTTTTTTTATGTTTTATTTTATTTTTTATTTATTTATTGTTTGTTTGTTTTGTTTCGTTGCAACGGCTAGCTGAAGACAGAGCATGTTTGAGGCAAAAACTACATTTGGGAAGGGATTTTATTTCTTATTTTTTTTGGGGGGGGGCAGCTTTTTTGGCTGGAGAGATTGTGGCTGCGCAGCTCTGCCCAGGATTACGGTCGATTGCGGAAGAGTCTCCGCTGCAGTGTGACTCAGAAGGAACACGTGGGCACTATCACAAACACTGGCAGCAGCAGCCGGGCTCTGCATCCTAGCCAAAGTTTCAGCTAATACATTCTTTAAAATGATTAACTGCACAACGAAAAGGATTAAGCACGTCAGTGTCACTCCGTGCTACAGAACTTAAGCGCAGCCAATCGGTTGCATTATTTTCCAGAGCACAGAATGATGTGAAATGCAAAAAAAAAAGGCCAGTTCATTTGTTGAGGGAGGGTCTGAATATAATGTAATTTACTAAAAATGTAGTTTCAGTTCATGGAGCTGACCTACAGATGGTGGTGCTGAAAACGGACAAGGAATGGTCTAGTTAATGTGCCGTTTAGAGCAGTTATATACTTATGATATGTGGAGCTAACCAACAGAAGGTAGTGCTGAAACGGGCAAATGTCTACTGAAGTGCTTTTTAAGGTCGGACTTCTGCATGTTTAGATGCGTGGAGCTGACCAGCAGAATGTGGTGCTGAAAATGAGCACACGGTCTGCTTAGTGGTTTTTTGGGGGGATCTGACTTGTCTTTAGAGCTATATACGTCTGTAAAGATATATACTGTATATATTTTGATCCCTAATACTTGCCTTTGTAGACTAGCTGTATTTTGCAGTGCAGATCACGTTCACCTTTCGTATTACAGTCGGTCGAGCGGGACTGTCTCCCCCCTTCCCCGGTTGCTGCAGTTCGTTCCCCCTTTATCTGACTGCAGAGTTCTGGCTCCCTCAAGATTTTTTTTCCCTATGACGTGTTTGGGTGATGATAAACTCGGTTTTGCGTCAATGCTGCGCAATTTGCAGCCTCTGCCATTCACCTGCTGTAACCCGCTCTTAAAGAACCAGAGTACCAGCTTAACCCCTGAGCTGCCAGACTCGGTGCTGCTACCTCCTCTGGTCCCACCCAACAACAGTCCCAGTTTTTAGTATGTGTGCTATTATTATTATTACTACTGCTATTATTATTATTATTATTATTATTAATTTAAGAGAGGAATGAAGCTTCCTACTTTCTGTCTCTTATATTCACCTTTTGCCAGGGTTAAAACATGTTTGAAATTTGGAAAGGGGTCAAATGTCTGAACCTTGATGGTGAAAATGTTTGAAGCAGGGTCTAGCTTAAGAACTGGATGAGGGGCACTGATGCTGGGGTCAGATTCTGAGTGGTAAAATGAAGGGCATCCATTCTTATGTGGAACAGCTGGGAGGTATGAACAGAGGTGTTCTGAATGGTAAAATATGGAATGTCCCTCCTAATGTGAGACAGCAGAGGGGTTCTGAGAAGTAAAATGAGAGTTCCCTTGCTACTGTGGCACAGTTAAAAGGGATGGGCAGAGAGATTCCTGAGAGATAAAATGATGGTTATCCTTTCTCTAATGTGGGACTGATGAGAGGTTTTGACAGATGGGTTCTGGGAGGTAAAATGAGGATTATACCATGTACCTCAGACACCGACCAATCAGATAGATAGGCTGGCACCTTACCTGCCTTGATTATCTACTGATAATCACCGCAAAAGGTGCCAGCCAACCGCATGTTCAAAAAAAAAAAAAAGCAATCCAATGGCAAAAATCACGGAACTCCATCCACCATCTTGTTTCCTCGTAAGTGGAGACTGTGAAACAGCAGCTCCGTATATTGGGGAAAGTAAACAAAAACACTGACTGCTCTACAACTGAGTCACTTATTTAAGCATTATAGCAAGTACTGTTTTTTTTTAAATAATAAAAAAAAAAAACAATACTTGGTATAATCATAATAAGCCACTCAGGGATCTGGGTTATCGGGGGATTTACCATTGCTGCTGGCGTGGTTTACCCACTCGGCCGCGCCTCGGGCAAACCACTACAGCTGTGGTAAATCCCCCGATAACCCACACCCCTCGTGGCTCATTACTTAAATGTCCCTCCTGATGTGACACAGTTGAGAGGGATGTAAAGAGGGGATCTGGGAGGTAAAATGAATGAGGGGCATCCCTCCTAATGTGGGACACCTGAGAGGTACCAATAGAGGTGTTCTAGAGAGTGAAAAGGGGGGCCCTTATGATGTGGGACAGTTGTAAGAGATGGAAAGAGGGGTTCTGAGAGGTAAAATGAGGGACATCCCTCCTAATTTTAGGAAAGCTGAGAGCTATGTATGGAGAGGGTTTCTGAAAGGTACAATGAGGGATGTCCCTCCCAGTGTGGGCCAACTGTATGTCAGTTTTGGTTGGGGAGGGGTAAGCATGGTTTCTGGCTTCAGGGAGTGTTACCACAACCCTGGGCAAAGAAAGGATCATGCCCGAGTATGCAGCAGGAGTCCTCTAGTATTCTCCATGCTAAATGTCACTTTCATGTACTAGCAGAGTGGCTTCACCTGACTTTTGAAAGCATTTGTCTTCCAAAAAGTAAGACCAAAACCTCCAAAATAAAGCTGGTTCAAATACTGTGTTTGACTGTCAAATAGGGGAAAAACAAGACTTTACAGATGTGGCAGTTATAAAAAGGTTGATTGTTTAGAAAGAGAGTCTGTTTATTTATTGTTGTATGTAAAGTTCAGATTCTAGTGACCATGTGCCCTGTTTGGGGGGGAGCTGACAGTTACTACTTTAATAAAGAAAGAAAAAAGAAAGTGTATTTTACTAGTAACAGTTCATAACAATTTTGCAAAAAGGGTCTCTTAAAAGTCAATAAAATATAGACTTCCACAGTTTGAAACCTTGAGAGTATTTTGGCTCCAAAAACTGAAATGATTTCAAAATTGACCCATGGACATTTTTGACTCCCCCAACCCCACCCTCAAAGAACTCAACCCTGGGAATACCAGCAGAAACAAAGTAACAGTAAGTTTGGGGCTCTAGGTACTTCAGGCCCCCCAGTATGCTGTGAAACCATATATTAATTTATAGGGGTTTCCCACCCCACTACTACTCCAGATTACAGTATAATTCCCTTGGTAAGCAGGAATTCATCCAGGCTTACCTTGAAGGCTTGTACTGTCTTTATATTCATTCTCTCCACTGGTACTTCTTTAGGTTCACCAACCTCTGGGGAAAGAATTGCCTCCTATCATTATTTCCTACATAGACAGCTTCTGAGTTTCAGGTAATGGCCCTGCATCAGGCTGAAGGATGCCAGATGAAACATCTCTGTTCAGTCTTGTTGATACCTATGGATCTGCAAAAGAGGGGGATCATATCCCCCTTCAGCTTCCATTTCTCCAGGGTAAACATATTATGGGCCTCCAGACTCTCATCAGTTTTATCATCCATAAGCCTGATCATGTTGGTAACACCGCAGTATGCCTACTCATCCACTGCTTGGTGTAAGACAGTTGACTTCTAGCTAATGCTTGAGAGTAGGTCTACTGGAAGCAGCTGGGAAAATTGCCCAGTGAGTTGTGGACTACGTTTTGAGTCCATCCACCACCACATGCCTGCTCAAGGATATCCCAATAGAGACCACATACGATAAAGATGTGATCTTTATGGGTGGACTGGTGCCAACCAACCAACCAATCAAGTAAGGCTTGCAGTGATACTGTAGATAGGAAAGAATGTGCAGACTGGGTGGGTCAAGCAGTCCTTACTGCCATCAAATTCTATGTTTTTGTGTTCCTTGAGGGAATTGTGCTGGCAATGGCATTGCCTGAAGTGTGCCAGATGCAATACTGGAAGTAACTCTATAGAGGGGGGGTTGGGAGAATGCACACCACACAGGTAGCAGTGCTTGAGGTGTCCATCTGTGCTTGGGACTGAAAGAATGCCTGCTGTGCTGGTGGCAGTGCTTGAAGTGTCCCCTTCTGCTAAGGCGGACCAGAAGAATGCCTTCCCATAGATGGCAATGCTTGAAGTGTCTCTCTCCACTGGGGGGGGGGGCAGAAGAATGTCTGCCCCACATGTGGCAATGCTTGAAGTGTCTCTCTCCACTGAGGGGGGGCAGAAGAATGCCTGCCCTACAGGTGGCAATGCTTGAAGTGTCTCTCTCTCCACTGAGGGTGGGCCAGAAGAATGTCTGCCACACCAGTAGTAGTGCTTAGAGTGTCGTCCTCTGCAGAGAAGGAATAGAAGAATCCCCGCTGTGTTGGCAGTAGTGTTTGAGTGTCACCCTCTCCTGAGACAGACCTGGAGAATGACTGCTAATGCTCAAAGACAGGAGGTGGAAGGTAGTGGGTGCTGAGTAGGTGTGAGGGTTATTCATTAGTGCTTAGCTGGCAGGCAGCTGTGTGTTAGCCTTTCTGTAGGGTCAGGGGAGAATGGAGGATGTATGGATGTTGAGCAAGTGGGGAGGAGAGGGTATCTACCACTAAGATAGCCTGGTCTGGGTGGACATAGCTGGGGTTTTTGGGTGCTAAATGGATGGGTGGCAGGAACATTGTTTTTATTCCAAGGTGGAGCTGAATAAAATCAGTCTCTGAAGTGACTTAACAAGTAAAGTGACACTTCACAGAGTCTTTGACAGGCTCAGCTGGCACTTTGTGTAGCATAGTGCTCACCAAGGGTCATGCAACATAGCGATACTTTGGATACCAAAGTTTAAACACTTCACCCTCACCTAACTGGAGGCAGCTGCTTCCATATTGTCCTAATGTGTAAGGCTGAATGGTACTTTTGCAAATCACAAATGCAATACAGCTTTAAACATTAAGCTAATGTCACGCCAAAGCAGCTGTTGTTGGCTGTAGCCAACTCCTGCTGTATTGGGAACACCCATAACTTTATGCAGTACTCCAGATGGGATTTGACCTAAGTCTTGTAAAGTGGCAGGACACTTCCCCTGCTTTCCTGGTCAACTTCCTTTCAATGAACATCAGCATTCTTCCAACCTTCTTGACAGCACCCATGTACTGATTACACTGCAGCAGGCCCTTGTCTATTATGACTCCCAGGTCCTTTTTGTTCTTTACTGAGGCAACAGAAACCTCCCACTGTGTGTAGGTCATACCTCTACTTTACTTCTCCAAGTATAACACCTTGTATTTGGCTACACTGAATCTGAGACTCCAGGGGATGGATTTTCAAAGGACTGAAAATGGCCAAGGGACTAATGTTGCAGTCTGCTGGTGTGAAAAATAAAATCTCCACACCAGTGGACAGTACAAATTTCAGCCCATGATGCACACGAGCTGTAGGAGCAGCTGCAGAAGACGTTACACCCGGTACTACCAGGCATAACATTTCCATGCAGCTGTGCAAGACAATGGGTGAAAGCTGGCTTAAATCATGATGTTGATCACAAACCAGCTCCGTGTAGAAAAATACTGCACTTGCGGCAAAACCTGTGGGTGCGCAAGGGAAACCCTCCTTGCACAGAGGTTTTGCTGCCTGTGTGTGATTTTCTTTCATTTTTGAAAATCCGGCCCCAGGAGTCTGAGCAGTTTCCTAGCTTGTTCAGGTTCTCTACAAGTTTGCCGTATCCTCCAAGGAATCTACCACCCTGGCCAGTTTAGCATCATCTGTGAACTTAAGCAGCCTACTGGCAACCCTAGCTTCCTGATTGTTGATGAAAATGTTGAACAGTGGTGGCCCCAGCCATGATCCTGCTTGAGGCATGAGTACCACTCTCCATGCAGTATTGCCCACCCACCAGACTCTGCTCCCTATCCCCAAGCCACTCGGCAGTCCATCTTGTGTATGCCTTGTGCATACTGCACTGGTGCACTTTGACAAGAAGTGCGTCTTGCACCACAGTATCAAAGTAGTAGTAAGTAAACCCAACCCAGTGGTGCTGGCTGAAGGAGCACTGCCCCACAACATGGGAGATCCAGGATCAGTTCTCTCACTTGGACTGGTGGGGTCTGGAACATGATGCATAGGCATCATGTGCTGATTCAGTGGGGCATTAGCATCCCGCTGTCACTTCACCACCTGCTGGTGGAAAGAGGGGCCAGCCTTGACACTGTGGGTGACCAAGCAGCGTCTGCAGCCCCTCGTTTACAGACTGAGTGCTGACTGGCTGCATGTCAGGGAAGTGGAAGGGTGCAATCCAGGAAAAATCCTTGAAGTGTGCAGCTTGATAGCTGACACATGCAGGCCCCACTCTCCACTGCTGGCGACTCTGCCCCTACTGTGGGTGTCTCCTACCATATTAGCAGGAGCGGTGGGGGATGTTGGTTAGCTATTCATGTAGAATGGCTCAGTAGGCAGCATGCTCACCTCTGGAGCAGGAAGATCTGATGGTCATGGATTCTAGACACACCAGGCACTTAGGGTTGTACTTATAACTGACACTGTAGTGTAGCACGAGGGAGCTACCACACTGGCAAAGTGCCAGCTTTCAGATGAGATGTTAAACTGAAGTCCCTTCTGCCACTCTCTGGTCACTGTCCTGATGGAAGTAAAATATCTCATGGCACTTTTTGAAGAAGAGTAGGGGAGTTTTTATTGAAAATCACATAATACAAAATACACAGTATCAATAACAGGTCAACATTGCTATATCAGGAAATATACAAAGAAAATTAAAGAGTGACATAAACAAATCTAAGTAAAGGCACACAAAATGGGAAAACACATATGTTATAACAAATATCAAACTTAAAAATCAAACACCCTGAAAGGGTCGCATCACCCAAAATAACTAAAAGTAGACAAGCTTACATCCCTGATCCTGTTGTGGCACTACCTCTTTATTTAAATTTAATAAAAATGTTAAAGCCCTTCCACCACCTATTTACTTTCAATGAAGAATGCACTGCCACATCTTGTAAGTGTCTTTTTCCCATTGCTTGTTCTACCAATGTTCCCATCACATTGTACATTGTATGACATCCTTTTTTGATACAGTACCGACTGACATCTTGCCTTCCATAAATAATACATGAGGCAACATTTAAATACATTTAAGGTATCCATATTATACAGTGCAACACCCTGGGGACTCAGACCCAAAACCAAAATTTCATATGACATCTGAGTTAACCATTCCATATTCCATTTCTGTGCCAAAAATTCCCACAGTGGTTTTGAATACGAGCCATCCAGGAGGAACTGCTCCATTGTTTCTTCTTGGTTTACACATGCTAAATAGGTACAGTTTCTTCCTTCCACCACCTTGTGTTTTGCATTTCCCCTAATGTTTAGTTTACCACATTAGGGGAGGGATTCTTTTATTTGTCAATTGCTTTAGTACCCTAGCATTTTTATTAGCTGAGCATTTCTTAAAACAGGGTTCATCGGGGTATATCATGCTCAATATTGTCTTATATTGGTCGACTACAGTTCCTTGTTGTATTTGTTGTTTTGACAGATCCCATCTATATATTTTTTTACTGTATGTTTAAAATAATCAGGGACAAAAAGATGATTACTTAATTTAGGGGGAACCACTTTCCATACTTGGAAACACTTAGATAAAACTAGAAAAAAAAATTATGATGTATTTCATCTGTAGGAATTAAGCCACATTTCACAGTTTGAATCAAGAATAGAGTGTGGAAAAAGTGATTGGGTCCATCATACCCAATCCCCGGTAAGTATGTGAAACATCACCTAATGAGGTTTAACTTGTTTCCCCACAGCAACTGAAAAAATAAGCTGTCTATCTTAGTCTCCAATCTGATGGGGGGAGGGTCATAGCAACAAATTGCATTATAGGGATAATGAATTGTTTCAATATTTGAATTCATTTCAGTTTAGACATTGTCCAATGCCTCCATCTTTGAATCTTATTTTCTATGTTAAAAATTACTTTTTGCCAGTTAACTAGTGACAAATTCTGAGGTCCAAACAGTATCCCCAGTATTGTGAGGGGGTAGAGGAGTTATGCCTTCCATTTGGGTAGGTTGAAAGAGTCCTGATCCAATATATAGGCCTTGGCATTTTTTCAAATTAAGTTTCACATTGGAGATACAGGTGCACTCCTCCATCGGCCGTAAAAAGGTAGGTAGTTGAAGATGGTTGGAAAAAAGACAGATATTGTCTGCATAAAGTTGTATTAAGAGGCAATTATTTGTTCCTACCTATGTTAACCCTTCCCATAATGGATTCTGGGTTACTTTCCGAAGTAAAGGGTCTAGAGCAAACAAATAAAGGAGGGAACTCAAATGACACCCTTGTCTAACACCCATGGTGACATGAAATCCCTCTGTAACCTCCCTTTTAATGATAGGGTATACCATTGCATTATTATAAAGCAATTTAATATATTGCTGAACCACAGGAGGTATACCATATACTTCCAAGGTAGCTAATAAATAGGGATGAGAAACCCTATCGAATGCTTTTGCCTGGTCCATCAAGATTATACATCTCATAAATCCATTTACTGGGAGGTGTTCAATGAGGTCTCTTATAATCATTAAAGCATATTGAATCTTTTTGCCAGGCGGCCCACAATATTGATGTGTGGAAATAACAAGACTAGCATATTGCTTAATTTTATTGTTCAAAATACAAGCTAATATTTTATAGCCAGTATTCAGAAATGTTATAGGTCTCCAATTTTGTATTCTCATTTTATCCCCAGATTTATATAAAAATACAAGGAGACCATCTAAAAATGAAGGTCTTATTTTATTGTGGAATAAAAAATAGTGGAAAACTTGCATAAGAAATTCTGATAATGCTTCTAGAAAGGATTTGTAAAATTCTCCAGGAAGTCTGTCTGACCCTGGGGATGTTCCATTCTTAAGGGATTTTATAGCCATATCAATCTCAGATCTACTGATTAATTTTTCCATTTCTGTAGTGTAATTTGGTACAGTAGGGATGTTTAAAGTTTGCAGATATGTTTTTATTTCTATATCTGATGGGTTATTGGATGGGGTATGGGAGATCATAAAGGATTTTATTACCCCGTGGAGGCCATCCATAGTAGAGGTAGCATGTCCAGTAGGGTCCAATAAAGTCTCAATGTTCATGGAATCCTTTATCACTTTACATGCCTCAAAAGGGTCCCTGAATGGGGTCCTTTGGGTTCCAGATTGTAACATTACCTTAATAGTACTTGCCCTATCATACTGAAAAAGCTTCATCTCCTCTTTTGTTTTATTTATTTGAAGGGAGTAATCAAATCTAGAAGTATTTACAAGAGAATATAATTTCTGTAGCTGTTGTTGAAGTGATAAATATGTAAGGAATTTATCATTTTCTCTTTGTTTCCCATACCTTATAATGCAAGCTTTAAAATCTTGTTAGAGTCTTCCCACCATTTCCATAAATCGGTATATAAAAAACTCACATATGCCCGGGCTTTAGTTAGAGCCAACAGGCCTGTCTGTACCTGGGGGTCAGCTAAGGCTGCAGTGTTTAATCTCCACTGATTAGCACACTTATTCCTCCTTATCTGGTCAGTAAACTCAAGTATAAGGGCTGAATGGTCTGAGAACTCCACAAATGTAATAAAAAAATTAAAGTTGGGAAAATGTTTTGAAATAAAGATGTGGTCAATCATAGTGATATAGTTCCCCCGTTTATAGGTAAATCTAGGCCCCTTAGTCAGATTATCACCACAGTTTTTAAGATCCGCAATGTCTAAAACCCTAGCCAAGGCAGAAGAGTCACAGTAGATTTTTTTCTTAATAATTGGGTCTTTTCTACCCTTAAGCACATTACAATTGGAGTCCTCCCAAAAAATTATTTTGTAGGAGGTAACAAGAAAGGGTTGTATGGTGTTTAAAAAGATTAACTCTGTCAGCTTTGGATTGTGGACCATAGACATTAATGAGCCTAAAGTCTGAATCTTTCCATAAACCATCCAGTATTAAGACCCTCCCTGGGATTAAATCAATTAATTTGATTAATGTGGAATTATAAGAATTGAACAAGATCCCTATTCCATCTGCACAATCAGCGCCAAATGACTAATAAGAGGGACTCCGCCACCATTCAGATTTAAAAGAATGAATTTGGTCAACTGTGTTCATCCAGGATTCCTGAATAAAGCAAATGTCAAAACTCCGTGTATCTATATAGTTGAATACCAGCTGATGTCTCACTGCATTTAAAATGCTGTGGATGTTCAAGGAACAGACTTTTAAGGAAGCCAGGAAAAGGATGTTTTATTCAAAAAATGTTTTTCCTCCTTTTTTTTTCCCCCTTATATCCCACTAATTCCTGATCTTCGGATGCATGATCAGAAGTGAGTAGCTGAGAAGTGGGATTATCTTGTTCCATGTCAGAATCACCACAATGTGAAAATAAAGCTGCATATGAGTCCTCAGATTCAAGCTTCACTTTGGGGGGAGGGGGGTTGTTTAATGTTCCTAGCTGACCGTCTTCTAGATTGGAGGGAGTTACCCTTCTGAGTCTGTGGTTGTTCATAACATACTGGGGCTAGGGACAAGGGGTCCAGGGTTAAGCTAGTCTCCACATCCTGTCGAGGGATGGGGAACTGTGTCTTAAGTTCTGGATTAGGAATGGCTATAGAAGAGGGAGGTTGGGGAAGAATACAAACAATGGGTTCAGAGGGCTCATGTTCTTTTGCTGTAGCTGAATCTTGGGCTTGTTGAATAAGTAGTTTGGGACTCATGCATGTGGCTTTATTTTTTGCTGCCCAGGGGCATTCAGAAAAGACGTGTCCATACTCCTCGCATAAATCACACCTGGTATGATTAGCACATTGTAAAGTAATATGGCCTATCTCCCCACAATTATCACTTCCGGGCTTATCACAAGCACTAGAAAGGTGAGTTCTGGCACCTCACTTGTAACAGGCTTGAGGTTGTCCTGAATAGAAACAAACCCCCCTGTCTCTTCCCAACATAAAAGAATTAGGCACATGAAAAATTCCAGAATCATTTTGTTTAAGCTTCACTTTGTACTTCCAACCCCCTGTCCAAAACATCTTTGAGTCTAAAATAGCTTCTGGGTCACTGAGCACATCACACCATTGAGACAACCAGTAGGTAATGTCCTCCACATGGACCCCCTCATTCCTAAACATGATTGTTACATATTTAATTAATGGTTTAGTTAGAGGAATTACCATGAAGGGGGTCCATGTGTGGGGGAGAACTTAACCTGGTTGTATCTCTCCCAGAAGAGGTCTAAAGCATAAGTAGAATGGAAGCTCACATCATAATTATCCTAACCAGAAATGTTTTTTTTTTTTTGCTATTAATTTCTTTATCCTCCTCCCCTACGGCTTTTTTTGTTTTTCCATCCTGCCAGATCACCCAGCCCCCTCTCCCACTTGCAGCTTACCTCTCCACTTCCTCCATGGCTTGCCCCCCATGGTGGGGTGGCAGGGATCCCTCAACCCACCGGGATGGATCCGGTGTTGGGGGTTACTGCCTATTTGCTGGAGCGGGGCCTGCAGTGATTGGCAATCATCCTGCCAAGGAGCCATTTTTGTCCTCCATTTTCTCTCATTCCCTGAGTGCAGCACGGCGGCGTGCAGTGACTCCAATGGCCGAGCCACTCATGCTCCCATACATGCCATGCCGGGCGTCTGCCCCATAACTGCCCCGTACATGTGAGCCACCTGTGCCAGCCCTTAGCCACCACCTTGGGTCAGGCATGCAGTGGACTCCATACCCACCCCTCCTGGGAGATGAGAGCTGTCCTCTGGACAGTCGATCCTCTCCCTCCCCAGCTGACCCCTGGTGGCCCACTCGCAACGCAAACATGGGTCACCAGCGTGGCAGGAGGTAAGGCATGATGCCTCAGCCCTCCACACCACTGGGCTAGCTTTTCCCCCAGAAATGTTAATAAAAGCATACACCTCCCTAGGAGAAAAGTGCAGTGAGTCTTTAAGTAGACATTCGCCCACATAGAACCTATCAGGCCTCTCTTCTAGGCCTCCCTTATATTGAATCCTGACAGCATTCCTACATGGTGCTGTTTCTTTTTTAGTTCTTGTAAAGAGTTCTGATAATAGGTTTATGTTGGTTTTCAGAGTCATGTGGATCAGGTGGCTTTTTCTCTGGTCCTAGGGGTACCCCTTTTGAGCTTATTGGCAGATTTACACTGTCAGTGGTTTCTGTAAAGTCATGAATATCAAGTGGAGTTTCCTTTTTATTTTGTAGTCCAAGGTCACTTGGGTTCTGAATCCTAGGTATAGGAAAAACACTTGACAGACCTTACGAACATATGAACATACATACGAATGTGCCATCAGAAACAGACCACCCAGTCTATCTAAGTCTGCTCAAGTGTGCAGCCAACACCCCTAGTTTGCAGCTGCCCCACCCCTTGTCATCCCACTGCCACCCCCACCTCCCCACCCTCACTCTCCCTGCTCCCTGTCCCATGCCCTTTGAAGCTGTTCACAAATTTATATGATACCACCCATTCTGGTAGGGTGTTCCATTTTGCTACCACCCTCTCTGTGAAATAGTGTCTCCTCATTTCCTTCCTAAATCTTCACCCCTCTATTCTTAGCCCGTGTCCCCTGGTGACCCTCCCCCTCCTTAACTTAAATACCCCATCTGCTCTATCCTTTTTGATTCCCCTCAGATACTTGAATGTCTCTATCATATCCCCCCTGTCCCTTCTATCCTCCAGGGTGTACATATTCAGGTCTCCCAGCTTGCTGTCATAGTCTCTCCCTTCCATTCCACACATCATCTTTGTTGCCCTCCTGTGCACTCCCTCCAGTAGCCTGATATCACGCTTTAGGTATGGCCTCCAAAACTGCACACAGTACTCTAAGTGCAGCCTTACCAGCACCTGTAGAGGGGCAAGATCACCTCTTTTTGCCTGGACAAAAAAAACCTCGCTATACACCCCAGCATTTTGTTCACTTTTGCAGCCACTCTCCTGCACTGGGCAGTGTTGTTCATGGTCCCTGTTATCATTACCCCTAGGTCCTTCTCCTCCTCAGTGATCCCCAGCTTAATCCCATCCCCAGCCAGTATTCTCTCCTTGGGTTGTTCACCCCAAAGTGCATAACATTACACTTCTTTGCATTGAACCCCAGCTGCCACTTCTCTGACCACTCCTCTAGCTTGCGTTTGGTCCTCCTACAGCTGCTTCCATCCCTCTTCTCCATTCACCACTGTTCCGATTTTGGTGTCGTCAGCGAACAGACTTACCTTGCTCACCACCCCATGTGCAATGTCTGATATGAAGAGCCCAAACAATAATGGCCCCAACACAGAGCCCTGTGGCACGCCACTCATCATCGACCTTGGAGTTGAGAGCTTCCCTCTCACCACCACCTGTTGCAGCCTGCCATTCAGCCAGCTTGTAATCCTGTTTATAATTTTTGCCCCTACCCCTACACCAGTTAGCTTTCCCAAGCCACCCATGAGGCACTGAATCAAAGGCCTTGCTGAAGTCCAAGTAAAGAACATCCATTGCATGACCCTTATCCAGCTCACCTGTCACCCAGTCATAATAGTGTATCAGGTTGGTTTGACAAGACTTCCCTGAAACAAACCCATGCTGCCTCACATCCTGGAGGCCATTGTCCTCCAGGTACGACACCATTCTTTCCTTTAGTATCGTTTCATGAGTTTGCACACTATGTAGGTGAGACTTACTGGATGATAATTAACCGGTTCATCCCTTGGTCTGCTCTTGTGTAATGGTACTACATGTGCCGTCCTCTAGTCCAGTGGCACACATCCTGACTCCAGTGAGGTGCTGTACAGATCTGCCAGCGGCTCCACCAACACCTTCGCCATCTCCCTCAGCACCCTGGGATGGATACCATCCAGCCCTGGTGCCTTGTCTACCTTCAGTGCCCTCAGTCCCTCTAGGACTCTATTTGCCTCAATTCTTCCATCTGTCACCTCCTCTCCCCCTGTCCCCACCCTCCTAGCCCATGGTGGTAGAAGTCCCCTTTCTTCCATGAACACTGAGCAAAAGTATTCATTCAGTGCTTCTGCCTGCTCCTCCCCCTTTTCCGTCCACTTCCCACCCCTTTTTTATCCTCACTATTGTCTACTTGCACTTCCTTTTCTCCCTGATGTATCTGAAAAAGTCTTCCCCTCCCCCCCAAATTAATTCCCTGTGCTAATCTCAGCTCCCTCTGGGCCTTGGCTTCTCTCACTTTTCTGGTCACCTCCCTGGACCATCTTGCATATTCCTCCCTGTCTACTTCCTTTCCCATCCTCCTAAACCTCTGGTGCACCATTCATTTTGCCCTCACCACCTCCACAACCTCGCTGTTCAACCAGCATGGTTTTCTTGCTCTGCTCCTCTTACTGTGTGCCTTGGTGCAGGCTTCTGTTGCCTCTGTAACCCCCCGTTTAATAATATCCCATTTCTGCTCCACATTGATCTCCTGCCTTATGCCCTCCAGTTTCCCTTTCAGTACTTCCTGCGTCCTCCCAAAGTCCACCCCCCTGAAGTTTACCACCCGAGTAACTGATTTCTCTGGCTCCCCGCACATCGTGATATTAAACCACACTGTTTGGTGATCACTGCCGGCTAGCGGGTCCTCTACATCTATTTCCCTCACTGCTTCCCCATTCGACAATACCAGATCTAAAGTGTTCTTTAGCCTAGTAGGTACAGTAACCAACTGTGTCAGGAGACCCTCCTGGATTGCATCCCAGAGAACTTGCTCCCTAGCACTGGAGGTGACCGGAATGCTCCAGTCAACCCCCAGCAAGTTGAAATCCCCCATGATGACCACCTTCCCTTTTCTACTTACTTTTTTGATTTGTCCTGCTAACTCCCTGTCAAGCTTCTCAGACTGGGACGGCGGCCTGTATACCACCCCAAACCTCAATTTCCTACCCCTTGAGCCTAGGAGCTGCAGCCAGATTGCTTCTGTTCTCCTTTCTTCTCCCTCGTCCCTTCTACATTTGATCCTCTCCCTCACATAGACTGCCACCCTACCCCCCTCCCTCCCTCCTTACGGTCCTTCCTGTATAATGTGTATCCTGGGATTGCCAGATCCCAGTCCTGGTGCTCAGTTGCCCACGTTTCTGTGACAGCTGCAATATCCTCCTGTAGCTCAGTGGATTTGTTTCCTAGGTAATGGTACTGCATGTGCCATCCTCCAGTCCTTCCTTTAGTATTGTCTCCATGAGTTTGCACACTATGGAGGTGAGACTTACCGGACGATAATTTCCTAGGTTTCTTGCATTCAATGAGACCACCCTCCATAATGCCCCCTTCCCTTCACTAGCCTTCATCTCCTCCCTTCTACTCCCTCCTTTTTTGGCCACCTCGAGTCCTTTCCTGCTAGTCTGGGGGGGTAGGCTGTGATTCCATTCTATCGGATCCCTGCCTACTTGCTGTCCACTTGCCACTCCCCCATCTAGTTTAAATCCACCCTTGTTGCATTATACCTCCCCAGTCTTTGCTTTAATACCTCCTTCCCCTGCCTACTCAAGTGCAGCCTATCCCTTGCAAACAGATTATTATCCCATGTACTGCCCCAGCCGCCTACAACCCCATACCCCTTAGTTCGACACCATTCTATCAACCATGTATTCAACTCTCTAATCCTCTCCTTTCTCACTGTGCTTGCGCAGGGTACTGGGAGCACCTCAGAGAAGGCCACAGACTCCACAGTCTCCTCGCACAACCTTCCCATTTCCTCAGTCCTCTCCCTTGTTACCTCCACCGTTTCTCCCACTAGGTCATTTGTCCCCACATGTATCACAATGTGTGGTTTCCTCCTACCCCTCTTTATGCACCTTAGGATTGCCTGTCCTGCCATGTCTGCCTTTAATCCTGGTATGGACTCCACCCATATCCGACTGTGCCTCTCCCCATTGCTGCCCCGTCTGAACCCCTTGAGTATGGAGTCCCCCAACACCAGTACACCCCTCCTCTTTCCTTTGCCTGTACCCCCCCACCCAGGTTCTCATTTATGGAACCACTCAAGACTGTGTTTTTACCATGTGCACTAGTGTCTTCCCGTCCCTCCCAATTAAGACCCTCCCCTCCTCCTGTTTGACTGCCAACCTCCCTCTCCCTCCTCACCTCTCCGAGTATTATCCTTCCCCCTGCCACACCATGCTCAATCTCTCCACTAGTAATGCCCCTCACTACCTCTTCTTTGTGAGTGCTATCCCTTATGCAATCACCTCCTGCATCCTCTTTCCCATGTGTTGCCAGTAAAGTAAACATGTTCCCTATCCCCTTTGCCTTACTATGTGCTTTCTCCTCCCTTCTGCCTACTGCTGCTCCTCTTTTTTGGTCCTAATAGAGTCCACCCTTCATCAGCTGGTGTCCTGTCTAGTTTGCTCCCCCCCCTCCCTTGACCCACTGTTCCTTCTCTGTGGTGCCCCACAATACTCTCAGATGTCAGTCCTCCTACCGATGCAATCCTCCCCTCATTCATCAATCTCCCCAGCTCCCTGCCAAGCCACTGAACCTCTTCCTCAAGCCTCCTTAGCCTGTGGCATATTGGGCACCCTCCCAGCCTCCACAGTATATTCATCTGCATTGCTGCCCCACAACCATTGCACCCAACAATCCTACCCATGGTCCACACTTCCTATACAGCCTCTCCACACTAACTATCCCTATAGCAGGTAGAGTTTACTAATCCTAGCCCAGCCTCTAACAGAAATTTTACCTGATATATTCCAGTTGAAGGCCCTCCATAATATCCACCTATCACACTAATCAGCAGTTCATTGTGGATGCTGTACTCCTATTTGAGACCCACCTATGCTTTCACCCTGCCCCGTGGCTGCATTATTGGATAGAACTACATGAGCTGCACCTGAAGTCCATTCCTCCAATTGCAGGGTAGGTGTTCCCCTATAAATGAGCTGTGCTCTGGGGAGGGAGGGGTAGGGGATGGTGGCATTGGGGCCCACACCCGACTCTCACGAGAGTGTATCAGTCCTGTGTCTGCCCCTCACTGCACCTCCAAGCACTGCAACCTCCTCCAGAGGAAGACAGCACACACACACACAAAAACACTGTATTAAACAAGTCAGCACTACTGCCCTAAAGTCCACAGACTGAAACAGAATTTAAAGCTTATCCAGCAACTAAATCCTTTCCCCAACTGCAAAAGAAGGTTCAGACAATCTCTTGTTTTTGAGGTGTAGAAATCGCAGGGTGCCATTCCGGTTTTGTTTGTGAGAAATTAAGCGATGGGTCCCAGTTGGGATCCCGGGTCCCATTTAATGTTAGTTTCCATCCTGCTTCCTTTAGTGCTTTTTGGGGAAACCAGGAATCACAGGGAGAACAAGATGACTTCACCATGACTGGATCATTTATAGCAGGCATAGACAAAGAATTTGTTTTTTGAGATCCCATAGTCAGTGGTGATTTACCAGTCACTGAAGAAATGTTCCTATTGGCCAATGTTACTGCTGCCCTTTTTTCCCTGACCTCCTCCCAAAATCACCTTTAAAATTCTGACCCTTTGGTGTACATGAAAAAAAAATGTAGCATTGTCCTGGTAGCCTCTATCAGACTGAAAAATAACTTGGAGGTCATTCTGAGCTGTTGGTGCTATAAAGGGGACAGAATGTGAGAGTTGAAAAACAAATCCTGCTTCTCTCGTCAAAGTTTGTTTCCCCAGAGTTTCAGATGGAATACTTGAAACTCCTGTGTGAATGTCTCCCTGAAGTTGTGATGGGGCCTGCTGTTTTAATGCCTCAGTATTAGGAGCCGGTATATTATGCACAAAGCTATCCTCAGACACGTTTATCTCAGTCTCAGTATTAAGAAAAGATGGCTTTAGGCACGCGCTAGCTGTAGCATTTAAACTGCCAGCCGTCGAATTTTCTACGTTCATAACTATAGTAGGAGTTTTGAAAAGAAGAGCGTCTGACTCACCCAGCTGTCCCAGACCCTCTGATGATTCTGCGTCATCCGCACTACTGACAGGAGGAGGGAAATTTTGGATCAAAGCTAGTTGTTCGTTGAGACGGCATCGTGGGACCAAATGCCTCATTTTCTTTCTGTATTTCAGCAAGAAGGTTTAGTTCCATATCCATGTCAGGAGAAAATTCGGGATTATCAGATACCTTTTCTAAGCCAGTGGCCTGCTGGCTAAGATCCTCTGTAGAAACAAAAATCTCCTGCACATTCGACTCTACCTCACTCACAGGCATAAGAATATCGAGATCCAAGGGAGCCTCTCGCAAACCTAAGGTAGAGGAGGAGGCTGTCTGCCCCACCTCTGCCACATCCATCCTCTCCCGAGTCTTGCCTGGACTGGCCATTCTCACAGCCAGCAGCGCCCCCTACTGGGGGATTCCCCAGTGTCATAGTCAACATTCCCCCAATCAATAAAAAAGGTCCAGGCAACCCACCCTCCAGGACATGCCTGGAAACCAGCTATCACAGCTTAGTGTGCCTTTCCTGGTCAATAAATTAATTAAATAAAATGTATTTGTTTATTTGAAAACTACATCAAGCCCTCCTGAGATACATTATCTCAACTTTGTGAGGGATATCGTGGTCTCCTTATTACCATAATCCACTTTTTGGTTAGCCAGGAATGGCTGGCTGCTGGTTAAGGTTTAACATTTGCCAGTGACTGCTAGTCTGTGTGCTTAGTACTTGTGGTGGGGGAGGGGTGTTTTTTTTTTCTTAATTTATGGTAATGGGAGCTCTTGTCTTTCATTAATGCCCTCATTATGTCTTCAACAGCTTGGGCAATTAAATAATTGCCGTGAAGAAAACAGCCACGTGTCTCACAGGTTACTCACACTGCTCTGCTGAAGGCCAGTGCGCATGTGTTTGCAGCGTGTGTTGGGAGAGCTGGGTGTACCATACACTAATTCATATCCCAGCAGGTCAGGGTTCTTCTGTTTGGCCCACACAGGCAAAATGTCTGTAATGGGATTGTTTTGAATTAGGATTTTGAGATTTATTATAACAATAATTACTATGTTTTATGTTTTAGCAGCTATAAGAAAGATTTTTACAAGGGCCATCGATTTTAGTGTGGCTTACTGTTAGCACTCATGGTGTTGGGTCAGAAGGCCAGTGGGTTTAAGTCCTACACCTGTCAATTTGGGCTCATACTCAGCTCTATCTCTGCAACGCAGTGCTGGGGTGGATTGTCCTACTACAGGTGCCATCTGTCAGATGGGACGTCCAGCAGAGGCCTCTTCTGCTCGTGTCTGGCAGTTTTCCAGGTAGAATACCACCCCCCCCATCACTTTTTGGAAAGAATATGGAATTATCCTCAGTGCCTTGAGCAGCATTCGTTCTCTCAGTAAATCAGGTAACGTGATTGCCTGTGAAAGTGTGTGTGTGTGTGTGTGTGTGTGTGTGTGTGTGTGTGTGTGTGTATGGGGGCTGTGTTTAGCACACAAAGTCTGTTCATTTGGCTGCATGGAGTCCCCGCACTACCAGTATCTAACTCATTTGCTCTTCAAAATGTCAGTATCCATGGTGTAGGTAGCACACTTGCCTCTGGGCTGGAAGATAGGAAGGTCATGGGTTCTAGCCCTGCACCAGGTACTTAGGGTAATACCCATAACCGACACTGGAGGGCAGTAACAGGGGTGGTGGTGCCATACTATTAAGTTGCCATCCTTTGGGTGAGACATTAAACTGAGGTCCCATCAGCCCATCTCTGGTCACTGTCGAGGTGGAAATTAAAGATTCCATAGCACATATCAAAGACAAGTAGGGGAGTTTTTTATTGACATAATAATGATGTATGTATTATGTGCTTTCAGGTCGGGCCTGAAAAAGGATATTAATTTGCCCAGTGCTCTTACCTGGTTAACAAATTTTAAATAAAAATAAACATAAATAAAATCTGACATACAACAAAAACTATTACTGTTACAGATCATCAATCAGCGTAGCACAAGGAAAACATCACCCTTCTATTCAGTGCAAAATTCCTTCAAAGCAATTGCTGCAGTATCTCCAAAACGTAAATGATGTAACGTACCACAGGCAGTCTGAGTCAATAAATATTGCCTGACAGTAGCCCAGAGATTTGGAAAAGTTCATTAAAAACATTTCCTGAAGCTTGGACTGTTTCCTTTAGAAACCTAGCAGACAACAAGCAAGACTTAAGAAATAGCCTGCTTCTTTTTCAAGGAAACCCCAGAAATTCATTCTCATCCCTCCCTCCCTCCCTCCATGTGAAGATGTTAAAGCAGCCAGCTTGGTTGAGCCCTGCATGTAAAGCAGAGTAGTGCATGCTGTTTTTTCACTGTGGTGAGTGAACAGTTCTACCCAACTATGATATTTAAAATTTGAGTTGTGTGTTTTGTTTTTTTTTTTAATGTTTTTATCCCTTCTAGGATTTTTCATGCTAGAATGTCTATCTTACTGAGGTATTAATTAATCAATAAATATTCTGGAGTCCATTTGCTCTGACCCTGGGGGATCTGCATGCCCTGCTTCTTGAGTGCCTCCTTTGGGGCATTGGAACAGCACTGATGTGGTTAATGACAAGGTAACGTCAACCTCCACTCCTTCCGAGGGTTGGGTATAATGGGAGTAGTATCCTGACAGGAAAGTGAGAGACGGACAAGAGGGATGTCGGCATGGGTGCTTACTATAGGAGCACTGTGGGCTCAAGCCCCCCTAGTTTCCCATTTTTCCACTGTACCCTGGTAATGGGTGCCCAAAGACCCCCAGACCTATGGTTCTGCCTCTCTTGCCAGCCCAAATAACAGTCAGCACCCCTGGATACCTGGGAGGAGCATGGGAGTGATGACATTCACCTTCCCTCACATCAATGGCCTACAGCAAAGTGCAACTCCCCAACCCACATTAGATACTGGAGGGAGAAGAGGCCCAGCTGTGGGTGTGTGGGGGTGGTGGTGCCATGGGGTGTAAGGGACAGAACCTGATGTATGAGCAGAGCAGTCCTGTGATGTTGTTGGAGATGGGGGGTGAGTCAGTCAGAGGGACTAGAAGTAAGCAGCACTCCTAGGAAATAAAAGCAATTAAGAAAATGGAATAGTTGCTGTTTACAATTATAGGGAGGTAGTTTTCTCATGCTGTAATGACACACCTCAGTATACCTGGGCCCTAAACACTTGCCTTGCTTATTCTCCTTCTTACAGTGTTCCTTCCACTGTGTTTTCTGATTGCAGTGGGGAAATATGTAAAGGATAACCCATGACTGGGTGTGTGGTTATAAGGGAATACTGCATGCCTTGGGTGGTTGTTAGGCAAGAGGCATACCCAAGTGCCATAGCCACCTGAGAAGTGCATTATTCCCTTATGATAGGAGGCAGTGTAGTGTAGTGGTTAAGGGCACTGGACTGCAAACCTGGAGACCTGGGTTTGAATCCCACAGCCCCAACTTACATACTGTGTAACCTTGAGCAAGTCACTTACTGTAACTTTTTTGTGCTCCCAGGTCGCACCTGGAAACCAGCTTCAGCTTAGTGTGCCTTTCCTGGTTCAACAATTTCCCCTTTCCCTTAGGACTGCACACCCTAGAGTGTGTTATCTCACTTATAAAATGGGCTTTTATATATTACAAAAATTTATAGGTACCAACCCAGTGTAATGAAGCGCTGAGGCACTGGGCACCTCACCTCCTGCCATGCCGGCAACCCGAGTTCAAGGACAGACCTGGTTTGCTCAAGGGCTGGCTGGCTGAGAGATGGAGGATTGAGCTTCTGTAAGACAGCTCTCCTCCCTCTGGGGGGAGGGTCTGTACAATGGTTTGACTGCCTTCTAGAGGCATCTGGGTGGCAACCTCATGGGACAGCAAGGGAGGGGGGGCCCAAAACCCAGATGCCAGGGGTGTCTCTGCAGTCAGAGCATGCACATCACATCATTACATGCGTGTGAGCTCAAGAAAAAAAAATGGAGGAAAAACCCTCCAGTCCTTCTCAGGCCCTGCACCAATGACTGGGAGGCTCTGGTCAGTCCTGTGGTAGGACACAATGGAGAAGGTAAGTCTTGGGGAAGTCGGGTGATGGAGCCAGAGGGACCAGTCCATATGGGGCCTCTCGGGGTGATTGGGAGATAAAAAATAGGGTGGAAAAAAATATCTAGTTCAGATGAGGTATGGAGTTGTCAGAGAGTAACCAACAGTCATGAGGTATGTTTCCACCAATGAGGTTACAGGATTTTCATGGCCCATTTTATAACAACTTCCAAACTTCATGGATACACAGGTGATAAAGGACTGGGAAATACTAATGCCCACGAAGTCTGTCCCTTTGTTCCTATGTAGTTTTACCCAGCTCCTTCAGAGCTCTCTCTGCCCCTACCTCACTTTTGTTTCTTATAACCCCCTTGAAACAGTCCAGTTGCCATCCCGAACCCCCCCCCCCCCAACCAATCAGCAAAACAGAAACCCGAGGAATTATATTTTGGTCCAAAAGCAGCAACTTTTACTTAAAATCAAAAAATGACACAAAGAACATGCAACAGTAATATATTTACAGGTATAACATAAAAGGCAGTTTTGAAGTGAGAAAGGCATAAGTTCCCTAGTTGGGATTAGAACCCAGACCTGCTTGGAATACCATCCCACTGCACTACCGCACAACTGGATACCTGGGGATCTGTAAGGCACTCATCCTTTCTCAATGCACCCCCTTGAGTCACACAAATTAAAATCGCTTTTTTAATTTACAAGGTGTGCGGTGTGCATCTTTTTGAAACACAGTATAGAAGTGTGAAAGAAAGAAGGGCCATAGCTTTCATCCGAACCCAGGCCTGCTCAGAATAGCATTCTGCTGTATCAGTTGCCTTCAGGTTCCAGGCATCTCTCCACACCTGACAGGGTATGATCTGGGACTAGATGATAGCTGTGCTATGGAGGTGTTGCCTCAGTCAGCGGAGGTCTTGTATGATCCCACTGAATACACTTTATCTGTGCACCAGACCAGGTTGTCAACACCCAGGTGCACCAGTATTCCTGGGGGGGGGGGGCACTAAGACACCCAGCCTTTTTATCATTGGCCTTTAAGGCTCCCATAACATCCCCCCCACCAGCCCATGGAATGACTTTTTCCAGTATTGACTGCCATAGTTTTCCTGATGGTTTGCTGCACCGCTAAGGACACGGTATCTTCTTGTCCTTGTGTGTCATTCCCTTTCACCGCCACTTTCATCTCTCCCCTTCCACCCGTATTGTAAAAGTCTCAGGAGTTCTGCTTCTCTGTATCTGTTTGCTACCATCAGTCTAGGATGTCCGGAGCGTGCAGAAGTTTTGAAAGCACTTGTTACTTCTGTTATGGCTGCAGGATTCTGGAGCAGTACAGAGCGCACTGGTGAGATGGGAGGAGGGGGCCGCATGATTGCTGGGTATTGCTCATGTGCTGCTAGACAGTGGGGCTTTGCAGCATAGCGACTCTGCTCAATGGCTCCTTTAAAGGGAACACTGTACTGGAGTGTGATTGGCTGGTGACGTCCTTCATGCTGTTAATGTTCAAGTGAATCCTAATGGAGGAGAAAAAGTGAAATATATTTAAAAAAAAAAAAAAAGTAAAATCTGAATTTTTAAATTACCAGGCAATGCAAAAAAACAGTGAAGCAGTGCACACGTCCTGCTTAACTAGTGTCACTGCTTTTAAAAAGGTAAAGCAAGGTTTACGTTTTCTCTCAAGTGAAGTTGTGACTTTTGGGCTAACTTTGAAAAACTTAAAGAGCAGCTGTCATCTTCAGGAAAACCTGAACAAAACATAATATTCAGGCACAGTTCAGTTTATATTTCACATTAGTTCAGTATCTCTCCTCCCCCTTACGTAATACTGAGGTAATTTGAATGAGAGCAGGATCTTTACTCCTTAATAAATCATTTATTTCTGTTATTTTTTTTCCCTACCTGAAGTTATAGTGCATTGCTTGTGACATCAGTTATTCCCATGGCAACATACTGTGATGTCACAACAGATGATTATGGCTTATAGTAGGGAGAAAGATTTTGAGGCTGATGAATGCTTAGGGATAAAGATCAGGTATTCATGCAAATTACCTCAGTAATAAATAATGAGGGGGGGGCCATCTACAGAATATGTGGAGCCATCTACAGAATATGTGGGGAATGCAATCTGAATTGTATCTAAATATTATACTTTTCAAAGTTTACCTTGAGGTGTCAGCAGCTCTTTAATGTTTAGGCACAACTCAGCTTCTTTTTTTTTTGCATTGCAATTCAGTTTACATGGAAACAGGGTGTTTGTCCCTTGCAGTAGATCAACTCCTGCTCTTTAATCCTTTGCTAATATCACAACCCTTAGATTGCGACATCATAATCATTACCTCAGTAACAGACTGTGATGTCACAAACAGAGAATTATGACATTAACATATGATTAAAGCAGCAGAGGCTGGTGCGCTCTAGCAGACCCAAGGAGACAATGATCTTGTTTCCATGCAAATTAACCTAGTGATTTAGAACAGCAATAAGATATCTCTACATCTACATGGGTGCTGAATATGGGGTGGGGGAACTTCTGGGGTCAACCCCCCCCCCCTCAAAGTTCTCCAAGTTGCCTCTATAAACTGGTATTCACGACTCCAGATCTCTGACCAATAGTTAAACCTCCCAGCCAAAATAAAAGTCAGCATCCCTGTGTATAGACGCAGAAGTGCTGAATTCTACTTTGGCTGGAGGGTTTAACTATCAGTCCAGGATCTAGGGCTGCTCATTTACCATTTTAAAGAGGAAACTTGAAGAAGTTTGGGAGGGGTTCAGTCCTAAAGTCCCACCACCCCGAATTCTCACCCATGTGTAGACAATATATAAAATACAATCTGAAGTGTCTGAATATTATGTTTCTCAGAAAGGCCCAACATGCTACAAGGATTTATGGCAGTCGAATGATTTAAATACTATTGTTTTAGGCCCCGTCCACACTGCACCGCTCAGACCCCGTAACGGATAGAAACCGTTACAACCGAGGAGCGGTGCAGTGTTTCCACACTGCTGCGGTGTCCATTACGGGACTGGCACCACCGGTCCACACTTCAGGAGCCGGGCGACCATTACCGTGGCACCTGATCCCACAATGCAGCTCACGCTGCACTAGGAGACCAGTGCCGCAGCGTCCACCTATGGAATGGTAGCGTTACGGCGTAACCAGTTTCACCACGTTGTCTGAAACCACCTCATATGTGGTTTCAACAACGGTCTGAAAATGCCTTCTGTAACGTTACAGGTGTAAATGCAAACTGTTGCGGTAACGGTTTGGGCACTCTGTAACGTTACAGAGGGGTAGTGTGGACAGAGCCTTAATGTTCCAATTTCTTTACCCAGCATATTGCAGCTGAGATGCAGAGCCTGATTTTTTCAGTGGACCCCTGCTTCTACCCAATTGTTACAGCAGGTTGGTGCTGAAACAGGAGGGGTCAAGTACCTTGCTCAGGGTCACGCAGTAAGTCTGTCCCTTAGGCAGGATTCAAAGCTCCAGTAACCTGTTTCTCAGCTCTGTGCTCATCTACGCTTTCTTTTAGGTCAAAAACAGGTGATATGGAACAGAAGTAGAGCTAAAAGGGGGAAGGGCAAATACTGTAAAACTAGATATTTTCATGCAAGGTAATTTCAGTATAAACACAGATGCAAACATAATTGTCTAAATTAAGTGCTAAGTCACTATCATCACATTCACTATTATGGAAAACAGAAGACGCTGGAAGGGTTTACTATTACGGAAAAAATGCTAATGGACTAATTAGTACAAATTTGTTTTCATGCTAATTAGTACTTCAGTGAAAATAGCAAAAATGATTTGACAGTGAACATTTCAAGCTTTACAGGATGTGATTTAATAATGTTGTTGTAGACTGTGAAATCGATGTCTGCTGCATGCCCTTATTCCCTTTGGAAAAAAGGTCTGGAAACCTGGAATGGAGGTGCGCTAGGACTTCAGGCAGCCCTTCTCCAGAACAAAACTAGCAGGTTTTCATTTGTACATGATCTTGGGATTTGTATCGAGGGTAGACTTAGACCTGCCAATCTCTGACGTCTATAGTGGGATTGCGGACTGCTTAATACCCCCCCCCCCCCCACATATGGGTCCGATCTTGGGATAACCTGCAACCTATTGTATAATTAGCATCTTCAGTGCATTGTTGGAAACTATCAGCTGCATTTCCCAGGTACAACCACTCTGATCTGTAGAATGTAATGGTATTCACGTTTTTTGGGGGCTGGTGATTTATATTGCACATGGTGGCAGATTGACTGCCTGGGAAACTGAAGCCATCTGTTTATCTACATGATGTGTACAGTACAGATAGTCACAGTGCAAGCACCCCTTACATTTACCCCCCCTCCCCCCGTGGCCCTCAACCCTGCCGTGCAGGTTCTCCCTACCCCCATGAGGATGATTCTGACTCTGTAGCTAAGAACTGAATGCTTCACTTCGTACCCCTCCTATGAGATGTTAATACGTATGGTAATAGCATCCCGTATGGTTATATTACATATAAACATGCATCTCTTATGGTTATATTACATACAAACATGCATCTCGTATGGTTATATTATATACAAATATGCATCCCGTATGGTTATATTACATACAAACATGCATCTCGTATGGTTATATTACATACAAACATATAACAAGCCAGCAGAAGAAGGCCTAATGGTCTTTCGAGTTTACACATGTAGCGGGGTCCTCAGCTTCCAGCTAATGACCATGCCTCCCCCAGTCAGTCCCTCTATTATTTTCCCTTTAACTCTATCCCAGTCTCTCTTGAAGCTACCTACTGTTTCCAACAATATCTCTTCCTCAGGAAGCCCATTCAAACTGCCACCCTCCATGAAAGGTGGTGCTGCTACAAGCCGGTAGTAGTGGTTGGATTTCCGCTTGCGACACCGTGACCCGGTTTGGGAACGGACCCAGGAACTCAGAGGGCCAGCCGGGGAAGAAGGATTGAGCGTCCCATGGACTGCTCTCCTTCTCCGGGGGGGGAGGGGTAGAGTATCTGGCGGCCGAGGGACCCCTGGCGGAGACTGGGGGAACCACAGGCAACCCGTGCCAGCATGCAAGGGGGTTGGGAAGATGCTGGATGTCCTTGTACATCCCTGCCCCTGGGGCAGCCTAGAAAATAGCTGCCAGCCACCCTTGATGAAGTCGGCCCTCAGCTTCAATTACCTCTCTCAGGCCGGCTGCCTGACCTGTCCCGTCGGATGCGGCACTTTGGGCTGGTGCCACTACCCCACCCTGGGGGGCAAGTCAGGGGGCATCAGGGAGTCGCGGCCAGTATTAGAGAGTGGAAGCTGAAGGGTCGATGACCAGGCTGAGGCACCGGGTGGCCAGGAGCAGAAAAAGCAGAGTAAATAAACAAAGGTGGTACCTGGTCTCTCTCCTGAACCCCCCCACCTCCAACTTGAGACTACACCCCCTTGTGGTCCTGTTCCCACTGATCTTGAAGAGACGAAGAGACTGCCATTATCCACCTTGTTTATTCCTTTCAAATACTTGAAGGTCTCAGTCATGTTCCCCCTCTCTCTGTGCTTCCAGTCTCTTCTCATACGTCTTACCATGCTGATCCATAATCCTCTTTGTTGCCCTCCCTTGGACCAACTGTAGTAGATTTATATTCTTTTTAAATTAAACTTTTTTTTATATTAACTCATGATATCATTTTTAGCCAATCAGAATTGTTTATTTCTAAACATTCCAGACACTCATGCCTCGAGTTAGATTAATGGACAGGAGCCCAACCCCTGGTCCTGCCTCAATGCTTCATTAACCCCACAAACAAAATGTAAATGTGTTTTCCAAAAGTATTCGGTATCTGTAAATTAACAAAGCAGATATCCAACCAGTACATAGAGAATATAGAGAATACTGGATGGGCAACCATGCTGAACCAGTGTGTTCTATCACAGAGGAGTTCTGATTCCCTGTGACCTCGAGAGCGAAGCTCGAGAGGTCCTTGGAAATCGGAGCCCCAAGGTGGCAGAACACACAGGTTGGGCAAAGGGTTGCCCATTCAGTATTTTATATAGGGTATGGTACCCCTTCTAAATAATTTAAGCTTTTGCAATGTTTACATTTTTTAGATATAAAAAATAAATTATTCAGTGCCCAGTCTTACTTCTGGAGTTAGGGCTGGTTGCTACTATGAGTTGTGTGGTTCCTAGGGACTAGATTTCCTATGTTAACAGCACACACACACACACCCATTGATTATCAGGTGTGGGAGGGATTTTCAAGGGAAAAAAATGGCAGCGGCATTTTCACTTAGCAGGGTCGTGGGATCTCAAGAAGCGAATGTTATTTAGTAAGTAATTTTCTGGTTGATCCTGCATTCATGTTTATGTATGACTACATATCTGGTTGAGCCTGCATTCTTCTATCTGGTTGATCCTGCATCTGCGTCATGCAGTCACCGCATCATTTATCTGGTTGATCCTGCGGCTTCTGTTGCCCAACTTGCCCAGGCTTCTGCCTTCAGCATTTTTTTTAACTCCATGTGTGGCTCGTGCTCTTTCCAAATCTTACTAGAATGCTGTTCTACCACAGAAGGGTTGAACAGTGTTCCATGACCTTCAACTGTGGTAGAACAGCATTTCAGTAGAGATGGAAATCAAGGTGGAACAATGTTCCACCATACACTATAATGCATTAGTAAACATGCATATCAGGGGTTCTGATTACATCTCGGGAACCTTGAATGCGAAGCTTGAGTAATGTACAGAATAATGCATGGGCAACCATGCACAACAAGGCTGTGTTTCCATCGAGGGGTTCTGATGACATCATAGGGCCCACAAGAGTGAAGCTCGAGTAATGTGCAGAATAATGCATGGGCAATCGTGCACAACAAGGCTTTGCTTCCATCAAGAGGTTTTGATGACATCATCGGGCCCTCGAGAGCAAAGCTCGAGAGGTCCCTGATGTCCTCAGAAACCCAACATAGAAACACAGCCGGGTTATGCATTGTGGCTCTGTGTGTCATTTTGAATAGTATGTGATATAAAACATAAAATGCTTTTTTCCTTCTGAAGAAATCTTGGTTACATTTTGTGTCCATTTCATTCAATATAACTAATCATTAATTACATACAACAGGGTAATTACTCAGTAGTTACATGTTTGTTGCATCCAACTACATTGCAATGCAGTTACAGTGCAGTTATACCATAACTAACACAAATCTTTAATTTGTTATAAAAAAAAAAAAGAAGAAACCAACTGTCATCCACCTGCTAAAAACCCACCCAGGTGAGGAGTAGGTTTCTATTTTTCAAAATGATGAAACCGAGGATTCTGTGTTAGGGTCTGGGTTCTGTGTGTGGGGAAAATGTAAGTAACATGGCGGGTGGGCTGAGTTTCCATTCTTTTCTCCTTCTGAAAAAAAAAAGGCTGTTGTACCCTAGAAGGGTACAGCACCATTGTGTGACCTTTGAACTGTGATACAACAGCATTTTAGTTTGCATGGAAATCCATGCAAAACAAGAGGTAACCATATATTATACAGTTAGTTTAGGATAGCTCCAAATATGTCATAGCAGGAGGCTGTTTCGCCTCATTTTGTAAGGCAGTGATGGATCAGTGGAAGACGCGGAAATGATGCATAATGGAGGGTTATGCAGAAAAATGGGAATATGATATCCCTCTAAAACCATGAGGGCAGTACTGTTGTCAGGTGACCAGAGTCCCATACAAGGGTCCATTCATCTCTCCAAGAGACCCTGATCCACCGCCTTGTACTGATTGTGTTTTCAACTTGCTTGCTGGATTCGGATCCTCATCTTAAATTACTTTGCCTAGGGAGGAAACTTTTTTTTTAAGTTAACCTTGCAGGGACATGCTATGTGCTCCTCTTAGTCTGCCAGAGAGGCAACGTGGTATGTTTAAATCTTACCACTGAAAGCCAAACCCAGCCAAGGGGCCACTGGGTTTCTGGTGCAGTTTATGTGAGAGACCCTCTGAATTAATACCATGTCGTCTGACATACAGTACTTTGATTTGTCAAAAAGTGTAATGGCAAGATTGAGCTCTCTTTATCTGTGCCACAGACTGCACATTAAGGACACATACATTTTGCATTGTTGCTAAATGACAGTAGTCGGGGGGGGGTTATGGAATGGTTCAGTGCATATGCATCACACTGTTATGCAGGGGACTTGGGTTTGGGAATGACCCTTGGTCACTGGTATTTTGGTGGACATGGTTAGGGAAGTACTGCCTATGATGGAGCATACCAGTCTGGGGGAGAGTGATGCCTTGCTCCGCTGTCATAGCAACACTTGAGATAGGCTGGGGAACTTTTTCTTCTGCGTAGGCTTTCTGTGGGTGTGCATGAGGCAAGGTTCAGACTGCATGAAGCATCAGTGGGCAGTGGGACGATTAAGGGTCACGGGGAGGAGACAGAAATCAAGGTGGCTACCAACATAACACTGGCACTCCCAGGTGCCGGATCATAAGTACAGCGGTAGTGCAAGCGCCCATGACACATGCAACCTAGGATTAAGAGCAATCTTTGATCATTGTAGACCAACCGGGGGGGGGGGACAAAGAATCCAAGAGGATGTTCTCCTCCTCTGGGGAGGGTGGTCTCCTCTGCTGCAACAATGCCCCCTAGGTGACCACAGTTGGCAGTATAGTGGGAGCAGCACATCATGATGTCACTCCACATACTACCTTGGGACCTGGAGGGGCAGAGAAAAGGAAAATGGGTCCTGGAACCGGGGTTAACAGCCCCGGTATATCCAGCCCCCCACTCACCCACCACTTGGTCGTCCCACTGAGGACCACAATGCAGGTCCTGTTGAGGTGGGCCCCATCCCCTACCCCACCTGAGGGCTATCCACAGCAACATGATGGCCCAGAAAGATCTAGGATAAGTGGCAACGGGGAGGTCCAGGTACCCATGACAAAAGGGGGGGCATAAACACAGTGGAAAAAAACACTGGCAGTGCCAGGGCTCCATTCCCACATGTGTCTGCTCATAGACTGTGCTCTGAAAGGGAAGAATTTTCCCAGAAGGCTCACAACAAGGGGAAAGGCATGGAGAAACCAGAGGAAAGAGAGAGAGGAGATGGTGGTTTGTGAGGCAGAGAGCTGGGGTCTCTGGAAGTAGGTCAGATGGGGATGACTGGCTAAGAAGGAGACTAGATCATGGATTTGTTTTAACCAAGCTTTTTCTCTGTCCACCCTGGGTCTACCACTCCTAATGGTACCCCAGCACCATCACCTGTCTTCTCATGGAATTACACCTTAACCCCTGTTTGCACTGAACAGCCATGAGTTTGGTGGGGCACTGTGTCGGTAGCACGTGGGCATGTCCAGGTGCCAGCATCATCTTCAGTGAACTAAGGGTGGTCTCTCTTCCATTTTTCTGTTGGCTTCCAGCATGTAATGGTGCACATGCATGTGCAGGGTGGCGTGTGCATACACGCTATCAGTATTTGGTGGCCACCCCTCCCCCTTTGTTATGCACTTGCTGCACTGCCACCCAGTTAGGGATGTCATGATAACATGATATAATAATATAGCACAATAATGTTCACTGGCGATAATTTATCGTTAAAAAACAATATTGTGATCATCATGGAGCACAATAGATCGTGATATTCTGTGATAAACCATCTTAACCTGCTGCTTCAGTAGCGTGTCCTTCTCCACCAGTAAACACTATTCCTAATTCCCCCCTTCATCCAATCAGATTTTTCTATTTTTCATAAAACTGGAAATACTGCACATTATCATGATAATCAATATATCATAATATATTTGTTTTAATTTCTGCTTATGCCCTCTTCCTCTCCAGCCTCTCCCCAACATCCCTCAAGCCCTGCTTCTGACACTACCCCGGTCATGGTCACCTACCTCCATGGAGCTCTGACTTTGCCCCTCAGGTGGGGTCAGGGTGAGGGAGGCTGACTTCCGGACTAATGCATTTCATCAGGTAGGTGCCATGTTTTCCTGGAAGGTGGAAACCTGGGATTCACCATGGGCCATTACCGTGGAGGAGCTGGGGCCATTTTCATGTTTCTCCCTGCCCCAGGAGACGGTGCCTGCATGGACACCAAGGTGATCCTGCCCACACTGTGTGTGCATCCATTTGCTGGGGTCAGCGACATCTTCTCCCTCCCACAGTCCTTCCATCCACACTGTCACCTGTGGTCACTAGGGTGGCAGTATTGCAGCGGAGGACAGAACCTTCCCTCCTCGGAGGAGGAGAGCATCCTCTGGGATGCTCTATCCTCCTCCCCTGGCCAGCTCTCGATGACTTGGACTCACTTCTGAACTCGGATCACCAGCATCACAAGCAGTAGTGATATCGCTATGTCGATGGGCCGGTGTATCATGACATTTTTTACACAAATACTATGATACTAAAAATTTGATATCATGACTTTCTTACACCCAACCTCTGCCAGGTGGCTGGCAAGTAGTGGGGTGCAGTGTTCCCTTGTCCCCAATAAAGGAGAGGCATCCATGGGATGCTCATTTCTCCCTCCCTCCCCTGGCTGCCCCCCAAGTGAACGGTGTCCGTCCTTGAACCTGGGTCACTTTCATAGTGAATGATGGTGCTTCTGCTGCATGAAGAGGCTCACAGCAAAATGATGTATTTAAAAAAAAAAATAAGTGAAATCCTGTGGAATGCAGATCAGGGTGAGCTGATAGAAGAAAAGAACAATGTTCTGTGGCCAGAAGCAGAATGTTTTGAATGGTTGACTTTAGAGTAGGTGATTGGGGGGGGGGGGGGCTTCAGTCTTTGGTCTCTACTGAAGACCATGCATGTGTCTCCATGCCCTGCAGTGTAACTGGTGGTTAGGGATGTAGGACCTCACAGCTCATTGGCATGCAGTGTTACCAGTTCCTGCTTGGCATACCTCACGACTTTGTCTGAAGATTGTGGTTTATCATGCAGAGCATTCTTCCTTTTGCTGGATCCCTGGCCATCAGTCAGTGCATCAGCACCTTGGCTCTAGACTGCTTACTGCTAAATATTCCGACATCTTCAGTAACAGTCTACAGTCATGGCTACTGAAGCATGACACGCTTCTTCACCAGGAACTGGCACCGGCGAAGAAATCAAATAAAAAGCCTGCGGACTTTCACTATTTAAGCAGCCACTGAAAAGGATGTTTAATGTATTATGTTATGCTGACTCCTAACTGAATAGGAGTGGGATGCTTTGAAATCACATGCAGGCTACAAGTCTATCCCTGAGTATAATGGAGCATAGAAATCTCCCCATCATTACATTCTGTATACCATCCTGCTGGTACTGAAATTCATATAATGCCTGGATCCCAATGCGCTTCAGACCTCTGCATATTTCAGCAGGTGTTCGGGGGAGATGTGGTGTTTCAAGTTTTGTGTGTTGGGGGGTTGGGGCAGGTTCACTGACATCCAAGTCTGGTCTCAGAGCTGCTGCTACTGCCAGTTAAGTTCTTTTGGGTGTAAAATGAGACAGTGGAAAAACATGTACTGGCACGTCTGGGTGTAGTTTGAAAACAGACTGCATTTGTGCACCAAAATAAAATGCTTGGATGGTACACTGGATCATTTCATCCTTCTAAAGCACTACTCAGGTCTCTGAATTATGGCTTGATCAGCACCTACAGACAAAAGGAATACATGCTTATGCCTGCTGAGAAGATATGGGCAAGAACTCAATGGACCAGAGGTCTGGTGTGGAAGGGCTGGAGTAGGAAGAGACTACAGCAGCTGGAACTGTTAGAGGTGGATTGCTAGAGTGGTGGGGGGAAGGATAACATTCATGTGTTTAAAATAATGATGGGTATTGTGAGAACAAAGGGGGCACAGGCTTGTAGGGGGAATTAAAAGAGAAGTAAGGAAGGATTACTTTACTCAGAGAGGCCGGCAGGACTGTGGCATAGATTGCCCCAAGGGGTATCAAATCAATTTAGTTGGGGGTTTTAGGTGCAAACTGGATGAGTTTCTACAAAGGAACATCATAAGATATAGTTGCAAGGATGGAGTGTGTGGTGGGGGGGGGGACTGGAGACCTGAACTACTGGTCTTCTTCCATCCCATAACATGTACCTCTTGTCTTCTTTCTGTTCTTTTTTCTGTATGCTTGTATAATAGTGTAAGTGGCTGTCAATTGCACATCCACCTCTGGGGCCAGAAGAACAGAAGGTTGTGGGTTCTAACCCCAGGTACTTGGGGTAATAACCATAACTGACACTGCAGTGCAGTATGGGGGGAGTACACAGCTGAGGTGCTGTCCTTCAGATGAGAAATTAAGCCATGGACCCTTCTGCCCAACTCTGGTCACTGTCCGGGTGGAAGTTCAATAGCTTATGGCACTTACTGAAGAAGAGTAGGGAGGTTCCATGGTGTCCTGGTCAGTATTCCTCCAGTCAATAAAACAGGTCCACATAACCCACACCCCAGGATTCAACTGAAAACAAGCTATCCTAGTTCAGTGTGCCTTTCTTGGTCAAACGTTACCAATAAATAAATAAATAAACGTATACATTTGCTGTCCATGGTGCTGAAATGGGATACCATGGCGTTATCAATCCTGACCAAGTACTTGCTTGGGGTCTCTCTCCCTCTCCTCCCCCCACACACACACTCCTATGAGCTGAAAGACTTCTTTCATTTAATTTAACTTGTGTGACGTTAAGGAACTGCAGCTGTTCCACTAGGAGTTATAAAATGCAAAATATCCTACTCCTGGGGCAGTTTACTTGGTATTTTATCAAGAATTGGGAGCCATCATGTGCAGATTCTATTATTATTGGAAGCCATCATGTACGGATCCTATTATTATTGGAAGCAAGGCTACTTTTCTTGGGGGGGAGGGTCACTGTAAAGTATTTCTTCTTTGCAATCCACCCAGCACTGGGTCCTAAGAAATATCTAGTAGGTTAGTAAAGTGGGGATATCCACCACTGCATGGATTCAGATTCAGGGTTTTCAGAGTGTGCAGGGAGTTGGATTCCATTGGTCTGAAACTGGTTCCCTGCAAATTTATTTTGCTGTACTTTTGATTAATAGGTTTTCTATGCAGTTCCCTGCACTCCCTTTTACCTCCCCTCTGCTTCAGCCATGGGGCATGTTTCTGAGTGGGGTCTCTCCCAAGTGGTAACTCGTTCGTATGTAACTCGGGCTGGGAGACCCGAATATGTACAACCTGGAGGATAGAAGGGACGTGGGGACATGATAGAGACATTCAAGTATCTGAGGGAAATCGATACGGATGGGGCAGATGGGGTCTTTAAGCTAAGGAGGGGGGAAGGACACCAGGGGGCATGGGCTAAGAACAGAGGGGGGAAGATTTAGGAGGAAATGAGGAGACACTTTTTCATGGAGGGTGGTAGCAAAATGGAATGCACTACCAGAATGGGTGGTATCATGTAAATCTGTGAACAACTTTAAAAGGGCATGGGACAGGGAGCAGGGGAGATTGAGGGTGGGGGAGGTGGGGGGCAGCAGTGGGATGACAGATGGGAGGGGGTGGGGCAGCTGCAAACTAGGGGTGCTAGCTGCACACTTGAGCAGACGTAGATAGACTGGGTGGTCTGTTTCTGCTGGCACATTCATATATTCGTATGTAACTCAGTGGTAACAGGCTTAGGAGATGTAGATTTTTCCACCCTTTCATGGTGAGAGCCATACTGCCCCCACCCTATTTTATATTTATGCCCCCACTCACTGATGGCAGTGACAAGCTCCACCAGCAAGATCCATTTCTCACTGGGCCAGCAGAATCCTTATCAGTAGGAAGTCAAGAAGGTTCTACTCCATCAACCTTCCAAACTCACCAGGTCTCATCATGTCCATGAGATCTGCAAGACAGAGCAGCAAAACTGTCCTCCTGCTTCATGGGTTATTCAGACATGCATCACCAGCCCTATTTAGGCTTTACAGCTCTCCTGCTTGCCCAGTATTGGAGCATAACTTTTATGCTGAGAATCCATCAGGAGTACAATGTTAGAAAACTTGAATCGGTACACAGAGTTGCATGTAGGGCTGTCAACCATGACTGGCACCAGAGCTATTTGTATGACTAGCTTCTTTCTGATCTTCAGCCTTAGAAGGCTATTATAAATCACCAATGCTATTTCAGCCAGTCAACACACAAAGCCACTCTACCTATTATCCTGAATACAGTGTGAGACATGGAAACATAGAACGTGATGGCAGAAGGGGACCACAAGGTCCATCTAGTCTGCCCAAAAAGAAATGGGATGCTACTTCCCCCACCCTTATCCTTTATGCACAAGGATACCCTGGTGTCTATCCCATGCATTCTTGAACTCTCTCACCATTTTGGCCCCCACCACCTCCTGGGGTAGTCTATTCCATGGGTCAACCACCCTTTCAGTAAAGAAGAACTTCCTAGTATTGCTCTTGAACCTCCCACCCTTCAGCCTCACATTGTGCCCTCTGGTTCTGCCATTCTCCATCATCTGAAGCAGCTCCTGATCCTTAACCTTATTTACACCCCTAACATAGTTAAAGGTCTCAATCATGTACCCCCTCTGCCTCCTTTGTTCCAGGGAGTACATGTTGAGCTCCCTAAGCCTATCCCCGTATGCTGTCTGGTGTAGCCCCTGAATCATTTTTTGTTGCCCTTCTTTGCACGGTCTCTAGTTGGTCGATGTCCCATTTGAGGTGTGACCAGTCAGTCGATGTCCCATTTGAGGTGCGGCCTCCAGTACTGTATGCAGTATTCCATGTGGGGGTGCACAAGTGACTGGTAGAGTGGCAGCATTACCTCCCTCCTACGACTCATGAATCCCCTCCCATGCAACCCAGCATGCCACTGGCCTTTAGTGCTGTCTTTTCACACTGTTTCCCCACCTTAAGTGTTCTACTATTATGACCTCAGGTCACACTCATGGCTGTTGAGTGCTTCCCAGTTAGTACTCTGCCTTTGGGTTACCTCTGCCTATGTGAATGACTTGGCACTTTTTGGCATTGAATTTCAACTTCCAAGCCTCTGATCACTCCTTCAGTTTCTTGGTACTGGGTCATAATGTCACAGATTAAACTGCGCATGAAGAACCACTCTGACAGTAGCGCATGTGGGTTTAGAGCGACAAGGGAATATCAGCAATACAAAAGTATCCCTTCCCCTTGATGCTCTCCACAGAAGAGGAAGTGAATGTAACTACTGCCGGTTGGGTGCTCAGTCAAGCTGCTCCTGTGGTGGAGTGGCTAGAGCACCTGACTCTATAGTGGGTGGGTTGGGAGGATCAGGGTTTGATTCCCTGCTATGGAATCTTTTTATGTTATTATTTTTTGTGCGCCACAGACAAGTGCGGATAGGGATTTTCTTCTTGCCTGTGACCACACCCCCTTGGAGTTGATTATAATAATTCCAGGGGGTGTGAGGGGGCGAAGCCCCCTGCAAAACAATAAAAGACCTTTCAGCTGTGCAGCAATCATGTTGCAGTCGGCATTATGTACCACCGCTATGTTGCCACATGTAGCTGTTCATGCGCAGTCTTGACGTGCGCAGTTTAGTCCATGACATTATGACCCCATGCCCAGTTTCTTTAGATCTGAATTCATACTTCTTACTCCTTCAGGGGTGTCCACTCTGTTGCATATCTTGGTGTCGTCTGCAAACAGACACACCTTTCCCTCTAAGCTGTTCATGATATTGGATATGAAAACATTGAAGAGTAGTGCTCTCATGCAGAAGCAGTATGAGTGAACGCTTCACTTTGGTGCCGAGGGAGGGCAGTGCAGTGAAAATAAAACAATTTAAATAATGCTCTCAACTTATTATATCACTTGAATTAAATTCGAGTGATTTTATAATAAGATAATAGGGCCTCTGAGGGATGTCTCTTATGGTAGAAGAGATTCCTCTTGTGTGGTTGGGGCAGACAGAACCACTCAGCTTCACTTCACGGGCCTCTCACGCAAACCTCACACTCAAAGTCTCTTATACCATAAAACACATTCCTTTCACCTGATTAACTTATAGACTTGTGTAAAAACAGGGATATACCATGTGAGACCCACAAGACTATTCCTGGTGTTGTATAGAAAGCTTCAAGTCAGTCTATAAGTCACCCTCAACAGAATCTCGGCTCTTCTGGTGTAGTCTCTGTGTATCCCATTCAACCACTTACATAGGACAGGAAATCATTTCTAATTTGCAGCAGCTCATGATGTTCCTGACACCTGTTTGTAAAAGTAATATTCACAGCTCCAGATCATTTGTATGTAACTGTACTTGAAGGAAAGATGATGTTACAAACTGCATTTTTTGTTTTCTTTTTATGAGTAGGGTTCTGTACAGTTGTCTTCAAGAAACCAGTAATATGGAGTTTTACTAAGTCATGGTTTATGTGCAGAATGCTCGTAACATAATTTTATTTAATTTATTAGAATAAGACCATTGACCAGAACTCATTTTCAGTGGTGTCCTTCACAATTTTTATTAAATGAAAGTGCTTTCGCAGTGCTCCACGGCAGCGGCTGTCTCAGTTCAGAACTTGAACTGATTGCTGTGCATGTGGCAGTGCTATGAAAAAACCACCAGCTGCCTCCAGGATTTCCACGCAACTGGAACCTTGTTGTATGTACCACAGAAGGGTACAGCCCCATTCCATGACCTTTGAACTGTGGTAGAACAAGGTTTCAGCTGGCATGCAGAATAAACCCTCACTGTACACTATAAGCTCTTAATACTGATAGGCTGTCAGTATACCATTCCCTAATCATTGTCTTTGTTGGATGCCTTGCAGATAAGCTGTGAAATTTAGATGATAAAGAGTTCTGAAAAAAAAAAAAAGGGAACAAAATAACTAAAAGCTTGTTTACTCATCAGAGTACCATCTATGAATATTAAACTCCAAAAAGACTAGATCACAAACTTGGATGTAAAATGCGGTAACCATTAAATGCTGGGATCTAAATCCTAATCTGTAACCATCCAATCGTGCATCCATAACCAGTAATTTAGGAAACGGATTAAAAATCAATCATTCAAATAACTGAGATTGGCAAAAGAGAGAGACTAGTCAAAAATTACTGAACTCATCCAGGGGATCGCCTTCCTTCCAATCAGTAGGCAACATTTCATGTGTTAAAGAGCTGGTGACACATTCAGGAGAACTGTAACAAAACCTAATATTTAGACACAGTCCAGTTTGTATTTCCCATTAGTGCTATATTCCTCCTACCCATTATTTATTACTGAGGTAATCTGTATTAAACAGGGTCTTTGCACAGTGGCAAGGCAACCGCTTGCGATGCTAACTTCCCAGGTTCAGGATCAGACCCGGGAATCGGAGGGCCGGCCGGGCAGAGAAGGATAGAGTACCCAAGGAAAGTTCTCCTCGTCCGGCCTGTTGGCGACCTCTGGCAGAGGCCAGGGGAATCACCAGAAAAGCTGGTGCCTACTTGCATGGGAGGTAGGACAGATGCTGGTGTCATTGCACACCCCACCTCCCAGGGGAACACAGACATAAAATCTCCAGTCCCCCGGCCATGACTCCCCATTCCACTGCCACTGCCACCAGTGTCCACTGGGGGGGCCCGCTCCTGTGGTCCTGCCCTGGGGGGTAAGCCAGGGCTCACTTTCATTGACCATTGGGAGGGGGTGCCCGCTCAGTGGCCCTGCCCAGGGGAGTAAGCCTGGTTATGGTGGGTCAGCGTGGGGTAGGGGCCAAGCTCCATTCAGGGCATGGGGGGGACCAGATCCAAAAAGAATAAAAAATAAATAAATTAATTAAAAAAATAAATTCCTTGCTCCTGAAGAGTTTGGCTATTCCTGTTGCCTTCTCCCTACCTGAAGTCATAGAGCGCTGCTCGTGATATCACAGTTACTCCCATGGCAACAGATCGTGATGTCACAACAGAGGACTACGACTTGAAGTAGGGGGTAAGCTATAGAGGCAGATGGAGTCTTAAAGGAAAAATAACTGTCCCACCCCCGAAAGCTTTAGTTCCCGATTAAGCTTTTGGCACATTAGAGCAATTTGTTTTAGCATGTTTACTTACAGAATTTTACTTTTGAAAAGTCCATGCTTCCCAAACATGGCGGACGGTGTATGGCTCAATTTCATCTGAGGTTGCAGTGCCACAACTTCAGATGAAATGAAGCCACGCACCATCCATCATGTTTGAGAAGCGCAGACTTTTCAAAAGTAAATAATAATGTGCTAAAACTTTTAGTGCCAAAAGCTTAATCGGGAGCTAAAGCTTTCGGGGGTGGGACAGTTAAGATAATGACAGTTTTCCTTTAAGGAATGCTAAGGGATAAAAATCATACATTCATGCAAATTTTCTTACTAATAAATAATGGGGAGGAGAAATATATAAAATATAAATGGACTGCGGGCAGAATTGTACCCAATTATGTTTTTTAAAGTTTGTTTGAGGCGTCAGTAGCTCTTTAAAGAGACTAACCAAGTTAAATGAAGCAGCCCCTGCACCCAATATACAGGTGCTGTACCTCATAGGGCTGCATCCAGTGTAAATCTTGCCGTAAATAACAACGATGTTAAAAAATTAGAGCGCTCGTAAAATTACAAACACGTGGTCCCAAGGACTTCCCAGTTTCTGGTGCCGCCCATGGCACTTGTTAGTCGACCCGTGCCTACGTTTTTTGACTAGATGGCCATTATAATATGAAAAAAAAAAGACTGAAAAGGTACCACCCATAAAGTATAATGGAGCACATCCCCGCGCTCTCCCTGGCATCGTGTCATAATTCTGCAGAGCACAGGGGGCGAAGCATGGGCGGCACCAGAAACCAGGAAGTCCTTGGGACCCCATGTTTGTAATTTTATGAGCGCTCTAATTATTTAACATCATCATTATTTATGGCAAGATTTACACTGAAAGCCGCCCCATAACCTACAGCACCTGTATATCGGGTGCAGGGGCTGAGGCTTGTGAGGTTCTTTAAAGATTCATTAAAAAATAAGACAGTGGCAAATAGACTTGAAAGGTTCCATATTTTAGGTCACTAAGTGGAATATCATCCAGACCAGGACTACAAGTGGTTTTCATGTTTAGTAGAAGATCCTGAACCTCAAAGGGGTCAATTTTAGAAAACGGTACAGAATTGCTGAACCTGACCTGACATTGCTGCCCTGCAGGATTGTAGCAGGGGCATTATTGCCACTTGTTGTATGTTTCCTAGTCATACAGGTAGAGTTGTCAAAGACAGCTGCAAGCAATACAATATGCTTTAAATGAGACCTGCCTTGCACCTGTAAACCTTTTTTCCTATAGAAACGTTGATTTTAATACTGGTCCCCATTCTACTATTGTCCAGTATTTACTGGATTTTTGGTAAAATCAGTGGGTGTGTCTAATTCACACACTGGTGGCAAGTGCTACTTTAGAACTGTATGATGTAGTTTATGTCCGTTTATTTATTTATTTATTTATTTATTCATTCATTCATTCATGTTTTTGGTAACCGGGTGAGCAAACTGATCCAAAGGACCATTTTCAGTTGTGACCTGGGCCGTACAGTGGCACAGACAATAGGTACAAGTTATGATACAGTAGGTACATATAATACAGTGAGTACAGTGGCACAGACAATAGGTACAAGTTATAATACAGTAGGTACATATAATACAGTGGCACAGGCAATAGGTACAAGTTATAATACAGTAGGTACATATAATACCATGAGTACAGTGGCACAGACAATAGGTACAAGTTATAATACAGTAGGTACATATAATACAGTGAGTACAGTGGCACAGATCATAGGTACAAGTTATAATACAGTAGGTACATGTAATACAGTAAGTACAGTGGCACAGGCAATAGGTACAAGTTATAATACAGTAAGTACATGTAATACAGTGAGTACAGTGACACAGACAATAGGTACAAGTTATAATACAGTAGGTACATATACAGTGAGTACAGTGGCACAGACAATATGTACAAGTTATAATACAGTAGGTACATGTAATACGTTGAGTGCAGTGGCACAGAGAATAGGTACAAGTTATAATACAGTAGGTACATGTAATACATTGAGTACAGTGGCACAGACAATGGGTACAAGTTATAATACAGTAGGTACATATGATACAGTGAGTACAGTGGTATCAGAAACAGTGATACAGAAACATCATATCTTAATAATGGGGGTTAAGGACATAAAAAACAAGTTCATGACAAATTTAAGTGATGCTTCTCTGCTTGCAGAGAACTAGGACATACACTTATAGCAAATCAAGACATTATTCAGCCAGTCCAAGGTTTACAATACAGTGCATAAGGAATGACACTATAGCAATCAACATTTTCACAATGGAGTCAAAACATGTCAATTGTTTATGTAGTAGCCAGTACTTGAGAAGTAAGGCAAATGGTACACTGGGCCCCTAAGGTGGATTTCTGGTGAGGGTGTTGCCAAGGGAGCAGACACAGGTGGCCTGTGACATGAGCCAATCTCTTAGTTTCGATTTGAAGGACTGATGAGAGGGTAACATACGGATAGCAGGTGGTATTCTGTTCCAGAGGTAGGGGGCAGAGACAGAGAAAGCCTTGCTCCCCATGACTATAGATACACGGGGGACTACCGGGGGGGAACAGAAGAGACCCTAAGACACTGAGTTACCACCCTGTCGGTCAGAAGCGAGGACTACGGGGATTTATGGGAGTTCCTGAGAGAGGTGTCGACTAGACAGCCCATAGAATATTCCAAATGGCCCTGCAGAGAGAGCCAGCCTAAGGACTGATATAGTGAGCATTGATGAGTGGAGGAAGGGACCTGAAAGTCAAAGCAACAGATAAAGTTGTATGTGATATTTAGATGAGGAAGACGTGAGAAGAACATGGAGGAGAGCACTGGGGAGCAACAGTCAAGTAGGGGCAGTAGATTTTCCTGGGCAATTTCAAGACAAGCCTCTGGGGTCAGGAGGTGGTTAACACGGTAGGCTGCCCCCAGCTTTTGGTGAACTCTCTTCATAGTGTTAGAAATGTGGTCATTGTAGATAAGGGAGGGATCAAGAGTCACTCCTAGGTATTTGAAGGAGGATACAGTGTCAAGAGGAGGGCCTGCAGGGGTGACTATGTGCAATGAGGTTTTTGATTTGGTGGCCTTTGCAAGGTATGGCTTTGAGCCAAAGAGTATGGCCTTCATTTTTTTCTCATTTACAAGACGTTTTTTGGAGAGGAACCAATGCTGAGCTGATCCATAGTTTGTAGTGAGTGTAGACGACATAGACTCGAGGGACTTGGCGCTATGGTAGATGAAAAGGTCATCAGCATAGAGGAGCACATTGCAGTTTATGCTTTCTACGGGAAGATAATTTATGAACAGTGAGAATAATAGCGGCCCCAGTATGGAGCCCTGGGGGACACCAGTATGGACCGGTAATGCAGCAGAGGTATCTTTGCCTATCAGAACATATTGGGATCTGTTAGCGAGATAGCTAATAAACCAAGTGGTGGCATCTGGGAAGCAGCATAGGTTTAGCAGGGTGGATTGGAGAAGGTGGTGGTCAGCAAGGTCAAAAGCCTTTGATAGGTCCACAAACACCGCACCTGTGGCCATACCCATGTCCATGTTTCTAAGGACATGGTTGGAGAAAAGGGCCAAGGCCAAAGAGGTGTTGTGGTGTTTGCAGAAGCCGTGTTGGTGGGGGCTCAGGAGGTTGTACTTATCTAGATGCTCAGATAGCTGGGGGTGAATGATTTTTTCTAATAGTTTGCTTAGATGTGGGAGGAGGGAGATGGGATGGTAGTTTTCCAGGGCAGCGGGATCACTGAATTTAAAAATAGGCACCACGTGCGCACACTTCCATGAGTCTGGCATAGTAGATGATGAGAGGGCAAGGTTAAATATGTTGGTCAGTAGCTTTACAAGGGCAGGAGAGAGGAATTTCAGAAAGGTGGGATACAGACCGTTGCTACCTGGGCTGCCCCTGGCGGGTAGCATCTTTAGGAGTTTGCCAGTGACACTGTGGTCAATGGCTCTGAAATAAAGGACAGGGCTTGATGTCTGTGGGCAGCATGGCTGTTTTTTCTGGGTAGAGGGAGGCTGTGGAAGGAGTTTGCTGGTGTAGGCAGTAAGGTCGGTGAACATTCTATTGAAGGTATCAGCGATCTTGCCTGGGTCAGTAATGGGACCGTAGGGGGAGGTAAGTTCCATTATTTATTTGATTTTGGGTTGAGGAGGGTGTTAATTGAGGCCCAAAAACTATGGGGGTTGCCAAGAGACTGGTGGTGATAGGGAAGTATTTGTCCTGAAGGTTGCAAAGAGCTTCAGTAAAAAGCGTCACCGCCATGGAGACATTTTTGAGTTGGTAAAGTGAGGACCAGTTTATGGCCCAGGCATCCCTTAGCACTTAGCACTTTCAGCCACAGGGTTCTGTAGTAGAACACAGATGCATTGTGGCAACAACAGAAAAGCTCAGAAAGGATGCAAACTACATCAGACTTCTAAAATGGTCCTTACCAGTAGTGTATGAGTCAGAAATACCCACTGAATTTATCAAAAGGCCAGTAAAGATGGCACAAGATTGGAATGTGAATACAGATTTGGAATCCATTTCTGCGTGAATATAGACTTGCTGGTTAAATGTCATTCTTCTTTAAAAACATTGGGTAGCTCAGAAGAAGAACCAGTGAGACCACATTCAACATGAGAATTGAGAGATAAACTTTATTTATGACTACCCTGGAGATTTTTAACAGTATTCCAAAAAATGTATTGGGACTGTTAGCATGGGTAGTCAAATTTTCTTAGTAAGTCTGCTTAGCTTCTTGAGCTGTCTGAACATCTGAACATGCCTGTTTCTGAGAGATCTGTATAGTTGCCAGTCCAGTTGAGAATTTGAGGAAGGGTCAGTATCCCCTGGATGGTTGTTGGTCCTAGCCATCTTATATAATTCTGCACAATACAGGGGGAAGAACTGGCTTTAATTTTACATAATAGAACAGAGCTTGGAGCACAGTGCACAAACCTTAACCTAGACAAAACTAGAAATTACTGGGTCCAAGAGGAGAACTGTACTGAATGTTATCCATAAAAGTAAAACATTACAGTTTGTGACATCAACTGTTATTCCGGTTCAGCTCAATATGGATCGTCTGAGGGTAAAAATAGCATTTCTGAAAATAGGAACATTAAAAACAGCTGCTGATTAGAAATGATTTCCTGTCATCTATAAAACAGTCTACCACTACTTTGCTTACAAACTCTGGACTTCTCTACCTAGTTGCATTTACTCTTGGCACCACTAGACTGCGGTCAAACATTTTGATAAATTTAAGCGGTCAATAAGCCACAGATGCATACAGCATTGCTGCTAATTCTGTTTGCTTTTGTCCGTTTCAGTTCTATTTATTTAGGTATTTGGATTTATTACGTAGTCTGTCTTAGGCCCTGTGCACATCAGGCTAGTTAAAATGTTTTAAGGTGCTTAAAATGTTTTAACTAGCGCAAACACAGCGCCCGTCTGCATTTAAGCACGGTTTCAAAGCGTGTTAGGAAACCGTGCTTAAACCCTGCTGCGAGCTAGTCTCAAGTCCGTTTTAAAAATGGTATGATGAGGGAAATCGTGTTACCCTGTAGTGTGGACGGGCGTCTGCATATTGCTCCTCCAGGAAGCGTGTTAAGGGTCGTGGAGAACCCGTTTTAAAAAACGTTACTGGAGGCAGGTGCAGACGGGAGTCGGCTGTGGTATAACCAAGTTAAAACTCGGTTGAAGACTGATCTGGATGGGCTGCTGAGGTGAGTTTAAAAATGTTTTTAAAACGTTTTTTAAACCAGTGCAAATCTTCAGCTCTAATATGTACAGGGCCTAAATTGCTGCTGCGTTTTAATATAAATGACTTGGTGGGGGGGGGGGGCTTTAATGTAAGTATTTTTACCCTCATAGGTTCAGCCTGTCCAGTTTGTTTTCATCATATTGAAGCCGAACATTGTACAGTCCCTAGTGCAGTGTATCAATATTGTTGTTTCTGCATAATTTTGTGCTTTTTTTAAAAGCAACAGGTTATGTTGGCCAACTTGCCACATGAGGCACTGAAGCACCAGAGATTGACCTCTACCCTCCCTCCTGGAGTCGGTGAATGGTGGTTGCCTACATGGTAGTGTTGTTTGCTTTGCCAGCACTACTGGTCCAGGCTATAGGTTCTTTATGGCTCATAAAGTGAATTCCACCCTCAACCTCTTTTTTTTTTTTTTGTAAAGGGGGAGTATTTTGTCCCAGTTTTATACCACTTGATATTCTAGTCTTGGCTGTCTTGCTGTATAAATATTAAATAAAAATTGATTTATTTTTTCCTGTTCAGCAGCCTCCAAGGCACCTTCCACCTACACAGCAGGTAGGAGTAAAGGCAACCCTGGTGTGAATTCTGTGGCTGCACTGTCTCATTAAGTAACCTGACCCTGCAGGCTCTCGGAGCAATATGGCTGACCCCCTGGGAGGGTCTCATTAGCCAGCAAGCCTATACAACTAAAATGAGGTCAGGCTGCATCACTCTGGCAGACAAAATGAGGGTAGTGTGACTGAACTGCAGTTTCCACATGTTCATGAATAGCAAATGAGGCATGACAAGAGTGGGGGGTAAAGCTCAGCTAAAAATGCACCCCCTGGTGGGTTGGGCCAGGGGTTCAGCTGGGTTGGGCCAGGGGTTCAGCTGAGGGCCTTCAACCACTAGGGGGTGTGCTTAATGTACCTATGCCCACACATACTCTCTAAAGTGTTCTATAACATTTATATAATTAGCCAGCCTGTCGGTGCAGCGGTAGCGTGACTGCTTGCAGCACCGATGACCGAAGTTCAGGAATGTGCTCAGGTCATCTGGGGATTGGCTGGAGGCAGGAGGATCAAGTATCCAAGGGATTGCTCTCTGCCTCCAGGGAGGGAGCAACGCAGCACCCAGAGCAGCATTGCCCCCTAGTGGAGGCTGGAGGACAAGTGCACCAAGTAGCGGAGGAGTGGCAGACGTGCAGCACATCATGCAAAGGAGTATGCATGGTACCGCCACTGATGTCACTTCATGCTGCTCCTCCATACCACAAGGGAAGGATGGAAGGTGGCCCTGAAGGCCAGAAAAACAGACTTGGCTGGCATGCATGACCACTGCCCCATGCAGGTCCTGCATCCCGTGACTCAGGCCCAGCCACAGGATCCCTCTACGGTGGGTCGAGCATGCTCCCCACCATAAGGGGTAAGCCATGGGAGAAAGGCCAGGTAAGTCCCAAGGAAAGTCAGGGTCATGGGGATGGTGGGGCCGGCATGAAGGAGTGCCATGCCGTTAACCAGCTGGTTATAACAGTGAACACACACTGGGTTTCCCTCGCTCCGTGCATGCGCTGATTGCATGCTTGCCTTCCTCATGCACACACCTCCTTAGCTCTCAGTATATGCACTTAGACTCTGGAGAAAGGGTTTTACAATCACAAACTTGTGTTAATTCAGTTCCTGTCTGTATATTTTACAGTTTTTGGGAAATTGCAGACAAAGTAAAAGCAAAATAAATAAATAAAGGTTTAAACCACACTTTAACCTGACCACAACTACTGGCATGGAGATAGAGTTTCTATTTATATATCTGCTGTGGGGAAAAAAACACTCCACAGCAATTATATAAAAATACATGGGGTGGTGTGTAAAAACTCGAATTTCACACGTATAATTAAACACCATGCCGTGTCTTACTGCTCACTCATCCCACGCCTCCGTCCTTTTATGTTTTGAGCACTCAAAAAGCAGGATTGTTAATGCCAATTTTGGAATTTTTTTTAATCCCTTTCAAATTATTTTTCTAGAGGCAGGAAATGATAGCACCATCAGACAGAAGTATTTTATTGTCCTGATTTCTTTCCTAAATAGTCATAGTGTATTTGTACATACTAGTGTGTGCAGAGCTACAGCACATGGTCAGAGTGAGTAACATGTTAGTGGAAGCTGTTTGACCTACAAGCTACAATGCCCTTGTGGAGGATGTGGTTCGGCAGCTGTGGAGCAGTCTTGGGTGCAGACATCTCTTGCCAGCCCTCTGGCACTGTGGAGCATTCTAATTCCCCAAAATGTCCTTCACTACAAAGATAAGGGGCAGAGTGCAGCTTCCTGAACATTTTTGTTGGGAAACGAAAGGGGCGGATCATTTTGGCTTTGACCTGGTTATGACTTCAGCAGCACAATACTCGGCAGTTAATCTAGAGTTTCAAAACTCAAAAGTGCAGTAAGAATTTGGGAGTTCTTTTTGATTGGCAGTAAAATTGGTAGAGTTGTGTGTGATTCTGCCAGTGAGCTGACATCTGCTTGTGAAAAGAAGGCACTTTCATAACCATATGGCAAGAATCAGCGAGACCCTTTCTGCTGACATTGCACATTTGGGATGCGACAGCAGGAAATGGTTCCAAGTGGAGATTTAGCCACATGGCATGTAACAGCCAGGCTGTCCATCTGCTTGTATATCTGTCCTGTGTTACTGCCCTCCAGTGATGCTAGTAGTAGTGTGCACTCTTGTGTCCATGGAGCAATACTAGATGTGACTTGTTCTGAAGAGTTGTGCTTAGAATTACATCAAGGCAGCATTCATTAATGTTCTTTTAAAAAAGCAACTGACACCTCCTAGGGAAACTTTGAGATCTAAAATATTTATTATAGATTGAGGGTTTGCTCTCAACCAGTCAGAGCACTCTTTTCTCCTGCGCAGGAGACAATCTTATTCTGTTAAGAGGTTTCAGGTGCAGGTAGCCTGTCAATTGGCATGTTTGGGGGATGTTTTTTGAAAAGGTTGAGCCCCCTTTGATCTATAGTATATTGATACATCCCCAGATGGCACTGGTGTGAGTGATCTGATGGTCATAGGGTGTCACAGCACCATTTACTTTCGGCTGGTCCTCAAGTCACACCCTAAGAATGCATATATGACCTCTCTTATGAGAGTAAGAGTGCTGTTGATGGACGTATAAAATACAGCTCAAAATTTGAACATTGTCAATATTAATCTTCCTCTTGTTCTGTAATATTAAGAATGTTTGAATGATAACATTACATCTTGGAGTGTAGCTACTCCTGCCCCGAGGTTAATTTTAGGGTTGGTTCATTTTATTAATATTACAATTTTTGGCTAAGAAAGACACTCTAAGTTGAGGCTTGTTTTCAGCAGTATCATGGGAGCACAGAGCAGTTAAGTGACTTGCTTATGGTCTCACAGTATTCAAATGGCGGCTGTGGGATTCAGACCCAGTTCTTTAATTTTGCAGCTCAGTGCTCTTAACCACTACACCATACTGCCTCTCAGGTTGGGAATATTTAGGTGGAAGAACTCTCAAATCTAGAATTTTAACTGGGGGAACTGTCGTTTCTAGGCAGTGGAACACTCCTATACCAGTCAGTGGAGAAAGATGACAGGGGGTGCAGGAACTGTCACACAGTTTTGTATGAGGTGGTGGAACTGAGTTCCTATGGGCTCCTGCTCAGTTTAACCCCTGATCCTGTCATTCATTCCCTCATTTAAAGCACTAAAAATCCTCTGTTTGTGACACCACACTCTGCTGCTGAGGAAACAACTGTGATGTCACACACTGAGAATGTGGACTTCAGGTAGGGAGTATGCAGCTGTAGCAGATGACCTTTAAGGAATAAAAGTCCTGTTTATATCCAAATATCCTTAGTGAGGAGAAAGAGCAAGGGATGGATTACTATGAAACATATCTGAGCTGTAAATGGAGTGGTGTTTCAACATTATGTTCTCAAAAGGTATTTCCCAAAGGCATCCGCCACTCTTTAAATGACACTTCAGGCTATTGAGGTCCTCTGAGAAATTTGTCTTCACATCTGTGAATAATGAGGAAAATGGCAGAAGACTCAAATTAGGGCTTGACTAATACTGAGGATGGTGTTCAGAACAAGATCTTCCTTTCAGTATTCTGCTTTGGTAACTAAAGGGTTAAGTCTGGCTTGTGTGGGTGAACAGTGCTGAGAAAATTGCAGTCTCTTTCTCCTGCAGGAAGCAGAACAGCAGTGGGTGTTTTTCTTTCCTAACAAGCTGCACACTGGAGCAAATCAGCACACATTATCCCCTTGTTCCCATAGCAACCGTATGCCATCCTTGTCTCCAGGGCAACCGTGGCTTTAGATTGTTACTGTACATCTGCATTGGTAACAGTCTACAGCCATGGTCGCTTGGGTAAGGCGCAGTCTGCAGTGCGTGGGTACCATACCTAGCGGGATATTACATACAGATGGCACTTCTGATTTCGACGACACAGCCCACTGCCTTCACAGCTGCATGGTTAGTGTGGCGTGCATTCCTGCGCAATGACAGTCTGGAGAATTACGTTTACTGGGTTTCACAACATACTACCTGCTGTGCATCACCTCCTTCACTTGGAAAAGATACAGCCTGTGGTGTGTGTGTGTGTGTATATACAATCTATATAGTCACGCAACAAATGACAGGGTTTAAAATTAGCAGTGGCCCCTAGATCGGAACCAGGCCAGTGGTTATTGCACTCTTACTAGCTTAATTCCAGCACCACTATCTTGGATTTTGGCTCTCCTTTTACACACACCCCCTTCCCAAATATACAGCTCAATTACACTAGTGACAGTGGAAGTTTTAAAGAAAAGACTGAGTAATTGAGACTTTAAGGAAGCCATTACCATTACACTTTTGTCAATGAACAACAAGCCAGTAAAGATACTCCAGTCCATTTCTCTTTCTTTTTCTCCCTTCCTCCTTTCTTCCCTCCCTCAACTTTTAAACCCCTTGCTTCCCTTCCTCTCAACTCTTAAACCCCTTGCTTTCAACCTTCCACCACCTTGCTGTGTGTGTGTGTGTGTGTGTGTGTGTGTGTGTGTGTTTCTCTCTCTCTCTCTCCAACTGCCCTTTCTCTCTCTTCTCTCTCTGTCTTCCCTCCCCTGCTTTCTCTCTCTCTTTCTAGCTCCCCCTTCTTCTATTTGTTCTCTCTCACCCACTTTCTCTCCCTTTCCCCTGCCATCTTTCCTCTCATAAGTTTATGCTGCTTACTTAAATAGTTTGGTCTTTAATTGCCTACAGTGCGGTCCCTGCTCCTTGTGTTAGTGACCCATTATTTCTTTATGTAGTTCTTGGTGCCACTAAATAAATAAAGTGGTGTTGTTTCGTTTCCTTCTTCAAGCAGAAATCATTCAAACCCACACTGATTTGTATTCACGCTGATTTGTATTCACGCTGATTTGTATTGGCATTGATGTGTTGATGGATGCAGCAAGCAAGTTAAAAGCACAATGGGCTGTCCAAGCCTTAAGTTCTGCAATAGGGATCATAAACCTGTACAGGCATGCTTCTGCCCAGCCACTGGCCAGTCTGTCATGTGATGTCTCCGAAGACCTCTTATACTAAGCATATAGGAGGGTCTTCATGACAAACAAGAGGGGACGAGAGTCCAAAACTATGGGGCGGATTGTATTTTTTTAAATGACTAAATCCCCAAAAAGGTGGGTTCTGTGATGACACACAGGGTCTCTGGCTTGGCTGCCAGTTATGGAGCACTGCTGAATTACCAGAAGGAGTCTTGTGCCTCGCAGGTTAGAGGGCTGTGCCTCACAGGTTAGAGGGCTGTGCCTCACAGGTTAGAGGGTTATGTGATTCACATTGCTGGGTTGTACATCGCAAGTTAGAGGATTATGTGATTCACATTAGTGGGTTGTGCATCGCAGATTAGAGGGTTATGTGATTCTCATTAGTGAGTTGTGCTTTGCATGTTAGAGGGTTGTGCTTTGCAGGTTAGAGGGTTGTGCTTTGCAGGTTAGAGGGTTGTGCTTTGCAGGTTAGAGGGCTGTGCCTTGCAGGTTAGAGGGCTGCACTTTGCAGGTTAGATGTTTATGCAATTCACATTAGTGGGCTGTGCATCACAGGTTAAAGGGTGGTTCTTGTGCATCGCAGGTTAAAGGGTTGTGCTTCACAGGTTAGAAGGTTGTGCATCACAAGTTAGAGGGTTATGCGATTCACATTAGTGGGTTGTGCATCACAGGTTAGAGGGTTGTGCTTCACAGGTTAGATGGCTATGCAGTTCACATTAGTGGGCTGTGCATCGCAGGTTAGGTGGTTGTACATCGCAGGTTAGAGGGTTGTGCATTGCAGGTTAGAGGGTTGTTCTTGAGTATCTCAGGTTAGAGGGTTGTTGTGCATCACAGGTAGGAGGAATTCCTTCATTCTTACCATTATTTCCTTTCCTGGTGGCAATTGTCAATTGTGAGTTAATACATATGGGTAATGAACACCCCTACTAGAGCAGTTTCACTGCCCATAGCTGTTAATTAGCATAGAACGCTGGGTACATGAACATTCTGAGAACATAGATTCTCCAGTCACCTTTGTCCACGCAGTACCTAGATAGTCCTATGTAACTAAAAATCTGCAAAATTCCCAGGTCAGCAAATTCTCTCGTTAACCTAATATCAACAAATGTAGATGCAGCAAGATCAGACATTATAAGAACAACTTGATGCCCTATCGTACTCTGTGAGCTGCCTGGTGTAGTCTTGCTAACCAAAAGTGCTGTCCTTCTCTTAAGGCATCCAACCACTAGTCTCTTAACAGGCTGCTAACACTTGTAACATAAAGATGTATAAACAGTAATAACAGTAAGCATGACTGCAGAAAACAAGATAAGCACTACCCTGTAACAGAGAGGTACCACACCATGTTCGAAAACTCAACCTGTTAATACGTGTGCCTGTAATCCAGTAAACTGCAGATGTTTTCATTGTTAGCAGATAAGCCTGGATAAGTGGCTAAAATTACATACAAACCTTTCTTGCTGACATGCAAAGCCCTTGGATATATCAGACAATATTCTCCAGGAGGAGACATGCTCCCAGGAGGCCCCCCTTGACAATGTTGAAGCTAACAGAAAAAGAAATTACAGTAAGAATGAAGGAATTTCTCCATTCTCTGTTGCTTTGTGTTGTCAATGGGGAGTTAATTCATATGGGTTTTCAGGAGCAGTATCCATTTCCCAGCGGGGGGGGGGGATTTTGTCCCATATACAACCCATAGGGGCAAAAATACAATTATCTGCTAACCACCACCTGCAAAACTCTGCGACTAAAGGCCACATTGGTGGAACTATGAACATCTAATCTGTAGTGCTTATTGAATGTATGGACCGAGGACCATATTGCCACTTTGCGCAATTCTAACACAAATGCCTCCCCCTCTCCAGCCAGGAAGTAGCCAGATCTCTCATGGAATGGGCTTTGATGAGGATTGGGGCTTACTACTTCTCTTCCACATAAGCCTTTGCGATACAGGCCCTCACCCACCTAGCCAAGGTGACCATGGAGGCTTTTTGACCCTTTTTCACTGCTCCAAAAAGAACAAACATACTCTCAGACTTTCTGAACTCTGTTGTCCTTTTCAGGTATGTCCTGATTGCCCTGTGCAAATTCAACTTGTGGAACTCGTGCTCCTTTTGCATTTGCTGGCTTAGGGCAGAAGAATGGTAGACCGATTTCCTGATTTAACATAAAAAGCTATAGGTATCTTAGGAGCAAAAGACTGAACTGTCCTTGGTGCCACCTTGTCTTTATGCACGATGATGTAAAGTTTTTTGTGGGACAGTACCTGAAGCTCTCCAGTCCTTCTGGCAGAGAAGATTGCAAGTAAACACACCTTGTATGACAGGATGTCCAAAGGCACTGATGAAAGGGGCTCAAAGGGTGCCTTACAAAGAGCATTCAACATCAGATTCATGTCTCACAGGGGTACCTGAGGCCGAAACAATGATCTGCTAACTGCTCTTACAAAATGGAAAAACCTCCTGATTGGTCCCCAGGAACAAGCTCATGGAAGGTCCCAGGGCTGCTCCTACCGCAGACACCTGACCTCTCAGGGTACTCAGCGCAAGCCCTTTGTCCACCCCGCCTGCAAAAAATCCAAAATCCACAGAACTGTAGCTTTAGAATGTCTGATACCTCTTTCCCTGGCCCAAGCCAAGAAGGTATTCCACACCCAGTCATAAACTGCAGATGTAGATGTGCTTCTGGCAGCTGTTAAGACAGGGTTTTTCCAGAACACCCTAACACTCTCCTCCTCTCAGGAGCCAGGCCTCCAGCTGCATCACCTATGGATTTGGATGCAAAATGGGCCCTTGGTAGAGAAGCCCCCCCCCGAAGTGGAAGTCAGAATGGAACCTGCTGAGCTAGATTCACAATGTCTGAGAACCATGCCTTCTTGGTCATTCTGGTACTATCAGGAGAAAGTTTGCTTCCAAGTGCCTTGTCTTGTGAAGAACCTTGGGACAAAGCGGTGGTAGAGGGAACAAGTACATTCTGAAGAGGGACAGAGCATCCATTGCCTCTGCCTGAGGACACTGGTACTGGCTGAAGAACCTTAATACCTGAGCATTTTCCTTTGATGCAAACAGCGTGATCTGAGGATGTCCAAACCTTCTGCACAGGAGTTCGAACACCTCCGGGTTCAACATCTGTTGCCCTAGATGGACTGTCCACCTGGATGTTCAGCTCTCATGCCAGATAAACAGAGTCAGAAGGTTTTTCTCTGCCCACAGCAGCACTTTGGTTGCTTCTGCCATCATCTCCTTGCTTCTTATGCTTCCTTGATTTTTTTTATGTACACCACCGTGGCAGCATTATCCGACCTTACTTTCATGGCCACTGAACTAGATTGTGGAAATGAAGAAGAGCAAGATGCACTGCTCTCATCTCCAATACATTTATCTGTAGTAGTTGCTCCTGAGTGGTCCAAACGCCTTGTACTGGGACTTGGTCCAGTACTGTGCCCCAGACCGATAAAATGGCATCGGTAGTCAAGATCAGCCCTGGTGGGACTTCTAAGAGAGACCCTCTGCTGAGGGTCTCGAGACTTTCCCACCAAGTTAGCAACTGCTTGGCTGACTATGGAAGTGCAATCAGGGTTTGGAAGTCCTCTGAGGCTAGATTCCAGGCTGCCAGCATCCCATTCTGGAGGGGTCACATATGCAAGCGGGCCCATGAAACGAGCTTTATCATTGCAGCCATCAAACCCAGACTCTGCAGAAATCTGTGATTCGAGGCCAACGACTGGCTTCTCAGCCACTGAACCTCTTGCCTCAGGGTCCCCTTCCTGGATGGAAAGAGGAAGACTTTTTCCTTGTCTGTTCTGAATACCATGCTCAAGAGTTCCAATCTCTGAGATGGAATGAGGGAGCTCTTCTCCTGATTGACACCCCAAAACATGTGTCTCCATTACCTCCAGGGTCCTTGACACTGATCTTCTCGCCATCAGAGCAGATGATGTATGGATGAGTGAGTTGTTCAAATAGGGATATATATGATGTCTCTCCTGTTATGATTGCACCACTAATATGATCAGGACCTTTGAGGCAAGGCAAGGCAAATTTTATTTATATGGCGACAATCCTGGAGGCTCTGGGCACCTCACAGAGAAATACAATAAAATGGACAATAAAATGATAAAATCACATTTGTACAATTTTAAATGAATGCAATATAATTCAATTTAAAAACTTTCAGGATGCAATAATAAGGGACTGAGCAAAAACATGATGAAATTCAGAAATCATTAAAAGCCAGGCTATAGAGGTGGGCCTTCAGCCTCCGCTTAAACACCTCTACTGAGGGGGGCCTCCTGAACTGCAGATGGAAGTCAATTCCACAGGTACGGCCCAGAAATGCGAAAAGCATGATATCCCGAGATCCTGAGCCAGGCCTAGGAATGTCCAGGAGGCCCCTCGGGGAGGAGGAGGAGGAGCAGAGAGAGCAAGCAGAGGTCACTGGTGTCAGGAGCTCTGACAGATAGCCAAAGCTCAGTCCATTTAGGGTTTTGTAAGTGAGAAGACCCACCTTGAAAGGGACCCTCCACCTGACCAGCAGCCAGTGCAGGGCACGCAGAACTGGAATTACATGACTGACCTTGAAAGACCCGTCAGCAACCAGGCTGCTGCATTTTGCACCAGCTGCAGTCAGTGGAGAGTATACCCTGGGAGTGCCCAGTACTGGAAATGCTGCCCCTGAATTACAAACCTCAGAAACTTCTGGTGTGACTGGCGAATGGGGATGTGGAGATGGGCATTCTTCAGACCTATAAATGCTAGATAGTCCCAGTTGGACAGTCCTGATCGACCGTAGGGACTCCATCTTGAAGGTCATGTGGCGTACAAACTTGTTTAGCTGTTTCAGATCGAAAATCAGTCAGAAAATCCCCAACTTCTTGGGAACCATGAAATAAATTGAATAGAAGCCCAGATCCTCTTCACTGGGGGGCACCAGGACAACTGTCTCAATCTGTATTATGTGTTCCAAGGTCTGAGTCACAGTCACCACTTGCCTTTTCAATGGATTTTGGGGAACAGGGGATTGCAGGAAAAGACCTCTTGAGTGTACTGCTGCAAACTCTATAGCGTATCTCAGAGCCAGAATTTCCAGCACCTATGCATCTGACAAAATTTGGACCCATCTCGGATGAGCACCTCCTCACCGTCTTGATGTTGAATTTGCTTTCTATTGCTACTGTGACACCAGCAGTTGTCCCTTCTTATCCTGGACATCCTTCAAGATATCATCAAAGTCGGACCCAAATAATAGTCCTCCTTCAAAGGACAGGGTAAGAACTTGACTTTTGACACCTGATCTGTGACCAATGCCTGAGCCCGACACCCCACATCACTGCCACAGTTGATGAGCGGAGTGCACTGACATTGTCCACTGTGGTGTCTCCCAGAAGTATGGATGTCATGGATACCACCTGTAAAATGTTTGCCCCTTCAAAGTCTGGGGGAATGAAGCTACCCAGGGTCATGATCCTTGAGTTCAAGGCTCTGGAAACAATAAAAGATGCACAGGAGGTGTGAAGCTTCACTCTGTTCAAGGAAAATGTTATTCTGCATACAGCGTCCACCCCCTTATCGTGGGTATTGGTTTGGATCAATGACCCTTCAATAGGTATGGTTGTGTGTGTAACCCCCCTACAAATGGGGGTTCCCAAAAAGTCTTCCTCAAGCTTGCCTAAATGCTCACTGCCAGGCTGGTGTCCTGCGTTTTAGCAGTTTAAATGTGATTGCCAGAGAGTGCCTGTATAGCCTCTGTGTACTGTCTCTTTAAGAGCTGCCTGGATTGCAGTCATAAGTAATCTGAGAGGGAGCTCTGCTGAAAGATGTAACTATTTGCTGAAAATCATTTAGAGTGATAATGATAATACAGTTTGTCTAACCTGCCTCCTTTGCAGTAAGGACTGTTTTGTTTATCTCCACTATCTTGGTCCTGAACTGGCAAATTGGACCAATCAGTACTGATGGGACCTAAGATGGAGCCAGACTACAAGAGCTGTCTGGAGTCAAAATCTGTAGGAATTGTAGTTTTGGGCTTTTTGCACCTTTTTGCACCTGAAGGATGAGCCTTTGTTGTGACTGACTGACAGATCAGCCAACCAAACCTTTTGGATCTTGGGAAATTTCCCAGACTGCTGCAGCAGCTAGTTTCAGTTTTTGAGCTGAGAAGTGAAGAAGTAACAGCTCAGGTGATTTTGAGCAGCAGTTCTGTGTAGTTTTTGCATGGGAGAACTGTGACAGGGCTGAGTTTTGGTCTGCCTGTCTGCCTGCTGTCCCTGACAGGGAAAATAGAGTTTATTTGGGCTGAATCCGAGTTGTGAGAACAAAGTAAGTCACTGATTTTTTTTACCAGGCTCATACCTGAAGACCGAAGATTTTGCTGAATGCGATCGGCCTGTCAGGATTTCCAGCTGCTTTTGAATCCCCAATTTGTGCAGAGACTTTGCGATCATGACTAGAGAGCGATTTGCCTGGTACAGTAGAATTTCTTTACACATAAATGTGCTGTGAGTTGTTAGTGGGTCGTAATTTGGTTCCTCATTGTGTGACCTGTGTTCTGCTTGCTGGAAGCTGTATCCAGCTCAAAATGGACTGTACCTGAATTTGTCTCCATTCGGCCGGAGCCTTGCTGCACTGACCCAGCCAGACTACCCGCTGCACAGAGAAAGCCATCGACGAGAGACCTGCCTGGGAATCAGCCCCTGCTCCACGCTTGAACAGGAATGGTGCCTCGATGATTCGTGTGGGCCCTGCTTCTCCTAGCACTCCAGATTAACCACCTGCTGTCTTGATTTTCGTCCAGCCTGTGACCAGTCTTGGGTATCATGAGTAATCATCAGGTAGCTCCCTGCAACAACAGCCTAATCTAAAAGTGTGTCATCTGATTGTCTTGTTTTTCTTTTCACAAACTGAGCCCTCTGGCTCCAGATTGCAAATAGTGTCTGTTGTGCATGTTGTTTTCTTCCATCACAGGGCCCCAACCAGCTGCAACGTTCCTGGCTAGCCCACTATTCTCCATATGGGTACCCAGAGTGTGTGACTGTTTATGGACCCTGAAGTGCATGCATAACTGTTTGGTTGATACAGCCTTTAAGCAAATAAACCTGATTACACCCCTTCCTTGTTCAAGTCCCTTAAATAAATCAGATCTAACTGATTGCTTTTACCCTGACTGTGGTTCCAGTTTGTGCAAGAGTACTGTACTGCTGTTATTTGCTGTGTATAACCTTGTTTTACAGGGGGTCCCCAGGACCGGGCCAGAGGAAAGCCCTGATGGTAAGTGCAAACCGTATGGGTACTTGTGTGGTGTATCGGGGTATTGTGAAAGTGATTAGTGTGTATTGTTCTGGCCACTAGTAAGGAAAGAGGGGGGTTACAGTGTCCTGGAGGGCTGTACCCAGGTTAGCTTCACCACTACCAACCCTGACCTCCAGGTGGAGGCACCGTTTCAGAACTCAAGCCCCTTAACCTGCTACAAGCCAAGCAGGCTGGGGTAGTAGCCCTTGCGATAGCACCACCTAGGAGTTACATGTGCCTAACTGAAGTATGCACAGTCTTATCTGCCAACAAAGGGACCACACACTTCTGGGAGCTCTCCCCCATATAAGGATAACATCTCGCTCTCTGCCTAGGCAGATGTTTGCTCTTATTCATGCTAGCCCATTCCTGCTCAATAATCTGGTCACAGTGCACAAAGTTTGGAAAACACCTTGGCACAGAAGATGAAGTGGACAGAATTGGATTCCTGTCCAGAGATTCCATGACTTGCACCTTCTTCAGCTCCAATGTCCAACAAGCTTCCATCATAAGATATGGCAGAGACTTTGATCAGAATCTTTTTTCTTGGGTTCCATCCACTCCCCCACCTCCTCCTCCTCCTCCTCCTCCTCAGAGGGGTTCTCCTTCCCATCAAATATCATGGTCGGGTCAGGGTTTTCCCCTTGACCCCCTGAAACTTCATCGTGACCCTTCATATCATCAAGGTCAGGGGTTGCCTGCAGATCTGGTAAGCAGTATTGCTCTGTTCTGGTGCACCTGGACGTGCCTGTATGGGCACCCCTGACCTGAGGGGGCTTGCCTTGGGTTTAGGTGTGTTGGTGGAGATGTCCTGCAGAATGTCCTTCCCTTCTCAAAAGAGCTCCATCTTAGCGATTGTGCTGGGCGAGCTAGAAGGGGCATCCATGGGCATGCGTGAACTGGGTGACATCATGTCAGTGCCCGTGACGTAACCGCCAAGGCGTGAGCATGCCCTATCTACCACAGGCATAAGCTCAGTCTGAGGAATGTGCCTAAGGCACAGAAAAAACACGAATCCATTCTGACAGATTGCCAGTAATGGAGGCCCAACCACACGGCTCTGCAGAGCCCAGCAGTGTGCTGAGGAGCACTGATGTGAATGTAAACTAGAGCACTACAAAGCACTCTGAATAGCAGAAAAAGCAGCCCAGAATAAAAATACAACATGACACACACTGAGTCCAGAAAAGCTGACCCAGAAGGATGGCCAACAGACCATACCAGACCCAGAAACAAGTCTGAAACTCAGGAGTGTTTAAACAGCCTAAAAGAGTCAGACCAACCCACTGCTTGGCTTAAAAACACAAATAACTGCTGCTGCTAAGTAAATGACCCCCCACATAAGGAAAAAGGGAGGAAAGGAAGGCATCAGAAAAGTGCTGTGGAAAGAAAGGAGACATGGTTCAGAAGAGGTCTGAAGGCTACCTGACTAATTGTGCCGGCCCCACCCCCCAAAAACAAACAAAAAAGTCACTTACCTGATGCATCAGACTTGTGGGGTCAGAGGCCTGTAGTACGCCCTAAGCTATTGCAGTGACACGTGGACCCCAATCTGTGCACAGTAGGCACTAGAAAATGGGATAAAATAGACAGGTTAGTCAATTTGAAAGCTGCAGCTTAAAGGGAAACTCCTGTAGAGTTCCTAAGTGCAGCAGTGGCTGCAGAAATGCCCGATTAGGGCTTTTAACATAAAAGAAAAAGTATTTACCTGCTGCCTCGTAATTTTAATTAAAAAGATCCACTCCATCCATAATGGCTGCAGAACCCCAGGCAGACATCTTGCGCATTCGGGAGGCTTCCTCCGCAAAGGTTATATTAATGAGGGCTATCAATAAATGGCAGATATTGGTAGCCCTCATTAGCATAACCTTCAGCAGAAGCTGCCTGGGATGCACGAGATGTCCGCCCGGGGCCTTGCAGCCATTATAGATGAAGCAGATATTTTTAATTAAAATTCTGAGGCAGCAGGTAAATAAACAAACTCTGGTCAGAGTCAATATGGCTGCTCAGAGCTTTATGTGCGATAGTGTGGAATACCGGCAGAGCAGCAGCAGAGTGGAGCTTTTCCGTGCCAGTGAAGCACCAGCAGAGCCGTGGCAGAGTGGTGGTGAGTGGCCAGTGAGGGAGTATGCCATCCGCAAGAAGGTGGCGGCAACAACAGACCTGCGCATGCATGATACTTGCGTATGTGCAGATTGAGTCATGCCACCATCTTGCATGCCTGTCGTCACTTCTGCAATTGCGGAAAAAAAACAACAAAGTAGTGTGCCTGGAGGGGGGGGCAGTATGGTGTGGAGGGGAACTCCATCAGCAGAGGAAGGAAGACACAGAGACACTACAAGTGGACTGCAGACTACATCACTGTAGGAGAAGACAGAGACCATTTCCACGGATGGTCCCTTCTCTCCTACATTGATCCCAAAACAACTGTAGAGCTCCACTAACGCAGCCGTAAAAATTTACTTTTATGCTGAAAACCCTAATCGGGTGTTTCTGCAGTCGCTGCTGTGCTTAGGGACTCTCTAGGAGTTTCACTTTAATAGGCATGATTTCTAAATCTGGGGGTGCTCCCTGTCACCAGGCAGCACCAACCTACTCCACAGTTGTGCAATCCTATCAAATAAAAATAAGAAAATAAAAGTAGATAGACACTTCTTCAGAGAGAACTTCTCTATGCTGCCTACCCCTTCAGTGGCAAAGCAGACTGGAGAATCTATGTTCTCAGAATGTTCATGTACCCATGGTTCTATGTTGATTGACAGCTTTGGGCTGTGCCACTACCCCAGTAGGGGTGCTCATTACCCATATGTATTGACTCCTCATTGACACTGTAGAACAATACAGAATATAGGGTTGTACATTGCAGGTTAGAGGGTTGTGCATTGCAGGTTAGAGGGTTGTTCTTGTGCAGCGCAGGTTAAAGGGTTGTGCATTGCAGTTCACAGGGTTGTGCATCACAGGTTAGAATTTTGTGCTTCACATGTTAGAGGGTTGTGCATCGGAGGTTAGAGGGTTGTGCATGGTCTCATAGGACCACCAGGCTTGGTCAGCAGCTCGGCAGTGAGCCAGAGAAGGTGAGCTCCTCAGATCCTGGTTTACCTTGGGGGGGGTAGCCCTGGACAGCCATGAATTTGTTATGGAAGAAGTGGACGGCCAAGTTAACATCAGTGGCTCATGTGGGCCCAGTCAACAGCTGACAGGTGAGCATGGAGGGAGAGTAAGTCCAGCACCCTAAAGGACCGTAGAAGGATAATTTGTGGGGAGACTTTGAGACCGGGAGATGGCGTAGGGATGGAGGTAGGCAGGCAGGGCTTCTTGTAGCACATGTCAACCAATTTTCTGTTTTCTCCTTGTATTCCCTCCCCAGCCACAGCATCAAGTAAGGGTGTGCACATGGAGATGAGCACACGGTATGGAACTGTTGCACCTCACTACGTGCTGCTCGAGCTGCTGGTGCTACCTCCAGGCCTCCACCTGTGGCAGCCAAGGGCCAAGCTGACAAGCCTCCACACCCCGGGAGAGGAGACCTGTCCTCTGGACCCTCAGTCCTCTCCTCTTGCCATTCCCTGGTGACCCAAGCTCATTCCCAACCCCAGGTCATCGGCATGGTAAAAGGTAAGACGCTAGACACCTCAGCCCTCTATGCCACTGGGCTAACATCAAGACGATGGATTTTGCACACACAGTAGATCATATGATGGTCACTGAGTGCATCCAGAGGATGCCTGCATCCACAATATGGTGGGGGTGAGAGTAGACTTCGTAGTCCAGCAGAGTGTTAAGATTGGTGGGGTCCAAAATTAGTTGGGACAGCTGGAGAAATGTTACATTCTGGCTATGTTTTTTCACAGAGGGGAGTACTAATTAGTGTTAAAATCCCAGAGCATAAGCAACTCACCAGAGGAGGAGTGGGATCAGATGGTGGAGAGGAGATCAGTGACCGAAGCTGAGGATAGACCAGGGCAGCAGTACACACCTGCAATGAAGAGAGGGATTGAGTGGGGGAAGGGGAGTTTGAGGAGGGGCAGCTCATATGCAGCAGGGGCAGAGACCAATAGCACAGGCCCAAACTGGATGTCAGAGGAGAAGTAGATTACAACACCACCACCTCTCTTAGGGTGATACTGCCTAGCTATGGCATAACCAGTTAATGGACACTGCAAACTCTTGGACCTTGGGGGGGAGTGCCAGAACTCTGAGATGATGAGAACATCTGGCTAGAGGTCATGTACTTGAGACTGTAAGACACTCAGCTTAGAGAAGAGACTACAGATGTTAAGGTGGGCCACCTGCAGTCCTTTTGGGTAGCTTCAATTGCGACGAGGCAAGGGCAGGACCAGGATTAAGCTCATAGGTTAGAGGGTTGTGCATCATAGGCTAGAGTGGTATGCATCACCGGTCAGAGGACTGCACGTCTCAGGCCAGAGGGTTGTGCATCGCAGGCCAGAGGGTTGTGCATCGCAGGCCAGAGGGTTGTGCATCGCAAGCCAGAGGGTTGTGCATCGCAAGCCAGAGGGTTGTGCATCGCAGGCCAGAGGGTTGTGCATTGCATGTTAGAAGGTTAGAGGGTTTTGCATTGCAGGTTAGAATGTTAGAGGGCTGTGCATCGCAGGTTAGAGGGTTGGGCATTGCAGGTTAGAGGGTTGTTCTTGAGAGGTGTGCGCTTTGTGTTTTGTAATGAGGGTTCACATGCTATGCAATCAGGGAAAGAAAAACAAAAACTGAGACCCATAATCTAGTACAGTATTACTCAAATGATGCTACTGTGGCCACTAGCTCAATCTTCTGTGACCACAGAGCTGTTTAGAGTCCCAATTCAAATTCAAATGTATTTTTTTACCAGAAAAATTCACCATTGAGATACTCATTTGCAAGGTGGTCCTGAATTGACAGCACAAGGTACATACAAGGACAAAAATGTTATACAGTACAAGGAGGATAATACAGAATATACAATTCAGTTTACACAATACAAGTTCATAGTTGGGATACTTGTTTACAGGGTAGCCCTGGAGGGACAACACAAGATATTTGCAATGACAGAAGTTTATAAAGTACAGGGTGGTGTAATCCAGAATATATAATTTCAGTTACACAGAGAGAAAAGGCCTCATTTACAAGGTGATCCTGGAAGGACAACACTGGGTGTGAACAAGGATAAAAATTATACAGTACAGGATGGTACTAAGGTACTAAAGTACAGTTGCTAAAAAAAAAAAAAAAATGTTGTTGATAAATTTTTGTTGTAATATATCCATGATCTGGAGAAATGAATTTGTAAAAGAAACCAAAATCCCCATTTATCAGTTCATTGAATCACAATAAAGCATTTTATGAACTTATCAGATTATATGTGTAACCTACAGTAAGTCAAACAAATTAGACACACAAATGCCTACATATTTGCAAGTGAAGCAAATGTGGTTACTATCATTCAGTTGTAAATACCTACAGTCACGAATTGCAAGTTAAGAAGATTCAGTAGAATATAAACTGTAGCCCAGCCCAGAACTGCCTGACTGAGAATGAAGTTGCTGTATTATATGGAAAAAGGCAAGGCTGGGACTCTTGCTATGCAATGTCCTGCAAAGAAGCACAATGACTGCTTTTAGGATGGTGATGTCAAATGGCTTAATGAGGTGTTGAGGGGCCTAGGGGAACTTTTTATGCAGAAAGTTCTGACTGCTAGAAGATAATGAGTTAACTTTCTGTGGGCTCCATTAATTCCTCATGCCAGAGGAAAAATAGTGCTCTAAAACTTCCTATGCACACACACTGGCAGCGTAGTAATGAGGCTTCAGCGGAGGAATCTATTTTTAACACACTGTTATGTTGTTTGGTAGCAAAGAAGAAATCATCCCTTTTCTGAATGCAATACTTTGTTGCTGCTCCACTGGATCAGCAATATTTGCACAAGCTGTGCCCAGTGCAGATTTTACAGCGCTGGTCCTGGTCTGGTGATCTGGGTTTTACCCATACCACACTGCATGTGGCTTAATGATATACTGTACATATGGCTGCAGAGTCTAACCCATTGAAGGTTAAAGTTTCAGAAAACCATTATGCTAAAAATATCAAGACTCACTCCCTCCCTCACCCCCCCCAGTCACAATTAATCCTCTACCAAAGTCATGCTTAAATACTGGTGCCTCTACATCCATGCCACTAAGCTTTTAATGCCAACATGCTTCTTCTGCTGCTGTGAGGTCCCCCATCTGTGAAGTCCCATTCTGCTAGTGGCAGCCCCTACCAAACCAGATAATTTTCCAGAGATCAGCTCTTTACACCATATCAACTAAATTACTGCTAAACTCTTTATTTAAAAACATTTTGTTGAGAAATTTTTGTTTTAGTATATCCATGGTCAGGAAAAATGAATTTGTAAAAGAAAACAAAATCTCCATTTATCAGTTCATTGAATCACAATACAGCATGTTATGAATTTTTCAAATTCTATGTGTAACCTACAGTAAGTCAAACAGAAATTAGACACACAAATGCCTACCTATTTGCAAGTGAAGCAAATGTGGTTATTATCATTCGGTTGTAAACACCTATAGTCACAAACTGCAAATTAAGAAGATTCAGTAGAATATAAACAGTAGCCCAGAACTGACTGCCTGAGAATGAAGTTGGTATATTATTTGGAAAAAGGCAAGGCTGGGTCTCTTGCTATGCAATGTCCTGCAAAGTAGCACACTGACTGCTCTTAGGATGGTGGTGTCAAATGGCTTAATGAGGTGCTGTGAGGTGCAGTAGATGAACAGATTACATAGTTTAGGCACACATGCACCACATCAAGAAGACCAAAGCAGTTCAAACAATATACAATAGCTAAAGCAAATAGACATCAGGAGTCAAAGAGAAACCCAGAGTGTTCATATGAAGGCTGTTGCATACATTAACTGAATCAAAGTACAGTACATTGAGAAAGGGCGTATTTAAGCAATAATGTTATCCTTTATTGTTTGCTTATCCACAGAAGACAACCGTTTCTTTCTTAATTGTTTGGTATTTACCTAAGCTTAAGCATTATTGTTGGGCAAGCCATGTTGGTGCTATTATCTTTAAAGGTTAATCCTGATGTTCCTGCCCACTGAGAGATTCCACAAATGTAGGGGATAGATTACCCCACTCAGTTTGTGAACTATTTGCAATTTCCTATTGCTATAACTGTTTTCCCTATCTGTTAGCAGGTCTAGCATTTGTGATAGGGATGTAAAGTAACTTAATTGAGTCCAGATAACCTTGTTAAATCCTGATTTAGTTTCTCTCTTTAGGATAATGATTTATCTGTAAAGACAATTAAAAAATGTATTTCTAAATGCATTACTAACACCAATGCTTTCAAGGTTTTGAAACTACTAAAAAGACAAACTATAGATAGATAGAGATAACTAGATAGAGATAGAGATAGATAGATAGATAGATAGAAAGAATATGGTAAACAAATATTGTTAATCCCAAAAGCTGAACTTTGTTTTTAGTATATAAAGGTTTAAGAAATACCTGAAAGCTGTCTATTTTCCTTGGAAGCTGAATCCTTGGAAGCTGTAGTTTCAGACACTTCTTAGGACACCAGGTGACTCTGATAATCATTTGTTCCAAGGGTTTTTAAGTCAGTTTGAAGGCATTAAGTACTTTCTGTTCTCCTAGTCCTTAGCAAAATGCAGGGACTCCACAGACGTGTTCTGTTCCTTGGTCCAGATCCCAAACTAGTGATTCTTCTTTCAACATGATCCACCTCATGCCCCTCCCACATGAATAAAAAAAAAGGTGGGATGGATCTTTTGGAGCTTCTTGGGTGGAGGTGGGGTGGATCTTACTTCCCTCAAAAAAACAATGCGGTCTCCCACTACTCAGGTTCCAGTTCTTGTACCACCCATTTAAGAAAGAAAATAGTACCCTGCAACCATTGGCTAACATGAAAGCATATTTATTTGAGGGCAGAAAACATTTCTTAGAGGAGGGTAAGGCGGAAGAGACCATTTACACCTTCAGTCAGTTCCACGGACAGAAAACATGACATCACTCCTTTTGTACATGCAATGCTCTTGTTGGCTCCACCCACAGTCATAAAAAGGCAATGGAATGGACAATTTCATGGGAAATACAACTCAAGTGAAAACACCAGAAGCTTGTTTTTTTTTTTTTTTTTGTATACTGTGTGAAAAAAATTGTTAAATCTGGGGTCTGGGGTAAAAAAAGGGGAGAGGTCACCAGTATGTTCTGGCAGTCACACGTTAAGGCCCTGTGAGGCCACCAGGATTTTGTGTCTCTGAACCACTAAAATAGAAGCCATTTAAGAGATCACTGTATGAGTGAAGTGTGTGTCAATATTATTGTTCCCATCTGAGATATTTCAGAAGTGTGTGTGTGTTTCCATTCTGCTGTTAAAAACAAGATTTTAGTACAGAAAGCACATCTTCACTCCATCTGTTCCTACCCCCCTCAGTTCTGTAGGACTACCCTGACCCCTTTAAGGCTACTTTACATAGCCAATGGACCCCGACAATGGACACATTGTTGGCACTGAAAATTAGGAATACAGGAAGGTAGCAGGAACATTACCCAGTGACTGATGGACTTTGTTAGTGTTTGCCTCTGACTAAACGTGACTGCCCAAGGAATCATAGAGATTGTATATAAAGGCATTTATAGAATGGTTTGGAAATTTCCTGCTTTGTGATTGGCTAAATCAGCTCCCAGACCAATATGTGACTTCCCCAGAATCCTTGGTGTCCAGTACCTCCTCTGTCTTCCATTTCTGTTTCCATTACTATGTGCATCGTCTAACCTTTCCTCCTGCCAGAACAAACTGTCTGGCACACAAGGATGTGTACCCCTGACATGACGAGGGTTGCTTCACCTTGTGATCAAGGGGTGAGAGTGCTGGGCAGCCACTGTGCACAACACAGCACCTCTGTGAATATCAGTGCTTATTGTCAGGCCCAGCTCCCCTCCCCCCCCATGGTGACGCACTGACCTGTACACAGGAAAGACTTGTGATGCCTTTTATGTATGGCACAAAAGGTAGCAGAATAGCACAAATGCACAGCAAAGTGGTTACAAATTTACCATTCCTCTATAGAAGTTATTCATGAGTGCCTCTGCCTTACCCTGCCTACACAAGGAAATCTCCATACAGATTATATATAAGGACTTAATATATTATGCCAAATTATACATACTACTAATGTAAAGCATTAAGGGAAGCATATATGCAAATTACTGTTCATATACTTCCCATAATTCTTTGCAGTAAAGGAGAACTGTGATTCACTAACCCCCCACAAAGCCTCACCCATTGATTAGGCTTTTCGCAAGAAAAAATACATTTTAAGTGTTTGAACTTTTTTTTATTTTTGTAAACTCTCACTTCTTCCCCCATCAGAATTGCCTTATGTCTGTCCCATGCATTCTTGAATTCCCCCACTGTTTTTGACCCCACAGCCTCCTAGGCTGTTGGTTAACTAGGATCTGCAGCTTATCCAATAGGTAGGGAAATGGGCAGACTGGGTGGGCCAAGCGGTCCTTATCTGCCACCAAAGTCTATGTCTCTATGTAATCAGACAACACGGCAGGTGCTGTGCAGTGCCATCTCATGTTATGGCGCTGCACCTCACTGCTCGCTTGTATGCTTCTTAACACAAGTGAGTAGTGCAGTGCCACCCTGTAACATGAGATGACACCTCACAAAGCCTGCCATGTTGCCTGATCACAAAGCCTACAGAAATAAAAGAAAGTAAGTTCAAACACTTAAAGGTTTTGTTTTTTTTTTCTTGCGAAAAACTTAATCGTGAGGTAAGACTTTTTGGGGGTGGGGAGTCTCAGTAAATCATAGTTCTTTTTCAACAAGGTATGTGGAATCTCATGTTTCTTTCAAACTTGGATTTGTTGCCAATGCCCTTTCAGGATAAATCTTACTTCAGCCACAACAGGGATAAGGAAGGGCTAGAGGTTCTCTGGGTTGGCTTGGAGACTGAGTCAGGGGGTGGTGCACAGACCACCAAAGGGGGAAGAGTTAGATGGGTTTTTGGGTGAGGTCACTGGCCGAATGGCAAGCAAATGGGAGGTATTAATTATGGAGGACATTAATCTGCCGGATGTAGACTGAAACATTCTGTCAGCAGCTACAGCTACTGTAGAAATAGAGCCAACCTAGACTCCCTGCAAGGGGCATTTCTTAGACGGCTGGTTATGGAAGCCACTACAGATGGGACAGTGCTGTATCTGCTCCTTACAAACAGGGACAGCATTACAGATACCACAGTGGGTAACCCCCTGGGTAAAAGTCACCACTGTATGGTGTGGTTTGAGATATGGATTGGGCAGAAGAACCACACTAGAACAAGGATCTTGGATGATCTGGGGTGGAGGCATAATGGAAGAGGATAAAGGAGAGAATAACCAAGGCAATGGCAAGCTGTCTGAAAGAGACAAGTGAGGGTAAGAGGAGGAAGAAGCCACTATGGTCCTCTAAGGAGGTGGCTAGTGGGGTAAGGGAGAAAAAAACAGCTTTCAGGAAGTATAATGAGACCCAAACAGAGGGGAGCAGGGAGGTATATCTAGATAAACAAAGGGAGGTAGGGAGGAGGGTGAGGGCAGCAAATGCACAAACAGAGGAGCACCCAGGTGGTCAAAAAAGAAGCTAAGACTTCCGGTGACGTCAGCGAGAGGAATGGCAGCTTAATTTCTGGGATCCCCTCAGCTGCAGATCAAATCGAACGGCATCCCCGGTACCAAACCATGCAATCCCCAGCAAAAAGCACCAGATCGAGGGTCGGGAATGGCAAAAACAATTTAACACCGGCCAAAAAGCTGCAAATGCTGCTACAAGGCTTAACGGAACGGGAAGACTGCGGGCCTACGGAGGAGGAAGACGAGACTGCGGCAGACATGCAGACTGAGGTCGATTACCCCAATTAGTTTCTACGATCCTTCAAACGGCCAAAACAGTACAAAAGATAGACCTCACCCTCACAGAAATGAAAGCGGACATCAGCAGGATAGACCACAGAGCGGACAAGCTGGAGCTGGGCCTCACAAATATGATGGAACAGACAGACCGACACGATAGATTGGTACTATACCTGATGGCTCGAGAAAGGAACTGCAAGCAAACTAGACGATCTTGAAGGGCGCAGCAGCTAAAAACCTCAGGGTGTATGGTATCCCAGAAGGAGCAGAAAAGGGGAGCCCAAACACGATCACTTTCATGCAAAAGCTTCTGTCTGAGCTTTTAAATCTCCCGCCAGAGGTAGACGTCTCTATGGACAGGGCACACCGCTCCCTAGCCCCAAGACCGACGAACCCAAACTCCAGGCCCCGCTCTTTTATTGTCCGAATGACAAACTACACCGCTAAGGAGGAAATCTTAAAAAGAGCCTGGGAAAAAAAAAAGGTGACATATGGGAAGCATAGAATAATCCTGGACAATGATTACTCGATGGGGGTACAAGAAGCAAGGCGGAACATGTGGTCGGTGGTGAAACAGCTGAGGGCCCGAAATGTGAAAGCACAGATGCTATTCCAGCAGGCTAAAAGTGGAATCGGGCAAGGAATAAAGATTTTGAAAACCTACTGGCAGCCAAGCCCTTTTGGAAGAATCCTGTATCTCAGTTTCAGGGCTTGAAAGAGAGAGACTAGAGAAGGAGTTAAGGAGTCTGCGTGGTCAGTGGCGCGGAGAGGATCGACGAGTGGGGAAGTTCGAACGCCAGGAGTCTCAGGAGGATGAGCGCCCTGATTAGGCCCTATGTCTCGAGGGTACAGCTAAACACTATCATCCCAGAAGAAGATGGCAGCAGAGGACATTTGAACATGAACTGTGGACACTTTCAGAGAGACGCTTCAGAAGTGTAAACGGCTGCACACCACCCTGGAAGGACTATAGAAGGCAATGGTTAATCGGCAGGTAAAGTGCAAAATAAGCCCTGGGATGGGAAAGACCGGGAATGTTTAAATTAATAGAGCCTGTCAGGTTAGAGGGAGGGAAGGGTGAAAAGAAGACTGAGGATGAGTACATAGGACACCAGAACATTTTAATAAAGGGGGGAAATCGGAAGAGACATGGAGAAGAAGGCTAGGGAGTCTGGAAGGTCTACGGGGGCGGGGGAAGTGAGGGGGTGGACTGGGTGCAGGGCAGGCAATGTTTATGGGGGGGTAATACTGGAAAGGTGGGAGGGGAAAGGGGAGTGTGTTTTTTTTTTGGGCGGGGAGGTGGGGGTAGGGAAGGCTCGATTTGGAGAGATTTGATCAGTTGGGATCTGGCACTCAGCAGGAGCGTTAATGAAAAGAAAACGCCTAGCACGCACAGTGGATGGAGACTTTGGGGATGGAAGAGTACATGGGGACCTCCTGGCCAATGATGTAAATAGGGAGGGTTGCAAAGACGGGAGAACCATGTGACTGGCCGAGAGTGGGGGTCTCTATGGGTTGTGACTCCTTGAATGGACCGAGGATTGCCCATAATATGGAAAAGGAAGGAAAAGGGCGGGGGCAGAAGGCAGTGAAGCTGGGGGGAAAGAAAAGGTAGTGTGAAGATGGAGACGGGGAAATCTTGTTTGCTGCCTGATCCTGCTGACGTTGAGTGTAACACAGGGCAGGGGGCTTAGACCCCAGAATAAAGTCCTGTTAGGAATTAGCCTAGAACACTATCCGAGGCACAGTGCCACAAGGGTGACACACTCCAGTCCGCACAAGGAAGGGTGGACTGACCTAGGAAACCGAATTTCACAAAGATTGAAGTTGGAATCTCTAAAAAGTAACGTTGTGAAAAGTAAAGAAACTTTTGTACATAGGAATGCAATGCATCAGCTTCTTAGACCTTGGAGAGAATTGTTAAGTTCTGTAGTTAGAAATTTAGTGTTTGGAATTGTTTATGCTGTTAAATGGTTAATAACCCCACTTAAAGGGGTAAGTACAGGGAAATCTGTTACAGTTATACTAAAAAGTTACCGAAGAGGTGATAGTTACCTTGAGACTTATAGACAACAGGCATGGCACAAAAGATACATCGAACTGAGGCACAGTGTGAATGAGGGAAACAAGTTCAAGGTGAGGGGGGACCCTATGAGAAGGGGAAGGAGTGAGGGGGAGGGATGCTTCTTGTGATCACTCTAAAACTCAGACCACTAAAACAATTTGGAAAACTCGATCATGGATAAAATAAAGACCAAAACACTTTCACTGAATGTAAATGGGATTAAAACCCAATAAAAGGGCGCCTGCAGCAGTTTTAAAGAGACAGGCATGTGAAATACATTTTATTCAGGAAACACATCTTTCTCCTGAGGAAGCTCTCAAACTTAGGAGCAAGGACTTCCCGAACATCTACCATGCATCTATGCCCAAGGGTAGGAAAAGGGGAGTGGCCATTCTACTATCGAACACGCTCCCATTTGAGGTAGAGGAAGTAATAGGAGATGAGGGAGCTAGATACATTTTGGTAGTGGGACGTGTTCAGGAACTTCAAATATCCTTACTAAATGTGTATGCCCCACCGGGGACACAGACTCCTTTTTTTGCAGACTTATTTAAATTAATTGCGGAAAAGGCAAAAGGGATCTTAATTGCTGGGGGGGATTGGAACGTGGTGCTGGATAGGGCCCTAGATACTACTTCGAACATACCGACCCCAAATCAAACGATCTCTAGGTCTCTGAAGAGGCTCATGAGAGACACGGGCATAGTGGATGTTTGGAGAGAGAGGTATCATAAGGCCAGAGATTACACTTACTACTCTCCCAGATATGGCATTTTCGAGAATAGATATGTTTTTTACGTTTGGTAAGGACATTTCAGTTTTTGACTCTCTGGGTGTGAGCACGGAAACTATAGCAGACCACAAACCACTGTTCGCTAAACTAGATCTCCAACTCCCCAAAACCTACACACTGGAGGTTAAACATAAGCTTACTCAGGGACGAAAAGATTAAAGAAGAAGTAAAACAATAATAAGGAGTACCATTCAGTTAAATGAATCCCAGAGATTGCTCCTCAAATCCTATGGGACACGATTAAGACAATGGTACGAGGAAAACTAATTTCAATAGCTACCTATAAAAGAGGGAACAGGAAAAGCAAAGAATGCAAATACAAAAGAACTCCAAGATTGGAGAGGCAGCAAAAGTAAAATTTCAGAGGAGGAGAGAGGAGAGAGATAAGGGTTCTTACACAAAGACTACATCGGCTGCAACTCCGAGAAATGGAAAGGGCTTTAATACGCATAAAGCAAACCTATTATGAGGGGGCCAAGAGCCACTGCCTTCCTGGCTTATCGCCTGAGACAACAATCGGCTAGGGCAATATTACCGAATAAGACAACCAGTGCAGGGGTAATTAGGCATAGATGGGAACAAATAACAGAAGCTTTGTCACATACTATAAAGACCTCTATTGCCCCCAGCAAGACCTAAAGACCCAAGGAGGCAGGCGGTTCTTAAAGAACCTGCATCTACCTGAGCTCACGAGACACATAGGAAATTATTGGAGCAACCAATCACACAAAGGGAAATAACGGACACCATAGGTAGGTTAAAAGCAAAAATGTCCGGCCGGATGGCTTTGGAGGAATTCTACAAAATGTTTGAGGCGGATTTGAGCTCCTACTACATACAGTGTATAATCAGATATGGCTGGAAGGGCTAATGTCCCGCCTTCCTGAATTACACTTCCATATCGGTAATACCGAAGGAGGGAAGGATCCGAGGGAATGTGGATCATACAGACCGACATCCCTACTTAATGTAGATTATAAAATTTTCACAGCAATCATAGCATCGCGCTACAATCCTTTCTACAAGATATTATTCATCCGGACCAAAGCGGGCTTTGTGGAGGTAGGCAGGCACCTGAGGGAGTGAGGCGAACCATAAATATTATTGACATAATAAGCGAAGGAAAATATCAGCCTGCCTCATGGTCTCGATGCGGAGAAGGCGTTTGATAAGGTGGATTGGAATTTCCTTTTCCTGGTTTTGAGGAGAATGGGATTCCCACCGGCATTTATAGAAGCAATCAAAACTCTATACGCTTCTCCACAAGCATACGTCAAAGTTAATGGAGGGATTTCACAGAGATTCGCTGGGCGTGCACGAGGCAGGCTGCCCCTATCCTCCTCTATTTGATCTTTATATGAGCCACTAGCTCAAGCAATAAGGGAATCGAAGGAGATTACAGGGATAGACATAGAAGGGAAGAACATAAAATATCTCTATATGAGCCGGCGTGCTCTTGTACATATCTAATCCGATGACTCTATCCCAAAAATTTGGGAACTCATAGATAAATTTCATCAGTACTCAGGGTATACACTTAATAAGAACAAGACAGAGGTGTTAAAATTTTATTACCCCCACAGAGGAGGTGCACCAATCCCTGAAGACACAATGGAACAAGGAAAGATTAAATACCTGGGCATACAAATTTCCAAAAATTTAAGGCTGTGCAAATAACCTAGAACAGACAACGGGTCAGATTAAACAGGACATCAAAGGTGGGAATCACTTAACCTACCATTATACGCAAAAGATACAGTCAGTATCTATGAATATACTCCAAGATATCTTTACATGTTTCAATGTCTCCCCATTAAAATACATAAGAACCAATTCCAGATTTGGCATAGGATGCTAACAAGGTTTATTTGGAACAAAAAAACGACCTAGGTTAAAAAGGAGTCATTCGTCAAGTAAAAAATAGGAGGTCGGAATGTGCCTAACCTGGAGGACTATTTTTGGCAGCACAATTGAAGTGGGCCCTGCTCCGGTCAGTTAGCTCATGTAAGCAGATGGAAAACAATAGAGATAGCTTTAACAGATGGTGTACCTTTGGAAGCTAGAGTAATGGTAACTAAATTACAAGGTAGAGAAAGATATTACATTAACAACAGTTAGAAATACATTGTGCTCTCTCAGAAGGCTTTGGAATAAACATAAGCTTGAGGGGAGACCTGGCCGCTGAGGTGGTTAGCCAGGATCCGGACTTCCTCCCAGCTAGACAGGACCTCACCTTTAGGAATTGGGAAAATTTGGACTGCCTCTCTAAGTCAGTTTCAAGGGAGATACGTTATGGAATTTGCACAGATTAAAGAGGAATTTACACTAAGACAATCAGACTACTTCAGGTATCTCCAAATAAGATCGTATATACACACCTTACAAAACAACTATACAAACTTAGTCCAAACAATGAAGTTAAGGGACACCATAGTAGACATACTGAATCTTACAAGAGTAAAGGGCCTTATTTCGGCCATATATGGAGCTCTGAGGATGAGGTGAAGATCAAACTACACACATTAAGAACAGATGGGAGAAAGAGATGGGGAACAACTGGAGGAAAGGGCATGGACAACTGCAGCTGGCAGGGCCCTCCACACTCCTCTCCCTACTGGAGAGAACACGAATGGAAGGTCCAAGTAAGATATTTTTGTACTCCAGAAACACAAAGTAAATGGGACAAAACTTGTACAGGGTCTTGCTGGAGGGGCTGTGGTGTTGATAAAGCAAACCATCTCCATATGTTCTGGTCATGCGGGTCCTTACACAATATTGGAAGGAGGTAGAAACGAGGATAAGAAAGATTCTTCATATACAATCATATTTAGGCCGACAAACCTGATCTTAGGAGTATTACTGGAAGAAATAAGAGGAACAAGTCAAATCTATCTATGGAATATATTGTTGGGGCAGCCCATAAAGGCGTGACAGAAAGTGGTTCACCGCTACCCTCCAGCGAACCAAGATTGGGAATCAATAGTAGATGAAATCAAGGACATGGAAGAGGTGACATATAGAATAAATATGAGGGGCAGGCTTGGGTGTAAAGATGGACCCCATGGTTTATGGAGATGGAGAATAAAGAAAAGGACTAGAGTGAGGGAAAAGGGAAAAGAGAAAAGGAGGCGGAGGAAATAGCTGGATAAAAAGCCATGTTTGACCTGGTCAAGCCTCAGTTGAGGCGATGAATTATGTAAAAGTGTATAAATGGAAATGTGATTGAATTGTAAGCTGGCGGAGAAGAAAAATAAATAAATAAAAAATAAAAGGGAGCGGGGTGAGAAATCCTGACCATGTACTATGTACTATCCTCTTGCACTGTGTAACGTAGAGCAATGAGTTGTAATGGACATGTATAAGTGCCAAATATGCAATAAACTTGAATATAAAAAAAAAAAGAAGCTAAGACTTCCTCAGGTATGTGAGCAAAAAGAGGAAGGCAAGGGGAGGAATAGTGAGGATCAGAAGGGGGGGGAAAACGACCGTGCAGAAGAAGATCAGGAAAAAGCAAAAATTTTGAACAAATACTTCTGCTTGCTCTTCACTGTGGAGTGAGGCTGGGGACAAACCAGCATGCATCAGCAGGCAACGGGAGAAGGGAGGAGTGGACACAAGTCCATTTTCAGAAGATAGTCTGCTGGGGAATTGGAAGCCCTGAAAGAAGACAAGGAAATGGAGCCAGACAAGATCCACCCAATGGTACTAAAAGAACTGAGCACAGTACTAGCCACCCCTCTGGTAACACTACTCAGCACCTTATTGGAGACAGTGGGCGGTCCCAGAGGACTGAAGGAGGGCCAATATGGTCCCTCTGCAAAAGATCGGCAGCAGGGAGAAGACTAGCAATTACAGACCAGTCGGTCTCAAATCAGAGGTAAGGAAATTGATGGAAGCTCTGCTAAATGAAAAACTGATGGAGTACCTGGAGGCCAATGGGCTGCAGGACAACCAGCAGCATGGTTTCACAGGTGGGAGGTCATGTCAAGGAAATATAGATTTCTTTGACTGGGTTACGAGGGAGGTGGATCAGGGCAGGGCAGTGGATGCAGCCTATCTGGTCTTCAGCAAGGCCTTTGATACCATACCACACAAGAGGCTGATGAAGAAACTTAGCTACATGGGGGTGGGGAAGAATGTGGTAAGTTGAGTAACAAACCAGTTGAAAGATAGGAGGCAGAGGGTGGTGGCAAACAGCAGTCCCTCGGAGGATGGGAAAGTGACCAGTGGAGTGCCACATGGATCGTTACTGGGTCCTGTCCTCTTCAATGTCTTCATAAGTGACATTGCTGAGGAACTGGAGGGGAAGGGGTGTCTCTTCACAGATGACACAAAAATCTGCACAGGGTGGACACCCAGGAGGGGGCTGAGAGAATGCAAAGGGATCTGTGAAAACTAGAGGAGTGGTCTAGGATGCGGCAACTGGGTTTCAATGCCACAAGAATGCAAAGCCACGCTCGTGAGATGGAGAAATCCAGGGCCTGCGTATAAGATGGGGGGTTGGGTACTTACCATCACAAAACAAGAGAGGGACCTTGGGGTAATCGTATCTGATCTCAAGGTAGCAGAGCAGTGTGACAGGGCAGAAGGCAAGGCTAGCTGAATGTTGGGTTGCATAAGGAGGGGGATTTCTAGCAGGAGAAGGGAGGTGGTGTTGCCACTGAATCATCCACTAGTGAGACCCCTCCTGGAGTACTGTGTCCAGTTCTGTAGGATGCACCTCTGCAAGGACATTGACAGGGTAGTAGTGGTCCAGAAGAGGACTGCCAGAATGGTGCAGAGGGTGCATAACAAACCATATGAGGAGAGGCTGAAGGAGCTCAACATGTACTCCCTGGAAGACAAGAGAGTGAGAGGGGACATGATAGAGACTTATAAGTAAATAGGAATACATAGGAATGAAACGGCAGAAAAGGACCACGAGGCCCACCCAGTCTGCCCAGTGTGCCTAGAATCGACTAGGCTTCTGATGTGATCCCCCCTTCCTTGTTCCAGCAACCTCTTTTGTTTATCCCAAGCCCTTTTGAACCCCCCCACTTTCTTCTTCCCCACCACTACCTTAGGCAGCCCATTCCAGTGGTCCACCACCCTCTCTGTGAAGGAAAAACTTCCTAAAGTTACCCCTAAATTTCCCTTCCTCGATCTGAAAATCATGACCCCTCACCCTCGGCCTCTCTTTCAACTGGAAAAGGTTCTCCACTGGCACCTTATTGATATCCTTTAAGTATTTAAAAGTCTCAATCATATCCCCCCTCTCCCTCCTCTGTTCCAGAGAGTACATGCCTAGGTCCTTCAGCCTCCCCTCATATGATGAGTGCTCCAGCCCCCTTGCCATCTTTGTTTTCTTCCTCTGAACTCACTGCACCCTCTCTACATCCTTCCTCTGGTAGGGCCTCCAGAACTGGACCCCATACTCCAGATGAGGCCTAACCAGCTGCATGTACAGGGGTACTATGACTTTCCTCCTCCTACTGGTGATCCCTCTCCTTATGCAACCTAATCATGAGGGCCTCAGCTCGACTGCCTTCCCCCCCCCCCCGCAGCACTGCAAACCGGACCCCCCATGGATCCTCCCGTGCAACAGACGGTCGCAAGGAGCCTCAGCTCGCCTCCCACTGCTTTTAAAACCAGACCCCCACGGATCCTCCCGTGCAACGGGTACACCACAGCCAAGGTCGGCTACTGTTATCTTCTGCCGTGAACATTTGTATTGTGTCCTGGGAGTGCAGCCGAAGGCAAGTCACGGGCCTGCTGAAATTCACCTTGGAGCGCAGCTGTGATTTGAATTTGGTGCCTTTTGAAACTGAATTACAGGACCAGCCTTTCTATCGGCATACTAGTGGAGACAGTTTTTCTGCCTAAGTAGTAGATTGAATGCTACCACCATTTTAAGCCAAACTGCCTGCTACCTTAACTGCCTTTAAGTATTAAGTACACTGATCGAGGCATGGTAGCGAAAGAAACTTAAGAAAAAAAACAAAAACAAACAGTCCTGCTAGCCTATTCAGAAGTCGTAGAGTGAATGCTACTACCATCTTAAGATAACTTGCCTGTTACATTACTTAGCCTTAATTATTAATTGAACAGACCAAGGCATAATATTGAAAGAAAAAAACTGTGAAAAACGTATTGCTCGTTTAGAAAGAATTTGTCAGCTGCCTTTGTAGAATTAAGGTTCTCCAGTGCAAATGAATTATTTAGGTATGTCTCTCCTAAGCAGTGGGAAAGGTTAATGTAATCTGATCCTTGTGCCTCACTGGTAGCCTACCTTAAACAGCATATAATCGATGCAGTCTTCTCCTCCCTTCTCAGACAGTCACGAGGGCCTCAGCTCGACTGCCTTCCCCCCCCCCCCCCGAAGCACTGCAAACCCGGACCCCACGGATCCTCCCGTGCAACAGGTACGACACAGCCAAGGTCAGCCGCTGTTATCTTCTGCCACCAGCATTTGTATTGTGTCCCAGGAGCGCAGCTGAAGGAGTCACGGGCCTGCTGAAATCCACCTTGGAGCGCAGCTGTGGGCCCCGCCACCACCCTAGGTGAGCAGAGTGTTATATAGGCTGTGTCACGTGAAGTGATATAACCTATCAGCCCTTTCTCCCATAAGCAGCTTATCTGCTCTCACCACTAGTGGTCTCCCTCTCGCCCTATTTCTATAGCTGTCTACCAACTACTCCTTTGCAAGGCTGCAGTTATAGCAGTCCCCTAGGTGCTCCCCTGATTACTGCCCTTTATTAACACTACTGTTCTGCTGCCTCAGGGAGTGTGAAAAATGCACTATTGCTAGTTTGTTGGAGCCTGCAGAGTGCCTTCTCTCACCATAGCCCTCCCTGTACCTGCTGAGGACATGGCCAAACTCATTGGACCACAAGCTAACTGGCCCACTTTCAAGTCCCACCCCACCTGACTATCTGCCAAAGGTTTAAAAATTGTCCACCTGAACGTTCGGAGTATCCTACACAACATAGCAGAACTCGCTGCCTGGGTGGCACATTACAACCCAGATATTTTGGGGATTTCTGAAACTTGGCTGAAACCTCACATCCCTGACTCCTTGTGTACCCTTCTGGGCTACAGTCATATCAGACATGACAGGGCCGGAACAAGCGTGGGGGAGGGGTGCTCCTCTATTACAAGGTGCATCTGAATGTGTCCATTATAGATCATGCAACACCTACATCCCCAACATGTGAGTTCCTGCATGCCCTTCTCCTGCTTGGTCACACTAAAAAACTACATCTGGTATGTGCCTACAATCCTCCAAAGGGTGATGTGCTAGGACTCTCCTCACTTCTTGATGGCATTAGGGACAGCGCTGGCTCAAATGAGGTACTAGTCCTGGGTGACTTTAATCTTAATTGGATGGGACCCAGCTCCAAGCAATATGAGCCCCTACTCTCGAGCCTTGCCCTCAGCCAACTTATAACGGAACCCACAAGGCATTCTTCTTGAGGGGTTAAAGGATCCCTTATCGACTAGGTTCTGAGCAATAGACCAGACAGAATAGTATCCTCAGGTATTCTCTCTGATGTCATCTCGGATCACTCTCCTACCTACTGCATTTGGGGCATCTCCTCACCCAAAATCCCCAGTAAAGTGATCCAGTTGAGGGACTATTCAAAATTTAACCTAAACGACTACCTTGCAGACCTACAGGAAACTGACTGGTCACAGGTCATAGCAACAAATGATCCTGCCTGAGCTCTGGACCATTTCATAGCGGGGTTTGTCCCCTTGCAAAACAAACATGCCCCCTCACTAGGAGGAGGGTAAGGGGCGCTGTCACCAAATGGCTTCATGGCAGCCTATTCTCCCTCATGAAGCACAGGGACAAATGCTGGGAGAGATACAAGGCCTCCCATAACAACAATGACCTCTTAGAATATCGGCAGCTCAGAAACATGTGTAAAAGAGCCATCCGCTCGGCCAAGAGCAAGTTCTGCCAATCAGCCCTGCTATCCTCTGCCAATAATCCGAGGAGTTTCTGGCAAAACATTAAAAACATGGTTGGGGGGTCTGCTAGAGTTCAGGTCACTGATATGCTCATCGGCAGGGTCAGTTGCAATAACCCCCTCACTACTGCTAACTCCTTTAACTCCCTGTTCTCCGATCTCTCTGCTCCCCTTTCCCAGCCCCCTGCCCCCAAGTCCCCTGATCCCTCCCTGAGTGGACACCCCCCCCCGACCTCCCTTCTACCTAAAATGAGTCTCAGTAAAGGAGACCCGGAAGCTCCTTGCTGGTCTCTCCCCCCATAGTGGGGCAGGGCACGACAGACTTGAACCTAAACTGCTCATGCTGGGGGCACCCCTCCTGGCAAGGCCTGTCATGCATATCTTCAACACCTCTCTTATCTCAGGGATCATCCCTGACATATGGAAAGTGGCCAAGGTTGTTCCTGTCTTCAAACAAGGCAACCCCAAAGATATCCAGAACTACCGACCCATTGCTATTCTGTCTGCGATATGCAGGCTCCTGGAAAAGGTAGTTGCCTCCCAGCTCTCACACTACCTTCAGATTTACAACCTTCTCTCCCTCACACAACACGGCTTCAGAAAAGGGCACAGCACATCTACAGCTCTTGCCATGGTAACTTCCGCGATCAGGACAGCTGCTGATCAAGGCAATCTTACCGGAGCCATCTTTGTGGATCTCTAGAAGGCATTTGATTGGATTGACCACCCTCCTCATCTCCACTCTTCAGTCCCTTGGGTTCTCCTCCCCTGCACTTGCCTGGTTCTCAAACTACCTCTCTAGCAGGCAGCAATACACTAACTTTAATCGTACCCTCTCTAACCCCTCTTCAGTTAACTGTGGGGTCCCCCAAGAGTCCATCCTTGGACCCATTTTGTTCTCCCTTTTCATTAATGAACTGCCCTCCGTCACTGCTCACACGAATACAACACTTTACGCCGATGACCTTGTCATCCTGGCCCTCTCCCCTGGCATCGGCACCATAAACTCCTGGCTTAACTCAGACTTCATGCTTATTCAGACCTGGTTAAAGGACCATAAGCTTACCATCAATCTAAAAAAGACCCAAGCCATGCTGTTTGGCTCCTTGGGCAAAATAAAATCCTGTCCTGCTCCACTAAAGATCCATGGGGTAGATGGCTCCCTCCTGCAGACAGTGGATTCAGTCAAGTACCTGGGTGTCACCCTTGACCCACTACTGGATCTTACCCTGCACATTCAGAACATTTGTTAGGCAACAAATGGCAAGCTCGGACTTGCTTATCGAGCAAAAAGCTGCCTCACCCGGGCTGCACAACTGGCCTTGGCCAAGGGGGTCCTCCTACCAATGCTTTGTTATGGGCTTGTATCCTTTGCCCTTGTCCCTAAATCTAGTCTCACAAAATGGGACTCGGCTTATAACAATATCTGCCACTTTGCACTCTCGGCCCTTCGCCTTATGCACCGCTGTGATCTCTATACGTGCCTGGAGTGGCTCCCCCCGGAAAAACACCGCACCTTTGTGTTCAGCAACTTCAGTGACAACAGTATCAGAACGGCTACCCCCTCTCCCCTCACCCCTCACCCTACCCCCTAAACATGGAACCCCAACCTACCACTTAAGATCAAGGAGCCTTGGGACCGCCTGGTGCCAAAACCTGCACCCTTGCGGCGATCGGGACTTTCACCGCATATGCGCCGAGAGTATGGAACTCCCTTCCTGCCTTAATCCGCTCCTCCTCCTCCCATCCCTGCTTTAAAGACTCCCTGTGGGGTTTCCTGAAATCTGCCTCCACCTGTCTCTGTGCCTCTTAGTCCACCTTCTGAGGCTCATATTTTCCCCCTGTATATTACTGAAGGGAGCGTGGCTCCAGCGTTAAAAGTGTACCTCTACCAGCTTGATATAAAAATAGTGTCATTTTTGCTCTAGGACTCCCTGCCCACCTGTCCCAGAGTGGTACCCTGCCTAATCTATCCCCATCCTTCTCCAGGTCTCTCTCCTGCACTTATGTACCTCTCCTGTTAACCACCTAGTCCCCCCCAGGATAATGGCTTACCTTATATTGACTGCCCTGTTGAAAATGTCTGTACTATTCTGTATTATGCTGTTATCTACCTAATCTAATCTATTATGAATCGTATGTTGATATCTAAACATTAATTCTGAAGTCCACTTTCCTGTTAGCTACCCATCATTCTGTGTTATGCCTAAAGTTCTTGTATGTTACTTTGACTCTTCCTGTTGCTGCTGATTGTATGTACTTTGTAATCCTCCCGGGTCGCACCTGAAAATAGCCACTTGGCTGTCTAGTGTGCTTACCCGGTAAACAAAAGCAAATAAATAAAATGTTCTGTTTGCTCTTGCCACTGCCCCTTCACACTGCCTCCCCATCTTCAGGTCTTGTGATATGATGATGCCTAAGTCCTTTTCCTCTTCCATTACCTGTAGGAATCTGCCTCCCAGTGAGTACTCTGCTCTCCCATTCTTTTTGCTGAAATGCATAATCTTACACTTATCTGTATTGAACGACAATTTCCACTCTTTAGACCAATCCTGCAGCTTCTCCAGGTCCTTACGCATTATGTCCACACCCTCTTGTGTATCCACTCTATTCCTGACCTTTGCATCATTCGCAAAGAGACTCATCCTCCCTTCCAGCCCCAGTGCTATATCCCCTATAAAGATATTGAACAGAAGAGGCCTAAGTACTGACCCCTGGGGAACCCCACTGATGACCTTTGACTCCCTCGAGAATACCCCATTTACCACTACCCTTCTTCCCTCTAACCAGTCACCAACCCAATTTATAACCACCTCCCCCTGTCCCAAGCAGGCCATTTTGTGCAATAATCTCTTGTGTGGCACCGAGTCAAAAGCTTTTCTGAAATCAAGGTAGGCCATGTCCACCGAGCCCCCCCGATCCACCACCCTAGTGACCCAGTCAAAAAATTCTGTCAAGTTTGTTTAACATGATCTGCCCTCTGTGAACCCATGATGTCCCGGGTCCCGAAGACCATTTCCTTCTAGGTAACTTTTAATTCTGTTCCTGAGCAACCTTTCCATGAGCTTTCCAGCCACAGAAATCCAAGCTCACTGGCCTGTAGTTGCCCACCTCCTCCTCCCCCTCTTGTATAGGGGTATTACAGCCGCACACTACCAGTCCTTTGGTACTTCCCCTGATCTTAAGGAGTTGTTAAATAGATTCATCAAGGGAGCAGCCAGCACCTCCCTCAGTTTCCTCAAGACCCTTGGATGCACCCCGTCAGGTCCCATGGCTTTATCAACCTTCAAGTTCCCAAGCTCCCGTAGTACCTCCTCCTCCTCCCAAAACGGGCTTACGTCCACTCCTTTCCCTGTAGTCCCTACTACCCTCGAGCTCTCCCCTTCCCATTCTGCCTCCTTCATGAAAACCGAGCAGAAGTATTTAAGAGTGTAGCCTTCTCCTGGTCCCCCACCACCCTCTCCCCTGCCCTGTTTCTCAGGCTGGGAATCCCTTTCTCTGTTTTCCTCCTTTCTCCTATGTACCTAAAGTACCTCACATACGTGGACAGAGTGCAGGAGAGAAGTCTCCTTCAGTAGGAGTACCAGAATGCAGGAACATGCTATGGAGCTTGGGGGGGGGGACTTTGAGGGATGTGAGGAAATATTTCTTCACAGAAAAGGTGGTGGACACCTGGAACAGCCTGTCAGGAGAGATGGTGGAGGCAAAGACAATGGGGAGCTTCATGCATGCGTGGGATAGGCACAAGGGCATATTAGGTAGAGGAAAGGGAGGAGGGAGGGCACCTGTGACCGAATAAGGTACAAGGTGAAACAATAGGCAGGAAAAATAGAGCAGACTAGGTGGGCCTACCGATTCTTTTCTGCCAACACATTCTGTTTCTATGTTTGCACTGAAGTTCTTTACTTTTAAATTGCTTTTCTGTTTTGGGATCAGCGTGACCCAAACAGATGAGATCACACGGCAGGTTCTTTCCTGTCCCTGGGCTGAGATATTCACCTACCTATGCACCATTACAGTGATGAGTGGTGCTGTTCTTGGGGAAACACAGAGGTCCTTTTACTATCACTCACCAAAACCACCATACACATATGGACATTGCTGTCTCTAGGAGACCTAATCCTGCCACTTTACAGGGAGCCCTGGTCAGGGCAGGGGAAGTAATTCTGCCAATTTACAAGGGGCCTTGGTCAGGGCAGGGGAAGTAATCCTGCCACTTTACAAGGGGCCCTGGTCAGGGCAGGGGAAGTAATCCTGCCAATTTACAAGGGGCCCTTGTCAGGGCAGGGGAAGTAATCCTGCCAATTTACAAGGGGCCCTGGTCAGGACGGGGGAAGTAATCCTGCCACTTTACAAGGGGCCTCGGTCAGGGCAGAGGAAGTAATCCTGCCAATTTACAAGGGGCCCTGGTCAGGGCAGGGGAAGTAATCCTGCCACCTTACGAGGAGCCTCGGTCAGGGCAGAGGAAGTAATCCTGCCAATTTACAAGGGGCCTCGGTCAGGGCAGAGCATGTAATCCTGCCACTTTACAAGGGGACCTGGCCAGGACAGTGGAAGTAACCTTTCCAGTTTACAAGGCCCTGGTTAGGAAAGGGAAGTAATCCTATCACTTTCCAAGGGGCCCTGATCAGGGCAGGGGAAGTAATTCTGCCACTTTACGGGGCTCTGGTCAGGGCAGGGGAAGTAATCCTGCCACTTTACAAGGCTCTGATCATAAAAGAGAATGTAACCCTACCACTTTACAGGGCCTTGGTCAGAGCAGGGGAAGTAATCCTGCCCCTTTACAAGGCCCTGTCAGGGCAGGCGAAGTAACTCTGCTCCTTTACAAGGGGACCTGGATCAGGGCAGGGTAAGTAATGTCACTTTAGAAGGGACCTTTTTCAGGACAGGGGAAGTAATCCTGCCACTGTACAAGGCCCTGATCAGATCCTACCTAGAGCACTGCATGCAGTTTTGGTCTCTTCAGTACTAAAAGGACATTCAGGCCTTTCAGAGGGTGCAACACAGGGGCAGGCTGGAGAGGCAGCTATGCCTTTATCTGCGATCATTTTCTGTGTTTCTCTCTCCACCGGTCCCCATAGGATGGGCCTGAGAGAGGCCACGAATATCAGTTTTGCTGAGGGAGCCCACCACAACAGAAAAAAATGCCCTCCTACAAGGAAATGCCTCCAGTGGACCCTTAGGACCAGGTAAGCGATTTGAGATGGATGTATGATGGGGCTAGAAGATCACCTGGTAGATGAAGGCAACATTGAGGACGGGAGATAAACTATAAACAAAATTACTTCCACAGCACTGGAGACAAGTGCTGGTACCAACAAGCCTAAATTATACTAGAGAGCTACTAATGCATGGGGTGGAGGAGACCCTAGCAGAACAGCTCCATATCGTTCTAACTTTTATTTTAACTGTCTCTTTTATCTTTGCACCAGGTTTCAGCCTCCGAGCCTTCAACCTGCACTACAGATTTTCTCTGAATTTCTGCTGTTCACAGATCTTTGTGCCAAAGAACACTCAATAACTCTGAGCATGAATTTGTTTTCAGGTAACTTTCAAATATGCAAATATGTACCATAAAAAGAAAGCAAAAAATAAGAAAGATTTGCCGAGATTCCCAGTGCAGCATTCAACCACATGGCAGTGCCTTAGCTGAGTTCCGTACCTCCCGCACCTAAAAGTTCTCAGTTTAGCCACTCTTCATTATAATTTGAGTGAACTAAGAGAGTTAAGATATGGCTAAGCATCAACTAAAAGAGGATTATAACCGTTTCGCCAGTTTACCGGTTGACCCAGAGATTTCTGATCACGAGGCCTCCGATTTGAGCACATCCACGAGTTCACGCCCTGCTAAGACAGCAACCTCTGTTAAGAAATCAGGGAAATCTAAATGGAAACCCAAACCAGATATGGACGACAAACTTGATAAGATACTTGGCGAACTGAAAGAAATTAAATCAGACTTTAGAGATTTTAAAAGACAACAGGAACAAGTGAGGGCAGACATAACAGAGTTGCAACAAAAAGTCGGAATACTAAAGGAGACACAGTCTGGACAAACAGAAGCAATAGAGGGTTGTTGGGCCACAGAATCGTAGCTCGTGGCTATCTGCCATGCTTTAGGGGAGAGACAAGAAGATGCAGAAAACAGGCACAGGAGGAGAAACATCAGAATATATGGGCTGGCTGAAGGAAGTGAAGGGGATAATATGGAACAGTTCATAGCAGGACTGTTATAGGAGACACTGAATTTGGATACAGATTTAGATCTACAAACAGAACATGCCCATAGAACCTTAGGCCCCAAGCCTACTCAACAAGGAGTGCGCCCTCGTTCAGTAATCATCAGATTTTTGCGCTACACCACAAAGGAAACTGTTCTTAAAAAAGCATGGGCTATGGGCAAAATATTTTACGCTAATGTGAGATTGTTCCTGGACAATGATTATGCTTCTTCTATAATGCAACAACACAGAGAGTATATCCCCTTATTCCTGGTTCTGAGAGGTTTAAAACTAAAATTCAGGACACCTTACCCAGCTAAATTGGTCATTCAGTTCCCAAATGGTCAACAGTTATAATACAGCAGCTGATGCCTGGTCAGATTTAAAATGTAGAGAGTATGAACTACCCACGAGAATGCCTTTGCCATAGAGATTTAACCCGGTGGGGGTACCTTCGTGCAGATCCAGCCCTAAGGATGCAGAATTGCAGCAGGTCAAGCAGCTTCTTAGGCAATTTGCGAGGGGGAACTCATGAATAGATAATTCGGAAAGTCATCTGTCAGCCATATAGCAGTAAGGTAGGATTTGTGGGTTCTCCGGTGAGGGGGCTCTGCATGGTGGCTCTAAGGGTTTCCTGGGGGGGCTGGGCTCTGGGCCTTGCTGGAGTGCAGGTGCAGCGTCCTGACCCTACAGAGCTCCCAAATTTTGTCTCAGGCCTTGGGGGGAGGCTGGCCTACTTGCGTGGGTAGATTGCCTGTCCAACATACTTCACAGGATGGATCTGGGGCTTATATAGGCTGCAGGGCATAAAACTATATGGAAGACCTCCCATGGGATGTGGATTGATGGATTAGTGTTGCGTGGAGAAGGTTGCCATTACGAATAGGATAGGAGAAGCCACAGTCTGGGGGGGAGTAGTCTCCCTTGGCTGGCGCCCTTATAACCCCGAGTCTTAGAATGTTTTGGCCCAGGCCTAGGCCCAAGGAGATGTACAGTCTTACTGCATAGTTAAGTTAACAGCTAGAAATTATCCAGGTATTGCTGGGTGTCTGATCCCGGAGGTTGGCTACCTAGTTATAACTGGGTTCTCATTTCTCTGAGGGGGTAACAGCTCTGAACGTGAATGATAGGCTCTCCCTTTCAATGGGTGGCTGGCTTTAAACCCAGGTCTGTTTCTCAGAATTCTGACCCTTATTAAATCAGGAAGGAGCTCTTTGGGAGACAGTGGGCGCATGGGCCTGTGCTCTGGGTGGAGTCTGGGGTGGGTCCCCACTCTTGGTGTTGGAGGAGCCACAGGCACGGTACCTCTTCCTAGTGCAGACCCCTGATGATCCTGGTTGGAGGGACATTTGGCTTTATTTTCTGCTTGCTGCTTCAGCATATTGGAGGCTATAAAAACTTCTTCGTTGGGGAACTGAGCCCTGTTTCGAGAGACCTTTAGATTTTTTGGGATGACAGCTCCATGATGGAATGTGCCATTTACATTAGCAGTAAAAACTTGGACTCTGTTATTAAAATGGTACCTCCAATCCTAAGTCGCCACAGAAATCCAGAACCCCAAGAATTCTTGGACAGGCAGGCTGGGAGGTGTTAAAAGACATCAATGAACTAGACTCGAACTGTACCATTCAATTTATGTTCAGACAGTCATTGTTTATACATTTTGATTTTATCTTTAACTATTTATGTTGCCTTAGGATATTATTTTCAAAAGCTTTTCTTTCAAAAGTTTGGGGTGCCCTATACCCTGGGTAGCAATTTATTTTTTGAGCTGCGATTCCCAAAACAGCCCCAAAGGAGAGGGCAGATATCTGGGTGGTCAGCCCAGACTGTGGAAGTCAGTTTTGAATTGTATATAGTTGGTGATATCTTACACTTTCTTCCTCATGAAAATTTCTTGAGGAATCCTGTTGATAGTTATATAAAATTTAAAAATAAAGTTCATATAGAAAGATTTGAGAGAGACACTTATATGGAGTCAGCTTGGTGGAGGTGAGTTGGAGGGTACCTGGGAGGAAATGTCTAATCTCAGTGGGGAACAAATTAATGATGGTGACTATATTCAATGGTTATGGCCCACCACCAAGATATAAGGATAATCTCCGAGAATGTAAATGGCTTGAGTGGTCCAATTAAGAGAGGGAAAATAATGTCATATCTAAGGAAGTTCCATCCTCAAATGATATTATTACAGGAGACCCACATGAATTCCGCCGAACATCAGAAACTAACCAAATTTGGTATGGCTACGGTAGTAGCTAACTCACATGGATCAGGCAGAAGGAAGGGTACCGCCATTTTAATCCCAAGGTACTCAGTGTTTCAGCTGCAGGATTCTTTTCTAATAGAGAAGGTACTTTGGCAATGGTAAGGGGGGCATGGTGGGGGTGCCATATACAGTGGCCAGCTTTTATATCCCACCAGGGGCTAAGCCCACACAGGTACAAAATTGATACAATTTAAACTAGGGACCTTACTGGTGGGAGGGAATTTGAACTTATTAATGGACCCAGGCAGGGACAGCTCTATGGCAAACCTCCCAAGCTCCACAAAGGGCCAGAAACATGGCAGAAAGTTAGTACAAGACCTGGGCCTCACTGATATCTTGAGGCACCAACATGGGAGAGACAGATATTATACCCATTATTCAGCTGCACATGGCTCATACTCAAGGACTGATTATTGTTTGATCTCGGTGGAACACAGGGATCGGGTAAAACAGATTCAGATATTGCTGATTATTTTATCAGATCATGCACCCATACTCTTAGACATACAAACAGAAGTAGACGGGGCCCTGGTCAGTGGCGCTTTCATACTTCTCTCCTTAGACAAAAGGATTATATCAGTTTAATAAAGCAGCAGATACCAGACCTAATTAGCCAGTACAAAACTTCTGAGGCAGCCCCTAGTATACTGTGGGATACTCTGAAAGCGGTGATAAGGGGGGACACTATCAAGTTTGCCTCCCAAGTTAAGGAAAGGCAGGAACAGCAGCAGCTCTAGCTGGAGACAGAACTTCAATTCTAGCAAGCTGCACATGTGCAGGGAGATAAGTCAGCTCAACCTCTGATGAACTCCATTAAAGCCAAACTTCAGGAGCTTTTACAATATAAAACAGAACAAGCTTTACTATATTTAAAACAGAGATATTATGAAGGAGGAGCTAAGGCCTCCAAGGTGCTAGCCTTTAGGCTTAGGACCCAGAGGAATAGGTGAAATATTAAACAGTTAAGACATCCACAAAGTAGACAGAACTTATCCAAGACAAAAGATATCCTAGAAGGCTTTAAGAGTTTTTGAGACTCTGTACTCTCAGGAGACTGAGCCAGAAGAAGAGAGATATTAAAATTTTTTCCAAGCCATCACCCTCCCCCGTCTCACCACAGAGCAGAGAGATAGGCTATTACAACCAATTACTCCACAAAAAATAAAAGTAGTAATTAAGAATATTAAAACCGGTAAAAGTCCCGGTATGGATGGGTTGCCCTCTGGATTTTATAAAGCATTCATGAAGGAGCTTGTTTCTCCATTATGCTCGATATTTCAAGCACTTCAAACAGAGGATACCCCCCTTCCCCCCTCTTGGCAATATGCAAATATCTCCACCATTTTAAAACCTGATAGAGATCCTCTTAATTGTGAATCTTACAGACCTATCTCAGTACTTAGTCAAGACTATAAGTTTTTTGCAAGTATATTGGCCCAGCGACTGGAAACTACATTGCCAACATTAATTAATAAGGACCAAACAGGTTTCATTTCCAGCCGCAGAACTACAGATAATATTAAAAGAACTTTATATCTACTGGAGAAAGTGGCTGACTCCACTTTACCCTTCATTTTGTTGAGTATGGATGCCCAAAAAACTTTTGATCATGTTTCTTGGAAGTTTCTGCATTACGTTATAAGGAAATTTGGATTCCCCCAGGATTTGATAGGTTAATTGCAATTTTATATACTCCCCTCCCCCCCCCCGGGGGAAGTGAAAGCCAATTGTTCCTTTTCTAACCGTTTTGGTCTGGCTAGAGGTACAAGACAGGGCTGCCTGCTTTCTCCCTTCTTATTTGCCCTCTACATGGAACGCACAGCGCAGTTAATAAGGATGGAAGAGACAATAACTGGTTTAGAAATAGACAGCACAGTTTATAAGACAGCTTTTTATGCTGATGATTTGCTTATATATTTAACAAACCCTACTACCTCTCTACTCAGACTTTTTGACATGATTACTGAAATAGAAGCCTTGTCAGGCTATCAGTTAAATACATCTAAGACAGAAGTCCTCAGATGGCAATTTGAACCCTCAGAGGGTCTAAGGGATGGTCTCCCCTAAGATGGAATACTAAAAAACTTAGGTATCTAGATATCCAAATCCCTAGAAATTTGGGGGATCTTTATGAGGTGAATTTCCACCCTATTACTAAGCAACTGAAATCGGAGCTACAGAGGTGGCAAGGCCTCCCTATTCCTCTATCTCAAAGGGTAGACTCTATAAAAATGACAATCCTCCCACGCTTTCTATATTTGTTTCTGAATCTCCCAATCCCAATCCCTGCTACAGAGTTTAAAAAGTGGGAAAAAATAATCTCTGCTTATTTGTGGCATGGCAAAAGGCCTAGAAAGGCCCTAGCGCTGCTACAGTTGTCTAAAATTAAAGGAGGCTTAGCCCTGCCACATTTAAAATTATACTATCAAGCAGCCCAACTTGCCTATGCCCTACAGTGGTGGAATTCAAACACAGATACACACTGGAAAAGGATGGAACTTCTGCAGAATGGACAGGGAATTGAATTTATAGTTGGACCCCCCCCCCCAGAAGGAATAGGATAAGACAAAAAGTACACTCCAGATTTACAGTCCAGATTTTACAAATATGTATTTTAAAATTAGAGGATCCTCAAGCAAGAGATTTGGCAGTGGCTCTGATAGTTCCGGCCCTGGACAGTCTTTTCACCCCAGCCCAGCAGGACCACACTTTTGAAAACTGGAGGAGGAAAGGCCTAAGCCATATATTTTAATGGTTCGGTGAAGGCACGTTTGTTCCCTTCCCTCAGATCCAGCAATCATATTCCCTAGGGAGGTCTGATTTCTTTTGGTTTCTTCAGATTCGACACTACATCCAGCAGAAGTGTGGTTTGAATTGGCAGGTAGCGGAAGAGCACCCTTTGGTTTAAATAACGATAGAAACTAAAACTAAGCATATGCCTGAACATACAGTGTCAGCTTTATATAAAGCCATACAACCTACTCAAAATAAATCATTATTAAAAATCCAGAAATTCTGGAAAATGGATTTGGGGGAGGAAATTTTGGAGTCTGACTGGGCTGGGAATTTTACCAATCTCCATAGGTCCACTTCTTAAATGTGGAAAGAATATGGATGGAAATGTATGGTGAAGTTTTTTAGAACCCCACATATCACGGCAAAGGATGATAGGCTGGGAAGGGGAGAATGCTGGAGGGCATGTGGAGAAAGTTTAGTTTCACATAGCCATATATTCTGGACATGTCCAGGTCTCAGGGACTTTTGGTGATTAACAGAGAGCTCGATGCGGGAGATGTTCCCTGAGATAACAGTTTCAGATGGAACTGGCACTTTTACACCGATTCTCTCCAGAGATAAAGTGCAGGCATTCTAGAAGACTATTAACTATACTCCTTTTGGCTGCAAAAAAAACTATATCCAGAAAATGGCTTGCCCCTGATCCCCCTCAGAGAAAGGAGTGGGAGGATCTGATTTATCAGATATATGAGATGGAGAAAATTACAGCCAAAACTAACTTTAGGGAACAGAGAGCCAGAGAATTCTGGAATAAATGGCTGTTATGGGTAATGCAATATAGACAGGATATTGTACCCTAGGGACTGCATGATTCGCGCCTTGCTCTTGGGGGTGCATCTAAAATCTTTCATTTCCGAAATTGCATAACTCAGTATAATGACCTTCCGCTGTACCTCCTCTGTAGTGAAAATGACTGGATTTTAAAGACTGAAATTATGTGTTCTCAAACTATGGATTCTGTACGTATCATGGACCTCTAAATAAAAATAAGAATAAATTAAAAAAAAAGAAAGAAATGCACTTTAAAACCATAGAGGAGGATATGATTTTACTCTCTTGAACAGTGTTTTAATTTCATTCTCCTATTGCATTTTTTCTGTTTTTTTCTTATCAAGAAAGTCCTTTAAATACAGCATGTCTTTCGTAAAGGTCCTGGGGACAGTAATTGTGAAACAAGCATGACAAATTTATACACAGTTGAGTAAATGACAGCAAAGATGAAAGTGCCCCCACCTTTTTCTTTTTCCGTAGAGATTTTTGTCCTCTGGCTGACCTGCCCTCTTCAGACTGGCTCCCAACCACAACATTCTCCATTATCCAGGACTTACCCCTGTGCCCCTTCCACCTGGCAAGGGTTTTTATCCACTTTATCTAGGTGGAGACTGGAGCCATTATCGGTGAGGCAGGCTCTGCGGAGGGGGGGGGGCAGGCTTCTTCCTGTCATGCATGCAGGGTACTGAGATAACTCAGTGATTCCACAGAAAATGCATTTGATCCTTCAATGTGCAGCCACCCAAATGTACATGAACAGCCAAAGTTCAAAATGATGGGGGGGGGGTGCATAAATGACAGCAAATGGCAGCTTTCTGTAGATTCTTTGTTCTTTTTTATTTTTATTGTTTTTCACAAGGCTGAAATTCTCAACATTTCGCCTATATCATATAATGCCTTTGAACTGCTAGTAAATGTTTGTTAAAAGATTCTAAGGCTTGTATTCACAACTCATCATGATATGACCTCAAAACCCAGGAGAAATTTTGAGAGCTCTCAACCCAAGCTCGAAGGAATGTAACAACCAAATGATCTAAAAAGCCTTTTGATTAAGAAAACTGGACAGACACAAAATTTCTCCTGGGTTTTGAGGAAGCTTAGATCAGAAAGGCAAAACTCTGAGAATTTCAGCCATGTGACAATCGATAAAAAGAACAAAGAATCTACAGAAAGCTGCTGTTTGCCATCATTTATACCCCCCCATCCCCATTTATCCTGTCATGGCCAAGCTGTTTTTCTCCTCCTGTTTTCTCTCTTCCCTAGCTCATCCCACCTCCCCAGGTGTGGGCACATGCTGTGTTGGCCTCATGCCCATGCTGCATGCCTCTTGCAGCAGCAGCAAGGTCACTGCCCCAGCTGTAGGGGTCGCTGTGGTGGCAGAAGGTGCCGCCAGCCCTCTCTCAGCCCAGACATACTGTCATGCAGCCACTCTGAGTCTGCACACAAACTCAGGTCATCTGCACAGCAGTGTGATGCCCTGCCATTGGCTGGCCCTCCTCACCTTCTTCTTGGTCTTGTCTCAAAAGGCACTCATGAACTTGGCAGGCTGGCTTGATTTTTGTTTTTTGACCATCATCCTGAGGGTGGCACCATAATTGGTCTCCTTATTTTCATACAATCCTAACTTTTCTTGGAACACTTCTACTGCCCAGGTCTGCCGCTGCATCTCCCCACTCACCTCTCCTCTCCGTCCCTCCCCACCTCCCAGAAACATACTGGCATTTTACAAAGCAGCTATGAGATGAAAGCACAGTACACTAAGAAGGGCCAGTGCATGCTAGACTTGGCGGAGGGCAGATGCAGTGATGGTGGTAGTAGCTTTGGGAATTGAGATGCACCTGGTCATTTAGAGGAGGCCACTGTAGGTCTGAGTAGTACTATGGAGGTATTGGAAGGCTCTGTCCTCCCAGTGCTACCTACAACCCTGCAGCAATGGGTAGGGAGAGAAAATGATGATGACAGCAGTGGCAAAAAGCCATTAGTGACAGGCAACAGCAGATCCAGGCAGTACTGTAGAACATTGGAGACCTCCTGACAGAGTATTAAGGGATCATGAAGATAATGTGGACCCCCCCCATGACAGAAAGTGACAGGGGGCAGCTGGACTCAGGAGGCCCCCCCCCCAAGTTTTTTAAAAGGTAGAGGGATTGAAGAGAGTTAGGGGATGAGAGGCTCTGCTTTTGGGATGGTCAGTTTGTTGCCCTTTTCACTTATACCTACTTAAAGGTGAACTTTCACACTCTGTGGATTCAATGTGAAACATTCTCAAAGTCAGACCCTTAGAGGTTCTTGCAGCTCTATTAATAACACATGAAAGGGGAGAGCAGAAGAACCATTTTCACACAGGGGGTCACAGAGATATAGAATGACTTGTCACAACTGGCAATAACTACTGAGTCATAGATGCCTAGAAATTGAAGGCAGATGAGGACCACTTGGCCCAACTGGTCTGTCCATTTTCCCGACCTACTATAATACTGCAGACCCTACCTGGTCTCCGGCTTTACCCTCCCTTTCCCAACCAATAAGGTAAATTACACTATTCAAAAAGAAACATAGAAACATAGAAACATAGAAGTTGACGGCAGATAAGGACCGCAAGGCCCATCCAGTCTGCCCATTTCTTTTTCTACCTTATAAATGTGCCATCGGCCTTTGCTCTGTCAGTGACCTATCTATTCATAGTCATTTGTATTGCTCCCTTATGCCTATCCCATGCCTGTTTGAAGCCCTGCACTGTATTCATAGCCACCACTTCTTGTGGTAAGCTATTCCATGCATCTACCACCCTTTCTGTGAAAAGAATTTCCTCACATTCCCCTTAATCGGCCTCCCTCTAATCTCATGCTGTGTCCTCTTGTCCTGCTATTTTCTTATATTTAAACATGTTAGACTCTTTCACCTTGTTTATGCCCTTAAGGTGTTTAAATGTCTCGATCATATCACCTCTCTCCCTCCTTTGCGCAAGGGTATACATATTGAGCTCCGTTAATCTGTCCTCATATGTCTTCTGATGCAGTCCCTGCACCATTTTGGTTGCCCTTCTCTGGACTGCCTCAATTTGGTTAATGTCCTTGTGAAGGTGTGGCCTCCAATACTGCACACAGTACTCCACTTTACTTTTACTTGAATTAGAAATATATTTATTTAGGAAAGAGCACTGGTCCATCAAATTCTTTCCCCACCACTTGTTGTTCAATGTACCTTTTTTTATTTTCTTTGGAGGTTTTTCTCCACTGCCATGCTCATCTCTGGAATATACCCTGGTCCTAGAGATCTTCCCCATTCAAGCCTGTTAACCCCCCTACTCCCCTTGGTCTAGCACACACTGACTTCTTGCACTATTTACTCTCCATAGCAGGGGTACTGGAGGGAGGGCCATCCCCCTGCCCAGTAAAACAGTCATCTGTGTGGGCTACGATTTGGTGTCTGCAGGCACTAAGATCCAGGTGAATCCAGGAACCTATACCATTAGGTAGACAGTGTATTTGTTTTCTCCCTGGATTCCTCCCTCCTCCCCTGATATGAGCACAGCCATCCTCATGGCCTCACGCATGCAAAGCGCATCCCTGAGGCAGGAACAAGCTTAATGGCCCAGCCACAGTGGTCTCTCTGGTGGCAGAACTCCTCCTCCAACTTCCCTGAATGAGGCACACTGGCACATGGCAGCTACCCTACCCTATCCTGGCTCCCTACACAGTAACCCAAGTCTGCTCCAGAATGCAGGTTTTCTGCATGGCAGCATGACACGCTGATGTGGGGCTATCAGGGTGCCTCCATGGCAGCATGACATGCTGATGTGGAGCCATCAGGGTGCCTGCATGGCAGCATGTTGTGCTGATGTCCAGCCATCGGGGCGCTTTCCCGGCAGCATAACGCACTGACATCAGGCCATCAGGGCACCTGCACAGCAGCATGACATGTTGATGTCGGGCCATTGGGACACCTGCATGGCAGTATGACATGCTGACATCAGGCCATCAGGGTGCTTACACAGCAGCAGCATGACGCACTGATGTTGGGCCTTTGGGGTGTCTGCACAGCAGCACGACACGCTGACATCAGGCCACAAGGGTGCCTGCATGGCAGCATGAGGCGCTAACATTGGGTCATTGGGGCACCTGCATGGCAGCATAATGTGCTCATGTCAAGCCATGAGGGTGCCTGCATGGCAGCATGATGCACTGACATTGGGCCATTGGAGTGACTGCAAAGCAGCATGATGTGCTGACATCTTACCATCAGTGTTCCTGCGAACGGCAGCATGGTGTGCTGACGTTGGGCCATTGGGGCACCTGCACAGCAACAAGATGTGCTGGCATGCAGCCATAGGGATGCCTTCATGGTAGCTGAGATATGGCCATTGGGATGCCTGCACCACAGCATGACATGCTGACATCGGGCCATCAGGGTACCAGCATGGCAGCACGATGTGCTGACATCAGGCCACTGGAGTACCTGCATGGCAGCATGAGGCACTGATGCTGGGCCATCAGGGCACCTGCCTGGCAGCATGATGTGCTGACATCAGGACACCTGCATGGCAGGATGACATGCTGATGTCTGGCCATCAGGCACCTGCACAGCAGCAGGATGGGCTGATGTTGCGCCAACGAGGTGGCCTTTCTTCATAGTACTTATCCAGTTGGAGCTTGAAGGATGACATCACCTGTTCTGGAAGTCAGTTCCAAGTTTGACATGATATTTCAGATATGGTATTTGGAAGTGTATATTTATTGATAGTGTCAATAAGTTTTAGTGTTTTAAAATTTTAAGATTGTACAGCGCTTTGATATTTATGAATTGAGCTTGATAAATAAAGTTTGATTTGATTCTGTGAAGTAGTGCTTCCTGGTATTTCCTATGCATCTTCTCCTTTCACATGTAGTATCAGCCTCCCTTGCTGCTAACACCTGCCCCCGGCTAGGTGTTGCTATCTCTGTCTTGGCTCCGAGGTTGGTGTTGCACAAAACATTTCTATTCAACCTGGGAACGGGAGTGGACCTTGACACTTGGGACCTGCACAATCATGGTGCGGCACCAGTAAGACACAGTAATCACACTGGAATGTCTTCTCCTTTAACTAGGGTCAAGTAGTAGGTTTATTCTGTACACAAAGTGGAAAAGCAGCAATGTTTTGCCCGCTGGGAAGCTGCAGGTGCAGAAGGTACAAAGGTATCACAGTCCATTGCACTGTACACAAAGTCGAAGAACTTCCCAGCATTAGAGATCAAGCAGAAGTCTCTCTGTCCATCCCTCTTCTGGGATTGAGGCCTGGACAGAGCATGTCATCACAGGATTTGAACACTTTGGGTTCAGAAAGCACATTGTTTTCCACACAGACAAATACTGATGAAGGCAGCTGGTGCCCATACCAAAAACATGTTTTGTCAGAAAACTAGGAAACTGTTCGGGACAGCTGGTGTCCTCGATTCCAAACACTTCACTTGTCAGAAACTGCGCACTTTAAGACAGGTCATGTCCTTACCAAAATACATTCTGTGATATGTACAACTTGGTTTGTAGCATGTGAGCCCTCTCCCATCTTGTGGTCAGAGAGCACACTGTCCCATTTACCAGTCAGGGTGATCCACTCCATCCACTACAGAAACTGTGTGAGTGAGGCACAGTGCAGACTGTTATAATTCAAACATCCTGTAAGACAAACTGGAGTCTGGTCCCTCCAAACCCTCATAGGTATTCCCATTGGAGCCACCCTGGAGGAGTTAGCTCTAGGCTGTCACACAAAGAAAAAATCTCTACAGTTCAGGGAAGTTTCTCACATTTTACTCATGGTTCCCATGACCAGATGTGTTAAAAAGTCCTTCACTCCACACTGGGGTATGCCACTGGAGGCCACCACCATGACTCGATGCTGGGCTACTCTGGGACCAAACTAGGGATCAAAACAGGACAAGGGAGGGTTAGAGATCTTTCTCTGCAGCTCTCATCAGTCAGACTGACTCAAAGCTCTTTGTGAGCAACTGCCCCCCCACTGCAACATTCTACTGTGGTTTATGCTGCTGCTGCGAGAGTTCCTCCCACTTGGCACCTCTGCCTAGCTACTGATAGTTACTATGTTTACATGCGTTGTGATCAATTACCTAATCTTCATTTCTAGGTAATAATTACCAACTCCATTCACGTTTACAATAAGGGCATCAATCAACGCACCCAGGAGAGAACAGGTTTACATGTAGGGTATTATTCAATTACAAGGTAATTGATTACCATGTAATTGATTTTACCCTGTATGTAGACGGGGTGCAAGTTTACTGAAACTGGGCACTGGATTGGTTCCTGTTCTGATAGCATCTACATGAAGTTTGAGTACTGAAGTCCCTGGAATAGGTGTACCTTATTCAGTGCACTTGGCTCGATCTTGAGATCGATTCTAAGTGCATGGAAAGCATTGTTTACATGCAAGGTTAAAATCCATTACAAAGCAACTGATACTCTATAATTTATTCTAACCCTGCATGTAAACAGAGCAAGTGATGTCAGGGAAAGCCTGAAAGTTTTAACCATGTGCTGTCCAGAGTGAAAAAACAAAAGAAACCCATTACACTACCTAGGATTCTGGTACACTGCTAAACATGTTATAGACTCTGCAGTAAAAAATTGTAAATGTACTGTAGAAACCACTTCTAACACACCTGTAGTAAAACAGTCTAGTAGCAGTAACCTGGGGGGTAGAGACTGGGGTTACACACAGACACTGAATTTTTCCGTCCTCATCCTTGTAGATCCTGAAGATCTGCATTTGGTCTGATGGTACCTGAAAGTCTGTGCCAGACAAGGAGACATTCACCCACTACACTGGGCTAACGTTTCCTTGTCTGTCAGCTTGCGTTCATGACCTTCAGTTTTTACCTGTGATTTTTTTTCAATAAATAGTCTTCCTGAACAACAAAGGAGAAGGAAGACTACTTGCTATTTGCACAGTGATGAATGAGTGGAGTAGTGGGTGCACAGACTTTCTCGTACCACTGGTTTCCTTTTAACTGACACAACCCCAAGTTTCTCCAGCACTGACTTTTTGTTGTTTGACCTTGGTGTGATGGCTTTATCCCTTTCAGATACTTGAATTCTGTACTTGTGTCTCCCTGGAGTATTTTCTTTCCCATGGAGAGTAGTCCCAGGTCTGCCAGGGGGTCCTCATAGCCCTTGTTTTCCAAGTCCTCAACTACTTCGGTCATTCTCTATATCTTCTCAACCCTGTTGATATCTTTCCTCAGATATGGAGACCAGCACTGCACACTGTACTCCTATAAATAGGCAGTAACAGAGGAAGAACATAGAGGTAAGGCTGTGGATAACTTTCAACTTGAGGAAGTCTTTGAATGCATTATGCTGCTTCCACACCTAAAACATCAGGAATATTGTATTGATTGTATTTGTTTATACTGTTGCATTATTGCATTGATTCTGTTTGTTTATACTACTGCATTATTGCATTGATTGTATTTGTTTATACTGTTGCATTGTTGCATTGATTGTATTTGTTTATACTGTTGCATTGTTGCATTGACTGTATTTGTTTATACTGTTGCATTATTGCATTCATTCTGTTTGTTTATACTACTGCATTATTGCATTGATTGTATTTGTTTATACTGTTGCATTGTTGCATTGATTCTGTTTCTTTATACTACTGCATTATTGCATTGATTGTATTTGTTTATACTGTTGCATTGTTGCATTGATTGTATTTGTTTATACTGTTGCATTAGTGCATTGATTGTATTTGTTTATACTGCTGCATTATTGCATTGATTGTATTTGTTTATACTGTTGCATTATTGCATTGATTCTGTTTGTTTATACTGTTGCATTGTTGCATTGATTCTGTTTGTTTATACTACTGCATTGTTGCATTGATTGTATTTGTTTATACTGTTGCATTGTTTGTATTTGTTTATACTTTTGCATTAGTGCATTGATTGTATTTGTTTATATTGCTGCATTATTGCATTGATTGTATTTGTTTATACGGTTGCATTATTGCATTGATTCTGTTTGTTTATACTTCTGCATTACTGCATTGATTGTATTTGTTTATACTGTTGCATTAGTGCATTGATTGTGTTTATACTGTTGCATTATTGCATTGATTGTGTTTATACTGTTGCATTAGTGCATTGATTGTATTTGTTTATACTGTTGCATTATTGCATTGATTGAATTTGTTTATACTGCTGCATTATTACATTGATTGTATTTGTTTATACTGTTGCATTATTGCATTGATTGTGTTTATACTGTCACATTAGTGCATTGATTGTATTTGTTTATACTGTTGCATTAGTGCATTGATTGTGTTTGTTTATACCGTTGCATTAGTGCATTGATTGTGCTTATACTGTTGCATTATTGCATTGATTGTGTTTATACTGTTGCATTAGTGCATTGATTGTATTTGTTTATACTGTTGCATTATTGCATTGATTGTATTTGTTTATACTGCTGCATTATTACATTGATTGTATTTGTTTATACTACTGCATTACTGCATTGATTGTGTTTATACTGTTGCATTATTGCATTGATTGTGTTTATACTGTCGCATTAGTGCATTGATTGTATTTGTTTATACTGTTGCATTAGTGCATTGATTGTGTTTGTTTATACTGTTGCATTAGTGCATTGATTGTGTTTGTTTATACTGTTGCATTAGTGCATTGATTGTGCTTATACTGTTGCATTATTGCATTGATTGTGTTTATACTGTTGCATTAGTGCATTGATTGTATTTGTTTATACTGTTGCATTAGTGCATTGATTGTATTTGTTTATACTGCTGCATTAGTGTATTGATTTTATTTGTTCACACTGTTGCATTGTTACATATCTACTTAGGTCTGTGTAATTTCTCTCTGTAATTTTTTGATTACCTCTATTTATCTCCTTGTATGTAATTAAAGGGAAACGTCCCTCTAGGATTAAATTAATCAATATTGTTACCAATGGAAATCTGCTTTACATAAGCTAGTGACCAAACCCATAATACTTTTAGGGCCAGAATTATACCCATTCAGTTTCCCCTCCCTTTATAGTTGCAGGCATCCATTTTCTAAATCACAGGCACAGGAAATGACATCACATCAGGGGAAACACATATAGTCGATAAATATTTTAATCAGGAGAGGCACACTAAGCTGAAGCTTGAGTCCAGGTGCAACCTGAGAGCACAAGAAAGCTAAGTGACTTGCTGAGGGTCATACAGTAATGCAGGTGGGGACTGTGTGATTCAAACCCAGGTCTCCAGGTTTGCAGCTCAGAGCCTTAAACCATTGCACTATACTGCCTCCTTGAAGGGCAGAGAAAATGAAACAAAAAATGCTTTTACCCAGTCCATGGGGATGTGAACTTGTTTCTAATCTTGAAGGGGTTGCTATAAATAAAAGTTGTGTATTGCTAGTGTCAACAGTTTCCAAGCTCCTTTGGGGTTTATATTGCTTTGTACAATGTTTTGTCTCATTTCAGTTTAGTAAAACGTTTTGTGCCAGTGTGATTTGCAGAATATGTTGCCACTGTGGTAACACTGCAAATAATTTTTATTCCTGTACCTATTTAGTTTCAGCATTTGTTAGCATGGAAGTAGTTGTGTTTATTTATTTTTTTGTTGGCATTGTGTTCTGTCATTTGTAGGAGTGTGATCCAGTGGCTAGAGCACAAGCTTGGGGCCCAGAAGATGAGAGTTTCAAACCTAAGTAAAGTAAAATACTAACTGTGTGACCTTGAGTAAGTCACATAACCCCCCAGTGCTCCTGTCCACCTAGCAGCAGAAATGAATAGCAGCAAGACCCCACTGGAAATTAGGTGGCACATCTCAGCTAGACTATCCTGGGTAAATAAGTTGTAACAAAATAATTTGTTTTGTGTTGGTGTGTATTAGGATAGATGGCTCTCAGTACAGAACCCTTCTGAACATAGGTGCTAGAACCTACAGGTGCGTGTGGGGGGTGGACACCTCCCACTTTTGCCTATGAGCATTCAAAGTGCCCCTAAATGCATGCAGTGTCAGAAGAGAAGCAATCATGGTCTCTTATTACTACAGTGCCCCCCCCACACACACATACACTCACATTTCCCCATGTCCCAGCACTACTCCTTCTGAAGGTTGCAACATAAAAAAAATCTTTATTTGAACACCATCCAGAAATAGGTTTCCTTTCAACAAAGTAAAAGAAAAGAAAACAGCAGATTTGTTTTTCATTTCATGATTCCAGCTGTTTCACTTTGTCTTTTCAGCAGGACATCTCCAGTAGCCCCTTCTTTTTGAGATAAAAACTGTTCACTTCCCTGATGCTCCCAGGTGCAATCATTAAACTATTAAGTGGCTGGTTGTGACAGCTCATCAAGAGGCCTAACTCTTCTTTTCCTCTTACCTTGAAAGAGGCGGTACAGCACAGTGGTTTAAGTCTCTGAGCTGCAAATCTGGCGATCTGGTTTTGAATCCCACAGTCCCCACTTGCTTTACTGTATGACCCACAGCAAGTCACTTAACTTTCTTGGGCTCTCAGGTTGCACCTGGACTCAGGCTTCAGCTTAGTGTGCCTCTCCTGATTAAAATATTTATCAACTATATATGTTCCCCTGATGTGATGTCATGTCATGTCCTGTGCCTGTGATTTAGAAAATGGGTGCCTGTAGCTATAAACGGAGGGGAAACTGAATGGGTATAATTCTGGCCCTAAAAGGGTTATGGGTTTGGTCAATAGCATATGTAAAGCAGATTTCCATTGGTAACAATATTAATTTAATCCTAAATGGACGTTTCCCTTTAATTGTGTTGCTCCTGAAACAGGAATAACTTATCACAGCAAGCCTACCTGGTTACCAAAATCCAATAAATAAATAAGATACATACGTGTGTTGTGTGTGCATATGTGTGTGTGTGTGTATATATATATATATATATATATATATATATGTGTGTATATGTATGTGTGTGTGTATATGTGTGTATACACATCCCCTGCAGAAGTGAGCAGGTGTCTTCTCAAGCTTATGAGAGATATGTTCAGAAATTACTTTAAACCACGTCTTTATGTTTTCCAGGGGGCAGGATGCACAGGGTGGTATGGATCGTTGGCCATTCCTTTATACATTGGGCAGAAAAATGGATGGAGCACACTCCCAGGGGTCGACAATTGGGGCAAGACCCAGAAAAAACCTTGATTGAATGGATTGGACAAAGGGGACTCAAATGTAAGAGATAGCTACCTTTATTCGAAGAAAGCAGCAGAAGGCTGCGGGCACCAGACATGATTATTATACATGCTGGTGGGAATGATCTGGGTTCACTGCCCTGGGTGAAGTTGATTCACATGATTATCAAGGACATGGGGGTTATCAAGCTATGGTGGCCAAGAGTAAAGGTGGCCTGGTCGGAGATGGCCCCTCGTAGGTGCTGGAGGTACGCACGGGACATCCGGGCAACAGACAAGGCTAGGAAAAGGGCTAACAGGAGAATGGCTGAATGGGCCAGGCAGATAAGGAATATATATGTTGAACATGAGCTCATCACTCATGACACATCAGAGATGTATAGGGGAGGATGGGGTGCACTTGTCCGGGGTTGGTAACACAACTTTTAATGGGGCAATTCAGGAAATGATCAAAAAATGGCAAGGTTTTTGGGGGGGTCCACTGGTTTTTAATGGGAGAAGCTCAGAGTCTGGGATGGGCTGGCCTGTGGGCTAATGGGAAAAAGTGGGAGGGTCAAGTAGGGCAGGGGGAAGGGGTACGATAGGGCTGGGGATGGCCCCCTATGGGGTACTCGCCTCAAGGGGGACAGGGCTGGGTGATCAGGTGGGACACCTGAGCCTAGAAAGAAGATTGAAGAGAGAGGGGCATCGGGGTCATTACACCCGGGCCCAAGAAGAAATACAAGATAACTCGTGATGGTGATAATGAATTGTAAATAAATGTTGGAAGCTGGGGATGACACATTTATGTATATTGATGTATTGTGAATTGATGGTGATGGGATGTACAATGGTGGAACATGAAAAGATATAAGAGAATCTGCAAATAAACTTTGAATGTTGGCACACTGATGAATTCTAGTAGGACGAAGCACGTGTCTGTGTCTTCTGTTGGCACCCTTTGCAGACTGTGTGAGAGGCCTTTCAGCACCATGCATTTCTGCTTAAAGTTGAACCAGCATAATATGTTGTGGTGATTTGCATATAAAGCCCATGATGCTTTGCATTATGGGGGTATATGTGTGATTTTGTATTTCTTTGCAACTTGGCTTCCCGGCCAATGCCCTTTGGGGTAACCCTTGCCTCAGTGCTTGCACACTAAGGTTCTTTGTCTTTTAGCTTGTTTTTTGGTTTTATTGGGCTCATCACAACTCAACCCAGATAGACCAACTTAGGGTAGCTGGTTCATTCCACTGGGGTATCACACTGACGAGGCACACTGATGAGTCCTGGTAGGACGAAACATGTGTCTGTGTCTTTTGTTGGCACCCTTTGCAGACTGTGTGAGAGGCCTTTCAGCACCATGCATTTCTACTTAAAGCTGAACCAGCATAATATTTTGTGGTGATTTGCATATACAGCCCATGATGCTTTGCATTATGGGGGTATATGTGATTTTGTATTTCTGTGTGTGTGTGTGTGTGTGTATGCATTATATAATGTAACATGTGTATATATATATATATATGTGTGTGTGTATGTGTGTGTGTGTGTGTGTGTATGTATATATGTATATGTGTATATATATATATATATATATATATATATATATATATATATATATATATAGTATATACCGATATATATGTGTGTGTGTGTGTGTGTGTCTTATATATATATATATATATATATATATAAAATATAAAATCTCCCATTGGGTGAAACCCCATTTGCAGGGCTGACCTAGAACACAGACTTTTTTAATATGGGGTTATAGGACAACATCATACTTTCACATATGAATTGGTAATCTTTCTGACTGTTTTGGAAGGACTAGATAGTTTCAGCTTTAGATTCTAAGGTTCCTGACCTTTCTATCAAAATCTAGATTTTCTGTATCTCGTAAGTGTGAGATTTTGGATGGCGTACTACATGGAGTGGGCAGCGATCCATAACAGACAGGCAGTGTTGGGTAAGTTACTTTTTCTATTACTTTCTATTACTTTTAGAAACTTGTTCCAGGAAGCTCTGTGCAGTCACTAGCAAGGGTGGAGAAGCACTAGAAAAAGTAATACAGCTTACAGTTACAGTTACTTATCTCTTTATACAAAAAAAATACAAAAGTAATATGAAACTATAATCTATTACATTTATTTGAGAGTAATAGGTTAGTTACTTTCAAATAAATGTAATCAGTCATAGTTACATATTACTTTTGTATAAAAAGAAATAAGCAACTGTAAGGTGTATTACCTTTTTCTAGTACTTCTCCATCCTTGCTAGTGACTGCACATAGCTTTCTGGAACAAGTTTCAAAAAGTAATAGAAAGTAATAGAAAAAGTAAATTACCCAACACTGCAAACAGGCCAATCGAAAGGTGCCGAGACCTTTAAGGGTAGCACAAGAGGCTCCATGCCAGGGAGAAGGAGGGAGGGAGGGAGGGAAGCTGTGGATGTCAGCCGATCCCTGCGGTAATGTATGTACAGGATCCTCAGTTTCTGAACTGCTGTAAACCCCCAGCCTAGCAAATAAGGAACTTGACTTACAGTGTCGAAGTTTTCAAATGAAAAGTGGCAGCACTAGGGGGCGCTAATGAGCACACCTACTGATCAGACATGCTTAACATCAGTTCTCCATCATATGCAGCTTTGATAAAAAAAAAAAAAAAAAACTTTTACATTTTCTGGAACTTAATCGCTGAGCAGAATTGTACCATTTTTCATGGTGGTGCACACTGGAAAAGGAGGACAAGCTGGAAAGAAGGGCCTACAACTGGCAGGAGGCCATGCCACAACTAGATCTGGAGCAGCTGGGGCTGGAATGGAACCTCATGGCACTCCATGCAAATACTGATACAAGCTGTCGACTCTAAAGTTGCTGCAGTAATCAACAGGTTGGGGGGGAACAAAACTTGAAAATTGACCTGGCAAATAACCCAGCAACAGCAGCTAAGATATAAACAATGCAAAAACGTGTAGGAAAACAGACAGCTGCGCTACTTTCGTGAGGCACTAAAAAAATGCAAACAAAGCTGTTAATGTACAGCTGGTCGGTCTGCCAGAGGGCTGCAAGAGAAAGAGAGAGACTGACAGACTTTAAAATCTCAGCCTCCGATGGTTCTGCACCCAGAAAATGAAAATATGGCACACAACTTTGAGCCTGCCAGATTTCAGCACAGACAGCAGAACAGCAGTATGATTTACTCTGCAAAGTACTGATGGTGACTACTGGAGTGACAACTCAGGACATCCTCCTTAAGGCCTTCAGGGACTCCCAGGCTCCACATTTCAAGGGGAACACTCTTCATTTGTTCCCCAATCTGTCGTATGCAATGAGAGCAAGGTGTAAGAAATTTGGCAGTGTGAGGGCTAACCGTAAAAGTCTTTGGGCCGTTTATTCTCTCTTGATGCCAGAGAGGTTCTGCATACAGTCTGAGGGGCATGTTTATCAATATACTGATGCAGTTGAGACTGGCAAAAGAACTGAAATAATAGCCAGAGAGTTTGACATTGCAGCTCATCAGTAGACACTTCAGACCGAAGATACCTGAAAAGTGAGAGATCCTGTTTCTAGTAATTCCTTGAACTAATCACTGAAACATGACTTACGAGATGCTGGGGCTAGGATTATTTGAATTTTTGTTTTACATTTGGATGGTGTGTATTATGCTCCGGGTGTTTTCTTTCTTCTTTTGAAGGTATACTGGACCGCATGGGACTTTAAATTATGACTATCACCATATGGTGGTGGCACGCCTTACACCAACTCGAAAGAGAATAGACAAGTATTTTACCACAGACAGTAGATGGGGACCAGTCAGGGTTTGTCCAGATGTGGCAGACTCATGATAATCTACGTCGTACTTTGCATTTAATTGACTATGCCTCGCAGCATCTTCTCCCTATAGTATGGTAGTCTTGATGCCAAAAGGGCGTTTGACTGAGTATCCTGGACTTTCTTATTTATTTTATTAATTTATTTATTAGTTTTCAGATTACAATCTCTTTGAGCAAAAAAATAGCTCATTTACAAAGGTTCCACGTCAAAGAGAGGGTGACAAACATACAAAGGTAGTTGCTACGTAACATTGTGACAAACAGTACAAAATGACATTGAGCAAGGCAATAAAATAATAAATAAACAAAGGTTGGTATTACATAAAGATACAATAAGTGATAGGTTAAAAGACCTAGGCAATGCAGTAAGTTTTAGCAGCGACTAGATGGAAGTAATAAAAAAACATCCAGAGGGAAAAAAATAAGCAGCCCAAGGGCTTTGTCAAGGAGGAGAGTTGGGTAAGGTTAATACAAAGATAAGGCAGATAAAGATAGGGAGGGAGGAGGGAGGAAGGAAGGAAGGAAGGAGGAGAGTTAGGTAAGGGTAATATGAAGAAAAGGCAGGTAAAGTTAGGGAGGAAGGAAGGGAAGGAGAAGGAGGAGAGTTAAGTAAGGGTATCTGAAGATAAGGCAGGTAAAGATAGGGAGGGAGGGAGGGAGGGAGGAAGGAAGGAAGGAAGGAGGAGAGTTGGGTAAGGTTAATACAAAGATAAGGCAGGTAAAGATAGGGAGGGAGGGAGGAAGGAAGGAAGGAAGGAAGGAAGGAGGAGAGTTAGGTAAGGGTAATACGAAGATAAGGCAGGTAAAGATGGGGAGGAAGGAAGGAAGGGGAAGGAGGAGTGTTAGGTAAGGGTAATATGAAGATAAGGCAGGTAAAGTTAGGGAGGAAGGAAGGGGAAGGAGAAGGAGGAGAGTTAAGTAAGGGTAGTACGAAGATAAGGCAGGTAAAGATAGGGAGGGAGGAAGGAAGGAAGGGGAAGGAGGAGGAGGAGGAGAGTTAGGTAAGGGTAATACAAAGTTAAGGCAGGTAAAGGAAGGAAGGAGAAGGAGACATAGGCAGACAGTGGACAAAAGAGGTGGAGGGGTTGAGGGTGGCTACCATAGGGGTTGACAAGACTGCTTCAAACCATTGTCAGCGGACACAGTCACAGAAACTGACTGATGTGAGATATTGACGAAGAGTGCCTTTAAAATGACCCAATTTAGGAAGGACTGTGATATCATTTGGCAGTGCATTATGGGTTCTTATGGGACACCCTGGAATGCATGGGCTTCCCAAAGAAATTTTCACAATTCTCCATGCATTATATAAATCCCCCGAGGGCATATATTAGAGCAAACAGGGCTATCTCCCCTCCCATCACCTTAACAACAGGGTCGTGACAGGGGTGCCCCCTTTCCCCACTGTTATTTGCACTGTATATTGAACCACTGACAGTGGCTATTCAGCCGGGGCAGGGGTGGAGGGCATACCCATAGGTGGTAGGGATTATAGAATAGCCCTATCTGTTGATATTATATTAACTTTATCGGGAGGTCACTCCTCTATACTCGGGACATAATAGAACTTTATGGGATGCTTTCTGGCTTCAAGGTGAATATTCTGAAGACTAAACTATTGAGCTTCAACTTTACCCCCTTTCTGAAATCCTGAAAACCAAATTTCCTATTAGATGGAATAGAAGTGCCATTAAATATATGGGGATCCAACTGGTGAAAGACCTTACACACTTAGAATTGTTAAATTATGAGCCCCTGACCCAGCAGATAAATAAGGACTTACATATTGACAGGCCATACCTCTTCCTTTTTGGCAAAAGTGGAAGCTATACAACAAAATATTTTACGACGACTCATATTATTTCCAGACTCTTCCACTGGCTCATGGTAAGTCATATTTTCAATTTTGGAATACAATAATATCAAGATGCTTATAGGGTGGGGGCTGACCAGATCCTGCAATTGCTGAAAGAGAGAAGAGGACTTAACTTATTTAACTAGAGTATATACTCTCTGGCAGCCCATGTCGAACCAGAGTATATACTCTCTGGCAGCCCATATCGAACCAGAGTATATACTCTCTGGCAAGCCATATTGAACCAGAGTATATACTCTCTGGCAGCCCATATGGAACCAGAGTATATACTCTCTGGCAGCCCATATGGAACCAGAGTATATACTCTCTGGCAGCCCATATCTAACCTGAGTATATACTCCCTGGTAGCCCAACTGTGGACTATATGTTAGCTTATCCCCAACCTAGAGGTCTCCCTGGAAAATGATAGAATTTGTTTTAAATGATCTTTTTGAGCTTGATAATTATTTGTTTCTCAACCTACTGTCTGCAGTTCCACTCTTCCAGTTTGCCAGATTTATGTCCATCCCCCTAAAATACTTGCACTAAATCACTACCACACCCTGAGGCAGTATGGCTTCGTTCAGTGGAGTATGATGATGCTTTCCCACCAAATTCTGTTGATTCTACCCTTCATTGTTGGGGGTTGAGAGAATTGAATTATATGCACCAATTCTATATGGCACAAGGTTTTTGCCCTTTTTTGGACTTACAAAGGGAATATGATCTTCCTAGATCTGCCCACTTTAGATAATAACAAATGAAATCATACTTCACCGGGTTGGAACCTCTTTACAAACAATATGCAGAGAAGACCTTCGCATTATATGATATTCTAAAAGACCATCAGCATGGCATAATGTGATCTCATTTAATCGGTAATCTACATAAGAGCCTTACGCACTTCTATCCTTCTCTACGACGTCAGTCTTTGACAGATGAGCTAAAAAGATACAGTTAGACTGTACTGCTGCACTATGGATGAAATACGTAGCATCTCGTTATAGACTAACCTCTTCAACAATATGGAGAGAGTTCTCATGGAAGTGTTGGCTCCGATATTTCCGGACACCAGCAGTTCAGACCTCACACATGGTCCCTCAAATGAGTAAATGTTGGGCGGGGTGTGGGGAGCGAGCATAAACATTTTTTCTGGACATGCCTGGTCTTGACAAGATATTGGCAAGACATTAAAGATACTTGTAATACAATTTTTGCAGACCAGGACATACTCACGCCCTCCCTAGTCCTCCTTTCAATTCCACCTAGGGACATCCAGAGCCAGGTATTGAAACTGTTATTGATACTCGTATTAGCATCCAAAATGGTGATTACTAGAATGTGATTTAAATAAAAGACCTCCACTGAAAGCACACTGGCTCAAAGTAGTTAACAATATATACTATATGGAGACTTTGTCGGCTTCCATTCAGAATTCACAAACCAAAAATGAGGAATTCTGGAGAAGACAGGTACTTATTAGATGGAAGAAGAGCCATATTTTCACTCATGAGCTATGCTGTTGAGACTGAAATGAAACAATAAAGGGAAAGGGACTTTGGGTGCCAGTTTTAAACTAGTGGGAAGGGCATTGACAAAAGTGGGTTTTATTGTACCCTATGTATAGTAAATGCCTATCATTGTGGTGTCTTTGTAGCCTGAAGCTACTGGGTAATGTTGCAGTTCTGTCTGTGTACATCTGCTTATGTCTGCTGTCGCTGTCTTGTTTGTTATGTACACCTGAAAAATTATTTTGAATAAAACATTGAATATAACCAACAGAAAGAGAATCGACACAGCCTGACCTTTCTTTCAGTGGTTGTGGTGTTGTATTTTGTCAGGTTATGAAGGACTGCAACCAAATAAGTGAATATGAATACTGGCTTATTTCTAGGGAGGGGGTATCTGCTTGAGGGATTGTTTACCAGTTCTGTAAACTTTGTTCTCTTAAACATTTACGGTTGCTGATGATCTGGATTTGGGAATGAGCCTGGGTCATCGGAGAGCCAGCGGGGGGGGGGATTGAGCATCCCACAGGATACTCTCCTTCTCTGGAGGGGGGGTGGTCACTGCCACCATATGACCTCCGCCTGGGTGACCACTGTTAGTGGTACAGTGTATTTCCTGAGATTGGAGATTGCCGAACAGATGTGTATGCCTTGCGTGCTCATGTCCAGCAGCTGAAGCGTCCCCAGACAGAAAAAGAAAAAACATGGCCGTGCTTTATGACGGCTCTGCATGCCTCACAGACCCCCACATCCCACCGACCTTGGGTCACTTCAGGAGCACCATGAATAGATTTCTGAGGGAACTAGCCCAGCCCGAAAACCTCCACCGGGAGAAGGGAATACCATGAGGCAACACACCTGGAGCAAGGGTAAGTCCTGGGAGACAGCCAGGGGGTGACAGAGTTGGGCCTTCCCAGAGGCATTGAGAAGGGCTGCCAGCAGCTGAGGGGGAGCATAAACAGAAAGTTGAAAAAAAAAAAGTTACAAGTTGATAATAATATATTCTTGCTTTTTCTACCTACTTCTCATTGATGGGGGGGGCTATAGCAATGCTTAACTGCAGCACTGCAGCACGTGGTTGTATTATTTGTTTGGACTGTTTCCCCTCAATCTTGTAGGGTGCAGCCTGTTCTTACTTGACCAGCTGGACATTAACAATGTAGTTTTTCCCTCTCATCTGTAAGCCAGATTGATCATGATACCCAATGCTTGTATATATTTGATGGTTCCGTGTGCCATATAATGTCTGTCTGTCATGAGAATTATTAAGCAAAGAGGTTAAAAGCTAATGCTGGTTGCCAACTCATCAGTGCAGTGGTAGCACTACCACTCATGGTGCCAGTGATCTGGTTTGGTAGCAAACCCCAGTCATCCAGGGCCAACCATGGGGTAGAGTATCAGGCATCCCAGAGGACATGTTCCTCCTCTGGGGAGGGTAGGAGGCAATACCACCATGCAACCACCACCTGGGTAACTGTGGCAGTATTGCCCCAGATTTGGACTTAGAAATCCTCGAGCCAGACTTCTAGTCTTTTGCCCTCTTGTTTCTGTCTCTTCCCCCATCTGCCTCTTCTTCTATCAAACTCTGCTGCAGCAGTATCCTCTATCTTTTCACACTATAATGGAGTGGCCACATTGTAGTGTATTCTCTACCCCTTTTATTCATTCTTCTTGTCTCAGAATTCCTAACTTCAAATAAAGAAAATGCACAAAACGCCCAACTTTATTATGGCATTTGTTGCATTGTTTAACAGAATGAATAATAAAATGAGCCTTTTTCCCCTGTGAAGGTTACTGAATTAAGTCCCTCCTTAAGAAAGCTAGCACTAGCACTGTTACAGATACAGCTTTAGGAGAGAAGCTGTGGGGCTCTGAGAAGGCTGGTCAGCAGGTTTAAAATACAAGGGGTATTCCTTGTCACATGTGAGTTGTGCAAACTAGTTCAGCTGCAAAAGGGAAAGCAGCATGTCCCACTAAATAAAAGGGTTTAGTCTGTCTGTCTATCAGACTTGTAGGTTATGCTTTTTGTTTGAGTTTTTATCCACACGCATGAAGAAAACATAAGAACATATTAAAACAAATGTACTAGGCAGTATTTAAAGAAAAAGCCCTACAGATTACCTGGTTGTTGTCTTGACTGAAGCTCTCCTAAAGGATCTGGCAGCCCAGAATGAAGCACATTTGTAGAGGGTCAGAACTGAGTGACATCACAATGTGGGCAGAGTTATTAGCTAATTTAGGTAATTAAGGTTTCAAGCTACTGAATATGTGTTTTTAACCTGCTTTGAAGACTGTAGTAACTAAGATATCAAAATTGTAAAATAAAATATCAACTTGTTATAACAGTAGTCCCCCATTCTTATGTATTAGCGTAGAAATAAAGTGTAATTATTTAATTAGGGGGTGGACTACAGTGACCACATGACTAATTATGCCTGTGAATTCCTATAAAGAGAGAAAGGTTGACACAGATGTTAGATAGCAGTGGAAGGGAGTAGGTGAAACTCTGATCCAGAACCATAGAAGATAGTGGAAAGTTAGACTAAAACTACTTCCACTCTATGTTACACCTTGAAAAGTAACTGTAAGCTCTTGGTGAGCTAGGATTTGATTTGTATCCAGTTTTTCAGTGTTTTATTTCCTCCTTGGTTATATTATTTGAACTTTTATTTGGATCATTATAATAAAAGGCACTCAAGGCGTTCTTGTGTGTCACAACCTACCTTTGGTCTCTACCTGTGTTAAGTTGTCTACACCCACACCCTACGACAGTAACCCCAGGTGGCAGTGCAGGCATGAGTGCAAGCAAGTGTGGGAGAAGCACTAATTGACTGGGAGGGACTTGATGCATTATATGCGCATGCCATCTCTCAGCTGGTGTTTACATGCGGAAGGGAGAAAAAGAACCCTCAGCAGAGCAGTATGATGGCCCTGCTCTTCTGCAGACCCCTCACCTTCCAACCTGGCTCTCTCCTGGTGATGCAACCCAAAGTCTCTGCAGAACCTAGCCTAGCCCAAGGACCCCATCATGGGGGGGAAGCCATGAGGGAACTGCAGGAGAGGTAAGTTCGCAGGAGATGGCTGGGGGATGAGATTGGGGGAGACACAGGAGCCCAGTGATGGGGCCACAAGCCAGACAAGGGAGGAGGCATTAAAAAAAAAAACTGATACAAAGGACATGATACGGCCAAGCCCACTTAAGTGACTATTGCTTAAGTGTATGTTTGACTTAAGTGAGTAAATATTCAATGTCCCACTTCATTTCTTATTCCTACACTGTCCTGTTGCCTTTATAAAGGAACTGAGTAGCCTATTTAAATGAATAATTTTGGAAGGGGTCTCAGACTACCTGATGCTCGTTGGCATGACTATCACAACATTAATTTCGACTGCTTTCACCTGGAGTGTCCCCTATTCAACCTGTTGTAATTAGTTATTACTTGCCTGGGGTATTAAAGCCTGCGCGCTCTTGTCACTTACCTTGCTAATCCTCCAAACCCGCCACAGCCATGGACTCTTCAGCACAGAAGCATGTAGCTTTCTCTTTCTGAGACAGTCAAAGCCCTTGGTAGGCTGTCTCCTAAGCATGATGCAATCAGAAGCCGCCCCTTGGCAGGGCGTCTCACAGCCATGTATATGCCAGCTGCTTTTTAAATAATGTTTGCACCTCAAAACCGCTTATGTAACCTACAATGAAAGTGGGCAATGAAGCAAGTGGAAAACAGATGTTTTTGTCTTTTTTTCTATATACCCACTTAAGTGTATAACCTGCTTAAGTGAATAAAAAAGGGATATTTACTTAAGAGGGTTACTCTGTACAGATCTCAACATTTTGACCCATGCTTGGTGCTTTGTCAAGAGAGTACTCAACAATACAGTGCGCTTTTTATAACCAGACAAAACTCGTGCAAAATGTGAACATATCCTTGATTTGCAAACAATTTCATCAACACACATACAATTAAAAACTGCACTCTTCCAGTGCCTGTAGGTTACATTTCCATGGTAACAAGTATCAACTAATTGTTAACCTTTTTGCTATGTAGCATAATAAAATAACTTGACACACCGCAAGCCCTTTTTGTTGATTTGTGACACAAGGTCCTGAGTACAAGGTTGTTGGCCTCTAAAGAGCTACTGATACCTCAAAGAAAACTTTGAAAAACATAGAGGATAATGGCTGGGGATCAGGTGATAACCACGCTGTAATCACCTCGAGTGGTTGCTAGGGCAACATGGTAAACCTCGAGAGCGCAGCGCGAGAGGTTTACTGTAGCCCTAGCAACCACGAGAGGTGATTTCAGTGTGGTTGTCACCCAATCCCCAGCCATCGTCTTTTATAGTGTATGGTCAAAAAAACACTGTTTGCATTCTATGTGTGAGAATTATGGAACTCTGGTGAATTCTTTTTCTTATGCCACTGTTTGGAAGTTCTGAAGTGTGGCTAACAACTTTTAAAATTCTAAACAGTTTATAACAAAGCTGTGTAACTGCTGATTATGGTGGTTAATAGGCATTTAACATACATTATATAATACTTTGGCACAATTCTGTTTGTATTCCATGTATCTTCTGTATATTTCTCCTCCCCATTATCTATTTTTGAGTAAATTTTCATTAATATATGATCTTTGTCCAATAGAGTTCCTTTACAGCTCATCTGCCTTTATAGCTTACTCCCTACTTCAAGTCATAATCCTCTGTTGTGACAGCACCATCTGTTGCCATGGGAGTAACTGTGATGTCACAAGCAGTGCATAACAAATGGGAATGGATGAACTCTTCTGGAGCAAAGATTCTGTTTTCATGCAAATGACCTCAGTATTAAATAATTGGCAGGAAAAATACAGAACTAATGTGAAATACAAGCTCAAGTGTGTCTAAATACTATGTTTTGTTAAAGTTCCCCTGAAGGCATCAGCTGCTCTTTAAAATCAGGGACATCTCTGAAAATTAGGGACGGTTGAGAGAACTGACAGGAGGTGACAATGGGCAACTTGAAACATTGTTTCAGGCCTTCTGTCTATGGCTTAGATCATTTAATACTTGGAATCAGCTACAGTTGGTCCCCACCATCACCTGCACTCCCTGTGTGGTGTTTGATTCAGTGAAACCCCCCCAGCAATCCAGGGAGGAGTCTGGATTGAGGGTGCTAGAGACCTTGAGAAAAAGTGCATGTGGTGTACCTTGGTAATGGACTCCAGCAGTCAACGCTAACCACAGCAAGAGGCCACCTTCCTGCGTGGTCCATAGTGGGCAGCACTCCAAGTGCATTCTCAGTTTCCAGGGGAAGGAGATTGTACAGAGAAGCCCTCATAACTGTGAGACCTGATGAAAAAAACAAATGTGTGAAACAAAAAGGCTTGCTGCAGTCTGATTTACAGTGTGTGTTGGGGGAAGTGCAGTGGGGGCCTTGCAGAAATAAAAACCTGATAAGAGACAAACCTCTTATGGAAGTGGCAGATCATTTAGTCTTGGTTACATGCAACTGTTGTCACTGGCAGTTTTTGTCTCCATAGCGCCAGTGTCTCTGAAAGGTGGTGTCTGAGTTTACTTTGAATTAAACCATCCACCTGCCAGTCTATTATCTAGAGCATGCCAATACAGGGGAAGCATTGCTCCATACTTTAGATGTATATAGTATGTACTCGGGTACTGTATACACCGCACGAAGGACTGCAGAAAGTCCTCACAGCTCTTTGTTTCATTCTCCCCTGGGAAAGAGAGCACCCCAGTTTCTAAACAGCATCTGTCCAAATAGCTAGCAAACTGTATTATCTTTTGTTACAGAAGTATGATAAGGAACTTCATTGGGTGATTTGTGTTTGCAGTCATTCCACAAGAAGCACTGCCACCTCTGTTGCTTGTTTCAAAAATGTGTCTTCTTCAGAGATCTGTGCAGCTGCCACCTGGAGTACTGTCCATACTTTCACTAAACACTTGTCTGGATATTGTCTCTCAAAAAAGGTCTAGCTTTGCTTTAAGACTTACCTTCTTAGGCCTGTAGGCTCCAGCCACCCAGACTGTTCACGGGCCTTACTGTTTGGTTCTTGTTCCATAGATGTGGCCTGATGAAAGAGATATCCTCGAAGATCTACTGTTATGGTAAGTATGTAAATGTACATTCTGCCACCAGTCTCCCATTAAAGGGACACTGCCAACCCTTTTTGCATCATGTTATTTCTCGTTGAAAATCCACATTTAGCTGGCCCGGTGGCGCAGAGGGTTGAGGCACTAGCACCTTACCTCACATCACACCAGCGACCTGGGTACAGTAATGGACTCAGGCGCCAGAGGGTCAGCAGGGGCAGGAGATGGATTGAGCGTCCAGAGGACTGCTCTTCTCTCCTGGGGTGGGCTGGGGGAAGGCGTCACTCTGTAGTGGCCCCTGGTGGAGACCAGGGGAAGCACATATGCAGCGCAATTGGGGGGGGCAGGAAGAAAAAAAGAACATGGCGTCTCCACCAACCAGGATGATGGCTGCCCTGGATCGGTGCCTCCTCAAGACTCCGCTACAACCAACCCGACTGCAGCAGCACCCGAAGCCAATGCCTAGGCCGCCCAGCTACTTCTCCTAGGAAGAGGAGGACCCACCCGATGAAGGGTAATGTCGGGTTACTCCAAGGTGGCTGCAATATGCGGTCAGGATCGGTGGCGGAACCGAGAAACGGTGCAGGTCCTTGGGGCAATTGGCCCGAACGGGGGTAGGTGGGGAGAATAAAAAAAAAAAGAAAAAAAAAGAAAATCCACATTTTCTGATTGCTTACCTTCTCTAAAATTCATTGATGTTGCTAGTTGTTTTATTTGCTTAATTTCTTAATAGAACTGAAATGCATGCTAATGGTGTGATTATACCCAACCTTGTTTTGTTTTAAATGCTTGAACAGCTCTTCTTGCATACCTCCTGAATGTTAATTATGAACACCCCCAAACAGTGTAGCCACTTCTGATGCAATAGCCTGCTCTTCTCTCAGTTCATCATGAATAGCTAGGCTACGTTGGGGGTGTTCCCAAGTGCTGGAAAGATTCAGTGGGATTTTCTTGTTTTATGCTCCTTCCCCTGCAGCTGCCCCCATTGGCACTGTTCTAGCCTCCCAGCCCAACCCACACCTTCTCTACCACTTACCCTGGTCCTCCATCACCTCAGACTTTGCCCGAGTGAAGGATGTTGGCCAGGCTTCCCTCAAGCAACACAGTTGCTGGAGGGGGCACCAGGCAGACAGTTGGAGCATCAGGACCTGAGAGAGCCAGCATTGCCTCACCCTTCATGCTGCAATTCTGTTTCCTTCCTCTTGTACTTCCATCCCCACAGAGCCTCCTGGGCCGGGCTCAGCGATGGGTGCACACACTCAGGGCATGGTAATGTCCTGTCAAGCTGAGAGGCGGCTCTTACAACCCTTACTCACTCCCTGCCTGGTCCTCCATGTGGTATCACCCAGGTGGTGGTCACATTGTGGGAGAGGCATCCCTCCCTCCCCTGAGGAGGTGAGTTCCTCTGAAATGCTTAGCCTCCTCCCCTGGCCAGCCCACCTCAACTCAGGCTAGTTCCCAAACCCAGTTGCTGGCATCACAAGTGGTAGCACTACTGCTACACCAGTGGGCTGGCTAGATGAAAAGGGATTTAATCAAGGACTGTAAGCAAACAGGTTTTGGTGTGGTAACACCAGTATGGTGGGCAGTCTGTTTTTTTTTACTTTTAAAAAGAAAAAAAGAATCTGAATCAAGGTACCAGCTACAGCAGCAATCTCTACAGAATGTGACCAATGAGATATATATATTCATGGCAAAAAACTCCATTTAATGCATCGGTTAGGGTTGTTCCACAGCGGCAAAAGCGAGGAAATTCGGGGTTAGGGTTGCCACCCCTTGCACCCCATGCCCACCCCATCCCCACCAACAGGCATTGGGGTGTGCATTGGGGTCATTGGCCCTAACTCATACCCCATTCCATACGTAAATAAGCTGAGGTGGTGCAGTGTAGAAGAATGAGGTGACAGTTAGGACCAACGATCCCAACGCACACCTCAATGCCTGTTGGTGGAGAAGGGGAGGGCATGGGGTGCAAGGGGTTGCAACCCTAACACTGAATTTCCTCACTTTTGTTGCTGTGGAACAACCCTAACTGATGCATTAACTAGAGTTTTTTGCCATGAATTTCCTTTCTTTTTGAGAATGTGCACTATGTGATTTTTTGTCACTTTGCTGCGCAAAAACTGTATGACCGACTGAAATGAAAATTGGTAAATGAAGACATTTACCATGGCACACCATGTGTCCAGAATTGTGTGTACATCCATTCAACGGTCACACAGTGCCACGAGCAAATAACGTAACATGCACAATTCAGCAACTATAAGAGCCAGCAACCTGAAAATTGGCACAGTGAAAGATGAATTATAAATCTTTCTATGTTCCAAATTTCAGGCATATCGGATACATGATTCAGAAGTTATTGAAGCATAATGAACCAAATTTTCATTCGTCGGAGTGACATAATTCCGCACCTGTTAATGTTTTACACACCAAACCACTGCAAGGCACCTCTATACCACTAGGGCTACCTACGCTATAAATTTCAAGTCAGTAGCACCATGCAAAATGCTATGCACAAAATGTTAACTGCATCATGCAGTATCTCCACAGCAAATTATTTTTCCAACATGTAAACAGCATTATTCACATCCCCAGGACATCCACTCAACACCCTCCAAATTCCATGTGAAAAGACCAAACTGTTCCAGAGATATTCCATGTTTATGTTTCTGTACCTTTAAGAAGTCTTCCACCACAAAATGGCGGAAATCACAGCCAAAAATGCACTAAAATGGTGGACCTGGTGGCTGAAAAATCAGTAACTGAGAAGCCAACTTCAAATGTCCATAACTCTAGAACAGAACCAATCAACCACACACTGGCTATGCTATGCATCGCGGAAGACAGTGCAGAAAAATAGCAAAAACATGATGTTTTGCACTGCACTATGCAAACACAAAAACACAAATGGTAATGCTAACGCAAATGGTGATGTAAACAATGAGGTAAAATAAAATAGTAACTCCAACAGAAGCGCAAACAGTATTGCACATGGTGACACAAACATAAATGATAATGCAAACGGTAAGAGAAATGCAAGCACAAATGTTAATGAAAACAAATGGTAACACAAACAGCAACAGAAATGCAAACATTAACAAAAACAGTAACGCAAACACTAACACCAACGGAAACACAAACGGTAACAAAAATGCAAACAGTAACATAAATGCAAACAGAAATGCAAACAGTAACGGCAACGGTGACACAGAAGGAAACAGTAATGCAATCGATAATGGAAATGCTATCAAAAATACAAACGCTAAGGCCAACAGAAACGCAAACGGTGACTAACACGCGAACAGTTACAGTAACGCAATTGGAATCGCAAACGGTTACGGTAACACCAATGATGATGCCAAAGGGAACAGTAACAAACAGAAACACAAACAGTAATGTGCATGGTCACAGTAACGCAATTGGAAATGCAAACGCTTACGGTAACACCAACGATGATGCCAAAGGAAATACAAATGCAAATGGAAACTCAAAAGGAAGCGCGTATGCAAACGCAAATGATAATGCACAAGGTGACTCAAAAGGAAACGCAGACAAAAACAGTAATGGAAACGCAAATGGTAACAGTAATGCAAGTGCAAATGAAAAGGGTAACTCACATGGTGACGGAAACGCTAATGCAAACGATTACAGAAACACAAGCAGAAACGCTAACTGTAACAGTAATGCAAATGCACATACTTTTTTTCCCAAAAAAGTGCATTCAGAAGCACAGTGAATACAAAGAATGTATGCATAATAATGGCCCTCGGAGCAGAAAACGAACACTTGGAATACTAAACTGCTTATATCTCAAGAACCTCACGACATAGAAAAAAATTTAAAATCTCATTATTTATGAGTTTCCTGGCTAGTTTAAGAATTATTCCAACAAAAAGTCTGTATCTCGAAGTGTTTTCATGATACGGGCCCCGAAAGGCACGGCAGATGCCTTAATGTTAGCCTATGGGAAAAATCGTCAACTTCTGAGTGCCATACCTTTGCAGCACTCTAATGTTTTGCCACCAAACCACCAAAAGGCATATCTGTGGGATCCTGTCTTTCTTCCCTTCAAATTTCAGCCCAAAAGACCAAACCGTTCTTTTGCAGCGGGGTGGCAAAGAGTTCCTACTATTTTAAATCACAAGTGTCGAATGTGCGACACTACTTTGCAACACTGCTTTTTGCAACAATTTTAAAAGCATATTTCTGGGATGTTTAACCCCCAAAAAAAGACGTGGCTAGCACCCTCAGGACTCGACTAGGTGAACACAGCAAGAATTTTGTCCCTAGAGGGTCCCAAATTTGAATGCCAAGCAATTCGTTGACCACCAACTGAAAACAAGATGGTGGATTTGCGACACTACAAGGATCATTTGCGACGCTAAAAACTACATTTGTGACACTTTCACATATTTTAACTTTTCCCATCGACTATAATGGGAAACTTTTTTTTATAATAACTTTTGAACCGTTTAATATTTTTTCACAAAATCTTCAAAAGGCACATTGGGGACCCCGACTGCATGTTACCTGAAGGTTTCGGACTGGTCACGCAGACCATGTGACCTGTAGGCGTGAGCAAAGAATATGCAAAAATTCGTAATTTGTGCATTTTCGATTGCTCAGCTCCATAACCGTATCCAACCGTGTCTTCGAAACTTGGCAGATCCAGAGATCTATGGTAGCAGACCATGCATGCCAATTTCAGGCAAATTCGACATATGGTAGCACACTTATTAAACTGCCAAATTTCAGATTTAACCTTAAATGGGGTACTTAACCCTAACTATAGTGGCACTATCTTGCTACTATTATCTATATGTGTGTAACCCCTAGATGGCGCTATCCCAAGGGCTACTACCCCTGCCTGATTTGCCACTAACAGGTTGAGGGGCCTGGATCCAATGGCGGGTGCCTCCACCCAGAGGTCAGGGTTTGCAATAGTTAAACTTACTTGGTCACAGCCCTCTGGGACACTGCAACCCCCCTCTTTCTTCCCACTAGTGGCCCACACAATATATCAGAATTACCTTCACAGTATACACTTACCCCCAGGACTAGTTCCGGCACTGGGACCTCCTCTGAAATAAGATACAGTGCAACAATCACAGTACAGTACTTTAATATAGACAAATACCTCAGGCAGTATAACTTTGCTGAAACAAGCAGCTCTGTTTTATTTAGGGGGATATAACAAGGACAGGGGGAAATCAGGTTAATTAGCTTATCACTTTACTATCTACCTATGGCTCTGTGCACAGGCCTATCCCTACCAGTTACTGTCCCTGGGTACCCAAGCCCTAGTGGCTAGTCCAAACCGTGGCAGCTGGTAGGGGCCCTTTCACACAGTGAAAAGAAAATTAGTTTAAACAGTCAGCAGTACAGTGATTCCATTTGGATTTAATGTGGCAATTCAACAGGGAGCGACCTGAATTAGTACTCACGACCTCCAAACAAGATAGGGTCCTTCAACGTCAGCAGGGCTACTCTTGAGCTCCACGAGACTCTTCACACATTTATATGGTAAAAAGAAAGCACTATACCAGGCAGGCTGCTTCTCTATCCCGACCGCAATTACTGCACAATACCCGAGAACACACAGCAGATTCAGTTCCTGACAGACCGAGTGCAATTCAACAATTTCTCCAGTCTTCTACAGGGTGAGCCTGGTTTCTCACTTCAGAGATCCTTTGATTCTTTTCACAGGACGGATTCAGTCCTAACAAGCAGTTACACAAGCTGCAGACCGGAACTCTGGGCCTTATACACGTTTTTTGACTGAAACTGTGCACTGAAGGAGCACAGGGTTCCTTTCCCTTCACTGCCAGAGCTAAAACTGAAACTCCAACAGACAAAACCGGCACTTCCTTTGAGTTCCTCCCAGTTCTTGACTGAATTGGCTGTCACTCACAATAGACTGCTGCTGTTGTGGTCCAAAAGGCGCAAGCCTAAACTACATCTCCCAGAGTCACTGCCCATACAATCCTCTTGTGGCTGGCTCAGATTATGAGTCCAAGTTCTGATTCGTCCAAGGCACCATTTTAGAGCTAGCTTCACTCCACACTGATTGGTTCAGTTCAGCAGTTCAAAACCAGAATGGGGAACTAGGCAGACACAGTTCTGACTGCAAAGAAAGCAGGTTAGACAAACTGTAATTTCATTATTACTGTAAATGATTTCTGGCAAACAGTTACATCTTTCAGATAGGTTCCCTTTGCACTCCTAGTGACTGCAAAAATGGAGTGAATTGGCAGCAGCTCGAGTGGTACTCAAACAGAGAAGCACACAGTCCCCCCATACAAACTAATTATGTCTGCAAGCAGACAGCTCTTAAAGAGACAGTACCAGAGGCTCTAAAAGCACTCACTGATAAATGGCTTAAACGCCAAACACCATTCAGGCTTGGAGCATTCAAGCAAGCTCCTGGAAGTCTTTTGGGAACCCCCATTTGGGGGGTTACATGTGTGTGTGTGTGTATATATATATATATATATTTTTATTTTTTTTTCTTTAATTTATTTAAACTACAGACACTTTGAGCTCTAATGGAGTTAACAGTTTCCCTTTAAGGTGTGGGATGTAGTCTTCGAATTGGACAGAATGAGCTTTTTCATACAAATTGCTGCCTTCAGTAACAATGTTTTTTGATAATAAACATAGCACCCAAAATCCACGATAAAGGATCCAGTCCCTTACTTATTGAATGCTATAGTTGTGAGGATAGCAGGAGACTAACTCACCAGATCTATGTTTTTTTTTGGTCTAGCATTTCCTATATTAAGAAAGTGTATGTACAGAATGGCAAAATTAGGAAGTGTGCATGATTCAGGAATAGATGCGTTTCTGAGAGCTCCCACACCCTGAGACAAAAAAACTCCAAAAATAGAACCCTAAACACTACAGAGTGGCAGGGAAATGCTGGCAGGTGGTGTTGAAAGGTGCAGTGGGCACTTTCTTGGCAGCATTGGGCACCAGGAATTCTATAAGTGCAATGAAAAAAGATGCAAAGAATTCCGGGGCTAAAGGAGCTCACTGTAATGACTGGCTCACAGTAAAGGATGTCACAATGGTGGCTTGAGGGAGATCAGTTTCCAAACTGGTACGGGCAGCATAGACCCCAAGATTCAATGAAGTGTCCACCACAATTGATGCCCTCACAAGTAGATATGAGGAGCATGCTAAGAGACTTGGGAAGTGGGGCAATGTGTGTCACAAGTTAAGGATATGAACATACGAAGAAGGCCATTTGGTCTATCTAGTCTGCTCGATATTGCAAGGTTCACAGCTTGAGCTACTGTCCCTGCCCTCCCTCCCAACTCCTCCCATCCTCCCTACCCATGATTCTTACCCTCCCCTTATGCCTATCCCAGCATCTCTTAAAGCTGCCCACTGTCTTCAATGAGATGATCTCTTCCGGCAGCGCATTCCAAGTGTCAACCATCCTCTCTGTGAAGAAGTGCTTCCTGATCTCCCTCCTAAACCTCCCACCTTCCAGCTTAAGACTGTGCCACCTCGTGTTATGGTTGCCACTCAGCTTAAAGAGATGCTCCTTATCAACCTTATTTTATCCCTTTCAAGTACTTGAAGTCCCAATCATGTCCCCCCCCCTCCTGTCTTCTAGGGAGTACATGTTCAGTGCCCTCAACCTCTCCTCATATGCCTTACCCTGCTGACCTGCTATCATCTTTGTAGCCCTCCTCTGGACCTTCTCCAGCAGGTTAACGTCCTTTTTGAGGTGTGGGCATCAGTACTGAACTCCATGCTCTAGATGCAGCCTTACCAGTGACCTGTACAAGGACAATATAACCTCCTCTCTCCTACTACTGATCCCCCTAGATATGCATCCCAGCATCTTGTTTGCCTTTGCAGCTACTTTCTTGCACTGCATGGAGTGCTTCAGGTCACTAGTGATCATCACACCCAGGTCCTTCTCCTCCTCCTCTGATGCAGGTACTCAGGCTCCACACAGGTAGTACTCGGTCCTGGGATTCTTGGCTCCAATATGCATATCTTTGCATTTCTTGTCATTGAAGCCAAGCTGCCAGATCCTGGACCACCTCCCCAGCTTTTCCAGATCTTCCTGTAGGTCCTGCATCCCTTTAGCTGTGTCCACTCTCCTGCAGAGCAAGGCTTCAAGACTGCATGGCACATCTCAAGGAGGAACTTGAGGTGCTCAAGAAGAACAGAGAACACCAGGACGAAGGAGCTGCTGTTGTGACTGGACTTCTCTACTGGGACTAAAGAAGTAGAACTCTACTACTGGGACCTTCAATTTAGGGTAAAAAAAAAAAATAAAGTTAGTGTGTTTGTCTGAGTTGGCTGAAGTGAACTGCTATCTGTGCAGTTATCTAGGTGTTAGTCTCAGGTGGCTGAAGGGGATTGTTATCTGGGGAATTAAACTAAGTGTAGAAAGATCTGTTAAGTAGGGGGAGTGGCTTAGCTAGAAGGAAGCCAGGTTAAAGCCAGGTTTGAACAATGCCCTAGATAGCTTCTGCCAGAGAACTGGCAGAGAACACCAGGACAAAGGAGCTGCTATTGTGACTGGATTTCTACTGGGACTATATTGCCCTCCTTCCTCCCCCGCCCAAAGCCAGTTCTACTTTTATAGGCACAGGATTTGACTGACAACAGGAACTTCCTGTTTGGGAGCAGGAAGTGAGTGGTCATAGAGCACCAAAGACTCACCATCCTAGAAGGACAAGAGTAGCTCTCTGTCCCCCCACCCCAGCTGCTGGATTTCCGCCTCTGAGCAAGTAAGGAGACTACTGAGAAAAACAGGATCTTCTTGTCTCAGAACAGGAAGATCAGGAACTTAAAGGGCACAGAGGAAATAAGTAAGTAAGTAGGGAGAAACAAAAAAATAAATAAATGAATAAATAAACACAGGAAAGAGTAAGTATTCCAAACAACAGTGAAGGGGCCAGAAATAAGACATGATGGGAGTGGTGCAGTGCAGTGGCTGTGGAGCAGCAGTCTTCCGGGTGACATTCTGGAGGATGCGGTGTTGTCTCATCTGCAGGCACCTCTCTGGGCTGAGGAAGGAGGTTGCTCATCTCCAGACTGAGTTGGCAAGGATTTGTGGGACCTCCTCTCCCATCCAGGGATCACCAGAGCCACTGCCATAGCCTCAGAGGTTGCCAAGAAAGAGGAGCGGTTGGACCACAGTGGGCTCAGGGAGGGTGAGGGTGGTGGAACAGAGGCACATCCCTCCAGTTGTACCTCTCCACAATTCAAATGCTGTTCTGGCAAAGTGTGGTTCCTCTATGGAGGCACCTGCAGTGGAGACCAAAGAGGATGCTGGGAACCTCCACAAAGGAGACCCACAGGAGGGTGGCATGGGACCCCACAGAGGAAGGAAACAACTTCTGGTGGGGGACTCCATTGTTAGGAAGGTAGAACTGGGGGGGGGGAGAGGGAGTTAAGGTGCCTTCCTGGCACCATGGCTTGGAGGGACAGGGAGCTAATCCTCAGAATTGCTGGAGCAGCTGCACAGGGGAGGGAGCTGGATGTCATTGTCCACCTAGGGACAAATGACCTGCCTAAGAAAGGGATCACAGTAGTGTAGGAAGAGTTTGTGGAGCTGGGGAAGGGCCTTAGACAAGTAGCATGCACAGTAACCTTCTTGGAGGTGCTGCCTGTCTATGGCGTAGGTGAGGCTAGGGTGCTCCACACCATGGGATTCAATCAGTGGTTAAAAAACTGGTGCAGAGCTCAGGGATTTGGCTTCATTGGGGACTAGGGGTCCACCTGGAGTGATGCAGGCCTATACTGGCGTGATGGTCTGCATCTGTCCAGGAGGGGAACCAGGATCCTAGGTGATAGGTTTAAATGCTTCATTGGTAAGCATTTAAACTAGCCAAGGGGGCACTGGAAAGGAGAAGGGAAATCCTAGCCCCCCCCCAAAAAAATCAGGGTAGTAAGTGAGGTAAACACCAAGACAGAGATGTTGATAGGAGAAGGGCAGGGGTAAATGGAGAAAGTAACAAAGGCAGTAAGGACAGGGATGGGGCAAAAAGTAGTAAGGTCATCAGGAAATGGAGGGTAATGAGTACCAATGCCCGTAGTCTGGGCAACAAGCTCCCTGAACTGGTGGCCTTGATGGAAGAGGGATGCCTGGATATTGTAGCAGTCACAGAACCATGGTACACAGAGAACCATGACTGGGATGTTAACATACCACGGTACACAACCAATAGCAGAGACAGGGGCGGGGAGGAGTAGCTCTCTATGTAAGGGAAGAGATAAAAGCAACTGAACAAAAGCGTAAACAGAGAGGAGAGGAGGCCCTGTGGGTCACCTTAAAGACTGGAAATGGCACCACAATCTGCACAGGGGTTGTATACAAACCCCCATGTCAAGGGGGAGGAAATGGACAAGGATATGGTAGAAGGCATTCTTAGGATGGAAGAGAAAAGGGAGATACTATTGATGAGAGACCTGAATATGCCAGATGTTAACTGGAGCACATTTGCTGCAGCCACATCCAAGAGCAGGGCCATTCTCGATGCCCTACAGGTGGCATGCCTCAGACAGCTAGTTTTGGAACCCACTCATGAGGGAGTAATCTTAGACCTTGTACTCTCAAATGGGGACAGTGAGAGGATCTCGGATCTGGAAGTGGGTAGTCATCTGGGAACAAGTGACCACCAAACAGTGTGGTTCATGATAAACTCAGCTACAGAGTCAAGCCATACAAAAGTGAGGGTACTGGACTTCAGGAGGGCTGACTTTGGCAAGATGGGAGAGTGCCTTAGAAAAGCACTAGCAAACAGGCTAGAAGGAGGGGTGGAGCAACAATGGGGAAACATCAAAACTGCCATCACAGAGGTAACAAGCCTTTGTGTGAAACAAATGAACAAATCAAAACGAAAGAAAAGCCACTATGGTTCTCAAAAGAGGTGGCAGGAAGGTCAGGGAAAAAGATAGCATTCAGGAAGTATAAGGAAACACAGAAGGAGCAGGACAGAGAGCTGTACCAGTTAAGGTAGAAGGAAGCAGGGAGGGAAGTCAGAATAGCAAAGGCCCAAACTGAGAAAGATATAGCCACTCGGTCAAAGGGGATAAAACCTTTCATAGGTACATCAGGGAGCATAGAAAGGCAAAGGAGGGATAGTGAGGCGGAATAGAATGGATGGTGGTGGGCAGAGAGGGACAGTAAAAAGCAGGGATACTGAATAAATATTTCTGCTCAGTATTCACAAAAGAGGAGGGGAAGTGCCTAATCCAATTACCAGAAGCACTCTGGATAGGGGGGTCAATCCCAGTTATTTCACAAAAGAAAGAGTTCTGAAAGAACTCCTAAATCTGAAGGTGGACAAAGCAATGGGGCCTGATGGAATTCACCCCAGAATTCTAAAAGAATTAAGGGGAGAACTAGTGACACCACTGACTACCTTTTTTAACAAATCATGGGAGGATGGTGTGGTTCCTGAGGACTGGAGGAAGGCGGATGTGATTTTCTTCACAAAAGTGGGACCAAGTCAGAGGCAGAAAACTACAGACCTGTCAGTTTGACCTCTGTGGTAGGGAAAGTGATGGAATCACTTCTGAAGGAAAGAATGTTGAGTACCTAGAGGTCAGTGAGGCACAGGACCCAAGGCAGCATGGGTTCACAGCAGAAAGGTCATGTCAGACGAATCTAATTGATTTCTTTGACTGGGTGACCAAAGTAGTAGACCAGGGAGGGGCTGTGGACATAGCCTACCTAGACTTTAGCAAGACATTTGACACAGTCCCACACAAAAGATTAATAGTCAAATTAACCAGCCTGTAGTGGGTCCCAGGGTGGTAGCCTGGCAAACATTGGCTGGACAACAGGACACAGAAGGTAATTGTAAATGGAGTCCACTCTGAAGAAAGAGGGTTACTAATTGGGGTACGGCAGGGTTCAGTACTGGTCCAGTCCTTTTTAATGTCTTTATAAGTGACATTGAAGGGGGACTGGAAGGAAAAGTATGCCTCTTTCAGATGACACAAAGATCTGCAATAGGGTTGATACACAAGAAGGCGTGGAAAGGATGAGAAGGGACTTGGCAAGATTGGAGGAATGGTCAGAAGTATGGCAGCTTGGATTCAATGCAAAGAAGTGCAAAATAATGCACCTGGGAAACAAAAACCAGGGAATATTACACAATGGTGGGGGAGGTAGTAACAACAACAAAAATGGAAAGGGACCTGAGGATAATCATATCAGATGACCTTAAGGTTAGCAAGCAATTTGAGAAGGCAGTAGGGAAGGCTGGGGGACACTGGGATGTATAGGGAGAGGCATCACCAGCAGAAAACAGGAAGTTGTTATCCCTCTGTACAGATAGTTGGTGAGACCCCATCTAGAGTACTGCGTCCAGTTCTGGAGACACCATCTCCGCAAGGACATAGACACGATAGCGGCAGTCCAGAGGAGGGCGACTAAAGTGGTGCAGTGTCTGCAAAAGAAGCCATACAAGGAGACACTAAAGGAGCTTAACATGTATACCCTTGAGGAAAGGAGGGAGAGGGGGGACATGACAGAAACTTTTAAGTACCTCAGTGGAATCAACAAAGTCCAAGAGGGTAGCATCTTTCAGGAAAAAGAGATGTGCAAGAACAAGTGGACACAATTTGAAGATGGGGGGGCCATTCGGGGCAATGTGAGGAAGTATTTTTTCACAGAGATGGTGGTGGACGCATGGAACAGCCTTCCTGAGGAGGTTGTGGGGTCTAAAACTGTGGGAGAATTCAAGAATGCATGGGACAGACATAAGGCAATTTCTGTCGGGGGTAGGAAGAAATAGGCTGTTGGTTAAATAGGATCTGCAGCTTATCCTGTAGGTAAGGAAATGGGCAGACTAGGTGGGCCAAGCGGTCCTTACCTGCAATCAAAGTCTATGTTTCTATAACATGGAGAACCACCATCGTTAGAACAACCTAAGAATTAGGAGGCTGCTGGGGGGGGAGCAAAAATGTGGTGGCATTTCTGAAGAAATGACTCTCTGAGAAACTCTCCCTGGATATTGGCAGAGTGAAGACTGATTGAGTCCACAGAGCTTTAGAATCCAAACTACAGCAAGGGGCACACCCCCAGCAGGTAATTCTCTGACTTCACAATTACCCAGATAAGCAACGCATTTTAGCTGCTTATAGAGTGCAACAATCATTCAAATATGACAGCCACCAGTTGTTTATATTCCAACATTTTTCAAAGGCAGTGCAAGTAAAGTGAAATGCTTTTGTGCAGCTAATGAACCAAATGAGGGAAAAGGGTGTTGACTTCCGATTCACATACCCAGTGCTGCTCACTATTAGGCTAGATGGGCATCCACACTCCTGGGAAGAAAAGAAAGCCAGGGAATTCTGTGTGAGGACAAAAACTGAGCAGTGAATGATGTAACACTGGAATACAGACTGCATGGCCTTTTTGTTTGAGCTATGGCAAAGTGGGACACATGAAGCAGGACCGTGGGAAGGTAGGGCTTCTGCTCCTGTTCTTCGCTCCCTCCACCTCATAAGGTACTTGAGGACAATCGTAAGGGAGGGACTGTTCTGTGAATTAAATGAGCTGGCATGCAGCAGACAAGGGGGTTGTAGCCTGCAACCCTGAGATGAAGCAACAAGACACATGCCTCAACCTAGAGGGAGGGAGAAGTTCGCTAACCACTCAGAATGGACAGTACATGTACATGGAGAATGATATGTGGACAGCAGGACCATGGAGGCCTGGACTCAGGGACTAACACTCAGCCTTCTGACTCCAGCACAGAAACACTGAACTATTCCCTTATGCTCTTACCCAACGCTGCTAATGGTCGGTGGGGGGGCACAGAGCAGCAGAGTTGAAAGGGAGAGAGTTGTTGGCATGCCACATCAAAAGCAACCCATGAAGCTGTATGCCAGTGAACTTTTTGGAAAGGGTACATGGATTGTCTAATAACACTATTAAACGTAATCTAATTATTTTCTTTTCACAGGAATATAAATGCCAAACTACAGCACAGGTGCAATGTGGGGTGAAGAATAAAAGCAGCCTTCCTTTAGGTTGGGGGTCTGGGACCAGGATGGTTCCATGGGGGCAGTGACCTGGGATCTTGCTTACACACCTGCCACAATATATTTAAGTTTGAGCAGGAGGAGAAGAGGAGGGTGCTATGTAAATGTGTGTAACTCCTAGGTGGCGCTATCCCAAGGACTACTACCCCTGCCTGCTTGGCTAGTAGCAGGTTAAGGGGCCTGAGTTCTGAAACGGGTGCCTCCACTCAGAGGTTAGGGTTGGTAGTGGTCTAGCTAACCTGAGCACGGCCCTCCGGGACACTGTAACCCCCTTCTTTCCTTACTAGTGGCCGGAACAATACACAATAATCACTTTCACAATACCTCTGATACACCACACAAGTACCCACACTGTTTGCACTTACCACCAGGGCTTTCCTCTGGCTCGGCCCTGGGGACCCCCTGTAAAACAAGGTTATACACAGCAAATAACAGCAGTACAGTACTCTTGCACAAACTGGAATCACAGTCAGGGTAAATGCAAAAAAGAGTTAGATCTGATTTATTTAAGGGACTTGAACAAGGGAGGGGCATAATCAGGTTAATTTGCTTAAAGGCTCTATCAATCAAACAGTGATGCATGCACTTCAGGGTCCAAAAACAGTCACACACTCTGGGTACCCAGATGGAGAATGGTGGGCTAGCCAGGAACGTTGCAACTGGTTGGGGCCCTGTGATAGATGAAAACAACATGCACAACACACACTATTTGTAATCCGGAGCCGGAGGGCTCAGTTAGTTAAAAGAAAACAACAAGACAATCAGATGACACACTTTTAGATTAGGCTGTTGTTACAGGGAGCTACCCAGATGATTACTCACGATACCCAAGACTGGACACAGACTGGTCGAAAATCGAGACAGCAGGTGGTTAATCTGGAGTGCCAGGAGAAGCAGGGCCCACACGATTTTTTTTTTTCCAATTGTTTAACCAGGTGAGACACACTAAGCTGAAAGCTTGTTTACAGGTGTAACCTGGGAGCACAGGGAAGTTAAGTGACTTGCTCAGGGTCACACAGTATACAAGTGAGGCTATGGGATTCAAACCCAGGCCTCCAGATTTGCAGCTCAGAGCCTTAAACCACTGTGCTGTACTCACCGAGGCATCATTCCTGTTCAAGCATGGAGCAGGGGGCTGATCCCTAGGCAAGTCTCTTGTCAGTGGCTTTCTCTGTGCAGTGGGGTAGTCTGGCAGGGCCACCGTGGCATGGCCCAGGCCGAATGGAGATGAACACAGTTTCAGTCCGATTAGGCTGGATAAAGCTTCCAGCAAGCAGAACGCAGTTCACACAGTGGGGGACCAAATCACGACCCACTTTCAATACACAGCACATTTACATGTAAGGAAATTCTACTGTACCAGGCAAATAGCTCTTCGGTCACGATCGCAAAATCACTGCACAAACCGGGGATTCAAAAGCAGCTCGGAATCCTGACAGGCTGATCGCATTCAGCATAATCTTTGGTCTTCTTCAGGTATGAGCCTGGTAAAAAATCAGTGGCTTACTTCGTTCTCACAAACTTGGATTTACTCCGAAATAATTCTCTTCTCTCCCTCTCAGGGGCAGCAGGCAGACATGCAGGCCACAACTCAGGCCTTTCCACAGTTCTCCCACGCCAAACTACTCAGACGGCTGCTTGACTGTCTCAAGCATGTTGCTTTTTCAGCTCCCCACTTAGATCTGACTCAAACTGCAGCAAGCCTGGGAATTTCCTTAATATCCAAAAGGTTCGGTTGGCTGATTCATCTGTCAGTCACAACAGGAGCTCCCCCTTCAGGTGCAAAAAGGCGCAAAAAGCCCAAACCTACAATTCCTACAGATTTTGACTCCAGACAGCTCTTGTAGGCCAGCTCCGTTCTAGGTCCCACCAGTACTGATTGGTCCAATTCACAGTCTCAGGCCAAATGGTGGGGATAAACAAAACGGTCCTTGCTGCAAAGAAGGCAGGTTAGACAAACTACATTACCATTATCACTCTAAATGATTTTCAGCAAATACTGTAGTTACGTCTTTCAACAGAGCTCCCTCTCAGATTATTTATGACTGCAATCCAGGCAGCTCTTAAAGAGACAGTAAACAGAGGCTATACAGGCACTCTCTGGCAATCACATTTAAACTGCTAAAATGCAGGACACCGGTCTGGCAGTGAGCATTTAGGCAAGTTTAAGGAAGACTTTTTGGGAACCCCCATTTGTAGGGGGGTTACACGTGAACAATTTAAAACTGTAGGGGAGGGGAGTTAAAGAGGGACATCTCTGCATTTAAGAAAGAGGGGTAGTGTTAGTGAAGCCACTAAACTACTATGCAAGTTAGGCGGCTGCCTGGTGATATGGGAAGACAGGTTATGTTTACTGTTAAGTTGGTATATGTTTTACTATATGTGCATGTTAGTCATATGTTTCAAATTTCAGTTCCAGTCATGTTTCAGGTATAAAGGGAAATGTCTGTGCCAAGAAGCTGCAAAGGTGGGGAGAGGGAGGAAAAAGATAAGATATTGAGTGGCAGACTAATAAGGTGAGGAGCACACTACTTGGGGGGCCTGGGTCTGGGTTTGGTAGAGGCATGCCCCTCCCCCAGGTCTTCTGCTATATGTTAATGATCAAGAATGGTTAATAATAATATAACAATATATTGACATGCTCCTGGAATGTTCAGCGTCTTTCCCTGCCCTCTAAAGGAAGAAAGTTCTGAAACTGCTGAAACAGCATGATGGCCAAATGGCTCTCCTACAGGAGACGCACCTGACAGAAGTGGAACACCAGAAACTGGTCGGGGAGTGGGTAGGTCAGTGCCATGCCACCACTTATAACAGGCATAAAAGAGGGGTTGTGTAACTCCCTACAAATGGGGGTTCCCGGAAAGTCTTCCATGAGCTTGCCTAAATGCTCACTGCCAGGCTGGTGTCCTGCATTTAGCAGTTAATCGTTATTGCTAAAGAGTGCCTGTGTAGACTCTATGTACTGTCGCTTTAAGAGCTGCCTAGATTGCAGTAATAATTAATCTGGGAGGGAGCTGAGTGTTGTCATGCTCGAGTCCCGTTCGGGCTGCCAGGTAATTGCTCCGTTTCTGCCATCGCTAATTGCACAGAGGGAGCCCTGTTAATAGATGTAACTGTTTGCTGATCATTCATTAGAGTAGTAATAATGTAGTTTGTCTAACCTGCCTTCTTTGCAGCAAGGACTGTTTTGTTTATCCTCACCTTTTTGACCCGGAACTGCCAAACTGGACCAATTAGTCTGGTGGGACCTAAAATGGAGCCGGACTACAGGAGCTGTCTGGAGTCAAAATCTGTCAGAATTGTAGTTTTGGGCTTTTGGTGCCTTTTTGCACCTGAAGGGGGAGCCTTTGTTGCGACTGACAGACAGATCAGCCAACCGAATCTTTTGGCTCTGAGGGAACTCCTCAAGCTGTCTGCTATTTCAGTCACTTCTGAGCTGGGAAGTGAAATGAGAACAGCTCAAGTGATTTGGGTAGTAGTTCTGTGTAGTTTTGCATGGGAAAACTGTGAAAGGGCTGAGTTTTGGCCTGCATGTCTGCCTGTTGCCCCTGAGAGGGAGAGAAGAGAATTATTTTGGACTAAATCCAAGTTTGTGAGAACGAAGTAAGCCACTGATTTTTTTTACCAGGTTCACACCTGAAGAAGACCGAAGATTTTGCTGAATGCGATCGGCCTGTCAGGATTTCCAGCTGCTTTTGAATCCCCGGTTTGTGCAGAGACTTTGAGATTGTGACTGGAGAGCAGTTTGCCTGGTACAGTATAATTTCCTTACATGTAAATGTGCTGTGTATTGAAAGTGGGTCGTGATTTGGTCCCCCACTGTGTGAACTGTGTTCTGCTTGCTGGAAGCTGTATCCAGCCCAAAACGGACTGTATCCAAATTTGTCTCCATTTGGCCTGGGCCTTGCCACACTGGCCCAGCCAGACTACCCACTGCACAGAGAAAGCTATCGATGAGATACCTGCCTGGGGATCAGCGCCCTGCTCTACGCTTGAACAGGAACGACGCCTCGGCGATTCGTGTGGGCCCTGCTTCTCCTGGCACTCCAGCTTAACCACCTGCTGTCTCAATTTTCGTCCAGCCTGTGTCCAGTCTTGGGTATCCTGAGCAATCATCAGAGTAGCTCCCTGCAACAACAGCCTAATCTAAAAGTGTGTCATCCGATTATCTTGTTGTACTGACTTGTTGAACTGAGCCCTCTGGCTCCGTATTACAAATAGTATGAGTTGTGCATGTTGTTTTCTTCCATCACAGGGCCCCAACCAGCTGCAACGTTCCTGGCTAGCCCACCATTCTCCATCTGAGTACCCAGAGTGTGTGACCGTTTATGGACCCTGAAGTGCATGTATAACTGCTTGATTGATACAGCCTTTAAGCAAATTAACCTGATTATGCCCCTTCCTTGTTCAAGTCCCTTAAATAAATCATATCTGTTTTTTGCATTTACCTTGACTGTGGTTCCAGTTTGTGCAAGAGTACTGTACTGCTGTTATTTGCTGTGTATAACCTTGTTTTACAGGGGGTCCCCAGGGCCAGGCCAGAGGAAAGTCCTGGTGGTAAGTGCAAACAGTGTGGGTACTTGTGTGGTGTATCAGGGGTATTGTGAAAGTGATTATTATGTATTGTTCCGGCCACTAGTAAAGAAAGAGGGGGGTTACAGTATCCCGGAGGGCTGTGCCCAGGTTAGCTTGACCACTACCAACCCTGACCTCTGGGTGGAGGCACCCGTTTCAGAACTCAAGCAGGCAGGGGTAGTAGCCCTTGGGATAGCACCACCTAGGGGTTACAGTTGCAATATTAATCAATAGGAGGCTGCCTTAAAGGACCCAAGCGGAGGCCGATATGTTTCTGTCACAGGCATGCTCCAGGGTGAAAGAATTACACTGGCCAATGTCTATGCCCCTGCAACACCATGATGCAGTGTTTTTCGGTCAGCTGCTCACCTTTCTACATAAAGAAAATTTCACAAACCTGATCATGAAGGAGGATGTCAATTGCGCACTGGATTCAGTGTTGGATTGATCAGTCACTACTGATGGAATACAACCTGGGTTATTAGATGAGGAGAGGACTGAGGGAGCTGGACTTAGCTGAGGTGTAAAGAGAAGCAAATCCAGCCTCAAGATAATGCTCGCTTTACTCTAACCCACACAAGACATGGTCCCATATTGACTACATATTTCTTCCCAGGGCAACGTACGATAGAGTGATAGGGACCAGTCTCTCATCCATAACTCTGTCTGACCATGTGAGAATTCTATGTGCCCTGAGGTCTGGGCCGGCACCCCCACAGATGAGCGCCTGGAGCTTCCCTACATATATGCTAAAACAGGAGGTGCTCAGGGAATTTTTGATGGAGCAATAGAGGTGTTATGAGAAAACTAATAGGGCCACTACTCCCTCGAAAGCTATCTACTGGGAGGCACGGAAAGCCTTCCTCAGGGTGGCTATTATTGCATTTATGGCTGAGAAAAGAGGCAAAAAAGGGAAAGGCTGGCTAAAATAGAGGTACAAATTAAGGAGCTGGACAAGAAAGCCTACTCAGATTCGTCAGACGTCAGATGCAAAAAGCTGTTCATGACAGCCAGGGAAGCAGTGAATTTAGTTTTTTTTTTTTTTGTTAATCTTTTTACACCTCCTTCCGTGGTTAGTGTAGGCTATCCTTCTCACCAACCCCCCCTCCCCCCAGCCCCGTCACCTGGCATCTCAGGGACTTACCTCAATCCTGGTGCTTTCTCCACAGCTTACCACCCATGGCAGGGGTTGGCAGCTTACCATCAATGAAATGGATTTGGTTTCCAGGAGAAGGCCCTGTAGTCCTGGTGCAGAGCCTGCAAGGGGTTAGTGTCATCCTGTACTGCACCACAGTCATTTTCCTCTGCTTTTCTTCTCCTGAAGGAATGGAAGTGGAATGCCATCCAGACATACCCAAGCATAGGACGTTGCCAGCTGCCATTCCTCTGCTCCCACATTGTGTTTCCTGGCTGCCTGTGCCCCTAGCCACCACTAGAGGTCAGACATGCACCAGGATCCACATCTCTCCCTCCCCAGAGGAAGAGAGCAGTCTGCCAGATCCTCAGTCCTCCTCTCCGCAGCCATCCCCCAGTGACCCGAGTCTGTTCCCGAACCCAGGTCACCAGTGTGGCGACAGGTAAGGCGCAGTGCCTCAACCCTCCACACCTCCAGGCTGGACAGTGAGTTTTGTGTTAACACTGGAAGAAAGTAAGTCCCTCTTCTCTGCACAGCAAAGGTTTTTCAAATGGGGGAACAAGCCAAGTCCCCTGCTGGCAAGGCTGCCAAGGGATAATAGGAGCTACAACACTAGCACAGCCATTAGGAATGAAAGGGGGTGCTTATAAATCAAATGGAGGAAATTCAACAGCAGTTTGTAAACTTCTGCACTACACTGAACAAGGAAAGTGTACCACAGGGGAAGAGGAAATGGGTAGGTTTCTAGACCAGCTCAACCTGCCACAACCCACTGTACAGCAGGTGGAGACTTTGGGGAAGCCCATAACATTGGCAGAGGTCAGTTCAGCTGTGGTGGAATTTGCAGAGGGCAAAGCAGCAGACCCAGATAGAGTGCCCATTGAATTTTATAGGGCCATTGGTGAGTCCTACCTGAAGGGGTTGCATCAGATGTTGGTAGAAGCAACGGAGAAGAGGGATATGCCAGAAGGGCACAACAAAACCACTATCACGGTACTGCACAAGGCAGGGAAGGACTCCAGAGAGTGCACAGCATATAGCCCTGTATCTTTGCTGAACTGTGACATTAAGATTATAGCCAAGATCCTAGCCACATGGCTAGAGGATATCTTCCCAAATTTAGTCCAGGAAGACCAGACAGGACTCACAAAGGGGCTGCACGGCTTTCACGATGTCAGAAGGCTCTTGAATGTTGTAGAATGGGGCAGTAGGCATCCAAAGTGGACCTTTGTGCTCTTCTTGGATGCTGTAAAAGCCTTCAATAGGGTGAAGTGGCATTATTTGCTTGAGGTGCTTGCTAGGTCTGGCCTGGGGAAATCATTCATTAAGATGGTAAAGATTCTTTATAAGGGACCAAAGGCGAACATCTTGGTAAATGGAGGGATATTAGGTGACTTTGCACTGTGAAGAGGGACTCGTCAGAAGTGTCTACTCTTGCCCCTTGTGTTTGCCCTAGCCACTGAATGTCTGGCAGAGTGGATCAGAGTAAGCCAGGTTCTGGTGGGCTTTGAGGGGGTGTAGGGGCAACTGCACAAAATTGCCCTCTATGCAAATGATGTGCTGCTCTTTCTGACGCAGCCGGGCAGGTCAATCCCCACAGTGACAAGATAATTGTACAGTCTGGAAGGTTTTCAGGGTACAAAATAAATGGGGAAATCAGAGCTGATGCAGGTGGGTGGAGGGCCACAAGTAAAATTCAGCTCTGGATACTGCAGAGTTACCACCCATGTCAAATATCTAGGCATCGGGGGGGGGGAACCTATCCTCACTTTACAAGCTCAATTATAAGCCCATACTGGTGAAATGTAAAGAAGACATGAACATGTGGCAATCCCTCTCCATCTCCTGACTGGGCAGGATAAATTTAATTAAGATGAACATCTTGCCAAGAATGTTATACCCAATCTAAATGCTACCAATGGGGCTGGTGGAAAAGGTCACTTAAAGATTGGAGAAGCAATGCTCAGACTCCTAGTGGAATTTAAAAAAGGCCTAGAACCAGCCTTTTGAGACTGAAAGGGAGAGTTCCGAAAGGGGTCTAAACTTCCCTGATATTGTAAGATATCAGTTAGCAAGAAATGTAAGGTACATTAGGGAATGGGCTATGGGACAGAAGGGGGGCTAGCTGGGTATGCCTAGAGAGTACAGTGGGGGAGGCCTGCTCTGTCCCAAAACCTGGGTTAGGAGGGCCTTAGGATACACAGAATAACTGAGGGGGCATGGGAGTTGGCAATCCACACAATCAAGTCATGAGGAAGCATGCAGAAGAAATTAGGGGACAGGAAAGTGAATTCCTTGCTGGTTCCAGTACATGCCAATCCTGAGTTCTTGCCCAGAATGGAGGATGGGAAGATTCCTTCCGTGGCAGGAGAGAGGGGGGTCCAATGCATGGGAGACCTGTTTGGGAGCAACATGCTGAGACCATTTCAAACCCTCAAGGATGAAATGGACATCCCTCAAACACATACGTTTAGATACATGGAGGTGAGGTGAGCCATACAAAAGTTGGGCAGGGAGAGGCCTACAGACTCCGCCGTGTACAACTAATTATGGTATCCAGAAGTGACCCAAGGGTCTACTCACCAAGGCATGTTCTAAGTTGAGTGATAAGTCCCCAGACCATTGCCTAAAAGTGAAACAGTGGGAAAGGGATATACAGTGTGGGTTACCGGACACAGCTTGGGGCACCATTTGTGAAACTTCCACGGCACTGACAATATGCAATCGTTATAAGGAGGCACAATACAGATTTATTAATAGGCTGCGCATGCTCACAGCACAGTGAGTAAGTTTAATGCAGGGGTGTCCCCAGTGTGTGGAAGATGCAGTGAGGAAAGGGGGACATACCTGCACGATATCTGGATCTGTCGGACACTGCAACCCCTCTGGGCAGAGGTAGAGAAGGAAATATCCCAGATAACAGGTGTCCAAATGAGAGAGGATGTGGTCTTAGTGCTATCTGTGGACTGAGGACCGGAAGGGAGAGGACTGGGATTCCCTACCCGAGGGTTATTAGAATTCTTTTATTAATGGCCAGGAAATGCATTCAGAATACTTGGGTCTTGATGCAGCAGCCAACACTAAAGATGTGTCATTCTCTCATACTGAGAACACAGCCTCTAGAGAGACTAACTTATGAAATGAGGGGTCGGACTGAGAAATCTGAGAGACAATGGGGACCGTACATTAACTCAAGATCGCCACAGGAGACAACACTCAAGATCTCCACAGCAGACAACGCTGCTGTACACAGGGTACGCCTTTTTTTTCAATAGAAATTTTATTAAATTTATAAAACAAGTATACAAGATGTGAACAGTGTAGCATACCATATTCACAAACAGTTACTAAAACATAGCATAGAAACTGAAATGTATATATTAGAATCACAGGGGTAAAAACTGTAAGACAGTCAGTAGAATAGACTATCTAGGCTTCTTTAGTACTATTTGTAAAACAAAACGGGAGCCATCTATCAATGTAGTTGTATCTTTAATAAAGTGGATTGTGTTTTGTCAGACACATTCAAATTGCCTTAAATGAGAGGAAATTCTTTCACTATTTGCCCCTGTACTCAGATTGCTATACCATTTTTTGTAAGATGGAATTTGAGATGTGTTCCATTTCATTAAAAGGAGCCTTTTGAGGGATAAGGATGCTACCAGTATCCAGTAAATGTGATTCTTCTCTAGCTTTCTCAACATGGAGGAGATTCCAGTAACAAAAAATAAGGGTGAAAAGGGTATTTAACCATTAACTATCTTTTCACATGTTTTGTGGACTTTGTTCTAAATCTGTGCTACGTGTGGGCAGCTCCAAAGCATGTATTAAAGAGCAGCATTGGGAGCTTGACATCTCCAACAATCTCCATTTCAACATGGGGTACACCTAATGAAGTCGCCCCAGTACACCCATCTAGATAGCAACAAGGAGGACAAAGAGACGAGAGTATTTCAAGAAAGCGGTTTTATTAGACAACCTTGACAATGGATCTGGAGTTGTTTGTTGTTCTGCTGCTTGTCAGGTTCCAGTTGAACCAACCAACAGGTAAACAGTGTGTTCTCATGTGGTTTATGAGTCTGCACCATCCTGTTTTTAAAGCTATGAATTATATAGAAACAATCAGCAAAGGGTGATGTAACAGTTCTAGAAATGTTAACCAGTTATGCTGGCATCTATGTGGGATGATTGCTAATTTATACCACTGTCTATGGGACTGCAAACATATTCAAGACTGGTGAAGACAAAGGAACTAAATACTGGCTGAGGCAGACCTGGACATCGTGGAAATCATGGAGACGTGGGGTCATGAGGGCCAGAACTGGGACATGGCAATACCAGGGCATATACTCAATAGGAAAGACAGGGTGGATGGGGAGGTTGCCTTATATGTGAGGGAAAGCATTAAGGCTATGGAACTGCAGGGTAAGTGGGGTGGGGCGGAGGCTTTATGGGTATCACTGAACATACAGAAAGGGGCGGTATTGTGTAATGGGGTGATATACAGGCCACCAGCACAACAGGAAGCGGTAGAAAAGGAAATGATGGAGGAGATCCAGAGGATGGCAAACAGAGGGGAGGTGTTGCTGATGGGGGATTTCAACTTGCCAGACATAGATTGGGGCACCCCATCAGCAGCATTCGCCAGTATCAGGAAGATTGTGGGCTCCCTGCAGAGGGTGCTCGTGAAACAGCTAGTGAAGGAACTGATGAGGGAGGGGGCGATCCTTGATGTGCTTCTGACAAATGGGGAAAGGGTGGGAGAGATATCCATAGGGGAGAACCTGGGGACGAGTGACCACAGCACTGTTTGGTTCGTGGTAAGAAAGTCTGTGGAGGTCCATCGGCCAAGAGTGAAGGTGCTGGACTTTAGGCATGCAGACTTCCAGAAAGTGGGAGAAAGTGCTCATCAAGCATTAGCAGGGATAGGGAAACTAAGAGGGTGGAGGAAATGTGGGGCCAAATGAGAGGGTCATTAGTGGAGGCCACTAGCCTCTGTGTCAGGAGGGTAAATAAAAATAGAAAAGAGGAAGCCACTTTGGTTCAATAAAGAGGTGGCAGAGAAGGTCTGGGCTAAGAGGAAGGTGTTTAGAAGGTGTAAAGGGACACAGAGGGAGGAGGATAGGGCTATATACCAGGAGAAGCAGAGGGAAACAGGTAGGGAGGTCAGGAGGGCTAAGGCAAGAACAGAAGAGAAAATAGCTAGCGTAGTCAAGGGGGGACTTTCTTCCAGTATGTGAGCAAGAGGAGAAAGTCAAGGGGATGGATAATCAGGTTGAAAAACAGAGGAGAGGAGTTGGTAGAAGATGATCGTGGGAAGGTGGAAATACTCAATAGCTACTTCTGCTCTGTGTTCACGGTTCAGACAGAAGGGGACATTCAGAAAACCAGGGAATATGAGATGGTGGTGGGGGGAGGTATTGACTCCAGTCCATTCCAGGTGGAGGAGGTCCTGAAGGAACTAGAGGGATTGAGAGTGGACAAGGTGATGGGGCCAGATGGGGTGCACCCCAGGGTGCTTGCAGAACCTCTGACCAATGTCTTAAATAGATCCTTTTGAGTCAGGGGAGATCTTTGATGAGTGAGAAGGGTGGATGTTGCCCCCCTTCATAAAAGGGGGACAAGGAGGAGCCAGGCAATTATAGGCCAGTGAGCTTGATATCGGTGGTGGGAAAGCTCATGGAGAAACTGCTCTAAAAGAGAATCACTAGCTACCTGGAGACCAGTGACCTTCAGGATCAGCAGTAGCATGGGTTCACTGAGGGAAGACCATGTCAAATGAACTTAATAGAGTTCTTTGACTGGGTCACCCGGGTTCTGGACCAGGGAGGATCTGTACATGTTGCATATCTGGACTTCAAAAAGGCATTTGATTCTGTGCCACACATGAGACTATTGCACAAAATGAGTTGCCTTGGGCTGGGGCTGTTTGTGGTTAGGTGGGTACAAAACTGGCTGGAGGGCAGAAAGCAGAGGGTAATTGTCAATGGAGCACCTTCAGGGGAGGGTATAGTCACCAGTGGAATACCTCAGGGGTCAGTGCTGGGGCCGCTCCTTTTCAATATATTTATAGGGGACATAGCGGCGGGGCTAGAGGGAAGAGTGTCTCTATTCACAGATGACCCAAAGGGCTGCAATAGAGTAGATATGCTTGGGGAGGTTGAGCACATGTGCAGGGATTTGGAGAAGCTGGAGCAATGGTCCAGGGAATGGCAATTGGCCTTCAACACAAAGAAATGTAAAATCATGCACTTAGGCAAAAATAACCAAAGCGCAGCATACAGTGTTGGGGGGGCATACCCTAGAGGTTACTGAGATGAAAAAGGAATTTGGCATAATTATTTCATGGGACCTGAAAGTGGCAAAGCAATGTGAGAAGGCAGTGGTGAGGGCCAGTAAGATGCTGGGTTGTAGTGGCTGGGGTATAACTAGCAGGAGGAGGGAGGTTATAATACCCTTGTACAGGCAGCTTGTCAGGTCCCACCTCGAGTATGGAGTCCAGTTCTGGAGGCCATACCTCAAAAAGGATGTGAATAGGATTGAGCACATCCAGAGGCAGGCTACAAAAATGGTAGGTGGTCTCAGGCATCTGTCATACGAGGAAAGGCTAGGGGACCTCGGCATGTACTCACTTGAACAAAGGAGGGGAAGGGGGGGCATGTCTGAGACATTCAAGTACATTAGGGGTATAAACAGGATGCCAGTAGAGGGTATCTTCCAGCTAAGGGAACAATCAAAACAAGGGGCACAATTTATAAATAGTAGGGGAGGTCTAGGGGAACATGGGAAGTACTATTGGAGGCACAATTTACAAATAGTAGGGGGGGTGGAGGTTCAGGGGGAACATCGGGAAGTACTATTTTACAGAGAGGGTGGTGGACACCTGGAACAGGCTCCCAAGAGAGGTGGTGGAGGCAGGGGGCTGTTGGTTCCGGGGAGGAGGGACAGGCAGAAGGCAACAGCAAAGTCCTTGAAGCTTGCTAAGCATACTAGGCAGACTGGGTGAGCCTGGTGGGCCTTTTCTGCCGACACATTCAGTGTTTCTATGTAAATTCACTATTACAAATTAACATTTCCTTATGTAACCCCCCTGCAAATGGGGGTTCCCAAAAGACTTCCAGGAGCTTGCTTGAATGCTCCAAGCCTGAATGGTGTTTGGCATTTAAGCCATTTATCAGTGAGTGTTTTTAGAGCCTCTGGTACTGTCTCTTTAAGAGCTGTCTGCTTGCAGACATAATTAGTTTGTATGGGGGACTGTGTGCTTCTCTGAGTACCACTCGAGCTGCTGCCAATTCATCATTTTGCAGTCACTAGGAGTGCAAAGGGAACCTATCTGAAAGATGTAACTGTTTGCCAGAAATTATTTAGAGTAATAATGAAATTACAGTTTGTCTAACCGCTTTCTTTGCAGTCAGAACTGTGTCTGCTAGTTCCCCATTCTAGATTTGAACTGCTGAACTGGACCAATCAGTGTGGGGTAAGCTAGCTCTAAAATGGTGCCTTGGACCTAATCAGAACTTGGACTCATAATCTGAGCCAGCCACAAGAGGATTGTATAGGCAGTGACTCTGGAGATGTAGTTTAGACTTCAGTGCCTTTTTGGACCAACAGCAGCAGTCTATTGTGAGTGACAGCCAATCCAGTCAAGAACTGGAGGAACTCAAAGGAAGTGCCCGGTTTTGTCGGGTTGGAGTTTCAGTTGAGCTTTGGCAGTGAAGAAGGAAGGAGCCCTGTGCTTTTCAGTGTGCAGTTTTAGTCAAAACGTGTGTAAGGCCCAAGTTCCGGTCTGCAGCTTGTGTAACAGCTTGTTAGGACTGAATCTGTCCTGTGAAAAAGAATCAAAGGATCTCTGAAGAGTAGAAACCAGGCTCACCCTGTAGAAGACTGGAAGAATTGCTGAAAATTGCACTCGGTCTGTCAGGAACTGAATCTGCTGTGTGTTCTCCCGGTATTGTAGTAATTGCGATCGGGATACAGATGCAGCCTGCCTGGTATAGTGCTTTCTTTTATATGGATGTGTGAAGAGGTTTGTGTACCTTCAAGTGAGTCCTCATGATATTGAAGGACCCTATCTTATTTGGAGGTCGTGAGTACTAATTCAGGGTCGCTCCCTGTTGAATTGCCACATTAAATCCAAATGGAATTACTGTACTGCTGACTGTTTAATTCTCCTTTTCTCTCTGTGAAAGGGCCCCTACCAGCTGCCACTGTTTGGACTAGCCACTGGGGCTTGGGTACCCAGGGACAGTAACTGATAGGGATGAGGCCTGTGCACAGAGCCATGGAATAGATTATTAGGTGATAAAGCTAATTAACCTGATTTCCCCTGTCCTTGTTATATCCCCTAAATAAATCAGAGCTGCTTGTTTCAGCAAAGTTATACTGCCTGAGGTATTTGTCTATGTTAAAGTACTGTACTGTGATTGTTGCACTGTATCTCATTTCACAGGAGGTCCCAGTGCCGGAACCAGACCTGGGGGTAAGTGTATACTGTGAAGGTAATTCTGATATATCGTGTGGGCCACTAGTGGGAAGAAAGGGGGGTTGCAGTGTCCCAGAGGGGCTGTGACCAAGTTAGTTTAACTATTGCAAACCCTGACCTCTGGGTGGAGGCACCCGCCATTGGATCCAGGCCCCTCAACCTGTTAGTGGCAAATCAGGCAGGGGTAGTAGCCCCTTGGATAGCGCCATCTAGGGGTTACACTTACATGTGAAATGTTATTTGGGGAAATGACAGGTCTAAACATTAATAAAACACAAAAAAAGATAGTTACAATAGCATCTATAATAACCAAAAGAATGATTCTGGAACAGTAGAATGCCCCAAAAATTGGACACTTTGAACAAATTAAATGGTGGTATTTGTTCTGGGAGGCTACATCATTTGAAAGAAAATGTAGAACAGGTCCTCCCTCAGTTCCCTTTTAAATGTCTGTTGGTATTAGTTAATCATTGATTTATATTAGGGGAGAGTTCTCCAACCGGGGAATCAGAACCGTGGTCAGAAATACTAGACACAAAGGATGAACTAGAAGCTCCACGGAAAGAAACTGAAGCAATGCTGCCACCACTAATTTCTATAGAAATGGTTGATTTTTATGAGTTAATTACCCAACCTTCAAGACAGTTATCTAAAATTATATTTATGTTTTTTTCCCTTTATCTTAGAAAATTAATAATGCAAATAGGAAGACGTTGATGTTGTAAGTGTAGTGGAACTGTGTATGAACTAATGATTTAAACAATAAAAATTGTTAAAAAGGTTCTACAAATGTTAAGATTAATTAGAAAAAAAAAACATGTACTGTCTGTGGATGGACTATGTGTGATGTTTTTAATGAACTGTTTGATGTTTCTTAACAAAAGAAAAACTTTAATAAAAAGAATTAAAAAAAAAAGGAATGACAAAATGTAATGGATGTATTTTATGATGAGTTGAAAGAATAGATCATGGATATGATGAAGAAATTGAGGTTCACAGGTGCCAGCAGTGACTGCAGCCACATCCAAAGAGGTTCCCTTATGCCTGGGGCACAACTGCTACTCGTAACTCTGAGGAGGCCAGGTTCGGTGATGCCCCAGCTTTGACAAACTCATTTTCACCTAGGTGGCCGTTTTCTACCAGGTTAAGCAACGGATGGTTCGGACCTCATACAGGTTATTGGAAGTAAATAAATAAGCTTCTCTATCCACCTCTCTCTGGTTGGAAATTACATAATACCCAGCAGCTATGACGAATCCAGTAGGTAACACGGAATGACACAGAATCCGCTGTGTACCCGTTTGTGTCCATGCAGTATTCTCAGCAGAGCCCTAGGGAAGCAATCACAGATGCAGAAATATAAAGACAAACAGGGAAGGAACATTAGTAAAACGGCTGTAATTTCATTAAGGGATTCTGATGACATCATAAACCACAAGAGCCCAAGATGGAATTATAGACCTTGCCACAAACGGTTTCTTACTGAAACTTCAGTTGCACAGGCCATCCCGTGGCTGTTGCACCCATGAAACCGGTGACCCAGGAACAAGCCTGGGTCATTCCAAAAGCCAGAGGGCAGGAGAAGGCTCAGGTGTCCCAGAGGGTGCCTACCTTCTTCAGGGAGGGAGTCTGCCTCACTTCACTGCTGTAGCACCGCCTGAGTGATCGGGGGTGGCATCGCTAGTGGAGAAGCGGCGGAGGGGGGATGTTGGATGGTTCTGTGGGAGCAGATTTACACTCTGGAGCCCTAGCTGCCACTATCCGAGGGGGAAGGGGAGAAAACATGGCTGGAAAACACCAACAGATTGGCATGAAATGCTTCACCCCAAACTTGATGCATTTTACAGGAATAAGAAAAGCATCCTGCCTCCTGCTAGCAGAGAGAGCCTCTCAAAGATGATACTCCTCAGGATACGTCTGGAAATGAGCTGATTCCAGCTTAGTTGTCTCTCCTTGTAAATCAATTTAATTTTTTTCAACACGACTGATGTTTATGCTCCCACCGGTCAGTCCCATCTGACCGACACCCCCCCCAGCCCCGTCCCCCGGAATCACTGTCTCTTACCTTGCCCGGCCTGGGAGCACCCAGAGGCCCCAGGAGTAGGCACACATGCGCCAACGGCCCCGGTTACAACCTCCTTCCCCCCCTCATGGCCTATTGCCTAGGCACCCTCTGAGCCAATGCTTCCCCCAGCCTTCACTCCTCCACTGGGGGTTGCCATCAGCCGAGGGATACCGCACTACCTCCCCCAGAGAGGAGAGCTTGCCTGCCGGCAACTCTATCCAGCTCCACCCTCCCCCCCGTGCCGACCTCCGATGGCCCAGGCTCATTCCCGAACCCGGGTTGCCGGCATGGGTAGAGGTAAGGTGCCAGCGCCTCAACCCTCTACGCCACTGGGCCGGCCTTGTAAAACATTTTAAATACATAAATAACAAAGCAGCTGATGCTCTCAGGCCCCCTGCTTGCACCTGGACTACACTGCCTGAAACAGACACAGAAGGGTGGAGTGATATCGACAAAGAGCAAGCAGAAAAGAGACCTATGAGTAATCATATCAGATGACCTAAAGGTGGACAAGCAGTGAGGCAAGGCACTTGGAAGGGCTAGTGGGATTCTGGGGCGCATAGGAAGAGGTATCACCAGTAGGAAAAGGGAGGTGGTGCTGCACCTATATAGATCACAGGTAAGACCTCACCTTGAGTACTGTGTACAGTTCTGGAGAACACATCTCAGGAAGGACATCGACAGCATGGAGGCAGTCCAGAGGAGGGCTACCTACCAAAATGGTGCAGGGTCTACACGAAAAGTCCTATGAGGAAAGGCGAAAGGAGCTAAATATGTACACATTGGGGGGGGGGATATGATAGAGCATTTAAATAGCTCACAGGGATAGAAAAGGTACAGGAGGGATGTATTTTTCAGAAAAAGGTTCTCTAGAACAAGGGGGCATGCTATGAAGCTGGGGGATTCAGGAGGAATGTGACTGGGTGGACCCAGCAACCCTTATCTGCTGTCACATTCTATGTTTCTATGTTTCACTGATCAAAAAGGCCAGCCCCACTCCACAGTAGTGAAGATGTCAGAATATTCAGTGTCAGCTCATTTTACAAACTGCTTGGATGATCACGGAGTTACAACTGGATGGACAACGGACATAGTTTGATCAGGATTTTTCTGATTTGCTCACAGAGACATGTAGGGCGGTTTGTGATATAATCAGACAGGCCAAGGAAAAGAACATCAAAATAACAACTTAATTGTCCAGGCAGGCTTAAACTGTTTTCAGAGACCGGTGTTTAGTTCTTTGGTTCTCTTCAGGAGGCAGCCCCCACCCTTGGAAAATGGGTCTCAGCTGTCCTGATTTGGACATGGCAGGGCTTGAATGTAATCTCTCCCTCATGGCATGGCACAGGGCAGGAAGACTGAGGACAGCTAATCTGTCTGCTAGTACACTGCTGCTGCATCTTTGATCAGATGTACAGAAAATCCTAGACAAGGAACTGAGAGCCCTAAACAGCACTATAGCAGCAGAAGAGATCAAAGCAACAGGTACCTAGAGTATTGAGTTCAGTACTGGTGCCTACACCTCAAAAAGGACATTAACCTGCTGGAGAAGATCCAGAGGAGGGCTACAAAGATGATAGCAGGTCAGCAGGGTAAGGCATACAAGGAGATGTTGAGGGCACTGAACATGTACTCCCTTGAAGACAGGAGAGAGAGAGAGGGAGAGAAAAGAGAAGAGAGAGAGAGAGAGAGAGAATGTTTGGGACCTTCAAGTATTTGAAAGGGATAAATAAAGTTGATAAGGAGATTCTCTTTAAGCTGAGTGGCAACCATAACACGAGGGGGCACAGTCTTAAGATGGAGGGTGGGAGGTTTAAGAGGGAGGTCAGGAAGATCTTCACAGAAAGGGTGGTGGACACTTGGAATGGGCTGCCTGAAGAGGTCATCTCGTTGAAGACAGTGGAAAGCTTTAAGAGAGGCTGGGATAGGCATGGGGGAAGGTAAGGATCATGGGTAGGGAGGATGGGAGGAGTGGGGAGGGAGGGAGGGAGGGAGGAGGGCAGGGACATTAGCTCAAGCTATGGACCCTGCAATATGAGCAGACTTGATAGACCAAATGGCATTCTTTTGCTGTCTTCTTCATATGTTCATATGTACCTCAGCACAGAAACCCTGAACAGAGGTCGGACTCACCAACAGAATTCTATTTTCTGCAGCGGTACTACATTTCTTTCTCCTGCCTTCTTCTTATCATTCCCCTGCATGAGGACGTTAGTCGACCAGTGCCCACGTTTCATCACCAAATGGCCATTATAATATAAAAAAATTATCAGAAAGGTGCTGCCCATAGACTATAATGGAGCACATCCCCGCACTCTCCCTAGCATCACGTCATAACTTAGCAGAGCGTGGGGCAGGGCATGGGCGGCACCAGAAACCGGGAAGTCCTTGGAACACAGTTTTCCTAACTTTACGAGGGTTATTACTTTGTCACAAATTAATTATTTGGGGCAATTTCCATATTACTAGCAGTCCCATGAGGTAAGGCACCTATATATCAGGTGCAGGGGCTGAGGCTATTAAGTCTCTTTAATCTCTCCCCATATGTCTTCTGCTGCAAGCCCCGTGCCATTTTAGTTGCCCTTCTCTGAACCGCCTCCACCCTGTTCATGTTCTTCCAAAGATGCAGCCTCCAAAACTGTACACAGTACTCCAATTGAGGCCTTACTAATGTTTTGTACAGTAGCATTACCACCTCATTTCTTCTACTAGTAATAACCCTTCCTATACATCCCAGCATACCACTGGCCCTCCCCACAGCCTTCATCTGAGATGAGTATTCCCAAATCCCTTTCCTCCTTGGTGACCATTAGTACCACCCCCCTGCATCCTGTAGCTTTCCCAAGGGTTCCTGCACCCAAGGTGCATGACTTTGCACTTCTTCCCATTGAATCTTAGTTGCCACACTTTGGACCATTTCTCCAACTTTCCTAGGTTCCTCATTTTCTCCACCCCATCTGAAGTGTCCAGCCTGTTGCACATCTTGGTGTCACCTGCAAATAGGCAAACCTTTCCCTCCAGCCCTTCTGCAATGTCACTGATGAAGACATTGAAAAGGACTGGGCCAAGGACTAATCCTTGTGGTACCCCACTGGTCACCCCCTCTCCTCAGACTGGACCCCATTTACCACCACCCTCTGCTTTCTGTCCACTAACATATTCTTAGCCCAGTTTACCACCTTGTGGCCCACTCCTTGGCTCCCCAGCTTGTTTACCAGTCTTTCATGTGGAACATTGTCAAAAGCCTTGCTCAAATCAGAGTAGGTCACATCCACCGCTCCTCCCTGATCCACCTCCCTTGTCACCCAGTCAAAAAAATCCATCAGATTTGTTTGACACGACCTTCTTGTTGTAAATCCATGTTGCCTCAGATCCTGTGCTCTACTGGATTCCAGGTGTTCCACCATCCTTTCTTTAAGCAGCGCATCCATAATCTTCCCCACTACCAAGGTGAAACTGACTGGTTTATAATAACCATCCTCTTCCTTGCTTCCACTTTTATGAAGAGGGACTACATATGCCCTCTTCCAGTCCTCTGGAACCACTCATGTATCAAGTGACTCACTAAACAGGGCTGCCAGTGGTGCTGCCAGCACACACACACACACACACACACACACACACACACACACACACACACACACACACACACACACACACACACACACACACACCCATAGTTCTTTTAATATCCTAGGATGTATGCCATCTGGCCCCATTGCTTTGTATTCATAAGGTGAAAAAAATGGGCAGACTGGATGGGCCTTCCTACGTTTGTCCACCTTCAGTTTTGTGAGTTCCTGTAGGACTCTCTTCTGTGAATGGACCGATGTTCAACCCCCCCACCACCCTTTTCTGATACCTATATGTGGTCCTTCTCCCTCCCCTTTTTCTATGAATACTGAACAGAACTATTTGTTCAATATTGCTGCTTTTTCTAGGTCTCCCTCCACTCACTCCCCCTTCCCCCCTGAGCCTTATGATCCCGTGTCTGGTCTTCCTTCTTTCACTGATGAATCTATAGAACGTCTTGTCCCCTTTCTTGACTGTCCGTGCTATTCTTTCTCCTGTCTGTGCCTTTGCACTCCTAACTGCTTTCCCTGCCTCACTCTGACTATTTAGATACACTACCCTGTTTTCTTCTTCCCTCTGTGTCCCCTTCTATTTTCTGAAAGCCAACTTTTTGGCACTTAGTTTCTCCGCCACATCCCGCGAGAACCACAGTGATTTTACCTTCTCTTGCCCTTACTTCTCTGCCCAATGCACTGGTTTGTCACCTCCTGTGTGGCTCCTTTAAGATGTGCCCACTGTTCTTTAAACCCCCCCCCCACCGACTTCCTTCCTTGCCAAGGCTTCTTTGATACATATCCCCATCCTAGCAAAGTCCGCCCTCCTGAAATATAAGACCCTCACCTTTGTGTGGCTTGCCTGCGACACTGTACTTGTGTTAAACCAGACTGTGTGGTGGTCACTGGCCCCTAGGTACCCTTCCACCTTGACTTTTGTGATTCTATCCCCATTGGTCAGTACTAGATCTAGGATGGCACTGTCCCTGGTGGGATCTTGCACTAACTGCCTGAGGCCTGCCCCCTGCAAGGATTCCGGAATGTCTCAGATCCTGGCTTATTTTGTGGTAAGAGATGTGTACTATGTTCGCTTATTTTGTTGTAAGAGATGGGTACTATGTTCGTTTATTTTGTTGTAAGAGATGGGTGCTATGTTTGTTTATTTTGGTGTAAAGAGATGTGTACTATGTTCGTTTATTTTGTTGTAAGAGATGGGTACTATGTTCGTTTATTTTGTTATAAGAGATGGGTGCTATGTTTGTTTATTTTGTTTTAAGAGATGGGTGCTATGTTTGTTTATCTTGCTGTAAAAGATGGGTACTGTGTTTGTTTATTTTGTTGCAAGAAATGGGTGCTATGTTTGTTTATTTTGTTGTAAGAGATGGGTGCTGTGTTCGTTTATTTTGTTGTAAGAGATGGGTGCTGTGTTTGTTTATTTTGTTGTAAAGAGATGGGTACTATGTTTGTTTATTTTGTTGTAAGAGATGGGTGCTGTGTTCATTTATTTTATTGTAAGAGATGGGTGCTATGTTTGTTTATTTTGTTGTAACAGATGGGTGCTGTGTTCATTTATTTTGTTGTAAGAGATGGGTACTATGTTTGTTTATTTTGTTGTAAGAGATGGGTACTATGTTTATTTTGTTGTAAGAGATGGGTGCTATGTTTGTTTATTTTGTTGTAAAAAGATGGGTACTATGTTTGTTTATTTTGTTGTAAGAGATGGGTGCTATGCTTGTTTATTTTGTTGTAACAGATGGGTGCTGTGTTTGTTTATTTTGTTGTAAGAGATGGGTGCTATGTTTGTTTATTTTGTTGTAAAGAGATGGGTACTATGTTTGTTTATTTTGTTGTAAGAGATGGGTGCTATGCTTGTTTATTTTCTTGTAACAGATGGGTGCTATGTTTGTTTATTTTGTTGTAAGAGATGGATGTTGAATGGTCGCAGCCACAGCCTGGGGCCAAGCACATTGGTGTTTTCCAAGAATTTCTCTGTGCCATGTAAGGAACAGAGTGGCAGAGGAATGCAGAGCATTATTTATTATTTATAGAAAATTCCGCAGAACAGGAAGGTTCATCCTGGGGTGCGTGGCCAGCATCCAAGCTTACAGCAGCTTCTCAGCAGAGCTCCGGCATCAGCAGCCTAATTTTATAAATTTAAGGAACTATACGTTGCAACGGAAGAAGCAAACTATAAAATCTGAAACCAGACATTCTACTGAATCTGATGATCTAAGTCTTTTCATAATCCTGGCCAAAGTCTGGGAGAAACGGGCAGAACTAATAAAGCGGCTGCGAGCGGGGAAGGCATCCATGCAAAGGATTCAAAGCCGGGTACCAGCAAGGACTCTAGCGCGGGGATTGGGGATGAGCCCTCCTCTCAACCATCTAACGCGGCACTTTTAAAAGCAATCCAGAAGTAGACCAGAAAATGGAGGATTTCACTACCCAATTTAAAATTCTGGACACTAAAGTTAATGTGCTGGAGGAGGAGGAGACAAAAACAGCAGTGAAATCGGCGACTACAGCACTGACAGTTACAGCAGGATTAATGAAGTAAAATACAGTGCTGTGGAGGAGACTAGAAAATCTAGAGAATTTGTCTAACGCGACCCTTTGTGAGGATACTGGGTTTACTCGAAGGTGTGGAAGCAGAGGATTGTGTAGGCCTTTTGAATACATTCTTTCTAGAAACTGTGCAAGTACAAGAGGAACTCTCGGTGGTTGAGGCTTAGAATTACTCCTCGTGGTGCAAAAGGCCTTTAGCTACTAACCATCTCCGCCTCATACCCTTTTAGTGGTGTTGGGGTCGGTAAACAATAAAGACATAGTAATTGTACAAGCTAAGTGCAAGGGTCCAGTGGAATGGGAAGGACAGAAAGTGCATATTAGTCCTGACTTCAGTTATGCCACTAGGCAATGCAGGAAAAGTTTTGATGGCATATGGGCTCAACTAAGGCAGTTGGGAGTGCAACATGTGTTACTGGTCCCTGCAAGTTTGAGGATCTTTTATGGAGGAAAATCATACCAATTTGCCAATCCTGGAGATGCCAGCAAACTACTGGGTCATATTGAGAAAGAATTTCAAACAACTGAAGATAATTCAGAGTGATTCTGGGGACAGTGAGTAAATGCATCGTGATGTAGTGTTCTACAGCAATTTGAATTAAAAGAACACAGTGAACTGTTATCCATCACTATCTATAGCTACAAAACATCATTTTGTTTGGGACTCTGGAACTTAACAAGTGGTTGGTGGGACATAGCTATGAGGGATGGGAGGTTGGGGATCACTGTTATAAATAAATAAAATGGCGATTTCATAGATGGAGCAGGGCCTGCAGTTCAGAGACTTTGCCGTCTTTTCTGAGAGATGTGATTTGGCACCATTGATTTCTCGAGTGGGCGCCAGGTAGTAAATGTCATGAGGCAACCAAAGTTTTAATGCACGATATGAATATTTCAGTTTCGGTTTATCTACATTTAAAATGCTTAAGATGTTTTAATATGTTGTAAAAGTGTTAATACTGCAAATGTAATGGGCTGTTGGGGCTGATGGGAGCAACCCTGGTCTTTAGATTTAAACAAACATTCTAGTATGGGGACGACTCAACCCAACAGACATGGTGTCCGATGTTGTTATTATTGCATATGATGTGCCGGTGAATCCCTGCTCATGGCAGCAATGGCCAGTTTTATAACTGTTTTAATATTTGTTTGTGTATTCCCCCTGTGTAGTACCAAGTTCTATTCTTGTATGTTTTTTTTGTCCAGGCCGGGCCTGAAAAGGGACCTTTGGTCCAGTGCCTTTACCCGGTTAACAAAGAATAAATGAAAAAAAAAAAGTTACAGGGGCTTATTGACTCCTTACTGTAATACTGATGTCAAGCATTAACTGCAATGCCTATTTTGATGCTGTAAGCCTACCTATGAGGGTAGTGTTCTGTGTATCGTATTCAGTAAATCAAATAAAAATAAAGTACAAAAAAAAGGGGGGGGGGTTCATCCTCAGTTGGATAACAGCACTGCAGCACCCAGCATGCTCTCCAGTCTCACGCTGCAGCACTATAGCTCCCACTGAGCTCCAGACTCTGATAATCAGACTGCAGCACCCAGCTTCTCCCAGTGCACTTCCCCATCTGATATAAACACTGCAGCACCCAGCTTCTCCCAGTATACTCCTCCATCCATCTGATATAAGCACTGTAGCACCCAGCTTCTCCCAGTATACTCCTCCATCCATCTGATATAAGCACTGTAGCACTCAGCTTCTCCCAGTATACTCCTCTATCTGATATAAGCACTGAATCACCCAGCTTCTCCCAGTATACTCCTCCATCCATCTGATATAAGCACTGTTGCACCCAGCTTCTCCCAGTACACTCCCCCATCTGATATAAGCACTGTAGCACCCAGCTTCTCCCAGTATACTCCTCTATCTGATATAAGCACTGTAGCACCCAGCTTCTCCCAGTACACTCCCCATCTGATATAAACACTGCAGCACCCAGCTTCTCCCAGTATACTCCTCCATCCATCTGATATAAGCACTGTAGCACCCAGCTTCTCCCATTATACTCCTCCATCCATCTGATATAATCACTGTAGCACCCAGCTTCTCCCAGTATACTCCTCTATCTGATATAAGCACTGTAGCACCCAGCTTCTCCCAGTATACTCCTCCATCCATCTGATATAAGCACTGTAGCACCCAGCTTCTCCCAGTACACTCCCCCATCTGATATAAGCACTGTAGCACCCAGCTTCTCATAGTATACTCCTCTATCTGATATAAGCACTGTAGCACCCAGCTTCTCCCAGTACACTCCCCATCTGATATAAGCACTGTAGCGCCCAGCTTCTCCCAATACACTCCCCATCTGATATAAGCACTGCAGCACCCAGCTTCTACCAGTGCACTCCCCCATCTGATATAAGCATTGTAGCGCCTAGCTTCTCCCAGTGCCCTCCCCCATCTGATATAAGCACTGTAGCGCCCAGCTTCTCCCGGTACACTCCCCATCTGATACAAGCACTGTAGCACCCAGCTTCTCGCAGTACACTCTCATCTGATATAAGTACTGTAGCACCCAGCTTCTCCCAGTGCACTCCCCCATCTGATATAAGCACTGTAGCACCCAGCTTCTCCCAGTGCCCTCCCCCATCTGATATAAGCACTGTAGCGCCCAGCTTCTCCCAGTACACTCCCCCATCTGATATAAGTACTGTAGCACCCAGCTTCTCCCAGTGCACTCCCCCATCTGATATAAGCACTGTAGCACCCAGCTTCTCCCAGTGCCCTCCCCCATCTGATATAAGCACTGTAGCGCCCAGCTTCTCCCGGTACACTCCCCATCTGATACAAGCACTGTAGCGCCCAGCTTCTCCCAGTACACTCCCCATCTGATATAAGCACTGTAGCACCCAGCTTCTCCCAGTACACTCCCTCATCTGATATAAGCACTGTAGCACCCAGCTTCTCCCAGTGCCCTCCCCCATCTGATATAAGCACTGTAGCGCCCAGCTTCTCCCAGAACACTCCCCATCTGATATAAGCACTGTTGGACCCAGCTTCTCCCAGTACACTCCAAATCTCATATAAGCACTGTAGCACCCAGCTTCTCCCAGTACACTCCCCCATCTGATATAAGCACTGTAGCACCCAGCTTCTCCCAGTGCCCTCCCCCATCTGATATAAGCACTGTAGCGCCCAGCTTCTCCCAGAACACTCCCCCATCTGATATAAGCACTGCAGCACCCAGCTTCTCCCAGTACACTCCAAATCTCATATAAGTACTGTAGCACCCAGCTTCTCCCAGTACACTCCCCCATCTGATATAAGCACTGTAGCGCCCAGCTTCTCCCAGAACACTCCCCATCTGATATAAGCACTGTTGGACCCAGCTTCTCCCAGTACACTCCAAATCTCATATAAGCACTGTAGCACCCAGCTTCTCCCAGTACACTCTCATCTGATATAAGCACTGTAGCACCCAGCTTCCCAGTGCCCTCCCCATCTGATATAAGCACTGTAGCCCAGCTTCCCAGTACACTCCAAATCTCATATAAGTACTGTAGCACCCAGCTCTCCCAGTACACTCCCATCTGATATAAGCACTGTAGCGCCCAGCTTCTCCCAGTACACTCCCATCTGATATAAGCACTGTAGCGCCCAGCTTTCCCAGAACACTCCCATCTGATATAAGCACTGTTGGACCCAGCTTCTCCCAGTACACTCCAAATCTCATATAAGCACTGTAGCACCCAGCTTCTCCCAGTACACTCCCCATCTGATATAAGCACTGTAGCACCCAGCTTCTCCCAGTGCCTCCCATCTGATATAAGCACTGTAGCGCCCAGCTTCTCCCAGCACCCAAATCTCATATAAGTACTGTAGCACCCAGCTTCTCCCAGTACACTCCCTCATCTGATATAAGCACTGTAGCGCCCAGCTTCTCCCGGTACACTCCCCATCTGATATAAGCACTGCAGCACCCAGCTTCTCCCAGTACACTCCAAATCTCATATAAGTACTGTAGCACCCAGCTTCTCCCAGTACACTCCCCCATCTGATATAAGCACTGTAGCGCCCAGCTTCTCCCAGTACACTCCCCATCTGATATAAGCACTGTAGAGCCCTGCTTCTCCCAGTGCACTCCCCCATCTGATATAAGCACTGTAGCGCCCAGCTTCTCCCAGTGCACTCCCCCATCTCATATAAGCACTGTAGCACCCAGCTTCTCCCAGTACACTCCCCATCTGATATGAGCACTGTAGCACCCAGCTTCTCCCAGTGCCCTCCCCCATCTGATATAAGCACTGTAGCGCCCAGCTTCTCCCAGAACACTCCCCATCTGATATAAGCACTGTTGGACCCAGCTTCTCCCAGTACACCCAAATCTCATAAGTACTGTAGCGCCCAGCTTCTCCCAGTACACTTCCATCTGATATAAGCACTGTAGAGCCCCTGCTTCTCCCAGTGCACTCTCATCTGATATAAGCACTGTAGCGCCCAGCTTCTCCCAGTACACTCCCATCTGATATAAGCACTGTAGAGCCCTGCTTCTCCAGTGCACTCCCCCATCTGATATAAGCACTGTAGCGCCCAGCTTCTCCCAGTGCACTCCCCCATCTCATATAAGCACTGTAGCACCCAGCTTCTCCCAGTACACTCCCCATCTGATATGAGCACTGTAGCACCCAGCTTCTCCCAGTGCACTCCCCCATCTGATATAAGCACTGTAGCACCCAGCTTCTCCCAGTGCACTCCTCCATCTGATATAAGCACTGCAGAACCCAGCTTCTCCCAGTACACTCCCCATCTGATATAAGCACTGTAGCACCCAGCTTCTCCCAGTGCACTCCCCATGTGATATAAGCACTGTAGCACCCAGCTTCTCCCAGTACACTCCCCTATCTGATATAAGTACTGTAGCACCCAGCTTCTCCCACTCCACTCCTCCATCTGATCTAAGCACTGTAGTGCCCAACTTCTCCCAGTACACTCCCCATCTGATATAAGCACTGCAGCGCCCAGCTTCTCCCAATACACTCCCCCATCTGATATAAGCACTGCAGCGCCCAGCTTCTCCCAGTGCACTCCTCCATCTGATATAAGCATTGTAGCACCCAGCTTCTCCCAGTGCACTCCCCATCTGATATAAGCACTGTAGCGCCCAGCTTCTCCCAGTACACTCCCATCTGATATAAGCACTGTAGCACCCAGCTTCTCCCAGTGCACCCTCCATCTCATATAAGCACTGTAGCACCCAGCTTCTCCCAGTACACTCCCCATCTGATATAAGCACTGTAGCACCCAGCTTCTCCCAGTGCACTCCCCATCTGATATAAGCACTGTAGCGCCCAGCTTCTCCCAGTACACTCCCCATCTGATATAAGCACTGTAGCGCCCAGCTTCTCCCAGTACACTCCCCATCTGATATAAGCACTGTAGCGCCCAGCTTCTCCCAATACACTCCCCATCTGATATAAGCACTGCAGCGCCCAGCTTCTCCCAGTGCACTCCTCCATCTGATATAAGCATTGTAGCACCCAGCTTCTCCCAGTGCACTCCTCCATCTCATATAAGCACTGTAGCACCCAGCTTCTCCCAGTACACTCTATCTGATATAAGCACTGTAGCGCCCAACTTCTCCCAGCACACTTATCTGATATAAGCACTGTAGCACCCAGCTTCTCCCAGTGCAATCTCATGTGATATAAGCACTGTAGCACCCAGCTTCTCCCAGTACACTCCCCATCTGATATAAGCACTGTAGCCCAGCTTCCCAGTGCACTCTCATCTGATATAAGCACTGTAGCGCCCAGCTTCTCCCAGTACACCCCATCTGATATAAGCACTGCAGCACCCAGCTTCTCCCAGTACACTCCCCATCTGATATAAGCACTGCAGCACCCAGCTTCTCCCAGTACACTCCCATCTGATATAAGCACTGTAGCGCCAGCTTCTCCCAGCACACTCTATTGATATAAGCACTGTAGCACCCAGCTTCTCCCAGTGCACTCCCATGTGATATAAGCACTGTAGCACCCAGCTTCTCCCAGTACACTCCCCATCTGATATAAGCACTGTAGCGCCCAGCTTCTCCCAATACACTCCCCATCTGATATAAGCACTGCAGCACCCAGCTTCTCCCAGTACACTCCCCATCTGATATAAGCACTGCAGCACCCAGCTTCTCCCAGTACACTCCCCATCTGATATAAGCACTGCAGCACCCAGCTTCTCCCAGTACACTCCTCTGATATAAGCACTGTAGCACCCAGCTTCTCCCAGTGCACTCCCCATCTGATATAAGCACTGTAGCACCCAGCTTCTCCCAGTACACTCCCCATCTGATATAAGCACTGCAGCACCCAGCTTCTCCCAGTACACTCCCCATCTGATATAAGCACTGTAGCACCCAGCTTCTCCCAGTGCACTCCTCCATCTCAAATAAGCATTGCAGCGCCTAGCTTCTCCCAGTATACTCCTCCATCCGATATAAGCACTGTAGCGCCCAGCTTCTCCCAGTACACTCCCTCATCTGATATAAGCACTGTAGCACCCAGCTTCTCCCAGTACATTCCCCATCTGATATAAGCACTGTAGCACCCAGCTTCTCCCAATACACTCCCCATCTGATATAAGCACTGCAGCGCCCAGCTTCTCCCAGTGCACTCCTCATCTGATATAAGCATTGTAGGCCAGCCCCAGTATACCTCCATCTGATATAAGCACTGTAGCGCCCAGCTTCTCCCGGTACACTCCCCATCTGATACAAGCACTGTAGCACCCAGCTTCTCACAGTACACTCCCCCATCTGATATAAGTACTGTAGCACCCAGCTTCTCCCAGTGCACTCCTCCATCTGATATAAGCATTGTAGCGCCTAGCTTCTCCCAGTATACTCCTCCATCTGATATAAGCACTGTAGTACCCAGCTTCTCCCAGTACACTCCCCATCTGATATAAGCACTGTAGCACCCAGCTTCTCCCAGTACACTCCCCCATCTCATATAAGCACTGTAGCACCCAGCTTCTCCCAGTACACTCCCCATCTGATATAAGCACTGTAGCGCCCAGCTTCTCCCAGTACACTCCCCATGTGATATAAGCACTGTAGCACCCAGCTTCTCCCAGTACACTCCCATCTGATATAAGCACTGTAGCGCCCAGCTTCTCCCAGTGCACTCCCCCATCTGATATAAGCATTGTAGCGCCTAGCTTCTCCCAGTATACTCCTCCATCTGATATAAGCACTGTAGCACCCAGCTTCTCCCAGTACACTCCCCATCTGATATACGCACTGTAGCGCCCAGCTTCTCCGAATGCACTCCCCATCTGATATAAGCACTGCAGCGCCCAGCTTCTCCCAGTGCACTCCTCCATCAGATATAAGCATTGTAGCGCCTAGCTTCTCCCAGTATACTCCTCCATCTGATATAAGCACTGTAGCACCCAGCTTCTCCCAGTACACTCCCCATCTGATATAAGTACTGTAGCACCCAGCTTCTCCCAGTGCACGCCCCCATGTGATATAAGCACTGTAGCACCCAGCTTCTCCCAGTACACTCCCCATCTGATATAAGCACTGTAGCACCCAGCTTCTCCCAGTGCACTCCCCATGTGATATAAGCACTGTAGCACCCAGCTTCTCACAGTACACTCCCCCATCTGATATAAGTACTGTAGCACCCAGCTTCTCCCAGTGCACTCCTCCATCTGATATAAGCATTGTAGCGCCTAGCTTCTCCCAGTATACTCCTCCATTTAATATAAGCACTGTAGCGCCCAGCTTCTCCCAGTACACTCCCCATCTGATATAAGCACTGTAGCGCCCAGCTTCTCCCAGTGTACTCCCCCATCTGATATAAGCACTGTAGCGCCCAGCTTCTCCCAGTGCACTCCCCCATCTCATATAAGCACTGTAGCACCCAGCTTCTCCCAGTACACTCCCCATCTGATATAAGCACTGTAGCACCCAGCTTCTCCCAGTGCACTCCCCATGTGATATAAGCACTGTAGCACCCAGCTTCTCCCAGTACACTCCCCATCTGATATGAGCACTGTAGCGCCCAGCTTCTCCCAGTACACTCCCCATCTGATATAAGCACTGTAGCCCAGCTTCTCCCAGTACACTCCCATCTGATATAAGCACTATAGCGCCCAGCTTCTCCCAGTGCACTCCCCCATCTGATATAAGCACTGTAGCGCCCAGCTTCTCCCAGTACACTCCTCATCTGATATAAGCACTGTAGCACCCAGCTTCTCCCAGTGCACTCCCCAATGTGATATAAGCACTGTAGCACCCAGCTTCTCCCAGTACACTCCCCATCTGATATAAGCACTGTAGCACCCAGCTTCTCCCAGTGCACTCCCCCATCTGATATAAGCATTGTAGCGCCTAGCTTCTCCCAGTATACTCCTCCATCTGATATAAGCACTGTAGCACCCAGCTTCTCCCAGTGCACGCCCATGTGATATAAGCACTGTAGCACCCAGCTCCCAGTACACTCCCATCTGATATAAGCACTGTAGCACCCAGCTTCTCCCAGTGCACTCCCCCATGTGATATAAGCACTGTAGCACCCAGCTTCTCACAGTACACTCCCATCTGATATAAGTACTGTAGCACCCAGCTTCTCCGAGTGAACTCCTCCATCTGATATAAGCACTGTAGTGCCCAACTTCTCCCAGTACACTCCCCATCTGATATAAGCACTGTAGCGCCAAGCTTCTCCCAATACACTCGCCATCTGATATAAGCACTGCAGCGCCCAGCTTCTCCCAGTGCACTCCTCCATCTGATATAAGCATTGTAGCGCCAGCTTCTCCAGATACCTCCATCTGATATAAGCACTGTAGCGCCCAGCTTCTCCCAGTACACTCCCATCTGATATAAGCACTGTAGCGCCCAGCTCTCCCAGTGCACCCCCATCTGATATAAGCACCAGCGCCCAGCCTCCCAGTGCACTCCCCAACTCATATAAGCACTGTAGCACCCAGCTTCTCCCAGTACACTCCCCATCTGATATAAGCACTGTAGCACCCAGCTTCTCCCAGCGCACTCCCCATGTGATATAAGCACTGTAGCGCCCAGCTTCTCCCAGTACACTCCACATCTGATATAAGCACTGTAGCGCCCAGCTTCCCCCAGTACACTCCCCATCTGATATAAGCACTGTAGCGCCCAGCTTCTCCCAGTACACTCCCCATCTGATATAAGCACTGTAGCGCCCAGCTTCTCGCAGTACACTCCCCATCTGATATTAGCACTGTAGCACCCAGCTTCTCCCAGTACACTCCCATCTGATATAAGCACTGTAGCGCCCAGCTTCTCACAGTGCACTCCCCCATCTCATATAAGCACTGTAGCACCCAGCTTCTCCCAGTACACTCCCCATCTGATATAAGCACTGTAGCGCCCAGCTTCTCCCAGTACACTCCCCATCTGATATAAGCACTGTAGCACCCAGCTTCTCCCAGTGCACTCCCCAATGTGATATAAGCACTGTAGCACCCAGCTTCTCCCAGTACACTTCATCTGATATAAGCACTGTAGCACCAGCTTCTCCCAGTGCACTCCATCTGATATAAGCATTGTAGCGCCTAGCTTCTCCCAGTATACTCTCCATCTGATATAAGCACTGTAGCACCCAGCTTCTCCCAGTACACTCCCCATCTGATATAAGCACTGTAGCACCCAGCTTCTCCCAATACACTCCCCATCTGATATAAGCACTGCAGCGCCCAGCTTCTCCCAGTGCACTCCTCCATCAGATATAAGCATTGTAGCGCCTAGCTTCTCCCAGTATACTCCTCCATCTGATATAAGCACTGTAGCACCCAGCTTCTCCCAGTACACTCCCCATCTGATATAAGCACTGTAGCACCCAGCTTCTCCCAGTGCACTCCCCATGTGATATAAGCACTGTAGCACCCAGCATCTCACAGTACACTCCCCCATCTGATATAAGTACTGTAGCACCCAGCTTCTCCCAGTGCACTCCTCCATCTGATATAAGCACTGTAGTGCCCAACTTCTCCCAGTACACTCCCCATCTGATATAAGCACTGTAGCGCCCAGCTTCTCCCAATACACTCCCCATCTGATATAAGCACTGCAGCGCCCAGCTTCTCCCAGTGCACTCCCCCATCTGATATAAGCATTGTAGCGCCTAGCTTCTCCCAGTATACTCCTCCATCTGATATAAGCACTGTAGCACCCAGCTTCTCCCAGTGCACGCCCCCATGTGATATAAGCACTGTAGCACCCAGCTTCTCCCAGTACACTCCCCATCTGATATAAGCACTGTAGCACCCAGCTTCTCCCAGTGCACTCCCCCCATGTGATATAAGCACTGTAGCACCCAGCTTCTCACAGTACACTCCCCCATCTGATATAAGTACTGTAGCACCCAGCTTCTCCGAGTGAACTCCTCCATCTGATATAAGCACTGTAGTGCCCAACTTCTCCCAGTACACTTCCCATCTGATATAAGCACTGTAGCGCCAAGCTTCTCCCAATACACTCCCCATCTGATATAAGCACTGCAGCGCCCAGCTTCTCCCAGTGCACTCCTCCATCTGATATAAGCATTGTAGCGCCTAGCTTCTCACAGTATACTCCTCCATCTGATATAAGCACTGTAGCGCCCAGCTTCTCCCAGTACACTCCCCATCTGATATAAGCACTGTAGCACCCAGCTTCTCCCAGCGCACTCCCCATGTGATATAAGCACTGTAGCGCCCAGCTTCTCCCAGTACACTCCCCATCTGATATAAGCACTGTAGCGCCCAGCTTCTCCCAGTACACTCCCCATCTGATATAAGCACTGTAGCACCCAGCTTCTCCCAGTACACTCCCCATCTGATATAAGCACTGTAGCGCCCAGCTTCTCCCAGTACACTCCCCATCTGATATAAGCACTGTAGCACCCAGCTTCTCCCAGTACACTCCCATCTGATATAAGCACTGTAGCGCCCAGCTTCTCCCAGTACACTCCCGATCTGATATTAGCACTGTAGCACCCAGCTTCTCCCAGTACACTCCCATCTGATGTAAGCACTGTAGCGCCCAGCTTCTCCCAGTACACTCCCCATCTGATATAAGCACTGTAGCACCCAGCTTCTCCCAGTGCACTCCTCCATCTGATATAAGCACGGTAGCGCCCAGCTTCTCACAGTGCACTCCCCATCTGATATAAGCACTGTAGTGCCCAGCTTCCCAGTACACTCCCATCTGATATAAGCACTGTAGCACCCAGCTTCTCCCAGTGCACTCCCCAATGTGATATAAGCACTGTAGCACCCAGCTTCTCCCAGTACACTCCCCATCTGATATAAGCACTGTAGCACCCAGCTTCTCCCAGTGCACTCCCCCATGTGATATAAGCACTGTAGCACCCAGCTTCTCACAGTACACTCCCCCATCTGATATAAGTACAGTAGCACCCAGCTTCTCCCAGTGCACTCCTCCATCTGATATAAGCACTGTAGTGCCCAACTTCTCCCAGTACACTCCCCATCTGATATAAGCACTGTAGCACCCAGCTTCTCCCAGTGCACTCCCCAATGTGATATAAGCACTGTAGCACCCAGCTTCTCCCAGTACACTCCCCATCTGATATAAGCACTGTAGTGCCCAGCTTCTCCCAGTACACTCCCCATCTGATATAAGCACTGTAGCGCCCAGCTTCTCCCAGTGCACTCCCCCATCTGATATAAGCACTGTAGCGCCCAGCTTCTCCCAGTGCACTCCCCCATCTGATATAAGCACGGTAGCGCCCAGCTTCTCACAGTGCACTCCCCCATCTCATATAAGCACTGTAGCACCCAGCTTCTCCCAGTACACTCCCCATCTGATATAAGCACTGTAGTGCCCAGCTTCTCCCAGTACACTCCCCATCTGATATAAGCACTGTAGCACCCAGCTTCTCCCAGTACACTCCCCATCTGATATAAGCACTGTAGCGCCCAGCTTCTCCCAGTACACTCCCATCTGATATAAGCACTGTAGCCTCAGCTTCTCACAGTGCACCCCATCTCATATAAGCACTGTAGCACCCAGCCCTCAGGACACTCCCCATCTGATATAAGCACTGTAGCTGCCCAGCTTCCCAGTACACTCCCATCTGATATAAGCACTGTAGCACCCAGCTTCCCAGTACACTCCTCATCTGATATAAGCACTGTAGTGCCCAGCTTCTCCCAGTACACTCCCCATCTGATATAAGCACTGTAGCACCCAGCTTCTCCCAGTGCACTCCCCAATGTGATATAAGCACTGTAGCACCCAGCCTCCCAGTACACTCATCTGATATAAGCACTGTAGCACCCAGCTTCTCCCAGTGCACTCCCCATGTGATATAAGCACTGTAGCACCCAGCTTCTCACAGTACACTCCCCATCTGATATGAGCACTGTAGCGCCCAGCTTCTCCCAGTGCACTCCCCCATGTGATATAAGCACTGTAGCACCCAGCTTCTCACAGTACACTCCCCATCTGATATAAGCACTGTAGTGCCCAGCTTCTCCCAGTACACTCCCCATCTGATATAAGCACTGTAGCACCCAGCTTCTCCCAGTACACTCCCCATCTGATATAAGCACTGTAGTGCCCAGCTTCTCCCAGTACACTCCCCATCTGATATAAGCACTGTAGCACCCAGCTTCTCCCAGTGCACTCCCCAATGTGATATAAGCACTGTAGCACCCAGCTTCTCCCAGTACACTCCCCATCTGATATAAGCACTGTAGCACCCAGCTTCTCCCAGTGCACTCCCCCATGTGATATAAGCACTGTAGCACCCAGCTTCTCACAGTACACTCCCCATCTGATATAAGCACTGTAGCACCCAGCTTCTCCCAGTGCACTCCCCATGTGATATAAGCACTGTAGCACCCAGCTTCTCACAGTACACTCCCCATCTGATATAAGCACTGTAGCGCCCAGCTTCTCCCAGTGCACTCCCCCATCTGATATAAGCACTATAGCGCCCAGCTTCTCCCAGTGCACTCCCCATCTGATATAAGTACTGTAGCACCCAGCTTCTCCCAGTGTACTCCTCCATCTGACATAAGCACTGTAGCACCTAGCTTCTCCCAGTGCACTCCCCCATCTGATATAAGTACTGTAGCGCCCAGCTTCTCCCAGTGCACTCCCTCATCTGACATAAGCACTGTAGCACCCAGCTTCTCCCAGTGCACTCCCTAGCTTGGTAAAAGTGCTATGACACTCAGTGCACTCTCCACCTCCTGGAACTGTAAAAGCTTATGTGCTGAATGAAGGAATACCACAGCACATAAACTCTTACTGTTCTGGGAAATGAGAAGATTCTGGCTGTCCTGGTGGCCTCGACCATTCCATCTTCTTCTAATTTCACTTTTATGCAGTCCTTTTTGGATAGGCATGGCAGATCTGAAAGAGAAACAAAAAATGGGAAGCTTACGTTAAAGAGCATGAAGTATCTACTTCAGTATACAATGCTCTAAACTCACTCCATTTGGTTATTTTCGTGTATTATTGAACACCTTTCTGAAATTTCACTGTCCTTCCTTGGTATGTTTTTTGCCAGTTATCTTATAACCCTTGCTGCTTATTTTAATTGTAATAATAATTACGTTTATATTGCAGGACCCCATTGAAAATGAGTTCCTAGTCACTATGTCAGCGACTGAGATTCAGAAACAGACTCAGATTGCTCAAGGGTCAGCCTGGGCAGATTGAGCGTCCCAAGGATGGCTGTTTTTCATCGGGGCAGGAGGGAGGGATGCTGCATCCTACAACTTGACTGTCTCCTGGTGGAGACCAGGTGGCAGTGAAGTGGAAACACCTAGATGGGGGTGGGGCAGCTGTGGGATGCCCGGCGTGCATGCATGCATGCCACTATGCACATGTGTGTGCATCACTGCACGCTGGCACCCTTAGGGAGAAAACTTGGAGCTGGAGATAAAAGCCAAGGCCCACCATTGTGCTAGCACCTCTTGCAGACCCATGCACGACTGATGTGGCAGCCTGGACTCCACTGTCATGGTCCTGGGTAAGGGGTGATAAACAGGAAGTCCATGAGAAAGTTGGTGATAGGGTGGGGAGTCAAATGAGCCAGGGGAAGAGAATAAGTTTGATTAAAAAAAAGATGGCTCATCGGCACAGCGGTAGTGCTAGCTCTCATGACACCAGTGACCCAGGATCGGGAGCCATCAGGGGCCAGCCGGGGGAGGAGGATCGTACATCTCAGAGGAGGTTCTCCTCCTCTAGGGAGGGAGGGGGAAGGATCCTATTGCCACTGTGTGATGGCCACTTAGGTGATCACAAGTGGCTGTACAGCCTGTTGCACCAATTGGGTGGGGGGGAGACGCCAACTGGCTAGTGGGGTGTGTGGCCATGCTCTACACATGCAGTTAGTCCCACCAGGCATCTTCCAGTGGGCGGGGTCAGAAAAATGGAAACAGAGCCCACAGCATTGCATGATGATGCGCTGCCAGCTTCTCGTGCCTGACTTGCTGCCTGCCCCAAGAACTGTGTAGTTGGTGGGGGAGCCTGGGCAACTCCCCACTGCCCCACCTCGGAGGGGTAAATCCATAGGTAGGAGGGGTCAGGGTAAGAGATTAGGATGGCAAGGAAGGGGCTGGAAGCTGGGACAGTGTGCAGGTGGGGGCAGCTATGGGAAAAGGGGCTAAAAAAAAGAAAACTATCACAGCTCAATTACTTTGAATTACTTTGTACTACCCTTGATGCACAATAAACTTATTATTCAATCTATACAGAAAACTTTATTCAGCTGGCTCCATGGAACCAAGGAGTATGGGGCCAATCTGGCAAGCTGGAGATGAGGGTTCGCACCCTGAGTCCGGGACACCTGTAGTGAAGACTGGTAGGGAGGGCTCAGAGTGTTTATGCACACCGTCTGCTCCCCAGTGGGAGGGAGGATATTGTAGCACTCTCGTAGTGGCTCTTGCTGTTGGTGCCATGGAGGTTATGCTGGCGACCAGGGTTAATACTGACCGCCAAGCACCCTTCCCAGGCCAGCAGTCAGAATTCCAACCACGTAGGGTGGGGAAAGGGAGAGATGCAGCAGAAAAAGGTCCATATGAGACATCTCAGATGCCAGCCTCCACACATACATTCCCCATGCCACCTGGCCCTCATTGGTGGCATGCTTGCTACTCAGCCTCCACCCCAAGTCCAAAGAGGCAACTCCCTCTCCTCCGCTGTCCACTGACCTCAGGCCTGGAGAGCAAGTCTGAGAGACAGACAGTCGAGCAGGAAATGGAGGAAGGATGCCAGAAGAAGTGTGTCTCCTGGGGGCCTGAGGGAAGGCAGTAGAAAAACCCTTTAATCAGGATTGTCTGACTTCAAAATATACTCTATGACATTGTAGTGTTTATCATGACAACAGCCTATGATATCGTAGACAGCATTTGTGATGTGAGTTGGAGATAGTTGGATGTTTTCAAAGTAGGCAGTGAAATATGTATTCTAGTAAGCAACAGCTCATGACAGGGTGCGTGGTCACACCCTGAAAATATGCACATCTCTAGTGCATTGAGAGGCACGAGGAAAAGAACATCTATCAGACAGTGATCGTACACCGTGAAGTGTGTTATCACACTTATATAATGAGTGCAAAACTTAATATATGGGGAAAAACAACTGGCACCATATCATGCACAGACTCCTGTGGCTGTCGCAGTCCCATGTGTTACAGGGTGTACACCCCATCTGCACCCACTCATATCTGGACCAGCAAATTTGCTTTAAGTACCAAACTCCACTGTTCCTTGAGGGATTAATTGTCTGGTGGCAGCATGCCAGCTTTGTGCATCCCAAAAAATGTGATGGCACTACAGAGTGCCTGCTTGCCCCATTTAGCTCCAGCACACTTTGTGCAATCAAGTTTGGGGGAGGGGGGTTGGGGGGGTGACAGCATCAGTACTCAACACTGTGAGCTGCAGACGTGATAGACCGCAAGGACTATATCTGCTGGCTTCTTCGTATGTTCGTAAGTCTGAAAATTAATGTATTCTCTCTCTCCTTTTACCATCCCCACCCTTCGGAACACACTTTTTTTTCCAATTATTTAACCAGGTGAGACACACTAAGCTAAAAGCTTGTTTACAGGTACAACCTGGGAGCACAAGGAAGTTAAGTGACTTGCTCAGGGTCATACAGTATGCAAGTGGGGGCTGTGGGATTCAAACCTAGGTCTTCAAATTTGCAGCTCAGAGCCTTAAACCACTGCACCATACTGCCTCCTCACTTGGAAATATGCTGGCCAGCTCAGTGTGCCCTCCTGATAAAAATTATAAATAGGTATAGTGCACGGAGCCCCTGAGATAAAGAGCATTAGAACATAAAAATGATTAATTAATTAATTGATTGATTCATTAATGAATTTAGGCAGGATATTGACTTTGTTTTGACACATCCAAGTGGTCATGAAACTGTAATAAACTAGTTTGGCCACTAGGTGTTGCTATTGCATCATGTTTTATGGTCAGACAGCTGTTGGTCATGCAACAAAAACTTGTGTATGGAAGAAGCCCTCATTCCACAAACCACAAGAGCCAAGCCCAAGTAGTTTGCATTATTATCCCAAGCTGTGTGTGTGTGTGTGTGTGTGTGTGTGTGTGTGTGTGTAAACACAAAACTACATGCCCATATTTTTCTAACTATTTAAAAAAAAAAAGCCAAAAGATATCACAAAAACAAACTGACAGATCAACATAGCTCTGCGTCACAGCTGTTTGATGGGATTTAATAGGGGTGCACCGCACATAATTTTGAATACGTAAGGGAAGGGGTTGGAGAAAAGGGGGAGATAAAAGAATGTCAGCAAAAATGTTTTCTTAACATAAAAACAGTTTTTCATAGACTGACATCACAACTGTGTATAATGGGATTTGTGATGTCATACTGGTCTATAACAGCAATCTACAGCTTCCGATAACTCGTTGTTTGTTTCATAACCTGGTGGGTGCACTGATCCCAGGGGCCATTTTCAGGCACGACCCGGGCCATAAAGATGGCACAATCGAGGTAAAAAGAAAAACAAGTACCAAAGATACAGGGAACAGAGAGTAGCAACAATGCATAAGAGAAACGTTAAGCGACATGAAACAAATGGTACAGAACTGTGCAAAATTGGGTATAAAGTGACCACAGTGCAAGCAATTATAGTGCCCAGAGTTTAGGTGGCAGCGCAGTGCCCAGCATATACTGTTACAGTAACAACAATTTCCAGAGTCATTGTGGCACTCCGGTTGCCCTTGGATGGGGTCTGTCTATCATCCGGGGCTGGGGAGGCATTTACAGGTGACGATAGCAGTGAGAGAAGTCTTGTAGTGGGATACAAAAAGGAGGTGCGAGCTCAGGGTCTATAGAGAAGCAGATAGGCTGTTCCAAAGATTTGGGGCAGCTGAAGAGAAGGCCTTCTGGTGCATGCACTTGGTGACTTGTGGGCACTTTATTTATTAGGCTGGAGAAGGTCTGGAGGCCTCGATGGCAGGGCTTTGGTCTGAGTAGCAGGGAAGGGGGAGACACCTCTTTTTCTCTGATGGATTTGTCAACTAGGCAGTCTAAGAGGTAGTTCCATCTGGCCTGAGGAGGGTAGACATCCTAGCACCTGGTAGAGGGAGCAGTGACATGTGGAGTAAGGTACCATCAAGGCAAACCTACAGATGTTGTTGTAGGATGAGGTCTGCATGTAGATGGGAGAGCAGTAGTCCAGCAGGGGGAGCAAGGTGCCCTGGGCAATGGTGAGTCTGACTTCTGGGGTCATGAAATCCTTGAGCCCGTATCCAGTTTCTAGTCTTTGGTTCATGCTCTGGACGGTGAGTGTGATGTGACCAGAAAAAACTAGGGCTGGGTCAAGGGTGACTCCCAGGTATTTGAAGGAAGTCAGAATTGTATCTAAGCATAGATACTTCAGGATGGATAAGGACTTTTTATCACCTAGTCTCCTTTGTTATTCTTCCTAATTTAATTAGTTCTTCTCCCTACTAACACCTCATAATCCTGCTTGTCGCTAGGTAACCCTATGTGTCTATCCGATTAGATCTTGAAATCTGCTATACAGCCAGCAGTCACACCTCACAGGGTATTCTGTTCTGCTGGTCCATCACCCTCTCAGTAAACAAAAGCTTCCCCACGTGCTTCCTAAACAGCCTGTCTGCTAGTGTGAGGTTGTGACCCAGGTGTTTGTCTGTCCATTAAGTGGGAATAACTCACTGAATCAATGCTTTTATATCTCCATGTGTTTATAGGTCTCTGTCTTGTCTCTTCTCTCTCCCATGTGGATCTGTTCTGGAACCAGTGTCTTCAGTATCTGAATTTGCAATCTAGGAATCCAGAATCTTTGCTGATGACACCAAGACATGTGACAGAGTGGACACTGAGAAGGCTGTTACAGAAATGAAGAGAGTTGGAAAAGTAGTCACGATTATGGCAGCGAAAGTTCAATGCAACAAAAATGCAACGTGATGCACAGTGGCAGAATGAACCCCAAAACAGGCTACTGGATGGGGGGGGGTAAGGGTGGTGCGGACAACAGAGAAGATAGCTGGGAGTCATCATTAGTGATAGCCTCAAGGCTCTTGCTCAGTGCAACACATCATATGGGAAGGCAAACAGGATGCTAGCATGTATGGGACAGAGGTTTGACAGGAGGAGTAGGGAGGTGATATTGTACCTGTACAGATCCCTGGAAATGCTACACCTGGAGTACTGTGCACAGTTCTGAAGTCCACACATCAAGAAAGACAGGAACTGCACAGAGACCATACAAAGGAGGGCCACGGACATGATCCACAGCCAGCGGGGGAGGCCGTAGGAGGGGCGGTTTGCAAACCTTAACATGTAAACACTGGAGGCTGGAAGGGAAAAGGGGGGACATCCAATAAACAGGGTGGAATGACTTGTTCTTGAGGAATGAGCTCTTGGTAACTAGAGGATGCAGGTGGAGACTGGTGGGGAGGAGATCCAGGAGGGAGATGAAGAAGTTCTTCTTCATGCAGCAAGTGGGGGATGAACAGTACAGAGTGCCCAGAGAAGGGGTTGAAGTCAAGGCTGTGGTGGGGTTTAAATTTGGGTGGGATAGATATATGGGAATAGTGGGCACTGGTGCAGTGGCACAGAGCGCTGAGGTGCTGTGCTCTTACCTGCCGCCATGCCAACAACCCCCATTCAGGAGTGGACTCAGTTTGCTGGGAACTGGCCGGGAAGAAGAGGATCAAGCATCCGACAGACTGCTCTCCTCTCCGGGAGGGGAGGTGGGAGACTACTCAGCCACATCATCGACTGCCACCAGGTGAGGGCCTGGTGGTGGTGCAGACTGAGGTGGCATGTAGGAGAGGGGCTGCCACTTTGGAGTGGTGCCTGTGTGCCTCCACAGGGTATGCACTAGTAGCACTACTGCCTGTCCATGGCAGGGAATGGGAGGGACAGAGAAGTGGAAAAAGACATGTGGGATTTGTAAAGCCCTGTTCACTTGTCCCCAACCTGTGCCACCACCCAGGAACACCAAGACCAGCTTGGGATATGTGTTCGGGGGGGGGGACACACCCTCTCCATTGTGGCCCCACCACAGCGGGAAATCCGTGGGGAAACTCCAGGTCCGGTAAGTACCAGAGGAGGTGATTGTCTGTCAGGGAGAGTGGGAACAGGACTGATAGCCTGCCCACACACTGCCTGGAGGAAAAAGCTTTATGGGGAAAAAAATAAGGGACTAGTGGGGCCCACCGGCAGAGGGAAGGGGGTGATGATCAGCCACTGGACCTATTGGATCACTAAATCCAGCTGAGAATTAGGCCAAGCATGGAGCTAGACAGGAAAGTGGGCAGACTGAACAAACCTCTCGGTCTTTTTCTGCTGACACAGTTTACGTTTCAGTGTAGTAATTCCATGTTACTCCCCACATTTATTTTTTTGTTTGATCCAGTTTTTTCTGCCCCTGAATGTTCAGTGCTCAGGCTGCCACAGATGACTTCCAGTCCCACCCTGACCAACCAACCTCTTGTTTCCCCATGACCAGTTTTCCACAGTGGAGTCCTTTTAGGTTGGGGCACCCCCACCCAGTCAGTCAGGATCTGGTGAGAAGGTGAGTCAGCAGTCAGAGTACACAGTGCCGGTCAGACCTTCATCCGTCAACTGGTTGTATTGCTGCTTCATGCTCATGTTATTTGGGTTATAAAGCATCACTGCATCCCCTGGCCTTGACCCTCCCTGGCACAAGTGCCACACATAGCCTCCCATGGCCTTGAACACTATAGTACTTCTCCACTCATGGCCCCCTCCCTCATGAGGGAGCAGACTCATCAGCCCTATAACAAGGGATCACTGCTGTGGTGGATGTCTGTGCCAACTGGAGGTGGACAAAGTTTGAAAACTTCACTTTGCAAAGTGCTACAGCATCAGGTGGGCAAGGGACAGATGCCATCTGTTGGTTTGAAGCAAGCTTAGACCAGTTTTGATGGAAGAGGTTTGTGGGATGGCTTCGGAGCTGCAACCCACCTACTGTGAACTGGACTTAGGCCTGACTCACCTAATAACTGGGTGTGTCACATTTCTGGGCCTGGTGTTCGCCAAACTGACATGGTGCTCCCTTTCAGAGGTGGTTCTTCCTGGGGCATTGAAAGAGGCTCTGGTGAGATGTATTCTGAAAAAACATCTTTGGACCCAAACTGTTTTGCCAATTATAGACCCATCTCTATCTTCCCCTTTTTGGGTAAGGTTATAGACAGGGTGGAGGCTCTGCAGCTTAAGGAGCACCTCATGGCCTTTGACATCTATGAACCTCTTCAGTCTTTGTTTAGTTGTATGCATAGTACCAGGACAGCATTGGTCAGTGTGCAGAATGATCTACTCAGGGCTAGAGATCATGAGGAACGGTAATTTCTCATTCTCCTCGATCTCTCTCTTCAGCTTTTGACATCATTGACCACGGGTTGTTGGATTGGCTCAGGGAGTACTGTGGACTCACCAGCACTATCATCCACTGGTTTGAGTTCTACCTTGGAGACAGGATGCAGAGGGTGGTGATGGGGAGTTTCATCTCACTTCTGATGCCACTGCTTTGTGGAGGGAGCACCTCGGGGATCGATCCTCTCTCCCACGTTGTTTTCAATATGCTGCCCCTGGGTGGGATCATTAGATGATACAGGCTGGGTTTTTGCTGCTGTGTGGATGATACCCAGCTGTATCTGTCTTTTGCACCTGGGACGTCCGGTACCTTTGAGGTAATAAATTCAGACCTGGCTGGGATTCAGGACTGGATGTCTTCAAGGTGGTTGTGACTCAGTCTGGATAAGACAGAGGTACTGGTGATTAAGCCTGGTCAGAAAGGGGGTGCTGGGGCCACCGATAGAAAGATTGGTTTATGGCTGGGTTCTTCTGAGTTGGTGACCTTTGCTAAGGTTAAGAATCTGGGGGTCATTCTGGACGAAGGCTGACTCTGGAGTCTCAGGTGTTGGCTGTGGTCCGGAGTGGCTTTTATCATGTGAGGAACATAGCCCTGATTAGAAGCTTGATTCCTTCTGAAGACCTGCCTCACTGGTACATGCATTTGTTACCTCTAGACTTGATTACTGCAATGCTCTATACCTTGGGGTGAGTGGAGGTGACCTACAGCATCTGCAGCTAGTGCAGAACACAGCGGTTCAGTTGCTGACAGGCCTTCTGAGGTCATGTCATTTAACCCCAGTCCTGCGTGAACAGCCTGGCTGCTGGTGTGGTAGTGTATCATCTTCAAGGTCAGTTTACTGACCTATAAAGCCCTGCACAGTCTGAGTCCTGGCTACCTGTGTGACCTACTTGCTCCTTACTGGACCTCTCACCTCCTCCACTCCTCTGAGGTGGGCCACCTAGGCATCCCAATTCCAAGGGTAAGGCTGAAATCTTCCAGTGATAGGGCCTTTTCATCTGCCTATCCTGCCCTTTGGAACAGGCTCCCCAGGGCCTTGAGAGAGGCCTCCTCACTGGATGCCTTTAAGAGAGGCCTGAAATCCTTCCTCTTTGAGGATCTTGAATCTTATGGCACTCCTTGATACTCTTCTTGAAATTCATCAATCCTGCTGTGAAATTTACCTACGGACAAGTTTTGCACTAGTATTTTAAATACTTTACTATTTATAATTGTTTATTTTAATAGCGGTTGTTTTATAATGAATGTTTTTACTGCTATGTTAATGTTCGCTTATTCTTTGCTAAGCAGGATTGGGCGCTATATAAATAAAGTCTATACTACTACTACAACATGATATTTTGCCAACATCACATAGCACGAAGTACTGACTTTGTGTAGTATCCGCCAGGTGAAGAGCTACTTTTCCATGCAAAGTCATTGCATAGTTGCTGATCTACTGGTGAATTTGCTGGCGAAGTTGCCAGTTCGCAAAGACTTCACCAGGAAAAGTAGAGCTTCTCAAGGCAAAACTTGGCAAAGTGCCAAGCTGGCGCTGGAGGTGGGAAAGTCGCAAAACTTCATAAAGGATGAGTTACCCTACTTCACACCAGTCTCACAAGTGAACTTTAAATTTGCAGTTTATCTAAGCAGCAGCCCACTCCCCCGGCTGGGATGTGCTGTCTGGCCTCCAGATTCCAGTGCCCCGAGTCTGCTCCTTCACAGCCGATGTTAGTACCACTCTCCTTGATCAGCCGGCTGGGGGTGCGTGAGTGCCAGGCATTCTGCATCTTCCTTGCAGACTGCCTAGCCTCCACAATGTACCTGGTCCACTGTCCACCATAGTGTAGCATTCTGGGACTTACACACCAATCCATGTGCCCCCAGGTCTCAGCACAGTGTGCTGCTCCCCCACCACAGGTCTTGGCCCATTTGTTGCTATTTCAAACTCTTTTTTTAAAAAGACTGGAAAACGTAATATAAATGTACAGCGGAGTTGGCCAGTGTGCAAACTAGCATAATTGCCTTTGGATTCGATTGTGTTCCTGCGGTATTCTACAGCATATCACTGGCAGAAACTCCAATCCTAGCCGACTCCTCTATAAATTGTATTGTGTGAGACTCTGCAGCAAATCACACTAACATTATGGGCAATAGAAAACCTCTAAAATGGGCCTGCATCTGGTGGGAACAGTCTGAGCTATACCTGGTAGAATAAAGTCTGCATGCATGTTGAGGGGGGTGCTATGTGAGTTTACTTTACAGCCTGGCATAACATGTATGTATGTATGAGAGATTCTTGACTGGCTGGGCTAGTGTAGCCAGCCTAAAGCATTTGCCACAGTAGCTGGTGCATACAGTATTTCCCAGGATGCACTGCACTAGCCGGCCATGTGTCATTCTGTAGTCTGACTGTCACTGTGCTCTTTGTTCCTTTTTTTCTTCAGTGCTCTTTCGTTGGGTAACTCTTGATATGGGTCACTAAACTGCCATAACTGTATATCCATTTTTCCAGGCCAGTTGCATGAGACCCTTGGATCAAACAGCAAGGAGGCCAACTGGTGTCTGGCAGCAGGGGGTTCTCTCAGCCTTCTTGAAGATGAAGACTCTATGGCATTACAAATAGGAGGCATTAACAGAAAGGCACTGTCTCGCTGGCATCCACAGAGGGGCCTTTGCCAGTTTGGGTTGAGATGTATTTCAGTAGAAGAGGCGGATATGGGGAACAGTGGTGGAAAGGAATGGCTCGCTGTAGCCAGTAGGACATGGAGCCCTCTCTTGATTAAGTCAATGGTGCAGTAATGGCACAGCAGAAATGGGAGCAAACATGTGATCTAGTGGCTACTGGCTTGTGAACCAGGAGCCCCAGGTTCAAACCCCACCAGAGCCACTTATTTTCTGTGATCCTGAGCAAGTTACTTAACCTCCCTGTGCCTCAGTCCATCTGGCTGTAAAATGGGTAAATGCAGAACCCCACTGAAAACAAGTTATCCTCGACTGTGAGAATATGATTAACCCATTGTAGTCCATTATGCATTCCTTTTACACTGCAACAATGTAAAAGATATACATTTTAAATTAGTGAAACCTGAGCTGCGCTTCTTTGAATTGAATACTGTTGTTTTGTTTTAGGTTTTTTTCCAAAGGTTTTTATACTCCCCTAGAAGATCTGGGCATCTATCAGCCCTGTCCTTGTACTCAGTGGTTCATCCCTTACCTCTCTGGTCTGAGAGTTTGTACTCCCATGGATTCCCCCCACAGCAGGGCAGGAGGGAGGGGTCATCCTCCCACTCCGGGCAGACATATCCAGATTCACTTCAGGACCAGGGTGGCAGGGCGGACTGTTGAGACACGAGCAAGGCTTCACAAAGCCAAGGCCCCTAGATTTTCCATTTTTCTGTTTCACCACCCCACACTGCGGTGCCAGGACGTGTGCATGGAGACACACCTGTCCTACACTGCTGCAGTCCCCTCCCTTTGAGTTGTTCATGCCTGCAGTAGCACCAGGCCTCCACATGATGGCAGTCATGGGCTGAGATGGCTTGGTCACCCTCACCAGGAGAGGAGAGCAGTCCCTGGGACGCTCGACCCTCTCCCACTCCACCAAGCCCCAGCAACCTGTGCTCCTTCACAAACATGGGTTGCTGACATGGCAGGAGGTAAGGCATGTGATGCCTCAACCCTCCGCCCCACTGGGCGGCTTTGTTATTTTGTTTTTCATATGTTCTCCCATGTACCTTTCCCCGGGTCACATCAGGAGATGAGCCTTGATTCTGTGTGACTTTCATGGTCACCAATTTCTAGATAAAAAAACAGATAATCAAAGCTGGTTCAGCCATTCATTAGAAAGGTGCTATATAAAAGCCCAGGGGGGTTAAGCAAGTTTAGACCTCTGGTGGGATTTGAACCTGGAGCACCTGCTATATGGGTCTGCAAGTCTTTTTTTTTTCCTGTGGAAAACAGCCCCTCTTCTTTCAGCTGGTCCAAGTCCTAACCCACCATGGCAACCTTCACATGATGGTCATTGTTTCACATTGTCGGGACCGCTGCATAATCTGTCCACATGTGTGCTCGGTGTCCAAAGGATGATCTCATCTGTATTGATGTTTTACCAGTTCTGGGCAGCAGCACAGTGTAGAAGAGGACCAAAAAAAGGAAAATACTGTGTGTGCGTGCGTGCGTGTGTGTTTGCTATTTCTCCAGTGACTCACTCATCCATTCCCTGCCCCTTGTGGCTAACTCAGGCAGATGAAAGAGGTCCTGGGCTGGCACCAATGGAAGGCAATTACTCATTGAGCGGATAAGATAACGGCCACTGGTGTTGAGGGTTGTCCCTTCACACACTTGGCTCCCTGGTAATTTGGGCAACAGCTCAACTCCATAGCAAGCTCAACTCACCAGCAACAGGCACCAGCTCAACTCCTCAGCAATGGGCACCAGCTCGACTCTGTGTTAACAGACATTAGTCCAACTATGCCGAAACTGACATCAGCTCCCTCGCCTTCCAGTAATAGGCAGCAGCTCCACTCCCTAGCAATGGGACCAGCTCTGCCTCCCCCACCCCCAGCAGCTGGCACCAGACCAACTTCTCCCCCCCGAAGAGAATGCCCCACTGGAACTCTTCACACTAACGCACAAAGGGCTGTACACCCCCAGTTTGAGCATCAGTGGTAGTGATCTACATTCACTGGCACACAGATTCCTATTTGGGCAGTGCAGTGACCAGACACTGCCTTGGCAATCATCAACAGCAAATGGGTTCAGCAGCTTCGGAATCCTGCAGGTAAGTGTACTAAGGATCATACTAAGGATGGATAAGGAGCAAGAAGACGAGTAGCCCATGAAAATCCTATACAATTAATGCTCCGAGTAACAGCAGCGTTTCCCACCTGCCAAGATGTATTTATCCAACCTGTTTTTAAATTCTTGTTTAGTTCTACTGATGATAATATGAATCAGCAATTTATTCCACAAGTTTACAGTTCTCAAGGTATAAAAATATTTGCATTTGTCGGTTCTAAACACCTTTCCTATTATCTGCAGCGAGTGTCCTCTGGTATCTTTTATGGGACACTTCCTGTTAGCAAATATGGGTCCAGCATAATTTCGAACATAAGGAGTAAATACCCCCATAACCTTCTGGTTTCAAGAGTCATCAAATTGAGCTCTGATAAACGTTCCTCGTATGTTTTTGTTCTTAATGTTGGCAGTATTTTTGGTGAATCTTCTCTGAATTCTTTCCAACAATATACGTTCTCTTTTTTGGTACAGACACCAAACTTGGATGTATACTCAAGATGTGATCGTACATAAGATCTGAACAGAGGCATTAAAACCTTTTCGTCTCTGGAGATAATGTTTTTCCTGATCGACTATAGAATGTTTCTTGACTTGCTGAGTGTTTGGTTAATAGGATGTGAATTATCAAAGCTGTCCGATATGGTAATACCCAAATCCTGTTCTTTCTCAGAACTAAGCAAATTTGTCCCATTCAATTTATATGTTTTTCTAAGGTTTCTACTGCCTAAATGTAATTTTATGCATTTGTCAGTGGAAGGGGAAGGATAGGGAAATGGGTTAAGAACATGTACTGGACATTTTGCTGTCGAGCCAGCTGTGCGGTGTGGTGGTGAGGGAGGCTGGCCCTGGTGTAGCTGGTCCTGGGTTCAGGGCTGGTGTCAGGAGGGTTGTTGTTTTGCTGGTGCCAGGGCTGAAGGACTTGGTTTTGTTTTTTTGTGGTTCTGAACTGTGACACCCCACCTCGATATGCACCCCCCCTGGAGTTGAGAATCTAAAAGCAGGGGGGGTGCGGGGGTGCGGGGGGCAGCCCCCCTGCTAAAACACTTGTAATGCCGAATGTCGGGTCACCTACAAGTGCATATAGCCGATCTGGTTTTCGGCGATATGCACTCGCCATAATAGCGATCGCCAAATGACATAGAACCCTAGTGGTTAGAGCACTAGACTGTGAAGCAGGAGACCCAGGTTTAAGTTCCACCAGAGCCTCTGGCTCACCACAATCTTCAACAATTCACATCACTTCTGTGTACTTCTGTCCTCCCCACTGTAAAATCTAGAACCAAACACACTCAGAGCAGAGGTGCAGAGAGGTGCTGCTGCCACTGTACGGTTCACTGGTTCAGCCTCCCCTGGATACTGTGCACAGTTCTGGATTTGGCCTCTGAAGAAGGGCGGGCAGGGTGGCGGCAGTGCAGAGGAGGAAAAACCAGGATGATCCAGAGATAGCAGGAAAGATCTGACAATTATTTTCTTACAGGCCCAATCCAAATTTAATTGGCCTATGTCCCTGTCCTTTAAGTACTATCAGATCAGGCACATGCTCTTGCACCACTTTGGGTCTAGCCATTGGAGTAGGTTATATGGAGACACCCTGCTTCCTCTGGTCTCGGCAACACCCTTTTCTCATAACATGGCTTACTATCATGTTCGGCTTCCGGAAGCTCTTGCGGAGAGAGAACTTGCCTCTCTCTACCCCTGGGGTCACTTCCTTCCCTCTTCATATGGCCCCCAAGATTGGGCAGGTATTTGGAGAGCCACTTCTAAATATATTAAATGGGACCGCTACCGTCTAATGCAATTTCAAATACTACATAACATTTACTATACCCCAATTAAATTGCATTGTATGGGCAAGCTGACCTCGGACCTATGTACCCGGTGCCAGAGAGAACCTGGTACTCTGCTACATATATTGTGGACATGTGAAAAGGTAACACCATTCTGGGATGATATCAAACAATGGATGGACCCAGTATTGGGTCTAGAGTGGGTGTTTACTCCCAAAATTTGTATTATAGGGGATTATCATAGTGGCCCCGTACCTACACAGAAGCCACACATTGCTTTAATAGCAGCATGTGCTAAGAAAGTTATACTATGGCACTGGTGTGATGCCCACCTTCCTACTTATATGTAATGGTACCAGGAAATCATTTTTACCCTACAGGTGGAGCGTAGCATAGCGAATATATCAGGCCACAAGAAAAGATTTGTCAAGATATGGGAACCCCTTTACACCCTGCTGGCACTGTGAGACACACCTTAATTGATTGCTTTGATCCCATGCAGTTTTTCCCCTCTGAAGAGTCAACCAAATCTCAGCATATACCAACCCAGTTATGTTAAAACTTGGGGTGACTCTGGAGAAGGAAGGGTTCAGGGAGGGATGGGGGATGGGAGGTGGTTGGTGGGTGGTAGGGGGTCTTGGGGGGACCAGGTAGGTGTATGGTAAACAGTCTGCTTTGAATGTCTTATATGTACTTGTCAATCTGTTATAGTGCTTACTCTGGTTACGCTGTTTATTTGTTTCAGCAGTGTATGGTTCCCATTCCTATGTAAACCTGTCCTGGTAAAACTCAATAAAGTTCATTAAATTTGAAAAAAAAAAGGAAAGGACTGACGAGGAGAGGTTAGCAGATCTGAACATGGGAGATGAGTAGGGGGAGGGGGGACATGATTCAAACACACAAAGATCTCCACAAGGATACTAATGTGGCTAGAGTGGGGAGTTGTTCAGACACAGTGAGAACAGCAACACCAGGGACAACTCCATGAAGCTGGCAGGGGGCAGGTTTTAGAGAGGTACCAAGAAGCAACTTTTCCCGCAGAGGGTGGTGGAAGGGTGGAATAGGCTGCTGGACGAGGTGGTCTGTGCAAAATAATTCAAAAGAGGGTGGGAAAGATACAAGGGCCTGGTAAAGACCACACCAGAAAGGGAGAGGGAAGGAGGAGCCTCTAGTCTCTCTCATTCAGCACTAATTAGATAGGAATGGGCAGACCCGATTGGCCAGCAGGACTTTTTCTGCTGACAGATCATACGTTTCTATAGTTTACAATCTCTACCCAATTTAAATTAGATATTGCATCTCAGCTGGGCTCCCCTGGGTAAACAATTGAAAGAACACTAAACTGCTCCAATCCAATGTTACTTGGAGTGAACAGCTCTGGCAAAAAGGCTTCTAATAAAGTTGTTTGTATTGACAGCCACAAATATGACATGTGGATTCTGAGGGAAACATGTGACAGATTTGCTGAAAGCAAGACCCTAGGAATTCTGTGCTTCCTCAGCTGCAGAAGTTCCATAGCAACCTGTTGCAGAATATTTGGAGTGCCGTGGAACTCATTGTTACACAGAAACACAGAAATCTGTCGGCAGAAAAGGACCACCTGGCCCATCTAGTCTGCCCTTTTTCCTCCTCGTGTCTCTTTTGTCATATTGACCTTATTCCATTTCTTCTTTTGTACCCTTGCCTCTTATGTTCAGTCCCATATTTGTAACCCCCCTTGCCATTGGGGGTTCCTCAATATGCCTGCCTGGGCTTACTTTAGCCCTTCTACTCTGTCCTCCTCCTGCTGTCTACCGGGCTTCACCTGATATCCTGCCATCAAGTTTCTGGTCCCCCAGGTCTTGTTTTGCCCTCTGGTGCCCTGCCATGCAGCCCAAATTTAAAATCCAGCCCACGGGCCTAAAAACTCCACTTGCAAGCTCCCACTTTAAAAAGTGCTACCTCCAGGGCAGCGGAATCGTGACAGGCGAAAAGCACCTTTGAAGTTAAACTGTTCAGTTTGCAGTCGCCTCGGGGACTGTGCTGTCGGTCCTGGGATCCCTTCCACCTAATTGGGACCCGGTGACCATGGACAGCCTGCTGGGGGCCTCTCCTGTGTGAATTGAAGGAGTTTGACCAGGGCTCAATTTTAAACATGCCTGAGCCGGGCCCCGTCAGCTGAATAAAGCATAACTTGTGTCTGACTGCGCCCAGGGTAGCTATAATCAGCTGCTACCAAAAAGGGAGGAAAATAAATGTTTTTATTGTTGTAAGCTGTTGCTGCATATGGGGGATTTACTGTATATGTGGGGGGGACAGTGTTTTAAATTAAAATAAATGCTTTTTCCCTGGCTATCCAGAACTTTGGAACTGTTATTGTTCAGCCTGTCAGCTGCTGCAGGGGAGCCTCATTAGGTACAGTAGCGACAGGAAAACCAGCAGAGCCACACTCTTCATCTGTGCAGTGACTGCAAGTACACCCACTGGGCTACTGAACTGTGGGGCATTGAGGCAAATTATTTTTTATTTCTGGCCGCACCAGGACATTATTCAGGACTGTATCTGATCTGCTATGAGGGACAGTGGGTTAAGCAGCCATTGCCAGCAGTCACAGCCAATCAGAAAGCTAGGAGAATAAAACCAGGACTTGTGGGACATTCACTACACGTCATGGGTAAACACCCAAGTACTCATGGGCACTTACAGGGACATCATTTTAGGCACCAATTCACCAAACCAACTGTGCCTCGAGTATTCCCCCACATCAGTCACTTGGGTTAAATCCCAATACTGACACTGTAGTGCAGCATGAGGGGGGTGCTGCACTCCTGAGGTGCCATCTTTCGGATGAGACGTTAAACCGAGGCCTCGTATGCCTGTTCTGGTGGTAGTTCAGGTGGATGTTAAAGATCCATGGCACTTTTCAAAAAGAGTAGGGGAATTGTTTATTGAGAAAAAAACATAACATCATGTAGTAACATATACAGAAAGCAAAAGGACATATTCCATACAGACCAGTGAAAAACCAATAAAACATTTCATGCAATAGGATACACACCATTTTCTATTGTACCCTATCTTCTCAAAAGGTTTAAAAAACAAAAAAATCTAATGAAAAAAACTGTTGTTTAAATCAAAGCCAAGTAATATGTTTTCAAAATCCTCGGAATGTATGAGTTGCTAATGAAACTCTTTCCATAGCCCTTTGTTTCTGGATTGCCAGTTCAATATGTGTGAGTAACATGGATGATAAAGTATGAGTGTGCTGTAATGAAAACTGACATTTTGCCTACCACAAATAAAACTTTATACTGGCAAAAATGACATTTAAAGTGCTTGGGTGGTACTGAGATAAGAAACCAGAATAATCTTCTAGTACTAGGGTTTCATAAGTGACCCCAATTCCATTTAAACACTAAAGCAGTTCAAAATGTTTTGCATAATTACAGGAAATAAAAAAAATGTTCCAGTGTTTCTACTACTCCTGCACACTCCAGCTGTATACAGTACCGTCCTGCCATAAGTTTATGCTTCAAATTTCCTTTCACCCCAATCTCCCGTGGCAACTGAGCCATACCACATCCCACATCCTAAGGGGTATTTTATCATTGAAAACATTCAAAGCCAGATGTGTTTTTTTAGGTAAACATTTTGGAAAGTCCACCTGAACTAAAAAAAAATTTTTCCATTATATCCAGATACAGTGCTTTTCTATTCAACCTAAATATTGTGTGTTTAGAAATACCCCATGTCCTCAGTTTTAAAGCAGTCAGATATATGAAGGAAGGTTCTCCTGAGTTTACCTTTATTCTAGGGACCTAAGTGTCCCACTTCTGTAAAAAATGTTGAAATAAGTACATCATCCAACTATCCCAGGGGTGATTCTTATAGTTCTCTTCTTCCCTAGAGGTAACTTTAAAAAAGAAAGAAATGTAAAATACCAGGGAGTTGATCATTCCCAGCCCGCCGTTTTTCTGCTTCAAATATGTAAAGTCTCTCTTCACCGGATTTAAACGGCTCCCCCAGAGCATCTGGAAACAGATACTCGGTATCCTTGTTTCATAAATTCTTGGTAAAGGAAAAATGGCACTAAAATACAAAAGAATCGGGAAAATAAATTTCTTTACAATCATTATCCTCTTTTGTTTTGAAAAGGACCATGTTTTCTATACTTGTCCTTTTTGTTCCCCCAGTTCAATTTTATATCTCCAATTCAAATCTATCAAGTCTCCATTTCCAACTATACATCCTAACATTTTGAGTGTAGTATTAGTGATGTTTATCTGTCCTATATTGGATTCATAAGATCCTCCCCCCAAAAAAGATCCCGGAACTTTTTGTCTGATTGATTTTAGTACCTGCTAGCTCACTAACCCTTTCCATAGTATCCAATGCAACAAGTCCTGAGTTTCTGTTTTTTATCAAAAGGCACATGTCGTCCACATATACGGACAATATTTGGGGTTCTAGCTCACTAGAAGGGGTTAAGCCTTCGATATCTGGTTAATTCAGCAATTCCCTAATTATGGGATCTAAAACAAAAGTATGAAGTAACGGACTAATTGGGCAGCCCTGTCTTATTCCTCTTCTAACAAATAAACCTTTCCCAAATAAACCGTTCACCATGGGATACATTACTGCCTGTTTGTATAAGGTTTGAATCTAAGATCTAAATTTTAAGGAAAAAACATTTTCCTGCAGTACCTGATATAAAAAAATCATGTGATACCCTATCAAAAGCTTTAGCTTGCTCTACTGATAATAAATACCCTGTCAACTTATGCATGCGACTGCATTCACAAACATTTTGTAAAAAAGCTACATTTTGTTGGATATTTCTGCTGGGAATCGAACAAGTTTGCACCGGGTGAATCAATAAATTAGCTATTTTTTGGAGTCTATGACATAATATTGCTGATAAAATCTTATAATCAGTATTCAGAAGGCTAATCGGTCTCCAGTTTTCAAGATTTTGTTTTGCCCCTTTTACATAAAAATATGATCATGGAAGCTGAAAAATCCTTGGGTGTAGTTCCTGCTTCCAAGATTTCATTGTACACATGGGTTAATATAATACTTAAGTCATTTTGTAAAACTGTATAAAATTAATTTATAAGTCCATGTTCCCCAGGTGATATCCCTACCTTTAAACAGGAGATTTCTATTTGTACTTCCCCTATAGTTATAGGTTGCTCTAAATCCGAAATTTGCGTAGGCGTAAGTTTAGGCGGAAGAAAGGTTATCAGATCATCCCATTTCATTATCGGTTGAAACGTGGAGCCAAATTGTTCATTAAGAGCACCCTGAACTATTGCTAACATTTCAACATCTGGTTTTTTTTTTCTCCCCATTAATGTCTACTAATCCTTCCATCATTTTCCAGTCTAAAATTTGCTGGTATACCGTTGCCACAGCGACTCCCAGATCGCGAAGACCACCACAGCAACAGGAATCGGGCAAAATCTGCCTGTCACTGTGGTGGTCCATTTGGCGATCGGGACTGCCTCGCTGGGTGTTACCCTTCCCCCCCCCCCCGGTCCAACTCCAACTCGGAGTTAGAATCCTAGAGACCAAGGGGTGTGGGGGGCGGAGGCATCCCTGACACTGCAATGCCAACAGTCGGCACTGCGGCTGTCGCTGTTGGGGATGTCTCCATGCTGACTGTCACTGCAGCATGGGTAAACCAAATTTGCTTGCATGCTGAATAGGGATCTAAGGAAGGTTTTTTTTTTTTTTTTTAATTATTCTTTATCTCCCCTCCTTGCCTGCCACTTCCGACCCTTCAGGGAAGTCAAGTGGACATCCCACTACCTAGAACCCTACCCAGACAGACCCTCAAACCCCATGGAGCCGCGGTTTACCCCCCCAGGTGGGGATGAAGAGGGGACCCTAACGCCCCGATACTTACATTTCATCAGTCGGGGGCTGCTGGGAGGGTTCTGGCACATTGTGGGCACGGCCTCGGTCCCCCCATCTTCCCGGCTGTGGCAGTCATTTTTCCACGCTTTTTCTCCCACCCTGAGCAGCGAGTGGCTCCCTGACATCAAGGCGCTAACACCGATGTCCTTGCTGCTCATTGGCCACCCCTCTTCTCCTGAGTTGGAGCTTGCATTTCCTCGAGCCTCCGCTCAGGGTCATGCAAGTGTCGGGCATTGGCCAAGTCCCTCCCCGGAGACGGTGAGCTGTCGTTGGACGCTCAAGTCTGTCTCCCCCCGGCCGACCCACCGACAACCCGAGTCCACTCTCAAACCCGGGTCGCCAGCGTGGAGCGAGGTGTGGCTTCCAGCACCTCAACCCTCAGCGCCACCGGGCCGGACTTGTGGGTTTTTTTTAAACCATAAGTCATCTCTGTGTTGAGCTCACTAGCTCTATTATACTGGGATTTAATCAGTTCTATCTGATCTTTAATTCTGACATCAAAAATATTCGGAAATGACATTAATTTGTAGTATTGATTCCTGTAGCCTAAATATGTAAGATAGTCCTCCACCTGGGATTTTTTCTCTAAACTTAAAAGGGAATTTTTAAATTCTGCTTTTGTGTCCATCCACCAGTCTACCCAGGTGTCATACATTTCAGCTGCCGACTTTCTGTTTTGTAAAACTCTCAACAAAGTGGTTTGAACTTTTGTTTGCTCCAATAGGAAAGAGTTAAGTTTCCATCTGGAAGACACAGCAGGGAATCTTGGAGGTACACCAGATAGGTTTAAGCAGCATTTTAACACCAAATGATCTGAGAATTCACAGTAATTCAAAATAAATGTAACTGGAATAAAGTTCTTCGAAATAAAGAAATAGTCTATTCTAGTAGCATAACTACTTCTCCTATAAATGAACCCTGGTACTTGAAATAATTCTCTATATGTGTCTTTCAAAGAAGCTCTAATAAGAATTTCTTTCAGAGCATGTGAGTCACAGCACACCCTCTTTTGAACCTGATCTCTAATTTTTATATCTAAGAAGCAGTTAAAATACCCTCCCCAGATTATATGCCTAGGTGTAAACAAATAAGGTTCTATTTCCTGAAATAGATCAATTCGAGCTGATTTTGCTTGTGGGGCATATATATTGATAAGACACAAAGAATACCCCTTGTACATACAATCTAGTAATAAGGCCCTTCCGGGGGCAATGTCCACCAATCTTAACACTTGAACCTGTGTGTTACAAAAAAGGATCCTCACCCCATCTGCAGCATCTGCTCCAAAGGACCAAAAGGATGGACCAGTGACCCATAGATTTTTTATTTGTTCAATGTCTTGTAGGGAAGTGAATCTAGTTTCCTGCAACATGATTATATCTGCAGTTAAAGCTTTACAAAAATAAAAAAACAGTCTTTTTTTGTAATTCTTAACACTGTATGTGTTGATTGAAACCAGATTCAAGGCTGCCATAGCAAGGGTGATTTATCGCTTGTCTTTTTTCCTTTTTCTATCTGCCTTTTTCTTTACTTCTTACTGCTCAGGTCCTCCTTCGTCCTCACATTCCATTTCAGAAGCAGCCCCCGACCTGATGGAAGCATCAGATTCTGAGTCACCCTCCTGCTCTTGTAACACCTGAAAGGGGTTTCATACAGGAATACCTGTAGGCTGTTTCAACTTCTAGCGTTGGCCCTAGTAACCCTCTTAGGATGTGGCGTCTGAAACTCTGGAGTCGGGGGAAGGGGCATTGTATCAACCTAGTCTGGCCTGGCTCTATGTCATTGTCAGTCTGTCCGGGGTTTTGGGGGTCAGGTTCAGTCCTCTGAGGTTCATTTGTACTATGGGAACTAGTAAGAGCAGGGCCTGCGTCCGTTGGGCTTTCTCTCTCTCTGGCTAGGGCCTATATCTGTCCTGGGCCTGATTAATTAAAGTTTCCTTATCCAAACCCCCTGGTTTATTTTGCCCTGCCCAGGGACACTGATGGTAGGCATGCCCCTGTTCTTCACAAAGATTACACCTAAAAACATTTCTGCATGTTCCACTGTCATGATCCAACTCACCACACAGTACACACTTTATTTTATCGCATGCACTACTCAAATGCCTTTTACTGCCACATTTGTAGCAGGCCTTCGGTTGCCCCAGATAGAAACATACCCCCCGTCTTTCCCCAAAAAACAAACTGTTTGGGACGTGTTGTACCTCATCCCCCAATGTATTCAGCTTGGTTTTAAATTTCCAGCTGCCTGTCCAAATCCCTTCCCTATCTATAATGGGTTCTGGGGGCCCCAATACAGTGCATTTACTCTCTAACCAAAACTGTATATCTCCCATGTTTACACTTTCATTTTGAAACATAATGGCCCACATATTCAAATTGAACCAGGCTGTGGCACAAGCCTGGGCGCAGCTCAACTTTATTGCGCAGGGGTGTGGCCTGGGCAATATTCAATGGAGCTGCACTATGGTGCAGCAGCTTTGAATATCGCACCCTGGCCACCCCCACTGCATGGCGCAGTGGCACTGCACCAGCGCAAGTGGCCAGAGTGGAGCATGGAGATGCGCTAGCGCAAGTGCCATTGCGCCATGCACAGCACCTGCGATATTCAAAAGAGGACGTGCAAATGGGGCCATAATTTATGCAAGGCGCACATGGGGCCATTTGCATGTCATTATGGCACCATTTGCATGCCATTAGCATGCAGGTGCGCCGATCCCCGATGACTTTGCGCCTAGCGCCCTGCCAGGCAGCAGCAGTCAGGGACCGATGCCCCCTGCAGCCCGATCGCGGGCATCTGTCTAACAGAATAATCCCCCATCCTATATCCCTGGTGGTCCAGTGGACCGCACTCTGCCCAATCACGGGCATCGGTATTATAACCTCCCCCACGTCCAATATCCCTGGTGGTCCAGTGGACCGATTGCTGCCCGATCGCGGGCATCTGTAAATCATAAAATATTCCTATTACCCTGGTGGTCTAGTGTACCCTCCTCCCCACCCGCCCACTGAGCCCCACCACCCCGCTCCCCCCGGTCAGCCAGCGGGCGGCAGCACCCCACCCACCTGCCGCCCCGCTGCCCGCCGACTGACAGCTCTCTGGGCTGCAGCCATGGTTCACAGCACCCCACATATCTGGACTGAGTAGTACGGTATGAGGTGATGCCCATTGGCTCACGCCAGAAACCACGAGGCAGCCCTACCGAGCTGTCAGTTGGCAGCGGCAGGGCAGCAGGCGGGTGGAGTGCTGCCACCCGCCATCTTACCAGGGAGAGCAGGCAGTGGGGCTCAGTGGGTGGGTGGGGAGGGGGTACACTAGACCACCAGGGTAATAGGAATATTTTATGATTTACAGATGCCCGCGATCTGGCAGCGATCGGTCCACTGGACCACCAGGGATATTGGACGAAGAGACACCGATGCCCGCGATCGGGCAGAGTGCGGTCCACTGATCACCAGGGTTAAAGGAGGGGGGATTAGTTAGCAGATGCCCACCATGGGGCATGGGGGCGCCACCAGGTGTGGCAGGAACTCGGGTGGCCACCCACAGGTGGCAGCTGCTGTGTTGCGCCTGCAATGCGGCAGCTCACCTGTGGGTGGCCATCACTTGTTCCTTTTTTGTGGCTTAACTTTGTGCAGGCGCAGGTAGGGGTTGCGCATGCATGACTCTGCACATCCCAGGCTGAATATCGGGCTGTGCAGGTTATGCATGAGAACACCCCCCTACCTGTGCCTGCATGCAATTACTGATGCGCCCGAGCGCATCGGGATTTATCCGACACACTTTTCCCTTTTGAATATCACTCTGGGCAAGAATACCGTTGCGCTGCTAAACCCTTTGGAGTATTCCAAATAATATGTATGGTTTTAAACAGAGGTTTGTAATGGAAATTGCCCAAAAAGGTGACCATAAGGGCATGGTTTTACAAGTCTCGTACTTCTGCCAGAATTGGTCTAGTCCAGCAAAAGTCTTGAAGCTGATATCGAAAGTGTCTTCTCCTCTTATATGAATGAGGGCATAAATATCACCTGCTTGAAAATTCATCGAGTCCTTCAAAAGTCTCCGGGATACAAAAGTTCTGTCTGGGTGTTCTGGCAAACCCCCTCTGTTCCTTAAAAGAACCGCGTTTCTTCTAGGGGCTTGCTCAAGTTTATTATGTTTAACTAAGTCAGAAAAATGTGGCCCAGTTTGAAAATTATTTCTGCGTGTGGGAGGGGGATTGTTAGGTATTTCTTGCTCTGCTCCATCCCCATCTCCCATAGTGTCAGCCCTTTCATGTACAGGTAAATTACCATCCAGTTTTTGCTGACCTGCATTCGCAGTCTGTTTTCTGACATCGGAGGCCTCCTGGTGATCCGATGACTCTGGTGTGAAAGCGACCCAAGCTGAGTCTGGTATCCATTTTCCCTTCCGAGAAATCCAGCCAGCATCTGTCAAAGCTGTTTCCTTACTCCATTCAGTGCTGATGAAAGCCGCATCAGCAGCGCTTTGCTTCCGCATTCCTTCTGGTGGTACGTCAGCAGTCTGACTCACCCGCTCTAACTGTGAAAATCCCAGCGGCTGACAAACAGCTGCGCCTGTCACATAAGCTACAGAAGTAGTAGCAGGTACCTCGTTCATCCCTGATACAATCTCAGGAAATGTATCTTGCTCCATCTGTGATGGTAATACGGTTGAGAAATTGCTTGATACATTACTGCCATCTATTCCTCCCACTGCACAGTTTGTACCGTGCAAATCACTTTCAAGCTCCTGAGACGCACTGTGTTCAAACACTTCCTCTCGTAACAGAACCTCCTCTGGGTGCAGGGACAAACCCTCCAGCTGCTCACTCTCCATAACGTCCTTCTCCTCCAAAGACCTGGTGCAGACTGCCATTTGCAAAACGAAAGACTGCAGCTCCCCCTACTGGCAGCAAAGCAGTAGGGGAAGATTCCCTGGTGTCCTGGCCAAATTTCCCCCATTCACTAAAAATACCACCAACAACTTAATCTGGTTCAAGGTCAGTTGGCATTCATCTGCATCCCCCTCCCCCGGGTCATGCCTGAAAACAGGCAGAATTTGTCTAGTGCACTTACTCGGTCAACAAAAACTAAATAAAATAAATAAATAAATTCTGATTGACAGGTCCTTCAGACACTCAGAGATCGGTCACCGCATCTCTGCTGCCAATCAGGAATCGAAAAAGAGCCCTATAAGAGACAGTGTTTGTCAGCATTGCATCAGATCTGCCAGAGTGAGAAGAGGAGGGGAGAGCAGGCTTCAGCCTGCTGGAAGCCCCCCACAGGGGTGGGAGTTCAGGCCCCTGCCATGCCACCAGGCCTGGGCCACTTAGCTAACCCCTCCAGCCTGGAGGGGTGTTTGTTATTTTTTTAGTTAAAGTTAAAGTAATTTAGTTTTAGTTGCAACTACTAGTCTAGAGGTTGCCACAACTGTCCTCCAGGTGCTAGCCCTCCCTCCCACGTTGGGGAAAGATGTGGAAAGAAGACCAGCTATCACCAGTGCCTCAGTTGTGAGAGAACTGAAGAACACCAGGATGCCTTCGATTGCAGATGCGACCTGTGGAGGACCTGAGTGAGTACACTTGGAGTCCCCGGTGCAAGGGAGAAGCCTTAAAAGTAATCTTGGGGGATTCAAGCCTCGCTTCAAGATATTTTTTCTGATGAATCTATGAATGAGATCTTAGAGCTATCAGTCTGGGCTGCTAAGCCCCAACAGAGACTGCCTTGAATGACAAATTTGCAGATGCATCTTGCCTGCTGCCCAAATGGGCAATATGCAGGTGCATCGAGATGTCTTAATAGTTAATCATATGAATGTGCTGATTTCTGTTGTTGCCCTATGGGTTAATTTCTGCCTTGTGGAGTTGCCAACCAAGCCACGTTTGACACTTAGTGGGGTGGGAGGCCCTAGAGCATATTGTTCCTGACTTATTCTGGAGATTTGTCTCTGTCTCCGCTGGATTCCGTCTGGAAATGCTTGCTAAAAGTGTTTTAATATCTAGACGTGCTGGATGAGACGTGGTTTATGGATGCCTTGCTTGGTATTTAAGTGTACTGGATGTGATTTCATGCAAATGAGTGTGGATCCTTCATATAGTGTCACCTTCTGCTTTCACTGTATGGATGCCTGTTGGTATTTAAATGTACTGGATGTACCTTGTTGCAAAAGAATACTGGAGCTTGATAAAAGTATCATCTTCTAATTACACTGGATGGGACTCTGAATTATTGTGCTGAGTGTTCGGGATGTGAAATCCAAGATCTAGCCAAGTGGTTTATCCTGGAATATTCAGTTTCTGTGATGCACAGGTCAATCCCTGTCTTTCTGTGACCAGCAGGGCCAGTCCTGCTTCTTCTGCTAAATGCAAAGCAATTCCTGCCTTCGTTGTACCTAGCAGCTACAGCCATTGTAGGAATCGTTCTCCAAGTTTGCCCCCTCCCTTCAAATCAAAAGCCGGCCAACTCGACCAGTTGCAACGTCCACCAGGCCTGCAACATCTAGAACTTTGGTATCTGGGTATCCAGTATGGTATGAGATTGCAAGGTTTCAGCTGTATCTGGGACTGGTACCAGTGTGGATATAATAATAATTGTAAATGTAACATCTGATTAGTCAGCAGCTAGATAGCCAGGGTTCTGAGTATCATTGGGTCGAATTGGGAAATGTGATTGCCTTGTTTCTATTAGTAATGTAGTCACCCAGCTGGAGGGTTCACCAGCGAAACACCAGTCAAACCTGTACATATGTACATAGTAATCAGATGACCTCTACTCCACTTCCCCACTCCTAACTCCTCTGTCCCCCAAAATAAATCTCTTGTTACTGTTTTGAAATGTTGGTGTGAGCATATTATTAGAGAGAGTCTTTAAATGCAAAAATCTTAAAGTGTGGGAAAATGTTTATTGGGGCATGCCTGGGGGTGGGTAATGGTATTCGTGGGTGGTATAACATCTCAGGGGGTTATACCTGTAACAGCTAGCCAACGTAAAGCATTCTGAGCGGAGGCACTGCACAAAGGTTTAAAACGGTTATCAGTTAAACGAACCCAAACCCCTCAGCGTAGCTTGTAAGTAGTAGGCTGGGGTGTAACAGTGAGGATAGCACCACCCAGGGGTTACACATTGGTATCCCATGCCCTCTTGACTTCCCCCACCGATTTTGCTCCCATCACCCACTCCGGTACCCTATTCCAGGGACCCACCACCTTCTCAGTGAAATATTGTCCCCTCACATTTCCTCTGTAACTGCCTCCCTCCAGTTTTAAGCTGTGCCCCCTTGTTGCCGTCTTGTCGCTCATTTTGAAAATGCTCCCTTCCCTCATCCTGTCTATTCCCTTTAAATATTTAAAAGTTTCTATCATGTCCCCCCTCTCCCTTCTCATTTCCAGTGCGTACAGGACAAGTTCCTCCAGCCATTCCTCATATGATCTCTTGTATAGGCCCTGCACCATCTTGGGAGCCCTTCTCTGGACCCGCTCCACTCTATCCTTGTCCCCTTGCAGATGTGGTCTCCAGAAATTATTCATCTCAGTACCAGATGAGTACAATTCTAATGTACATTTTTTCCATTGTGTACAGCTCACTACCCCATCTTGTTTATCTTGAACCTCTTCCTCTATGCTTAGTATGTGATGCCATCGATGACATCACATCATATTGTAGCCAACGGCAAGACTGCTTTCTGCCACCGAGATGAATAATTTCTGCTACAGGAATGAACAAACAATGCCGCAGAAGCACAGGATTCTGCCACAGAAATCAGGACTAAAAAGTGTCACGGACACCTAGGGGCTCATGCTGGGAGTCATTACTTACTGTGCAGGGTATCTCAGTGCTCCAGGCCACACAGATTTATAAATGGATAAACCAAGGATCCCACGGTAAATGAGATATTGCATCTCAGCTGGGCTTTCTGGGGTCAATAAACTGTAACAAAAAAAAAAGTTCTGAACCAGCTCATCAGTGCAGCAGTAGTTACCACTCATGACACTGGTGACCTGGGTTCCAGAACAAGCAAGGGTTGGAGGACTGGCCAGGGAAGGAGGATGCTGTATCTCAGGCGACGCTCACCTCCAGGCAGGGAGAGTCGCTGCCTTCATAGCAGTGATGCCATCTGGGTGACCATGGGAGGTAGCAAAGGGTAATGTGGGAGGGTGGACACCCCCCGGGTTCACAGTTAGCACATCATCATGGGTGTCACTGTGCTAAGCCCCTTTGCTTGCTGATGTCCAAGGAGCTGAAAGAAACTTGGAAAATGTCCCCAGCATAGTGACAATGGACTGCGGTACATCTGGGCCACCACATCACCATCTGGCAGTGCATGCTAATAGAAATATAGAAACACAGATTTTGTCAGTGGAAAAGGACCTTTAGTCCCATGCAGTCTGCCCCTTGTCCCTGCCTATTCTGTCATGGTTTACCTATAACAGGGCAACATCCCCGACAGCGACAGACACAATGCCGAGTGTCAGCATTGTACTGTTGGGGATGTGTGAGTGTTTCCTTCAGGAGCTCCGCCCCCCACACCCCCTGGTTTCTATATACAACTCTGAGTCAGAGTTTTCTCAGGGAGGGGGCGACACACCGGGCGATGTAGTGCCAGTGCCAGTGCCAGTGAGGACCATCACAGCGACCTGACATTTTAGCTCGAAATCTGTCGCTGTGATAATCTTCACGCTAGCGGTTTTGCTCTATGGTCGGCATACCCTCTGTCACCACTGACCCTAGCTAGTCATAGGTGTCACGCCCCTTCCCCATTCCTCTACCTAATATGCCCTTGTGCCTATCCCATGCATGCTTCTTACACTCTTTGCCCCCCACTACCTCCTCTGGAAGGCTGTTCCAGTCATCCACAACCCTTTCCATGAAGTAGTATTTCTGCCCATCTCTCCTAAACTTCCCCCTTTAGATTCAGTGCATGCCCCCTTGTTCTAGTGTCTTCCTTTCTCTGAAATAGACTCTCCATTTATACTTTGTTCACTCCTAGGAGGTCTTATAGGTTTCAGTCATGACATAGAACTCCAGGTGGGGCTTCACCAGTGAACAGTACAACAGCAGCACCATCTCCCTCCCCCTGCTAGATATCCTTCTCCCAGTGCACCCCAGCATCCTGCTAGCCTTTCCCACTGCTTTGTCACACAGCTCAACCACCTTAAGGTCATCAGATATGATGACTCCTAGGTTTCTCTCTTATCTGATGACCTCAGGGTGGCTGCTAAATAAGACATGGGGGTCAATTCCCCCACCCCCACCTGGGAAGGTAGGGCCAAGCCTCAGTGCCCCCCCAGATGTGGACAGGGTATGGGAATAGACATTGGCAGGTAGGAATGCTGGGGAGGGTTGGTTGAGCTTTGGATGCTCCTGAGGGATGCAGGTTCTGGAGACTGGAGGGGGGCATAAATAGAAAATTAAAAAAAAGTCTTTGACGTTCCATAAAAATTTTAACTGGGCAACTGAACATGTACTCCTTGGAAGACAGGAGAGGGAAAGGGGACATGATTGGGATCTTCAGGTACTTGAAAGGGATAAATAAGGTTGATAAGGAGAGTCTCTTTAAGCTGAGTGGCAACCATAACACGAGGGGGCACAGTCTTAAGCTGGAGGGTGGGAGGTTTAGAAGGGAGGTCAGGAAGCACTTCTTCATGAGGGGGGTGGACACTTGGACTGTGCTGCCAGAAAAGGTGATCTTATTGAAGACAGTGGGCAGCTTTAAGAGAGGCTGGGACAGGTATAGGAGGAGGGGAAGGGTCATGGGTAGGGAGGACGGGAGGAGTGGGGAGAGGGGGCAGGGACAGTAGCCCAAGCTGTGGACCCTGCAACATGAGAAGACTTGATAGACCAAATGGCCTTCTTCTGCTGGCTTCTTTGTATGTTCGTAAGTAAAAATGCAGCCTGAGCAGGTTACTAACGGGCACCGAGATTCTCTGTAAGTTTTCTGAAGTTCATTACGAAACCCCATGGTGAAATATGTGCTGTTCTGCTTCTCTCCAGAAATACTGGCAACATGCCTAGCTGTCAAATCGGCTGGAACCAACACAAACTTTAGCATCAGTGTCTCTGAAGACCTGTCAGAAGATTCCTAAATGAGGACTTGTGTGTTCAGAAAATGTACAGCACTGCCCCTTCTCAGCTGTCCCAGATAATGGGGGTACTGTCACAATTCTCAAAAGCCCCCCCCATCCCATATGGAGAGGGTGCTGTCCCAGGTTCTACAGTAAGATATATTTTTTAATGTTCAACTTTTGAACCTTCCAAACTTAACACAACAGCACGACAGTAAACACATGTAATGGAAATACTAAGAACTACACCAAAAGCAAATACAGTCTGGGTTAACACAGTAAGAGCTACTCAGAGTGTATGGGGTGTTTACAGGAAGCACAGACACAACACAGTCACCTGTCTAACATGCCCCTATGTGTTATCCCCATTGTGTAAACCTTTGTGCAAGGGAAATGCCTAAATAATTGGAGCTGCCTCAACTGGGCACTCTGAAGCAATGGATGGGCTCTAGAGAAAGAGGGGAAATAGTCCCCCACTAAGCCCTAGCCAAGACTGGCTTTTTATTTAGTGGCATAGACTACTAGGATGTTTTTGCTTTAAATCTTACTGTAGAAATGGCGGTCCCGACACCATCTCTACAGTAAGATTTAAAGCAAAACTTCCTAGTAGCCTATGCTGATAAATAAGAAGCCTGTTTTGTAATTATGAAAGCAGTACGCACCCATTTCCACCATATGCTCTGGGTCTGGCTCTAAAACTTGATAAGGTACCCCCGCCACCCCACCCCAACACATTATGCCTTTTTTATTCCTGCTAGTTTTGGGATTTTTTTCCTGTGTGCAGAAAATATAATATTGCAAAAATCATTAAAATTGGCTTCAGGGTTCTAAAACTGCATGATCATTGGAGCCATAAGCCACTATTTCCACTTGCAGCCTTTAAGCCTTTCAGCCATTACCTGCCCCTAAAAAAATTCAGCCTGGCATTATAGCTTTTAGGTGCCCACTCAAACTTCAGCCCACACACACACACGTTTTGCACCATGCCAGCACCCTCGTAAAACATTGAAAAAGTGTCAGGTAAGGTAGATACAGCAGGTAAAATGCACCCAATCACAGTGTAACAAGTAGATCCAAAAGCTCTGATGTTTCATACATCATCCGCTGTGTTGTTCTGTAACCCCCCTGTTTTGACAAATTGCTTCCGCACTGTCTCCAACCAATACAACACCAGGAACATGGCCAGGAATGTCCTTATGCCTCTTTTTCAGCATACTTAGCTGAGAAAGCAATCATCTGCTGTCAGGGTTGCTAACTGGTTAAACAAATTAGACGATAAACTGCTGAATCTCCCCAAGTTGGATCAGTAAGAGATCTCTGTGGTCTGCCTTTGTAGTCCAATGTAAATGTAACCATTAAACTGTTTTATTCGGTTTCTCACTGTATGTAATCTGTCATTTTTTATACAACGATCTGTATCTATTTTTTTCAACACTGTATGTAGTTGTATGGAATTGTTCTGCCTTAAGTGCGTGGAACCTGACCCGACTGCATTTCCACTGGAACTGCTTGTTGTACTTGTAATGTTTTTTGTGTCTATATGTTTCACGTGGAACGTTTGTAAATGAGCACTTGTGCTCAAAGGCAATCTCCAAACTTTTCAATAAATAAATACAAAAATAACTAAATGTTGGGACTAGCAGTATAGCCTAGAGGTTAGAGTAATGAGTGTGAATGAGCTTGGTGCATTCAGCACACCTGGGTTTCATTCCTACAACCTCCACTTGCATACTGTGTGACAATAAGCAAGTCACTTAACCTAGTTCCCTGTGCTCCCAGGTTGCCCCTGACAGCAGGCACTTGAGCCTAGTGGGCCTTACCCAGTTACCAAAACAATTAAAAACAAAATAAAATAAATACAATACTCAGCCTAAGAATGAATTTGCTGGTGACAAAAAAAAAAGTCTATTAAGCTGTAAATATTGAACAATAATGTTGCAAAATTTAGAATGTATTGTGCAGAATTTTAGAATATATTGTGCAGAATTTTAGAATACAGTGTGCAGAATTTTTAAAAATATAGTGCAAAAATTGGCACGTCTGTCCTTTTTATGTTCATCGTGCATGCAAGCGCAGATGAACATGTTGATATGAGACTTGCTAGAGAGAGGTGTGAGGGATGCCAGCCCAATGGCCAGCGGTGCTGTGGGGGCCGGTCTGTGGCCGGCAAATCAGCAGGCGGCATCCTGATGACACTGGTTTGCTGAGGTGGCTCGTCTCGGCAAACATTTCAAAGGACAGAGCCGACGCTGCGCATGGCTCTGTCCTTTGCAATGCAAGCCCTTCAGCTGTGGCTTACTGTGTCTTTCCTTGTTAAATGGTGTCCCCTTTCCCTGCTGCCGCTTAGTGTGTCTTTCCTGGTTAAACAATTTCCCCTTTCCGACACTGGGATGCCCACTCCCGGTGTCAGATGCGCTCCCCCTAATCCATCTGTATCCCTAGCCAACATCGGGGTGCCCAATCCCCGTGTCAGCATCCCCCACCACCACTATTGTGGCACACTGGGAGCCCACCCCAGTGTGCCTAAATTTATATATTTTTTTTACCTGTGAATGATGAAAACCTGCCCTTGTGGTCTTTTTTTTTTCACCTGTAAAAACCAAAAACATCCCTCATTGTTTCCCCCGTGCCTCTGCCCCATCCCAACCCTCCCTCTGCGCACCCACCTTCCCGCACCCCCCTTACCCTATACTTACCCTCCGAGGTCAGCAGACACCATCTTCTGTAGAGCGGGACATGTCTGCACTCTTCAAAGCCGACCGGCAAACTGAAAGAATGAAAGGTAAGCCACATAGGGAGAGCTGATGAGGGTTTCACCTTAGGTTGATATCTCAGCCATTTTTAGGAATTTTGGCCCCAAATTTTCAACATGGGGTTCTTGGGACCCCACCTCGTGAACATGTCACTGTCATTTCGTTCCTTAGTTCCAAAAGGTGATTTTGCAGTCACTGCACGGAATCACCATTTGGAACCAAGTAATGAAATGACAGTGCCACTGTTCATGAAGTGGGATCCCAAAACACCCATGTTGCAAATTTGGTGAGAAAATTCAAAAAATAACTGCGTTACAAGAGTGTGTTGTGCAGTTTCTATCCACGTTCGTAACTTCACCATTTTTTTATATTTTCACTCCAAATCTTCAACAGTGCCATTTTTTCACACCTCCTTATGAACAGTATAGCTGTCATTTTTCACATCCTGCCTGAAATGTGTTTTTGCAGCAGTTGTGCAGAATGGCGCGGTCGCTGTGCAAAATCAATTTTCAGGATGGAGTAACAAAATCAAAGTGCCACTGCTCATGAGGGGAAGTCCCAAAAAGCCCATGCTGAAAATTTGGTGAAAACATTCCAAAAAATGACCACGTTATGGGTGTGCATTGCACAGTTTATATGCACATTTGTAACTTTGCCAAATTCTCATATTTTCACTCCAGATTTTCAACATTGCCCTTTTTTCACACCTCCTCATGAACAGTATAACTGTCATTTTTCACATTCTGCCCAAAATGTGTTTTAGTACCTGTGGTGCCGAATGGTACAATCGCTGCACGGAATCATCTTTTGGGATTGAGTAATGAAATGATAGTGCCACTGTTCATGAGGTGGTGTCCAAAAAAGCCCATGTTGAAAGTTTGGAGCAAAAATACCAACAAACATCTAGGGCATTAGGGTTTCCAACTGTAATCCCCCCACCACCACCCTGTAGAGACTGACAGGCGTTGGACATGTGCCTTGGGGTCATCGGCTGTAATACTCATACCATTCCACCCCCACCCCACCCTGCAGCCAGTGACAAGCTTTGGAGTGTGTCTTGGAGTCTTTGGCCCAAACGTTCACCCCATTCTCCTATACTGCACCCATCTCAGCTTATTTCATTATGGAATGGGGTGAGCATTAGGGCCAAAGACCTCAAGGCACACTGTGATGCCTGTCAGTGTGTCTGCAGGGTGGGGGTGGAATGGCATGAGCATTATGGCTGACGACCCAAAGGAACACCCCAATGCCTGTCAGTCTCTGCAGAGTGCAGTGGGGCATTAGGGTTGGAAACCCTAATGCCTCATTAAGGAAGTAAATCAGGGAGGGATGTTTGATGTCACCTACCTTACTTTCAGCAAAGTCTTCCAGAACGTCCAACACAGAAGGCTGATTAACAAGATGAGCAATCTGGCAAAGGGGCACAGGCTGATAAACTGGGTTGGAAACTGGCTGACAGACAGGAGGCAGAGGGTGGTGGTAATGGGATCCAATTCAGGGAGAGAGGGTGACCAGCGGGGTACGTCAGGGATAAGTCCTGGGACCAGTCCTGTTCAATGTCTTCATTACAGATATTGCAGAAGGGCTAAAAGGAAAGGTCTGTCTGCCTGTTTGCAGAGGACACCAACATCCATAACAGAGTGAATACTCCAGAAGGGGTGGAGAAAATAAACAGGGACATGGAGAGATTTGAAAAAAGGTCTGAGGAGTGGCAACTGAGGTTCAATGCAAAGAAGCCCAAATAATGCACCTGAGAAGAGGGAAACCTGGGGAGAGTTACAGGATGGGGTGGAGGTGCTGATGATCACCAAGAAAGAAAGGACCTAGGAGTTATCAGTTCTGATGACCAAAAGGTGTCAAAGCAGAGCACAAATGCTGCAAGGATGGACAGTGGCATGCTGAGGTGCATAGGCAGAGGTTTCACTAGCAAAAGGCACGAGGTGGTGATGTCATTGTATAATGCACTAGTGAGGCCTCACCTACAGTGCTGTGTGCAATTCTGGGGGCCGCAAATGTGCAAGGCCATTGACAGGGCGGAGGCAGTCCACAGAATGGCAACCAAGATGGTACATGGCTTGCAACACAGAACTTATCAGGAGATATTAAAAGGACCTCAATATGTACTTATTGGAGGAAAGGAGGGAGTGGGGGAACATGATAGATACATTCAAGTACCTCAAGGGCATAAACAAGGTGCAGAGGTGGACATCTTTCAATACGTCAAATGTTCGGCATTGACAAATGCTTGTTTTTTATCCTAAAAATAAGAAAACCGTCTATCATTGTCCGCTGTGTATCCCCCTTCCCTAAACAGTATACAGACACTGGGGGTGCCCAATCCCCCAGTGTCTTCATCTGTCCATCCATTCTTGTGCATTGTGTAACTCCCCCTCAAAAAAAAACAGTATGCAGACAGTGGGGGTGCCAAATTCCCCAGTGTCATCTGTCCGTCCATTGTTATACACTGTGTAACCCCCCGAAACAGTGTACAGACACTGGGGGTGCCCAATCCCCCAGTGTCTCCATCTGTTTTGCAAACTCCCTGAAAAAAATTAAACTGTCCCTCGTCGCGTTTTTTCCTGTAAAAAAGAAAAACGTCCATCATTGTCCATTCTGCTGTTACCCAACCCCCTACCCTCCCACTCAGGACCCACCACCCCACACCCCCAGTACCTCATACTTACCCACCGGAGGTCCATCACCATAATCTACCTTGGACTGCAGGCATGTCTTCGCTCTTCAAAGCCAACCGAGAACTGAGGTAAGTGCTTTAATGTATTTCAATGGGGGTTTTGATGTTAATGTATTTCAATAGGGTTTTCAACTTAGTGGCATAACTTGGCCATTTTTAAATATTTGTGCCACAAATTTTCAACATATGTTTTTTGGGACCCCACCTTACAATCAACTTCACTGAAGCAATTTTCAAACATTCCCCCCCCCCCCAAAACACACCATGACACCAGTGCACACGAGGAACATTCGGCATTGACAAATGCTTGTTTATCTACATTTTGATAGACAGCATCTCGCACTGGCTGATGAAAGGTATGTTAAAATCTATAGCCAATGTTTGTCTTCTTGTCTCTCCCCCAGCTCCCTCCCCCACCCACCAGCAACATCCATGAACAGTAAAATAGAGGAACACAGAGCCCAGACTCTGCTGGCTGTGGTCCCTTGTTTATGCTGTGAAATGATGGCTCACAAGCTGGAAGCAGTTCAGTTCTTTCTTTTTTTTTTTTATACTTCGTTTATTGGTTTAGTTCTTACATTTTACTTTACAGCTTAAGTTGGAAGCTGTTCAGTTCTTTTCAAGAATGTACCAAGATTGTGGTGGTTGGCTCCACAGGGGAGGGGCTCACCTTGTAAAGAACACAGTGTCCATCAAAACAGGAAGTGCCAGGAGGCCTCTGTCACTGCGGTACTTCTCAGGATGCACTGAGTCATAATCACAGTGCCTGACTCTGAGCCAGCTTCAAGTCCAAGGTTCAAAGCTGAACTAAAGGGAGAAACTACCTTTGACCTGCAAGTCTGTGATTTCTGTAGAAACTGTTTCAAATAAACATTCCCATTCTGTTGTCATTCCACGGCCTATTAGTAAACGTAATGAGTATTTCTGATTTACACTCTGGTGGTGATTGCCATTTGGTTTTACAACTGTATGATGTAGGTCATGTCCTTCTTAAGCTCTTACATTGTTGTAGCAAGACATTACATCCTTGTTCTAGTACAGAACTCTGGATAAAAGGGACATAACTACATCTTAAGGTTCAAAAATGGTACATGCCACCAGTGGCACATGCAAGAATTTGAGAGAGGATTTGGGGGCAAAATTTAAAAGACCCTTTTATTGCCACCTTCCCTTGCAAATGTGGAGGGGATTGGAAACTCTGCCCCCAACGTGTGCCTATACTTATCACCAGCATTTAAATCAGTGATCCCCCCCCCACCACCGACTTTATTAAAGGCCTGTACAGCATAGTGATAACAAAGTTAAAGGAGTACTACAGTCAGAATGTGCAAAAACATATATTGTGCAAAGTGTTTTGATTTGTGTGTGTAGTCCTAGTGTGTCCTTCCCTTTGTCTGCTATTAGAAGATTTATTCTAAACTAGCCTGTTAGTTTTACGGCCCCTGGGGATCTCCATCTTAGCATGGTTTATTTATCTTCTTGTTCGTACAATGCTTCCTGTCCCATGTGACAGTGATGTATTTGGGACTATGGATTCCGCAAGCACAACAGTAGAGCTGTGATATTAAGTAACTTTCCTTATCCAGTGAGCACTAATGGCTACATTTAGGCCCTGTCCACACTACACACCACTTAGACCCCATAACGGACATAAACCGTTACAGCCAAGGAGCGGTACAATGTGTCAACACTGCAGCAGTGACTGGTATGAGACCGGTACCACCAGTCCACACCTCAGGAACTGGGTGACCGTTACCGCAGCACTCAATCCCACAATGCAGCTCACGCTGCGCTATGGGCCCTACAGGGGACCGTTACCGCCCGTCCACACTACCGCTGGTAACGTTACCGAGGCGGGACCAGTTTCATAACCGTTGTTGAAACCACCTCATACGTGGTTTCAACAATGGTTACGAAAACGCCTTCTGTAACGTTACAGATGTAAACACAAACTGTTGCGGTAATGGTTTGGGCACTCTGTAACGTTACAGAGGCGTAGTGTGGACAGGGCCTTAGAGTTTAGCAAATACTTGAGGGCTAATTGAGTGGCTTATTCTGTAAGAAAGCAGCTACATTATAGTATTGATGATCGGGGTGATGTGTGTGCTTTTTATGTCTATGTGTAGTTTGATGAAATGAAAAGTTTTAAAAGCAAAGCATTTATTTACTCATGTTTGCTTGCCAGACCTGACACACACATATAAAACAAAAAAAAAAAATATTAATGTAGAGCTATTCAGTGGAGGCCAAAACATCAGACTTCTATCTCTAGTACTTGCTGAATCAGTGTTCCCCGGACACATCATTGTCACGTGGGACAGGAGGCATTGTAGGAAAAAGAAGAAAATAAACAATTCTGAGATACAGATCCCTAGGGGCCATAAAACTACCAGATAACTAGCAAGCTAATTTAGAAAAAAAGACTCTTAACAGCAAACAAAAGGAAGGATATACCAGGACTACACACACAAATCAAAACACTGCACAACATGTTTTTGCAAATTTTGACTGTACTACTCCTTTAAAACCAGCATTAAAAAAACTGCTCCTATGGGGAACCAGAGAGCCAAGTCAGTGACAGCATGTGCTTCACATGGACTCTATTTGAAATCAATGTAACCTACAAAAAAACTGATTTATTTATTACAAACTTTACTGGGAAACTGGATCATCTTGTAGATCTCAAAGATAAGTGTCTTTTTAGTTATGGGTTGTTCTAAGGGAGCCAGAAAGCCAGACACAAGTAAGAGAGTCATTGAGTAGCTCTGAAGCCAGGAAGCCCAATAAGGCTGACCCTGAACCACCATGGCAGACAGTAACTGATACAGTTCAAACATTGGACTTGAAGATAGAGAAGACAATTCAAAAACTAGAGTCACAGGATGCACAAATAAATGTTTTTTACAGCGACTGTAACAGATGTGGACCACAGAGAGATTCACCACAACTCTTGTGGCAGTCTGTAAACTTACTCAGGAAAATCCAAAGCTGTGTAATTGCCTAGTGGCACTTGAGAATAAAGCTAGGGCCTCAAATATGAGGCTAGTATGCATTGTGGAAGGGGCATGGGGGATGACCTCCTAGGATTCCTCAAAAGCTGATTTCCCACTGTAAAACAGCTCCCAAAATCTTTTAACACTAATATGATGATGAAAGCTTACCATATAAAGACCCAGTCATCCCTAGTGCTTCAAATACACCTCGAGCTGTGTTACTGAAAATGTCCAGCACAGAAGACAAGGACATGATGTTAACAGCTATCCATGCTGCTCACCGCCTCCTAGTTGATAAAAGGTTGTGGAATGCTACTCTGATTTTTCATTTGCAGCTCGGAATAAACATAAACAATATGATATGATCCATTCCAAGTTGAGATCCTGGGGATCATAAACTCTGTAATTTCTGCCTGTCTAAAGATAACGTTTCATGGCAAGATTTTTCAGTTTGTGGATGCAAGGGACGTGGGACGATGGACAGAGAAGGCCACCGCAGAATTTCAGGCAAGACCTGTAACTGAGGCATCTAAGGACGATGAGTGAAGTCTGAAACATTTGTTGAATGGTTTTTATGGGAATTGTGGCTGCACATTGTTTAGTTTCACAGTTTTACAATTTGTTAATAAATCTTTCATTACAAGGGCTTTCTCTCTTCGTTCACCTTGTCTCAGAGAAATAGTTTCACGATCCGGGTCGAGACAGGTGACTGAGGAGGTTGTTCAGTAAGATAGTGACAACCTCGCAGCAGGAGTTGGAAGCTGTGAGGTACTGAGCCTTATGGCAATTGTTTCAGTGTTTCTGTTTTTTGTGTATGGGCAGTTCCACCATCCCGCTCTCATCTCCAGTCTGAAAGTGTGCCTAATGTTGAAAGGTAAACTTTACAGGAATCGTGTATTCTTTGAGAGGCACTGCAAACTGTACTGGGACTAAGCTGTTCTTATTAGTTATTTCTAAAGGTTACTGCAGTTCGATGGTGTTCTTTGTTTAACACCACTGGCTTACAATGTTTATGTTTAACCAAAGCTCATATTCAAAAGCACCTGTTTTCTTACAAAATGTGTCATTTTTTGCTACAGCAACCTAGGGGTTACAGAAGAAAAATTTTTCATACTAGTCTTAAAGGAAAACTGTGCTTTGCAGGGGCTCCGCCCAACAACTTACCCTCCAGTTTAGCTTTTGTAAGACAAGCTGCTTTTCCTCATGCCATAAAGCAGTTTTAATTTAATTGCTCCAAAAGTCGCTACCCGTAAGTGTGGTGGGCGCTGGAAGCGGATCCATTAATTGTAAGTGCGGCACCGCTTTCGTGTGCCTCAATACACAAAATGCATTGAAGCACACGGTACGCCGCACCTTTACAGTTAATGGAGCTGCTCCAGCATCCACCATTCTTCTGGATAGCAGACTTTTGATAATTAAATTAAATGACTTTGAGGGATAAGGAAAAAGCCGATTTTCTTACAAAAGCTAAACTGGAGGGTGAGCTTTGCAGGGACGAGAGTCCCTGAAGAGCACAGTTTTCCTTTAAAGGGACACTGTCAACCCCCTCAGGCCTCAAACTGTCCTTAGACTGAAAAACACATTCTGTGATTGGTCACGTTCTATAGAGATTGCTAATATTGCTGGTAGTGTGATTCTGATTCTTTTTTTTTATATTTTAAAATAAAAAAGACTGCTCACCATACTCGTGTTACCATACAACAACATGTTTTACATTCTTTGATCAACTCCCATTGCATCTTTCCTGAATTTAAGAACACCCCCAACACAGTCTAGCCACTCATAATGCAGCGGGAGAAGAAGAGACTATTGCATCATGAGTGGCTGCACTGTTTTGGGTTTGTTCCTCATGTTCAGGGTGCACGCAATGAATGCCCTAGCAGGGAGGATGACCTGACTGGGATGGAGGAACAGTGGGCAAATACAACAAGCATTTGTCAATGCCGAATGTTTGCTTGCTGGTATTGGCATTGGTAGTGAGAGTTAGAGAGATGCACAACAGGAATGGCAGTGAGACTTCCAGTTCTGCCCTCATGTTGTTCGGCTGCTGATTTTGAGAGCTTTGACCCACTGATTTAACAAAATAACTTATTTCACCTCTCCTGGCATCCAAACCTCAATCAAAAGTGGTCGGAACGTCCAGGACAGTGTTCACCATTGAGATGCCTCTGAAAACCAAAAATAAAGACTCACTTCTTGATTTTCTCAAACTGACTGCGTTGGCTGACTTATGCGACCCCAAGGTTCCGCGAAAATATAAGGCCACTGCCGCTCCAATGATGCTACCTGAAAACATGGAGGAGCCACCAGAGGAGGAATTTACAATCACCTCCCGGAGGCTCTTTCATGAACTGGGCAAAATCAATGAAACACTCCACAAAATGGAGCAATCGGCAGCTGAGAATGCCAAAGGCCTCGCGGAGGTCAAAAATCGTACTTCAGACCTTGAAGCAGGCCTCTCGGAGACAGGCATGGCAATAGACCGACATGAGGAGGCTATCAGGCACTTAATGCTGAGGGAGAAGAAACTATCAGATAAGCTGGATGAGCTGCAGCTCCGCTCCAGGAGAGACAATCTAAGAATCTAAGGAGTGCCTGAAGATACTGAACAGGGGAAAATGAGGAATTTCTGGATTTTTTTTAAAAGAGATGTTGAACCTGCCCAAGGACCTTTCTCTAAACATCGTGCACACTCACAGGGCTTTAGCAAAAAAAACACCGGCCCGAATGCCACTCCTTGGTCCATAGTACTAAAATTCCTGGAGTATAGGATAAAAAATAAAGTAATGCAAGCAGCATGGGCTAAGAAAGATATCATATTTGGTGACAGGCGTTTTATATTTTGATCATGACTACACCTCCATCACACACCAAAAACGACGAGTGCTGTTGGAAATTAAAAAATTCCTGGCCTCCAAGAACATTCGAATGCATTTAATAGCCCACGCCCAGCTCAAAATCTTTCTTGCAGAGGGCCCACAGTTCTTCTGTTCCTTGGGAGAAGCAAAGGCAATGCTACTGAAGCTGCGGGTTCCTCCTGATCTTTTGTCCAGGCCTACTCCACTAGACCCAGAGTTCTCGCTTCATGAAGACCAATGGAACAAAGCTCCAGGCTCAAGGAAACAGAGTCGCCCAACCTCCCCAGGACAATTGGAGCACTCACGGGATACAGATATGCAGGGAACAGACCAGGCTGACTCACAGCAACTGACTGTGGGACTTGCGAGCTGATTGGGGCCTCCCAGTTCCTGGACAGTGTCAGAAACGCAGCCGGCTGCACACAGCCAGGCCTGCCACATAGCCGAGACTGAGGACTAATTCTGGGCCTTAATGGTCGTTAACATTCCCCTAGACAGGGGACCCTTGGCAACTAATATTTGGGAGGCCCCAGGAAGTTTGGTGCTTCATAAGGGAAGGAAAAAAAAACTGTTTTTGAAGGATATGTAAACAAGGGAGACTATATATCCCTCCTTTTTCTTTCTTCCCTCAATTTTTTCTCTTTAATCTAGAGGGCTTTAAGGGGAAGGGCACTGGGACAGGGAACATGTTAGGGTATGGAGGGATAGCAAGGGAAGTGGGGTCAAGCCACATGATTTTTAGGTTTTCTCCTCTTGTCAAGGAAAGAAAGCAAGGGATGCCTACTCGGCTCCGTGGCGGGTCAGGCCTAAGGTGCATGGTGGAGACAGTCCTCTCCAGTGGAGAAAATGGCAGAAGGTACACCATGAAAGTCCAAACTCCGCCCCTAAGGTGAAGGGTAACTGTTAAGTCCTTTCTTTCTTTCTTCGCTGATCCTTCTCCAAGGAACTTGCTAATGGCTTCCATGGGCCAATTCCCCCAGAAGATAAGCCTGGGGCAGTGAGGCCTGAGGTAAGTGCCAAGACCTATTTACACCCCCCACCACCACTAGAATAAGCTCTCAAGTGATCATAGCAAGGGAAATTAACTGAAATGAGATGGTTGTAAGAGATATGAGGGGACAGTCAAGGGTACAAGAAACAGGGTCATGGGGTACCGCCCTGGCCCCCATTGGCCCAGTCAGGCCCGAGAGCATGCACCGGAGTGTCTTCCCGGGGAGAGGTGCTCAGGGATAAGGCTCGCTCACTGCTCTGCGTCCTTCCTCCTGACCACATACCACATCTGAGGGGGACCCTCAATGTTATTAGGAGGGAAAACACAGACCAGACTAAGGGCTCAAAAGAACAAACAAACACAATTTTCTTTTCTCAGCATGTTGTTTAAGAGGTGGTCGAAAAAGAGCAGACCACAAGGGGTTAGACGCTTAAGGGCAAAGGCCCTGTCAACTGGAAGTGCAGGTTAAGCACTGGGTCCCTAGTTGGTGGCCCCATCCAGTTGATCTAGTTCCAATCAAGGATTGACTGGGTGCATTTTCTTTACCTTGGAAGTACAGTTTACAGTTTTTGATAAACTAAGATGCTATATGTTATTGTTCTTGTTATTGTTACTGGTTGTAGGAGACCGTGTCGCAAGTTCCACCATAAGGGGGGAGGAGGGAAAACAGAGCTATGGTGGAAGGAATCATAGCCTCATATAACGTGAGGGGTCTGGGTAGCCCAATTAAAAGGAAAAGAATACTGACAGAGCTACACAGAGCGAAAGTAGAGATAGCACTCCTACAAGAAACAGACCTAGACCAAAAAGAGAGTGCAAAACTTAAACGGGCCTGGTTGGGACATTTTACACCCCATGCATGGCCCACCCCCACGGAACAGGTGTAGCAGTTCTTATCCACAAAAATTGCCCTTTTTAACACTCAGATTTGCAGGTGGACCCCGAGGGGAGATTTCTGCTGGTCAAGGGAACTTACAGGGAGACTCCCTGCACGATCCTCAATGTATATGCTCCCAACCAAGATATAGAGAACAGCGCATTTCTCAAAATGTCCTCCTCAGGGCATCCCCCCTCCCCCCCACCAGGGGAACTATTCATAGTGGGAGGAGATTTTAACACCACCCTTAACCCTGCTCTAGACAAATCAGGCACTTTAAGAAGTCCACCCTCATTAGCTACCACCACTTTGAATCATTTGTCCAAAGACCTCAGACTAGTAGAGGTATGGCGGCAGGTACACCCAAGAGTTCGCAACTATACCTGCTGGTCAGCCCCACATTGAGCCTATTCCAGGCTTGATATCATCTGGGTCTTGGGGGAATGGCTGCACAGAATAACAGAGGCTAGAATCTATCCCAGAACCATTTCAGATCACAGTATGGTGACCATACAGCTCTGGCCTGGCCCAAAGGTAAAAAACTCCTCCTGGAGATTGAATGTCTCTCTCCTTAATAGGGAAGAGTACAAAGTTCTGATGACAGACTCGATAAGGGAATATAAAGTCAACAACTCCACCCAAGACACCACTCAGGCGGTCTGGTGGGATGTCTTAAAAGCGTATGTCACAGGTAAGACCATTAGCTATGCTTCCAACCTTAAGAGGAAACAACAGAAAGAAATACTAGAGTTAGAAAATAAACTATTTGACCTAGAAGCAGAACACAAAATTGTCCTAAAGGACAAAGTGAGAGAAAGGTTGGAGGAGACTAGGAGGAGACTTAATAAGATTTTAGATGACAAAATTATGGAGCAGTTGCGGTACTCTCGCCAGAGGTTTTCTGAGGTGGGGAACCGTGTGGGTAAGCTCCTCACTTGGCAGCTCTGGAGAGAAGCAGCCTCCAGGACTATCATGTGACTCCACTCCCCAACATGGCCGGATAGGCACATAACTGATCCGGAGGACATAGCCAATCAATTTCTAAAATTCTATAAACAATTATATAGTCAAGAAAGGGTGGGGGGCTATCAGGAGAAACCTGACTTCTTTTTCCAGAGGGTAAAACTCCCAAGACTCTCTAAAGAGGAATTGGATAAACTGGATGCTCCCATAACTGATGGGGAGATCCACTCCACCGTGGGAGATCTAAAAACAGGAAAGGCCCCAGGCCCGGATGGCCTAGTGGCGGAGTTGTAAAAAAGGCCTTGGTGTCAGACTTGTCACCTCTACTGGGGGAGGTCTGCTAAGGGGTCCAGAGGGGGGAGAGTGCCCCACTGAGCTGGCAATATGCCCAGATCTCAGTAACTTACAAGGAAGGAAAGAAACAGGAGGCTTGCAGTTCATACAGACCTATCTCGCTCCTAAATGTAGACCAAAAGGTGTACGATATCACCCTTGCACTTAGTTTGCAATTGTGTGTGGGGAGCTTGGTCCACCCGGATCAGACAGGTTTCATTAATGGAAGGCTCATCCATGATAATATCGGACACCTGTTAAACCTAATAGCCTGCCAGCGGGCTTCCAAAGAACCGACACTGGCAGTATTCATGGATGCGGAGAAGGCCTTTGACCGGGTGGACTGGAGGTTCCTGCAAAACTCTTGAGGAGACGGGACTGGTCCCTAAATTCAGAAAGAGTGTGGAGGCTCTGTATGCGGCTCCCCAAGCCACGGTGAGGGTTAATGGATTCACAATAGGACGGTTCTACCTGACATGGGGAACTAGGCAGGGATGCCCTCTCTCCACTCCTGTCTCTCTGTGTATTGAGCCCCTTACAGTGGTGGTGCGAGGAATGAAGCAATCACGGATCCAAACAGGTAACCGAAATTATAAAATCTCTCTATATGCCGACGACTCCCTCTTCTTGCTTACCTCCCCAGAGACCTCCCTCCCGGATTTATCCCAGGAGCTACAGGCCTATGGACAAGTCTCCGGCTACAAAATTAATCAAGACAAATCTGAAGCAATCAAAATTGGAGGCACTCTGTCAAGGGAGATATCCCAGAACAGTCGTTTCAAATGAGCCACAACAAATGTAAGTTATTTAGGGGTCAAAATCTCTCCTCAATTATCGAGCCTCTGTAAGCTTAACTATGGGAATCTCTGGGGAGAGATTTGTGTTGACTTGGCCAGATGGGACTTGCTCCCACTCTCATTGGAGGGATGAACTGAATCAGTTAAGATGAACATCCTCCCCAGGCTCCAATTTTTATTTCAAGCCCTCCCAGTCAGTATATCTGAGGCTTTTTTCAAAGTGGTCAAAACGGCTCTCTCTGCTTTTATTTGGACGAGGTGCAGGAAATGCATTGGCTATAAGCTCCTAACACAGCCTAAGTCATGAGGAGGTTTAGCTCTTCCCAACCTCAAGCTATACTACATAGCAGCACAGCTGGTCCTGATCGTCACTTAGGTGAAACAGCAGGGACACGGGATGGAGGGAAATAGAGGTGCAGCAATTGTGACTGATCACACTGGCCTCTCTTACCCATGCCCCACTCACTCCGGAGCTGTGGAGGAGCCTGAGAAATCCCTGGACCAAATACACACACTCAGAACACTGGTCTTAGCCAGAAAGCTCATATACACACCAGAAGGGACAGATCCACTGACATCAATCTTGGGAAACCCCCACTTCACATACACACCCGACTGGATAATAGATTCCAGAGATGGAATGCACTATCTGTAATACACTTCCGGAACCTGTTGCAGGGGGAGAGCCTGGCCTCCTTCACTGGACTCCAGGGTAAATATGCCCTAGAAAGAGTAGACTTTCGTAGATACCTGCAGGTCAGATACTATCTTTTGGAAGATTACCTGATTCCTAACATTAAGAGAGACCTCACGGCACTAGAATCCTTCCTCTATTGGTCTGTACATCTGGTGGGCAGAAGGAAATTAATCTCAGGAGCATATAAAACTTTTCAAGGTGATAACTGCACACAATTTGAAGCCCTGAGACTTAAATGAGAAGAGGACACTGGGGACTCAATTCCAGCGGACCAGTGGAACTCGGCCTGGGGGAAGTGCTGGAGAACCACCTCGTCCACTGGTTGGAGAGAATTCTGCTGGAAATGCCTGACTCGCTTCTTTCACACTCCAGCAATAACTAAACACTTTGTCATGGGATCCACAGACCAGTGTTGAAGGGGTTGTGGGCAGGTGGGGACTTACGCCCACATTTTTTGGTTGTGCCCGAGAATTTCTGATTTCTGGAGGGGGGCCGGGCAGGTCTTACATAGCCTTTGGGGGAAACAGTTACCATTGACCTTCAGTACAATGGTTTTGGGGGTGGGTGTCCCAATGGTGGGAAATCCCAAGCAACAAAGCATACTTTGGACATTACACTTGGCTGCCCAAAAAGAAGTCATGGTTAATTGGCTAAAGGCCTCTCCCCCCTCCCTGAACTCGTGGAAGCTTAGGGTGGACAGATCAGGAGAATGGAAGAGTTGACAGCCAAGCTTAGGCTAACCTTGGAAAAACATGAAGAACAGTGGGGGAAGTGGGTGACTCTGATGGGTATTGACCAAACTAATATGCAGGGCTAAGCAAACATGTCCGGACTTTCAGGGATGCCTCAGCAACCCCCCCACACACACACACAAGTCACTGCAAGGTGGTACCCCATGAGAGGATTAGTCACATCGGAGCATGACATGATCTCCCTAATTTGATGTTGGGACTTCGGTTGAGTCACTGCTTATAACCCAGAAGCACCCGTTGGTGCTTTGGATCTCATTGAGCTAGTTTACCAAACCTTACAAGCCACAACATGGTATAAATACCATTTAATTGAAGTATGGTTAAAGGGTACAGCATTGCAGACCTGAAGAAGCATCACCAGAAGACTCCCCAGACTGTTTTTCATAATACCCAAAGCAAAATATCTCCTTTATGTTTTGGCATAGAATACTGTGAATGGTTATGAACAGGTAGGAACTGCAAATGCTGTAGTCATTACTACAAGGGAGTATCTGTAAAGATTGTCTTAAAATAATGGACTGAAATATTTAATCATATTTATGGACATGTGTAAATGAATTTGAATGTTTTGGTCACATAATAAAACTGAGTTTTAAAAAAGGAACGGCAGTGAAGTATTGAAGTAATGCCAGCCCCCACCCTGCAGGGACTGACAGGCATTGAGGGGGTGCCTTTGGGTCATTAGCCATAACACACACACACACCATTCCACCTCACCCCACCCTGCAGACACTGACAGGTGTCGCAGTGTGCCTTGAGATCTTCGGCCCTTACGCTCACCCCATTCCATAAGGAAATAAGCTGAGATGGGTGCAGTACAGGAGAATGGGGTGAACGTTAGTGCCGTAGACCCCAAGGCACACCTCAATGACTGTCAGTGGCTGCAGGGTGGGGGTGAGGGTGGAATGGTATGAGCATTACGGCCAGTGACCCCAAGTTACACCCCCCGATGCCTGTCAGCCTGTACAGGGTGGGCGTTACGGTTGGAAACCCTAACACCCCAGGCATTTGTTGGTATTTTCGCTTCAAATTTTCAACATGGGCTTATTGGGACCTCACCTCATGAATAGTGGCAGTATCATTTCATTACTTAATCCCAAAAGGTGATTTCACACAGAGAGTGTGCCATTCAGCACCACAGATGCGAAAACACATTTCGGGCAGAATGTGAAAAATGACAGCTGCACTTGTTCATGAGGAGGTGTGAAAAAAATGGCAATGTTGAAAATCTGGAGTGAAAATATGAAAAATTGGCGAAGTTACAAGTGTACGTAGAAACTGTGCAACGCACGTTTGCAATGCAGTCATTTTTTGGAATGTTTTCAACAAATTTTCAACATGCCCATTTTTGGAACCTCCCCTTATGAACCATGGCACTGTGATTTCGTTAATCTGTCCCAAAAGTTGATTTCGCACAGCAGGTGCAAAAACACATTTCAGGAAGGATGCAAAAAATTACAGCTGTGCTGTCCATATGGGGGTGTGAAAAAATGACAATGTTGGAAATTTGGAGTGAAAATATTAAAAATTGAAGTTACGAGCATGTGTAGAAACTGCACAATGGACGCTCATAACACAGTCATTTTGGGAAGTTTTTTACCAAATCTGCAGCAAGGGCTCTTTGGGACCCTACCTCATGAACAGTGGTACTGTCATCTTGTTAATTGGTTGCGAAAGGTGATTCCACGCAGCAACCGCAAAATCGCCTTTTGGGACAGTGCCAGCGTTCACGAGGTGGGGTCCTAAGAACCCCATGTTAAAAATTTGGGACCAAAACTCCAAAAATTGACTGAGATATCAACCTAAGTTGAAAACCTCCACTGACTGCCATTATAGGGCTAACCATCATTTCTTCAATTCCCGGTTGGATTTTGAAGAGTGCAGATGTGTTCCCGGTCCACAGAAGATCGCTGCTCCTGACCTCTGGAGGAAAGTATGGTTGAGAGGGGTACGGGGAGGTGGGGTGCACAGAAGGAGGGTGCAGGTTGGGGGAGGAGGGCCGGCAGGAACAACGAGGGACCATTTTCTTTTTTTTCGGGTTTAAAAAACAAAAAAAATTGGGGGACTGTTTTCTTTTTTACAGATGAAATATTAACACAATGGATTTCAGCATACTGGGCTGGGCTACCAGTGTGGCAGAGTACTTGAGGGGATCAGTGCTGACCCCAGGATTGGGCACTCCAAGATCGGTTGAGGACATAGGGGCTTGGAGGGGGCAGCACATCCGACACCAGGAATAGGCATCCAGGTGTTGGAAACATCAAAGAAGTATTTTTTGGCACACTGGGGTGGGCTTCCAGTGTGCCACAATAATGGGGTGAGGGGGGATACATGCTGACATGGGGATTGAGCACTCTGATGTTGGCAGAGGACAGAGAATGGAGGGTGTGGGGCAGGCACCAGCAGTGGGAGGAAGTGGGAGGGTTTTATGCCGGTGCGATGGAGAATGGAAGATACGGGGTGGGCAGCAGCAGTGGGAGGGAGTGAAAAGGTTTTATTCCGGTGCAATGGAGAATGGAGGGTGTGGGGTAGGCAGCAGCAGTGGGAGGGAGTGGGAGGGTTTTATGCTGGTGCTGGGAATGGAGGCTGTGGGGCGGGCAGCAGCAGCAGTGGGAGAGAGCTAACATGTAAATTTGTAGTCCTGCTGTGTGCTTGGTTGGGAGGGAAGGGAAGCTAATGCTGCAATGACGAAACCGCCCCTGACTGCTCAGGCAGATTTCTTTCAAGAGTAGTGCTCGCTCTGAAACTGCCATCACTGGCAGCTTCAACATCAATTGGTTTGCCGAGGGACGCGCCCATTAAAGTGTTTGCTGCATTGGCCACAACACTGCCACACCTCTTCAAATGCTCTACTCTCTCAATATGTTGCTTGTGTACTGCACGCACAAGCAAACATAATAAAAAGGTCCATAGTAAAGGCAACAAACCTCTGCGCTAAGCAAGTGAGCAAAAGCAAGAGAAAAAATAAACCACTGTGGTTCTCAAAAGAGGTGGCGGAAAAGGTAAAGGCTAAAACGGCAGCATTCAGAAGGTAAAAGGAGATGCAGAGGGAGGAGAATAGGAAGGTGTATCAGGGCAAACAGAGGGACGCAGGGAGAGCAGTAAGGAACGCAAAGGTGCAAACTGAAAAGAGAACAACTCAGGCGGTGATGAAGGGGAACAAGACATTTTTTAGGTATATAAGCAAAAGGAGGAATACTAGGGGTGGGATCATAAGGTTCAAAAGGGAATGGGGGGACTGTGCAGACGGGGGCCAGGAAAAAGGTAGACATCCTGAACAAATACTTTTGTTCAGTGTTCACAATGGAACGAGAAGAGGCCACAGAAAAGTAGCAGGCGCACTGGAGGCAGGAAATGGACGCTAGTCTGTTTCAGAGCACAGAGTCCTGACGGGACTTGCAAATCTGAAAGTGGACAAAGCAATGAAGCCAGACAGGGTGCATCTAAGGGTAAATCCGTCCAAATTCTGGAAGGTAATCCACTCCCTTTTCTCTCCCCACTCCTGCGCCCCTGCTTCTATCCCTAAAATAAACAATATGCAAGTTGCCGATCACCTTAGCGTCACCTCAGAATTTAATTCATATTTCACCACTTGTGCTTCGGCTCTCCTCTCCTCCTTGCCTCTGCCCTCTCATGCTAACCCTTCACCCCAATCACCCTCCTCTCCCAATTTATCCTCTGCTTCCCCCTCCTTCTCCTTCTCTAACATCACTTCTGATGCTAGTATGGAGGCACTATATGCCCTCAACCCCTCCAAAGGCAGTTCACCAGATGGTTTGGACCCCAAACTGCTGTACCTCTCGACGCCTGCCATCTCTGCTCCATTATCTTACCTACTTAACCAGTCTTTTGCCACAGCTTCCATCCCAACTATCTGGAAGCATGCTACTGTCCTTCCCTTGCCCAAGGGTGGTGACCCTTCCACTCCTGCCAACTACCATCCCATCTCTCTCCTTCCTGCCCTTGCTAAACTCCAGGAGCATCTAATCCTCACTCAACTAACTACCTATCTCTCTGAAACTAACTTTTTCGCTCCGTTCCAATCTGGCTTCAAGAAGAATCACTCCACCACCGCCTCCCTGATTAGGCTCACTGATTCTATCCTCTCAGGGATGGACCGTGGTCAAATCACATCTGCCATCTTTGTCGACCTAGCAAAGGCTTTCAGCACTGTCTCCCACACCCTTCTTCTAGACTCCCTCTCCTCAGCTGGTCTGTCTCTGCCACTAGTTGGTTCAAAGATTACCTAGTAGGAACAATCCAGTCAGTGAGAACAGCGGATGCCGTATCTCCTCCTCTCCCTATCAACACTGGTGTACTCCAGGGTTCTGTACTGGCCCCTATCCTCTTCTCCATCTTCCTAAATGACCTTCCCTCAGCCTGCTCAACTGCCTCCATCCACATGTACGCTAATGATACAGTTCTATTCACCTCAGGCCAATCCCCTGCTGATGTGGAAACCAGACTTCAGCATGACTTCAGTCAAGTTCAGCTCTGGTTCAGCTCCCACCAACTCTCACTCGATGCCAAGAAGACAGTCTCAATGACCTTCAGCACTAACCAGAGACTCTCTCGGCTCCCCTACCTGCCCTCTTTCCACACCCTTGATGGGACAATTCTTGAGGACACCTCCTCATTTAAGTATCTGGGGGTCTGACTAGACCAACACCTCAGCTTCTCTGGACACGTTGACGCAATCCTGAAGAAGTTGCACCCCAAACTTGGCGCATTATACAGGAACCATAGCTGCCTCCCAGTAATAGTTAGGCATGAACTGGTCCAGAAGATCATACTACCTATCTTTGACTACTGTGATGTAGTCTACAGTGTCACGCCCAAGTCTTCCTTAACCAGATTGGATTCTCTCTTTAACTCCTTCTGTTGTTTTGCTCTTGATGCCTCTCCTTTCACTCACAACTGTTCTCTCTACTGCTCCCTGGCTTTCTACTCCCTAGAAAATCATCGCCTCCTACACAGTGCCAAATTTGCGTCAAAATTTTTGGTTTGGCTCACTCCCGCCATATCTCACTTCCTCCCTCACTATTGTCTCCCAACCAGCCTACTCCCTTAGGTCATATGACTCTTGACTGCTAGTACTTCCACGTCAGTCCACCACAGTTGAACAGATGGTCTTCTTGTATCACCTCCCTAAGTTATGGAATAACCTCCCACCACAGATTTCTTACTCCTCCTTCTTACACTCCATTTCGCTAGCCCTACAAAACTTTCTAGCAGTAAACTGTACCTGTGGCTAGTCCTTATTTTCACCTGTTCAGGTTGGCTCACTGCTTTCTATTTATTACTCGGCTAACTGTTCATATACAGGATATACTTCTCTTTCACTACTATGCTTAACTGGTCTTCTCAACACTATGTATAATTGTTTTCTACACAGCACTTCAATGTACAGTCATGTATACTCTGCACTCTATATCGAAGCACAATGTGATAATCTCCTCAGTCTTAATGTGGCCAATATATACATTGTGCAGTATGTTGTATGTCTACACCATTAAGCTGTTCATTTAAAGAGGAACTTCCATGATGGTCCAAAAAGTTACAGCTTGTAGTCACTATATGCAGTACTAGACCTGTAAAGGTGTGTGCATTTGTTCTTTTTGGCCAAGGTTTACTCTGCATTCCATAATTTGGATTTGTTTTTGAGTCCTGCTGCACTTGCCTTTGCTGTTCAGCTGCTGGGCTGCTAGCTCCTGATGATATCACTGTAGGGTAGAGGAGCGACTCACACTGTGCAGTACCATGCAGTTGCAACAATGTTGCAAGGGAAACCCACCAGTATTCAGTGAACATACTGTGTTTCCTCTTCCCCAAGACACCCTGTTAGCAATGCATTATGCCAAAATCCAAATGCCTTATATGTTTTTTTTTTCTTTGTGAAATTGACTCTGCCCTATAGTGATGACAACAGTACAACCCTAGGCCCACAGCAACACCAGGCTTGCTATAGAAGCTCTGGTACACCCTGTAGTTTTTAGCAGCTCAGAATGCAAAAAGTAACTGCAGCGGACAGTAATGAAATACAGTTCCAGAATCAGTGCAAGAAGGGGTAATTTATGCATGAAAGTCAAAAGGACTGGGGAAGGTCCTCTTTAATCTGTCAACTGTTATGCTACTCTGTGTAAGTACTTAATTATGTGTTTTCCCTTATGCCCCCCTCCCCTCAGGACGCACTGTGAGACGAGCAACTTGTTGTTCAGTGTGCCATTCCTCATGAAACATTTAAATAAATAAACAAATAAATAAATATTGAGGGAGCGCAGGGAGGTACTGGAAGTACTTCTAACAGTCCTATTTAACAGCTCATTGGTAACAGGAGTGGTTCCAGAGGACTGGAAAAGGGCAGATGTAGTCCCACTTCACAAACGTGGTAGCAGGGTGGAGGCTGGCAATTATAGGTCAGTCAGCCTGACATTGGTGGTGGGGAAGTTACTGGAATCACTGCTGAAGGAAAGGATTGTTGAATGTCTTGAATCCAGTAGGTTACAAGACCCAAGGCAGCATGGATTCACAGGACAAAACTATTAAATTTCTTTAACCGAGTTACCAAGGAATTAGATCAGGGTGGAGTGGTGGATGTGGCCTACCTAGACTTCAGTAAGGCTTTTGACATTGGTCCACATAGGAGGCTAGTAAACACGTTTGGTAGCTTAAGAGTGGGTCCAAAAGTGGTGAACCGGGTAAGAAATTGGTTAGGGGATAGGCAGCAGAGGGTGATAGTAAACAGGGTTCACTCTGAGGAAGGGAGGGTGACCAGTGGGGTGCTGCAGGGATCAGTGCTGGGACCACTCATGTTTAATGTCTGTATTAGTGACATTGCAAAGGAGCTGGAAGGGAAGGTCTGCCTCTTTGCAGATGGCATCAAATCTGCAATAGGGTGGACATTCCGAGGAGGGGGATGGAGAGATGAGTAGAGACCTAAGAAAAGTTGAGGAGCAGTCAAGGCTATGGCAGCTAGGTTTCAATGCAGAAACATGCAAAGTAATGTGTTTGGGGCACAGAAACCCAGGGGTGGTGTACAAAATAGGTGAAGTGGTACTGACAAACACCAAACAGGAAAGAGACCTCAGGGTAATCATATAGGATGATGTAAAGGTGGCCAGGCAGTGCAACAAGGCAGCTGAGAGGGCTAGTGGGATGCAGAGGCAGGGGTATCACTACCAAAAAGAGGGAAGTGGTGTTGCCTTTGTATAGCTCGCTGGTGGTAAGACCACATATAGAGTACTGTATCCAGTTCTGGAGACCACATCTCCGGAAGGGCATAGACAAGAAGGTGGTCCACAGGAGGGCAACTGAAATGTTTCAGGGTCTAAATCAGAAGCGCTATGAGGAGAGACTCAAGGACCTAAATATGTACACCCTGGAAGAGAGGAGGGAGAGGAGGGAAAATGATAGAGACCTTTAAATTCCTCACGGGGTAAATAAGGTACAGGAGGGAAGTATGTTTCACAAAAAGAGGCACTCAAGGACAAGGAGGCATGATAAAAGCTGGAGGGGGTAGATTCAGAAGAGATGTGAGGAAGTACGTCTAGTGGATTCCTGGAACAATCTTCCAGCGGAGGTGGTGGGGGCCAAAACATTGGGGGAAGGGTTCAAGAATGCATGGGACAGGCATAGGGGAATCTTAGGGAAAGGGAAGGGGAGGGGTAAATGGCCAAAGATCAAGCAGAATCTCTGGTGATACTGTAGTAAAGGAAAAATGGGCAGACTGGGTGGGCCAAGCGGTCCTCATCTGCCAGCAAATTCTGTGTTTCTGTGTTTCAGTAAGAGTAGACCAAGGATTTAAAGCAAAACAAGGTGGATATAATTGCACCATTCCCATGCATTTCAGTTCTACGAAGAAAGGTAGCAGATCAAATAACCGACAACTTCAGTAAGTTTTAGAGAAGGTAGTTTTAGGTAAGGTAAGCAATCATACAGTGTGGGTTTTCAGCTAGAAATAATACAGTGCTAAAGGGGTTGACAGTGTCCCTTTAATTGCCTAATTCGCTGACTTAATTTAGCAGTAACTTTTTACATAAACGTTATGTGCTATGTGAGATTCCCCCACCTCCTTACCCTTCGATTATAAGGCTAACATTTACTGGTTGTAACTGATTTCCTCTGTGAATATATTTTGATATTGCTTACCTGTACTAATGCCTTATATGATGTGAGGCTGTCATCTATGCTTTTATTGAAAGTAATAAAATATAAGTTAAGAAATTGCTCCTACAGGAAAAAAATTATTTACAAGCTCAATGTGATTCTCCATTTAACCAGGACCAGTGTTAGATCTTAGGGCACCCCAAGCAGAAATACTTATGGTGCCCTTTTAACATCCCAACTGCCCCCTCTCTTCATTTCTGCCCTAACCTACATCCAAAAATGGCAAACATTCTGTGACTGTGAGCGACAACAGCACTTTGGGGTTTTATATTGACAATTTTTGCATTTCAAAATGATCACTGCATATACTTTCTATTTAGTGCACCCCTTATATGCTGGCACCCCATGCAGCCACTTGGTTTGCTTGAGCCTAACACTGCCTCTGCTTGTAACATGAGTTTTTGGGGATTGGGTGAGGGAGGCAAGCCAACCAGAAGGTTCGCTAATAGATTCTTCTTCTCCCACAGTGATTCTTTTGACTATTCTGTTCTTATCTTAACTCTTTGATGCCTGTTTCTCCATTCCCCTTCTGCCCCCGCTGCCGTGCAGTGCCAGTGATACCTAGGTAGTGACAGCAAGGCAGAGGTGATGCCTTGCTGCAGAGATGATGTCTCGCTAACTTACCTCCTACTCCCACCCCTCAAGCAGCAACAACTGCCCCAATTTTGGCCATGAGGAATCCCAGCAGCAAGGTGCTTCACAGTGCAATGTATGTTGGGTACACGAGCTGCAAATTTTTAACTGGAGCATCAAAACAAGGCAGCGTTTATCATGTTTTGCTACCTGATCCCCCATTTTACCAGTAGATAATCACCAAGGTTTTGCTTCAGCCATTTCACTGCGGTGTTAGTTCATGAACTTCAGCAAATCAACAAATGCTGCCCCTTTTTAAGCAATTGTTCCCCCTTGCATGCCCTGCTTTCCCCACCTTTATTACTTGTGTCACCAATGCCACACCTCTCACAGGCGCATGTGGTCTTCCAAGGACAAAGCACCCACTGACGAATAAGCATCTAGTCTAGGGGTGAATTTAGCAACAGATGACTGGCCCTTCTCCCCAACAGTGACCATAACCCTCTGATGCTTCTACTCTTTACTGACAAATATAGGAAGACACTATGGACCACAGACTTAGCTTTCTTCTGCACTGCCCTTCAGCCTGAACATCAGACTCACTTCTGTTAAACATTTGGGGGAAATCCCCTGAAGTTCGCAAGACAATTTTTAAAGTTTATTTTATCTTCCCAGCTTACACTCACCACATCTTCCATCTACTCTATTGTCCTGGCTGACTGCACCGAGACCCAAGACATGCCTATCCATGGCAGTGGTTGAGTGGTGCAGCCTACTTCAGGGAGGTGGATGAGACAAAAACAGGAGAAAGGTAGGGTGGGGGCAGGATGGCCCCCAGGCCTTACCCATGCATCAAACACCAGTCACTGCAGGGGACTCCTGTAAGGCTTATTAAATCCTGAGAAATTGTGTCATTACACAGCAAGGGGCAAGCCATTGGGATGAGTCTGGTTGGGGATTTGAACCAGAGGACCAGACTGTGACAGTGGAGCAGGAGTTGGGATCAATGGAAAAAGGGTTAAGACAGACGTCACCAAGAGGTAAATAAATTTTGAAACAGAACAGGTACTTGCAGCAAAATGTCAGTCTAGTAACTGCAGGTTTCAGTATAGTAACTAGCCTGGGTCAGACCAGAGTGCTGAAGACAACAGTATAGGAGACAAGCATCAGGAGTGACTTGTTCAAGGTCACAGTGACGGAGTGTAACTGGGTAGTAACAGAACCTCCGATGCAAATGAGACAATGTGTGAATGGGCTATCCTGGGCAAATAAATTGCAGATCATAAAAGTATTCAACACATCTGCTGCAGCAGATCAGCATTGCTCCTTTGTACCCAAACCCTGTAAGTTTTAGAAGTATTCCCTAGGGATTTTCCTGTACTGCATCCGGACAGTCTTCTCTCAATGCAATCTTGGTGGCGCAGAAGTGTGACAGGACTGCTGTGCCAAGCCACCTCCATGATGACATCACAGTGTGAGTTAGCTGTGACAGGACTGAAGAGCTGTGCTATCTCTCTTGGTTACATCAACATTTGAGTGAGCTGTGACAGGACTGCACAGTCAAGCTGCCTCCCTTGATGGGATGCCAGTCGCATGGAGTAGAGACAGGAGTACATAGCTGAGCTGCCCCTTTGATGACATCACAACAAAGACGTAGGGAGCTGGGACAGAACTGCATAGCAGAAATGCTGTCTTGATGACATCTCAATGGAAGGGAGCTGTTACAGGCTTGCTCAGCTGAAATGCCTCCATTGATGACATCAAAGTGTGAGGGAGCTGTTACATGATTGCACAGCCAGACTACCTCCTTTAATGACATCACAGTAGGGCAGATCTGCAACAGGACTACATGTAAGCAATAAGACACAACAGGGTGTGGGTAGTAGTGTGATCACCACACGTCCAGGGGTATAATGAAGCACAAGGCTGCTGGCCAAGTGCCTTATTGCCCTGGAAAGTGCAGTGATCACACTATTACCCACATCCTGAAGTGTCTTAGTGCACTTAACATAGGGCATTTTGTAATTAAAATAACTTTTCAGACATAAAATATTCATTTTAGAAGTCAAATTAGTTTATTTTTGTCTACGTACCATTATGCTGAAGAAAGTAGTTCCAAAACTTGGGGAGGGGGATGGACAGCAAAACAAAGTATCATTATAATCTGACTGATTTATCTACAATCAGTTTTATTGTCGATTTACCATCCTAAACAGTGGTGGTTTCTGTAACTGCTTTGGAATGTCGGCACAAGGATCTAATGCTTCAGTGACTGGGCTGCTAAACTAGTACTAGTTACTTCACGTTGGTAGTAGTGCCATCTACCATGGAGTAGTAGCCAATCAGAGTAAAGCTCCATTTCCTGCCATGTGATAAAGCCCAACCACCTCCCTTAGTGACATCACAGTGGCAGACAGTTCTGTGGCTGGCTAGTTGAACATATATGAATATATAATGCCTGGGCAGACAGAGCTCTCTGTCCACTCTGTGGTTGGCTGGTTGTACATATAATGTATGAATACCGATGCCTGAGTGGATGGTCACCCCTGAACTGGTTTAGTCAGCTGATTATTTTTTTCTTATTATTTCTCTTTATCTCCTGGCATCACTGATCCTGGAGGCAGACCCCCCCAAGGCCCACCACTGACCCATCTCGTGGACTTATGGGTTAACTACCACTTACACAGAGCCATGTTTGGTGGGTTGCCTGCCACGTAGGGTCATGTGGAGCCTGTGGCAGATGCTGAGCATGCCATGGCAGTTTCCTCTTTTTTTGGCCACTGGGAACTGTGTATGACACAACTGCATGTGTGCATCTTGACACACATAGAGATTGTGTCATCACACCTCCCGCCCATGTATTCTGGTCCTGCTGTGCTGCTGCCCAGCCCCCACTGGGTGGCAGGCAAGTACTGGAACTCACCAAGGAAAGAGCCACCCTTGGGATGCTCAATCCTCCCTCCCCTAGCCGGCCCCCAATTGACCCTAGCCTACTCCCAAACATGGGTCGCAGTTGTGGGCGGAGGTAAGGCGTGCTACTCCTCAGCCCTCCATGCCATTGGATTTTTAAAATCTTAAATCATCTCTACCTTGCTCCCTGTCTTCTACCCCCTCCCTCCTGATGACACTGCAACTGTAGTTCTGCTGTGTCATTCCCCGTTGAAGTGCCCCACCAGTTCTACTTGCATCCTAGATGTTACACCTAGGAATAGCAGCCCTTCATCTGCTCCAAAGATCAGGATAACTATGTCACCCTCTTCATCCCCTTAGGGGAACCTTGTCATTACTGATGGGCGTACAGGGTTAGATTTTCAAAAAAATCACAAAGGGTTTAAAAAGATAAATACAAAATAGACTGTATCAAGTAAATATAAACTTCCTGTAAAAAAGAAAACCCCTCTCTTCACTTTGTAGGCACCTGGCTGCCATCTCCCCAACCCACCTGCCATATGGCTGTCTGAGGTGTGGCTACATACATTTATTTATTTAGCTTTTGTTGACTGGGTAAGTGCACTAGACAAATCCTGCCTATTTTCAGGCACGACCCGGGGGAAGGGGATACAGATGAATGCCAACTGACCTTGAACCAGATTAAGCTGTTGGTGGTATTTTCATTCTTTGTTTCCCCAAGATCTAAGACAGGGTTGGCTGACTCAAACTGCAGTTCTCTGTATAAAGGGTCAAACTGCTAGCATGTTAGTTCACCACTCAGATCATTTTCTGCTCAGCTGCTCACACATGCCTGCACACACATCCATATCCTCACACACACATACAAACACTTACATACATACACACACACACACACAAATATATCCATGTCCACACGCATGCATACAGAACCAAGCACACATGTATACATACATATACCCACATGCACACACAGACACATATGCATACATACACACAGGCACATATGTATACATACACAAACATACAAGCACACACATACACATATGTGTACATACACTCATACAGACACACACAGACACATATACATACACACACACACATATACACACACATATGCATACATACACATACAGTAACACATGACATATACACACACATTCAGGCACACACAGACACACATGCATACATACACACACACATATGCATACATAAACCTGCAGGCACACACAGACACACATGCATGCATACACAGACAGTAACACACATATACATACAAACACACATGCATACACACACATACTGTATGCATACATACATGTACCCACATACAGGCACGCACAGACACATATGTATACATACGCATGCCTACATACAGGCACATACACACACATGTGCATGCATACACGTACACACATACAGGCACACACAGACACTTATGCATATATACACATACCCACATACAGGTACACACAGACACACAATGATAGATGCATACATACACATACACACATGCACACACAGACATATATGAATACAGATAGGCACATGCAGACATGCATACCTACACATACCTACAGAGACAGATATGTATACATACACACATACAGACACCCACATACAAATACATGCATACACATATGCACACAGACATACACATATGCAAACATCCACATGCAGGTATCCACACATACCTACACACACATGCATGCACACAAGTTACATACACACATGCACATACATACACACATCTATACCCACACATGCATGCGCCCACACACACACATGCATGCACAAACATCCACACACCATACGTACGCAAACATCCACATCTACACTACTCACATACCTGTACATAAAGACACACACATACACTCCCATCCACACACATATCCACACATACATACATAAACATCCTCACATGTGTGCAGTCACACACACACACACACACACACATATCCACATATAACACTGGCCAGGCTTTATTTTAAGTGTCAGTTTCAATCTAACTGCAGGATAGGTGATCAATTAGTTCAACTGGTATAATTACACTATAGTTACATGTTTGTTACATGTACCTGTATTGCAATGCAGTTGCAGTGCAGTTACTTTGTAACTACAGCATAGTTAAGGGAACTTAAAGAAGTGTTATGGTAACTTCTTTAAGATCCCTTAACTACACAGTAGTTACAGTGTACTACACTGTAACTGCATTGCAATAAGTGTGACACATTATATATATAGATATATATTATACATATACATATACACACACACACATCCACATCCATACATACTGAACACTCATTCACATACACACACACACACACACACACACATATATAGATATATATATATATATCTATCTATATATATGTGTGTGTGTGTGTGTGTCTGTACACAACTGTCCTGATCCACATGTACACACTTATCCACACATACTATATACTCACATCCACACCCATGCTTACACATACATACGTATATACACACAAACATCCACATCCACATGTATATACAGATACATACTTACACATCCACTCACATGCATCCACATACATACTGTAATACGTACCGTACATACATACAAACACAAATATCCACATACACACATACTTATATACACATCCACACACACACACACACAGATATAGCCACACATATTGACATACATGCTGTACATACATACATATAAACAGACATCCACATACACACACACATCCACAGTCTCATGTACATGCACTGATATCAACACACACATCCACATACATACTGTAATACGTACTGTACATACATACAAACACAAATATCCACATACTTATATGCACATCCACACACACATCCACATACATGTCCACAAAAACATCCATGCACATACATACACTCAAACATTAACATATAAACACAGAAACACACACACATACGTATATCCATATACTGTACATACATACTTTGACTTTACAGAGAGAGAATTCCAGGTTAAAACTAGCAATGGATCCAGTTATGGAAAAACCAAATACAAAAGATGAAGACCCTTCAGAGGAAGTCAGTGTTCACAAGAAGAAAACAGTGTATTTTACTTACTTCACAGTGGCATCCATCTCAGTACTGCAAGAAGAAAGCAAGGTGCAAGAACTTCACATCCAGTTCAGGAGTGCACGGCCCCCTCGACCAGTCAGCAGCTCTGGTAACAGAATCCTGGTTGTTGCACTCTGCTACCATCCCCACCACACCTCCAGTCCAGATGTTTCCTATAAAAAAGTCTCTTCATGTCCTGTCTTCCAGAGCAAATCCAATCCAATGTCCCATCCACAACATACAAGCAATTTAAATATATATATACTATATATAATATTTTTCTTAACGTATTAAATATAAAAAACTGAAAATGAATCAAAACTTATCTTCTCCGCATCGAGTAATATAAAAAGTCTTGTTTAAAGACATAGCCAGCTGTGAAACATTGGAATATTAATCCAGATGTAATGTAGCCATTTGAGGAAAACCACTGTTATTGGAAATATAGAAAAGCATGTGTGGGGGGGGGGGTTGTTGAGGGTAGGATTACAAGTAAAAGCCCAGATCTGTAGTTTGCTGATGTCAGATCAGAGAATGCTAAAAAAAAGTGGGACAATCTTGAAATCTTCAAAAATAACGAAACAGAGGTGGCATGGGGTGGTGATGGGGGATTATTTTCTCCCCCTTGCATGAAGGCAGGCATGAGCTTTATATATAAAGTGCCTTAGGTATACTTACGTCCTTAGCACAGCCCACTGTGAAAGACTCAGAGGTTTGGAGCTTAGAGGGACGATCCAATCCGGCACGCAGTAGTAAAATAAATGGAAAAAAATTGCCAGCAGTACTGTCAACAGCTTGCATAACTCGGGTTTGTTGTGAAAGAACTTTTTTTGTTTTTTTTAGAATAAAAAATGCCAAAGCCTGAGAGTCAGGAGCCTAATTTGAAGCTATGCAGGAAGTTTCTGGATTTAATTAATTTCGAGTTATGGGAACCATGTGCTTCAGAATCTCCAAATGAACTCACTAGTTTGGGGGGGGGGTGCCATAAAACTTCACTTCTTTCTCTCTGCCCCTCATCCTCTCTGTACATTTCTATTTCAGGGTTTAGGAAGCAATGGCTTTTTCCCTCTTAAACAGTCCAAACAGGATTACCACTTTTTCTGTATAGATTTTTATAGTTTAATCCAAAACATCATATTACATATCAATTCACATTTATACAAAGTACATTGCAGGACTGTATACTGAAAATTGTATATATATATATATATATATATATATATATATATATATAACACACACACACACATCCATATATATTTATATACTGGGTGTGAGACAAAAATGTACAGAAATGCAGAACTGGTGGCTATGGATACTGTACAGAGGTTCAAGAGGGGCTGGGACAGGTATGGGGGAAGGTGCATTTAAACGGGGTCAGCATTGGGGGGGGCCCAGTCAGGGGAAGGAAGATGGTGACCTCGGGGAGGAGGGAGGGAGGGCAGAAAATGGTTCCCTAAATGGGCACTGATCCCCGAGCAGACTCAATAGACCATAGGGCCTACTCTGCTGGCTTCTTAGCATGTTAGTATAAATGAAATATTTACATAGCAGTAGGACCTTGAGTGATGATAAATCGTTTGTCTTCACTCCAGGTGGATCATCACCATTTATCATCACATGAGGTTGGTCACAAAGGAGCTCTTAACCAATGGGAGAGCAGCTTGAACAATGCTTGATGACATCAGTGACCCCTGCTGCACTCATAACAGAGCAGTGGAATCAAACAGAAACAATGTTTCTTCATTGAAAGAACTAGTCTGAAAGCTTTACAATTTAAAATACATTGTATAAACTGGACACACAATGGCCTCACTCTGAATATTACATTTAACATCACTTGTGGGGGGCATGACTTTCATAACTCACTCAAGGCTCTGCCACTCATGAGTTATGGTCCTGCCCCCTCACACGTGATGATGATAAATGACATATTCTGAGTCTGGCCATTGTGTATCCCATCTATATATGGGACTTCTAGTGATGTCACCCTCATGATGGCAGCTTGAGGGATTCGGCAGCGGCTGCAACCTTCACTACCATTTGTCTGACCACCATATTATCAAGACTTGCAGGGGAAACTTAGCTACACTGATCTGAAGACACTGGAGAGTTATCGACAGCTCATGCAACGGAGGATGGTGAGGGATTTGAGGACGGCCGGTCAGACAGTGAACTGTCGCAGGCCTTGGCAGCTCCTTCCTTCTTAGGACATAAATGAGCGGCCACCAGTTATAAACCTAAGTTGCCCACCATGGAGCAACTGGATCACAGGATGACTATTGTAATTGCAGAGCTTCGGGACTTTCGGAGGTAGGTCTGCAATACCACCATGGCCCTCTGCACCAACATCACTAAACTCAAGAAGTGGGCTGACAAACAGGAAATGCAGCTTACCTCCATGGATAAAAGGGTTGATATGGTGGGACCAGCCCATTAAAGACAAGTTAGAAGATGTGGAAGCAAGAAACTACCATAATAACTTTCAGCTCTATGGTATTCCAGAGGGGGAGGAAGCCTCTGACATGATCACCTTTCTGCAATCATTTTTCAGAGAAGCTCTGAGGCTGCCGGCAGACTGCACATTAGAAATCGACAGAGTGCACCGGGCATTGGGCCCGAAACCCACCACCTCCAATGCTCGACCACCCTCAATAGTGGTCCAATTTCTAAGATATGACAAACAGGATGTTCTGACAACAGCATGGCGGGCCAAGGAAGTCCTCTACAAGGGAAAGTGTGTTGTTTGACAATGACTGTCTGACTTCCCTTCAAAACAAAAGGCAGGTTTTCCTCCTTTTTAAGAAAACACTGTGGGCCCAGGGACTTAAATTCTTTACCCCATCATGCTAAGATGGTGATACATTTCATAAATGGTGTGAAGACTTTTATAACAGTGGACCAAGTGAGGGCATAACTCAGAGTGATGGACATTCCTTGTGATGCACAGCAGGCACCAACTGCCCCTCCATTGCTGGCAACTGAGCTGGCCAGGCAGGTATGGAGAAACACTGATGCCCAGAACAAACAGATGGTGGTGACTATGCAGCAACTCATCGAGCACCTAAGGGACACCCAATCAACAGCTGGTGCATCCACAGACCCTGATTGACTGCCTCCTGGGATGCTTCTACTGTCTTCACCTTACTGAACCCCCCCCCCCAGGTGAGTCCCATCCTCCTCCCTTTGCTCCCCCGACCTCTGCTGGGCCCTGTCAATAGTGCTCCATCTGGAGGGTTGGCCAGTTTCTAGTGCTCCTCCCTCTACTGTGTCCACTAGGGGCAGAAAACCCTTACTGCCTTAGCCAAATTAGATAGCCTTCCCAGGTCATTGCTACACTCTGCTGGGTTTCTGTGGTTTTAGCACCCTCACTGCAACTGTGAATCCACTGAGACTGGGCCTGATGGGGGAATGGAGAAGGGTGGTTGGATAGAGGTAGTGGGGACAAGGAGATACTCTGGGGTGAAATGGAACCAGAATAGGGGCCCTATCTGTCTGGTTTCCATACCCAAGGTCTCTGCTGTGTGCAGGCAGGTCACGCAGTCTTCCTCAATGGTTCATCCAACTTGGGCAGTGTTATGCAATGCCAGGTCTGTTTAATAACAAGACTGCTATAATAGCAGATCTTGTTGGGACATCTGATCTAGCATGCATCACTAAGACCTGGCTGGATGAGAATGCTGGCCCTATATTGGCCTCAGCTGTTCTGGATGGGTACTTGTGATACACCACCCGAGGGTGGATTGCAGGGGCGGGGGTGTAGCTATTTGTTTTAAAACCGAACTGGGCCTTGTAGATGTGCCAGTGGGGTCCACTAGATCCTTTGAATGTATTGTGGGTGCGGGTGTGGGGTGTAGGATTCTGCTCATCTACCATCCACCCAGAGATGGGAGAGAATTCCTACAAGAGATTGCGGACTTCATTGTCAACACGTTGTTGGGATCCCCCAGATTGTTAATTCTGGGGGAATTCAATGCCTGGGTCGATGATGAACTCTCGCATTTTGGTCAAGGTCTCCACCAGCTAATGATTATGCTGGGCCACACACAGGTTATTTCCTCCACAACTCACATTTGTGGTCATTCATTGGCTCTAGTGTTCCTCCTGGGGACGGAGATTTCTGATTTGGTTGTGGAACCAGTCAGTTGGTCTGACCATCACACCATAAGGTTCTGTTTCAGGGCTCACCCTAATGGGCCTGCCCCTACAGAGATGGTCCGTTACCGCCCTTTAAGGGGGGGTGACCCCAATGGGCCTAACGGTGGTACTAGACCTATCGGGCCTATTGAGTAGATGCTTGGATACAGAGGATCTTGTACTCACCTATAACAGGGCAGTAGTGGATGTCCTGTATTCTATTGCTCCTGCTCATGTCTGACCACTCACCCTTCACCCAAGGTCCCCATGATTTGAAGGAGCCTTGAAGGAACTGAGGAGAGTGGGTCGAAGGTTAGAGAGGGCTTGGTGGAAGTCCTGTCTGGAGGTTGACAAGCTTAGATTGATGGATCATTATGATGTATATCAATCGACAATCACCCATAAGAAGGCAGAACTCCTGTCCAGGGAGATTGCTGCTGTGCAAAATCGACCAGCTCAGCTCTTCCAGACTGTAGACAGATTGTGCAATCCAATCTGTCTGCAGTCTGGTGGAGCACTGTCACAAGAGAGATGTGATGAATTTGCTTGATTTTTCATAATAAGGTTGTCACCAACAGGTCCAGTATCCATTCAGCCCCCTCTATGGGGTGTGGCGGAGGTCGGTGGGAGGCTGTGAGCACCCATCTTGTCTGGTCTGACTTTGGCCAACCAGACATCATGGACATTGTGAGGATCATTCAGACTTTGTGGCCAACCAGCTGTAGTTTGGACCCAGGCCCAATGTGTCTCCTTGTGGGATGCATTGAGGAAATTGGCCCTGTCCTGGCTGAGATAGTCTGGCAATCATTAGAGAGGGGGATCTTTCCAGATCCCCTAAAGGAGGCAGTTGTACGACTGCTCCTGAAAAAAACCTCCCTTGATCCAGATTATCTCACTAACTACATACCGGTGGTTGCACTGCAGCTGGATGATCATTTGTCTATCCACAATGTCTATGATTCTCTCCAGTCTGGATTTAGGAAAAGGCATAGCACTGAGACAGCCCTTGAGTCTGCCTGCTGAAGCGCAAACACAGGGGTAATCTCATACTGCTAAAGCCTGCCGATCGCGTTGCTGGTTAACCCCCACATTTAACTTTGGGACTACACTTTCTCTATGTTTAGTATCAGTGGCAAAGTTACTAATTCAGCAACCTGCTAAGCTGGATCAGTTCTAGTTAATTGCTGCTCTAGTGTTCATTATCAGCTTATTTTAGTGTGATACTACTTAGTGTGATGACTCACTCTAAATGCTGACCATGAGTCACAGTGTATTAATAATTCTCTCTTGGGTAACGCCTGTAGTTTCAGGACTTTTCAACAGAACTGCATGATGGAAAGTGGGGGTCTTCATCCTATATGGTAATAGGGAATCCGAATAACTATCTTTTAACATTTCCCCGTAAAGTTCCTTTGCAGTGTGCTATGATCTTTTTGTATTTCCTGGTTAGTGGTTATAAACCACTGCCAGTGAGTGCCTAACAGCTCCATAAACCACGAGCAGAAGAGTACCACAGCATCACCAGAAAAAATGCCGAACAAGCTGTCCTCGCGCTGGATGTTCACAACCGCTACACAATCGGTCACTCAGCGTGGCACAAGCTTGTCGTCAGCAGTAACAGTTACCCTTGCAAAGTGGCAAAAAAAAACATTTAAACCAAAAAACACCAAAAAACAGTAAATATAAAAAATGAAACATGGAGAAGTGTGGTTCTCTGGGGATTTTATGCACCCCCTCAGTGTGTGATGCCCATATAAACCCTCGGGCGAAGGGCATCACACACCTTGGGGGTGCATAAAATCCTTATAAACCACACTTCTCCGTGCATTATTCTATATTTAATCATACGCTATAGTGTTCATGTTGGTAATTCCCCCATGTGTGTTTTCAGGGGAAGATGTCATACATGCCTTTTTTAAGTACTTCTTTGCTGTACAAGTTTTAAGGTATGTATCCATGAATTTATCACCTGTAAGTAGTGTTTACCTGTAAAATGATAAATAAAACTTACAAAAATATATTTACAAAAAAAAAAATACACACACATGCGCGCATGCGCGCAAACACAGTGGTTGGACCCATTGGACCCAGGAATTCTCCTGGCTCCATCTCTGTCATGACTATGTACTCCTTTTCCAAATGTAGCCTTCTGTTTAGAACCCTGCCTGGATATTCTGCCTTAGTGCAGTCTCTGACCCACATTCTAGACACCAATTGAACTTGAAAATTTCTACCTTTATTAACTGTTATATGCCTCTTATTTAAATTTCCAATCAATTCTTTTGTGCTCCTCTATTATTTTCACTTACATTCACTAGAATGTCTGCTTTTACCTTCTCCATTATTGGTATCTGTTTACCCTTGTTTTCTCCATCTAACATCACCCCCACCCTGTTTTCCTGGGGTTATATTAAATATGTATTTTACGGTCTTACAAATATAAATTCTCCAGAAGCAATAACTATAGTTATATGAATGTTTGTTGGTGTGTATGTCAATGGGGCTATATTGTTTAATAATGGAATTTTGTTTAATGTTGGTGTTTGGCATATGTGAGCTATAACATCTGTACTTTTTCTTACCTTTAAGAGCTTGATTTAAATTGTAAACATACACCTGTGCTCTGCACCCCCCTGACGAAGGGTCACATGACACCCAAAGTGCAGAGGTTTTGTGCCATGCTCTCATGGAGGCCAAATAAACCATGTGTTTTTGCTAAATTCTGGCTCTTTTACATTATTTGCATAGGAAAGCAACTTACTTTGTGTTTGGCATTGAGCTAACCTGATGTTTCTAAGTTTACACCCATACCATTTGGGGACAGTGCACATGGAACTTTGTGTTGTTTATGTAGCATGGTTGGGCCCTTATCCCCATAGAAAAAGCCATTATGTATTTCCCCATATATGACGGTAGCCAATATACAAATTAGCCAATTACACCGTATTAATGTGCTATTAACACCTTAATAACACATTAATACCCAACAAGCACTATATATCTATACTACCTATATACATATATATGTACTGCAACTATATTAATGTATTATAACACCTTAATAACATATTATTACCCAGTACTCTACAAATCACCCAATAACACATGTAAAAAGCCCCTTAATAAAACATGTAACAAGCCTCTTAATAACACATGCAACATCCACCCCCCCCAACAACACAATGGTAAAGCATATGACACAGCAAAAAATAACCAACCTAATGCATTTTTTAAGATGGCAAAGTCCAGCATACTCATGAAATAATACCATCTCAGGGTCGAACAAGCTCATAAAGGCTACTCGCCCTTCAGGCTTGTATCCTTTATGACTCATTCAATCCGTCGATGGTATTATTTTCTTGTATACCACACTCTGCCATCATTTATTCCCTCTCTCTCTGTATGTGTGTGTGTGTGTGTGTGTATATATATCTATATGTGTGTGTGTGTGTGTGTATACATATATATAAAACATACATTTTAAGATAACTGGCCAGATAAAATGTGATATCCCCTCCGAACATGAAAAGATAGTGATAGTGATATCTTTTCTTCATGCATGATATAGTGATATCCATCCTTGTACCACTTTGTCATAGTGAAAATGGCAGAAAATTCCTTTTTGTTCACTTCTTCAATGAGTAAATGCCCCAAAAAAACACAAACCAAAAGAATTGTACATCAAACCTTTTCATTAGGTACAGGCCATAATGTAAAGCTTGTGTTTCTCAAGTTTTGGAGTGATGTGACTTGTTTGACCATGGTAAAAAATAAAGAAATGTTTGCACTCCCCAATTTGCAATAAGTGCAGATCACTTTGGGGGGTGGGGTCAGAATTCCGAGCAGTTAAACAACTACCTCACACCTAACACACCTAAACCTGATTATCTCAAACAATGTAACGCAAAGCAACATCCTATCAGCATGTAATTTATAGCCCCACAACAAGCCCCGATGCCCTCACCCTAAAACAACACCACCATCTCCATACTATCACGTACCAAGCCTGCAAATTCAGTAGACCCTTTTGACTTGTCACTCTAGACTTATCTGCTGCAAATCATTTTAACCTTACCAAAAGCACTATATGCAGCCTCAATGTAAATACTGTAAAAGGTGGTACCTTACTGACTATGCATGTTGTAAGCATAGGCTATGTATGTTCATGTCCATGTTAAGCATGTACCATGTTGTAAGCAATGCCTATGTATGTTCATGTCCCTGTTAAATGTGTACCATGTTGGAAGCATAGCCTATGTATGTTCATGTCCATGTTAAACGTATATCATGTTGTATGCATAGACAATGTATGTTCATGTCCATGTTAAACTTGTACCATGTTGTAAGCATTCCCTATGTATGTTCATGTCCATGTTAAATGTATACCATGTTGGAAACATAGCCTATGTACATTCATGTCTATGTTAAACGTGTACCATGTTGTAAGAATAGCCTATGTACGTTCACGTCCACGTTAAACGTATACCATGTTATAAGCATAGCCTATGTATGTTCATGTCCATGTTAAACTTATACCATGTTGTAAGCATAGCCAATGTATGTTCATGTCCATGTTAAACATGTACCATGTTGTAAGCATTGCCTATGTATGTTCATGCCCATGTTAAACATTTACCATGTTGTAAGCATAGCCTATGTATGTTCATGTCCATGTTAAACGTATACCATGTTATAAGCATAGTCTATATACGTTCATGTCCATGTTAAATGTATACCATGTTGTAAGCATTGCCTATGTATGTTCATGTCCATGCTAAACGTGCACCATGTTATAAGCATAGCCTATGTACTTTCATGTCCATGTTAAACTTGTACCATGTTGTAAGCATAGACTATGTACGTTCATGTCCAAATTAAACTTGTACCATGTTGGAAGCATTACCTATGTACGTTCATGCCCGTGTTAAATGTGTACCATGTTGTAACCATAGCTTATGTATGTTCATGTCCCTGTTAAACTTGTACCATGTTGTATGCATAGCCAATCTATGTTCATGTCCATGTTAAACATGTACCATGTTGTAAGCATAGCCTATGTATGTTCATGTCCATGTTAAATGTATACCATGTTGTATGCATAGCCTATGTATGTTCATGTCCCTGTTAAACTTGTACCATGTTGTGCGTACAGCCAATGTATGTTCCTGTCCATGTCAAACATGTACTATGTTGTAAGCATAGCCTATGTATGTTCATGTCCATGTTAAACATATACTATGTTGTAAGCATAGCCTATGTACGTTCCTGTCCATGTTAAACTTGTACCACGTTGTAAGCATTGCCTATGTATGTTCATGTCCATGTTAAACTTGTACCATGTTGTAAGCATAGCCAATGTATGTTCATGCCCATGTTAAACATGTACCATGTTGTAAGCATAGCTTATGTATGTTCATGTCCCTGTTAAACTTGTACCATGTTGTAAGCATAGCCTATGTATGTTCATGCCCATGTTAAACGTGTACCATGTTGTAAGCATAGCTTATGTATGTTCATGTCCCTGTTAAACTTGTACCATGTTGTAAGCATAGCCTATGTATGTTCATGTTCCTGTTAAACTTGTACCATGTTGTATGCATAGCCAATGTATGTTCATGTCCATGTTAAACAAGTACCATGTTGGAAGCATAGCCTATGTATGTTCATGTCCATGTTAAACTCATACCATGTTGTAAGCATAGACTATGTACATGCCCATGTTAAATGTGTACCATGTTGTAAGCATAGCTTATGTATGTTCATGTCCATGTTAAACTTGTACCATGTTGGAAGCATAGCCTATGTATGTTCATGTCCATGTTAAACGTATATCATGTTGTATGCATAGCCAATGTATGTTCATGTCCATGTTAAACTTGTACCATGTTGTAAGCATTCCCTATGTATGTTCATGTTCATGTTAAATGTATACCATGTTGGAAACATAGCCTATGTACATTCATGTCCATGTTAAACTTGTACCATGTTGTAAGAATAGCCTATGTACGTTCATGTCCACGTTAAACGTATACCATGTTATAAGCATAGCCTATGTATGTTCATGTCCATGTTAAATGTATACCATGTTGTAAGCATAGCCAATGTATGTTCATGCCCATGTTAAACAATTACCATGTTGTAAGCATAGCCTATGTATGTTCATGTCCATGTTAAACGTATACCATGTTATAAGCATAGTCTATATACGTTCATGTCCATGTTAAATGTATACCACGATGTAAGCATTGCCTATGTACGTTCATGTCCATGCTAAATGTGCACCATGTTATAAGCATAGCCTATGTACTTTCATGTCCATGTTAAACTTGTACCATGTTGTAAGCATAGACTATGTACGTTCATGTCCATATTAAACTTGTACCATGTTGGAAGCATTACCTATGTACGTTCATGCCCGTGTTAAATGTGTACCATGTTGTAACCATAGCTTATGTATGTTCATGTCCCTGTTAAACTTGTACCATGTTGTAAGCATAGCCTATGTATGTTCATTCTCATGTTAAATGTGTACCATGTTGTAAGCATAGCTTATGTATGTTCATGTCCCTGTTAAACTTGTACCATGTTGTATGCATAGCCAATCTATGTTCATGTCCATGTTAAACATGTACCATGTTGTAAGCATAGCCTATGTATGTTCATGTCCATGTTAAATGTATACCATGTTGTATGCATAGCCTATGTATGTTCATGTCCCTGTTAAACTTGTACCATGTTGTGTGCACAGCCAATGTATGTTCCTGTCCATGTTAAACACGTACCATGTTGTAAGCATAGCCTATGTAAGTTCATGTCCATGTTTAACTATGCCACATTGTAAGCATAGCCTATGTACGTTCCTGTCCATGTTAAACTTGTACCACATTGTAAGCATTGCCTATGTATGTTCATGTCCATGTTAAACTTGTACCATGTTGTAAGCATAGCCAATGTATGTTCATGCCCATGTTAAACATGTACCATGTTGTAAGCATAGCTTATGTATGTTCATGTCCCTGTTAAACTTGTACCATGTTGTAAGCATAGCCTATGTACATGCCCATGTTAAATGTGTACCATGTTGTAAGCATAGCTTATGTATGTTCATGTCCATGTTAAACTTGTACCATGTTGGAAGCATAGTCTATGTACGTTCATGTCCATGTTAAACGTGTACCCTGTGCACTACGCCGGGACCTCATTAAAAATGAGCTCTGCTCAACTGAGTATCTCTTTTTTTCATACTTTGATGATGAATAAACTGTTGATTGAAAAACACTCATATTTATAAAATTAGTCACATTTCAAGCAAAAATAAACATTTATTTTTGCACCAAACAGCAAAAAAAAAAATTTTGATAAATGCTCCCCAAAAAATCAAAACCAAAAGAATTGTACAGTAAACATTTTCATTATATACTGGCCATGGGGCCATGGAACTCAGTGCGTTAAAATAGAAGTAGCAGTAAGTCTCAGAAACCACCCCCAAACAAGTGCTGTAACTATAGTGGAAGCTGAAAATTAGTCACCTAGTCTAAAGTCACAAGCAGGTTTTTTTACGGATTCCAAATCATGTTTATCCCAAAACATATGTCTGTCTAAACAGAACATGACATGGCCTGACTGAAGATAACATATTTATGTTCATTCTAGGCCAATGATATTAAGATACCTCACGTGTGGCTTCGCCATTCATGATATAGAATATCATTAGCCTGTCATGAAGATAACTATATCTCCAGTCACTCCTTGTCATATCCCTAATATATATATATATACATATATTGCATAGTTGGACCCTAGTCCCCATAGAAAAAGCCATCATGTATTTCCCAATATATGACAGTAGCCAATTGGCATATTATGATGACAGTTAGCTAATTACATTGTACTAATGTGTTATTAACACCTTAATAATACATTAATACCTAACAAGCACAAGTACGTACATACACACACACACACAGATAGATAGATATAGATACACACACATACACACCGCCTATATATACTAAAATGCTCCCTCTTTTATCTGCCAACCTCTGTACATGCTAAATTTTGGTGGATAAAAGGATAAAAGCGGGTGGAAGATAATAGAGGGTGGCGGTTATAGGCGGAGATAAAATTTCAAGAAAATGGTACAAGAGCTCATACTGGTGGTAAGTGAAGGTGGCAAATAAAAGGAGGGGCAAATAAAGAAGGGAGTATTGTATGTATATTAAAGTGTTATTAAGACATTACTACCAAACAAACTACAAACCATCCCAATAACACATGTAACAAACCCTTTAATAGCACAAGCAACAAGACCCTTAATAACACATGTAATAAGCCCTTTAATACATGCAACAGCCATCTTACCCCCAAAAAACCACTATTGTAAAACACAGTACACAGCAACAAGTGTCCAACCGAATGCATTATATAAAATAAAAGATGGCAAAGTGCAGCATACTCATGAAATAATACCATTTCAGGGTCAAATAAACTCATAAAGGCCACTCACCATTTGGGCTCGTGGCTTTATGGCTTGTTCAACCCCTCAACAGTATTATTTCCTTGCATACCATGCTTTTCTATTATTTATTCTCTAGAGCTCTCAATATTCTTTGCAAAAAAACCTGCATTAATGCACCAGTTACAGTCAACTTAATGCAACAAAAGGGAAATGTGGCATTTGGGTTTCCAACTCTAACTCTGCCACCAAAAAGGACAAGACCACACAAGCAACCACAGACAGCCATCAGCCAGTAAGACAAACAACATACAACTGTTTCCTGATTACACAAATGCAGTAGCACTAATGTGCTACCTTCATGGATTTGTATATGTGGCATGCAGAGTGCAAGACATACACACTCACTTGTCGTTGCAGATAGAAATCCACAATACTCGCATCACAACATTGCTTCTGTGTGCAGAAGTCCAGGCCCCTGCAATCACAGATGCAAATCCACAATACCCAAATCACAAGGGTTCTTTTGCCTGCAGAAGGGTGGGCCCCAGTGTGTAGCCTCAAGTACTCATGCACACTGTAAGACATACACTCATGGGATGGACCTGTGCCTCTGCAGCCACAGGTATAAGAAATACACGTTGACCTCTGGCTGCAGAAGTGCAGGCACCACAAAATTCATGGTGCCACAAGGAATCTACATAAATGGGACCTGTTTACCTAGGTTTAGGTGTTTGTTTTTTTGAAAACACATCATTTTGGGGTATTTGCCATGTTTTTTAGTTGTAAAAAAAAAAGATGGTAGCCATCATGAATCATAAATCATGAATGATAAAGCTCCATGATCGATGTTGTTTTTTTGTTCATATCAGAGGGTTATCCAAAAAACCTACTGAGCTTGCTCAGAAAAAAAACAAAAGATCCTATTAACTCTGGAACCATTTAATACTTTTTCACAAAACCTTCAAAAGGCACTACCTCAGCATGGTCGCTTCTGTCCTGAAAGTTTTGTGAAAAAAAATTCTGTACCACCTCAGCTGTACATGAGAGCAAATAAATGTGTGTTAAGCATAGGACAAAAAATGTAGTTTATCATTTTCTGAAATTCTGTATCTCAGAAACCACATAGCATGCCGTCATGAAACTTTTCATGTCTTGAGACCCCTGCCAGAAATACTGCACATGCCAAATTTGGGGCTATTTTGTTGAATGTCACCAAAGTTGTTAAGGTGAAAAGACTTGGTTTGACATTAAACAGCCTGCTCAACCCTAACTATACTGGTGCTACCAGTCAATGCAAAGCAGAGGTAAAATAAGACTGTATTGTGAAGCTGCAAGACTGTTTTGCAGAGCTGTAAGAATGTATTCCAGAGCTGTAAGACTGTATTGCGGAATTGTAAGACTGTATTGCAGAGCTGTAAGACTGTATTGTGGAGCTGTAAGACTGTATTGCAGAGCTGTAAGACTGTATTGTTGAGCTATAAGACTATATTGCAGAGCTGTAAGATTGTATCGCAGAGCTTTAAGACTGTATCGCAGAGCTGTAAGACTGTATTGTGGAGCTAGAAGACTGTATTGCAGACCTGTAAGACTGTATTGCGGAACTATAAGACTATTTCAGAGCTGTAAGACTATTGCAGAGTTATAAGACTTTATTGCGGAGCTATAAGACTGTACTGCAGAGCTGTAAGACTATTGCGGACCTGTAAGACTGTAATTGTGGAGCTACAAGATTGTATTGTCAGGCTGTAAGACTGTATTGTGAAACTGTAAGACTATTGTTGAGCTATAAGACTATATTGCAAAGCTGTAAGACTGTATCACAGAGCTTTAAGACTGTATCGCAGAGCTGTAAGACTGTATTGTGGAACTACAAGATTATTACAGAGCTGTAAGACTGTATTGCAGAGTTATAAGACTTTATTGTGGAGCTGTAAGACTGTTTTGTAGAGCTGTAAGACTGTATTGCAGAGCTGTAAGATTGTATTGTGGAGCTACAGGACTGTATTATTGGGCTGTAAGACTATTGTGGAGCTGTAAGACTGTATTGTTGAGCTATAAGACTATATTGTGGAGCTGTAAGATTGTATCATGGAGCTTTAAGACTGTATCGAAGAGCTGTAAGACTGTATTGTGGAGCTAGAAGATTGTATTGCAGACCTGTGAGACTGTATTGTGGAGCTACAAGATTGTATTGTCAGGCTGTAAGACTGTATTGTGAAACTGTAAGACTGTATTGTTTAGCTGTAAGACTATATTGCAAAGCTGTAAGATTGTTTCACAAAGCTTTAAGACTGTATCGCACAGCTGTAAGACTGTATTGTGGAGTTATAAGACTTTATTGCGGAGCTGTAAGACTGTATTGCAGAGCTGTAAGATTGTATTGTGGAGCTACAAGACTATTGTCAGGCTGTAAGACTGTATTGTTGAGCTATAAGACTGTATTGCGGCGCTGTAAGATTGTATCATGGTGCTTTAAGACTGTATCGCAGCGCTATAAGACTGTATTGTGGAGCTAGAAGACTATTGTGGAGTTGTAAGACTGTATTGCAGAGTTGTAAGACTTTATTGTGGAGCTGTAAGACTGTACTGCAGAGCTGTAAGACTACTGAAGAGCTATAAGACTGTATTGCAGAGTTATAAGACTTTATTGTGGAGCTGTAAGACTGTACTGCAGAGCTCTAAGACTATTGCGGAGCTGTAAGACTGTAATTGTGGAGCTACACGATTGTATTGTCAGGCTGTAAGACTGTATTGTTAAGCTATAAGACTATATTGCAAAGCTGTAAGATTGTATCGCAGAGCTTTAAGACTGTATCGCAGAGCTGTAAGACTGTATTGCAGAGTTATAAGACTGTATTGCAGAGCTGTAAGATTGTATTGTGGAGCTACAAGACTGTATTATTGGGCTGTAAGACTATTGCGGAGCTGTAAGACTGTATTGCTGAGCTGTAAGACTATATTGTGGAGCTGTAAGATTGTATCGCGGAGCTTTAAGACTGTATCGCAGAGCTGTAAGACTGTATTGTGGAGCTAGAAGACTGTATTGCAGACCTGTGAGACTGTATTGTGGAGCTGTAAGACTGTATTGTTGAGCGACTATATTGCGGGGCTGTAAGATTGTATCATGGAGCTTTAAGACTGTATTGTAGAGCTAGAAGACTATTGCAGAGCTGTAAGACTGTATTGCAGAGTTATAAGACTTTATTGCCGAGCTGTAAGACTGTAATGCAAAGCTGTAAGACTGTATTGCGGAGCTGTAAGACTGTATTGTGTAGCTACAAGATTGTATTGTCAGGCTGTAAGACTGTATTCTGAAGCTGTAAGACTGTATTGTTTAGCTATAAGACTATATTGCAAAGCTGTAAGATTGTTTCGCAGAGCTTTAAGACTGTATCGCACAGCTGTAAGACTGTATTGTGGAGTTATAAGACTTTATTGCGGAGCTGTAAGACTGTATTGTGGAGCTACAAGATTGTATTGTCAGGCTGTAAGACTGTATTGTGAAACTGTAAGACTGTACTGTTTAGCTGTAAGACTATATTGCAAAGCTGTAAGACTGTTTCGCAAAGCTCTAAGACTGTATCACACAGCTGTAAGACTGTATTGTGGAGTTATAAGACTTTATTGTGGAGCTGTAAGACTGTATTGCAGAGCTGTAAGATTGTATTGTGGAGCTACAAGACTATTGTCAGGCTGTAAGACTGTATTGTTGAGCTATAAGACTGTATTGAGGAGCTGTAAGATTGTATCGTGAAGCTTTAAGACTGTATCGCAGAGCTGTAAGACTGTATTATGGAGCTAGAAGACTATTGCGGAGCTGTAAGACTGTATTGCAGAGTTGTAAGACTTTATTGTGGAGCTGTAAGACTGTACTGCAGAGCTGTAAGACTACTGCAGAGCTATAAACTGTATTGCAGAGTTATAAGACTTTATAGTGGAGCTGTAAGACTGTACTGCAGAGCTGTAAGACTATTGCGGAGCTGTAAGACTGTAATTGTGGAGCTACAAGATTGTATTGTCAGGCTGTAAGACTGTATTGTGAAGCTGTAAGACTGTATTGTTGAGCTATAAGACTATATTGCAAATCTGTAAGATTGTATCGCAGAGCTTTAAGACTGTGTCGCAGAGCTGTAAGACTGTATTGTGGAGCTACAAGATTGTATTGTCAGGCTGTAAGACTGTATTGAGAAGCTGTAAGACTGTATTGTTGAGCTATAAGACTATATTGCAAATCTGTAAGATTGTATCGCAGAGCTTTAAGACTGTATCGCAGAGCTGTAAGACTGTATTGTGGAGCTACAAGATTATTGCAGAGCTGTAAGACTGTATTGCAGAGTTATAAGACTTTATTGCGGAGCTGTAAGACTGTTCTGCAGAGCTTTAAGACTGTATCGCAGAGCTGTAAGACTGTATTGTGGAGCTACAAGATTATTGCAGAGCTGTAAGACTGTATTGCAGAGTTATAAGACTTTATTGCGGAGCTGTAAGACTGTTCTGCAGAGCTATAAGACTGTATTGCGGAGCTGTAAGATTGTATCGTGGAGCTTTAAGACTGTATCACAGAGCTGTAAGACTGTATTATGGAGCTAGAAGACTATTGCGGAGCTGTAAGACTGTATTGCAGAGTTGTAAGACTTTATTGTGGAGCTGTAAGACTGTACTGCAGAGCTGTAAGACTACTGCAGAGTTATAAGACTGTATTACAGAGTAATAAGACTTTATTGTGGAGCTGTAAGACTGCATAGCGGAGCTGTAAGACTGTAATTGTGGAGCTACAAGATTGTATTGTCAGGCTGTAAGACTGTATTGTGAAGCTGTAAGACTGTATTGTTGAGCTATAAGACTGTATTGCAAATCTGTAAGATTATATCGCAGAGTTTTAAGACTGTATCGCAGAGCTGTAAGACTGTATTGTGGAGCTACAAGATTATTGCAGAGTTGTAAGACTGTATTGCAGAGTTATAAGACTTTATTGCAGAGCTGTAAGACTGTTCTGCAGAGCTGTAAGACTGTATTGCAGAGCTGGAAGATTGTACTGTGGAGCTACAAGACTGTAATATTGTGCTGTAAGACTATTGTGGAGCTGTAAGACTGTATTGTTGAGCTATAAGACTATATTGCGGAGCTGTAAGATTGTATCATGGAGCTTTAAGACTGTATTGCAGAGCTGTAAGACTGTATTGTGGAGCTAGAAGACTGTATTGCAAACCTGTGAGACTGTATTGCGGAGTTGTAAGACTGTATTGTTCAGTGACTATATTGCGGAGCTGTAAGATTGTATCGTGGAGCTTTAAGACTGTATTGTGGTGCTAGAAGACTATTGCGGAGCTGTAAGACTGTATTGCAGAGTTACAAGACTTTATTGCCGAGCTGTAAGACTGTACTGCAGAGCTGTAAGACTGTATAGTGGAGCTGTAAGACTGTAATTGTGGAGCTACAAGATTGTATTGTCAGGCTGTAAAACTGTATTGTTAAGCTATAAGACTGCATTGCAAAGCTGTAAGATTGTATCGCAGAGCTTTAAGACTGTATCACTCAGCTGTAAGACTGTATTGTGGAGTTATAAGACTTTATTGAGGAGCTGTAAGACTGTATTGCAGAGCTGTAAGATTGTATTGTGGAGCTACAAGACTATTGTCAGGCTGTAAGACTGTATTGTTGAGCTATAAGACTGTATTGCGGAGCTGTAAGATTGTTTCGTGGAGTTTTAAGACTATCGCAGAGCTGTAAGACTGTATTCTGGAGCTAGAAGACTATTGCGGAGCTGTAAGACTGTATTGCAGAGTTGTAAGGCTTTATTGTGGAGCTGTAAGACTGTACTGCAGAGCTATAAGACTACTGCAGAGCTATAAGACTGTATTGCAGAGCTGTAAGAATGTATTCTAGAGCTGTAAGACTGTATTGCAGAGCTGTAAGAATGTATTGCAGAGCTGTAAGACTATTGCAGAGTTGTAAGACTGTATTGCGGAGCTGTAAGACTATTGCAGAGCTATAAGACTATATTGTGGAGCTATAAGACTGTATCATGGAGCTACAAGACTGTATTGTCAGGCTGTAAGACTGTATTGCGTAGTTGTAAGAATGTATTGTTGCGCTATAAGTTTATATCGCGGAGCTGTAAGATTGTATCATGGAGTTTTAAGACTGCATCACAGAGCTGTAAGACTGTATTGTGGAGCTAAAAGACTGTATTACAGACCTGTAAGACTACTGCAGAGCTATAAGACCGTATTGTGGAGCTGTAAGACTGTATTGCAGAGCTGTAAGAATGTATTCTAGAGCTGTAAGACTGTATTGCAGAGTTGTAAGACTGTATTGCAGAGCTGTAAGACAGTATTATGGAGCTGTAAAACTATTGCAGAGCTATACGACTATTGTGGAGCTGTAAGACTGTATTATGGAGCTACAAGACTGTATTGTCAGGCTGCAAGACTGTATTACAGAGTTTTTAAGACTGTATTGTTGTATTATAAGACTATATCGCGGAGCTGTAAGATTGTATCCTGGAGTTTTAAGACTGTATCACAGAGCTGTAAGACTGTATTGTGGAGCTAGAAGACTGTATTGCAGACCTGTAAGACTGTATTGCGGTGCTATAAGACTGTATTATGGAGCTGCAAGACTGTATTGCAGAGCTATAAGACTGTATTGCAGAACTGTAAGATCGTACTGCAGAGCTATAAAACTGCATTGCAGAGCTGTAAGACTGTATTACAGAGCTGCAAGAATGTATTCCAGAGCTGTAAGACTGTATTGCGGAGTTGTAAGACTGCATTGTAGAGCTGTAAAACTGTATTATGGAGCAGTAAGACTGTATTGCAGAGCTATAAGACTGTTGTGGAGCTGTAAGACTGTACTATAGAGCTACAAGACTGTATTGCAGGGCTGTAAGACTATTGCGGAGCTGTAAGACTATTGCTGAGCTACAAGACTATATCGTGCAGCTGTAAGATTGTATCATGGAGCTTTAAGACTGTATCGCAGAGCTGTAAGACTGTATTATGGAGCTGTAAGACTGTATTACAGAGCTATAAGACTATTGCAGAGCTGTAAGACTGTATTGTAGAGCTATAAGACTATTGCAGGGCTGTAAAACTGTACTGCAGAGCTGTAAGACTATTGTTGAGCTATAAGACTATATTGCAGAGCTGTAAGATTATATCATGGAGCTTTAAGACTGTATTGCAGAGCTGTAAGACTGTATTGTGGAGCTAGAAGACTGCATTGCAGACCTGTAAGACTATTGTGGAGCTATAAGACTATTGCGGAGCTGTAAGACTGTACTGCAGAGCTGTAAGACTATTGCAGAGCTGTAAGACTGTATTGCAGAGCTTTAAGAATGTATTCTAGAGCTGTAAGACTGTACTGCAGAGTTGTAAGACTATTGTGGAGCTGTAAGACTGTATTATGGAGCTGTAAGACTATTGCAGAGCTATAAGGCTATTATGGAGGTGTAAGACTGTATTATGGAGGTACAAGACTGTATTGTTAGGCTTTAAGACTGTATTGCAGAGTAGTAAAACTATTGTTGAGCTATAAGACAATATCATGGAGGTGTAAGATTGTATCGTGGAGTTTTAGCAGTGTATCTCAGAGCTGTAAGACTGTATTGTGGAGCTAGAAGACTGTATTGCAGACCTGTAAAACTGTATTGTGGAGCTAGAAGACTGTATTGCGGAGCTGTAAGACTGTATTGCAGAGCTATAAGACTGTATTGTGGGCTGCAGGATTGTACTGCAGAGTTGTAAGACTGTACTGCAGACCTATAAAACTGCATTGCAGAGCTGTAAGACTGTATTACAGAGCTGTAAGAATGTATTCCAGAGTTGTAAGACTATTGCGGAGTTGTAAGACTACATTGCGGAGCTGTGAGACTGTATTATGGAGCAGTAAGACTGTATTGCAGAGCTATAAGACTGTTGTGGAGCTGTAAGACTGCACTATAGAGCTACAAGACTGTATTGCAGGGCTGTAAGACTATTGCGGAGCTGTAAGACTATTGTTGAGCTATAAGACTATATTGCAGAGCTGTAAGATTATATCATGGAGCTTTAAGACTGTATCGCAGAGCTGTAAGACTGTATTGTGGAGCTAGAAGACTGCATTGCAGACCTGTAAGACTATTATGGAGCTATAAGACTATTGCGGAGCTGTAAGACTGTACTGCAGAGCTGTAAGACTATTGCAGAGCTGTAAGACTGTATTGCAGAGCTTTAAGAATGTATTCTAGAGCTGTAAGACTGTACTGCGGAGTTGTAAGACTATTGTGGAGCTGTAAGACTGTATTATGGAGCTGTAAGACTATTGCAGAGCTATAAGGCTATTATGGAGGTGTAAGACTGTATTATGGAGGTACAAGACTGTATTGTTAGGCTGTAAGACTGTATTGCGGAGTAGTAAAACTATTGTTGAGCTATAAGACAATATCATGGAGGTGTAAGATTGTATCGTGTAGTTTTAGCACTGTATCTCAGAGCTGTAAGACTGTATTGTGGAGCTAGAAGACTGTATTGAAGACCTGTAAGACTGTATTGTGGAGCGGTAAAACTGTATTGTAGAGCTACAAGACTGTATTACAGGGCTGCAAGACTGCATTGTGGAGCTGTAGGACTATTGTTGAGCTATAAGACTATATCGAAGAGCTGTAAGATTGTATCATGGAGCTTTAAGACTATATCGCAGTGCTGTAAGATTGTATCATGGAGCTTTAAGACTGTATCACAGAGCTGTAAGACTGTATTATGGAGCTGTAAGACTGTATTGCAGAGCTATAAGACTGTATTGTGGAGCTGCAGGATTGTACTGCAGAGTTGTAAGACTGTACTGCAGACCTATAAAACTGCATTGCAGAGCTGTAAGACTGTATTACAGAGCTGTAAGAATGTATTCCAGAGTTGTAAGACTATTGCGGAGTTGTAAGACTACATTGCAGAGCTGTAAGACTGTATTATGGAGCTTTAAGACTGTATTGCAGAGCTATAAGACTGTTGTGGAGCGGTAAAACTGTATTGTAGAGCTACAAGACTGTATTGCAGGGCTGTAAGACTGCATTGTGGAGCTGTAGGACTATTGTTGAGCTATAAGATTATATCTCAGAGCTGTAAGATTGTATCATGGAGCTTTAAGACTGTATCGCAGTACTGTAAGATTGTATCATGGAGCTTTAAGACTGTATCACAGAGCTGTAAGACTGTATTATGGAGCTGTAAGACTGTATTGCAGAGCTATAAGACTATTGCAGAGCTGTAAGACTGTATTGTAGAGCTATAAGACTATTGCAGGGCTGTAAGACTGTATTGAGTAGCTGTAAGACTATTGTTGAGCTATAAGACTATATTGTGGAGCTGTAAGATTGTATCATGGAGCTTTCAGACTGTATCGCAGAGCTGTAAGATTGTATTGTGGAGCTAGAAGACTACTGCAGACCTATAAGACTGCATGCAGAGCTATAAGACTGTATTGCAGAGCTGTAAGACTGTATTGCAGAGCTATAAGACTGTACTGAGGAGCTGTAAGAGTGTACTGCAGAGCTGTACGACTGTATTGCGGAGCTGTAAGACTGTACTGTGGAGCTGTTAGACTGTATTGGGAGCTGTAACAATGTATTGCAGAGCTGCACCATTGCTAAATTGTTTAATGTGAGGCTTAGGAGTTACTAAATGCTTCAGGGTGCAGGACTCTGTTGGTAAAATGTGTTTGGGAACAACAATGAAAACTGAAGGTAATGTACTGATGGTGGAAGTAGTACCAGTGGATGGGGGAAAGAGACACACTTGATGATGACATGTCTATTATGGACATAAACGCATCATGACACGTCTACTGGGTACATGAATGAAATTTATGTACACAATAGCTCAATAATCAGTATTTATGTAATGGATTTTGGGTCCACACCTATTGCATAAATATATGTATCCCATGGGAGTGCAAATACATTTGGAAAATAAGAGCTGTTATTGTTACAGGAGGCATAGCTACTGTGCAGATAACATGTTATTTGCACAGTAGCTATGTTATTTGCATAGTAGCCACAACCCATGCTTTTCACACAAACAGGTTCCCTGCAAGCAGCACATCAAACAGTGGTGCAGTCGCTTTAACAATAAAAGTAAATACCACAGCTTGTCATCATTAATAAAGTGGCAAAGAAAGAAAATGTGTAAATAGATAATCCAGTTAACATAATACAGTGTGATTTTTACCTGCAAGAGACACATACAAAAAAAGCATGAACTCCCATGATATAGATCAATTATCCCATGAGGTAGCTTCAAATGTGCATGTTTTTTATTTTTTTTATTCTGTTTCTCGCTCTGCAGGACTGGGCATCCTTCCAGAGTACCCACACGGCTGGGTCTCTACTCCCAGCCTGAACCCCCGCTTGCCAGTGTCCTCCCCCTGACTACCCATGCAGGTCCAGCCCCCGGATCACCCCCCAGGGTGGACCTGCCCTCCCTCGGCGGCCTTTCTGAACTTAGAGGGGCCTACCTGGTGTCGGGTCGGCCGTGGAGTCCACTGGTGCGCTGGGTCGGCGGTGGGATGTGGACCTGCCCCTGGAGTCTCCTTCATCTCTCAGCTCTGCAGAGGGCTTTTCTTGTTTGTTTTTTTCTTCCCCCCCCGAGGGCTCAGATGTGCAGTGGCGGCTAGGCACAGCGTGCCGCCACCCGCAGAGCTCCTCCCCCTTACAGCATGCGCCACCGGACTGTGCCACACCCGACAGCCGCCAGGTGTCGCTACAGAGTGGCACATCCCCAGAACCCTGCCCAGGGAAGGGAGAGCTGTTCACCGGATGCTCAGTCCCTTCCCTCCCCTGCCGACCCCCAGCAGCCCCGGCTGATTCCCGAACCCGGGTCGCCGGTGTGGCACGAGGTGTGGTGTCCAGCACCTCAACCTTTAGCACCACCGTCCGGCTTCAAATGTTCATGTTATCTGGTCTGAAACATTGTTATTGCCACTGTGCACTTGTGGCTGTGCCACACATGTACATGTGCAGTAACAATAACATTCCAAACCAGATAAAATGCACATTTGAAGCTACCTCATGAAATAATCCATATATATATATATATATATATATTGGTGAGAGCAATATCAGTGTGATAAACGAGGTTATTTGTGTTATCAGGAAACAATTTTTTTTATACTGCAAAAAAAAGAAACAGTCCCTCGCCGATCAGCACCCCCACCCCTACCTCCCACTCAGCACCCACCACCCCACACTCCCCAATATACCCCCACACACCTTCACTAATGTGAACAGGTCCCAGGTTCGAGATCCACTCTTCCGATCAAAAATACATCTTGCTGCTGGAACTGGCAACTGCAATATAAGAAACTAAGGTAAATGCGGTTCAATGTATTTCAATGGGGATTCAACTTTAATGCATAACTCAGCCATTTTTTGACATTCTGACCCCAAATTTTCAACGTGGCCTTTTGGGGACCCCACCTCATGACCGATATGACTGTCATTATGCAACTACCACCCAAAAGGTGATTTCACAGTTGGTCGGTGAATTCACCATTCAGGCAGGATTTGACAATTTTTCCTGACCTTGTTCATGAGATGGGGTCATAAGAAGGCTATATTGAAAATTTGGGGGTCAATAATTTGTAAAAATGGCAGAGTTATGACCATTTGTTGCAATTTCGCTACACACGCTCATAACTTCAGAAATGTTAAATATTTTTACCCAAATTTTCAACATAGACTTCTTATTACCCCACCACATGTATGTAGCAGTCATTTTTCAAATCCTGGTCAAAATGTCTTTTCACACCTGTGGCATGGAATGGCGTTGCAGTTGCGCGGAATTACGTTTTGGCAGGGCTTCGAAAATTTTCAGTACCGGGTACATGAGTTGGGTTAATAAGATGTCTATGCTGACAATTTGGTCACTGTTGTCCTATAAATGGAAGCGCAGGGCCCTTCCACAGCTACATACATACATATATGCATTTATGGAGGGATGGGGCCCTGCGCTCCCTCAGGCAAATAAGGATATGATTACTCTATTTCAAAAACTATACATAAGTTGGAATGCAGGGCACAGGCACTATACATAAGTGGGAGTGCAGGGCCCTCCAGACCCTGTGCTCCCACAGGCAAATAAGGCTACAATTACACTATCTCAAAAAATAAGGAAATTCATGGCTTAAAACTGTGTTAATGCATCAGTTACCGTTGAAGATAAAGCAACAAATGTAGGGAAATATGATGTTAGGGTTTCCAACCCTAAAACACCTGCCCCACCCCAAAGCGAATGAGGGGTATAGTCTTCCTTGGGGTTGTCAACCCTAATGTGCACCCCATTGTATGCACTCATGAAACATACACACCTGTCTCCATCACATCTTAGCTTTTCTGTTACTACAGTGGGGTGAGCGTTAGGACTGACAACCCCAAGGAATACAAGACACCCCTCATTCACTTCAGGGGTGGGGCAGGTGTTTTAGGGTTGGAAACCTCAATATCATATTTCCCCATGTGTGTCGCTTTATCCTCAACCCTAACTGATGCATTAACAGTTATTTTGCAATATATATATAGTAAAACACAGGTGCTCTGTTTGTAAGGAGTGCCCTTGCCATGGCCGTCGCTATGGACGCCACATCATGACACTGGCATTGGCGGTGCTATGTCACCGCTGATTGGTGGAGGATTGGCTTCTTTCAAAAATTGCTGGTGAAACATGGCTGCGCACTTTAGCAAGCGACCACTGGTTTTGAGAGCGTCGTTTTTGTGGAGCTTGATTTTATTTATTAAGATCTCAGATTAGCCTTTGAGTACAGGCTCATTACATAGGTTCCACGTCAGGGTCATTACAGTAACAAACAAAACTACAACTTACGGGAGGCCGTAAGAGGACAATAACAATTAAGGAAAATTAGGCAAGAGGTTACATGTGTGACTTAAAAAAGCAAACACTTAATACAAAGAGACTTGCCAACACAAAAGAGAAAAAAAAAAGGGAGAGAGCGTGAACAAGGAGAGGGGGTTGACTCAGCAAGAGAGGGGTAATAGTGAAAAGACAAACTGGAGAGAGAGAGAGAGAGAGAGAGAGAGAGAGAGAGAGAAAATATATACTGAAAATCAGCCCAGAAGGTGGGCCTCGTCACTGGTAAGGGAGGCTTATACCGAGTATACTGGCAGTGCCAGTAGCAGGAAGTGCTAGCAGAGGGTGTGGGGTGAGAGGGTGAGGGGGTGGTGCAGGATCAGAGCAGGATGTCAGTATAAGAAGGGGAAGAGGGAAGTGGAGTGGTGGAGAGGGGATGAGGGGAGGTAGGGTAGAAGGTGAGGGGAGGAGGTTGGTTCTTTTTCTGCAGCTCCTTTCTCTGGTTCCATGTGTGTTAAACTAAAATACCCGGATACTCTAGAATTTTTTAATCTGGAATCAGTGGCCCTGGATTTCGCAGTGAGTGAGTCAGATAGCGGGATGGGCAGCCGCTATCATTGAGCTAAAGAAGACTAAGAAGGAAATTTTGCAGTACAGACCCAGAGTTATAATACTGTGGGAAGAAAAATAATTAAGATATTATGCTGTGTTTGCAGTCGAAGTACAGATGGAGAGGCAGGAGTGTGGGTGTTGAATGTTACCAGGAGGGAGGGAAGGGGGAAGGAAAAGACGCAGAGCCGTTGATAGTTTAGGCATTAACAACAACAACAAAAAAGAGAGAGAGAGACTCGTTTTTGAATGTTTTTGTTTGGTGTATAATTGAATTCTGCAGTGATAAAGGAACTGGAAGGAAGGGGCAGCTTGTTTTAGTACTGTACCTGATAGAAAGGTTACAGAGTTATAGCTGGAGTAGTAGTGCTGGTGGGAAGGAGTGAGTGGGGCCATACAGTGACATGTCTGCTGTACACATAAAGGCATAGTGACATGTCTACTGTGTACATAAACACAATTTATGTGCACAGTGGCTCAAATATCAGCATTTATAGAGTGGCTTTTGTGTTCACACCTGTTGCATAGATATATTTATAAACTGTCAAGAAAAATCTAGAAATTTCACTGGCTGAGAGACGTCAAGTGACCAAGCATTAAAGCTCTATAAACACACAGTCTGGTGCCAAATCTCATTTTCCTCCCCAAAAAAACCTACCCTGAGCCATTTTATAAGTGTAATAAGCCTTCAGCCTCGTGCCTTACTATACTCCTGGGGCATGCATTAAAATCCTATAATGCACATCCTGTTGTGGCTTCATATGTATATATATATATATATATATATATATATATATATATATATATAAAATGGCATTGAGTCTCTCAGGTCAATGCAAATATCAGGAAGTGCTAGAGGTGCTGTTATGTCTAGTGGTTGGATTGCAGTAAAACAGGTGTGTACCTGGAGACCTAGGTTGAAATCCCACAACTGCCACTTACTCACAGCACAACCCTCAGTAAGTGCTTAACCTCCCTGTACATAACCTTGACTCTCCCTGTGCTGAAAATGGCAGCAGTGTTTTCTTTTCTCTACCCCTCCAAGATTGTAAAGCACTTTGGGGTACAATTTGTGAAAAGGGGGCTATACGAACCCCAATTCCTTTTTCTGCATGGCGGAGCCATAATGACTTGTTCCCCAGGTCCCTTGAGTGACACTTTTACCAGCATTTCTGAGGAAGGGTGCCACTGTCAGTGGTGTAAGGCTTACAGGTGGAGCCGAGTCATCCTGCCGCAGCTGGAACTTGTTTCTTATTTTTGCCACACACACACCCCTTAGGACTCTGCTACTCTAAGGTAATAAACCAGATAATAGTATGTATTCCAGCAGCTGTAAAAACTAACACATATAGCAGAGAGACATTCTTTAAATTTTGCTTTTCCCATTTGACTCTCAGAATAATTGATGATGTTAGAACCCCAGTCATAAGGGCACATGACACCCACCCTCCTATATCCCACTGCGGGTGAAATTGTGGCAAACAGAGGGCAGGACACATGCATGTTTTCCATGCATGCTGGAATCTGGCACCCCATCTCATAGCCCTTGAAAAAGAGTTTGGGGTGGTCCTTCAGCAACTTTTTCAACTTACCCCAAACCTGTTTCTCCTGCTCCAGTATCCTGGGGGCTGTGGTGACAGACATGTCTCATATAAAGCAGTGACAATATCTACAGTTAAGTCTGACATTTTGAAATACAAACTGTGGCGATTCTAATTGGCACTATAGAGAGAAGCACTCCACCCTTATGAGACAGCTCGGGTCAGGGGAGATCAATATAAACCAATATAGTATTTTCTGCAGCTGAGCTTATACAATACTGTTTCGTCAGCGGTTACAAAGAACATCACGGAAACCCAGGTTTAGTCCAGATGGCTTGGACCCTAAACTTCTTCATCTGTCAGCTCCTGCCATCACCTCCCCCCTTACTCACCTTCTAAACCTCTCCTTCACCCTTTGCACTGTAACTCTGTCTTGGAAGATTGCCAAGGTTCTCCCCCTCCACAAAGAGTCTGATCCCTCCACTCCTGGCAACTTTTGCCCTATCTCCCTCCTCGTGCGAAGCTGCAGGAGAAAGTCTACTCATGGCTTGCAGACTTCCTCCACTCCTCTAGCTTCCTCTCCCCCTTCCAGTCTGGCTTTCGGAAAAATAATTCCACCATCTTCCCCCTACTTAGGGTCGTTGACTCCATCCTCTCAGGGATGGATCAGGGGATCATCACAGTGGGCATTTTCGGCTGTCTAGACAAAGCCTTTGATTTGGTGTCCCACTCACTCCTCCTGCATAGGCTGAGCTCTGCTGGCCTCTCAGCCCCAACTGTCGACTGGTTCCATCCTTACCTCTTAGACCATCAACAGTTAGTATAGGTAAGAGACACCATCTCCCCACCCCTCCCTAGGCAGACTGGGGTCCCACATGGCTCCATTTTGAGTCCAGTCCTCTTCTCCATCATCCTAAACAATCTCCCCTGCAACTGTGCCAACTCACATATTCACATGTATGCAGATGACACAGAACTTTACATCTCCAGTCCCATGACTGGATCTCTGGAAGTCTCGCTTCAGCAAGACTTTCACAGTGTTCTGCGCTGGTTCCAGTCCAACTAACTTTGGGTCAGCACAAATAAAAATGGTGTCTATGACCTATGGTATGAGCCAGAAGCTGGCCCATCTTCCCCCTCCCCATCTTCTCCATGCTGGATGGCACATAGATTGAGGTAGTCCCAGTTTTTAAGTATCTTGGTGTGTAGCTAGATAGCAGGCTTGACTTCTCTGTCCACATTGATACCACCCATGCCAAACTCCACCCCAAACTCAGTGCCCTGTGCCACAATAAGGACTTCCTTTCTCCCCAAGCCTGCCGGGAGTTGGTCACCAAAATGGTTCTCATGGTTTCTGACTAAGCGGATTTGGTTTATGGCACCACCCCCTCCACCTCCCTTGCCAGAAAACTCACCCTCTTGTACTCTCCACTGCCCCGTTTACATCTCCTTAGCCATCCTCCCTCTCCCCTCACATCACCAGTTCCACTGCGCTTCCCTCATCTCGGAATACTGGTTTGGGTCCCTCCTCTCATACCTATCCCATCCCCTTCCCTTTCTACTCCCTGCACTCAAGAGACCCATGCACATTCTCCCTTCTCCACCCACACTCCTCATCTGGGAAATCTGCTTTCATACCACCCCCGAACGAGCTACCCTCATCCATCCATCTCCCCTTCCCCCCATTTGACATCAGTTAAACTCCTCCTCCCCTGCTCCTGCCAACCCTCTTCTTGAACCCTTCCTTACCCTTGCCTGACTTTTGACCACCTCTTATCTCCTGCTTCCCCTTAACATCACAGTTCCAGCAACATTGTTGAAGTTTATCGTTCCTACTTGCAGCACCAGCTCAGTTTCCCTTCACTCTGGCACTATGCACTTTGAGTTTGATGGATTTGCACAGATGATTTATGTGCTAATTCATTTGCCTTCCATATGCAATGTTTTGGTATTTTGTCTGTGCTTACTGCACTCAGCTTACGCTCTTTATGTCGTCCTCATTGTAACCACATCACCTGACTGGCTGTATTTTGTTTGTAATTGTGCTTCTCTCCATCCCCGGGTCTCACCTGTAAACAAGTCTCAGCTCAGTGTGCCTCTCCCAGTTACCGGTTTTAAATAAATAAACAGATAAAAACGTAAATGAATGAATAAATAAGTACATACATACAAACATAAATACATACATACGTGAATAAGAGGTGGTAGTGTGGGCGGGGAGAAGGAGGTCCAGGTAACCCAAAACCAGCTAATATTTCACAAGGTGAGGGGGGGAATCCAACAGGTCCTCCAGACACAGACTGGTGCCAGTGAGGGCTGAACCGATTCCAGACCTGTGTGTGTGCTCCATAACTGTGTTTGGGGTACAAAACTGGGATCTTTATTCATATTGTATAGTACCCATCCTGTCCAGTGGGAATTAAATACTTCTAGGTGATTATTCAATGAGTATGCTACTCTCTTCATCTTGTACATTTGGAATATAGTGGTCCTCCATGTATCCATGGTTGGTACTGTTGGGGTAAGCCATAGCCGAGTAAGTGTCCCATTGGAGGCACAAAAGAGGTTGGGGTAAGTGCCTCAGGGTGGCAGGCGGTGAGTTACAGGGCTTGGGGAGCTTCCTGGGGCCAGAGGAGAAACACAAAGTTGAAAAAAAAGGCAACGTCCTGTTTATGCTTCCTGGTTACTGACCTTAAATTGGACGCTGCATGCAAATAGTTACCTGTACAGGTGTGTGCACAGGAAGAGCACTGCCCATGGCTTGTTCACTACCATGTTTTCAGGTATCATGACACAGTAATTTGGTTTAGCATTCTCCTTTCAGAGTCAGAGCACGCAGTTCACCTTTATAAGCCAAAATCTGCATATGGGAATCCAGGTCAATTATCTTCGTATGCTATATTAGTATGCCGTAAATGTAATATCTGAGCTTCCTAACACTGTACTTCAGGGGGCACAGTGCACGTGGGCTGCCTTCACATGATCTTCCCCATGGGTGTAAATTAGCGCATCAGCCCAACACCGTCTGTTTTCCTCAAGTATGCTTGCAACATATTAGCTACATTTTCGGTCTCTGAAGAAATTCAGATTATTTGGTCATGAGATAAATTAAGGGAAAAAGCATCATAACCCTCACCCCGGAGCATACTTTGGTTATGAAGTATGTCTAGAAATGTTACAAAAGATACTTCCTCCAAAGGTCAAGATTATCAAACATAGTTTCTGACGAGGGGTTCTGAGTGGCTGGGAAGACGTGTATTTATTTGTACTCTAATCCATTTCCACCCCTTCTGTGCTGCATCGTTGTACAGGCCATCCACTTACAGGATAGCAGGCACATTATTACTGACTGCAGCACTGAAGGAGTTAAGGAGACAGTCGGACGTAACTATGTCAGCACTCAGGACTCAACTACCCTTAATGGCCTCTTTTTTCCTTTTTAAACTGAACAGAGGCTGGAATCTGTTTTACCCATGTCTAGCTGGGTTTGTCTATAGTAAAGTGTGGCGAAAGAGGGGCCAAAAACATCTGTCCAATATCCTGTCCCAAGTCAAAAAATATCAGTTTTACTGAACTGCAGTTGTCTTGCAAACAGATATGTATTCAGACTAAATGATTTAGTTCGCCATGTCAATGCCTGAATAGGGTACATGCTTGCTTCTGGAGCTGAAGGATCAGAAGGTCATGGATTCTAGTCCCACACCAGGAACTTGTTCTTGTACTCAGTACTAACACTGTAGTGCAGCACTGGGTGGGGGTTGGGGCAGAGCTGCACTGTGGAGGTGTGGTCCTTTGTATGAGATGTTACACTGAGGTCCCTTCTGCTCATCTCTGGCAGCTGTCCCAGTGGAAATTAAGGATCATAAGAGAGGATCTTCCCTGGTGTACTGGCCAACATTCCCACCAATAAAACAGGTCCATGTTGTCCATCCCATAGGACACACCAAGAAACGAGCTGCTACGGCTTAGTGTGCCTTTCATGATCAAAAATTACACATAAATACGCATGCAGAAATATTTACCAAAACTAGCCTCAAATCACTTAGATGCAACATCTAATTTTTCAGTGAGGGGAAGGGCCCTGTTTCTATCCAGTCTCACAGTTGGGAGGTCAAATCACTGGCTCAAGGTCAAACAACGAGCCACTGGCCATGGTGCGATTCAAACCTGGGAGTCATGGCTCATAGTTTGGTGTGCTAGTCACTAGGGATGTCATGGTATCAAGGTTTCAAGGTATGCCATGGTATCGGAAGTCACGGTATTAATACCATGGCCGATTTCCTATGGCATGATAACCATGATTCATGGTATACTGTGGTTTTCAAGTCATAGAAACAGAATTTGATGGCAGATAATGACTGCCGGGCCCATCTAGTCTGCTCATTTTTCCTACCCAGTGCTTAGGCTACATACCCCACCTGACCTGCAGCTTACTCTTTCATTCCTATTTCTAGTGTACCTTTGTATTTATCCCATGCATTTTTGAACTCCCCCACAGTTTTTGCCTCCACCTCCTCCGCCAGCAGGCTGTTCCATGAATCCACCACTCTTTCTGTGAAGAAATACTTCCTTACATTACCCTGAAGGTCTACCTGCCTTTAGCCTCCTATCATGTCCCCTTGTTCTTGACCCTCTCCTTCTTCTCTGAAAGATGCTTGCTTCTTGTACCTTATTTATGCCCTTAAGGTACTTGAAAGTCTCTATCATATCTCCTCTCTCTCTCTTCTCTCCTCCACTGAATACATATTGAGGTCTTTCAGTCTTTCCTCATAAGGCTTCTGATGCAACCCCTGCACCATTTTAGTTGCCCTACACTGTACTGCTTCTGTTTTGTCTATGTCTTTCCTGAGGTGTGGCCTCCAGAACTGGACACAGTGTTCTAGGTGGGGTCTTACAAGTGATCTGTACAGTGGCCTTTCTTCTGCTAGTGATTCCTCTGCCCGTGCACCCCAGCATTCCACTGGCTTTCTCTACAGCCTTCTCACATTGCCTGATCACCTTTAGGTCATCGGACATAATCACTCCCAGATCTCTGACCTGTTTGGTGGCCGTCAGAGCCTCCCCTCCCATCCTGTACTCCTCCCCCGGATGTCTGTGCCCCAAATGCATGATCTTGCATTTCTTTACATTGAATCCCAGCTGCCACACTCTTGATCACTCCTCCAACTTGCTTAGGTCCCTTTTAATTTTCTCCACCACACCCCGCCCCCCGCCCAGAGTGTCCACCTTGTTGCAGATCTTAGTGTCATTTACAAAGAGGCATACCTTCCCTTCCAGCCCTTCTGCAATGTCGCTTATGAAGATATTAAAGAGGACTGGCCCCAGTACCAATCCCTGTGGCATCCTGCTGGTCGCCCTCCTCTCCTCTCCTCTCCTTGGGCTGAGCTCTGTTAAGCACCACCCTCTGTGCCTTCCACTCAACCAATTTCTGACCCACCTTACCACCCTGGTCCGCACCCCCAGGTTACCCAACTTGTTTACAAGCCTCCTATGTGGGACAGTGTCAAAGGCCTTACTGAAATCCAGATAGGCCATGTCCACTGCCCTTCCCTGATCAGTTTGCCTGGTCACCCAGTCAAAGAAATCTGTTAGATTTGTTTGACAAGACCTACCTGCCATGAACCCATGCTGCCTTGAGACCTGTATCCCACAATGCTCTTTCTAGGTATGTCATAATTCTTTCTTTCAGTAGTGATTCCATTATTTTTCCCTCTACCAAGCTCAGGCGGACTGGTCTATAATTGCCCGCCTCCTCCTTGCTCCCGCATTGTGGAGATGGACTACATTTGCCCTCCTCCAGTCTTCTGGAACTACTCCTGTCTCTAATGATTTGTTGAAAAGAGCTGTCAGAGGTACTGCCTGCTCTTTTCTGAGTTCTTTTAGTATTCTTGGTTGTATTCCGTCCAGCCACATGGCTTTATCTATTTTCGGTTTTGCTAGCTCTCCTAGGACTCTCTCTTCTGTAAACTAACTGGTGTCCACCTCCTTTCTCCCAATATTTCTACCCCATAGCTGTGGTCCATCCCTTTCCCCCTCCTCTGTAAGTACTGAACAGACATGTTTGTTCAGGATTTCTGCATTTTCTGGGTCCCTCTCGGCACACACCCCTCCCTCTCCCTTAATTTTCCCAGTCCCTCCTCTAGACTTTTTCCTTTCACTGATATGTCTTTCAACTAATTTTAGGGGCTATTTAGAGGAACAACTGTCACTTCTGCACCAACTCTCCCAGAAACAAAAGTTCAAGGAGACTTTTTTTATACAAAAATGATTACTTTCATAATAACATAGTATTCACAATAATGGCGGTATTGCGTGTCCCGGTTATCATCCTGTCAAAATTTGATACCGTGACATCCCTACTAGCCACTGCACTATAGTTTCCACCAATCAGTTAACCATCTTTTGGATGGAATGTTAAACTAAGCCCCTGACTACCTGTTCTATTGTTTGTTCAGGTGGACATTATAGAGCTCATATTTCTTAAAAAGGAGACAAAGAGGGGCTGGTCCTCCAGCACAGCAGCAGGGCTGTCATTTGTTACATCGGTGACCTGGGTTCAGGAACCAGTCTAAGTCACTGGAGGGCTGGCCGGGGGAAGAGGAATGAGTATTCCAGAGGAGAAACTCCTCCTTTGGGAGGGAGTGTTCCCAGACTCCGCTGTGCTACCACCGCCTGCTGACCACAGTTGGCGGTGCAGCTGGAAGTGGAAGCATGGCACTCTCGGGCCCCAATGCACTAACTGTCCTCCGTCCTATGGACTCCACCCCAAAGAGGGGAAGTCAAGGGTAGGAGGAAGTGAATTAAGTGGCAGAGAAGGTGGGGCTATGAGGTCACCCAAACAGATGAGGGAAACTGCAGAGCAAGGGGGTAAAAACAAAAGAGTTTGGGAAATTTGCCCAGTGTCCTGGACACATTCCCTCTATTCACATCTGGGTGCACAGAGTAGGACAGCAGTTGTGCATACCACAGAGTGAGCTGTCATTCAAGGAATGAATACTGTATACAGTACGTGTTCGGTGACAGCTCAGTCGGTGGCCAGCCGTGGTAGAGAGAGGAGGACTGTGCTGGTTGCCAACTGGGGGTTGGGATGGGGGAGCGGGTGGTGGGTCACTACCTGCCAGGGTAGGGGGTCCACTAGACCACCAGGGAAAAGTTGACATTTGCTATACAGGGGATTGGAAATAGGGAGGGGGTCTGCTAGACCACCAGGGAAATGTTTCACTTTATTATACAAGGAATCGGGATGGGGGGGTTACACTAGTCACCAGGGATGATTTCTTATGTATATTGGGCAGATGATGGGGTGGGGTGAGGGTCCACTGTACACCTGGGAATATGTTTTTATATCTTGAGCGAGTGATCAGGTGGGGGAAGGGACCGCTAACCACCATGGAAACATTTTTCTGTTTACTCGGGTCTGCAAACAGAGATCATGGGGGGGACCATTAGATGCCAAGGTAACTATTAATGTCCTATCAGGCCAGCGATCGGGGGAGGAAGGTACAACTAGATGCTAGGAAAATTATTAATGTCATAATGGGCCAGTGATCAGAGATCACTGGGGGGGGGGGGACCACTAGATGCCAGGGAAACGATCGCTCGATCAAGATATAGCACTTACCTTCTTCTTTCCACCTTGGGATTATTCTGCCAACTCCCACCTGTTTGTTTAACTACATCTATTTCCACCCCTCACCGACCCTTTCCTTTGTTTTTCCCCCGCCCATAAACCTTCGGTTGTTGTTCCCTGACTTACCCTCCTGGTATCCATCGTCTTATTGTAATGTTGTGACCTTTGTCTGAATAATGCCACGTCTTGAGGGAATCCTTTATATATACAGTCAATTATCAACCCGGATAGTGTTCACCATATGTACGCCCCAGCCCTGATTTTATTTGTTTCTCTGTAACTGTCTTTTATTTGCTCATTGTGTGTACACTGCTTATCTGGTAATTTTGCTGTAGTCGTATATGTCCTACTTGTCCAGGACCATCTTGCAAATGAGCTTGCTCAAGGATGATTTTGCCTGGTTAAATAAAGTTTGATTGATTGATTGGTTGATTAATGTTATAATGGGCTGGCAATCAGAGATCATGGGCGGGGGACCACTGGCACCAGAGACTATTCTTCTTTTTTTCTGGAGCCGGTGATCATCTTGGGGGGGACATTAATCTCCATTACAGCCCATAATGGGCATGCAAATAGCCACATAGTGCCTTGCATGCCCAGTGGGCTCATTTGCATGGCTGCTTCTGTGAATTCTGACTAGCACACCTGCACTATTTCTTGTGGGACCTTCTCCCAGATGCATGTCTGCGTGGTGCTGGTAGGGTTGGTGGTAGCGGTAAGAGGGTTATCACTGCATCGTCGTGGCCGTATTCACAGTTAGATAGTGCAGTCCACTATCCGACAGTGAATAGCAACTTTTTAAGACCTGGCAATTGCAAATCACAGTGTAAACCTTTGCGCTGTGATTTGCGATTTTTTTGGTGAATCTAGCCCCTGGTGTCTGTGAGGCACTCCGGTGTGTCCACATGTTCTTCAAATAGCCTTCCCCGTGAAGTACCCCACATGCTTCCTATGAAGAAGAGCCAATCATTTGCCTTTCGTGCTCCCATGTGTTGGAATAGATCGCCTATTACATTAAGATTGTTACCTAGCTCACTGCCATCGGAAAAAGAGTTAACGGAGCACTTTGTGACAAATGGAACTCAATGCCAGTATTGTTAAATGTCTTTTGAACCATTATATAGTTGAAATTGTTATTGTCAGTATGAGATTGTAACTGATGTGTTATGCTCACTACAGTATTTATTTTTATTCTTATATGCACTGTTTTACGTTATCTGGGGCACTACTGGTATTGAGCCGAGGCCCAAGGGCTACTACCCCAATAAACATGCACTTGCTAACCAATGAAGTATTTCCTTTTTCCATTTTTTTTACCTGGGAGAGCCCAGCTAAGATGCACTATCTTATTTTCAGTGAGTTCCTGCATTTACTTATTTAAACAGCCAAATGGACTGTAGCACTGAGAGATCAAGTGATCTGCCCAGGGTCACACAGACATTACAGTCAGTGGTTGTGGTGGGATTTGAACCTGAGTCACCTGGTTCCTAATCCTGTATTCTAGCTACTAGATCACACTGCTTCTCAGTTTATCTAAACCATTAAAAATATTGGTTTTGCCTGAGTTTGTCCTCATAGTGAGGTGTTACAGTGCAATGGGGGGGGTCACTGCTTCCTAATTTCTTACATTGTATGACCCAGTCTTCAGTGTCACAGCTCAAAATTGTATGCCAGATGATGTTAAAACAGCAGGAAAAAGTATTAATGTCAGAAATTCTGACACAAATCCAAACTTTCAGGGTTTCAAGCCAAACATCCAGACTGTTGAAAGTCCTCTTACGGTTATATAAGGTCCTCACGTCACGTGCAGGCAAATCCTCACTTCTGATTGGTGGAATCAATGTTGATGATTTAAAATGAACACATCAGGCAGCAGCTCCCCATCTGTCTCTGTAATTTCAGTCGGGGGAGGGGGCCTTTCTTTGGCCACGTCAGTACTACAGAAAAGCAAAAACAAGCTGCTTGAATCCACACTGGAATCAAGTTTGTCATGTAAGAGCCTCGCAGTTTCTAGCATATTTAAAGTATTTTTCCAGTATCCAGAAAACTTTTTAAAAATAAAGTTTCCATATTTATACCCCTCCTCCCCCCCATTCCTGGTTGATCAGGACATTTACTTTATTTTTCTATGTGTGAATTTAATGCTCGTGAAAGGTGCTGGCTTGACAACACTGGAACCTGAAGTCCTGTGTTTATTCACATGACAGTTACAGCACTGGTGATCACAGTGCAAGTTTCCTTACACTTCCTAGCCAATGTGCCACAACCCTGCCATGGAAGGGCCGCCACATAGATGAGAGAGTAGTTCAGACTCCATACCCATTCAGTGCTTGGCCTCTCACATCAATTCAGAACCTTCAACAAGGGTGCCGATTAGAGCTGGTGGTTTTGTGATGTGGACACCTTCCCACTGAGAAGTGGACTGAGACCACCACAACTTATTTCACATAAGCCACTGAACGGCCCGTACGTGATAATGACTTTCGACCACTACCAACTGAATTTGAAAGAGTGACCTTCTTAACCCAGTACCAGTCCACAGAGCCATCCAGATCCCCTATGGAAGACATTTACATAAATACAGGATCTTCTGTAGACTTCATCCCATCTTTCTGCTTTAGCACCCCCCACCACACACACACACAAAGTCATAATCCTGTTTGTGAGGTTAAAATAATTTCCATGTCAGGATTCTGACTTCAGCAAGGGTGATAACATGAATTCTGGGGAACAAAGATAATATTTTCATGCAGATGACCACAGTTATAACAATAAAATATATAACTTGATCTGTGTGTACCCCCACCCCCACCCCAATTTGGAGTTTACTATAATGTCTTCCTGGGCTCCCTCATGCCCACTGTCAGGCTGGTGCTTGTCTTTAGTAGTTCTGTTCATTTATGTGACAGTGCTACATTGAGCCTCCCTTTAAGAGAATAGCTAATCTTTATGTAAATGGTCTGTGCTGGGTCCAAGCTATTTAGGACTCGTGACCAGCCAGATGATGCTCTGTTTTGCTCCATTCTGTGGTCGCTACTTGTGCAAAGGGAGGCTATATAGGAACTGTGCTTATTTACTGTTTGTGCTTTATTATATTTGAAATAGAGAAGTTTGTCGAACCTGCTTTGCTTGCAGATCGTTTACTTTAATGGGAGCCACCGTGTTAGGTTCTGGAGTCCCAGTAATTGGACCAGTAGAACCACACGGGACCTAAAATGGATCCTGTCCCCAGGGGTCTTGTGGGAAGGAAAACTGTAGTTTTTGTAGTTTTACTGTTTTGTCGCCTGGAGGAGGAGCCCAAACTGTGACTGACTGACAGCTCTTTCAGCCAGCTGAAGACCTGGATTTTCAAATGAAATCCTCAGAGAGACGAGACAGTGGATCAGTTAGAGTTGGAGGTTGAAGTGTGAACAGCTCGAGCTTTCAAGCAGCTGCTCCCAGAAGGAATGTAGGGGAATTGGCAGAAAGAGACCCAGCTTGCCTCCTGCCACTCTTCTCCTGCTAGTGAACTGCCTTTAGCAGAAGTTGGACTTGTCCGATTCCAGCCTGGAACTACGGCAGAAAGGAAAAGAAGTGTTAGTGCAACTTGTGATTTGGACTGAAGACTTGCTCCTGAAGCGACCGGCCCAGTTTGAGTGTGACTCATTTGGATCAAAGGGTTTGCTCAGTAAAACTGCTGAATTGCAACCGGACTGAATCTGAACCGTATCCTGAGAGAGCGGTTTATGTTAAATGTGCTGAATGTGTTTCGTGGGCCAAGACCTCTTTCCCCATGAAAGAATCTGTTACACCAGCTGGAGGCTTCACCAGCAGAAGATCTCAAACTTTGTTAGACTGCTTATCCTGCCTGGACCCTGCCACTTTGGAGTAGGTCACCACTCCATCACCAGAAACTGCCACCGTGAGAGACTGGCTCGGGACCAGCCCCTTCGCAGCAACAACATGCATGTTGCAGCTACCTGGAGAAAAGGCCATGAAGAGGAGGTGTGTCACGCCGGCCCTGTTTCCCCATGCTTTTCTGCCATCACCACTAGTTCTCCATATTGCCTGCCCTACAGCAGATTCCTGGTAGTGTGAGTACAATCAGGGTAACTCTCTGCAACGAGTACTTAAATCATTTGTGGTACCATCTAATTGTTTCACTTTCTTGGGTTTACAAAAGACTGAGCCAACTGACTTGGATTACAAATAATCTGGGTGTTTTGCATGTTAACTGCTTTTCTTTCCATCAAGGGCCCCAACATCAGTAGCAACGCCAGCCACCCCCAGGCAGTGTCTCTGGCTAGCCAGACTTACCATCCTGGGTACCCAGTGTTGTGTGACTGTCAAGTTGGGATTGAAAGTTCATGCCAAGCCTACATCTAATCAGATCTTGAATTATTTGACTAAATTCATACTCCTTGCTTGTTCACTGCCCCTAAATAAACCTGGTTGACTTTCTTCACGTTTAACCTGGCCAGTATGCATATTATTAGTTGGGTTACAGTGTTAAGAGTGTGCTGTTGTATTGCTAACCTTATTTTACAGGGGGTCTCCAGGGGAAACTGCTAGAGATCTAACCCTGGTGGTAAGTGAGAAGGGTGTGTGCATGTTATTACTGTTCTATATTGTCTGTGAATTTACTACTGCTTTAGGTGCTGGGCCACTAGGAGGGTTGGTGGGTGGTTATAGCTTCCCAGAGGGCTATACTAGAGCAGATGAGCAACCCCAATACCATTTCTCTGGGTGGAGGCACCTTAATAGCGAACTCAGGCTTCTCAACATGTGTATAGCCATACAGGCAGGGGTAGTAGCCCTTAGAATAGTGCCGCCTAGAGGTTACGTGTGTCTATGTCATTGTAAGAAAGTTTTTCTGGATTCTTGAAACATGCTGGTACACAGACTTGATGACAATTATATGTTTTTGGGTGCGGTATTAGTCACTGCTTAGCAAATAAATTACACATTTTAGTGAGAAAAAAAATAATATGACCTTATGAGAATTGAACCCAGGCCCCTGGAATACCATCCCAGTGCTCTAGCCACGGAGCTACAGGCTCACATGGTTGCACCTGGGGTTCCTGAACACACTTCCTTTCTCTGCTATTGCAAATCCTGCAAGCAGAAACAATTGAGATGACAATTAGATGTTTTTGGGTGCAGTATTAGCCACTGCTTAGCAAATAAATCACAAACTGTAGTGAGAAAGAAAGATTGTGACCTGCCCCCTCCCAATCTCCACAGGAGTCCCACAGGGCTCTGTGCTCGGACCCATTCTTTTCTCCATCTCCCTCAATTACCTTCCTACAGTCTGCTCTCCCTCCTCTTCTATCCATATGTATGCTGATGACACCGTCTTGTCCACCTCTGGCAAACCCCCCATCGATGTAGCAACCACCCTTTAGCATTACTTTCACCAGGTTTGGCTCTGGTTTGCCTTACACCAGCTATTCCTAAATGCCAAAAAGACAGTCTTCAAGACCTTCGGCACTAGGCAGAGACTCTCTAGGCTCCATCCCTTACCCTCTTTCCACACCCTTGATGGGACAATCCTTGAGGACACCTCCTCTTTCAGATACCTTGGGGTCTGGCTGGACCAACACCTCAGCTTCTCTGGCCGCATTGACGCCATCTGAAAAAAATGCACCCCAAGCTTGGTGCCTTATATCGGAACCATAGTTGCATCCCTCCTACGGCCTGACGTGAACTTGTTCAGAAGATGAGCCTTCCCAATTTTGACTACTGTGATGTAGTCTATGTTGCCACTCCCAAATCTTCCCTTACCAGATTGGACTCTCTGTTCAACTCCTTCTGTGGCTTTGCTCTTGATGCACCATCTTGCACCCATTATTGTGACCTTTACCATGCCTTGTCCTTTCCCCTGCTTGGTAACAGATGCCTCACTCACTGTGCCAAACTGACTTCTAAACTTTGGCTAGGAGAACTTCCTTCCTACCTCTCACACTCCCTCTCCCCCCCCGCCTCCCTCCCACTCCCTCAGATCCTCTGACACTCGCACTCTGCTGGTCCCCCGTCGAACTACCCTCATTGGCCAATCAGGCATCTCCCATCGCTTCCCCAAAATCTGGAACTCCCTCCCCTCCAAATACAACACTCCTCCTCCTCCTCCTCCCACTCCCTAGCCTCTGCCTTACATAACTTTCTTTCTGCTAGCTGCTTCTGCTATAATCCTCCTTAACTAGTTTCCCCTATGAGCCTGTTCCACTACACGCTCACCATTCTCCTGCTAAATCCTCACTCCCCCCTTTGACCCTGCCACCCATATCTCCTACTTTTCTACTTTATTCCCATCTCCTTGTTCCTACCCCTGCTCTCCATCTACCCCCACTACCAACTCACCCATGCCTGGCCAAGACCCCTGGCAGGGTTGTCAGCATCCTGGAGGGGTCTAGCACTGGGAAAACACCTTCCCGTCCTCCTACCCCCCCCATTCTTTCAACTCTGCTCTTGCCCTCTCCTAATTTCTGCCATCTGGCAGGGTTCTCAACATCCTGGAGAAGCCAGTTATTAGGCAAGCTCCTCCACCACTACCAACCACCTATCCTAAATTCTCGCTACCAAACCTCTCCCCCGTCTTTTCCTTGTCTCTTTCCATCTCCCCATCCCTTCTTATCCTCTGATCTCCAGGCATTCTACCCCTGGCGGGTTCCCTGCATCCTGGAGGGCAAACTCTTGGCTCATCCCTGTCCCCTATCCATCCCCCCTCGCCTGCCTCCCACCCCAGCATAAATGGTATTTGTTCATCCAACCTAAATACTTGCACTTCTTGCCCTGTTGAAGCTAAGCATACTACTGTATGTATAAATTCTTAGTCATGTTAAATCCTAATCTGTAAGCCTCCTGGCAATCGTAATTGAATGTATCATTTTAAATGCATATGTATCGTGTTTTCCTCAGTTATATTAAATGTTCATTGTATACCTACTCTCACATCCTACTGTATCCCCTCCACCCAGGTCACACTGTGAGACGAGCAACTTGTTGCTCAGTGAGCCTTCCTAGTGAAACATTTCAGTAAATAAATAAATAAACCCTGGCCGCTGCAATACCAGCCTGGAGCTCTACCCACTGAGGTATATAGACTAGTTGAGGAGCAATAAACTTATTGTAAAGTTATTCACAGTGTGGGGCCCCCCTCACCTCAATGTCAAACATATTGCAACTGTAGCCTTTGCAGCTCCATGGGCACAGCCTGCGGGGGGGGGGGCACAGAAAGAGATTAGAGTGTCCCTAACACTCCTTGAGAACAATCTCTGTTCTACTGGCAATAACCGCAGACCCACAAGAAGATAAATCTGGGAGCAATACAACCACAGAAACTTCCAGCTCCTGCTGAGTCACTCACTCACTCGTTCCTTCCATCCTGCTGCTGCTAGAAACTGGCCATGGAAAGCCAGGCAGGGCTGAATGCCACCGGCTGTAATAAACAGAGCTCAGTCATGGTATGAGGCAGCCGAGGGTGTCACGGGATACGGATAACTATCACTGCACACATCCTTGGGTTGAAGGATAGACCATGCCTCTGAGATTCCAGTTTCTTTATAAAAAAAAATGTTCAATATATATTTTATATTACTAGGAAAAGCTTGTGCTTCAGTTACTCAGGATGTACTGCAGATGTTATCTTCATGGTTTTGGATAGTCCAGAAAGTAAAAAGCAATTTTTGTTTACTGTGGCATCCCATCAAGGTTAGGAGCACTTTTTGTTTATTTATTTATTTTTTCATTTGAAATTTGCAGCAAACAGTTGACTGGATGGCCTTATATGATACAGCATCTCATTTTCGTTCAGGTCCCTTGGTATAGCAGGGTACAAGAAGTGCAACATATCAACCTGAGTTCGGGTCATTTTCCGAGGAGGAGGGAGGGTTCCATCCTCCACCACAGTACTGCCACCTGGATAACCACAAGCGGCAGTGCGGATGGAAGGGCCGACGGGAAGGCAGGGACATCACTGACATTGGCGGGTGGATGTGTGCATAACGTGGGCAGGCCTGCCTAGCCATCCATAAATGCAAAGTCCCCAGGGGCTGGGAGAAAAACTAGGAAAATGGTCCTGGTACCGCCGAGATGATGACTGCGGTACATCCTGTGTCTCCACCTGCTCAGCATCTGGCACCACCTGACAAGACATACAAGTTCAGGGGTTCCCACCCCACCTGGTGGGTATAGCCAAGGCGAGATGGAGATAGGTGACCAGAACTGGGGGGGGGGCCAAGGCATCAGGGAGTGACCAGCAGGTCCAGATGGACAGGAGGGGTTGGTGTAGAAAGGGGGGCAGAAACAAAAATTGAAAAAAAAATGTTAACATACATAGAGGAAAACAATAGGGATCTTATACACAGTCACAAATGGCTAAAACAACCACTTTGTACCACACACCAAAGGGTTCGCAAGACTTTCCTTGCGCCATTGCAATGGGAATGGCACCAGCAAAGGGAAAGGGATGGGACCAGCATTCTGATGAAACACTGTGCTATGGCCAGATGCTTCCCAGCCACCCCACAAAGCCGACCGCATGCCTCACTGCTTCTTACCCCCAGTAGAAGTGTGTGAAGCACTCCTACTGGGTGGCACAGGCATGCAGTGGCTGAAACAGATTGTTGTGGGACCAAGAGGATTCACCATGACACTGAGATCAGCGAGAGACTAGTATTATAAACAGCATGCCCAGGGGAAAGGGATGAGGGAGGATCATTGTACTGGACACCCAGGATGTTTATTAAGAAGGAGCAGTCTGGGGAGGGGCCACTGGACCATCAAGGATGACTGGCTTGGGGTGTGAAGAATTACAAACTGTACTGCCCAGAAGTTAGACATAAGATACAGAGTTTGGGTGTGGGGGGAGGATTGAGGCGGTAGCACCTCTCATCATACACTGGCTACAAGTAGTACATTTGCAGTTGAAAACCCTGTGTGTGGCTGTAAACATTTGGTGATCATCATTTGCATTCTGACTTAGCCAGTGGGGGAAACCCCTTCCCCAGCAACTAAGCCAAGCTTTTGTGTATTGTAGTTTTCGGGGGTGGCAGACCAGGCAGTCTCTTTGCATTCCTACAGCCCCCCCCCCAACTGAGCTATGTATGGGGCCCAAGGCTATACTGTAGTCACCATTCATTCAAAATGGCCTCCATGTACGTTTCAGTGACAAACACCCTCAAAACAAAATAGATGGCGCCCCAATCTTTGATCAGGGCTTCTAGCAATGTTACTGTCAGAAAATGTATAAATTTAGAGATTGGCAATTGGCTAGGAGGGTAGGAGAAGGGGGAAGGGCAGCCATGATCACCTAGGAGACATGTGCAACCTTCTCTGGCAGACTGTATAGACCACAAGACCTTCTGTACTCTTGGCAGGTTTCTATGGTTTTTCCATATAGCTTTTTTTCCTGGCTGGTCAGGCATGGGCAGGCTCTCTCAGTGCAGCCTCGCCCCCTCCATCTGGCAACTGCCTCAACCCATCCTAACCAGACCAAGAGGTCCCTATGAATTGCCCCCCATGGCAGGACTAAGCTGGGGAGGGTTGTCCCCCCCCCAGGAACTCAAATCCAGTGACAGATCTGGTGGTCCAGGCAGTGACATAGGACAGAAGGCCAGGGGGCAGGACTTCATTTAGCCCGTGCCAGGCATTTTCTGTTTTTTCCCTGGTTCCCCCAGCTGCAGCGGAATGTTGAGCATTTATGAATGAAGGAGCACATGCACCATGGAACTACAGCACCATCCCTTGCATTTTTGTAGCTCGAAAGTGGTGCTACCCCCCAGGTTTCCACATGATAGCAGTCAAGAGCCAAGACGATACACCACCCCACCCTGATAGAGGACAGCAGTCAGCAGGCTATTCAGTCCTCTACCCTCAGCTGACCTCTTGCAACCTGTGCTTGTTTACAAACATGTGTCTCCAGTGTGGCAGGCGTTGAGGTGTTCAATGCCTCTGCCCTCTACACCACCGGGCCAATGTACTTCTGTGTTTCTAATGGCAATTAGGAGAAGCACACTGAGCCTAGGCTTGTTTCCAGGTGTAACTGGGGGTTGGGGGGGGGGATTGTACAAAGTTCTAGAGAAAGTAGAATCACAGCACAGAGTTAAATAACAGCAGCAAGGCTGCTTTACATTTGTGGCAGTGCAAATTAAATTTACAAGGGCAAAACACAAGAAAATAAAGCAACATTCTAAGGAACAGCTGAACAGAACAATGAAAGAAAACCCGATGGGGGCTCAGACAGGAATGCCAACTTTCAGGAATCTTTGCGGGTGCTCATTGCTAGTAGGTAGTATTTTTCCTGTGACCAAGTTCCCTAATAATCCTTTGTTGCAGGCTGTGCTCGAAATATTGAGGGTGCTTATGTCAACTTTGTGGGTGCTAGAGCACCCAAGCACCCATGGAGTCGGCTCCTATGGGCTCAGAACTCATCGAGAAAACAGGTGGGATTTGAACACAGAAGGGGAATCTATGAGATGAAGATATGGTGGGAAGCTGACTATTACAGATCGTAAGAGCAGAGATGCTGGGCAAAGACATCGACTTTTCCCAAACATTGGGCCATGACTATCCCAATAATTCTGATGGCACTGCTTGAGTGGCTGTGACTGGTTGGAGCACAGTTTAGCATCCTATAATTCGACTGGGCTGCTGTCCATCACAACGACAGGTCTGCTTTTCTTCAGTAGATCCCAATACCTTACTGAGCCCAACAGAGCGGAGGTAAAACAAACAACTATAAATCCTCTTAAGGCAGCATTTGCAATTTTTTGCTTACCAGTACAACTGGGCTCTGCCAGTGACACTAATTTATCCACAAGGCAACGAAAGCTGGAAAAAATTGGATGAAATCAGATCCTTCTCTTTGCCATATCCCCTTGTGTAAAATGTTAAAATCTGAGTGATTTGTACAAATCTTTATAGTGCTTCATCACTTTTGAGAAACCACTGCAACACCTAATATTTAGACACAATTCAGGTTTCTATGTTTACGGCAAGTATCTTCTCTTTATTCTTCAGTACTAGGCTAATTTGCCTGGAAACAAAATCCTTGTTGCCATACCTCTGAGCTGTCCCTGATTTCCAAGGACATCCTTGATTTTGCCTCAGAAATTTTCTCTGTCCCTCCTAAATTTGTCATTTCTGTCACTGACGAGTAAGGCTTTGAATCATTAAACCATGGAAGTCATAAGTGTTCTAATCTAGTCCTCATTCAGGAAATGCTATATACACCAGGTAGCATACTGCACATAGCTTCCTGAGATGATATTACTATTTTTCGGCTGTGTCCCTGATTTGGGTCATTAGTCCCTGCTTTTTATAAGCTTTGTCCCTAATTTGTGAGGCTGGAGTTTGCGAGGTAGTCCAACGGTCATCTGCTTCTGCTGCTCATTCCTTTGCTGAAGTCATGAGCTTCTCTGTTTGTGACATCGCAGTTCATCAGTGTGGAAATTATTCTGATGTCCCTTAACAGTGGACCGTGAATTCAGGAGTGGATTAAACAGCAGGAGAAGAGCTAGCCCATTAGCAAGGCAGCACTGCTGCTCGCAATACCATATACGCAAATTGGTGAATAAGCTCCAGTCACAGGAGGCAATCCAGGGAAAGAAGAATCCAGTGTTCTAGAGGACACCCCCTTCTTCAGGGGAGGAAGGGTAGCTGCTGCCGCCACAATACGGCCACCTGGGTGACTACAGGTGGCATTACACTGGCAGAGCAATGAGGGGGATGTTGGCCAGGTTTTGCTCAGGCACAGTCTGCATGTATTAGCATTCAGCTCTTTGTGTGCTGGCATCCCAGGAGTCAGGACCAGAAAAGGAAACACCCTGTCTCGAGCAGGATGATCCCAGGTGAACGGAGGCCTCAAACCCCCATCACTGTCCACTCCTCCCCCCCCCCACCCAGGAAACTCCCTTCTATACCCAAGAGGAGGCAGGAGGTTGGATCTGGCTTGGCCAGACCCAGACATGGTAGGGGGAAGGACAGTAAGCCCATGGAGTTGTAAGGGAAGAGGAGGTAAGTGACAGGGACATTGGGGATGGGGTAGAGCTGGGTCTGATCCAGGGGAAGGGACAAAGACTATGAGAAAGGGGTATCAGGAATAAATAAAAAAAAATAAACAGCAGGAGCAAATCAACTGCAAGAATCCTGTTTCCATGCAAGTGAACATAGTAATGTCGAATAAAAGGATGAGAAATGCAGAAAATCTATCAAATTTAAGCTGAATTGTGTCTAAATGTTATGGCTTTCAAAGTTTACCCCAAAAAGGCAAACTCATTAAGGAGTCTGTTCTTAAAGGGTGTGCGGTTTAAACTGAAAATCGGATGAGCTCCCTGGTGATGTACAGTATCCCAGCACTGGTATGTAACTGTGGGGTTTGTGCCAGCTCAGCTATTACCAGGTACACACTGTCTTTATACCATAATGAATCTGCTGCATCCTGACAGCTGAGTCAAGGATGGAAAATGAGCAGTCACGTGAACATCTGTCTCCGAGAGTAGTCAAGGTTTAACTTGGGACAGTCAGTCAGTCTAGACAAGAAATGTCAGTGGTAAACCTATATGGATTGGGAATGTCACTCAGGAACGTGGACTAAAAGTCCATGTTGGCTGAAGTACAGAGAGTAACTTGAATGCACCATGCAGAACCCTAGCACGGAGTCAGAAAGTTCTGAATTGCAGTTCAAGGAGTACCCACCAGGAACAGTTGACACACTGTCTCTGTCTGTAAAGGATGACCACAGCTCCACACTGGCCACCAGGGACACACCAAGAAATGGGGAAAGTACAGACCGCTGTCAGCCTGAGATCTGTCATCAGTCAACCCTTGCACTGGAGTAGAGAGCAAAACGAAAGAACAAACCACTTGAATGCTTTGTTCCAGACTCGGGGGAAGGAGAATGGTGGATACCCCTTGAATATACTCACGTGTGACAGGCAGCATATAACAAAAAAATAAATGTAGGGCTGCCTCAGCCCAGCAGTAGTGCATCACACTACCATACAAGTGACCTGGCTACAAGAGTGAGCCTGGAATTCTTGCTGTCAATGGCAAGGCTTCTTGGCAAGGAAAGGTAGGCACCATGCCCCATTGTGGCAGAGCCCCCTGTGTTCCACCAAGGAACGTAGCCTCTTCCACAGGGATGTTGTGGCTCTTGAGCTTTGTCCACAGCACGTGGCACGTGGGAGGGCAGGGTTCTACTGTTTAAACATAACTTCACATGGAAAGGAAATAATGCTCAAGGAGCAGTATGTATTTATTATATTTAGTATGCTTCATGCCTCCTGCAGCTGACCAGCCCACCGCACCACCCAGTGCCATCAGCCACCTTCACCAGGGTTTACCCCAGCTCTGTGTTCCTCCATGAATACCCCCCCCCCAAGAGAAGTGCTACTGGAGATCAGCACCAACTCCCTCCAACAGAATTTAAATTTGGTCTTGGAGCAGGTCGGTGGTGCGGAACCACCAGCAGGCAGTGGACGGCATCCTGTGCAGTCGGGGGGTGTTTTCCACTTGTTTCATTCCCTAGCCCAAGGACATTGCAAGGTCCTTGACTGATAAGCACTAATACACACAGAGTGTTCAATGTGCGTCAGAGCACCAAGGTCCCCCTCCCTTGATCGCCAGCTACAGCTTGCACCACCACCCATGGTCACCCAAGTGGCATTGTCTCAGTAGAGTCCGGGTACCCTTCCACCCACCGAGGAGGCAAGCATCCTCTGGGACACTCAACCATCCTCCCCCCAGCTGCCCTTCGATGACCCAGGTTTGTTCAAGTGGTTAGGCAGTGAGACAAGGCAGTTGGGAAGGCTAGTGGGATGCTGGGATGCATAGGGACAGGGTTCAGCAGCAGAAGGAGGTAGCTGGTGTTGCCTCTGTATAGACTGCTCATAAGACATCATCTGGAATACTGTTTTCAGTTCTGGAGACCACATCTTAGGAAGGACACAGACAGAGTGGAGGTGGTCCAGAGGAGGGTGACTAAAATGAGTTGGTTTTATATCAAAAGCCCTATGAGGAGAGACTAAGGGAACTCAATATATACACCCTGGAAGAGAGGAGGGGGGGGGGGAACTGATAGAGACCTTTAAATACCTCAAGGGGATAAATAAGGTTCAGGAGGGAAGTATCTTTCAGAAAAAGAGGTGCTCAAGAACAAGGGGATAGGGTATGAAGCTGGAGGGGAGTAGAATCTGATGAGATGTGGGAAAGTACTTTTTCTCACAGAGTGATGGATTCCTGGAACAGTTTACCAGTGAGGCAGTTGGGGCAGAGACAGTGGTGGGGTACATGAAAGCATGGGATGCGCATAAGGGAATCTTGGTGGAAAGGAATAAGGGGAGAGAAAAAGTGCTGGAGATCAAGTAGGGTGTGCGGGGGCCCACCAGTGCAGCAGTAGAGCTACTGCTCATGATGCCGCTGACCCAGGTTTGGAAACAAGCCTGGGTCGTCGGAGGGCTGGTCGGGGGGGGGGGAGAGAATGGTAAAGCATCCCAGAGGATGCTCTCCTCCTCTGGGGGCAGAATACCACCTCCTGCTGCTTTACCATGACCTGAATGACCACAGGTGGTGGTGCAGGGGATCCACAGCTTATGGGAGGGGTCTTGGCAGTGCAGTCTTGAATTGGCTGCATCTGGGCTTCCCGGCAATCTATCCCACTGCGTGCTCCCAGCAAGGGGGGGAAGGCATTAGGAACAGGGAAAATGGAGGCAAAGGTTTGGGCAGATGAAGCCTCCACTGGTCCACCACATCCACCACTGGATCCGCATCACCATCCATCAGGGACACCACCAACCTCCACCATGGATAGCCAGATGTCTGCGGAGTAGAAATGCTGAAGAGGCTGAAGGCATAACTGGCCCTGGGGGTAAGCCAGGGGGGCACCACAGTGGTGTGTCGTGGGTGGGCTGGTGGTTCAGATGGGTGGCTGGCAGGATTTCAGCCAGATGGTATGTTGGTGTTGGCAGCAGGTGGAAGGAGGTCCCAACCTGGCCCAAAGCCAAGGAGGATAAACAGTGTTAAAAAAAAAGTAGGATCTGAGATGATACTGTAGGTAGGGAAAAATGGGCAGACTGGGTGGGCCAAGCGGTGCTTATCTGCTGACAAATTCTGTTTCTGTGTTCCCAAACCCGGGTCACCAGTGTCATGAGTGGTAGCAGTATCACTGCACCGGCAGGCCACCTTGAGTAGTAGTGTTAACTAAACTTAGTGTCATTCAGTTCATTAGCACACCAAACTAACTGTGGGACACCAGTGTGAACAAGATCACTGCATACAGTCCTGATGTACTGCGTCCTTCCTCAGCCCCCAGCTTTTCTTCGCAGTCTTTTTCTTGGTTGCTTCACATAGTTTTTGACCTTGCATGACGTGGCATCAGGCCTGAAGCTTTAGCTCCATGAAGAGTCAAGTTGGTTCCCTGAGCCCTGCTGACAAGTTCCTGGGGGGGGGGGTCAGACTGCCCCTACATTGGTGACTGAGATGTTGCTCTACTGGAGGATAAAAGAGCCCCTCCATTGGCAGTCTGGAGTGACACTGTACTGATGCCTGAGAATGCAGCCCTGTTGATGACCACAAATGATGATCAACTGGTAGCCAAAAGTATCCACTGGCATCTGAGAGTATTAATTGGCAGCCAAGAATGAGGATCAGTTGGAAGCCAGGATTGACAACAGTAACACAGTGTTGACCACTCTCCTAGTTAGCACTGTAAGACAGGTTCATTCCTGATCCCAGACAATAAGTCAGAACCTTAGGGTCCCACGGTTAAGGTTGTACACTTTACACATCCTCTTATTCCTTTCAGTTCAGCAGTGGGTGAGGTTACACCTCGCAACTGAGACTTTCCTACTCTGCCTCTGAACTTCCCAGATCTCCCACCTTGCTATGAGCGTTGGGTTCACTCATTTCTCATGACATTGCAGTATCATTTCAGCTGGTGTGCAGAAGGCAGCACTGATACAGGGACTTTCACTGAGGCATTCCTGGTGGATATCCACCCCATCTCTGCGTGCCTCACATCAACCAGCTATTAACTCTCACCAGATGGTCTGCTGGGCACTGGCATGGCAGCAAGTGCCTCAGCCTGCCCTCCGGCAGCAGCTGACAATCCCCCTCAAACTCTCTGCCAGAGGCAGCATCTCTGATGTCCATCCCAGCTTGGGACTCCCAAAATAGCAGTTCAGTCTCTATCAGCAGGCACTGCTGGTGCCATTACTCAGAAACAGGACCAAAACCACCTCTCCAAAAGGTGAAACCCCACTTTGGTGAGATTTTATGTGTATTGCAAGGCTGTCAGGAACTTCCCTTGAGGGGCAGCCACTTAGAATACTCACACCGTCCCAGTGTCTCTTGTACACTCTCACAAGAATTAATGGGGATGCACACTAAATGACCATCAGACTCCAGATCCACAGAGTCATCACCGCTGTCCTGGTGTCTGCCCCTGGAGGCTACCAGATGACTAGACGAGTTCTGCTGTTCTTACACTCTTGATCCACAGACAGCTGCAGCAAGTGAGGGGCACTTGCCTCCTCAGGTAGCCTGGCAAGCAACCTGAGGCAAGTGTGCCCTGAAGATACACCTGTACCCTATCACTCTGCCATCCTGACACTTCTCATGCCCTCACCCAGTTGGCATTCTAAGCTTCACCCACTGGCTGTCAAGAGGCTCTCCAGAGAGTAGGCTCCATGGTCTGGCATTCTACTAAACAAGCCCTCTCCCCCCTGCTGGCAGGAGAGGGTTGTTACAACTGTTTCCTACATTTTAAATACAGTACTGTACTGGTAATTATGTATTATTACAGGGGTTCTCACACCCCAAACCCTGCTGGTCTCAAAGGACCTCATAGTGTGACCACCAGAACTCATTGGTAGCCTCATGGCTTATTTGATTCACCCCCAAACCTTCAGTCATACCCCCCCCATATAATACTTCACACAATATACATTTAATCAAGTCCCCGATGGCTATTCACAAGAAATATATCTCTGATGTTCCTTAAAAGATAAGAAAGTGTCCACTTCATTTCCTTTGCAATTGGGGCACTAAAGAGCTATGTGGCCACAGAAAATTGTGCTGGTGATTGCATGGGCCACGGTGGCCCCCGTTTAATATAAGTATGTATTTCTAAATGGGGATTCTTCCAGTGTGGCCCTCTGACATACATCTGAAAAGAAAATAGTATCCAGGAGGAGCCTGTTCCAATATACGACCTCGTGCAAACTACTGCTATTAGAACCGTGACACACACACGCTGAAAATATTTAACGAGTACTTTAAGATTCATTGTATTCTATTTACATCAATGTTATCCCCAAGACTTTTGAAACTGTGGTATTTACAGTGACCATTTCATCAGAGTTATTCCATTATGGGCTAAAAATAAATAAAATAATACATATATATATATATATATATATATATATATATATAATTTATATTATATATCTGTTATTAAATAAGAATTGCCCAATAAAGTACAGAGCTGCACCTGGAATAGTCAAATAATCATGTCCACCTAATCTGAGTTCTTGTTTCATAGCCATTTCTTATTTCCTAGGTATCAATTGCTGGTAAATGAGGATTTTCTAAAACATATAAAAACAGCAGGTTTTATAATCTATTTATTTGTTTCTCCCATCAACTACTTTGCATAAATAAATGTTATCTAGATAAGTTCAGTGTCAGTGGTAAAACAGGTTGCGCCTGTGCCACTGAGGCTGGAAGATCAGAAGGCTGTAGGGTCTAGCAACACACCAGGAACTTGGGGTAAATCCCAATGTTGACTCTGTAGTGTAGCACGAGGGGGGTGCTGCACTCCTGAGGAGCCATATTTCAGATGAGATGTTAAACTGAGGTCCAGTCTGCCTGTTCTGGTGGTTGTTAAGATGGACGTTAAAGATCTCATGGCACTTCTCAAAAACAGTTGAGGAATTGTTTATTGATAAATTCAAAATACAATACAGAAAAGTGTAAGAATAACATCACATATTACCAAAATTCCTGTGTCTATCACAGTCCTGTCATGACATGTCAGGACTCGCTGCTACACCTGCAAATTTATTTCCAGTGTGACTGAAATTCGGGGGCCTACAGGTGTTTTTTACATTACCAATGAGTTCTCATTCACCTCCATTAATGTGGTGTATTGTATTCTTTGCAGGAAGTGTACAGCTATTTACATCGGAGAGACTGGTAGGCACCTTGCTGACCGTTTCAGGGAACATTACAGAGCAGTCAGGAATGGTGACACTGTTAAACCCATTGTATCCCACTTTATCTCCAGGGACCACAGTGTCAATGACCTTTCTGTTTGTGTCCTTCAGCAGGGCTTCTGGGATCCTGACCATAGAAAAAACATGAAAGCCAAGCTGATCATCCGCCTTGGCTCCCAGCAGCCCTTTGGTTTAAATGATAGACTTATTTTCCACTAACATCTTTCAGCCACCCCTTTTTTTCCCTAAAGTCTATTTGTTTTTGTACTCATTTAATTTATTTTTCATTTTCACCATAAGCCTCCATCTCTGTCGCCTTCCCACACATTTGTCACCTTTCAGCCTTCTTACTAGGCCCTGTTAATTAGTCCCCACCTGGGAACTTCCCTAGCTCTTTCACTCCTATTATGCTTTATCTTTCTCATCATCACCTTTTTGTTTCACAGATTCTCTCTTAAAGGGGCACTGTCAGCTTTGCCCCTTCGTTTTAAGAGTAAAACGAGCAGTGTGCCTCTTGGCACCCATCTATCCTAAATGCACACCAGAATGCCCCTACATGTGCAAATTTATAGCCTTTTGGCTGGTTTTTAAGATTTCTGAGAAAATGTGTTTATTCTCGGGTCGACTAAAACTCACCGCGTCCCGGAAGCACAATGAGGTCAGGAATGCACCTCTGGCACAAGTGCTGTCCAAAACAGTGATTTTTTGAGAAAGAACCCGAGATAGTATAATAGCCCTGCTCCTCGTGTAGAAATAAAACGTTGCTGGTATCGCTGTTGAAAAACAGAGCGCTCTACTGTGCACAATGTTAAATTTCTCGCAGTTGCCGAAATTTCGCGCCTGAGCTGGAAGTGGCGAGTCATAACCTTCTTTATGATGTTGACACTTGACCCATATCCTATAAGATATTCCTGTGTTTTACAATCCTAATAGAGTAAATGGTTCCATAAAGGACAATAAAAATACATTTTTCCAAAAGATAGGCCTGGGTCTCTGCCATTCAGATTTCAAAGACCATCCATGTCACAGCCCATGCCATGCATGACTAAGTTTCAACATTAACTTAAGCTTTGATATTATAGGAAAAAAATACTTCAAAAGAACAGAACAGGATGTACCATGTTTAAACCACTTTTTTTTCCAGTGGAAGGCACAAGACATCTCTTTTTATGGGGTTCAGTCTGCTTTTCCAAACCACATGAAAAAATAAACCTAGCAGTTTGGTCTCAGATTCACTTCTCAGGCTGGAAGATTGGAAGGCTGTGGGTTCTAGCCCCACACCACACACCGGGAACATGAGGTAAAATCCCAGTGTTGACACTGTAGCACAGCATTAGGGGATGCTGCACTCCTGAGGTGTCGTCTTTTGGATGAGACATTAAACCGAGGTCCCGTCTGCCTGTTCTGGTGGTTGCTCAGGTGGACATTAAAGATCCCATGGCACTTCTCAAAAAGAGTAGGGGGTTGCAGGTGGGAAAGGCCAGTGGACCGGATGGATTTCCTGTTGAGTACTATAGAATCCTGGGGGGGCAGATGGCCGACATTTTGAGCAGGGTTTTTGGAGAGAGGGCGGAGGGGGAGACCCCAGCGTTGCTTGACTCGTGTTATGAGGTGGATATCTGCCTTATACATAAGGGGGGCAGGACATGGCGGATTGCACAGCCTACCGACCCATCTCCTTACTTAACGTAGAACTGAAAATTTTGGCCAAGGTCCTGGCCAATAGGTTGGAGGATATACTCCCAGAGGTGATTCACCCAGATCAGACCGGGTTTATAAAGGGGCGTCAGTCTTATCATAATGTGCGTAGGCTGCTCAATATTATTTGGCGAGCGGGGCGGACCAAGGGGGGAATGGGGGTGATCTTTTTGGACGCGGAGAAGGCGTTCGATAGGGTGGAATGGGATTACCTATTCGAGGTGTTGACCCAGTTTGGTCTGGGTGACTCATTCATCAGTTGGGTTAGGGCTATGTATCTTAGGCCGAACGCACAGGTTATTGTAAATGGATGTCACTCCGGCAGCTTCAGGTTGGGCAGGGGCACAAGGCAGGGCTGCCCGCTTTCACCCATGCTGTTTGCTCTAGAGATTGAACCCTTGGCGTCAGCGATACGTCAGCATAAGAGTGTAGTGGGAGTAGTGGATGCGAAGGGGAGAGAGCACAAGGTGGCGTTATACGCGGATGATATGCTGCTGTTTTTGGGAGACCTGCAAAGGCCTATGGGGCATTTAATGGACATCATCGAGAGGTTTGCAGGTTTTTCAGGTTATAAGATTAATGTTAAGAAATCTGAAGTTATGGGGTTCCCAGAGGCTGGCCGAGAGGTACAGCAAATGGGGTTCAAGGCGGCCCAGATGGACTTCAAATACTTAGAGGTCTGGATAGGGCGGCGATGGGAGGAGTTATATAGGTTAAACTATCAACCCCTGCTCAAATCGGTTCTGGCAGACCTTAAGCGATGGATGCAGCTGCCTCTGTCCTGGATGGGGAGGATAAACATAATAAAAATGAATATTATTCCTCACATCTTATATCCCATGCAAATACTACAGATGAGGTTGACAATGAGGGATGTGAAAAGGCTGGAGAGGGGGTTCTCGGACTTTATATGGCAGGGCAAGAAGCCCAGGATCAGTCTGAAAAGGCTTAAAGCGGATAGGCTCAAGGGGGGGGCTTAATTTTCCGGACCTGGGTGCTTATTATAGGGCGGTGCAGCTCAGGGGGATAGCTGACTGGGTTCACAGGCTGGAGGTGGCCAGCTGGATAGAGCTGGAACAAATGGCGACCCCAGGGAGACTCACAGCCTATCTACATAGCAAGGGATTGCGGGCGTACGGGGAAGTGGGGAGCAGTAACCTGCTGGTTAGGTAAACATTAGAGGCGTGGGACCATATGTGGCGGCTGAAAGACCTGGCTCACAGGGAGATCTTGCTGCTACCGATTGCGAAGAATCCCTTCTTCGTACCGGGGATGGAGGATAGGGGTTTTCTGGAATGGGAAAGAGGGGGAGCAGCTTATCTGGGGACTCTTTTGGAAAAGGGGGAGCTGAGCGAGTTTGACAGGGTTAGGAGAGATATAGGGTTGGGGACATCCCAATTATTTCGATATTTACAAGTGAAAGCATTTGTGGGAAAGATGGGTTTTGGGGGTAAGGGAGGGTTGCACCCGAATATTGTGGAGCGGATGGTATGTCAAACTAAGTCAGACCCGAGGGGATTTCTAGGAAAGGTGGCTAAACAAGATAGGCAAAGTCTGCCGGATTTGACTGGCACCACAAAGGCTCTCTGGGAGAGGGATTTAGGACAACAAATATCGGAAAAGAACTGGCAGCTGGTGTTAGGGATGCCGGAGGGAATTATGGTGTGTAATAGGTTTAAAGAGGCCTTCTACAAGTTCTTGCATAGAGCATACTGGGCCCCAGTGGCGGTTCATAGTGTGCATCCCACAATATCCCCGATATGCCAGAGATGTAATAGGGGGATGGGTACCTTTTTCCACTGCTTTTGGTCATGCCTAGTTCTGGTAAAGTTTTGGGAGGAGGTAGTACATGAGGTAAATAAGGTGTCGGGGGGGCACTTACCTCGGGATCCCTTGGTCTGTTTATTTGGGGTGGAGATAGCAGAGGGGGAGGAAGAGTGGCAGCCACTGCCTAGGAGGACAAGAGTTCTGTTCGTATTTTCCAGGCACTGTATTCAGAACACTTGGGTCACCGGGAATAGGCCTACACTGATTGAGTGGCGAAGAATGGCCATCCGCTCTCTGGCTTTGGAAAGGCTTACACTATTGATGAGGGATAGGGAAAAAGTGTTCCTGAGGGACTGGGCTCCCTTCTTGGCATCCCTGAGCATGTCTGAAAATAAAATGCTGCGATCATGGCTGAGTATATGAATGCCATCAGAGAGGTAAATCTAAAAGGGAAGGGCTCCCCTTGATAATTGAGCATGCACTGTTTAGTATTACTGCCTAATATGTCCTATGTTCTATGTTTCATGATACTTCCGCCTGGTATAAAATGAGAATGAAATGGATATCTTGTGTGTAGGTGTGGTTAAGAGTGAGTGTTTGATTATGTCTAGAGATAGATATGGAAGTGCACACTCGGCTGCATCTATGCATCGGCTGCATCTGTGCATCTACGCAGCTATGTATGCATTGCATTCTTTCACTGCATCTATTCATTATATTCGCTGCATTTGGTGGGTGTAATGTGCTGTATTTATTTGTTGATTGATTATGTCTATGTGTTGTTGGTTATCATGTAGTAATCAGTATGTCCTATTAGTGCGGGTGGGGATGTTAGTGTGTCTTTCTATGTGGTTGCTTGTTGTTGTACACTACACTTGTATTGTCTGTGACAGAAAATATTTAATAAACAGAATATTCAAAAAAAAAAGAGTAGGGGAATGTTTTATTGGTAAAGCAATAATGCAAGATACAAGTAAATCAAAATGAAACTGTAAAACCTAAACAAAACGATCACAAAAAGAAAGAAAAACTTTACTATACAGAACAGAATTAATAGAAGAAAAAAACTAAAAGCATTATATATACAAACACAAAATATATAAATATACATATTTGGTATATATATATATATATATATATATATATACCAAACAAAAACAGCAAATTCATAGAGGAAACAGAACCTACTTGTGGTCACCTTACCAATACCCTAAACCAAAGGAGAACAGTTAAAGTGTCATCAGGAAAAGAATACCCTTTCTCCCAGGTAATGTTGCTTGATAGTTGTGAAAAACTCTACACAACGCAGCACATCTGTACTTGAACAAGTCTTGATAAGAAACAACTTCTTGCTATAGCAAGAAAGCACACTGTGCTTGCCACATATAACATTTGCATGTGGCAGACAAGACCCCAGTGGTATCAGCATGTAAATGATCCCTTCCAGACTGGTGAATCAAAAATTAAGCAATCATTGGGGATCTAGGTAATGGGGCCACTGCCATTTGGCTGCTGGAAAATCCCAAAAACTCTTGGCATACAGGCATCCCAAGAATAAATGCTCCTGGGTCTCTAGCACCTGGTTACAGTCCTGACGTAAACAACATCGCGCCTCCAGACATGTATGCTTATGAGAGTCCCCGACTCCTAATCTACCATGGGCACCCAACCAAAGAACATCCCACATTTGTGGGGGAATTCTCATAATCACCAGTAAGTGGAGAACGCACTCTCTCCTCTCTATAGGACAGGCCGGAAAATCTGGGGCGATATAAAATACACCCTCCATAATTTAATTATTTATGTATTGAAAATTTTGGAGAATACCTTTGGGCACAAGTGCTCTTTTACTAAGGTTCCATGTCAATATCAGAGATTACAAAGCAACATAACAAATACAATAAGCGAGTTCCAATGGAATGAAGTCGAACAAGTACAATATCGTCGAACAAGTAAAAATAAATAGGGCAGACCGATTGCATACAGTTTTACAATAAGGGAGGTAATAACCATATGCAACCCTTTCCTGGTGTGTGTTTTGGTCATTTCCGTGGATAACTTCCACTTCCTAGCTTTTGTTAGGGAGGATAACACATATACTGGGCTCGCATTTTTTTCCAGCAGAACTTAGATCTCCAAGTTTACCCAAGTCCCACCTCTTGCAAAAAGGCAAAAAACAATCCGCAAAAAGAAGAACCCAGCACTTCTCTGCAGCTAGTAGCCAATTCTTCAACTTCAGCAAAAAACAAACTGTAAAAGAAAGCTACCGGGTTCACCATCCTATCACCGACCTTAAATCGGGTAAATCAGAAACTTGGGGCCGCCTATCGGCTAAAGATTTCCTGACCCCAGAGGCCCACCTAGCTATCGGCAATGGCAACCTTCTCCCCATCATTGACTACTGCTCCCCAGTATACTCCCACGCGTCCTCTGCCCTATGCTCAAGACTTAACTCAGTCTATAATAGCATCTGCCGGTTTGCGCTCCTAGCACCCTACTCTACTCTACACATCACTGCGATGTTTACCAGTCGCTGAGGTGGCTTCCACTCCCAGACGGTTATGACTATATTCTCTGCTGTATCGTCGATAACACCCTAAGAGGCAGGGAAGTGTTGCCTTAGTCATCCCTCCTTAAGGCCAGAACTGCACCCAGATGTCTTTGCGTGTCCTCAACTCCCCTCTTAGAGGTCCCTAGAGTCTCCACTGTTATGGGTGGTAAAGCCCTGTCTGTCACTGCTCCTTTACTGTGGAACAGAATCCCTGTATCCCTCTGTTCAGCTGATACACACCTCACCTTCAAATCCCATCTCCAATCCTGGTTGTTGACAGAAGCCAAATGCCCATGTGTACCAGGGTAATCTCTCTCGACTTATTACTTCCCATCTGCTATCTGCCCAACTCTGCTCTTCCCCCAAATATGCCTCTATATAGCATGTATATTGTGTCTGCCCTCTGAACCTGTTTTCCATTGTTATATTTGTCAGTGACCTACCGGATTGTAACTGTTTTGTAAGCATTTGTTCAAGCTTAACATGTTCCCTATCCTTACTGTTGTAGACACCTTCCCTCTAATCCATTGAACATGTTTTGTTGTTATCTGATTCACTGAAAACTGTTTAAGCAATAAGCCACGAGGGGGTGTGGGTTATCGGGGGAATTACCACGGCTGGAGTGGTTTGCTCACAAGGTGCAGCAGTGGGTAATCCGCCAGCCATGGTAAACCCTGATAACTCCATAGATTTCTTTAGTGGCTTATTACTATTATACCAAGTACTGTTTTTTTTTTTTTATTTTAAAAAAAGCAGTACTTGGTATAATGCTTAAATAAGCCACTCAGTAGTACAGCAGTGTTTTTGTTTTGTTTCCCTGATGTACAGAGCTGCTGTTTTACAGTCTCCGCTTAGCCGGGAAACAAGATGGCGGTCGCAGTTCCGTGATTTTGCTGTTGGATTGCTTTTTTTAAAGATGCTGCTGGCTGGCACCTTTTGCAGTGATTATAAGAGGATTTACAATGGAGGTAAGGTGCCAGCCCGCCATTCTCATTGGTTGGTGTCCTAGGTCCATGGTATAATGTGCTTTTCTCACTGTGTCATATTTTCTGGCCCAGGTCATACCTGAAAATGGTCCCTTGGATCCGTACACCTACCTGATAATCAAAGACTTAGATAAAAAAATAGATAAATAAATAAGTGCTAAATATGTAATTCTTCTCTTAATGGGGTTAATCCGACCCCCCCAAAATAAGAAAAGATGGGACTATAAAGCTTCACCTCTAATACTACAGCAGTGGGAAAAACACAGAAACATAACATTTGTTGGCAAATAAGGACTGATTGGCCCACCTAGTCTGCACATTTTTCCCTACGTACATTATCACTGCAGACCCTACTTATCTACATCACTGCAGACCCTGCTTGATCTATATCACTGCAGACCCTACTTATCTACATCACTGCAGACTCTACATATCTATATCACTGCAGACCCTACTTATCTACATCACTGCAGACTCTACTTATCTATATCACTGCAGACCCTACTTATCTATATCACAAAAGACCCTACTTGATTTATATTACCACAGACCCTACTTATTTATATAACCAAATACCCTGCTTGATCTACATCATTGCAGACCCTACTTATCTATATCACTGCAGACCCTACTTATCTACTTCACTGCAGACCCTGCTTAATCTATATAACTGCAGACCCTTCTTGATCTATATCACCACAGACCCTGCTTATTTATATCACCACAGACCCTACTTATTTATATAACCAAATACCCTGCTTGATCTACATCATTGCAGACCCTACTTATCTATATCACTGCAGACCCTATTTATCTATATCACTGCAGACCCTGCTTAATCTATATAACTGCAGACCCTACTTGATCTATATCACCACAGACCCTACTTATTTATATCACCACAGACCCTACTTATCTATATCACCAAAGACCCTACTTGATCTACATCATTGCAGACCCTACTTATCTGTATCACTGAAGACCCTACTTATCTATATCACTGCAGACCCTGCTTAATCTATATAACTGCAGACCCTACTTGATCTATATCACCACAGACCCTACTTATTTATATCACCACAGACCCTACTTGTCTATATCACAAAAGACCCTACTTGATCTACATCATTGTAGACCCTACTTATCTATATCACCACAGACCCTACTTATCTATATCACCAAATACCCTACTTGACTTACATCATTGTAGACCCTATTGATCTATATCACTGCAGACCCTACTTATCTATATCACTGTAGACCCTACTTATCTATATCACCGCAGACCCTACTTATCTATATCACCACAGACCCTACTTATCTATATCACCGCAGACCCTACTTATCTATATCACCACAAACCCTACTTATCTATATCACCGCAGACCCTACTTATCTACATCACCGCAGACCCTACTTATCTATATCACCGCAGACCCTACTTATCTATATCACCGCAGACCCTACTTATCTATATCACCGCAGACCCTACTTATCTACATCACTACAGACCCTACTTATCTATATCACCACAGACCCTACTTATCTACATCACTGCAAACCCTACTTGATCTATAACACCACAGATCCTACTTATCTATATCACCAAAGACCCTACTTATCTACATCATTGCAGACCCTACTTATCTATATCACCACAGACCCTACTTATCTATATCACCACAGACCCTACTTATCTACATCACTGCAAACCCTACTTGATCTATAACACCACAGATCCTACTTATCTATATCACCAAAGACCCTACTTGATCTACATCACTGCAGACCCTACTTATCTATATCACTGCAGACCCTACATATCTATATCACCACAGACTCTGCTTATCTATATCACCACAGACCCTACTTATCTACATCATTGCAGACCCTACTTATCTACATCACTGCAGACCCTACTTATCTATATCACCACAGACCCTACTTATCTATATCACCAAAGACCCTACTTGACCTGTATCATTGCAGACCCTACTGATCTATATAACTGCAGGCCCTACTTATCTATATCACTGCAGGCCCTACTTATCTATATCACTGCAGACCCTACTTATCTATATCACCACAGACCCTACTCATCTATATCACCACAGACCCTACTTATCTACATCACTGCAGACCCTACTTATCTATATCACCGCAGACCCTACTTATCTACATCACTGCAGACCCTACTTGATCTGTATCACTGCAGACCCTACTTGATTTATATCACCACAGACCCTACTTATCTATATCAGCAAAGACCCTGCTTGACCTACATCATTGCAGACCCTGCTTATCTATATCACTGCAGACCCTACTTATCTATATCACCACAGACCCTACTTATCTGTATTACCAAAGACCCTGCTTGACCTACATCATTGCAGACCCTGCTTATCTATATCACTGCAGACCCTACTTATCTACATCACTGCAGACCCTATTTGATCTATATCACCAAAGACCCTACTTGATCTACATCATTGCAGACCCTACTTATCTATATCACTGCAGACCCTACATATCTACATTACTGCAGACCCTACTTATCTACATCACCACAGACCCTAATTATCTACATCACTGCAGACCCTGCTTGATCTATATCACTGCAGACCCTACTTGATCTGTATCACCACAGACCCTACTTATCTATATCACCAAAGAACCTACTTGATCTACATCATTGCAGACCCTACTTATCTGTATCACTGCAGACTCTACTTCTCTACAGTACATTACTGCAGACCCTACTTATCTATATCATCACAGACCCTGCTTGATCTATATCACTGCAGACCCTACTTGATCTGTATCACCACAGACTCTACTTATCTATATCACCAAAGAACCTACTTGATCTACATCATTGCAGACCCTGCTTATCTATATCACTGCAGACCCTACTTATCTATATCACTGCAGACCTTACTTGATCAATATCACTGCAGACCCTACTTGATCTATATCACCACAGACCCTACTTATCTATATCACTGCAGACCCTGCTTGATCTATATCACACTGCAGACCCTACTTGATCTATATCACTGCAGACCCAACTTGTTCTGTATCACCACAGACCCTACTTGATCTACATCACCTAAGACCCTACTTGATCTTAATCTAACATGGCTCAAGTAAAGAAACTGTAGCACCTGCAGTGACTTTATAAGAAAGACCATTTTCTTTTTTGACAGTTTCCAGTTTTTCCTCTTATGTACTAAACCAGCTGCTGTGCTCATCCGAGACTCCCAGTTATGCCAAACCATATCCATGTAACCTAAAAAAAAACAGCATTTCTATCTGTGTGCCAGACACTTCAATCCCTGCCAAACTAATAGTCCTATCCCTAAAACCCCCAATACCTACCCCTGTATTATTGTCCACATTAATTTTAAGCCTCAATATCCTGGAAAAATCCCTCAAAATCTCTACTAGTGCAGATTCCCCACTGTCATCCTGAAGAGAAAGGATCACATCATCAGCATAAGCTAAGACTCTGAGTGGGCAATAACTTCCTGTAAATATGTCTGGCCCAGTGGCGCTGAGGGTTGAGGCGCTGGATGCCACACCTCGCGCCACACCAGTGACCTGGGTTTGGGAGTGAGCTCGGGACTCTGGGGGCTGGCTGGGGAGGAGAGGATCAAGCATCCAACGACTGCTCTCCTCTCCTGGGGTATGGGTGGGATGCATCTCCCAGCACTAGTGACATCCTGCGGAGGCAGAGGTCACTGCACTTGGGAAGCGCTTGCGTAAGGCAGGGGAAAGCGTTGCAGGCAGACATTCTTGCCGACATGCATGGGAGCGTGCATGCCAGTGCTAGACATCATTGCACATCCACAGCACTGGGAGGGGAAAGCACACCAGAACAAGGAAACACACAGCTCTGCGGGGTAGGCGATGGCACCTGACCCCCATGCCCACTGCCGGATCCCACCCACCCAGCTTTCCAGTTCCTCTGCCTGGGCCCTCACCTGCAGCAAGTCCAGACTCTAAGAGCACCAAAGAGGAGTGGCAGCCCCACCCCCAAGGGGTTAAGATGGGGGTACAAGCTACAGGGGAGGGGGGGGAGAGAGGAGGCTCAGGTGGGCAGGATCAGGCCAGGATGCCTGAGAGAGGCCCCACAAGCTGCTACCGGAGGGGAAAGAATAAAAAAAAAAAATTAAGTGGTAAATATGTAATTCCCCTCTTAATGGGGTTAATCTGACTACCCCCAAAATAACCCCTACTGGGGATTTTAGGGATAGGACTAGTAGTTTGGCAGGGATTAAGGTGTCTGGCACACAGATAGAAGTGCTGGGTGGTTTTTTTGGCTACATGGATATGGTTTGGTATAATTGGAATCCTTGTAGTGCTACCTCATCCTGTAGCTTCCACAAAAGCAGGTCTATACCAAAAATTTACAACAGGGGGCTAAAGGAGCATCCCTGTCTAACCCCCTCCCAAAGACCTGTAAAAGACTTCTCTCCCAGCCATTCAACAAAGGATGAATTTTGCCTTAGAATAAAACAATGTAACCAATTTATGAAAACCTCAAGGATACCACAGAGGCCTAACACCTGGAAAAGGTACTCATGAGCCAGACGATCAAAGCCTTTTTCCTGGTCAGGAGATCCCACGTATCTTCATACCTTCCCTGAAGATCCTCTTTCAAAAATTTCCCTTATGATAAATAGATTGTCATGGATTGTCCTCCTGGGGATAGAACAAGCCTGGTGAGGTGATCTGGGTGCCCCAGTGGCTTTTGGGGCTAGTAGTATTGCCTAGAGATTAGAGAAACTAGCTGTGGATGAGTTTGGAACATCCAGCAGACCTGGGTTTGAATCCCATAGCCTCCATTTGCATACTGTGTGACTCTGCCCAAGTCACTTAACATCCTCAGTGCTCCTGGGTGGCCTCTGAAAACAGGCACTTGTGCCTAATGAGCCTTACTAACGAATAAAAAAAAAGGATAATTCCACTGCAGCTTTCTCCAACCATTTCACCAGGATCTTCAAAAGGATCTTCTGATCTACATTCAGGAGGCAAATGGACCTCCAGTTTTGTAGTCTGGCCTTATCCTTTTTTATATGAAAAAAATGAGAACTGCTTGGATAACGGACACTGGTAAACCCCTCAAGTCAGAATGCTATTATATCGATCTAAAATGGCAGGGCACAAGCCTGGGAGAAAGGTTTTAAAAATAAGGAATAACCCACGACAGGGCTTGGGTTTATTGAGAATTAATGCGCACCCCAGGTGCATTGTGAGGCGCAAGGCCGCAGGTCGAATGCTTTCAACCACCCAGGAAGTGCATTAATTCTCAATACACCTGTATCCTGGAGTGGGTCATTCCACTTATAAAATGATACATTTATTCTTTATTTTTCATGTACTTAAAATTAAAAAAAAAATTAAACATTTAATTTTAATTTGTCCTAAAATAGTTCCTCCAAGCATGCTGGACCTATGTTTTTACCTGAATAAAAATGTCCCAATGAGTACACTGTAGTTGTGGTTCTGTGTGTGGAAATGTCCTTATGGGGGCTCCATTGTTGTTGTTCTCTGCATCTCTTCCACTTTTACTCTTTGCTTTATGTGCTACATGTGCACCATTTTGTTTTGTAATGTACTACAACTAGTTTCGGGGCTTGCTGATTATAGAGCTGACCACCCATAGAGCACAGTGGCTCATTACAAAGCTCAGTGGCCAGAGAAAACAGCAGCAGCACTTTTGCATTGGCACTTGGAACAGCACTTCTGATTACAGAGACAAACATGTAGAGAGGACAGCGGTAGCTCTTCTCCACGGTATAAGTGTTTTAGGACATGTACAACTGTTTTGGGACGTGGATGAGCACTACTATCTTTCAGAACAAGCACAAACATTTTATTTGGGTACATTATCACTGCTTCCCTTCAGCTGTTTGCTGTACTGACTTAGAGTTTTTCTATCTTTCTAACAGCGCAAAAAAGATGGCTGACTATTGTTTTTTAAAATTCCCTCCAGTGGATTGATTTTACTAGGTCTGTTCACATTGTTGTCAATCAGAAACGTTTAGTCTGGCTACCCAACTGTGCATTAATTGAGAATTAAAGCATGGTCAGGTGCTGCCTTTTAACCAATCAGATTGTTTTACTTTCTTCAACTTTCTTCAGCCCATTTAATAAAACTCACATTTGTGAGACTGTCACTACCTGGAGTGGAACCATTGCTTAGTGACTGAACCGCTGTGAGTAGCTCAGGCAGGGTGATGGGATATACTAATGACTGTTTCACATGCTGCGGGGGTGGAAGTAACTGCAACAACTACAAAAAGGAAGACTCACAAGGCAGAGACTGCTGAGAAAAAAAGTTCAGAAACACACTGATCAGTAATACCCAACACATCTGGTATGGTAGAGGCTTCAAGCCCATCCCTCCCCTTGAAATGCGGGTGCTCAATCCCCTTTTGACAGCCCATGAAAGCATCAAAAGCCTGGTAAGTACCTTGTATTCCAAACTGCAGTTCTGTACAGAGAGATAATACTCTATCATACTGAACCTCCTGCATAGCCTCTTTGACCCAAGTAATTTGGGAGGAATAATCCCCTAAATTCCTGCTGGCTAGGTCTATAAACCTGTGTAATTGGGTATATAACCTAAGGTACTTTTTATAGGCTGTATTTGGCTTCTGTGACCCAGTCCGCACACAAAAAAAAGATCTAAAATCCTGTTTTGAGTCCTCCCACCATTCTCTCACAGATTCATAACCATATCTGACTGACAGTCATGCTTTCCATAATAATCCCCACCTGTTTTTTTTTTTTTTTATGGAATCCACTGCTCAGAGGGAAGAATTTAAATGCCATAGTTCTTTGCTGACAGGAGGGGTATCCAAAACTGAGTATGTGCAACTGACAAGTAAATGATCCGAGGATTTCATTACCAATGTTTGGACTTCAAATACCCGAAGAGTCTGTGAGAGAAAAACAAAATCAATTCTGAACATAATGGTCCCCTTGCAAAAGGTGTGACCTCCCGCGGGATGCAAGACCCTATAAACATCTCTCAGGCCAGCTGTAGCAACCATGTCTAACAAGAAATTTGTATTGCAGTACACTTTTTTTGCTTTGCAGTTCATTAGTCCTTGGGGAAGGGGGCAATTAAAATCTACACCTAATATTACCAACTAAGATGTAAATAAGTAGGGTCAAATTGTCTGAATAACTAAATAAATAAATAATTTTCCTTGAAAACATGAATTCTTAAGGCCTTGCTTTGAGGGGTGTATACACTACAAAATCCGAAACTGCTGCTGTTCACACGTTACAACCACCATTAACACCCTACCAGGGTGTATTTCCACAAGGCAAGTAACCTGCCACACAAAACCTATAAAACGAATGCCCACGCCATCAATAAAGATCCACCCCAGGAGACCAAAAGGGGGGCCCAATTGACCACTGTGAGGTGACCCTGGCCTCCTCAAATTTAGTTTTCATCCTGGTGTCTTGTGCCAGAAAGATATCCTTTGTATCTTCTGCAAAGCAAAAACCGTGGGGCAACTCTTCTTTTGAGATATTTTACACTCTTAACATTTAGGAAGACCACAGAAAGTTTAGTCATGACAAGCAGAAGGAAAAAAAAATACCCCAAGAATGCATCCCAGTGAATTACCCCTTAGGCATAAGGACTGAGACTTCATCCTGCTTCTCCATTTTCAAGGTAGATGCCTCCACCTGGAGTCCTTCTGGTTAGAGGAAAGATCTCTCTGTGAGAGCATGGAGGAGACTTTCCCCTTCTCAGGGCCCCCCCCCCCACAACTTCCTACTGCACAAGGCAGAGAACTTGTTTGAAACTGCAACTGAGACAAGCGTAGCCTACGTAGGCTTCTGCCTCCTGCCTCTCTTCTTTCTGGCAGCAGGGAGCATCTCTACCTCCTCTGACTGGTGGAGGAGGGGAGCCTTCTCCAAAACACTTGGTGATGGCAGGGAGTGGGGGGCATATCAATCTTATCCAGAGTAGGAGCAGGGACAGACTTGTGGGGGTGATCTGGAGTCATGTGGTATCAGTCTGGGGCTTAGCTAGGTGAGGTGGTAATTGATTACTGCCCAACTCTTCAGTCATCTTCAATATGACCTTGGGCACTGGCTGTAAAGGTAGCTTCTCAGCTATTGACTGACTCAGAGAAGAGTGTAAGGGTTGATCTTGGTGTGGCCTGCTGTGGGTATGAGCATCTACTGGATACCTGAGCAGTCTGCCCTGTTGGGCTTTCCCGATCATGTAGTCCTTGTCATAACCATCGTCTCAGTTGTGGAAGGCCCTGGGACAATTCCTGAAAGAGCTGCCAAGCTCTTCCTAGAGATTACACATAAATGGGTTTTGACAACTAGAGTTATTATGACCATAGCCCATACACAAACCACAGTGTTGCTTGCTGCAAGTGTTGCTGAGATAAGCAAGTGATCCACATTTAAAGCAGGTCCAGGGTTACCCGGGTAGAAGCAGACACCTCTATCCTTTCCCAAATAAAAACTGTTAGGGAGGTGAGGCAGCCCTGTTTTTATTTTAGCCTTACCCAGAACTTCCATCCCCATCCACACTTTCTCTCCATCAAGGATAGGTGATTGCACATGTAACACCTCACACTTGTGCTTTAACCAATAAGAAATGTCAAACACACTGACTCCTTTGTTGCGGAACAAGACGGTCACCACTTAGACTGCTGGTTTGATTAAAGGGATTGCAGCAAAGGGTGCCTATAAAGCAGTGTCCTTCCATGAGGTGTACAATGCCCAAAACCTGTCTAAGGATTCAGTAGATTTAAACATGATATCATATAGCTCTTCAGTGATATATGGATAAAAGCAGATAGGTCCTTAATTAAATTCCACATTCCCCAAGTCCTGGCTGGAGGAAATTCTTCACCCCTGCATACCACAAATTAACTGTATTCCTCCTGGAAGCTTTTTCAACATTGGAAGAAAAATGTTCTGAAAACCTGGGTTGGGTGCTGAGTCTGATCTTAAGAACCTCTGGGGGTTGTCCTGTGGCCCTCTGTTGCTCTGGTGCATCCGAGGAGTCAGAGGTGGCCAGGAAACACAAGGGACATCCCTGTCCTCCCCATCCTACGTTGGTCTTGCACAATGTCCAAGGGTAGTATAGTAGAATCCTTCTCCCTCTCCCTACTGTCATTATGGATCTAAGGGTGGCCATGTTGAAGTCCTCAGTTATGTGACTCCTACAATTGCATTTGCCTCCTGCAAGTCATCCACATCTTGATAAAACTCCATTTCTTCACCCTGCTGGGCCGTATTGTCAGTTTCACCAGCCACAGGTACTTCTGTCGCATTTACTGAAATTTGCTCTGTCCTATGCTGAGCAACTACCACTGTGCTCATCACATCACAACAAATCATTTCACAGACATCCACAGGAGCATTTTTCAAAGGTAAAGCGGCATGTTCTCCTCCTCCTCCACCTCCGGCGTTGGCCATCTTGCCTGACAGCAAGACAACAACAATGCCACCCTCCAAAGAGCAGGGGAATTTTTTATTTATGAAATAAAATATATGGCAGAAGTACATGGGGGGGGGAGCTGTGGAGCACTCCTACTGACCAGACGTATACCGGATCGGCTCTATACATAGCAGACATTCAAACTATATAAACTTTACTTTCTAGTGCGAAAATCGACTTTTCATTGACTGCACTATATTCTACAGGTTGCGCTGCATCTTCCGATACCTTCTTATACAAATGGGATGAACAAATAAAGGTCCCACAGGCAATGCAAAATCTAGGCCTGCTGAATCAGAACAGCATGAGGCGGCAAGTCAATCCATGATGGGGACTGAACCTTCATGGACAGCGCTCCAAAGATCTATGCAAGCAATAGACAGTAAAGCTGACCCGTTTTGCAGAGCAAGACAGCAAAATGGCGGATGTGAGTCCCCTTCACAAAAGTGGGACCAAGACAGAGGCAGGAAACTACAGACCTGTCAGTCTGACCTCTGTGGTAGGGAAAGTGATGGAGTCACTTCTGAAGGAAAGAATAGTTGAGTACCTAGAGGCCAGTGGGGCACAGGACCCAAGGCAGCATGGGTTCACAGCGGGAAGGTCATGTCAGACAAATCTAATAGATTTCTTTGACTGGGTAACCAAAGTAGTAGACCAGGAGGGCTCTGGACATAGCCTACCTAGACTTTAGCAAGGCATTTGACACAGTCCCACACAAAGATTAATAGTCAAATTAACCAGCCTGGGAGTGGGTCCCAGGGTAGTAGCCTGGGTAAAACATTGGCTGGACAACAGGACACAGAAGGCAATTGTAAATGGAGTCCATTCTAAAGAAAGAGGGTTACTAGTGGGTACGCAGGGTTCAGTATTGGGTCCAGTCCTTTTAATGTCTTCATAAGTGACATAGCAGAGGACTGAAGGAAAAGTATGCCTCTTTGCAGATGACAAAAGATCTGCAACAGGGTTGATACACAAGGAGGCGTGGAAAGGATGAGAAGGGACTTGGCAAGGTTGGAGAAATGGTCAGAAGTTTGGCAGCTAGGATTCAATGCAAAGAAGTGCAAAATAATGCACCTGGGAAACAAGAACCCAGAGGAAGAATACACAATCGGGGGAAGTAGTAACAACAACAAAAAGGAAAGGGACCTGGGGTAATCATATCAGATGACCTTAAGGTTAGCAAACAATGTGAGAAGGCAGTAGGGAGGGCTGGGGTATACTGGGATGCATAGGAGAGGCATCAGCAGCAGAAAACAGGAAGTTGTTATCCTCTGTACAGACAGTTGGTGAGACCCCATCTGGAGTACTCGTCCAATTCTGGAGACCCCATCTCCGCAGGACATAGACAGTATAGAGGCAGTCCAGAAGGGCAACTAAAATGGTGCAGGGTCTGCAAGAGAAGCCGTATGATGAGAGACTAAGGAGCTTAATATGTATACCCTTGAGGAAAGAAGGAGAGGGGACATGATAGAAATTTTTAAGTACCTCAGTGGAATCAACAAAGTCCAAGAGGGTAGCATCTTTCAGAAAAAGAGACGTGCAAGAACAAGGGGACACAACTTAAAGATGGGGGGGGTTCAGGGGCAATGCGAGGAAGTATTATTTCACAGAGAGGGTAGTGGATGCATGGAACAGCCTTCCTGAGGAGGTTGTGGGGTCTAAAACTGTGGGAGAATTCAAGATGCATGGGACAGACATAAGGCAATTCTTGTAAGGGGTAGGAAGAAATAGGCTGTTGGTTAACTAGGATCTGCGGCCTATCCTGTAGGTAGGGAAATGGGCAGACTAGATGGGCCAAGCGGTCCTTATCTGCCGTCAAAGTCTGTGTTTCTATGTAAATAGAGGAGGCTGTTAAAACAGCTTTATTAGCGGAGTCCTCCACAACAAAAGTTTTGGCTGCAATAAGCAAAACTGTGCAGGAAAACTCACGGTTAAGGTATTGATTGGTCTGGAGGTCCTAGAAAACTCCCAGAGGGCCTCCAATATGCGGATAGTGGGCTTACCAGAAAACTGTGAGGGGGGATAGTCTCCTCAACTTTATTCAAGGCTAGTTGCCGAAGGCATTAAAGCTGGGTCTGGATAAAGCTACCAACTTTTCGAGGCCTAAAACTGGGCCAGGGCCCATCCTGACCATGCCCCCCCCCATGTCACTCTCACGGGCAACGCTGCACACAGTCAATTAAATTTTACTGCTTGCTCTGGCCATACCGCCCCACAGTAACACCTGTAGCAAACATCCAGATTAAAACAATACACCATTCTGCTGCAGCAAGTTCCAAATCATGACATACAGAAAGTTCATTAGAAGCAAACCTACGTTAAATTGTGTTCAGACATTCGAGCTGCATGTATTGCTCCTCCTGACAGTCCCATCCCAACCCGCTTACACTCACCTCATTTGCTGAGCAAGCTTCACTTAAGTCAGTGACTCCCACCACCACACCAGATTGTTTTCACACACTTCTCTGCAGCTAATCAGGTTCAGGTACCTTAGTTCACTGCTGCCGGTCTCTTCTATCTGGAGTCCCTCTCAGTTGCTGGCAGGAAGACGTCCACATGCACTTGTCTGCACTACTACCCAGTCTAACCTAACAGGAAGGAACATATTCCCACTGACATGCTTGCGGTGCAACATAGGCACAGGGGTTGAAGTTGCAAACTTGTCCAGCTCAAGCAGCACCACAGTGGTGCTGAAATAACTGTCACTCACGGATTACCAGTCAACAAAAAAAAGGGACAAAACTGGGACAAGTAAGCAAAAACCAGGACAAAAGTGACATTTTGCAAAACGTGTGGGGACACTGGGACATGCTGCCTAAAATAGGGACTGTCCTGGGAAAATAGGGACTGTTGGTAGCTTTAGGTCTGGAGCTCAGAGAAGTGAGCTTTGTTTGGGCCTATTGGACCTTCCCATGGTCTGCAGCAGTGCGAGACACCATGCCCCGGATGGCGCTTTTGATCACAGCAAGCCCGGGGGTCCGAGATAAAATACTGCAGCAGCTACAGAATCAGACCAGCTGAATTTTCAGGGAGTCACTATCCATCTTTTCCCCGACCTTTCGTATGCCAGCAGGATCAGGCATAAAAAGTTTGATGGGGTGAGGGCCAAGCTCCGAAGTCTAGGAGTTGCCCATTCTCTGTTGATACCAGCTCGACTCCGGGTGTACTATAGCGGACAGACATATCAGTACAGTGACCTGATTGAGGCGGGAAAGAAGGCAGAGGCCATAGCTAAAGAATTCAACTAGGCTGTGACTCATGACTCGACTGAATCGGAGGAGGAAGAGACCTGAATCGTTCTGACTGTGGACATACTTTTTCTGAAACAGGACTCTAAAAATCAGGTTTTCCTTTCTAGAGCTAGTGTTATCTTGGTTACCATATTTGTATTCTCAATGTTTTCTACTGTCAAAAATGCTAGTTTCATGACAACACGGTGATCACCGATGGTTTTAATTACTAATAAATGTATACTCATTTTGGGGTTTCTAAGTGGCAGCCACAGTGGTTTATAGACCACAGTATAAGGGAGGATTGTTAGAGGGAATCTTGATGTCCTGCTTACAGTCATGAGAAGGATTTGAGCAGCTTTTTAAGAAGATACAGTTGCTTCTTTTTTTCCATTTTTTGAAAGCAGCAAACTGTTTAAAAAACTTAAATTTGAATGTTCATTTAATGGGGCCATATCTGATGTTACACTCAACATATGTAGGGAAAAAACGCTTGGAGTAGGGAGCACATCAACACTGGTTGTTGTGCTTAACTGATTGGGGTTTCTTATCATTTCAAGAAAGGTCACCCAAAGTCTTGTTGAGTGCAGCTTATCCTGGACAATTACCTTCCATTTCTGGACATTAATTTTGAAGGAATACCCCCACATCTGAAAACAAGAGTGTATAGATTAATTTTCCTGTAAACCTTGGATGTATTGTTTTGCATGATCTGTGATTTCTTACATGAGATGTCAGTATCTTGTTTTTAAGTAAAACAATAAAATATAAGTACAAAGAAAGTATGCAGCATACATCATTCATTAAAGCAATTTGCAAATGATATGCCAGTATAGCAAAAGAAAATTTATACAAAAAAAGAAAAGAAAAATGAAAAAGCTAATGCAAATAAAAGAAGTGCTAAGTCTCCTACCAAAAGGAAGAAAGTGCGAATATCCACCATCATATCTATAAACTTCTACATAGCTACCTAATTTAGGTCCTAAAAATGGAAAGACTATTTTTCCATAATGATGTCAACTCGGCTTTAGATGAATTAATTTAATCTTGCTTGTAAACGTTCTGTAAAGTGATTGAAACAAAATTAACAATTTCCTGGTAAGACACGTTTTTGTTGCAGTACCCATGAACTTCTAGCCTGCCACAGATAATATTTCAAGGCTGCAAAAATTATTTATAATGTGCTGTTGTTGTACTTTTTCCAAGAAGAAGAAAACAGACTTAGTATTAATTCACGGAATTCCAGTGAGCCAAACAAAGGCTCCTTCCACACAGTTACCAAATGTTCCCAAAAAGTGTATGCACGGGGCAGTTCATATACAAGTGTTCCTGGGTTTCCAGGACAGCTGTACAGGTGGACCTTGGACAATACCGCTCACTAAGCTGTTTATGTTTATGGGAGTTTCTGACCACTAGGCACTCATGGTTACTAAGTCACAGTACTTCCTGTCCAAAGGGATGGGTAATTTTTTTATTAGAAAAATATCCCCATATACGTACAGGCATAATATTAAATCAGCTATGTACAGAAATCAACATGCATAACAGTTCATGTTCAGGCAGTCAAAATTTATGAAACACATAAAACAAAACACGCAAGGAAATAGTTAAATACAAGTGATGCAATCAAAGAAAAAAGGAAGAACATGTAGTGTGCGTACTCCAAAAGAGTAAGGGGACTTTTATTAAAAGAAATATAGAACAAAATACCAAAAAAAAAAAAATCTCACAGATTGAAATGAAATCATGTGCATTCACTAATACAGCCAAAAGTTCCCCTGCATGTCTCTAATCCTCAGCAACCCCCAACACATTAAGCGCAAAAAAATAAAAAAAAATAAAAAAAAATAAACTGTCCCCCCTGAAAAGCTGCAAGTCTGCGGGTCGCGAGGGCCGCACCGAAGCCCTCCCCAAGCTGTGTGAGAGATTGTCCCCCCTGAAAAGCTGCAGGTCTGCGGGTCACGAGGGCTGCACCGAAGCCCTCCCCGAGCTGTGTGAGAGATTGTCCCCCCCTGAAAAGGTACGAGGATGGCGGGCGTTTTTGCTCTGTCCCAGTGGTGGAATTTTAAAATAGTTTTGGCGCCAAGAGCAGACTCCAACAGCAACTTGATGAAATACAGACTCCTCTATGCTCTTCTATGCTGATGTTATAATTAGCCCTACTGAATTTATTATGTAGAGAAACTGGAGTGAATTCCAGATTGTCTTGTTGTTGATATCGACGAACTACATTAATTTAGAGAAACCCGAGTGTTTCTGTAACTGTATTGTTTTAGAGAAACCCGAGTGAAATGCAGACTGTCTTGCAGGCTGAGCAGCATTCAGCTCGGTAGCTCTCCCTCCCCCAGTACCTCCCCCTTACATACCTGTCCCTATTTTTTTTTTTTTTTATGTAATGCTTTTTGCCACCTGCTGCGGCACACTACCAGCTTGGGGCATCCAGCCGCTGGCTCCACCCACCCGGAGAACTGGGTAGCTCAGACTGCACCCAGGAGGATCTGGGATGGCTGTCTTGCCATCCCGCTGGAGGGCTCCCCCTCTGCCTCAGCCAGCCAGGACAGCCCCAGACCCTCTCCAACAGGATTCTGCCAAAGTCCTCCAGGCAGCTCGGAGCATGGCCATCAAGCTGCATGGTCATGCCCAGCCATTTTCCTCCGATTGGTCCCCTGGAACACGGACGTGCAATGACATCCGTGCACAGCGTGACGACATCCGCCGCATTCCCCCTCCAGATTGCCAGCACTTGTAGTGCCCCCGGGTGTCCTCAGGAGCTGCTATAGCGTGGCGAGATTCCCCAACCCACCCCAGGACTGGGAAAGCAGTCTACGGACACTCAATCCCAGTCCTCCCTTGCCGACCCCCGACAGCCCGGGCTCATTCCCGAATGCGGGTCGCCGTCATGGTGCAAGGTGTGGCATCCAGCACCTCAACCCTCAGCACCACCAGGTCGGTCATACCTGTCCCTATTTAATTTAATTTCTGTCTTCTCCTCTCTCCACAGCTGCAGGTCTGCGGGTCGCGAGGGCTGCACCAAAGCCCTCCCCGAGCTGTGTGAGAGATTGTCCCCCCTGAAAAGCTGCAGGTCTGTGGGTCGTGAGGGCTGCACCGAAGCCCTCCTGAAGCTGTGTGAGAGATTGTCCCCCCTGAAAAGCTGCAGGTCTGCGGGTCGCGAGGGCTGCACCGAAGCCCTCCCCAGCCTGTGTGTGAGAGATTGTCCCCACTGAAAAGCTGCAGGTCTGCGGGTCGCGAGGGCTGCACCGAAGCCCTTCCTGAGCTGTGTGAGAGATTGTCCCCCCTGAAAAGCTGCAGGTCTGTGGGTCGTGAGGGCTGCACCGAAACCCTCTCCGAGCTGTGTGAAAGATTGTCCCCCCTGAAAAACTGCAGGTCTGTGGGTTGTGAGGGCTGCATCGAAGCCCTCCCCGAGCTGTGTGAGAGATAGTCCCCCCGAAAAGGTATGAGGATGGCAGGCGTTTTTAAAATAGTTTTGGCGCCAAGAGCAGACTCCGATAGCAACTTGATGAAATATGGACTCCTCTATGCCCTTCTATGCTGATGTTATAATTAGCCCTACTGAATTTATGTAGAGAAACCGGAGTGAATTCCAGATTGTCTTGTTGTTAATATAGCCGAACTGCATTTATTTAGAGAAACCCGAGTGATTCTGTAACTGTATTGATTTAGAGAAACCTGAGTGAAATGCAGACTGTCTTACAGGCTGAGCGGCATCCAACTCAGTAGCTCTCCCTCCCCCAGTACCTCCCCCTTACATACCTGTCCCTATTTAATTTAATTTCTGTCTTCTCCTCTCTCCACAGCTGCAGGTCTGCGGGTCGTGAGGGCTGCACTGAAGCCCTCCCCGAGCTGTGTGAGAGATTTTCCCCCCCTGAAAAGGTATGAAGACGGCCGGCGTTCTTGCTCTGTCCCAGTGGTGGAACCCTGCTGCCGGCTGTAAGATTTATAGGGCTGGCTGATCACGTGTTGAGGTACAAGGAAGGCAGGCGTTTTTGCTCTGTCCCAGTGGTGGAACCTTGCTGCCGGCTGTCAGACTTATAGGGCTGGCTGATCACGTGTTGTGTTTTTTTAAACTTTCCCATTAGCAGGTTATCTCCCTTCGCCACCAGAGGTCCCCCTGTCACTCCTGCACAGGAATCTTAGTCCCTAGCTGATTGCAAAGCTAAAACACATTAAAGCACACTAGTTAAGGGAACACTCTTTTAATCTACTGCCAGACCACACTTTGGGGAAAATAAAGGACCTTTCCTGATTGATTCTAACCCCCATATAAATATCCCAGATTAGTGCATGCAGATCAGCAGTCTGTTCCGATAACTCCTTACAGTGTACTTATTTAAGTCAGCAAAAACAAAGCTGAACTCAATAGTCATAAAATGAAGCAGGGAATAATATTTATGGCCCTATATATCCTGATAGTCCTTGGCTCTGATCCAGTATTTAATCAGATAAGCCAAGACCTTGGGCATGATAGAGAATGGTCGCGCTCAAGGAGGACTTTGGTAACTCCCTTGGATTCACTCTGCTACCCCTTAATATATCTTCAAGGTCTTCAGAGACATGGTAACCTGTATAAACTCACGGCATATATCAATGCCCTACATTGCAGAAAATGCCCCACAATGCCCCAAGCTCTTCCCAGCTTGCTCCACTTGCTAAAATTACTGCCAGCAGGAGACGTTGAGGAAAACCCTGGCCCAACAGTAGCCAATATCCAGGTTACCACCTCTAATATTCATGCATGGAATAGCCATAAAGGGCTAAAGCTGACGCATATAAATATCAATAGTCTTAGGCCCAAAATACATGAGCTGCAAGCCTCTATGCACCAGGTGTCATTGCTATTACAGAGACGTGGCTTAAACCCCACATAAACGACCATGAAATTGGTCTACTTGGATATCAGTCCTTCAGAAAAGATAGACCAAAAAAGAAAGGTGGAGGGGTCGTGATCTATGTAAAATCCATCCTTAATGCCATACCTATTCCGATAATAGTCCCTACCCACTCAGACTGTGAAGCCCTATTTATAAAATTACTACTAGGAGGTACCAAACCACTACTAGTTGGGGCGGTTTACAACCCTCCCAAATCGGCCACTGAATCACTGAAATCTCTATTAAACACTATCCCTACCCTACCCAGGGCTGAAAAAGTAATTCTGGGGGATTTCAATATTCACTGGGGGACCAACACCAGGGGATGAAATAAAAAGCTCACTACAAGATGGGGAACTCACCCAACTAATTCAGGAACCAACTAGACTAAATATAAAAACTGGCAAACATACCACTCTCGACTGGATCCTGGCCACAAACTCAGATACATTCAAAATGGTCGGCACCTTTGCTGACTCCTTAAGTGATCACTCCCCCACGTTTGGGATATGGAAGAATGGCTTCCCTATCCTTCCACCCCATATTTTCTGGACCAAGGATTACTCTAATTTTGATCCTAGTTCCTTTCTCAGAACCCTTACTGATGTCAACTGGCAGCAAATAAAACTAGCACCTAACCTGGACACTGCTGTTGAGTTTTTCAACAATAACTTCTTGTCCGCTAACAAACATGCCCCAAGAAAAAAGATTAGAGTCAAAGGACAGGAAGCCATGTGGCTCACATGAGACCTGAGGAAACTCATGAGATATAGAGACAGGGCTTGGAGTACATATAAATCCTCAGATCAAATCACCGACTGGCAGAAGTATAGAGAACTCAGGAATAGATGTAAAGCAGAGTTAAAAAAAAGCCAAAAGGAAACACCTCAGACATATCCAAGAAAAGAATCTATCAAACCCTAAAACATTCTGGGCTCAAATTAATGCCCTTATCAAGGGGAACAATAAACCCAAAGGGGGGGGATATTATAGCAAATGGTACCCAATACTCAACCCCAGTCGAGGTGGCCAAAGCGTTCAATAAGTTCTTTACTGAACTAGATGCCTTCAAAACCCCCTGCCCTGGCCCAGTCACACCACAAGTTCCCAATAAAAGCTGTCACAACATTCTAGACTTCCACTTTAAATTAGTTTCCAGTTTAGAAGTCCGGAAACTATTACAGGGGATTAAACCCCATGGAACAGCAGGCTACAACGGGTGGGAACCCAGACTAATCAGTATTGCCGCCCCAGTTATTGCAACCCCAATCTCGTGGCTAATCAACCAATCGCTCATTGAGGGAAAAGTCCTCTCCCTCTGGAAAGTGGCCCTGGTTACCCCCATCCGCCATCCACAAAGGTGATGCCAGAGAGTCAGTGGAAAACTACCGCCCAATATCCTTACTCTCAACACTAAGTAAAGTGCTGGAGAGAGTGGTGTAGTCCCAGGTCATGGATTATGTGGAGAGACATAATATCTTCTCCGTGGCCCAACACGGCTTCAGAAAGAACCATGGTACAGACACTGCCCTGCTTAACCTTACCACTGATATATTCTCTGCCCCTGATAAGGGACTGCTCCGAGTGCAATTATATTGATCTCACCAAAGCATTCGATCTGGTAAATCACCAACTACTCCTGGCCAGACTGACACAGATCGGTCTTGACTCTCTAGCAGTACAATGGTTTAATGATTATCTCCTGGATAGGTCCCAATTAGTTAAATGGCAGGATACCATATCTGACAAGATTGGAATAAGAGATGGTGTCCCTCAGGAATCTATCCTGGGACCACTGCTATTCTCTCTCTATTTATTAATAATCTGCCAGCCTTCTGCAAAGACACAGAGGTCATCCTCTATGCAGATGACATTGTTATCTACAGGTCAATGGAGGATCCTGATGAACTCAGTAGAATGCTATCCAAAGACCTACGGTTCCTGGAAGAATGGCTGTCCAGAAATAAACTTCTACCGAACAGCAAAAAAAACAAAGGGATTCTGTTCAGGCCTAAAAACCTTAGACCTAATAGATCAAATACACTAAACCTCTCTCTCTGTTGTCCAGGGAAAAGGTGGTGGTAGCTGATTCACTAACATACCTAGGTCTCACCATAGACCAGGAACTCAACTTCAAGGCCCACATAGATCAACTATCTAAAACACTGAACCAAAGGATTGGTCTCCTGTACCGACTCAGCCCCTACCTTACCCTGGGGTCACGTGCCAAGATTGCCCTTGGTACCCTGCTACCCAAACTACTCTACAGCTCCCCTGTGCTCCTCTCTGTTAAACACACTGAGATTAGTAAATTTAGGACCCTGTACAACAGGATCGGCAAATTTGCTGTAGGGGCACCCCAAAGCGAACACCACTGTCATGTCCTGCAAACCCTAAACTGGCCCACCCTGGAAGGTAGACTACATTATCCATCTTTATGCCTAGCCTATAAACTCAGACTGACTACTGCTCTGCCTAGTCTGGCAGAGTTACTACAATCTAAAATGAATAGCAGGACATTAAGGTCCTCAAACAGACAGCTCTTCAAGGTTCCCCGGACACAGTCCTCTTAAGGGGCAGGTCCTTCTCATCCCTCATTCCTCCCTTATGGAACATGCTTCCACCTAAACGCCAAGAATGTGAATCACTCGGGGGCTTCAAAAAGAAACTTAAAACATACTTGCTGGAATTAAACCAATGCACTTGTACTCGTTGAATTTCACCTTTGATCCTGTTGTTTGCATGATTTCTGAGTATGATTGATGACCTTACCTAATGTGTACGACAAGAACTAATAATAGTCCCCTTTATGTAGTTTGTCCATCAAATGTTTGCCTCCTTTCATGAACTGTAAATAACTGTATGTTGATGAATCTAATGTAAAAGTTATATCCTGTTGTACTATGTGTAATTAATCCCGGGTCGCCCCAGAAAAAGGGACTATTACTGGTCTCAGTGTGCCTACCCGGTTACCAAAATTTTGAATAAATAAATAAAATAAAAGATGAAACCATGCTCCATATCTGAAAAAACAAATATAGACCAAGAAAGTAAGAAACAGTTCAACAATTTTTTTTCAGTTATCATGCTGAATCAAGAATTAAATATCTTGACTGCATTACAACCAATCAATGCATTTTCAATATGAAAACAGAAGGTGTACTTCCAAGGTCAATTGTTCTTTCTAGTATACCTCTCTTATAACTGATGTTATCATCCCAGCTATAGTAGGATACACGGACTGGAGTTTCTGCATCACATATTGACACCGCGCATGCCACAAATAAAATTTAAGGCAGGCAAGGATTACTGTCTGTGTGCTTTTGCTTTATTTCTTTCACTGAACAGATACCCTCAATACTAAATTCTCATAAATTACACATTCCAACCACGAACACTTCCATCGTATTGCCAGGAAATGCAAAAATCCTGCCATGAAGAGACAGTCCAGCAAAAATGTTTCAGTGTTTCTTCAATCATATTACACTCTTGCCTAGGACACATTCGTTCATAGATACTTTTGTATTTTAAATTATCTTTTACACCTAATCTCCCATAACTACTTAACCAAAGTATATCCCACATTTTTAGTAGGGACCCTCTTATCATTTAACTGTGCAAGAACTCATACTACTTATGCAGGTGAGCACCTGGGAAATAGAGGCTCCTACAGATGAATCTGTGCCATTATTGAATTATGTCATTGTTTTCTGTTTAATGTAAGTACCATCTGTTCTGAAATCTTCCAACTAAATAATTTTCTTAACAGCTGGGATGACTTAGGAATATACCGTAAAAGATTGCACATTTCCCGGAGAAACTGTAAAAAAAGTTCCCCATACCATACTGAAACCATGCATGCCATAATTTAGAGATAGGAAGCAATCCCATTTTAACTGTGCCTGTAAAAAATTAAAAAATGAAAGAAAACTAAAGTATCCGCCATATTAAGGCCTCCCTTCATTTTTGACAAATAAATAAAATCTCTCTTAATCGGGTTCAGCCTGCTTCCCCCACAACATTTGGAAAACACACTCATTAACTTAGTTTCCACGAGGGCCTGTTGGATAAACTGGGAGAAATGGGGGTGGGGAACCAGATGATCAGATGGATAGACAATTGGCTCCAGGACCGGACCCAGAGGATCGTAGTTGGCGGGATAGTCTCATCCCCAAGGAGGGTCATTAGTGGGGTCCCACAGGGATCAGTTCTTGGGCCTCTCCTGTTCAACGCCTACATCTCTGACATAAGGACTGGTATCAGGAGTGAGATGAGTCTCTTTGCGGATGACTCAAAACTGGGGACGGTGGTGTATGGGGAGGAGGGGAGGGTGGCCCTACAGGGGGACCTGGAGGCTCTGGAAAGATGGTCTAGAAAGTGGAAGCTGAGGTTCAATGCAGGGAAATGCAAGGTACTGCACCTGGGGGCCAGAAACCCGGGCCAAGTGTACACCCTGGGGGGGGATTGCTACAAGTCTCAATGGCTGAGAGGGACCTGGGGGTGGTGGCGGATGTCAAGATGAATGACTCAGAGACTTGTAAGAGGGCAGCAGCCAAGGCCAACAGGATACTGGGATGCATTGCTAGGGGGAATCACCTCCAGAAGGAGGAAAGTGATACTTCCTCTGTATAACTGCTTGGTGAGGCCACACCTCGAGTACTGCGTGCAGTTTTGGAGGCCACACTTAAAGAGGGACATTAAACTCCTGGAGAGGGTCCAGAGGAGGGCAACCAAAATGATTTGGGACTTGGGGGACAGGACCTATGGGGAGAGGCTCAAAGAGCTAAATAGGTACACATTGGAAGAGAGAAGGGACCGGGGGAACATGATAGAGGTCTGCAGGTGCATGAAGGGGGTAAATAGGGGAGGAACAGTCAGGGTGCTTTGAAGGAAGGAGGAGGGGCAACTAGAGGGCATGGGTGGAAGCTGGATGGGGGAAGATTCAGGGGAGAAAGGAGGAGGTGCTACTTCACTGAGAGGGTGGTGGAGCCATGGAATGCGCTGCCCAGGGGGCTGGTGGAGGCAGAGACAGTGGAGGGGTTCAGGAGGGGGTGGGACAGGTACAGGGGAAGGGTTCTGGAAGCAAAATCCAGTGCAGCGAGAATATCCGGAACTGGGAAGGGAGAAGCCAGAGAAGGCGAGGGGGGCAGCAAGGTCAGCTCCTAGGGTGGGGACTGACCAAACGAGCAGACACGAAAGACCGTTAGGCCTATTCTGCTGGCATTTTAGTATGTTAGCTTGTGGGGCAGGATAAACATAACTTAAATAAGTAAAAATAGGTATAAGAATTTTTTATTACCCTTTTTTGTTTCATAAGTCTCCAATTTTTCCATATTATTACTTCGGACATGCAATAACTCCAATTTGTCATTCCAATTAAGCATTGGAAGATCTCCTGTACCAAACGTAATACCGAACACTTTAATTGGAGCATCCGACATGTTAATTTCAGCCACCATAGCGGCATTATATGTCTGATCACCCAACTTAAGGCCTACACTTTTTGAAACATTTAACTTTGCTTCTGACACTTTCCCATAAACATTCAGGATTTGTAATGCTTGCTGTCTCACAGAGTCAACATCTGCCACATAAAGGCACACATTGTCTGCATTTGCAGTCATTTTAATCTGCATAGATAAACTAGGATGAGAAATACCAGTTATTCTCTGGTCAGAAAGAATTTTTCTTGTTTGAGGGCCAGCGAGAAAACATATAGTAGGGGACCTAAAGGGCATCCCTGTCTGACTCCAACTAAAATAGGAATCGCATTCCCAAGAAACCCATTTAGAAGCGGGCAAACAGTAAGCAGGAGAATATAATAACTTAATCCAAGCTATAAAAGTATCCGGTATCCCATAATATATTAGAACTTGGAATAGGTATGTATGGGAAACCTTGTCAAAAGCTTTTTGCAAATCAAGACTGAAAGACAAAAACTCTTGCTAAATGCATTGTATCTCGCAAAACAAAAAGGTTTTCCTGAATAGACCCATTTGGTATGGAGCAGGTTTGTACAGGGTGTATCAAATCTTGTGCCACATTCTGTAGGCACAAACATAAACGTTTGGAAAGAATTTTGAAATCTGAATTTAGGAAGTTTATGTTTCCAGTTTTGCTATAAAGTTGCATCCCCTTTTTATATAAGAATATCAAAAGAGCTTTACCAAAGGTAGCAAAAGACATAAGCATATCTCACATATATTGAAAACTTGTAAAAAAAAATCCCAGCTATAACATCAACATAGCCTTGTAGAATTCATTTGGGATTCCATCTATCCCAGGTGAGGAGCCCAGATTTAACCCCTTAATAACCTGAACTATTTCAAGTTAAAGTTGCTGTGATGCAGTAACAGAAGGTGTTCCGACATCTCCTAATGTTCTTACATCTCATTCCACCTCCATACTGGTACCAAAGGTATCCTTAAGAAACCTCTCTAATATGACTAACATGCTTGCAGTATCATTGACAATATTACCTGTAGGGTCAGGTAAATCAGTAAAAAGTGTGTGTTCAACTCTATATTTAAAAGCTGCATAAGGATCTCCAAAAGGTTTTTTTTTTTTTGGTACCGTATCTTTGTTCCATGTACAGTGAGTCAGTCTTTTTTATTTTGATAATTCAACATTTCACCTTTGATTGCATCAGTTTGGGGCTTATATGATTTTTTCCCCCAAAACCATCTTAGATAACAGAGAACATAGATTATCACTGGATTTCAAATACTGAAAATATTCTGTTTGTCCCTTCTTTTTGCCCATCTTTTGAAAAAGTTCTGTAACATCCATTTTAGAATCCTCTCACCATAATACCAGATCCCCATAATAGTCAAAGACTGAGAGCCTGGCTACCTATAGTATGATTACCTCTTCCTGTACCTGTGGTTGACTAAGTGTGGACATATTTAACCTCTACCACCCTGCATACTTACCTTGCGGAGCTTCACTACACTGTAAGTGACTAAGGCTAAGTGGTCTGAAAATTCCACAGGGGTTAAGGAAAATGAAATTATCCTAATAGAAGATGATGCAAAAAAATAATCTTTATCGAGTTAGTGTTTCTAAAATAAGTGGCCCCTCCTTTGGGATGGAGTAGTCTACATACGTCTATCAGGCAGGCTGTGGTTATTATTTTTTTAAGACAAATATGTCACAATACACCTTCTTCCTAGTTGTCTTCTTATCTAAACTATCCAGTTGTAAACTGCTGTCTCCCCCTAGAAGTACGAATTTACTTGTATGTAAGTAAGAGGTGATCATCTCCAAGAGTTCAGTTCTCCCTCTCTGTTGCTGTGGGGCATATACATTGATCAGTCTAGCCTGTGAATTACCATATTTGCTATTAACAATGCTGTAGGTCTTCTGTGTTTGGAATATGTTGTTCCCCTGGTCCTCCCTGAAAAAGGGACTTGTTTGCCTCAGCGGGCTCACCCGGGCATCAAAATTCAAAATAAATAAATAAAAATATACAATGTCAAGAACCAAGACCCTATCTGGGCACAAATTCAGTAATTTGGAACCCCTAAATTTGACCCTTTAAAGAAAATATCCACCCCATCTTCATCAGTTAAGGGGAAAACTGAGTTTCCTGTAAAAAAAAAAAAATAATAATAATATCACTATTAGGTGGTGTAACTATGAGAAAAAAAAACAATATCCCTTTTTTGAATTTTTTATATTGCACACATTAAGGGATACTATTTTCAAGGAGCCCAGAGTGAGGTGTGATGAGAAAGGGCATTCTTACAGTAGTAGCGCTGAACTGGTCAAGCAATTTTGTGAGATTCCCTATTTATCCGTCACAAAATTTAGGGAAAACAAATCCTCTAAAATTCTTTTTGTTATACCCATAGAAAGGTCAATTTCTATTGCAGTACTTAAGTGCCATCTGGTAGATTTTCAACTACACTATCAGATGAGGGCACCCTTTCCGGGTAGCAATAAACACACTAACAAACAAAATAAAATCCCTGACAAAAGGTTTCACAATTCTCAATAGGGATTTTTTAAAATCCTTAAAAATCCCTTGACTAATTCGGCGCTACTCCTGTAAGTAGTTTTTCTCAGGTCATACCCTTCTTAGCTGCTTTCCCCTTCTGCTTCCATGGTTTACTGATAGTTGCCCTACTGTCCTCCTCAGTTTCACAAGAATGAAGATGCCTGGGAGATCTAAGATGAACATAGGTACTGGAAACATCCAAGTCTAAGTCTCCGGCATCCGAGTCTCCCCATCCTTTCTGAGATTCTAGAACTTTATATTCATTCTCCAGTGGGATATCCTGCAGCTGTGATTGCTGCACAGATGCCCTTGTTCACCGTCAGACCACCTGGCAGAGGGGGCACAGGGTACACCACATCAGCTGTGCTGCCAGGTGAAAGAGTTCCAGCAGGATGTCCTTACTTCGTTTGTTGTGAAATTGTAGCAGGGTCAGGTAATATAGTGTCTAAAGCAGGGCCAGGAGGTGTTTAGGGTATACCTTGGGTCCGAGGTACGTTTAAACCTGTATTCTCTGGAACTGTCTCTGGAGAACTACTCGAGGCAGCACTAGGGTCTGCCTCAAGGGCCCATGATGTGATTTCTTAGGCAAAATATCTTGATCTAACCCATCTGATCTGTTTCTTGTAGCCCAGTGACAGTTTTGAGAAGTATGGCTTTGCCCCTCCCCCCCAACAGATTATATTTAAAGATATTTCTACAGGCTATACCAATATGCCCAAATCCTCCCATATACGCCACACCTAAGTTGATCACAGGTGCTACTTAGATGGGTTTTCGCACTACACTTGAAACATGCTTTAGGCTGTCCTGTGTAGAAGCAGACTCTTCAATCTCTTCCTAAAAAAAGAACTATTTGGGAGATGCTCAATGCCCAAATTATTTTGTTTCAGACACACTTTAAACCTCCAGCTGCCCGCCCAGATATTCTCACTGTCTATAATGAGATGAGGTGGGCCCAATACATCACAGCGTTAAGCTAGCAATCAATGTCATTAACATGAACCACTTCATTTCTAAATAAATATGGTGTTTGGTTTGTTTTGTGAGGGGTTTTGTCAAGGGCAGAGCTGCAAAAGGAACTCAAAGCAGGAAGAATTTCAGTTGCTGATACTTACTGTAGATTGTACTGTAACTGGTATGTTTGTACTACCCTAATGTAGCCTCCCGGGTCATACCTGAAAATGGGCATTTAATTGCCTAGTGTGCTTACCTGGTCAGTAAAGACTAATAATTATAATAATCTCTCGAGTGTCTGAGGAGCCCTAAAACTAACACCAAACACATGGAAACATAGACAATGACAGCAGAAAAAAAACAGAGGTCTATCCATTCTGCCCAAGTTCCCTATAATCCCTGGAACCCACTGTTCCTCCAGGGTACTAACCCTTCCTGTCATCTCTCTGTTCTCCTCCCTGGTCCTGTCAACCCCCCCCCCAGTAACCACTGTTCCCTTTGTTATGTCCCAGCCCTGCTTTAATCCCCTGACTGCAGTTCACACCCACCACCTCAGCTGACAGGACTGTTCCAAGGTTCCTTTACATCTTCCCCAGAGGCGTGTATTAAAGCATGGATTTCTGAGGCAAAAAAAAAAAATCATGGACTCTTTTAAAAGCTTCCTGGCCATGGAGACCCTATAAGGGTCTTCTTCCATGCCTCCTCTATATCTGAGTCTCATGGCATTTCTCCCTAGGGCAGATTTTAGCCTATGTCAAGAAAGTTCAGCAACATGGGGGCCTGCACTGTTTCTGCATGAACTGGAAGTTGAGGGGCCAGGCTTAGATGCTGGAGTAGAGTCACTGTGCCATTGTTCAGATTCCAAGGGTCCAACAGCTTCAGGTTCCCCCATTGCAGTATCTTGTATAGGTGCCTGTGATTGCATAGCTTGGTCAGGGAGCTCCCCCCATCTCAGTACCCCGTTCAACACATGTGCTTGCCTCCACTACCCCAGTGTCTGTCTCCAATAATACTCTTAATGGGGTAGTCCCTCAAGTATTATCATTATTTATTACTGTAGTGGGCTCCTGTATCAAAAGAAAGTCATACTTATAAAAGTACACGAACACTTCACCCAGATTCAGTAATATTCATTGCTGGCACACCTGCATCATTTCTGAAGCTTTATTATTCTTTTCCGCCATTTTCCTCTGCAACTCCTGTTGCGAGGTTGTCATCTGGGGTTACCGTGTGTTCCGAAGTGTCGGCTGAGGAAAATCCTGGTGCTCCTGAAGACACCATGTTCTCCTAGGACTTTTGGCTATCTAGTGTTGGATCCCAAGCTGGATCAGGCACCCAAACACCAGCTGCATCTTTAATCCATCCTGCTCTCAGCAGGGTGATCTCAGGAGTCCAGGACATAGATGCAGCAGTTTTGTCTGGAACGCTAAAAGCTGCCACCAGACACCAGTGAGCTGTCATTGACTCACTCTTTTGATTTTTGCTGCTCAGCTGTTTGTCAGTTGCGACTTTATTCATGTCATGTGTCTCTTGTTGCAACTTAGTACTGCCACATCTACTTTGTGATGGCTGTGGTTGTGTATGATTCGTCAAGCTTGCTTTCTGTTCTTTATACCTGTCCTCATCCTCAGCCATTAGTTGAAAAAGATATGTTTTTTTGTTCCTTAAATGCTCTAACAGCTGTATGGACAGTGAGGCTTAGGTATGCACTCCCTCATGTGAGGAGGACCACCTCAGGAATGATATGGGAGAACACTAGATACACATAAAGACTGGGAGATCTGGGGCCACTTTTCCATATTTAAGGTGGAATCTCTGGAGAAATTTGTGTCCTCTCCACCAGGGTTCAGGTTTGTGGCTCCCCAAGACATATTACTTGAAATACCAGGTTTCTATAGTATGCTCTCTTTCTTAATGTATTAAGATACTTTCGAATGGAAATTGTTGCTTCAAGATGGTGATGTCCCCCAGTGCTGGGTTGGGAGGCATATGTCACCCTACAGTTTATATTAAAGTTTAAACATTCCTATTGACTTGGAAGTTTTCTGTACCTCCTTGACTGACTGGATTGACTTACAGTATATGCACAAAAGTTTGTTAATAAACAGATATTTACAAAAAAAAAAAGATATTATTTTCCTCACTTTCATTTCCGTCTCCAATTGCAGTTCTGCTGCTTGAATAGGTGCTGTATTAGTAACATGAGTCTGTATTCTCTCACCCATGTCTTTCTCCTGAACCTGGGGGGGGTCATAGTATCTCCTTCAGCTGACACTGCTGAAAAGGTAGCATCCCCTGAATTACCAGCAGCCAGAGTCAAGGACATAATCCCGGGTGCTATAAGCTCTCTGTCCTCCTCCTCCACTCCTCTGGCATCCTCCTTCTTGGAAACAAGGGCCAACAGCGCCCCCTTCCAAGAGAAGGGGTATTTTTATTAAAGGATAGATAATACATGCATCTTAAAAATTCAGATACATAGTACTTCACAAACTGATCATTAAAATTCCTAAGAATCCAGTATTGTTAAAAATTCTTCCCACAGATTTTTTTATTTGATAATGTAAAGTAGACACTTCAGGCTCGATTCTCATAGGTTGACACGGGGCTTGCACAAGCCCTCCATCAAACCCTGCCCCAATCACACTGGTGCACCTTGTGCCCTATTCTGAAAGGTTGCTTGCACTTACGATACTTCACCCTTTTTATGGAGGCTTGCAACAAATATTTGGTGCAAACCCGGTAAAAAGGTCCATGAAGCTAGACCAGCGAAAGCTGGTCTAGCCTCGCAGCATGTAACACATAGGGGTCCAGGGGATTGAGAATTCCGATTGCCGGCCATGGACTGCAAGCTCCTTGTGCCATGTGTTTAGCATACCCTGGGCTTGCAGCTGTCTACAGTGTTCGATAATCAAGCCCTTCCTGTAAATAAACAGACTCGAACCCTTCATGTAAATAAACAGACTCGAACCCTTCATGTAAATAAACAGAATTGTGCCCTTCATGTAAATAATCTAAATCATGCCCTTCATGTAAATAAACAGAATCATGCCCTTCATGTAAATAATCTAAATCATGTCCTTCATGTAAACAATCAGAATCATGCCCTTCATGTAAATAAACAGAATCGTGCCCTTCATGTAAATAAACAGAATTGAGCCCTTCATGTAAATAAACAGACTCGAACCCTTCATGTAAATAAACAGAATTGTGCATTTCATGTAAATAAACAGAATCAAGCCCTTCATGTAAATAAACAGAATTGAGCCCTCCATGTAAATAAACAGACTCGAACCCTTCATGTAAATAAACAGAATCGTGCATAACAGAATCAAGCCCTTCATGTAAATAAACAGAATCGTGCTCTTCTTGTAAATAAATAGAATTGAGCTCTTCATGTAAATAAACAGAATAATGCCCTTCATGTAAATAAACAGAATTGTGCACTTCATGTAAACAAACAGAATCGAGCCCTTCATGTAAATACAGAGACTCGAACCCTTCATGTAAATAAATAGAATCAAACCCTTCATGTAAACAGAATTGAGCCCATCATGTAAATAAACAGAATCAAACCCTTCCTATAAATACACAGAATCAAACCCTATGTGTAAATAGAATCGAGCCCTTTGTGTAAACAAACAGAATTGAGCCCTTCATGTAAATAAACAGAATCGAACCCTTCATATAAATAAACAGAACTGAGCCTTTCATGTAAATAAACAGTTCATAAACATTTTTGAATCGTTGCTATCAGTGCTTGTGAAGTTATTTGTTTTTGCTGCAGTGTCAATGCACGTCTTGCCTGCCGTAGATAATATTTACAGGCAGTAAAACATAACTGTATTGTACCTTTTGTGGTACTTATGCCTCTTTTGGATATAAACCTAAGACTACAATTTTATAGCTCACAGCAGCAAATAATGTGTCCTTCCATTCTCTAGTAAGGTGATTCCAAAAATTAACACTAAAACGACACTCGATTAGAAAGTGGTTTCAAGTCTCTAAGATACCAATACCTTCTCTTCTGGGACATTCACTTTCTTTTATTGCTTTATGCTTTAAAGAGTCTTTAACAGCAAGTTTCCCATGAAAGCGTAACCATACGGTGTCCCACATAAAATTAGGTGTCCTTTTACTGACCAACTGTCATGCAGGTGGGCATTCTTTAATCACTAATAAGGGTAACAAATTCTGCTCTACTGTATGACTATATAAACTTTTCCTTCATTTTGCAAGAGTAGTGGAATTTCCCTGGTGACCTGGCCAAACTTCCCTCATTCACTAACAGCTTAATTTCATTAAATGTCAGTCTGCATCTGCATCCCCCCACCCCACCCCCGACAAGACTGAAATTAGGCAGAATTGCCTAGCTCTCCCTTTCCCAGGTAACAAAAACTAAATAAATAAATAAAAGTTGCAAAAGCTTACCTTTATCAATACAGCCAGTGCATTAATCACTAGATCATATGCAAGTGAATTCTTGCTTTGAAAAGCTTGGGTCTTCCTGGAATATAAATTTACAGAAACTACAGTATATCGGTTATCAACCCTTTCCAAAATCCGCACTGATTTCTGATGTACAAAATGTTAATGCCTGAGGCTGACTCTGTGACACCATAAAATATGTTTGAACTTTTTCTTTCAATTCAAATCGCAGTTGGACTCTACTATTGCAAGAGAATAGCAGGCCCTCAGACTTTTTCTGTTTATTAAGCTGTGGGGTTGCTGTTGTGGGCGAACAGCATATACTTTCAGGATAATTGCAGCGAGAATGCATTTTTATCATATTCTCTCTCTCTGACTCAGTTTGAAACTCTAATATTATCTAATTTCACTGGTTTAGCAGTTCTGTAGTCTGACTTTGTAGAGAGCCGTAGCTGGCAGGAGAAGGCTGGGCCTCATTTTGCTCAGAAACCATGGGCATTTGCTATATTTAAATTTAGTTTGGACTTGTTTCATTACCTGCCCGAAAGCATTTTATAATAGTTGATTTGTGCTGGTGGCATTTTCCATCTTGGATGTGTGAATGAGTTTTTTTAGCATAAAATAGGGATACTATTTTATTGTAAAAGTGTGTGTGTTGGTGCAAGTGCGGTTTTGCAGAGTTGGGTGGTTTTTGGGTGGGGGGGTTGTTTGACAGTATTGTAATGAAAATGGGTAGGTCAGAGAGTGGTTCCATCATTTCTTACTTCCCTGAGCAGCTACGTCTACTGTGTCCTTCTGGGGAGAGCCAGTGTATCCTACCGGCAGCAGTTATTAACCAGTGCAGGGGATTGGGCGTCATTTGGGGGGGTGGACCCAGGTGTTGGCTTGCTCAGTGGGGAGAAAGGAAAGAGGGTGTGATTGGGAGTGTAAGGTCCAGAAGGCACCATGGGCATAGACTGGCCTATGACAGAGATCCTTCCGGTCTGGTGCCAACCCCAAGGGCAGTCCAGATTACAGCAGAACAGGTGGTAAGAGGGACAGCTGTTCCTGCGCCTCCCTTCAGGCAGTTCTGTGTAATGCTAGATCCCTGAGGAATAAAACTGCAGTAATTGAGGCATTCTGCAGTGTACCCGGTATATATTACAGACATCTGGTTGGGTGATGACTCCAACCTTGTGTTAGAGGCATTTATTCCTCCTGGTTACTCTGTGGAGCATTGTATGAGGTGGGGGATGGGGTGGCCATCTGTGTTAGCTCCACTTTGGGTCTGATGGCATACCCCACAGTAGATAACATTTCATCTGAATGTGTGACTGTTAAAGGGGGTCTGGGTACAGGTTGCAGAATCATCCTCAAGTACCGTCCACTGGGGCAGGGGGGTGAATTCTTGCAGGAACTGGAGAGCTTCCTGGCTGACCTGCTGGTGGATTTGACCAGCCTGTTAGTGCTGGGCCATTTTTTTATATATATATATATATGTGTGTTTTTCCTCCAGGAGCCCTGGCAGGGGGCTGTTGTTCTCCTCACGGAGGAACTCACGTCTCTGGTCCCATGTGTCCTTGCTCTTGCTGACCCCAGAAATTCCCCTGCAGATTGTCCCCAGTGGCAGGGCCAGGGAGGAGGGCACCAGCTTCCCATCCTCCCCAAGACCCAATCCAGACTCGGGATCAGCCCTCGAGGATGTGGGGCCATCATGGAACCCTGCTAGGCTCTTTTTTCCATTTTCTCCCATGCCCCCTTCCCCATCAACGTAGTGAGGTAGGTACATGCCTCCCTGCCCATACTGCCCTCCAGCCGCCACTAGAGGGCAATCAGTGAGTGAGACAACAGGTCTAACTCTCCCACTCCCTGAGAGAGGAGAGTAGTCCACCGGGTGCTCGATCCTCTCTCTCCCCCCACCCCGGTGACCCAGGCTCACTCCTGAAGTCAGGTCGCTGGCATGGCACAAGGTGTAGCGACCAGCACCTCAACCTCCAGTGCCACTGGGCCAGCCCAGTGCTGGACAATTTTAACACTTGGGTTGATGATGAACTCTCTCAGTTTGGACAACAGTTCCTCCAGTTGATGCTCTCACTGGGCCACATATAGGCAGTTGCCACCAGGACCCACCAAATAGGTCATGCCTTAGATTTGACTTTCATGTTGGGTCTTGACATTAGTATTGTCAGGGTTCATCCAATCCAGTGGTCAGATCATTAAGCTATACAGTTCCTCTGTGGAGCCCCTCCACTGTAAATCCTCTCTGGTGGGGATGGTCAGACATCACCCTATTAGGAATCTGGAGCTGAATAATCTTCTGGCGCTTCTGGACCTCTTGAGCACTGTATTGGCATGTGCTGATAGAGTAGAAAATGCCGTGGAGGGCTATAGTAAAACACTTATTGTGGCTTTCAACTCCCAAGCCCCCTATCATGTTCATCTCTTGACATCCCGCCCCAGGTCACCACGGTTTGATGATGACCTTAGGCGGTTGAAGACTAAGGTATGGAGGTTGGAGCATTCCTGGTGTAGATCCAGGTCTCGAGAGAATAAATTGGCAATGGATCTCATTACGATGAGTACCAGCAGGCAATTACACTGAAAAATACAGCATTCCTGTCACATGTGGTTGCTGAAGGAAACAACCATGTGACTCAGCTCTTCAACAGCATGGTCAGATTCTTAAATCCTCTGTCTACAGTCAAAAAGAGATTTTACTGCAGAAAAATGTGATCAGTAGGTTTAATCAGTTTTCCTTTGCATGGCGTCCTCTATCTGGGCTGGTATGTCCTCAGGCGCCCCATCATGGGCCAGCAGTGTGAGAGATTTAAGCACTCTGTCACCACAGGCAGAGTTTGGGCCAGTCCTGATGGAGGAGGTCTCTAGAGTGGTCTTAGGGCTGTGCCCTACATATTGTATGATTCTAACAGCTTCCTCTAAAGCTGCTAGCCGACCCTGGTTCCAATAATCGCTGAAATAATCAGGTATTCATTTCCAGAGGGTAGTGGTAAAGCCCCTTCTGAAAAAAAAGTCTGTAGACTCTGGGATCCAGCAAACTACAAGCCTGTGTTGAACCTCCCATTTTTAGGGTTGGAGGTTGAGAAGGCAGTAGCGGCACAATTGCAGGATCACTTAGAGGGTTATGAGATTTGTGAGCCATTTCGGTCAGGATTAAAACCTCAGTATAACATGGAGAGCACTCCAGTCATGGTAGTCACTGATCTTCTCCTAGTGAGAGACATCGGAAAGTGTTTCATCTTGGTGCTGCTGGGTCTGTCTTCAGTGTTTGACATGGTGGATCATGGGGTGCCGTTGATGCATCTAAGGCATTATGCAGGACTTCCAGGTACAGTGTTATGATGGTTTGAGTCCTACTTATCCAGCAGAGTTCAGCAGGTGGGATCAGGTGGTAACATCTCGAAAGCTGCTGCTCTCTGCTTTGGAGTGCCTCAGGGGTCAATCCTGGCCCCCCCCATGTAATTCGCCGTGTACATGTTGCCATTGGGAAGAGTTCATCAGGTGGTATGGTCTGGTTTTTCACTGCTACACAAATGATATCCAGATCTACCTGTCTTGTGCTCCTGACAGGGTCAAAATGGAGACTGGGTTAGATGAGTGTCAAGCAAAAATCCAGGACTGGACGGCTTCAAGCTGCCTCAGACTTACCTCATCGAAGACAGGTAACTGATTAAACCAGGATGGGTGGGTGCAGCAGTGGTGGGTGATAGTGCCTTGTTGTCATTGTTAAATGGCATTGCATTACAAGCTAAAGATAAGGTACAAAATCCAGGCATCATTGTGGACATTGGACTGATCCTCAAACATCAGGTGTTGGCTGTTGGCCGCAGTGGTTTCTAGCACCTGCATAATGTTACCTATATTTGTGCCTTTCTGGCACCCACCAACTTGGAAACTTTGCTGCATGCTTTTGTTTCCTACCGTCTTGCGTACTGCAGTGCTCCTTACCTAGTGTTGCGGCCCTGACTCATTCTTTGCTTGTGGTTCATGCAGAACTCAGCAGCCTGGCTGATTACTGGGCTTTCTCCGTCTGAACATATCATGCCAGTTCTATGGGAACTGCATTATTTGCCAGGGAGGCGGCATAGCAGTTTCACGATACATTTGTTAGTCTACAAAGCCCTACATGATCTTGGCCCTGGTGACCTGAAAGACCTTCTGAATGTATACACTCCCATCTGCCCTCTTCTTTCATCTGAGGAGGGGCTCCTCATGGTTCTCCGTGCCCGTTTAAAATCTTCGGGTATCAGGGCTTCCTACACTGCTGCTCCTATCATGTGAAACTCATTCCCTGCTAGTATTAGAGGGACCCCGTCACCGGATTGCTTTAAGAGCTTACTTGTTTAATTCAGCATTTGGGAACACTTGAAAATAGTATTCTGGCTGTACATTTTTGGGATATGCTGTATATACCCGACTATCTTGTCTATTTTCTTGATACAAACATTTTAAATGATCGTACTGTATGGCATCAGGAGTTATGGATGGCTGCCAAACAAATACATTTCCTTGCCTTGCCTCTATATTGAAATGTAAGTACCTGTGAAGTTCTTTTGGTGAGCGAGTCACGATTCTGATAGTATAAATGTTTATTATGCATTATTCACTGGTAATGAAAATATACATTCACAAAAAGGCATGAAACAACATTCTGCACTGTCACAGCAGGTGGCTACATATGACAACATCAACCATTCTTACAGCTGTTTAAGTGATATCATCAGCTGCCCCCTACTGATTAGAGATTGGAATGCACTTCCGAGGATTTTTATAGCCACACTTTTGTTGCGTGTGCAAAATAAATTAACAGTAATACGAATCTCAGTTATCCGTCTTGACAAGCTTGAACAGGAATATCTAGTCTGGTGATCTCCAACAGGATACAGGAACATGCCTTTAAAGCTCAGAGGTGGTAAATTCAGGGGTAACATTGGGAAATGATTCTTCTCCTGAAGGGCGGTGAACCTATGAAACAGCCTATCAGTGGAGGTATTGAATAGGATGAAAGCACAGACCTTCAAGGTGAGCCTGGATAGATTCCTGCTTAGCATCGGAATCATTGGGTACCCGGGGTAATAGGGTGGGTAGGCAAAGGCACCTACCTTCACCTGAGCTCTTTTCTTCGAGGTTGCTTGTAAGAACAGAGCAAAGAACCTTACCAGAGCAAGGCAAAGGATTACGGCTTTTGACTAGGCAGATTTACTGTGTGTTGTTATTTTCTTTTGTACTCACAGGGATTGTTACTGTTTGTTGCTAACATTGTATTGCTTTGTTTTTCTCTGATTCAAATTGTTGTTGCTGGGTATACCTTCTGTTACATTATTACAGGGTGTGCCTTACAGGTGTGTGTTTACAGATTACTGCTGTAATCTTCTGATTCAAATTGTCTTTTGCAAGGTATATCTTCTGTTACTGCTTTATTTCTCTCTGTAGCAAAGTGTTTCTTACAGGGTATATCTTCTGTGAAATTATTACAGGTGGTGCTTTACAGGTTTTACAGTTTTATCTATCATTAGGATAAGCTTTCAGGGCTACTGCATTTGTTGCTGGCTGATTGTTTCTGCTCTTACCTCCTTGTTTGTTTCGTCCGTGGTTGTTCTTTCTTGGCAGAGAAAGGGCCCAGCCACCCACCCCATCCCCAACCACTCCACACTACACTCCTTTTATAGGGTAGCACAGTTGTGACATTTCCTGTAGTAAAGCAGGAAGGGGCGGATTAGAGGGGTATCCACACAGTGGCCTCATTTACAGGGGCACAAGTAATTTAACTTGTTATAACAAGTTATACAAAAACAAACAAACAAAACACAAAATCAAACTTTTGCTTTCATTTTCCTCCTTCTAATTACTCTGACCAGGTTATAAACCCAGCAGCTTATCTGGAATGGATATTATTAACTGCAGGTACTGCTGGACACTTTTCAAAAGGGCAGTTATACAGGATTTAGGATACTGTCCTACATGCTGGGCCATTGGAGATCTAAGGTCTCAACTCCAGGCAGCATGGGCAGAGACTGTGCACCTCAAATCACATATTCAGGAGGAAATATATTATAAGAACCGCCCGCCATTTCCCCAACATCCAACAGAAGCACCTTGACCGCAGAGGGTAGTTGGTCCAGGAGGTTGGCAGGTGGTTAGAAGGGGCAAATCAGATGTCCTATCACTTGGTGCTCTCCCACATATCACCTCCACAAACCATTTAAAAACTACAAACGGGTATCTGCCTCTATCTCCAAAATCAAACGAAGGGGCAGAGGACATGGCAGTACAGGAGCTAGCACAACAAAACTCGCCCAAAACATGAACCAAAACAAAAAAGGCAAAAAGGAAATCCAAAACACTTCTGATCATAGGAGACTCCATGATTCGGGGAGTCGATACCTATCTCCAGCCAGGGGTAATGGTCAGATATCTCCCAGGTGGAAGCACCACAGAGGAGCATTAGGAACAGCGCTGACATCCCCCACAGTGACACTGCGGTCCCGACGCAGAGTACCCCGATGTGCACTGGCTCGATCGACAGGGTAGGGATGCACGGCAATGCACAGCCCCATGGACACCGATGGCCATCACCAGGACCGGCCACATAGTGACTTACCACACAGCAAGCACCCCCGGGAGCAAACTGCCGAGTCTGCACCCCCCCCAACAGTGCAGTGTAGCTATTGGGCTGTGTTGCAAGGCACCGGTCATAACGTTGCAACTACAGGCAAGGTAGGGAGACTGCTGTTCAGTGGCACTGTCACAGTGCATACAGGGCTCCACATGGGATGCATGGCAAATCCCTCCCATACCCATGCCTCGAACATTTCCCACCCCTGGTCACCTACATTTCCCCAGTCCACGTCCCCTTTTCACCACCATCTCCGTCATCTGCCCTGTGCCATTGTCCCTCTATTCCATACAATGCATGGGGAAGATGTCAGGTGTCGTGTGTTGGAGCCTGTATGTGGATGGACTTTGGGCACTGTGCACTGTGGAGTGTGTGTCGCTGTAGACTGCATGTTGCTAATGCTGCTGTCGGGATGTGCGTGTCACTGTGGTGGGGTCAGTTTGGGGGGTCGCTCTTCCTACATGCTTCCCTCCCAGGTATATCAGTGTGGAGAGACACTGATCGCATTGCTAAAATTGTACAGGAAACAGGAGAAAACATCGATGTCCTGGTACACATAGGGACTAACGATCTCGCCAGCCAGGTCAGTTGTGGAAACCAAGGGACACCTGACGAGGCTGGGTGACAAACTGTCATTCATTTCATCTGGCATCTCCTTCTCTGAGATCCTGCCAGTCTGGGAGAGGAGGGCAGATGGACAGAAGGTCAGAGAAGGGGAGATAGGGGAGCTAAACATGTGGCTTCCTGCAGTCCTGGTTAGTGCCAGGAAAAAAGACACAAATTTGTAGGTAACTGGTAACAGTTTTGGGAGCGAAAATTCTTTAAATTCGATGGACTGCATTTGACTAAGGAGGGAGTCAGTGCATTGGGGCAGAAGTCTGATGTCTTTGCAGAATATTTAAACTAGCAAATTGGGAGAGGGGAAGAACACCCTTTCCCCCTCAACTAGTGATCATACAGGAGTTCAGCATGTTTGTAGTTCATTTGCATCACCAGGCAAGGAAAAAGGTCCAGCTCCCCATACGAGGTACAGGGGAAATGCCAGACCTTGCCCAACAACTAACACACCGAAATCTGGCCAATGGAAAGTCATGTACACAAATGCTGTGATTTGGAAACAAGATCCCAGACCTGTAGGCAATAATGACAGAGGCTAAACTGGACATAGTAGCCATTAACGAGACAAGGTTCACAAGTAACCACACTTGGGAGACTTCAGTACCCGGCTATGTACTGTTCAGAAGAGACTGAGGTGCAAAAAGAGGGGGTGGAGTGGCCCTTTATGTCAATGAAAATATAAAAGCAGCAGAAATTCAGAATACACATAAGGAGCCAGAAGAACTGTTGGTCACCCTGGAAACAGGAAATGGGATTGTCTACAGGCCTCCAGACCAGGGGGAGGACATAGATACATTACTGTTAGAAGATATACAAAACAAGACAGCTAAAGGGGAGGTTCTAATAATGGGAAACTTCAACATGCCAGATACAGATTGGTCAATACCAGCAGGAACATCTGCCAGAACTAGACACATAATGGATTCCCTGCAGGGGGAGGGCCTCAAAAAACTGGTACAACAACCCACAAGAGACAGGACTATCTTAGATATAGTATTGACTAACAGGGAAAGGATCACAGATCTCCAGGTAGAAGGTCACCTAGGGGCCAGTGACCATCACATGGTATGGTTCAATTTGACCACTAGAACTAAATCATCCCATTCCAAGGCAAAGATATGGGACTTCAGAGGAGCTAACTTTGATAAGATGGCCAACAGAGTTAAACTAACCCTGGCAAGAAGAAATACAGGTGAGGTGGTACAGGCAAAGTGGGCAAGCATAAAGGATGTAATACTTGAAGAAGAAGGAGAAGAAGAATCAGCATTTATATAGTGCTTGTCATACACAGTATCCCAAAGCGATTAACAAGCAATGCTAGACTGGTAGTGAAGTGACTGAATGTGTGGTGGAGGCCATATCGCACATCATCACCCACACACAGCCTGGATAATTGCATGAACCGGTTTATGGGAAGGGGAATGTTGGCCAGGACACCAGGAATGTTCCCTGCTCTTTGTGAAGAGTGCCCTGGGTTCTTTTACTTCCACCTGGACACCCTACGGACAACACCAGGATGGGCAGAAGGGACCTCGGTTTAACGTCTCATCCGAAGGACGGCACACCCCAGCAGTACAGCACCCCCCAATACTGCACTCGGATGCCAGCGATTTTTTAGGTGCAAGTCCAATCCCGGTGTGGGACGAGAACCCACGACCTTCTGGTCCAGAGGCGGATGTGCTACCAACTGAGCCATGCTGACACCTGAAGCAACATCCCATTGTGTTAGAGAGAAAAAGAAGTGTAAAAGAAGAAGGAAACCACTTTGGTTCTCAAAAACAGTAGCAAAAAAGGTCAAAGCCAAAAGGGTGGCCTTCAGGAAATATAAGGGAAAGCAGTGGGATGAAGATAGGGAGGCATATCAAACTTCCCTAAGGGAAGCAGGAAATTCAGTAAGGCAGGCAAAGGCCCAAACCGAGAAAACACTAGCACAAACAGTAAAAGAAGGTGACAAGGCTTTCTATAGATACATTAGTGAAAGGAGAAAGTCCAGAGGGGGTGTTGCTAAGATCAAAGGGGATAAGGGGGCGTGTGAGGAGGAGGACCATGTAAAAGCATCTATCCTAAATAGATACGTCTGCTCAGTATTTACTGAGGAGAAGGTAGGGCAGGGCCCACAGCTCAGCATCATGGACACGGGGGGGGGGGGAAGATGTGCACTAGTCCATTCACAAAAGAAAGGATCCTACAAGAGCTCTATAAGCTCAGGGTGGACAAGGCAATGGGACCTGATGGCATACATCCTAGGGTACTAAAGGAGCTAAGGGTGGAACTAGCAGAGCCATTATCAGAACTGTTTAGTGAGTCTCTGAGCACAGGAGACGTCCCAGAAGACTGGAGAAGGGCTCATGTGATCCCACTCCACAAGAGTGGTAGCAGAGAGGAGGAGGCAGGGAACTACAGACCAGTCAGTCTTACCTCAGAAGTGGGCAAGATTGTGGAGACACTCCTTAAGGAAAGGATAGTGCAACACCTGGAATCCATAGGAGCACAGGATCCAAGACAGCATGGATTTACAACAGGAAGGTCCTGTCAAACTAATCTCATAGATTTCTTTGAGTGGGTAACCAGAGTGGTGGACCAAGGGGGAGCAGTTGATATCACCTACCTTGACTTCAGCAAAGCTTTCGATACTGTTCCACATAGAAGATTGATTAATAAGCTGGGTAGGCTCGGGGTTGGTCAGAAGTTGGTCAACTGGGTGGCAAACTGGTTGATGGGCAGAAAACAGAGAGTGGTGGTAAATGGTATACAGTCAGGAGAGGTGCAAGTCATAAGTGGGGTACCTCAGGGATCAGTCCTGGGGCCAGTACGCTTCAATATCTTCATCGGTGACATTGTAGATGGCCTGGAGGGTAAGGTTTGTCTGTTTGCAGATGACACCAAGATCTGCAACAAAGTAGATGATCCAGATGGAGTGAGCAGAATGAGAAGGGCTCTGGATAAACTGGAAAAATGGTCGGAAGAGTGGTAACTGGGGTTTAACACAAAGAAGTGCAAGATCATGCACATAGGGAAGAGAAACCCTGAAGCCACATATAGGCTGGGAGAGGAGTTGCTGGCAGTCACAAGGAAAGAAGAAAGAGACTTGGGCATCATCATCACAGATGACCTGAAATCATCCAAGCAGACCACCAAAGCAGTAGGTAAGGCTAGGGGTTATCACAAGTCATAAGAGAGAGGTAATAATCCCTCTTTACAAGACACTGGTCAGACCCCATCTGGAGTATTGCGTGCAGTACTGGAGGCCACGCCTTCACAAGGACATTAACCAAATTGAGGCAGTCCAGAGAAGGGCAACCAAAATGGTGCAGGGACTGCATCAGAAAACAAATGAGGATAGATTAATGGAGCTCAACATGTATACCCAAGATCAAAAGATGGAGAGAGGTGATATGATCGAAACATTCAAACACCTTAAGGGCATTAACAAGTTGAAAGAGTTTAACAAGTTTCAATATAAGGAAAATAGCAGGACAAGAGTGTGACGCTCTGCTCCTTGCTTATGATTATGATATGATATCTGTATTATAAATACATGGTCTGTGTATGACATTTCAGTGTGTGAGGAATTTGGCCTGTAACTTCAAAGTGTCAGTAGCTGAAACCAGGAGACAATAAAACAGACCAGAAGGAAAGAGTTAATGGGAACATCCTTCCAGAGACAGTTATTGCCTGCTGCTGCTTTTAAAGTTAGAACTAAATACAAATTTTATGATGTTTCCAGAGGAAGGTAGTTAGGCTAGTTCCTCTCCTTTCAGCAAATAGCTGAAGAATCATTAAATACCTCAGATCTCACTGGCATAGGAAATCAGCCAAGTGACATGAGTGTGGGGAATGTTAAGATCAAAGAGAAAATGTTTAATTAAAGGATGCCATATTTAGGAAATGTTTTTATGTTGGCGCGGCGTCAACATATTGGGAGAGTGCAGCTTTGGGGGCACAGCTGCTGTTGGGCGAATGCAGGGCACGCATCAGTAGGTGCGTCCCTCATTCCCCAATAAGCCAGCATGCTAGCGCTGTCACCAACATTATGTAAAGTGGACAAAACTTCTAAACAAAGTGCCGCTGCAATCAGAGACAAGCTCGTCATGCAGCATCACTTTGTTTTGAAGTTATGTCTACTGTACTACATGCCGTCCCCCCCAGTACAGGGTGCCACACTGGGAGCCCACCCCAGCGTGGTAACTGATGCCATGGCCGATGGGGGTGCCCAATCCCCCGTCGGCTCCATGCCCCCCCCCAGCCATCCTACTGCCACGCTGGGAGCCCACCCCAGTGTGGCAAACGTCCCGCGTCGTCTTTTTTTTTTTTTTAAACCTGCAAATTAAAACGGTCCCACGGCGCTTCTCCTGCCCTCCCTCCACAACCCGCACCACCCACCGCGCACCCTGCCTCCCCACACCTCTCCACCCCATACTTACCTCCAGAGTCCAGCGCGATGATCTTTGGTGGACCGGGAACACGTCTGCACTCTTCAAAGCCGACCGCAAACTGAGGAAATGCCGGTAAGCTGTATAATGGGATAGATAGGGGGTTTTCAACTTTGTTGCATATCTCAGGCATTTTTTGGAATTTTTGCACCAAATTTTCAACATGGGGTTTTTGGGGCCCCTCCTCATGAATTCTGTCACTGTCATGGTGTTTAATCGGCCTCGAAAGGTGATTTCGCAGTCACTGCGTGAAATCTCCTTTGAGACCCGATAACGAAATGACAGTGGCGGTGTTCATGAGGTGCCCTGTAAAAGCCTAAGTTCCAAATTTGGTGGAAAAAGTCAACAATGTCTGTTTTACGAGCGCTGCATTGCGCAGGTTACGCAGGCTCAGAATCCTCACAGCATTCACAATATTTTACTGCCGGATTTTCAGCATTGTCATTTTTATACACCTCCTTGTGAACAGTACAGCTGTCATTTCTTCACATCCTGCCCGAAATGTGTTTCCGCACTTCCGGCACACAATAGCACAGTCGCTGTGGGAAATCAGTGTTTGGGCCAGATTATGAAAATGACAGTGACACAGTTCATGAGCAGAGGACCTAAAATGCCTATGTTGAAAATCTGGTGATGATACTCCGTAAAATAACTGTGTTACGAGCATGTGTTGGCAGATTGCACGCACGTTCGTACCATCGTGCATTAGTGATATTTTCAGTCTAGATTTTCACCATTGCCATTTTTCCACACCTCTTGATGAACAGTACAGCCGTGATTTGACATATCGTGCCCAAAATGTGTTTTCGCACTTCTGGTGCAGAATAGCATGGTCGCTCTGCGAAATCACTTCTGGGACACTTTGAGGAAATAACAGTGACACTGTACATGAGCAGAGGTGCTAAAATGCCTATGTTGAAAATTTGGTGTCGAACACCATAAATGGCAGTGTTGCAAGTTGCATTGCATGTCGCACACACCCTAGTAGCTTCAAGAATTTGGTATATTTACATGCCACATTTTCAACACTGGCATTTTTTTACACCTCCTTATGAACAGTGCAGCTATCATTTCTCACATCCTGCCCGACATGTTTTCCCGCACTGCACTACCAGACACCCAAAGGGACACCCTAATGCTTGTCACTCTCTGCAGGGTGGGGGTGGGTTGGCATCAGTTCAGTACTTCACTGCCATTCCTATGATGCATCTGTTTAACTCCTGTACTACCAATGCCAATGCCAGCAAGCCAACATTTGGCATTGACAAATGCTTGTTTTTCTTCTGGTGTACCACTGATTTTAAAATACCTCCTGGTAGGAAATTATATTTGGAAGAATTAATTCTAAAAGGAGGAGCTAGATGACTCACCAAAGGGTGTGGGGAGATAGAGTTGAAAATGTATCAGTGTGTCTGAAATGTGTCATATCATCTTGGACTCTGAAGAAACAAAGTTCTCTCTCTAACTAAAAGAACACTTAGAAAGGTAATAGAAAGTAATTACATCTTTTGTGGTAGGAGTGTTTGTTCTGAAATGTTATTTTTGTTTTATAAGAGTGTATGCTGTATGATATATTGTTCTGTATTTTACTTTACTTATTTTACAATTTTTAGTAAATAACCATTTTCTTAAAATACTGCCTGTGTCTTCCCAGTTTTCTTTTTGCATGTGAAGTGCCTGTATTTTTAAGTCAGACACGGTTAAAAAGGCTTGATGGTGTTACTGAGCTTGAAGAAGATAAGAATATACCCAAGGTCTCTTATAGAGTTTTAAGGGATCATGTTGGAGACCTGGCTTTGTGCCCATGCCGAAAGATTGTACTGCAGTCCCGAAGAGGGTACATATCTGAGCCTGTACATTGGGTATGCTAGCATAAGGTTCACAGTTTGAATCCCCCCAGAACTTGAGGCTAACATGTGATTCGGACCCAAAACAGACAGGAGGGCTACCTTAACTGTTACCTGTTCACACTATTGCACTCTGAGGTTGGCACTGTGGGAGCAGAGGGCCTGACCTGTGGAGTGTGTTTTTGACAGATTTGGTTGGCAGCGGTGCAATAAAAAGTAACTGGTAACACAAGCTTTAACAGTTCAGTGTGTCAGCTTAATACTGTACAGCTCACTTGCAAAATAAGGCAGTGATTTATTTTTAAACTTTCATTCTTTATTGTTTTTTGTTAAAAAAAATTTTTTACATACATATATCACAGGACTCAAAGACAAATATAGGTCATATCACATAAATAAAACCACATTATAATTTATAAGATCTATACATACCTCTCAACTGTCCCTGATTTTGCCTCAAAATTTTACTCTGTCCCTCCTAAAGTATGTGTTTCTGTGGCTAAACAGTGGAAATTATAAGCACAAAATAATATCAAGCATTAAAATTACAGACTTGTTCTTCTTTAGAAAATTCATTCTGCACTAAGCCACATATTTCACCAGCTTTCTGGGAGGATATCTCTAATGTTGAAGATGTGTCCCTAGGGTTGCCACCTTTTAAGAAGCCCAAAGTGGGACATTTCTTACTGAAACATGATTTTTCACAGGACAATATGTAACTTTGACCAGTGCAACAGACTTGTTTTCACTAAACCATCAGAATTAAGACTAAGTGTTGTAGTTTTTCAGTTGTTTCTAGAGATTCTTATCATTTTAAAGTATTTTAATAAAGGTATTATTGTTTTCTGCAACATTTAGAGGAAAGTCAGAAAATATTTTTTCTACTGTAATGTCAGGACAAGTAGTATTTTTCATGTTTTTATGCAGGACACAGCTGCCCAAATCAGGACTGTCCTCCGAAAATCGGGACAGGTGGTAACCCTATGTGTCCCTGATTTTGGTCCTTTGTCCCTGATTTTCTTAAGCCTTGTCCCTGATTTGTGAGGCAGGAAGTTGAGAGGTATGGATCTATATAGTCTAAATACAAGGGTTCCAACCAGTTGATTTAGTATGGTTCCTCTATGTTTTCCCTTCTCTTATTTTACAACTCTCTGATTCTATTTGAGAATTTCTTTGTTCCCTATATTTTATAGACTCAGACAGACATAAGGATAAACTTAATAAAAAGGACATTAACAAAAAGAGATAAGAACTTTACACAGATGCAGGCACTTAGTTTCACATTCTACACTAAAAGGTTTTAATCTCACTTATTTCATTCTAAAGAGTGATTTTGTACATAGGGGTCTTATACCAGCAGATCCAAGAGGCCACATGTTCCCTTTTTGACTAGTGTCTAAAGTTTAGGGTACAAACTCCGAATTAACCAGGCCCATATACAGAACCCATCTCCTCCAGACTATATCAAACCTGGTCTGTTGTTTATTAAGCATTGCTGTCAGAGCCTCTGCTCGATATATAGAGATCATTATCTCTTGCAAACTCTCCATGGTGGGTTCTTTGTTTGTAAGCCAAAGCTTAGTAACCACCTTCTGCCCAGCCAAAAGTGCATATTTTAACAATCTACTTGTGTTTGAGTCTCTATAGCCCCTTGGAACCTCAAACAAAAAATACAGGGAAGCAGTCAACTTAATTCCTGGGTCAAATATTGACTGTAAGGCATGTTCTAACCCTTGAATATATAGGGACAGCCTCGGACATCCCCACATTACATGATATAGAGCAGCCGGGGAGAACCCACATCCTCTCCAGCATACCGCCTCTCTGTCTCCCTGATATTTTGCCTGAATCGCTGGGGTCCCAAAGAATCTAATATGCATTTTCCAAGAGAATTCTCTCCATTCAATGAAAGATATCCCCACATATAATTTCCTTTGTGCCCACACCCATATATCTGGGAATATCAGCATGTCCATATCCCTAGACCATGTCTTCCGAGTTGACTCAGTATTATCTCCCTGCCATGGTAAAAGTGCTCCATACAGATAGGAAATCAAGTGAGCCAGGGGAGCTCTGTTTTCTACTGCCTCCCTAAATATGTTTAATATATGGGGTGGTGGTTCATTTTCTTCTTTTAGTCCACTTTGCATGGCTTTGATGAAATTCCTAAGTTGAAAATACCTAAATCTGTCCCTCCAGGAAAGACCAAACTTAATAACCAATTCCTGGAAGGATCTGATCACTGTCCCTTCTATAAAATGCCAAATCTGGTGGAGGCTTCTCCTCTTCCCATTCTCTAAACCCAGCGTCCCAATTCACAGGGCTGAATCACTTGATGTATGGGATTGAATACATGAGGCCTCTCCACTTCCTAATTTTTTTATCTCCTAGTACCCCATACCAGACACTCAGTGTTACCTCTGTATAAGGGCTCAAGTTTCTTTCCAGGGAGCTATATCCTACATCTCCAAGCAGTGCTGAATGTAAATTACCTAAACCCTCCCTTAGCAGCTCCAGATGCTTCCACTTAGCAACATAACTCTTACTGAACCAATATATAGAGGTTCTGAGCTGCGCCGTTTGATAGTATAATTTAAAATTGGGTAAGGCCAAACCTCCCTACTCTTTTAAAGCCTGCCAAACCGACATGCAAATTCTCAGTCTCTGTGGTCCCCAAATGAACCGTGATATTCTTCTATTAAGGGTGGTGTATAAGGAGTCTGGTATTTGGATCGGGAGGGTCTGAGCCAAATATAAAAATCTAGGGAAAATTACAATTTTTATTGTTTGAACCTTCTGAAATAAGGAAATGGGTATGCCCTGCCACTTCTCCAGGTCCCTTTTAAAGTTGTCTACCATTGGGGTATAATTAAGCAAATAAAGTTGTTCATATTCCATACAGATCTGTACTCCCAGGTACTTCAAATGTTTCAAGCTCCATCGAATGGGAACTTACTTTTAGTCCCCTCGGATGGATTATAATTAGCCTGAAGTACCTCCGTTTTGGTGGTATTCACCCTGTATCCTGCTACCCTCTGAAATTCCTCCAGGACCTCCCATAATTTGGGCAGAGCCTGATCTGGTTCTTGTAGATAAATCAACAAATCATCTGCGTATAACGCCAATTTATGTTCTTCTCCCCCCCCCACCTTACCCCTGGAATCTCTTGTGATTGGCGTAAAACCCCAGCTAATGGCTCCAGATATAGGGAAAAAAGCAGCGGAGATAGTGGGCACCCCTGCCTAGTGCCCCTCTCAATTGGAAGGGCTCTGTAATCCTACCATTGATTTTAATATAGGACTTGGGTCTGGTGTAAAGGTTGTTGATAATCTTCACAGAAGCTTCTGAAAAGCCAAATTGTTTCAGTGTCAAGCCCAAAAAGTTCCATGCTACCCGGTGGAAGGCCTTCTCCGCATCCAAATTAAGAAGAAGGAGGGGAGACCTCAACCAGGCAGCATGGTGGAGAATGTGTAGCATTCTCTTAATCTTGTCCTGAGTCTGACGTCCTGGGACAAAACCTGTCTGGTCAAAATCAATAATAGAGGGAAGTAATCCCTCCAATCTCTGGGCTAAAATCTTGGTATATATTTTATAATCAATATTCAGTACAGAGATTGGATGGTAAGATGCACACTGAGTACTATCCTTCCCTGGTTTCGGAATACTTGAAATCACCGCATTATTCCAGGTGTCTGGAAAATGATCCCCCAATTGTGCCTCTCTATATGTTGCCAGCAGAGGGCCCTCCACCTCTTTTTTAAAAAATTTATAAAATTCGGGAGTATACCCGTCCGGTCCCAGTGTCTTAAGGGATTTCAGGCCCATGATTGCCTGATCTAGTTCCCCAGAAGAAATGGGTAGATCTAGCTGTAACCTGGTCTCCCTACTAATTATGGGGAGGTTTATCTTAGCTAAATATGCTTCTGCACTAGAACTCATCAAAGGGGATTCTGGGGTATATAGCTTTTCATAAAAACTTTTAAAACTGGAAAGGATCTGTTCTGGTGAACGGACCAGTTTCCCTGTCCCAGGATCTCTAATTTGGGTGACTGCAGCCCTCAGTGTCTGCTGGCAAAGGCGATGTGCCAACAGCCTCGTTGCCCTAGGTCCCACTTCCCCATACCTCTGACGAAGACTTTGCAGAGTTTGTTCAGTCTTAACATCAATCTGCTTTTGGATCTGCTGCCTCAGAGTTAGTATCTTGTCCCATGCAGTGCCTTCCCCCTCTGCGTGTTGTTTTTGAGCCTCACTTAATTGCTGCTGTAGTGATTCCATTCAGGCATTCTGATTTTTTTTTATAATATGTTGCATATTTAATAACCTCTCCCCTCAGAACCGTTTTAACGGTGTCCCAAAGGGTAGCCCTGGGGATTTCTGGTGAGTCATTTTCCCCCAAAATCTGCTTCATCTTATCTCTTGCCATTTCTGTAAATTCTTTTACATTTAATAAATAATTATTAAATCTCCATAGTGTCTGGCCTCTAGTTGTTTCCCAATCCAACCTTAAAGAGAGTTGTGCATGGTCTGATAAAACCGAGGGCCTATGTACACAGTCCCTAATTTGGAATATATGCTCTCGTGAGATCAGAAAGTAATCGATTCGAGCATATGATCCATGTGGGGGAGAATAATGTGTATAGTCTCTCTGCCGTACATGTTCTGAGAGCCACGCATCCGTCCAGTTGGTTGTTCCCAAAAAATGTTTAATCTGTTTCCCAACTGGAGTGGGATGGAAGGTCCCTGACCTAGAAGTGTCTAAATGGTCCCAGATCTAGTTAAGATCATCTCCCACCACCAGTGTCCCTCTATGGTATTCTGTGATTTTATCAAGCAAACCTCTCACTGTGACCACCGTTTCCCCTTGGGGAATATACAGTGAGGCCAACATAAGGGGTGATCCCCCCCAGTACCCCAGACATCAGTGCCAATCTCCCTTCCAGATCTATGTACCGTGCCTCCAGTTTAAATAAGGATCCTCTTGGGATTAAGATCGCAGTTCCCCTCCTCTCCCCCCCCCTTGTGTGGAAGTGATCACATGATCAAAGCCGAACCTACCCAGCTTCTTATGTTTGGCCCTGCTCAAGTGAGTCTCCTGTAAAAGAACAAAAGACAGGGCCTGTCACCTCAAAGAGGAGATTACCTGTATCTTTTAACAAGATTATTCAACCCATTCACATTTTGTGATAATATCTTACAGCTGTTCCTATTATCCATTCTTATGCCATTTTATACTTCCAATATTATTTGTCCTGCGAATACATTTTAATTGTCGCCCTCCTTTATACCCCTCATCACTCTCCTCCAATCTCCCATTCCAAATGCCCTCCCATGCGCATAGTGATGTGCCTGTATAATAGACAAAACACAAATACACACCCACATGTAAAAAACATTGTAACTCTAACCTTATCCCCTGCTGGGAAGATTTAAAACTCCCTTCCCTCACCAACTGGGGTAAACTATTTACATAAGTACCTCCAAGGAAGGGGAAACGAGTAAATCAACCCCTAAGATCTCGGGTAACAATGTCCCTGAGTGGAGGGTATGGAGCTCCTACCAGAGTTCAACCCCTTTGAATCCTATCCATTGTGGATCCTGGCCTGTTGTCTAGGCATAAGTACGTCACCGTAACACAAGGCCGCTCAATGGAGTGGGTAGATGCACCTATAGATGTACATCCAAAAAATCGAAGTCCCTCACCAGTCTATTAGGCTAAAGATTAATATTATAACCTCAAACCACAGCATTCAAATTATTGATAGAAGAAGACAGGAAATATTACCTCCTTGTCCCCCCCCGGCTACTAACATAATCCGTCCAATGGATCCCTTCCAACATAACTTACATCCGGTTCCTTGAGAGTATCTAACTTAAAATTCTCATCTTTCCTGAAGAAAAAGAAAAAGTAAAGAAAAAAAAGGGGGGGGGGAGATTAGTCCCCTTATAATCTTGTCTCTCAGGGAGGTTATAACATCCTTATGTTAGGAATATATATGTCCCATTGTTTCTTTTGTTTGTAATGTTCCTTCATATTAAAACAGGAAAACGATAACTAAGTCCACTGACTTTGTCCACCAACTTTGTTCAATAGGCGGGTGCCCCCCCCCCTTCTTCCCAGGTCCAGCAGTAACCGCAACTATGACTACTTGGGCCCTCTGATAAGAAAGGTTAGGGTTTGCAGATACAGCAAAGCATCTTTCTCCAAGCACTCACTGTGCGCCTCTTCAAGTCACCGTTTCCCTTCTGGCATCTCCATCTTTTCTCTGGTGCTGGCGAGTAAGTTTCCGTAACAATTCCTTGATGTCCTGCATGGTATTTGGAGCTGATCCCTGCCCCATCTTTCTACTTCTATGTGGTAAAGCTGATTGCCAGGGCCCAGTCAAATTTGTTCCGGATCATGGGGGAACCCCCTGTAGCTCATGGCCTTTTTTCTTTAAGGCAGAGATTGCCTCTTCAGATGTACAATATAGCTCTGAGTCCGGCTTCCAATGCACCCGCAAATGTGCAGGATATGGTGTTTGAAACTTCACACCCAGCAACTTAAGTTTACCTAGTATGGGCATGTAGGCCATTCGGTGTTGTTGAATTTGCGGTGGATAGTTCTGATCAAAATATAAACGTGATCCATTATACTCTACTTTCTGTTGCCTCCATGCTGTTCTAAGCACCATCTCCTTATCTCTATAACTAGAGAATTTTATCACTATGGATCTTGGTCTGGCTGACGGCGCCGTGGGTTTCACAGACAACGCTCTGTGGGCCCTCTCAATTCGAAATTTAAAGGCCTGTGGAAGCTCCAATACCTGACACAGCATATCTACCATAAAATCTGCCATCTCCCCTACTTCAGAGTCCTCTGGCAAGTCATACACCCTCAGATTCTCTCTCCTAGCATGGGCTTCTAAGTCGATACATTTGGCTGCTATACTCTCTTGCTGCTGGCTAAGCACTTCAATAGCCTGAGAAAGGTGAAATATATCATCCTCTGCTCCCGAAATCCTATCTTCTGCGGTGGTCACCCTGCTCTCAAGTTTAGTGAGGTCTGTATGCAATTTATGAAATTCGGCTTATTTTCCCTTCTGGATAGCTTAATTTCAGTCAGCAAAGTCTCAAATCTAGAACGTGATAATGTCTCTAGCTCTGATTCTGTGTCCCCACTTGCCATGCTGGACGGTGATTCTCTCTCGTTATCCCGTTGGCTCATCCGTGGTGATCCTGTTGCTTGTATGTCTTTTTAGCAGTTTTAGATCTGGCTCTGTTTCTATGTATAGCTCCACTACCAATTTTGCTCATTTTAACCAGTAATTACTTGACTTTGTGGGCAAATTGAGCCAGAGGGATGAGGAGCTCTGTCTTCAGACCACCATCGTGTCGGTGACGTCACCGGAAGTCGTGATTTATTTTTAAAAAGAAAACAGAACTATATCATTTTGCTTACAGTCAAAGTTCCTACCTGTTTTATTTTTTTTCTAAAGTGCAAGTTAGAGTAGCCATAGTTAGGGAAGAAGATGGCTTCCAGCTACTTGAGGCAGTTGTGCCAGGACAGAGGAGTCCAGTATGAGGGTTAAGCCAACAAGCAGATCCTCATAGATACCCTGATGGCAGCAGATGCCCAGATCATCGAGTAACAATCTGTGACTATAAAGGACTAAACTTTGGTCATAGAGGAGCCAGTGTCCATTGCAGCATCTGGATCCAGTGAGGAGGACAGCAGGGCCAGTGCAAGCCAAGGGCCACAGCAGCAGGGGAAGGTCAACAGTATTCTGGAGTCAGAAGCGATCAAGCTGCAGATTGAGTTGTGCAGGATGGAGCTGGAGTTCCAGAGAGAAGAGAAGCGAGAGCAGCAAGCTGCAGAGGAGAAAAGGGAGCGAGAACAGTGAGCCACAGAGGAGAAGAGGGAGTGAGAACTGCGAGGAGCTGACTGTAAAGAGTGTGAGAGCCAGTGAGCCACAGAGGAGGAGAACAGGGAGTGAGAACAGCAAGAGGCTGACTGTAAAAAGCGTGAGTGCCAGAGGCAACATGAACTGGAGAAGCTACGACTCCAACCAGCAGCACCAGAGCAGGTAAATGGCCTGGGTGTAACAGGAACTACAGGACTGGGTTACAAATTAAATTCCAGATTGCTAGCTGAATTTAAAGAGGGGGAGGCTATGGATGCCTTTTTAAATTCCTTTGAAAAAGTTTGTATTCAGGCAAATATTCCTAGAGGGTCCTGGAACTTCCAGCTATCCCCGCTACTTACCAGGAAAGCTTGGGATGCATTGGGTCAAATGGACAATGAGGATAGTAGTGATTACAGCAAACTTAAAGCTGCACTTTTAAAAAAGTTTGATTTAACTGCAGAAACATACAAAGCTAAATTCTGTAAGCTCATGAGAAGCCCTGACATAAGCTATGAGGAGCTAGCCATGAAACAACGTCAGTTTTTGAAACATTGGTGGAAAGGAATTGAAGCAAACTCTGTAGATAAAATTGAAAATGCTATATTGTTAATGCAGTTTTTTGGGGCATACCCAGCAGAGCTGAAAACCTGGCTGGAGGACCGAGATCCAAAAACAGTGCAAGGAGCTGCTGAACTCTCGGACTGCTATGCCAAGTGCAGACCTGCTCTGAGAGCAAGTGGGGCAGGGGTGGTAGCGCAGAAAGGGAAATGCGTGCCTTCAGGGCAGCTAAAACCCTCATTGCCTCCTCTGAAACCAGTTAGCCCCAGGTTTTAAAGAAAAGATTTTTCTGAGAAAAGAAACAAATGTTGGGTTTGCAAAGAAACTGGGCATGTTGCCAGACAGTGTTCCAAAAGGACGAGCAACACACAAGGTGGTGCTAGGAAAGAAGTGGGTTGTTTGTGTGTCCCTGGAAGCATGCCTGTGAACATGAGGGAATACATGCACCCAGTCACTGTGAATGGCGTACAGACACAAGGGTTAAAAGACACAGTGGCATCCCTGACATTGGTAAAAGGGGATCTGGTAGAACGTGGTCGGCTTATACCCAATAAATTTGTAACTGTACAAGGGTTCACTGGGGAGGAGAAAACATTGCCACTCGCTAGTATTCTCCTAGACTGGGGTGAAACAGGGGTAACTGTGCAACAGGTGTCTGCAGCCAAAACATTAGCAGTTGACGTCATCCTTGGCAACAATCTGAAACCGGGGATGGTGTGTGCAGTTACCCATAGCCAAGCGGCAAGGGAAAACTGTAGTTCCCTGGACCCTGTAGAAGCCACTGTGGAAACCACTGGGAGGCTGGTTCCCCAGCCTGTGTCTTCTGCTATGGAGATTAATGAAAGAGGGATAGAAATTTCCCTGGTAGCAGTTAGCCAAACAGCTACAGAAGTTTACTCCGAGGAAGGAGAGGTGACCCATTGTCAGAGGGGTAGGGATGGCAGTGATCCTGAGTGCCCTGACACTAGAGCTAGGGACCCTAGTTTACAGACTGAAGGGGACCTGTCCCATGCCTTGGGAATGTGTAAGGAGTTTGCAACTGCTCAGAAAAGTGACCCTAGTCTAGAGAAGCTGAGGGCTTGGGCAGACTTTGACGGAGCACAGGGAGGTGATGGTAAACATAAGGTTTATTGGGAAAATGGACTGATGTATACTAAGGCTATAAAGACAGAGGGAGGGGTGATATGCAGGCAGCTTGTCATTCCCCAGGGGTACCGTGAGCAGTTGCTCAAGATTGCACACAATATTCCCTTGTCTGGTCATCTGAGAACTGCGCGCACTATGCATCAATTGGCCCAGAATTTCTATTGGCCCAACTTCACCCAACAGATGAAGGAGTATTGCAGGTCTTGTCACCGGTGCCAAGAAATAGGGAAGGCTGGTAAGAAAACCTAAGCCACCCTGATTCCATTGCCCATAGTGGTGGAGCCATTCCAGAGGGTGAGAATGGATATTGTCGGGCCTTTAAATACCCCCAGCTCCTCCGGGAAGAGATTCATCCCGACTGTGGTGGATTACACCACCCAGTATCCAGAGGCAGTTGCCCTATCCTCACTGAGGACAGACAACGTGGCAGATGCCTTACTTGGGATTTTCACCCATGTTGGGTTTCCGCAGGATGCTATCACTGATCAAGGGGGTTCCTTCATGTCAGACCTGATGAAATGTTTGTGGGAGAAGTGTGGGGTGGTGCAGAGATGCATGACACCTTATCACCCGCAAGCCTGTGGGCTTGTGGAAAGATTTAACGGTACTCTGAAGTCAATGCTTCAAGTGTTTGCTGAACAGCATGGGAAGGACTGGGAGAAATACCTTCCCCACCTGCTGTTCGCATTCAGGGAGATGCCCCAAGAGTCGAACGTGTTTTCTCCCTTCGTGCTCTTATATGGACACTGGGTATGTGGGCCTCTAGATCTGATCCGGGAGGACTGGGAAGGCAAGCATGCCACCCAGGGAAATCCCATTGTGGATTATGTCCTTAGGTTTAGGGAAAGGCTGAAGGAGCTTATGGAGACAGCACAGAGCAACCTGGCAGCTACCCAATAAAACCAAAAAGTGTGGTATGATTGCAGAGCCAGAGCTCACTCGTACATAGTGGGTCAGGAAGTCATGGTCCTTATCCAGGTCCGGAAAGACAAGCTGCAGGCTGAGTGGGCAGGACCGTACAAAGTAGTCAGAAAGGTAAATAACGTGAACTATATCACAGAGTTACCTGACCAAAGACATACAGAAAGAATGTACCATGTCAACATGATGAAGCCATATGCTAATAGGGCTGGCATGGTGTTTGCAGTGTGTAGTCCTGGGGAGGGGATGGACGAAGGAGACCCATTTCTGGACTTGCTGGAAGAAAGCAAGTGGGAGTCCTCTGTGAAGGCCATTAAATTGTCACCTCAGCTGGCCCCAGACAAGATCCAGGAAGTAAGGGAGGTTTTAGTAGACTTTGCCCCACTGTTTAGCGTCAAGCTTGGACTAACCCCTTTAGCGATGCATGATGTGGAAACAGGGACACTGACACCCATATGGTGGACAGCATATCGAGTGTTGGAGGCTGTCCAAAAGGACATTAGGAAGGAGGTGGAGGAAATGCTGGATTTGGGGTAATCCAGAGCTCCCACAGCCCCTGGGCCTCACCCGTAGTCCTTGTTCCCAAGCCAGATGACTCAACTCATTTCTGTGTGGACTATCATGGACTGAATGCAGTCACAAAGTCAGATGCCCACCCGATGCCCTGGACAGATGAACTCCTGGACAAGTTGGGAGGGGCGACCTACCTTACGATGATTGACCTGACAAAGGGGTATTGGCAGGTAGAGTTAACTGACAGAGCTAGGGAGAGGTCAGCCTTCATCACTCTGATAGGGTTATTTAAATTTAAAGTAATGCCTTTCGGAATGAAGAACACTTTCCAAAGGTTGGTGAACCAGGTGTTAAATGGTGCTGAGGAGTACTCCGTGGCATAGCTGGATGACACTGCCATCTTTCATGCCAGCTGGGAGGAACACCTTCCCACCTTAGGGAAGTGCTGGGCAGGATACAGAGGGCCAGGCTCATTGTCAAAGCTGAGAAGTGCCAGGTGTCCATGGCTGAAGTGGCATACCTCGGGCATGTTGTAGGCCGGGGACAGCTCCGTCCTAACCAAGTGAAAATAGAGGCGATCAGTGCATGGCCCAGACCAGAAATGCAGAAGCAGGTCAGGAGTTTTCTGGAGACAGCAGGGTACTATAGGAAATTTGCACCCAATTACAGCGGCCACTCCCCTGTCTGGCTTGTTAAAGAAAAGGATACCTAAGAAAATTACCTGGGAACTAGCCTTTGAAAAAGCCTTTACCAAACTGAAGGAGGCACTGTGCAGTGCTCCTGTATTGACAAGTCCTGACTATAGCAGACCCTTTATAGTCCAGACTGATGCCTCAGATGTGGGTATTGGGGCAGTGCTGAGCCAGACATCCAACCAAGGGAAAGATCACCCCATTGTGTACCTAAGTAAAAAGTTACTTCCCAGGGAGTAGGCATACTCTACTGTGGAAAAAGTGTGTCTTGCCATGGTGTGGGCCCTAAAGAAGCTAGAGCCATACTTGTATGGGCAGTGGTTTCAGGTGCAAACTGACCACAACCCCCTGGTTTGGCTGACACAAATGGGAAAAACGAATGGTAGACTATTAAGATGGAGTCTTGCCTTGCAAGGGTATGACGTGACGATCTTACATAGGGCTGGGGCAACCAATCAGAACGCAGATGGCTTGTTGCATCTATATGAGGAATGAACTGACTTAGGGAGCTCATTCCCTGCAGGGGATAGAACTCCCAAATTCAGTCCAGGTGGGGAGGAGTGTGACACTCTGTCCCTTGCTTATGATTATGGTATGATATATGTATTGTAAATACATGGTCTGTGTATGACATTTCAGTGTGTGAGGAATTTGGCCTGTAACTTCAAAGTGTCAGTAGCTGAAACCAGGAGATAATAAAACAGACCAGAAGGAAAGAGTTAATAAGAACATCCTTTAAGAGACAGTTATTGCCTGCTGCTGCTTTTGAATTTGGAACGTAAATACGAATTTCATGATGTTTCCAGAGAAAGGTAATTAGGCTAGTTCCTCTCCTTTTAGCAAATAGTTGAAGAATCATAAAATACCTCAGATCTCACTGGCACAGGAAATCAGCAAAGGGACATGAGTATGGGGAGGTTAAGATCAATGAGAAAATGTTTAATTAAAGGATGCCATATTTAGGAAATGTTTTTTTTTTCCTCTGATATGCCATTAATTTTAAAATACCTCCTGGTAGGAAATTATGTTTGAAATAATTAATTCTAAAAGGAGGAGCTAGATGACTCACCAGGGGGTGTGGGGAGATAGAGTTGAAAATGTATCAGTGTGCCTGAAATGTGTCTTATCATCTTGGGCTCTGAAGAAACAAAGTTCTCTAACTAAAAGAGCACTTAGAAGGTAATAGTTAGAAAGCAATTACGTCTTTTGTGGTAGGAGTGTTTGTTCTGAAACTTCCTTTTTGTTTTATAAGATTGTAAGCTCTATGATATATTTTTCTGTATTTTATTTTACTTATTTTACAATTTTTAGTCAATAACCATTTTCTTGAAATATTGCCTGTGTCTTCCCAGTTTTCTTTTTGCACGTGAAGTGCCTGTATTTTTAAGTCTGACATGGTTTAAAAGGCTTGATGGTGTTACTGAGCTTGAAGAAGGTAAGAATATACATAAGGTCTCTTATAGAGTTTTAAGGGTTCATTTTGGAGACCTGCCTTAGTGCCCCTGCCGAAAGATTGTACTGCAGTCCCGAAGAGGGTACATATCTGAGCCTGTACATTGGGTATGCTAGCATAAGGTTCATGGTTTGAATCACCCAGAACTTGAGGCTAACATGTGATTCAGACCCAAAACAGACAGGAGGGTTACCCTCTTACCTGTTCACACTGTTGCACTCTGAGATTGGCACTGTGAGAGCAGAGGGCCTGACCTGTGGAGTGCGTTTGTGACAGAAGAGGACACAGCATGACATTAGAGTGAGGTCGATTAAGGGGCAATGTAAGGAAGTTCTTTTTCGCAGAAAGGGTGGTGGATGCATGAAATGGCCTACCTCAGGCAGTGGTGGATATGAATACAGTGCAAGGCTTCAAACAGGCATGGTATAGGCATAAGGGAGCAATACAGATGAGTATGAATAGATAGGCCACTGACAGCGCAACGGCCAATGGCACATTCATAAGGTAAAAAAAGAAATGGGCAGACTGGATGGGCCTTGCGGTCCTTATCTGCGTCAATTTCTATGTTTCTATGTTCTATGCTTCTATGAAACCCTTTCAGCTAGTGCATGTCAACACAGTACACTTATTCATACCTACTCATGAAGTGGGGGGGTGGACAAAATGGACCTTAAGTCCCTTCCAACCTTAAAGGGGAACATTCATGTACACTGGCCCACATAGTCTGAAAACCCATGAAAAGTTCTTTTAGATGTAGTACTGGGCTTACCTGCAGCTGGGAGCAGTGCAGAGGTACAGCTGACAAAGTGATTGTATATAGACGTTACACTGCCACTATTTTATGGAATCATGTGATGCCTAGGAGGAACAAGCTGTGCCTAACTACATGTAGCCCAGCACAGCTGGTTCCTCCCTAACATCATAGGGTTCCATAAAATGGTGGCACTCTAGTATCAATACACGGCATCCTTTATCAGCTATCTCTCTGGCCTGCTGCCAGCTACAGGTAAGCCCATAAAATAGTGGTAATGTATATATGTACTGCTACTTAGTTATGGATAGCTGTGGACTGCTGTCAGCTACAGGATAGCCCAGTAGCTCATTTAATATCCCTGCTTGTGACTGTTCCCCTTTATAGAACACCTTCCGTGGTATTGGTGCTTACAGCCAAGAAGGACCCTTACCTGGTCAGGAGTTCAGTGATATGAAAAAAATGTTTTATATGGTAGGGTTTTCAGAAGGGATGGGATCGTATTTTGGCTCCGAGGAGCCGAGCTGTTGCTCTCCCACTTCTCGGTTTGGACACATGCCCCCACGCTCTTCTATACTCTTACATCACAATGTGCTAACACAGAGGCGCAGTCCATAGGTATGCTTGGAGCGTGCCCCCTTTCCCTCCCGAAAACCCTATTATATAAAAATATTTTTTTCATATCATCGAACTCCTGGCCAGGTGAGGGTCCTTCATACCTTTGGGGGTTGCTTCGTGACACAGCACACAGGGTGCTCTTTAAATCACTGTTTTTACTACTTTACTATGTAACGATGTCTTAAATTTAGAGAACAATAACAAGGACTAGTAATGTTCTGAAGGGGTCATTTTAGAATAAGAAGAATAAATACTGAAAAAATTAGACATTTTCAATTTTCATTGCGGGTCACCTTTAATTGCTTCGCTTCATTCTTTCCTGGTACTCTCTGTTACTCAACGGCCAAGATTGGTTTCTACTTTAACCCAGTAACCCAGACAAACTTCAGGCAGCTTGCGTAACAGGCAGAAAGAAGTGCGTGTGTGTTGGGAGGGGGGAAAGAACAACTCACCCATTTCCTTCAGCAGCCCCTGTTGTGTACATCTGCTTCAAGTTAACACGATCACAGAATTTGAAAGAATTTTACAGCCCGGAAAAAAAACCTCATCTACAATATTGGCATAAAAAAAACAGCAAGTAAACATGAAGATGGAGACAGAAAGAAGGGAAGAAAAAAACAACAGCCACATCACAGAGCGGAAACCCCCAACCCCACAGTTATGGAACACTTCCATGGGTTTTCCGAAAGTCAACTCCTCACAGTCTGGGACGAGTCTGGCAAGACTTCCCTGTGTCTCTGCATCACTTGGAGAGGGGAAGAGAGAGAATAAAACTGTGTATCATAACATTGACAGTATTTTTTTAAACTTTTTTTAATTTGGTTTTCTTAGCTTTACATATAGATTTGAATAACATGACAAAAATGGTATCTGATCCTTCATCACTTGTCGCATAAGCTAAAATAATGTATGGTGTTCTCATTTTCTGAGGGGGTTAATATACTGAATAATGCATGGGCAATAGTGTGTAACAAGTTGTTTTACACACCCAAGGTGTGTGATACCACGTTAACCATGAGATCAAAAGGTTGAGAGGTTTATGTAGGTATCACATACACCGAGGCGGCGTACAAAAAGAATAGGTTACTCACCTGTAACTGTACTTCTAGGAGTGGTATATGGTACACATCTCAACTCTGGCAGTTCCACTAGAAGGTGATGATTGTCCAGACATCTTTAAGCAAAGCTCCTCCCACCACCCTGGCAGCTATATCCCCGGACTCCACCCTATGGCATCAGAAATTGCACGCTGAAAACAAAATCTGTACCACTTGCCAGAAGAGGCCGAGTGGGTTGTGTGGATGTTTCATATACCACTCCTATAACTAGAGTTACAGGTGAGTAACCTATTATTCTAAGGGCATGGATATGGTACACTATCCACACTCTGGCAGACTCCAGTCAGTTCTCCAGAAGGAGGGGGGATGGTGCACACCCCTACTTGGCAAACAGAGACTGGAGAACCGAGGTCCCAAAACATGCATCCCAGCATGACTCGATGTTGATGCAGTAGTGGAAAATGAAGGTGTGAGCTGACTTCCAGGCAGCAGCCCCACAGATCTCCTGTATGTGCACATCCCAGGAAGCAGCCGCCAAGGCAGGAGTACGTCTAGTGGAATAAGCCCTGATCCCCATGGGGGCTCCTGACCAGTTAACCCATAGCAGAGGTCGATGCATGATGTGATCCACCCTGCCAGGTGTGGCTTCAGCATAGGTGACAAACAGCAGGCAAACCTGACCCCAAACTTCAGCTGTATGCTCTACATAATAAGAGAGCACCCTTCGCACATCCAGGATATGAAGCCTGCAGTCTGTCTCCAAAGAAGGGTGGGTAAAGTATACTGGCAAGTTAATCACCTGGTTAAGGTAAAACTCTGAAACCACCTTTGGGAGGAACTTCGGGTTGGGGTGAAAAAGAACGACCTGGTCCCTGTGGAAGACTAGGTAGGGAGAGTCCACCAAGATTACCTTGAGCTCCCCATTCCTTCTGGCAGATGTAATGGCCACCAGGAATATTGTCTTCCATGACAGGTGTGACATCTCGCACCTGTGTATTGGCTCAAATGGCTTGCTCATGAGCATTGACAGGACCAGCAATAAGTCCCAGAATGGGGGAGGTTCTCACACTGGAGGGACAAGTGGTCAAGACCCTTAAAAAAGCGCCCGACCACCTTCTCCTGGGCCACCGTCAGCATACCTGCACTTACCTGGTAAGCAGAGATAGCTGCCAGGTGCACCTTAAGGGTCGTTGCTCACAGTCCCACCTGGAAAAGGGACCAAAGATAGTCCAAGATGCTAGCCACTGGGCAGACAAGGGGATCAAGCTCCTTGTCCTGGCACCAGATGGAAAATCTCTTCCATTTGAAGGCATAGCACCTACAAGTTGACTCTTTCCTGGAGGCTTCCACAACATGAAAGATCCCTCAGTTAGACCTAAGTCCTGGAACTCCAGTAGTTCAGGAACCAGCTGTGGGATGCAGGGACTGAAGGTCCAGGTACAGGACTATCTCCTTGTGTCTGATCAGCAGGTCTGGGCATAGAGGTACTCTCCACGGAGGCCTGCTGCTAAGGCAATCTGGGTACCAGAACTGCCATGGCCAATAACGAATGACCAGGATCATCCACACCTTGTCCTTTCTGACCTTGACTAGAATCATGTGGATCAAGGGGAAGGGAGGAAAGGCATACACGAGGCCAGAGGTCCAGGGTCTCGTGATGGCATCCTCCATCTGTGTCCCGGACTGTGGGGGTGGGCACAAAACAGCCTCAGTTTGGCGTTCTCCCAGGAGGCAAACAGATCCACCGAGGGTGAGCCCCATCGGGAAAACAGGTAGTTCATCACCTACTGATGCAGAAACCACTTGTGCGACATCTCTCCTACCCAGCTGAGGGTGTCTGGCAGCTGTTTGTCCTTCCCCATGACATGAATTGCAAGGAGGTCAGCACTCAGGCTGCACACAAGGGTCCAGGTGCACAGTACCTCCTGACACAAGGGAAGGGAGTGTGTGTTGCCCTGTCTGTTCAGGTAAAACATGGTTGTGGTATTGTCTGTCTGGACCTGAATGGCCTGACCCCTGATCAGAGGAACAAATTCTGTGAAAGCCAACTGCACTGCATGGAGCTCCAGCAGGTTTATGTGGTGACGGGACTCCCTGGTTGACTAGAACCTGCGGGTGGTGTGGTCCCCCAGGTGCACTTCCCACCCTACCAGAGATGCATCCATCATCAACATGATGGTCGGTTCTAGGCAGACAAATGGGATTCCTTCCTCCAGATGATCACAGACCAGCCGCTACTGGATGGCGTCCCACATCGGCTGGGTCAGTAAGACTGGCTGATCCAGGTGACCGCAGAGCTGGGACCACTGAGGCCCAGCTTCCACTGGAGGGTCTGCATCTGCCAGTGGGTCCAATGGACCATGCTGGTGCAGGACACCATGTACCCCAGCAGCCACAGAAAATCCCAGGCAGGGCGCCATAGCCCAACCTGAAATGATCGGACAAAGGAGGTAAAATCCAGTACCTGGTCCACCGGGTGGCAGGCCATAGACCACAGGGAGTCTAGCTCTGCCCCAATGAACTTGATTACATGCTGCAGTACCAGTTCAGACTTGTCCAAATTGACCAAGAGGGCCAAGTTCCTTCAGGTGTGGAGGACCAGGCCTGTGGACCTTGCCACAGTTTCTGGATGGACTGGCAATCAACCAGTCATCCAAGTAGGGGTAAACTCTGACCCCAAGATGCCGTAGATGGGCAGCCACCACTGCTATGCACTTGGTGAAGACCCTGAGGGCTGAGGAGAGGCCAACTGGCATGACATGGAACTGGCAAAGGACCCCTTCCACTTGGAACTGAAAGTACTCATGGTGGGACCTGTGGACGGGAATGTGGAAGAACACATCCTGGAGGTTTAGGGACCAGAACCACATGCCCTGTTCCAGAGATGGGACAGTCTGGTTCAGAATGACGATCTGGAACTTGTGGCTCCATACATATTGGTTAAGAGTGCAAAGATCCAGTATGGGGCACTGGCCTCCTGTCTGTTTCGGGATCAGGAAGTACAGTACCTGGACACAAACCCCTGACAGTCAAGGGGTCTGGGACATGGGCTATGGCTCCTTTTGCCAGGAGCTCAGCAACGTCCTCCCAAAGAACAGACACCATGTCTCGAGACACCCCGGACTTTCAAGGCATGTGGAGGTGGTAGGGCAGGAGACTCTCAAAATCGAGAGACAGACGTTGCCCACTACGTCCAACACCCACTTGTCTGTTGTGATAGCAGACCAATCTGGAAAAAAGAGATGCAGCATGCCTCTGATGGGAGGAGAGTCAGGGACAGGACAGCTGGAGGGAAGACACACCCGACCCATCACTGGGAAGGCTTTGAGCGGATGTTGGCAGCTACTGCTGGAGGGGAGCCACTATCCCTGCCCCCCTTTTTCGGACCCTGGTCCTCAACATTCTTGGGGTGCCAGCTCTGGAACTGCCCCTGCTGGGGCTGTTGCTGAGGAGGAGGTGACTGATAGGACTAGTATTGTAAGGCCAGTTCCTTGGGCTTCCTTTTCAGGTCCTGCTAGGACAAAATCACCAAGTCCAAGGAGGTACTGGACTTCTCAGTCTGTGTGAGGTGTTCTTCACAGAGTCATAGAACTTGATGGCAGAAAAGGACCCCATGGCCCATCCAATCTGCCCCTTCCCCCCCTACTAGTCCACCCCATCCCCTTCTAGAGCACCCACCCCATTCCCCTGCAACCCCTTATGCCTGCCCCATGCTCTTTTGAACCCCGACACAGTCTCTGCCCCCACCACCTCTTCCGGAAGTATGTTCCAGGCCTCCACCAGCCTCTCAGTGAAGAATCGCCCTCTCACGGTGCCTGTGAAGTTCCACCCCTACAGTCTCAGTCCATGCCCTCTTGAAATGGTGCCCTCCTTCATCTGGAATAATCACCCCGGGTCCACTTTGTTTATTCGTTTAACATATTTAAAGGTTTCTATCATGTCCCCTCTCTCCCTTCTGGTCTCCAATGTGTACAGCCCCAACCCCTTACATCTCTGCTTATGTGGTTTGCCCCTCATTCCCTGCATCATTTTGGTTGCTCTTCTCTGAACCCTTTCAATCAGATCTATGTCTTTGCGCAAGTAGGGCCTCAAAAACTGGACTCCGTACTCGAGGTGCGGTCTCACCATGGCTTGGTACAAGGGCACCAGGACTTTCCTTTGCCTGCTAGTGATTCCCCGGCCTATATTTGCCACCATCCCATACACCGTCCCCACCACCCTTGTACACTGCTTTCCCACCTTGAGGTCACTGGAGACTACTATCCCTAGATCCTTCTCCCATTCCGTAACCCTGACTGCCTGCCCCCAAGTGTGTACCCTGCCCTCAGGTTCCTGTGCCCCAGGTGCATAACTGCACACTTCTTGATGTTGCATTTAAGTTGCCAGGTCTCCCACCCACCTCTCTGTCCTCAGGTCCTGTCTCATGTCTTCAACCCCCACCCCCCACAGTGTCAACCCTGTTACAGATTTTCATGTCATCCGCAAAGAGGGCAACACATCCTTTCAGTCTGTCTGCTATATCACATATGTAGATACTGAAGAGGAGTGGCCCCAGTGACCCCTGGGGTACCCCACTTATCACCCGCCCTGTCCTGGAGTGCACCCTGTTTACCACCACCCTCTAGCTTCTATCCGCCAACCAGTTTTCTACCCATCTAGTCACTTTGTCCCCCACCCCCATGTTCTTCCATATCATGGCCAAAGAGATTGGAGCCCCAAAAAGAGGGGCATCCACCAGCCTCTGTTGGGCATCTGCTGTGAAGGTGGACAAGCACAGCCAGGCCCTGCGATGCATGGAGATGGCCACTGCCACTGTACAGGCACAAGAGTCACCCATGTCCAGTGCTGTCAGGAACTAGTGTTTAGCCAACGTTTGACCATGGTCTTGGATGAGCTCCACAGTCACTCGCTGCTCCAGGTGGAGGTGGAGGAGGATAATATCAAACATGCCCACCATGGCATGTCCGTAGTTAGCCATCATAACAGCGTAAATAACCTGCCTGAGAACCAGAGTAGTTATGCATACACTTTTTCCATGGTGTGGTCAGCCTTATGGGGCTCTTTGTCTGGTGGCTTATCCACATTTCCGTGGTGTCCAGACCTGCTGAACATTGAGTCTGAAACCAACCTCTCTGTGGAAGGGTGGTCTGAGAAGCATGGGCTGAGGGTGCCAGGCAGGATGCTACATGTTGCCAGAGCTCCAGGGCAGGTTTCAAGATGGCTTCTACCACCAGAAAGGCAACTCCCAAAGATGCATCCCACACCAGGATATCCATGAGAGGATAAGTGGCCCTGTTCTGGACAGGCTCTAAGGAGATGTCCGTGGATTCTGATATGAGGTGAAGAAACCCACTGAAAGATAGCAGCCCTTGGTCAGTGGAAGATTCTTCAGTTGGCTCCAAATCAAAGAGCAGAGCCCCAGAAGAGGCCATCACCTCCCAGTTGGAGTCAAAGGAAGACTCCTTGAAGATGACGTTGGCCATAATCAGGGCCCCGTGTTTACTGCAGCAAAGTGGACCTACATTCTGCGGCAGAACAACTGCTGATTCTGCGGCCATTCTGTGGCAGAAGTTTTATACAAGATACTTGGATTCTAAGTGCCTGGACCAGCCCAAAGACTTCTGGAACACCACTAATTATCTTATTAAAGGGCAAAATACAAAGGCGCATAATGTGTTTACGATTGAGGGTCAATCAACCCAGTTGTCTCAAAATGTGGTGGATAAGTTTAATGAATATTTTAGTAAAATAGGTTCAAAGGCCACACAGGAGATAGACTTGGATCTATTACAGATGAAAAAAGACATTGGCCCAAGGTTTAATTTTAAAGAAATTTCAGTACATAAAGTTTTGGTGGAATTATTGAAATTGAACATGTCTAAAGCCATAGGACTAGACAGTATCCCTTCTAGTCTACTAAAATTTGCCTCTCTGGAGATTGCTCCCCCACTGGCGTATTTATTTAATTGGTCCATCAAGTCAGGGGTATTTCCTAAGGCATGGAAACTTTCAAAAGTTGTCCCAATTTTTAAAGGGGGGGGGGACAAATCTGATTTTGGCAACTATCGTCCAATCTCCTTGTTACCCCAGGTCTCAAAGATCTTTGAAAAAATTGTTGCTGCCCAAATTTCAGGATTTTTGGAAGCAGAGGGCCTCCTAAACAGTCTGCAGTCGGGTTTTAGGAGGTCCTTTAGTACTATGATGGCACTGGTCAAGGTCACGGGGGATATACAGGCTACTCAGGATGGGAGGACCCTAGTCAGAGCGATTTTTGTTGATTTGTTTAAGGCCTTTGATTCACTGAACCATGGGATCCTCCTATCCAGAGCGGCCTCTATGGGGTTTGTGGGTCCCAGTTTGCAATGGTTATATTCTTATTTATCTGAAAGAAGCCAGTTACTTACATTGGGAGATTGGACATCGAGTAGTGTGGTAATCAGTTCGGGGGTCCCTCAGGGCTCAATTTTAGGTCCATTATTATTTAACATATATGTGAATGAGTTAAGCTTTTCAGATCCATCCATTTGTTATCATCTGTATGCTGATGACACGATAATATATACATCGGATTATTTAGTAAAAGGTGTTTAAATAAAGTTACAGATGCCTTTACAGAACTGCAGAGTTTTTTTGAAAGAGCGTGATCTGACCTTAAACATAAAAAAAAAACTCAGACAATTTTATTTTCATGTTCTATTATAGTACAGGAAGATTTGACCTTAAAAATTCTGACCCTGGAGGGAGCCCCGATTCTTCAAGCTCAAACTTATAAATTTCTGGGTATGTGGCTTGACGAGGCCTTAAACTGGGCAACACACATTAATAGTGTGGTGACCAGTGTTGGAGAAAAAACTAGGTGCCCTTTATCGTATAAGGTATTGTATGAGCACTGAATCTAGGGAAAAAGTTGTGCATTCGATGGTTTTGCCATCTTTACACTATGGGGATTTTATTTATGCAAGTGCTAGGAAGGCTGATTTGGATAAAATAGATGTTTGTTATGGTAGATTAGCCAGATTTATTTTGGAAGTGGACAGGACTACTCATAAGTGTTTCCTTTTTAATCAACTTCAATGGATGAGCTCGTCTGAGTACAGACACGAGCACTTGCTTGCTTTTATGTATGGTTGCTGGATGGGTAAATTGCCTCCATACATTAATGCAAGGATTATAAGACGAACCAAATTGGATTCGTTGAGAGCCTCACGGGTCCCGGAGTTTCTTGTGTCCCAATTCCAGTTAGAAATTGGCAGACATTCTGTTTTTTATAGAGGCCCTATGGCCTGGAACAAGATTCCACCAGATATTAAGAGCTGTACAGGTAAATTTTGCTAGCAGAATAATAGGGCATGGTTTAGACAGCAGGCTTTAAAGGTTAGGGATTGTTGTTCCTAGTGTCGCTCAGATTTTTGTTTTATTATATTTCCATTAACAATTTATTTGCCTAATGTATATTTTGAATTTATGTATATGTATTTTTATAGTGTGAAATTTGTATTTATTCTAAAAACTGTTTCTTTAGTACCTCATTGTAAATGAGCCTCGGTTCAATTGAGTATATCCTAGTTGATGTGTTTATATGAATAACACTTTTAATCAATCAATCAATCAGATAAATTGTGGCTAAACAGCATACCTTCTAAGGGATTAAGTCTTAGTTAACCCTTTGACTGCCCTCATGCAACCACTCCGCTACACTGAAAGTGGAACAGCAGGCCATTTAACAGTATGTAGTCTTCTTATCACAAATATTAAACAGCAGTAACCCAAACTTGGCACAGCCATGGGCATAAGTGTTCTCTTTTAATGAATTTTCCCTCCCAACCCGAATCTGAAGGCTCATCTGTTCTTTTTCTGGAAATTGGTGACCTTTGCTGTTCTTCTAGGTTATAATCATACACACTTAGCTAAAACTGCACAGAAGGCAAAACCTACTTGGATTTCTTCTGGTTTATATTTACAGTTAACAAATATAAAGAGAGACTCCAACTTAAAAGTCATTTGTTTTCTGATTTTGATCAATGTTCTTTTAGATTATTATATTTTTTAAACTAGGAATACCCTAACTGCCTTCCAACAAACATGTTGACTGCAGTGTGCAAATCTGTGTGTTGGGGTGGGGATGGGAATTGTCTTCCTATAACAGTTAAGGAGGGTGTAACTTGAAGTGTCTGTAGGATTTGTTGACTCCTGATTTTTCTTTTGGGGGACACACTAAAAAATGCAAGCAAGTCATTCTTATTAAGCTGAACTAACCTTGGTTAGCATGTCCTCTTCTCGCAACTCATGGGGTTGTGGTGTTCTTCAGGCAGTGACCCTAATTTTACTTGTGTATAGCAGCAATCAAACTCTCCATTCCAATTTTTTTCCATACCTGCTTGCTCCAGTTCTAGTATACCCTAGTCCCCAACTCTGCTGCAACTGGGCAACTTGACCCTCCTTAAGAATTGAGCTTGATGCCGCCACTTAGGTTGCAGGTTCAAATCTGCCAAGAAATTACTCTCACACTTGCAGATGCAGAACTGCGGCCCACAGATCAAAACTGTGCTAGATGTCCACCAGTGGGGACCAAGTCCTCTACGCAGTCTGCTGCCAACCCTATGTTTCTGCAATCAGCTCCTCCTCCTCATCCAATACTTGTCACCACACTGAGATTGATTCCACCTCCAAGGGTACCTCTGAGTCTTCTCACTTCCTGACTACAGCTCACCTTCCAGTTCTTCCTTCCAAATTCATCTTCCAAGGATTCAGCATGGACCATGAGTAGCCTCACAATGAAAAATTAACATAGCTGAGCTATCCACACCTACACAGCAGGAAATAATAACTGTTGTGGACCTAATCAAGCTCTGCTACTCTTGTGTCAGTCCCCCTACCCTCCACAATACTGGCTGGAAGGAGTTATGTAACAAGAGCCAGCACAAATCAAGGTGCCTTGCGGCCACTAGCTTTTCGACTTTATAGTGGGCGGCATCAGTTTGCTGCCCCTTCTAATGAGCATTTATGCCATGGCATACTTAACGTATCAATAGCTATTGCCCTTGCCTTGTGTGATCACATAGCTAGCATTTCTGCAGCTGTGTGGCTCATTTTCCTGATTTCTGCAGCAAGCACTGATTTCTGCGGTCAGCCCTGATTTCTGCGGCCACTGCTGCAACAGCAGAAATGCAGAAACCATGGGGCCCTGGCCATAATTCTCCATGGACCTCCCGAGACTCCTCACCCAGAGTGATCTTCACCAACAACTGGCCTGGCAAGCCGGGAGTTGAACGGCCAGTGGTGGCTTCACTGGGATCGGTGGAGAGACAGGTGTTGGCTGCACCCATGGGGTGTAGACTGGTGGAGAAACCATTGGTGGCTGACAGGGAAGCATGGGACCTTGGGTAGAGCCCTACTCTGCCCTGTGATGACCCATTGCTGCCAGAGGAACTCCTTGTAGCACCAACACATTTTGCGGTGGTGCCTCTCCTCTCCCAAGGACAAGGAGAATGAGGAGTACCATCGGTCGCATGTCCCAGTTGAGCAAGAGTGACAGCTCAAATGCCTCAACCACGACCTCAACTGAGACCTCAACTGTTGACCAACCAGTCAACGGCAGAAAGGGTCATCCTGTCGCCGGCCATAGACGACATGCCTGCCCAGATGCACCAGCATGGGTTTAGAGGACTTGACCTCAGACACAGACTTGTCCTGAACCGGGTCAAGCACAGAGACCAGTCACACTGGGTCCTGCTGAGTTGGGACTGGGAACACCAAGGTCTGCAATGCCAAATCCTCAACCTCATCTGACAGTGGGTCAGCTGGGCTAAGGGATATCTTGGCCAACTGGTCAACCAAAGTCAAGGTCAACTGGCTCATCAGCAAAGCCGAGGAACCTTTAACCTACCCAACTTGCCCCTCGACCAAGGGGCACTCAACCTCTGCCGAGCAGTCAGACAAGTTAAGGGACCAGGAGGACCTTGATCTCTACCCATCCCATGACCAGCAGTGGTGGTGCAAACACTTTTTCTTCACCTTGGTCTTCAACTCAGAGCCATGGAGAACAGGGCTCTTCTAAAGGACTGGCAAGTCCGGCACAATTCACGGAACTGACTCATGATGGTCCCTCCGATGCTGGCCCCAGCCAGGAGCAGTGCCAGGACTGATGAGGTGCACGCCAGCTGCCACCACCTCTGCTTCCATGGTGGCAAGCTGTGCTACAAACCTGGCAGTCACTGAAGCCTTTTTGCCACCCCTCAAGCGGTTCTTTGGATCCCGTTCCGAAGGCTGGCCCTTAGCGAGCTGTAGCTTCCTTTCCTCAAGGGATTCAGGGAGCATGGAAAGGCATAGGCTGTGCCCTGACATGTCATGTTGGCCATCCAGGCAGTATGCGCATGTGTCATGTGGGTCAGTGACCAACGTTTTCTGGCGGCACCAAACACAGAACTTGAATCTGGGCTTCTTGCGATCCATCGTAGATACAAAACAGAGTTGAGGAACCCACAAATTAACACAAACAACTTCAAAAACATTGAATAATGGTTCACCTAAGGCACAGAGTAAATCCTTAGCCAGAGTGTGAAGATTGGGAGATATATCCACCCGGGTGGTGGGAGGAGTTTAGCTTAAAGTCGTCTGGCCAATCATTGCCTGCCAGTAGGACTGACAGTGTGTGGATAGTGTACCATATCCACACCCCTTAAAAATGAGTTTTCACTGTTGCCCATATTTTAGCTTACCACCACTTTGGTTGGGCAGCCCAGAGCCCAAGGGCAACCTCCAGCACCCCCTTCCTGGTGAGTGTCAGGGAGGTATCTGTGTCAGAGATTTCCCTTAAGTGGGAGTGGTCTGGGCATGCTGCAGTTGCACAAAAATAAGCACCCCCCACCGCCAGTGAGAAGAATAGACATAAGATAAACAGGAAACAGCACAGTTGTGGTGATTGCATTGTTTAGATTCAGGCATTAATTGAACCAGCATATTGAGACAGAGGCTCACAGATCCACATCCAGTTACTCATCTGAGGCATAGGAGTGTGTGGGGGAAGGAGGGGAGGTGGCGACGGAGAGGACTAGGATGAAAGACTTTCCCCTTAGGCAGTGAATGAAACTGGACTTATTTATATGCTGTAGCTGTGTTTCTCTGTCTAAGTCGATGCTTCTTCCCACGCAGAACATTTTTACCTTGGGTGTGGAGCAGTCCCAGATGAATGCTGTGAGGGAATGGTGTCCAGCGTGGCACGGCACTGTCTCGTACTGTAGAAATACAGTACAAACAATAGCAGCAACCTGCTGGAGCTCTGAAATGGGGATGTCGCCATCCTAAAGCTCTCATCTTCTTTTACAGTAATTACTTCGGTTGGCCTGGCAGCACTGCGGCAGCATTAAGACTTGCTATGCTAGCAACCTAGGTTTGGCAATAGATGTGGGGCACTCGAGGGCTGGCTGGGGAGAGGGTAATTGAGCATTCTGAGGACATCTCTCATCCCTCTGGGAGGGGGGACACTGCTCCCAAAGCTCAACTGCTACCTGGAGGAAGCCAGAAGGCAGCAGAATGGGAGCTTGTAGAAGGGGAGAGGGGCAGTCGCTGGGCGCTAGGCATGCATGCATGTGCATCACTGCATGCCAGAACCCTCGGAGAGAAAACCAGGAGCTGGAAGGAAAAGCTTGGTCTGCAATTGTCCCAGCAACCCCCGCAGGCCCACAACTGACATGGCAGGCCACACACCACTACTGTGGTCCATCCAAGAGAAAGTCGATGATGAGGCTGGAGGGAGCACTGCTGGGGAACTGGGTGCAAGAAAAAGTGTAATTAAAAGTGAACAGAAAATAATACAAAAATGTACACACACACACACACATATATATACAATTTAACAAGTGACTTCTCAGATGGTCCCTGGGATTTGGTTGTGACAGATTGTTCTGTCCCCCCCAAGCACTGACCCCAGGGTAGCTGACCCCAGGCAGTACAGACCCAGGGCAGTGTTTTTGTCCCAAGGAACTCTGCAGCCACTATAGCCAAGTGGTTAGGGCACAAGATGGTGAACTAGGACAGCTGGGTGTGAACACTTATTCCCCCTAATGCTACTAACTCCATGGCAATGTGGTGTTGGAAAAGTAAATCTACACTACAGGTAGTTACGGTACAAGAAAGAAATATGCTGTAGTGAACACAGCTATTGCTGGGCCTGACTGCCCTCAGGTCAGCACTTGGGGGGAACAATATGGTATGAGCTGGGGGGGTTGCTGGCCAAGATTTTGTGGCTGTTTCTCTAAACAAATAGGCCATGGAACTGCTGGAGAGCTGGAGCTGCCCTAATTGCTGTTCCAGCTTGGTGGCGCTCTGCAGTCTTATTTTTGTATATTGTACCAGAGACTGAAGTTCAGATATTAACAAGGATGAGTCCATTGTGGGAAAATTCTGTTCTGAGTTAATTTCACTTGAATTGTGATCCATGCCAGAGAGGAGTAAGAATCGTTACTATAAGGTCGCCCTAGTAGGCGCAGCAGCAGGGCATTGTACTATCATGTGGACAGCCGGTGTTCAGCAGAAGATGTTGTTTTCCATGTCGGGGTGCAGGCCGGGGTGTAGTCAGTTGCCAATAGGCAGCGAGCCTCAGCTGGAGAGGGCTGGCTGTTTCAGAGTGATCCCTGCAGGTACTCTTCCCGCAGGGGTATATTGTGTGTGTCCACAGCCATAAGGCATCACTTGTGCCTGACGGGAGGCGGGAGGAAGTACAAGGGTGAGATAAATGAAAAAATCCCTGCTGTCTATATAACATGGCACCTAATGTGAAGAAAGCATATCCCTAACATACGCAGTTTATCCCGGGTCAGATGGCAGGGCTGGGGGGGGCGGGGGGTTAAAATGTATATTTAAGAAAAGAAAAAAAGAATCATTGCTATCAGAGAAGGGAGTTAGTTATGAGAAAGTTATCTACAGGAAGTGGTTGTGCTGACGTAATGATGAGTTTGGGTGAAGAAGGCAACAAGTGGATTTTCCAGTTTCCTGCTTCGCCACTCGTGATGTTATGGGGTTATTTGGCACTTGAACAAAAATTATCCACAATATTTCCAGTAGGGGGGCTGCATATTCCATTTATGCCATACCTCCTAAAAAGTAAAAAAAAAAAAAAAAAAATCTAAAAGAAATCATAAATGAAACACCTCTCATTTCATAGGTATTTTTGTCCTGATCAACTTTTGTGCTTTTGTATTATATGCATTTGTTTGTTGCAAAAAAAGAAAACAATTGAATTTTCTGCTGTTTTTTGCTAATTCTAAAAAAAAAACTATAAGGTATCTATAAATGAAACGCCACTCATTTTGTAGATATTTTTGTGCTGAACAACTTTCATGCTCATAGTACCATGCTATCATTTTTAGTTTTAAAGTTATTCACATTTGTTTGTTGAAAAAGTGAAAGAAATTGCATTTTTTGCTAATTATATAAAAAATAAAAGTTAGTCATACATGAAACACCACTCATTTTGTAGATATTTTTGTGCCAAACAACTTTCATGCTCATAGTACCGTGCTATCATTTTTTGTTTTAAAGTTATTTGCATTTGAATACAGTTAGTACTGCTACTGAGGCTGAATATGCAAATGAGTTCCGAATGAGCCAATCTCTACCTACTGTGTGGATAAATTTACCTACAGTGAGGAAAAACTAAATATTCTCACTGTAGGTCTGACAACCCTGAGAATACTTGCATTTTTTATCCTCACAGGTATGGCATATATATGCAATTGATAACCCACTCTGAGGTGTGCGGTCGTGTTCTGATTTGCGCATGCCTTGGTGTGCATTGTTATGCACGAGGCCGTAGGCCAAGTGAGTCAACTATCCAAGGCGTGCATATATCAGAGCGTGACCACACACCTCACAGTGGGTTATCTATCTTATAAAATGGCAAAATTGTTTTGGAGGGGGGTGAAAGTGCAGGTGTCCGGTCACACTCTGATATATGCATGGTCATGTGATGTGTTTCAACCAACCACTACATATAATTTCTTACTCATTTTATATATATATATATATATATATATATATATTGTAGGGGTATGGTCGCACCCCTGTAGTTAGGGTTAAATCTTCACTTCTGTGTTAAACTGAAAATTGTGCACTTCAATAACTTCGCAACCATTCAAGTGATTCACAAGAAATTTGGCATATGCCATCAGGGACCAAAGATTTCTTGATGTGGCAAGTTTAGTTCCAGTCGGATATGTGGATGTGGAGATATGGAGTGTCAAAAAACAAGTAAATTACCATTTTTTGTCAAATTCTTTGTCACCGCATTGTGCAAAACCAGTGTGGAATTTTGGTCTGAAAGTTTCAAATGAACATATGAAGATGCCAGCAGAAGAAGGACATTTGGTCTGTCAAGTCTGCTCATGTTGCAGGGTTCACAGCTTGAGCTACTGTCCCTGCCGCCTCTCCCCACTCCTCCCATCCTCCCTACCCATGACCCATACCCTTCCCCTATACCTGTCCCAGCCTCTCTTAAAGCTGCCCAGTGTCTTCAATGAGATTACCTCCTCTGGCAGCTCATTCCAAGTGTCCACCACTCTCTCTGTGAAGAAGTGCTTCCTGACCTCCCTCCTAAACATCCCACCCTCCAGCTTAAGACTGTGCCCTGTGCAAGGTAGATAGGTCTTGGGTCACAGTGGTGCCTTTTGAAGGTTTGGTGAAAAAAATATTAATCCATTCCAAAGTTATTAAATTTTAAAGTTTCCCATTATTCCCTATGGGAAAAGTTAGATGTGAAGCTCGAAATAAGATTCTTGATCGCAAATGCGAAATCCTCAACTGAAAACAGGAAATCCTGTTCCGTAAATGCAGAATCCTAGTTCGTGCTGTCACCATCTTGTTTTCGGATAGTGAGGCAAACAAACTTAAATTTCTAAAATTATAGAGGCCTTTGGCAAACACCAATAGTTGTGTTTACCTAATCAGGGCCCGAGGAATCAGATTCTGGGGTCAGTTTTTTTGAAACAAAAAATGTGGAGAAATGTCTTTATTTTATCTGCAGAAATCCTTTGCCACAAATCATGGAAAGCTTTTACCGCACAACAGGATCCTTTTTTGTGATTTGCGAAAAAGGATTTTCTTTTTCCGCAAATTATGATAAAGGAAGCTCAGAAAAGGATTATTTTGGGGGAATCTGCAACAAAAGAAATTTTATACAGCTGTTACTTTGTCACATTATAGCAAAGAAATGGTTTGGGATTTTGGGCTGAAATTTCCAGGGTACAAAGGCTATGCCCCACAGATGTGCCTCTTGCTGGTTTGGTGAAAATATATTGCTTTGGCTAGGAGTTCTGCCGATTTAAGTTTTGGTTGATTTCCCATAGGATAACATTGTACTGGGAGGTTTATGGAGTTGTTTCTTTTTTACTACACTGTTAAGAAACAATTGGAAATTTTACTCTGAAATTTCGAGGGTACAGGGGGCATGTACCACTGATGTGCCTTTTGGTGGTTTTGAGAAAATATATTACTTTGGTGTCAAGTTAGCTTTCCAATTTTGCTGTGTTTTCTATAGGATAAGATTACAATGTGAGGTGTTTTTTGACACTGTACACTATGGGATGGGAGCACAGGGCCCCCCACGGGCAAAAAAGGATACCACCACTCTATCTGAAATATTATGCATGAATGGGCCTGAGCCCTGCACTCCCACATGTATATATGGATATTAGTATCGACTGATGGGAGCTCAGGGGGAAATAAGGATACAATTACACCCTTTCTGTACTTATGAATGGAAGGGAGCACAGGACCCCGAGGGCCCTGCATTCCCACAGGAGAGTAAGGCTACGATTATAGTTTCACAAAAAGTACGAAAATTATTTGCAAAAAAAAAAAACTGTGTTAATGTATCAGTTAGGGTTACAGCAACAAAAGTTTGGAAATGTGGTATTAGGGTTTGCAACCCTAACACCTCACCCCACTCCCACCCTCCATACACCAACAGGCATCGGGGGGGTGCCTTGGAGTTGTAAGCCCTAATGCTCACCCCATTCTCTTATACTGTATGCATCTCAGCTTATTTACTGATGGAATAGGGTGAGTATTAGGGCTGGAAACCCCAAGACACACCCCCAGCACCTATTGGTGCATGGAGGGTGGGGGTGGGGTGGGGTGTTAGGGTTGGAAACTTTTGTTGTCTAACTGATGCACTAATCAAGATTTTTGCAAACTAGTTTGATAGATAGATAGATAGTTGGCATCAGCAGGGAGTCAAATCTCATCACAATTCTCAAAAATGTGGATATCAAAATATTTAATTCTTTGATACAAAAGACATTTGCATGAGAGTTTGCTCTTTGGCCCCTTGACTTGTTCTGCTGCTTCTTCTGCCCTGAGATCATAACCCTTTCCTTGTGACATCAGAGGCATTTCCATCCTCCTGCTATCGCCACCTCATAACTGCATGGTCTGATTAAAGCAGCAGTGCAACAAAAAATGTTTTTCCAAAAAAACTAGTTGCAGCTACAATAAGTAAAAATATTGGTATACCTGTCAAATCTACTTTTCTAGGTACATCCAAAGCTGCGCACCTGGGGCTGGATATTCAAACTGCGCCCAAAAAGTGCGCAACAGCAGGAGCAAGCACAAGTCCATTGCGCCCATGTGCAATAGACGCGATATTCAAAAAAGGAGCAAGCCAAAATTGCACAAACAGCCAACGTCTGAATATCACACAACTTGCACCATAGCGCAACTAGGAAGGGGAAGCTGAGCAGATACGATGCACTATTCTATAGCGCAACAAGGGCAGCCCAGCTGAGCAGCCCAGAGGTGCCACAGCACAAGCAGGGAGCCCCCCAGCAGCAGAGCAATGGAACTGCACAACCAGGGAGGTAGGTAGGGGCCCACCACCCATGCCACAGATGGGCACAGAAACACACTGCAGAACTGACAATGCACCCCCACACCCCAAGCACAGCACAACTGGGGGAGGGATGGAATATCCACCGGCCCATGGGGACAACCAAACAAAGCACAGCTGGGCCCTGGTGCCCCAGCACACCCACCAGCAAGCTGAGACTGCCACACAAGGAGGGAAGACCACCCCATGGTACAGCAGCCCCCCCTGCACAGCACACCCTGCACCGTGACCCCAAGACACCCCCCATGAGCAGTGACCATCACTGCAGGAATCCCCATGCATACTCCCCCCACTATCACACTGCAACCTCATGTACCACAGAACCATACAAGCCAGAGCCACCATGAGTACATAGCAGTAGTGGCAGCACTGCAACAATGCAACAATGGCAGACACAGTGCTATGCACAATCCCCTGAGGCACAGCTGAGACCGAACATGTGTCACCACAAGAGGTACCCACACGGAAGGCGTGCCCCTGACACCACCACCATTGATACAGCACCTTGCACAGTAGACAAGTGTCTGGCGCAACCCACCACGAGCCACAGCCAGCAGACACCCACAGTGCTGCATGGAAGCATGCATCACACGGATGCAACACAGTGCAGGGGCAAACACACCACGACCCTCGGGGACACCAACACAGGGACGCAGCAGTGTGGCAACCAAGCCCCCAGTGTGGGCCCATGTAAACTGTGCACACACAGCCTGCAGTCCACCATGGCACAGGGGTGACATCCACCCTGTGCATGAACTATGGCCCTGTACGCCACCAGCATATGCCTGGATCACAAGTCACAGACAGTGGTGCACAGCCCATGCAACACACACAAGCCACAGCATGGAGGTGGGACAGCAACTGTGGAGGCCACAGCGTCACCTGAGGCAAACATGCACCTCACCAGTGACAGGAGGCAACCCAGCATTGTGACGGTCACAGTGGATGACCTGCAGGGACAGCCACCACTGACAAGGCAGCAGACCTCGCAGGCCACAGACATGCAAGGGTGTCAGCTGCACAGGCCAAGGACAGTTTGACAGGGACACAGAGCAGGCACCATGGACCACTGCACACAGTAATGCAATGCACAGAGAACAACACACACCACAGATACCAACTGATAGCCACTCCCACACCAGAGACACTTCCCCACGCACACACACACATACCCATGACTGCACCACCCCAGATGCCATGCACACCACTGCAACTGAGCACCTATAGCCAGCTGCAAATCAGAGACCACCACAGTATTCATATCAAAATACCTGTATTATAAAATACATAACAACAACAACAATTATATACATATATATACATAAATGGGGTGGAGGGACAATAACAAGGTGGGGGTGGGTAAGGTGAGAACGAACAAATGGGAGAGGGAAGGCGGGGTGTGAGGGTCAGTCAAAGGGGAGAGGTTATGCTGCATCAGTGGTGTCCAGCCTGCTCCTCCACTGCCTGGGGCTGTTCACGGGGTCGCCTTCTCCTCCTCACCCCATGCCGATGGATGTCCCGTAGTATGGCAAGGGATTCTGCTGCCACACGGACCAAATCCTGGATGGACCGCTCTATCCTGATGAGTATCTGCACACCTAGGACAAGGGATCAGAGTCAATGGGTGTGACTGTCCATCTCCCTGCAGCACACCCATCATGCATGGCATACAAGCATGTGCCCCGCTCCTGTGATGGTGTGCACCCACCCACAGTGACCGTGTGCACAAGACATGCCCAACCAGGCAGCAACAGCCATGTGTACCACTGCACACACACACTGCCCATGTCCAGCACAGCACAACCAAGGCCGCACAGTAACGTGGCTATGCGGTGGGCAGGCAGTGCCACAGCCATGTGCCCAGTGCACGCATGGACCACCATTGACGCACTCCCAGACATGCAGTGCCACTGGACAGTGCTGACTGTCACATGTCACGTGCATGGCAGTGGTGTCCATGGATGGCGGCCATGCCCTGCTCCCCACCCTGTCACACAGCATGCAATAGCAATCATGGTGTCATGGCACTCACCCTCATCGGGTTGTCGCTGGCGTTGGGGTTCTTCCCCGATACGCACCTGTTCAGCTTCCACCACCCTCCGCCGCTGCTCCGTGGCCCTCCTCCACTCTTCCACGCCTGTGGGAAACAAAAGGAGAGAAACACATCAGTACAAACCCAAAGCATATTCCCCCTGCCCCAATGTGTGTGCCCACCCACCCAGCCAGACCCATCCATCCCATACCCTGTAAACACCGCCACAGCCAACCCTAGACCATCCCTCCTCTATGTGCTGGACACATAAGACAGTGTTACCCATATGGACCATACAGGTGTGTACACGTATCACCCACGTGGATGAGGCACCACGCCCCTCCTGGCGCGCGACCGCAGACTTGCCAGTCGCTCCGGCTCCCTCCAATGCAGGTCCCCATACCGGTGCCTGCACTGCTCAGCCGACCTCCTGCGGCCAGTGGCTGCCTCCAGGTCATTGGCCACCTCTTGCCAGACCTGGGTCCTGGCCCTGTCCAGTGGCACCTCAGCAAAGAGTGGGCCATAATGTGGCTCCACAATGGCCACAAGGTTGGCCAGCTCAAGGGCACTCCATTGGGGGGCTCTCCTGCGTGCCATCTCCAGTGCTATAGTAGGCAATATGGCACTCCGCAACACGGCAACCCCACGTGGAATTGCTGTGCAATACATCGCCACCATTCCCTATCGCGCTGTTGGTACAGCACCGCCATTCCCTATCGCGCTATCACCAAACAGCGCGATAGAGCTGCAGACATGCCAGACGTATAGCGCCAAGGGGGCAAAGGTCAGGCACAGGGTCATGGGTCTCTGGCGCAAGGTCACGCATAGCGCCATCGGATGTCTATGTGTCTAGTGCGATTGGTCGCCTGTGTGCCATTGCCACAGTGAACTATTGCACAGTTGTGCCACAGCGCCATGTAGTGACCGTCGCCGTAGTGCCACTGGCACAATGGTGGCCATGCCCTGAATTGTCTACCGCGCACAGCACGTCATCAGCACGGCAGATGCCTGCGTAAGCTACCTGGGCATGTGCAGTGCGGTGTACTACGCAGCCACAGAACTACGCCATTGGCTCAGCACGTTCAACCCTATTGCACAAAGCGCAACAGCGCGATATTCAGCCATCATATGCAAATCATCCGATCAGCCATTCAATGGCACAGCAGCGCGATTTACATCTCATTAAAGTTGCTGCACACCTAATTTGCATGGATTGCGCCATAAAACTGTGACACTGTTCTGCAGTGGCCATATTCGGTTACTGCAGTTTATAGGTGAGTTGCATGCTGTGCGGTGTTCTGGACTGTGGTCTCAGGGACTTGCTTTGTACTGCACAGTCACAGGTCACCACTGTCACCCATACAGGCTGAAAAATGACCGAGGGAGGACTGGGTGAGGAGGATGATGGTGGGCAGAAGAGGAGGCCCAATTTTACCAAGGCCGAGATGGATGCACTCTTCGAGGCCTACATTGATCAGGAGCCACTGCTCAGTGGACGGCGGGGCACCCCTCAGACCCGTGCTGCTGCATGGGAGGGGGTGGCACGTGCCGTCAACCTGCATGGCAGCCACCAGCGCTCTGTGCAGGAGTGTAAGAAGAAGATGGGTACCAACAGGAGGAGGGTGAAGGAGAAGGTGGCTGCCATCAGGGCGGCACGTGCTGCAACAGGCGGGGGCCAGCCGGAGGTGGTGCAGCTGACTCCGGCAGAGGACAGGCTTGCTGCAAGCATGCAGCGCAGTGCCATTGAGGGCGTTCCAGGAGGTGGCTTCCAGACAGGTGGTAGCCCATCACTGCATGGTACGTCATGGTCTGGGGGGGGAAGGTAGATCACATGCACTAACAAGTCCTTACTTTCTTTTACAGATCCTGCACGTCTGCAGGGGTCAGCGATGGAGGGCCTGTCCACTGTGGACAGCCATCTGGAGTTAGAGGAGGGACCATCCACCTCCGCAGGTAGCCAGCGTGCATTGCAACAGTGGTACCGCCTGCCTGTCAACACTGATGTCGTTGAGACAGGTGTGGGGGAGGCCCTTCCTGTGTCTCAGCGGTCTGGCATCCAAGCATGCCAGCATGCTGTGGCTGTGGCACAGACCTGCACCATTGATGATGCAATGACCATTATGGGCAGTGACATGTGTGTGTCACGGAATGGACACACAGCAGGCCAGCACATGCCCATGGACCTGGCTGTTTACGACGTGTGTGCCAGCATGTCAGCACAGTCCCAGGCTGCGCCTGTCATCACCGGTGGGGCAGCACCGGTGGATGATCAGGTCAGTGGCACTGTTGTGGCCACAGCGGCGGAACAGCCAATCCCTTGGGCACAGGCAGGGGCAGCAACAGCAGTCACCCACCGGGACTGGGGGTACAGGGCTCAGTGATGGCGTCTGTGCACCGCCTGTGGACTTGCCCATACCTGGCCCTGGTGAGCAGCACCCACCCTCAAGGGGTGCTGAACATCAGGCCCTTCCATACCCTGAGGGACAGGTTGCCGAGGTGGCAGACGACCTCTTTGATGAGCACACCCGCCTGCTGTAGGTATCAGTACAGCAGCAGATGCAGCTTGCAACGTCCGTGGAGGCACTGTGCGTGGCCCTGGAGCGGGTCGTGGAGCAACACAGCAGGGACACCGAAAGGATCCTGTCACGGATTGACCATTTGCGGGAGGATGTGACCACTGCCATTGACAGGCTACCACAGGCATTGGTCGCTGTCATGGCCACAGTGGGCACATAGTCAGGTGCCCATGTGTCGCTCACACTGCGCAGTTCGCTATCCACTCCCCGTTCCCGGCGTCGTGCGACACCCACCCTGTCGATGCCGGGTTCAGCTGTGGGCATCCCGAGCACTCCTGGTGCAGGTTTGTTCGGTGCGCTGCAGACACCTGTGCGGGCATGGTCGCGTTCATGCAGTGGAACCCCTGGTGGACCATCGGTGCCACCCCATGAAGACTGTGCTCAGCCTGCCAGTGCCGCTGGGTCTCGGCGGGGCCGCCCATGCATCCAAGGCGGATGTGGCACTGTGCCGCATGACTGACCTGTCTCCCAGTGCGGGCCCTGTCTGGTGCTGCCCTGTGTGCATAGTGTGTTTTGGTGGGCAGTGCACCGCTTGCTGCCCAGCCCTACACGCAGACACACGGTCTACCTGCACACCCTCCCAACTGCTGTCCACAGGTGCATGTGCATGATGATGCCTGCATTGCGCTGTACACCAAAGTGCGATGGTGCCCAGCATCTGACACACACACATAGACAGTCAGTGGACGTGGTGGCCTGTGGACATGTGTGTTGCTAGTGTCTGTGTTCTGGCTCTGTTGTGCACCTGACCCCTGTGCACTGTGTGCCTATTGTGTGTGCGTGTGTGTGTGTGTCCGTCAATGGGGCGTGTTACTGTTCACCCCTCCCTGGTTGTATGTGTGTGCCTCTGTGCCCTGCCACTTCCCTTGCCGTCATGCACCCCTGGTGTGTTTCCATGTGTGTACGTGGGTTGTGCCCTAGCCAATGGTGGTTGCACATGGCCCCATGACTTACCTGTGTTGGCTGAAGTGCTCCTCTGTGATGGTGTCCCAGTGCAGCTGGGCCAGCCGGATCAGTCGGGGGTCCCATCGTCCAAGGGGGGGCTGCCCATCCCCATCACCACCAGCGTCACCGTTGTCCCCATCGCTGTCCCCTCTTCGACCTGTACGGCTATCCCACAGTCTTTTGCCATGTTGTGCAGGATACAACAGGCCAGGAATATCACACAGGCCTTTGAGGGGCTATACTGTGGGGCACCACCAGAGGTGTCTAGGCAACAGAAACGCGCCTTCAGCATCCCAAACACCCGCTCAATGATGTTGCATGTGGCGGCATGTGCCTCATTGAAGTGTTGCTGCGATGGGGTCATGGGCTGCCGGTAGGGTGTGAGCAGCCAGGGATGGAGTGGGTATCCACTGTCACCTGTGTGGAAATAGTGGAGGTTAGTGTCTTGTTCAGGCTCAGACTGCCCCTAACCCTGTGTGCCACACCCATGGCACCTGTGGCTTACCCCCCCTTGCCCACAATTTGTCAGTTCTACATGCATACTCACCCAATAGATGTCCTGTGGGGATGTCCCCACTCTCGAATCGATGGCACAGTGCTGACTGGTACCATATGAAAGAATCATGTGCTCCCCCAGGGTGCGTGGCACAGACACTTATGATGCACCCACTGGCATCACACACCACCTGGCAGTTGACACTGGCATATCCCTTCCGATTCATATAGGCGGCCCCATCAGGGCCAGGTGGCATGCGAATGGCCACATGGGTGCAGTCTATCGCCCCTAGCATGCCAGGCATACGTGCTACCCTGTGGAACTCCTGTATGTTTGCTGCGCGCTCCGCTGCGGTGCTGGGGAAATGGATGTACTCTGCAGCATGTGGCAGCAGTGCGCTGAAGAATTGGGTGAGGATGCATGACGTGGCCAACTGTGTTATGCCTGTGGTGTCCCCTGTTGGTCTCTGGAAGGTACCCGTGGTGAGCAAGCACATGCAGGCTGTTACCTTTGTCTCCACTGACAGAGCATGACTCCGTCATGTGGGTGCCTGCATCACATCACTGCACAGCTCACAGAGCCGCCTCAGTATTGCCCTGTTCAGGCGGTACCGGTCCGCAATCTCGGCATCTGAGTACAGCTCAAAGCTGGTGCGGGCTCGGTACTGCCTGTTGGGGGTGTACCGCCGATGGGCCCCTTCCATGCCATGTCCCCTGCAGCATGCCTTCTCACCCCTCATTACAGCTTCCATGTGGAAGGTGGCACTGTCCATGTCCCTGGCTTGTGTTCCTCCCCAGCTGTTGTTGCTTTGTTCCCCCCGCTGTCCTGACTGCTACCTCCACTGCACTGGGTACACCTACTGGCCTCTGCTCACTGTGGCCCCACACACCTTCCCTTGCCCCTATTCTGTCCTCTTGTTTCCCTGGCCTGCCCTCTTTGTCCCTCTTACTCTGTCTCTCTCCCTGCCTCATGTGGCTTCTCTGTAGCATTCTTGCACCTCTTCCTTGCTCCTTTTTATTTTGGCTCATTTCCGCTATGGCACAACTTCCGCCTGCTCCACTGTTGCGCATTGCGCAAGTCTTTGAACGTCGCACTGCGCACTTTATGCATGGTTCCACCCCCTTCAGTTGTGCATGCCTTCGTTATCATTGCGCTGTTGCTCAGCATGTTTTCAGTGGCGCAACTGCCTCCTGCTGAATATCGTAGAATGGTGCATTTCCTGTCTTGCACTGGCGCAACCCTATTGAGCATTGCACAACCCTTTTGAATATCCAGCCCCATAAGTTTCTTATTTTTTATTTTCTTGACCCTAAAACAAACCTTACCAGGTTTACAATGGTATTGTACTATGTATGCCTATACCGAAACCCTGTTCTTTGGCACAACCATGCCTTAACTATGTACTGTATTACCTGTTCATACAGTAACTCATCTGTCTGATATTTTCACTACTGTATGCTGTACTACTGTACACTGGGTCATACCTGTAAAAGGTGCCTCTGGTGCCAGTGTATTTCACCTGGTCATCAAAATAAAAACAAACATGTATAAGCCAAAAAAACTAAATTAAAACATTTATAAAATGCTCAGATTATGATGGAACTAGTATATTTTAGCACCAAGAGGATTAAAAACATTTTTATTCCACCAAGCCTTTGGGGATTAACAGAATAAGCAGTCTAATTATTACTTCTGCTGAGAGTACAGGGAACATAATTATAGATGGGATCAATGATCTATTATATTTATAATTCTAGTGATGTGTATTATTTGATTTATGATGTTCTATGATGTCTTTTCCTGTAAGGGTGCCCTGAGCCTTCTGGGAAGGGTGCCTTAAATAAACAAAATCTACCACTACTAAATAAAAGTGGAAGATGCACAGAATCTTTTCTAGTGAAAAAAGGTAGGGTGAAATGCTTTGCCCGATTTCATTGTACTGCTGCTTTGTTGCCATGGTGACCACACATCTTCTCCCTTAGCCTGTTGGTCAATTGTTACTCAACCTACCACAATGCATTGTCACACTCTGGCTCTACTTATTTAGCATACTGACTATCCAATCCCCATTATCCAGGTAACTGGACTCTTCACTGCTTGAAATTAACTGCTGCACAGCTATTGGAACCCATGGGGTCAGGGCTGCTGGAGCGGACCCCACATTTGGATATTTGTGGGTTGTTGGTGAGCAGGAGGTGGTGCCAATAAACACCAGGGACTGCCACTCAGGGACTCAACCCGGGAACTCAACAGTGCCAGACGTTTTGGGGGCTTAGGGGGATCAGCAAGGGTCAGGGGCATAAAGATCATGCACCACCACTGTAAAAGCAGAGACTCTTCCTCACCAGCCACTGGGGACATTAGCAGTACTGCTGTAACAGCAGGGAGTTCCTGCCTGGGTCATGGACTATTAACCACAACCCACCCAAAAGTGAACTGTGCCACACAGTACGAAAGAAGAAAAACATGGTAGGTTTTGAAAAGTGCAGACACGAATTTATGAATGGAAAATGAATGTGAGCTGCATAAACTATCGAGGCTCTCCAGCATTCTGTCGTTTTGTGACAGATCCCGAGGCTCCTCCATAGGATTCAGTGGGACATTGTTAGAACTACTGTCGATAAGCTTGCATTAGCTTACATTATAGCTGGTGATCATGCAGACCCACTCACAAACATTATAACATACATCAGTATTTGTGTTGACAGAAGTGACTTAGGGTCCATTTTGTCAACTACTCCTGCCATACGGCAGTGACTATACCCAATTTGAACGATTCCTCCAAGCTTAATAATCAAAATGTTACTACTCATGTTGTCTTGTCTAACCATCAATACCATTCTCTCTCAGGAATCTGTCTAGCCCTTTGTTACCCGCTACTCATGCTGTTTAACCCTCAAATCCATTCTCCCTCAGGAATATGTCTAGCAGTGTGTTACCCCTAATCATGCTATGTAACCCTCAGTGCCATTCTCCCTCAGGAATCTGTCTAGTCCTGTATTACCCCTACACATGCTGTGTAACCCTCAGTGCCATTCTCCCTCAGGAATCTGTCTAGTCCTGTATTACCCCTACTCATGCTGTGTAACCCTCAGTGCCATTCTCCCTCAGGAATCTGTCTAGTCCTGTATTACCCCTACACATGCTGTGTAACCCTCAGTGCCATTCTCCCTCAGGAATCTGTCTGGTCTTGTGTTACCCCTACTCATGCTGTGTAACCCTCAGTGCCATTCTCCCTCAGGAATATGTCTAGTCCTGTGTTACCCCTACACATGCTGTGTAACCCTCAGTGCCATTCTCCCTCAGGAATCTGTCTAGTCCTGTATTACCCCTACTCATCCTGTGTAACATCAAAGCAGTTCTCCCTCAAGAATCTGTCTAGTTCTTTGTTGTTCCTACTCATGCTGTGTAACCCTCAATGCCATTCTCTCTCAGTAATCTGTCTAGTCCTGTGTTACCCCTAACCATGATGTGTAACCCTCAATGCCATTCTCTGTCAGGAATTTGTCTAGTCCTGTGTTACCCCTACTCATGCTGTGTAACCCTCAATGCCATTCTCCCTTGGGAATCTGTCTAGTCCTGTGTTAACCCTACTCATGCTGTGTAATCCTCAATGCCATTCTCCCTCAGGAGTCTGTCTAGACCTGTGGTACCCCCTACTCATACTGTATAACCCTCAATGTCATTCTCCCTCAGGAATCTGTCTAGTCCTAAGTTACCCCTAATCTGCTGTGTAACCCTCAATGTCATTCTCCCTCAGAAATCTGTCTAGTCCTGGGTTACCCCTACTCATGCTGTGTAACCCTCAATGCCATTCTCCCTCAGGAATCTGTCTAGTCCTGTGTTACCCCTAATCGTGCTGTTTAACCCTCAATGCCATTCTCCCCCAGGAATCTGTCTAGTCCCATGGAACCCCTGTTCATGCTGTGTAAACCTCAGTGCCATTCTCTCTCAGGAATTTCTCTCTGCTAGGAAATTGGAACTCTCCAAAAATCTCTCACCTGGTGGAATGGTATGGCAACATGGCATTCCTAGCTAATAATGAACGCATCAGTTATAGTATTACAGATAAATTAATAGGATTGTTTCATAGAATCTGGGCACCTTTTCTAAATGCAGCCCATTGAATCCATTCCACCATAGGGTTTCAAATGTTTTGTGATTTTGTCTTATACTTATTAACAGTTGATAAATGAAGTATTTCTCCTATTATCTTGTACAGAAATTATATGTAAGGCTTTAGAGAAACTAAGTGCTGAGTTGTTGATTGTATTTATATGTTTTGTTTTTTTTTTATATTCACCATCTGGAAACTTGATGTTATATTTTCTGCTGTTTTTGTACATGTTTAGAAGCTTTAATAAAAATTTATGATGGCAAAAAAAAGAATCTGTCTAGTCCTGTGTTACCCCTACTCATGCTGTGTAACCCTCAATGCCATTCCCCCTCAGAAATCTGTCTAGCCCTGTGTAACCCTCAATGCTATTCTCCCCCATGAATTTTTCTAGTCCAGTGTTACCCCTATTCATGCTGTGTAACCCTCAATGCCATTCTCCCTCAGTAATCTGTCTAATCCTGTGTTACCCCTACTCCTGCGGTATAACCCTCAATGCCATTCTCCCTCAGGAATCTGTCTAGTCCTGTGGCACCCCTACTCACACTGTATAACCCTCAATGCCACTCTCCCCGAGGAATTTTTCTAGTCCTGTGTTACCCCTACTCCTGCTGCATAACCCTCAATGCCATTTGCCCTTAGGAATCTGTCTAGTCCTGTGTTACCCCTGCTCATGCTGCGTAACCCTCAATGCCATTCTCCCTCAGGAATCTGTCTAGTTCTGTGTTACCCCTACTCATGCTGGGTAACCCTCAGTGCCATTCTCCCCCAGGAATCTGTCTAGTCCTGTGGTACCCCTCTTCATGCTGTGTAACCCTCAGTGCCATTCTCTTTCAGGAATTTCTCTTTGCTAAGAAATTGGAAATCTCCAAAAATCTCTCACCTAGGGGAATGTTATGACAACATGGCACTCCTAGCTAATAATGAATGCATCAGTTACAGTATTACAGATAAATTGGATTTGTTTCGTAGAATCTGGGTACCTTTTCTAAATGCAGCCCCTTGAATGCATTCCACCATAGAGTTTTAAAGGTTTTGTGATTTTATTGTCTTATACTTATTAACAGTTGATAAATGAAGTATTTCTCCTATTATCTTGTACAGAAATTATTTGTAAGGTTTTAGAGAAACTAAGTGCTGATTTTTTGATTGTATTTATATGTATTTTTTTTATATTCACCATCTGGAAACTTGATGTTATATTTTCTGCTGTTTTTGTATGTATTTAGAAACTTTAATAAAACTTTATGATGGCAAAAAAAGGAATTTGTCTAGTCCTGTATTACCCCTACTCATGCTGTGTAAACCTCAGTGCCATTCTCCCTCAGGAATCTGTCTAGTCCTGTGTTACCCCTACTCATGCTGTGTAACCCTCAGTGCCATTCTCCCTCAGGAATCTGTCTAGTCCTGTGTTACCCCTACTCATGCTGTGTAACCCTCAATGCCATTCTCCCTCAGCAATCTGTCTAGTCCTGTGTTACCCCTACTCACGCTGTGTAACCCTCAGTGCCATTCTCCCTCAGGAATCTGTCTAGTCCTGTGATACCAGTGGTGGTGCTACACCGGGGCATATGCATCAGTCAAAAAATGCTGTGCCCCAGTTCATGCCCCAGTGGTTTGAGTCTCCGCATTCAAGCACGTTGCGGGACCATTTATTTGCCTCTGTCCTAGGCAGTAGTACTGTATTGCCACCTGTGTGCTGTGTGCATGTGCTAGTGGTTCTCCCCACCACCGCTGTTCTGTGTGCTCACTACTCACCAGCTGTAGCCTGCTGCCCTGCTCCGTCACTGATGGTGCGATCCATCTGTAGAAGTCCTGCCCTTGAGGGTGGCTGGCCTAGTTCTGTTTTTTTATGTGTGGGGATTCTGGTCTCACATCTGAGCTGTGACAGTCACACGCCATGCTGACGCCACAACGCAAGCTTGCTCTGCATGAGCCTTCAGCCAATTGGCTATGCTGCAGCCAACGAGAAGGGAGAGTGTGTGCTCCTTGTTACTTTTGCCAATTGCCGCCTTCCCCTTCCGTTCTTCCTTGCCTTGGACCACCCACTCGCGAGTCACGCCTACAGCAGCCAGAGCCAAGGACTGTGGTGCTCACACTCACCACTGATGACAGACTAAGTCCCACTCCCGGACCATCCCTCCAGACAAAAGACCACAAACCGCCATCGGATCGGAAATTTGAACCTGACCGTGACTGTCTGATTCCCGAGGCCAAAACAAAGCACAGCTGCATAAGCAGGCCAGGCTTGGCCCTGTAGACTGCTATTATTTAGCCTGGTGGTATAATAGTTGTAGGAGCTGCTGACTGCTGTTGTGACTTGTGAGGACCGAAGCAGCAAGAGTCGAGAGAGGTGAGCAGTAACAGCCACTGCCAGTAGCCACAGGGATCCATCTTCGCCCAAGCTCTGACAGTCAGTATAGCCTAGCCTACTAGGCTAGCCAGTAGCCACAACTGCCCAGCCACAAGCCCACCCAGGCCAGATCCCAGCAGCCAGAAGTAGCTGCACACTGCACTACATACAGTGTTTCATTCTAATTTCTGGCTCTCTGACTGCAGCACTGTAGAGCCCACCCACCCCGGACCCCAAACCCACTGGTCTGCACAGCCCTGGAGTCCAGTTCAGACAGTGAGTGCAGCAAGCAACAACACAAGGACAGGTCAGAAGGATGAGAGGAGGCCGCCACTCACGTAGAGAGAAGGGCCCTGCATCAGTCAACTGATCGTCACTGCCTTGTGGTAAGTGGGTATGTCTTTCTTGTCTGAGTCACTGTACTGTTGGTATTGGGGGAGGGGGCTCAAGGAAGGGAGAGAGGACACACAGCGTCCACCTGGCCCTATTGCTACTGTGAGCGATTGTTTGGGAGGTGGTGATTGACAGGCGGTGGTGGTGGTGGATGCTTGCTGCTGGAAAGGAATAGGATAAGACGGAACAACCCTTCTCTTCTAGTGGTAGGGGGGGTGCCCATGCTTCGCCTGGTGGTTCAGGGGGGAGGGAGAATAGAATGACCCTGCTTTGTTTGGCTCAGGGGTGGGGGGGTATGGTCCTGCTTCTTCTGACTTGGAGTGTGGGTATGGCCCTGCTTTTTGTGGTTCTGGCCTGGGATGGAGATTATCCAACTTCTTCTGGCTTGTGGGGGTAATCCTGTTTCTCGTCCTTTCCTGCCTGGCTTGGGGGGAAGAAAAAATGCAGTGAAAATGGTATTTTTATTTCACAGAAATAACATTCATCATTTGTTCAAATATTTCAAAAAGCAAGCACGCAGGATTATGCACACATGCTTTCGATTCCGGTTTCTGTATATGTCCTGGCTGCCAACTCTGGTGCCCACCCAGTGCCCTGGTAACCAAAAGAAGCTGGAGCCACCACTGTGTGTTACCCCTACTCATGCTGTGTAACCCTCAGTGCCATTCTCCCTCAGGAATCTGTCTAGCCCTGTGTTACCCTATTCATGCTGTGTAACCTTCAATGTCATTCTCCCCCAGGAATCTGTCTAGCCTTGCATTACCCCTACTCATGCTATGTAACTCTCACTGTCATTCTCGCTCAGGAATCTGTCTAGACCTGTGGTACCCCTACTCATGCTGTGTAACCCTCAATGCCATTCTCCCTCAGGAACCTGTCTAGTCCTATGTTAGGTTGTCAGTGTGGCTCAGTTGGTAGCACATCCATCTCTGGAACAGAAGGTCATGGGTTGTCGTCCTACACCAGGAATAAAAACATGCAGGCACTAGAGTGCAGTATAAAGGGGGTACTGTACTGTTGGGGTGTGCCATCCTTCAGATGAGATGTTAAACCAAGGTCCCTTCTACCCATCCTGGTGTTGTCCTGGTGGGTGTCCAGGTGGAAGTAAAAGAACCCAGGGCACTCTTTGCAAAGAGTTGGGGACATTTCCAGTGTCCTGGCCAATATTCCCCTTCCCATAAAACCAGTTCATGCAGTTGTCCAGGCTGTGTGCGGGTGCTGATGTGTGATATGGCTGCCACTACACATTCAGTCACTTCACTACCTGTCTTGCATTGCTTGTAAAGCACTTTGAGATACATTGTGTATAAAAAATGCTATTTAAATTCTGATTCTTCTTCTTCTACCCCTACTCATGCTGTGTAACCATCAAAGCAATTCTTCCTCATGAATCAGTCTTGTCCTGCTGTGAAAGTCTGAACAGTGCAAGAATCCATAATCTTAGTGGGTAGGCTATTCCATATGTTAACCACCCTATGTGTGAAATAATGCTTTTTAATACTTATTACACCTGTCCCTCCCCTCAGTTAAAATGCTTCTCCTCAAGTTCTGCTTAGACTCATCAGCTCAAACATCTGTGTATATGCCATGCAGTCTGTCTATCCCATACAGAATTGAGAATACTGTGGTCATGTCCCCACAACCTTCTGTATCTGTGTATACACCACCCGTCTATCCCCTTTAGTATTCAGAACACTGTGATCATGTCCCCTCTCAGCCTTCTGTATCTGTGTATACTCCACCCCGTCTATCCCCTTTAGTATTCAGAACACTGTGATCACATCCCCTCAGCCTTCTGTATCTGTGTATACACCACCCTGTCTATCCCCTTTAGTATTCAGAACACTGTGATCACGTCCCCTCTCAGCCTTCTGTATCTGTGTATACACCACCCTGTCTATCCCCTTTAGTATTCAGAACACTGTGATCATGCCTCACAGCCTTCTGTATCTGTGCATATGCCACCCATTCTGTCTATCCCATATAGTGTTGACAGCTGTGATCATGTCCCATCAGTGTTCTGTATCTATGTATATTGTACACCGTCTGTCTATCCCCTGTAATCTTTTTCTCAGGGCTTGAACTTTTCTATTTTCTATCTTCATTTTTTTCTCTGGGGCCGTTAAACATTACTAGCTTGTGTACGCTGGTGTCCATCGAGTGGTGATGCCTGCACAAAGTTCCTTACTGAGTCAGCTCAGAAAGCAAGGCTTGGAGTTATTAACAAAGGAGTAAACCAGGACAGAGCAGGAAAACAGGACCAGAGGGGCAAGTGTAAGCAGTGGTGAGGCTACCATCTACAGACGGTCGAGTGGGAAGAGGTATAGAAGGCCAGGATAAAAGAAGAATAGAAAGAAGAGGTTTTGGTTTAGAGCAGGGATAGACAGCATAGAAGGGGAAGATGCTGGGAGTGGTGCAGTGCATTGGCTGTGGGGAAACAGTCTTCAGGATTACCTTCTGGATACTTCGGTGCTGCCCATCTGCAGGCATCTCTTTGAACTGAGGGCGGTGGTTGCTAGTCTCCAGGCTGATTTGTCCAGGATTCAGGGAACCTCCTCCGCCTCCTCCTCCTCCTCCTCCTCCTGCTCCCCCACCCAGGGCCACCAAGTCTGCCTCTGCTGCCTCAAAGGTTGCCTAACAGGAGGAGTGGATGGACTGCAGTGGGCTCAGGGAGCAAGATGGTGGTAGGACAGAGACACATCCCTCATCCAGTGCAAGTACAGCACTCTTATGCTGTTTTGGAGGAGTGGGATGGTCCCACAGTGACACCTGGAGTAGAGACCAGGGGGATGAGCGGGTCCTCCATAACTGAGCCCCAAGGGTTGGTGGCAAAGGACCTCAGCGGAGGAGGAAGCAACTCCTGGTAGGGGATTCTATAGCCAGGGGAGTGGATTTGGGGACAGGTAGTGAGGGGGAGAGGGAGGTTAAGTGCCTACCTGGAGGCACAGCTCGGAGGGACAGAGAGTGGATCCAGAAGATAGCTAGAGCGGTGGCTAGGAGGGGGGAGCTGGATGTAACTGTCCATCTGGAGACAAATTACCTTGCTAGGGATGAGGCAGGGATAGGAAAAGTGCAGGAGGAGTTTAGAGAGTTGGGGAGGAGCTTGGGGCAGATAGCAAGCTCTGTGACCCTCTCGGAGGTGCTGCCTGTCTACAGCAAGGGGGAGGTTGGGAACCTCTGCATCAGGAACTTCAATGCATGGTCAAAGGACTGGTGCAGTGAGGAGGGTATCAGCTTCACTGGGGACCCACCTGGAGAGATGAGGGCCCGTACAAGGGCAACGGCCTGCATCCATCCAGGGAGGGGACCATAGTTCTTAGTGAACAGTTTAAATGCTACATTGGCAGGCATTTATTTTATTTTTTGTATTCTTTCTTTTTGCCCCTCTACATGCTGCCATCTCAGCCACTCCTTCAGACTGTGCCAAGGCTGCATCTGATCCGTCCTGTTCCCGGGCCCCATCCCACACATTGCAGTCATCCCCAAGGTAACCCGGACGTAACCCTTTGCCGGGCAGGTCCCCCTCCTCCGAGGGGGAAGGCACCAGAGACTGGCCAGCACAATACTTGGTCTCAGGGAGCTGCTGAGGGACCAGTAGCTCCAGGACATTGACGGCATCAGATCTCCAGGCAGCCGTCATCCGGCTGACCGCAGAGCCATTTTCCATTTCCTGGTGATGTTCCCTTGCTTTGCGTCGGTCTCCACTGGAGGCCGCTGCAGAGCGACGCATCCCCACTACCCACCCCAGGAGAGGACAGCAGTCTTACAAACGCTCAATCCTCCCCTTCCCCTGCCATCCCCCGGCAGCCCGAGTCCACTCCCAAACCTGGGTCGCTGGCATGGCTCAAGGTAAGGCGCCAGCGCCTCAGCCCTCTGTGCCACTGGGCCAGCGTCTGGCAGGCATTTAAACTAACCAAGGAGGGAGGTGAAAGGAGGCAAGGAGACAAAAATTGCCCCCCACTAGTTCACAAGACCAACAGCGAAAATACTGGGGGAGTAGAACCAATAAACAGAGCAAATAAAAATGAAAACCAGAAGGTAGAAGAAATGAGTATAACTGAAAAATTTAGTGGGTGAAATATGGGTGGGTAGAAGGGGAAAAGGGAGAGGGGGTGGCAACACAACCTGGAGAGCCATGTGTGCAAATGCTTAAAGTCTGATCAACAAGATAGCTAACCTACAGGCTACCATGGTGGAAGCATACCTGGACCTGGTGGCCATCACAGAGACCTGGAGGAAAGAAAACCAGGACTGGGAATTGGCAATACCTGGTTATACTCCATTCAGGAAGGACAGGGTAGATAGGAAGTGGTAATAATGAATAAAACAGAAGCTAGTACTCAAAAGAGGTCAATGAAGAGGAGACTTCCTGTGACGTCACGGAGCCACTAGCAGCTTAGATACAGAGCTCCTTCCTCTCAGGGAAATAAAAAACCTCCAAACTAACAGAAACTTCATAAATACTGACTAAAATGCCATCTGGAGGAAGTAAAATAGACAGAGGAGACAGAACGAAGACTAAAACACCACACAAAAAAAAGATGCCACCAGACTGAAGGGCGAACAACCGACCCACAGCAGGAGTGCCTCCTCACAAAGCCAACATGGCTCAGAATACAATACGGGCAGAGAAGATGAAACCCTCTCTCACAGTCGCTTTGAGACCCTACTCAGAGAGATACAAGAGTCCAGGAATGAAAATAAACAAGAATTCCGGAGCCTGACACAAAAACTGACTAAAATGGACCAGTGGATGGAGAAGGCCCAGGAACAGATTGCAAGCACCGAGGGAAGTACCACACAGCTAGGCTGGATGGTGAAAGCTTTGTTTCAGCACACACTGGCTCTCCAGGCTAAATGTATGGACCTGGAGAGCTGCTCCAGAAGAGACAACCTCCGCCTATATGGCCTGACTGAAGGGGCAGAAGTACAGCCCATGTCCACCTTTATTGAAGATTTACTGAAGGATATCATCGATCTACCTCCTGACTATCAGATCCATGTAGAGAGGACTCATCAGTCTGGTTCCCAAGCCAACAGACCCAATGGCCAGACCCTGTTCTATAGTAATGAAATTTGCCAGCTTCAGAACCAAGGACATCCTAAGATGGGCATGAAAGAACAAGGAGCTCACTTACTTGGGATCCCGCCTTTCTCTTGACAATGATCAGCCCCCTGACATCCATCAGGCTAGACAACAATTTATTCCATATCTCAGGCCACTCTGGGAAAGACAGATATGCTACCAAACCCCATTTCCAGCTCGACTGAGGGTGTTCTGGCAGGAAGGGATGAAGGTCTACAGCAACACAGAAGAAGCAACGGCAGCATTTAAAAAACATAGTATTCCGGTGCCAAATATGGGGACAGAATGCGTTAAGGGGAAATCCAGCCACAACACAGAGTGGCTGATAGTTGCAAACAGGAAGAAAATTGGGACCCCCCCCCCCCGGAAGTAGTGCAAGAGGCCCTAGGACAGATTGCAGACCTCAACACTGACTCCCAAGAAAACACAATGGAGCAGGAGCCCCTGGAAGATCACTGACAGAAAGGGAGAGGACATTTGACTGTTTCTACTACTCTTTCCACGAGTCCGGTTGAAGTGAGCCTCTTCTCCGTGCTACCTGCTAACAAGTTCTGTCCAGATATAATAAAGACTAGGCGCAGCAGCTCCATGCACTGCTGGGTAATACAGCTAAAAACTATAAACTCAGACCCACCATTTTTTTCTACGACTTTTACTTATTAATGAAGCCATGGCATAGCAAAGCAACCTGTGATCGCAGTCACTGGCCACTCCATGAAGGTGAAATAGAGACTGTAATGGTTGCTTTAAAGAGTGCAGCTGTTGTGGTTTTCTCTTCTTTTCTCCTTAGCTGTTTTTTCACATAAACAAAAGGAAACATCACTGTATTTCTGCAACTTATACCTACCTAGTTCTCGATATGAGAGTACTCTGGGCAGATAGATACACAGAGGGAGGCTACCTGCTTCTCTCTCTTAGCTGAGAAGGGGAGAAGTGGCTGAGGGGAGGGAAAGTAGAGGGACTACTTCTGACAACCCTCAAAGAATCTGGGTTTGGTGGTGGAGGGGGGATTCTGAGGGCAACAATATAAAGGGCAAAGGTGATGCATTACAACTTAAAGACAAGGTCCTTTGAGGAGTCTCCTCACACCACTAACTGTTGAAATAAGTACTTGGTCCACCCGAGGGGAGGGGCAGTGGTGTAGCGACGTACACTCACCCCTCCTTATGGTAAATAAAGCACATGCACTAAGTTCTACACAAGGGGGTCAACTATTACATCCAGGACCCCAGAAGAGGGCCCTGTTTAGACAGAGCATACAATACCCTCTTCTCATTTCCCTTTTGATAGTAATATCACTCTGGTTAAAGGGAAGAGAACAGAAATCTGTAGGATCAGACTTCCCACCTTGGAAGACTTACAAGTTAAGAGTTTGTATTGCTGCCCAGTTTGTAGCTGTTATTTTTATTGTTATTGGTCACTGCAGTGGATTTAGGTTAAAGATATTGGAAAGACTGCAGATTATAAGCACAACATGCTACAAAGTAAGTGAAAAGAGAAGATATATCAAAAGGCAAACTGTAATTGTTAAGAATGGCTGACAAACTTACCAAACTCCCTACTTATAATATCCACGGTCTGATGAATCCAGTCAAGCGTAGTAAAGTACTGAGTTTTTTAAAGAAAACGGGCTGACTTTATATTTCTTCAAGAGACCCATCTGTCCCCTCATGAACATTCCAAATTGGTCAAATTTGAGTTTGGAAGTGCAGCCACAGCCTCCTACAAGAAGGGACACAGATGGGGAGTGGCTATCTTAGTACCCAAGCAAGTACCATTTGAGAAAACAGACACCCTTACGGATAAAGACGGGAGATTTGTTTTGATGAAGGGGAGGCTTCAGGGCCACCTTTTAACATTAGCATCTGTATACTTCCCCCTGGGCTCTGATTACAGTTTGTATCAGACCTTCTTAGTCACCCTTCAAAACTGGGCGGAGGGAACGGTCATCTTGGGTGGAGACTTGAATCTAACCTTTAACCCCCTGCTAGACTCCACATCAGAGATACCATGTAGAGAACACCAAACAGCAAAAAGGATTAATAAGCTATTGGGAGAAATGGGATACACAGATACTTGGTGCCACCTGCAAGGGAGAAGGAGGGATTACACCTTCTTTTCAACCCCCCACCGAGTATATACCCGTATAGATCACTTTATGATACCCAAGGAACTGGCTGGGAAAGCCCAAGACACCTGGATAGGTGATTTCACCTTATCTGACCATGCCCCTGTTTTCTTGACTATAAAGTTAAATGAGGTGAAAAAAGACAACATTTTGGAGACTAAAAATATCATTATTGCAACATAAGGAAGTGGTAAACTCAGTCCAGGAGACTATAAAACTAACAGTAAAGGACAACGATAGTCCTGCTATTGCCTCAGCTATACTTTGGGATATAAATAAAGCTGTTACTATGGGTAAATTTATAGAGTAGTCAGCAAGATAAAAAAGAATAAGGGAGTCCAAGAAACAAGAATTGTTGACACAAATACAACAGAAACTTTAAAGAAAGTGAAAACAGAAAAGAAAAGAACAAAATTGCTAAAGATTTAACATCAATTCTAGACTACACACTAGAACAGAAACTGCTTTTCTTGAAGCAGAAATATTATGACGGGGGACCTAGGTCCCTCCGCCTTTTGGCGGGGAGGTTGAGGATACAGAGGGCACAGGCAGTAATACAAGCTGTTGGACACCCATCTACCCACCAGATGCTAAATAACATCCCAGAGATAGCAGAGGCTTTCAAGACATATTATACAAAGCTCTATAAGCAAGAATATCAACCTGGAGAAGAGCAGATAGATAATTTTTTTAAAAACTTAAAACTCCCAGAGCTTACGAAGGCCCAAAGCATATCCCTGACAAGGCCATTTCATGTACATGATATAACTAAGACTATAGGCCAGCTTAAATCTTTAAAGTGCCCGGGAAAAGATGGCCTCCTGGGAGTGTTTTATAAAAAATTCAAAACCACAGTCACCCCCCTGTTGGAGAGAGTGTTCCAGGAATTGATACCGGAAAAGGGCCAAATAACACCATCCTGGATGGAAGCGATTATCTCAGTTATCCCAAAAGCTGGCAAAGATCCTTTAAATTGTTCATCATATGGACCCATCTCTATTTTAAATACTGGCTACAAATTGCTCACCACAATATTAACTAAAAGACTTCAACTTTTAATACCCCACCTGGTCTATTTAGACCAGACAGGGTTTATTCCAGGGTGCCAGGCACAGGATAACGTAAGGAAAACTATACATATAATTGATCATTTAAACTTAACAAAAACACCAGCTTTATTAATCAGTATTGACGCTGAGAAAACTTTTTGATAAAGTCTCATGGACATACCTGCGCCTGGCCCTCACCAGATTCAGGTTAAGGGAATCCTTTCTCTCCCTACTCTTCAAACTGTACAGTAAACCAACAGCCTATATCCGAACCAATGGACATCACTCACATAAATTTTATTTGGAGTGTGGGACAAGGCAGGGATGTCCTCTTTCCCCACTCCATTTTGCTTTGTAGATAGAGCCACTAGCCCAAAGTACAGTATTAGAAAAAAATCAGGAAATAAGAGGGATTCAATTAGGGGCCAAGAACATAAAATGGCATTATATGCCGACAATGTTTTGTTGTACTTAAAGATACCCCACCCACTCCCTCCCAGAGGTTATGACCCAGCTGCTACATTTTTCTCTGTATTCAGGATATACCCTCAATACAACAAAAGAAAAAAATACTTACCATAGTAATGTTGTTTCTTCTAATGGAGTCTTGTAGTATTCTGACAATATACAGTTAGACCGACCGGTTCAACTGCCCCGGAGAACAAAGAGTTAACTCTATGCAAATGCATAGAACGTTGAGCTCGAGCTCAGTTTTCAAACCACTGTCTTCAGTACGTTCTAGTAACTGATCAGATTCTATGAAGCAAAACAAAATATATATATTATAGTGGCACGGTAGTGCCACTATAGTTAGAGTCGAATACCTCATTTAAGGTTAAAGTGTGAAATTTGGCATCTTAATAACTTTTCCACCATACAACGGATTTGCCTGAAATTTAGCAGGCATGGAGCGGTACCATAGATTTCTGGATCTGCCAAGTTTTGTAATGGTCGGATATACGGTTGCGGAGTTATAAAGCAACATTCCATAGCACATTTATGCTTTTCTACGCATTCTTTGCTCGCGCTTACAGGTCGCACGGTTTGCATGACTGGTCCGAAAACTTCAGGGAACATGCGGCCGGGGTCCCCAATGTGCCTTTCGAAGATTTCATGAAAAAATATTAAACGGTTCAAAAGTTATTCAAAAAACAAGTTTCACAAAAAGTTCAACAGTGTTGCAAATGCAGTTTTTAGTGTTGCAAATGACTCCTGTAGTGTTTGAGTCAGCCATTTTTTTTTCAGTTAGTGGTCACAGAAATGCTTGGCATTTAAATTTGGGACCCTCTAGGGACACAGTTCTTTTTGTGTTCACCTAGTCGGATCCTGAGGATGCTAGCCATATCTTTTTTTGGGGTTAAATACCCCAGAAATATGTTTTTGAAATTTTTGTAAACTGTAGCGTCACAAAGTAGTGTCGCGCTTGCGATACTCATGATTTTGTTTGCGAAAGTGTCGTGATTTGCGACACTATGGCCAAAATAACAGGAATACTTTGCCACCCTGCTGCAAAAGAACAGTTTGGTCTTTTGGGCTGAAATTTGGTTGGAAGAAAGCCAACATCCCACATATGTGCCTTTTCATGGTTTGGTAACAAAATATTACAGGGATGCAAAGTTACGGTACTCCAAAGTTTACGCTTTTTCCCATAGACTAACATTACGGTGTCTGCAGCACCTTTCGGGGCCCATATCTCGGAAACGCTTCGAGATACGGACTTTTCGTTGGAAAAATGCCTAGCCCCCCACTAGGGTGCTAAGTACAGAACTAGCCAGGAAAGTCATAATTTATATGAAAGTTTAATTTTATTTCTACGTCATACAGTTCCTGAGATATAAGCAATTTAGTATTCCAAATGCTCATTTTCTGCTCCAAGGCCCATTATTATGCATACATTCTTTGTTTTCACTGTGTTTCTCTATGCAGCTGTTGGTGAAAAAAGGGATGTGTGCTTTCATTACTGTCATAGCGTTCCCACTTGCATTTACGTAACCGTTTGCATTAGCGTTCCCGTCTACGCCACCGTGTGCCTTACCCTTTGCATTTTTGTTTGCACTTGCATTACTGTTACCATTGGCGTTTCCATTACTGTTTCTGTTTGTGTTTCATTTTGCATCACTGTGTGCATTACATCTGCGTTTGCGTACGCGCTTCCATTTGCATTTCCTTTGGCGTCATCATTGCTGTTACCGTTAGCATTTGCGTTTCCTATTGCGGTACCGTGAGCTTGCGCATTACCATTTGCATTTCTGTACGTGCTTGCATTTGCATTTACGTTACTGTTCCTGTGTACGCCACTGTGTGCGTTACCCTTTGTGTTTTCGTTTGCACTTGCATTTGCGTTACTGTTAACATTTGTGTTCCCATTACTGTTTTTGTTTGCGTTTCGTTTTGCATCACCATGTGCATTACCATTCGTGTTTGCATACATGCTTCTGTTTGCGTTTCCTTTGGCGTCATCATTGCTGTTACCGTTACCATTTGCTTTTCCTATTGCGGTACCGTGACCGTGCACGTTACCAGTTGCATTTCTGTACGTGCTTGCATTTCCATGATCATTCCCATGTACGCCACCATGTGCATTTTTGTTTGTGTTACTGTTAACATTTGCATTTCCATTACTGGTTTTGTTTGCATTTTGTTTTGCATCACCGTGTGCATTACCATTTGCATACGTGTTTCCATTTGCATTTCCTTTGGAGTCATCATTGTTGTTACCGTTACCATTTGCATTTCCTATTGTGGTACCATGACCATGCATGTTACCAGTTGTGTTTCTGTTTGCGTTACCATTCCTGTCTACGCCACCGTGAGCGTTACCCTATGCATTTTCTTTTGTGCTTGTGTTTGTGTTGCTGTTAACATTTGCATTTCCATTACTGGTTTTGTTTGCATTTTGTTTTGTGTCCCCATGTGCATTACCATTTGCATTTGTGTACACACTTCTGTTTGCATTTCCTTTGGTGTCATTGTTGCTGTTACCATTAGCATTTGCGTTTCCTACTGCGGTACCATGACCGTGCACTTTACCATTTGCATTTCCGTTCACGCTTGCATTTGTGTTTCCATTTGCGTTACTGTTCCCATGTATGCCACCGTGTGCATTACCCTTTGCGTTTTCATTTGCGCTTGCGTTACTGTTAACATTTGCATTTCCATTACTGGTTTTGTTTGCATTTCATTTTATGTCACCGTGTGCATTAACATTTGCATTTGCATATGCACTTCCATTTGCGTTTCCTTTGGCATCATCGTTGCTGTTACCGTTACCATTTGCGTTTCCTATTGCGGTACCATGACTGTGTTGCGCTACCAGTTGTGTTTCTGTTTGTGCTTGCATTTGCATTACCGTTCCCGTCTACGTCACCGTGTGCATTACCCTTTGTGTTTTCGTTTGTGCTTGCATTTGTGCTACTGTTAACATTTGAGTTTCCATTACTGGTTTTGTTTGTGTTTCATTTTGCATCACCTTGTGCATAACCATTTGCGTTTGTGTATGTGCTTCTGTTTGCGTTTCCTTTGGCATCATCATTGCGGTTACCGTTAGCATTTGCGTTTCCTAGTGCTGTACCATGACCATGCACATTACCATTTGCATTTCAGTATGCACATGCATTTGTGTTTCCATTTGCATTACTGTTCCCGCCTCCGCCACTGTGTGCGTTACCCTTTGCATTTTCGTTTGTGCTTGCGTTTGCGTTACTGTTAACATTTGCGTTTCCATTACTGTTTTTGTTTACATTCCCTTTTGCGTCACCGTGTGCATTTCCATTTGTGTTTGCATACGCACTTCCGTTTGCATTTCTGTTTCCTTTGATGTCATCGTTGCTGTTACGGTGTCTGCGTTTCCAATTATGTTTCCGTGACCGTGCACATTACAGTTTGCATTTCCATATGTGCTTGTGTTTGCGTTTCTGTTTTCATTAATGTTTGTGCTTGCGTTTCTATTACCATTTGCATTATCATTTACATTGCGTTACATGTGTGTTAGCGTTTTTCACTTGCATTTTCATTGCCGTTACTTCACTCTTTATAGTGCACATTCTCAAAAGGTAGGGAAATTCATGGCAAAAAACTCCATTTAATGCATCAGTTAGGGTTGTTCCACAGCGACAAAAGTGAGGAAATTCAATGTTAGGGTTAACACCCCCCTTGCACCCCACTCCCACCAACAGGCATTGGGGTGTGCTTTGGGGTCATCAGTCCTAACTCTCACCCCATTCTCCTATACTGCACCACCTCAGCTTGTTTACAAATGTGACGGGATGAGAGTTAGGGACCGAGGAGCCAATGCACACCCGATGTCTGTGGGTGGGGGCGGGGTTGGGATGGGTGCAAGGGGTGTTAACCCTAACATCAAATTTCTTCGCTTTGTCACTGAAAAACAACCCTAACTGATGCATTAAACTGAGTTTTTGCAGGCAAAAAAAAAACTAAGCCTAAACAGGGGGTCCCCAACAGGGGTAACATAAGCAAAAGACAAAAAGGCATGTAGAAGACTCAAGTCACAGGTGCCCAAAGAAAACCAGTACCCACTATTGGGTTACGTCGTATAGGTGCTGCAGAAGAGCCACCCTTCCCCAGGTTCTGAAGGGGAGGTAGGGTGGGAGGTCAGAATACAGCAAGACTCCATTGGATGAAACAACATTACTATGGTAAGCAATTTTTTCTTCAAACAACATGAAATCTTGCTGTATTCTGACCTCCCATATGCAGACTACAAAGCAGTGCCCTAAGAAGGTGGGCACAGAACCTATTTGGGGAATAGGCTCTGCAGTACTGCTGTGCCAAACCTGGCATCACTCCTAGCCTGAACATCCAGGCTGTAGTGCTTAGTGAATGTATGGACAGATTTCCAAGTGGCAGCCTTACATATCTCAAGCAAAGGGACTTCCCTGGCAGCCGCCAGGGAGGCAGCAGTCCCTCTAGTGGAATGGTCCCTAAGGCCTGCTGGTGGGTCCTTACCCAGCTTACTGTAGCAAAACTGGATACAGGTCACAATCCATCTAGCTATAGTCCTCTTTGGAGCTGGCCTGCCTTGACCAACTTCACCATAGGTAAGAAAAAGTTGGGAACAATCCTTCCTTAGCTCCCTTGTCCTGTCCATGTAATAGCTAATAGCTCTTTTTACATCCAGACTGTGGAGCCTGCGTTCACCTGAACTGGAGTGCTCTGAGAAAAATACAGACAAGGTAGTGGAGTGATTAAGATGGAAATCAGAAACCACCTCAGGGAGGAACTTCCTATTAGTTCGGAGCATAATTTTATCCCTGTGGGGTGTGATATAGTTGGGCTCCACTGACAAGGCCGAAAGTTCACTGATTATTTTAGCAGAAGTGATGGCCACTAGAAAAATAGTTTTCCACATGAGGAACTTGAGCTCTGAAGAAAACATAGGTTCAAAATGAGGTTGCATAAGCTGGCCTATGCAAATGTTTAAGTCCATGCAGGAGTAGGTTCCCTATGTGGAGGATGAAGAGGAAGCAATCCTTTGAAAAACTTTTTGAAAATTGGGTGTGCAGCCAGGGAAGAGCCTTTCTCTGCTGAAAGATAAGCAGAGACAGCAGAGAGGTGTACCTTCAGGGTAGATGGCTGTAAATGCAGAGACTGAAGGTGGACCAGATAGTCCAGAAGTTCTGGTAACCTGGCCTGCTGAGGGTCAAGGTCTTTCTAGCAGCACCAAAGAAAGAATATTTTCCACTTAGAGGAATAGGTTTTCCTAGTAGCAGATTTTCTGGAACCCTTCAGAATATCCAAGACAGACTGAGACAATTGTAAATCTGCATATTCTAAGTCTTCAAGAGCCAAGCCCTGAGGCGAAGAGACTGAAGACTGAGGTACATTATCCTGCCCTGGGAGGATGTCAGCAGGTTGTACCTCCTGGGGAGAGAAATCGGCTTGATCATTGACAGTGACAGTAGCAGAGTACCACGGCTGTCAGACCCAGTCTGGGGCTATGAGAATCATGGTGGCAGATTGAGACCTCAGCTTGACCAAGACTCTGGCTATCAGAGGAAAAGGGGGAAAAGCATAAAGGAACCTATTTGACCAATCCAGAAGGACAGCATCCAGTGGCACTGGGCCCTGGAATGGAGGCCTGCAATAATATAGTGGTAACTGGTGATTGTCTGGGGCTGCAAAGAGATCTATCTCTGGCACCCCCCACCTCCTGAATACTGAGAGAAGGACCTGCCTGTTCAAGGTCTATTCATGATAGCCCTGGCTGATCCTGCTGAGAGCATCTGCCAGTACATTGTTCTTGCCTGGCAAGTGAACTGCTAACAGTGACATATTCAGAGAATATGCCAGCTTCCAAATCTTCATAGATTCTGTGCACGGCAGGGAGGATCTTGTTCCCCCTTGCTTGTTGGTGTAGTACATGGTGTTGGTATTGTCTGTCCTGACTTGAACCACCTTGCCCTGTAGAAGACTGGCAAACTCCTGAATAGCCAGGAACACTGCCCCGAGTCCCAGAAGACTGATGTGCAGGGAGAGACTCCTGAGGGAGCCAAGTACCGTGTGCTGTGTGATCCCCTAGGTGGGCACCCCAGCCCAGAAGAGAAGCATCTGTTGTCAGCACCAGAGAGGGTACCTGAGGGAGAAAGGGAACCCCCACTCTGAGGTTGTCCATCTCCTGCCACCACTGAAGAGCTAACAGAAGGGTGGGAGATACTGGAATCAGTTTGGACAGAGGATCCCTTTTTTGAGACCAAAAGTATCTCAGATGGAACTGAATGTCCCTCATCTGAAACCTGGTCCCTAGGACCACAGCTGTGGTGGAGGCCATGTGTCCTGTGTGTCCTAGGAGCTATAGGAAGTACCTTACTGGCGAGGAACTCGAAGGTGGAAAGATTTTACCAAATCTATAAAAGCCTGTGCCCTTGCCCGAATGGTATTCAGCTCTGCCCCTATGAAGTCTAGTACTTGTACTGGGGTCAAGACAGACTTTCTTTGATTCGCTAGAAACCTTAGAGAATGAAGAGTATCCTGGGTGAGTTTTAGGGCTTCAGTGACCTGCTGAGGGGATTGACCCACCAGCAGCCAGTCGTGCAGATAGTGGTAAACTGAAACCCCTTGTCTTCTGAGGAATGCCACTACTACTGCCAGCCATTTTGTAAACACTCTTGGTGTAGATGTCAACCCAAAGGGCATAGCCTTGAATTGGTAGTGGCCTGAAGGCAGTCGAAATCTGAGATATTTCCTGTGAGTCTGTCTGATGGGGATGTGGAAATAAGCATCCCTTAGGTCCAGGAATGCCAGCCAGTCCCCTTGCTTGAGAGTAGGTAGGATGATAGCCAGGGTTATCATTTTGAACTTTGGCTTTGTAAGATGCCTGTTTAGGAATCTGAGATCCAGGATGGGCCGCCACTCCCCATTTTTCTTTGGTGCCAGGAAGTACCTTGAATACAACCTTTTGCCCCTGTGCTGATAAGGCACAGGCTCCACTGCTTTTGAGTGTAGAAGAATGGAAACCTCTGTCTCCAACAGGGCTATTTCTGCAAGGCTGGAAGGTCTGAAAGCTCTTGCTGACAGTTTTGGGAGCAGCTTGAAGGTGAGAGCAAGACCCTGACCTATTATCTCCAAGACCCACTTGTCTGAAGTGATGGATTGCCAAGCCTGGAGATAGTAGGTCAGCCTGCCCCCTACAGGGGAAGGGGAGGTGGCCCGGACAGACCTCTCAGGTGTCTGTTTAGCTGGGGTAGCAGACTGGTGGCTGGAGGTGGCTCTGCCAGCACCCCTCCTGCCCCTCCCTCTAAAGAACCCCCTGAGTTGCTGGTAAGAGGTAAAAGCTTGGGCCTGATAGAAAGGCCTGGGTTAGGGTCTACCCCTGCCCCTGGCCTGCTGCTTTTGAGGAGTGGCAGCTGTCTCTTTTGCTGAAGCATTCCTGTATGCCGCTCTGTACTCATTCATCTTCCTCATATACGCCTCAGTCTGTTCCCAAAACAGAGAATTCTGGACAAGGGGAAAATCCTTGGCGTTATTTTGCATGTCCTGGGACAGGGTAGTGCACCTGAGCCAGGAGACACGCCTGAGGGATACAGCAGAAGCCATAGCCCTGGAAGCTGAGTCCCATGTGGAACTGGGACTCTGATGCTTGTACCCCTTGTTGACCAACTCCTGGAGATCAGTAGAAAGCTTAGGAGGGGCCTTTTTAGCAAGTTGTTCCACAGCTTTCCAAAGAGACTTTTGGTACCTAGAGGCATAAGCCATATAGGAGGCTTGCCTAATACCTAAAGAAGATGCCAGGTATGCTTTCTTGGCAAGAGAATACACTTTTCTGGAATCCTTGTCAGGGGGATGAGAGGCCAGGGGGATGCCAGCCTTCTGACAGGCTGCAGTTTGAACCACCCCTACGTGGCTACAATGGCTGGATAAAAAGTCAGTGCCATTGCCAGCCAAGATATACTTTCTGTCCATTTTCTTATCTACAGGAGGGACAGAACTAGGAGTTTGGAGGATCTTTAAAGTCTGCTTTTTAAGGGACTTATGAATGGGAATCGAAAGTCCCTGGGACACAAGAAGATCCGTCATCTCCCTGTAATCCTCTTCCTCATCATCTTCCTGCCTGGCCTCTTGTACAGAGAGCTGCAGGGTCTCAGCCACCTGCCTCATAAAAGCAAAATGGGAGGTAGCCTCAGAGACAGGCCTGGGAGGGGATTCATACTGGGGATGGTCAGGGGGAGACCTCTGGGTCAATGGGTTCCCCGTCATCCTGCTCCTCCTCCTCATCATCATCATAGTCAGAAAACTAATACTCCACAGGATCAATGTGTCCTGAAGGAGTTGAACCAGTATCCGGAACCGTTGGCTGCCCAGATGGTACCTGTGATGGTTCACCAAACCCAGATTGCAAAGACTGCACTGTCTGAATGGCTTTTGCAATTTCATCCGCGGTTGGAACCAAGACAGTTTTTGCGCGGTTCTGAACTGGAGCGTTTGGCTTTCTTTGACGGTGCTGGTTCAGAAACCAACTCCGAACATCATTTACCCATCGATGGTTCATCCTGACTTGAGTGGTCAGTTGTCGGATCTCAAGGTTCGGTTAAACCGGAACCGCCCTCAGCAGTCTTTTCCATCCTTTCCTTCAGTTTACTGAGGCGCCTGTCTAAAGTAGACTGAGGGAAATTCTTACAAATATCACAGTCTGCTTGTAAGTGGTCAAAACCCAAACAGTACAGACAGACTGAGTACAGATCAGCTTTTGCAAATTGCTCCCCGTACTCGATACAACGCTGAAACCCAGTGGGACCATTTTTTCTCTTGGGTTTCTGTGACATAACCCTAAAATTTGGCGCTTAACCCAGTGGCTTAGTTAAGCTGGTTAGGCAACAGTCAAATATCTACTTTATCCGAATTAGCTTAGTTAGGCCTGGATAAAGAAATTAGGAAATTAAGAAAATTACCTCTAAAAGCTTAGTTAGGCCAGGTAACAGAGAACAAAGTCCAAACCGACAAATGGTTTAGCATCAGCCAAAAAGGAACCAAGAAACCCCCCGGTTCTGGTCAGGACTTTGCACCGGATCCCAATACATAGAAACATAGATTTTGACGGCAGATAAGGACCGCTTGGCCCTCCCAGTCTCCCCATTTCCCTACCTAATGGATAAGCTGCAGATCCTAGTTAACCAGCAGCCTACTTCATCCTACCCCCACCCCCTAGAATTGCCTTATGACTGTCCCATGCATGCTTGAATTCCACCACTGTTTTTGACTCCACAACCTCCTCCGGAAGGCCGTTCCATGCATCCACAACCCTCTCTGTGAAAAAATACTTCCTTAAATTACCTCTGAGCCGCCCCCTTTCTATCTTCAAATTGTGCCCCCTTGTTCTTGCACACCTCTTTTTTTGAAAGATGCTACCCTCTTGGACTTTGTTGCTTCCCTTGAGATACTTGAAAGTTTCTATCATGTCCCCCCTCTCCCTCCTTTCCTCAAGGCTATACATATTCAGCTCCTTAAGTCTCTCTTCATATGTCTTCTGGTGCAGACCCTGCACCATTTTAGTTGCCCTCCTCTGGACAGCCTCCATCCTGTCTATGTCTTTGCAGAGATTGGGTCTCCAGAACTGCACGCAGTACTCCAGATGAGGTCTCACCAACTGTCTGTACAGAGGGATAATAACTTCCTGTTTTCTACTGGTGATGCCTCTCCCTATGCATCCCAGTATCCCCCCAGCCCTCCTTGCTGCCCTCTCACATTGATTGCCCAGCTTTAGGTCATCTGATATAACTACCCCCAGGTCCCTTTCCATTTTTGTTGTTGTTAGTATCTCACCCCCCATTGTGTACTCTTCCCCTTGGTTTTTGTTTCCCAGGTGCATTACCTTGCACTTCTTAGCATTGAATCTAAGCTGCCATACATTTGACCATTCCTCTAACCTTGCCAAGTCCCTTCTCATCCTTTCCACCCCACCTTGTGCATCAACTCTGTTGCAGATCTTTGTGTCATCTGCAAAGAGACAAACTTTTCCTTCCAGTCCTTCTGCAATGTCGCTTATAAAGACATTGAAGAGGACCGGTCCTAATACTGAACCCTGCGGTACCCCACTAGTAACCCCCCTTTCTTCAGAGTGGACTCCATTTACTATTACTCTCTGTGTCCTATTTTGCAGCCAATTCTTTACCCAGGCTGTCATCTTGGGACCCACTCCCAGGCTGGCTAACTTGTATATTAATCATTTGTGTGGGACTGTGTCAAATGCCTTGCTAAAGTCTAGGTAGGCCATGTCCACAGCCCCTCCCTGATCTACTACTTTGGTCACCCAGTCAAAGAAATCTACCAGATTTTTCTGGCATGACCTTCCCGCTGTGAATCCATGCTGCCTTGGGTCCTGAGCTCCTCTGACCTCTAGATACTCAACAATTCTTTCCTTCAGAAGTGATTCCATCATTTTCCCTACCACTGAGGTTAAACTAACAGGTCTGTAGTTTTCTGCTTCTGCCTTGCTCCCACTTTTGTGAAGGAATCATCTGCCCTTCTCCAGTCCTCGGGTACCACCCATCCTCCCATGATTTGTTAAAGAGGGTAGTCAGTGGTGTCACTAGTTCTACCCTTAGTTCTTTTAGAATTCTGGGATGAATCCCATCAGGCCCCATTGCTTTGTCCACCTTCAGTTTTAAGAGTTCTTTCAGAACCCTTTCTTCTGTAAATGGGCTGGTATCAACTTCTGTATCCAGAGTGTTTCTACTGTTTGTTTTAGGTACCTCCCCCACTTCCTTTGTAAATACTGAGCAAAAATATTTGTTTAGTATCTCTGCCTTTTCACGGTCATCCTCTGCCCACCCTCCCTCCTCTTTATTAAGCCTCACTAACCCTCCCTTGGTCTTCCTTCGCTCCCTGATGTACCTATAAAAGGTTTTATCCCCCTTCTTAACTGAGTTGGCTATCTTTTCCTCGGTTTGGGCCTTTGCTGTTGTGACTGCCTTCCCAGCTTCCTTTTGCTTTAACTGATACAGTTCTCTGTCCTGCTCCTTCTGTGATTCCTTGTACTTCCTGAATGCTTTCTTTTCCTCTTGAACCTTCACTGCCACTTTCTTTGAGAACCATAGTGGTTTATTACATCGTTTTGTTTTGTTAATTTGCTTCACACAAAGGCTTGTTACCTCTGTGATGGCAGTTTTTTATTATTCCCCATTGTTCTTCCACCTCTCCTTCCTGCCCATTTGCTAGTGCATTCCTTAGGCACTCACCCATTTTGGCAAAGTCAGCCCGCCTAAAGTCCAGTACTTTTGCCTTTGTATGGCTTGACTCTATTGCTGTGTTTATTGTGAACCATACTGTTTGATGGTCACTAGTTTCCAGATGGCTCCCACTTCTACATCTGTGATCCTCTCTTCATCTCCATTTGAGAGAACCAGGTCTAAGATTGCTCCCTCTCGAGTGGGCTCCAATACTAGTTGTCTAAGGCATGCCCCCCTGTAGGGCATCTAGAATAACCCCACTCTTTGAAGTGGCTGCTGCAACTGCACTCCAGTTAACATCTTGCATATTCAGATCACCCATCAGCAGTATCTCCCCTTTTCCTGCCATTCTAAGTATTCTTTCTATCATTTCCTTGTCCATTTCCTCCCCGAGAAGGGGGTCTGTATACAACCTCTGTGCGGATTGTGGTGCCATTGCCGGTCTCCAAATTTACCCACAGTGCTTCTTCTCCTCCCTGTTTTCCCTTTTGTTCTGTTGCTTTGATTCCTTCCCTTATGTAATGAGCTACTCCTCCTCCTCTTTTACCCTCCCTGTCCCTCCTGTAGATAGTGTATCCTGGTATGTTTATGTCCCAGTCATGGTTTTGTGTGTACCATGTTTCTGTGACTGCCACGATATCCAGATGTTCCTCCTCCATCAAGGCCAGTAATTCAGGAAGCTTGTTACTCAGACTACGGGCATTGGTACTCATTGCTCTCCATTTTTTGATGGCTTTACCTTCTTTTGCAGCGTCCCCCACTGACCTGTCTACCTCAGTCTTTTTCTTATTTAGTACCCTGTTTTGTAGGGAGGCTGGGATTTTTTCTGCTGCTTATCAGTGCCTCCCCCTTGACTAGTTTAAAAGCTTGCCAATGAAGCATTTAAACCGATTGCTCAAAAGACTTGTTCCCTTCTTGGACAGATGCAGACCATCCTGCCAGTATAGGCTGGTGTCCCTCCAGGTGGAACCCCAGTCCCCAATGAAGCCAAACCCCTGTGCTCCACACCATTTTTTCAACCATTCATTAAACTGCATGGTGAAGTACCTCTGTTTCAAACAACATTAAACTGCAATACAGATGAAAATTTGCACCGAAAAGGGAAAAAAAAGAGAAGTTTGGTCCCCTCACAGACGTGGAACTGATCAGAAACCAAACACTTACCCAACCTAGGAGCGTACACGATACTGAAGACAGCGGTTTGAGAACATTTGTAAAACGAAATAATAAAGCGGTTGAAAATGAACAGACAAAACTCGGCTAGACCAAAGGCAGCAAGGAGAAATCTCTGAGGCGTCTTCACTGGTGAGCAGAGTAAAGAATCTGATCAGTTACTAGAACGTACCGAGGACAGTGGTTTGAAAACCGAGCTCGAGCTCAACATTCTATGCATTTGCATAGAGTTAACTCTTTGTTCTCCAGGGCAGTTGAACCGGTCAGTCTAACTGCATATTTTCAGAATACAGCAAGACTTCATTGTTTGAAACAGAGGTACTTCGCCGTAACTATTCAGCCCCATCCCAAATCAAACAAAAATACCCCATGAAATGGAACCTCTCAAAAATGGGCAGACTAGAAGGGCCAAGCGGTCCTTATCTGCCGTCAAAGTCTATGTTTCTATTAAATACTTGGGGATATATATAAGTACTTCCCCAGTCCAATTATACCAATTAAACTATATCCCTCTAATAATCCAATTGAGAGCTGACCTTGAGAGGTGGAATCTTCTCCCACTCACACTGCATGCTCGTGTTCAGGCCATAAAAATGAACGCCCTCCCTAGATTGCTGTACCGATTTCAGGGTGTACCCTGTGAAGTCCCCCAAAAAGGACCTAGAAACATGGCAACAGATGCTTATGAAATCCATATGGAATAACAAAAACCTAGAATAAGACGGCAGACCCTCTAACTCCCCAAACAACAGGATGGTTTAGCGGTCCCATATCTGCCAGGATATTGGATAGCTGCACAGACGTGGGTGGCTCTCTTATTGGGGGCATGCCAAATACAAAGCCACCTGGAAATCCATTGACTTGGGCATACAGGAGTTCCCCCTACTAGCATGGCTCTTCCTCCATAAAATATCTCCTCAGCAGAGACAGCAATGCTTCACTGGGACTAAAACAGTCCTAGAAGGGTGGAAGAGAGGAGCTACAGGTAGTATCCCCAGAGCACAACAGTGGAAATACAGATGGTGGTCTACAGACCCCTCCTTCGCATCCGCTCAATTAGATCCATGGTTTCAGAGAGAGGCTGAGAGAGGCCTACAAGCTCCATGGCAGCTCATGCAATGGGGGAATATAACTTCTTTTGAGGCAGCTCAACAGCGTTTTCAGTTACACCCTACAGACCAAATGAGATATTATCAAATAAGTAATTACATTAACACAGTCAGTAGGAAAAACAATTTGAGATTAACCAACAGTCAGGGGATGATACATATGAACAGATCTGGACCTCAGAAACAGGAGCCAAAGCTATATCTATTTTATATAAAAACTACATACAGACACAGATCCAATCTACTAGCTATATAAAACACACATCGGAAAAGACCTAGATATAAACATAAATGAAAAACAATGGGTAAGATGTGAATGAGCACCTGGTCCACTACTTCACCCCCTGACTGGAGGGAGTTTCTGTGGAAACTGAAGGCAAGATATTTCAGAGTCCCAACTATAGTAGCCAAAGGCAACCCAGGGATAATCCCAACATGCTGGAGACAAAGTGGGGAATCTGAGGCCTCCCATATACATATTGTCTGGACCTGTGGGCTGCTGAAACTGCATTGGGACAACATTATGTCGCATATCAAGCAAATTTTAAACATTAGCACCCGATTGGGCCCAGGTAATATTCTGCTTGGACAAATACCCCGGCAGCTTAAAGGAAAGGAGGCAATATATTTGCGGCAAATATTGATAGTGGCAGCACTAAAAGCAATCACAAAGAAATGGTACCAAACAGAAACGCGGATCTTAAGGACTGGCAAAACATAGTAAACTACATATATAAACTAGAGGGGATCACCTTCAGGCTCCATCAGAGGTTATCAAAACTACAAAATAGATGGGCAAGATGGGAACATCAGGGAGACATCGGGCAGGGGGACGAAATTAGATAAAGGGCCTACTAACACAGCCCCTCAGACCAGGGGTCTTTGTCTTGTTCAGGGGTGAAGCCCGGGTTATGGATGATACTAATTGTCAATCTGCAGTGTACCAAGTAACTACAATGAATAAAAGAAAACAAAGAGGAATTTTTGAAAAGCATACACCATATGGGAACAGACATAAAGGTACAGTGACCTAACGTAGTTGTTGTTAAATATTGTTAAATACTTTAAAATATATACCTTGTAACTGATTACCAATACTGTTGGTACAGTAATATAATGTATAAACAAGAGGAGGACGAAACTCCTGATATTTGATGATGTGAATGTAACACTAAAGATGTGAACGTTCCATAATCTTAATAAAAGAAGTATAAAAATAAAGTCAGTGAAAATATGTTTACTGTGCAATAAATTTATATTCATGGTACAAAAACACATAGCGAAGTGTCTTACTGTGCACAGAGAAAAAACCTTTTAAGTCAGGTCCAAACACACATCTGACAAGCCCAGCGCTTCAAGGTAATAATACCTCTTTTTCAGGGGTGTAACAATCTAAAGTCACCATTTAAACACCCATCATACCATGTGTATTTAAATCACTATGAAATGAATATCAATTGGTTACTCTTACTTGGTAACAAGAAAGTTAAATAAGCCTAGTCCTTAATGTCATTAGTGGCAGGCATTCATCCAACAGTTACTAGGATAATGTCCTTATTATTGGGAAGGGTCCGGATCAGACAAAACAACATATGCAATAAGAAACCTGTTATAAGCAGAGAATTTAAATCAAAAAATAATTAACAAAAATATTTTATCTCTTCAAAAAATGAGATATTATTTAAGAAGGATGTGTATTTATTACCTTCCCATTTAGGTTCTCAAAATTAGAACATTTATACATATATACTTCTGTGTTGTGTAAATAAATTACTGATTGAGTGATGAAATTTATAAACAATTTCCAAAACTCCAGTAGCAATAGAAAGTGCTAAATATAGGTGTAAGTAAAAAAGTTCATTATAATAAATTTTAAATATTTAAAGTCATTTTCAAAGAACATCGATGTGGCTACTCATAAGAAATAAATGTTGGCTAATATTAGAGATTCCAAACCAGTATATCACAACCAGTATGCATTAAGTTATTAAAGTCTCCATTGAATACATTTGTACTTGAAACACAGGACAAAACTGATTAAATACATCATTCCATTTCACTTTTTTTCCCTTATGATTTTATCAAGATTGGCTCCCATTTCATTCTATCATTAAAACCCCAGGGTTTTAATGTTTTTAGACCAAAAATATACATAGACTCCTTTTTTTTTTTTTTTTTTTTTTTTTTTTACTTAGGAGCAATTGTCTGTTGCCCCCTCTTTGGCTAGAACATGGTCAATTCCCATATACATAATAACATACTAAAAAGCCAGCAGAATAGGCCAAACGGTCTGTCTTGTCTGCTCGAAAGCCAGCAACCTAATGGCTGCTCGCCTTACCACCCCCCCCAGCCCCAATAGGATCTTCTTAAGTTTCAGTTTCCCCTTTTACCTGTCCCACCCCTTCTTGAATCCCTCCACTGTGCCTCCTCCTCCCAGGCAATGCATTCCATGGCTCCACCACCCTCTCAGTGAAAAAATGCTTCATATGCTCCCCTGTAGTTCTCCTCTCCAGTTTCCACTCATGGCCCCTGCCCCCCCTTCTTTAGCTGAAAAAACTCCTGGGTTCCACTCCTGTTTATCCCTTTTACATACTTGAAAACCTCTATCATATCTCCCTGCCCCTCCTCTCTTCCAGCGAGTAAAGCCCAAGCTCATCTAGTCTCTCCTCATAAGGCTTCCCCTCCACGCCCTGAATCATCCTGGTTGCTCTCCTCTGGACCCTCTCCAGCAGCGCTATGTCCTTCTTCAGATGGGGTCTCCAGAACTGTACACAGTGCTCAAGCTGCGGCCTGACCAAGGCATTATACAGTGGGAGGATCACCTCCCTCCTCTGGGACGTAATTCCCCTGGCTATGCAGCCAATATCCTGTTTGCTTTGGCTGCAGTTCTACAATTTTCAGAGTTATTCATTTTGACGTCTATCACCACCCCTAAATCCCTTTCTCCCAATGTGGCTTGCAGTGTGACTCCCCCAGGCTGTATTCATGACCCGGGTTTTTTAACCCCAAATGTAATACCTTACATTTCCCGGCATTAAATTTCAGTCCCCACCTCCTTGACCACCCCTCCAGGGTATCCAGATCCCCCTGGACTGCCTCCCTCACTTCTTCACAATCCACCAGTGCTCCCAGTTTTGAATCATCCGTAAAGAGACTCAACCTATTGCTAACCCCCCCCCCAATATCCGAGACATAGGCGTTGAACAAGAGTGGCCCCAATACCAAACCCTGAGGAACCCCACTGATTACCTTCCTGGGAGAGGAGAGTATCCCACCCACCATTACCCTCTGTAAACGCCCTGAGAGCCAATTTTCAACCCAATTGAGCTCCTGTCCTCCCACCCCTATCTCCCCCATCTTTTTTATCAGCCCATAATGTGGTACTAAATCAAACGCCTTGCTGAAATCTAGGCATAGGACATCCACCGGCCTATGACTATCCAAGGCCCCCATCATCCAGTCATAAAACTCTATGAGATTGGACTGACACGATCTCCCTGGAAAGAAGCCATACTGTTTATCATCCTGGTGCCCTAACCATTCCAGCTGCCTCCCAATCCTCTCCTTGACAAAGCCCTCCATTACTTTGCCTACCACAGACGTTAGGCTGACAGGCCTATAATTCCCCATCTCTTCTCTAGACCCCCCTTTATGAATAGGCACTACATAAGCCACCCCCTAGTCTTGGGGCACCCATCCTATCTGCAAAGAGGTATTAAAGAGTGCAGCCAGTGGAGCTGCCAGTTCCTCCACCAATTTCTTCACAACCCTCGGATGTAGCCCATCCGGCCCCGGTGCCTTATCAGTCTTTAGCTTCCGAAGGGCCTCCTTCACCATATCCACTGGGAATTCTTCCCCCCATTCCTCCCCGTCACTCAACCTCCCCACCCTATCTGGGTCTGGTCCTGTCTGTACCCGAGCCTCTTTCTGTCCTCTGGTCTCAGACTGACTTCTTACCTTAGCTGAATGCTCTTCCCTCCCATCAGCCTATAGGGATCCCCAGTCCCCATTTGCAAAGACTGAAGCAAAGTACTCATTTAGCACCTCTGCCTGTTCTCCTGCTTCCTCAGCCCATCCCCCCATAATTTTAATCCTATTGATCTGAGTCCTCTCTTTTTGCTTGTCTCTTAAATATCAATAGAATTCCTCCCCCCCCGGATATCCCTAGCCAGGTTTTGCTCCATCCCTGCCTTAGCTCCCCTCACCACTCTGGTGACCCTCCTGGCCAATATTTCATACTCTCCTCGTTCCTTGTCCCCCCTTGAGCATTTAAAATGTGCATAAGCGGCCTTTTTATCCCTCACTGCCTCCTGCACCTCCCTAGTCCACCAACATGGCTTACTGGTTCTACCATGTTTTCACCTTAATTTTGTACAGTACTTAGTAGCCTCCTGTTCCTCTTTTTTGATGGTCTCCCACAATCTTCCAGCATACATGTCCAGCCTAATGTTGTCCAACCTTTCTCTTAGAATCCTATCCATGCCCTCGAAATCCACTCCCCTGAAATCTACCACTACTGTGTTAGTACAGTTTTCCTCACCCCCTATATACAGCAGAAACCAGACCGTGGAATGGTCTCCACCCGCCAGTGGACTGCACACCTCCAGTTCTCTTATCTGATCACTGTCTGCTAGGACAACATCCAAAATCCTCCCCTCTCTAGTAGGTTTCCCCCACCTGTTGGACCAGGAAAGCATCCTGAAACACGTCCATCAGTTGCTGTTCCCTGGCTACAGAAGATCTCATGGTGCCCCAGTCCACCCCCGGCCTATTAAGGTCACCCATGACCATGACCCTACCCTTACCAAGGTCACAGTGAACCTTAATGTTCTCAACCAGTTTATCCTCTAGAGCCTCCTCAATTGCTGGGAGCCTGTCTACCACCCCTATTTTCAGTTTTTTTCCTCCCCTCGTTTGCAAGGTTACCCAAATCGCCTCCACTCCTCCTTCAGCCTTCTCCACTCCACTAACGACAACATCATTTCTGACTATCAGCGCAACCCCTCCCCCTCTTCCCACTCCTCTATCTTTCCTGAATATCTTACAGCTCTCCAAATTTAAATCCCAATCATTTCTCTGAATGGCTCATGTCTCTGTAATTGCTGCCACATCCACTGATCCTTCAGCCAGCATAGCCAGTAACTCAGGCATTTTATTGCTCATGCTCCTGGCATTAATCAGTACTGTCCTCCACCCCAACCTCTCCTCCCTATCCAGTCTCCCCAGCCCTGCGCAGTCCTTATTCTGCCCAGTTTTTCTTAGATTTGCATCGCATTCCCCCTCACTCTTCAATTGCCCTAGACCTGGACCCACAAACAGCTTCCCTGGGGCCAACCTTTTATTTGACCCTCCCCCATTACAAGTTTAAACCCCACCTCTCTCCTATAAATCCAGCAAGTTTTAGTTTCAAGATCTCCCTCCCCTCCAGATTGAGATGTAATCTATCCCTGGCATATATAGCCCCTTATCCTCCCAAGTATCTCCCCAATCCCCACCAGCCCATACCCCTCTGCCTTGCACCAATCTCCAAGCCACTAATTCACCCCTCTAAGTTTTAGTTTACTCTCCCTGGTTGCCTTTGGCACTCGCAGAATCTCAGAGAAGGAAATTTTGCTTCCTATAGAGTGACAAACCCTTGCCAGTTCCCGGAACCTAGCCTGTATTTCTAGCTCACTGTTCCTTTCTAAGTCATTTGTCCCCAGATGTACTAGGAAGTCCGTGGATCCTCCACATTCCAGTGCTATTGAGTATAGGTGGAATTTGGCCTTGTGTATGGATAATCCTGGCATACATTTAGCCTTGACTGGGCTGTTTTTATTTTCCCCCACCCCCTTCCACTGGATACCCCTGATCATGGAATCCCCCAGCAGTATCACCTTCACCCCACCACCCCACTTTGCTAGCCCGTTTTGATCCTTCCAGACTCCTCCTCCTATCATCAGACCCCTGCTTACTCCTGCCTCTCCTGTCAGCCTGGAAATCTTTATTAGCCCATTTAGATCCATCCAGGCTCCTCCTTCTGTCGACAACCCCCTGCTTACTCCTCCCAACTCCATCAGCCTGGAGGCCACCCTCATATGCTAGCCCTACCATACTCCTACCTGTGACTGCCAATTTGCTTCCCGGGAGGTCAGAGAATGCCCCCCCAATTCCGTCCCCATCACCCTTCTTGAGCTATAATCCTCCAATCCCCCACCCAAGCAACCTTCCACTAATTTTTCTTCATCCCCCCCTTCTGGACCTGCACTTCCCACCCCATCAGCTGAAATTCTCCCTACCCTACTCTCCACCTCTTCCAATGAAATGTGTCTCGTAGCTGACCTCTCTACTGCCTCCCCCAACCTGGACACCGGCCTGACCACATTCCTGCCACCTTCCACCCTGTCCTCACTCAATGCCCCCCCATCTACCATATTTCCCCCAACCTAGGCTCCTGTCCCTCCCCCTCCATCCTTTGCTATGATTCCGGCACCCTCCTCTGTCTCCCACCCCCCTTCAGCTTACTGACCAAACCCTCCCTGTCCTCTTGCTCTCCCCCACCATCAGCCTCCTCCACATCATCTCCTGGATATAATAAGGTGAAACGGTTTGTACGTGTGATGCTTGCCCTCATTTTGCTCTCTTCTACCCCTCCTTCCCTCTTTTGCTCCCTCTGAGCAGCCCCCTCCCTACAGAGTGCTTCTCGTACGTTGCTTGTTCCACCTCCTTCACTTCCAGAATGACCATATGGTCCACCTGTCCCCTGAGGTGTGCCCTTTTTGCCTATTCCACATGCCCTTTGAGACATGCCATTTTGACCACGTCTAGTCACATATGATCCATACCCCACCTTATCTCCCCATCCTCCCCTCCCCATTCCAGCTGCCTTCCGACCCCTCTGATCTCCTCCCTAAGACCCTCCAGTTGAAAACACACTGGGCACCCTCCAAACCTCCATGCCCAATTTAATATTATGGCTGCCCCACACCCCGTACACCCAATCACCCTTCTGAAGATGCCCGATCTGGATGCCAAGCCCTTCCTCATCATGGGTTTGAACCCCTACTAGCAACAATGCACAGTTAATCTTACACAGCCCCCCATTGACTATTAATATACCCCACACACAATCTCCAGCAACACAATATATAAATCTTATGCCCTTCCCCCTCGGTCCTACACAAATCCAAGCTTCTTATTGCTCAGTCTCAGCAAGTCACACTGTGCCCTCCCCCAAGGATCCACCCCCACAGACCATTTAATAGAGGTCGGGGCCGGGTTGGGTGGCGTGGAACACAATTACAGCTCCTTCCCCGATTCGTGAGGTGGCTGGGCCAGACTTATAGCCCAGCCCCAGTTCGAATTTGGCACCCTCACAGTCGATTGGTCCTCCAGCAGCAGACGACTCCCTCCAACCCTGGCCCACTGCCAACAGCAGCCACCAGAACGTCCTCTCTGGTGTCCTCCTCACTCACTCAGCTTCCAAAAGCCCTGGCCCACTGCTGACTGCAGCCACCGGGACAACCGGTACCTCCGTGCAAACCTCAGCTGCCAATGCAGCCCCGAAGCCATCCTTCTCAATGCGGCTGCCTATGCAGCTCCGTCTCCTCCCGCAGCAGGCCCCGGTAGGATTCTCCGCCGTTGATGCGGCCAGCAACCTCCTCTCCCAACAGCAATTACAGCTCCTTCCCCGAGTCATGAGGTGGCTGGGCCAGACTTATAGCCCAGCCGCAGTTCAAACTTGGTGCCCTCACAGCCGATTGGTCCTCCAGCAGCAGACAGCTCCCTTCAACCCTGGCCCGCTGCAGCCACTGGAACATCCTCTCTGGTGCCCTCCTCACTCACTCAGCTCCCGAAAACCCTGGCCCACTGCCGACTGCAGCCGCCGGGACGACTGGTACCTCCGTGCAAACCTCAGCTGCCAATGCAGTCCTGAAGCCGTCTTCCTCAATGCGGTTGATATTTCTGTCTGTTTTGAAAATTGTTCAAATGCCTTGCAATTGGGTGCGATAGGTCTCCATTTCTGATCGCCCTAAAATGCTCCTGAATTCTTTCCTTCCTGGAGCGTGTGGTCTGACACATGTATACTAATCCACAGGAGCACCAAATAACATATATGACAAACTTAGTCACACAGGTAATAAGGTGATTAATGTGGATCTCTCGTATACGCAATCTTTCGGATTTGAAAAAACCTTCCCGTGATGTTGATTTACAGGTAATGCAGCTTTTTGCAAGGCAAAAAACCTTGTGGTTTTGTACCAAACCAGCTCCTGCATTTATTCTCAGCATTGTATTCACTCCTTACCAATAGATCTTTTAATGTTTTCCCCCTACGGAATGCTATGCAGGGTTTTGTCTCTTGCATGCATCTGAGGTCACAGTCTGCACTTAAATCACCCCAATGAAATTTGTGTAATGGTTCTCAGATCCATAGAGAGAGGGCCATAAGTGGTCACAAATGAAGTTTTATTTTGAGGAGGTTTTGCTTCTTTATATCTGAGTAAATCTTTCATGCTCAGTTTTTCCACTTTAATGAATGCATTCTGTAATATGCCCTCTGAGTATCCCCAGGCCCTAAATCTACCAAATAATTCTTCTTTGGCTACTAAAAGGTCTGCCTGAGTGGAACTGTTTCTCTTTAATTGGACCAATTGTCACAGCCAAGTTTCAAAGGGGGCTCACCACAACCCAAACCTAATAGACCAACTTAGGACTGGTTCATTCCCCTTGGGTGTCATACAGATGAGGCACACTGATGAGTCCTGGTAGGACAAACACATGTCTGTGTCTTCTGTGTGCACCCTTTGCAGACTGTGAGAGGCCTTTTGGCACCATGCATTCCTGCTTAAAGCTGAACCAGCCAAACATGTTGTGGTGATTTACATATACAACCCATGAAGCTTTGTATTATGGGGGTATGTGTAATTTTGTGTGTCTTTGAAACTTGGCTTTCCGGCCAATACCCTTTGGGGTAACCATTGCCTCAGTGCTTTTGCACTATGGTCCTTTGTCTTTTAGCTTGTTTTGTTTTTTTTTGTTTTTTTTTATTGGGCTCACCACGACCCAAACCCGACAGACCAACTTAGGGCTGCTTCATTCCCCTGGGTTGTTGTACAGATGAGGCACATTCATGAGTCCTGGCAGGATGAAACACATGTCTGTGTCTTCTGTTTGCACCCTTTGAAGATTGTGTGAGAGACCTTTCAGCACCATGCATTCTTGCTGAAAGCTAAACCAGCCTAACACTTTGTGGTGATTTGCATATACAACCCATGATGCTTTGCATTATGGGGGCATGTGTGATTTTGTGTTTCTTATGTGTCAGGCAGGTTAGCAAGAGGAAAAAGAGACCACTATGGTTCTCGAAATAAGGAGTGGAAAAAGAGCAAAAAAAATGGCATTTAGAAGGTACAAAAGAACACAGAGGGAGGAGGATAGGGAGAGTCACTGAGAGAAAGAGGGTGGCAAGGAAGGCGGTTAGTGGCGCAAAAGCACAAATAGAGGAAAATATTGCAAAATCAGTAAAAAATAAAAATAAAAAAGGGGATAAAACATTTTTTAGATACAGAAGCGAAAAGAGAAAGACCAAGGGAGGGATAGTAAGGCTGAAATGAGGAGGGATGTGCATGTCAGAGGACCACCAAAACACAGATATACTGAATAAATACTTCTGTTCAGTATTTACGGAAGAGGGAGTAGGAAACGGGACACCAGTTAAGAACAATGGCATTAAGGGATGGGAGGTGGATACTAGTCCCTTTACAAAGGTCCTTAAGGAACTAGTGCTATTAAAAGTGGACGAGGCAATGGGACCTGATGGCATACACCCCAGGATACTGAGGAAACTCAGGGAGGAGCTGGCTGCACCCCTAGCAGCCCTGTTCAACCTGTCACTGGAAATAGGGGAGGTACTGGGAGACTGGAGAAGGGCAGATGTAGTCTCACTCCACAAAAGCAGAAATAGGGAGGAGACAGGAAATTATGGGCCTGTCAGCCTGATGTTAGAGGTGGGCAAGGTAATGGAATCGCTACTGAAGGAAAGGATTGGTGAATACCTTGTTGCCAGTGGTCTACAGGATCCGAAGCAGCATGTATTTACAAGGGGAGGCGGTCCTGCCAGACTAACCTGATTGAGTTCTCTGACTGGGTAACCAAGAAAGTGGATCTGGGAGGAGATGTGGACGTGGCCTACCTGCATTTTAGTAAGGCCTTCAAAACTGTTCCACATAGGAGACTGGTAAACAAGCTGGAGAGCCCAGGTGTAGGGTCTAAAGTAGTTAAATGGGTAGAGAGTTGGCTAGGAAATAGGAGTCAGATGGTGGTGGTAAATGGCATCCACTCTGGAGTGAGCAAAGTGGCCAGTGGGGTGCCAGAAGGGTCAGTACTAGGCCCAGTCCTCTTTAATATATCCATTAGCAACATCACAGAGGGACTGGAAGGGAAAGTATGCCTATTCGCAGATGACACAAAGCTCAGCAACAAAGTAGACACGGGGGGGGGGGTTAGAAAGAATGAGGGGTGATCTACATAAGCTGGAAGAATGGCCATGGGTCTGGCAGCTGGGTTTCAATGCAAAAAAGTGCCAAATAATGCTTTTGGGGCACAAAAACCCAGGGGCAACATAGCAACCAAAAGGAGTGGAATTAGCAGTCACAAAGCAGGAAAAGGACCTGGGGTAATTTCGGATGACCTGAATGTAGCTAAACCGCATGACAAGGCAGCGGGGAATGCTAATAGGATGCTAGGCTGCATAGGCAGGGGACTCACCAGCAGAAGGAGGGATGGAGTGATGCCCCTGTATAGGTCACAGGTGAGACCACACCTTGAGCACTCTGTCCAGTTCTGGAGGCCCCATCTCCAAAAGGACATAGATAGGGTGGAGACAGTACAAAGGAGAGCAACCAAAATGGTGCAGGGCCTGCATCAAAGGTCCTATGAAAGCCGGCCTGCCGGCGCAGCGGTTGGATTTCCGCTCACGATGCCAGCGACCCAGGTTCGGGAACAAGCCCGGGAAGCTGGAGGGCTGGCCGGGGGGAAGAGGGCTTGAGCATCCTAGGGACTGCTCGTCCTCTCCGGGGGAAGGGGGAACCAGAGCTCGGCTCTTGTCTGACCTCAGGTGGAGACCCGAGGTGTAATAAGACCGATGCCTAACATGGGGGGGCGACCTGCCAGACGTCGGCGCTTAGCACCTTGATGTCAGGGGACACAGCAAATCACGAGAGAACACCGGAAAAACACCTTGCGGCCTCCGGGTAGACGGAGCACCAGGCCCCGACCCTCAATGCCCCTACCTGCCCAGAGAGACGGCATCCCGGACATAAACACAGATGTCTCTCGGGTGCATGGGCCCCACCCCTGCACCCCGCCTGGGGATAACCACGGCTCCATGGGGGATGGACTGCTCCTGGTCACCAGGTAGGTGAGCGAGGCTGAAAGGCCTAGAGTGTCTCCAAGAGAAGGGGTTGCAAGGAGGAGGCGGAGTAAAAAAAAAAAAAAAAAAAAAAAGGTCCCCACGAAGAAAGGCTTAAGGAGCAGAATTTGTACTCCCTAGAGGAAAGGAGGGAAAGGGGGGATAGGATAGAAACATCCAAATACCATACAGGTAAAACCGGGTCGCCCCTGAAAAAGGGAGCTTCGGGGCTCAGAGAGCCTACCCAGTCATCAAAATTCAATAAATAAAAACAGTGTACAGGAAAGTAGCATTTTCCAAAGGAAAAAGATGCTCAAGGACAAGGGGCCACACTATGATGGAGGAAGGGGGCAGTCTCAGAGGAAATGTAAGGAAGTACTTCTGCACAGAGAGCGTAGTGGATGCTTGAAACAGACTCCCAGCAGTGGAGGTGGAGGCTAAAATGGTTACAGGATTCAAAAATGCATGGAATAGATACAAGGGGATCTTGGAAGTAAGGGGGGGTGAAGACCAAAGATTGAGTAGGGTCTACGGTGTAGCTGTAGGTAGGGAAAAATAGGGCAGACTAGATGGGCCAAGAGGTCCTTATCTGCCATTTTCTCTGTTTCTATATAATACTGAGAAATATGATCATGTTCCCCTCAGCCTTTTCTTCTGTAAGCTAAATAATCACAGTATGCCCAGTCTCTCCGAGTAGCTCTTGTGTCCTAAGCTGCTTAGCTTGGTGGCTCTGCACTGGGCCCTCACTATCTCCTCAAAGTCAAGAAGGCAGTATAGCATAGTGGTTAAGAGCACAGAGCTGCAGTGCTGGAGAACTCGGTTTGAATCTCATAGCCACCACTTGCATACTATGTGACCATGAGCAGGTCACTTGACTTCCCTGCGCTCCCAGGACACACCTGGAAATAAGCTTTGGCTTCATGTGTCTTTCCAGCCAAAAACTGTAAAATAATAAAAATAAATACAAAGTCCACTCTCCCTATTGCGGCCAGCAGAACTAGACGCATTCATTACTCCAGGTGCAGTCTAACAATGACTTGTACAGAGGAAGGATCACCTCCCGTGACCTCTTCCTTACCCCTGCTCTACATGTCAGTCTCCATCACTGTCACTTTACGTCAATTTATAAGACTTCATATTTCATTTGATTTTGTATTAAAAGTATGGACTGCACAGTGTGCTTCATTTGCTTAACTTAAATATTCAGTAGACAAAATGACAGCATGTCTGTGGCTGTCTGACACCTCACGACTCTGGGAATGTGGAGGGAGCAGTGTAAAAGAATACAGGCCACAGAAGCATCACTTACAGGCTATGACTGCAAAATGCGGCTTATTATACAAGCATACTGCCATTTTTCAGGCATTTGTTTTTATAGTTGATATTTTATTGAAATTTCAAAGACTAGCAAAATATCAATGTAACAATACAATAACAATTCATCTTACAGGAGAAAAACAACGAAGTGATACAGTATTTCAGTTAATCTCTGTTTAAAATTCTCACTGAGGCATTTTAAGTCTTCTTGCTGGGGCAGAGGTAGCAGTTGAAGTTTGAAAATGTGGTGAGGTTCTGGAAAGCTAACTTTGTCATAAGTTTCTGTAAGTTGTTACTGTTTGTAAGTTATGTTTTAAAATTGGCCTAACTCCTTAAGAACTTTCTGGAAAGCCCTGCCACCCACCCCTTGCATTAGGCTGTCTTAAATACAGAAGAGCCACTGGGGGTTGAGCTTAAAGGCTGGGAGGGAGGAGTTTAGGGAGTTGCAAACTTCCCCTGTGAGCCAACTCTTAAGGCTAATAGTCAGGTGGGGAAAAGTTCAGCCACTCAAGTGTTGCAAGTTTAAAAGTCTTGGACTAGTGGGGAACCTGGTGGCTCACCCAAGGAAACCTACTTGGAGAGGGGTGGGACCACATGTCATTAGGGCTGGCATCTTTGGGAGGGTGGTGGGGTGCACAGGGTGTGGGGCAGCCATGATACTGGACTGGGCTTGGAAGTTCGGTGGTTGCCCAGGTGCTACCAGCTGGCACAGCTTAGGAAGGAGGTTGAGGGGATTAGGAGACAGCTGGGGAAGGGGGGAGGTATGGTTGGGGAATAGGGCAGGGGCTCTCCCACAGGGTTGCATGGGGAAAGTAGTGCAGGAGAGTACTCTGGGGTCGCATAGGGACACTGGCAGATGGGGCCCAAAAGGAGGATACTGCGAAGGAAGCAGGCAGGTAACTGGGGACCCTCACAGATGGGGGCCAAAGGGAGGGCATTCTCAGGGAAGTAGGCAGATGGCTGGAGCTGGACAGAAGGAAGCAATGGGGGGAGGTGGATCGGACCTTAAGTTCAGTAACCATTTCAGTTCTCTTCTTCTGCTTGAGATGGGGGTGATGTAGCCACGCCAACAGGGGCGGTTAGAGATGGAAAGGGAGTAGGGGCAGGAGGCAGAGGCTGGATAGCAGGAGGAACATAGGGGGAACTTGGAATGTGGGAAAACGAGGGGGCAGGGGATCAGAGCAGGAGGATGAGGGGGGTAGAGGGAGGAAAGCGCAAGGAAAAGGACCAGTTGGGACAAAAGGGCAAGGAGAAGGACCAGAAGTACAAGGAGGATACAGTAAAAGGAGCTGAGGGTTTAGGCCAGGGGAGCACGACAAGCAAGGAGGGACTGAACAGAGACAGGAAGGAAGGGAGGGAGGACAAGCCAGGCTAGTTTAGCAGATGGGGTGGAAGGACTAGTCGCGAGCAGTAATGGTGGGGGTAGCGAGGTACAGAAGAATACTCAGGAGGATGAGAGGCATAGGATCGGAGGGGGTGGCCAGGGTAAATAAGGAGGGGATGGCAGGTGGCACCCAGATAGGGGGAGGAGCAAGGAGCCAGTTGAGGGAAGGGACCAGTAGAAAGGATGAGGGACATGGAAGAGGGAGAAATGGAGGAAAAGGGGTGGCCAGAGTGCTCCTGTTGGGTGACTCCATGATCAGGGGGATCAAATGGGATAGGGAAGGAGAAGCCTGCCCGGTTAGAACAAAATACTTCCCTGGACTAACAGTGCACAGGGCCAAGCATGAGGTGTATCAGCTGGCAAAGGATTGTGGAGGTTCCCCGACATACTGGTCCAACTGGGTACAAATGACATTGAGGGAAACAGTGAGCTAGAGATACAGGCAAGGTTCAGGGAGCTTGCCAGGGTCTGTCATGATATAGGATGCGCGACTTCCTTCTCAGAAATCCTGCCATTGCCAAGAACTAGTGGGGAACACAAGAGGAAGATTAGGGAGATAAACCAGTGGCTCAGGGAGTGGTGTGGGGCCAGAGGGTATGGGTTTATGGGGGATTGAGGGGAGAGACCTGGGACGATAAGAGCTGAATGCTAGAGATAGGCTCCATCTCAATTTGGAGGGGAAGGAAATCCTTAAGCTGAAAATAGAGGGGTTCATTGGTGAAAGGTGGGGTTTAAACTTGTGAAGGGGAGAGGGATGGGAGAAAAGGCTGTCGAGGGGGGGTCCGATAAAGGAGGGACTCTGTCTCCACCCCCCTGGGGAGCTGAAGGAATGCAGGAAAAGGCCAACTGGTAAGGTGCGGACCAGGGGAAGACAGAATCCCCATGGGAACACGAGCAGGGGAAATGGAAGTATAGGGAAAGGGTGGAAGGTAGTCCTGCTAAATGCCAGGAGCTTGGGCAATAAATTGCCCGAGCTCCAGGTGATGCTAACAGAGAGAGGTGGATGTGGCAGCGGTCACTGAGACCTGGGCCACTGCAGGGACAACTGGGACCTGAACCTGGAGGTTACACCATGTTCAGGAAGGACAGGGGAGGGAAGGAGGAGGGTAGCAATATAGTCAAAACTGCATTGCCATAGGAGGAGGGAGAGGCGGAGGAACTGTGGAGGCGATTTGGGTCACCTTGATAACAAGGGGAGGCAAGAGAGTAAAAATAGGAGTGGTGTATAGACCCCCTGTGCTGGTGGAGGAGCTGGAGGAGAGTCTGGTGGCAGATGTTGGGAGACACTGCAGATTGGGAAGGGTGGTGGTGCTGGGGGACTTAAACAGCCAGGAACAGACTGGGAGACTATGACATCCTCGGTGGCCAGGGAACAGAGGTTGTTCGATGTCTTTCAGGACGCGTTCCTAACTCAGCAGGTGGGGGAACCGACCAGGGAGGAGAGGATACTGGATTTGGTCCTGGCAGACAGTGACCAGACTGGGGGCCTGGAGGTAAGAGACCCATTGGGGGGAGCGACCATGTCATGGTTTGGTTCTGCCTGAACCGAGGAGGGGTAGAAGGCTGCACAAAGATGGAGGTAACTGACTTCAAGGGGGCAGATTTCAAGGAAATAGGAAGGATCCTTAAGGAGCACTTGGATGGGATTGGGCCAGACATGGACGCTGACAGTAGGTAGGAAATCATCAGGAGGAGTGTGCAGGATGCTACCAGCACCTGCGCAAGAGTAAGACGAAAATGAGGTAGGGCCCGAAAACCCTGCTGGTGGACCAGGGAGGTTCAGGAGGTGGTGAGGGGAAAGAAGGTGGCCTATCAGAATTCAAGTGCCCAAGGAGTGAAAGGGACCGAGGGGAGTACGAGCTGATGGCCAGAAGGGCCACTAGGGTGGTGAGGGTGGCTAAGGCAAGGAAGGAGCAGAACCTGGCCAGGGGAATTAGGAGAGGGAACAAGGGGTTCTTTAGATACACTGGGGAATAACAAAGGGTGAAGGGGCAGATTAGCAGGATTAAAACAGGGGAGGGATGGGCACAAGACCCAGGGGAGCAGGCTGAGGTACTAAATGAGTACTTCACCTCAGTTTTCACCAAGGAAAATGGGGGCTGCATCATACATGGGAGGAGACAGTGAACCTGAGGAGGACCCTGATCGGCAGGTCTGGGAAGGGGGGGGGCATCACTGGCAGGTGGGGAGAAGGCAAAGCAGGGGGATGAGGTAGCGGAAGTGGAAATCATAGCAGAGAGAGTGAGGAAAGCCCTCAGGTCCCTTAAGATGGAGAAAGCACCAGGGCCGGATAAATTACATCCCAGAGTGCTGAAGGAACATCAGTGGTGGGCAAGGTGATGGAGGGCATTGTCAAGGAGAAAGGGGGGGACCTGGAAAAGTTGGGGTGCCTGGACGGTAGACAGCATGGATTCGTCCCAGGGAAATTGTGTCAGACAAACCTTGTGGAGTTCTAAGACTGGGTGACGAGTGCCTTGGACCTGGGTAAACCAGTGGACGTTCTCTTCCTTGACTTCAGCAAGGCATTTGACTCTGTTCCTCACGGGGGCCAGTTGGATAATCTGGGAGAAATGGGGGTGGGGAACCAGATGATCAGATGGATAGGCAATTGGCTCCAGAACCGGATTGGTGGGATAGTCTCATCCCCAAGGAGGGTCATTAGTGGAGTCCCTCAGGGATCGGTCCTTGGGCCCCTCCTGTTCAACACCTATGTCTCTGACATAAGGAAGGGTATCAGGAGTGAGATGAGTCTCTTTGTGGATGACTCAAAACTGGGGGTGGTGGTGGATGGGGAGGAGGGAGGGTGGCCCTACAGGGGGACCTGAGGCTCTGGAAAGGTGGTCTAGAAAGCAGAAGCTGAGGTTCAATGCAGGGAAATGCAAGGTACTGCACCTGGGAGCCAGAAACCTGGGCCAAGTGTACACCCTGGGGGGGGGATGCTACAAGTCTCGACGGCAGAGAGGGACCTGGGGATGGTGTTGGATGTCAAGATGAACAACTCAGAGACTTGTAAGAGGGCAGCGGCAAAGGCCAACAGGATGCATGGATGCATCGCTAGGGGGCTCACCTCCAGAAGGAGGGAAGTGATACTCCCACTGTATAACTGCTTGGTGAGGCTGCACCTCAGGTACTGCATGCAGTTTGGAGGCCACATTTAAAGAGGACATTGAACTCCTGGAGAGGGTCAGAGGAGGGCAACCAAAATGATTTGGGGCTTGGGGATAGGACCTATGGGAGAGGCTCGAAGGCTAAATATACGCACTGGAAGAGAGAAGGGACCGGGATATGATAGAGGTCTTCAGGTACATGAAGGATAAATAGGGAGGAGCAGTCAGGGTGCTCCGAAGGAAGGAGGGTGGGCAGCTAGGGGCATGGGTGGAAGATGGAGGGGAGATTCAGGGAGAAAGGAGGAGGTGCTACTTCACAGAGAGGGTGGTGGAGCCATGGAATCGCTGCCAGGGGCTGGTGAGGCAGAAACGGTGGAGAGGTTCAAGAGGGGGTGGGACAGGTACAGGGGAAGGGTTCTGGAAGCAAAAACCAGTGCAGAGAGAATATCCAGGACTGGGAAGGGAGAAGCCAGAGAGGGAGAGGGGGGCAGCAAGGTCAGTTCTCAGGGTGGGGGCTGACCAAATAAGCAGATATGAAAGACCGTTGGACCTATTCTGCTGGCATTTTAGTATGTTAGTATCACCTCTTTACTACCAATAAAAGCCTTCCACTACTTTATTTCATCCTTTTGCCTTGTGTTAAGCTATTTCCTTAGACATTATTATTTCACTTAAGTTTCCTTGTTTACCGTGTCTAAATATACGGGCCGGGATATTCAAAGGGGTTGCGCTGGTGCAACCCCGCATTGCACACCGGCGGGATATTGAGAAGGCTGCCTGGTGCAGCGCAAACCTCAGTGCGCCGGGGTGCAGTGCTAGTGTATGTGGCTCAAATGCAGGGGGCGTGCCCATGCATATGCGGCACATCCCAATATTCAGCCCAGGATGTGCAGCGCATATGCTGCCACAACCCTGTATTGCGCCTCATGGGGGGCCAAAGTTGAGCCCCAGAAAAGATGGACAACTCCTGGCCAACCACAGGTGGGCTGCAGCATTGCAGGGCGCAACACAGCAGCCCAGCTGTGGGTGGCCACGCCCACCCAGAACACCGCTATAAGACATACATCCCTGGTAGTCCAGTAGCCCTCCCACCCCACCCCCAAGTCCCCGAATCCTCCAATATTGTAATGACAGCCCATCCCTAGTGGTCAAATGGTCTCCCTCCACCCAAGTCCCGAGTAATGTAATACGACCGTCCTGAGTGATCTAAGTGGAACCCCCTGCCCCAAGCATAATCACGGTAATCCACCACATGGATAAGCCCTGGTGATCCAGTGAGGCCTCCCCACCCTCCCACCCACACGCTTCCTTTGCCCACCCTCCCCCCATCAGTGGCAGTCGGCTGCAACCCACCGCATTCTTGACCCGCCTGCTGACTGACAGGTACAGAAAGGACTGTAAGCCCATTGGTCCCCAGTGTGGACCAATAGGCTTGCAGAACATACTATGAACAGTCCCAATTATGTGTCAGTCAGCGGGCAGGCGGCTGGGCGGTATGCTGTTTTGTTGCAGCCACCGCCACTGTCAGGGGAAGCGGGTGGGCATGCAGTGCGGTGTGGGTGGGAGGGTGGGGTGCCACTCAGATCACCAGGGCTTATCCATACGACAGATTACACGATGGGTAGCTAGGGAGGCGGGAGGGTTCCACTAGACTACCAGGGACAGTCTTATTACATTACTCTGGGACTTGGTGGAAGGGGACCACTTGACCACCACAGATGGGCTGTCATTACATTATTCGGGAGGCACTAGACTACCAGGGCTTGGTTTGGTTACATTGCAGCGATCACGGCTTTGGGCGAGGATGCCCTGGATCCCCACTGCACACGTCATGCTGTGCATGTCACCAAGCTGCCCTGTGCAAGGCATGCAAATGGGCCATAATGACATGCAAATGGCCCCATTTGTAGCCTGCATATCTTATAACCTCATTTGCAGGCCTCCTGCTGAATATGCGGATGATGCACTAAGCGCAACTGCACTGGCGATCTCCGTGCTCCTTCTCTGTGAATGCACTGGTGCAGTGCCACTGCGCCATGTGCAGTTGTGTGCCGACCTTGCCATATTCAGCGGTGCTGCACCATGGCGCATCGATGAATATCGCCTGGTCTCTGGCCCTGGCGCAGCCCAGTTGCGCCGCGCCCAGGCTTGCGCCCACTGTCCGCGAGTCTGAATATCTGGGCCATAAATATATTGTCATAATACAGTTGCCTTGCAAAGATGTTTACCTCATTTTTATTTGTACACTGTATAGTCTCGACAGTGTCCTTTGCTATTTCTTTACTCATTACCTGTTTTACACTTGAATTTTAATGTATGTTCTCAGCCATTGCTTGAGGTGGTGTTAATTTTCACTACCTATATTTTCATGCTTAACTTTACTGTGCTACAGCCTTTTGCACTGTAATTTTCTAATTATGTTTATTTGTATTTATTTACTTCTCTTTTCAGAAATAACCATTCCTGCCATCTTTTCATCCTACCTCATCCCCTTTACCCCTCCACTCCCTCCCCTCCCTCCTCTGTTTCCTCACCTTGTTCTCTCCTTTACCCCGCCCCGTGGATCCTTCCTGCTCAAGCTTCATTGTGGAATCTCCTCCTTGCTCTTTATTTTGCTCCTTCCACCCCCCATTCACCCCTGTACTTTCTCTCCTTGTAAGCCCTTTCACCCTCTTCAGACAAGGCCACTGGCTGCACTTGACATAATATTTATCTTGGCATATTGTTCTTTTGTTTATGTAATTACTTTCCTCATGTTGCACTACTTACTGAAACCATTGTAATTTGCTATTCTTGTGACTTGACGTGGAACCTCTGTAAAAGAGCCCTTGGCTCAAAGGTCTTTCCGGTTTGTTAAATAAATCAATATAATAAAAAACAAACATTTGAGCAAAGTGTTCTTTTTCAAAGGCCCTACGTCAGCAGAAGCACAAGACAGTACATTGGAAATTATCAACAGATTACGAAAAATGCACGTAGCCATGGGTACATTAAAGGATCACTCAAAGAACATATCATCAGGTAAATATGGATACAGTAGAATACTAAGAGTAAGAAGAAGAATCAGCATTTATGTAGTGCTTTTCATACACAGTGTATCCCAAAGCACTTTCCAAGCAGTGCTAGACTGGTAGTGAAGTGGCTAAATGTGTAGTAGCAACCATATTGCTCATCAACACCCACACACAGCCTGGACAATTGCATGAACCAGTTTTATGGGAAGGGGAATGTGGGCCAGGACACCGGAAATGTCCCCTACTCTTTGGAAAGAATGACCTGGGTTCTTTCACTTTCACCTGGACACCCACCAGGACAGCACCAGGATGGACAGAAGGGACCTCAGTTTAACGTCTCATCCAAAGGGTGGCACAACCCAGTAGTACAGCACCCCCACAATACTGCACTCGGGTGCCAGAGTTTTAGGTACAAGTCCAATCCCAGTGTGGGATGAGAACCACGACCCCTGGTCCAGAGGAGGATGTGCTACCAACTGAGCCACTGACACCTGAGTAACAGAATCAATCAAAGTGCTTAAGGTAAAAGCAGCCAGGTGTAAAAGCTTTGTTGAGGTAGCAGTTCATTTGGGAAAAGAGGGGAGGTATAGGACCCAAGTTGACCAGGGAAGGGGAGTAGCTCAGTGCTTGGGGTCGGTGGTGGTCAGTCACGGACGCAGGGGGAGCAGAAAGATGAGAGTGGGAGGAAGGAGTGACTAATCAGCTAATAAGAAATTGCAAAGGACCATAAGAGGGTGGAAGGATGATTGGGGTGAGAGGGGGAGCTATTAGTCATTGAAGGAGGACAGGTAGAGGACCTGTGTCTCCTGTATCTTATTTTGCTGTACATTCTTATGTTGTCTAATGCTTTGTATCATCGGGTATGCTCTGAAAATAGGTATTTTAATGTCTAGCAGACTTACCTGGTCAACAAAAACAAATAAATAAATAGAAAGTTAATTTTTATACATTTAGAGGAGGTTTAAGGGAGACCCTATTGTAAGTTGCCTGATGGTTTAGAAACACATTACAAAGTCTCTGAACGTTGTTAATGTGAATTAACAGGATACTGAATGTGACTGTTACCTGCAGAAACGTCAATAAAATTCAATTACAAAAATAATTGCTTTTGGTTATTAACATAAAATGTTTATGATATTGTAGATGAATGATGTTGCCTCTGTAGGGGTGGGGTTCAGCTGGAACAGGAAACATGAGCAACAGCAGAAAAAAGTATTGTGCATTCCAAAGCTAACTTCCAGAGAAGTGCAACCCGAGAAGGACAAATCTCCCTGTCTGGAAGCAATTACTTTGTTTTTATTTTGCAATGAGAGAATTGCGAAACTAAGACACTTTTGCCAGTCATATGCCAGAAATGGTTATGGTGGAAGTGGTAATGACTGGGCACAAAACTGTGATATTTTGTATCATCATAAGATTCCACGTGGCCTGTGGGTGGAGTCTGAAACTGAAACCTACGTGTGTTTGTTATTTCCTGATGACCTGGCAGTGAGGCTGTTCAGCTAGTATGGGATGTAGGGGTGAGGCTGATCTTCAGTAGTAAACACTGTTTCAGCTTCTCTTCTCTTAAATGACTCAGAACGCAAGACATATATTCAAAAAACTCCCTTTATTGAAGGTTTCCTACTTTTTACACCGTCTTTACAGTGCTCAAAATGCATTTCATCGACAGCTGGGCCTGGTAGCATTACTGCTCGCCACACTGGCAACCCAGATTCGGAAAAAGACGCCAGTCACTCTGGGGTCTGTCCAGGGGAAGAAGGCTCAAGCATCCCAAAGACAGCTCTCCTCTGGGGGGAGAGGGGGTAACACTGTGTCCCACCGATTGGCTGCCACCTGGTGTGGGCCAGATGGGGAGAGGGGCCACTTCTAGACAACAAGTACGCATGTGTGCTCATCTTTGCATGCCGACACCCTCGGGGAGAAAGGCAGAAGCTGGAGGAAAAGCCATGGTCTATCCTTATGCGGTCCACCCCAGTAGGCCCACACGCAACCAACATGGTAGGCCACCTAGTACTATACTGCTCCTGGGCAAGTGATGAATAACTAGTGAGTCCATGAAAGGCTGAATATTGGGCTGGGGAGGGTGCCATCAGGCAAGCAAGGGAACAAGGAGAAAAACCTGATTAAAAGTTTAATTTGTAGCCTCGGGTGAGGGTGGGGGGTCTGGAATTAAATTAACTGCAAAGTATTCACTGGAGACAACTTATAAAAAATATTTACCACTGCTGGCCTGGTGGGGGTGATGGCAGAATGCTGTGTTACCTTCTGGGAGCCCCCAAACTTACATAGAAACATAGAGGTTCACAGCAGATAAGGACCGCAAGGCCCATCCAGTCTGGCCATTTCTTTTTCTACCTTATAAATGTGCCATCGGCCTTTGCTCTGTCAGTGGCCTATCTATTCATACTCATCTGTATTGCTCTCTTATGCCTATCCCATGCCTGTCTGAAGCCCTGCACTGTATTCATAGCCACCACTTCCTGAGGTAGGCCGTTCCATGCATCCACCACCCTTTCTGAAAAGAATTTCTCACATTTCCCCTTAATCGGCCTCCCTCTAATCTCATGCAGTGTCCTCTTGTCCTGCTATTTTCTTACATTTAAACATGTTAGACTCTTTCACCTTGTTAATGCCCTTAAGGTGTTTGAATGTCTTGATCATATCACCTCTCTCCTCCTTTGCTCAGGGTATACATATTGAGCTCCATTAATCTGTCTTCATATGTCTTCTGATGCAGTCCCTGCACCATTTTGGTTGCCCTTCTCTGGACTGCCTCAATTTGGTTAATGTCCTTGTGAAGGTGTGGCCTCCAGTACTGTACGCAGTACTCCAGATGGGGCCTAACCAGTGTCTTGTGAAGCGGGATTATTACCTCCCTCTTACGACTTGTGATACCCCTACTAATACACCCTAACATTCCCCTAGCCTTACCTACTGCTTTAGAGGTCTGCTTGGATGATTTCAGGTCATCAGTGACCAGCATAAGAAAAACAGCAGGACAAGAGGATCTCAGATCTCCAGGTAGAAGTCACCTGGAGGCCAGTGACCATCATAGGATATGGTTCAATTTTGCCACTAAAATTAAATCATCCCATTCCAAGGCAAAAATATGGGACTTCAAAGGAGCTGTCTTTGATAAGATGGCCAACAGAGTTAAGATAGCCCTGGCAAAAAGAAACACAGGTGAGGGGGTACAGGCAAAGTGGGTAAGCATTAAGGATGCAATACTTGAAGCAACATTCCATTTTGTTAGAGAGAAAAGGAAGTGCAAAAGAAGAAGGAAACCACTTTGGTTCTCAAAACAGCAGCAGAAAAGGTCAGAGCCAAAAGGCTCACCTTCAGGAAATATAAGGGAACGCAGGATGAAGATAGGGAGGCGATCAAACTTCCTCAAGGAAGCAGGAAGGCAGTAAGGCAGGCAAAGACCCAAACCGAGGAAACACTAGCACAAACAGTAAAAGAAGGTGACAAGACTTTCTATAGATACATTAGTGAAAGGAGAAAGTCCAGAGGGGTTATTGCTAAGATCAAAGGGATAAGGGGCATGTGAGGAGGAGAACCATATAAAGCATCTATCCTAAATAGATACTTCTGCTCAGTATTTACTGAAGAGAAGGTGGACAGGACCCACAACTCAGCACCATGGATAGAGGGGAGGGAGGAGGAGGTGTGCACTAATCCCTTCACAAAAGAAAGGGTCTTACAAGAGCTTGATAAGCTCTGGGGGGCCAAGGCAATGGGACCTGATGACATACATCCCAGGGTACTAAAGAAGCTAAGGGTGGAACTAGCAGAGCCATTAGCAGAACTGTTTAGCGAGTCTCTGAGCACAGGAGAGGTCTCAGAAGACTGGAGAAGGGCTCATGTGATCCTGCTCCACAAGAGTGGCAGCAGGGAGGAAGTAGGGAACTAAAGACCAGTCAGTCTTACCTCAGTAGTGGGCAAGATTATGGCGGCACTCCTTAAGGAAAGGATAGTGCAACACCTGGAATCCATAGGAGCATAGGATCCAAGACAGCATGGGTTTACAAAAGGAAGGTTCCATCAAACTAATCTCACAGATTTTTTTGACTGGGTAACCAGAGTGGTGGACCAAGGGGGAGCAGTTGATATTGCCTACCTTGACTTCAGCAAAGCTTTCGATACTGTTCCACATAGAAGATCGATTAATAAGCTGGGTAGGCTCGGGGTGGGTCAAGTTGGTCAACTGGGTGGCAAACTGGTTGACGGGCAGAAAACAGAGAGTGGTGGTAAATGGTATAGTCAGAAGAGATGCAAGTCACAAGTGGGGTACCTCATGGATCAGTCCTGGGGCCAGTCCTCTTCAATATCTTCATCAGGGACATTGCAGATGGACTGGAGGGTAAGGTTTGCAGATGACACCATGATCTGCAACAGAATAGATAATCCAGATGGGGTGGGCAGAATGAGAAGAGATCTGGATAAACTAGCAAAATGGTTGGAAGAGTTGCAACTGGGGTTTAACGGAAAGAAGTGCAAGATCATGCACATAGGGAAGAGAAACCCTGAAGCCACCTATAGGCTGGCAGTCACAAGGGAAGAAAGAGACTTGGGCATCATCATCACCGATGACCTGAAATCATTCAAGCAGACCACTAAAGCAGTAGGTAAGGCTAGGGGGATGTTGGGGTGTATTAGTAGGGGTATCACAACGGTACCACCCCAACCTCAGCCCTGGTATAAAAGGGGGTTGACCCAGCTCCACCCCAGTTCCCTCGCCAAGGCCCATGAACAAGTCCTGACAGGAGAATGAGGCGAGCTTGAAGATGAAGCCTGCACACCTCAAAATGGGGGAAGGAAGGGGAAAGAACACCTGCTGTAAGAGCTCGAAGATCTACTGTTACGGTAAGTTCTTACGTAACTGTACCATCTTACCTCGAGTGGGAGCTCTGCAGCAGGCTATCACACCAGGACTGAATCCCAAGCAGTCCCTCGCCAAAGAAGTAATCGACCCCGGGAGGTGGAAGAGAGTACGCTGGACACAGAGGCTCAAGACAATAGTCCTTGATGGACTGCCAGGCCGAAGCCAGCACAGCGTCTGGAGGCAATGTCCAAGCTGTAGTACTTTACGAAAGTATGCACTGAATTCCAGGTAACAGCCTCGCAAATGTCCCTAATTGAGATGTTCTGCAGCACGGTGAAGGAAGCAGACACTCCCCTGGTGGAGTGACCCCTAACCGGGCCCAGAAGGGGCTTGTTGTGCTTCTCATAGGAGAAAGACACAGTGGACAATCCATTTGGAAATGGTCTGCTTGGACTCCTGTCTACCCAAGTGTTGTGGTGCAAATGTCACGAACGGTTGCTCCAATTGATGGTGATTAGCCGTAAACTTCAGGTAATACCTCAGCGTCCTGTGGATGTCCAAAGTGTGAATGAGAGCTTCCCCTCTGTTAGCAGGAGAAGGGAAATAAACTGGAAGGTCAACCAACTGGTTGAGGGTCAACTCTGAGACCACTTTTGGAAGAAACTTAGGGTTTGTCCTCAGGGAAACCCTTTCCCTGTGGAAAATTAAATACAGCTCTTTAAGCATCAGAGCCTGAAGCTTGGAAACTCATCAAGCAGACATAATGGCAACTAAAAAGCAAACCTTCCAGGTAAGATATCACAGCTCACAATCTACTGCGGGTTCAAATGGGGGAAGTGTCAGCTTCTCCAACACAAAAAGGAGGTCCCAGGGTGGGATAGGATCCCGAATGGGAGGTCTCATGTGAAGAATCCCCCGTAAAAAGATGCGGGCCACATCCAACTGGGCTAAGGCCCTGTCTCCTGAGAGGGCGTGATAAGCCGAGATGGCCCACATGTGCACCTTTATGGTGGAGTAGCTCAAGCCTTGCTGGTATAAGGAGAGAAGATACTGCAGAGCCGAGTTCACGGAACAGGTAATGGGATCCAGATGGTGAGACGAGGCCCATAAACAGAATCGCTTCCACTTCAGACATAAGTGGAGCTGGGAGGGCTTTCTCACTGACACAGAACGCCGCCACTCTGCTGGAGATACCCCATACCAGTATTTTGCTCACATCCGAGGGAGCCAAGCATGAAGGTGTAAGGATCGGAGATCGGGATGGACCAGTGAGCCCTGATCCTGGAACAGCAGCTGCGAGCATAGTGGCAGCGGAATTGGAGGTTCCATCGATGGCCGCTGAAGTAGTGGGAGCCAAATCTGCTGAGGCCATAGCAGGGTGATCAGAATCATTCGCGTCCCCTCGGCCTGTAACTCAAGAGAACCCTCTGGACTAGAGGGAAGGGAGGGAAGGCGTAAAGAAACCTTCCTGCCCAGCAAAGGGACAACGCATCTGACCAGAAAACACCAGGCGCGGGCTCTCGCGAGCAGAAAACTGGCAGTTTGGCGTTGTGTGATGACTCAAACAGGTCCAGCTCTGGACGCCCCATGTGATGAACAGCTGGTCCGCTACTGATTGCAGTAGTTCGCACTTGTGCGCCTTGGACCGCGACCTGCTTAGACTTTCGGCCAAGTCATTTAAGACACCTGGAATGTGCACTGCGGACAGGGAGATGTGCCGCTTCAGTGCCCAATACCAGACTCTCATCGCCTCCCTGCACAGGGGGTAAGAATGAGCACCCCATTGCTTGTTGAGATAGAAGATGACTGCCATGTTGTCAGTCTGAACTAGAAGACAGCCCAGAACAAGATCCTCTTGAAAGGCATGTAGCGCAGTGATGACCGCTCGCATCTCCAGGACATGGATGTGGAGTTCGCGCTCCTAGGGTGCCCAAATGCCTTGCGTTTGGCGGGCCCCCAGGTGCGCTCCCCAACCCAAATCCAAGGCATCTGTTGTAAGAGTCTGATTCGGGGGCTCTGGACGAAAGAGGACCCCTTTTTCCAAATTGAGTGGATCCATCCACCAAAGAAGTGTTCTTCTTACTGGCTCTGTGACTCTGACCATGTGGTCTAGGTTGTCTGAGCACTGATCCCACTGCACCCTGAGCATCCATTGTGGGGATTCTCATGTGGAGGCGGGCCACAGGAGTGACTGGACTGGCCGCCATGTGCCCCAGAAGTCTGAGGAAGGTCCTTGCTGGGACCTGAGGAGTTACTAGAACCGATCCGGCTATTTCCCACAGGCGAGCGCCCCTCTCTGGGGGTAGAAAGGCCATGCCCTGGACCGAATCCAGGACCACTCCTATAAAGACAAGTCTTTGACTGGGCTCTGGGGAAGACTTTGGAAGGTTCAGGGTAATCCCCAGGTCTCGGAAGAGTATATAGGTGTCTCCGAGAGCTTGAAGCAGGCGTGACCTTGACGGGGCTGTGAGCAGCCAATCATCCAGGTAAGGGAAGACATAATGCCCCTGACACCTTAGAGCCGCGGCCACTACTGCCAAGCATTTCGTGAAGACTCGAGGAGCGGAGGAGAAGCTGAATGGAAAAACTCAAAACTGATAATGTTCCCCCTGGAAGTGGAACTTCAGGAACTTCCTGTGAGGGAGGGGAAGACCCCGATATGCATGTACGCATCTTGCATGTCTAGGGAACATAGCCAGTCTCCTTGGTGCAGCAGAGGAAGAAGACCTGGAAGGATAACCATCCGGAACCTTTTGTACTCTATATAAAGATTAAGAGAGCTTAGGTCCAGAATGGGACGAAGGTCCTGAGTCTTTTTTGGGACCAAAAAGAAGTGGGAGTAATAACCTTTTCCCCATTGCCGCAGGGGGACAGGTTCTATTGCCCTCTTTTGCAAGAGGGCCTGTATCTCTCCTTCTATGAGAGGGATGTGAGAAGGAGGATATCTGGAGAACCTTGGTGGAGTGTCTGGAGGAAACTCCGTGAACTCTAAAACGTGTCCTCTCCTTATGACGTCTAGGACCCATTTGTCTGCAGTAAACGAGCTCCATCCCTGAAAGTATAGGGAGAAGCGACCCCCTACCACCTCCCCTGGGACCTCTGTCGGAGGAGGGGGAGTCGGAAGAGAGTCATTGGGCGGAGCCAGAGATGGGCAGAGAGGTCTGGGAGGACTTGGGCCCATGGGGAGGAGCACTTCCAGGCTGCTGGTTACCAGCTCTCCTCCGAAAGCCTCCTCTCTGGCCCTGTTGATTTCCACAGTCTTGACCATCTGAGGGCTTCCGAAATGGCCACTTTCGCTTTCTCCTTTGGTCTCCATGGTACATCTGGCAGACCGACCAGATGGAGCTACCTGACTCTTGGAGATGAGAGATAAGGGACTCCGTCTCCTGCCCGAACAAAACTGTACCCTGGAACGGTAAGTCCCAGATACCGGACTGCAGATCCTGGTGAAAGCCCAAGATCCTCAACCAGAAATGGTGCCTGAGGCAGACACCTGACGCTGCCGCTCTGGCCACCGTATCTGCAGAGTCGTACGAGGCACGCAACACGAGTGCCTATGTCTGAGCCTGATTTTAGGACATCCAGGATCTCCATTTTCTTCTCGGAGTCTGGCAAGGCGTTTACCAGCTCATGTGCCCGCTCCCATAGCGCATTCTGGTACAGGACCATATGCGTCAGGAAGTTCAGGGACCTTATTGAACAGGTGGAGGCAGAATACACCTTCTTGCCCACCTGGTCCAAATAACGAGACTCCGGATCGGGAGGCTGCGAGCAGAGGTGTTTGGGCTGCTTAGACTTGTCATTAGCAGCCGTGATCACTGAAGAGTCTCCCTGAGGGTGCTCAGCCAGAAATGGTTCATCCCTCGGGGCTCTATACAGCCTGTCTGATTTCTTTGGAACTGCCGGGACCAAAGCCGGACGCTTCCAGGTTACTCTGGTGAGGTCCTGGAATGTGTCCACCAAAGGAAGCACCACCAAGGGCTTGGGCTCCTTTTGCCTCAGGTACTTAGCCAATCGACGGCGTTCTGGATCCAGGTCCTTCATATCCCACTCATTGGAGGCCTGGATGTGCCTCATGATGTCCATGAAAGTGGGATCGTCAGGAGGTGAGCGGGGCTGGTCCTTCTCTTCCGGGGAACCCCCGATTCCCGAAAAGGAAGAGGTAGAAGACGAAGAAGAGGAGGAAGGGCTACTGGGTGACGAGTAGCCAGACCTAGCCCTATGGCTAGCCCCACTCGAGCATCGGTGGCTCACCGACCGACGTCAGTCCGAAGATGGACGTCGGTCACGGGACCGACGGTGGAGTGGAGACAAACATCAGTCAGGGGACCAATGCTGGAAGAGGTCCCGTCTAACAGAACGGGAACAGCTCCCCGGTGTGAGACCTGACCCGGCATCGGCTACCTCATCTGGTAGAGTGCCGGTGATGGTCTACGGACCATGAACGGGAACGAGCCCTGGGAGGAGGTGTAGGTGACGGCCTCTTGGGGGTCTTCCTTGGTGAGGAAGCACCTCCTGACTGTGGTTCACCCGAAGGGTCCGGGACCGGTGACGGGGCCGGCTTTGGGGGGTTCCGCTTCTGGACCTGCCCCCACCAGAAGGAAAAGAGATCCTGGAGCTCGTCCTTCGAAAAAACGGAGGCCACGCTCCCTGGAAATGGAATATCTGAAACAACGACCTTGGAAGGAGAGCCCCCTTCTGAGCCCCGGGGCGAGGAAGACTTAGGGGATGGGGATGCAGCCCCTTTGCCGGCTGCGTCCGGATCTGTCACCCCATTACCCGGCGTCAGTAAAGGGACCAACGACGGGGCGCTGGAGTGTCTTTCGACTCTGAAGGCGTGCTCTTGACTGGCAGTGCCGAGGCCTTGGAAGGCGGGGCCGAAGCTTGCGTTTCCGAGGATTTTACGGTGACCCTTAGCGGAGTCACCTTAGGCTTCGCTGGCCTCTCCCCCGAAAGCCCGGCCTTAGCCTGATGTTTAGATTTAGGATGCTCACCTGAGTCCGTCAAACCACGGGCTTTCTTGGGAGAAGGCTGTGAGCGGGAGCGAGACCTGGACCTGGACTGGTGCCGGGACCGACTACGGTCTTTTTCGCGGGACTGCCTGGTTTTATGCTTCTTCTTCTGCTTCTCCCCTCAGGTGTGCAGGTCCATTTTCTGTTCATGCAGGAACACCTTTAGGGCCTTCAAAGCGGCAGATCCAAGTTCGGCTGGTGAACTTCTTGCAGGACAAACAGGCCGCGGTGTCATGTTCAGGCCCGAGGCAAAAAATGCACTGCTTGTAGCCGTCTTTTGACGGTATCTGGCGGCCGCAACCGCACTTGTTGACGTGGGGTCTCGACGAGGAGACCGAGGACAGCGAAGACATACGTTGGTAGAAAGAGAAAGCAGTTGAAACTGTAGAGGAAAAGGTTGAAAAACCGAGATCTTTTTGCTGAGTTGGCAAGCCAAGTAGCAGGAACTCTTCACGTGTGCGGGACGCAGCGGGAAAAGAACTGGGGTGGAGCTGGGTCCGCCCCCTTTTATACCAGGGCTGACGGGGTGAAGCCGACGTCAGGGGGCGGTCCCTGCTGGGTATTGCTGGCTGAGAAGTTTTCCGGAGGTTCCTAGTGCCTGTGGCATAGTCTTGATTGTGATAGCCTGTTGCAAGAGTTCCCACTCGACGTAAGATGTTCTTTTTCATAGAAATGGTGGTAGATGCATGGCACGGCCTACCTCAGGAAGTGGTGGATGTGAATACAGTGCAGGGCTTCAAACAGGCATGGGATAGGCATAAGGGAGCAATACAGATGAGTATGAATAGACAGGGCATTGACAGAGCAAAAACCGATGGCACATTCATAAGGTAGAAAAAGAAATGGGCAGACTGGATGGGCCTTGCAGTCCTTATTTGCCGTCAACTTCTATGTCTCTATGCACCTTTCTCCACTGCAGCCAGTTGAAGCCTTGGAGGTCAGAGCAAAGTCTGGCAATCTTGAACAGGAGTGGGTCTCTTTTTGTTTATTCAGAATCCCCCCCCCCAGCATCTGACACTTGCATCTACTGTCAGCCACTCCTGGCCCATCTAACCAATGGTTAATTTCTGGACACCTCTTATGACCCCGACCACCCTGGCAGTACCTGACAGCTTGCCCCCACAGGGTGAGGCCCACATCCACCCTGAGGCTAGCTGAACTGGAAGTCACTATCAGTTCTGTGCCAGAGATCAGAGAAAACAATGCCAGGGCTGCTGATGTGGGAGTGCGTGTGTGCGTGTGTGTGTGTGTGCGTGCGCAGCGGGGTTGGCCTCGGTCAAGGGTATGGCAGCTGGGTTTCAATGTTGGAAGTGCAAAATAATGCCCTTGGGGCACAGAAACACAGGGGCAGAGTACAAAATGAATGGGGTGGTACTGACGACCACCAAGCAGGAAAAAGATCTTAGAGTAATAATATCTGATGGCCTAAGGTGGCCAGGCAGTGTGACAAGGCAGTCAGGAGGGCTAGTGGGATGATGGGGTGCATAGGGAGGGGTATAACTAGCAAGAAGAAGGAGGTACTGTTGCCTCTGTATATATGCTAGTAAGACCCCCCCCTAAAGAGTATTGTGTTCCGTCCTGGAGACCACATCTCCGGAAAGACGTAGACAGAGTGGAGGTGGTCCAGAAGAGGGCAACTAAAATGGTGCAGGATCTGCATCAGGTGCCTTATGAGGAGAGACTAAAGGACCTCATTATGTACACCCTTGATACAGACCTTTTTTTTTTTTGTACTTTCTATTTTTGTCCCCCATGTTCACCGCCACCTGCTGGGACCTCCTTCCACCTATCCAAGCCCTTATACCCTTCACAGCAATCCTTCAGTGGTCCTACCCGCCACCAGCCTTTGCTCAACAACCTTCCTTGGATACCCTGAACATAACCCAAGGCTCATCCTCTGCAGGTGGGAGCCCCTGGTTCCAAGTCAGGAGATACTTCACTGGATGGTCAGGGCCCATGAGGAGGAGGCGTGGGTGGAGTCGAAGTGTCTCTGCTGTGGCGTTGGGGGCTTCATCTGCCTGATGCTGCTGGGGGTATTTTATACCCTGCTAAGCCCTCCCCTTATCCCACCCCAGGGCATGGTCCTGAGAGGTGACCTGGCATCCGCCTATTAGGGCAGTCAGAAGGATTGGGAAGCCCTACTCTTGCTTTGTTACTCGCCTACTGGCCCCACTCTGGGCAGGTGACATCTCCGCAGCACTTGCCAGGTGAGTGAGTGTGTGCTAAAGTGAGGTAACCCAAAGGAACCACATATTCCTTCCCGCACAACACTCCCCTCCGCCTGGGCCACCAGGGGTGGTCATGCAATGTAAGGAGGTGCTCTCCCTCCCCAAGGCTGGAGGCTTCCAAGGGATGCCTGACCATGCTTCGCTGGTCAGCACCAGACGTCCTGGGCTTGGAGCATGAGCCCAGGTCGTCTGGATGGCAAGCGGTAACTCTACCGCCATGCTAGCCGGCCGACCCATAGTACAGACCTTTAAATACTTCACAGAGCTGGTTCCGTGGTGCTGAGTGATAGGTGATCGCTCAGCATGCTGGTGACCCGGGTTCGCACACAAGCCCAGGACGAGAGGAGCGGAGACCGGCAGGGTGGGTTCAGAGCATTTGTTGAACGCTCTCCTCCTTGGGGGGAGGGGCGCAAGTCTGCATCGCTCTTGGGTGGCTCCTGGTGAACCATGGTGGTGGTGCACTTTGTGGCGTGTGTGACCACGTGCCGCAAGTGCGACCTGCAAGGATGCTGCATGTGTAACCCCCCATACAAATGGAGGTTCCCAAAAAGTCTTCCTTGAGCTTGCCTAAATGCTCACTGCCAGGCTGGTGTCCTGCATTTTTAGCAGTTTAAATGTGATTGCCAGAGAGTGCCTGTATAGCCTCTGTGTACTGTCTCTTTAAGAGCTGCCTGGATTGCAGTCATAAGTAATTTGAGAGGAGCTCTGTTGAAAGATGTAACTATTTGCTGAAAATCATTTAGAGTGATAATGATAATGTAGTTTGTCTAACCTGCCTTCTTTGCAGCAAGGACTGTTTTGTTTATCCTCACCACTTTGGCCCGGGACTGCCGAATTGGACCAATCAGTACTGGTGGGACCTAAAATGGAGCCAGACTACAGGAGCTGTCTGGAGTCAGAATCTGTAGGAATTATAGTTTTGGGCTTTTGGTGCCTTTTTGCACCTGAAGGGGGAGCTCCTGTTATGACTGACAGATGAATCAGCCAACCGAACCTTTTGGATCTTGGGGAAATTCCCAGGCTTGCTGCAGTTTGAATCAGATCTAAGTTGGGAGCCGAAGAAGCAAGAACTCAATATAGCCTCTGTGGAAAGGCCTGAGTTTTGGCTGCATGCTGCCCCTGAGAGGGAACGAAGACAATTATTTTGGACTAATTCCAAGTTTGTGAGAACGAAGTAAGCCATTGATTTTTTAACAGGCTCATACCCGAAGAGGACCGAGGATTTTGCTGAATGCAAATGGCCTGTCGGGATTTCCAGCTGCTTTTGAATCCCTGGTTTGTGCAGAGACTTTGCGATCATGACCGGAGAGCAGTTTGCCTGGTACAGTAGAATTTCCTTACATGTAAATGTGCTGTGTATTGAAAGTGGGTCGTGATTTGGTTTCCCACTGTGTGAACTGTGTTCTGCTTGCTGGAAGCTGTACCCAGCCCAAAACGGACTGTATCCGAATTTGTCTCATTTTGGCTTGGGCCTTGCCACACTGGCCCAGTCAGACTACCCACTGCACACAGAAAACCATCGACGTGAAACCTGCCAGGGGATCAGCCCCCTGCTCCATGCTTGAACAGGAACGACGCCTTGGCGAATCGTGTGGGCCCTGCTTCTCCTGGCACTCCAGATCAACCACCTGCAGTATCAATTTTCGTCCAGCCTGTGTCCAGTCTTGGGTATCGTGAGTAATCATCAGGGTAGCTCCCTGCAACAACAGCCTAATCTAAAAGTGTGTCATCTGATTGTCTTGTTGTTTTCGTTTCACGAACTGAGCCCTCCGGCTCCGGATTACAAATAGTGTGTGTTGTACATGTTGTTTTCTTGCATCATAGGGCCCCAACCAGCTGTAACGTTCCTGGTTAGCCCACCGTTCTCCATCTGGGTACCCAGAGCGGGTGACTGTTTATGGACCCTGAAGTGCATGCTTAACTATTTGATTGATACAGCGTTTAAGCAAATTAACCTGATTATGCCCCTCCCAAGTCCCTTAAATAAATCAGATCTAACTCATTTTTGCATTTACCCTAACCGTGGTTCCAGTTTGTGCAAGAGTACTGTACTGCTATTTTTCTGTGTATAACCTTGTTTTACAGGGGGTCCCCAGGACCAGGCCAGAGGAAACCCCTGGTGGTAAGTGCAAACAGTGTGGGTACTTGTGTGGTGTATCAGGGGTATTGTGAAAGTGATTATTGTGTATTGTTCCGGCCACTAGTAAGGAAAGAGGGGGGGTTACAGTGTCCCAGAGGGCTGTGCCCAGGTTAGCTTGGCCACTACCAACCCTGACCTCTGGGTAGAGGCTCCCGTTTCAGAACTCAGGCCCCTTAACCTGCTACTAGTCAAGCAGGCAGGGGTAGTAGTCCTTGGGATAGCACCACCTAGGGGTTACACATGCATGTGGCCGCATTGTGGGTGGGGGCGGGACAAAAATGGAAAATATATTCCACCGCTTGGCTGACCAGATGACGGCCGCCAGTCCCCTCTCCCGCCATGCAGCATGGAGACGAGCCCCCGAGCAGATCCCATGCTGTAGACCCAGGCTAATGTGAAGTCCAGTCTTCCCTCCTGTCCCTCCCCAGGAGGCCCCCCCCCCGACAAAGAGCTATCTCGGGATGCTCAGGTCTCGGCAGGATGGGGGACGGCAGGAATGGCGGTGAGGGGATGTCACGGTGGGTTGCAGGATCCTAGGTGGCCCAAAGGAGTGGCCAGCTGAGGGGCTTGGGCATAAATAAATACAGCAAAAAAACAAATTTCATAGGGTAAATAAGGTTCAGGAGGGGCTTTTGTTTAGAAAAAAAATTATGCGCAAGAACAAAGGGACATGCTATGAAACTGGAGTTGGGTAGATTCAGGAGAGATGTGAGGAAGTACTTCTTCACAGAAAGAGTGGTGGATCCCTGGAACAGTCTTACAGCAGAGGTGGTGGGGGGGCCAAAACAGTGGTGGCATTCAAGAAAGCATGGGATAGGCATAATGGAATCTTAGGGGAAAGGAAGGCTGGGGGGAGAATGGGCTGGAGATCAAGTAGGATCTGCGGTGATACTGTAGGCAGGGAAAAATGGTCAGACTAGGTGGGCCAAGCAGTTCTTATCTGCTGGCAAATTATGTGTTTCTTTCTGGCCCCAGAGGGCGTTTTCTCCAGTGGGTAACAGGATAGCCCTGATGTGATGAATGGCCATGTGATGTCCCCTCCCCCTGCCACAGGCTGGAGCAACACAGCTACATCAGAGTAGTGGGTAGGCACAATGCAGAAGAAAACATGCCCTGGGGACAGAAAGAGGCCAACCCCCAACATGTCAACATCACCAGTCGTGGCACTTTCCACCCGACTCCTGGCATAATACTGATAATGACTTGAAGAAACCACTCTCCTTCCCAGAGCTTGAGCACGTTGTCTCTGATGCACACCCCACCAACCTGAAGCTGAGAGTCAGGTCATGTAGCGATCCCAGGTCTCCCACGTTGGAGCACAATGAGCTTTGCTGACGACACCAAGCTGGACCAGTGAGGGTACTCATATTCTACAGAACTGCTTGTTCTGGGGGTAGGAAGTATGTCAAGAGCAGAATACTTGGTAATACTTGGTAAGGTAAGACAAAGTAGGCTGAAAATCCCATTTAATTATCTCCCACTCCTAGTGGGGTTAGTTACCTAACTGATTTTGGATCAGAAAATCATCTAATCTGAGCTTGAATTGCTCAAAGCACGGAGCCATTACTATGCTACTAGGTAGGGAATTCCATAATTTTGCAGATCTTATGGTAAAAAAAATTCAGTGAATGAGGCAAGGGAAGAGTTCTTGTAGTGAATGTGTCAGGGTTCAAATGCATCACCCTGTGAAACTAGCGTAAAACACGAGAGGCACAAATAAGTAATCAGAGTTGTCATGGAGGCAGACTGTTGTCTGTCAGACAGTCTTTCCCGCTGAATATATTGTTTCTCATAACCAAGTCCCTTTTTTCTGTTAAATTCACTTGTTTTATTTTTTATCCCCTGGTTCTCTGACCGCTCCCCCCAGCTGGTTCCTCCAGCCCCATCACATGCCTTCACCCAGACATACCCCCGCCTCCTTCTTCTGTAGGTTGTCCTCCATGATGGGGCCACAAGAGGGACCTCTAGCAAAGACCGAATGCAAACAGAGGGGGAGCTGAAGTCAATATTTATGAGGACTTCAGGAGACCAGCGCCATCCTGCTACAGCCTGGGCTTTTCTTCCCCTGGGATACCAGAAGTGGGGGCGTGCAACACCAGAAGTGGGGGTGTGCAAGCGCGCGCACACATCAAAGTGCAATGTGCAGCACCAGCTGGCGTGCCTTCTTCCCTGTAGCACCGCTGTACAACTCTACCTGCGGTCACCCAGATGGTGGTAGCATGGCAGTAACTAACACCTGCCCTCCCCAAAGGAGAGCATCAGCTGGGACTCTCAATCCTGCTTCCCCCAGCCAGCCCCCAAAACCTTGGCTCGTTCCTGAACCGGGGTCGCTGGCTCTGTGAGTAAATATATTTTTTTCTCCCTGGTTGCTCCTGTACTCACCCTGCAGTTTACTACCTGGCAATATAAGGGTTACTGTCTACATGTGGACCCTCTCCTCCAATCAGAAGCCAGGGTTACACACACTATTACTTGGCAAACTCATACCAGTCATTTTATTCTCAATAAAATGACAGTAGTGACATCATCCTCTTCCTTGCATTCTGACTGGTCTACACTCTCAGCAGCAAACACATGACGCATAATCATTATAATGTGCTAGTTGGGTCACTATCCTCTGCAATAAGATATGTGACTGTCTTCTAAAGATAAACTACTCACCCTTTGGCCTCCTACTTTATTCATTCGACAGTCACAGTACTGCCTCGTACAGTGACCCAACTAGCACATTATCTCTTAAGTAAATCCTGGCTTTAGCCTGAAAAAAAGCATCCTGTTAACCAGAACAGTGATCTAAACAACCAATAAATACTGAGGCCCAGATATTCAAAGGGTTGCGCCATGCACAACCCACTAGTCTTGGTACTTAATATTAAAGGGGAAAGTCGCGTCGCACAATCCCGTCACGCGGAGCGCGATCAGTAGTATGCAGGCACAGGTGGGGTGCCCATGCATAACCTGCACAGCCCGATATTCAGCCTGGGATGTGCAGAGCCATGCATGCACAACCCCTACTGCGCCTGCACAAAGTTGACAAAAAGAGAACAAGATGGCCACCACAGGTGAGCTGCCGCATTGCAGGGCGCAACACGCAGCTGCCACCTGTGGGTGGCCACCCGAGTTCCTGCTGCACCTGAGGCGCCCATGCCCCATCACAGGCATCTGTGTAAATAAACACCCCCCTCCAATATCCCTGGTGGTCCAGTGGACAGAGTGCTGCCCAATCGTGGGCATCTGCTTAAATAACCCCCCCCGTCCTATTTCCCTGGTGGTCCAGTGGACTGCTATGTTCCCGATCGCGGGCATTTGTCTACAAAAAAAATCCTCATCTAATATCCCTGGTGGTCCAGTGGACTGCTATGTGCCCGATCGCGGGCATTTGTCTACAAAAAAATCCTCGTCTAATATCCTTGGTGGTCCAGTGGATTGCTATGTGCCCGATCGCGGGCATCGGTATAATAAACCCCCCCCGTCCAATATCCCTCTCCTCACACGCCCACTGGCCCTTACTGTCCCGCTCCCCCGGTCAGCCGGCGGTGAGCCAGCACCCCACTAGCCTGCCGCCCGCTGACTGACAGTCAGTGGCTGCCGCCATTGGTTCACAGCGTGAGCCAATGGGCGTGCAGCCCATACTGTTCTACACATTCCAAATATGTGAATAAATTATGGCCCCATTTGCATGTCCCCTTTTGAATATCGCAGGTGCTGTGAATGGTGCAATGGCACTTGCGCTAGCGCATCTCCATACTCCACTCTGGCCACTTGCGCTGGCGCAGTGCCACTGCACCACGCACAATGGGGGCGGCCAGGGTACAATATTCAAAGCTGCTGAGCCATAGCGCAGCTCCATTGAATATCGCCCAGGCCACACCCCTGCGCAATCAAGTTGAGCTGCGCTGTGCCCAGGCTTGTGCCACAGCCTGGCGCAGTTTGAATATCTGGGCCTGAATGTCTATTTGTCCAGTTACGATTTGTTGTTTCCAATGAGTACTCAGTTCTGTACTTAATTTAAAACACATAATCAAGCAGTCTTTACATGTTCAGACTGCATTTCACTGGTAGGCCACCCTAATAGTGGTTTGTTGGTTTCATTTCTGTAAATCCATATATGAAAATCATTTTTGCATTTCTAGAAACACTGCCACAGGTCAAACAGTGGGAGCCAGGCACTCCCACATGACCGCTTGAAAGCGCTAGAATGTACAATAAATGCCATAATATTTATACAGCTGGAGTGGGGTGAAAATGCTAAAATAAAAGTGACATTGTGGCTGGTTACGGCACTGTCATTTTTTTTTTTTTTTAAAAGCACACAACTATATATATATATTTGTATAAAATATTGATTTTGGTTTCTTGGAATTTTCCTTTGGCCAGTTACCATAGAGGTTTGATTGGTGGTAAATGTTACAACCTGATGCCCTGCTGCTGTTTTCTTTGCTGGATCAACACGCTGAGGTGCCGGGAGTAAATCCTATGATACACTCACTTCTTACAGCCTACTGCCCTCTAGTGGATCTTTGTGCCATAGCAGTGCAGTTTCACACACTTCCAACCAACTACGACTGTCTAAAAATATAAACACATATCTGTGATATCTCCCTCTTTTCCCAGGAGACCCCTGTTGTTTTGACTGAACTTCCTCCCTCCAGGGAAACAAACTCTCCTGCTTAAGTAAAATTCTGTCCAAAATATCCTTTCATGGTTTTTTTTTGGCAGATAAAGACACATAAAAAGTAAATTAGTGATGAACAATGTAACTAACAACTTTGTATAACTAGTTGTTGGATCGTTTTTAGTGCTTATTCCTGACAAAATGAAATATATTAAATGTTTTTAAATGCTTTTTTCTTTATTATTTGATGCCATTTAAGGACAAACTCATGACGTTACGGCATCTCCCTACTAGCATGCCAATCTCCCTACTAATTTGACCCAAATCTACCACTTAAGCAAGTTGAACATATCACATGTATGTAAACAGCAAATATTACAAGTCTATTTGAATAAATGGTTATTTTCTTTGTTTTTTTTTCTGTTGCCATTTCACACCAGGTGCTGCAATGTGACACCACAACTGCGTTTTGTTGGTGAGCCCTGCTGTAGCAGCCTGCTTATTGCTCACTCAGGGCAGCTACACCCACTTCTGAGAGCAGGCGGTGCACAGACACAAACCATGGAAACATAAAGTTGGGAGGCAACATATCTCGCTGGGCTCTCCATAAACTCCTGCTCGAACCCCATGCCCCTTCCTCCAGCAGCTGCGAGAAGCAGTGTGTCCGATGCTCCCTGTGAGTCGAACCTACTGCTGCTCGCATCCTGAAATGTTGCAGAAGCTGAAAATAAGAACATAACATTTCAGTCACACTCTGCTTGCACTCCATTAACATCTGTCTAACACATCTGCACTGAGACTTAGTTGCTGGTGGGATTCCTTCCCCTACGAGTAAGAACTACTTGTGTGTGTAGCTAAAAAAGTGTAGAGGTGCAAAGGGGAAGCTGTCTGCCCCACCGCCCTACCCCCCGTGGGCTGCCCCATGTCTTGCACCACTTACTTTTGTGACCAACAATGAGGCCACAGGTTTTTCAAAATGTTCTGGCCCAGTAGCACATGGTTAGCGCTATCAAGCGTTCGCTACACCAGTTACCCAGTTTCAGGAATGGACTCGGGTCGCTTGGGGATGGCCTGGGGAGGGAGGATGGAGCATCTCTTTGACAGCTCTCCTTCCTCCTGAGGGGGGGGTTATGGTACCCTGCTCGACGGCTGCCACCTGGTGGAATATGGGTGTCAGTGCAGTGGGATTGTGTAGGGAGGTTTCCACACCCAGAAGCGTGCGGGGGTGTCTCCGTGGAGGCGAAGCATGCACACTGCACCACTATATGTGTGTGTGGCCTCATATTAGAAAATGGAGGAAAACCTCCGACAATCGCTAGATGATAGCCCAGTACCTTGCAGGCCCTCACACTGGCAACTAGGCATCTCCGACCAGGTCCTATGGTAAAGGACACTGGAGCGAGGTAAGACCCAGAGGAGTCAGGTGACAGGGCTGGTGGGACTAATCCATATGGGGCAGGCAGATGATAAATGGGCAGAAAGCACAAAAAAAGAAAAAAAAAAAAAAAAATTTACTCTGATGGCATCGACTCTTTGAATTGCTAGAGATTACAGCATATCAAGCAGCAAATGACAATTTTTTTTTAATAGAGATTTTTATGGTGCTTTTTGTAGGTTACCTCCCACTGTGTTTCCCCCACCCGAAGCCCCAACACATGGCTGTACATATGTGTGGATGCACGCATGCACGCACGCACGCACGCAAACCAGAAGCCAGTTCAACCCTGTCTGTCCACCCGTACTGCTGCCCCCTCCTTGGCTACGCTACCCCACTGGACCTCCACCTGGTGGGGGCGGAACTATGAGGAGGGAGACAACCCACCCCCTCTACCCCCAGGAGAGGAGAATAGCCTGCCTGCTTGCTCAACCTCGCTCCTTGCCTCCCCCCACCAATGCCGGCACCCCGATGACTCAAGGTCATTCTCGAACGTGGGTCGCCTGCGTAGCACGAGGCAAGGCGTCCAGCACCCCAGCCCTCAGCACCATTGGGCCAGCTCAGCAAGTGATAATTTTACAAAGGAACATCCATTGTAACAAGATTTATTTTTTGGTTTTACAACCATATTGTGCACTAATTTTAGCTGAGTTCATGTTATTTCGTCTGTAGAAACGCTATGAATCTTACACATTTCCTGCTGCTTATTTCTTGAGAAATTGTCCCAAAAACTCTATGTACACTTTCTTCTGGGCTGCACATGCCGGTACAAAGTGACCCCACCCATGCTTCAATATGAGTGGATCTACAAAATGAGTCGCCAGTTCCTGGCTCATTTCGTCCGGAATAACCCTGTCTGTCTCGCCGAAAATGTGCAATGTTGGGATTGAAATTGGCTCCTGGTAATAGCAGCTGTGAGATAATGAACAGCTTTTGAAGCTGGCAAACAGCATGGCAAAGTCAAACTGAAACCTTAGGTCCCCCTGCTGCTTGAGGGCACAGATCATGGCCACCAGGGCAGCACCCTGGCTGAACCCCAGGATGCCATCGAAAGGCCCATGCTCTGCTATGGCCCTGGCTACAGTCTCAAAGGATTCCTCCAGTCCCTTGCAGGAGTCTGTCTGCTCTGTGACGTTGAAGCTCTCTTCCTGTGGATTGGAGAACCACCAGGCCCGAGGGTCTTCATCCTGGGCTTCATCTGTCAGAGATTCAGATCCTGTTGGAGGACATTAAGAAAATAAAACAACTTAGTTCTTAACATTAAAATTATTTAAACCTGCCCCAGTGGCCCAACCATGTGGGTGACCTCTTTCAACAATGAGTCGCAGTACTTGTTTTCCACACAGCGCTAGGGTTGAAGTGCCACCAATGGCACTGCTTGCTGGTGGGGAGAGGGCAGCACAACATTCCACTTCTGCAGCGACCCCTGTGGTAAACCACGTAGCTCTGCCTCCTCCACAGCAGCACTGTGGACTATGGGTGTGCGTGTGGTGGTGGGAGGGCAGGGAGACAATTAGGGGAAAAGAATGTCATCAGAGTCCAGCCTTTCAGGGCTGAGGTAGGGTTTCCACTTGCGATGCCTGCAACCCAGATTTGGGAATGAGCTGGGGTCATCAGGGGTGGCGGAGGGGAGGACTGTGCATCCCAGAAGATGCTCTCCTCCTGTGGGGAGAGAGGGTACTGTCCACCGCTGCCATGCTGCCACCCAGATGACCACGGACAGTAGTACAGATGGAGGACTGAGGGTGGGTGGATCGATGCTGATATCAGTGCGCTGGCATGCAATGCATGAGCACACCCTTGACATCCTTGCATGCTACGGCCCAGGTGATAGGGTGGAAATCTACAAAATGGCCCTATCCAGGCTCCACACCAATGCCTGAGTTGCCGCCTAGCAATGAACTCCCTCTACCCAGTGCCCACCAGGGAAGAACAGCCAAGGCTCCGTGGAGGTAGGCATTTAAAGCAGCAGTGCATGAGAGCGGTGAAAATTATAACCTGCAGTTTTTTATTCTATTTTAGATTGCCCGTTATCGCTTTTCTTTTATGATACCCTTCTTTCCCCATTTTGTGTCTGCCTTACCACTTTGTTTTTACAGTTCAAACAATAAAAGAAGCCCTTCTTTTAATCTGGCTCAGAACAGGTTTTTAGCAATATTCTCTTGTTTTTGAACACCCATCATTTAACATCACTTTTCTTGTGACTATAATGAACTAGCATGCAGCAGACACTGCTCCCTAACCTTATGGGATGACAGGTGTATAGAAACAGCTGAGAATACTGATGAAAACCGGGTTCGAGCCTTTTTACTAGAAGCACTCCGTTTATTATTCCAAATGGGATAAAAGTCCTAAAGCAGACTCAAAATGGGAAAAGAAGGGTATTATACAAGACAGGAGATAAGGAGAAATCTAAAATGGAATAAAAAAGTATAGTTCAAAATTTGCACCACTATCATGCAGTACAATAGGATAGGGTACACCATTGGTGCTCCTGAGGGAGACTGATGCTTGAGACAGGAACGGGGTATAAAGAGAGAAAAAAATCTTGTTAGTGGCAGACTACGTTTTGTTACTTTTGGGCCCTGTGCCATTCGATCATCAAATAGGATAAAGAACAGTTACGTAAGAACTTACCGTAACAGTAGATCTTCGAGGGGCTCACAGTCATCAGGTCACACCGTAGGAACTTCACCATCGGTGAAGCAGGATCCACATGGAAGATTTTCAGCAGTACAACTGGGGCCACCCATACTGTCAACATCATCAACCCTATAAAGGTGTAAGTGGTCCCGTTCCCTCCTCAGTTTTCTCTCCTGGGGACAAAGGGAGCATAGCTCTGGCCATGGGCGACTGAGGAGAGGGAGAGAGAGAGAGGAAGGGGGAGAGAGAGAGAGGGAGAGAGAGAGGGAGAGAGAGGGAGATGCCTAGGCCTATATGAAAGGCTGGATACACCAGACAGCCAGTTCGAGAACAAGAGTCCCCAGAAGGGGGATGGTGGGAAGGAAAGCAGACCTGATGACTAAGATCCCCACGAAAATCTACTTTTACGGTAAGTTCTTGTGTAACTGTTCTGTCTTCTTCGGGGGTATCTCTGTCATCAGGTCACCACAGGAATGAGTCCCAAGCAGTTACAGGTACCCTTAGGCTGGGTATGGTAGAGGGAGTGGACAGACTTTACAAACCTTGCGGATGCCTGCAAATCATTAACAATGTCCTGGATATCAGGCCCAAAGAGCTTTGTGCCATTGAAGGAGGCATTAAGCACCTTCTGCTGAACAGCACCAACAAAGCCAGAGACCCTCAGCCAGGAGTGCCAATGTAGGCAGATGCCAGTGGCAGCAGCCATGGCAATATTATCTGAGATGTCATAGAGGGCCCTGAGGAGGTGCTTGCTAATGTCCTTAGCAGTCTGCAAGCACTTGAGGACCGCCTGCTTCTGTGTGCCATCTGGGAGGGCCTGAACTTCTTCCAGCTGGTGTTCTGGTATTTTATCACATGAGACAGGTAATTGGCAATCCTCAGACCAAGGGTGGAGGAGGCATAAACCCTCTTGCTCCAAAGGTCTAGCTTATGAGATTATTTGTCCAGGGGAAGAGAACTAAGGTGCTTAGACACCTTAGACCGGTCATGAGCTGCCTTGATGACCACTAAATCAAGTCTCTGGCTGGGCAGCATAGTAAGGAGACCCCTGAGGGGCATGATAAAGTTTGTCTGCCCTGTGCAACATAGCCAGCACCATGTCTGGTCTGTTCCAGGCTGCAGTGGCCGCATTCCTCAGAACAGGAAGAATAGGAGGAATGATCTTTTGGGGAGACTCTGGGATCTCCAGAAAGTCCACCAGATCTTTTCTGGTAACGTTCTCCTCCTCCTCAGTGTGGAAACCCATGGCTGAAGAGAATTGTTTCATCACACTGAAAAATGTGAGGTCCTCAGGAGGAGACCTAGGGATATGCTTGACAGAGTCCTTGTTAACAGAGGTGGCTGTTGACCTATCTGAAGTAAAGACCTCCTCTTCATCAGGAAGAATGAGGTCAGAGTGGTACTCCTCTTTGACGTCGCCCTCTTCCAAATCCAGGTCCGACATCGGAGGTGCCAACGGCGGCCTGTTGGGGGGGGGGGGTTCTTCCCATGGTCGTAGAGAGCGTGTAGATGCCGAGGCTGCCATCAACAGTGCTGATGAAGTGGGCCTATATGCGCCCAACTGGTGAACAATTGCCTGAGTAAATTGGTGAAGATCTTGTTCTAGTCGATGAACATTGACGGTTGCATCAATGGAAAAGGATCAACGGTACAGGGATCAACGACCCAACTGAGGGGCCCTGCGAACCTGAAGAGCCTGTAGCCCTGGAAGGAGAAGGGGCAGGCCTTGACGGGAGGACCATCTACGAGAAGGAGGGGCTAACGACTCAGAGGTTGATGAACGGCCACTCTGAGCATTGGGCAGATGCACAGTCTGTATGGGTCTGGAGGGCACAGAGAGCTGGACAGCGACTCTGTGCGTCAGTGCAGTCGCAGCCAACGATAAACCCCCAGACAAAGGAGGTGAGGCCCTTGGGGAACGAGATCACTGCGGGGGGGGGGGTGACATTTCCGATTTTGGTCTTTCTCATGACTTTTCCCGGACGACTTGTCTCTGGCCTTAGAAGCCTAGGAGCTTGACGACCCTGCCGGCAATTCAGAGGCTGGGATCCCAGAGGACCCCGGCCCAGAACTAGCTGCTTGCTGTTCCATTAAGAAATTTTTGAAAGCCATTTTGCATCGCCTGAGGGTTGTTTGATTAAACTTCTGGCAGAGCTCACAGTCAGAAACTTTGTGGTCAGGCCCAAGACAGCAGACAAAGACAGAATGTTCATCTGTGGAGGCAATCTTCTTTCCACAGCAGTAGCGATGGAAGAGAAAGGTCAAGGAGTAACTCTCGACATAAAATAAATAAATCTCATAAAAAAAAAAAAAAAAAAAGAAGAAGATTCTAGAAGTCGTAAGAAAAAAACTGTAGGCAAAATGGTGCAGAACTGCACTGGAGCTTCTGCAGAGACCATTGTGAAAAAGTCGACGGCTGGAAGGAACAGAGAAGGGAGGGGCTGCTCATGCTTTTATACGGTTGATGACATTCGTGGATGTTAAAAGCGTGGGTAGTACTGCCGAAAATCTTCTGTGTGGATCCTGCTTCACTGATGGTGAGGTTCCCATTGTGTAACGTGATGACTGAGATACCCCCAAAGAAGAAGATCCGAAAGACCAGAATAGAAGGATCAACAACAAAACTGGAACCTATATTTAAAAATCAGCTTTTACAGGTTAAAATGACTGACAGGTTCAGTGTAGTCCTCCTTCAAAAATATCCCATTCCCACCAAATATCTGAATATTTAGAGACTGTTTTTAACTGAATTCCTTTACAAGACACCAACAGTAGTGGCTTCCATCGGCATGACTAGACCTTAAGAGACTAATTCTGTCCAAATGGAGGTCTGTGTTAGTTCCTTCTGCAGCAGAATGTATATATCATACGGGTGCGGTCACGCCCCATAGTTATTGTTGAGTAGTCTGTTTACTGTTAAACCCCATTTTTCTGCACATTAATAACTTGCATCATTTGACGAAATAGCCCAAAATGTGGTATGCGCGGTCAGGCTACCAGAGTGTCAGGACAAGGAAAGATTTGTGATGGCATCTTGTATGGTTTTCGAAATACGGAGTGCCAAAAAACAGAAAAAAACACATTTGGTTTTATTGTACTGAACAGTGGTTATTCTTACCTATGACTTTTGGAATCTTTTTTTTTTTTTATGAGATTCAGATATAAGAAAAATAGGACGAGAGGACACAAGATGAGACTAGAGAGAGGCCGATTAAGAGATAATGCAAGGAAGTTCTTTTTCACAGAAAGGGCGCTGGATGCATGGAATGGCCTACCTCAGGAAGTGGTGGATATGAATACAGTGCAGGGCTTCAAACAGGCATGGGATAGGCATAAGGCAGTAATACAGATGAGTATGAATGGATAGGCCATTGACAGAGTAAAGGTCTATGGCACTTTCATAAGGTAGGAAAAAATGGGCTGACTGGATGGGCCTTGCGGTCCTTATCTGCCGTCAACTTCTATGTTTCTATGTTTCACCTACACCCTAGACTCGGTGGAATTTGTTCATGAAATTGTCAAGGTTGAGGGGGGCCCATGCTAAGGGTGTGCCTTTGGAAGGTTTGGTGAAAAATTATTATACCGTTTGAAAGTTATAACGATTTTTGAGTTAACGATCTGGTGTGACTGGTAAAAAAAAAAAAAAAAAAACTTGCAAAAGGTAAAAAAGACATACCACAAGTGGTTAGTTGTATGATTTACCTGTAGGGGGGAAACAGTTGAGATAGCTGCCATTTTCTTTTTACTGTTAAATTTACAAACAGTAAAAGTACATACAAATGATGTATTTTTAAAAAAACTAACTCCTGAACCTAGTTAAATGGGACCCGTTTAGCTAGATTCTGGTGTTTGTTTTTAAAATTGTCAGAAATAAATTTTCTGGGCACCCAAAATCCAGGATGCCCAGCTTAACGAGAGGAGCTGTTCACTCACATTCTATGCATGAAAACAGCGGGACTTTCTTGACTTCTGTTGCTGCAGCTGAAACTCATGCTGCGGGCTACAGTGAGCGTCCGTTTCCATGGTGTCTAGTAGCTCCCCCAACCGTCTCTTTCTCTATGTAATGCTGTCCTGGTGTCTAGTGGCCCTCCTCCACCCTCTGATCGCCATCCCAGTAACGTCTGTTGTATTTCCCTGCTGTCTAGTGGCACCCTCCGACTGCCATCCCCATAATGTTTGTTGTATTCCCTTGGTATCTAATGGCACCTTCACTCTCCAATCGCCATCCCCGTAACATCTGTTGTATTTCCCTGGTGTCTAGTGGCAAACCCCCACCCTCCAATCACCATCCCTGTCTGAAATAAAGAAAGCAGTCCCTCAATTTTTTTTTCTCTTTAAACCTGCAAAAAAGAAAACACTCGCCAATCTGACCCCTCCCCCCCACCTCCCACTCAGCACCCACCACCCCACATCCCCTAGTATACCCCTACACACTCTCACTCACCTGAACAGGTCACAGGGCGAAGATCCACTCTCCGATCAAAGGCATGTCTTGCTGCTGCAGCCGCTGATTGCAATATGAGAAACGAAGGTAAGTGCAGTTTAATGCATTTCAATGGGGTTTTCAACTTTGATGCATAACTTTGCTATTTTTGCATATTTTGACCCCAAATTTTCAACATGGCCTTTTTGGGACCCCACCTCATGAACAATGGTGGTGGAATTATGCAAATCTGGCCCAAAAGACGATGTCACGGTCGCTTGGAGAAATCACCTTTCGGGTTGGATCTGAACATTTTCACCACCCTTGTTCATGAGGTGAGGTCGTAAAAAGGCTACACTAAAATTCGGGGTCAAAACATGTAAAATTAGCAAAGTTACATGCATACATTGAAACTGTACTATGTTTGCTCGTAACTTTGGTAATTTTAAATATTTTTAACCCAAATATTGGAGCTGGCAGTATAGGTTAGAGTGACGAGCTGTGAATGAGCTTGGTACATCCAGCAGACAGACCTGGGTTTGATTCCCACAACCTCCACTTGTATACTGTGTGACTCTCAGTAAGTCACTTAACCTCCCCAGTGCTCCCAGGTCACCCCTGAAAACAGGCACTTGTGCCTTGTGGACCTTACCTGGTTACCCCCAAAAAAATTTTTTAACATAGACATTTTTTTATACTAATTCATGAATGTGACAGCTGTCATTTTTCAAATCTTTGCCAAAATGTGTTTTTGCACCTGATGTTTCAGTAGCATGGAATGACGTTTCGGCAGGGATCTGAAAACTATCAGGCCGGCCCTGTGGCACTAGAGGTTGAGGCCCTGAACGCTACACTTCATGCCACACCGACAACCTGGGTTCGGGAATGAGCCTGGGCCATGGGGGTGGTCGTCAGGGGCGAGAGAGAAAGGACTGAGCATCTGGAGGACTGCTCTCCTCTCCTCTCTCAGGGAGGGAGGGTTTGTCAATCCCGCCACTGATTGCCCACTACCAGGGCCTGGAGGGTGGTACAGGTCGGGAGACATGTAGCTGGCGTGTCGGACATCGGAGGGTCATGGAGAAAAGTGAAAATAGAGCTGGCAGGCTCCGTGATGGCCCAAGCTGCGCCCATGCCGAACCCCAGAATCTGGATGTTGGCTTTCCGAGGGAAGGGAGAAAGTCGACACTCCTCACTCCTGGCCCTGTCACAGGGAGCAACACATGAGGGATTTCCTGGGGAGACTCGGTACGGGAATGTCGGGGCCGAAAAGATGAGTTCTTCTGAGGAAGGTGCCATAGCTGCCTGCCAGCTCCCCAGCCCATAAAGTGCATATAGAAAAAAAAAACTGTCATTAAGGGGTTCATGAGGTGGGGTAATAAGAAGGCTATGCTGACAATCTGGTTGCCGTTTTGCAACAAATGCAACTGCAGGGCCCTTCCACAGCTACATACATGTACACATTCATGGGCCCACCCCACAGGCAAATGAGGATTCAATTATACTGTCTCAAAAAATAAGGAAATTCATTGCAAAAAAACGTTGTTAATGCACCAGTTAGGGTAACTTAATGGCACAATTGTAGGGAAATATGGCCTTAGGGTTTCCAACCCTAGTGCTCCACATTTATTTATTTAGTTTTCGTTGACCGGGTAAGTAAGTGCACTAGACAAATCCTGTCTATTTTCAGGCACGACCCGGGGGAGGGGGATATAGATGAATGCCGAATGACCTTGAATCAGATTAAGCTGTTGGTGGTATTTTTAGTGAATGAGGGAAATTTGGCCAGGACACCGGGAAAATTCCCCTACTCTTTTCGATAAATGCCATGGGATCTTTAACATCCACCTGAGCTACCACCAGTCCAGGCAGATGGGACCTCGGTTTAACGTCTCATCCAAAAGACGGCACTTCAGAAGTGCAGCACCCCTCTCATGCTGCACTACAGTGTCAGTACTGGGATATTAACCCAAGTGCCAGACGTGGGAACTGAACCCATAGCCCTCTGATCTCCTGGCCTCAGAGGTGAGTGTGCTACCTACTGAGCCACTGACACTTTCATCCACCCCCCCAAGCAGTAAATGGAAAGAACATTAGGGTTTTGGGTCTCTGGAGTCTTGGCAAAACAGTGATTGGGTCCTTCTTGGGGGTTGTCAACCCTAATGATCAACCCTCCCCCCCCCCAGCCACTAGCCTCCAATCCCAAGCACAAGGTACAGCTCCAAGCCACTGCCTCATAATGATACACTCTTCAAAAGGTAGGGAAGCACATCTCGCCACAGACTGCCAACACAGTTTGTTGTACCTTTCCCTGTGGGCCCTGTGTGCAGAAAGGAGATCATGTGTGACGTTGCTTGCTCACGGACTGGGGTGGGCATTGAGGTTGACAGCCCCCAAGGAAGACCCCACCACTGATTCACCATTACTCCAGAGACCCAAAACACTAACGTTTTTTCCTTTGCTGCTTGGGTGGGGGGCATTAGGTTGGAAACCCATATGCCACATTTCCCTACTTCTCTAGCATTAAGTTACCCTGACTGGTACATTAATGAAGTTTTTGCAATGAATATATACGTTTCAGTAAATGTGCATTTAATGAAACAATTAGTCACTCAGTGCTGGTTTATTTTATTCTCACTGAGACCCTTTTATTAATGAACATTTTCCTTGTAATATTTCTATTAGGGATTTCTTAAGCAAGAGTCCCCAAGTCTTCGCCAAAAGTATACCAATTAACCTTGTTTTTAGTCAAAGGAACTGTATAATTATTTCTGTTCTGTATACCTAATTATCTGTAGTCAATCAGTTTGTAATCTGAAAATTTCAATAAATATTATACAGTGTTGCATGACCTGTACTTAGCCTCGAGGGAGACATGGAACTGGCAATTAGCAAACTGGGACTTTATAAAATTTTGAGACTATTTATGTAAGCAATAAGCCACAACAGGGTGTGCATTAAAGGATTAACGATGCCCACCCCAGGAGTGCGGTATGGCAAGAAGCAGAGTATCCTTATGCCGCCCATGGGAATTGCATCATTAATCCAAAGATGCATGTACCCTGAACAAAGGCTTTTTGCGCTTGTAAAATGGCTTGCCTTTAGAAAAAAATAAAACAAATACTTAAGTTTTCTTTGCAAAATATGCTGTTGTTTTTTAATTGTCTATTTTTAGTGAAATGTTGTAGTCTGTAAATGAAATAGTCCAAGTTTTACTGTTTGCCCAGCAGATGGCACTGTTTAAGCGAAGCTTTTTTTTTTGTTTTTTTGTGACTCAAGGTGTTCGGTTGCTGTCTTTTTTTTTTTTTTATGGTTGCTTGCGCGCATCCACAAGAAACATTATGCGGCAGCTTAGGAGAGAAGCGGGTTGTAGAGGTGTGGCACTGTGGCAGCCAACGGCCGCACTGCATTTGGGGCTTGGCACTGGTGGACCAGTGCAGGCACACTGTGCTGATGACATTGGTTTCCAAAAGTGCCACCAAGTTGAAACGACCGCTGTACGAGGGGTCACACTGCAGCATCAGCTATTCCGCTGGGCAATGAGGAGCCACCATCATTGCAGGGCGGCACCTGCCCAGTGTAGCATTTGCTGATGGGGAGCCCACCTCGCATAATGCCCCCCATTTGTTGTGTGTCGAGGGTGCCCAATCCCTCGGCATCATGTGCCCCCAAAAACAGTCTTTTGCCGACAGGGCCCCAGTCCCCGCCTGTTTCACCCCCTTCCCAGTTTAATTTGCTGATGGGAGCCCAACTGCCAGCATAATGACCCCTGCGTTTTGCCTGTGCCAGCAAGTCTGATCCCCTCAGCATCACGTGCCCCGGACCATTTCTGTGCCGACAGGGGCCCAATCCCCATTGGCTTCAGTCCCCTTCCCACTTCCAGTTGCCGGGGTGCCCAATCCCCCTCGGCATCATGCACCCCCCCAATCATTTCTGTGCCGACGGTGGGGGGGGCCCAATCCCCATCGGCTCGGGTCCTCCTCCCCACAAATTCAGGTGGTACACTGGAAGCCCACCCCAGTGTACCAAACAACACCTGCAAAAAAAGGAAACCAACCCTTGTTGTCTTTTTGTTATTCCTGTAAAACACGAAAATCATCCCTCGCGGTCTCTCCTGCCCCCTCGCTAAACCCGCGCTCACCCTCTGCGCACCCTGCCTCATCACACACCCTCACCCCATACTTACCTCCAGAGCCCGGTGCGATGATCTTCGGTGGACCAGGAACATGTGTGCACTCTACAAAGCCGACCATGAACTGAAGAAATGCCGGTAAGCCGGATAAAGGCATAAAATAGTTTTTTTTTTTTTTTTTAAAACATTGATGCATATCTTAGGCATTTTTGGGAATTTTGGCACCAAATTTTCAACATGGGGTTATTGGAACCCCTCCTCATGAATACAGTCACTGTCATGGCGTTATTCAGTCCCGAAAGGTGATTTCACGGTCACTGCGCGGAATCACCTTTCGGGACCGATTAATGAAACGACAGTACCACTGTTCATGAGGTGAGCTCCCAAAAAGCCTATCTTGCAAATTTGGTGAAAAAAATCCCCAAAATGACTGTTTCACAAGCGTGCGTTGTGCAGTTTCCATGCACGATCGTAACTTCACTAATTTGTAATATTTTCACTTCAGATTTTCAACATTGACATTTTTCCACACCTCCTTGTGAACAGTACAGCTGTCATTTTACACATCCTGGCCAAAATGTGTTTTCGCACTTCTGCCGCAGAATAGCACGGTCACTGTGGGAAATCAGTTTTCAGGACAGAGTAAGAAAATGACAGTGACGCTGTTCATGAGCAGAGGTCCTAAATGCCTATGTTGAAAATTTGGTGATTTAAAGTCCGTGAAATGACTGTGTGGGGATAAATGTGCTATGCAGTTTCTGTACGCACCCTTGTAACTTCGCAAATTTGTAATATTTTCACGGCAGATTTTCAACACAGGCATTTTTTCACACCTCTTTATGAACAGTACAGCTGTCATTTTTCATATCATGGCTGAAATGTGTTTTCGCGCTTCTGGTGCAGAATAGTGCGGTCGCTGTGGGAAGTCAGGTTTAGGACAGATTAAGATCGAGCAAGTGAGAGAGGGGGAGTGAGCAAGCTCAACTGAGCTCTGTCAGGACTGCTGCAGATTTCTTTGTGGGCAGAAAAAGGTACCAAGTTCAGGCAGGAGCCCAGTACAAAAGGGAAGCCTGCAGCGCCGGGAGTAACAGAATGAGTGAGTGAAAGAGGGGTAGTGAGAGAGCACAACGGAGCTCTGTCGGGATTGCTGTGGATTTCTTTGTGGGCAGAAAAAGGCACCAACACAGGCAGGAGCCCAGTACAAAAGGGAAGCCTGCAGCGCCGGGAGAAACAGAATGAGCAAGTGAGAGAAAGGGAGTGAGCGAGCTCAATGGAGCTCTGTCGGGACTGCTGCGGATTTCTTTGTAGGCAGGAAAAAGGGGCCAATGCAGGCAGGAACCCAGTTCAAAAGGGCAACCAGCATCGCCAGGAGAAACAGAATGCACGAGTGAGCAAGCTCAACAGAGCTCTGTCGGGACAGCTGTGAACTTCTTTGTGGACAGAAAAAGGCGCCAACTTAGGCAGGAGCCCAGTACAAAAGGGCAGTCTGCAGTGCCGGGAGAAACAGAATGAGCGAGTGAGAGAGGGGGAGTGAGCAAGCTCAACTGAGCTCTGTTGGGACTGCTGAGGATTTCTTTGTGGGCAGAAAAAGGAACCAACGCAGGCAGGAGCCCAGTACAAAAGGGCAGCCTGCAGCGCCGGGAGAAACAGAATGAGCGAGTGAGTGAGCTCAACGGAGCTCTGCCGGAACTTTAGAGTTGCCCACCCTCCCGGCCAGTTGTCCTCTGTGGTCCTATATTACAGCAGAGTCTCTGAGGTGGAGACAAAGCAATGATTGGATACTTTTAGGATTGCTGTAATAATACAGATTTAGTTGTTCTGTTTCTTTCTCTAACTGAGCTAAGTACTGAGCTATACTGTTAGGACTGCTGTAATAACACATATTTGTTCTGTTTATTTCTCTGAGCTGAGTAATACTTGGAGAGCACTAGGATTTCTAACTGGGCTAAGTGAAGCTATATGAGAGCTGAGAACAAAAAGTATGGTAGCTGAGGGGTGTAAAATGGACAAGGAGGCTTTAGGATTGCTACAGTAATACAGTATCTAACGGATGAGATTTGAGACTGAATTAACCCGGCTGGTGGGGCAGTAGGAGGACTAGTGTGTGGGGGGGGGGGGGACACCAGGAATTTGAGTAAATAGGGGTCTAACAGTTGAAGTAGGGTACAGAAACTGGGAGTAACAGCCTGTAACATAAGATGGGGGCCACATGTCAATAGGGCGGGCATCTTTGGAAGGGTGGTGGGGTGTACAGGGTGTGGGTCCGCCATGATCCTGGACTGGGCTTGGAGGATGGGGGGTGCATGGTCTGTAGATGACTGGCTAGTTTGAGGGAGGAACTGTGGAGGTTAGGGAGGAGTCTAAGTGGCAGGGCAGATGAGTATGGTAGGCATCCTGGCTAGGGGGGAATAAGGGATGGCAATGGGGGACGGAGGAAAAACAACTAGGGACTGATACCGACCCCAGTGTCAGAGGCACTAGCACAAACGAGAGGAGAAGGGAAGGGGTGCCCGAGGCGAGAGGGAGGGCCTCCTGATGGGGGAGGAAGAGACCATGAGGAGTACCAGGGGAGAGAGCAGATGACTGCGGGTAGGGAGGGAACAGGGGTGGGACAGGGGTGGTATGGAGGGGAACAAGTGGGGGGGACCAATGGGGAAGAGATGTAGGAGGAGTATCGACGAGGAATAGATTCAAGCCTCTGCTATGGGAGAGAGAGGGGGAGCAGGAACATACTGAACGGGGAGGACAAGCGGGGCATGAGAGGGATGGCAACAGGTAGGGGAAGAGATAGCGAGGACGAAAGGACAGAAGGGGGCTAGTAAGGAAGGAGGAGGTGGTGACTGGAGGAGAGAAGGCTACGGGAAGGGGAAGGATGGGAAGGGCATCAGTATCGGGGTAGAAGGGAATGGGGGCTGTGACAACAGCGGATAGGAGAGGGGTTGGAAATCAGCAGGGGAGGAGGGGAGGTCGACATGGGAAGCCCAGTAGGAAGTAGTTAGGCTGGGAAGGGGTTCAAGGGGGATGGGAGGAATAAGGCAGAGAAAAGGGGTGAGGCGAAAGTAGGGGGTACTGATACAGAAGTCACAGAGGGTGCAGATGGCGGGGGTAATGGGCAGGGAAGAACTAATACTGGGGTGGTGGAAGGGGCATTAGAAGGGAAAGAGGGTAAGGATGGGGGGGGGTACTCATCCTGAGGGATTCTATACTGAAAGGGTTGAGATGGGGCTGAAGAGGGGGGAGGCACAGCCGTATTTGGGTTGAAGCTATCCCCTGGTTGACTGCAGCAGGGGCAGGGCAGGCACTGCTCAAGTGTGCAGCAAGGGGGAGGAAGAAACCTCATTTAGTGTTGCATGTGGGTACAAACGCCTTGGCGGGGGAGACTGTGGAAGTAGTGAAGGGGAGGTTTGAGTAGTTGGGCAGGCAGTGTGAGGGAATCGGTGGCATTCTCAGAGGTACACCCGGTGCCATGTGCAAGCATTGGGAGGAAGGGTAGGATTGAGGAGTTCAACGAGTGGCTGAGAGATTGGTGCCACACCAAAAATGATGGATAAGTGACTAACTGGTGTAGGGTCTTGGGGAATAGTGACTTATACATGGGGGACAGGCTACACTTGAGCAGGAAGGGGAAGGGAGTATTAAAGGCAGGATTAGAGGGGTATATCTCTACTAAGGTGGATTTAAACTAGTGGGGGGGGTGGCCAAAGAAGAAGAAGAATCAGCATTTATATAGTGCTTTTCATACACAGTATCCCAAAGCGCTTTACAAGCAATGCTAGACTGGAAGTGAAGTGACTGAATGTGTGGTGGCAGCCATATCGCACATCATCACCCACACACAGCCTGGATGATTGCATGGACACCGGGGATGTTCCCTACTCTTTGCGAAGAGTGCCCTGGGTTCTTTTACTTCCACCTGGACACCCACCAGGACAACACTAGGATGGGCAGAAGGGACCTCAGTTTAACGTCTCATCAGAAGGATGGCACACCCCAGCAGTACAGCACCCCCCAATACTGCACTCAGATGCCAGCGATTTTTAGGTGCAAGTCCAATCCCAGTGTGGGACGAGAACCCACGACCTTCTGGTCCAGAGGCGGATGTGCTACCAACTGAGCCACGCTGACACCAAGACTGAGGTTGGTAGAAAGGTCTGGACAGGGGAGCCTAATGAGCTTACCTCCCAGATATAGGTAAAGGCGGAGGCGTAGTAATCCTGGGAGGGGGCCGGCAGAGTGGTCTGAGTGTAATACAGAAGACACCACCACCACCAGCAATAAGGAGGAGAAAGGGTGTGGACTACCGGGAGGAGGGACACAGGCCAAGGAGGAGAAGAGTGAGGAGAAGGAGGGGTGTGGGTGGAAGGTGGTCTCTCTCAACACAAGAAGCCTGGGGAACAAAATTGCAGAGCTTCAGGTGCTCCTTTCGGAGGGAAAGGTGTACATTGCTGCAGTGACAGAGACTTGGGCCACAGAGTACCATGATTGGGACTTGGCAATCCCAGAATACAGGATGTACAGGAGGAACCGGGTGGTTGGAAGAGGGGGAGATTGCACTCTATGTGAGGGAAGGGATTAAATGCATAAGGGAAGAGGGAGAAGAGGAGAGGACAGAGGCGCTTTGGGTGCAGCTCCTTGACTCCAAGGGCAGAAAGATGAGGCTGGGAGTGGTGTACAGACCACCAGCCCAATCCGGGGAACGGGATGAGGAGTTGGCAGAGCAGATAAGGAGGGTGTGTAGAAAGGTGAGTGTGGTGATAGTGGGGGGTTTTAACCTACCACAGGTTGACTGGAGCACCCCGGCCACTAGCAGTACCAGGGAGCAGGTGCTTCTTGTTGCATTCCAGGATGGCCTTCTGATGCAATTGGTAAGTGGGCCTACAAGGCTTGGTAGCACTCTGGACCTAGTACTGACAAATGGGGAGGCAGTGAGGGAGGTAACGGTGGAGGACCCACTAGCAGATAGCGACCACCAAACAGTGTGGCTCGTTGTCACGCTGGGCACGGACACAGGAGGCATGGGCACTAAGGTGGTGGACTTTATTAGGGTGGACTTTGGGAGGATGGGAACAATACTGCAAGGGAGACTCTAGGATATAAGGCCGGGATAGATACAGAACAAAAGTGGGGAGTCATAAAGACTGGGCTAACAGAGGCCACAGTAGCCTGCACCAGGGCCAGGAGTAAGAAGAGCAGAGCCAAGAAACCATGCTGGCTGAACAAGGAAGTGCTGCAAGGGGTGAGGGCGAAGAGGGCTACATACTGGAAGTACAGGAGAACAGGGAAGGGAGAGGATAAGGAGGCTTTTGGGAATTGGTCAAGGGAGGTTGCCAGGAGGGTGAAAAAAGCTAAGGCCTCCAGGCAATTAAGGTCCGCACAGGGCATAAAGGGAGGGGAAAAGAACTTTTTTAGGTATGTCAGGGAAAAGAGGAAGTGCAAGGAACATATTGTGAGGATAAAGCGAGGAGGGGATTGGGTGAAAATTGGGGAGGAGCAAGTGGAAATTCTAAATGAGTACTTCTGCTCCGTTATCACTAAAGAGAGGCATGGTCCACTACCAGAATGGGCTGGGGGGGTGAGGAAAGGGGGGGAAGGTGACAGACAAAGTGATCACAGACAGTAGAGTGCTAGAGGGGCTGAGGGCAGTAAGGGTGGACAAGGCACCAAGTCCCGATGGCATCCACCCCAGGGTGCTGAGGGAGATGGAGCTGTAAACTGAGCCACTGGCAGATCTGTTCAACACCTCCCTGGATACGGGGTGTGTTCCCCAGGACTGGAGGGTGGCCCATGTGGTGCCCACATGCAAGAGTGGGCCTAGGGAGGAGCCAGGAAATTATTGGCCGGAAAGTCGCACGTCCATAGTGGGTAAGCTTATGGAGGCGATACTGAAGGAGAGGCTGGTGGCATTCCTATTAATGGCCTCCAAGATTGGCGGCAACACGGGTTCATCTCAGGGAGGTCTTGTCAAACCAACCTAATAGAGTATTATGACTAGGTGACGAGGGAGTTAGAAGGGGCCATGCGGTACATGTCCTGTACTTGGACTTCAGTAAGGCCTTCGATACAGTGCCTCCTGGGAGACTGGGGGAAGGGAAGCTGATGGCAGTGGGGGTGGGAAAAAAGCCTGACTAAATGGATAGAGAACTGGGTACGGGGGTGCAGAGTGTGGTGGTGGTGCGAGGGCTCTTGGCAATCAGAGCAGTGACAAGCGGGGTGCCACAGGGGTCAGTACTGAGCCTGGTGCCATTTGAGCTCTTTATCTCCAATATAGCACATGGAGTGGGGAGCAGGGTTAGTCTGTTCACAGATTATACCAAATTGGGGGCAGTGGTGGACGAAGAGGACGAATGGGAAAAACTGCAGGGGGACCTAACAAAATTAGAGGTGTGGTCAGTGGAGTGGCAGCTAGGATTCCACACAAAGAAGTGTAAGGTGTTCCAGTTCGGGGCTAAGAACCACAAGAGGGACTATTGGTTGGGGATCACAGAGGAGGAGAAGGACCTAGGGGTGTTGGTAACTAGGAGCATGAACAACTCGGCACAGTGTAGGAGAGCAGCAGCGAAGGCAAACAGGATGCTGGGGTGCATCGCAAGGGGGTTCTCATCCAGACACAGGGATGTGATCCTACCTCTCTACAAATCATTGGTCAGACCACACCTGGAGTACTGTGTGCAATACTGGAGGGCATACCTGAGGAGAGATATAAAGATACTGGAGGGGGTGCAAAGGAGGGCAACAAAAACGTTAAAGGGGATGGAAGGAAAGGAATATGAAGTTAGGCTGAAGGAGCTGGACATGTACACTGGAGGAGAGAAGGGATGGGGGGATATGATTGAAGCATTTAAATACCTGAGGGGGTAAATAAAACTAGCACTGAGGGGTGGAAGAGAGATGAGGGGGCACGGACTAAGGTTGGAAGGGGGATGTTTCAAGGGGGAAATGAGGAAGCACTACTTCTCTGAGAGGGTGGTGTCTAGTTGGAATGCACTGCCAGAGGGGGTGGTAACATGTAGGACAGTCAATAGCTTTAAGAAGGAGTGGGATAAAGCAAGAGGATGAGTCAGGGGGGCAGGGGCAGCTGCAATCTAGGGTGCTAGCTGTACACTTGGGCAGACTTAGATAAACCAATTGGTGTGTTCTGCTGGCAGATTCGTATGTTCATATGTAAAATCACAGTGACTCTTCAAAAGCAGACGTCACAAAATGCCTATGTTGAAAATTTGGTAAAATAATTCCACTAAATGACTGTGTTACGCACATGTGTTGCGCAGTTTCCATGTACACTGGGAAGTTTGAGCATTTTTAATATTTTCACTACATATTTTCTACATTGCCATCTCTTCACACCTCCCCATGAATGGTACAGCTGTCATTCTTCACATCCTGCCCGATCTGTGTTTTCGTATATCTGGCGCACAATGACACGGTCACTGTGGAAACTCAAGGTTCAGGAAACATTGACAAAATCACAGTGCCACTGTTCATGAGAAGAGGTCCCAAATGCTTTCATGAGGTGAGGGTCACAAAATGGCCATGTTGAAAATTTGTAGTGCAAATGTAACCCCCCTGCAAATGGGGGTTCCCAAAAGACTTCCAGGAGCTTGCTTGAATGCTCCAAGCCTGAATGGTGTTTGGCATTTAAGCCATTTATCAGTGAGTGTTTTAGAGCCTCTGGTACTGTCTCTTTAAGAGCTGTCTGCTTGCAGACATAATTAGTTTGTATGGGGGACTGTGTGCTTCTCTGAGTACCACTCGAGCTGCTGCCAATTCACTTCATTTTTGCAGTCACTAGGAGTGCAAAGGAACCTATCTGAAAGATGTAACTGTTTGCCAGAAATTATTTAGAGTAATAATGAAATTACAGTTTGTCTAACCTGCTTTGCAGTCAGAACTGTGTCTGCTAGTTCCCATTCTAGTTTTGAACTGCTGAACTGGACCAATCAGTGTGGGGTAAGCTAGCTCTAAAATGGTGCCTTGGACGAATCAGAACTTGACTCATAATCTGAGCCAGCCACAAGAGGATTGTATGGGCAGTGACTCTGGGAGATGTAGTTTAGACTTCAGTGCCTTTTTGACCAACAGCAGCAGTCTATTGTGAGTGACAGCCAATCCAGTCAAGAACTGGGAGGAACTCAAAGGAAGTGCCCGTTTTGTCGGTTGGAGTTTCAGTTGAGCTTTGGCAGTGAAGAAGGAAGGAGCCCTGTGCTTTTCAGTGTGCAGTTTTAGTCAAAACGTGTGTAAGGCCCAGAGTTCCGGTCTGCAGCTTGTGTAACAGCTTGTTAGGACTGAATCATGTCCTGTGAAAAGAATCAAAGGATCTCTGAAGAGTAGAAACCAGGCTCACCCTGTAGAAGACTGGAGGAATTGCTGAAAATTGCACTCTGTCTGTCAGGAACTGAATCTGCGTGTTCTCCGGTATTGTGCAGTAATTGCGATTGAGATACAGATGCAGCCTGCCTGGTATAGTGTTCTTTTATATGGATGTGTGAAGAGGTTTGTGTACCTCAAGTGAGCCCTGCTGACATTGAAGGACCCTATCTTATTTGGAGGTCGTGAGTACTAATTCAGGGTCGCTTCCCTGTTGAATTGCCACATTAAATCCAAATGGAATTACTGTACTGTTGACTGTTTAATTCTCCTTTCTCTGTGTGAAAGGGCCCCTACCAGCTGCCACGGTTTGGACTAGCCACTAGGGCTTGGGTACCCAGGACAGTAACTGATAGGGATAGCCTGTGCACAGAGCCATAGGTAGATTATTAGAGTGATAAGCTAATTAACCTGATTTCCCTGTCCTTGTTATATCCCCCAAATAAATCAGAGCTGCTTGCTTCAGCAAAGTCATACTGCCTGAGGTATTTGTCTATGTTAAAGTACTGTACTGTGATTGTTGCACTGTATCTCATTTCACAGGAGGTCCCAGTGCCGGAACCAGACCTGGGGGTAAGTGTATACTGTGAAGGTAATTTGATATATTGTGGGCCACTAGTGGGAAGAAAGGGTTGCAGTGTCCCAGAGGGCTGTGACCAAGTTAGTTTAACTATTGCAAGCCCTGACCTCTGGGTGGAGGCACCCATTGGATCCAGGCCCCTCAACCTGTTAGTGGCAAATCAGGCAGGGGTAGTAGCCCCAGGGATATCGCCATCTAGGGGTTACATCTTGGAGGCTCACCGCTGGGATTGTGTGTCCTCTAGTGGCCATATTTACGAACCACTGTTAAGAAAAAATGGGTACCCGACAGAAGTGGCTGTGCACCGCTGGTGGAGTGGTGTACTGGGAGGAGATCGACCCCAAAATGCTATGCTTATCCTGGACATCCCCTTGGTATCAATACAGACACTGTGCAGGGAGTACTTTCCAAGGTGGAAGGTTTACAAACCCTGTGGTGGTGGGTCGGCATGCTAATCTGCTCACCCACACTTTCCTGGCCCTAGTAGAGTTTAAGGATCCCATAGATAGCTCCAAAGTGCCACAGACCATTACCCCAGAGGAGCCCTCACTGCTTGGAGAGTGATAACTAAGGACAGTAAGACCGGGGAATCAGCCCACCATTATCTGAAACTTTGAGGAGAAATTTGCTGAATGGTTGCTGGAGAGGGAAACTGTGGAGGACTTGAAGAAACTATTCTTGCCACCTGGGGTGTTCCTCCCCAACACCTCTCCTGCTCCAGTGCCCGTAATGGTGGCTGAACCAATGCAGACTCCTATTTCTGCACCTGCCATTAGTCACGACTTCCACCGAGGTTGAGGATCTCTCTGGCACCTCCCCACCCCCAAGGAGGATGACTGGGAGACCTGGATAGACTATGCTGCCCCAAGTGCTAGAATGGCAATGCTCGGAAGGCTGAGCTAAAGAGGGTTAGTGAGAGCCCGAGGTCCTGCCCTGGCTACCATCCGCAAGCAAACGGGCCAGTAACCCTGAAGCGACTGCACAGGCCTATCTTGAGGCCTTGGAGAATGTGTATGGGAGCCCAGATTCTGATGAGGACCTATGGTGGAGAGTAAGAAATGCACAACAGTACCAAGGGAGTTGTTGTCTGTGTATGTCTCGGCTGGAAAAATTGTTGCAAGAATGCCTCAGAAAGGGTAGTTTGCCAGCGATTGAACTGGACCGAACCAGACTGGACAGAATCCTTAAGTCTGCCCCTTCTCAGAACTGCTGTTGCTCAGTTACGCTGGCAAATCGACTGGAATCCCCACCTCCTATGATGAGTTAATGAGAGAAATTCGAGGAGTTGAGAAAAGGCGACTCGGGGACCTGCACCAACAGCTGTGGCTACGACCGAGTGACTGAGGGTGACCCATCAAGTGAAGTTCAGGGCAGAGGTTGACAGTCAATGAGTGCTCTGACAAGGAAAAGATGTGCCACAATGGGGCAACTGTTGAGAGATCCGGGAATTCAAAACAGTCCTTTATGAAGGCCACGCCTGCAAGTACGGGCCCTGACCTATATCCGACTGTATCTGCTGGGGTGGGGTACCCACCCATGTATCTCCTGCTGATAACAACTCCAAACTCAATTCCTTGACCATGGAAGTGGAGAAACTGACGAGATGTCTCCAAATGCTTATCACGCAAGAGACAGAGATGGCACCAGGTTTCAGTTAGTAATACCCCGCCCTGGCTCCCAGTGTGGCGCCCGCCAGCTCAAACTCCAGAAAGTATGTTTTGCTATAATTGTGGAAAGATGGGACATGAAAAGGAATGCCAGTCCCCAAAAGACACTGACAAAGTTGCATATAGGCTACAAGGAGAGCTTCGGAGAAGAAATCAGTGGTTAAGAGGTGCACGACATGATCCCAGTGAGGGCACCAAAATGCTAATTCACGCCCTTTGTGGCAAGGTCAGTTGCCCAGGCCCCCACTACCGCCCTCCAGACTGGTCCAGAATAGTGGTCCCTCCATGGAGACCACTGTAAAGGTGACTGGAGTGTCTACAAGAGCTGTATTAGACAGTGGCTCCCAAGTGACAATTATGTTCCAGGATTGGTATCAGAAGCATTTTCAGACTTGCCTTACAACCATTAGAAGGACTGCATGTATGGGGGTTAAGTGAGAAGGCCTCACCCTATTCCGGGTATATCCGAATTTGGTTGTCTTTCCCCACCTCCGTGGCTGGAGGGTCAACAAGTAGAGACCCTAGCCTTAGTGTGTCCCCCACTGGACTGTATGATGGTGTCCTTTGTTGATTGGAACAAATGCTCATATGTTCGGAAGGCTGGCACAGTTGTGTTATGAAAACAGGGTCAAAGACTAGTAGAGCTTTAAGAGTTCGGCTTTAATTAAGAAGGCATATGAGGCACAGAGAGATGCTGAAAAACAGAACCAGAGGAACCGGTCGGAATTGTATGGAAGAAGGATCCTGAGTCTCTGATCCTGGCGCCAAATGCCCAGTGTACCTTACAGGGAGAGGTCCGTATCAGAAAGGATGTTAAGAATAAAATATTAATGTTGGATGCACCAGGCGATGGAAAATTGCCAGAGGGACTGCTGGTCAAGCCTAGTATTTTGCCCGCTAGAGCCCATGCTTATGCCAGAAGGGTAATGGTCCAAGTTCATAATGTGTCTGAAAGAGACATTCGAGTAAACAGAGGTTGCATCCGGCTAATGTGCATTGTGCAGACACTGCAGTGCTACCCAGCAGCAAGAGTTCAAGGAAGAATGACAGAGTAACGCCTGACTTGTTTGATTTCGCGACTCCCTGCCAGCTGAATGGAAAGTGAGGATCAGTGAGAAGCTTGCCCAGAGAGACCAGGTGTTTTCTTTAAAGGAATGGGATGTAGGATGCGTGCAGAGCTGAGCACAATATCCGCTGCATGACGAAAGACCATTTCGTGAGAGGTCTCGACGCCTGGCACCTGCTGACATAGATGATGTGAGACGGCATCTGCAAGAGATGTTAGCTGCTGGTGTATATAAGAATCCAGAAGCCCTTATGCTTCCCCATTGTGGTAGTGAGGAAAAAGAATGGAACAGTAAGGATGTGTGTGGATTATCGCACCTAAACCGGGCGGACTATCCCTGATCAGTACACAATGCCCCGCATTCAGGATGCTTTGACTGCCTGAACGGGAGCAAGTGGTTCTCTGTGCTGGATCTCCGCAGTGGGTACTACCAGATCCCGATGGCCCCAGAGGACCGTGAGAAGACGGCTTTATCTGTCCGGGCTATTTCTATGAATTCATGAGGATGCCTCAAGGATTTTAGGTGCCCCAGCCACTTTTCAACGATTGATGGAGCGTGCAGTGGGGGACATGAACTACTAGAGTGCCTGGTATACCTAGATGATGTTATTGTGTTTGGCAGCTCACTGGAGGAACATGAGAGCAGATTATTTAAGGTATTGGACCGACTGGAGGACTTTGGCCTTAAACTGTCCATTGATAAGTGTCAATTCTTTCAAACATCAGTAAAGTATGTGGGACACATAGTATCCACTGAGGAATAGAGACCGACCAAGTAAAGTTGAGGCTTGACCACCTGGCCACAGCCCAAAATCTAAAAGAACTGCAAAGATTCCTGGGATTCTGTGGTTATTATCGGCGCTCATCAAGGACTATTCAAGAGTGATCCGCCTTTACTTAACCTTACTCAAGGGTATCCCCAACCCACAAAAATACTAAAGTCAGCGCCTCAAGACTGAAAGAGTGTATTTTCATCCGAGTGAAGTATTTGGGGCCCGCTGGACTCCTGATTGTGAGACTGCTTTCATGAGATCATATATCAACTTACCCATGCTCCAGTGCTGGCCTATGCCGATCCAAGAAAACCTTACGCCCTGCACACTGATGCTAGCTTGCAAGGGTTGGGGGCTGTGTTGTACAAGAGCACGAGAATGGCCTGAGACCAGTGGCCTTTGCCAGTAGAAGCCTGACCCCATCCGAAAAGAACTATCCTGTACATAAGTTAGAGTTCCTAGCTTTGAAGTGGGCTATTGTTGACCAATTCCATGAGTACTTGTATGGGGCTAAAATACTAGTAAAACTGACAATAATCCTTTGACCTATGCAGACCTCAGCTAAGTTGGATGCCACTGGCCATAGGTGGCTTTCTGCATTATCTACATATGACTATGCTCTCGAATACCGAGCAGGTCTGAACCACATAGATGCTGATGTTTCTCCCGAGGCCTGTTCCCCAGAATGATTGGGTCCGATTGCAGAACCTGACATTCGGCACTCTGCCGGAAGTTTGACAGGGAGGAACAAATGTCCACGGACGAGTGGACTGCATGGTGGATTGCTTGGGAGCCTCTGAGAATTGCATACCTGCTGCTTATTGCCACTTTCTGCAATAGACATTGGCACTGCCTCAGCTGGACAATGACAGTATTCGGGGCTCAATCTCATGATCCCATGATCAAAGCAGCTTTAGGCCCTCTATGCAGGAAAAGATGTGTCCAAATTACGCCCACTGATTTGAGAACTGCACTGTTATACAAAGAAGGTCCTAAGTTGAAACTGATCAACAAACTGTTATACAGAGAAACAGTAGACAGAGGGGACAAGTAGACAAACAACAACTAGTGCTGCCCACTGCCTTCGAGACTCAGTACTGAGGTCCTTGCACAACCACATGGGGCACCTTGGTATAGACAGAACACTTGACTTGGTGAGATCCAGATTCTATTGGCCTAAGATGGGGGCTGATGTGGAGCAACACATTCGAACTTGTAGTCGCTAGCTTACAGAGGAAGCTTTGCTCTAGAGGGCTGCCCCTTGTTAACATCACCACCAGTGCACCCATGGAGCTGGTCTGTATTGATTTTCTGAGTTTGGAGTCAGATCAAAGAAATATCAGTAATGTGCTGGTGGTCATGGCAAGTGGGCAAGCATTAAGGATACAATACTTGAAGCAACATCCCATTGTGTTAGACAGAAAAGGAAGTGTAAAAGAAGAAGGAAACCACTTTGGTTCTCAAATACAGTAGCAGAAAAGGTCAGAGCCAAAAGGCTGGCCTTCAGAAAATATAAGGGAACACAGCGGATGAAGATAGGAGGCATACCAAACTGCCCTAAGGGAAGCAGGTAAGGCAGTAAGGCAGGCAAAGTCCCAAACTGAGGAAACACTAGCACGGACAGTAAAGAAGGTGACAAGACTTTCTATAGATACATTAGTGAAAGGAGAAAGTCCAGAGGGGGTATTGCTAAGCTTAATGGAGAAAAGGGAGCATGTGAGGAGGAGGACCCTGTAAAGGCATCTATCCTAAATAGATACTTTTGCTCAGTATTTACTGAAGAGAAGGTAGGGCAGGGCCCACAGCTCAGCATCATGGACACAGCGGGAGGGAGGTGAGCACTACTCCCTTCACAAAAGAAAGGGTCCTACAAGAGCTAGCTAAGCTCAGGTGGATAAGGCAATGGGACCTGATGGCATACATCCCAGGGTACTTAAGGAGCTAAAGGAGGAACTAGCAGAGCCTTTAGCAGAATTGTTTAGTGAGTCTCTGAGCACAGGAGAGGTCCCAGAAGACTGGAGAAGGGCTCATGTGATCCCACTCCACAAGAGTGGTAGCAGGGAGGAGGCGGGAACTACAGACCGGTCAGTCTTACCTCAGTAGTGGGCAAGATTATGGAGGCACTTAAGGAAAGGATAGTGCAACACCTGGAATCCATAGGGGCACAGGATCCAAGACAGCATGGGTTTACAAAGGAAGGTCCTGTCAAACTAATCTCATAGATTTCTTTGACTGGGTAACCAGAGTGGTGGACCAAGGGGAGCAGTTGATGTCGCCTACCTTGACTTCAGCAAAGCTTTTGACACTGTTCCACATAGAAGATTGATAAATAAGCTAGGTAGGCTCGGGTGGGTCAGAAGTTGGTCAACTGGGTGGCAAACTGGTTGACTGGCAGAAACAGAGAGTGGTGAATGGTATACAGTCAGAAGAGATGCAAGTCACAAGTGGGTACCTCAGGATCAGTCCTGGGGCCAGTCCTATTCAACATCTTCATTAGTGACCTCGCAGATGGACTAGAGGGTAAGGTTTGTTGTTTGCAGATGACACCAAGATCTGCAACAGAGTAGATGATCCAGATGGGGTGGGCAGAATGAGAAGAGATCTGGATAAACTAGCAGAATGGTCAGAAGAGTGGCAACTGGGATTTAATGCAAAGAAGTGCAAAATCATGCACATAGGGAAGAGAAACCCTGAAGCCACTTATAGGCTGGGAGGAGTTGCTAGCAGTCACAAAGGAAGAAAGAGACTTGGGCATCATCATCACTGATGACCTAAAATCATCCAAGCAGACCTCTAAAGCAGTAGGTAAGGCTAGGGGGTGTTAGGATGTATTAGTAGGGGTATCACAAGTCGTAAGAGGAGGAATAATCCTCTGTACAAGACATTGGTTAGGCCCCATCTGGAGTACTGCGGCAGATTGGAGGCCACACCTTCACAAGGACATTAACCAAATCTGAGGCAGTCCAGAGAAGGGCAACCAAAATGGTGCAGGGACTGCATCAGAAGACATATGAGGACAGATTAACGGAGCTCAATATGTATACCCTTGAGCAAAGGAGGAGAGAGGTGATATGATCGAGACATTTAAACACCTTAAGGGCATAAACAAGGTGAAAGAGTCTAACATGTTTAAATATAAGAAAATAGCAGGACAAGAGGACACAGCATGAGATTAGAGGAGGCCGATTAAGGGGAATGTGAGGAAATTCTTTTTCACAGAAAGGGTGGTAGATGCATGGAATGGCTTACCACAAGAAGTGGTGGCTATGAATACAGTGCAGGGCTTCAAACAGGCATGGGATAGGCATAAGGGAGCAATACAAATGACTATGAATAGATAGGTCACTGACAGAGCAAAGGCCGATGGCACATTTATAAGGTAGAAAAAGAAATGGGCAGACTGGATGGGCCTTGCGGTCCTTATCTGCCGTCAACTTCTATGTTTCTATGTTTCTATGGTCACTGACCATTTCACGAGATATGCCCAAGCTTTCCCCACCAAAGACCAGAAAGCATCCACTGTGGCCAAAGTACTTGTAGAAAACTTTTTTGTTCACTATGGGGCTCCACAAAGAATCCATTCCGATCAAGGGAGAGACTTTGAGAGTCGTCTGATCAAAGAGATGCTTTCTCTATGGGGAGTGCGAAAGTCCAGAACCACTCCTTACCACCCCAGGGGACCCACAGCCTGAACGTTTCAACCGCACTTTGCTAGATATGCTAGGCACCCTGCACCAAAGGACAAGCCTAGATGGAGCCAACAAATTAGCACCCTGGTACATGCTTATAACTGCACCAAAGTGATGCCACTGGATTCTCCCCTACCGCCTGATGTTTGGAAGAGAAGCTCACTACCAGTAGATGTGTGTTTTGGGGTCTCTCCTGATGGGGTTCAAGCTGACAACTATTTACAGTATGTGCAAAAGTTAAAGGCCCAGCTAACTCATGCGTACTCAACTGGCTCAAACCATGGCTGCCAAAAGAAATCTGGCCAACAAAGAAAGGTATGATAAAAGGTGAAAGCACAGGAACTCCAGGAGGGAGATCGGTATTGCTAAGAAATCTGGGACTGCATGGCAAGCACAAGATTGCTGACAGATGGCACCATCTCCCTCACATTGTAGTGGGCAAACTAGATGATCTGCCAGTGTACAAAGTAAGGCCTGAGAATAATTCAAAAGATGTAAAACAATGCATAGAAATCATTTACTGCCCATTGGACAAATCTTAATTGAGTCTGAGCCCTGGAAGATGCCCTCTGGACCAGTGACTAGAGCTGCTGCTAAGAAAAGATCAAGAAAGTCTGCACCTACAGAAGCAAAGTTAAAGTGTTCCCTCCACAAGTCCCAGTTGAGCATGACTGTCAGTCCATATCGGAAGAAAGTGAGAGTGACTTTGAATACTATCCTTCTTACGAACTGAGTCAATTGTTTCGGGCAATCCCTAGTCAATACTGGAGATGAAGCTGGGCCTTCTGGACTGTCTAAGCCCCAGCTTCATCCCTGGAGCCAATGCTCCCAGAAAGTGAAGTGCAAAGCATCAGATCAGATGAAATGGAATCATTGTGCATGGTTGAACTGTTTGAGCTTTCAGGGAGGAAAATGATGGATTGGGTCAGACTGGTGATACACCAGAACAAGAAGAGTATTTTGAGTGCCCTGACAGTCCACTGCCAGTGTCCAAAGCTCTCCCTGCGAGCCAAATGTTGTGGACTCAGAAACTGTAACTCCTGGAGCTGAAGTGCCCCAAGTTCTAGCCTCTCTACCCCAGGAGACTCCTGACAAGTGAGGACAATGCTGAAAATGAGGCTCAGAGTGCAGAGACTGTAACAGTTCCCCCTAGAAAGACTGGTCGAGCTGTAAAGCCTGTGGTGCACCTCAGTTATGATTCCCTTGGGAGGCCCTGTGGATTTGCCTCTCAATGTTGTCCATAAAGGAGTGTATGTGTCCCCGAGCTCATTGCCCAAACTGAGCGTCAGTGCTAACTCCAAGTTACTTGTGTTGTCTTTCTAGTATGGTGCCCTTGCCCGTCCAGCCCCAAGGTAACTGATAGGGAAGGGCCCCTCTCTTCAGGTTTCATGTACAAGAGGTAATAACTTGAGTTATGGTACAATGTGTATGTAATACTGTGTAAAGAGTGACGTACTGCAATGTTTCAGAAATGTGTTCTTGGTAAAATGATATATTGACTGATGATTACATGTGCGAGCCTAATGCAAATGTATATGGTTGCAGTTGAAACTATGGGGTACTTGCTTGACGCGACGCCAAGCTTTCCCAAGCCAGGAAGGGTGTAACCCCCTGCAAATGGGAGTTCCCAAAAGACTTCCAGGAGCTTGCTTGAATGCTCCAAGCCTGAATGGTGTTTCGCATGCTAGTCATTTATCAGTGAGTGTTTTAGAACCTCTGGTACTGTCTTTAAGAGCTGTCTGCTTGCAGACATAATTAGTTTGTATGGGGACTGTGTGTTTCTTTGATTGAGTACCACCAAGCTGCTGCAATTCACTCCATTTTTGCAGTCACTAGGAGTGCAAAGGGAACCTATCTGAAAGATGTAACTGTTTGCCAGAAATCATTTACAGTAATAATGAAATTACAGTTTGTCTAACCTGTCTTTTGCAGTCAGAACTGTGTCTGCTAGTTCCCCATTCTAGTTTTGAACTGCTGAACTGGACCAATCAGTGTGGGGTAAGCTAGCTCTAAAATGGTGCCTTGGACGTAATCAGAACTTGGACTCATAATCTGAGCCAGCCACAAGAGGATTGTATGGGCAGTGACTCTGGGAGATGTAGTTTAGACTTCAGCACCTTTTGGACCAACAGCAGCAGTCTATTGTGAGTGACAGCCAATCCAGTCAAGAACTGGGAGGAACTCAAAGGAAGTGCCCGGTTTTGTCGGGTTGGAGTTTCAGTTGAGCTTTGGCAGTGAAGAAGGAAGGAGCCCTGTGCTTTTTCAGTGTGCAGTTTAGTAAAAACGTGTGTAAGGCCCAGAGTTCCGGTCTGCAGCTTGTGTAACAGCTTGTTAGGACTGAATCTGTCCTGTGAAAAGAATCAAAGGATCTCTGAAGAGTAGAAACCAGGCTCACCCTGTAGAAGACTGGAGGAATTGCTGAAAATTGCACTCTGTCTGTCAGGAACTGAATCTGCTGTGTGTTCTCCCCATTGTGCAGTAATTGCGACCGGGATACAGATGCAGCCTGCCTGGTATAGTGCTTTCTTTATATGGATGTGTGAAGAGGTTTGTGTACCTCAAGTGAGCCCTGCTGACATTGAAGAACCCTATCTTATTTGGAGGTCGTGAGTACTAATTCAGGGTCGCTCCTCGTTGAATTGCCACATTAAATCCAAATGGAATTACTGTACTGCTGACTGTTTAATTCCTCCTTTCTCTGTGTGAAAGGGCCCCTCACCAGCTGCCACGGTTTGGACTAGCCACTAGGGCTTGGGTACCCAGGGACAGTAACTGATAGGGATAGGCCTGTGCACAGAGCCATAGGTAGATTATTAGAGTGATAAGCTAATTAACCTGATTTCCGTCCTTGTTATATCCCCAAATAAATCAGAGCTGCTTGTTTCAGCAAAGTTATACTGCCTGAGGTATTTGTCTATGTTAAAGTACTGTACTGTGATTGTTGCACTGTATCTCATTTCACAGGAGGTCCCAGTGCTGGAACCAGACCTGGGGTAAGTGTATACTGTGAAGGTAATTCTGATATATTGTGGGCCACTAGTGGGAAGAAAGGGGGGTTGCAGTGTCCCAGAGGGCTGTGACCAAGTTAGTTTAACTATTGCAAACCCTGACCTCTGGGTGGAGGCACCCGCCATTGGATCCAGGCCCCTCAACCTGTTAGTGGCACATCAGGCAGGGGTAGTAGCCCCTGGGATAGCGCCATCTAGGGGTTACATACGGAACAGCTTATGCTACTCAAGGTTAGTTGGTGTGTGTGGGGGTTTTTTTTTAGTCTGAGGTGGGGGACTATGCCCCAATCTGTCCATATTTTTTCAATTTAACATGGGGGTGTGGGAGGCGAAGGCCATCCCCAACTCAAATTGATAGAAAAAACCTAAAGGGCAATACCAGCTAACCCTTAGTGCCGGTAGCACAACAAGTGAAAACAGGTCTGTAGGTCTCCACTAATGCTGAAATCAGCAGCGTGGAGTTGAGCTTCAGCGTGGCCTACAGCATAATGTTAAGAAAACAGTGTAAGTGAGTCTGAAGTCCTCTACTATTGCCAAAGCAGGACCCTACTGGGAAGGAGACATTACAGTTCTGCTGAGCTATCCTGGGTAAAAAAAACTGTAAAATAAATTAAAAATAAGGCTACATAACAAATTTTGTGTGAGGGCGTTACACAAAAGAGCACTCTCAGGGACACGTGGCTCTGCATCCTTGACACATCGGCAGTCCATCAGGACATATATCCATCAGTGCTGATTGCCCCAGGATGCACTGCCAGTTTCTGGGGATATTCAAGCTGTTGCATGGTGTCCACCTGCACTGTAGCAGAGTGCATAAAATCCAGGACCTCCAATTTTTTTTTTTTTTTTTATTTGGGGAGTCCTGGACACCAAAAAAGACCAAAGCTACCAGGAGCCCTGGCAAATGCCCTGTGTTTTCCAGGGGAGCCATGTGGACAACAATACCTGGCTCCAGACTCTAGGGAATGCTGCCATGGCCGGCATGACACAGGACACTTGACATACGACACAGTGGTGCCATATATTCAGTTCTGTGCCAGCGGGCATCAGTCACAGTGTAGTGGGTGCCACAGGAACCAGCCTGCTTCCAATTGGCCTGATAGGTCTCCCATCTCCAACTGTGCTCCAGTGGGGTGGGACGGGACACAGAGGAATAAAAAAAGTAGGTGATCCCAGAACATCTGTTTTGTTTTTAACGTAAATCGTTTGGTTCTTTTTAATGTGTAAAGATTGAAATAATGAAGCATATACAAACATGGAGTGGTATACTTAATGGATGAACATAAGTTGTGCTGAATTTTAACTTTTAATAAACTTTAAGTGAAAAAAAAAATAGGTGGTGTTCAAATAGACGCTGCTGTGCTCTCCGTGCCAGGGTGGGACAAACTGGGTAGCCAAGTGGCCAATGGCCACTAATGAAATTGGTTTAGCTACCAGATTTGAAAGTTGCTGGCCAACTGGCTACCTGACCATGAAGTGATTTTTGAGCCCATAAAAGCGGTGGCCAATAAAAATAGTGATTTGGCTACCAGGCTTGGCCAAACAGATCACTAGCTCATATGTCCTACTGTGCTCAGAGTCTAGGTCTAGTTCCTAGACAGCTAGGTTCCCGGTCTGCTGCCCCCCCTGCCCAAAATAAAAAAACACAAACACAATCTGACAAGGAACATTTCAGTGTGAAAAACCCACCTGGATAGTATATGACGTGATCGACAGTAGGTATCTGGTGACCAGCAGGCACTGCTCTGGTGGAGTGAGAACAGGGCTTGTGGACAGGTTGAAGAAGAGCGAGACCAATGGGTAAGGTTAGGAAAAAAAAATTTCTGTGTTAAACTTTACCTGTGCCGACCTGGTGGCACAGTGGTATGGCTACTATCTGCGATGCCGGCAACCCAGGTTCAGGAACGTGTCTGGTCATCAAAGGCTAGCAAGGGAGAAGGATCGAGCACCTCAGAAGGAGCACTCCTCTTCCAGGGAGGGAGGTCGGCTCTAATGCAATACAGTACTGATACCGGAGTAAGCAGCTTATGGGGGGGGGGGGGAACGCTGTCTGGTAACACACTACCAGTGGTTAAATTGGGCAGGAGACCACAGGAAGTCAGTTCCACCACCTCTAACGGGATCCCGTAAGTGCAACAGGAGTTTGGGGAGCCCTGCCGCCCTCACCACAGGGGAAAAGCTGCGGGAGATGGAGCTGAGGTAAAATGGCTAAAGGCCTGATGACAAGGCTGGGGTGACCGAATCAGAAAGGGGCACGGCCGGTGTACAAGGGGCATAACACAGTAACTAAAAAAAGAAACTGGCTTACCTGGATCTGTGTTAAGGGTGGACACGGGCGGGTTGGAGACACGGAGAGGAGCCGAGATGTAGACCAACTCAGCATGCTTCTTTAAGATTTTCCTCAGGGAGCCGGTTCTTTCTCTGAAGGTCTTCTCATTCTGCCAGTAGCCATGAACACACAGAATCCGAAGCAACTTGGAGGTCATCGTGATCCGGTCTCCCTGTCCTGCTAAAAGGAGCCAGAGTCCATAGCAGGCAGCAACCAGGAAACAGCCAGCTTGACTCTTCCTTAACAGAAAACCAGCTGGAATTCCCCTCCCCCTCTAACTGCTTGAGTCCGCCCCTCTTCTCTCCTGCTGGGGAACATGAACCACTTACACTATGGTTCCTACTACAGAGGCAAGCCTAACAAATGGTTATCACTTAGCAGCAGCATATGTTAAACTTGAGATTTTTGACCTATACTTTTTTATTGTGTGTTAGATTTCCCTTTATCTGCTGTATAGTAACTCCTTCTCCCCCCGTTTTATGTCTGCTTTAGTACTTTTTTTTTTTACATTTGAAATAAAAGGAGCACTCCTTTTTAATATTAATGTCAGCATTGTCCTATGAGGTCAGGGAGCTGTTTCTGATGCAGGCTAGTTCATTTTAGATACAAGAAAAGCATTGTTCAACAATGCATTCACAAGAACATGAGCGAATGCGGATGAAAACCTGCAGACAGCCAGAACATACTCTTCAATACTACATAGAACAGCAGACTCAAAATGTGGGGAAGGGTATATTACAAGGCAGGAGATAAGGGGCAGTCGACAATAAAATAATAAAAGTATTGGTCAACACTTTCACCCAGTAACATTTATTTATTTGTCATTTTCGACCGGAAAGGCACACTATGCTGTGACAGCTTGTTTCAGGTGTGTTCTGGGGGTTACATGGACCTGTTTTATTGACAGGGAGTGTTGGCCATGTCACTGGGGAGCTCCAGTACTCTTCTTCAGTAAGTGCCATGGGATCTCTTACTTCCACTTGGACAGTGACCAGAGATGGGCAGAAGGGACCTCGGTTTAGTAGCATGCACTACAGATGCCAAAAGCCCCCCCCCAAAAAACAAACAAAAATAAATTTGCTGGAGTAACACCAATCTTCTGTGGAGGAGTCTGGGGAGATTCTCCTCAGGAACAATTTTGGAGTTTTGGTATAAAATGGTGCATTCCTGTGCTTTTTTTGCATGTTTTGTCCCTAATATTTTAAGTTCTGCTGGAAAAGCAAAAAGTTGCTGACAATCTACCAGCAACAGACCTAAAAAATGCTGATTCCACCATAAACTGGCCAGATAAAAACTCTAATCCTACCTTGGCAGGCAGCAAGCCACAAGACTTCTCTCCAACCCATTATTATTTGAAAAATTGATATCATCAGACGCGAGGAAGTGCTTTTTCTCATAGTCTTGCACAGAGCACAGGCCCCCCACTGTCATTTTATCCAGCCAGTAGAATCTGATCGTATGATTGACAAAGGCTACAAGGACAGACAGGAGGCAAACTCAGATACAAACTAAAAGAACAGGAAAAAAACTTAAATTAGGCTGGTCTGGCCTAGTAGCTAGAACACAAAGTTATGAGCCTAGAGACCCAGCAAATTTGTACTGTATGTCTTTATTTCACCAGGAAAATGCTCCCTTGAGCAAGCTCGTTTACAAAGAGGTCCTGGATAGGACAGCAAACATAGTTTAAGGCAACGGTACAGGATATGTAAGAATACAGATCACAGAACAGTATTAACAAAGAGAAAAATTGATAACACTGAAATAATTAAAAAATAGCGGTAAAACAATTGTTTTGAATCTTTCCTTGTGAATTTTTTATTTATTTATTTAGATTATTTACATTTCAACCTGTAGTGGCCAGGGTGAATCCTACTTCCACCCAACACATCCCCCTACCCATCCCAGTAACCATCACTGCCCCCCCGCCAATCTAATTAACTGATGCCACTCACCATCTTGAGTACCTGAGGCAGCTATCCCGACCAGGAGACCAAATTCAATGAGGAACTTTGGGTGACAGGGCGGGCGTTGGAAGAACCATTGGAATATGTGGGGGGGGGGGATATTTTTATCCTCCCACTCAATGTCCTGCTCTTTTTCCTCCAGTTGTCACCCTCTCCAGTGCCATCAAATGCTGGTCTAAATGTCAGTCCTGACATGGGAAGTCTTGACAGCACCATCGTCCATACATTATTGACTCTACAGCAGCACCCCACCCCCACCCCAGGGGTTACCAGAGGGCACACAGGCACTGGAATCAGAAGTGTACCCTCCATAGGACATACGGACATATGAAGAAGCCAGCAAAAGAAGGCCATTTGGTCTGTCAAGTCTGTTCATATAGATGGCAGATCCTCCTCCCACTGGTCCACTCTTCATGTCCTGGGCTTGGAGGGTGGGGCTAATGAACACAGGGCGCAGGGGCTGACTCTGAACGAGTGATACTAAAATCATAAAAATTTGAATTGCTCTTAAAGATCCCACCACAGACTGGCCCCATGACACTGATAGTTGAGGCACTGGACACCACACCTCTCTGCATGCCGGCAACTTGTGTTTGGGGACGAGCGTGGGTTGCCGGAGGTTGGCCGGGGGATTGAGCATCCAAGGGACTGCTCTTCTCTTCCAGGGAAGGGGGCTGCTTGCTCCACCAAACAACTGCCACCAGAAGGAGGCCTGGTGAGCCAGCCCACCGGCACCACAGTAGCCGTACTGCTTGCAATGCCGATGATCTGGGTTTGGAAGTGAATCGGCTGTTGGAAGAATGGCCGGGGGGGGAGGATCAAGCGTCCATAGGACTGCTCTCCTCCTCTGGAGGTGATGGTGGGCAGAGCCTGATGCTTGCCTGGCCCCTGGTGGAAGCTGGGGAAGAGAGCCAGAAAGCTGGAAGACATAGCAGACGTCGGTGCACGCAATATGACGTCAGTGCATGCCACGCCTCCCCAGGAACAGGAAAACCAGAAAAGCCTGGCGGCAGGATGAAGCGGACCACCCGCAGGCCCTGCACCTGACCAGCTGGGCATGTCAGCCTGAACTGGATCTGTTCTCCGGTGGGGCTTGGTGAACCCTGCAGACCCCACCGAGAGGCAAGCCCTGGGGAAGACGGCTGGAAAAGTAAGTCTTGGCGGACTTTGGGGTGATGGGGCTGGGGTGCTCCTCTGAAGGAGGGCCATCGGGGGGGGAAGAGAAAGAAGCCTGGTGGTAGTGTGGGACAGAAGCAGCAGAAGCAGGGTGGGTGGCTGCAGGACTCTGTGACATGCGTTTGCCTCCACGCACGCTGACATGTGCACCTCAACAGGGAACTGGGAGAAAAAACAGTGGAAACTGGTGGCAAGGCAGGCATTCATGATGCCCTGCTCACTGACCCAGCACCCGCCTCACCACCAAGACCCAGGAAGGTTGAGACTGGATTGTGCTTTAAGGGGGAGGACAGCCCTTCCCTTCCTGACCCCGCCATGAGGGGGAATTCTTGGTTGTATTTGGGCTGTACTGGTAAGTCATGGGGAGGTGATGGATGGTGGGGATCAGCTGGGCAGGGCTGATGGAAACCCAAGCCTGCCTCAGCTGTAGGAGCATGAAATGTATAAAATAAAAATCTCACTGAATTCAGACCCTGAAATGGTGGCAAACACCGTATGCGATGATGTCCACAGAGTAAGAACACTTCAGCGTTATTACTGTATGTCTATGGGAGTGCATCTGTATTAGATGGAATTTTCCCACTGTGAACTTCATCATATTAATACTTAACATGTGTATTACTTTTTTTGCATTTAGTGATGTTTCTCCCTGGCCCCAAGTAGCCCTCTGGACTTCGCGCACATGAAGCATGGCCTAGGTGTTCCCCGAGGCACAGGGCTACCAGATGGCTGGAGGCAGCAGCCACTTGGGAATCCCTTTTCCCATTTTCTTCCTTGAGGACTGATGTGAAATGCTGCCCAGATGTCCCAATGCACACTTCTGTATGTGGAATGTCAGCAGCCGCCACTTCCCCCATTCTGACAGTCCCTGGCTGCCTTACCCCCACCCAATCCTAGCGGCCAGGCTAACGGCGGGCACTGAAACCATCCCTCCCCAGGAAAGGGGGTCAGTCTTCTGGATGCTCCATCCTCTCCCGTGCTGGCTGGCCCCCTGGAAACCTAAGTCCGCATTTGAACACAGGTCACTGGTGTGGCGCGAGATGTGGCTTCCAGCACCAGCACCACTGGGCCAGCTCCTTTAACTTGTGTATTATAAACTAGTTTGGGGGCAGGAAGCTGAATGTTGCGGGGGATGGGCCCTACTCTGAATGGAGAGGGGAACTCAGTGGTGTCCCTCACGGGTCATTAATGGGGCCACTACTGTTCAACATTTTCCTCAATGATCCAGAAGATGGGTCCCCAGCAGGCTGCTGAATGATTTGCTGATGACACTCTGCTGGCCAGGGTGGTGTACTCCCTTATGCATGGGAACAAACTTCAGGAGGACCTGAACAAGCTGGGTGATTGGTCAGACTCCTGGAGCCTCAGATTCACTGTAGCCAAATGCAAGGTGCTACACTTGTAGAGGAAGAGCAGAGGTAGGACCGACAGACTGTGTGGGGGATCGAGAAGGACCTGGAGGTTACAGAAGACAAGGGACTGAAGCAGGACGAACAGTGCCCGACTACTGTCAAGAGGGTTGGCAGAATATAGCCGGCCCAGTGGCGCTAAGGGTTGAGGCACTGGACACCATACCTCGCTCCACAACAGTGACCTGGGTTCGGGAACGAGCCTGGATCATAGGGTGTCAGCAGGGGAGGACTAGGATTGAGCATCCGACGACAGCTCTCCTAGTCCTGGGGGTAAGAGTGGGATCCACACCATGCTCTGGCTGTCCCTGGGGACGCCCGATAGTACTGCAGATGTACGGGTGTCTGGGGGGGGGGGAGCACGGCGGACATCTGCATGTTTGTGCATGGACGTCATTGCACATCCGTGCTGCCACTGGGGAGGGAAAAATGGAAAAGGCTGGGCGCGACCAAGCAGCTTGATGGCCATGCCCTGCCATGCGGGGAGGACTGTCGTGGAATCGCGCTTGGGGGGTTTGGTGCCAGTCCAGCTGGCAGGGATGGGGGAGCCCTCCAGCAGATTGGTCACGGTCGTGCCAGACCCCCCCATCATGCGACTGAGCCTGCTGCTCTCCCCGCGAGCAGGTCCGGCGATTGAATGCCCCCACCAGTAGGCACCACAGCAGGCGCAGGAAAAAGAGTTGTAATTAAAAAAAAAAAAGAGGGTTGACAGAATGCTGGGGTGCATCAAAAGGGGGTGACAAGCAGAGCAGGGGAGGTAATTTTACTGCTTTACAAGTCCCTGGTCAGGCCCCAATTGCAGTACTGTACGCAGGGCTTGGCTCCTCAATGTAGCAAGCACACTGAGGTAGCCAAGTAAGTAATAAGCCATGACAGGGTGTACGTGATAAGATTTTGATGCAGGGAAGTGCATTAAAAGCCTATGATGCACACTCTAAAGGGGCTTATTACACTTATAAAATGGTTCCAAGTCGGGGTTTTTTTTGGGGGGGAATGAGATTCAGCATCTGTCTGTGTGTTTATAAAGATAAAATGCACAGTAAGGTGATGTCTCTCGGCCAATGATATTCCTAGATTTTTTCCTTGCCATTTTATAAGAGGATATAATACAGGGTCATCAAAACGATCCGAGGTATTGCGGATAAATGCTATGAAGACAGATTGGGAGGACCTTAGCATGTTCACACTGGAGAAAGGGAGACTGAAAGGGGACGTGTTCTCCGTCTTCTGCACACTCACAGATAAGATGTTTGATCCAGCATGCTCCAGCAGGACATGGGAGCATGCCCAGAAGCTCAGAAGTGGTAAATACAAGGGATAACATTAGGATGCACTTCTCGCAGAGAGTGGTGAACTTATGAAATAGCCTAGCAGCACAGGCAAAGGATAAAAAGTCAGTACAGGCCTTCAAGGTAAGCCAACCACTGGGTAAAACCATGCTTATAACAATGTGTTTTTTCACTTCAAATGAAAGGCATTGACGATGCCAGAAAGGGTAGCCAAACTTAGAACCAATCCTCCTCACCAAAACATTAACACAAGTGCCCCATGACAGGTAACAACCAAGCCACAGGCCCAGGTATTTATACTGATTTACCAAATTCAGTGCCCTGTTATCCAACAGTTATACAAAATGAATCAGAATGATTTCATATATATATATATATTTTTTTTTTAACCCAAAAAACATATACTGAGTTTTATCTACATTTAAAGCAGCGTCATTCTGAACTAAATAATTCTGAAGAATAAAGCTATTTTGTAGCAAATCTTGCAATTTAGAAATGCTTTTACCAGAAGTGTGCATGTCATTGCATAAATATGGGTAGACACATCTCATAAGTTCTTGCCAGCGTCATGATTCATGTTTGTATCTGCCCCTGAATTCCTTAACCCACTCCTGCTACTGCTTCCCTTGCCCCTCACCTCTCCTCATGTCCACCCCTATCTCCCCCCTTTACTCACTCACCTACTGTCCCCGCACCCTCTTTTCTCTCCCCTCCACCCACAGTCCCTACCTCTCTAAATTCTCCCACTCGCCTACCACCTGTCCCCCACCTCCCCCCTTCTGCCCCTTTCCCAAACTCTACTAGGCCTCCGGGTTTCTCCCCTGCCCTTCTCCTTACATGTTCCACCTATGCCTCTGCTGACAAAGCCATACTCTGACTGCTCCTCCGCACCCTTCTAGTCTGCCACTGGTTAGTACTTTAGAACTCTGCTTTTCCCTACTCTCACTATACGCTCCTACTCCTTGTGCTGACTCTCCCAGTGCCTACATCTCACTATCCTAATGCACTAACTTATGTATACTCAAGTACTGTTGGTTTCCTGAATGACTAGTTTCAATGATTTCTCTTCGCTACAGTCTGTAACTTTGAACTAATTTTGCTAATATTCTGTATTGATTCTGTCACTATGTGTTGTCTTGTCTGTCTTCGTACCTTAATTGACTTGGAACCTTTGTAAACGAGTCTCTGACTCAAAGGTGTTAATCCTAATCTGAAATAAATAAATAAATGGTGAGGAGGAGCGGTTCCATGATTGACCCCTTGAGGAACCCCATTTACCAAGGGCATTTCAGACTCGGTTCCTTTATATGAAACCAGCTGATAACAATATGACAGATGACACCAGTCCAAGATGATTGCAACAAAACCCAATATAGAAAACATAGGAGCCAATCCACAAAGGTGGCCAAGGTATGCTTGAATCAAGCGTATCCTGGCTATGCACTGCAGCCCCGATGCACGTCTGCACCAGACGGAATCCTCCGCCCCCAGCCTACATGTCCCACTAGTGTGGAGCGGCGTAACAAGGCAGGGGATGTAGGGCTGGGTGGAGGGGGTCCAGATCACGGGTTCCAATTGGATGTCCATGGTGATATGCAAGTGGATCCCCTGCCAGCACAGGGAGCATGGCATGTCGGGATATGGTGGTCCTCCAAGACTTCCATATCTGCATGGAAAAATACATAATTTATAAAAGACTATGGACTAGCTCCAGTGATGTGCCCAGCCTGCAGCAGAGGCTCGTAGGGCTGGCTGCTGGAGAACAGATGGCCGATCAGGTCTGGGAATTGTGGTGCATGTGGTTGTGCCACATGGAGGGTTAAATGTAACCGCTACTGCTGCCCCTAGGCAGGCACAGTGTTGGACCTCTCCACCAGCCTTCCTCCCCTTGGAATTTTCCTCCAGAACTGGGGGCACAGTCTCTGACATCCTCTGGCCCACCCCCCATCTCACCTCCCCATGTAGCCAGGCACACAGGTCTGGGATTTGGTGTGGAGTGGGCATGCGTTAACTCTGTGGATGTCGCAGAGTGCCCCAATGGTACATATCCTATGCACTGGGAGTACTCTGTAGCTTTTCCAAGCCCCTAGACGTGTGCATAGGGACCAGGAAACTTTTTTGAAAATTGAGCCCTTAGACAACAATTTAGAATGGTCCAAAGAATCAAAGCCCTTAGAAAGAGCTACACAAACGGCTGGAGTCTAACGCAGAGTACTGGCACACTACAGCAGTAACTCACTCCTAGTGTGCACAGCTGCTCTGCCTTTCCTTGATTTGTCCCTAGAATTGAGCAAATACCATCTCCGTCCCAAGCCAGGGCAACCAGGGATTATTGTTTGTCTTCATCAATTGAATTTTAATTCAGCTAATTTTAATGTGATGTTTTATATTCAATGCACTGATCCGCTGCGATACATAATCCAGAATTCCGCAGGTGTCCACCTGCCCTGGATTTAGAGAATGGTCCCAAAAATTCTTCCATGAACCCATCATGGAGATTCAGACCCGCTGGCTAATGAGGTATACTTCAGGAGAATAAAAGAAGATAATAGGCTGTATTTCACTGTTGATGTTAAACGATAATTAGAATTACTATACTTTACAGAAAAATGAACTTACATCAGAGATAATAAGCAAAACAGAACAGAAAACTACATGAAATAATTGGATACTTTAGTTTTTGTAAGTAATAATTTGTTACACTGACATGTTTTAATATTCTATTTATTAGGCATTAGTAATCCTTAAAGGGGAACTGTCATCAACAGGGTTTCTTAATGTCTGAAAGACCATAAACAGCCAATTTGTAAGTGGACTTCAGTTTTCCACATATTCTTATTCTTTTTCTTATTATAACACTGTTGCTGAAGGGCACTGTTATTAAGCAAGTAAAGCAAGATTTCTGTTATCTTAATGTAAAAACAACAGCCATATTGTCCTCATATGGGTAGCCTTTTGTTTGGGGAACAAAAGATGATAGTATAATCATTTTTAGGATTCAAGGTTACCTAGGGTCATAAATACTGTATATATGTAACCCCCCTACAAATGGGGGTTCCCGAAAAGTCTTCCTCGAGCTTGCCTAAATGCTCACTGCCAGGCTGGCGTCCTGCATTTTAGCAGTTTAAATGTGATTGCCAGCGAGTGCCTGTATAGCCTCTGTGCACTGTCTCTTTAAGAGCTGCCTGGATTGCAGTCATAAGTAATCTGAGAGGGAGCTCTGTTGAAAGATGTAACTATTTGCTGAAAATCATTTAGAGTGATAATGATAATGTAGTTTATCTAACCTGCCTTCTTTGCAGCAAAGACTGTTTTGTTTATCTCCACTATCTTGGTCCTGGACTGCGAATTGGAGCAATCAGTACTGGTGGGACCTAAAATGGAGCCGGATTACAGGAGCTGCCTGGAGTCAAAATCTGTAGGAATTGTAGTTTGGGGCTTTTTACACATTTTTGCACCTGAAGGGGGAGCCTTTGTTGTGATTGACAGGAGGATCAGCTGACCGAACCTTTGAGATCTTGGGGAATTTCCCAGGCTGCTGCAGCTAGTTTCAGTTTTTGAGCTAAGAAGTGAAGAAGTAACAGCTCAAGTGATTTTGAGCAGCAGTTCTGTGTATTTTTGCATTGGAGAACTGTAAAAGGGCTGAGTTTTGGCCTGCCTGTCTGCCTGCTGTCCCTGAGAGGGAAAGGAGAATTATTTTGGACTAAATCCAAGTTTGTGAGAACGAAGTAAGCCACTGATTTTTCACCAGGCTCATACCTGAAGAAGACCCAAGGTTTTGCTGAATGCGATTGGCCCATCAGGATTTCCAGCTGCTTTGGAATCCCCAGTTTGTGCAGAGACTTTGCAATCATGACCGGAGAGTGGTTTGCCTGGTACAGTGGAATTTCCTTACATGTAAATGTGCTGTGTATTGAAAGTGGGTCGTGATTTTGTTACCCACTGTGTGAACTGTGTTCTGCTTGCTGGTACCGTAGAATCCTTTACATGTAAATATGCTGTGTATTGAAAGTGGGTCGTGATTTAGTTCTGCTTGCTGGAAGTTTTATCTGGCCTAATCAGACTGAATCCACATTCATCTCTATTCGGCCAGGGCCATGCCACGCTGGCCCTGCCATACTACCCCACTGCACAGAGAAAGCCACCGAGAGACCTGCCTGGGGATCAGCCCCCTGCTCCACGCTTGAATGGGAATGACGCCTCGGCGAATCATGTGGGCCCTGCTTCTCCTGGCACTCCAGATTAACCACCTGCTGTCTCGATTTTCATCCAGTCTTGGGTATCATGAGTAATCATCAGGGTAGCTCCCTGCAACAACCGCTTAATCTAAAAGTGTGTCATCCGATTGTCTTGTTGTTTTCTTTTCACGAACTGAGCTCTCCAGCTCTGGATTACAAATAGTGTGTGTTGTGCATGTTGTTTTCTTCCATCACAGGGCCCCAACCAGCTGCAACGTTCCTGGCTAACCCATCATTCTCCATCTGAGTACCCAGAGTGTGTGACCGTTTATGGACCCTGAAGTGCATGCATAACTATTTGATTGATACAGCCTTTAAGCAAATTAACCTGATTACGTCCCTCCCTTGTTTAAGCCCCTTAAATAAATTAGATCTAACTCTTTTTTGCATTTACCCTGTCTGTGGTTCCAGTTTGTGCAAGAGTACTGTACTGCTGTTATTTGCTTTGTATAATGTTGTTTTGGAGGCGGTCCCCAGGGCCCGGCCATAGGAAAGCCCTGGTGGTAAGTGCAAACAGTGTGGGTACTTGTGTGGTGTATCAGGGGTATTGTGAAAGTGATTATTGTGTATTGTTCCAGCCACTAGTAAGGAAAGAGGGGGGTACAGTGTCCTAGAGGGCTGTGCCCAGGTTAGCTTGATCACTACCAACCCTGACCTCCGGGTGGAGGCACCCATTTCAGAACTCAGGCCCCTTAACCTGCTACTAGCCAAGCAGGCAGGGGTAGTAGCCCTTGGGATAGCGCCACCTAGGAGTTACATTTTGGAGGCTCACCGCTGGGATTTTGTGCGTTCTAGTGGCCAAAAATTATGAATTATTGTTAAAGGTTAATGACTACCCCTGTAAAAATGGCTGTACACCAGTTGGTGGGGTGGTGTACTGGGCAGGAGAATGACTCCCAAAATGCTCTACTTATACTGGATATTCCCCTGGGTACCAGTAAATACACTGTAGAGGGAGCACTCTCCAAAGTTACTCAGGTTTAGCAGGACAAAAGAAGGCCAAAGGCCCATCATGACTGTCCCCGCAATGGCCATTTATTCCCAACTTAAGTAGTTGACTGGAGCCACTCATCTAATTTTACTTTAAAGGAATCAAAATTATCTATCTCAATTAACTCTTGAGGAAGTGTGTTCCAGAGTTTAGCGACTCTGATACTATAAAAATGATCTCTTTTGGATGTATTTGCCCACATTACATCTAATATTTTGTTATGAGATCTTCCTACGATACGTCTATCGGTTAGCTTTATGCCCGATAGATCCATCATATTACTGTCACTGAGACTTTTGTGTAAGAGAAGTAAGACACCCCTATTTTTTCTCAGTTGTAGTGAGAGCAAACCTGTTTTTTTAGTCTATTTACATAATCGGTATTTGATAATTTAGACACCATTTTAGTGGCTCTTCTCTGGACCCTCTCCAACATGGCTATGTCCCCTTTCAGATAGGGGTTCCAAAATGGTGTGCCATAATCCAAATGAGGTCTAATGTAGCTCCTATATAGTGGAATAAGGCATTGTTCCCTTCTGGATACAAATGTCCTCCTTACCCTATTTAATAGTCCATTTGCCTGCTTTCAGACATTAATACAGTGGTCAGATGATGTTAATTTATTATTGATCATAATACCCAAGTCTCTCTCACAGGTTGATTTGGAAATTGGCTGATTATTAATATAATAGTTATTACATGGATTTGTTTTACCAAAATGCATAATTTTACATTTGTCAATATTAAATTTCATGTCATTATTTATAACCCATTTTTCAATATGAAGCAAATCGTTTGAAATAGTTTTTATACTTTCAGGTGTATCCACTTTACCCCCATTTTTGTGTCGTCTGCAAATTTAGTCATAAAGTTATATTTACTAATAACCATGTCTGAGATGTAAATGTTAAATAAAAGTGGGCCCAAGATGGACCCCTGAGGTACTCCACTATTAACTTTACCAAAACTGGATAAATATCCATTTACTTTTACCTGCTGTGTACGATTGGATATCCATTCCCTAACCCAATCTATTAACCATGGTGAGAAACCAAAGTTAGTTAATTTTGATAGCAATTTACAATGAGGAACAAGATTGAAGGCCTTGCTGTAGTCCAATAAAATAACATCCATTGATGTTCCTAAATCCAGTTCTTTACTAATATGTTCATAGAAGGAAATCAGGTTCGTAGTACATGAATAACCCTTTTTAAATCCATGCTGTCTTTTATCTGTAATGCCCAGTTGTTCAATTTCTCTTTCAAGTAGTTTTTTAATAATCTTTTCCATTCATTTACAAACCACTGAAGTGAGACTTACAGGACAATAATTCTAGCCTCTAATCAATGTCCCTTTTTAAATACTGGAACAACCAATGCCTTTTGCCAATCCACTGGTACTTGTTTATTTAATAATGATTTATTAAATGGAATAGTTAAAGGTATGGTGATAGCTGAAGCAGTATTCCTTAAAAATCTAGGGTGAATTTAATCCGGACCTGGGCTAGAGTTTCACTTTTTATTGATAGTTAATAAAGCTGATAATACATCATCATGTGTTATTTTATAAGTTTGTTTAGTTAAATCACAATCTGATTTTTGAATCTGTGAATTATTTACAGTTAATGTTTTGTTAAATACTGAGCAGAAACAATTGTTTAAACTGGTAGCTATTTCCTGATCATTTACAACTAATGATCCACTTTCAAGAATTGTACCTACAATGTTTGTAGTCTGAGTTTTGCCTCTCATATAAGAATGTAGAGCTTTCATGTTATTTTTTGAGTGGGCTAATTTAAATTCCAGCCTGTATTTAGCTTTCCTTATTGCTTTCTTAAGAATATTTAGTGATTGTTTATATTGTTTGATATTTGACAAACTGGGCTCTTTTTTTGATTTCTTGAATAATTTTCCCTTTTTATTTATTAATTTTTGTATTGTTCTAGAGTTCCAACACGGTATCTTGCCTTTCTTATTATATTTTTTCCTAGTCGGAACATAATTACTTTCCAAATTAAATTATGATTTGTTTTATACAGTTCCATGCTTTTTCGACTGTTACTGGATTTAATACTAAATTCCAGTCTATATTAATTGTTTGTTGATTTCTACAAAATGTGCTTTATCATAATTGATAAATCTTGTTGAAGATGTATTTTTAATAATTTTAATTGGAATACTAAACAGGACGGAACTATGATCACTATTTCCCAATGATTCAGTGATTTTAATATTGGTTATATTAAGTTCATTATTTGTTATAAGAAGATCTAAGATGTTATGATGACCACGGGTAGGTTGTCTAATTAGCTGTTCTAACCCTGTGTTGACAAGCATATTAATAAAGTTGTTTTCTGTGTCACATGTCCCTTTTAGAGTGTTCCAATTAATTCCTGGGAGGTTAAAGTTGAATTTTTAAAATCCCTGTGGTGGTGGGTCGACAGGCTGATTTGATCACCCAAACTTTCATAGCCTTGGTAGAGTGTAGTGACCTCGTGAACAGCTCTAAAGTGCCACAGACTATTGTCCCAGAAGGGGTTCCAGCTGCCTGGAGAGTGATTGCAAAAGACAGTAAAGACCCTGGGGAGGATGAGTTCCCATCATTATCTGAGACTTTTGAGGAGAAATGTTCCAAGTTGTTGCTGGAGGAAGGGAAAACCGTAGAGGACTTTAAGAAACTATTCCTGCCACCTGGGGGTGTTCCTTCCCCAACACCCCCTCCTACTCCAGCACCTGTTACTGCCCTGCCTTCTGTGCCCATGCCAATGCTGGCCCCTATATCTGTACCTGTCATTAGTCACGGCTCATACCAAAGGCTGAGAATCTTCTAGGGCACCCTCCCCACCCCCCAGGGAAAGGATGACTGGGAGACATGGATAGACTATGTTGCCCCTCTAGTACTTGAATGGCAATGCTCAGAAGCAGAGAAAAGAAAGAAGTTGAGTGAGAGCCTTCGAGGTCCTGCCATGGCTACCATCCGTGCCAAGCGGGCCAATAACCCCGAAGCAACAGCACAGGACTATCTTGATGCATTGGAGAATGTGTATGGGAGCCCAGATTCAGATGAGGATCTGTGGTGGAGAGTAAGAAATGCTCAGCAGCACCCAGGGGAGCCATTATCTGTGTATGTACCTTGGCGTGAAAAGCTGCTACAAGAGTGCCTCAGAAAGGGTAGTTTGCCATCAAATGAATTAGATCGAACTAGGCTGGACCAGATCCTTAAGTCTGCTCCGTTTTCAGAATTGTTACTGTTTCAGTTGAGCCTTGCCACCCGACTGGAAGTGCCCCCCTCCTGTGATGAACTAATGAAAAAAATTCAGGGGGTTGAGCAAAGGCGACCCCATGGGGGAATTGCACCCATATCTGCTGCTGCTGCGCAAGTGACCAAGAGTAATCAGCCAAGTGAGGCTCAGAGGCAAAAGTCGGCACTTAACGAGCACTCTGAGAATGCAAAGGACTTCCCGCCCTGGGCCCAGCATTGGAATGATGAGCTAGAAAAGGAAGTCTGAGAGTTGAAGATGGGTGCCTCTGCAAGGGTTCCCCCATGGAACAAGATTCTGGTCCCTTTCAGGATGTTACTGCCATGGGGGTGTTGATGCACCCTCAGGCATCCGCTACCGAGGGTGGCTCCAAGGCTGAGATCACCAGATTGACTGCCACTCTAAAGGAACTGTTAAGATAAGTTGCACCACTCTCACCGCTGCAAGCAGATACTAGACCCCAATCTCTTACTACTGCTTCAGTTCCTCATATGATGTTCTCTCCCAGGATGACCCAGGAGTCTATCATTTGTCACAACTGTGGAAAGGATGGCCATATGAAAAGAGAATGCCGGTCTCAGGAGGACTTAGAAAGAGTAGTAAACAGACTCCAAGGGGAGCTTCGAAAAGCAAATCAATGGCCAAGGGGTGCCTGAAATGACCACAGTGAGGGTTCAAGAAACCCTAACTCAAATTTCTTTGTGGCTAAATCGTCTGTCCAGGCCTCTGCTACTGCCTCTCTAGACTGGTCCAAAATAGTGGGCCCTTCAATGGAGACTACAGTGACTGTAAATGGTATTCATACTCGAGCTGTGCTTGACAGTGGGTCGTAAGTGACCATTGTATTCCAGGACTGGTATGACAAACACTTATCTGATGTGCCTTTGCAATCCCTGGAAGGCCTACATGTGTGGGGCCTGAGCGACAAGTCTTATCCCTACCTAGGGTATGTCCACCTCTGGTTGTCTTTTCCTGCAACTGTAGCGGGTGTAGAGGAGTGAGTAGAGACATTGGCCCTAGTGTGTCCCCCCACCGGACTGTATGATGGGGTCCCCCTTTTAACTGGGACAAACGCCCATATGTTTGGGAGACTGGTGCAACTCTCTCACGAGAAACAAGGGTGACAGACTGGGAGGGCCCTGAGAATTCCAGCTCTGATCAAGAGGGCCTATGATTTGCAACAGAAACCCGAGGAAGCAGACCAGGATGAACTGGTGGGGATCGTGTGGAAGAAGGATCCCGATTTAATGGTACTGGCCCCCTAACGCCCAGTGTGCCATTCAAGGGGAGGTCCGCCTCCAGAAAGATGTCAAGAACAAAATACTGATGTTGGATGCGCCAGGCAATGGAAAATTGCCAGAAGGAGTATTGGTCAAGCCAAGCACCTTGCCTGGTCATACCCATGCCTATGCATGAGTGATGGTCCAGATTCACAATGTGTTAGATCGGGAGATCCGGGTGAACAGAGGGTGCACCCTAGCTACGGTACACTGCGCAGACACTGCAGTATTGCCCAACAATACTACACGATAAAGGGTCCTGAAGGAACTGGAAGTAATAAGAGTTGATAAAGCAATGGGGCCAGATGGGGTGCACCCCAGGGTCCTTAAAGAACTAAGAGAGGTGGTGGCTGAACCTCTTGCTATCCTGTTTAGCCGATCACTAGAAACAGGGGAGGTACCCAAAGACTGGAGGATAGCAGATGTAGTCCCCTTATACAAAAGTGGGAACAAAGAGGAAGCGGGGAACTACAGACCAGTCAGCCCCCACCTCGGTAGTGGGGAAGATCATGGAAGCACTACTGAAGGAGAGATTGTGGAACATCTGGTTGTCAATGGACTACAGGACCCAAGGCAGCATGGTTTCACCAGGGAAGGTCATGTCAGACCAACCTCATTGAATTTTTGACTGGGTGACTAGGGAGGTGGATCAGGGGAGGGCAGTGGACATGGCCTATCTGGACTTCAGCAAGGCCTTTGACACTGTGCCACATAGAAAACTATTGCACAAACTGGGGAATATGGGTGTGGGCAGGACAGTAGTGCGGTGGGTAGGTAACTGGCTGGGCAGCAGGACACAGAGGGTGGTGGTAAATGACTGTCACTCCACAGAGGGAAGAGTGACCAGTGGGGTACCATAGGGATCAGTGCTGGGACCAGTACTATTCAATATCTTCATCAGTGACATTGCGAAGGACCTAGAAGGCAGAATTTCACTGTTCGCTGATGACACAAAGCTCTGTAACAGAGTAGACACACCAGAGGGTGTAGACAGAATGAGAAGGGACCTGCAGAAACTTGAAGAATGGTCAGGGGTTTGGCAGTTGAAATTCAATGCAAGGAAGTGCAAGATAATGCATTTGGGGCACAAAAACCCTGGCACAATATATCAGTTGGGGGGTGAGGATATAGCATGCACCAAGCAGGAAAGGGATCTTGGAGTTATCATCTCTGATGACCTCAAGGCAGGGAAACAGTGTGACAAGGCAGCAGGTAAAGCAAATAGGATGCTGGGATGCATAGGCAGGGGCATCACCAGCAGGAAAAGGGAGGTCATAATTCCACTATACAAGACACTAGTGAGGCCGCACTGGGTACACTGTGCAGTTCTGGAGACCTTACCTACATAAGGACATAGGGTAGAGAAGGTTCAGAGGAGGGCAACAAAGATGGTGCATGGATTGCATCACAAGTCCTATGAGGACAGGTTGAAGGCACTGAACATGTACTCCCTGGAGGAGAGGAGGAGAGAGGGATATGATAGAGACATACAAGTATCTTACAGGGAGGAACAGGGTGCAGGAATGCACTATTTTAAGTGAAAAGATGTTCCAGGACTAGAGGCATGGGATGAAGTTGGAGGAGGACGATTCAGAGGAAACGTGAGGAAGAATTTCTTCACAGAACGGGTGGTGGACAAGTGGAACACCCTGCCAGAGGAAGTGGTGGGGGCTGAAACAATCACGGGATTTAAGAATGCATGGGATAGACATAAAGGAATTCTGGAGGTCAGGGGTAAGGGGCAACAGACTTCCTGGAAAACATAAACTGAACTTACAAACTTAAATGGGCAGACTGGGTGGGCCATAGGCCCTTATCTGCCGACACTGTCTATGTATCTATGTATCTATGTAACAAGCACCCTGGTGAGAAGGAGAGAGTGACCCCAGACTTGTTTGACTTTGGTGACTCCCCGTTGCCAGCTGAATGGAACACTAGAATTAGCAAGAGACTTGCCCACAGAGACCAAGTGTTTTCGTTGAAGGAATGGGATGTGTCCAGGGTGTGGAGCATCACATACGCCTCCACGATGAACGGCCATTTCGAGAGAGGTTCCGACACCTAGCCCCAGCAGACATAGATGATGTGAGAAGACACCTGCAGGAAATGCTCGCTGCTGGTGTGATACAAGAATCCAGGAGCCCATACACCTCTCCCATTGTGGTTGTGCGTAAGAAGAATGGGTCTATGAGATGATATGTGTTGATTATTGAACCCTGAACCAGCGGACCATCCCAGACCAGTACACTATGCCTCGTATACAAGATGCCCTGGACTGCTTGAATGGGATCAAATGGTTTTTGGTGTTGGATGTTCACAGTGGATACTACCAGATCCTGATGGCCCCAGAAGATCATGAGAAAACAGCCTTCATCTGTCCATTGGGGTTCTACGAGTTTCTGAGGATGCCACAGGGGATATCGGGCACCACGGTCACCTTTCAGCGACTGATTGAACGTGCGATGGGAGATATGAATTTGCTGGAATGCCTGGTGTACTTGGATGATGTCATTCTGTTTGGGAACACCTTAGAGGAGCATGAGAACCGACTGTTTAAAGTCCTAGACTGACTGGAAGACTTCGGCCTCAAGCTGTCCACTGACAAGTGCCAGTTTTTCCAAACCTCTGTGAAGTATGGGGGGCACATAGTATCTACAAAAGGGACAGAGACTGATCCCAGTAAGGTTGAAGCACTGACTACTTGGCCCCAGCCCCATAATCTGAAAGAACTACAAGGTTTCCCGGGGTTCTGTGGCTATTACCGCAGGTTCATAAAAGACTATTCCAAGGTGATTCGCCCACTCTTGAACCTTACCCAGGGTTACCCTCCAGCCAATCGCAAATACAAAAAAGGTTCCGTTAAAGAACCAGAGAAAGTATACTTCCACCCAGGTGAACTCTTCAGGTCCCACTGGACGCCCGACTGTGAAGCAGCCTTCCATGAGATCAAATACCAGCTCACCCACGCCCCCATCCTCGCCTATGCTGACCCCAACAAACCCTATGTGCCGCATATGGACGCTAGTCTGCAGAGTCTAGGAGTGGTGCTGTATCAAGACCATGAGGATGGCCTGAGACCAGTAGCTTTCGCCAGTAGGAGCTTGACCCCGTCCGAACGAAATTACCCTGTGCATAAGTTGGAGTTCCTTGTGCTAAAATGGGTCGTTGACCAGTTTCATGAATGCCTCACTGGGGCAAAGATATTGGTGAAGACTCACAATAACCTGTTGACCTATGTACAGACTTCAGCTAAGTTAGACGCCACTAGGCACAGGTGGCTTTCTGCATTATCAGTCTATGATTATGCTGTTGAATTCAGACCAGGCCTGAAGCATATTGATGCTGACGCCCTATCATGAAGGCCCACTTCCAAGAGTGATTGGGTCAGGCTGTCTGAACCTGACATTCAAACACTGTGCCAAAAGTTTGATAGAGATGAAAAGATGTCTGCAGACACAGTGGACTGTTTAGTAGATTGCTTGGGCCCTTCTGACACCTGCATACCAGCTGCTTATTGTCACTTCTCTACTCTAGATATTACTGCATTACCTCAATTTGACAATGACCGCATTCAGTGGGCTCAATCCCAAGATCCTATGATTCAGCCAGCACTTGATGCCCTGCGTGCGGGGAAAGATCTGTCTAAGTTACGTTCCACTGACTTGCGAACTGTTTTATTGTTTAAAGAAGGCCCCAGATTGAAGTTGCTCAATCAGTTGTTGTATAGAGAGACAGTAGATTGTAGTGGCAAAGTAGACAAGCAACAATTGGTCCTGCCCACGGCCATTAAAGATTTGGTACTGAGGTCCCTCCACAATCACATGGGGCACCTCGGTATTGACAGAACCCTTGACCTGGTACGATCTTGCTTCTACTGGCCCAAAATGGGGGCCGATGTTGAGCACCATGTAAAGACTTGTAGTCGCTGCCTGCAAAGAAAAGCCCTGCCTCAGAGGGCTGCCCCACTGGTTAATATTACTACCTGCACACCTATGGAACTAGTCTGCATAGACTTCTTGTGTTTAGAACCTGATCAGCGGAACATTGGCAATGTGTTAGTGGTTACGGATCATTTCACACGGTATGCACAAGCTTTTCCCACCAAAGATCAAAAGGCATCTACCGTGGCCAAGGTGCTAGTGGAAAATGTCTTCGTCCACTATGGTGCCCCCCAGCGGATTCATTCTGATCAAGGCAGAGACTTTGAGAGTCGGCTAATCAAAGAAATACTCTCTCTATGGGGGGTGCAAAAGTCAAGAACCACCCCCATCACCCGCTGGGAGACCCTCAACCAGAATGTTTTAAGACCAGCATAAATGGAGCCAGCAGATTAGCACCTTGGTACACACATAAAATTGCACGAAAAATTATGCTACTGGGTTCTCCCCCTACTGCATCATGTTTGGGAGAGAGGCCCGGCTGCCAGTTGATGTCTGTTTTGGGGTCTTTCCAGATGGGGTCCAAGCCGAAAACTACTTGCAATATGTACAAAACCTGAAAGCTCAATTGAACCATGCCTATCAACTGGCCCAGACAATGGCCGCCAAGAGAAATCTAGCCAACAAAGAGAGGCATGATAAAAAAGTAAAGGCTAAGGCCAGCCCGGTGGCGCTGAGGGTTGAGGCACTGGACGCCACACCTCACAGCACACCAGTGACCCGGATTCAGGAGTGACCTCGGGCCACTGCGGGTTGGCCGGAGGGAGACAGGCTGGAGCGTCCAACGACACGCTCGCCGGGAGGAGGGCGCTCACAACCCGCAGCCGCCATCACTCTGGCGGAGGCTGGGGCACGACGGCAAGCTGGGGTCTCAAGGACGCATTGGTTGAGGGTGGGTCAGCAACCAATCCGCCACAGGGACTAGGGAGGGGCATTGCCGGCGGTAAACGCAGTGCCTTGTGGGGCCCTCAGCGTCCTGAAGCAGCAGAAACACCCCATTGGAGCCGGGAAGGCTGAGCGCTGAGCTGAGGTCTCGATGTGCTGGTGCCTGCCTGTGATCTCGGACCCTGACACATGCAAGATTCGGGGGTCCGCCCCTATCCTGACCCCGCCCGGGGGGTATCCGAGGCAGGATAGAAAGACCAAGACCAACAGGTAAGGCGCTGGCAGAGACCGGCTTAATTAGCGACTCCCGATGGTGTGGCTCCAGTGGGGACAGTAGGTGGGATAAATAGTAATTTAAAAAAAAAAATAAAAAGTAAAAGCTCAAGAGCTTTGACCTGGAGACCGTGGGCCCAATTCTTAAAGTGGCCTCTGTCCGGCGCAAGCTGCGGCAAGCAACAGCTTGTGCCCGTGTCTCAGACCCTGCCCAGATTCTCATGCGGGAGGGTACTGGCAGATAAGTCCCCATGCCTCGTGCAATCCTGCCCCTGTGGTGAATGCATGACGCATGGATAGGGGTTGCCGCAGGCCCTTTGTGCCATTGCGACCCAGTGTGCCCCATGCCGGTATGGATGTGCCCCAAACCTATGGGACCCATACAGCATGGAGGGCAAACATCACATGGGACAGACTGCTGCACATGCAGTCCAGTCCGGGCATGGAGGGCATTGCCGGTCCCTGGCTCTGCCCGATGCTGGGGGGGTGATGGGGGCACTACAGGCAGGTGGTGGGGGTTGGAGGGCACCGGACCACCGATGGAGGAGTGCACTGTATGCCACTGACGGCATAATCAGGGGGCTCATGGGGGTTCACACTGTGATTGCTGTTGTGGGGCACATCAGGGAGTGGGGCATGGGTGCCCGCACCACTACAGGGCAGCAGTTTCTAAGTCCCCTTATGCCAGCCCAGGCTGGTCTATGGAGAGTTAGCTTCTGCTTCTCTGGGCACTGTCTGTGAATTGCTCCTCTGAGCTGTGGCTGCTTGTGTCTAGTTAAGGGCACCCTTGCACCTTGTTGCACCCCGTTACTGGGCGCAAGGTTGGCGCAGGACCTGTTCCAGGCAGGCGGCCTGCGGTCGACGCAGGCCACCTTTGTGAATTATGTGGAGGCTTCCCTGGACGCAAGGTGCACCTTGCACCATATCTGTTTGGTGCAAGCACCTTGCGTCAGATGCAAGGCTTTGAGAATCAGGCCCCGTGTGTTGTTACACAATTTGGGACTGCATGGTAAATACAAAATTGCTGATCGGTGGCAGCATCTTCCCCATGTAGTAGTTGGAAAGTTGGATGATTTACCTGTGTACAAGGTGCGCCCAGAGAACAACGCCACAGCTGTCAAGTCCATGCACCGTAACCACTTGCTACCTATCAGCCAAGTCATGATTGAGGCTAAATCCTCAGAAATCGAGCCCCCGGGGCCGGTGACTCATGCTGCTGCAAGAAAGAGACAGAGTCAACCTACCCCAGTGGTCACAGATTTAAGGTTTCCTCCGCAGCAGGCCCAGAATGATGGTGACTGTCAGTCCACTTCTGACGAAAGTGAATACGACCATGCCTATTACCCCTCTTATGAACTGAGTCAGCTGTTTCGAGGTAACCCCCCTGATAAATTGTGGGGATGAAGCTGGGCCTTCTGGACTGCCTTACTCCCCAGCTTTGTCCTTGGAGCCAATGCTCCCAGAAAGTGAAGTGCAAAGTATCACGTCCGAAGATGTTGAGTCTCTGTGTTTTGTGGAACTGTATGATTTGCCTGAAGAAGGGGCTGAGGGTTTGAGTCTTCCTGGTGACATACCAGAACTTGAAGAACACTATGAGAGTGCTGACCACCCCTCTTCAGTGCCTCAAAGCTTGATTGTGCCTGAGCCTTCGCAAAATGAGTCAAGTGTTGTAGAAACAGAGCCTGCAGAGCAAGGAGCCAACAGTGCCACAAGTTTGGACGTTCCCACCCAGGCAGAGGCACCCCTCACAAGTGACAAGAGTCCCCAGACCAGTGCTGAGAGTACAGAGACTGTAGTTATCCCCCTCAGAAAGACTGGCCAAGCTGTCAAGCCAGTAGTACGCCTCAGATATGATCCTCCTGGGAGGCCAGTGGATTTGCCTCTCAATGTGGTGCACAAAGGTGTTTATGTCTCACCAAGCTCACTGCCCAAACTGAGCTTGACAGCCAATTCCAGGTTACTTGTCTTTTCCTCTCACCATAGCGCCCCTGCCCCTTCTAGCCCCAAGTTAGCTGATAGGGAAGGGCCCCCTCTTGCATTGCTTAAGGTACAAGAAGTTATTACCTGATTCAGTATAGTAATGTTCAATTTACCTCTGTGAAATATGCACAATGTGTTGTCAGAATGGATACAGTATCATGAAGTACAGTGAATATGTATAGTAAAGTAATAAGTTTATGTTAACTGATGCATGATGGCACAGACTTGATGCAGATGCCAAGTTTTCTACAGGCAGGGAAGAGTGTGACCCCCCTACAAATGGGGGTTCCCGAAAAGTCTTCCTGGAGCTTGTCTAAATGCTCACTGCCAGGCTGGTGTGCTGCGTTTTAGCAGTTTAAATGTGATTGCCAGAGAGTGCCTGTATAGCCTCTATGTACTGTCTCTAAGAGCTGCCTGGATTGCAGTCATAAGTAATCTGACAGGAAGCTCTATTGAAAGATGTAACTATTTGCTGAAAATCATTTAGAGCGATAATGATAATGTAGTTTGTCTAACCAGCCTTCTTTGCAGCAAGGACTGTTTTGTTTATCTCCACTATCTTGGTCCTGGACTGCGAATTGGACCAATCAGTACTGGTGGGACCTAAAATGGAGTTGGACTACAGGAGCTGTCTGGAGTCAAAATCTGTAGGAATTGTAGTTTTGGGCTTTTTGTGCATTTTTGCACCTGAAGGGGGACCTTTGTTGTGACTGACAGGAGGATCAGCCAACCGAAACCTTTTGGATCTTGGGGAATTTCCCAGGCTACTGCAGCTAGTTTCAGTTTTTGAGCTGAGAAGTGAAAAAGTAACAGCTCAAGTGAGTTTGAGCAGCAGTTCTGTGTATTTTTGCATGGGAGAACTGTGAAAGGGCTGAGTTTTGGCCTGCCTGTCTGCCTGCTGTCCCTGAGAGGGAAAAGAGAATTATTTCGGACTAAATCCAAGTTTGTGAGAACAAAGTAAGCCACTGATTTTTTTACCAGGCTCATACCTGAAGAAGACCGAAGATTTTGCTGAATGTGATCAGCCTGTCAGGATTTCCAGCTGCTTTGGAATCCCCGGTTTGTGCAGAGACTTTGCGATCATGACAGGAGAGCAGTTTGTCTGGTACAGTAGAATTTCCTTACATGTAAATGTGCTGTGTATTGAAAGTGGGTTGTGACTTGGTTCCCCACTGTGTGATCTGTGTTCTGCCTGCTGGAAGCTTTATTCAGCCTAATCGGACTGAATCCGCATTCATCTCCATTCATACTGGGCCATGCCACGCTGGCCCTGCCAGACTACCCCACTGTACAGAGAAAGCCGATGAGAGACCTGCCTGGGGATCAGCCCCCTGCTCCACGCTTGAACAGGAACAATGCCTCAGCAGATCATGAGGGCCCTGCTTCTCCTGGCACTCCAGATCAACTACCTGCTGTCTCAATTTTCGTCCAGCCTTGGGTGTTGTAAGTAATCATCAGTGTAGCTCCCTGCAAAAACAGCCTAATCTAAAAGTGTGTCATATGATTGTCTTGTTGTCTTCTTTTCATGAACTGAGCCCTCCGGCTCCGGATTACAAATAGTGTGTCTTGTGCATTTTGTTTTCTTCCATCACAGAGCCCCAACCAGCTGCAATGTTCCTGGCTAGCCCACCATTCTCCATCTGGGTACCCAGAGTGTGTGACTGTTTATGGATCCTGAAGTGCATGCATAACTGTTGGATTGATAGAGCCTTTAGGTAAATTAACCTGATTACACCCCTCCCATGTTAAATCCCCTTAAATAAATCAGATCTAACTCTTTTTTGCATTTACCCTGACTGTGGTTCCAGTTTGTGCAAGAGTACTGTACTGCTGTTATTTGCTGTTTATAATGTTGTTTTACAGGGGGTCCCCAGGGCCAAGCCAGAGGAAAGTCCTGGTGGTAAATGCAAACAGTGTGGTTACTTGTGTGGTGTATCGGGGTACTGTGAAAGTGATTATTGTGTATTGTTCCGGCCACTAGTAAGGAAAGAGGTGTTACAGCGTCCCGGAGGGCTGTGCCCAGGTTAGCTCGACCACTACCAACCCTGACCTCCGGGTGGAGGCATCCATTTCAGAACTCAGGCCCCTTAACCTACTAGCCAAGCAGGCAGGGGTAGTAGCCCTTGGGATAGTGCCACCTAGGGGTTACATATAACTGTATTTCTTATCTTTGGAGGTAGAAGCTGTATGCTCTGGACACAAAATCTACGAAGGATAAACGTATTTGTTTTGGGGGTCATAACGACACTGTTGTTGTGGTGCATTTTCGAATGAACATTTTCCTTGGTGGGACCACCCATAGTCATGTGGGGTGCAGCATCTCTTGGACTATATACTGGACTTTTCTTTTTTATAATAGAATACCCCCTTATCTGAAATCCAGATTGTTTAGACTAAGTATAACTCATACATTGAATGTATTGTTGGCTTGAGATTTGAGATGTCTGACATGAGTGAATCGTATGCAATTTTTATAACTGTAAAACAATAAAATATAATTAAAAAAAAAAAAGCTAATTTGAGTGAGCCATTGTGTGTATCTGTGAGTCTTTGCAGTCCAGAGTTATTCATATGTAAATCAGCCTGTAATTAAGGGCTGGGAGCAGCCATATGTTTTAGGCTCCTGACAGGAAATGATGTCACCCAGGGTCTTGGCCCTCCCTTTACTGTAGGTTAAATAGGAAATTGTTTTATTAACTGTGTTTTAAGGTGTTATTACAGCACTTTCTACATTTATATTACTTGTTTTGTATGTGCATTGAAACTAGTGAGTTATCAACTTTACATTTCAAACTGTTAGTAAAAATAATCCATCTTTTGGGTTGCTTTAACCTCTAGGCTATACTGCCAGCTGACCATTAAAAACTACATATCTCAAGGCTGGCTTTGTGGTGCCAACAGGTATTGGGGCCCCATATCAGGATTTCTAAACCCTGTCTGTGTTCATGCCAGCACAGATTTCCGGGGCTGCCACAGCATCAACTTCTGTATTTTTCCATTCCCTCACTTAGTCTTTTCTCTTACAATTTCAGGTGTGAACTCAGGTGTGCAAGATGCAAATGGAGCTACGTACCTACTGGCCTGGCATCATGGGACCAGCCTTGAAATGTGAATTGTTTATTAGCTGGCAGTACAGCCTAGAGGTCAAAGCAAAGAGCTGTGAAAAAGCTTCGTTCATCCAGCAGAATGGGTTTTGATTTCATCATGCTTCACTTATTTATTGTATCGGAATTACAAACCTTTCCATCACTAAATGGTGGTTTCAGGAGACGCCTCCCCTGATCTCTGAATGGAGGTCCCTGATAACCACCATACAACATAATGAACAGATGTCTTCTGCACTTCAGGATAGAATGGAGGCTTATATCTCATGTTGGACCAGATGGGAACTGATATAGGAACACACACACAGTGAGGGATTGTCCTCCAGTTGGGTTAGATGGATAGGGTTTGGGCCTGGATAGCAACGATTCCGGAGGGAATGAAACTAAGTTGGAAATGGGTATGGTATACCTCCACCTCACAGAGTAAACACCCGCCACCTACCTAATTATGGTAGGGATGACATGCTACTTGCTCTTCTTGAATAGATGAAATAGTTCGTATTGATAATCAAAAGAAAGTTGAAAGGTATTCACAGAACACTATAGAACTGTAATCTTTTTAGCCCTTATTAGATTTCTGTTTATTTATTTTCTTTTTAATAAAGTTCGCTTGTCCTTTTACTATGTTATATGATCGACAAGCTGAAGTTTTTAAATAACTGAAAGTTGTAATATACGTGTGAGCAAAAGTATTGTATGACTTGTATAATTGCATGTATTTCAATACTTTTCTAATAAAGGAAGTATTTAAAAAAAAAAAGGAATTACAAACCTTTGAGTCAGGGACTCATTTACAAAGGCTCCTCGTCATATACAATATAGGACAGGGCAGGAATAAAGACAGTGAGTGGAATAACAGACATCAGTACAAATACATACATTATATATAGAATTGTTACAAGAACAGTGAGAGGAAATCTCCTTTAGCATGAAATAGGCCTATACATAGTTGTAGCTATGCTAGGTGGAGACGTACCCAAAGATACATATACAGAGTAGTAGATAACGATCACTGGGACAGGACCTGAAAGGGGGCTGCGTTAGGTGCAGCTACAGTAATGGGAGTTGACCAGGTAGTTAAGGAGGACAGATTGAAATTGCCCGATTCTGTGTTCGGATGTGATACTAGGAGGGAAGGTGTCAAACCAGGTGCGGGCTCTGTACCGGAAGGACCTTTGAACAAGGGATGTCCTGACCCTGGGTATTAACAGTGTGGTTTTGGTGGAGCTATGGGTGGAGACAGTAGGAAGGGAGGTGCTGCGTATCCTAGATAGACCAGGGGGGTTCAGACCTGAGCGAATGTTTTGGGTGAGTAAACAGGATTGGTATAATAGTCACTCATCAAAGGAGAGGAGGTTTGACATAGCGTGAAGGTGTGCGTGAGCCTGTTAGCCCCCGTGAGTAGCTGACAGGCTTTGTTAATTGAGAGCTTGATTTTGCCCAGAGCGGTGTTGTCTGCTGCACCGTATATCAGAAGTCCATAATTCACTAGAGATAGGACCGAGGAGTCAATGGCGCGTCTTAGTGCCTCTGGTGGGAGACAGGCTCTATGCCGGTATAACAAGCCTATGCGTGTGTTTATGGCTGAGTAGAGGGTGTGGATGTGATCATGAAAGGTGAGGGCAGCGTCAAAGACAATACCAAGGTATGTGTAGGTGGTAACCTGCTCAAGGGGGTGGTGGGAGAGGGACAGAATAGACAGAGCAGAGCCCTTGAATTTGTTCTAGTTGTGGGTGAAGAGCAAGGCTTTTGTTTTTTCAGATTAATTACAAGCCTGCAGTCTAGGAACCACTGTTCGGTCTGAGCAAAGGAGGTTTGTAGTGCATGCTAGAGTTGGACATGGTAAGGGTGGAATGCAAAGAGGACCGTGTCATCCGCGTAAAGGAGTATGTTTTCTTAGGGGGCATCGGGCAGAGTGTTTAGGTATAAGCTAAAAAGTAGCGGCCCAAGAATGGAGCCTTGGGGGACTCCGGAGCGTTCCTGACGGGGGTTTGAGAGGATGTTGTTGATTTTTACGCATTGTGTTCGGGTAGTGAGGTAGTTGGTGACCCAGTTTACTGGGCCAGGGGAGAAACCAAGTTGTGTGAGAGTGCCTAAGAGAAAAGGGTGGCAGACAGTGTTGAAGGCCTTCGACAGGTCAATGAAGACTGCGCCAGCGAGGTGACCTTCGTCCAGGGCAGAGTGGGTAAAGGTGGAGAATTCTAGAAGGGCGGTAGTGGTGCTAAAACTACAGCGAAAGCCATGCTGCTCCATGCAGAGGAGGTTGTGTGCAGTGAAGTAGTCCGTTATTTGGTCTGCAGCTGTTTTTACCAATGCTTTGGATGGCGGGGGAGGGGGATGGAGATTGGCCTGTAATTTCCAGGGGAGGAACGATCACCACCCTTGTGTATAGGGGTGATGACTGCAGTTTTCCAGGCAAGGGGGAACTGGCCTAGGCAGAGGGAGCGGTTGAGAAGGTCAGTGGGGGGGGGTGAGGACAACATCCAGAGTAGAACGGAGAGGACTGAGATCAACAGTGTCGCTGCTGTGTCTGGCACTGTTTAGGGCTTTAAGAAGGTATGGTTTTGCAGCAACTTGTATGCTGTGTGACCAGAGCAAGTCACTTAACCTCCCTGTGCTCCCAAAACACACACACAGGAACAAGCTGTAGCTGTGTGCCTTTCCTGGACAAAGACAATAAAAACAATCTGAGCATGTGTTATGATTCTGAAAATATTATGCTCTTTCTATCCAGATTTGACTTGAAAAGGAAAAAATAGGACACCATTACTTGTTTATTAATTGCAAAAACACATAGCTGGACAACACAGTTAAAACATGCATAACCCAAAATGCATTATTAAAAGAGTATTTTACTTCTTTTGATGAAGTTAAAAGTATAACAGTTTCTTACTGAAATACTTTGGATGGAATCAATCTGGTTGATTCTGCTGCCCATACTCTCCGAGCGTGTCTTACACTCCGCATCTCTGCCAACAGACTGCAACTTTCCAGAATGCCATTCCTACTGTAATGTAAAAAAAGAAAGAAAAACAAGAAACAAAGGGAGACAGGCTGTGTGTGTGAAGTGTGTGTGTGTGTAAGTGTATGCATGTGAAGTGTGTCTGTGTGTTTCTGACAGAAGTGCTGCGCTAACCGAACTGTGCTGAAAGGGAAAAAAAATGATCACCATTAATTAAATAAAATAATATATGGGTGAGTGTAAAAACCAGAATTCTGCACACACCCTCGGTATGGGATGCTTTTATAAACCACTCGGACTTTGCCATCAGAGTTAGTGTAGCATCCCAGACCTCAGGTGTGTGTGTAAACTTTTAGTTACACACCCATATATTATTCTATATTTTAATAATGCAGTTCGGATTACGCTTTTTCTAAACAATGTTGTCCATCCACAGAAACATAGAATCTGATGGCAGATAAGGACCGCTTGGCCCACCTAGTCTGCCCATTTCCCTACCTACTGGATAAGCTGCAGATCCTAGGTAACTAACAGCCTACTTCCTCCTACCTCCCACTAGAATTGCCTTACGTCTGTCACATGCATTCTTGAATCCCCCCACTGTTTTTGACTCTACGACCTCCTTAGGAAGGCTGTTCCATGCATCTACAACCCTCTCTGTGAAGAAATACTTCCTCATATTACTTCTGAACCGTCCCCCTCTAGCTTCAAAGTGTGCCCCCTTGTTCTTGCACATCTCTCTTTTGAAAGTTGCTACCCTCTTGGACTTTGTTGATTCCCTTGAGGTATTTGAAAGTTTCTAACATGACCCCCCTCTCTCTCCTTTCCTCAAGTCTATACATCTTAAGCTCCTTTAGTCTTTCTTCATATGTCTTCTGGTGCAGACCCTGCACCATTTTGGTTGCCCTCTTCTGGACAGCCTCCACCCTGTCTATGTCTTTGCGGAGATGGGATCTCCAGAACTGTACACAGTACTCCAGATGTGGTCTTACCAACTGTCTGTACAGATGGACAACAACTTCCTGTTTTCTACTGGTGATGCCTCTCCCTATGCATCCTGGCATCCCCCAGCCCTCCTTACTGCCTTCTCACATTGCTTGCCCACCTTTAGGTCATCTGATATGACTACCCCCAGGTCCATTTCGGTTGTTGTCAGTATCTCACCCCCATTGTGTACTCTTCCCCTGGGTTTTTGTTTCCCAGGTGCATTACTTTGCACTTCTTTGCGTTGAGTCTAAGCTGCCATACATTTAACCATTCCTCCAACCTTGCCAAGTCCCTTTTCATCCTTTCCACCCCACCTTGCGTATCAACCCTGTTCCAGATCTTTGTGTCATCTGCAAAGAGACATACTTTTCCTTCCAGTCCCTCTGCAACGTCACTTATAAAGACATTAAAAAAGGACCGTCCCTAGTACTGAACCCTGTGGTACCCCACTAGTAACCCCTCTTTCTTCACTGTGGACTCCATTTACTATTACCCTCTGTGTCCTGTTGTCCAGCCAGTGTTTTACCCAGGCTACCACCCAGGGGCCCACCCCCCAGGCTGGCTAATTTGTTTATTAATCTTTTGTGCGGGACTGTGTTAAATGCCTTGCTAAAGTCTAGGCAGACCATGTCTACAGCCCCTCCCTGGTCTACTACTTTGGTCACCCAGTCAAAGAAACCAATTAGATTTGTCTGACATGACCTTCCTGCTGTGAATCCATGCTGCCTTGGGTCCTGTACCCCACTGGCCTCTAGGTACTCAACAATTCTTTCCTTCAAAAGTGATTCCATCCTTTTCCGTACCACTGAGGTGAAACTGACCAGTCTGTAGTTTCCTGCCTCTGTCTTGCTCCCACTTTTGTGAAAGGGAAATCACATCTGCCCTCCTCCAGTCCTCAGGTACCACACCATCCTCCCATGATTTACATCCATGTGTTTTTGCAATTAACAAGTAATGGTGTCCTATTTTTTTTCTTTTCAAGTCAAATCTGGATAGAAAGAGCATAATATTTTCAGAATCACAACACATGCTCAGATTGTTTTTACTGTCTTTGTCCAGGAAAGGAACACAGCTACAGCTTGTTTCTGGGTGTGTTTTGAGAGCACAGGGAGGCTGAGTGATTTACTGTAGTCACACAATATATAAGTAGAGCATGTTAGAATCAAACCCCATTCTGCAGGATGAATGAAGCTTGTTCACAGCTCTTTGCTTTAACCTCTGGTTGTACTGCCAGCTGTTAATCAAAAACTACACAATTCAAGGCTGGCCCCATGATGCCAGGCCAGTAGGTACGTAGCCACATTTGCATCTTGTAAACCTGAGTTCACACCTGAAATTGCAAGAGAAAAAGCTGTAAGTGAGGGAATGAAATAAGACCGAAGTTAGTGCTGTGGCAGACCCCGAAATCTGCACTGACATGAACATAGCCAGGGTTTAAAAATCCTGATACAGTATGGGGCCCCATTACCTGTTGGCACCACAGAGCCAGCCTTGAGATGTGTAGTTTTTTATGATCAGCTGGCAGTATAGCCTAGAGGTTAAAGCAACCCTAAAGATGGATTATTTTTACTAACAGTTTGAAATGTAAGGGTGATATCTCACTAGTTTCAATGCACATACAAAACAATTATTATAAATGTAGAAAGTGCTGTAATAACACCTTAAAACACACTTAATAAAACAGACGATTTCATATTTAACCGACAGTCAATGGAAGGCCAAGATCCTCAGTGACATAATTTCCTGTCAGGAGCCTAAAACATATGGCTGCTCCCAGCCCATAATTACAGACTGATTTACATATGAATAACTCTGGACTGCAAAGACTCTCAGATATATACACTTGCTCACTCAAATTAGCTTTTTATGGTCTTTCAGACATTAAGAAACCCTGATGATGACAGTTATCCTCTAAGAAGTGGTGAGATTAGATCAAGAAACCTTTATTTACTGTTGTCCAGCTGCCTGTACCGATGCATAATGTTTGACTAAATATTAAAACTACACACCAGTGACGGGGTCTTTTCTTCCACAGTGGGTTCATGGCTTGATTCTGAGGTTGTGGAGCAGATCCCTCCTGCCGTATTCTTCTTCTTCTTTGTTACAGCTACTGAGGGTCACGCTGTTCCAGTCTGGCTGTTCACAAATTCAATACATCATTATATTTACATTTGCACAATTTTGTATGTAGGGAGGCAGTTTGGCCACATACCCAGAGCTGTGAATATGGAGACCCGGGTTTGAATCCTACAACCACCACTTACTGTGTGATGCTGAGCACGTCGCTTAGTCTCCCAGTAACCTGTCTCTGTCCTCTTTGAATCTCCCTCTGCATTGAACATGGCAGTAACATTCTTTTTCCCATCCCTGTATTGGATTCTAAAGAACACTGGCATAATCTGTATGAAAGGTGCTTTATATAGGCAAAAACAAATAAAAGGCTGCGATGCCAAAAACACAACCAACAGGAACATATAAGCATGTAACACAAGCAGGATGTGGCTGAAACGAGGATAGTACAGAGCACCCCCTCAAGAAGGATTGCTTTGATGCAAAGCACTGGGCCACTCGGCGCCATTCCTGGCTTCTTCATCAGCTTTATGTGCGAGGGAAGGGATAAAGATCACCGAGGTGCAGGTATACCAAGGTGAAGAAGGTCTGAAGTATTGTGGGTCATCCTGAAGATGGGCTAATGGACCGCTATCCATACCGGGGTACTGTACAAACCTCCAGGACAAGGAGAGAAGATGGACAAGTCTCTAGGGGAGGTCATCATCAGGGTGTTAGAAAAGAGGGAGGTGTTTCTAGTTGGAGATGTCAGTCTGGCAGATGTACTGTAGATTGGAACCTTTCAGCTGCAGTTTCAGCAAGGGCTGTCCTTGGCTCCCCCCTACAAGGAGCTTTTCTTGGGCAGCTAGTAGAAGAACCTACTAGGGATGGGGCAGTGTTGGACTTAGTGTTAACAAACAGGGACAGCACTGCAGACCTCACACTGGGGAGTCCCCTGGTACCAGCGATCACCGTACAGGGACAGCATTGCAGACATCACACTGGGGAGTCCCCTTGGTACCAGAGATCACTGTACAGGGACAGCATTGCAGATATCACACTGGGGAGTCCCCTGGGTACCAGCGATCACCGTACAGGGACAGCATTGCAGACATCACACTGGGGAGTCCCCTGGATACCAGCGATCACCGTACAGGGACAGCATTGCAGATATCACACTGGGGAGTCCCCATGGTACCAGCGATTACCATACAGGGACAGCATTGCAGACATCACACTGGGGATTCCCCTGGGTACCAATGATCACCGTACAGGGACAGCATTGCAGACATCACACTGGGGAGTCCCGTGGGTACCAGTGATCACTGTACAGAGTGGTTCAGCATAAAGAAAGGCACACAAGTGAACCACATGAGGACATGGTTCCTGGACTTCAGGAGGGCAAATTTTAAAGAAATACAAGACTGCCTTAAAAAATGCCTCAAAGGTGGGGGGGATTGCCAGGAAGTTGTAGAGGCGCAGTGGGGGAAGAATAAGGGATGGTATAATTAGGGCAACAAACTTCTGTGTGAAAGAGGTAAGCAAAAGCAGAAGGAAAAGGAGACCAGTATGGTTCTCCAAAGAAGTGGTAAGGCTGGTGATAGAAAAAAGGGTATTATACAATGGGGTCCCAGAATCCATGATTCTAACTGGATGACTGGCACTTTGAAGCCATGGTAAATCCTATGATAACCCACACAAAAAGTGCCAGTCAGCCGCATCTTCAATGAGCACATTAAAAAAAAATGAATCCGATCCCGAAAGTCAAAACATTAGAGCCACCATGTTACAATACTCGCTAAACAGAAACTGACATTGGAAGTCCCTTTAAAAAAAAACAGTGCCGAAGTCATACAACCACCAGTCCTCAAAGCTACTTTAAAACCCAGGAAAAACTTTCTTTTTTTGGAGAGGGGTTAAAATACATCTATTGCAGTTCAATATGCAAAAAAATGTGATGCACCTCCGTAACAGAACACCAGCCAAAGTCAGATCGAAGCTTACAGTTCTTTTCCCTCCTGGCTACACACTGCTCCGTGTCGCTGCTGTTTGTGCTCCCTCCCTCCTGGCTACACACAGCAGCTCCAGCTGCCTGCTCCCTGCTGGACCAACCCTCCACTTTGCCTGGCCTCATATCCATTATGTTTCATCTCAGTAAGCAACAGATCAAAATTTGTTTATTTGAATTGTCCATCCAAGCAGAAAGAGGGAACATTTCTGTCCTGCGGACTACCCTATAATTTTGAAAAGACATAAGTACTGTATTAACCTCAGACTGCTCTCCTACAAAACCCGCTGCAAACCATTCTTGAAGCTACAACTGCCCGGCTGCCATTCACTTAACCTTCCCAAGTGACAGTGACCACCACATCTGGTCTCGCAGTTGGTGAATAGAGCTGATAGCCTGCCTCTTGTTCTCCCAGCCACTCATCTGTGCCGCAGTTCACCTGCAGTCTCTGATTAATAGGGAAAAAAAATTTAAGAAAAAAATATAATAAAAAAAAAAAACACTCATAGAGTACTGTCATAAACATATGCCTGTGTGTGTGTGTGTGGGGAGGGGGGGGGATTCCTAACTATTCTACCAAGCAACAGGGAATTGTTTTTCCTAGCATAACAATAAATTCCATAAAAAATAAAACAGTCAAAAAATGTATTTCTCTTTAACTTTCAGATACCAAAAGTAAAAAGGGACATTGTATAATTGTAATAAACCACTCCAGGGTGTGGGTCATGGTGGGATTTATGGTGTGGTTTACTTGGCCTGCAGCCTCATGACCAAACCACACCAGGCATGGGTAAACCCCACCATAACCCACACCCTGTCATGGTTAATTGCTTAAGCATTCAAGAAGTACAAAGAGACACAGAGGGAGGTGGACAGAGAGGTATATCAGGCCAGGCAGAAGGAAGTGGGTTAGGGTTGTTAAGGGAGAAAAGGCACAGAGGAAAGGACTGCTAAAGGTGTATCTAAAGGAGACAGAACTTTTTCAGATACATTAGCAAGAAGAGAAAAGCAACAGAAGGGATAGTGAGGTTTAGCAGGGTGGAAGGGGAAGAGTGTGCAGAAGGGGACCAAGAAAATGCCGAAATTTTGAACAGGTACTTTTGCTCCAGTCTTCACAGTGGAGGGACAGGCAACCAGGAAGAAGCAAGAATGGGGGATACAAGTCCATTTTCAGAGGAAAGAGTCCTGAGAGGACTTGCTGCCCTCGGTGTGGATAAGGCTATAGGATTGGATGGGATACACCCCAAGGTAATAAAAGAGCTCGAAGAAGTGCTAGCTGTCCCACTGACAATGTTGTTAAACATCTCACTAGAAACAGGAGTGGTTCTGGAGGACTGGAGAAGGCCATATGTGGTCTGTCTACATAGCAGAGGCAGCAAGGAGGATGCTAACAGTTATAGACCAGTCAGCCTAACTTTAGTGGTGGAGAAACTAATGGAAACCCTACTAAAAGAGAGATTGTTTCAGCATCTAGAAACCCAGCGGCCTACAGGACCACAGGCAGCACGGATTCACGGGGGGAAGGTCATGCCAAATGAATCTGCTAGATTTCTTTGACTGCGTGACTACGGAAATAGATCAAGGGAAGGCAGTGGACGTAGCCTATCTGGACTTCAGCAAAGTCTTCAACACCGTGCCGCCACAAGGGCACACTCTGTATAACCACTTTGTGTAACAAGGGCCTTGTTGAGAAGTGGCCTTGATTTATTTGAATCGGCCCTCTGAAACAGTAAAAAAATGACGTTTAAATAATGTTCCTGTACTAGTCTATGGAACGGACCCCCATGTTCTCCATACTTTCACATCTTAAAACGTGCTAGTGTAGGGGTGGTGCTCAGGACCAGGAAACGGAAGGGATTAGGTTCTTGCCTCCACAGAAAAATTCTACCTTTATACACCATTTGATCTGAGGCAGGTAAGAGTCCTTCAGTGCTTTTAAGGTGAGTACCAGAAAACGTGCTCTTTAAGTCGAAGAGGAATAACACCACAAGATACACCTACTAGCACATTAGGGAATGAGACACAGTGTTCCACTGGTCATCTTTGATCCTGTACAACTCGTACATACTGATGTACAATACAGCTGGGAGGACAGAAGCACAGGAAGCTGACTCGCTTTTGGTCATACAGTAAGCCGGTGGCTGTGGTGGGATGTAAACCTGGACTCTTGTTGGTTTTTTCCCCCCTGGGCACTGCGTTGGCACCTTCAGCCATGGCCACCTCCCAGCCCTACTCGAACCTTCTCTCCTGCTTACCTACCTCTTCTTACCCTGAACTTACCCATCTGGGGTGGAATCCACTGGGAGCTACCCTAAACTTCCCAGAAGAAGGCCACACTTCCAGGGAGTGGTGGACAGTCAGATCATTGGGGCCCAAGAGTGTGGACATCATCCTGCAAGTCTGCAGAGTTTTCCACTTTTGTATTCCCTGCCTCATAGGACACTAGCATTGTGGGCTCAGTGACGCGCTTACCTACAGTGTGTGTTGGCATTCGTCAAGCCCGTTTGTGTCCCTTCTTACCTGCACTGCCATCTGTGGTCACCCAGGTGGCAGCATCATAGCGGAGTCTGGCAACCCTCCCTCCCTGAGAAGGCGTCTTCTGGGATGCTTGATCCCCTTCACTGGCCGGCCCTCTGATGGCTCAAGTTCATTTCCGAACCTGGTTCGCTGGCATCGGGATCGGTTGCACTACCGCTGGGCTTTTCACAGTTCAGCACTCTAAGCATCAGACTACAGGCCTTTCCTTTTTGGCAGACAAGCGTTAAGACTCTGGCATACTGGAACCTGGACCAATCTTTCTGCTAGGTGATGGTTGTAATTGTTCTGGTACATGTTTCTCAGCAACGATCCCGCACAATTTAGCAGGGCATTAACTGCAAAGACCTAAATAAAAGAAGGGATGACAAGGGAAGGACCTCCAGACGCAACCTTTATTGCTCCAAAGACACTGAACCTCTTAAATGGATTTTCAAAGTAGGACTGGCTCAGTGATGAGCACAATGCCATTTGACAGACTCGGGTTGGCGTGTGGCCTTAGGTGTCCCTGATGACCAGAGTGGGCCATGCACCTCGTAGAGGTGAGACACGTAGACACTGGGCTTTGGGGGGGTGCATTGAATGTGGTAGGTGCACTAGGCCATCTGTAATTTGCACACTATTCTGGGAAAGGTGAGCAAGTGGCTGCCTTCAAAGCACACCTTGCAACTGTCCCTGGTTTGGACCCCCAAAATGTCTTCTGTACCTCCTAAAATTGATGCTTCTGTCACTGAAGAGTAGGCATTTAAAGAAAAAAAACACTGTCAAACAAGAAAGTAACAGGCTAGTTTTCTTTTAAAAATATTTTTTTATTGTACATTAGCTATTCAAACAGCTTCCTAAGTTAATATCATTTATGAGATGATGTCCCTGATTCTGGTCATCTATCCCGTTTGTGAACCAGGTGGTTGACAGAGATGTCTCACAGCTGACACCAGTGCCACTTGGTAATGGAAGGCAGTACAGCGTAGTGGTTAAGAGCACAGAGCTGCAAACCTGGAGACCTGGGTTTGAATCCCACAGCCATCACGTGAATACTGTGAGACCATAAGCAAATCACTTAACTTCCCTGTGTTCACAGGACGGACCTGGAAACAAGCCTTGGCTTAGTGAGCCCTTCCTGGCCAAAAATTGTAAAATAAAAAAGAAAAAAAAAATAATGGGCCAACTATGGGGTGCACAAATGCCCATGACTTGTTCCCTCCCTCCCGAAGAGCTGAACACCTCACCTATATGAATCTCTCTTCTTCAAAACCACCATTTTGAGTTGTTTTTCCATCGTGTGGGAACTTTGAATGAGGATATACAATTTTTTTTTTTAACAGAGCAAACTTTTATTAGCATATTGAGACACTCTATTTCAGAGTTCATTAAATTCCCGTTCCACCTTATCACAAGGGTGACCTTCCAAAGCTGGGAAAACAGCCGTCAGAGCGTTTCTCTGGATTATCCCCCTCCATCTTTTTTGTCTCACTGTCACGGCTCTCTGTAAATCTTATTAACTTGCAAATTCGGTGCTCTGAGTCGTATCCTTGTTGCTCTCCTCTCCTGGCTGGATCTGAGAGGCAGAGTCTTGCTGACAGCTGCAGTCGGCACACTGTTTCCTTCCTGGACCCACCTCTGTTGCTTGTGACACTGCTGGCTTGCTCTGCAACAAACGAGAGAGAGAGAGAGAGAGAGAGAGAAGTGCACGTTATCCCTTGAGACTTACAAGTCAGTTACTGATTCTCACATCAAACTGACTTCCGTTCTTTTTTTCTAATATTTTTTTTTTTTCACTATCAGTTTCTGCTCCTCCGTCCCCTGTTCCCAGCACCCCCCCCCCCAGACCTGTCACAGACCTTCTCAAAGGCTTACTGGTTACCCGTCACTTACCCAGGACCACACATGGTGGTGGGCGTCTTGCCATGTTGGTCGTGCGGTGTCAGCCGGCTAGGCTGGAGCATTTGCCACCGATTTTCACCCAGGGCACTGGTGTGGAACGATGAGTGTACATGTTTGCCAGTATCTGTTCACAGCCTTCCCCTTCAGGTTATTTTCAAGCGCTACCACCTCACCTCTGCTTGGTGGCAGTCTTGCAGTGAGATGCAGAAACCCTTCACTCCGAGGGAGGACAGTTGTCCCTGAAATGCTTGATCCTCCCTCCCCCAGCGACCCAAACTCATTCCCAAATCCAGGTCACCTGTGTTGCGAGTGGTATCCTTACTGCTGCGTGGATGGTCCAGTGTTTTAATTATTCTTTTTTTTTTTTCCCTCCTCCCTCCCTAGCTGGTCCTCCTTCCCGCTGAACATCCCAGCCCTGTCACCCTGGCCTCTACTAGGACTTTTCTCTCCCTTTTCCACCATGGCTTGCTGTCCATGTCAGGGTGGTGGGGAGTCCCTCGACTCGCCGAAGTCTGGATCCAAAGTTGGGGGGAGCCTGAGTCACTGAGCGTGGGGCCTGCGGAGGTCAGCTGTCATCCTGCCAGCCGGAGTGTTTTCCCGGTCTTCAGTTCCCCCCAGTCTGCTACTCTGCCCTTCCTGACAGGGATGCCGGAGTTTGTCCTTGTCATGAATGTGTGGTGGCAAGTTTGTGTGATATACAGCACGTCATGTTACTTCCTTACCATTGCCCTACCACCCACACACCTGTGGTGGCAATGCTGCAACTGGACGCAGCACCTCCACCCGGAGAAGGAGAGCATCCTGCTCCAGCCCCCGCCCCCAATGATCCAGACTTGTTCCCAAACCCAGATCACCGGCACTGCAAGCGATAACTAATGCTGCACCGATGGGCCGGCCAAATGTTTTCATTATTCTTTTCCCAATTTTGTCCCCTTGGGTTCCTGTCCCAATCCCCCACTATGCTGCAAGGGCGAGGTCATACTAATCAGTGCTTATCTTAGGCTGGCAGCTCGCACAATCTAATCATCAGTGATGAGGGGTGGAGGTGCCTAGGGCTGCTACTGCGTTGTGGAAACACACAGCCCTTACTGGACATGGGGGAAGCCCTGACTTACCTGCCTGCCCAGTAACCTCCCACTTTCAAGTCCTTCACATGCTGTCGCATCCATGGTGGCAACACTACAGGATTAGGCTGGCTCTGGCTGATGTCTCTTCTTAACTGAGGTGGCGGAACTGGGGACAAGTGATCTAGCCCATGGTGACAAGAAGCATGCCACAGTGCCTCCCTAATTTTCTGGTACAATAGGAACACCTGACTTAGCTGATGCAGACACACACCCTCAGCACCCCTGGCCCCTTCCCCATCACCTAGAAAAATAGGTAAAACTTCCCAAGCTGACCAAGCGGCATGCTTGTACTTCGCCTTTTTCCTTTCCTTTTTTTTAACTTTAAAAACCATTTTATTGAAGAAACTTCAACAGTCTTTACAGTACACGCACAATGGAAAAGCCCTTACTACTACAAGTAGCCAAAATCTATGAAAAGTTCTATCCTATAAAAAACCCTTTTTTTGTCCAATTAATTCTATTGTTTATTTTACAGATCCAGTGTCCCAATCAGGGCCCCTAGATCCAATGCTTTGCAAGAATCTGGGGTGCGATGATGGAGAGGTCGAAGTACTGTATCTCGCTCCGTCTTGTGACCATCTGTTGGGTGCTGATCTTTGGGGGGGGTTCCAATTGGATAGGCTAAAGGCTTTCAATACAGTGTGCATACTGAATAAACCTTTTCCATATAAACTATTTTACTGGGTCTATGTCTCATTTCTTAGGACTTTTATAGTTCATTAAAAAAAAAAAACTTTAAGCAAGGTGGTAACAGCCAGACCATTAAAAATAACAAAAGAGAACTGTATACATGAACAGCCAGCATTATGTCTATACAACAAAAATAAATAAATAAAAAAAGAACTGAAATAGTAGATCTGTCTAGGAATGAAGAAGTAAGACCAGGATCACCAGCCCCGGGGTAAGTCTACTTAGGTATGCCTTCTCCTGAATTCAAGTTCTGAGCAACTGCTCCAAGACAGGAGTCCCCTCCCTTCTTTCTATATGATCAAAAAAAGGCAGCCACCTGGTGTTGAACTTATCTGTAGACAGCCTCAAGTGGGCCATAACTGCCTCCATCTCCCTGATGTGTTTAATGTTCCCATACTAGGTGCCAACTGGGGGGGATTTATCTGTCAACCAATTTTGGGTGAGCGCCTTCAGCGCTGCTGCAATTAAGATATAGAAAAGGTATTTCCCTATCGAGGTTTTGACCTCCTTTGGGGGAGAGCCCAGGACCATATTTTCAAATTCTAGTGGAATTGAGAGAGAGAAGATCTAAGAGACCTCTTGGGCTATTGTGTTCCAGAAGAGGGTAATTTTAGAGCACACCAAAAAAATATGGTAATGAGTTCCGGTTTGTCCACATTTCCTCCAGCATTTGTTGGAAGCATGATATAACGGCATAGTGAAATGAGATGGTGGGGGTTCTGAAAAAGCGAATGTTAATTTTCCATCTAAATGTAACCCCCCTGCAAATGGGGGTTCATAAAAGACTTCCAGGAGCTTGCTTGAATGCTCCAAGCCTGAATGGTGTTTGGCATTTAAGCCATTTATCAGTGAGTGTTTTTAGAACCTCTGGTACTGTCTCTTTAAGAGCTGTCTGCTTGCAGACATAATTAATTGTATGGGGGACTGTGTGCTTCTCTGAGTACCACTCGAGCTGCTGCCAATTCACTTCATTTTGCAGTCACTAAGTGCAAAGGAACCTATCTGAAAGATGTAACTGTTTACCAGAAATTATTTAGAGTAATAATGAAAGTACAGTTTGTCTAACCTGCTTTCTTTGCAGTCAGAACTGTGTCTGCTAGTTCCCATTCTAGTTTTGAACTGCTGAACTGGACCAATCAGTGTGGGTAAGCTAGCTCTAAAATGGTGCCTTGGACCGAATCAGAACTTGGACTCATAATCTGAGCCAGCCACAAGAGGATTGTATGGGCAGTGACTCTGGGAGATGTAGTTTAGACTTCAGTGCCTTTTGGACCAACAGTAGCAGTCTATTGTGAGTGACAGCCAATCCAGTCAAGAACTGGGAGGAACTCAAAGGAAGTGCCAGTTTTTGTCGGTTGGAGTTCAGTTGAGCTTTGGCAGTGAAGAAGGAAGGAGCCCTGTGCTTTTCAGTGTGCAGTTTTAGTCAAAAAGCGTGTGTAAGGCCCAGAGTTCCGGTCTGCAGCTTGTGTAACAGCTTGTTAGGACTGAATCCGTCCTGTGAAAAGAATCAAAGGATCTCTGAAGGTAGAAACCAGGCTCACCCTGTAGAAGACTGGAAGAATTGCTGAAAATTGCACTCGGTCTGTCAGGAACTGAATCTGCTGTGTGTTCTCCGGGTATTGTGCAGTAATTGCGATCGGGATACAGATGCAGCCTGCCTGGTATAGTACTTTCTTTTTATATGGATGTGGAAGAGGTTTGTGTACCTCAAGTGAGCCCTGCTGACATTGAAGGACCCTATCTTATTTGGAGGTCGTGAGTACTAATTCAGGGTTGCTCCCTGTTGAATTGCCACATTAAATCCAAATGGAATTACTGTACTGCTGACTGTTTAATTCTCCTTTTCTCTGTGTGAAAGGGCCCCTACCAGCTGCCACGGTTTGGACTAGCCACTAGGGCTTGGGTACCCAGGGACAGTAACTGATAGGGATAGGCCTGTGCACAGAGCCATAGATGAATTATTAGAGTGATAAGCTAATTAACCTGATTTCCCCTGTCCTTGTTATATCCCCTAAATAAATCAGAGCTGCTTGTTTCAGCAAAGTTATACTACCTGAGGTATTTGTCTATGTTAAAGTACTGTACTGTGATTGTTGCACTGTATCTCATTTCACAGGAGGTCCCAGTGCGGAACCAGACCTGGGGGTAAGTGTATACTGTGAAGGTAATTCTGATATATTGTGTGGGCCACTAGTGGGAAGAAAGGGGTTGCAGTGTCCCAGAGGGCTGTGACCAAGTTAGTTTAACTATTGCAAACCCTGACCTCTGGGTGGAGGCACCGCCATTGGATCCAGGCCCCTCAACCTGTTAGTAGCAAATCAGGCAGGGGTAGTAGCCCTGGGATGCGCCATCTGGGGTTACATCTTGGAGGCTCACCGCTGGGATTGTGTGTCCTCTAGTGGCCATATTCTGAACCACTGTTAAGAAAAAATGGGTACCCGACAGAAGTGGCTGTGCACCGGCTGGTGGAGTGGTGTACTGGGGAGGAGATCGACCCCCAAAATGCTATGCTTATCCTGGACATCCCCTGGGTATCATCTCGGACACTGTGCAGGAGTACTTTCCAAGGTGGAAGGTTTACAAAACCCTGTGGTGGTGGGTCGGCATGCTAATCTGCTCACCCACACTTTCCTGGCCTAGTAGAGTTTAAGGATCCCATAGATAGCTCAAAGTGCCACAGACCATTACCCCAGAGGAGCCCTCACTGCTTGGAGAGTGATAACTAAGGACAGTAAAGACCCGGGGAATCAGCCCCACCACTATCTGAAACTTTGAGGAGAAATTTGCTGAATAGTTTGCTGGGAGAGGGAAAACTGTGGAGGACTTGAAGAAACTATTCTTGCCACCTGGGAGTGTTCCTCCCCAACACCCTCTCCTGCCAGTGCCCGTAATGGTGGCTGAACCAATGCAGACTCCTATTTCTGCACCTGCCATTAGTCACGACTCTTACGAAGGTTGAGGATCTTCTCTGGCACCTCCCACCCCCAAGGGAGGATGACTGGGAAGACCTGGATGAACTATATTTGCCCCAAGTGCTAGAATGGCCCAGTCTCGGGAGGTGGCGAAGAGGGTTGAGTGAGAGCCTCGAGGTCCTGCCTGGCTACCATCCGTGCTAAGCAGGCCAGTAACCCTGGCGACTGCACAGGCCTATCTTGAGGCCTTGGAGAATGTATAGGCCCAGATTCTGATGAGGACCTATGGTGGAAGTAAGAGATGCACAACAGTACCAAGGAGTTGTTGTCTGTGTATGTATCTCGGCTGGAAAATTGTTGCAAGAATGCCTCAGAAAAGGTAGTTTGCCAGCGATTGAACTGGACGAACCAGGCTGGACAGGATCCTTAAGTCTGCCCCCTTCTCAGAACTGCTGTTGCTTCAGTTACGCCTGGCAAATCGACTGGAATCCCCACCCTCCTATGATGAGTTAATGAGAGACATTCGAGGGGTTGAGAAAAGGCGACCTCGGGAGGGACCTGCACTAATAGCTGCGGCTACGACCCGAGTGACTGAGGGTGACCCATCAAGTGAAGTTCAGGGGCAGAGGTTGGCAGTCAATGAGTGCTCTGACAAGGAAAAGATATGTCACAATGGGCGAACTGTTGAGAGAGATCAGGAATTCAAAAACAGTCCTTTATGAGCCACGCCTGCAAGTACGACCCCTGACCTATATCGACTGCATCTGCTATGGGGGTGGGGTCCCACCCATGTATCTCCTACTGATAACAGCTCGAACTCGATTCCTTGACCATGGAAGTGGAGAAACTGACAAGATGTCTCCAAATGCTTATCACGCCGCAGACAGAGATGGCACCAAGGTTTCCAGTTAGTAATACCCCGCCCTGGCTCCCAGTGTGGCGCCTCGCCAGCTCAAACTCAAAAAGTATGTTTTGCTATAATTGTGGGAAAGATGGGCACATGAGGGAATGCCAGTCCCCAAAAGACACTGACAAAGTTGCATATAGGCTACAAGGAGAGCTTGGAGAAGAAATCAGTGGTTAAGAGGTGCGACATGATCCCAGTGAGGGCACCAAAATGCTAATTCACGTCCTTTTGTGGCAAGGTCAGTTGCCCAGGCCCCCCTACCGCCTCTCCAGACTGGTCCAGAATAGTGGGTCCCTCCATGGAGACCACTGTAAAGGTGAAGCAGTGTCTACAAAAGCTATATTAGACAGTGGCTCCCAAGTGACAATTATGTTCCAAGATTGGTATCAAAGCATTTGTCAGGCGTACCCTTACAACCATTAGAAGGACTGCATGTATGGGGGTTAAGTGAGAAGGCCTACCCTATTCGGGTATATCCGAATTTGGCTGTCTTTCCCCACCTCCGTGGCTGGGTGGCGAACAAGTAGAGACCCTAGCCTTAGTGTGTCCCCCACTGGACTGTATGATGGTGTCCTTTGTTGATTGGAACAAATGCTCATATGTTCGGAAGGCTGGCACAGTTGTGTTATGAAAACAGGGTCAAAGACTAGTAGAGCTTTAAGAGTTCGGCTTTAATTAAGAAGGCCTATGAGGCACAGAGAGATGCTGAAAAACAGAACCAGAGGAACCGGTCGGAATTGTATGGAAGAAGGATCCTGAGTCTCTGATCCTGGCCCAAATGCCCAGTGTACCTTACAGGAGAGGTCCGTATCAGAAAGGATGTTAAGAATAAAATATTAATGTTGGATGCACCAGGCGATGGAAAATTGCCAGAGGGACTGCTGGTCAAGCCTAGTATTTTGCCTGCTAGAGCCCATGCTTATGCCAGAAGGGTAATGGTCCAAGTTCATAATGTGTCTGAAAGAGACATTCGAGTAAACAGAGGTTGCATCCTGGCTAATGTGCATTGTGCAGACACTGCAGTGCTACCCAGCAGCAAGAGTTCAAGGAAGAATGACAGAGTAGCATACAGACTTGTTTGATTTGCGACTCCCGCTGCCAGCTGAATGGAAAGTGAAGATCAGTGAGAAGCTTGCCCAGAGAGACCAGGTGTTTTCTTTAAAGGAATGGGATGTAGGATGCGTGAAGGAGCTGAGCACAATATCCGGCTGCATGACGGAAGACCATTTCGTGAGAGGTCTCGGCGCCTGGCACCTGCTGACATAGATGATGTGAGCGGCATCTGCAAGAGATGTTAGCTGCTGGTGTAATACAAGAATCCAGAAGCCCTTATGCTTCCCCATTGTGGTAGTGAGGAAAAGAATGGAACAGTAAGGATGTGTGTGGATTATCGCACTTTAAACGCGGACTATCCTGATCAGTACACAATGCCCGCATTCAGGATGCTTTGGACTGCCTAAACGGGAGCAAGTGGTTCTCTGTGCTGGATCTCGCAGTGGGTACTATCAGATCCCGATGGCCCCAGAGGACCGTGAAAAGACAGCCTTTATCTGTCCGCTTGGCTTCTATGAATTCATGAGGATGCCTCAAGGGATTTCAGGTGCCCCAGCCACTTTTCAACGATTGATGGAGCGTGCAGTGGGGGACATGAACTTACTAGAGTGCCTGGTATACCTAGATGATGTTATTGTGTTTGGCAGCTCACTGGAGGAACATGAGGCAGATTATTTAAGGTATTGGACCGACTGGAGGACTTTGGCCTTAAACTGTCCATTGATAAGTGTCAATTTTTCAAACATCAGTAAAGTATGTGGGACATAGTATCCACCGAGGAATAGAGACCGACCCAAGTAAAGTTGAGGCCTTGACCACCTGGCCACAGCCAAAAATCTAAAAAGAACTGCAAAGATTCCTGGGATTCTGTGGTTATTATCGGCGCTTTATCAAGGACTATTCAAAGTGAAGCCCTTACTTAACCTTACTCAAGGGTATCCCCAACCCACAAAAATACCAAAAGTCAGCGTCCTCAAGACTGAAAGAGTGTATTTTCATCCGAGTGAAGTATTTGGGGCCCGCTGGACTCCTGATTGTGAGACTGCTTTTCATGAGATCATATATCAACACCCATGCTCCAGTGCTGGCCTATGCCGATCCAAGAAAACCTTCGTCCTGCACACTGATGCTAGCTTGCAAGGGTTGGGGGCTGTGTTGTACCAAGAGCACGAGAATGGCCTGAGACCAGTGGCCTTTGCCAGTAGAAGCCTGACCCCATCCGAAAAGAACTATCCTGTGCATAAGTTAGAGTTCCTAGCTTTGAAGTGGGCTATTGTTGACCAATTCCATGAGTACTTGTATGGGGCTAAAATACTAGTAAAACTGACAATAATCCTTTGACCTATGTGCAGACCTCAGCTAAGTTGGATGCCACTGGCCATAGGTGGCTTTCTGCATTATCTACATATGACTATGCTCTCGAATACCGAGCAGGTCTGAACCACATAGATGCTGATGCTCTCTCCGGAGGCCTGTTCCCCAGAATGATTGGGTCCGATTGGCAGAACCTGACATTCGGGCACTCCCGAAGTTTGACAGGGAGGAACAAATGTCCACGGACGCAGTGGACTGCATGGTGGATTGCTTGGAAGCCTCTGAGAATTGCATACCTGCTGCTTATTGCCACTTTTCTGCAATAGACATTGGTGCACTGCCTCAGCTGGACAATGACAGTATTCGGCGGGCTCAATCCGCGATCCCATGATCAAAGCAGCTTTAGAAGCCCTCTATGCAGGAAAAGATGTGTCCAAATTCGCTCCACTGATTTGAGAACTGCACTGTTATACAAAGAAGGTCCTAAGTTGAAACTGATCAATAAACTGTTATACAGAGAAACAGTAGACAGAGGGGACAAGTAGACAAACAACAACTAGTGCTGCCCACTGCCTTCGAGACTCAGTACTGAGGTCCTTGCACAACCACATGGGCACCTTGGTATAGACAGAACACTTGACTTGGTGAGATCCAGATTCTATTGGCCTAAGATGGGGCTGATGTGGAGCAACACATTCGAACTTGTAGTCGCTGCTTACAGAGGAAAGCTTTGCCCCAGAGGGCTGCCCCCTTGTTAACATCACCACCAGTGCACCCATGGAGCTGGTCTGTATTGATTTTCTAAGTTTGGAGTCAGATCAAAGAAATATCAGTAATGTGCTGGTGGTCACTGACCATTTCACGAGATATGCCCAAGCTTTCCCACCAAAGACCAGAAAGCATCCACTGTGGCCAAAGTACTTGTAGAAAACTTTTTGTTCACTATGGGGCTCCACAAAGAATCCATTCTGATCAAGGAGAGACTTTGAGAGTCGTCTGATCAAAGAGATGCTTTCTCTGTGGGAGTGCGAAAGTCCAGAACCACTCCTTACCACCCCAGGGCAGCCTGAGCGTTTCAACGCACTTTGCTAGATATGCTAGGCACCCTGCACCCAAAGGACAAGCCTAGATGGAGCCAACAAATTAGCACCCTGGTACATGCTTATAACTGCACCAAAAGTGATGCCACTGGATTCTCCCCTACCGCCTGATGTTTGGAAGAAGCTCGACTACCAGTAGATGTGTGTTTGGGGTCTCTCCTGATGGGGTTCAGGCTGACAACTATTTACAGTATGTGCAAAAGTTAAAGGCCCAGCTAACTCATGCGTACCAACTGGCTCAAACCATGGCTGCCAAAAGAAATCTGGCCAACAAAGAAAGGTATGATAAAAGGTGAAAGCACAGGAACTCCAGGAGGGAGATCGGGTATTGCTAAGAAATCTGGGATTGCATGGCAAGCACAAGATTGCTGACAGATAGCACCATCTCCCTCACATTGTAGTGGGCAAACTAGATGATCTGCCAGTGTACAAAGTAAGGCCTGAGAATAATTCAAAGATGTAAAAACAATGCATAGAAATCATTTACTGCCCATTGGACAAATCTTAATTGAGTCTGAGCCCTAGAAGATGCCCCTCTGGACCAGTGACTAGAGCTGCTGCTAAGAAAAGATCAAGAAAGTCTGCACCTACAGAAGCAAAGTTAAAGTGTTCCCTCCACAAGTCCCAGTTGAGCATGACTGTCAGTCCATATCGGAAGAAAGTGAGAGTGACTTTGAATACTATCCTTCTTACGAACTGAGTCAATTGTTTGAGGGCAATCCCTAGTCAATACTGGAGACAAAGCTGGGCCTTCTGGACTGTTTAAGCCCCAGCTTCATCCCTGGAGCCAATGCTCCCAGAAAGTGAAGTGCAAAGCATCAGATCAGATGAAATGGAATCATTGTGCATGGTTGAACTGTTTGAGCTTTCAGGGGAGAAATGATAGATTGGGGCAGACTGGTGATACACCGAACAAGAAGAGTATTTTGAGTGCCCTGACAGTCCACTGCCAGTGTCCGAAAGCTCTCCATGCGAGCCAAATGTTGTGGACTCAGAAACTGTAACTCCTGGAGCTGAAAGTGCCCAAGTTCTAGCCTCTCTACCCCATGGAGACTCCCTGACAAGTGTGGACAATGCTGAAAATGAGGCTCAGAGTGCAGAGACTGTAACAGTTCCCCTAGAAAGACTGGCCGAGCTGTAAAGCCTGTGGTGCACCTCAGTTATGATTCCCTTGGGAGGCCTGTGGATTTGCCTCTCAATGTTGTCCATAAAGGAGTGTATGTGTCCCGAGCTCACTGCCCAAACTGAGCATCAGTGCTAACTCCAAGTTACTGTGTTGCCTTCTATATGGTGCCTTGCCCCATCCAGCCCCAAGGTAACTGATAGGAAGGGCCCTCTTCAGGTTTCATGTACAAGAGGTAATAACTTGAGTTATGGTACAATGTGTATAATACTGTGTAAAGAGTGACGTACTGCAATGTTTCAGAAATGTGTTCTTGGTAAAATGATATATTGACTGATGATTACATGTGCGAGCCTAATGCAAATGTATATGGTTGCAGTTAAAACTTATGGTACTTGCTTGACGCGGACGCTCAAGCTTTCCCAGGCCAGGAAGGGTGTGTAACCCCCTGCAAATGGGGGTTCATAAAAGACTTCCAGGAGCTTGCTTGAATGCTCCAAGCCTGAATGGTGTTTGGCATTTAAGCCATTTATCAGTGAGTGTTTTTAGAACCTCTGGTACTGTCTCTTTAAGAGCTGTCTGCTTGCAGACATAATTAGTTTGTATGGGGACTGTGCTCTCTGAGTACCACTCGAGCTGCTGCCAATTCACTTCATTTTGCAGTCACTAGGAGTGCAAAGGGAACCTATCTGAAAGATGTAACTGTTTACCAGAAATTATTTAGAGTAATAATGAAATTACAGTTTGTCTAACCTGCTTTCTTTGCAGTCAGAACTGTGTCTGCTAGTTCCCCATTCTAGTTTTGAACTGCTGAACTGGACCAATCAGTGTGGGGTAAGCTAGCTCTAAAATGGTGCCTTGGACGAATCAGAACTTGGACTCATAATCTGAGCCAGCCACAAGAGGATTGTATGGGCAGTGACTCTGGGAGATGTAGTTTAGACTTCAGTGCCTTTTTGGACCAACAGCAGCAGTCTATTGTGAGTGACAGCCAATCCAGTCAAGAACTGGGAGGAACTCAAAGGAAGTGCCCGGTTTTTGTCGGTTGGAGTTCAGTTGAGCTTTGGCAGTGAAGAAGGAAGGAGCCCTGTGCTTTTTCAGTGTGCAGTTTTAGTCAAAAAACGTGTGTAAGGCCCAGAGTTCCGGTCTGCAGCTTGTGTAACAGCTTGTTAGGACTGAATCCGTCCTGTGAAAAGAATCAAAGGATCTCTGAAGAGTAGAAACCAGGCTCACCCTGTAGAAGACTGGAAGAATTGCTGAAAATTGCTATTCGGTCTGTCAGGAACTGAATCTGCTGTGTGTTCTCCGGGTATTGTGCAGTAATTGCGATCGGGATACAGATGCAGCCTGCCTGGTATAGTACTTTCTTTTATATGGATGTGAAGAGGTTTGTGTACCTCAAGTGAGCCCTGCTGACATTGAAGGACCCTATCTTATTTGGAGGTCGTGAGTACTAATTCAGGGTTGCTCCCTGTTGAATTGCCACATTAAATCCAAATGGAATTACTGTACTGCTGACTGTTTAATTCTCCTTTTCTCTGTGTGAAAGGGCCCTACCAGCTGCCACGGTTTGGACTAGCCACTAGGGCTTGGGTACCCAGGGACAGTAACTGATAGGGATAGGCCGTGCACAGAGCCATAGAATAGATTATTAGGTGATAAGCTAATTAACCTGATTTCCCCTGTCCTTGTTATATCCCTAAATAAATCAGAGCTGCTTGTTTCAGTAAAGTTATACTGCCTGAGGTATTTGTCTATGTTAAAGTACTGTACTGTGATTGTTGCACTGTATCTCATTTCACAGGAGGTCCCAGTGCGGAACCAGACCTGGGGTAAGTGTATACTGTGAAGGTAATTCTGATATATTGTGTGGGCCACTAGTGGGAAGAAAGGGGTTGCAGTGTCCCAGAGGGCTGTGACCAAGTTAGTTTAACTATTGCAAACCCTGACCTCTGGGTGGAGGCACCCGCCATTGGATCCAGGCCCCTCAACCTGTTAGTGGCAAATCAGGCAGGGGTAGTAGCCCCTGGGATAGCGCCATCTAGGGGTTACATAAATTCTCTCCAGGAAGGGGAATTAGTGGTCTTGTGTATGCCTAACCAGATGTATTGCCAGTTTTTCTCTGTGATGTTTAGATTTGCTTCACATTCCCATTTGCGTTCTATTCTCTATACTGCCAACACCCCTCTGTTCTCTATTAATGCTTTATATATTTGTGATATTTAAGATCTGGTGTCTCCCACGACACTTCTCTGGTGGGTTAACAAGGTGGGGGTCATTGGACCTTGCGTTAAGTCTGTCAAACCAATATCAATGGTGATGTAGTGCGCACACTGGTGATATCTGAAGGCATCTGTGTTAGGTAATCTAAATTCTACCTGCATCTGTGAAAAAGACTTTAGGCAGTTCTTCTCCACAAACTGCCGGGGTTATCTAAGCCCGTTAGTTACCCATCTGAAGAAGCAATGGTCTCCAGATTGAGCTGGGAACCCTGAGAGGTAGGCAAGTGGTAGATACTCCCATACCGGATGAACTATTTCCCAGTCTTGTCTGGCTTCCAGCCACTTTGAGATTGTGTGCCGTGTAAGCTTGTTTTCTGTGTTTTTTAGGTCACTCGGCTGGACCAGCCATGGTAGGATGTTAAGTGGGGTTAATCCACATTCCCGTTCCTCTATCTCCAGCCACCCATGTTTCCTCCCCGGCCTCAACATTTTGATGACTGGCAAAATTTGGGCAGCTAAATAATATTTTGGAAAATCCGGGAGTCCCATCCCTGCTTTGGATTTCTCCTCTGTCAAAATTTCCCAGCGAACTCTCGGGCGTTTGCCTAACCAAATGAAGTCAGAGAGTTTTTTTCTGAGGTCTTTCCAGTCCTTTTGGGGGATTTGAAGGGGGAGGTTTGTAAATAAGAAGAGGAATCGTGGCAGAATATTCATTTTAATTGTTTCTAATCTGTTTGTGAATGTTAGAGGGAGCTGTGTCCATCTGTTCAAATCTGCTTTTATATGTTGCCCCAGCACCTCATAGTTGTGTTTATACAAAACAGCTGGTTGTGTAGGGATCTGTATTCCTAAATATCTTAATTTGTGTTCCACCCACTTGAATGGTACCTTCATCCTCAGGTCTGAGTTGGGATCACCCCCTATTTGTAACACTTCAGATTTTGTAGAGTTAACTTTAAAGCCGGAAATGTCACCAAAGTTCTTTAGGAGTGCTAACAAATGCGGAAGAGCTGACACTGGGTTACCCAAATATATCAAGGTATCATCCGCGTAGAGGGATATCTTGTGGGATGTTTTTTGAATTTCTATTCCCACAATTTTGTCATGTTGCCTAATGGCTTGAGCCAAGGGTTCCATGCTAGTTGCAAAGAGCAGTGGAGATAAAGGACAACCCTGTTGTGTCCCTCTTGTGATGTAAAAGGGGGGGTCGAGATGGTACCATTCACTCGCACTCTTGCCCGAGGACTCCGTAACACATTTTAATCCATTTCAAGAAGTTTCCCTCAAATCCCATCTTGTGTAGTACCTCAAAGAGGTATGTCCAACTGAGCCTATCGAAGGCTTTTTCCATGTCCAAGAAGATGGAAGCTGGATGGGGGGGGGGGATTCAGGGGAGAAAGGAGGAGGTGCTACTTCACTGAGATGGTGGTGGAGCCATGGAATGCGCTGCCCAGGGGGCTGGTGGAGGCAGAAACTGTGGAGGGGTTCAAGAGGGGGTGGGACAGGTACAGAGGATGGGTTCTGGAAGCAAAAACCAGTGCAGCGTGAATATCCGGGACTGGGAAGGGAGAAGCCACAGAGGGAGAGGGAGGCAGCAAGGTCAGCTCCCAGGGTGGGGGCTGACCAAACCAGTAGACACGAAAGACTGTTAGGCCTATTCTGCTGACATTTTAGTATGTTAGTAAGACGGCCAAGGCTGGGTTCTGAAGGGGCTTGTTAGTTTGCACAATGTTTAACAGCCTTCTAATACTGTCGCTCATATGGCGATGCAGAATGAAACCCGTTTGATCTGGGTGAATTAATAACTCAATGTGCTTTTGCAACTGGATTGATAGAATTTTTGTGAAGATTTTTTGGTCCTGGTTAAGGAGAGCAATTGGCTGGAAAGATTTGCATTTTGTTGCGTCTTTTCCAGGTTTAGGTATGACCGTTATTATGGAATGGGACCAACTTTCAGGGATTCTGCCCTCTTCTAAGCAAGAATTAAAAACTTCCGTCAGAAGGGGGGCCACTGATGTGGCCAGCTCTTTAAAAAATTCCCCACTAAACCCATCAGGCCCGGGAGTCTTCCCAGATGGTAGCTGGTGGATAACCCCCAGGGTTTCCTCCACCGTAATGGGATGGTTCAATTCTGCCTTCGCTTCTTCTGATATTCTGGGTAATTTAAGGGGGATCTAAAAAGGTTTGTATGTTGTCCCAAGTATTCCCTATGTCTTTATCTTCCAAATATAGATTCTGATAATATTTTTGGAATTGAAGGGCTATTTCTTTGGGGGATGTCCATTTTTTCCCCTGGGGTCCTCTTTCCTGAATATATGGGACATGTCTGTCCGCCTGCGCTTTTCGTAAATGAAATGCCAGTAGTCGTGATGCCTTACCCCCCACTTCATGATATTTCCGATTTGCAAATTGCAACTGTCCCTCAGCCCTATTGTTTTCAAACTCCTGTAGGTCCTTTTTGACCTTATTTAGCTTGCCCTGAACTTGTTTATCGTGGGGATTCAGTTTATGACGCTTCTCCAAGTCTGTTAATTCCTGCATCATTCTGTTATGTGTTAACTGTAATAGGTTTTTTTTTAGCCGCTGCATAACTGATAACCCCCCGAGGACTGCTTGAGTGTGTCCCATTTAAGCAAAGGTGAGTGATCAGTTGGTTGTTGGATTATGGAAAAGTCAGTGATTTGTTGTTTCAATATGGTAATGAAGGCTTTATTATATAGCAGGGAGACATTAAGTCTCCACAGAGTCTGCCTGTCCTGGGGTGGGAGGGTGAGGTGAATCGAAATTGGATAGTGGTCGGACAGGGTAATGTTATGTATGTACGATTTAGTGATTGAGTGAAGGGTGGTTGCATGGGTGAAAAATAAATCTATGCAGGACTAAGATTGCTGTGCATTTGAGTAGAACTTGTAGTCCTTTTCTTTTGGGTGTTGGGCTTGCCAAATGTCGATCAACCCCATTTCCCTAGTCAAGGCTGCCAAGGCTCGGGAAGCCCCTCCATTTGTGGAGATCACCCCTGAAGAGCGATCTCTCTGAGGGTGTAGAGCAGTATTAAAGTCTTCCCCCCAGTAGGAGCAGTCTCGGCGGGAGCTCTGCTATTTTCTTAAAAAGAGAATCAAAAAAAATTTCTTGTTGGGAATTAGATGCATACATGTTGATAAAGTGGAGTAGTCTGCCTTGGGAACGGGCCGACACCCTGACAAACCAGCCTTGCAAGCCCTCTTCTGAGGACTCTATGGCTAAATTTAATCCTCTGCGCCACAAAATTGCTACCCCAGCCCTTTTGGAATTAGAATGGGAGGCTGAAACAACCTGGTCTACCCACGCTCTGCGTAATTTTAAATGCTTTTGTGGGGAAAGATGTGTCTCTTGAAGTAGACTCACATCTTCCCCTAATTTTTTAAGCTCTTGCAACAACCTGGTTCGCTTAATGGGAGAATAAATTCCTTTCACATTATAAGAATAAACTTTTAACGTAGCCATTTTAATCTTTTCTGGTAAGGGTAGATTTCATTTAGGGTATTACTGTCCCCATATCTGCTCTGTTCGGAAATGTCCGGCTGCCCACCCGCCGATCTGGGGATTTCTGGCCTCACCTCTAGCTGGCTGTACCATACCTTGTTTGACATAAACAATTTGAGTAAAAACCATACCCTTAACATAGGGTAATAACAGTAACAATGAACCTTAACAGAGAACAACTATTAGAAAACCTTAAGTGAAGAATTGAAAATTTCAGAGATACAAAAGCTTCCTAGGTTTATGTCCTGGCCCCTCCTTAGGGAGGCATCTAGGTCCACTTGTAGTGGAGAGTGTTTGAAACAAACACCGATAGTCTCTCTAGGAGACTAAGGGCAAACATGTAATCTTGCTCTAAACAAAAAGAAATGTCGTCGAGGAACGAGAGGTCCAACATAACTCCCTTCCCGTCTCACTCAGTTAGGTCACTATTATCTGGAATCCCCCACCACCATGCCCTTACTGAGAAGTTCACTATCTTATTGTGCTATCTAGCACGAACAATCCCAAGGGCCCTCTGCCAAGTGCGTCATGTCCATAACCCTCTGCATTGAGGACAGGAAGTCCCGTACATCAGACAGTAAATCTTTGGCCCAAGAGGGTGTAGAATTGTTTTATTTTATTTTAATATTACTTTCACGGGAGAGCCCTTAAGTGTTCGCCTCTTTTTAATGATGGGTTAACTCGAGGGGAAGCTGGAGGGAAGCCAAGACCCCACTAAACAGGCAACAAGCCATTGTTGTGGGCGATGTTCGTGGGGAAGTAGTCCCCACCCCAACCCGACAAAGAGAAGGGTAGGTCAAGGGAGAGTATATATTTTTGTTTCCTAGGCGGTGCTCCACCCGGTGGTCAAATTGAGCATAAGCTCATAGAGATCTCCCAGGAGATATATGCACCCGACCTACGGCTCCTCCCTAGACCTTCAGTACGGAGAAATCACCCCCAATAACTGAGCCCAACCGTCCTCTACAAAAGGCCAACAAGGTTTTTATTGAAGCTTGCGATTAGCCCAAATGAAACAGTGAGGGAAGGCAGGCAAAAACGCCTCTGGCTCGTGGGACAGCCCCCCTCATCCCTCCCGTCCCCAACAACAGAAGAAAACCCCTCAAATAACATCTTAATGCCTTAACAGCAAACTTAACTGATCTTATGATAATTCCATTAATGAAAGTCCAGCAACAGAGTCGCCTCGTTCCTCGAGCACTCCCACTAGCACTGTACATATAGATCTGTCTCTTTAGTGCGTGAGATCAGCGAGGTGTGGGAGGTTTCAAAGAAGATGCTTGAGTGGAGCTTTTATTTTTGCCATCTATGCACTGCAAGATCTGCGTGGAATCCTTCATAAGATTATTAGGTAGCGATCCCCTGTGCGAGCATTTCAAACCTCTAGTTTGAACTTGCCATACATTTTTCAGGAGGTTTTGCTCTAAAAGTTCCAAGTCCAGGTCGAGCACTGAGATCCCCCATTCCTTCAAAAGTGGCGCTGCTTCAAAGAGATTCATGAATATTTTAGGGCCCGATTCAAGATGCAGTCGCAGCTTTGAGGGGAAGAGCAGTTGCGCTTTGATATTCTTTTTTTCCTTGATCTCTTTAACTACTGTGCGCACCTTTATACGTTCTGCTTGCAATGCCACAGAAAAATCCTGCTCGAAGAAAACAGGCAAGTTTTGATATTTTAAATCCCAGAGTCTCCAGGCTTCCCTCAGCACCCATTCCTTGGTTTGGAACAGCACCATACGGACTACCCACGATCGAGATCTGGCTGTGGGGTTAGTTGGCTTTGGAACCAAGGACCGGTGGGCTCTGTCCATCGTTAAGTCCATGTCGGAGGGTACGGAGAGAACTGAGCATAGTAGATGCTGCATAAAATTAATTGTGGTAGCAAATCCCTCCTCTGCACCCTCCGGTACCCCATGCACTCTAAAATTGTTTCGGTGGGATCTATTTTCTATATCTTCCAGCCTGCTGTGGGTCTCTCAGTCCCGCTGTAGTAAGTACAAAAGGATCCAATCCCCCAAGTCCTGGGCCTCTGAGAGTTCCGTAAGCTTAGTGGAATTGTCTGCCACCTTGGAGTCAATTTTTCGGACGTCTTGCCTCAGGTCCGCTATGGATGACTCTATTTTTTGTACTGAGGCTAGTATTTTCTGCAGTGTACGTTCGGACTTTCTAGAGAGGCCGAGATCTTCATCATCGATGTCGAGGGACAAGTCAGAAAACGTTGGGTCCCTGTGTGAATGAGTTGTGAAGGCCTCCATTTCCTCATCCAGGTAAGCTGTTTAAGTTTTGTTTGTGGGGCATTATTTCTGGCGCCTTTCAGTTTGTTGTTTTTGGCTGTCATATCTGTAGGATCGGAGTGACTTTTAAAGGCTCGGATTTTGTCTTTGTTAGTAGGATTCCACCAGATAGATCAGACAAGGTTGGGAGCTCGTTAGCTTAGGGTCCCATTAACTCCGTGACATCACCGGGAGTCTGTACTTCCCTTTTTCCAGGTTAAATGGGATTTCAAACTATTTCTGCCAGCAAAAACCACTGGAAATGTTGAGATTTTTTACTTTTGGTATTACTGCACCTCAATGTAAAAAACTGATATGAAGCCCATTGGGTGCAGGGACTACCAACTCTGCAGTGACCTCCTACTTAGTCAGTGGTGCTGGATCATCTCTGATCAGAGATGTTTTCCAGTTCTGCTTTTCTCCTGGGGCTAAGTACAGTCCCCTGTCACTGTACTTAGCCCAGGGTGGACAGTGAGACCAGGAAACGAGAGATCAAAGGCTTGATATTGAAACACAGGCAAAACAGAGCACAAAGTTTTGCGCTGCACCTTGCCCATACCCAGGAGTCCGAGGATGCTATATTCAGTTGGACAGTGTACTACAGACCACCAGGGTACTGGGGTTTTGCACATAGGGCTGGGGTTTGGTGACCAGTGGGACCACCCGACACCATGGTATGTCTGTGGCATATGGGCTGGCGATCGGAGGGTGGGAGGGTCCACTAGGCACCATGGTATATCAGAATCATACCCTGGCTGGTGATCGGAGGGTGGGAGGGACATGGACACCAGGGACATTTATGGTTCTTATGGGGATGGTGACTGGAGGGAGGGGGCAACACAGGGTACTGGGAACAGTGTTCCTCAACTGTCAGGACTGCGCTCAGGGGGACCACTAGTCTCCAGGGACTGTGCTTCAGAACTTTTGGGACGGTGATGGAGAGGGCGGCATGGGCCACTGTGGGGCAGGTGTGCTCCCCCACCGGCCAACTTGGTTGTTGGCTGCAGTTACTCTGCTGGTTGCTAGGGTTGCCTGGTGTAAGACGGGATTTCGTTTGATGGTATTTGTGCTGTGCAAAGTGGCCACACTAACCCCTTTGCACAGTGCAAATGCGCTAAATATAAGGTTGCGCAGGTATTCCTGTCCTTGCCCTCCCTTTGCCCATCTGCATACATTACATTTTGTGTACATTAACCCTGTTAGCAGGTGCAACTGCCCTTTTGAAAATCGCACTCCAGTGTAAAACCTGGTTTGTATGCACAAAATGGAAATTACGTACTTACCATAATTATTGATCTTCTTGGACAGTTTCTGTCACTGATTCACACTAGTGGGATAGCGCCGGAGGTGCTAGGACCAAGTGGGAGCCTAAAATTTTCAGAAGGGTCAGCGCTAAGACAGGACCACATATGCGCGGCACCGCAAGACTAGCTCGTGCCTGTGTAGGCTATCTTGGCGTCGACCCTCCAACCGCCTCAGTACCTTTTCGACTGAGAAGGTGCAGTGTAACTAATGAGAATAACTCACCCTGAGTTTCTGGGCCTGAGAGGGCCCAGATGGCCTTTGCAAGAAAAGTCAAAGAACAGTGTCTTCACAGTCTGAATCATAGGACCATGAAGACCAGGAAAGAAAACAAGTGAACCCAGGGGATGGTGGGTGGGCATGTGAATGAGTGATGGAGACTGTCCAAGAAGATCAATAATTACGGTAAGTACGTAAGTTCCACATCTTCCTGGACTAAGTCTCCATCATTTATTCACACTAGTGAGAGAGTACTGAGCTAAAACCAGCAACACTGAGTTGGGTGGTAGGAGATAGGATTCACTCAGAAAGGACAGCCAAGGACTGTCCTGCTAATAAAAAGAGCTGTCTTGTAAACAGCATCTAGAACATAGTGCCTACAAGATAAGCGCTCGAGTTGTAACTCACCACTTAGCAGACGACTGCAATGGGCACAAAATGAAAGTCTTCCAGGAAGCCGCAACCACTGTAGGAGAGAGGCAAGAACCTGGCCTCACAATGTGGTCTAGGACCAAAATTAATAGTGTCAAAGACATGTACTAATGTAACATAAAGGGACCTCAGGAACTGAAAGAGTCGGAGGTAAAGTCTACTGGTTCAGGGTAGACCGGAAAGTACAGATGGAAACCCCCACTATCAAGTATGGCTGACCTGTAAACAACAGGTCCAGGAGCATTTGAACCCCTTACTTGGTGAGCAAAGGGGGTCCAGATGGGGTTAGCCCATCAAGAAGAATGGTCTCCACTTATTCACGGGAACCTTCCTGATGGAATGCCAAGCACGACTTAGAAGCCTCTTGTGGTGTCTAGTAGAACCAGATCCTACCCACTGCATATTCAAAAAAGGAATCATCCTGCCCCTGTGTGTACAACTGTAGCAGCAGTCTCTGAACTCAGGGAAGAAAGGAGAAAGTGTACAGGAGGACGTGTCCACTGCAGAAAAAAACATTTCGACACAAAAAAACTGGGGCTGGATTTCTAAGGCAAATAGAGGCAGATATGCGTCGAGGAGGGACACAGCCAGACCAAGTTAGGGCTAACCCATTCGCTGAAAGTGACTGAAAGCGGCAGTGACTCAATGCGGTGAGGCACTACTCACTGTAGCCTCCCTGAAGGGAGTAGGAAAGGATTATAGTTTGTTTGCTGAAAAACAAACATCACAACTCCATCACGCACTTGGAGAGGATAGCTTTGTGAGCAACTGGCATGGAACCAGTGCGCAGAAACCAAAGGTGTGAATATTTGAGAAGTTACCGCCGAAAAAAAGACGTACTTGACTTTCGGTTACCCATGACACCCATGGCAAGAATAGCACCAAAGGGGCGCAGTGGCACCCATGGGTGCCAATTTTCCACCCTAGCTAACCATGGCAACGATGGGTGCCACCCCTGTCACCCACGGGTGCTCGAGTGCCCACAGGTGCCGCACCACCTAGACAACACCGCACCACTGGCGGTGCCGACAACCAACAGCCAACAACAGCACCCACAGTGCCGCACAAAGTGATGGTGCCTACCCATGGCGCTGATGATGGCACCAACCCACGGCGCCAACTGAGGCACGGCACCGACCAAGGCACCGAGGCACGGCACCGACCGAGTCACCGAGCCACAACACCGAAGGAAAATGCCAATGGAAATCCTGATGAAGAAGGGGAGAAGGAAAAAGGTGGTGCCCGTGCCAGCCCTGCATGGGAAAGGGAGAGGGGGGTAAGCAAGAGGGGTCAACACGATGGCGACATCACCAAGAGGGCGCCTCGCCCATCGTGATCTAATCGACCCGGCTCCTGTCCAACAGCTATGAGGCCCAGAGGCCCCAAAATCAGGAGCAGAGCCAGGAAAACTGGAAAAGTCAAACCCCCTGCTCCACAGGAGTGGCCCAGAGGTGAAACTGTCCAACGGAGCTCCAATGAGGACAGAGATGGAGTTCGGAGTCGAGAATGCAGCTGTTAGGAGTGGGGCCAGAAACCACCAAAGTTGGTTCAGGCCGCCCTTCCCAAAGAACAATCCTTGTGCAGATGTACCAACGGGCAACCTCGAGTGGCACTGATTCTTCTTCCCCCAATGAGGAAGAGGAGCTCGAGGTTAAGTGGAGCCAGATCCCCGGAACCACTAGATTTGTGCTTCAGTGGACTGTCTTCCCCCCCAAGCACAGGACTGTCCGTAGTTGGACCCCCCCCCGGTTAATTAAGTGGGGTGGACTGGACACAGCCCCTCTGCCATAAAAACTTTCAAACGAAGTCCTCCTACCATCACTGCTACCGTCTAAGGACGACTCAGTTGATGGCAGGAAAGAATTTCTTTTTCTTCTTCATAATCTTCTTTTCTTGTTCATAAAATAAGAAATTACTACTTAAAATATTAAATTAAACGCTAAAAGCTGCTGTCGTATAGACGAAAACTTAGACTCCGGCAGACAAGCAACATCGACATCCAAGCGCACTCAACAGCGGGAGAAAAGGAACTGAGGCGGTTGGAGGGTCGATGCCGAGATAGCCTACACAGGCACAAGCTAGTCTTGTGGTGCCGCGCATGTGTGGTCCTGTCTCGTCGCCGACCCATCTGAAAATTTTAGGCTCCCACTTGATCCTAGCGCCTCTGGTGCTATCCCACTAGTGTGAATGAGTGATGGAGACTTAGTCCAGGAAGATCACCCATTTATGCCCACGCACGCTTTTGCACATTGGGCCCCAGAGCTTATGTAAACTCTAACATGCATGACAGGCTACTGATACTCCCACTGCTGCCTACTGCTCTGATGTCAGCTGTAGGGAATTCTGGGATAAGTAGTTACAGAAGATGTCAGCCTAGAACTAAATAAAATTGACTTCCAGTTCCGCCTTCATCGCATGCAGCCATGATAAATTTTCCAGCTCAACCCCCACCCACCCCGGGACCCGAGTGCGATCTCAGCCACAGGCAAAGGTAATTAATAGTCAGGGGAAGCAAAAATGCCTGCAAAATATAAACAAAGATACTTTGCTTGAATATCTGAAGCCCACTAAGCATGCAGAGCAGTGGAACTTGAGGACTTCAAGCCACACCAGATCGGCCTCACAAGCCTCGGGCTCTCGGAGCGACGTTAGTGATGATGAGAGCTCCGAGAACTTCACCATCACGTCCAAAAGATTATTCAAGGAGTTGGGATGGGTCAGCGACACCATGACAAGAATGGAAAAAGCTATCTTAGAAAATTGGAAGGGTATACAGGACGTGGCTCAACGGACCATCGAGATGGAAAAGGGGATTAGTGGTACCTCTGACTCTGTAGAAAAGCAGGAAACAGTGCTCCAGTTCTTACTAAAGAGAGAGTGAGAAATAGCAGCTTAATGGACGATCAAGAACTCAGAGCCAGGAGAGATAACCTACCCCTTTATTGTCTGCCAGAAGACACTGAGACTGGCCAGACGGAGGCTTTCCTGGAAAACTTCCTAAAAGAGCTGTTAGATCTCCTGCTGGACACTATTTTGAATATTGTGAGGGTACACTGAGCTCTATTCAAAAAGCCAACTGACCCAAATGCGAATCCCCGCTCAATTGTAATGACATTTTTGGACTACAGAACCAAAACATTGGTCCTGCAGAAAGCATGGGCCAAAAAGGATATCCACTTCAGAGACTGCAGACTACATTTTGATCAGGACTTTACCTCCCTTACCCAGCAAAAGCAGGGAGTTCTCCTAACAGTAAAGAAAACACTTGGTAGCTAAGGGGACCAAAATGCTTGTGGTGGCACCAGCTCAAATGATGATTTTTCTCTCCGAGGGGCGCCAAACCCACCCTGAAGAAGTTAGGAAGCCCTCCTGAACTGTATGCCAGGCCAGAGGAGGCCTCCACTGCAGAGTTTCTGGAATCTGACTCATGGAATAAGGTCCAGGGACATTACAAGAGGAACCGACCAGCAAGGCAGATACCAAACGTGGTGTCCAATACAGAAGAAGCCGCTGGCCCTAGCACCTCGGAAAAACAAGTTAACAGCAATAAGGTACTTACAGACTACTACTTGGGGTTTTCGGTGCTAAATGTGCCAGCTCAACAGGTCTACTCATGGCAATGTGAAGAAGAAGGCACCATCCTGACAGGAACATTTTGGGTTATCTAGTGATTTTGGAAGTTGTGAATAAATGATCGGGACTAATAAGTGAATTCTGGAAATGTGAAGGGAAGGAAACTTAATCTAATGGGGGGGAGGGATCGCTTCTGGGTTTTTGTGGGACAAGAAATTGTGTCTCTGGTGGGGGGGGTGGGATGGATAACTGCTATGGAATGTGATTTTGTGTGCGTGTGACTTGTCTCCGCCCCCCCCCCACACTGACTAAGGTTCCCTTGGCACTTTCCTTTTCCTCTTCCAGGGATTATGAAGCTTCAACAAAACATCCCTTTAGAAGTGAAGGCACAAGAAAGACTAAGTGAAAAGGGAAGAAACGAGGCCTCTGGCAGATGTATCACAGGAAAGAGAGTGACCGAATTGGGGCTGCAGAGGACTCTTGCTACGATACTCTGCCAGGAGAGCAGACCACGCATAATGGACCCAAGGAGAAGAACCGTAGACCTGGGCTAACATGACAGTAAGGTAAGACCTTCTTTTCTTCGGGAGGGGGTTGGGAAGGGATGCAGGAGCAAGGGAAATGAACTCTCGGGCAACGTAGGAGCAGAGGGGGGCGCTCCCAGGATTGGCGAGGACATCTCCGAAATTAGTGACGATGCCGCCGGAGATGCCTATGCTCCCTGAGATATGCTAGTGAACTGGGGGGACAGAGGAACACACAGAAATAAGGGTAATTACAGTGATGGGGGCACCTCTCAGGGGATGGAGGAAAAATTGAATTCATCAACTTGGTGTCCCTGTGGTTACCAGGAGTGAAGCTTGGCGCCCCCCCCCCCCACAAAAAAACAAACAAACCCACAGGTGGCTCATACCGAATAGTGCCAGGGAACCGACCCCACCCGCAGAGACATCCTCAGGACAGCAGAGGTCTGAGGAGAGCACTGTTCCCACTTAGAGGTTCACTTTGGAGGAGGGTGTTGACTCTCTCTACCTACATAAGGCCAATAGCTGTAGCTTACTCAGGGAAGAGCAGTGAAGCCCAGTTCTACCACGGCCATCTTAACTGAAGGACCCCCGGGGGAGCTAGACACATGGAGTGGGTACTCAGGAGGGGAAAAGTACCAAAACAGGGTAGACACAACGGGCAGCCCATCCTGGCACTATAGGGGAAGGTAGAAGAGCCAAGAGGGAGGGAAGTCGAGGGAGAGATAATCAAGGGGAAGGTGAGTGCACAACTAAGATCACTAAGGTAGGGGTTCAAGCTCCTCCTGTGCCTACCACCAGTGGGTACACACTACAAGAAACTGGGTTGGCCGAGTAAGCGAGAAATAAGTTGACAGTTTAGTGATGAAACTACCTCACGGTTTGCAGGCAATTAGACTTCATGGAAGTGCACAGTGGGGAGCTACCGGATAGAGGGAGGATTGGAGATGGGGGCTCCAAAGCGCAGGAGTAGTGCAAGGTTCCAGGGCAAGGGACTTCATCCACTCCTCCAAGCTACATCCACAGGGAGGATTGGGTGTATGAGATGCCTTGAGAAGTTCATCAGTTTAAATGTTTTTTTGTTACAATGTACAATATTAGTTATAGTCTTTCGTAGTTTAACGCTGGTACAGAGAACTGCTTTAAAGTTAACCCCCCTGGACCCACACCATGGAAGGGGGGTAAAATAGTCACATACAATGTCCGTGGGCTGAACAACCCTACAGAGAGAATCAGAGTTCTTAATGAGATGAAAAAACAGGGAGCAGAAGTAGTGCTCCTACAAGAGACTCATCTATCCCCAGATGAAGCCAAGAAACTTAAAAGGGGACGGGTCAGACAGGCGTACCACTCTTCCTCTCGGGCGCAACCCCATAAACAGGGGGCGGCTGTCTTATTCCATAAAAACTGCCCCTCTGAGGTGATGGAAACCCAGTCAGACCCATCAGGCAGGGTGTTAATGGTAAGGGGAACCTATAGGCAATACCCTGCTAAATGTGTACGCACCCAATTTTGAAAAATAAAGAGTACAGTTCTTTGAACAGGTGCTGACGAGATCCCCCCCCCCCCAAAGAGAACTGTTTGTGGTGGGTGGGGACTTCCAACATGGTACTTGTCCCCAGTGTAGATAAATCTGGAATCAAATCAGGCATGAAGGGCCCTGCTGCGAGGTGTCTGGGGGAGGGGTGCTGGCCAAGGAACTGGACTTGCTGAAAGCATGGTGATTCATGCATCCTAGGGTCCGTGACTATATGTGCTGGTCTGCACCACACCAGGCATATGCTAGGCTCAGCCTCTTCCTCATCTCCACAGAATGGGTCCACACCTTGGAAGCTGCCCAGATACTTCTGAGAACACTGTTGGACCACAGGGCGGTCAGTATCACCGTGTCCCCTTTCCCCTACCCCTAGATCCTCCTCATGGCGGTTAAATGTGTCCCTGCTAAACAAAGAGGATTGAAAACAATGATGAGGGACTGTCTGGCAGAGCACAGGGCCACAAATCCAGCTGCAGATTACTCAGCCGCGACATAGTGGGAGGGATCCAAGGCAGTCTTGATGGGTAAGATCATTAGTTATACACCCAGAATAAAAAGAGAGAGGCTCAGGGTGCAGTCAGCCCCGAAAAGAATCCTTTTTTGATCTCAAGGTGGAGCACACAATTGCACTGAATGTAGAGCTGAGGAAAGAACTGGAGACACAAAGATCCAGGCTGAATAGGGTGCTCAATGACAAAACTAGAAGGTGCCCTCCGCTACTCGAGACAATGGTACTACGAGGTAGGGAATCGGGCAGGGAGGCTGTTGGCATGACAACTGCATGCAAACAGGCAGTGGGGCGCGGGTGGTTCTAAAGATTAGGCAGAACCAGAGGTCCTCGGCTTACACCTCTGACCCCCTAAAAATCTCTCAGCACTTCCAGGATTTCTATAAAACCCTATACTCGAGAGATAAGATAGAAAACTTTGCGGAGAAACTGGACACATTCTTTAATAAAACGACAATCCCAAAACTTACGGAGGTACAGAAGGAAGGGTTGGAGACCCACATAATTCAAGGGGAGCTAGCACATACGATAAAAAATCTTAAGGGGGGAAGGCATGGGGGCCCAGTGACCTCCCAGTGGAACTGTATAAAGCCTTTGTGGAAGAGCTTTCCCCACACCTCGGGAGGTATGCAGGGCCATTCAGGAGGGAGAGGGAGCTCCACCCTCCTGGAGCTCCGGCCAAATGTCAGTTATCCACAAAACAGGGAAAGATCCCACCCTGTGTGGATCGTACCGACCTATATCCCTGCTCAATGATGACTGGAAAATATTCACCTCAGTTCTGGCTGGGAGAATTCAGGAGGTGGTGGGATCCCTGGTTTACTTGGACCAGACTGGATTTATCAAACAAAGGTTAATACATGATAATATACACTGGCTCCTCAACTTGATCACCTGGCAACAAAAGAAAAAAGAGCCTACATTAGCCATCTTGATGGACGCCAAAAAGGCATTTGATCATGTGGACTGGGGATTCCTCCACAGGACCCTGGAGGCAATGGGACTCGGGAGTAGGCTCAGAGATAGCATTAGGTTACTATATGCTGTCCCACAGGCCACGGTCCAGGTTAATGATGTTTCCTCCCCCAGGTTCCATCTGCAGAGAGGGACCAGGCAGTGGTGCCCACTTTCCCCTCTTCTTTTTGCCTTGTGCATAGAACCGCTAGTTACTGCCATTAGAAACAATGAAGCCATTCCGGTATACAGGTCAAAGTGACCACGCACAAAGTGTCTCTGTATATCGATGACACTCTGTTCTTCCCTCACCTCTCCACAGACTTCAGTGCCCGCCCTGCTAGAGGCCCTTAAGGAATATGGGTGTATATCTGGGTAGAGGATTAACCTAGATAAATCAGAAGCCATCACTATGGGCTGGGACATAAGGAAAGAGAGATTACGGCATTTCCCATTCAAATGGGCCCCCAACAATGTAGTACAATACCTCGGAGTAACGATATCTCCACAGAGAACTTCTGTTCAACTTGAACTTACACTAAGGTGTGGACAGACATCCAAGCAGATATGAACAGATGGACACACTGCCACTAGGGTGGGAGAGTGGCCATTTAAAATGAATATCCTGCAGCAGTTGCTCTCCTTGTTCCAGGCCCTGCCCATATCCATCCCAGCAGCGTTTTGGAAAACGGTCAATAAATCCATAATGTGGTTCATATGGAAAGGAGGGAGGAACAGGGCCTCAGCAAAATTGCTCACGTTTCCTAGGGAAAGGGGGGGGGGGTTGCCCATGCTGGATCTGAAAAGGTACTGCTATGTAGCACAATTAGCTCCTGTGGTGACCTGGATTAAGTAGGGCAGCGACTCTGGGTGGAGGGAGATCGAGGCAATACAGACTGGCAGCACCCCCTTATTTGCGTTACCCCATGCCACCTTCACTGCAAAGGTATGGAAAGAGGTGAATAACCCCTGGACCAGATTGTCACTGAAAGTCTTGGCCAAGGCCAGGGCCCTCACAGGTACACCCAACAAGGTGGGCCCTCTCACCTCCACAATACGGGACCCAGAGTTTCTGCCGGCAACATTGGACCCAGCGTTCCCGTAGATGGAACCAATGCAAACTAATAAACTACAAGTCCCTGATCCGGAACAAAAACATTGTTACATTTGGGGAACTCAGAACAAACGGTCTCCCGGCCACAGACTTTCATAAGTTTCTCCAGGTCAGACACTACATGCATACGAGGCAGATAATCTCTAAAGTGGACAGAGACCCAACCCCGCTGGAGAACTTCTTATATTGGTCGGCTAAAATCAGAGACCCCAAAGGTAAAGTGTCTGGGGCATATAAAGCCCTGCTAGGCCCAGAGGACAAAGTGTTGGAGGACCTCCAAGGTAGGTGGGAGGTAGAGGCCGGGGTCGAAATCCCTAAAGAAGACTGGATCAGAACGTGGGAAAGGGGCTGGAGAGTAACAGCTTCTCCAGGGTGGAGAGAATTCAAATGGAAATGTAGGACCCGTGTTTTTTCCACACACCCTCGATTAGTAGACACTTCACGGTAGGCAACTTGGTCTTATGTTGGAGGGGTTGTGGGCAAATGGGAACTCATTACCACATATTCTGGGCGTGCCCAGCTCTGAAGAACTACTGTGGCAATATACAGACTGAGGATTCAGAATTATGTGGAGTTCAGATTCCCGGTGATTTCCGAGACCTGGTCTTAGGCTTGGAGGTTCCTGAGTTGAGGGATCCTAGGGCTCAGAAACTCTTCAGGAATCTATGCCTAGCAGCTTTAAAGGAGATTACGGCAGGCTGGCTATGGGTCAATACTTCGGAGTTCGAATCATGGATCCGAAGGGTGGAGAACATAGAACGGATGCAGGGCCTTACAGCGAAGCTGAGGCTCCAGACCGATAAACATAGGGACATATGGAATAATTGGCTCAGTAGCCGGGGCCAGAAGGGAGAAGTGGACAGGCAAGACAATGGCCTAGAAGGGCAGGAATGTCTCACATAAGTATGGCAGGGGTCAGAAGAACAGAATATGATAAAATCATATGCCAGTGTTTAGTAGGTTTCTAGAATAGCTAGGTTATAGTTAAATGAAGCCGACTACACAGCCTGTTTGGATTGAGGCTAGTGGTAACCGGCTTGAGTGCACCCATTAAAACAAAGAGTGGGGAAGAGAAGGCGGAACTCTGAACAAGACGGCCCATTTTCTTACTTTCATGCCCCACTGGGGGGGGGTACCATGAAGCTGAATGACGGTATACTAAGGCAATAACAGGAACAGGTGCTAAGTTTAATTAATTGCTGTTTTTTGTTCACACACCTACAATGTATGTCTAGTATCATTTTAAAGATGAAGAAACTTATGTAAGGCACAAGTGATTGCCTGTTGTTATGTTTTCTTTCCACAATAAAAAAAGAGTTAAAAAAAAAAAAAAAAGAACTAAACAAAATCAGTCTGATATAATCTACTATACTGCGGTAAACAGTAAGTAAACCAAAATATTTTTGCACACAAAGTGGACGCAGGGACAAGCCCCACACTTGTATATGGGGCTCTTGGTGCTGACTGTTCCCCTTTAATACAGCCAAGGAAAAGCCTGCAGCCTGGTGTTGTCAGATGGTAGTGCACTGCCAACACTAAGTGGAGGATTTGGGATCAATTTCCAGTCTTGACTTGCCAACTCAAGGTCAGTGGGTCCAAGATGCTAAGCAGAACAGTCTGACAAGGGGGGGAGGGGGGCAGAGGGAACAAGCTTACTTACTCTTACATCACCACCTACATTGCTAAGTTTGATGGCTTTCACATCTTGCATGGTCATATGACATTGGCTGTCCTACGCTCACCTTGTGGCCAGCGACCACCCCATCACTTTTCTCCCAAACTTGCAAAGTAATGGGTTTGCATCCCCTAGTGGACCTTAGTTCTAGAGGCTTTTAAAATGAGGCTTGGAACACAAACAAAAGCTCTAATTGGCAGTCGACACGAAATGAGACACCACAGACTGAGAGGCAGCAGTCTTTGCCAAAAAAGTCCCCACGAGGGTTGGCGGCAGAGGTCAGAGGGGATATGCTTTTAAGCTCTATGGGTCAGTAATAGTGCCAGATGGGGAATCTGGAGCAGTGACTCTGATCAGAAGGTAAGGGCAGCGATATAGGTGGCTTGGATTGCTAAACACAATGATAACAAAACACTGTCAAGATTTATACAACCCCCAAACTGGGTGCACCAGACTTCACAGCTCAGTTTTTGAATCTATTCCCAAATGCCCAGATCAGTGTCAACTTTTGTTTCCTTCTGCAGATTGTCTCAGTTCTCAAGATTGCACACAACTTGCTTACCCTTTTATTTTAAAAGAAGTAGCTTTCAATCCCCTTACAAGACAAAGTATGATATGATGGGAGCCATGTCCAGCAATCGATCCTCTTTGGCTCTTAGTGAAGCCTTATGCCCTGTGCAGGGCAGCAATTAGCCTGTGTTTGTAAACCGCTGAAAACCGCTGTTCTGCTGGGTCATTACCATAAAACACCATGACGTATATTGTCCTCACGAGAGCGAGAGGGGTCATTCATACATATCATGGGGCATGATAAATGTACACTTGTGAACACAGTATGCACATTGTTCTGGGAAACATGAGAATAATGGTGGAAACAACAGCAGTGTTCAGGTGAAACACACAGCAATGCTTTCTCTGCCTATTAACAGTGACTGAACTTCTGGGTTCCTGCATTCTCCCCCACCCCGGACAGCTCTTCTCTAGATGACCCCACCTTGGTGGTGTACCTGGGAACACATGACAGATCAGGCAGCGGGTATGTGGGGTCTAGAGGTAGCCACTCCAGTAGTCATGGGGTCCAGGGCTTGTGGACGAGCTGAAGGAAAGCATGACTCACCAAGTAACGAGAGAAAAACAGAAAGTGAAAAAAATAATTCTGGAGGTCACTGTTTCGTAACACTATCTGCATTCAGGGTAAATCTAGGCAAAAGTTTACAAACATTTAAATATACTGTATACTGTTAAACAGAAATTGAAGGCGGTACCAGAACATTCTGTAAACGGTACTAACAGGTGCTGCTCCAGTGCTGGGGCAGGCTATGTGGAGTATTCACAGACATGGCTCCAGTGCTGGGACAGGTTGCGTGTAGTACTCAGAGACACAGTTCCGGTGTTTGTTTATTTGAAAATTGGTGACTGGGAAAGGCTCACTGAGCCAAGGCTTGTTTCCAGGTGTGACCCAGGGGAAGGGAACGGGGGACACAAAATAAACAGTACTGACACAAGTTACATTAAAGTGCAATCACAGAACACAATTTAAAACAGGAGTAAGCACACAAATGAGCCAGCAACAAAATCAGGCGTTTCAGCTGTACCTACACCAGGGTAGGAGATAAGTGCAAAGGAAGCAGTCAGATAGGGGAAAAACAGGAGCAAGGGGAGGCAAGGAGTTTCAGCTGGTACCTAAGGAATTCCAAATGACGACCCAGCACACTATTGTTGGTTGGTAGGTGCAGTTATAGGCCAGTCCCAAACTTTGTAAAAAGAATTGTTAATTGCACTCCAGAGACATAAATATAAACAGCAACCATGAAATATTACACATTTAGAATATATATTGCTGAGCCAGCTTGCTCTACAATTGAAAGTTGGTCAATTACACAGGCACAGAAAACACCAGCGCTTCGCCTTCTCCTTAAGGCTTCATAAGGGGGGTACCTAAGGAAGGCAGGGGAGGCAGTGAAGTGGACGCAGGAGGGGAGTTGGTTCTAGAGTGAAGGAAGACAATAAGAAAACACTGATTGCTCAACAGAGGAGCGAGGACGAGGACTGCCGAAGGTGCAAGGATCCCTAGAGCAGTGAGAGCAGGATGCAGAGGGGATGAGGGAGAGGAGTGAGGAGAGATAAAAGGGAGGGGACCCAAACCAGTATTTGGATATGAATGAGGCAAAGTGGTTCTAGCGATATGCGGGTAGGGGAAGAATAGATAAGGAGGAGCAGAGTAAGCAATGGTGAGTATGAGAGGGGGAGCTGGTAGCAAAGCAGCAGAAGACATTGCAGAGGATGCCCAGTCTGGCTTGGGATCTAGAGGGAGAGGTACCATAGACTATGTCTGGATAGTCAAAGACTGGGAGCACCATTTTGGTAACAAGCTCTCAGCATACCTGTGGAGACAGACAGTCTTTATTGTGGTACAAGACACCAAGTTTAGGGCGGAGCTTAGCATGAATAGGGTCAATGTGGGTAGAGAAGTCAAGTTTGCTGTCTAGCCACACACTGAGGTACATATTTGAAGGACTGAACCACTTCAAGAGGAGTGCCATCCCAGGTGGAGAAGACAGGCAAAGCTGGGATTCTGGCCAATGTTTGGCTACTGCCAAAGGTCATGGACAGAGTTTTATTTTTTGTGTTGACCAGGAGCTGGTTTAATTGGAACCAGCCCAGGACACTGTAGAAGTCTTGCTGGATCTGACCTTACACAGCAGCAGTGATGGAACCAGAGGTGTAGATGACCGTGTCATCTGTATAAATGTGAATATGCGAGTTGGTACAAGCTGTGGAGAGGTCGTTAAGAAGATGGAGAATAAGATGGGCCCCAGAATGAACCCCTGTGAGACCCTCTTCTGGATGGGAAACAGAGGTGACACGAGCCAGCCTGACAGTGCAACGGCAGCACTGCTGCTTGCGGCGCTGACGACCTGGGGTCGGGAGTGACCTCAGGAGTTAGAGGGTCAGCCGGGGGGAGGAGGAGGATGAGGAGGAGGAGGATCGAGAGTCCCAAGAACTGCTCTCCTCCTCCGGAAGGAGGGTGAGGATGAGCTCAGAGCTGGACTGGCCCCTGGTGGAAACCGGGGGAAAGACAGACGGAGCTCTAAGAGGTGGGGCACGTGGCAGACGGTGTACGTCCCTTGACTTCAGCGCACACCACGTCCTCAAGGGTAGAAACTGGAAAATGGCCCCAGTCGTGCTGGATGACAGCCAGCCTCTGCAGGCTCTGCATCCGACAACTAAAGTGCCCCCGGACTCTGGATTAGTCCTGACCAGTGGAGGGATTTCTCCACCACCCCTGCCATTAAAGGGCATGTAGTGGGGATTCTGGGAGAGAAGTAAGCCCCAGAGGATGTCAGGGTGATGAGGCTGGGAGGACCGGCATGAACAAGGGCCAACTGGGACTGGGGGAGTACAAAAGAATACATGAAAAAAAAAAAAAGGAAATGGAGGTGACAGAGCACTACCAACCTTTACTGACTGCAGATGGCCTGAGAGGTAAGAATGGACTAGCTGACAGCAGGAGCTGAGAGGCCAGCAGAACTCAGCTTATCCAGGAGGAGTGGGTGGAATACTGAGTCCAAGGCCTTGTCCAGATCAATAAAAATGGCGGCTGTGATATGCCCCTAATCCATCCCTGAGAAGACAGAGTCAATTACAGCAGGGAGGAGATGGTGGAGTGATGCTTTTGGAAGCCAGACTGAAATAGGGAGAGGAACTCAGTGGAGGACAGAAAATCTAAGAGTCTGATGTAGGCAAGCTTCTCCTGCAGCTTAGCAAGGGAAGAGGGCAGGGAGATTAGCCGGACGTTACTTGGGGGGGAAGGATCCCCCTTCTTTGTGGAGTGGAAGAACTTTGAACAACTTCCAGGACAGAGAGACAGTACTAAGGGAGAAGGACAGGTTGAGTAGGTGAGTCAGAGGATGTGGTATGGCAGGATCCAAAATATGGAGTAGTTTAGAATCCAGTCCATCAGGGCTTGATTTTACGCAGGTTGAGGGAGTAGAGGGCAATCAGGGTTTCCTGGGAAGTAACAATGGGAAAGAGGAAACCAGTGGAAGGGGCAGGAGAGGGAATATTAGGAGGAGTGGAGGAGGTTGGAGTGTAAATGGTGTGGGGAACAGCTATGTGTAGCATTGACAGACAACTCCTGTGTTGCCACAGGCTGTGTATAGTACTGATAGACTCAGCTTTGGTGTAGGAAAAGGCTATGTATAGTACTGACAAACACAGTTCTGGTGTAGGGAAAGGCTGTGTGGAGTATTCATAGATATGGCACCAGTGTAGGGACAGGCTATGTGGAGTATTCACAAACATGGCTCCGGTGTAGGGACAGGCTGTGTGGAGTATTCACAGACATGGCTCCGGTGTAGGGTCAGGCTGTGTGGAGTATTCACAGACATGGTACCAGTGTAGGGACAGGCTATGTGGAGTATTCACAAACATGGCTCCGGTGTAGGGACAGGCTGTGTGGAGTATTCACAGACATGGCTCCGGTGTAGGGTCAGGCTGTGTGGAGTATTCACAGACATGGTACCAGTGTAGGGACAGGCTGTGTGGAGTATTCACAGACATGGCTCCTGTGTAGGGATAGGCTGTGTGGAGTATTCACAGACATGGCTCTGGTGTAAAGACAGGCTGTGTAGAGTATTCATAGACATGGCTCCGGTGTAGGGATAGGATGTGTGGAGTATTCACGGACATGGCTCCAGTGTAAGGACAGGCTGTGTGGAGTATTTACAGATGTAGCTCTGGCATAGGGACAGGCTGTGTGTAATATTCACAGACATGTTGCCACTGTAGGGACAGGATGCATGCAATATTCACAGACATGACTCCAGTGTTGGTACAGGCTGTGTGTACTCCTGACAGATACAGCTCTGGTGTAGAGACAGGCTGTGTGGAATACTAACAGACATGTCTCCAGTGTAGGGACAGGCTTGTGGGTACTGACAGACACACAATTCCGGTGTAGAGACAGGATGTGGAGTACTCCAGGCCTGAATTCGGTGCAGGGACAGGCTATGTAGGCGTGCTGACAGACATACCATGTATAGATACTGACAGACACAGCTCAGTGTAGGAGTAGGTTGTATACAGTACTGACAGACACAGTTCGGGTAGGGACAGGCTATGTGGCACATTCACAAACATGGCTCCGGTGTAGGGACAGGCTGCATGTCGTATTCACAGACATGGCTCTGGTGTTGGTACAAGCTGTGTGTAGTACTAACAAACACGGCTCCAGTGTTGGTACAGGCTGTGTGGAGTACTAACAGACACAGGTCCAGTGTAGAGACAGGATGTGTGGAGTACTCACAGACACAATTCTGGTGCAGGGACAGGCTGTGTGGCGTACTGACAGACACATGCCATGTACAGTACTGACAGACACAGCTCCAGTGTAGGAGTAGGTTGTATACAGTACTGACAGACACAGTTCGGGTAGGGACAGGCTATGTGGCACATTCACAAACATGGCTCCGGTGTAGGGACAGGCTGCATGTCGTATTCACAGACATGGCTCTGGTGTTGGTACAAGCTGTGTGTAGTACTAACAAACACGGCTCCAGTGTTGGTACAGGCTGTGTGGAGTACTGACAGACACAGGTCCAGTGTAGAGACAGGATGTGTGGAGTACTCACAGACACAATTCCGGTGCAGGGACAGGCTGTGTGGCGTACTGACAGACACATGCCATGTATAGTACTGACAGACACAGCTCCAGTGTAGGAGTAGGCTGTATACAGTACTGACAGACACAGTTCGGGTAGGGACAGGCTATGTGGCACATTCACAAACATGGCTCCGGTGTAGGGACAGGCTGCATGTCGTATTCACAGACATGGCTCTGGTGTTGGTACAAGCTGTGTGTAGTACTAACAAACACGGCTCCAGTGTTGGTACAGGCTGTGTTTAGTACTGACAGACATGGCTGTGATGTTGGGACAGGCTGTGTGGAGTACTGACAGGCACAGCTCCGGTGTAGGGACAGGCTGTGTGTAGTACTGACAAGACACCGGCATGTCGGCACAGCAGTAGTGCTACCACTCGCGATGCCAGTGACCTGGGTTTGGAAACAAGCCCGGGGAGCTGGAGGGCCGGCCGGGGGACAAGGCTGAGCATCTGTTGACCACTTGCTTTCTCCAGGGAGGGAGGGGTGATGAGGCTCGGTGCTCGACTGACCCCAGGCGGATGCCTGGGGTACAGCAAGCGCCCAGCCATTTCAGAGGGGTTGGGCACGCTGGATGTCGGCGGATCTCCGCCTTGACGTCATGGCACACAGTACACCTGGAAGAAAAAGGGGAAAATCGCCTCCTGTGCTCCAGGAAGACGGAGCGCCAGCACAGACCTCAATGGTTCCCTGCCTGTACCTGCCGGGTCTTGATGAAGTGCCATTATTTTTGTGGTGTAAGGCCCCACCTCGTCCCCGTCTGGGGGGCGCTACAGGACTCCAGACAGGAAGGAACCAAGGCAGATGCCAGGCGCTCCCGATGAGGTGGAGCGGGGGAAGGAAATAAATAGAAAGTTAAAAAAAAAAGTACTGACAGATGTAGCTATGGTGTAGGAAGAGGCTGTGTGTAGTATTCACAGACATGGTGCTGGTGTAGGGACAGGCTATAAATGAAGTATTCGCAGACATGACTCTGGTGTTGGGACAGACTGTGTGGAATACTGACAGACACAGCTCTGGTGTAGGAACAGGCTGTATATTGTATTGACAGACACAGCTCTGGTGTAGGGACAGGCTGTGTATGGTACTGACAGATACAGTTCTGGTGTAGGGACAGACTGTGTAGAGTACTGACAGACACAGTTATGGTGTAGGGACAGGCTGTGTATAGTACTGACAGACACAGCTCCAGTGAAGGGACATGCTGTGTATAGTACTGATAGACACAGTTCTAGTGTAGGGACAGGCTGTGTAGAGTACTGACAGACACAGCTCCAGTGAAGGGACAGGCTGTGTATAGTACTGATAGACACAGCTCCAGTGTAGGGACAGGCTGTGAATAGTACTGACAGACGCAGCTCCGGTGTAGGGACAGGCTATGTATAGTACTGATAGACACAGTTCTGGTGTAGGGACAGGCTGTGTAGAGTACTGACAGACACAGCTCCAGTGAAGGGACAGGCTGTGTATAGTACTGATAGACACAGCTCCAGTGTAGGGACAGGCTGTGAATAGTACTGACAGACGCAGCTCTGGTGTAGGGACAGGCTATGTATAGTACTGATAGACACAGTTCTGGTGTAGGGACAGGCTGTGTAGAGTACTGACAGACACAGCTCCAGTGAAGGGACATGCTGTGTATAGTACTGAAAGACACAGCTCCAGTGAAGGGACATGCTGTGTATAGTACTGAAAGACACAGCTCCAGTCTAGGGACAGGCTGTGTATAGTACTGACAGACACAGTTCTGGTGTAGGGACAGGCTGTGTAGAGTACTGACAGACACAGCTCCAGTGAAAGGACAGGCTGTGTATAGTACTGACAGACACAGTTCTGGTGTAGGGACAGGCTGTGTACAGTACTGACAGACACAGCTCCAGTGTAGGGACAGGCTGTGTACAGTACAGATAGACACAGCTCCAGTGTAGGGACATGCTGTGTATAGTACTGACAGACACAGTTCTGGTGTAGGGACAGGCTGTGTAGAGTACTGACAGACACAGCTCCAGTGAAGGGACAGGCTGTGTATAGTACTGATAGACACACAGTTCTGGTGTAGGGACAGGCTGTGTAGAGTACTGACAGACATAGCTCCAGTGAAGGGACAGGCTGTGTATAGTACTGATAGACACAGCTCCAGTGTAGGGACAGGATGTGTATAGTACTGACAGACACAGCTCCAATGTAGGGACAGGCTGTGAATAGTACTGACAGACGCAGCTCCGGTGTAGGGACAGGCTATGTATAGTACTGATAGACACAGTTCTGGTGCAGGGACAGGCTGTGTAGAGTACTGACAGACACAGCTCCAGTGAAGGGGCAGGCTGTGTGTAGTACTGATAGACACAGCTCCAGTGTAGGGACAGGCTGTGTATAGTACTGACAGACACAGTTCTGGTATAGGGACAGGCTGTGTAGACTACTGACAGACACAGCTCCAGTGAAGGGACAGGCTGTGTATAGTACTGATAGACACACAGCTCCAGTGTAGGGACAGGCTGTGTATAGTACTGACAGACACAGTTCTGGTGTAGGGACAGGCTGTGTAGAGTACTGACAGACACAGCTCCAGTGTAGGGACAGGCTGTGAATAGTACTGACAGACACAGCTCCAGTGTAGGGACAGGCTGTTTATAGTACTGACAGACACAGTTCTGGTGTAGAGACAGGCTGAGTATAGTACTGACAGACACAGCTCCAGTGTAGGGACAGGCTGTGTATAGTACTGACGGACACAGTTCTGGTGTAGGCACAGGCTGTGAGTAATATTCAGACATGGTGCTGGTGTAGGGACAGGCTGCGTGTAATATTCACAGACATGGTGCTGGTGTAGGGACAGGCTGCATGCAGTATTTAGAGGCATGGCTCCAGTGTTGAGACAGGCTGTGTGCAGTACTGACAGACACAGTTCTGGTGGAGGGACAGGTTGTGTAGAGTACTGACAGACACAGCTCCAGTGTAGGGACAGGCTGTGTATAGTACTGACAGACACAGCTCCAGTGTAGGGACAGGCTGTGTGTAATATTCACAAACATGGTGCTGGTGTAGGGACAGGCTGTATATAGTACTGACAGACACAGTTCTGGTGTAGGGACAGGTTGTGTGTAATATTCACAGACATGGTGCTGGTGTAGGGACAGGCTGCATGCAGTATTTAGAGGCATGGCTCCAGTGTTGAGACAGGCTGTGTGCAGTACTGACAGACACAGCTCCAGTGTAGGGACAGGCTGTGTATAGTACTGACAGATACAGCTCCAGTGTAAGGACAGGTTGTGTATGGTACTGACAGATACAGTTCTGGTGTAGGGACAGGCTGTGTAGAGTACTAACAGACACAGTTATGGTGTAGGAACAGGCTGTGTATAGTACTGGTAGACACAGCTCCAGTGTAGGGACAGGCTGTGTATAGTACTGATAGACACAGTTCTGGTGTAGGGACAGGCTGTGTAGAGTACTGACAAACACAGCTCCAGTGAAGGGACATGCTGTGTATAGTACTGAAAGACACAGCTCCAGTGTAGGGACAGGCTGTGTATAGTACTGACAGACACAGTTCTGGTGTAGGGACAGGCTGTGTAGAGTACTGACAGACACAGCTCCAGTGAAGGGACAGGCTGTGTATAGTACTGACAGACACAGCTCCAGTGTAGGGACAGGCTGTGTATAGTACTGACAGACACAGTTCTGGTGTAGGGACAGGCTGTGTAGAGTACTGACAGACACAGCTCCAGTGAAGGGACAGGCTATGTATAGTACTGACAGACACAGCTCCAGTGTAGGGACAGGCAGTGTATAGTACTGACAGACACAGTTCTGGTGTAGGGACAGGCTGTGTAGAGTACTGACAGACACAGCTCCAGTGAAAGGACAGGCTGTGTATAGTACTGACAGACACAGTTCTGGTGTAGGGACAGGCTGTGTGTAATATTCACAGACATGGTGCTGGTGTAGGGACAGGCTGCGTGCAGTATTAAGAGGCATGGCTCCAGTGTTGAGACAAGCTGTGTGCAGTACTGACAGACACAGTTCTGGTGGAGGGACAGGTTGTGTAGAGTACTGACAGACACAGCTCCAGTGTAGGGACAGGCTGTGTATAGTACTGACAGACACAGCTCCAGTGTAGGGACAGGCTGTGTGTAATATTCACAGACATGGTGCTGGTGTAGGGACATGCAGCATGCAGTATTTAGAGGCATGGCTCCAGTGTTGAGACAGGCTGTGTATAGTACTGACAGACACAGTTCTGGTGTAGGGACAGGTTGTGTACAGTACTGACAGACACAGCTCCAGTGTAGGGATAGGCTGTGTGTAATATTCACAGACATGGTGCTGGTGTAGGGACAGGCTGTGTGCAGTATTTAGAGGCATGGCTCCAGTGTTGAGACAGGCTGTGTGCAGTACTGACAGACACAGTTCTGGTGTAGGGACAGGTTGCGTGAAGTACTGACAGACACAGCTCCAGTGAAGGGACAGGCTGTGTATAGTACTTATAGACACAGCTCCAGTGTAGGGACAGGCTGTGTATAGTACTGACAGACACAGTTCTGGTATAGGGACAGGCTGTGTAGAGTACTGACAGACACAGCTCCAGTGAAGGGACAGGCTGTGTATAGTACTGATAGACAGAAAGCTCCAGTGTAGGGACAGGCTGTGTATAGTACTGACAGACACAGTTCTGGTGTAGGGACAGGCTGTGTAGAGTACTGACAGACACAGCTCCAGTGTAGGGACAGGCTGTGAATAGTACTGACAGACACAGCTCCAGTGTAAGGGACAGGCTGTTTATAGTACTGACAGACACAGTTCTGGTGTAGAGACAGGCTGAGTATAGTACTGACAGACACAGCTCCAGTGTAGGGACAGGCGTGTATAGTACTAGCGGACACAGTTCTGGTGTAGGGCACAGGCTGTGAGTAATATTCTGAGACATGTGCTGGTGTGAGGACAGGCTGCGGTAATATTCACAGACATGGTGCTGGTGTAGGGACAGGCTGCATGCAGTATTTAGAGCATGGCTCCAGTGTTGAGACAGGCTGTGTGCAGTACTGACAGACACAGTTCTGGTGGAGGGACAGGTTGTGTAGAGTACTGACAGACACAGCTCCAGTGTAGGGACAGGCTGTGTATAGTACTGACAGACACAGCTCCAGTGTAGAGGACAGGCTGTGTGTATTCCACAAACATGGTGCTGGTGTAGGGACAGGCTGTATATAGTACTGACAGACACAGTTTGTGTAGGGACAGGTTGTGTGTATGCTCACAGACATGGTGCTGGTGTAGGGACAGGCTGCATGCAGTATTTAGAGGCATGGCTCCAGTGTTGAGACAGGCTGTGTGCAGTACTGACAGACACAGCTCCAGTGTAGGGACAGGCTGTGTATAGTACTGACAGATACAACTCCAGTGTAAGGACAGGTTGTGTATGGTACTGACAGATACAGTTCTGGTGTAGGGACAGGCTGTGTAGAGTACTGACAGACACAGTTATGGTGTAGGGACAGGCTGTGTATAGTACTGATAGACACAGTTCTGGTGTAGGGACAGGCTGTGTAGAGTACTGACAAACACAGCTTCAGTGTAGGGACATGCTGTGTATAGTACTGAAAGACACAGCTCCAGTGAAGGGACAGGCTGTGTATAGTACTGACAGACACAGTTCTAGTGTGGGACAGGCTGTGTAGAGTACTGACAGACACAGCTCCAGTGAAGGGACAGGCTGTGTATAGTACTGACAGACACAGCTCCAGTGTAGGGACAGGCTGTGTATAGTACTGACAGACACAGTTCTGGTGTAGGGACAGGCTGTGTAGAGTACTGACAGACACAGCTCCAGTGAAGGGACAGGCTGTGTATGGTACTGACAGACACAGCTCCAGTGTAGGGACAGGCTGTGTATAGTACTGACAGACACAGTTCTAGTGTAGGGACAGGCTGTGTAGAGTACTGACAGACACAACTCCAGTGAAAGGACAGGCTGTGTATAGTACTGACAGACACAGTTCTGGTGTAGGGACAGGCTGTGTGTAATATTCACAGACATGGTGCTGGTGTAGGGACAGGCTGCGTGCAGTATTTAGAGGCATGGCTCCAGTGTTGAGACAGGCTGTGTGCAGTACTGACAGACACAGTTCTGGTGGAGGGACAGGTTGTGTAGAGTACTGACAGACACAGCTCCAGTGTAGGGACAGGCTGTGTATAGTACTGACAGACACAGCTCCAGTGTAGGGATAGGCTGTGTGTAAAATTCTACAGACATGGTGCTGGTGTGGGGACAGGCTGCGTGCAGTATTTAGAGCATGGCTCAGTGTTGAGACAGGCTGTGTGCAGTACTGACAGACACAGTTCTGGTGTAGGGACAGGTTGCGTGAAGTACTGACAGACACAGAGTTTCCATGTTGGAACAAGTTGTGTAGAGTATTTATTGCAAACTGAACTTTGATACAGGTATAACAGAATCATCACTTGTGATTCAGAAACTACGTCAGCTGGCTATTGTTCGCAGAAATAGCCATCACTTTCATCTTGTAGAAATAATTCTGTATTTTGATATATTTTTTGGGAGGGGCTTCTGCACCCTTCCCTTTTGCCAAGACTGTTGTGCCTTATCCTGTGGTTGACGGGGCTGCTGTGAGGCTGCCTTGGTGATCAATTCTAATGATACTTCCTGGTTAGCCAGCAGGGCGTGCCCCTCCACCTCTCCCCACCACCACCCAAACAGGAACTGAACCCAGCACTTCTATGATGGGTACAGTCCCCACTGGCCCCAGGGCAAGAAAGCCAAGTCCAGGTTTGAAACTGGAGATCCTAACCTTGCCACTGAACCAGCCTAGGGGTTACCAATTTTAGAAAACCTGTCAGGGATGGCTGCCCTGATAGCCCAGTGACAAAGCATCGTGTTACCATGCTGACAGCCCAGGTTCGAATACAAGCTCAGGTTCCCTGCAGTCTAGAGGTCTATATTTGGGAGCACTGCCAACATAGTGGTTCCTAGTGGGGGGAAGGAGGCGTTGTCCTTCCCCGCTTGCAGTGATCCCTTACGGTAAGACAAAGAGGTGGTGAGGGTGCATGTGTCCCCTAACTCCTCCATAGGCTCACTGCAGGCACAATGGGTGAGCTGCAAGGTCTGTGCAGGGGGGAGGGAGAAAAAGATGATACACTCCAGTTATCGCGACATCGTGGTAGGGGCCAGTGCTCTTGAGCCCCATGCCACTGAACTGAGCTGTGCCACTGCTGATGACACAGAGATGTTGCTGGTGGTAGCTCCTATGGGGATGACTGTAAGTATAAAATCAGAATAAAAAAATATTATAAAGCCCAGCTGGACAGCCAAGCTTATTTTGTTTATTGAAGAGATCGGAATTACAACCTTTGTTTGAGTCAAAGAGTCCTTTGCAAAGGCTCCACGTCAGGAATTCACATACATAGTGAACAACAGACAGTACATAAATTTTACAATACAAAAACTATACAATTGGCAGGTTACAGCTTCAAGGGGTATTAAAACAAACCCTGAGTCATAATTATTTACAGAAAAAAGTACAAGGAATTAATATATGCAGAGAGGTCGCCCAGTGTATGAGCTGCAGAAACAGGGTAGCTGCGAGGGGGCATAGGTTGGGGGTTTGGTTAGTCTCAGTCACAGGTGGATTGGGTGAGGAGTGCAGAACGGAAAGAGGACTTGTAAGGTCCTAGCCGCATTTCAGAGTATAGTTTACACCTATATTAAAATATATTCTAAAGGGTCGGCAGTTGTTCATACCAAGGGTCCTAAGTACTTATTAACAACACTGTTCAGTATGTGGAACTTGGCTCTAGCCAACTCCAACCATTTTACAGAGACTGATGTTGAGCAACCTTCTGCTGCCAAAGTAATTTCAATGTCCCAGTCTATAAAGTGTTAGCATTTTGCAAATAAATGTCTTTAAAGAAAAAAAAACACAAGAAAAGAAAAATTGCTGAGGTCTGTATCACGTGCACACAGACTAAATTAGGCTTCAGCTGAACACCACCGCTGCTGCTGCTTAACCGCAGCTCCTACCTACCTCCCTGGGGAATAAGCTTTTGATGGCTACTGTACTAGTTGGCGGCCACTAGGTGTCACTAGCGACACACAGAAGCCTGCTTTGCGGCCTGTATCAGAAGGTGACTAATGCAGACAGACACAAAGGACTGGAACTGTGCTGGTGAAACTGGGACAGGTTTAACTTGAAAGAGCTGAGCTTTCAAACAGAAGATCAGAATTTAAAAACCAAAAAGATGTTGGCATCCTTTGGAACAGTTTCAGTGTGGCTTTGTTGATAACACATACGAAAGTTATGTACTTACCGTTAACTGTTGATCTCCCATAATGCCTTCACCATTGATTACCACTTATGGGTCTGGACAGAGGCACTAGGACCCCGCAGAAGCAAAGCTTTTAGCCAGAGAACCGGCTACGGCTGCTGGGCATAGTGCCTGCACACAACCAGCCAATAACTCTTGCCAGCTCCCCCTCCAACCTTAATTCTGTTCACCTAGAGAGAAACAAAAGTGGGGAAAATAAAGAGAGGCCTAAGAAATTCCCTACCCACAGGGATAGGAAAAGGATACAAGGGAAGTAAATAAAATAAAACCTGACTATCAACCTCTGGATAGAGAGATGGGCACACTAGGTGGCACCAGAGGTAGCTGTGTATGAAACCAGAGCCTCACACCACTAGCTGGACAGCAGATGGGTAGTGATCTCTAAGGCAGCAGCCCTTAAGCGTGTGGTTCTGGCAGAAGATACTAAGAAGATACTACGCAGTGTCAGTGGCTCAGCAGATAGCATACTCGCTTCTGAGGCCGGAAGATCAGAGGGCTGTGGGCTCTATCCCCACACCAGACACGTGGGTTGGATCCCAATACTGACACTGTAGTGCAGCATGAGGGGGGTGCTGCACTCCTGAGGTGCCGTCTTTCGGATGAGACGTTAAACCAAGGTGACATCTGCCTGTTCTGGTGGTAGTTCAGGTGGATGTTAAAGATCCCATGGCACTTCTCAAAAGAGTAAGGGAAGTTTCCCCGGTGTCCTGGCCAAATTTCCCCCACTCACTCAAAATGCCACCAACAGCTTAATCTGGTTCGAGGTCAATTGGCTTTCATCTGTATCCCCCTCCCCGGGGGTCATGCCTGAAAATAAGCAAAATCTTTCTAGTGTACTTACCCGGTCAACAAAAACTAAATAAAATAAAGAAGGGGATGGTCAAATTGGGATACCCTTGAAACTGAGATGGCACAAATGTGCCAAAATAGAAATGAACCACATAGGCTATATCCCCCGATTGGCTGAGGCAAGACCTTGGGATGACCAACAATAATTCCTCGGTGGGGCAGAGAGAGCGTCCGGGAGCATATGAGATGAAGCAGTCTTTCAGACAGGTAGGTAGCATACGGCTCCTGGCAGCAATTTTGAGCACCTGTGTGTGTGGTAGGTAGTGGATGTAGTTTACCAAATAATCAACTCAAAACTACAGCAGGTAACTGGCTTCATGGTACCAAGTGGCTGGCATCCACTGAACAAGCTAGTGACCTGTGTTCCAAATGCAGTCACTGATTTTGACCATGGGAGATTGAGCATTTGAAACAGTGCTTTTTCTCTGTTGCTCAGTATCCCGCTGGAGTCCCTCATCTTACAGTTGAGACACAGAGATATGTTCTCCACCAGCAGAACAAAAGGAAAAGGTTTCTGCACATTTACTAACCTCTAGGGAGCAGTGCTGTTTAGTGCCCAGAGCACATGCTTGGAAACTATTTCAAGAGACTCAGTTCTGAATCCCACTGAAGGTTCAAACTCACTGGGTAACACTAAGCAAGTCAAGTGGACCTAAAGACACTGAAGAATGTCATCGTAACATCTAGATTGGAGTACTGCCATGCTCTTTACGTTGCAGACGCTGGACTGGCTGCCTGTGAGGTAGCATGTCTCCTTCAGGACGGGTTTGCTGGTATTCAAAGCCCTGTGTGACCTAGGCTCAAACTGCTTGAAAGAACACCTCTGTCCTTATGCTCCTAACTGCCCTCTCCTTCAGAGACGGGCCAGCTGAGGGTCCCCTGACCTTGATAAAACTATGGGAGGACTGGGCATTTGTAGCAGTGGCAGTGGCACCCCTTCTTTGGATTCAGCAATTCACTTAACTGCCCTGTTCTTCAGCCCATCCCAGCAGAAAAAACGGAGTGAAAGCAGGCTGCATATCAGTCACGCTATCCTAGGGAAGTAAGCTGTCAAATTAAAAAAAAATGCCTTGTGAAAGTTTCTGGAGGAAAGAAGGAAGCCATATCTGGACTTTGTCCAGGACTGTGAATAGCTTATTAAATTATATGTATATTATAGGTTACATTTGGATCCAATAATGGGGGAAACATTTAAGTTTACAGGCTGAAATGAATGTCCCAGAATCCAAGAACCCCTCCGCCCTACCTAGCCCCCGTTCTAACAACACCAAGTTCACCTTCCCCATGACTTTGGTGCTGCCACAAGTCCCTGTGGCTTCCCAATGGCTTCCTCTTCTCAAGCTCCAAAGTGAGGTCAGGGGTCATGGGGCTAACCCAGCAGGCCACTGGTCTGTGTGGTAGTGGAATGGGCATCATCATGCCAGCCCTCTACACTTTTACCCATGTAATGTCCCTCCCACTTTTTGTGACATGTTCCACCCCCGCCAGCCCTACCCCATGGAAGGTAGGACATTTAGTTGTATAACACGCATGCTGCAACCCCCCCCCAAAAAAAAATTGGAACATGCTGTCTCAGCAGTGCTCTCATGGCTCCTCCAACCCAGAGACAGACCAAGACGTGAATCTGAGGATGGAAGTCAGAATTATATCGCAAACTCAGGCCTTCCGCACAGGAGCTGATGCACTGAGCCCAGGCCCACAGCACAAGGTCCAGAATGACCTCTGACATGTCTGATGAGTCCCTTTTGGCTGCATCTGGGTCATCAATGAAGTAAGCTCAGAGTCAGCTAGCCTGTGACGTCAGTGACCTGGGTTCGGAAGTGAGTTTGGGTTGTCAGTTGTAGTTGGGGGGAGGAGGACTTAACGTCCCAGAGGGTGATCTCCTCCATCTGGGAGGGAGGGACACCATCCTCACTGCAGTACTGCCACCTGGGTGACAAGAAAAGGAAGTGCAGCAGGGGGCCGAGAGGGAGGGCGAGGATGTAGACCAGGGTTCCTGCGCTGTGCATGCACTGTACGTTCATGTACACTCGTCCCCTTGTGAATCAGGGAGAAAACAGAAAGTGGCCCCAGCTTTCTGGGGGATGCCGGTGTATCTAGTCTGGTGTTCCCCTTCCTGCACCTCTGGACCCTATGCGCGCTCGAGGGTATACCACCTCCACCCAATCCTCAGCCCGGGGGCGTAAGCAGAGGCTCCATGGAGGATGGCGAGCGAAGGTAGGTGGGGGCTAGAGGGAAGGTTCCAGGGGGATCTGGGGGAGCTGGCACTGAGATAGAGGGAGCATAAAATATAAATAAAAAAAAAAGTAAGCCCACAGTCCTTAAAGAGACAGTTGGGAAAGGCTCTCTCTCAGTCCAAATATACCAGGTAGCAGTGCACTGCAGTATATTTCTCTAGAATAGAGCAGCCAACATTCAACATTTTGTATGCAGTAGATGTTTGTGGTGGTGGGAGGGGTCCCACTTCTTACCTAGTTTTGCAGCCAGGAAGGTCTGAAGCATAAGGAGGTTAAGTAATGAGCTCAAGGTCAAACAGTGAATCAGGGGCTCAGGAGGGAATTAAACACAGGACCTCATGGATCCCAGTTCTGTACTTCAGCCACTAGATGGCACTGTCTGCGACCCTATGGGCTCATGAGAAGCTCACTGGAAGATGAATGCCACATTAGGTCTCTTGCTGTCTAACGCCATGTTTAAAGGGATATCCTGGAGGATTGGCGCACTAGTCCCAGATGAACTAAATGTCACAGGTTGATGCCACTCCTTCCGGATTCTTACACAACCTAATAATATACATCTTTGCAGGACTTCTCAACTCTTCCTAGTTTTGTTGTGTAGGAGTCGCTACACACAAAATGAGAAAGGTATAACTGTGTCAGCCACGGCAGAGTCAATACCCTCCCTAATGTAAGCACTGGCAGTTTCCATGTGCTTTTTTTCCCCCTAGCTCTGAAGCCCTGTTGCAGATCAGTAGTATTCCTTGTAAATAGTGCTTCACCTTACAGCCTTTCTCCCCAGCTTCATCTGTCATCTTCCTTCCTCTCCCTCACACAACAACTTAACAGTCATTTTGCTTCCTGTTCTCCCCCCCCCCCCAGCTTCTTTATCTTCCCAGACCATAGGTTGGACCTCCTTCCACCTGCTGCCAAGCATGCTTGGTTCCCACCCAACTGAGATTCTTCTATCAATCTTTCCTGGGACTCCAAACCTACCCAAGACACAACAAAATGCTGCCTGGCTTGAACTCCCCGGGCCAGGTTCACCTTTAGCTCCACTGCATTTCTTCCCCACATCCATCTGGCCACCCATAGCGGAGGTGAAGACTGGTGGTTTCCCCAGGAGGTGGTGACTCAAATCCAGTGTGGGACAAGGTGGGGTAGGCCAGCATAGGCTTCAGCCTCCCAATCCTGCACCATTTTCTGGTTTTCTTCCCCCACCAGAAGCATGCTTCGGAACTGGCTGCCGGTGAAGCCTGACGCAGCCAACCTATGGATGAGCTCCAGTGGTCCCTCTTACCTTTCGCATATTCCCTGCACCACCACATGTAGTCACCAGGTGGTAGTAAAGTAGCGGGATGCAGTATCCTCCCTCCCTCGAGGTGTGCTCTGTGGGACACTCGATTCTCCTCCGCCTGACCAGCCTCCGACAGCCCAGGCTTGTTCCTGAAACTAGGTTATCAGCTTCGTGAGCAGTAGCACTATCGCTGCGTCGGCTGGCTGGCTTCCTCCCTCCTGTTCCTGCTCAGATCCTAGTGAGACTGTTCTAGCTCTCCTCCCTTTCACTTATAGACAGTCTCCAAGACTCCCCCCCCCCCGTAGCCAAATTACACTAATTACAACTAATTTATTTCAAATAGCCTTCTATTATTTATACTTCTGACCTAACAGATCGCACTACTCATAACTGTATTTAACTGCACTCGCTTTGTCTTTACCATTATTTGCTGTATATCAGTGACGCTTCGAAGGGACCAATTCCGATCCCGTTTTCAGATTTAGGAATTTGCAAATACTAATCTGATTCTGACTCAAATCCTAAAAGGACCTTAAAAATCAGATTTAAAATCCTAAATGCCTATGTAAAAATAGGTTTTAGGATTCAGATTAGGAATTAGGAAATTCGGACTGCACTGCCAAAAATTCTAAATCCAAAAATCAGGTTGGAACCCAACAAATCTGATTCTGTTCAGCGGATTCCGAGTAACCATACTGTATATATTTTTATTCCTGTACCCCCTTCCCCAGGGAGCACCTGGAAATGAGCCTTGGCTGAGTCTATGCTACCAATTTTCAATAAATAAATTACAGAGCTCATGTGAAATGTAGCTCGAATCAGAGAATAGAATTGTAAGCCCCCTCTCATTTCAGAGAGGCTCATGCTCCCTTTAGGGACCCCTTCTGTTTTAGTTGCCTGGGCCCCCAGACATTTAGGGATTTGTTAGTGCTCTGGGGCGCAATTTCTGTTAGCTGCCATTTGGTGGCAGCAGAGAGCACGATTTCTGGGCAGTATATAATGGAGGAACAGGAAGTTTAGAGGGAGTTCCCGGGTCCCCCTCCCCCACAATTTTAGGCAGGTTGGCTTCTACAGCAGCAATGCACCAGGTCCCCTGGGTGAGCAACCCAGGGAGGGCATAGAGATAGGTCTGGTGGAGTCCCAGGTTCTGGGAGGTGAGAAACAGAGGTGCAGGATAGGTAGGTCCCTGGGTCTGTTTGGGCTTCGGTAGGTGGATAGTGGGCCTGGGTCATCGGGGTGGCAGCAGGTTGTGGCAGGGCCTCCGCTTCCTAGAGTGGCAAAGCAGTCTAGGTTCTCATGAGAGGGGAGGCCTTGGGGAGCCTCCAACCCAATTAGGGCCTGTCTAGAGGGACAGGCCTGGGGGCTGCCGGTCTTTAGCCAAGTGGGCTGCAGAGTGCCCTGGAAGTGTACTTTCCCCTGGTGCTGGTTGCACATATCGGGCAGCAGGGTGGTTTGAGAGAAGAAGAGTACGGCTGGCATAAGATTCCACTGCGCACTCTGTTTTTCAACTTGATCCAGAACTTGTAAGGGAGCTAGTGGAGGTCTAGGGAGACCGGACGGACCAGGAAAGTTACCAGGCAGGAGAGTATGGGTGTATGGTGCAATGGGTTTGGCTGGTACTGCACCATCCGTGTCACTGTAAGGCCTGATTAGAGAGTCAGGGAACAGTGGAGAGAAGCTGTACTATTCCCCGGATTAGAGGAAAAAATAGGACCCCCTTTGCAGTCAGGTGGAAAGCTCTGTTAGGTACTTACCGGTGCCAGTGGAATCTGCAGAGCTTCACAGTCCAGGTAGATGGTTGCTATGTCCTTGGAAAATATCAGGTCTGCTATTTTATGAGCCGTTTAAACATCTTGCTCCATCTAGAAAAACTGCTATATTTTTCTGTCTGTACAAAGTTTAGCCCCATGGAGCTGAGAGTTTATTAAGCTGCAAAAGAACCCCTGTGCCCATTTAAATCATTTTGGGCACAAGAGAAATAAAGTGACTGAATTTATGAAAGAATGATTTGGAGTCGATTCCATTTGTAATTAGTGACTAATGAATTTAGTAACTCCAAGGTGAATCTACTAATGAGTTCTTTTCCAGTGTTTCTTTTTTTTTTTTTTTTTAGCGAAGATCCTGCATATCGGGTCCCAGGGTCGGTGGGGGTCCAGTGGCAGAAGAGAGAAGCTGTCCAGAGGCCATGGATCCCAAGAGGAGTGTGGGGTGCCCAGATTCTTGTGGCCAAAGTCTTTGAAGATTCCCAGCTGTTGTGAAGATGTCTTCAGGTAGGCCCAAATATTTTATTGCAAGCCTTGAACCCGAGGAATTTTTCTTGTGAGATTTCTGTGCTGTGAGCCGATGATGGGGGCACCTATGGCTGTACCTTTCCTTCGGCTACGTGGGTGAGTAGGTGTCTGCCTTCACAGTCAGCAGCAACACTTCTCCTTTATTTGCTGGCAGGTGGTGAGGGAATGCTGGGCAGCCCCACCCCCCAGAAGCTCAGCCCTTCATCTCCATAACACACCCTATCCCACAGCAGGCTTCAGCATGGGATTCCAGGACTCCGAAACTATGGTCTTCCAGGCAGCAGTGCAACATACTCCCACCCCACCACCACCACCACCACCACCCCAGCCCAATATCTGCACACAAGTCACCTCCTGATTCATATGTGGACGTGGGGGGTGCTGGGAGGTTCTGTAGTTTTAGACAGTTAAGATTCACAGGAGGTTGGATTGTTTTGGAACCAGTCTCTCCACCAGTAAGTGGTCAACAAACATAGGCGCAAGACTGCCAGAAGGCACGCACCCTCACACCCCATCCTCCCCAGTGGTCAAGCACTTCACCTGCACAACACAGCTAACTTTGTGCCAGTCCGAGTACAGGACACCGGACTGCAAGCACAAACCTGGGTCATCCAGGAGGCCGCACAGAGCACCTCCGCCATGCCACTGGACTGCTTAAACACATTTTGTAAGAGCTCTCATGTCAGAAACACACACACGATTTTAGGAGGAAAAACCTACTGGAAGAATGAGGATGTTCTACCTTTAACGGCTGGGTTGACAGTAGTGACACCTGTGAGCACTGCAGGAGTGCGAGAGAAAAACCAAGTCTGTCCTTTACTCTCAGCGCAGCCCAGGGAATAAGCCTTTGTAAACAGGCTGGTACACTTGCCACGAGGGTCTCATTAATGTTTTATTAATCATGCCCTTTTGAATAAAGGAGAGAAAATGACCTTAACATAAAAATGATGAGACTTTCCAAAGGAGGGAGGGAGAGAGTGAGAGACCAAGAGAGAGAGAGAAACAGAAACAGAAGAGAGAGACAGAGAGAATTTGTTAAGAGTGCTGTTCTCCTCATCCTATGCTGCCCATGGAACATCTGTTTGTGGTAAGTAAACTTTTTCGCACTGTATGTAGCTTTCTCTCCCTCCCTCATCAATGTCACCTTTCTATAAGGCTAGTTCTAATAACTACTCAGCCCCTGACACCACTAACCCTGCTAGCAACCTCCATGGTGTGCCTGTCATGGTGGGGCCTGAAAGGATTTTGCCTCTTCCTGCACAGGATCTGGTGGGGAAGGCTTTGCAACATAGTCCCCCATGCACCAGGGCTGTCATCAGACAACCTTGTGGGAGTTTTCTTGTTTTTCTCTAGCCCTGTGCCAGACGTATGTGCATGTCGCTGTTTGTCCCACAGAGCCCCACCCACTAGTACTGCGCACACACCTCTCGACCTACCACACATGCAGCGGCCTGCTGCGGAGAAGGCTAGCTCCCAGGCCTACCACAAGGCTTGCTTTAACCTTCCCCTATCCAGAAACTGCTGCCATTGGCAATACTCCCTGATACTGTACACCCAACTGCTGATCTCAGCGGCTCGTTGCTGAACCCGGACAGTCAGAATTCCGCAAAGCCACTGAACAGCACCATATAAGAACCTGCTAAAGCGCCACCCATGTCCCACCTTGAGGACAGAGGGGACCACTGCTAACTGTGCATTTTTTGTTTTTAATAATGTATTCACACAGGATAGCCCAGCTCAGCTGCAATATCTCAATTTCCGTGGGGGTCCTTCTTTTACCCATTATAACAATGCAGTTACCCTGGATAGCCCATCTGCAATGCAACATCTCAATTTCAATGGGGTCCAGCTTCTCCACAGTTTTACAGCTAGCAGGGACTAAAGTACAGGGAGGTTGTGTACCTTGCTCAAGGTCACACAGTGAGTGTGGGATGTGACCCATGCATCTGGCTCAGACTGCTGCTGTTGCAAGGCACCTTTCTACATTTTTGCCTTCTGCTGCTCTGTATTTGCTGATTTTTCTTTTTTTTACCATTTAGCTCCTTGTTTGGTGGGGGTGGGGTGGGGGACTTTTCAACAGACACCACCCCCAAAAGGTACAAACTAACAAGGCATCACCATAGGCTCTTACCATAGTTCTACACTGTAAACGTAATTCATCTGAACCCTGCCTTCAGTAGTGAGCAGCCTTATTAGGGGGGGATGAGTGAGGGGGCTATTAGTCTTCCTTTTCAGTCAGTCCAGGGCTTTCAAAGCACAGACTGCCAAATGTGACAGATTGTGAGGGGTTAAAATCCATGTATTTATTTCAAATCAGAATAAAGAGCTTCGCCCACAAATGATTCTGATTTAAAATTGAAAAGCCACAGACGTGCAGGCGGCACTGCCGTACCCGTCTGCTGAAAACAAGGTCAGAGGGCAAACGGTACGTTCTTTTCATTACCCCATCACACAGCTCCTTATACCAGCCGCCCACAGAATGAATTACATCAGCAGTTAAGGAAATGTACTTTTAGAAATGTTCCTGCTCTGCTTGGTTAAGGAAAGAAAACAAGATCAGTTACTGACAGCAACAACCGCCTGCAGTGCTTTCTATCTGCCCCAATTGCTGTGATGCATCACTGCCCATATGGTGTGCCCACCATACCATTCCACGTGTCCCTAGGTTCCCTTTCTTTTCAAAGATGTCTTTTTAGTTCAACTTTTTTGAGTTTGCGCATGCATGCCGAACTCCTTGGGACAGTAGGTTTTGAGGGGTGTGACACTGTCTGTGTAATGCAGAGTGCTCTGCAAGGGGCGTGCCAGTGTCGCACCAGTCCTCAGCCAGGCTGGTCCCGATGCTGTTTTGTCTGCAGTGGTTTTCACTTGAAAAGAAAAAGCCGCAGCAATCAGGAGGTGACTTTTTCCTTTCATCTGCAGGTCACTGTAGAGCAAACAGCTGTTTGCGTTGTGACATCTCTGCCTCGCCACACCAACGTTCCCCGAGAGATGGGAGGATGTGCTTTCCTCATCTGCCTCCTCCACATCCTGCTGTCTCCAGCTCTAAAGTTTCTCCCGCCCGTGCAGAGCAGGCCATATCCTAAGCTCCGTACAGGCTGGGAGTATTCAGTGCCCGAAGGCACTTTTACTCCAAGCGCGATCTTTCACGTTGGCTGGGAGGAGGCGTTTTCCTTGCCTGCCTCCTCCTCATCCCGCTGTCTCCAGCTCTAAAGTTTCTCCCACCTGTGCGGAGCAGGCCACAGCCTAAGCTCCTTATGGGCTGGGAGTATTCAATGCCTGAAGGAACTGTTACTGTAAGTGCGATCGATCGCGCTGGCGGACCCCCCCCTCCCGCCTGCCAACATCAGGGTGCTTAATCCCCGTGTCAGCCTGTATCCCCCCTCATCCTTTAATGTGGCACACTGGGAGCCCACCCCAGTGTGCAAAACCTCTATGGTGTTTCCAACACTAGGATGCCCATTCCCGTGTCAGATGCACCCCCATACTCTCTGACCTTGGGGTGCCCAATCCCGTGTCGGCATTGACCCCAGTACTCTGGCACACTGAGGGCCACCCTAGTGTGCCAAAATCCATAATTTCCTGTAAAAGAAAACAGACCCACAACGTTTTTGTTTAGTTTTTAATCTGAAGAAAAAAAAAGAAAACAATCGACGTTGCTGCCAGCCCCTCCCCAATCACACCCTCCCTCTGTGCACTGGCTCCCACACACAGCCCCCCTACTCATACTTACCTCTGGAGGTCATAAGCAGTAATCTTCAGTGTACCGAACACGCCTGCACTCTTCAAAAGCCGACCACAAACTGAAGAAATGACATTAAGTCCTGTAATGGCAGTGAATGAGGGGTTTCAATTTAGGTCAATATCTCAGCCATTTCTGGGAGTTTTGGTCCCAAATTTTCAACATGGGTTCTTGGGACCCCATCTCATTTCTGATCCCTATCATTTCATGTTCGATTCAAAAGGTGATTTCGCGATTGCTGTACAGAATCATCTTTCGGGACCAATTAACAAAACTACAGTATCACTGTTTCATGAGGTGGGGGTCCCAAAATGCGGGTTGCAAATTTGGTGAAAAACTCCAAAAAAGACTGCGCATGAAAGGCCCATTGTGCAGTTTCTATGCATGCTTGCAATGTCATCAATTTTAAGATCTTCACCCAAATTTTCAACATTGCCATTTTTCACCCCTTATGAAGTGTGTACAGTTGTCATTTTATATCCTTCCCAAAATGTGTTTTGCACCTGTGGCACAGAATGCCGACGAGTCGCTGTCTGAAATCAACTTCGGGACACATTAAGAAATTCAGTGCCACTCTTCATGAGGGAAGTATCAAAAGGCGATGTTGAAAATGTGGTGAAAACATTAAAAAAATGACATTACGAGTGCGTTGAGCAGTTTCACGCACACTGTGAATCTCGCCACTCTTTATATTTCATCAGATTTTCAACACTGTCATTTCTTCACACCTCCTCATGAACAGTACAGCTGTCATTTTTCACATCCTGCCCGAAATGTGTTTTCACACTTGTGGCGCTGAATGGCACACTTGCTGTGCGAAATCACCTTTTGGGATTGAGCAACAAAATGATACTGCCACTGTTCATGAGGTGGGGTTCCAAAAAGCCCATGTTGAAAATTTGGAGCAAATATACCAACAAACGCCTGGGGTGTTAGGGTTTCCAACTGTAATGCACACCCTTAAAATGCAATGCAGAGGAGTATACACAGAAAAATATGGGAGGCATGTACAACAGCAATACCAACAGCGAACTCTCGACATTGACAAATGCTTGTTTTTATTATGTCTGTTTCCAAAGTCTCCCCTCCCCCCCTCTATCTCACAGAAGCACTAGTAGGTGGCCTATGATCAGGTGACCAACCACTGGGAGGGGATCACAGTTCAGCCTTAGGCCCCCCTGCTTTAAGTGCCCCGAGCCATAGGGACGATTCTGAAAATACAGTATTTGGACAGAATTCAACTTTTAATTCAGATACTTTATATTTACCACCACCATCACCCCAATTCATCATTTCTTATGCCATTTACATGAAACAGAATCTCTGTTACTTGAGCTTCCTCTGCTCTGGCAGCTTGTCTACAAATGACATCATAATCCTGCGCTTGTGACATCAATGATGATGATGACGATGTCACTGCCAAAACGCAGCAGGAAGCAGAGAGGAAGACCACGTGACAGAGATGCTGTTGTTTTCAAAATGTAATTAAGCAATAATACACAACAAGGTGTGCAATATCATGGCATATCATCCTGCCTCAGAGGCGTTGTGATAGGCCAAGTGATTTCAACCACCTGAGAAGGGATGACATCTCACGATATCACACCCTTTGCAGTACATTATTGCGATCATGGAATGGACCCAGTTTGATTTTGTGACTGATGGCATGTACTGATTTCAGATTAGGATTACGTACTGAGACATCCTGGCTGAAAGTAGTCTTGTCCAATCAGATTTGAGGATTCTGACCATCTATTTCATACTAAGGGACGGTCATGGTGTGAAATATAAAATAAAGCCTAGAGGTTAGAGCAACAAGCTGTGAATGAGATAGGTATATACAGCAGCCCTGGGGTTGATTCCAACAACCTCCACTTGCATACTGTGTGACCCTGAGCAAGTCGCTTAACCTCTCTGCACTCCCAGGTTGCCCCTGTAAACAGGCCTTGTGTCCAGTGGGCCTTACCCAGTTACCAAAGAATAACAATTAAAAATAAATTAAATTATGTGTACTTACTGCATCTGTTCAGAATTGTCCCCATTACTGTCCGAGCAGTCACCATCTTCGTCCCCAGAAACAGCCAAGCATTGTTCCTACAGTTCAGATGGGGGAAGGGATGGGGGAATGCCTACCCCCACCACACCCTACTTTTCCTACATGAAACTGGTTCTGGACTTCTAATTGGGAAGACAGGCAAGTGGGAAGTGACACACATTTTGTTCCATGACTCTGACAGCAAGGGATGTACATTATTAAGGCCCCCTCAGCACCACCATACTAATGACTGAATGCATCACTGACAGAATCTGCAGGCACAGTTCTGCCAGGTGTGTGTAGATTTCAGTGCTTGTGAATATTACCGCAACAGCTTACAAAACTCCACCTGCTGCGCACTTGTCGCGGGATAGGGACTGGGACTGGGACTGGGAGTGTGCGCTGTCCATGTCAGTAGGCCGGTCAAAACAACATTTATGACACACAGTGTCTGTAAATCCTCTTAACCGTCCTTCGTTTGTGCTGTTTGATTCTGTATGGAGTCAAACTCCCCTACACAGGGTCCATGTTTGCTTCTCTTTCCATTACATCGGAATGTAATTACTCACTGTCTGACTCTCCTGGGTTGGGTCCTGTATAGGTTTACTTCACTATTCTTTGACTGTCTCACCCCTGCATGGGTGACCTATGAAACTGTTGTTGTTTTGTATGTTGACCTTCCTGTGTGAGGTCCTGCCCTGAATACTGTACCACTGTCTTCTGCTTATTTTGTTATCTCTGTATTCTTACTCTACCGGGTCGAGCTTGAAAATAGGCAGGCCAAATTGCCTAATGCACTTACCCGGTTACCAAAAGCTAATAAATACATAAATAAAATAAATAAATTACATCGGTGGGAGTTCAGCATTGCATGGTTTTGCTGGACTGTTTAAAGTCAGCACTGGAGGAAAGAGTCGAAATAGTCCTCCTCCAAAACTGAAGAGTGTCCTTTCCAACCCATCGTCAATAATTAGCATAGCTCCAGATAAACAGATTAAAAAGCAGTGTCCCGCCAGCTGCGCTGACATGCTGAAAACCTGAGTTCCAGAACAGATTTGGGGTCTGCAGGTGAGCGGCAGGTGTTAGAAAATAGTGCTGCCGAGGACTGCTCTTCCTTGCCTAAGGAAGGAATGGCACCATTTCCGTCACCACATCGACCCCAGTGGATGGCCACGGAGTTCCCCCAAGGGATCCTATGTGGTGTTCGGGGACATTAGTGGTAGTGGCAGAGCAATTAAGTGGTTGGAAGGCAGAAGGAGGGAGGGGAAAAAATGGAGGCAAAACTCCATGGTGCTGTCTAAATAGTGGTTGCAGGCACACTCCAGGACTTCTCTGCCTTGGCCTCTGTTGGGAATTGCAGTGACAAGTAGCTGATGATGGGTCTGGGTGGTAAGCGAGTAACCCCAAGCTAAAGCCCAGGTGAACAGGTGCCAGGGGATAAACAACTTGATAAAAACGAAGGTTGGCTTTGTGGCCCCAGAGGTGGGGGACCACTCTGTCATGCTGGCAACGTGGGTTAGCACCCTGAACCTGGGACATAAGGATCGGAGACCAGCAAGGAAGGACGCTTGCCTTTTGAGGAGGGAAATATGGCACAATGCACAGGTAGGCAAATGGAGGGAGCATGGGGTAGTCGCTGGTGTGGGTGACCACATGCTGGCAGGTCCTGCCATAGGGTGTCAACATGGGCATCCTGTACATGGGAAGCAGGGATGAGTAGGGAGAACAGGAGAAATTGCCATGGCAATCTCGGGACACGGCCTCCCGCTGCGTTCCCCCAAACCACAAGACCCTCATTGGTGGCACACCCACAGCCCAGTCCCTGGTTCATGGCCCTTGGCTTCAGCGACATGTACTCTATTACCTCCTAATCCGGTGGGCCCACGGAGGAGGGATAGAACTGACCCAGGCACCAGCAGGACAAACTGGCATCTGCCAGGGGATGAAGCCTATCTGAATGAGCTCCATGGGCACAGGAGTGGGCGTGGCACAGTGTGAGGGCCTGAAAGAGGGAGGCATCAGGAGATACAGAAAATGGCCAAAAAAAATCAACATAGAGAATAGTGCATGGGTGACCATATGCAACAAGGTTGTGTTTCCATCAAAGGGATGTGATGACATCTTAAAGACTCTGAGAACGAGGCACCACATCCCCGAGATGGAAACACAGCCTCAGTTGCAGGTGGTCACCCATACACAGTTTTATATAGTATAGGTTAGCCCCTATTGCTTTTTTGTGTGTGTGTGTCGGCTCCCCAATCTCCCTGCAGGGACTCAGCTCCCACCCTCGCCGCCTCCCCATGCCCAGGCTTACCCCCCCGGGTACAGTAGGGCCATGGGAGCGGAGCCCCAACCGGTGGACACAGTAGGCAGTAGAGATGGCAGAGCAGAGCTTCACGCTTCGGGGCCAGCATTTTTTGTATGCTGTATCTGGGGCGGGGACGTGCAATGATGACCAGTGTCCACCCGGCACCCCACTGATATGGTGCCAGCACTGTGGTTCCCACGGCCTCCGCTAGGAGTCTGTAGCATGCAGGACACACAACCCCACAGAGAAGGAGATCAGTCCCTAGGACGTGCAATCCTTCTCCCCCCAACCGGCCCTCTGACGTCCCGAGTCTGTTCCCGAACCCGGGTCGCTGGCGTCGCAGACAGACGCCCAGCCTCTGCGCCGGTGGGCCAGCTCCTAGACCCTATTGCTTTTTATTGAAGGATACTGTAGCACTGGAATTCTCGACTCATGTCACATCACCGTTTACAGTGCCGTTCTCCCGAGTACCCCCAAAAAAAATAGCCACATGCTTGTAAACTGCATTTCTCAAATGGCATCTGTTTGGAAATATGGACAGGAACAGATTTTAGAGCATTTTTTGATTGTTAAAAAGAAAATTTACTTCCTTACTGTGTGTCAGTTGGCAGTTTCCAGTAGCCGTGGCATGAGGGGAAACTGCAGCCGCATGGTTCAAGGCTGAAAAGTTGTGGTAGCGTTGTGACATCAGGACAATACCACAGCAACTTTTCATGATCTTTGAACTGTACCATACCAAGAAAATAGTTGGTACTGAAATCCATACACAAAAGGGGCTAACCATATACTGTAACAGTAGTCTGTGTTTAAATTTAACTATAGTTGGGGGTGTCATGGGACAGTCCCGACCAATGACAGCGCTTCCTTCAGTCGTGTGTGATTACCCTTACTTCCACAAGAGTGTCTCATGTGCTGTTCCTGCCTAACGGGCACCTAGCTAGTGCCATTCGTACCACACAGAAAGGGAGACCACAAAAGGTATTTAAAAAAAAAATCATTGCCCTATCTATAGCAACTTTATAAAGGTGCCAGGAGGGCCCATTAGGGATTAAAAAGGGTGTTGCCTCTTGCGTCTTTAGGGCACCACAACTGCCCACCTTCGGTTCATGCATTCTCTCTTGCCATAACATAACAACGGTGTTGGCCTTAGTGTGAGGATGTGTCATCAGTGGAAAGTTCTCTTATTGGGAGTTTCTCTGTCATCACGCTCCGTTATGATGACTATTGGGTTTCTTTGCTTTCAGCAAACGACCCTTTTTTCTGGATTTACAGATCAATACTAAAGACATCTAAAGTAATTTAAAAACACAATTTTCGAAATTGCATTGGATGTGTATGAGTGACAGTAATAAAATGCGTCACTCTCACAGATGGAAACCTGAAGTAATGTTTAAAATGCAAAGAGCCAAGGAGTTCATTATTTATGCACGAGTCAGTGACAGGCAAATTGGGAGGCTGATGACGATGCTTGGATTTGAGGGTTGCTTTTCTGGGGTGGGGGAGAGGGTGAACCAACTTTCTTTTTTCAGCAAACTTCGGAGAGGGCAGGTTGCTAGTGTAGGTAATTCTGCTACCACTCTGTACAGCATGTACCACTGTGTGCTAGTAACGTGGTACAGACAGTGGTGTTGAAAAGGAAAGGGATTGGCCAGCCCGTCAGCACAGCGGTTGGAGTTCCGCTTGCGACGCTGGCAACCCGGGTTCGGGAACGGACCTAGGTTGTCGGAGGGCTGGCCAGGGGGAATGGGGTGGAGTGTCCTATGGACTGCTCTCCGGGGGGGGGGGACGTCTGGTGCTCGAGGGACCTCTGGCAGAGGCTGAGGGTACCACAAGTAGCTGTTATCTGGACGTCCTAGGGGGTGGGATGGACATGGGACGTCATTGCATGTCCCCACCCCCAAGAAAAATGGAGGAAAAATCACTGCAGCCAGCATCCTCATCACACCCCCTTCACTGCTCCTTCATTCACTCCCAGGCTGACTCCCCAACCTGACCAAAGTCCGCGGCCCTGCCCTGGGGGCAAGCCAAGGGAACAACAAGGAGTAGCAGCTCATATGAGAGTGGAGGGCGACGAGGACCGTGATCGAGGCTGAAATCACAGACGCTGGCATGCGGACAAAAAGTACAGTAAATTGAAAAAGCAAAGGAAAGGGATTTGGTTTTCTATGGCACTTTGAATACAAACTGTGTCATAGAAACATAGACTTTGACGGCAGATAAGGACCGCTAGGCCCATCTAGTCTGCCCATTTCCCTACCTACAGGATAGGCCACAGATCCTAGTTAACCAACAGCCTATATCTTCCTGCCCCCCACAAGAATTGCCTTATGTCTGTCCCATGCATTCTTGAATTCTCCCACAGTTTTAGACCCCACAACTTCCTCAGGAAGGCTGTTCCATGCATCCACTACCCTCTCTGTGAAATAATACTTCCTCACATTGCCCCTGAACACGCCTCCTTCTATCTTTAAATTGTGTCCCCTTGTTCTTGCAAGTCTCTTTTCTGAAATATGCTACCCTCTTGGACTTTGTTGATTCCTTGAGGTACTTGAAAGTTTCTATCATGTCCCCCTCTCCTTCTTTCCTCAAGGGTATACATATTAAGCTCCTTTAGTCTCTCCTCATCACGGCTTCTCTTGCAGACCCTGCACCATTTTAGTTGCCCTCCTCTGGACTGCCTCTATCCTGTCTATGTCCTTGCGGAGATGGGGTCTCCAGAACTGGACACAGTATTCCAGATGGGGTCTCACCAACTGTCTGTACAGAGGGATAACAACTTCCTGTTTTCTGCTGCTGATGCCTCTCCTATGCATCCCAGTATACCCGCCCTCCCCTACTGCCTTCTCACATTGCTTACTAACCTTAAGGTCATCTGATATGATTACCCCAGGTCCCTTTCCTGTTTTGTTGTTTACTACCTCCCCACCCATTGTGTATTCTTCCCTGGGTTCTTGTTTCCCAGGTGCATTATTTTGCACTTTTTGCATTGAATCCTAGCTGCCATACGTCTGACCATTCCTCCAACCTTGCCAAGTCCCTTTTCATCCTTTCCACACCTCCTTGTGTATCAACCCTGTTGCAGATCTTTGTGTCATCTGCAAAAAGGCATACTTTTCCTTCCAGTCCCTCTGCAATGTCACTGATGAAGACATCAAAAAGGACTGGACCCAATACTGAACCCTGCGGTACCCCACTAGTAACCGCCCTTTCTTCAGAGTGGACTCCATTTACAATTACCTTCTGTGTCCTGTTGTCCAGCCAATGTTTTACCCAGGCTACCACCCTGGGACCCACTCCCAGGCTGGTTAATTTGACTATCAATCTTTTGTGTGGGACTGTGTCCAAATGCCTTGCTAAAGTCTAGGTAGGCCATGTCCACAGCCCTCCTGGTCTACTACTTTGGTCACCCAGTCAAAGAAATCTATTAGATTCGTCTGACATGACCTTCCCGCTGTGAACCCATGCTGCCTTGGATCCTGTGCCCACTGACCTCTAGGTACTCAACTATTCTTTCCTTCAGAGTGACTCCATCACTTTTCCTACCACAGAGGTCAGACTGACAGGTCTGTAGTTTCCTGCCTCTGTCTTGGTCCCACTTTTGTGAAGGGAATCACATCCGCCTTCCTCCAGTCCTCGGGTACCACACCATCCTCCCATGATTTATTAAAAAGTAGCCAGTGGTTTCACTAGTTCCTTCCTTAATTCTTTTAGAATTCTGGGGTGAATTCCATCAGGACCCATTGCTTTGTCCACCTTCAGTTTTGGAGTTCTTGCAGAACCCTTTCTTCTGTGAAAGGACTGGGATCGACCCCCTATCAGGAGTGCTTCTGTTAATTGGATTAGGACTTCCCTCCTCTTTGTGAATACTGAGCAGAAATATTCGCTCAGTATTCCGGCTTTTCACTGTCCCCTCTGCCCACCCACGTTCATTCTATTCAGCCTCTATCCCTCCCTTTGTCTTTCTATCAGCTGATGTACCTATAAAGGTTTTATCCCCTTCTTAACTGAGTTGGCTATCTTTTCCTCAGTTTGGGCCTTGCTATTCTGACTTCCCTCCCTGCTTCTTTCTGCCTTAACTGGTACAGCTCTCTGTCCTGCTCCTTCTGTGTTTCCTTATACTTCGGAATGCTATCTTTCTTCCTGACTTTCACAGCCACCTCTCTTGAGAACCATAGTGGCTTTTTCTTTCATTTTGATTTGTTTATTTGCTTCACACAAAGGCTTGTTGCCTCTGTGATGGCAGTTTGATAATTCCCATTGTTGCTCACACCTCCTTCTAGCCTGTTTGCTAGTGCTTTTCTGAGGCACTCTCCCATCTTGCAAAGTCAGCCCTCCTAAAGTCCAGTACCCTCACTTTTGTATGGCTTGACTCTGTAGCTGAGTTTAACGTGAACCACACTGTTTGATGGTCACTTGTCCCCAGATGGCAACCTACTTCTAGATCCGAGATCCTCTCACTGCCCCCGTTTGAGAGTACGAGGTCTAAGATTGCTCCCTCACGAGTGGGTTCCGAAACTAGCTGTCTAATGCCTGCCACCTGTAGGGCGTCAAGAATGGGCCTGCTGTTGGATGTGGCTGCAGCAAATGTGCTCCAGTTAACATCTGGCATATTCAGGTCTCCCATCAACAGTACCTCCCCTTTCTCTGCCATTCTAAGAATGCCTTCCATCATATCCTTGTCCATTCCTTCCCCCTGACATGGGGGTCTGTACACAACCCCTGTGTGGATTGTGGTGCCTTTCAGTCTCCAAGGTGACCCACAGGGCCTCCTCTCCTCCCTGTTTACTCTTTTGTTCAGTTGCTTTTATCCCTTCCTTTACATGAGAGCTACTCCTCCCCTCTTCTCCTGCCTGTCTCTCCTGTAGGTTATGTACCCTGGTATGTTAACATCCAGTCATGGTTCTCTGTGTACCATGTTTCTGTGACACCTCTGATATCAGGCATCCCTCTTCCATTAAGGCCACCAGCTCAGAAGCTTGTTGCCCAGACTACGGGCATTGGTACTCATTACCCTCCATTTCCTGATGGCCTTACCTCTTTTGCCCCATCCCTGTCCTTCTTGCCTTTGTCGCTTTCTCCATTTACCCTGCCCTTCTCCTATCGACACCTCCATGTTGAGTGTTGCCACTTACTACCGTGATTTTGGGGGCTAGGATTTTCCTGCTCCTTTCCAGTGCCTCCCCTTGGCTGGTTTAAAAGCTTGCCAATGAAGCATTTAAACCTATCACCTAGGATCCTGGTTCCCCTCCCGGACAGATGCAGCCCATCATGCCAGTATAGGCTTACATCACTCCAGGTGGACCCACAGTCCCCAATGAAGCCAAATCCCTGAGCTCCACACCAGTTTTTCAACCACTGATTGAATCCCATGGTACGGAACACAGCCTCTCCTATGCCATAGATGGGTAGCACCTCCGAGAAGGTTACCGTGCGTGCTACTTGACTAAGGCCCCTCCCCAATTCCACAAACTCTTCCTGCACTTCTCTAATCCCTTTCTTAACCAGGTCCCAGAACACCTTATAAGAGCAGACAGAGGGGGTAGAGTGCATCTGCTGTTTTCAGCGCACAAGGAGAGTCATGTAGCACAGTGATTACAGGGAGGTTAAGTGACTTGCTCAGGGTCACACAGTGTGTAAGTGCTGACTGTGGGATTAAAACCTGGATCTGCAGGTTCATGCTTCCAGCTCCAATCACCAAGCCAAACTACCTCACGCATGGAACCACTTTAATGTCCTTTTGGATATTTGAGTCGGGCTGTGTGGGCATCTCATAGGATCTCTGAAGGCCCAGAGAGCATGCTACTAGAATACATCCAATCCGTAAACCCCAGGCAATGGATCTGAAGAGCATGTACTGTCCAACCCACCTGAAATGGAATGCATCATATTTACATAATCCTAGCTATGGGATCCAATGTGGAACCTTCCTTTAAACTTTATTACACCTGCAATGCAAAAGGCGAATGGCAAACAGGCAGCCTCTAATAGAGAAAATACACACAAACAGCTGGTACCATTACAACCATATGGCAATGGGTTCAAGTACCCTGAGGCAGCGGCCAGCCCAAAATGGTAAATGACTCGGGGTAGACACAACAAGGTGGCACCACCTCCAATGTAAAGTACAACATTCTTTGTGTAACTTGTGAACTCTGTACTCTGCATCAGCGGTAGCACCACCTTTTTGTGTCTGCTCTGCCTTATAGCGGACCAACCAGCTAGAATCAGTTACTCCAGGCAATGAAGCAGTAATCTGACTAATGCAGTATCAAAGACACCCTCTGCAACTCATTTTGCCAATTTGCCACCAACTCCCCCTACTTAGCATTGCTCACTTTACCCCTCCCTCTACCTCCCATCGTCAGATCCACTGTGGCAACTTCATATCCAAATACTGGTTTGGGTCCCTTCCCAACTCCTCTCTCTTATCTCCCCTGCCTCCTGCTCCCTCCACTCCAGGGATCATCACACTTTCTCCATTCCTCATTCCTGCTTCTCTGCTGGGCAATCTGTCTTCTTCTATCATCTTCCCACACTTTGGAGCCAGCTCCCCACCGCCATCCACCTCACCGCCTCTCCTGGCTCCCTCAGGCATCAGTTGAAACTCCTTCCTCCCCCCCCCACTCCTGTTTTCCCTCTCCCTGATATTCCTCTGCAACTGCCTTCTTACCCCAGTGCAGGGGTATCTGGTTGGTGGTTTAATGTTTGTTTTTGCCCTGCTGCTTCGTCTGCGCTTAATTCTGTAGTCGTCATGTTACTCTGATTGCACTCGGTTATAACTGCAAAATGTGATGATGTGATGTATCTCGTTTTTTTACACCGTGTCCCCTTCCCCTGGATCACACCGGGAAACAAACTTTGGATCAGTGTGCCTCTCCCAATCACCAATTTTCAAATTAATAAATAAATCAAAGCTTCTGTTCACCTGCTCTTCAGTGATGACACCAGCTGCCACAACTGACCGTCAGATCTGATGATGTATGGTGATGTATCAACACGCATCATGTGATTTACACTGGCTACCTAGTTGCGCCACACATAACAGGGACTGTAGTATTTTTATTTACTGTTTCAAAGAAGTTTGGAATTGTGGTAATTTGATAGTGTGGGTGTTGACATCTCACATTAATGAAAACATGTACCATATTATTTTTACAACATGTATCACTTACTGCAGTTCCCATCTGCCCAGGACACGTGTGGAAATGACAAGCTGCTATCTCCCTGAGCTTTTCTTGGTCACAGATTAAAAAACGGAGAACCCCCCCCCCCCCACAAACTCCATTATAGTAACTTAATATTATAAGGGTAAAAAGTAGGCATGGAGTTCGACTCGTCTATTGCCCAGCTGTTCTAGTAATCATATATGCCCCACTGAGCACCTGTGACATCCTCCATGGCCCACCCCCAGTGGTGGGGTCTTTGAGGTAGGGTGATCCACTTGAATCCAAGACACATCATCTTTTTGGGAGGAGGGTTGGTAACACAGAAACCTGAGTGTGCCTGGCCTTCACTCTGACAGCACATGGGAGAATTTATCCCATATCATCTCACCTCCGGTGTGGGTTTGACGTAGACATCGGGCTGAGCCTGAGACAAGCAACACCACTTTTAAGGAAGCAGTTTTCCCTGTCCACCGCAGGGGATTCTTGTGGCAGCAGGCAATGGAATCATGCCTCCCTGGACTGGGATGAATCATGCCTGGTAGCACTTCTCCCAGCCCTAGTTACCAGATCCAGTGTCCCGAGCCCAGTCCAGAACTACGATTGCTGACACAGAAGCACACTGCGCTTCTGCCAGGCCCTCAGATTGCCCGATAGATATATATTGTTTTTGCATGGTGCACTTGCAGTACTTTTTCCTTTGAGACATCTCCATGTCACAGGAACATAGGAAATTTTAGATGAAAAAAAAAAAAGACTGCAGGGGGTCTATTGTGAGGGGTTGGGGTCCACTGTGATCATCCTACAATGATGCTTGTGGTTGGGAGAGCCATGCTTGCTTCCTCCACAGGATGTCACTCTGTGCACTGAGGCCATCAACAGACTCCACCAACACCAAGGGAGGAGGGTAGACAGGAGGAGAAGAACAGGGGAGAAAACCCCTTGTACCACCTGAATGGCATCTGGGGTTCGCGACCCCCAGGGTCCTATCATTGCTGACACTGGATCCTGTCCATCTGGTGAATCACCTCGGGGGGGTGGGGGAGTGGGAATGGTCCTCCCACTGGAGTTCCTACCCAAGGATGGGAAGCCATGGGAGCTGTCGAGTGGTGGCTGGACCTAGGGGGTGGTACAGCACTAGTCCTGAACAGGGTATATTCCTGAGGATATGGGTGAGGGAGAAAATGTTGTAAGAAAAAGACAAAAATCTATAAGGAAAAAACACTCAAAAAAATTGGCAATACTAGCTGGCCCGGTGGCATGGAGTGCTGTGGCGCTGGGCACCTTACCTCCTGTCACACCAGTGACCCAAGGTTGGGAACGGACTCAGGTTGCTCGGGAGCCAGTGGGGAGAGGACTGATTAAGTGTCCCTAGACAGCTCTCCTTCCTCAGTGAGGGGGGTTAGTGTGGAGCACTGCTCGCCTGACACCCAGCGGTGGCTGGGTGCCAGCACATGCACACTACCACGTAGGGAAAGGATCCCATGTGCAGGACACCTGGGCTGTCTCTGCAAGGCACAGCTCAGACATTGTGCCCATTGCACATCCGTGGGCCCAGGGAGGAAACTGGAGGAAAAACATCCAAGACAGCAGGATGACAAGTGACCCGCTGCAGGCCCCACACCAGTGGCCTGGAACAACCAGTCCTATGGCAGAGGACACTGGTGAAGGTAAGTTCCAGAGGAGCCAGTGATGGAGCTGGGGTTGGGGGCGGTTAGAAGGGGGCTGCCGGGGGGAGATCAAGAAATAAGATGTATATGGAAAAATAATTGACAATACTGGGCCTGAAGCAGCTTGACAGAGTTTCAACATTGACCTCTGACCTTAGTGATGACTACTGTATCAGTGAAAACCTTTGCTCACCCTCTCGACCTTTGCACCAAGGTGAGTCCAAGCTCACACTAGCGATTACCATCCGCTACACAAACTCGTAACTTCACTCCTGTACTACTAACTGACCCCATTCTAAAGAACAATATTGCCCCTAAACCAAGGTTTACATTCAGTAATGGAAAAACAATTGTAAACGGGCTACTGAACAGCAACTTTGTGGCTACTGAAACAAATAGGAGGGCATAAAGTGGCTAACTAAGAACTCTGGACGCTTTCTTAAATGTGGGAGGTGCAGTACCTGCAGACATGCCAATCCTGGTAATAAGTACGTTGCTAACGATAAACATGTGGACATTAAACCTCACCCTCACTGTTGTATCGTGCTGTTCATATCCTGGGTTCCTTCACCACCTTGTATTATTGTATGCTACACACGCTAATTTGATGTTCTGTACTATGACGAGAAACCTTTGTAAATGAGTCTTTGACTCAAAGGTTGTAAATCCGATTTACTCAATAAATAAATAAATAAACAGTTCATTACATGTATAACTCCACCTGTAGTGTACAGCTACTGGTACCCCTGTAGTTCATCTTACATAGGTACAACTATTAATCAGCCAAGGTCAGGATATTGGAGCATATAAGGTCAATATGCAGTGGCACCCAGAATAATGTTCTAGGAGCACACTGTCTGGGAAAACACAACTCCAAACCAGATTGCCTAAAATATATGGCACCATAGCACATCCCAAGACATCCAAGGGGTGGAGACAGGTTCCGTATCCTTCTCCAGAAAGAGATCAAATGGATTGTTACCTTTAATACTGCTTCTCCTTCTGGTATTGAAGAAATTTATTTCACCCCTTTTGTAAATACAATTCCCATTTAATGCCGTTGCCTGTGGGTTCTGTATTATCCACTGCTTTTCTCTTCTCTCAGTTTCTTTCAGATAATGCTGGAATAGAGGACCACAGTCGATGTGAAGGTATCAAGTCACCATGACCCTCGTCTCTCCACTGCACCTGACCCTGAACGCTCAACCTAAATGTAGATTTCTGATGCATCCCATTTAGGATCCACATTAAGACGGGATAGATATCATGGTCCACTGTCCACTCTGTACTTGTCCCGCTTCCAAAAGTTCACTCCTACCATCTTGCTTCTCCTTCCACATACTAACACCTTGTCCATCCCACTCCACCCCCAATTTACAACGCACTTTATCAGAATTGGCTGCTACTCTGTTCCTTCCTTTCCTCTGTTCATCTGCCCAGTTCCCTAAGGTCAACATTTAAATAGCTTAAATGAATACACCAAATCACTGAGATTTTTAGAATTAGGTGACCTCTGACGTTGGGACAGAGAGTGCAAATTTCAAATTATTCTCAAAAGCTTTTTTAACTTTGTCATTTTTATAACTTTTGTAATTTCATAATAATTAATGAAAAGCCAAAAAATGTTAAGGTGTATTTCTTAAAGGAAATCAGTCATCAGCAGAATCTCCCCACCCCCCGGAAGCCTTAACCCCCCCATTAGGCGTTTCGAAATGAAAACACCTTTTTAGATGTTTTAACTTACTTTATTTATTGTTGAAAAGTCAGGGTTCTGTAACATGGCGGACACTGCTCAGTTCCATTTCAAGTGAAATTGTGGCACCGCACCACTCGCTTCAATACATTTGTACTGGGCGGCGGTCTCGATACCTAATGGAACTCCTGCCAACATCTGTCCGTTACGGAACCCTGGACTCTATCAATAAAATAAAGTACGTTAAAACACTTAAAAGGAGGTGTTTTCATTGTGAAGGAGAACTGAAGCCCCTATGCCTCACCTGCCATCATGCTGATGACCTGGGTTTCAGAATGAGCTAGGGCTGCCTGGGGGTCAGCTGGAGGGAGGAGGATTGACAGTCCCAATGGACATGCTCCTCCGGGAAGGGGGGGGGTCGCTTGATCCAATGTCCGCCACTTAGGTGACCATGGTGGTGGCGCAGGCAGGAGTGGAAGTTCCAGGTAGGAAGACGCTCCCTGCAGAAGATGTCTGCACATCTGTGCTTCTATCATGCCGCCTCCCTTACGGAGCATCTGAGGGCAGAAAACTGAAAAAGCCCTGGTTGGCAGGATGAGGCCTGCCTCTCCTCACAGGCTCCGCACTTACCAACTAGGCTCCCCTGAGCTGCATCTGAGCTAAACACCTCCTGGGGTTAAGCAGGGAGGCCCCGGGAGGCTCTGCCACGGAGGTTAATCTGTGGCGCACTGCAACTGGTCAGATAGGATAAGTCCCAGAGGTGATGGCACTGGAGGAGAGGAGGTGGATAGGGGCAGACTGGGCATCAGGGATTAAAAGGGATTATTTAAAAAAAAAAAAAATAGGTATGTGCTTTTGAATTTCTGGATTTATAAAATAATAAGTTTTGCTCCTCTGTAATGTTTACCTAGCACCATGACTTTAGAAAGTATTGTCTTTTTACTAACACTGCGGTGCAGGATTATTTTTGATGTATAAACTAGTGTGCATATCACTTTAAATGTATTATTTAAATAGTGATTGTTCCTGATTCTCACTTGACCCGCCCCCCACCCCGAATGAAGACCTGGATAAGAATGAAGTGCCGGGCCCGAAGGTCCTAAATGAACTGTTCTCCACTGGGTGCCCACTGAATAAAACAGCAAAAATATAAATTAATGCCTTGAATCAATTCTTTCAGAGGTCCAAGGGTACAGTGTTTTGTTTTTGACGTTTGTATCTAGCAGGATGGCTGCCTTACTCCGCACTGCCCCGACTTACAGAAAACAACATTCTTTTTTTTTTTTTTACATTCTTTTTCCCTCCAGTCACAGCCTGCGGAGCCTCTCTCAGGCATCCTACCTGTTCCTGTCCGCCTGAGATCCTCTCCACCCTAAGCCTCCTCTCCCCCCCCCCCACAGCCAGTACCCCCAGCTTAACCCCTCCTCTTGACCATACTGTAGAGACAGACCCTGGCTGCAGGTGAGGGCCTGGGTGGAGCAGCTGGAAGGCCGGGAGAGATGAATCCGGTGGTGGGCAAGGGGGTCAGGTGCCGTCACCTACCCCACAGAGCTGGGTTTTTCCTTGTTCTGGTGACTTGCTCCCTCCTCCCTACCCTTTGCGTGGTGCACACCTGATGTCAAGGCGCACGGCAACCCTGCCTGCATTAGCCACGCTACTGAACATGCTGCCCGCATTGTGCAGCACCCCCGATCTCCACTGGGAGCCGCTGGAACACCGGGTGAACACCAGACCTCCCCCTGGGAGAGAAGAGCAGCCCTGCGGGTGCTCGATCCTCTCCCTCCACTGCATAAACTCGCTCCCGAACTTGGGTCGCGGCGTCAACCGCGAGGTGTGGCATTCTGCGCCTCAACCCTTAGCACCACCGGGCAGCAAAACAACATTCTTTTGGGTTTAAATCCGAGGCATGGCTGAGGGAGAAAAAAACTGTAAGAAAAAGGAAAAAATCCATAAGGAAAAAAGATGATACAAAACTTGGCCATCCTAGGCCTGAAGGAGCTTGACAGAGTGTTTCAATATTGACCTCTGACCTTGGTGATGACTATTTTATCAATGAAAACCTTTGCTCGCTCTCTCTACCTTTGTACCGAGGTGAGTCCAAGCTCACACTAGTGATTACCATCTGCAACACAAACTCATTAAATTTATTCTTGTCAAATGATGCGTCAAAAGGTACGATTATGAATTTTGCGGAACGAAATAATGTAAGTGCAAATTGAAACTAAAATGCCTACAATTTAGACAAGTTTGCTTTACCACTCTGACTCCTCACCCCGATGGCGCTGGGTAATGAACAGGCTGCTTTCGCTTTGATTACATGGATTTCTGGCCCACTGGGAAATCTAATTACTCGCCCGGCAAGAAAAACGCATTGACAGGTTTCAAGCCAATTAGTGCTGGAAGCTGGCATCAGGTGGACAAAGACACACAGCTGGATCAGACCAGATCTGTAGAAAAGAATACTTCCTTCCTGATAGGAACAGGGTGGTGGGCTGCAGACAGTGCTGACCTTTCACCTCAAAAAAGCATGACAAAAATCCCTGTTCAGGAAAATCACAGAATACCCTCGTTGACATGCATGTTTTGTGACTGCTATCTGAATCTCAGGTGTTAAAAGGGGTTTCTGTTTGCTGAGGCTCTTTCACTCCCCCGGAATCGTGCATGAAGTAATTATAACAGTCTGAAGCCCTCCATCTATCCACAGGTATGGAACAAAGTGGGATAAGCAGTGCAGAGTCCTGATGAGCGGGTGATTTCTGACAAAGCCCTCGGTTTATCCGCTGGCTGGGCACAGTGTGGACAGGCACATTACAAGCTTCCCTTTCTTGTTTTTGTGTGTGTGTAATCTGGGGTGGGTAGGGAGGAACTGCGGCTGAGGACATCATTCCTTTGCCAATAACTCTTTCAGCTTTGGGTAGCAATCAGTCACATGATAACCATTAAAAAAGGCATTTTTATCCAGCTTTTTCTAGCACTTTTGGCTGGTGCTCTGGTAACCACCAGTGTTCTCCCAGTCCAACTCTCCTCTTTCCTTTGGGGCCTGTCCCCAGTGGCGGGGTCTCTGGTTTGGCCATCCCCCCCACTTGGCCTGTCTGGATCTGGTGAGGAGGTGAGTTGATTAGTCAGAACCAGAGAAACCACTCATCCATGGTACACCTGCATCCTGACAGTGGGGGTATTTTCATAGTATATACTTACCATGCTAGATGTATTCAGTGGGGAACCCTTCCCTCCCTCATGATGCCACGAGCACTCTCTGGCTCTACGCAGGGGACAGGTACCACATAGGCCATCTCTCTGGCCCAGCTACAGGAGTCGCTGTGTGAGTGGCTGAGGTGGCATCCCCTCCCCAGACCAGGAAGTGCTGTAGCCAAAACCACCACCAAGCCAATGACTGCATGATCCCAGATGATAAGTGGCTTGCTCCTGACCCTGGGATGATTGCATGGGAGCGCAGAGTGCTACAGCTGGACCTTTGGGCAGCTTGTTTGTCTTTTTTAAAAATTATACAACAGTGACTGAAAATGCAGCATCCTGATTGGCAGACAGCATTCTAAAAGGTTATGTTAACAGATGGAAGCCTACATGTATAATAATAAAAAACTTATTAAAAAAGGCAACAGTAGTTGAATAATATTATTAAAGAGCTAGTAGTGCCAAAATAGAAGGCAGAAGATGTTTAAAAGTAGCTTGTTGTTACTGTTTATTTCTGAAGTATTTTTCTTTCCATTTGCCTGATAGGTTTTCTACCTGATGGTATTAGGTGTGATGTAAACATACGTACTTTACCTGGAGACTGACATATCTAGCTCTATTCCTTTTCATACCTCATCAGCATTGCGACCTCACTGTGGCATGCATGGATGTATACAGTGGCAAGCATGCGTGCATACAGTGATACACATACATGCAAATGGCGGTGCGTGTGCATGCATATGGTGGTGCACAGGCATGCATACAGTGGTGCGCATGTTTCCATATGGTGGAGTGCATGCATAAATGCATACAGCGGTGCACAGGCATGCATATGGTGGACTGCATGCATAAATATGGCGGAGTGCATGTGCAACCCCCCTGCAAATGGGGGTTCCCAAAAGTCTTCCAGGAGCTTGCCTGAATGCTCCAAGTCTGGGCGGTGTTCAGCGTCTGGGCTGTTTAAATGTGGTTCCAAGTGAGTGCTATTTGAGCCTCCATGTACTGTCTCTTTAAGAGCTGTCTGCTTGCAGACTTAATTAGTTTGTATGGGGGGACTGTGTATTTAATGCTCGAATCCCACCTGAGCTGCTGTCAATTCACTCCATTTCTGCCGTCGCTACATGTGCAGAGAGAGCCTTATTGAAAGATATAACTATTTGCCAGAAATCATTTGGAGTGACTGAGAAAATGTAGTTTGTCTAACCTGTCTTCATTTCAGCACGAACTGTTTCAGTGTAGCGCTTTCATTTTGGTCCTGAACTGCTAAAATTGACCAATAAATGGGGAGGGGTTCCTTAAAATGGAGCCTGTGGACGAATCGGAACTTGGACTCTCAATTTTGAGCCAGCCACAAGGGGGATTGTATGGGCAGTGACTCTGGGAAATGTAGTTTTGACCTTGGCACCTTTTTTCACAACAGAGGGAGTCTTATTGTGAGTGACAGCCGAACCAGCAAACAGAATGGTGTGGAGCTAAAGGAAATGCCCTGCTCTGTGACTGGAAAGATCATATCAGTTGTGACAGTGAAGCGAGAAGGAGCTCTGTGCTTCTGCGGTGTATAGTTTCGCGCAGGAAGCACGTGTGAGGCTCTGAGTTTCAGCCTGCAGCCGTTGTGAGTGGCAGTTTGGACTGAATTCAAGTTGTGAGAAGAAAGAAGCACCAGAAGTGTGGAAACCAGGCTCACCCTGTAGAAGACTGGAGAAATTGCTGAATCGCACTTGGTCTGTCAGGAACTGAAGCTGCTGTGTGTGCTCCTGGGTATTTTGCAGTAAGTGCGACCGGGATCAAGAATAGTGCTTGTGGGGAATCGCTATTTCCAATCCTCTGGGCTGTGTGCTGTGTGTTGGAAAAAGGAAATTACAAATAGATGTAAGCTAAAAGGAGGTTAATGAAAATGGTGAAGGTCAAAACACAGCATATAACAGATAGCACGAATCAAGGGAAGAATTCAGCTCTGAGGAAGGAGGGGCATCCCTTCAAAATGTCAGCATCACGTCACGGTGAGCACCTGGAAGAAAGGTGAAGACTGAGAATGCCATGGTGGAATGGCGGTGAAAACCTTGAAAGGGATTTTTCAGTGTGTGATTTAGTCTAGTGCTTATGTGCAGGTCGTACAAATGAACAAATTCTGTTTCTGTGCAATTAAAGACCAGCCTAAGAGAGGTATAATCTGCCCAAACTTTCAGCTTGGTTAAAGTGGAGAAACGAAGAATTTTTTGACCTGCAGCACGCAAATGGAATAGGCAATACAGCCAAGAATATACAACTAAGAATGAAATTAACTTTTCACCGGAGTTCGATGATAAGTACTTTCTTCATTAAATCAAGCATATCATTAAAAAAATGGCAAATTTGAGTGCAAAAAAAGAATGTATTTTAAAGAATGCACATAGCTGGTGGTGAAATAAAATATGCTAAGCAAAAATCAAGATAAGAATGGTCCAAGTCTGAGTGCTTGTGAATTTTACTAAAATAAGTTTTAGTAATACCCATTTGATTAAAATAACACGTTTGGACATTGTTACGTTAGTGTTTGAGTACATACTGTACATGGTACATTTGGGTACATTCACACAGTTAGACAAGTTGCGGGCTTTGGGCGACATATTTGATGGTAAGTGCAATTACCCACTTTTATGATTATTATTATTATTCTGGGGCTCGGCAGCAGGGCTGGGGCTTGGTGGTCTGTCGGAGGTGCCATTGCTTGATTTAACCCATGCTGATGGGTTTTGTCCGCTGGTCTGAGGTGGACTGGCATGGAGTTCTAGAGTTTCGGCCCTGCATACAGGAAGTGTTTCTTGCCAACCACTTGGTTTCTGGGTGGGAGGGACTATTCTATCCCCCCCACAGACCGTAATGACCCTCTGATGTCTCTAGTGTATATTTTCCATTACATAATCTGGGGCCCTTGTCACTATAGCATTTGTGCAAGAATGCTAGGCGCTGTAATTTTCTTCTCTCCTCTAACCTTTGCCATCCTAGTTTGTTGAGGAATTCGCACCTGTGTGTTCTGCAGGGGGCATCCAGGGTGAAGCGGGCAAACTTGCTGTGCATGTTTTCAAGTTTTGCCAGCTCCAGGACGGAAGCTCCCGAGAAAGTACAGTTACGTAAGAACTTACCATAACAGTAGATCTTCGAGAGGAGCTCTTGCAGCAGGCTGTCACAATTAGGACTTTGCCGCAGGAACAAGGACCCTCCAGAAAACTTCTTAGCCAGCAATACCCAGCAGGGACCGCCCCCGACGTCGGCTCCACCCCGGCATCAGCTCTGGTACAAAAGGGGGCAGACCCAGCTCCACCCCAGTTCCCCCGCCAAGTCCCGAGAATGAGCCCTGACAAGAGAATGGAGCGAAGCACGAAGATGGAATTCTATACACCTCAGAGGGGGAAGAAGGGCGGGACAGTAACGCCTGCTGCAAGAGCTCCTCTCGAAGATCTACTGTTACGGTAAGTTCTTATGTAACTGTACTATCTTACTTTGAGCGGGAGCTCTTGCAGCAGGCTATCACAATTAGGACTGAATCCCAAGCAGTCCCTCACCAAGGAGGTAATCGACCCCGGGAGGTGGAGGTGGAGCTGAACATAGAGGCTCAAGACAGTAGTCCCTGAAGGACTGCCAGGCCGAAGCCTGCACGGCGTCTGGAGGCAATGTCCAAGATTGTAGTGCTTCACGACAGTATGCACTGAATTCCAGGTAGCGGCCACGCAAATATGCTTAATGGATACATTCCACAGCGCGGCAAAGGAAGCAGACACTCCCCTGGTGGAGTGACACTTAACCGGACCCGGAAGGGGCTTGTTGTGCTTTTCATAGCAGAAAGAGACACACTGGACAATCCATTTATAAATGGTCTGCTTGGACACCGGTCTACCCAAGTGTTGTGGTGCAAAAGCCACAAACATTTGCTCCAATTTACGGTGATTACCCGTACGCTTAAGGTAATACCTAAGTGTCCTGAGAACATCCAAAGTGTGAAGGAGAGCCTCCCCTCTGTTAGAGGGCGAAGGAAAATAAACTGGAAGGTCAACTTACTTGCTGAAGGTCAGCTCCGAGACCACTTTCGGAAGAAACTTAGGGTTCATCCTCAGGGAAACCCTTTCCCTGTGGAAAATTAAGTACGGTTCTTTACACATCAGAGCCTGATGCTCGGAAACTCTTCGAGCTGAAGTAATGGCAACTAAAAAACAAACCTTCCAAGACAGGTATCGCAGTTCACAATCCGCTGCAGGTTCAAATGGAGGAAGGGTAAGCTTCTCCAACACAAAAAGGAGGTCCCAGGGTGGGATAGGATCCCGAATGGGAGGTCTCATATGAAGAATCCCCCATAAAAAGGTGCATGCCACGTCCAGTTGGGCTAAGCTTCTATCACCCAAAAGGGCGTGATAAGCCGAGATGGCCCACATGTGCACTTTAATGGAGTAGCTCAAGCCTTGTTGGTATAAGGAGAGGAGATACTGAATAGCTGAGTTCACTGGACAGGAAACGGGATCCAGATGGTGAGACGAGGCCCACAAACAAAAACGCTTCCATTTCATAGCGTAAGTGGAGCGTGTGGTGGGCTTCCTCGCCGACACAAGAACTTCCGCCACCTCTGGTGAGACCCCATACCTCTACTTTGCTATGTCTTAAGGAGCCAAGCATGAAGGTGCAAGGATCAGCGATCGGGATGAACCAGCAAGCCCTGATCCTGGGACAGCAACTGCGACCATATTGGCAAAGGAATTGGAGGTTCCATGGAAAGCCGCTGAAGTAGTGGGAACCAAATCTGCCGAGGCCATAGCAGGGCGATCAGAATCATTCGCGCCCCCTCAGCCTGTAACTTCAACAGGACCCTTTGGAAGAGAGGAAAGGGAGGGAAGACATAAAGAAACCTCCCTGCCCAACATAGGGAAACGCGTCTGGCCAGAAAACACCAGGTGCAGGCTCTCGCGAGCAGAAAAGCGGCAGTTTGGCATTGCGTGGTGACGTAAACAGGTCCAGTTCTGGACGACCCCATCTGTCGAAGAGCTGGTCCGCTACTGACTGCAGTAGCTCCCACTCGTGCGCCCTGGACCGAGATCTGCTGAGACTGTCAGCCAAGTAGTTGAGGACACCCGGAACGTGCACCTCGGAGAGAGTGATGTGCCGTTCCAGCACCTAATACCAGACTCTCATCACCTCCCTGCACAGGAAGTAAGAATGAGCTCCCCCTTGCTTGTTGATGTAGAAGACGACCACCATGTTGTCTGTCTGAATCAAAAGAGAGCCTGGCACGAGGTCCTCCTGAAATGCATGTAGCACACTGAGGACTGCTCGCATCTCCAGGACATTGATGTGGAGTTTGCGCTCCATGGGGGTCCACACGCCTTGTGTTTGGTGGGCCCCTAGGTGAGCCCCCCACCCCAAATCTAAGGCATCCGTCATAAGGGTCTGATTTGGGGGCTCCAGATGGAAGGGGACCCCTCTTCCCAAATTGAGAGGATCCATCCACCAAAGAAGCCTTCTCTTTACTGGCTCCGTGACTCTGACCGTGTGGTCGAGGTCGTCTGAGCACTGATCCCACTGCACCCTGAGCATCCCTTGTGGGATCCTCATGTGGAGGCGGGCCAGAGGAGTAACTGGAATGGCCGTTGCCATGTGCCCCAGAAGTCTGAGGAAGGTCCTTGCTGAGACCTGAGGAGTTATTAGAACCAATCCAGCTATCTCCTGCAGGCAATCGCCCCTCTCCAGGGGGAGAAAAGCCATGCCCTGGACCGAATCCAGGACCGCTCCAATAAAGACGAGTCTTTGGCTGGGTTCTGAGGAAGATTGTGGAAGGTTCAGGGTGATCCCCAAGTCTCGGAAGAGTGTATAAGTATCTCCGACAGCGTAAAGCAGGCATGACCTTGACAGGGCCACTAGCAGCCAATCATCCAGGTAGGGGAAGACATAATGCCCCTGACACCTTAGAGCCGCAGCCACCAATGCCAAACACTTCATGAAGACTCGAGGAGTGGAAGAGAGGCCAAACGGAAGAACTCAAAACAGATAATGCTCCCCCTGGAAGTGGAACCTCAGGAACTTCCTGTGAGGGGGAAAGACCCCGGTATGCATATACACATCTTGCATGTCCAGGGGGCAGAGCCAGTCCCCTTGGTGCAGCAGAGGAAGAAGACCTGGAAGGGTCACCATCCGGAACCTTTTGTACTCTGTATCAAGAGTTAGTGAGCTTAGGTCCAGAATGAGAAGAAGGTCCTGGGTCTTTTTTGGGACCAGGAAGAAGTGGGAGTAATACCCTTTTCCTCTGCTGTATCAGAGGGACTGGTTCTATCACCCTTTTTTGAAAGAGGGTCTGTATCTCTCCTTCTATGAGAGGAATATGAGAAGGAGGATATCTGAAGAACCTTGGTGGAGTATCTGGAGGAATCTCCGTGAACTCTAAAGTGTGTCCTCTCCTTATGATGTCTAGGACCCATTTGTCCGCAGTTACTGAGCTCCATCCCTGAAAGTACAGGGAGAAGCGACCCCGTACCACCTCCCCTGGTACCTCTGCCGGAGGAGGGGGGGTCGGAAGGGAGTCACTGGGCAGAGCCAGAGGTGGGCAGAGAGGCCTGGGAGGACTTGGGCCCACGGGAAGAAGTGCCACCAGGCTGCTGGTTGCTAGCTCTCCTCTGAAAGCCTCCTCTCTGACCCTGTTGATTGCCACGGGCTTGACCACCTGAGGGCTTCCAAAATGGCTGCTTCTGCTGCCTCTGCTGGTCTACACAGTACATTTGGCAGACAGACCAGATAGACTTGCCTGACTCTCGGAGGTGGAGATCAAAGACTCCATCTCCTGCCCTAACAAAATGGTACCCTGGAACTGTAAGTCCCGGATGCCGGACTGCAGATCCTGATGAAAGCCCAAAGCCCTCAACCAGGAATGGCGCCTGAGGCAGACACCTGATGCTGCTGCTCTGGCTGCCATATCTGCAGTATCGTACGAGGCAGGCAAACCATGCATGCCTACGTCAGAGCCCAATTTGAGAACGTCCAGAATCTCCATTTTCTTCTCGGAGTCTGGCAAGACATTAACTAGCTCTTGTCCCCGCTCCCATAATGCACTCTGGTACTGGACCATCTGCGTAAGGAAATTGAGGGACCTAATTGAACAGGTGGAGGCAGAATACACTTTTTTGCCCACCTGGTCCAAGTAGCAGGATTCCGGGTCGGGAGGCTGTGAGCTGAGATGTTTAGGCTGCTTAGATTTGTCGTGAGCAGCCATAATAACTGAAGAGTCCACCTGAGGATGCTCGGCCAAGAATTGTTCATCCTTCAGGGCTCTATACAGCCTGTCCGATTTCTTCGGAACTGCCGGGACTGAAGCCGGATGCTTCCAGGTCACTCTGGTGAAGTCTTGGAACGTGTCCACTAAAGGAAGTACCACCAAGGGTTTGGGTTCCTTTTGCCTCAGGTACTTAGCCAAACATTGGCGTTCCGGATCCAGGTCCTCTGTGTCCCACTCATTGGAGGCCTGGATGTGCCTCATGATGTCCATGAAAGTGGGATCATCAGGAGGCGACTGGGGCTGGATCTTCTCTCCCAGGGAACCCCTAATTCCCGAAAAGGAAGAGGTATAAGACGAAGAGGAAGAGGAGGAATGGCTACTAGGTGATGAGTAGCCAGACCTGCCCTTATGGCTAGCCCCACTTGAGAGTCGGTGACTCACCGACCGACGGTCATGGGACTGACGGCGGAGCGGGGACCGACGAGAGGAGTGGTCCCATCTAGCAGAACGGGAACGGCTCTTAGTGTAAGACTTTGACCCGGCGTCGGCTACCCGATCTGGTAGAGCGCCGGTGTCGGTCAACGGACCGTGACCGGGAACGAGCCTTAGTAGAAGGAGTAGGCGGCGGTCTGTCAGGGTCTTCCTTGGGGAAGAAGCACCTCCTGGCTGTGGTTCACCCGAAGGGTCAGGGACCGGTGACAGGGTCGGCTTTGGGGGGGGGGGGGTCTGCTTCTGGACCTGCCCCTACCAAAAGGAAAATAGATTCTGGAGCTTGTCCTTAGGAAAAACAGAGGCTGCTTTCCCCGGAAATGGAATATCCGGGACGTCGACCTTAGCAGGATGGCCCACTTCTGAGCCCCGGGGAGGACTTAGGGGATGATAAAGCAGCCCCTTCGCCGGCTGCATCCAGATCTGTCACACCATCACCCGGCGTCGGATAAAGGGACCGATGACGGGGACCCAACCGGGGGCGCAGGAGTGTCCTTGGACTCCGTAGGCGCGCTCTTGACCGGAGGCGCCGGGACCTTGGAAGGCGGGGCTGAAGTTTGCGCCTCCGATGACTTCATGGTGACCCTGAGCGGAGTCACCTTAGGCTTCGCTGGTCTCTCCCCCGAAGGTCCAGCCTTAGCCTGGTCTTTAGACTTGGGATGCTCACCTGAGCCCTTGGATCCACGGGCTGTCTTGGGAGAAGGCTGCGAGCAGGAGCGAGACCGGGACCTGGACAGGTGCCGGGACCGACTATGATCCTTTTCGCAGGACCGCTTGGACTTATCCTTCCTCTTCTGCTTCTCCCCTGAGGTGTGCAGATCCATCTTTTGTTCCAGCAGATACGCTTTCAGGGCCTTCAAGAGGCAGATCCGAGTTAGGCTGGTGAACTTCTTACAGGCCGACCAGGCCACGGTGTCGTGGTCAGGCCCCAAGCAATAAACGCACTGCCAATGACCGTCTTTAGATGGGATTTGGCGGCCGCAATTGCACTTGTTAACGTGGGGTCCCGTCGAGGAGACCGATGATGGTGAAGACATGTGTCGGTAGGTGCTGAAAACCGTTTAAACTTGTGGAGAAAAATTGCAAAAAGAGTGAAAAAAACTAGGTTGTTTAGCTGGGCTGGTAAGCCAAGATGAGCAGGAATTCTTCACGTGCACGGGACACGGCGGGAAAAGAACTGGGGTGGAGCTGGGTCCGCCCCCTTTTGTACCAGAGCTGACGCCGGGGTGGAGCCGACGTTGGGGGCGGTCTCTACTGGGTATTGCTGGCTGAGAAGTTTTCCGGAGGGTCCTAGTGCCTGCGGCATAGTCCTAATTGTGATAGCCTGCTGCAAGAGCTCCCACTTGAAGCAAGATCAGCAGGTCGCCATAGTCGAATAATGGTTGGATCATGGATTCTTCTAATTGTTTCCTTGTCTTTGTGTCTGTTGATTGAATCTGTAAAGGGTTCCTAGGTGTTTCCCCATGTTCTTTGTCAGGTGATCTATATGGCTGTGCCATTTAATTGGCTGGCAGCATAGCCTAGAGGTTAGAGTAATGAGCTGTGAACAAGCTTGGTACATCCAGCAGCCCAGACCTGGGTTTGATTCTCACAACATCTACTTGCATACTGTGTGACTCTGAGCAAGTCACTTAACCACCCAGCGCTCCCACGTCACCCCTGAAAACAGGTACTTGTGCCTAGTGGGTCTTACCCAGTTATCAAAGACTAAAAAAAAATTTCTCATTTAGCAGTACTCCCAGGTATCAGTAGCTGAGGACTTGCTGTAGGATGACTTGATCCATGGTCTTCATTTATAAGGTATTTGTGGCTGTGTCCTGACCTTTGTTTCTGCTGAAGTATGTTACCTGAGGATTTTAAGCGTTCAGTGCTAGTTTGGAGTGTAGATCAAAATCATGGAGCTTATCAAAAGTCGCTTGTAGTGGGGGTGCTGTCTGAGAGGTTTGTGCCTGCTGTGTAGAGTATCGCGTCATCTGCGTATAGAAGGAATCTGACTTGGGGGTTCAATATGGTGAGGGTGTTCATGTACATGTGAAATAGTATGGGTCCTAACATTGAGCCTTGGGGTACACCTGACACTATGGGGTTGAAGGAGGATCTGAGGACGATTAGTGACACCATTTGTTTACACCCCTTTTACGTATGATTTAAACCAATCCTCTGCATCTTCTATCACTCCAACGTTTTTTATTATGGACAGGAGGATGCTGTGGTCCACAGTGTCAAAAGCTTTTGACAGATCAACTAGCATGGCTCCCACGGCCTTCCTCCTGTCCAGTGCCTCCTGGAAATCCCCAGAAACTTTAATCAGTGCTGAGGTGGTGCTGTGGAGTGGTCTGAAACCAGACTGGCAGTCGCTTAGTAGTTTCTGTGATTCCAGGAACTGCTTCAGTTGTATGCATACCGGTTATTCAGAGACCGCTGAAACTATGGATAGCAGCAATATAGGGCGGTAGTTCTCGAACTTGTTGTTTGGTCTAGTTTTGTGTATGGGAATGACTAGTACGTTCTTCCATTTGGATGAGTATACCCCGGTTGCCAAGGACATGTTGAGTAGTTCTGCTAATGGGGTTGCTATTATTGGGGCTGTATATTTCAGGAGTGTGGCAGGAATGCCATCCAACCCTCCTGACTTTTTTTGTGTTGATTTTTAATAGCTCCTTGCGGACTTGTGTTACTGTGATCTTGTTAAATTTGAAAGTGTTTTTAGGTGGGGGGGTGTACTGTTGTTTTTGCTTGGGCGGTCATATGTCATTTTGTTTTAAGGCTTTGGTGCCCAAGCCCATGTTTATGAAATATTCATTAAATCTGTTTGCTATGTTTTCGAATAGTAGGACTTCTACTCCGTCTGTTTCAAAGAGGTTGGGGTGTCTGCCTTTTGGTTTCCCTGGAGTTTATCTCCCAGAATTCCCTAAGGTCTGCTCTCACATTGCCTGCCAGTTTTGTTTTGAAGAATTCCTGTCTTTCTGTCCTTACTGCAGTTATGTATTCATTTTGTAGCTGTTTGTACCTATTCCACACTTGGTCATTGTTTGTTCGTTTAACCTTTTTCCATGCTACGTCCCTTTGTTTCTTTAGACTGTAGAGGTGTGCACTGTACCATGGGGAGTTCTTGTTGTCATGCTCTGCCCCCTGCTTATGGTTACTGTATAATATCTGTATTATAAATAAATGGTATGTGTTGTGTGATTGCCTGCCTAACACTCCAGGCAGCAAGTAAGCTGACCTTTGACCTCAAGTGTCAGTGTGGGAAGCTGCAGGATGTGATGATCAGACCAGGGAAACTACTAATCAAAGACATCTTTCCAGAGGGACAGTTTATTACCTTTTATAGCCTTCTTCTGTTTTTGAAGTTGGTTCCCATGTATGCATTTATGACCCTAGCAGGAAGGGAAGCCATCTGGCTGATCCCTTATGGTTTTTCTCACCTTGCCGAGAATTAGGGACATGAATGTGGGATTGTGAAACAGAAGAAAAAATTACTCACCTTAGTAATGTTGTTTCTTCTAATGGAGTCTTGCTATATTATGACAAGTGCAGTTTGTCCCACCACTAGAACTGCTCCGGAGGTGAAAGAGTTAACTTCCATGCAGAGCATGGAGCTTAGAGTGCGAGCTCGGTTAAGAAGCTCTGTTAGGGTGGTTTCAAACCGAAACCGTCAGATCTTTATGAGCAAAAACTCACTAAGGTTTTGTGGAAGCTGTAACCTCACACTAGCCAACTGGCTACTAACATATTCACACATTTTCCTGGTCCCAACACCAAGACTCAAGTCAGTGGACCAGAAAAATAAGATAAAATAACTAAACACAACACCCAAACATGAAAGAGGGCATCAATAAATGCCAACAGAGGACTGCCCACCCCATACCCAAAGTAGAAGTTCTGAGAGAGGCAGGCTGGGGGGGGGAGGTCATAATATAGCAAGACTCCATTAGAAGAAACAACATTACTAAGGTGAGTAATTTTTTCTTCAAACAACATGAAGTCTTGCTATATTATGACAAGTGCAGACTACACAGCAGTACCTCCATGGAGGAGGGACAGAACCTACTTAGGGAATAGGATCTGAAGCACAGCTGTGCCAAACCGAGCATCCCTCCTGGCCTGAATATCCAGGGAGTAATGCTTGGTGAAAGTGTGTACTGTTTTCCAAGTAGCTGCTTGACATATCTCCAAGACAGGGATGTCTCTAGCAGCAGCTAGAGATGCAGCTGTACCTCTGGTAGAGTGAGCCCTCAGGCCTGAGGGGGGAACCTTACCCAGCTTTAGATAGCAAAATTGGATACAAGAAACGATCCACCTGGCAATGGATCTCTTAGTGGCAGGTCTCCCTTTCCCAACCTCACCATAAGTGAGAAACAGTTGGAGGGAGTCAAACCTGTGACCCTTGGTACGCTCTATGTAGTAACTTAGGGCCCTCTTAACATCTAGGCTGTGCAGCCTCCTCTCACCAGAGGAGGAATGGTCAGTGAAGAACACTGGAAGTGAAATAGATTGGTTAAGGTGGAAATCTGAAACCACCTTAGGCAAAAACTTCCTGTTAGTCCTGAGGACTACTTTATCCCTGTGAAAGGAAATAAAGTCAGTCTCTACTGATAAAGCCTGTAACTCACTTATGCGCCTGGCAGAAGTGATGGCTACCAGAATACAGTTTTCCAAGTCAAATACTTAAGCTGTGCCGAAGACAGAGGCTCAAAGGGGGGTTGCATCAGCTGAGCAATGCATACATTAAGATCCCAAGCCGGGGCAGGGTCCCTGAATGGAGGATTGGTATGAAGCAATCCTTTAAAAAACTTGGAAAATACAGGGTGAGAAGAAAGAGAAGAGGGCTTCCCTGCTGAAAGGAAGGCAGAGACAGCTGCCAAGTGCACTTTCAGGGTAGCTGGTCTCAGTCCCAAAGAATTAAGATGGACCATATAGTCCAATACAGTGGGTAGATCAGCAGATTCCGATGCTTCCCAGAACACCATATGGAAAACCTTTTCCACTTGGAGTTATAGGTAGCCCTGGTGGAAGGCTTCCTAGCAGCCTTCAGGATTTCGAGAACACTTTGAGAAAGTTGTAGATCAGCAACTCTAACTGCTCAAGAGCCAAGCCTTGAGGTTGAGGGATTTGAGATTCGGATACCAAACTCTCCCTGAGCACAGGTTAACAGATTGTGGTTCCTGGGGAGACACAGGGAAGATGGACTGCTAAGGACAGAAGGAGGGTACCAGGGCTGCCTGGCCCAGTCTGGAGCAATCAGGATCATTTTGCAGGGCTGAGACCCGATTTTGACTAGTACTTTGAACAGGAGAGGAAGGGGGAAAGGCATAAAGAAACTTCCTTCCCAATCGAGGAGAAAGGCATCCAGGGGACTGAGCCCAACACTGGGGCCTGCAAACAAAACAGTGGAAGTTGATGATTGTCTGGGGCTGCAAAAAGATCTATCTGAGGAGTGCCCCATCTGGCAAACACTATTCCAGTACTAGGATCCAGTGACCATTCGTGATGGCCCTGGGAAACCTTGTGAGATCATCTGCCAGGACATTGTCCTTGCCTGGGAGGTGAACTGCTTTGAGGGAAGTGTTCAGGAATAAGCCAGAGACCACAACTTCATCGCCGTGCACAAGGCCGAGGCCGAGGTGCCCCTTGTTTGTTGATGTATCACATTGTTAGTGGTGTTGTCTGTTCTGATCTGTACCACCTTGTTCTGAACAGATGCAGAAAAAACCTGAAGTGCTAGAAAACAGCTCTGAGTTCCAACAGATTGATGTGGAGCAGAGATTCCTGAGGGGACCATAACCCCTGGGTGGAGAGGTTGCCATGTGAGCTCCCCATCCCAAGAGGGATGCATCTGTAGTAAGGGTTAAGGGTGGGACAGAGGGATGAAAGGCACCCCTTGTCTCAGATTGCTCTGATCCTGCCACCACTGAAGGGCCTGGATCAGGGTTCGAGTCACTGGGATTAACTTGGATAGGGAATCTCTTCTTTGAGACCAGAAAGCTCTCAAATGGAACTGAATGTCCCTCATCTGAAATCTTGCTCCTTGCACAACAGCTGTGGAGGCAGCCATGTGTCTAGGAGCTGCAGGAAATGCCTTGCTGGTCAAGAGACCTGCAGATTGAAGGACGAGGCCAGGGCCACTAAGGTCCTTATCCTTTCCAAGGGAAGGAAGGCTCTGGCCTGCTTTGTGTCCAGTTCTGCGCCTATAAAGGTGAGTACCTGGACAGGTTCCAAAATTGACTTTGGAAGATTGAGAAGAAAGTCCAGAGAGGTAAGCAGCTGCTGAGTAACTAGCAGGTGTGATTTGACCCGGTCTGGAGACTGACCCACAATGAGTCAGTCGTCCAGGTAGAAAAAAATTGCAATCTTTTGCCTTCTTAGATGAGCAACTGCTACTGCCAGACATTTTGTGAACACCCTTGGGGCAGAAATGAGGCAGGGCATTGTCTTGAACTGATAATGGCCTGAGGGCAGTTCGAATCCTGAGGTACTTTCGCGGGAGCTTCTGATAAGAACATGGTAATAGGCATCCTTGAGGTCCAGGGAGGCTAGCCAGTCCCCTGGCCTTAGAGAGGTAAAATCATTCCCAGTGTCACCATTTTGAACTTTGGTTTTAAAGGTGCTTGTTTAGATATCTTAGATCCAGGATAGGCCACTCTCCTGTCTTTTTGGGGTAAGGAAGTACCTGGAGTACAGACCCTTGCCCTGGTGTGGGGAGAACCCTTTCACAGCTCTGAGAGCCAGGAGGGTTGAGACTTCTGTTTCAAAGCAAGAGTCTCTAAAGGGTTTGCAGGTGGAAAAGATCTGGTTCTCATCTTTGGAAATTTTTTGAAGCTGAGAATCAGACCCTGGCTCACTACTTCCAGGACCCACCTGTTCAGTTAAAGACCCCAGTCCTGACCAAGTAGCCAGCCTGCCCCTACAGGTAATGGAGAGCCGACCCTGGGCATCCCATCAGGTGCCTGTTTGGCAGGGCTTTAGGCTGAGGGTGGGAGCAGGCCTGCTTACCCGTCTGCCTCTCCCTCTGAAGAACCCCTCTGTGCATAGGCTGAAGAGGAGGAGGCCTGGGTCTGGTAAAGGCCTGTGAAAAGGCCTGCCCCTACCCCTGAGGCTGCCTCTGAGGAGTGGCTTGCGTTCCTTGGCTTGTGCACCCTATAAGTGGTTCTATATTCATCCATTTTCTTCATATAATTTCTGTCTGCTCCCAAACAGAGAATTTCCCACCACAGGAAAATCCATAGCCTTAGACTGGGTATCCTGTGACAAGGTAGTACACCTGAGACAGGCCAATCTCCGAAAAGCCACAGATGTAGCCATGACTCTAGAGGATACATCGTTAGAATCCACTGCAGCATGGAACTGCACCTTAGATGCCCTCAATACCATCAAGAGCCACCTGCTCCAGATCCTTTGCAAGCTGGCCAGGGACCTGTTTGGCTAAGGCCATGACAGTATCCCATCTAGATTTCTGGTATCTCGCAACATAAGCCATATAGTTTGCTTGTCTGAGTCCCAAGGATGCTGCCATGTATTGTTTTTGGCCATGGCATCAATCTTCCTGGAGTCCTTGTCAGGAGGATGGAAGCCAGGGAATATTAGCTTTATCACAGGCTGCAGCCTGAACTACCCCAACATGACTGCATTGCTGTGAAAGAAAATCTGTATCAGGACCTGACAAAGTGTACCTCCTGTCCATCTTTTTATCTACAGGAGGCACAGAATTAGGAGCTTTTAAAATTTTTATTGTTTGTTTCCTAAAAGATTTATGCAAAGGGATGGACTATCTCCTGGACTCTGGGATATCCATCATCTCTACATAGTCAGGCTCCTCTTGCTCATCCAAAGCCTCCTCTAAGGGAAGCTGGAGGGTCTCAGCAACTTTTTTATAAAACAAAAAATGAGAAGGGGACTCAGAAAGCCTAGGGGGAGATTCACCTGAAGGTCTGTCTGGGGAGATGCCCGGTTCAATGGGCACATCCAGACTTTCAAAGTCACATTCACACTGACCATAATCCTCCTCCCCCTCCTCTGGTTCATAAAGCTCTTCTATATCATATTCCTGAACCACTGGAACCGACCTTTTGCCAGACAGTGGCGGTTCGTTGGGAACCGGGGACAGAGACTGGACAATCTGTATTGCCCTGGCTATCTCTGCAGCAGTTGGAGAAGGAATTTTGGACTCTAAACCTGCTGATTTTTTAGTTTTCTTTGCTGGAACTGGCTCCTCAGAGCCAGCTTTTCGTTTGCCCGAGGAAGTCTCGCCCTGGTCAGAGGGCACTCCCTCCGGTTCGGTTGGCACTGAACCGGGCTGGCCATCCGGGTCAGCGGACTTTTTGGCCTCTCGTTCCCTGAGCCTGCCCACTCTCTTGTCCAGGGTGGCTGCAGAGAAATTTTTACAAATCTGGCAGTCTGAATTGAGGTGGGCAAACCCCAGACAATAGACACATGTAGTGTGTGGGTCAGCCTTGGCAAAGGCTTCCCCACAGACACCACAGTGCTGAAACCCAGTGGGCCCAGTTTTTCTTTTGGGTTTCTCAGACATGATGCCAGCCTAACCAACAAACTTGCCCTTTTAATGGCCGTGCCACGCAAGACACCCTTATCGGTTCCAAACCGTGTCACGGGTCGTGGAAAAAACCGTAATGAAATCGCTTTTTAGAACCAATAAGAACCGGGAACCGCACTCTAACAAGCCTTAAAAGGCTTTAAAACTAAGTTTTAGTACAATTCGATCGGTTCAAACCAAACCGATAACAATTTACAAGTTCCACACAGAAAAAAACTATCTATTACTTACAATACCATAGACAGAGCTTGAACCGATTGGTTTTACGGTTAAAATAATTAAATCGAGGTTAAATTCAACCAAGAAATAGCGTTTTAAACTGAAGAAATGAACCGAGCAACAGGAGGAATCTCCGGAGCGACTGTTCAGTGAGGCGGAGTAAAGAATCTGACGGTTTCGGTTTGAAACCACCCTAACAGAGCTTCTTAACCGAGCTCGCACTCTAAGCTCCCTGCTCTGCATGGAAGTTAACTCTTTCACCTCCGGAGCAGTTCTAGTGGTGGGACAAACTGCACTTGTCATAATATAGCAAGACTTCATGTTGTTTGAAGGGGATGTTTTGATCAAAGACTGTCATATCTGGGAAATGGCTAGTTGCTGATGTTCACATTAATAAAATACACCCTTGTAAATAATTATGTTAAGCAGTTGAAGCTGGGAGGGTCTCAGCTGTGACCTCACCAATATGGGTGGGGAGATGGATCCTGAAATGAACAGACATCAGAGGGAAACAGTGCATATTATTTTGGACTCAAGAGAGACACAGTTCTCTGGACTTTTGAAAACACTTACGGGCAACATCTAGATAGGGAAGAACTTAAGTATTTGTGGTAGGAGTTTGTGTTCTGTAACTTCTCATTTTCTTTTATGTGACTGTAACATTAGTGATTTCATTGTTCTGTGTTTGATTTTTCCTGTTTTACAATTTTTGCAAACAACATTTTCTTTAAAATACTGCTGGTGCTTTTTCTCAGTTATTTTACATGTGATGTGCTGCACCTGTGTTTAAGGCTGACAGCTGTTAAAGGCTTGAATGTGTTACTAAACTTGCTTAAAAAGGTAAGAATATACCTAAGTTTCTTACAGAGTTCTAAGCATACATTTTGGGAACTTGGCTGGGTGCCCCTGGGTGAAGGATTGTACTGCATCCCCCAAAGAGGGTACATATCTGAGCCTGTCAACTGGGTATGTTAGCATAAGGTTCACATCTGACCCCCCAAGACTCGAGGCTAGTAGGTGATTCAGACCCAAAACAGACAGGAGGGTTACCCTGTTTGTCACCTGTTCACACAATTACACTCTGAGGTTGGCACTGTGGGAGCAGAGAGCCTGATCTGCGGAGTGCGTTTGTGACTGATTTGGTTGGCAGTGGTGCGATTTAAAAAAAATTGGTAACACAAGCTTTAACAGTTCAGTGTGTCAGATTAATACTGTACAGCTCATGTGCAAAATAAGGCAGCGATTCAAACAAAAAATAAAAAGTTTAAACAGAACTATATCATTGTACTTACAGTCTTAAGTTCCTATCTGTTTTATTTTTTTTTCGAGTGCAAGTTAGCATAGCTGTAGTTAGGGAAAAAGATGGCTTCCAACTTCAGCGAGTACACTGCAGACTACCTGAGGCAGTTGTGCCAGGAGTGTGGAGTCCAGCATGAGGGGAAAGACAACAAGCAGAACCTGATGGACGCTCTGGTGGCAGCCAACACCCAGAGCCTCGAGTCACAGTCTGTGACTGAAAAGGACCGAACCTTGGGCATGGAGGGGTCAGGGTCCAGAGCAGTGTCCAGATCTAGTGAGGATGACAGCAGGGCCAGTGTAAGCCAAGGGCCACAACAGCAGGGGAAGGTCACCAGCATTCTGGAGCCAGAAGCGATCAAGCTGCAGATGGAGTTACAGAGAATGGAGCTGGAGTTCCAGAGGGAAGAGAGGCGAGAGCAGCGAGAGGCAGAGGAGAAGAGGGAGCAACATCAATGAGCTGCAGAGAAAAGAGAGAGACAGCTTCAGTGAGAGGCCGAGTGAGAAAAGCATGAGCGCCAGAGGCAACATGAACTGCAGAAACTATGACTCCAAACCCCAGCACCAGAGCAGGTAAATGGCCTGGGTGTAACAGGAACTACAGGACTGGGTTACAAATTAAATTCTAAATTGATAGCCACATTTAAAGAGGGGGAAGATATGGATGCCTTTTTAAATTCCTTTGAAAAAGTTTGTATTCAGGCAAATATTCCTAGAAGGTCCTGGAGCTTCCAGCTATCCCCGCTATTTATCGTGAAAGCTCAGGATGCACTGGGTCAAATGGACAATGAGGACAGTAATGATTACAGTAAACTTAAAGCTGCACTTTAAAAAAAATATGAACTGGCCGGCCCGGTGGCACAAAGGGTTGAGGCGCTGTACCCCACACCTCGACCCACGCCGGCAACCTGGGCTCGGGAACGGACTCAGGTCACCGGGGGCTGGCAGGGGAGGAGAGGACTGAGCATCCAGAGGACTGTTCTCCTCTCCTGGGGTGGGCTAGGTGGGTAGGCCCGCTATGTTAGTGACCCCCGGTGGAGACCGGGGGGGGGGATACTGCAAGCAGCAGCACACAAGAGGGACCAGAAAAGTGTGAAAAATGCACGCATGCCATCTGGATGACGGCAGCCCGCCTCCCTGCGTCTCCCAGCCAAGAAACCTCCAAGTTGCACATCCAGGCCCCCGGTAAAGATGCAAGGGAGCACCATGTGTGCTCCGGTCTCTCCTACTGAAGGCCCCGTGGATATGGAGAGCCCTGCGAAGGGATACGCTCAGGACAACCAGGGCATCGGAGCAGCTGGATGGAGGATCGATGAGGAGGCAATGGAGACTTGGCCGCCTCAAGGAGAGGACAACAGCGGCACGCCTAAGGAGGTAAAGAATGATGCAAAAAAATATATATATATATGAACCAACAGCAGAGGCATACAGAGCTAAATTCTGTAAGCTCAGGAGAAGCCCTGACATGAGCTACATGGAGCTAGCCACTAAACAACGTCAGTTTTTAAAATGTTGGTGGGAAGGAATTGAAGCAAACACTGTAGAGAAAATTGAAAATGCTGTACTGTTAGTATAGTTTTTTTGGGCATGCCCAGAAGAGCTGAAAACCTGGCTGGAGGACCAAGATCCAAAAACAGTGCAAGAGGCTGCTGAACTCTCGGACCGCTATGCCAGGAGCAGACCTACTCTGAGAACGAATGGGGTGGGCGTGGCAGTGCAGAAAGGGAAAAGCTTGCCTTCAGGGCAGCTAAAACCCTCCCTGCCTCCACCGAAACCAGGTAGCCCCAGGTTACAAAGAAAAGATTTATCTGAGAGAAGAAATGAATGTTGGGTTGGCAAAGAAACTGAGCATATTGCCAGACAGTGTCCCAAAAGGACGAGCAGTACTCAAAGTGGTGCTCAAAAAGAAGTGGGTTGTCTGTGTGTCCCTGAAAGTATGCCAGTAAACATGAGGGAACACATGCACCTAGTCACTGTGAATGGTGTACAGACACAAGGGTTAAGAGACACGGGGGAATCCCTGACTGATAAAAGGGGATTTGGTAGAGCCTGGTCAGCTTATACCCAATCAATCTGTGACTGTACGGGGGTTCATTGGGGAGGAGAAAACCTTGCCATTCGATAGTATCCTCCTAGACTGGGGTGAGACGGGAGACTGTACAAAAGGTTGCCATAGCCGAAACTTTAGCTGTTGATGTAATTATTGGCAACAATCTCAGACAGGGGATGGTGTGTGCAGTTACCCGCAGCCAAGTGGCCAAGGCAAACTGTAGTTCCCTGGACCCCATAGAAGCCTCTTTGGAAACCACTGAGTGGCTGGTTCCCCAGCCTGTGTCTCCTGATTTGGAGAATAATGAAAGGAGGGTAGAAATTCCCCAGGTAGCAGTTAACCAAACAGCTATGGAGGGTTACTCCGAGGAAGGAGGGGTGACATGTTGTCAGAGGGTTTGGGATGGCAGTGACCCTGAATGCCCTGACGCTAGATCTAGGGACCCTAGTTTAGACACTGAAGGGGACCTGTCCCAGACCTTGAGAATGTGCAAGGAGTTTGCACCTGCTCAGAAAAGTGACCCAAGTCTTGATAAGCTGAGGGCTTGGGCAGACTCTGACAGAGCACAGGGAAGTGACGGGAAACATAAGGTTTATTGGGACAATGGACTGATGTATACGCAGGATGCTAAGACAGAGGGAGAGGTGATGAGCAGGCAGCTTGTCGTTCCCCAGGGGTACCGTCGGCAGTTGCTCAAGACTGCACACGATATTCCCTTGTCTGGTCATCTGGGAATCATGCACACTATGCAGTGGTTGGCCCAGAATTTCTACTGGCCCAACTTCACCCAGCAGGTGAAGGAGTATTGCAGGTCTTGTAACCGGTGTCAAGAAACAGGGAAGGCGGGAAAGAGAACCCAAGCCGCCCTAATTCCATTACCCATAGTGGAGGAGCCATTCTAGAGGGGTGGGAATGGATATTGTGGGGTCTTTAAATACCCCCAGCTCCTCCGGGAAGAGGTTCATCCTGATTGTGGTGGATTATGCCACCCGGCACCCAGAGGCAGTCGCCCTATCCTCTCTGAGGACAGACAAAATGGCAGATGCCTTACTAGGGATTTTCTCCTGTGTTGGGTTTCCGCAGGAGGTTATCACCCATTGAGGGGGTTTCTTCATGCTGGACCTGATGAAATGTTTGTGGGAGAAGTGTGAGGTGGTGCAGAGATGCACGACACCTTATCTCCCACAAGCCAATGGGCTTGTGGAAAGATTTCACAGTACCCTTAAGTCAATGCTCCAAGCGTTTGCTGAACAGCATGGGAGGGACTGGGAGAAATACCTTCCCCACCTGTTGTTTGCATACGGGGGTGGGTGTGCCCCAAGAGTCGACAGGGTTTTCCCCCTTCGAGCTCTTATACAGATGCCAAGTACATGGGTTCCTAGACTTGATCCAGGAGGACTGGGAAGGCAAGCACGCCACCCAGGGAACTCCCATAGTGGATTACGTCCTTAGGTTTCGGGAAAGGCTGAAGGAGCTTATGGGAACAGCCCAGAGCAACCTGGCAGCTGTCCAGCAAAAACAAAAGGTGTGATACAACCACAGAGCCAGAGCTCTCTCATACACTATGGGTCAGGAAGTCATGGTCCTAATCCCGGTCCAGAAGTACAAGCTGCAGGCCAAGTGGGCAGGACCATACAAAGTAGTCAGATGGGTAAATGATGTAAACTACATTATAGAGTTACCTGACAGGAGACATACACAAAGAATGTAACATGTCAACATGATGAACCCATATGCTAATAGGGCTGACATGGTGTTTGCAGTGCGTAGTCCTGGGGAGGGGACGGACAAAAGGAGACCCCATTCTGGACTTGCTGGAAGAAAGCAAATGGGAGTCCTCTGTGGAGGCAATTAAATTGTCACCCCAGTTGGCCCCCGGACCAGATCCAGGAAGTTAGGGAGGTTTTAGCAGACTTTGCCCCACTGTTTAGCACCAAGCCTGGACTAACCCCCTTAGCGATGCACAACATGGAGACAGGGACGCAGGCACCCATACGGCGAACAGCATATCTAGTGTCAGAGGCTGTCAAAAAGAACATTAGGAGGGAGGTGGAGGAAATGCTGGATTTAGGGGTAATCCAGAAATCCCACAGCCCCTGGGCCTCACCCGTACTCCTTGTTCCCAAGCCAGATGGCTCTACTCGTTTTTGTGTGGACTATCATGGACTCAATGCAGTCACGAAGTCAGACACCCACCCAATACCACAGACGGACGAACGTCTAGACAAGTTGGGAGGGGCGACATACCTTACAACTATTGACCTGACAAAGTGGTACTGGCAGGTAGCCTTAACTGCCAGAGGTAGGGAGAGGTTGGCCTTCATCACTCCGATAGGGTTATTTTAATTTACAGTAATGCCTTTCCGAATGAAGCATGCCCTGGCCACTTTCCAAAGGTTGGTGAACCAGGTGTTAAATGGTGCTGAGGAGTATGCTGTGATGCACCTGGATGACACTGCCATCTTTAGTGCCAGCTGGGAGGAATGCCTGTCCCACCTTAGGGAAGAGCTGGGCAGGATACAGAGGGCCGGGCTCACTGTCAAAGCTGAGAAGTGCCAGGTGGCCATGGCTGAAGTGGCATACCTCGGGCATGTTGTAGGTCGGGGACAGCTTTGTCCTAACCAAGCGAAAATAGAAGCAGTCAAGGCATGGCCCAGACCAGAAATGCAGAAGCAGGTAAAGAGTTTTCTGGGGACAGCAGGGTACTACTGGAAATGTGTACTAAATTACAGTGCCCTGGCCACTCCTCTATTTGGCTTGTTAAAAGGATGCCTAAAAAAATTACCTGGGAACCAGCCTGTGAGGAAGCCTTTACCAGACTGAAGGATGCACTGTAGTCCAGACAGACGTCTCAGATGTTGATATTGGGGCAGTGCTGAGTCAGACATCCAACCAAGGGGAAGATCACCCCATAGTGTACCTGAGTAAAAAGTTACTTCCCAGGAAGCAGGCTTACTCTACTGTGGAAAACGAGTGTCTTGCCACAGTGTGGGCCCTAAAGAAGTTACAGCCATACCTATATGGGCAGCATTTTGAAGTAAAAACTGACCACAACCCCCTGGTTTGGCTGGCACAAATGGGTAAAACGAATGGTAGACTAGTAAGATGGAGTCTTTCCTTGCAAGGGTATGACATGACAGTCTCACACAGGGTTCGGGCAGCCAATGAAACGCAGATGGATTGTCTCTTCAATTTGAGCAATGAACTGACTTGGGCAGCTCATCCCATGCAGGGGATAGAGCCCCCGAATTCAGTCTAAGTGGGGAGGACTGTGACGCTTTGGCCTCTGCTTATGATAACTGTATATCTGTATTATAAATAAATGGTATGTGTTATGTGATTGCCTGCCTGACACTCCAGTCAGCAAGTAAGCTGACCTTTGACCTCAAGTGTCAGTGTGGGAAGCTGCAGGATGTGATGATCACACCAGGGAAGCTACTAATCAAAGAAATCTTTCCAGAGGGACAGTTTATTACCTTTTATAGCCTTCTCCTGTTTTTGAAGTTGGTTCCCATGTATGCATTTATGACCCAAGCAGGAAGGGAAGCCATCTGGCTGATCTCTTATGGTTTTTCTCACCTTGCCGAGAATTAGGGACATGAATGTGGGATTGTGAAACAGAAGGGGATGTTCTGATCAAAGGCTGTCATATTTGGGAAATGGCTAGTTGCAGATGTTCACATTAATAAAATACATCCTTGTAGATAATTATGTTAAGCAGTTGAAGCTGGGAGGGTCTAGGTTGTGACCTCACCAATAGGGGTGGGGAGATGGATCCTGAAATGAACAGACATCAGAGGGAAACAGTGCATATTATTTTGGACTCAAGAGAGACACAGTTCTCTGGACTTTTGAAAAGCACTTAAAGGTAACATCTAGATAATTCCTATGTATTTGTGGTAGGAGTTTGTGTTCTGTAACTTCCCATTTTCTTTTATGTGACTGTAAGATTAGTGATTTCATTGTTCTGTGTTTGATTGTTCCTGTTTTACAATTTTTAGTTAACATTTTCTTTAAAATACTGCCGGTAGGGCTAGCGTCAGGTTTTTGTGGGCCCTGGGCAATGGACCGCTAGAAGGCCCCCCCCCCCCCGACATGTCTGTTGGTTAAAAAAAACTACAAACAAAACCCTGCACCAGCCAGCTTACCATCAACAAACCTCCCCACACAGCAGTAGTAGTACATCGGCAAGCAGAAATAATTCCACACCACCAAAGCAGCAGCAAACCATGCCAGTAAACCGCTCATGTTTGAAGCGACCTTCCGACCTGCTGAAGGCCAGCCCCCTCAGACCCATATGTCCATTAAAAAAAAAATGATAAAACCACATCACCAGCTAGCTTGCCATTCCAACACCAGCTCTCTCCACACAGCAGACAGTACAAAAGCAAAGGCAGATTTAGTATAGTCTCAAGAGTCCAGACAGTGCAACGGACCAGAGCTCAGCCTCCCCTCCCTGAGTCCTCGACTCCCTCCCTCCCTTCCCTGCCCACTCCCAGGGTCTGTACCTGTCCTACCTGCCGGTGTGGTCCGGTGCGGCACCATGTGGGTCACGAAGGCCAGGGAGCTTTATTTAAATTATCCACACTCGGGGCCGCTGCTGTCGACTTCTTGTCAGTGGTGCATTGGTGCCATTAGCTCCAAGTCCACACAGGCCCGACGCGGTCACGGTCAAGCGGTTTCACTGACAACCGATCACTCTACAGTCCTGGCCAGCAGTGCTCTTTGCTCTGCCACTACACAAAACTTTGAATTCAATTAAACTCCCGCCTTTGCACCAACCACTGGCGCCACCTTCGCAACAACGTCATTAGAAAAACGTCACAAATCAAACAGCTAGCTGACCGGACGGGTTGCTTATGCCCACCCCTCCACCACACTCTCCTCCAGCTATTGGCTGCTGCCTGCATATTCCTTTCCACACACACCACCACACCATGGCACAGAATGCTAATGGATCAGGACCCAGGGGTTCACAGGCAGGCAGCCTTGGCTGATTCAGAAGGGGAATGCCTATGCCGCCTGGACCCATTTCACATAGTTTTCTTGTCCGTCACTCTCAGCTTGCGGTGGCAGCAGCAGTGTATGTAAAAAATGTCATCATGGGCCGGGGGGCCAGTTTCACCACCAGTATGCAGTGGTTGGAGCCAGGGAGCAGAAAAAAAGCATGCTGCCAGTGCAGCGCTTCAGCAAAGTTTACCCTTTTTTTTTAGCCCCATCTGGGCCTCTCTCTGGTGTCAGGGCCCTGGGCAATTGCCAGGGTGCTGACGCCAGGCCTGACTGCCAGTGCTTTTTCTCAATTATTTTACATGTGATGTGCTGAACCTGTGTTTAAGGCTGACAGCTGTTAAAGGCTTGAATGTGTTACTAAGCTTGCTTAAAAAGTTAAGAATATACCTAGGTCTCTTACAGAGTTGTAAGGGTACATTTTAGGAACCTGGCTAGGTGCCCCTGGGTGAAGGATTGTACTGCATCCCCCTAAGAGGGTACATAGCTGAGCCTGTCAACTGGGTATGCTAGCATAAGGTTCACATCTGACCCCCAAGACTCGAGCCTAGTAGGTGATTCGGACCCAAAACAGTCAGGAGAGTTATCCTGTTTGTCACCTGTTCACACTATTGCACTTTGAGGCTGGCACTGTGGGAGCAGAGGGTCTGACCTGCGCAGTGCGTTTGTGACACTTGTATTTTGTCTTACAGGCTCTAAGGGGGGAAAATTAGTTGCAACTGTCCATGAATTCATGGTAGATAAAGTTCCACATCTTGTCCACCGTGGGGATGAGTTCGACCCTGTCCCAGTCTTTGAACTCTAGGTTGATCATGAAGTTTACGTAATCAAAGTTTTTGTATGATCTATGTAGTATTGATTTGCTGGGGCCACCATGCTTATCCCCTTTTCTGATACAAAAAATGGTCTGGTGGTCTGAGAAGGAATCCAGTAGTACGCCTGATGAGGCAAAGCAGTCTGGGTTGTTTTTTTGTTATTATATCTAATAGGTCTGAGGCTAAGTTGTCCTTATCATTTAGTCTTATAAACTCTGTTATGAGCTGTGTCAGTCCCAGGCTGCATTTTAGTTCCATTAGGTCGTGACTGGTATCTATTTTAACCCAGTCTACATTTTAGGTCTCCTAGTATTAGCAGCTTGTGGGTCTTCTGGAAGTGGCCTAAGTAGTCTTGTAGTGTGTTAAGTATGTGTGTGTTTGCCCGGGGGGGGGGGTGATATATGCCGATAAGTATGATGGGTCTGTAGAAGGGCTGTTTTAGTTCCAGTATCAGCAATCCTGAGCTCATCCTGTCCCATCCAGTCTAATGTGTTGTCTGTTTCACTCATGTCTAGGACAGTTTTCCCATAAATGATAACCCCCCCTTCCCTTTTGGGCCTGTCCTTCCTCCACAGGATGTACTCAGGGATAAAAATTTGTGTGCCACCAATTCTGCTGGAAATAGTCATGACTCTGTGATGATCATACTGTCAGGGGAGTGTTCAATAGCCCATTCTGTTATGTGGTTCATTTTGTTTAGTATGCTCCTGGCGTTGAAGTGGATTATACTTAAACCTTCTTACCCAGGAAGTGTGCAGTGTAGTCACAAGTTGTTGTATTAGGGCCAGGGTTACGGTGAATGTCCCCACACACCAGTAGGTATGCTTAGAGTACAGGGACACTGTGTATTAACCTCTCTAGGCAGAGGTTGTGTTTTTTGCCTGCCCTGCAATCTAGGTATTTTGTGTGGTCATGGCTGCGCCTTTCACCCTTTACATGCCAGGTCAGCTGGAAGGACTTTAGACTGGCTAGTCTGGTCATGGGTCCTTCCAGTGTTGGGTGTAGCATGCTGGCTGTGACTGTTCCTGTCCATGGTTTGGTTAGGCAGGATTCTAGTGACTTTATCCCTCCCCTACATGTGAGATTATCCCATGGAGAATGCAGGGAAGGGTACTGTGAGGGTGGTGAGTGGTTTAGTAGGCGTAATAGGTACCCACATGGCAGGTATGCCCACAACCACTGCATTGTTGTTTGTTGAGACTGGATGCTAGCTTTCTGTGTGGCCTGTGCAAGTGTTTTGTGTGTTTTGAATGGAAATGGTGGGGAGAGAGAACCGGGAGGGCAGTAGTATGTGGGGGGGGGGTTGGGCTGTACCATTGGGCAGTAGTAGGGGAAGTGGTTTATTGGGCTATACCAGTGGAAGCAGCCAGGAGGGGTGCAGAAGTGAGCTGACTGGTTCTGGGACTGCTCAAAAAGGAGTGAAACCATGGGTGGTGGAAGTGAGAGCTGGGGCACGCCGGATGCCAAATTTGTCCCGTAGTGTCCCATACCTTGTTTGCTCCTGTGGTACACAGCATCTGCCTGGGCTGGGGGAGGGCGGGCAGTGAAGTGGAGAGAGAGCACTAAGCAGTGCATGAAAATGCCTGAAAAAAACAAAAGGAGGGTGTTGTCAGGGGGCAGAACAATTAGTGCAGGTAAGCCACTAAAAACAATCAGTTATAGTCTGCTGACTGCCTGTTGCTAGTACTCCCCATTTGCCCTACTGCTCCCGATCAAGTATGCAATAATCATACAGATTTCTATACAGTTTGTAACTCAGAAACCAGGCTGCGTTTGTTAAAGTACGTAACAGAAGTGGATACAGTCCCTAGTGGTAACCTTTGGTTGTAAAACACACTATAACTGGAAACTACTCACCCAATTGATCGCGTTCATGCACAATTCATGACATAGGTATTTAAAAATGGCACCGGACGTGACTTGTCTTGTAGTGTCCCATACCTCATTTGCTCCTGTGGTCCGTAGCATCTGCCTCGGCTGTAGGACTATAAATGTATCCTTCCTAGAATACTGGCTTTAAATTGTGAGATCTGGAAAGTATTATGACTTCCATAAAACTGCAATGACTTCCAAAATTTTGACTTGTGGAAGTATTAGACTTCCACTAAAAATAAATAAACTGAACCCCTGGTAGCATGCATGCACTTGGTGGTGCACAGGCATGCATACGGTGGAGCGCAGGCATGCACATGGTGGTGCACGGGCATGCATACATACAGTGGTGTACATGCATACAGTGGTGCCCAAGTATGCACTTGGAGCACAAGCATGCATGCGGTGGTACGCCAGGCATGCATACAGTGGTGCGCAGGCATGCATACGGTGATTCACAGATGGTAACATGCATGCATATGGTGGTGCACAGGCATGCATACAGTGGTGCACAGATGGTAGCATGCATGCATACGGTGGTGCGCATCAGTGATGCACATGCATGCATGGCAACCGAGGCCAGGCCCTTACCCTCAGTGGGCTCTTGCTTGCACTAGTACCTGCCTCCACCAGGTGGAAGTCAAGCAGCAAGATGCTGTATCCCACCCCAAGGGAGGAGAGCTACCCATAGGACGCTTGATCTTTCCACACACCTCCGGCCAGCTCCCAGTGATTGATCTTGTTCTCATACATCTTGGGTATAACCAACTACTACCCCACTTATTTTCACATGGTTCCTCCCAAAAGGAATGAGGTTATGCAAGCCCTGGTAGGACAAGGATAGATGGGGGTGGGGTTGGGTGTGAATGCAGATAATACATCTAAAATGTCAGTGTGTACCAGTGTACCCAAAGCCATAACCACATCAGGGACCCACCTCCCTCACTGTGCCTGAGCCACAACTGAAACAGCTTGATTACCCCTCAGTACAGCTCTGTCACAACCATGTCTCATGCTTTGCTTTCTAGATGCTGCTTTCTTGGCTCAAAGCTTCTTTAAACTTACTCACCTGTTGCGGCCGTCTGGTACTCCTCTCAGGCTGATAATTGATGTGGTTGACAGTCCAGGGCCCCAGGGACTGGTTGGAGTAGAAGTCCATTGGATAGGTCTGTTGCCACTCAATCTCTTTCAGTGCCACGGCAGCCTTGGAAATACAAATTAAACTGCTTAATATACAGCAATGAAAGCGAATGGTCGGGAGTGTGGGATGATGGAAACGTTATCTACAGGGGTTCAGAAATTTGCTTCATGCTTACTGGTATGATAACCAGCATGGCACAATCTCAAACAAATGATGCAACAATTATACAGATTTTTATACAGCAAACCCCACAAACAATGGGAGGACTGTGTGTGCAGTGTGGTACTAGACACAACTCAATATGACCTGGGGTGGTCCGAGGTAGGGTAGGCTGTGAAGGCAGTATGGCACCAAACACAATTTGAAATGACATGGGGTAGCCCAAAATACGGTATGCTGTGTGGGCAGTGCCAGTGTGGTTCTTGACACAAGCTGAAACAACCATGCAGTGACCCAAGGTAGGTAGGGCTAAGTAGGTGGTGAAGTACTAGACACAACTGGAAACAACCCCCAGAGTGACCTAGGGTAGGATAGACTATGTAGGCAGTGTGACAGTAGACACAACTCGAAATGACCTCAGAGTGACCTTAAGTACAGTAGGTTAGACTGCATAGATAGTGCAGCACTAGACACAACTCAAAACAACCCAGAAGTGACCCAAAGTAGGGTAGGCTGTGTAGGCAGTGGGCTAATAAACATGAGTTGAAATGACTCAAGGGGGACTCGACTGATTTAAAGGAACACTGCCAAGCTGAAGAACAAATAAAGCTGGCATTCAAGAGAACTCCTCATCAGAGAGAAAAGAGCAAACTCAGGCCACCCTCATGGTTCAACAGCATTCATGGTTCAACATGTGACACAGGTTCAGGAGTGAATTCTAGCTGGCAGGCCTGACAGCAGCAGCTGCCACTTGTTGGTACATTACGGCTGAGAGGGAAGGCGTCAGGCACCTGGTGCCTCACTTGTCCCCTGTGGTGGGCCAGGGGAGCTTGTCCCTCCAAAGATGTCACTGCGTGCATCCAAGGCAGTCAGTAGGCTATGCCCATGCCAGAGATGAGGGATGACGGGGAGGAAACAGGATATGAATCCCACAACTGTCTAAATGACAACTGTCGTTCCTGGCCCCCCCCCCCAGGTCCTAGCACCTCCGACACTGGATCCTGTCCACCTGGTGAGGAGCCTATGGGGGGGGGGACAGCCCTCCCCTGGAGCCACTACTCACACAGTGGAAGTCGTGGGAGCCATTGGGTGGCATCTCGACCCAGGGGACAGGTAAACACCAGGCCTGAACAGGGTATATCCCTGATGCTGACGTAGTGGAGGGAGAAAAATTTCTATGGAGAAAAAAAGAGAGTAAATAGCTGGCCCATTGGCGTAACGATAGTGCTACTGCCCATGATACCAGTGACCTGGGTTCAGGAACAAGCCTGCATCACTGGGGGCCGGCCAGGGGGAGGAGGTTTGAGCGTTCCATAGGACACTCGCCTCCTCTGCAGGGGGGGGTTGTCACCCTGTTTCATTACTGCCTAATGTGGATGCACTGGTGGTGGCACAGGACTCACAGTGTAAGGTGGGGAGGACACTGTTAGGTGCTTGCACTTGGCTAAGATGTGCGTCAGCACGTCTACAGCCTGGACTTGCATCCTTCTTGGCGGTGTCCTCAATGGCAGGGTTCTGGAGAAGTAAGTTAAAACACAAAAGCCGCCACTGCTGCACAGCATAATCCCTGACAGTTGGAGGGGAGATGGAGCGTGCATGGTCGGTATAAACTCCACTGAGTCTGCTGGCACTGGTAATAAAATATCTGAACAAAAAAAAAAAAGAGCGAACAAAAACTTTCCAGTTCCTCTAATGAACAGCTACTCTTAAAACGCCTGTGTTCTTTTTTCTGCTACTTTGCTGTCTTCCTTCAAACTGACCGTGGGTTATTCCTGGGTTGTTTCAAGTTGTGGCTAGCAAAACAGAATAGCCAGCAGCCAAACTGGACTTCACCATAATAATTACAGACAGCAGTTATTGCCACAGCACGGGCTCCCGGTCATCATGTCCACACCGACTGACAGTGGTTGACCAGCTACAATTCTTGGCTGCCACTGGCCAAATGACTGTTTACATTTTTGTGTCACCCTGTTCAGCAGAGTGAGCTGAAGGAACAAATCCAAACTAAAGCAGCAGCATTTGTAGACAACAAAAAATATCATATACTGTTTCTTTTTTAGCAAGAAATTTATTTGTGACATCCTTAGATTCATCCTCAGTATGTGTTTCATTTTCTCATATTTTTAAAACAGTTTTTACCACTAATTGTGTAATTAATAAGTGAAGTCATTAAAGATTGTGGCCACTCAGAATTTTTAAATACCACTTCCACTGAGGTTGCCTGCAGTACATGCTGGATTCATAATGTAGCTGTATTAGGATGGTGCCAACACGTTTCTGATACGAACATATGAAGAAGCCAGCAGAAGAAGGCCATTTGGTCTATCAAGTTTGTTCGTGTTGCAGGGTCCACAGCTTGAGCTACTGTCCCTGCCCTCCCTCCCCACTCCTCCCGTCCTCCCTACCCATGACCCTTACTCTCCCCCCTATGCCTGACCCAGCCTCTCTTAAAGCTGCCCACTGTCTTCAGCAAGATTACCTCTTCTGGCAGCACATTTCAAGTGTCCACCACCCTCTCTGTGAAGAAGTGCTTCCTGACCTCCCTCCTAAACCTCCCACCCTCCAGCTTAAGTCTGTGCCCCCTCATGTTACAGTTGCCACTCAGCTTAAAGATACTCTCCTTATCAACCTTATTTATTCCTTTCAACTACCTGAACTTCCCATTCATGTTGCCTCTCTCTCTCCTGTCTTCCAGGAAGTACATGTTCAGTGCCCTCAACCTCTCCTCATATGCCTTACCCTGCTGACCTCAATCATCTCTGTAGCCCTCCTCTGGACCTTCTCCAGCAGGTTAATGTCCTTTTTGAGGTGTGGGCACCAGTACTGAACTCCATACTCTTGATGCAGCCTTACCAGTGACCTGTACAAGGGCAGTATAACCTCCTCTCTCCTACTACTGATCCCCCTAGATATGCATCCCAGCATCTTGTTTTCCTTTGCTGCTGCTTTTTGCACTACATGGAGCGCTTCAGGTCACTAGTGATAATCACTCCCAGGTCCTTCTCCTCCTCTGATGTAGATACTTGGACTCCACCCAGGTAATACTCTGTCCTAGGATTCTTGGCTCCATTATGTATAACTTTGCATTTCTTGGCATTGAAGCCAAGCTGCCAGATCCTGGACCACCTCCCTAGCTTTTCCAGATTTTCCTGTAGGTCCTGCATCCCTTCAGCTGTGTCCACTGTCCCAAGATATTTAATTTTTTAAAGTGGCATTGCACGGGAGCAGGGACTTAAAATCCTACATTTTCATTCAGGAATGAAAGAAAAAGGAAAAATGGGTATATTAATTTTTCTGCCAGAAAAACATTATTGATGAAAACAGCTACATGGTGACTAACCACCACTGCTGCTTTAAGCAAGATCAACAGATTTCCCCCACACTCATTTCATAAGTTAACCTCAGCCTTCAGAGGACAAAAATAAAAAATTATTTCAGTCGTGGGTGTCAAACACTCTGTTGTTGTTCTCAGTAAGATAAAAAAAGACTTTACAGCTGGTGTCAGCCCTGTTCAATTTTGTGTTTTGTACAGTATGTCCTTTAGAAAGGCTGTAATGCCTTGGGGAGGGGGGCCTTTGGAAATTGTACGTAATAACTTTTTTCATCCTATAGTTCCTGTTTTTATCTTCCCCTTAATCAGTGTTGCTACAGAAATCTGTATGGAAATCAGATCTTTGTCCTTTGAACTTCACCTGGTCCTGCATATGATGTTATAATCTCCTGCTTGTGACATCATAATTATTTTCACCGACTGTGATTCATAAACAGAGGGTTACGACATCATGTGTAGACAGGCAGATGGAGCAGATGAAGCCTGAGGGACGAGGATCCTATTTTCAAGCAGCTGTCCTTAGTACAGTAATAAATTAGATAGAGGAGACGATGACTACATAAACTATGTGAAATATCAGCAGAATTACTTGTAAATATTACATTTTTAAAAGCTTTCTTGGAGATGCCATGGGCTCGTTATAAGAGTTCCTAGGTTGCCAAGGTCCATCAAGGCTTGAATGGCCATTAAAAACTCTTTTAAATAAGTTATTGGCTGACCTGTAGGAGTTTCTACTCAGACATGTCCTTGTCCATGTCAGCCCTATATTAAATCAGCTAGCCGCCATTTTGTGGAACCTTGAGACCGGAAGTGATGTCATGGGTGGGGAAGTTGTGCTTAACAACACACAGCTTCCCCAACTAAGAAATCATGTTTGGTCTCTGCGTTACATGAAATGGATGCTACTTTTATGTAACATAGGGCTGGCTTTAAATGTCACTCGGGTTGGCGCTGTGGCAGTGTTACTTTTCACTTTCACCTGGGACACCAGGGTTAGGGTGCAAGCCCCAGAATTCAACCTTGGAACTGGCTGAGGGGACCAAGTGTATCACAGAGGTGAGAGGGTTTGGATCTTGGTGAGGGGACGGCATGTGAACCCCCTACTGGCCAACTGAAGTGCAGCACTGGTATCCACTGTCTTAAGGGTATAGCCACTCTGACTGTAATCAACAAAATGGGGGACAGGAAGCAAAAAACAAGGAAACAATTATTTATAAGTGTTGAGTAGAGCCGGCCCGGTGGTGCTGAGGGTTGAGGAGCTGGACGCCACACCTCGCGCCATGCTGGCGACCCGGGTTCGGGTGCGAGCCCAGGCCTCCAGGGGTCGGCAGCGGAGGGATAGGATTGAGCATCTGGAGGACTGCTCTCCTGTCTTGGGGAGGGATCCAGGGAACCACTGTCCTGTAGCGGCCCCTGGTGACAACTGGGGGCACTGCCAGACCGGTGGCAACATAAAGGGGGCAGAGTGCGGCAGGACGTCAGCATGGGGCACTCCAGGGCCGAAAAAAACAAGGAGGAAAATACAGGTGGTGATCTCTGCGGCTGACGGCCGCACCCTGCACCCCCAGACCCGAGAGAGGTGCCTGTCCGGGGTACAGTGCGATTATGACCCGTCCCTGTGTTCCATGGGTTCGTGTGGCCTGCGCGCACAACTGGGTCCGGGGGCGCAGGCATGGCAGCCACAGATCGTGGGGCTCGCTCCACTGAGGAGGCAGATAAATAAAGAATAAAAAAAAATAAGTGTTGAGTAGGGGCCGACTCGGCGCAGCAGTAGGCTGGGTTCAGGAGCAAGGGAGGAGGATCAAGAGTCTCAAAGGATGCTGTGCTCCTCTGAGAGGAAGGGATCCACCTACTGCTGCATGAGCACCACCTGAGTGACCACAGGTGGTGGTGCAGACAGGGTGCGGACAGAAGGGAGGAGAGAAACCGACCGGCTCAGACAAAATGTTGTCACACCTTGTGTGTGCACGTCTGGCATGACCCCCCCACCCCACCACCTGGCATCTCAGGGATTAAGAGAAAAACAATTTGGAACACCATGCAGGATGATGTACTGCCAGCACTCCTAGGCCCTGTCTGCCTGTCTCCTAGAAACGAGCTGTTCGAGGGGGAACCTGTCCAGCTCCCCACCACCCCATCTCGGAGGGGGAAGCCCAATATAAGAAGATATAGAGTAAGTAACAGAGAAGGCACGGGTGGGGCTGGGAGGAAGCCAGAGCAAGTGTGGATGGGGCAGGTGCAGTCAGAAGGAGGAATAAATAGATTAAAAAAAAAAAGTGTAGTGCAGTTGCAGAGCCGATATCACCCAACTCACTTTGCCAACAACATACACAGCCTGAAATTGGCCAAATGCTGGCAGATTTTGCATCGAGCCATTTTCCCTTAATGAACCATTCTGGCTTGGAGGAAGTAACATTTCAACAAACACACACACACACACACCAGTTAAGGCTACGAAATGTCTGCTGTGGCCAGGGGATTTTCCCAGCCATAAGCCCTGCTGGCTAGTGGCTGCAAAACTTAATTCTGTTTAACCTTGCAAAAGCAGGCCTGGAACCTTGGTGCCCCCCTTTCACCAGCAGCAAGAGGCTAATGCTGCATTACACACTGTGGCAACCAATCCCTTTTGTCACTGCGCTTGCTTATGCTAAATATGGAGCTTGCGTCAGGAACCGAACAGGAGGCACACTGGGGTTCAGAGCCACTTACGCCATCATTCAAACAGCAGTTATCCAAAGTCAAATGTCTCTCAAACTATTTTTTTAACAGTCTCATTGACAGATCTTCCCACATTGTGCTAATCTCCACAAAACCCTGAGCTGTAAAAAAATTAAAAATCTGCCACTTGTCAAAAATAAAATATTTATCATTTTTAAAATGCTCCCAAGATGCATAAAAATATTAGCACTTCCCCTACTGTGATACACTTGCCAGCAGACAATGACCCCCCACAAATGGGTTTATCTGCAATACAGAATCCTGTTGGCTCATTCACAGTGAAAACTTGGACAATGTCAGCAGGAAAAAGACAGCTGTAAGAAGGCTGTAGGAAGGGGGAACTCTTGCTCACACACACAAAAGGGTGACCGGGATGATACAGGGCCAGCAGGGTGGATCTTACGAGGATCAGCTCAAGGCACTAAAACATGTACTCGCTTCAGACTACAGGGAGAGGGGTGATATGATAAGAGACCTTCAAATTCCTGAAAAGAATAAATACGGTGAACCGTGAGGAGCTGTCTAGCATAAGCACAAAAATCAAGGTCATGGAGATATGAGTGGGAAATGAAAGGAAGTAAGTTTAAGAGGGGTATGAGGAAGTATAATTTCACAAAGGGGGTGGTGGAACCTTACAACAGTCTGCCAGCCGAGGTGACAAGTGCCAAAACCGTAAATGTTTTCAAGCAAGGCTGGGACAGAGTGAAGGCTACCATGGCTACTCATGGCAGTAGTAGCAGGGAAAAGAATGGGGGGAAGATAGCGAGAGCTAGTACACTAGATGACAGCTAGGTCCTGGGGATAGATAAGGAACCACGGCAGACTGGATGGGAAAATCAGATCTGTCTAGTCATGTCTGTTATGGTGTTCTTCCTGAAGACATGGAATACGGGTTTTATTCTGACAGTTTTTATCATTTCAGGGCAATATTCAGTAACACACAAAGCTGGGGGATGTGGAAAGGAGAGAGAAACAGAGACAGAAAGGCAGGGAGGGCAAGACCAAAAGAGACAGCAGAATAATGTAAAAGGAGCTGGCAAGGGAGAGCTGGAGGCTCAATCAGCCTGTATCAGTACAGTCAGAATTGTGAAATACAGTGACTCCTGTTTCGGCATCAGCTTACTTTTGGTTCTTTTTAGACACTTTTGCCTGAGGCTTATGTGCCTCTCTGAGGATCAGTATTGCTCTGGCCTGTAGTGGAGAGCCACTGATGATGCGTAGTGCTGCGGAATACAGGAGAAGTATATGAGACAAGAGGCAGCAACTGAATCTTTTTTTTGTTTCTTTCTATTAGTTTATAGGGGAAATTTATACACTTGATCCACAACATACAAGTAATAAGCCACGACAGAGCATGCATTATAGGATTTTAGTGCACGCTCCAGGGGAGTAGTAAGGCATAAGGCCAAAGGCCGAGTGTCCTCATACCTCTGGGAAGTGCAGCAAAATCCTACAATGCACAGACTTGAGTGGCTTAATACACTTATACAATGTAACTAGGTAGGTTTTTTGTGGAGTAAAATGAGATTTGGCATATGACCTTGCATTTACATAGATCAAATGCATGATCAGGTGACGTCTCTTTGCCAATTCAATTTCCAGATTTTTTCTTGCTATTTTATGAAAGCAATTATACATACACATTATGCAAGACATCATAATTATTGTAGGGAGCTTAGCTGTTATGCCTAGTCTTAGACCTTATGGGGGTTATAACTACAATTGGGAAACCAGGTTAGCACCACAAAGTATTTCGATACACAAACCAGCATAGTGCCACAGCAGTGAATGACCTTTAAGACATTTGTTAAAGGAAATTTCAAAGTTTTGAATATGGATTTTATAGCCCATTAACTTAGTGACTCACTAGTTATTTGCACTATGTATTGTAATATTTTTCAAAGTCAATATCGGGAGGGAAGGGATCGTAAATCAGGCCAAACCGATGAACAGCTGATCCCTTCCAGTTCCTGGTCCACCAGCCACCCCCCACACTCAGACATTTATGATGTCTAAACATGGAGAATGCAAGGACGCACCCAAATTGTAATCTATGGGGGGCATTTTCAAAATATTTTTTTATACAGTAATGAAACCACCATTCAACTAATAAAATGAGGTGGGGGGGTGGGTGGAAAGGATTGGCTGGTCGTTAGTTTGGCCCTGTCATCGAGGCACAGGTCAGGAAGCATAGGAAAACCAGGAACAGTTTCAAAATTAGCAAATAGCGTTTATTTTTATCAATAACAGCAAAATAAAAAAATAAAAATTATTCAGTATAACTATTTACAAAGGCAGTACAAACAAAGAAAACTAAGTCCTTCTTCTGAGGGTATCTCTTGATTGCAGGTTTCAGTCTCCCACTCTCCTTGTCTTTCTAGCAAAAGCACTGCTGCTCTTTTTATAAGCCTTTGTCTGGGAACTCATTAAGAGAGTATGCTTTTCACATAATGTTCTTGTAAGTTTCATTCCTTGCAGGTGCAACAATACAGTACATGCTGTCCCAGAACTGACACCTTGTTCACAGCTCTGCAAAGGGCTTAAAAACTGCAGCTCAGGTTAACTCACGAGTTCCATATAGCTTTTTGCAATCATTTTAACAGTAAAACTATATACAGTTTTAAACAAAGGGATCCCAGTATCAGTGACATTTCCACATAAAGATTCACATATATTTTTATACCCACAAATATGCAAGGGGAAGAAAAGACAGAAATAGCAAGGGAAAGCAGAGAGATAGTGAGAGGCATAAATTGTGAAACTGTTGGAGTGATCAGTACCTAGGTCTCACAAAAAAATTTTGTTGCACAACCAGACAGAGAAGAGACAGAAAAGGAGAAGACAGAACAGATCCTTGCATTTAAACTCTTTCTGCATAACAAATGAGGCAGAGCCTTATTCAACCTTGTTACATACCCCCCTCTTTAAGAGGGAACCTGTTTTACAAAAACAGGTTTCCAGAGAGTTCTATTAAATTCCTGCCCAACATTAGCTTATAACCTTTACAGTTCAGTGCATATGCAGCTTAGTAAACAGAGAAATTTAAACCCACACATTTTTGTTTTTTCAGCCTTTGGCATTCTCAATTCCTGATCCATATCTTGACAGAAAATCAGCATTGATATTCCTTTTCCCAGATTTGTGCATCACTTTAAATTTAAATGGCTGTAGTGCCAGGTACCACCGTGTGAATTTTTATCCTTCATCTGGTTAAGCCAACAGAGAGGATTGTGATCTGTTACAAGTACAAACTCATCTAGGGTTACCACCTTTTAAGAAGCCCAAAGTGGGATATTTCTTGCTGAAACATGATTTTTCGCAGGACAGTACGTAACCTTGACCAATGCAACAGCCTTGTTTTCTCTATATAATCAGAATTAAGGCTAAGTATTGCAGTTTCTTATAATTTTAAGGTATTTTAGTTAACATATTGTAGTTTTCTGCAACATTTAGTGGAAAGTTAGAAAATATTTTTTCTACTATAAAGTCAGGACATAGTATTTTTCATGTTTTTTTGCAGGACGCAGTTGCCTAAATCAGGACTGTTTTGTGAAAATCAGGACAGGTGGTAACCCTAAAGTCAGCTCCTAGTAAGTAAAACGGGTCTTCATGGCCCACTTTGATGCAAGGCATTCCTTTTCAATGGTGGAGTACCCTTTTTCTCTGTCATGCAATTTCCTACTTATGTACAGAATAGGATGTTCTTTCCCATCTATATGCTGACTCAAGACTGCACCTAGGCCTACCTCTGATGCATCAGTCTGTAACAGAAATTGTTTCTCAAAGTATGGGCTTCCAAAAACAGGGGCTGAACATAGTGCAGCATTAATGGCCTGAAATGCCTTGTCACACTCTGGGGTCCATTAAACATTATTCGGGAACCGTTTCTTTGTGAGTTCAGTGAGGGGAGTGGCTAACTCGGCAAAGCCGGGAACAAATCTCCGATAATAAGCAGCCAGCCCTAAAAATGACCAGACATGTTTCTTGGTTTTGGGGACAGGGCTGTTAGCTACAGCTTCTATCTTGGAAACCTCTGGCTTGACTTCTCCATTTCCCAAAACATAGCCCAGATATCTGGTTTCCTGCATGCCTAATGCACACTTGGTAGAATTAATTGTCAGACCTTCCTTTTTGATTGATTGGATAACTGCTCGTAGGTGTTCCAGGTGGCTTTTCCAGTCTGGACTGTACACCATGACATCATCCAGGTACGCAGCACAGTAACCAGCATGAGGGGATAAAATTATATCCATGTACCGCTGGAATGTAGCAGGTGCACCATGTAAACCAAACGGCATGGTGATGAACTGACAGAATCCTATAGGAGTGGCAAAAGTAGTTTTGTCTCTGGATTCTTTAGCTAGGGGGATCTGCCAGTAACCCTTGGTGAGATGGAGGGTACTAATATACTTTGCACTCCTAAGTCTGTCCATCAAGTCATCTATTCTGGGCATAGAATAACTGTCAAGTTCTGACACTTGATTAAGTTTCCTAAAATCAAGGCAGATTCTTACACTCCCGGCTTTTTTGTTTACAGTCACCTTTGGTGATGACAAAGCACTTCTTGACTCTTCTATGATACTCAGTTCTTTCATTTTTTGTATTTCCTTAACCATGTCTGCTCTTAACCGTTCTGGTAATCTGTGTCTTTTGTCCAATAGGGCGAGCATTCCTTGTCACTATCACGTGCTTGACCCCTTTTGCTCAGCCTGGCACTGTGGTAAAAGTACTATTACATGTCTTTTAGCAAGTTACACATTTCTGTGGTTTGTTCGGAGGTTAAGGAAATGTCCACCTTTACAGCATCAGCAGTTACAGTTTGCTCCAGTTTGTCATGAGCAATATCAATATCATCTTTGTCATATTCTGGTAAAACTAGCAAGGTAGCCTGTGTTAATTTTTCAACCCATTTCTTCAAGAGGTTAGCGTGATAAATCTTGGTAGGATTTTTCCTATCAGGGGTCTCAATCTCATAGTTAACCGTACCAGTACACCTAAGCACTCTGTAAGGCCTTTGCCACTTAATTAACAGTTTATTTTCTGTAGTGGGTAACAGTAGCAAGACCTTTTCACCTGGCTCAAAAACTTTTTCTTTTACTCCATGGTCATAATACACCTTCTACTGGTTTTGGGCCTCTTCCTGATTACTATGGGCGATTTCAACATATTTTGCCAGCTTCTTTCTCATGGCACACATATAAGATATAATAGATTGTTTCTGATGGGGGTTATCTTCCCATGTTTCTTTTATTACATTTAGTGGCCCTCTAGGTTGTCTACCATACAGCATTTCAAATGATGAAAAACCTGTGGATGCCTCTGGTGGTTCTATGTGATAACAGTGTACGGCTAATGTAGACTGTCGAAAACAAAACGGCGATGTGTATTCGCAGTGAGAAAACAACTGAGTTTTCATGTGGGGTTTCTATGCTGCCCCTAACTAAAATAACTAACTTGGGGGGATGCATGTTGGGGAAGGGGCAGAATGGGGACGCAAGAAATAAAATGGTACAGAAAAGCACAAAAACATTGTGCTTACTCCTAGTCCTGAACCCTGTACCCTCCTCACCAGAGTCAGCCTCGCTAACCACCATGCCACTAGGCTAGTTCGGCAGCTTCCCCTCTCGTCACCCCCCACATACCTCTTGGATGGATCCTGTCACCATCCTCTATTTTCCTTTCCTGTCGCTATCTTTGCAGGGTAGCCCACAACAGAGGGGCTGAGACTGAGTCACTCACATTTGAGTCGCTCAGTCTCAGTCACCCTTTTAATGGTATACTGCCTGTGGCACTTCTCTGTAAGCAAAAAGCAGGTAAGGTAAGTATTGGTCCCAGTCTTTCCATTCCCCTATTACAAACCTTTTTAACATGCATTTTAGGGTTTGATTAAAACGCTCAACAAGACTGTCTGTCTGAGGGTGATAAGGGGAGGTTCTTATGGCAGTGATACCTAGCAGTCGGTACAGCTCCTTCAGTAATGCAGTACCAAAATTACTACTCGAATCAGTAATAATCTCTTTCGGTATGACCACCCTGCTGAAAATTTTGGCAGGCTCTGCTGCCACTTTTGGGGCTGTGACAGTACGCACTGGAACTTCCTCTGGGTATCGAGTAGCATAGTCACATAATACCAAAATGAATCGATTACCCTTTTTACTTTTTTCTAAGGGGCCAACCACATCCACTGCAATTCTTTCAAAAGGCACATCTATCAAGGGTAGGGGCACCAGGGGCACCTTGTCTTTTTAGTCACTGGGGCTACTTTCTGACGCTCAGTACAAGAACTGCAACAGGTAGCAACATCTTCATGAATTCCAGGCCAGTAAAATCTGTACAGCAATCTGGCAAGGGTGCGATCCTTCCCTGAGTGACCAGCCATAGGACTATCATGTGCTATCTGTAACAATTCGGATTTATACTTTTGTGGTATAACCAATTGTTCTATCTGGTCCAGCGTCTGAAATCTAACCTAAACTCTGTACAGTAGAACATTACATTTTTTAAACATAGGTTCACCTGTTTTGGTTTCACCCCCTGCTGCTTAAAATAACCCTGGAGAGAAACATCGTTAGCTTGTTCTGAAAGAAAATCACAATTAGTGATCAGTTTAGTTTCAGCATTTTCATATGTTAACTCCTTACGTCCATCAGTCTTTTGTTGCCACAGTTTCTTCAGGCGTCGTCTTTCTTTCTTGGACTTCCAGATCTTGGAGCTGTGCTCAAACAAGTCCAAATCAAAATACACAAAAGGAAAAGAGTCCCCACCATGTGAGATTTTCTTTCCCTGAGCTCTTGCCACCACAGCTGTTGAAATATCAGGATTTACTCCTTCTTTGATTAACTCAGTAAATTCTGGAAAGTTAGCCAGTCAGCAGGGTAAGGAATATGAGGAGATGTTGAGGGCACTGAACATGTACTGCCTGGAAGACAGGAGAGAGAGAGGGGACAAGATTGGGACCTTCAAGTACTTGAAAGGGATAAATAAGGTTGATAAGTAGAGTCTCTTTAAAATGAGTGGCAACCATAACACGAGGGGGCACAGTCTTAAGCTGGAGGGTGAGAGGTTTAGGAGGGAGGTCAGGAAGCACTTCTTCACAGAGAGGGTGATGGACACTTGGAATGCACTGCCAGAAGAGGTAATCTAATTGAAGACAGTGGACAGCTTTAAGAGAGGCTGGGACAGGCATAGGGGCCACAGTAAGAGGGTAAGGGTCATGGGTAGGGAGTAGTGGGGAAGGAAAGCAGGGACATTAGCTCAAGCTATGGACCCTGCAACACAAGCAGACTTGCTAGACCAAGTGGCCTTCTTCTGCTGGCTTCTTCATATGTTGATAAGTATGTATGTAATCACAGGTACAAGTAACTTAGGTACTACCCCCACTTTCATTTGGTGTGACACCCCATTAATAGTCAGAGTCACTTGGGTGGTGGGATAGTATCTAGTGTCCCCGTGGATGCAGATGGCACCAGTACCTGGTCCTTTTGGACGCTGTTTTCCCAGCACTTCAATATGCACTAGTGTCTGTCTGCTTCCCGAATCTATAAGTCCCTTCACGGTCTTATCTCCCACCTTCACATCTGTTAGGTCTTATCTCCCACCTTCACATCTGTTAAGTACTTGCCCCAGTTTGCTAAGGACAAATCTGCTCCATTGTCACTCTTCTTACTACAGCAATTTCTTGCAATATGACCCGGCTTATTACAGTTATAGCAAATAAAGTCTGTGAGTGCAGATTTGTTACCCCCACCAGAGTTCTTATCAGACTTGGAGTTTAAATGGGAAAAAGAGTGTCTTGCTGGTGCTTGGCTGTTACCTCGCCGCTGTGACATCTGTCTGGCCATTTGGTAGTCTTCCGCCAAAGAAACAGCCTTTTCCCCACTTTCTGGTCAGTGTTCTTTTACCCAAAGCTCTACGTCTTTGGGTAGGATGTTGATGAACTGCTCCATTATGAATGTTTCCATGATCTGCAGGACTGTTTTGCCCTCTGGTTGGAGCTATTTCATAAGGAGTTCTCTGAGTTGGGTGAAGGCTTCTCGAGGATTGTCGACTGAGTTGTACTTCAGAGACCGAAATCTCTGCCTGTAGGTCTGTCCTGAGATGTCATACCTTTTAATGACCTCTCTTTTCACCAGGTCATAGTTTTCTGACTGTGCAGTGTCCATATTGCTGTAGGCAAGTTGGGCTTTCACTATCAGGTAAGGAACGAGCCTGATGGCCATTGCTGCTTTGACCACTGGCAGGCTGTGGCAACCCTTTCAAAAGGTTGTCAGGTATGCTTCGATAGCATCCGAGGGACACAGTTTTGTAAGTTTAAGGTCTTTTAAGTTGTTGTTTTGTTGCTCTGCTGGACTTGTGCCAGAACCTCTGGCTTTGACAGCTTGCAAGGCATCCAGCCATCGCTGCTCCAGTCGCTGCATCTCTTCTTTTCTCCACTGCTCCTCTTGCTGCATTTGTTCTATTCTCTGTTTCTCCATCTGTTTGTTGAATAGCCCACCATTTGAAAAAGGCAGTCAGGCTTTCAGGTTCTGTCACTGCCTGCTCTTTTTTTTTTCCATGACTGGTGCTGGCTGTACAGTCTCAGTTTGGACTTTTGTTTCTGCTTCTAGTTTGGGTGTCATTCTACTGGTAATCACTCCTGGGCTTGCTGCTGCAGAATCCATACCTTTCTGCTATGCTTCCTGGTACCAGGTCTAGCATCCACGCACAAAACTCTGTATGCACGGCATTAAATCCCACTTCTATCACCTTCTGTTGTTGAGGCACAGGTCAGGAAGCAGAGGAAAACCAGGAACAGTTTCAAAATATACAAATAGCATTTTATTTTTCTCAGTAACAGCAAAATAAAAAAAAATTATTCAGTATAACTATTAACAAAGGCAGTACAAATGGAGAAAACTAAGTCCTTCTTCTGAGGGTATCTCTTAATTTCAAGTTTCAGTCTCTCAGTCTCCTTGTCTCTCTAGCAAAAACATTGCTGCTCTTTTTCTAAGTCCCTGGGAACTCGTTAAGAGAGCCTGCTTCTCACAGAATCTTCTTGAAAGTTTACAGAATGTTCTTGTAAGTTTTACTCCTTGCAGGTGCAACAAAACAGTACATGGTGTCCCAGAACTGACATATTGTTCACAGCTCTGCAAAGGACTTAAATGCTGCAGCTCAGGTTAACCCCTTGACTTCCAAATAGCTTTTTGCAATCATTTCAACAGTAAAACTATATATAGTTTTAAACAAAGGAATCCCAATATTAGTGACATTTCCACATAAAGATTCACATATATTTCTATATCTGGATGTAACCCCTAGGTGGTGCTATCCCAAGGGCTACTACCCCTGCCTGCATGGCTAGCTGCAGGTTAAGGGGCCTGGGTACTGAAATGGGTGCCTCCAGCTGGAGAACAGGGTTTTTAGTAGCAAGGCTAACCTGGGTACAGCTCTCCGGGACACTGTAACCCCTCCTTTTTCCCTTCTAGTGGCCTGGACAATGTACAGTAAACACTTTCACAATAACCCTTGTTCACCATACAAATCCCCACTCTGTCTGCACTTACCACCAGGGCTGGTTTCTCTGGCTCGACCCTGGAGACCCCCTGTAAAAATTGGTTATGCACAGCAAATAGCAACAGTACAGTACTTTTGACATAAACTGGAACCACAGTCAGGTTAAAGGCAAAATGAGTTAGATCTGATTTATTTAGGGGACTTGAACAAGGGAGGAGTGTAATCGGGTTCATTGGTTTAAAGGCTAAATCAATCAGGCAGTCGTGCATGCACTTCAGAGTCCCAACATAGTCACAAACTCTGGGTACCCACGTGGAAGTAAGGTGGGCTAGCCTGGAACGTTGCTTGGGGTAGGCCAGCGTCGCAGCTGGTTGGAGCCCTGTGATGGAAGAAAAAACATGCACAACCACACACAATTTGTAATCCAGAGCCAGATGGCTCAGTTCGTGACAAGAAAACAAGTTAATTAGATGACAACACTTTTGATTTAGCTGATGTTGCAGGGAGCTACCCTGGTGTTTACTCATGATACCCAATACAGGACACAGGAGGGATGAAACTGAGATTGCAGGTTGATGAGCTAGAGTGCCAGGAGAAGCAGGGCCCACATGAATCACTGAGGCATCATTCCTGTTCAAGGCATTGAGCAGGGGAGCTGATCCCCAGGCAGGTCTCTCATTGATGGTTTTCTCTGGCGTGAGTAATCTGGCTGGGCCAGTGTGACAAGGCCCAGACTGGGGAACAGTTCGGATGTGAATCCGAGAAAGCTGGATACAGCCTCCAGCAAGCAAGGCACAGTTACACACACAGTGGGGAACCAAATTGCGACCCACTAGCAGCACACAGTGCATTTATAGTAAAGTAATCACCACTATACCAGGCGTATGACAGTCTGGTCTCAATCACAGAGTGTCTGCGCAAAAGCTGGGAGTTCAGCGGTAAATGCAAGTCCTGACAGGATGATTATGTTCAGCAAATCTTCGGTCTTCTTCAGGTTTCAAGCCTGGTCACCAATTCAGTGGCTTAAGTCTCTCTCACAACTTTGGATGCAGTCCGATTCTTTGGAGAGCTCCCTCACAAGGGACAGCAGAACAGGCAGGTCAAACTCAGCCCTTCCACAATTCTTACATAGATACATAGACAGTGTCGGCAGATAAGGGTCTATGGCCCACCCAGTCTGCACATTTGAGCTTGTAAGTTCAGTTTATGTTTTCCTAGAAGTCTGTTGCCCCTTAACCCTGACCTCCAGAATTCCTTTATGTCTATCCCATGCATTCTTAAATCCCGTGATTGTTTCAGCCCCCACCACTTCCTCTGGCAGGGTGTTCCACTTGTCCAGCACCTGCTCTGTGAAGAAATTCTTTCTCATGTTTCCTCTGAATCGTCCTCCCTCCAACTTCATCCCATGCCCTCTAGTCCTGGAACATCTTTTTCGCTTAAAAATAGTGTTTTCCTGCACCCTGTTCCTCTCTGTAAGATACTTGTATGTCTCTATCATATCCCCTCTCTCCCTCCTCTCCTCAAGGGAGTACATGTTCAGTTCCTTCAACCTGTCTTCATAGGACTTGTGATGCAATCCATGCACCATCTTTGTTGCCCTCCTCTGAAACTTCTCTACCCTGTCTAGGTCCTTACGTAGGTATGGTCTTCAGAACTGTACACTGTACTCCAGGTGGGGCCTCACTAGTGTCTTGTATAGTGGAATTATGACCTCCCTTTTCCTGCTGGTGATGCCCCTGCCTATACATCCCAGCATCCTATTTGCTTTACCTGCTGCCTTGTCACACTATTTCCCTACCTTGAGGTCATCAGAGATGATAACCCCAAGATCCCTTTCCTGCATGCTATATCCTCACCCCCCAACTGATATATTGTGCCAGGGTTTTTGTGCCCCATATGCATTATCTTGCACTTCTTTGCATTGAATTTCAACTGCCAAACCCCTGACTATTCTTCAAGTTTCTGCAGGTCCCTTCTCATTCTGTCTACACCCTCTGGTGTGTCTACTCTGTTACAGAGCTTTGTGTCATCAGCGAACAGTGAAATTCTGCCTTCTAGGTCCCAGTAATGTCACTGATGAAGATGTTGAATAGGACCGGTCCAGCACTGATCCCTGTGGTACCCCACTGGTCACTCTTCCTCTGTGGAGTGACAGCCATTTACCACCACCCTCTGTGTCCTGCCACCCAGCCAGTTACCTACCCACCACACTACTGTCCTGCCCACACCCATATTCCCCAGTTTGTGTAATAGTCTTCTATGTGGCACAGTGTCAAAAGCCTTGCTGAAGTCCAGATAGACCATGTCCACTGCCCTCCCCTGATCCAACTCCCTAGTCACCCAGTCAAAAAATTCATCGAGGTTGGTCTGACATGACCTCCCCCTGGTGAAACCATGCTGCCTTGGGTCCTGTAGTCAACTGACAACCAGATGTTAAACCAATCTCTCCTTCAGTAGTGCTTCCATGATCTTCCCCACTACCGAGGTGAGGCTGACTGGTCTGTAGTTCCCTGCTTCCTCTTTGTTCCCACTTTTGTATAAGGGGACTACATCTGCAGTCTTCCAGTCTTTGGGCACCTCCCCTGTTTCCAGTGATCGGCTAAACAGGATAGCCAGAGGTTCAGCCACCACCTCTCTTAGTTCTTTAAGGACCCTGGGATGCACCCCATCTGGCCCCATTGCTTTATCAACTCTTATTACTTCCAGTTCCTTCAGGACCCTTTCTCGCGCAAACTACACAGGAGCTGCTGCTCGAATCACTCAAGCTGTTCTCTCTTCCGAATCCCAACTCAGACAGACTTCTGCTGCAAGCAGCCTGGGCCTTTCCCCAGGATTCAAAAGGTTCGGTTGGCTGATCCATCTGTCTGTCAATACAAGGGCTCCCCCTCCGGGTCCATTTTGGCGCCAAAGTCTCAAAACTACAGCTCCTACAGAATTTTGCTCTCACAAGACCCCTGGGAACAAACACCATTTTAGGGTCCCCAAAAGTACTGATTGGTCCACAACAGCAGTCCAGAACCAAGATGGTGGTGCAATATCGAAATGTCCATGCTGCAAAAAGGCAGGTTAGACAAACTTCCATAACATTACTATTCTAACAGATAATCAGCAAACAAGAACAGCTTCTAACGGAGCTCCCTCTGCCCAAATAGCGATGGCAGAACACAGTGATTATCTGGCAGCCTGGGTGGGACTCAAGCATAGAAACACTCAGCCCCCTCCCAGATTAAATAAGCATCAAGCTCTTAAAGAGACAGTGCACAGAGGCATTAAGGCACTCTCATACAAACACTAAGACACAGGATACCAGCCTGGCCATGGGCATTTCGGCACACCCAAGGAAGACTTTTCGGGAACCCCCATTTATAGGGGTGTTCCTCACTTTCTAGCCTGGAAAAACCTGGCATCCGCATCAAGTCTACAACACCACAATATTGAAGAAGCAATATATATATATATATATATCAATATATATATATATATATATGTATATATAAATATATATATACACACACACACACACACACGACATACATGACACTAGCACACTATGAAAATAATATCTGATGCATCAGTTAACATAAGCTTATCACATTGCTACACATTTTCAATACACTTCACAATATTATATCCATATTGACAATACTTATGCATGTTTCATACATGTGATACTGATTCCACTATGATTAGCATACTATTAACATTATAATACTGATTCATGTTATAACCTCTAGTACATTAAACAGTGTAAGAGGGGGCCCTTCCTTATCAGGTAACTTGGGGCTGAATGGGGCAGGGGCACCATTTTGTCTTCCTTCTCGATATGGCGTTCAGGACAGCTACCACAGAGCCAAATCCACAGATCGAATACTTTTGACAGGGAAATCTGAGTGCCAGAACACACTGAACAGCACTCCACACAATCGAGCAAACTCAGTTTCTAGCAGCCTCAGGCGGTCTTCCAGAGCAGCTCCCGTAGCCCCGCCACTAGCGCCAAGCTCTTCACTGGAAACTTCAGCCTGAGCCTCAAGGCCAGTCAAAAGCAACGGAATCAAAATTCACAACCGGATCCACCTCCAGTGACCACTCAGCCCTCCTAGCGGCTTGCATCAACAACCAGAAATCAGGGGCGTTAATGAGACACTGTTGCATCTGCAGCTGGGGCATCAACAACTTGGAGTCTACAACTGAGGATAGAAGCTGATTCATCTGCATCTGGCCCACCGCCGAGGGTTTAATCTCCCCTCAGGCTATTATTTTCTGAAATACCCCTTCTAGCCTTAGAAAGTATGCCAACAACAGCTCCCCTGGCTGTTGCCACATGGTAGAGTACTTGTGCCACAACTTCCTCACATCCCAATCAGGGCTGAACACAGCACCCAACACATTCAAATACTGCTGAGCGGGCACATGAGCCTCCTGTCCCTGAAACCTCCGCACAGCACGTAAAACAGGCCCTCTGAGTGACACAATCCCAGAGAACACACTCTCCATGACTCACCAAAGGCGGGAAACCAGTTGGCGCCTAAACCTCCAGCAAAGTCAGACACTGGTTACTTCAGCCACTAGGGGGCGATAATCCCAGCGGTGCCTCTAAGATGTAACCCCTAGGTGGCGCTATCCCAAGGGCTACTACTCCTGCCTGCGTGGCTAGTCACAGGTTAAGGGGCCTGGGTACTGAAACGAGTGCCTCCAACCGGAGGACAGGGTTGTTAGTAGCAAGGCTAACGTGGGTATAGCCCTCCGGCACACTGTAACCCCCCCTTTTTCCCTTCTAGTGGCCTGGGTAACATACAGTAAACACTTTCACAATAACCCTTGTTCACCATAAATATCCCCACTCTGTCTGCACTTACCACCAGGGCTGGTTCCTCTGGCTTGACCCTGGAGACTCCCTGTAGAACAAGATTATGCACAGCAAACAGCAACATTACAGTACTTTTGACACAAACTGGAACCACAGTCAGGTTAAATGCACAAAGAGTCAGATCTGATTTATTTAGGGGACTTGAACAAGGGAGGGACGTAATCAGGTTGATTGGTTTAAAGGCTAAATCAATCAGGCAGTCGTGCATGCGCTTCAGAGTCCCTACACAGTCACACACTCTGGGTACCCAGGTGGAAGTAAGGTGGGCTATCCTGAAAAGCTGCCCAGGGTAGGCTGGCGTCGCAGTTGGTTGGGGCCCTGTGATGGAAGAAGGAACATGCACAACCACACACAATTTGTAATCCAGAGCAAGGTGGCTCAGTTCGTGACAAGAAAACAAAAAGTAAATTAGATGACAACACTTTTGATTTAGCTGATGTTGCAGGAGCTACCCTGGTGTTTACTCACGATACCCAATACAGGACACAGAAGGGATGAAATTGAGACTGCAGGTTGATGAGCTGGAGTGCCAGGAGAAGCAGGGCCCACATGAATCACTGAGGCATCATTCCTGTTCAAGGCATTGAGCAGGGAGCTGATCCCCAGGCAGGTCTCATGTCGATGGTTTTCTCTGTGGCGTGAGTAATCTGGCTGGGCCAGTGTGGCAGGGCCCAGAAAGGGGAACAGTTCGGATGAGAGTCCGAGAAAGCTGGATGCAGCCTCCAGCAAGCAAGGCACAGTTACACACACAGTGGGGAACCAAACTGCGACCCACTAGCAGCACACAGCACATTTATAGTAAAGTAATCACCACTATACCAGGCGGATGACAGTCCGGTCTCAATCACAGAGTCTCTGCGCAAAAGCCAGGAGTTCAGCGGTAAATGCTGGCCCTGACAGGCCGATCGTGTTCAGCAAATCTTCAGTCTTCTTCGGGTTTCAAGCCTGGTCACCAATTCAGTTGCTTAAGTCTCTCTCATAACTTCGGATGCAGTCAGATTCTTTGGGAGAGCTCCCTCACAAGGGACAGCAGAACAGGCAGGCCAAACTCAGCCCTTCCACAGTCCTCCTATGCAAATTACACAGGAGCTGCTGCTCGAATCACTCAAGCTGTTCACTCTTCCGAATCCCAACTCAGACAGACTTCTGCTGCAAGCAGCCTGGGCCTTTCCCCAGGATCCAAAAGGTTCGGTTGGCTGATCCATCTGTCTGTCAATACAAGGGCTCCCCCTCCGGGTCCATTTTGGTGCCAAAGTCTCAAAACTACAATTCCTACAGAATTTTGCTCCCACAAGACCTCTGGGGACAGACACCATTTTAGGGCCTCCAAAGGTACTGACTTGTCCACAATAGCAGTCCAGAACCAAGACAGTGGAGCAATATCGAAATGTCCATGCTGCAAAAAAGGCAGGTTAGACAAACTTCCATAACATTACTATTCTAATAGATAATCAGCAAACAAGAACAGCTTCTAACAGAGCTCCCTCTGCCCAAATAGCGATGGCAGAACGGAGCGATTATCTGGCAGCCCGGGCAGGTCTTGAGCATAGAAACACTTAGCTCCCTCCCAGATTAAGTAAGCACCATGTTATAGGCAGCTCTTAAAGAGACAGAGCACAGAGGCATTAAGGCACTCTCATACAAACACTTTTAAATGCTAAGATACAGGATACCAGCCTGGCCATGGACATTTAGGCACACCCAAGGAAGACTTTTTGGGAACCCCCATTTATAGGGGGGTTACACACAGATATGCAAGCGGGGAGAAAAAACAGAAATAGCAAGAGAATATAAAATATGTAGCTCATATATTGGGAACAAAAGAAACTTTATAGGACTCCTGACAGAGTCCACTCATAGTGATGGGGTAAATAAGCAGGTGATTGCAATCTCCTTAGAACAGCATGAAAGACAAAAAGCTTTTATAGCAACCCTTTACGATGATTAACCAACCTATTTACAGGGTGTTTGTTTTATCAATCAGTCACCTGTGTCTATTATAGGAAACAACAGTCCAGCAAGGAGTAACAGTCCAATAACTGATGAACTTACTGATATCAGCGGTGATTGTTCTGTACGAACCCTGGGAGTGGCATTGGGCCCCCTTGAGTTATCGCCACATGGCAAGCACCATTTTTAACTTCCAAATGTATACCATCAAGTTCACATACAGCTCGTAACCCCATATGCATCTAAAACAAACTTAATATAGCTTTCATCTATTTACTCAGTTAAGAACCATAATGTCCCCGAAAACACTGCCGCTCCTCATTCGTGTCCACACCACTTCAGTCTTTAACAAGTACTTACAGGTCCATTGCCAGGGATAATTACTCCATTTCTTCTTCTTCCTCCATAGTGCATTGCACCTCAAAGTCTGTTTTGATTCTTTTGAACAACACTCCCACCTTCTTCGGGTCTCCAAACAGGTATTGCTTTCCAGCAAAAAACAATTTTAAGTTTAGCAGGATACAGCAGATTGTGTGAGACACTGAAGGAGTGGAGGCCTGTACTGATGCCATCACACGCCTTGCACCTCACCCAGGTCACATAACTGAGGTCCAAGTACAGAGACAGTTTTTCCCCAGTTTCCCTAGTCAAAGGCCCAATGTGGTATCTTAACACTGGATCTCACTTATGCGGAACCTGTAGGGTACTTAGAAGGGTCCTCGGGGTACTCTCACTGTCTCTCTGCTTCTGCAGTGTTATAAGAAATGCCCAGTAGGCTGTTTGTGCTGGGTCAAGGTGCAAATGTTTGTTTATTTATTTAAAAGTTGTTAACCGGGAAAAGCACCATGATCCAAAACTCGTTTCCAGGTACAACCCAGGGAGGGAAAGAAAGGTAGAAAAAAAGGCAGAAAATGGCAGCATAAATATACATAGAAGATCAGTTACAAACAACAAAACAACGGCTGCAATAATATAAGGAACAGGCGAGAGACAAATACACTAAAGTGGGGGGGGGTTAGGTTATACAAGCCCCCGCACATCAGTTTTTTATGACAACATCTAGTTAGCAGCACAGCAGAGACAAATATAATTAAGGCAGTTAATACTGGGGGCATTGGGAGCATGACTGGTAGGGAAGATGCTTTGGAAGCTTCTTGAGACAGAATAGGGAGAAACATGAACGGAGGTCAGAGGGTAGTCTGTTCCAGAGAGAGGGGAAGCGGAAGGAGAAAGCAGATTGTTGGATTTAGGAATTATTACCATTTCAGAAACCTGGTGGGACCCCTCTTCAAAGTGGTCAAGAGAAATTCCAAACTACAAATTATACCACAAAGATAGAACAAATAAAAAAGGAGGCGTGTGTTTATTTCTGCGAAATGACATTGCATCATATGAAGTTAATTATACAAATAATGAATCATTATGGGTTACAGTTCAATTTAAGGGCCAACCAAAACTTACATTAGGTGTCTTTTATAGACCTCCTTCATCAGATATTCCTTACACCACAGATTTAATTAAACTTGTTTCCAATATGGCTAATAAGGAAGATATTGTGATACTGGGAGATTTTAATTTACCAGGAATTGAATGGGACTCACTCACAGCTAGAACTGAACAGAAAAGACTAATAACATCTCTATGTATTGACATTGGCCTTGATCAGTTAGTGAGGCGCCCTACCAGGGGAAATAATATACTTGATCTTATTATAACTAATGTTGAAAACAAAATTTCAAACTTAAAAATTACTTCCCCAATTGGTAGTAGCGATCATAACTCAATTCAATTCAGTATAATAACCAAAAATTCTAAATTCATTACCAGTACTACACACACAAACTATAATAGGGCTGACTTTAAATTGATAAATCATAAACTTAAATAAATTGGGACAATAAATTCAAGGACAGATCAATAAATAGTGCATGGGAAGAATTTAAACAAATTTTACTCGATTTGGAAAAGAAACATGTACCCATTAAAGTCAAATACAATAAAAAAGGTAAAATCCCTATATGGTTTTCAAAGTCTATTCAGAAGCACATTAAATTAAAAGAATGTTTATTTAAAAAATTAAAGTTAAATCAATGCATCAGTATAAATATAAAACGGCAGTATCATTACTAAAAAACAATTATTAAACAAGCAAAATCTGATTTAGAATTTACTCTGGCCCATACTAAATCTAGCAATAAATCATTATTCTCTTACATAAATAGCAAAAAGAATAATAATAGGAATATTGGCCCCTTAATAGAGGATGGGATTATTATTCATAATGATTATAATTCTGCAAACCAATTTAATAAATACTTCTGTTCAGTCTTTAACAGACCAGCTCTTCCTCTTCAAATGATTCAAAATGATCTAATCCTTCCCAAACTAGAATGTTCTGATGTTAGAAAGGCCCTATAATTTCTTAAAAAATCAACTAGTTCAGGACCAGATAACATTCAATCGAGGTTCTTGATAGAAACAACTGATTTGTTGGCCCTACCCCTTACTATGCTTTTTAATAAAACATTAGCTGAAAGTAACATTCCTGACGACTGGCGTAAAGCGATAGTCATTCCAGTACTCCAATATTCAAAATTACAGGCCAGTAAGCCTAACTTCTAGTATTAGTAAAGTTATGGAGCGAATAATTAAGTTATACATTGAGACTGAAGTTGAACAGCAGGGTATTTCAGACCTAACACAACATGGATTTAAACCTGGATCATCATGTACAACAAATTTGGTTCCTTCTACAATAACATAAGTAGATATTTGGATAATCATATCCCCTCAGACCTTATACTCTTAGATTACAGCAAGGCATTTGAGAAAGTATCCCACTCAATATTAATAAAATGCGCAAGTTTGGCTTTTCTCACTATTTAACAAATTGGGTTTCTAGTTGGTTACACCACAGAACACAAGTGGTGAGAGTGAACAGGTCAATCTCTGAGGTAGGGTCACTAGCGGTATTCTCCAGGGTTCTGTAGTGGGACCCACCTTGTTTAACATCTTTATAAGTGACCTACCCATATCCTCAAATAATCATATTTCTAAATTTGCTGATCACACTAAACTTGGAAGCAGAGTTGATAACATTTCTAACATTGCTACTTTTAAACAGGATCTTAAAAATATTGAAGTATGGGCAAATAATAATCTCATGACCTTTAATACAGAAAAATGTCTTGTACTCCACTTTGGAGAAAAAAATCCCAAGACCAGTTATTATTTAAATAAGGTGCAACTTAAACAATCAAAATGTGAAAGAGATTTAGGTATATTAGTCAACAATAAATTAACATCTGTTTCACATTGTAACAAAGTGACTAGAACAGCCAATATTATATTAAAACAAATTAATAAAACTTTTATTAACAAATCTAAACAATGTTTGATTCCTCTGTTTAGGGCATACATAAGACCATATTTAGATTATGGATCCCCCTTCTGGAACCCATATCTTATAGGGGACATAAATTGTTTAGAACAAGTCCAAACACGAATGACCAAAATGATACCTAGATTAAAAAATAAACCATACGAAGTTCATCTCATGAAAACAGGACTTTATACCTTACATTTAAGAAGACTTGGGGGGACATGTTATTTTTGTTTAAAATACTAAAGTCTCCAGCATAAATGAAACAATGCGGATTGGTATTTTCAAATAAACGTATAGTTGGTAGACTCCACAATAAACAATTAACAATTGAATGGGCAAATACAAACAAGAGAGACAAGTTTTTCAACATTAGGGCATCAAAGCAATGGAATTTATTACCTCAGGATTTAATTAATATTAATAACTTTGAAATGTTCAAATCAAAGTTGGATACTTGGCTAAATCACCAAAAATAATTAATGATCCACTTTTGAGGGGGACAGTCTCGATGGGCCACGGCCTTCTTTTGTCCCACATAAATCCAGTAAATCCAGATTGACCCGAGACACAGTGAGGTAGAGGGATGGAAAAGGAGTGAGAGTCTCTATGGTAAAGGGAGTAGTTTGAGGAGGCAGCCTGGGAGAGCCGAGAGGAGAGGTAAGAGGGGAGGGAACCAAACCAGAATTTAGCAAAAAAGGTAACACAGTGAGCCATTCACCTGTGGGATAGAGAGGTAAAGGATAAGGGTGGCTAGAGAAGACAGTGGTGTGTGAGTGGGGAGAGGCAGTGGCAAAATGACAGAAGGAGTTTAGAAGAATATCAAGTTTGCCTAGTGATGCTTGAGAAGCAGTTCCATACACTATATCTGTGCAGTCAAAAGATGGTAGTATAATTTTAGAGACCAACTCATGACAGGTGGGGAGAGGGAGGGTAGTTTTGTGCCAGATTAGACTGCCTAGTTTAGAGCATAACTTGGCGCATATGGCGTTAACATGGGTGGAGAAATCCAGGTTTTCATCCAATCACACCCCTAGGTACTTAAAAACCAATACATTTTCAAGGATGGAGACATCCAAGGCAGAAAAAGTGGGGAGTTTCTGTAGGGTGGCCAGCTTTTGTCTAGTGCTGAAGGTCATAGCCACTGTTTTTTTGACGCTGAGTTTATATTTATTGTCCTTGAACCAGGGTTGAACTCTGCTGAAATTGTCCTGAAGGGACTTTACGAGGAAAAGAATAGTGTTGTCACCGTACATGTGAATTTTGGCTGATCTACAGACTGAGGGGAGGTTGTTTATAATTAGAGAAACGAGGATAGGGCCAAGGATAGAGCCTTGGGGGATGCCAGAGAGGATAGAGAGTGGGGAGGATAAAGCATCGCCAATCAGAACCGATTGTTCCCTGTCAAGAAGATTTAAGCGGAAGCAGTTTACAGCAGGATCCGAGAGACCAACAGAACCAAGGATTTGTAATAAGAGTGGGTGGGACATGGAATCAAAAGCTTTCGGAAGATCGATGAAGATGTCGGCAGTGATATGGCTCCTATCCATCACAGTATATACAGAGTCAGTGACACGAAGAAGAGAAGACATAGTCGAGTGATGCTTCCTAAAGCTAGACTGGACAGGGGAGAGAGTGCTTGATTTGGCAAGAAAATCAGACAGTCTTGAGTGAATAAGTGATTCTTGTAGTTTAGCTAGAGAGGGAAGGAGGGAGCTGGACCTATCATTTCCAGGGGAAGAGAGGTCCCCTCCTTTGTGGAGGGGAAGGACTCTAGCTGATTTCTAAGCCTTAGGAACAGTGGAGGAGGAGAGAGAGAGAGAAAGGTTTAAGATATAGGTCAGCAGAGCAGCAATGGTGAAGGCAGAGAAATGGAGAAGCCTGGGGTGGAGACCATCAGGGCTTGACTTAGAAGGGTTTAGAGTGAGAAGGACAGAAGACACTTCTAGAGGAGTGAACGGGGGGAAATTATAATTAGAGGGAAGGTTGGGCATAACCTGGTGGGTCATAGGGTGTGAGGGGGATGCTGGAGAAGCAGTGTCAGGGAGTGCACAAGTAGCCAAGAATTTATAAAAAATCTCAGCAACCAAGGCAGGGTCGGAGACAGGGGACCCATCTACGTTGAGAACAGGGGAAGTATATTTGGCTGGTGAATATAAGAGGGTGTGGAGAACTTTCCAAAAGGAAGCAGGAGTCTGTTGAGTTTGCTGTAAGTGGCACCTGAAGTAATTCGCCTTCAAGAGATGTATGGACTTAGTGCAGCTATTTCTGAGGGCCCTGTAATCTTGTAGATCTGACTGAAGAAGGGAGACTTTGTAGTAGTGCCAAGCTTTATCCCTGGCCCTGCATTTAGCCAGAAGGTCAGCAGTGATCCAGGGGTGATGGTGTCTCTTTACCCTGGCTTTCTTAAGGGGGGCATAGTGGTTCCACATGCGTAAGAGGAGGTTGAAGAAGAGACATAGGGCAGAGTCAACGTCCCTTGTGAAGTAGATGGGCTCCCAATCTGCATTAGAGAGATCATGGTGAAGAGAAGAGTAGTCTAAGTTGCAGAGGGGACGGGTCCAAATGTATCTCGTGGCTGCACAAGGTGTGTGAATCTTTCTTACGCAGTAAGTGATACAGTGATCACTGATAGCATCTGGGAGTACAGCAGCAGCCATGATACGATGGGGATGAGAGGACAGAACCCAATCAAGGAGAGTGTGATTCTGGAGCGAGGGTTTAGGCGAGTAGGATCTTTTATTAACTGAGCAAGGTTCAGGGCTTCTAGTTTAAGGATAGTGGACTCGGAGGAGGGTGACAGCCAGTCGAGGTTGAAATCCCTGAGTAGAAGCAGCTCACCTCTGGATGTGAGTGAAGAAATGGAAGAGATAGTGGATATTAGGGAGTCAGCAGGGTGTTTTGGAGGAGCACAGAGGGCGCCAACATTAAGCAGAGCTGATGAGGGAGTGGTCAACTGTGCTATGATTGCCTCATGGGAAGAGGTCCGAGCCTCCTTGAAGATGACAGAACAAGAGAGAGATTGCCTAACATACAGGGCAACGCCACCCTCTTGCTTGCCTCGATCTTGACGATATAGGTTAAAGTCTGGGATGGAGATGGCAGAGTTGGGGATTTTAGACGAGAGTCAAGTTTCGCTTATGCAGAGTATGTCTGCAAGGTATTGGGAGACCCAAACTTTAAGCAAGTCAAGTTTGGGAAGGAGGCTGCGAGCATTTAAGTGAAAAGATCTAAGTCCTTTTAGCAGTGTGGAGATGTTTGCATTAAAAACAGTGTGTGCTGGTGCCGGGTTTGGGGTGAACATCACCAGAGAAGAGTAAAAGAAGCAATAGAAGAGGAAGGTGGAGGGGAGTACTTTGCTTTTCTATGGGGATGAGAGCGGGCAGGGGGGAGAGGGGAGGCGAGCAGAGCCACAAGGTTAAGAAGAGGGGAGTGGAGTAATCCTGGGTGGATAAAAGTAGAGGTCTAAGGGAAAGAGGTGTTGATGGTTGGAGGCAGACAGGTGAGACCCGAGAAGAAGGGAATGGAGGAAAGTGTAGATATAGAGAGGAGAGGAGAGGAGAAGGAAGAGAAATGTAGAGAGTTGGGGGAGGTATGGTGGAGGGGGAGGTGTTGATGGAGAGGAGGAAAGTCATAGAGGGGAAGAGAGAGAAGAAACAGCATGAAGTAGATAGGTACTGCATAGTGAGGAATCCGGGGGGGGTGGGGATAAATGGAAGAACTGATAGAAGATCGGTGAGGAACAGAGATAAAAAAAAATTGGGAAGAAATATAAAAGAGTGTCAGGTAAAATAAATGAAGTGTATGCTGCGAAAGCACAGTAGAGCATTGGGCAGAAGCACAGTCAAATAGCTTAAGCAGCCAGCCAGATTTCTGTAGTGTTTCAAGGTAGAGAATGAGGAAAGGGTATAGTTTGAAAGAAGCAGGCAGAGAGAGGGACGGAGAGAGAGAAAAATGTAGGCGAAAAACAAAAAAAGAACAATGTGAGGCCGGGGATGCTTTAAAAGGGGTTATAGCTTAAAAAAGCACAAGAAGGGACGGGGAGTAGAGGCAACCCAGGAGCATTTAAAGAGTGCTGGGGTGGGGGAGGGTGGGCAGGAGAAATTTCCCTTCACAGCAGCAGCCTGGCTAAGCTCAGAAAATTAGCTAACCTAGTACAGCGAGGGTGCGGAGAGCAGCAGGACCTGGTTTGCTGAGGAGGCACTTCAGGCGAGAAAGTGGCCAATCGGGTGAAGAAGCATGGATGCGCCTAATTTTCAAAAAGTAGCTTTTGGCAGCAGTGGGGAGATGGCTGTACCTGTGCAGGGAAGGCTTACTTCAGCGTAGGAGAGGAGAGTTTGCAGGGAGACGGCTACGGCACAGAATCCAAGCCGTGCCGCCGGCAGCAGGAGGTGCACTCAGTCAGAGTCGAGAGAAAATCTGAGCAGGGAGGGCTTGCTTCAGCGCAGGAGAGGAGAATTTGCAGAGAGGCAGCCATGGCACAGAATCCAAGCCGTGCTGCTGGCAGCAGGTGTGCCCGATCGGGTGAGAGAAAATCTGAGCAGGGAGGGCTTGCTTCAGCGTAGGATAGGAGAGTTTGCAGACAGGCGGCCATGGCACAGAATCCAAGCCATGCTGCCGGCAGCAGGAGGTGTGCCCAGTCAGGGGCGAGAGGAAATCTGAGCAGAAAGGGCTTGCTTCAGCATAGGAGAGGAGAGTTTGCAGAGAGGCAGACATGGCACAGAATCCAAGCCATGCCACCGGCAGCAGGAGGCACGCCTGATCAGGAACAAGAGAAAATCTGAGCAGGGAGGGCTTGCTTCAGCATAGGAAAGGAGAGTTTGTAGAGAGGCTGCCATGGCACAGAATCCAAGCCATGCTGCCAGCAGCAGGAGGTGCGTCTGGTCAGGGGCGAGAGATAATCGTTTTCCCAACTAAGACCCCGTCAAAGGCAGTGAGATCATCCCCTTCAGCAGTGGACTCGAAGGTGTACTGCTCTTAACAAATTTTTAATAAATTCAAGTCTGTATCTTAGGGCTTTGTTCTTTTTGATTCAACTCTGACTTTGTGATGGTGGCTTTCAATGTCAATACAGCGGCGCCCTTTGCCTCAGAGAAAGCGGTTGAGGCATGAGTTTCACAGAGGCTGAGATGTGTATTAAATTCCTCTACCGTGTTACAAAGAATTTGTTCTCGTTTATCCAAAGCTTGAATGGCTCTCAACAGATCGTTATTCATAGACTCAGCCGCACCCTCCTCCATGTGTGCCGCCGTTTTACACTAGTGTAAGGCCATGCCTGCTGGCTGTGCTGTTCTCCTCCTTCCCCCACTTTTTGGGGGTTACTCATCTCATAGATTCGTCCACAATTCGATAGTAAGGTAAAACTGATAAAACTGTATAAATGAAGTCATTTTTCTAGTACAAAGTTCACAAAATGTCTGCAGGTGCTGATGGATTAGTAATCTGTGTGAAAGAGCTCCATAAAAATGCTTCTTCTCACTATGACTGCTGGCCATGCCCCCTGCAGCTGAATCTTCTAGATGTCTGTATGGATAAGGTAGGTGGTGGCAACACCAGCACATCCTAGTCATGTTAGCAGGTTAAGCAAAAGGCTGGGGTGGTTGTACGTTGTTCAAGGGTGTCTCTCGGGTACAGGTTAGCAGAGTAAAGAAGCTGAAGCAGACTGGGGGGGGGATGTTATCATCGTTCAAAAACAAGTAAGACAGGGGCAAGAGTGCCGTGTGCGTCAATGGTTAGTATTTCAGAGTGGGGGTGTTGTTTTTTTAAAACTTTATTTATCCTCTGGTCAGCCAGCCCTATCCACCGTTCCCTCCAGCCAAATCACCCCAGTGTCCGCCACGACTCACCTCTCCTTTCTCCCCTGAGGTGCCCAGCTAGCCTGGCATGGAGCCTGCGGGGGACCGGTGTCATTCTGCCAGTCGGCCACAGTCCCCCCCCCCTGAGTGCAGCACGGGAGTGCAGCAATGACGCCACGGCCGAGCCGCATGTGCTTCCACATGCTGCACGCCAGATGTCTGCCTCCACTTCCGCCTCTGTGGTTCCATTGTGCCAACTCTGCCGCCGCTTAGCCAAGCAAGCAGCAGACTACATCCTCACTCTCCTCGGGAGAGGAGAGGAGAGCTATCCTCCGGACACCCGATCCTCTCCCTCCCCGGCCAATCCCCGGCAACCTGCTCGCACCGTGAACATGGTTCGCCAGCGTGGCAGGACATAAGGCACCAATGCCTCAGCCCTCCACGCCACCGAGCCAGCCTGTTTTTTGTTTTTTTTTTATATTATTTATTAAACCTTTTGTTGATGTTTACTTACAACATTGTGACAGGAACAAAGAAACATAATCCATATTCTTTTTAAAACATACAGAATAGATCTAGACCATTTCATGGAGGGAAACATACAAAGTATAAATATAAATTTTCCAAATTTAGAATTTTGCAACTGCACTTACGAACATCAATTAATTTAGTTAATCAACAAAGAGTCCCCCTAACTGGTTTAAACAGAAAATTCCCCCATAAACAATAACATTCTAAATATTCATAATTTCTAAATGTTAATTTCCACAGAAGCCATCATTTCTTTTTCTGAAACAGTTGGGGAGATAGAAATATCATGCCCTGATACAGACAAATACTGGGACCTAAGACAAGCAACTAATTGGTGAGTTTTAAAGAAAATATGCGTCTTTCCATCTTTTATTATTTTAATTTAGCTGGCGGTAAAAGAAAGAACTGAGCCCCCAGATCGAGCACCTCCTGCCAATACATCAAGAATTTTCTGTGGCGCTGTAGTGTTTGATGACAGAAATCAGGAACAATATAATAGCGGCTACCCTTGTACATCAGAACACCCTTTAATCTTGCCAACTTGAAAATGAAGTTGTGATCTGAATCAAATGCAGGCGTTGCTAAAATAGTAGACTTTAAACCAGAATCAGATTTGCGTTTAGGAACAGTAAACACTCGTCCCAGCAAAGGGGGGGTTATTCAGAGGGAGGTCAAATGTTGAAATTAGTTTGTCTTTTACAAGTTCCCGAATACTTTCAAAATCCGAATCCATGCTGTCCAGGATCCCAAGCAAACAAAAGTTCTGATTATTTAGCTGATTCTCATTTTGCTCTAACTTCCTTGAGATATTAAAATTCTCTTTGATGACACCTTGCATTGTTGCCATTGCCGCTTGTAAGTTGGTTTCTAGTTGTGAAAGTTTAGCTGCTTGTTCCGCAATTACTTGTTCTGTCGCTGCTGATTTATCTTGCACCGATCTAACCTCTGCCTGCAAGAACTCAGTTTTTTGGTCAAGGCCTCGAACTGGCAGTCGTACCTTTCGGTCCAGTCCAGCAATCTATCCAGCACCTTCCCCAATGACTCGATGGTGTAGTGTTTAGCTTCCATGGGAGAGGTCTCGTAAATAGGCTGTGTTCGACCCGCAAATGAAGCTGCCAGGAGACTCTGCTTCAAAGGTAAGGGATTTGTCTTTGCCTGCAAGGTGGTAGGGGTAGACGTCCCGCTCTCCAGGCTGGTACAGAAACGAATCTGCTAATCCGGCGGTACTGACCTGGCAGAAACATATTCAGTCGTCGGACAAAGGTTTCCCCTTTTCTCCGACATTGAGTAGAGAAAGGCCGACTGTTTCTTTTTAGTGTTTTTAGCATTTTAAACAATATTTGACTCAGGTCAGTGCAGAGCTACAACCAGACGCTGCTGCAGAATCGCTATCTATTTGTGCCTGGACACAGCAGGTTCTGACTGTGTTTTTGGTACAGTTTATATCCACTTTGAGATATTGTTACTCAAAACCAAATGATTGCCAATCAAATATTTCTGGTTAGCGATTCTGCTACTGAAGTTTCCGAAACTAATATGGCTTGGACTAGATCTTACCTCATGCTTGTGATAGGTGAAGGGTCAATGGGAGGTCGAGTATAGTCAAGGCAGACCCAAAACAGGTTCTAGGGTCAAAATATGGACAATTCCATTTGGCCAAGTCTTAAAACCTGCCCCCTAAATTTAGCGCAAATTAACATTTTTACATGACAATTGGGCACAAATACAGGCTCACCTGCTTGGTGGCTCACCTGCCTTGGTCTGGCAAGGCACCTCAGCCACTGACAAGAGGGACCACCAGCTCATATTTTCATTTTTTATTCTTCTATCTATGGTGGCGTGGAGGCACAGGGGAGAATCATCTGTCTTTGCTTTTAAATGTACTTTTTCTTCCTACTCACAGACTGACACCAGTGCTTCTTCCATCAGACATTTTGGATCCCATTGTAAATGAGCCTGGTTCAAAAGCTTTCCGAATCTCTTCAAATGAACTAAATGAATTAATTAAATTTCCAGATCCCTGCTTGTTGGCATCACAATTCTAAGAACTGACTTCAGTATAGAACTGCCCATGGCAAGATCCACCATGAGGAAAGCCCCTCCCCCCCCCAATCATGGCAGGTCTCAGGGATTAGTGACCCTGGATTTATGCTACTATGTGGTGACACTGGAATTGGACCAGAGTTTGGGGCTGATAACAAGGAGATGGTCAAGTGTCACCTGCCCGTCAGGAGGACTTCCCCCCCCATGTAGGTCCCAACTTCCACCCCTCTCTGTAGCAATCCAGGGCTGCCTCAGTCCAAGGGGAGGGGGTGCTGGTGGATCATATTTTAAAGCAAAGCCACGTATAGCCCACTTCATAGTCTAGTCAGGAGGTGACAAAAGCACACACTAGTGTTATCAGATTACCCTAATTAAGGAAGGAGTTCGACCTAGCAATGTTCTTCTGGTGACAGAAGCACTTAATGCCCCCTCCCGCCCCGGTTGGATTTCCTCCCTTATATTTTAAGTTCCTTCTGAGAGCTATAATTATGATCAATTTGTCCTTTACAAGCAAGCAAACATATACAGAATCCCTACAAAAGCCTCTTAGCATGATAGGCAAATAAAGTTCCAGAACAAATGGAAAGGAAGTGTGATCTATGACTATCGGGGCAAGCCGGTTAGGTGATCCCACCACAGGAAAGCCCAGAAACTGCCACAAGCTCATCTGACTACCGCTCAGTCCTACACAAAAAATACTTCAGTGCTCAAAAGTGACCCAAAGCATGTCAGCAGCACAGGGAAATCTCCAACTTGTATATAAATCCCCACTAAAATAATAAAGCTACTTCTAAAGGCAATCATGCAGTCTGCTCGCAAGCTAAAGATAAGAGTGCTGAAATCATGTCTTACAGAAGACAAATTTACCCGAGTCAGAGCTTAAAAATAAGCTCTTTCATTTGTCTTGGCTGCCTTCAATTGGCTCAGTTAATATTTCATACTGTGCCGAGTGGGAGCAGATGACAGGGCCCCAGCGACTGCAGGCTTTGTTAATTATTGCAAAGCTTGCTTGGGTGGAGGGTTGGGGGCTTCTAATCAGGTCTAGCTTTGAGATAAAGTTAAGCAATCTCAATGCAACGCCCCCACCCAATGTCGTGCTTTCTCTACACAGATGTATTTGTCTATGGCTGAGATGCCCCATCGATGGGTTTGGGAAACAACTGGACTCTCCTCAACACCAAGACAGAAACTGTGGATACTGCTCAGTCTAGGCAGGTGAGTCTCACGAGTGACCAGAAGTGATATTCACTAGTGCAAGGTACAGCTAGTGCCATCACAGCATAAATTAGCCTCTACACAAACCCTCAATGTCGAGCTACACAAACTCTGAATGTACGACACATACGCTCGCTGTGTAGCGATACAATCCTTCAACATTAAGCAACACACACCCTTGAAATACAGCTACACAAACCTGAATGTAGAGCAACAGAAACCCTTAATATACTGTTACATAAACCCTTGATATACAGTTGCACAAACCTGAACGTAGAGCAAGACAAACCCTTGATACACTGCTATACAGTCCCTCAACATAGATCAACACAAACCCAGTATACAGTTACACAAACCTGGATGTAGATCAACACAAACCCTTGATATACAGCTATACAGACCCTCAACATAGAACAACACAAACCCTTGATATACAGCTACACAAACAAGGATGTAGAGCAACACACACCCTTAATATACTGTTACACAAACCCTCAACATAGAGCCACACAAATCCTTGATATACAGTTACACAAACCTGGACGTAGAGCAACACAAATCCTTGATAAACAGCTACAGACACCCTCAATATAGAGCAACACAAACCCTCAACATACAGCTACACAAATCTGGATGTAGAGCAACACAAACCCTTACTATACTGTTACACAAACCCTCAACATAAAGTAACACAAACCCTCAAAATACAGCCACACAAATCTGGATGTAGAGCAACACAAACCCTCAACATAGAGCAACACAAACCCTTGATACACAGTTACACAAACCTGGATGTAGAGCAACACAAATCCTTGATATACAGCTATAAACACCCTGAATATAGAGCAACACAAACCCTCAACATACAGCTGCACAAACCTGGGTATAGAGCAACACAAACTCTTAATGTACTGTTACTATACTTACTATATTGTTACACAAGCCCTCAACATAAAGCAACATAAACCCTCGATATACAGCCACACAAACCTGGATGTAGACGACACAAACCCTTGATACACAGCTATACAGACCCTCAACATGGAGTAACACAAACCCTTGATATACAGCTACACGAACCTGGATGTAGAGCGACACACACCCTTAATATACTGCTACACAAACCCTCAACATAAAGCAACATAAACCCTCGCTATACAGCCACACATACCTGGATGTAGAGCGACACAAACCCTTGATACACAGCTATACAGACCCTCAACATAGAGCAACACAAACCCTTGATACACAGTTACACAAACCTGGATGTAGAGCAACACAAACCCTTGATATACAGATATACAAACCCTCAATATAGAGCAACACAAACCCTCGATATAGAACCACACAAACCTGGATGTAGAGCAACACAAATCCTTAATATATAGTTACACAAACCCTTAACATAGAGCAACACAAACCGTCAACATACAGCTACACAAACCTGGATGAAGAGCAACACAGACCCTTACTATACTGTTACACAAACCCTCAACATAGAGCAACACAAACCCTCGATATAGAGCCATACAAACCTGGATGTAGAGCAACACAAACCCTAATATACTGCTGCACAAACCCTCAACATAGAGCAACACAAACCGTTGATATACAGTTACACAAACCTGGATGTAGAGCAACACAAACCCTCGACAAACAACTACAAAAACACAAACCCTCAACGTAGAGTAACACAAACCCTCGATATAGAGCCACACAAACCTGGATGAAGAGCAACACAAATCCTTAATATACTGTTACACAAACCCTCAACTTAGAGCAACACAAACCTTTGATATACAGTTACACAAACCTGGATGTAGAGCAACACAAACCCTTGACAAACAACTACACAAACACAAACCCTTACTATACTGTTACACAAACCCTCAACATAGAGCAATACAAACCCTCGGTATAGAGCCACACAAAGCTGGATGTAGAGCAACACAAATCCTTAATATACTGTTACACAAACCCTCAACATAGAGCAACACAAACCCTCGATACACAGCTATACAGACCTGCATGTAGAGCAACACAAACCCTTGATATACTGTTTCCAAATCCTCAACATAGATCAACACAAACACTTGATATACAGTTACACAAACCTGGATATAGAGCAACACAAACCCTCGATATATAGCTACACAAATGTGGATGTAAAGCAACACAAACCCTTAATATACTGTTACATAAACCTTAAACATAAAGCAGCACTAACCCTTAATATACAGTTACACAAATTTGGATGTAGAGCAACACAAGCTCTCAATATACAGCTATATAAACCTAGATGTACAGCAATACAAACCCTTAATATACTGTTACACAAAACCTCAACGTAGAGCAACATAAACCCTCCATATACAGATACACAAACCTGGATGTAGAGCAACACAAACTCTTAATATACTGTTACACAAACCCTCAACATATAGCAACACAAACCCTTGATATACAGTTTCATAAACCAGGATGTAGAGCAACACAAATCCTCGATATACAGATATACAAACCCTCAATATAGAGCAACACAAACCCTCAACATACAGCTACATAAACCTGGATGTAGAGCAACACAAACCCTTACTATACTGTTACACAAACCCTCAACATAAAGCAACACAAACCCTTGATATACAGCCACACAAACCTGGATGTAGAGCAACATACACCCTTAATATACTGTTACACAAACCCTCAACATACAGCAACACAAACCCTTGATACACAGTTACACAAACCTGGATGTAGAGCAACACAGACCCTTGATATACAGATATACAAACCCTCAATACAGAGCAACACAAACCCTCGATATAGAACCACACAAACCTGGATGCAGAGCAACACAAATCCTTAATATATAGTTGCACAAACCCTTAACATAGAGCAACACAAACCCTCAACATACAGCTACACAAACCTGGATGAAGAGCAACACAGACCCTTACTATACTGTTACACAAACCCTCAACATAGAGCAACACAAACCTTTGATATACAGTTACACAAACCTGGATGTAGAGCAACACAAACCCTCGACAAACAAGTACACAAACACAAACCCTTACTATACTGTTACACAAACCCTCAACATTGAGCAACACAAACCCTTGACATACAACTGTACAAACATGGACGCAGAGCAACAGAAATCCTCACTATACAGCTACACCAACATGGACATAGAGCAACACAAACCCTCGCTATACAGCTGCACAAACATGGACGTAGAGCAACAGAAACCCTCAATATACAGCTGCACAAACATTGATGTAGAGCAACACAAACCCCCGATGTACAGCTATACAAACCTGGAAGTAGAGTAACACAAACCTGGATATAGAGCAATACAAAACCCTCAATATACAGCTACACAAACCTGGATGTAGAGCAACACAAACATGGACATACAGCAACATAAACCCTAGATATGCAGCTACACAAATGACACAAAGCAACACAAACACCCGATATACAGCTACACAAACCTGGATTTAGAGCAATACAAACCCATGACATACAGCTATACAAACCCCCTACATAGAGCAACACAAACCCTCAATATACAACTACACAAACCTGGATGTAGAGCAATACAAACCCTTGATATGCAGCTATACAAACCTGGATGTACAGAAACACAAACCCTTAATATACTGTTACACAAACCCTTAACATAGAGCAACACAAACCCTTGACATACAGCTATACAAATCCTCAACACAGATGTAGAGCAAGACAAACTCTCAATACAGAGGCAACACAAACCCACAGTTTTTTACAGTTATGCAAATCTGGATGTAAAGTAACACAAACACTTGATATACAGCTATAAAAACCTGGATGTAGAGCAACACAAACCCTCGACACACAGTTTCTGTAGCTGTATACAGAGGGTTTGTGTAACTGTATACAAAGGGTTTGTGTCGCTGTATATTGAGGGTTTGCATAGCTGTATATAAAGGGTTTGTGTAGCTGTATATTGAGGGTTTGTATAGCTGTATATAGAGGGTGTTACCCGTATAGTGAGGGTCTGTGTAGCTGTATATAGAGGGTGTTAACCATATAGTGAGGATTTGTGTAGCTGTATATTGAGGGTATGTATAGCTGTATATAGAGGGTGTTAACCGTATACCGAAGGTTTGTGTAACTGTATATCAGTGATACTCAGTCCAGACTGTCTCTGGAGCCACAGGAGCAGTCAGCGTGAGCCAAAGAGTCACAACATTCACGTCATACTAAATTCTGGCAAACACACTTCAAAATAAAAGTATAATAAACATTAATTTAATAATCATTTAATAAACATTTATTTAATTTATTAAAAAGAATTTCACAGTATGATACTTCATACGTTAAGATGTACATTAAGTGCTAGCAAGGATGGTATATTAATGTATAGCAATTTACACATTGTAAATATTTTCAAATCTGATTTTGTTCAAGGGGATTACAAACTGTCATGGTCCCATGCTGTGTCAGTACATTATCTGAATTGCGACTGAATGCTTAATGCAATTCTTAATGCAACCAACTGACCACTGCATGCATTGCAGTGTCTTGACTAAGAGAGTATGCAGCAGCATTTTGGAAGACAGGGTAGGCAAGAATCGAAAATAAATAAGTTTCACTCTACTGCACGTCTCATAGATTATTAAGTAAAAAGATCTGGGCCCTGTGGATGTGAAGATGCTTGCAATGCAACTCTGATTTACAGATGATATGCCGCTGCAGCTCCAGTTGCACATGGGTATTGCTCAGTCAAGTGGTTCAGCTTGATCAGGTACCAAGTAACCATGGTTTTTTTCTTCATTGAAGAGCCACAGGTGATAAGTATGTAAGTAGCTGTTAAAGAGCCGCAGTTGATACATTGAAGAGCCACAGTCTGAGTATCACTGCTGTATATTGAGGGTTTTTGTAGCTAGATATTTAGGGTTTGTGTAGCTGTACATTGAGGGTTTGCATAGCTGTATATAAAGGGTTTGTGTAGCTGTATATTTAGGGTTTGTGTAGCTGTATAGTGAGGGTTTGCGTAGCAGTATATTGAGGGTTTGCATAGCTGTATATAAAGAGTATGTGTAGCTGTATAGTGAGGGTTTGTGTAGCTCTATAGTGAGGGTTTGTGTAACTGTATAGTGAGGGTTTGTGTAGCTGTATAGTGAGGGGTTGTGTAGTTAAATATTAAAGGTTTGTGCAGCTGTATATTGAGGGTTAGCATAGCTGTATGTTGAGGGCTTGCGCAGCTGTTCATAAAGGGTTTGTGTAACTATATATTGAAGGTTTGTGTAGCTGTATATTGAGAGTTTGCGTAGCTGTATATAAAGGGTTTGTGTAGCTGTATAGTGAGGGTTTGTGTAGCTGTATATTTAGGGTTTGTGTAGCTGTATATTTAGGGTTTGTGTAGCTGTATAGTGAGGGTTTGTGTAGCTGTATAGCGAGACTTTATATACCAGTATATTGAAGGTTTGCATAGCTGTATATAAAGAGTTTGTGTAGCTGTATATTGAGGTTTGCATAGCTGTATATAAAGGGCTTGCATAGTTGCATATTAAAGGTTTGTGTAGTTGTATATTAAAGGTTTGTGTAGCTACATATTGAAGGTTTGTGTAGCTGTATATTGAGGGTTTGTGCAGCTGTATATTGAGGGTTTGTATAGCTAAATATCAAAGGTGTGTGTAGTTGTATATTGAAGGTTTGTGTAGCTGTATATGGATGGCTTGTGTAGCTTTATATAAAGGGTTTGTGTAGCTGTATATTGACGGCTTGTGTAGCTGTATATTGAGGGTTTGTGTAGCTGTATAGTGAGGGTTTGTGTAGCTGTATATTAAGAGTTTGGGTAGCTGTATATTTAGGGTTTGTGTACAGTAGCTGTATATAAGCAGGCATTTGTCCTGACTTACCTTAAAGGCCTGCACTGTCTTCATGTCCACTAGAAGGCTGTTCCACAGGTCTGCCCCACCTCTGGGAGAAAAACGGGCATCTTAAGTTACCCCTTTATTTACCACCTTTGTGCTCCTTATCTCAACTCCTTGGCTATTCACAAAGGCCGCTGTGGGAGCAGCCAAGGCAGCGGCCCCAGCTATGTAACACCTGAATGCTGGGAACCTAGGCTCGCCTATCTGGGAGTATACTGTGATACTGCTGGCCCTTCGGGGGGCCCACCCCTAAATCTGGGTTTTGAAAACAAGTCCCCTACTATGATATGATACTGCAGAGCAGCAAGCAAGCAATAAGAGATGACAAGGTGTGGGTTATGGACTGATAAGAGTATGCCCCAGGTGCGTTATCAGGCATGAGGCGCTTGCGCCGAGTGCCTTTAGCACCTGGAAGTGCTCTTATTTATTTATTTAGCTTTTGTTGACCAGGTAGGTACACTAGACAAGCTCTATGCCTATTTTCAGGTATGACCTGGGAGAGTACAATGAAAAATACAGGTTCAAACAAGCAAGATGAACAGATAGTCTAACAGTAGGCAGTAAATAGGCAAAAATATACTTATACATACAGAATAAATAGACTAAGACATTCAAGCAATTACATTGTATGAGTGACCCTTTTTTCCCAGGGTCACATAATTTGTAAGCAGACAGCAAGCAATCACATGCTACCCAGAGTTAAAGGACAGTGGGCAGTGGATTAGATGAGACCAATTTGGAGACCTGATTAAGGTGGTTTAGGACACCCACACACAGAGTACAGTTTCAACTGCCCCCTCTGTGAATTCTGGAGGTGGGAGGGGGAGGTGCGAACGTGGTCTGGAAGGGAGTTCCATAGCCTCGGAGCGCACGTAGCAAAGTCTCTTTCCCCCATTAGGGTTCGAGTATAGGGAACTTTGAGCATCCCAGGACATTGAGACCTAAGGGAGTAGGAGGAGGATTCAGCAGGCTTGAGTAGCTGCGCCAGCCCTGGAGGGGTTCCAGTTCTGAGCACCTTACCTACAAAGCAGCCCAGCCCATATTTCAAGTGATTGGCCAGGGAAAGCCAACCCAGTATGTCATATAATTTACAATGATGGGTGAGACATGGGGCCGCCAGGGCAGAGCGACAGATATTGTTGTAGGTTGTGTTCCATCAAGCAAGGTGGACCTTGGAGGTGCTAGCAAACAGGAGAAGGCCATAGCTAGGTGAAGGGAGCAGCACACTTCTGGCCAACGCCAAGTGAGCTGCAGACGTTAAATTTTTCTTTGCCCTGAAGGCAAGACCCAGTTTGTAGTTTATGGTTCTGCAAACATTTGGGATGTGACACCCCATGTCAAGTTGGGCGTCAAGTGTCACTCCAAGGTATTTTGTTGAAACTGTGGTTAAGAGGGGAGAGCCGTCAGCACCACTGACACTTAGAGGGACAGGGAAGGCCTTGATCCTGGCAACTGACCCAAAAAGCATGGCCTGAGTGTTCTTCAGGTTGAGGACCAGCTTGTGAGTCATTACCCAGGATTGAATGTCCTTGAAGGCCTCGCTCAACTGAAGGTTGAGAACTCCAATGTCCCGGGAGTGTGCAAGGATTACAAGATCATCGGCATAAAGGGCGGCACTACAGTTGGGAGTAGCAGCAGAAAGATTGTTGATGAATGCAGAAAAAAGAAGAGGCCCCAAAACTGATCCCTGTGGGATGCCAGAGGTCACCGGAGTGGGGGCAGAGAGGACCTTGTTGAATTTAGTATGCTGTATTCTGCCTTTGAGGTAGTTTCTAAGCCAATTCAAGGCAGGAGGGGACAGGCCAAGGGACTGCATCTGTGAGCAAAATAATTCATGGTCCACAAGGTCAAAGGCCTTAGATAAGTCTATAAATATGGCCCCAGAGAGTTCGCCTTGGTCCATCGCTGCTCTAATGCTAGTAGAGACTGAGACCAGGGCTGTGTATGTGCCATACCCTTTTCGATAGCCATGCTGCACAGGGGAGAGCAACTTATGAGCTTGGATGTACTCTAAGCTGTTCAGCCACAGTTTACTCTAAGAGTTTACTAATGGCCGATAGGATGGCAATTGGACGATAGTTGTCCAGGAATTTGGGGTTCCCTTGCTTCGGCACGAGGGACAATCCTAGCTACTTTCCAAATGTCAGGAATGATACCTGTGGCAAGGGACAGGTTGAAGATATGTGCCAGTGGGATGGCAATGTAGGGGGCACCCAGGTTCAGAAGCTTGGGCTCCATGTTATCATGGCCAGCACTGGAGTGAGGAGAGAGACCAGAGAGGAGTCTCTGCATCTCCATGACAGACACTACCCTGAGATAAAATAATGGGCAAGAGGAGTGATCCTCCTGAGAGACAGAGGCCAATGGGCCACCAATGATCTTAGCAGCAGAGAAAAAGGAGGTAAGTGCAGACAAGTCAGAAAAGTGGCAATTTAAAGCATTAGCAATCGTTAAGTGGATTATTACAACTCAACCCACCTATGATCATTTCAGATACCCCAGAGTTGGAGGAGCCGCTAACTAAGTTTTTTATGTTCCTCCAGAACCTACGTGGGTCCTTAGCAGAGCTAAGCAGGGCAGATTTACAGTAGTCACTTTTTGCCATCCTGATGGCTTTTTTGCACTCATTTCTGAGCTTCCTATACTGTTGGAAGATGGACTGATCCAACGTGCTTTTGAAGTGAGCCCAACACTTGTCCCTCTCACGATGAGGCTAAGAGGCTCCCGTGCAGCCATTTTGTGGCAGACCCCCTTACTCTCCGCCTAATAAGGGGGGGCATGCTTGTCCTGCAGGGCGCCAAAAACAGTGAGAAACTGGGATACGGCTATAGAGGGGTCATGGGTACCAATCACTTCTGACTAGTCTGTGATCCTTAGATCCTCATGAAATGACCCCAGATCAAACCTAGAGAAATACCTAACCTGAATGATCTTGTGGGGAATTTAGGCCATAATCCACACCTCGAAGTGTCTTATTGCACTTATAAAATGGCCACCAATTAAAAATAAAAAAAAAGACCTGTCAAAATGGAAAAACTTAGGAAAAAGGAGAGTTTTTTAGAGGAATAATGTAGTTCTATGTACTACACTGTAATAGTACAGTGTAATTAGCTTGGTTGGCAGTACAAACCCCCCTACACATACTGCTCAGCTTAGTCCCCCAAGTCTCACACACACACACACACACACACACATTGTGCTTTTTGTTCCATGCAGAGCTTCAGATTTATTATTTTTTAAACCGAGTAGGGTGGTACTATAGGGAGTGAGTGTGTCCTTCTTCACCCACTGTACTTGTACTTGTCTTTCTGTTATAGTGTCTCGGGAAATGAGTGCGACATTCAAGGAGAAGGGAAGAGGATTTGGAGTGCTTTTCAAGTGACCGTGTGTCTTTTGTTTTGCTTTTTTTTTGGGGGGGGGGAGACAGTGGGTCACACTTCAGGTTGCGATTGGGGGCATGGAGGTGGGGCCACGGCGCTCCTAGGAATGCTGTGTGGACCTGTGGGAATGGAGAGTAGCTGCTGTAATTATGTAGTCAGCAGTAAAGCTGAAGATCGGCTGCTGCTACAAACTAAAATGAAAGTGAAGGTCAACGTGGGGTCTGCTTTTATTTAATGGAGTGCTTGTTCTGGTTTGGGAGGTGGGGAAATTATGGCAGTCTTGACAGAAGTACTGATTGTTGCAGTTCTGTACCACCGCTCTCCCGGAGTTGCTGCGATGATTCTCTCGCGTCATACCCGAGAAGCTTCAGTGAGAGACCAGTGGCACTGACTGATTTTACTGTGTGCTGAGTTTTGGTTGCCACAAGTAGTGCCAGTTTTATGGTTATGTCCTGATGAGGACACGGCTGAGACAGCCTTTCAGCCAATCAGGTTTTAGAATTTTCTTAATTTTATAATATGAAACAAGCCCCCCATTGCAAGTGTTTCTGTAGAAAAAATATTTACAGCACTCTCCTACCTCGTATGGTGTCAGCAAAGGTCTGGAGAAGGCTTTCCCCCAGTCGATGGAGAGCCGAGGGCAGGCAATCTGGACCCATCTGCAAAAAGAAACACAAAACATTTTTATCTTTTTCCCCAAATATGTCTAGCCCGATATTTTTCACTCCTGGGCTGGTGCAAGGCCCTTCGTCACTGGGTAGGTAAACATTTCAAACATACACTTTATCAGGGGAAAATCAGGCCTGTCTCTGACAAAATAAGGACGCAGAGTGGTACTGCATATTCTTATAGGTGTCTGTTCAGATGGTCTCTGTGGTCTGTGTTGTCTCATATGTCACTGTCTCCTGAGGCATTAGAAGACTGGTCCAGTCTCAAGGTATGAATATATATTTTTTTCCATAAAGATTTTTTGCCCCAGGCATAGTGCAGGTGGGCTATCGGGCCCATCCCCACTTCCCCTAACTGGCGACCACCTTCCGTGAGACTTAATGGACCTGAGAGGTTCCCGCACGGAATGCCCCCATGGCAGGGTCAGGAAGGGGGAGGGCTGTCCAGCTGGTGGTGCAGGTCAGGGAGAAGTTGGCAGGACTTCCCAAAGCCTGAAATGCTTTGCCGTTTTTTGCTTCCCCAGCCATGGACAGACAGCAGTGTGTGCAGTGTGCAGGCACAGATGTACCACGTCAAACCAGCAGCCCCTCCCGTCAATGCCACACCACTTACACCACCACCAAGCCTCCACCTCGTGGTGGCCAACAGCAGAGTTGACAGGTCTCCCTCCCTCCCTGAAACAGGAAGGAAGTGCTCCAGACACTCCATCATCCCCACCGACCCCCAGCAACCCGACTCCATTCTTGAACATGGGTCGCTAGTATGGCTGGTGGTAGCACTACCAACAAGCCACTGGGCCACATGAATACCTCTATAGTGCTGCTGTTGTCCTTAATCTACTTTTCTTGCAGTTCAACTTTCAACCTTTGTCGGCAATAAGCGAAATGGTTAATTAATCTACTGTAAGATGTACAGTGTTTGTACTAAATATTTCCTATGTCAATATCTGCTATATAGGGGCTGGCCCGGTGGCGCTGAGGGTTGAAGCGCTGGATGCCACACCTCACACCACGCCAGCAATCCGATGACCTCGGGTCAGCAGGGGCAGGAGAGGACTGGGCATCTGTAGGGCTGCTCTCCTCTCCTGGGGGCGTGGGGTTCAGTCTACGCTTTGGTGCACTATCGTTTTGGAGACCATAATAGGGGTATGGGAGCATAGGTGGGCGTTCTGTGGGTGGGGTGGAAGCGTGCCGTTCACACCGCTGGACGTCATTGCACGTCCGAGCTCCCGGGACCAAGAAAAGCGTGAAAATCCCTGTCACCCGAGTAGGCGAAGGCCTGCCTACTCAGCTCACCCACGCTCACCGTCAGGACTCTCCCATCCAGTCTCTGAGTCCTTCAATCCCACGGTGGCTACTGAACCCTATAGATAGAGCGCCAGCAGGAGTTAAAGCGGCCCTTACCCGGGGGGGGGCTCATAGCCGGGTAGTCTGTCATTGTGGAGGAGCCAGGATGATGTCAGCAGTAAGGACAGGGGAGGTCCTAGACCGAGCGGGAATGTGGGATGGATCTTGGCAGTGCTGGAGAGAGACCTAAGGGATCAGCATTAGGAGGTGTAAAAAGAATATAAAAAAATATATATATCTGCTATACAGGGGATATGCAATGGCTAGACTCAAAATACGCATTTCATATCCAAGTGTGAGGGGCAGGTCCATAACACATAAGTGTTATGTAGGGGGCTAGCTGCACATTCGAGCAGAGTTTATAGACCATGAGGCCTGTTTCTGCTGGCAGATTTGTATGTTCTTAAGTGGCAGAGCTACAAGGGAGTTATACAAGTCCTGCCCACTCATGAGTAATAATAAACTGCTATACTGAGTCAGACCATTGTGTATTCGATTTATACAACTTTAGTTTGCTAGTTACAGTTTTAACACCTGCTGTTTGAAGATTGAACTTTTCTCTCTGATTTCAACTGCTAGCTTCAGTGCTGCATTAGGCAACTGTGATGTCAAAAGCACTGTGAAGACACATCAGACTCCGCTGGCTGATCCCCGTGGATCCTCATCTTTGAACTGTTTCCTTCTCTGCCACTTCCCTTGCCGGCCAATGTCAACAAACTGGCTACATCATAACACCTCAGAATGATTACTGCAGTGGTTTTTTAAAAGGGGTCACTATCTACCCCTTTAGTCTTTTAAAAAGCTTGTTTTAATCTGTTCAGAGACCTAAGTACCCCCGATTGGCTCTGAGCTGTGTTTGATTTTTTAAATTGGATCTTTGAAACAGAAAGCCAGAGGGAGTGCCTCTTGAAGCCCCTCAGTGCTGCGGAAGTAGTTCATGCCATCAGAGTCGCAGCTATAGTTCAAGCACGGAGGCTCTCTGCATCTCAAAGTAGTTGTCTGTGATTCAGGGGCTCAGATAAACACATGAAGTAAGAAAGTCAATCACAGAGTCTGCTGGGAGAACAGAAGTTGCACCAGTTTGCCTCTCCCAATATAGAAAGCTAGTGACAGAAGGAAGACCCTGAGGATAACACGAAGTTGTTTAACTGGCCCCACTGACTGTACAGGGGCCACACACTGAGAGCCCCATCTGAGCCAGAGTGGAACCGTCCAATCTGCATAGGATCATTTGCATGTGTCCAGGCAACTCCTGAGTCAGATGGGGTGAAGGGGCTGTACCCTACTTGCAACTCAGGGCTCCTCATATGGCCCTCTGGACAAATCAACCTTCTAGGGGCCCCAAAGCAGCCCATTTTGTACTTGGGCTCACTGTTTTGAATGTGGGGCCCACAATTTCTTTCTTTTGCTACGAAATGGTGGAGAACTTAAAGTGAAATATACCAAAGTGAGTTAAAGTTTTTTTGTTATTCTATCCCCCCTTCACCCTGGCTGTACCATTCCTCAGGAAGGGGTGGGCAAGTGACTGCCTTCAGCATGGATGTCAGTATCATTCTATGATAGGCCAGCTGGGGGTGGGGGGTGGGTGTCATCTGGAAGGGTCAATCCCCTCCCCAAGCCCTTGAGCACCCAAGGCTTGTTCCCAAACCCATGTCACCGGAGTTGGAAGATGCAACCCTGCTGCTGTTCCAATGAGTGGGATTCCTGTTAAGAAATGTAAACTTTCAGTGCAAACAAGACTGACATTCGTACACCTTTTTACACCTTCAGACACCCCCCCTTCAAAACATAATTTTTATTTGGGGACTGCTCTCTGCTCCTTGTGCAACTAATCAGCCTGGTCGAGGCGGACGTTCAAACGCCAGTGAAGCACCTCCCGTCTCTTTGTCTGTTGACAGAAATGTGGCCTAATTTAGCCAGGCCGGCATGTCCTTGCCTGCTGTGCTTTCTGAACTGCGGTCACCTCTCAGGGAAGGAACAATTTGTCGAAACCCGCTTAGCAGAGGCAGGACAGTTACCCAGAGCTATGCTAATGGACTATAAGTTCACTGGTTGACCCTGCTTGGCTAATTAGAAGGTAACACGACTCCGCTCTCTTTTTTCATTACAGGACAGCTACTGTTTCCAGGAAAGACCATCATGGAACTATTACATGCAATAAACATTTCCATAGATCAGCCCATTACCAATCGACCCTTTCTCGCTTCGGAGCCCAACAGTGAGATGTATCCTTCTTAGCTTCAGAAATCACACACAAACAAAAACAAACTAATGAAATAATGAGTTAGTCCACAAGCAATCCAGGCTGACCCAGTTGGGAGGTGGGGGCGCCTGCTGCTTGTCGTACTGCCACTCGAGAGACGGGGGTTTATGTTTTAAAGCCCCAGAGTCTCACACTGGGTGGACCAGCTTGGGGGGGGCATACTGTGGAGGCAGTGCGCTTGACTCCAAGGGCCCTGCTGACCAAGGCTGCTGCAATGTCTGTAAAGGAAGTCTCTTGTCTGCTCTCTCAATCAGGGAGTGGTCATGGCAACTATGATCCTCTGGTGGGGGATGGTGGCAAAGGGGCAAAAAGTATTTGTGTGGGGGTAAAAATATTAATACAAAAAAATCTTGTCCTATTCTGTATATTTGGGTGTTTTAAAGCCTTCACGAAATTCTGGTCTTTTGAAAAATCCATTTTTTTTAAAGCTGTCACCTTATATTTTTGTGTTTCATATTAAAGATTTTATAGATTACTTAAGCTTGGGCACAGATCCAACACAGTTTCAAAAGTCAAACTTTAACAAAAAGAGGAAACGGCAGATTGCAAACAGAGGGCATGAAATCACCATGTTAAGGGCTCTATGGAGGACTGTACAGCCCTACACAGAGTTGCAGTATTCCTTTCTGGAGTACTCATTACGGGACTTTATTTTATTTATTTATTTAGTTTTTGTTGACCGGGTAAGTGCACTAGACAAATCCTGCCTATTTTCAGGCACGACCCGGGGGAGGGGGATACAGATGAATGCCAACTGACCTTGAACCAGATTAAGCTGTTGGTGGTATTTTTTTGGTGAATGAGGGAAATTTGGCCAGGACACCGTGGAAATTCCCTACACTTTTTCGATAAGTGCTATGGGATCTTTAACATCCACCTGAACTACCACCAATCCAGGCAGATGGGACCTCGGTTTAACGTCTCATCCAAAAGATGGCACCTCAGAAGTGCAGCGCCCCTCTCATGCTGCACTACAGTGTCAGTACTAGGATATTAACCCACGTGCCAGATGTGGGAACTGAACCCACAGCCTTCTGATCTCCCGGCCTCAGAGGCGAGTGTGCTACCTACTGAGCCACTGACACTGTTTTTACTTGCATGAAAGCATTATCAACTCTTTCTCTCTCTCATCCGCATGTGAGGCCTCCTGGGTTCCAGGCGATTTAACAGAATGCCAGACCTGCTTTTTGGGAACAGTCCAACAGGAGTGTTCTGAAAAAGTGCCAAATTAAGCTAAACTTCAAACAAGTTTATGGCGCTTGCCATCACCACCGGACAATCACAATTCAGACTGGGAATATCACTTCTTTCGCCGTATACAAAATTTTAAAATATTGCTAGCTGGATCTCAAAACATCTTCATTTAATAAAAAAGGAAACATTTCCTCCACTGACTCCCAACTTCACCGCGCATTCATACACACACAGTGTTACCACCTTTCTTTTCTTTTTTGCCATTCAGGTTTTTCTTCCTGCGGTCAGTGTGGATGGACTCTCAGCTCCCTGCCCCCTTTCACCCGGCACCTGCTGCACTGGACTGCCATGCCTGAGATCCCCCATCGATCCCCCCCCATCCCCATGGCAGGGCTGGGACGGGGGCAGCTGTCCTCCCCCCACCTGGTGTCATATCCACCACCTTTCTTTCCCCCTTTTTTTTGTCTGTTTGTATGTTAATGCTGCTGCTGAGACAACTCTTACAGTAGTAAGAGTGGTCTCACATGCATTCTTAGTGCATGAGAACCGCAAACCAAAGCGGAGCGATTTTGATACCCTAACAATGGGAGATCACTCTTACAACCGTCAGAGTGATCCGACTCTCAGCGGTGGTATTAATATATTATTGATCAAGATCGATTAAATTTATATGAACATTTTAAAATGCTTTCCTCGAAACATTCCAGTTTCCAGGGCAGCTGGATGTGAGATACTTTTCACAGAGTCAGAGTGTCTCACATGCAGAGGAAAGGAGCACTCCAATTGGTAGGAGGCACTTCTTCAATCTATAAAATTACACATTTTCTTCCCATCTACCTGAAACTGACCAGTCCTGCTGGGTTGCTTGGGCCACTCCTGTCCCAGCCGGATCACTGTCAGCCTATTTGCTTACTTTAACCAAGGCCAGTAGTGGCTGAAAGCTGTAACCTATAATCATTTGAGTGAACGTCCTGTCTACTAACTTTTACTGCTAGTTCATGACTCTCATATCTGCTGGACCACGGCGGGGGGGGGGGTGAGGCACCTACTGAGACCACTCACTCTCCCCAAGGGAGGAGAGAGCATCTGCTCAGATGCCACATCCTCCCCCATTGACCAGCTATGGAGGGCCCAGGTTCAAGAAACACCTGGTGTCTCCCCCTTGACAGCCTGTCTCATAACCCCCAGCATCAGAAGTCAGCCTTGGCAAACCATCATTTGATTGGCCATCAGAATTTTAAAAGCCCACATCAAGGAGTTAGTCAGTATCCCGTGGGATCCTTGGAATTCCACGCAAGAATGAGTGGAGGGTACGGTGCCTCGAGGTGGGGATGTACTCGCTACCAAGCATGGTGGGACTAGGCTGCCAGGTATTTGTGCTCTCCCTGCTGGCCAACCTCAGAACTGCACTGGCTCTGAAGGCAGCTGCTTGTCTGCACCTCCCGACATGGCAGAAGGGTGTGGTCAGGGTAGCCCTAGCATCAGGGTGGTGGACAAAGGTACCCAAAGGGACAAATAAAAAGAATTATGCCTGTCGACTGGCACAGCAGCAGTGGTACTGCTCGCAGTGGCGGTGACCCTGATTCAGGATTGAACCTGAGTTATTGGCTGGGGGTGGGGTTGCTAGCTCCCACTGCAGTATTGCCATCTGAATGACCACAGGAGACAGTGCAGTCAGGAGCCTGCATGGCAGGGAGGGAGGCTACCAGATATCGACTGGATGGCAGACACAGGAGTACACACTGGAGGCATGATATCCTAGCATGGTGGTGTCCCCAGAGGTGCCGGAGGAGAGCAAGGAAAAGCAAACCCTGGATAGGGGCAGGATGAAAACAAACTGCCTTTGCAGGCTCCACACTGCTGAGTACCTCAGCACCCTTCTTTGACAACAGGCTGGAATAGAAGACACCCAAGGGAGGGACTTCCCATCCCCCTGAATATGGTCCTGCCATGAGGGGAACACCATGGGAGCACTACAGAGAAAGAGATAAGTCCAGGAGAAAGTAGCTAATGGGGCTGGCCGGGGAACTGGCTAGATTGTGGCAGGTCAAAGAGAAGAAGGCAGAAACAGAAAGCAAAAAAATAAAATAAATATATGATCAGTGAGTAGTAAACTTTCTTTATCGCTGATGTAATAAAGAACAGAATTATTGGCAATGGAAAACCATGGCATCTTTTCCATATAAACAGAAAAACTTTCCAAAATGAGTTCATGTTTCATAACACCAATGAAGCACTTGGGGTGGGGGACGCTGGGGGTAAGTTAACTTCAGTAATAATCACACTCCTAAGGGCTTCCTCTTGTGCGCCTTGGCAAAAAAACTATCCCCGGAGTGTCTTTTTGATTAATTAAGTAATTTTTTTTAATTTCAGGTGCAGTACACATTTTAATTGAAATTCATGGGAAAATGTCAGCAAGAAGAAGGCTTCCGGCACACCTCCTCTGAACAAGCAGCTAAGGGCCAAGGAGTTGACACACTGTAAAGTGCCTCATTATCACAGCGCTACTTCTAATCTGCAAGCCAGTTTTTGTTAAAGCAGCTGTTTTTTTTTTTGTTTGTTTGTTTAATTTATGTCTTTATTCTCCTCTGCCTGGCTGGCCCAATTCACCCCGACCCCCAACCCCATCACCCCTGCTTCTTCTGGACTTATCAAGCCCCTTTATCCCAATAACTTACTCCCTGTGGTGGGGTGGCAAACAGCTAGCTCGGCGCACACACTAGCAGGATCCAGAAAGGTCCGTGCCTGGGTTGCCGATGTGGGACCTCCGAGCAGACGGGTATCATCCTGCCAGTTGAGGTACTTTTCCTTCTTCTATGCTTTCCCCAGGAGGAGCAGAATAGGCGTGCACTATCTAAAGCCAATGATTTTCCGTTTTCAAAATGGCCAATTATCTGTCCCCCCCCCCACAAACTGAGGGCAAATCAGCATGTTTTGTACAAAAATGTGGCTCAGAATAGAGGCATTTGCTCAAATACCTGGTACTTATGGGGGGCATGATAAAGTGATGCAAATAGAGTTTTTTCCTTAAAAAATAGACTCCTGAGTTCTGGCTTAAAAATGTCAAATTCCATTTCTTACCACTGTTTTCCATTAAAAATGGAAAATCACTGGCACTAACGACCATCAGTGACATCACTGTGCATGCTCCCGTGCACAGCACCTCAACAGCTGCCACTCTTTCGCCCCCAAATCGGCATTCCCAGGCTCCCTGCTGCCTGGCAACTACTAGGGACCAGGCGTGTGTCAGGCACCACAACCCTCCCTCCGGGGAGGAAAGCAGTCTGATGGATGCTCAATCCTCTTCTCCTTGACCGACCTCTGACGCTCTGAGCTCGCTTCCGAACTCGGGCAACTGGTGCCGCAAGTGATAGCACTACTGCTGTGCTGACGGGCTGGCCCATGGAACAGTTTTTCAAAGCATTTTCACATTCAGATATTTTTCTGTCTTTACTGGCCTTATAGTAAACACAGCAGGAGTTTCTGATTTACACACTGGTAGTAATGGACCCTTTCTGAACTGTATGTACGATGTTCTTCATGTCCTTGTTAAACAGGAACAGCACAAATCTTAAGAGCCCTCCCCTAATGAAAGCTAATCACTTGATTAGTATTTTTAGCCAGTAAATGAATTTTTTTACCGTACTTGAAAATGTAGTTTTTGTTTTATAATATAGGTTCATAGGTTCTAGTTGAGTATAAGCTCAGGAGGCAAAGCTATTAGTGAGCTCGCCACCCTAGGGTGGGATATTTTTATATATAATCAAATTCTGAGTTACCTGTGAATTGATCCAATTGATATCTGAACATACCAATGGTCTTACTCTCTACAACTATGGATAGTAATGTATTCCATTGGTTGACTATTCTTTGAGAAAATCACTGACTTCTCTTTTTAGTTCTGCAATTAACCCCTATGAATTCAAGGTTATGAGATCTTGTTTGTGAAATATGAAAATGTGTTTCTATCCTCAAGGTTTCTGTAAGGCCTGGTTCTCTTATAATAATATAACCACATCATTTGTGTTTAAAAAGGCTCGCTAGCCTGGTGGCGCTGAGGGCTGAGGCGCTGGATGCCTTACCTTGTGCTCTTTGTGACCCGGAGTTCAGGAATGACCTCGGGTTGTTGGGGTGCCAGCGATGTTGTGTGGGGGCGGGCTGGAGTAAGCATTGGCTGCTCTCCTCTCCTGGGGTGGTGGGTTGTCACACCCCCATATTCAACTCCCACTGGGTAGACGTCGGGTGGGTAGTGTAGGTGGGAGGGGGCGGCACCGTTACAGGTGGGTGAAAGGGGCTGAGCTGGTGCCACGGTGTGTGTGCGTGCCTCCACACAAGCACATGGCTGTGTGCCGGGGCCTCGGGCAGAGACACAGGAGAAAACCTACAAAATCCCATGAAAATCTAAATAAAAAAAAAAGGCTGGCCACATGCTTCCCTAGTTTGCTAATAAGCTTTTTTTTTATAATTCAATGTTTACTGAATTTTAGCATTTAAGTACAACAATATGTATAAGACATAATGCCCCAAATATTCAAAACAGTTGAGCCATGAGCAATAGGGTTGCACCTGCGCAAGTACGAAAATGCGCCATTCTGCGATATTCGGCAGGAGGCAGTTGCGCTCCCCCCAAATCACGCTGAGCAACAGCGCAATGACAATGAAGGCTTGCACAACTGAAGGGAGAGGAACCATGCATAAATGGCGCAGTGCGATATTCAACAACTTGCGCCATGTGCAACAGGGGAGCAAGTGGAAGTTGCGCCAAAGCGGAAATGAGCCAAAATAAAAGGCAGCAAGGGAGAGGCGTAAGAACGCTACAGGGAAGCCACATGAGAGCAAAATACAGCAGGAGACACTGGGCAGCAGGGACACACAGGCCAGGCAGGAAAGGGCACCTGGAAGCAATAGCCACAGGGGAAGGTGGGGAGACACTGCAGAAGGGGAGGTACACCACACAGCAGTGAGGCAAGCACAGGCAGGTGTTCTCGGTGCTGGGGAAGTAGCAGTGAGGACAGGGGGGAATACAGTAACAGCTGCCGGGGGTGAACACAAGCCAGGGACATGGCCAGTGCCACCTTCCAGATGGAGGCCGTTATGAGGGGTGAGAGGCGGGCAGCAGGGGGCGTGGCGTGGAAGAGCCCGTCAGGTATGCCCTCAACAGGCAGTGCAGAGCCCACACCAGCTTCGAGCTGTACAGTGATACCGAGATTGTGGGCCGGTACCGCCTGAATCGGGCAATTCTTAGGCAGCTCTGTGAGCTGTGCAGTGATGTGATGCTGGCACCCACACGACGGAGCCATGCCCTGTCAGTGGAGACCAAAGTGACAGCTTGCATGTGCTTGCTCGCCACGGGTACCTTCCATAGACCAACTGGGGACACCACAGGCATAACCCAGTCGGTCACGTCACGCCACCTCACCCAGTTCCTCAGTGCACTGCTGCCACATGCTGCAGAGTACATCCATTTCCCCAGAACACTGGCGAAGTGCACAGCAAACATACAGGAGTTCCACAGGGTAGCACGTATGCCTGGCATGCTAGGGGTAATAGATTGCACCCATGTGGCCATCCGCACACCACCTGGCCCCGAGGGGGCCGCATACATCAATCGCAAGGGCTATGCCAGTATCAACTGCCAGGTGGTGTGCGATGCCAGGGGGCGCATAATCAATGTCTGTGCCACGCACACTTGGGGAGCACACAATGCCTTCATCTGGCACCAGTCGGCACTGTGCCACAGATTCGAGAGTGGGGATATCCCCACTGGCCACCTAGTGGGTGAATATGCAAACCACATGGACAATCATAGGGCCTGGGGGGCATGGTCAGAAGTGACATGGGTAGTGGCCTACATGGCCTGGGGCAGGGTGATGCTGATCACCAAACTAACCTCCGCCCTCTACACACAGGTGACAGTGGATACCCATTCCGTCCCTGGCTGCTCACACCCTACCGGCGTCCTGTGACCCCATCGCAGCAATGCTACAGTGAGGCACACGCCACCACACGTAATGTCATTGAGCAGGTGTTCGGGATGCTGAAGGCACGTTTCCATTGCCTGGACACCTCCGGCGGTGCCCTACAGTACAGCCCCTCAAAGGTCTGCGGGCTATTCCTGGCCTGTTGCATCCTGCACAACATGGCCAACGAATGTGGAACAGCCGTACAGGTCGAGGAGGGGGACATCGATGGGGACGATGAGGACACCGGTGACGATGGTGATGGGCAGCCCCCCCTTGGGCGATGGGACCCCCGACTGCTCGGCTGGCACAGCTGCACTGGGACACCATCACGGAGGAGCACTTCAGCCAACCCAGGTAAGTCATGGGGCCATGTGCATCCAACAGTGGCTAAGGCACAACCCACAAACACACATGAACACACACCAGGGGTGCATGCTGTCAAGGGAAGTGGCAGGGCATGGAACCACACACACAACCAGGGATGGGTGAGGTCTAACATGCCACGAGGATGGACACACACACACACACACACACACACACACAACGCACCAAACATGCACAAAGGTTAGGAGGCACACCGACCCAGAACGCCATCCCTAGCCACACACACATGTCCACAGACCACCACGCCCACTGCCTGTCCATGTGCATGTGTCAGATGCTGAGCACCATTGCACACTGGTGTAGAGCACAATGCAGGCATCATCATGCACACGCAACTGGGGACAGCAGCCGGAAGGGTGTGCAGATGGACTGTGTGTCCGCGTGCAGGGCCGGGTACCCACCCGTGCACTGCCCACTGAGAGACACAATGCACACAGGGCAGCACCAGACAGTAGCCGCGTTGGGAGACAGGTCAGTCACGCGACACAGTGCCCCGGCCACCACGGATGCGTGGGCGGGCCTGCCAAGACCCGCCAGCACTGACAGACCGACCACTGGCCTCATGGGGTGGCACTGATGGTCCCCCAGGGGTTCCACTGTGTGAACGCAACCATGCTCGCGCAGGGGTCTGCAGCACACCGAACAGGCGTGCTCGGGATGCCCACAGCTGAACCTGGTGTCGACAGGGAGGGTGTCGCATGACGCTGGGGAGCGGGGTGGACAGTGCACTGCGTGGTGTCCACGACACATGGGCACATGACTGTGTGCCCATTGTGGCCACAACAGCAGTGAATGCCTGTGTCTGCCTGTCAGTGGCAGCGGTCACATCCTCCCGCAGCCGGTCCATCCCTGCCAGAATCAGAGCGGTGTCTCTGCTGTGACGCTCCTCTGCCCGCTCCAGAGCTGCACGCAGTGCATCCACCGATGTCGCAAGCCACATCTGCTGCTGGACTGATGCTTGCAGTAGGCGGGTGTGCTCGTCCAAGAGGTCATCTGCCTCCTTGGCATCCTGTCCCTCAGGGTGTGCGCAGCTCTGATGCTCAGCACCCCTTGAGGGTGGGCACTGCACACCAGGACCAGGTCTGGGCATGTTCACAGGCGGTGCACAGACACCGCCGCTTGACCCTGTACCCCCAAGCCCATTGGCCGACTGCTGACGCTGCTCCTCCGGCTGCCGCTCCCCAGGGCTCAGTGGTGCTGCCGCAGTGGCCGCAACAGTCCCACTGTCCTAAACACACACTAGCGCTGCTCCACTGGTGCTGACAGGCACAGGCTGGGACTGTGCTGACACACAGGCCTCCACGGCAGCACCACCCACAGCCATGGCCGCGATGTTACCTGCTGTGTGGCCATCCCGTGGCACACACGTGTCATTGCCCATGCCGTTAGCGACATCATCAATCGGTGACAGACTCGGCACCGCCCAAGTCACAGCATGTTGGCATCCGTGGACGCTGGGACACGGGCAGGGCTTCCTCCGCACCTGTTCCAACAACATCAGTGTTGACAGCCAGGCAGGCCCACTGTCGCACTCAGTAGCCACGTATACCTGTGGAGGTGGATGAGCCCTCCTCCATCTCCAGCTGTCTGTCCTCAGTGGACAGGCCCACCACCGCTGACCCATGCAGATGCTCAGGATCTGTAAGGGAAAACAAAGTCGCGTTACTGCATGTGACCTACCCTGCCCCCCCATAGACAGACCATGACTTACCATGCAGTGATGGGCTACCACCCGTCTGGAAGCCACCACCTGGAACACCCTCAATGGCACAACGCTGCATGCTTCCAGCAATCCTCTCCTCCTGTGGGGTCAGGTGTACCACCTCCGGCTGTCCCCCGCCTGTCGCAGCTCATGCTGCCCTGATGGCAGCCACCTTCTCCTTTATCCTCCTCCTGTCTGTGCCCATCTTCTTCTTGCACTCCTGCACGGAGCGCTGGTGACTGCCATGTAGGTTCACAGCACGTGTCACCTCCTCCCATGCAGCAGCACGGGCTTGAGGTGTTCCCTGCCGTCCGCTGAGAAGCGGCCCCTGATCCAGGTAGGCCTCAAACAGGGCATCGGTCTCGGCCTTGGTAAAATTAAGCCTCCTCCTCCTCCCACCACTGTGTTCCTCCTCTCCCACAACTGGCTTGGTCATTTTTTAGCCTGTAAGAATGACAGTTGTTACCTGTGACTGTGCAGTCCCATGCATGTCCCTAAATCCACAGTCCACACTCCCAAACAGCATGCAACTCACCAACAGACTGCAGTAACCGACTATGGCCAGTGCAGCCCAATGTCGCACTTTTATAGCGCAACCCATGCAAATGAGGCGAGGCACAACTTTAAGTGGATGCAAATTGCAGTGCTGCGCCACTGAATGACTGATTAGCTGTTTTGCATATGACTGAATATCGCTCTGTTGCGCATTGCGCAATTGTGTTGAATGTGCTGAGCCAAGGCCGCAGTTCTGTGACATGCGTAGTACACACCTCACTGCGCATGCCCGGGTTGCTGACGCAGGCGTCTGCCGTGCTGTTGATGTGCTGTGTGCGGGAAGCAATGCAGGGCATGGCCACCATTGTGCCAGTGGCGCTACAGCGATGTTCACCTACATGGTGCTGTGGCACTGGGCCATCATAGGCGCATTGCGGCAACAGCGTGGTAGGCCGCTACTGGAGGTAGCACACAGGCAGCCAATCGCGCTACACGCATTGGGTTCCAATGGCACTGTGCGTGTCCATGTGCCAGAGCCCCTTGACCCTGTGCCCAACCTTTGCCCCCTAGGCGCCATGCGTCAGGCATGGGTGAACCACTGTCGCGCTGTTCGGCGACAGCATGATAGGGAATGGCAGTGCTGTACCGCGCAGCATCTGCACATGGGGAGCCATGCTGCAGAGCACCATTTTAGCAGACCGAGCTAGGAGAATGGCGCGCAGGAGGGCTGCACAATGGAGTCAGGTCGAACTGGCCAACCTAGTGGCCATAGTGGAGCCACATCATGGACCACTGTTTGGGGAGGCACCCCTGGACAGGTCCAGGAGCCAGGTGTGGGAGGAGGTGGCCACTGCACTTGAGGAGGCCACTGGAAGGGGGCGGACAGCAGAGCAGTGCCGCCACAGGTATGGCGACCTGCGGCAGAGGGAGCCAGACCTGCTAGCCTGCCTGCGGGCACGTGCAAGGAGGGGCACGGTGCCACGGCCAGGTAGGTGCTACGTCAACACAGTTTTATCTTCCATATGGGTATCACGGTTGTATGTGTCCAGCACATGGGGGAGGGACCGTCTGGTGTTGGCTGTGGTGGTGTTATAAGGGTGGGGGTGGGAGGGTGGGTCTGGCTGGGTGGAGGGCACACACCTGGGGGCAGGGGGCTTTGCTACGGGATTGTACTGATGTTCCTCTCTCCATGTTTGCACCACAGGGCCGAAGAAGCGGCGCCTGGCATGTGAGCTACGGCGCAACGAAGAGGACAGGGACACAAGGCGGGGCGACAGTCCACAGCGCCCGAGGGACCGGCCCGATGATGGTGGGTGCCATACCTCCATGATTACTATTGCATGCTGTGTAACAGGGTGGGCAGCAGGGCATGGCCACCATCCACTGACACCACTGCCATGCACGCAACTTGTTACAGTCAGCACTGTCCAGTGGCAATGCATGTCTGGGAGTGCGTCGATGGTAGTCCATGCGTGCACCGGGTACATGGCTGTGCCACTGCCTTTGCACCACATAGCCATGTCACTAAACGGCCATGGTGGTGCTGTGCATGACTTGGCCGGTGTGTGTGTGTGTGCAGCGTTCCACATGGCTGTATGCGCCTGGGTGGGCAGGTCATGTGGACGTGATCAATGTGGGTGGTCACACACCATCACAGAGGCATGTCCCACAGCCGTATGCCATGCACAGTGGGTGGGCTGTATGGGGCTGTGCATTCACACCTACTGACTGTGCTCCCTTGTCCTAGGTATCCGCCAGCTGAATGACATCAGGGAGGCATTGCGGGAGATCCTGCACGTGGCGAGATCGTCCTTGGCAATCTTACAGAGGATTGACCAGATTGGGGTCCTCACGAGGCACCAGCGGAGGAGAAGCCAGAGCGGGGAGCAGGGCTCCCATTGACAGTCCCTCTGCCCCTGATATCCCCTACCCCCCTGGACCCACCCTCACACCCCTCCTTTCCTGTCCCATTTGTCCACCCCTGCCCCCACCCACCCCCACCTTGTTTGTGGCCCTCCCCCCCAACTTTGTATATATTATTGTATATAGTTAACTTTTATATTTTGTTTGAATGCAGATATTTTGATATGAATAATGTGGTGGTCTCTGATTTGCAGCGGGCTATAGGTGCTCAGCTGCAGTGGTGTGCATGGCGTCAGGGGTGGTGCAGTCATGGGTATGTGTGTGTGTCCGTGGGGAGGTGACTATGGTGTGGGGGTAGCTATCAGTCAGTGTCTGTGGTGTGTGTGTTGTGCCCTGTGCACTGGATGACTGTGTGCAGTGGTCCATGGTGCATGCTCTGTGTCCATGGCGCCCCTGTCAGCCCGTCCATGGCCTGTGCAGCTGACACCCATGCATGTCTGTGACCTGCACAGTCTGCTGGCATGTCAGTGGCGGCTGTTCATGCAGGGCAGCCACTGTACCCATCACAATGCTGGGTTGCCTCCCGTCACTGGTGTGGTGAATGTCTGCCTCAGGTGACACTGTGGCCTCCACAGTTGTTGACCCACCTCCATGCTGTGGCTTGTGTGTATTGCAGGGGATGTGCACCACTGTCTGTGACTTGTGCTCTGGTCAAATGCCGGTGGCGTACACGTCCACAGTGCCTGCGCAGGGTGGCTGGCACTCCTGTGCCATGGAGGACTGCAGGTTGTGTGTACACAGTTTACATGAGCCCATGCTGGGGGCTTGATTGTCCCACTACTGCGTCCCTGTGTTGTTGTGCCCTTGGGTATGGGTGGGTGTCTGTCCATGCACTGTGTGGCATCCGGTGTGGTGCATGCTTCCACGCACCACTGTGGGTGTCTGCGCTGGCTATTGTGGCCAGTGCTGGGTCGGGGTGTGTCATTGGGAGAGTGTGCAGGGTGCTGTACCACTGGTGGTGGGGTCTGGGGCATGCCCTGTCCCGTGTGGGGTACCTCGTGTGCCGACGCATGGTTGGTCTCTGAGCAGTACCTCGGGGTCTGTGCATGGTGGCACTGTGTATGCCATTGTTGCATCGCTGTGTGCTGCCACCCACTGATGGGTGCTTGTGGTGGGGCTGCCTTGCATGGTTCTGTGGTGCACAGGGTTGCATTGTCACAGTGGGAGTGGTGGCATGCATGGGGTATCCTGCAGTGGTGGATGCTGCTCCTGGGCAGGGTGTCTAGGGGTCGCGGTGCAGGGTGTGCTCTGCATTGGGGGATGGTGTGGCACAGGGTGGTCAGCCCTCCTTGTGTGCCAGTCACAGCTTGCCGGGGGGTGTGATGGGGCACCATGGCCCAGCTGTGGGTTGTTGCTTGTCTCCATGGGCCAGTGGTTATTCCAGCCCTCCCCCAGTTGTGCAGTGCATGGGGTGTGGGGGGACGATGTCTGTTCTGCTGTGTGTTCCTCTGCCCATCCGTGGCATGGGTGGTGGGCCCCTACCTCCCTGGTTGTGCAGCTGCATTGCCGCCCTGCTGCTGGGGGCATCCCTGGTTGTGCTATGGCGCCTCTGGACTACTCAGCTGAACATCTCTTGTTGCGCTATGGCGCATCTGATCTGCTCAGCTTCCCCTCCCTAGTTGCGCTATGGCGCAGGTAGTGCGATATTCAGTCGTCGGCTGTAGGCGCAGTTTGGCCAGCTCAGTTTTTGAATATCGCGCCTCTTGAGCATGGGCACAATGGACTTGCGCTTGCTCCTACTATTGCGCACTTTTTGGGCGCAGTTTGAATATCTGGGCCAATGAATATAAAGCCAAACAATACACACATATTATGCAAACATTTGAAAATACAAAACCATTTAAGCGCTAATAAATTTTGTTGACTCAACTATTCAGAGATATTTTAGCTCAGAAGATTTATAAATCTGTAGTGCAGCCTGGCTCGGTGGCACAGTGGCATGACACTGCACTACTATGCGAGTGACTCATGCTCACAGTGCAAGCTCGATTCTAATCCCTAGGCAAGAGAGGTCTTCGGGAGTGCTGTAAGGTGGTGCTCTCAACTACTAGGGGACGAGGGGGGAGGATTTTTTTTGCTTGCCCCGCTACAGCAGCACCTCCCTGGGTGGGAGGCTGGAGCAGTCTGATGTGGTGGATGAACACGTCGGCCCACTCCCCATAAGGGTGTATGTCAGCGGAACCGAATTAAAAATGGGAAGACCGATGGACACAGGATGATAGTCTCTGTAGCTTTTGGGCTTCATGTCTCGCCTCACAGCATGGGAGACTCATTTATGTGTATGTGTGTGTGTGTGTGGGGGGGGAGGTGCTGGGGGAAGGTATACCGTTGCCATAGCAACTCCCAGATCGCAAAGACCACCACAGTGACAAGAATCGGGCAAAATCCGTCTGTCGCTGTGGTGGTCTGTTTGGCGATGGGGACTGCCTCGCTGGGTGTCCCCCATCCAACTCCGACTCGGAGTTAGAATCCTAGAGACCGGTTGGGGTGCAGGGCGCAGCCCCCCACACGGGGGGGAGGGGGGTTTGGGGGGGTGCAGTGCCCGATGGATGCACCGCGGCATCCCCAACACTGCAATGCCGACAGTCGGCACTGCGGCTGTTGCTGTCGGGGATGTCTCCATGCTGACTGTCGCTGCGGCATGGGTAAACCCTGCAGGAATGTTTGGGCAACCAACAGTGTCAGAGCTATGTCTGTACACCTTTTTCTAATGGAGTTTGTTTCTTGGCATTGTTTACTATTCCAGCTCCATCCCACTGTGGATCACCATGGTAACTTTTATTTCGGCTGTGGGGTATTTAATCAAAAATAATGTGTACGGTGAGTGGAACCGAATCCTTCAGAGGCTGCCATTTCTGAAACATCAGGGAGGTTCCAGGTGCAGTACGCCATTAAGCTTGCATAGCCAGTGGTGCCATTCTCCAACTTGCTGTTTTTCGGTGATGAATAATGTCCACAACTTTGGATGGTGACATAGGGCTGACATGTTCCTCTTCTGGGGGAACACCCTTCTAAAAGGGATGCTGGTTGAGGTAAGATGTGTCAAGGATGGGGAGGTGCCAAGATGGGACCAGATGCAGGAAGCCTATTGGAGAGTGGAGGGGGTGGGTAAGTTCTGGTCAGAGTCAGACAGTTGCTAATTAAATTGTAATGATATAATGTGACTGACGGTAACTGCATTTAGAAGTTATTAAACTGCAAAAATGCATTATATTGAAGATAATTTATGTGGGCACTGTTAACCCATGACTTTGCTTTCAAATGCTTTCTGCAGCACTCAAAACAGGACAGCCCACTTAAATCAGTCTCTGGTGTCAAGAGACACCCCCTTTCTCACCCTGCCCTTGTGCCAAACATTCTCTGGCTTCCAGAGGTACCCCCTCCAACACCATGCCCCATTCCAATAATTCCCTGCCACCTAACAGAAGCGCACTACCTCACCCTGCATCAATCCAAGCATCCCTGGTGTCCACTGGCACCCACCCGACCAGGCCCCAATTACAAACTATCCCAGGTGTCCAGTGGCACCCCCTCCCTCATCCTGCTTCATTTCATAGCTATCCTTGGCATGCAATGGCACCTTCTCCCAAGTTATCCCAGAGGCACCCCCACCCCATGCCCCAATCCAAGCGATCTGTGGCAATCCTCTGGTATCTTCCTCCATTACCCTACCCCACTTTCAGGCTAGCCCTGGCATCCAATTGCACCACCCTCCTGCCCAACTTCCAAGCTACAGTATCCCTGACATCCAGTGACATCACCCCCCCCGACAATGGCTGACTCAAACCCTCTTTCACCTCCTTCTGGTGTTGGAATAGGGGTCGGAGCATCAGCATACCACCGAGATGGACTCTCGGTGGCTGCAGCGTTTTAGTTTTTAAACCTAAATTTAATTCAATTTCAGTGCCATTACAGGTGAACAAAAACATTTCAGATACAAAGGATCCAGAATTATACAAGTATACTGCGATCTATCAAATACATAATATTGGCCTACAGTTACTTGTCTCCTGGGATCACACTTCTGAATATTGTTTTTACTGTTTAAAGCAGTCTACCAAAAAAACCCAGTGTTGCAGCCCGGTGGCACTGAGGGTTGAGGTGCTGGATGCCACACCTCGCTCCACGCTGGCGACTTGGATTCGGGAGCAGACTTGGGTCACTGGTGGGTCAGCCGGGGGAAGATAGGCTGGAGCATCCCAGACACCTCGCCTACTCTGGGAAGGGTTGAGGCCACAGCCCGCACACTTGCCTGACTCTGAGCGGAGGCTCAGAGTACTGCCGAGCCCCTAATGGTAGGGGTGGGCGGCCGCTATACAGCGTGACGTCAGCGCCTTGCACCTTGACGTCAGGGGTTTCATGCTGTAGGGGAGGGAGAAAGAGGAAAAATAGCTTGCCATCACTGGGAAGACGGCGCTCTGGAGACGTGTCCTCAATGTGCCTTCACCAGCCCGACGGCCCCAAACCGAGGAAACACAAGGTATGGTGTAAAAGGAGCTCTGCCCCATCCCCGCCGAGGGGGCTAAGCCGCAGGCACCATGAGGTTCCTGGGGTCATTCTGGTAGGGCGGATGGCAGAGGGATGTGTGCCTATGGGCTCCCGATGGGTCGGAGATGGCAGGCTGGGACAAGTGGAATAAACAGAGATTTAAAACAAGTTTTAAAAAAAAGTGGCAGATCAATAAAAGGGATGCAGTTTGTCCTTTTTACTGCAGAAAAAGCGAACGGCACCACAAGCTCATCACCAGCTCCTACAGTCATGAAACTGTGGCAAGCACGGACTTTCCAAGAATGTTCTCATCACAGAAAAACACAGTTTGTCTCACAATTTGGCCAAAGGTGTGCAGCAAACTATTTTTCTGATATGTGTAATGTGATTTCCACCGGGAAAAATAAACTGACTTTTTTGGTTCTGCTTTTGCCCCTCTCCTACTGATAGCCACACAGCTGTTCAGCAGCAGTGCTGTGCAGGCAGGCTGTCCCGCCAATGCTGCGGTAGCACTACCACTTGTGATGTCGGAGACCCAGGTTCAGAAGCAAGCCCGGGTCATGAGAGAGCCAGACGGGGGGAGAGGGGAAGATTGAGTGCCTGCAGGGCTGCTCTTCTTCTGCAAAGAGGGTGAGATGCATGACCCGCTGCTTTACTGCCACGTGGGTGACCACGGGTGGCAGTGCAGTTGGGGCCATAAGCAATGGGATGGGAGGACGTCAGCTGAGATCTGGAGCAGCAGCACGTCTTGGCAGACCCAGCTTCCTTGGACCTCCTAGAATGCCACTGCCCTCGGGGGATTAGAGACTTAAAAACCGAAAAGCCCTGTGCTCGCCTCTGGAGATGGGTCCCTGTGATGAGTGCCAGATTGGGGTCAGTGGACCACGTGACATGCTACAGTGAGTTGGTGGGGGAACCCAGGCTCCCCCCTCCCAGCCTGGGGAGAAAACCACGGCTGGATGGGGGATGGCCACTGGAGTCCCTCGGAAGCCTGGCAGAGCAATACAAAGCCACCTTGGGAGTCCCGGACAGAGAGGAGAGAGCACGGAGAGGAGAGGGCACAGAGAGGAAGAAGGCATAAAGTGCAAATAAAAAAATTAAAAAAAGGAATGCTATGCGGGCAGAAAAAAAAAGCACAAAATGACCCCCCCAAAAGAAAAAACACTCAGCCAGGTGTGCTGCGGCTATCACTATGCCCTGGGCTACCAGGAAACAGTCTCATGCTGTGACGATCCCTCCCTTCTCAGAGATTAATCCTTTTCCTGCTTGCCAACAGCAGTCCTGGGTACAAGGTTTGAACCCGGGTTACCAGCATAACAAGAGGCCCTGCAATCACTGTGCTTTCAGGATGGAAAATTACAGCCCAATTCTGGATCAGGGCTCACATGAAAGTACAGTTACGTAAGAACTTACCGTAACAGTAGATCTTCAAGAGGAGCTCTTGCAGCAGGTTATTACTATTAGGATTATTGCCGCAGGCCTTAGGACCCACAGGAAAAAACTTAGCTAGCAGTACCCAGCAGGGACCACCCCCCCAGTGTCAGCTCTGCCCCGACGTCGGTCATGCTACAAAAAGGGGAGGACCCCGACTCCACCTCAGTTCCCCCGCCAAGACCTGTGAACAGATCTCAGCGAGAAAAAAACAGGCAAAGCCCATCCTAGACATGCTGAAAAATTCTCCTGGGGGGACGGAGGGTGGGAAAGCAGCGCCTGTTGCAAGAGCTCCTCTTGAAGATCTACTGTTATGGTAAGTTCTTACGTAACTGCACTATTTTACTTCGAGTGGGAGCTCTTGCAGCAGGCTATTACTATTAGGACAGAATCTCAAGCAGTCCCACACCAAATAGGTGACTAGTCCCGGGAGGTAGGATGACAGATAAAAGATGGTAAAGCCTATGGCTGGAATCAGCAAACTAGGACAAGAGTCCTTGAAGAACTGCCAGGCCGAAACCGGCTTGGCACCTGGAAGCAACGTCCAGACTATAATGCCTCACGAAGGTATGCACTGAATACCAAGTAGCAGCTGCACAGATGTCTCGAAGGGAGACATTTTTTAAGGAGGCGAAGGAGGCAGAGACTCCTCTAATGGAATGACCTCTGACCGAGCCCCGTAGAGGTTTGTCATACTTGTTATAACAGTACACAATACAGTGCACCAGCCACCAGGAAATGGTCTGTTTTGACACTGGTTTGCCCAGGTGTTGAGGCACAAAGGCCACAAACAATTGCTCTGATTTGCGGTGTGCTGTGCAGAAGAGACTCTCCCCGATTAGTAGGGGTAGGAAAATAAACTGGAAGGTCAACTGACTGGTTGAGGGTCAATGCCGAGACCACTTTAGGTAAGAACTTAGGATTTGTTCTGAGGGAAACTCTTTCCCAATGAAAAATAATATAAGGCTCCTTACACATCAGGGCCTGTAGCTCAGAAACTCTTCGAGCTGAAGTAACAGCAACCAAAAAGGAAACCTTCCAGGAAAGAAAATGCAGCTCACATTCCACTGCAGTTTCAAAAGGGGGAAGAGTCATTTTCTCCAGCACAAAGAGGAGATCCCAGGGAGGGATAGGATCCCTGCTGGGAGGTTGTAGGTGCACAATGACTCGTAAAAAGGTGCAGGTCACGTCCATTTGAGCCAGGGTCCTGTCTCTGAACAGGACACAATAAGTGGAGATGGCCCACATGTGCTCCTTTATGGATGAAAAACTCAGGCCTTGCTGATATAAGGAGAGGCGATATTGTAATGCTGAGTTCACTGGGCAGGAAAGGGGATCTAGATGGTGGTACGAAGCCCAAAGGCAGAACTGCTTCCACTTCATGGCACAGGTGGAGTGGGTTGAGGGCTTCCTCGCAGAAATGAGGATGTCCGCTACCTCTTGTGTAACCTCATACCTGGATTTGGCTACGTCTGCAGGAGCCAAGCATGAAGGTGTAGGGACCTGAGATCTGGGAGCACCAGCCTGCCCTGGTCCTGGGATAGCAGTTATGAGCAAATTGGTAGCAGAATTGAAGGTTCTGAGGACAGCTGCTGAAGTAGTGGTAACCAGATCTGTTGGGGCCACAGTGGGGCGATCAAAATCATTCAAGCCCCCTCGGCCTGTACCTTCAGAAAACACTCGCTGGAGGAGAGGGAAGGGAAGGAAGGCATAAAGAAACCTCTCTGCCCAACAAAGGGACAACGCGTCTGGCAAGAAAACACCAGGCGCGTGCTCTCGCAAGCAGAAAACTGGCAGTTTGGCACTGTGTGGAGACGCAAAGAGGTCCAGCTCTGGACGACCCCATGTGTTGAACAGCTGGTCCACCACAGACTGTAGCAGCTCCCACTCGTGTGCCTTGGACAGAGACCTGCTAAGGCTGTCTGCCAAGTCGTTTTGGGCACCTGGAACATGGACAGCAGATAGCAAAATGCGATGCTCCAGTGCCCAATACCAGACTCTCATCGTCTCCCTGTGCAGGGAGTAGGAGTGAGTTCCCCCTTGCTTGGTGATGTAAAAGACAACCACCCATGTTGTCTGTCTATACAAGAAGAGAGCCTGACATGAGGTCCTCCTGAAAGGCCCTTAGGGCGTTGAGGACTGCACACATTTCCAGGACACTGATGTGGAGGACGAGCTCCTACAGAGACCAGACACCCTGAGTCTGGTGATCCCCAAGGTGCGCCCCCCCCCAGCCCAAGTTGGAGGCATCTGTTGTCAGAGTCCGGCCTGGGGGCTCCTGTTGAAAGGGAATCCTTTTATCGAGATTCAAAGGGTCCAACCACCAACATAGGGTCCTCCTGACCGGCTCTGAGATCCAGACAACATGGTCTAGACTGTCACAGCCTTGGTCCCACTGCACCCTGAGCATCCACTGTGGGACCCTCATGTGGAGGCGGGCCAAGGGAACTACCACGATGGCCGCCACCATATGCCCCCAAAGTCTGAGGAAGGTCCTGTCTGGGACCTGTGGGGTTACTAGGACCAAACTGGCCACCTTTCTCAGGCAATCTCCTCTTTCTTGAGGAAGAAAAGCCATGTCCTGGATTGAATCCAGGACCGCCCCTATAAAGGCGAGTCTTTGGCTGGGCTCAGGGGAAGACTTTGGTAGATTCAGGGTGAACCCCACCTCTCGGAACAATGTATAAGTGTCTCCGAGAGCTCAAAGCAGGCGCTATCTCGATGAAGCCACTAAGAGCCAGTCATCGAGGTAGGGAAAGACATAATGTCCCCTGCGCCTTAGAGCTACAGCTACCACTGCCAAGCATTTGGTGAAGACTCAAGGAGTGGAGGAGAGGCTGAACGGAAGAACCTGGAACTGATGATGCTTCCCCTGGAAGTAGAAACTCAGGAACTTCCTGTGGGAGGGAAAGACCCCGATGTACATGTAAGCATCTTGCGTGTCCAGGGAACAGAGCCAGTCTCCCTGGTACAGAAGAGGAATGAGACCTGGAAGGGTCACCATCCTGAACCTTCGGTATTCTATGTAATTGTTTAGAGAGCTGAGGTCCAGGATGGGTCGAAGATCTTGTGTCTTCTTTGGAACCAGGGAAAAATGGGAGTAATATCCCTTCCCCCGATGTCACAGAGGAACTGGCTCTATTGCTTTTTTCTGCAAGAGGACCTTGATTTCTCCTTCTATCAGAGAAATGTGAGAAGGAGGGTATCGCGAGGACTTTGGTGGAGTTTCTGGAGGGATCTGGGTGAACTCTAGTGTGTGACCTCTCCTTATGATGCCTTACACCCACTGGTCAGATCACAGTATCACAGTAGTTTACAAGCTCAAGAGGACTATGCCTTGAATGAGCTTGCCACCCTCAGGTGGATTAACTTTATAAATATTCAGATTTTTTACTACCCATATACTAGTCTAACTGAAATTTGAAAGACTCCAGAGTATTACTCTCAATAATTGGACGAGAGAGAGTATTCCATAGGTTAACCACACGCTGTGTGTACCATTTGCATCTCTTTTTAGTTCTGCATTGGGCAACCTTAGTCTGTAGTTATGGGATCTAGTCTGAGTTTTAATAAGATGTGTTTTCAATCCAATAGTCTCTATTAAAACAGGATTTTTTATGATGTGATAGAGCTCCATCCCTCCAAATGGAGGGAGAACCAACCTCCTACTGCCTCCCTTGAAGCCTCCACCGGAGGGGGGGGTCAGTGGTGAGTCACTGGGTGGAGCCGGGGGTGGGAAGAGAGGTGTGGGAGGACTTGGGGCCTCAAAATGGTGCGCTACCAGGCTGCTGGTTGCCGGTCTTCATTTTGAAGCCACCTCTCTGTCCCTGGTTGCTGCCACGGGCTTGCTGACCTGAGGATTTACGAAATGGCCGTCTCAGGAAGCGTCTTTGGTCCCTCTTGTACATCTGGCGGATGGACCAAATAGACTTGCCCGACTCCTGGAGACGAGAGATCAAAGCCTTGGTCTCCTGCCCAAAAAGGATGGAACCATGGAACGGGAGGTCCCCGATTCCGGATTGAGGATCATTCTGACAGCCAGAGCATCTCAGCTATGCATGGCGATGAAGGCAGACCCCTGACACTGCTGCCCTAGCCGCCGTATCCGCAGTGTCATATGAGGCACGCAGAACATGCATGCCTACGTCAGAGCCCAATTTCAGTACATCCAGAAGTTCCATGTTTTGTGCGGAATCTAGCAAGGCACTGACAAGCTCCTGTCCCTTCTCCCAGAGTGCATTTTGGTACTGGACCATATGCGTGAGGTAATTAAGGGACCGGATGGAGCAGGTGGAGGCAGAATAGACTGTCTTGCCCACCTGGTCCAAGAAACGGGACTCCAGGTCGGGAGGCTGGGAACTTAGATGCTTTGGCTGCTTTGACTTGTCATGAGCAGCCACGACCACTGTGGCATCCACCAGATGGTTTTCTGCCAAAAAAGGCTCATCCCTTGGGGCCCTATATAGCCTATCCGACTTCTTGGGAACAGCCGGGACTGAAGTTGAACACTTCCAAGTTGTCCTGGTAAGGTCTTGGAAGGTGTCAACCAGAGGAGGCACCACAAGGGGTTTGGGCTCCTTCTGCCTCAGGTAATGAGCCAGCCTCCAGCGCTCAGGATCCAGGTCCTCTGTCTCCCATTCGTTAGTGGCCAGGATATGCCTCATGACATCCATGAAGGTGGGATCATCTGGAGGTGAATGGGGTAGGTCCCTATCATCAGGAGATCCCCCAACTCCTGAAAAGGAAGAGGCAGAGGAGGAACACCTGCTCCTGGTCCTCGAGGTGTCCAAACTATGTTTGCAGGGACTACCCTCTGCAGAACGTCGGTGACTCCTAGACCAACGCCGGTCGTAAGACCGATGACAGCTCCAAGACCGAAGACAGAGCAGGGACCGACGTTTATCCTGGGACTGGTGTCGGCTATGGGAGCGAGCCCGCCTACAGGAAGACCTGCAGTGGCTGTGGGATCTGCTCCTGGGCTTAGACCAATGACAGCTGACCAACCTTGAGTGGTGCCATCTACAGTCTCTGGACCAGGATCGGGAACGTTTAGCCAATGGGGAGCAAGGTAAGGAGGATGCGTGCTGGTCCTCAGGGGTTTTGGCCGATGGGCAAACCCCCAGGCACCCGGTTGTCCGGTTGGTCTGGAACTGGTGCCGGCTCCGGTTGAGGTACGTCTTTGTGGACCTCGCTCCACCAAAACGAAAAAAGTCCTCCCAGCTCCTCCTTACTGAAATGAGATGCCTCTGCCCCCTTTGGGGGGATCGGAGAAGTTGGGGGCTCCGGAAGGGTTTGTTAGGAGACAGGATGAACCCTCCTGAGTAGAGGCCGAGGGGCGGTGTCGGTACCTTGCCCAGCGCCAGTGCAACGGTAGCCCCATCAGCCGCAAGGACTTTGACCGACACCAGTGTCTTAGCTGGTGCCGGATCCAACATAGGAGGGCAGGATCCAGTGAGGGCCTTGGCCATCAGGTCCCGGTCCTTGCCAGGCGGCTTACCAGAATCCGGTGGAGCCATAGTCAGGGCCTTCTTCGGCAGGGCCAAGGCTTGTGCCAAAGAAGAGGCTTTAGTCTACTCCGACGGGGCAGAGGACATGGGCAGCGTAGCCTTTGACTTGGAAGGCTTAAGTGAAGCAGCTCCCAGCGGGACACGACACCCGATGTTTTGAGGCGGGAGCTTCAGGCCTCAGTTTCTCTCCATGCTTGGAATGCTTGGGCGGTTGGACCGCAACCGCGGAGGAAGAGGCTTTTCTGTGGGGAGAGCAGGATCTTGAGCGGTGATGGGACCAGCTATGGTCCTTGTCGTGAGACTTTTGCAACTTCTCCCAGCCTTTGCCCTTGTCCCCAGGGGAAGATTGCAGAACGTCCATCCCTTTTTCAAGCAGGTGGGCTTTCAAGGCCTTCAGGCATCTAATCCTCGTCCTGCTAATAAAGCTTTGACGAATCTCACAGGTCTTCTAGTCATGGTCTGGTCCCAGGCAGAAGACATACTGGCCGTGGCCGTCCTTGGATGAGATTTGGTGGCCACAGGCGCACTTTCTTGGGACCGGAGGAGGAGCAGGAGACCAATGACGGTGACAACATGCGACGGTAGTGAAGACGAGAGGAGAGAATTAACTGCAGGAGAAACTAATGCAGAGAAAAAATGCAATAAATGTGAGGAAAAAACAGAAAAATTTGCTGGAACTGCTGTGAAAAAATCACGAAGAACTCCCAATGGGAGCGGGTCATGGCGGGAAAGAACTGAGGCAGAACTAGGGTCCGCCCCCTTTTGTGGAATGACCGAGACGTCAGGGTGGAGCCAACGTCAGGGGGGCATTCACCGCTGGGTACAGCTAACTAAGTTTTTCCCGGTGGGTCCTAAGGCCTGCGGCAATAGTCCTAACAGTAATAGCCTGCTGTAAGAGTTCCCACTCAAAGTAAGAGCTTCTCCTTTACATGACTGCTACAGGGGTATCACTTTTATTTATTATCTTGGCCTCAGCGTGGGGGGCAGGCACAGAGCTTACCTGGAAAGGACCAGCTAGGCATACCTGTTACGATCATCCCTGTCCACAAAGCTTTCTAAACCTTCAGATGGAATTTTAAAAGAGGCAGGCAGGTACTTTATTTGAAAATGCCTTTCAAGTACTCCATGCGCTGTTCTAGTAAGCAAATAACCACACAGGTATTCATAGAGAGAAGACAGATAAATAAACACGCTACCCCAATTCAACTGTACACTTCTATCGTTTTGTTTTTTTTCTTGCTTTCTATTTTGCCCCCTCTTCTCCAGCCTGCCCCCACTGGCCTGCCCCACTCCAGCCCCATTGTGCACTTTCTCCGAGACTGAACACTTCCTTGTGAGCACCCCCCATGGTGGGGGCTATCATCGGTGATCTCCAAGCCCCCTCAAGAGGTCCTACTACCATCATTTCCAAGACAGGGTACCACGGTCGGTGGTGTGAGGCCTTGAAGTGGAACCAGTACCATTCTGCTGTGGTTTGTTTCTGATTTACACCCCTCACTCATTAGGACCTTGCCACACTAAGGACGCCCAAAGCCCTCATGTGTATGTCAAGCATGCCACTGCACCAATGCCTGGCAGATGCCTCCTTCCTAAGCAGGCTCCTTAGCTGCACTGCTACCTGTGGTTACTCAGGTGACAGTACTGCAATGGGAGTCAGCAGCAGCCCTCCTGTGGGATGTTCAGTATCCCTCCCCAGGCCTGAACCTTGTTAGCCGGAATCGTAAGTCTTAGTGCTACAGTTGCACTGATGGGCCAGTCACTACCACACTTCAAAAGTGCAACAGCAGGCCTATGCATGTTCCAGTGCAAATAAACTTTAGCCAATGAAGGCCTGTCTAAAAAGCCAGGTTTTAGCCTGCTTTTGAAGCAGTTTACTGGGAGGGTAGTATGGATACTTAATATGGACACAAAAAGGGGGAAAGCATGAGCTCAACAACAACAGTGTCAAAACAGCAGTGCTGGTGAGCACTTGGGAGGCTAGACGAGAATAGGTGGTTTGAAATGGAAAAGCATTTTCTGAAGAAACACTTGGCTTCAGAACATTGATATTTGACACCGTTTTAGTATCCCACAAGGAATCAGAAGATTATTACTTGAGCACCATTCGGCACATAATCCACCTCTCCTCGCACACTTTTCCCACCGTGTGCATAATTTTACATAATTTCCTTTCCCGTTCTTTTTTTGGGGTGGGTGTTAGGGAGATAAACTGATTGCTTGACCTCCATATGTGTGCTGCAGCTCCCTCGTCGACACATGATATGTAAGGTAATGAAATTGGTGGGAGGAGGGTGTAGCAGTTTGTTCTGAAAAACTGATCAAAGTTCCTCCATCTGATTTAAAGAGTAAGAAACAAGGATGTTCACTACCATGGAGAGACAAAACTTTCTACTGTGCAAGGCATTCTTTTCAAATAATGTTTTTTTCTGCCACTCCACAGCGAGCCATTGTTGTCCCTCGGTGGGACTGAAACATTCTAATCCCAATAGCATGGGGCCCAAGAATAGACAGCCATCATACTAACCCTGGTGGGGTTCTTTCTTTTCCATTTTTACCCAAGCCCTCCCACCACCTGCCTCCCCACTGGTGAACGCCGGACCCTCCGTCAGCCTCGCGGACACACAGCGTCCCCTTTGCAGAGGAGACAACCCTTCCTTGGCATGATGCAGGGGTGGCTGAGCACTGCCATCAGTAACACTCCCCAACCACAGTTGCCCAACTACCAATGACCCAGATTCATTCTCGAACTCAGATCACCTGAGTTGACATGAAATGGTTGGGCCATTGAGCATCCTGGCATTTTTTTAAATCTATTTTGTCTTTTATGGTACTTATCAGTTAGGATCTCTCTTCGGCTTGCTGCCTGTCCTCAGAATTCTCCTCAGTGACAGCCTGACCCTGCTGGGATGCTACCTGCCAAGTCGTTTCTGCACTATCTCACCCTTCCCGGCTCACCCTCTTCCCACACCTGGGGCAGTTCCTTGGCAGGGTCACAGGATACACTGCAGCCTGTTGTCAACACTATGACAGGTAAGGCCCCTTTCAAACGTTTCCCTTGTGGCAGCAAGGTGTCTAAGGACCACCATTATGAACGCTTAGAGCATTTGGGTCCCCCCCACACACAAACATGCACAAATGGTTCTGACAGTGGGGGGGCAGCCAATTGGACAGGGAAGTCGCTGGCTGAAGATGATTCATTAGCAAAAAACTATATGGAAAACAACCCTCCCTCCCCCAATTTCTCCCCTCTAATACCCTGGGTCTGCACTCTTGGCTAAAAGTAGTGCCTCAAAAACAGGTATGGCCATTTAACAACACTCACTACCCCTCCCCCGACGCAAGTAAGAAACCAGACGTTAGCCTCAAACCTGTATCTCCCACCTTGCCCCGAGCTTGTTCTCCCTCTCTAAAATGCAAGCTGCATGAACCTGTTACTCAGACTCTTACAGACCAAAGAATGAAAGAGATTAAGAGTGTGTGTGTGTGTGTGTGGGGGAGTATGTCTTTACTCTCAACTGAAAAGTCAAAAACAAGTGTCTAGAACTAATTAAAAACAGGTATGTAACACAGTGCACTGTATAACTGGAAACTGCTAATCTTTTTAAATTCATCAACAAATATTGTGACTTTGCTAATCAGGCAATTTAACTGTGCTATGTAGTTAAATATAAAACTGATTAACAGTGGCCCAGTTTTGCATTGCAAAACGCTGCGCTATTCCGAGTACTATAAAGGATAGACAGAGAGGGTGGAGTACACACAGATGTCAGAATCAAGCTGGTGAGTGTATGCAGAATAAGAGGATTGCACTCAAACTGGGGAGGGGGCAAGACAACAGCCAACTTTAGAAAGCATTTATTTACACAAAGGGCAGTAAATATATGGAAACCAGCATTACAGTATATGGTTAGGGCTTACTACACATTGAAAATGTTGGCTTTCAAAATCTTGTTGTAGGACACTTCAAAGGTCAAAACAGTTGTTGTACTATCATTCTGACGTCACATCGATAGTATAACAACTTTTCATCCTTGTCCTGCCACCTGATTGGTGGTAACTGAACTCTTCACAAAAAAAATTCAGACAAAAATGGCAGCTCCACTTAGCGAGTGGTCGGGCGAGTGGTTCAAAGCAAGTTTGGACACGGACTGCCATCGTCAGCTCCATGTTTCCAAGCTTTCAATTTGTCTTTTTTTTTTTTATTAACTGTCGCTGTTCATCTTTGGTGTCGGGAGCAGAGCCCTGGCAGTGAGGAACGGGATCTTCGGGGTCAGGAGCAGAGCAGGTCTGCAGTGAGGACTGTGAGCAAGCGGGACTGTGAACACAAGGTAAGAAACCTTGTGTAATTAATTTTTCTAAATTTCAGGAAACCATATACTATACTTTACAAAACAGTGTATGAGTGACCTTACACAACAAAGCTGTTTCCATCTCGGGGATGTGATGCTGTCATAGAGACCTCTTGAGCTTCGCTCTCGAGGTCTGCACATCACATCCCCTCGATGGAAACATAACCTTGTTGTGAATGGTCACCAATACACTATTCTATACATTCTGATTTTCAAAGTAGGACTAGATTGATTCTTGAGGGACTATGGCACTGAGGGTCACACAGAATGAGTAGGGGTAACACAGGACTAGACAGATTCCTGAGGGAAAATGGCGTTGAGGGTCACACAGCAAGAGTTGGGTGTAACACAGGACTACACAGATTCCTGAGGATGAATGACTTTAAGGGTTACACAGCATGAGTAGGGCATAACACAGGACTAGACAGATTCTTGAGGGAGAATGGAATTGAGGGTCACACAGGGGGTAACACAGGACTAGACAGATTCCCAGGGAGAATGACATTAAGGGTTACACAGCTTGAGCAGAGGTAACACAGGACTAGACAGATTCCTGAGGGAGAATGGCATGGCGGGTTACACAGTATGAGTAGCAGTAACATAGGACTAGACAGATTCCTGAGGGAGAATGACACTGAGGGTCACACAGCATGAGTAGGGCGTAACACAGGACTAGACAGATTCCTGAGGGACAATGGCACTAAGGGTTACACAGCGTGAGCATGAGTAACATATCACAAGACAGATTCCTGAGGAAGAATAGCATTGAGGGTTACCAGCATGGGTACAGCGTAACATAGGACTAGACAGATTCCTGAGTGAGAATGACACTGAGGGTTACACAGCATGAGTAGGGGTAACATATCACAAGACAGATTCCTGAGGGAGAATGTGTGACTGGGTTGGGTAAGACCCTGACCCGGTGATTTGGCTTTATTAGAAAAGATAGCAATCTGGAACACGGGGTTGACCTTGAGATGCATTTTGATGTCCAGAAGCTAGTTTATAGAATTGTCAACAGGAATCCAGCTCTGGGACAAAATGTATTATTTAGTTGCGCTCTTTAGGCTAACCTCAGGAAGGAAACTGACAATGTTTTGATACATTTTCTGAAAGGCAGAAGCTGTAACATACAAGAACATGATGCAGAGTTTCAACTGCCAAGCAAAAAGATCTGATATAAACGGAGTGATGTTTTCCCAGCAAAGACTCGTGGTGGATTATTTTGTGTGTACTGCTTTAATGAAGAACTATCCTGTACAATTTTATTTTTTCTATTTTATTGTTATTGATAATAATAAAGAACTATTTTCAAATTGTATACCTCCTCCTGGTCTACCTATGCTTCCCAAGTTATCCCTCTATGACAGAATGGCATCAAGGCTTACACAGTGTGAGTAGGGAGTAACACAGGAATAGATAGATTCCTGAGGGAGAATGGCATCAAGGCTTACACAGTGTGAGTAGGGAGTAACACAGGAATAGATAAGATTCCTGAGGGAGAATGGCATTGAGGGTTACACAGTATGAGTAGGGAGTAACACAGGGCTAGACAGATTCATGAGGGAGAATGGCATTGAGGGTTACACAGCATGAGTAGGGGTAACACAAGACTAGACAGATTCCTGAGGGAAAATGATATTGAGGGTTACACAGTATGAGTAGGGAGTAATGCATGACTAGACAGATTCCTGAGGGAAAACGGCACTGAAGGTTACACAGCATGAGTAGGGGTAACACAGGACTAGACAGATGCCTGAGGGAGAATGGAATTGAGGGTTACACAGCAGAGTAGGGGTAACTTGGGACTAGACAGATTCCTGAGGGAGAATGGCATTCAGGGTTACACAGCATGAGTAGAGGGTAACTCAGGACTAGACAAGTTCCTGAGGGAGAATGATGTTGAGGGATACACAGCATGAGTAAGGGTGACACAGTACTAGACAGATTCCTAAGGGGGAATGGCACTGAGGGTTACAAAGCATGAGCAGGGGTAACACAGGACTAGACAGATTCCTGAGGCAGCATGGGATTGAGGGTTACACAACATAAGTAGAGGGTAACACAGGACTAGACAGATTCCTGAGGGAGAATGACACTGAGGGTTACACAGCATGAGTAGGGGTAACACAGGGCTAGACAGATTCCTGAGGGAGAATGGCATTGAGGGTTACACAGCATGAGTAGGGGTAACACAGGGCTAGACAGATTCCTGAGGGAGAATGGCAATGAGGGTTACACAGCATGAGTAGGGGTAACACAGGACTAGACATATTCCTGAGGGAGAATGGCATTGAGGGTTACACAGCATGAGTAGGGGTAACACAGGGCTAGACAGATTCCTGAGGGAGAATGGCATTGAGGGTTACACAGCGTGAGTAGGGCAACACAGGAATAGACAAGACTCCTGGGGAGAATGGTACTGAGGGCTACATAACATGACTAGGGTAACACAGGACTAGACAGATTCCTGGGGGAGAATGGCATTGAGGGTTACACAGCCTGAATAGGAGTAACACAGGACTAGACAGATTCCTGAGGGATACATAGCAGTAGCGGGGGGAGCATTACAGTTGATATCAAATGTGTGCCCATACTCAAACTGGGGTATAATCCCTGCTGTGTGGCATGACAGGTGGACAAGATGAAACCTAAGCCAAATCCCTTCTGTCACAATAATAATATGTTACTGTTTTAAATGACTTTCTCCCACACATGGAAAGCATCTTTCCAGCAGTGCAGACTTCTGCCGGCTTCAAATGAAGCAGTAACTGTGAGCCTGCTGTTGTTGGTCATCCTTGAGGAAGTTAAAGATCCTGTGGAAGCTGGGCCATCGATGCAGTGGTAGTACAAACACTTGTGATGCCGACGATCCTGGTTCAGGAATAAGCCTGGACCGTCGGGGGGAAGGGCACAGGATTGAGCATCCCAGAGGATGCTCTCTTTCCCTGGGGAGGGAGAGTCCCATCTGCCACTGCCATACTGCCCCCTGGATGCAGGGAATGGTAGGGAGCAGTGTAATTAGGGATGGCAGGAGATGTGCTGCCTGCAGATGATGTCACACTTGCATGCATGCATCCTTGCATGTGTGGCTCCTCTGGGGGCAGGGGCACAAAATGAGGCAATCGGTGCCCTGCACCAAATGAAGAAGGGCTCCTTGTGCCATTGACTGGAGTGAGGCTGCTTCCTGATGAGACTTAGAAATGTTCAGAGGTCTATCCCCTCCACCCGTCCCCTTGGGGGAGAGGGGGCAAGCTGCAGCTGTGTGGAGGATGGCACCGCAGGAGCACAGGTAGGACCAGCATCAGGGGTTGGCCTTGAGGGACTGAAGGGAGTTTGGGACAGTGTGAGAAGAGGCAGAAAAAAAAATTACAAAAACAACAAAAAAAATCTTATCCAAAGAGTAGGGGGATAACCTGGGTGTCCTGGTCAACATTCCAACCTTTTAGATAAAAAAAAAAATATATACTAATTAAGAATATGTGAGCCAGCCCTGTGGCACTGAACACCATACCTCGTGCTACGCCGGTGACCTGGGTTCGGGAGCAAGCTTGGTTCACCGGGGTCTGGCCGGGGAGGAGAAGATAGTGTCTGACAACAGTTCTCCTCTCCTGGGGTGCGGGTGGGACATGTCTCCCAGCGCTAGTGACACCCTGCGGTGGCAGGGATCACTGCACTCAGGAGTGCTTGCGAAGGCAAGGGGAAGCGCTATGGGCAGACATCCTTGTTGATGTGCGCGGAAGCGAACCTGCTGGCACTAGACGTCATTGTACATCCTCAGCACTGGGCGGGGGTCTAACAGAAGAAGGAAACAACCAGCTCTGTGGGGTAGGCGATGGCACCTGACCCCCATGTCCACCACCGGATCTCACCCACCCAACCTTCGAGTTCCTCCACCCGGGCCCTCACCTGAAGCTTGGCCAGTCTCTAAGAGTGCAAAAGAGGAGGGGCGGCTGCACCCTGGAGGGGTTAAGCTGGGGGTACTGGATGCAGGAGATGGGGGGGGGAGAAGAGGCTTGGGATTAGGGGGACCTCAGGCGGGCAGGATCAGGCCAGGATGCCTGAGAGAGGCTCCACGGGCTGCGACTGGAGGGAAAAAGAGTTAATTAAAAAAAACAAAACTATGTAAATCAGTTTGGAGTAATTATAATCCCCTTCCTCCCAAACGGGGCCATGTCAAAGAGCCCTAATCGAAATGAACCTTTTTGTTACAAAAGGTCTGCTTGTAGCCTATCCCGAGCGGGGTATCAATAGTAGCGCCTTGTGTTATTATACGGGAATCCTCAAGTTAAAGCATAAGTCTGACTGACACCTCAGGCCAGTGGAGCCTTGGGGGAACTGCAGAGGCAGCAGTTACAGGTTCTGGGATGGAGGCTGTAGCACACTCCACTGTAGCAGCCACTCCTCTGGGGACTGAAAGAAGCCCTGATGTCGGGGGTGGATATGTTATGTCAGCTCACCTCAATAAGGGGCTCTGCATGTAGAGGTAGCGCTATGTTGGAATGATTAATGGAAACAACCTGAAAACAATTTGCAGATTGGTCTCTTGACCTGCTACATAGAGCCGCTGACTTTCCATTTAAAAATTACCTAATTCATTTAAAAAATTAGCAAAATCCCTTCCCCCTCCAATATTTCTGCCTTTTCAGTCCAGAAGTAACCACTTGCTGCAAAAAGTGCTGAAATGCAAAGAAAACTGCCTCAACTGCAAAAAACAATTACCACCAAATTACTGCATCTGTGGTTACAAGTACCATAGTGGTACATTTTTAACCCTGCTGGCTTAATAGAGGTACTGCGGCTGATAACCCACATCAATGGACAGGAGGCCAAGAGACTCCTCGGATGGACAGGGCCCACTGCGAGGGGGGGGGACTGTAAGTCAAACAAACAAAATTTGGTCCAGCTCAGGATGCAAGGTGGGGAAATTAGCATATATTTGCATGTTAATCATAAAACCAATCACATACTAATCAGTGATTCTACGCTGTTCACATATTTGAATTTTTTCATATTCTCCTAGTAAGAATAAAACTGTTTCGAACCTCAAACTTGAAAGATTCACTTCCTCTCAGTACTACTGTAATTACCAGTGGCTGTGTGTGGGATGTTGCAAATGGCTGCTGTATGCGCCTGCACGCTGTCACTAAATAAATGCTTCAAATTCATTACTTTCTTTTTTTTTTTTAACCTCTGTTCACCTTTTCCACCTTGAAATGAGGGAGGCAGTTTGGCCTGGTCGTGGTTAGAATGCAGGGCTGTGAACTGGGAGACCGAGGTTTGAATCCCACAACTGCCACTTATTTACAGTGTAATCTCTCTCTAATCTATCTCAGTGCTCTCTGACTCACATTGTGCGCCTGACATGGCAACAGCATTCTCTACTCTCCCTTCCTTCCTTTCCTGGATTGTAATGTACTTTGGGACAGTTTGCATGAAAGGCGCTACATGAAACAAAATTCCTGTCCTTTCTGAACACATGCACTACCCTTGCACCTCCTCCAGGCAGCCATCCCTGTGACTCTGTCTCTTCTTCTCCTCTGCTTCGTGTCCTCTGGCCTTTCTCCTGTGTTGGCCAGCCCACATTAGCCCTCTCCCCCCCCCAGGTGAAGGCAGTTCTGGAGGGACAAGGACCTAGACATCAGTTGAGGCCCATCAGAGGAGGGATGACTCAGAGGTCCACAAGTGATAGACATAGGCAGTGGGCATGTGCAGAGCTTTTCAGGGGGCCCTGTGCGTGAAGGATTCTGTCCTGCATGATCCCCAACCCCATCGGGCAACCAAGAGGCATACATAGTGTCAAACACTGCCAACCCTCATCTGGAGGCATCATATACCCGAGCGAACAGAGTTCCACCTCCTGCCAGCCTGACCGGGGATCCCATTAGGACTCAAATCATAGTCCGCTCAGTGATACGTGGACACGTTAACCTCTTGGCTGCCAGGCCAGTCTAATTACTATTTAGTACAGTGTTTCAAGATACAGTAAATATGAAAAATGCAGGACAGATCCAGTATAAACTGCATTGCATCACTGCCCGAAGAGTCAGTCAATCAAAACTAAATCTTCAAGACAAATCTGTAGGCTCATAAGCTGGCTTAAGAAGCACTTTTTCACCCAGAAGATAATCAATATGCAGAAAGCCTTTGCTGGCAAGGTTAGGAAAGCAAAGGCACTAGGGTCATTTCAGAGGCAATTAGACATCACCCTGGGGGAAAACAGCATATTAAAAAGGGATAAGTTTTGATTGGCAAGAAGGCCTTTTGATGGACCCAATATTTCCAGAGTTCCTCTGTTCTCAAATCTGGCAGGACTATAATGTTTATATGATGTGAACAAAATGTTCTTAATAAATAAAGTTTCATTGACTGATTGATTGATTTGGCAGTAAGCACAGCACAGCAGCCTCAGCTCATATTTCGAGTTCACTTTAATGGTAGAGAGTTTTGTATCATTTCAGGCCAAACACCTGTTCCCCTCCCCAAGATATCTGCCATTCCTACCTGTTACCCATATCTTCAGTTGCACCTTATCCACCAGCTACCCATGCCATTCTGTGGTGAGTTGGTGGTGGTGGAAGTGCATAACTGTTGGCCCACTCTCTGTGTCCATGGTAGCTGAGCACCTCACTAACACAACACGCTTCGCCGTTGCTAGTTCAAGGGTGAGATACCCGAGCCCACCCATAAATTTGCGTCTCCCAGAGAGCTGAGCAGGGGGTGAGCATAGAGTGCTTTCTTTTTATGAGAGGACTTGGTGGGGAGCTTAGAAGACTCTAAAGCCCACCCCTTGAGGTCGAGATTGGGGGTTGTTATGCACGCTTTAAACGCCAGGGTGGGGAATGGGAGACTGAGGCACAAAACAGAGAAAAATAGAGCGTCTGCCTCCTTTGCAAAAACAGGCAAAGCAATGGGAAGGACACACAAGCATTTGCCAATGCCGAATGTTTGCTTGCTGGTATTAGCATTGGAAATGCAGGAGTTAGACAGGTGCAGACTAGGAACGGCAGTGAAGTATTGAACTTTACGCCAACCCCACCTCCACCCTGCAGAGATGGACAGGCATTGGGGAATGGGTTTGGGTTGTCACCCATAATGTTCATGCCATTTCACCTCACCCTATCCTACAGACACTGACACCTGTTGACGTGTGCCTTGGGATGTTCGGCTTTACAGTCACCCCACTCCATAAAGACATATGCTGAAATGGGTGCAATATAGGAGAATGGGGTGAAGAGTTCATGGAACACCTCGATGCCTATGACTGACTGCAGGGTGGGGGGTGGGGGTGGAATGGCATGAGCATTACATTCGGCAATCCAAAGGCACACCCCTGATGCCTGTCAGTCTGTACAGGGTGGGACGTTATGGTTAGAAACCCTAATGCCACGGGCATTTGTCGGTATTTGCACTACAAATTTTAAACATGGCCTTTTCGTGACCCCCAGCTCATGAAAGCATTTGGGACCTCTTCTCATGAACAGTGGCACTGTGATTCTGCCAATGTGTCCCGAACTTTGAGTTTCCACAGCCACTGTGCGCCAGATGTACAAAAACACAGATTGGGCAGGATGTGAAGAATGACAGCTGTACCATTCATAGGGAGGTGTGAAGAGATGGCAATGTAGAAAATCTGTAGTGAAAATATTAAAAATGCTCAAACTTCCGAGCATAAGTGGAACTGCGCGCAACATAGTCATTTAGTGGAATTATTTCACCAAATTTTCAACATAGGCATTTTGTGACCTCTGCTCATGAACACTGTCACTATGATTTTCTTAATCCGTCCTGAACATTGATTTCCCACAGCAACCACGCCATTCTGTGCCAGATGAGTAAAAGCATATTTCGGGCAGGATGTGAAAAATGACAGCTGCACTGTTCATAAGGACGTCTGAAAAAATGCCAATGTTGAAAATCTAGAGTGAAAATACTATAAATTTGCAAAGTTATGAGGGTGCGTGGAAACTGCACAGCGCACGCTTGTAGCAGTCATTTTATGGACATTTGTCACCAGATTTTCAACATAGGCATTTTAGGACCTCTGCTCATGAACAGAGTCACTGTGATTTTACATATGAACATACAAATCTGCCAGGAGAACACACCAATCAGTCTATATAAGTCTGCCCCACTGTGCAGCTAGCACCCTAGATTGCAGCTGCCCCAGCCTCCTCCCCCCTCAGTTCCTCCCCGCTTGTCCAAGCCCCTGCCCCCGACTCTTCCTCTTGCTTTATCCCATTCCTTCTTAAAGTTATTGACTGTCCTACATGTTACCACCCCCTCTGGTAGCGCATTCCAACTGGACACCACCCGCTCACTGAAGTTTTGCCTCCTCATTTTCCTCTTGAAACATCCTCCTTCCAACCTTAGACCATGCCCTCTCGTCTCTTTTCCATTCCTCAGTTTAAATACCCCCTTGATGCTAGGTTTATTTACCCCCCTCAGGTATTTAAATGCTTCAATCATATACCCTATCCCTCCTCTATTCCAGTGTGTACATGTTCAGCTCCTTCAGCCTAACTTCATATTCCTTTCCTTCCATCCCCTTTAACATTTTTGTTGCCCTTCTTTGCACCCCCTCCAGTAACTTTAAATCTCTTCTCAGGTACAGCCTCCAATATTGCACACAGTACTCGAGATACAGTCTGATTAATGATCTATAGAGAGGCAGGATCACATCCATGTGTCTGGATGAGAACCGCCTTGCGATGCACCCCAGTATCCTGTTTGCCTTCGCTCTGATCCCCAACCAGTAGTCCCTCTTCTGGTTCTTAGCCCCGAAGTGCATCACCTTACACTTCCTTGCACTGAATCCTAGCTGCCACTCCACCGACCATGACTCTAGTTTGGTTAGGTCCCCCCTGCAGTTTTTCCCATCTGTCCTTTTCATCCACCACTGCCCCCAATTTGATATAATCTGAGAACAGATTAACCCTGCTCCCCACTCCGTGTGCTATATCAGAAATAAAGAGCCCAAATAGTACCGAGCCCAGCACTGACCCCTGCGGCACCCTACTTGTCATTGCTCTGGGTGCCGAGCTCTCCCCCACCACCACCACCACTCCCTGCACCCTCCCCTGTAACCAGTTCTTTATCCATTTAGTCAGCTTTTTTCCAACCCCCACTGCCGTCAGATTCCCCCCAGTCTCCCATGAGGCACTGTATCAAAGGCCTTACTGAAGTCCAAGTACAGTACATGTACCTCACGGCCCCTGTCCAACTCCCTTGTCATCCAATCATAATACTCTATTTGTTGATTTGCAAGACCTCCCTGAGGTGAACCCATGTTGCTGCCCATCTTGGAGGTCATTACTCTCTAGGAATGCCTCCAGCCTCTCCTTCAGTATCGCATCCATAAGCTTACTCACTATGGACGTGAGACTTACCAGCCAATAATTTCCTGGCTCCTCCCTAGGCCCACTCTTGTGTATGGGCACCACATGGGCCACCCTCCAGTCCTGGGGCACACACCCCGTTTCCAGGGATATGTTGAACAGATCTGCCAGCGGCTCAGCCAACAGCTGCGCCATCTCCCTCAGCACCCTGGGGTGGATGCCATCGGGACTTGGTGCCTTGTCCACCCTTACTGCCCTCAGCCCTTCTAGCACTCTAGTCCCTGTAATCACTTTGTCCGTCAACTCCTCCCCCCCAGCCCATTCTGGTAATGGACCATCCCTCTCCTTAGTGAAAATGGAGCAGAAATACTCATTTAGAATTTCCACTTGCTCCTCCCCCTTTTCCACCCAATCCCCTTCCCGCTTTATCCTCATATGTTCCTAGCACTTCCTCTTTTCCCTGACACTTAAAACGGTCCTTTTCCCCTCCCTTTATGCCCTGTGCTAACCTTAATTCCCTGGAGGCCTTAGCTTTTTTTCACCCTCCTGGCCACCTCCCTTGACCAACTCCCGAAAGCCTCCTTATCCTTTCCCTTCCCTGTTCTCCTGTACTTCCAGTATGCAGCCCTCTTTGCCCTCATCCCTTGCAGCACTTCCTTGTTCAGCCAGCATGGTTTCTTGGCTCTGTTCTTCTTACTCCTGGCCCTGGTGCAGGCTACTGTGGCCTCTGTTAGCCCAGTCTTTATGATACCCCACTTTTGTTCTGCATCCATCCCTGGCCTTATATCCTGGTGTCTCCCTTGCAGTATTGCTCCCATCCTCCCAAAATCCACCCCAATAAAGTCCACCACCTTAGTGCCTGTGCCTCCTGTCTCCCTGCCCAGCGCGAGAACGAGCCACACTGTTTGGTGGTCTCTACCTGCTAGTGGGTCCTCCACCCTTACCTCCCTCACCGCCTCCCCATTTGCCAGTACTAGGTCCAGTGTGCTAGCAAGCCTTGTAGGCCCACTTACCAACTGCGTCAGAAGGCCGTCCTGGAATGCATCAAGGAGCTCCTGCTCCCTGGTACTGCTAGTGGCCGGGGTGCTCCAGTCAACCTGTGGTATGTTAAAATCCCCCACTATCACCACACTCCCCCTTCTACACACCCTCCTTATCTGCTCTGCCAACTCCCCATCCAGTTCCCCGGATTAGGCTGGTGGTCTGTACACCACTCCCAGCCTCAGCTTTCCGGCCTTGGGAGTCCAGGAGCTGCACCCAAAGCACCTCTGTCCTCTCCTCTTCTCCCTCATCCCTTATGCATTTAATCCCTTCCCTCACATACAGTGCAACCCCCCCCCTTCCAACCCCCGGTCCTTCCTGTATATCCTGTATCCCAGGATAGCCAAGTCCCAATCACGGTACTCTGTGGCCCAAGTCTCTGTCACTGCAGCAATGTCCACCTTCCCCTCTGAAAGGAGCGCCTGAAGCTCTACAATTTTGTTCCCCAGGCTTCTTGCATTGAGAAAGACCACCTTCTACCCATACCCCTCCTTCTCCTCCTTGGCCTGAGTCCCTCCTCCCAGTAGTCTGCACACTTTCTCCTCCTTATTCTTACCGGGTGGTGGTGCCTTCTGTATTACACTCAGACCACTCTGCCCGCCCCCTCCCAGGGTTACTACGCCTCTGCCTTTACCTATATCTAGGGAGGTGAGCTCATTAGGCTCCCCTGTCTGGAGCTTTCTACCAACCTCAGTCTTTTGCCCCCCACTAGTTTAAATCCAGCTTAGTAAAGATATACCTCTCTAATCCTGCCTTTAATACTCCATTCCTCTCCCTGCTCAAGTGTAGCCTGTCTGCTGTGTACAAGTCTGTATTCCCCCAGACCCTACCCCAGTTAGCCACTAACCCATAATTCTTGGTGTGTCACCAATCCCTCAGCTACTCCTTGAACTCCTCAATTCTACCCATCCTCCCCATGCTTGCACATGGTACCGGGAGTACTTCCAAAAATGCCGACTTCCCCCTCACACTGCCTGCCCAACTACTCGAACTTCCTCCACACTACTTCCACAGTCTCCCCCACCAAGCTGTTTGTACCCACATGCAACACTAAATGAGGTTTCTTCCTCCCCCTGGCTGCACACTTGAGCAGTGCCTGCCCTGCCCCTCCTGCATTCAACCTGGGGATAGCTTCAACCCAAATATGGCTGTGCCTTCCCCCCTTCCATCACATCTCACCCCTTTCAGTATAGAATCCCCCAGGATGAGTACCCCCCGTCCCTTATCCCCTTTCCTTCTAATGCTCCTTCCACCACTCCAGTATTCATTCTTCCCTGCCTCTTACCCCACCAGCTGTACCCTCTGTAACTTCTGTATCTGTACCCCTACTTCCACCTCACCCCTTTTCTCTGCCTTATTCCTCCCATCCCCCCCCTTGAACCCCTTCCCAGCCTAACTACTCCTACTGGGCTTCCCATGTCGACCTCCCCATCTCCCCTGCTGATTCCCAACCCCTCTCCTATCCCTGTTGTTGTCGATTTAGAACCCCCATTCCCTTCTACCCTGATAGTTATGCCCCTCCCATCCTTCCCATAGCCTTCTCTCCTCCAGTCAACACCCCCTCCTTCCTTACTAGCCTCCTTTCTACCCTTTCGTCCTCGCTATCTCTCTTCCCCTACCTGTTGCCATCCCTCTCATGCCCCGCTTGTCCTCCCCCCTTCAGTATGTTCCTGCTCCCCCTCTCTGTTCCATAGCAGAGGCTCAAAGAAACATAGAATGTGATGGCAGATAAGGACCGCTTGACCCACTTACTCTGCCCATTTTCCTACCCAACAGATAAGCTGCAGATCCTAGTTAACCAACAGCTTACTTCCTCCTACCCCACTCTAGGACTGCTCGAATCTATTCCTATCGATACCCCTCCTACATCTCTTTCCCCATCAGTTCCCCGCTCCTACTTGTTCCCCTCTGTGCCACCCCTGGTCCCTCCCTACCTGCAGCCATCTGCTCTCTCCCCTGGTGCTCCTCGTGGTCTCTTCCTTCCCCATCAGGAGCCCCCCCCCTCACCTTGGGCACCCCTCCTTTCTCCTCTCTTTTGTGCTAGTGCCTCTGATACTGGGGTCGGTTTCAGTCCCTAGTTGTCCTTCCCCGTCCCCCTTGCCATCACCTATCCCCCTCCCCCAGCCAGGATGCCTATGATACTCATCTGCCCTGCCACCGACTCCTCCTAACCTCCACAGTTCCTCCCTCAAACTAGCCAGTCATCTACAGACCATACACCCTCCCATACTCCAAGCCCAGTCCAGGATCATGGCGGACCCACACCCTGACTCCCCACCACCCTTCCAAAGATGCCCGCCCTACCGACCTGTGGCACCTGCCCCATCTTATGTTATGGGCTCTTACTCCTGGTTTCTGTACCTTACTACAACTGTTAGACCGCTATTTATTCAAGTTCCTGTTCCCCCCCCCAACCACCCCCCCCACACACACACTAGTCCCCCCACTGCCCCCCTGCCAACCGGGTTAATTTAGTCTAAAATTTCATCAGTAGATACTGTATTACTGTAGCAATCCTAAAGCCTCCTTGTCTGTTTTCACCCCTCAGCTACCACACTTTTGTTCTCAGCTCTCATATAGTTTCACTTAGCCCAGTAAGAAATCCTATTGCACTCCAAGTATTACTCAGCTCTGTTACAGAAAGAAACAGAACAAATAAATATGTATTATTACAACAATCAAAACAGTATAGCTCAGTACTTAGCTCAGTTAGAGAAATAAACATAACTAAATCTGTATTATTATTACAGCAGTCTTAAAAGTATCCAATCATTGCTTTGTCTCCACCCCAGAAGACCCTACTGTAATAAAGGACCACAGAGGAACTTGGCCGGGAGGGTGGGCAACTCTAAAGTCCCGGCAGAGCTCCGTTGAGCTCGCTCACTCCCCCTCTCTCACTTGCTCGTTCTACTTCCCCGGCGCTGCAGGCTGCCCTTTTGTACTGGGCTCCTGCCTGTGTTGGCGCCTTTTTCTGCCCACAAAGAAATCCGCAGCAGTCCCGACAGAGCTCCATTGAGCTCGCTCACTCCCCCTCTCACTTGCTTGTTCGTTCTGTTTCTCCTGGCACTGCAGGCTGCCCTTTTGTACTAGGCTCCTGCCTGTGTTGGTGCCTTTTTCTGCCCACAAAGAAGTTTGTAGCTGTCCCGACAGAGCTCCGTTGAACTCACTCACTCCCCCTCTCTCAGCCGCTCATTCTGTTTCTCCCGGCACTGCAGGCTGCCCTTTTGCACTGGGCTTCTGCCTGCGTCGATGCTTTTTTCTGCCCACAAAGAAATCCAAAGCAGTCCCGACAGAGCTCCGTTGAGCTCGCTCACTCCCCCACCTCTCACTCGCTTGTTCCGTTTCTCCCAGCGCTGCAGGCTGCCCTTTTGTGCTGGGCTCCTGTCTGCGTTGGCACCTTTTTCTGCCCACAAAGAAATCCGCAGCAGTCCTGACAGAGCTCCGTTGAGCTCACTCACTTCCCCTCTCTCACTCGCTCGATCTTAATCTGTCCCGAACACTGATTTCCCACAGCGACTGGGCTGTTCTGCGCTGGAAGTGCGAAAACACATTTTGGCCAGGATGTGAAAAATGACAGCTGTACTGTTCATAAGGAGGTGTGAAAAAATGCCAGTGTTGAAAATCTGGCGTGAAAATATTACAAATTTGCAAGTTACAAGGGTGCATGGAAGCTGTGCAACGCACACTTGTAACACACTCATTTTATGGATGTTCGTCACCAAATTTTCAACATACGCAATATTAGGACCTCTGCTTAGGAACAGTGTCACTGTCATTTCCTTAATGTGTCCTGAAAACTGATTTCCCACAGCGACCGCGCTATTCTGCGCTGGAAGGGCAAAAACACATTTCGGCCATGATGTGTAAATGATAGTTATACAGTTCATAAGGAGGTGTGGAAAAATGGCAATGTTGAAAATCTGGAGTGAAAATATTGCAAATTCGCAAAGTTACGAGCATGCGTGGAAACCGCGCAACACATGCTCGTAAAAGTCATTTTTTTGGATTTCTTTCACCACATTTGCAACATAGGCTTTTTGAGAGACCACCTCATGAACAATGGCACTGTCGTTTCATTAATTGGTCCTGAAAGGTGATTCCGCGCAGTGACTGCAAAATCACCTTTTGGGACCGAACAACGCCATGACAGTGACTGAACTCATGAGGAAGGGTCCCAATAACCCCATGTTGAAAATTTGTTGCCAAAATTCCCAAAAATGCCCGAGATATGGACCAAAGTTGAAAAAACCCTATTTATGCCATTATACAGCTTACCGGCATTTCTTCAGTTCACGGTCGATTTTGAAGAGTGCAGAAGTGTTCCCGGACCACCGAAGATCATTGCGTCAGGTTCTGGAGATAAGTATGGGGTGAGGGGTGTGTGTGGGGAGGTAAATGCAGAGGGTGGGCCATGGTTGGGAGGGGCACTGGAGACTCGAGGGACCGTTTCTTGTTTACAGGTAAAGAAAAGAAAACAGACATGGGTCAGTTTTCTTTTTGCAGGTGTGTTTCGCACACTGGGGTGGGCTCCCAGTGTGCCACCGGCATTTGTTGGGAGGGGGACTGCAGCCAACGGGGATTGGGCCCCCCGTCGGCACAGAAACTGGCAGGGGTGCGCATGATGTCGAGGGGGATTGGGCACCCCTCGGCACAGACAAAACATGACTGCGGGGCCATTATGCTGACAGGGATTGGGCTCCCCCCATCGGCCAATTAAACTGGTAAGGGGGGGCTGAAGCCAATGGGGATTGGGCCCCCCCCCCCGTCGGCAAGGAAAGACTATTTTGGGGGGGGTGCATGATGCCGTGGGGGATTGGGCACCCCTCGGCACACAACAAATGGGGGGGCATTATGCCGACGGGGAGTGGGCTCCCCCATTGGCAAATGAACTGGGTCGGGGGCATGCCGATAGGAGGATTGGCAACCACTGTTGGCTTTCCTGGGGCTGTGAGGCAGTGGCAAGCACCGCCATATTTACAAAAAATGTTACACTAGGCAAGGTACCACCCTGCAATGACAAGGCGGCCCCTCACTGCAGTGGCGAAATCGTTTCAACTTGGTAGCACTTTTGGAAACCAGTGTCATCAGCACAGTGTTCCTGCATTGGTCCACCAGTGTCAAACCCCCAAATGCAGTGCTGCCATTGGCTGCCACAGTGCCGCACCTCCACAACCCGCTTCTCTCCTAAGCTGCCACATAATGTTTCTTGCGCAAGCAAACATAAAAAAGAAAGCACTCAGGGATAGATCTGTCACGGTTTATATTAAAGTAAAAGCTGTAGGCACACAGAGGGCCAAGGAAGGGATCCTTTCCGTTTGCTTCCATTAACCCTTCCCAGAAGTGTTTTTCTCCCCTTCCACCCCTTCTCCTCTTTGGCCAATGCACGTATATACGGGTGGGGGGAGGGCAGGGAGCTGATACGTAGTAGTTTAGGCCACTGTCGGGGGGTTATTACCCAACCCCTTTAAGATGAACGCCATCTTCCCCAATATAGCCCTCAGTCCACCTCCCCATCATGTTGCGACTTGCTGGGCCATCCTGTAGCCTCCTGGCTAGGCTCCTGTGGATTGAGCTTTATCCAATGTATTTGTTTATGTAAGTACATACATACATATTTTATTTATTTAATTTGCTCCTAGGAAATACTTTTGCACACAAGTGCTCTCTTCCAAAGGTTCTGTGCCAAGACTGAGTACGAGACAATACAGAGTAGATAATATAAAACCATACATAGAGCACTAATACTGGAGCATAAAGTACAGATCACATTATCTACAGCTACAACGAGCTGCTATTCGATTCCGTCGGCTTGTATAGTCATGTCTTTTACACACACGTCACGTCACGTCTTTTACACACCGGCAGCATATGGCATGCAGCATTCTTTACAATGTTGTTCATACACTATGCTCTGCCAGTGTGTTGGGACAAGAAAGCCGCTGCCTGGCACTCACCTGCATTGTAGAAAAATATTTTAATTTTTTTATTAGTATTTTTTCCACCTCCTGTGTCAACTGGCCCCCTTCCACCAGACCCCCAGCCCCGTCACCCCGGCGTCCACCAGGTCCACCTCAATGGCACAGAGGTGCCCAGCTGGCCGGGTGCGAAGCCTGCAGAGGACCAGTGTCACCCTGCTGGTTGACACTATTTTCCTTTTTCTTCCCCATCCCTCCTCCCTCTTGTGGGATGAGTATGTGCATGTGGAAGCACGCTGATGCCACGTTCCCATGCTCCTGTGCTTCCCTGGCTCAGGCACTGCACTCCGGCCTCCACTAAGGAGCAGCCAAGAAGTGGAATGACAACCCTCCTCTCCCTGGGAGAAGAGAGCAGTCCATTGAATGCTTGATCCTCTCCCTCCCCTGTCGACCCCATGGAACCCGAGGTTGCTCCCGACCCCGGGTCACTAGCGCGGTGTGATATCCAGCACCTCAATCCTTAGCGCCACTGAGTCAGCCGTAGAAGAATATTTTAAAGGGCACCAGTGCAGCTATGTAGCACTTCTGAGTTTTGATCCGAGACACCCCCCCCCCCCCAAATATTTATTTGTATTGGGGCCCTGCAGAAAAACATTTTTGAGCAGTGCTGCACTCTACAGGGTTACTTATGAATATCGGATTAATTTAGTCAAGATAATAGATCTGAACAGTGCTCCATCCTTCTTTGCAGCGTTCTGGTGCTATCCAACCAATATGAAACAATGTGGCCAGTGCCTACTCTTGCTTAGCAGCTGCCACCAGATATCTGTGCATTAGGTGTCATAAGGGAATGGTCCCTCAGTAAACCGCTCAGAAACCCTGGCTCTGTCTCACATGGAGAGGGTGCTGTCCCACGTTCAACACTGAGATTTTTCAGCAAACCTTCAATCATTCACGTTCCTTGAGAAACAGCAAACATGGTGAATATAAAAGCCATAATTATCAGCCTTGGGAGCCCTCTCTCGATATCTCTCTCTCGGAGATTTAAAGATTGTCGACTGTCCCACATTTTGCTTCCTTTTGTCACCTACATTTTTTTTAAAACATGCTCACTGTGCCTGGGTACCTCTCTGGCCAGTTTCAAGATTTCTCCTACCTGAGGAACCCACTGCACTGCCACTGGACCCCACTCTAAGCCCCCAAGGGATCCCCGAGCACTTATCCACGGTGCAACCCAACCAACAACTGACTATGTGCTTATATCCAGAAAGGGTGGAGGTGTCCTGCAATGGACGTGAGGTATAGGGTGGCTTCCTCCATGAAGACCCCATCCCATTTTAGTTTAGTTGTCAAGATCCATGATTACTGGACAGAAAAACTGCATCAGCAAACAGAAGAAGTAAAAAAAGGTAATTTTATATTAGTTGCATCCCCAAGTTAATATTTATGATATACATTTAGGAAGCTCCGTAGCAACCATCAGTATAGGGGCAATAATAGAATGTAAGCAATGTGTAATTTAGGCACCTGCAAGAATAACTGGTTGCAAAAAGAACTGCTGGTGCCCACGGAGCACCAGTGGATCTTTTTGCAGACAAGCATGCCGAGCTGCAGGTTCTGACTGTCGACATTAGCATGGTCACCCATAACCTAATCAGAATATCTCTATGCTTACCACTCGTACGGGTCAAGAGTCAAAATGGAGGTTATTTCGGCAAGAAATAGTGTGTCCTTTTTTTTTTTCTAAATGCATTTTTGCGTTTTTTTCCCGTTTTCTTCCTGTTTGGGCCAGGGCCCCAGCACACAGCCATGTGTGCACGTGGAGGAGTATACGCACCCTTGAAGGCGGCTCAGCCCCTTCCACTCCTTCCCTGGCAATCGCCAGCCCCCCCCATAGCCCGAACTACTACCTGTTCTCCACCGGGTGGCAGCCAAGGGCTGGAGAACCCCTCATCCCTCCCAGGAAGAGGAGAGGAGAGCCGCCTCGCGGCAGCTCAGTCCTGCTCCTTGCTTCCACCACTGACCCCAGACAACCTGGGCTCGTTCCTGAACCCAGGCCACCAGCGTGGCTTGAGGTGTGGTGTCCAGCGCTTCAACCCTCAGCGCCACCAGGCTGGCATAGTGTGTCCTTTCTACTCTCATGCAGTCAAACAGTACATGTTTCCAAAGAGCAGTAGATGGAGGCAAGGTACCTTATTATTGCCTTGCTCTACATTTCTGAGTGCTACCTAAAGTCATATTTAACACAGGTCACTTCCATTGTCCTCCCTAGCTGTGCATTAGAACTGTCTAATGCACACCCCATCGTGTCTTATTGCTTACACAGAAGAACTCAAAGCTCTGCATTATTCCAGTAGTAGAATGTCCTCCCCAACACACACACACATGGTAACATGGAATAATTGAATTCAACATTCTTCAGAGCTGAGCTGGCATACAAACAAAGCCACACACACACACAGGCCTGAAGTGGAGCCAGAACCTCAGTTTTATCTATTGCCAGGTAAGGAGTAGGGAGTTCTCTGGCAAAGTAGTAGGGAAAGGTGGGGGATTTTTCACAGTCATCAAGAAACACCAGCAAAGGAAACTCTGAATAGTACCTGAGTTTTTTAAATTTGTTTGTGTATGTGTATAATGGGGGCTCATGAGTATAAATAACATAAAACTATTTACTTACTTTATTGAATTTAATGGACTTATATTTTTAGGGCCTAGTTGGAGTTTTTTTTATATACATAAAAGATATAAACATGTTTGTGGTGGAAATTAAGTAATAGGTGGCTTATGAATTCTGTGAGTTGCCCTGGTTGACAGGAACTTGTTTTAGCCAGTGGTGGTATTCTCTTACTACAATGGCTAGAACCAAGTCTCAGCCAACCAGGACAAAGGGATTTCTTTGTCCGTGTGTATGTGTATATATATATATATATATATATATATATATATATATAGATATATAAAACCCTTTTTAAGCTTTTAGGGGACACAAAACTCATTATATAGGGTGTACTATGAAGATTAAACATGTGGGTGGCTCCTGCTCACGACAGCAATGGCATAAGGATATCTAATAAATGCATTTCATTTTCTATGTTGACTCCCAAATGAAGTACCACTGCCAGGGTATAAAATATACTGACTGTGGTACTGATGTATTTTTTACTTATTATGTACCTATCTGATGCACAATGCTTGTACTGAACTAAACACAATTAAATATCTTAAAAGAAAACAGCACAGTGTTAGACAAGAGAAAGACAACAGAGGGGTTAAGCACAGGAAGGTCACGTGACATGTTCAGGGTCACAGAGTAGGTAGTGGTTGTGGAATTCAAACCAGATCTAAAGATTCACAGTGCCATACACTTAACCACTATATCCAACTGCCTACCTAGACAGAGACAAGGATAGAGGCAGAACGCACCACTCAGGAATGGAAGTACTCCAAGAATATCTGGATGGTATTCCCTGGCCTGGGCCTGGTTGGATCGCTGCAGAAATAAGGCCCTAGAACTTTCACTGTGCCAACCTGGAAATCAGCTTTTAATATAAAAAACACAGACTCATATTCTTCAGCACATGCAATAGTCCCCCCCAAGGAATTTATCACAATGTAACTGTCTGGCACGCATAAACAGCAGAAAGCAGAACAGATGATTTACTCCTGCCTAAACTGTTTGGATTGTTCTCAATACTTTAAAGATGTTTTTGTAACCCCTAGATGGCACTATCCCAGGGGCTACTACCCCTGCCTGATTTGCCACTAACAGGTTGAGGGGCCTGGATCCAATGGCGGGTGCCTCCACCCAGAGGTCAGGGTTTGCAATAGTTAAACTAACTTGGTCACAGCCCTCTGGGACACTGCAACCCCCCTTTCTTCCCACTAGTGGCCCACACAATATATCAGAATTACCTTCACAGTATACACTTACCCCCAGGTCTGGTTCCGGCACTGGGACCTCCTGTGAAATGAGATACAGTGCAACAATCACAGTACAGTACTTAACATAGACAAATACCTCAGGCAGTATAACTTTGCTGAAACAAGCAGCTCTGATTTATTAGGGGATATAACAAGGACAGGAAATCAGGTTAATTAGCTTATCACTCTAATAATCTACCTATGGCTCTGTGCACAGGCCTATCCCTATCAGTTACTGTCCTGGGTACCCAAGCCCTAGTGGCTAGTCCAAACCGTGGCAGCTGGTAGGGGCCCTTTCACCAGAGAAAAGGAGAATTAAACAGTCAGCAGTACAGTAATTCCATTTGGATTTAATGTGGCAATTCAACAGGAGCGACCCTGAATTAGTACTCACGACCTCCAAATAAGATAGGGTCCTTCAATGTCAGCAGGGCTCACTTGAGGTACACAAACCTCTTCACACATCCATATAAAAGAAAGCACTATACCAGGCAGGCTGCATCTGTATCGATCGCAATTACTGCACAATACCGGGAGAACACACAGCAGATTCAGTTCCTGACAGGCCAGTGCAATTTTCAGCAATTCCTCAGTCTTCTACAGGGTGAGCCTGGTTTCTACTCTTCAGAGATCCTTTGATTCTTTTCAGGGCAGATTCAGTCCTAACAAGCTGTTACACAAGCTGCAGACCGGAACTCTGGGCCTTACACACGTTTTTGACTAAACTGCACACTGAAAAGCACAGGGCTCCTTCCTTCTTCACTGCCAAAGCTCAACTGAAACTCCAACCGACAAAACCGGCACTTCCTTTGAGTTCCTCCCAGTTCTTGACTGGATTGGCTGTCACTCACAATAGACTGCTGCTGTTGGTCCAAAAGGCACTGAAGTCTAAACTACATCTCCCAGAGTCACTGCCCATACAATCCTCTGTGGCTGGCTCAGATTATGAGTCAAGTTCTGATTCGTCCAAGGCACCATTTTAGAGCTAGCTTACCCACACTGATTGGTCCAGTTCAGCAGTTCAAAACTAGAATGGGGAACTAGCAGACACAGTTCTCTTGCAAAGAAAGCAGGTTAGACAAACTGTAATTTCATTATTACTCTAAATAATTTCTGGCAAACAGTTACATCTTTCAGATAGGTTCCTTTGCACCCTAGTGACTGCAAAATGAAGTGAATTGGCAGCAGCTCGAGTGGTACTCAGAAAGCACACAGTCCCCCATACAAACTAATTATGTCTGCAAGCAGACAGCTCTTAAAGAGACAGTACCAGAGGCTCTAAAAACACTCACTGATAAATGGCTTAAATGCCAAACACCATTCAGGCTTGGAGCATTCAAGCAAGCTCCTGGAAGTCTTTTGGGAACCCCCATTTGCAGGGGGGTTACATTTTGTTAAATTTTTTTTTAAATATTTGATACCCAAACAATTTGAGATGCCAGAGCAATTGCCACTTTGAAACTGGATGATGCCACGATGGCAGGAAGCGAAGGATTAAGAGACAAGACACTGCATACTTACTAATATTTTCTGAGGAGCTTAAATCTGTGGACTATAATGCAGCAGTCATTTTTCCTTTTTAGTAAAATATTTTTAATAAAGTTTTCAAAATTCACAAATTAACAGGTTTAACAGTGCAAAGTGCATACACGTCACCATACATGGAAATTATACATACACAGCAGAACTACTCGAGTGAATGTGCCACAGAGAAGAAAATTAATATAGCAGACCATGTCCAGAGTATTTCAGTTTTGACCCCAAGCCTAAAAAACTGTACATACGGAGCTCTCGGAGTGGGGCTCATATATTCGGAACCGATTCCCTAAGACCTTCGGAGACGCATACTGGGCCTACTCAATTCTCATACAAGAGGTGAAATTATTGACCCAATGTGAGATTCTGAGGCATTTCCATCCTAAGTTAGACCACAAAAAGGTGATCATACTTTATGGCGCAAGTACTGCAGCTGCGTCCGGACAATGGATGCAAGTACCGCAGTTGCATCCAGGCAATGGATGCAAGTGCCGCAGCTGCATCTCGGCAATGGATGCAAGTACCGCAACTACATCTGGACAATGGATGCAAATACTGCAGCTGCATCCGGACAATGGATGTAAGTATCGTGGTTGCATCTGGACGATGGATACAAGTATCTTAGTTGCATCCGGACAGTGGATGCAAGTACTGCAGCTGCGTCCAGACAATGGATGCAAGTACTACAGCTGCATCTGGACAATGGATGCAAGTACCACAGCTGCATCTGGACAAAGGTTGCAAATACTGCAGCTGCATTCAGATAATGGATGCAAATACCGCAGCTGCGTCCAGACAATGGATGCAAGTACCACAGCTGTGTCCAGACAGTGGATGCAAGCACTGCAGCTGCATCCGGACAATGGATGCAAATACCGCAGCTGTGTCCAGACAATGGATGCAAGTACTGCAGTTGCATCTGGACAATGGATGCAAATACCGCAGCTTCATCTGGACAATAGATGTAAGTACCGCAGCTGCTGCCGGACAATGGATGCAAATACTGCAGTTATATCCGGACAATGGATGCAAGTACTGCAGCTGCATCCAGAAAAGGGATGTAAGTATGACAGTTGTGTCCAGACAATGAATGCAAGTACCACAGCTGCATCTGGATAATGGTTGCAAGTACCGCAGCTGCATCCAGATAATGGATGCAAGTACCACAGCTGCATCCAATGGATGCAAATACCGAAGCTGTGTTCGGACAATGGATGTAAGTACCGCAGCTGCATCCAGACAATGGATGTAAATACTGCAGCTGCATCCGGACAACGGATGCAAGTACTGCAGGTGTGCCCAAAAGTGCTGTAAGCTGAGGAAACTGTTGCAAATGTGTCAGGGTGTATGGAAATAGATCGTACACATCCTGACGCACTTGCGTGGAAGCAGCACGTGTCCGCAATACAGATGCAAATGCTGAATCCAGCGCTCTGATAACCCCCCTCCCCCGGTGTGTGTGCGTGTAAATATATGTGTGTGGGGGGGGTGTTAGCCATCCAGGTTTGGGCTATTGTCTTTTTTAGCATTAGCCAGTGCAAGCTCCCAAAATGCCAGATTATTTATGTCCACCAAGGGCTCATCGTCAAGTGTGTCACACAGCAAACTTTGTGGTTCAGAGGTGAGCTGGGATGTTTACTGACAGATTCTGAACTTTAAGCATTTCCTTCTCATAGAGGGCTTCCTTTGGCCCAACAAAGCCAGATGAATAAAGGAACCCTCCCCTACCCATTTCAGGCACAAGGCCAATTTTGATGGATCACAGGCATGCAGTTTTACAGGCATGCAGTATGTCCTATGAACAAGGGTATACTGAATTTGACAGAGCCTACTATTACAGGAGCAAGAGGGAGAAGGAACTGTGCCACTTTGTCCAAATCAGCCTCCACTAGAGAAATCCACAGCTCAAATTCCCATAGCTGTTTGAAACTGTCCAAATTGTCCAAGGTGGACATGCCCAATAGTTTGTACAAGCCTGAGACAGCCGTTAAATTAGGAGGAAGACTGCAGAAAGTCTATGTGGTCGTTGAGAGGCTGGAGGCCACACCACTGCCTAAGTGATTTGCTCCCGATAATTGCACGTCTATCGAGGGTGAAGGAGTGCAATGTCCCTTCAGTGTACAGCTGTTTTACCAACAGCAAGCCCACCAGTTCACATCTCCTAATTACCACCTGAGTATCGCTATCACGTCAGTCCATTAAATTATCCATGGAAGACTTAGGAGAAATTGTCAAAGGTAGTCCAATTTGCTGTGAGCTGCCAGCCATGCTCTAGCCACTGTGTAGTCCGCAAGGCTGAGCTAAATGTGTTGTTTATTTTTTAAACTTTATTAATCTCTCTTATGCAGACAATTAAGAGCCATAATTTCATACAAGGTACAGACTTAGTGATAAAATTACCATTGCATAATCACATATTTTATATAAATGTTATGACCCATGTATTGTGGAATAGTAGAAGGTGGGGGGAATTTCAAAAGGTCCCCAAACGAACAGTGCTGCAATGTCTCAGATAAACTGCTAGTCTCTTCAATGATAAAGGCTTATTTGTAGGAGTAATGTCAATGAAGGAGAATTACACAACCAGAAGATTGTTGTTATGGGGTGGGAAGTGCACTACATGGCGGCAGAGGTATCATGTAATATGGTAGTATTACTGAGCAGCTCAATATGAGTAACTCAATAATACAGCTTTCATTACTTACAGCCAGTGGAAAGATGAGTGCTATATCCTGCCCAGGCGGTGTATGCGGGCTACACCTTACAACAGGATATGGGATGTTGTTTGGCCAAGCCCTACCGAACTGGTTGTTTAGCACAGAGGCATAAGCTACCGCCCTGAAGCCAGCAGACCGTGTTCGGCCTAGCACTAGGGGACAACATTTTTTTGTTTTGTTGCTCCTGTCTCTAAGTCCATGCCCCCATAGAGTTGATTATATTTGGTTGGGGGCACCCATAAAAGAGGGGTGTGGGGGAATCCCTTCTTGATTCTAACTAAATGCAACATTTTTCTTAGCAAAACAGATGGGAACGTGCATATCACATAGCTTGCTCTATTGAGCTGCTGAATCTCCTTTAGCTGAAGGACAAAACATTAAGTCCAACACCACTGGCTGTTCAGGTGAAAGTACGATTGTTAGAATTTTCTCAGTCTCAGGTTTCAGTTCATTGTTTGAAATTTCTGGAGACAAACAAATCAGTCTGAGATTCTTCATTAGTAGAGTGTTTGCAATGTTTTCAAGTTTAGCCATTGTACTTAATTGCTCATGTAAAGCAGCATTCACTGTACTCTCCACCGTTAGCACTTGGTTTGAAAGTTTTTCATTCGTATCTTCTGCAGCTTTAATTCTGTCCTCAAGTCTGACCATCTTCTCCTCAGTTATTTGGCAGCGAGAAGAAATTTCCTCTAGTACGCACCTTCTGTACAGACTGTTTGGTATCCGCTTGAAATTCGAACAGAAACATCTGAATCATAGCCAAAGTCAGCTTCATAGCAACCTTCGCCCTAACGCCCTATTCTGGTGCCGGGGAAGCCACTGCCCTGTCCAAGTGCGGAGAAGCGTTCGCCCCCCGTTGCAGGGTTGGTGTCCGTGTTTTCAGGGAAAATAACTTCTAAAACACCTCGGCTCTAGCTTCTGCTGATTCTTTTAATTTTGATTGTTTTTCTGTGGCCATTTAGCTGCGAGAAGGACTTTATTCAACTAGTTTCAACAGCTGCATGGCAAAGCATGTTGTGCTCATCAGCGCTTTCCCCCTTCCCATGATGTACTGTTTCATGGTGATTCTGCCTATTCTGGGTAGAATTTTGTTTGTAAAATCGACAAAAACTGAATAAAATAAAGTAAAAAAAAAAGAATTCTAAACAAGGCTAAAGCTTCAGAGACAGGTAATAGATCTCTTGATTCTGTCTTGAAGGTTTGAGTATTCTGGAACCATAAATACCCTATCCCTGATACATAACAATCAGTATGCCCCTTTTTTCCAGACAAAAGCATTACACGGTTTCATAAAGCACAATTTAATAAGAACAGGCGATTTTTACATGGAAGATACGCTGAAATCACTTGTACAATTACAAGAACAATATCACCAGACAAAACATATTTTTTAGATAACTTTGTTTAGAGAAGTTATGCCGAAATTATCATTTACAAATAAAAAATGGAAAATGGTCATTTTCTTATAGATTTTATTACTCATTCTCTAAACAGAAATGATTAAACAAAATATACTCACAGATAGATTTATCTTGTTTAAGTAAATTACAAGAGAGCTAGCAAAAATAACTTAAAATTATATCACAACACAAATGGGAACAATACTGTGAAATATGGAAATTGTTACTCAACAATAGGCTTAATCAGATCCAATTTTTTTATACTTCATAAAATATACTATACACCATATAAAATTCATAAGTTCAGTTCATAAATTTCAAATAAATGTAATGGATATACTTCAACAATAGGTACACTAAGCCATGTTATTTACTCATGAAAAACTGAAGCCATTGCATAGTATATTTCATACCATTAATAAAAATCTGGATCTTCAAATGGTTCCAGAAATGGAAATGAGCCTTCTAGGGCTCTCATCGACTCAGCAGCTCCCCAGAGGGGAATGAATTAAGCAATAATGCATGACAGGGTGTGTGCCATGCTGGGATAACATCACGCCTCATGTGGTTGGGCATGAGATCGCAGGCAGAGTGCGTCCAACACTTGAGAAGTGACGTTATCCCAGCATAACACACACCCTGAAGTGCATTATACAATGGCTCGTTGTGGTAAAAAATACTGAAAAGATTGAAAAAATAAAATTTTAGGCACCTTTACTGCATTTTTGCACTGTGGAAGCATAGTTGCTTTTAAAAAAAGTCCTTTTTTCCAATAGGAGCTGATATTTTGTAGTACTAGGTTTCTTCTTTAGCCCATCTATATAGCAGTGCCCCACCTCATCTGTGTTTCATGTCTTCCTCTCTCTGTGTCTTTTTTTTTTTTGCTTCTCTCTGGTTTTGTCTTTTACTTTAATTCAGGCATCCCACTGCCCTTACTAGTACTGCCTCACAAAACAGAGCTGATCGGCGAATGACTTGTGGGGACCGAGAGACTTCTGCTTCAGATGTCATTGGTAAGTCACTCAGTCCTGCTGTTCATTTTATTCATACAGAATTGCTTTAGTTTGAAAGTGCTGTGAGAAACCGCCTCTGCATGCGGCTTTTGACAGAAATGGACGGCCAAACGTGTGCCTGACAGGGGTAGCGAGAGAAACACACTGCAGCTGTACAGAGCAGTGGGTTTCCTGTTAGGTATGCGGAGTAGGGACAAATTATATTTAGAAATTTATTTTCTTTGAAAAAACATTCCCTATTCAGTCGTCCCTCTACATTTCTGGCCATTTTTGGGTTTAGGAGCTGGGGACAGTGAAGTCGGCTTGCGAGCAGGGTGCCAAGCAGGGATCACTGAAGCAGCTATGACAGGGAGCGGGGGACAGGATGAAGTGATCTGTTTTTAAGTTGCTGCAGTCAGGTGTGCCTGACCTTGATACAGTGATGTTGTGCTGAAATAACCATCACTGTTCAAGGTGGCAACTGACCAATCAGAGCCCAAGATTCTTTTCTTGCCATTGTATAATTAAAACTACTGTATATAACATTATACAATGGCAAGAACATTTCCAGGTCTCTGATTGGTCAGTGTGTGCCTGAGACAGTGATGTTATTACACAATAATACACTGTAATGATTTTTCGGATGATTGTTTGGAGCTACTTTTAAGAAACAGAGATATATTGTTACACTAAAAATCTACTAAAACTTTTTGTTTATTTTGTATAACATCGAGCCATTGTATAATTGCAATAAGGCACTCCGTGTAATAACGTTACTCCTAGGGTGGTGGAAGCACTCGGCTTCGCCTCGTGCTTCAACCCACCCCAGGAGTGACGTTATTACACGATAACACACACCTTGTTGTGCCTTATTGCTTAATTAATTAAGACCAAAGGTGCATTGCTAGAATGTGGAAAGATATTTTACTGCCTACTTGAGAAATTTGGAAAAATGTATTTACTGAGTGTATGATTTTAGACAGAAATTATTACACAAGTAGACACATGGAAGTATATTGCAACATCTGGGGCACTCTTTTGAATAATGCATTAGAACATGGTCAATGTAATGTATTAGTTTATACTGGCACCTTAGGGTTTTGAAATTGATTTAATATCTTTAACTATTTCGAGCTATGTCAAGCAATATTTATGTATTTATTTGTATGCACATTTCTTACTGTCTCTTTTTGTACTTACTGTTTGAATAACTCCAATAAAAAAATGTGCTGCTGTTCCTGGTCTGAGGCGAGGGAGACTATATCATGAAATTATGCCCTTATACAGAAGCCCTGCTCCACATGAAAAGATCGCTGTTGTACCTGGTCTAAGGCAAATGAGACTACATCAATCAATCAATCACTTTATTTAACCAGGCATAAACACCATTGAGCAAGCTCATTTTCAAAGTGGTCCTGGACATTAGAACAATATAATACATACAATAACTTACATGGTCTCAGATATGAAACTCAATAATGCGAAAAACACTGTACAGGTGAGGCACAATAGGCCAGTATCTACCGGCCTGCCAAAATTATGAAGAAATGCAGCTTGTAAACAATAAATTTACAGGAGATGGAGGAGAGTCACCAATCCTAGACTACATCCAGCTGTTGGCGGTAAGCGAGGAAAGGGAAGGTAGAGGAAGGGTGCAGTAAGGGAAGAAGAAGAAGAAGAGGTGAAGAGGGCCAGGGTACAACAAAGTAGGCTATAGGTGCTGGATGTCCTCTATAGGAATGGGTCTTAAGCGAGGTTCTAATTGCAGAACTTGTGAAAGGGGTTGGTTGCTGATGGCTCATCGTTGTCTAAAACACTTGCAACTATATCATGAAATTAGACCCTTCTACCTTCTACTAAAGCCCCCCTCCACATAAGATGGCACACTTTACATTACGAAATATAATATAATGCATTTAATAGACACGCAAAACAGGGTATATGTATTCTAAGGCTGATGGGGAGAATATCAACTGACGTACTGCAACGCGCTACAGCAAAGGAGAAAGTTCATGCAAAAACGCCCATAAGGGCAGAACTCTGCCATGGCCATGCGGCCGTAAACCCAAAGTACTTTCAAGAATTGTTTGAAATATGCTCCCAGCGCAAATATTTCCCCCTTTTCCCCCAATACAAGTTAACTATCGAGCAGTAATAATTTAGCTACCCATAACAGTCAGAGCAGCAACGCTGCAGGGCAAACCACAGAAATAACTTTTTTAACTAATAACAGTACATTAGAAAGTCTCACTGTGTCAGTCCATGTTGGAATCTGCACAGGGTTTTCTGGTGCTTCTTGCCACATGGCAAACTCTGCTTCAGCTTTTTTGGGTCCACTGACCTGTGTCCTTAGGGTTGGTAAGCTGCCACGTTTTACTCCCATATACCACTCGGAGTCTCTCTGGGAAAAGAAAGGGGCGGACAATCCCAAGTGCATGCAGCTTCTGGCAAACAGCGTCAAATCCCTTCCTTCTGGCTCTGGTCTGGAAGGACAGATCGGGGTATATTTTGACATCTGTGTCATTTATGTTGAATGGATACACCACTCCCGTCACCTGAAGTATTATGTCCCAAACTTTGGATCCTGCTGTGTGTAGGAGAATGGTGCATGGCTGTGTTGGAGTTATGGGGCAAATACGTGGATTCACCCTATAGGCTTTCTTAAATGCAGTCCATGGGAAACCATCTGGAACTAAGACTGTTTCTTGCAGCCAGATTAGTATAAAATTTGAAAGGTCTGTTCCTTCGGTGCCTTCTGGAACATTAACTATGTGTAGGTTCCCTGCTCTAAGCTCATTCTCCAGGGACTTCATGTAGCCCTGAAACTGTCCATTTTCCTTTGTGAATGTTGCCACTGAAGTAAGAGTTGATGTGACCCTTTTCTCAGAGTCAGCGACAGATCCAGTCAATGACTTAATAGCCACATCATGGAATTCTGATTTTTTTCACCATCTTTTTGATTCTGGAATCCATGGCCCACACGGACTTCAACATGGTCGGCCAGGGTGGCTCTGTTAATGCCGCTGGAGTGCTGGCTCCAGTGCTTCCTGCTGCTTCTGAAACCTTGCTGGCACTTGGCATCAGACCTTTCAATGGCCCCTGCGGCTGTGCTTTCTGACAAACATGCTGGATTTGGTAAAAAATGTTCAGAAATAGCTGTTGCAGCAATTGTGAGATGTTATAATCCAAGTTTTACACTTTTTTCCAGGTTATTTAATAGTTTGTCTCCACATAAGAGTTCTTTCAGAGTGCATCTAGCCTGGACAATAGTTCTCTCTTTCCTTTTTTTTTCTTTTTTTTTGTTAATACGGTTTTTATTCAGTTTTCATGACCAGCATGGTACATTATCATAGCAATAAATATCATGGTTGGGTCTTGTCATTTATACATAGTCATACCCTTGACATCATTAACATTAAGCAGGGTGTCCCATATCTCCACTTAGGTAGAGCGCAGCGAGGTAGTCAGGAGAGCTGTTGTGAAAAACGTAATTCTTTAAGTTGCAAGCATCTGAGGTAAGGTGTATTGTATGGGGCTGAACTGGTGACTCTTGAGTGTGGCTTGGTGGGGAGGACACTGGTCTTGGGGGTACGAATCAACCAAACCTAGGGAAGCAGTGGATGCTCAGTGGTAGCTGCATGTGAATTAGTCCAGGGTATTAGAGTGGGATTCTTGCTCGTCACAAGAAGGAGCCAAGCATTCCAGTGAGACAAGCACACTCTGTGGTCACTGAAGGAGTGTGTGATTTTCTCCATTCTGTATACTTTGTTGACCAGAGTTCTCCAGGTAGTCACATCAGGGATGGTGGGGGTGAGCTAGCACCTCGTTATGGCTTTCTTGACTGCTGCTAGTAGTATACTTAGAAGGTAATGTGAGTTAGGATCCTTGTGGCCCCTGGGGTATTTGCAGTAGGACATATAATAATGGGGTGAGTGGGCTTGGGGTACCAATTCATTCCTCCACCTCTCCCTCTGGTGAGTGAAAGAAGGGTTGCAGCTGGGGGCAGTCCCATATAACATGATATTGTGTTGCTCTAGGTTCACCGTGGCCCCTCCAGCAGGAAGTTGAGTGGGTGGGGAGATAGTGGGCATTTATCACTGGAGTTCAAAAGAATCTAGTGAGTTGCTTCCATGCATATTCCCTGCACTGGTGTGAAAGCATTACCTTGGCTGAAGCAAGGCAGGCTCGGTACCATGTATCTTTATCCACAGGTAGGTCCAACTCCCCTTCCAATTTCAGTGCCACATAGGAAAAGGCTCTCTAGCCCCACCACAAGTGTGTCATTTGACATACTAACATACTAGATGCCAGCAGAGTAGGCCTATTGGTCTATTAAGTCTGCTCGTGCTTCAGCACCCTGGTTGGGTACCGTAGCCCTCTATCTGTCTTTAGCAGAGATTTAACTAAGGCTGCCATTTCTGTGTGACACCAAGTTGGTCCACCCCTCCTCTCGTGAGTACTCAAGAAGGATAGCTGTGCGGGGGCGCTGTTGAGCCCGAGCTGAGAGGCAGCAAAGATTAAAGTATTTGAAAGTATAAAATCAAAAGTTTGGAGCAGATATCTATTGGAGACAGCATTAAATTTGGAAAGAGGAGACCTGAAATTACATAAAATGGGTAATCCGAAAAAGGATTGTGGAGGTGAAATGGGAGGAAAGTTGACTAGTTCCTCGCAGCCCTTGTGACTGGAGCAAACAGTGCAGGCCGCTACAGCATCGGACTCAGGAGAGACTCTTACATCATTAGGCCACAAGCTACAGAGATTGATTTCTTCAGTCTCTGACTTAAATGCAAAACTAGACTCTTGAGGTACGTGTAACAACAATGGAGACTGCTGTGGATTGCCTAAAAACAGAATTCTGTAGTGTTATAAGGCAAACAGAGTCCACTTCCTCAGCCACTACACTGCTAATTAAAGACAATGCACATTTTTGGGCCCGACTCGAAACGCTAGAGAACCAGACCTGAGCCTCCCACATACATATATTGGGCCTTCCCGAGGGAATAGAAGGTGACCACCCCTTACTCTTTTTACAAGAATGGCTCACAGAAAAGATCATACCCGGAGACCAGCAAGTGAATTTTGGCCTGCAGAAATCGTATTGCATTACCCCAAGAGGTTATCATGAGGACTCTGATAATCCACGCACATTGCTGGTGGTGACAGATGGGGTCGGGATGAGAGATAAAATCCTGTAGATGGCCAGGCAGGCAAGCCTCATCTACCAAGACAGCCATGAGTATATCTGTTTCCAGACATTAGTTATGTGAACAGGATGCGTCACAAGAAGTTCGATGGCGTCCGCCAGAAACTAAGGGCATCGTCCATACCACGATTTATCCAGTGAAGCTCCGAATAGTTCATGAGGGGAAGGTTTGGATTTTTTCAGATCCAATGGAAGTGGGTAAATGGGCCTCTAGATTCCACCTTGGACAACAGAAGCAGAATGCCACGAGGGAAAGCGCTCTGACTCGGATGAAGACACAGCTGGTTAAATGGGGCTAAGTATAGCTTCATTTTACTTCTGAATAGACCCGGACCTCTAGTAAATCCTTTAATAGGGTGAATCGAATCGAATGGGACAGAGTAAAGGACTTATCCAAACAGAAGAACTTTTAAGTTTTAGTATTATCTTTGGGACCTCTAGTATGTTACAAGGTATTAAATCCTGAAGAGTTAAAAGCTGTTTCTAATGTTTACACATAATAAAGTTTCTTATCTTGGGGCATGTAATTAAAAAGATAAAAAGAGACTATGCTGAGTTAAAGTGAATAAGGGAAATATGCTTCTTGAAACTGTTATTTCATAACGTGGTAATCTGCTGCCAAATACTTAACGAATAAATGATATTTACAACTTTAGGTAGATAGTATGACACCAATAGCCCTTTATAGGGCATGCTATGTTGGATTGTTTCTTGGACTTTAAGACTGTGTTTAGTCATACTGCTCTTGAGCTTACAAATCCAGCCACAATCGATAATAATTTTACTCCCAAGTGTTTTTCTTTTAAGTAATACCCCCAGATGTGGTATCACAATGTTTCTGATACATAAATCCTATGATTAGGGAGGCTGCGACCTCCATTTGTTTCAATCAAAGCATCCGGCTTGTCGGAAATATGAAACTGTTATCCTGTATTAACAGATGGATAAAAAATAAAAATAAAGCTAAAAAAAAAAAAAAGAAGGATATCTGGGCAGCTGGGCAGACAGGCAGAGAAGGCCAAAATCAGGTAAGGCCAGACCCCCCACTGTCACCAGAGCTTGACAAGAACTCAGACAGATTCAAGCTGTTCTATTCAACCAAAGAAATTCAAGATAATAAGCTATGCATGGACCTAAAAAGGGATTTTTTTGTTTGTTTGTATTTTAACTTTTGTTGACTGGGAAAGGAGGGCTAGGTACATCTGCCCATTTTCAGTCTCATCCTTGGTGGGGAGGGCTTTGGGAGTTTGAAGTTAATTGTCTGCATTAAATAAAATAATCTTGATAAAATATTCATTTTGTATAGAACTGATTGACCCCAACAAGGTAAGACTAAGCTGCTTCCATCTGCCATAAGCAGCCCTTAGTTTCACCACTAAAGGCGGAAAATTAAGCTGTATAGATAAGAGACCTGGTAGGGTATTTGGGTAACCAATCAGAAAACAAATATAGCGCAAGAAAAAAATTATGGTTACATTAGAACTTACCGTAACAGTAGATCTTCGAGAAAGGTTCCTGCAGTAGGTCTTCACATATAGGACTGTGCCCCCAGCGTCAGGACCACACGGCAAACTTCTAGCTAGCAATCCATAGTAGGGGACCACCCCTGACGTCACACAATGGGACGTCAGCATGACACTACATAGGGGGCAGTCTCCATGCCTGCCCTTCAGTTCTCCCGCCAGAAGACCCCTGAAAGGGGAATGGGAGAAAGGTGTATACTTCTTGAGCCTGCAGCTGCTGAAAAAAAACCAACCTGGAATAGGAAAGGAGAAACAGAAGCTGGGGGAAAGTGGGAGGGAAAGAGCTGACCTACTGCAGGAACCTCTCTCAAAGATCCACTGTTAGGGTAAGTTCTTACGTAACTGTAATACCTTACTTCGAGAGGGTTCCTGCAGTAGGTCTTCACCTATAGGACTGAATACCAAGCAATCAAGAGAACAGAGAGTCGGAGACAGGTCCGGGAGGTGGAAAAGTCTAGACCCTGGTTAGGACAAGAGGCCTTGAAGGATGGCAAGACCAAATCTGGCCCTGTGTCTAGAGGCTATGTCCAGGCTGTAATGCTTGGTGAAAGGCCACAGCACAGACAGCAGAAACAGACACATTCCGAAAAAAGGCAGCAGAAGCAGCCATGCCACGTGTAGGGTGTACTTTCAGCTCCCCCGGAAGGAGTTTCTCATACTGTTGGTAAATGAATGTGATGCAGTTAGCCAACTATTTGGATATGCACTGCTCGGAAATTGCTGTGCCCTGGCGTTTATGTGCGAAAGCAACAAACAACTGGTCAGACTTGCACACGCCTCCTTTGTCCATGAAACATAATATCTCAGAATTCTCTGCAAGTCCAAAGTGTGCAAAAGGTATCCCCCCATTTAGAATACTCAGGGTAGTAAACCGGCAGTTGAATATCCTAGTTCAACGTAAATTCCGAAACCACTTTCAGAAGAAATGAGGGATTAGTCCACAGAGCTCTGTGGAAAATTAAACAAGGCTCCTTGCAAACGAGGGCCTGAAGCTTTGAACTTTGAGCTGAAGTAATCGTGAGTAAAGGCACTTTCCAGGACAAATAGTGCATATCACAGCTTGCTGCTGGCTCAAAGGGGGCAAAGTAAGCTTCTCTAAAATAAAGTTTAGATCTGGGGGACTGGACTACGGACTAGAGGTTTCAAGTGGAGGATCCCTTAAGAAAGGTTTCTGAGACCTCCAATTGTACAAGGTTTTTTCCTGTCTACCAGAAGGTGGTAGGCGGAAATCGTTGAGAGATGGACCTTCAGAAAGGAGTAGCTGAGGCCCGAATCAGATGAATGCAAGAGGAAATCTAGGACCTGGGGCACCGGGCAAGAGACTGGGTCCAGGCCCCTGGTCGTCACCCATATGGTAAATCTCTTCCACTTCATAGCATATGTTGTTCTGGTAGAAGGCTTCCTGGCCTCCACCAAGACTTGGGCAACTCATGAGGAGACCCCAAAACGTGAGACAGCTACATGCAAAGGTGCCATGTGTGTAAGTGGAGAGATATGAGGCCCAAATGCACCAGATTGCCCTGCTCCTGTGTCAGAAGGTTGTGAAGGAGAGGCAGAGGTACTGGAAGTTCCAATGCTAGCTTTTGTAGCAGGGGGAACCAAATCTGCCAAGGCCAGAGAGGAGCAATAACAATTATGCGAGCTCCCTCTGCTTGAAACTTCAGCAGAAACTTATGCAGGATTGGAAAGGGAAGAAAAGCATACAGGAACCTCCCTATCCAACAGAGAGACAGTGTGTCTCGCCAAAAAACACCAGGCCCAGGAACGAGCAAGCAAAAGTTGGGTAGTTTTTTTTTTGTTTTGTTTGTTTTTTTAATTTGCCCTTTATCCTGGCTGGACCACCGTCTACATCCTCCGCCCTGGTCACGGCCCCCGGAGACCTCTACCACCGCCTATAGCTGCAGAGGATCCTCGGTCACCCCCGGCTTACCCCCCGGAGGGTGGGGCCGCAGGCCACCTTCGTGACCCCGGAACTGTGACTGGTTGGGGTCCCGCAGCGGCGGTGGCAATGCGAGGCTCTCCAGGGAGGGCTTCATCCAAAGGTGGTCCTGCCCGCCTTCTTTTTTCCGTTTTTCCTCCCCAGAGGAGGCGAGGACGTGCAATGACGCCAGCGTCTGCCCCGCCTCCCCCCCCACATCAAACGTCGGCTGCGTGAGAACCTCTGGCCTCTGCCAGAGTCCCCAGCGCTCCGGCGCTACCCACACCTCCCCGGAGGGAGGCTGTCCAGCGGGCCTTTCGATCCCTCCCGGCGGCCCTCCAGGCAGCCGATCTCGTTACGAACCAGTGCAGCGCCTCAAGCGGAAATCCCACTGCTGTGCCGACGGGCCGGCCAAGTTGGGTAGTTTTGCGTTGGATGGGGAGGCAAAGAGATCTATTTCTGGCCTTCCCCACCAATCGAAAAGATCTTCTACTACCTCCCGCTTTAGTTCCCACTCGTGAGCCCGTGTGATGGTGTGGCTGAGACTGTCTGCCAGAATGCTGTGAATGCCCGGGACATCGACTGCTGTCAGGAATAGGCCGTACTGGACTGCCCAGTATCACACCCACATCGCCTCCCTGCAAAGTGGGTACAATCGGGTGCCTCCCTATTTGTTGATGTATCAGACTGTGGCTGTGTTGTCGGTCTGGACCCTGAGTGTCCCTGGGCATAAGAGGGTCTGGAATGCCTGGAGAGCACAGTGCATGGCTCTCATCTCCAGAACATTTATGTGCAGATTAACTTCTTGCAGAGACCATCTCCCCTGGGTTCAGTGGTCTCCTAGGTGGGCTCCCCAACCTTGACTCGAAGCGTCCGTCATGAGGGTCATGGAAGGAGGAGGAGGGGGTGAAAGGGGGCCCCCCCGAGGAGAGGCTGGATAACTCCTGCCACCAGAGAAGATTCCTTTTCATGCTGCTGGAGACCAGGACCCTGGGATCCAGGTCATCAGAGACTTGATCCCACTGGACCCGGAGTATCCACTGGGTCACCCTCATGAGAGGCAGTATCGCGCAGTGGTTTAAGGCTCTGAGCTGCAAATCTGGTGATATCCAGCAGACCAGACCTGGGTTTGAATCCCACAACTTCCACTTACATACTGTGTGACCATGAGCAAGTCACTTAACTTCCCTGTGCTCCCAGGTCGCTCCTGTAAAAAAGCTTTCAGCTTAGTGTGCTATTCCTGGTTAAACAACTAAATAAATAAATAAATAAATAAATATATAAAATGTGCACTTTGGCCAAAGGAACTGTGGGAATGGCCACCGCCATTAGTCCCAGGAGCCACAGAACACAGCGGGCTGTGGTCCAACGAGAGTTGGCTACAGCAAAAGCTTGTTGTATCGGGGTATCTGCTCTGTCCCGAGGAAGAAAGGCCCTGCCCTGGACTGTATCCAGCACTGCACTGATATATTGGAGGTGCTGGGAGGGTGAAAGATGGGATTTGGGGTAATTCACCGTGATGCCAAGATGGGAAAAAAGTCCAGGGTGGTGCAGAGCGACTCCTGCAGACTGCCCTGAGATGGGGCTGACAAAAGCCAGTGATCCAGGTATGGGAACATGTAAATCCACCTGCGGTGTAAGGCCACCGCCACCAGGCACTTGGTAAAAACCTAAGGTGCCAAGGAAAGGCCAAAGGGGGGAGCCCTAAATGGATAGTGGTTCCCCTGGAAGGAGGACCAGAGAAAACGGCAGTGGGCCAGGAGGATAGGGATGCGCAGGTAGGCGTTCTGCATGTCCAGCGAGCACAGCCACTGATCCTTCTGGAGCAAGGGCAGGAGTCCCTGCAGGGTTAGCATGTGGAACTTCTTGTATTCGACAAAGAGGTTCAGCAGGCTGAGATCTAAAATGGGTCTCAGATCGGCTGTCTTTTTGGGCACCGGGAAGAAATGGGAGTAGTACCCCCCTTCCTTCCTGTGCTGGAGGAACCGGCTCTATGGCCGACTTTGACAAGACAGCCTGGATTTCCTCTTGAATGAGATGAAGATAACTTGACAGGTAATGGGATCGAACCGGAGGGTTGTCCGGGGGGTTGTCTAGGAACTCTATTAAGTGACCGCTTGTGATTATCTGTAAGACCCAAGTATCTGCTGTTATCGCCTCCCACTCTCTGAGATGGAGGGTGAATCTTCCCCCACTGGAAGAGCTGGAGGGGGTGGAGGGAACCTCCCTGAGTCAGGAGGTGGAGGGGAGGGCTGCTTTAGTACCTCCCGCGGCCTTCTGGGATTTGGCTTGGGGAGTCTGTGTACCAGACCTCATGGCCTGAAGCTTGCCCTAGCATCTAGCCTGGGGCTGTCTGTTCCACCTTCGCTGTGGACAGTAAAAAGGCTGCTTGGGCTTGAGACCAGAGTGGTACATAGAGCAGATGTCCCAAAGGGATCTGCCGCTCTCTTGTAGCTCGGTGATGATATCTTTAGCATCACTGCCAAACAGGACAGAACCCCTAAAGGGTGCATCCAGGAGAGTGGATTGGATGTCTGGTGCCAGACCCACTATGCACAGCCATGCCACCCATCTCAGGCAGACATTTGAGGCAGTGCAGCAGGCCACAGAGTCGTAGGTGGCTCGTGATGCGTGGCAACAGGAGGACTTGGTGAGTCTCACCTTGCTGAGAAGTCTGTTCCTGAGATTTTCATCTGTGACTGACTGGAGCACTGATTCCAGATTGGCTAGAGAAGATTTCTGGAATGAAATTATGTGTGCCACTTAATTGAGAGACCTAATTGTGCAGGTAGAGGAAGCATAAACCTTGTGGCTATATTGCTCCATTTGTTTGGACTCTTTGTCTGGAGGTGAGGCACTTATGATGCTTTGGCTGTGCCGACCTGTCATGGGCTGCTGTGATAACTATGGAATCAGCTTTTGGGTGCACAGTGAAGTGGCTGGCCCCTTCCAGGGGGGTGATACATTCTGTCTGCCTTTTTAGAGACCGCAGGGATGATGGCTGTTGCCAAATGGTGGACGTCAGGTCCTCATGCGGCCCCATCCAAAGAGGTATGGGTAAGGGGTCTGCATTGGTCAGATCCAAGTGTTCTGTGAGCCGCTTTCTTTTAGGATCCAGCTCCTGGGATGCCCATCCACAAGCCTGCTGGATGAAATGAAGAAGCTTTGCAAAAGAAGGAGCCTCTGGCGGAGATTTGGGAGACTCCTTCGGATGAGGCTCGATAGGGGTGCGGGTCCCAAGCTGGCTGAAGAGGCCGAGTCTGCCTCTGAATCAGACGACTCTAGTCTACTCGGGAAATATGCCTTATCAAAAGCTTCTTCGATGGCCCTTTGTCCAGGAAGGTCCCTAGGTGGATGCCTATTAGAGTCCCTGTCCAACGACCAATGGTCAACTGGGGAGGGGCTCCTAGGAACCGCCCTAGGGTCGGGGTGGAAACGATGACCAGTTGTGGGTGACCTAGCTCCTGCAGGAGCTGGGATTTGGCATCCTTCCACCATTCAGTGATAGCTTCTGGAGAATTGGCCTGCAACCTGTCTAGCGCCAAAGGCTGTGGAGGAGGAGGAGGAGGAGGAGGAGGCGGAGGCTGGAAGCCTGGGTACCCCAAGGGAGGATATATGGGGTAGCCAGAAGCCTGGTACCAGTGGAGGTAAGCTTGGGAATGGTACCCCTGGTACATAGAGCCCGGCGCCGGGTACCCTAGTGCCGGAGTGGGCGGTGGGCAACCCGGCATCGGCCCCCCTGGCATTGGGTAATATGGAAACTGTGGCGTAGGGTAGCCGGGGTTTGTGCCTGGATGCCCAGCAGGCAGAGAGGCCAATGGCCCTTAGGGAGGTGGGGCTGAGGGACTGCTGGGAGCAGAAGGGTCCGTCAGCAGGCTCGCGGGACCTGGAGCCCTGGTTGGTAACCCAGAAGGGCTGGGCGGAGTCTCCAGCATCTGGGCAGGAGGAGCACCCCCGTCCAGAGGCCATCACTGGATTGGAAGGGACGTCGATCAGTGAGGAGTCGGTCATCAGGGGAATAAAAGAACTCCCTGCGTGGTCCGAGTGAGGCAAGGGGGGTCTAGGAAAGGAGACCCCCATTGACAGACCCGCTGAGGAAGCAGGGACCTTGAAGTAGAGACCCAACGTTGGGAGCAGACACACTTGTGTCCCAGAGATCCGGGGAAAACGAGAGGTTGAGCTGGGTCAGAGGAATGAAGGAGTCTCGGAAGGGAAAACCCTCGTGGGAAGAGAGGGTGCCTGGATGCTGGCGCTGCTTGACGTCAGGTGAGTCTGAGGGGGCCTGACGGGACAGCCTCGGCCGGGTGGTCGACAGAGGAGCCAGCGTCTGACTTATCAGTCAAGGCTGAGCAGACAACAGATGAGCTGGAGTCCAGCTTATCAACGGAGGCCGTGCGCCCTTCGGGAGAACAGGAGGGTGATGTACCGGCCGAAGATCTGTCAACAGGCTCCAAGACAAGGTCCTCCTGTGGAGATCGCCCCTGCTGCCCTTTGACTGTGGCGGGAGGGGGGCTGGTGACTGGTCCGACGGAGCGGATGGAGACCGAGCAAGAAGGAGTACTCACCGAAGCAGAAGCCCCACTGGAGATGGCATCAGTGATCTGATGATGCTGGGAAGAAGGGGACTGGTTCCAGCGCTACTCCTTATCCTTTCTCTTTTTCTTGCACTCGGTGGTTGGGGAGGAGGAATGTTCCCGCAGCTCCTGAAGCTCCTGTTTCATCAATGCCAAGCATTTTTTCAGCAGGTGGGCATCGAGGGCTTTCTGGTGTCTGACGTGTGTGGCCTTTTTGAAGGACTGGCAGATGTCGCAGTCGTCAATCTGGTGTTTGAGGCCTAGGCAAAGAACGCAGCAGGGGTGTTCGTCCCTGTGCGGGATCTAGGCACCGCACCTGGAGCACTTCTTCTTTGGTCAACGCGATGGAGAAGACATGCAAAAAAAAAAAAACAGGACCGAAAGAAAAAAAAATAAAGAAAAATACTTAAGAAAATGGTGGGCGACTAGAGCAGTCCGACTTGCCCAGGTCAACGGCAGGAAAGAACTGGAGGGCGGGTGTGGGGACCGCCCCCTATATAGTGTCACACTAACATTCCGTCATGTGACGTCGGGGGTAGTCCCCCGCTATGGATTGCTAGCTAGAAGTTTGCCGTGTGGTCCTGACACCAGGGGGCGCAGTCCTATATGTGAAGATCTACTGCAAGAACCCTCTCGAAGTAAGATCAGCAAGGTCCGAATGCTGTATCACGGACAGTGACAGGGATTAAACAGTGCTGTGCAGTAAGCACTACCCAGGTCGCTGTCTGTGGTACTAGGAGAAAGACAAGGGCTACAGAATTGAGAAGGCTGGCCAATCTGCTCCTGTGGCAGAGAGGAACGAGACATGGAGCAGCTCGGCCAGAATGGTGGTGGAGACCAGGGTTCTAATCCTGGTCTCTGAAATTTTGTTTTTCCCCCGTAATCCAACTCTGACTTGATTATTTTACTCAGAGGGGGTGCAGTGGGGCAGAGACCCCTACTAAAATAAGTGTTTGGACTGGTAGTGGTCATCAGTGTACTTTGCAACTGCTACCAGTGGCACTGCCTTTACGTGCGGCATTTGTTCCTACCACTGTTCTGAACAGCTCTGTATGGACAGCGCTGTTATTGACAGCACTGTTCATACACGCGCTGTTCAGACCTGGTGCCAGGTATCTGAATTCCCAGATATTTCATGGGAGAAGTAGTAGTGACTAGGAAAAGTTTGTATGAAGTTGCTGGGAGAAAAATATGAAGGTGGACTGTCATGATTTGATTTGTCGACCAGTTAATTTTGTGGCTAGAGACAAGCCTGTTTCCAGCAAATAATAACATGAAAGCTGGGATAGCTGCTGTCAGATCTGACAGATAGAGCAAAACATCATCAGCATACAATGATATAGTATGCTCCTCCTCGCCGTCTGGATACCCCTAATCTAAGAGTATTCCAGAATTGCACAGATAAGCGGTTCAATTGAGACAACATAAAGTAGTGGAGAAAGTAGGAAACCCTGCATGGCTCCCCTGTTCAGGGAGCCGGGGGTGGACAGTGAGCTATTAGAAAAAATCTGCACACGTGGACACTGCTATAGGGTACAAATCCAGCTGCAGTTTCAAGGTCCTAAATTAAACTTCTTTAAGGCTTGACACATGAACCCCATGAAACAGGTGACTCAAACGTAGCTGCCATGCCCCTGCAGGTGGGAAAAAGGGCCCAGTCTCCAAGTCCCAGATATGATGGTGTTGGATTCCAAATGTACTCATGCAGGGCTCCACAACCAGCAAAAGTGGGGGAAGGGAGGGTGGCAGCCGCAAGAAAGTGACCAGGACATGGTCTCTAAATCCATGTCTGAGGAAACCCGGATCCTAGGGCAAAGCCCACAGAACACCCTCCTACCCACCCCACCCATCGGCCAGGTCCTGACGTACATTTGTATCTAAGGTTATACCTTGGTCTGATCCCAACATCTGGCCCAATTAAAGATGCCAACAGTGGCTAAGACACCAAACTCAAACTACTACAAGCTGGGGATCGGTGTAGCAAACTCACTGACCATACACTGAGGGATGCCACCTGCCACATATGGGACCACCAGTGGGCCACATGAAGGAACCAGTCCTTAAATAGAAGGAAACACAAAGAGCGCTCTGACAGTGGGCAGTCATGAAGCTGGTATGAAGAGGGCACTTCTTCGCTGAGAGGGTGGTGGACAGTTGGAATGCACTGCTGGAAGAGGTGGTCTCGTTGACAATGGTGGACAGCTTCAAAAAGGGGCGGGTTAGACATAAGAGGAAAGTAAAGGTTATGGGAGGGGTGGATGGAAAGGTTGGAAGTACTGGGGAGGAGGGGCAGGGTCAGTAGCTCAAGCTATGGGCCCTGAAATTAAGAGCAGACTAGATAAGAACTAGTGGCCTTTTTCTGCTGGATAATTCATATGTACGTATGGTGGTATACAACCCCTTGCTGGGAGCGAGTGAGAGGCTTACAGCCAGGCACTGGATCTTAAGCATGGAAGAAAGAAGGTATGCAACAGGCCAATTCCAGTCATGCAAGCACCTTTTCACTGCAGCACACTCTCATCGTCACTACTGGAGCTCAGGATTTATGTCCGGGAAGAACAGCACTAGGGCTCCATGAAGTTTTAGCAGCCTTGCCATTCTTGCTGCTTTAAGCATTCTCCCTTAATCCCTGTGTCTTAGAAACTGAACAATGAAGTGTCTCGGTCTATCTCAGGGCTGGGAATCGGGTTGGGCCATAGGTTCAGGTTGTTTGGGTGTAGGGAAGGTTCGGTGAAACGGTTCGAATTGGGCTTCACTTAAAAAAACTCAGAAAAGCAGCTCGTAATAATTTTTATATTGGCAAGGGCTTAAGAGTCCTTGTTTCACATTTTAAAGAGGCTAATTAGGGGATGGGGGTTTTGATGATTAACAGCTCCCTCTTTTAGCCTAGTCAATCACGCAGGGAGCTTGCTGATGGTGCCGATGGGATGTCCTGCTGAAAGAATGTCATGAAAAAGATCCCACCTTAACCCTACACTGAATTTCAGGCCAAATATAGCCAATTTGGGTTAGGCTGGACCCAGCTTGAAATTGGTCTGTCGAGCCAAATTTGCTGGATTGCACAGCCCTACCTTATCTCTGTCTACAGGTCTGGAGACCGGAGGGGCGGGGTTCTCTCGATCTCCATGTCTCTTCCAGCTGGCCCCAATTTTAGGAATTCCAACAGTCACTCAACACATGAAAGACAGTGGATCACCACTCTCTGTCTTTTCCATTAAACCAAATATTCGAATATTCAAACTCCAGCAAAGTTTCAGGTCTTCAGGCTTGGTTCCATGTCATAATAGCGATTGCTATTATGGCATGTGTATATCGTCAAAAGCATATCGACAATATACAATTCTCGTGGACCCACTTCGAGAACACTTAGTGTTTTTTTGGGGGGCACGTGCCTTGTTGCTTTTAGATTACCACCTCCAGGGGGGTGTATGTCGAGGAGGGGGCAAAACTCAGTCCAGGAAAAAAAAAAATGGCAGCCGCAAGCAGCGGTAAAATATTCTCCCCCGATCTGAACTCAGTGCCTATTGCACCATAGCCAGCCACCCTCACCACCACACCACAGGGCTGGCTCGGCTGCAGCAGGCTCTCCTCCCTACCTAAACCCTCCTTCCTATCCCTCCCCTGCACCTCCCTATCCCTCCCCTTCTGGTCACTCTCCTCACTGTTCCATCACTATCCTTGCAGGGTAGCTCATGATGATAGCACTAAAAATGAGCTACTGTTTTTGCAGTCGCTCATTTTTAATCGCTACCATCACTGGATGCCTTCAGGCTTTGCTCTTGAGTTTAGAGATAGCTGACTTTGCAGCATCGATGTCAAGGGCTAGGTCAGACAGTTTGTTTTCCAGATCGCAAAATCTGTGGTAGGTATCGAAGATGCACGTGGCATGCTCGACTGATTTTTATCCTAGGGAGTTCAGCATGGTCTGAACATGGGTTAGCAATGCCGACATGTTCACAAAGCCCAACCGCATTTCTGCCTGTAGGACTTTTAGAACAGAGGCTAGGAACCCATCTGAGGCAGGCTGAGTCCCTACTGGTTGCTGCTTCCCTATAGCATCGATCAGCGTGGAGGCCTGGGACCATGTGCCAGAAGCAGGCCTATCAGCATGCTCCAGGTTTCCTGATGAGGAATTGAACTGTGTCTGCTTTTTCTGTAGCCTGTTGCTTCTAGACACATTCCCAGAGCTAATCTATGTGGTTAAAACTAAAAACTGCGGCTCAGTGGCCCAGCAATAGCACTGTCACCCACCACACTGGCGACCCAGGATCAAGAGCGAACTCCAGTTTCTTGTGGCTGGCTGGTGGGGGGACAGAGCATCCACTGGACTGCTCTGCTCTCCTGAGGAGGGAGGGAGGGTTGCCAGCTCCACCACTTGATTGCCACCAATAGAGGTCTGGTAGTAGGACGGATATGGGAGCAGCAAGAAAGGGAGGGATCTGCAGGTTTTCTGTGGCACGTGCATGCCCCCACATGCACGTGCCGACATGTGCATCCCAGCTACAGAGAGGGGAGACTATTAAACGAAACAGACGCAGGGACAGGCTTCATGAACCTGGGGCCGCTCCTCTTAGACCTGCACCGCCATCCAACCACCAAATCTGGATTTGGCAGAACAGGGGTTGGGGGACCTCTCCTTCCTGTTTTCACCATGGTGGGGAGCAATCCACAGAGGACTCCCAGTGGCTGGAGGAGGTATGTGATGGATGGAGACAATGGGGACCTGGTTGTCAGCCACTCATCCACCCCATGACAGATAAACACAGATACCAACAGTACAATGCAGAAAGATTTCTGGAGGATAGAAGAATGGTCAAAAAAAGTATAACACTGAAATGAACTCAAGCAAAACCATGGAAATTTGTTTAGGGAAATGGACCAACTGGAAGATACCAGCTCTAATGTTTGGAAATCAGGAGGTGACTCCAGGGAAATTTTTTGTGGACCCAACATGCGGAGGAAATTTCCAGTATAAGGTATTGGGCTTCATAGCCCAATACCTTATATCGTCTGGAACTGACAGGTGCCAAAAATTTAATTTTTTTTTTTTATTACACTTTTTGTTGCCGACAGCCACCCGGTACCTCCGCCTGGTCACGGACCCTCACTTCACCTCCACATCGGACACGCACCCCTTCAATACCCACTGACTCCCCCCCCCCAGGGTGGGGTTATGGCACCCCTCCCACAAAGGTGCTGCAATGATGGGATAGGTCAAAGGGGCCATCCTGGAGGCAACTGAAGCCGAGGGCTGGCATCTTCTGGGGTAGCTGGCGACTAAATTTTCTCCCCAGTTATGCAGGGGCGGGGATGTGCAATGACGACCAGCGTCCGCCCCGCCCCTGAGGCAACTTGTGGTGCCGGCAAACACAGTAGCTCCGCATTACGCTGAACACTGTACCCCCTGGAGAAGGAGAGCAGTCGTCGGATGCTCAAACCTTCTTCCCCCAGCTGGCCCGGGCTCGTTCCTGAACCCAGGTTGCTGGCGTCACAAGTGGAAATCCAACCACTGTGCAGATGGCCAAAAATTTAATTTAAAACATCTTACTTTTTGTTTTGGAAGGGATCGTAACTGGCGCCGGAGCCTCGGCCAGCCGATCCCTTCCAAGCTATAGTGCCCGGCTCATACAGCAACTCTCTGGGGGAATTGGCGTGTGGCCAGGAGAGCATGGGGCGAGCCCCATTCAAGTCTATAGGGGTTATTTTTAAAGTCGGGCTTTTGCCATTTTAAACAGTCTTGGAGAAAATTACAGCAGTTGCGTAACTGGTAGGGTCCTACTGGTTGGCAACTGCTGTGAGGCCTATCTAAGACTGTTTTAATATAAAAATAGCACCTGTGGAAACACAGATAGTTCCTTACCTCCTCTGGCCTGCCAATCTATTCAGAGAGAATTAATAATGAGCTTCACGAAACTGGAGGATCGGCCGCCCGGTTTCAGCACTAGCTACAATCTGAAATAAAAACAAAGATGTTTTAAATAAAATTTCTGGTGCCTGTCAGTCTATGCAGCTATAAGGTATTGGGCTATGAAGCCCAATACCTTATAGCTTTAAGTCGGAACATCACTTTAAAAAAGCCAATACTCGTTCGTATTTTTTGGCCACCTTTAGAAGATCTAGTTTAAGCCAATCAGAAATGCTCTGTTTTTTCTTCACTGTGATTAGAACATTTGTTGGAGTACGGTGTGGTGGTGTGGCACAGTGGATTAGCATTGGCTGGGTCTGAGGACATTGGAAGATGGCCAAGGAGAGCTACAAGGATTATTTCTGGGTCTGAAATAAGTTACGCTGATGCCTTGAGTGGTTGCAGGTGGGAGTGATTCAATTTAAGATGAGAACGGTTGTCTAGAGAAATTTCCTCTGAGATTTGTGTACCAAGCCACAGACTGCATTCCTTTTGCAAAAAGAAGGCAAACTCTGATTATACAATAGCATAAGGGATTCCTGGATTCTGATTAGTCACTGGCCTCCCAGAACAGTGATGTTATCCCAGCACAGCATCACTGTATCAAAGCCCAGCACAGATAACCACATCAAAAGCAAAAAAAAAAAGTAACTGTGCCCCTGCCCGACTTCAGCAGCACACAGTATACAGTACCAAAGTATCGTATATTAAACCCCAGATACGCAGACAGTCTTAAGCAGCACACTAACCAACAAGTAACAAAAATTCTGTGACCATAATTATGTTTTTTTTTAAAACTCCCACCGTGTTGCGAGCCGTATGCTTCCATTGAAGTGCTCACCTAAGAGTGGCTGACGTCTCCCACTATCAGTCTGAGTGGACCACAAAATCCCCTTCAATGGCCACAGTCTCCAGATGAATATTTTACAACTTAAAGCCACATAAACCAACCAGTATAGAGAGAAGATCCCCTCCGATCGCGGGTATCCCATAATCCCTTGCGATCTCGGCTACTGAAACTGCGATATAAACCCTGGCTATTATCTGCTGAAATGTTGATTTCTCCTGGCAAAATTATTATTTCTGAACACAGTACTGGGAGAAACACTAAAAAAACAGACAGCAGGACGAAGTGTAGTGACCAAAAAGAGACCTCAAAATAGGGTAGGGGAATGAGACAGAGAGCCACATGGGAGCGAGCCACAGCAGCACAGATGTCAGTGACAACAGCACCACCTACTGCACAAGCAGTATAATGAACTATTTTATAACAAAATAACCTTCTGCCCTGAAAAATTACCAAAAAACTATTTACAAAAATATATATTTTTTTTTTATGTAAACGAGCTATTGAATAACAGCAATAATGCACTCCTGGGTGTGTGTCGTGTGGGATAACGTCACTTTTCGGGTGTTTGTTTATTTATTTATTAGCTTTTGGTAACCGGGTAAGTACACTAGGCGAAAAACCCTGCCTATTTTCAGGTACGACCCAGGAGACTACAAACTGCAAAATACAGCAATGACAACAGTAAGGTATCACAGCGACAATCAATTGGGACATAATGAGGTTATCTGTCAGGACAACAGTAAGCCAGCATTATAGATCACAGAACTTATACAAGACACGGATAACAGTAAAACAACAATTTAGAGTAAAATGACAGTTACAGCATGATTAGCCGGATCAACACGTTAAACAGCCTTGTTGGGGAGAGAAAACGTATAGGTAAAACAATATACTTAAGTTAAACATTACAGTCAAGGGCATCTACACATCTGGCAACATACACAGAAAGTTAAGCGCAGTTGCAATTACCAAGAGTATATAGGTGGGAAAACAGTGAATGCTTAAAAGTAAGGTGAGATGGGGAGTTCTTAACACGTAGCGGGGAGAGTTCCAGAACCTAGTTGCAAAGTAGGAGAAGGCTTGCTCACCCATTTTCGATGAGCAGGACCTAACAGAGAGCAACGGGAAGGAAGAAGACCTGTGGGAGTGGGAGTGTGAGACAGGGTAAGCATGTCACCCAGAGTAGTGGGGCGAGGGGTTCTAGTCAGTGAGTCAACAAAACAACCTTGGGCATAAGAACGGAGAGCACTGGGAGACAGCCAGTTTAAGGCAGAATAGGGTAGGCATTGATGGGTTAGGTGAGGAGCAGATACGGCGAATCTACAGATACTGTTGTAAGACGTGTCCCACTTGCGAAGAACCCCAGCATTGGCATGAGAGAGTACAGGGAGGGCATATAGTAGTTGTGGGAGAAGAACACCTCTAGCTACAGAGATTCTAGCTGCTGGGGTGAGTGAGTGGCGCACTCTATAGGCCGTACCTATCTTGGCATTGACTGAGCGACAGACTTCATTGACATGAGTAACAAAATCCAGTACCGGGTCTAGGGTAACCACAAGTTATTTGAAAGATAAAGTGTTGGAGACAGCAGTTCCATCACAGGAGTGGACCAGGAGCTTATGTGACTCAGTGGACACTTTTCTAGTGGACCCAAAAAGCATGGCCTGGGTCTTAGCTATGTTTAGTAATTGATAGACGAAAACCAGGATTGTAGGGACTGAAAGTCCTGAGAAAGAGTTAGATTAATGTCCACAATAGACTTGGAGGCAGCGTAAAGCACCAGGTCGTCCACATACATGATTATGCTGCTGAGTGGAGAAAGGATAAGAATGTCACTGAGAGAGAGAAGAGCAGGGGACCAAGGATAGAACCCTGCAGAACCCCATAGGAGATAGATGCAGGGGAGGAGAGAACCTTACAGAAAGAGACAGCCTGAGAACAATTATCAAGGTAGCTTCCAAACCAGGATAGAATAGCGTTGGAGGCACCACGAGACTGCATCTTGGCCAGCAGTAACAGGTGATGTATCATGTCAAATGCTTTAGAGAGGCCTATGAACACAGCTCCAGTTATTAAGCCCTTGTCCATATTACACATTTGACATCGCTGGTAAACTGTGTAAGAGCAGTAGTTGTGCTGTGCCCGGCCCTGAAACCATGTTGTACAGGGGACTGAAGGTTAAAATTGCAAAGGTACTTAAGAGACCTGATGATGAACTGGCTTCTCAAGCAGCTTACTGAGGGTAGGCAGAAGTGAAATGGGGCGGTAGTTAGACCAGATTTTGGTGTCACCTTTCTTAAACACAGGTATAGTTCTGGCCACTTTCCAGACCGCGGGTACTGAGGCAGTGCAGATAGAGAGGCTGAACAGCCTGGTGACAGGCGCCGACAGACATGAGGCAATTTGCCTAAGAATTCCTGGATGAATGCCATTAGGGCCGGTGCTATCACTAGCAGGAATGGCCTTTAATAACTTGGAGGACATACTGGTGTGAGACCAGTGACAGCTCAAGAGAAAAGGGGGCAGTGGACGACAGTGCAGTGGCAGCCTGAGCAGAGAGGGACGTGGTGGGGTGGGGGTTGGAAGTGTTGAGAAGACAGCATTGAAGGCATTCGCAATGGTAAGAGGGTGCTTACAGTGGGTATCATTTATAAACATATAATTTGGGGTCATAGGCTTATTGTTCCCTAGAATCTCCTTAATTTGAAACCAGTAATGTTTAGGGTTAGTGGCGGAGGCACTGAGCAGGTTCCTGTAGTATGTGCTTTTAACCAATCTAGTCTCCTTTTCACAGGTGTTCCATAGGGCCCTGTAGGCCTCGAAATCAGAAAGACGAGTGAAGGACTTCCATGTAGACCAGAGTTTATCTCTTAGTTTCAGAAGCTGGGGACGCTTGAGCCATTTGGTAGCTTTCCCACTTACTCTGCGTGTGGTATAACCGGAATGTGTAGGTTTTGTAAGAAGAGTATGGTAGCGTTGAAATAATTCATTGCTATGTTGATATAATTTGTAATTTAGAGGGGCGACCAGTCCACTCAGTTAAGGTCATGATGGAACGCACCATAGTTAAGCTTAGAGAGGTCGGAAAAAGATAAGACTTTAGAAGGGAAGAATGGAGGGGAGGTGTCTCAGACACAGTAAACCGGGCAGTTATTGCTTATGGTGTCAGGTAGAACACCAGCAGAGGGGAAACACTCCTTCCTATTAGTCAGTATCCAATCAATGAGAGTGTCGCGGGAACCACAACAGGAAATTCTAGTGCGGTCCTGTATGAGCTGAGTGAGGTTGGCCTTGCTAGTCACGGAGGATAGGAGGGAGGAGCTGGGTCCGGCCCAGTCAAGATTAAAATCTCCCAAGCAGATATCATCATTTTTCCCAGTCACGGCCGGCACATGTTCCATAAATTCTTCAAGACCTAGTCTGGAGTTTCTGGGTGGTATATAAACACAAAAAATATGAAGTTTTTTAACACTCCCAAGCAGTAGAAAGGAATGAAGGACCTCACAGTTAGTGAGAGGGGGGTCATGTATAATAGATACGTTGAGATGGGCCTTGTAGTAAAGTGCCAACCCCCCACCTCTTTTAGCATTGGAGCGATCCATCCAAAGTAAGTTATAGCCCTGGAGGTGGAAGAGGGAGTCCTTGATGAAAGTTTTAAGCCAAGTTTCAGACAAGGCAAGGATATCAGGGTTGTTAGCGCATACCCTAGCCTCAAGTTCAGGAAGGTTAGCCATAAGACTCCTAATGTTAAGGTATGCAAAGGTGAGACCAGGTGATTGGGGCAAGCACTGCAAGGGGAGAGACTGGGTGATAGCAGAAGCAATGGTAGGACCAGGATTGGGCTCTACGTCTCCAGCAAGGGTAAGGGACAGTGTAACTATCCATACTGAAGCAGTCACAAATGCCTGAGAAGTACACCCAGGGGAGCAAGAGAACCTACACTGGATAAATCTAATTAAAACTCCAATGTACTTACAATTAAGCCCAGATTGAGGTACAGGGTTAGTAGGGGAGTAAGACAGAAGGTTGGAGAAGCTGAAATTGTCCAGAGAGTACACAGAGCAAGAAGAGGGTAACTCATCAGGACCAGTGAAAACAGTTAGCAAAAACAGCGTAAATATTAAAGGCAATGGGGGAATAAAGCCCTATAATCCATGATGGCGGAGTTGTTTGAGTAAGGGGTACTTAGGGAGGAGAGATGAGGACTTGAGGTAGGAGAGGAAGATGAGAGGATAACTAAAAAAAAACACACTTAGTCTGTGGCCTCATCCTTCAACCACCTGAGGCGTGACGGTATCCTAGCATGACACACCCTGTTGTGCATTATTGGTTAAATATATTATGAGAACCCAGGAAGTGTGGGAAAAACCTAGGTTCTGGACGAGAAAGTATAAAAAATACATTTTTGCATGTTATTTAACATGAAGTGCGTGTTGTTCTAAAAGTTGTTTTTTGTTAAAATGCATTGTAGGTTTTATAACTGCCAAGATTTGTACCAGTGTAGTTCTATTTATATAACCTGTCAGTTTCACTTTTGTAACCTGACTGATATAATTGTTTGTAATTTATGTCAACTAGTCCTCGTGACCAGTTGTAATTGTGTGTTTTAAATCAAATCAAATAATAAAAAAAAAAAACTATATGGCAAAAAAATTAAAAGCTGTTAGGCAAAGGGGTCAGATGGAAGTGGATTCCTCAGTCGGGCCGAAGAGATAGAAAGGCACCCCCCATGCTTGCCTTCTCCACAGCACCACAGCAGCAGTCCATGTTAGGGGCACTAGAGCTGATGCTAAGAGTTTAAGGGTCCTTAACAGAGGTCAAAGATGCTGGTAAACCCTCCACCTCTAGAGACAAGTCCCCCCGGCCCATGGTGCCTGCTGAAAGATGCAGGAAAAAGTCGACAGTCACACTTTAACACATGCTACTAATGCAGTTGGGAGAGGAAAAGCACAAAGTAGAGAGAGAGGGAGAAAATGAGAGAGACTATAAAGGGGATGAGGTGGGGGAAGGGAAGGGTCTCTTGACTTAGATAAACTATTCTTGATCCCTGTTAATATTCCCCCACACTGCAGGGAAGGTTCAACCTAGGGCCGTAACACAATACCAAATGAAAATACTTTCTGAACAGAAAAACATGCTGATTTTTGGAATTCTCTATAAGCAAAAAAATAAATAATAGTTTAAACAAAACCCAAACATTGCTAAAGAAGTGGACTCAGGAAGTTGGACATCTTTTTTTTTTTTAAATGTGTCTGACCCTTCCCCCCAACCATCCCCCCTGGTGAACAGCTACCTTTCCTAACAGCAGGCCATGGTCCCCATTATGTGCAACGAAAATGAAATTGTCCACAAATAGAAACCTCATTAGTCATTCCTGATGGGAATGTTATCTGAAGGGAACATACAGCCCCAGTGAAGTTCCATTCCTAAGGGAGGAAGCAGCCAAACGAGTCTGTTTCGTGGCATCAGGGAAAGGTCAACATACAGTCTTTAGGCAGTCCTGTGCAACAATTTGTTTTAATCTTGCCTTTTAAATATATCTACATGGGTAATGCTCATGTAACATCCGTCCCATGCTATTTCCAGTCCCTAATAATCCCCACCACCACCACAAAGAGATACGTTCTGATTAGGGGTGACCTTGTGACTGGCAGTGTATACACAAGTGCAGGGGTTCAGCTAATTTTTTGTTCAGGTCAAATAAATTCCATGGATCCAAATGTGGATGTCATTCCTGTTTGGGGACACTGAAGTACTTCCCTGGTACTAAATTTTTCAAAATTTCAAAAATAAACTTAGGAGATGATGGAAGGTTTGATACCTTGTATTGGACCAGCAAGTGTCTTGTACAAAGATGGAATTATACACAAGCTTTCAGGGCCTCACAGGTCCCTTCTTCACCTGAGGCCCTGAAAGCTTGTGTATAATTCCATCTTTGTACAAGACACTTGCTGGTCCAATAAAAAGGTATCAACCCTTCCATCATCTCCTGTTTTCCAAGGACCAATATGGCTGGAATCTCTTTTTACAAAAAATAAACTCAAAATTGTCATTTGTTAGAAAGTAATGCACTAGTCAAAATGTAAATGTCAAGGGAAAAATCAACTTTTGACTTCCATGCTTTCAAAACATCAGTTCTGGGATACACACTTAATGAAAAATAGGGAAAGGGTTGATTCGGTCCAGAGGACAATCACCAAGGTGATTCAGGAGCAGTAGGGTAGGTCCTGTGAGGAAAGGCTAAGATGTACTCACTAGAAACCAGGAATTGGGGGTCACAACGGAAACATTTACATTTCAACAGGGAATAAGCAAAACGGACAGCAGTGTACTAGTCATCTTCAGTGCAAACACACACAAACTAGAGGTAATGCAAAGAAGCTGGTAGGGGGGTGGGTTTAAAGGAAAACTACACCCAAAACCTTGAAAAAATATATGTTGTGCAGAGTGTTTTAATTTGTATGTGAAGTTCTAGTGTTTCCTTCCCTCTGACTGGTATTAGGATTTTTTTACAAATTAGCCTGCTAGCTTTATGCTAGTTTTATGACCCCTGGGGATCTCCATACCTGATAGCGTAATTGTATTTCTGGTTCCCACAGTGCATTTTGTCTCATGTGACTGTGATGTAAGAGAGACCCAACATTCAGCACACGCATGCCAAACAAACTAAATATCTTGGAAGCTTTACAAGCTGCACAAAAATTACCAGTAGCAAAGTTTTTCAGGACAGTAAAACCTTTAGGCATACCTCTCAACCTTTTGCCTCATAAATCAGGGACAATGCTTAAAAAAATCAGGGACAAAGGCCCCAAATCAGGGACACATTTTTAAAATTGGTGATATCCACTCAGGAAGCTAGCAGAATATGGGACTCAGTGTATGATACATTTTCTGAAGAATAAGAAGTCTGCAGCTTTATTGTTTGACATAATTTTATTCTTACAATCATCACTGTTTAGTAAGGGGAACACAGATTTTAGGAGGGACAGAGTAAAAATTTGAGGTGAAAACAGGGACATCACTGAAAATCAGGGACACTTGAGAGGTATGCCTTTAGGATGAGGGTGGTCGCCAAGCTGAATTCTACAGATTTTAAAATATAGCCATCTCTGTTGTTGTGAACTGATTGTAATGCAATGCTTTCTGCTGAATTTGTGGGCTCTGCTACATCACCATCACATGAAACAAGGTGCATTCTAGGACAAAGAAATACAATAAACCTATTTGATATGGTGATCTCCAGGGGTCGTAAAACTACCCTTAAGCTAGCAGGATAATTTAAGAAAAACTCCTAATACCAGTTAGAGGGAAGGAAACACTAGAACTTCACATACAAATTAAAACACTCTGCACAACATATATTTTTTCAAGTTTTGGGTGTAGTTTTCCTTTAAGAAGGGCTCCAGGAAGCCTCCTCCCTCTCACTGCCCCCATCCAAAATTGGTAACCAGGAAAGGCACACTGAGCCAAGGCCTGTTTGCAGGTGTAAGCCAAGGGAAGGACTCTAGAAGAAAACAGTGAGTGCAGGACAGTCACATATCTTGGCACAGAATAAAGTGCAGGCAAGTTACAGTAACAAATGCCACAGAGCTACAAAACTTTTGTAACCCCTAGGTGGCGCTATCCCATGGGCTACTACCCCTGCTTGCTTGGCTAGTAGCAGGCTAAGGGGCCTGAGTTCTGAAACAGGTGCCTCCACCCGGAGGTCAGGGTTGGTAGTGGTCAAGCTAACCTGGGCACAGCCCTCCGGGACACTGTAACTCCCCTCTAGTGGCCTGAACACTGTACAATAATAATTTTCACAATACCCCTGGTACACCACACAAGTACCCACACTGTTCGCACTTACCCCCAGGGCTGGTTCCTGTGGCTCAACCCTGGGGACCCCCTGTAAAACAAGGTTAAGCACAGCAAATAGCAACAGTACAGTACTTTGAGCACAAACTGGAACCACAGTCAGATTACATGCAGAAAAAGTTAGATCTGATTTATTCAGGGGATTTGAACAAGGGAGGAGCAAAATCAAGTTAATTAGCTTAAAGGTTATATCAATCAAGCAGTTATGCATGCGCTTTGAGTCCCCTCACACAGTCTACCTCTCGGTACCCAGGTAGAGAAGAGATGGGCTAGCCAGGATAGTTGCCCGGGGTTGCAGCTGGTTGGGGCCCTGTGATGGAAAACACAACATGCACGGTATACAATATTTGTAATCTGGAGCCAGAGGGCTCAGTTTGTAAAGGAAACGAAACAAGACAATCAGATGACACCCTCAGATTAAGCTGCTGTTGTAGGAAGCTACCCTGGTATTTACTCACGATACCCAAGACTGGACACAGGCTGGACGAAAATCGAGACTGCAGGTGGTTGATCTGGAATGCCAGGAGAAGCAGGGCCCACACAAGTCACAGAGGCATCGTTCCTGTTCAAGCGTGGAGCAGGGGACTGATCCCCAGGCAGGTCTTTCGTCGATGGCGTCTCTGTGCAGTGGGTAGTCTGGCTGGGCCAGTCTGGCAAAGCCCAGACCGCATGGAGACAAGTTCGGAAGCAGTCCGTGTTGGGCTGGATACAGCTTCCAGCAAGCAGAACACAGTTCACACAGTGGGGAACTAACTCACAACCCGCTAGCAGCTCATAGCACATTTACATGTACGGGAATTCTACTGTACCAGGAAAAGTGCTCCCCGGGTACAATCGCAAAGTCTGTGCACATACCGGGAGCTTAGGGGTAGCTGGAACTCCTGACAGGCTGATCGCATTCAGCAAAAATATTCGGTCTTCTTCAGGTTGAGCCTGGCCCATTTCAGTAGCTTACTTTAGTCACACAAACTTGGATTTAGTCCAAAATAATTATGTTCTCTCCCTCTCAGGAGCAATAGGCAGACATGGAGGCCAAACAGCCTTTTCATAGTTCTCCCATGTGAATCCACTCAGGATTGCTCTCAGAATCACTTCAGCTCCTTCTTGCTCATCTTCCAGCTTAGTTCTAACAGAAAACTGCAAGCAGCCTGGGACTTCCCCAAGATCCAAAAGGTTTGTTTGGCTGATTTGACTGTCAGTCAAAGCAAGAGCTCCCCTTCAGCTGCAAAAAAGGCGCAAAAACTCAAACCACAGTTCCTATAGATTTTGAATTTAGACAGCTCCTGTAGTCCGGCTACATTTTAGGTCCCACCAGAACTGACTGGTCCAATTTGCAGTCCAGGACCAAAATAGTGGAGACAAACAAAACAGTCCTTTTTCTTACAAAGAAAGCAGGTTAGACAAACTACATTATCATTCTAAATGGTTTTCAGCAAATAGTTACATCTTTCAACAGAGCTCCATCTCAGATTACGTATGCTGCAATCAAGCAACTCTTAAAAAGACGGTGCACAGAGGCTACACAAGCTCTGGTAACCACATTTAAACTGCTAAAATGCAGGACACCAGCCTGGCAGTGAGCATGTAGGCAAGCTCAAGGAAGACTTTTTGGGAACCCCCATTTGTAGGAGGTTACATTTCTGCCAGACTTAGTACAAAGTAAATTGCACTTACAGTACAATACAATACAATATGACACACCTAAACAGGTACAAAAGCTGAGGGTTGAGGCACTGGACACCACACCTCGTGCCACGCTAGCGACCTGGGTTCGGGAACGGGCCTGGGCTGTCAGCGGTCAGCAGGGGAGGAACAGGATTGAGCATCCGGAGGACTGCTCTCCTATCCCTGGGGAGGGAACGGGGTATCCACCGCTCTACAGTGGCCCCCGGTGAAGATCGGGTGCCCTGCAGGGGTAGTGCACTTGAGGGTGGAGTGCGGAAGACATTGGCATGTAGTGCTTCTGACGTCATTGCATGTCCGCACTCCAATGGGGCACTATATGGAGGAAAAAAGCTGGGCGCAACCGAGCAGCTTGATGGCCGCGCTTGGCACCACCTGGGAGGTCTGTCGTGGAATTGTACTGGGGATCTGGTCCCGGCCCAGCACGGGATGGCATATGGCGCCTCCTGGCAGGTACGGGAGCAGCCGCACCAGACCCCATCATGCAAGTGAGCCTGCTGACTTCCCAGGCGGTGGAAGACCTGCTGGTTGGGCTGCAGAAAGGAGGAAAAATAAAGTACTGTAGTGATAAAAAAAAAACAGGTACAAAACTGCAGCATCAAAATACAAAGCTTCTTAACTGGAGGTTACCTCATTTTATTTTGTTTCCTTTTTGAAAGTGAAAATTTCCTCCCCCTTTTATTCTATAAGCTTTACTCTGAAAACATCCAACAGTGAGGTAACTGAAGCTTGCACTGACGCTCGGTACGATTTATCACACCACAAAAGGAGGCTGTTCACAGATCACGCTGCCTGGCTAGCTAGGTTGGACTGGGAACAACACAGGAACAACCAGTTTATGGATATCAGCTCACCAGAGCAGCAGTCGGCTGCAGGAACATGCCCAAGAGACAAAAAAGACTGCAGTCACAGTAAGGTCCGTGTGTGTGTGTGTGTGTGTGTGTGTGTGTGTGTGTGTGTGTGTGTCGGGGGTGTCTGTAAAATGCAAAGGCTGCAGTTGCAATAGGAGAGGAATAGTATTTTTTTTAGCATTTTCTCTGCTGCTACCTTCCACTCAGTCCTTGGGCCCTGGGACGTACCCAATTTGGGCCTGGGGGAATACCCAGTGCCACCCCCCCTTCCTAATCCTCGACTATCCCCACCATCTTTCTCTGGTGGAGGTCCACGGTATGGGGTCTGAAGGTGTTGCAAGTCATCATCACTGTGGTAGCAGCGTTTCTTCCCTGTTTTTTTTGCTCTGTATCCCTCCCACTTCCCTGTGACATGGGCCGTAAGCAACTATTTACCTATGCATGCACACAGCGTTCGGCAGGGAGAGCGAGCTCCCTGGCTGTCCCGCAAGGGTCACAGGAATCTGCATCAACTCTCCCCAGCCAAGATACACTACCAAGTGGCAGTTATCTCAGCGCCATGGCCTGCTCCCCATGCAGCTTGTAGAGTCCACTTCTGAACCCCCATAGCCTGCAAGACAGCACAACACACAGCTGCTAGGCCACTGGGTGGCCCAAAATGTAAATATTTTTGTAAGTGTTTTTCATTTTTTTTTTTGGTCATGGTGTTTTTTGCCCTCTGGTCACCACATTCACCTGACATTCAGGCCCTCAGGCCCTGCCTCTGACTTCCCAGCCCTGTAATTCACTTGTACCAGGGTGGATCTACAAGGAGCAGGGCCAGACAGTAGCAGTGGCTAACATACAGGCAGATGGGGACATGGATTTTGGCATTTTCTCCACAATCCCTTGAGTCCCACCCACCTTTCACGGACAGTGGGCAGTGCCTTGTCAGGCCTCACACACACACACTGAATGCCCCTATGGAGGAGACAAGTTCTCTGGCCCACTGCAGGGGTTGCTGCGCCAGCATCGTCTCTCCCCAGTTAGGAATGCTGCTGAGCAGCAGTGCTACCCCAGCCCCCTGGGCTGCCTGAACCAGCTCCCAGTTCCAGTCCTAAACCTGGGGTGACAGTACAGAAGCACAATGTGCTACCCCCTGGGCCATCAGACAGCCATCTTGTAAGTCCATTTTTAAATGACAAATGGGATAGCAAAGTCAAATAAAACTGAAACGAACTAAGGGGGGGGAAGAGAGACAGGCAGGCAGAGAAAGAAAGACAGGCAGAGAGAGAGAGAGAGAGAAAAACGCAGCGAAAGAGAGAGAGAGAGAGAGAGAGAAAGGCAGAGAAAGAAACAGAGAGAGAGAGAAAGAAAGACAGGCAGAGAGATGGAGACAGGCAGAGAGACCCAGACAGAAACAGAGACAGAGACAGGCAGAGAATGAGAGCGAGAGAGAGAGAGAGAGAGAGAGGCAGTAGGGGGAAGAAGCAGAGAGAGGGAAGGGGCAGAGACAGCCAGGTGGTGGGGGGAAGAGAGAAACAGGCAGAGAGAGAGAGAGAGAGAGACAGAGAAAGAAACAGAGAGAGAGAAAGAGAAAGAAAGAAAGAAAGAAAGACAGGCAGAGAGATGGAGACAGGCAGAGAGACCCAGACAGAAACAGAGACAGGCAGAGAATGAGGGAGAGAGAGAGAGAGAGGCAGTAAGGGGAAGAAGCAGAGAGAGGGAGGGGCAGAGACAGCCAGGTGGTGGGGGAGAGAGAAACAGGCAGAGAGAGAGACACAGAGAGAGAGAGAGAGAGAGAGAGAGGGAGAGAAAGATGGGAGAGTAGAGAGGCACAGAGAGTGGCAGAGAGAGAGAGAGAGAGAGAGGAGAGGGGGAGAGAGAGAGAGAGGTAAGAAGTGGAAATAGGAGAGGAAAAGGAAGAGAGAGGGAAATAAGGGAGAGTCACTAAAAGTCTGTACTATGTCAGGGAGGGACAGACAAATCACTTGGCCAGGTGTGCTTAGAGGTTTCCACCTCTGATGTGTTCCCCGCACTTCACTGCTAAAGCCCATGGGATCAGATGATGCCACTTTCAATAAAACAATGGCAACTGAGACAACTTCTGAAACTACTGGATGTAGCAGCTGCCTGCATGGCAGAGGGTGAACTCCATGGGCCTGTGGAATGGAAGAGAGGGATGAAAGAAAGGAAAAGATGGGAAGAAATTGGGGGAAAGACAGGGTGACTGACAAAAAGAGAGTAGAGGGAGAGGAAATGGGCAGGGCTGAGAGAAAGATAAATAGTGAAACTGAAAAAAGGGGAGGAAGACAGGTAGTCAGAGAGGATACAGAAAAAGAGAGGGAGATGAAGGCACGTGGAGCAAGACAGAGGAAGAAGGAGAGAACCAGAAAGAGAGGAACCCTTTCTCTCTTCCACCTTTCCCTGTCTCGCCTTTCATATCACTGGACTTCAACTCTCTTTCCCTCTCCCTACTCTTCTGCTCTGTCTTCTCCTCCTCATATGGAAAAGGGGAAGGCAGAGCCAAGTTATCCACCACAACTCTCCTCCTCTTCCCTGATATACCATACAAATATTTGCAGATTTCCTTCTCTGCTAGTCCACTGGGTCTGTCTGTCTTCCATACTGCATGTGCCTGGATGCCAACATAACAAGCTCAGAATGATGCCCTCCCCCCAAAAAAAAAAAAAACACACACACATACTGAATGCCCCTATGGAGGAGACAAGCTCTTTGGTCCACTGCAGGGGTTGCCTTGCCAGCATCCGTCTCTCCCCAGCTGGAAGCATTGCTGAGCAGCAGTGCTACCCCAGCCCCCTGGGCTACCCGAACCAGCTCTCAGGTCCAGTCCTAAACCTGGGGTAACAGTATGGAACGCAATGTGCTACCCCCTGGGCAATCAGGCAGCCATCTTGTAAGTCCATTTTTAAATGAGAAATGGGATAGCAAAGTCAAACAAAACTGAAACGAATGAAGAGAGAGAGACAGGCAGGCAGTGAAAGGCAGATAGAGAGGCAGAGAAAGAGACAGACAGGCAGAGAAAGACAGAGACAGAAAGAGAGACAGACAGGGAAAGAGACAGGCAGAGAGAGAAACAGAAAGAGAGAGACATGCAGAGAATGAGAGAGAGAGAGACAAACACAGATGTAACCCCTAGATGGCGCTATCCCAGGGGCTACTACCCCTGCCTGATTTGCCACTAACAGGTTGAGGGGCCTGGATCCAATGGCGGGTGCCTCCACCCAGAGGTCAGGGTTTGCAATAGTTAAACTTACTTGGTCACAGCCCTCTGGGACACTGCAACCCCCCTTTCTTCCCACTAGTGGCCCACACAATATATCAGAATTACCTTCACAGTATACACTTACCCCAGGGCTGGTTCAGGCACTGGGACCTCCTGTAAAATAAGATACAGTGCAACAATCACAGTACAATACTTTAACATAGACAAATACCTCAGGCAGTATAACTTTGCTGAAACAAGCAGCTCTGATTTATTTAGGGGGATATAACAAGGACAGGGGGAAATCAGGTTAATTAGCTTATCACTTTACTATCTACCTATGGCTCTGTGCACAGGCCTATCCCTACCAGTTACTGTCCCTGAGTACCCAAGCCCTAGTGGCTAGTCCAAACCGTGGCAGCTGGTAGGGGCCCTTTCACACAGTGAAAAGAAAAATTAGTTTAAACAGTCAGCAGTACAGTGATTCCATTTGGATTTAATGTGGCAATTCAACAGGGAGCAACCCTGAATTAGTACTCACGACCTCCAAACAAGATAGGGTCCTTCAACGTCAGCAGGGCTACTCTTGAGCTCCACGAGACTCTTCACACATTTATATGGTAAACAGTCACAGGCAAAGTCCTTTAATGGCAGAGATTCACTTGAGCTGCACAAGCCTCCTCACACATTTATATGGTAAAAGAAAGTACTATACCAGGCAGGCTGCTTCTCTATCCCGATCGCAATTACTGCACAATACCGGAGAACACACAGCAGATTCAGTTCCTGACAGACCGAGTGCAATTCAACAATTTCTCCAGTCTTCTACAGGGTGAGCCTGGTTTCTACTCTTCAGAGATCCTTTGATTCTCTTCACAGGACGGATTCAGTCCTAACAAGCAGTTACACAAGCTGCAGACCGAACTCTGGGCCTTACACATGTTTTTGACTAAAACTGTGCACTGAAGGACACAGGGTTCTTTTCCCTTCACTGCCAGAGCTAAACTGAAACTCCAACAGACAAAACCGGGCACTTCCTTTGAGTTCCTCCCAGTTCTTGACTGGATTGGCTGTCACTCACAATAGACTGCTGCTGTTGGTCCAAAAGGCGGCAGTCTAAACTACATCTCCCAGAGTCACTGCCCATACAATCCTCTTGTGGCTGGCTCAGATTATGAGTCAAGTTCTGATTCGTCAAGGCACCATTTTAGAGCTAGCTTACCCCACACTGATTGGTCCAGTTCAGCAGTTCAAAACCAGAATGGGGAACTAGGCAGACACAGTTCTGACTGCAAAGAAAGCAGGTTAGACAAACTGTAATTTCATTATTACTCTAAATGATTTCTGGCAAACAGTTACATCTTTTAGATAGGTTCCCTTGCACTCCTAGTGACTGCAAAATGGAGTGAATTGGCAGCAGCTCGAGTGGTACTCAAACAGAGAAGCACACAGTCCCCCATACAAACTAATTATGTCTGCAAGCAGACAGCTCTTAAAGAGACAGTACCAGAGGCTCTAAAAACACTCACTGATAAATGGCTTAAACGCCAAACATCATTCAGGCTTGGAGCATTCAAGCAAGCTCCTGGAAGTCTTTTGGGAACCCCCATTTGCAGGGGGGTTACACAGAGAGGCAGAGAAAGTGAAGGGCAGAGAGAGAGAAAAAGAGAGAGACAAGCAGAGAGAGACAGAGAAACAGGCTGAGAGAGAGAGCGAGTGAGGGAGAAGCAGAGAGAGGTAGACAAAGAGAGGCACAGAGAGTGGCAGAGAGAGATGGGCAGAGGGGGCAAGAGAGAGGAAGAAGAAGAGAGAGGGAAATAAGGGAGAGTCACTAAGAGTCTGTACCATGTCAGGGAGGGACAGACAAATCACTTGGCCAGGTGTGCTTAGAGGTTTCCACCTCTGATGTGTTCCCCGCACTTCGCTGCTAAAGCCCATGGGATCAGATGATGCCACTTTCAATAAAACAATGGCAACTGAGACAACTTCTGAAACTACTGGATGTAGCAGGCAGAGGGTGAACTCCATGGGCCTGTGGAATGGAAGAGAGGGATGAAAGAAAGGAAAAGATGGGGAAAAAATTGGGGGAAAGACAGGGTGACTGACAAAAAGAGAGGAGAGGGAAAGAAAGGAGAGGAAAGGGGCAGGGCCAAGAGAAAGATAGATAGTGAAATTGAAAAAGGGGAGAAAGACAGGTAGCCAGAAAGGATACAGAAAAAAAGAGGGAGATGAAGCCACATGGAGCAAGACAGAGGAAGAAGGAGAGAACCAGAAAGAGAGGAACCCTTTCTCTCTTCCACCTTTCCCTGTCATATCATTGGACTTCAACTCTCTTTCCCTCTCCCTACTCTTCTGCTCTGTCTTCTCTTCCCCTTAAGGAAAAAAGGAAGGTGGAGCCAAGTTATTTACTACAACTCTCCTTCTCTTCCCTGATAACCATACAAATATTTGCAGATTTCCTTCTCTGCTAGCCCCCTGGGTCTGTTTGTCTTCCATATTGCATTTCCCTAATTGATTCCAACATAACAAGCTCAGAATGATGCACCCCCACCACACACACACACACACACACACACACACACACACACACACACACAAACAACCTACCCCAACCCCCATGACCAGGTCTCCATGTGGTCTAGTGGTATCCAGGGCGCAAAGCCAACAATGTGCTAATGCCAGGCTGCTAATGGCCTTGACATTAACCCCAATCGCTGCGTCCCAGTCATTCAAGTCATTTCAACCATTAGAAATCCTATGTTACTAACATTAACAACCACAGCACTAATAAACCCTTACATTTGCAAGGAATTACAATTATCATGACCTTGCCACCCCAGCTGCTGAGAGTAATATTATCTGAGTATCGATTTCTATCGCTTTCATTTGTTCTGATAAATAGCTCTTTTCGAGAGGAAAGGGGAGAGGATTATTGGTCTGACAAGCCGAGGAGAAAAATGAAGCAGCTATAGCCGTCTCTGGGGAATGAGTGCTTCCACTTGGATGAAACTTGCTGCTGTGTTCCACTTAACGCCGTGACTGTGTACCAGTCCTATTATGGAGAGAGTGAGGGAGGGGGAGACACAGGGGAATGTTTAGGAGGGGGGAGTAAGGGAGGCCAGTTTAAAAAGAGACTTTTCCCAGACTTTAGTTTTTTGCCATCAGAGGGGCTCTGTGCCGGCTCTGCTGTACAAAACAGCATGTAGCCAGATGACATGAGGGAACCAGTGTTCATGTCCTGAGCCCAGAATGTAAAGAGTGGACTGGCAGAGGAGTGAGGAGTACTTGCAAAGATGCTTGTCTCCTATTGGGAGAAAAGGGCGTAGATCCCACCGCCTAACTTCCTTGTGGGGTTTCAGGGGCCCATGCTGTCAGCGCCAGATGGGGCACAGAGGGAGGGAAGGAAGTTAGTCAAGCACCTGCACATGAGGACGACATCATAGTGCACCCTTCTGATGTGGCTGCGAGAGGGGTAAAAATGGAGGAAAACCAGTGGACAGATTTTAGGTGGGCAGTTGAAAGCCAACCCACCACATCCCAACAGGCCGGTCCTCCAACTTCTCTGCCTCCAGCCATTGTTGCCCGTCTGTGCTGGACTTGGTCCCCCTACCTAGCAAGCAGGGGCGCTAGTCAGGTCTCGCCACAGTGTGCAAGCTGCAGATGTTCTGAATGAGCAGCAGTCGCGCAGGGGAGTGAGAAGAACGTGAAAAAGGCAGTTAGCAGGAATATAAAAGGTGCTACACAGAACCAAAATTCCTTTCCATATCAAGTGGGCAGGAATAGTAAGGATCTTCTCAACTACACTGTGACATTTCTACCATCAGGCTGTCACTCATTACGTTGGACATCCCTCTTTCTACCACTGGGTAAGTCAAGAATTCCAGTAGGTAATACGGAAAGGCAGTAGGTGCCAATGCCTAAAGCACTGAACTATGTAACATGAGAACAAAGGTTCAAATCCTACCACTGCCACCGAATCACTGCAATCAAGTCATGTGACCTTCCTGCACTTCAGTCCCTGCTGGCTGTAAAACTAGATAAGAGCAGCTCTGCTCCCCCCAACCCCACTACAATGAGATGCTGCACACAAGTAACAAACAAGCTGACTATCACCCATGGCACAGTGTCAGATAATGCTAAATCAATGCATGCCCCCACGAAGTGCTAAAGCACAAGGCGTTTACACCCCTGGGAGGTGCATTAATATCATAGCACTGCACACCGTAGTCAGTTACTGCACTTATAAAATGTCTCGCAGATGTTTAGCAGACAAGCTTTTTGGCTATAATAAGGAGATCATTAACAGGACCATGCATTCGTGTGAAATCAATGCAAGGACATGTGATCGGTCTTGGCCAATCAGCTTTATTTTTCTATGCCATGTAATAAGTTACTAATTTTTATAAATATTTAAAACAGTGGCTTTGAGTAACCATTTGCCTACATAGAACTGGAATGGAGTGGCACAAATGTAAGTAACTGTAAATGTGAACTGCTTGTTTTTCTTAATGATTGTAATGCTGCTGTGTTCATGTCAAGAATGAACTTTGACCATCTAGCATGGCTACACTTTGCAAAAATATAAGCCAAAATTGAAACTAAAATAAAACATTTCAAATGGGCTATCCTGGGGAAGTTGGGGAGGGTAGTCATAGATGGATCAGATAGGGTCTACGGTGACAATACAGACAGTGGAAAATGGGCAGGCAGAGTGGGCCAAGAGGTCTTTATCTGCCGATAATTCTGTGTTTCAAAATTGCAGAAATAAAATACATGCTGTGTATTATAAAAAACAAATAAAAAAAAAAAGTTAAATCCAAAAGAAAGAATGAATCCTGAGCTGTTTCAATCATGTTTTCTTGCAAAGACCACATGAGGAGGCAGTTCATAATATCCTGTCTTCTGATTTTCCCTGAGTAACAAATCCCCAAATCTTGCTTTGGGCTCCAATAACTGCACACTGGACCCCCCCCAAAAAAAAACTGTGGAGTTCCTAGAGCAGAGTGCCCCTCAAGAAGCTTCCAATGTCCAGCTGACCTGAAGTCATTCTGGCTTTGTCTTTTTCTGCAGGTGTTATCCCCCATGGCTGTCCCACCATGGGAGCTGCAACCTGTGACCCTCCCACCCTGAGAACCACGGCACAGCACCAGTGTGTGCCTCGGGGCTGCAGAGTGCTGATGACACATATTTTGATGGTCAGGGTGTAATTTTCCCTCCTTTTATTCCCCTCCCTCTCTCCTCCTGCTGGTCACTCATTCTGCCCACGGGTCTGCAGGGACCTGCTGGAGGCAGGGATACCTCTTTGGCCCACTACTGGTGTCACAGTGGGAGCAGAAGGACAGCATCCGTTTCCAACCGGCCAGAAAGTGCTGCTGTCGGCAGCACCCTTTGACCATTTACTGCCACACTGTGGGGATCCCAGATCCAAACAACGCCCCTGTTGGCTGCTCTCTGCTAGATAGATTTCCTCTTTTTGTTGGTGCCTGTTTCATTAATTTGGATAGGTGAATTATTTATGGCTACCCACTGTTCACCTATTAGCTACCAACTGTACAGACTTGTTCACTGTTCTTTTGCTAGCCACCAATTGTAACTGGACACTAATTTCGACCCACATTGTGTTGTTGCTCTTTTTTTTTTTTTTTTTTTGTGCCCCCTCCTCCGCGCCAGATTTTTTCCGCCCGGTCCAGGATCCCCCTGCTGCGGCATCCCCCTAGAGCCGCACTCCCAGTACCCCTGGCTTGGCCCCTAAGGGCATGGGACGTGGCACCCCGGCCCTTAGGGTGCTACCAATCATGGGCTAGGCTGGGAGCCGTGTCATTGGGGAGCCCATTGCAGCCCGAGGGACGGGCATCATAGAGGCGTCGGAGGTGAGCGGAGTTTTTCCCCCTTTAGGGGGGCCGGAGCATGCAATGACGCCAGCGTCTGCCCCGCCCCCATCTGATGTCAGATCCCGAGTGCTTGGGGTTCTCCCGGTCTCCACCAGGAGTCCACTGTGCACCGGCGATTCACCACACCCTCCCCCCGGATAAGGAGAGCAGTCGTGAGACGCTCAATCCTTATTCCCCCGGCCAGCCCTCCGGCGAACTGAGTCCATTCCCAAACCTGGGTCGCCGGCGTAGCAAGCGGAAATCCAACCGCTGCGCCGGTGGTCCGGCATTGTGTTGTTGCTCTGTTTGCTTCTTCTTGTCCCTACATCTCCAGCTTACCTGTTTGCTGAGTACTTGCAAGTCTGCAATTTGCACAGCTCTACCCACTGAACAGCCTGTTCCTACCTTTTGCCTAATGTTAAAATATGCCTGTTCACCGACTGTGTCACTCTCCACTGCTTAGCTACTGCTTGTACAGGCATCCCACCATTACCTGTACATTCACAGCCTCTCTTTACATGCTTGTACCCTCTTGTACTTTACTGTACTGTATATTATTGTTGCCATTAACTGACGTGGAGCCTTTGAAAATGAGTCCACGACTCAAAAGGGTTGTAATTCCGATTTTCTCAAATAAATAAATAAAAACATGTCCCCGTCGCAACATGGCTTTAGAGCCAAACATGGGACTGATACTGCCTTAACTAAGTTCTCTACTGATGTACTTAGAGAAATTGACTCTGGATCCAACATAGGTGCGGTTTTCATAGATCTTTCCAAGGCCTTCGACCTGGTGAATCACAGACTTCTACTCCACAAACTCCTCCATATAGACCTGGACACCCATACCCTCAAATGAGTGGAAAGCTACCTTTCTGGTTGCACACAGATGGTCAGGTGGCAGGACAAACTCTCCAAACCACAGTCCCTAAAGGAGGGTGTACCCCAATGGTCGATACTAGGACCCCTATTGTTCTCACTGTTTGTAAATGAACTGCACAACCACTGTGGGAACAGCAATGCAATCCAATATGCGGAAGATGCTGTTATTTACAAAGCCTCAGACAACCTGGACGACCTAGGCCCATCCCTCCAAAAGGATATCCTCATCATGAAGGAATGGCTCACCAAGAACAAAACGGTCCTTTATACCTATAAAACCAAAGCCATGTTGTTTGGCCCTAGAACCATTGGACAAGACAGATCACAGCTACTCCAAATTATGTCCCTGGAGGGCAACAAACTGGAAGTAGTCTCCTCGACAAAGTACCTTGGCCTTACCCTCGACCAAGGTCTCACTTTCAAACAACATGTAGACCAAGTTACCAAAGTAATCCATGCCAAACTCGCATTACTGTATCAGCTCAAGGAACAGCTGACCCCCGAAGCTAGGACTGCAGTAGCTTCTAGTATCCTACTCCCAACGCTAACATACGCTGCCCCGGTCCTTCAGGGTGTCGTTAAACTGGAGTACGGTAAACTATAGACTTTATACAATAAGGTGGTCCACTTTGCCTCCTTATCCCACTCAAGGAGCCACCACTGTGAGGCCCTAGTGAGGCTCAACTGGCCATCCTTTGAAGTTCGCCTCAGGTACCCTGTACTCTGTCTGGCGAAAAAGCTAATCAGCCCTATGCCTTCCCCGAGCCTCGACGGACTACTAACAGACTCCTAACAGTAAAGAGAAACATGCGTAACCTCAGGTCCTCAGGCCAAACGCTACTAGAGGTCCCAAAGGTCAGGACTAAGGCAGGCTGCAAGTCCTTCTCACACGCTGCCCCCTCCCTGTGGAACAACCTCCCTTTGGAGGTGCAAGAAACCTCATTGGTAACGTGCTTCCGCACAAGACTCAAGACCCATCTGCTGTCAATGATTAAATGCCTATGCTATGGTACCTGACACTACAACAACGACCCTGTGTCAGCTCTACCCTACTTAAATCTCTACCCCCTGAACAGGTAGCACTAACTCCTCCTCCCGTCACAGAACCTATCCTATGACTCTTAGATGTATGTTACCTAATGAATTTACAGTACTGTCTCATTCCTTTGTATGTTCTGAAGCATGAACAAATGAACAGCTTATTAGTTAGAGATATACAACCCATAGAAAAGACTACTCCGCCTCATGGATTTGTAAACTGAAGTATACTGTATACCCATGATCTGTATATGTATCACGGTCTTCTATTTCATGTACTGTTACTCCCGGGTCACCCCAGAAAAAGGGACCTCCGGAGCCCAGTGGGCCTACCCGGTCATCAAAATTCAATAAATAAATAAATAATATAAACCTGGGTTGCCTATATGATGGGGCAGTTTGCTTCCACAGTGCCATCGTGGCGGTGTAGGCCTTTTGCCTTTAATAATGACATTCTAGTTCAGCAGGCACGCAAGAACTAGTGACAAACTCTTTACTAAGCCTAACAAGGAGACATGAGAGCCAGGCGACAACTGCAGGAATGTGGGTGTTTCTTATGCCCTTCTCTTGTTATGGGGCTACCAGTAAGAAGGTGCACACTTGGCCCCTGGATCCCTATGGCTAGTGCTGCCAAACTGGTCCGGGGTGGAAGCTTATTGGAACCGTGGGACAGGGCTGTCTACATCGTTTTCCATACATGCAATGTTCCCGATCCACTTCCTTTTAGGGCAAAGGAGGAGAGACCGTGGTAGAATCCAGAATTTTTTTGTACAAGGAAAAAAAAAAAAAAACATCTTCTTGCTGGCTCTTGTAACAATCCCTTTAATGAGAGCATCACTGCCTTTTCAGATGCCTTGTCTGGTATGAGGGACGTGGGCCGTGCGCTGTCACGGTCCATATTGTATCTGATCAGGGAATCACAAGAGCTGTTCCAGTATTCTGATCTACCATTCCTCACCTTGACAAGCACTTACAAACCAACACCAAGAAAAATGAACAGGAAAAAAAATGCAGCACAGGCATCAGGAATGAGATTTGGAGAGGGGGGGGGGCATGCCACAGTTGCCTGGCACAATATCCACATGGAGGCGTTGTGGTTCTCTTCTAAACACACACACACAAAAAAAAAAAACTGGTAGAGAGGGCTGAAAGAACACAGATTGCAACAGAACTTCTTAAAGCGATGTGGTGAGCAGTGCTGGTCTGCAAGAAATGATGACAACGGCTGGAAATGGAACATTCTGATTGGTTGACAGCATTCTAAAGGGTTGTACCAATGGCTTGAAACCCTCTTGTAAATAAACCATTTGGAATTTAATCCACAGAAACAGTAATTAAAAACATTGTTTCATAATAGCACTAAAGAGGAGTGGGAATATGTATTAACTATTTAAGTAATATAATAAATAGCAAAGTCCACACCAGCAGGACATTATCCCCCCCTCCAAAAAAAAAAAGGTTGCTAGTAGTCTCAATTGTCAGGTCATTTTCGGATACCTGATCATGCAGGAGGACCTATGCCCAGCTGGGGTGGTACAAACAATAAAACAAATAAAATACCAAAACGAACCTTCCACAACTTCAGCTATTACAAAAAAAAAAAAAAAAAAAACTAAAGAACTAAGTGGATACTGACTCTAGCGGGAACAGAAGCTCTGGATCACATAGTAATAGAACGCAAGCACAAGTATGGATCGACCAATTTCAAACCAATGACATCACAACCAAGCATTCCAAATGAAGGCAAAATACAGTCAGACAATGTGCTGTGAAAAAGAACGTGAACAATCAAACACTTGAAACAAAGTTGCTTTACCTGTCTTTATTGTTCCTAAAAAAGGGCCTCCTAGTTGTGAAGTGAATATTGTATGTAAACAGGTTTCCAGTCCTCTTTAAGGCACTCCAGAGGTTGGGTTACCTGTGTTTGTGCATAACATAATGATGTAAGCCCTCTGGTAGTATGCGTGATACCGGACTGCACAAACAAACTTGTCATATTTGAAATTAGTCATTTTGCTCTCGGGCACCTAGTTTCAGCATTTTATTTGTAACTTGTCTAGCTGCAATGGTGTTGTTTCTCCCAGTGAGGTACCATAATATACTGCATGCACAACTGCTCTGTCCAGTGTATGTAAATGTATCAATTGTACCAGTTCACAAAAATAATAAAAATAAAGTTAAAACATTTTTTTTTCCATTTATCGCCTTCACTTCTGACCTGCTCCCATTTAGCCATCCCCTCCAGCCCCATCACCCACTTTCCCCAGATACTTAACCCCTGACTACTGTTCCTTCATAGTGGGGTCCCCGGGGACTGCAACTTCCCAGTCAGGGTCAGCACCCGGTGCAGACGTGGGCATCTAGTCAGTGATGTGAGACCTGCTATTAGTGTCCAATGGCTGCCCCCTTCCCCAACAAGTGCCTCCACTGCACTACCCCACAACTTCCACCAGATGGCAGATGAATAGCAGGGTACATAATCCCCCCACATACACAAAGGAGGTGACCTATCCATGAGACACTCAGCACTTCCCCTGGGCGGCCCCCCCAGTGACCCAGTGACTCAGGTCCTGAATCTGGGTCGCCGGAGTAGTGAGCAGAAACACCAGTGCGGTGGAGTGTACTAAAATGTTGGGGGTCGGAACTATCAAGGCAAAGCTACGCAAAACTTCAGCTTAAGTCACTGGGAAAACACTTGCCTTTTTGAATATGCTTTAGTCAACATACTTGGCTTTTTATAATCCCACGTAATTCACAAATATTGAAAAATAATCCATTATGTATTTACATAATTTATCTATGAAAATCAAAGAAGAACTGGGTCAAGACAAGCAACTTTTAGAGATTTTTTTTCCCAAGTTTGTATGGCCCCGATTTTTCTCCATTTTCTCCTGGCCCCTGTCCTAGTCATACTCGCATGTACTGAGGCACGCACATGCTGCAGTACCGGGACGCCCCTCCCACTACTTGCTACTCCCTCCGGCCCACGCTGACCATCGGACCTGCACCTGATGGCAGCAGAACCACGCTGGGGAGGACAGCTTCCTGGGAGAGCTGGAGAGGAAAGCTGTCTTCTGGCTGCTTGATCCTGCTCCCACCCCGTGCCAGTTCTCCAATGACCCTGACCACCTGGCTCCTCCGCCTATGGGAAACACTACTGTAGTACTACCTGGCCAGGCGGATTACCTTTGTTAATTTAAACTTAGGGATACATACGAAAGAGCCAGCAGAAGAGGCCATTTGGTCTATCAAGTCTGCTTGGTATTATTACAGCGTCCATGGCTTATGCATTGACCCTACCCCTCCCCAGCAACCCCTTCCTCCCTGACCCCCGCCCACGGTCCCACGGTTTCCCCTCATGCCTATTCCAGACCCTCTTAAAGCCATCCACCATCTTTACTGAGACCACTTCCTCCAGCATTGCATTACATATGGTCACAACCCTCTCCACAGAAAAAGTGCTTCCTAACATCCCTTCTAAACCTCCCCCCCACAACTTCAAACTGCGCCCCCTCATGGTTCTGTTGTCACTTAGCTTGAAGAGACCTTCCCTATCCACTCTATTTATCCCTTTCAAGTATCTGAAGGTCTCTATAATTTCCTCTCTCTCTCTCTCTCTCTCTCTCTCTTTCTCCTTTCCTCCGGGGAGTATATCCTCAGGGCTCCCAGCCTCTCCTCATACGACTTCCCCTGCTGACCCATGATCATCTTGGTAGTACTCCTTTGGATCCTCTCCAGCAAGCTGATGTTCTTCCTGTGGTATGGATGCTAGTACCTAACTCTATATTCTATATGCGGTCTCACCAGTGAGCTGTGTAAGGACAGTATGCCCTCGCTCTGCCTACTGCTGAAACCCCTGGCTATACACCCCAACATCCTGTTTGCCTTCACTGCTGTCTTTTTGCATTGTGAGGAGTGCTTCAGGTTGCTAGTAATCACACCCCCAAATCCTTTTCTTCCTCAGATACTACTACCCAGACCACCCCCATGCAATATTCGGTCCTAGGATTCCTGGCACCCAGTGTGTATCACTTTGCATTTCTTGGCATTGAAGTCAAGTTGCCAGACCCCCGACCATCTCTCAAGTTTACTGAGGTCTTCCCACAGGTCCTGTATCCCTTCCCCTGTATGTACCCTCCCACAGAGTTTGCTTGTAATATAAGGAATTCGGCTCTACAGTGACCCTGGGCAGGAGGTAAGACAGAAACCAACTTACACTTAGTGTTAAGTTCTGCTGCTTTCTTCCTGGATTGCTTACTGTTCTGTTTCTGTGCTATAGTTCTGATTGCATCATATTTTAAAATTCAGTAAAAAACTTTTAAGATATGGCCTCTGACGGCCCAATGGGTAGCACAATGTGCTCATGCACGCGGGACCTGGGTTTGGGAGTGGACTCGCGGAGCTCGGGGGGGGGCTGGGGAGGCACTGTGGTGCAGCAGTGCCTCCTGCTGGGGAGAGGAGGTGCCAGGTTCCGTTGTATAAGTGACTCAAGTGGTAGGCCAGGGAGCTAGCACCCTCTGCAGGGGCACATTACATGCTAGCGTTGCCTATCAGGGCACCGCCTGGCAGCGTGCAGGTGGTGGTCAGGGGATGCACAAATAGTAAAAACCTTATGAGCACCGTCTGCCAAGCATGACAGCACTGGAGCTCTCTAGTCTCACTCCATGTGGATCCCTTCCAGCTTGACAGTGGGGGGGGTGGGGTGGCAGATGGGACTGGAAGCCTTAGGTAAAAAGTCAGGGAAAAGGTGCAGGTGGTGGCCAGAGGGCCAATAAGTTGGGTTAAAAAAATGATTAAGATATAAGCTGCCTCTTTGGACTTACCATAGGGGTAACTGCAGCAGTGGAATCAGTGCATCTCCCTATCTTACCTGGGCAGGAAACGCCACCACCAACTGCACCACCCCTCCTGACCCTGGGTCTGGACGACAGTGGTTACCTGTGCTTACTCCCCAAACTCATATTGCCTACATGACAATGTGTTGCACTACCCTCTGAATCATCAGGTAGCCCCAGAGTGGAGGATGTGTGTGACTTGACGGCACTCCGACCAGCGTCGTTGCCAGTGCCGAGTCCCTGTACACACTGCAGTTGAGTTTTGATAAGCCTGTCTAATGCCTACACAACTGATGTTATTTCATTTCATCTGCCCTTATAGTTGTGTGGGATTTTGAAATGTCACAGTGATATTGATTTGGGTATTGTTTGGACATCACTGTGATCAGTGGCTGTAAGCACCTCACTAACCTGCAATGTACCGCACTGATTTATGTTAGTTTCACACTGTTCCATTTAATGCGCCTAAGCTGCCTTTTTTCGCTCTTTTTTTTCCCCATTCAGCTTTTTCCTGCTCTGACCACCATCGTCGCAGGGATATAGGAAATTGTTTTACCAGGAAAGGCACATTAAGCCAGAGTGTGTTCCAGGTGCGACCTGGGAGCACAAGGAAGTTAAGTGACTTGCTCAGGGTCACACAGTATGCAAGTGGGGGCTGATGGGATTCGAGAACCCAGGTCTCCAGGTTTGCAGCTCAGTGCCCTTAACCACTATGCTACACTGCCTCCTTAGGATATATCCTAATCCCAGGAATATACCCTGCTCTGGCCATTGTCCATAGTTCTTCCTTGTCCCTACAAAGACAAAAAAAACATGGCTTCACTATCCTAGCAGGGGCTCCATAGGGAAGGCTGCCACCCCCTCCCCACCAAGGCAGTCCTATTAGGACTAGGATCCAACAGTGGGTCTTCAGAGAATCCCAGAGCTTGTAGGACTCAGGCAGTCATGAAGATGATGTGTGGGATTTTCTCCCACACTTCCACCTGTTTCTACCAACTCCCTGACACTGGGTGGAGACTTCCTGGTGGCCTCAACTGCACGCAGTGACATCCTTCAGAGGGAGAAAGCTCCCTTGGCTACCAAAGGGGTTGCTGAGGCAACTGAGCCTGACCTTAGCACTCTCTAAGCACAGCACACAGCCAAGTGGCAGCTGCTGCAGTCTGCCCTTCCTCCGATATGGTATCCCGAGCTCACTACATAACTCACCTCACCTGCACAGCAGCGCACTTCCAGAGCGCTGGGCCATTCAGGCAGTCCTCTCTCTTTTAATTTGCCATATGTATGTTTTGTGTGTAAAACAACAGTGAGAAAAGGACAAACATGATTGGCTAAACCACATAACGTGACTTTGCAACAAGATTTATGTTACCACACAGCTAGCTATCAAACCAAAAATGTCTCCTTCAGACATCTGTCGGCCTAATCGAGCCATTTTATAAGTGCAATAACTCACTACAGGGTGTGTGGAAAGGCAGAGCTTAGCGCACTTTACAGGTAGCCGAAAGCACGAGAGTGCACCCCATGCTTCACAACCCGCTCAGGGCGTCAGGTAAGGTCGGACTTATCCCACACCCCGTTGTGGATTATTGCTTACTTGTGTACCTGTACTGTGTTACCTGAAACAGCACCAAATGTTAAAGAGGCCCTAACATCACAAGGGAAACTCTAAAAAACACAATTTTTAGGCATATTTCAGCTTATATTTCACATATTGTCTTCTGTACTTGGCTTTCCCATTTTCATAACTATTATATGCACATTACATGAAATCAGGATCACTGTCCCCTAGACCTTTTGGAGATGGATTACTGCAAACAGACACACTGGCTCTCAGAAAGGACTGTATAACAATATAACTGCTCTTCCAGCTAGACTGTCTGTCAAAGCCTGCAGTTTGAGCATCTCAAAGGTTCATGCTCTCCAACCTGAAGTGTCCCTCTTACCTGAAGATCCCTCTCACTTGAGGTATCCCTCTCGCCTGAAGCTGCCCTCCCAGCTGAACCTATCTTCACACTTAAAGCACCCCTCGCAGCCAGCCTGATGGTACAGAAGGCTGAAGTGCTCCAAAGCGCCTTACCACTTGCCACGCTGGTGACCGGAGTTCAGGAACAAACTCGGGTTGCCAGGGGCTGACAAGGAGGGTGGGAGAGGACTGAGCAGCCGGCAGGCAGCTCTCTTCTCCCGAACAGAGGCGGTATGCCTTCCTGCCTCTTGGATACCACTAGGTGGAGGCCTGGTGACAACGCTGATGATTGGGGGACAGACAGATGCCAGGGAGGGTGGAATGAGACTGCTGTTCTGGAGCGCGTGCAAGTGGACCATGCCACGCAGTGGCTCCGGGCTGGGAGGTGGAAAAAGGAGGGGATCAGGGCTCCATGAAGACCCCTCCTCAACATGAAAACAAGCAAGGAACGGTTGATGGTACCCCGGGACGAGGCTGAACAGCCACATAGTTAGCCCAGGAGAAGTAAAAACCTTTATAAAGAAAATTAAAAAAAACACCCCTCCCACCTGAAGCAGCCCTGTCACCTGAATTAGCCCTCCCACCTGAACCTTCTTCTTATCCACCCCACCCAAAGTTTTTATGATAGACTTTTTTACTATTCAATTATATACAGTATTATAACAAAAGAAATCAGATGGCAGTTCATAATAGAGTATGCAGAAAACTATGATCTAGTAAACTTGATAAATAATATTTCCATATCTGTAAATCACAGCACAGCCACCAATGGGGTAACTGGTTTGTATGGAATAAAGGCACAGGCACCAGTCTTGCCCGCAGCTCTCTGTAGTGCCAGTGTGTATACAAGGGCGGCCATCAACACCTGTAGCTATCATTTCCACATCTGCTGACTGAGCAGCTATAAAAGATCCATGTTGATACCCCCCCTCCACACCCGCACCCCCTTCTTATCCCCCTCAGTACTTCCTGATTTGTATATGGAGTATTAGCACTCGCCTTCCTTACAACTCTTTCTAGTACTGCTGTATATAAGGGGCAGGCCTGAACACCTGTAGTGTCATCCCAATATCTGCTGACTCAGCAGCTAGAAAAGATCTATGTAGATACCCCCTCCCCCCAAACTCCCTTCTTATCCCCCTCCAGTACTTATTGTTTTGTATGGAATACAAGCATTCACCTTCCTTACAACTGTACATAGTGCTGGTGTGTTTAAAGGGGCAGGCCTCAATACACGTCACTAGCATCCTATTACCTGCTGTTTAAAACAGCTCCATGATCCATGTAGATACCCCCTTCCCACCCAAACCCCCTTCTTATCCCCTTCCAGTACTTACTGATTTGTAGGGAACACAAGTACATGCCTCCCTTACAACAAGCCATAGTGCAGGTGTGTTTAAAGGGGAAGCCCTTAACATCTGTGGCAAGCATTCCCTTATCTGCTGTTTGAGCAGCTCCAACACCCAGGTAGATACCTCTCCCTGCATGAACCCCTTTCTTATCCCCCTCCAGTATTTATTGATTTGTATGAAATACAGGCCCTTGCCTTCTTTACAACTCTCCATAGTGTTGGTGTGTATAAAGGGTCAGCCCTCAATACCTATGGCTGCCATTCTCTTATCTGTTGCATGACTAACTGTTTTCTGCTGCTGCTAAGAACCACCTTAAAATCTATGGGCAGAAACAAACCGCTTGGCTCACCCAGTCTGCCCAGATGTTCTCTGACTAGTATGTCTCCGCAGACCCTAACTGGTCTCCGGCGACCCTCCATTGCTAATATTCCCTAATGTCTATCCCACGCATACTTGAAGCCCCTTTCTGTTTTTGGCTCCACCACTGCAGCTGGCAGTCTATTCCAGGTGTCCACCACTCTTTCAATGAACTAGTACTTCCTCACATCCCTCTTAAACTTCCCACTTCCAACTTTATTACATGCCCTCTCGTCCTGGTGCTCTTTCTCATTTTCAAGAGACTCCTCTTCTCTACCTTGTTCACCCCTGTGAGGTACCTCTAGGTCTCTACCATGTCCCCTTAATTAAATTACTTGTAACGTGTGTTCTATTAATAAGTCCTTTTTATACCCTCCTGTACAAAGGAACCCCCATAACAAGAAGATACTGTATCTTGGTTCCATCAAGCCAGTTCGACAGTAAATCTACCAGCCGGCTTTACAGCGACACGCACAAAGTCGACAGTGATCGCAGTCCACATTGTGTGGTTTGGACAACTGTGTTTTCTGCGGGGGGCTGTGCCCCCCAGACTTTAGTATGATCACCTCCACAATGGAGGTGTTTAGGGGAGGGGGAGCAAGACCCGGAGAAGCTGCACCGGTGTTCCACGCAACCATTACAGTGACTGACAGTGACCTGTCGATTTGTCGCTGCAAGTGATCGGTTGCTGTAATATTTTTGACAGAGTTACTTGAACCCCTGTATCTTATGGGACCAGCCTATCTGCTGTTAGTTTTTATTTATTTTTTATCTAGCTTTTTGACTACTAGGGCCACCTCTGCCTGCCTTAGGCTATTGTTCCGGGAACCCCAGTCCCAGCCGCCACTCCCCCCGCCATCCTTCTGGTTGGGAGCCACATGTGGAGGAACTCAGTGGCACCGATGCTATCATTAATGGCCATCAGTGCACAGTGTTTTTTCTGGTTTTCTCTGTAGCCTCCCGGCACCAGACGTGCATCCCCAAACATGTCACCGCAGATGCACGTAGCAATGTCCTGCTCCATCTCCCTCAGCCCACCGCAGTGTGTCTATGGTGCCGGAACCAGGGTACCTCTTCCCCCGGCTGGGAGTGCTGTCACGCAGCAGTGTTGCCCCAGCCCCCTGGTGGCCGACTGACTTCCCGGGTCCACTCCCGAACCCGGGTTGTCAAGAAGGAAGCACATAGTGCTTCTGTTTACCATCTGGCAAGCCCTCTGCTGTTATTTTAAAACATATTTTATTTTTAAACATTAAAAAAAAACCTTTTACAATCATTCAGTACCATAGTGAAATACGTAATTTATATAAGCAGATAACACATATTTTACAGCCTTCTCAAAAAATATAGTAAGACATCCAGTCTTTTAACTACACTACAAAACAATAAGGTAAAGATAACCTGTAAACTCCACCGGGGGCCTAAAATGCCAAAATGGAAACAGTCTCCTAGGACGTACGAAAGGATAGGAGTTAAAAAAAATCAATAACAATGTTTTAGTTTAATAACAGAATTGAGCACTCCAGTGGTTGGGTTACCTTTAGCAATATAACCCTAGGGTCATAAACACACGAGCTATTGTTTGTGTGTCATATTAAACTAAGGCGGTTACTGTATTCTATGGTAGTTTTTTACTCTGTTTTTTTTGGAGCAGTGTACTTGCGAAACCCCATCTGGAGTATTGTGTCCAGTCCAGGAGGCCACATCTCTGAAAGGGCACAGAGGGTGGAGGTAATCCACGATGGCCTTGAACCTAGGCTACTCCAACTTGGTGCCTCATACATTGCCCCTCCGTGGCGCATATTTTCAATATTTCTCTCTCCCTTGGAGTTATCCCTCACCTCTGGAAGGTGGCAAGGATTGTCCTGGTCCTTAAACAAGCTAATCCTAAAATCATTGACAACAGGGTTTTAAATAATTGATTGGCAGTTTTTTTCTTGGGACAATGCTAACTGTACAGAAAGTATTTATGTAGGTTTTCTAGAAGTGTTTTGTTTGTTAAACACAGTGAGGCAAGTGCTATGCATTTTCACAATGTTTTATCACTTTTATGAGCAAAACACTAATCAATTTTTGGAGTTAAATAAATCCCTGGACAATGATCGGCCCATAGCCATTCTTTCGGCTATCAGTAAACTCCTGGAGAGCGTGGTTGCTGAGCAACTTACAGAGTACATCCAGGCCCATGAGCTGCTCTCACCTGAGCAGTGTGGCTTTCCGAAAGGGCACAGTATGTCCTCAACACTTGTTACTGTCTCCCCTGGGATCAGGGCAGCTATGGACCAGGGGAAGCTCTCTGGTGCCATTTTCATTGACCTATCTAAGGCCTTCAACCTAGTCGATCATGCCTTACTCATCTCTTGGCTCTGGTCCCTTGATCTGTCCCCCCCCCCCCCTCGCCCTAAGTTGGTTTTCCAGCTACCTTCATGGTAGAAATCAATTAACCATACTCAGAAAGATCCTCTCCGATACCTCCCTCGTGGCCTCAGGTGTCCTTCAGGGATCAGTCCTGGGGCCTCTCCTCTTTTCCATCTCTGTTAACAACCTTCCCTCCATTGCTGCCCACCATAGCCCCTTTCTATATGCTGATGACCTGGTCATCCCCACCCATTCCCGTGATATCGGGATCATCAACCACCAGCTGAATGCTGATTTTAGGCATATCCAGTCCTGGATTACAGCAAACAAGCTTGTCCTCAATCTGAAAAAAAAACAGGCCATGCTCTTTGGGTCCCCGGCCAAGATAAAGTCCTCCCCTGCCCCCCTTTGTATCACTGGACAAGATGGCTCTCCTGTTTTGTTCACTGATTCCATTAAATAAAGTTGGGGGTGACATTTGTCCCCAAGCTGGACCTTGGTCGTCACATCCTAAATGCATGCAGGGCTGTCAGCTGTAAGCTTGGTCTAGCCTATAGAGCGAAGAACAATCTTATATCTGCTTCCCACAGGGCGCTGGCCAGAGGTGTCTTTCTTCCGACTCTCTGCTATGGGCTCATCTTGTTTGCACACACTTCCAAAGCTCACCTTGCAAGGTGGAATGTAGCCTATAACAACACTTGTCGTTCTGCACTTGCTGCTCCCCGTCTCACCCACCACTGTGACCTGTACAATAAGCTCGACTGGCTTTCCCCTTCCAACTATAGGAGTTTTGTCCTGGGTAACTTCACAGGTAAGGTGCTCAGAACTGGTACCCCACCCCCCACCCCCAAGGACTGGCCGAGATCCTCATACCTGCTGCCTCTTCTTACTCCCTCTTGTCCCTGGGCTCTGCTGTTCTCAAAGTCCCAGTCACCATACCCAAATGGAGGATAGGGGTTTTGCTGTATGTGCTCCCAGAGTTTGGAACTCCTTTCCCTCCCAGGTCTGCTCATCACCCTCTCACTCAAGTCTTCGGAGCTCCCTCTGGACTCATCTGAAGCTTTCCTCTGCATGTGGTTGTCCTAAACTGCCATGACCCAATCACGGTTCCTGTACTTGGCTACTATGTCCCTGCACTTCTGGTAGCTCCGGCGGGGTGGTTCCTGTTTGCTAAGGTCCTGTTTGTATTATATTGTACCTACTCTCTGCTCTAAGTGGAGTTTTGCTGGATGCACTGTTCGGTGGTCCTTGTCTGTACAGAAATGTGCTCACCTTATGCTCCTGGGCGGTGATGTGTTGATGCACCGTTCTTCTCCTTATGTGATCCTATGTATGCTCTTTCCTACTCAACTGTATTTTATTCTTGACTGCTTATGTTATGTGATGTCATCTGTTTCTACCTGATCCTGTACAATGCTTAACTGTATCTTATTGTTCTTTGTATGGACTTTGTCCCTGTTTGTACTCTCCCGGGTCGTACCTGAAAACAGGCAGTTGTTTTGTCTAGTGTGCTTACCTGGTTAACAAAAGCTAATAAATAAATAAATAAAAATAAATCCAGAGGAGGGCAACTAAAATGGTGCAGGGGTTGCACCAAAAGCTCTAAAAGGAAAGACTGAGGGATCTCAACATGCACACCCTGCAAGAGAGGACAGCAAGATGGGGACATGGCAGAGACCTACAAGTACCTCACAGGGGTGTAAAGGGTGCAGGAAGGGAGTCTCTTTCAAAAGAGAAAGAGTACCAGTACTGGAGGCATGCAACGAAGCTGGGGGGGGAGTTTAAGAGGGATGTGAGGAAGTACTACTCCACTGAATAAGTGGTGGACGCCTGGAGGAAGACTGCCAGCGGAAGGGGTGGAGGTGAAAACAGTAGGGGGCTTCAAGTATGCGTGGGACAGACATAGGGGAATATTAGAAACTAGGCAGGTAGTAGGGAGGGTTGCTGGAGACCAGTTAGGGTCTGCGAAGATAGACTAGGCAGGGAACACCTGGGCAGAGTGGGTGTGCCAAGTGATCCTTTTCTGACAACAAATTCTGTGTTTCTGTGTTACTTGCTGTGACTGACTGTAACTGGAGCTAGCTGGTTCCCTTCTCTACTGCTGCTATCCTCCCTGGGACCCTTATGAAAACGAGATGCTGCACCTCATTGTGATTATCCTGGTTGGAATAAGATTTAAATAAATAAGACACTCGACTTCACTTCATACCCCACAACACCCCTTCGTAACGTTAGACGAGCACACAGTAATCTGACACCTAATCAAGGCTTACTGCTTCAAAACCATGAGTTATCCAGAGAGACAATGTTTGTTTACTGCTAGCAGCACTACTGAGCATGTTTGGGTATATTCATCAATACCTAGGCAAAAGAACATGAAGCTGATGACTGAACACTCTAGGGCAGGGCGCCCTTGTGAAACATCACATGGGGAACATCAGGGCTTTTTTTTCTCTGTCCCAAGATGTCTGCATGACATTTGGAAGCTACAAGGATGGGAAAGATGAAGCGCCCTCCGCCAGATCTGGAGACGGTTAAGCATCACTCATACGCCCAGCCGGCAGGAATTACAAAGGGAAGAGCAGCCCTCCCTGTCACACTTGACAGCTGGAATAGAATTATAGTGATTTATTCCAGCAATTGTCTTTCTGTGAACCAGTCGGATAAAGAACTTCTTCCTCACTCCCTGTCTTTTGCTGCACTCATAAGAAGCAGTGTGTGTGTGTATATATATATATATACACGTGTGTGTCTCAATAAAGAACACATGGATAGTCATAACTTTTTGTTACACTGAAAAGCCAGGTGATAAAAAAGTCATAACTCTCAGCCCTGACATCAGGTCATACACTCAGTTCTGACATCATTAAATAGAAATTACGTACAAAATGAGTGACAGTTCAGGCTAAAAAACGTACTTTTTGAAAATGTTTACAGTCCCGCAAAATTGAAATGTTCTTAAAATGTATCTATATATTTTTTTAGTTTACGTAAATATCACAAACATGTAACACGCAGGTTAAGAAGAAATAGAAAGATCCACAGACGTACATCATATTTTATACATTTTTAATCTAGAAAAAAATATTTTACCTCACTTTTCAGACTTTTTAATCTATGCATTATGAGAGACTATTAAACATTGATTACCTCTGAGGTCGCTCGATGGTTCAGTGGTAGAACTTTGCGCTTCCACACTGGCAGCCCGGGTCTGGAAGCAAGTGTGGGTTTGCATGGATTTGGCGGCCTGGCTGAGGAGTGCTCCCGATGGGGGTGTGAGTCAATCAGGCAGGGAGATGGCCCAGCCCCAAGAGTGGCCCCTCGCAGTGAGCCCGGGTACTTGCTACCTCGGGAGGGATGGTGTATACCCAGTGTGCATTATTGCATCCAAGGCGCCACAGGCTATTCTGGATGTCTGGGGTGGAGGCTGGGACTGCAGGCAAGAAACAGGAAAACAAAATGCGCATGGCCGCCAAGAGTGACATCCCCCGCAGTCCTCAAGTCTCACACTGTGTGGATCCCTGCCGACTAAGACGATGGGGGGAGCAGCAGAGAAGACTGGAGACTGGGAGGGAGCCCAACAGCATGGGCGGGTGGTGGTCGGGGCAAACAGCTGACAGAAACAAAAAGGTGAACTCCGACAGCTCCACCACACAAAGCAGTGTGCAGCCGACTCAGGTTTGTACCCAGAGTCAGGGACATCGGGAGCGGACCAGTAGAGGAGTGTCCACACAGACATTCACCTCCTCCAGGAAAGGAGGGGTGTTGATCCCAATGACTGACTGCACCCTGGTGGCCTAGGGGGATGGAGCTGTCAATGTGAGGCACAACACACGGGGAGTGTTCGCCGTCAGGGGATCTACATGTCAGAAGTGACATGAAGTGCATTCACCTGGTGGTGCTGTGAGAGGGGAGAAAAAGGTGGATAAAGGATGGGACTTGAGACTGGCAGATGATGCTCCTTCCTATATACCAGTGAGCTGTTACACTCACCTGTACTTACAGCTGATCTCACTTCTCCCAGCAGAAATCAGTCCCCTGATCAGAAGGAGAGTCACCAGTCAGGCCCCATCACGAGGGTAAGCTGCAGAATCTGGAGAATGAGCATCAGTCACTTTGAGGAAGAACAGTATGCCAAAGTGGTTACCAAGGATAGGAGGGGGGCAATGTGCTGGAAGGAGGTCCTGCCCAGGCCATCACTGTGCAGGAGGAAGAAACAGTAAGTTTTTTATTTAAAAGAAAAAGTTACCCGCTATGTTGAAACTGGCTGGTGTCTGGACAATTCACTGAGCTGAGACACTCAGCTCGTGGGGGTCGGGGAAGTGGACTGCTCAGCAGTTGTATAACCCTCCCCCTTGCAGGTCAATCACAGAGTGGTTTTGCTGCTGGCTGTGAAGGTAGCCACTTGCCCACCATCCCTGTCAAAAAAAGGAGCAGTCCCAACAGCTCACAACATCGGGGTGGGAGACAGGGGGATCTTTTTTTTTTTTTAACTCTATTTTTGGCACTGCTCTGGCCCCGGGGAAACTCTCTCAGACATCCACTTACTCTCTGCTCTACATCCGGGCCTAAAACTCCCTTTCCTCCTGGCACCAGTCCGGTTATCCCCTTGGCTCTGAGCCCCCCGAGGTGGGGCTGCCCTATCCGCCCAGGGCACTCTATCTTGAATCCGGCTGGACTGGTCTCAGCCCAGGAGTAGAGTGAGCCTGGCCCTCGGAGTGTAGCAGAGAGGGTGGTGCCGTCGCCTATCCCTGGAAGTGGGGCTTTTCTTAGTAGGCACGTCTGTCCCCAAGGAGCATGGCCAGGAAGGTAACATGGTGCCGTGCTCCGCCCCCAGGCATTACGCTGTGTCGCTATGTTGGCGACCCCCAGTCACCGCCAGAGGTCGCTCAATGAGCGGACGCTCCACTGAGCACCCCCTCCCCCGGGAAGAGAGAGCAGTCCGTTGGATGCTCAATCTCTTCCCTTCCCTTCCCTCCTGAGCCCCAGCTACCCAGGCTTGGGTCGCCGGTGTGGCGTCCAGCGCTTCGACCATCAGTGCCACCAGGCCAGCCAGGACGGGGGGGGGGGGATCTAAAGGGATAAATTTGGAAAAATAATATTAATAAATAAAGTTCACCTGTCAATATGCTGGCAACCATTCTGGTGGCAGAACAAACAAAAACTCTGCTATCCTTGCCAGCTCACCAGCACCGATGGCCCATGTTCAGTAATGAACTCGTGATGTAGCATGGTAGGCCAGGGGAAGAGGACTGTGCTTCCAATGGACTACTCTCCTCCTCCTCAGGTGAGGGAGGAATGCAGCACCTGGTGCAAGCCTGACCCCCTATTGGTGACTAGGGGTAGGGTAGCCCAGAGACCACAACACTAGAGGCGGGAGGGGCAGTGGGTGCCAATTTCCTGCATGCAGAAGCATGTGTATGGCCATCTAGGTGGCACTGCACATTCACCTTCCCAAGGGAACAAAACACAGGAAGAGAAAAACAGGGCTGGCCAGCACGACACGACCAACCCTCAGCAAACCCCACACCCGGTGACATGGTACACCTTTCGAGGATTCATTTTGCTGCCTCCCGGCTACCCACCACCACAGGTGGGTAGTCGTGGGAAAGGCGGAAGTTGGACGGTAAGTCAATAGGGATCTGGGTTGATGGGACTGGGGGGTGGGTGGTGCCTAATGATGGGGCTAGCCTGCAGGGGAAATAACGAGAACTAACCATAACAAAAAAACCAAAACCTCTGCGATCTTGCTCAACGACAACAGCAGAACAACTTGATGGAATTGCTGCATTGCACTTATCACTAGTCCACTACAGCAACACATGAAATGCAAGGCAGACTAGCCAATTGGCACAGCCATAGCTCTATCATTAGTGACACCGGCAGCCTCAGTTTGGGAACAATCCCAGATCACTAAGTCTGGCCAGGGAAAGGAGGACTCAGCATCCCAGAGAACACTCTTATCCTCAGGGGATGGAGGATGGCAACACCCCACATCACTACAGGCACTTGGGTGGTGGTGAAGATGGGGAGTGCCCATGTCAAGGAGGGAAAGAATGTTGTCGGCCATCACAGTGTCTGTGCGCACACTGCATGCATGTCTGCAGGATGTCAATCAAAAAAAAAAAAAGCAACGTCCTTGGGGCTGGGTTGTAACTAAGGGGATAAACCCCTCCACTGAGCAGAATGATGGCCCTGGGCATCCATCAACTCATGGCAGTCTCTCCTCTTCTGTCTTGTTCCCTCTGGATTTCTTGCCATCCTGGGAGCCCTGCTATTGGTGGTAGAGGTGGGGGTAAGCCAATGAGACCTGGAGCAGTGGTACATCTTCAGAAATGATACAGTGACAGGGCTGGGGTAGCTCAGGAAGGGTACATAAATAAAGTCTACAAAAAAAAGGCAAGACACAGAAGAGCTGTTGACCATCCAGTTTGTCTCATATCATCATGGCAGTTACACCACTCGTACAGTAGTGTCCCCAAAAATGGGGGTCGGGGGGGGGTATCTTGTATAATGGTACAAGCATTGTCAAAAGCTGGTGGTAACAAAACACTTGGCCAAAGAAAGCTGTATTTATATCCAGAGTATATGAAAAGTCATGACACTGATTGAGTTTCTGACAACTTTCGCAAGTCGACTGTTGACCAAGTCTGCCATCACTCACTATTCTGATCATTAGTTCATTCTGATCTAAATTTAGTCATCTGTTAAATATGCTGTTATGGCAACCTCCACCATTACCGTCATATCAATTTTCCATCATCATGTGGTAAAGACTTGGGGGTTGGGCGCTGTAATTTCAGAGGTTAGTTGCAAAGCAATCTGAGGGCAATGTTAATCAATAAGAGTGGAGGGGCTGTGCATATAGGGAGATGGCCTGCTTCCCTCCCGCGGGGTCTGGCTCCGGCCTTTGAGAAGCCGCAGTTGACATAACCCACTGGCTCCTCTTTGACGAGTCCTTGTAGGTTGAGGCAGAAATCAGTGTGGAGCAGGAGACAATATACAAGCGAAAGCTCATTCCTTCCAGACTGCTCTGCATCCCCTCCCCAGGCTTGACTCCCCACATCCGGATCAGAAGTTTAAAATTTGTTTAAAAGAAACACAAGCTTCTATTCCCCATCCTCTGAAAAATTAAAAGTGGGATCTTTGTCAAAAATCACCTTTAAGATGGGCCACATAATGTCCCAAAGGAAGTATGATTCATGCCCATGCCGATGACCTGAGTTAGTGACAGACTTGGGAGCTGGCAACTGAGAGGTCAGGCTGGGAAGCAGGGTGGCTGACTGCAGCATGTCCCAATCATGAGGAGGCAGCACACTCTGGTACTGCAGCGACTCCTGCTGGTGGGATGAGGAGCTTCAAAAGGCAAGTTCAACTACGAAGGAAGATAAACCATTTTTTTTTATTCAGTTTTATGGCGCCTTCCTGACAGCCACTGGTATTGCATCATGTTCCCAAGTGGTTGACCTGGATTTATGTGTGAGCCTGGGTCTCCGCAGTCTTGTGGCTCCATGGCAGACTGCGCTGTTGGCTGCATCGTTTCACGGTTGAGATGAGGGCATCCCTGCAGAGACCCCTGTGGCAGGCCAAGGACATGGCATCTCCCATTTCCTCCACTGGGAGGCTGCTCCAGGCCTGGCACAGCTACAAGCATTATAAGGAAGGACGATTGGGGGAGGAACAAGATCTACAATCCCCACTAACATCTCCATAACTGCCTCAGATACTCTCAAGCCCCATACATCAAATACTAAGTCATGGCTGGTGGGTAGGGATGTCATGTTATCAAATTTTTATTATGCGGTATTTGTGTAAAAAATATCACAATATATTACCATAATAATTTGCAGCATTCCTAATTCTAGGAAAAACAAGGTGGGGAATTGGGAGTCTGTCACTTTTGGAGACGGATGTAATGCAGGAGCAGCAGAGATGAGAAAATCAAGTGGGTTTGTCATGGTACTGTATACCATGCTGTCCAACATACAAAATAATGTATGGTCAAGGCCCCTGGAATTCTGTGGCCACAGAAATAGAATGTTCTGCAGAATTTGCATCATGCTGCAGAATATATACAGTACTGCAGAACTCACTGTTTTAAATGAATTTTCATTCAAATATAGTTTTTCCATAGTGCCCGACTCCTTCCCCATCTCATTTACCCTGAAGTCCCTCCTCTATGCTCAGCATGTGATGTCATTGATGATATCACATCATAGTTTAACCAATGGCAGGACTGCATTCTGCCACAGAAATTAGGAGAAAGTGCCGCAGAACACCAGGAGTCCTGTGTATGGGCAAGTATTCAGAATGAGCCTGTGTTTCCATCGAGGGTTGAGATAACAGAATATGGACCTTGAGAGGTCCATGTTCTTATCTCACCCAAGATGGAAACACTGGGTGGGTTTTGTATGCTTGCCCATATTTTATTTGTTATAGTATATGGTTTCAGACATTTTGGGGGGTTTGTTACCTTTGTGTGATTTAGCAGAGCACGCCTATAAAAGTGAAAGTGGAGTCTGTGGGAGTGTGTGCAAGAGGGGACAACTGTGTGTGATGAACAGGAAAACTGAAAGCAACAGGAGTGAGGCAAGGGGGAACACAGCTGAGTTAACGATGAAACGTGCACAACATTTTTAGAACTTGCGCAACAATGTTTAGACAGCACAGGACCAGGTTTATGAACTGGATGAATTCCACACACAGGTCAAACTATATACTATAATCGCAATATCGCTTTGTTGCAACAAATAAATGATCATCAGTGTGACTTGCAATATATAAGAGATACGTAACAGGGACCTCTGCAATACGTGATTTATTTTCACAAGAGCGGTTTGACCTTGCGTAATCTCATGAGTGGCGTAAGCCATGAGTGCTGTGCCCAAGGTCAAACAGCTTGAGTGAAAATAAATCATGTATTCCACAAGGTCCCTGTTACGTATTTAATTTATGCAACAGGGATTATTTGGGATTGTATAAGAAATTTTGTTTTAAACTGTTTATTTAATTTTTCATGTCAACATACATGGACTTTTTGTGGTTTTCTCAGGGTAGCTCGGTCTAGCATAGTGGTTGCTAAGCAGGTGCTATGGATGCTTCAACTTTACATTATGGACAGTACACAATGAAAAAGTTTGACACACAATTCTTTTGTTTTTACATTTTTGGGGGGGTTTGTTTATTAGAAAAAGTAAACAAAAATTGAATTTTTTGCCATTTTTTTGCTGATTATAAAAAAATCTAAAAGACAGTTATATATGAAACACCTCACATTTTGTAGATAATTTTGTGCTGAACAACTTCTGTGCTCAACATACAATGCTATCAGTTTTCGTTTGAAAGTTATTTGTATTTATTTATCAAAAAAGTGAAAAAAAACTTAACTTTCTGCTGTTTTTTGCTAATTCTGCAAAAACTAAAAGGTATCTATAAATGAAACACCACTCATTTTGTGGATATTTTTGTGCTGGACAACTTTTGTGCTCACAGTACCATGCTATCTTTTTTCGGTTTTAAGTTATTTGCATTTGAATATGATTAGTACTGCTACTGAGGCTGAACATTCTAAATTAGCTGATGACATAGCAACTGTGAATATAAATGAGTGATGACATAGTAACTGTGTACATAAATGAGTGATGACATACTTACTATGCATGTAAATGGTTTTATTTACAGTATCTACAATACACATTATTTATGGGACCATGACAGCAGTGGAAGGGGTTAAAAGCATGACTGTACATGTTTACATGCAAAATGGTTACAAATCTCTACCTTGATTGTGTAGCTGCCAGTCTACCAGTATTTCAACTTCTCTGCTGAAATCGCTTCTGTACTTTATCTTTTCACTCATTTTTCAAGTACAGCATTGTCATTATAGAGTAAATTAAAAAACAGCTTTAGTGATATGGTCACTGGTATGCTGACTGCTCCGTGATACAGATGGACACTCCAGATGGGATGGAGAGAATGAGGAGGGACCAGAGAAAGCTGGAAGAATGTTCCAAAGTGTGGCAGCTGAGGTTCAATGCAAAGAAGTGAGAAATCATGCACCTGGGGTGCAGAAACCCGGGGAGAGCCCACAGGATTGGGGGGGGAAGGGGTTGTTGCTGATGGACACCAGGGACGAGAAGGATTTGGGGATTATTACTTCAGATGACCTACAGGTGGCCAAGCAGAGTACCAAGGCCATAGGAAAGGACAGTAGCATGTTGGGATGCATAGGAAGGGGTATCACTAGCTGAAAAAGGAAGGTGGTGATACCAGTATACAAAACACTGGTAAGGCCTCATCTGGAGTACTGTGTACAGTTCTGGAGGCTTCATCTTAGGAAGGACATAGACAGGGTGGAGGCAGTTCAGAGAAATGCAACTAAGATGGCGAAGGGTTTACACCAAAAGACATATAAGGAGAGATTAAAAGACCTCAACATGTATACACTGGATGAGAGAAGGGACCGGGGGAGGGGGGGAATACGATAGAAACATTCAGGTATCTAAAGAGCATTGACAAGATGCAAGGGGGCAACATCTTTCAGTATAGGAGAGGTACAAGAAGGAGGGGGCATGAGATTGGAAGGGGGCAGGATAAGGGGTAATGACAGGAAATATTTTTTCACAGAAAAGATGGTGGATGTATGGAATATCCCACCCCAGGACATGAAAGGAGTGAGCACAGTGGGGAGGGGGGTTAAACATGCATGGGATAGGCATAAGGGAACCCTACAGGTGAGAAAGGAGAGGCTAAGCCGATGACTAGATAGAGTCAGAGGGCACAAATAATGGTAGGGTATACGGTCAAGACTCGATCAGGCTGGTGATCCTTATCTGCTGTCAATTTCTATGTATCTATATGGTGCAAACGGGGGGAAAACAACTTAGGGAAGTGACTGGGCATTATACAGAAAGATCATGTTCCTCACTGTGAGCTTGGGCTGAGGGAGTAAGTCACCACATGATACAACTGACAATTTAGTTATTATTAGAAAAATTAAAACCGTAACTAGGAAGGGCAGGGGTTTGGGCTTTTGCCATTTCATTACAGGGATAATAGGAGAGAAAAGTCAGGACATCTCCCAGACAATTCTCTGCAGACCATATGCTGAGTTACCAGGCAGGAATAAATCCCCCAATGGCAAACTGGTGCAGCCCAGTGTTGCATTTGCATACTGATCCTGCGGCCCTTAGAAGCTGTAAGTTAAAATCTTGGCACAGCTATCTGGATTGAGACCCTAAGTCACAGCACTATGCTATATAAGCCTGTATAAGGGCAACGGCTTTCATCCATCCAGGAAGGGGACCACGATCCTGAGTGACAAGTCTGAATACTTCAGCAGCAAACATTTAAACTGGCCAAGGGGTTGGAGCCAGGAGGGTCAGGAGGCTTAGTAACCTTCCGGCACATGCAAGAAAATAATTTGATAGTAAGTACAACTGAAGTTATCAGAGGGGAGGTTAAAAGGGTGGAATCGGGACCACACAAGAAAGGTAACTGGGGTCGGGGAAGGAAGCAGGAGAGCGGTAACAAGGGCAGAGGGAGTAATCTAAAATGCACAACATGGAAGGCCATGGCAACTAATGCCCGCAGCCTGGGATATAAACTACCAGACCAGGAGGCATTGACAGTAGAGGCAGACCTGGATATAGTAGCAGTAACTGAAACCTGGTACACTGCAAATCATGCAACCTATTTTGGGGGCTTTGAGTAGAATTGTGATTCATTGTTGCTGGCTTCACTAGCTGCAAAGTTTGAGTGCAGAGTGGGGGAAGGGTGCTAATGGTCTGACCAGAGGCCTCAGCTACCTGATTGTTTCTGGGCTTGGGCTGGTCCCACCCTTGGTCCATTATTTCCTTTATACCAGGGGTTCCGACATCACTTCCTCAAACAGGCAAAGGATATGCACCTGTCATATCGAAAGCAGACATCCAGGAAAGGAACAGCAGCAAGTGAAGAGGTGACTGCTCTCTCAGTGGAAGGGACGTAAATGCAAATCTAGGAGCTTTCATTATTACTTCTTCGCATTGATATTGCATTGGGGAAAGGAGGAGTAGGAGTTTGAAGAAGGTTGTGCAATGGCTACTTAAAGTCTGTTTTTGAGTGTGGATGGGAAGGATAGGAATATAAAAGCAGTTGCTCAATATATCTAAACGTGTGCAACAAAGGAGGTAAGGGAAATAAAGAAAATGTTTTGCACTGATAGAGGAGGGAGAGGGGAGACTTGGGGGAGTCTTTGGTATCCTGCATCTGGAAGGGTGGGGGTCGCTGGTGGGCAACCACAGCAATGGGTAGGGTGGTAGGCTGGGAGGATGTTTAGTGTGCAACCACATAGAAAAACTTAGAAAGGAGATTGAGGGTCTGCAGAAAGAACTAAGACAGGCAAGGCAGATTGGGGGTGGGTTTAGCCCAATACTGGAGGGAGGAAGAAGGGGAGATGAGGGAGGGCGATTTAAGCCAACAGTGGTGAGGAGAGGCTCAGAAGAAGGGAAGCAGAGACAAAGGAGCCCGAGCCAGGAAGAACAACTGCTGGGGAAACCAGGTCAGGAGACAAAAGACAAATGGAAGGAGGAGATAGGGACTTGTGAGGGGAGGAGAAGAAGTGGCAAAAGTCATGGAGTGGAAAGGAGAGAACAGGTTACTATGCAGTGAGAGGGAGCGGGCATTTGTGAAGGGCCTTCAGAAAATAGTTTTGCACTGCTAGAGAGGAAGAAGGTGGAGGAGGGAAATGATGAAATTAGAGGAGTAATTGATAAATGCCTGGACCAAACTGGAGCGGGGGGAAGTTCTGCTGGGAAAATTGCAACTGGGATAAAAGGGGGAAATAATGTGCAGGAGGAAGAAGAGGAGCTGGAAATGAGAGAGGGAGATGAATGGAAGCAAGCAGGGAGTAAGAGGGGTGGAATCTTAGTGCTGGGGGACTCAATACTAAGAGGAGTTAGTGGGGTAGCAAGGGGAAAGCATAGTCGCATTTGGGTGGAGGCCATGCCAGGAACTAGCAGCAGAAAGGGTGGGACAGTCTGTTCTGAAATATGCTAGAAGGGGTAGGGACAAGCATCATTTAATTATACATCTTGGGACAAACGACCTGGCTGACAAGACAGTAGATACAGTCCAGAGGAGGTTTGAGGAACTAGCACAATTATGTGAGGGGGATTGAAGATCAGTAACTTTTTCAGAGATAGTTCCTGTGCCAAAGGCAAGCACAACAAGAAAGCTGAGAATAGAGGAATTTAACGGATGGCTAAGAACCTGGTGTTGTGCTAAAGGGTATGGGCTGTTGGGGGGGGACCTGTGAGGACAGCGATCTCTATGCCAAGGACAGACTACACTTGAGTGAGGAGGGAAAGAAAGTGTTGAAATAGAGGATGGAGGAGGACATAGAGGAAGTTGGGAATTTAAACTAGGAGTGGGGGGTGGCAGTTGGGGAAGAAATATGCAAGAGACCACAGGTTGGGAAACCATATGAGCTTACCCCCGTAACAGTGACAAAGGACAAATGGCAAAGTACTGTTGGTGATGCTAGGAAAGGAGGGCAGGATGGTGGGGGGGTGGAAGGTGGTTACCCTTAATGCTAGGAGCCTTGGAGGAAAACTGCAGAGTTACAGGTTCTCATGGCAGAAGGAGAGGTGGACATTGCAGTCATCACGGAAACATGGGCCACCCAATACAATGACTGGGACCTGTCTGTACCAGGGTACAGGTTATTTTGTAGGGACAGGGTGATTGGGAGGGGTGGCACTATATGTGAAGGAAGGACTGAAGTGTGTAAGGGAGGAAGGGAGGAGGGTGTCACGGAGTCACTTGGATGCAATCCAGGATTCCAAGAATAGGATTCTTAGAATGGGAGTGGTGTACAGGCCACTATCTCAGGCGGAGGAGTTAGACAGGAACTAGCGGGACAGATCAGGAGGACCTACGAAGGGTAGTGTGGTGATTGTGGGACTTCAACATGCCAGGAGTGGACTGGAGCACCCCAACAACCAGGAACAGAAGGGAGCAGGTACTGCTGGATGCCTTCCAGGACAGTTTCCTGCTGCAAATGGTCAGTGAACCAACCAGGTTAGGAAATACCTTTGATCTTGTGCTGGCAAATGGAGACTTTGTGAGAGAACTTACAGTGGAGGAACCGCTGTCAGGGAGTAACCACCGCTCAGTATGGCTCACATTGGATATGGGCAAGGAAGGAGTGGAATCTGGCACAATAGTGCTGGACTTCAGGAGGGCCGACTTTGGGAGGATGGGGGAAATGGTAAAAGGGTACCTGGCAGAATTCAATCTAGTATGGACACTAACCAGAGGTGGAGCTCATAAAGCTGGGGATAGTGGAGGCAACTAAAACTCGCTACAAAGCCCAGAGCAAGAAGGCTAGGGGCTAAGAAACCGATCTGGTTGAGCAAGGAGGTCATGGAAAGGTAAGGAGGAAAACAGCTGCCTTTAGGAAGTACAAGAAAACAGGGAGAGGGGAAGGACAGGGAGGTGCTTGACAGAATTGAAGGAGGTGACAAGGGGCAGTAAGGGGCCAAAAGCATCTGGAACTCAGGCTGGCACAAGGCATTAAGAAGGGAGAAGGACTTTTTAAGACATCAAGGAGAAAAGGAGCAGGAGGACCACATAGTAAGGATTAGGGAAGGAGGGGTTGGGTGGAAGCAGGGTGAGATAAGGTGGAAGCACTAAATGAGTACTTCTGCTCAGTATTTACTAAGAGAAGAGGGGTGACACCAGGTGGGAGAAATGGCAGAAGCAGGGGGAAGTGGTGACAGATGGGGAAATCATAGAAGCAGAGTTCGAGAGAGGTTTGAAGGCACTGAGGTGGACAAGGCTGAGCCCAGATGGCATCCACCCAGGGTACTGAAGGAGCTGGCAGGGGTCCTTGCAGGACCTTTGCAGAACCTATTTAATGCCTCACTCACCACATCTGGGTGTGTACCTCAGGACTGGAGGATGGTTCATGGTGCCCCCTCCACAAGAGTGGCCACAAGAATGAACTGGGAAACTACAGACCAGTGAGCCTCACATCCATCGTGGGTAAGCTAATGGAGACTATCCTGAAGGAGAGGCTGGTGGCCCTCCTAGAGGCCAAAGGACTACAGGACAGCAGACAGCATGGCTTCATATGTGGCAGATCCTGCCAAACCAACTTGGTTGAGTTCTCATGACTGCAACTAGGCAACTGGACAGGGGCCATGCAGTGGATGTCCTGTATCTGGACTTCAGTAAGGCATTCGACTCAGTGCCACATGGAAGGCTGGGAAGAAAGTTAGTAGGCACAGGGTGGGTGCAAAGCTGGTGAGATGGGTAGGAAACTGGCTGCAGGGAAGGCAACAGAGGGTGGTGGTGGTGGGGAGCTCTCACACCAAGGGCAGTGACAGCGGTGTTCCACAGGGCTCAGTGTTGGGACCAGTGTTGTTTGGGATATTCATTGCAGACATATCATGGGACATCAAGAGCAAGATCAGTCTGTTTGCTGATGATACCAAGGTAGAGCGGTGGTGGATGACCTAGGGGATGGCATGGGGTTGCAGGATGATCTGGCAAAGCTTGAAACCTGGTCAGACACCTGGCAACTGGCTTAATGCAAAAAGTGCAAGGTGCTGCATTTTGGGATGAAGAATCCAAGGAGGAGTTACCAGCTGGGGGAGTGCAGCTAGCCCAGACAGAGGAGGAGAAGGATCTGGGTGTGCTCATTACAGGGTCAATGAACAACTTGGCACAATGTAGGAAGGCAGCTGCAAAGGCCAACAAAATGCTGGGTTGTATTGCAAGGGGTATATATCCTCGAGGAGGTGATTTTGCCACTGTATAGGTCATTAGTTAGACCACACCTGAAGTACTGCGTGCAGTACTGGCGTCCGTATCTGAAGAGGGACATTAAGTTACTGGAGGGGGTGCAGCGTTGAGCGACAAAGATGATCAAGGGGCTGGGGGACTTATCATACGAGAGGAGGTTGAAGTAGTTGAACATGTACCACTGGAGGAGAGGAGAGACAGGGGTGACATGATTGAAACCTTTAAATACATGAAAGGAATAAACAAGACGGGTACAGAGGGTCTGTTCAAAGTAAGGGAGGGGAGGGCCACCAGGGGCCATGATATGAGACTGGAGTGAGGAAGGTTCTGGAGGGAGATGAGGAGACACTTTTTTACAGAGAGGGAGGTGGCTGGGTGGAATGCGTTACCTGCTGAAATGGTATGCAGCAGAACAGTGGACTGCTTCAAACGAGGATGGGACAGGACAAGGGGGAGGGTTAATGAAGGGGAAGGGTGGAAGGGAGGAGCAGCTGCAGAATAAGAGGTGCTAGCTGCACATTCGAGCAGACTTGATAGACCTCTAGGCCTTTATCTGCTGGCAAATTTCATATGTTCGTATGGGTGAGAAATTAATGTACCGGGTTATGCTCTGTTCAGAAGGGATGGGGAGTAGCCCTGTATGTCAGGGAGTGTATAAAGGCGACACAGGTACAGGGTAAGCAGGGGGAGGTCAAGGCACTGTGGGTCACCCTTGAACCTGGAAATGGCTCAGCAATACACACAAGGATGATATACAGGCCTCCAGGACAGGAGAAGGAAGTGGACAAGGAGCTAGTGGATGAAATACACATGATGGGAATGAAAGGTGAAATTCTGCTGATGGGGGATTTCAATATGCTGGATGTGGATTAGACCACCCAGGCAGCTGCTTCAGCCAGAAGCAGAGGTATCCTAGATTCCCTACTGGAGGCATGACTCAAGACAGCTTGTGCTTGATCCCACCAGTGACAGGACGATTCTGGGTCTAGTGATAACCAACAGCGATAGAATCACAGATGTCCGGGTAGAAGGGCAACTGGGATCCAGCAATCACCACATAGTGTGGTTCAGCATCGGGACAGGGACTCAGTCAAGTCACGCTAGGTCAAAGGTTTTTGATTTCAAAAAGGCAGACTTCATTGAAATGGGGAGGGGTATCAAAATAGCCCTGGAGAAAAGGAGGATGGGAGGTGAAAGAACAGTGGGAGCACCTAAAAGAAGCCTCAGTGGCAGTGACAAACCAATGCATCAGATTGGTATCAAAAGGCAAGAGAAGGAGAAAGCCACTATGGCTCTCAAAAGAGGTGGCAGACAAAGTAAAAGCTAAAAGGGCAGGGTTGGGACTTGGCGGGGGACCAGGCAGGCTATGGAGCGGGGATACTGCGATGTGTCTCCTGAAGGAATGGAGACCGGAGGCAAGGTGAGGAGCAAAAAATATTAATTTCAAAACAAAACAAAAAAAAAGGCAGGATTCAGGAAATATAAGGAGGCCCAAAGAGGACAAGGAGGTGTACCTAGAGTGTCTAAGAGAAGCAGAGAGGGCAGTTAGGACAGCAAAGGCATGGACTGAAGAAGAATTAGTGCAGACAGTAAAGAAAGGGGACAAGACATTCTAGAGGTACAACAGCAAAAGAAGGAAAACTGGTGGAGATTGTTAGGCTCAAAGGGGAGTATAAGGAGGGAGACATGGATAAGGCAGATATACTGAATACTTCTGTTCAGTATTCACAGAAGTGGGGGAGGGACAGGGACCACAACCAAGCAACAGATGCCAAGGGTGGGGGGAGAGGTGGACAGAAGTCCATTCACAGAAGACAGTCTCCTGCAGGAGCTCAATAAATTGAAGGTGGACAAAGATGGCATACACCTGAGGATATTAAGGGAGCTGCGAAAAGAGCTAGCAGAACCTCTGGCAGTCTTGTTCACCAAGTCACTCAACACTGGAGTGGTGCCAGAGGACTGGAGGAGGGCACATGTGATCCCTCTACACAAATCCGGCAGTAGGGAGGAGGCAGGGAACTATAGACCAGTCAGCCTCACCTCAGTAGTGGGGAAGATCATGGAGGCACTGCTTAAAGGAAGGACAGTGGGACATCTGAAAGCCCTTGGTGCCCAGGACCCTAGGCAGCATAGTTTTACAGCAGGTACGTCATGCCAGACAAATCTGATCGATTTCTTTGACTGGGTGATAAAAGAAGGAAAATGGGTGGGGGGTGGACGTCGCCTACCTTTCAGCAAAGCCTTCAACACTGTCCCACATAAGAGGCTGGTTAACAAAATGGGTAGTCTGGGCATGGGAGACGAGGTGGTAAACTGGGTTATTAACTGGCTAACGGATAGGAGGCAGAGGGTGGTGGTAAATGGGGTACAATCTGGGGAGAAGGGGGTGACCAGCGGGGTACCTCAGGGATCGGTTTTTAGGTCCAGTCCTGTTCAATGTCTTAATTAGTGACATTGCAGAGGGGCTGGAAGGAAACACCTGCCTGTTTGCAAATGACACCAAGATCTGTAACAGGGTGGATACTCTAGAAGGGGTGGAGAAAATGAGGAAGGACTTGGGGAAGCTTGAGAAATGGTCTGAAGAATGGCAACTGAGGTTTAATTCAAAGTGCAAAATTGTGCACTTGGGGCATAGAAACCCTGGAGAGAGCTACAGGATGGGGTGGGGGGTTGCTGACAGTCACCAAGGAAGAAAGGAACCAGGGAGTTATTATTTCAGATGACCTGAAAATGTCAAAGCAAGAGTACAAGGGCAGCCGGGAAGGCCAGTGGCATGCTGGGGTGCACAGGCAGGGGTATCACCAGCAGAAGATTGAAGGTACTGATGCCATTACATAAAACCTTGGTCAGGCCTCACATGGAGTACTGTGTGAGTTCTGGAGGCCGCACCTTTGAAAGGACATTAATTGGCTGGAGACGGTCCAGAGAAGGGCGACTAAGATGGTACAGGGCTTGCACCACAAAATATATGAGGTGAGATTAAGAGACCTCAGTTTGTACTTGCTGGAGAAGAGGAGGGAGAGAGGGGACATGCTAGATATTCAAGTTCCTCAAGGTCATAAACAAGATGCAGGGGGGAGACATCTTCCAATACAGGAGTGCAAGAACGAGGGGGCATGACATGAAATTGGAAGGTGGCAGGTTAAGAGGAATGTGAGGAAGTTCTTCTTCAGAGAGAGAGGGTGGTGAATTCATGGAATGATCTTCCACAGAAGGCGGTGGGGTGCAAGCACTGTGGTTGGATTTCAACATGCATGGGACAGGCACAGGGGAACCACAGAGGTAAAGCAGAGGGAGGGTCAGAAGCAGTAATCAAGTACCGGGTTTAAGGGCAGACTAGATGGCCCTAGCAGTCTTTATCTGCTGACAATTTAGCTGAGAAAAGACACACGACTGGGCTTGGTACTGTAACTAGCACTCACAAAAATACTGCTGTGAGGGTGGGTGGGGGTGGAAGTGTCCCACAATTTGTCAGCCCAACCAGTGTGTCCAACTGCTACTGTGCACAAGACCCTACATTGAGGGTGGGGTGGGGGGTGGAGAGATTCAACAGGCATAATATCCATAGTACCTGATGGTAACTGTAAGGAAATCTTGTTCATTAATCATCCTGTCACCAGACAGTGAGGGGTTAATGGCCAAGATCTTCCTTACCATAACCCTCACTCACTACAAATACCTCAGTCTGCACGTGTTCCTGACCCCCCCCCCCATGAGTTGTGGGGAGTTACTCCTTCCAAGGTCCAGTAGCCACCTACTTGCTCCCCTCTGCTAGCCTGAAATAGCAGGTGACCAGCCCCAAGCCTCTGGAATGTCTTTCCCAGGAACATGCTACTACTTAAAAAAATATATATAACCCCATTGGACTCGATCCTTGATCACTTTTTAAAAAAATTGGTACAGAGCTATTTGTTTGATCAGGCCTTTTCACAGCACCTATGAGTTTTTATGAATTTACTGAGGCTGTTATTTTTGCTGACTTGCACTACTAGTCTTGCACTTTTTGAGGTACGCTAAGCTTTGAAAGAGCCCTTACCTACAACCTTCCCATTCGGGGACAGGGTGTTTGCAGCCCCCAAAATCTGGAGTTCCCTGCTGCTGGAGATCAGCCTCTCTCACACCATTGCTCTGCTGAAATCTAAGTTGTGTAGCTATTCTCTGAAAATTGCATTTTCAGAAGTGTTTAATGTTTTATTGTCGTGAATATTTGCTTTTATTTATTCAATTTTGCATATACAGTGCAATAAAGAGCCACCAACGCCTTGAGAAGAACTTTTAAAAACATAATACTTGGCCATAAAGCAACTTATATTTCTTATCAGCTCTGTATTTCTTATCCCCATTATTTATTAGTGAGGTTATATGCATGAAAGTATGAACGTTGTTCCCTGAGGGTTTATCAGCTCCTATTGCTTTTTCCCAACTTGATGTCATAACACTGCTTGTGACATCACAGGTACTGAATACCCATGGGAACAGACTGTGATGTCACAACAGAGCATTATGTTTTCAAGTAGGGAGTAAGCTGTAAAGGTAGATGAACTCTGAGGGATACAGATCTTGTTTCTGTGGGAATTTCATGAGTAATAAATAATGAAGGAGAGAAATACATAAAAGATGTATGATATACAAGCTGAATTGTGTCCAGCTATTATGGTTTCAGAGTTTTCCCAAAGGGGTCAGCTGCTCTAAAGCATTAGAAATGCGCTTAATAAAAAGCTCTACCTAGCTCCCATTATAAGAGCATCAAGATAAGGAGGCAAGAGTAAGTAGGCGGAGTGCAGACCAGTGAAAAAGCAGATCACAGTTTCGTATTCCAACACAAACACTGTAAGGCCCTCAACAAGTCACTTGTCCTCCTTGTTCTCAACTCTCTTTACTTCACGCCCCTGCCACGGCCCTCCTTGACTTCAATGCACTCAGACTCACTTACAGTGAAATCTAACTGCCCCCCAAATTAGTCTGACAGAAATCAAACCAGGAGGCCCAGATTAACCCTTAGGCTGCCAGTATGCTTATAATGTTACAGAATTCAGGACATTTATAGGTTGCAGCACTATAACAGAGGCCAAATCAAGTTTTGCAGCCACTAACCAGCCGGGCTAGTGACTGGGAAAATTCACTAGCCCCACAGACTTTTTCACTGGCCCAGCTAGTGTACTTATTGAAATGTTGCCTTCTCCAGTACAAGCCAGCAAGGCTAGTTAAAGGAATATCTTACTAGCCCAATACAAAATCTACTATCATTTGGCTAGTGGGTCGGTGCCAGTTTCGACCCCTGCAACAATCTCAATGCAAACAGTTTCGCTTAACTCACTCTTGCTGTAATTCACAAGCTTGTCTCCTTGATCTTGTGACCTCTCGCCAAGCCCGCCATTTCCATCTGACACATACTACAGTGTACCCCGTGGCTGACCCTCTGAAGGCATTGGTGAGGGACTCAGACAAAAGTGTCATGTAAAGGCTCTGTCTGCTTCCAAATACTTAGAAACGATATCCAGCATATTTGAGTGCTGAAGAATGCTGGTGTCAGTCTTCCTTCCCGAGACTCAGGGAAGGGCACCAGTACCAGCAATGTCAGCAGCATTCCGTTAACCGCCTAAAGTCAGGTGCAGGCCGCAGCCAGAGCCAACAAAGCTTGATGGGGGGGGGGAAATCGGCCTGTCTTTCTAGCCCCCCCCTCAGCCATCCTCCTTCTGTCTTGCTACCCCTCCTCCAGCCCTGTCACCCACCGTCTCTGGGGCCTACAGCCCTGTCATTTTGCAGTGTCCCATGGATTCCCCCATGGCAGAGCCTCCTGGGTTCCTCAGGCCCAGAAGGAGACTAGGTTCTAGATGCAGCGGCAGGCAACCCAGTTGGCAGCCCAGAGCTTATGTTAGAGCGCTGCATCCTCAGGGACTGAGGCTTTCTCTGCCATTTTCTCTTCTACCCTCAGGTGCCTTGTGTACGAGGACTGCACAAACACACATGTGCTTGTGCATCCCAGTAAGAAGGCGCCTGCCCTCCCACTTGTGGCTCCGTGTGCACTGCCACCTGTGGTCACCCAGGGGGCTGTATAGCAGTGAAGTTAGCAGACCTCCCTCACCAGAATAGGAGAGCACCCTGTGGGATGCTCAGTCCTCTGCCCTGCCTGACCCTGGTCCATTCCTGAACCTGGGTTGCTGGCATGATGACAAGTGAGGCGAAAGCACCTTAATCCCTTTGCGCCTCTGGGCTGGCCTAGCATTTAAATAACTTTGCAAGACACCAACTCACTGACAGACTGAAAACACAATGCATTTCAAACTATATGTTCTAAAATCTTTCTGTCTGTCTATCAATATCTACAGACAGTATCTCTCTGTCTGTTCATCTGTCTGTCAATCCTCCCTCCCTCCCATCCCTTTGCTTCACTCTCGCAGCTGTAAAATTCTGTGAAACCAGGCCCCCACTAAAAACGAGATGCTGCATCTCCCTTAGGCTCTCCCAAGTCTATGACCTCTAACAACAACAAAAAATCCAACCACCCACAGACAAGGGATCCGTCTGTCAGCTGAGGGTCAAAAAGGACTTGTTCCAGGCAGGGTCACATGGGTAACATGACAGAAAGGTTCAGAGGGCCACCCTCAGTGACATGTCAGAAGAATGCTAATCCCTGTGGATGTGAAAGGAGTGAAAGTTCAATATGAATAAGCTAGAAAGAGAGACTGATTTTTTTTTTTACGTTAATCTTTTTTCTCCTTGGTCCCCAGTCGGCTCTCATCTGCAGCTACCCACCCAGCTCCGCATCCCATCATCAAGCTGACTCTCCATCTTCCCCCACGGTTTCCCCTCTGTGGTAGGCTGGTGAGGAGCCCCCAACTCAACTCACATCTAACAGAATCCAGCGTCCGGGGAAGCGTCATTCAGGGTCGAGGCCTGCGGTGGGTAGCTGTTCACGCTGCAGCGACCTGGGAACTGTTTTTCCTGGCTTTTCTGATTGGACCTCTGGAGAAGGCATGCAATGGCATACACGGGCGCATTTAATAATATCTGCATGCACTCTTCAGGTGTTCCGCCCATCACTACCCCTTTCCTGCAGTGTAGGCATGCTGCCCCGGTCTCTGCTAGGGGCTAGTCTAGGACCGACCACTGGCATCCCCCCCGGAGAAGGAGAGCAGTGCCTTGCACGCTCAATCCTTCTCCTCCTCTGTCAACCGCCGGCGGGCCGTGCTCATTCCCGAACACAGGTCGCCGGTGTAGAGCGAGGTACGATGTCCAGCTATTCAGCGCCACCGGGCTGGTAAGGTACTGATTTAAAGGTATAAACCCCAACACGATTCCTAGAGTCCAGGCACACATAATGAAATCACTTTCTTAAATTCTGTTTTTTTCACAATTTCTTTTCCCAGGAAAGCCCAACTGAGGTGTGGCATCTCAGTTTTGGTGGGGTTCGCCTGCTTCTATCCAATACTGCAACCAGGCAGGACAGAAGCACGGGGAGGGGGCAACTCCAAGTGACATGGTGAATGTCACAGCAAGCCAGGGGCTGTGGTGGAATTCAAACCTCAGCGCTCCTGCTTCACTATTCACGGCTCAAACCACTAGATGGCCTCCATAATTAAGGTAAAATGAGGCACTTTACAAACACCCCACCCCTCAAAGGCAAAACTCCTGATTAGGCTTTAAAGCCAAGAAAATCATTTTTTTGCAAACTTGCTTAATGTAAGATTTATTTGTGCCATCTTTGCTAGAATGTACAAAGAGCGGCGCTGCACCATTTTGCATGCACAGTGTGGTGTCATACCACTCACTTGTACCACTGACATAAGTGAGCAGCGTGGAACTGCGCTGTGCATACGAAATTGGGCTGCACAGCACCTTTCTTGTTTATATTCCAGCAGAGATGACACACATGCATCTTACATCAAGCACATCGGCAAATATTTTCTTGGATTAAAAGGTTAATTGGAGGGGTCTTCCTTTGGTGGGGAGTGGGGTCTTTGTGCCCTGTTGTCCTTTAAAATAAGAGAGTGGAAGCCTCTGCCAGTTCTATGCAATGCTGTGTTAGAGTGTCTAAAAGGTATAAACATATCACGTAGGCCTCAAATGGAGCCTGGGGCTGGATTTTTCAGGGACCCTTTACTTACGCATTGACGTCCTGGAACATTTTCAGTTTGTCAGGGAAGATCTCGGAAAGCAGAACCTTCACAAACTGGAGGCCGAGCGCCTGCAGCCGGGACTCCAAATGCTGTGAAAATACAGACAATACCATTAATCAGACGCTCACCCATCAATTCACTCACTAGAAAGATATTTAGCACTTACACTGAGAAATGTATATCGTAATTGCAAATTAGCACTGCGCCAGGGGGCAATCAGCAGCATATTAAATTCTGCTGAGGGGAACTGTGTTTTGTATTACACATCATAGAATTCGTCTTAGTCAGCCAGAGCCCCTAATTTCTAAGCATTCCAATACAGCTTACTATTTTTGATTGTTGTAATTTATTGAATAATTGTGATGGTAAGGAATTGGTTACAGAATTAGTCACTGCTAAACATTTGAATCACAAATTGTAATAGGAAAGAAATAATGAAAAGAAAAATGATGTAACCTATGCTGTACATCAACTGACAGAAACAAATAAGAGTTTGCGAAAATCGATCCCGATGCATATTTAAGCAATAAGGCACGACAAGATGTGTGTTATCGTGTAATAACGTCACTCCTGGGGTGGTGGGGCTTTTCGGCTTAGCCTCGTGCTTCAACCCACCCAGAGTGACCAATGTGATAACACCTGGAGTGCTTGTATTCTGATGCTCTAATAAAGCTCAAGGTTATATAAAACAATAAAAATGTTTTTAGTAGGTTTTGGTGAGCCAGTGTATCTTTGTTTCTGAAAAAAAAAAATCCATATAATCGTCCATAAAAATCGCAGTGATGTTATTGTGTAATAACATCACTGTCTCAGGCACACACTGACCAACCAGAGTCCAGGAAATGTTCTTGCCATTGTATAATAGTACACAAGCAATGCCAGTTGTCATAATAAACAGTAAATAAAAGCAAAGCTGCAAGTTGCAAATAGAGGATACTGACTTGTAGCCATAGTTCTATCACTGGTATTCAATTTGCATTCACACTAAGGCTGTCTTTCACTGAGCATGCTCAGTCACCGTCACAGTCTTCAAGCTCAACTCCGCCCACTACCCATGTGGTCCTCTGGCTCCATCCCCTGTGCACTCAGATCAGCACACTGGAACAGGAATCCAAAGCTGGAGAGGTCAGGTGGGTCGTGTGGATGTATACCGAATACTAGCAGTACAACTATGGTTACAGGTGAGTAACCTCTATTTCTAGAGAAGGGTAAGAAGGGAAGGGCAAAGAAGTCCAGGTAGCTGACCAAAGAGGTGATGGAGGGGGTGAGAGCAACGAGGACAGCATTTCAGAGATTCAGAATATCAGGGAGGGGGAAGATGGGGAGGAGTATACAAAGTGCAGGGAGGTCACAAGACTAGTCAGTCACCAAGGCGGCCAGGGAGCTGAGGATGGCACAAGGCATAAAGGATGGGGAGAAGGACTTCTTTAGATATACTGGGGAGAGAAGGAAGAACAAGGACTAGATAGTGAGAATTAGGAAGGCTGGGGATGGGTAGAGAAGGGGAAGGAGCCGGCAGAGGCACTAAATGAGTACTTAAGCTCTGTGTTCACAATGGGGGGGGTCGGATACCACATGGGAGCGGTGGAGTGGGCAGGGGAGGGGAGGGGGTGACTGACGGGGAAATTATGGAGGCCAGGGTACTGGAAGGACTGAGGGGCACTGTGGGCGGACAAGGCACCAGGGCCTGATGGCATTCACCCTAGGGTACTCAAGGAACTGGCTAGGTGCCTGGCAGGACTACTGGCTGACCTGGAAGCAGGGAGGTGATCCTTCCCTTGTACAGATCACTTGTCATACCTCACCTGGAATACTGTGTGCAGTACTGGTGCCCATTCCTAAAGAAAGACATCAGGCTGTTGGAAGGGGTGCAGTGGAGAGCAACTAAGATGGTCCAGGGTTTGGAGGTGAATTCCTACAAAGAAAGGCTGAACAGGCTTAACATGTATTCCTTGGAGGAGAGGAGGTATAGGGGAGACAGGATCGAGACATTTAAGTATCTGAAGGGGATAAACAAGGTGAATACATGAGAGATATTACGGATCAGAAGGGGTAGGGAAACAGGAAGGCACCAAATGAGGTTGGGGGGGGAATTCAGGAGGGAAATCAGGAGAAACAGGTTACTCACCTGTAACAGTAGTTATAGGAGTGGTATATGTTGTTCATCCACATTTATTGGCATGTCCCTTTCTCCTTTAAATCTTGCCGAAGTCTTAAAGCTGGCTCCTCCCACCCACCCGGGTGGTATACACCTTGGCTCTGCTCCATGATGCCAGATCTTAGCCCGTTGGAAGCCAGGTTGTGTGTGTCCGCAGCCGGGGAGGTCGGGTGGGTCCATGTGGATGAACAACATATACCACTCCTAGAACTACTGTTACAAGTGTGTAATCTGTTTTTCTAGGATCGTGGATATGTTGTTCATCCACATTTATTGGCAGACTCCTAGCAGTTCTCCAGGAGGAGGGAGGCAAAGCGCACAACCCCTACTTAGGAAACAGAGATTGGAGAACTGAGGTCCCAAAACCAGCATCCTGGAGTGACTCAAGGTCGATGTGCTAGTGGGTAATGAAGGTGTTTGCTGACTTCCAGGTGGTAGCCCGACAGATTTCCTGGATAGGGATATTCCTGGAAGCAACCACCGATGCAGCAGTATGGCGGGCCAAATGAGCTCTTATCCCTCTGGGAGGCTCCATACCAGCCAACTCATAGCATAGACCTATGCATGATGTAATCCATCTTGCTATGGTCTGTTTGGCTGCAGGTCTGCCAGAAGCGGCTTCAGCGTAGGTGACAAACAACTGGCAAACCTCTCCACAAATTTCCACCATCCTCTCTTTGTAAGAGGAGAGAGCACGTCTCAGGTCCAAAGTATGGAGCCTGTACTCAGCCTCCGAGGTGTAATTAGGGTAGTATACCGGCAGAGTCAACAGCTGGTTAAGGTGAAACTCTGACACCACCTTCGGAAGGAATTTCGGGTTGGGGCACAGGACAACTTTGTCCCTGTGGAAGATCAGATAAGGGGAGTACACCAAAAGCGCCTGGCACTCCCCTGTCCTTCTGGTAGACGGGATAGCCACCAGGAAGGCCGTCTTCCACAACAAGTTGGACAGCTCACACTTCTGCACTGATTCGAATGGCTTGCCCATGAGCTTTGCCAATACCAGCAGTAGATCCCATGGAGGTGGAGGTTTACGCACTGGAGGGGATATGTGATCCAGGCCTTTAAAAAAAGTACCTGACCACTGTCTCCTGCATCAATGTTGGCCGACCGGCACAATCACGGTAAACAGAAATGGCTGCCAGGTGCACCCTAAGGGTCGATGACCGTAGAACCCCTTTGAAGAGAGACAAAAGGTAGTCGAGAATGTTAGCCACATAACAGGATAAGGGGTCCGGACCCTTACTTTGACACCAAATGGAAAATCTTTTCTATCTGAAGGCATAATATTTCCTGGTCGATTCCTTTCTAGATGCCTCCACCATGGTGTAGACATCTTTGGAAAGACCCAAAGCCTGGAACTCTAGCTGCTCAGGTACCAGACTGTAAGGTGCAGGGATTGAAGGTCCGGATGGAAGACCTTCCCCTGGTTTAGAGATATCAAGTCCGGGCGTGTACAAAGCCGCTCCAGGGGCCTGCAGCCGAGGCTGAGGAGATCTGAATACCAGAACTGGTGCGGCCAATCTGGGGCTACCAGAATCACCTTCGCCTTGTCCCTCCTTACCTTGAGTAACAAATTGTGGATCAAGGGAAATGGAGGGAAGGTGCAGAGAAGGCCTGGGGTCCAGGGCCTCGAGAAGGCATCCCCCTGCATCGAGCCCTGCTGAGGGGGGCCGGCATGAAACAGCCTCAGCTTGGTGTTTTTCCTGGAGGCAAACAGGTCCACAGTCGGTATGCCCCAATGGAAGAACAGGGTGTAAGCTACCTCTGGATGAAGAGACCACTTGTGGGATGTCTGGCCTGTGTGGCTGAGAGCATCTGCCAGCTGGTTCAAGGCTCCTGCCACCTGGGTGGCTAGGAGATCTGCCTTCAACCGGCTTACAAGGGGGCAGATGTGGAGCGCCTCCTTGCACAGCAGATGGGTGTGCATGCCACCCTATTTGTTGAGGCAGTACATGGTCATGGTATTGTCCATCTGGACTTGAACCACTTGACCCCGGAGCTGAGGAACGAAAACTGACAGTGCCAGTCTGACTGCTCTGAGCTCCAATAGGTTGATGTGACATTAGACTCCTCGGGGCTCCAGAGTCCCTGGGCGCTGTTGTTCCCCATGTGGGCTCCCCAGCCCATGAGAGAGGCATCAGTCGTAAGGACGACCATCAGCTCGGAGCAGACAAATGAGATCCTTTCCTGCAACCGGTCTGGGGCGGTCCACCATTGGAGAGCGTCCCACATCTTCTGGGTTACCGTGATCAACTGGTCGAAATGACCACGGTGCTGAGTCCACTGGGCAGACAGCTCCCACTGGAGGGGGTGCATGTGCAACCAGGCCCAACGGACCACTGAGGTGAACGTCACCATATAGCCCAGAAGGTGCAGAAAGTCCCGGGTAGGGTGCAAGTGCCCAACCAGAAATGATTGGGCAAAGGAGGAGAAAACCTCCGCTCTGTCTGCCAGGAGTCGAGCTCTGGCTTGATAAGAGTCGAGCTCTGCCCCGATGAAGCCCATCACCTGAGAAGGCACGAGGTCTGACTTGGCCTTGTTGATCAGGAGGCCAAGTTGGGAGCAGGTTTGGAGGGCCAGATCCCTGGACCTCTCCACCTCCTGCTGGGTGGAACCTGCAAGGAGCTAATCGTCAAGATGGGGTAAATTCTGCCCCCCCCCCCCGACACCGGAGATGGGCCGCTACCACTGCAATGCATTTGGTGAAGACCTGTGGGGCCGATGACAGGCCAAACGGCATGGCTCAGAACTCGTACAGGGTCCCCTCGACCCTGAAGCGGAAGAACCACTGGTGGGACGGATGGATTGGGAAATGAAAGAATGCATCCTGCAGTTCAAGTGAACAGAACCACATGTTTCGCTCCAAGGATAGTATGATCTGGGACAGAATGACCATCTGAAAGGTGCGTGACCTGAGATATTGATTCAGATCTTGGGCACCAGAAAGTACCTGGAAACAAAGCCTGGGTCTGCAGATGGATCCGCCATGAGAGCTACTGCCTTCTTGAGGAAGAGCTGAGCGATGTCATCTTGAAGAGCCGACTGGGTGCATGCAGAAATCCGTTCCTCGGGGTCAGCTGGGAGGGTACTGCTCGAATTCTAGAGGCGGTCCCTAGCCGACCACTTCGAGAACCCACCTGTCTGAAGTGATAGCGGACCAGACGGAAAGGAAGTGGTGGAGCCGGACCCCCATAGGAAGACCCAGAGCTGGAGCTGGCATGACAGGATTAGGGGTGACAACCCCCAACCCATCACTGAGCAGGCTTTGAGGAGGAGGAAACTCCAGGACCTGAGCCTCGGCCTCCTCTGCTGGCCTGTTGGGGCCCAGGCTTGGGCCGAGGGTGCCAAGCTTGAGCCTGCTGCTGATGCCGATGCTGCTGTCCTCCTTGAAGGAGGACTGCTGAACTGCAGGGGAAGAGTGCCAAAAGGGTTTCTTCTTTTTCTTCTGCTGGTTCTTGCCCCAAGAACTCCTGGCAGAAGTGGCGTCCAAGTTGGCATTGGACTGCTCTGTGCACTGTAGGTGACTGGCCACTCTGGGGCTGAACAAGTCGGTCCCAAGGAAGGGCACATCAGCTAACTTGTGCTGAGTATCTGCTGGGAAGGAGGAGAGCCTCAGCCAAGCCTTGCAGTGAGAGGCAACTGCGGCGGCCATTGAGCAGGCACAAGAGTCCCCGATGTTCAGGGCCGTCTGAAGCTGCTGTCTGGCTACAGCACGGCCCGGATCTTGGACCTGCTTGACTGTGGTCTGCATGTCCGCGGGGAGATCTGGGAGGACTTCATCCAATGACCCGAGAAGGACATGGGAGAAGTGTGCCATGACGATGGCCAAATTTGCCTGACGAAGGCCCAAAGAGGACGCTGGATAGATCTTCCACCCTGAGTGGTCCAAATACTTGGACTCCTTGTTGGGAGGTCGGTCAGTGTTGGCAGAACTTCCAGTACACCTGAACACAGAGGCAGTCACCAGGCTCTTGGCCGAAAAGTGCTGTGTGAACCCCGCAAGGGACCCCATGGACACCACATACTTGTGAACCATGTGGGCAGACAGTGCTGGACATTAGGCAGGATGCTGCCGCAGTTCAAGTGCCGGACCAACAATAGCCTCGGCCACATGAAAGGCATCCAATGGGGTATCCCCTCTCTTGAGGATGTCCGTGAGAGGGTACTCCGCCTTTTTCTGGATTGGTTCCAGGGGCATCTCTGTGGAATCAGAGATGACACAAAGGATCCCTTGGAAGGAGGAAGGACCTTCCTCCATCCCTGTGCCAATGGACAACTCATCATCCCCAGGATGAGAGTGGAGCCCAGTGACATCAGAGTCTGAAGAGTTGGGGTACAGCGGCCTGCCGCCCAAATCACCCTCGACCAGCCAAGGAGCAGTCCGGGGTGACCACGACCAACAGACGTCGGGGAAGCCCAGTATCTGATCGGTCCTCTTTGGAAGGAGCCCCTCCCACAGGCTGCTTAGGCGGTGGCTCCACCACTATCAGTGGAGAGACCGGCATAGGCCAAACTGTAAGATAGGCCGGTACCATAGACGGAGGAACCAAAGGTTTCAGTTCCGAGGGGGGTCTGCTTCGACCTAGGAGGTGAAAGCCAAGTAATGGCCAGAGCAGGAGTCGAGGTTGGCTTGTGCCCGGACAAAATCAGCTGTTGCCACATGAGGTCCTCATAGCGCCAACAGAGTTTCCTCATCTGAGGAAGACGAGGATGACCAGTAGCATCGCCTCTTTTTCGAGCGCTTGCGGCTCTTCCTTGGCTGTCCAGATGAGGGGGTTCTACATCTCAACCGAGATTGGACAGGCTGACTCGGTCGCTCAGGAGACATCGGCGGGACTGGTGATACCCGGGGATCCGGAACTGGGTCCTCGATGGGGACACCAGCAGGCTGGGTCTCCTCACTGGGGAAGATAAGGACCAGAGTCCTTTCCAAAGAGTCGTCAACAGGGGCCGGCGACAGTGGATCAATGGGGTCAAGGACAATCTCGACCTCATCGGCTGCATCCTCGATTGGCTGGTCTGATGGAAGGTCCACGAAGCCTGCGGCTGAGGAAGCAATCTCGACTGAGGTCGAGACCACATGCTTCTGGGACTGAGACCTCTCTCGGTCCCAAGAGTGTCTTCGCCAAGACAAAGACGCACTTGGTTCCTTATCTCTTTTACGAGATCGGGAGGAGTGCAAGCCCGCAGGCGCCTCTCCCCTGGTGGGGAGAGACTGACACAACTCCTTGAAGGAACCTGAGAAGGTGGAGCCTAGGTTCAGTGGAATGAAAAAGCTTCAACTGTCCAAAGCGCGGGCAGCTTCTTCTTGGATGCTTTCATGCATTCCTTCTGCTCCAGCAGAACCCATGACTCTGCGGAAACCGCCATTAGCCTCCTTGGACTTCACTGGAGGATTCCATTTCTCTGGTCTCTCTAACTTTAAATGTGCCAGGCGGTCATCCAGAACGTTGGGACGGAAGGCCAAGCAAAAGCTGCAGTACAAGGTGTCATGGTGAACACCTGGGCAGTGAGATACGACGTGAGATGGGGATCGCACGCAGCATCTTCTGGCCAAGAAGACACCAGCGAAACCTGGAGAAGATTTCTCTTCCATGATTGAGGACGCAAAAGCGCGATTGCTAACTCGGATGAGTTTTAATTTCGGTAAAACCGAAGTACTGAAAGCCAGGGCCTATGAAATGCATGAGCACGAGGGAGGCAATCTGTATCTTCCAGCGGAAAGGAAGATCTGGTATCATGGGATGAAGCTGAGGTATATACAACCAGGGTGGGTGGGAGGAGCCCGCCTGAAGACTTCCGGCAAGATTTAAAGGGGAAAGGGACATACCAGTAAGTGTGGCTGAACAACATATCCACAATCCTAGAATCATGATTTCACAGAGAGGGTGGTGGACAAGTGAAACACTACCTGAGGAGGTGGTTTCCTGTAGGAGGGTGGGCTGCTTCAAGAAGGGTTGGGACACAGTGAGAGGGGAATGGGTGTGGGGAGGGGGAGGAGGGTTGGGGCAGCTGCAATTTGAGGAGCTAGCTGCACAATCGAGCAGACTCGATAGACTATGTGGCCTGTTTCTGCTGGCATTTCATATGTTCGTAGTTCTAATTACCTACATTCAGTTCACTGTCCACACTTAGGTAGACTCCTAGCAGTCTTTACGAGGTGGGCCAAGGTGCACACCCCAAAGTTAGGCAAAATAAAAATACTGGAGGACTCGAGACCCAAAGGCAGCATCATGACAACTAAGTCAATGCTGTGATGGGAGTGAATGTGTCCGCATTTATCCAGGTTGCAGCCCTACAGATTCCAGAAATGGTGGGAATGGACCTGGCAGCACTAACAGGGGCAAGCGGTATGTCTCGTGGAGTGAGCTTTAAATCCCACTGCTGGATCCACCCCAGGCAACTTTTAACAGAGCAGTGCAGGAGGTTAGCTATCCGGCATTCATCTGTTTGGCTGCTGGTCTGCCTAGGGCAGCTTCAGCTTATGTGACAAACAGTTTGCCACGAAATTCCACATATGCGCCTGGTAGAACAGTAGAGCCCTGCAAACAACTAGCATGTGGATCATTCACTTGGCATCTGAAACATGGGGCACTGAGATGAAAAACAGTGGAATGAGCACCTAATTAACGTGGAACTCGGAGACAATTTTTGGCAGGAATTTTACAGGGGGCGTAGGACAACCTCATCCTTGTGGAAAACCAGATACGGAGACTCCACAAAAAGCATATGGAGCTCACCTGCCCATCTCGCTAAGGTGATGGCAACCAGAAATGTGATCCTCCATAACCAATGTGCGAGATCATGTGTTCATAGGCTTGAATCGTTTACCAGTTGGGCCGTGACAAAACCAGTGGTAAGTCCCACAGTGGAGGTGGGTCCTGCACTGGAGGGGACATGTGGTCCAGCCCTTTAAAGAAACAGTTGACTATCTACAGTGCAATCTAGACTATTTGATCTTAACTATAACAAACTTCGGAATGAGATGCAGAAAGATATGGCCAGGTGGACCCTGTTGCCATTATCACTGGCAGTTAGAATTGATTCAGTTAAAATGAATTTACTCCCATGCTTCTTATTCCTCTTCTCTACCCTACCAATTTCTATACCGCTTACCTTTTGGTCCAAAATTAATGCAGGGGTGGGCAAGTTTGTGTGGGGAGGAAGAAAACCCCGGACAGCGATGAAAGTGCTGCAGAAACCCAAGACACAGAGGGGGTTTGGGTATGCAAACCTACAGAAATACTATTTAGCAAGTCAGATGGAGGCAATTTGCACCTGGGTAAAACAATGCCGGGCCTCAGGGTGGTATGAAATTGAAGATGGCGAGGGGATCCCCAAACCGCTTTTTACTTTGGCTTTTGCAGATTCAGTTGAACCCCTTCGAGGCATAATAAACAACCTGTGGGTAAAACACTCCCTCTTTGGGTCCACTATCTTTGATCAGGTATCACGCAAAATTTCTTCCTCCTCGGTTGGACCAAGGGTATGCCCTGTGGGAGACCAAGGGTCTCACACGCTTTGCACAACTTTTCGACAAGGGCACATGCATGCCTTTCCAGCAGGTGAAAGAGAAATTTCAGTTGCATAATAATGATTTTTTCAGGTTTTTGCAGATCCGGCACTTATAAAATGTGCGGATCATAGCACGCTGCTAAGCAGACCTAGGTCTCCCTGGGAAGATATAATTTATGGCATAGTTACCCTGCTGAGAAAGGTGAGGTGCATCTCTGAACTGTATACCATGTTGTGTGATATGGGCCCTGATTCAGTGGAGAGGATAAGGGGGGCATGGGAGAGGGAGATTCCCAGAGTATTCTCAAAGGATGATTGGGATAAAAGACTGAAGGTGGGAGGAAGGGTTACGTCATCCCCTGGGTGGAAAGAATATTTTTGGAAAATTTTAATCAGATATTTCTGGACCCCAATAGTAACTTACCACTTTCACACAACATAGTCTGTTTGCTTGCGAAATTGCGGTGATGTCAGATCACACTACCATATTTTTTTGGCTTGCCCTATAATCAGGGGGTTTTGGCAATCAGTGGGTGAGACTGTGAGGCAGATCACACACATTATTATCCCTGATGATTTTTCTGAATGGGTTCTTGGGACTCCATGGTTGTGGGGCTCCCCTCTTCCCAAAGAAGGTTGGTACTTGCCTTTCTAGTAGCGGCACTGAAGAGCACAACGTACCACTGGCTAAGTGTCAACCCCCTCACCCTTCAGGAATGGTGCAACAGGGTCTCATAAATTTGTGAGATGGAAGGACTGGCCTCTAGGATATATATATATATATATATATATATATATATATATATAAGGGAGGAGAAGTGGATGGAAGTGTGGGCCTCATGGCTTGAATGGGTAGACGATGGGGAGTAAAGTGATTCAGGTGACTCACCTTAGAGAATAACCTGTGTATCTCAACAAAAAAAAAAGATAACAAAGGACCATCACTGATTAGGCCCACATAATTCTAATGCCTAATTAAGCAATAAGGCACGACCTTCGCCTCGTGCTTCAACCCACCCCAGAAGTGACATTATTACACAGTAACACACACCCTGAAGTGCCTTATTGCTATTATACAATGGCTCATTGTGATACAAAATAAAAAAAAATTTAAGAAATGTTTTTAGTAGACTTTTTGAGAGTTTCTTAAGATGAGGAATAAAAAGAAATAAAGGTGCTCAGTGATGACAGCAAGCAAAGATAATGCTAATCAATGGCAGTGATGTTATACTCTAATACCATCACTGACTCAGGCACACACTGACCAATCAGAATCCAGGATTCTTTCTTGCCATTGTATAATAAGTATTAGCGCATATGTAAATGACTCCATTGGGGTTCAGTTCCCATCCCCCCTGTCACTTCCCTTGGACAGTTTAATTTCAAAGCTAGAAGGCATCCTTAGAATGGCAGAAAAAGGGGGGATATTGTTGATGGGGGACCTGAATATACCAGATGTTAACTGGAGCATCTATGCTGCAGCCACATCCAAGAGCAGGGTAATTCTTGATGCCCTACAGGGGGAATGCATCAGACAGCTAGTGTTGGAACCCACTTGAGAGGGACCAATCGGATTTAAAAGTGGGTAGCCATCTGGGAAGAAGCGACCACCAAACAGTGCGGTTCACGATAAACACAGCCGTAGAGTCAAGCCATACAAAAGCAAAGGTACTGAACTTTAGGAGGGCTGACTTTCGGAAAATGGGAGAGTGCCTCAGAAAAGCGCTAGCAAAGGGGCAAGAAGGATGAGTGGAGGAACAATGGGAACAAATCAAAACAGCCATCACAGAGGCAACAAGCCTTTGTGTGAAGCAAATCAACAAAACAAAACAAAGGAAAACATCACTATGGTTCTCAAAAGAGGTAATGGGGAAAGTTAGGGAGAAAAAGGTAGCATTCAGGAAGTATAAGGAAACACAGAAGGAGTAGGGCAGAGAACTGTACCAGTTAAAGCAGAAGAAAGCGGGGAAGGTAGTCAGAATAGTAAAGGCCCAAACTGAGGAAAAGATAGCCAACTCAGTTAAGAAGGGGGATACAACCTTTTATAGGTACATAAAGAAGCGAAGAGAGACCAAGAGAGGTATAGTGAGGCTTAATAAAGAGAAGGGGCTTTGCAGAGGGTGACAGTGAAAAAGTGGGGATACTGAATGAATACTTCTGCTCAGTATTCACAAAAGAAGAGGAAGGGGCGGTACCTAAACCAAACAACAGAAGCACTCTGGATAGGGGGGTCGATACCAGTCCATTCACAGAAGAAAGGGTCCTGAAAGAACCCCTAAAACTGAAGGTGGAAAAAGCAATGGGGCCTGACAGGATTCACCCCAGAATTCTAAAAGAAATAAGGGGAGAACTAGTAACACCACTGACTACCCTTTCTAACAGATCATGGGAGGATGGTGTGGTACCTGAGGACTGGAGGACGGCAGATGTGATTTCCCTTCACAAAAGTGGGAGCAAGACAGAGGCAGGAAACTACAGACCTATTAGTGTGACCTCAGTGGTAGGGAAAATGATGGAACCACTTCTGAAAGAAAGAACTGTTGAGTACCTAGAGGCCAGTGAGGCAGAGGACCCAAGGCAGCATGGAGTCACCGCAGGAAGGTCATGTCAGATGAATCCAATCGATTTCTTTGACTGGGTAACCAAAGTAGTAGACCAGGGTGGGCTGTGGACATGACCTACCTAGACTTTAGCAAGGCATTTGATACAGTCCCACACAAAAGATTAATAAACAAGTTAGCCAGCATGGGAGTGGGTCCCAGGGTTGTAGCCTGGGTAAAACATTGGCTGGACAACAAGACACAGAGGGTTATAGTAAATGGAGTCCACTCTAAAGAAAGGGGGGTTACTAGTGGGGTACCACAGGGTTCAGTACTGGGACCAGTCCTGTTTAATGTATTTATAGGTGACACTGCAGAGGGACTGGAAGGGAAAGTATGCCACTTTGCAGAGGACACAAAGATCTGCAACAGGGTTAATACACAAGGTGGGGTGGAAAGGATGAGAAGGTACTTGGCAAGGTTGGAGGAATGGTCAAAAATATGGCAGCTTAGATTCATTGCAAAGAAGTGCAAAGTAATGCACCTGGGAAACACAAACCCAGGGGAAGTTTACATAATGTGTGGGGAGGTATTAACAACAACAAAAGTGGAAAGGGACCTGGGGGTAGTCATATCAGATGACCTTAAGGTAGGCAAGTAGTGTGAGAAGGCAGCGAGGAGGGCTGGGTGATACTGGGATGCATAGGGAGAGGCATCACCAGTAGAAAACAGGAAGTTGTTATCCCTCTGTACAAAGAGTTGGTGAGACCCCATCTGGAATACTGCATGCAGTTCTGGAGACCCCATCTCTGCAAAGACATAGACAGGATATAGGCAGTCCAGAGGAGGGCAACTAAAATGGTGCAGGGTCTGCACCAGAAGCTATATGAAGAAAGACTAAAGGAGCTTAACATGTATACCGTCGAGGAAGGTGGGGGGGCATGGATGGAAACATTTAAGTACCTCAAGGGAATCAACAAAGTCCAAGAGGGTAGCATCTTCAGAAAAAGAGGTGTGCAAGAACAAGGGGCACAATTTGAAGATAGAGGGGACGGCTCAGGGCAATGTAAGGAAGTATTTTTTTACAGAGAGGGTGGTGGATGCATGGAACGGCCTTCCTGAGGAGGCTGCGGAGTCAAAACAGTGGGGGAATTAAAGAATGCATGGGGCAGACATAAAGCCATTCTTGTGGGGGGGGGGTAGGAGGAAGTAGGCTGTTGGTTAACTAGGATCTGCAGCTTATCCAATAGGTAGGAAAATGGGCAGACGGGTCGGGCCAAGTGTCCTTATCCGCTGTCAAAGTCTATGTTTCTAAAACAAAAAGAGACACATTTGGAAGGGAAAGATAAAATACCACCCTCTTTCTGAACTCAAGCTTCATTAGCTGATATCATATGTAAAATCAGTCCTTTCTGCCTTTGTTTCTGGTTGTTTTAACTCTGCGTGAAATCCAGGCTTATTTATTTGGTTTGGGAGTTAATGAAAGTTTTTATTCTAGATGAAGATATTCAAGGGGTTAATAGAAATACAGACAGTTTTACAAATTGTGAACTTTATCAACTGATGTACAAACTGGAGTTTGCAACTCCAAGCTGCATGAGAGAGTGTTCTGTCAAACCTGTAATCTTTACTCTTGGAAAAAAGATGAGTTAAAAAAAATAAAAAAGAAACGGCTGACCACTTTGTCTGGTGCCACTACTGGCAATCCTGCGTTTGTACAGTATGCCTAAGATAGGGACCGAAGGTAATCTAGTATGTGTGACATGCCTTTGCAGCTGACACCAATGTCACTCCGAGGTTGGCTAGCAACAGATGTGCAAAATGCCGAGTGGCCAGTACCCCCCTCCCTGGGAGCCGAATGCCTTACCTCTGTGACACACCTGGCTCCCAGTTGGCTGTAGTGTAGGATTCCACAAACTGCATGCGAACTCCAGTCTCACAGGTGGCAGCACAATGAACTTATGCTGCATTGCACTGTTCAAGCTCATCATGTTGCATGTCCTGTGGGTGCCAGAAAGGCTTGCCAATCCTCATACCCAAAGAACACATAATGATGGCTGGTCCATCGGTGCTGTTGTAAGGCTACCTTTCTTGATGCCAACAAGCTGGGTTTGGGAAAGAGCCAGGTTCACTGGGGACTGGTCTAGGGGCACCTTAATAAACTTCTGGATACATCGAACTCAGCAATGGTAATCACAGGCGATTTCAATTGTGATTGGAGCTCACCATGTTCTAAGCCCCTAAAAAACCTTTGTGACAGCCATGGCCTTTCTCAGCTTACTCCTGATATTACCCATCCTAACCCCCAAAATCCCTCACACAGTACCCTCCTTGACCTGATCCTCATCAACAAGCCTCATAACTTCTCACATTCGGGGGGTTTTGTACAACGACATTAGTGACCACCAGGCTATAGCCTGTGTAAGGTGCATCCCTAAGTTAAACTCCACCTCCACATTCAGAATAAAAAGGAACCTCAGGAACTTCAACTGTCGGGACTTTCTGCTGGATCTATGTAAGATCACATGGCAAAAATTCTATCTGGCTACCTCAGTCTCAGATGCTTACACTCTGTTCCAGGACCTAGTTCTGAGAGTCACTAACAAGCATGCTCCCATCATCAAAATAAGAACGAAGAAAAGACCCTGCCCCTGGTTCAACAGTACTTTTAAGACAGCCCTACATGACAGACATCGGTAATGGAAAAGGGCTCATAAAACTTAACTCACCCCGGATTGATGCGAATTTAGAAGGTCAAGGAATTTTTGTACTAAGCTTATTAGGGCCGAGAAAGCTAAATACTTTAAAACGGCTCTCACCTCACCAACAAACAATGGCTCAAAATTTTGGCAAACGATTAAAGAGAGAGAAGGCCACAGTCCCTCATCATCTCTGCCGTCCAAAATTATTAATGGCACTAATACCTTTATGAACAAACAGTGCATTCTAGAACAACTCAACCACTTCACCACAGCTGGTCTCGCCTTCAACTCTTCTCCAGCGAGTAAGCTCCGAGCACAATACCGCCCTGATGACGAGTCTCTGCCCCTTGCCAGCGACCACCATCCTACACCATTGTTCAGTTTTAAGCTGATATCGTACAAGTGGAAGAGCTCCTGCTCACACTAGACACCAAAATAAGTGACCAAATTGAACCTGTCTTCTTGAAACTGGGATATTACTTTCTAACACCCCCACTTATACATCTTTTTTCTCTTTCTCTCTCTCCCCCCAAGGTGAACTTCCCGCAATCTGGAAAATAGCTCATGTCATTCCACTTTTCAAATCCGGTGACCCATGTGATCTTAACTATCGACCTATCTCCCTGCTTCCCATTCTATCCAAACTGCTAGAAATAATTAACTCCCAACTGAAGGAACACCTGGAAACCCATAAATTGTTTAATCTCGTTCAGTCTGGATTTATTCCTAACCACAGCACTGTTTCTGCACTCACAAAAGTCACTAATGACTGGCAGATCGCTCTGGATGTGAAGACATTTGTTTATACACTTTTTTTTGGATCTCAGCAAGGCTTTTGATACTGTTAATCATGACTTGCTTCTATCAAGCCTGTGTAATACTGATCTACATAACAATGCCTTGAAATGGTTCTCTTGCTATCTGGTGGGCAAGCAACAGCAGGTAAAAGTTCAGGGAGACCTCTCAACACTGAAATCTCTGTTGTGAGGGGTACCTCAAGGTTCTATTCTGGGGCCCCTGCTGTTTGCAGTCTACATTAATGGTAATGACCATAACATCGGCAGCACAGAAATTAATCTATTTGCAGATGACACAGTTCTGTATGTGGCTAGACCCACCCTTGATCTTGCATGCCAGGACCTGCAAAATTAATTTAATACTCTTCAACAGAATCTGTTGCCGTGCCGGCCCGGTGGCGCTGAGGGTTGAGTTGTTGGACACCACACCTCACACCACACTGGTGACCCAGGTTCTAGAATGAGCTTGGGCCACTGTGGGTCGGACAGGGAGGAAAGGATTGAGCGTCCGACGACAGCTCTCCTCTCCTGGGATAGGGAGGGTTGTGAACCCCCGAGGCCAGCGGCGCTCAGTGGAGGCAGGTGTATCGCACCCAGGGACCAATCAAGATGGGGTGAGGTGTTGGCAGATGTCCTGCTGATGGCTGCAGGAGTGTGCCCTTCTAGCGCCAGACATCATTGCATGTCTGCACCTCTGGGAGGGGGGTTACGCGCACGAACAAGGAAAAACCCTGCACCGCCAGGTACATGACAGCACCTGACTTCCATGCCCACTGCCGGATCCCACCCACCTGGTCTCCTGATTCTCTCTCCATCCCTTGCCTTGCCTGCAGCCGACTTGACCTTCAAGAACACCAAAAGGGAGTGGTGGCCCCACCTTGGGGGGTTAAGTCAGGGAGTTTACGCTGCCAGGTAGGGTGAGAGAGATTGGAGTACCGTGAGGGAGACTCGGAAAGGGGGGGATCTCAGGTGGGCAAGAACAAGCCAGGATGCCTGAGGGAGTCTTGGCAGAGCAGCAACTGGAGAGAAAAATAAGTGGGGGAAAAAAAAAAAAAACAGAACCTGTTGCAGCTGAAACATTTACTTAATGCTAAAAAACCAAAACTATGTTTTTCTCTCTCTCCATGCTCTCACAACCACTGCCAACCCTACCAGTACCTACTCGCAGATATCGACTATCCTGGGGAGCCACTCGAAATAGTTGATAGATTCAAATACCTTGGTTTTTGGCTGGACTGTTAACTTTCTTTTACGGTGCACATCGAGGAGGTTGTTAAAAAACTCATACAGAGCCTCTACCTTTTTTATCGTGTTAAACACCCACTTAACCAAGAGGCCAAAATAAGACTGGTACAATTCACTTTTTTACCACTCCTTGACCATGCAGATTTGTTATATAGCTACTGCCCCAAAACAGCTCTAACAAAACTGGACCCCATGTATCACCGGGCGTTAAGGTCCATCACTAATGCTCCTTACAACACCCATCACTGCTCTCTCTCTACAAGCAGCTTAGTTGGCCATCACTCACCACCAGGAGGCTGAGAAATGCTTCAGTTTGGATCTACAGAGCCGTTACTAACAGACTCCCTCCTTACATTTCTGCTCTCTTCAAATGCACGTGGCACCTATTCTTTCCGTAGATACTCTTACATCCTATTTGATATTCCCAGGATACGCATCCACTTCGGTGCCTCTGCTATAAGTTATACTCTCCCTTCTCTGTGGAACAACCTTCAGAAGTCCTTAAAATTCTGTCATCTCACTGGGACCCTCCCTTTTAAATCTCTCTTAAATCGCACCCTGAAGGAAACATGCAACTGCCATTCCTGACTAACGCTGAGCCAGAGAAACTTGAAGCAACTATTCTAGCACTTCCCTCGCTGTGTTGTATCAACCATGAATTTGTCCCCTCCCCGACTCATTATCTCACTATACCGTTTCACTGCTCCCCCTCTACTCTACCTCACCGTACTCCCCTTACTCAACGTTCCTACCCTCTTTCAGCAACTACTCCTACCGTGAGGCAACCTTACTGTTCATGGTCCCTCTCTGACTCACCCTGTCTCTATCCTCTGCTTGCAGCCCCCTGCCTGATCCCATCTACTCTACTCTACTAACATGTGTCCCTCTTGCCTTTTCTCTCACCCTACCCTTGGTTCTAGCCACGTCTTCAAATCGCTGCTTAGCAGCTTCTCTTATTACATTATATTTTGGCCTTCACCCTCTCCCTCCCTGCCCCTCTACTGTCTCCGCATCTCACCCTCGATCTCCTGCCCATTGCCCCACTCCCGATACCTCTGTCATGACTCTGCATGTCGTTTGTCATGACATTCAGTACTCTCATTTCCTGTATGTATTCCGAATTTTGACCTGTTTGACGTACGTATTTATGAAATGCTTTCATGCATATTGCACCTTGTCACTGTTCACTTTACAACATATTACTTAACCCTTTTGTATATATCGTGCACTGTATTTTCACTGTATTATTTCCTGTATCCTTTTCTTTTTTTGCAAGTTTATATTGTATTATCACCCTAAGTTGTCCACCCAAGACCATTTTGTAAATGAGCTTGCTCAATGGTGTTTTTCTCCTGGTAAAATAAAGACTGATTGATTGCAAGATTGACAGTCCGAAGAGACAGTCTCCTTCTATGGGGTGGAAGGCAAAGCCCCTCAGCAGCAGTGTCACCTGGGTGACCACAGGTGAAGCTGCATGGTCATGCACCGTGGAGGCGGGAGATGCTGACTGATGCTCTGCAATAAGTATGCTCCGTGGACCTGGCATCCTCGCCACCGATGTCTCCGGGGGAGGAGATTGGAGAACAGAGTGGAAAAAGGTCACTGGCACCCATAATGATGGACCTGGGTATATGCAGACCTTGCACCACAGTCACAGCCCATCTGATGAACAACCACAGTCAGGGTGTCTCCCCCTACCCCACCGGGGGGGCGGGGTAAACCAAGGCTCTGTGGAGGCTTGAGCTGACAGCTGAGAAAGGGGCTCAGGCTGGATGTGCCTAGGAATTTGCTGGGGGAAAGAGGTGCTGGGGGAAGCAGAGGCAGAAAGTATAGACAAAAACAAGAAGGGATATTTTTTTAAATCCTTTTTTCCGGTTCTGCTTTTCCCACTTACCCTCCTTACTCCTGCCATTCTTAACTGCCGCTCTCTGCTAGAACAGTGCACTCATCCTGCTGTTTGTTCTGCCCAAACTTGCAAGGACAGAAGATGTGCTACTCCTCACTGCTACGCCATTTTGAAATCTCACCCCTTGTAGATTACAGCCTAAAACACTGGACTTGAGTCGGTACCTAGAACTAAGTAACAGTGAGGAGGTCAGACGTCGATATGGAATGTTTACTGGTGGTGTTTTATGTCCTTGGCAGTGGAGTGAGTGGCCTGGTGACAGTGCATCCAGGCTCTCATTCCACTTAACCCCCTGAGCAGCTACTGCCAAAAGAATGGAAGTGAAAACTAAGGGAAGTTTGACACACAAAGGCTATCTTGCCCAGGGCCAGCAGGGGACAGTTGTTCTGCACTGAGTGCAGGGAACTTCACCCAGTAAGAGCCTGCATCGATAGGGACTGCCTCTCTACCTCCTGCCACTGCCAGCTAGGACCCAGGGTTCAGAAACTGAACCCATGGACCCAAGCAAGGAAGGCAAGCACCTTAACAGCTATGCCATTGGAGCACTCACCAAGAGGGTACTGAGCCTTACACACATTCATCACCTACCACAAATCGATGGCAAAACTTTTTTTAAAGGCCAAGTCTGATTGTAGAAGCACTCCTGAAAGGCAGAGTGGTCCTAGAGCAGTGGGAGTACAGGCTTGAGAATGAGGAAACCCAGGTTCAAATCCTACCAGAGCCACTTACTGTACTCTCCTTGTGAACCTTATTAAGTTGCTTAATTTCTCCATGCATCAGTCCGCAGAGCGGTTTAAACGGGTAAAATCAGGACGCCCTATGAAATAAGATACTTTATCCCAGCTGTAAAACAGAAAGTCATGTATCCTGTCTATAACAGCACTACCTTTAGCCTTCTTCAGCATATCCCATGACACCACATGCCTAACAACATATGAGCACATGGCAGCACTGTGTGCAACAGAGGTCAGGAGCTATCCACTTTACAATCAATAACTGGAAGACGAAAGCACTCGGTGTGATAATCACACTTCAAAGGAATCTATAGTAAACCTTTAGGACGTAGCTTGATCAACACCCATCCACTTAAGGAGGCAGCTAATTGCCTCCACCCTGCCCCCTGCCATTACTGTCAGCTTTATTCACGCTAATTACTGAAAATGTCACATTAAAAGATAAACAGTCTTGTATCTGGATTGCTTTGATCTGAAACCGTCACTCGTTCTGCATATTGGCCTTTGCAGGCACCTTGGTTTGCAAAGAGATAGAAACATAGAATGTGATGGCAGATAAGGACCACTTGGCCCACCTAGTCTGCCCATTTTCCTACCTAACAGACAAGCTGCAGATCCTAGTTAACCAACAGCTTACTTCCTCCTACCCCCCACTAGGACTGCCTTATGTCTGTCCCATGCATTCTTGAATTCCCCCACTGTTCTTGACTCCACGACCTCCTCAGGAGGCTGTTCCATGACATCCACAACCCTCTCTGTGAAAAAATACTTCCTCACATTACCTCTGAGTCGTCCCCTTGTTTTGCACATCTCTTTTCTGAAGATGCTTCCCTCTTGGACTCTGTTGATTCCTTGAGGTACTTGAAAGTTTCTATCATGCCCCCCCTCCTCCTTTCCTCAAGGGTATACATATTAAGCTCCTTTAGTCTTTCTTCAGATGTCTTCTGGTGGACCCTGCACTATTTTGTGCCCTCCTCTGGACAGCCTCCACTCTGTCTGTGTCTTTGCGGAGATGGGATCTCCAGAACTGCACACAGTACTCTAGATGGGGTCTCACCAACTGTCCCTACAGAGGGATAACAACTTCCTGTTTTCTACTATTGATGCCTCTCCCTATGCATCCCAGTATCTCTCCAGCCTTCCTTACTGCGTTCTCACATTGCTTGCCCACCTTTAGGTCATCTGATATAATTACCCCCAGGTCCCTTTCCATTTTTACTGTTGTCAGTATCTCACCCCGCATTGTACTCTTCCCCTGGGTTTTTGTTTCCCAGGTGCATTACTTTGCACTTCTTTGCATTGAATCTGAGCTGCCATACATCTGACCATTCCTCCAACCTTGCCAAGTCCCTTCTCCTCCTTTCCACTCCATCTTGAGTATCAACCCTGTTGCAGATCTTTGTGTCGTCTGCAAAGAAACGTACTTTTCCTTCCAGTTCCTCTGCAATGTCACTATAAAGACATTAAAAGGACCGTCCTAGTATTGAACTCTCTATGTACCTCATAGTGACTCTCCTTTCTTCACTGTGTACTCCATTTACTACTACCCTTTGCCCTGTTGTCTAGCCAATTTTATCCAGGCTACCACCTTGGGACCCGCTCCAAGGCTGGCTAACTTGTGTATTAATCTTTGTGTGGGACTGTATCAAATGCCTTGCTAAAATCTAGGTAGGCCATGTCCACAGCCCCTCCCTGGTCTACTACTTTGGTCTCCCAGTCAAAGAAATCTATTAGATTCGTCTGACACGACCTTCCCATCGTGAATCCATGCTGCCTTGTGTCCTGTGCCCCACTGGCCTCTAGGACTCAACAATTCTTTCCTTCAGAAGTGACTCCATCATTTTCCCTACCACTAAGGTCAAACTAACTGGTCTGTAGTTTCCTGCCTCTATCCTGCTCCCACTTTTTTGAAGAGGAATCACATCCACCCTCCTCCAGTCCTCAGGTACCACCCCATCCTCCCATGATTTGTTAAAGAGAGTAGTCAGCGGTGTCACTAGTTCTACCTGCCTTAGTTCCTTTAGAATTCTTGGTGAATCCCATCAGGTCCCATTGCTTTGTCCACCTTCAAATTTTATTAGTTCTTTCAGAACCCTTTCTTCTGTAAATGGACTGGTATCGACCCCGTCTTCAGTGTGTTTCTCTTCTTTGGTTTAGGTACCTTCCCCTCCTCTTCCTTTGTGAATACTGAGCAGAAATATTCGCTCAGTATCCCTGCTTTTTCACTGTCACCCTCTACCCACATTTCCTCCCCTTTATTAAGCCTCAGTATCCCTCCTTTGGTCTTTCTTCGCTCCCTAATGTACCTATAAAAGGTCTTATCCCCCCTTATTAACAGAGTATGGCTATCCTTTCCTCGGTTTGGGCCTTTGCTATTCTGACTGCCTTCCCAGCCTCTTTCTGCTTTAACTGATAAAGTTCTCTGTCCTGCTCCTTCGGTGTTTCCTTATATTTCCTGAATGCTATCCTTTTCTCCTTAACCTTCCCTGCAACCTCTTTTGAGAACCATAGCATTTTTTTCCTTCATTGTGTTTTGTTGATTTGCTTTACACAAAGGCTTGTTGCCTCTGTGATGGCTGTTTTGATTACTCCCCATTGTTCCGCCATCCCTCTTTCTTGCCTGTTTGCTAGTGCTTTTCTGAGGCACTCTCTCATTTTCCTAAGGTCCAGTACTCTTGCTTTTGTATGGCTTGATTGTATGGCTGTGTTTATCGTGAACCACACTGTTTGGTGGTTGCTTGTTCCCAGATGGCTACCCACTTCTAAATCTGAGATTCTTTCTCCATCTCCATTTGAGAGTACCAGGTCTAAGATTGCTCCCTCCCGAGTGGGTTCCAATGCTAGCTGTCTGAGGCATGCCCCCTGTAGGGCATCAAGAATGACCATGCTCTTGGATGTGCCTGCAGCAAAGGTGCTCCAGTTAACATCTGGCATATTCAGATCCCCATCAATAATATCTCCCCTTTTTCTGCCATTCTAAGGAAGCCTTCTATCATTTCCTTGTCCATTCCCTTCCCCTGAGATGGGGGTCTGTATGCAATCCCCATGCGGACTGTGGTGCCATTTCCTGTCTCCAGGGTGACCCAGAGTGCCTCATCTGCTCCCTGTTTACTCTTTAGTTCTGTTGATTTGATCCCTTCCTTTACATAGAGAGCTACTCCTCCTCCTCCTCTTTTACCCTCCTTGTCCCTCCTGTAGATTGTGTATCCTGGTATGTTGACATCCCAGTCACGGTTCTCTGTGTACCATGTTTCTGTGACTGCCACAATATCCAGGCAACCCTCTTCCATCAAGGCCACTAGTTCAGGGAGCTTGTTACACAGACTACGGGCATTGATACTCATCACCCTCCACTTTTTGACGGCCTTACCCCTTTTAGCCCCATTTCTGTCCTTACTGAATTTGCCTTTTTTTTACATTTACCTCTGTCCTTCTCCCTAATGACTTCTCTACCTTGGTGTTTACCTCACTAAGTACCGTGTTTTGTTGGGGGGAGGCTGGGATTTCCCTGCTCCTTTTTCAGTGCCTCCCCCCTTGGCTAATTTAAATGCTTGCCAGTGAAGCATTTAAACCTCTCACCTAGGATCTTGGTCCCCCCCCCCGGACCAGTTTTTCAACCATTTATTGAATTCCCTGGTGAGGAGTACCCTAGCATCACCCTTGCCATAGACAGGCAGCACCTCCGAAGGTTACCGTATGCGCTACTTGTCTAAGGCCCTCCCCAACTTCTACAAACTCCTCTTGCACTGCTCTGATCCCATTCCTAGCCAGGTCATTTGTCCCTAGGTGGACAATGACATCCAGCTCCCTCCCTTGTGCAGCTGCTCTCACGATCCTGAGGATTCGCTTCCTGTCCCTCCAAGCCATGGCGCCAGGCAGGCACTTAGCTCCCTCTCCCCTTCCTCCCCCATTTCTACCACCCCTAATGACTGAGTCCCCCACCAGGAGTTGTTTCCTTCCCCTGTGGGGTCCCATGCCCATGCCACCCTCCTGTGGTTCTCCTTTGTGAAGGTTCCTAGCATCCTCCTTGGTCTCCACTGCAGGTGCCTCCATAGAGGAACCACTATCCACCAGAAAAGTGAATTAATTGTGGAGAGGTACAGCTGGAGGGATGCAACTCTGTTCCACCACCCCCTTCCTCCCTGAGCCCACCCTGGTCCAGCCTCTCCTCTTTCTTGGCAACCTCTGAGGTAGTGGCATTGGTCCTGGTGTTCCCTGGGTGGGGGAGGAGGTTTCACGAATCCTAGCCAGGTCAGCCTGGAGACAGGCAACCTCCCCTCAGATCAGAGAGGTGCTTGCAATTAGGCAGCATTGCAGCCTCTAGAATGTCTCCCGGAACACTGCTGCCCACAGCCATTGCACTGCACCACCCTATCATGTCTTATTTTGTGTCCCCTCCTGTTTCTCTGTATGCTTATCTCTCCTCTCCTTACAACTCTCACCCTTCCTGTTCTGGGACAGCAACTTCCTATATTCTTCAGTAGCCTCCTTCTTCCTTGCTCAGTGTCAGACCACCACCAGCTTGGGGGGGGGGGAGAGTGGATCTGATGTGGAGAATTCGGCCTTAGTGCACCACATGCTTCTCCCCCATTTGTTCTGGGCATACAGTGGCAGCACCGTCTTTTCAGCTGGGTGGGGGCTCTTCCCAAGTTACATGTGTCGGATTCCTGTCACTGCATCTGTGGGTTAGGCAGACTATTTTCTTTGTTTCCCTTTTTAAAAAATCAGTTCGATTTCAATACTTACATTTTTTTTAACCATTTGTTTGTGCTCCTTTGTCATCACTGGCCCCCTTCAGCCCCCAGTCCCATCACCCACCATTTCTGGGAGTTACCTGGTTCGAGCCACTACTTGATAGGTAGTGTGGAGCCTGCAGCGAGCTGGCGGACGACATACTCGCTGGCGGAGATTTCCTACCTTGTTTTTGCCTTGTCCCCCACGATCAGCACACCTGCCATGTTGCAGACGTGTGGCCCGACAACCCCCGCACACTCAATGCCTGCGCCTGGCTCTCTGAGAGATGGCCGCTGCTGCACCACCTTGCCTCCGCACGGCAGAAGCCAAGCAGCGGCACATGCCGTCCCCCCCTCCTCCAAAGGAGGACAGCTACCAGTGGACACTTAATCCTACTTCCCCCTGGTGGCCCATGAGTGGACCTGGTCCATTTCCGAAGCTGGGTCACAAATATGGTACATGGTGTGGTAACCAGGGTCTCGGCTCCCCATGTCACTGGGCCGGCGCTATACACTTACATTTCCTTACTGAACACATTTTGATGTTTTATTTAGTTCTCTTGGTTTAGAATGTCTTGTTAATTCTGTTTGTATGCTTGCAAATTACGTATGCTCTTAATAGCTAATGCTTATGTATGTAAAACTTGCTTGTTTTGTTTATTTAAAATCTGGTAAGAATGTGGTCCAAAGGCCCGTTTACAAAGGCAACCAGAACATACAACAAAATTAAAAACATACATAAGACAAGAAATACTCCAAATTCAAGAATGTAGGCAGTTACATCTAGTTAGATAACATTTATGCTGGCCATACCTCTCAACTGTCCCACATTACGAGGAACAGTGTCTCATTTTACTTCACAAAAGCTCCCTTTTCCACATTTTGAGGACTTGTCCCACATTCAATGTTACGATATTAAAGCAAAAATCCATAGTAAATGACGGAAAAACTTACATTATTCACTTAATAACAGACGTTCTGAATATAAAGGCACACATTTTAACAGTGTTCTGAGCCTCTTAGGTAAAGAATTGATTTAAGTGTTCCACATATTGCCCATTTGTTCCACATTTTGAGAGACAATGTTCCACATTTGGGGGACAAAAGGTTGAGAGGTATGATGCTGGTGTTTAGCAAAGAGATAATGTTTTAAAGTATGCTTGAAACTCAATACAAAATTGCATGGTCCGGGTAAGGTCGAGGCTGGGGAGTAGTAAAACTGTAGCAGTTTAAAAAAACAACATTGTTTTTTAACCAGCAGAGGTTCTCATCCTGGGAACACCAAATCGATAGGAGAAAGATTATCTAGCTGAAATACTACTGATGTGTTTTTTTAAAATTGAGTGGAACGAGGTAGAGACAATGTCAAGAGTGAATTTTTTTTAAATTGAAAAATTCAGTAAAATATATTTGTGAAAAAAACCTGTTTGATGCAAATAAAAAAAATCATGCTGACAGCTCAGCTCTGACTGGCATTCCTCCCACTTGAAGAACCAGCAGGAAGACACCACAGAGTTCTATAGACTACTACAACTGGCCGACAAAAAGTTAAGCCACCTAGAGCAGCTGACATTTTACTTTGTGACTGTCTTTCTTTCTAAGTGTTTACTATTAGGTAATTATTTTAATCACCTCACCTGTGACAGATGCGACCCGCAAAGGAGGGAATGAGTAAAAACAGATTACTCACCTGTAACGGTAGTTCTAAGAGTGGTATATGTTGTTCATCCACACTCTTTGGCATGTCCCCTTCCACTTTAAAGCTTGCCGGAAGTCTTCAAGCTGGCTCCTCCCACCCACCCGGGTGGTATAACCCTCGGCTCCACCCCATGACGCCAAATCTTAGCCCGCTGGAAGCCAGGTGTTGTGCATCTGCAGCCAGGGAGGTTGGGTGGGTCCATGTGGATGAACCCCATATACCACTCCTAGAACTACTGTTACAGGTGAGTAACCTGTTTTTCTAGGATCGTGGATATGTTGTTAATCCACACTCTTTGGCAGACTCCTAGCAGTTCTCCGGGAGGAGGGAGACAAGGCACACACCCCCCTACTTGGGAAACAGAAACTGGAGAATTGAGGCCCCAAAACTAACATCCCGGCGTGACTCAAGGTCGATGTGGTAGTGGATAATGAAGGTGTTTGCTGACTTCCAGGTAGCAGCCCGGCAGATTTCCTGGATAGGGATGTCCCTCGAGGCAGCCATCGATGCAGCGGTATGGCAGGTAGAATGAGGTCTTATCCCTCTGGGAGGCTCCTTGCCCGCCAACTCATAACACAGACTTTTGCATGATGTAATCCATCTTGTAATTGTCTGCTTTGCTGCAGGTCTGCCAGAAGCAGCTTCAGCATAGGTGACAAACAGTTGGCGAACCTCTCCCTGAATTTCCACTGTCCTCTCCTTGTAATAGGAGACAGCACGTCTCAGGTTCAAAGTATGGAGCCTGTACTTGGCCTCTGAGGTGTAGTTGGGGTAGTAAACTGGCAGAGTTAACACCTGGTTAAGGTGAAACTCTGACATCACCTTCGGAAGGAATTTCGGGTGGGGGCATAGGACAACCTTGTCCCTGTGGAAGACCAGATAAGGGGAGTCCACCGAAAGTGCCTGGAGCTCTCCTATCCTTCTGGCAGACATGATAGTCACCAGGAAGGCTGTCTTCCATGACAAGTGTGACAAGGCACACTTGTGCATTGGTTCGAATGGCTTTCCCATGAGCTTTGCCAGTACCAGCACAAGATCCCACGGAGGTGGAGGGTCACGCACCGGAAGGGATATGTGATCCAGGCCTTTGAAAAAGCACCTGACCACTGTCTCCTGCATCAGCATTAGCTGACCGGCCCATGCCCGGTAAGCAGAGATTGCTGCCAGGTGCACCCTACGGGTTGATGACCGCAGACCCCCTTTGGAGAGAGAGACCAAAGGTAGTCAAGAATGTTAACCACTGGACAGGACACAGGGTCCAGGCCCTTGCCCTGACACCAACTGGAAAACCTTTTCCATTTGAAGGCGTAACATTTCCTGGTCGATTCCTTTCAGGATGCCTCCACCACAGTGAAGACATCCTCAGAAAGACCCAAAGTCTGGAACTCTAGCTGCTCAGGTACCAGGCTGTGAGGTGCACGGATTGAAGGTCCGGATGGTATACCTTCCCCTGACTGAGAGATATCAGGTCCGGGCATGCTGGAAGCCACTCCGTGGGCCTGCAGCTGAGGCTGAGGAGATCTGGATACCAGAATTGGCGTGGCCAGTCTGGGGCCACCACGATCACCTTCGCCTTGTCCTTCCTCACCTTGAGGAGCACCTTGTGGATCAAGGGGAAATGGAGGGAAGGCGTAGAGGAGGCCTTGGGTCCATGCCCTTGAGAAGGCATCCCCCTGCAGCCAGCCCTGCTGAGGGGGGACGGGCATGAAACAGCCTCAGCCTGGTGTTGTCCCTGGAGGCAAACAGGTCCACCATCAGTTTGCCCCAGTGGGAGAACAGGCTGTAAGCTACCTCTGGATGGAGAGACCACTCGTGTGATGTCTCGCCTAAGTGAATGAGAGCATCCGCCAGATGGTTTGAGGCTCTTGTCACATGGATGGCTAAGAGATCTGTCTCCAAATGGCTGATGAGGATCGAGATGCGGAACGCCTCCCTGCACAGCAGACAGGAGTGCATGCCGCCCTGTTTGTTGAGGTAGTACATGGTCGTGGTATTGTCTGTCTGGACTTGAACCACTTGACCCCGGAGCTGAGGAGCGAAAGCTGACAGTGCCAGTCTGACTGCTCTGAGCTTCAACAGGTTGATGTGGCATTGGGACTCCTCGGGGGTCTAGAGCCCATGGGCCCTTTTGCCCCCTATGTGGGCTCCCCAGCCCATGAGAGAGGCATCGGTCATGAGGACGACTGTTGGCTCAGGGCAGACAAATGGGATCCCTTCCCACAACTGGTCTGGGGCGGGTCACCATTGCAGAGCGGTCCCACATCTTCTGGGTTACAGTGATCAGCTGGTCAAAATGACTCTGGCGCTGAGTCCACTGGGCGGCCAGCTCCCATTGGAGGGGGCATATGTGCAACCGGGCCCAGTGGACCACTGAGGTGCACACAGCCATGTAACCCAGAAGGTGCAGAAAGTCCTGGGCAGGGCACAATTGCCCAACCAGAAATGATTGGGCGAAGGAGGAGAGAACCTCCGCCCTGTCCGCCGGGAGCCGAGCTCTGGCTTGATGAGAGTCAAGCTCTGCCCTGATGAAGCCCATCACTGGGGAAGGCAGGAATTCCAACTTGACCTTGTTAATCAGGAGGCCGAGTTGGGTGCAGGTCTGGAAGGCCAAGTTCCTGGACCTCTCCACCTCCTGTTGGATGGGACCTGCTAGGAGTCAATCACTGAGGTAGGGATAAATCCTGCCCCTCCTCCCCCCGAGGCCTGAGATGGTCTGCCACCACTGCAGTGCATTTGGTAAGACCCGAGGGGCCGATGACAGGCCGGACGGCGTGGCTCGGAATTCGTGCAGGGTCCCTTCGACTCTGAAGTGGAGGAACCGCTGATGAGACGGACGGATTGGGACGTGAAAAAACACGTCCTGCAGATCCAGTGAACAGAACCACATGTTTCACTCCAAGGATAGTATGATCTGGAACAGAGTGACCACCCAAAAGGTGTGAGACCTGAGATATTGATTCAGGTCGTGCAGATCTAGAATGGAGCGCCATCTCCCCGTCCGCTTGGGCACCAGGAAGTACCCGGAGACAAAGCATGGGTCTGTTGGAGGATCCACCACTAGAGCTACTGCCTCCTTGAGGAGGAACTGAGCAATGTCGTTTCGGAGAGCCGACTGAGTCTGGGCAGATACTCTTTCCTCCCGAGGGGTGCAGGCTCTGCTTGGAGGGTACTGCTCGAATTCCGGGCAGTCCCTGACTGACCACTTTAGGAACCCACCTGTCCAAAGTGACAGCGGACCAGCTGGAAAGGAAGTGGCAGAGCCGGCTCCCCACAGGAGGACCCAGAGCTGGCATGATGGGAGAGGGGGAGGCAGCCCCGCCCCGTCACTGAGCAGGCTTGGAGGAAGATGATCCAGGACCTGAACCTCGGCCTCCTTTACGGGCCTGGGCTTGGGCCGGAGGTGCCAAGCTTGAGCCTGCTGCTGCTGCTGGTACTGTTGTCCTCCTTGAAAGGAGAGCTGCTGTGCCGCAGGGGAAGAGTGCCGAAAAGGCTTCTTCTTTTTCTTCTGCTGGTTCTTGCCCGAAGAACCTTTGGCAGAAGTGGCGCCCAAGGTGGCACTGGACTGCTCAATACGCTGGAGATGACCGGCCACACCCGGGCCAAAAAGATCAGTGCCCAGGAAAGGCACATCAGTCAGTTTGTGCTGAGTATCACCCGGGAAGGAGGAGAGTCTCAGTTAAGCCCTGCGACGAGAGGCAACTGCGGCTGCCATCAAACGGGCACAAGAAGGGAGGCAGTACAGTGCAGTGGTTTAAGGCTCTGAGCTGCAAATCTGGTGACATCCAGCAGACCAGACCTGGGTTTGAATCCCACAGTTTCCACTTGCATACTGTGTGACCCTGAGCAAGTCACTTAACTTCCCTGTGCTCCCAGGTTGCTCCTGTAAAAAAGCTTTCAGCTTAGTGTGCTACTCCTGGGTAAACAACTAAAAAAAAAAAAAATCCCAATGTCCAGGGCTGTCAGAAGCTGCTGTTTGGCAACAGCTCAGCCCTGATCCCGTACCTGCTTGACTGTGGTCTGTATGTCCACAGGGAAGCATGGGAGGACTTCGTACAAAGACCCCAAGAGGGCATGAGAGAAGTGTGCCATGATGACGGCCGAACTTGCCTGATGAAGGGCCAAAGGAAGACGCCACATAGACCTTCCTGGCTGAATGGTCCAAGAGCTTGGACTCTTTCTCGGGAGGTTGGTCAGTGTCAGGAGAACATTCAGTACACCTGAACAAAGAGGTGGTCACCAAGCTCTCGGCTGAAGGGTGCTCTGTGAACCCTGCAAGGGACCTCAAGGGCACCGCATACTTGCAGGCCATGCGGGCAGATGGTGCTGGACAAGAGGCAGGGCACTGCCAGAGTTCTAAGGCCAGGCCAACAATGGCCTTGGCCGCAGGAAAGGCCTCCATCGGGTATCCCCTCTCTTGAGGATGTCCGTGAGAGGGTACTCCATCTTTTTCTGGACTGGCTCCAGGGGCATCCCTGTGGACTCAGAGATGAGGTGAAGAATGCCCTGAAAGGACGAAGAACCTTCCTCTGTCTCTAACCCACCGGCCGATTCATCATCCCTGGCATGAGAATGCAGGCCGGTCACATCCAAATCAGAGGAATCCGGATATAATGGTCAACCGCCCAGGTTGCCCTTGACCCACTGAGGGCAATCCGGGGTGACAGTGACTGAAAGATGCCAGGGAAGCCCAGTGTCTGGCATGTCTTCTTTTAGAAGGAGCCCCTCCCACAGGCTGCTTGGGAGGTGGTTCCACCACTATCGGTGGAGAGACCAGTTTAGGCCAAACTGTAGGTTTCGCCGGCTCCGCGGGCAGGGGAATCGACTTGATCGGCTCCAACGGGTTGGCTTTGGTCTAGGAAGCAAAAGCCAAGTAATGGCCGGGGTGGTAGCCTGGGTCGGCTTGTGCCCAGTCAAAATCAGCTGCTGCCACATGAGGTCCTCGTAGAGCCAATGGAGTTTCCATCAGAGCCTCTCCTCATCCAAGGAGGACAAGGACAATGGCGTTGCCTCTTTTTACAGTGTTTGTGGCTCTTCCTCAGTCTTTCAGTCGAGGTGGTCCAGACCTCGATCAAGATCGGATGGGCTGATTCGGTTGCTCGGGAGACACCGGCGGGACCGGTGATTTCCCGGGGTCGGGGACCACTTCCTCAATGGGAGTCCCAGCAGGCTGGGTCTCCTCATCGGGGAAAGTAAGAACAGGAGTTCAATCGAGAGAATTGTCGACCAGAGTCGGCGACAATGGATCGATCGGGTCAATGATGATTTCTACATCGTCGATCAACACTTCGGTCAACTTGCCAGATGGCAAAGCCGAGAAGACAGCGGCCGAAGAGGCAATTTTGACCAAAGTCGAGACTTCCAGTTCCTGGGACTGAGATCTCTCCTGATCCCAAGAGTGTCTCTGTTGGGATGAAGATGATCCTGGGTCCTTCTCCCACTTATGGGACCAAGAGGAGTACCTGCCTGCAGGACCCTCTCCCTTGGTCAGGAGAGACTGGCACAACTCTTGGAAGGAACCCGAGAAGGTGGAGCCCAGGTTGAGTGGAACAAAGAAGCTCCGAGTAGTTTCTGCAGCCTAAGCCGCTTCCTCCTCGAATGCTTGCATGCGTTCCAATTGCTCGGCGGATCCCGAAGCCACAGAAACCATCCTCCGATCCTCCTTAGATTTCACCGGAGGGTTCCGTTTCTCCTGCCTCCCCAACTTCAAGCGTGCGAGACAGTCGTCGAGGACGTTAGGATGAAAAGCGAGACAAATATCGCACTTTGAGGTGTCATGGTTGACACCAAGACAGTAGATGCACGCGGTGTGGGGATCGGTGCACGACATCTTCTGGCCACAGGGATACCGGCAAAATCTGGGGGAAGTCTTGTCTTCTATAATCAAGGTAAAAAGTCACGATCGCTAATGCAAACTAGACGGATTTTCAGAATAACCAAAGGTTTTGAAGCCAGGGCTTACAAAATGCGTGAGCACGTGGGAGGCAACCTGAATCGTCCAGCGGAAAGGAAGATCTGGCATCATGCGGCAGAGCTGAGGGTTATACCACTCGGGTGGGTGGGAGAAACCAGCTTGAAGACGTCCGGCAAGATTTAAAGTGGAAGGGGACATGCCAAAGAGTGTGGATGAACAACATATCCATGATCCTAGAATTAAAAATGTCTTTTTTTGACAATTATACAATAGGAGAAAAGCAGCACGGCATCCTGCAGGTAGCTTTACTTACTGTCGGTGAACTATGGAATGCTGCATTCTATTCTTTAAGGTATCAAAACAGTATGGCAAAAGAAAACTAAATACAATAGAAATGTTAGCGCTCTAGGTGCCCAATATTCAAAGGTTTACACAGGTGCTAATGGGTCTTTGCCTGCGCAAACCAGGGTTTACGTTGGATCCCCATATTCAAAAGGGACTATTGCATGGGCAAAGAGGGTTAGCGCTTGTGCAAAACATAATGTATAGGTGTGGGTAAGGGGAAGGGTGTGGCCATGAATAGTTCAGCATGGACCTTTTGTGCAGCACAAATACCACCGAACAAAACCCTGACTTAACTCTGGGCAACCCTAGAAGCTGCAGGAGATAATGCAGCCACCTAGCTGGCTGGCCACTGGGAGAGCACAATCAGCCCCTGTGGCCCCTGGCACCCTCTGCTGATCGACAGCCCATTCTGTATAAAGTAATATCCCTGGTGCTATTGCCCACCCGCCTCAGATCACTGGCCCGTTCTTTATAAAGTAATGTCCCTGGTGCTAGTGGTTCCCCCTCCCTATGCTCGCTGGCCCATTCTGTATACAGTAATATCCCTGGTGCTAGTGGTCACTCCCCTCCCTCCGATCGCCAGCCCTGATGTATGCAATAAGTATCCTTGGTGGTAGTGGTCCCCCCTCTGATCACCAGCCTGGAAGTACAAAATAAAACCCTCCCTGGTGTCCAGTGGCTCCTTCCCCCGTGGCACCAGGCATACCCCCCCCACTCAACTTAGCATTATCTGCGATGCCACGAGAGCATACAGCAACCATCCAGCCCTCCTCACACCTCCTCGATCAGCCACTGTATGTACAGGCAGGGAGTGCACCTCTTAGTTACAGGACAGGGCGCATCACCCTGTCCTATAAATAAGAGGAGTGCTCGCTGCCTGTACATCAGTGATGGGCTAGAAGGTGAGAGAGGAGGCTGTGCAATGCTGCATGCTCCTGCCACTGCAGATAAAAGCTAAGGAGAGTGAGGCAGGTATGTCCAGTGCCACGGGGGACACTAGGGAGGTTTTTTTCTTTTGTGTCCCGGGCTGGCTATTGGGGGCACTACCACCACGGATACTTATATATGCCTCAGAGTTGGTGTGATTGGAGGTAGTCGCTACCACCAAGGATATTTATTTGTACGATCGGAGGGAGTCGGGACCACTAGCACCAGAGACATTACTTTACACAGAACAGGCCGGTGAGTAGAGGGAAGAGGGGGGCCACTAGCACTAGGGATATTATTTTATACAGAATGGGCCAGTGATTGGCGGGGGGGAAGGGGACCACTACCACCAGGGACATCTACACATCTAGGACCGGGAAACTGGAGGGGGGGTGCCATGCTAACCTGCCTTGCTACCCGTGCGAATGAGCCCATCATGGGCATACAAATGGCCTTTTAGCGCCTTGCATGCCCAATGGACTAATTTACATGAGTCCCTTTGAATATTGCAAATAGCGTTCCAGCACTACCCATTCAGGTGGCATACTTTGGAAGCCCTGTCGGGGGCAGCACTAAGTGGCTTAACACTGGACTGATATGGCCCTATATTCACTCGAATAGCGCCAGTGCGCTATTCCGCTGAATACAGCATCTTTAGACACCCAGACAATTGCAAGGCGCAGCGCTGATTTCTGTGCTCTCTTTCATGAAAATTTGAATATTGGGCCCTAGGTCTTTACAGAACTCTGTGGAAGGCATTAACAGCCATTATAAATATTGGTGCTGGTTCAACCAATCAGGGCAACGATTTTCTTGCATTCATATTTTGTAAACTGGATTGTGACGCTTTTTCAGAGTGAGGGGGAATTTTTTTTCTGTTTTACCATATTTTTGTTTTAACATTAGTGATATTTTATACATCAGATAATTTATAAAATAACAATATGGATCAGGTCCTTCGGGTGCTAGAATTACTCACTTTTGGTTTGCAGCTCTCCCACTCCCCTCAAGAATGTTCCAGGCAAGAATTCAAGTGTGGCGATACCTCAGTGATGTACTGATAAGAGATCTCCTCCTCCTCAGCCTTATAAACCTGGAGCAGAGTCGCTGTCCCACAGCTTTGGTTAAGTCTAATTATAGAAATGTATCCGCTGGACTGTAGCAACTGGAGTTCTAACAATGATGTATTGGCTATCATGTCATATATAAAGTAATTGGCTAAGGTTTTTCCCCTCCACCTATCTGTAAAAACACCCCTCACTTATTATTCTAAACTGCATCTGTTCTTACTTCTTCCAGATTCCATGTAAGTTAATCAGATAATGTCGTCCAAATATCATTAACCCTATAACCATCCGTCATGTTTACTGCATAATCGCCCAAGTTTTATTTTCCAGTGACTTCCTCATTAATCTAATGTTATGCGATTTTACCCTACATGTGATTTTTCATCTGTGACCAACTGAAATAACTGGGATGCTTAAACATGTTCACAGATACGGCATGGCCTGCCTTTTGGGACTATTTGAGGAGATTACTGCCTAACACTATTTCTTTATTTGTTACTGCTGTGTATACTCATTTTAAACACACTGACAAATAGGCTGGCTCCATTGCGCCAAGTGGTGGAGGACAGCTCTGGCACGTTGGTGACCTGTGTTCATGGTCTGAGCTCGGGATGTCAGGAGAAGAGGCCGCAAAGAGGGCTAAGAGCATCCATGTAGACATGTCTCTTCTAGGATGGAGGGAGGGAGAAGTAACAAGTACAGTACACTCAGTTACAAGTTTGGTTTAATTTTTTTGACCCAGTAAGCCCACTGGGCCTAGAAGTCCCTTTTTCTGGGGCGACTGGGGGGGGGAATACAGATGGTAAGCAACTGAAATTGAACCAGATTAAGCTGTTGGTGGTATTTTTAGTGAATGAGGGAAATTTGGCCAGGACACCGGGGAAATTCCCATACTCTTTTCGATAAGTGCCGATAAGTGCCATGGGCTCTTTAACATCCACCTGAACTACCACCAATCCAGGCAGATGGGACCTCAGTTTAATGTCTCATCCAAAAGACGGAACCTCAGAAGTGCAGCACCCCTCTCAAGTTGCACTACAGTGTCAGTATTGGGATATTAACCCAAGTGCCAGATGTGGGAACTGAACCCACAGCCCTCTGATTTCCAGGCCTCAGAGGCGAGTGTGCTACCTACCGAGCCACGTGTCTGACACTTGACTACAATTTACAAGTACAATACATTCAGTTAGAAGTTATAGTTACAAGTACAGTACACTCAGTTACAAGTTACAGTACATTCAGTTACAAAATACAGTTACAAGTACAATACATTCATTTACAAGTTATACGTACAGTACACTCAGTTACAAGTCACAGTTACAAGTACAATACATTCACTTACAAGTACAGTAAACTTGGTTACAGTTAAAAGTACAGCAAAGTCAGTTACAAGTTACAGTTACAAGTACAGTACACTCCATTACAAGTGCATTACACTCAGTTACAAGTACAGTACATACCATTACAACTTAGTTACAAGTACATTACACTCAGTTACAAGTTACAGTTACAAGTGCAGTACATTCAATTACAGTTACAAGTACATTACACTCAGTTACAAGTTGCAAATACAGTACACTCCATTACAAGTACATTACACTCAGTTACAAATTACAGTTACAGTTACAAGTACATTACACTCAGCTACAAGTTACAGTTACAAGTGCAGTACATTCAGTTACAAGTTACAGTTGCAAATGCAATACATTCAGTTACAAATTACAGTTACAAGTACAATAGATACAGTTACAGTTTACAGTTACAAGTACAATGAATTCAGTTACAAGTTAGTTATAAGTATAATGCATTCAGTTACAAGTACAATGCATTTGGTTACACAATTACAGTTACAATGTAACCACCCAGTCCCCTGGGGTTACTAGAATACCTTCGTTGTTAGACTTGGAAGGTAGTGGGAAGTTGGTAGAGAGTTTATTAGAAGCTCTCTACAGACCTCTCAATGTTTACCTAGCTAGCCTGAGTGAGAAATTAGTGACGTCATTCAGAACTCTCGCAGAAGCCTGAGCCACAGTGGAATCAGCTGCTAGGGGGAACAGCTTAGAATGTTGGGTTCAGTTGAGTGGAGAGTCTGAGTGTGGGAGCAGTGAAGAGAGGAGCTGCCAGTGTGGAGGTGCCTACCAGCCTGCCCTGAGGCTGGGTGAAGGACTTCTGGTCGTTTTTCTCATTCCACTGTGTGAGACAACAGCAGTACCACAGGAAGTGGTGGAGACCTGTAATTCTGAGATCCCAGTGGGTCACTTCTGTGAGAAGTGATGGGACTGTGAGATCCAGTGGGTCCAAGGGGCAATCTCCTGAGTGGTTGGAAGACTGTCCAGCTGCTCAGATCAGAGACAGAGAGACAGTCTTAGTAAAAGCTACTGGAAAAGGGAAGAAGTGTGTTTCTTCTATGGTCCATGTCTATAATAAAGGGACAAACAAACCGTGAGTACAGCAACATGGAAATGTTTAAGAGGGAGTCATCTGGTGGTGTATGTGCTCAGAGATAAGGCTAGAGTACAGAAGAAGACGACTCAAGAAGAATCAGCATGTATATAGCACTTTTCATACTCAATGTATCCGAAAGCACTTTACAAGCAATGCTAGACTGGTAGTGAAGTGACTGAATGTGTAGTGGCGGCCATATCGCACATCAACACCCACACACAGCCTGGATACACTACTCAGGGCCCAAGTATCACCACAAGTATGTGCTGAATGTAGATTTAAAATGTGTGGATTCCTTTAGCAATCTGAGGGGTCTGAAGGATCTGGTTTGTGTAACCTGGATGGAATGGCAGAGGCTGGCTGGGACCAGGGTGGGCAGACCCTCATCTAAAACTCCAGTCAGGGCTAACTGATTACCGGAAGGGCACAAGGTTACCTTGCGGATGTTAACTAAGCCCAGTGTGTCAGGAGGAATCTAATGTTTTAAGTGTGTGGAATCCCCCACGTACTATAATAGACATTTGTAGGAAATGTAAGTCCATGAGGTCCCTAGAAAAGAAGGATGGACTGTTCGTTGTTCTGTAGAAAAGAAAATGTGAAAATCCCAAACTGTTTGTTCTGGAGAAGGAAAAGTTCTTGTGCCATGTGTGTTCTGTAAAGTACAGTACCAACCTGGAGGGGTCACCCCTTTCTGCTTTCCATCTGTGTCAGAATAAAGCCATACTATACAATCCCATTTCTAGTAGCGGACATTCCATCTGTGCTTCCCAGTGTGAAATTGTTTATGGGCCCCCTCACATAGGAGACACAGCATAGCCCTAGGACCTCTCCCAGAACTCGATGTAAATATACATGTTATTTTGTGCTCTAACACCCCGCCCTCTTAGATGCTGAGCCATGTATTCATCCTAAAGTCATCAGGGGTGGTACCTTTGTTTATGCCAACTTGTGGTTTGATGCCTTGTCTGTGTACAGGTTAGGGGGTCCTGGTTGCAAGATGTTGTACTTGGCTGTGGTAAGGGATGCATAAGTAGAGTACACTCAGTTAAAAGTTGCAGTCACAAGTACAATACATTTAGTTACAAGTTACAATTACAAATACAATACATGCAGTTACAAGTACATGACACTCAGTTACAAGTTACAATTTACAAGTACAATACATTCAGTTAGTTACAAGTACAGTGCACTCAGTTATAGGTACATTTTACACTCAGTTACAGGTTTAGTACACTCAGTTAAAAGTTACAGTACTCAGTCACAAGTACAATACATTCACTTACAAACTACAGTTACAAGTACAATACATTCAGTTACAAGTACAGTAAACTCAGTTGCAGTTACAATATATTCAGTTACAAGTACAATACATTCAGTCACAAGTTACAGTTACAAATATAATACACTCAGTTGCAAGTTGCAGTTACAAGTACAGTAAACTCAGTTACAAGTCACAGTTACAAGTATGATACATTCATTTACAAGTACAGTAACAACAGTTACAAGTTACAGTTGCATGTACAATGCATTCACTTACAAATTACAGTTGCAAGTACATTGCAGTCACTTACAAATTACAGTTACAAGAACAGTACATTCAGTTACAGGTTACAGTTACAAGTACAGTAAACTCAGTTACAAGTCACAGTTACAAGTATGATACATTCAGTTACAAGATACAGTTACAAGTACAATATACTCAGTCACAGTTACAAATACAGTAATAACAGTTACAAGTTATAGTTGCAAGTACAGTACACTCAGTTACATGTCAGTTACAAGCATAATATGAATGCTATCCAAAGACCTGTGGAATCTGGAGGAATGGCTGTCTAAAAATAAACTTGTACTGAACAGCAGAAAAACCAAAGGGATGCTGTTCGGGCCTAAAAGCCTTGGACCTAATAGATCGAATATACTAGGCCTCTCTCTTTTGTTGGGGCAAGGGTTGATGTAGTAGATTCCCTAACCTACCTAGGTCTCACCATAGACCAAGAACTCACCTTCAAGACCCACACAGATCATCTATCTAAAACACTGAACCAGAAGATTGGTCTCCTGTACAGACTCAGCCCTTACCTTACCCTGGGGTCACGTGCCAAGATTGCCCTTGGTACCCTGCTATCCGAACTACTCCATGGCTCTCCCATGCTCCTCTCTGTTAAAAACACTGAGATGAATAAACTTAGGACCCTATACAATAGGATCAGCAAATTTGCTTTAAGGGCACCCCAAAGAGAACACCACTGTCATGTCCTGCAAGCCTTTAATTGGCCCACCTTGGAAGGTAGACTACAATATCCATCACTATGCCTAGCCTACCAACTCAGGCTGGCTACTGCACCGCCTAGTCTGGCAGAGGTACTACACACTAAAATGAATGGCAGGGCATTAAGGTCCTCAAGCAGACAACTAATCATGGTTCCTCGGACGCAGTCCTCCCAAGGTTCCAGGGCCTTCTCATCCCTCATTCCTCCCATGTGGAACTCGCTTTCACCTAATCTCCAAGAATGTGAATCACTAGGAGGCTTCAAAAAGGGATTTAAAACACACTTGCTGGAACTAAACCAGTGCGCCTATAATCGTTGAATATCAACTATCCTGTTGTTAGCATGATCCTGGAATATGACAGTTGACCATACCCAATATGTATATGAGAACCAACACTAGTCGCTTTATGTAGTTTGTTCATAATATGTTTTCCGCCTCTCATGAAATGTAAATAATTGTTATGTTGTTGGATCTATTGTAAATGTCTTATCCTGTTGTACTATGTGTAACTAATCCCGGGTCGCCCCTGAAAAAGGGACTATTACTGGTCTCAGTGGGCCTACCCGGTTACCAAAATTAATTAATTAAATAAATAAATAATATATTTAGTTACAAGTTAGTTACAAATGCAATACATTCACTTATAAGTTACAAGTACAGTAAATACAGTAAACTTTGTTACAAGTTACAACCAGAAATACAATACATTCACTTACAAGTTACTGTTACAAGTACAGTAAACTCAGTTACATGTTACGGTTACAATTACAGTATGCTCAGTTACACGTTACAGTTTCAAGTACTGTACGCTCAGTTACAGTTACAAGTACACACACTCAGTTACAAGTAAAGTACACTCAGTTACAGTTACAAGTACAGTACCCTCAGTTACAAGTTACAGTTCTAAGTACAAAATAAACATTATTCTAAATTAGGAACTAGAGACAGTGAACAGCAGCACCAAGTGTGTATATATGAATTCATTGCAAAAAACTTTGTTAATTCACTAGTTAGGTTTAAACCGACAAAACTACGGAAATGTGGCATTAGGATTTCCAACCCTAACACCCCATGCCCACCCTGCAGGCAGCAACAGTCAAAACTATTATAGTATGACCTCTCCTGCATCTTTGCAAATCAGGTATGGGGTGTGCCTTGGGATTGTCAACCCTAATGCTCACCCCATTCCACCAGTAAATAGGCTGAGATGTGTACAGTATATGAGAATGGTATGAGTGTTAGGGTTGCCAACCTCAAGGCACACTCCATACCTGATTTGCGAAGATGCAGGAGTGGTCAAACCGTAATTGTTTTTCCCAGTGCTGCCTGCAGAGTGGGGGTTGGGTGTTAGGGTTGGAAACCCTAACACCACATTTCCCTGCTTTTGTCAGTTGAAGCCTAACTAGTGCATTAATAAAGCTTTTTGCAATGAACTTCCTTACTTTTTTAGACAGTATAATCACATACTCATTTGCCTGTTGGAGTGTAGGGCCCTCTGTGCCATGTGCTTCCATCACTCCACAGATGCATGTATGTATGTTGCTGTGGGAGCGCAGGGCCCCCTGCACTTCCATTTGTGCCAAAATAGCAATTTATTTCTTTTGTTGTATGGCTAGTCTATAGGAAATTACATTTTTTTATTTGCATTGCTGTTTTATTTTGTCCTTTAATGACATGGGGGTGGGGGATATGTGTTATTGTTGTAGTACTCATTAGAACCTTTGTTTTGCTATTGAGATTGTCCCTTAAGTCCAAATATTGAGGGCGTTATGGCTTGTAGTTGAAATCTGAAACAAACAAACAAAAAAACACAGTTCAAAATCTTTTTCATATGAAGGAATCCTTTTCATATGAAACAAAAAACCTGTATGTAAAAGGATGCCTTCATACAAAAAAGAATCGGGGTGGACTAAATCCAACATTTATTTTCATATGAGAGCATCCTTTTCATCTGAACGAAAAGCTCACAAAAAGGATTCCTTTATACGAAAAAATATTTGAAACATAACAAACTGGGAGCGGGGCACATATTCAGAGCCGGCCATATGCATGCACAGAACAGTGTTTGGCACAAAAAAGATGCTCCAGCCGGCTCTGTTGCAATATTTAAACAGAATGCGTGATGAGAGCAGAACGCACATCCTGTATGAATGTCAGACCCTGGATGCGTGGCGCATGCTGCAGTTGCCATGCATGGTGCGGCGCATCCAGGATACTGGGGCTGAAGACCGCCCATAGGGGAATAAGTGTTGCATACCTGTATGCACCGCAGCCCCCATGGGCGTTATTAAGCCAAAACATGCAAATGAGCCCATTGGCCATGCATGGTACAAAGGGGCAATTTACATGCCCATTATGGGCTCATTAGCATGGTTGCACCTTTGGGAATGCACTGGGTCCACTTCCCCACAGCTCCATCCCCATGGAAACAATGGATATCATGGGATTGCCCTGATAGACTAGTGTCCCCTCCCCAGCCCGATCACTGTAATAATAAATAATAAACCCAATCCCATTTCCATAGTATAGGGACCCCCCCAGCCCCACCTGATCACTATAATAATACACAATAAACCTGATCCCCTGTTTCCATAGTGTAGGGACCCCCCCACTCCACCCGATCACCGTAATAATAAAAAATAAACCTGATCCCCTGTTCCCATAGTGTAGGGACCCCCCACCCTGGCCCCGATCACCATAAGCAATGGAACGAAAACCACCCATTTCCACAGTGTAGTGGCCCCCCCAACCCACTGCACCACCTCATCCTGACCCGTGCCGGTGACTGGCACAGCCCACCTCACCCTGCCACGGCCTGCTGCCCACTGATCTGTACCTGAGCACGTACAGTAAATAGTATGAGCTCATTGTGAGGGCATATTATTTACTGTACGTGTTCGGGTATGGGGGGTGCGGAGTGGTGGGCTACTGCATACTGGGGTAGGGGGCCACTACACTGTGGAAATGGGTGGTTTTTGTTGCATTGCTTATGGTGATTGGGGCTGGGGGGTCCCTACACTATGGAAACTGATCAGGATCTACCTATATTATTACGGTGCTCGGGCAGGGGATTGGGGGGGCCCCACACTATGGAAACAGGGTATTGGGGTTTATTTTCATTATTACGGTGATCAGGCCGGGTTTGGGGAAACATGTCACCAGCCCTAGACTGTGCACGTGGCACCAACATGCCTCGCGATAGTTAAAGTAGGGTCTGACAATCCTAACTATGCACCTGCACATCTGGCCACAGTTACTCTTGGGGTTGGATATTAGAGATGCGGAGTATATGCATGAAGGATCCTTCATTTGCATTCCTGCATCGGAATATTCTGCCCAGCGGTGTAGTCGGGTATGGAGAGTACATAAGGGGCTTCTGAATATTACTACGCCCGATGGCCCTCGCAAGTCGGGGATATGCGGGCACATCGAGGGATGCACCGTGCATCTCCTTTGAAAATGTGCCCCAAAGTCCAAATTCTTTTATCATATGAGGGCATCCTCTTTTGTATGAATGAAAAAAACTTACTAAAAAAGAACTGGAACTGAAGAGATCCTTTTTCGGGAGCTTTTTTTGTTCATACGGAAAAGGGTGGCCTCATATGAAAAAAGAAACTGGAGTTAGTTTTTTCCATCTGAAGGGAAACTTTTTTCTTATGATTGAATTCTTTTTTCATGTGGCCATACATAAAAACAAAAGTGACTCATGAAAAAAAATGTTAAACCTCGAAAAAACACATTTGGGGGTTATTTTAGCAACAGTTAACTACAGAATCCACCTACGGGGTCCCAATGACCAAGATACATGTGTTTGTCTCTGTGGAGGGGGAGGTCATTTTTGTGGAGTTTGAACATTTTTTTTTTTAAAACGGAAACAAGATGGTGGCCAGACGAAAAATGAAAAAGGAGGAGCACCATATGCAAAAGGATCCTTTTTCGTATGGACCAAATATTTTTTTCGTTTCAAGCAGCTATCCAAAAGACAGAAACCAGCATATTCAGAACCAAAATGTTAAAATGTAATAACTTTGGACCGGATTAACATTTTTATACAAAACCAGTGAAAGACACATTTGTGGGTCAAGCCCTTTGTACCCTGAAAATGTCAGACCAAAATTCCAAACTGTCTGGGTGCTAGGTGATGAAAAAAAACACCCCAGCAAAATACAGCAATTTTTTACGGGTTTTTTTTTTCACTATCTGCATCTTGGAATCCGCACATCCGACCTGAATGAAATTAAAGTGCAAAGTTTGAGGTTTACCATAGAAACCCCTGCTCAACCCTAACTACTGTGGCACAACCCTGTCACTATAATACAACACATCACTACTACATATCACTTAATATCAATGCAAAGTAACGCAAAGTATCACAGTTTACTTGAAACAGGTGCATGGTTTGTGGAGGTAGTTAGACAGAGCATACTTTAGCTGGTTAATAGATTTGTTTGTCAGAACCTTCTGTCATCCCCCTCTCCAGTTTTACACAGTACATGGCCCTGATCCCTTATATAGCCTATGCTGTGGAATAGCCCATTTGGTAGGCTGGGCTAGATGGGCACATCCATCCACCTTACAGCTAGCCTACTCAACAGTGACCTTTGGACTGGTTGCTAGTGTCTCCTAAGTCAAATTCCAGAAGCCTGCTAACAAAGGTCCCTTCTCTGGGTATCGGGGGCAACTGCGAAGTGCCCGGAAACTACCAACCTCCCCGAGACACACACACACATATATATCTCCCCCCCCTCTCGGCAGCGTGGGCCATAAACTTGGTTCACCCACATAGGAACCCTGATACCACACTTTCACCTCATGATAGCGGAAGTTAAGCAATGTTGCAAAAGTAATGCAACCTAGGGAAGGGAGCTATATTATTGTTGGGTGTGCAAGCAACATCCTCTTCATGTCAAGTGGAGGTAAAATCAGAAACAAGGGTGGCATCCTCTGTGGGAGGTGGGTAGGGGGAATAAGAGTGCCTTGGAAGCTAAAAAAGGTAAAGTCCTATAGAATGAAGCAAAAGATGAAAAATACAAGACACCCAACAGTGTCATAAAGAGGGCTGGCAGGGCTATTCTAACGTCTCAGTGGCAGTGCATCATGTTATCATCTGGGTGACCCAGGTTCAAGGGTGAGCTTACGATCCCTGCTGTCCCATGGCCCATGGTAGGGGATGCTACAATAAGCAGCATTTTTTGGCTGGGGGAGGTCGGTGTCGCATTCTGCTTCTGCAGAGACCCCTGCAGTGGGGCGAGGAGCTCAGCCTCCTCCACAGGAATGCTGTGGATCTTACACTGTCAACAATGCCAGTGGAAGGACTAGAAGAAAAAGGGAGAAATCTCATCCACAGATACTGGTACTCCAGGGCCATGTGCCACAACTCTTCCATGGCTTCTGGTACCCTCTAGCCCCATGTCACAACTCAACCATGGCTACTGGTATTCTCAGGTTCCATGTCACAGCTCTACCGTGGCTACTGGTACTCTCAGGCACCATGCCACAACTCAACCATGGCTACTAGTACACTCAGGCTCCATGCTACAATTCAACCATGGCTACTATCACCCCGGGCCATGTGCCACAACTCAACCAAGGCTACGGATACTTTGGGGACCAGCGCCACAACTCAACCATGGCTACTGGTACCTTCAGGCCCCAAGCCACAACTCAACTATGACTACTGGTACTCTTAGGCCCCATGCCACGACTCAACTCAGATACTGGTACTCTCAGACCTCATGCCACAACTCAACCCCAGCTACACTGAGACCACTCACCACAAATCAACCACAGTTACTGGTAGTCTTGGGCCCCATGCCACAGCTCAACCATGGCTACTGGTACTCTCGGGCACCACGTCATAACTCAAACGCACCTACTGGTATTCTCAGGCCCCTCACCACAACTCAACCATGGCTACAGGAACTCTCAGGCCCCATAACACAACTCAACCATGACTACTGCTACTCTCAGGCCCCTCTCTACAACTCAAGCATGGTTACTGCTAATCTCAGGCCCCACTCCACAACTCATGCATGGTTACTGCTACTCTCAGGCCCACTCTACAACTTAAGCATGGTTACGGCTTCTCTCACGCCCACTCCACCAATCAAGCATGGTTACTGCTACTCTCAGGACCCACTCTACAACTCAAGCATCGTTACTGCTACTCAAAGGTCACATTCTACAACTTAAGCATGGTTAATGCTACTCTCAGGCCCCACTCCACCAATCAAGCATAGTTACTGCTACTCTCGGGCCCCATGCCACAAATCAACCATAGCTACTTGTACTCTTGGACCCTGTGTCTCAACTGAACCACAGCCACTGCCACTCTCAGGTCCTGCACAACAACTCAGCCTTGGCTAATGATATTTTCGGGCCCCAAACCACAACTTAATTATTGCTACTGGCACTCTTGGGGCCTTGGACCACAACTCAACCATGGCTACCAGTACTCTCAGGCCCTGCACCGCAACTCAACCACAGCTACTGGTACTATCAGGTCCCATGCCACAACTCAACCACGGCTACTGGTACTCTCTGATCCCATGCCAAAACTCAACCACAGTTACTGGTACTCTCAAGGACCCCCCCCCCCACAACTCAACCACTGCTACTGGTGCTCTCTGACCCCATGCCAAAACTCAACCACGGCTACTGGTACTCTCAGGCCCCCCGTGCCACAGCTCAACCATGGCTACTGGTACTCTCAGGCCCCCCTGTGCCACAGCTCAACCACAGCCACTGGTATTCTCAGGCCCCATGCCACAATTCAACCACAGCTATTGGTGCTCTCTGACCCCATGCCAAAGTTCAATCATGGCTACTGGTACTCTGAGGCCCCTCACCACAACTCAACCATGGCTCCTAGTACTCTCAGGCTCCATGCCGCAACTGTCAGGTCCCATGTCACAAATTAACAATTGTTACTGGCACTCTGAGGCTCCATGCCACAACTCCAGCATGGCTACTGGTACTCCCAGACCACACGTCACAACTGAACCATGACTACTTGTTCTCTCGGGCCCTGCTCCACAACTCAGCCAAGCATATTGGTACTCTCGGGCCCCACGCCACAACTCAACCACCACCACTGGTAATCTCAGATCCTGCATCATAACTCAATCATGGGTACTGGTACCTTCAGCCCCATGTCATAACTCAACCATGGCTACTGGTACTCTCAGGCCTTGTGGCACAACTCAACCAAGACTACTGGTACTCTTAGGCCCTGGCGCACAACTGAACGACAGCTACTAGTACTCTCAGACTCTGTGCCATAACTCAACCATGGGTACTGGTACGTTCGGATCTTATGATATAACAACCATGGTTACTGGCACTTTCAGGCCCAGCACCACTATTAGTACTGTTAGGCCCCATGCCACAACTCAATCAGGGCTACTGGTACTCTCGGGCCCCAAGCCATAACTCAAATAACACTACTGGCACTCTCAGGACAAATCCACAGTGCAACCATGGATACAGGTACTCTTGGTCTCTGTGGCACAACTCAGCTACCACTACTGGTACTTTCAGGCCCCATGCCACAGCTCAGTTATTCGCACTTTCAGGCCACACACCACAACTCAACCACGGCTGCAGGTACTCTTGGGCCGAGTGCCCCACCTCAACCACAGTTACTGGTGTTCTCAGGCCCCACGCCACAACTCAATCATGGCTACTGGTACTCTCGAGCCCCGTACTACAACTCAGCCATGATGACTGGTACCCTCACGCCCCATACCATAACTCAACCACAGCAACTGGTACTCTCAGGCCCCATGGCACAACTCAATCACAGCTATTGGTACTCACGGGCCCCATACCACAACTCAACCATGGCTACTGGTACACTCAGGTCCCATGTCACCACTCAATCACAGCCACAGGTACTCTTGGGCCCTGTGGCACAATTCAACAACCACTACTGGTAGTCTGAGGCATCATGCCACAACTCAACCACAGCTACTGGTATTTTTGGGCCCCACACCACAACTCAACTACGGCATCAAGTACTCTCAGTCCCCATGCCCCAACTCAGCAACAGCTACTAGTGCTTTCAGGCCCAGTGCCACAACTGAACCAAAGCTTCTGGTACCCTTTGGTCCCAATGGCACAACTCAACCATGGCTACAGGTACTCCCTGGCCCAGCACAACTTAGCCACAGCTACTAAAACACTCAGGCCTTGCACCACAAATCATCCCTGGTGACTGACACTCTCAGGCCCAGTGGCACGAATAAACCACGGTTACTGGTACATTTGGACCCCATGCTACAACTCAACCATGGCTACTATTACCTTCAGGCCCTACACCAAAACTCAACCATGGCTACTGGTATTCTCAGGCACTGTGCCAAAACAAAACCATAGCTACTGGTACTCTCGCACACCAAGCCATAACTCAACCATAACTACTGCCACTCTCAGGACCAATCCACAGTGCAACCATGGCTACAGGTACTCTCAGGCTCTGTGGCACGACTCAACTACCACTACTGCTACTTTCAGGCCCCATGCCACAACTCAGCCACAGTTACTCGCACTTTCAGGCCACACGCCACAACTCAACCATGGCTACAGGTACTCTTGGTCCCCATGCCACAACTCAACCACAGCTACAGGTACTCTCAGGCCTCACTCCACAACTTAATTCGTGGCTACTGGTACTCTCAGGCCCTGTGCCAAAACAAAACCATGGCTACTGGTACTCTTGGGCTTAAAGCCACAACTAAACCATGGCTGCTGGTACTCTTGGGCCCAAGCCATAACTCAACCATCACTACTCACACTCTCAGGACCAATCCATAATGCAACCATGGCTACAGGTACTCTCGGGCTCTGTGGCACAACTCAACTACTACTACTGGTACTTTCAGGCCCCATGCCACAACTCAGCCACAGTTACTTGCACTTTCAGGCTCCACACCACAACTCAACCATGGCTACAGGTACTCTTGGGCCGCATGCTGCAACTCAACCACAGTTACTGGTGTTCTCAGGCCCCATGCCACAACTCAACCATGGCTACTGGTACTCTCGAGCCCCATGCTACAACTCAACCATGGCGACTGGTACTCTCAAACCCAATGTCATAACTCAACCACAGCCACTGGTACTCTCAGACCCCATGCCACAACTCAACTACAGCTACTGGTACTGTTGGGCCCCATGCCACAACTCAACCATGGCTACTGGTACCCTCGGGGCCCCATGCCACCACTCAACCACAGCCACAGGTACTCTTGGGCATGTGGCACAAGTCAACAAGCACTACTGTAATCTCAGACCCCACACTACAACTCAACCACAGCTACTGGTACTTTTGGGCCTCACACCACAACTCAACTACGGCTTCATGTACTCTCAGGCCCCATGCCCCAACTCAACCATGGCTTCTTGTACTCTCAGGTCCTGCACCACAACTCAGCCTTGGCTAATTGTATTTTTGCACCCCTCACCACAACTTAACCATTACTATGGCACTCTTGGGCCCTGGACCACAACTCAACCATGGCTACTAGTACTCAGACCCCGTACCGCAACTCAACCACAACTACTGATGCTATCAGGTCCCATGCCACAACTCAACCACAGCTACTTGTACTCTCTGACCGCATGCCAAAACTCAACCATGGCTACTAGTAATCTCAGGCCCCCACCCGCCACAACTCAGCCACAGCTACTGGTACTCTCAGGCCCCCTGCCACAACTCAACCACAGTCACTGGTACTGTCTGAGCCCATGCCAAAATCCAACCACGGCTACTGGTACTCTCAGTCCCCCCCCCCGCCACAATTCAACCATGGTTATTGGTACATTCAGGCCCTGTGCCACAACTCAACCACAACTACTGGTACTCTTAGGCCCCGTACCAGGACTCAACTCAGATACAGGCATTCTCAGGCCTCGTGCCACAACTCAACCCCAGCTACCGGTACTCTCAGACCCCTCACTACAAATCAACCACAGTTACTGGTACTTTTGGGCCCCATGCCACAGCTCAACTGTGGCTCCTAGTACTCTCGGGCAACACGTCACAACTCAAGCACACCTACCAGTATTCTCCGGACCCTTGCCACAACTCAACCATGGCTACTGGAACTCTCAGGCCCCACTCTACAACTCAGGCATGGTTACTGCTACTCTCAGGCTCCACTCCACAACTCAAGCATGGTTACTGCTACTCTCAGGCCCCACTCTACAACTCTAACATTGTTACTGCTACTCTCGGCCCACCCCACCAATCAAGCATGGTTACTGCTACTCTCAGTTTCCACGCCACAAATCCACCACAGCCACTGCTACTCTCAGGTCCCGCACAACAACTCAGCCTTGGCTACGGCTACTGGTATTTTTGGGCCACTCGCCACAATGTAACTATTGCTACTGGCACTCTTGGGCCCTGGACCACAACTCAACCATGGCTACTGGTACTCTCAGGCCCTGCACTGCAACTCAACCACAGCTACTGGTACTATCAGGTCCCATACCACAACTCAACCACGGTTACTGATACTCTCTGACCCCATGCCAAAACTCAACCATGGCTACTGGAACTCTCAGGCCCCCCTTCCCCCACCACAACTCAACCACAGTTACTGGTACTCTCAGGCCTCTTGCCACAACTCAATCATAGCTACTGGTACGCTCAGGTCCCATGCCGCAATTCAACCACGGCTACTGGTGCTCTCTGACCCCATGCCAAAACTCACCCATGGCTACTAGTACTCTCAGGCACCCCCCCACCACAAGTCAACCATGGCTACTGGTACTCTCAGACCCTGCGCCGCAGCTCAACCACAGCTACTGGCACTATCAGGTCCCATGCCACAACTCAGCCATGGCTACTTGTACTCTCTGACTCCATGCCAAAACTAAACCATGGCTACTGGTACTCTCAGCCCCCACTGCCACAACTCAACCGCAGTTACTGGTACACTCAGGCCCACTGCCACAACTCAATCACAGATACTGGTACTCTCAGGTCCCATGCCACAACTCAACTATGGCTACTGGTGCTTTCTGACCCTATGCCAAAACTCAACCACAGGTACTCGTACTCTCTGCCCCCCCCCCCACAACTCAACCACTGTTACTGGTACTCTCAGGCCCCTGACACAACTCAACCACAGCTACTGGTACTCTCAGGAACCATGCCACAACTAACCATGGCTACTGGTGCTCTCTGACCCCATGCCAAAACTCAACCAAGGCTACTGGTACGCTCAGGCCCCATGCCACAACTCAATCACAGCTACTGGTATTCTCAGGCCCCCTGCCACAACTCAACCAAGGCTACTGGTACCCTCGGGCCCCATGCCACCACTCAACCCCAGCCACAGGTACTCTCAGGCCCTGCGGCAGATGTCAACAAGCCCTACTGGTACTCTCAGGCCCCATGCCACAACTCAACCACAGCTACTGGTACTTTTGGGCCCCACACCAAAACTTAACTAAGGCTTCTTGTACTCGCAGGCCCCATGCCCCAACTCAACCATGGCTACTGGTACTCTCAGGCCCCATGCAGGCCCCTTGTGGCAGTTCTCAGGAACCATGCCACAACTAACCATGGCTACTGGTGCTCTCTGACCCCATGCCAAAACTCAACCAAGGCTACTGGTATGCTCAGGCCCCATGCCACAACTCAACCACAGCTACTGGTACTCTCAGGCCCCCTGCCACAACTCAACCAAGGCTACTGGTACCCTCGGGCCCCATGCCACCACTCAACCCCAGCCACAGGTACTCTCAGGCCCTGCAGCAGAAGTCAACAAGCCCTACTGGTACTCTCAGGCCCCATGCCACAACTCAACCACAGTTACTGGTACTTTTGGGCCCCACACCAAAACTTAACTAAGGCTTTTTGTACTCACAGGCCCCATGCCCCAACTCAACCATGGCTACTGGTACTCTCAGGCCCCATGCAAGCCCCTTGAGGCAGTATAGCACAGTGGGTTAAGGCTCTGAGCTGCAGATCTGGAGACCTGGGTTGGAATTCTACAGCCGCCTTGGTGCATACTGTGTGATTCTGAGCAAGTTATTTAACTTCCTTGTGCTCCCAGGTCACATCTGGAAACAAGCTTCAGCTTAGTGTGCTACTCCTGGTTAAACAATGTTCCCTTTCTATGCCCCAACTCAACCATGGATACTGGTACTCTTGGGCCGCATGCCTCAACTCAACTCAACCACAGCTACTGCTACTCTTAGGCCCCATGCCACAACTCAACCATGGCTACTGGTACTCTCAGGCTCTATGCTATAATTCAACCACGATTGCAGGTACTCTCGCGGCCTCTGGAAAAAGTTAATCACCACTACTAGTACTCTCGGGCTTCATGCCACAACTCAACCACAGCTACTGGCACTTTCAGGCCCCATGCCACAACTCAACCATGGCTTCATGTAGTCTTGTGTCCCATGCCCCATCTCAACCACAATGACTGGTGCTCTCAGACCCAGTGTCACAATTCAACAAAAGCTTCTGGTACTCTGTGGGACCCGTGGCACAACTCAGTCATCGCTACAGATACTCCCTGACCCAGCGCCACAACTTAAACGTGGCAACTGGTACTCTCAGGCCCCATACTACAACTCAACCATGGATACTGGTACCCTCAGGCCCCATGCCATAACTCAACCACAGCCACAGGTACCCTCGGGCCCTGTGGCACAAGTCAACAACCACTACTGGTAGTCTCAGGCCCCATGCCACAACTCAACCACAGCTACTGATAATTTTGGGCCCCATGCCACAACTCAACTACGGCATCATGTACTCTCAGGCCCCATGCCCCATCTCAGCAACAGCTACTAGTGCTCTCAGGCCTAGTACCACAACTGAACCAAAGCTTCTGGTACCCTTTGGTCCCCATGGCACAACTCAACCATAGCTACAGGTACTCCCTGGCCCAGCACCACAACTTAACCATGGCTACTGATACACTCAGGCCATGCACCACAAATCATCGATGGTGACTGGCACTTTCAGGCCCAATGGCACAAATAAACCATGGCTACTGGTACATTCGGAACCTGTGCTACAACTCAACCATGGCTACTATTACTCTCGGGCCCTACACTAAAACTCAACCATGGCTACAGGTACTCTCAGGCCCCACTACGCAACTTAAATCACGGCTGCTGGTACTCTCAGGCCCTGTACCACAACAAAACCATGGCAACTGGTACTCCTGGGCTTTATGCCACAACTCAACCATGGCTACTGGTATTCTCGGCCCAGTGCTACAACTTGTCCATGGCTACTGGTACTCTCGGGCCATGTGCCACAACTAGAGATGTGCCATCATGTCAGGGGTGAGAGGTCACTGGTACTGCCTGATGGGGAACGAATGTACAGCTAAGCATCTATATAAAGAGGAAAAAAACAGGGCATAGGGGCTGCCCAACAGACTAACACATCCCAAGTCCAGAATTCTAGTTGGGTGGCAGGGAGGTATACCCAGGAGGAGGGAGCTGTGCAACCTGAGATCCTTCCTAGAACTGCAACAGAGATGTGCAGGCATGGCTGCAGGGGCAGGGGACTGCACCCATACACAGACACCAGCATCTAGATAAGTTCTGTCCAGCTTCTCCCTTCTGCTGTTCCCAGCAGGCATGCTAGTTTTAGGTCATGCTTAGCAGGGTAGTACTGCGGGAAACAGTAGTATCAGTGGGATCAGAGTCTGACAATGGCAGAGCATGGTTGGATGGGCTGCTGAGAGGTAGTATGATGAAGAGGGTGAGGATAGAAAGTCTAAAAATACCAGAAATAAAAATACTGAAAATAGTAGGGGTGATAATTTTATTAGGAGGACAGTGTCCTTTAGAAACTAGGCTGAGAACTACAAAACTCATTTCAACAATGATCCTGCATTGGATTTGAACCCCTTTCTCCAGCAGTAAAGGTCTAGCAATTAGTTCTGCCTAATGTGTTGCCTGCCTTCCTCACTAAGTCCCCCAGCCACAAAGCCTGTTCTTTTCAGTGCAAATATGCTAATGTTTATAATGAGGGTTCAGAAATGTCTAACCCTAATTATTTCAGCAGGGCAGCCAGGCATCACAGACGCTCAGTGACCATGATACCGCGAGAGCTTCGCAACAAAGCCACCTCCTGCCACGACCTGTAAGAGAATCAATAAACACAAGTTCCCCCATGCTAGGCCTCTCGCCTGATGTCAATATCAACACTTTACAACTCTGCTCAGCTTGTCCCAGCTGCCTTCGCTCTCCGGCGCACACGCCAAGTTTAATGAAGTAATTAGTGTTCAATAGCAACAATCTGTTCTCGTTTGCAGCCCTCCGCAGAATTCCTGCAGGGTTCCGGAAGGCCTTTTGGTCTGGAGGCGGAAAAGAAACCTTCTGTGTGCTCCAAATGCTGCAGGCTAAGTTGGTGTTCTCTTTTTATTCTGAACTGTCACTGAGCCAAGAGCACAGCCCAAAGAGTAAGGCAAAATTCAGTTAGAGGCTGCGGCTCTGCAACAGGGTGCAGGTGGTGGTGGTGGTGGAGTTGAAGGTGGTGTTAAAAATGCAATTAAGTGATTAATTCAGTGTAGCTAATATCAGTTTCAGTAGATGCACTGTGGTTCTTTCTGCTAAGACACTGTACACCAGTCCCAGAACAAGAAAGTTTGTGTGTGTGTGTATATGTATATATATATATATATATATATATATATATTTTTTGTAGCATAGTATTGGGGTGACAGATGGGACCTGGGGTCCATCTTATCCACCCCTTCAGCCTCATGGCAGTATCTACACTCACTGAGTATGGACACATCACAGAAAGAGCAGAACCAAACCACACAAAAACACGTATCCTGGATTTTAGGGGGGCAGACTTTGGGAAAATGGGGAGATGCTTGAAAGAGGCATTAAGGGGAATGGGACAGGAATCAGGGATTGAGGAACAGTGGGCAGTATTTAAAATGGGGATTATAAGAACAACAGAATTATGCATTAAGCAGGTTAGCAAGAGGAAAAGAAAGAGGAGACCATTATGGTTTTCCAAAGAGGTAGCAAAGAAAGTGAAAGCCAAAAGACTGCATTCAGGCAATACAAAAGACACAGGCAGAAGGGATAGGGAGAAGTACCAGGAGAAACAAAGGGAGGCAGGGAAGTCAGTAAGGGAAGCCAAAGCTCAGACAGAAGAACACATTGCAAAATCAGTGGTTAAAGGGGACAAAACCTTTACAGGTACATAAGTGAAAAAGAAGGACAAAGGAGGATAGTTAGACTGAAGGGGAGGATGGGAGCGCGTGGAGGATGACAACAATAAAGCTGACATATTGAACAGGTATTTCTGCTCAGTCTTTACTAAGGAAGAGGGGTAATGGGTCTGAAGGGAGTACAAGGGTGAGAATGGTGCAGAAATGGACACAAGTCCCTTTACAGAGAAAGGGTCCTGAAGGAACTGGAAGTAATAAGAGTTGACAAAGCAATGGGGCCAGATGGGGTGCACCCAGGGTCCTTAAAGAACTAAAGAGGTGGTGGCTGAACCTCTGGCTATCCTGTTCAGCCAATCACTGGAAACAGGGAGGTACCCAAAGACTGGAGGACAGCAGATGTAGTCCCTTATACAAAAGTGGGAACAAAAGAGAGCAGGGAACTACAGATCAGTCAGCCTCACCTCGGTAGTGGGAAAGATCAAGGAAGCACTACTGAAGGAGAGATTGGTGGAACATCTGGTTGTCAATGGACTACAGGACCCAAGGCAGCATGGTTTCACCAGGGGAGGTCATGTCAGACCAACCTCATTGAATTTTTGACTGGGTGACTAGGAGGTGGATCAGGGAGGGCAGTGGACATGGCCTATCTGGACTTCAGCAAGGCCTTGACACTGTGCCACATAGAAGACTATTACACAAACTGGGGAATATGGGTGTGGGCAGGACAGTAGTGTGGTGGGTAGGTAACTGGTGGCAGGACACAGAGGGTGGTGGTAAATGGCTGTCACTCCACAGAGGGAAGAGTGACCAGTGGGGTACCACAGGATCAGTGCTGGGACCGGTCCTATTCAACATCTTCATCGGTGACATTGCACAGGATATAGAAGGCAGAATTTCACTGTTCGCTGATGACACAAAGCTCTGTAACAGAGTAGACACACCAGAGGGTGTGACAGAATGAGAAGGGACCTGCAGAAACTTGAAGAATGGTCAAGGGTTTGGCAGTTGAAATTCAATGCAAGAAGTGCAAGATAATGCATATGGGGCACAAAAACCCTGGCACAATATATCAGTTGGGGATGAGGATATAGCATGCACCAAGCTGGAAAGGGATCTTGGGGTTGTCATCTCTGATGACCTCAAGGTAGGGAAACAGTGTGACAAGGCATCAGGTAAAGCAAATAGGATGCTGGGATGTATAGGCAGGGCATCACTGGCAGGAAAAGGGAGGTCATAATTCGCTATACAAGACACTAGTGAGGCCCCACCTGGAGTACAGTGTACAGTTCTGGAGACCATACCTACGTAAGGACATAGACAGGGTAGAGAAGGTTCAGAGGACGGCAACAAAGATGGTGCATGGGTTGCATCACAAATCCTATGAAGACAGGTTGAAGGAACTGAACATGTACTCCTGGAGGAGAGGAGGAGAGAGGGATATGATAGAGACATACAAGTATCTACAGGGAGGAACAGGGTGCAGGAAAACACTATTTTAAGCGAAACGATGTTTCAGGACTAGAGGGCATGGGATGAAGTTGGAGGGAGGGCGATTCAGAGAACATGAGAAAGAATTTCTTCACAGAACGGGTGGTGGACAAGTGGAACACCCTGCCAGAGGAAGTGGTGGGGGCTGAAACAATCACGGGATTTAAGAATGCATGGGATAGACATAAAGGAATTCTAGAGGTCAGGGGTAAGGGGAAATAGACTTCTAGGAAAACAAACTGAACTTACAAGCTCAAATGGGCAGACTAGGTGGGCCATAGGCCCTTATCTGCCGACACTGTCTATGTATCTATGTATCCACGATTATAAGATGGAACAGTACCCTTGCATATGCTGTGTAACCTTCAATACTAGTCATCAGCAATTTGTGTAGCCCTGCCTGAACACTGCTAAGCTTCTGCAACTTCCATCCTCCCCCCCCCAGGGTATTTTCACACGTTAACCACCCTTGTGTGAAGTAATGCTTTCTGATGTCCCACGTTATCCTGCAACCCACTCCTACCAGCACACCCACAGAATGAGTGCATGTTCTTCTGGTTCTGCTTGCTCAGCAGAGGAAAATTTGTGTTAACTCCAGCTTATCCATGCCCTTCTGTACTTGGAACACATCCTCTCTTAACTTTCTGTCCACATATACCCCCAAGCTCCTTTTCCTCCACTGTGCTGTTGCACCACTCAGGGTGTATGTATGTATGTATGATCCATATTCTTTGCACCTGGGTGTAGTACTTTGCATTTCCCACATTAATTTCCCTATTTCTTAACACATGCCAATAAGAAGTAAGAACAAAGGCCCCTTTAGCATATATTATATACAACAGATTTACTGAAGTTCAAATGTGTCAGACATGCTCGTATTCTGCAAAGTTTCTGAAAGTATGGCTTCCTCTGGGCAGCAGGTTCTCACATGATAAACAAGTGACAAGAGCCTCACACTATGTACCCAACAGCTCCGTATGAAGTCCGCACCATCCATTGAGTCTCCTGATACAAAATGGCCGCCCAGGGTATAATGAGTTAATAAGTATCCACCTTTTAAGAACATATACATTTTGTTAAGACCTCAATGTGGCTCCAGTTGGAACACTCGTTTATCATATACCTGCTGCCCTGGGACCAGCCCGTTGGCACAGTGGTAGCGCTACCACTCACGCCACCAGTGATCCAAGTTTGGGAATGAGCACGGGTCATTGGGGGCCAGCCAGTAGGTAGGGGGAGGAGGACTGAGCATCCCAGCAGATGCTCTCATTCTCCGGGTTAGGGAGGACTCCGCACTTCACTGCAAGACTACCACCTGTGTGACGAGAGGTGGCAGTGCAGCTGAAGACAGAATCGGGAAGGGAGACATAGCGGCCGTCAGCGTGGGGACGCACATACAGCATGCCCGCACACGCCTGGACGACCTGGCACGTGATGCACATACAGGGAAAAAGACTGCAACCCCAGTACCTCCGTGACAGGGACAGTCCTGGTATATCTAGGGTCCACCACCTTGCCAGTGTATGCCCTGCCTGACAAGACTTGAATGCCCTGGGGCAGTCCCCCACCCTGAACCTGCCTGGGGGGGCAAAGGCAAGACTCGACAGAGGTAGGTGGCCACAGCCGGGAGGTAGGAGGGGACTGGGAGGTGTGCCTGGAGATCCCAAGGATAGGTTGAAGTTGGAAAGTATGGGGGCCAAAATAGAAAGTAAAATAAAAAGAACCTTCTGCCCTGTGGAAGCCAGACATAGCCGACAAAATGGTGGCAGTATATGAGCAGGTCTTACACATTTATATACAATATACGCTGAAAGGGCCCTTGTTTTAACTTCATGCTGGTTTACTCTGTAAAGATTAAATTCCTTGAGTTTCTGTTTTATATTTCAGGTCCAAGGGTCAGGAGGGTATTCTGCACAGATCAACTCATGTCAATAATATGTACATGTCACTGTGTAGTGCCCCTGTGTCCACTCTTCTTGACAATTTTATGTCACCAGCAGCCCTTGAAAAGGTCTTTTAAAAGAAGTGTTGGGCCTAATTGTTAGCATCAGCAGTTGGGAAATATCCATGCCTAAGTGAGCCATACTATATTAAATCTTTTTTCTTCCTTAATAAGATTTTATTCAAAGTAAAAGAAAATAATTTAAGTTAATAGGTTCATATAGTTGCGTCAATACGTGCATAAAAGAGTTAAATGCAAATCAGATCAATACATACATAAAATATTTTTAGGATTGATGATGAATTCTACAACAATTATATATTTAATCAAGGCAGAAACCCTTTCACAGAACCTTCAGACAGGAAGTGATGTCATAGCTGAGGAAACTGTAGTTGAGTACTGCTTCCATAGCCATAACATCACTTTCAGTTTTCAGTCCCAAGGTTCCATGAAATGACTGCTGTATTGAAACAACAGAGGGCAAACTTGGACATGGGTATCTCTAGACTGCTGACTAAAGCGGTGCAGAATAAATTCCGCTTCTGAAAAGCTCTCTGAATTCTTTTTTAAATTGTGTTGACTTCTGAAAGGTATTTGTAACCCCTAGATGGCGCTATCCCAGGGGCTACTACCCCTGCCTGATTTGCCACTAACAGGTTGAGGGGCCTGGATCCAATGGCGGGTGCCTCCACCCAGAGGTCAGGGTTTGCAGTAGTTAAACTAACTTGGTCACAGCCCTCTGGGACACTGCAAACCCCCTTTCTTCCCACTAGTGGCCCACACAATATATCAGAATTACCTTCACAGTATACACTTACCCCAGGTCTGGTTCCGGCACTGGACCTCCTGTGAAATAAGATATAGTGCAACAATCACAGTACAGTACTTTAACATAGACAAATACCTCAGGCAGTATAACTTTGCTGAAACAAGCAGCTCTGATTTATTTAGGGGATATAACAAGGACAGGGAAATCAGGTTAATTAGCTTATCACTCTAATAATCTACCTATGGCTCTGTGCACAGGCCTATCCCTATCGAGTTACTGTCCCTGGGTACCCAAGCCCTAGTGGCTAGTCCAAACCGTGGTGGCTGGTAGGGCCCTTTCACACAGAGAAAAGGAGAATTAAACAGTCAGCAGTACAGTAATTCCATTTGGATTTAATGTGGCAATTCAACAGGAGCGACCTGAATTAGTACTCACGACCTCCAAATAAGATAGGGTCCTTCAATGTCAGCAGGGCTCACTTGAGGTACACAAACCTCTTCACACATCCATAAAAGAAAGCACTATACCAGGCAGGCTGCATCTGTATCCCGATCGCAATTACTGCACAATACCCGGAGAACACACAGCAGATTCAGTTCCTGACAGACAGAGTGCAATTTTCAGCAATTCCTCCAGTCTTCTACAGGGTGAGCCTGGTTTCTACTCTTCAGAGATCCTTTGATTCTTTCACAGGATGGTTCAGTCCTAAGAAGCTGTTACACAAGCTGCAGACCGGAACTCTGGGCCTTACACGCTTTTTGACTAAAACTGCACACTGAAAAGCACAGGGCCCTTCCTTCTTCACTGCCAAAGCTCAACTGAAACCCCAACTGACAAAGCCGGCACTTCCTTTGAGTTCCTCCCAGTTCTTGACTGGATTGGCTGTCACCACAATAGACTACTGCTGTTGGTCCAAAAAGGTGCTGAAGTCTAAACTACATCTCCCAGAGTCACTGCCCATACAATCCTCTTGTGGCTGGCTCAGATTATGAGTCCAAGTTCTGATTCGTCCAAGGCACCATTTTAGAGCTAGCTTACCCCACACTGATTGGTCCAGTTCAGCAGTTCAAAACTAGAATGGGGAACTAGCAGACACAGTTCTGACTGCAAAGAAAGCAGGTTAGACAAACTGTAATTTCATTATTACTCAAATAATTTCTGGCAAACAGTTACATCTTTCAGATAGGTTCCTTTGCACTCCTAGTGACTGCAAAAATGAAGTGAATTGGCAGCAGCTCGAGTGGTACTCAGAGAAGCACACAGTCCCCCCATACAAACTAAGTATGTCTGCAAGCAGACAGCTCTTAAAGAGACAGTACCAGAGGCTCTAAAAACACTCACTGATAAATGGCTTAAATGCCAAACACCATTCAGGCTTGGAGCATTCAAGCAAGCTCCTGGAAGTCTTTTGGGAACCCCCATTTGCAGGGGGGTTACATATTTATCTACAAACCCCTAAATAACTCCACGTAGATTATGGACTGCGAAAAAAGAACCCACGGTTTTAGTAAATCATGGATTAACAATCTGCAAAAAACATTCTGTTTTTGAAATTTCAGAATTCCACTACTAACAGATTCCCATGGAGTTATGCTGAATTTTCAGAAATCCCACAGAATTCCATTCTGTTGGGATTTGAAAATTCTGCATGTAACTGCTGATACCCTCAGATTAGCCCAATGTTTCATGAATGAAGGAATGTTTAATGATTCTTCAGACTTTGAGGGACCCTGTGTGGCTATTTTTCTCCATTACTGCGGAGACTGCACGCAGACAACCATGGCGCCAACAATATCCATGCATGAGCATAGGCGACTGCATTCAAGCCTGTTTTATTGGCAGCAGGAATGATTACCGGGGCACCCATCCTATTCTGCTCTGGGTGCCCCAGTTCATATACATGTAGATGGATATGTTGCTCTCTACAACTGAATTCCTACCATGAGAGAAAGATCCTTCCTGAAGTGTGGCTGCCCGTGGTGTTATGAGCATTCATGACAGGATATGAGCAAGATTACATCCTCAACCTAACACGTTTGAGGTATTGATTTATAAAACCACTCTCTCCTGTGAGACCCCTTCATCTGGAGTGTAAGGGAAGGCCATATGTGCCCCATGACTGCCAAGAGATCGTCTTTGCAAGGGGAAGACAACGTGCCGGGGGCTAGGATTTGTGCTGAAGGAGTAGCATAACTTTTCACTACCTTTCCAGGGTTTATAACACATCTTTGTGGCTAAGTCAAAAAGTCTGTGAAAAGCATTGACTTGTCCCCATCTGACTCTGCAGCGTTCCTGTTTAGTTATTTGAAGATATTTTTACACGATGGTCTGAGACTTGCTCACAACAGGGTCCTGCCCAAGATGGCTAACAGTTGTACAGACGATGCAGGATTACCTATTATACAATAGGGGTGAAGTGATATGGCATCAAATAAAAAGTCATATCACAAGCAGAGTGTGATAACCAGATCGTGACGTGTACACTGTGAAGAGATCAAGCACAGCGTACACGTCATCGCCAGTTATCAACACAGTGTATACACGTCATTTCCTCCCCCTCCTCACACCGCTAATGCAAAAAATAAAATAAAATTAACAAAAACTGTAATACTGTTGTATGAACCAGATACGTGATATCCCGTTGCGTGATAACCTATGTATCACAACTCATGGACAGTGACCTTGGAAACCTCACTCATGGCTCCACTACGCTCCGCCACTCGTGAGCTGAGATCACTGTCCACTCGTTGTGATACATACGGTATCACACATCGGGCCATCACATATCCCCTTATTACACTGCATCTGGCACAGAAATACAGTTACACAAGTATTTTATGTTCCCACGTTTAGACGTAGATGCTTCCTGTTTCAAAGTGTTTAGTGACCATTCTTTTAAAAATGGCCAAGCTGACAGCTTATGACATCATTGTGCTCACCAAGACAACAGACAGCAATGTCGCGCGCGCGCGCACACACACACACACACACACACACACACACCAACTGTGATTTAACTTGGGGGCAGACACAGGTTTTTGAAAGACTCTAAAATAAGTTCTGCATAATCTGAAATATTTAGTATACCAAGACCAAGGGAAAGTAAATAAACTGAAAAAAATGTAAGTATATATATATGCTGTAAAATATAGTCATTTTTAGCCCTTTATTTTAGTAGAAAATTGTTCATAAATGAGCCGAGATGCAATTGTATGCTTTGTTCTCCACCCAGTAACAGAGCACAGGGCTTGTCACACGTATAGGAATGCAAGAGAAAATCGTCTTCTGTTTTAAAACATTCTGTTTTCAACCCATCCTCTCCCAGAACTGAGCCCCCATCTCTAGTAACCTCCTCAACTTGACACCTCCCTACTTCTCTGAAAACTCAACGATTACTGCCCCCGGCAATGCAGTGCGGGGCCCTCAGCATACCAAAATCAAGCATTAGCGAAGACAGGAGGAAAAACAGTCCAGTGGAAAATGAAAACAAAATGGGGGTGACAGTTCTGTTTAATTCCAACCAATGGGTTAATTAGGAAAAAAAATAATAATTAATGATTCATTAATGACACAGGACATGATCATCACTTCACACTTCCACTGGTAAAGGATTCTATCAGCGGGGGTCTGTATTTTTACACCCTCTTGGTTTCAGTACCTTGTTCCCACTGGCTGGATTTGGAATGCAAGGTGCAAATCTCCCCCCAAAAAACTGGGGTATGTGCCTGTGAGATATTTTCATCGGTTCCACCATCGAACGCACCCATCTGAGTGCGCTCGTCATTAGGGAGTCAAGGATTTTACTTTGCCTCCCACATTTATTGTGGGGGGCTGTGCCCCCCACACCCCGCCTAACTATTCGAAGTCCGGGGGGGGGGGCCTGGAAGAAAAGAAGTATCCCAATTTATTACTTAAAGGATATTTATATTTCAAAGCAGGGTCACCATTTTGGGGACCTTGATCAGTGAAAGCAAGTCTACTGCACCCTCGCTGATACTCTTCTATCAAAATATAGCTGTCCCTCCCTATAAATGTCACTGCAAGCCCCACCCCCAAATGACCCGCGTCTGGCGTACAGCAACAAGGCTACAGCAGAATTCTGCCTGTGTTACTTTCTTCTACTCTGAATGACCAGGGTGCAACTGCACAATGGCAGGTAAACCCTCCTCCCTCCCTCCCCAGAGGATGTGTGTTTATGTGTGCAATATACTCCTGTGATCAGACTGGGCAATTGAAATCATACCTCATGTCCCCATTGGCAAAGTGAATGTACGTACTGTACCATCTCACCACATTCAGCCTGAACTACATGGCCTTCTATTTGGGGAGAACCCCAAGACAGTTTGTCATGGGAGCCCCCCACCTGTTTGTAACTTCTGTTTCTGATTGACTGGGCTATAGCTGTGTCAGGCAACACCATATCATTAGGATACTGTTCTATAACTTTGCCCCAGACCATTACTGTCCCATGATGTGCTATTCCAACAGGACACTGTGAGGGTTAAAAATGCACTAACAAAAGTTTACTAGGCCATTCGATGGCCCAGCGCCAGTATATAGCGCTCCTGTGGTGACGACCCTGGTTCAGGAAATGGGCTTGGAAGCTGACACTTGTGTGACATGGCTGGACAAGAACTGCCCCTAACAGTGCTCCTCTGCCTGTGGAAGGATGTTGTCACAATCTGACACTGCAGCAGCAGCCCACAGTGGAGGGCTGGTGTGGAGGGGAAGGAGTTGCTCTGTGGGGCTTGCTGCATGCACTTGACACTGTAATCAGGTAGATACATGGTGCCAGAGAAGGATCAAGGATCATAGTGGGAGAAAACCCAGAAGGGTGTCTCAATTCCAGGTGTTGGCATACCTGGACCAGACTCCACAGAGATCACCACAAAAAGAGACAGCAGGGGGCGGGGGGCTTGATAGGGCTGGGAGTTCACATGGAACCAGAAGGAAGAACCCCGACCACAAGACAGAATGGATGCCATTCTGGAATCAAAAGATAAAAAAAAAAGTTTACTTTGAAAAACTGTTTAAGTACACTAGCCTTAGGAGAGGAGCCCTATGAGCATTATTAAGCAGCTTATACTCCTATAGCCCTGCCTTGCCCAATCTAGCTCTGACCGGCAGCCTCCCTACTCCAGAAACTGCTAACTTTAGTGGCATCCCCCACAGCTACCCTATCCACCCTTGTGACCTAGCCTTTAGGGGCTCCCCCCCCCTCCAGAGCACCCATCCAGTGCAGCAGGGTGTTTGTGGCATGGGGACCCAGAGTCCTGAGAGGCTGTCACCCTGTGGATGTGCGTAATTTTCCCTGTTCTTCTCACCTCCCAAATCATCGCATTAATACCATGGCCCACTCTGGTTGTACAGTGACCCCACAGAGGCTGAACGCATGCGTCATTAAGGCCGTCCTTGCCCCACAGCAATGGTACAGGTGCAGGAAGGCGGTGCCCCTCCCAGGCAGAGACAGCATGACCACGGCTGTATGCCCAGCCCTTGGAGCGCCAATATGTGAAAAGCCAAGCTCGTTCCCGAACCGTGGTCACCAGCATAGTGCAACGCACTTACACTCACCATCAAGGCAGCACCAACTCCCACTACTGGCCCAGAAGATGCTACTCTCCAAGCGCCGATAAGGCGTCAAGCAAGCAAGCAATCAATCAATCATCTTTAAAAGATAAAGAGCCTCAGCACAAACGCACCGAGGAAAGGGTTACTAGGGGAGGGCATTATTGCCAACTGCCTTCCTTGGTACCCCTTACCTCAGTGCTTTTGTGTTGAGGTTCTTTGTCTTTTAAATTGCTTTCCTATTATGGGCTCACCATGACCCAAACCAGTGTGACCATCATAGGGCTGGTTCTTCCTTCACTGTGCTGAGTTACAGATGAGGCCCACTGATGAGTCCTGAGAAGGGCAAAACACATGTCTGCGTCTTCTGTTTTCAGCCTCTGCAGATTGTGCGAAAGAACTGGTCTAAAATTCTTTAATGGTGATTTGCATATACCTCCCATGATGCTCTGCAGTATTGGGGTATGTGTGATTTTGCATTAAGCATCTTTGTTTTACCACCTTGATTCATGAAGGAGAGTGTTTACTAGAGATGCTGGAGAGTTTTGTCACATTCTGTTTCAGATGAACACAGACTGACAAGCAAGCAAGCTGATCTAAAAACTATTTTTTGCCTCCAGCCAAGTAATGACTCACTGCAAAATTCATTGAATTATCATCACCCCCTGCTGCTAAAATCTCATCTGCAGACGCTTCCTGTATAGAGATGTTACACAAACATGCGGAAGCTCTGTGGGGTGAAGGACTGGGCAGAGACCAAGGGGTTCCCTACCCAACTATGGCCCCCCTACCCAACTATGGCTCCCCCCCAAAAAAAATAAAACATCTAAGTAATGAAAGGAGAAAAAGACCTTTGGACACGCTGTTAAAAAACTCAAGCTGACTCAGAAATCTCAACACAGCTAATATGTTGTTGTGCACAGCTGAAGCCTGGAACAAAATGAAATAAAGCTCTTAAAGGGCCCTAGAAACATACTCTTCTCACATCAATCCCTAGCAAGCGTGCTTTATACCTGCATTAGAGGACAGATCATTCTGTCTGTGGAGAGACAGATGACTGCAGGCTTGGACAAACAATACCACGTGGACCACCTCCTCTCCTTTGGGGGAATTCCGGGTCAAGTTGGGACTCCCAGCCCAGGGGTCGATGCTGAGCCCAGTTCTTTTTAATGGATTCATTTGTCACAGAGGCAGGCATCAAGGGCAAGAGCTACAAAATTACAATTGCCAGCACTTGAGAGCCCACACGAGTGTAAGGGAGAAGCTTATTTAGTTTGTTGTTATTTTTATTTATTTCGTTTTTGTTGACCGGGTAAGTGCGCTAGACAAAATAACAAAAGTGTGGTGAGGTAGAGAGGATGCTTAAGCAAGCCCCAAGGGCAAGATCTGCCTCTTTGCAGATGACACAAATATCTGTGCAAGGGTGGACATGGAGCAAGGGATAAAGGAACTCGGGGAGGATCTGGGCAGGTTGGAAAGCAGGCAGCTGGGCTCTCATTCAGCCTCAGAATGTATATATGAGTCGAAAGGTTCTACGTTTAACCTTATTCAAAATGGCCCCAGTTAATGCAAAAAAATGTAAGGTGATGCACACTGGAAGGAGGAACCCAAGGGTGCAATATGAAATTGGGGGAGGGGTGCTGTAAAGCACCATATAAGAAAAGGACCTAGGGGTCAGGACACTGGAGAGTCTAAAAACAATAGGAGACTGTAGTAGAGCTATGGGCAAGGTAAACAGTGTGCTGCGTTGCATAGGAAAGGGGGTAAGCAGTATAGGTCAGGACGTGATCCTCCCATTGTACAGGTCACTCATGCGATCACACCTAGAATACTGCGCAAGGTACTGGAGTCCACACCTGAGTAAAGACTGTGGCAGGGTGGAAGCAGTGCAGCGCAGGGCAACCAAGATGGACCTTGGACATGGGGGCAAGACATATGAGAAGAAGCTGCAGGATTTGAACATGTAAACCCTTGAGAAAAGGAGGGAAAGGTGCGACATGATCGAGACATACAAGTACCTGCATGGGACAAACAGGGTGAATGCCAATGAACTTTTCTACTTCAGCTCAAATACATGGATGAAAGAGAACTCACTTAAACTCACAGGAGAGATACAGAGAGATTGAAAAGGGGTGTCTGTAAGCACCTTTTTACAGAAAGCGTGGTGAGTAAGCGAAACAAGCTGCCTCAGGAAGTGGTACAGGCCAAACCAGTCAGCAGGGATGGGACCGGCATATGGGTTAGTTGGGAGGAGACAGAAACAAAAGGGAGGGATGGCCACAAGGGCCAGTGCAGAGTAGTCAGGTAGGATGGGCGAACTGGATGGGCCAAAAGGCCTTTCTCTGCTGTCATTGTCTATTTAGCTACATAGTCCTCCATCACTGTAGGTTAGGCAAGATATAACATCGGATCCCTGGAGAAAGAACACTTGACCACCTCCCCACTTTTCTAATTGGGGAGGCTAATTCTGTGCAAATGGCAAACTGCAAAGGGGATGAGAGCAGTGATGTGCACAAATATTCGGTCTCAAACAGCTGATCAGTCTACTCACCTCTGACGGTTGTGAGAAAGGGATTTGAACCTGGAAGCGCATCCGTGAAGTTCAGAAAGGCCATTTGCAATGTAAATAAATTCAGAGTCCCACTTTAAATTCTTAAAAAAAGACATTAATGCCTGCCGACTGCAGTTCACAGATTAAATCCTGGTCACACCTTCCTGGGGCTGACAGCATGACAGATGGAAAATAAAAAGGAATTTAGTTTCATATAACGTTTTCCACACAAACTAAATCTCAATGCACAAAACAATCCAGGCGACCAGGGACAAAACATTCCTTCCACTGGGTGACTGCTGACCCAGTGTAGCAGCTGGCCTCAGGAACACAAACCCACGTCTTCTGTGTAATAACGCGATGAGATATGCACAGGACTGTGGGAAAATTATACCTGAAATGTTTGATTAGCCAAGGGAGAAGGTGACATGAGTGAAATGTTTAAACATATGCAGGCTATTAACATGGTCAACTCAAGTGAGCTATTTACAACCAACAGCAACACTAATACCAGGAGTAAAAACAAGGAACTGATGGGGAGGAGGGGGGAGTTAAGAGAGACATTAGGAAATGCTACCTCACAGAGAGGGTGGTGGAAGCATGGAACAAGCTTCCTGATGCACTGGTCGGTGGGTGGGATGGACATAAAGGGCTAGTCATGGGAACAGGGGAGGTCAGGGCGGGGGGGATGACCATGCGTCTCTTAGAATCACGTGTCACCTCATGGGGCAGACTGCATAGACTTTCTTTTGGCCAGCGTCGTCCATGTTTCTGTGTAAAATGCTCTAAAGCCAGTATACATGACCTCAGCTTTTTTCTAATGTTGCCCTCTGCCTCTCCCTTTGGTCAAATGTCCTGTGATTCCAGTGTATTGTCAGCTCCTCTGATTGTAAAGTACATTCCTCTAATGTATATTACTAAGAAACTGTAGCAATGTTAAGATTTTTAGATTTGTGTATAAGGTATTTTATTGAAGTTACATGGATTTAGTTATATGGTTATATTTACGAAATCAGAATCCTTCAGAGTCCTAGCAACTTCATTGGTCTAATCAGTAAACACATCACCTGATCATTAATTTCTGGTGTAAGAGCAGTTTGTAACTAACCTGCCCTAATCTACCCAATAGCAACCTAACTAAATGAAAATAAAACCTTTTTGCATTGAAACAAAAAAAGTGCCCACTTTTTAAACACAAAAACCTGCAACAGGGCATAGGTTTCTTCAAAATAAATGTGCTTCCTGGGTTCATTCAAAGGCACTCAGCCTCTGTTACCAAACTCACGTATTCTACCTAGCAACAACCGAATTGAAGGAAAATATAACTTTTTCCATTTTATAAGCACAATAAGCAACTCCAATTTATGATTTTTGAGAATTAACGATCTTCCCGGATGGGTTGAAAGTCACTTGGCCATTAGCCTTGTCCCTTCAAGTTCACCGGAAGTGTACACAAATTCTCTAGGAACGCATGCTCTGTAATGGGCTATTGTTTACTTGTTTGCTGCAGAAGGTGAAAGCCACTGCAAATAAAGATGAACTGAACTATTTGAAGGAGAAAAAAAAAAGGGTCTTGCCTAGCAAATGTGGTGCAGTCTTTCATTCGAGTAGCAGTGGGAATAAATAAATGTGTGGCATTCTGCAAGCAACCTCACTGGCAGTAACTATGAACACTCTGAAATCAGATGCGTAGCAAGTGACTGCTATACATAAACAATTTTGTGTAGCAGTCTTTGACAAATAAGGCAGCTGGCCATCTGTGGAACCAGTGGACGCATGCTGCGTTTCCGTGCCGACGAGCCCGGTTTAGAAGTGGACCCTGGGCATGCTGAATGGGCAGGGTAGGGATTCGGTTCTGCTGCTGGCAGTGCTTCACAGCCTGGGGATGGGGACTGTGCAGCAGCTGGCATCACAGCAACACCTGTAAAACGCCAGGGAGCTTTATCCCACTATGATTTTATGTAGCTGCTGATATTCTAAATTTCAGTATACTGAGATTTTATTTAAAGTTATTACTTATTTCATTGGGATGTATTATTTTGTTTTATATTTACTGCCATCACAGTTTGTTGTAATGGCGCCCGATGCCTCAGGGGAAGGGTGCCACAAAGAAATGACTACTACTAGTACTGCTACTAACAGGGAGATTCAAAGAGCACAGAGAAAAATTAAAGAGCGACTACAGAAAGATTAAGCACAGGGTGGTTAGGTGACTTGCTTAGGGTCACAGAGTGAGTGAGATTGAATCAAACCTAGGTCTCGAGTTTCACAGCCCTCTGTACTCATCACTAGGCTAAACTGTAACCCTAACAACGAATTATTTCATTTCATCTTGCTTAATATGAGGATAAGATCTTCGAGTAGACGTTTGCCCAGTTGTGCTGCTGTGCAGATGACCGGAACTCGGAAGCAAGCACCAATCGTCATGCTGGGAGGTTACAGGCAGCTGTCAGAGGGCAGCATGCCTCAGCCGAGGAGGGCTGGGTGGGCATTGGCATCCAGTGACCCCTAGGGATGGACCAGGAGCTCACTCCTTCTACAAGGGCATGCTGACATGTTGAGGCTGACAGATATAGGTCACAGCAGGGGGTAACCTGGAACACACCCCCATGCCATCTTAATGATGGTGAATAGTCTGAACAGGGTTTATCCCTGGGTTATGGCAGGGAGGTGGCAAAAAATCTCTATGGAAAAAAGACCATTGAGTAGCGTTCAATTACAATGGTGTCTTTACACAGATGCTTACAAAATACATACATTATGAAATTACACATTACAAAATGAAGTAAAGAGCTGGGTAACTAGTCACACTCAGACCCTGGCAACCTGTTGGAAGCCCAGTGTCCAGCCCTGCTTTTTGCCTGTTTCGGTGACTTGGAGCAACAGGCGGATGCTGCCTGGAAGCCTGGCTCAAAGAGCAGTGTGAGCCAGCAGCGCATAAACTGTGTGTATGTTGATCCTTCTTTGGGTCGGATCCTCAGTTTACAGACAGTCTAAAGATTTGACAGCAGCAAGGCCTTATGGGTATAAAACCTTTGTGGGCGTTTGCACTAAGATGCAGCCACAATGCCAGCACACTTCGGGATGCATTCCCCACAAAAAGGCTTTTTTTGTTCCATGCGTGTTACGGTATGTAGCATAATTACTGCGTTGAGCCTTTTGCTTCGGCAGCAACTTTTCTTAAATTCTGGTTCAAATTCTGTTATTGTTCCATCATTACCGATCTTTTTGTAAAGCCAGTGAGCGTTTCAGATTTATATTCTGATTGTCCGAACCTTATTAAAACAGTATGATGGAGGTCACATACCTTTCAAACACAGAGCCCCAGAGTAGAACACAGATGCAGTGTGACTACAATGTAAGAACTTAAGAGAATCACCAGCATCATATTGCTTCAAAAATGTTTTTTTACGGGTGTCATGTGAATACAGAGTTTATCTGAGCGAGCTGTTTTTGAACTCTGTGACTACAGGAGCAGTGGAACGAAGCACAGCTACAACTGCGATCAGAGTTCAAAAACAACAACGTCAGATAAATGCTGTATTCACAGAACAGACCCATGGCACGCTCAGTGTATGCAACGGGACTTTGTTTTTCTTTCAATGTATTTTTAAAAAGGACGTAACTATACGTTTGCTGTTTAAAAGTGAAAGCGTGAGACCAGACGTGATACACTGGCAGAAAACGACACAAGCTCAGCACACCAAGTGAGAATAAACACGGAATTGTGAGACTAACAAGTTTAATCTCACGTTAGGTGTCAAAGCTTTGTGATAAAACTTTTTATTTCTCTTTGGAAAACACTCTCTCGTTACATGCACAGGAAATATTCTATGAGGTAGTTGAAAACATTATTGTTATTCACTGCAGGACGTTAATGGCATTATTCACCTGCAATACGTAGCTGAGCAAAAAGAAGCCACGAGTGTGTGGTATCAATGGACATCAACAGTCTACATTGAATGAAAATCAGAGTTTGAGCTACCTGGTAAATAACTTGATGTATGCCATGGGGATTCAAATAACACAGCTACTAGAAAAACATAATTTTTTAATGCAATTTTACTACTAGCTATGTTCAGAGGTAAAATAACGTCCATTATTAAGTCTACTGGATTATGGATTCTTGATTTACTTTGGCACAAATGAAAGGATGTTACAGAAACTTAGGACAACTTATCATGGTAGTTTACGATTTATGACAGGTTTACCATATAATACTCATCACTGTGTTCTTGCTAGGGAAGCAAACTGTCCCATGTTATCGGACTGGATAAAAATGAAATTGGGTCTTTTTGCGTATAAGGTCACCTTTGGTATGTTGCCACCCCCCATTCTTGACCTCTTTACTAGTGTTAAAAATTTAAAAAACACCAGGTTTCAGAATAAGAAATTGTTTAGTATCCCATTATATAGGAAAGTAATAGGTCAAACATCTGTTATTTTCAGGCCATTATGTTATTTAATAGTATTCCTTCAAAAGTGATTAACTGTAGGACTGCTAGGATTTTTAAGAATAGGTTGGTGCAATGATTAACTGTTAAATCTGAGTGCAATTGTTTTCATTAAAGGAAAACTCCTGAATACTTTTGTACTGAAGCGTGTGGTGTGTTGCCGCACCTGCACAGCAAATGGAGCTCCCCCTGCATCCTCCGGACTTCCGGATTCTATACTTTTTAAAATTAAAATACACCAAGTAGTGGAGCGAGAAAATGCCGCTTGTGCTGCTAAAAGCTAAACTGGAGGGTTAGCTTTTCAGGTGCAAGAGCCCACGATCTCTGGAGTTTTCCTTTAAGGATAGTACAGATTGTCTTCATTGTTACAGTTATTACTGTATTTAGATGTATTTTGTATTGTAACTTGTCTTGTATTGTATGTTATAGATGTGTGTTTTTTTATGTAAACTTGTTTGTGAAAATGGGCAATTTGCCCATCTTGCTTATAATGAAACGTATTATTCTCCAGAGGCATGTATCCTCCCATGGAACGCATCAGAAACACCCGATAAATTACTAAAAGGCCAATAAAGCAGGAACAGTTAAATGTAAACCAGTATTTGGGAGAAAGCTTCTACAGAATGCACGGGATTTTAGACTACAGTCAGTTCTGCAGCAAGTTTTAACCAGCTAAAACTGGCTTGTAGGAGGACAAACAGTGTCTGTTAACATCTGGTTATGCTCAGTGTGCATACACACAGTGAACGTTCTGTTAGGAGAGTGGGTTTTGAGAGGTGTGACACTGTCAGTCCAATGCAGAGCAGTCTGTAAGAGGCTCGCCAGCATCACACCTGGGACTGTTTCTCCTACCCTCCGAGGTAGTCACTTCTGTTCTTCGCACCTCTCTACTATCTCCACCTCTGCCTGCCACCACCCTCCCCATATCTACCCCGCCTCTCTCCCTAGCCCAGGTCCACCACCTTCCTCTCTCACCCTCCTTCAACTCCCTTCCCCTCTCCCTTTTCTTATCTGCTCGCCCCACCCAATGTTGCACTTGTTCCCCGATCCTTGCCTCCCACTCACCTTTCCTTCTTCTTCCCTCCCAGTTACCCCTCTACACCCACTCTCTCTTCCACTTTCCTACGCTACATGGCACAGTTGGCAGCAACTCAGTTTTTCCACTCTACCTTTCCCTTTGACAATGCCCTTCTGGCAGCTTTAATTCATGTAAATATTATTTGTTGCAACTCATCATTCTTAAATGTACGCCTGATTATGTTGTTCTAACTGTTATTTATATCACCTGTAGCCTTAGACCATGTATACCCTGTACTGAATTTTGTGGTCAAACTGCTTGCCCGCTAATCTCACACAAACTGTAGTTCTATTCTTTGTATACTGACGTGGAACCTTTGTAAAAGAGCCATTGGCTCACAGGTATTTATCCAAAATTCTAATAAATAAATAAAAAACACCAGTGATCAGCCAGGCTGATCATGGCACTGTTCTGGCTTGCTGGGAGGAAACTTCATGTAGTTCAAAGGAGAGAGCAGGTCCAATCATAGGACAGTTCTTTCCTTTGAGCTAACAATTTCCCCTTTCCCTCAACGCCACCCAGAAAGCACAGCTGATCTGTCATGATCAGCCTCTTGTGGTCCCTCCCCCCCCACTGTCATTCCCAGTGCCAGCTACAACCTCCCACCCTGCCCATTTTCATTGTGCAACATCAGGGAGCCCACCCCGTGCCACGAAACATAACAAAAACCCACCCTCAATCTCTCCCACCCCATCAAAGTTAATATTCCGGCATGGGCATGTCCAAGCCCCCATGCCAGATAACAAAAACGCTCCCTCAATTGCTCCTGCCCCTTTAAAGTTAACATTCCAGCACAGGGATGCCCAATCTCCCATGCTGACTGCTACCCCCACCCTGCCTGTATTGATTGTGTGACACCAGGGAGCCCACTCCCGGTGCTGCCAAACATAATACCGACACTGTGGTGCCCATACCCCAGTGTCGGTACCTGAAATAAAGAAAACCGTCCCTTGTAGTTTTTTTTTCCAAGTAAAATACATCCTGTAAAAAATAAAACTGTCCGTCGTTATCTGTTGCCACCACCATTACTGCCCCCCCACCTGACCCTCCTAGTCATCACCCACCACCTCACAACCCCCCAAGCCCTTACTTACCTACCGGAGGTCCAATGTCATAATCCTCTCTGGACTGGAGACACGTCTTCACTCTTTAACGCTAGACTGTGAACTGAAGAAATCAGGTATGCGGTTTAATGTATTTCAGTGGGTTTTGAACTTGTCATGATTACTTGGTCATTTTTGAATATTTTTGCCCCAAATTTTCAACATGCCTTTTTGGGACCCCACCTCATGGACAATGTCAGTGAAGTCAGGCAAATCTATCCCAAAAGGTGATTTCGCGGTCACTGCGCAAAATCACTTTTCAGGCAGGATTTGAAAATTTCTCCACCTTTGTCCACGAGGTCGGGGTCATAAGATGACTATGTTGAAAAGCTGGGGTACAAATATTGGGGGGGGGGACTATGTTATGAACCTACGCTGAAATTTATGAATGCAGGCTACTAACCTTGGTAATTTTCAACATTTTGACCCCAAATTTTCAACATAGCCATTTCTTCACAGTACCTCATGAATGTGACAGCCATCATTTTGCAAATGTAACTCACCAGTTCCTGGGGTTACTAGAATCCCATCAGTTTTCAATCAGGCAGATAGCTTGGGTAGTGTCAGAGGGTTTAGAAGCTCTCTTTAAAACATTACATTACCATCTGCTCAGCTCTGCTGGGCAGGGGATGATGTAATGTTGTTCGGAATTCTCGCAGCAGCATAAGCCACACTTGGCCAGCAGCTGTTTTTGAGCATTCAGTAGTCTGAAGTTGGAGTTCGAGCTGAGAGTCCTACAGCAAGTGGTGCTCTGCCCAGAGATCACTTGCTTGAGGGACGGACCCTCATTTGTTGTTTTCTGCCGTAGTTAAGTAACCAACAGCTGGTTTCCTGGGAAGTGGTGGCTACGAGATCCTGTGAAGCCCCGAGAGGGTGAATGTTTTTCACAGAAAAGAGGAATGGGACTGAAGGTTCAGTGAGTACTTTGAGGCAACCCCCAAAAGACTGTAAGAGCTATCAGCACTGCCCAAACTGTAGAGACTGTGTGTGTGCAAGTTACACATACAGATTTCTGTGAGATTTGAGGAATTCAAGTTTCTGTACAAGTGTCCTGAGGGGTACAAAATGTGTGAAAGTAAAATGTTCAAGTAGGGTAGGCTGGTGCCTTGTCAGATACAGGTACTCAGGACCCTGGCACAAAGTTTGTGCAGTAGGATCTCTCTTGTAGCCGGTGTGGCTAGTGAATCCTGTATCCTAAAGTAATGGCAGAGAAAGTCTAGCTTGTCCAGAGTGAGCTATCCCCTCATTCCAGGGTTCAAGTAGACCTAACTAGTCACCCAGAGGAATATTGGCAGGTGTTAACTACAGTCACCTAGTGGTGCTCATAAGTCTGTGACTCCTGAAATAGGGCTGGACCTGTGTGGAAAATGCTCTTTTTATAAGTTCATGACTCCTGAAATAGGACTGGACATGTGTGGAAAATGTTTTTTTCATAAGTCCATGACTCCTGAAATAGGGCTGGACATTTGTGGGAAATGCTTGTAAAGAAGTCAGTTTGCCTGCAAGAGGTTGGAAATGTTTCTGCCTGCTACCAAAAGTGTCATTTTGTCTGTACGATTACAAGCCCTGGGGGGGCACCACCTTATTCTTGTTAACACTGTGTTGGGAATAAAACGCCATACAGTAACATCCCAAATTCCTGGTTGCGGACAATCCATCTTTGAGTGGCTTGTGTGATGTTTATGGGGGCCCCACAGATAGGAGAGACACCATAGCCCTGGCACCTCTCTCCCTGACCTGGATAAAATAAAAATGTTGTTTTTGTGCTCTACCCCTTGACCTCTGAGATGCCCGAGCCAGGTATTTGCCATAATGCCAGGGGAGATGCCTACTTTCTGCCACTTGTGATTGGTTGCCTTGTCTGAGGAACAAGCGGAAGTGTCAGTGTTATATAGATCCTGACCAAAATGAGTTTTGCACTTGTGGTGCAAAATCGCCTTCTGGGCAGGATTTGAACATTTTCTCTGCCATTGCTCATGAGGTGGGGTCATAAGAAATCTATGTTAAAAATCTGGGATAAAAATATGAGAAAACAACAAAGTTATGAGCCTATGTTGAAATTTTTCAATGCCCACTCGTAATTTTCAATATTTTGACCCCAGCTTTTCAACATAGCCATTTTCCCCACCACCTCCACCTCATGAATGTGACACCTGTCATTTTTCAAATCCTGGCCAAAATGTGTTCACACTTGTGGCATGAAATCACCTTTCGGGCATAATTTGAAAATGTTCTCCACCGTTGTTCATGAGGTGGGGAATTAAGAAGGTTATACTGAAAATTTGTGATAAAAATATAAGAAAACAAAGTTATGAGCCTATATTGAAATTTTGTAAAGCATGCTGGTAACTGTGTTAATTTTTCAGTATTTTGATCCCAGATTTTTAACAGTCATTTTTTTCACACCACCTCATGAATGTGACAGCTGTCATTTCTCAAACCCTACCCATAAAGTGTTTGCACACTTGTGCAAAATGATGTTTCGACCATTATTTTATAAATGACACCTGTCATGCTTAGAATGAGTGGTTATAAAAAAAATAGGTTGAAAATCTGGAGTAAAAATGTGAAAACCAACTAAAACTTAAGAGGAAATATTGAATTGCTCAAACATTTACTCATAACTTCACTTTTGGAGATTTTGACCCCCAGTGTTTGACATATCCCTCGTGTTACGCCACCTGCTGAATATGGCAGGTGTCATTTTTCAAATCCCCTCCAAAACTTGTTTTCACAGTCACACAGCAAAATCCCCTATAGGATGGGATTTAAAAAATTCCAACAGTCTTGATCATAACTTTGGGTTATAACAAGACTGTTGGATAGTCGGGATCAAAATGTGGGAGCCCACTTAAAAGTAGATATTGTCTCTCAGCTGCCCCATCCTGGGTAATTACAGTCTAACAACGTGTCAAAGCAGGATGCCACTGAAAATGAGACACTGCATCTCATATGCTCTATCATGGGTAAATATATAGTAAAAATGTGTACAAGCAAGACCCAGTACAAGAGCAATATCAGCGGTGAACATTCGGCATCGACCAATGCTCGTTTATCCTGTGGCTATCTTGCTCAGTGGCCCTTTCAGCACTAAATATGAAGGTGACTGTTAATAGCCTTTGCTTTGCCTGAAAGTTCCAAGAACCACCCCCTCCACCACCACCGCAAACCAACAGTTTTAAAAAAATTCTCTTTTCTAACTCATCAATACATTTGTCCTGCGCTCTCAATATTAAAGGTGAGGTGCTCACCTCGCTCAGCAAAATTATTGATCGTACAAGCAAGAAGAAAAGCCATCAGGATATTAAAAAGCACCGAGGTCACAGTTGAAATGAAGGGACAGCACGCTCTGGGGCAGACCTCTCTCTCTCCAGATGGGATAATAAATGAAAAGTTTGCTCTCTGTCGAGCATGTGGATGTTCCGCAGGGACAGCAGCCTTCACTTGAAGAAGGCCCCAAGATTAAAAGAGGCTGGGGGGGGGGACATTATGTCATCTCCATTACACTAGTAATAGCTAGGTCCTTGCAGAGAAAGACAACTAAACCACCTTTATCTGTGTAAGTTGCAGTGTCAATGGCTCAGTAGGTAGCACACTCGCCTTTGAGGCTGGGAGATCAGAGGGCTGTGGGTTCAGTTCCCACATCTGGCACTTGGGTTAATATCCCAGTACTGACACTGTAGTGCAGCATGAGAGGGGTGCTGCACTTCTGAGGTGCAGTCTCTCAGACGAGACGTTAAACCAAGGTCCCATCTGCCTGGATTGGTGGTAGTTCAGGTGGATGTTAAAGATCCCATGGCACTTATCGGAAAAAGAGTAGGGGAATTTCCCCGGTGCCCTGGCCAAATTTCCCTCATTCACTAAAAATACCACCAGCAGCTTAATCTGGTTCAAGGTCAGTTGGCATTCATCTGTATCCCTCTCCCCCGGGCCGTGCCTGAAAATAGGCAGGATTTGTCTAGTGTACTTACCCGGTCAACAAAAACTAAAAAAATAAATCAATAAAGTTATGGCCTAAGTGTTTCACTTTAGATCCGAATCCTACAAACTGAGGGGCACCCCAGGTTGTGGTGGCGGTCTTCCCATAATCCTCAGCAGCAGCAGTTAGGAGGGAGAAGAAGTAGGCATTTTGTTCACTACTAAGGCCATCTACCTTGGTCAGCAGGTCTCTGTTACAGCATGAAACAGTTCAGAAGCTCAAATGCAAATACATACTTTATGCAAACAATGGGAACAGAGCCACAGATGGCATTAATGTCTCGGTCAGTAACACTCTTTTCTCTGATGGTCTTGGGTTCAAGCCCTACACCAGGACAAATACCCAACACTGAGACTGTAGCACTGCACTAGGGGGTGACCTGCACCAGAGCAAACTGCAACACTATACCGCAACACAGGGGTAAATAGTATTTATCAAAAAGTGTTGGCAGCTAGCTGGAGGACAGATGTACACTTCTAAACTCCGAGATGCACATATCATTGACTCTGTAAAATTTTACAGGGCAATGTTGTTCTGGCTACCCATAAGGCAGCAGACGCTTAGTATTTCTGCCTCTTGCCCCTGGTCCCTGTTAAGTGCTAAATACCCTTTCACAGGCCAAATGTGCACAGCTTGAGAAGCCAATATACAGAGTTAGAAGGTGAATGGGGAGCTCTGACAAAATTTGACTTTCTTTTTTTTTCTTCATATAGATGTTTGGCCCCCAAGCTGCCTACCAAGCCTAACTATTGGGTCTTCTGCCAGCAAAATTCGACTGCGTCTGTCGCTCCCCACACCCGCTATGGCCAGTGGGGATCTAGACATAGCAGGGCATGAGGGTGCCGGCAGTGGTCATTCGGAAGGCACATAGTTTGTTTTCTTACCAAATTTTTCCCTCTGTCCAGCCCAACTCCTGCTCGGCACACGGCAGTGTCCCTTCATACAGCAGAAGCACACAGCATCACCCTGTGAAGGAGGTAAGCCCACAAGCCCAACCCAGGGGTCGCATCTGCACCATGGTACTATCACTTACAGATTGGGGGGGCGCTCTATAGTCCACTCCCAAATCTAGGTCCTCGTTGTGAGGGTGTGACGTGCTACCCCACCAGGAAGTCAAGCAGCCCATGGTTATCTTTCTTATCTTATCTGGAGGAGAGGAAGGGAAAGGGGAAATTGTTTAACCTGGAAAGGCACACTAAGCTGAAGCTTGTTTCCAGGTGTAACCTGGGAGCACAAGGAAATTAAGTGACTTGCTAAGGGTCACACAGTATGCAGGTGAGGACTGGGGGATTCAAACCCCGGTCTCCAGGTTTGCAGCTCAGAGCCCTAAACCACTCTGTTATACTGCCTCCTCCAGAACGGACATACTGATGGTTATATTTAGAGGGAGGAACAGTAAATTTCCAATTCAAGAGGGTAGATTCGAACACATCCTGGAACGCCTAGATCAGGCAATGATTACTTATGTTGTTATTTTGTTTTCAATACTGTATTCTTGTATTTTATAGTCTGTACCAATTAACTACTATGGTGTTACTGCTGTACTGTTGATTGTTGATCATATGTTGTAAAAATATTTCCATAAAATATACTTTGGGGGTTGGGGAGAGAACTTTCACAAGTAATCAGGTTCATACAAAAAAACGACACAAAAAAAACTTGCAAAAGCACAAGTGCTAACGTTAAGCACCTACTGTAGCCTTCTGGCAGTAATGCCGAGTTTTAAGGATGTTTGCCATAAGTGTAGTGAAGATAGCGGGACCTGAATGCCTGTGTTGTGGCAGTGGCCCAAAAACTCAAGTCTTTCTGCAGAGATATGAAGGAGGGCGTAGGTTTACACATGCCAGGAGCCAGTTATTACAGACCAGAAATCTGTAGTCTTGGTGACATGCTGCCCGCTGCTGATAAGGAAAGGAGACGCATATCAACTGCTTTTGATGGTTCTAATTGCTACAAAAAAAATTTATACTGAAATGCTGCAGTGAGATAGCCAGCCACCTTCATGTAAATGGCTGTATTATGACGCGCTGAAGGCTTTGTACTTGGAACTGATGACCCGTGGCCTTAAGATATAAAGCAGAAAGTTTTCGAACACAACAGCGCCCTCCATTGGAATCAATAGACTCTATTTCTGGGATATAAACTGGATACTATTTAATTACGGAAAAGGAGTTAGGGGGTTGTCCCAGGCTTTAACACAGTGGTAGCACTTCAGCTCCCCTGGCTTGCAAACTGGGTTCAGGAATGGACTCAGGTCACTCAAGGATTGTCCAGGGGATAGAAGAATCGAGCATCCCAGGGGCAGCTGTCCTTCATCGGGGAGGGAGCATGGTGTTTTGCTGCTTGTCTACCACCTGACGAATGCCAGGAGGCAACATAGCAGGATCACAGCATGAGGGATGAGACAGCCACCAGACGCCAATGGCACAAATGCGTATGCGTCATTGCACACCGTAACCCTTGGCGAGGAAACTCAGGAGCTGGAGGAGAAAGCTCTGGTCCGCCGTTGCAGACATCCCCATCCATGCACACATAACTAACATGACAGGCCCACCTGCCACTATCATGGTCCTGGTCAAGAGGATGATAACCTGTAAGTTCAAGAGAAGTTTTGTAACAAGAGCAGGAGTTTGAGCTGGCCTGTCAGTACAGCAGCAGCACCACTGCTCATTGCTGTAGTGACCCGGTTTCATATATGAGCCCAGTACATCAGGGGCCGGCTGAGAGAGCGGCCGACTCTGCATCCCAGTGGACGCTCTCCTCCTCTGGGGAGGGAGCGCTGCCCTCACAGCTACCACACCGCCACACTGGCACCTGGAGAGTGACAAAGGAGGGTGTATACAGCCTTGCTCTGGTATGTGGTTACACATGTATGTGCACATGTGTACCTAGGAGCCTTAGACAGCAGCATCCCTGCAGGATGAACACAAGTAGGAAAAACCTGTGGCAGAATGGTGCCAACGCTATTGGGCCCTCACTGCTTCTGTTTGTCATCTACAACCCACACCTGACGGGCCTGACAACAGCCCATGGATGACTGTACACCAGAGATTGCCACCTCTCGGCAGAAATGACCTTATCGAAGGAAACGCCTTCCGTGGACCTCTGGAGCTAGGCACGTGACTGATCTGGGACTGGATGGGGCTGGGAAGTGGTCAGTCTGCAGAGGGACAACATCGGGGACCAGGAGGAAAGAAAGTATATTAATAAAAAAAAAAAGAGAAGCAGCTACTGAAATATCAGATAATAATTAATTCACATATGTGGCCAGGATGTATAAAATGTACTCCAACAGCTAGCTCAAATCCTTCCTCTTATTCTCAAAGTCTGAACTCATTTTCAAAGCATGCAGCTGAAGAAGGGGAGTATATGGTATGATGGTTTCACGGTGTGAAAAGTCACCTTATTGATACCATGGGCAATTCTGGATATTGCAATAACTGTGGTACACAGTACACCTCAGTTTTCAGACCTTTCATCTCACTTTTGTGCACTTTTAGGGACATCTGTCCATTCTGCAAAAACTCTCCCTAACAAATCTGTTTAAGGAAACTTCTTTTTTTATACAAAAATGATTACTTCCCTAATTTTGTGGTATTGCAATAACCATGGTATTACAAGTGACAGTTAATATACCATCAAAATGTCATACTGTGACATCCTTAATCGTTAGTCCAACAAAAGGTCAGCATCTGCACTGTATTTGTTGTTCTTGTTCTGAGACAACAGAGCTGAACTCCCTCAAACATGAACAAATGAACCCAACATGATGCATGATGGGTGATATATGTATATGTTTTCCAGGAAGGGGTCTGAACAAGACTGAAAGATGTCAACAGTTATTAGTGGTTGGCATTATTAAATATGACTGCCTGAATGTTTCAGTGATACAGCAATCTAGCTGTATTTGAACACTCCTTGTTTAAAACCCATTCTACCCGTTAGCGCCGTATGGCGTCAGAACCATCCATTGCTTAACCTGACCCAAAATGGCGGCACCAGATAGAATGGGTTAATATCACTGTTGTAACTCGGATGAACCAGCATGCAACAGATACTGTTCCCTGACCTTACTCGACACTGCAGGAACATCGCAGATAATTCCAGGCCACAGAATGTAAGCTCGGACATGGAGAGCACAAGATGAATCTGGCACCATATATATGGATTTGGAAAATTAATTAACAGCAGGGCTCAACGTCAGAGTGTGGCACAAACTGTTTTTATTGCTTCTTCCCTATGCCTCTTGGCTTATCACTCCTTCTGGTCTGCACAGCCGTCGCTGCTTCCTGCCAGAATCACCCTACACTGCAATTCACTGCCTCCACACTTCCCAGCATCCTCAAAAGGTACAACTTAGCCAGCCCGATGGCGTGGAAGGTTGTGGCACTGGTGCCTTACCTCGACCCACGCAGACGACCCGGGTTCAGGAACGGACTCAGGGTGCTGGGGATTGGCAGGGGCTGGAGAGGATTAAGTGTCCAGAGTGACTGCCTCTCCTCCCTCCTCTCTGGGGGATGGGATTTAGATCGCATCGCCAGCAGTGGCCCCAGAGCAGACTGGGGCACTGTCTGGACAAAAAAAAAAACAGGAAAATGGCACCTGAAGTGAGCAGCTTGATGGCTGTCCGCAGTTTGCCATGGCACCCGCCTTGATCTGTGCTCCACAGGGAGTTATGAGCCGGGGCTCCCTGCAGCCCCACTGTGGTGGGGGTGCAGAGTCTGGGTGTCTGTGGCAGAGGCGGGCAGCGGCTGGATGTCCCTGAAGGGGGAAGTGGCTCAGGCGGCCAAGGAGAGATAAATAATACTAAAAAAAAAAAAAAAAAAGTACATCTTAACTATGCCGGGAGGTCCACCATCTCCCCATTAGTGGCTAGAGGAAAGGAGGGTTTCCCTTAAGTTGACCAAGGATTGCTGCCTGTGGGGAGTGGTGACGTTGCACTAAGGGGATGGGTGGTGGGGGGACGAGACAAGGTGACCATCATCCAACTTGCTGCATCAGGCGCAGTTTCCATTTTTTTGGTCCTCTCCCACCATCCCAGAGACTTGCATAACACTGATGCCTTACTGGGCAGAGCCAGCCAGTCTGTGGTCACCCAGGCCAGCCAAGGTGCTATTCCCTATCAGGTGCTGATTTCTGAGTGGTGGATGTGGCACCCTCCCTTGGGGAAGAGAGTCCACCAACTACATTCTCCCTGCCAGCATTCAGTCCTGTCCTCCCGAGCTCAGAGCATGTACCCTGGTTGCCAGCATGCCAAACCGGTGATCCACTGCTCACCACAATGCAGTTAGCTTTGTAATGTGAGCTGATGCTTTAAAGCAAACACCTGATAAAGCAGGGTGATCACAAGAGAAGGGTGCCATATCCTTCTCAGAGAGCCAAAGCTGCTCTGAGATTCTTGAGAAGGGGGGCAATGCCACAAGGGTCAGGGTTAATGAAACTTGCAATTTGTTCCCAAATTACCAGAAATAGCTGCAATATTTTAATGCAAGATAAATCATTTCGCTGTTTACCTTGGAGGCACCTCCGGTTTTTCCTTCCCTTTTTAAAAGCATGTGCATACTGTACATAAACTCACTGTCCCAGCTAATTATTCACCGTGACGTGCTCTGCTGAGCCGCCCAGCGGTAGAACACCTGTTCTTTCTGTAAGCCTGGTGCGTGCTAAAAATGATTAATTGCAGCTCCGGCGTACTTGTGTGCATGTGAGTGTGTGTGCGTACAGCGTGTCAGTGATTAAAATACACTGTTATTCACAGGGATGAGCCATTTATACAGGTGTTCCTAGGGAGAATGAGATAAAAAAAAAAAGCCCAGGTAAACTTCAAACAGAGCAGCAGCAGCAGTGACAGCAAGTGCCGACAGTGATTTCAAGCACTGAGATTACATAACATTCTTCAGAGCAGCTACAGATTCATCAGACTCTGACACTCTGTTTACCAGGGAACATCCAGCTGCCTAATCACCAGTTTAAATAGGAACAGTTGGATGCCCCAGATAAAGGGATCAGGACACTTAGGGCTTTGTTTAGAAACATTACTTTTGGTTATAAATGAATAGCAGAAAGCCTGGAAGCTGACTGGCTGAAGCAGTCTGACCCATAACGATATCTCAAAATATCATTCTGGTTCAAAACTGATTCCTAGATGAGCCATCCTCCTATCATTCTGAAGTCATGTTATAATCATAATAATACACTCTAAGGTGTGGAATATCATGGGATATCGATCACTTCTCGGGTGGTTGAAGGCACTCACCTTTGTCTCGTTCTTCACAGTGCACCCAAAGCATGACGCTATCGCATGATATACCACACTCTGTTGTGTATTATTCCTACAAGTCCCCCCAAACAATCAGGTTTTCTACAGCTGCAAGACACTACTGGCCAAGAGGTCTCCTTCAGCCAAAGCCAATGATGCTACTTGGTTGGCCCACAAGGAGGGGCATGCACATGAATGTTGGCTGGCCCATGCCCATCCTCCCACCCTGGAGATCGAGTATCTCACCTCCATTACACACAACCCCAGCTGTCCCCAGTGTGGTATTCTGAGGTTTGCACACAAATTCCATCTCCCAGGTAGCAGTGTGGCATGGCGCAGCCAACACTCCTCCAGGCTGGCCCGTAGCAGTCATTATTGTGCTAAAAATGACTGCAGACATTATTCTGTGAGTGAAACCTTTATTTGGGTTGACACTGGCACCCTTTCAAACACTCCAGGTGAATCCTGCATGCTGGAGGGCCGCAGAGTGCTGCTGGACCTGGAGGCCCCAGTTTCAAATCAAGGGAAGCTAAGCAGTCCAGCACTACAGCACAGATCTGTGAACGAGGAAGCTTCTGGTCCAAATCCCACCACAGTGTAAACAGCAGGTGGATTGAGCCTGGTGTTCTGTAAATAAAATCCTGGAAGGCGTACGTGTCAAGACAAGGGGCAATAACTGACACAGTGAAGGACACAGATGCAACCCAACTGAAACTTAACCAGTTTAAGCTGTTGGTACTATTTTACCACCTCTGAGTATTAGGGTGTGCCCCTGTGTCCTGCTGGCATGCACAAGATCAAATATCCCTGCCTATTCAACCTTGTCGATACCCCTCAGTACACAGAAGGCCAAGATCATGTCCCTTTTACTCTCCTTTACTTCCAGATGGGCACATTACTGGCCTCATAGCTTTTTTCACTATACATTTAATCATGCTGGCGGCACTGGGTTTCACTCTCTCGACTGCCTCAATGTCATTTTTGTATCGAGGAGGAAACCAGAACTGATTTCTGTACTCCAGGTGGAGCCTAGCTAGGGCCTTGTAATGTGGCAGCACTACTTCGTCCTGTGGCGGATCCATAATTTTACATGGAGGGGTGCTGGAGTGGTGTGCATACTTGATATGCATTTTTTTTTTTAATTTTAAATCCTTTATATTGTCTGCGATTATCTTTTTCATTACATTTTTGACAGAAAATATATATGTAACGTATAATTTTGAGTATAAACTTTTGTCCAATTAATAAATCAGACTTCTTCAAAAAAGCAAAATGCAGCAGCAGCAAGCAGGTAAATTACAAGGGGGCGTGCAGTCACACTCTTTGCCACCCCGTAGATCCGCCACTGACTTTGTCTGCTCTGCCTGTCACCCCTCCCCCGAAGCACCCCAGCATTCTTCTCACCATTACACAACCACATACTGCTCGTTTTTCTTTTGCTCCTTGCGTACAGTGACCCCAGGTCATTTTCCTCCTTGACATCAGCAGAAGGGAAACCCCACACAGTGTGAAGGTCCTACCTACCCAATTCACCTCCCCAAATCTAGAACCTTCCATCTGGTGAAACTGACTCTAAGACTCCAGGGGCTGGATTTTCAAATGGCCGAGGGACCAAGTACTGTGCTGTAGTCCACTGGTGCGGGAAAAAAGTCCACACCGGTGGACAGTCATATTTTCACCCTGTGCTCTGCATGAGCGGCAGGCACAGCTGTGGAGGACGTTATGACTGGTCCAACCAGGCATAATATTTTGGCACAACTGCGCCAAAAAAGTCCAGAAGCTGCCAAAAATAATAGAGTCAGCTGCAAAACAGCTCCATCTTTGAAAATCTGGTGCATGAGGGAAAAACTGCGGCCCCGCAAGAGAAGACCTGCTTGCGCAAATTTTTTCTGCACTTGGGCCAGTTATTGGGGGGTTTTGAAAATCCGGACCAGGAGTCTGACCAGTCACCTAGCTTGTTTAGGTCCTCATGAAGTTTGTTCCCCACCCTCGAGGAACTTCACCCCCCAGCCAGCTTGGTGCCATTAGCAAATCATTACGCAGCCTGCTGGAGAGCCCATCTTCCAGCTCGCTGATGAACATGCTGATCAGCAGTCGCCCCCAGCACCAATCCCTGAGGGACGCTGTTGAGTATCCTTCGCCACTCTGAGTTTACTTCAACCACAACCCTCTGCTCCCTGCCCCCACACTAGTTGTCAATCCATCCTGTGCATGCCTCATGCATCCCATACTGGCGTACTTTGACCAGATGCTTGTTATGCACCACAGCGTCAAAGGCCCTGCTGAAGTCCAAACAGACCATGCCTGTGGCCCAGCCACTGTCCACGTCCCTGATCCTCTCCTTCAAGAAGGTGATCAGACTTGTCTGGCATAATTTGCCCCAATTTATGTTATACTGAAAGGGAGTGAGAATCTTGGTCTCAGCTAAAAAGTCAATTATTCTGTCCTTGACAATGGATTCCAAGCCCTTTATCAAACACTGATGTTGCATGACCAGTCTGTAGTTGCCCAGGTCTGACCTTTATTTAGTTATTTAGTTTTTGTTGACCAGGTAAGGTACACTAGGCAGACATTTGCCTATTTTCAGGCACGACCTGGGAGGTTACAAGGCAGGGTTACATTCATAACAATGAAAACAAAGGAAAACATTGACATGGTGCTAAGGCAAATTGCCCTCTTCCTGAAGCTGTGGACTACATTGGTCACTCCCCAGTCATCTGGCACCAAACACGCACAGGCCGACTCATAAAAATTACTGCAAATGGCCTGCCAATTTTTTCTTTAACTCCACTATGAGCCTGGGTTGTATCTCATCTGCTCCCAGAAATATACTGTACAACGGTTTATTCTCACGCAAGTTATGTTTAGCACATGGCACTAATTGACCACAATCGTGCAAATTTAATTTCACACTCTGCAGTTAGTTCCTAATTTATGCCCATGGAAAATGTGCAATTTTGGTCAATTAGCGCCATTTTGTTTTAATGCAATTATAACTGAAGCAAAAATAGCTATAATTATTTTACATCAAATATAACCTGTTCTACAGTGCTTGGCTGGATCTCTGCTAGACTGTCAGCTACCAGGGAAGGTGTGACATACTGTATGCAGAGTGCATCACTGTTATCCTTGATACCATGGGTCCTTCCAAAGAGCACTCCCTACCCTCCCAAGGGCCAATCAGTGAACACCAAAGCAAAGAATGCAACATATCAGCCATCTCCTCTGACTCTCTTACAGGTTCTTCCACTCTTCCCTTGCTATCCAGGGCCAGAGCCCTGCTTCATCTTTCTCTTTCCCTTTATGTACCTGGTGAAAGTCTCTGGAACAGCCTGTAGCCTTCCATCCTGGTGTCTTGGCTACTTTCTTCCTCCCAGCAGGTCTCAGTGAGTGCCACAAAGTCCAGACCTTTAAAGAGCTTCGAATCCTGTATAAACACTGTGAGGGGGAGATATAACGAGGGGAGGGAGCTGAGCAATCATGCCAAAGTAGATAGGAATACCCTACTAGGTTAGCCAGGGGAGTTGATCCTTAATTGTGACAGGAGAATACTGGTTTGGAGGCCATAGCTGCAAGTTCGAATCCCAAATCCCCCTATCTGGAAACATGAAGCTTCATTAATAAGGAGTTATCAGCAGGTGGCGGTAGCACTGAAGCCCTAACAAACATGTTACATACAGGTCCCGTGAGACAAAGCAAGGTCAGTGGCAGTGGGGGCAGGGCAGTTACTGCAGTTAGCACACAGTCCCTGCAGCTTTGTGGTGTAAACTCCTGGCCTGCTCTGTGCTCTGCATTCCTAAACCAGTAACAATGATATTTCAATGGAGTGCACAGAGAACAGGGGCTGGCAGGTTACAAAAATAAATTTCCTGGCAGACATAAGGGCTGATGAGGCTTCTAATGAGTGAGGTACTGGGATTGCTGCCTCTTTATGGAGAACACCTGTCATTACAGCAACCCCCACCAAACCACAACCCCTCAATTAGGCTTTTAAACCCCCAAAACAATTGTTTAATTACCTCTATGGTTTAATATGCGTTCCGATTTAACCACACTAACACAAACATTCTCAGAGCTGCATTGTGCCATTTCACATTCTTAACATGATGTTGCGCCGCTCACTGTATCACCTTATACAGTGAGCAGTGCTGCATTAAGAATGTGAAATGACGCCACACAGCTCCAGGGATGTTTACATTATGAATGTTAAATAGGAGCACTTATTAAACAACTCAGGTGATAAGATTATTTTTGGACTTCAAAGCCTAATCGGGGGGGGGGGGGGCGCTATGGTTTGGAGGGGGATGCTAGCAGAACAGATTTCTCCTTTAAGACTGTTTGAGCTGTCTTTTATGGGAGACACAGGCTGATAGGCGAATATATCCCTAATAGGGGTACAGAGGACCTCCAATAATTACCTCACCGTTTGCCAGTCAGTGACAGGTACCATGGGGAAAAAAAACCCACCAAGACAGCAAGTCCATTAGTAAGGCTTCCCAAGACCAGATTTTGTATATACAACCAACGAAGGCAGTCAAAATCACTCAAAAAACTGCACAACTCACGACGGTCCTTCGGCACAGCAGTAGCGCTACTGCTCATGTTGTTGGTGGCTCAGGTTCGGAAGCGAGCCCAAGTCATGGGGGCCTGCCAGGAGGTGGGGAAGAGGACTCAACATCCCATAGGATGCTCTCCTTCTCTGGGAGGGAGGGCTGGGCATTACCACCACTGGGTGACTGCAGGTAGTGGTGCAAGTGGAAGTCACAAGTGGATGGGCGGGAGCTGCCTAACTGCGGCATGAGTGTGGTTGGATGCTCACATCTACTGCAGTTCTTGCCGATAAGGCAACCAGGGACTCAGGAGAAAACAGAGAGAAAAACACTGGTGGCTGAAAAGGATGAAGTGGTGTCCATCTGCAGGTATTGTACCATCTACTTGGCATCTGCCACAATTGGACTAAACACCCTCCGGGGCTTCGGGAACTCCGGAGGGCTCCTCTACGGGGGGCAAACTGTGAGGCACTAAATGGCAGGTGGTTAAGCCCCAGAGTTGGTGGGTGACGGGACTGCGAGGTGACAACAGTGATGAAGGCTGGCCGAGCAGAGGGGGAGCACAAAAAATTAATAAACAACTCTCCAACAGTGATGTCTTCATGGGAGGGTCTCTCCTGTGTAATTCTGTCATAAGTCTGTCACTATGATTTCATCATGGGAAGTGCTCAGCTGTCTGATCCTGTCCTAGCTGTCTCCCACTATGATGTCATCATGGGAGGGACCTGGCTGTCTGACCCTGCCCCAGCTGTCTCCTACTGTGATGTCATCACGGGAAGGGCATGGCTGTCTGACCCTGCCTGAGCTGTCTCTTACTGTTACCATCATGGGATGGGCTCAGCTGTGTAACAGTGACAGGTCTCTTACACTGTGGTGTCATCAAAGGAGATCAGCTGTGTAACCACAAGACAGTTCTCTCCCACTGTATTGCCATCATGAGAGGGGCTCAGCCGTATAATCATATAGTGCAGTGTCATGTGATGACATCATCATAGGAGGAGGCTGAGCTGTGTATTTATACCTTAAAGAGCTAGTAGCAGCAAAAATGGAAGGCAAAATATTTTTATAATTTTCAAACATAGTCCTGTAACCACCCAGTCTCCTGGGGTTGCTAGAATCCCCTCAGTATCAGTGCTAGGCAGGGAGAGGCAGCTGGTGATTAACTAGTTACATGGTTTTCACATGCTCATTCTCCTGTTTACTTGGCTTCAGCTAAGATGGAAGCGATGAGCTCACTTGGAACTCTTGCAGCAGCATAACCCTTGTGCCAGCTGTTGAGAAGGGAGTTAGAATGTTGAGACACGAGCCAGTGTAGAGTTGTAGTCTGAAGTTGTAGGAGTGAGAACTACTCAGCTGTGGGCTCTGAGTTGACGGCCATGAATTCTCACCCCAGTTCTGGTATTCTCCAACTTGCCAAGAGAAGTGGTGGAGATCTTGTCTACAGCAGGATCTCCTGATTTTCATCACTAAATGGTGAAAAGGACTGCTAGTGGATGGATCCAAGGGGCAGTCCCCTGTTTGGTCCAGGATGTTTTGAAGCCACCTGAAATGTCTAACAGTGAGTAGGCTCTGACTTTTGCTAAAAGAAGCAGTACCTGTGCTGTTGTGTTCCCTGTCTGAAAGGGAAGGCACAACTTTTCTGTGAAATCAAAAGTGTGAGACTGTTTTAATTTTAAGTTGGCTGAAGTGTGTGAAGTCAAGAGGTATGACTATATCACATTGTTTGGGACTCTGACTCTTCCACTAACCAGGTGTAGTGATTTGAATGCTGGATGCCAAGTTTCATTCAATAAGCATTTCCAAAGTGTGTATCCAAATGTTTAAGGTGTAGCTCTGAAAGAATGGCTGAGTAACCCTTTGGGAACAAAGGGTGGGCAGAACCCCATCTGGAGCAACCAGTTCAGGACTAACAGGTTCAGTAAGGGCGCCTGGTTACTTTAGACAAATGGCCAACTGTCTGAAGAGGATTACCCCTTGAAGTGGGTTACAGTTTCTTCTCTGATAATGAAGAATAGTGCCAGTGTTAGCAAAAGTGTTTTCAGTTGTGGCCAGTGCCACTGGAAGCAATGTTCTATGTCCTATGACATGTGGGAATACAAAGTGCAATTGTCCTATGTCCTACTGAGGTGGGAATAGAAAGAGTTTCTCTCAGATACAGTTCGCTTTTGTTGTTCTGCAAGTTCCTAGTGATCTGTAAACCTTGGGGGTTCCACCTTTGTTTTGAAGAACATCTTTTTGGAATAAAGTCACACTCTAGAACCCCAACTACGGTTTGGACAGTTATGTTATTGCTTTCTGTGTGGATTTACTGGGTACCCCTCCAGAAGATAGGTCTAGCATATATCTAGCAAAATAAAAAAAATCTCTTCCCCGGACCTGGTTTTGTAAATACCATGGGTTATTGTTGTTGTACACCACCCCCCCTTGATCTCTAGAAGAATGAGCCTGGTATACATTCCCAAAGCTAGGGGTGGTACCATTTCTAAATGTTCTGAGTCTGTGCCATGTATGGGTGCCAGGAGTGCTAATTGAGTAATGTAGCGGAGGGTGGTTACAGTCCCTTATTACGTTTTACTTAAGTGGTTTTTCTTAATTTATGTGCTCATTAGATGGGTTTCTACTCAATAGCACTGGGTGAGATGTGAAGAGCAGTGTTTTGCCTGGACACAGACCTATCTAGCTCTTCTCCTCCCACTATATCATCAGCATGTGACTTCACTCATTATTACATCACAAGTCTTGCTGCCTGATTGGTATTATGTGTTGCAAGTTACCCAGTAAGCAGCAGGGGATTGGCTCTTCTTGGTTACCAGTGATGTCACAGTCAGTGAGATCACAATGCTAATGATGTATAGGGAGGAACAGAACTAATGATTTCAGCCTTTAGGTAAGAGTGCTGTCCCACACATCACACCAAGTGTTGTCAGACAGAAAATCTTCTAATTAGCAAAAAGGGTGCCGTCCCAGTGGCATGGAGGGCTGTGGCACGTCACCTGCTGTCACACTGGCGACCCGGGTTCTGTACAGGCCTGGGAGTCGGGGGGGAGGATTTAAAGTCCCACAGAATGCTCTCCTCTTCCAGGGAGTGAGGTCTGCTGGCTCCACTGTGATTCTGCCACCTCGGCGACCACGGGTGGAGCACAAGTGGAGCCACAAGAGGAGGGAGGGCACCTCCTGACTGGGACATATACACATACGTGGATCAGCTTGTTCCTCACCCTTGGGGTGCCCAAAAAGATAAAATAATGGAAAAAAGCTGAGGCCATTGCGGGATGATGCTGCACTCCACCGCAGACTTTGCACCATCTACTGGGCTGCCCCCTGCCACATCTATTACTTAGTCTCCTCCTAGGTCTGGGGAACCCAGGAGGCTCCACCATGCAGGAGAATCTATAGGACACTTTTTTTACAGAGAGAGTGAGGTCTGGGTGGAACATGTTGCCTGCAGAAGTGGTATGCTGTAGAACAGTGGACTGCTTCAAAAGGGGATGGGATAGGGTAAGAGGGAGGGTCAGGGGAGGGAAAGGAGGGGCAGCTGCAGTATAAGGGTTGCTAGCTGCACACTTGAGAAGACTCGACAGGCCATAAGGCCTTTATCTGCTGGCAAATTTGTAAGTTCGTATGACACTGCAAGCCAGCGTGCTTTAAGCCCCAGAGATGATGGATGACAGGGCTGGGAGGAGTAGCAAAGCAGAGAGGAACTGGCTCACGAGGAGGGGAAAATTAGAAAATTAAAAAAAAATTAAAAATTAGCAAAAGGGAAAAGAAAAAAATTCCTATAGTTGACTACTTCTGAAAGTTACTCTTAATTCCAGGCAGTACACTAGCTCTTTTACTCACTGCTGTTATGATGCCACTTTGCAGGGATCACTTGTACAACCATGCCACAGGTATTTCTTGCTGTGATGTCACCTTAGGGAATGAATGGCCACACAGTCACATAGCAGCTCTCGAGTTACGATGCATCCCAGCCTGGAATAATAATGTAATGCCTGTCTCCATGCATACGCACACCCTTAGGGAAGAGAGAAGATCACCGATCTATCGAGTTCCTCTCTTCCGCTAGCCAAGTGAGAATACCCTGCCACCTCTTGTTTTCCACAATACCTGCAGAGTCTGAGCTCCACAGCTGTTACAGTATTAGCTAATCCCTCATGACCTGGAGGTCTGTTTCAAGGGTCCAGTTCTCGTTCTGTGAAATAGTTCTTCTTGATGTTTTCTTCTGACACCCTGTGTGACCCAAGTCTGCTGCTGAACTTGGATCAACAGCGTGGCAGACTCTAGGACTACCACCAAGCCACCAGGGAGAATGGCACTGAGGGTTACACAGCATGAGTAGGGGCATCACAGGACTAGATAGATTCCTGAGAGAGAATGGCATTGAGGGTAACACAGGACTAGACAGATTCCTGAGAAAGAGAGAATGGTATTGAGGGTTACACAGCATGAGTAGGGGGTAACACTGAACTAGACAGATTCCTGAGGAAGAATGGCACTGAGGGTTACACAGCATGAGTAGGGGTAACACAGGACTAGACAGATTCCTGAGGGAGAATGGCACTGAGGGAGAACGGCATGAGTAGGGGTAACACAGGACTAGACATATTCCTGAGGAAGAATGGCATTGAGAGCTACACAGCATGAGTAGGGGGTAAATACAAGGCTAACCAGCCAAACATTTGGCACCCTTTTTGCTTCCAAAAATAGGGCTGCCAAACTTAGATTGTTTGCAAGATAAAAATACATTTTAATAAATCTTCAACACATAAAAAGTACAGGCACACCACCCTTTGAGGGTAAAAAAAGAACACGTGACAATCGGTTCACATCCTACCAAGTGCTTTATCAAGGGATCAAAGCACCTTGTAGGGTGTGAAACGCTTGTCGGGTGTTTTCCCTCAAGGGGTGGTGTGCCTGTACTTTTTATATGCTGAAGATTCATTAAATTATCACCTCAGTCTCCAACCTGAATGAAAAATGTGATTTCCTGGGTAATCGAGTGACTGCACTGGAGACAGATATGACTTTTGTAAAAACTGAGTCAGGAGAGGCTAAAAAACAAGCAGCAGCAGCCACAGGAACCGCAAGCAATCTAATCAAAGGACATCATCACTTGCGGTCCCTTTCAGAAGTACTAGAAAACACCCGGCTCACTCAAGTAACCTCTGAACTGTGAGCATACACAACAGGAGTGAGGGCAATCATCTGTTACTATTTCTGAAAGAATGGTTGGAGCAACAGTTGGACCACCTCCTACAGGACGGGAGTTTCAACATCTAAAAAGCCTATCGGGTGGCCTATAGAGGCCGACCAGACGTCCCAAGAGCAATTGTTGCGGTTCTCCATGGAGTGAGTACTAGAGATCTTATTTTGGCTATGGCACAGAGAAAACACACCCTGCTTCACGATAGGCAACCGGTCCATCTATATCCTGACTTGAGCTCTGCTACATGCCAGAAGAGAAAAGGCTTTGATGGAGTGTGGGCACTCCTCCAGGAGGCAGACATTGCCCATGGGATTGTATTTCCTGCCAGGTTGCAGATTTTACATCTAGGTCGAGTGTTCATCTTCTCCGACCCTACTGAAGCACAGAAATGGGCACAGAAGCATGCAGCTCCTACTCATCATTGAGAAGCATTGCCAGATTCAGACAGATGATGAAGATGTTAGGCCAGTATGAATGGGACTTTAAAAATGTTACAACTGGACTTAAGTTTCCTCTAACATCTCACCCTTCTATACTTATTACCTCATTTGTTACTCACTGGGACATCTTTTCAAAGGTTAAGAAGTGAGATTTTTTTTTCTCTTCTCAGTGCTATGGAGACGGTGGGGGGAGAAGAAAAATTATTTACTGTCATGATTGCAGTTGATATTAGTTAGTCTATTAGGGGGATCTAAGTGCCTTACTTAGCCCTACAAGTTTTCTATACATTTATGATTTGTTGCTGGAAGATGTATGGAGCAGCAGTTAAACATGGAGGGAGCCCTTTAGTGTGGCACTAGAAATTGATTAGTGTATAGACTTATTCACCTTCCCTTTTGGGAGGTATATTGTTGGACAGATATTATCTCTTAAATACATTTCATAAAAACCATGCTGCTCATAAGCCCTTTATATGCAGCAATCATAAAGGAGTTTCAAAGTTTGTATAAGAATATGAAATGGGATATCCCCCCATGATGCATCTTATACATGCAACTCGTTCTTTCAATCTGCGTGTATTAAGAGGGGTGGTGCCCTCATTGGTTTTACTTACAAATGTTATGTGCCGCATCAGGAGTTAGAAAGTATGTCCACTGCAAACATAATAAACAAAGTTTTAAAATAAAAAAGATTAATTAAAAATATATTTTTATCTTGAGAACAATCTAGGTTTGGCAGCCCTATTTTTTGAAAGCATAGAGCAGACCCTTTTTGGCTGGTTTGTGTATGAATTCGGGTTGACATACTGCTAATCCAGGAGCGGCTCTCTTTTTGTTTTACGTAATACAGACTAGACAGATTCCTGAGGGAGAGTGGCACTGAGGGTTACACAGCATGAGTAAAGGTAACACAAGACTAGATAGATTCCTGAGGGAGAATGGCACTGAGGGTTACACAAAATGAATAGGGGTAACACAGGACTAGACAGATTCCTGAGGGAGAATGGCACTGAGGGTTACACAGCATGAGTAGGGGTATCACAGGACTAGACAGATTCCTGAGGGAGAATGGCACTGAGGGTTACACAGCATGAGTAAAGGTAACACAAGACTAGACAGATTCCTGAGGGAGAGTGGCACTGAGGGTTACACAGCATGAATAGGGGTAACACAGGACTAGACAGATTCCTGAAGGAGAATGGCACTGAGGGTTACACAACATGAATAGGGGTAACACAGGACTAGACAGATTCCTGAGGGAGAATGGCGCTGAGGGTTACACAGCATGAGCAGGGGTAACACAGGACTAGACAGATTCCTGAGGGAGAATGGCACTGAGGGTTACACAGCATGAGTAAAGGTAACACAGGACTAGACAGATTCCTGAGGGAGAATGGTGCTGAGGGTTACACAACATGAGTAGGGGTATCACAGGACTAGAGAGATTCCTGAGGGAGAATGGCGCTGAGGGTTACACAGCATGAATAGGGGTAACACAGGACTAGACAGATTCCTGAAGGAGAATGGCACTGAGGGTTACACAACATGAATAGGGGTAACACAGGACTAGACAGATTCCGGAGGGAGAATGGCGCTGAGGATTACACAGCATGAGCAGAGGTAACACAGGACTAGACAGATTCCTGAGGGAGAATGGCACTGAGGGTTACACAGCATGAGTAAAGGTAACACAGGACTAGACAGATTCCTGAGGGAGAATGGCACTGAGGGTTACACAGCATGAATAGGGGTAACACAGGACTAGACAGATTCCTGAGGAAGAATGGCGCTGAGGGTTACACAGCATGAATAGGGGTAACACAGGACTAGACAGATTCCGGAGGGAGAATGGCGCTGAGGGTTACACAGCATGAGCAGAGGTAACACAGGACTAGACAGATTCCTGAGGGAGAATGGCACTGAGGGTTACACAGCGTGAGTAGGGGTAACACAGGACTAGACAGATTCCTGAGTGAGAATGGCACTGAGGGTTACACAGCATGAATAGGGGTAACACAGGACTAGACAGATTCCTGAGGAAGAATGGCGCTGAGGGTTACACAGCATGAATAGGGGTAACACAGGACTAGACAGATTCCTGAAGGAGAATGGCACTGATGGTTACACAACATGAATAGGGGTAACACAGGACTAGACAGATTCCTGAGGGAGAATGGCACTGAGGGTTACACAGCATGAGTAGGGGTAACACAGGACTAGACAGATTCCTGAGGGAGAATGGCACTGAGGGTTACACAGCATGAGTAAAGGTAACACAGGACTAGACAGATTCCTGAGGGAGAATGGCACTGAGGGTTACACAGCATGAATAGGGGTAACACAGGACTAGACAGATTCCTGAGGAAGAATGGCGCTGAGGGTTACACAGCATGAATAGGGGTAACACAGGACTAGACAGATTCCTGAAGGAGAATGGCACTGATGGTTACACAACATGAATAGGGGTAACACAGGACTAGACAGATTCCTGAGGGAGAATGGCACTGAGGGTTACACAGCATGAGTAGGGGTAACACAGGACTAGACAGATTCCTGAGGGAGAATGGCACTGAGGGTTACACAGCATGAGTAAAGGTAACACAGGACTAGACAGATTCCTGAGGGAGAATGGCGCTGAGGGTTACACAGCATGAATAGGGGTAACACAGGACTAGACAGATTCCTGAAGGAGAATGGCACTGATGGTTACACAACATGAATAGGGGTAACACAGGACTAGACAGATTCCTGAGGGAGAATGGCGCTGAGGGTTACACAACATGAGTGGGGGTATCACAGGACTAAACAGATTCCTGAGGGAGAATGGCACTGAGGGATTACACAACATGAATAGGGGTAACACAGGACTAGACAGATTCCTGAGGGAGAATGGCGCTGAGGGTTACACAGCATGAGTAGGGGTATCACAGGATTAGACAGGTTCCTGAGGGAGAATGGCGCTGAGGGTTACACAACATGAGTAGGGGTATCACAGGACTAGACAGATTCCTGAGGGAGAATGGCATTGAGGGTTACACAGCACGAGTAGGGGTAACACAGTACTAGACAGATTCCTGAGGGATAGTGGCACTGAGGGTTACACAGCATAAGTAGGGGTAACACATGATTAGACAGGTTTATGACAGAGAATGGCATTGAGGGTTACACAGCATGAGTAGTGGGGTAACACAGGACTAGACAGATTTCTAAGGAAGAACTGCACTAACAGTCACACAGCATAAGTAGGGGTATCACAGGACTAGACAAATTCCTGAGGGAGAATGACGTTGATGGTTACACGGGATATGAGTACCACAGGACTAGAGAAATTACTGAGGGAGAATGGCATTGAGGGTTACATAACATGAGTGGGGGTAACACAGAACTAGATGGAGTTTTGAGGGATAATGGCATTGATGGTTACACAGCATGAGAAGCGATAGTATTCTGTCTGATAAGCTTGGATGGGTGCCCATTATCAACTTGGTATAGTCACTGCTGTATGACAGGAGGGGTGGAACCTAAGTCCTTTCTGTCATCACAATACTGTGTTACAAGGTATTCTGTCATCACAATACTGAGTTACTCGGGGTCCCGGCATCACAATGCTGAGTTACTAGGGGTCCCAGCATCACAATGCTGAGTTACTAGGTGTTCCATCATCACACTACTGTGTTATGAGGTGTTCCATCATCACACTACTGAGTTACTAGGTGTTCCATCATCACAATACTGTGTTACTAGGTGTTCCATCATCACAATACTGTGTTACTAGGTGTTCCATCATCACAATATTGTGTTACTAGGTGTTTCATCATCACAATACTGAGTTACTAGGTGTTCCATCATCACACTACTGAGTTACTAGGTGTCCCGGCACCACAATACTGTGTTACTAGGTGTTCCATCATCACAATACTGAGTTACTAGGTGTTGCATCATCACAATACTGTGTTACTAGGTGTTCCCTCATCACAATACTGTGTTACTAAGTGTTTTATCATCACAGTACTGTGTTACTACGTGTCCCAGCATCACAATACCGTGTTACTAGGTGTTGCATCATCACAGTACTGTGTTACTAGGTGTTTCATCATCACAATACTGAGTTACTAGGTATTGCATCATCACAATAATGTGTTACTAGGTGTTCCATCATCACAATACTGAGTTACTAGGTGTTCCATCATCGCAATACTGAGTTACTGGATGTTCCATCATCGCAATACTGAGTTACTAGGTGTTCCATCATCGCAATACTGTGTTACTAGCTGTTCCATCATCGCAATACTGAGTTACTAGGCATTCCATCATTGCAATACTGAGTTACTAGGTGTTCCATCATCACAATACTGTGTTACTAGGCGTTCCATCATCGCAGTACTGAGTTACTAGGCATTCCGTCATTGCAATACTTAGTTACTAGGTGTTCCATCATCACAATACTGAGTTACTAGGTGTTCCATTATCGCAATACTGTGTTACTAGCTGTTCCATCATCACAATACTGTGTTACTAGGCATTCCATCATCGCAATACTGTGTTACTAGGTGTTTCATCATCTCAATACTGTGTTACTAGCTGCTCCATCATTGCAATACTGAGTTACTAGGTGTTCCGTCATCGCAATACTGAGTTACTAGGTGCTGCATACGTGTCATGTTATGGGCCCTGCTCCCCCTCATCAAACATTTAGCAGTCTGCTCTCTTTCTCTCTCCCTTTGCTCTGTATTTTGCTCTATGTATACAGATTTGAAATATTCATGCGTCTTTTGTTATGTCAAAATTTCTTATCCTTTAATGAACCACAGATCTTTGTGCTGTTGTCTTGTTAGTATGGGATTTGGCCTCTGGCACTATCTGTTCCTTTTGCCACTTGTGTTGCCCTTCTGATTCTACTTGCTCTCCTTGAGTTTGTCTCTGTAGTTCTCTTTTTTCACTGGTTTATTCCAATTCTCTTTCTCTTTCTATATGCCCCTTTTTTCTCCCTAATTGTTTCAAGTTCCTCAGTTACCATCCACATCTGTCTGCATGTTTTACTGCTGCAGTTTTGCCGCTGAGGGACAGTGTTACTTTAAGCAATCTGTACATTTTTCAAGAGTGTCTCACTGCTGACCACCTATGTCTGTGAGACTGGTTTATCAAGGCCCTTGTGCTGTGAGATCTCTTACCGTAAGTGTGGATGGCTGAGGATAAAATGGCAGGTTTCTTCCGTTGTGGTGTCCTCTTGGGACGGGTGACGCAACATTTAGCCTAAGGACTTCAGCCCAAATTCCATTTCGCCTATGCAATTTATTTATTTAGCCTAAAGATGTTTCATCTAAAGCAACAAGTGGCCTACAGAACCTCAATACATACCACACTGTAGGTTTTTAGGCAAAATGGCATTTGGCCAAAATTCATTAGGCGAAACGTTGTGCAGCCCTTGGTAGGGACTCAGCTGTGTAATCAAGTCATGGCTCTCTCACTCTGAAAATCATGGCAGGAATCTCAGCTGTGCAACTGTGTCAAAGAGCGCTCTTCTGTGATGTGATCAAGAGGGAGGTCACAAATTACTTACTGCTGGAATCGAGCTAGACAAACTCTAAAAAATATATATTCACCCCCACATGTTCTGCATTTTTCTCTCTGACCCTTTCTGACATCTCCTGGCTGCATCACAGTACCCTTCCCTCGTCCTTGAGACAGGAGTCCAGTCTCGCTCACTGGCCAACCACAGGGTGTGCTCTTGCACAACACAAGATATGCCCCCACAGATGAGTGGTTTATCTCCACTGTCTGCCTATTCTTCCAAGGCCTGGGAAAGTAGAAATCAATATAAACTCATTTTGAATTCTGTATGCAGTTGCAAACTAAAACAATATTCAGCTTAGTTACAAGTTTTATTACTCTATTTATCATTCTCAATTTGGCATTTTCAAGATTGGCTTTTTGACCAAACAGATTGTGTTATGCAAATGAGCCATTTGATACCGCGTTCCCACCAGGGCACCCACATCAGACACTGAGCCGAGCCTCCGGATGCATCTTAACCTCTGCTGGGTCTTGAGCACGGTGAGCCTGCTCTGTCCATTCTCGAACCTGCATCTTCCAAGTCAAATGGCAGCACTCTGCTGACTCTCCACCAGTCCCGTAAGGGGATGTCTTAAAGTGCCCAGTTTTACTGACTGATCTGGACAAACTAATACATATGCTGAACTCGATTGCTTTATCCTGTCCCTAACCATCTGTCTTCCCTAAGCTTGATTTAAATCTTTCATGCAAAACTTTTGTATCATGCTGCCAACAGCACAGTCCATCTTTTCAAATGATTACCAAATGCCAAGAATTTGCTAGTCGACCTGCCTGCAAACAACATGAAAGAACAAGGTTGATATATTTTCATAAGGAATCACTGAGCTGAAAATCACTATGAATAACTGAGGATCATTATCTCCTGCAATTTATTGTTTTGGCTCAACATGGCATTTCTCTGGGAGGGGCACCAATCAGGCTAAGCTTGCCCTCTTGGGCCCCTCTTTGCCTCTACAGAGAGACTTTATTGAACTACAGCATGTTCCTGGTAATCCTGGTGGTTCAGACATAAAGATGTAATCGAAGAACAGGGAGACAGCATGTCCTCCTCTTCATTCTCTAACACTCGCCATTTTTAGTGTGAGGGACGTTACTTTTAAAATGTGATATATTATCAATACTAGTTACTCTAAAAACTTTGTAATACTTACGGTTGCTTATTACTGAAAGTAATTACTAATAAGTAACCTCTAATAGCAATATAAATTGGAGGGGTTAGACTGACCACTTCAACAGAGTAGAGGGATCTGGGGGAGTCATAATCATAACCAAAACTACGATGAAATTAGTGGAAATGTCCTACTCTGCCCCCGAACTTTGGAACTCCATCCTGGTCAAAATCCGTCAGCGCCCCTCCACCCAGGCTTTCAAAAGAGAGTACTAGTCTGCACACTTCTAAACCAGGCTTCTGTATGTACTTGCCCTTACGCTGCTAGGAACGGTGTCACATTATCTGTCTGGTGGAACACCATACCAATGAATGTAGTCTATCCCTGGATTCTGATTGTGTGTACTGCACACTTTTGTACATAGTACTATATCTTGCACAGTGCCCGGCACATACTGAATCTTGTGCATTGTTTCCCTTGCACAGTTTATATCTTTGTACTACTGCCTGGCAATATCTACTGAACCCAGCTTTCTTGTTATATGCATACTGTTGTGATGACCTCCAATGTTGTACTCTCCTGGGTTGCGCCTGAAAACGGTCAAATATTTTGTCAAGTGCACCAACCCAGTAAAGTAAATAAATAAATAAAATAAACAGTGACTCCCTCAACCAAATGAGTCAGTGCAACAAAACATTCAGCAAGGCATCAAGGATGCTGGGGTGTATAGAGAGGGATTTTGACAGCAGGAGAAACGAGATGATGCTGCCACTGTACAGATCCCTGGTGAGGCCTCACCTGGAGTTCTGTGCCCAGTTCTGGAGTCCTCACCTAAGGAAAGACATCGGCAGACTAGAGTCGGTACAGCGAACAGTCACCATGATGATCCAGGGCAAGTTGGGCAGATTCTATTAGCAGCGGCTGTAGGCCCTAAATATGTACTTGCTGGCGGCCAGGCGGGAGCGGGGGGACATGATTGAAACAGGTAAGTTTTTCAGGGGTATAAACAGGTGAATAATGAGGACCTGTTTGTAAGACAGGCGGGACTAGGAGGGTGGAAGAGTAGCTCTCTAAGTAAGGGTAGGGATCAAAGCAATGGAACTAAACAGTAAACAGGGAGGAGAGGAGGCACTGCGGGTCACCCTGGAGACAGGAAATTACACCACAATCTGCACGGAGGTTGTATACAGACCCCCATCTCAGAGGGAGGCAATGGACAAAGAAATGATAGAAGGCATCCTTAGAATGGCAGAAAAGGGGCGATATTGTTGATGGGGGACCTGAATATGACAGATGTTAACTGAAGCACCTTTGTTGCAGCCACATCCAAGAGCAAGGTCATTCTCAATGCCCTACATGGGGCATGCATCAGACATCTAGTGCTGGAACCCACTCGGGAGAGAGCAGTCTTAGACCTGGTACTCTCAAATGGGGATGGAGAGAGGATCTCGGTATTCAGAAGTGGGTAGCCATCTGGGAACAAGCGACCACCAAATAGTGTGGTTCACGATAAACACAGCCGTAGAGTCAAGCCATACAAAAGCAAGAGTACTGGACTTTAGGAGGGCTGACTTTGGGAAAATGGGAGCGTGCCTCACAAAAGCACTAGCAAACGGGCAAGAAGGAGAGGTGCAGGAACAGTGGGGAAAAATCAAAACAGCCATCACAGAGGCAACAAGCCTTTGTGTGAAGCAAATCAACAAAACAAAACAAAGGAAAAAACACTATGGTTCTCAGAAGAGGTGGCAGGGAAGATTAAGGAGAGAAAAGTAGCATTCAGGAAGTATAAGGAAACACAGAAGGAGCAGGACAGAGAACTGTACCAGTTAAAGCAGAAGGAAGTGGTGAAGGCAGTCAGAACAGCAAAGGCCCAAACTGAAGAAAAAATAACCAACTCAGTTAAGAAGGGGGACAAGACCCTTTATAGGTACATTAGGAAGTGAAGAAAGACCGAGGGAGGGATAGTGAGGCTTAATAAAGGGAAGAGGGTTGGGCAGAGGGTGACAGTGAAAAAGCAGGGATAGTGAACGAATACATCTGCTCAGTATTCACAAAAGAAGAGGAGGGGGAGGTACCTAAACCAAACAATAGAAGCACTCTGGTTGGGGGGGTGGGTCAATATCAGTCCATTCACAGAAGAAAGGGTCCTGAAAAAACTTCTAAATCTGAAAGTGGACAAAGCAACGGGGCCTGGTGGGATTCAGTCCAGAATTCTAAAAGAACTAAGGAGAGAACTAGTGACACAACTGACTAATCTTTTTAACAAATCATGGGAGGATGGTGTGGTACCTGAGGACTGGAGGAGGGTGGACGTGATTCCCCTTCACAAAAGTGGGAGCAAGACAGAAGCAGGAAATTACAGACCTGTTAATTTGGCCTCAGTGGTAGGGAAAATGATGGAGTCACGTCTGAAGGAAAGAATGTCGAGTACCTAGAGGCCAGTGGGACACAGGACCCAAGGCAGCATGGATTCACAGTGGGAAGGTCATGTCAGATGAATCTAATCCATTTCTTTGATGGGGTGACCAAAGCAGCAGACCAGGGAGGGACTGTGGACATATCCTACCTAGACTTAAGCAAGGCATTTGACACAGTCTTACACAAAAGATTGATAAACACGTTAGCCAGTCTGGGAGTGGGTCCCAGGGTGGTAGCCTGGCTAAAACATTGGCTAGACAAGAGGACACAGAGGGTAATAATAAATGGAGTCCACTCTGAAGAAAGGGGGGTTATTAGTGGGGTACCACAGGGTTCAGCACTGGAACTGGTCCTCTTTAATGTCTTTATAAGTGACATTGCGGAGGGACTGGAAGGGAAAGTATGCCTCTTTGCAGATGACACAAAGATCTGCAACAGGGTTGATATACAAGGCGGGATGAAAAGGATGAGAAGGGACTTGGCAAGGTTGGAGGAATGGTCAAAAGTATGGCAGCTTAGAGTCACTGCAAAGAAGTGCAAAGTAATGCACCTTGGAAACAAAAACCCAAGGGAAGAGTACATAATAGGGGGGGTACTAACAACAACAAAAATGGAAAGGGACCTGGGGGTAGCCATATCAGATGACTTAAAGGTAGGCAAGCAATGTGAGAAGGCAGTAAGGAGGGCTGGGGGGATACTGGGATGCATATGGAAAGGCATTTCATTTATTTATTCTTCTTTTAGTTTGGGATTAATACCTTTGAGTCAAGGACTCATTTTCAAAGAAAGCATCACCAGTAGAAAACAGGAAGTTGTTATCCCTCTGTACAGACAGTTGGTGAGACCCCATCTGGAGTACTGCATGTAGTTTTGGAGACCTCATCTCTGCAAGGACACAGACAGGATGGAGGCAGTCCAGAGGAGGGCAGTAAAAATGGTGCAGGGTCTGCACCAGAAGCCATACGAAGAGAGACTAAAGGAGCTTAATATGTATACCCTTGAGGAAAAGGGGGGGAGGGCATGATAGAAACTTTCAAGTACCTCAAGGGTATCAACAAAGTTCAAGAGGGAAGCATCTTTCAGAAAAAGAGATGTACAAGAACAAGGGGACACAATCTGAAGATAGAGGGGGGACGGCTCAGGGGCAATATGAGGAAGTTTTTTCACAAAGAGGGTGGTGGATGCATGGAATGGCCTTCCTGAGGAGGTTGTGGGGTCAAAAACAGTGAGGGAATTTGAGAATGCATGGGACAGACATTAAGCAATTCTTTTTTTTTTAAATAATAAGCTTTACTGAGAATAAAGACAATACATAAATTACAAAACTACAAATCCTATACACAGATACAGACTACAAACAGTACACTAACACGCATCAATGTCATGTATAGAGAGTCCCGTCAACACTCAGGGAGTAGTTTGTGTTATGCTTTGCTGTACTGTAATTCACACCTTGTGTCCCACCTACGGACCCAGACCAGGGGCCTGGGAGGGGGAGGGGGAGGGGGAAGGGCTGTTCGGGTGTGAGGGGCGATGGATCTCCCTGCAGCAGGAGTACGTCCAACATTCCCCATTTTTTTATGTAGCTCTTGGGCATGTGCCACATATGGCTGATCATCTTCTCCATTCTTAGAGCTTCTAGCATGGCATTGTGCCATTTCGAGTTGGTTAGGATACGGTCGTCCATCCAGTGCCTAAGAATTAACTCCTTGGCTATGGCTGACATGGGTGGTGATATATAGTATTTTCTACTGCCCATGAGTCTACCCATTCCGAGCCCAAGCAGGCAGATTTGTGGGGGTGAAGGCATCGTCCAGGCCCAGCAGCGGGTCCAGTCATGTCTTCACCGTGTCCCATAATGGTTTGGCTTTGGGGCAGTCCTATAAGACATGCTTGAGTGAGCCCTTGTCTGTCCGGCACCTGCTGCAGTGGTCTGAAGTGAGCTTTCCCATCCTAAAAAGCTTGACCAATGTGAGGCATAAGCCGTGGTTGATTTTGAACTGCATGAGTCTGAGGCCATCAAATTTGAAGTATTTGTAAGACCCCTTCTATATGGTGGCCCTAAGTTCGGGAACTTCATGTTCAGGAAATTCCATTTTACAGTGTGTTCCCAGAGTCAGTGGTTAGGGATAAGAGCTTTTTGTATAGTAAGGAGATGGCATGGCGCTGTGATGAAAGCACTGGTAACTTGTCCCATTTCCTGAAGTTGCTAGTGTTCCATCTTTTGGGGCCCGGGGCAGCAGCTAATAGGTGTTGCAGCTGCACGAAGGGAAAGATTGGGATCTGCGCAGGAATTACTTTTCGTTGGAGTGTTTGAAAGGTGATGAGTGCATTATCTCTCAACAGGGAGCTAAGCGAGTGCAAGTCCACTGCTCCTAGAAAGTTGGGTGGGATTGTACAGTTTTATATCTTGAAGTTTGGGTTCTTAGTTAGGGGGGGCTGTGACAAGTCCAACCGAGGGGTGGTCGTAGGACGTTGTGGAGATATTTGGCCGCTAAGACTGAGTTTCCTATGGGTATGTGTTTGAGATGGAGTGGAAGGGCCTTGAACAAAATGCAAGTGAGCACTCTTCTGTCAATTCCCACTCCCTGGCACAAGTCTGTTTCCATTATTTTCCATTGTGGGGTGTATGACGACCTCCCTACCTGGTGTTCTGTGGGGTTTCTCCACCAAAGGAATTGGCTGGAATGGCCAGACAGGTAGTAAAGGCGAAGGTCCGGTAGTTGGAGACCTCCCTATTTTCTAAGCATAGTAAGCTTGCGGAATGCCCTACATGGGGGCTTACCATTCCACAAGAATGACGAGAGGGTGGATTGGGAGTTGCGTGAACCACCGACTGGTGAGGGTACATCCCATCATGGTAATGGAGTAGAGTAGTCTAGGCAAGATGTTCATTTTAATGATGCTGATGTGTGCCCATAATGTTAGGGGGAGTACCAACCAGCAAGTTAGATCCTGTTTGGTATGTGTGCGAATTGCGTCTGAATTAGTTCACAGTAGCGATCTCTTCGATTGTGAGACATTGATGCCAAGGTATTTTTATGGATGTAAGGCACCACGTGACCCCCCACTTTGTTTCTTGTTCCTTGTATGTAAGATGGTTGAGTGGCATGAAGCAAGTCTTGCTTATGTTTAGTTTGTAGCCCGATAGGTGGCCAAATGCCTTCAGTAGGGCAAGTACTGGTGGGATGGACTGGGCTGGGTTGCTTAGGTGTAGGAGAATATCACTGGCGTATGTTGCGATTTTTACTTGTTATTACCCACTTATACCCCCTGTATGTCCTCATCCTGCTTGATCTGCCTCATTAAGGGCTCAAGGTAGAGGTTGAACAGATACGGTGAGAGGGGACAACCTTGGTAGGTTCCCCTCATTAATTCGATGGGGGAGAACAGTACATTGTTGCATGTTATTTTGGTCATGGGGGTTGAGCATAACAGTTTGACCCACTCTATGTAAGCCGGGGGAAAGTCGTGTTCCTTAAGGGTCTTAAAGAGAAATGTCCAGGAGACCCTGTCAAAGGCTTTTTGAGCATCTAGTGAAATTAGCACTGCAGGGGAAGCAGAGTCCCTAGTGGCTGCCATGATGTGATTCAGTTTCCTTATTTGGTCCATGGCTAACCTGCCCTGCATGAAACCCACCTGTGGGTTCCAGACTGTACTGAGTCTGGACACCAGGATTTTGAGGTCAACGTTTAAGAGGGAGATAGGCCTGTAGTTGTCCATGCTTGATGTGTCCCTACCTGGTTTCAAGAGTAGGGAGATGACTGCTTCCTGCAGGAGTGGGTCCAGGGCAGCTTTTGATTTGGCATCATTATAGAGTGTGGCTATGGGGCCTACTAGGAGCTGTGCTAGGGCTTTATAGAAATTTGTGGTGAAGCCATCTGGTCCTGGGGCCTTGTCCACCGTTAGGGAGTCTATGGTGAGTTGGACTTCCCACTCTGTGATAGGTTCACCTAGTTCCTCTTTTAGGACCGGGTCGATTTTGGGTAGGTGGGCTTGGTGTAGGAATGCCTAAATCTCTTCCTCAAGGGGCCCGGGGTTTCTGCTGCATACAGCTCTGCATTAAAATCCTGGAACATGGACGCTATTTCTCTCAGATGAGTGAGTGTCTGTCCGGTCTGGACGTGGATTGTAGGGAATAACCTTACGTGTTTCTTGTTGTTTGTTCGTGAGAGCTAGTAGTTTTCCCCCCGGTCTACATATTTGGTTTTGGCCCTAAATATGGTGAACTCTGCTTGCTCTCTCACAAGCTCTCCGTACCTAGCTCTGGCTTCGTTGAAATGTAGCTGGGTATCTGAGGAGGTGGCCTTAGATATTCCCCTCTCGAGTTCTCTGATTGAGCTTAGCATCTCCCTGCATTTCATCTCCCTCTTTTTTTTTCCTGACAGAAGCCAAATGAATTAATTCACCCCATAGTGTGAATTTGAATGCTCCCCATAGGTGCTTTTGGTTGGTTACCTAGTTAGTGTTTATTTTGAAGAAAAGTCTGGATTTGTCCTTTATTTTGTTACGTGTGTTCTGGTCCTTGAGTAAGGAGTTGTTTAGTTTCCATACCAGGTCCTGTTCCGTCTGCCCCGGGGCCAGCACTGTGAGGCTGATGGGGGGGCATGGTCAGAAATAACCCTCGCTGAGATTTCACTAGTTGTGATGTGTCGGAGTATTGTCTGGTCAACTAAGAAAAAATCAATTCCAGACCAGGAGTCATGAACTGCTGACCAGAACGAGTATTCTCGGGTGGTAGGGTGTAGTACCCTCCAAATGTCCACCACCCCTAGGGAGCCTTGTGTCTCCCATAGGGCTCTTTGCGTGGGAGATAGGCCCTTTAGCCTTGGCTTGGATTTGTCCAGGCAGTCGCCTAGTACCAGGTTGCAATCATCAGCCAGTATCACTGGTGTAGCAGGCATGTTGGAGATTATGGCTAGGAGGGATGTGAAAAAGTGTGGGTCCTCAGAGTTCTGGCCATATACTGCCGCTAATATTAGATCTGATTGGTCTAGTTTACCTCTGAGGATTATGTATCTTCCATGTGGATCTATGTGTTGCTCTGAGGTTTGGCATGGTAGCGATCTGTGTATTAGGAAGGTGACCCCGCTCGCCTATTGTTGTCACCCACTGCATATGCCTGTCCCACCCATCCCCCTCCTCCATAGCTGGGCCTGTTGGGAAGTGGTATGTGTTTCTTGGAGAAAGGCTGTTTTAGTGCCCAGGGTTTTAAGGTGCCTGAGAACCTGATGTCTCTTCTGTTTAGTCTGTGCCCCTTTTATGTTCCAGTTTGTGCATTGGATGGGGTTAGCGGTGGAAGTGTGAATGAGTGGGGTTTGACCTTTTCTGTCTTTCTGTAGGGTGACCTGGAGCTGCCAACCTTGTCAGGTCGCTGGTGTCTGTCCTCCCCCCATGACACCAGTATGGGTATGTTTGCTCACCTCTGAGCACCCGTATATTGGGTTGTTTTGGTTTTAAGCCTTTGGTGTTCATGATGATAAGACACAATGCTTTTGCAGTTATGCAGTGGACAGTCATAGCAAAGCGGCATCTTACATAGAAGCAATTACATACAACAGACCTTAACACTAGAGGTAATAAAAAAACAATTAAACTAGCAAATACTACACATTTACCTAATTAAAATAAAAACTAACGGGTGGAACCTGCCCTGATCAGCTCCTCAGTCTAAGGTAGGCGGGATGCAGAGCTGACTGGTCCAGATCCCAACTCTCGGTCCGCAATATGCTCTCATGTTTGTGGCATCTTTTGTTCATGGCCCTTATGGATTACATATTGTTAGGTATGGGCTGAAAGAAAAGTGGTTAGAGGTATTATTACAGGCATGGGGGAGGCCCCTGGAGTAGCAACTCACTCCCTCAGTTAGACTGTGTGAGGCCATCCCTCATTGCCTGACCCCAAGTCGGACCCTCCCCCATCTGGTCTGAGTCCTAGTCAGCTGATGTGGGTGGTCCACTGTCTGCTTGGGTGTCACCATACCCCCAGCTCCCATTACCTGTCACCATGCCCCTTAGCACTGTGTGCCTTGCAGTTGGAGATACCCCTAGTTTGAGTGTGTTACCTCTAAGGCCTTTCTCCCCGAGCCCCACTCCCTTAGCAGCGTGAAGATCCTATCCTTCACCCATGTGTTGTGGGACGTAAGTTTGTTTACATTGTTTGAATTAGTGGTCCCTTAGCTGGGTTGCGTTGTCCTTACCTGTGCCAGGCTGTGCTCTTAGCGGTCCTATTTTTTGTTCTCTTTAAAGTTCCCTACATCGTATGTAGTTCCGTTTTGTCATGTGTGTTGCCCGCCTTCCCTTAGGCCTGCCTACCTGGAACCTATCTGTACCTGCTGTCCGGACTTCGCTCTTTGTCAGGGGAGGCTGTGGGTGTTGCACTCAGGCTATACCTCATCATGGGCTTCCTTCCCTGTATCCCATTCTGAGTACCCGAGCATGTGGCTGCTGCCTGTGTGTAGCAACTAGTGGGAGTGCATAAGGGTGCCACTCCATCGAAACTGCCCCTACAGCTCGTAGAAAGGTGGCTGTATTGGTAATTACATCTCAGCTGTCTGACAGGTCGCTGCCTTCCGTGGACCAGAGCCCCCCACCCCAACCCCACCTTCCTCTCCCTCCCTCCCCTTCTCCTTGTCCCATGTACAACAAGTAGAGCACTAAATAATCTGTTTCCCTGAACACCAAGCAATCGGAGTTGACCAATTCCCCATGCCTTAGTGACATAAAGCAACTCTAATGGAGGGTAGGAGGAAGTAGGTTGTTGGTTAACTAGGATCTGCAGCTTATCCAATAGGTAGGGAAATGGGCAGACTGGATAGGCCAAGTGGTCCTTATCTGCTGTCAAAGTCTATGTTTCTATGAAATAGGGATGCAGTCGCTAGGGGGCAAGGAGGATGGGGACAAGTTATAGAGAAACATGAGGAAGTTCTACTTTATTGAGAAGGTGGTGGAACCAAGGAACAGACTGCCAGTGAAAGTGGTGTGGGCAGCTTCCCTTAACGGGTTTAAACACAGTTTGGATGAGGGGTTCATAGTCCCCAAGGATGGGGGAGTAACATGTATTTGAGGGGAGAGGGAGCCGGGTAACAGACCACCAGTACAGTAGGTCCGTGGGGTGATGTAATATAGTAAGGGTAGATGTAATGGACCTTCAGTCTCCTTCTGCTGTTAAATTCTGTTTCTATATTACTCTTTATGTTACTCTATACGACTTTTCATTATGTGTTTTTTGCAGGTTTAAATGTGAGGTTTACTTATGAAAACAAGGGGAAGACAGTTCCTTCCCTCTTTCTACACAGAGGTGTGGACCCGTAAGGCAAACTGACGGGGGCTCAAATAGTAAATACAAAAAAAAGAAAAAAAAAGTTGGCCCAGTGGAGCTGTCAATATGCTGTGGAGGTACTGTGTTCAGACGCCAGGGTAAAATAAAGCAGAAATTATCTGACAGAAATTCTGCAAAAACCAAATGAATCAAATATTGCCTCTTGACAAAGCCATGAAGACGGTGATGGGCTTGGATACGGAGTGCGTAGTCTCCTGGTGATTGCTGAATAAATCCACTATTTGCTGCCACTGAATGTTGGAGGGAACCTGAAAACTGAAATGTGCACCAGGCTGGCTCAATGACTCAGTCCTCATCGATCTCAATGGGGTGAGAGGCATTGGAATCCATGATGGTTGGTCGACAAATTTTTCGTTGACCAACATAACAGCGATATCCTTATGTCAACCACATTCTGTGGTTGGCATGAGGGAGATAAACAGAGATTGTTTTCTTCAGGGCCGCCTGAATACCCCCATGCAGGGGGATATGACCCTGCTCCATCACATACTAAACTATCCAATTCTCAGTCTGAGCTGTTTCAGGGAGAGGGTGCAATTCCTCCAGAGAACAGTGGTGGGGTCTTGCGCCGACACTACAGTGACCTGGTGCTGTTGTCACTGCAGTGTTGGTTGCTGTCGTAGTGTCGAGGTAGCGACGGCATACTGAAGCAGACAGGGCTGAGGGGTTGCCGGGGGATGACCCAAAGCAGGCAAAGATGCAGTTTAGGGGCCAAACATATGAATTAAAAGAAAGAAATGCACACGTGCCTTAGCAATAAATGTTGGACCCGACTTAAAAAAAAAAAGCTTTTGATTGTGTTTCTTGGCGATATCTTTTTGAAGTCCTCAAGAGACACAACATACCAGAAGAGTTTGTAGACTGGGTCAAGATTCTTTATCAGAGATTGACAGCTCAGATTTACTGTAATGGATTTACTGTAATGAGGTGATGTCTGACAAGTTGAGGTTAAGTGAGGGAAGATGCAGGGGTGCCCCTTATCACCCATGTTATTCAACTTGGACCTTCAGCCTCTGGCACAATGGTTCCTCCAGAATCATCAAATTTAGGGACTAAAAGTGGGGCAGTTAGAGTTTAAGTTTTCAACCTATGCGGACAACATTATGCTCCACATAAAGGACCCCCAAAATAGCGACATGAGATAGAGGAATTCAGCAAAATCTCAGTTTATAAGCTTAATGTGTGTGGGGGGGGGAGAAATGGAAATTACATACCTACCGTAATTCTTGATCTTCTTGGATGAAGCCGACACCACTCATTCACACTGATGTGATCTATACTGGAGGCACTAGGACCCAGCGGGAGCAAACTTTTTGCAAGAGGGTCGGCGCCAGAGATGGAGCCGCGAGGAGCGGCACCATGAGCCTCAGCTTATGCGGCAATGACTATCTCGGTGTCGACCCTCCAACCGCCTCAGTACCTTTTTTCCGAGAAGGTGTAGCGTAACTAACCTAGAAGGATAGCCTAACAAAAAACAGACATAAGATAGTCCAGACGACCCGTATAAGAAGGGTCAACAAAGAATTCTTCACAGCCTAAAGATTGAGGGAGTGAATAACAACAAGGTGAGCTGAGTGGGGATGGTGGGGCGTGTGAATGAGTGGTGAAGACTTCATCCAAGAAGATCAAGAATTACAATAGGTACGTAATTTCCATATCTTCCTAGACATAAAGTCTCCACCACTCATTCACACTGATGGGAAAGTACCGAGCTAATAATTAGCCGAGAGGGCGGCAGGAGAGACCAAGAGCTCACAATTTAGGACAGAAGTCCATTAAGGATGGTCCTGCCGAATGAAAGATGTCGCCTGGCACGGACATCCAGGGCATAGTGCTTGACGAAAGTATGCATTGAGCTCCAGGTAGCTGCATTGCAAATGTCTGCAATGGGCATGTTGTGGATTCCCATCAGGGATGCCGCGACTGCTCTAGTAGAGTGGGCGTACACTCTGCCCTCCAGCTTAACCTGTGCCATGGAATAGCAGTGGTGAAGGTATGCCACCAGCCATGTTGAAATGCATCTGATAGCGACAGGTTGACCCAGCCGGGTCTCACTGAAGGAAATAAACAGTTGTTGAGCTTTGCGAATTTGTTTTGTTCTATCTAAACAGAAATGCAGAGCTCTTTTGACATCTAAGGAATGAAGAGTACACACTCCTTCATTTCGGAAGTTCGCGAAGTAGGTAGTAAGGACTAAAGGTTGGTTTAGATGGAATTCTGAAACAACCTTTTGGAGAAACTTAGAATAGGTCCTAAGAACTACTTTGTCCTTATGAAACACAGTATACGGAGGATCTGTGACCAAGGCATGTATTTCAGAGACCCTGCGGGCCGAGGTAATGGCCACCAGGAAGGCCGTTTTCCAAGTGAGAAATTTCAGCTCACAGGTAGCTAGAGGCTCGAAAGGCTTTCAAGTGAGCATGTCTAGTACAAGATTAATGTCCCAGGCTGCGACTGGATGTCTGATAGGGGGTCTGGTATGCAGAATTCCCTTAAGAAACCTCTTAACCACAGGTAACTGAGCCAGTGACAAGGAAAGTACTGGCTCATGATAAGCTGAAATGGCACAAAGGTGAACTTTGACTGTAGAGTATTGTAGACCTGAATTTGAAAGGTCTAAAAGGTACTCTAGAACTTTATTTGGTGGGCAGGAAAAAGGATTCAAAGAGGATTTTGCACACCAGAGAGAGAAACACTTCCATTTGGCTGTGTAAGTTTTTCTAGTGGCTGGCTTGCGCGAAGCCAAGAGAATATCTGAAACTCTGTGAGAGACACTGAACTTGTTCACTTCTATCTCTTCAGAAGCCAAGCGTGAAGGTGAAGCGATCTCAGATTGGGATGGACCAAAGGTCCCTGAGTCAGAAGGTTCATCTGAAGGGGAAGCACTTTCAGAGGGGTTTCCGACATACTGTTGAGTAACGGAAACCATATCTGTCGAGGCCAGAAGGGAGCAATGAGGATCATTTTGTTCCCCTGGGACTCGAACTTGAGAAGTACCCTCTGAATTAGAGGAAGAGGAAGAAAGGCATATAGAAAGCGTTCTGCTCACTGCAGCCTGAAAACATCCTGACAGAAAATGCCAGGTCCTGGATTTCTGGAGCAGAAGAGAGGCAGTTTTGTGCTGAGAAGGGATGCAAAAAGGTCCAGATCTGGAGTTCCCCACTCTGTGAATAGTGACTGAACTACGGTTGAGTCGAGAGACCATTCGTGAGGATCTGCCTTCGTTCTGCTGAGAAGGTCTGCCAGTTCGTTCTGCACTCCCGGCAGGTAGACTACCTGGATTACAGCCTTGTGCTCCAAGCACCATTCCCACACTCTCATCGCTTCCCTGCATAAGGGCTAAGAGTGTGCACTGCCCTGCTTCTTGATGTAATACATCACTGCTTTGTTGTCCGTTTCAAGGAGAATGTTCTTGTGACAGAGAATGTCCTTCAAAGCCCAGACTGCATAAAGACGGCTCTCATTTCTAGGACATTTATATGAAGCTGGGACTCGTCTTGAGTCCACGTACCTAGGGTGTGGAGATTCTGACAGTGAGCTCCCCACCCCATCAGGGACGTGTCCATGGTAATGGAGATCTTGTGATCCAGAGGGGCAAAGGGATACCCTTCCAGAAGGTTGTCCTCTTGCGACCACCAGGCGAGCAACCTCTTTAGAGGTTCTGTCACCTTGATGAGAAAAGACTGAGGGTGAGTGGTTGGGGACCACTGAGTACTGAGCATCCATTGAGAGGTTCTCATGTGGAGGTGAGCTTGGGGTATGGTGAACTCCAAGGATGCCATGAGACCCAGCATCCGTTGCATCGAGATACTGTAGCTCGAACCGAGCTGTTCTCTCTGGTGTATCAGGCCATCTGTAGAGTATCATTCCTTCTGTCCTCTGGAAGAAAGGCTTTGGCACAGGAGGTGTCCAGAAGAGTTCCTATAAAAAGGAGCTTCTGGAAGGGCTGCAACTACGATTTCTTGAGATTCAGCAGAACCCCCATGGGCATGAGAAAGTCTGAGGCCGTGGATACGGCGTTGAGAGTTCCTTGCATGGAAGGACTTACTAGAAGCCAGTCGTCCAGATATGGGAACACTTGTATTCCAATCTTTCTGAGGTACGCTGCTAGAATTGCACAACACTTTGTAAAAACTTGCGGCGCCGAGGATAGCCCAAAGGGCAGAACTCTGAACTGATAATGTTGGCCCAAAACCACAAACCTTAGGTATTTGTGATGCTTTGGGTGAATAGGAATATGTTGGTAAGCATCCTGCATGTCCAGGGAGGCTAACCAATCGTGCTGATGAAGCAAAGGTAATAGGGTTTCTAGCGATATAATTTTGAACTTCTCCTTGGGAAGAAATTTGTTCAATTTTCTGAGGTCCAAAATGTGGCGCACGCCCCGGTTTTCTTTGGAACTAGAAAGTAATGGGAGTAGAACCCTGTGTTTCGTTGATCCAGCGGAACTATTTCTACTGCCCTGTTGTTTAGAAGGCCTTGTATCTCAGAAGCAAGAAGTTCTGACTGAAGTACTGACAGCCTGGGCTGTCGTTTGGGGGGACGATCCAGAGGGGTCTCTGAAAGATTGAGGGAATACCCCTCGCGGGTTATCCAGAGGACCCATTTGTCTGATGTTATGGACTTCCACCGGTTGTAGAATTGAGTCAGACGACCTCCCACTGCTGAGGAAGAGTCCCTTTGGGCAACTGAGGTGGGACTTGGGCCAGAAACTCAGAAGGTGGCACTAGGCAATTTGGGCCCTTGTACTTTCTGTTGTGTTTTTTTTTTTTTTTACTTTACATTTATTAGTTTTTTTTTAATTGTTTAACCAGGTGAGACACACTAATCTGAAAGCTTTTTACAGGTGCAACCTGGGAGCACAGGGAAGTTACATGACTTGCTCAGGGTCACACAGTATATGCGAGTTGGGGCTGTGGGATTCAAACCCAGGTCTCCAGATTTGCAGCTCAGAGCCTTAGACCACTGCACTATACTGCCTCCCTAATTACATGTATACATATACAGATACATTATATAACTTGGAAAACACATATATATTTGAGATACACCACAAGGAAACAGATCTTTCCTATATTAAGCAGGATTACAGTCTCTCCAAGCTAAATCCTATAATCGAGGGGGAGATCTAAATTTAAGCAAATACATTCTATAAGTCCAATAATCTGTGTAGCTGTAGCCCAAGAGCAGGTGGAAGAATAAACTAAAGTTAACACCTGAATTTTATTCACAATGCCTTGCCCAGCAGAGCTTTGGGACCACTTTTATACCTAAAGGAAAAATGTAACTATCCTTAAAGGATTAACAAACGTCTAGGATAAACACAGTCTGCATCTCAATCCTAAAGACAAAAAGAATCAAACCTCAGGAGAGTACAGCTTAGTTCTCCCAATTGTTTACAAAATGATTATTTCTTAAGGTAATGATGGGGCTGTATAGCCAGAGACTCATTTTATATCTACTTTACTGAGACATTTGAAAACTAATAGAAATAAATTAACCACAACTCTAAGACAAGAGCTCATAGTTCCACGTTAAAGAATGGGAAGGCAGAGAGGAAAAAGTTCCCAATTAAAGTCTTTCCAGTTTTCTTCCTCAGATTCAACATCCAATGGATTCTCCCTAATATTAGATTTTTGAGATTCTACCTTACTGACCCATTTCCCAGCATCAGTCGGGTCGGTGAACACATACACCTTGTCCTGGTATACAATACTGAGTTTCGCAAGAAAAACAACCACGTGAGGTATGGCTAGGTCCCTAAGCCTTCTTCAAACTCCATCAAATTTTTTATGGCGTTGTCGGGTGGAAAAGGATAGATCCGGAAATAAATGCACTGTATGGTTTTGCACATTAAGAGGGCCCAATCTCCTTGCCAGACCCAGTACTGAATCCCTAGTGCTCATGTTATCTGCAATAACCATGAGAACACGCGGTGATTCTGTAATTTGCTTACTGCGTGGTCGGATTCTATAGGCCTTAGTGAATCGCCAGTCTGAAAAGTTTCCTTGACCCTGAAATTGCTCTTGGATCCATTCTTTGAAAAATAGCAGTGGGTGATCTCCTTCTAGCTCCTCCGGTAAGCCGATCATCCTTATGTTAGCACTCCTGACTTGATTTTCAAGCTGTTCAAGTCGATTTGTGAGATACTGTACTTCCTTTTGGCGGCCTGTGTTTAAGGCATTACACTTATTCGCCTGTTGCTGTAGGTCCTCTACAGTGTTCGAAAGTTGCTCCACAGTTGTCTCCACTAAGGTGATCTTCCCTGCAAGGCCATCCAATTTAGTATTCATTGCTGTAACTGATGATACTAAGGCTTGTAGTTTGTGGCCTAGTGTCTGGATGGTTTCCTCTCCTTCGCTACTGGTAGTAGGTGCAGACCTCACCGAACTTGTCGAGGCACCGGATGCTGTGTGAGAGTGATCTTTTTTCCTTGGGTTGCCCATTCTGATCCTCGGTTGCAGAACTATCGATGTATATCTTTTAAAGTGTTAAAATTAAGTTGTAAAGTAGTTTAAATCTTATATTTTGGTATTTTAGATGCAGAGCTGTGTTCCCTGCATCTGACTAGCTTGGGCTCCACAGCGCCCCCCTCTGCGTTTTCTTTTGAGGCTGGGGGGCTTGGTTTTTATTAAAACCTCCCCTGCTTTTGCCTCGAAAGGACTGACAGTTGTGAAATTGGCGCTTATTAACACCGTATGGCCTCTAGAGCTTGTTCTACTTGAGGACCGAAGAGATACACACCGTTGAAGGGTAATCCCATGACCTGTTGCTGGGCATCATTCATGAAGCCTGAAGTGCGCAGCCAGGAGTGACGGTGGGTAAAAATGCCCACTGCCGCCGCTCGGGAGGCAGTATCGAAAGCGTCTATTCTGCTTTAACCTGCTGGTTGTTGGACTCGAAACCCCTGGTTATGGTTTGAAGAAGCTCTGAATTAGTGTCCGACTCCAGTAGAGCTTCTGCCATTTGTTTGAGTGAATGCCAAAGGATATACTGATACTAAGAGAAATAGCCCTGGTAGCTGGCAATACGCATACCCAAGGTGGATGCAGCAAAAACTCTCTTACCTAAAGTATCTATCTTACGAGATTCTTTGTTTATAGGTCGGGCTGTCGTAGCCTTAGGGAGAACAACCTTATCATTCTCTGCCAAGACTACAATAGGGTCCGCAAAGGCTTGGGAGGCCAAAATGGGTCAATCCTTGGGAGCAGCATACTTTCTATCTATGGACTTAGCCACAGAAGGTATGAGAGCAGGATTGTTCCATACCATTTGAGAAAGCGTGTCAAAGGAAGGCTGTACTGGTGGATGTCCGGGACATGAAGGTACTGGAGTCTTAAAAGCTTCCCAGGATTGATATCCGTAGTCTGGAGAGAAAGACTGGAATTCAAATTTTTCAGCAGAGACTTAAATGACAGGTTCTCGACCACAGGCTCTGCAATAGGATTAGATCCTGTTCCTTCCACGTTATCACCCAGCCTAAGGTCTGGGTCAGGCTCAATATCATCTCCTGACAGCCCAGGAGGGACTGTATGGACAGGAAAGGAGTGAAAAAATCAGAAGGAAAATAGGAAGGAAAAGGGTTCAGAGTTGAGAAGCCCTGAAGAGTGGAAGGTGTCACACCAAGTCTCGGTGCCGAAGAAGAGCATGGCGCCGACAAACCGCACGGCGCCGAGGATAGCACCAAAAGGCCGCACGGCACCGAGGATGGCGCTGAAAGGCCGCACGGTGCCGAGGGTGGCGCCGACAATCCCAACGGCACTGAGGACGGCACCGACAGATGCATCGACGCCGAGGACAGTGCCAAGCGACCCATCAAAGCCGACGGTGCCAAAACCAATGCAGGGCTCCGAAAACTAAGGTTTGAGGAGAAAGAAAGAAGAGTACCAGGAAATAGAGGCATTGGTGTGGCCCCCTGCACCGCAGCCATGTGAGGGAAAAATACCCGCGCAGAGTCGACAGCACTACAAGACGCTATGCCGACTAGGGAGGCCGAACCGCCCTACCCAATCCCCCAAAGGGTCCGAGGGTCCCTGAGTGACCGGACCACACCGCTGGACCAACCTCCGAACCCACTGCTCCATCAGAGCAGCCCACTGATGAAACTGCTCATCTGAAGCCGTACCAGAAGGCGGGGAAGGGCTCCGATGTCGAAGAGGTTGGTGACTGGAAACAGAAATTGGCGACTCCGGGGGAGGAGACCGGCAACTGACCCCAATGACCGACTGTCAATGTGGAAACAGAGGGCAACCTCGAGTGATGCCTTCTCTTTTTTGACCTGTGGGTCAAGAAGAGCTCGAGCCTAACGGTGCCGAGAATAATGTACCGCTTTTTATGCTTCGCGGGCTGCCCCTCCCCCCCGGGCATTGGACAGTCCATTGTTGGACCCCCCCTCCGGAGAGGGCAGCGGACCGGACCCAGCCTGGCTGACTGAACAGCTTTCATATGAAGTCTCCCTACCATCACCTGACCCGCTCATGGTCGACTCCGTCAATGTAGGCTGAGACTTTTTTCTTGTAATAAGAATAAATTATAGTAAGCGGTACTTATTCGAGAAATACTACAAAATAATAAACTGAAAACTATGCTGCCAGTTTGAAGTTTGACTCATGAGCGAGTGGCGTCGTCACTGTAAGCGCCAATGAGGAAAAAAGAAGACTGAGGCAGTTGGAGGGTCGACGCTGAGATAGTCATTGCCGCATGAGCTGAGGCTTGCGGCGCCGCTCCTCGTGGCTCCATCTCTGGCACCGACTCTCTTGCAAAAAGTTTGCTCCCGCTGGGTCCTAGCGCCTCCGGCATAGATCCCATCAGTGTGAATGAGTGGTGGAGACTTTATGTCCAGGAAGATCTTGTTGCCATATTGGTCCTTGTAACACAAGAGCCACACAAACAGATGATTTGATTACACAGAATCCTTCGTCAGAAAACACTGGCAGTTTTTTTGGAAGAACATACTTTCTCAAAACCCAGATCATACATAAAAAAAAAACAACAACAGATGAACAACATGTGAAGATTACGTACCTACCGTAATTCTTGATCTTTCTGTGTATCTTCACCATTAATCAATGGTGGGTTCTGGCTGGAGGAACAGGACCCCACAGAAGCATTTTTTTTCCTCGGTGGAGGAGCTGATGTAGGCTTGGCGCTGCACTCGGAGCCAACGTGTGACATGACGCTCGAGGAATGGCCAGTAAACGATGCAGACTTCTCCCTCACCTCAGATCTCTGAAGTCGGAGAGTGACAGGAAAAAGGGGATAGGGGAAAAAGAAGAGGGAGGGCAAGAGAGCCCAAGTGATAGCTAAAGAGGAAAGGATATAAACGGGAAGCGATATAAAGCCGAAGATCGAGGACAGAACAACCCTAGGGGTCTGGAACATAGGGCCCCATCCTTTGGGCATGTGAGCATAGACAAAGAGACAGGAGAGAAAGAGAAGAAGGAAAAGAAAGGGAAGGAGAGGAACCCCCGCTGACTCTGAGGTGGCCAATGAGAGAAGGAGCACTCAGAGGGTTCCCTTCAAGGAGATACGCCTTCTGGGATATTTAAACATCTCCAGAAAAGGAGAACTTTACTTCAAGGAAGGGAGGCAGAGCTGAATTGAGCAGATAAAGCTATCTGCCCAGGACTTCCCTCTTCTGATCTAAAGACCGAGGAGTTTGGGGGGGGGGTCTCCAACTCCTGTTTCCAATCTGTAAGGGCAGGAGTGCTGCCGTAGGGTAGAGTCCATCCTATTCCTTCGTGAGGGAGCTCCCAGAGGGACTCCCCATCCCCTACACTGGGAAAGAGGAAGGAAAAGGAGTGATAAATGCTGAGAACCAGCTACCACCGAAGGTAGTGGTAAGGAAAAACCCAGAGAAGAGGGGGATCACGGGAGCCATCCGAACCCCATAACCCAGGTGAAGACCTCTTCACCCCCCAAACCAGAGGGGAGGGAACCCCAGATCCTGGCAGATCCAGGACTCCAAGTGGAGACCCCACATGGGCCCCAGGAAGAAAGCCTCAGGAAGCCCCCTCAAAAGGAGCAGCCCCGCCTGCCCCCCTCCACACAGGAAGGTATCCTCCCTCAAGGAGCATGGCAACCTGAGGTACCAGATGGACAGTCTCACCACACCCTAAATGGAGAGAAGGCAGGGCAGGAGGCACAGCCCAGAGTCTGAGGCCAAAGAGGGGAAGGTGGGTGGAATTTAGTGATGAATGGTGAAGATACACAGAAAGATCAAGAATTACAGTAAGTACGTAATTTTCATATCTTATCTGTGTCAGTCTTCACCATTCATCACTGGTGGGTGATTACCAAGCCTTCTGAAGGGGACCTGGTACATCCCTAAGGGAAAGACTTCCCTCAGCCACCAGTGGGGGAGACACAGGAGGAGAAGACCCTCACAAGCCAAGTTGGCCTGGGCTGGTCAGGGTCTCCCTCTGCCTGGGAGATAGAAGTCACCCCTGAAGCACCTCACTCTTTGGGAAAAAAGGTGGGTCCCCTGGAAAAAGGAGGCAATCACCCTAGCTGGGCCATGGGTGATAACCGGGAAAGGCAAAGCCATGCCATCCACCCAACACAGACTGCTGTCCCTGCTAGCCTGGACACCACCTCACTGGCGTCATACGATGCCCTTGCTTGGTGCCTTGCAAGCTCTAGAGCACGTGCAGAGCGGGCAATGGCTTGCCTGGTTGCCTCCGTATCAGGCATAGATGCTATGACTTGTCCCAGCACGGACCAAAAATGCCTGTTATATACAGCAAGATGGGCCTGATGTGCTGCAATAAAAAGAAAGCAGCACGCCAAGGAGAAAATTCTCCTCCCCCAGCAGTCGAACTCCGCAAAGTCCGCATCTCGGAGTCGGTCATGCGTTGGGCTTCTATGACTGGAGGGAGCATGCAGGAGCATTATGCCCGAAGAGGGGTTAGGTAGGGCTCTGAGAGACCCCTGGGGTGTGCAATACCTGCGCCAGTAGTCCATCGGGGCTGGGGAGGGGACTGATGGACGCTGCCAGATGCGGTACAATATCTCCTGAAAGGGGGAGTGCCAGGCAGGCACCACTCGCTGAGAAAAGCAAGCGCTGCCCGCTCAGGAATGCGTCTTGCTAATCTTGAAAATATTTTATTTATTGAAATGTTTCGCCAGAAAGGCACACTGAGCAACAAGTTGCTCATCTCCCGGTGCAGCCTGCGGGGGTAGGGAACAATGGGATAGAATACAGAGAAATGTTACAATGTTAGAATATAGTTTGCTTACTTGCATACAATGAGAGCAGGAGGGATTACAGGTGAATAACACTGGTTAACAATGCAGCAGTTAAGTATAGTAGATATGAAGACACATATAGCAAATTGGCAACAGTTGCTGACAGTTGGTAACACTGGAACACATAATAACTTGGCAACAGTATGTAGCACTAGATGGTAAGGTGACCCAACAGTAGTTGTTAGCCATAGTGTGACACAGATATTCAAGATTTACAGTGACTGGAGTAAAGAGAGGAAGAATGGAAGGAGGGAACGAAAAATTGCAGAGGGTAGAATGGAAGAAGGGAAAGGAAATTTATGGAGAGACGAAGACAGAACACGATTTTCGAGGCAAACAGAGATGACATGGTGGACTAAAGTGCATATAAAAGGGGTACAGGTGTAGGTTATAAGTGCTTAATTTAGTGTAGGGGTAGTCCAGTGTTAGGCTATGTTAACCGGAAGGGGGGTAGGAGGAGAGGACAGGTAGAGTGTGGTAGGGTAATGAGAGAGAGAGAGGTATTGTAGGTGGGGGGTATCCAAGGGGGAAGGGGGGAGTTGAATTCAACAGTGTCCTGTTATCCCTATGTGGGCAGGGCGATGGACAGCCCTACAGATAGGACACTGGCTATAGGCGATGAGAGCTATTTGTATAGTGATGCAAGACAGGGGGGTGCTGGGGGAGTGATGTTGCGGGAGGGGGTAGCAGAGGTCAACTATAGTGGTGGGGTAGTACCCCATCAGTATGCTGGGTGACCCTGCCTGCACAAGGCAGTGATCTAGCAGTGACTGAGGGGGTGCTGTAGAAGGCAAAATAGGGGGAAGGGGGTACAGTTGTTGCCCACTGTGCACTGTGGATCCTGCCTACACAAGGCAGTGATCAAGCTCACAGGAGGGAGCTAGATTAAGGGTAGAGAAAGAAGGGGGAGGAACACTTTAGGAGGAGGGAGAGTAGGGGACAAGGAGGAGCACGATCAGAGGGAAAAAGGAGTGGTGGGGAGTAGGCATATGGTAATATGGGCTTAGGGGAGATGGTGGGGGGAATAGGGAGGGTCATGGCAGGCAGAGGAAGGGACAAGGAAGTTCTTGAGGGCAGAGTTAATGGAGTAGCAAGAGGATGAGTGGCAAATTTGAGGGAGACGTGAACTCAAGATTTTTGGGAGGCGATAAGGAAATATGGAGCTCGTCGACCAGCCTTGAAAGGAAACGCTGACAGGAGGTCTGGTCAGCATCCGAGGACAGGTGGACGGAGGGATCCTCTTCCTCGGGTGAGGAAGGTGAGGAAGCCGACAAGTCCAAGGAGTCAGAGTCCAGTTGCTGCAGGGGTGAATGGTGAAAAACCTGTTCATCCATGGCTCTGATAACATATACTGGGAAATCAGCAGCCATGGCTCTGATAACATATACTGGGAAATCAGCAGCCATGGCTCTGATAACATATACTGGGAAATCAGCAGCCATGGCTCTGATAACATATACTGGGAAATCAGCAGCCATAGCTCTGAACTGCTCCCAAGTCAGAGGCCCCGTAGGACCAGAGTGGCCCGGGAGAAGAGGTGGGGAAGGCAGTGGTAAAGGGGCCGAATTCCTCTGGGAAAGAGGACACCATCTGCCTGGGCTAAGGGCTAAGGGACCATGCAGGAGATCCAGCACCTCGGAAGGATCTGCCAGTTGGAACAATCACTGCCCATTCAACCATGCTGAAACGGTCCCTGTGAGGCAACCAGGACTGCATGGGTCCAGAAGGGCAGCCCCTAGCCTCGTGCAACAAGAGTCACCCCCCCAGACACCTCAGAGAAGAAGATAGGCCCGGCACTGTGGCTCCTTACTGAGCCTCGGCGTGGCTGCCAGGGAGGGCCGCAGTAGCCGTAAACGTCCCCTCAATCCCTCAGACTCCAAGAGGGTCCTCTTCCTCAGAACCAATCATGGGGGCCCCACCTCACCTACCAGCCCCCAAAGGGAAGCTGGTGAGGGAGCCCCTACCCCAGCTCTAGATGTCTCAGCGGCCCCAGAAGTGGGTCCAGCCTGGACATCTGGATCAGGGACTCGCCTCCTCCTAGCTCAGTGACCTTACCGGCTCCGGAAAGCCCTCCATCACCGCCCTCAGCACTGGAAGGCTCCCTGGCACCGCAAGTGGCTTTGAGGCAGGCCAGAACCACCGGCTCTGAAGGAAGGGAAGGTTGGGTGGATCCAGAGGTGCTGGGCAGAGATGAGCCCTGATACTCCGAAGAGTCAGCAGCCAGTCCAGATCCACCTCCAATTCGTCCTCCTCCGAAGAGGAGTGAATCCAGAGGATCTCCAGAGGGGCCACCCCCCAGGGCCCTCCTACTCCCAGTGCCGCAAGTGGCATCACGAGCCAGCCAAGCACCGCCTACGGCGCTGCCCTGGTCACCGGATCCATGAACAACTCCAGGATACGGGGTGTTGCTGACAGGTGGTGCCGAGGAAACCACGGGGCCAGCCCTGGCAGGTGCAACATCAAGGAGCCTTCATTTCCAAGGAGGCGATTGCCTGGACAGTGCCTCCAGCCCAACCACTGGAAGAGTCAGGGACACCAACACACAGGGGGCCGGACCACTTTTAAAGGTTTCTTCTTGTCCCTCGGACGAGACATGATTGGATGGAAAAATAATCAAAAACACAACAAAAGGTCTCGCGCCAAAAGGACAGGTCTTACCAGTTTACTCTGAAGATAAACGGTGCTGAGAAATGCTAACGGCTCTCACAGAACTAGGCTTTGAGTATGGACTAAGCTGCGATGTCATCATTAAATTGCTTGCTCACGAGGTCACTGCTGACTGGACGGTGGAAGAAGCAGATCTGAGGTGAGGGAGAAGTCGGTGTCGTTTACTGGCCATTACTCGAGCGCCATGTTGCATGTCGGCCCCAAGTCGACAGGGGCTCCTCCCCCAAGAAAAAATAAATAAATGCTCCTGCCACTACTGATGAATGATGAAAATTGACACAGATAAGATCTGTTTTTTTTATGTATGATCTGGGTTTTGAGAAAGTATGCTCTTCCAAAAAAACTGCCAATATTTTCTGACAAATGATTCTGTGCAATCTGAAAGCTAAAAGCATCTGTGTTCTTTTGTAACAACTCTGTTGGTCCAATAAAAGGTATCAAATCATCTGTTTGTGTGGATCTTGTGGGGGAAAAGATGTGTCCTACCCCTCAACACTAAGCTAAGCAAACCAAACAGGAGATAAGACATGGGGTTGCAGTGGGAGCCGTGCATACTTACCTACTTGGCCATTAAAATCACGAAACGCCCATCTGATTTGAAAACAAGCATTTGTTGATGCCGAATGTTTGCTTGCTGATATTAGCATTGGACGTGCAGGATTTAGACAGATGCAGAATAGGAAGGCAGTAAAGTACTGAACTCACGACGACCCCACCTCCACCCTGCAGAGATGGACAGGCATTGGGGTGTGCCTCTGGGTCACTGCCCAAAATGCTCAAGGCATTTCACCTCACTCTATCCTTGTAGACACCGACAAGTGTTGAGGTGTGCCTTGGGGTGTTCAGCTTCATAGTCACCCCATTTCATAAGGACATACGCTGAATTGAGTGTAGTACAGGAGAATGGGGTGAAGTCTGGGGCCAAAGAGTCCAAGGCACACCTCAATGCCTGTCACTGGCTTCAGGGTGGGGGTGGGGGTAGAATGGAGTGAGCATTACAGTCGGTGATCCAAAGACACACCCCTGATGCCTGTCAGTCTGTACAGGGTGGGAAGTTATGGTTAGAAACCCTATCGCCCTGAGCATCTGTTGGTATTTGCACTACAAATTTTCAGCGTGGCCTTTTTGTGACCCCCACCTCATGAAAGCATTTGGGACCTCTTCTCATGAACAGTGGCAGTGTGATTTTGTTAATGTGTCCCGAACTTTGAGTTCCCACAGTGATCGTGCCATTCTGCGCCAGATGTGCGAAAACACAGATCGGGCAGGATGTGAAGAATGACAGCTGTACCATTCATAGGGAGGTGTGAAGAGATGGCAATATTGAAAATCTGTAGTGAAAATACTAAAAATGCTCAAAGTTCCGAGCATATGTGGAAAGTGCGCAACACATGCTCGTACCGCAGTCATTTAGTGGAATTATTTCACCAAATGTTCAACGTAGGCATTTTGTGACCTCTGCTCATGAACACTGTCACTATGATTTTCTTAATCTGTCTGGAACATTGATTTCCCACAGCAACTGCGCCATTGTGCGCCAGATGTGCAAATGCATATTTCGGGCAGGATATGAAAAATGACAGCTGTACTGTTCATAAGAAGGTGTGAAAAAAATGGCAATGTTTAAAATCTGGAGTGTAAATATTACAAATTTGCACAGTTACGAGGGTGCATTGAAACTGCGCAATGCATGCTTGTAACACAGTCATTTTATGGTCGTTTGTCACCAAATTTTCAACACAGACATTTTTAGGATCTCCACTCATGAACAATGTCACTGTCATTTTCTTAATCTGTCCCAAACACTGATTTCCCACGGCGACTCGCTATTCTGCACTGGAAGTGCGAAAACATATTTCCGCCAGGATGTGAAAAATGACAGCTGCACTGTTCATAAGGAGGTGTGGAAAAATGCCAATGTTGAAAATCTGGAGTGAAAATATTACAAATTAGCAAAGTTACGAGCATGCGTAGAAACTGCACAACACATACTCATAACGCAGTCATTTTTTGGAATTTTTTCACCAAATTTGCAACATAGGCTTTTTGAGAGCCCACCTCATGAGCAGTGACACTGTTGTTTCATTAACTGGTTCTGAAAGGTGATTCCATGAAGTGACCGTAAAATCACCTTTCGGGACCGAATAACGAGATGACAGTGACTGAATTCATGAGGTGGAGTCCCAAGAACCCCATGTTGAAAATTCGGTGCCACAATTCACAAAAATGGCCAAGATATGCACCAAAGTTGAAAAAAAAACATTTACCAGCATTTGTTTAGTTCACGGTCGGCTTTGAAGAGTGTAGACGTTGTTCCCGATCCGCCGAAAATAAATCACGCCAGGCTCTGGAGGTAAGTATAGAAGTGGTGTGTATGGGGGAGGTGATGCGCAGAGGGTGAGTGTGGGTTGGGGAGGGGCATGGGACTCAAGGAGGGTCATTTTCTTTTTACAGGTTTAAAAAAAAAAAGACAACGTGGGACACTTTTGCACGCTAGGGTGTGCTCCCAGTGTGCCACCTGGGTTTTTGTGTGGGGACTGGAGCTGACGGGGATTGGGCACCCCTGTTGGCCATCCAGTGTGCTGGATGGGAGGGGGAGCACATGAGCTGAGGGGAATTGGGCACCCTCTCGGCACAGACCAAATTGGGGGGGCATCATGCCGACGGGGACTGGGCTACCCCATCGGAAAATGAACTGGGATGGGGGGCATGCCGACAGGGGTATTGGGAACCCCCGAGTCGGCTTACATGGGGACTCTGAGGCGGACGGCGAGAACCGCCACCATGTTACTTGAAATGTTACATTAGGCAAGGCACCGCCCTGCAATGATGGGTCGCTCCCTCATTGCAGCGGCGAATTTGTTTCAAGTTGGTGGTACACTGGCTGAACTAGTGTCAGCAGCAGCATGCCAATGCATTGGAGAAAGCGGGCCAAGCCTCAAAAGGCAGTGGGGGCACTGGCCGCCACAATGCTGCACCTCCAAAACTCCGCTTCTCTCCTAAGCTGTCATGAAATGTTTCTTGGACATGTGTGCAAGCAAACATAAAAATAAATAACTTGGACGCCCTAATGGCTACCACAAAGAGAGAGCTCTACATAGATGGAAGGCACTGACACGTACACTCTGGGACAGGATTAACATTATTAAATTGAACGTGCTCCCAATAGTACTTTACCCAATGGGGATGCATAATATAGTTCTAACCAAACAATGGCTCACACAGTCCCAAAGGATCACTGTAGAGGTTTTGTGGCAGAGGAAAATAGCATGGAGCACATACTTTAAGCTTACAAACCCCAAAATGGCAGGGGCCTTAGACTTCCAATTTTTTTTCTATCCCATATGGCTGTGCACAGGAGCAAATGCCTTCTGTGGGGTAAACAAGACTGGGGTACCTGAAAACTCATATGAATCACAATGGTAGCAAACAGAGAGGAAGTTGTGCAAAACAGTGGTGTACAGATTCGAAGCCTGCTTTATATCAAACCTGCTAAACTCCATAAAAGGCTGAAATAAACGTAGATATACTGGTCTTTTAAGAGCCCAGCTGCAAATATCTACATATGTGGGACTCAATTTAACCAAAGACATAACTCAACCTATGTTAAATAATCCCAACTTTAAAATAGCAAATAAAGCTATTTCTGAGGCATTTTGATCTGAGGCACAGATACCCACGGTAGTACACATCACAGCAGGGGGTAGACCAACAGATTTTGCCACCTTCAGAATAGGCACAAAGCACAAAGAACGCGGTGCTTCAAATTTCAGTAGTTGACTCATACTTCACAGCACACATGGGCCACACTCCACAGGTAAGCGCAGGTGGTGAAATCTTAGATAAATTGCTATTAGCTGCATTTCCACTGCATGCTGTATCTATGCTATATAAAACATTGCAAACGTTGGACCCTAGGGGGTTAAATTGGGTTTGCCCATATTGGCAAGGAGCACTGCAGTTGGACTGGAGCCCGGAACAGAGAAAAAAATCTGGAATGACCTATATAAATTCATTAAACAAGATAAGAACAGACTTACACAATTTAAGATCTTACAAACTATGCACTTTTCACCTATGAAATTACACCGGATAGGTCATTTGGGATCCTCCAACTGTTCGAGATGTGAGAAGAAAGATCCCTCAAACATATGTTGTGAAAAGGCAAAACCCCTGTGGGAAGAGACACAATTGTAGCATGGAACCTCAGCTGGAAGAAGCTTTTACCACAGACAAATGCCTGATAGGGGAGTATCAGGGAACAGTACTAGGGCCAAGAAGTAAGCAGTAATACTTCACTGGGTGGGCGGTATTAGGCTATACTGGACCACACAGGGGGCATAAAGAGGCCCGACACCCCAGGGGGAGGGCCTTATAGCTCCTGAAAGGTCCAGTATAGCCCACACCACCAACCCTGGAGGGTATTATTGTGCTTAGAAAATGGGCTGTGACATTTTTATACAGGATTAGAAAATAATAATAATAAAAAAAAAAAAAGAATAAATACATTTTAAGTAATTTTTTGGTCAAGTAGTCCTTCTGTTGGTGTCCCTGGCAGAAACGCTTCTTTTTTTTGTCTCAGTGGTAGCTACCAACAGTTACCTTAGCTTTTTGTCTTCAACCACCCATCCATTTTCCAGGAAAAAGGGCCCTCTGCCCCCAGTCTGTTATTACCCCCATGTTCTGTTTTACTTATGGACTTTGCCCCCCCCCCCACACTCCACTGCCATGTAATGGCATTCTTCTATACGGCACAGTCAAATAGGACTGTACGGTTATCAGGCAGGACATCTGCGTGTGGTGGCAAATTAAATACGAAACTTACAGAAGGAGCATGTGAAATGCTTTTTTTTTTTTAACTATTGCAGCTTCTTTGTTGGAAAATAGTTGGGGGGAGCAGGAATAGTGCGAGACAAGCGCTGCAAAGCACGGCCACTTCTATGTTGGCAGTTCCATTTTAGAGAAAACACATTTCTGTGTTTTTTACTTCTGTGACATGATTTTAGGAAGTAGCAGGGCATGTTAGGAACTGGTGACAGTGTTAGGTGACTGGGCAGGGAGACCATTAAAAGAAAAAGGCTGCCAGGTTAGGTTTTAAGGCGGGACCCAGTGATACCCCTTGTAGTATGGCTCTTACTATGGCACTTGTTTTTCACTGGGAATTTTTGAAAAATAAATGTGTGCCTGTGGGTTTCTTTCCGTGCATTGTTGAAAAATATATGTATGCCTGGACGGGGCTCACAGCCAATCAGCATGCAGTATTTTCAAGCCTATTTTCAAAAGAGGGTATATAGCCACGATAGCTGCCACCACTAAAATGACTATATTAAGGCACCTGGATGGATGACACCAGCCCCTCCAGAGCTGAATGGCACAATTAAGTCCTTGAGGCTCTGAATGCACAGAAACAAGTTGCCAGTGTTAACAGGCATAAATTATATAGGAAGAGGTGGGAAACACTTTATTCCCTACTATTGATAATGTGACCCATTGTAAATGTACTAATGAGGCTGTACTACCTCCAGAACTATTTGAGGAACCACCAACCTGTACGAATGGAATATGTATTGTGACTACATGCAATATGGAACTGTACTCGGGGGTTGGGATGAGGAGGAATGCTGTCTTGTATGTCACTAGTGTCTGTAATATTTTTGTGTGGTGTGTTGTGTAAAACTGAAAATTTTTCAATAAAGTAACAATAAAAAAAAAAAATGTTGGGCCCGGCCCAATGATGCCAGTAAAGAGTGCCCCAATTCAGCTGGCCTGGTGGCACTGAGGTGCTGGATGTCTTACCTCGTGCCGGTGACCCGGGTTTGGGAGTGACCTCGGGCCGTTGGGGTGCCGGCATGGGGCGGGAGCAGGATCGAGCAGCCAACTGCAGCTCTCCTCTCCCAGGGTGGTTGTCCACCCCCCCCGTAGTCCCACTCCCATTGGGGGGAGGCCCAATGGGAAGCGTAGGCGGAAGTAGGTGGCAGCAACTGCCCGGAGTGGGGCAGAAAGGGCAGAGCCGGTACCCGGCGACCGTGTGCGCCTCCACGCCCACGTGTCTCTGCCAGGGTCCCAGGTCAGGGGAAAAAGCTGCAAAAACTACATATAGAGAGAGCCGCAATTCTACGTGGGAGACTGTCATCGAGGCACAGGTCAGGAAGCATAGAGAAAACCCAGAAGCAGTTGTAAAATTCCACAAAACTGTTTATTTTTAGTTGCAGTAACATAAAATAAACTTGTTCAGAATAACTATATACAGAAGCAAAATAAAATCACTTGTTAAAAATCTCACTTGCAGCTCAGCTTAGCTGTTTTTATAACTCTTTTCAACCCCCATCCTTTACAAGGATCCTAACCTTTGTAAATTTCAGGAGCTGCTAGAACATTGAGAACTTCCTGAGGTCCCCACAGCAACTGCAAAAGGCTCAGGTATTTGCACCCTAGTAACCTGTAGCTTTTTACAGTTATCTCAAATTATAAATATATACATTTCTACAGTAACACAATTTTCTAAACAAAAGTGATCCCAATATCAGCTACTTTTCCATACATTGATTCTCATATATTTTATATTAGCAGATATGGATATGCACGGAAGAAAGCCAGCAAGAGAAAGCAGAGACAGTGAGAGGCAAAGGATTGCGAGACTGTTCGGGTTGATCAAGTCCAAAGTCTCATAGGAAAATTTGATGTGCAACCAGACAGAAGAGACAGAAAAGGAAAGAATACAGAGCCTTGCATTTATACACTTTATCCAAAACAAATGGGACAGGGTCCTATTCTACCATGTCACAGAGACCTGATTCCCTGTCTTGTGGTGGTGGGGTCTGGACAGCGCTGTGGAGGCAGTACTGTCAAATACCAGAGGAGAGGGTTACAGTATCCTTGGTGCATCAGTGTCTTCTATACTGGGTTTGGGGCCATTCTGTGTGACTGTGTAACACCCTGCCCCCCAAGTCCAGTGTGATGAGGCACTCCTGTTGATTGTAAAGGGGAGCACTAAAGAGGGAGAAACACCTGGCTGTGCCAACTAAGTTGGAGAGTGTGCCCCCCCCATGTCACACCTATCCTGATCTCCCATATCTGAAAGCAGCGAACATGTGTCCTGCCAGGGACTGAAGGCAATGCGCTGCAGGGTCCACCATGAGGGGAAGTGTGTGGCTCTCTGTGTGGAATGCCTCTCCTGATGGCCTGGAACATGGAACTTGGAGGTGTGAACCCATGAGGTGGCCAGACAGAGACACCACCCAACTGAAATTAGAGAAGGAGGAGGTAGGTGGACTGGTGGCAAGGTGGGCATAAATAGCAAATACAAAAAAAATGGGGGTCCTCCTGTATCAAATCTTTGGCAATGGCTTTTTTTTTTTTTTGCTCCTCCCCGGCTCTCTGGCTGGCCACTCCTTTGTGCCTCAGTGCCCTGCCCTGACACCAGCACCATCACCACCACCCCACATCACAGCCCCCAAGGTAACCTGGTGTAACCCTTCACCAGATGGGTCCCCCCTCCTCCTCCGAGGGAGGAGCCGGTGGGGGCTGGCTACGCACTCAGTTTTGGCTTGGGTGCTGCTGAGGTGGTATTGGGCTGTACCAGGGCTTCTGTGGCAGTGGGGTCTGGTGACTGTCATCCAGCTGACCAGGGAGCAATTTTTCCCATTTTTCTCCCCGGGGGCGTGACGTGCCACTAACGTCAAGGTATATGCCGACGTTTGCCACGCCCCCCCTCAGTCAGCGGGACCTGATGCATTGCTGTTCCCTCAGCCTCTGCCAGGAGTCAGCAAGCGCCAGGTCATATCCCCACCCTCTCCCCCAGAAGAAGGTGAGCAGTCATCAGACACCCAAGCCTTCTCCCCCTGGCTGGCCCTCCGGCACCCTGGGTCCATTTCCAAACCCAGGTCACTGGCCTTGCAAGCAGAAATCCAACTGCTGTGCCGACAGGCCAGCGGCAATGGCTTTTTGATTACAGCCTGAGGTTGAGTGCATTCCATTAGGTGGTTCCAAATACAAACTTGTACTGTATGTGGACAATGTCCTTCCATCCCTAATAAACCCTGAAGTATCCATACTAACAGCATGGGCTGTTCTTGATCTCTATGCCCCCTTAGCTAGATTCTCTTTGAATATTCTTAAAGCTGAAGTCCTGCTTCTGAATTAGTTTCCTTCGACAACCCTTACACACGAATTACCCTTGAAATGGAGTGGTACCAAATTTAAATATTTAGGCATTCAAATACCAAACGTAGGCAACTTGGAAATATTTAACTATGAACCCCTTACATTAACTCTTTTTCTTATTTTTTATTGCATTTCATAGCAAATACAGACCATACATGCATACAAGAAATGGCACTTCGCATCTCATATTTACTTACTCTAGTCATTAATACAGGATATTAGGTTATTTAAAATTCATCGACATGAGGGGTAGATCTAAATGAAACATGCTAAAATTAGTGTACCCTTTTGTGGTCAGGTTGCAGCAAATCCTCTTTAGAGTGTAACCCCCCCCACAAATGGGGGTTCCCAGAAAGTTTTCCTCGAACTTGCCTAAATGCTCACTGCCAGGCTGGTGTCCTGCGTTTTAGCAGTTTAAATGTGATTGCCAGAGAGTGCCTGTATATCCTCTGTGTACTGTCTCTTTAAGAGCTGCCTGGATTGCAGTCATAAGTATTCTGAGAGGGAGCTCTGGTGAAAGATATAACTATTTGCTGAAAATCATTTAGAGTGATAATGATACTGTAGTTTGTCTAATCCGCCTTCTTTGCAGCAAGGACTGTTTTGTTTATCTCCACTATCTTGGTCCTGGACTCCCGAATTGGACCAATCAGTACTGGTGGGACCTAAACTGGAGCTGTCTGGAGTCAAAATCTGTAGGAATTGTAGTTTTGAGCTTTTGGCGCCTATTTGCACCTGAAGGGGGAGCCTTTGTTGTGACTGACAGACAGATCAGCCAACCGAACCTTTTGGATTCTGGGGAAAGTACCAGGTTTGCTGGCAGTTGAGTCAGGTCTAAATTGGTAGCTGAAGAAGCAACAGCTTGAGAAAGTCAAGCAGCCGTCTGAGTAGTTTCGTGCGGGAGAACTGTGGAAAGGCATGAGTGTCTGCCTGCTGCCCCTGAGAGGGAGAGAAGAGAAGTATTTCGGACTAAATCCAAGTTTGTGAGAACGAAGTAAGCCACTGATTTTTTACCAGATTCATACCTGAAGAAGACCGAAGATTTTGCTGAATGCGATCGCCCTGTCAGGATTTCCAGCTGCTTTTGAATCCCCGGTTTGTGCAGAGACTTTGTGATCGTGACCGGAGAGTGGTTTGCCTGGTACGGTAGAATTTCCTTACATGTAAATGTGCTGTGAGTTGTTAGTGGGTCGTGATTTGGTTCCCCGCTGTGTGAACTCTGTTCTGCTTGCTGGAAGCTGTATCCAGCCCAAAACGGACTGTATCCAAATTTGTTTCCATTCGGCCTGGGCCTTGCCACACTGGCCCAGCCAGACTACCCGCTGCACAGAGAAAGCCATCGACGAGAGACCTGCCTGAGGATCAGCCCCCTGCTCCACGCTTGAACAGGAACAACGCCTCGGCGAATCGTGTGGGCCCTGCTTCTCCTGGCACTCCAGATCAACCACCTGCAGTCTCAATTTTCGTCCAGCCTGTGTCCAGTCTTGGGTATTGTGAATAATCATCAGGGTAGCTCCCTGCAACAACAGCCTAATCTAAAAGTGTGTCATCTGACTGTCGTCTTGTTTTCTTTTCACGAACTGAGCCCTCCAGCTCCAGATTACAATTAGTGTGTGTGGTGCATGTTGTTTTCTTCCATCACAGGGCCCCAACCAGATGCAACGTTCCTGGCTAGCCCACCATTCTCCATCTGGGTACCCAGAGTATGTGACTGTTTATGGACCCTGACGTGCATGCATAACTTTGACTGATACAGCCTTTACGCAAATTAACCTGATTACACCCCTCCCTTGTTCAACTCCCTTAAATAAATCAGATCCAACTCTTTTTTGCATTTACCCTGACTGTGATTCCAGTTTGTGCAAGAGTACTGTACTGCTGTTAATTGCTGTGCATAACCTTGTTTTACAGGGGGTTCCCAGGGCTGCGATACAGAAAGCCCTAGTGGTAAGTGCAAACAGTGTGGGTACTTGTGTGGTGTATCAGGGGTATTGTGAAAGTGATTATTGTGTATTGTTCCGGCCACTAGTAAGGAAAGGGGGGGGGGTTACAGTGTCCTGGAGGGTTGTGGCCCAAAATTAGCTTGACCTCTACCAACCCTGACCTCTGGGTGGAGGCACCCGTTTCAGAACTCAGGCCCCTTAATCTACTACGTAGCTAAGCAGGCAGGGGTAGTAGCCCTTGGGATAGCGCCACCTAGGGGTTACATTTTGGAGGTTCAATGCTGGGATTTTGTGCCTTCTAGTGGCCAAAAATTATGAATTATTGTTAAAGATTAATGGCTACCCCAGTAGAAATGTCTGTACACCAGTTGGTAGGGTGGTGTACTGGGCAGGAGATTGACCCCCACAATGCTCTACTTATACTGGATATTCCCCTGCGTACCAGTAAAGACGCTGTAGAGGGAGCACTCTCCAAAGTTGAATGTTTAAAAAACCCTGTAGTGGTGGGTCCACAGGCTGATTTGATTGCCCAAAGTTTCATAGCATTGGTAGTGTAGTGACCTCGTGGACAGCTCTAAAGTGCCACAGACTATTGCCCCAGAAGAGATTCCAGCAGCCAGGAGAGTGATAACAAAAGACAGTAAAGACCCCGGGGAGGATGAGCTCCCACCATTATCTGAGACTTTTGAGGAGAAATTTGCTTAGTTGTTGCTGGAGGAAGGGAACATCGTAGAGGACTTTAAGAAACTATTCCTGCCACCTGGTGGTGTTCCTTCCCCAACACCCCCTCCCACTTCAGCACCTGTTACTGCCCTGCCTTCTGTGCCCATGCCAATGCTGGCTCCTATATCTGTACCTGCCATTGGTCACAACTCCTACCGAAGGATGAGAATCTTCTCGGGCACCTCCCCACCCCCCAGGGGGAGGATGACTGGGAGACCTGGATAGACTATGTTGCCTCTCTAGTACTTGAATGGCAATGCTCAGAAGCGGAGAAATGAAAGAGGTTGAGTGAGAGCCTCTGAGGTCCTGCCCTGGCTACCATCCAGGCCAAAAACCCCGAAGCAACTGCACAGGACTAACTTGATGCATTGGAGAATGTGTATGGGAGCCCGTATTCAGATGAGGATCTGTGGTGGAGAGTAAGAAACACTCAGCAGTACCCAGGGGAGCCATTGTCTGTGTATGTACCTCGGTTTGAAAAGCTGATACAAGAGTGCCTCAGAAAGGGTAATTTGCTGTCAAATGAAATAGATCGAACTAGGCTGGACCAGGTCCTTAAGTCTACTCCGTTTTCAGAATTGTTACTGCTTCAGTTGCACCTTGCCACCCGACTGGAATTGCCCCCTCCTATGACGAGCTAATGAAAGAAATTTGGGGGGCTTAGCAAAGGCGACCCCATGAAGGAATTGCACCCATATCTGCTGCTACTGTGCAAGTGACCGAGAATGATCAGCCAAGTAAGGCTCAGGGGCAAAAGTTGGCACTTAACGAGCACTCTGAGAATGCAAAGGACTTCCCACCCTGGACCAAGCACTGGAAAGACAAGCTACTACAGGAAGTCCGAGAGTTGAAGACAGGTGCCTCTGCAAGGGTTTCCCCCAAGGAATAAGATTCTGGTCCCTTTCAGGACGTGACTGCCATGGGTGTGGGAGTGCACCCTCAGGCCTCCACTACCAAGGGTGGCTCCAAGGCTGAGATCACTGGATTGACTGCTACTCTAAAGGAACTGTTAAGACACTTTGCACCACTCTCACTGCTGCAAGCAGATACTAGACCCCAATCTCTTACTACTGCTTCAGTTCCTCATATGATGTTCTCTCCCAGGATGACCCAGGAGTCTATCATTTGTCACAACTGTGGAAAGGATGGCCATATGAAAAGAGAATGCCAGTCTCAGAAGGACTTAGAAAAAGTAGCAAACAGACTCCAAGGGGAGCTCCAAAAAGCAAATCAATGGCCAAGGGGTGTCCGAAATGGTCACAGTGAGGGTTCGAGAAACCCTAACTCAAATTTCTTTGTGGCTAAATCATGTCCAGGCCTCTGCTACTGCCTCTCCAGACTGGTCCAAAATAGTGGGCCCTTCAATGGAGACTACGGTGACTGTGAATGGTATTCATACTCGGGCTGTGCTTGACAGTGGGTCGCAAGTGACCACTGTATTCCACAACTGGTATAACAAGTACTTATCTGATGTGCCTTTGCAATCCCTGGAAGGCCTACATGTGTGGGGCCTGAGCGACAAGTCTTATCCCTACCTAGGGTATGTCTGCCTCTGGTTGTCTTTTCCTGCAACTGTAACTGGTGTAGAGGAGCGAATAGAGACATTGGCCCTAGTGTGTCTTCCCACCAAACTATATGATGGAGTCCCCCTGTTAATTGGGACAAACGCCCATATGTTTGGGAGACTGGCGCAACTCTGTCACGAGAAACAAGGGCGACGGACTGGGAGGGCCCTGAGAAGTCTGGCTCTGATCAAGAGGGCCTATGATTTGCAACAGAAACCTGAGGAAGTAGACCAGGATGAACTGGTGGGGATTGTGTGGAAGAAGGATCCCGGTTCAATGGTACTGGCCCCTAATGCCCAGTGTACCATTCTAGGGGAAGTCCACCTCTGGAAAGACGTCAAGAACAAAATACTGATGTTGGATGCGCCACGCAATGGAAAATTGCCATAAGGATTATTGGTCAAGCCCAGCATCCTGCCTGCTCGTGCCCATACCTATGCACGACGAGTGATGGTCCAGATTCACAATGTGTCAGATCGGGAGATCTGGGTGAACAGAGGGTGCACCCTAGCTACGGAACACTGCAGTATTGCCCAGCAACAAGCATCCTGGTGAGAAGGAGAGAGTGACCCCAGACTTGTTTGACTTTGGTGACTCCCTGTTGCCAGCTGAATGGAAGGCTAGAATTAGCAAGAGACTTGCCCACAGAGACCAAGTGTTTTCATTGAAGGAATGGGATGTGTCCAGAGTGCGGTGCATCACATACTCCTGTACGGTGAACGGCCATTTCGAGAGAGGTCTCGACGCCTAGCTCCAGCAGACATAGATGATGTGAGAAGACACCTGCAGGAAATACTCGCTGCTGGTGTGATATAAGAATCCAGGAGCCCATACGCCTCTCCCATTGTGGTTGTGCATAAGAAGAATGGGTCTGTGAGGATGTGTGTCGATTATCGAACCCTGAACCGGTGGACCATCCCAGACCAATACACAATGCCTCATATACAAGATGCCCTGAATTGCTTGAATGGGAGCAAATGGTTCAAACAACATGAAGTCTTGCTGTATTCTGACAATATGCAGTTAGCCCCAGCACTTGAACTGCTTTGGAGATGAAAGAGTTAACTCTATGCTAAGAGCATAGAATGTTGAGCTTGTGCTCGGTTCAGACCTCTGTCTGCTGCACTTTCAAGTGTAACCGTCAGATTCTTTACACCACCAAACTGAACAGTCGCTCCGGAGTTTCTCCTGTCGCTTTTGGTTTGCGTTAGTGAAAATCGTCTGTTTATTCTGAAAATGTTATACTTTTTCCTCGGTTTAGATCCCTGTCTGTGGTACTGTAAGTAGTAGAGGTAGTGGACTGTGGTAAATTCTGTGGAAACTGTAAAACGTAAAATTGTTATGGTCGGTTCGGCTAAACCGATCACTCTTTGGATTTCTGTGGTGATTCCGGTGCTTATCAGTTCCAAAAAAAACGTGTTTTAAAATTTTTTTCAAATACCCGTGACACGATTAGGAACCGATAAGTCTGTCTTACCTGGCCTGAAGCCGTGTAAAGGGGTAAGTTTTTCTGTTTACTGTGACCATGCCTGAGAAACCCAAAAGAAAAAACAGGCCCACTGGGTTTCAGTACTGTAGTGTGTGTGGGGAGGACTTTGCTAAGGCTGACCCCCACACCACCTCTGTTTATTGTTTGGGGTTTGACCACCTCGATTCAGACTGCCAAACATGCAAACATTTCCCTAAGGCCACCCTAGAAAAAAGGTTGGGTAGGCTTAGGGAGAAAGAGGCCGAGAAGTCCGCTGATCCGGATGGCCAGCCCAGTTTGGTTCCGACCGAACCTGAGGAAGTGCCCTCTGACCAGGGCAAGACTTCCTCTGGCAAGAGGAGAGCCGACCCTGAGGGGTTAGTTCCTGCAAAAAAGAAGAAGAAGGAAAAGTCGTCCGGTTCGGATTCAGATCCCCACCATCCAACTGCCGAAGAAATTGCCAGGGCGCTTGGTATTGTGGAATCACTTCATTCGGTTCCAACCGATCCGGCACCTCTCGGTAGGCGCTCGGTTCAGTCGGTTCCCTCGGTTTCCGATTATTCTTTGAAAGAATATTATGAGCTGGAATGGGAGGGCGAAGAAAAGTCTGATGATGATGAGGATGAGGATGGTGGGGAAGGTCTGGATGAACCCATTGAACCGGACATCTCCCCAGACAGACCGTCAGGAGTTTCTCCTCCCAGGCTTTCTGAGTCTCCTTCCCACTTTATGTTTTACAGAAAAGTGGCTGATACCCTTCAGCTCCCTCTGGATGAAGCTGTTGAGGAGCAGGAGGAGCCTGATTTTGTAGAAATGATGGACATCCCAGAGTCCAAAAGACTGCCTATTCCTCTATACAAATATTTTGGGAAACAGACTCACAAGCTTCTGAAAACTCCAAATTCATTGCCTCCAGTGGACAAACGAACGGACAGGAGGTACATGCTGTCAGGCTCAGCTATGGAGTTCCTGTACCAGCGTTGTAGCCATGTTGGGGTAGTGAAGGCTGTAGCCTGTGACAAGGCGAGCATACCCTTGGCTTCACACCCCCCCGGATAAGGACTCCAGGAAGATAGATGCCATGGCTAAGAAGCAGTACTTGGCATCTTCTCTGGGACTCAGACAGGCTAATTACATGGCCTATGCAGCTAGATACCAAAGGACCAGGTGGGAGTCTGTTTTGGATCTGACTAAGCAGGCGTCCCCCCAGCTAGCCAAGGATCTGGAAGAGGTGGCTACTGATGGGATGGACGCATCTAAGGTTCAGTTTCATGCTGCTGTGGACTCGAATGATGTTTCATCACGAGTCACGGCTACATCTGTGGCTCTTCGGAGGATGGTTTGGCCCAGATGTACTAGCCTCTCGCAGGATACCCAGGCTAAGGCCATGGATTTCCCTGTTGAAGGTAATTCTCTGTTCAAGTTTATTTGCAGGAAAAACTCCATTGAGCAAGCTCATTCACAAGGAGGTCCTGGGTCATTTACATAGACATATGGACATAACATACAAGGTATCATTGTCAATCGAGATAAAGGCACGTACAAAGTTCATAAATCACAATTCATGACGTGACACAGCCAGGTAAGGCAGGGTTCTGGCAGTAAAGTCTGATGCTGTATCAGCAAATGTTGTATACATAATAAGATAAGTGCATTATAGGAGAAAGTTAATGTGCAGAGACAGCAAGGAGAATTTAAGAAAGAAGGTAGGGAGAAATAGTGAAAGTAAAAGATGAGGCTAGGGGCTAGCAAAGCAGAGTGCAGAAAGGTGTGATAAGGAGATCTAGAGGCGAAGGGCAGTGAAAGCAGGTCATGGGAATCAAATCTATAGCTGTTAAACTTAGTCTTATATTTCCTGTGCGGTTGCTGACCGTTTTGGACAGAGCAGGGGCAGTCGGTGTACGAGTAGCTAACGTAAGGGTGATGTGGGGGGGTTTAGTGGCAGTGACAGATATCTTTTATTTTAGATGAGGATAAGGCTTTGTAGAGATTAACTGGAACAATGCTGGTTAGTTTTAGTATGGATTGGAGTTGGTTCCAGAATGTTGGAAGTGCGAATTAAATGGCACATTGTCCAAAGGCAGTATGAGTTCTTGGGACGTCGAGCAGGATGTAGTTTGATTTCCGGAGTGAGTAAGCACTGCAGGAGATACAGATGAGGGACGTTATGTAGCTTGGTAGTTTGTGAAGAAGTATCTTGAGGGTCCAGATCCCAGCATGGAGCAGGCATCTGGTGGCGAGTGAGGTCCAACCAACAGCTGTGTACAAGTCGCAGTGATGGGTTCTGTGGGGGGCACTGGTGATGAACCGTATAGCACGGTGGTAGAGAACGTCCAGTTTACTTAGGCCTGAGATTGCAGAGGTGGCATAGATGAAATCTCCGTAGTCAAGTAGGGGAAGAAATGTGGCCAGTACAAGCTTGGTTTGGGTTGCAAAAGGGACGAGAGACCTGTTTCGAAAGAAGAAGCTTGGCCGTGCTTTGAGCCTCTTGGATAGGTCCTCAGCGTGGTCACTGAAGGTGAACTTGTTGTCTATCCAGAATCCAAGGTATTTAAATTTAGGAACGACTTCCAGGGTTTCACCCACTGAAGTGACGATAAGGTTCTTTGGCAGCAAAGGGGGGGATCCAAAGGCAGGATTACGCGGGATGAACATTGCCTTAGTTTTCTTAGTGTTTAGAAGGAACTTTGCTTTAATAAGATTACTTTCGAGCTGAGCAAGTCAACTTGCAAGACGTCCCTAACTTCCGTTAGAGTTGTGCCAGAGGTATATAATACAGTGTCATCTGCAAAGAAGTGAATACTGGAGTTCGTTATGTAGGAATCAAGATCATTGATGTATAGAGAGAATAGGATTGGGCCTAATATGGAGCCTTGGGGGACTCCCCTGGCAATCGGAAGGGGGGCTGAGAGACAACCATCTGCTTTGACTTTCTGCATCCTACCAGAGAGATAACTAGTGAACCACTGTATGGCAGAAGGAGTGGCACCTAGGTTAGAAAGGCAGTTGATTAGGAGGGGGTGGTGAACACTATCAAAGGCTTTACTAAGGTCCAGAAAGACTGCGCCGGTGACCTTCTTGGAGTCCATGGCGGGAATCCAGTCATTAGTGACCTTAGCCAAAGCAATGACTGTGCTGTGTTTAGACCGGAAACTTGATTGTGCGGGGTTTAGGACAGAGTAGGATTCAATACGTTGTTTCAATTGATTATAGTTCAGCTTCTCGAGAACTTTAGAGAGAACAGGCAAAATGGAGATGGGCCTGTAATTGTTTAAATCACAGGGGTCTCCTGATTTGAAAAGAGGAAGGATGTGGGCAGACTTCCAGCTAGATGGAACTGTTGCAGAGGAGCAAACAGCAGACAGCAGACAGAGGAGCAAAACTGTTTGGGGAGCAGACAGAGAACTACATGAAAAAAGATGGATGAGTACAGGACCACCTATAGGAGTGCACAAGCCAAGGAAAGGCAGTCAACTCCTCAGAAGCAGCAGGCTGGTGCAGGCCGTTTCACAGGCCTTTCTACCAGGCACAGGCCTCCTCTTCTTTTTCCCAGAGGGGGTTCTTTAGAGGGAGAGGCAGGAGGGGGATGAGCAGGGCTGCATCCACCTCTCAGCGTAAGGCTCCTGCCACACTGTCTGGCAGACTCCTAGCAATTCTCCGGGAGGAGGGAGGCAAGGCGGCACCCCCTACTTAGGGAATAAGGACTGGAGAACCGAGGTCCCAAAACCAGCATCCCGGCGTGACTCTAGGTCGATGTGGTAATGGGTAATGAAGGTGTGTGCTGACTTCCAGATAGCAGCCTTGCAGATTTCCTGGATAGGGATGTCCCTGGAAGCAGCCACCGAAGCAGCAGTATGGCGGGTAGAATGAGCTCTTATCCCTTTGGGAGGCTCCATGCCCGGCAACCTATAGCAGAGATCTTTGCAGGAGGTGACCCACCTGCCTATCGTCCGCTTGGCTGCAGGTCTGCCAGGTGCAGCTTCAGCATAGGTGACAAACAGCTGGCGAACCTCTCCCCAAACTTCAGCCATCCGCTTCTTATAATAAGAGAGCACACTTCTAGGGTCCAGAGTATGGAGCCTATATTCGGCCACTGAGGTGTGACTGGGGTAGAACACCGGCAGAGTCAACACCTGGTTAAGGTGAAACTCCGACACCACCTTCGGAAGGAATTTCGGGTGGGAGCGCAGGACAACCTTGTCCCTGTGGAAGACCAGATAAGGAGACTCAAAGAAAGCGCCTGGAGCTGTCCCATCCTTCTGGCTGACGTGCTAGCCACCAAGGAGGCGGTCTTCCACGACAGGTGAGAGATGTCACACCTGTGCATTGGTTTTAATGGCTTGCCCATAAGCTTAGCCAATACCAGAAGTAGATCCCACGGAGGTGGAGGTTCTTGCACCGGAGGGGATATGTGATCAAGGCCTTTGAAAAAGCGCCCAACCACCTTCTCCTGCGCCATCGACTGCTTCCGGCCCGCCCGAAGCAGAGATAGCTGCCAGGTGCACCTTAAGGGTCACGCGAAGCCCTAGCTGGGAAAGGGACCATAGATATCCAGAATGCTAGCCAATGAACAGGAGGAAGGGTCCAGCCCTTGCCCCTGACACCAAATGGAGAATCTCTTCCATTTGAAGGCATAGCATTTTCTGGTCGACTCCTTACGGGATGCCTCAACAACGCTGAGGACCTCGTCGGAAAGACCCAAGACCTGGAACTCTAGCCGCTCAGGAACCAGGCCGTCAAGTGCAGGGATTGAAGGTCCAGATGGAGTACCTTTCCCTTGCTGACTGAGATCGGGTCCGGGCCACCTCAGGAGCCTGGAGCTGAGGCTGAGGAGATCTGGATACCAGAACTGGTGGGGCCAGTCTGGGGCTACCAGAATCACATGCGCCTGGTCCCTCTTCACCTTGAGAAGCACCTTGTGGATCAAGGGGAATGGAGGGAAGGTGTAGAAGAGGCCCGGGGTCCACGGCCTCGAGAAGGCATCCCCTGCACTGAGCCCTGCTAAGGGGGCGGGCGTGAAACAGCCTCAGCTTCGCATTCTCCCTGGAGGCAAACAGGTCCACCTGAGGGGTGCCCCAGTGGGAGAATAGATCTTGTACTATCTCCGGCAGGAAAGACCACTCGTGAGATGCAGTGCCTATCCGGCTGAGGGTATCGGCCAGACTGTAGGAGGCTCCTGCCACATGGACGGCTAGGAAATCTGCCTCCAGGCTGATCACGAGAGACCAAGTGCGGAGAGCCTCCTTGCACAAAGGCAAGGAATGCGTCCCGCCCTGTCGGTTGAGGTAGTACATGGTCGTGGTGTTGTCCGTCTGGACCTGGACCACTTGACCCTGTACAAATGGAGTGAAGCCGGTGAGGGCTAGTCAGACCGCTCGAAGCTCCAGCAGGTTGATGTGGCATCGAGACTCCTGAGGGGACCAGAGGCTGTGGGCTCTGAGCTCCCCCAGATGAGCACCCCAACCCAGCAGAGAGGCGTCAGTCATCAGAGTGACTGTCGGTTCTGGGCGGACAAATGGAGGCTGTTCCACATCTCCTGGGTCACTGTCACTGGCTGGTCCAGAGGACCAGAGCGCTGTGACCATTGGCGGGCCAGCCCTCATTTTAGGGGATGCATATGCCAGCAGGCCCAACGGACCACGCTGGTGCAGGCTGCCATGAGGCCCAGGAGGTGCAGGAAGTCCCGGGCAGAGGCGCGGTGCCCAACCAGAAACGATTGGGCAAAGGAGGAAAGGACCTTAGCCCTGTCCGCCGGGAGCCGGGCTCTGGCTTGAAGGAAGTCGAGCTCTGCCCGATGAACTGAATCACCTCGCGATGTACCGAGTTCCGACTTGGCCTGCGTGATGAGGGAGGCCAATCTGAGAGCAGACCTGGAGGGCCAGATCCCTGGACCGCTCCACCTCCAACCTGGAGGGGGCTGCAATCAGCCAGTCGTCCTTGTAAGGGTACACCCGGAACCCCCGGCACCGCAGGAATGCTGTCACTACTACCATGCATTTGGTGAAGACCCTGGGAGCTGGAGAGAGAGGCCGAAGGGCATGGCCCGGAACTCGTAAAGGGATTTCTCCGCTCTGAAGTGGAGGAATCTCTGGTGAGACAGATGGACTGGGATGTGAAAGAACGCATCCTGAAGGTCCAAAGAACAGAACCATGCCTTGTTCAAGGATGGAATGATCTGAGTCAGAGTGACCATCCTGAAGGTCGACACCTTAGGAACTTTGTTCAGGTTGTGTAGGTAGAGAATGGGCGCAGCCCCAATCCGTTTGGGACCAGAAGTACCTGGACACAAACCCTGGGTCTGGAGGGGGTCCACACCTCCTGATCACCTCCTTCTGGAGGGAGCAGGCAATGTCGGCTTGATGAGCCGACAGAGAGCATGCTGGGACCCGGCCAGCCCCGTAGGCGACTGTACTCGATGGGAGGGAACTGCTTTCCGAATTCCAGGGGTGAGCCCTGCCTACCACTTCTAACACGAAGCAGTCCATGGTGATATCGGACCAGGTGGAAAGGAAGTGGCGGAGCCGTCCCCCCTCGGGGGGAACCCGAGGAGGAGTGACGAGGTTGGGGGGAGACACCCCTCAACCCGTCACTGGGCAGACTTGGAGGAAGAGCCGGCCGAGGAGCTGCCTGGGCCTTTTCCTCCCAGCTTCCTGTTGGAGGAAGCAGCAGGCTTGGCTTTGGGGTGCCAAGTGCGAGCCTGCTGGCCCTGATGCTGGTGTTGCTGGGTCGGACGTGCCGCAGGGGCTGAAGGACGAAAGGGCTTACACTGCTACTGGCGGCCTTTGTCCTTCTGGGCAGACGTCACTGAGTCCAAGGTGGCGTTGGACTTCTCGATCCATTGGAGATGACCCTCCACCCTGGGTCTGAACAAGTTGGTACCCAGGAAGGGGACGTCTGCCAGCTTGTGCTGGGTATCCACTGTAAAGGTGGAGATCCGCAGCCAAGCTCTGCGGCGCATGGCCACTGTGGCCGCTACTGACCGGGCACATGAATCAGCGATGTCCAACAAAGTTTGGAGCTGCTGTTTGGCTACAACCCTTCCTGATCCCACACCTGCTTGACCCGTCATTTGAAGGTAAGCGGGAGATGAGAATCACCTCATCCAGGGAGCCCAAAAGTGTGAAAGTGTGTCCATCAGAATGGCCAAGCTAGCCTGGCGAGAGACCTAGAGAGGAAGCAGCATACTTCTCCGCTCTGAGTAGTCCAATTCTTGGACTCCTTATCAAGTGGTTTGTCCACATCCCGAGCATTCAGGCAAAGGCGGTCACTAAAGGGGTGCTCAAAGCGGAGAGTGAACCTGTAGGGACTGCATACTTCTGAGCCATCCTGGCCAAAGGTGCTGGACAAGATGCTGGCTGCTGCCACAGCTCCAGGGCCAGGCCAACAATGGCTTCGGCCACTGGAAAGGCCTCCGTAGCGGAATCCCCTCGGTCCAGTATCTCCGTGAGAGGATACTTGGCCCGTTTTGAAATGGGTTCGAGCTTCATCCCAGTGGACTCTGAGATGAGTCAAAGCATTCCTAAGAACGAGGATGGGCTATCGTCCACTGACTAACCGCCAGTGGACTCCAGGTCAAGATGCCTGGAGAACAAGGAGGAGTCGTCATCAGACTCCAAGGAGTCTGCAAACAGCTGCCGAGCGCCTGAGCCACCCTCCACATGCCGAGGTCGATCAGGAGTGAGGGTGACCGACAAGCTATGGGGCAAATCCTGACCCGATCGAGAATCCTTGGTTGGGGCCCCAGTCTTCAGTTGTGGAGGCAGAGATTCCACCACAATAGGTGGAGCAGCCATTTACAACCGGTGCCGGTTTCGACTCCTTGACCACTACGAGGGGTTGTTTCGGCCGCTCCGGTGACAGCCACTTAATTGCTGGAGAAGGAGACGGAGTCGGCTTATTCCCGGACAATAAGAGCTGCTGCCACATTAAATCCTTGTAGCACCGACGTAACTTGCGCTGGAGCCTATCCTCTGAAGAGGACGATGAGGGTGAGCGGCGCCGCCACTTTCTATGGTGCTGAGACAGAGACCGCTGATGTCGGCGGGACCGGCTGGACCTGGAAGAGGTCCGAGACTGAGACCTTTGGGGATTCCGAGGGTGGGGCAGAGAGGGGACGGGGAAACCCGCTCCTCCTTCGGTTCAGGGACCTTAACCGGGGACTCTGGCACTGGAGGCACAGGCAAGTCCTCGGTTTCCACCGGGGGAACCAGTGAAGTAGGGCTGTCGGCCTCTCCAGTCGACAAACTGTCCGACGGGTCTAGAAAAATCTCAATTTCATCGACAGGTGTCTCGGCTGTCTGACCTGACGGGGACACCGTGAAGCCAGCGGCCTTAGCCGCAACCTCGACCGAAGTCGAAAGTCAACCATCCGGTGAAGGGGATCTCGCCCACTCCCACGAACATCGACGGTGGGACTTACCTTTGGAGTCCTTCTTTTTGGACCGACTGGAATGTCCCGATGGTCCTTCTCCCTTGGTGGAGAGGGACTGGCAAAGTTCCTTAAAAGGAGGTGTATAAGAAAAGCCCAAGGAGAGCGGGATAAATGCCGCGACCGAGGAAGATGATGATGCGGCCTGGGCTCCTCCTCGAGAGCGATCTTCTGCTCCAGCTGGTCTGCGGAGTCCGCAGACGCGGACACTGCCCTACGGGCCTCCTTCGACTTGACCGGAGGATATCGTTTTTCACGGCGCCCCAAAAGAAGTCGAGCAGTACGGTCCTCCAAGACCAAAGCCGAAAAGGATTTGCATAATTCGCAAGCCTGCAAATCGTGGTCAAGTCCTAGGCAGTAAACACACGTGGAATGCGGGTCGGTCCAGGACATCTTCTGCCCAAAGGGGCACCGACGAAATCCAGGAGTTGATTTGTCCATCGCAGCTGTGAGTGAAAAAGAAGACCAAAGTCTTGTAAATTTTAGAATAAGTTTTGGATTAACCGAGGAGTGTGGATCCAGGCCTAAAACACAGAGCGCTAAGGAGGGAACCTGAGCTTCCAAGCGGTAAGGAAGATCTGGCGTCATGGGGCAGAGCCGAGAGTTTTACCACCCGGGTGGGTCAGAGGAGCCAGCTTGAAGACCTTATGGTAAGATTTAAAGCGGCAAGGAACCTGCCAGACAGTGTGGATTGAAAAACAGCCACGTCCCTAGAAACTTAGCCTTACAGGCTTTCGCAAATTCAGTACAAAACAAGGTGGTTCAGGTGAGGACAGACAACACCACCACCGTGTGGTACATCAACAAGCAGGGAGGCACTCGGTCGACAGCCTTGTGCACAGAAGCCATGAAAGTCTGGTCTCTGGCCTATTCTCTACAGACATCCCTGGTAGCAGTCCACCTTCCAGGGAAGGACAATGTTTTGGCAGATGCTTTGAGCAGGATTTCTCAAGGACATCACAAATGGTCCCTGGATCCTCTAGTGTTAAAAGTGATATTTCTAAGATGGGGCACTCCTCAGATAGACCTCTTTGCAGCCCCAGATAATCACCAACTTGCTCTCTTTTGTTGCAGACCCCCAGTATTGGGCTCAGTCCCTCTGGATGCTCTACTGTTGGATTGGTCGGGGAAATTTCTGTATGCCTTTCCTCCCTTTCCTCTGTTGTTCAGAGTTCTGGTCAAGATAAGGTCACAATCTTGCAAGTGATCCTGATTGCTCCAGACTGGTCCATGCAGCCTTGGTATCCTCTCTTGCTGTCTCTGGCGGTCCATCTTCCATTGGCTCTCCCCAGAAATTACAATGTGTTAACTTCTTCTCAGGGGAGAAATTGGTATCCCATTCTTCAGTCTCTCAAACTCAAAGCTTGGCTCTTGAAGAGCTAGAATATGCCAATATGAATCTGCCTCAGGGGGTTCTGGACATCCTCAAGGCTTCTCGTAAACCTGCCACTAGAAAATCCTAGAACTTCAAATGGAAAAGGTTTGGTATTTGGTGTTCTAGTAAACAGATATCACCAGACTCTGCTGACTTGTCTGCAGTTCTGGACTATATGGTTCATCTCAATAGCCTAGGCCTCAGACCAGCTACCCTCAAGGTGCATCTATCTGCTGTTTCTGCATTTTTGTCAATGGGGAAGCCTTCTTCTCTAGCTTCTCACCCTGTGTTCTGTACATTTTTAAGGGGCTACTTCATATTAATCCTCCCTTTAAGGAACCTGTTCCTGCTTGGGATCTCAATTGTTTGCACTGTTCAACTTATGCAACCACCCTTTAAGAATTTGGCCTCTGCAGACCTTAAGTACTTGACGTGGAAAACTGTCTTTTTGGTAGCTATTACCTCCACCAGATGGATCAGTGAACTGCAAGCTCTGTCAGTGGAGCCTGACTTCATTTCATTCCATAGAGATAAGGTGGTCCTTCGAACCAACAGGAGGTTCTTACCCAAAGTGGTGTCAGATTTTCATCTGAACCAGTCCATGTCCCTTCCTGTCTTTTTCACTGATCATTCCTCTTCAGGGGAAAGGAGATTGCATAGCCTGGATGTTAAAAGAGCCCTTAGCTACTACTTAGAATGTACTAAAGATTTTAGATCGGGCTCTTCCCAACTGTTCCTCACTTACGGTGAAGTGGGGAAAGGTAGACCTGCTACCAAACGAACTATTGCAAGGTGGATTGTTTCTTATATACAATTCTGCTATGGCAAGCTAGGCAAAATACCACCTTCAGGCCTGAGGGCTCATTCTACCAAAGGTACAGCTGCTTCTCAGGCTGTGGCCAGAGATATACCCCTCTTAGAGATCTGTAAAGCAGCCACCTGGAAAACAGTTCATACTTTTACCAAGCATTACTCTCTGGACATCCAGGCTAGCAGTGATGCTAGGTTTGGTACAGCAGTGCTGCAGAGCCTATTTCCTAAGTAGGTTCTGTACCCTCCTCCTGGGAGGTACTGCTTGATAGTCTGCATATTGTCAGAATACAGCACGACTCCATGTTGTTTGAAGAAAAAATTACTCACCTTAGTAATTGTTTTTTTTCTAATGGAGTCTTGCTGTAGTCTGACCTCCCTCCTGCCTCCCCTCTCAGAACCTGTTTTTTGGGAAGTAGGCTGGCAGGTACAGTGCTACATCCCAAAGGTGCATTGGCTCCCTCTCCTTTGGGAGGAGCTGTGCATAGTGGCCCTATTGTTTGTTATTTATAAAGTTATGTTAAGTTCACTACCTAAATTTTTTGTTTTGGGGTTCTCGACTTGAGTCTGTGGGATTTCAAAAACTTTTGGTTGCCCTTATGGCTAGTCTTTTTTTTACAATTTCCACATTATAGGTGTACTTAGTTAGTCTTGGCTCGTAAGAATCTGACAGTTACACTTGAAAGTGCAGCAGACAGAGGTTTGAACTGAGCACAAGCTCAACGTTCTATGCTCTTAGCATAGAGTTCACTCTCTCATCTCCGGAGCAGTTCCAGTGCTGGGGCTAACTGCATATTGTCAGAATACAGTAAGACTCCATTAGAAGAAACACAATTACTAAGGTGAGTAATTTTTTCTTCTCAGTGTTGGATCTTCGCAGTGGGTACTACCAGATTGCGATGGCCCTGGAAGACCGTGAGAAAACAGCCTTCATCTGTCCATTGGGGTTCTATGAGTTTCTGAGGATGCCACAGGGGATATCAGGTGCCCCAGCCACCTTTCAGCGACTGATGAAACGTGCGGTGGGAGATATGAATTTGCTGAAAAGCCTGGTGTACTTGGGCAATGTCATTGTGTTTGGGAACATCTTAGAGGAGCATGAGAACCGACTGTTTAAAGTCCTAGACCGACTGGAAGACTTCGGCTTCAAGTTGTCCATTGACAAGTGCCAGTTTTTCCAAACCTCCGTGAAGTATGTAGGGCACATAGTATCTACAAAAGGGATAGAGACTGATCCCAGTAAGGCTGAAGCACTGACTACTTGGCCCCAGCCCCATAATCTTAAAGAACTACAACGTTTCCCGGGGTTCCGTGGTTACTACCGCAGGTTTATAAAAGACTATTCCAAGGCAATTCGCCCACTCTTGAACTTTACCCAAGGTTACCCTCCTACCAATTGTAAATACAAAAAAGGGGCCATTAAAGAACCAGAAAAAGTATACTTTCGCCTAGGTGAACTCTTCGGGCCCCGCTGGACACTTCAAACTGTAAAGCAGCCTTCCATGAATCATATACCAGCTCACCCACGCCCCCATCCTCACCTATGCTGACCCCACCAAACCCTATGTGCTGCACACGGACGCTAGTCTGCAGGGTCTAGGAGCGGTGTTGCATCAAGACCATGAGGATGGCCTGAGACCAGTAGCTTTCGCCACTAAGAGCTTGACCCCGTCCGAATGAAACTACCCTGTGCATAAGCTGGAGTTCCTTGCGCTAAAATGGGCCATCGTTGACCAGTTTCATGAATACCTCTATGTGGCAAAGATATTGGTGAAGACTGACAATAACCCGTTGACCTATGTACAGACTTCAGCTAAATTAGACATCACTGGGCACCAGTGGCTTTCTGCATTATCAACCTCTGATTATGCTGTCGAATACAGACCGGGCCTGAGCCATATTGATACTGACGCCCTATCACGAAGGCCCCCTTTGAAGAGTGATTGGGTCAGGCTGTCTGAACCTGACATTCGGGCATTGTGTCAAAAGTTTGATAGAGATGAACAGATGTCTGCGGACACAGTAGACTGTTTAGTAGATTGCTTGGGCCCTTCTGACACCTGCATACCAGCTGCTTATTGCCACTTCTCTGCTCTGGATATTAGTGCACTACCTCAATTTGACAATGACAGCATTCAATGGGTTCAATCCCAAAATCCTATGATTCAGCCAGCACTTGATGCCCAGAGCGCGGGGGAAAGATGTGTCAAAGTTACGTTCCACTGACTTGCGAACTGCTTTATTGTTTAAAGAAGGCCTCAGATTGAAGTTGCTCAATCAGTTATTGTATAGAGAGACAGCAGATCATAGTGGCAAAGCAGACAAGCAACAATTGGTCCTGCCAACTGCCTTCAAAGATCTGGTACTGAGGTCCCTCCACAATCACATGGGGCACCTCAGAATTGACAGAACCCTTGACCTGGTACGATCTCGCTTCTACTGGCCCAAAATGGGGGCTGATGTTGAGCACCATGTAAAGACTTGTAGTCACTGCCTGCAAAGAAAAGCCCTGCCTCAGAGGGCTGCCCCCTTGTTAATATTACTACCAGCATCCCCATGGAACTAGTCTGCATAGACTTCTTATGTTTAGAACCCGATCAGTGGAACATTGGCAATGTGTTAGTGGTAACGGATCATTTCACATAGTACGCACAAGCTTTTCCCACCAAAGATCAAAAGGCATCTACCGTGGCCAAGGTGCTAGTGGAAAATTTCTTCGTCCACTATAGTGCCCCCCAGCGGATCCACTCTGACCAGGGCAGAGACTTTGAGAGTCGACTAATCAAAGAAATGCTCTCTCTATGGAAGTGTGAAAGTCAAGAACCACCCCCTATCACCCGCAGGGAGATCCTCAACCAGAAAGATTTAACCGCACCCAGCTAGACATGCTGGGCACCCTCCACCCAAAAGAAAAGCAAAAATGGAGCCAGCAGATTAGCACCTTGGTACATGCATACAATTGCACAAAAAATGATGCTACTGGGTTCTCCCCCTACCGCCTCATGTTCAGGAGAGAGGCCTCGCTGCCAGTTGATGTCTCCTTTGGGGTCTCTCCAGATGGGGTCCGAGCCAAAAACTACCTGCATTACTGTATGTACAAAAACTGAAAGCTCAATTGAATCATGCCTATCAACTGGCCCAGACAATGGCTGCCAAGAGAAATCCAGCCAACAAAGAGAGGCATGATAAAAAAGTAAAGGCTCAAGAGCTTCGATCTGGAGACCGTGTGTTGTTACGCAATTTGGGACTGCATGGCAAACACAAAATTGTAATCGGTGGCATCATCTCACCCAAGTAGTAGTTGGAAAGTTGAATGACTTACCTGTGTACAAGGTGCGCCCAGAGAATAACTCCAAAGCTGTCAAGACCATGCACCGTAACCACTTGCTACCTATCGGCCAAGTCATAACTGAGGCTGAACCCTCAGAGATTGAGTACCCTGGGCTGATGACTTGTGCTGCTGCAAGAAAGAGACAGAGTCGACCTACCCCAGTGGTTACAAGTTCAAGGTTTCCCCCGCAGCAGGTTCAGAATAAGAGTGACTGTCAGTCCATCTCGGATGAAAGTGAATGTGACAAGGCCTATTACCCCTCCTATGAGTTGAGTCAGCTGTTTCGAGGTCACCCTATGACTAATTGCGGGGATGAAGCTGGGCCTTCTGAACTGCCTTACCCCCCAGATTCATCCTTGGAGCCAATGCTTCTAGAAAGTGAAGTGCAAAGTATCACGTCTGAAGATGCTGAGTCTCTGTGTATTGTGGAACTGTATGATTTGCCTGAAGGAGGGGCTGATGGTTTGAGTCTTTCTGGTGACATACCAGAATTTGAAGAACACCATGAGAGTGCTGACGACCCCACTTCAGTGCCTCAAAGTTTGATTGTGCCTGAGCCTTCGCAAAATGAGTCAAGTGTTGTAGAAACAGAGCCTGCAGAGCAATGAGCTGACAGTGCCCCAAGTTTGGACGTTCCCATCCAGGCAGAAGCACCCTTCACAAGTGATGAGAGTCCCCAGACACAGAGACTGTACTTGTCCCCTCAGAAAGGCTGGCTGAGCTGTCAACCCAGTAGTACGCTTCAGTTATGATTCTCCCTGGAGGCCAGTGGATTTGCCTCTCAATGTGGTCCACAAAGGGGTTTATGTTTCTCAGAGCTCACTGCCTAAACTGAGCCTAAATGCCAATTCCAGGTTGATTTTTCTGCCTTCTAGGTATGGTGCCCCTGCCCCATCTAGCCCCAAGTTAGCTGATAGGGAAGGGCCCCCTCTTACATTGTTCAATGTACAAGAAGTTATTACATGATTTAGTATAGTAATGTTCAACTGACTTGTGTGAAATATGCCTCATGTAGTGTCTAACTCCTGCCTATAGCACAGCGACAACCAATGGGCATGTGCGCTGCTACGTTAGGGACGCCCAGTCCCTAGCAACCACCCAACTCCGTCTCCTAGCACGGGGAGACACCAATTTCTTTATCGACGATTTAAATACAGTCTGGAAGCCTAAAAATGTTTAAAAAATAAGTCGAGGGGCACTATACGCTATAAAAAATACAGGATGGGTAACCCCATGCAGACCCATGTGTTTTGCCACCTCGGGGTCTGACTCCCAAAGACCTCTCGAGCGTCGCTCTCGAGGTGACAAGGAATCAGACCACTCTGTGGCAGAACACACTGGTTCTGCATGGTTACCCATCCTGTATTCTCTATGTCTCTCTTTTTTATAAATTAGTATTCTTTATTGAAAAAATGTTGTACTTTTTTTTTTTACACAACACTAGACATTTATAAAGTGTGGAGGGAATTTGCTGTGTCCTAATTGGTCGAGAGGATTCAGAACCCTATGCCTAACTTGGTGACAACCACCATGTCAGGAATCCTTTGAGCAACCAGGACACAACACATTTAGATATCCATGCCCCCCCGCCGCTTCCCTTCTGCACTCTTTTCTGTTGTTTTTCTTTCACTCAGGCCACCTATCTGCCTGTTGCAAGAATGTGCAACCTGGATGGTATCATCACTTCACAGAACGTGCAACCTGGTCTCTGTGATGTTCTCCATAAATGAGGCGAGCTGGCCGGCTTCTCCGTGCCACGACACAAAGCCAGTCAGCTTACACATTTGTGCAGCACATCACCGCGAAGGTGTTGAAAAACGTGACTTGGGGCCAAGTGGTACTCCCCCCCCCCCCTTAGTTATCTATTTATTTACCTCCCTTGCTCACTCAGTTAAAAAAAAATCATTTATCTTTATGTAAATACTGCTCGTAATACTCTACATGTAACATTACTCAAAGGCTGCACTGCACACACTCTCTCTCTCTCTCTCTAGTGTTAGCACTGTTGCATACACAGTGCAAACTCCATCTCTATGTAAAAGCAAAAAAGTAAGGCGACTCTCCATTAACAAAAAAATAAAAAAAAACTAAAATAGCAAGCCTTTTCATAACTGCAAAAAACAGTGCCACATAGTGACACATGAGCATAATAGCAGTATGCTGACCTGAAATAGGAATTATTTTGTCACTATCTAGAAAAAGATTTTTTTTTGGTTTCCTAGTTTTTACATTTTGTTTTTCTATTGTTATAATTGTTTGCAAGGGAACCCATTTTATAAGCACAATAAGACACTCTGCATTGGTTACTGCATGCCAGGAGCAGGAGGCACTCAGCACAAACACCTCAAGCCTCTCACAACATCTCTGGGGCATGCATTATCCCATAACAATCACCACCTTGCCGTTCCTTATTGCTTACATACTGTACCTCTGGCTTATCTCAATAAAAAATTTTAATATCAAAAAAAGTTGGGCCAGTGGGGTATGTGACCCGCTATGGAGGCAACACGCTCAACTCCAGGGTGAAAGAGACTAGTGGTGCCCACTGTAGCAGCATGCATCACTGGCAGCATAGGTGATCAAATGCTACCACTCAGGCCCCTCCTAGAGGAGTGGTACTGTAGGTGTCCCCCAATGATGGGGAGGGGGGAAAGCTTTCAGGGAAAAGGCCAGTGTTACGTCTTGCTTATTGGCCTTCAGCACCCACCTCCCACGTTATAAGACATCTGATAGACCTAGATATCCCCCCCAAGTCACTATAAAGCTCGACATGCTGCATCCTCCCACTCTCTTGCTAGCACTGAGCCGCAGGGTGCCCTCAGTGCTAGGATAAATTGGAGGTCTCCGACAGCGGAAGCACAGAGGGTATCAGGGAGAGGATCCAAGTGCCTGTGGAATGTCTAGATAGACAGATGGAAATGGAAGAACTGCAGAGTGAGGCACCAAGACACACAGGAGCAAAAAAGCCAGACTCCCTTGTCTGAGCTAATTAGGTCTGGGGTGAGATACAGAGGCATCACATCCCAATCCCATGGGGAGAGTGGTACACCCTCTGCTGCTTAGCTGCTTCCTGCAGTGGGGAGTGGTGGCAGTATGGACATCCTCCTGGATGATCACGTGACATCGGCCACCACCCACCAATTGGAGTGTGCGGTAAGTGGTATTGGCTTTGTCCAGGAAGATGGGAGGGCAAAAAGGGGAAAAAAGCAACCACTACTGCATGGATGATGAAGCCAGCGACTTCCCACCTCAGACATCACAAAACACCTCCCAATACTCTCTTCTTCTCAGTTACTGATTAAAGGCTACTCCTTGGCTTCCAGCAGTGCCTGGGCTGGTCATCAGGGTACTGCTGGGGGATGGCAGAACCCTAGATTTTATTTTTATTTAAAAGTTGCAAAACTAGAAAACAGATTCCATGAGAAGTAAGTCTCATTTACACAATGTCCCAAGTCATAATTTACAACAACAAAATAATTATAAATCTAATGACAAACATACACAAACTGAGTAGTAAAACAGACAGATTGATCACACAGCAGGAATATTTTCAAGCCATGTTTAAAAAGACGAATTGGAGAGAGTGAGAGGAGGCAAAATATTGAAGTGTGTGCGAGAGAGAGAGAGTTAGGTATGAAGAAGTGATAAGAGAAGACATGAAGGGATGGGGAGTAAAAGAGGAGAAAAATGGAAGGAAGGAAGTAAAGCAGGGAAGGAGGGAGGAAAGTAAAGGGCAAATGGGGTGGGATGGGAAGAGAGGAGAAACTAGGAAAGAATGCAAAGAGAGGGAAGAGAATGAAGGGGAGCAAAGAAGGAGGATGGACAAAGAGAAAGGAAAGAATGAAGAGAGACAAGGGAAATTAAGGAGAATTAGAGAGAGAGGTGGGGAAGCTAAACAGACTCAGCGGGGGAAAGAACGAGAGAGAGAAAGCGAGGGAGGGAGAGAAACTTAGAATTATGGATTTTGACTCCGCTGGGAGACTTATATTACAAGTGACTCACTCCATCAAATTAAAATGTTTAGTATTACAAGGAGCAGAAATCTGAGGACCTGCAGGATCCCCCTCCCCCCCCCCAAAACACACACTCTCTCTCTCTCTTGCGCGCGCACACACACACACACACATATTAATTGAGCCTGACTGTTTTTCTTGTTCAAATACAGTGGGGGCATGTTTCAGTTTCTTATCAACTCGGCAGCCCAGAAGGTTAACAAAAACCAGTAGGGGTGTTGTGTGAGTGTTTGGGGTGGGGGGGGAACAGTCACTGCCTCACCAGGGAAGCATTGAGAAAACATCACAAGCACACCACGAGAAATCATACCCTAAGGTTCAAAGATGTCAAGCGAGCAGGAGGTTGATGGATAAAAAAAAAACGAGGGTGAAAATCAGTGCTGCTTAAAGTCTGTTCTAAGGCACGTCTTTTACAGACCTGAACTGAACTCACTCCTGGTACCAGAGGCAGTGTTAGGCACAAGCATGGGGATCCAGCAAAGAAGGGGCACACTAGTGTAGAAAAAAGCAGAGGTCCACCTGAGATGCAAAAAGTGTCACTATAAAAAAGAGATTCGTTGTCTCCCTCGTAGTCATAGAAGTTTTACCACTTTTGATGTCAGTTGGGGCAGAAGGGAGGACTGAAAGGGTACTACAGGTATTTCTGCTTGGGACACCATTAAGTAAAAAAAAAAGCCCTGCTTGAAACCATGTGCCAAAGATGAAGACCAAAAGTGAGGATCTGGGAGGGAAAGGTGCTAATCTGGTTGCTGACATCTCCCCCCGCCTTACTTGACATTCTCTAGCCTGAGAAATGAGACACACTTTCTCCATGAGAGTGAAGTGCTTCAGCTATGGAATACGACTGGCCCCCAGTTGGCCTCAGCGAGCTCAGTATTCAGGGGATTGCAGATATTAAGGTCCTATACATTGCAGAGTAGTACAACTCCTCTCACCACCACTATAAGCTAGCCAGGCCCATTACACAGAAGCAGAATTTGTCAGCAGAAAAGGACCTCTTGGCCCAACCAGCCTGCCCAGATGGTCCCTGCCAAGTCTGTCTCTGCAGAACCCAAATGGCCTCTGGGGACCCTCCTTTCTTCCTGCCTATTTACTAATATTCTCCTTACATCTATTCCATGCATGTTTGAAGCCCCCTACTGTTTTTGACTCCAACACTTCCTTTGGCAGTTTGTTCCAGATGTTCACTACTCTTTATTCCATCCCAGACTCTCAATTTTGTTATCAGTCTCCTGTGCAGCACAGTGTTGAAGACCTTGCTAAAGTCCAGATAGGCATATGTCAGCTGCCCTTCCCTGATCTATTTCCCTTGTCACCCAGCTGAATAAATGAGTAAATCAGATTCAACAGGCATGACTAGGGATGTAAGTTTGTCATGGATGAGGTTTTAATGACTCATTGTTTGTTCATGAAATCATTAGCGAACAGTAGTAAATGTTGTGGCACTGTCATCATTGCTACATTCTGATGACACTAGTGAAAGTCATGGAAGTCCTGAATAAAGATCAAACGTCATGGAATCAATGACGTGTATGAATGCCATGACAAACTTACATCCCTAGGCATGACCTCCCCCTCCTCCATGAATCCAAGCTGCCTGTGGTCTAGCCGCCCATTGGATTCAAGACACTGTACTCTACCAACCCTTGCTTCAACAGGGTTTCCATTAATTTCCCCACCACTGAGGTAAGACGGACCAGCCAATAACTGCTAGCATCCTTGCCTCCTGTCACACTTGTACAGAAGGACCACGTTCACTCTCCTCCAGTTCTCCAGAACCATGCCTTTTTCCAGAGAGCTCTTGAATAAGGCCATCAGTGGGGCAGCAAGCACCTCCCTGAGTTCCTTTAGTACCCTTTGTTGCATCCTGGCTGCACCCACAGCCTTCTCCACTTTCAGAGCTGTAAGTCCCTTCAGGACCTTTTCCTCTGAAAACAGACTTGTGTCCACCCCCCCGACTTGTTCCTGCTGCATCCTGGTGGTCTGCCCCCCACTCGAAGACTGGCAGAAGTACCTATTCAGGATGTTTACTTTTCTTGTTTCTCTTCTGGCGCAGTCTCCACCATCATCCTCTTCATCCTCACTATCCCTACACTCTTGCTTTCCACTTCTAACTTATGTTCCTGAAGAAAATCTTATCCCCCTTAGCTACCCCTTGGCAATGCTTTTCTCTGACCGTGCCTTTGCTTCCCTCACTGTTTTCCTGCTTCCTTCTGTTTTTTTTTTTTTCACCTTTCTTTTTTGTCCTGGCTCCCCTGGTCTGCTCCTGTCATCTGGCAACATCCTTTGGAACGTCAGCCTCCATCCATCTACACCTCAGCTTCCTTAAGACCCTCGCCTTCCTCCCTGGCTTCACCCCCATGGCGAGAGCCCCCACCTCTCCGCCATGTCCGGATCCAGTTCAGGCAGTTTCTCAAAGCCGGCGCTTCTATCGGACAGCCATCAAGCCGCCGACCAGGCTCTATTTTTTTTCACTCTTTTTCATCCTTTGGCAGTGGAGCGTGCAGTGCTATCTAGGGATATGCCATGTGTGCGTCCGCACGCAGCACGTCCGATGGCCACTCCTCTGCTGCTCCACTGTAGGAACAGTGTCGGTGTGTGCCAGCCACCGCTAGGGGCCAGGCATGCACCGACTGCTGGGACCCCTCCCAGAGAAGGAGAGCTGTCCAGGGATGCTCCATCCTTCTCCACCCCACCGACCCCCGGCAACCCACATTCGCGCCTGAACACGGGTTGGCGGCATGGCGCGAAGTGTTGAATCCAGTGCCTCAACCCTCAGTGCCACCAGGCCGGCTTCCCTCTGTTTTACTGGGTACACCTCCCTGTCTTCCTCCCACTGCATTTCCTTATCCCTCCTGAATTTATATTTTTTATTGAATTTTGTTGACCGGGTAAGCCCACTGAGACTAGAAGTCCTTTTTTCAGGGGAGACCCAGGGGTGAGATTACAGATGGTGACCAGCTGAAACTGAACCCGATTAAGCTGTTGGTGGTATTTCTAGTGAATGGAGGAAATTTGGCCAGGACACCAGGGAAATTCCCCTACTCTTTTCGAAAAGTGCCATGGGATTTTTAACGTCCACCTGAACAACCACCAGAACAGGCAGACGGGACCTCGGTTTAACGTCTCATCCGAAAGACGGCACCTCAGGAGTGCAGCACCCCCCTCATGCTGCAGTACAGTGTCAGTATTGGGATATTAACCCAAGTGCCTGGTGTGGGGATAGAACCCACAACCTTCTGATCTCCTGGCCTCGGAGGCAAATGTGCTACCTGCTAAGCCACTGACACTGATAATAAATGCATACCATCCTTTTTTCCTTCACCACCTTGGCCACTTCCCTAAACAATCATAATGGTGTCTTTTCTCTTCTGCTTTTACTCACTTCCTTCACCCAGAGGCTGGCTGCCTTTATTATGCCCTCCATTATTTTTCCCCAGTGTACCTCTACCCATCCCTGGCAATCCCCCCCATGAGACAGTTTCTGAGGCAGTCTCCCATTTCTTAAAATGTGCCCTTCTGAAGTCCACGCCCCTTGTCCTCATGTGGTTTGCCTCTGTCCCAATCTTACTGTTAAACCACAGTGTATGGTGATCACTGGTACCTATGGAGCTGCCCACTGTGATGTGTGCAATACTGTCCCTGTCTGTAGGCCCCAGGTCCAGCCCTGCCTCATCCCTAGTGGGTTCCTAAACTAGCTACCTGAGAAAAGCCCCTTGTAGGGAGTCAAGGGTGGCCTTGCTCCTTGCCGAAACTGCAGCTGGAAGGCTCCAATCCACATCTAGCAGATGTCACCAGCTACAGCAGCAGTGCCCCCCCCCACACACAATTGCCCTCCTGATGATGGCTTCTCAAAGTGCCTTATCCAACTCTTCTCCCTGTGCTGAAGGTCTGCATACCACCCCTATATGGACAATGGCCCCAGCGCCAGTCCCCAGGATGCCCCAAAGCACCTCCAGCCCTTCCCTTTCCCCTGGGGTGCCCTTGTACATCCGTGGCCTTGACCCCCCCATACATACGTACATACTGTAAATATACCCAGAAATGGAGACACTTCAAGAGACTGCTGGAGATTTAAGTAGAACAGCCCTCATGTTGCTTGTTCGTGCTCCCTCCATTCACCAAAGGATCCGTGGCAGATGTGTGGAGGGGGGCAACAGCCTTTGGCTATGTCAAAGCGGAGACAGCGGGAAAGGAAGAGCCAATTAAGATAAAACCGCAAGAAGCTTCAGCGTTCAAACTTCTGAATAAGGATCGGGGGGCCACTGTCAACCAGAAGGAGTGACCCCTTGTTACAGAGGAGTGCAGTCACAAAGGAAAAAAAATTAAAAATCATCTATTAATTTTGACCTCATTTCATTAATAGTTAGAAAAAAGTTAATTGCTGGAATCTAAAAGCCGAGAGGAGAGATGATAATTTTCTACAGCAAGACATCTTTTATTTATTTTTTTAATGAGAAGCTGGATCGCAGTATCCCTCTCACGTCAGCTCTGAATAGAAAGCATTTAAGCTGCCTCTAATTGTTCCAAGGTCTCAATACCCTCAGTGAATGGGATTTGGCACCCTGCAATAAATGGGCGCTGTGTGGCGGCAAAAAGAGCATCATTAAACTGAGTCATGCGAAAGGCTAACAAAATAAAAGCCAAGCTGCAATGTCCCCCCCCCCCCTTCAGCTTCTCCAACCTCTTCTAATGAATGGTATCGAAACTGACCCCCGCCGGGGGATGCCTGATGGAGGCAAAGAGACCGTGCTTACAGATTAAGAAAATTATTATTTCCATTCTAGAAGTGGCTACAGTATCATTAAAGAAACATAATTGACTGCTTTCTTGATTTCGGGACTATGCACTTCCAGATAAGCTACAGATGATTATCCGTACTCTATAATTGCTTAACTCTCTGATGGCTGGAATGCCTTTGAATTCCGATGTGGTATCAAAGAATGAACTCAAGCACTATCTAGCACTAAATCAAAAGCAGAGCAACTTTCTGATTGGCTGCGACTGTGTCCTTTGCTGAGATCACTATCTTTGTCTTGATTTTCTCCCAGTTTGCCAGTTAGTTCCTCAGTCACCCTCGTCCTTCCACCCCTTCCTTGAGGATTCAGAGCCACATCTCTGTGCCTGACATATGAAAGGCCTTCGTCAGCCTTTCTCCATCTCCCCTCCAAGTCCTGCTTCAAATTCAGAAACAGGGGTTGCAGCAGAATATTTACTCATTTTGTATTTTATTTCACTAAGGAAAAGAAGAAATGTTGTCAGATTTACAGTAATTTTTTTTCTGTTCAACCTATCATAGCGTTCGTCTCTAGCTGGTTGACATCACATTTACCTAGCAGTAAATTAATTTTCCAGTGACAACGTAGAACGAAAGAACTCCTCACAGTAAAAGAGCCACTTTTAAAAAAATGCCCTGAGTAGTATTACAGTCATTATGCAGAATTACAAAGACACAAAATAAGAATAGGTTACTCACTTGTAAGCATAGTTCTAGGCAGTTCCACTAGAACAATGTTATTGGCTGGACGTCTTTAAGTTAAGCTCCCACCACCACCTGGGCAGTATATCCCCTGACTCCACCCTGTGATATCAGATCTAACATGCTGGAAGCAAAATCCGTGTGCTGCTTGCCAGGGGAGGCTGGGTGGGTTGTGTGAATGTGAACCACGTACCACTCCTAGAAAGTACAGTTACATAAGAATTTACTGTAACAGTAGATCTTCGAGAGAGGCTCTTGCAGTAGGCATTCACATATAGGACTGACCCGCCAGGCATCAGGACCCCACGGAAATATTTCTAGCTAGCAGTCTCTGGTGGGGGACCACCTCCATGTCAGGTGACCGGCATCATACGACGTCGGTATAAAGGGGCGGTCCCCCATGCCCGTCTTCCAGTTCTTGCCCGCCAAGGGCCAAAAAAGGCAAGATGAGAAAGAAGAGGATATTTCCCAACATCAAAATGGAGTCAAAAAAGCTTAGGGGGATGGAGGGCGGAAAGGCAATACCTACTGCAAGAGCCTCTCTCGAAGAGCTACTGTTACGGTAAGTTCTTACGTAACTGTATTATCTTACTTTGAGAGGGCTCTCTTGCAGTCGGTATTCACATATAGGACTGAGTCCCAAGCAGTCTGGAACAAGGAAAAGTACTCGGGAGGAGGATTGTCATCCATAGCATGGAACCTCAGGCTGAACGGGTCTCATGAAAGGGGACCTTGTAGCACAGCCAACCCAAAGCCTGCTCTACGGCGAGAGGCAATGTCCAAACTGTAGTGTTTCGTGAAGGTATGGACAGAAGTCCAAGCTGCAGCTGCACAGATGTCTGCCGCTGACACATTCTTGAAACAAGCTGCAGAGGCCGCTACTCCTCTGGTGGAGTGACCTTTGACTTAACCCGGCAGGGTCTTGTACTTGTCGTAACAGAAAGTGATACAATGAGCCAACCATTTTGATAGGCATTGCTTAGAGACAGCACTGCCTTCTCTTTTGTAAGCAAAACAGACAAAAAGCTGATCAATTTTCCTGAGATCCTTAGTCCGAGTGGTGTAGTATCTCAGTATTCTGTGAACATCCAAAGTATGCAAGTGGTACTCCCCTTGATTGGAGTGTTGCGTAAAGAAAACGGGTAGCTCAATAGATTGATTCAGCGTAGATTCAGCCACCACCTTAGGAAGAAACTTAGGGTTGGTGCATAGAGCCATACATTCCTTGTGAAAAATCAGATACAGGGTTTTGCACATCAAGGCCTGAAGCTCAGAAATGCGCTGAGCAGAACTAATGGCCACTAGGAAGCCTGTCTTCCAAGAAAAGAGCTTTAAATCGACTGTAGCTGTCAGCTCGAAGGGAGGCAAGGTAAACTTCTCCAGAATGAAATTCAAGTCCCAAGGAGGGGCAGAAATGCGGATGGGGGGGGGTCTCAAATGGAGAACCCCTCTGAGGAAGGTCTTGGAGACTTCCAACTGAACAAAAGTCCTGTCCTCAAAGGGAACATGGTAGGCTGAAATAGCAGCCATATGGACCTTTAATGAGGAGTGGCTGAGACCCAGATCGAAGAGGTGATGCATGTAGTCCAGGACTTTATTGACTGGGCATGAGAAAGGTTTGAAGTCTTTCGAGCTAGCCCAAATAGAAAGTCGTTTCCACTTCATGGCGTAGGTGGACCTGGTGAAAGGCTTTCTGTCCTCTACCAAGATGTCTGCTACGAGTGGAGAAACTCTGAAGTGGGCTTTTGCTACGTCTGCAGGAGCCACGCATGTAAATGAAGGGATTTGAGACCTGGATGAACAAGGGTCCCCTGATCCTGGGTCAACAAATGTTGCGACAGAGGAAGAGGAAGTGGAGGTTCCTATGAAAACTGTTGCAGAAGAGAGAACCAAACTTGCCTGGGCCAGAAGGGAGCGATGAGAATCGTTCAAGCTCCCTCCGATCTGAGTTTGTTCAGGACCCTCGGAATTAAGGGAATGGGAGGGAAGGTATAAACTAATCTGTCCCTCCAAGCGATAGACAGAGCGTCCCACCAAAAAATGTCATCACCCTGGAGCAAGCGAGCAGAAGGCAGGAAGTTTTGCATTTCGGGGAGAAGCAAAGAGGTCTATCTGAGGTGTTCCCCATTGCTGAAAGATGTCATTTACGACTTCTTGATCCAACTCCCATTCGTGGGGCCTGGATGAGGACCGATTGAGTTGGTCCGCTAGTGTGTTTTCCACTCCTGGAACATGAACCCTAGTCAAATGAAGGTGATGCTGGGTTGCCCAATACCAGACTCTCATCACTTCCCGGCACAGAGGGTAGGATCGTGTTCCTCCCTGCTTGTTGAGATACCAGACTACGCACATGTTGTCTGATTGTATGAGGAGATGACCGGGGAGGATGAGGGAGTGTAGAGCCTGAGGGGCATAAAGGACTGCTCTCAGTTCAAGCACATTTATGTGCAGATTTCGTTTGAACTTGGACCAGCTGCCCTGAGTCCTGTGAGACCGCAGATGGGCCCCCAGCCTTCTCTTGATGCATCTGTCATCAACATCTGGGAAGGGGGTTCAATGTTGAAGTGAACTCCCAGGCACAGGTGCTCCTGAACCATCCGCCAATTCAAGTCCCTGATCATCGGATTGGAAACTAGTACCTTTTAGTCTAGATTGTCCATGGTTTGGTCCCCTTGCGACTGAAGTGTTCACTGAGAGATCCTCATATGGAGCCGAGCAAGTGGGACTGTTGGAATGGCAGCCGCTGCCCGAGGAGGCAGAGAACTGACCTGGCTCCGACCCTCCTACAACCAGACAGAAGACGGGCCTGAGCCTGAATGGTGTCTACCCTGTCCGGAGACAAAAAGGCTTTTCTGATGGTCGTGTCCAGAATCACCCCTATAAACTGGAGGCATTGGCAAGGGACCAAATGGGACTTGGCCTGGTTGATGGTGATACCCAGGCTGGTGAAAACTTGCAGGGTAAGTGAAAGGGAGTGCATGGGTTCCTCCCTGGACAGGGCCGTCAGGAGCCAATTGTCCAGGTACGGGAATACCTGAACTCCCTGGGTACACAGGTGGGCCGCTACCACTGACAGGCATTTGATAAATACTCGGGGAGCCGAGGAAAGACCAAATGGGAGGGCCCTGAATTGATATATGCAGGTAGGCATCCTGCATGTCAAGAGTGCATAGCCACTGTTCCTGCCGAAGAAGTGGTAGAAGGCTCTGCAAAGAGAGCAATCTAAAGCGTTTGTACTCCACGAACATGTTCAGGGAGCTGAGGACTAGGACAGGCCTCAGATCTCCCATCTTCTTTGGAACAAGGAAGAAATGGGAATAGTAACCTGTCCTCACAAGATGGTTGGGAACTGGTTCTATCGACGCCTTCGAGAGAAGGAGATCAAGATGGACTTCCTGTATTTTCCTCAATAACTCCAGAAAGGAGGGGTCCTCCGGAGGAGACTTCGGAGGAGTCCTCAGCCTCGGGTGTTCCAGAGTATGTGGCTCGTCTTTGGGGTCAGAACGTCCCGCCTGTGAGTCAGAGGTATCTGATGAAGAGAAGGAAGACTCCTCCCTACAAGGGGGAGGGATGGCCCCCTTGGAGAGTTCCCTGGGGCATGTATCCTCCCCTCCTCAGGTGCCAGAGGGCTCTCCTCTGGTGTCAGGAAGGGGGAAGGAGTCTCCTGTTTCCCACATAGGGGATCCTGTATAGGGTCCGGTGTTGGTAGATGACTCTCAACCTCACGAGTGAGCTGAGCCTTGGCCTCAGCCCACCAGGAGGCCAAAGTCTCCTTCAGATCCGCCGGCGGTTGGGGAGTGGGTGGCGGAGGTGAAGGAGGAGGGGGATACAGATATTGAGGATATCTGCAGGAGTATCCATAGCCCGATGGCAGGTAGCCCGGCATCAGGTACTGCAGTGCTGGATATTGCAGTGTCGGGTACTGGGGTGCCGAATACTGCTGAGTTGGGTATTGTGGCACTGGATATTGCAGTGTCGGCTACCTGTGTGCCAGGGGCTCTGAAGGAGCAGAGGGACCTGGCAGAGGCCCTGCTGGCAGGCCAGGTGGTGGAAACGCTGGCCCCTGCAGGGCGTCGGACCCGGCGTGGGTATACCTTCGACAGGGTCCTAAGGACCTGACGGAAGGATAGGCCTATTGCCAGGTAAAGGGATGCTGATGGCGCTGTAGGCTGGGCGCCAGGACCGAGTTCGAGGGTCCAGCGTCTCAGTATCCTCAGTGACGACTGGGGAAGGAGGATTATAATCCCCGGGGGTCAGCTCTGGAGACGCAGGGACCTCAGAAGGCAACCTGGAATGTTGCGGAGAACCTGGGGCGTCGCACTGTTCCATGGGGGTCTGGCACAGGCTTCTTGGTTGGGCGGGCATCGGTTGAACCAGCGTCCGACTTATCGTCCGAATCTGGGTGGGCGTCGGAGGTGCTGATGTCTGACTTATCGGACTCCTTGCCTGAGGAAGGCCACGCAGGAGATGCGGCCTTGTCGGGTGTGGTTTTGGCTGGGCGCTCTCCCGAAGGGGCAAGTGACTTAGCAGCCTTGTCCGGGCGAGCATTGGTGGGACCGACGTCCGACTTACCGGACCCGCTCTGACCCGACGCGGCCTTCACGGGAGCGAAGACCTCCTTTACCCTGAAGGCACCTGAAGGGCCTGAGTGCGAGCCAGATGGGAGGGGCGATGCCTTCTTGGTAACCACCAAGATGGCCACTGTGGAGTGATCCCCCGGAGGGGACATTACCTTTAGTTCCGCGACTCCGGACGGAGTTGCGGCTGCTGTGGAAGCCGGTTCCTGCTCCTGGTGCTTCTCCTTGTCGCGTTTTTTCTTGTGACCTTCGGGGGAAGTGGACGCCTGCCTGAGTTTCTTTAGCTCTTTTTCCATGGAGGCCATTTTCTTCTTTAAGGTATGGGCTTCCAGGGACTGCTGCCTTCTTTTGTGGGTAGCGGAGTTAAACTTCTGGCACTGCTGGCACTTCTCACTGGGTGGTCTGGGCCCAGACAGAGAAGGCACAAGGAGTGGCCATCCTTGTGTGGAAGTTGGGAACCACACGAGTTGCACTTATTCTTAATGTGATTCGGAGGGCATCAGGGACAACATACACAGCAAATCGTAAAATAAAATCTAAAGACAGAGGAAAAAAGGTTGAAAAGTTTGAAGGCTTAAGGACCAACGAATGACTGACAATGCAGTGTTCTACCATGAGGAACTTTCACAAACCGACTTCGGGAAAGAACTGGAAGGTGGGCATGGGGGATCGCCCCTTTATACTGACGTCCTATGATGCTGGTCACCTGACGTAGGGGCAGTCCCCCACCAGAGACTGCTAGCTAGAAATTTTTCCGTGGGGTCCTGATGCCTTGCGGGTCAGTCCTATATGTGAATACCTACTGCAAGAGCTCTCTCGAAGTAAGATCTATGGCTACAAGTGAGTAACCTATTCTTCTAGAGGTATAAATATAGCTCACTTATCCATACTCTGGCAGACTTATAGAAGTTCTCTGGGAGCAGGGCACAAGGCAAGCACCCCTACTTGGCAAACAAAGACTGGAGAACCGAAGTCCTAAAATCTGCATCCCGGCGTGACTCCATTTCAATGCGGTAGTGAGAAATAAAGGTGTGTGCTGACTTCCAGGTAGCAACCCTACAGATCTCCTGTATGAGGACATCTCTGGAAGCAGTCACCAAGACACTGGTATGCCTGGTGGGATGAGCCCTAAGCCCTATGGGAGGCTCCCTACCAGCCAACCTATAGCAGAGGTAGATGCATCTGTCCCCGAACTCCAGCCATGCACTCCACATAATATGAAAGCACTCTTTATAGGTCCAGAGTATGGAACTTGTGTTCAGCCACCGAACATGGGATGGTCAAATAAACTGGTAAGTTAATCACCTGGTTAAGGTGAAACTCTGATACCACGTTCAGGAGGAACTTTGGGTTGGGGCACTGGACAACCTTGTCCCTGTGGAAGACCAGGTAAGGAGACTCCACTGAGAGCATCTGGAGCTCCCTATTCCTTCTGGCTGACGTAATGGCCACCAGAAAGGCCATCTTCCATGACAGGTGTGACATTTCGCACCTGTGCATTGGGTCAAAAAGCCTTCCCATGAGCACTGCCAAAAGCAGCAGTAAGTCCCGCGGTGAAGGTGGTACACGCATCACAGAGGACAAGTGGTCCAGACCACTGAAAAAGTAGCCAACCACTTTCTCCTGGGCCACTGTCAGCTTATCAGTCTGTGCCAGGTAAGCAGCCATGGCTGCCAAGTGCGCTTTAAAGGTTGTCGCCCACAGTCCCAGCTCAGAAAAGGACAACAAGTAGTCCAGGATGCTAGCCATAGGACAAGTAAGATAATCTAGTCCCTTGCCCTGACACCAGATGGAAAATGTCATCCATTTGAAGGCATAACATCTGCAAGTCGACTCTTTCCAGGAGGCCTTCACAACGTGGAGAATATCATCCGAGAGACCCGAGGCCTGGAGTTGTAGTTGTTCATGAACCAGTTTGTGAGGTGCAGGGACTGAAGGTATGGGTGCAGGATTATCCCCTGTAGGAGATCTGGGTACTAGAACTGCTGTGGCCAATCTGGAGCTATCAGGATCATCTGCACCTTGTCCTTCTGGGCCTTGACCACCACCTTGTGGATCAGGAGAAAGGGAGGAAAGACATAAACAAGACCTGGGCTACATCGCCTCACGAAGGCATTCCACAGCAGTGTCCCAGACTGTGGGGGGCAGGCACAAAACAGCCTCAGTTTGGCATTCTCCATCTCCCAGGAGGCAAACAGGCCCACCAAAGGTGTGCCCTCACAGGGAGAACAGGTGGTTCACCACCTCCTGATTCAGGGACCACTCATGCAACATCTCCCCTATTTGTCTGAGAATGTCCACCAGCTGATTGTTCTTTCCCAAGACATGGACTGCTAGGAGAGTTGCACATAACCTGCACATGAGGGATCAGGTGCAGAGTGTCTTCTGACATGAGGAACGGAGTGAGTTATGCCCTGCCTCTTCAAGTAGAACATGACCGTAGTGGTATCCATCTGGACCTGCATGACCTGACCCCTGACTAGTGGAGCGAATTCTATCAGAGTCACGTGTACTGTACCGAGCTCCGGAAAGCTGATGTGGTGATGGAACTCCCTGGGTGACCAGAATTCATGGGCTCTGTGTTCTCCCAGGTGCGCCCCTCATCCCAGAGATGCATCTGTCGAGTGTGTGATGTACGATTCTAGGTGGACAAACGGGATTTCCTCCTCAAGGTGTTCTGGGACCAGCCACCACTGGACAGCATCCCACATTAGCTGGATCACTATGACCAGCTGGTCCAAGCAGCCTAGATGCTCTGAGAACTGACAGGCCAGCTCCCACTATAGGTGGCGCATCTGCCAGTGAGCCCAATGGACCATGTTGGTGCAGGACGCCGTGTACCCCAACAGCCTCAGGAAATCTGAGGCCAGGGAACAAGAGCCCAACCTGAAATGATCGGGCAAAGAAGGTTAGATCCAGTGCCCGGTCCACGGGGAGGTTGGCCTTGGTCTGCAGGAAGTCTAGTTCTACCCCAGTGAACTTGATCACCTGCTTCAATACCAGTTCAGACTTGTCCGGGTTGACCAGTAGGCCCAAGTCTCAACAAGTCTGGACAGCCAGATCTGTGGATCTCTCCACGGCCGCTCTGGATGGACTGGCCAACAACCAGTCGTCTAGGTAGGGGTACACTAGGATCCCAAGGTGCTGCAAGTGGCCTGTCACTGCTGCCATGCATTTGGTGAAGACCCTGGGTGCTGAAGAAAGGTCGAAAGGCATGGCTTGGAACTAGTACAGGACCCCCTCTGCACGGAACTGGAGGTACCAGCAGTGGGATTGATGGAAGGGAATGTGGAAAACACATCCTGGGGCTCCAGGAATGGTATAACCTGGCACTGAGTGCCCATCTTGAACTTGCATTTCTGCATGAACTGGTTGAGATCATGCAAATCCTGTATGGGGCACCAGCCCCCTCCCCCAAAATCCGTTTCAGGACCAGGATGCACCTGGACACGTAACCTTGAGTGGCCAGGGCATCTGGGACATGGACTGGAGCCGAGTGATGTCCATCCTTAGGGCGGACAGCATGTCAACATCATGTACTCTTGATATGCATGGAGGCGGTAAGGCAGGACAGCTTCGAAGTCTAGAGACAATCCTCTGCCCACTACGTCCAACACCCACTTGTCTGATGTGGTAGTGGACCAACATGGTAAGACATGACGTAGTCAGCCTCTGACATGGAAAGCAGTCAGGGACAGGACAGATGAAAGGACAACACCCCCCAATCCGTCACTAAGCAGCTTTTGCAGGGGCACTGGCGGCTATTGCTGAAGGGGTGCCACTACCCTGCCCCCCAACTTTTTGACCCCAGGCCTTCTGCTTGGGGTGCCAGGCCTGGAACTGCCCCTTCTGGGGCTGCTGCCAGGGAGACTATGACTGAAAGGATCGGTATTGGAGAGCCTGTTTCTTAGGCTTCTTTTTCTTAGTCCTTCTGGGACGAAGTCACAGAATCTAGGGAGACACTAGACCTCTTGAATTCAGGTGAGATGTTCTTCCACCCTAGGGCCGAAAAGGTCGGTGCTCAGAAAAGGGACATTAGCCAGCTTGTGCTGGGTGTCTGCCAAGAAGGTGGACAAATGCAGTGAGGCCCTGTGATGTGTTGAGACAGCCGCTCCCACACCATGGGTGTAAGAGACACCAATGTCCAAGGTTGTCTGGAGCTGGTGTTTAGCCAGCAATTGACCCTGGTCTCTGATGAGCTTCACCACCAACTGTTGCTTGACAGGAACATGAGGGAGGACAACATCAAAGACTCGCATCAGGGAGCGAATGAAGTTAGCCATCATCATGGCATAGCTAGCCTGCCGGAGACTAAGAGACACCGCAATGTACACCTGTTTAGCAGCATGGTCAATCTTACTAGACTCCTTGTCCAAAGGCTTGTGCACATCCCCCTGGTGTCCGGATTTATGGAACATCGAATCCATGACTAGCTCCTCCCCACAGAGGGAAGGTCCGAAAACCTCAAAAGAGAGCATGTGGGGTCTGCATACTTATGGATCCTTAAGGGCGGAGGGTGCCAGGTAGGATGCTGGATGCAGCCAAAGCTTCTGGGCTGGTCCCAAAACAGGCTCAGTTGCACAGAAGGCAACCACCAGGGATTCTTCCCAATCCAGAATGTCCATGACAGTGTACTTGGCCCTCTTCTGAACCGGCTAAAGGGGGGCCGATAGGGATTCCAAAATAAGTTGGAGAAGCACCCCAAAAGATACCGGGCCATACTCAGTGGAAAGCTCCTCAATCAAGCTGAGACTGAAGAGAGAAGTCTCAGAAGAGACCATGGACTTATGATCCGAGTCGTCCAATGACTGCTCAAAAATGTCCCTCAGGCACTTCTCACCACGGACCTCCCGGGAATCTTCTCCTGGAGTGATCCTCACAGACAACTGCCCTGGCAAACCAGTGGCCAAGCAACTAGCCTCCTTGGTTGGAGTGCCAACTCTCGGCTGTGGTAGTGGCAGCTCCACACAAAGAGGTGGAGAAGCAGCTGTGGATTGCAGCTGTGTGGTGTGGACTGACAGGGGTGTCACTGGCGGCGACCAGGAAACCAAAGGTCTGGGGGAAGTAGAGCCCTACCCTGCCCTGCAAATGCCGACTGTTGCCACAGGATCTTGTGGCAGTGCCTCTCCTCACCCATGGATGAGAAGGTCGAGCAGCGCTGATGGTGACACCTCCCAGTTGACCGGGATTGAGAGAGAGTGCGCCTTGACTGCATCCTTGACAATCAATTGACCAGTCGATGGCAATAAGAATCTTTTCAGCAGGTTGCCACAGACCACATGCCTGCCCACTTAAGTAGCACAGGTGCCAAAGACCCAGCCCCTGGTGGAGGTTGATCTCACAGTGCATTGGAAATAGACAATGAATGGACCATGTCCCCTGGTAAGGACCAGGAGCACTGGGGTCTGTGAGTTCGAATCCTCAGCCTCGCCCCACAACTGGTCGACAGGCTTGAGACAATTCTCGGCTGCCTGCTCGACCAGAGGCAAAGTCGACAGACTCAATGGGGGGACCAAAGACCCCCTGACCTGCCTGACTTACCCCTCAGCCGAGGGGCGTTCAACAACTGTTGAACAGTTGGGCGAGTTGAGGGACTGGTAAGACCTCAGTTGCTCCCCGTCTCACAACTAGTACCGGCAGCACTTGCTTTCAGCACCACTGAGGGCAGGGCTCTCCTCTAAGGCCTGGAGGGCAAAATACATTTCACAGAATTCTCTGGTGAAAGATCCTCTGATGCTGGCCCCATGGGACAGTGCGGAGACCAAGGAGGTGCCTGCTGTGGTGGTAGCTGCTGCTTCTGCCTCAAAGGTCGCAAGCTGTTCAGCTGACCTGGCCTCAGCCAAGGCCTTCTTGTTGCCATTAAGGCAGTCTTGCAGATCCTGCTCTGAAGGCCGACCCAGCAAGAGTCCAAGCTTCCTGTCCTCGAGGGTCTCAAGAAGCATACTTTTGCACAGGTCACACCTACCCATGTCATGTTGCCCACCCAGGCAGTGCATGCATGTGTCATGTGGATCAGTGACCAACATCTTCTGCCAATACCTAACGCAAAATTTGAAACCTGGTTTCCGTTGATCTGTCGTTGGTCTGGAGACAGAGTTGAGGGGACCATGAAACAAGTGCCTAGAAATATCAAAAACTTTGACTTTATTAGTTTTCGCCTATGGTGCAAATAACCTAAGTATGAGCTGTGAAGGAGGTAACCTGTTCTTCCAGCAGAAAGAAACATTTGACATCATGAGGTAGAGTTGGAGGATATACTACCGGGTGGTGGGACAAGCTTAGCTTAAAGATATTCAGCCAATAACATAATTCTAGTGGCAAAGAGTGGATGTGAGCCACATCCGCGCCCCTAGAAAAGAACAGTTACGTAAGAACTTACTGTAACAGTAGATCTTTGAGGGGATCTCAGTCATCAGGTACCACCATAGGAACGTCAACGTCAGTGAATGGGGAATCCACACAGAAGATTTTCAACTGGGGCCACACATGCCGTCGACGTCCACTAACGTCACCAACCCTATACAGGCAAGGGCAGCCGCGCTCCCTCCTCAGTTCTTTCCCCCAGAGTCGAAGGGAGCAAAGATCACACCTTGGGGAACTGAGGAGAGACAGAGGGAACAAGATATAGATAAAAGGATGGAAACAACAGATAGCCAGGTCCTGAACAGGAGCCCCTAGAAGGAGGATGGTGGGAGAAAAGCATACCCGATGACTGAGACTCTCCCTACTTGTACACACTTTCTTCATGCAGAAATTGACAGCTTTAATTATAACTTCTCTTAACGTTCACCACTGTGTCTCTACCCCTCCCTGGTAATTCCCACATGAGGTACTTTCTACATACGAACATATAGTGAAGTCAAAAGATAAAGGTCTAGCGGCCTATCAAGTCTGCTCAAATGTGCAGCTCTCAGCGCTGTGCACTGATGCTGCCCCCTTGCACCCCTTTCTTTGCCAACTGATCCCACTGTTTTACCATTTCCCCTTCCCCATTTTGATTCTCTCTCTTACGTTTATCCCAACCCCCTTAAATCCTCCCACCGATGACCTCAAAACCAGCTCCTCAGGCAGAGCACCCCATGCTGTCACTACCCTCTCAGTGAGAAAGTGCCTCCACATCTCCCTTCTGAACCTCCCCCCCTCCAACTTTAGACTATGTCCTCTTGTAATTCCCTTTTTTCTAATTTCTAATTTTAAACAGGCCCTCATGACTTACCCTATTAATGCCCTTCAAGTATTTAAATATCTCAGTCATATCTCCCCCTGTCCCTTCTGTTCTCAAGAGAGTACATATTAAGCATCTGTAGCCTCTCCTCATAGGGTTTTTCCCCTCAACCCACTCAACATCTTGGTAGCTCTCCTCTGCACCTCCTCCAACAATCTTATGCCCTTTTTAAGTAGGGATGCCAGAACTGCACACAGTACTCCAAGTGAGACCGCATCAACGCCCTGTACAGTGGCAGGATCACCTCCTCACTCCTTTATTTATTTAAAGGTTTCTGTTATAACCACCCTCTCCCTCCTCTCCGCCAGGGTGCACACACTTAGTTTCGTTAGCTTTTCCTTGTAAGGCTTCTGATGTAGACCCTGCACCATTTTGGCAGCCCTCCTCTGGACTGCCTGCACACTATATCCTTCATGAGATGTGGTCTCCAGAACTGGACACAGTACTCAAAGTGGGGTCTTACCAGTGATCTATATAGGGGCAGTACCACCTCCCTCTTCCTGCTGGCAATACCCCTTCCTATGCACCCTAGCATCCCGCTAGTCCTTCCGACTGTCTTGTCACACTGCCTGGCCACCTTTAGGTCAATCGATATGATTACCCCTAGATCTCTTTCCTGCTTGGTCTTTGTCAGTATCACTCCACCAATTTTGTACCAATCTCCTGGATTTCTATTGCCCAGGTGCATTGTTTTACACTTTTTTCCATTAAAACCCAGCTGTCATACCCTGGACCACTCTTCCCGTCTTTTCAAACCCCTGCCCGTTCTTTACACACACACACACATATACATACATACACACACACCCCACCTGGAGTATCCACTCTGTTGCAGATATTGGTGTCATCCACAAAGAGACAGACCTTCCCTTCCAATTCCTCTGCTATGTCACTTACAAGACATTGAAGAGGACCAATCCTAGCACTGATCCCTGAGTTACCCTGCTGGTCATCCTCCCTTCCTCGGAGCGCACTCCGTTTAACACTATCCTCTGTGTCCTATCCACTAACCAGTTCCTTACTCAGGTTACCACCTTGTTACCTACCCCCAAGTTACCCAACTTACTCACCAATCTCCTACGTGGAATGGTGTCGAAAGCCTTGCTGAAATCCAGGGGTGCCACTTGTGAGAACCCTGAAGGGGGGGGCAACCCATTGAGGAACAGAAGTGTGGAGCACATGCCTAAGGAAGCCATGTGACAGGGCTGGTGGGCTGGTCACGTTAGGCTGATTGGAAATGGGAGATGAACACAGAACTGAAAAATAAAAGGATCGAAGAGACGACATATGGGCAGTGGTATCAGCTATCACGGAGTGACAAAGTGTGCAGTAATCCCATTCGTACTCAACATGCAAATACCTGAGGCAGACACTGTGAGGAGTCATCACCCACATGTTATGCTTGCTGGGAAACCAGTGGTAGAAACCAGGTTTGGGGCCCATCACAGTCTCGGGGCCCATGCTGAAAAGTCTTCCCAAAACTACAGTCATCACTGCCACACTACGGGCAAGATGCTCTAACAGAGCGAAGATAATGAAAAAAAAAAAAAAATACAAGGTAAGAAGCGTTACCAAAGGAGTGACCTCACATTTCCAGTGGGAAGATGGATCTGGAGCATGGAGGGGTGAGAGTGTGAGCTATAAGGAAGGAGCTGAGGCTCTAGTCGACGGGCTTTCTGAGGACTTTGCACATGCTCAGAAGACTGCATTGGGAAAACTAAGTAGACGAAATCCACATAGTTCCAAAAAACAGTGAACACTAGAAGCCAAGAGGTTTCTGCCTGTGTGGATTCCAGAGTCACGCTCCCAGCCTGCCTTGGCGGTAGCACATTACGCTACTAAGTTGGAGACTTGAATTCACGTTATGAGTCTGACTCCTAGCCATGGGCTAGTGAAATCTCACAAGTGCTTTCAGACTCCAGGGAAGTGCAAAATCCACCCTTCTGCTTGAGCACCTTCTATGGTCCACAAAGCGACTCTGATACTGAGGATGACGGACATCAACCCTCCTTCCACAGGCTGATGTCAACAGGGTGGGTATAGTGTGACACCCTGCAGAATGGCCTTACATGGGGACAGAATCTTTCATGGCCATTTCCATTAATGAAGGCAGCCCAGGCACCCACAGCATGGAGACTAGCACAGACCCTCGGGCACCATCCACCTTCCCGAGTCAACCGGTATCTCCTTGTGCAGGGTATTAAATAACTGGTATAACATAGCAAAATGCTACGCAAAACAGGGGGTGACGCAAATCATTTCTAGAAATGCGCAACAGTAGACTGCTAATCATTTTTTAAATGAATGCATGACACAGTAGACAACATTAATGAAACTATATATATTTTTTAGATTTTGTTAATCATTCTGTGCCAACTGCTATGCATTATTACAGCTGATTAGCACTTTCACACATAAAATTGCTAATCAATTTTTGCGGCTTAGTTAATACCCTGTCATGGGCTGTCCCTACCCAGACCAGGCCCTGCCACGTGGTGGCAGTGGTGGAGGGGGTGGCAGGATGCACAGAGGACAGTGGTCTGGTTAGAGCCTGCGAGGCAAACTGTGCCTGAAGACACAACCTGAAGAGGAGAGGTGGAGAAGGTTAGCTAAGGTAGAAGAATGTACAGAAAAAATACTCTCAGTCCTGCTAAGTGCTTTGGATGGGGCATTAGTAAGGTAGTGTACTATGTATGGTGGCATCGTATGGCTATGATCAGCCTGTACTCTTTCCAGAATGAGCCCCAGAGCATAAGAGACAGTCCAGTGGTACCATCTGAAGACAGGGGCAAGCGTGACAATCACGGAGGGACTTTCCTTGCATGAAAGGATGAAAATACCTTCCATGACTGGGATACCTGCAGTAACTAATCTGTGAGTTCCATCAGACTACTGAGCTCTCTGTCTCTCTTTCTCTGATCGATGGGGCAACCCGACTCCAGTATACAGAGACTGCATGCCCCCAAAGCATATACTGTAGCAAACTGAAATCTGTCTGTCAGCAAATCACTGGCAGGCTTCAAGACTGATTCTACTGATATTTACCTTACGTAGCGAGAGAGGGATACTCCATAACTAAATTTATATTTTTGGGTGGAGCACAATCTCTCTCTTGGGGGGGGGGCACTAAGTTCCTCACTCCCTGTCGCTTGGCCTCTCTCTCTCTCTCTCTCGATCAATAGGAAACAACAGACTGCTTCTGTTGTTGCTTTTTTCCACCTTCCTCCTGGGTGGGAACTCCTCTGCCTGCTCAGAGGCCCACTCCTTGTGAGACCTGTATGACTCCTGTCCTAACCATTCTCGTAGCTTATACCCTCCCCTGGCAGTAGTCCAGCCATCAAAGGCCCTCCTCAGCCAAGCCCAAGGCACACTGCAGGATGTGAAGAGGCCTCCGACATCCCCCGCCCTAACTACGTGCATCAGTGCTGGCCTGTACCTGCCATCTTGGGATCACCAAGGTACAATCGGGAGGCCAGACAGGCATCCTTAATTCCCCAGTCAGAGATGGAATTGACTCCCAGGGTGGGACCTCCACCTCCTGTTGTCCACTGTAGTGTTTCTGGGTCACCAAGAAAGCAGGCAGTTCCCAAGCTACCACACTGCGGGGCTGGCTAGCTGATTCCTGATGCCCATTCTAAACCCAGAGTGTCCATAAATTTGCCTTCTGTGACTGCTAAAAATTTTGGAATAGCTGAGTAAAGCTGAGGAGTGAGAAAGTAATCCACATTGATCACCAGCGGATCCAGCTGTGTAACAAAGTAACACCCACAATCCCCTTAGGCCAGCAAACAGTAGCTGTTGTAGCCTAATCCGAGCTTTAAAGAGGAACATTTTACATTTTGGGGGGGAAAAGGCTACCCGCTTAATAACCCTGCGACCCCCTTATAAAACGATAGATCTGCCTCTGTTAGTGATTTAACTTTTATTATACAATGGCAATAAAAAATCCTGGAACCTGATTGGCTCTCTGCCCTTGGCAACAGTGAGGTTATCTGAGCACAGACTCACTGTACTGATTTGTCACTTCACTGTCATCTTCTCTTAAGAAACAAAGATATATTGCCGCACTACAAATCTACTAAAAACATTTAAACTTTTTTTTTGTATAACAACGAGCCATTGTATAATATCAATAATGCACTCCAGGGTGTGGGTCATGCTGGGCTAACATCACTTCTGGGATGTTGGACGCACTCAGCAAACCATCACGGCATGAGGTTATCCCAGCATGAACCACACCCTCTCATGCATTATTGCTTAACTACTACTCTGACCCCTACCATGTAAACACACACACACACTTCGGTTGAGGCACAGAAAGACATCTTTACCTACAGCTATACAGGCTCATTAGACCTTGGCCAGACCAGTACGGTTCATCTGACTGTGTGCATCTCACTACTGACATTTACATCTATCCCTCTCTCCAAATGCCAGAAATCAACCACCCAACAAAAAAAGAAAAAAAAAAAGAACTTACAATGCAATTGCTCAAGTATTTTTTACATTCCCCACTTTTTTTGTTCAAGCTCAGAGATAAAGGTTATAATGTCAGTACTACAGTGGAACGCACTAACACCGATTTAAACAGAGAGAAGGAAGACTCAGAAAGCATGTAAGGAAACATTGTTCTACGGAGCAAGAAGTTCATTTTTAGAATAGCTGACCATGAGAGGCAGAAAAAGCATGCAGTTTAAATATTTTCAAGGTAAAACTAGACAAAGACCTTGGAGAAAAACATGTTTCTGGCTTTTAAAGCAGAAAGGCAGGCACGATAAACCAGCAGGCTTTTCTAACCTTGAAGTTTCTATGTTTGTACGAAAAATATTGACATATTGACTAAAGTCCCTCTTCTGGTCTGCAGCATCCTGCAACTGCTTTCCCTGAAGTGCAGTGTCCCTCCCCCTCACAACCCTACTGTTATTTTATTTATTTATTTATTTAGAATCTAGGATTACAAGTACTTTTGAGCCAAGGCTCTTTTACAAAGGTTCCACATCAACTGAGGTACAATACAAACATTACATAGAGTTGAGTAACAAATGCAGAAATGCAGAAATGGTGCACAGACGTTTTTAAGCAACTGAAATACATCACATTGAGGGAAAGCGAGTACCAGGGGGCAGGGTAGCCAGAGGTAACTGAGGCTTTGAATGGACACAAAAAGATTGGTGCAGCCGTGGGCATTTGTCAGGCCTCAAAAAAGTGCTTGGGGGTAGAGGGCAAAAACAGGAGGGGAGGATAGGCTGTAGGAGGAGAAGGAAGAGAAGGGGTAGGAGTAGAAGTGCTAGGAGGTAGATCAGATTATGAGGGACAGTCGCAGGAGCTAGAGGCAGCTAGGTGGAGACGAAGGTTGGCTTTGAATGGGCCTAGCTTTTGCACAGAGGAGATGTCTTTGTTGAGTCCATTAATCCAGCTAGGAGCTTGGTACACAAAGGCTCTTTGGCCCTGTGTGGTGCAGCACCAAGAAATGTGCAGCATTTGATTTTCTGAAGCCCTGGAGAGGCAGGGGTTGCGTGCTGTATGGAGAAAACTTTGGACTCCGGGGGGGAGCAAGATGTAGCAGGCTTTGTTTAGGGCCAAGGATAGACACTTGAGGGCTGTGTCAGTTGCAGAGCCATAAATAATCAGACCATAGTCGATTAGAGAAACCACCGAGCTCTGTACTGCTGTCCTTAAGGCATCCCAGGTAAGGCATTGCCTGTGCCTGTAGAGGAGACCAATGCGCGTGTTTGCAGCTTTGGCGACGCTATCTATGTGGATGCTGTAGGACAGGTTGCTGTCTATGGTGACCCCAGATATTTAATGGCGTGAACCTGTTCAAGGACAGCACCAAGGCAGGTTGTAATATTAAGGGTGTGAAGCCTATGTTTGTTGTGGGAGCCACAGAAAAGCACTGGCTTGGTTTTCTTACAGTTGAGAACCAGCTTTTGACTACTAAACCATGTTTCAATGGAGGTGAAACCCTTCTGAAGCTTGTTTTGGAGTAGGTGGGGGTCCTGTTGGGTGGTGTGAATGACAGCATCGACAGCATAGAGTAGGATTTGTTCTGGACAGGATTGTGGAAGATTGTTCAAAAACAGGCTGGGAGGAGTGGCCCGAGAATGGATCCCTGGGGGACTCCTGAGCATACTGGTCTAGCATCTGAGAGGACATCAGCAATTTTCACTCTTTGGGAACGGTTTTCCAGGTAGCTCTTAAACCAAGCTGTAGACTCAGGGGAGAGCCCAGCTTTTAACAGTTCCGTGAGGAGTATTCAGTGATGGATGGTGTCAAAAGCCTTGGTCAGGTCTATGAAGACTGAACCAGTGAGGTAATTATTGTCCAGGGAGTTGTGAATTGCTCCTGTGAATTCAAGGAGGGTAGATGTGGTGCTGTGGCCTTTTCTGAAGCTATGCTGTTGTTTACAAAGGATGTTGTACATGTCCAGATATTCCAATAGTTGGTCAGATACCAGACGCTCAATGGCTTTGGGGAGTATGGATATTTATTTATTTATTTATTTATTTAAGAGATTTACCAGGAAGGCATGCTGAGCAGAGTACCGCTATTCCAGATGCGCCTGGGGATTTTGGGTACAATGGGAACATGATACAAACAATAACACTTACAGGAGGATATAGGCCTATAGTTTCCATGAAGGGCCTTGTCCCCACTCTTGTGGACTGGTGTCACGGTGGCAGATTTCCATCTGTCTGGGAACTGGCCAAGGGTGAGGGAGAGGTTGAAAATCCAGGTTAGAGGAGATAGCACTTCATCAAGAGTAAGGGACAGCAGCTTGAGGTTGAGTGAGTCGCCACTTATTCTAGATCCAGCAACAGCTTTACAGACGTATCTATGGACTTCATGTGTCCTGACTGCTCTGAAGTAAAGAGGAGGGTGACTTGAGAAAGGGGCAGGGGGTTGGGGAGGGTGCAGGAGGGAGGTCTTCATCAAAGAAGTCTGGAGAAAGAACACTACTGAGGTCAGTGAATGCGTTATTGAATGTGTTAGCTATAGTGGAAGGGTCAAGAGTTATAATCCCATCCACGTCCAACACTGAAGGTGATGTTATATTACAGATATACTCAGAACTAGCTCAAAGATGACAAGTCTCCACTGTATTTAGCCACTTACAGCCATTGTACAATAATTGAAAGTTTGCATTTAAGTAATACTATATCATGTAACTCATTTTTAAACATGTCTATATCTGTATGTGTTATTTGGTACGTTAACTGTACATTTATGTCTTGTATTATACTGTACATAAATATCCTTCACTGTATGTAACTAATTCTGGGTCGCCCCTGAAAAAGGGCCATCTTGTCTCAGAGGGCTTACCTGGTCATCAAAATTCAATAAATAAATAAGTAAACATCTTGTCAGATACAATAAAACTAGTGTCAGTAATCCAGACTCCTGATTGGCTGGGATCTTTGTGGATACAGTGTTGGTCGTGTAGTCTGCCGCTGTTCAGTTTGCACGGTTGCCTGTAATCGCTCCCATGTCTCTCTTATAAACCTGTAATATGTTACCTCTAAATCCCCGGTTCAACCCTATTTTTATTTCCCGTCCCCCCGCAGTGGCTCAGCTCCTGCTCCCACTGCCTTCCCCATGACCAGGCATACCCCCCCATGCGGGGCCGCCCACACCCCAAGGTCCATGGTAGATTGCCCTGACTTACCTCCCCCCCAGTGTGGGGCCATGGAAGCGGGGCCCCACCCAGTGGACACGGCAGGCTGTGGAGGTGGCGGAGCAGAGCTTCACACTTCAGGGGCCGGCATTTTTGTATGCTGTATCAGGAGTGGGTACGTGCAATGACGGCCAGCATCTGTACCACTAAGGGTCCGTGGCATGACAGACACACAACGCCCCCCCCCCGAAAGAAAGCAGTCCCTGGGACATTTAATCCTTCTCCCCGGCCAGCCCTCTGATGTCCCGAGTCCGTTCCTGAACCCAGGTCATCGGCATCGCAGACAGACGTCCTGCCTCTGCACCGACAGGCCAGCTGGTTCAACCCTAATTTTTTTAACCCCCTCTCCATTTATCCTGGAAACAGACATGTTCATATTTAAAGAGCAGCTGACACCATATTCAGTCTCGGGCAGGCGTCTCATACTAAGGAATTGCCTGCCCGAGGAGCTTTTCTAGACCACAATTACATTTTTTAGTGCAATAATTAAAAAGGGACTTACATTTAAAAACCCAGCTCGTAACTTCCGAGTACGGGCCAAGCTGCCCCAAGTGATGCAGCCCCACCCTTAAAAATAGCACTTTGCCGGCCCGTCGGTGCAGCAGTTGGATTTCTGCTTGTGACACTAGCGACCCAGGTTCAGGAATGGACTCGGGTACTGGAAGTCTGGCTGGGGACTGCTCGCCTTCTCTTGGGGGAAGGGCAGAGAAGTGACCCGGCGCTTGCTGACCCCTGGCGGAGGCTGGAGGCACAGCAACACGCGGGGTCCCACTAACTAATGGGGCATGGTGAACGTCGGCGTATGCCTGACATTAGCGGCATGCCACACCCCCAAGGAGCAAACGGGAAAAGAGCCCCATGGCCAACCGGATGATGGGCGCCAGCTCCCACTGCTGCGAGACCTCAAGCAGTGCATAAACCACTCCAGCAGCACCCGGGCCAAGAACTGTGCTGGGTGCCCCACCGGCACCTTCCCCCTCGGAGGAGAGAGACCCGCCCGGCAAAGGGTTACGTCCGGGTTGCCCGGGGGGGCTGCAATATGGGGTGATGGATGGCTGCATCGAGGCAGTGTGGCAGCGAGGGTCATAGGAAGGTCTGAGGGAGAGGCCAGCCCGGAGCTGAGGGGAGCAAAAAAAAAAATAGCACTTTGATGATGTATAGTAGGAAGTGGGCTGTGGGCGCGCTGTATAGAACATTAAGATCGGGGGGAAGGGGGCATCTATATACATGCAGTATCTTTAACTGAGGTTTTACATGTATGGGGCTAATACACAATATATACTCTAGTCCCACACATGTAAAACTGCAATAAAGGCACTATATGTATATTTAGACATCCACCCTTGATCTCTATGTTCTATATAAGGCACGCCTGCAGCCCTGCTCTTTACTGTACGCCATCAAAGTGCTATTTTTAAGGGTGGGGCTACAGCACTCAGCGGCGGTTTGGCTCTTATTTGGAAGTTACAAGGCAGACATTTAAATGTAAGACCTGTTTTAATTACTACACTGAAAAATTAAATTGTGGTCTAGCTTAGCTCCTCAGGCAGGCAATTCCTTAGTATGAGTTGCCTCCCCCCACATGTGACAGCTGCTGTTTAAACAATCTGCAACGTGCAATGACAAACCCTGTTTTGCCCAATTACCTGTAAGATTTTTGGCGAACCTTGGCGTCCCAGCTTCCCCAGTATCAGTCCCCAGGTCCGGGCTTTGGCTGCTGTTGCAATGGCTTCTTTCCGGATACTCTGCATGGCCTCATGGTCATAATATTCCTTAGAGAACACTTTGCTGTAGGGATCATACCTGCACATAGGGAAAACCATAGATGTTTCTGTTTGAATTTTACTAAATAAAAAATTAGCAAAGTGGCTAGCAGCCCTGCTGAATCAAATTAACTCGTATTTAAGTGGCTAGCAGCCCTTCTGAATCAGGTTAACACATACTGCACAACTCCACTTCTCCAACTGTGTAGTAAAGGAGAAGGAGAGGAACTGTGTTTTGTAGATTGACTTTCATATGCACTGTATCCCAAAACTCTCTTAAGTCACAGTTGGCAACAGCCATCAGGCACAGACAGGTGGTTAACAGAGACTGATGAAGGACTGGGAATGCTCAGGGAGGGGGTGGGTGCGGCTAAGATGAGAGATAGGAGGTTGTGGTACTTACTCAAGTAAGTTCACACAGTAAGTGGCTCCAGTGGTGGGATTCAAACCTGGATCCCAAGGGTCATGGAGAGGTGCTCCTCAACTAAACAGGAACAGTCAGCACTAGGAATGCCACACCCAAGTGTGGGTCTGGTCCCAATTTGCACTTTGTATGAAAAAAAAAATTCCTTACTGTTTACTGCCGTATAGTATATGTTTCAGGCTGACCCTGCTGACTCCAAAGCCAACATTTTCTGTAACTAGAAATCCCAGCATCCCCTGCAGTTGATGTTAGAGCAGGGCTGCATCAGCAGGAGATTCAATAGCCTGCAATGCATGTTAGAGCTTTTATAAGCTCCGAACTGATGTTTGCCAGTCTTACTGTTCTCACAGGGCTTAATACAGTCCTCTGTGACTGTACTTAGTCCCGGAATGGCAGTGGGACCAGCAAACAAAAGGCAAGAGCATATAAAAACCCTAAGATGCACTGCAGGTTATTGAATCTCTCACCGCTGCAGCCCAGCTCTTATGTCAGCTGTAAGGAATTCTGGGATTTGTAGTTAAAGCAAATGTCAGCTTGGAAGTCAACAGAATCAGTCTGAAACAATCTACTATACTGCAGTAAACAGTAAGCAAAAAATGTTTTTGCACACAAACTGCAAATTGGGACCAGCCCCACTTAGTGTTGACTGCTGACTGTTCCACTTTAAGTAAAACCTTCATCTAAGAGAATATAGTTTTAATATACTTTCAGTCGTACTAGCACCATTGTATGGAACTCAGAGGGAAAAGAGCACCAACAGTAGACATCTGGTTATTCTCCAGAGATGAATGGTACAATCCAGAGACAGCCGAACCATTTCTGAATAGGGAGACCAATGCGAGGAGGCTTTAGAACCAAAGAACAGCAGGGGAGCCCGACACAGAAGCGGGCCCAGGTTACCTTGTGGTGTGGAGCAAAAAAGAGCTGTAGAGAAAAGCAGCAAGTTGCACTGACGCAGAGACAATCATGGTACCACTGGTACTGAGAAGCGCCAAGGTATGGATGCGTCATTTCTGTATAGTAAAAGGCACATATACATGCCAAACAATGTACATGCAGATGCTGCACAGTACAGGCATATATATGCAGGCAAGTACCACAGGCACCGCAAAAAAATAAACACGCATACCCCATACCATACACAAAGAAATTTTAACCTGATCAGTTCCTACACTAGGGCCTGTGGAGTCAGCATGATCTTTTGTCAGTCTGAAGTAACGTTTCCCAAGTTGCATTCAAACTTCAAAGTCTCAGCTGGAACTTTTCAAGTCATCAACAATACAGAACTACCTTGCTGAAACTCTATAACATCAGCAATGACATCTAACAATTTCTCTCATACTACATAAATTATACTGAGAAGGGAAAAAAATTTTCTGCACTGGGTATTAAAGCCAGGCTCCCAATCCACTGCTGCTTCGTAGCCTGTAGTTCTACTGTTGTACTTAGGTTCCCTGACTTGAAGTGTATGCTGTGGCAAAGGACACCCAGCAGTGACTGCAGACCCCACCACCACCTATACACACACACACTCACATACACACACCTGCAGTAAATGTTGGTAATAAAGAGTTTGTCAGTTTGAAGCAATGGTTTCCCAAGCTGCATTAAAACCTCAAAGTCTCAGCTGGACCTTTTCAAGTTATCAGTAATAGAGAACTTCTAGCCTTGATGAAACTATATCACTAACATCAGCAGTGACATCTAGCAATTTCTCTCATACTGCATAAATTGTAGCGAGAAAGAAAAAAATGTCCCACTCTGGGAATCAAACCCAGGGCACCCTATCCACTACTGCTTGGCAGCCATTAGCGCTATCGATGTACTAAGGTTCCTTCACAGGAAATGCATGCTGTGGCAAAAAGGCATCCAGCAGTGACTGCAGACCCCCCAAGCTGGGCCAAACAGTCTTTATCTGCCGTTAAAGGCTATGTTTCTATGTTTCATACACAGCTGCAGTGGATTTTAGTAATGAGTAGTCTGTCAATGTGAAGCAATGTTTCCAAAGTTGCATTTAAACCTCAATGTCTTTGGCCGGCCCGTTGGTGCAGTGGTAGTGCTATCGCTCGCAATACCGGTAACCCAGGTTCAGGAATGAGCCCGGGTCATCAGGAGCTGGCCGGGAGGGGAGGAGGAGCGAGCGTTCTCATGGATGCTCTCCTCCTCCATGGAGGGAGGGTTGCCACCATCACTGCTATACTGCCACCTGGGTGAATACAGGTGGCAGTGCAGCTAAGGGCACCAAGGAGGGGGGAGCTACAAGGTGAAGCATCACATGCATTAAGCATGCAGGTTACCTCGGTCAGCCTCCCTAGTGTGCATGCGTCTCAGGCTGAAAGAAAACTAAGTAAAATACCCTAGCCAGGCAGCCTGACACCTGACCTCGGCTTGGAGGCTCCACACCATCAACTGTGACACCACTCTACCAATGCTGGCTTGAATTGCCTTGAGGGGACCAAACCCTTCCTCCCCAAAGACCCTGATAAAAGAGCTCTGCCGTGGGGAGTAAGCCACGGGAGAGAGAAATGGAGAAGGGGTAAGTTCCAGAGAAGATGGGTGATAGAGCTGGAGCTGGAGGTGGGATGAAGGAGACAAGCTTGAAGACAGGAGCTTGATAAACAGAGAATATTAAAAAAAAACAACGTCTCTGCTGGAACTTTCAATGACAGCAATACAGAACTTAAAACCTTTCTGAAACTCTATCACAATTTTTCTCATACTAAAATATCACTCCCAACGAACGTACCTTTGAACTTGACTAAATGCAAAAAAAAAAAAAGCAAGAGTACATATGACCACAATAGGCACCAGTAGGCACTTACAGCCATGCTGCTGGCACTTAAAAAGCAAAGACTCCATAATCTATAGCAGCAAAGGCAATTATTATTGAAGCATAAAAAGTACTGAGAAGAAAAAAGGAAACCATACAAAGTTGCTAGCAGAAAAAGGCCATACGGTCTTTCTAGTCTGTTCGTTGTGGAGCCCGTAATCCTGTTTCCATGATGCTTTGCCCCCACCTCCCAGGTACTCTTACCCTCCCCGCTTGAATCTATCTCACACCCCTTTTGAATCCCCCACCAGTCTTCTGATTGACTACCTCCAATGAAAGCTCATTCCACCCTGCCATCACCCTCTCCATGAAGTGCCTCCTGACCCTTCCACCTGCAAGTCTGCAGCTGTGCTTCCTAGTGTTCTTATTCTCACTGAATCTACAGAGAGCCCCAAGCTCCAAGCCCCAAGGAGGAGGGCCGAAGTGATTCCCCTTCACAAAAGTGGGAGCAGGGCAGAAGTGGGAAACTACAGACCAGTTAGTTTAACCTCAGTGATAGGGAAAACGATGGAATCACTTCTGAAGGAAAGAACTGTCGAGTACCTAGAGGCCAGAGGGGCACAGGACCCAAGGCAGCATGGATTCACAGCAGGAGGGTCATGTCAGACGAATCTAATAGATTTCTTTGACTGGGTGACCAAAGTAGTAGATCAGGGAGGAGCTATGGACATGGCCTACCTAGACTTTAGCAAGGCATTTGACTCAGTCCCACACAAAAGATTAATATACAAGTTAGCCAGCCTGGGAGTAGGTCCCAAGATGATAGCCTGGGTAAAGAATTGGCTGGAGAATAGGACACAGAGGCTACGAGTAAATGGAGTCCACTCTGAAGAAAGGGGGGTTACTAGTGGGGTGCCGCAGGGTTCAGTATTAGGACCGGTCCTCTTCAATGTCTTTGTAAGTGACATTGCAGAGGGACTGGAAGGAAAAGTATGTCTCTTTGCAGATGACACAAAGATCTGCAACAGAGTTGATGTACAAGGTGGGGTGGAAAGGATGAGAAGGGACTTGGCAAGGTTAGAGGAATGGTCAAATGTATGGCAGCTTAGATTTAATGCTAAGAAGTGCAAGGTAATGCACCTGGGAAACAAAAACCCAAGGGACGAGTACACAATGGGGGGTGAGATATTAACAACAACAACAAGCATTTGTCAATGCCGAATGTTGCTTGCTTCTATGTGCTGTTTAGGTATTTGGAAGTCATTGGAGTGCAATATTAAAAATTCCAGAATCTTCATTTAGCGCATGAGGAACTGCGCAACGCACGCCCCCGTAAACAATCATTTTAGAATTTTTCACTAAATTTCAACACAGCCATTTTAAGACCTCTGCTCATGAACAGTGTCACTGTGATTTTCTTAATGTGTCCCATACATTGAGTTCGCACACCGACTGCGCCATTGTGCGCTACATGGGCGGAAACACGTTTTGGGCAAGATGTGAAAAATGACAGCTGCACTGCTCATAAGGAGGTGTGGTAGAATGGCAATGTTGGAAATCTGGAGTGAAAATATTGAAAATTCGCAAACTTATGAGTGTGCGTAGGAACTGCGCAACGCACGCTCGTAAAACAGTCATTTTTAGGAATTTTTTCACTAAATTTTCAACATAGGCTTTTTGAGAGCCCACCTTATGAACATTGGCAGTGTCGTTTCGTTAATTGGTGAGGAAAGGTGATTTCGCGCAGTGACTGCGAAATCACCCTTCGGGCCTGAGTAACACCATGACAGTGCAAGAATTCATGAGGCGGGGTCCCCAAAACCCCATGTTGAAAATTTGAGGCCAAAATTCCCAAAAATGCCTGAGATATGCAACAAAGTTGAAAAAACCCTATCTATCCCATTATACAGCTTACCGGCATTTCCTCAGTTCATCGGTCGGCTTTGAAGAGTGCAGACGTGTTCCCGGTCCACCGATGATCGTCGCGCCGAGCTCCGGAGGTAAGTATGGGGTGAGGGGTGTGGGAGGCAGGTGCGCGGTGGGTGGAGTGCGGGTTGTGGGAGGGCAGGGAGACTACGAGGGACCGTTTTTATCCACAGGTTGTTTTTTTTTTAAGACGACGACTATCGGGTCGCCACACGCTGGGTGGGCTCCCAGCATGGCAGCAGGAAAAGCTGTTTGAGGGACGTGGCCGATGGAGGATTGGGCACCCCTTGCTAAAACAAGATCTGCCACGCTGGGGTGGGCTCCCAGCATGGCACCTGGACAGCTGTTGGGGGGGACGTGGAGCCAACGGGGGATTGGGCACCCCCGTCAGCCATACAGTGTATGCTTGGGGGGTGGCGCATCAGCACGCAATATGTGTGTGTGGGGGGGAGCTCTCCCTTTCAACTGTATGCCACTGCATTTTGGAGCTGTCATAGACAGCTGCAGCACTCATTGGGGAACTGGGGCCACGCCTGCAAACACACTGACTGCATTGGAAGAGGGGCTGACACACCTCCGAAAACTCGGATGATGGCACTATGTTTCTTGCACATGCGTGCAAGCAACATAAAAATGGAAAGGACCTGGGGTAGTCATATCAGATGACTTAAAGGTGGGCAAGCAATGTGAGAGGGCAGTAAGGAGGGCTGGGGGATAGGGAGAGGCATCACCAGTAGAAAACAGGAAGTTGTTATCCCTCTGTACAGACAGCTGGTGAGACCCCATCTGAGTACTGTGTGCAGTTCTGGAGACCCAATCTCCAAGGACATAGACAAGATGGAAGCTGTCCAGGAGGGCATTCAAATGGTGCAGGGTCTGCACGGAGACATATGAAGAGAGACTAAAGGAGCTTGATATGTATAGCCTTGAGGAAAGGAGGGAGAGGGGACATGATAGAAACGTTCAAGTACCTCAAGGGAATCAACAAAGTCCAAGAGGTAGCATCTTTCAAAAAAGAGGTATGCAAGAACTAAGGGGCACAATTTGAAGATGGGGCGTATGTCAGAAGTAATGTAAGGAAGTGTTTTTTCACAGAGAGGGTTGTGGATGGCCGTAACGGTCTTCCGGAGGAGGTTGTGGAGTCAAAAACAGTGACTGAATTCAAGCATGCATGGGACAGCCATAAGGCAATTCTTGGGGGTGGGGGTAGAAAGAAGTAGGCTGCTGGTTAACTAGGATCTGCAGCTTCTCCATTAGGTAGGGAAATGGGCAGACTGGGTGGGCCAAGCGGTCCTTATCTGCCGCCAAATCCTATGTTTCTATTTAAGCCCTACCCTGATTATAACTTTGATGCACATGAAGATCTCAATCATGTTTCCTTGCTCCCTTCTCTCTTCTAGCGAGTACATGTTTAGGTTCTCCAGCCTGTCCTCATACGAGAGACCATGTTGACCCTGGATAATTTTTGTAGCCCTTCTCTGTACTGCCTCCAGTTGTGTCAGTGATCAGTGATGAAACCTGACAAAGGTGTTTTTTCAGTCTGACATAAACTTGACAGCAGGATAAATAAAACTGAGGAAGTAGGGGCCATCCACATTTTACTGGCACCGACGATGTACGTCATCCTGGGAGGCCTCATAAAAACACAGAATTTGTCAACAGAAAAGGACCACTTGGCCTACCTAGTCTGACAGTGTTTTCCTTTCCTGTCGTTGTCACAAGACCTTAACTGCTCTCTGGCACCCCTCCCCCCCCTTTATTTACTAGTATTTCCCACATCTATCCCATGCATATTTGGCCCCACCCCCAGTTTACTCCTACTGCCTCTTATGGCAGGCTCTTCCAGACAACCATCACTCTTACAGTGAAGAAGTATTTCCTCACGTCCCTCTTAAATTCCCCCTTCTAGCTTCATTCATGCCCTCTTGTTCTATTGTACATTTTCATTTAAAACAGATTCCCACCTTTACCCTGTTCGCTCCCTTGAGGAGGTACTTGTAGGTCTCTATAATGCCCCCTCCATCCCTCCTCTCCTCCAGGGTGTAAATACTGAGATCCTTCAGTCTCTCATCATATAGTTTCACATGCAACCCCTGTACCATTTTAGTTAACCTTCTCTGGACTGTCCCCACCCTGTCGATTTCTTTTTTGAGATGTGGCCTCCAGACCCGTATATAATATTCAAGGTGTGGTCTCACCAATGATCTATGCAGTGATGATATCACCTCCTTCCTTCTGCTTGTGAGACTTCTCCCTTTGCACCAGCAATCCACTGGCCCTGCCACTTTAAGGTAATCGGATAGTATAACCCCAGGTCCCTTCCTTCTTAATGACCAACAGTAACACCCCTCCCCCCCAATTTTATATACCCAGTTTCTGGGTTTCTGTGCTCCAGGTAAATGATTTTACACTTTTTGGCATTGAACCCCAGCTGCCATACCTTTGACCACTCAAGTTTTCTAAGGTCCCTTCTCATTTTCTCCACCCCTTCCTGTGTATCCACTCTGTTACAGATCTTGGTGTTGTCTGCAAAAAGGTATACCTTCCCTTTAAGCTCTTCTGCGATGTCACTTAAGATGTTGAATAGGACCAGCCCCAATACTGAACCCTATAGCACCTGCTGGTCGCTCTCCCCTCATTAGAGTGACTTCCATTTAACATACACTCTGTCGCCTCTCCATTAACCAATTTCTTACCTGGTTTACAACTTCAGCTCCTACTCCAAGACTATCCAGTTTCTTTAACAGTCTCTTATGTGGTACAGTGTCGAAGGCTTTGCTGAAGTCCGAACAGGCCACATCCACTGCCCTTCCCTGATCTATTTTCCTGGTCACCCAGCCAAAGAAATCTAGCTGATTTGTCTAACATGACCTCCCTCTCATGAATCTATACTGTGTTTGGTCTTATAACCCCTCCACGATTCAAGATATTCCACTAGCCTTTCTTTTAACAGGGTTTCCATTCATTGCTCCACCACTGAGGTGTGATTGACTGGCCTATAGTTGCTAGCCTCCTCCCTTCTGCCACTTTTATGGAGCAGAACTATGTCGAGGGGATAAACAAGACTAATACAGGACAGATATTCTGGATCAGAAGAGGGAGGGATACAAGTGGGCATCAACTGAGGTTGGGGGGGGAAATTCAGGAGGGAAATCAGATATTTTTTTCACTGAACGGGTGGTAGGCAAGTGGAACACTACCTGAGGAAGTGGTTTCCTGTAAGATGGTGGGCTGTTTCAAGAGAGGATGGAACAGAGTGGGGGGGGAAGGGTGGAGCAGCTGCAAGTTGAGGGGCTAGCTGCACAATCGAGCAGACTCGATAGACTGTAAGGCCGGTTTCTGCTGGCATTTTCGTATATTCATCTCTCTCCTCCAGTCCTCTGGAACATCTTCTGTTTCTAGTGATATGCTGAATAAGGCTGCAAGTGATGCAGCAAGCTCCTCCCTGAGTTCTCTTAGCAGCCTTGCATGTGTCCCGTCTGGTCCTATTGATTTGTTCACTTTCAGGTTTGCAAGTCCCATCAAGACTCTTTCCTCTATAAATGGACTTACGAACATACAAATCTGCCAGCAGAAACATACCACCTGGTCTATCATTGTCTGCCCAAGTGTGCAGCTAGCCCTCTAGATTGCAGCTGCTCCAACCCCCTCCCTATCTGTCATTCCCATGACGGCCTCAGCCCCCTCCACCCAGACCCTTCCTGATGCTCTGTCCCACACCCTCTTAAAACTTCCTACTGTCTCACATGATACCACCCTCTCTGGTAGAACGTTCCATTTAGACACTACCTTCTCCGTGAAGTAGTGCCTCATCTCCCACCTAAATCTTCTGCCCTCCAATCTTAGTCCATGCCCCTTGTGTCCCTATGCTTCCTCAGTTTAAACACCCCTTCAATGCTAGCTTTGTTTATCCCCCTCAAATACTTGAGCGTTTCAATCATATCCCCCCCATCCCTCCTCTCCTCCAGCGTAAACATAGTCAGCTCATTCAGCCTGTCCTCGTAGGCCGTGCCCTCCATCCCCTGTAACATTTTTGCTGCCCTCCTTTGCACACCTTCCAGTAATTAATATCCGTCTTCAGATATGGCCGCCAGTACTGCACACAGTGCTCCAAGTGCGGCCTGACAAAAGATCTGTAGAGGGGCAGGATCACCTCCCTATGCCTGGACGAGAAACCCCTTGCGATACAGCCCAGCATCCTGTTCGCCTCAGCTGCTGCTTTCCTGCATTATCAGAGTTGTTCATGTGCCCTGTTACCAACACCTCATGGTCCTTCTCTTCCTCAGTGATCCCCAGCCTCACCCCTCCCAACCAATAGTCCCTCCTTGGGTTCTTTGCCCCGAAGTGCATAACCTTGCATTTTTTTTTGCATTGAATCCCAGCTGCCACTTCTCCGACAATACCTCCAGTTTGGTTAGGTCCCCTTGTAGTTGTTTCCATCCATCCTCTTTGTCCACCACTGCCCCCAGTTTGGTATCATCTGCAAACAGACTATCCCTGCTCCCAACTCCGTGTGTAATATCTGAGATAAAGAGCCCAAACAGCACCGGGCCCAGCACCCAGCCCTGTGGCATACCACTCGTCACCCGTCTAAGTGTCGAGAGCTCCTCCCCACTACCACCCGCTGCAGCCTCCCCTGCAGCCAGTTCCTTATCCAGTTTGTCAGCTTTGTCCCCACCCCTGCAGCAGTCAGCTTCCCCCCCACCAGCCTCCCATGAAGCACTGAATCGAAGGCCTTGCTGAAGTCCAAGTACAGGATATCTACAGCATGACCCATACCCAGCTCTCTTGTTACCCAGTCGTAATATTCTATTAGAGTGGTCTGACAAGACCTCCCCGAGACGAACCCGTGGTGCCACCCATCCTGGAGGTCATTACCCTCGAGGAATGACACCAGTCTTTCCTTCAGTATCGTCTCCATAAGTTTACCCACTATAGAAGTGAGACTGACAGGCCGATAATTTCCTGGTTCTTCCCTAGGGCCACTCTTCTATATGAGCACCATATGGGCCACACTCCAGTCCTGAGACATCCATCCCATGTCCAGGGAGGTGCTGAACAGGTCCGCCATCGGCTCAGCCAACACCTCCGCCATCTCCCTCAGCACCCTAGGGTGGATGCCGTCAGGACCTGGTGCCTTTTCCACCCTTAATGCCCTCAGACCCTCTAGTACTCTACTCCCCTCAATCATTCCGTCCGTCATCTCCTCCTCCCACCCTCCCAGTCCATGGTGGTAGTGGACCATCCTTCTCCTTTGTGAAAATGGAGCAAAAGTGTTCATTCAGTACTTCCGCTTGTTCCTCTCCCTTTTCCACCGACTCCCCTTCCCACTTTATCTTCACTATATGGTCTCTGCACTTCCTCTTTTCCCTGACATATCTAAAAAAGTCCTTCTCCCCTCCCTTGATGCCCTGCGCTAACCTTAGCTCCCTGGAGGCCCTGACTACTCTCACTCACTTGGTCACCTCCCTGGACCAACTCACATAAGCCTCCCTGTCCTCTTCCTTCCTCGTTCTCCTGAACTTCTGGTACGCAGCTCTCTTTGCCTTCACCCCCTCCAACACTTCTCTGTTCAGCTGGCATGGTTTCCTGGCTCTGCACTTCTTGCTCTTAGTCCTGGTGCAAGCTTCTGTAGCCTCTGCTAGTCCAGTTATAATAATGTCCCACGTTTGCTGTGCATCCATCTCTGGCTTAATACCCTGAAGTCTCCCTTGCAGTATTTATTTATTGAGGTCTTGGATTAACACCTTTGAGTAGAAAGCTCTTTCATAGGTTCCACGTCAAGTATGACACAAACAAGAATACAGATATGTTCTACAGATACAGATACAGCAAGAAACAACTGTAAACTGCCTCCAGGCATAAATTCTAACAATAGTTACAAAATCTAAGCACATACAGGGTGCAGAGTCAAAACAAAGGCTAACGTTTCACTAGGTAACGGTAACATAACATAAGGACGCTTGTTTAAAAAGGAGAGCTGCACAACTAACAACATAGGCAGGTAATTGGATTGTGCCTGAGTCAAAGAAAGAAGGAAGGTCTCGTACCAGTAGAGAGGGACAGGAGAGGGAGGAGGAAAGTGTGGGGAGGGAGAAGGCAAGCGGAGGTGGGGGGTAACATGGAGATAGGAGGGAAAAGGAAGAATAGCTATGTAGTCAAAATGGAATAAAGGGGGAGGAGTGTGGGGGGAAGGGGGGTAGAGGAGAGTAGGGAGGAAGAGGTGGTGTAGGTAGTGGGGTGATGATGAAGATGTATTAAGGTGGTAGGGAAGGAAGAGGTATGGAATGATGGAGGGGCACAAAAGAGAAGAGGAGGTGGAGGGAGGTAGGAGGGAAAATAAATAATTTAGGCAGGGGTAGAAAGCCCATAAAAGTGTTAACTTGACCGGTGGCCCAAGAAATAGACATGAAGCGTAACATTTTACTAATCAGTACAGATCACAGAGATTGCAAATGGTAGGAGCACGGTAAAGGCAAATTAGCAGTAGCAGTCACAGGCTGCCAGTGAGATTAGATGCTGTTGGAGTTTTTTCTTAAAGAAGCCCAGCAAAGTAGCATTGGTTATGTCAGGAGGCAGAGAGTTGTACCACTGCGGAGCTCTGTATGCGAATGTACGTTGTCCAAAGGTGGTGCGGCACCATGGGATTCTGAAAGCCTGTTTGCCAGAGCTTCTGGTATTTCTCTCACCCTCCTGAAGTCTGCCCTTCTAAAATCCACCACCTTTGTTACTGTGCCTCCAGACTCCTTGACCAACTTGAGAGTGAACCACACTGTTTGGTGGTCACTACTAGCTAGTGGGTCTTCCAACCTTATTTCCCTCACTGCCTCCCCATTTGACAGCACCAAGTCCAGCGTGTTACCTAGTCATGTTGGCCCACTGACCAGCTGTGTCAGGAGACCATCCGGGGTTGCATCCAGGAGCACCTGCTCCCTGGCACAGGAGGTGGCAAGGGCGCTCCAATTTACCCCCAGCAGATTGAAATCCCCCACAATCACCACACTCCACTTTCTATACACCTTCCTTATTTGCTCCGCTAACTCCCTGTCCAGTTCCACTGATTGGGCTGGTGGTCTGCACACCACCCACAGCCTCAGCTTTCTACCCTTGGAATCCAGAAGCTGCATCCATAGTGCCTCTGTCCTCCCTTCCTCCCCCTCGTACATCTGATCCCTTCCCTCACAAAGAGTGCTACCCCAACCCCTCTCTTTCCTGTAAATTATATACCCCAGGATTGCCAGATCCCAATCATGGTACTTGTATTTACCTCCTTGCCTTCTGTGTTCCTGTTGCTCCTTTTTGGTCCGTCTCCTTCCCTCTCCACCGTGAAGACCGAACAGAAGAATCTGTTCCAGATATCAGCTTTTTCCTGATCATCCTCTGCACAGTCACCATCTACTGACTTTCTTATCCTCACTACCCCTCCCCTTACCTCCCTCTTCTCGTGCATGTACCTGCAGAAAGTCTTGTCCCCTTCTGTCAGTCCTTTGGCTGTCCTTTCCTCTGTTTGCGCTTTTGCTCGCCTCACTGCTCTCCCTGCTTCCCTCTGTTTCACCTGGTACTTTTCCCAAACCTCCTCCCTCTGTTTCTCTTTGGACCTGCTGAATGCCTTCTTTTTTCCCTTCACTTTTGTGGCCACCTACCTAGAGTACCATAGCATGCACCATAGCAGTGTTATGCTAGCAAAAGTTTCTGAGTGATCCTGATGCCAGTGGCTAACAGGTCCAAAGAAGTGGCTCTGTGGGAGAGAGAGACCCTCGAACAAGACTGATAGAAACACTGAAACTGATTACAAAAAAAAAGGCCCGCTGGCCTAGCTAGTCTGCCCAGCCCTACCTTTAGTATGATGCAGATACCCTAGTGGTCACTCTCAAATGTTACATCTTATTTCAGCTATCCTGAGCTGGCCCATTGGCACAATGGTAGCACTACCACTCGCAACACTGGAGACCCCACATTTGGGAACAAACTCAGGTCGTTGGGGGCCAGCTGGAGGAAGGAGGGCTCCGCTGAGAGACTGCCACCTGGGTGACCACAAGTGGCAGTACTGCTGGAGATGGACTTGGGAGGGGGGAATGTCGCAGCCATCGGCGTGGGGACACATGCACAGCATACCTGTGTAACCCCCCTGCAAATGGGGGTTCCCAAAAGACTTCCAGGAGCTTGCTTGAATGCTCCAAGCCTGAATGGTGTTTGGCATTTAAGCCATTTATCAGTGAGTGTTTTTAGAGCCTCTGGTACTGTCTCTTTAAGAGCTGTCTGCTTGCAGACATAATTAGTTTGTATGGGGGGACTGTGTGCTTCTCTGAGTACCACTCGACCTGCTGCCAATTCACTTAATTTTTGCAGTCACTAGAGTGCAAAGGAACCTATCTGAAAGATGTAACTGTTTACCAGAAATTATTTAGAGTAATAATGAAATTACAGTTTGTCTAACCTGCTTTCTTTGCAGTCAGAACTGTGTCTGCTAGTTCCCCATTCTAGTTTTGAACTGCTGAACTGGACCAATCAGTGTGGGGTAAGCTAGCTCTAAAATGGTGCCTTGGACGAATCAGAACTTGGACTCATAATCTGAGCCAGCCACAAGAGGGATTGTATGGGCAGTGACTCTGGGAGATGTAGTTTAGACTTCAGTGCCTTTTGGACCAACAGCAGCAGTCTATTGTGAGTGACAGCCAATCCAGTCAAGAACTGGGAGGAACTCAAAGGAAGAGCCCAGTTTTTGTCGGTTGGAGTTTCAGTTGAGCTTTGGCAGTAAGAAGGAAGGAGCCCTGTACTTTTCAGTGTGCAGTTTTAGTCAAAAACGTGTAAGGCCCAGAGTTCGGTCTGCAGCTTGTTAGGACTGAATCCGTCCTGTGAAAAGAATCAAAGGATCTCTGAAGAGTAGAAACCAGGCTCACCCTGTAGAAGACTGGAGGAATTGCTGAAAATTACACTCGGTCTGTCAGGAACTGAATCTGCTGTGTGTTCTCCTGGGTATTGTGCAGTAATTGCGATCGGATACAGATGCAGCCTGCCTGGTATAGTGCTTTCTTTTATATGGATGTGTGAAGAGGTTTGTGTACCTCAAGTGAGCCCTGCTGACATTGAAGGACCCTATCTTATTTGGAGGTCGTGAGTACTAATTCAGGGTCGCCTCCTGTTGAATTGCCACATTAAATCCAAATGAATTACTGTACTGCTGACTGTTTAATTCTCCTTTTCTCTGGTGAAAGGGCCCCTACCAGCTGCCACGGTTTGGACTAGCCACTAGGGCTTGGGTACCCAGGGACAGTAACTGATAGGGATAGGCCTGTGCACAGAGCCATAGGTAGATTATTAGAGTGATAAGCTAATTAACCTGATTTCCCCCTGTCCTTGTTATATCCCCCTAAATAAATCAGAGCTGCTTGTTTCAGCAAAGTTATACTGCCTGAGGTATTTGTCTATGTTAAAGTACTGTACTGTGATTGTTGCACTGTATCTCATTTCACAGGAGGTCCCAGTGCGGAACCAGACCTGGGGTAAGTGTATACTGTGAAGGTAATTCTGATATATTGTGTGGGCCACTAGTGGGAAGAAAGGGGTTGCAGTGTCCCAGAGGGCTGTGACCAAGTTAGTTTAACTATTGCAAACCCTGACCTCTGGGTGGAGGCACCCGCCATTGGATCCAGGCCCTCAACCTGTTAGTGGCAAATCAGGCAGGGGTAGTAGCCCCTGGGATAGCGCCATCTAGGGGTTACATCTTGGAGGCTCACCCTGGGATTGTGTGTCCTCTAGTGGCCATATTTACGAACCACTGTTAAGAAAAAATGGGTACCCGACAGAAGTGGCTGTGCACCGCTGGTGGAGGGTGTACTGGGAGGAGATCGACTTCAAAATGCTATGCTTATCCTGGACATCCCTGTATCAATACGGACACTGTGCAGGGAGTACTTTCCAAGGTGGAAGGTTTACAAAACCCTGTGGTGGTGGGTCGGCATGCTAATCTGCTCACCCACACTTTCCTGGCCCTAGTAGAGTTTAAGGATCCCATAGATAGCTCCAAAGTGCCACAGACCATTACCCCAGAGGAGCCCTCACTGCTTGGAGAGTGATAACTAAGGACAGTAAGACCGGGGGAATCAGCCCCCACCACTATCTGAAACTTTTGAGGAGAAATTTGCTGAATGGTTGCTGGGAGAGGGAAAACTGTGGAGGACTTGAAGAAACTATTCTTGCCACCTGGGTGTTCCTCCCCAACACCTCTCCTGCTCCAGTGCCCGTAATGGTGGCTGAACCAATGCAGACTCCTATTCTGCACCTGCCATTAGTCACGACTCTTACCGAAGGTTGAGGATCTTCTCTGGCACCTCCCCACCCCCAAGGAGGATGACTGGGAGACCTGGATAGACTATGTTGCCCCCAAGTGCTAGAATGGCAATGCTCGAAGGCGAAAGCGAAAGAGGGTTAGTGAGAGCCTCCGAGGTCCTGCCCTGGCTACCATCCGTAAGCTAAACGGGCCAGTAACCCTGAAGCGACTGCACAGGCCTATCTTGAGGCCTTGAGAATGTGTATGGGAGCCCAGATTCTGATGAGGACCTATGGTGGAGAGTAAGAAATGCACAACAGTACCAAGGGAGTTGTTGTCTGTGTATGTCTCGGCTGGAAAATTGTTGCAAGAATGCCTCAGAAAGGGTAGTTTGCCAGCGATTGAACTAGACCGAACCAGACTGGACAGAATCCTTAAGTCTGCCCCCTTCTCAGAACTGCTGTTGCTTCAGTTACGCCTGGCAAATCGACTGGAATCCCCACCCTCCTATGATGAGTTAATGAGAGAAATTCGAGGAGTTGAGAAAAGGCGACCTCGGGAGGTACCTGCACCAACAGCTGTGGCTACGACCCGAGTGACTGAGGGTGACCCATCAAGTGAAGTTCAGGGGCAGAGGTTGACAGTCAATGAGTGCTCTGACAAGGAAAAGATATGCCACAATGGGGCGAACTGTTGAGAGAGATCCGGAATTCAAAAACAGTCCTTTATGAAGGCCACGCCTGCAAGTACGGCCCTGACCTATATCCGACTGCATCTGTTATGGGGTGGGGTACCCACCCATGTATCTCCTGCTGATAACAGCTCCAAACTCAATTCCTTGACCATGGAAGTGCAGAAACTGACGAGATGTCTCCAAATGCTTATCACGCCGCAGACAGAGATGGCACCAGGTTTCCAGTTAGTAATACCCCGCCCTAGCTCCCAGTGTGGCGCCTCGCCAGCTCAAACTCCAGAAAGTATGTTTTGCTATAATTGTGGGAAAGATGGGCACATGAAAAGGGAATGCCAGTCCCCAAAAGACACTGACAAAGTTGCATATAGGCTACAAGGAGAGCTTGGAGAAGAAATCAGTGGTTAAAGAGGTGCACGACATGATCCCAGTGAGGGCACCAAAAATGCTAATTCACGTCCTTTTGTGGCAAGGTCAGTTGCCCAGGCCCCCACATCCTTTCCAGACTGGTCCAGAATAGTGGGTCCTCCATGGAGACCACTGTAAAGGTGAATGGAGTGTCTACAAGAGCTGTATTAGACAGTGGCTCCCAAGTGACAATTATGTTCCAGGATTGGTATCAGAAGCATTTGTCAGAAGTACCCTTACAACCATTAGAAGGACTGCATGTATGGGGGTTAAGTGAGAAGGCCTACCCTATTCCGGTATATCCGAATTTGGCTGTCTTTCCCCACCTCCGTGGCTGGGTGGCGAACAAGTAGAGACCCTAGCCTTAGTGTGTCCCCCACTGGACTGTATGATGGTGTCCTTTGTTGATTGGAACAAATGCTCATATGTTCGGAAGGCTGGCACAGTTGTGTTATGAAAACAGGGGTCAAAGACTAGTAGAGCTTTAAGAGTTCCGGCTTTAATTAAGAAGGCCTATGAGGCACAGAGAGATGCTGAAAACAGAACCAGAGGAACCGGTCGGAATTGTATGGAAGAAGGATCCTGAGTCTCTGATCCTGGCGCCAAATGCCCAGTGTACCTTACAGGAGAGGTCCGTATCAGAAAGGATGTTAAGAATAAAATATTAATGTTGGATGCACCAGGCGATGGAAAATTGCCAGAGGGACTGCTGGTCAAGCCTAGTATTTTGCCCGCTAGAGCCCATGCTTATGCCAGAAGGGTAATGGTCCAAGTTCATAATGTGTCTGAAAGAGACATTCGAGTAAACAGAGGTTGCATCCTGGCTAATGTGCATTGTGCAGACACTGCAGTGCTACCCAGCAGCAAGAGTTCAAGGAAGAATGACAGAGTAACGCCTGACTTGTTTGATTTCGGCGACTCCGCTGCCAGCTGAATGGAAAGTGAGGATCAGTGAGAAGCTTGCCCAGAGAGACCAGGTGTTTTCTTTAAAGGAATGGGATGTAGGATGCGTGCAAGGAGCTGAGCACAATATCCGCTGCATGAGAAAACCATTTCGTGAGAGGTCTCACGCCTGGCACCTGCTGACATAGATGATGTGAGACGGCATCTGCAAGAGATGTTAGCTGCTGGTGTAATACAAGAATCCAGAAGCCTTTTATGCTTCCCCATTGTGGTAGTGAGGAAAAAGAATGGAACAGTAAGGATGTGTGTGGATTATCGCACCTAAACCGCGGACTATCCCTGATCAGTACACAATGCCCCGCACATTCAGGATGCTTTGGACTGCCTAAGCGGGGAGCAAGTGGTTCTCTGTGCTGGATCTCCATGATGGGTACTACCAGATCCCGATGGCCCCAGAGGACCGTGGAGAAGACGGCCTTTATCTGTCCGCTGGCTTTTATGAATTCATGAGGATGCCTCAGGATTTCAGGTGCCCCAGCCACTTTTCAACGATTGATGGAGCGTGCAGTGGGGACATGAACTACTAGAGTGCCTGGTATACCTAGATGATGTTATTGTGTTTGGCAGCTCACTGAGGAACATGAGAGCAGATTATTTAAGGTATTGGACCGACTGGAGGACTTTGGCCTTAAACTGTCCATTGATAAGTGTCAATTCTTTCAAACATCAGTAAAGTATGTGGGACAATAGTATCCACCGAGGAATAGAGACCGACCCAAGTAAAGTTGAGGCCTTGACCACCTGGCCACAGCCCAAAAATCTAAAAGAACTGCAAAGATTCCTGGATTCTGTGGTTATTATCGGCGCTCATCAAGGACTATTCAAGAGTGATCCGCCTTTACTTAACCTTACTCAAGGGTATCCCCAACCCACAAAAATACCAAAAGTCAGGCCTCAAGACTGAAAAGAGTGTATTTTCATCCAAGTGAAGTATTTGAGCCCGCTGGACTCCTGATTGTGAGACTGCTTTTCATGAGATCATATATCAACTTACCCATGCTCCAGTGCTGGCCTATGCCGATCCAAGAAAACCTTACGCCCTGCACACTGATGCTAGCTTGCAAGGGTTGGGGCTGTGTTGTACCAAGAGCACGAGAATGGCCTGAGACCAGTGGCCTTTGCCAGTAGAAGCCTGACCCCATCCGAAAAGAATTATCCTGTACATAAGTTAGAGTTCCTAGCTTTGAAGTGGGCTATTGTTGACCAATTCCATGAGTACTTGTATGGGGCTAAAATACTAGTAAAACTGACAATAATCCTTGACCTATGTGCAGACCTCAGCTGTTGGATGCCACTGGCCATAGGTGGCTTTCTGCATTATCTACATATGACTATGCTCTCTATACCGAGCAGGTCTGAACCACATAGATGCTGATGCTCTCCCGGAGGCCTGTTCCCAGAATGATTGGGTCCGATTGGCAGAACCTGACATTCGGCACTCTGCCGGAAGTTTGACAGGGAGGAACAAATGTCCACGGACGGAGTGGACTGCATGGTGGATTGCTTGGGACCTCTGAGAATTGCATACCTGCTGCTTATTGCCACTTTTCTGCAATAGACATTGGTGCACTGCCTCAGCTGGACAATGACAGTATTCGGCGGGCTCAATCCTTCACATCCCATGATCAAAGCAGCTTTAGAAGCCCTCTATGCAGGAAAAGATGTGTCCAAATTACGCCCACTGATTTGAGAACTGCACTGTTATACAAAGAAGGTCCTAAGTTGAAACTGATCAATAAACTGTTATACAGAGAAACAGTAGACAGAGGGGACAAGTAGACAAACAACAACTAGTGCTGCCCACTGCCTTCGAGACTCAGTACTGAGGTCCTTGCACAACCACATGGGGCACCTTGGTATAGACAGAACACTTGACTTGGTGAGATCCAGATTCTATTGGCCTAAGATGGGGCTGATGTGGAGCAACACATTCGAACTTGTAGTCGCTAATTACAGAGGAAAGCTTTTACCCCAGAGGGCTGCCCCCCTTGTTAACATCACCACCAGTGCACCCATGGAGTTGGTCTGTATTGATTTTCTGAGTTTGGAGTCAGATCAAAGAAATATCAGTAATGTGCTGGTGGTCACTGACCATTTCACGAGATATGCCCAAGCTTTCCCCACTAAAGACCAGAAAGCATCCACTGTGGCCAAAGTACTTGTAGAAAACTTTTTGTTCACTATGGGGCTCCACAAAGAATCCATTCTGATCAAGGAGAGACTTTGAGAGTCGCCTGATCAAAGAGATGCTTTCTCTGTGGGGAGTGCAAAGTCCAGAACCACTCTTACCACCCCCAGGGGACCCACAGCCTGAACGCTTCAACCGCACTTTGCTAGATATGCTAGGCACCCTGCACCCAAAGGACAAGCCTCAGATGGAGCCAACAAATTAGCACCCTGGTACATGCTTATAACTGCACCAAAGTGATGCCACTGGATTCTCCCCCACCGCTTGATGTTTGGAAGAGAAGCTCGACTACCAGTAGATGTGTGTTTGGGGTCTCTCCTGATGGGGTTCAAGCTGACAACTATTTACAGTATGTGCAAAAGTTAAAGGCCCAGCTAACTCATGCGCACTAACTGGCTCAAACCATGGCTGCCAAAAGAAATCTGGCCAACAAAGAAAGGCATGATAAAAAGGTGAAAGCACAGGAACTCCAGGAGGGAGATCGTATTGCTAAGAAATCTGGGACTGCATGGCAAGCACAAGATTGCTGACAGATGGCACCATCTCCCTCACATTGTAGTGGGAAACTAGATGATCTGCCAGTGTACAAAGTAAGGCCTGAGAATAATTCAAAAGATGTAAAACAATGCATAGAAATCATTTACTGCCCATTGGACAAATCTTAATTGAGTCTGAGCCCCTAGAAGATGCCCCTCTGGACCAGTGACTAGAGCTGCTAAGAAAAGATCAAGAAAGTCTGCACCTACAGAAGCAAAGTTAAAGTGTTCCTCCACAAGTCCCAGTTGAGCATGACTGTCAGTCCATATCGGAAGAAAGTGAGAGTGACTTTGAATACTATCCTTCTTACGAACTGAGTCAATTGTTTCGGGCAATCCCCTAGTCAATACTGGAGACAAAGCTGGGCCTTCTGGACTGTCTAAGCCCCCAGCTTCATCCCTGGAGCCAATGCTCCCAGAAAGTGAAGTGCAAAGCATCAGATCAGATGAAATGGAATCATTGTGCATGGTTGAACTGTTTGAGCTTAGGAGGAAATGATAAATTGGGGCAGACTGGTGATACAACCAACAAGAAGAGTATTTTGAGTGCCCTGACAGTCCACTGCCAGTGTCCGAAGCTCCATGCGAGCCAAATGTTGTGGACTCAGAAACTGTAACTCCTGGAGCTGAAAGTGCCCCAGGTTCTAGCCTCTACCCCATGGAGACTCCCTGACAAGTGAGGACAATGCTGAAAATGAGGCTCAGAGTGCAGAGACTATAACAGTTCCCCCTAGAAAGACTGGTCGAGCTGTAAAGCCTGTGGTGCACCTCAGTTATGATTCACTTGGGAGGCCTGTGGACTTGCCTCTCAATGTTGTCCATAAAGGAGTGTATGTGTCCCCAGCTCATTGCCCAAACTGAGCATCAGTGCTAACTCCAAGTTACTTGTGTTGCTCTCTAGTATGGTGCCCTTGCCCCATCCAGCCCCAAGGTAACTGATAGGAAGGGCCCCTCTTCAGGTTTCATGTACAAGAGGTAATAACTTGAGTTATGGTACAATGTGTATGTAATACTGTGTAAAGAGTGACGACTGCAATGTTTCAGAAATGTGTTCTTGGTAAAATGATATATTGACTGATGATTACATATGCGAGCCTAATGCAATGTATATGGTTGCAGTTGAAACTTATGGGGTACTTGCTTGACGCTGACGCCAAGCTTTCCCAGGCTAGGAAGGGTGTAACCCCTGCAAATGGGGGTTCCTAAAGACTTCCAGGAGCTTGCTTGAATGCTCCAAGCCTGAATGGTGTTTGGCATTTAAGCCATTTATCAGTGAGTGTTTTAGAGCCTCTGGTACTGTCTTTAAGAGCTGTCTGCTTGCAGACATAATTAGTTTGTATGGGGGACTGTGTGCTTCTTCTGAGTACCACCTCGACCTGCTGCCAATTCACTTAATTTTGCAGTCACTAGGAGTGCAAAGGGAACCTATCTGAAAGATGTAACTGTTTACCAGAAATTATTTAGAGTAATAATGAAATTACAGTTTGTCTAACCTGCTTTCTTTGCAGTCAGAACTGTGTCTGCTAGTTCCCATTCTAGTTTTGAACTGCTGAACTGGACCAATCAGTGGGGTAAGCTAGCTCTAAAATGGTGCCTTGACGAATCAGAACTTGGACTCATAATCTGAGCCAGCCACAAGAGGATTGTATGGGCAGTGACTTGGGAGATGTAGTTTAGACTTCAGTGCCTTTTTGACCAACAGCAGCAGTCTATTGTGAGTGACAGCCAATCCAGTCAAGAACTGGGAGGAACTCAAAGGAAGAGCCCAGTTTTTGTCGGTTGGAGTTTCAGTTGAGCTTTGCAGTGAAGAAGGAAGGAGCCCTGTACTTTTTCAGTGTGCAGTTTTAGTCAAAAACGTGGTGTAAGGCCCAGAGTTCCGGTCTGCAGCTTGTTAGACTGAATCATTCCTGTGAAAAGAATCAAAGGATCTCTGAAGAGTAGAAACCAGGCTCACCCTGTAGAAGACTGGAGGAATTGCTGAAAATTACACTCGGTCTGTCAGGAACTGAATCTGCTGTGTGTTCTCCTGCATGCAGTAATTGCGATCGGATACAGATGCAGCCTGCCTGGTATAGTGCTTTTTATATGGATGTGTGAAGAGGTTTGTGTACCTCAAGTGAGCCCTGCTGACATTGAAGGACCCTATCTTATTTGGAGGTCGTGAGTACTAATTCAGGGTCGCCTCTGTTGAATTGCCACATTAAATCCAAATGGAATTACTGTACTGCTGACTGTTTAATTCTCCTTTCTCTGTGTGAAAGGGCCCCACCAGCTGCCACGGTTTGACTAGCCACTAGGGCTTGGGTACCTAGGGACAGTAACTGATAGGGATAGGCCTGTGCACAGAGCCATAGGTAGATTATTAGAGTGATAAGCTAATTAACCTGATTTCCTGTCCTTGTTATATCCCCTAAATAAATCAGAGCTGCTTGTTTCAGCAAAGTTATACTGCCTGAGGTATTTGTCTATGTTAAAGTACTGTACTGTGATTGTTGCACTGTATCTCATTTCACAGGAGGTCCCAGTGCCGGAACCAGACCTGGGGGTAAGTGTATACTGTGAAGGTAATTCTGATATATTGTGTGGGCCACTAGTGGGAAGAAAGGGGGGTTGCAGTGTCCCAGAGGGCTGTGACCAAGTTAGTTTAACTATTGCAAACCCTGACCTCTGGGTGGAGGCACCCGCCATTGGATCCAGGCCCCTCAACCTGTTAGTGGCAAATCAGGCAGGGGTAGTAGCCCCTGGGATAGCGCCATCTAGGGGTTACATCTGGATGACCTTGCACATGGCATCCCAGGGAGGCACTTATAGGGGAAAAAGACTGTGACCCCAGCACCTCCGTGACAGTGATTGCCCCAGTATATCCAGTATCCCCCACCTCACCAGTGCATGCTCTGCCTGACAAGACCAGAACATCTGGGGAATCACCCCACCCTGACCCCGCTTGGGGACAAAGCCAAGGCTCAATGGAGGTAAGTGGCCACAACTGGGAGGTAGGAGGGGATCAGGAGGTGCCTGAAGGTCCAGAGGACAAGCGAAGGGGCTGAAGAGTATGGGGGGGGGAGCATATATAGAAAAGTAAAATAAATAAATAAATTAAATTGCTATCCTGGGGAAATAAATAGGTCTAAAAGAAAAAAGTACTAAATCTTACGACCACTTTGATTCCTTACTTATAGGACCCCTGAACTCACAAGAGAAACTTTGGAGGCACACATTTTGGACACATTTATCATGTTTTCTGTAACCAGCGTCTAGTTTCCCATGATAAATATGCAGATTCCTTATCCCCTAATCTCCCTTCTACTCTGACATCACAATCCTCCGCTTGTGACATCATAATCCTTTTCCACAGCACATTCTGTGATGTCACAAGTGGAGGACAGTGATGTGAAATGTAGACCAGCAGGCACGGCAGATGAAGCCTACAGTAACAGTGGTCCTGTTTTTGTTGCAATATGCCAAGTGATTAAGGAAACGAGGGTGAAGAATACAAACTATCTATCAAAGATAAGTAGCAATAAGTCTAAAAATGATGTTTGCTAAGGTTCTTTTAATATTTCAGGGGCTCTTAAACCACCCAGGCTGGATTACAATGCCTCCGTTCATTCATTTCTTTTTTTCTGGTGATGCACTTTGTAGTGTTACTGTTTTGTTTCCCCCAATTGCTTTTTTTTACACAGCTGAACAGCTAAAAATAGCCCTCACCTTTAACTAAAAGAGCTCAGTGACAGATGTGTCACGAGAGAAAGCAAGTTTGATTAAAAGCGGGCGCTCTTTAAAGCGGATGACTCGGATGAGTCGCAGAGAGCTTGCTGCAGTGTTCCTGTGTGAAGACAGGGAAGCAGCTCTGTTTAGGTGACAGTTCTGTGAGAAATGTTTTTTGTCTTTTTTTTTTCAACTAGCAAACTAGACTGGTAAAGCAGCTGTTCATTTGACAGAAACTGGGTACACTGAAGGAATGTCATGGTTTAAAGCAGAATATACATCAGCCACAGCTTAGTATTCTACTGAATCTTGTGTGGTCTGCTGGTTACAGCACAGGATCGTTAGCCAAGAAATCCGGGCTGAACTCCTGGCTTCCAGGCAGTGTGTTGTGTCTAATGGACAGACTTAAAGCCTGTGTGCCTGGAGGTCACAGACTTAAGGCCTGTGAGCCTGGTGGTCCAACTTCGAATCCCATCACAGCCACTGGTTCACTGTGTGACCTTGCACAAGTTGCTTGACCTCCCAGTGGTTCACTACTCTGAGCTGTAAAACTGGGAAGGAACAGGGCACCCACACTAAATGAAAAGCGCTGCTCCAACTGGGCTACCTGAGGTCCTTAAATCCCTTTTTCAAGTCTGTGTTTCTCCGCCTACTGGGATGGCCCCCATCTAACTGGGCCACACTCATGGCATGTCACTCGCCATCCCCAAGTATTTACCCAACCTCTTTCGAGCCTCCATGGCTCGTCCCAGGACAGCATAACTTCCCTGCTGAGTGAATGATCTGGTCCAGGAGGCCGCTGCCTGCTTGGCAAAGTGGGGCCTGAGAACAGCCGGTCACCATTCTGCTGCTTCAATGGTGTTTCCACCATTTTTATCCCCAAGGGTGTTGCAGAACTGCAATGATGTGGTGTGCGCATGTGTAGCTGTATGTCAGCATGGATCAGCATTCAAGAAACAAAGAAGTTCAGCACTTCACTCCTCAAGGAAGACATGGCAGAATAAGTCCAATGTTTATTAGTACACAGAAAAACGCTTGACGCCTCAATACAGAGATTCTTTATCTTTGATAAGGCACCTCTGTATTCGAAAGGTGTCAAGGCTTTTTTTTCTGTGTGGCACTTTATAATAAACATTTGGGCACTTTATATTCTGGATGCTGTGTCTTCCTTCAATTACTTGTGGTGGTTAGTGTTGGACTTCTTTGTTTTTATAAGGTTGCTTTTTGTCCGTAGCACCCCTTCCTGGTGCGTTATTTTCCTTTCTGGTTTGTTTTATAGATCAGCATCTGCAGCAGCCCCCAACCCTAAGGAAGGCTCCGCTGGGCAGCAGTCAGATAGCAGCGAATGGAATTCCCCCTCGTCGAAGGAGGAGAGCTGTCCAGTGGGACGCTCAGTGCTCATTCTGCCAGACGGCCCTCTGCAACTCGAGTATGTTTCTGAACCCAGGTTAATGGAGAAGCGAGCAGACGTGCTGCCACTGCATCACCTGACTAGCTCAGGTCAATTTTTATTTTAATTTTCCAAGTTTTAGCTGGAAAAGGCACACTGTGCGGAAACTTGTTTCCAGGTAGTCCGAACAGCACAGGGGGGGTTAAGTGACTTGCTTGGGGTCACAAAGTATACAAGTGGAGGTTGTGGGAAGCAAACCTAGGTCTGCCAGATTTACCAACCTCATTCACAGCTCACTGCTCTAACCTCTAGGCTGTACTGAACATAATGGGGGTGGAAATTAAAAGTGGACTTGAAGTTTAACGGGCTTGAAGGGTGCCATCCATATGAGTGTAAAAAGTTGACTCTAGCCTTGTGGTTCCTACACGTCCGTTAGCAGCTTGTGGGATACAAGTAAAGGTAAGTGAAGAGGGCTAGTGTGACCGGCCACATGTCTTGATGGCAGTGTTTTGTGCTGTCATGTGGTAAACCAGGGACACAAATGGCCTCTGACCTTAAACAGTGGGCTGGCACTGGGGAAGGAGGACTGAACTGCATTACTTACAAGGGCTCCTGCCTCCCAGAGCCAAACAGTGAGTAGCATTTTGAGAAACAGGCTGACAATTATGTTTTATGTGGTTGAGTCATCGGGTTGGAGTCGATGGTATCGGGGATGAGAATAACTCGGAGACCGGGGAATAATAAAATGACATCAATTATCAAATGGCTACCATCAGGCTAGGTTTTATTGTATCTGTTTATGGCACTCACTTTTGTCGCTTCCACTTCCTGCTCCTCTGGACTGCCCCTGCACCTCTCTCCATTCTGACTGATTCCTTCTGTCCCAGCTCCAGTACAGACTGGCCAACAGACCTCCGCTCTATGGAGAAAGCCCCTCTATGGCAGGCCTTGGGCACTTGCCAGGTGGCCAGATACACTTTTCTTGGGGCAGGGAGTCACTTTGGGACTGAGCTGGTGGAGGAAATTCTGAATCATGGGCATAAGAAGCACAGCAGCATCATCCGCCAACTAGGTGGACTTCCCCTCATTTGTCTCACCCTCCTCCTCCTACTCCAAGAGCCTACCCAACGTGGCACCTAATCTGGAATGAGGAGGCTCTCGGCTAAGAGGGTCCACTTGCCACTTGTAGTGTAGTTCCCTTTACCCTTCAAATGGGCCATTTGTTTCTTAGACTGTGTTTTCTTCCTAGGGAATATACTCTGTTGACAGGAATATACCTTGCACAGGCCATGGCCCTCATTAGATAGCAGTTGGGTACTTTTTTCTTCCCTGGGTTTTCCCCTGTTTCCATCTCCTCCCCTTTCGATTTGAGCAATGCCTGTCAGACGTGGCACACATGACGTACCTCTGTGGTAGGATCACGCTCCCTGGCCCACCCTCAGTGGTTGCTGTTACACAGAAACACACCGAAGCAAATCAGGGGTGGACTCTTACTTGGCGTTGTCAACCCTAAAGCTCACCCCACTGCAATAGCAAGAAAGCTGAGATATGATCGATACAGGTGTGTATGTTTCGGGAGTGTACAGAATGGGGTGCGCTTTAGGGTTCACAATGCCAAGGAAGACTCCACCCTTGAGTCGCTTCAGGGCTGGGGGAGGGGTTTTAGGGTTGGAAACCCTAAAATCACATTTCCCCTACTTCTGTCACTGTGGTCTTAACCCTAAATGGTGCATTAAATGAGTTTTTTTCAAAGAATTTCCTTAGTTTTTGAGATAGTATGAGCGTATCCTCAGGACCCTGCACTCCCATCCCTCCATACAGAGAAACAAAGAAGTTGTTGGCTGATAAAAACCTCTTGTCCCACCTAGTCTGCCCTAATTTCCCTACCTAGTGTGCTACTGTAGACCTTACTCGATCTCCGGCCTCACACACCCCCCCCCCAGCACTACTACTATGGACCCCTTGGGCCTGATTTTCAAATGCTTCAGACTGACTCAAGGGAGTTGCATCAAAACAGTTTGAATACGATTTTCTAAAGCAGCCTGCATTTGATCCAGACACTGTTGTGCCAAAGCCCCTTATGCCAGGTTGCGTCAAACAATTCATTGCATCAGGTCATAGGGAGCTTGCACCGTAATTGAGGGCTACAATATCCTTTTGGGGATTTGCAAGCCCACCATGGGCATAACAAGCGGCACCATTAGACGGGAGGTGGTCTAAGTGGCTTCTGTCACTGGGATATGGACTGTCATGGGGCAGTGGGGGTTAACTAGGGGCCGGGGAGAAGGCAGCAGGGCTGTCAGGGAGACAGTCGTGGCAGGCTGGTATTCTGTCGGCACCACTGGGGTGTGTTTGCAGGTATCTATCAGTTGCAGTCATATGTCAGATACTGTAGAAAGATATATATAGGACCCCACCCCCCGATGTCCACCATGAAATTTCCCAATATTTGTTCTGGTGGTCTCCTCCCATCGCCGATCTTCCCTTTGACTTAAGATATCGCCAGTCCTAGTGCCTAGCGCCCCTTCCCCGGGCATCTGTGATCACCTTCATAGCGAAAGGTATATATGTGCCTGGTGGTCTAGTGGACCCCCTGCACCCCCCACCCCACCCGGTAGTGTCCCACTGCCCTGCTTCCCCTGCATCCCAAATCAGAGCCGGTGACCAGCACAGCCCTCCTCTCACTTCCACGGCTGGCCACTGACTGAGCTCTTAATGAGCACACACTGTATACATAGTATGTGCTCAGTGAATGACAATGCATTCACTGAGCACGCATTGTATACAGTATGCACTCATTGAGAGCTTAGTTGGTGGCCAGCCATGGAGGAGACAGGAGGGATGTGCTGGTCACAACGTCTGATTTGGAATGGGGGAAGTGGGCAGTGGGACGCACCTGGTGGGGTGGGGGTCCACTCAGACCACCAGGCACATATATACCTTTCGGCCATGGGGTGACCATGGATGCAGAGGAGGGCTCTATGCCCAGGACTAGCAATATCTTAAGTCAAAGGGAGATCAGCAATGGGGGTACCAGAGACAGCTATCCGGTATTTCAGGGGACATTTGGGGGTTATATATATATATATATATATATATTTTTTTTTTTACAGTATTGGACATATGACGGCAACTGACAGGCACCCCGACGGTGCAAACCAAACACCAGCCTGCCACAACTGTCTTCCTGACACCCCGGCTGCCACCTCCCATGCCCCTAGTGTGCCTGGCCCCCCCTCCAGCCCGGTGGCTCCCACCTATTCTGGCGCCTCTAGTGTTGTGCCAGGTGGGTGGGTGTCAGATCCCTGCGGCAATGTCCGCAGATGTGCCAATTGTTTGGTGCACCTTAACACTTGCTGCAAACCTGGGGAGTTTGGTGCAGGGACCCTCCTTTTTCTGGAATCGGGTGCAGGGTCCCTGGTGCAGCCAAGTTTGCGTCACTCTACGAGTTTTTTTAAAATCGGGCCCCTTGTGCCTATCCCATGCATGCTTGAATCCCACTACCATTTTAGTCCCTAGCACCTCCACTGGGAGGCTGTTCTAGGCGTCCACCACCCTTTCCGTGAAGAAATATTTCCCTCACATCCCCTCTGAGTCTTCCCCCTTCCAGCTTCACATAATGACCCCTTGCTCTCAAGCATCTCTTTCTATACAAAATACTAGCGTTCTGTATCTTATTATGACCTTTGAGGTATTTGAACGTTTCTAGTCTATCATGTCTCTCTTTTCCTCTAGACAGAGCACATATTTAATTCCTTGAGTATTTTCTCATAGGGTTTTTGATGCAGGCCATGCACCATTTTGGTTGCCCTCTTTTGTACCGCTTCCACCTGATCAATGTCTTTCTGCAGATGGGGCCTCCAGTACTGGACACAGTACTCCAAGTGGGGCCCCACCGTTGATCTATACAGAGGTAACACCACCTCCATCTTTCTGCTGGTGATACCCCTCCCTGTGCACCCGAGCATTCTGCTAGCTTTCCCCACTGCCTTATCACACTGCTTTGCTACTTTCAGGTGATCAGATATGATGACCCCCAGGTCCCTTTTCTGTTTTGTGACTGCCAATACCCCCCCCCCCAAACTGGTACGTTGCCCTAAGGTTTCTGTGTCCCATGTGCATAATTTTGCACTTTTTGGCACTGAAGCCTAGTTGCCAAACCCTTGCCCAGTCTTCCAGCTTTTTCAGATCGTCCCTAATTTCTTCCTTAGATGCAGACATGCATATTGCTGTGGAAGCACAGGGCTCAGGGGGCCCTGCGCTTGCATTTCTAGCAAAACAGCAACCAAATTGTCAGCATAGCTTTCTTATTACCCCACATCCATGAAACCCGTACTGAGAATTTTCAGATCCCTGTCAAAACGTCATTCTGCAGCATGGAAGTGCCATTCTGCACCACAGGTGCGAAACAGTTTGGCCAGGATCTGAAAAATGACAGTTATCACATTCATGAGGTGGTGCAAAAAAACTGGCGATGTTGAAAATTTGGGGTCAAAATATGTAAAATTAGCAAAGTTACGAGCGAGCGTAGTAAAATGTCAACATATGCGCATAACTTTGCCATTTTTACATATTTTAACCCCGAATTTTCAACATAGCATTCTTATGACCCCACCTCATGAACAAGGGTGGTAAAAATGTTAAAATCCTACCCAAAAGGCAATTTTGCTAAGCAACCATGAAATTGCCTTTCCAGGTGCATTTGTGTAATTCCACCTTCATTGTTCAAGAGGTGGGGTGTCAAAAAGGCCATGCTGAAAATTTAATGTCAAAATATGCAAAAGTGGCAAAGGTATGCGACAAAATTGAAAACCCCATTGAAATACACTGAACAGCACTTACCCTACTTTCTCCTATGGCAGTCTGTGTTTCCAGCAGTAAGATGTGTCTTCGATCAGAGAGTAGAGCTTCACTCTGGGACCTGTTCGAGTAAGTAAGGGTGTTTGGGGTGTGTGGGGTGGTGGGTGCTGAGTGGGAGGTCAGAGTGGGGGGATTGGATTGGCAAGGGACAGTTTTAATTTTTACAAGTTTAACACAAAAAAGAGACATTGATAGACTGTTTTCTTTATTACAGGCAGGATGGCGATCGAAAGGTGGGAGTGGGGCGCCACTAAACACCAGGGAAAGAAAAATCAATATGGGAATGGTGACCTGAGTGTGGGGGGGAGGCACTAGACACCAGGGAAATAATAAGCAATATGGGCACACGGTCAGTTTGTGGAGGGCACCACTAGACACCAGGGAAAAAATAAATAATTACAGGGACAGTGATCGAAGGGTGGGGTCGCCACTAGACACCAGGGAAATAATATGCAATACACGGACGGTGATCAAAGGTGTGGGTGGCGCCACTAGACATCAGGTAAATAGGATTTTTCCTCTCATGAAAAAAGATTGACCCCAAATGAAAAAGGATTCCTTTTTCATTTAATACAGCTATGTTGAACTGCTTACTGAGAAGGCGTAGTCACTTAAAAGGATTAAATATATAAAAAAATACATGGGGGTCATTTTTCCAACAGGTAGTACAGAATCCACTCTAATGGGGTCTGATGAGCCAGATAGATATGTTGGTCTCTCCAGTATGTCATTTTATATTTTTTTTTTTTTTTTAGAAAACAGAAACAAGATGGCAGCAAACGAAAAAGCATTTTTCCTCACGAAAAAGGACTGGCCTCATACAAAAAATGATTCATTTCTCATTTCAGACAGCTATTGTGGAAATATTTACTAAGCATGCTCAGAACCTGTTTTTAAACATTTCAAAATTAAATAACTTTGGAATGGAATTGTACTTTTTCACCAAATAAGCAAAAGGCACTTCTGTAGGCCAGTCTCTTTCTACCCTGAAAATCTGAGACCACAATTCCAAACCGTTTGGGCAGTAGCCAAGTTCAAAGAAAAAACAGCAAAATGAATGGGAAAACACACCCGGAAATTCAGTTTTTGCACTGTCCAGAACTCAGAATCTGCACATCAGACCGAAACAAAACTTAGCACATCCACAGATCTACCACACAAAACCGCGCATACAAAATGTCACACAGATCCACTGAATGATTGCGAAGTCATTAAAGTGTAAAGACTGGGGTTTAACATTAAACTGCCTACTCAACCCTAAAATACAGTGGTGTAATATGCTCACTGTCAACCTGGACTCCCTCAGGAACCCCAGGGTACCTGGCTTAGCTGAAACCCTGTATCATCTGTGTGATGGCTTACCTCCATGCTGCCTCAGATCAGTCCCCTCCCCCAGGGCGGAGCAGAGGGGGACATCCTCCTGCCTGTATAGTCCTCACCAGGCTGCCATACACTGGGACTAGGACCAGTCCTCCCAGGGTCCATCGTCTTTCAGGTGGTAGGACCATTTTCTTGTTTACTCCCCTCCCCATCTAAATCGGAACTCAGGGGAGGTCCCAGAACCATGGCACGCAGCACATGTGTACTGCGCCAGATCCTTGGCCTGCATCAGGCCCTCCCGCAGCGTCCTCTGCTGCACTGCCACCTGTGGTCACCCAGATGGCAGTTCTGTAGCAGGGAAGGAGATCCTCCCACCCTAAAGGAAGAGAGCATCCTCTGGAATGCTCAGTCTTCCTCCTCCTCTCATCCCAATGGCTCAGGCTCATTCACCAGCCCGAGCCATCGACGTGACCAGCGGAAGTGCTACCACTGCGCCAATGGGCCAGCCCCACAACATGAGTAAATTAATAGTAATAACAACATCATGCAGTTTTACTAAACTTGATCAGGGTCATACTATAAGCAGCTGTGGTGGGATCTGAACATGTGGTCTCCTGGCTCACAATTCTGCAGTCAGACCACTAGGTTTAAGCACACTATCCTACGAACGTTGATTCATTAATAATAACTGCTCTGTCTTTTTTATGCAGCTAAAACTTGACTGTAAAAAAAAATAAAAAAAATTAGTAGTCTAACAAGATCCATGGACAAAGTTGTAATGAAATCCAAGAGTGGCACAAAGTGTAAATGGATGTTAATAAATCAACACGAGTCGAGTTCCTTTAATCAAGTAAAAATTAACCTACAAACCATGCCCTACTTCCTTCAAGGAAGGCCTGCTGCAGAGTTCAGTGCCATAAGATGGATCACTTCATCGAAAATTCCTCTAGTACCTCCCAGGGGTGAGCGCGGATGCTTACTCAGCATTTCAGTCATATGGGCTACTACTGTTTTTCTTTTAATTCAACACCATGGGGCTGTGCACTATGGGACTTGTAGTTCTAAACACTTGGAAGCCAACAGCCAGAAGTGATCCATGGGCAAAGCATCATGGATATAAAAAAACTTGAGTGGGGGGGTGCAAGCTGACAAGGTTTCAGCAGAACAAACAATGCCTTCTTATCCCCCACCTCCATACACGTACAAATATGCCAGCAAATAAAGGCCTCACAGTCTGTCTTTTCTGCTAGATTGTGCAGGTCCTCCCCTGTGTCTACACTGGGACCTGCCCCCCAGCAACTTTCCTTCATTCTGTCCCATCCTCTCTTGAAGCTATCCACTGTTTTCAGGGAAACTACCTCCTCTGGCAACTCGTTCCACTTGGCCATCACTCTCTCAGGGAAAGAGCGCCTCCTCATCTACCTCTTGAGCCTTCCTCCTACCAGCTTCTAGCTTCGCCCCCTAGTGGACTTGTTCCCACTAAGATTGTAGAGGCCCTCGGTGCTCACCCTGCTTATACCGTTAAGGTACCTGAAGGTCTGTTCTGTCCTCAGGGGAGTGCATGCTGAGCCCCTTGAGCACCTCCTCGTAGGTGTTGCCCTGTTGGCCCTGGGTCATCTTGGCTGCCCTCCTCTGGACCGGCTCCAGCAATACGGGTGTCCATGCCCATGATGCTTTCTGCTGGGTCTGAAGCATTTATTTATTTATTTATTTGAATGTTGGTAACTGGGTGAGCCCGCTGAGACATTACAGTCCCCTTTTCAGGGACGACCAGGAAAGTGCAGAACATAGACAATGACATGACAGTAGCAGTGGATACATTTGCATCATTTACTGATTTACAAAATACATAATTTACAGAAACATTCACAGATTTAACATTTATAGATTACAAAGACATGACAGTTACAGTGGGTATATTTATATCGTTCGCAGACTTACAAAATGCACCATTTACAGATACACTTACATCAAATACAGTATTTACATAAACAGAAGGGGTCAGGGAGCGGGGATTCTTATACATATGAGGATCAGTGAGCAGGGAAAATTTATGCATAGCATTGTGGAAGCCAGACCAAAAGTCAACGGAAGCAGGAGCAAGGTGATGAGGCACTGAAGTGGTGTAATAGGGAGGATTGGAACTTAGCGAGGTAAGTGCAGGATAAGGTTGAGTGTGGTAGTGAGTTCCAGCTAGACACCACCAAGAAAGCAAAAGATCTCTGGGCCACTGCAAACTGAGGTTTGGGCAGTACGAGAAGAGGCAGGGATCTAAGAGCATGCAGTGGTTGCCAGAGCTGAATACGTTCGGTAAGGCTAGGAAGGGTGTTAACAGTGGACCAGATTGTGCACTAGACTCAGTGTGGCATACTGGAGTTTGGATTCGTATATTAGCCAGCCCAAGGAGAAAAGGACATCGCAGTGGTGGTGACGGCATTGACCCCTAAGGCAAACCTTCCCACCTTGTTTATTTCCCGCCTGTTTAAGGCGAGATAGGATGGTTGTGATGGTTGTAAGTAGTAGCGGGGCTCCATACTTAAGGAGGGGCAGGAGGGTGGCGGCTGTGATCTTGTGGCATGAAGCCAATGTGAGGAAGGGTCGTATGCAGTAGAGCAGACCCATTTTTTGGTTTAGAACTTTGGTTAGGAGGGTGATGGTAATACCCAGATATTTACAGGATGGGACAGATTCAAGGGCATCACCATTATGGGAGAGTATGGCAAGAGGGGGGTGTGGAGGAGGGATTGGAGAACAGCATGCATTTGTTTTTTTTGGTGTTGAGGACTATTTGGTTATCCAGAAACCAGCCTTCAAGAATTTGGAAGTTCAAGGCGAGCACGCTGTTGAGCCACCCGATGTCGGACGAAGAACGGTAAACAATGACGTCATCCATGTAAAGGTGCACAGAGGCCCCTCTGCAGTTATTTGGTAATTAATGATTAATGAATAGGGAAAATAATAACGGGCCCAGGCTGGAGCCCTGAGGGACGCTGTGGGTTACTGGTCTGAGATCCGAGAGAGAACCGGACCACTTGACCATTTGAGTGCAGCCAGTAAGATAACTTTGGAGTCAAGTTAAGGCACTAACGTCAAGGCCAAGTGAGTGTAGCTCTTGGAGAGGGAGACTGTGGTTGACCAAGTCAAAAGCCTTCATCAAATCAACACAGATAACACTGGTGGCAAAGCTCTGGTCCATAGCATGGAACAGGTTGGATGTAACTTTTATCAAGGCAGTGAGGGTGCAGTGTTTTTTTGTGAACCCATACTGGAACCTTGAGAAGAGGTGGTGGTCCAGATAATCCTGTAGATGCTTATAGAGTATACGCTCTTGGATTTTTGCCAGCAGGCCGAGGATGGAAATAGGCCTAAAGTTCTCAACAGTTGTGTTGGGTTCACTCTTATGAATGAGAACAACCATGGCTACCTTCCATTTATCAGGGACAGTCCCCGAGTGGAAGTACTGGTTAAACAGGTCATGGACTGGGCAGCTCCCAATTTGAGAAGTTTGGGTTCAACGGTGTCATGAGCGGGGGAGCTGTCAATTTTAGGTTAGCGAGAAGCCGGCGAACTTCATCGAGGGTGGCAAGTTTAAGGTGAAAGGCTGGGTGAGCACCAGTGTCCACTGGTGGGGGTGGGGACTGGGGTAAAGAGTGAGGTATATCTATGCAGGTCGGTAAAGAATTCATTCAAGCCAGCGGCAATGGACAGGGGGTCAGAGAGGACAGTGCCTTGGGTAGAGATGGAGCTTGGGGCCTCAGAGGACTTGCCTTTGATTAGAGAGTTCACCTGCCTCCAGAATTCTTTGGAATTACAGAAATGCTCAGTTTGGAGTGATCTGAAGTGGGTGCGCTTAGCTTTCTAAATAGAATTTTTACACCTGTTCCTGAGCTGCCTATAGACTTGCCAGTCGGAGGGTAGTCCGCTTCATTTGAAGGTCTTCCAAGCCTGATCGCAAGCGGTCATGAGCTTCCTAATATCTTCTGAGAGCCATGGAGCTTTGATCCCTTTTGATCTGCACCTCTTCATGGGGGCATGAAGATCAACTATATTGGTGAAGATGGTCACGAAAAAATCGAGGGCCTGGTTGATGTCCAGGAGAGTGTTCATCAGTCCCCATTTGGCATCCGAGATAGAGGCAAGAAAAGCACTGGGATCGAGACGGGACATATCTCGGACCACAGTGACCTTGGGTGGAGGGTTAGGGAAGTTATTTCACCAGATACAGAAGGTAGGGGCGTGATCACTGATGCTGTCAGTGAGTACACCCACAGATTTCACCTTATGGGCAGAGTTGGTGATCACCCAATCAAGCAAGGAATGGTTGCCCGATATTGAGATGATTCTTGTTTGGACATTGATGAGCTGAGCCAGGTTGCCATCAGCAAGAGAGGCACGAATCTTGTCAGAATTGGGGTTCAGCCAGTCTATGTTAAAATCGCCACAGAGTATAAGGTCATGGTGAGGGAGGCTGGCAAGGGGAGGATAGAAAGGGGGCAAGGCAGATGGAGGGGGATCCGTACTAATTCCCAACATGGAAACGCCCGACAGAAATGTTCCCAACCCAACATGCCTGACTCCGCTAACTGCCCAACATTTAAAATACCGACGCAGCATTTCCCGACCACAGAAATCCCAGCATGAACTCTGCTGTGCTGCTGAACCAGGTGCCACAATTTTACATGCTTCAGTAAATGTTATCCTTATTTGCAGCTTCTCACAGGTTGACTGCAAACAATATGTGCTAACTTCAGTAAATCAGGAAAACCCTGTAAGCCCTTATGTGCTGTGCTGCCACAATTTTACAAGCTTTGGTACAGTGTTAAATGTTATGTCATCACAGTTCTCGCAGCTCTTATCGGATTTCTCACTGCACAAAATATGCGCAAACTTCAGCAATGCTATAAATATTCACACACTCGCCCTCTAAGCCACAAAGCATGTGAAATTAATAAACATATTTGCTGCTTTGGTACAGTGTGAGTTGCAAGGCTCAGGACTCAATGTAAATCACAGAAGCAATGCTTTTCAACACCAAACAGCGTTTATCAGTTCACTGTTCAGGGGTTTCAATTGCCCGTATATGGGCGCTTTCCACAGGCGAGACCACTTCAAAATTTGAGAGTCCGTAAAAGTTTATATAATTAAATCTGAGGTGTTTTTATCCAGCTGGATAACTGCAGAAGATGAACTCTGTTTTCCATTGTCTCTCACTCTTTGCACTATAACTAGGCTTCTTAGTACTTCTGTTTTTATTCTTACTACCCTTTTTAAACATAGTAAAGCCAAAGTTCAGCAAAAGCACCTAAATCAGTCAAAACATCCAGAGAGCTACTTATATGTGAATATAATATAAATAAATATAGCTAAATCCCTAAAAGCTCAATTAAAGGAACTTTGGAAGTCAATGCAGCAAAATTGTGAAATTGTGGCACCTGATTAAGCAGCACAGCACAGTTATTGTAGGGAAGTGTAAATGCATTAAAAGAATTGCTGTGCGAAGCCACATGTCAGGATTTTGATTCTGCAGGAAATTAATCATGTCGGTTACTTAAAAGTCAGGCAAGCAGAGTCGGGAAGTTTGCAGTCAGGATTTTGCATATCAGGCAAACGTACCAGACCCAATGGAGGCCTTTTGGGAGTCAGGCAGGCAAAACCCACTATTAATTTTTTTTTTTTAAATTACACTTTATCCACCCCTCATCCTGCCAACTCCAACCCTTCAGGGCCCCACAACGAGTCATCCTTCTGCCCCCTGCTCTACTCGTACTCACCTCCAGACGCCATGGAGCTATGGCTTACCCGAAGTGGGGGGCCAGACACCACGTAATTCTTCACTGCATCAGTCTTGGCTGTGGTCGAGCGAGTGGGGGCATATTGGAGGCACGCTCCTGGAAGCCCATCTTCCTGGAGCTGGCAGCCAGTTTCCTCTTTTCTCCCTCCCTATAGCGTGCAACTCCCTGACGTCATGGCACAAGGTGCTGACGTCCACACTGTGCAGCGGCTGCCCATCCCCTACAATTGGGGCTTGCAGTACTCGGAGTCAGGCAAGTGTATGGGCATTGGCCTCTTCCCTCCCCGGAGAAGGAGAGTTGTCATGGGACGCTCAAGCCTATCTCCCCCAGGTCGACCCACCAGCAACCCGAGTCCGCTCCTGAACCCAGGTCGCTGGTGTGGCATCCAGCACCTCAACCCTCAGCGCTACCGGGCTGGCTAACTATTAATTTTTTGACACAGCCGAGAGACAGGGAGAGAAACTGTGACTCCATCGCATGGGGTTCAGGGGTTTCAATGGTGTCTAAGCCAACCCAGACATACATGATAATACCATCTCCCCATTTACCCAGCCTGTCCTTCCTGAAGCAGTTGTAACCGTGTATTGCCATCTCATGTTGCTTGATGCTAGGCTTTAGCCAAGACTCCAAGAAGTGTTAGTGTACACAGATGGTTTGGGGATACGCTTATTACCTCGTTCCTTGAGAGACGCACCCTCGGTGGAGCAGTTTTAAAAGGGTTTGAATTATTATCTGTTTAACCTGGCTTTTGTTGATAGTATCGCTGGAAACTCAGCCAGGGTCCAAGGTGTGGCCAGTAAGTTGGCAACCACCTGTTGTAGACATTTTTTTCTTCTTCTTCTGTTTATCTCCCAATTCCCTCCCACCAACCCTACTCTGTCAATGACTCCCAACCCGGTCAACCATCATTCTCCAGAACTTACCCTATCTACTTCCTGACCTCTATGGGGTAAACAGGTGCCACCTCGGTAGGTGGTGCGGGACCTGCGAGACGTCATCCTGTCGGTGCTAAATGTTTTTCCCAGTTTTCTCCCCAACCTGGGCTGTAACATGTGCATATGGCGTGTACGTGCTGCAAGAAGATGCAGCACGCCTCTGCACCTGCTCCTGGACAACTAGGTGGGAAACCGCTGCTGCACCACCTAGATTCCACTAGGTGGCAGTCAAGCAGTGGTATGTGCTATCCCCCTTCCCAAAGGAGGAGAGCTATCAGAGGACGCACAATCCACCTTCTCCTGGCTGACCCCTAATTGACCCTGGTCCATTCCTGAACCCGGGTCGCCAGTGTGGTATCAGGTGGGGCGCCCAGTGCCTCAGCCCTCCGTGCCAGCATTGTTTTAGACAGTTTAGAAACATAGAAAATGTCGGCAGAAAAGGACGGGTAGCCCCATCTAGGGTGCCCCGTTTTCCTTGCCTAACACTACACCCTGGACCCCATTTGGTCACAGGTGTCCCTCCCTCCCTCCCTCTTCCCTTACCTCTATTTATAATACCCTTGTGTCTACCCGCACACACTTGAAGCTCCCCACTGTCTTCGCCCCTACCACCTCCTCCTCTAGCAGGCTGCTCCAGACTTAATTTCCTCACATCCCTCTTAACTCCCCCAACCTCAAAGTTTCATAACATGCCCCCATGTATTGGTGTTTCTAATCCTTTGAAAGAGGCTCCTCCCTGCACTTTGTTCACCCCCTGTGAGGTACCTGTATGTCCCCTCTCACTCTCCTCTCTTCCAAGGAGTACATGCCCAGCTTCAGCAGTCTCTCCTCATATGGCTTCTCGTGCAAACCCCACACCATTTTAGCAACCCTGCACTGGACAACATCCCTTCTGTTGATGTTCTTGTGGAGGTGTGGCCTCCAGAACTCGATGCAGTACTCCAGGTGGGGTCTCACCAGTGAGTCATACGGAGGCAACACCACCTCCCTTCTTCTGCTAGAGATCCCACTTCCTATGAACGTCAGCGCCTCACTAGCCTTGCCTACTGCCCTGCTGCATTGACCTGCCACCTTGAGATCATTAGATGTGATCACCCCAAGGACTCTCTCTTGCTTGGTAACTGTAAGTACCTCCTCATCTTATCTCATCTACACAGTCCATGGGATACCCCACCCCAGGTGCATGACTTTGCACTTTTTGGCACTGAACCCCAGTGCCACTGCCTAGATCACTCCTCTGATTGCTCCGGATCCCTTTGCATTCTCTGCACCCCCTCTTGGGTGTCCACCCTGTTACAGATTTCTTTGTCATCTGCAAAGAGACACCCCTTCCCCTCCAGCTCTTCAGCCATGTCACTTATGAAGGCATTACAGATGACAGGGCTCAGTACTGATCCCAGTGGTACTCTACTGTTGACTCTCCCATTCTCCGAGTGACTGCCATTTACCACCACCCTTTGCCTCTTACCTATGAACCAGTTTGATACCCAGCTTACCACTTTCTCCCCATCTCCCAGGCTGCTAAAGTTTCTTTATCAGCCTCCTGTGCGGTATGGTGTCAAAGGCCTTACTGAAGTCCAGGTAGGCCACATCCATCGCCCTGCCCTGATCCCCTTCCTGAGTTTTCCAGTCAAAGAAATGTGTATGATTTGTTGGACATGACCTCCCCCTATGAAGCTGTGCTGCTGATGGTCCTGCAGCCCATATGCCTTCAGGTACACCATCCGTCTCTCCTTCAGCAGAGACCCCATTAACTTCCCACCACTGATGTGAGACTAACTGATTTGTAATTGCTCGTCTCCTCCCTGTTACCGCTCTTCTGCAGAGAGACCACATAAGCCTTCCTCCATTCCTCTGGAACCACCCCCATCTCCAGTGAGGTGCTAAACAGTATTTCCAAAGGGGTGTCTACTAGCACCATACTCTGCCCCTTAAGTACCCTTGGGTGGATCCTGTTTGGCCCCGTCACCTTGTTTTCTTTTAGGGCTTCCAACCCATGGCGAACTCTCTCCTCTGTAAATAGACTTGTGTCCACCAGCCCCCCCACCCCGGGTGCCTGTTATTGCAGGTCAGCCCATCTCCCCCTTCCACTGTGAATACCAGGCAGACATATTTGTTTAAAAGTTTAACTTTTTCTTGGTCCTCCTCTACAGAATCCCCCCCCAATCCCCCATCTCCTAATCTTCACTGTGCCAGCGGCTGTCTTGCTGGTCTTTCTTATCTACCTTAAGAAAGCCTTATCTCCATTCTTGACCTCCTGGGCAAGCCCTTCCTCCGTTTGAGCCGTTGCTGTCCTTACACTCCCCTCCTGCCTCCCTGTGTTTCTCTAGGCAGACCTCTCTGTCTGCCTCCATTTGGGTCTCCTTGCACTTTCTGAAAGCTGTTTTCACCGTCAACCTTCTTTGCATCATATTATTTCTAGGTAAAAATTCACGTTATGATTGCTTTACCTTCTCTAAAATTCACTGATGTTGTTAGTTGTGTTATCTGCTTCCTTGCTTGGCAGAACTGAAATGGATGCTAATGTATACTCGTACCCAACCTTGTTCTGTTTCAGATCCTGGATCCAGTCTTATACTGCATACTTCCTGAGCATTAGAAACAACCCCAAACAGTGCCGCCACTCATGATGCAGTAGTCTCCTCTACTCCAGCGAGACTGTGTTAGGAGTGTTCCTAAGTCCAAAAGACGCACTGGGGGTTGATCAAGGAATGCAAACAAACTTGTTTTTTTGTGTGGTAACACCAATATGGTGGGCAGTCTGTTTTTCACTTTTTAAAAAAAAGCATGGCCACTGGAATTCTGCGATTCCTTGGTTGCAGAATTTTCTGCAGAATTTGCATCATGCTGTTGAATATATATATAGTACTGCAGAATTCATTGTTTTGGTGAATTTTCATTCACATACAGTTTTCCATAGTACCAGGCTCCCTTGCCTATCTTGTTTATCCTGAAGCCTCTTCTCTGTACACGACATGTGATGTCATCAATGACATCACGTAATATTTTAGCCAATGGCTGGACTGCATTCTGTCACAGAAATTAATATATCATGATACAGAAATCAGAAAATGCTGCCACAGAGTCCTGGGGCCCTAGTAAAAAAAGAATCCAAATCAAACCACCAGCTACATCAGCAGTTGCTACAGAAAGTGACCAATCATAATGTTTTTTTTAACTAGGGATGCTGATAGAAACATAGACTTTGACGGCAGATAAGGACCGCTTGGCCCACCTAGTCTGCCCATTTCCCTACCTAGAGGATAAGCTGCAGATCCTATTTAACCAACAGACTATTTCTTCCTATCCCCCACAAAATTGCCTTATGTCTGTCCCATGCATTCTTGAATTCTCCCACAGTTTTAGACCCCACAACCTCCTCAGAAAGGCTGTTCCATGTGACCACCACCCTCTCTGTGAAAAAATACTTCCTCACATTGCCCCTGAGCCGTCGCCCCTCTATCTTCAAATTGTGTCTCCTTGTTCTTGCACATCTCTTTTTCTGAAAGATGCTACCCTCTTGGACTTTGTTGATTCCACTGAGGTACTTAAACATTCTTATCATGCCCCCTCTCCCTCCTTTCCTCAAGGGAATACATATTAAGCTCCTTTAGTCTCTCCTCATATGGCTTCTCTTGCAGACCCTGCACCATTTTAGTTGCCCTCCTCTGAACTGCCTCCATCTTGTCTATGTCCTTGTGGAGATGGGGTTTCCAGAACTGGATGCAGTACTCAGATGGGGTCTCACCAACTGTCTGTACAGGGGATAACAACTTCCTTTTTCTGCTGGTGATACCTCCCCTATACATCCCAGTATCCCCCAGCCCTCCCTACCGCCTTCTCTCACATTGCTTGCCAACCTTAAGATCATCTGATATGATTACCCCAGGTCCCTTTTCATTTTGTTGTTGTTACTACTCCTCCCCCAATGTATAATCTTCCTTGGGTTTTTGTTTCCCAGTGCATTACTTTGCACTTCTTTGCATTGAATCCAAGCTCACCATACTTGACCATTCCTCCAACCTTGCTAAGTCCCTTCTCATCCTTTCCACTCCTCCTTGTGTATCAACCCTGTTGCAGATCTTTGTGTCATCTGCAAAGAAGCACTCTTTTCCTTCCAGTCCCTCTGCAATGTCACTTACAAAGACATTAAAAAGGACTGGACCCAGTACTGAACCCTGTGGTACTCCACTAATAACTCCTCTTTCTTCAGAGTGAACTCCATTTACAATTACCTTCTGTGTCCTGTTGTTCAGCCAATGTTTTACCCAGGCTATCACCCTGGGACCCACTCCCAGGCTGGTTAATTTGACTACTAATCTTTTGTGTGGGACTGTGTCAAATGCCTTGCTAAAGTCTAGGTAGGCCATATCCACAGCCCCTCCCTGGTCTACTACTTTGGTCACCCAGTCAAAGAAATCAATTAGAGTTGTCTGACATGACCTTCCCGCTGAGAACCCATACTGCCTTGGGTCCTGTGCCCCACTGGCCTCTAGGTACTCAACAATTCTTTCCTTCAGAAGTGATTCCATCGCTTTCCCTACTACAGAGGTCAAACTGACATGTCTGTAGTTTCCTGCCTCTGTCTTGCTCCCACTTTTGTGAAGGGGAATCACATCAGCCTTCTTCCAGGCCTCAGGTACCACACCATCCTCCCATGATTTGTTAAAAAGGGTAGTCAGTGGTGTCACTAGTTCTCTGCTTAATTCTTTTGAATTCTGGGGTGAATTCCATCTGGCCCCATTGCTTTGTCCACTTTCAGTTTTAGGAGTTCTTTTAAAACCCTTTCTTCTGTGAAAGGACTGGGATCGACCCCCCTCTCCAGAGTGCTTCTGTTAACTGGATTAGGCACCTCCCCCACTTCCTCTTTTGTGAATACTGAACAGAAGTATTCATTCAGTATCTCTGCTTTTCCACTGTCACTCTCTGCCCACCCACCATCCATTCTATTCAGCCTCACTATCCCTCCCTTTGCCTTTCTACACTCCCTGATATACCTATAAAAGGTTTTATCCCCCTTCTTAACAGAATTGGCTATCTTTTCCTCAGTTTGTGCCTTTGCTATTCTGACTACCCTTCCTGCTTCCTTCTGCCTTAACTGGTACAGTTCTCTGTCCTGCTCCTTCTGTGGCCTAAGGGGGACAACAGTGTCCCTTCAACTGTCATTAGCAGTTTTAAAAAAATGGTATACTGCCGTACTGTACTGTAAATGTACTGTGTAAAGTGTCCTGAGTCCGCGGGATTAGGCGTCAATATGTGTATCTGTGGTGTAAGCACTTCAGGTATGTGTGTGTGTCTGTGTATACAGTGGTGTGTGGGTGTGTGTGTGTGTGTCTGTGTATGTAGTGTGTGTGTGCAGTGCTGTGTGTATGTAGTGCTGGGTATGTGCGCATGTGTGTATTTGTGTATGTAGTGCTGTGTGTATGCGTGTGCCTGTGTATGTTGTGCTGCATGTGTCTGTCTACGTAGTGCTGTGTGTGTGTGTGTGTGTGTGTGTGTCTGTATATAATGCTCTACATGCGGCTGTGCATTACCCACCAGTGTTGTTTTTTTTTTTTTCCTTGGACCATGCAATCTATCAATCCTGTATATCCTACAGGTTTCTGAGAACCTGTAGACCTAGGGTCTAACTGCACAACCAACACATACTCTGTCCCCAGAGGAAGGAGAGACTATAAAGAGGCTGAGTATTTGTAAAGTTATAGCATATGCCCGCCCCACTTTCACTCTTACCCTTTCGTCTAACTTTAAACATCTTCTCAAATATTATGCCCTTTATTCTCCATTTTATTATTTTCAAACAGTCCTTTTCTTCTGCTTTTTCATATTACTATTGGCACAGCAAGCCTGCTGGCCGTAGCCACCTCTCAGTATATGATTCATCTGATTGTTACTGTGACCTCCTGCATTCTGCTTTTACACTTTTCCACTATTATAAAGCAGTTTGTGATACACTCTACAAAGGAAACTAATGAAAATAAAATTGAACTGAATGGAAAGAAATATAGCTGACAAAAAATGAATACATATATATATATATATATATACACACACACCCCAATCTATGGTCCACACATGAGGGTCACAGACCCTGCAAGCATCCTGCCTGTAAGAAACCCTGTATTAGGACTTCTCAGAGCTGAACAGTACCGTGCAGGCTTTCAATTTCTTCACGCTGTGTGTCAGTTTAATAACGACAGTGATGTTTCCGAAAACCGCCTCTCCGAGGGGCAGCAGGCTATGGAAGATGCTCCGCTCTGCATGAATGAATGAAGTGCCCCCCCCCCCCACACACACACTTTTTCTTAAACAAATTGCCTGAGGAAAACTGACATGCTAGCACTCTAGTTAGCAGTACATATCTCTTTAGGCACCAAACTGACCCCTAGAACTGTCAAACCCAATATCTGTCTGACAAGGCCTAATGTTTCTTGCGTTGTGTAAGAGGAAGCAAGGTGCTTTTTGGAAAAAGAAATTCTATACGAGCACAGATTTGTCTTCAGAAAAACACAGGGCATCTTCTTTGGAGCAAGAGAGCTAGCACGCATAAAAATAAAAAATTGAAATTATTATTACATTTTTTATTTCACTTGTCATTTTTCTCTAGCACCTACATAGCAGCTGGTCTGTCCTTCACCTGGCTGAGTGCACAGGTCCCACAGCTCTGGAAGGAATGCCACTAACTCCTCTCAGTCTACCTCTGATCCCAAATCCCAGGGGAATGCCTCAGCTTGACATCACAAGGTGTCAAAAATGGCAACAACTTAGTATCGATATAGGGCAGATTTAGTCATGGATGTATCTGGACTGCTGGCAGCCACAATGAAGCCCAGTGCTGGCTTTTATTTTCCTATATTGATTTTTCTTCCTGCCAGCCTCACCTTGTTCAGGCTATGACTGCAGCCACCCAGTCCCACCCGCCACTGCTACTCTTCCCCCATGGATTTGCCTTCTGTGGGGGGTGGCAGGGAAGGCTATGGTCCCCCTGGCTTGACACACAGGATCCAGCAGCAAGAGATGTGCTGCATGGTGTGGTGCTCAAGTGTGCAGCAACTGTCATTCACGATGAGAGATAAGATTTTTCCAACATGTTTTCTGTCTTCCGTTCCTTCCCCCTCACCTGGTGTGGGCGGAGCCTCCTGTTGGCCACACATACATATAGTCTGCCCCTATGGGGGAAGAAAGCTCCCTGACCCATCTGTAAGGGTTGCTATGACACCGCAGCCCACCACCAACCAACCCTGACTGGGGTGCACTACCGAGCAGTGGCTACCACGCACAGGCCTGCCTCTGACGCGGCTCCCCAAGCTCGTTTCTGAACATGGGCTCCCTGCATGGCAGGCAGCGCACTGTCAGGGCAGCCAAATTAAAAGAACTTTTAATGGGTTTTCAAACTATGATAGTGATTGTTTGTAAATATCCCCTTTAAAGAACTGGAAGGAAATCCATTCAGCCATCTTAGTGAAATTTGGGTTACAGGGCTTAATGAAAGATGCCTGCCAGTCTGCCATGTTTTTGTTTTATTTAAATCCAAATGTATTGAAAATTTGTCTTATCAAAACCAACACTTCTACATAGACAACATAATACAAAAATAATACATTTATATTCTTTGAAACAAGACAGTACCAAAGTACAAAATTAAATATACTAACAAAAAGACAGTGAGACTTTAGTAACGGTGGGGTGTCAGGTAGCAAGAAAACAAAATACCACATGAGGCTTTCTTCTGGTACTGGTATAGAAGACAATGCAGCATCTCCGGTCAGCATTAGATGTGTCCTGTTTTAATGGTATCCAGAATATCCCACCCAGGGTAACTCTCCCCTATTCCAAAACCCCTCACTAGGCATAGTTACCTTGTTAACAGTGGGTATATATAGTTTAGCCCACCCCTGCAGGGCTTCTCCTCTCCCCCCACCACTGTCTAGGCAGAGTTAGCCAAGGCCTCCAAAACATCAGTCCATTCTTTATCAGCCATATAGCTGATGAAAGGATACCAGCAGCTAGCATGCTGCTCCTTCTTATGTCGTAACCGAGCCGTAACGTTTTCCATTTCTTGAATGTATGTACAGTTACATAACCAGCTTGCTATATCTAGGGGTGACAGTCTGCCATGTTTTGTCCATGCAGCTGTTCTGAAGGTAGGGTTACCACCTGTCCTGATTTTCGCAGGACACTCCTGATTTGGACAGCTGTGTCCTGCAAAAAAACATGAAAAATACTACATGTCCTGACTTTATAGTAGAAAAAATATTTTCTTTCCATTAAATTTTGCAAAAAATTATAATACCTTAACTAAAATACATTAAAATGATAAGAAACAATAGAAGCCACTAGGAAACAGGGCCGGATTAACTAGTTGTGGTGCCCTGGACAATTTTGAATTGTGGGGCCCCTGTGACTTAACCAACAGGCTGGGAGTTCGGGGCTGTCTAGGCCCCCGAAAGCTGAATGGTTTTCAGTGCCTTAAAATGCATTTGGAGGAGCTTCCAGCTACTCTGAATGCCATTCTTGGGATGGAAATAGAAGGTTGTTCAAATGCATTTTTGGCATGGAAGTCAAACGTTAATGATACAAATTTGGATGCCACTCCAGTTTGTTGGAAGTCAAAACACTTCCCTAGTCCCAAACTTTGGACAGCAATACTTCAAGTCTTTAATTAAAGTATTATTAGTCTATTTGGGGATAAGGTAAAAAAATGGGCAGACTGGGTCAACTCACTTTGCCTTAGCACCTCCCCCAAGTATGTCACATTCTGCTGGCTCAGTATCGACTATGACCTGTGGTCTTTTCTCAGGCAGCACAACTCCTCCTCCTCCCCCATATCGTGAGTCTCCTCTTTAATGCTGTGTACACTCTGCTGGCCCAAGGTCAAAGTCAAGGGGTCAGGGCATAATCTGTGGCTTCTCTGTATAGTAACGAGGAGCAGCAATGTCATTTAGCCAACTCACAGTGGGTGGGGAGGTAAAATCTGATATCTCAGAGAGGGAGTCATGGCCAGGAATACATGAATCCAGCCTGGGGGTGGGGAGGACCATGAAATCCTGTCACTGACATATCTAACCTCTGGGAGAGGAAGCCATGTGGGAAGGAATACACAGATCTGGGGGGGGGGCTTGGAAGGGCTAGTATGGGACAGTACACACAAGGAAAGGCATTGGATATCTGGGGTCAGTGTTGTCAATGTCATCTTTATTAGGTGTGGACCCATATAAATTATGTTCCATCCTAAGAACTCAGTTCCCATACCTAGCTTTACAGACCTGACTAAGATTTAACTGTGGGGTTTAGAGGTACAATTGGCAAGGCAGGCTGCATATTTTAGCACCCCCTTTAAAAAAGAGCTTTATCCCCCCCCGCAAAAAGTTCAAGGACCTGGCTGACCTCTCCCCACATCTCCTCCTGTGGCACCAAACCACCCTGAATAAGCCCATTGCAATGCTGCTGGCTGGGGGTACTAAATTTTAAGTAACAAACATGAAACATTAAGTTGTTCTTGTTCTTTTTTTGTTTTACCTGAAAGAAACTAGTCAGAAGGAAAGGCACTGCTATGACGGTCGACCATCGGGCTATGCTCGTGCCCCTCGCCTCTTCCGACATGGCAGTTGGCTGCCTGACTCTGACTGATGGATTCATCCTCTGAGGTCCACTGTCCTCTTCTGTCTTCTCTTCCTCTACTCCAACCAGCCCAGGCTTTTTTTTTTTTGTGTGTGTGTAAATAATCAGAAGGTGCCTGACAATCAAATGCAGTGCAGTCTCTAGAGTCAATGGACCCAGGACGGGACAATGGTGGGAATCGAGATTCGGTGGCTGGTGGCTCAAGGAGGGAATGAGTTATCTCTGCCTCCATGTAACCTGAAGGAGACAGAAAAGTTCAGGTCTGGGTGGGTGGGGGGCGCAAACATCATTGGGACCGAATTGGAGGCCTGTGATCGACATGTTGTGTGTTGCAGCTACAGAACGTCCCATCTATGATCATGGGGGAAAATGCAGCAAACTGAACAGCAAGCTTTTTAGTAGTGATGGCAGCGGTGGGGCAAATGGTCACGGACCAAACACTTTGTTGTATGCCCCCAAGGTTTACTCTTAGTTAGAAAAGTACAAGAGTCAGGGAAGAAGGGGAAAGAAGAATAAAAAAATTTAAAAGGAAACTCAGGTGGCCCCGCAAACTCAGGGGCCCAGGGCAACTGCCCCATTTGCCCTATGGTTAATCTGGCCCTGCTAGGAAACTACAATATTTAACCTTAATTCTGATTATATAGAGAAAACAAGTCTGTTGCATTGGCCGAGGTTACGTACTGTCCTGCGAAAAATCATGTTTCAGTAAGAAATGTCCCACTTTGGGCTTCTTAAAAGGTGGTAACCCTATCTGAAGGTACCACAGTAACAAGCACTTTTGGACAATCCTACGTGGCCATCTTGAGAAAGATGTGAAAAGAAAGTTTAGCTAACAAATTCCTCCTTCGTGGAGGCATTATCAGTAAAGTCAGATCTCCACACACTGAAGTCTTTCAGTACAGGTGGACAAAAGAACCAAGGTGGGCACAGAACCACTGGTAACCCATGAAACCATTCCTTCTGAGGGACGCCTTAGAAGTAGAATCTCCATAAGATACTGTTCTAACTTTCCTCCCGCTATAGATGTGAATGAAAATCGAGGCCCAGTGCACAAATGGCATGAGTTGTTGAAGTATAACACAGACTCTATAGGTAGCGACTCTGCCCATTCCCTTACTACCCTACTTGCCATTAGTCTGGCGCTGGTTGGGCTTACACGGTGTTCCCAACTTGCAGCTCTGCTCTTTCAGTTGAGTGACCCCCTATGGGGCCCATCCCCCCCATCAGTCATTTACACTATACACATGTGTGTAGCTCACCCTATTTTGAAACCTCAATATTACTGACCCCCCAACAGAAGGTTCCAGCTGTTTACAACCCTCTCTGTTCAGATGTTCTTACTCACAACCTTCCTGAACCCCCCTTCCCAGCTTATAATGTTGTCCTGATGTGCCTGACCCTTGCGTTGCCTGAACAGTTGCTGGCTGTCTGCCCTCTTTATTCCCTTCAGATATCTGAACATTTCAGTCATATCTCCCTTTCCCTTCTGGCCTCCAGGGGATACCTACTCAGGTCAGCCACCCTTTCCACACTGGTCTTCCTCTGCTGCCCACGTGAACGACACTCGGCACAGTTGGGCTTCATGCAGTCTACCATACTCCACAGCACCCATAGGGTCTTTGACATTGGGAGCACCTCCACCCTGGCTCTATCCTGTGGAAAGCCGAGGGGTTGAAAACTGGAAGTTGCAGATAAGGTGACAGCGGAGTGGTTGCCAGGAGTGGAGGGAAAAAGGTGACCAGAATGGAAAAACTACAACTTAAAACACAAAACATAGTTGAGTGGCTGCTGCCTGGTGACATTCTACCAAGCAGATGACCTGGGGTTGAGAACAGACTACAGTCTCCCAACAACTGTGTGTCCATGGCTGGGAAACATCGACACTTCCCTGCCTGCACAGTGTGATGCCAGTCTCGGCCACCATGCCAATGCCATGTGGTGGGCTGGAGTGCTATCTCCCTCACAGCTGGACCCACTGTGCGTGCAAGGTCCACATTAGGCTGTGCACAACGCTAGTGTATGTGGTGGATGCATGGAGGAATAGACAGGTTTTCAGCTCAACCCTGGGGTGGCAGGAGTGCAGGCTGACAGTGACGGTGATGAGGAGTTGGTGGATTTGGTGAATCGCTTCCGAAATGACACCTAGGAAAGCTTGGTGGCAGTGTTACGGGTGACATGGGTCCATGCACCATCTGCTCTCCTCCCCCAGGATGTTGTGAACAGGACCAATTAGACAACAGGTGCTTGGCAGGAGTAATAAAAGGGCAAACACCCCTGTGTTGCAGGGTGACCAGTGCTGGAATTACAGAAGAGCCTGCCAGGGCTGGTCCCCCCCCCCCGAACTCTGAAGTAAGCCCTAGTAGCTCTCAGATTACTGCCACTTACTTATGGAAAGGGGGCCTCAATTTAAAGACAGGGCCCTTTTGCACCCACTAGCTCACAATGTGTAATTCCAACAGTGAGAGTAACGTGTCAGGTAATTGGCGGCCCTTGGGCCAACTGAATATACAGCACCTCTCCCACCTCGATGCACTGCGATCCACTTTATCTGAAATACACCCTTGCCAAGGAAGGAAAAAGACTCTGCCTCAGAGGTGGCAAACTGAGTTTGTGTGGCAAGAAAGGCAATGACGAGCCAGGAGGCAGTCTGCAGCTATTAGGCTAAGCCTCAGGGCAAGCAGCAGGAGTGAGACAGAAGACTGAAGGTAAGCCCAGATGGAGCCAAAAATAGAAGAACAAAAACAAAAGGGGGAAGGGAGCAGAAAAAGACAGGTGGAGGGTGCTGTAGCTCATATCTTACTGTTACAGAGATGCATGATTTGGGGGGCAACAGGAATGGTGTGATATAGGAGGAGGCAGTGAATGAAACACAAAACTATAACATTATGCCGCTTAAAAGGTAGGCATACTCTATAATGCTCCAGGAGAACATTACCTTACAAAAGTATTAAGATTTAAAAACAAACTCACAAGCATGAGCAAAACAACACAACTACTCTAAAAGCAGACACTGCCAACTAAAATATTCATCAGTCTACACATTCCAGCATTAAAAAGGCTGCGTCTCATGTCACCTGCTTCTCTTTAAGTAGGTTTCAGTCATTCTCAGCTGGGGAAAAGTCATCTCCATTGGGGACTGCAGGGCTGCGAGGCTCCCAAATTCACTTTCCCTTTTTTTTTTTACTTAATTTTCTAGTTTCCAAAAGCCTGCAAGACTTTGTGTAAGTGAGTGACGCACGGCCTCGCTGGAGCAGCAGGGCCACACTCAACGCCATTTTTTATTAATGGCTGCCGGGCCGATTTGACTTATCTCTGTGCTGAGAAATGAGCTGGCTTTGACACCGGGGTTGGGGGGTGGAGGAGAAATGCTGCTGACAAATTAACATTTGAAGCACACTGACGACTTAAAGAGGCAGCCGCTGAACGCAAGATAACCTTCGGCACAGGATTCACAGGAAACCCATTTGTAGTGCAGGCTGGCAGACAGAAGGGAACGAACATCCGCACCAGCCTCTTCAGCTGCTTCCTCACCCATAACTAGAAAATCCTGTGATCTGTTCCTCTTCCTTCGCCCCCAGGACCTTCCATGCTATCTAAAGCTGAAATGTAGTTATTTTAAGCATCCAGTACGTAAGGTACAGTTAACAGTATGGTAAAGTTGCCATCATTTCGGGGTGAGGCAACTTTACTTCAGGGCTAGGTGTTCCCCCTTGCATTATATATCACTACTGATTTGCTATCCCCCTCTCCCCAAACAGGGTCAGGTGAAGGTAACCAGTGGCCCTAGGCCCAAGAAAAATCTGGGCACCCCCCCCCCCAGCAACTGCCATGCCCCTTAGCCTACAGTCATCAAACACATACTTTCATATCCCCAGTGAATTGAGATATTTTTTTTAGCAACTGCAGGCAAATCAGATTTCCTTTATAGGTGGGGCAAATGGCCAGGAGTGTGACTCAAAGATGTTAAAGGCACAATGGGGTGTCAAGTCATGTCTGAAAATAGGCATCTGATTGTCTACTACACTTATCTGGTAAATAAAAACAAAATAAACAAACAGGTGCTAATGAGTGCTGTAAAAACAGTACTTTGTTACAAAGATTAGGCTGAACTCTCCCCAGGCAGAAAATTAGGAGTTACAGTGGCTGAGCCTGCTTTCTGTAGCCAGGATGATCCACTCAAGGCTGGGGCACCCCTTGGCAGGCAGGGGCCTTGTTGACCTACGCTTTAATTTGTCCCGGTTCCCAAAAGAAACTACTGTGATTTTCACTTTTTTCACTTTCTTTCTATCCTTATAATACAGTAGCTTCACTCAGCGTGGTCCACCGGGCAAGCTTCCCTCTGTGGTTGGCTCCAGTGGGGATGGCAGTAGCTCCCCCATGTCCGTTTTGTGTGAAAAGATAGTGTTTGTTGCCGAGGCCGGGCCTGGGAGTGCCAGCTTCATGTAACCCCTAGATGGCGCTATCCCAGGGGCTACTACCCCTGCCTGATTTGCCACTAACAGGTTGAGGGGCCTGGATCCAATGGCGGGTGCCTCCACCCAGAGGTCAGGGTTTGCAATAGTTAAACTTACTTGGTCACAGCCCTCTGGGACACTGCAACCCCCCTTTCTTCCCACTAGTGGCCCACACAATATATCAGAATTACCTTCACAGTATACACTTACCCCAGGGCTGGTTCAGGCACTGGGACCTCCTGTAAAATAAGATACAGTGCAACAATCACAGTACAATACTTTAACATAGACAAATACTCAGGCAGTATAACTTTGCTGAAACAAGCAGCTCTGATTTATTTAGGGAATATAACAAGGACAGGGGAAATCAGGTTAATTAGCTTATACTTTACTCATCTACCTATGGCTCTGTGCACAGGCCTATCCCTACCAGTTACTGTCCCTGGGTACCCAAGCCCTAGTGGCTAGTCCAAACCGTGGCAGCTGGTAGGGGCCCTTTCCCACAGAGAAAGAAAATTAGTTTAAACAGTCAGCAGTACAGTGATTCCATTTGGATTCAATGTGGCAATTCAACAGGGAGCGACCCTGAATTAGTACTCACGACCTCCAAACAAGATAGGGTCCTTCAATGTCAGCAGGGCTACTCTTGAGCTCCACGAGACTCCTCACACATTTATATGGCAAACTGCAACAGGCAAAAGTCCTTTAATGGCAGCAGGATTCACTTGAGCTAACCAAGCCTCCTCACACATTTATATGGTGAACAGTAACAGGCAAAAGTCCTTTAATGGCAGCAGGATTCACTTGAGGTACACAAGCCTCTTCACACATTTATATGGTAAAACAGAAAGTACTATACCAGGCAGCCTGCTTCTCTATCCCGATCGCAATTACTGCACAATACCCAGGAGAACACACAGCAGATTCAGTTCCTGACAGACCGAGTGCAATTCAGCAATTTCTCCAGTCTTCTACAGGGTGAGCCTGGTTTCTACTCTTCAGATATCCTTTGATTCTCTTCACAGGACGGATTCAGTCCTAACAAGCAGTTACACAAGCTGCAGACCGGAACTCTGGGCCTTACACACGCTTCCCGACTAAAACTGCACACTGAAAAAGCACAGGCTCCTTCCTTCTTCACTGCCAGAGCTCAACTGAAACTCCAACAGACAAAACCGGGACTTCCTTTGAGTTCCTCCCAGTTCTTGACTGGATTGGCTGTCACTACAATAGACTGCTCCTGTTGGTCCAAAAAGGCAAGTCTAAACTACATCTCCTAGAGTCACTGCCCATACAATCCTCTCGTGGCTGGCTCAGATTATGAGTCCAAGTTCTGATTCGTCCAAGGCACCATTTTAGAGCTCATTACCACACTGATTGGTCCAGTTCAGCAGTTCAAAACCAGAATGGGGAACTAGGCAGACACAGTTCTGACTGCAAAGAAAGCAGGTTAGACAAACTGTAATTTCATTATTACTCTAAATGATTTCTGGCAAACAGTTACATCTTTCAGATAGGTTCCCTTTGCACTCATAGTGACTGCAAAAACGGAGTGAATTGGCAGCAGCTCGAGTGGTACTCAATCAAAGAAACACACAGTCCCCCATACAAACTAATTATGTCTGCAAGCAGACAGCTCTTAAAGAGACAGTACCAGAGGTTCTAAAAACACTCACTGATAAATGGCTTAAACGCCAAACACCATTCAGGCTTGGAGCATTCAAGCAAGCTCCTGGAAGTCTTTTGGGAACCCCCATTTGCAGGGGGATTACATTCATAGTGTGCACTGCCAGGTTTCTCCCTCCTAAGTTTCTCTTATCCCCTAAGACGTTGTTGGTGAGGACTCCAAGGTACACATGCATAGTGTGCCCTCGCACCGGTCAGACAGTAGCGCTAGCAGCACTGCCATCTGTGGTCACCCAGGTGGCAGTATAGCAGCGGAGTTCGCCACTCACCCTCCCCTGAGGAGAACAGTATAATCTGGGACACTAAGTACTCCTCCCTGGCCAGCCCTTGGCACCCCAGGCTCATTTCTAAACCTGGTCAATAGCACCATGAGTGGCAGCACTGCCAGCATGTCAACAGGCAGCTTATTTTTGTTTTTAATCCAGATTGTTTTGATTCTATGTACAGTGGTCCCTCTTTATAGTGCAACCCTCTGGAGCCAGCCAATTTGTTCACAGAAAGATAGACCATGACGGCAGAAAATGACCAGAGGTCCATCCAGTCTTCCCATATTCCCTATAATCCCTGGAATCTTCCCTGGATCCTACTGTTCCTCCAGGGTACTAACCCTCCCCCTCCTATCCCCATTCTCCTCCCTGGTCTCGTCACCCTGGGCGACCACTATTCCCTTCATTCTATCCCATGCCTGCCCAAATCCCTTGACAGTGTTTGCACCCACTACCTCAGCCAACAGCCTGTTCCAAGTTTCCGCCACCCTTTCTGTAAAGAAGTACTTCCTCACATCCCTCCTGAACCTCCCTCCTGTTAATTTCCACTCGTGTCCACGTGACCTCGAGCTGGTATTCAGGGTAAATAATTCCTCACAGTTTACCTTGTTAATTCCTTTAAGGAACTTGAAGGTCTCTATCATATCTCCCCTCTCCCTTCTGGTTTCCAGTGAGTCCATATTTAGTGCCTTGAGATGCTCCTCACAGGATCTGCCCTGCTGGCCCTGAATAATTTTTGTTACTCTGCAGTGCACTGTTTCCAACCTGTCCCTGTCCTTTCTGAGTTGAGGACTCCAGAACTGGGCGCAGTACCCCAGGTGAGGCCTCACCAGGGATCTGTAGAGGGGAAGTATTACCCCCTTTCTTCTGCTATCAATACCCTTCCCGATACATCCCAGCATCCTGTTAGCCTTGCTATAGGCTTTGTTGCACTGGCTCGTTTGTTTAAGGGAGTTACATATGATAACTCCTAGATCCTGTTCCTCTTCTGTAGTGCTAAGTGTAACCCCTAGATGGCGCTATCCCAGGGGCTACTACCCCTGCCTGATTTGCCACTAACAGGTTGAGGGGCCTGGATCCGATGGCGGGTGCCTCCACCCAGAGGTCAGGGTTTGCAATAGTTAAACTAACTTGGTCACAGCCTCTGGGACACTGCAACCCTCTTTCCCCACTAGTGGCCCACACAATATATCAGAATTACCTTCACAGTATACACTTACCCCAGGACTGGTTCAGGCACTGGGACCCCCTGTAAAATAAGATACAGTGCAACAATCACAGTACAATACTTTAACATAGACAAATACCTCAGGCAGTATAACTTTGCTGAAACAAGCAGCTCTGATTTATTTAGGGGGATATAACAAGGACAGGGGGGAATCAGGTTAATTAGCTTACCACTTTATTCATCTACCTATGGCTCTGTGCACAGGCCTATCCCTACCAGTTACTGCCCCTGGGTACCCAAGCCCTAGTGGCTAGTCCAAACCGTGGCAGCTGGTAGGGGCCCTTTCACACAGAGAAAAGAAAAATTAGTTAAACAGTCAGCAGTACAGTAATTCCATTTGGATTCAATGTGGCAATTCAACAGGGAGCGACCCTGAATTAGTACTCACGACCTCCAAACAAGATAGGGTCCTTCAATGTCAACAGGGCTACTCTTGAGCTCCACGAGACTCCTCACGCATTTATATGACAAACTGCAACAGGCAAAAGTCCTTTAATGGCAGCAGGATTCACTCGAGCTACACAAGCCTCCTCACACATTTATATGGTAAACAGTCACAGGCAAAAGTCCTTTAATGGCAGCAGGATTCACTTGAGCTACACAAGCCTCCTCACACATTTATATGGTAAAAAGAAAGTACTATACCAGGCAGGGTGCTTCTCTATCCCGATCGCAATTACTGCACAATACCCGGGAGAACACACAGCAGATTCAGTTCCTGACAGACCGAGTGCAATTCAGCAATTTCTCCAGTCTTCTACAGGGTGAGCCTGGTTTCTACTCTTCAGATATCCTTTGATTCTCTTCACAGGACGGATTCAGTCCTAACAAGCAGTTACACAAGCTGCAGACCGAACTCTGGGCCTTACACACGCTTCCAGACTAAAACTGCACACGAAAAAGCACAGGGCTCCTTCCTCTTCACTGCCAGAGCTCAACTGAAACTCCAGCAGACAAAACCGGCACTTCCATTGAGTTCCTCCCAGTTCTTGGCTGGATTGGCTGTCACTCAATAGACTGCTCCTGTTGGTCCAAAAAGGCGCTGAAGTCTAAACTACATCTCCCAGAGTCACTGCCCATACAATCCTCTTGTGGCTGGCTCAGATTATGAGTCCAAGTTCTGATTCGTCCCAAGGCACCATTTAGAGCTACCTTAACCCACACTGATTGGTCCAGTTCAGCAGTTCAAAACTAGAATGGGGAACTAGGCAAACACAGTTCTGACTGCAACAAAGCAGGTTAGATAAACTGTAATTTCATTATTACTCTAAATGATTTCTGGCAAACAGTTACATCTTTCAGATAGGTTCCTTTGCACTCCTAGTGACTGCAAAAATGGAGTGAATTGGCAGCAGCTCGAGTGGTACTCAAGCAGAGAAGCACACAGTCCCCCCATACAAACTAATTATGTCTGCAAGCAGACAGCTCTTAAAGAGACAGTACCAGAGGCTCTAAAAACACTCACTGATAAATGGCTTAAACGCCAAACACCATTCAGGCTTGGTGCATTCAAGCAAGCTCCTGGAAGTCTTTTGGGAACCCCCATTTGCAGGGGGGTTACATAAGTCTCACCCCACCCATCCGGTACTCCATCTTGGGATTCCTTTTCCCTAAGTGCATTACCTTGCACTTTTTGGCACTGAATTTTAACTGCCGGACTTTTAATCACCCCTCTAGTTTTTGTAGGTCCCTCTGCATATCCCAATTCCCTCATCACTATCTACCCTCCCACATAGTTTTGTGTCATCTGCAAAGAGACACAGCCTGCCCTGGATCCCCTCACCAATGTCACTATTGAACATATTGAAGAGGACTGGAGCCAGGACAGATCCCTGTGGAACCCAGTACATAACCTCCCTTTTCTTTGATTTAACCCCACTGACCACCAACACCATCCTCTGCTGCCTCCCTTCTAGCCAACTACTCACCCAGTTCACTACGGTTTTAGTTACACCCAGTGAACTGGGTTCATTACAGTAAGAATTCACTATAGTGAGGTGTTACTATGCTGGGACTGGCAGTATAGCCTAGAGGTCAGAGTAACAGCTGTGAAATCAGCTTGGTACGTCCAGCAGACTGGGCTCGATTCCCACAACCTCCACTAGCGTACTGTGCGACTCCGAGCAAGTCACTTAACCTACCCAATGCTCCAGGGTTGCCCCTGAAAACAGGCAATTGTGCCTAGTGGACCTTACCTGGTTACCAAAGAATTAAAAAAAAAAAAAAAAGCCGACTTAGGAAACATCACAGGTGTTCACTATAAAAGACATTCTTTATTGTCAGGGACAAAATACAACTGACATACAGGCAGGTCAAGACACTAGGTACTGCACGTACTATTTTCCCGATGGCAAGTTTACACTGATAAATACCTAGAAGGTAGTGATGGGTGTTTGGGTGTTAACACAAGAGGCAGTGTTGTCAGTTGTGCTGACCTCACATGCAGCACCCCTATTTGGGAGTTGTGTAGGTACAACTGTACTAATCTGTATAGATCACTGGTGAAGCCTCATCTGGAATACTGTGTCCAATTCTGGAGGCTGCATCTCAGGAAGGACATAGACAGAATGGAAGCAGTCCGGAGAAGAGCAACAAAAATGATACATGGACTGCACCACTAGCCTTATGAGGAAAGACTCGAGGAACTAAACATCTGTTCACTAGAAGAGAGAGAAGGGAGAGAGGGGACATGACAAAGACTTAGAAATACCTTAGAGGAATAAACAGGGTGCAGGAGGGGAGCATATTTCAGAGAAGAAAGGGCACAAGGACAAGGGGACATAAGATGAGGTGGGAGGGAGGCTTAGGGGGAATGCTAGGAAGTATTTTTTCACAGAGAGACTGGTGGATCCATGGAACAGCCTACCAGCGGAGGTGGTGGAAGCAAAAACAGTACGGGGATTCAAAAGTGCATGAGATAAGCATAACGGCACCCTGATGTACAGCAGAATGGGGGAAAGGCAGTCCAGATAAGAGTAGGGACTACCAAACCAAGTAGGGAAATGGACAGACTAGGTGGGCTGTACAGTCCTTATCTGCCGATAGATTTCTGATCACAGCGCCTCCTGCTACGGGAGGCATTCAAGAACAGCTGTGCAAATCTCACGCACAGCGCTCTCCGCTATGAGAGGTGTGAAGGTACAGCCGTGCATACAACAAGTGCTGTGTCTCCTACTGTAGGAGGTGTTTAATCACAAGTGTAACACCTAACATGCAGTGCCTCCTACCACCAAAGATGTGCTGATAAATAAGAGCTCACTCCCAAACCAAGGTTGTCTGCATGGCAGCGTAATGGGCTGCGGTCCACCCCCCCCCACACACACACACAATTTTAATGTGCCCCAACATTCAGCCATTTACAAATTATGCAAAGTTTATATTTATTTTGCTTCCCAATTTTCCTGGCTCCCCACCCCCTGTCCACCACCCCAATGAAAGGATCACCACGTTGTCTCCAGCATTCCTCCAGCCAGGAGGGTCGTCAAGCAACAGCCTTCAAAGCCAACGCCAGTGCCACTCCATGGTTGAATGGCCAAGCAGCCTGTGCCCACCCTCCCTCCCCTGGAACAAAACAGCTCACCTACACAGTGCACCAGACCACCGGCTATGTCAAGACAGTCCACTACCCATTGTGGCAAAAAGACAATAACTGGTGGCGTGAGACACTGAAGGCTGTACGGTAATAACCATGCGACATGTAAAGTACCATAAATTCAGGCCATTTCCTGGTTTTTGCCATGCCCTTGATGGAGTTCCATGCTAGAGCGAAGCGCCAGGGCAGTTTGTTAAAGCCTTTTTCCTGGGACTTTTACTGCACCAAATAAATTGCAGTGTGTAAGAATGCCTGTGTATGGCCAATAAATACAGGTTACTCACCTGTAACAGCAGTTCTAAGAATGGTATATGTTGTTCATCCACACTTACTGGCAGGTTCCTTGCCGCTTTAAATCTTGACAGAAGGTCTTCAAGCTGGCTCCTCCCACCCACCCGGGTGGTAAAACTCTCGGCTCCGCCCCATGACGCCAGATCTAGCCCGCTGGAAGGCAGGTTGCGTGGTCAGCTTGGGGAGGTCGGGTGGGTTGTGTGGATGAACAACATATACCACTCCTAGAACTCCTGTTACAGGTGAGTAACCTGTATTTCTAGGGACATGGATATGTTGTTCAATCCACACTTACTGGCAGACTCCTAGCAGTTCTCCGGGAGGAAGGAGGCAAGGCACACACCCCTTACTTGGGAAATAAGGACTGGAGAACCGAGGTCCCAAAACCAGCATCCCAGCGTGACTCAAGGTCGATGTGGTAGTGGGTAATGAAGGTGTGTGCTGACTTCCAGGTAGCAACCCTGCAGATTTCCTGGATAGGGATATCCCTGGAAGCAGCCACCGATGCAGCGGTATGGCGGGTAGAATGAGCTCTTATCCCTTTGGGAGGCTCCATGCCCACCAACCTGTAGCAGAGATCTTTGCAGGAGGTGACCCACCTGCCTATCGTCCGCTTGGCTGCAGGTCTGCCAGGTGCAGCTTCAGCGTAGGTGACAAACAGCTGGCGAACCTCTCCCCGAACTTCAGCCATCTGCTCCTTGTAATAAGAGAGCGCTCTTCTAGGGTCCAAAGTATGGAGCCTATATTCGGCCTCCGAGGTGTGACTGGGGTAGAACACCAGCAGAGTCAACACCTGGTTAAGGTGACACTCTGACACCACCTTCGGAAGGAATTTCGGGTGGGGACGCAGGACAACCTTGTCCCTGTGGAAGACCAGATAAGGAGACTCGATGGAAAGCGCCTGGAGCTCTCCCATCCTTCTGGCTGACGTGATAGCCACCAAGAAGGCAGTCTTCCACGACAGGTGAGAGATGTCATACCTGTGCATTGGTTCGAATGGCTTGCCCATGAGCTTAGCCAATACCAGCAGTAGATCCCATGGAAGTGGAGGTTCTCGCACCGGAGGGATATGTGATCAAGGCCTTTGAAAAAGTGCCCGACCACCTTCTCTGCCTACATCGACTGCTTCCCGGCCCACGCCCGGTAAGCAGAGATGGCTGCCAGGTGCACCTTAAGGGTTGTTGACCGAAGCCCTAGCTGAGAAAGGGACCACAGGTAGTCCAGAATGCTGGCCAAGGAACAGGAGGAAAGGTCCAACCCCTTATCCTGACACCAAATGGAGAATCTCTTTCATTTGAAGGCATAGCATTTTCTGATCGACTCCTTATGGGATGCCTCAACAAAGTTGAGGACCTTGTCGGAAAGACCCAAGGCCTGGAACTCTAGCTGCTCAGGAACCAGGCCGTCAGGTGCAGGGATTGAATTTCCGGGTGGAGTACCTTCTCCCTGTTGACTGAGATCAGGTCCAGGCGGGCTGGAAGCTGCCTCAGGAACCTGGACCTGAGGCTGAGGAGATCTGGATACCAGAACTGGCGGGGCCAGTCTGGGGCTACCAGAATCACCTGCGCCTTGTCCCTCCTCGCCTTGAGAAGCACCTTGTGGATCAAGGAAAATGGGAGAAAGACATAGAAAAGGCCCGGGATCCACAGCCTCGAGAAGGCATCCCCCTGCAGCGAGCCCTGCGGAGGGGGGCGGGCATGAAACAGCCTCAGCTTCACATTCTCCCTTGAGGCAAACAGGTCCACCCGCGGTGTGCCCCAGTGGGAGAATAGATCTTGTACTACCTCTGGCGGGAGAGACCACTCGTGAGATGCAGCACCTATCTGGCTTAGGGCATCGGCCAGAGTGTTGGAGGCTCCTGCCACATGGATAGCTAGGAGATCCGCCTCCAGTCTGCTCACGAGAGACCAAGTGCGGAGAGCTTCCTTGCACAGAGGCAAGGAGCGCATCCCGCCCTGGCGGTTTAGGTAGTACATGGTCATGGTGTTGTCCGTCTGGACCTGGACCACTTGACCCCGTACAAATGGAGCGAAGGCAGTGAAGGCTAGTCGGACCGCTCGAAGCTCCAGCAGGTTGACGTGACATCGAGACTCCTGAGGGGACCAGAGGCCATGCGCTCTGAGCTCCCCCAGATGGGCACCCAACCCATCAGAGAGGTGTCGGTCATTAGAGTGACCGTCGGCTCTGGGCAGACAAACGGTATACCCTCCTGCAGATGAGCTGGAATGAGCCACCACTGGACAGCGTTCCACATCTCCTGGGTCACTATCACTGGCTGGTCCAGAGGACTGGAGCGCTGTGACCATTGGCGGGCCAGCCCCCATTATGGGGACGCATGTGCCACTGGGCCCAACGGACCACGCTGGTGCAGGCCACCATGAGGCCCAGGAGGCACAGGAAGTCCCAGGCAGGGTGCAATTGCCCAACCAGAAATGATTGGGCAAAGGAGGAAAGAACCTCGCCATGTCCGCCAGGAGCTGTGCTTTGGTTCAAGAGAGCTCGAGCTCTGCCCTGATGAACTGAATCACCTGCGTTGGCATGAGTTCTGATTTGGCCTCGCTGATGAGGGGGCCAATCTGAGAGCAGACCTGGAGGGCCAGATCCCTGGACCGCTCCACCTCCAGCTTGAGGAGGCTGCAATCAGCCAGTCATCCAGGTAAGGGTACACCCGGACCCTTCGGCACTGCAGGAATGCTGTCACCGCTGCCATGCATTTGGTGAAGACCCTGGGAGCTGGAGAGAGGCCGAAGGGCATGGCCCAGAGTTCGAAAAGAGATCCCTCCGCTCTGAATCGGAGGAATCGCTGGTGGTACGGACGGATTGGGACATGAAAGAATGTGTCCTGAAGGTCCAGAGAACTGAACCACATGCCTCATTCCAAGGATGGGATGATCTGAGCCAGAGTGACCATCCTGAAGGTTCGAGACCTTAGGAACTTGTTCAGGTCGTGTAGGTCTAGAATGGGGTGGCAGCCCCCCGTCCGTTTTGGGACCAGGAAGTACCTGGATACAAACTCTGGGTCTGATGGAGGATCTGCCACCTCCCTGATCACCTCCTTCTGGAGGAGCAGGGCAATGTCGGCTCAAGGCTGTGGACCCCGTAGCCCCCAGTGGGGGCGACGGCTCGATAGGGTGGGAACTGCTCGAATTCCAGAGGCAGACCCTTTCCTACCACTACCAGCACCCAGCGGTCCGTGGTGATATCGGACCAGGCAGAAAGGAAGTGGCAGAGCCATCCCCCTACGGGGGGAACCCGGGGAGGAGTGACGAGGTTAAGGGCGACACACCTCAACCCATCACTGGGCAGGCTTGGAGGAAGGACCAGCCAAGGAGCCTCCTGGACCTTTCCCTCCTGGCTTCCTGTTGGAGGAAGCAGCAGGCTTGGCTTTGGGGTGCCAAGTGTGAGCCTGCTGGCCCCGATGCTGGTGTTGCTAAGCCGGACGTGCTGCAGGGGCTGAAGGCTAAAAGGGCTTACGCTGCTGCTGGCAGCCTTTGTCCTTCTGGGCAGACGTGACCGAGTTCAAGGTGGCATTGGACTTCTCGATCCTTTGCAGATGACCCTCCACCCCAGGACCAAACAAGTCGGTACCCAAGAAGGGAACATCTGCCAGCTTGTGCTGGGTATCTGCCGTAAAGGTAGAGATCCGCAGCCAAGCTCTGCGGCGCATGGTCACTACAGCCGCTACTGACCGGGCACACGAGTCAGCAATGTCCAGGGAAGTCTGAAGCTGCTGTTTGGCCACTGCCCTTCCCTGATCACGCACCTGCTTGACTGTCGTCTGAAGGTCAGCCAGGAGATGAGGAATCACCTCATCCAGGGAGCCCAAAAGGGCATGTGAAAAGTGTGCCATCAGAATGGCCAAGCTGGCCTGACGAAGGCCTAGCGAGGAAGTCATACAGACTTTCCACCCAGAGTAGTCCAGTTTCTGGACTCTTATTGTGGCTTGTCCACATCCCGAGCATTCCTGGAACGCCGGAAAACGCTGTTGGTCACTAGCCCCTCCGCGGAGGGGTGCTTCAAGAAACCGTAGAGTGAACCAGTGGGAACAACATACTTTCCAGCCATCCTGGTCGAAGGTGCTGGACAAGAAGCTGGCCGCTGCCACAGCTCCAGGGCCAGGCCAACAATGGCTTCGGCCACTGGGAAGGCCTCCGTGGGGGAATCCCCTAGGTCCAGTATTTCCGTGAGGGGATACTTGGCCCATTTTGAAACGGGTTCGAGCTTCATCCCAGTGGACTCTGAGATGAGATGAAGCATTCCAAGAAACGAGGATGGGCTCTCGTCCACCGACTGACCTCTGGTGGACTCTAGGTCAAGCAGTCTGGAGAACAAGGAGTCATCGTCGTCAGACTCCGAGGAGTCTGCAAACAGCTGCCGAGGGCCTGAGCCACCCTCCACTTGCAGAGGTCAATCAGGAGTGAGGGTGACCGACAACCGATGGGGCAAGCCCTGACCCAACCGAGAATCCTTGGTCAGGGCCCCAGTTTTAGGTTGTGGAGGCAGGGGTTCCACCACAATGGGTAGCGCAGCCGGTTTCGGCCCAACAACCAGTGCAGGCTTCGGCTCCTCGACTACAACGAGGGGTTGTTACGGCCGCTCCGGTGACACCCACTTAATGGCCGGGGAAGGCGATGGAGTCGGCTTATTCCCGGTCAAAAGGAGCTGCTGCCACATTAGATCCTCAGAAAAGCCGATGTAATTTGGCGCCGGAGCCTTATCCTCAAGAGGATGAAGACGAGATAAGAAGCGCCACCACTTTCCACGGTGTTAAGATCGAGATCACTGGCGTCGGCGGGTCAGCTGACCTGAAGAGGTCTGAGAATGCAGACCTTCAGTGTTTCCGAGGGTGGGTCTGAGAGGGGCGGGGGGAAACCCACTCCTTCCTCGGTTCAGGGACCTTAACTGGGGACTTCAACACAGGAGGCACACGCATGTCCTCGGTTTCCACTGGGGGAACCGGTGAAGAAGGGTTGTCGGCTTCTGCAGTTGACAGCCCGTCCGACAGGTCGAGAAAATCGACTGCATCGATGGGTGTCTCGGCCAGCTGACCTGACGGGGACACCGTGAAACTAGTGGCCTTAGCTGCAACCTCGACCGAAGTTGAGTGTCGACTGTCCGGGGAAGGAGACCTCTCCCGCTCCCATGAACGTCGACGGTGGGACTTACCCTTAGAGTCCTTCTTTTTGGACCGAGAGGAATGTCCCGAAGGCCCCTCTCCCTTGATGGAGAGGGATTGACAAAGCTCCTTGAATGAAGCCATGTAGGAGGAGCCCAAGGAGAGCAGGATAAATGCCACAACTGATGAAGATGATGCTGCGGCCTGAGCCGCTTCCTCCTCGAGGGCGATCATCTGCTCGAGCTGTTGAGCCGAGCCCGCAGCCGCGGACACCACCCAATGGGCCTCCTTCGACTTGACCGGAGGATAACATTTCTCGGGGCACCCAAGTTACAGTCTGGCAGCGTGATCCTCTAAGACCGTGGCTGAAAAGGACTTCCACAAGTCGCAGGCCTGCAAATCGTGTTCAAGCCCCAGGCAATAGACACAGGTGGAGTGCGGATTGGTCCAGGACATCTTCTGCCCACAGGGGCACCGACAAAATCCAGGAGTCGATTTGTCCATCGCAGCCGCGAGGGAAGATAAAGACCGAAGTCTTGTAAATTTTAAAATTAGTTTCGGGTTAACCGAAGAGTTTGGATCCAGGCCAAAAACACAGAGCGCAAAGGAGGGAACCTGAGATTCCAAGCGGTAAGGAAGATCTGGCGTCATAGGGCGGAGCCGAGAGTTTTACCACCCGAGCAGGTGGGAGGAACCAGCTTGAAGACCTTCCGGCAAGATTTAAAGTGGCAAGGAACCTGCCAGTAAGTGTGGATTGAACAACATATCCATGTCCCTAGAACTTTATTAATGTACAGCATTCAATGTCTTGCAATGTGTGTGCCACCAGTTTGCCCTTTTGGGTATTGTTCTAGGGGCTAGCCACCCCGTTTTGGTGTGCACCGACCTGGGCAAGCATGGATGGTCTCCAATTTTGGTTCAGTGTTTCTCACTACCCACTGTGATACTAGCCTCTGATTGTTTGGATAGTTCTCCAACAAGTAGCCTTATGATATCATACTGTTGTATCAGAAACCTCAGCCTGGTCCAGTCATGAATGAACCTTATATACTATTTCAGTAGGGCATGCTGACTGAAGTTATGAAAAACTTAAATTTCAAAAACTGAAGGTATGAACTACAGCTGTTGCCCCCACAAACACAAACACACACACACACAGACAGGGCCACGGGATCACTGTTGCCTAAGGCTACCTCTGTTCCGCGAATGAATCTGCTACCGTCTACAGGGAAACTTTGTTCCTACCCTGTCATCTTGACTACCTCATCTATGCAAGATGGCTCCAAGGACTTGTTACTTATGGTTAAATCATGTGGTCTGAAGAAGCCTTAATTTAAGAAATAATACGCATTGGGTGAGCTGTTATAGTGAGGCGCCAGCAGGTTTATCGTCCATGGGAGTTCAACACTGGAATGGAGATGTACTGATACAGCACACCCCAGACTGTTATGATAGATATAAAATGACTGAATTATGCACACTGCTAGAAACGGGAGCTGGCCAATCAGAGAGCAATGTAAACACAGCTAGAAAGGGGTGCTGACTAATCAGAGTGTAATGTAAACTCAGATGGGACTGAGAGCTGACCAGTCAGAGTGTAGTTTAAAAGCAACACAGAATGGGTGCTGAACAATCACAGTGCAGTATTTTTTTATTTATTTGAAATCTTGGATTAACACCTTTGTGGACAAGCTCATTAAATAGGCAGTGAGAAATAAGGGTTGGAGTGAGAGGGGCAGGCCGGATTTTGGCACGAGGGGGAGGGGATGTACATGGCAATGCTTGGGAGGGGGAAACTGGGATAGTGAGCAGGTCTAGGGAACAAGAGTTGGTAAGAGTACTTCTCCTGGGGGACTCCATGATTGGGGGATCAGGTGAGGGGGGGGACTTCATGTGGTGTTAAGTCCAGGAGCATATCTGGTTTGATGGTGCATAAGGCAAAACATCTGGTCTATTCTCAAGCGCAGGAGTGTGGTGGGACCCCTGACATATTAGTGCACCTGGGTACAAACGGTATAGAAGGGAACAGTGAGCTGAAGAGTAAGGTTAGGTTTAGGGAACTGGTCAGGGTCTGTCAGGACGTGGGGTGCCCGGTCTCCTTCTCGGAGATACTACTGGTGCCTAGGGCCAGTGTGGAGAACAAACAAAAAATAAGGGATGTAAATGTATGGCTCGGTGAATGGTGCAAGGCCAAGGGGTATGGGTTGGTGGGGGACTGGGGTAAACCTGGGAGGACAAGGAGTTGTATGCAAGGGACAGGCTCCACCTTAGCTCAGAGGGAAAAGAGGTCCTACAGCTTACACTGGCAGAATTCATCCACTCCAGGTGGTGTTTAAACTTGTGAGGGGGAAGGGTGCTACCTGGCAGACCAGGCCAGGAAGACCCTGGCCTTCTCCCGCAGGCGGGGGGGGGATGGGGCACAGGGCAGGAGCACCCGATAGTGCACGAGGGGGGCCTTGTAGGCAGGGAACAGGGTGCCCTCATGGGAGGGGGGCAAGGGGGCACATTAGAGGGTGGTCCTGATTAATGCCAGGAGCGTGGGAAACAAGATGCCAGAGCTTCAGGTGCTGTTAGTGGAGGGAGAAGTGGATGTGGCAGCTGTCACAGAGACTTGGGTGACTTCCAGACATTACTGGGACCTAAACCTACCAGGGTACATCACGTGCAGAAGGAATAGGGTGGAGGGAAGGGGGTAGCTTTTATAATTAGGGATGGCATAGGGATAAACTAGTTTGAGGAAGCAGGGGGATCAGGTGGAGGCCTTATGGGTCACCCTGCAGGCTCCAGGGGGTAAGAGGTGAAGATGGGGGTAGTATATAGACCACCCAGGCAGGGGGAGGAACAGGAGGAAGGCTTAGTGGCTAGCCTTAGGGCTCACTGTGGCAGGGGGAGAGGGCAATATTGTGGTGATGGGAGATCTGAATATGCCAGGAGCAGACTGGGGAAGTATGGTGTCCTCATTGGGCAGGGAGCAGCACCTGCTGGACGTCTTCCAGGATGCGTTCCTTGCCCACTTGGTGACTGATCCGACGAGGGAAGGATGCATCCTGGATGTGGTCCTGTCAGATGGCGAGCTCATCAGGGACTTAGCTGTCGGGGACCCACTGGCGGGAAGAGATCATGCCATGGTTTGGTTCTCCCTTAACCTAGGGGGTTGGGTAGAACACACAAAAACGACAGTGGTTGATTTTAGAGGGGCGGACTTCGCAGGGATGGAGTGGATCCTTAGGGGGCTACCTAGATGAGATCAGGCCAAGCATGGGCATGAAGGCCCGGTGGGAAATTATTAAAAAGGGGCTCCTGGAGGCTACCAAGGCCTGCACAAGGGAGAGACACAAGTGGGGCAAAGCTAAGTGGCCAAATTGGTGGACAAGGGAGACTCAGGATGCGGTGAGGGAAAAAAGGCTGCTTATAGACGATACAAACGTTCTCGGGGGTTGGGGCTATATCCAAGGGGGAGTATGATAAGGTAGCCAGGAGGATCACCAGAGTGGTGAGGTTGGCCAAGGCGGGGTCAGAGCTGAGACTGGCACAGGGGATTAGAAGGCGGAGGGTCTTCGGCATATCGGGAAAGAAGAAAAGGGAAGGGGAAGATTAGTAGGTTGAGGATGGGGAGTGGTGGTGGAGGAGGTGGGGAGAAGGTGGAGGTACTAAATGACTTTTGCCTCGGTATTTACCAAGGAGGATGGGGGGATGGCACTGCAAGGGGAGGGGGGGGACTGGCAGATGAAGAGGGAGAAATGGATGTTGAAATCCCCACTGGGAGGGTGTGGGAAGGCCTCAAGGCCCTAAGAGGAGATAAAGCACCAGGCCCAGACAGGATCCATCCCAGGGTACTTAAGGAGATAGCTGATACCCTGGCCGCACCCCTGGCGGACCTATTTAACTCCTCCCTGCAGTTAGGATGGGTGCCTCATGACTGGAGGATGGCCCATATGGTGCCTATACCCAAGGGCGACTCGCGAGAGGAGCCAATAAACTACAGGCCTGTTAGCCTGACGTCGGTAGTGTGCAAAGTGATGGAGGCCATCTTGAGGGAAAGGCTGGAGGGGGTTCTGAAGGCATGAGGTCACCCAGATGATCGCCAGCATGGCTTTGTTAAGGGCAGATCATGTCAGCCCAACCTGGCGGAGTTCTATGAAGGAGTGAGGAGGGTGCTGGATCAGGGCAGTCCAGTGGATGTCTGCTTTCTGGACTTCAGCAGTTCAGCTGACCCAGCGTCACATCCCGGGCTATTGGGGAAGCTGGAAGATATGAGGGTGGGGGGGGGATGGTCAGGTGGATAGGAAACTGACTAGCAGGGAGTGTACAGAAGGTGAGGGTGGGGGATCTCATCCTCTAGAAGTCTCATTAGTGAGGTCCCTCAGGGGTTGGTACTTGGCCCACTCCTGTTTAACGCCTATATCTCAGACATCAGAAGCAGTATCAGGAGCGGGATGAGCCTCTTTGCCGATGACTCAAAGCTGTGAGTGGTGGTGGAAGGGGAGGAGGGGAAGCTGGCTCTCCACAAGGACCTGAAGACTATAGGGAGGTGGTCAAGAGCATGGAAGCTAAAGTTTAATGCTGGGAAATGCAGGGTTCTGCACCTGGGGCGCAAAAACTCGGCTCATGTATACACATTGGGGCACTGCAGGTTTCTTGGGAGGGGGAGAAGGACCTCGGGGTGGCGGTGGATGCTAAAATAAATAACTCAGAGCAGTGCAGAAGGTCTGCAGCCCAAGTAAATAAAATGCTGGGGTGCATAGCCAGGGGGATAACCTCAAGGAGTCGCGAGGTGCTCCTTCTGCTGTACAATTGCCTGGTTAGACCACACCTTGAATACTGTGTGCAGTTTTGGCATCCCTACTTAAAGAAGGGCATTGCTCTTCTGGAAAGGGTCCAGAGGAGGGCGATCAGGATGATACTGGGACTAGGGGAAAGGCCCTATGAGGAAAGACTGGAGGAGCTCAACCTGTACTCGCTGGAGGAGGGAAGGAACAGGGAATATATGACAGAGGTCTTCAAATATCTCAAAGGAATAAATAGGTTAAGCCTTGAGGAGTGCTTCAGCTAAGGGAGGTGGGGGCCACCAGGGGTCACTCAATGAAGCTGGACGGGGGAGACAAGGACACACTACTTCACTGAGAGGGTGATGGAGCCATGGAATGCACTGCCCAGGGAGCTGGTGGCTGCTGCAGCTGTGGAGGGGTTCAGGAAAGGCTGGGATAGGTACAGGGGGAGGGTGCAACCCAGAGCCCCGCTGGGGGCTGGGGGACCTTGTAGGGAAGGAGGGGCACATAATGGTGCCCTGGGAAGGTACTGATTATCGAGCAGACTTGACAGATTATAGGGCCTAATCTGCTGGCTTCATAGTATGTTAGTATGTTAAATAGGTTCCACGTCAGAACAAAGAATAAGAACATTATAAAGATAAGGCAGAAGCAAATAGCAACATAGTTGTACAGGAATGGTTATAACTAGTACAGTCAAAGTCGTAGGCTAAGTACAAACAGCCGGAGTCAGTTACGATAACTTAGGCATTATTACAAAGGATGTAGTACAGAAAAAGGCAGACAGAGACTTGAGGTGGTGGAAAAAGACGAAAGGAATAAGCCCAGTGGGTTAAGTCTGACAGAAAGAGCGGAACAGGATCTGGGTGAAGGCAGAGGGTGGAGTAAAGGTTACTGGGCCAGTGTGTGGTGAAGGGGGTGGAGGATGAACAAAGGTTAAGTGTGGAAGGATGGGATGGATAAGGGTAGGGGGAGGAGGAAGGCAGGCGAGGATACAGTGCTAAGGGGAAACAGGAGCAGAAGTGATTAAATACCAGGCAATGTGAAAGCCGACAGGAGACAGGATAGGGGCAATGTAGAAGTGGACCGGTGTTAGGACAGGATCCAGAGCCAGAAGAACACTCTCAAGAAATGTAGCAAGATAGAGGATTGTCTATGGGGAGGCATGCACAACAAGAGTATTCTTGATCGAGAGGTATCCATGGCAACGTGTAACCTCGAGAGCGTAGCTCGAGAGGTTACACGTTGCATGGATACCTCAAGATCAAGAATACTCTTTTGTTGTGCATGCCTCCCCATAGACAATCTGTTATAGTGTATGGGTAGTCGCAATGAAAACAAATGGACGCGATGTCTTGTCTGGAATTTTTTACTAGAAATGAGCGATAATAGGCAAACAGGAAAACAAATACAATTACAGCGATTCAAATGAGTGTAACATTTACACGAACACGAACAAACTGCCCAAATATCTTATCTGATAACGAAAAAATCTTGGGTCCACATGCGGAATCATGTTGCTTTTTTCCCCCGGTTGAGCTTCATTCTACGGCACATTCTAAGTAGAAAGAAAGAGAGAAAAAAAATACCGTTTTGAATGGTATGGTTGCTCTAGTTATTTGATCGGTCTTTTGTACAGTTACAGGAAGCCGGGAGGCGGGTACTTACCTTATTCGTCATCTGAGCTGCTGCTGTCAGTATTCATGGTCACATGGTTCTTCCTCTTCCGCTGGCCGTAGTTATGGATGATGTTCACAGTGAATGGGTGCTGGAAGATACAATTTTGACCGAAAATATTTATGTGGGAACCATCACTGAAAGGTACTTTGCACTTTGGGGGTGGCTTGCGCTGTATCTCTGGGCTGGATGTTATTACTGTGGCTGAACACAATGAATTTGATGAATGGCCTAGTAACTTTGAGTTTCTTTCCTGCTTGTCATCTGAGAGTGTGCTGTAATTGTTTATAGACTGTAATGAGCGGTGTCCAGATACTTGCTGGACTTCGCTTTGGGGTACACTTGGTCAACAAGTCGCTGGACTGCTGTTTTCCTTGTGGAATGATTGGTTATTCGCTTTTGGGTGGACAGACCAGCATGGGACTTTATACGTTGAAGCATACATCGAATCTTGTTTTCACCCACTGCCATTGCCCTATACCACAATGAAGCACCAGGTTTGTAGTTTATGTTTGGAGCTAGGTAAAATGGGAGTCTGGGGCAAGCATTGTTGGTGGCCTTTCAGAGGAGTACTCATAAGCTGTCACTGGGTCACGGTCAGGTTTGCGAATTTGGTACATTCTAGGCTTAATTGCTCGGATGTCTCTTGGGTTTTCTCCTGTTCGGGTTTTAGTTTGTCTCTCATTATACTGTATGTATTTTTTCCCATAGAATCTGTGATAAGCTGGAGTCGTCCCATCGCAGGGCATACTGCTCTGCAGTACGTAGTGCATAATATAAGCCGTTGTTGAAGAACAACATGTTTAGGAGGCTTGTGGGTTTTGCAAGCCCAGTGCTCCTGACTCGTATAGTTTTTCTATCTCCATCGGTGACAGGGCCTCTGATTGCATTGGTTTATTTCCTTTCCCATTTTTTTTAGAATTTTTGTTTTGCTTGTAAGGTGGCCAGAGTTTCTAAATACCTCAGTATTTCCATGGAATATCGAGTGGCCGATTTTTTGCTTAATCAGATATCTGTCTATGCTGCCTAGGATCCCACGGACAGTGCTCGCCTGTATTGTTGTCCACTAATCTCTCCAATTTATATATGAAGTCAGCTACAAGCTCATCCAACTCGCTTACTGGTATGTCATGAATGGCTCGGTTTTCCAGTGTTGGCCAGGTAACTTTTTAAAATTCGCATGTCATTCTCCGTTTTTTTAATTGTGCGGCTGTTTTCCTGTTCCGCTATGAATTTTGCTCTATCCGACAGTGGTTCATGTGGACGCGACAATGCCATTTTTTTTATTCGGGATTCTGTGACTGTCACAGTTGTACAGTATCGATTGCCGTTGTGCGCGACGTTGGATTTCCATGCTGATTTTTGTTTAAACAGTGGCGCGTGCTGGTTACAGCGCGAGAAACCATTCTATTTTGTTGTGTTGCACTACTGACGCACTGAGTGCAGCACAACAAGATTATGACATATTCGGTGCAGAAAAACAAGGTTTTTTTTATCATGGATTTCCATTGACAATAACGTTCCACCATACACTATAATGTTATTGGAAACAGTCACAGCTGGCATTCGCTATTAGCAGTTGTCTGTTTTCTTTTAAAGGGATTGATTGAAGTTAATGATGAAATATCAGCATGTAGAGAGTTCAGCCATGCAGGGGCACAGCAGATGAAGGACCTTTGACCCAAGGAGGTACAACAGTGGGGAATATTAAAGATTCAGCTGTCCGAACTACGAGTGCAGTGACGGCTATCATTGGGGAGAGAAGATTCTGAACACCAGTGGGTACCAGATCAAGACTAACTCTTTTCACCAGTAAACAGGACTGGTAGAGAAGTCTGCCTGAGAACTGTAGCCAGTTAGTCTGGGTGATCACACATGTGCGTCATGCGTGTGGCTCCCATAACAAATCGACAGGCTTTGTTCAATGCTACTTTTATGCGGCAAGGGCAGTATCTGTAACAGAACCATATATTACCAGCCCATCGTCAGTGAGGGTCACCAGGGAAAGTTTGCACAGCTAGCTTAAGAGCCTCAGGGGTTAGACTGCTTGTGCCTGTGCAGCAGTCCAATGCGTGTATTGACGGCCTTAGTGACTTTGTCAATGTGGAGGTCAAAATACATTGTGCTGGGCTGGTGCATTGGCAGCAGCAGTTGATTTCGCTGGCGACGCCAGCGACCCAGGTTCGGGAACGAGCCCAAGGAGCTGGAGGGTTGCCGGGAGAGGGACTTGAGCGCCCTAGGGACCCGCCTTCCCCTTCCGGGGTGCCAGAGCTCAGCTCTTGTCTGGCCCCGGTGGAGACCCAAGGTACAGCAAGTCTGATGCCGAACGGAGGGGCGACGTGCCAGACGTTGGCGCCTCAACGCCTTGACGTCGGGGGACATGGTACGTCCAGAGAAACCGGGAAAATGCCTCGCAGCCTCCCAGCAGATGGAGCACCAGGCCCCGACCTTCAATGCCCCTACCAGGCTCGGAGACAGCATCCTGACGAATATAGATGTTTCGGGGTGTGAAGCCCCCAACCCGTACCCACCTGAGGGGTACAGCCACGGCTCCACGGACTGCTCCGGTCACCTGGTAGCTGAGCGAGGGCTAAAAAGGCCATAGGTGTCTCCCGAAGAGGGGGAGAGCTGCAAGGAGAGGGGGAGCATAAAAAAAAAAAAAATACATTGTGCTATCCAACGTGATCCCAGATATTTGTAATTTTGCACTAGTGCCAATGAACAGCCCACCTTGTTAGTGATGAAGAAGGTGAGTTCTATACCGATTTTGGGCAGTGGAGAACATCATTATTTTCATCTTTGTATAATTCATCACAAGTTTCTGTTCTTTAAACCAACTTTCTACAGCAGAGAAGTTGCTCTGGAGTTTGTATTCGAGAGCGAGGGGGTTTGAGTCACTGACGAACAGTACAGCATCGTCTGCATATAACAGTAAACGACACTGGCAAGCAGATGGGAGTTGGTTTAGGAAAATGCTGAATAAAAGCAGGCCCAGAATGGACCCTTGCGGTACACCCGTGTTGACTGGTCAACTATTGGATAGGGTATTGTCAGTCTTAACTTGTTGAGTCCTGTTCAGCAGGTAGCTGGTAAACCATGCCACAGTGTCAGGAGAGAGACCAATGATCTCAAGCTGTTTGATCAGCAGTGCATGCTTCACGGTGTCAAACGCTTTAGATAAGTCGATGTAGGCTATACCTACAAGAAGACCTTGGTTGAGGGAATTGTGCATGTAGCCCGTAAATTCAAGCAGCGCGTAGCTGGTGCTGTGACTCTTTCTAAATCAGTGTTGCTGCGGGCAGGCATTGTAGCTGCCCTGGTACTTTTCCAGGTATTCACCAAGCTGGTCCGCAACTATTCTCTCAAGTGCTTTCGAGAGTGGCGGTAGAATAGAAATTGGACGATAGTTCCCAGTAAGTGCCCAGTCACCACTCGTAAAGACTGGTGTCACTATCGCAGACTTCCACTTTTCAGGGAAGTGCAAGTACCTGAGAGAAGCATTGAGAATATGTGTAAGTTGAGTCAATATTTCATCCAAGGTCAGTTCAACAAATCTCAGGTCCAGGATGTCGCTGCTGTACCTAGATTTACCCACAACCTTTAGGAGGTATTTTCGAGCTTCCTTGGCTGTGATGGTTTTGAAACAGAATGGGGGGTAGGAGGGGGCCAAGAAATTTTTCTCTCTAGCGACAGCGGTGCCGGTCAGGCAGAAGAAAAGTCTGGGGGGAGTACCCCACTCAAGTCCGTGAAGGCACTGCTGAACGAGTTTGCAAATGTTCTGGGATCCAGGGTGGGTGCTCCGTCAATACTGAGCATTGTTGGGACAAATTTGTAGTTTTTTCCAGCTACTTCCTTTAAGTTGTTCCAAATTTTTCTGCCATCACTCCATGTTTTGGAGAGGGCTTCCTTATACTATTGATTTTTTGCTGCATGTATTACCCGAGTGCAATCATTACATGCTTTCATATAGCTTTGCATGTCATCCTGCTTGCCGGAGGCCCATGCCCTCAGCCATAGGCGGTCCCTTGATTTCAGCAGGTCAAGAAGATCAGGGGAGAACCAAGGGTTGCAGTGGCCTTTGACTTTCCGCATTTTCAAAGGGGCGTGCCGATCACAAATTTCATTAAAGGGCCAAATGAAGTGGTCAAGAGCACAGTCAGTATAATCACAGCTGGGAATGACTGCTGACCAATCAGAGTGCAGAATAAACACAGGTGGGTATGGGAGCTGCCCAACCAGAGTGCAGTATAATCACAATTGGGAATGGCTGCTGACCAGCCAGAATGCAGCATAAACACAGCTGGGTATAAGAGCTGCCCAATCAGAGGGCAGTATTAACACAGTTGGGACCAACCAGTATGCAGTCTATACATAAGAATGTATATGGCATCAGTGGCGGTGACCGGCACAGCCCTTGCTCACAACCTTGGCTGACCGCCATCTGAATGGCAGAGAGCAACTGTGTGAATACTGTAGGAAAAGCATGTATTCTGCTCTCTAGTACATTTCCCCTGCCAATCGAGAGCTCCGGTGGTGGTGGCAACAACAGGGCAGGTAGTACTGGTTGCTGTGGACCCACAAAGCCCCAGGGGAGGTCAGAGGTCAAAAGAGCTGGCTGGCCAAGAGGCACAAGCTGTTCTGTTCAGTCAATAAATGGATGGGGAGTGGGAAATTCCTCTTGGTGGTGTTACTGTGACTAGGCATGGAAAGGGAGAGTTGGAGGGAGGATAACACATGAAAGGAGGGAGCAGATGATTGTTTCACAGAGCCTGAAGCCAGGAACAGAGGATGGGGGTGGAAGAGCACACAGAGGGAGGAAGCAATTTTTTTTTGTTTGTTTGTTTGCTGTGTCTAGGGTCAGGAACAGAATGTGGGAGGGACTGCAGAAAGAGGGAGCAAGTGTTTTTTGACTTGGTTTGCTGGCCAAGGCACCTACCTTCACCTGAGCTCTTTCCTTCTAAGACTGCTTGAAAGGCAGAGTAGAGAAACTTACCAGAGCAAGGGAAAAGGACTAAGACTTAGTTTGGCTAAGCAGATTTACCGTGTGGTGGTGTTTTTATTTTTTACTCACAGGGATTGCTACTGTTTGATGCTAACATTTCATTGCTTTATTTTTTCTCTGATTCAAATTGTTGTTGCTGGTATACCACCTTCTGCATTATTACAAGGTGTGCCTACAGGTGTGTGCTAACAGATTACTCCTGTAATCTTCTGATTCAAATTGTCTTTTGCAAGGTATATCTTCTGTTACTGCTTTATTTTTCTCTGGAGCAAAGTGTTTCTTACAGGGTATATCGTCTCTGAAATTATTACAGGTGGTGCTTTACAGGTTTTACAGTTTTATCTAACATTAGATAAGCTTTCAGGGTTACTGCATTTGTTGTTGACTGATTGTTTCTGCTCTTACCTCCTTGTTCTTTCGTCTGTGGTTCTTCTTTTAGGCAGGGAAGGGCCCAGCCACCCACCCCATCCCCAACCACCCCACGCTACACTTTTATAGGGTACCACAGTTGTGACATTTCCTGTGGCAGAGCAGGAAGAGGCGGATCAGTGGGGCCTCCACAAGGTGATCTCATTTACAGGGGCACTAGTAATTTAACTTGCTATAACAAGTTAAACAAAGCACAATTAAACCATTACTTGCATTTTTTTCCTTTTTTTCTCCTTCTAATTACTCTGACTAGGTTACAAACCCAGCAACTTATTTGGAATGGATTTCATTAACTGCAGGTACTGTGGAACAATTTTCAGAAGGACAGTCTTACAGGATTTAGGACACTGTCCTACATGCTGGGCCTTTGGAGATCTTAGGGCTCAGCTCCGGGCAGCATGGGCAGAGATTGCATGCCTCAAATTTCATATTGAAGAGGAAATACATTATAAGAACCACCCGCCATTTCCCCAGCATCCAACAGAAAAACCTCGACCGCAGAGGGTAGTTGGTCCAGGAGGTTGGCAGGTGGTTAGGAGGAGCAAATCAGGTGCCCCATCACTCTCTGCTCTCCAACACATTACCTCCAAAACCATATAAACACTAAACAGGTATCTGCCTCTATCTCTGAAATCAAATAAAGAGGCAGAAGAAACTGCAGAGCAGGACACTGCGGCACAGGAGCTAGCACAACAAAACTCACCCAAATCAGGAACCAAAACAAAACAAGCACAAAGGAAATCCAAAAAACTTCTGATCATAGGAGACTCCATGATTCGGGGAGTTGATACCCATCTCCAGCCAGGGGTGATGGTCAGATGTCTCCCAGGTACATCAGCATGGAGAGACACTGACCGCATTGCTAAAACTGTTCACAAAGCAGGAGAAAACACTGATGTCCTAGTACATAGGGACTATCGATCTCACCAGCCGGTCAGTTGTGGAGACCAAGGAACACCTGACTAGGCTGGGTGACAAACTATCATCTATTTGTCTGGCATCTCCTTCTCTGAGATCCTGCCAGTCTGGGAGAGGGAGCAGATGGACAGAAGGTCGAGAAGGGAGATAGGGAGCTAAACACGTGGCTCAAGGGCTGGTAGCAGGAAAAAGGACACAGATTTGTAGGAACTGGCAACAGTTCTGGAGCGAAAGTTCTTAAATTTGATGGACTGCATCTGACTAAAGAGGAGTCAGTGCATTGGGGCAGAAGTTTGACGCCTTTGCAGGATATTTAAACTAGCAATGGGGAGAGGGTGCACACCCACACGTCGAATGGGAAGAACACCCTCCCTCAGCTAGTGGTCAAACAGGAATTCAGCATGTTTGCCATTCATTTGCATCACCAGGTAAGAAAAAAGGTTTTCTCCCATACGACGACAGGGTAATGCCAAACTTCACCCAACAACTAACACACCAAAATCTGGCCAATGGAAAATCATGTACACAATGCTCACAGCCTGGGAAATAAGATCCCAGACCTGCAGGCAATAATGTCAGAGGCTAAACTGGACATAGTAGTACTAGTGAGACGTGGTTTACCAGTAACCACACTTGGGAGACTTCAGTACCTGGCTATGTATTGTTCAGAAGAGACCGAGGTACAAAAAGGGGGAGGAGTGGCCCTGTATGTCAATGAAAATATCAAAGCTACAGAAATTCAGAATATACATAAGGAGCCAGAAGAACTGTGGGTCACCCTGGAAACAGGAAATGGGACAGCCATAAGAACTGGGGTTGTCTACAGGCCCCCAGACCAGGGGGAGGACATAGACACATTACTGTTAGAAGATATACAAAACATGACAGCTAAAGGGAGGTTCTGATAATGGAGACTTCAACATGCCGATACAGATTGGTCAATACCAGCAGGAACATCTGCCAGAACTAGACTCATAGCGGATTCTGCAGGGGAGGGCCTCAAACAACTGGTACAGCAACCCACAAGAGACAGGGCTATCCTAGATCTAGTACTGACTAACAAAGAAGGGATCACAGATCTCCAGGTAGAAGGTCACCTAGGGGCCAGTGACCATCACATGGTATGGTTCAATTTGGCTACTACATCTAAATCATCCCATTCCAAGGCAAAAATATGGGACTTCAGAGGAGCTGACTTTGATAAGATGGCCAACAGAGTTAAGCTAGCCCTGGCAAAAAGAAACACAGGTTAGGGGGTACAGGCAAAGTGGGCAAGCTTAAGGATGCAATACTTGAAGCAACATCCCATTGTGTTAGACAGAAAAGGAAGTAAAAGAAGAAGGAAACCACTTTGGTTCTCAAATACAGTAGCAGAAAAGGTCAGAGCCAAAAGGCTGGCCTTCAGGAAATATAAGGGAACACAGCGGATGAAGATAGGGAGGCATACCAAACTGCCCTAAGGGAAGCAGGTAAGGCAGTAAGGCAGGCAAAGTCCCAAACTGAGGAAACACTAGCACGAACAGTAAAGAAGGTGACAAGACTTTCTATAGATACATTAGTGAAAGGAGAAAGTCCAGAGGGGTGCTATGCTTAATGGAGAAAAGGAGCATGTGAGGAGGAGGACCTCGTAAAGGCATCTATCCTAATAGATACTTTTGCTCAGTATTTACTGAAGAGAAGGTAGGGCAGGCCCACAGCTCAGCATCATGGACACAGGGGAGGGAGGTGAGTACCACCCTTCACAAAAGAAAGGGTCCTACAAGAGCTTGCTAAGCTCAGGGTGGATAAGGCAATGGGACCTGATGGCATACATCCCAGGGTACTTAAGAAGCTAAAGGAGGAACTAGCAGAGCCATTAGCAGAATTGTTTAGTGAGTCTCTGAGCACAGAGAGGTCCCAGAAGACTGGAGAAGGGCTCATGTGATCCCGCCTCCACAAGAGAGGTAGCAGGAGGAGGCGGGGAACTACAGACCGGTCAGTCTTACCTCAGTAGTGGGCAAGATTATGGAGGCACTCCTTAAGGAAAGGATAGTGCAACACCTGGAATCCATAGGGGCACAGGATCCAAGACAGCATGGGTTTACAAAAGGAAGGTCCTGTCAAACTAATCTCATAGATTTCTTTGACTGGGTAACCAGAGTGGTAGACCAAGGGAGAGCAGTTGATGTCGCCTACCTTGACTTCAGCAAAGCTTTTGACACTGTTCCACATAGAAGATTGATAAATAAGCTGGGTAGGCTCGGGGTGGGTCAGAAGTTGGTCAACTGGGTGGCAAACTGGTTGACGGGCAGAAAACAGAGAGTGGTGGTAAATGGTATACAGTCAGAAGAGATGCACGCCACAAGTGGGTACCTCAAGGATCAGTCCTGGGGCCAGTCCTCTTCAACATCTTCATTAGTGACCTTGCAGATGGACTAGAGGGTAAGGCTTGTCTGTTTGCAGATGACACCAAGATCTGCAACAGAGTAGATGATCCAGATGGGGTGGGCAGAATGAGAAGAGATCTGGATAAACTAGCAGAATGGTCAGAAGAGTGGCAACTGGGATTTAATGCAAAGAAGTGCAAAATCATGCACATAGGGAAGAGAAACCCTGAAGTCACCTATAGGCTGGGAGGGGAGTTGCTAGCAGTCACAAAGGAAGAAAGAGACTTGGGCATCATCATCACTGATGACCTAAAATCATCCAAGCAGACCTCTAAAGCAGTAGGTAAGGCTAGGGGGTGTTAGGGTGTATTAGTAGGGTATCACAAGTCGTAGAGGGAGGTAATAATCCTCTTTACAAGACACTGGTTAGGCCCCATCTGGAGTACTGCGCAGTATTGGAGGCCACATCTTCACAAGGACATTAACCAAATTGAGGCAGTCCAGAGAAGGGCAACCAAAATGGTGCAGGGACTGCATCAGAAGACATATGAGGACAGATTAACGGAGCTCAATATGTATACCCTTGAGCAAAGGAGGGAGAGAGGTGATATGATCGAGGCATTCAAACACCTTAAGGGCATAAACAAGGTGAAAGAGTCTAACGTTTAAATATAAGAAAAATAGCAGGACAAGAGGACACAGCATGAGATTAGAGGGAGGCCGATTAAGGGGGAATGTGAGGAAATTCTTTTTCACAGAAAGGGTGGTGGATGCATGGAATGGCTACCACAAGAAATGGTGGCTATGAATACAGTGCAGGGCTTCAAACAGGCATGGGATAGACATAAGGGAGCAATACAAATGACTATGAATAGATAGGCCACTGACAGAGCAAAGGCCGAGGCACATTTATAAGGTAGAAAAAGAAATGGGCAGACTGGATGGGCCTTGCGGTCCTTATCTGCCGTCAACTTCTATGTTTCTTATGTTTTTGGGGGGGCTGTATCTAGGGCCAGAAATGGAATGTGGGAGTGACTGCAGAGGGAAGGAGCAGACGTTTGTTTTTCGTGCTGTGTCTAGGGCCAGGTGCAGAATGTGGAAGGGACTGCAGAGGGAGAGGGAGCAGGTGTTTTTTTTTTCTTTTGCTATGTCTAGTGCTGGGAACAGAATGTGGGAGGGATTGAAGAGGGTGGGAGCAGGTGCTTTGTTTTTGCTGTGTCTAGGGACAGGAACAGAATGTGAGAGAGACTGCAGAAGAGGAAACAGTTTTTATTTTGCTGTGTATAAGGCCAGGAGCTGAATGTGGGAGGGACTGCATAGGGAAAGAGCAGGTATAGGTTTTTATTTCCCCTGGTGTCCAGGGCCAGGAACAGAATGTGGGAGGGACTGCAGAGGAAGGGAGGTGTTTGTTTTTTTCCCCACCAAATCCAGGGCCTGGAACAGAGGGTGGGGGTTGGAGAGACCACGAAGATGGCTTCTGCTCCTAACGACAGCTGGAAGTCAAATGACTGAGCCATCAGGGGTTGGGGAACACCTTATTTTGAATATTTCACTGAATATTCGTATTTGGGTCCCCAAATATTCCGAATTTGGTATTCGTTATTCATGTTCCTGTGGGGGAAAAATTAAAAACAGTCACCTACCCTCTTCCCCAGTCCAACTGTTTAAACATACACAACTCCCGTCAACCCGACACCCAGCACTCACAATTTATGTTTAAAAAAAAAGACCCCCCAAAGGGCAACCAGCACTACCCACCTGCCTCCACGGCTGGCTGCTGTTTCTTGTAGGGCTAATTTTTTGTTTTCATTGAGTCATCCTTCAAAGTAATAAATAATCTCCCCACCCCATCATCCCAGCAGCAGCACCCAACTCCCAACCTCCTCCCCCCAGCACCCACATTTCTTTATTGAAGGCCCCTCAGGCACAGGAATGCGACCAATGCAACCCGATCTCCGCCATGGCCGGCCGCCTTCTTGTGAATGAAGGCACTCCCACGCTTGCTCGCACAGTAAAACAGCTGATCATGTGATCAGTTGTTTTACTATGTGAGCAAGGGCAGGAGTGCTTTCATTCACAAGAAGGTGGCCAGCCGTGATGGAGGGCGTGTTGTGCTGGTCGCTCCCTGTGCCTGGGGGCTTCAGTAAGGAAATGTGGGTGCTGGGGGGAGGAGGTTGGGCACTGCTGCCATGGTGGTGGGGAGGTTGGGAATTGGGTACTGCTGCCATGGTAATGGGGAGGGGATAGAGGACCCAATAAAAACATCAGCGCCACAACAGATGGTGGCGGCCATGGAGGCGGACAGGTTATGTCAGTTGCCCATCATAGGACTGTTTTTTAAACATAAACTGTGGGTGCTGGGTGGGTGGTCGGGGGTTGTGTATATTTAAACAGTTGGGCTGCAGAAGTGGACATGGGTTTTGTTTTTAATTTTTTTTTCCATCAAGTTTTTTATTCCTGGGAGCCCTTGGCAGGTGTCTATGGTCTCTCCTAATGGAGAGACTGAGTCTCTGGCTTCATGCTGCCCCATATTGCCAGCTCAGGTAGTCCCCTGTGGATTGCTCCCCGGGCAGGGCTAGGGAGAGGGGCCGGCACCCCCCGAGACCCAATCCAGATTCCTGAGCTGACCCTCATGACCACAGGACCCTGCCAGGCTCGATTTTTATTGTTTTTCTCCCATCCCTCCCCTACCGACGTGATGATGTTGGCACGTGCCTCCCTACTTGTACTGCCCTCCAGCCATCACCAGAGGGCAGTCAACGAGTGGGACAACAAGTCCCCCCCCCCCGAGAGAGGAGAGCAGTTCTTTGGAAGCTCGATCCTCTCTCCCCTGCCGACCCAAGCTCGCTCCCGAACCCAGGTCGCTGGCGTGGTGCGAGGTGTGGCGTCCAGCGCCTCAACCCTCAGCATTACTGAGCCGGCGTTTTTTGACTTTTTTAAATGATTTCCTGAATACGAGTAATAGTGCCAATATTCATTATTCATATCCTAATAACGAACAGTGCTTTATTCATGGTATTTGGTAAATACCGCTCATCCCTCGCACACCGTTATGAGCCATCCTTCCCGAGACACATGGTCAGAACACACGCAAGAAACGTCCTGCACCCAACACAACATGTCAAGGACATCACCACAGGAGCCTCCGATAGGTGCAGCAGAGGCAACAAAGGTAAGTCCGACTTCCCAACGTTCCATTTCCATGTTAAAGATAGTACTGCATCAAAACGTTCCTCCGAGTTTCTCTCCTTTCTGGGAAGAACTCACAGAATGATTACAACAGATGGGCTGCAATACTGCAGCCTTCTAAAATGCCACATTTCTTATTTATTCCAGTGATAAGGTCTTAAAGAATCCTTCATCTTGCCTGTTTAATTCATATTACACAATTTTTTTCTTTCTTCAGATTTGATCTAGCCTTACATAAACACCTGGCTGTATTTCTTCTACGAGTCTGAACTCGTAATTTATCACCTTGGCCTTCCTGGCAGGCAGACAGGCTCTGCAATCCTATAAGAGCTAGTCGCCATTTTTGAAACCCATGCATGGCATCTTTGTTCTTGAGGTTCCTATGATGTTACCAGAACCCCTCAATGGAAACACAGCCCTGTTGTGCATGGTTCCCTGTGCATTATTCTCAATATCTTATGGTTTAGCAAATGGTATTGAAAAGAATGGCTGTACTACTTGGGCAATGTATTTAAGTGTCTGCATATGACAATTCATAATATTGTGACAACTACTTTCAACTGTCATTCTGAAACATACTGAACTCCCCATCTTAGTACCTCATTATATGTGTTATGAAAAGGAAAAAAATTATTCATATGAATATTGGCATACATTAAAGTTTATAAAATTGCCTAATTACAGAATAGCATTTATACAGTAAGTATGTGCACTCATTTGGTTTTAACTCATTTTCATCTGGGCAGCCATTTTGTATCAGGTTAAGTAATGGATAGTTTAGATTTCACACAGAGTTATTGGAAGTAAATGGGTTATAATAAGTCTATTTTAAATTATGATGCTGAAACACACACATTATATAGAACACTGATGGGGAGAGTACTACATTTTGACAGTTTTGTGAATAAATATTAATCGGTTCCAAAGTTAAAAGGCTTTTAAGTTTTTTTTCTGAGCATGTCGAGTAGGGTTTTAGGATAACCCTCTTGTACGAAAGATACATTTACCGTTTGCAAGTGTTTGCCTGTCACAAAATTAGTGTTTTACCTTTTGTGAGAAACATTTTTTGAATTGTGGCAGCTGCCATTGTTTCTTTTTTTTTTTTTTTTAAAACAAAAAAATGGAAAATACATATAAATGATGTCTTTTCAAAACACAAATAACTGAATCTTCTTGGTAAACAGGACCCAGTTTAGCTAGATTCTGGTGTTTGTTTTTTTAGATTCTACCCAGAAATATGTCTTCTGGCACCCAAAATACCTGTGTGCCCAGCTTAGTGAGGGGAGCAGTTTTCAACATTTTTACTAAGACGACCATGCTCCTGTATACCCAGCTCAGTCAGACCTCCCTTGTCCTGCACAATGCATGTTTCATGTCTCCCCTCCACATCTAACACCCTCCACACACACAAAGCTAGTGACACGAGGGCACCCAGTGCCACCAATTCCAAAATGTATGCCAACACTGGCGTGTCCAATCCCCATTGTCAATCCAGTTCCCCTGCAGAAAATAAAACTTTTTTTTTAAGCAAACTGGGGTGCCCACCACAAGTATCACTCCATCTCAACACCCCTCCCCTCCAGACTGTCTCCCCTCCCCCCACCACACACATAAGTCACAACACTGGCTTGTCCACCCCCGGTGCTGCCAAAAACTACATACTGACATTGGGGTGCCCAATCCCAAGTGTCGGTCTGGTCCACCTGCAACCTGCAAACAAAGAAAACTATCCCTCGCAGATCTTTTGTAATTTTTATTTTACACCTAAAAGGAAGAAAACGGTCCCTCGTTAATCTATGCCTCCCCTCACCCCCAGCCTCGCTCCCTATTCAGCACCCGCCGACACACACACACACATTCCCTCACTCACCTAAAGAGGGTCCCATGTCGTAAATCCACTCTTCGATCAGAAAGATGTCCTCCTCTTGGAATGCGATTGTGATCTGAGAAAATAAGGCAAGTCTGGTTGGTGTTTTGAACTTTTACTCATAACTGTCATTTTTAGATATTTTTCCACCAAATTTTAAACACTGCCTTTTTGGGACCGCACCTCGTGGACGAGTAAGGGGAAATTTTTTCAAGTCTGGCTGATTTCACAGTCACTCCACAAAGTCACCTTTCTGGCGGGATTTGAACATTTTCTCCTACTGGGATCATGAGGTGGTGTTATAAGAAAACTATATTGAAAATGTGATAGATAAAATGACCAAGTTATGAGTGAACGTTAAAATATTTCATGACATGGAGTCATAAGAAGACTATGTTCAAAACTTGGGGTACAAACATTAAAAAACAACAAAGTCATGAATGTACATTGACATTTTTTCCATATTCACACATAAATTTGGTAATTTTCAGTATTTTGACTCCAAACTTTCAACACAGCCATTTTTTCACACACTTCATGAACATGACAGGTGTTTTGCAAATACTGGCCTATGCATGTTTTTGCACTTTTAGCATGAAATGATGTTTCAGCCAGTATTCTATAAATATCAGATGTCATATTTATAAGGGGAAGTCATAAAATGACTATGTTGAAAATTTGTGCAGGACCAGCCTTTGGTCCAGCGGCAGTGCTTTGTGAGTCTGTGCTGGTAAGCTCAGTTCGGGGGCCAGTTCAGTGAGCCAACTGGATGGCCTGAGGTTGGGGGGATGGGGTTGCCACAAGGCACCCACCCACCCCAGTCTAGGTAGGGAAGGTCACACAGGCCCAAATACCATATAGTGAAGAGAACTCTTCTCCTGGCACAGGGCCCTGCACGTCTGCACCAGTGGCAGCCACAGGGCCCTGAGCTTCAGCTGACAGATGGAGTATTTGTTCTGCAAGTCTTTATCTGTAGCCACATGGAAGCACACGGCCCAGAGGACTCTCCGCTTCCGCAGCCCACCAGAGAGCCATGAGCTTCTGCAGCCTGCCAGGCAGATCCACAAATTCTTGGTATCTGTTGCCACATTGAAGTGCAGGGCTTTACACAGGCAGACGGATTCTTCCCGGGCCCTGTGGATCTCTAATTGTTCATACAAGTCCCAAAGGAACCTGCATGACTAAGGATACAATTCCACTATCTCAAAAAGAAAGGAAATTTATTGCAAAACAAAGCATTAATGCAAACAAAAAACTGCATTAATGCATCAATTAGGGTGCAACTTAATGCCACAAAAGTAGGAAGTGTGGTGTTTGGGTTTCCAACCTTAACACCCCCCCCAAGCAGCAGCAAAAGGACAAGTCCACACAAGCAACCATAGATAGCTGTCATCAGGTGAGAAAAGCAACACACAACTGTTTCCAGGAGACACAAATGCAGTAGCAATGATGTGCTACCTTCGTGGATTTGTATCTGCGGCTGCATTTTGCAGCCAAAAGTGTGTTTTTATGTCTTGCACTGTGCATGAGTACATGTGGCAGCAGAGCACTGGCCCCACAGGGGCCTGCACTTCTGTAGACAGAAGTAGTGTTGCAATTTGGATATCATGGATTTCTATATGCAGTAGCAGAAGTGTAGGCCCCACAGGTGCCTGTGTTTTTACAGAGAGAAGTTGGTGTGTATTAGTTACCCCTGCAGCTGCAGAAGCGCAAGCGCCTCAGGGGCCTGCACTTCTACAGACAGAAGTAATACTACAATTTAGGTATCATGGATCTTTCTTGAAAAGGCACCTTATAAATAAAGTTGACTGACTGAAAGACTGATTTCTATTTGTGGCTACAGAAGTGCAGGCTTCTGCAGCCCAGAAGTTGGTGTACATGTCTTATATTGTGCATGAGTACCTGTGGCTAGAAAAGTGCTGACCCCATAGGGGGCCTGTGCTTCTGAAGACAGAAGCAATGTTGCAATTTTTACATCATGGATTTCATGGGGCCTACGCTTCTTCAGCCAGAGATTGGTGTGTATGTCTTACATCTGCATCTGCTGAAGCGCAGGTGGCACAGGGGTCTGCGCTTTTGCAGTCAGAACTGTGTGCATGTCTTACAGTGTGCATGGGTACCTGAGGCTACAGAAGCAATGGCCCCACTGGGGCCTGCGCTTCTGCAGACAAAAGAAATCATGTAATTTTGGTATCATGGATCTGTATCCGTTATTTATTTATTTAAAAGTTTTACCAGGAAGGCATGCTGAGCAGAGTACTGCTCAATTCCAGGTGTGTCCTTGGGGAGAGGGGGACTGTGGAGAATAGACATGACATATATACAGAATACAATTAGTGCTAACAATGAACAACATTTATACAGAATACAATTAATCCTAACACTGAATATAACAGCGGTCGGCAGTAAGAAATGGCAGAAACAATTGAGTAAGTACATAGCAAACACATCTAGTACAGTAGCAAGGTAAAGTGTGGATAAGCGAAGCAACAGACAACTAAGATCACTAAACAGGAAAAAAAAACAGTGATCTAGGCCATAATGCATGAACAGGCTCAACTTAGCTGTAGGCACAGGTGGTGGAGAAATATGCATTGATGAGGGAGTTAAGGTGCTGAGTTGAGGGCATGTGCCGGATGTCCGTGGGGATGGAGTTCCACAATTTGAGCAAGCGACGTCTGAAGTCTGACTGGCCAGCTGAGGAGGACATATGTGGTACAACCAGGAGACAGGTGTCGAAATTCCTGAGAGAGTATGCAGGAGGGGTGTGCGCTGTTAGGATGGAAGCGAGATACGCTGGCAAGGACTGGGACTAGAACTTGACTATGAGCCTAGCACAGTGGGACTGTCTATGATCCTGGAGCAAGGTGAGGTTGAGAGACCGGTAGAGAATGCAGTGGTGAGTGGAGGGTGGGCAATCAAGGTCGAAACGGCAGAATGAGCGGAAAAAAGGGTCCAGTCTGGATGGGGTGGACTTGGGAGCAGCACTGTAGACTACGTCCCCGTAGATAAATATAGGGAGAATCATTTTCTGTACATGTGCACGGCGGGCTGGCAGCAGGATGCAACCACTGTTGCGATACAGGGCACCCAACTTGGGGTGGAGCTTTTTGAGGATGGCATCAACATGTACATAAAAGTCATGGTGCTGGTCGAGCCAGACCCCAAGGTATCTAAAGGAGGTGCAAGCCTCCAGAGTGGTCCCATCCAGGGTGTGAAAGGAGGAGGTGGCAGGGAGCCGAGAGTGTCTGCCTTGTGCCGAAGGTCATTGAGACCATCTTCTTGGCGTTAAGAAAAAGCTGGTTAGCATAAAACCAGAGCTAAACATCACTGAAGTACTGCTGTAACCTGGTTGCCACATCAGCAGTCGAGGGGCCTGATGTATACAGTATCGTGTCATCCACATACATGTGTATGGATGTGTGTGGACAGGTCATTAAGGAAGATGCAGAATAAGAGCGGGCTGAGGACCGAGCCTTGGGGGACTCCTGTGGTGACTGGAACGGAGGTGGAGGTGGAGACTCCGATTCTAACAGATTGCAACCTGCCTACCAGGTAGTGGAACCAGCTGATGGCCACAGCAGAGAGCCCTGCAAAGGAGAACTTGTCCAGGAGTGAGCATGGGAGACAGTGTCGAATGCCTTTGCCAGGTCGACAAAAATTGCTGAGGTGATGTGACCTTTGTCCATACCATCAAGAATGGTGTCTGTGAACTGTAGAAGAGAACTGGTGGTGGAGTGGGCCTTCCTGAAGCCAGACTGGAAGGGTGAGGAGAAGGAGGAGGAGGAGTTGAGAAAGGGAGAGAGCTGGGAGAGGACAAGGTGCTCCTGGAGTTTTGCTACTATGGGGAGGAGGGAAATTGGTCTGTAGTTACTGAGGGTGGAAGGGTCACCGTCCTTTGGAAGCGGGATAACAGTTCTGTGTTCCCATTCCAAAGGGACTGAAGCTAGGGAGAAAGCGAGGTTGAAAAGAGCAGCCAGGGGGGTGGCGATGGCAAGAGCAGCCAGGTAGAGCATCTTGGAGTCCAGCCCAGAGGGGCATTTGCCCTTGGTCAGATTTAGGGAAATCAATGCACTGTAAACTTCTGACGGGGTAACCGGCTGGAAGGAGAAAGATGGGGCAGTAGAAGGGGCCTGTGCAGGGGGGCAGGGCGGTGTTACTTTGCTGGTATGGGGGGTGAGTGAATAGTAGTGCTGAGGTACAGCTTGTATAAAAGAAGTTAAATTCTGAGGCTACTGCAAGAGGGTCCGTTATGGCAGTGCTGCCTACGTTTAGCACAGGGATGGGAAGTTGGGAGGGTAGGGAGAAGAGGGATTTTACCACCTTCCAGAATTTAGCTGGATGATTTCAACTGGATTGAAAGGAGGCTTTAAAATAGTTAGCTTTAGCCTGATGGATTAGCCTAGTACAGGCATTGCGTAAGGAGCGATATTTTGAGTGGTCAGCGGGGGAGCCGGATGCTTTGAGTGCCTTCCATGCCTGGTCTCTGGCTCTGATGTGGGACATAATGTCAGCTATTATCCAAGGCAGGTGAGTGCCCCTCACTCGAGTCCATCTAAGTGGGGCATAGTAGTCCCAGACGGCGAGGAACTTGGCCTTGAAGTACTCCAAAGCGGAGTCAATAGAGGTCGACCTGGTGATGAAGGACCAGTCTGTGGCTGCCAGGTCGCTTAGGAGTGAGGCAAGAACCAGGGAATTGTATGACGGAGTCTGGTAAGAGACTCGAGGCAATTATCTTGTGTCGGTGAGAGATAAGGGACCAGTCCAGAAGAGAGTGGTTCTGCGATTTGGGGTTCAGACGTCTGGGTTCTGTGATCAGTTGTGTCAAGTTTAGAATGGCCACCTGGTTGTGAAACTTGGATGTGGCACTGGAGAGCCAATGTAAGTTGAAATTAGGTTTTCCTTCTTTAAAAAAAGTATCTGAGGATGGGTGGCAGGATTTTCAGGACAGTAAAGTAATAATAGGGGAATTACAAAGAGAGGTTCAGTAACAGACAAGTACTGGAATAGCAGTATAAGTGCAGTATAATGTGGGGAGTGGTGCAATGCAGTGGATACAGGGCGGCCGTATTCAGGCAGACCTTCTGGACGCTGAGGTGCTGCCCTATCTGCAGATATCTCTCTGGACTGTGGGATGAGGTAGCCAGACTCAAAGTGGAAGTAATCTGGGTCAGGAGTACCTTCACCTCTATCCCGAGACCACCCAATCCAATGCCGCTGCCTCAAAGGATGCCAAGAATGAGGAGCACTTGGATGACAGTGGGCTCGGAGAGGGTTAGGGTGGTCAGACAGAGGCAAATCCCAAATCCTGTTCCACTCCAGAACTCATATACTGCACTGGCAAATGGGGACAACCAAACAGAGGTACCCAGAGAAGTGGAAGGGGAAGGATGTGGAGGTCAACCAAGGAGGTGACCTCAGTAAGGAGAGCAGTGGACCCCAGAGGAGGAAGCAAATCCTGGTGGGGGACTCTGTCGTAAGAGGGATCCAGCTAGGAACACAGGAGGGGAGGACAGGGAGTTGAGGTACCTACCAGGTGCCACAGCATGGAGGGGTGGGAGGAAGATCCTGGGGATCGCCGGGAAGGTAAGACGGGAGGGTAAGCTGGATTTCATTATCCACCTAGGTACTAATGACCTGGCAAACAAGGAGCCTAAGGAAGTCCAGGAAGAGCTGAGGAAACTGGGGAGGGTCTCAAGTAAGTAGCTACTTCTGTCACCTTTTTGGAAGCACTACCTGCGAGAGGCATGGGAGGGCGTTAGGAGTGCATGCAATAGGAACTTTAACTCATGGTTGAAGAACTGATGCTGTGAGGAAGGGTTTGGATTAACTGGTGACTGTGGACCCACCTGGAGGGATGGGGGCTTGTTTAAGCCTGATGGCCTGCATCAGTCCTGGAGGGGAATCCAAGCACTCAATGATAAATTTAAATGCTAGATGGACAAGTATTTAAACTAGCCAAGGGGGGGTGGCAGGCCAGCAAGGAGGGTACCCAATTGCCACCCCCCCCCACCGCTAGCAGTGGAACAAGTGAGCAGTAGGAGTGGATAGCTCTACAAAGCAGTATGCAAAAGATGGAGATAAGCATTCACGGGGTGGATAGACAGAAAGGGGGTAACATTCAACAGAACGGCAGACAGCAGGGAGAACCAGGGATAAAGGACAACCAGGGAGGGGGCTAGAGTAGAAAAGCTAAACAGTCCAGGGAGTTCACATCATGGAAAGCCACGTGTGCCAATGCCAGGAGTCTTAGCAATAAGATGGAGGATCTGGAGGCTGCCATGGTGCAGTCGGACCTGGCCACTGTGACCATCACAGAGACCTGGTGTAATGATAACCACGACTGGGAGATGGCCATAACTGGCTACAACATATTCAGAAGAGACAGAGCAGGCAGGAAGGGAGGAGGAGTGGCACTTCATGTGAAAGATGGCATAAAGGCCACAGAGATCCAGGAGGAACAAAATGGGGGAGAGATACTATGGGTTAAGCTGGAAAGGAAAATGGGGTCAGCCATCCGCACAGGGGTGGTCTACAGACCACCAGCCCAGGAGGAAGAAACAGACAGGGAGCGGATGCTAGCCATCCAAAGGGTGAGGTGGTGCTGGTTGAAGACTTCAATATTCCAGACATGGAATGGAGCCTCCCAGCAGAAGCATCAACCAGGAGCAGATTTATCCTGGACTCCCTTCAAAATGCCTTCCTCAAGCAACTGGTCATGGAACCAACTCAGCAGAAGGCAATACTGGACCTCGTGATAACAAACGGGGACAGTGTGATGGGGGTTAAGAGTTGGGGAGCACCTGGGAAACAGTGACCACCGGTCACTGTGGTTTGAAATCACAGGAGCAGAACCAAACCACACAAAAATACATATCCTGGATTTTAGGGGGGCAGACTTTGGGAAAATGGGGAGATGCTTGAAAGAGGCATTAATGGGAATGGGGAGGGAATCGGGTTGAGGAACAGTGGGCAATATTTAAGACAGGGATTACAAGAGCAACAGAATTATGCATTAAGCAGGTTAGCAAGGGGAAAAGGGAGAGCAGGCCAAAAAGATTGCATTCAGGCAACATAAAACGATACAGGCAGAAGAGGATAGGGAGAAGTACCAGGAGAAGCAAAGGCAGGCAGGGAGGTCAGTAAGGGAAGCCAAAGCTCAGACAGAAGAGAACATCGCAAAATCAGTGGGTAGAGGGGGACAAAACCTTTTACAGGTACATAAGTGAAAAAAGAAGGGCAAAGGGAGGGATAGTGAGTTTGAACAGGGAGGACAGGGGCCGCGTGGAGGATGGCAACAGTAAAGTTGACATAATGAACAGATATTTCTGCTCAGTCTTTACTGAGGAAGAGGAGGGTAATGGGCCTGAAAGGAGTACAAGGGGTGGGAACGGCATAGAAATGGACACAAGTCCCTTTACACAGAAAAGGTTCCTAAAGGAACTGGAAGGAATAAGAGTTGAGTGCACTCCAGAGTCCAAAAGGAACTAAGAGAGGTGTTGGCTGAACCTCTGGCAATCCTGTTTAGCCAATCACTGGAAATACCTGATGATGGCTGTCTGTGGTTTCTTGTGTGGTCTTGTCTTTTTGCTGCTTGAGGGGGGGTAGGAAGCTGGGGTTGAAAACCCTAATGCCACGTCTTCCTACTTTTGTGGCATTAACTTAAACCCTAACTGGTGCATTAATGCAGTTTTTTGCAATGAATATATATATATATATATATATATATATATATATATATATATATATAATATTTATACAATGGGGTGAAGATAAACACAGCATGATAAATCAATTTATCAGAGCAACTATATATATAAATGTAAAATCTGGCATTTATTCATACAGTTACTATGTCATGGCCGATTTATACACCCACTTACTCCGTCATCAGTACCACGGACTCTCCCCTCACCCTGCACCTCCATTCCCCCCCTTCCCTTTAGTGCTACTGTCTGACTCTTCTCTTATCCCCCCGAGCCCCCTCCTTAAACTCTGCCTGCTTCACGAGTTCAACCCATCCTGTCACAATCTACTTATTCTTACTCATCAATACTCTAGGCTCCTCTCTCCTAAACTGTCTGTCCTGACTTCCCGCAGATGCTGGAGGTCCCTCCTCCTCCTACTCCTCATTTCCGGCTCCATCCACCGAAACCTCGGCCCACCTCCCATAGCGTCGACCACTCCTCACTCCTCCACCAAACACTCCAAGCAACTCAGTTTTGCTCACCTCAATGTGCAAAGCCTTATGGCTAAAAAATCCCTGGTCAAGTCCTGGGTGTCAGCAAATTCCTTTGACATTATTGCCCTCACTGAAACCTGGTTGACTACAATATTCCCTCAAATGAAGTCTTCCTTGAAGGGTATACCCTCTTCAGAAAGTACCAGGTGGGGAAACGTGGTGGGGGTTGCCTCCTCCGGGTTGCTGACCACCTCCTAGCCACTGAATTTGATCCCCTGCTCTCTTCCCTTGAGACCCTCTTGATCAACCTTCTTCTGGGCAACAACAAAGTTATCACAGTTAGCATAGTTTACCTCCCCTCCCCCCCTCATTTCCCCATGAACTTGACTCCTTCCTCAACATCAAGACCTCCCTCCTTCAAGGGAGAGACTGGATCATCTTTGGTGATTTCAATCTGAACTGGCAATCCTCTCTTTGTGTCGCTACCTAGGAATCTATTGTAGGCCTCGGCCTCCATCCGTTCGTCATGAGCCCACCAGAACCAACTACAGGACAGGTACACAGTCCCTCATTGATTAGATTCTTGTCTCACACCCCTCCCATTTCACATCCTCCAGAGTTCTTCCCAACTCAGTCAGCGATCACTGTGCTGCTTACTGCCGCTGGTCCTCAAACCCCCCCCCCACCCCCAACGTCCACTGGCACTGCTTCTTTACTTTACTTTCCCCCACCCAGCTTCCACTATATAGTTGCCATCTAAATATTATCATGTCTCACTCTGCTCTCTCACGCCTTTTCCTTTTTGGATGTGTGCTTACTGGCTTCACACCAAAATCTGCTGCAGATGAAAGACAAAATTATTTTTTTCCCTAATTCAAAGCACTTGCTGCATTTTTTTCCTTCAGACCGCCTGCCCCTTGCTTGCTCTCCTACCCACCAATTCGCTCCAGTACTTTGCTTTCACTCTACTGCTCCTGTCCGTTCGGGTCTGCTGCTGCCAGCTCCACACCAAAAAACACTACCTTTTAAGTCAGCAAAGACTAAGTGCTGATTTTCAGTGCTTCAGCTCCTCCACCAAGTCCCAACTGCCAGAAGCACTTGTTCTTGCTGCTTGCCTCATCTCCCATTACCTCCACTCCATACTACAGCTCCATTCAGCTGACGAGAGGTTGCTAGAGGTTCCGAGGGTTACACTGAAGTCTTCTGGGGCCAGGGCTTTTGTGTTTGCGGCCCCAATCCTCTGGAATTCTCTGCCTCGCCGGCTTAGGGAATGGACAACCGTGGAGTCTTTTAAGCGGGATTTTAAGACATTTTTGTGGAGTAAGGCTTTTATGATTTGATGTTGTGGAGATTACTGATTTTATATGTGTATTTTTTGATTTTATCATTCATTTGTACAGCACCTTGGTGCTTGAAAGGCGCTTAATAAAGTTTTATTATTATTATTATTATACTCGTCACAAATAGCCCACTAAGCAGGACTTAACTAAATCAACCACAGTTGTCTGCTTATCCTCCAAATGCAGGATCAACCAACAATTATAAATAAATTTAAAAATTCATCACAGCTCCTACCAAAGCAGCTACTCGCTAAGTGAGAAAAACAGCCACCATGTTTTCTTTAAACTCCCTCCCAACTATAATTATCAAGCAACAGAAACATGTGCTACAGATGTAGGCATGCTCCGACCCTAACAAGTGCTTCGCTCACCCTAGCAACTAGCCCTGAACCACGTAGTAACACACAGCAGATCACAAAAATTCCCCCGTGTTTTATTAAAACGAAAAAAAAACACACACACAAAACCAAATCAAAACAAATAAAAAAAAAACACTCAAAAAAACCCACATCTCTACTGCATAAACAGAATATGCAATGGGGAGCTTGTTAAATAAATGATTTATCTGCAATCGACCAGTTTGACCTCGGACACCTCACTCGTGGTTTATGCCACTTCTGAGGTTACCCGAGGCCAAACTGCTCTTGTACAGATAAATCATTTATTTAGCTTGTCCCTATCACATATCCTGTTCTAAATATATATATATTTATATTTATAAAATAGGTAGGAAAAATCATGTCTGCTGATTGGTTGCAACACATCACATGACCATGCGTATATCAGAGCGCGACCACACACCTGCACTTTCACCCCCTCCAAAACAATTTTGCCATTTTATAATATAGATAACCCACTCTAGGGAGTGTGGTCACGCTCTGATATATGCATGCCTTGGATAGCTGACGTATGAGGCCACACACCAAGGCGTGCGTATATCATGGCGAGACCTCACACCTTAGAGTGGGTTAGCTATTACATATAGTCATTGCAAAATACTACGTTATTGCACTAGGTAGGGTTAAACTCACAAAAGTAGGGAAATGCGGTGTTAGGGTTTCCAATCCTAACACCCCACACCCACCATTCAGGCAGCAACAGAAAAAAACATTATGGTTTGACCTCTCCTGCATCTTCGCAAATCAGGCATGACGTGTGCATCAGGGTTGTCAACCCTAACGCTCATCCCAGTCCATCAGTAAATAAGCTGAGATGTGTACAGTATATGAGAATGGGGTAACTGTTAAGGTTGACAACCCCAGGCACACCACATGCCTGATTTGTGAAGATGCAGGGGAGGCCAAATCATAATGGTTTTTCCTGTTGCTGTCTGCAGGGTGGGATGTTAGGGCTGGAAACCCTCACGCCACATTTCCCTACTTTTGTTGATTTAACCCTAACTAGTGGATTAACAAAGGTTTTTGCAATAAATTTCCTTTCTTTCTGAGATAGTCTAATCGAATCCTCATTCGCCTATGGAAGCGCAGGGCCCTCTGGGCCCTGTGTTTCCATCCCTCCATAAATGCGTACATGTATATTGCATTGGGGGGAATATGTGTTATTCTTGTAGTACTCATTAAGACCTTTGTTTTGATTGTCCCTTAAGTCCAAAATGAGGAAATTATGGCTTGTTAAAATTTCAATGTTGGCACTGAGGTTTGAGGCGCAGGACGCCACATCTCGTGCTATGTTGGTGACCTGGGTTTGGGAACGGACTCAGGGTTGTCAGGGACCGGCAGGGGGGGTGAAGGATTGAGCGATCCAACGGATGCTCTCCTCCACCAGGGGTGGGTTACTGGGGCCTCATGCACCCAACATTCCTGGGGCTTGTGGAAGCACGGGCTTACAGGGGCAATGGCAGCTCTCTGGAGCCGGGGAGAGGAGGACACTCTGGGTGCTCAGCAATGGCGTGCATCAGCACATCGTTTGCCTGTACATACGTCCTTCGCGCCGGCATTCTCAGCGGTCAAGGGGAAAAAAACAGAAGAAAAATCACATACAACTCCGGCCCCCTGAACACAATGAAGCCGGGGTAGGGGTGGCCTTGAATAGCCCAGGCAGACGGAGTAGGAGGGGTTACGAGGCCTCCTCCGAAAGCCATGGGAGCCGGGCAAGTGCAAAACAAAATTCCAATGTTATCCTATGGGAATTTTCATTTTTTAATGTGTATTTTTTTTTTCTCTGGGCCCTACATTTAGTTTTTTGGGGTGGGGGAGGGGGGTTTTGTGTTATTCTTGCAGTATTCATTAAGACCTTTGTTTTGATATACAGATTGTCCCTTAAGTCCAAATATTGACGGGGCTTGTTGAAGTTCAATGTGGGAAAAAAAACTAAGTCCAAAATCTTTTTTTTGTATGAAGGAATCCTTTTTTGTATGAAACAAAAAATCTACATGAAAAAGGATGCCTTCATTAAAAAAAGAATTGGGAAAAACTAAGTCCAAATTTTTCAGATGAGGCATCCTTTTGTATGAATGAAAACACACGAAAAGGATCCTTCATATGAAAAAGAATTGAGACTTAGTCCCCCCAAAAATTATTTTTTATAGGGGATCCTTTTCATATGGCTAAATTCCTTTTGTATGGCACAAGCAAAAAAAAAAAATGGAAACGAAAATCTAAAAAGATTTTATAATGTTAAAAACATATTTGGGAGTAATTTTTCCAAAACTGAAGTGCAGAATCCACCTAAGGGGATCCCGATGAGCAAGACACATGTGTTGGCATCTGTCCAGGATGTGATTTTTGAAAAAAAAAAAAAACATTTTTGGAAAACAAAAAATGGAAACAAGATGGCAGCCATAGAAAAATGTATTTTGTTTCCTCACGGAAAAGGATGACCATCATATGAAAAAGGATCCTTTCTGTATGGATCAAATTATTTTTTCATTCCAAGCAGCTATCCAAAAGACTGTACTGAGCATGCTCAGAACCAATATTTTAACATTTAATAACACTGCAACAGAGTCATATTTTTTCACCAAACCAACAAAAGGCACATCTGTGGGGCAATCCCTTCTACCCTGGAAATCTGAGGCCACAATTCCAAACCGTCTGGGCGCCAGGCGAGGACAAGAAAACAGGAAAAAAAACAGTGATTTAATGTTTTTTTTTGCTATCCATATCTTGGAATCTGAACATCCAACCGGAACGAAACTTGGCACCTCAGGATATCTACCCCCCCCCCCGAGAGTGTGCATGCAAAATGTATAAATCTGATGAAAGGTTGAGAAGACATTAAACTGCAAATTTTGAGGTTTAACATAGAAACCCCTGCTCAACCCAAACTACAGTGGTGTGTATAATGCATTTTTATATGTTTCTTTTTCTTTTTTTCTAATATAGCTGCTTACTCCCTGTGGCCACCTACTCCTGTCATTGGGACTCTTCCGCCCCACCCCGTCAGCCTCTCCCCCCACCGTCTTGCCGATAGGGATCTATGAGGAGTGGGCTTCAAGAGCGGCGGGGCCGTCAGATACGGTCATGGGGAGACATGGATTTTGTTGGTTTTTCTCCTTCCCTTCTGGAGCAGTGGCAGCACAGGCAAGCATGCATACATGGAGGCATGTGCTCCCAGAAACAACGTGCTCTTTCCACCCACCCGACATTCGTCAGTCCCCTAGATCTCCCTTGACCTGGCATCCAGCCTCCAATGCATGTCAGTCGACAGCAAGGTGACTAGCCTCCCCGATCTGGGAGAGGAGAGCAGCCAAGCAGCCACTACAGTCGTCTCCCAGCCCTTCCCTCTGCCGACAGCCTGCAGTCGCCTCCGAACACAGGTGCTGGCGTGGCACGAGGTGTGGCATCCAGTGCCTCAACCCTCAGTGCCACAGGGCTGGCCTGCATCCACAGCCTCAACCCTCAATATGTTTGTATTTTTAATGGCTGAAAAAGACTTTGAACTTGGACATATAACTATGCCCCTTAGAAGACATCTACTCCAGCTGCTTGTCTATGCCTGACACTGCAGTCCTCTGCTTGTGACATCACAGTCTGTTACTGCGAAAATTATCACAAAGTCACAAGCAGTGAAATGTGATGTCAGCTGCAGGCAAGCAGGCCGAGTATATGAAATCTAGTTGGACCAGGAACCGGTTTTCATGTTAATGTGCAAAGTCATAAAACTGGGAAAGTAAACACAAAAATGAACAGATCGCATCTAAACTGGGTCTAAAAATCAGTTTTTCTCCCAAGAATTTATACTTAGACGTCATGGGCACTGTAACCCATGTGAGAACTGAATGCCATGTTTACAATCAGACCAAATGGGATGCGGCGAAGTTATTTAAATGCAAATATTTCAGCAAAGAGACTTAGAAGCACATGGGAGATACAAGCATTTATTTCCCTTATTGAGTTCAAAAGTTCAGTGTTTTCAATAAAAATTTAAATACAGCTTATTTAGGGTTTGGAATTAGCAGTGAGACAGGAGCCTGTGTGTGCCCCACGCCCGCCCCACTGAGAGTATCGTGTTCCTTTTCTTTTCACTTAAAGTAGTTTTTACTTCTAAATCACACCTTAATCAAGGATAATCTGACTTTAATTCTAGTCATTTGTTTACAGCCGCAGACCAGTTGCTGGAAACGTCTTGCCCTCCCCCATCTCTGATACAAAATTGAATTAAAGGCTATTTTTAGCACATCTGTGCTATAGGCACAGCTGTGAAACTGTGTTCAGTGCAGAGGCGTTGTCTTAGACTTGGGGAGGGGGTAGCAATTTATCTGCAGGGGGTTTATCGGCTACACAGCACACATTTACAAGCACTGCGGACATGATGTTGATGGGATGTGAGAATGGAAGCGGTTCACTCTCTCTCTCTCTCTGGATGCTGCACGCCTCATAGGCTCAGTACAGGAGGTAATGTGGTTCAGCGATTAAAGCACTCACAACAGAAGTTGAGAACAGGGAGATTACAGTTCAAACTGAGCCACTAACCACTGGCTGCTAGGGTAACCTTGAGCAAGTCACCTGACCCCCTGTGCTTTAGTCCCTCACAGCTATAAAACTGGGTATACACAACACCTCCCCCATAGCACATGCTCTTATAAAGGGATGTTACATTCAGAATGTTACAAACTACTTTCCGGTTTGGCAGCCAAGTGGCCACTAAATTAAATATTTTAGTGGCCAAGGCTCATGTACTAGTGGCCCCTGCATGCTGTACAGGGCATAAACCCAAATCCTAGCATCGATATGGCCATGTCAGCATCAATGTTAAGTGGCCATTGATGACTGTTACATGAACATCGGCCAATGATTTTTTTTTTTTTAAGCCTGGTAGTATCTCCGCTGGGCTACCCTGTGTGCCTCATGCCTTAGCCAGTATTCTATTGGGACAAACTGCAGTTGGATTTGTGTAGATGCTGAGCAAGAGCTGCTGCAGCCATAAGGCTGTGAGATCACAGGCTCGAATCTCACCACAGATGCATTGTGAGACTTCAAACAAGGATTCTGACGTCCATTTGCCTCAGTCCTCCGAGCTGCAAAAGCAGGAAGAAGCAAGATTCCCAATTGCCCCATTATGATTTTCCCCGGTGTCCTGGCCAGCCTCCTCCTTCCCATAAAACTGGATCAGGCAACTGTCCACGGCTGTGTGTGGGTGCTGATGTGCTAACTGGATGCCACTACACATTCACAGTCACTTTACTACCAGTCTCTCACTGCTTGTAAAGCACTTAGGGATAAAATGTGTATGAAAGGTACTATATAAATGCTAGTTCTTCTTCTTTAATCAGTCCTTGTTTAAATCAGGGTCCAATCACTACCATATTGTTTAAGTCATCATATACCAAAACATTCCTAAAGAAGTATGACAATAAACTAAATCGGCACTGTGACCCTGATTTGAGAAAGGGCTGACTGGTGTGTACTGGACTGTTTTCTAATGCCATATAAATTGATAACACAAGCATGCAACACGCATTGTGCCGGTAGGACAGAGCCCCCCAAAATTGATACAGTTTCCGTACATGAAGAATACCCTGCAGCACCCTCTGCAGATGATAGATCTTGTCTGGCGAAGAGCTGCACAGGATGGCATTAGTTCAGATGAATTTCCGATCCCACCTGAAGCCCGGAAAGGCCCTTGGGACACACTAGACGTGAGCAGTAGCACTCCATATAACTAATGATGCTGTTCTACCCCTTTGATTCAGGTCCTGCTACACAGTCATAGGGAAACTGCATTTCTACATAGGGCTTCAGTTGGCTCTGTTTTAAAAATGTCTGACTGCCAAAATAAGGTAAAAGCTTCACAATTAAAAGGGGAAGGAAAAATGTGGCTCCTAAAACAGTAAAAAAATAATAAAATTAGGTGTCATTCAGTTCTGTAGGAGTAAAAGTTAAAAATGATCCATTTTTCTAACTAAAGCGTATTTTACCCTAATATTTATTGTAAATTCCAAATATTGCTCTCTCTTATAATAATGACTTTTTTTTTATCATGGCACATTTTTTCTCCCCTGCCGGTCGGCCCCCATCCGACCGACCCCTCCCAGCCCCGTCCCCCGGAATCACCAGCTCTTACCTGCCCAGCCCGGGAGCGGCGCCTGTGGGGGATCAGTCTTCACCCTGCTGAATTGCATTTTTCCCCTGATTTTCTCCTGGAGAGCCCAGGAGTCCGTGCGCAAGTACGTGGAGGCATGCATGCCCCCAAACAGCCCCTGTAACGGCCTCCTTCCCCCACCCTCTGGCCTACTGCCTAGGCCCCTCTGGCCCGAGCTTCCTTCAGCCTCCACTGGGGGTCGCCCATCAGCCAAGGGATGGTGCACTTCCTCCCTAGAGAGGAGAGCCTGCCTGTCAGCAGCTCCATCCAACTCCACCCCCCCATGCCGATCTCCGATGCCCCAGGCTCGTTCCTGAACCTGGGTCACCGGCGTGGGTCGAGGTAAGGCGCCAGTGCCTTAGCCCTCTATGCCACCAGGCCGGCTATAATGACTTTTTTTTTAATTATGCTATTTGCACTTGAACCACCACCTGCTCCTAACATCAGGCTCCTACCAGCCCCCCCCCCGCCACCCGCCCTGTAACCCACTCTTCCCACCGTCAAGCTGCTGTGGATCTATACACAGCAGGGCCCAATGAAACCAGTGACCACCATTTAGACAGCTTGAGGCACATTTTCTTTTGTAATTTTTCTTCCCTTTCCCCTTGAGTGCCTTCCATCTCTCCCGACATCGGATAATGCCCATCATGGCCTCGGATGTAGCAGCACACTAAGGGCTGACATCCCTCCTCATGACGGAGGGCTCGCCATGAGGGGCTGCTGTTATTCCTAAACCTAGACATCTCCTTCCCCAGGTCGGCTTATGCTGCACTCAACCACACTCCCCAGCCCCTGCCGCACCAATTCTGGCTACCTCAGTCTGCTCCTGAACTTGGGTCACGAGCATGGAACTGTGATGCTCTTCCACGGAGTCATCGGGCATTTCTAGAATAATGACTTGCAAACTTTGGGATCTGAAAAGCATTTCAACTTCCCAAAAAGCGCAGTGACCGACTGATACCAACTTTTGACTCCAGTGAAAACCTGAGTTATTTGACACCCCTCCCACCCCCAATTTTACACCAGTGTTTGGTACAAAACACAGTTTGCAGGCAGTGATGCATCTCTGTGTTTAGACTGCTGCACTGCATGCCATTTTGTGACACAAACCACAGGTAACTGCAGTGAACCTATAAGTCATCTTTCTGGAAACACAACTGTAACTGGTGACCTGGAAGGGCACACTGAGCCAAAGCTTGTTGGCAGAAGCAACCTGAGGAAATGGAACAAGAGGATACTGTTGGAAAAGTACAGTTACGTAAGAACTTACCGTAACAGTAGATCTTCAAGAGAGGCTCTTGCAGTAGGTAATTACATATAGGACTGACACCGGTGGGCGTCAGAACCCCATGGAAAAATTTCTAGCTTGCAGTCTCTGGCAGGGGACCGCCCCCACGTCAGGTGACCGACGCCGTGTGACGTCAGTATAAAGGGGCGGTCCCCCACGCCCGCCTTCCAGTTCTTTCCCGCCAAAGGCCAAAAGGCGAGATGAGACAGAAGTGGATATTTCCATCTTGGAAAAGGAGCTGAAAAAGCTTAGGGGGATGGAGGGCGGAAAGGTATTACTTACTGCAAGAGCCTCTCTCGAAGATCTACTGTTACAGTAAGTTCTTACATAACTGTACTATCTTACTAAGAGAGGGCTCTTGCAGTAGGTAATTACATACAGAACGGAGTCCCAAGCAGTCTGGAACAAGGAGAAGCAAACAGGAGGAGGAAAGCTACTCAGAAGTAGACCCTCTGGCTGTGAAGGTCTTAGAAAAGGAGACCTTGCAGAACAGCCAACCCGAAGCCTGCTCTACAGCTAGAGGCAATGTCCAAACTGTAATGCTTTTGTAAAGCTATGGACAGAAGTTCAAGTGGCGGCTGCACAGATGTCAGCCGTGGACATATTCTTGAAACAAGCCACAGAGGCAGCGACCCCTCTAGTGGAGTGGTCTCTGACCTGACCCGGCAGGGTCTTGTACTTGTCATAACAGAAAGTGATACAGTGAGCCAACCATTTCGATAGGCATTGCTTGGAAACAGCATTGCCTTCTCTTTTAGGAGCAAAAGAGACAAACAGTTGATCAGTCTTTCTGAGATCCTTCATCCTGTTGGTGTAGTATCTCAGAACTTGGTGAACATCCTAAGTATGTAGGAGGTACTCTCCATGATTAGAGTGCTGCGTAAAAAAGGCAGGCAACTCTATGGATTGATTCAGCGTCGATTCCGCTACCACTTCAGGGAGAAACTTTGGGTTGGTACGCAGAGCCACACGTTCCTTGTGAAAAATCAGATACGGGATTTTACACATCAGGGCCTGGTGCTCGGAAATCTGTCGAGCAGAAGTAATGGCCACTAGGAAGAGAGTCTTCCAAGAGAGAAACTTTAGGTCTGCTGAGGATGCCAGCTCGAAAGGGGGCAGAGTAAGCTTCTCTAAAATAAAATTCAGATCCCAAGGAGGGGCAGGAACCCAGATAGGGGGTCGCAAGTGGAGGACCCCTCTGAGAAAGGTCTTGGAGACCTCCAGCTGAGCAAATGTCCTGTCTGCAAAAGGGACATGGTACGCCGAAATGGCCGCCACATGCATCTTTAAGGATGAATGACTGAGACCCAGATCAAAGAGGTGTCGCAGGTAATCCAGAAGCCGCCCAACAGAGCACGAGAAAGGCTCGAGATCTTTGGAGGTGGCCCAAATAGTGAACCGTTTCCATTTCAAAGCATAAGTCGATCTGGTGGAGGGTTTCCTGGCCTCCACCAGGATCTCAGCTACTCGGGGGGGGGGACCCCAAATCGGGTCTGAGCTACGTCTGCAGGAGCCACGCGTGCAACTGAAGGGACTTGAGGCCTGGACGGACCACAGTCCCCTGATCCTGGGTCAGCAAAAGTTGTGACAGGGGAAGAGGAGGCTCCTCTGAGAACTGCTGCAGAAGAGAGAACCAAACTTGCCTGGGCCAGAAAGAAGCGATCAGAATCAGTCGAGCTCCTTCTGAACTGAGTTTCTGCAAGACCTTCGGAATCAGTGGGATCGGGGTGGAAGCATAGACGAATCTGCCCTTCCAATCGAGAGACAGAGCGTCTTTCAAAAAAATGCCACGCCCTGGAACAAGTGAGCAGAAGTCGTAAGTTTTGCGTTTTGAGGGGATGTGAACAGTTCAACCCATGATGTTCCCCAACGTAGGAAGATATTGTCTGCAACCCCCTGATCCAGCTCCCACTCGTGAGCTTGAGCAGACGACCGACTAAGTCTGTCAGCCAAGGTGTTATTGACCCCCGGGACGTGAATAGCCGTGAGGTGAAGGTTGTGCTGCACTGCCCGATCCCAAACTTGCATCACTTCCCTGCAAAGAGGGTAGGAATGAGTTCCTCCCTGCTTACTGATGTACCAGACTACACACATATTGTCCGTCTGTACAGCCAATTGACCGGGAAGCAGATGCACAGGCAGAGCCTGAAGAGCATACAGCACTGCACAAAGCTCGAGCACATTGATGTGAAGAGATTTCTCGAGCCTGGACCAGGAGCCCTGGGTCCTGTGAGGCCCTAAATGGGCTCCCCAGCCCTCGCCCGAGGCATCCGTAGTAAGCATCTGGGAGGGGGGGAGAAAGACAGAAGGGAACTCCCCGGCAAAGGTTCTCCTAAACCACCCACCACTGTAAGTCCCGAACCATAGAAGTGGAGACCAGAATGAGCTGATCTAGGTCGTCCACCAACTGATCCCACTGAGACCAAAGCATCCACTGAGAGATCCTCATGTGGAGCCGAGCGCGAAGGACTGTCAGGATCGCAGACGCCATGAGCCCGAGGAGGTGAAAGACTGACCTGGCGCTGGTCTGCCTGTAGCCGGACAACAGGCTGACCTATGCCTGGAGTGTGGCCGCCCTGTCCAGTGGCAGGAAGGCCCTGCCAGAGGTCGTGTCCAGGATCCCCCTGATGAACTGGAGCCTCTGGGATGGGATCAAGTGGGACTTGGAGTGGTTGATGGTAATACCCAAGCAGGTAAAAAGGCCCTGGGTAAGGGAAAGGAAGCGCAGGAGTTCCTCCCTGGATGGGGCCGCCAGGAGCCAATCGTCCAAGTATGGGAAAACCTGCATCCCCTGGGTACGCAGGTAGGGCGCTACCACTGAAAGCCATTTGGTGAACACTTGGAGTGCCAAGGAAAGACCAAATGGGAGGGCCTTGAACTGGTAGTGGTCCCCCTGGAATGCAAAACACAGGTATTTGCGGTTGGAAGGGCAGATAGGGATGTGCAGGTAAGCATCCTGCATATCCAGAGTGCACAGCCACTGTCCCAGCCAAGAAGGGCAGGAGGCCCTGAAGGAGAGCATCCTGAACCTCTTGTACCTACTAACAAGTACAGGAACTGAGGTCGAGAATCGGCCTTATATTCCTGACTTCTTCGACCAGGAAGAAGTGAGAATAGTAACCTGCTCCTGAAGAGGAAGAGGAACGGTTCTATCGCCTCCTTCAGCAGAAGTGCTGAAATTTCTCCCTGAACCAGAAGAAGATGCTCTGAGAGTACTGATTTACCCTGGGGGTTTCAAGGTTACCAAGAAACTCTATTGAGTGTCCTTCTGCAATCAGCTGGAGCACCCAGGAATCTGAAGTTATCCTCTCCCAACCCGGGAGGTGGAGGGAAAACTTCCCTCCTACCGGTTCCTCTGGAGACCCCAAAGGCTGTGGGAGAGGAAAGGTGTCAGGTGGTGTGGGGCAGAGCCATGGCTGAAGTCCCCACTGCTTTTTTGGGCGGTGGGGGCTTGGCAGCCAGAGGGGCCTGGCGTCTATTGGCCCACTTTCCCTGGGGTTTCGCTTTTTGCCGATTCCACCTGCAAAAGGGATGGCGCTGTTTGCGGGGATTGTACATGGAGTCCACAGACTTCAGTGCAATCCCCTTCTCTTGCAGATCGGTGATAATGTCCTTGACATCATCACCAACAAACAGCACCGAACCCCGGAAGGGCGCTTCCTGAATAGCGGACTGCACTTCTGGGACCAACCCTGACACACGGAGCCAGGCATGACGCCGTAAACCTACGGTGAATGTCGAGCTCCTACCAGCAGTGTCCACTGCATCGTACGTCGCACGAGGCATGTGCTGACTGGCTGAACGTGCAGAGCGGACGAGGTCAGCCACTTCCTGTTTAACCTGAGAGTCAGGAAGGGAGTCCAATTTGGATTCCACCTCACTAAGAATTGCCTTCTGGTAATCCCCCATGTAACCGACATAGTTCAGGGCCCTCATACCCAGAGTGGAAGAAGCAAAGATCTTCTTACCATACTGGTCCAGAAGACGGGATTCTTTGTCAGGTGGAGATGAGCTCAAATGCTTCCGGTTAGCTGACTGGCCGTGAGCGGCGCTAATCCCAACCGAGTCAGCTTGAGGGTGAGAATCAAGAAAGTCAACACCCTCGGGAGCCTGATATAGCCTGTTCGACTTCCGAGGAAGAGGGGCTAAGGCTGACGGCTGCTTCCAAATAGTGGAAACAAGATCGGCATGAGGCTCAATCCAGGGTGGCACCAAGGTGGGAGCGGTCTCGGGCAGATCCAGGTGCTCAGTGAGCTTTTTACACCATGGAGCTGGCTCCAAGGAACGCCACTTATGAACTTCCTGGATTTTGCGCAGCAACTCCGTGAAGGAAGGATCCTCGGAGGAGACTTTGGAGGAGTCCTAGGCCTGGGTTTAGATCTGCTATAGAGGACGAGCAGATAACTGGTGGAAGTTGGTTACTATAAATATTGTTTATTTACAAATGGAAATGCTTGGTATATCATTTACCTATTTAAAGGTGGATTAATCTCCCTCTTTTTAGCTTTGTTCTCATATCAAGTACATTTTGCTTAGTTTGTATAGATCGTTCTTTCTGAATAGTTTGTATATAATTTAAAGATGAATGTTACAGATATTTTTTCTGATACTGGCTCTAGTGTTCAGAGCACTATACATTTTACTACATTTTCTGATGAGGAGAAAAAGAAAGTGTTCACCACAATGACAGGGGACAGGGATCTGTCCATGCAGATGGGTGAAGCCCCCAAACAATTGAGCCAGAAAATAGACAATTTAAAACATAAAACTTGTCCCCTAGAATGGCATGGGCTTACATTGACACAATATCTACAGTACAATCGTATACCTAGGGGCCTCAGAATTAGTGTAGAGCCCAATTTATGCATAAACCCCACCAAATTAGGTAATAAATGGGATGGCATCCATAATAGAGCATCATGTGACTTTATGTATGCCTTGATAGAAGCTACAATTGATGAAAGACAGGCTATAGAAAAAGAAATGAAAGAGACAGAAGATTTTCTCAGACTTAAGGTTCAAGCAGAGGAATTCAAAAAGCTCATAGAGGATATGAAACAGAAATTACTTGACTATGAGGGCAGATTAAAAGAACAGAAAATCAAGAAGTTCATTAGGGACACAAATGACTATCATGATGGCAGAGTCTATACATACAAGAAATTTAAAAGACAATTTACTTTTAATATTTACAACACATATGAAAGTTCTGACAGTGATACTAGTTACACCAGGGATGCCCAGAAACCTAGTGAGATTGTAAATGTGCATCATGGTGACACAGAACAACCTAGTACATCAAGTGACACGCACAAAGAAGTCAGATATGACTTAAGAAATCAGGGTACTAATAGAGAATCCTGTCAGCAGGGGGGAAGGATGGAGAGGCACAAGGGGAAACAGGGGAGGCGGGCAAGGTAGAAAAAACACAAGACGTTTTACGCCAGGGAGAGGGAGAATGACATAGACACTATACCTAGTTTCAATTTAAGTAAGAGAGTATTGACACCTGTAGAGACCAGAGTACTTAGTTTGGGTCTCTCGTTTGCACCAACACAGTACTTGAACTTTTTTGACTTAGAAGTGGATCTACAGAGATTTTTTAGGAACCTCAGATTAAAGAATTTATTTGGGACTTCATCTTAAATAGTGCAAGACACTTATCAACAAAAATTGAGACAAACACTCAAGTAAAATCTCAATATAATCCACCAATTGGTAAAAACCATGGGATAGTGGCGTCTTGCCATAACGTGGAAACAGAGATTTTGGCACTGTTTAGCAATAGGGAAGAACTAAATCCATCACATAAAAACTTGACGAAATTAGAAAATCTAGCCTTGGAGAATATTAAACAGGACAAAGATATCGTTATTAAACAGGCTGACAAGGGGGGGTGAGATAGTTATTCAAGATAGGTTACAATACAAAGAAATGTGTCTTGGACTATTGCAGAATGGAGAGAACTATGAATTATTACCTGAGAACCCTACTCAGAGCATTCAAACAGAAATTACTGGTTTATTAGGAGAGTACACCTTAAATGGCCGGATCCAGATATAGGAAGCGGATTTACTGCACTGTGAATATCCCAGAATCCCTACATTTTACTGTATTCCTAAAATATATAAAAATCTCTCTAACCCGCCTGCAAGGCCAATAGTGTCTAGAATTGGTTCCATTTTTGAACCCCTGTCTAAGTACATAAATTTCCATTTGCAGCCTTTAGTTGAAAATACTAGATCATATATCAAAGATTCATCTGGTATGATATGATAAGACATCTACAACAAATTTCTGAAAGTGGTATTCCAGAGTCAAGTTTTCTGGTCACTTTTGATGTGACAGATTTATATACTTCGATTCCACACAAGCAAGGAGTAGATTGTATAGGACGTATCCTGGATAAGAGGCATAGTAACTGCAAACCGAAAACGACAGTTTTACAGGAAATGGCACAGTTGATTCTTAGTAAAAAAACTATTTCGAATTCGATGGACGCTATTATCAGCAAAATAAAGGTACTGCCATGGGATCAACCATGGCACCTGCCTACGCTAATCCCTACATGGCTTATTTTGAAGAGAAGTACATATACTATGCTCAAATGAATACATTTTATGATAAAATAATAACATGGGTACGTTTTATTGATGATATTTTTATGTTATGGTCTGGTACCATTATTGAACTAGAAGTCTTTTATGAAGAACTTAATCAAAAGGACAGGCATTTGAAGTTCATTATGAACTATGACACACATAAAATATATTTGCATTTACTTGTTATTTATGAACATAAACAAGTTGAGACTTCTCTGTTTAGGAAACCAACAGATAGGAATATGTTATTACATCATAAAAGTTTTCATGAATTAAAATTAAAAATAGTATACCCTATGCACAACTTACGAGGGTCAAACGAAACTGTAGTAAGGTAGAAAATACAGTACAAGAAACACAACAGATGTTACACAAATTCAAGGCCAGGGGATATAAACAGCATATATTAAAACAAGCAGAAACAAGAATAAGTCAAAAAAATAGAAATGAACTACTACAACCTAAAGCACTACAAGGTGACATTCAACGAATACAGGTTACTCACCTGTAACAGGAGTTCTAGGAATGGTATATGTTGTTCATCCACACTTATTGGCAGGTTCCTTGCCGCTTTAAATCTTGCTGGAAGGTCTTCAAGCTGGCTCCTCCCACCCACCCGGGTGGTAAACACTCGGCTCCGCCCCATGACGCCAGATCTGGCCCGCTGGAAGCTCAGGTTGTGCGTCAGCGGAGATAGGAGATGTGGGATGAACATACATACCATTCCTAAAACTCCTGTTACAGGTGAGTAACCTGTATTTCTAGGGACATGGATATGTTGTTCATCCACACTTATTGGCAGACTCCTAGCAGTTCTCCGGGAGGAGGGAGGCAAGGCAACACCCCTATTTAGGAATAAAGACTGAGAACCGAGGCCCCAAAACCAGCATCCCGGCGTGACTAAAGGTCAGATGGTAATGGGTATTAAAGGTGTGCTGACTTCCAGGTAGCAGCCCTGCAGATTTTCTGGATAGGGACGTCCCTGGAAGCAGCCACTGATGCAGTAGTATGACGGGTAGAATGAGCTCTTATCCCTCTGGGAGGCTCCATGCCCGCCAACTTGTAGTAGAGATCTATGCGTGAGGTGACCCACCTGCTTATTGTCCGCTTGCTGCAGGTCTGCCAGGTGCGGCTTCAGTAGGTGACAAACAGCTGGCAAACCTCTCCTGCTCTCAGCCGCAGGCGCCCTTATAATAAGCGAGCGCCTCTAGGGTCCAAAGTATGGAGCCTGTATTCGGCCTCCGAGGTGTGATTGGGGTAGAACACCGGCAGAGGCAACACCTGGTTAAGGTGAAACTCCGACACCACCTTCAGAAGGAATTTCGGGTGGGGGCGCAGGACAACCTTGTCCCTGTGGAAGACCAGGTATGAGACTCGATGCAGAGTGCCTGAGCTCTCCCATCCTTCTGGCTGACGTGATAGCCACCAAGAAGGCGGTCTTCCACGACAGGTGAGAGAGTTTACACCTGTGCATTGGTTCGAATGGCTTGCCCATGAGCTTTGCCAGTACCAGCAGTAAATCCCACGGAGGTGGAGGTTCTCACAGAGGGGAAATGTGATCAAGGCCTTGAAAAAGCGCCAGACCACCTTCCTGCAGCCACCTGACTGCCCCGGCCCGCTACCGTAAGCAGAGATGGCTGCTAGGTGCACCCTTTAGGTCGCCGACCTAAGCCCTTGACTAGAAAGGGACCATAATAGTCCAAGATGCTTGCCAAAGGACAGGAGGAAGGGTCCAAGCCTGCTCCTGACACCAAATGGAAAATCTCTTCCATTTGAAGGCATAGCATTTCCTGGTCGACTCTTACGGGACGCCTCAACAACATTGAGGACCTCGTCGAAAGACCCAAGGCCTGGAACTCTAGTCACCTAGGAACCAGGCCATCAGGTGCAGGGATTGAAGGTCCGGATGGAACAGCCTCTGATTGACTGGAGAGCAGGTCCAGGCGAGCTGGAAGCTGCCTTGGGAGCCTGGAGCTGAGGCTGAGGAGAGTCTGGTACCTGAACTGGCGGGCCAGTCTGGGGCTATCAGAATCACCTGCCTTGTTCCTCCTTGCCTTGAGAAGCACCTGTGAATCAAGGGAAATGGGGAAAGGAAGAGGCCCGGGTCCACAGCCTCGAGAAGGCATCCCCTGCAGCGAGCCCTGCTGAGGGGGCAGGCATGAAACAGCCTCAGCCTCAGATTCTCCTGGAGGCAAACAGGTCCACCTGAGGTGTGTGCCCCAGTGAGAACAGATCCTGTACTACCTCCGTAGAGAGACCACTGTGAGATGCAGCCCCATCCGGCTCAGGGCATCGGCCAGGGTGTTGGAGGCCCGCCATGAATGGCTAAGACCTCCCAGGCTGGCGCACGCAGTGACCAAATGCGGAGAGCTTCCTTGCATAGAAGCATGGAATGCGCCCCGCCTCGGCGGTTTAGATAGTACATGGTCGTGGTATTGTCCGCCTGACTCGGACCACTTGACCCCGGAGAAACGGAGCAAAGGCGGTGAGAGCCAGGTGGATCGCCGAGCTCCAGCAGGTTGATGTGGCATCGGACTCCTGGGGACCAGAGGCCGTGGCGCTCGGTGTTCCCCAGATGGGCACCCAACCCATCAGAGAGGCATCGTCGATAGAGAGACCGCCGGCTCAGGGACAAACGGGATGCCCTCCTGCAGATGAGATGGAATGGTCCACCACCGAGAGCATTCCACATCTCCTGGGTCACCATCAGCTGGTCCAATGGATCGCAGCGCAGACCACTGGCTGGCCAGTCTCCCACTGTGGGCGATGCCGGCGCCATACCAGCACAGGCCGCCATGAGGCCCAGGAGGCGCAGGGAAGTCCCGGCAGGGGCGATTGCCCAACCAGAAATGACTGGGCAAAGGAGGTAAGAACCTCGCCCTGTCCGGCCGAGCCGTGCGTCTGGCTCAAGAGAGCTTCGAGCTCTGCCCCGGATGCAAACAGAATCACCTGCTCGCCTCGAAGTTCCAACTTGGCCTCGCTGATGAGACGGCTGACTTGAGAGCAAACCTGGGTGGCCAGATCTCTGACCGCCCACCTCCTGTCTGGAGGGGGCTGCTATCAGCCAATCGCCCAGGTAAGGCAGTACACCCGACCCCTCGCCAAGAGGGAAAGCTGTCACCACTGCAATGCATTTGGTGAAGACCCTGGGAGCTGGAGACAGGCCTAAGGGCATGGCTCGAACTGAAGAGGGATCCTCCGCCGAAAAGCCGTAAGGAATCTCCGCGTGATGGACGGATAGGGACGCGAAAGAACGGTCCTGCAGGTCCAGAGCAGAACCACACGCGCGGTTCCAGGGATGGTATTATCTGAGCCAGAGTGACCATCCTGAAGGTTCGAGACCCTTAGGAACTTGTTCAGGTCGTGTAGGTCGAGAATGGGCGCCAGCCCCCGTCCGCTTTGAGAACCAGGAAGTACCTGGACACAAACCCCGGGTCTGAGGGAGGTCCGCTACCTCCCTGATCACCTCGCTTTGGAGGAGGAGAGGATGTCGCCCGACGAGCCGACAATGAGGCTGGCGGGACCCCGAGGCCCCTGAGGTGCGACGGTTTGCAGCGGCGGGCCTGCTCGACCCCAGAGGCAGGCCTTATCCCACCACTCTCCAGTACCCACCTGTCCATGGTAATAACGGACCAGGCGGAAAGGAAGTGCCGGAGCCGTCCCCCCATGGGGAACCTGGGGTGAGGTGACGGGGTTGGGGGCGACACCCCTCAGCCCGTCACTGGGCAGGCTTGGAGGAGGGACCGGCCGAGGGACCTCCTGGGCCCTTACCTCCCTGCTTCCTGTTGGAGGAAGCCCGGGCTTGGGTTTGGGATGCCAAGCCTCGAGCCTGCTGGCCCCTGACGTTGCTGGTCAAGGCTACTCGGGGCGCAGAAAGACCCAAAGGGCTTAGGCCTGTGGTTTGCAGCCTTGTCCTTCTGAGCGAAGAGACCAAGTCCAAGGTAGCATTGGACTTCTCGATCCTCTGCAGGTGACCTTCCACCCCAGGGTCAAGAGGTCAGTCCCAAAAAGGAACATCCGCCAACTTGTGCTGGGTATCCGAAGTAAAGGTGGATATCCTCAGCCAAGCCCGACGACGATGGCCACTCGGGCCGCCACAGACCTGGCACATGAGTCCCCAATGTCTAAAGCAGTCTGGAGCTGCTGTTTGGCCACTGCTCTGCTCCTGGTCCCGCACCTGCCTGACCGTAGTCTGCAGATCCGCGAAGATGAGGGACGACCTCATCCAGGGAGCCCAACAGGGCATGAGAAAATGTGCCATGAGGATGGCGAACTGGCCTGATGAAGGCCGAGGACGCAGCATAAACTTTTCGCCTGCATAATCCAATTTCTTGGATTCCTTGTCGGAGGTTTGTCCACATCTCTAGCGCCTCGGCACGCTGAAAACGCTGTCGGTAACCAACCCATCAGCAGAGGGGTGTTCAAAACTGGACAGGGAACTGTAGGACCGTGATACTTCCGGCCATCCTGTCCGAGGCGCAGGGCAGGAAGCAGGGCTCTGCCAGAGCTCCAAGGTCGACCTCTATGGCCTCGCCACCGGAAAGGCCTCCGTGGGGAATACCCGGTCCAGAATCTCCGTGAGGATACTGGCCCGCTTAGAACGGGTTCAAGCTTCATCCCGTGGACTCTGAGATGAGCCAAGCAATCCTAGGAAGACGGAAGGGCTATCGTCCACCGACTGTCCTCCTGAGGACTCCAAGTCCATTCGCTTGGAGAAAAGGGAGGAATCATCCTCGGACTCGGAAGAGTCCTCAAAGAGCTGCCTCGGGCCTGAGCCACCCGCCACCTGCCGAGGTCTATCGGGAGTGAGGGTGACAGACAGCTTATGGGGCAGTCCCTGAGCCGACTGAGAATTTCTGGTCGGAGCCCCAAATAATGGCTGTGGAGGCGGAGGTTCCACCGGAATCGGTGGGGCAGCTGGAATTGGCCGAACAACCTGCCTGGGAACAGGCTCCTCGGCTAAAACGAGGGGTTGTTTCGGCCACTCCGGTGACAGCCACTTAATGGCCGGGGAAGACGACAGTGTCGGCTTATTCCCGGTCAGAAGGAGCTGTTGCCACGTGAGTTCCTCATACCTCCGACGCAACTTGCGCCAAGCCTCCTCATCCGAGGAAGAGGAAGAGGATGAACGCGGGCGCTCGCCACGGTGCCGAGACCGAGACGCCTATGACGGGCGGGATCGGCTGGACCGCCAAGACGCCCGAGACTGAGATCGAGAACCTCGCCAGGCCGAGACGGTGCGGAGGTGTCGGGAATCGGCACTCCTCGCTCGGACGATTCCACCAAGGTCGGAACCGGAGGCACAGACGAGCCGACGGGATCCTCAACTCCCACCGGGGAACCGGGAGAGGATTCTCGACTTCTCCAGCCGACAACTCGTCCAAAGGGTCGAGAAAAATCTCGACCGCGTCGACGTGAGTCTCAGTCAACTGGCCTGACGGGGACACCGTGAAGCCAGTGGCCGAAGCCGAGGGGTCGACCTAAGTCGACTGTCGACAACTAGGGAGGGGATTTTCCGCCTCAAGAGCGCCGATGGTGAGACTTACTCTTGTCTCTTTTGGACCGAGAAAAGGTCCAGAAGAAGTTGGACCTCACCTTCGTCGAGAGGGTCACACAAAGCTCCTTAAAAGAAGCCGAATACGAGGCAATCAAAGAAAGCGGGACAAATGTCAAGAGCCGAGGTAGAAGCGCCGCCCGCCGCTTCCTCTTCGAGGCTATCATCTGCTCGGCGATCCGGCCGAAACTACCGCCGGACACTGGCCGACCGGGTTCTCTTTTGACTTAACCGAGGAAATCTTTTCTCGGATGCCCCAGCTGTAAACGGGCAGCATGGTCTTCGAGGACGAGGGTCAAAAAAGAAGAGCACAGGCAGCAAGCCCGCGTCGTGCTCAAGGCCTAGCAGTAGACGCACATGGAGTGCGGATCCGTCCGAGACATTTTCTGCCCGCAAGGGCATCTCCGGAAACCGGGAGTCGATTTGTCCATCGCAGCCACGAGGGAGAGAAGACCGAAGTCTTTTTAGCAAAAAACTTTTAATTTCGAAAATTTGAAGAATTAGGAACCAGTCTTATACGCAGAGCGTTAAGGAGGGAACCTGAGCTTCCAAGCGGTAAGGAAGATCTGGCGTCATGGGGCGGAGCCCAGAGTTTTACCACCCGGGTGGGTGGGAGGAGCCAGCTTGAAGACCTTCCGGCAAGATTTAAAGCGGCAAGGAACCTGCCAATAAGTGTGGATGAATAACATATCCATGTCCCTAGAAGTGGTATTTTCCACCAAATTTAATCATAAAATGGCGGATATAAGAAATAATCAACAAACATTGGTACCTAGTCGAAACAGACAATGAACAAATTCAGATATTGCAAAATAGACCTATAGTAGTAGCGAAAAAAGTAAAAAATTTACAGGACACTTTGGTTCATTCACAATTGAAGACACAAGAAGTAGTTGGGAGCAGCTTTTGCTGGGCCCACTAACGCCTGGAATGGTTCCTTGTGGTAGATGTAGCGTTTGCAATCACACATCTAAGAAACAGATTTATATTCACCCACATACACAGGAAAGATTTCCAATTAAACAACATATCACTTGTACTACAGAAGCTGTTATATATCTGATACAATGTCCTTGTAATTTACTATATATTGGACAAACAAGTAGAGAACTTCGCAGAAGAATTCAAGAACATAAAGGAGACATAAGAAATCATGACGAAAATTCTCCTATGGCAAGACATTTTAATGAGGCATCCCATTCTGGAGCCTCACTTAGATTTTGGGGTCTAGAAAAATATTTATCCCCCCAGAGGAGGGACCTTAAGGGAGTCCTTATTGAGTGCTGAAATTAGATGGATTTTCTATATGCACCCATCGAACAGAAATATAGGGATGAATGTTGAAACCAATTGGCAAGCCTGTATTTAAATATAGAAAGACATGACATAGTGTTGTGTGTAGACAGAAACACTTTTTGTTCAGATGGATTTCTATGATAGTGTCTCATACATATATAAGCGGCGTCCACAGAGTATAAGCAAAGATTAATTCCTTTAAAAAGTTTTGTTTGCATAGTAACTTCATATGACAACCTTTCGATTTATTGCTATATAATAATTGTTCAAAATTTCTAACCCAGTAAATATGGTAGAGGGCATAGTGTCTAATATTATAACAAATTACAATACATTATGTAAGGTTTTTTGAATAGATTTTAAAATTGGTCATCTAGTAAGGTTTGTTTATTTGACCCTTTACAGCAAAAGGACAACTTTAATATTTTATAAAAAAAGATCTCAAAAAGATAACCATTTGAACTTTTGACAGACAGATTATTATTATAAAGTTCTTTTAGAACTTTATAATGGTTCTAATTAATGTATTACTTAAAACTTTCATTAAGTGCTATTTCAATAGTTAACATTTTGACCTTATATAATTATATACATGATAGCACTCTTTACCTATTTAAATACTATCTTGTTGATTTAAGATTTATATTCATGTATATAGCTTATCCAAAAGATATAGTGAAATGTATTCAAAACTCTTGAATGAGACATTTTGATAAAAGTTGACCCCATGACCTCCCATTATGAAAGGTTTAGAACACAGTACAAAGAAAATTGTCACAAGTCTTTGAAATCACATTTTTGGACCTCATGTTGTAAACATGAAGGATTTTATAAATGTCTTTGTGCAGTAATATGAAAGATTGTCCCAATGATCTTTTGCAATTTATAATTTCACATAAGCATTTATTTCATTATAAGGTTTGTTAATGGTGTATAAAACCATATACTCATTTTAAGAAACATGTTAAATAATGTCCTTGCTCCAAGAAATCCTGTTTTCCCCTGATAATGAAGGCTACAGGTGTTACAGTTGATTTTTCTTATATATGTGCTATTTCAGTTTAACTTTACATACATATGTTAATTTTTATTTTTTTGATTTGCAATGTATGGTTGCTAAGTAGTCACATTATCTAATTTACATAACAGCTGGTATGTAATGGACAAAGAAAGTGCACAAGTCACAGTGGCAGTCTTTTAGTGCCCGTTTTGCTCAAAATCCATGGCTCTATAGTGGAGCCAGCTATTAGACTGCTATAGCAGTCTGTTCGTGCATGCGTGGTAGTGCGATCGTGACGTCATCACGTTGAGACGTCCTATCGTGGGATTAGAGCAAAACGGGCACAAGAGGGATAGAAGCACTCCTGGAGCTGTAACAAACACAAGCAGCCATCTTTAAGGTACAGAGGGGTAGACATGGTGGAAAGAACTTTTCTTAAAAGCATTTAAGTAAGTAATTAGAATCCATTTTACTAGTCAAAATTGCCTTCTGCATTTTATACTTTAAAGAGAGTTACAAAAACCTTATTTATCATGGCTTCTCCACAGAAAGAGATTCAGTGCTTAAAAGTACATTTTCTCCTGCACCTAACAGAGCAAACTGGTAAAGGTAGGAAGAGCGCTTTTAGTTATAAAGCAAAACAAGTTTTTACAAACTGTGAGTAACAAGTGACTTCCACAGTGATTGTTTCATTCATTTTGTCTTATATGTTTTTCAGAAAATTGAATGTTATTGCTGACAGTAGAGGTTTTTCAAAGTATATTACCATTGTAGTAACAGTCAGCATTTTTACTAAGGTATGAGGAATTGCTAACATTTTGAAGTTAGCACATAAGCATATTATAAGTTTACATGAGTACAATTTAATAATATTTTGTTTTAATTAATTTACAGAAGAACAAAGAATACAGTATTTACAAGTACATATTCCCCATGAACAAGCCCATTTTATGGGTGAAACGTAGGGGACTTCACACAATAAAATAAGAAATTATACTACAAAGAAATCGTTTTGAATTTTTCAAGGGCCCACCCCCCATCTTCATTTTGTAAAGTAATCGTCCGGGTCGGAACAACCCTCGGAGTCGTCTGAGGTGCTCGCGGAGGTAGAAGACGTCTCCCTCTCAGCGTGGGGGAAGAACGGACCCCTTGGGAAGCCCTCTGGGAAGCGTGTCCTGCCCTGGAACCAGAAGGCTCGCCCCTGGTATATTGAGATGGGGAGGGAGTCTGTCGTCTCGGACGACGGGACTGAACCGCACCGCTCGCTGGGAGACGACTCTCCACCTCTCTGGTGAGCTGAGTCCTGGCCTCAGCCCACCAGGAGGCCAGAGTCTCCTTCAAATCCACCGCAGCTGAGGGAGCGTGTAGGAGGAGGAGGAGGAGGATATGGATACTGTGTACCGTAAGGCGCCAGATCCATAACCCGACGGCGGGTAACCCGCGCCGGGTAGTGAGGTCACCGCGCACTGTGGTGCCGGATAGGGCTGGCGCCGGGTACTGGGGCGCTGGAAACAGGACCTGGGTAAGACAGGATCGGATACGACGGGTCGGATACTCGAGTACCGGGGATCTGATGGAGCAGACGGCCCGGCTGAGAGGCCAACGGGCGGTCCAGGAGCAGAAGGCTCGGTGGGCGGAGGGCCAGGCATTGAGCGAACTGAGAGGATGTCGCTCGGCATCGGCAGGACCGCGCTGGGGCCGGCGTCCGGGGAACTGACGTCAGGTTGTCCGGCCCAGCAGGAGGAAGGCCTGACGGGGGCACAGCAGGAACCTCAGCATCGCCTGGGGACGGAGGGGAAAAATCCCCGGGGTCAGGCTGAGGAAACCCAGGGTCCCCGGAGGGCAGCAAAGGCTGCGGGAGCCGGGAACAGCGGACGTAAGAGGGTCCGGCGTCGGCTCAGCCGCCGCATGGGTGTCGGGCAAGCCGACGCCTGACTTATCAGCGGAGTCCGGGCAGACAACGGAGGAGCCAACGTCTGACTTAGCGGACCCATCGCCTGAGGCAGGTCGCAAAGCGGGAGCATACTGGTCAGATGGAAGAGTAGCCGTGCACCACCCCAAAGGGTCGAGCAACTTACCGACCGTCTCCGTGCGGGCGTCAGAGGAGCTGACATCCGGCTTACCAGAGCTGCTCGAACCAGTAGGCCGCATGGTGACAACCTTACTGGGAGTGGAGGCCTAATAGGCTAGATGTAGGCCAACACTGCCTTGAAGCCTCAAGACAGCTGGGCAGAGTAGTCCCCCAGAGGGGATGTTACCTGGAGCAGGGCGACTCCAGCCGAAGTCGTGGTGGATGAGGAGCCCCGGTCCTGATGCTTCTCCTTGTCCTTCTTCTTACAATGGCCTTCGCGGGAAGTGGACGCCTGCCGGAGCTTTTTCAACTCCTTCTCCATGGAGGACATTTTTTTCTTGAGGATGTGGGCCTCCAGGGACTGCTGCCTCCATCTGCGGGTGGTGGCACTGAATTTAAGGCAGTGCTGACACTTCTCCACCTGATGGTCCGGGCCCAGACAAAAGAGGCACTGGGAATGGCCGCCCTTGTGCGGGAGTTGGGCACTGCATGAGTCACACTTATTTTTGTACTCGGAGGGTGTAGGGGACCAATGAAACCTGACAATGTGGTCGAATAAATTGAAAAAATGACGGTAAAAACTACCAATGAAAGAGCCGACGAGCGTTGAACTTTACCACGAGGCGCTGACACGGGCTAATGGAAGAACTGGAAGGCAGGCGTGGGGGACCGCCCCTTCATACTGGCGATACGCCGCGGCGTCCCGGTCACCCTGGCGGTAAGGGGCGGTCCCCCGGCAAAGACTGCTAGCTAGAAATTTTTCCATGGGGTCCTGACGTCCAACAGCGTCAGTCCTATATATAATTACCTACTGAAAAAGCCCTCTCAAAGTAAGATCATACATTACAGAACTAGACTGACGCTTCATTTTACAAAGAAAATTCCACTGAAACTCAGGTCTCTTCTGTGGATTGAAACTTGCAAAGGAATAGCAGGAATGTAAATGTGGGCGAAAAAGGTGCCACATGGAACACAGTATCAGAAGTGTTCTGCAGTAGCAGTCTAATGCAGTTAAGAAGATGGGAGGATCTGGCCAGACCTCAGTTCCCCAGTCTACTGTGGTTGTTGAACTATCTATTCTGGACCCGTTAGTTATTGGATGGTCCTGCTCACAGGGAAAGTGTTACTGCATGTCAACAGAGCAGAAGCTGCCCAAGCTCCAAGTAAGATGCCCCCCTCCCATGCATCCCACATGATTCACTGATTGCTGCACCCCCCCCCAATCAGGGATCACGTAGTCACACAACACAACTGGAGAACCCACCCAATCACACAGATCCTGCACTGCGGGGTCTCATTCTACTCCTCTACATCTCTCTCCAGCCACTCTTTCAGGCAGCTGAATTGCAGCAGAAGCCATGCTTTGTAATAGGGTGCTCCGGGATTGAGGCCAGTCCATTGGCACAGTGACAGGGCTACCACTCGTCATGCCAGTGATTCAGGTTTGTGCCCTGAACTTGAGTCACTGGAGGGGCCGTGAAGGGGGGGGGATCAAGCATCTGGGGGATTGTACTCATCCTCGGGGGGGGGTCTAGGAGTGGCACCCGGCATCAGCCAGAATCTGAGCAGCAGCTGAGAGCCAGATCGCTGGGCCCGCACACAGAAGGCAGTGGCAGGGCAGATGTCTGGCGTGCTGCATACGGAAGTGTGAAGTCACTGCACTCTAGCTCCTCTGCACCATGGGGAAGGGTGGAAAACAGGGAACATCACCATGGCTGCCAGAATGATTCTCTGACCCCTCATAGGCACTGCACCGGTGACCTGGTGCAGCTCCGACTGAATGCTGTCCAGCAGGTCGAGTGAGTCTCCACCACCCTAGCATGAAGGGGGGGGGATGTGGTGCAAGTAGGTCTGGAAAATGTCAGGTGACAGGGCTGAGGGGTGGAGGGGGGAGAAGCCAGCCGGGTAGGGAGAAAAAGGAAACAGTAACAAAAACAAAAAAAAGGTTCTCTTGGGTTGCTTGCCACTTGGCCACCAATCGAAAAATGTCAGTAAAGTCACATTCCAGGAAGACAAAATGAATGTAAAATGTTGTTCACATTTTTTAAAACACTTTTGTATGTTGTTTGTTTTACATTTTATGCACACACATACACACACATTTTGTTTTACATTTTACACACATGTGCGCGCACACACATACACATATTGTACATACACACTTTGTTTTACATTTTACACACATGTGCGTGCACACACATACTCACACATATTGTACATACACACTGTTTTACATTTTACACACATGCACACACATATCGTACATACACACTTTGTTTTACATTTTACACACATATGCGCACACACATATAAACACACATATCGTACATACACAATTTGTTTTACATTTTACACATATATTCACACAGGCACATATACTAACACTACAGACACAAGTACTGTACAGATGCTTTTATTTACATTTCACACATATATACACACACACAGGCATATATAGTAACACACTACAGACATGTATTGTACAGACACACTTTTTTACATTTCACACATGCATACATAAACATAAACACACACACACATTATACCACCACAGTTTTACACTGCAATGACACGTATACTGTTACCTATACACATACACGCATACATACACATGTACATCTACCAACACGCTTCTCACACATATATTGCACAAACACACTGCGATTTACACTACATGCACACACGCATACATATACATACTAACATGCATACACACGTACATGCACTATTACACTACATACACACGTGTATTGTACAATACAATGTTTTACATTTTACATGTACACACATAGGCATATTTACACAACTGTATGTACCAACACACCACATGTATTGTACAAACATTAACATTTCACACATACATAAATACACACAGGCACATACACTATACTGGAGGCAGTATAGTGCAGTGGTCTGAGGCTCTGAGCTGCAAATTTGGTGACATGTACATGTACCACACTTCTCACACATATATATGGCACAAACATGCTCCAGTTTACACTACATGCACACATGTGCACATATACACACTCACATGCATACACATGTACATGTACTAATACACTACATACACACATGTATTATATAACACGATGTGTTACATTTCACATGTACACACACAGATGCATTTATACACAAGTGTATGTACCAACTCACCACATGCATTGTCCAAACACTAACATTTCACAAACATATGCACACATACCTATACATGCACGTACATGAACTAACACACTACATACACACAAGTACTGTACATGCATGCTTACAAACATATACTGTACACAGCGGTTACACTGGAAATGTTTAGGAAGGGAGCCCTCATCACTAGATTAGTAGGGGAAATGGACACCTCTAGAAGTGGTGCTCTCTCACAGTGTTCCATGGAGAATGGAGATGAAGAATGGTATCAGAGAGCAGAAACTAAGTTCTGGTGGGTTCCTGCCCAACTTAAACACATGCACATACACACACACACACACACACACACACACACACAAACATACACACACAGAGTCACACTTTCATAAAAACACACTCACATGCTCACACTTACCAAAAAGTAAGTGCTTACAGGCTAAAACAATGAGATTAAAAAAATGGGAAACCTCAAAAAAACACGTGAAGCCAGTGCTGAAAGCGTTTTGCCTTATATGATTAGCAATAAATGAAAGATTGTGTAATACAATCAAGTCTTTCCGTGGTAACGTTGCTGTAGCTGCCTCTAATGGCATGTGTGGCTTTAAGCCAACTCTAAAAGGCCGGAGTGGAATGTGATTATTGCTTTAAGCAGACAATAATTTCACTACCATCCTACAAACATAACCTCTTACTAAACAAAGGGGGAGAACAAAATTAGATTTCATCTTCTCGTCAGCAAGCCACAGGCAGAGGACGTGATAAATTCAGATGCCTAATAGTACACTCAAAAATAGGACTTACTGTCTGTGTGGAAAAAGGGATGTCCAATGGGAAAGGGGGAAAAAAACCCACAGGAACGACAGAGAGGTGTGAACATCATAGGGAGCCTGAGCATCAAGGCATCCTGAGAATGGCACTGCCCAGTCCCAGCACGGTTCTGATTTTTTGAATTCACACTTTGAATGCCTGCTGGTTGCCTCCTCCTATGCCCCTGTTCTTCCATCTGCGTCTTTAGGTAGCTACCCATCTGGACATCAGCCCTGTTCCCACTAAGCTCCAACCAGATCACTATCCCTCCCCAAGCATGCATGGGAGAGCTCCAGTCCCTCCCTCCCCATGGTGGGAGCTCAACTAGGAGGCACAATCCAGGATGCCATACATTTGCTTCAATAGGGGGGCAGCAATTGTGATGTAGGTGCCTGGAACGGGCTTCAGTGATGGCCGCGAGTTTGTTTCCCCCTTTTAGGAGGCCCCTCCCATCTCCTGGTACACCAGGACACCTGCGAACACATGACCTGGGAAGGGCAGACCAACATCATGTAGTCACTAACGATGTCCAAGCTGCTCGGCTCCTCCATCTGTCGCAGTCGGTGCATGAGCACCAGGTAGATCAACGTTGGAGGAGCCATGAGAAGTCATCTATTTCATTGTTTTTGTTGTTGCCTGTTTACACCCCCCAGCTCATGGACCCCACCCATTCAGCCTAGTGGCAACCTCTGAACTCATCAGCCTGACCACCATTTCAGGCTGCCCTGTGACTTACCTCTCATGGTGGGGTCCTCAGGGCCTCCCCAAGACCCCCAATATACTCCAAATCTAGTGCCTGTAGTAGTAGTGACTATGCAAGGCTCGGGAATTCCGTGCAGCGTGTCTTCCTAGGAAAGTGAGTTCCCACCCCCCCACACCTTTCTTCTTAACCCAGACATCAGCGTCAGGGACACCATGCGTACGTGTACGTGTGAAGGCATGACATCATGTGGAACCATCCACCATCTTCCCTCCCAAGCTGCTCCTGTCTACACTGCCACCCGCAGTCCCCCAGGTAGCAGTGCTGCAGTGTAGTGGGTCCCTCTCCCGCTCCGGATGAGGGTGTCTTCTGGGATGCTCAATGCCCTCCCCGCAGCCATCCAACAATTCAGGCACGTTCCCAGACCTGAGTCACTGGCACCCAAGTGGTAGCACTGCCGCTGAGTCAATGGGCTGGCAGTCAACTACTAAATTATATGGTTAGAAGTCGTCTGGTGAAAAACCAAGAATTAACATGTTATCTGCAAACAATAATAGATTCTGGTGGATTCTGCATTCTTCAAGAATGCATGGGACAGGCATAATGCAATTCTGGTGAGGGGTAGGAAGAAGTAGGCTGTTGGTTAACTATGATCTGCAACTTATCCAAAAGGTAAGGAAATGCACAGACTGGGTGAGCCAAGTAGGCCTTATCTGCCATCAAAGTCTATGTTTCTATGTCTCTGCCCACCAAGTCACCAAAGGTGATGGCATGTTTCCATATGACTATAGTGTGAGCCGGATCTCACTTTTTTATTTTTGCACTAAAGAATTATTTTTTCACATTCTGTTTATGCCCCTGTATCATATTCTCGCACCTGGGTCCCCTCATTGCCACTTACCACAGCTGTTTCTCCCTTAGGCCAATTCAGTGCTCTGGATAGCCCCCCTGGTGGGGTCAGGGGTCACCTCACCCCCCCCCGGCAAGTTCCTTAGCGGACCCAGTGAGAGCACTGGGTCACGGTTGAGACGGCCAGATATACCAGAGTAACTCCCGCCCCCCCCATGCCAGGGACCATTTTCCACTTTTTGTTTCCCTCCTCAGTCCCGAGGCATCACAAGTGGAAGTGCCACGATGCAAGCATGTCGAACATGCTAGTGTGTCAGCACCCACCTCCACCCCTTCCCACTTTTTTATGTTCCTCCAGCCACACAGCCACCTGTGGTCACCCACATGGCAGTACTGTGGCAGATGATACAGCCCTCCCTCCCCAGCAGAGGAGAGCGTCCTCTTGAGTACTCAATCCTCCCCCCAGCCAACCCCTGACAACTCAAGATTGTGCCCGATCCCAGGTCGTCGGCGTTGTGAGCAGTGGCACTACCATTGCATCGATGGAGTGGCTTGCACTAAAGATTTATTACTGATTATCACACGTAGGTAACATCATAACATGGCGTAACATACAAACACAAATTCATGTTAGTCGAGTATTTACACTGACAGGTAGTCTGTAATGCACAGTCTGGCACAGCCTGACTCCTCATTTGCAAGGGGAGAGGTCCTGGGACTGAACAGGCAGGGAGACAATTTACCCATCCCACTCTGGCATATGCACACGGCAGCACAATAGCCAGAACCTCAGTGATGAGTGTGAGTGGCCCATTAACGTCACCCACTAAAGAGGCGAAGGCCCCAAAGCACATCCATCTTATGAATAAACAATAAGATGAAAGCCATCAGGCGCTGAAGATTGCGTTAAAGAGCACTGATCATTAGTCACGACGTCCCAGAGCGCATCTCCGGGAAACGATTCCCGGCATCCGTCCAGAGAAAGTAACGGCCCAATGACTGAGATTCTCATCCTGCTCTCAGGATAAACTGTCAGAAAGTGCCGTGTTTTCCAGCAAAAAATTCCTAAACGATATTGCAATCCCCTCCCTCCACCCTACAGCAGGACTGACAGTCTCTTTTATCATGCTGACATTAAGGGGGTATGCTAGCGAGCTTTCAAGGCAGCCTCCCTCTCTCTCTGGAAAGAAAACCCAGTGGAGTTTGTGCTTGTTTGAACAAAAAGGTGACAGATGCTGATTAGTGAGACAAACTCTTTGTATTAGCAACACTGTAGCTCCTTTCTTAAATACTAAAACCTTGATCCTTCTTTTTGTGTGTTGGCAGCTGTGGTTGTACATGGTACAGTTAAGACAAGAAAAAATCCTTGTGTTGACTGATTGATTTACGTTGTTTTCGAACAGCTAAACGTGCAGAGATACAGCAAAAATCTAATTTACAGATGCAACCTGGGGGAAGGGGGAGGGATCAGGTAGGAACGTAACAGTCACATGAAATACAAATCAATAACTTGGTCTGGCAAAATAGCCTAGAGGTTAGAGCAATGAGTTGTAAACAGGCTTGGTACTTCCAGCAGACCTGGGTTTGATTCCTACAACCTCTGCTTGCACACTGTGTGACCCTGAGCAAGTCACCTAACCTCTCAGTTCACCCCTGTAAACGGCCTTCCAAATCCAACTTTACCAGTCTAAACACATCACCTGGCCACTGATTAATCTCTGATATATGCACAGTTAGTAGTAAACCTACCTTAATCTACCTAGCAACAGCATGCCTAAATGAAAACAAAGCCCATTTCCACCAGAGAAACCTCTATTTTGTAGGTACAATAACCTACTTCAGGTAATGGTGTATAAGGCATTAGTGCACGCCCCGTTGGTTGGGAGGACACTCTGACTTCAGCCTCATGCTTAACAAGCACTCATGGCACACATTAATGCCTGATACACCCATGCCCTGTTGTAGGTTACAGCTTACGTAATAACTAAATGAGGGATTATGTGTCACTGATACCAAGTCTGCACCATGACAGTGGTCAGTATTTACTCTCAACCAGGCATCACTTAAAGAAACGTGTTCTGAACTATTCACATCAGAGTTCCAGGATAAAATTACTGCAGCTCAGCACTCCAGATGTTTGGGGCATGTATTTAAAGGAAAACAAGGAATTGCACAAACATCCCAGCCCTCAAAAGCAATCCCCCCAATAAGGTTTTTAAGCCAAAAAATATATATTTTTCCAACCTGCTTATTGTAATATTCAATTGTATCATCTCTGCTGGAATGTAAACATGTCTGGTGCCGTGCGGTGCCATTTTGCCTGCTCAGACTGCTAAAAGTGACACATGTGAGAGGTGCCATACGACATTGTGCATGTGAAAAAGCACTGTGTTGATGGCCTGGTGACGCTGGAGGTTGAGGAGCTGGTCATTACATCTCATACCATGTCGGGCGACCTGGCTTTGGGAGCAAGCTTGGGTCACTGGGGGTCAGCAGGGGCAAGAGTGGACCAAGCGTCCGGAGAACTGCTGTCCTCTCTCGGGGAGGGAGGATTTGTCATGCACGCGGACTGCCCTCTGGTGATGACCATGGGGTAGTACAGGTTGGGAAGCACGTACCAATGCCCTTGCATCAGTAGGGGAGGTGGGCAGGGAGAAAATGGTGGAAAACAGTCTGGCAGGCTCCGTGATGGTCCACCATGTCCCGAGGGACATCCCTAGTTTCTGGATTGAGTCTTCAGGGAAGGGGGAGAGAAGCTGGCAATCTCCTCCCTGGCCCCGCCAGGGAAGCCAAGCCTGGATTGGGTCTTGGTGGTGGTGGGGGAGGGGAGAAGCCGGTAACCTCCTCCCTGGCCCCGCCACGGGGGAATTTCCGGGGACCGGCAGAAGCGGGAGCAGTGGGACCGAAAAGTGAATCCCTTCATTAGGAGGGCCATAGCTGCCTGCCAGGGCTCCAGGCAAAAAAAGACAATAAAAAAAAAAAAAAGGAAAAGGCACCGTGCAGCATCGGATGTGTCTCCACTCTGGCAGAGATGCATCACTTGAATATTACAGCAAGCAAGGTGGAAAAAAAGTTGATTTCTTGGCTTAAAAAACCTTATTGTGTGTTTTGCTTTTAGAGGGTAGGGTATTTGTACAATTCCTTGTTTTCGTCTGATAAATGTATTCACAGGAGCCAGTCATCAGTGCAGCGGTAGTGGTGCTGCTTGTGATACAAGCAACGGAGGTTCATGAAGGAGCTTGAGTTGCTGGGGGGGCCGGGCAGAAAACAGAGTTTCCCTAGAACAGCTCTCCTCCTTTGGGGTGGGTGGGTATCTGAGTCCCGCACTGAGATAACCACCCAGTGAGGCTTGGTGGTGTCACAGCAGAGCACAGATGCCACCAAACATGCGCACACTGCAAGTCTTAGCATATGTGCCACTGCACACTGGTCCCCTTCGGGGAGAAAACTGGTGGAAATTGACCCAGTCCACCAGGAGGGTACTCTAGCACACCCACAGGTTAGGGTACCCCAGCACACCCATATGCTAGGGTACTTCAGCACACCCACAGACTAGGGGTACCCTGGCACACTCACAAGCTAGGGGTACCCTGGCTGGTTCCACCATGCCGTAGCGACATGGAGAACAGTGACTGTCAGTTTAGCGATGGCACAACATCGCCAGTTGGTGTTGTGTTGTTGCTGGAGAAATCAGTTTGTGGGCTTTTGCCTTCCACATCCCCTGACTTAAATCAACTAACCCAAGTCAGAGTTGGTTCAGGGAAGGGGCAAACACCCTGGAGGCAGCAGTGTCGGGAATACAGCGGACCATCACAGTAAACTGTTGGTAATGTCACTGTGATGGTCTTAGCTGTATTCCTGTTGCTGTTGCGACATGATACCACCCTGGCTCACCCATAGGCTAGTACTCTTGCATACCCACAGACTAGGGGTACCCTGACACACCCTTAGGCTAGGGTACTCTAGCACACCTACAGGCTAGGGTTAGCCAGGCACAACCACAAGCTAGGGTACTCCAGCACACCCACAGGCTATGGGTACCCTGGCACACCCATAGGCTGGGGTACTCTGGCACACCCACAGGCTAGGGGTACCATGGCACACCCATAGACTAGGGTATGCCAGCGCACCCACAGGCTAGGGTACCCCTGCACACCCATAGGCTAGGGTACTCCAGCACACTTTCAGGCTAGGGTACCCTGGCACACCCACTAGGGGTACCCCAGCACGGTATGATGTCGCTATGGCAACAACTTTACCATGACCGACACTATAGCGACAACAATGCCAGGTCGCTGTAGTGTCGGCATGGGACCCAGGCACTGCTTTCTGGGGATATTGCACCCCCTCCCAGAAGCAACTCGACTCAGGTTTGATTAATTTAGCAGCGGGGTGCGGGGCAAAGCCCCCTGAAGAAAACATAGTTTGAAGTGACTTTTCTGCCGACCGCAAAACGTGCTGCCGACATAAGTGAGAGTCACTAACGCCGGTCGACAACTAAATTGTCGATCAACTGTCATGGATCCCCCCAGCACACCCATAGGCTAGGGTACTTCAGCACACCCACAGGCTAGAGGTACCCCTGCACACCCATAGGTTAGGGTACCCCAGCATACCCACAGGCTAGGGATACCCTGGCACACCCATAGGCTAGGGGTAACCTGGCATACCCATAGGCTAGGGGTACAGTACCCCAGCACATCCACAGACTATCTATCACATTAATGACCTGGAAACTATCTGCTACTGGACAAGTTTAAAAAATTAGAGACAATTTGGTCTCCTTTTCTAACAGTTTCTCCATAATGCTTAAAGATCTGAACAAGTTCTGTTATCAGCTTAGATGTACCATGACTTTTCCATAAAGTTAGACAGAGTGTAACATTTTGAATATCTTACTGATTCTGTGATTAATCACAAAATGTCACCCCCCACGGTGATGGCTTACCTTACCGCTTCCCGACCCGTTAGTCTTGCCATCCTGGTCCCATAATGGCTTCATTGCTCCTGCTGGTCCCATTGTTTCACTTTATGCTGTGGGGACTGGAGGGGTAAAACAAAAGTGAAACTGCCCGTTCGGTGGTTAGCGAGGTCTGCGCCACTCAATGTGCACATGTTCATGCTGGCTCCTGCACAAACATGTGAGCGGCAGGTCAGCTCACATTGAAGATAGCTCTGTGGTGCTTAAATGTTTAAAAACCACTCCATGTGGCTCCAGAAGCTCTCCGTGTGTGACCTGGCCCCCTGTGGGCATAGATAATAAGGAGGGGGTCCATTGGCATTTGGGAAGAGAGAAAAATAAAATGTTTAAAAGTGCTTTTAAGCGCTGTGTTTTAAAAGGGAGTGCATGTGGTATTAAGAGCAGCTGAGGCTGCCTTATGAATATTAATGAGCCCTGCTCCTTCTCCTGGGAGGGGATAGTGCTATGCCAGCAGCAATGGGCAAAAGAAGCACCTGTCAAGCACCTCTCTGCCAGCAGACAGCAGAGGGGCAGCTATAAATGTATGGGGGGCAAATAAATATAAAACATTACAGTTCGCCTGCAAGATAATGCAAACCTTGGGACTGTGAATAAATTGTTTGTTGGTGGTCATATTTGCCACCTTTGACCCTGCCAACAGCCAATCAGCAAGCCAGGAGCCTGAGGTGCTGCAGAGATGGCTTCTGGGAAAAGGGTGATGCAAGGTTTTGCCACCCAGACAGCCAGCAGTCAGCCAATAGTGCATTGAGTGAGCCCAGTGACTACTAATTTTCTGATCGAAAGCCTGCATCAGCCAATCAGAGGCTGCCATGTTCCCCTAAAAGCCTGTTCTGGCCAATCAGGAGCTGCCCTGAGCACCTGAAACCCTGAGGACAGTAGTCGGTCACTCAGTCAGTTTGTCTGGAGCCCCTCCTGAGGAATGGGCGCTCCCACCCCTTGCTCCATGATGGTGTGTGGAGAAATAAAGAAGGCCTGCCTGGAGGGGGTTCACTGCCACCAGCCAGGAAGCACCTGTGCTGCCTTCCAATGCCTGGAAGGAGATCCTTCAGTTTAATGTGTGATTTGCTGTCCAGAGGCAAGAAAGTTGCCTGAGAGTTTCCTGAAGGAAAGGAAGTCTCTCTGTGATCTTCAAGTGAAAAAGGCCTGCCTGGGGGCTTGCATGGCCACTAGCCCCAGGAGGCACCTGTAACCTTCCAATGGCTGGAAGGAGTTTTGCCAGAATGATGACGTTGTTGCTGACCAGTGTTAAGGTCATCATTGGCTGGGAGTCCCTGGAGGGAAGGGAAACTGCTCAGGATGCCTGCGATGTCTGAAGAGGTACAGAGGCCCGCTTGGAGGCTTGCACAGTCAAAGAGCCAAGGGAAGCCTGCCTGATGATTCCAGTAGATGGAAAGAAAACTGAGAAGATGTGTTCTTCTGTTCACGTCTGAATCTGTAATTTGAGAGGATTCACTCTCTTCTGGTTGAGTCTGCACCTGCATGGTGAGATTTTGTTCTTCTAGTCAAGCCTGCACCTGAATGTATGTGCCTGAGAGACTGTTTCCTGTCAATATTTGGTGGGAAGCCCAAAGACTGTGTTCCAGTCAAGAAAGAGTCACTGCTGCTCGCAGGCAGTGTGGCTGACACCATCTACAGCCTGTATGTTTCCTGATCTCCAAGAGAAAAGTCCCATCCGGCAGAAGACAGTCTGGGGAATCGGACAGGTAGTGTCGTTGCTAGGCATTACCCACCCTCCTGAGGGTTGGATGCCTGGACGTGTGGGGTTCTGGTCCCCAGCACTGGTCTTTACAGCATGCTGCTACCACCGAGAAAGAAGGTGACAAGCTGCCAGACTCTGCAAGCAAGAAGATGACAAGCTGCAAGAGAAACTGAGAGGTTCCAGCCTGCTGCAGCTGCAAGAGAGGCAGAGAAGGTCCAAGATGCAAGGTGCCTGCTGCTCATCTCAAGCGTGTCGAGTGCTCGAGTTTGACTGATCCAACTATACCAGCTACAGTCTGAAAATCACCAGAGACTATTTGCAAAACCATGAGCAAAGCAGGGTTTGCCCTGCATCTGGGGAACTGTATATAGTTGCCACCAAGTTTCTGCATTTGCCCCCCAGCCAAGTTGTTAAGTGACATGAACTAGCTGTTGCATCAATACAAATGGTACACATCTGGAAGCAAACAATTTAAATTCAACCCCATTATGGATCTGAATTTAAACTGTCTGCTTCCAAGCGTGCACCAATGCCAGCCAAACAGTTGCATCGTACAGGCCTACAACTAGATCCTGGATACCCAGACAAGACTCTTGGGGTAAAACTGGTACCAGTTTGGGGGTAGATGTAAAAATCCAGTGGGCTGACATCTGTTTGATGTATATGTTGGTGGGAGGCGGGCACTAGAAGTGTTCTGATTTACAGTTAAAATGATTGATTGATGTTTACCAAATGTCAATGCTAAAAATGTTGCATAACCTCACATCCATTTTCCCCCTTTCCTAGCCCTGCCCCATGTAAATAAATTGATTAACTTTTTACAAATGTTTCATGAGCATGTTATTAGCTTAAGTCAGTAATTCCAAGTATACTGAATTATGGTTTATGTTACTCCATGTATGGGATGAGTCTGAGGGGAGGTGCTGCATCCGAGGGGGTTGTACTACGCAGAAATCTGACCCACTTTATATTTTACTCTGGGTGAAGGAACCGCGTTTTTATTATTTTATCTCTGGGATAGAAACCCCGCGTCTCATCGAAACAGAACTCAGGCCCCTTAACCTGTACTATAGTCACCAGGAAGGGGTAGTAGCCCGTTGATACACGGCACCTGGGTTACACACAGGTAATGCATAAAATGTAATATGAATTTATTTATTTAATACACAATCGGAATTACGACCTTTGAGTTGTAGATTCCTTTGCAAAGGCTCCATGTCAATAGTACAGAGGTGAGACGTGTACATAGTGGTACATCGAGATACACAACATCATACTGATACAATAGCAAGAAACATTAACATAGAATGGAGAGAACAATAAATCAATAAATCTTAGGTCAGGTAGACCTGGCGCTCTCAGTAGGTCATGCAGTAATACCCAGTCTAGGGTAGGTAATTTACCAAGCGTCAACAGGTGAGGTACCTTCTAGAGGTACACTAACACAAGAGGTCTAGCGATACACTAGTATTAGAGCCCCAGGGGGATTCAAGGGTGTATGGGGGTTGGGCTAGGGACAGTCACAGGAAGCATCGCTCAAGGAGATGACTTTGAGGGACATTCTGAAAGGGCCAAGTTTGGGTTCCAAGGCAATGGTGGGGGCCATTTAGGTGCCTAGGAAGGAATGCCCTTTGGCAACAGGAGGTCTTGCAGCAGGGTACGAAGAGGGAGAACCTGGAGTTGTTTCTGGATGCTGTGGTCGGAAGGGCAGGATTGATGGGCGAGTGGAGTAGTAAATAAGTTGTTATATGCTACAACTTGTTAAGGCATCATGCATTGAATGTGATGTATATAATTTACTGAAATAAAAATAAATAAATAAAAAACTACTGACCTGGCACCCCACCCCCTAACTGCAGTGGTCCTGGGCAAGTGGTGGCCGAGTAAGCCCAGGGAAAGGTAGGTGACGGGACTGGGAGTGCCATCCAGAGGTGAGGCAAATCAGGGGGTTTTGTCAGAGGATAAATCCCTGTACAAAATATGCGTTCACAACACAGGAGAGAATGAGCGAGTTCTCAGGCGCTCACTGTCCTATAGCCAATCTCTCTTTGTCAGGACTAACTGCTGGCCTAAGGGGAAGGGGATTAAACACTTCATTTTCCAGCACCCGCAACCTTCTCCTTGATAAATACTGTAGATAAAAAAAGTAGGGATTTTATTTTTTAAATGCTCCTCATAGAGTGAAAGGGTGTTAAGTGGAGAATGAGACACTTAAGAATACTTAGCTCCAGGCAAGCAATAAGCTTTTCCAAGGTCAGCCAGGAATGGGTCACTGTAAAGTGGTGGCTTGCAAAACTGTCGTCTGTCTCGAGTGTCCATGGTGGATAAATGGGTTGGTTTATATAAGCTCCCTGCAGGACCACGGTGTACAGACAGGGTAATGCATAGCCCAAGACCATATGGCCACTCTGCCTCAGCATCCCAGCTGGCATGGATGCTGGGCACGTCCGCTGTGTATTTTAAATGTTTATGTATGTGCTTATCGAGGCACAAGACTGCAGAATTTGGCTCACTGACAGGCACTAATTAGCCAACTGCAGGTAAAGAGCAATACAGCGACTCAAAGAACCTTCTTTCTCTCTTGCTCTCTTCATGACTAACTTATCCTATACTGCTGTGGCATGACCCACTTGCCCACACCCTTGCTGCTAAGGTGTAACCCACTTGTCCTTGCCCACACACTACAGCTTAACCCACTTGTCCTTACCTATGCAGCCATGGCGTTACCGACACTGCTGTAGCATCACCCACTTGCCTTCACCTACACTGCTATAGTTTCACCCACTGCTTTTACCCCTGTAGCTACAGTGTTACACATTTGCTTTCACCCACGCTGCATATAGGATAAAGTATGGGTCTGGGTGTGTAACGAGAATTTACACACACCCGAGGGGTTTGATGCTACATAAACCCCGAGAGCGAAGCTTGAGGGGTTTATGTGAAGCATCTAACCCCGAGGGTGTGTATAAATTCGAGTTTACACACCCAGACCCATATTTTACTTTATATAATTGCTGGGTTTTCCTTTTTTCGCCTCAGCAATTGTATAAAATAAAATATAGCTGTGCAGCCGGGGGTTCAGTGAAGGGGAAGTGCGTGGCCGCAGTCGGCAGTTTGATTTTCTAATTTATTTTTTTTATCTTGTGCACAGCACTGACTGAGGCAGATTTTGCTTGTTTTTTATTTTGTACTTACCGCTTAGTCCAGGTGGCGGTTTGCTGTCCGTTAGCGGTTCCCCGAGCAGGCACAGTGGTGAAGCGAGGAAGTGCGGTGGGCACATGCGCACAGTGAGGGAAATCGTGCGCGTGTTTGCCATAATGAACACTCCTTCATTACGGCAAATTACGCCACGGTTTCCCTATGGAAAAAAGGGAAACAGGTAATTATTACAGCATTACTCACACTGTTACAGTTTAACCCACTAGTTTTACCCATGTTGCTACAGCATTACTCACACTGTTACAGTTTAACCCAATAGTTTTACCCACGCTGCAGTAGTGTCACCCACTTACCGTCACCCACACAGCTGTAGCATTACCTACACTGCTGCAGTTTTACCCACTGCTTTTATCCATACTGCTGTAGTGTTGCCCACTTGCCTCTACCCACACTGCTATAGTGTCACCCATTGTTTTAACTCATGCTGCTATAGTGTCACCCATTTACTGTCACCCACATGGCTACGGCATTACCCATTTGCCTTTACCGACGCTACTATAGTTTCACCCACTGCTTTCACCCACACTGCTAGAGTGTCACCCACTTGCCTTTACCCATGCTATTATAGCATAAGCCACTTGACTTCACCCACACTGCTATACTGTCACCCATCACCTTTACCTACACTGGTAAAGCTTCACCCACTCTACTACAGGGTCACCCACTTACCCTCACCCACACTGCTATAGCTTCACCCAGTGTTTTTGGTGTCACCCACTTACTATCACCCACACAGCTATAGCGTTACCCACTTGCTTTCACCCACGCTGCTATAGCTTCACCCACTTACCTTTACCCACACTGCTATAATTTCACCCATTGCTTTTACCCACACTGCTATACCACAGCCCATTTGCCTTCATCCACACTGCTACAGTGTCATCCACTTTCCTTCACTGACATTGATGTACGGCCAACACCTTGCCTTCACCCACCCTGCTAAAGTGTCACCCACTTGCCTTCATCAACACTGGTATAGGGCCAACAACTTGACTTTACCCACCATGCTACAGCATCCTGCATTTGCCCTCACCCACTCTGCAACAGCATCACCCACTTGCCTTCATCCACCCTGGCACAGTGTCACCCGCTTGCCTTCACCCACCCTGCCACAGTGTCACCCACTTGCCTTCACCCACTCTGCCACAGCGTCACCCACTTGCCTTCACCCACCCTGCCACAATGTCACCCATTTGCCTTCACACACTCTGCCAGTGTCACCCACTTGCCTTCACACACTCTGCCACAATGTCACCCACTTGCCTTCATCCACCCTGTCAGTGTCACCCATTTGCCTTCACGCACTCTTCCAGTGTCACCCATATGCCTTCACACACTCTGCCAGTATCACCCACTTGACTTCATCAACTCTGCCAGTGTCACCCACTTGCCTTCAAACACTCTGCCAGTGTCACCCACTTGCCTTCACACACTCTGCCAGTGTCACTCACTTGCCTTCACCCACTCTGCTGCAGCATCGCCCACTTGTCTTCACCCACGCTGCCACAGCATCGCCCACTTGCCTTCACCCACTCTGCCACAGCATCGTCCACTTGCCTTCACCCACTCTGCCACAGCATCATCCACTTGCCTTCACCCACACTGCCACAGCACTGCCCACTTGTCTTCACCCACCCTGCTACAGCATCACCTACATGCCCTCAGCCACACTGCTATGGAGGGCTCTACTTGTCCTCACTCATTCTACAAAGGCATAATTTACTTTCCTTCCCCCACCCTGCTACAGTGTTGTCTTCCCTGCTACAGTTACCAAGGGAACCACTGGGAATCCTGGGTAGCAGCATGGGTAGGAAATATCTATAAATGTGTACGTATCTGCACAGCATACGTATTCCTACCTGCTTATGAAGCTGAGTTGGGTGTGTGTGTGGAAATGAAGGAGCTTAAATTACTTATTACTTAAATTGCCCATTACCTTAAATTACTATGTTATGTTACAGAGTGAATGAATGGCACAGTACAACATCCTGTTCAGTTATAATAATTTCTTTAGTCCCTGCACTAGCAGTATCTGTTTTGAAAAAAATTAAATAAATACATACATGCATAACTTATAAAGCACCTTGTGACACAGTGAGTATGAAAGGTACTGCATAAAACCACTTTCTATTCTATTCTATTCTATCCCAATCCTGATATGCACAAGCAGTTCATCGGGGCGTGTGTGTGTGTCGGGGATGGGGGGTGGTCTGCCTTTGGCCTTCAAACCTAAGCCTCATGGACATCGTGCAAACCAGAAATAAAAAAAAATAAAAAAAAAATGTCTTTATACACCACCCAAGCTAAGTGACTCAAGGAATTTGAACTACATTAAGGAACACAACAGCCAAAGAGCCGGAGTTACTGCAGCTTTCGGAGGAAGTGTGCGAGTCTAAACCTCATTTTCTTGGCTGTAATTGGATTCAAAGTTTTCCCCAACGTGGCCTGGAGTTTCAGTGAGAAAGAAAAAAGAGGAAAGAAAAATATTTCAAAGTGTGGAGATTTGATCTAAGTAATACTAACTCAGCAGGGCCGTCTCCCCAAGGCACAATTTGGAAGGCACATAAAAAAATAGATCTGCGTAAAACAAAACTATTAGTAATGACTTTGGTTGAAATGCATGTGTGTGTGAGAGTGTGTGTGTTTTTTTTCTTTCACTGATGGTTTTTGACTCATCTGCCTCGCAGCGAGAAACTGCTGCACAGCTGTGCTAGATGGAAAACAAAACCCTTGCTTCTTGGCCAAAAACAGATGGAGCGGGGTTTTCTATCAGAGTCATTTAGCACTGTGCTATTCACACTTGCATATACAGTAGTTTTCCTGTTTGTCTCTGAGTGACCTTCAACATAATTTAAGTTAGGCAGTTAAAGGAATTGGACTGGAGTATTTTCTCTTTACAAACACAGGAGGGTAAAGGCTGAGTGAAGAGGACCCCCTTCCCACTAGTGTTGCGGCTGTTGCTCAGCTGGCGGAGCCTGGATGACCAATCAAGGGAGCACAGCATCCCCTCCTAATAAGATCCCATGAACCCAGGCCCTGGCTGTAGGCTGTGCATGGAGCTGGCCAGGGAAATGGGCAGACAGGACGAACCTCTGGGTCGTTGTCTGCTGACACAATCTGTGTTGCTATGTTTCATATTTTTATGAAGCTGTGGTGCTCATCTTGGGGCACTGTGAAAGTTCCTCATCACTGCAGTGTAATACAGTGAACAGGGTTCAGCCGGCTGTACAGCTGCTTACCTCCCCACCCCTGCCAACTGTCCCACATAGGAGGAATGTCCCTCATCATACCCCTCAGAACCCCTCTGTCTACCCCTCTCAACTGTCCCACATTAGGAGAGATGCCCCATTCCACCCCTCTGTTGAGCCTTTAAAACTGTCCCACATTAGGAGGGGCATCCCTCACTTCACCCCTCAGAACCCTTATGTCCATCCCTGTCAACTTTCCATCATTCCACCCCTCAGAACCCCTCTATTGATCCTTTAAAACTGTCCCACATTTGGAGGAACACCCCCCCCCCATTTCACTCTTCAGAACTCCTCTGTCCATCCCTCTCAACTGTCTCACATTAAGAGGGATGTTCCTCATTTCATCCCTTAGAGCCCCTCCGTCTATCTCACTCAACTGTCTCACATTAGAAGGGATGTCCCTCATTTCACCCCTCAGAACTCATGTTTATTAACATCCAGCTTCAGAAGTGTAGCTCAAAACCTTGGTGCTTCTGGTCTCTCATGTGACCCTTTGTCAGGGGATGTGGAGCATAGGAACAGGCACTGCTTGTAAGGCTCATTCTTAAAGACATAGTACATGTCATGTCATGTTTTACTGCTCACATAACCTAGACGTTTATAAAATGCTTATTAGTGCAATAAATAAGTGCAGGCATTCGAAATACCCATAACGCAAAGAAAATTGTATTTTTTTTGTTATACTGTTTCTCCTGGCATACCTGGTCTGCTCCCATTATCTGGCATCCACTTGGGACTCCGGCTGCCGCCTGTCTACACTGCACTCCCTTAGGGTCCTCACTTTCTACTCCTGAGACTTACCCCCCTCCCTGCAGCGGGGTGGTGGGGAGACCCCAACTCACCTACCCTGTCCGGATCCAGTTCAGGCAATGCCCCCAGAGCTGGTGTTCCGTCGGATGGCCATCAGGCCGCTTGACTTCTTTTTTCTACTTTTTTTCCCTCTTAGGCAGTGGAGCGTGCAATACCATTGGGGGATGTACTACACGCGCATCTGCCTGAAGCATGTCTGATGGCTGCTCCTCTGCTCTCCCCTTGTAGGCACAGCATCAGTGTGCCAGCCCCCAGCCACTGCTAGGGGCCAGGCAAGCACCAACTGCTGGGAGACCCCCCCACCCTGGAGAAGGAGAGCTGTCCAAGGATGCTCCCTCTTTCTCCACCCCTGCCGACCCCTGGTGACCTGCGTTTGCTCCCGAACATGGGTCATCGGCATGGTGCGAGGTGTGGCATCCAGCGCTTCAACCCTCAGCGCCACCGGGCCAGCATTATAATGCAAAATTTTAAAGTGCAATAAAATGCAACTAGAAACATTTTATGCCGGGGAATCGTACATGCGATAGAGCAAGGACAGTCAGAATAATAATATTAGGTTATAGAATGACAGCGTGAGAAGGGAAAATTATGCAGAAAAGGTTCAATATATATCCTGGAAAGTCAGTGAGACGTTGTGTAGTGATAAAATGATGTAAAGAATATGTAAACCAAGAGATGCGGAGGGGGGATTGGAAGTGGGACTTTAAAAGAAACACATCGGATGATGAATGCTCCATAGTAGGAGACAGAAACATAGCTCACCCGTAAATACAAGGGAGCTCGAGGCTGATGCAGCCAAGTTTTCGGAACGAGAGAAAGGGCGAACAGTAGTGTATGCAATTACAAATGATAAAAAGAGGTGTTTATCATTGTAATTGCATACACTGTAATTTTCTGTATAAATGTTTCCTTCTCACTCCTAACAGATATTTGCCGCTGTATCTTTGCATCTTGGCATTGCCTTTGATTGTTGCTTTTAATGTAAGTAACTCTGGGTCGCCCCTGAAAATGTAAGTAACTCCAGGTAGCCCCTGAAAAAGGGATGTCTGTCTCAGTGGGCCTACCTGGCTAACAAAATTCAGTAAATAAATAAATAAACAACGTCTATAACTTACTATTATTATTCTGACACTCCTTGCTCAATCACACATACTATTCCCCAGCATAAAATGTTTTTAATTGCAATTTACAGCACTTTAAACATTTTGTATTAGGGGTATTTTGAATGACTGCAAGTATTTATTGCATTAATAAACGTTTATGCACGTCTAGCTTATGTGAGCAGTAAAACATGGCATGTCATGTACTGTGACTTTAAGAATGAGCCTTACAAGCTATCCCTCTTCCTATGCTTCACACCCCTGATGAAGGGTCATGTGGGAGACCCAAAGTGCTGGAATTTTCAACTAAGCGTCTCACGTTGGATACTAGTAAGCCATGAGTTCCTTTTGCATTAATAACTGGGTACAGTGTTTGCTTCTGGTATGCTGCTAACTGCTGCATTGCTCGAAGAAAGGAGGAGGCAGCAATCAAGGGCCAAACAGCTATATATTGGGGGGGGGGGACATTAGAAGGGATGCCCCTAGGGCGAGCTGCGGTGCAGTGGTTGCATTCCATACGACACGATGACCCGGGTTCAGGAACATTCGGGAGTTGGATGGCGGCGGGGAGAATGGATCAAGCGTCCTAGGAAATGCTCTCCTTCTCTGGAGGAGGGTGGGGCAGAGTGGGCAGTGCTTTACGACCCCTGGAAGAGGCTGGGGTTACTGCCGCAACTGGTGCTGCAATGTTAGGAGATGGGGCCATTGCATGTCCCCACCCCCAGGGAAGCAAGCATCCACAAAAATCCCCTCCCCCGGCATGATGACCCGCTCTGCCTGTCATCCACTGCCTCCGGCGTCTGCTGGGGATCCGCTCCCATGGCCCGACAGGGGCGGGCTTGTAATAGTGTCCATTGGGAGGCCCCGCCTTGAGGGGCAAACCTGGGCATGGGGGCGACAGGCAGAGGCGCGAAGTCCGACAATAAGGGGAGGGGGTCCGGACCAAAAATAAAAAAAAAGGGAGGGATGCCCCTTATTTTAGCCCTGGATTCTGTGTTGTAAAATGAGAGACTGTCCCTGATAATATGGGACAGTTGAGAGGTATGAACAGGGATTCTGTGGGGTACAGCAAGGGACCATGCCTCTTAATAGGGGACAGCTGAGAGATATAACAGGGATTCTGAAGGGTAAAATGAGGGTCTGTTTCTATGGGATGGGACAGTTGAGAGATAAGAATGGGGGGTTCTGTGGAGCAAAATGAGGGACCATAGCTCTTAACTGGGGTCAACTGAGAGACCAGAGATTCTGAAGGATAAAGTGAGGGTCTGTTCCTTGTAAAACTGGATGGTTGAGAGGCGTGACTAATGGGGCCCTGAGGGGTAAAATTAGAGACTGTCTTATGTACAATGAGACAGCTGAGAGGCATGAACCTTGGCAGTGGGGTGGGCGGGGATGTGAATGCTGGAAGGCGTGCACCCTCCCTCCCTCCCTCCCTGAGAGCCGAGTGACTCACCTTTACGGCATGCCTGGCCACCAGTCGGCCTCAGCATAGTATTTTGGGGCTTGCACCCAAACCTCTATCTATCAGGCGGCAGAGCCCAACATACCTGAAGGGAATAAGGAGAAATTAAACCTGTAAGTACTGGGCTAAGAATCTAAACTCCTCAGTACATTAATAGGCTCATCCAAGAATTCATTCAGTCTGTAGCTAGTGGCTGCTGATATTAGAATGTGGCTAATATAGTAACTTACTCCCTAACCACAGACCAACTTTGATCAGTCGAGGTAGTTAACCTCATCTTCGTGTATGTCCTTGCTTCATCCCTCACCCCCATGCCTCAGTCCTCCCAACAAGCTACCTGTTACTCCCTCCAGTAATCTGCCACTATTTTATCACCCATTTACCCTCTTCAGCTATCTACCCCAGTTATCAACTACTCCAGTTACCCCCCTCCAACTATCTACCCCAATTATCTACTCCAGTCACACCCTCCAACTATCTACCCCAGTTACCTTCCTCCAGCAATCTACCCCTTTCACTCTCCTCCAACAACCTTATCCAGTTACCCGCCTCCAATAATATACCCATTATTCTCCTGAAATAATCTACTTTAGTTACACTTCTCCAACCAAGCTATCAACCCCAGTTAGCCCCTTTCCAACAATCTACCCCAGTTACCCTCCTCCAACTATCCACCCATTACCCTCTTCGATCAATCTACCCCAGTTACACTCTTCCAACAATCTACCCCAGTTATCCACCTCCAACTATTAACCCATTACCCTCTTCGATCAATCTACCCCAGTTACTCTTCCAACAATCTACCCCCAGTTATCCACCTCCAACTATTAACCCATTACCCTCCTCAATGTACCTCATTACCCTCCTCTATCAACTCCAGTTACCATCCTCCAACTATCAAACCGTTACCATCCTCTAACAGTCTACCGCAGTTACACTCCTCCAACAATCTACTCCAGTTATCCACCTCCAACTATTAACCCATTACCCTCCTCAATGTACCCCATTACCCTCCTCTATCAACTCCAGTTACCATCCTCCAACAGTCTACCGCAGTTACACTCCTCCAAAAATCTACTCCAGTTTCCCTCTTCTGAATGTTAACCCCACTTACCCTCTTTCAACAATCTACCCCAATTAACCTGCTCCAACAATCTACACCAGCTACCCTCCTCCAACAATCTGCCTTAGTTGCCCTGTTTCAGATATTTACCCGTTACCCTCCTCCAACAATCTGCCTTAGTTGCCCTATTTCAGATGTTTACCCGTTACTCTCCTCCAACAAGCTACCCCAGTTACCTTACTTCAACGATCGACCCCAGTTACCCTCATCCAACTATCTACCCCAGTTACCCTCCTCCATCTACAGTATCTACCCCAGCTACCCTGTCCTCTAACTATAACTCCAGTCACCCTCCTCCAGTTATCTGCCCCATTTACTGTACATTACGTTTCCCCCGGTTTTCTCTCCTTAGAAAAGAATGCATCGTGTCCCCATCTCAGAATTCCCTTTTTACACTTCGCCTACACCACAATCTCATATTGTGAATTTGATGAAATAAAACGATGCAACCCCACCCCTTCTCCAAACCTTTTTGTTACTTATGATGGGATTTCAGGTGTCATATTTTCCCCCGTGACTTACCTGTCTGGTTGAGCCTTAAATTGAAAAATCCACATATACGGAGCGGCTAATATTCACCTTCTAGAAACATCATTAAGCAGACAGCAGAGTTCAGCGAAAGAAAAATGATTTCTTATTCTTTTTTTTTTTTTTTTTTACAGTCTCTGAAGTAGGGGTCGGGCTCCATTTCACGAAACCACAACCTGATTCAGCTTTCATACAGGCCAGAAATAAATACATAATTTCTTCAGACTCTAAGTATCAATGAAATCTTTGTCAGATGCCTGCAATAAGGTTCTGACACTAGAATTGACCAGGGACTTCACAAAAAAAAAAAACAGCAAAAGAAAGAGTGAGAGCAAGAAAGAGAGAGAGGTAGCCATATTTCATGCAGCAGGTCTTTACTGTGGATTACTAATCCTCCTCCTCGTCCTCCTCGGAATCCATTTCGACACAGCACTGCCCAACACTTGTGTGTTAAGAAAGAGTCCCTGTGCTATTGAAGAGTTGCAGGTACAAATCCTGGCACTGCCAGTTAGTCAGGAACTGGAATTAGCTACTGAACGTCACATTATCAACCCCCCCCAAAAAAAAAAAACACTTGGAAAAGGCAGCTTAGTCTTAAGTGCCTCTGAGGAAGTTCTGGTCCAGGGTTCAAATCCCACCATGGCCACAAGTTTGCTGAGTGACCTTAAGCAGGTCACTTCACCTCCCTGTGTTTTCTATGCTGGGGAAATACATTGTAATCTGCATTAATATCCATAAAAGGTATTTTCTAACCAAAATTAGAATGGCATCCAGATTAATTACACAGATTGTAGCTTTTTTTTTTTACAGATATTTTCAACGCCCCCTCTGACTTCAGTGTACGAGTCACTTAGAGATCCCATGGCACCTACCTGGTTCCCTGTGGTGCCTTGCACACTTCATGCCCTTCACAGAACCACAGTTTACCCCCTATACTGGGGTCAGGGTGGCCAAGCCCTTGCCCTCACCAAGTCTCACAGGTTTGTCAGGTGACATGTGGCATGGCGACTGGACTGCCGTTCAAGTCCCAGGAGTACTGGGATCCCATTGCCTACAAACATTGGGGCTGTTTTTCCTTGTTTCTTGTTATGTCTCCACTGGGTGATGGCAGGGGCCCAAAGTACATGCAGCAGTGTCACGGTGTGTGAGCCCACTGTCCTCAGACCCTATCACTGCCTGCTCTACTGTCTGTGCCACCCATGGTCACCTAGGTGGCAGTACTGCAGCAGAGGCAATGACCTCCCTCCCACAGGAGGCAAGCATCCTCTGGACGCGAACCTCCTCCCCCGCCGCCCCTGATGTTTATTCATCTTTTCTTGCTTTCCAGCTCGCCCAATGGTACCCTCCCTAGCCCCCTCACTGACCTTCTCGTGGGTTTACAGGTTGTTCACCACTTACTCAAGACCACTACAGTAGTGGGCGACCTGTCACATTGGGCACACGTGGGTGTGCAGGGCTGATGGCACAATGGCAAACCAGGGCTTTTTCCTCCAGCTCCTTGGTTTGATGGGGAGCACAGGGAGTTGAAGAAGAAGGGTCAGAGGTTGGCACGCTGCTGGAGGAAGACCAAGCTGAAGGAGGACAAACTGGCCCTGCATGCGCATTATAGGGCATACCAGGGGGCAATTAGCCGTAAGAAGGCAGAATTCCTGTCCGGGGAGATTGCCGCTGGGAAGAACCAACCAGATGCACTTTTTTGGACTGTAGACAGGCTACTTTGCCCGGCCTGTCTACAGCCGAGGAAGACTTTTTCCAACGCTGAATGTGAAGAGTTTGCTCAGCTCTTCTTGGACAGGGTGTCCGATATCCAGCAGGGAATTCCTTCAGTCAGCCAGTCCAGAGCTGACAGTGGTCACCCAAAGTGTCCTGAGTGTGCTCCGTCTAGCTGGGGACAGTTTAGACTGGTGGAGGTAAATGAGGTAACTGAGGTAGCGACCAATTTGAAGTACACCTTTTGTGAACTGGACCAGGTGTTGATGCGTTTCCTGATGAGATGTGCTGACGCTGTCGGCCCGGAGTTTTTCTCGATTATCTGGTGTTCCCAGTCAGAGGGGGTCTTCCCCGAAGCCTTGAAGGAGGCGTTGGTAAGACCGCTCCTAAAGAAACCATCTTTGGACCCAGAGGTCAGGGCAAATTACCGTCCCATCTCCAAACTTCCATTTTTGGTGAAGGTTGTTGAGAAGTTACTGGCACTTCAGTTGGAGGAGCATCTTGTGACCCATGAGTTATATGAGCCCCTCCAGTCAGTGTTTCGGGTGAGGCATAGCACAGAAACTGCACTTGTTCGGGTGCAGAATGATACCCTCAGGGATAGAGACTGAGGGGAAAGGACAAATCTTATTCTCCTTGATCTCTCTTCAGCATCCGACACTGTGAAGCACTGTGTGTTGCTGGACCGCCTTAGGGAATTCTGCGGACTCACCGGTACTGTCATCTGCTGGTCTGAGTCACTTTTAACTAACAGAAGGCAAAGGGTTGTGATGGGGAATTTCTCCTCCATCTCTAGTCTCCAGCTGTGCGGAGTTCCCCAAGGTTCAGTCCTGTCCCCAGTGCTGTTTGCAGTGTACATGCTGCCCCGGGGGGGGGGGTGGAGGTGGGGAGGGATCATTAGAAAGTACGGTTTAGAGTTTCATTTCTATGCTGATGATACCCAGCTATACTTGTCCTTTGCCACAGGAACATCCAACGCAGTAAACGTGCTAAACAGCTGCCTTGCCAAGATCAATGACTGGATGGCCTCCAGCTGGTTGCGATTGAACCCCAATAAGATGGAGGTATTGGTGGTGCAGTTGAACAGAGTGCGGAATGGGATGGCCTCAGGTGCAGAGACCGGACTTGTTCTGGGATCTGTCCCACTGAAGGCTTCCTTTGAGATGCGGAATTTTGGTGTCATTCTGGACAGGGGTTTGACAAAGGAGGCACAAGTGTCTTCCACTGTCCATTTCCATGTTTCCCATCTTAGGAATGTCGCCAGGATAAAGCCCCTTGTGCTGCCTCTGGACCTCCTCACTTTGATACGTGTCTTGGTGACATCAAGGCTTGACTACTGTAACGCGCTGTACCTCGGGGTCATGGGAGGATCTCTCCGCAGACTGCAGCTGGTGGAACACAGCTGCCAGGTTACTTACGGGGCACCCAAAATATTGCCATATTACACTGGTACTGCATGAGCTGCACTGGCTGCCGGTAAGGTGGAGGATCCTCTTTAAGATAGGTCTTCCCATCTATAAGGCCCTACATGGCCAAGGCCCTGGTTACCTGTTGGACCTTCTTGCACCTGCTGTCTCGGTCCGTCCAATTTGCTTTTCTGGTAGGGGTCTCCTGGCGATCCCCAGGACAAGGCTGAAAATGGCCAGCAATGGGGCTTTTAGTGTTGCTGGCCCCGTCCTGTGGAATTTGCTACCCTTCAGGGTCAGGGAGGCCCCGTCTTTGGAGGTATTTAAGGCTCGCCTTAAGGCCTTCCTGTTCGCCCAGGCTTTCACTGATTTAGCTGTTTAGTGAGATCTGTACGTAATGGTTTTTGATCTCTGTTCCTGTTCACCTCTGTTTTTTAAACTTTTTTAGGATGTTTTATTTTTTATTGTATAATTTATTGTTCGATGTTTTCTGCTATTTATTCTGATGTGCAGTATCTTATATTAATTTACTTTGTACGGCGCCCAGAGCCTCCAGAATTGGGCGTCCTTTTAAATAAAAATTGCCTTACCTAGTTTTCTTCCTGAGTGTGCTGGCATGCAATGACATGAACTTGTGTGCAATGGCACGGGTGCATGCCTAGTGTCTGGCGGCTGCCCCTTCCCCCTTCAGTGCACTCTGGCTGCACTGCAGCCTAGCCTCCAGCAGGAAGCAGCCAAGCAGCAGGATGCTGTGTCCCATCTCCTCAAGGGAGGAGCGCTATCCTAAGTGTGCTTACTCCTCCCTCCCCCAGCTGGCCCCAAGTGACTCCAGCTTATTTCCAAAGCTGGGTCACCAGCATACCAGGCAGTAGCACTGCAGGGCATAGTTCTAACATTAAGGAGACAGTGTCAACCCCCCCACAATCAACTTGTCCTTTATAGTATACAAAATGCATTTTTTAATCGCTCTCCTGTAGAATTTGTTGATGTACAGTAGTTGTCTGTTCTGTAACTGTTTCCTTCTTCTTAAATAAAAGTAAAAACCTAACTACTCACGTTTTTTTTCGGCAGTCTAGTTCTCCCCCTAGCAGCTGTGGCGGCCCCTATTCACTTGTCAGGCAACCTCCCAGACCCACCCTTGCCTTCTGTGTCACTTATCACACCGCCTCTTATCCTAGACTTTCCACTCAGGGGTGAGGTCAGCTGGGAGCTGGCCGCAGTCTCACTCACTGAACAGCACAGTTCCGGGAGGCGGCGACAGTTGGCATGTCCACGCATGAATGCCCTTATCTTCATCCCATGCCACTGTGGGGATTTTCCCTGTTCTCTGTATCCTTAGGGATGCCAACATCAAGGGCTTGGTGACACTATACAGTGACTGCACCCATTGGAGCTAGTTGGTATCACCGCTCTCACAACATATATAGATCTGACTGCACTGCCACTGGTGATCCCCTAGGTGGCGGTTTAGCAGCAGAGTCTGCAACCCATTCTCCCCAAGGAAGAGAAGGTCCTTTGGGACATCTGATCCTCCTTCCCCAGGTGGCCCTCTGATGTCCCAGGCTCATTCCTGAATCCGGGTTGCTGGCGTCATGAGACGCACCCACTGGTACTGTGCTGAGGGGCCACGAACTGTTCACCGTATCCCTGTTAACACACTAGCACTTGTTTGTCTACAGCCCTGAGCTACTCCCACTGCACCCTTTCAAAAACTGGGGAACACCCCCACACTGTCCAGCAACACATGAGGCAGTGAGTAGGGACTATTGCTGGACTGCATGGGGGGCCTTTCTAAAGTTCAAGATGAGTACAGTGAGAAGAGCTCTAGGAGGTGAAACAAAACAGGCTGTGCCAGGATTACAGCAATAGCCAGTTTTTCATTTTTTACTGAGAAAGAGGAAACAGAACGTCTTTAAATCAATGATGAAAAATAATCAATCAGATAGTTGCAGCTGCTTTTAGAATTTATTCGAAATCCTAGAGTGTCACAACCTCCCCCAGCACTTTTCCTCTTCCCAGTGAACATACGAACATATGAAATTTGCCTGCAGATAAAGGCCTAGGGGTCTATCAAGTCTGCTCAAATGTGCAGCTAGCATCCCTTATTCTGCACCTGCCCCTCCCTTCCATCCTTCCCTTCCATTGACCCTCCACTGAAGAATGGTCTACTTCGCAACCGCCATGTGTCATGTAACTGCGCAGAATGTTTATTACTGATCTGGCTCTGCCTGCCAGTTCTGCTGAACTTGGACATTCTGTAATCACCTTGATATATTTTTTTATACAATGTAGGTGAGAATGAAACCTTACAGATAAATGATTTATTTCTATGGCCAAAGACCTAAAATGTTCATAAATCCTTTATCATCACTCTAGGTGAGTCATCACCATTTATTACCACTTGAGGTTGGTCACAAAGGAGCTGTTAACCAATGGAAAAGCAGCTTGAAGCCAGCCCGGTGGTGCAGAGGGCTGAGGCGCTGGACGCCACACCTCAAATCACGCCGGTGACCCGGGTTCAGGAATGGACTCAGGAACCGGCAGGGGAAGAGGTAGGATTGAGCATCCGTGTGACTGCTCTCCTCCCCTGGGGTGGGTTAGGGATGCATGGTCGCTCTGCAGCAGCCCCCGGTGGAGACCGGGAGCACAGCAGAGGGATCGCACTAAGGGGAACACCACAGAAAAGCAGAAACTGCACTGGGATCGGCCGGATGATGGCGGCCGTCCCTGATGATGCCTTCGAGCAATCCCGGCAGAATAACACCCACCTCAGCAGCACCCGTACAAGAAAGAAAATAATGCGTTGGAGTCCCCTGGCTGGTGCCTTCCCTCTCGAAGGAGGGGGACCCTCCCGACAAAGGGATATGCCAGGCTAACCAAAGGAAGGCTGCACATATGAGGTAGGCAGCTCTGGGGGAATTGCAGGAAGGGGTCGCTGGTGGTACTAGGTGGCTGAAGGAGAAGCAGTTCCCAGTGTGCGATGGAAGGGAAAAAAGATTACACAAAAAAAAAAAAAGAAAAGCAGCTTGAGCAATGCCTGATAACATCACAGTGACTGCTGCAGCACTCAAAACCGAGCAGCGAAATCAAACAAAAATGGTTTATTCTTGATTAAAAGAATTCATCTCAAAGCTTTACAATTTAAAATACCTTGTATAAACTGGACAGACAATGCCCTTACTCAAAATGACATTTATCATCAATTGTGAGGATGCAAGACTTTCATAACTCGCTCGTGGGTCTGCCTCTCGTGAGTTGTGGTCCTTCCCCTTCACACATGACGGTAAATGGCATTATTCTGAGTCTGGCCATTGTGTATCCTATATGTACACAAATATTTAAAGCAGCAATGAAATGAAAAATGTTTGCCCCAAAAAGCTAGATCTTCCCTGTGTCACTTTTCACCATTCATCATTGCTGGGTGTCAGTCGGAGGTGCAGCACCCTGTGGAAGCTTATTTTCTTCCTAGGGGGAGGAGCCGGCAATGTCCTCAAGTCCAATGTACTATGTGGTGCTCGTGGGTTGGTCAGCAATGGTCACCGACTACTCCTCCGCTCCAGTTCTGCTTCTCCCGCCATCGAGAGCACAGAACTTTGCCTGCTGAGAAGAAATTCATCTGCGTCACCGCGGCCTAGTTATTCAACGCCAGTTTTCAACGCCGTTTTCACTGATGAACCAGTTCTACCATCAGATAGCCTACACAGCGCCGTTTCTCTCCCCGGCTTTACTGTCCCCCTACTGGAGGTTCTGGTCCCCTGCTCTGCTCGACGACCCCACCTCCACACCAGACTTACCCCCCCGGGGTGCAGCCGCCAGGCCCCCCAGGAAACATGGCTCTCAAGCCCTGGCTTGCCCCCCAGGGCAGGGTCATGGGAGTGGGATCCCCCCAGCAGACCTTCTGTCTGCAGTGGGAGTGGCAGTAGTAGAGGCAGGGGCCATCAGCAGCTGGAACTGTTTTTTGGCTGTTTTTTCCCAGGGGCAGGGGTGTGCAATGATGCCAGCGTCTGCCCTGCCTCCCAGCATGTAGCACCATCCGCAGTGGTACCCCTAGACTCTGACAGAGGTCCGCATAGTACTGGACACTCGTCCCACTTCCCCCCGGAGAAGGAGAGCAGTCCCTGGAATGTTCAGTCCTTCTCCCCCAGGCCAGGCCTCCAACTCCCGAGTCCATCCCCAAACCCAGGATGTCAGTGCCACAGACAGATGCCTTGCCGTTGCACCAGTGGGCCAGCCACTCAGAGATGTTTCTTCAGGGACCTGGTAAGACCTTTCCTTTTCTTAAGTGGCGTTGAATCTGTATCTTGTTTTAATTTTAGTTACTGCGAGTAATGTCGGGTTCGTCTGGGGACAAAAAGCGTTCTTCAAAGGTGGGCCGGCCTACTATGTGTCGGTGTCCTTGTGGCCGGCAGATGTCCGTCACGGACCGGCATGACCAATGCCCTACCTGCCTGGGTCCATCTCATGATATGGATAGTTGTGACACTTGCTTCTCCATGGGCCGCCGAGTACTGGAGCTTCGTGCACTGAAAGTCGGCCGCACTCCGCAAACTTTCAGTGTGTGTCGTCGTATGAAGGACTCCAAGTGCAGGTCTCTCCGCTTTTCCTCCGGGTCCTCTCCCGGTTCTATACAGACCAGCGAGGAGGGGACCTCCTCCCCTTCTAGCCTTGCCAGGGAGGAGGCCTCTTCCATGGTGCTGGAGGAACTGACCAGTCCCATTCGGGACAGGGCCACGAGCATCACACAGGCAGTCACCTCCTCAGTGGTGCAGGCTCCCCTGGAGTTGCAGCCCATGCCTGCTGGGCCTGGCACAGGTGGCTCTTTGGCGCTGGTTGCTAAGCTATCTGCGGACTCCAGTTGGAGTGGAAAGATCATTAAGCCTCTCAGATGACTTGCCAGCTTCTTCTCTCCCAGAGCTCTTCAGCTTCAGAATGTGAGGTGTGGTGGGGTCCCTCTTTCCCCCTTCCGTACTTTCTTCATTCTTTCTATCTCTCTGGTGAGCCACACAGGGGCTGTGGCCCATGCCCACACCTTCAAATCCTCCTTCTCTGTCCTCTTGCTGGCTTATTTCTTTTTCAGTTTTAAATCCTTTCCATTTGCTATCCCTTGGGCTCCCTTGCTCGCCCTCATTTTTCTCTTTCCTCTATCTCTCCGGTGAGCAGAACTGGGGTGGAGTAAAGTGCAGATCATGAGCTGACTAACCAGACCGCACGTAGTACCGTCGGCCTCGAGGTGGCAACCGCCTGGGCACCAGCTCCTCCCCCTAGGGGGCAAAAAAAAGCTCCCGTGGGATACTGCACCCAACAGTGATGAATGCTGAAGATACACAGGAAGATCGAGAATTATGGTAGGTACATAATTTTCATTTTCAGCTAAGGTTGTCGGAACCAACTGAAGTTCTGGATTCTGGTTCTGATCCAGAACTTTGCAGACAGTTCTAGGGTTCCAATCTCCGTTACAACTCAAACTCGTTTGTGTATAGGACTGAACAAAAGAACAGATAAAGATACTGAGAGGAGGGAAAAAAACATAACTAAAAGACCTGCCTTCTGAGCACAGCAATAATATTGTTTCACTGCACATGCAGAAAAGAGAAACACATTGCCTTTCAAAATGCAAATGCCAAGGGTCACAATGCCATGCATTCGGCACATCTACGTATGAGAAACACATTCTCATAGTGTCTTGCTCGAAAATATTTCAGGATGTTATTCCCAATAATTAGTTTGTTTTTCAGGCTGGCATCTCCTGTTTTTGAAACCTCTGAACAAAAAAAACAATTTTATGTAGTATTTATAACCCTTAATACTTCGAACGCATGGGTGTTCTAGTTCTGAATTAGAACTCGACCCCCTGGGTTCCAAAAAGGTTCTGATCTTTTTAGAATTAGTTCTGACAAATCCAGTATCAGCTACAGTTGATAAAAATATTCTCATACCTATCAAATGTACGTTTCCAGGTACCTTCTTTGCTGCGCACCGAGGTTTTTTTTTTTCCCCCAGTTGAGCCTAACCCTTGCCAAGTCTATAATGCTAATTTTAAGCCAAAAATGGTGGTCATTTTTTTTAATGAGAAAAAAAACTAAATTAAAACATTTATAAAATACTCACATTTTCATTGAACTAGAAATTTTTACTGCCAAATAAAACTGGAAGATACCTGGATTATTATAGTTAAAAAAAGGGTAGGGTCAAAATTATTACCCATTTTCGTTGCACTGCTGCTTTAAAGGAAATAGGAAATGATGTTTACATCTTCCTTTCCATGCCAGTTATGTATTCTGATATGATCTGATGATTTTTTGATAAATAAATAACCTAGCTTTGGTGTGCTCTCAGATGTACGTAGAGTTCCACTCTCCTCACCAGCTGCTGCTCTTTCTTTTCATATTTCTAAGACATTCTATGACATCAGTAACTCCCATTCCATGCTGTTCATCTGAATGGCCTGGAATGGGAGTTTGTGATGTCACAGAATGTTCAGGCAATATGAAAGAGAAAGTAACATTAACTGAGAGAGAAAAGATTCAGGATAGTTAAAAAGCAACAAAATTAGATTATAGATCTAACAAAAAAAAGGTAAAAACACATCAGAATACTGGGTAGCCAATAAAAGAACAGCTGGAAGGCACGTAGAGGTGTAAAAACGGTTTCCTATCACCTTTAAGCTCCACCACTGAATGTCCCCATAGCAGACGCCTTGCTGAATCGACCTCAGCTAGTTGTGCACTGAATTTATTATGCGGTCCCTCTGCACTGACTGCTTACCTGTCTTTGTTTTACCAAACGTTTTTGGTAAGTAAACTGTCTGACATGCTCGCCGGTTTTGATGACGTCACCTTGCCTTGCTATTTCTTCACAGTATGCTTACCGTAAGTACGTCTCTGTATTCTACATTATGTATAACTGTCATGGTGCCTCTTCTGCCCAAGAGTTTCTGATTGTATTTGCTAGGCTGTACCTGAAAACAGGCCTTTTATTATCCAGTGCACTATATACATTTTATTGTCTAATACACCTGCTCGGTAATCAACAAATCGTAAATAAACCCATTTGCCATGTAATTACTGTAGCTATTCCATCACTGCTGTCTTGGTGCCTTACAACTGCCTTGATATTTTCTGCAAAACTGACCTGCCACTAGATATGCCACCTCTGTCCTAAATCTGTATTCAGTTAATTTTTTTGTCAGGACCTCCTTGTAAATGAGTACTACACAATGGAGCTTTCTCCTGATAAAAAAAGCACAATGCAAAAAAAAAAAAAAAAAAAAATCAGTTGGCTAACTCAACAACTTCCACATCAGGTGAGCAATCACAGAACCGTGCTTTCTTTTCAACTAGAAACAATATTTATTTATTTATTTATTATTACTGAGATTAACCAGGAAGGCATACTGAGCAACATGCTCGATTCAGATGCAACCTGGGGCCTAGACCAGTACATGTCTATAGTAGAACATTTAAAATACAGAAATGACAATAGCGAACATTGTCTGTGATATCATAACAAGTAGTACTTTTGAACAATCACAAGCAGGAAGGTAAAATACAGACAGAATACATATCGCAACCAGGAGTACTCCTGCACAAATTATGGGTACTTAGTAGCGGGCAACAGGAATTTAGCATAAGCAGCTGGAGGAGAAGTATGCCTGGAGTAGTCTGTTGCGTTGACCGGGATTTTGTGCATGTCTGATGGGGGCTGGAAGGCCATTCCATATCTGGGGGATCCTATATTTGAAAGCTGACTGACCTTTGGTAGTGCGCATTAGTGGGACGTGTAGAAGTCTGGGGTTGGCGCCTCTTAAGGAGTACACAGGGGGAGGTTGTTGAGATAAAGTAGACACAAGGGAGGGAGGGAGTGAGTCCAGAATTTAGCAGCAAGCCTAGCACAATTTATTAGTCTCCGGTCATGGAGAGATGGCAGGGCTAGAGAGCTGTATAACGTACAGTGGTGGGTGGATGGGGGGAGTCTAGGATGAAGCGGCAGAAGGAGTGGAACAGGGTGTCTAGTCTTGTCAGGGTAGATGCAGGGGCAGTAGAATATACTGTCACCATAATCCAGAACTGGAAGTATCATTCTTTGCACTATGGCAAGCCTTGTTTCCTTGGGGAGGCATGTTTTGTTATGGAAGAGAGCCCCCAGTTTAGGGAGCAGTTTCTTGTGCAGGGAGTCAATGTGGGAGGCAAAATCTAGGTGTTGGTCAAGCCAGACGCCCAGATATCTATAGCTAGTGCACTGTTCGAGATGTGCCCCTTGGAGGGTAATGAACGGGGACAGGGTGTTTGGAGGGAGAGTCTTTGATGGGAGCCAAATGTAAACGACACAGTCTTTGTTGGGTTAAGAGATAGCTGGTTTGACATGAACCAGTGTTGGATGGCTGAGAAATCCTCCTGTAGGAGAGGCATACACTGCTAGTTGAGGGACCAGAGGCGTACAGAACAGTATCATCGGCACACATTTGGATGGAAGAGTGGGAGCATGCAGCAGGGAGGTCATTTAGAAATATAGGGAAAAGTATCGGTCCGAGGACAGACCCTTGGGGGACACCTGAAGTGACTGGAAGGGGGTTAGTGGTGTGCGTGGTCAGTTTGACTGCTTGCATCCTTCCTGCTAGGTAATCTCGGAACCATTCTATAGCTGGGTGAGCTATCCCAGCTTCAGAGAGTTTGGAGATGAGTAGGGAATGTGAGACGGTATCAAACGCCTTGGCTAGATCTAGAAAAATGGCCGTGGTGATGTGACCATTGTCTATGCCAGTAAGGATGTCCCCGGTGACTCACAGAAGGGAGGTGATGGTAGAATGGGCTTTGCGGAAGCCAGACTGGTAGGGAGTAAAAAAGGAGGAGTAGTCCAGGTAATGAGTAAGTTGGGACAGGACTAGTCTCTCCTGAAGTTTTGCCAGGATAGGGAGGAGGGAGATAGGTCTATAGTTGCTTGGGGATGAGGGGTCACCGCCTTTAGGGAGGGGTATAACAGTGGCCATTTTCCAAGCCTTTGGTACCTTGCCCAGTGAGAAGGAGAGGTTGAGGAGTGCGGCCGGGGGGAGGCTATTGCAGGGGCCGATGGTTTTAGCATTTTGCATTCAGGAAGCTGGGCATTTACCTTTGTTCAGGTTAGTGCACGGGGAGTGGAGGACTTCTACTGGGGAGACTGGTTGGAAAGAGAAAGGAGGGCTGCGGAGTGAGTGCTAGGGAAGAGGTGTGGGGGGTGGGCTGGGGACTGCATGCTCCAGATGGAGGATATAAGTTTGTCTCTGCAGCTGGAGAAATGGGTGTTGAAAACTTGGTGACACTGCTTGGGTCAGAGATGATGGAGCCATTTACTAGTAGCGTGGGGGTTGGGTTGGGAGAGATCAGGGATCTGAGGGATTTCCAAAAGTCCATGTGGTGACTAGATTTAGTACTAAAGGTAGATAGGAAGTAGGACTTTTTTCTAGGCATATGGTATTTGTGCAGGCATTTCTTAGGGCTCTGTAATTAGTAAAGGAAGCCTGAGGCCCACTTTCTTATAGGCTTTCAGGCAAGGTCCTGGGTGGCATTTCTTGATTATGTCAGCTGTGATCCCGGGAGGTGCGCTCCTCTAACTCTTTGGTACGCAGAGGAGCATGCTTGTCCCAGATTTTGAGGAAGCTGGATTGAAATGCATTGCAGGCAGCGCAATGGAAGAAGCCTTGGTGACAAAGGACCAGTTCACCCTTCTAAGGTCAGCTAGGAGAATTTGGGTCAGGAGTTATGCGACCTGCGTGAATAAGAGTCTTTGGCGGTTGGCGGGGGAGGCTGTGTACCTTCCTGATCAGGTATATTATGTGGTGATCACTAATGGCGTCAGGAAGTAGCCCAGATTCAAGGATTCTATGCGGGTGCGTGGTGAGGGCCCAGTCCAAGAGGGTGTGTTTTTTAGACTTATGGTTGAGTCTGGTGGGCTCGCTTATGAGTTGTTTGAGGTTTAGAGCTTTTATTTTTATTTTCAGGTGGATTTTGTCAGCTCCTAGCCAGTTGGCATTATAGTCCCCTGTGGCATGGAGTTCCCCACCTTTGGTCAGGGCCTGTAGCGTGGAAAGGTGTGAGAGGATGTCCTCATTGGATGTGCATGGGGGACAGTAGGTGCTAGACATGTATATAGGGGCAGAAAATGGGATTGAAAGTTTAACTAATGAGGCGTCTATAGTTGAGGAAGGAGGATTTCCATCCTAGTGAATTGGCGACTGTTTGAGATATATATGGCTGTGCCCCACCTTTCTTTGCCCCTCGCCTGTAGTGCCTGATTATTGTACCCTGGGATTGAGACTTCTGCATCCGTGTGGGTGAGGCTTTAGCCAAGCTTTAGAGATAGTCAAGATGTCGGGTGCATTGTTAAAGATGATAGGTTGTAGTAGTAGCAGATTTTGGCTAGGAGGCTGCAGGTATTTAGGTGTAATATGCGTAAGCCTTTGGGGAGAGTGATAGGGGTGGGGGAGTTGGTAGAAATTGGTCCTGGGTTTACCTCTATGTCCCCTGACAGGAGTAGGAGAAGGGCATAGAGATACTTCGTTATAGTCCTGAAATGGGTTTTGGGTGTGTTTGTTAAGCAACGACTAGAGGAGGTTGGTGGGGGGCTGAGGTTTGAGGGTGTTAAGATCGAGAGCCCCTGGTAAAAGGAGGGAGGTAGGATTGCGGCATTGATAATCCCAAAGTGGTTGAGGGGCAAGTCCTGAGCCGGCAATTGATGGGAGGAGAAGGTGTGTGTCTGAGGGGAGCAGCGAGGGGGCAGGGAAGGAGAAGGCTCCCGCATAGGGAGGGTTGAGGGGGTAAGGAGAAAAGTGCTGCCATGGAGAGGCAAAAGCAGGCAGTAGTAAACAGCATCCTGGGACATGTAAGCTGGTAGGCTGTATTAGGATCTGATTTGCGCCCTCTAGAGGAAGCAGCTGATAAGCTGCAAATGAAAAAGTGGTCTGATAGGTTTTCGAGAGTCACGTGGCAGCCCCTATATAAGGAGGAGCAGACCAAGGGCGGTGGTAATATAAGCTCTACGAGACTGGCAGTGCCCCTTTACTGTCTGTGTGCCCTGTATTTAGCCATCCAAAGCTCACTGAATGCTGGGGGAGTTCACAATAAAGCACAAGAGCCTTTCTTTTTTTTTCCTAATTGATGTTTTTCATTTGGTTGCTATGACATCATGGTTCCTCATGCAGGGAAGGCGGGTGAGCAGCTGACTTCACACCTGAAGCCAATTCCGCTAATGGGCTGGCCAGTAGGGAGAGAGCAAATATCGGACACCCCAGAACCTCCCTTTCCAGAAGCCAAGCAACCTCACCTCTGGAACGTGTCTACATCTGGGTGTGAGCCTTTCTTTTTCTTATGTGTCATGTAGATTTTTCTTCCCTCATAGGTCCATCACAGGAAAAAGAGTAAAAAAAGGGCGCTGTTGAGCACACCTGCTGAGAAGACATTCTCAGTGGGAGCTCTCCATGCATCTGCCATTTAAACTTAAAAACAACACTTATCTGCAAATAAGTGCCTTTTACTTTGGAAGACTGGAATTCCTGAAGAGATAAGGAACAGAACGAGACATTCCTCTAGCTATGGGTCACACTAATAAGGCTGGTGCAGCGAGTACTAAAGTCCCATCAATGGAGCCAGCACATGGGGATGCAGCCACAAAGTCGCTGAGCTGGAACCCACATGGCTTAACTTTACAGAAACTATGCAGGCTATAGACCCCAAGGTGGAGTCCATCCTGACTAAATATGAAGAGCAGGACTCTAAAATTGTAGTGGCCACTAAGTCAGCCAGTATGGCAGAATCGACGCTACAAAACCATTGGCATCATCGGGTAAAGTTGTTCAAGAAAATACACAACTGAAATACTGACTGGAGGCCTTAGAGAACACACAGGGCCTCTAATGTTTGGATCGTTGGACTGCCTAAAATGTGGAAGGAGATAATTTACTCTACTTTCTTAGGGAGTGGATGACTGGAGCCCTGAATCTGGGTTATGATTTCACTGAAAACCTTCTGAAAGGCTTATCGTGATTTCGCCAAGATCGGAGTTGCGAACAAGGAGCTTACCTGAATGGCTCTGGTGATGACAACAAATCCAGCCATGAGGGATCTGATACTGCAGGCCATGAGAGATACCACGGTGGCTCAATTTTCAAGGCGCAATAGTGCACCTCTTCCCAGACCTGTCCTTTACCACAAGGGCACACAGAAAAAATGTGATGGGGTGAGGACTAAATTAAGGAGCCTAGGTGTGGCTCACTCATTATTAATGCCAGCATGTCTCAGAATCAAGTATGGGGACATACCTATCAATACACAGACCCCAAGGAAGCTGGAAAAATGGCTGAAGCAATCTGAGGGAATTTGATCAGACCAGGCAGGTATCCTCTGATTCGGGAGGAAGAAACTTGAATAGATAAAAGATATTATAGGTGCAATTTAAATAAATAATGTTCCTAGTGAGGGCTGGAAGTCCATCTAAACTAGGAGGTTTTGCATTTCTGTAATTAATTTAATAAAGTTTCTGGGCCAAAGGCCAGTTAGATGTTAAGAAGGCCTAATTACATGAGCAACTTGGATCACTAGCTGATATAGGAGTATGCTTGCTTAATGTTTGGAGGCAGGTGTTGGAGTAGTTTTCTTACTGACTGCCAATAATATGAAGAAAAGACCATGTTTGGAGAGGGTCATAACAACAGAGACTGTTGGTTATGTATGCTTGGACTATCTCTTTCTTTGCTTTTGACGCTCAAAGTCTTGTGGGGTGCAGCATATCCTTTGGACTGATTTGAGGACATTTAATATCTTAAGGAATACCCCTATATCTGAAAGAAAGATTGCTTAGGTTTATTTTTACTGGGGCATTAGATGTATGATGTATACAATGAGATATCTGGCATGAGAAACTTGTATGTCTTTATTTTTCTGTAAAAACAATACAATATAAATACAAAAAACAAAAACCCACCTTGTGTTAGGTTCACCTGCTAAAGGATAGTGTGCAGCTGTAACCAGTCAAAGCAGCCTGCACCTCCAAGCAAAACCAGAGGAGTTCTGAACTAAAAGCGTCCGACTAATAACGCTTAACTGTCCCCTGTCCGGTTATGCAGACTTAATCATCAAAATCCCATCAATCAGACTCGGATCTGGATAGTTACAGCAGGTCTGTATATAGCCATCCAGCAGGTCAGGAACAAAAGCTGGCACAAACCGTAATAAATTATGTTATAGTATTTCGAATATTGTATATTTATGACACTTTATCCATAATTAATACGGGTTATGGAAAACTGCTAAAGTTACACTGTGCTGGGGAACAGGGTTCCTTAGGTGAAGTTTAGCCATGGACCCGAGGTCCTCAGGCATGTCCTGGTAGTGACAGGGGTTCTCGGTATATCAAGTCATAATCAGGGACCTCAACATCAGAAAGTTTGAAAACCACCAATCAGAAAAACACTCCCAGCTACCCCCTCCTCATGGACACACATAATGCAATGCTGGCCAATCAGGCTGAGACAGGTACTACATCCATAGACTGTCAGACTGATAGCTAGGAATGGTTCACAGTCTTTGGATAAAGCAATTTTTCTTAACTGGACCAACTGTTTGATGGGTGAGGTGGGAAGGAATCAAAATTAAATACAAAAAAAAAAAAATAGGAATCATTTGGTGATAGTAAAGGTTGTTCCTGAGATGGATTTTAAGTTTGACACCTTGAAACGAGGAGTAGCAATCTCAGTCACGCTCCAGCTGGGAATACTGACAGTGAACAGAAAAGGAAGCACCTTGACTACAGAGAAATGGTATTAAACACTTAAAGTGACAGTGTGGGTTGGTAGAAATGATTTTTTTACATTTTCATTGACCATGTGGGGAAACTGGCCGGTTAGAATAGTCTGTTGTGGGCTGAGTGGTTACTACCTGTGAAATGGGGACAATTAAGGGAGGAGCCAAACAAGCGTAGTACATTCCAGTAAGGGCAATGAAATATGTGCTGCACTCCTGAGGTGCCATCTTTCGGATGAGACGTTAAACCGAGGTCCCGTCTGGTTGTTCAGGTGGACGTTAAAGATCCCATGGAACTTCTCGAAAAGAGTTGGGGACATTTCCCTGGTATCCAGGCCAAATTTCCTCCATTCACTAGAAATACCATCAACAGCTTAATCTGGTTCAGTTTCAGTTGGTTACTATCTGTATCCCCACCACCCGGGTCTCCCCTGAAAAAGGGACTTCTGGTCTCAGTGGCTCACCCAGTCAACAAAATTCAATAAATAAATAAACATATAGAGATATACAATGCCACACTGGAAGTATCAGTTATGTTTCTCTGACTGCATTTTGACCTAATGACATCACGAGTGGTGCAGCCACAAGTGATGCCAAAAGTCAAACTGAACAAGGAGGAAATATCGCAATATTTCAAATGGGGACACTGCATATCTCACTTATACAATGCCTTTAGGTTTTTATTTGTTTTCCTTTCCTTCTTATTTATTTTGAGAAAGTCTTTTATTTGACGTCTTTTTCAATGACCAAGCAGTGTAGATGTCGACACATTGATGCTACTACATGTGTCCTGCGTCTGCGGTTGAGACTTCGTCTGTGAACTGGGAGTTAGGACCTGCTGTGAAAGTAGGGTGAGTCAGCGAGAGAATGTGGCCTAGCAGGAGGAGAAATGTGCCTGAGTGATGCTGGGCTAGTGTATGAAGCTCACAACAGGAGACACAAGAAAGTGGCGGTCAGGTGAAGGCCATGCGATAGCAGTAATGGGCGTGACTGAAGGTACAAAGTACTTGTGTTACTGTAAGAGAGTCAATCTGAGTTGTTGATCATGTAAATTTACGATGAAATACTGTTTATTTTAGCTGACCTGGTGGCGCTGACAGTTGAGTGTTGGATGCCACACCTTGTGCTCATGCGAGCCAGGTTTGGGAATGAGCCTGGGTTGTCGGGGTTGGTGGGGAAGGTGAGGAGCAGGATCGAGCTGCCGTGGCGCTCTCCTCTCCTAGGGAAGGGTTGAGGGGTTTCTCGCCCTTGGCTGCCACCCAGTGGAGGATGGATGGTAGTTCAGGCTATGGGGAGCCCGGTGACTGCCAGGGGTGGGGCAGAAGGGGCTGACCTGGAGTGCGTAATGGCCTCACGTGCATGCACTGCCGAGTTAACTGGTTCCCAGGAACTACGGGAGAACGACTGTAAAGTACATAAGAAATAAATAAATAATGTTTTATTTAAAGAGTTTGAGGTCAGTGTTGTGTTTGGGAGCTGGTACAGGAGTGAGCTACAGGGTTTCATTGTGTGCTGGGTTGTGCTGTTGGGAAAAGTATGAAAGTGAAAGTTCTGACTGACGAAGTGATTGGCTGGAGTCAGGAGCTCACGCTACCAGCTCCAGCCAATCACTACCACAGTGTGGATAATTCATAAATTCTGGCATGGGGCCCTACAGTGAGGATTTCAGGACTCACATTGAGGATAAATGTGATATCCTCACTCTGGGTCTGACCGCCCTGTAGATATCACAAATATTTGCTAAAATGTATCCTCACTGGCACTGTATAAATAAGGGATACACAATAGGTACTGTGGAATATATGATTTATTTCCACTCATGCTGTGTAACCTTAGGTAACTTCAGAGTGGCACAAACCACAAGTGATGTGCAGAGTCAAACAACCGCAGTGAAAATAAATCATTCATTCCTAAGGTCCCTATTGTGTATTTTATTATGCAGTAGGCAGGGACCCTGTGGATATGTTTTTTTTTTGTTAATAGAATTAATTTTTTTGCCAGCCGGTGGTGCTGAGGTTGAGGAGCTGGGCGCCACACCTTGAACCACGTCGGCAACCCGGGTTCGGTGATGGATTGGGTGGCCAGGGTTCGACAGGGAGGAGAGGATGGAGCATCAGAACACAGCTCTCCTCTCCTCTCCTGTCCCTAGGTGGGATCCAGGGTGGCTTGGTGTCCTAGCGGCCCTCGATGGAGATCAAGGGCACTGCAGAGTACACCAGCAGGCGTAAGGAGTGGAATACGGCAGGCGCCACCAGGGCAGCCATGCGCAAGTGTCATTGCATGCGCACTCCTAGGCGATGAAACTAAGGAAATCCCCATCCCTCGGGATAGGCGACGTGCCCCGCCAAGCCACACTCCAACGCCGGTTTCTCTCCTCACTAGGGTCGACCGCCTCAGCCGCACATTGGATTCTTAAATAGAGGTGCCCTGAGCGGATAGGCGCTACCTCAGAGGTGCAGAGCCAGGGGATCTGTCAGGCTGGTGTAGGGGTGAGGAAGAGCCTCAGGCAGGAGGTAGAGCTCGTGGGTAGCGGTGGATGCCGAGAGAGTTCCCGATGGAACAGAGGATAAACATAATATACAAAAAAATTTTTATTTTTATTCGATTTAAAGGTTTTGTGGGTTTTCATGCTTGAATAGTTCTCCTGCCCTGAGAGTGCCACTGCTGTGCCCATCATCAAGGACACTGTGTGATGACACTAGTGGTGATGGGACATCTGTGTGGACTGGTGGAGAAGCAACCTGCTCCAAAAGTTTAAAACAAACAAAAGATAGGCGCCTCTGTTTAGCGAGTGAGCAAGTTGGCCAGAATGAGGAGACACCAAAAGGTTCAGTTTGTCACAGCATCAATTAATAAATTAATTTATACATTTTTAATTGTGTTTTCTTCTCTCATGTCAACCTACCCCCCTCCACCAATCCCCAGCGTTCCACAGGACTTACCTTGATGGCATGGAGGTGCCTAGCTGGCAGGGTGCGGGGCCTACGGAGGACCAGTGTCATCCTGCCGGTCGACGCCATTTTCCCTTTTCTACCCCGCCCCCTTCCCCTCACTGCATGGGCGTACACATGTGGAGGCACACACATGCCACGTACCCACACTCCTGTGCCTCTAACGCTGGTGCTGCCCCCCCAGCCTCCACTAGGGGCAGCCAAGGAGTTGGATGACAACCCCTCCTTCCCCGGGAGAAGAGAGTAGTCTATCGGACGCTCTATCCTCTCCCTTCTCGCCTGACCCCCAGCAACCCGAGGTCGCTCCCAACTCCGGGTCGCCAGTGTGGCACGAGGTGTGGCATCCAGCACCTCAACCCTCAGCGCCACTGGGCTGGTCTTATTTATTTATTTTTTTAAGTGCCTGAGTTCATGCCAGTGGGAGTGGTGCAGAAGAGCAGCTGGCGGTCTTGTGAGCAGGAATGCTGTGAGATCCTGTGAGCGGCGTGGACGGCTGGAGACTGCATGGCAGAAAGGAAAGTCACAGGGCTTACAGGTATTTAAAAAGATAAAAAAATATTCCTTTCATACATGCAGTTAGGCAGTGTCCGCATGATGAAAGAGTGGTGAGGTGGGGAGGCAGGCGGGCTAGCAAGCGAGCGGGAGGTAAGGAAAGAAGACGTGTGTTGTTTGAGTTGGGGAGACAGAAAAAAATACAAGTTTTGTTTCAGTGTGGGTTTCAGTTGTCAGTATTAAGGAAATTTAGATATGGCCGGAACATCATAGTGATGGGAAAGCTTCTGATGAACTACACTATTCTACGATGCTCCAGGGGTAGGGTGGGGGAGACAGTGTAGACACGTCATGATGACATACCTACTATGTACATAAGCGCATTATAGCGTGTCTACTATGCATAAATCCTGATGACACAGCTACGTACATAAACAAAATTTATGTACACAGTAGCTCAAATATCAGGATTTATGTAATGGATATTTTGTCCACACCTATTGCATAAAATATAGAACAAAGTATGGGGTGGTGTGTGTACCGAGAAGTTCACACACACCCGAGGGGTTAGATGCTACACAAACCCTGAGAGCGAAGCTTGAGGAGTTTGTGCAAGCATCTATTTATTTATTTATTTAGTTTTTGTTGACCAGGTAAGTGCACTAGACAAATCCTGCCTATTTTCAGGCACAACCCGGGGGAAGGGGATACAGATGAATGCCAACTGACTTTGAAACAGATTAAACTGTTGGTGGTATTTTTAGTGAATGACGGAAATTTGGCCAGGACACCGGGGAAATTCCCCTACTCTTTTCAATAAGTGCTGCTGGGATCTTTAACATCCACCTGAACTACCACCAATCAGGCAGATGGGACCTCGAGTTTAACGTCTCATCGAGCGGCACCTCAGAACCCTCCATCTAACCCGAGGTGTGTATAAACTTCGGTTACACACACACCACTATATTTTATTTTATATAATTGCTGGGTCTTCCTTTTTGGTCACAGCAATTATATAAAATGTTTAATCCGTTAGATTTGAGTCTGCGTGTCCATGATCGTTTTATTTATTTACTTCTACTTTTTTTTATTCATTTATTTCTGCCGGAGATATTTTTTATTTAAAATTTTTGATTCTGTTTGTGGCGAGACTTGCCACTGTGAGTAGTCAGGTGGCGGTTCTGTCTCTCATAGAAGGCAGGCAAGCGTTCAGGAGGAAGAGCTGTAGGCGGGCACATGCGCAGAGCGATGGAAACCATGTGCATGTTTGTGTTAATAAACACTCCTTTATTATGGCAAATAATGCCACGGTTTTCCTACGGCAAAAAGTAAGACCCAGTTATTATAGATATAGATACAGATATAGAAAGCCACAACATATTTCCCATATATGATGGTAGCCAATTAGCACATTGTGACAGCAGTTAGCTAATTACATTATATTAATGTGTTATTAACACCTTAATAACACATTAATACCTAACAAATTAAAAGCCACCCCAGTAACACATGTAACAAGCCCCTTAATAATACATATAACTGCCACTTTATTAACTTTAATAATAGCCACCTAAAATCCCCCAAACTCTACCTACAAAACTACCCTAACCCACACAGAAACCACCCAACACCCTCCCTCCACTCTCACTCACCTAGCAAGCAGGTCTGTCATGTAGACCCTTCATGCTGCTGCCACCGCTCTTCTCATCCTCGACACTCCCAACATCCATATACTCCAACTCAGGGTGTGCCCAGCCTGAAATGCTGCTCTCAGAAAGACCGAACCCTGCTGCTGACCAAACACTACACTGCTGTCTGGCAGACCGCACAACACTCCCAACTGCATGCCACAATGCTCCTGACCGTACGCCATGCTGCTGTCCATCCTGGAAAGTAAAGGGAAGACTGCCAGAGCCACGCCTCCTTTTATAGGAGCCCCCTGCACTATGGAAACACTGCTGGGACAAACAGTGGCAGAAACAGAAGATGACAGCAGATAATGACCACAAGGCCCATCCAGTCTGCCCATTTCTTTTTCTACCTTATGAATGTGCCATCGGCCTTGGCTCTGTCAGTGGTCTATCTATTCATACTCATCTGTATTGCTCCCGTATGCCTATCCCATGCCTGTCTGAAGCCCTGCACTGTATTCATATCCACCACTTCCTGAGGTAGGCTGTTCCATGCATCCACCACCGTTTCTGCGAAAAAGAACTATCTCACATTATCCCTTAATCGGCCTCCCCTCTAATCTCATGCTGTGTCCTCTTGTCCTGCTACTTTTGTTATATTGAAACATGTTAGACTCTTTCACCTTGTTAATGCCCTTAAGGTGTTTGAATGTTTTGATCATATCACCTCTCTCCCTCCTTTGCTCTAGGGTATACATATTGAGCTCTGTTAATCTGTCCTCATATGTTTTCTGATGCAGTCCCTGCACCATTTTGGTTGCCTTTCTCTGGACTGCCTCAATTTGGCTAATGTCCTTGTGAAGGTGCGGCCTCAAGTACTGCACACAGTACTCCAGATGGGGCCTAACCAGTGTCTTGTAAAGAGGGATTATTACCTTCCTCTTCTGACTTGTGATACCCCTACTAATACACTAACATCTCCCCAGCCTTACCTACTGCTTTAGTAGTCTGCTTGGATGATTCGGGTCCAGTAAGAACCACTACACTGAGGAAAACCACCACGTACCTTCTTAAAGATACATACCACTACGCTACGAAATCTCACTAAACTATGGAAAAACATGAGCACAATCCACTACACTACAGTTAAACATAGGACACAGTCTAAAGTGTCCTACCTAATTCATTATATAACATACAAGATGGCAAAGCATGGCATACTCATGAAATAATACCATCTTGGAGTCAAACAAGCTCATGAAGCCCACTCACTCTTCAGGCTCGTGGCAGTATGGCTTCCTCAACCCCTCAATGGTATTATTTCCTTGTATACCACACTTTGACATCATTTATTTGTGTGTGTGCGTGTTATGTTTACAAACATATAAATACACACACACACACATATACATATATATATATATACACACACACACAGAGAGAGAGAGAGGAGATTTTTCTAAAGAGGTTTTCTTCCTTGTTACTCACATCATGCACGTACATACCCTGATCCCAGGAATATACCCTGTTCTGGCTTGTGTCCTCTGACCCCCCTGACCCATAACCCACCAGTTACCCCCACAGCTTACCCTCTATGGCAGGGGCTCCGGATGGAGTGCTGTTCCGCCTACCAAAGACTGTCCACTATGTGGACTGGGACCCAGGGGAGTACTAGAGGCTCTGGCCATCATTTAGACAGATACGTTTTTTCTACTACTCAGTTCTGGCCCCTCCCACCTCCCCTGACGAGAGCGAAACCACCCAATGCCCTCGCATGCACACAACAGACCCTGCAGCAGTAGTAACAAGATTCCTGGCCCTCCTGATGATGCGGTGCCAGAGTTTGCCACCAACCTTCCCCAACTGAGGCGTGCTGCTGCTTGGCAGCTGCCCCCCACCTCGCCTGCCTCCTGCATGGCAGGGCAGCACTGCCATTGGCCAATCAGGGTGACCCTAAGACCCCGGATATTAAAGTATCTACTGTATTTTATTTATTGAGAGATTGGAATTACAAACCTTTGAATCAGAGACTCCTTTGCAAAGGCTCCACATCATGGAAGTACAAAACAAGAGAAATGGACAATACAACAAAAGGTATTACAAGTGAATCCGAAGTAAAACAACCCAGAGTCAAGTATGGTACAAAGGTAACGAGCAATACATTGAGAAGATTTTAGGTGGAGAACCTGTGCTGGCAGTACTGTCAATGAGCAGGAATGAAGTACCTTAACTGCAAAGACTAAAGTTCATTGACAAGATTGAACAGATATTTTTTTAATTAGTGCTGTTTCTCCCTTGGTTCTAAGCAACTCTCCAAATGCCACCACCCCAGCCCCATCTCTCCCAAGTTTCCTGCTGGACTTACCTTCATGCACAGAGCAGCGTGGCATGGGTGCTCTTCAGGGTGCAGGGCCTCTGGTGGCGGCAGTCAGTGGCCTCTCAGGGATGTTTTCCCATTTTATCCCCGAGAAGTGTGGGTGTAATGCCTGCCCAGACATCCCCACATACACGTCTGTCGTGGAATGTCGTCCAGGTGCCACTCTCCACTTTGTTTGATGGTCCCTTGGTTGCCTTATACCCCAGCCAATGCCACGAGCCAGGCTAACACCAGGCACTGAAATCTTACCTCCCAGGAAGAGGAGAACAGACCTCTGGATGCTCTATCATCTCCGCCCCAACCAACCCCCAGCAACCTGAGCCCATCACACTGAACCAGGTTGCCAGTATGGCTGAATAGAGATATTTGGTCTGGTGTCCTCCAACAGTACAGTGCGGACCTGCTCTGATGCTCTGAGGTGGAAAATTCAGGGTATCATCAGGAGGCACTTCTTCTCCCAAGGGGTAATTCTATGCACCTGCCTACCAGCGTAGACAGTGGATATGAAGAGAGTACAGGCCTGCATAGTAATCCTGGACAAATTTCTGCATATCTCTGAACTCACTGGATACCTCATGATAATAAGCGAGGAGGGACCTCTTTAGAAAGTCCATGTTTATACAGTGTACTTATTTACCCTGCTTATAGGCGAAGAGCAGATAGGATGAACCTAGAGTCCTTCAACCTCAAATTACTGTTACTAAATCAAAATATCAGTCTTCATAATTGTCTCTAATTGGCACCCCAGTAGGCAGGCTCACAGGAGAGGATGAGGACTGAGGCCGCGAACTTGTTTCCCATGCACCACAGGTGGACCCTACGTGATAGGACTAAGGCATGCTGAAGGGCATTGTCAGGAAGCTTGTACAATACTGACTGCCAGCACTGAACCTGTCAAGCAGACAAACAGAACCAGTTTCCAGTGATGTCTTTCCAGATCTTTTCATGAGTGGGTCAGATCTGATGCATCAAGGTGTGTGGCAGGCAGCAACCTTTCTTGCATGAGTGCTTACATCCACGCACTGCATTTTACAAAGGAGAGGGATTTCAATTCACAAGAAACTAGAAATTCACTGTGTGTGTGTGTGTGTGTGTGTGTGTGTGTGTGTTGGGGGGGGGATTGTTCCCAATTTCAGAAAGAAACTTTTCTTTTGCTCCCTCTGCTCAGGCCTGCCCCAGCCTCATCACCCGCTGTCTCTTGGCTTGTTTCCTATCCCTCCATAGCTTACCCCTTATAGTGTGGCCACTGGGTTCCAACCTCCTTTGGATGTCATGCTCAGTTGGAGTAGGGTGCCCAGTAAGCAGCGTGGAGCTATAGAGGTCTCCCTGCTGTGGCCAGGGTGCCAGTCTCACTTTCCTTGTCCTTAATCCCCATGGATGCCTTGTGGGCGAGCACGACAATGGTGTACGTACACAAGTGCTCATCCTGCCATCAGGATGTGTCCACCCTTGCACTGCCACCTCTGCTACCCCCCCCCCAAGGAGGACAGCCTACAGTAGGATGCTCAATCCTCCTTTCCCTGCGGACCTGGCTAATTTCTGAACTGAGGGGTGAGCAATTAGCTGTGACTGACGAGGAAAAGGAACTGGGGTGCTCATTACGGGAGCAGTGAACAACTCAACACAATGCAGAAAGGCAGCAGCAAAGGCCAATAGGATGCTGGGTTGTATTGCTAGGGGTATATCCTCAAGGAGGGGGTAGGTGATTGGCCATTGTATAGATCACTGGTGAGGCCACACCTCGAGTGCTGCATGAAGTACTGGTGCCTGTACCTGAAGAGGGACATTAAGTTACTGGAGAGGGTGCAGCGCAGGGCGACAAAGATGATCAATGGTCTGGGGGACTTACCGTACGAGAGTAGGCTGAGGGAACTGAACATGTACTCACTGGAAGAGAGGAGGGAGAAGGGAGATATATTTGAAACCTTCAAGTACATGACAGGAATAAACAAGTCTTATATGGAGGGGCTTTTCAAACTAAGGAAGGGGAGGGACACCAGAGGCCATGATATGAGACTGGAGGGGGGAAGGTTCAGGAGGGAGATGAGAAGACACTTTTTTACGGACAGCGTGGTGGCTGGTGGAACGCGTTACCAGCAGGGATGGTAGCCAGTAGAACAGTGAGTGGCTTCAAAAGGGGATGGGACAGGGCAAAGGAGGGTCGGGGTGGGCTGCTGCAGAATAAGGGCTGCTAGCTGCACAATCCAGTGGACTTGGTAGACCGAAATGCCTTTTTCTGCTGGCAATTTTCATGTTTGTATGAAACAGGGTCGCTGGAGATGCAAGTGGTAACCCTACTGCTCTGCCAATGGGCTGGCTGAAAGTAAACTTTTTTTTTATTATAAACCTCACAGAATGCTGAGCGCAGAACCTCTCATTCTGTTTGGTTCAGTAGAACTCCTTGTACAGTACCACAAGTAGTAACAATCTCAGTATTGGTTCTTTATAAGAAGAATAACGACTGATAAGATGTTCATACCCTTGACTTCATCTTGGGCACTAGCTCGCCTGAACAGGTCCTTATTCTACTAATAAGGACCGCTATGTCAGTCTGTATTGATTGTTATTCTGTGCTCCCCCCTGTTTTTGCAAGCTGATCCCCCATCTCAACGATCAGAGTTGCTGGGAAAATGGCTGCCTTCACAGACAATGCAACTCCTAGGCTGGCCAACAGGGGGTGTATGAATGCCAAGTGGCCTCTCCTCCCCGCCCCCAGACAGATGCCAAGTGCCTCATCTCCACAACGGGCCTCGACCCCCAGCTAATCCAAGTATATTTCCAGTAATCACAAGCAGACCCCTATCTCCCAAGTTCAAGAACTGAACCACGCAAGCTGGCATTTTTAATTTTTATTTATTTATTTATTTAGTTTTTGTTGACCGGGTAGGTGCACTAGACAAATCCTGCCTATTTTCAGGCACAACCCTGGGGATGCACGTGTGTTGTTGTGGGATCTACCCATGTGTTGCGTGGTATGGCACAATGTGCACCTGAGTGCTGTAAACCACACAAGAAGTGGGTAAATCCAACAACACCTACCCAGGAGTGCATTATTGCGAGTATGAAATGGACCCCCCAAAAAAAGCTTCTAATGAGATTTAAACTAACAGCTGGGTCTTTACCCCATGTATGCGTTTTGATACTTACTCACGGGTAAAGATCCAGACTGACCAATCAGATAGCAGGACTTTTCTTGTCCATTTTATCACAACAGTCATAGCACTGGGTTTTTCACTCTAGAGACCAGATCTGGGGACAGTGATCCGGTGTTCCAGGTAAAGCAGCTGCGTACGACAGCAGTGAAAATACTGACCTATACATTTGTATTATACTTTAGACTGACCCATATCTCCTGACTTTGTACGACACCAATCAGAATCTATCACTTTTTTACATTAAAAATAATAAAAAGGAACACTACTTTTTACATGGCTTGGAACAGGTTTTTATCAGCATTCTCAGCTGTTTTGGTACACCCGTTGTCCCATAGGGTTAGGGAGCTGTGTCTGCTGCATGCTAGTTCATTATAGTCACAAGAAAAGGGATCTTAAAGAACGGGTATTGAAAAACTACAGAGAATACTGATGAAAACCTACTCTGAGCCATGTTAAAAGGAGTGTTCCTTTTATTATTTCAACTGTAAAAAAAAAGCAGTAAAGCCAACTCAAAATGTGGGGAAAATGGTATCATACAAGTCAGGAGACAAGGGGCGATCTAAAATAGAATAAAAAGTATAGGTCAAAACTGGCACTGTTATCATGCACTGCTTTAAAGAGCTAGCGCACTGCCTAAAACTAATATTTAAGCAATAAGGCAGTGACAGGGTTTGGGTTACTGTTGGATTTACCCACGCCTTGTGTGGTGTGTCGAGGTGCAGCGAGTGACTTAACCACACAAGAGTGGAGTAAATCCTCAATAACCCACAACCTGGAGTGCCTTATCTGTACTGTACAATGGACCCATGTGCAAAATAAATTTAAAATGTGTTTAAGTATGCTTTTATAATTGCCATTTCTCAGCCGTGGGTTATTGCAGGATATACCACGGTCATGTGATGTGTTTTGACCAATGAGGTTACAGGATTTTCATATGCCATTGTATAATAGTTTTTAAAAGCAGTCAACCATTACTTTTTATATCTGAGGTCATTTTTTATTTTTGGTTCAGTTAATTAGAAGATTGTTAATCTAGTGTTAGTAGGTGTAACGTGCGGAACATCACTCTGCCTGGCAGATGACATATCTATATGTATTCCCACTGACTATATCATCAGCACTGTGATCTCACTGCTGTTTAGGAACAGCGACTCAGTAGCTGCAATGTCAGTCACCTGTGATGTCATAGTCGGTGAGATCACAATGCTGATGATGTGGTGGGGGGCTAGAGACAGATATGTCAGCTGCCAGACAGAATGCCATTCCACATATTCAGCACAATATTATCACGTAGAAAGCTTTCTAATGAGCAAAAGGAAAAGAGAAACTTCAGAAATAAAAAGTTACAGCTGACTACTTAAAATGTGTATAATTTTCCTGTCCTGTAATTTTCCTTTTGATTCCACTAGCTCTTTAATATCTATAGTTACATAGAAACTATATCATTAAACTAGATAACTAGATAATTATAAAGAACACGTACAGTAGGCAGAAGCTTATTGGTCAGAAATCACTTCATCAAGGACTGAAAATCTGAAATGGATTACTGTCCATTGTAACTCACTGCAATCCTTTTTCATTCTTTTAAAAAATTCCTTAAACTCTCATTGGATGAACAGGCAACTTGTATGAGACGAACTGTACTGAATTGTTAATGTTTTTTATAACAGTGTATCTTGCACTTTTTTGTGTGTTGTCTATGTAAATGGACATAATCTGCCCATAGACTTTCTTGATAATAAATAAATGAAATGAAAATGTGTTATAAAAAAAAGTGAGGGCACGCCAAATACAGAAAATACATGGAATGGGGACTGCACTGGGTCTCAGTACTGTGTTTCTTTCAAAGGGTTCCTTAAGATACCCAAAGCCCTTTATAGACACCATAACTCATGGGCATAAGAAGGGCAACAGAGAGAATCTGCGACAGATTTAAAGGACTAGCATCCCCCCCAAATGGAAAGGATTGTTAAGCAGCCTTTGGCACTGACAGCAGGCATGTTTAGGATATGTGACCTCCCTGTAACGTTTCCATTGTCACCCTCTCTACCCTTCACATGGCCCCAGAGTAGCTCGCTCTGTCCGATTAGTCTCAGCAGACTCCCTGCTCCCTGCTCTATAGCAGAATGCCAACTTCCATATTTAAAAAAAAAATACATCCCACTCTATCAACAACAAAAATCAGCCTAATACATCTGAGGGACCTGAGCCTACGAATGAGTTACGAAGAGGGCCTTTATGCCCCAAAGGTGGATATTAGCACATTTCTGTAGCTCACCAAAGCAGTCCACAAGTATTCATTTTTTTTACTGTGTGACAGTGTATAATGTTACCTTATGTAAATGTAAAACACACTACTCCTTTAGGCTGTGGCTGCCACCATCTGCTTTGGAGGCAGTATAGCGCAGTGGTCTAAGCCTCTGAGCTGCAAATCTGGTGACATCCAGCAGACCAGACCTGGGTTTGAATCCCACAGCTTCCACTTACATACTGTGTGATCCTGAGCAAGTCACTTAACCTCCTTGTGCTCCCAGGTCGCTCCTGTAAAAAAGCTTTCAGCTTAGTGTGCTATACCTGGTTAAACAACCAAATAGGGTGACCTCTATACTCGTTGGGAAACAATTACTCTCCCTTCTCTCTCATATTCCCACTTTCTATAGCAAGGGCCAACAACCACTCACTCATACACAGGTTTTCAGTTCTTCATCCCCGCCCTTCCCTCCTCCTCACCAAGGCTGTCCTCTTGTTACCTGTAGGCCTGCGTTCCTGGGTTCGCAATCATGATGGATTCCAGGTGGAAGCGCCCGTCTCCTAGATATCTGCAAAGAGAAAATGAGTGTGTGAAAGCAGATGTAACTTTAATGCTGAACAGTGCCTCTGATTCAACAAACAAATAAATTAATTTTTGGGCAGGGGGTCGCAGCTACGGAGTTTAAACTAAAACAATGTCCCCTGTACTTGTGTTATGTGCAAGCAACACACGTCACTAGAAGATTGGCTCTTGTTACTCTCAAGGTGCTCTTGGAGTTCAGTGCAAGAAATGAGGATGACATTAACTCTCTAGGCTCTGAGTACTTCCTGCGTTGGGTGTAGTGTGGGGCTGCTACAAACTGGAGACATCAAACCAGAAAGGGAATCTTTTTGGGTGGCATTGCTCCTAGTCTGTTGTCCTGCTCTCCATGTTACTGCTGTCGATGAAATGTCCCCTCAAATTGCTGAGGTGGAGAAATGTCCATTCTTGATCTTACTGGCCCTGACACATTCCTCTCCTTTTTTTTTGTTTGTTAATAAAAATTTTTATAGAACTTTATAGCGGTCTGCAGAAAATACAACTATTAGCACAGTACATGTAATTAACAGATGGGTTACTGAACAGTACACAGAAAGTTCCCGAATGTAAAGGCAGACAACCCGAGATTAAAAAAGACAAGTTACGTACTTACCGTAACAGTAGATCTTCAAAATAATCGCTTTCATCAGGCCACACCTCTGGAAGTATACCTGCCAGGCACTAGGACCACATGTAAACTTTTTGTAAGGAGTCCACTAGGGACTGCCCTCAACAACGTCCTACGTTGGCACGTCCCATATAAATGTGGGCGGCTCCTTCCCTTCAATCAATCAAAAAACATCAATCAAAAATTTATTTCTAAAAAGCACAATTCAAGGATATGAAAGCGCTTGTACAAACAAGATAAAAATAGACATCAACCCACAAATAAGTTAAAATATTAAGATCATGCTCAGAGGACCTCCCTCTAAGGAACTATGAGAGAGCTTATGGTTCCACCTACCAGGCGAAGCTGGAAACAGAAAGTAGATTGTCCTGAAGAAAGAGATAGGAGTTACAGAGCTCTATATCCTGGGGGATGGAGGGCATGGCCTGATGAAAGAGATTCTCTCGAGGATCTACTGTTAAAGTAAGCACATAACTGTTCTGTCTTCTTCAAGGATCACTCTTTCATCAGGCCACACCTATGGAATGAGTACCAAGCAGTACTGAGAATAAAACCGTCTGGGTGGCTGGAGCCTACAGACCTAAGAAAGGAATCCCTGAAGTACAGCTAGGCCAAAACCTACCCTTTTTCGAGAGGCAGTGTCCAAACTGCAGTGTTTAGCGAAAGTGTGGATAGTACTCCAGGTGGCAGCTGCACAAATTTCTATAGTGGACACATTCTTAAAACAGGCAACAAAAGCGGCCATGCCTCTCATGGAATAACCACGAACAAAGCCACCAGGAATAAGTGGTAGGGAGTCAGGCAGTTCTAGGAACGCCACCAAGTTTCTTTTGTTGATGTCCTGCTCTTCAGATTCAAACCTCATGGCAGACTGGAGTTGCTGCATTGTGGAAATGAATGAGGGGCCTTCAGGAGGGGACCTCGGGGTATACGTTATGGAGTCCTCACTCCCTGTGGAGATGGACCTCTCATAAGAGCTCTCCACATACTCTTCCTCTTCCTCCTCTTGCATAATGAGATCAGTGTTATATTCCTGATCCTTGTCAACGGTTTCTGTAGGCCTCAAAGGGGGAGCAGAAGAGACCGTCAACACCCTGGAAAGCAAATGGCACGTCAATCTGACAAACATTGGTGTGCCCCATCGACACCGCTCCTGTCGCAGGAGGAGGAGGAGGTAGCAGGTGTTGCAACATGTCCGTAAAGGATAAAAGCACAGCTTAGAAGTCAGCACTTGCTTGAACTGCAGGTGCGCTTTGTGAGGACGATGGGGGAGAGACCATCCCTGACATTGACGGTACCTTACCAATCATGATAAGTCTGGTGGTGCTCATAGCCTGTCCCAGCCTGGAGGGTCAACAGTCTGGATGGCTGGTGGCATTGCCACTGGGGCGGTCGACGGTGCAGAAATGGTCACGCTGGGATGAAGGGGTGACCTAGAGCATACTGGAGAGGTTTTCTCTTTGCTTCTCTCCCTCTCCCAATGCCTGTGCTTATGTTGTCTGGAAGTTTTCTCCTGGGACTTGTATGAATGAGAGCCCGAGCAGGCCAGCAACGTGGTAGAGCTTTTTTCCTGGAGCTCTTTCTCCATCTTAGCTACCTGCTGTTTCAAAAGGCGAATCTCCAAGGCATTTTTCCTGCATTGCTGGGTAGCAGTGTTGAACATAAGAGAAATCTGACAGGCCTTGCCATTATTGGCTGCACCAAGGCAGCACACGCGGACATTGTGCAAGTCGCCAGAGTAAATCTTTTCATCACATTTGCAGTATCTAAAGAGCTTAGCAGGTTCTTTAGAAGACATACACAACATTGAGCATCACTGCTGAAAAGTGATAATGAACTAGGGAGACAAATACACTGATTACACTGAATAGTGTAACCCCTTACACTCTCCCACGTTCTGTGTGTGGAGTAACAGCTATACCAACCCTCCTCTTAAGATCTCCCTGGTCTGGGATATGACCAAGTTCGACGTAAACAGGTTCCTATCATCCATTAACTCTACAGATTGGGGCCCCATTGATACACTTCCTGATATAAACTTAGCCCTGGACTTTCTAATCTACACTCTCACCAAAATAATCAACCAGCACGCCCCTCAGAAGAAATGCAGATCTAAGGGTGTTAAAGCCCCGTGGCTCTCCAGGGATATCAGATCTCTCATGGCCCTCCGGGACAAAGCATGGAAAACGTATAAATGTACAAGCACAGTGGACTCCAATCAGACTGGCTTATCTACCAACAGCTCAGGAATCAGTGTAAAAACTCTGTACCAAAAGCTAAGAGATACCATCTCAAATCTCTACAAACAGAGCATCTAAATCACTCAAAGGAATTCCTTAGACAAGTTAACACCTTAGTAAAAGGAAAGACTGCAGAAAACCCAAGCTCTGTTTCTGTCAGTGGCACCACCCTTGATGACCCACTATCCATAGCTACTGGATTTAACAATTTCTTCACTGACCTCCAAAAATACACCTCTATCTTTCATAAGGCTAACTCTCTTCCTACAACTCCCTTGCCCAATCTAGGGGTCGTCCTGAATTCCACTTGAAGCTAGCCACGCTCAAAGAGGTGCAGCAACTTCTATCTAATCTAAAACCTGAGGACTCCCCTGGATATGACTCGTTGGAACCAACATTTCTTAAGCTGGGTGCCTCTGCCCTAGCTCGCCCCATCCGCAACTCGTTCAACAGGTCCTTCCTCTCTAATGCTGTGCCAGATAAGTGGAAGGTGGCAATAGTAGCCCCAGTCCACAAAGGAGGACCAAACTCCATCATAGAAAACTTTCGACCTAGATCCTTACTTTCTCACCTGGCAAAAATCCAAGAGCGTATAGTCCATAATCATCTCCAAGACTACCTTGACTCCCACAAGCTGCTATCACCCTGCCAACATGGCTTTAGAAAGAAGCACAGTACCCTCACTGCACTCATAAAAGTAACATCTGACATCTTCCACGCTATGGATAGGGGCCAGGCCACTGGGGCCATATTTGTGGATCTCACAAAGGCATTTGGCCTTGTGAACCATGGGCTGCTGCTCCACCAGCTACATCTACTTGGCCTGGACTACAATGCATTGCATTGGATGAAGAGCTATCTGTCTGAGCGATCCCAGAAAGTTAAGTTGGATGGCTCCTAGTCGGAACAGAAACCAGTTTCCCATGGTGTCCCGCAAGGCTCAATTCTGGGCTCCATATTATTTTCGCTCTTTATCAATGACCTCCCCAACTTCTGCGAGAGTGCCACAGTTCATCTATATGCAGACGATGCCATCATCTACCACTCCTCTCCAGACATTGACCAAATCAATCAGAACCTTGCCTCCGACTTTGCCTCCCTGGAAGCATGGTTCCAATGGAATCACCTTGTTCTCAACTCAAAGAAAACAAAATGCTTGGTCTTCGCCCATCGGCATGCAAAAAAGCCTAACCCACCTACCATTAGTATTTATACTAACAAGGGTGACCCGCTAGAAGTAGTTCACTCCTTCAAATACCTGGGTGTCACCTTGGACCCTGCCCTATCATTTAACTCCCATGTCTCTAGCACTGTCAAACATCTCAATCAGAAACTTAAGACTCCTATATCGTATGCGTCCGCACCTCACTCTTGCCAAAAAATTGTTTCTGCATCCCTTCTTCCCATACTATCTTATACTGCGCCCCTCCTCCTCTACACTAACTCTTCCTCCATGTCCGTCCTCTCTCAAGCATACCACAGGGTAGGTCGTTTTGTTGTGGGGGCACCTATCCGTTCTTACCACTGTGATGTTCTCGCCTCGCTGGGGTGGCCTTCGTACAGGGCAAAACTGAGGTACTCCACCCTGAGCCTCATGTTCAAGCTTGTTCACAAATTCACTCCTCCCTGCCTCAGGGAACTTATTCACCTCAAACCAGCACCACACACACTCCGCTCTACCTCTCTCCCCCCCTTCTCATTGTCCCCAAAATGTATCTTGCCGTACCCAGATGCTCCTTTTCTTATGCCGCCATAACTGACCGGCACTCCCTCCATCCCTCCATTCTATCCTGCTCCTCCCTCTCACAATTTCAGTCCCAACTGTCTGCCTTTCTCTCCTCCTCTGCCACCTGTTCCTGCTTTTACTGAAGGGTGCCTACCCAGAAACTCCCCCACCTTACCTACGGCTGCTTCCTCCTGCCTTACTCTTCTCCCGCTCCACTACTACTGCACCTAGCATAATGGGAGACTAATATGTGTAGAAGTCTGGTCCCAGCTAATTCCTATGTATATTATTAGTATGCTTACTATGAAGTATTGTACTATAACTGCCTGTATGTAGCCATCAGGCATTCAGTTTCATGCACTACTTGTCAAATCTGTTGTCAATTGCTTGTGTACTTGCAAACATTGTGTCTTGACCTGTACTCTGCCTAATGCCACCCATGTACCATGAGAACTGAATTGTTTGTTGCACTTATACCTTCGAGGTTGATTCTCGACCCCGGGTCGACCCTGAAAAAGGGACTATAATTGTCTCAGTGGACTCACCCGGTTACCAAAACTCAAATAAATAAATAGTGGTCAACTGTAGTGGCGGCATCTCCCTGCAGGGTCTGGTGAGTATGGTCGACAGCGGGAAAAGAACTGAGGCGGGAAGGAGCCACCCATGTTTATATGGGAAGCGCCAACATAGGATGTCATCGTGGGAGGCCCCTAGCAGACTACTTGCAAAAAGTTTTGTGTTGTCCTAGTGCCTGGTGGCTATAGTTCCAGAGATGTGGCCTGATGAAACTGATATCCTCGAAGAAGATTATGTGTTCCTATTTGAAGAGGCCTCCTCTCTTGGGTACAGCTTGAGGGGAGGGATTACAATGCCTGCTAACATAATTCTTAGTAAATTTAACTTACAGACAGCCCCTTAAAGGTTTCCCATGAGGAAGGTGGATGAGATGAGTCCCAGGTGGGGAGGGGGATCATCAAGTTTTAGTTACCGGGGGGAAGGGATTCCCAATGTGATAGGTATGTCAGGATAGGGTGAATAGAGATATAGTAATGAGGAGGAGTCACAAGCCCAGTTGGTGTACTGTATGACCCTCTATATCTGAGGGACCAGTGTTGGGTCTTTTGCTATAGCATACAGAAGTCAACTATTCCATCATGAAGGTGGCTTTCCAAGTGGCCATTCAAGGAGATGGTGAGTTTTTCCATCTGATAGATTTGGTTTAGTAGTTGACACCAAGCAGGGATGTTTGGCACCTGAGGTATCAGCCAAAGTCTGGTTACAACCTCCCTGGCCACTGTAATTAAGATGCCAAGAAGGTATCTGGAGTTCTAGTCTCTAAACTCCTGTGGGTACCGTGGGGAGCAGGAAAACTTCCACCGTCAACTGAAATGGCCTGTCATGGAGCTCTGACAGCACAAGGTCCAGGTCTCTGCAAAAAGAGGTCACTACCAGGCATGTCCACATCACATGTGTGTGGGTCACTCGAGGCTCCCCAAAGTGCCTCCAGCAGGAGGGAGAATGAGAGACCAAATAGTGCACAGAAATGATCAAGGCCCAGAAATGCTAATGAACTGTTTCCAGCTGTATTCCTTGCAGTGATGGGAACTGATCACCTTGGACAAGGCTATATATGCTCCTTGCCAGGTCTCCAGCGGGCTAGGTGTACCTAGTTCCTCCTCTCACCAGTGGGCTGTTCCTAAGGAGGTTTCCCCAGATGCATCCAGCAGTGCGTTGTAAATCCAGGACATCCGAGGAGGGGATTTTCCTGTTTTAAACAACATCAGGAAGGAGCGGATGATAGCTGGATGGGAGGCAAGAGTTCGGCCCCCTACTGGTAATGAATGTATACAGTGATGGACTTGAAGGAACTGAAAAAACTCCTGCTGTTGGAGGTCAGATGTAGTTTGTACCTCAGCTAAAACAGAGAGTACCAGAGCTGAAAGAACAGTGAGACACATGGGGGAGAGTATCTTGCCCAGGTGAAGTACCCTGGGTCCATGCAAGTGAGAGGGACATTTTCTAGTAAGGCTATTTGTTGTGAGTGCTGCTCAGTAACAAAGTCAGAAATGACCCATCCTCTAAAAACACACACACATATATATATATATATATATATATATAATCTGCAAGAGACAGACAGACACACACACACCATTCGCCAGACACACACACACATATATATAATCCGCCAGACACACACACACATATATATATCATCCTCCAAAAAGACACACACACACATATATATCATCCGCCAGAAGGACACACACCCCCTACCAGAGAGGCACACTCACACACATATATATCATCAACCAGATACACACACACACACACACGTCATCTGCCAGAGAGAGAGAGACACACACACACACATATCATCCTCCAAAGAGAGAGACACACACACACACACACACACACACACATATCATCCGCCAGAGAGAGAGACACACACACACCCCCCACCAGAGAGACACACTCACACACATATATATCATCCGCCAGATACACACACACACACATACACATATAACATCTGCCAGAGAGAGAGAGAGAGACACACACACACACACACATATAATATCATCCCCGAAAGAGAGAGAGAGAGAGACGCGCACACACACACACACACAGATCCTTAGGTACACACAAACTTATACACCCACTTACACATGCACACACACACTTATTTCGGCACATGAACAACGATGTATGCATTGCTGCACTTACGAAAGTTACATTCTACCTGCTCTCAGCTCCGAGGGCTCACTCTTCTATGGCACTGTCAATCATCTGAGCACCAACCAGATGGGAGAACCCTGAGGCCACCAGCACAACAGTTTTATCTAGTACATGTTGTTTTGTGTTTAAATAAATGAGACAGGCAGATTCTAATGGGACCAGACTGTATTTCCTCTCAAAACACAGAACTAGCCCCAGGAGCTGCCTACCTCCTCTCCCAAAGCCTTCACTCATTTTCCTGCAGTTGCAATTACAATGTACTACACTCCCTTGAACTGTGCTAACAGTCGCACTTCTGGTACTGAATCATGGTGGAGTCTCAAAACGCAAGGTCCAACTCATCGCCCTGATTTTTTTTATTATTTCTTTTTGCGTTCCATCACTGCGGCTGATCCCTCTCTCCAGACATCCAAATGCACCCCAAGGTGCCATGAGGACTGGGAGGTAGCTCTCATAGGTGCCCCGCTTCAGTACCTACCTCTAGAGACCCGGTTGACCCCCGGGTGGGGCGGAAGAGTCCCCCACTCCTCTGAATCCTGAAGAAAGCGTGCAACTGAAGCTCCTCCTTGGTTCCTTCATGGTCGCCTCTGGTGCGGGAGGTCTTCGCCTGGATTGGTCGTGGTAATTTTTCCTTTTTCTGGTCCACCCCATCAGTGCTCAGGGAGGACCAATGAGATGGAGGCACACTGAGATGTTCCTCTGCTCCGGTCCTCGGCTGACGTCGGCTTCTCCCTATGTGTCTGCCTTCCCCTGCCACACCAACACCGCCCATGGTCACCCAAGTGGTGGCGGTATAGTGGCGGGGCGACCATCCCACCCCTCCCGGAGGACAGCAGCCGTCGGGCGTGCAATCCTTCTCCCCAGGCCGACTTCTGTGACCTCGGTCTGTCACCAACCTGGCCAACAGCGCAGAGTGGCGTATAGCTTCTCAACCTCAGCGCCACCGGCCGGTACTTCTATCTTTGATTTTTTTTTTAAATTGTACCTTTCCATTCTGATCCTGCTCCCCATCATCCTCAGGCAACCAGCTATCCCCTTTGCCCCTAAATGCAGCCCCCACATTTCAACCCCCAGAGGCAGGGTTGGATTGGGGCAGGTTTCCCGTCACCGGAGCACCCTTAGTATTGTGTAGTGAGCAGCGCAGAGCCTGAGTCTACTCAGCATCATGCTTCAGGCCACAGAACCCCCGGATCAGGGCAGGAACTCGTGTCATGGGTGTTGCAAGCAGTATCTTTACTGCTGGGCTCATGGGCTGGCCCACTCATCTTCAAACTCTGCCCATGTCTATTCTATCCTGATGGTGTGTCAGCAGTGTGCTACATAAAGTTATTTATTTATAATAAATATTTCAAACAGCTGGTCAGTGCATCCTGACAAGTTCAAAATCTCAAACTTACAGTACCTGATACACCAGGCAAACAAAAATAACAGACCCAGTACAGTTAAACGTAACATTAGCAACACAAACACATAGGGTTTTTTAGAGAATGTCTGGCGGTGGCAAAACTCACCCAGACCTTCACAGAAGCTGTAAATGAGGGAAAAGCAGGTTAGCCAATTTAAACTCCTGAACTACAGGCATAGTTGATTTTAGGGGGCTGCCTGTAAACAAACAGCCCCTACCTGCTGGAGTTACTCAAATAGGAGAAAAAAAAAAGGCAGTAAAAGCTGCGAAGTTCAAAAGTCAGATGAGGAGTTCCTCCAAAGCGCTGCTGCTGCTCCTAACATACTGGTACAGAACACTGCCTGTACTCAGTCATTTGGGACACCCACAATCCCAGCATTCCATGCTGCTACGCTCAGCTGTTAAAGAGCTCCTGACTCAGTTGAGGCAACTTTGAAAAAATGAAACATTCGGGCATAAATGTAGCCTGCATTTCATATTTTATTCTGTAGTTCTCACCCTTATTTCCTTATTACTAAGGGCATTTGCATGAATACAGTATATCTGCCTTTTTAGCTCTAGCTGCCTGCCTACACCTGATAACATAATTCTGTTTATGGCATCAAACTGTGTTGCTGTGGAGAGAAGTAAGATGTCATAAACAGGGGATTGTGATGTCATGTGTAGAGAAGCAGCCAGAGTAGATCTGTTTATTATAGGGGGCAGGGATCTTGTTTTCAAGTAATTGTTTTCAGCAATAAAGAAAACGGGGAATTTATTACTGAAAATGTATGAGATAGTAAAGAAAATGGGATGGAGCTGAATATAAATCTAACTTTTTTCAATGTTTTCCTAATGCTGTCAGGGGCTCTTTAAATCTATAGCTGTACCATTACATTTTTTCAGGTTTTTGGGACCAGCTCTTTAACACAGATTACCATCATGAATATCCACTGATTCATCGATTTATTGATCTCTGATGGTACTGTTCCAGCTAAACACACCTCTGGACAAAAGACATCTCCTAGACCCAGTTTGGTCCCCATGTTTTCTTCAGTCATGTCCAACAGCGGTATCAGTGTTGGACAATGCAATCACATATGCTGACTGGTATGGCTTTATGCTTAATTCTCTCCACTTTAAAGGGGCACTGTCAACCTGCTTTGGTCTCAAAGTGTCCCTAGTTTAAAAAACACATTTTATGATTGCTAATGTTCTGTAAAGATTGCTGATGTAGCTGGTAGTTTGATTCTGACTCTTTTTTTCTCTAAAAAAGGGAAAAACAGACTGCCCACCATACTGGTGTTACCACACAAACATATGTTTGTTTACATTCCTTGATCAGCTCCAACTGCAGCTTTCATGGACTTGGGAACATTCACAACACAGTTTAGTCCCCATGTAATGCAATGAGAGTTTAGGAGGCTACTACCTCATGAGTGACTGCACTGTTTGGGGGTGTTTCTAATGCTCATGAAGTATGCAGTAAGAACAGATCCATTACTGTAAACAAAACAAGGTTATTTATAAATATACATTAGCATGCATTTCAGTTTTACTAACAAGGAGACAGACAAAACAAACAGCAACATCAATGAATTTTAGAGAAGAAAAGCAATCATAAAATGTAGGCTTTTAACTAGAAATAATATGATGGAAAACAGGTTGACAGTGTCCCTTTAACAGAATATCAACAAGTTTAGACAACAAAAATGCTTTATTTCTTGACTGATGGGGGACATTGCATGACTTTCTAGGGAAAAAAAAACTTTAATACAGCAAAAACATATGTTTTTAAATACCTCCCTTTTGTTAACTAACTATTGCTATTAGTCTTGCTGCAAGGTTTGTAATATGCATTCTTTACTGTTAAATTATGGAAGTAACCTTACAGTTAGATGATTTGAATACAACCCTTGTCTTGTCTACATAACGCATGTCTTTTTGTTTTATGTATGCTTTTTAAATCATTTTCTTTTTTGTTTGTTTTTTAATCCCTGGTTAGTCTCCAGTCCCATCACCCTGGCATCTCCTAGGACTTACCTTCATCTCCAGAGTTCCCCCAGAGTCGGGGTCTGTGGGCGGTTGTCGTCATCCTGTTGATCAGGGTATTTCTGTCTTTCTGCTCCTTCCCCAGGACATCGGTGGCAAGGGTGCACAAGCACATGCATATGAGCGTGCGCAGCACCAGTATATGTCCTCTCTCCATATGAGCCACTCCCAAATGCACTGCCACCTGTGGTCACCCAGGTGGCAGCAGAGCAGTGGAGCTGGCTGCCCTTTCTCCCCCGACGAGGAGAGCATCCTTTGAGATGCTCAGTCCTCCTCCCCCCGAACCGGCCCGTGAAGACCCAAGCTTAGGTTGTGGGCATCATGAGTGGCAGTGCTACTGCGGATTCGATGGCTGCCTTTGTACAAAATTTTTTAATAAAAAACGTTTGCCACTGCCCGCCCCTCCATACTGCCAGGGAGTCAATGCCTTCACCTCCACAAATGGAATTTATTTTTATATAGTTTTCTATTGTGATATCCTGAATAGCCCAAGTGAGATGCAACACCTCGTTTGCACTGGGGTCCTGGGTTTAAGTGAAAGATAGGGGACCGCAGGTAACTGCACCAGACTGGTTAAGCTTGGGATGCTGCCCCCTGCTGGCTCAATTCAGTGTTCTAGAATGTGTTGCGGGAGCGCCACCTCTCTTTTTTTTTTTTCAAAAGCCCAAAAACAGTCTCCTAATAATTTTTCTAATTTAGATTTTATTGTTACCCTGAGGTTTCGTCAATAGGCTTCCTCAGGGGACTTAGCATCTACAACATTTAAAAAGAATAACACAAAATTATAAATTATTCATAACGTTTTGCAATCAATATTAATGTTTTCCTCCAAATAGGGTAACTCATCATACCTGTGAGTACTAGAAATTTCCATTAGGCATAATGTATCTTATAATTTTCTTATTAGTGTCCTAAAATAAATGAACAAACACTTTTTACATAAAAGTTACTTTCATCTTCATACATGTCCTCTACTATCTATATATTGGGCTATTCCATGGCATAATATCAATTATCTGCATTCAAGCAGGGTATCCCCCATAGATCAGCCCTTCCACCTTCCTACTACCATGTAATATAACATTTACTTAAATGCACTTAATAATACCCGTCACTCTGCATTTAATTTATACATATTAATCTTAAAAGAAAGTGATCATTATACTAATCTTACACCCTGAAAGCTCTACCCCCGATTAAACTTTTGCATAGTAAAAACATTTTTTACAGTGTTTACTTAATTTTATTTTTTTTTTTAAGTCCACGATCCCAAACATGGCGGATGCTGGGTTCTTATTTACTGATGGTGCCACACTGCTAGCTCTAATACAAAATGTACTGGAGCCAAGCGGGCACTGCACCATCAGATGAAATAGAACCCACCAGCGTCCGCCATGTTTGGGGATCGCAAACTTAAAAAAAATAAAATTAAGTACGTGAACACTGGAAAATAATGTTTTCTACCAAGAGAAAAGATTAGTCGGGGAGCTTTTCAGGATGGGAGGATTAGTATAATGACAGCTTTCCTTTAAAAAATTATTAGATCAGTAATTAATTTTACTGTACTACTTAAGTTTTGAGGTCGCTGCACCCCTTGCGTGCTAGCCTGGCAGCCGGCCTTACTGGAAACAGGAAGACACCCCCTCTTACCCTGCTTGAGAGGGTCGGGGCCTGACAGGCGTATACTCCATGGTAACAGTGACCCTGTTAGTTGAGCGCTCGCTTTGACTTCTTAAAATCCCACTGCTAAATATTAATAAAATGTATGGAAAACTCAGCCCCATAGAAGTCAATGGGGTGCGCACATGCAGCATTCATTTTGTGACATCACAAAACAGGGCTGCGTGTGCCTGCATGGGGCGTGATGGCAACATGAGGAAGTGGCTGCGAATTTTGCCGACATGCCCGAGATTAAAATTACAAGGGCTATATCTTTTTTACATGCCAGAAAAACATGGAATTCTGCAAAGAAATAAACTCAGGGCCAGGTGAGCTCAAATATATGTTTGGGGACCCTGTAACCAGGAAGCTGCTCTTTAATTGGTTACCATTTTTTCATAGAATTGATTACAATCTTGTAATTATGTGTAAAAAGTCTTTTTAGGGTTTTACTCCTGTTGGAGTTCAAAAACTCTTTAATCATGTCTCAAATAGATTGTTAGTTAGGAACATGGTATGTGAGAAACTTCAAGTACCATACTGTAGAACAAATTTAGGACAAAGGTCTTTTTCAATGAGAGCAACAAAGGACTGGAATTTGCTTCCATCAGGGATTTGTCGTTTGAGCACTTTAAATGCCTTTAAAAGTAATGCACTACAGATGTTCTTAAATAAGATTTCTTGTGATTGTAAATGATTGTTTTTATACTGTGTATTGTAATCTGTGTTTGATGTGGACACCTTTGAAAAAGGGCTAAATTAGCTCAAAGGTTTTCAGAAATAAATGAAATTGAATGAATGAATGCTCACTGCATAATAATATAGAATTCCTGGTGTCAAGCCCCCCTTGCCTAGACTAGGGGTGCACCACCTGCCAACTCCCTGTACTTGGGACGGCCAAGGGTTGCATGCATCCGCTGTGGTGACTGGCACAGCCCTCTCACCACCAATGTCGGCAGTTGTATGCAAGGACAGGGAGCACACATTCTGTCTACAGTATAGGAAGCATGCTTTTTATACGTAGACAGTACACACACTCCCTGTCACTGCACATGGCAGCTGGCCAAGGTGGTGAGAGGTGGGCTCTGCCGGTCATCAGAGTGGATAGTGGATCTATGCGGCGCCAGTGTCTAAGGTATGAGGGAGTTGGCATGGTGGTGCACCTGGTAGAGGTGGTGTGTGTGTGTGTGTGTGTGTGTGTGGGGGGGGTGCTAGACACCAGAGAATTCTATATTATTACTGCAGCGAGCAACTGGAGCATAGAGGGTGCCACTAGACACCAGGGACTTCTATATTATTACATCGACGAGTGATCGTAGAGTGGGGATTGACACTAGCCACCAGGGACATCTTGCTTATAACAGCAGTGGGCGACTGGAAGGTGGGGTGCCGGACACCAGGAACAACTTGCTTATAACAGCAGCGAGTGATCAGAATGTGGGGTGCCACTAGACACCACGGTATGTGTCACACTGTCAGGGTGGGCACTAGCAGTCTGCTGCACACCATGCAAATGGGCCCATAATGGGCATACAAATGGCCTCTTAGCACCTTGCATGCCCAATGGGCTCATTAGCATGGTGCCGACTGAATATCGCACATTATGACAGCACCACTCAACTTAGTGCTGTGCTGGCATGCCCCTATATTTAGTCGTATAGCGCCGCTGCACTGCCCAACTGAATACAGCACCCTTGGGGCAATGAGCAAGCACAGTGCAAACCTTTGTGCTCAGCTTTTTCCAATATTCCAATATCAGGCCCCTGATGTTTTATCAAAGTCTGAGATGTCGAGGGGGGAAGGGCTGTAAGGGAGGAAGTCTCAGTCTTAGGTTTCATTAAAGCTTGCAGCTGATCTCCGTGTCTTGCACTGGGAGGTCACTCACTTAGCCCCTGTGGGGTATAGGGATGGAATACTGGACACCTGTGGTGGTGCTGCTGTCCATATGACACCCCAGTACACTGTGGTGTGTCCGGCAACAGGCTGCAGGCGGAATCCATTTCAGTCACTGACAGTTTGTGCTTGTAATTTTAATCAAGTTCCCAGTCAGCTATTAGCATTTCAAGGCTTCGCAGACAAGCCTCCTAATGCGCTAAGGACTCTGGCAATGAATTCAGACACAAGACCGGAATAGAATTTGTCTCATCTGACGGACAACATTTGCAGCGAGTTAGCTAATTTGTCTCATAACATTAGCTCCGGAGACAGTTGCAAATCAGAAAGAAGAGATTCAGACGCATTCCTCACCACTGCTGTTTTGACCTCCATGAGCATACAAATGTGATAAAAAGGGAATATTTAGACACACACTGGTGCGGCTGTTTGGGCTGTGAATATATCAACAATTGAACTAGTTTGGTCAGCTTCCTGCATCTCACTTGTTAATTCTGTGATGTCAATAATGCAGCAGGTAGAAACATAGAAATTGTCAGCAGATAAGGACCGCCAGGCCCATTCAGTTTGCTCGAAAGTCCTACACTAGTTTGTGGCCAATGACCCTACCTGGTCAATGGCTTTTCACCCCTCCTTCTCACCTCTAAGGTACCCTTATGCCTGTCCCATGCATGTTTACAACCTTCCACTGTGCTCGCCCCCACCACCTCCTGTGGCAGTCTATTCCATATATCCACCACCCTCTCCGTGAAGAAAAACTTCCTCACATTTCCCCTCAGCCTGCCACCTTCCAGTTTCATATCATGTCCCATCGTTCTTGTACATCTCTTATAGTGCCCCTCCTCTATGTGTAGGCAGCCCACTGTGTAGGGTGGAAGCAGGACAACAGGGTGCCCTGCCCAGACAACTGAAGCCTCTGACTGCGCACAGCCTCTGGCTGGGAAGGCAAGCAAGGGGCTGTGTTCACAACTGGAGCCAATTCAACTCCATGACTGGTCAGCTGGACTGTGCAAATGAGCTGAGCACCTGGCCACCATAACACACCAGACATGATTACTTTCATTTTTCTCTCTTTATCAGATTGGCTAGGCTCCCTTTCAGCCTGTGCCCAGGCCTATGGTACCCCACCTACAGGAGCCTCTGAACCCCAATACTCACTGCCTTCCCACTCACATATGGTGCTGGACTTACAGCCTAGTCATTTTATTTTTAAATCATTTCTTTATGCCCCCCTGCTCCACTGGCCCCATCATCCCTCTGCTCTCACCCTGCCCATCACCCACCATCCCTGGGACTTACCTGGCTCTAACTCCCCCTTGGATTCCCCACCCCACTTCACCTCCAGCGACCACATCTAGATGAATCAGAGCCCAGACAGTGGTGTGGGGCCTGCAGCAAGGGGGGGGGGTGGATAATTTTATTTTCTTTTTCTGTGCCCCCGCCCACTTCCCTGACATCGGGCCTGTCCCATCAGACCTAACATGAATGAGTGTGCCCCAGCAATAAAAGCAAGCTCCACAACCCACCCTGAAGGGGTCACCAGTATGTTGGATCCTGACATCCACCCTCTCCAGCTGGGTGCGCAAGCAGTGCCACCCTGCCCATGCCCCGCAGCAATGCCACCCCACCCCATGCCCCACCCCGGCCCAGCTTCCTGGGCTTACTTTCAAACCCGGTCACAGCATGGGGTGCACACTACCCATTGGGCCACTGGTTGGCCCTAGCCTATTCATTTTTCATTGAAATGTTTCTCCCAGGTCCTGCTGGTCTTCCCAGGGATTTATCCTGATCAGTCAATACAAACAGTCACTAATACTTCATTAGAGACTACATCAATGTGAGCACACCAAACAATCCAATTTTTTCCGATATAGGTAAGTTCTACTGTAGAGATCTGAGGATCAATTCAGCGAGCAGTGTGTTTCTGTATCGAGCACAGTCACAGGATCACCTACTAAAATTTCACAGGCGGCTCTCTGACTGAAGATACAATTGTTAGAAACATTTTAAAATATTCTGAATATGGCAACTGCATCACACAAACAGCTGCACCAAACGTTACTAAACCTCTAGCAATGCACAGAGACCCTTTGGTAGTTAAGTTGCATTCAGTGTTGCTGATATTCACTTTAAAATGGTTTTAAGAAAGTTTTATTATGTGGATTAATGTTTTATCTGTGTGGGTTTCACATTTTAAATGAATGGAATCAACATGGGAACTGGTTACATACAGCAGACTCTGTATTGAAGCCTTTCATTCAATATGCAAATGTGAAGGGTTGTCAGACATTTGATGAGATATTTACTTACGGACACATTCCAGCATGTTAATATAAAAACGCAGCTGATTGATTGATTTATTGGTCTGTCAGCCAATTTAATGGGAATGTTCTCCACACAAGCATACCCCCCTGACAAAGAGGCAGTGAGCCTAAAAAGCACTGGGGGCGGTTATATGGTTATGGGTTTCACATAGTAAAGAGCTTTAAAATTGTGTGTGTGCTGCAGTTCTTTATTTTCTGCTATACCCTCTTCAGGCCTTAAAACACCAGTCTCCAAGATCCAGTGCCCTGGCCACTGGAATAACCCCTAAGTCTTTCCCTTCGAGACACGAGCTGTGAGAACAGAGCTGCCACCCTCCCCCCACCAACCCAACCATGAAGGCAGTCCACTGTCTGCACTAGACCCCAGTGTCTACAGGCACTAGGACCCAAGGGAACCAAGGGGCCCAGAGCATCACATAGATGGACATGGGATTTTCTTCCCTTTGGTTGCCTCCCACCTTCCCTGACATGAGCGCAGCCATCTGGTTGGCTGCACACCTGCACGGCATGTTTCTGTGCAGCAGCAAGCTCCCTGGCCCAGACGCAAGGGTTGCTGTAGTGCCAGAACACCCCAACTGAGGCACATTACCACACGTCAGCTGCCACAGTCTGACCTGCCTTCTGATGCAGGGTCTCGACTCTTCACCTGAACCTGGTGACACATGCCTGGTGGACTAGTGGGGCGACCAGCCTATTCATTTTTTAATGAAGTGAGCAGAAATGTTCTTTTTTCTGTTTGTACGATTAACTGCTCGACCTGTTACTGCCTGCAGTTTGCACAAGGGACATGCTTTTAATTAAACAAGGGCTCCGAAAAACAGCAAAAAAAAAATTACACTTGGCATCGGGAGAACTCAATTACAAAATATTACATCCTTGTCTGAATCTGGACTCATTAAGTTTCTTTATTATTAAGTACATCTAAATGGAAACTGGATCTTGGTACCTTAAAGTTCACTGACAGCTGAGGCTTATTCAGGAGCTGAAGTCAGAACACCCTGCCTGTAATATCACAGTCAGATTCTGTGGGAATGGATGTCATGCCTCAAGCAGGGAATTATGACTTCAGATCTTGTCTGCCCAGCTGGTCCCTGCCTAGTCTGTCTCTGCAGACCCTAACTGGAAGAGGAAGCGTAAGGGTCAAAAACAGGTTACTCACCTATAACAGGAGTTCTAGGAGTGGCATATATTGTTCATCCACACTTATTGGCATGTCTCTTTTCCCTTTAAGGACTGCCGGAGTGAGGTATAACTCACGGCTCTGCCCATGTAGATCTTAGCCCTAGAAGCCAGGTTTGTGCATCACGCAGTCGGGAGGTTAGGTCCGTGTGGACGAACAACATATACCACTCTTAGAACAACTGTTACAGGTGAGTAACCTGTTTTTCTAGGAGCGTGGATATGTTGTTTATCCACACTTATTGGCAGACTCCTAGCAGTTCTCCGGGAGGAGAGAGGTTGGCACACCCCCCCCAATGACACTCACTTGGGAAATAGAGATTGGAGAACTGAGTCCCCAAACCAGCATCCCGGCATGACTCAAGGTCGATGTGGTAATGGGTAATGAAGGTGTTTGCTGACTTCCAGGTAGCAGCCTGACAGATTTCCTGGAAGCAGCCTCCGATGCAGCGGTATGGCAGGTAGAATGAGCTCTTCTCCCTCTGGGAGGCTCCATGCCCGCCAGCTCATAGCACAGACTTATGCAAAATGTAATCCACCTTGCAATAGTCCATTTTGCTGCAGGTCTGCCACAGGCGGCTTCAGCGTAGGTGACAAACAGCTGGCGAACCTCTCCCCGAATTTCTGCTGTCCTCTCCTTATAACAGGAGAGAGCTCATCTCAGGTCCAGAGTATGGAGCCTGTACTCAGCCTCCAAGGTGTCATTAGGGTAGTGTACAGGCAGAGTTAACACCTGGTTAAGGTGAAACTCTGACACCACCTTCGGAAGGAATTTCGGGTGGGGGTGTAGGACAACCTTGTCCCTGTGGAAGACAAGATAAGGGGAGTCCACCGAAGGTGCCTGGAGCTCCCCTTCCTTCTGGCAGTTGTGATAGCCACCAGGAAGGCCGTCTTCCATGACAAGTGTGACAACACACACTTGTGCACTGGTTCGAATGGCTTGCCCATGAGCTTTGTCAGTACCAGCAGTAGATCCCACAGCGGTGGAGTTCACGTACCAGAGGGGATATGTGATCCAGGCCTTTGAAAAAGCACCCGACCAGTCTTCTGTGCCAATGTCGGCTGACCGGCCCGCGCCCAGTATGCAGAGATGGCTGCCAGGTACACCCTAAGGGTCGATGACCGAAGACCCCCTTTGGACAGAGACCAAAGGTAGTCGAGAATGTTAGCCACAGGACAGGACAGAGGGTCCAGACCCTTGCCCTGACACCAAATGGAAAACCTTTTTCATTTGAAGGCATAACATTTCTTGGTCGATTCCTTTCTGGATGTCTCCACCACGGTGAGGACATCCTCGGAAAGACCCAAAGCCTGGAACTCTAGCCGCTCAGGTACCAGGCTGTGAAGTGCAGGGATTGAAGGTCTAGATGGTACACCTTCCCCTGATTGAGAGAGATCAGATCCGGGCATGCTGGAAGCTGCTCCAGGGTCTGCAGCTGAGGCTGAGGAGATCTGGATACCAGAACTGGCATGGCCAGTCTAGGGCTACCAAAATCACCTTTGCCATGTCTCTCCTCACCTTGAGGAGCACTTTGTGGATCAAGGGAAATGGAGAGAAGGTGCAGAAGAGGCCTGGGGTCCACAGCCTCGAGAAGGCATCCCTCTGCAGCGAGCCCTGCTGAGGGGGGCGGGCATGAAACAACCTCAGCTTAATGTTTTCCCTGGAGGAAAACAGGTCCACCACTGGTTTGCCCCAGTGGGAGAACAGGCTTGAAGCTACCTCTGGATGGAGAGACCACTCATGGGATGTCTCACCTAAGTGGCTGAGAGCATCCGCCAGATGGTTTGAGGCTCCTACCAAATGAATGGCTAGGAGATCTGCCTCAAGATGGCAGACAAGGGTCCAGATGCGGAGTGCCTCCCTGCAAAGCAGATGGGAGTGAATGCCGCCCTGTTTGTTGAGGTAGTACATGGTCGTGGTATTGTCTGTCTGGATGTGAACCACTTGACCCCAGAGCTGAGGAACGAAAGCTGACAGTGCCAGTCTGACTGCTCTGAGCTCCAACAGGTTGATGTGGGATCAGGACTCCTTGGGGGTCCAGAACCCATGGGCCCTTTTGTCCCCCATGTGGGTACCCCAGCCCATGAGAGAGGCATCAGTCGTGAGGACGGCTGTCGGCTCTGGGCGGACAAACGGGATCCAGTCCTGCAACCGGTCTGGGGCGGTCCACCATTGGAGAGCATCCCACATCTTCTGGGTAATGGTGATCAGCCGCTTGAAATGACCGTGGCACTGAGTCCACTGGGTGGCTAGCTCCCATTGGAGGGGGCGCATGTGCCACCAGGCCCAACGTACTATGGAGGTGCATGCTGCCATGTAACCCAGAAGGCAAAGAAAGTCCCAGGCAGGGCGCAATTGCCCAACCAGAAATGACTGGGCAAAGGAGCAGAGAACCTCTGCCCTGTCCGCCGGGAGCCAAGCTCTGGCTTGACGAGAGTCAAGTTCTGCTCCGATGAAGCACATCACCTGAGAAGGCACGAGTTTCCAACTTGACCTTGTTGATCAAGAGGCCGAGTTGGGAGCAGGTCTGGAGGGCCAGGTCCCTGGACCTCTCCATCTCCTGCTGGGTGGGACCTGCTAAGAGCCAATCGTTGAGATGGGGTAAATTCTGACCCCCCCCCCCCGACACCTGAGATGGGCTGCCACCACTGCGATGCATTTGGCGAAGTTCCGTGGGGCCAATGAGAGGCCGAACGGCATGGCTTGGAACTCGTTTAGGGTCCCTTCGACTCTGAAGCGGAGGAACCGCCAATGAAACAGATGGATAGGGAAAGTGAAAGAATGCATCCTGCAGATCCAGTGAACAAAACCACATGTTTTGCTCCAAGGATGGTATGATCTGGGACAGAGTGACCATTCAAAAGGTGCGTGACCTGAGTTACTGATTCAGGTCGTGCAGATCTAGAATGGGGGTGCCAGCCCTTCGTCTGCTTGGGCACCAGGAAGTACCTGGAGATAAAGCCTGGGTCTGCTGGAGAATCCACTGCTCGAGCTACTGTCTCCTTGAGGAGGAGCCGAGTGATGTCGTCTCGGAGAACCGGCTGAGTATGGACGGATACTCTTTCCTCCTGAGGGGTGCAGGCTCGGCTTGGAGGGTGCTGCTCGAATTCCAGAGGCAGTCCCTGACCGACGACTTCCAAAATCCACCTGTCCATGGTGATAATGGACCAGGCGTAAATAAAGTGGCAGAGCCAGACCCCCACGGAGGACCCAGAGCTGGCGTGATGGGAGAGGGGGTGGCAGCCCTTGCCCCATCACTGAGCAGGCTTGGAGGAGGAGGAGGACCCAGGACCTGAACCTCGGCCTCCTTTACGGGCCTGTGAGGGCCCGTGTTTGGGCTGGGGGTGCCAAGTTTGAGCCTGCTGCTGCTGTTGCTGCTGCCCTCCTTGAAAGGAGGGTTGCTGTGTCGCAGGGGAAGAGTGCCGAAAAGTCGTCTTTTTCTTCTTCTGCTGTTTCTTGCTTGAAGAACCTTTAGCAGAAGTAGCGTCCAAAGTGGAACTGGACTGCTCAATATGCTGAAGGTGACCAGCCACACCTGGGCTGAAAAGGTCAGTACCCAGGAAAGGCACATCAGCTAGTTTGTGCTGTGTATCTGCCGGAAAAGAGGAGAGTCTCAGCCAAACCCTGCGACGAGAGGCAACTGCGGTTGCCATCGAGCGGGCACAAGAATCCCCAATGTCCAGGGTTGTCTGAAGCTGCTGTTTGGCAACAGCCCAGCCCTGATCCTGGACCTGCTTGACAGTGGTCTGCATGTCCGCAGGGAGGTGTGGGAGGACTTCATCCAAAGACCCCAAGAGGGCATGGGAGACGTGTGCCATGATGACGGCCGAACTTGCCTGACGAAGGCCTAAAGATGAGGCCGCATAGACCTTTCGAGCCAAATGATCCAAGAGTTTGGATTCTTTTTCAGGAGGTCAGTCAGTGTCAGCAGAACTGCCAGTACGCCTGAACACAGAGGCGGTCACCAGGATCTCAATCGAAGGGTGCTCTGTGAACCCCACAAGGGACCCCATGGGCACCGCATACTTGCGGGCCATGCAGGCAGATGGAGCTGGACAGGAGGGAGGGTGCTGCCAAAGTTCTAAGGCCGGGCCAACTATGGCTTCGGCCACAGGAAAGGCCTCCATTGGGGTATCCCCTCTCTTGAGGATGTCCGTGAGAGGGTACTCCGCCTTTTTCTGGATAGGTTCCAGGGTCATCCCTGTAGACTCAGAGATGAGGCGAAGAATGCCCTGAAAGGACGAAGGACCTTCTTCCGTCTCTTTCCGACCAGCCGATTCGTCATCCCCGGGATGAGAACGTAGGCTGGTCTCATCCGAATCCGAGGAATCTGGATACAACGGTCAATCACCCAGGTCACCTTCGACCCACCGAGGGCGGTGCAGGGTGACAGTGACCGAAAGACACTGGGGAAGCCCGGTGTCTGGTCTACCTTCTTTAGAAGGAGCCCCTCCCACAGGCTGCTTGGGCGGTGGTTCCACCACGATCGGTGGAGAGACCGGTTTAGGCTGAACCGGAGGTTTTGGCGGCTCTGCGAGTGGGGGAGCTGACTTAATGGACTCAGAAGGAGTCAGCTTCGGCCTGGGAGGTGAAAGCCAAGTAATGGCCGGGGTCAGACAAAATCAGCTGTTGCCATATGAGGTCTTCGTAGCACCAACGGAGTTTCCACCAGAGCCTCTCCTCATCCGAGGAGGATGAGGACGATCAATGGTGCCACCTCTTTTTTGGGCGCTTGTGGCTCTTCCTCAGCCTGTCAGTCAAGGGGAACCTAGAGCTCGATCGAGATCGGACGGGCCGATTTGGTTGCTCAAGAGACACCGGCGGGACTGGTGATTTCCCAGGGTTGGGGATCACTTCCTCGACAGGATTCCCAGTGGGCTGTGTCTCCTCCTCGGGGAAAGAAAGAACTGGAGTCCGACTGAGAGAATCGTCGACTGGAGTGGGCGACAATGGGTCAATGATTATTTCAACCTCGTCGATCGACACTTCAGTCGATTGGCCAGATGGCAAAGCCAAGAAGCCAACAGCCAAAGAGGCAGTTTTGTCTGAAGTCAAGACTGTCGGTTCTTGGGACCAAGATCTCTTCCGATCCCAAGAACGTCTTCGCCGAGATGAAGACGATCCCGGGTCCTTTTCCTGCTTACGGGACCGAGAGGAGTGCGTGCCTGCAAGACCCGCTCCCTTAGTCGGGAGAGACTGGCACAACTCTCGGAAGGAACCTGAGAAGGTGGAGCCCAGGTTGAGTGAACGAAGAAGCTCCAAGAGGAAGATTCTGCGGCACAAACCACTTCCTCCTCGAAGGCTTGCATGCATTCCAATTGCTCGGCGGATCCCACGGCTGCAGAAACTGCCCACCGAGCCTCCTTAGATTTCACTGGAGGGTTCTGTTTTTCCAGCCTCCCCAACTTCAGGCATGCAAGATGGTCGTTGAGGACGTTAGGGTGAAATGCATGACAAAAATCGCACTTTGAGGTGTCATGGTCGACACCCAAGCAATAGACACACGCGGTGTAGGGATCGGTCCGTGACATTTTCTGGTCGCATGAACACCGGCAAATCCAGGGGAAGACTTGTCTTCCATAATCGAACATAAGCAATTGCAATTGCTAATGCGAACTAGACGAATTTTCAGAAAAAACGAAGCTTTTGAAGCCAGAGCCTACAAAATGCGGGAGCACAAATGAAGCAACCTGAATCTTCCAGCGGAAAGGAAGATCTGGCGTCATGGGGTGGAGCCGAGGGTTATACCACCCAGGTGGGTGGGTGGGAGGAGCTAGCTTGAGGACTTCCGGCGATCCTTAAAGGGGAAAGGGACATGCCAATAAGTGTGGATGAACATATCCACGATCCTATAACTCTCCCGTTTTCATATAAATATCCTCAATAACAAACAGTGGAATGGCTTGAAATCTGAGGATTTTTTATTGTTTATTGTGGAGCCAAGAGAGTTGATGTCATTTGTGATTTTGGTTTGCTGTTGGATGGCCCTCTCTCCCTTTATAAAGTATACACATTCAGTCATGCACACACACACCTATCACTCTCCCCCGACAAAAAAAAAAGCTACAGGGTTTCTTGTTAATGCTGCCAGGCAGACATCATTCCATCTGATAGGCTTGGATGTGTGTGTCCATACTCAGACTGGGTACAGTCACTGTCACGTGGCAAAAGTGGCGGAAAATATAATTGCGCAGTCCCTTCCATCACCACAATAATGCATGCATATGCCACTTAACAACATGTTTAAAGACTTCCAGGTTGTGTTTCTTTACAGCTTTTTCTCCCCCAGCCATGTTCATCACAGGGATATACCCTGTTCATGCTTGTTGATCAATGCCTCCCCCAACCCCGGTCCCCTGACACCTTGACATTCCCCACAGCTTCCCCTCTATGTCAGGGGCCATCCCCCCTTCCCAAGGCAGTCTACTTTGTGGGCTAGGCTCCAGTGTAGGCAGACACTATGACCTAGTGTAGTCCTTGAACCCAGATCCTCATACATACGGGTTTTTCTCCCTGATTTTCCCTCCTGTCCTTCGTAATCCACTGGCACTGGCAGAGCCTTCTGGTGGCCTCAGCTGCATGCTGCAATGCCCTGTGCAGAAACCAAGCTCCTTTGTCCCATCGCATGGTCAGTGTGGGGCTAGAACAGAATGCCAAGCCTCCCCAACTGCCTTGTACTGCCAAACGCAGCTGCTGTGATCTAGCCTGCCTCCCAATGTGTCATCCTGCGCTCCCTTCTAAACTTAGGTCGCTTTCAAGGAAGTGTGTTGCGCAACCACTTGGCCATCAGAGCGTCCAAGACTCCCACGTTTTTAAATGCCTGTTGATTTACCCACAAGCCTATGGCTATTGTGTCCCTTTTTCTTCAGTTTTTAAATACTCTACCATTAAAAGGGAATGGCTATGACATGGAGGTCTGTAGTTGTTGTTTTATCTGCACATCAGGTATGAAGTAAGCAGAATCTGCTTCCAGTGATGACAGTTCTCCAGCACATGTCTAACAGCTGCCTAGTAAGGACAACTTCTTAGTTCTCCTACCCAGGATTGCCCAGCTAGTGCGCAGTGGACCAGCGGCTGTGGTGGGAAAATCTGGTATCCTGCAGTTCACAGATCCCATGCTCTAATCACAGCAGCCCACAGTCTCCATTCGCACTCTGTCATTCTGCATGTCATACTCCATGTCCTACTGTTTGCCAGTGCAGGACTGCTCCCTGAGGGCGAGCAAAACTCATTACATTTGGGAACTGATGGCGCCAAATTCCGAGCAGCATCCGAAGCACTGAAAGGGGCTCCCCTGTGGCATCCTCGCTCTCCCTGCATGAGCTGTGGCACTGCTCCAACTAGATTAGTACAGAAGAAGTTAAAGCAGGAGGAGTGTGCGGGCGATTCACTAAGATTAGACACTAAATTAGTTAATCAGGTAATTCATTAGCTGAAATGTAGCATTAGTCATTCTGCAGTCTAAAGATCACAGAGCAAATTACACATCCTGAGGGAGGATCTTCAACGACTCATTTTTCCTTTTTCGCCTAATTCCCCATTTTTTCAGTTTCTCACAGCTCCTCTCTGCCCTTCAAACTGGCTCCCACTGCTGCTGCAGAGCGCGACTCACTGGTGGTTCACAAGATCGCAGCAGGCCTATGCTAGTTTTATATACTGCCCGCAGCATCTGGATCCATGGTACCAAGTAAGGAAAGGAAAATAACATTTTTTAGATAGTACCTTTCGTACAAACAAACGTAAAGCACCTTTTGGACAAAATCCATTACCATCCAAGCGGGGAAGGGACAGAACACTGCTGTTGCCTTTGTGTGCACATGGTGAATCAAATAGCATGGAGACGTAGAGGAAATTAGAGAGAGGTCGGGGACAGGGAGGTTAAGCAGCTTGCTTAAGGTCACACCGTGAGAAATGGGCAGCTGCAGATTCATCCAGGGGTCTCCTGGCTCACAGCTCTGCACTCTCACCTTAGGCCCAAAGCTCCAGTGTTAGTATCATGGAGAGGACTGCCAGCAAATGCAGTTGTGTTGATAGTGTTTTTTTGGCTATGTCCGGTGAACACTTGGTAATGGGGCTGTGGAGAGCTAGGGGTAGATCTGAGATTGACTCACAGGGCAGTGTGGTCCACAAGTTAAAGAGCACAAAAATGTGAACCAGAAGGACCCAGGTTCAAACCCCTCCACAGCCACTGGCTGTCTGACCCTGATCAAACTGTTCCCTGCAATGTATGTTACCTTAATTCTGTATTGTCCAATCCATGTGACGTGGAACCTTTGTAAATGAGTCTTTGACTCAAAGGTACTTTCCGAATCCTGAATAAATAAAATTAATAAAGTTGAAGTCACTTGACCTTCTAGTGCTGCAGTCCCTCCTAAATGTAAACGAGATGTTTAGAGGTCGGTCCACCTCGAATGAAGGGAATGAGCAAGGGAATGTTGACCCACATACCTGGAATAAGTCCACAACTCCTTGTAAAAGTACAACGATGGGATCTTTAGCTTCGAGAAGAAGAGACCTTGGCTTCACATCTCACCTGAAGGGCAGGCAGAGCACTGAATTTGGCCAGAGTGACCTCAGTATAGAAACAAAACACACTATGAAGCACAAAAGCCAGTGGCTGTTCCAAGTCCTTTGATAAAACTCCATAACCTATTCTTCCTCCACAGAGCTGGTGAAGTAGAAACTCTGACACCTGTTTAAAGGGGAGGTGGGGAAGTAGTGCAGTGTTCTTAATCCTCACTTGCCAGCTCCTTGTTCTCTTTCTCTACATTCCTCTCTTTTCTGTTCTTTCTTTTTTTTCTCTGTAGAGCTTTTTCTGCTTTCTACACAACATCAGGGATGTACCCTCTTCAGGTCCTGGTGCTCACCCACCTCTCCTGGGTCCAGCTGCCACTTGATGGCTTCCACAACTTCCCCTCTGTAGTCGTGGGCTCTGTGGTAGGGTGACTTCTCTCTCCCCTGAAGCAGTCCATCAGGTGGACAAGGATCTGGTGCTAGTGGCAGTAGAACCCAGGGGAGCAAAGAACCCCGGTCATCTTATCCATGGTTTTCTATCCTGTCTCCATGGCATGGGCAGAGCCTGTTGATGACCTCAAGTTCATGCAGTGACATCCTAAGGAAGACACAAGCTTCCTGTGCCCACTGCAGGAGTTGCTGGGGCACCGTGTGACTGACGCCTTCCCTCCTGACTGCAGCGCACTGCTGCACCCGGCAGCTGCTGTGACCTGGCCTGCCTTGGTGACTTGAATTCATGGCAGTGTAATGCACTGCCATTAGACCACCAGCTCTGACTATAGCCCTCCATTACATAGATACATAGATACATAGACAGTGTCGGCAGATAAGGGCCTATGGCCCACCCAGTCTGCCCATTTGAGCTTGTAAGTTCAGTTTGTTTTCCTAGAAGTCTGTTTCCCCTTACCCCTGACCTCTAGAATTCCTTTATGTCTATCCCATGCATTCTTAAATCCCGTGATTGTTTCAGCCCCCACCACTTCCTCTGGCAGGGTGTTCCACTTGTCCACCACCTGCTCTGTGAAGAAATTTTTCTCATGTTTCCTCTGAATCTCCTCCCTCCAACTTCATCCCATGCCCTCTAGTCCTGGAACATCTTTCGCTTAAAAATAGTGTTTTCCTGCACCCTGTTCCTCCCTGTAAGATACTTGTATGTCTCTATCATATCCCTCTCTCCCTCCTCTCCTCTCTCCTCCAGGGAGTACATGTTCAGTTCCTTCAACCTGTCTTCATAGGACTTGTGATGCAATCCATGCACCATCTTTGTTGCCCTCCTCTGAACCTTCTCTACCCTGTCTATGTCCTTACGTAGGTATGGTCTCCAGAACTGTACACTGTACTCCAGGTGGGGCCTCACTAGTGTCTTGTATAGCGGAATTATGACCTCCCTTTTCCTGCTGGTGATGCCCCTGCCTATACATCCCAGCATCCTATTTGGTTTACCTGCTGCCTTGTCACACTGTTTCCCTACCTTGAGGTCATCAGAGATGATAACCCCAAGATCCCTTTCCTGCATTTTCCACTGCACCATTCTGATAGCATCCCGCTTACCATTAGAGTCTCATGAGTGGTGGTCTGAGCCACCCAACCCCGAGGAGGAAGACTTCTTGTGGGGAGAGCACGAATGTGCCCGAGACCAGCTCCGGTCCTTTTCACGGGACTTGTGGCTGTCAGAGTCCTGCTTTTTCTCCTTGTGCTTCAAGGAGCGGGGTGTGGAAGAAGACTTCTCCCTGGGAGAGCGCTGCATCACAGCCACTTGTTTCTCAAGGATATGGGCCTTTAGTGCCTTAAGGTGGCAGATCCTAGTCCTACTTGTAAAGCCACAGCCTATCATGCAGTTCTTGGTGTCGTGGTCCGGCCCGAGGCAAAGGACACAGGCCTCATGGGAGTCATTCACCGGTACCTGGCGGCCGCAGGAACACTTTGTCCTCTTCTGTCAAGACGAGGAAACCAACGACGGTGAAGTCGACATGCAGATAACGGGAAGAACGAGAAATGGACTTTGAAGAAAAAATAAGAAAACGAAGAAATACTTTGCTGAGACTACTAACAGGAGTTCTAAAGGCAACCAAAGAGCTGATGGAAGCTGGTCTGCAGCAGGAAAAGAACAGAGGTGGGGCTGGGCACCACCCCCTGATATACCATTGGCTGACATCGGGGTGGAGCCAACGTCAGGGGGGTACTGCTAGCTAAAGGTTTCCGATGGGTCCTAGTGCCTGTGTCATAGTCCTAATAGCCTGCTGCAAGAGTTCCCCCTCGAAGTAAGATCCTAAGTTAGGCCAGACCAGTGGCACATCCGGCTGAGGCACTATGCACCTTAGCCCTCACCACGCCAGTGACCCAAGCTCAGGGTGCTGGAGTTGGCCATGGAGGGGGAGGACTGATCATCCAATGGACTGCTCTCCTCTCCTGGGGATGCGGAGGGATGCCATTTCATTCTTGGCTGCCATCTGGTGGAGGAAGGGATGGCAATGCCAGAGTCTGTGCACTGAGTAAGGGAAGGGCCATGCTTCCACAGCGGCACATGCATGCTTATCTGCCACCGCAGTAAGGGGTAAAGAGAGAAAACAGAAACTGGGAAGGTGCCAGCTTCATGAAGCCCTGCCTGCTTGCCCTGTTCCCGCATATCCACCCGATCGCTGCCACAATTCTGGATGAGAGTCTTCAGCTGGGGAGGACGGCCCTGTCCTTCCTGGCCACATCACGGGGCAATACATGGGGAATCTCTGTGTGGCTTGGTCGGGGGGTGGGGTGCGGTGCCGGATGGGAGTGGTAGGGACCAGGCTGATAGCCCGCCAGAGTCGACCCGCAGGGAAAAAAGCTGTATGAAGAAAGAAAGAAAAAAACAAAGAACCTATGTTAGATTTTATAACCGTGTGTATGTGTGCTTGTGTGTGTGTGTGTGTGTGTGTGTGTGTGTGTGCGCGCGTGTGTTTTTTTTGGGGGGTAGCTCTTGTATTATTTATTCCAACTGCATTGCATTAAAGCCCCTCTATACTGGGGAAGGGGCAGAGATCAATGGAAAATAAAATAATATTCTCAGGCTTGACTGGCTAGCCTCTGCAGGCCTGCAGCTAGTGCACGAGAGAGGAGAGGATGCATGGGGTCAGGGGAAGTAATGGTTATGAGGGAGGAGAGAGACTGAAGGAGGCCTACTTAGCAAGCATTAGAGTGTGAAATGACACAGCCTGAGAACACATCATTTGGAAATTTATTTCCATTAAACTGCAAGAACCACAGATACTCAAGCACCTTTCAGCCTCCTCCCGAGCATGTCGGCATATCATCTGATAGAAATATTCCGAATCAGGAACATGTCATGTGGGGGGGTGTACCAAGCACTAAGGACAGATTTGTTGATCCCTATACCATCCCTATGATGCCATGACCTTCTCTGGTGCAGCGAGGAAGTCATTCAATTTCTTTAGTAGCAAAGGAAAGCGGAGTTCTGTCTGGAAAGAAAGACCCACTTTGGATTAAGGTGAGTGGAACGAAGTAATTTTGTTTTTTGCATAATATAAGAGAGGAGTATCATGGGAAATTTATATGCTCTGCCTGGGATATCAAGGCCTGTATAAAGAGCACATCTCATTATTATTAACCATGATCCCCCACACCTCTATCTCAATGTCCTTCACTCTCTGTCTCCCTAAAGTCTGACCTGTCTCCTTTCTCTTGAAAGCTGGCGGTCACCAGCCAATTTAGCTTTACTATTAAATTAGGTTTTATGCAGACATCTCGTGGACCCTCGGGGCATTGAATGATGGCAAGTCAATCGGCTTATACTTTGCTCCCTTCACTCACTGCCTTCCTGCTTCCCATCCAGCGTGTAATAGATATGTGTCTTCAGAGATGATGTGCTATTGTAGGCCAAGCAAGATCCGTCCCGCTGAAAGTTTAGGACAAAGCCATCCTCATAGCGGGGTGGATGCTGGGTAGTCAGACGAAAAGTCATACTGCACACATCAGGCAACCCAGCCTCCACCCCAACGTCTGTGAATCAGGGATGCTGACTTTTACAACCCTTTGCAGGCATTCACTGCCAGTAGAAATATCTGGCTACTCTCTGGCTCCCTGGTAGTGATATATTTTTTGAAGCACACCCACAAAACACAGAGGATGCATAAAGAACCTCAGAAACCTCTAGGAAACCTAAGAAATGCATACTATTTGGACACAATTCAGATGGTATTTCATATACCTTCCGTAGATTCATCCTCCGCACGCATTTTATTTTTTCATACAGAGGTTTTTCTCCCCGCCACCTGCATCTTTCCAGGGACATACCCTGATCCCCAGAATTTAACCCATTCGGGCCCACAACCTTCAACTCCTTTCAGCCCAGGTAACCCACTGGTTATCCCCACAGCTTACCCACCGTGGCAGGGGTTGCAGGGGGAGGGCTGCCTCTCCACTTAAGCAGTCCACTATGCATCTGTGCAATGAGTCCAAGTTGCCCTTCTTCTTTAAGGAGGAAATATCAGTTTGGTCTGGGGCCATCCAAAGACGGCACAAGTCAGGACTTTTTCAAAATAAATGGATGAACACCACACATTGGAAATCCATTTTCAAAGATTTATTCTCCTTATTTCATTCAAAACGCTGGGGCCGTTTCATGATTGGTGTCACTTTGTCAGCTCGCTGTGTTCCAAACCTTTTATAATAGTTTCACTATACTTCAATAGTAGCTCAGTTACATCTCCACTTTCTTAAAAGTTCAGGCACTTCACCCAGCTGGAGGGCACCGTTTCCCTATCACTTTAAATTCCTTAGTGCCTTGGTGTCTGACTCGACTCTTTTTCACTCCTCGCCGCCCAGCCATCTCATCCAGTGTATAGAAGCCACTATGTGGGCTTGGATGCAGGGCTTGCAGATACTAAGACCCAGGGGGGTCCCAAAGGCCCAGACCATCATGTAGACAGAAGTGGTGGTGGGGGGTTTCTCCCACTGTCCTTTCCACCTCCTCTGACATGAGCACAGACTCTTGCATGACCTTGTAAATACACAGCTGACCCGATGGCAGAAACAAACACCCTGGCACAGCCACAGGGGTCGCTGTGGCACCAGAATGCACCGCCGACCCTCCCCAGCTGAGGTGCATTGCCAAGGCCCAGTCTGCCTCCCGACATGGCGACGTGAGGTCATGCCCAATCTGATATCACTTGCAGGGTTGCGCGTGCTGCCTTTTTTTATTTTTTATTTAGAATGCTTCATCTTCCTGCTACCAGCTGGCCCGTCAGTTCTGCCCCCCCAACTCAGCCCCATCCTCTACCTTTTCCTGGAGTGCATCCTGGCTTGCAACCCTCCCCCAGGTGGTTCAATGTTAGGGGCATCCCCAGACACAGACTCAGTCAGTCATCAAGGAAAGAGACTGCCACAGTCAGCATTGGGAGGCCTGTAGTGAGGGCAGATGTCCTACTGCAACAGCCAGTGTTTTCCTTTTTCTCCCCTCCCTGGGTTGCCAGAAAGCTTCCCAACATGCGCACATGCTGTGCATGCGCTCACATCAAGAGCGTGGCAGCATCCCCCCCTCCCAGCTCATCGGCTCCAGTGCACTGCCACTGGTAGTCACTCAAGTGGCATTACCGCAGCGGACACCGAGCACCCTCTCTCCCTGAGGTGGAAAGCGTCAAGTGGGATGCTCATCTCTCCTCCCTCGGCTGGCCATTTGATGACTCGGGCTCAGTCCCAAACCTGGGTCATTGGTGTCATCAGCGGTAGCGCTGGCTTACTCTGCTGCCTTTCTAAAAATCCAGATCTCTGTCTTGCTGAACTTAATTTAATGCAGAAGCTGTTAAATCTGATGCATTATAATTGTACTGAAATGTACTGTACTTATTTACTGTGCAAAATATCACTCAGTCTGATGCACTGAAGTGTATTAATATGTATTCCACTGTACTATCTTTTTTTTTTCCTTTGGTAATCAGGTAAGGCCCACTAGGCACAAGTGCCTGTTTTCAGGGGCAACCCAGAAGCACTCTGGAAGTTAAGTGACTTGCTCAAAGTCACACAGTATGCAAGTGGAAGTTGTGGGAATCAAACCCATGGCTGCCGGATGTACCAAGCTCATTCACAGCTCGGTACCCTAACCTCTAGGCTATACTGCCAGCCCCGGGTTTCTCTCCATGTTTTCCCCCTGGGTCGTAGCAGAAAAAAGGGCCAGCGCCTCAGTCCAATTTACCCACTTATGAATAAATAAATAAAATCAGATTTCAGAACTGGATTTTTAAAAATCAGGTTCCAATCAGACCTGTTTAAGGCCCTGTACACACTATGCTTTTTTTGTTTTATTAGTATACTTTTTTGTTGCCACCAGCCACCCAGAACCTCCACTGGTCATGGATCCTCGCTCCCACCTCCACATCGGACGTGCCGCTTCAATGCCCCCTGGCTTGCCCCCCAGTGTGGGGTGCAGCTCCCCTCCTTTAAGGGTGCTGCAATGACGGGATAGGTCGAAGGGGCCATCCTGGAGGCTAATTGAAGCTGAGAGTGGATTCATCTAGGGCAGCTGGCGGCACTATTTTTCTCCCCAATTATGCAGGGGCAGGAACATGCAATGACGGCCAGCGTCTGCCCCGCCCCTGAGACTGGTTGTGGTGCCGGTGCGCGCGGTACACCCAGCCACCACTAGGTGTCTGCATTGCACCAAACACTATACCCGCTCCCCCCTGGAGAAGAAGAGCAGACATTGGATGCTCAAGCCTTCTCCCCGGCCAACCCTCCGACAGCCTGGGTCTGTTCCCGAACCCGGTGCGCCAGGCTGCAAGTAGAAATCCAATCGTTGCGCCCAGCAGGCTAGCCTGACACTATGCTTTTTAAAACGTTTAAGTGGGTTAAATATTTTAAAAGCCAAACACAGTTTCATGCCACACCTCAACACAGTTTGAAACTGTATTTAAAAACCGTGCTTAAACCCCGAAGGGACCTAGTCTTGAAACTGGTTTTAAACACGGTTTCAAACCATAAACATTTTACATTGTGGTGCGGAGGCGAACGCATTGCAGCTGAACGAAACCATGCTACAATGCAGCCACAGAACTGTTCTCAGAAATGTTACGGTCTTGACGTGTAGACGTGATTTCACCGGGTTACAACACAGTGACTACCAATATGGACAGGTGACATGGTGAGTTTTAAAAACACTTTTTAAATTGGTTTCAAAAACATTGTTATAGTGTGTACAGGGCCTTAGATAAAACATTTTAGTCTTTAATCAGGAAAATCCTAAATCCTAAAAAGGGATTGGAATCCAACAAATGTGATCCCAGTCATCGTATTCCCAGCAACTTGAATCTCCATCCCTTGGAGTTCATCTGTCCTCAGCAGCCCAATCCCAGATCACATACCCTGATCCCCAGGATTTAACCCATTCGGGCCCGCAAACTTGCAGTCACAATCCTCTGTTGTGACATCGCAATCTGTTACTATGGGTACGAATGCAACGCCACAAGGAGAGTATTATTACCTCCAATGGGGAACAGGCAAGAGCCTCACATGGACTCTTAAACAGCTGCTGACACCTCTGGGGAAACTTTGGGAAACATAAGGTGTAGACACTGTTTAGCTTGTTTTCACGTATCTTCTATAGAGTCACCCTCCCAGTTATTTATTACTGAGGAAATTTGCATCGAAACAGGATCTTTATCCTTTTAGAGTACATCTGCACATACAGTGTATTTCTCACATAATATTATAAACCTCTGTTGTGGTGTCACAGTCTGTTGCCATGGGAATAACTGTGATGTAACAAGCGGAGTATTATGATATCAGGTTGGGACTAAGCATCAGGAGCTGATGAATTTGCAGTGAACAAAGATCCTGTTTTCATGCAACTAACCCCAGTAATAAACAGTAGTGAGGAGAAATACAAAACTACTCTGCGGTATATACCGAACTGAGTCCAATGACTATGTTTTTCAAAGTTCTTCTACAGGCGTCTGTTGCTCTTTATACAAAATATCTCCGTTATGGGCTGACACAGTGGCGCTGAGGGTTGATGCGCTGGATGCCACACCTTGTGCCACACTGGCCAGCTGAGCTCAGGAACAAGCTTGGGTTGCCATGGGGTCGGCTGGGGAGTTGGACTGAGCTGCTGATTGACAGCCTCTCTCCTGGGCTCTTGGCTGCCACCAAGTGGAGGCTTGGTGGTAGCACCAAGCCCAGTGGGAGACCGTGGAAGGCCAGGTGGGGGGGAAGGTCAATACTGAGTCAAGGGGTGCGGCTGGCCTCCACGGGCATGCATGGCTGTGTTCTGGGGTCCTGGGAGTTAGGAGGAGAAAACCCAAGAAAAGCACGTCTCCCTGTTGCTGAGTAGGCGGGCGGTTGCAAAGGGGAGCAAAAAGCTATATGGAAAAAAAACATATATATATATATACATATATATATATCTCCGTTATATATGATGGGGTGGAGAAATTCAGAACTAATGTGAAATAAAAGCTGAACTGTACTCAAAATATTATGGTTTTCAAAGTTCTCCTGGAGGCATTTCCTGCTTCTTAAAGGAACCCCGACACCTCAGAAAGAACTATTTGCTCCAGGTGTTTTGGTCACACCTTAGGTCATAATGCCTTGCTTGTGACATCACAGAAACAGACTGAGTTGTCACAAGTGTAGGATTATGGCTAGTGTACGCTATCAAATCTGACGATGTAGTGTTCTCTTACTCTGCTATTCACTCAAAATTCCAACAAGATTTTTAGAGAGTTGAAAAAAAAAATTTGGCACCATTGCTAAGGTCTTAGTATGGATTCAAAGCCAATAACTGAAGGCAGGAGTTTGGCCAATGCTCTCTCGCCTGTCAGTTTACGCCCACGTTTCTCTGGGCACCCCGGTAAAGCATCTGGTCCTGCTATCTGCATACCAGCGGCCACACAAGAATGCAGGAACTGTAGGTCATGGCCACTCAAGGTAGGTGCACAGATCCCCGACAGGTCCCAGCATCCATCTGGACGATACTCTGCCTCCCTCTGAGACTGGGAGGGGTTCAGTACCCAAGCCTGCGGTCTAGTATTTGCAGTCCCATTCAGGAGTCAGGGGCATAGGTAGGGAAAAAAACTGTATGCTAATTATCAATTATGAAACTACACAGTCTCCTCCCTCAATTATTTTAATAACCCTGTTTGCTGCTCCACCGTTATTTACCCCAAATGCCCTGTTAGATACAGGGGGAAAAAAACACAATAGCAACATTTAGTTTAAAAGAACCCTTGATACTATCGGAAGGACTTTAAAACCTGTAAGATTTTTGAAAAATACCAAATAAACGGAATAACCTTATAAGAAGAAACTATCGAAAAAGATCTCAGGATATTAATCAATACAGACCTAAAATCTAGCAGTCATTGTAATAAAGTAGTTGAGACAGCCAACAGACTACTAGGCTGCATTACAAAAACCTTTATAAGTAGCCGACCCACACCATACATAATGCCACCAAATACAGCGTAGACGAGACCGTACTTGGGTTATTGCACACCACTGTGGAGTCCATACCTCATAAGACACGTAGAAAATACAGAAAATGTGCAGCACAGCACAACTAAGCTGGGGACTAGCTTAAGGGAATATTCATATCAAGAAAGATTAAACAAACTGGAACTTTATACACTGAAGGACAGGAGAGACAGAGATGTGCTACATATAGGATAAAGTATGAGGTGCAGTGTGTTACGAAATTTAACACACACCTAGTTGTTGGATGGCACATAAACCCAGAGGGTGAAGCCGAGGGTTTATGGTAACCATCAACAATGTGTGTTAATCGAGAGTTAACACCTGCACCCCATATTTTATTTTGTTTAATTAAGGGGTCACGTTTTCACCGAGGAGGCAAGGGATGTTGTCTGGCGCTGGGCGCTAGAGACAGGCAGTAGGAGGGACTACTTGGGGGCCTTGCTACTCTCGCGCTTCTCTCTCAGCTGGCCCAACACAGAGTGCGAGTATGTGGCTCCATTTATGGAGACCGCAGATGAGAGTCGCAAAGTATTTTAAAAAGAAAAAAAAAACAAAACAGGGCAACGTTATGGCAACAGCACGAATCCCAACTGCTCGCTGTTCCTGGAACCACCGAAAGTACCACTCAAAAATCTCTTCCTGTTTACCGACTCATGAGGTGAGTGCTTTTGTGGGAGAAAGTTGAGGAGGGAAAGTGCTTTAAAAAATGCTGTAATACACATATGTGTATTACAGCATTTAATACCCGGCTTTTTCAATGGGAAAAACGCGACCCATTAATTAAAAATGTTTAAAATAATGAATTAAGAATGCTTAGGGACAGAATATTTATCTTGGGAAGTAAACCTAACATGCCACACTAAACAAATTAAAACAGAACATCCAAACAAAAAATCACAGATGAGGGTTCTACACCGGTAGAGCCAGTGAACTATGGAACATTTTACATAGGAACACTGTGCAGTCAGATACAATATCCTTTGCTTATAATTGCTGTGGACCCTGCAATACGAGCAGACTAGACTGACCAGATGGCCTTCTTCTGCTGGTTTCTTTGTATGTTCCTATATTCAAGGCCAAGTTGGACAGCTACCTACTTCAAGATAATGGCATAAAGTGGCCCCGCTAAGGCAGGAGACAGATATGATGGGCAATGGCCTCCTAACACCACGTACAGTACTAAGTATGGTATTTAAACACTACTGCGTTTATACTTCATATAATTTTCTGTCATTCTTTCCCCCTTTTGTTTATTACTAAAGACAGTCATATAAAAACAAAGCAGCTGCCCCCTAGACGTTATCAGCCCTGACTGCTTTTGTGCACCTCACATCAAACAGTTTATGACACTATAATTCTCTCCACAGCAGCAGATTGCAATGTCGATTGTAGACAAGTAGGCAGACCTGATGGAAGAGATCCTGATTTCATGCAAATGTTCTTTAGTAATACAGGTGAGAACTACAGGAACAAATATGAAATAAAAGCTGAATTGTGTCTGATTATTGCATATTTTTGTCATGGTGTCGCAAAGATGTCAGGGTCTCTTTAAGCCCTGCACTTTCTGAGGGGGGGCCTGGTGGACCTCCTAGAAGGGAACAGGCTGCAGGACCCCAGGCAGCATGGGTTCATGAGGGGGAAGGCCTTGCCAGAGTTATCTGGTCAAGTTCTTCAACAGGGTGACCACAGCAACGTAGAAGGGGCAGGCCACTGATTTAGTATACAGTATCTTGACTTCAGCAAGGCCTTTGACTCAGTTCCCCACAGGAGGCTGATCAAAAAGATCAAGGACCTTGGGATACAGCCGGTGACAATGGCATATTGGGTACAGAGCTTGTTGGGATGTACAGCATGGGGTGGTTGTCAATGGGGAGTTTTCAGAGGTGAGGGAAGTGATCAGTGAGGTACCCCAGGGGTCTGTACTGGGATTGGTCCATAGGTGCGGGAACAGGGGCCACTAGGGCCATGGCCTTACTACTTCGTGAAGTGGCCCTATCACCTTTGTTATCATCAATAATAGTATTTTTAGTAAGAGAAAATTTACCCCTTACATCCTTGGCCCTACCACTTTTCAAACCGCTCCCTGCACCACTGGATTGGTCCTCTTTAATATTTTCATCTGTGAGACAGGAGAAGTTATCAAGGGTAAGAGCTGCTCTCTGCATACGATACCAAGCTCTGCACTAGGGTAGACAAGGAGGGAGGAAGAAGAGAGCTGGAGGATCTAGGCAGGATGGAGAGCTGGTTCATGATTTAGCAGCTGAACTAATACGTAAAACGTGAACTGGGAGGATGGCCCACTCATGCAGGGAGTGTCGTCGAGGCACAGGTCAGGAAGCATAGGAAAACCCAGGAGCAGTTGTAAAATTCACCAAAACTTTACTTATAGTAGGAGTAACATAAAAAAAATAAACTTGTTCAGAAAAACTATGTACAGAGGCAAAAATAAAATAAAATCTTTCTTGTAATCCTCCTCTTGTTCTTCCAAAAACAAATCTCTTATCTAAACCACTGCAGCTCAGCTCAGCTCTTTTATGTCTTTTCCACCCACATCCTTACCAAGCATCCTGTTTCTACAGAATGTCTTGTCCTCGTAAGCATCACGAGCTGCTAGAACAGTGAGCTTCCTGAGGCCCCCACAGCCACTGCAAAAGACTCCAGACAGTTGCACTCATGTAACCTCTATTTTTAAAGTCATGTCAAAAGGCCATTAATATACACTTCACCAGTAATACTAAATATTTTCTAAACAAACATTTTCCATACATTGATTTGCATATATTTTATATTAGCAGATATGCAAGGGAGGAAAGCAGACAGTAAGAGGAAACTGAGACGGTGAGAGGCAAAGAATTGCGAGACTGTTCGGGTTGATCAAGTCCGAGGTCTCACAGGAAAATTAGGTTGCACAACCAGACAGAAGAGACGGAAAAGGACAGATCCTTGCATTTAAACACTTTCTCTAAAACAAATGGGACAAGGTCCTATTCTACCCTGTCACAATGAGAAACATCACCGCTTGCAACGCAGGCGACCCGGGTTCAAGCGTGGACTAGGGTTGCTTGAGGTCCGGCCAGGGCGGAGATGGATCGAGCAGCCATGGAGGTGGATCGAGCAGCCATGGCACTCTCTCCATCTCTGGGGGGGTCAAGTGACTCTGGTCTGGGGCTTGCAGTGACCACGGGATGCACCAATATTAGAGCACCAGCTTGCACCGGTCCGGGGGAAGTTGTTAGATGCATGGCATGTTCATGCTGTAGCGTCCAGTCAGATACCCCCCCAAAGAAAATAATACAAAAATATATCTCCCCTGAGTGCTCAATGATACTCCTGCATCTCTCAGTGTGGTGGACCTGGGTTCCCGCCACACCCGAGACACAGATTTAATGGGGCTAAGCAGGGGGACCCCTGAGACTCGCCCTGGAGGGTAATCCAGGGGGCACTGTGTGGTGATCCTGGTAACCTGTGGAGGTGGGGACCGAGGGGGTTGCCGCCAGAGAACAAAAAGCATTTTAAGTAAAAAATAAAAAAAAGTTCACTGCGAGAAGAAACCCAATGGTGCAATATGAGATGGGGGGCGCTTGACAGCACTACAGAAGAAAAGGATTTAGGGGTGATGATACTGGAGATCCTAAAAATGACTGTACACTGCAACAGCATGCTGAGCAAAGCAAACAAAATGGTGGCCTGCATAGGGAGGGGGATAAGCACTGGAGGGCGAGAGGTGATCCTGCCAATGTACAGGTCACTGGTGCGGCTGCACCTGGAATATTGCTTGGGTACTGGAGCTCACACCTGAGGAAGGAGTGCGACAAGGTGAAGGCAGTACAGTGCAGGGCAACTAAGGTGGTCCATGGCCTTGGGGATAAGACGTACAAGGAGAGGCTACAGGACTTAAACATGTACTCCCTCGAGAAAAAGGAGGGGAAGGGCCGACATGACTGAAACATACAAATACCTCCCTGGAGTAAGAAGCGTTGACAGCAAGGAATTATCCTCCTTGGGTTCAAATACAGGGATGAGAAGGAATTCACTAAAGCTGGCACGGGGCGCTTCAAAAAGGACATCTGTATGCACTTCTTCACTGAAAAGTGTAGTGGATAAGCTACCAGAGGAGGGGGTACAGGCCAAATCAATCAGCAGCTCCTAGCAGGGAGGGGGTAGGCTGGTGGATATAGTTAGAAAAAGGGGTGACTCTGAAGAACTCTAATGTATACACAGCAGGGTAAAGTGCACGTAAGAATGTACCCTTTATTATGTGCTGTAACCTATGGTTGCTTATGCTTCACTCATCAATCAAGCAGAGGTTTGAAAAAAGAAAAAGGGAGGACAGTAGGAAAGGGGGGATTACCACAAGGGAAGACATAACAGTAAGGCAGGGTGGGCAGACTTGATGAGCCAAGACTTGTTCCGCAGTCAGTGTCTATGTATCACTAGGTTCTGACCAAAACATCAGAATGTAGGACAAATGGTGCCCCTTCAAGCAGAAAGGAATGTGTTTTTTTAATCACCTTTTTATATACATCGTCTCCCAAGGCACTTTACAATATCCTAAACAGCTGCCGCAGCTATTCTAGCGATCACATGGAGGTGCGATCGTGGAGGACTAAGGACCACAGCTTAACCTTAGAGGGTCTGATGAAATGGACCAAGTTACCCTGAAGTGGAACTGGCTCACAAGTGCAACACCAATGTAACAGTTTGTATTAGCATTTATCAGTTTATTTTTTATCTTTTTAATGTTTTGTTTTATTTTTGCCTCCCTACTGGTGGTGTAGAAATAAAACAAAACATTTAACAAAAAGATACAAAAAGAAAAGGGTATGTGTGGCTGAAAACTGTCTGTAAAGTCTGTATTACTCTCATCAGTCAGTAGACTTCACCCCCATTCCCCATAATTCCCCCCACTTTGGCATGGTGCGTGGCCACTCCTCTACGCTTAAAGGAAAACTGCACCCTCATATTTTCTAAATGTTATTTGTTTCCATGTCAACAGACAACTCTTTTCATGTAGCTGTTAAAGATGTATACAACTGCTTCAGTTAGTTTTCACACTTCATACTAGGCCCTGTCACCTCCTGGAGGGTCCATTTCGTGGTTGTTGAAATTTCATTGTCCTTGAGAGCTGCATTAGCATATGAGAACATGATGTCAGATCAACCATTTATATTATGTGTTTCTATGCTAAAATAACAAATACCCTGCAAAACTCTCTGGAAACTTATAAGCGAATGGAGTTTAAAGGGGGAAAAAAACTGCATTACAACTCAGATAGCTTGTAAAACTCACTGAAGGTAAATGTGGTATTTCACACCTTCTTGCAGCTTGGTTCTTTTAAAACTACCTAAGCAGGCAAGCGTATTGGGAGTTTAAAGGTTGATTACACATCACATTCTCATATGCTAATGCAGCTCTCAGGGACAATGAGATTTCAACAACCACGAAATGGACCCTCCCAGGAGGTGACAGGGCCTAGTATGAAGTGTGAAAACTAACTGAAGCAGTTGCATACATCTTTAACAGCTACATGAAAAGAGTTGTCTATTGACATGGAGGCAAATGACATTTAGAAGATTTGAGGGTGCAGTTTTTCCTTTAAGGCAAGCATGGCGGATTGAAGCCCTTTTGGGATGTAGGGGAAGAAAGGGGGAGGGGGCTTACAGAGTTCCAGTGCAGACCTTCATTTTGAAACTGAATGTACTCTTCATGGATGTATTGGCAGGTGCACATCGTGACTGTAGCCGCCCATAGACAGCTGCACTGTGGCAGGTATGCAGCTTCCTTGGCTGTGCTTTCAACAGTGTACATCCCTTCCCACCCCACCCCAGCGACTCTGAGATGTGCCGAATCCTGGCTTCAGCATATTCATGTACCCTCTGCATGAAAAGAAAAACTGGCTAAGCACAAGTGGGGTTGTGCGACTTGCTCAAGGAGTACATGGCAGTGTAGGGTTTCAGACCTGGGATGCCTCATTCCCAGTTCTGCACTATAGCTACACTGTCTCTTTATACAGAGAAAACCATGTCATGGCAATAAACACCCATGCACTGCACAGTCAGATTGCAGTTACTGAAGAGGAGGCCTGTTAAGAGACCACCAGATAGCCCAGAGGCAGCATGACGCCAATGAAGTGTGTCCCAGCCTCAGGATGGAAGACTCCAAATCCTCCCACTGGCACATCGGTAGCACTACTGATCTTGATGCAGAAGACCCAGGTTCAGGAATGAGCCTGAGTCGTCAGAGTGCCAGGTGGGGAGAGGTGAGATGAGCATCCCAGGGGGTGCTTTCCACCTCAGAGTGGGAGGGAGTTTGGACTCTGCTGCACTTCTGCCAGCTGGGTGATGCCAAGTGGTGGTGCAGTTGGAGCGGAGGAGCCGGGCAGGAACACATTGATGTGCTCCAATGCACAAGGCATGCATAGTGTGTGGATGCATCAGGAGTCCGGCATCCTAGAGTGGGGAACCACAAAACAAGGAAAACCCCAGCCGCTGCAGGAGGATGTCCGCCCCTCACCGCAGGCCCACATCACCGACCATGGTTCTCTCTCCACTGCACCTATCAAGTGACTGTCGGGGGCTAGGGTCTAGCCCCCCTCCCAAGAGGGCCCCATTCTGGGGGTAAGCCAGGGAGAATGAAGAAGAGGTTAAGTTCCAAAGAAGGCAGCTGATGGACTGGGTGAGTGGGTCAAGACCGATGGGGACCGTTCGTATAGAGGGGAAAAGCACAATAAATAAAAATAAAAAAAGATGGAAGACTCCATGTTCCACCATTCCAATGACCCCCAATGGTGGGATAGCAAGCTTACTCCCTCGCAGGGGATATGGCTGTATGCATGAGAGTCCATCATGGGAGTTCAAGCAGCAGCAGGGGAGGTGGGAGGCATGCAGGGAGGCTCAAGGGTTACAGCAAGCTTGCTCCTTCTCAGGGAGTGTGGATGCATGTGTGCAAGTCCATCACGGGTGTTCAAGCAGCACCAGGGGAAGTGGGAGGTATTGAGGGCAGCTCAAGGTTTACAGCAGGAGTACAAATGGCAACATCCAGGATGGCATTGCCAGCATTCCTGGACCCCACATCCCAACCCGTTCTTCACACCAGTTCCTACTCTGGGGGGGGGGATTATTCCTCCCCAATGGCCCCACCATAGGGGACCCTTCACAGACAGCAATAAGATTGTTGGTGTTAGAAGTTTACTGGGAAGAACCCAGATGGGTAGCATCTGACCAGAAGGAATCATCAGTTTGAGAAACAAAAAAAAATTAAACGAGTGGTATATGAAGCCTAGGCGTTTAATGGGTCTTCACTGTATCGATTGTGCTTGATTACTCACCAGGAGGAAGAGTCCAACATTTCTAAGTAAGTAATGAAGTATGAGCACTCCAAAACCTGTCTTCTCACAACAGCCTTTAATATGGACGGTTGCGTCGTCTGTAATTCTCAGAAGTGCTCTGAGATGTTTTAATGGAAAATACTATAGCAGTGTTTTATAATTTTATGGCGGCAGGTCTAAAAGTGTGGCAATAACACACTGTGCTGCCAAACGGATGTGGGGTTTCAGGAAGGCACACAGGCCTTCCCCTCAGCAAGGCAGAGGAAGGTTAGGGTAATCAAAAGAGGTGGTATGCTTAGTGGGGGGGGGGGGTTGTTGCTATATGAAAGCCGGTCACAGCCATTTCATATGCCTTCCCTACCCACTGTTGACTTGATCAGGAAGCAGCTGGCTTCAGTGTAGCAGGTCACAGAGTCAAAACACCAGCAAAGTGGAGCTGTGGAGACAGGAGAGGGTAAAACTAGGGTTGAAGGACAGACAGAGAGACAAAACGACAGACAGCGTATTGTCTGAAAAAAACTGCAGGGAGGTTGAAATGGGTAGCCTTTGTGTCATCATTTGAAAATTTTACTGCAAAAGTGTAAATGAATTCCTAGTTTGAGATTTCATCAATTTTCAAACTTAACTGAATTTCATATTTCATGTGGCCTAGTTTCAGGTTTAATAGAGCTTCAAGTAATCACTAATCTCTGAAAATTTCCACTGAGGTGAACCCAGGTATTGAGCCTGGATTCCCAACTCAGGGAAACATTTCCCTGGGACGACCCTTCTGGTGAGCGTGATGCTCTGCTGACAACCGCTTTGCTGCCTGACGGCAAAGCTCAGCTAATTTGGGTCACCCCATCACAGTTTGAAGTTGTGCCTCCTGGTGGTTGAGCTGTTCCTTTGCTTAAACAGCTCTGTGGCTTTTATGGGTGTTTGATTTGCTCTTCCTTGCTGTCTGACTCGGCTAGCTCAGATGAGCAACACTACAGATAAAGTGACAATAATGCCCATCCTCATGGTAATGAATTAAGCTCCCATGCCAGAGACCTGGATTTACATTGTGAGCCCCACTCCCAGAACTGATTCACAGGTCTCCTGTGGAGCAGCACTCACACACACCAGTGGAAGGGTTACGCCTGTCCTGCAGAGGCCATGTGCTCACATTCCAGTGGGGAGGGTCAAGCCCGCCCTGTGGAGGCCACACTCTCATACTCCAGTGGGAGGGTAATTCCGTCCTGTGGGAGCAGTGCTCAAACACTCCAGTTGGAGTGTTAAGGCCATCTTGTAGAAGCTGCGCTCTCACATTCCAGTGAGAGGGTTAAGCTCACCCTGCAGAGGTCACACTCTCACAGTCTAGTGGGAGGGTTAAGCCTGCCATGCAGAAGCCACATACTCACATTCCAGTGGGAGGGTTAAGCTCACCCTGTGGAGGCTGCACGCTCACATTCAAATGGAAAGATTAAGCCCGCCCTGAAGAGGCTGCAATCTCATACTCTAGTTAGAGGGTTGAAGCACACCTTGTAGAGGTTGTGCTTTCATGTTCCAGTGGAAGGGTTAAGCCCACTGTGCAGAGGCCACACACTCACGCTGCAGTGGGAAGGTTAAGCTTGCCTTCCAGAGGCTGTGCGCTCACATTCTAGTGGGAGGGTGAGGCATACACCACTGCTCAAGCGCCTTCTGTGATTGAAGGAGGGGCCTTGACATGGTGGATGACAACACAACACTCCCACCCCACTTGCCGGTACTTGCAGGGCAGGCGCTCAGCATGACAAACTGAGGCAGTAGAAGCAGCTTTACATTGGAACAAAATTCTCAGCTGCCATTAATGAAGGCTGGCCTGGGCACCTACATCACAGTCCTGGCACTACACAGGATCCTCCTCCACCCCACATCGACCCGAATGTATATCTTTCTCGGGCTATCCCTACCCAGTGGCAGAGCCCTTAAGGCACAGGGCCTTATGGGCAGCTGCCTATAGACATGACCAGAAGAGCAGAAGTGGAGGAGGCACACCAGACAGTGGAAATGTAAAGAAAAATGATGCTGATGAAATGAAAGTTAAAAAATAAGAGGTGGGAGAGAGAGAGAGAGAGATAGAGACTATATAATCCATGTGTGTTTATGTCACATACTAGGGACTTGAAATTCATTTACAAACAAAATTACATTTTCGACAAACCTAAATGATGCTGCAGTAACCAAACCTCTCAACTGTCCCTGATTTAGCCTCAACATATTCCTCTATCCATCCTAAAATGTATGTTTCCATGACTGAATAGTGGGAGGGTTTAAGCACAAAATAATGTCAAGTATTAGATTTACAGACTGCTGCTTCTTCAGAAAATGCATTTTACAACATGCTCCTTACTCTACTAGCTTCAAGAGTGGATGCTACCAGTTCTTCAGATGAGTCCCTGATTTTGGTCCTTTGCCCCTGAATATTTTGAGCCCCCAATCCCCGATTTATGAGGCAGGAAGTAGAGAGATATGTGCACTACTGTAGCACTCACCCTGCTGAACACTGTCCCACGGTAAACGTGAGCCCTCAGCGTTTAGTCCCATAATTGAGCTATTTAGGTACTGTTTAAATTTTAATGGGTGTCGTAATTCAGATTTAGAGGAAGACAATTTCCAGGCGAGCAGCCGTAATATGACACAAGGTCGTTACTTTAAACTAACCCTATTTATCTCACTGGTCTGATCTCACTCATCTGTCTTTGGCAAGGGAGAAAGGGGGAGGAATATTTTGTTAATGGCAGTAAATCCAAACAAGAGCCATATCATGTGGAATGTTCTAGGACTGATGCTTTTACAAACCGCAGGTACACGGATGGAGGGGGGGCTTCTGTTATTTATTGCCTTGCATTAGGGAAGTGCAAGTCTTTTCCAGTTAAGTGCTCTCTCTTTATCATGGAGTGCCCAAACATTTCCATGCTAACAGTTTTTTTTTTTTGGTGGGTGGGTGGGGGTTCATTCCAGGAGTCAAAAGGGTTAAGTCCCCCCCCCCCCCGATGGCCCAGTGGGTAGCGCAAAGTGCTCCCACGCTGACGACTCGGGTTCAAGAGCACACTTGGGAAGCCATCCAGCTGGGTGGTCCGGGGGAATGGGGAGGCAGTGCTATGTGGCAATGCTCCCAACTGGAGAGAGACAACGTTGGGTTCCGCCATGCTAGTGACCCATGCCAAGGACCTTGGGTCCCCTGCAGGGGCACCCTAGCTGCATGCAAGGTCTGTCAGGTCAGTGCCTGATGTCAGGGAGGAGGGCGGTGAAAGGGGGGAAAAAAAATAAAATCCTGTGTGCCCTGGGCTCGATTAGTGATGGTGAGCTGACGCCTTTAGATCCTTCCCCATGGGGGTGGACCGAGGTCATCATGGGACTAGTTTGTTTTTGACACCATGCAGGTGACCTGGGCTAGGGAAGGGAGATCCACTACGTTACCATCATGATGCTGTGGCCCACACTGCTCTGTTCTGTTTCCAGTCCGCAAGTGGTGGAATGGCAGGTGGGGGGATGACATTTCACAGAGTGCTGTCACATGCAGATGTATGTATACTTATACTGTGCAATGAGCATACATGTCCACAACGGTATTTGGTGCTGTTACAGTGCACAGGCCATATTTGCAAACAGTACTGTCTTAGGGCCCTAATTAAATATTGGTAACTGCTGTGAGCGGGGTCGATATTTAGCTTCTCGGTAAAGCACTATTTTACGTTAAGGGAACTGGGTGCACTATTTGCTCCGTTTCCATGCATACAAAATGATGACAGTGAATCGAGCCCAGGCTCTTTGGCCCTTAGATGTTGCCTGTTCCTGCTGCTCTTCCCTGTCATGTAGTCATAACCCTTTGCTGGTGACATCACAACCTAGCACCGTAAGTATGAGTCGGATGTCAAAAACAGAGGATTATAACTCCAAGACAAGGTAAGGAGCAGGAAAAGATGAAGTCTACAGTAAGTGGAAAAGAGCCTGTTTTCGTGCATACTGTATATCTTTAGTGATGAAGAACAGAATGTCCTGAAATCCACATTTTAGGTGGGAATGTTATGCGGTTTCAATCCTGCTGGTGACAACTGCCATTTTCTGGTAATACTTAACATCAAGTTTCCATTACTAAAGTATAATTGCACTGTTAAAGTCAAAGTACATTAAAACTACAGCATAGTTTACCTGTTTGATCATGTACTGTAACTACACAGTAGTTACCCTGTAGTTACTGTGTAATTATACTGTAACTACAATGTAGTTACAGAAACTTAATGTAAAGTGTTACCTTTTTTTCCTTCTAGGAAACTGGAAATTAATTTTAACAGTGTAATAGGGAGCTAGCCTCTTGACTTCACGGCAGCGCATTAGGCTTCCTCCATTCCTGAAGACCCTGGTTTGGAAACATCTCCCACTGAGCTGGTAGAGGGTGGGCACTTCACAGGGGTGAGGGACCCACTCTCTTACAGTTTTTGTTTTTCAAATAAAGATGCGTGAAAGCCTCAAGAATGACCTGGGGGGTGGAGGAAAAGTGGGCAAAGCTAAAAGGGGCAACAGTTCATAGATACATAGATGTTGTCGGCAGGTAAGGGCCTTGTGGCCCCATCCAGTCCGCCCTATCCCTCTTTCTAATGCTTACGGTATCCTAGACGTTATGACAAGTTCCCTCCCTTTCGCTCTAGCTTGATAATTTCCATGTGCCTAACCCATGCATTCTTGAATCCCCTAACTGTGGCCGCCTCCACCACTTCCTGGGGAAGACTGTTCCATCTCTCCACCACCCTTTCAGTGAAGTAGAATTTATTCAAGTTCCCCCTAAGTTTTCCCCCTTTTAGTCTCATGCCGTGCCCCCTTGTTCTGCTATTTCCCTTTATGTGAAAGATGCTCCCCTCTGGTACCCTGTTGATCCCCTTCAGATACTTGAAGGTCTCTATCATGTCTCCCCTCTCTCTCCTTTCCTCCAGGGAGTATATATTGAGAGCTCCGAGTCTCTCTCTTCATATGACTTATGCTGCATCCTGGACACTATGACAAACCTCTGCTTCAAGCAAGTGAGCAAAAGCAACAGGAAAAAAAGAGACCACTATAGTTCTCAAAAGAGGTGGCGGAAAAGGTAAACACTAATAGGGTTGCATTCAGAAGATATAAGGAGACACAGAGGGAGGAGGATAGGGAGGTGTAACAGGGGAAACAGAGGGAAGCAAGCAGTAAGGAACACGAAGGCACACACTAAAGAGAGAATAGCCCAGGTGGTAACAACAGGGGATAAGACATTTTTTAGGTATGCAAGTGAAAAGAGGAAAACCGGGGAAGGATTCTAAAGTTAAAAAGGGAAGGGGGTACTGCGCAGATGAGGACCAGAAAAAGGCAGACACCCTGAACAAATGCTTCTACACCATGCTCACAGAGGAAGGAGGAACCACAAAAAAGTAACAGGAGCTATGGGAGTGGAGGGGAACACCAGTCCTTTTTTCAGAGGAAGGAGTCCTGAAGGGTCTTGCTAATCTGAAAGTGGACAAGACAATGGGGCCAGATGGAGTGCATCCACGATCATTGAGGGAGCTCATGGAGGTACTGGCTGCATCCCAGACAGTACTATAACAGCTCGCTTGAAAAGGTGTGGTTCTGGAGGGCAGTAGATGTAGTCCCACTTCATAAAAGTTGTAGCAGGGAGAGTCATAAGGCAATTTAGGGGTGGGGGTAGGAAAAGTAGGTATAACTAGGGATCTGCAGCTTATCCATTAAGTAGGGAAATGGGCAGACTGGGTGGGCCAAGTGGTCCTTATCTGCCATCAAATTCTATGTTTCTATGAGGCTGGCAATTATAAGCCAGTCAGCCTGACATCGGTGGTGGGAAAGTTAATGGAAACATTGCTGAAGCAAAAGACTGTGGAGTGCCTTACATCCAGTGGGTTAAAGGGCCTAAGGCAGCATGGATTCATGAGGAGGAGGTCATGTCAAATGAATCTGACAGATTTCTTTGACTGGGTGAGTCTGACCAAGGAATTATATTGGGGTGGAGTGGTGAACGTGGCCTACCTAGATTTCAGTAAGGCTTTCAACACCATTCCACATAGGAGACTAGTAAGCAAACTGGGTAGCTTAGGTGTGGGTTCAAAGGTGGTAAACTGGAAGAAATTGGTTAGGGGATAGGTGACAGAGGGTGGTGTTAAAACAGAATTCACTCTGAGAAAGGAGGTGGCAGGGGTGCCTCAGGATCAGTGCTTGGACAGGTCCTCTTTAATGCCTCTGTAAGTGACATTACAGAGGAGATGAAAGGGAAGGTCTGCCTCTTTGTGGAAGACACCAGAATCTGCAATAGGGTGGACACTCTGGGTAGGGTGGTGCAAAAGGATAAGGAGAGACTGCAAAACTAGAAGAGTGGTCAAGGGTATGGCACTGAGTTTCAATGTGAAAAATACAAGATAATGTAATTAGGGCACAAAACCCAGGGGCTGAGTACACAATGGGTGGAGTGGTACTGATGACCACCAAGCAGGAAAAAGACCTACAGGTAATCATATTGGATGACCTAAACGTAGCAGAACAGTGTGACAAGGCAGTTGAGGAGGGCTAGTGGGATGCTGGGGTGTCAGAGAGGGGTATCACCAGCAGAAAGAGGGAGGTGGTGTTGCCCTTATATAGATCGCTGGTAAGACCCCCACCTTGTGTACTCTGTCCAGTTCTGGAGACCACATCTCTGGAAGGACATAGAGTGGAGGCAGTCCAGTCCAGAGGAGAGCAACTAAAAGGATGCAGGGTCTGCATCAAAAGCCCATTGAAGAAAGATTAAAGAAGCTTAATATGTACACCCTGGAAGAGAGGAGGGAGAATGATAGAGACTTTTAAATAGCTCACAAGGGTAAATAAAGTACAAGAGGGAAGTATTTTTCCAAAAAAAAGGAGCTCAAGAACCAGTGGACATACTATAAAGCTGGAGGGGGGTATATTCAGCAGAGATGTGAGGAAGCACTTCTTCATAGAAAGAGTAGTGGATGCCTGGAACAGCCTTCCACCAGAGGTGGTGGAAGCAAACATAGTGGTGCGTTCAAGAATGCATGGGATAGGCATAAGGGTATCTTAGTCTAAAGGAAGGGGGAGGGAGCAAGAGCTGGAGTCCAACTAGGGTCTGCAGTGGTACTGTAGGTAGCAGAAAATGGACAGACAGGGTAAACCAAGTGAAGTGGTCCTTATTTGCCATCAAAATCTATGTTTCTCTGTTGAAGACTGAACCATGATGCTGTCCAGTAGCCCTGGCTGGGCTATGTGTGGGACTTGGTGGGTTCTTGGATAAGGAGGCTGCTGCTCATGTCCTACATGGGGGAGCCTCGTGTTGCAACCTGGCCAGAGAAAAACAGGGACTCTGAGAAACATAAAATCAGGGGGAAATAATATTATTACAATAAGACCTTTTTAAAACTAATTTTCTTTTTTGCTGGTGCAGAAGTGTGACAGCAGCCCATAGCACCGTCATCTGGGAGACCGGGAGGTTACACGTGAGCTTTGGAATCCCACTATGGTATTGACTAGAGAGGGGGGAAGGGGCAAGTGCATCACAGTGGTGAGGCAGTCAGTTATCAGCAATGGCGCAGGAGGTTGCCCAATGACCCAGGGACCTGGGTTCAGGATCGGACTCAGAGAACTGTCATCGGGACTGCCAGGGCTGGAGAATGCTGACAATGGCAGCATGAGCCAGCCTGGGGTGGGAGACGGCAGGCACCTAGTGATGCAGTGGCCCACTGCGGTAGGCTGGGAAACCTGCTCACACGCAAGGGATGGTGCACGCAGCTAGAGGGTGCTTCATTGTCCAAGGCCATGACTGGCTGGCCTAGGTCATTGGGTGGCACCAATGTGAAGTGAGGAAAATGGATGAAACCCTAGGATGGCAGTATGATGGCTTACCTGCTACAGGTCTCAGGCCAGGTACCCGCCCCAAAGACTGGATCCTTATCCGGGGCCCACCATGAAGGAACTCGGAGGCAGAGGTATATACCCTGGAAAAGGCAGGTTGAGGGGACTCGGGGATGCGCCTGGTAGCAGGGCTGAAAAGAAAAACAAAAGGAGGTGCATGACTCTTTGCAATAGCCTGTCCCTCACGGGACAATCACAGAGTGGCATATGCATCGGCTGTGAAGGCACTGGTTCATCTGCCCTCCCAGCTAGAGAAAGGATGCAGCCATGAAGGTCCCAAGATCCAGCTGGGGTAGGAGTATGTTTACAAACAAGGGGACAACAATAAATGTGTTCCTTTTCCCTGCATTTCATGACCAACTTTTAGTACACATCCTCTCCTAAACAGATCCAAAACACAAAACCTGATCTGGATTAAAAGTACTCCTTCCTGTTCCAACAGAGAAATCAGAACTTGTTAATCTGAATAAATTCTTCAATGTTTGTTTTTTTAAATGATGAACTGCAAGGTGACGATGGTCAAATAGAAGAGCGTTGTGCGACCATGTGTTTGACCCCTGTTTGGGAACGATCCCAGGTCCCCACTTGTCAAGCAGCCCCAGAATCAAGTGCTGTCCTTGTCATTGCTTCCTGTCCTGGGGAGGGTGACACCGCATTTTGCTCCTGCAGTGATCCCCTGTGATGGGCTAAGAGTTCAGCCTCCTCTGCAAGGGGCACTGTGGAATACCGGCATGTGTACAATGCCAGTGTAAGGGCAGGAAGAAAATCCAAGGAAAAAGCCCACCCGTGGGCCAATGATGCACCCCCAAGTATTTCTTGGGACTTGGGCCACATGATCGTTGATCAGTGTCCAAATGGAGAGTTTCATGGGGGTCTAATGGCCTCATTTGATGACAAAAAAAAAATATATCTATATTTAAAATAAAGCAAATGAATCGTGAAAGTTTTAAATGCACCAAGTAATTTGAAGAGGGGGCATTTCTGAAGAATAGTTGATGGTTTAGGGTCCCATGTTTCAAACTTAGGTGGGAAATTACAAAACAGTAATGGTATTAGGGTTTCGAGTCACTGATCCACCCCTTTTAGAATGTTTGGCAGCCAATTAGGAAGCTGCTTCCATGCACGCAGCTTTCTAATAAGGTTACTGCACAGGTCTGCGGAAGCAATAAGGAGGTGAGAGAGGATTAGGGACAAATTCTTGCAGTGATTATCTGATGGGGGTTTTAATGAGCTCAGAAGGGATCAAAGTATGTGGAGGAGATAAGGAGATAAGATTTTCTTTAATTTGAAATTATAATAACGTGTGTGTTCAGAATTCCAGATAAAATAAATGTAACACTTTCATGCCTTCCTGCTACATCCATGCCAGGTAACTGTGTTGTTACATCTTTTTACAAAGGTTTTCATTCTCTACAGACATCTCCACCCCCCCCCATTGGAGCCATAACCGCTGATGTCCCAGACTCAATGACCACAGCACAGTTCCACCTGTGGCTGCAGCTAAGAGTACCAGTGGGTGAGTGGGTGTCCTTCTGATTGTTGGGACTGTTATTCCCCTTCCCATTTATGATCTCCCACCCAGCTCTGCAGCAACCCCACTATAACGACCAGAGTTTGCAGTGGCCCTTGGGGAGGTGGGACACTACCTCCTTGGCTGATCATGGGTCTCTGCAGCAGCAGAGCCAAGCGTCTCCCTACCCCCGGCCCTGGATGCACGGCCCTGGACAGCACACCCAGTCCAGGGACCCCACATACACATTTCTTCTGTTCAACTAGTCATACCTGGGACTTTTCTCTTCCTCATCCAATGGATTGCCTTCTTTTTTTTTTAATCAATCATTTTCTCCCTCCCCATCCTGACGACCCCCCCCCTCAGCCCAGTCACTCCAGCTTCCTCAGGTCTTGCGGATGAGCTCCCACAGCTCTCCCCTACCCCTGCGGCGAGGGTTGGGGGGTTGCTCTTGACCTGCTGGGTCAAGGCTCAGTAGCTGTGCCGGAGTCACCAGGTGTAGGGCCTGCGAGGGGCGGCGATCATCCGGACATCCAGGATTTGTCCTTGTTTCTCGCCATCTCTTCCCCCTATGGCACACAGCAGCATGTGTGCAATGGCATCAGTAGCGCTACTGCCCCCCGGCCTCCCAGTGACTCAAGTTTGTTTCCACTGCAAGTGATAGTGCTATCGCTGAGCCAGTGGCCCAGCCCCTGATGGACAGCCTTCCTGACTTTGGGTGTCATCCTCTCCTTTGCTTATTTCACCGGCTTGCATCTTCTCAGTCTCCTTTAGTTCTCAGAGCTCAGAGCTTCTCCCGTTCCTCTGTTCAGCAAACTTGACCCATGTGATCTCTGTTCTGGTCTGCAATCTTGTGCTTCTCTTTTATCAACTGTTGCTCATAAGCAGGGTTCCAGGTTGTCCACTGCATTTGAGCTGTACGTTCAGCAGCAGGGCTCCTAGGCTCCTGCGGCTGGTTTGCATCACTTCTGTGTCTCACATTTTCACCAACTGTGGTGCATTTCTGGACAGTTACTGGTTAACATTCCACACAATGTCAGTCATGATATTAGATACAATGATGCCCACTTAAATGCATACCCTATTTGCAAGCTGTCAGTATACATTTAAGTGGGCTGTCAATTAAAGAGCTTGTGTATTTTCTATTGGAAAACCAGTACTGGCTGTATTTACATTTTTTTTTTAAACTTCTTTTCCTTCAATTGCCACCTGCTGGGGCCACATAAGCCAGCTCACCCATTCCTCCCATCCTGCTCGTCTCTTCTCTACCAGCTCCCGTTCCTCCAGCCCACCCATGACTCACCTGTGTGTAGCAACCCCTGCAGTGGGGTCACCTTCAGAGCTGTGGCGATCGGTCCTCGTAACTAGGCTACTACAGGTGGAGGTGAAGGATGGAGGTAGTCGAATCAGCGAGCAGGATCCAGCGACGGACGTTGGTGGATCAGAGTGGTGTCTTCCTCCCAGCCAGTGGGGTGTTTCCTGTGTTCGCCCCCCCGGAGGTGTGGACATGCAATGACATCCCATGCAGATACAAGCGCGCTCCTGCACTTCTTCAATGGATGTCTGCCGTCGCCTCCCCGATACTTCTGTGGCCCAAGCTGTTGCACAGCATGCCTCCGTGTTGTGTCACTGATGCAGGGGATCCACGACCCACCCCTCCCAGAGAGAGTAGGGCTGTCCGCCAGACGCTCAATCCTCTCTCCTCTGGCCAACCTCCAGCAACCCAAGCTCACTCCCCACCCCAGGTCGCTGGTGTGGTGTGAGGTAAGGCACTCGACGCCTCAGCCCTCTGCACCACCAGACCGGCTTGCATTTACATTGTTAAAAATGAGCTCTTTTATTAAGGCACTCACTGGGACTCCATTGTCTTGCTCAGGTTCACGATTGTAACTGACAAGAGGTGTGTTTACGTTACCTTGCATTGCGTAGTGTTTTATTTGCTGCTCCACCCGCTGTAATACAAACTCACATTTACACTACCAGCCCCTGCATCAGTGCCAGCATGTATCTGGCATTTTGCACTGCAATTCAGGTGAACAAATTGTTTGCAGCACCAAAATAGAAAACTGTCACTGCGCTTCCCGTCTTTCAACTTCAGCAGCACATCAGACAGGTTTGACAAATGCCTCCCATTTGCAGTTTTGTATGGAGTGACTGCGAGGAGAAAGCTTTGTGAAAGTTTTTTTTTTTTTTTTAACTTTCTATTTTTCTGCGCCTCTGTCTCCTAACCTCCACTCCTTCAGGCCACCAAGGTGCTCTGCTTCTCAACCCTACCGACTGCCTCGGAGTCTGCTCCTAGAGTGCCACACACTCGCGAATCCTCGGGGTGAATTGATGGCCTGGACTGCCTCCTGGGGCGGGGCGAGGAGGGAACCCTCCTAACCCTCCTCTATCCCTTGAGTGATCGAGCTGCGCACAGCAGAGTCTGCCCCTTCCTAGTCGGTGGGTGGTGAAGCAGGCAATGGCGGACATCATCTAGGAGGATTTTTTTGAGATGTTTTTCCTCCTTTCCTCTAGAGAGCCCGACGTGCAGTGACGTCAATGCACGGACATGCAGACGTCCTGCTGCCCCCCATGTTAATGCCTGCACTTGCCGAACACCCAGCCTCCGGGCTGGTGTCACTGCAGTATGGCGATATCCCTAACCCACCTTGAAGGAAGGAGAGCTGTCATAGGACGCCAATCCTTCCTTCCCCTGCCAGCCCCCGTGACCTAAGTCCATCTTCGAACTCAGGTCGCCGGGCAGCACAAGGTGTGGCATCCAGCCCAACCTCAGCGCCACCGGGCCGGCATCTGGTGAAAGGTTTAAGGTATTTTGCTAAACACTGTCAGGTTAGGAAGCTTGTTGCCCTTAGCAGGTGATCTATCAGATTGGGGGACTGTTGGCCTAGCGCGAGGTGAGCTGTCAGATCGGAGGTCTGTTGGCCCGGCATGGGGTATCGCGGGGACATGCCGGTACAGGCAGAGTAGCATGTTTACACGCTGCCAAAAAAAAAAATGCCTGCACCTGTACCCCATCACAACAAAACAGGGATCTCTGTAAGTTGCATGCTCTGGCAGGTGTTTACACATCAGGATCTGCACAAGTGGAACTTGCACCACTTACAGTGGTACAGATCCTGTAGTGTAAATGCACCTTAGCAGCGACTGTGTGCTTCACTGTCACTGCAGTAAACACTTACCAGTAGCTATTAATGACTAAACTATTCAGGTCATAAAGTACCAGGTAGATCAATGTCCTATGGGGCTGGAGCTATGCATTTAAACAGGATCTTAAGTGTATTTAACAGGTCAAATTAACACGAAGTAGATATAAATGGAACTGGGACATTAGAAATGTATGCACCAAAGTGGGCTATATGTTTAACCCTTAGACTGCTGACAGAATTAGAATGTATTAGAGTTCTGGACCGATATATCAGTCTGCAGCCCGGTAAGGGTTAAGAGGTATGAGTTTAAGTGAGCTGTACTGTATTAAGCATGGGGGAGGGACTTCAGACAAATAAAGAGATGAAACAACCTCAGAATTGTGGAAAACTAGTCATTTTTTTAATTGAAAATCACCACAAATAAGCCGGCAGCGCAGTGGCAGGGCTATCGCTCATGATGCCAACGACCCCGGTTCAGGAACCAGTCAAGATTGTTGGGGGCCAGCAGGGGGAGAAGGATTGTGCGCCCCAGGGACAGTTGTCCTCCAGGGAGGGAGGGTACTGTCTTCTGCTGTGATGGTAATGCAGCTGGAAGGCGGGTAAGTAGGGACGTCGCAGACGTCAGTGCAACAGCACACATTACACGCACACCCATGATGTCCTCATTCGCAACGTCCCCCGAGTCTGGGCAAAAATGAAAAAAATGACCCCAGCACTTTCAGCCACTGACCCCGGTACATCTGGTTCCCTCACATCTCCACTGCAGCATCCCCTGACAAACACACTACTCGGGAGAAAATCCCTCAATCTGACCCTGCCTGGGGGGTAAGTCATGGTCCCTTGAAGGTCAGCAGCCAGAGGCAGGAGGTGCAGAGGGAGTGGGTGCATACCTTGGAGCTCCTGAGAGATGGCCACTGGTGACAGGAAGTGGGTATAAACAATTAAACTCAAAAAAAGGAAAATCACAGCAAATGGTAAATTCTGTGGAAGGAGCCCAGTTCCACGGCCCGTTCAGCAGCCATAGAACCACTGAATACCAAGGACCTTGCCTGTAACTGCTTTGCCCTAGGTCTATACTCAACTTTTTTTTCCTGCCTCTTGCTACTGTTGTCATGGTAAACAACGTTCTTGAATGATGCCTTTCTGATCCTGTTTTTTCGCCACCTCCACGTCCACGGCATTCCAGGGTTGTCCCCTTGTTCTCCTTTATTGCAGTCTGCCTACTCCCCTTGCTTCTATAGCTTTAGTTTCTTTAAGGTTTCTTTACCCTTCTGACCGACATCGGCTTTCCATCTCAGTCAGGCACTCTGCATGTCATATGGTTTCTACTCAGACCAACACAACTTTGGAAATCAGTCAGCAGAAAATAAAACGTGTAAAAACAAACAAAATAAACCCAGCTTAAATTGCTGTAACCTCCAAGCACCTTTGGCCTCCACTGACCAGTGATGGCTTCCATCAGCTCTCTGGCAACCATCCAGCCTGAGTCACCCAACCTGTCACCATCGGCGGTCCACTGCCTTCCCTGCAGGATTCCCTCTATGGTAGGGCATCTAGGGCTGGTGACTCCCCCACTGGAGCACTCAAACATCAGTGGTAGGGATCTCTCATGCTGGGCAGACAGATGGTACGTGGCATGAACATATCGATGCGTCACCCTGCTAAGCTGGGGTTTTCCCTCTCTTCTATTACCCACTGTCACACTAGCTGTAACTGAGAATGCTGCAAGCACCCAAAAAGCACAGCTGGCACACTAAAGCCAAGCGTCTCTCCACCCCATGCTGTTCAAACTAACAAACTCCACTTGTGGGCCCCCAGGTGACATTCTTGCAGCAGGTGCAGATAGCATCTCTCTCTCTCTCTCTCAGGAGACAGTCATTCTTTAGGACTCTCAAATGTCTTCCCCTCACCCATCGGCGCCTGTGCCCATTCCTAAACACAGGTAGCAAATGTCATGTACTGCAGTCCAGCCACTGTGCTAAGAGGTTGGCACCGAGGTGATTTCAACTTAATCATTTAACAGAATACAAACTACAATACATTACTAGACCCCAAACACCTTGTAATCAGCTGATTAGTGTAGTGGTTTGCAGAGGTGCCTTTGGACTGAACTGGGATGCTGTGGGTTTGACTGAAGGCCAGGACTTACTCTAAACACTGCTGTAGCTCTGAAATGAATACTACGCAACAGGGAATCCTTGTTAGCTCTGCCTGACACCAGAGGTCACGGATGGCCTTGGTGGTTTGGAAGCAGTGTTCCGTACAGTCATAGAAAAGGACAGTAAATCACTTTTCAGCTCTACTGTCTTCACCCCAGGCTGGAGGAAGCTAAGCTCTACTGTTAAGGTCGCACACCACCTCCGAGGTGGTTGCAGACTCACAATCAGCATGTGACTGTCATCTTGTTTTTGCATTTTTTTTTTTTTAACTCTTATCTTTATGCTCCTTCATAGCCACCACTAGCTGTTTCTTCAGGATGTTCAGTTGATACTTTCGTTGCCCTCTGAGCTCAAAATCCACTCTCAAGTCCCACCTCCAGGCATCCGTGGATTCTTTGCCTCCCTGTGTTGCCTAGCTTGTCCCCGCCGGGGTTTTCCCTGCTGCCACCAGGGAGAAGTGCTTTCTCAAGGTGGAGAGGACATTCGGGGAGGGAGGGGGCAAGACAGATGTGCTGCTGGGCTGGGTGGTATGGAAGGGACTCCTGGAGGCATTCATCTAGATCGGCGTTGGTTGGTTTTTCCTGTTCTAGGGCTCGCCTGCCAAGCATGTACATGCAGGGACATCCTGGGGGAGGCATCTGGTGGGGCCAAGGACACATCTCCAGGCCACGACTAGGATTCAGCTCAACACACCCTCCTGGGAGGCCCACCATGTCAGCTTCCACTCCTGATGTTCCAGGCTCAGGGCCTGAATCCAGATCACCAGCACTGCCAGAGTGCTTCCCCACCACACGGTGCCACAGACCGAGCCCTTGTATTTTTTTTTATTTCTGTTTCTGCCCCCCCCTTCTTTTCAGCCCCTCCTTATTCTCAGGACCTCTAGGCACCTCCCAATACCCCAGCCTCCCCCAGTTATGGCCATTTACCTCCATGGAGCCTTGGCTATACCCCTTAGGCCAGGTCGGGGTAGGGAACATACCCTCGAGCTGCTGCTAGTTTAGTCAGGTGGAGTCGGTGTGCTGGGGAGGTGGGGACCTGGCTATACTGGGGCCTTCATCACAAAGGTGTTGGGGCCATGCTTTTTCCATTTTTTCTCCCAGCCCTTGAGGACATCGGTTACAAGGACATCAAGACAAGGAGCACCCACATACGCTGTGCACATATCCGCTGACCAACGTCAGTGACATCCCCGCCCTTCCCTCATCATCCAGCTCCAGCTGCACCAGCACCTGAATTCACCCAGGTGGCAGTATCGCAGCAGAGGAAAGAATCTTTCCCAGAGGGCAGCATCCTCTGGGACACTCAATCCTCCTCCCTCTGTTTGGCCCCCAAATGACTTGCGCTCATATTCCCGAACTCGGGTTGCCGCCATTGTGAGTGGTACCACTACCACTGTGCTGACGGCCCGGCATCCTTGTATTTTTTTTTTTTTTTTATTCAAATGTTTCTTGCAACACTGTAACCATATTCTCACAAACGTTCAAGAATTAAAAAAGTAAGGGGAGCACTAGAGAGCCAGCTTCCAGTAAGGATATATCTGTTACCGGCTCTCACCTTGAGCTCAACAAAAAACTATAAAAAATGATAAATAAAGAACAAAATACCTTGATGTTCGACAGATTTGACTTCCTAACAGAGTAAGGAGCAGAACCATACCTTTTTTACTGACGGGCCGGCAAAAAAAATTAACAGGGGCAACAGAAGCAACAACTGCCCGATGGAAAATCAGAAAATGCCACGAGTACAGCAGGGCCCAGTAGTGGAGGAGGGATACCCTCCCCCCGGCATGCTATTGAGGAAACCATGAAGGCAATGGTTGCCAAAACTGAGAGAACATTAACAAAGCTGGAGATCCACGATGTGGCCACTAAAACACTGATAGGGACGATGGTAGAACAAGAAAAGAGGTTGACGACCTCCACACAGGCAGCGGTGGCTACACTGACCCGAGAAAACACACAGTTACAGGGCCGACTTGAATCAACTGAGAATGAAGTAAGAGCTGGAAACTTAAGACTGGTTAGAGTCCCTGAAGGTGGAGAGGGCACTGATCTATTTTTATATATAAAAGAATGGTTGAAAAGCTCAAGTTCTGTGCCGGAAGATTTCCAATGGACTTCACTAAGGTTTGTATATCGAGTGAATCCTAGTGTTCGGCCGCAAGACCCCACGCAACCTCGTACAGTCCTGCTACGAACCTCTGGATCAGAGGTCCATGATGTGGTGCTCAGCACAGCTACAGCTGCATACCCACTTACCCTAAACGCTGCAGATGTGAAAATCTTTCCGGACTTATCGTACCAAACCAGGCTCGCCGCAAGAAATTTGATGCGGTCAGGCAGTTTCTCAGATCCCTAGGAATAGCCCACTCATTCCTGCTCCTAGCTAGACTCTGTATAACTTATGGGGGAAAAACTGGCAATTCTCAGACCCCAGCGATGCAGGCTGATGGCTTGAGAAGACGGCGGTGGAATTCGCTGCCAGTGCTAGAGCGAGGGAAAGTGAAGACTAATCGGAGGATGAAGGTTGAATTCGAGTTTGAGCATTAAATTGGGCTAATGACTACTGCAGTGTCATCACATTCTGTTACATTTAAATGCTGAATTTACTTGGGTTTTGGAACTCTTCCTCATTGGATTTTTTCTCTTTTGGGATATGCGGGACTGTGGAGAGGCTACATCCTTCTCCACATGGTATTTGACACACTGCAACATGAATAAGGAGGCTCTCTCCAAATACCAAGTGAAGGACTGTAGTGTGATTTAACATTAGTACTTTTAGTATGTTACTTTAAAGCAAACAGTTCATTGGCAGTTACCTAAGTTTAACATATTCTATAATGATGTTCAATTGAAAAGGTAAACTAGACATTATTTGGGAAGGTTGAGCATATGGGAGAGGGAGGTAAACAGAGATAACTTAACTTTTTCAATGTTTTTGTTAACAGGTTAACAGCAAGAAAGTGCTTGTGTTTTTTGTGCCTTGATATTCTCCCTTATATGGATATTATCTCACCTCTGAAGCGGCTAGCAAATGTTATTTAGAGGAAAATACTTGGATCCCCTCGATCCTATTGTACAAGATCATGAATCCAATTTTAGAATGATATCCACAATTTTCCTAATAGATAGCCAATGGTTGTACTAGCTATCGATTTCCTACGTTGGTGCTTTGTGTGAGGAGATGTATTGTTTGTCAAAATGCTGAAAATAATAAGCATAAAGTTAAAAAAAAAAAAAGAATAAAAAAGTAAAAATATAAATAATGGTATACCCAATATGAAACAATGCATCCCAAAGAAAAAAATAAAAGAATTAGCAGGTTCGGGCTGGATCCAAAGATAGATTTGGAAGACAGTTAAATAAAAATAATAAAGCCCCTGACTTTCTGCATGTATTGCAATAATCAAGATGCGAGGAGATGAAAGGCTGCAGCAGCAGTCTCAGTTAGCAGGTCCCAGAAAGGAGCATGCAGAAAGGGACACCTGAGATTCAAATGACGGCCTCTCATCAAGGGCTGCTCCCGAACTGCGAACTATCCTTTCAGCCGTCAGCTGAACTCCATCAAGGAAGGGGAGCCTAAGGTTAAATCTCTATGCAGAAACCTGCCGATCCAGTCCCGCAAGCAGCAGCTCTGTTTTATGTGGATTCATTGCTAGCCAGTTGCATTAGGTAACACCTGTACTACTTTAACAGTACTGAAAACATCAGCAGTCATAAGTATTTAAAGGAAAACTACACCCAAAACTTGAAAAAAATATATGCTGTGCAGAGTGTTTTAATTTGTAAGTAAAGTTCTAGTGTTTCCTTCCCTCTGACTGGTATTAGGAGTTTTTCTAAATTAGCCTGCTAGCTTTAGAGTATTTTCTAATACCCTGATATCTCCATATCAAATAGGTTTATTGCATTTCTTTGTCCTACAATGCACCTTGTTTCATGTAATGGTGATGTAGCAGAGCCCATAAATCCAGCAGAAAGCATTGCATTACAATCAGTTCACAACAATAGAGATGGCTATATTTTAAAATCTGTAGAATTCAGCTTGGTGACCAACCTCATCCTAAAGGTTTTACTGTCCTGAAAACTTTGTTGCTGGTATTTTTGTGCAGCTTGTAAAGCTTCCAAGATATTTAGTTTTGTTTGGCACGTGTGTGCTGAATGTTGGGTCTCTTACATCACAGTCATGTGAGACAAGATGCACTGGGGAACAAGAAATACAATTACATCAGGTATGAAGATCCCTCAGGTCGTAAAACTAGCATAAAGCTGTGTTATTACTTTCAACCTTTGTCCCGTGAATGTGGAACATTGCCTGTCAAAATGTGGAACAAATGAGCAAAATGTGGAACACTTAATCAAATCTTTACCTAAGAGGCTCAAAACACTGTTAAAATGTTGCATTTATGTTCAGAAAGTCTGTTATTAATTGAATAATTTATTTTTTCCATTATTTACTATGGATTTTTGCTTTAAAGTGTTGACTTTGAATGTGGAACAAGTCCTCACAATGTGGAACATGGAGCTTTTTTAAAGTAAAATGAGGAATGTTCCTCGTAATGTGGTACAGTTGAGAGGTATGCTAGCAAGCTAATTTGGGAAAAACTCCTAATACCAGTCAGAGGGAAGGAAACACTAGAACTTCACATACAAATTAAAACACTCTGCACAACATATCTTTTTTCAAGTTTTGGGTGTAGTTGTCCTTTAACGTGAAGTCAAGTAGCAAACAGCAAAGTCAGTTCAGGCAGGGTTTTTTTTCCCTTCAAATTTCATTTAATCTATGCTTTTGTCCTCTACACCAGTCTACCCTTCCATTCTGTGGTGCTCCCTTCCCCCACTTGTACCGTTTCTCAGCTGTAAAAGTCATGAGCTGGTGGACTTCGCTGAAACTGACAAGTCCAGAAGGAGATACAGAGGGTGCTGTTGAGTAGCATGCGCAAAGACTACCCCCCCCCCCCCGGACCAAAAATGCATCATGATGGACTCACTCCTCATCAGGCTTGGGGCATTAAGAGACTCAGTGTTGCACCAGAATCTGGGGCCTCCCATGCTGCAGCAAAACATGTTGCCCAAGGGTGTCTGAGCTACCGCCACACTCCTGAGCAGGAATTACACCTCCAGCTACCACAACGCCTTTGGGCTACCAGCATGCCTCCAGGATACCACAGTGCATCCGGGATACCACCACACCTCCAGGATACCACAGTGTCTCTGGAATGGCTCCACATCGCTGAGCTATCACCACACCCCCTGGACCACTACTACATCTCTGGGCTGGCACCACCTCTCTAGGTTACCACCACATCTCCAGGCTACCACAATGCCTCCTAGCTACTGCCATGCCTCTGGGCAACCAACACGCTGCCAGGTTACCACAATGCCTCTGGAATGGCACTGCACCTCAGAGTTACCACCCCAACACTGGGCTACCAACACACCTCTGGGTTGGCACCCCAGCTCTGGGCTACCAACACACCTCTAGGCTGGCACCACACCTCTGGGCTACCAACACACCTCTGGGTTGGCACCACACCTCTGCACTACCACCAGGCCTCTGGGCTACCTCAGTTCATGCAGTTTTTACAGTGTACAGAACTGGGGAGGGGTAAAAAGGGCTAAAAGTAGTTCCCATCTAATCCTATAAAATATGCAGACAATGGCAAGTATTTTGTCCACTCCAAATACAAAGAGAATTTATGCATGCTGTTCGTCAAAGGAAGGGGTGTTAGCATCTAACCTGTGCCTCATTTCTGTGTGTGCTGGTTCAAAAGGGCACAGAGGGTAAAAAAAAATTTCCAAGACTGCTGACTTTCACGAACTCATGGGAGATTGAGTATGGAAGTGCAGACGGTGTCAATCAAGAGGAACGCTTTTACTGTATTGGTCTTGACCAAAGCAGGCCCACGGACCTCTGACCTTTAATATGCTAAACCTTTGGTTGAGGTGCGAGGACCAATATCACAGGCAGGGTACATCAACCCATAACTGACTTGGTAGTGGCAACCGTCCTCAGGTGTGCAAGAGCCAGCTTCTTGAATTCGAGCACCCATAATGATCATCTTGTCCTTAACAAGAAGGAATAGACAATTCAAAGCACGCTGACATGGCGCTCTAAATAAAACCTCAGAAACAATCTCTCCTGATGTGTGTTTTTCGTTGTGTTATTTTTTACGCAGCTGTTATTTATAAAAGACTTGGAACTGTTCACATCAGAACTGTGCTTTTTCTTCCTTTTGGTGGATTCAACTACATTAAACATTTCAATTTCCTCAAATAATTAAGCATTGAGAAAAGAACAATCTTTAATTTGCTGTCCCTAACTAAATGAATGTTGCCAGGACGTCAGTCCCCGAATTTCTCTTTTCAATTACATCACCTGCTTTCCATCCAGCATGCCCCTTTTCTGATATACTTATTCAATTACTTCTCCTTATTGTGCTACACAAACATAACTCCGATCTAATCGGCTTTTAACAAATAGCATAGAGACTTTTTTTTTGTTTGTTTTTTAGGGCCATTTCGAACTTCCAGAGCTGTTTTTGCTTGAATGTTAGAAGTTCACAAAAACAAAAAGAAAAGCATTTTAAGAGATCAATGGCTTGATGTTAAACAGCGATGTTTTGTTACGGAACATATTTTCATCATATCGATTTCGGTTAATACTGTATATCTGCCAAACACATCAATATAGTCATTTTTTGTCTTTTCAATGTTTTTCATTCTTGAACTGAGATATGGAGTTTTGAAATTCTTAAATGGTCATTCTCTCTTGCCACACCCACTCTGAAAAAAATAAAAATTTGTGGTGGGTGCTGTGCCGTTCACGTTTAAAAACTTTTATCATACCCTCTTAGAAAATTGACAATGCGTCCAGCATGTAAAGTCAAAAGTACCCCCAGGTAAGGATTTTCTAAACTTGCTAGAGGCGGTCATCTTAATGACTTGAGTCATTGATTATGAAATTAGTCATAAAAGCTGTTTTATAAATATCGAGAGGACACTGGGGTGCAGTGGAGCCCGAGCAAAGACATCATCATGGAACTTCAGCTCCTGCTACAAATTCTGCATAGTTCTAATTTCAAACTTTTACAAATTAACTTTTACAAAAAATATTACTTTACTCGGTTGGGAGACTTTAATTCAAGATGGTGAAGCAGAATTGGAACCAGGGGCAGGTGGAGGTATACAAAGATGGAGGCAAATCTGCTACAGCTGGGCTTAGATGGAGATCCACCCACCAATGCTGAAAGAAGTTTGAGGGGGTCCAGTGTGTGTGCTTTGGCCAGGGGTGTGTAAATCCCATTGCCCCCTGTCTGGGGCAAATATATTTCACTGAAGGGCAAGTACCAAAACAAAGCTAATTTCATTGTAACTAATAATAATAATAATAATAATCCTTATATATTAAGCGCAATTCACAATGTACCAAAGCGCTGTATAAGAATAAACAATTTAAAATTGGTAGGAATTCTAAAAACACAAAAACATTCTAATTCCTAACCCCATCTTAAAACCAATAAATATAATTAAAATAATAACATATTAATCCTCACCAGTTTAAATACATTCCGCAAAAGCAAGTCCAAAAAGATGTGTTTTCAATGTGGTTTTGAAGCTCCCCATTGTCAGGTACTCTCGTATCTGACGAGGTAGAGAATTCCACAGCATAGGGGGCAGCAAATGCAAACGCCCGCACTCCAGAAGTTTTTAACCATACTCTGGGAATCTCCAGCAATCCCTCGTTGGCTGAGTGGAGCGGTCGGAGGACAATGAGATTCAGAAGATCTTGCGGATAACTCGGACCCTGTCCGGTAGGGCTTTAAAGGTTAGCAAGCCGACCTTAAGGTGATCTGCCACTGAACTGGCAGTTCACCGCAGAGGTGTAATGTGACTGGATCCAGTTGATCCAGACAACAACCTGGCCACAGCGTTCTGCATCAGCTGTAGGCAGCAGATATCAACCTCTGGAAGCCTAGGTACAGGGAGTTACAGTGATCCAGGCATGAGGTCACAAAGGCATGGACTAGAGTTGGAAGGTCACAGAATGGAACAAGTTGCTTAATCCAGGTGATGTTCCTCAGATGGTAAAAAGAGGACCTGACCAAAGTCAACATCTGAGAATGAAGCGTCAGCCCATCGTCAAGTATCACCCCCAGATTCCGCACCCATTCAGAGGTCAGCAACTGGGCACCCCCAAGCCAAAACCCTGAGAGCCCTTCCGCCACTGACCCCTCTATCTGGCGACCCGGTTCTACTACCAACACCTCACTCTTGTCAGAAATGAGTTTCAGCCAGCTGGTATTCATCTAATCCTGGATTTCCGTGAGACAGTTGTTAAACACAGAGTGCACTATCCTGGTCGGGCACAAAGGATAGGCAGAGCTGAGTATCATCTACATAGCAGTGAAAACTCTGCCCATACCACCTCACAATGTCTCTCTAATGGGAGCATATACACTGAAAAACATGAGGGACAGCACGGAGCCTCAGGGACCCCACATGGCAGAGAGAATGAATCAGAGGAACAAGTCTCCAATACCATTCTCTGCAACCTGCCAGTGAGGAAGGAGTGAAACCATCTAAGGCCCGTATCAGACAAGCCACAGATGACCCGCAAGCACTCCAGCAGCACCCCATGGTCCACCATGTCAAAGGTTGATAAGAGATCAAGAAGCACCAAGATGGAACAGCATTTCTGGTCACTCACAATCAGGAACTCATCGAGTACCCGAACCAGAGCAGTCTCCGTGCTATCTCTCTTACGAAATCCGGCCTGGAGAAGACTGCAGATGTTATGGATGGTAAGATGGTTCTCCAGCTGCAGCACAATGACTTTCTCAATAACCTTCTCTATAAAGGGGAGGTTAGAGACTGGTCTGTAGTTGGCAGGACAATCTGGGTCAAGAGAAGATTTCTTGAGAAGGGCTGTTACCACCACCTCCTTCAGGGAGTTAGGAAACTCACCCGTCTCAAGTGAGCACCAGATTAATTCTGCTAGAACTGGGCCGATAACATCCACACACCCTACTAAAAGGCGAGTTGGGCCAGGATCTAAACCACAGGTAGCTGACTGCATGCCCTGCAGAATAAGCATAATATCCGTGATCTCTGGCTGATTGAACTCCATCCAACAAAACGGAGGGGTAGCGACCTCACTCCGACCACCACTACCCCCATAGAGCATGCTGAGCAAATCTCTGATCTGATGTTGGCAACCTTATCAGCAAAGAGGCGAGCAAACTCCTCACACTGAGCTTGAGGAAATGCTCTCCAAATTTGCAGACAGGCTGGACTGCACAGTCTGTCTACAGTTTGAAAGAGCTGAGCTTGTCGGATCTGAGCTGCAGCAATCTCCCTGGACAGGAATTATGCCTTCATACAAGAGATTGCCGACTGACAGTCTCCATAATGTTCCATCAGTCTAAGTCTATCGGCTTCAGGCCGGATCTACGCCAGCCATGTTCTAGCCTTTGTCCAGCTTGTCTCAACTCCCTCAAGGCCCCATCAAACCAGGGGGACCGAGGGCAAAGAGTGAGAGGGTGAACACGGACAGCAGCCAGGGTATCCAGAGCCCCCATCACCGCTCGATTATAAGCCTGGAGCAGGTTCTCTGGACCCTCGCTTGCACCTAGCATTCCTGGTAGGTCTAACTCTGCCAAGAGGCCTTCTGGGGTCACTCCCTGCAAAGGGCAGTATCAGACCATCTCCACAGGGGCAGGCCTATAAGGGGGAGCCAAGAGATTGAACCTTACAGTGTGGTGATCGGACCATCCAACCGGTTCCAACACCAGGTTGGAGGTCTTATTAATGGGGGCAAGCGAAAAGTCAGCTAGTTATGGCTGGGCAAGTAATAAAAGTTTTGATTTGAACACTCCTGGCTTTGGCATCTCAATATTCCACACATACTTTTTTTCTTGCAAGACTGCACACTGCAAGCCCCATCAGGTATTTGTGTTCACTGATCCTATCACTGCAGGACAGTGGGCCGCTCAAATGGTGAAGAAGTGAGGTAAGGACTCTGAAGACACCAAGGAAGAAAACGACTGACTGACAAACTTTTGACACACTTATGTTCCTTTTATTTAATACTTACTTTATTCAGGAAAAATACATTACATTCCAGTCTTCCAAAAAAGGCTGTGTACAAGAGGCAATATACATATCTGCACGGTTACAATAGTCTGCCTAACAATTTGGGATTCCTGACTTTTTCTACGTACGTAAAGAAAAGAGCAACATACTACAACTACAAACAGTTGAGGCATCAGTTCTTTTTCGAAATTACTATTTATTCGCCTTCCTGTCTGCCATCCCCTACCCTTCAGGAGCCCCAAGGTAAACATCCCTCTGCCTTCCACCCTGCCCGTATGACCCCACAGGAACCCCATGGAGCTTCGGTTTACCCCCCCGGGCGGGGATGGGGCAGAGCCCCCTTACCCCAACAATCAGCTTTCATCGGTCGGGGGCCACGGCGGCGAAGGCACATCGAGGCACATCGGGGCCCCATCTTCCGGCGGCGGCAGGCGTTTTTCCGCTTTTTCTCACCCCCACAACGAGGGACCCCTGACGCCAAGGGCGCAGAGCTCAACATCACGCTGTATGTCGGCAGCCCTTCCCTAACATTTGGGGCTTGCAGTACCCCAGCCCCGCTTGGAGTCAGGCAAGTGTTGGGGCTATAGCCTTAACCACTCCCGGGTAGGCGAGCTGTCATGGGGCGCTCAAGCCTAACTTTCCCCGGCCGGCCACCAGCGACCAGTCTCTGAACCCGGGTGCGCGGCGTGGGCGGGGTGTGGCGTCCAGCGCCTCAACCCTCAGCACCACCGGGCCGCTTGAGGCATCAGTTCTGTATAGTTTCACAGTACTATGCAGTAAAGATCTCCAGCTGGCAATGATAGGGAGGATCCCTATGCTTAACAAAGAGTGCCCCAAAAAGCCAGTACTGACATTCCCTTCAAACTATCTGTTGTATCTGTGTTATTGTGATGCCACCTATTTACCCTCTTCTTCCTCATCTGAGGCTGGTGTTCCACCTAATGTAATATGCCATCTGGTCCGTCTCTCCACATATTTTTCCATTCTATCCTGTACCTGGTAAGCGGGTCTTTCCATTTCAACTATCTCTTCCACTATTCCTATCCATTCCTTAACAGTAGGTGCTTCCACCTGCAGTCGTCTCCTTGTGATGGCCTTATCTGCAGCCGCTATGCATATACAGTGTATCAGATACAGTGAGAGAGCGTGCCCCCTTTATTGTGCTTTACATATGTTTCAAATAGTCATTTGTTTCCATTATGCTTGTACTCCAGTCCTGAGTTTGGGGGCTGTTTTTTCTCATCAGGATCTTGGCTGCCAGATTATTACATGTAATTCTATGAAGAGGTTTGATCTTAAGCATGTTGCAGAAATGGCAGCAGAGGGGTAGGAGAACATGGACTTTTATTTTGTGGTCAGCTTTTGAACTGGGAACTGGCATCTGAGCTTGTGCTGTGTCTCCCTGCCACCCTGACCTCTTTATTTGTACTGCACTAATGCTAATGTTGCCCTATAATTCTGGTTAGTTACAGTTTATAGAATGGCAAGAAAAATCGAGAAATTTCATTGGTTAAGCGACATCACCGGACTGTGTATGAATTCTCTATAAATGCATGGACAGGTATCAAATCTTATTTTCCTCCACCAACAATCTACTTGGGCCATTTTATAAGTGTAATAAGCCCCTCCAGGGTGTGCATCCTAAGATTTTAATGTACCTCCTAGGTGCTAAGGACACCGCCTCCAGCCTCATACTCATTACACCCTGTGTGTGCATTAAAATCCTGTAATACACAACCTGTCGGCCTTTTTTCTTATATAGCAGCTTATATCAAAATGTACAGCAATATACGAAAATTATATATAGAATAATGCATGAGGTGGGGTTTAACGAGATTTTATATCGCCCGAGATGTTGGGTACAAACCCAAGAGTGAAGCTCGAGGGGTTTATTTAAACATTCAACACTGAGGGTGTGTGTAAAATCTCGAGTTAACATACCACTCCTTTTTATTTATATAATTGCTGGGTATCTTTTTTCGACACGGTGTCTATATAAAATAAAAGACATCCTCCTGTGTGGTCCGGTCAGGTTTAGAGCATTCATGCACTAGGAAGCGCTGCCAAAGGGAAAGGTTTTCCTTACTTTTTTTTATTTATTTTGTTAAAATTCTTAATTTTACAGACTGAAGTGCCCTTTACTTCTTTTTTATTTTACATTAACTTATCGCTGAGTGGCAGCGTCCAGCATGAAGGAAGCGCTGCTGGGGCATGCTAAGGGAAAACTCAGCGGGGATAAACAACCTCAGTTACTACAGTAATATTATGTTATGACCAGTGGGAGAATCTGAGAGGACACAGACAACAGCAGAGGGTCCAGCAGAAAGCACAAGTGCTGTTAACAAGGTAAGAACAGTATTTAGGTGCAGTTACAGGCAGAGGATACAGAGAGGTGTTTCTTCAGTGCACCCTGAAAAGGCAGATGTGTTGGTGAGCTGTGGACCAGAATGGCACCCAAAGCTGTTTGGGGCTGGTGCTTGTACATGCCAAAGGCTGCTTGCAGAATTGTTCTCCCTAATACCATGTGCTGATGGGCTACAGTGCCATGGTTCAATGCTGTAATATTATATTTGTTTAATTAAGTAGTGTTTGCCCTCCAGTGCTAGATACTGAAGGATATGTTTTACATACTAATTGCCAACTGCAGGTGTTTATCATAAGCACATTGTAATAACTGATGTTCTTAGGAGAGCTGATTTGTACACATATCGTTGCAAAATGAAGAAAATATATATTTAAAACAATAAATATCTGTGAGAAATAAAACTACACTGATTATGAATCTAAGAAAGTCAGAAATACATTACTCCTAAAAAAAAAAAAGAAAAGAAATATGATGAACATTTTGGCCTACTAACAACTGCTGCCGCTTTTAAGGGAAACATATGATACCACTAAAATGACAGCAGTTGCTGCAGAAACATCTGGTTAGGGCTTTTAGCATGAAGTAACATTTTTTGTTACCTTTGTAATATGTTATTTAATCATGAAAGACCAGCGCCGACCATCATATCAGCCGATCTGCCTGCTGCCATCCGGTGCACACCAGGTATGGTACGCCAACTTACTCTGGGCCTGTGGAGCCTTGAGTTTACTGTGTAGACTGTGTTCTCAGTCTCCACAAGGAGGGGGTAGTGGCCTCACTGTTTGAGCACCACCTAGGGGAAACTTGGTGGTGGAATGGGACATTGTGGGTGACACACAACATCGTGCCTCCACCATCAACAAGCAGTGTGTTGGGTGTCTGTAGCAACACAGGAGGTGAGCAAGTGAGAAACAGTGAAAAAGTCTGCTAGCAGTGTTCATGATGGCACCACCCAACCCACCCCATGCTACAGTCCTGAAAGTCACCCTTCCTCAACGATGTTGTGGGAAGCTAAGAAGTTCCCTCTGGCAGGCCCTGGGGGGGCTGAGGTCTGGGATGGCAGGTTGGGGGCTATATGAGACTGGCGGGCAGTAGAAGCTCAGATGTCTGAAACTCAAGAGTGGAGAAGGAAGCTGTCAGGTGGGAGGAAATAAATACAATATTTAAAAAAAAAATGTATTCCTTTCGTTTTTGCTAACCAGGTGCAGTAGACAATACATGACTACTTTTCAGGCACAAAACAAACAGTGGGTCAAGACATTTGTAATGTACAATAAGCATGTAGTGATGTAATGTGACACAGCAAAAAGCACAACATATTAAAGTCAATAAGCTGCAATAAATGATAACATACAAAGAACTAAATAGAGGCAAAAAATATTGTTAGAAGAAAAGTACAGTTACGTAAGAACTTACTGTAACAGTAGATCTTCGAGAACAGCTCTTGCAGCAGGTTACACCATTAGGACTGAAGCCGGCAGGCGTCAGGACCCAGGAAAAATTCTAGCTGCTATCTTCAATGAGGACCGCCCCGGCGGTCCCCCTACCACGTCAGGCGTGAGACATAAGGGGGCGGTCCCGCCAGATTCCCCAGTTCTCCCGCCGGAGACTCCCGGCCACAGGATGACATCAGAATGGGAGACCGAGGATCCATTGTCAGAAGATAATAAGGGGAGAAAATCCCTAAAAGAAAAGGCAAAGCCATGCCTCCTCCAAGGGGGAAGGAGGCGGGAAGGTACCTGCTGCAAGAGCTGTTCTCGAAGATCTACTGTTATGGTAAGTTCTTACGAAACTGTACTATCTTACTTCGAGACACAGCTCTTGCAGCAGGTTACACCATTAGGACTGATTCCCAAGCAGTAACGCCAGAAATTCCGGGAGGAGGAAAAAGGGAAGTAACTTCCAGGTCCTGAACCTAGGACAGGAGACCCTGTAGCACTGCCAGGCCAAAACGGCTCTTCGCGAGAGGCTTGTGCCAGGCTATAATGCCTGATAAAGGTATGCACAGAGCTCCAAGTGGCTGCAGCACATATAGCAGAGGTGGAGACATTTCTGAGTGCTGCAAAGGAGTGCCACACCTAGTAGAATGACCCGGACTGTTCCTGGGAGGGGCTTTGTTTGATATCATAACAGTATGAGATAAACTGGACAAGCCAGCGAGACAGGGACTGTTTGGATACAGATTGGCCCAACATCCTCTCAGAGAAGGAAACGAAAAGTTGTTCAGAACTACGGAAAGGTTTAGTTCTGTTGAGGTAATACCTCAGGCTGCGGTGAACATCCAGGGTGTGGAGCAGAGCCTCTCCTCTATTCGAATAACTCGGGAAGTAGACTGGTAGATCAATGTCCTGATTTAGGGTGAGTGAAGAGACCACCTTAGGCAAAATTTAGGGTTAGTCCTCAGGATATGTCCCGGTGGAAAACTAAATAAGGCTCTTTGCACATGAGAGCGTGAAGCTCAGAAATTCTTCTAGCTGAAGTAACAGCAACCAAAAATAACGTTTTCCACGACAGAAAAGCGTAGCTCGCTTCCTTGGGGTTCAAAGGGGGAGTGAGCTGTTCCAGGACAAAGAGCAAATCCCATGGAAGCACAGGATCCCTAATTGGAGGCCTAGGTGTAACACCCTCTCAGAAATTCTAGAAGCGCCTAATTGAGCCACTGTACGATGTCCCACGGAAGGTGGTAGGCAGAAATGGCACAAAGGTGCACCTTAATAGAGAGTAGGCTAGACCCGAATGAAGAGGGACAGCAGATAGTCCAGTACTACTCCCACAGGACAACCTAAGGGAAAATACGCGGGCTCGCGACTCATAAACAAAGACGGCGCCATTTCATGGCGTACGCTGTGAGACAAGCTTGCTTTCTGGCTGCAGAAAGAACTTGCAACCTCTTGCGAGACCGAGGACGCAAGATGGCTATGTCTCTAGGAGCCAAGCATGCAGGTTCAGTGAACGTAAGTCCAGGTGGACTAGTGAACCTTTCTCCTGAGACAGGAGATGGGAGCTGAGCGGCAACGGAGGCGGGGTTCCGGATAGTTGCATCAGCAAAGGGAACCAGATCTGTCTGGGCCAGAACAGGGCCACCAGGATCATGATTGCGTGCTCCCTCGCAGTTTGAGAAGAACCTCTGGATCAATGGGAAGGGAGGAAAGCGTGAGGAATCTGTTCGCTCAGGAGAGGATAACGTCCTCGCAGAAAACACCAGGCCCTGGATCTAGCGAGCAAAATTGGGCAGTTTTGAGTTGGATGGGGATGCGAACAAGTCTAGTTCTGGAGTTCCCATCGAAGAAACAGATCCTCTGCTACCTCTTGAAGAAGTTCCCACTCGTGGACTCTGGCCTGGGAGAGACTCAGACAGTCTGCAATCGTGTTGTCCACCCGGGTACATGCACAGTGATTAGATTCGCGCCGTGTCCAATTACCCAATCCCACACCCTCATGGCCTCCCTGCAAAGGGGGTAAGAGTGTGCACCTCCTTGTTTGTTGAGGTAATACATCACCGCCATGTTGTCTGTCTGAAGCAGAAGAGTACACGGAGGGATAACTGACTGAAAGGCCTGCAGGGCATAGAGAACCGCCCTCATCTCTAATACGTTGATATGGAGATGAGCTTCCATTGGGGTCCACGTACCCTGGGACTTTACCCCGTCCAGGTGTGCCCCCCACCCTAGACCTGAGGTGTCTGTGGTGAGGGTTACCTCCAGGGATGGCGCTACGAATGGGACGCTCATGGAGAGCAACCCTGGGACTAGCCACCACTGCCAGTCTCGAATCACGGTGTTCGTGATCCTGACCGGATGCTGCAAGTGGTCTTGCCTTTGGTCCCATTGCACCTTGAGCATCCACTGAGTTACCCGCATGTGGAGCCTTGCGAAAGGGACAGTAGGAATGGCCGCAGCCATATGTCCGAAGCAAGCGACGGACCGACCTGGCAGAGGCGGTCTTGTTCGACGATAACTCCCTGATGAGGGATCTGATGCGCTCCGCTCTGTCGTCTGGAAGAAAAGCTCTTCCCGAACAGTGTCCAGTACGCACCTATAAACTGCAGTTTCTGGCGACGGTACCAGGAGAGACTTCTCGTAGTTTATTAGGATGCCCAGAGATCGGAACAGGTCCTGGGTGCTCTGGACCACGAAGAAACAACGCCTCTGGAGGCGGCCATGAGAAGCCAATCGTCCAGGTACGGGAACACATAATCGCCCTGTCTCCTCAGAGACGTTGCCACGACTGCCATGCACTTGGTAAAGACCCTTGGTGCAGATGACAGTCCGAATGGAAGGGCTCGGAAGTGAAGGTGGTGGTCGAGAAACTCAAGTGCAGGAACCTCTTGTGCACCTGAGTTATAGGGATATGAAGGTATGCATCCTGCATGTCTAGAGACACTAAAAAGGCGTCCTGTTTCAGCATGGGAATAAGACCCGGAAGAGTCACCATGCGAAATCTCTTGTAGGCGACCAACACGTTGAGGTCGCTTAGGTCCAGAATCGGACGGAGGTCCCCTGTTTTCTTTGGAACCAGGAAGAAGTGGGAATAATATCCTTGTCCTCTCTGGTTCCCGGGACGTACTCTATCACTCCCTTCTGCAGGAGCGCGAGTACTTCTTGCCAGATCAGAGCTTTGTGCTGACCCAGATACCGGGAGAGCAAAGGAGGCCTCGAGGGTGGCTTTTCTGCGAATTCTATATAGTGGCCTCGACTGACCAACTGAAGAACCCACCTGTCGGTGGTAATAGCCTGCCATCCCGGCAGGAAGTTCGCAATGCGACCCCCAACCATGATTTCCCGGTGATCCTGAAGGGCGGGGGCTGGAAAGGAGTCAGGCTGTGGCGGCAGATGGGCCCGCTGGCTGGGCTGGCTTAGAGTACGCTGGCTCGCTGGCTGGCTGTTTCCTGGGCTCTATGGAAGCCGGAGCCCTCTGATGTGGAAGCGGAGCAGGACTGCTGCCTCTGCATCCGCCCATGAAATCGGCTTTGGTTCCTCTGAAGGAACTAAGCCTGGGCGGTACATGGCTTGAACCGACCTTACCGCTTTCCGGCCTCTTGAAGTCTGGTAATAATCTTCTCCGAGGGATTACCAAACAAGACTTCTCCTCAAATGGAGCATCCATAATATTCTTCTGGATGTCCGGCGTAAAACCGGAGATGCGTAACCAAGAGTGCCTCCGGAGGCATACGCCAGAAGCTGCTGCTCGGGCCGATGAGTCCGCGGAGTCGTACGTGGCTCGTAGCACTTGGGTTCCCACGTCTGAACCCGTACGGAGGAGCTGAAGCATCTCCTCCTTCTGCTCACCTTCCGGCAGTTTCGCAGCCGTTTCCAGACCCTGTTCCCACAAGGCATTCTGGAACTGAACCATGTGGGTCAAATAGTTCAAGGATCTGATGGCACAGGTAGCGGAAGCATACGTGCGCCTACCCAACGCATCCAACTGCTTGGACTCTGGGTCCAGTGGCAGGGTGCTCAGATGTTGCGGCCTCTGTGACCGGTCACGTGAGGCTGTGATGACCAGAGAGTTGGCCTGAGGCTGCTGCATCAAGTACTGGTCTTCTTTAGGAGCCTTGTACAAGCGGTCAGCTTTCTTGACATCGCCGGGAGCAAATGTGGCAGCTTCACCTGCCTTGGTGGCGCTCACGAAGTGTCAACCAAGGGTGGCACCACCACAGGCTTGGGGTCCTTCTGCCGAAGATATCTGGCGGGCGTATCCTTTCGGGTCTAGCTCTTCTGCATCCCATCCCATGTTCTTCTTGGATGTGCCTCATAATATCCAAGAACGAAGGGTCGTCGGAGAGATTTCGGCATCTCACGTGGGTCCAGAGAAGGGATGGAGAGTGGAGATGGGGATCTAGAAGAAGAGTACTCTGATCCCGTGTCCTCCGTCGAAGGCGATCGTCGGTGTCTCCTGGGTCTCTTGGGGCTGGGTGACCTAGAAGAAGATTTTGACGGAGGTCTCCGTTTTTCTGGTCTCCCCCTTGGAGGGGATCCAGACTCCCAGGGAGGAGGAAGACGGCCTGCCGACCTTCGATGGCGCAGGGGGTGCAGGAACCGGACGAGGAGGAGGAAGAGGGGAACCATGTCCTTCTTAATGGTGTCCCACCAGTAAGTGAAGAGACCTTCACATCCGCCATGAGAGGCCCGACAATGGCCTGGGCGCCGTGGACGGTCGCGGGTCTCGCGCCGGCTCCACAGGGGGTCGGGTAGCGGCGAGGGTTCCTAGGGTCTTTGACGAGACCGGTCACCCGCCTGGTCTTCGGCTGCGTTAAATCCTCCTCAGTCAATGTCTCCTGACCGACGCCGGTTGAGGTGTCAGGGCCTCTTCTCAGGAGGAGCGGGCGCCGTCCCCTACCCGGCGCCCGGCTGAGGTGCTGGCTTAGCCGGCACGGTCGTCTGGCCAACGGCGCTCCAGGGATGTCAGACGGGTCAAGACAGCCGCGTTCGGCGTTAGGTCCAAAGCGTCTCTTCAGGAGTGAGCTCCAACGCCTTGCGAGGGGAGGCAAAGAAGAAGACCTGACATCAGGTACCGGAAGGCGGGAACCTGACTTATGATGGTGGTAGTGGCGATCCCTGGACTTCGCCAAGGCCCTGGAGGACGAAGACGAGGACGGCCTGGCGGACTTGGCCTGAGAAGAAGGCTTTCTTACCGCAGCCGGGGGAGGTTGAGAGCTGGCCCTGGAGGGAGAGCGGTCGGACCTAGAACCGGAGCTGCGCGAGTCCGAAGCCCTGGAGGGGGACCTGGAAGGGGCCTTCTCCCTTCATTCTCCGCATGCTTGTGGGTCTTTTGAGAAGAAGATTCCCCCTTGGAAGACATGGTCTTCAGCTTTTCCTCCAACAAAAACGCCTGAAGGGCCTTCTGACGTCGGATCCGGGTACGACTATTGAACCCTTGGCAGAAGGAGCAGGCCCGGGTATCGTGGTCTGGGCCCAGGCACCGAATGCAGGCCGTGTGGGTCCTTGAAGGATCTGTTTCCGCAAGCACACTTGGAGGGTGACCAGAGGTCGGAGAGGACATCAGCAAGTCTTGCTTGAAGAAACCGAATTTCCGAGGAAAGTATTTAACTACGCGTCGCTGCCGCTAATTGTAACGGAAGGGTCGAGACATGCAAGTCGGCGGCGGAAGAACTAGAATCAAGCGGGACCGTCCCCTTATATTACCCGCCTGATGACATCGGGGCGGGACCGGCGTCGGGCGATCCTCGCTGAAGATAGCTAGCTAGAATTTTTCCGTGGTCCTGACGCCTGCCGGCTTCAGTCCTAATGGTGTAACCTGCTGCAAGAGCTGTGTCCTCAAGTAAGATCAGCAGTTACATAAGAACTTACCGTAACAGTAGATGTTCGAGAGAGGTTCTGCTGTAGGTCTTCACATATAGAACTGTGCCCCTGGTGTCAGGACCGCACAACAAACTTCTAGCTAGCAATCCATAGCTGGGGACTGCCCTGGTGTTACATGATGGGACATCAGTGTTACTGTATATAAAGGGAGGTCCCCACGCCCGCCCTCCAGTTCTCCCGCCAGAGACCTCAGAAGGTGAAAAAGGAGAAAGGAGTACAACTCCTGAAGCCCTGAGCTGCTAAAGCAAAGCCCTGGGAAAGGAAAAGAGGAAAATACAGGAGCTGGGGAAAGGTGGGAGGGAATTCGAGACCTACTGCAGGAACCTCTCTCAAAGATCTACTGTTACGGTACGTTCTTACATAACTGCAATATCTTACTTGAGAGGTTCCTGCAGTAGGTCTTCATACAGGACTGAATACCAAGCAGTCAAGAAAAGAAGTTCCAGGAGGAGGAAGCATCTGCCAACTAGAGGTCTGCTTAGACAGGAGGCCCTGTAGAACTGGGAGTCCAAAACCAGCTTTGTGTCTAGAGGCGATGTCCAGACTGTAATGCTTGGTGAAGGTATGGATGGAAGGCCAAGTGGCTGCTGCGCCAAAATGTCTGCAGTGGACACGTTCCTCGGGAAGGCCACTGAAGCAGCCATGCCCGAAGTGGAGTGGACTTTCACGTCCCCTGGAAGGCTTCTCGTACTTTTGGTGAACGTCTGAGATACAGTTAGCCAACCATTTAGAAAACTCTGTTTGAAATGGCCTTGCCCTGACATTTGGGTGCTAATGCCACAAACAACTGGTTTGAACTATGGCCTCTTGGCCCTAGAGATGTCATATCTCAGAATTCTATGCACGTCTTAGGTGTGCAAGAGGTATTCCCCCCTGTTGGAATACTCTGGGTAATATACCAGCAGTACAACATTCTGGTTCAAAGTAAATTCCGAGACTACTTTTGGAAGACAGAAAGGGTTCGTCCACAGAGCCACCAGTCTCTATGTAAAATCATGTATGGCTCATTACAAACGAGGGCCTGAAGCTCTGAAATCCTTCGAGCAGAAGTAATGGTGACTAAAAACAGCATTTTCCAAGACAAATAACACATGTCGCAACTTGTTGCCGGCTCAAAAGGAGGCAAAGGAGTTTCTCTAAAATAAAATTCAAATCCCAAGGGGGAACCCCTTAAGGAAGGTTTTGGAAACCTCCAACTGAGTGAGGGAGCCTCCTCCAATCGGAGGTGGAGGCGAAACTGCAGAGAGTGGACCTCATTGAGAGGAATAAGCTGAGGCCCGAATCAGACCCTGCAAGAGGTACTTGAGGACCTGGGGAGCCAAGCAGGAAAAGGGTTCAAGCCTTTGGTCGTGGCCAACAGAAAATCTCTTCCATTTCATAGAGATACGTGGATCTAGTGGAGGTTTTCTGGCTCCACTAGGACCTGAGCAACTCTGGAAGAGACACCAAAGTATGAGATGGCTATGTCCAAAGGTGCCACGATGTAGTGGTGGAGAGACTTGAGGCTCGGATGCACCAGGCTACCTCCTGCTCCTGAGACAGAAGGTCATGGGAGAGAGGAAGAGGCACTGGGGGTTCCGTCAGCTGTTGCAGCAGAGGGAACAACATCTGCTGAGGCCAAAGGGGGACTACGAGAATCATGTGAGCCCCCTCTCCCTGAAGCTTCAGCAGAACCTTCTGAAGAATTGGAAAGGGAGGGAAAGTGTACAAAAATCTCACAGTCCAGGATAGAGACTGTGCATGTCGCCAAAAAACACAGTGCCCGGGAATGAGCGAGCAAAAGCTGGGTAGTTTTGCATTGGATGGGGAGGCGAACAGATCTATTTCTGGCCAATCCCATTGAAGGAAGAGATCTTCCACTATTTCCTGCTTTATTCTACCAAAGCCCATGTGACAGTGCAGTTGAAACTGTCCTGTGACATTGTGAACCCTGGAACATGGACTGCTGTTATCAATGTCAGGTTGCGTTGGGCTGCCCAGTACATCATCGCCTCCCTAAAGAGTGGGTATGATCGGTGCCCCTGTTTGTTGATGTACCAGACCGCTGTTGTCGGTCCGGATCAGAATTGTTCCCGGAAGTAAGAGGGACTGGAAAGCTTGAGAGCGAGGGAACCGTCCTCATCTCCAGAATGCTTATATGCAGATTCTCCCGTGAGAGACCATGTCCCCTGAGTTTGATGGTCTCCCAGGTGGGCTCCCCAACCATGACCCGAGGTGTCCATCGTGTGCATCATGTGAGAGGGATGGGGATGGAAAGGAACCCCAGTAAAAGGTTGGATAGATCCTGCCACCAGAGGAGATCCTCTTCAAACTGTTGGAGACTAAGATCATGTGATCCATGTCATCTATGTGTTGATCCCACTGGACCCTGAGGGACCACTGTCACCCCTATATGCAATCTGATCAAAGAGACTGGGGATGGCAGCCGCCAGGAGACCCAGCAGGTGGAGGATAGAGCATGTTGCGATCCGATGTGAGGAAGACACTAAAGCAGCTTGCTGAATCAGGGTTTCCACTCTGTCCATAGGTAGGAAGGCCCTGCTGCCCTGGACCGTATCCAGCACCGCTCCAATGAACTGAAGGTGCTGGGAGGGTGAAAGCTGAGCCTTGGGATAGTTCGCAGTGATGCCAAGTTTGGAAAAGAGGTCCAGGGTGGTGGAAAGAGATTCCATCAGACTGTCCTGAAATGGTGCTGACAGGAGCCAGTTGTCCCGGTAAGTGAACAGGAAATACCCTTGTGGTGCAAGGCGCAGCCACACCGCCAGGCACTTGGTGAAAACTCAAGGTGCGAAGAGAGGCCAAAGGGAGGCTGTGAACTGATAATGGTTCTCCTGAAAGGAGAATCTCAGAAATGGGTGGGCTGGGAGGATTGGAATGTGCAGGTAAGTATCCTGCATGTCATGCAACCACAGCCATTGATTCTGTTGGAGCAAGGGCAAGAGTCCCTGGAGGGTGAGCATGCGAAACCTCTTGTATTCCATGAAGAGGTTGAGCAGACTGAGATCAAGAATGGGTCTCAGATCTCCCATCTTTCTGGGCACTAGGAAGAAGTGGGAGTAGTAACCCTTCCTATTGCCCTGGTGGAACCCGCTCTATTGCTGACTTTGACAACACAGCTTGGATTTCCAGTGGAATAAGGCTTTGATGGCCTGACGGGTAGTGAGACCTTCCCAGTGGATTGCCCAGAGGTCTGTCCAGGAACTCCATGGAGTGCCCTCTTGCAATGAGCTGGAGTACCCAAGCATCTGCGGTTATTACCTTCCACCCTTCCAGGTGGAGGGCAACCCCCCCCACTGGTTCTTCTGGAAAAACAGGAGGAGGTGGAGGAGATCCCTGAGTCAGGGCCTTGAGGCGTAGGGCTGCTCTGCCACCACCGCGACCTTTTAGGACTTCGCCTGAGGAGTCTGGGTACCGTAACTGGTGGTATGACACTTCTCCTGTTGTCTGCCTTGGTTCTGGGGTGACAAAAAGTCTGCTTTGGTTTTTGGCCTGAGCGGTACATGGAGCAGACATCTTTAAGGGATCTCTCACTCTCCTGTAGCTCCTTGATTATATCTTTAGTGTTGTCCCCAAAAAGGATGGAACCCCTGAAGGGGGCATCCAGCAGGGTGTTTTAGACATCTTGCGCCAGTCGACGGAGCCAAGCCAGGTGCCGCAAGCTAATTCCTGTAGCAGTGCAACAGGCCACAGAATCAACAGAGTTGTAAGTGGCCTGTAAAGCGTGGCAGCAGGATGACTTGTTAAGTCGTACTTTCTCTAAGAGCCAATTCCTGAGGTCCTCATCCGGAATGGCCTGGAGTTCCTTCTCCAAGTTGGATAAGCTGACTTCTGAAAGGACACCATATGAGCCACATAATTTAAGGAGCGAATGGCGCTGGTAGACGAGGCATAAATCTTGCAGCCATATTGGTCCCTTTGCTTGGACCCCTTGTCCAGTGGGGAGGCACTAAAGTGTTTAGGTTGAGCCGACCGATCGTGAGCTGCTGTAATAATGATAGCGTTGGCTTTAGGCTGGGTTGTCAAATGACAAGCCCCTACCGGGGAGTGATAGGTCTGGTCAGCTTTTATGGAAACTGCCGGAATAGAGGACAGTTGTTGCCATATGGTAGAGGTCAAATCCTCATGTGGCCCCATCCATGGAGGGATGGGGAGAAGGTCGGCATTAGTGAGATTCAGATGTTCTGCCAGCCTCTTTCTCTTGGGGTCCATTTCCTGGGGACGCCCAGCCGCAGGCTTGTTGAATAGACCGGAGTAGTTTCTGCAAGGACAGATCCTTTGGTGGAGACTCCTTAGGCTGAGCTCTATCAGAGAATGAGGCTCCGACTGGCCCCCAGAGTTGGAGTCTGAATCCGAGTCGGAAGACTCTGGTCTGCTGGGCAAAGGGGTGACATCTGGGACCACCTCCGTGATCCGAGCTCCTGAGGGAATCCCCGTCAGATGCCTTCCCGAATCACTACTGGACATCTGGTCCATAGGGGATGGACTCTTTGCCCTATGGGTCCGGGTGGCAACCGTGACCAGCTGGGGTTGTCCCAACTCTTGTAAAAGTTGGGACCTGGTGTCCTTCCACCAAGCCGTTATTGACCCTTGGGGTTCAGGCTGGGGCAAAGGAGGTGGAGGTGGTGAAGGCTGGTAGCCTGTTTACCTTAAAGGATAAGGGGGTAGCCAGGTGTCTGGTTCCAGCAGTGGTACAGGTGGTAGCCTTGGTATAGATGGCCCTGGCCCAGCATAGGGTACCATGGCGTTGACGCCTGCGGAGGGTATCCCAGCAATGGCCCTGCCGGTGTCGGGTAGTAAGGGAACTGAGGTGGCAGATACCCAGGATTGCTGCCCATGGGGCCCGACGGATGAAGGGCAGACAGCCCAGGGAGCGTCAGTGCTGCGGGACCACTGGGGGTAATAGAGTCCATTGGCAGGCCTGGAGTCGGTAAGGGGACCCCTGAAGGGCCAGAATGGTGCCCGAGTCGGAGCGAATAGTCCCTGGTCCATGTCCAAATCTGTGGGAATGTAAACCGGGGATTGGCCCGGCGTCGGGGATCAAAAGGTGCCCTGCGTCAGATCTGAGAAAGGCGAGGGGAGTAAAGGAATGGAAACCCCAGTTGACAGGTCTGCTGGAGAGGCAGGAGTCTCAGAAAGTAAGCCCAACGCGGGAGACGTCTCCTGGGCAGCTATGCTCGATTCCCGGGGATCCGGGGAGAACGAGGTGTTAGGCTGGGTCAGTGAGACCCGGGAGGAAGAATCCTCGTGGGACCAAGGGGAGTCTGAAAGCTCGCTCTGCACAATGTCGGCAACCACAGGAGTATCCGACAGGAGGGCAACCGCCGAGCGGACATCGGGCGAGCCGGCGACCGACTTAACGGCGTCAACCTGGTGGGTGTCAGAGGAGCCGACGTCTGACTCAGAGGTCACGGCTGGGCCAACAACAGCCAGGAGGCTGGAGTCTAGCTGGTCGACAGAGGTCAAGCACCGAGCGGCAGAACCGGAGAGAGACTTGTCAGCAGAGTTTACAACAGGTCCTGAAGGAAGATCTTCCGAACAGGAGACCCCTGACTGCCCACTGACTAAGGCAGGAGGGGGAGAAGGCATCCAATCCACCGGGGCGGATGGAGACCTAAGAGGTGGGATACTTCCTGACATGGAGGCCCCAATCGATGTGGTGTTGGCTGCCTGGCGACATTGAGTGGCTGGAGAATGGTCCCGCTTCTCCTTCTTTTTCTCTGAATTAGGTGAAGAAGAGCATTCCCTCAGCTCCTGGAGCTCTTTTTCCATCGATGCAAGGCATTGTTTTAAGAGATGAGCATCGAGGGCCTTCTGGCGATGGGTATGCGTGGCCTGGTTAAAGGATAGGCAGATTTTGCAATCTGCTACCTTGTGCTTGTGGCCCAGGCAAAGAACGCAGCGGAAGTGGCTGTCCCCATGCGGGATCTGAGCGCCGCACTTCAAACACTTTTTCTTTGGTCTACGCAAAGACATACAACACGATTTTGAAAAAAATATATACAAAAAAATTGCTACAATAGTTTAGTAAAGATGGCTGACAACTGAAGCTGTTCAACCGTGAGTTTGACAATTCAGGTCAATGGCGGGAAAGAACTGGAGGGCAGGCGTGGGGACCACCAATATACACAGTCACACTGATGTCCCATCATGTAATGCCGGGGTGGTCCCCACTATAAATTGCTAGCTAGAATTTCGTGCAGTCCTGATGCCAGGGGCACAGTCCTATATGTGAAGACCTACTGCAGAAACACTCTCAGTAAGATCATAGTATAACAACAGCAGCCACAGAGCAATACAGCAGCAACTGATAAACAGAAACAGGGACTCAAAAGTACAGCGATGCATGGGATACAGAGAAACCACGGGCATGAGTTACAGGTACGGGTACAGACACATGGGACAGCAGATAATTCCTATACATACGTCTAAATAGTTGGTAGGAGGACATGTTTCGCGGCTCCAAGAGGAGGGTATTACTAAAATGAGGGGCAAGGAAGGAGAAGGCTCACTGCCATGTGGATGGAGAGTTTGGGAACACAAAATAAAGACACAGTTGATGACCTGGGGAGGTAAGTACAACAAACACGTATGTACTGTATGGTAAGTACCAGGCAATTGAGTAGGAAAGTAAGGTGAAGATAGCTATGTTACATATAAGATCACAATGGTTACACAGGCCTAGGTACAGTAGTATCGAGGGCTCATTTGCACATCAAGAAGGGTCAAAGTACATAACATGGGATGGAGGGCAGCAGGGGATGGGGAGGTTGTCCCTTCCACATTGAGGAGATGGTGGAGAAAGCTACCTAGCTGATGGTGTTCTTATTGTGTTATCTGGTGTTCCCTACTGTGTGTTATTTGGTGTTCCTACGGTGTATTATCTGGTGTTCCTACGGTGTGTTATCTGGTGTTCCTACGGTGTGTTAGCTGGTGTTCCCTACGGTGTGTTATCTGGTGTTCCTGATGGTGTTATCTGGTGTTCCTACGGTGTGTTATCAGGAAGGAGTGGATGATGTACTCCTCAAGCAGTAAGAGGGAGGGAGGGAAAGGGGAAGGAAGGAGGGAGGCGATGTAGTTAGGGAGATTACAAAGTAGGAAGACAAAGAAATACCTTATGGGACAGACAAATAGCAGAAAAAACAAGCACCTTCTGTCTTGCAAAACATTTTATTTAGCACAAGCATCAGTGCAAAAAGCTCTGCAAACAAACCAGTCAGGGTTGTTGGAATTTGTTTGGCATCTCCTGGCCTTCTTTGACTAAACGTGAGTTATTTGATTTATTTTAACATACTAACATACTAGATGCCAGCAGAGCAGGCCTATTGGTCTATCAAGTCTGCTCGTGCTTCAGCACCCTGATTGGGTACCGTAGCCATCTATCTGGCTCCTTCCTTTGTTCCTCTACTTCACCCTTGCCTATACTTATCCCACCCTCCTCATGAACCCTCCACCACAGCTGCCTGTACCAGCTCCCAGGCAGCGCATTCCATGGTTCCACCACTCTCGGTGAAGTACCCTTCTCCTTTCTCCCCTAATCCTCCCACCCTCAATCTTCCAGCTGTGTCCTCTGATGATTCCACCCTCCTTCCACCGAAAGATCCCATCTTGGCTTACCTTATTTACTCCCCTGAGGTACCTGAAGACCTCAATCATGTCCCCCCGGTCCCTCCTCTCCTCCAGCGAGAACAGGTCGAGCTCCTCTCGTCGCTCCTCATATGTCATATCCCCCAGGCCCCGGATCTCCCCCAGGCCCCGGATCATTTTGGTCACTCTCCTCTGAACCCTCTCCAGGAGTTGGATGTCCTTCCTTAGGTGCGGCCTCCAGAACTGCACACAGTACTCCAGATGTGGTCTAACCAGGCTGTTTTCAGTGCAAATCACCTCCCTGTTCCTAGAGGTAATCCTCTCAGCGATGCAGCCCAGCATCCTATTTGCCCTGACTGCAGCCCTCCAGCACTGCTCTGAATTATTCATGTTCACATCCACCAGGACTCCCAGGTCTCTTTCCCCTGCTGTGGCCTGCAACTTATCCTCCCCCCAGGGCATAACATAGTACCTTGCACTTGGAGGAGTTAAATTTCCAGGTGCATGACCACCTGTCCAGAGTATCCAGGTCCCCTTGCAGGGCCAATCTTCCCTTCTCCCCATCCACCACTGCCCCCAGCTTAAGAGTCATCTGCAAAGAGACTCATTTCGCACTCAATACCTTCTCTGATATCGGAGATGTAGGCATTAAACAGGAGCGCCCCGAACTGATCCCTGCGGGACCCATTTATGACCTCCCAGGAGACAAGGCCCCCTGACCACTACTCGCTGAGTGCACCCAGAAAGCCAATTTCCAATCCACTTAACCGCCAATGGGCCTACCCCATTTTGCTTTTTGCACTGATGCCTGCACAAAATAAAATGTTTTGCAAGACCAGTTAGTGGATGGTTCTCAGTTTGCTGCTGTTCATCTTGACTTTTGGATTTGAGCACATCGGGGTGGAGCAGCCTTTGTGCTGTACTTATGGGATAGATGCCTGTCTTATGACTGCAGGACACTGAAGAGTTCCAAACAGAACAGGAGGTGTCTGTACTTTGTCACCTCAGTCTCTACTGGATCAGATGTTCAAGCCTGTTTAGAAGACCGTCTCTGTTCTGGCCACGGCTTGCCAGCCTGACTTGCACATGGATTCACATACCCATGGTGCCTTGCACTGGGAACGAGGCTTGGGAGTATGGTCTGGAGAGATGCATAAAAACCAAACATACTGGTTCCAGTTCAGTTCTTGTTCCATTTGTACTGGCCTTTTAGTCAGTTAATTCAAGAGGTAGTTCTGATTTATACACTAAGAGCAGGTGCAGCACCATTTTAGAACTGTATGATGTAGTTCATGCTCAGGTTCAAGTTTGTTTGCAGGAAAACTCCATTGAGCACACTCATTTAAAAGGAGGTCCTGGTAGGACAACTTGGCACAAAGTATACACAATATTACAATACAATATAGTACAATTGTGATACATCAAGTTCGAACAGTGTTGACACAAGTAAACAATGTACAGTAGGAGGGGAGTTATGGCTAAATTGTACACATTTCAGGAACTAAGCTAACAGGCAGGAAAGGAGAAAAGGGAAAACATGAAAGAAGTTTACATCAAGTGCTTCATGAGACTATAATGGTTTCTCCGCTAGGAGGGCTAGTAGGTGCTTTGACAGTGGCAAATTTCCATAAGCGTTTGCTGGCCAGGGCTTTAAATATGTTTAAGGAGACTGTTTCAGGGAGTTTTAATGTGGCTTGTAGTTTGTTCCAGGTGGATGGGATTGCATGACTAAACACAGCTTTACCATAAAGAGTGTGGAATTTGGGTACTTTAGTAGCATGAAAGTATTTTTATGTTCGCAAGTGCAGATGAACATGTTGATATGAGAGTTGCTAGAGAGAGGTGTGAGGGTGCCAGCCCAATGGCCAGCGGTGCTGCAGGGGCGGTCTGTGGCTGGCAACAGCACCGCAGTGTCCTGATGACACTGGTTTGCTGAGGGGCCTCGCCTGAGCAAATATTTCAAAGGACAGATAGACGCTGCACATGGCTCTGTCCTTGAAATGCAAGCCCTTTAGCTGCGCTTAGTGTGTCTTTCCTTGTTAAACAATGTCCCTTTCCTGCTGCTGCTTAGTGTGTCTTTCCTGGTTAAACAATTTCCTTTTCCCTTCCGACTCGGGATCCCACTCGCGTGTCCGGATGAGCCCCAGCCCATCTATATCCTTAACCGACATCAGGGTGCCCAATCCCGTGTTGGCATACCCCCCACTACTATTGTGTCACACTGGGAACCCACCCCAGTGTGCCTAAATTTTATTTATTTATTTTTTACCTGTAAATGAAGAAACCTTCCCTCACGGTCTTTTATTTTTTTTCACCTGTAAAACAAAACTGTCCCTTGTTGTCCCGTCCGCCTCCCCATCCCGACCCTCTCCTGCCCACCCATCTCCCGCTCCCCTTACTCCATACTTACCCTCCAGGGTCAGCGGACACAATCTTGGCAGAATGGGACACGTCTGCACTCTTCAAAGCCGACCAGCAAACTGAGCGAATGAAGGTAAGCCATATAATGGGAGTCAATGGGGGTTTCAACTTAGGTTGATATCTCAGCCATTTTTAGGAATTTTGATCCCAAATTTTCAGCATGGGGTTCTTGGGACCCCACCTCGTGAACATGTCACTGTCATTTCATTCTCAGCCCCGAAAACTGATTTCATGAGCCGCTCGCTGAATCACCTTTGGGACTGAGTAATACCTCAGCGATAAGTCCTGGGACCAGTCCTGTTCAATGTCTTCATTATAGACATTGCGGAAGGGCTAGAAGGAAAGGTCTGTCTGCCTGTTTACAGATGTGAATACTTCAGAAGGGTGGAGAAAATGAACAAGGACATGGAAAGGCTTGAAAAAGGTCTGAGGAGTGGCAACTGAGGTTCAATGCAAAGAAGCCAAAATAATGCACCTGAGAAGAGGGCAACCTGGGGAGAGTTACAGGATGGGGTGGAGGTGCTGATGATCACCAAGGAAGAAAGGGACCAAGGAGTTATCAGTTCTGATGACCAAAAGGTGTCAAAGGAGCACAAATGAAAAATTACTCACCTTAGTAATGTTGATTCTTCTAATGGAGTCTTGCTATATTATGACATATGCAGTTTGTCCCAGCCTTAGAACTGCCCGGAGGTGAAAGAGTTAACTTCCATGCCAGGCATGGAATCTTGAGCGAGTTGAAAACTCTGTCCGTTGTTCTTCAAACTCAAACTGTCAGATCTTCTGAGCAAAACTCACTAAGATTCTGTGTGGAAGCTGTAAACCTACACTAGCTAACTGGCTACTAAAATATTAACACATTTTTTGGTCCCAAAACAAAGACTCAAGTCAGGGGATCCAAAAGAAAGAATAAAATAAAATATAACACCCAAACACCCCAAAAAGGAGGGGTGGAAAAACACAAGGTGGGCATCACTAAGTGCCAACACTGCACTGCCCACCCACATCCCAAAACAGAGGTTCTGAGAGGGGCAGGCAGGGGGGGAGGTCATAATATAGCAAGACTCCATTAGAAGAAACAACATTACTAAGGTGAGTAATTTTTTCTTCAAACAACATGAAGTCTTGCTATATTATGACATATGCAGACTACACAGCAGTACCTCCATGGAGGAGGGACAGAACCTACTTAGGAAATAGGCTCTGAAGCACAGCTGTGCCAAACCGAGCATCACTCCTAGCCTGGATGTCCAGGGAGTAATGCTTGGTGAAAGTGTGTACTGTTTTCCAGGTAGCTGCTTGACATATCTCTAAGATAGGGATGTCCCTGGCCGCAGCTAGGGATGCAGCTGTACCTCTGGTAGAGTGAGCCCTCAGGCCTGAAGGGGAACCTTCAGTTTCTGATTACAAAATTGGATACAAGAGACAATCCACCTGGCAATGGATCTTTTAGTGGCAGGTTTCCCTTTACCAACCTCGCCATAAGTGAGGAACAGTTGGAGGGAGTCAAACCTGTGACCCTTGGTATGCTCTATATAGTAACTAAGGGCTCTCTTTACATCTAAACTGTGCAGCCTCCTCTCGCCAAAGGAGGAATGGTCAGTGAAGTACACAGGAAGAGATATAGATTGATTGAGGTGGAAATCTGAAACCACCTTAGGCAAGAACTTCCTGTTAGTCCTGAGGACTACCTTATCTCTGTGAAAGGAGATAAAATCAGGCTCCACTGACAAAGCTTGTAATTCACTTATGCACCTGGCAGAAGTGATGGCTACTAAAAACACAGTTTTCCAAGTCAAGTACTTAAGCTCTGCTGAAGACAAAGGCTCAAAGGGGGGTTGCATTAGCTGAGCAATGCAAACATTAAGATCCCAGGCAGGAGCAGGGTCCCGAATGGGGTTGGTGTAAGCAATCCTTGAAATACTTGAGAATACAGGGTGAGCAGAAAGAAGAGGGCTTTCCTGCTGAAATAAAAGCAGAGACAGCTGCCAAATGCACTTTCAGGGTAGCTGGCCTCAGCCCCAAAGTATTTAGATGAACCATATAATCCAGGACTGTGGGCAAATCAGCAGATTCTGGGAGATATGCTTTCAGAGCACCATATGGAAAACCTTTTCCATTTAGAATTATAAGTAGCCCTGGTGGAAGGCTTCCAGAAGCTTTCAAGATATCGTACACCTTGAGAAAGGTGTAGGTCAGCAAACTCTAACTCTTCAAGAGCCAGGCCTTGAGGTTGAGGGATTTGAGATTCGGATACCAAACTCTCCCCTGGGCACAGGTTAACAGATTGTGATTCCTGGGAAGATACAGGGGAAGGCGGACTGCTAAGGACAGAAGGAGTGGATACCAGGGCTGTCTGGCCCAATCTGGAGCAATCAGAATCATCTTGCAAGGTTGAGATCTGATTTTGACTAGCACCTTGAACAAGAGAGGGAAGGGGGGAAAGGCATAGAGGAACTTCCCTTCCCAATCGAGAAGGAAGGCATCCAGAGGGACTGAGCCCAACACTGGGGGCCTGCAACAAAAAAGCGGAAGTTGGTGATTGTCTGGGGCTGCAAAAAGATCTATCTGAGGAGTGCCCCACCTGGCAAATACTAACTCCAGTAGGCTCTCAAACGGAACTGAATGTCCCTCATCTGAAATCTTGCTCCTTGCACTACAGCTGTGGAAGCAGCCATGTGCCCTAGGAGCTGTAGAAAGTGCCTTGCTGGTCGAGAGACCTGCAGAGTGAAGGAGGAGGCCAGAGCCACCAGGGTCTTTACTCTTTCTAGAGGAAAGAAAGCTCTGGCCTGCTTTGTGTCCAGTTCTGCGCCTATGAAGGTGAGTAACTGAACAGGCTCTAGAACTGACTTTGGAAGACTGAGAAGAAAACCTAGAGATGTAAGCAGCTGCTGGGCAACCTGAAGATGTAATTTGACTTGGTCTGGAGACTGACCCACTATAAGCCAGTCGTCCAGGTAAGGAAAGATGGCAATCTTTGCCTCCTTAAGTGAGCAACTGCTACTGCCAGGCATTTGTGAATACCCTTGGGGCAGAGGTGGGCCGAAGGGCATTGCTCTGAACTGGTAATGGCCTGAGGGCAGTTCGAATCTGAGGTACTTTCGGTGGGAGCTTCTGATGAGAACATGGAAGTAGGCATCCTTGAGGTCCAGGGACGCTAGCCAGTCCCCTGGCCTTAGGGAAGGTAAATAATTCCCAGAGTCACCATTTTGAATTTTGGTTTTAAAAGGTGCTTGTTTAGGTATCTGAGATCCAGGATGGGCCGCCATTCTCCTGTCTTTTTTGGGGTAAGGAAGTACCTGGAGTACAGTCCTTTGCCCTGGTGTAGGGAAGGAACCTTTTCTACAGCTCTGAGAGCCAGGAGGGTTGAGACTTCTGTTTCCAAAGCGAGAGCCTCTAATGGATTTGCAGGTGGAAAGGATCTGGTTCTCATCTCTGGAAATTTTTTGAAGCTGAGAACCAGTCCCTGGCTTACTACTTCCAGGACCCACTTGTCTGACGTTAAAGACTTCCAGTCCTGGATGAAGTAAGCTAGCCTGCCCCCTACAGGTAATGGAGAATCGGTCCTGGGCATCCCATCAGGGTGCCTGCTTGGCAGGGGCTTTAGGCTGAGGGGTGGGAGCAGGCCTGCTGGTACCCCGTCTGCCTCTCCCTCTGAAGAACTCCCTCTGGGCATAAGCTGAAGAGGAGGCCTGGGCTTGGTAAAAAGGCCTGTGAAAAGGCCTGCCCCTGCCCCTGGAAAGCTGCCTCTGAGGAGTGGCTTGCCTCTCCTTGGCCTGTGCACTCCTATAAGTGGTCCTATACTCATTCATTTTCTTCATGTAATTCTCTGTCTGCTCCCCAAACAGAGAATTACCCACAACAAGAAAATCCATGGCCTTAGCCTGGGTATCCTGTGACAGGCTAGTATACCTGAGCCAAGCCATTCTGCGAAAAGCCACAGATGTAGCCATGACTCTTGAAGATACATCGTTAGAGTCCACTGCAGCATGGAATTACACCTTGGATGCCTCAATACCATCAGCAGCCACCTGCTCCAGCTCCTTGGCAAGCTGGCCAGGGACCTGTTTCGCTAAAGCCATAACAGTATCCCATCTGGATTTCTGGTATCTTGCAATATAGGCCATATAATTTGCCTGTCTGAGTCCCAAGGATGCTGCCATGTATTGTTTCTTTGCCATGGCATCAATCCTCCTGGAGTCCTTGTGGGGTGTGCGGCCAAGGAATATTTGCCTTATCACAGGCTGCAGCCTGCACTACCCAACATGGCTGCATTGTTGTGAAAGGAACTCCGTATCAGAGCCTGACAATGTGTACCTCTTGTCCATTTTTTATCCACAGGAGGTATAGTGTTAGGAGCTTTTAAAATTTTATTGTCTGTTTCCTAAAAGATTTATGTAAAGGAATAGACAATCTCCTGGACTCTGGGATATCCATCATTTCCACATAGTCAGGCTCCTCCTGTTCATCCACAGCTTCTTCCAAAGGGAGCTGGAGGGTTTCAGCAACTTTTTTATAAAACATAAAATGAGAAGGGGACTCAGAAAGCCTAGGGGGAGACACTCCTGAAGGTCTGTCTGGGGAGATGTCCAGTTCAATGGGCACATCCAGACTTTCAAAATCACATTCACTCTCTTCATAATCCTCCTCCCCCTCCTCCGGTTCATAAAATTCCTCTATATCATATTCTTGAACCGGTGGAACCGACCAAACCGACCGCTTACCTGATGGTGCCGGTTCGGTCAGAACCGGGGAAAGCAACTGGACAATTTGGATTGCTTTGGCTATCTCTGCAGCGGTTGGAGAAGGATATTTTGGCTCCACACCTGCTGATTTTCTAGTCCTCTTTGCTGGAACTGGCTCCTCCGAGTCAGCTCTTCGTTTGCCCGAGGAAGTCTCGCCCTGGTCAGAGGGCACTCCCTCCGGTTCGGTTGGCACCGAACCGGGCTGGCCATCCGGGTCAGCGGACTTTTTGGCCTCTTGTTCCCTGAGCCTACCAACTCTCTTATCCAGGGTAGCTGCAGGGAAATTCTTGCAAATCTGGCAGTCTGCATTGAGGTGGTCAAACCCCAGACAATAAACACATGGTGTGGGTCAGCCTTGGCAAAGGCTTCCCACAGACACCACAGTGCTGAAACCCAGTGGGCCCGGTTTTTCTTTTGGGTTTCTCAGACATAATGCCAGCCTAACCAAAACTTGCCCTTTACGGCAAATCGCCAACAAGACACCCTTATCGGTTCCCAACCGTGTCACGGGTCGTGGAAAAAACGTAATGAAATCCATTTTTTAGAACTGATAAGAACCGGGAACCGCACTCTAAATGCAATTTAATTAAGTTTAACAACAACCTGATCGGTTCAAACCGAACCGATAATAACGTTTGCAAGTTCCACACAGAGAAAAAGTCAAACCTATCTATTACTTACAATACCACAGACAGAGCTTGAACCACCTCACAAACAACTTCACCAAAGCAATTTTCAAACATCCCTCCCCCCCCCATGACATCAGTGCACACGACGAATATTTGGCATTGATGAATGCTTGTTTCTAAAGGTGTAGGAGCTACAATAACAATGAAAAAGGGAGGTGATGTAGGAAGGGACTTTGTTCTAAAATGTTTTAAGAGCCCAGATATTAATGTGTAGCGTCCTTCTTGTTGCCAGGGAAGCCCAGCCTACAGCCACGTAAGGGAACAATGATGGGTTCTGTAGGGTGCGTTAGTTGTAAAGCAGATTGCGCGGTGAAACAGGATATCAAGCTTATGAAGGTTGGTCACTGTGCTACTATTATAAATGATATCCGCGTAGTCGAGTAAGGGAAGAAAGGTGGCTTGAACCAGCCTTTTCCTAATATCTAAGGGAAAAAGGGATTTGTTTCTGTAGAAAAAAAAAAACAGCCTCATTTTCAGTTTCCTAGTGAGGGAGTCAATGTGGTATGCAAAGGTTAGTTTGCTCTCTAACCATACCCCTAGGTATCTGAATTGATCAACTGACTCTAAAGAGTCTCCTAGTAAGGTTAGTATAGGCGCCAATGTGGCCTGCCCATGTAGAGAAGTTGGGGATGCGGGTAAAAGTACATAATTTTGGTTTTCTTGGTTTAATAAATAATAGTTTTGATCTTTGCAGGTTTCGCCCAACTGACTAAAATCAGACTGCAGTTCTGTGATGACATCTGACAATGAGGGTTTGGATGTATAAAGGACAGTATAGTCCGAGAAAAGTGGAGTCTGGAGTTACGGAAGTTGCCACTAAGGGATTTGATGTAAATTGTGAATAACAGGAGTACAAGAATGGATCCCTGGAGTATACCACTAGTTATCGGTAGGGAAGAGGAAAGGAGTCCATTGGTTTTGATGCACTGGAGTTGACCAGTAAGATAGCTAGTGAACCAGTTTAGTGAGCAGTTATTCAGACCAAGGTCTTTGAGGTGGCTAACAGTGTGTTATGACTGACTGTGTCAAAGGCCTTGCTTGGGTCTAGGAAGACGGTTCCTTTCAACCACACAGTTTAGGGTTTTAAATAATTGATTAGCAGTTTTTTCTTGGGACAATGCTAACTGTACAGAAAGTATTTATATAGGTTTTCTAGAAGTGATATGTTTGTTAAACACAGTGAGGCAAGTGCTATGCATTTTCACAATGTTTAGCACTTCTATGAGCAACGCTAATCAATTTTGAAGTTAAATAAAACCCTGCCTACAGCAGAGTACAGATGCACTGTGACTGGACATGCTCAGACATCCATCCATGAATTACAGTGTGAACTGTGAATAATGAAGTGTGACTGAGAATATTGAAATATGAACTGTGAATAATGAAGTGTGAACTATTTAGGGCAACTCACACCAGCACACAGTACTGCAACCTCTTCAGACTCTACAAGCAATGTAATTTAATGAATAAAACATGGGTCTATCATCTCTGAGAACAGCCTGTTTTATCTCAATGGAGCCTACTGGGCTTCTTCTCCCCCCCCACCACCACCACGTCACCGTCACTCGACGAATCACCACAGTGCTTATTTACTGGCTATTGGGAGGGTAAATTCCCTGAGATGACAGGCCTGTCTTCAGTTATGTAAAGGGGAGGGGGAGGGCTAAACCGATTCTAAGGAAAGAAAGACTCCTTCTTGACCCTGGCCAGTCCTTTTCTCTTGGCTTATTCAGTTCCTCCTGCCAAGGTCACAACTCCTCCCTGCCCACCTTCTGGTTAATCTCCCCCAGTTGTCCCCTTTAGCACTGCTAGGCACAGGACCAGAGTTTCCCACCTGCTGTTACCCCTGCAGCTTACCCCCGTGGTAGGGCCCTTATATCATGGGCTCTGATTCCCAGCCTAGTCACGGAATGGATCCAGTTACTGGAAGTCAGGAGGAGAGTCCTCAGAGGTGGTTACAGGTCCTGAGGTGGATAGGGCAACAGGCTGCTGTCATGCACTTGGGACAGAGAATTCTACTCAGTATTTTGCCCTCTCACCATCAAGTGGAAGTTACTAGTGATGTCACTTTAAGGCATGGGGGTGGAGAGGGGACAGCCAATGTCACGGTCACCCAAAACATCTATGTCATCCAAACATTTGTCAGAGGATGCTCTGTGAGAACAGCATAGCCTGCTGCCCCCACCCCCGGATTTAGAGCACAATGCCTCCACATTGCCCCCATTGGACAGGAGTAGGTGATCAGATCAAGGAACAAATGCGGGTCTTCCCATACAATAGCACAATACACTACTAGATGGTGTCACCGGACCAGGTAGAATCTGACCTGTTCTGAACTTTAGAACTGAAACCAGCCTCTGCTTGAAAAACAGTTTGAATGTTAAAACAAATGCAAATGAACAAATAATGCGTAATTAGTATATGTTTTTGACTTTTTTATGGGTGCTACAGTAAGAATAACACTCCAGGTGTGCAGCAATAAAGCAATAACTGTGTTACCTGGGTGACTGAAGGCCCTCGGCTATACCTCAAGACTCACAGTGCATTTGGAACATGTGTTTAGTGTGATGACACAACACGCCTTGTCCTGGTTTATTCCTTCCATAATAATCACACAAATGCATGCAGACTACTAAGTTTGAAATGAAATTCGAAAGCGTATGCTTTCATGAAACATTCTGGAATCGGATCAAAATTGGTTCAAACTCGTAGAGGAAAGGACTCATCCTTCCACCAGTCTGCCGACAGATGGGCCATTTGCACTTCTGTGAAAAGATTAGCTGATCTCTGCTGTTTTGGTATCTATTACACTCTACAACACCTTTTCATTTTTTATAAATGCCATTTCTGCTGAGGAGTCCCACTGCGCCATACATCAAGACACAGAATAAAACACATTAAAAGCTTCACAGAACAAAAAGAGTCTTCAGTCTACTTGAAAGGAGGGAAGGCTCCACAGCCCTGATTGAAGCCTGCAATGTATTCCAAAGCCTAGAGGCTAAAGCAGCTAATAGAGCTGGCTCTAATGATCTCCAGATTAATATCAGCGACAATGTGGTGCCCAGAATCAAAAGAATGAAGGGCCAGGTTAGAGTGTAAGGTGGTAATAAGCCCAAGATGCTGTACGGTGGCTGCATGGGCACTAGCAAATCCAGTTATTTAACGAGAGCCAGCCATCAGTATAGTAGTGGGACTACCATTCTCAATGGCAGTTACCCAGGTTTGGGAATGAGCCATTGTCATCGGGAGCCAGCCGGGTGGGGGGGAGACAGTTACCCTGATGTGAGTGCCACCTGAGTGCCAACAGGTGCAGCCACAAGCAGCACTACGAGAGGGAGTAGAGCCGTTAGCTGGTGCTGTGGTATGCATGCTTGTCTGCGTGTGCATACACAATGTCACCACCACCATCCTTTTAGAAGAGGGAAAGAACAAGAAAACCATCGACAGGTGCAGGATGAAGCTGGCCTCCCGCATGCCTCGCACCAATGGCCAAGGCCCAACCCCTGTTTTATTTTCCCGAAACCCAGACAACCCTGCCATGGAGAATAAGCCATGCAGAACAGAGGTGGGGTAGATCCAGGAGAAGCCAGGTGATGGGGCTGGGGAGGTGGTAGAAGGGGCAAGTAAGAGACAGGGAGCAGAAAGAAATTAAAAAATAAATAACTATAAACTAAAAATAGCAAACATTAGATGTTATAACCTACTATAAGATTTAAAAGGAACATTTTACATTTTTCTGGGGAAAGTGCAACACTTTGGACAAAGCTGCTATTCCCTTACAAATATTCAGGATCTGAGGCACCTGATGATCCAGTGGGTGGCGTGTCGTGCTGTCATGCCGATGCCCTGGGTTCAGGAATGAGCCCAATGCACTGGCAACTGAGCGGTTAGTGATAGAGGAGCGTTGCCGGAGGCAGTGATCTAGGAGTGCTGCTGGAGGCAGGGATCGAGGAGCGTTGCTGAAGACAGGGACCAAGGAACACTACTGAAGAAAAGTATCAAGCAGCATTGCTGGAGGCAGTAATCGAGAAGCGGTGCCAGAGGCAGGAATCGAGGAGCACTGCTGGAGGCAGTGCTCGAGGAGTGCTGCCGGAGGTAGGGATCAAGGAACGTTGCCAAGACAGGGACCAAGGAGCATTGCCGGAGGCAGTGATTGAGGAGCGCTGATGGAGGCAGTGATCGAGATGCATTGCTGGAGGCAGTGATCAGGGAACAGTGCTGGGGAGGCAGTGATCAAGAGGCACTGCCAGAAGCAGTGATCGAGGAGTCCTGCTGAAGGCAGTGATCAAAGAGTGCTGCCAGAGGCAGGGACTGAGAAGTGCTGGAGGAGGCAGTGATCAAGGAGTGCTGCCAGAGGCAATGATCAAGGAGTGCTGCTGAGGCAGAGATCAAGGAGTGCTACCAGAGGCAGTGATTGAGAAGTGCTACTGGAGGCAGTGATCGAGGACTGCTATCAAAGGCAATAAATATGGAGTGCTGCCAGAGACAGTGACCGAGGAGCGTTGCTGAAGCTAGTGACCAAGGAGCATTGCCAGAGGGAATGATTAAAGAGTGTTGCCAGAGTAAGTGATCAAGGAGTGCTGCCAGAGGTAGTGATCAAGGAGCATTGCTGGAAATAGTGATCAAGAAGCAGTGATTGAGGAGCAGTGCCTGAGGCAGTGATTGAGGAGCAGTGCCAGAGTCAGGGATTGAGGAGTGTTGCCTGAGGCAGTGATCAAGGAGTGCTGCTGGAGGCAGTGATTGAGGAGTACTGCCGGAGACAGTGGTCCAGGACTGCACCCGGAAGCAGTGATGGAGGAGCACTGTCAGTGCTAGTGATGGAGCAGCATTGCTGGAAGCCGTAGTTGAGGAGTGCTGCCAGAGGAAGTGATTGAGGAGCATTGCTGGAGGCAGTGACCAAGGAGCATTGCCAGAGGCAGTGACCAAGGAGCACTGCCAGAGGAAGTGATTGAGAAGTGCTGCCGGAGGCAGTGTTCAAGAGGCGCTGCCAGAGGCAGTGATCAAGGAGTGTTGCCAGAGGAAGTGATTGAGAAGTATTGCTGGAGGCAGTGACCAAGGACCATTGCCAGAGGCAGTGACCAAGGAGCATTGCCAGAGGAAGTGATTGAGAAGTGCTGCCAGAGGCAGCGTTCAAGAAGTACTGCTGGAGGCAGTGACCAAGGACTACTGCCAGAGGCAGTGATCAAGGAGCGCTGCCAGAGGAAGTGATCGAGAAGTGCTGCCAGAGGAAATGATCGAGAAGTGCTGCCGGAGGCAGTGTTCAAGAAAAGCGCTGCTGGAGGCAGTGATCGAAGCAGTGCCAAAGGCAGTGATCGAGGAGTGGTGCTGAAGGCAGGGACCGAGAAGCGTTGCCAGAAGCAGTGATCAAGGAATGCTATTGCAGGCAGTTATCAAGGAGCACTGCCAGAGGCAGTGATTGAGAAGTAGTGCCGGAGGCAGTGACTGAAGAGCAGTGCCAGAAGCAGTGATTGAGAAGCAGTGCCAGAGGGAGTGACTGAAGAGCTGTGCCAGAGGCAGTAATCAAGAAGCGGTGCCAGAGGCAGTGATCGAAGAGTGGTGCCAGAGGCAGTGATTGAGGAGCAATGCCAGAAGCAGGGGAGAAGTGCTGCAGGTGGCAGGGATCGAGAAGGGCTGCCGGTGGTAGTGATCGAGGACTGCTTCCAGAGGCAGTGATCGAGAGTGCTGCTGGAGGTAGGGATACAGGAGTGCTTCTGGTGGTGGTGCATCCTCAATCATGGGGATGGTGCAGCACTTCCATGGAATTAGCAACCCATGCCAGAAAAAAAATAGTCCTGGGTTGCTAGGGCTCGATGTGTTCCTGCACATGCACAATACTGCTTTGTCATTCCTGCCCCGATGCTTTCCCTGAGGCCGGAAACCTTTATCATTGTGCTAGATGTCACTGCTCGAATGTGTCCCAGCTCAGTTTTAGTTCTAGGAGCTGAGACAGCCTTCTATAGTTGGTCCTCAGTCCAATTTCAACTACAGAGCACTGGCTCCATTTTCTGCATATTGTGCACTCGTTCCCCAGCCCACTTCAGCTCCTGGACCAGGGAAAGAAAGTAGCTGCTTTTGTTGTTTTGTCTTTCCTTTACCTCGACATCTTATAACACTGGAGAGGGTCAGAGGTCAGAGGGTGCTGGGCGGCAGCACGTTTGAACTGAGGAGCCCTGGTTCACATCTAGGGCTCCTGTACTGCTGTGACTGCCCTATTGGTCCCCTCTTCAGCAGTCCTGGGACTAGAGGGTGAAGAGATTGGGATGCACGGGATGAAGAGGTAGAGACTTTTGTTTTTGCTAGTAGGTAGTTTCAGGGGAGGATTTTCATGCTGTTCGGTGGTTTAGCAAGGAGTCACTATGTCAGCTTTATCGCACTGATGTTCGGGAGGTCAGACTGATTTTAAAAAGGGGGTGATTACAGATGTGGCTGACTGGCACCTTTGCGTGTTATGCTAGGACTTACCATGCTAGGAAGGTGCCAGTCAGACTCCTGGATGGCCATTGTATAATGTAAGGTAATCTCCTGAATTATATGACAAATATTGGCAACAAATGGATCTTCTCCCCCATATTGCTTTTAACGGCTGGTCACCATGGGCGGCTCTCAGCCTCTCCCAGCCCTCCTGCCTGGCACCCATCTCCCCAGACCTACCAGCTGTAGTCCCCCACAGACTACCTCATGTGGTGGGCCAGGAAGGAGAGGACTGTCCCCCTTCCCCACCAAGTGACCCCCATCCAGGTCAGCTGGTGGCCCGGTGACGGCGAAGGCATGCGGGCAGAGCTTCATGTAGCCCACATGGCCATTTTCCTTCTCCTCCCTCTGTCCGCTGCTGCGGCAGTACATAAGCATGTGCATGTGGCGACATGCACATACTACGGAACCATGGCTCCTCCCTTCATGTCGCTCATGCTGCCGGCGCTATCCCCAGGCCTTCACCCAGTGGCAGTCAGGGGCCGAGTTGGCAGACCACCCCACCCTGGGAAAGGAGAGCTGTCCTCCGGATGATCAGTCCTCTCCCCCCACCCGACCCCCTGAGCTCATTCCCAAACTCAGGTTGCCAGCATGGTAAGAGGTAAGGTGTATGCGCCTCAGCCCACCATGCCACTGGGCTGGCTTGAGATGGGAGCTCTTGAATGAAACCAGACTGAAACAATGCAAGAAACTGGTAGCATTGCTGGGTAAGTTCTGGACTAAAAAAGTTAAATTGAAAGGAAGAAAGAAAAAGTCACTTTTTTCAGCTTCAGATACTTTTGAAACATCAATTTTGGAGGTTAATATACTACCCCAGTAGGTTTTTATCTAGGAAAAAGGCTGGTAGTTGTGTTAGAAAGAGCCAAAATGAAGCTGGAGGTACTGTAGTATCACTCCAAGTTGTTTTTTAGATTCCATTTTCCTCACTGACAATAGAGTGTTGAATCCCACAACAAGGCATGCTCGGGCCGTACACTTGGCATTGCCACCACCTTTCGGTGCATTCTGATAAATTGTGGTAAGGGGTGAGTGCTGGAGACAGTCCAATCGACAGAACCACAAGGGCTTTGGCTATTGGTGGACTTGGTAAGGAAACCACTAATTTCTCTACCACATGGGGAGCTGGTAACCAGACCAAGTTTAACGGAATAACACAGCTTTATTAACAAATGATCACCTGCAAGAAGGAGGGTTAGTGCAAATGTCATCTTTAAACATGGCCCTCTTAGGTGCTCAGTAGGCAGGTTTGATCCACCTTACCACCTGGTGCCAGGATTTAAACAGAGTCAGATGGGAGCCTCCTTAACTCTTTGGGTAACGCAGGTGTAGACTTGCTGTAGGTCTGTAGATGTTGCCGTGGCTTGGTCAGCACTGGTGCACTTTAAAGAGAGCAATGTGCTAAACTCCTCAAACCTCACAGGCCATGCAGTTGCTTAAATGGCAGAAAACTCCTTAACATGGGGCATCTGAAAATCCAAACTGCAAAACTCAATGAAACAAGCGCTGTCCCTAGAAACAATGCCGCACTGCAGCATAGTTATGGTTCCTAGACCCGGTGGCTCCTATTGATACAACAGGCCACTAAATCTCAGCTCTTCCAGGGTGTCTAGGTTGCAGATAGGCTTCCTCCTGCTGGTCTGTGTTGAACCAGCTGCCTTGAACACTGGCTGCAGGCTCTTCTGATCTCTTTCCACTCATTCCGGACTGCTGAGGCCCCAATCCAACCATTACACATCCTGGCTTCCAAACCCTTAGATCAAAGGCAGCCTGGCTCCTCCTTTTTCTCCACACTGTCTCTTCAGCATCATCCACGTGCTGGCTTCCATTTGGTTTCCACTCTTCCTCTCCAGAACTCAGCAGCTCTGTTTACAGTTTGCTCTCTGCTTTTAAGGCCTGGGATGGCATGGCTTGCCCCCACTCCCAGCACTGCGGTCCCTCCTACCACGAGATCTCCACTAGATCTGCCCTACTCCAGCACAGTCCTGCCTTTATAGGCCCTGCTCACAGTCTGCCTTGGTTTGTGCCTGGTGCTCTCACTCCAGAAACTTGACATCCCATGGGACACAGAAAAGGTGCCAGAACCCGATGCCCCTCATTTCCCCAGAAGCCTCCTGGAGTCCTTCCCGTGAGGTTTCTGAGCGCGCGGGTGGCCACGCCCCATCAAGTCCATTATAATAGCTTAAGGGTAGACAACGATATTTAAAACAGTTTCTGTACTTTGAACTTACTTTAAACTGTGTGCACACAGGTACCCAGGGCCTCCACTGCTCACGGCAGATTATGCTCCCCATGGAGCTGCTGTTTTCTAGTTACTGTACCTCTCATATGCTTTGTTGACATGCTCTACATGAGCTGCTGTTTTCTAGTTACTGTACCTTTCATATGTTTTGTTGACAATGCTCTACATGAGCTGCTGTTTTCTAGTTACTGCACCTTTCATATGTTTTGTTGATAATGCTCTACATGAGCTGCTGTTTTCTAGTTACTGCACCTTTCATATGTTTTGTTGACAATGCTCTACATGAGCTGCTGTTTTCTAGTTACTGTACCTTTCATATGTTTTGTTGACATGCTCTACATGAGCTGCTGTTTTCTAGTTACTGTACCTTTCATATGTTTTGTTGACAATGCTCTACATGAGCTGCTGTTTTCTAGTTACTGCACCTTTCATATGTTTTGTTGACAATGCTCTACATGAGCTGCTGTTTTCTAGTTACTGCACCTTTCATATGTTTTGTTGACAATGCTCTACATGAGCTGCTGTTTTCTAGTTACTGCACCTTTCATATGTTTTGTTGACAATGCTCTACATGAGCTGCTGTTTTCTAGTTACTGTACCTTTCATATGTTTTGTTGACAATGCTCTACATGAGCTGCTGTTTTTTAGTTACTGCACCTTTCATATGTTTTGTTGACAATGCTCTACATGAGCTGCTGTTTTCTAGTTACTGCACCTTTCATATGTTTTGTTGACAACGCTCTACTTGAGCTGCTGTTTTCTAGTTACTGCACCTTTCATATGTTTTGTTGACAACGCTCTACTTGAGCTGCTGTTTTCTAGTTACTGCACCTTTCATATGTTTTGTTGACAATGCTCTACATGAGCTGCTGTTTTCTAGTTACTGCACCTTTCATGTTTTGTTGACGATGCTCTACATGAGCTGTTGGTTTCTACTGCAGACTGCACTCCATGTGAGCTACCGTTACTGTATTACTAACTGTAATGAACTCGAGATTACTGTTTTATGAACCTTCTTCTTGATTCAGACATGGAACCTTATTTGTGCTCAACACCGTAATCTGAATGATGAAATAAATCAGTAAGCAATAAGACACTACAGGGTGGTGGTTGTTATGTGATAACCATACACCTAGGTGCGTGCAGAGGCACAAGGCCTGGAGTGTCTTATTGCACTTATAAAATGGGTGATAACTATGGAAAAAGGACACTGACAAGGTGTTTTGATTTTAAAACTTTGTAACAGTTATTTAAATACAGAATAGAGAATTAATTGAAACACTGAGAAAAAATAGTCCCTTGGTAAACTTTTGAACAGTCAAAATAGAAACTAGTTTTGAACTTGTGATAAAATAACAACATTAGCAAGCAACAGTCATGTGGGATTGAGAAGTACTGTTGCAGGGTTTAAATTACCTCCCTGTTCAGCGCCCTGCTGTTTTTTTAATTTTGCTGCTTACAAGCATGCAACGGCGCTGATCTCACAAAATCAGCCCTGCTTTTACTTTTATGACTCTGGGCTGCATTTACCATGATTTACTTAGTTTGAACGGCAATTCACTTTTCCAGCTATGTAACTGATGGGGAAAGTACACAGCGACTGTAGGAGGGCGCAGCAATGATTTGCCAGTTTTTTGAGAGGGAGGGTAGGCGAGTGTACAGTCAGCTTATAGGACGGTTGCCCTATGCTGAGATCGCATTCTCCAGTTCTACGCCTACTGCGAACAGCTGGATGTGTGGCCTACAAAGACGAACATTGCAGGTGTACTTAGAAAAAGGTCAGTGGTGGCCGGCCCATCGGCGCAGTGGTAGTGCTACCGCTCGCGATGCTGGTGACCCAGGTTTAGGAACAAGCCTGGGGAGCTGGAGGGCCGGCCAGGGGGAGAAGGCTGAGCGTCCGTGGACTGCTCGCCTTCTCCAGGGAGGGAGGGGGGACAAGGTTCGGTGCTTGACTGAACCCAGACGGAGGCGTGGGGTACAGCAAGTGCTTGGCCATTCCAGGAGGGTCAGGCATGCCAGACATCGGTGGAGCTCCGCCTTGACGTCAGGGCGCATGGCACGCCCAGGAAAAACACCTCCTTCGCTCCAGATGGAGCGCCAGCACAGACCTCAATGGTCCCCCACCTATCCCATGCAGCAGCCCCGACGAAGTGCCGTTCGTTCGGGGTGCTTGGGGCCCCACCTCGTCCCCGCCTGGGGGGAAAATCCAAGGCTACATGGGGGGAACGTCGCAGGGCTCCAGGTGCGGAAGGAACCGAGGCCGATGCCAGGCGCTCTCGAAGAAGCAGAGTACAGGAGGCAGGGGAAGGCAGAAAAAAATAGAAAGTAAAAAAAAAAAGGAAAAGAAAAAGGTCAGTGATCAAGCAACCATTGCTGCTGAGGTATGATTACTTTGTCTTGACATTTTTTATTCATTATTGTTATGACCTCACATGTTTGGTGTTTTTTTAATTGCACTGCCACTTGCCAGTTTGCCTAACTCTGATGCATTACTAACATGGAGTCTAACATTCCACATCAGAATGTGGAAAAAGCATTTATTTCAAGGTAGACTCTGCACTGCTGGCTGAAAAGGTTCCCAACCCAGTGGTTGTTACTCCTTATACCACTGGATTCCAAACCCTTTCAGCCAATCAGGATACATGATATTCTTATCCATTTTATAAAAAAAAAAATAAAATAAAACTAAAAGGTCCTGCAAGTTCTGATAGGGCTTAGATAACTAGCAGAACCTTTTATGGCTTATCAGAACCTTTTAGAACCTCAACCTTTAGTGGTTCTGCCATCCCTACTATTAATGTCTACATTGCTGAACTGAAGAGACTGGCTGCCCACTGTGAGGTTGGAGATTTTCGTGCTGTGGCATTAAGAGAGAGATTCGTATGCAAACAGAGAAATGAGGCTACAGAAGAAGGTACTGTCTGAGATGCAGTACATGTTTCAGGGCACTAGGTCATGTCAGCACCTGTATGGACAGCACTGTCAAAAACAGGGCCATCTATACAGCATGGACATGAAAAGCGGCAGGAGACAATGCCACCAACAAAGTCACTGCCAGTGGTAATGATCACTACCACTAGAACATTTTATTTTTGTGTGGGGCTCTGCCCCACCGTAATTAAAATAATCAACTCCGAGCTGGAGTTAAGTTATGGGGTGAAAAGCAAAATTGTGGAGACCAGGATTAGAACTCTGGTCTCAACCACCTCTCTGACCAGACTGCTTCTGCATTAGCACTCCACACCACAGGAGCAGCTCAGCCAGCCACCTTCATTCCTCTGTCCTTGTGTTGTGCTGTAGCACCACGGATGGTGACCAGGGAATGCTTACTATAGCACTGTAATTTCTGTCGCTGTTCCGTAGCAGCCAGTGGTATAGACCGTGCTGTGTTGGCGCAAGGCCATTCTTGTAGCACTATTCTAACCACGAAGGTGTTTCAGTTGGCAGCCAATGTGGCTCTTGCGATGGAACTAGCAAACAGAAATATATAAGAGTTAAGGGAAAGGCCTACAGTGGTCGCTCAAAGTAACTAAGCGGCATAAAAGGAAAGCAGGGATTTGAACAGGAAAAGTGCTATTTTCACTGGGTCTGCATGATTATTTTAAAATCCAGCTGCGTCGTGCTTGTGGTAATGATGGCCACACAGCAAAAGATGTGATGTCAGAGAAAGTGTCAATGGAAACAAGGTTGTGCCAATGAACCAAAGTCAGATAAGTATATTTCATGAGGTGCTTGTGCAGATAATAATAGTGCACCTAGAGACTCTGGTGAGCACACTAACCTTGAAATGTTGTGTCTAAATTCCAATCAGAGCAGAATAAAGCTTTCAGAGTTAAGCTACATGGACACAGTAATCAAACTGAAATGGAAGTGGACACTGGGGCTGTCGCATCTCTAGTCTCTGAAAGGGTCTGGAAGAGAGCTGGCGGAAGCTTAATTGCAATCTACTGACATAATGTGAAACACCTGTACCGGAGAAAGTTTGTTGAGCAACATACTGCCCATGTTAAAGAGCTGCTGACACCATTGGTAAAACGTTGGACAATATAATATTTAAACACAATTTAGCTTATGCTTCTATAGCTTTGTAGATGTCCCTGGTCACCAAAGCGGCAGTAAACTACTCACCCACCCACCCCAGAGGAGCAGTGTGTCCACTGGGACGCTCAACCTCCCATCCCCCGGAGATCCCTTGACAACCCAGGCGCGCTCCTGAACCCCGGCTACAGGGGTCTGAAGCGGTAGCTGTACTGCTATGCTAACAAGTCAGCACTTTTTGTTCATTTTATTTAACTATAATTACTGGTGACCCTATTTATCAGCCTGAATACATGTATTGACAAACGCCGTAATAACCAAAAAACGGGTTATTACGGCGTTTTGCTTTATAAATCCTTTCGGTTCCCTGGTGTTTCATGTCACTCAATGCTAGTGCGCTACATTATTGGCTGTTACTTGGTCTGGGGGTTGGACGCACAACACGAGCAACATGGCGGCTCCATTTTTCCGGTACCGGAGCTCCCACGTTGACTATCTGGCAACAAATCAACACAAATGTAAAGTATTTTTTTTAAACTACTGAATTAGTTAATCCTGCCTTCAAAGCAATCAAATAAATATCTGGCTGATTCTGCAGTACTGCACTGGGACTCGTGCTCTGGTTGGGGCTTTAGCAATGGCAACTGACTGTGACTAACTGCTCTTGCGGTGCTGAAGTAAAAAGCACCAGTAATTATTAAAACTAAAATATAGGCAGGTGTGTGTTCATGATATTTTTTTACATACCTTTGGTGAGTGATGGATCACCACTCACCTTGGGTGTGTAAAAAAATATCATAACACACACCCGCCTAGCCATTATTCTCTATTTCTTTTTAAATTACTGGTCTGCCTGCATCTGCCCTGGTACCGCTGACAGTCTGTTCCATTTTACTATCACTTTCTTGAAACTTGCCTTCTATGCCCCCTTCTGATCACCAATACCTTTTTCCCTCAGGGGCACTGAAGGGCAACCCAACTCCGATACTCAGACTTGCAGGCACCATCCTCCAGTAAGACTTGACTCTACTCCCCGAGCCATGGACGGGAAGTGGGAGGGGATTCACGCCAAGTCTTTATGTTGCATCATCAGGATGTACTCCTGGTAGTGGTGCTGGGTGCAGATGTACCAGGGCCCGTCATCAGGAGGTACTCCTGGTAATGGTGCTGGGTGCAGATGTACTAGAGCCCATCATCAGGATGTCCTGCTGGCAGTGGTGCTGGGTGCAGATGTACCAGGACCCATCATCAGGATGTACTCTGGCAGTGGTGCTGGTGCAGATGTACTAGAGCCCATCATCAGGATGTACTCCTGGCAGTGGTGCTGGGTGCGGATGTACCAGGGCCCATCATCAGGATGTCCTGCTGGCAGTGGTGCTGAGTGCGGATGTACCAGGGCCTATCATCAGGATGTCCTGCTGGCAGTGGTGCTGGGTGCGGATGTACCAGGACCATCATCAGGATGTACTCCTGGCAGTGGTGCTGGGTGCAGATGTACCAGGACCCATCATCAAGATGTCTTGCTGGCAGTGGTGCTGAGTGCGGATGTACCAGGACCCATCATCAGGATGTCCTGCTGGCAGTGGTGCTGGAGTGCGATACCAGGCCCATCATCAGGATGTACTGCTGGTAGTGATGCTGGGTGCGGATGTACCAGGGCCCATCATCAAGATGTCCTGCTAGCAGTGGTGCTGGGTGCAGATGTACCAGGACCCATCATCAGGATGTATTGCTGGCAGTGGTGCTGGGTGCAGATGTACCAGGGCCCATCATCAGGATGTCCTGCTGGGTGTGGATGTACCAGGGCCCATCATCAGGCTGTACTCCTGGCAGTGGTGCTGGGTGTGGATGTACCAGGACCCATCACCAGCTGTGCTGGGGCTTTTTTCCTGGTTTTATCTCTGCCCCTTGGATATGATCATGCAAGGTGCTCAATGCGGGGCACCACACAACGGTGTGCCAGCCACGAGCATTGCTAACAAAAAATACTACCAACAGCGTAATCTGGTTCAATTTCAGTTGGTTACCATCTGTATCCCTCTCCCCCGGGATGAGGCTGAAAATAGGCAGCATTGTCTAGTTCTCCTTTCCTGGTCAACAAAAATGAAAATATAAAATATAAATAAATATATGTCCACCTTTGCACTCTGCCTGCCACTACGCTACATCTATTGTTACCCAGGAAGCAGCACTGTAGCAGAAACAGATGCCATCACTTCCCAGAGGAGCATGTCTGCTGGGGTGCTCAATCCTCCTCTCCCCGCTAGCCCTTCAACGGCCCAGGCTGGTTCCCAAACCATGGTCATCGGCATCATGTGCGGAAGCTCTAGCGCTGCATTGATGGGATACTATCACTTCTGGTGCCAGCTGGTGCGCATAGAAGCAGTACTCCTGGAATGTGCCATTTACATCCTTAAACTGGCGAGTTACACAGAAACACAGAAAGTGACGGCAGATGGGGACCAAAGATCCATCTAGTCTGCCCTAATTGCTACCCCCCCGCACTTGGTTTATAACTTAGAAACACACTGATTGTAAGGATAGAAACTCCTGCTGTTTACAAGGAAATTGAAGCTAAAAATTATGTTTTCCTGAAGTCTATTAAAAGGGGCCTTATGGCCAGCCTGGCAGCACAGCGGTAATGCACCAATCGCCCAAGAGCGACCTGGGTTTGAAATGGACTTGGGTCTCTCAGAGGGCTGCGCAGGAAGGCAGGGAGGCTTGAGCTTCCTAAGGACAGCTCTTCCACCAAGGAAGGTGGAACAGAACATCCAGCTGTTTGTCAGCAAAGGGACGGCCAGTCACCGAGATGCTTATGAGCATGTCACTGCACACTAGTACCCTCAAGAAGAAAAACAGGAGCTGGAGGAAGACGCCCTGGCCCCCGCATTGAACCAGTGCTCCAAGAAAACCCCACACTACTGACATGACAGGCCATGCATCACTAGGACCCAGGGGAGTCCCAGAGCCCCTGGCTATCATTTAGGCAAACGTGGGTTTTTCTGACTATTTGGGGTCTTTTCCACCTACCCCGAAGTGAGAGCAACCATTCAATAGGCTAGCACACACACACAGCAGACCCTGCAGTGGAAGCAAGCTCCCTGGCCCCACCACTAAGGTCGCTGTGGAGCTGGACCTCGCCAACAACCTTTCTCTGAGCGAGGCACACCTGCAGGTTCACAGCTCTGAACTTTAACTATAAGACTACATTGCTTCCCTACATCCTAAAGGTTTCCCATGTCAGTTCTCAAGAACAGACTTACTTCCAGTTTGATATGGGCTTTTCTACACAGAGTATTTGGTTTTAGTTTACCACTTCAATATTTTGGGGAGGGGATAGGGTGATCAATCTCCATATGCAACAACCATGACATAAGGTACACAGACATTACCTAGTAAGAGCCCGCAGAGATCAAGTTTTCCCTAATGAGAAGATAAAGCAAAGGGAAGGCAGATATTGGGTATCTGGTGTCTGACTGATAGCACCCATATTAGCTATTATCAGGCATTAGTTATAAAAAGAATTGTGCAAATGACCGGTGTCTGCATATGACCGTGTGTTCCTGATAACCCTGACAGCTAAGATTACTTGTGCTTTGTTGTTACCAGTCCCCCCCCTACTTGCACTTGCATGCTAACTCCAAATAATCAGTGCTTGTTACTACTTCACAGCAATACTCTCAGGCAGGAGGTGGGGTAAGCACTGAAAGATGGAAAAGCCAATGTAGCAGCACATGAAGCCAGGAGTATTTAACAATGCAGGGCAGTGTACAGAACGCAACTATGATGGACAACATAACCATGGAGGGAAGCGTAACCACGGAGGGCAACGTAACCAAGGTGGGCAATGTAACTATGGAGGGCAATGTAACCATAGAGGGCAGCGTTACCACAGAGTGCATGTTATCCCCCTTTCTATCCACACAGGGGTCCCACAGGGATTGGTGTTGGGCTCCATTCTCTTCTTCATCTTTCTCAATGACCTGCCCTCAGTCTGTACATCTACCTCTATCCATATGTACATAGATGACACAGTACTTATACCTCTGGTCATTCCCCCTCCGATGTAACAAACAGACTACAGAACGATTTCAACAATGTTCAGCACTGGTTCTGCTCTTATCAGCTTTTTCTAAATGCCAAGAAGACAATCTCCATGACCTTCGGCACTAGGCTCCCCTCCTTACCCACCTTCCACACCTTTAATGGGATGGTCCTTGAGGACATCTTCTCTTTCAGATATCTGGGGGTTTGGCTTGACCAACACCTCAACTTCTCTGGTCTCGTGGGCGCCATCCTAAAAAGTTACGCCCCAAGCTTTAGCGCACTATATAGGAAACTGGGACAGCATCCTCTCCGGCTAGGCGTGAAATTGTCCAGAAGATGATCCTCCCATCTTTGACTACTGTGATGTAGTCTACAGTGCTACACCTAAGACCTCCCTAGACAGATTGTACTCCTATTTAATTTCTTCTACTGTTTCGCCTTGGATGCCCATACCCTTACTCCACTGTCACCTCTGCCACTCCCTAGCTCTTCCTTCTCTAGAAAACAGGCGCCTCCTCCACTGAGTTAAACTCATCACCAAATTCTGGTTTGGTTCTCTCCCTACTTACCTTAGCTTCACTACCCATCCTCCTCCACCCACCCATTCTCTCAGGTCCAAAGATTGCCGCACTTTAGGTGTCCCTCGCTGCACTACCACAGTCAGCCAGGCAGCGTTCTCACACCACTTCCCTAAGTTATGGAATCCCACCCCCCCCACCACCAATACGCCACTCCTCATCTCTTCCCTCCATCTCCACTGCATTACACAACTATCTATCTGTAAACTGCAATTGCAACTGAGCTACCTGGGTGCTCTATTAGAGCTGAGAATAGGTATCATAGACACTGCTCTAATAGGTACCCTAAAATCGCAATTCTTCTTTAACTGTGGGGATGAAACATTTCAAATTTTTGTCTTGATGTCTGTTATTGCTTGTATTTTGCTCTCTACTATGTACTGCACCCAACGCATATTGGCACTACCTACTGTTTTCTCCGTATACCTACTGTCTCAACTGCTATGTCCACCCACCACTTGTGCTATGTAAACCGTTGCTGTTTATGAATATTGTAACCTCCCAATTCCTCTTCCCCCCAGGATACTCTGTGAGACGAGCAACTTGTTGTTCAGCGTGTCCTTCATGGTGAAACTCTTAAATAAATAAATAAATAAATAATGTAACCAGGAATGGCAGCATAACCATGAAGATCAGCATAACTGTGGAGGGCACTGTAACCATGGGGAGCAGTATTACCACAGAGGGCAATGTAACTAGGGAAGGCAACGTAACCACAGCGGGCAACGTAGTCATGGAGGGCAACATAATCATGAACGGTAACATAAGCACTGAGGGCAGCGTAACCATGGAGGGCAGCATAACCATAGAGGCAATGTAACCATGGAGAGCAATGTAACCATGAAATGCATTGTAACCACTGAGGGCACTGTAACCATAGAGGGCAACATAACCAAGGACAGTAGCGTAATATGGAGGGCAACGTTACCATGGACTGCAATTTAAACACTGAGGGTAATGTAACCACAGAGTGCAACGTAACCATGGATAACAGCATAATAATGGAGGGCAGCATAACCAAGAAAGGCAGCGTAATCATGGAGGGCAGTGTAACCATAGAGGGCAGCCTAACCATGGAGGGCAACGTCACCACAGAGGGCAGTGTAACCATGGAAGGCAACATACCATGGAGAGCAGTGCATGTAACTATGGAAGGCAACGTAACCATGGAGGGCAGCATAACCATGGAGGGCAATATACCATGCAGGGCAGTGTAAACATGGACGGCAACATAACCAGGAAGGGCAGCGTAACCATGGAGGGGAGCATAACCACAGAGGGCAGCATAACCATGAAAGGCAATGTTACCATGGAGGGCAGTGTACCCATGAAGGACAATGTAGCAATGGAGGGTAATGTAACCACTAAAGGCAATGTAACCACTGAGGGCGATGTAACCATAGAGGACAACATAACCATGGAGCCGAACACTAGCAGGAAGGCAACATAACCACTGAGGGCGATGTAACCATGGAGGGCAACATAACCAAGGAGCCGAACACTAGCAGAAAGGGCAACATAACCACTGAGGGTGATGTAACCATGGAAGGCAACGTTACCACGGAGGAAACATAACCATAAAGGGCAGCATAATCATGGAGGCACTGTAACCACGAAGGCACTGTAACCAAGGAGACAGTATAACCATAAAGAGCAACGAATAATGGAAGGCAATGTAACCAGTGAGGGCAACGAACCATGGAAGCAGCACAACAACGGAGGGCAATGCAACCATGGAGGGCAGCATAATAATGGAGAGCAGTGTTACCATGGAGAGCAATGTAACCATAGAGGCAACATAACAATGGAAGGCAGCGTAATAATGGAGGGCAACGTTACCATGGACAGCAATGTTACCATGGAGGGCAACATAACCATGTTGGGTAACATAAGCACAGAGGGCAGTGTAACCATAGAGGGCAACATTATAATGGAGGACAACATAACCATGGCAGGCAGCATAACCGAAGAGGCAACACAACCATGGAGGGCAGTGTAATCAAAGAGGGCAACATTACAATGGAAGGCAACGTAACCATAGAGGGCAGCGTACCATGGAGGGCAACATAACCATGGAAGGCAGCGTAACAACGGAGGGCAATATAACCACAGAGGGCAATGTAACCATGGAGGACAATGTAACCATGGAGGGCAGTGTAACCATGGAGGGCAGTGTAACCACAGAGGGCAGCATACCATGGAAGGCAATATAACCATGGAGGACAATGTAACCATGAACGGCAATGTAATCATGGAGGGCCGTGTAACCACAGAGGGCAATGTAACCATAGAGGGCAATGTAACCATGGAAGGCAACATAACCATAGAGGGCAGTGTAGCACAGAAGGCAATGTAACCATAGAGGACAATGTAACCATAGAGGGCAGTGTAACCACAGAGAGCAATGTAACCATAGACGGTAATGTAACCATGGAAGGCAACGTAACCATAGAGGGCAGCGTACCACAGAAGGCAATGTTACCACAGAGGGCAATGTAACCATAGAGGGCAGTGTAACCACAGAGGGCAATGTAACCATGGAAGGCAACGTAACCATAGAGGACAGCGTACCACGGAAGGCAATATAACCATGGAGGGCAATGTAACCATGGAGGGCAGTGTACCACAGAAGGCAGCGTAACCATGGACTGCACCGTAACCACAGAGGGCACCATATCCACAGAGGGCAATGTAACCACAGATGGCAATGCAAACATAGAGGGCAATGCAAACATGGAGGGCAATGTAACCATGGAATGTCAGCATTTGGGGTATGAGCCCCAATCCTCATGTGGAACTAGAACACAGCACACTCTGGCCAAGAAGAGGACATACTACCCAATGAGCATGCAGGCACCAGGAGTGAACTGGATATTGACCCTATGGAGCTCAGTGCGAATGAGATGTCCTTCTACCCCAGGGTCAAAGAGGTCAGTACCTAGGAAAGGGACATTGGCAAGCATGCACAGAGTATCTGCAGTAAAGGTGAACAGCCTCAGCCAGACCCTATGATGCCTAGTGATGGCTGTGGCCATTGCATGGGCACAACAGTTGTCCGTGCCCACAGCATCTGCAGCTGGTATTTAGCCAGTGCTCTCCTGGTCTTGGAGCATCTGGGCTACCTGTTGTTGGTCCCTGGGGAGTAAGGGAGGAGAAGCCGTACAATTTGAAAAAGGGAAACACCAACATTTGCTGTCAAGACTGAGTAGCTGACCTGCATGTTTCTGCACAGGTTCCAGGAGTATTTTCATAGATTCCAGCATGAGTTGGGGCACAGCCCCAAAGGATGTCGACCCCGCAGCTGCAGGCCAATCCTCTAAGGATTCCTGGTCGAACTGCTGAGTTCTGGTTGAGGCCATCAACGACTCAGCTTCTGAGTCTGAAGATTCTTCGAAGACGGCCACCGACTGTTTTCCATCATGAACCATCTGAGCATCCACATCCTAGGTGACTTCCACAGACAGTTGGCCTGGCAAGGTGGTGGCAGTGCTGGATTCCTTGGTCAAAGTCTGGACCTGTGGTTGCAGTGGAGAGGTCACCACCCGAAGTGGAGACGAAGCATGGGAATGGCTGGAAGAGGGCAAGGGACCGTCTGCCCCTCCCTGCAGTGGCCCACTGCTTCCAGATGAGCTCCATGTGTCGTGGACACATGCGCTGTCTATGCCTCTCCTCACCAGAGGAAGAGGAGACTGAGAAGCGCTGATGGCAATGCCTCCCAGTCAAGCAAGATTAGCTGACTGACTCGACAGAAATTTTGACCACTTGGTCAACCTGAGTCAAGGTCAACAGGTGCGATGGAGTTATGGGGTTATCATGGAGCCTTTCACTGGACCCTCAACCTGAGGAAGCTCGACTAGTGTCAAGCAGTCAGGGAAGCTGAAGGAGCAGAAAGAATGTAATTGTTCCTGGTCCCATGACCTGTGGCAATGATACTTTTTTGGGGGGGCGTTAATGTGTAATCTATGCTCCTCGAGCCAGGGCAGGCTTGGGCTCCCTTCAGCCCTGCCCCCCCAACCTCCCACCTCCTCACCAGGACTTGCCCTGGTGGTGAGGCGGAGGGGAGATCAGCAGGCAGGGCATCATGAATGCCTACCCCACTGCCATTTTTCCACCATTTTCTCCCCTTGCTGGGGTGCACATATCAGCATGCGAGTAAGGAAGCATGCACACGCAGCAGGGTCCCACCGCACCACCCAATTCTGCCACTCCCAAACCGCACTACCACCAGGCCTCCACCTGGTAGCAGTCATTAGCAGAGGCAGCAGTCCTCCCTCCCCTGAAAAGGAGAGCTGTGCACTCCCCCTGGCAACCCGTGCTCTTTTCTGGTTGGCGCAGAGTGACATTTGGTGTCTAGCGCCTCAACCCTCAGTGCCACTGGACCAGCCCTTGTGACATTGCTTCTTGTGCCTCTTGCTGTGGTGGGAAGGGCTCTGCTCAAAGGTCTGGAGGGCCATGCACATTTCCCTGAAATCTTAAGCTAACAACCCTCTGATGCTGGCTCCCAGCCCACAGTCTCAGTTAGTACATCAGGCATGCACAAGACTGAATTTGGTTTGGAACAGCCCCTTCCATTCACTGGGGAATCCGCAGCTCTCAACTGTTGTCTGAGCTGTCAAGCACTTTAGGAAATCCTGGCGGTCTGTCACTCAACAGACAACTGGCGGCTGCAAAGGCACCTGAATTAATTAGGTCCCTCACAAGTCCAGGAGCCCTTGTGGCTCTCTCCTCAGGCAGGTTCACCTGACTGGTTTGGCAGTTACCCTCTGACGCCGTCCTCACACCAGGGCAGATCAGAGTTGACGAAAATGTCTGCCGCTTTGCAATCCACAGGCAGCTTTCTACAGAAGTCCTTATCTACACAAACAAAGTGATTTTAACACATTTCCACAGCTTACTGTAGTCATGCACAGAGCTATTCCCACGTCCTGCTCAGTCAGTTCAATGATTGAGCAATTCCCGGTCTACTTGATACCACTGCTGACGGCACCTCAGAAGTGCAGCACCCCTCTCATGCTGCACTACAGTGTCAGTACTGGGATATTAACCCAAGTGCCAGATGTGGGAACTGAACCCACAGCCCTCTGATCTCCCGGCCTCAGAGGCGAGTGTGCTACCTACTGAGCCACTGACACTGACAAAGGTAAAGGTAAAGGTATAGTAACCCCATGGGGGGGGGATTAAACAACCAAAAATGTGGCAGTCAGGAACAAAAATAAAATGTTACTAACATTTGCATATTGAGTTCTCTAACAGATAAGCTTTGGTCTGAGATTTCAAAACAACATGGGATTGCAAGCCTTTCAAGAGAGATGGCAGAAACAAAGCATTGTGTTTAACAGTGTTCCAGTGTATGATGCAGGGGTGTCATCTCACCAAAATCAGAAGCTGCAAGCCACCCCCCAACACCACCACCAAAAACTGATGTAGCTGCACGCACACAACTTCATGTCCCACCCCTCTGGACCACTCACATAACTATAATTGCAATTACCCATATTCCCTCTAACACGGTGTGTACTGCTATGACCTATACCCTTACAATTAAGCACAAATTCATAACAGGGTATGTGTTGTGCTGGGATAACATCACGCCTCGTGAGGTTGGGTATGAGGACGCAGGCTGAGTGTGTACAATGCCTGAGAAGTGATGTTATCCCCAAGGCACACATCCTGGAGAGCATTACTGCAATTGTAAAATGGCTTGTTAAAAAAAAAAAAAAGTTAAAAATACGTTTTTAGTTGCTTGTTAAACTATTTGTACAGGGATTACATCAATGTTGAAGGTCAACAGTAACCTATCAGAGGCCAGGAATTTTTCTTGCCATTTTATAACAACATCGTATCAGACAGTACAAAGTATATTACGACCAGGCCTCCAAGTGTCCAGGGCTTGGGCAGCTGTTTGTCCTGTTGCCCACCCACCCCTATTTTAACACACACAAAAAAGGTAAAACAGGAGAGGATGAAGGTCGATGCACCTCTAGCATTCTCTTCCGAACTTAGCTGAGTAGGTCAAGGTTGGGCAGGCTGGATAGGCCAGGGCCTTTTTCTGCCATTACACGCTACGTGTCTATGTTAGCTTAACTGTTTGCTGTCTGTACAGGTTTTATTTATTCTCACCGGTGCCTTGCGGAAGACGAGGTTGTCGTGGCAGTACTATCTAACACACCCCCAGGCCCTTAACCACACAAAAAATAGACAGGGGGACCACTATCCCATTCACAGACGGAGCAGGTAGAAACAACAGTCATGCTCCAGTGGATGACACTGCAACGCTCTCCACAGCCCAGTTTTGGCACCCAGTCCGATGGGTCTACCTCCCTTCCTGTCACGAAAATGTCAGTACACAAGGGGATCAGGCAGTGGGCATCCAAGTTGTCACATCCCCAGCAGATGTGGGATACAGGGATTGTGGATGGGCTGAAGAAAAAATATGGCCAACTGGGTGAAGCAGGAACAGCAGAAAGTAAAAAAATATTTATATATATTTTACAACAAACAAAAATGTTAGGGAAGATTTCCTCCTGCAAATGTGTTCTACTGCTTTTACAATTTACATATTAAAGCCCTTTAATCACAACTTTGACTCCCTCCTGAGCCCACTGGTACCGCCACCCATTCCCCCAGCTACCTGTCCCTGCCAGCCTCCATAGAGCCATTCTTTACTCCCTGGGTGGGGAATGAAGTGAAGGGGGTATACCCTCGAACAAGCACATCGTCAGATGGTGGACTAGGTGGTGCGGGTCGGCCTGGATATTCGGGGGGCACCTCAGGAAGCTGACATTGGGACGACTTTTCATTTTCTCCCTGGTTCCCCTCAGAAGATGCCGGCATGCAAGGGGGACCAATGTGTATGCGTACGCAGTGCATGCACAGTGTGGGTCCCCAGCCAGTGTCTTCTCCCTTCTACTCAGCACCCAGGTGGTAACATTGCAGCAAAGATGGTGACCCACCCTCCCCTGGAGGACAGCACCCTTGGGGACGCTCATTACTCCTTTCCCAGGCCGGCCCTCAATGGCCTGGACTCATTCCCGAACCCAGGTTGCTGGCGACGTCAGCAGTATGCCTATTGCTGCACAGATGGGCCGACTAACTTGCCCCGCTGCTTAAAGGAATGCAAGTGCTCATTTATCTATTCCAAGATTTGATAACTAAATATTTAGCTGACAAAACACTTTCTGGTTATTAAAATACTCAGCGTATTTAAACAACATATTAAGCTCATTTGCAGACAACTTACATTAACAATTTAATGGGATACGGGGAGTGACTGGGTAGGTTTTTGATGATCGAGGCTCCCAGCTTATGCAGAACTCTGCAGTGTCGTTGGGTATGCTGTCAAACTCATTTGCATGTTTAAAGTGGTCTTGGTGGCAAACGCTGCCTTGTATGATTTGGAATTACCATAGTTAATTCCCCACGCAGGACTAGAAAGCATACAACGGAAGGCTCCAAAGACCAGTTATGCTCCATTTTGTATGTATAATGAAAGGAATCCCTGAAATTACTGACTGGATCAACTGCTGGAGCGTGTTTACCTCATTATCTGTGACACACCTTGCATTTCCAATTGCATAAAAAGGGAGCAGAAAAAGTGCTCTTAAGGTCTTTTGCATATGCGTTTAAATTGCAAGGCAAATTAGCTGAGGTGGAAATATTTCTAGTTATTCAATTAGAGAGCATACTTAAGCATTGCACACAGCTGTTGAGATTAATCATCTTTTCAGTGCGTTCCAAGAACTAAGAGGAGGAAAAGGGGTTAAAGGCACGAACTTCAACAGAATGCAGAAAATAATCACAAAGAAAACAAGGCTGAGGGAGACATGTTCACAGTGCATGATGGCACAAGTACTGGCATGAAACAGTACAGAGAACAGTACAACACAGACTTTCAGATTTTGCAGTGCCTATCATCTGCAATGTTGCACGGGGCTTTACAAAGCGACATATTCATGTTGAGTCTGCCCAGAAAAGGGCCACAAAAGCCATCACAGGTCAGCAGGGAAAGTCACAAGAGGAGAGAGTAGGTTATACGAGGAGAGTGTGGGTCATACGAGGAGACGGTGGGTCATACGAGGAGAGGGTAGGTCATACAGGGAGAGGGTAGGTCAGATGAGAAGTGGGTAGACCGTACGAAGAGAGCATAGATCATATGAGGTGAGGGTAGACCATATGAGGAGAGGGTAGGTCATACGAGGAGAGGGTAGACCATACAAGGAGAGCATAGGTCATACTGAATATGCCCTCAGTGGAGAAGAAACAGAAGGGATATGACTGAAACCTTCAAGTACGGGAGCAGGATGAACAAAGGTAGATCAGATTCACAGGAGCCTAATCAAGAGCTGCAGTCATCCCACTACCGGGGGCATAACTATAAACTGGCGGGGAGAGAGTCTAAGGAGGAACATGAGGCTGTATTTCTTCATTGAAAGAGTGGTGGACAGCTGAAATAGTCTCCAAAGTGAGGTTTTGACAGTCATAACAGTGACAGGCTTTAAGAGAGCATGGGACATACATAACGGACTAGTGAAACCACATTGCACAGACGCTCTAGCAAGTGATTTGTAGATAGGTAGCAAATGTAGCTGGACCCTGGTCTTCTTTTGCCGTCACATGTATATGGTTCTATGTCTATGAGTTAGATACTGGCAGTGCAGTAACTGTACATAGACATTATAAATCACTCACAGTGACTGTACACAGACATGGTGCTGAGGGTTGAGGTGCTGGATGCCACACCTTGCGCCACGCAGCAACCCGGGGTCAGGAGCGACCTTGGGTTGCTAGGGGTCGGCAGGGGAGGGAGAGGGTTGAGCGTCCAGTGGACTGCTCTCCTCTACCAAGGAGGGGAGGGTTGTCATCCCACTCCTTGGCTGCCCCCCTAGTGGAGGCAGGAGGGCAGCACAGGAGCCAGAGAGGCATAGCAGCGCGGGAATGTGATGTGTGCGTGCCTCCACACATGTATGCTCACGCTGTGAGGGGGAGGGGGGTGGGGAGAAAAACGGAAAAAGTAGGGGGACTGTCAGGCTTTGTGATGGCGTGGCTACATTCCGATCATGACTTGCCCCGGCATCTGCATTGTGCTCTCATGTGTGGGGGGGTGCGGCACTCCTCCCTCCTGCCCCACCATGGGGAGTAATCCATGGGGGAACCACCAGAGTAGGACTAGATCAGGACAACTGGGCTCAGATGATGAGCCCTCTGAGATGGGTCCGGCAGTCACCTGTCAGTGCCTGAGTCACCTGTCAGCCCGAGACGCACAAATACAAGAAAAAAAATCTACATTGGTTTAGCCAATTAGCACCAAGTTTCTGGAAGGATGCAGTGGGAGGAGATTAAGGACTTTTTTTTTTCAAGCTATAGTTTCTTCACCTGAGCTACCAGGTGTCCCCATCTGATCAGCCCATGAGCCACGTCACCTACCATTCCCAGATACTTACCCCAAGCTCCAAGCTGCCCCGTGGCTTGCTCTGGGAGTGTACTTTTCTGAGTGAGAGCAGGATCCAGTCTGGAGGTGAGTGCCGAGTCCAAAGTGCGGGGCTAGTGAGGGGGCCAGTCACCATCCTGCTGCCATGGTGGTTTCTCTGCCCGATTTTCTGCCCAGGAACTGCCAGCGTGGAATGAGGCAGCAGGCATATGTACAGTTCTGTGCAAGCATGCATCCGTGTCCACAGTAGTCCCAACCCCTTAGGCAGACTCAGCAGGGACTGGCTGCCCAGTCACTACTGAGCAGCCATCAAACAGTGGAGAGATGGAATCTCCCCTCCTCAAAGCCACAGAGCTGTCCAATAGGATGCTCATCACTCCTTCCCCAAGCCGGCCCCCTACAACCCGAGCCTGCTTCCTAGCTCTACTGGGCCGGCCTGATCAAGGACTGTTAACAGACAAGGGTCCCATTTCAATCATAATGTGGTGCTAGAAGGTCACAGGGATCAAGTGGGGCACAGTGCTGCAAACAAAGGCAGCTTGCGGAGCATTAGACCCAGACTGGGGTGAGCACCTGATGAAGACAGGGTCCAGTGGCACAGAAGGAGAATTAAGGGGGGTATAACTGGATTGCCAAGGACAGTGTTGATAAGGACAGTGCTGACCAGAGGAGGGGAGGGTTCACTAGATCTACAGGAGACAAGTCAGTGTGTCGATGTGTGTGTATGTGGGGGAAGGGTACCACTGGACCATCAGGGCTCCTCTTCTGTAAGGACTGGTTACAGAGGAGGAGGAGGAGACTTCCAAGTGGGATGCCCGTAGTTGCAACCTCTCGACTAGGTCACACTCTGGTATGTCCCCTGGAACAATGCCATGCTGCAATACAGCAACAGGGGCAATGTAGCCTCTTACAGGGTGCAAATCCTATTTGTACCCATTAACGGCTGTAGTAGTCATTTGAATTTCACTGTCGCTTGAGGAGTAGCCTACCCCTCAGTGGCATGCACACCCCCTCTGTGCATACTGGGTGGTGGAAGCACGGTGCACTTTCACTGTGTCACTGGATTGATCCAAAGAAATGATTCCATATACATTTGCTACAGTCCCCCATGCTGGGAATGACTGGTGGCACCAGCCAACCTAATGGCATTAAAACCAGGTCAGGGGTTACCGCCACCAGGTTTCGGTGATCAACAGGAGACATGATTTTTCCAATCTGTGCTGGAGTGGGTCCAAACCAGGAGGAGGACGTCAGAGACAGAGAAAACAGAGATACCAAGCCTGCGTGCATTAAGATTCTGTGATGCAGGCCAAAGAACTATGACACAAACAGGTGAGTTAACAGAAGGAGAGAGGGACAGAGGGGTGCCATGATGTCAAGCGACTTAGCTAAGCTTATATTTGTTTTATTTATTTTTTGCATCCTAGCACTTCCCAGGCTTGTAACACATCAGATATTTGCCTGATTATCCTGTTTTTGCGGTGTGTTTATATTATTACTTCTGTATTGTTATTTATGCCTTTATTGTTCTGTCGTCCTGCTGTACTCTACAGTATATTGTTTTACTGCATTATTGTCAATGTCCTGCTGTACTCTATATAGTTGTACTGCATTATTGTCAATGTCCTGCTGTGCTCTATATTGTTTTACTGCATTATTGTCAATGTCTTGCTGTACTCTATTTTGTTTTACTGCATTACTATCAATGTCCTACTGTACTCTATATTGATTTACCGCATTACTGTCAATGTCCTGCTGTACTCTATATTGATTTACTGCATTACTGTCAATGTCCTGCTGTACTCTATATTGTTTTACTGCATTGTCAATGTCCTGCTGTACTCTATATTGATTTACTGCATTACTGTAAATGTCCTGCTGTACTCTATATTGATTTACTGCATTACTGTCAATGTCCTGCTGTACTCTATATTGTTTTACTGCATTACTGTCAATGTCCTGCTGTACTCTATATTGTTTTACTGCATTATTGTCAATGTCCTGCTGTACTCTATATTGATTTATTGCATTGTCAATGTCCTGCTGTACTCTATATTGTTTTACTGCATTATTGTCAATGTCCTGCTGTACTCTATATTGTTTTACTGCATTACTGTCAATGTCCTACTGTACTCATTGTATCCTCATCCCCGCTCCCTCAGGACACATCTGGAAACGAGCATTCATGCTCAGTATTGCCTTTCCTGGTGAAACTTTTAAATAAATAAATAAGCTAAGACGTACCACCATATTTTTAAGTGACAAATAATTGTGTGACTCGCACTGTGACAGCAACGTCTGATACTTATATGGTTGTGACTGTACCGCTAACTATGAGCCGCCACATGCTGTGCATAATGCAGAGATGAGAAAAAGGGGTTAATCTGTGTTCCAGCTGCCTGTTGAGTAAGAAAGAACGCAGAGCCTCATCAAAAAGGAATTACTTCTCCACAGCCGGAGAGACAATTGTTACAAACTGCCCGATTGTCAGCCTGACACAGAAATCAGTTTAGTTCACTCTGCATTATCAAGTTGTCATTTAACGCTAGTTTGAAAGGTTAGTTACATAAGCCTGCAGGCGTGCTTTTACAAATCAGGACATATACTTTAAAAAAAAACAAGACAGCCGCAGCATGTGTACCCTTTATAACGTGTTATTATGGTGAAAAGATGAGAATGATCAATTACTTACAAAACTCCACCACAGAGTTTATAATATTACACAGGGATGTCAGCTGGTTGCTTCTCTAGTCACAGTATAGCAATACCACAGGGAGTTCATATAACAGAAGGCAGTCAGTATATGCACAGCTAAACCCCATATCGAAAACTATTTCTTTTTCTGTGTGTTTGATTCTTGAAGGCAGTGGTATCTACTGGTTTAAAGCAAAAGTTCGGTAGCCGGGAGATCCGGATTCAAATTCCAACTTAGCATCTGGCTTACTGTGTAGCCCTGGGGAGCTCCCGCCACCCTCCTGCGATACATTCCTGGAAGCCACTGTACACATAATCGATAACACAAGCCGGTCTGCTAGTGCAGCAGCAGGGCTACCACTTGCGATGCTGGTGGCCCTGGTTCAGAAATGTGCCCAGAACGTTAAAGGGATGGCTGGGGGAGGAGGAGGATCGAGCGGCCCAGAGGATGCTCTCTTCCTTTGGGGATGAAGGGAGGGAGGGCTGCAGACACCACTGCACTACCGCCACCTGGTGACCATGAGTGGCAATGAAGCTAAAAAAGAGGGAAGGTGGGCACAAAGTAGGGCTGCTAAATGTTTCGAAATTCCAATCCGATTTAGGATAGTCAGATAATCCCTATCTAAATCTGTATCTGATCCGACGGTCAGACATATTCAGATTTGGGATTTTAGGAGACCCCAAAATCTGAGTTAATATCTGAGGTTTTTAGGATATCAGATTCTGAGGACCAATATCCTAAAAAAAGTCAGATATCCTAACTATCCATTTTTAAAAATGGATATCCGAGCAACCCTAATGCTGAATGGCTCCAATCTGCACTGTCATGCCTTGGCGACCGTGTGCACTATCAAGTTATTGTCATCAGCATCCTCTACTGGAAGGGAAGAGCACAAGAATAAAACCTTCAAGGTGTGCAGGATGAAGCCAATGCCCTTGGGCCCTGACGAACTGACTATTGCCTATGAGAACTGCGCTGACTGGTGGTAAGCTCTGCAGCCTACTCCTCCACAGACACCACCCCCACCGAGGGGTAAATCTGTTGTGAGTGGAGGTGGGTAAGTGGCAGAGAAGAGGAGGGTGAGGAAGAGTGGTTCCTTAGCTGAAGGGGACCACTGCGGTAAACAGGGAGAAGGAACAGAAACTTAAAAAAAAAAAAAAGGGTAAGAAATAACATAGTGTGTGGTCAGAAAGAAATATACGCAGGGCTTACGAACTTCACAGAGGTGTGAGTATTTCATTACAACTGCAGCAATGAAGTGTATTATAACCCATTAAATGGGCGCCAACATTTTTAATAATGAGACAATAAAGCAAAAAAGAACATCACCCGTTGTAGCTAATTATACAACATTTCAAGTCACATTTTTTAGAGTTTACTCTAGACAGCTGATTAGTACAAAGTAAAGAAAGGGTTGTTAAGGGATTACAGCTGATCCCTAACTAGGGTCAGCTCACATTTGTCCTGGTTTAGTTATTTAAATTACCCACTGTAGCTAGTTTTTTAATTTTTTTTACAATTCTATTTCTCACTCCTGCTACCTGAGCATCCTTCAGGGGTACCCTCGCGGCAGTGCCTGTCACTCCCTGCCTGAACCCTTGCAATCCTCCCAAGTTCACCCCCCGTGGATGACTAGGCCCAGCCCCCCCCCGGATAACCCACCGGGGAAGGTCCGTCCTCAATTGGCGTCTCTTTCTAGGAGTAGCGGGACCTACCTCGTTGCCGGGTTAGCCATGGGGATTCCTGGGTGCGCAGGGCCGACGTTGGGATGTGGGCGCGCCTCTGGGGTGCCCATCATCTCACCAGGCAGCTACAGTTTTTTTTTTTTCAAGCATAGTAGTCCCCCAAGGAACTTGGATGTGCAATGTTGGCTGCGCACTGCATGCTGCCGACCACCAAGCTCATCCCCTGCTGAGCGTAGCCCTGCAAGTCTGTGCTGTGCCCGACAGCTGCCAGGTGCCACTATAGAGCGGCGCATCCGCGAAACCCTCCCCAGGGAAGGGAGACCTGTCCAACGGATGCTTAATCCCTTCCCATCCCTGCCGACCCCGGCTCATTCCCGAACCAGGGTCGCCAGTGTGGCGTCCAGCACCTCAACCCTCAGCGCCATTGTAGCTAGTTAGAGATCATTTCTCTTTAATTCACATTTTTAAAGTTTAATCTAAATTTCAGACTACCACAGAGTAAATGGTTGGAAGGGAATTGCAGCTGATTCCTGACTAGGGTCAGCTAATACCCTGTACTGAGCATCACTGAAACAGGAGGAGGAAGGTGAAAAAAGGGAGTTTGGGGGGTTGCTTTAGGTATTTCTAATTGGGTTATGTACAGAGATATTTATCTAGCAGTTAGGTGAAGCTGGGGTCGGAAGTATGTGGGGAAACAGGAACATGTATAAGTATCAGGATGGGGGAGCAGAGTGGTTGGCTGTAATAATTGTGGAGCAGCAGTCTTTCTGGGGACGATGTGGAGTACAGGTGGATGTCCAGTGTGTAGAAGCCTAGATTAGCTAAGGGCAGAGGCAAGACAGCGCAGACAGGAGCTAGGAATGATGGAGTGGAGAGTCAGAGAAGCACAGCAATGGAGAAAAAGGCACAAGGGATTTGCACAGAGGAATGATGGTCTCTGGCAGGAAAACAGTGCTTGTAGATCAGCCAGTATCAAGGGGACATCTCTTCCTCAGAGGGCCAGGGAGCCATGGGTTGGTGAATGGCAAGGGAGAGGGAGATGAAATAAGACTGCACAGGTGGCATCAGGAGTGGTAACTTTTGAAGAGGTGTCTTTGATGAATAGATTTGATACACTATCCAGAAAGGGGGAGGGGCAACAGGATATGGGGGAGAGGATCAAGTTAAAAGAATGAGGTCAGGGACTGAAAGACAGGAGAAGGAGGATGAAACTATGCAAGGTACACAAAGTGGGGTGGGAACAAGAAATCAGACAAAGTGGAGAAGAGAGTGAGGGGGATGGAAGGGCTAGACTAGGTGGAAGTGAGAGTAAAATGGAGGCAGGCATAGTTAGTCAGAAAGAGAAAGGCATACAAGGGAATGATGACGTAATTGGAGGGACGCGTAGAAGCTGGGTGGGACACTATCCAGAGGAGAGAGGAAGCAATTAGGTGGGGGAACAGCAACATGGGAGGGTAGTAATCCTGTGGGACTCTAAGGGAATTCGCTGGGGGTCAAAGGCAAGGCAAAGTTTATTTCTTTGGCACCCATTCCCGGAGGTTCTGGGCGCCTTACATAAAATTACAAAAACTGTTAGAGGATGCCGATTCACTCGCCCTCCCCTCCAAATTACCACCGGTGTGCCACAGGGCTCTGTACTTGGTCCACTATTATTTTCTCTCTTTCTCGACACCTTCCAACAGTTTGTGCATCATCCTCCATACCAAGTATGCTGATGACAGTGTCTTGTACACCTCCGGCCACTTCTCCAAACATGTAGCAGCCAGGCTTCAACTTGACTTCAATAATGCTCAACGCTGGCTTAGCTCTCATCAACTTATCCTAAACACCAAGAAGACAGTCTCAATTACCTTTGGCACAAGGCAGAGACTCTCTCGGCTAATCCCCCTCCCTTCTTTCCACACCCTTGATGGGACTATCCTCAAGGACTTATCCTCATTTAGGTACCTTGGGGTTTGGCTCGACCAACACCTCAACTTTTCTGGTCATGTGGACGACATCCTGAAAAAACTGCACCCCAAGCTCGGTGTCCTTTACAGGAACCGTAATAGTCTACCTCTAATGGCCAGGCGTGAACTAGTCCAGAAAATGATTCTACCTATTTTTGACTATTGTGATATAGTCTACAGTGCTGCTCCCAAGTCTTCCTTAATCAAACTGGATACCCTCTTCAATGCTTTCTGTCATTTCGCTCTGGACTCTACCCCCCCTCGCCCATCATTGTAACCTCTATCGCTCTCTTGCCTTCCCTTCCCTTGATAATAGGCGATGCTCCCACTGCACCAAATTCGCCTCTAAATTCTGGTTTTGCACTCTCCCCAGTTCTCCACTCTCTTCCCTCTTCCCTCACTCTCTCTGCTCAAACAACTCCCACACTTTGACTGTCTCCAGATGCAAGACCATGATAGGGCAATCAGCATTTTCCCACCTTTTCCCCAAACTCTGGAACTCACTCCCGCCACAAATCCACCAGTCCTCGTCCACCGCATCCATCTCATCAGCACTATCAAACTTCTCTCCAAACTGCTCCTGCTCCTAATTCTCTCACTTCCCAATTATCTCTATACTTTACTCCCCTCCTCCCGCCTCATCATAGCAGCTGTCTGTCTTGAGCCTAATGTGATCCCCATCCAGTGGCTCAAGCTGCGCTGTCTGGCCACCCCTTCCCTGCCCACCCGTATTACACTCCCAACACCATCACTCTGCTTTCTTACTGCCACTTGTCTTCCCCCTCTTGGCTCATCCCCTACCCTCCCTAATTTCTACTTATTCACAAGTACTTCTAGCACTTATAGTCATGTTCTAGATCTGCACTTAAGACTCATAATCCGTACTGCACAATGTTATGTCTATACATCTAATGCGTTCTTTGCTGCTTAATACAATTTTTATACTTTGTATAACTGAATTTTGTCCATATTTGGTGTCTCCATGGCTGCATGTCTTTATGTGTCATTGCTGCTTAATCTTATTTTATACATTGTATAACTGAATTATGTCATATCTGTGGTCTAACTGGCAAATGCACAATTTTTGTTTTTGTTCTATTCCCCCTGTACCCCTTCCCCCAGGATGCACTGGAAGATGAGCAATCCCAATTGCTCAGTGTGCTTTCCTAGTGAATAAATATAAAAGGGAGTAAAAACATACAACAAATGCACATACAACACAGTATGCGCTAAAACAGCTACAAAAGCAATAATTAATACAGATCAACAGTCTTTATCTCATGTTTAAATAACTCTGTCTGGGAATCCCAATGAAAAAAGATGGGTCTTAAGGTGGCCCTTAAACACCTCGACTGAAAGGGCCTCCCTGATGGCTGGAGGAAGCGAATTCCACAGGACGGGGCCGGTGACGCTAAAAGCCCTGTCGTTGGTAGTTTTAAGTCTCATCCTGGGAATCACCAGGAGGCCCCTAGAGGAGCGGAGGGAGCGGACTGGGGCAGCAGGTGTTAGGAGATCAGACAGCCAGGGCCTAGTCCATGTACGGCCTTAAAGGTGAGTAAACCCACCTTGAAGATAACCTTCCACCTGACTGGCAGCCAGTGCAGTTCACAGAGCACCAGAGTTACATGACAGAACCTCGAAAGGCCTGTCAGTAACCTGGCAACTGCACTCTGCTACAGCTGCAGCCAGCGGCGGGTACCCCCGAGGGTGTACCAACTGCACATCAAAACCCACACAGAGAAATTCCTCACAGCGATAATCTCGACAGGTTTCGAGATTGTCACTGTGAGGGACCGGAGGGCAAACTTTCACCCTTCCTGTGTTTCACTCCGTCGAATCAACTCCAACTTGGAGAAAGATATCTATAGAAAAGGAGGCACAGCCCCCACATGGGGGCTGGGGACACAGTGCCCAATAGAAAAGTACACAATATCTGTCAGATGAAATTGTGGATCTTGCTATGCCGAACTTCGACAACAGTGTTGTTGATTCGGCATAGGTAAACCCCTCTTGAGATCCCGAGGTAGAGGGCTTTACAGTAATCAAGCCTGGAAGCTACAAAGGCATGGACCAGAGTGGGCAGGTCCTCAGGCGGAACTAGGGGTTTTAAATCCTGGCAATATTCCTCAAGTGGAGCTGGACCAGTGGCGCTGAGGGCTGAGGTGCTGGATGCCACAACGGCGACCCAGGTTCAGATATGGACTCGGGTTGCCGGGGGTCGGCAGGGAAGGGAGAGGATGAAGCATCTGGAAGACAGCTCTTCTCTCCCAGGGGGAAGGCTAAGGGTTGTCTGGCATCCTAGCAGCCTCCGATGGAGATTGGGGGTACTACAGGGAAGCCGACACAATGTAATGGGGTGAGCGCAACAGAGTTCAGCAGGGTTGCTGTGTGCCACGATGTCATTACACATTGCACTCAGAGGGAGCTCTCTCAGGACACAAGCTGAAACACCCCCTTGCGGATCAGCGGAGATGATGAGGGCTCCATGGGCATGGCCCACAACCCAAGGCCGGCCCAGCACACCAGTAATCTCCCCAGGTGCCAACCCAACAGCCAAGTAGGCCTCTTGAGTCTGTAAGGTTGCCAAGGGAAGGCGGACCCCTCCCCGGAGGTACCCGGATGCCAGGGGACCGGGCCTAGATGAGCTGTTCGGGTGGGGAAGGACACTGGCAGCAGGGGTTCAGACAGGGAGTGAGAGGCCCTAGCCGAACAAGCTCCTCGGAAGGATGCCCTGTCTGCAGGGAGAAGAAATAGAAATGAAAATATATACAGAATTCCTCAAGTGGTAAAATCCACTTCGGACAACCGATGACACCTGAGATTCAAATGTCAATCCGTTGTACAGGAACACACCAACAAAGTCCAGTTGCCACACTGGAGGCATTCCTATCACACCTTCGGCCCGCTCCTACTACAGAACCTCCATCTTGTTGGAGTTCAGTTGCAACCAGGTGGAGGACATCCAGTCACTGATCTCGCCCATGCAGGTGTTAAGTACATTCACAGCACTGGATGTTCCAGGGGCAAAGGACAAATACAATTGGGTATCATCTTCAGAGCAGTGAAAACCCACAATGCACTTCCTAATGCACTTACCCAAAGGCAACATATAGATCGTGAACAACAGTGGCGAAAAGATCGATCCCTAAGTTACAGTACTCTGCATGACAGGAGCATCAGGGAGGAGAAGAAATTCCCCATCACTATCTGTTGCTTCCTGTCAGCGAGATAGGGCTCAAACCAGTGGATGACAGTGCCGGCAAGCCCACAGTACTCTCTGAGATGATCAAGTAGTACAAAGTAGTGATCAACAGTGTCAAAGGCTAAGGAGAGATCGAGGAGAACGAGAACTGACGCGTCTCCTCTATCTCTTGCCCTAAAGAGGTCACTGTGCACCAGAACTAACGCTGTTTCCATGCTGTGCCTAGCTCGGAAACCAAATGAAACGGCTCATAGATATCAAAGGTCACAAGGTGCTCCTCAAGCTGATGTCCCACAATCTTCTTGACAACCTTTCCCAAACATGGAAGGTTGGAGATAGGTCGATAATTCGCCATGATGTCTGGGTCAAGAGATGGTTTCTTCAGAGAAGGCCACACCAGAGTCTCTTTCAAGGTATCCAGGAAGACCTCCTCTGACAACGAGCACCAGACAATCAGGGCGAACACTGGGCCAATGGAATCAATGCATCCTATTAAGAAACACATTGGCACTGGATCCAGTTCACAGTATGTGTGTTTCAGCTACGAGGCAGCCTCAATGACCTCGGCCACCTCCACCGGATTAAACTCCCCCCAGACAGGCAGAGTGCCTCTGCTACCTTCAAGGCGATCACTGCGCATCATGGAGAAATAGGTTACTCACCTGTAACAGTAATTCTAGGAGTGGTGTATGTTGTTCATCCACACTTCTTGGCATGTCCCTTTCCCTTAAATCTTGCCGAAGGTTTTCAAGCTGGCTCCTCCTCCCACCCACCCGGTGGTATAACCCCGACTCTGTCCCATGACACCAGATCTTAGCCCGCTGGAAGCCAGGATGTGTATCGCACCTGGGGAGGTCGGGTGGATCAGTGTGGATGAACAACATATACCACTCCTAGAACTAGTGTTACAGGTGAGTAACCTGTTTTTCTAGGGATGTGGATATGTTGTTCTTACCCACACTACTTGGCAGACTCCTAGTAGTTCTCCAGGAGGCAGGCGGCAAGGCGCACACCCCCTACTTTGGGAACAGAGACTGGAGAATGGAGTCCCCAACACCAGCATCCCAGTGTGACTCAAGGTCGATGTGGTAATGGGTGATGAAGGTGTTTGCTGTCTTCCAGGTAGCAGCCCGGCAGATTTCCTGGATAGGGATGTCCCTGGAAGCAGCCACCAACGCAGCGGTATGGCGTGTGGAATGAGCTCTTATCCCTTTGGGAGGCTGCTTGCCCGCCCACCTATAGCAGAGATCAATGCATGATGTAATCCATATGCCAGTCATCCACTTTGCTGCAGCCCTGCCAGGTGCGACTTCAGCGTAGGTGACAAACAGCTGGCGAACCTCTCCCTGAACTTCCACCATCCTCTCCTTATAGTAGGACAGAGCACGTCTCAGGTCCAGAGTATGGAGCCTGTACTCGGCATCCGAGGTGTAGTTCGGGGAGAACACAGGCAGAATCAACACCTGATTAAGGTGAAACTCTGACACCACCTTTGGGAGGAATTTCAGGTGTGGACACAGGACAACCTTGTCCCTGTGGAAGACCAGATAAGGAGACTCCACCGAAAGCACCTGGAGCTCCCCAGTGCTTCTGGCAGACGTGATAGCCACCAGGAAGGCCATCTTCCATGACAAGTGTGACATCTCACACTTGTGCACTGGTTTGAATGGCTTGCCCATGAGCTTTGCCAAAACCAGCAGTAGATCCCATGGAGGTGGAGGTTCATGCATCAGAGGGGACATGTGATTGAGGCCTTTGAAAAAACGCCAGACCATCTTCTCCTGTGTCACCGTCTGCTGACCGTCCCGCACCCGGTCAGCAGAGATGGGTGCCAGGTGCACCTTCAAGGTCGAAGACTGAAGATCCCCCTTCGGACACAGACCAAAGGTAGTCTAAAATGCTCAAACAGGACAAGATAGAGGGTCCAGGCCCTTGCCCTGGCACCAAATGGAAAACCTTTTCTATTTGAAAGTGTAGCACTTTCTGGTCGACTCCTTTCTGGATGCTTCCACTACTGTGAGTGCATCCTCAGAGAGACCCAAAACCTGGAACTCTAGCCCGCTCAGGCACCAGGCGGTCAGGTGCAGGGATTGAAATTCTGGATGGAATACCTTCCCTTGACTGACTGATATCAGGTCTGGGCATGCTGGAAGACGCCTCGAGAGCCTGTTGCCAAGGCTGAGGAGATCTGGATACCAGAATTGGTGGGGCCAGTCTAGGGCTACCAGGATCACCTGCGCCTTGCCCCTCCTCACCTTGAGAAGCACCCTGTGGATCAAGGGAAATGGAGGGAAGGCGCAGAAGAGACCTGGGGTCCACAGCCTTGAGAAGGCATCCCCCTGCAGTGATCCCCGCTGAGGGGGCAGGCAAGAAACAGCCTCAGCTTGGTGTTTTCCCTGGAGGCAAACAGGTCCATCACTGGTTTGCCCCAGTGGGAGAACAGGCTGTAAGCTACCTCTGGATGGAGAGACCACTCGTGGGATGGCTCGCCTATGCGGCTGACAGCATCCGCCAGATGACTTCAGGCTCCTGCCACATGGATAGCTAGGAGATCCACCTCCAGTCAGCTCACGAGTGTCCAGATGCAGAGCGCTTCCCTGCACAACAGCCGGGAGTATGTGCCACCCCTGCTTGTTGAGGTAGTCCATGGTCGTGGTATTGTCCATCTGGACTTGCACCACTTGACCCCAAAGCTGCTGTGCGAATGCTGACAATGCCAGTCTGACCGCTCTGAGCTCCAACAGGTTGATATGGCATCGTGATTCCTCGGGGGTCCAGAACCCATGGGCCCTGTTGTTCTCCATGTGGGCTCCCCAGCCCATGAGAGAGGCATCAGTTGTGAGGACAACCATCGGTCGGAGCAGATAAACTGGATCCCTTCCTATACCCGGTCAAGGACGATCCACCAGGGAGGCAGTATAGCACAGTGGTTTAAGGCTCTGAGCTGCAAATCTGGTGACATCCAGCAGACCAGACCTGGGTTTGAATCCCACAGCTGTCACTTGCATACTGTGTGACCCTGAGCCCCTGAGCAAGTCACTTAACTTCCCTGTGCTCCCAGGTCGCTCCTGTAAAAAAACTTTCTGCTTAGTGTGCTGCTCCTAGTTAAACTAAAAAAAAAACACTGGAGAGCGTCCCACATCTTCTGTGTCATAGTGATCAGCGGGTCGAAATGACCTAGGCACTGAGTCAACTGGGCGGCCAGCCTCCCATTGAAGGGGGCGTATATGCCACCGGGCCCAATGGACCACGGTGGTGCAGGCTGCCATATAGCCCAGAAGGTGTAGAAAGTCTCGGGCAGGGCGCAAGTGCCCAACCAGAAATGATTGGGCAAAGGAGGAGAGAATTTCCGCCCTGTCTGCCGGGAGACAAGTTCTGGCTCTGCAAGAGTCGAGCTCAGCCCCGATGAAGCATATCACCTGAGATGGCACAAGCTCCAACTTGGCCTCCTTGATCAGGAGGCCAAGCTGAGAGCAGGTCTGGAGGGCCAGGTCCCTGGACCTCTCCACCTCTTCTTGGGTGGAACCTGCCAAGAGCCAACTGTTGAGGTAGGGGTACACTCTGACCCCTCGATGCCTAAGACGGGCTGCCACCACTGCAATGCATTTGCTGAAGACCCTTGGGGCCAATGGTAGGCCGAATGGCATGGCTTGGAACTTGTACAGGGTTTCTTCTGCTCTGAAGCAGAGGAACCGCTGGTGTGATGGATGGACCAGGACATGAAAGAACGCATCCTGAAGATCCAGTGAGCAGATCCACATGTTTTGCTCCAGGATGGTATGATCTGGAACAGAGTTACCATCCTGAAGGTGTGTGGCCTGAGATACTAATTCAGTTCATGCAGATCTAGAATGGGGTGCCAGCCCCCCTTCCGCTTCGGGACCAGGAAGTACCTGGAAATGAACCCTGGGTTGACTGGAGGATCTGCCACTTGAACCACTGCCTCCTTGAGGAGGAGTTGGGCTATGTTGTCTCTCAGAGCCGACTGAGTGTGGGCTGATTCTCTCTCATCCCGTGGAGCGTGGGCTCGGCTGGGAGGGTACTGTTCGAATTTCAGAGGCAGACTCTGGCCGACCACTTCTAAATCCCACCTGTCTGTGGTAACAGCCGACCAGGCGGAAAGAAAGTGGCGGAGCTGACCCCCCCCCCCACGGGAGGACCCAGAGCAGACGTGACTGAGATAGGGGTGGCAATCCCTATCCCATCATTGGGCAGGCTTGGAGAAAGAGGGTCCAGGGCTTGAACCTCGCCCTCCCTGTCTGAGGGCTGGTAGAGGCAAGGGAACCGAACCTGTGCCTGCTGTTGCTGCCCACCATGATAGGAGGTCTGCTGGGCCGCAGGCGCAGGGTGCTGAAAAGGCTTTTTCCTTTTCTGCAGTTTCTTGGCACCAGGGGCGCCTTTTGAGCAGAAGTGGCTGAGTCCAAGGTGGCACTGGACTGCCTGATTCAATGAAGGTGGCCATCCACACCTGGGCCAAAGAAAGGAACATCAGTGAGTCTGTGCTGGGTGTCCGCTGTAATGGTGGAAAGTGCCAGCCAAGCCCTGCGGCATGAGGCAACCACGGCTGCCACCAAATGGGCGCAAGAGTCCCCAAGGTCCAAAGCCACCTGAAGCTGCTGCTTGGCAATGGCACGGCCCTGGTCCCAGACCTGCTTGACCGTAGTCTGAAGGTCCACAGGGAGGTGTGGGAGAACTTCATCTAAGGAGCCCAAAAGGGCATGAGAGAAGTGCGCCACAATGACTGCCAAGCTTGCTTGACGGAGGCCTAAAGAGGAGGCTGCATAGACCTTCCTGGCCATGTGGTCCAATTTTTTGGACTCCTTGTCAGGAGGTCTATCAGTGTCAGCAGAGCTGCCTGTGCATCTGAAGACTGAGGCAGTCACCAACCCCTCAGCCAAGGGGTGTTCAGTGAACCTGATAGGGACCCAATGGGCATCTCATACTTGTGGACGATTTGTGCAGTCGGCACTGGGCAGGAGGTAGGATGCTGCCAGAGCTCCAAGGCTGGGCCAACAATGGCTTCGGCCACAGAAAAGGCTTCCATGGGTGTATCCCCTCTTTTAAGAATATCTGTAAGAGGGTACTCCGCCCTTTTCTGGACAGGCTCCAGGGGCATCCCCGTGGATTCAGAGATAAGGTGGAGAATCCCTTGAAAAGACGAAGGGCCCTCCTCCATCGACAGACTACCGACAGACTCATCATCCCACAGGTGAGAGTGTAAGTCAGTGTCTTCCGTATCATAAGAATCCGGATATACTGGTCAGCCACCAAGGTCCCCTTCAACATGCCTGGGATGATCAGGTGTAAGGGTGACCAACAACCTATGTGGGAGTCCCGGAACCATCCAAGAATCTTTCATAGGACCCCCTCCCGAAGGCTATTTAGGCAGTGGCTCCACCACAATCGGTGGAGAGACCAATTTTTGCCAAACCAGAGCGGGTTTGGCTGACTCCACGGGTGGGGGAACCGATATGATCGAATCCAAAGGAATCGGCTTCGGCCTAGGAGGCGAAAGCCAAGTAATAGCCGGAGCAGAAATTGTGGCCGGCTTCTGTCCGGACAGAATCAGCTGCTGCCACATCAAATCCTCGTAGCACTGACAGAGTTTCTGCTGAAGCCTCCCCTCATCCAAGGAGGACGAGGATGACCAATGGCATCGCCTCTTTTTAGGGCGCCTATGCGCCTTCCTCGACCTGTTGGTCGAGAGGTCCTAGATGTTGACTTCGATCGATCTCGCTGATTCAGTTGCTCGGGAGACACCAGGGGAACCAGTGATTTACCTGGATCGGGGACCAGTTCCTCAATGGGATTCCCAGCTGGCTGGGTCTCATCAGGAAGAGGCAGGACCGGAGTCCTTGTCAAAGAATCGTTCGCCTTATTGGGTGACAATGGGTCAACGGGATCGAGAACAATCTCAACCTTGGTTGACTGGCCAGACGGCAGGGCCGAGAAGCCAGCAGCAGAGGAAGCAACTTCGATCGAAGTCAATACTGCTGGCTCCTGGGACCGAGTTCGCTCATGATCCCAAGAGCGTCTCCGCCAAGATGAAGAAGATTTCGGATCCTTTTCCCTTTTACGGGACCGAGAGGAATGTGAGTCCACAGGTCCCTTGCCTTTAGTAGGGAGGGATTGACACAGCTCTCGGAAGGAACCCGAAAACGTGGAGCCCATGTTGAGGGGAACAAAAATCGTCCAAGAAGATGATACTGCAGCCCATGCTGCTTCTCCTTCGAAGGCCTGCATCTGTTCCAGCTGCTCGGTGGACCCCACAGCCACGGAGACCGCCCACCAGGCCTCTTTGGATTTCACTGGAGGATTCTGTTTCTCGGGCCTGCCCAACTTAAGGCATGCTAGACGATCGTCCAGGATGTTTGGGTGGAAAGCGAGACACATCTTGCAAGTCTGGGTGTCATGGCCGACACCCAGGCAGTAGACACACGCAGTATGTGGATCAGTGCGTGACATATTTTGGCAGCACGGGCACCAGCGAAATCCGGAGGAAGATTTATCTCCCATGACCAAATAACAAAGAGCACAGTCACTAGCTCGAATGAGCATAATTTTCAGAATAACTGAAGGGATAGAAGCCAGGGCCTACAAAAAGCAATCGCAAAGAGGAGGCAACCTGAATCTTCTAGCGGAAAGGAAGATCTGGCATCATGGGGCGGAGCCGAGGGTTATACCACCGGGTGGGTGGGGGGAGCCAGCTTGAAGACCTTCCGGCAAGATTTAAAGGGGAAAGGGACATGCCAACAAGTGTGGATGAGAATAACATATCCACGTCCCTAGAATGACTCATTGGCAGGATTCCCTGCCGGACAGATGACACTCTGTCAGTGAAGTACCAAGCAAGACTGTCACACAAATGGACATAAAAAACCTTTTTAGACTGCAGACAGACCGAGTGTAATAGCCTGTCTACGGTCTGAAAAAGCACTGCTGGTCTATTCTTCCCTGCAGCAATCTTCCTGGACAGGAACTCTGCTTTCTTACAGTGGATTGCCCCCTGGTACTCACCATAGTGGATACGCAAGGCCAGTTTGTCCTTCTCCTTCAGTCCAGTCCTCCACCAGCAATGCTCTAACTTCCGACCCCTATTCTTCATCACCTTGAGCTCTCCATCGAACCAGAGAGACCTCAAGTGAGAAGATTTGGGTTGTACATGGACCGGTGTAAATACATCGAGTGCCGTGGACATCACCTTATTATAGGTCGCAGCCACTGCACTCATGCCATTCGCACATGCAGTGTCTACGCTAGAGAGATAAGCCACCACCAGAAATCCCTCTGGGGACATTCCCCTTAAAGGGCGGTAGCTGACCATCTCAACAGGGGGAGGGCTCTTGGGGGCCCGAATGAGAACCTCACCATGCAATGATCAGACCAAACAACCTGATCAATCTTGAGGTTACGTACCTCAAGCCCCAGTGAGAACACCAGGTGCAACATGTGGCCGCCGTGGTGGGTCACTGAAGTAACCTCTTTTGTCAGGCCCAGAGATGACATCATCTGGAGGAGGCTGGAACCAAGCCTGGAGGACTCATTGTTGGCCCAGACACTGAAGTCCCCAGTATCAAACATCTGGGGGACTCCAACACCTCCCCAACGACAAGATCCACCACCTCATGCAAGAACTCTCCCCCCACGCCAGGAGGTGCTGTAAATAAGGAGGATCCTGTAGCCTGCACCCAAATCCCCATGTACTACCACACACTCAAAGGACCTGGTAGTTCCCACTGGGTGCACAGTGAAGCCCAAGTCGGATCTAAAACAGAGGGCCACTCCCCCACACCTGCATTCCACCCTAGGGCAATGCACTACAGAGTACCTGGGGGTGATGGTTGCCTCCAAAAGTGGCCCAGCATCATCATCCACCCAGGTCTCTGTGATGCAAGCCAGATCGACTGTAGAAATCAAGTCTGCCATAACCACAGTCTTGTTTCTGATTGATCCGGCATTGCAAAACACTGCACTAAGGGGACTGGTATGCGCTGCAGCCCCTCTGCCTGTCTGCCCACTCGGTCTGGTGGGACCCCTGGGGATGGGAACCAGACACATCTGGCCTCTCTCAAGGTCCCGTCTAAACCCAGGCCGTCTCCTGCACCTAACTACTCCTATCCTACTCACCTCCATCAAACCTCTGGCACCCCACCACAGCCAACCATTCCGCTCCTCCGAATCCCAACCTCATGACAGTGCTTCACTGTCACTGCTGACACACTGAGAGGTCGGTGAAGGGCCAGAGGTCAGGCAGCTGGGATGCCTCATAGGTTATTCATGCCTGCCCTAGACCCTTACACATCTCAGACATACTAAAAAGGGTCTATCTAAAATATTCTCAACAAATCCTGCACAAATTTCAAAACAACACAAAACACTATATACAACACTCACATACACACCTAATAACACTGATTATCCTACACACTCACTCCAAACATACATTCACTACTAAAGCAATTCAAAAATAAACACCCAACCCACAAACACTTTATACTATACCCCCCAAAAAAAAAACTCCCAAAAAACAGATTAGCAGCTAGGAAACAAGATTTTCAATTTCTCTTTCAGGAGAGCAAAACTCCCTTTAAAATAAATTAATAAACCTACAAGTATATAGAAAGGCATTTTGTTCTATAGGGAGAGCAATTTAAGAGCCACAAATAGGTAAATAAGCACCATGGGGGTGAGATACTAACAACAACAAAAATGGAAAGGGACCTGGGGGTAGTCATATCAGATGACTTAAAGGTGGGCAAGCAATGTGAGAGGGCAGTACGGAGGGCTGGGGGGATACTGGGATGCATAGGGACAGCCTGAGGCATCACCAGTAGAAAACAGGAAGTTGTTATCCCTCTGTACAGACAGCTGGTGAGACCCCATCTGGAGTACTGTGTGCAGTTCTGGAGACCCAATCTCCGCAAGGACATAGACAGGATGGAAGCTGTCCAGAGGAGGGCAACTAAAATGGTGCAGGGTCTGCACTGGAAGACATATGAAGAGAGACTAAAGGAGCTTAATATGTATATCCTTGAGGAAAGGAGGAGAGAGGGACATGATAGAAACTTTCAAGTACCTCAAGGAATCAACAAAGTCCAAGAGGGTAGCATCTTTCAAAAAAAGAGGTGTGCAAGAACAAGGGGCACAATTTGAAGATAGAGGGGGCAGCTCAGAGGTAATGTAAGGAAGTATTTTTTCACAGAGAGGGTTGTGGATGCATGGAACGGCCTTCCGGAGGAAGTTGTGGAGTCAAAATCAGTGGTTGAATTCAAGCATGCATGGGACAGTCATAAGGCAATTCTAGGGGGTTGGGGTAGAAAGAAGTAGGCTGCTGGTTAACTAGGATCTGCAGCTTATACATTAGGTAGGGAAATGGGCAGACTGGGTGGGCCAAGTGGTCCTTATCTGCCATCAAATTCTGTTTCTATAATGTCCAGCAAATTGATCAGTTAGATTAAGTAAAATAGTCAGCGATGGTAACACAGGATCACCAAGAAACAGGAACCAAAGAGACGCTCTCACCACCCTTCATTTACAGCCAAGAGATCAGGCTGAGAATATACAACCCAGGTGAAGAAGGGTTCATAAGAATAGGTCAAGGTTTTATGAAAGTGGTTAGCAATTTCTCTCACAAGCTCTAGCCAGAGTCATCAAAATATCACAGAGGTCACGAAAACTCAGGGCACTCACCAAAACAGCAGAAAGACAAAAGTTATCAGGCGCCTCTCTCACTGGTGCAGAAACAATTCACCAGGAGTTACTTGCAGTATGTGAGTTCAGAAAATTCCACAACCCAAATGGCAGCTGGGTCCAAGAAGGAACAGAACCAGAAAGATAATGCAGTGAAAGGATGAAGGCAGTTCCAAAACATGATCTGAAACAAGCTGCCACACCCAATGGCTGCCAGCAGCAGTCAGTGTGGACCGTGATCACTCAAAGGCATGGCGTGCTTGCACCGCTAAGCACCTCCTTGAGAATGACCCGGGAAGTGGTCCAGGAAAGCCAACAATACCCCATATCACCCAAGGGCAGCAAGCCTCCGGGCTGGAACAGCAGCAGGACGATGAAACAACAGGTCCAATCCTATCCAGTAAGTCCCAAATGGCCCTCGTAGTCTCCGAAACTCTGACACAGCTGGAACCTCCCTTAATATCAGAATGCAAGAAGGAAGGTGATCTGCATGCCTAGGATAACAGCTGGGAAGGTGTACCCAAAAATAGGGGAAATGGTAAGGGGGGGGACAAACGTAGTTATACACCTAGGTACCAATGATCTAGCTGGGGAGGAGGTGGATGTAATAAAATGTAGATCAAGGGTGCTACGGAGCACCTGCAGGGAAATAGCAAGATCACTGGCATTATCAGAAGTACTGCCAGTACCAAGGGCCAGTATGGTCTGGAAGAAAAGGGTACAGGATTTCAATGTCTGGCTAAGAGAATGTTGCAAGGAGGAAAGGGTTTTTATGTACTGGGGACTGGGGGACACCTGATGAGATAAATCAGTTTAAACACCAGATAGATTACACCTCAGCAGAGATAGCTCAAGGGTACTCAGGGATAAACCAGGGTGGTGGTGGGTGGGTGAATATAACACATAAACTAAATTTAAACCTGGGGGGCAGGCCCAAAGACTCCAGGAGGAGGAGGAGGAGGACAATAGACTACCCCCCCCCCAATAGCAGAGGGGGTCTGGAGGGTGGAATGGGAGTGAAGCATTCAGAAATGGAAGGAAGCTGGCCTGGTAGTGCTGGAGGTTGAGGCGCTGGTTGCTACACCTTGTGCCTTGCCAGCGACCTGGGTTTGGGAATAAGCGTGGGTCACCGGGGGTCGTGGGGGTGGGATTCAGTGTTCAGAGGACTGCTCTCTTCTCTCAGGGGGAGGGAGACTTGTCATCCCACTCATTGACTGCCCTCTGGCGGTGGCTGGAGGGCAGTATGAGTCCGGAAGCACATTCCGATGTCCTTACGTCAGTAGGGGGGGGATGGGAGAAAAATGTCGGAAAAGAGCCTGGCAGGCTCCATGATGGTCTGCTGCTCCCAAGGGCCGTTCCTGGCTTCTGGATTGGGTCCCTGGGGGCGGAGGGGGAAGAAGCCGGTAACCTCCTCCCTGGCCCTGCCATGGGGAGAAAGCCGCAGGGGAATTTTTGAGGACCGGCAGAAGCAGCAGGACCTAAGAGACAGTTCCTCCATCAGGAGGGTCGCAGCCTATGGAAAAAAAAAAAAGAAAGAAATGGGAGGGAGAGGTGAATGCACAGAGGGGAGTAAAGGGAAGGGAAAAAGTAGTAGGGGAAAGGAAGGGGCTCAGATTCCAGGTGGAGGGTGGTGTCCCTGAACGCAAGAAGTCTCAGTAATAAAACGGGTGACCTGCAGATGCTATTAACGGAAGGAGGGGGTGGACGTCGCAGCAGTAACTGAGACTTGGGCCAAACCTGGGTATAATTTATATAGGAGAGATGGGGAAAGGGGGTGGGGTGGCAGTTTACATCAGATAAGGTATATAATAAGATAGTAATACGTATTATGTACGAGGGAGGAGTCTGATGAAGGGATGGCAGAAGTATTGTGGGTTGGGGTAGTTTACAGACCTCCCAAGCAAGATGAGGAGACAGACAGGGAATTATGCTCGATATTATTGAAAGCTGCAGGGAAGGGTTAAGTAATAGTGGGAGACTTCAACCTGTACAAGATAGACTGGAGCCTACAGACCACAACGTGTGTCAGGAGTCAGGTGATTCTTGAAGCGTTGGCAGAATGGGTTCCTGACACTGAGTGCCTTAGAACCCACCCGGAAGGGAGCAATCCTTGATCTGGTGCTCACAAATGAGGCGCATGTACAAGACATAAAAGTCAAGGAGCCCCCGAGTGGGAATGATCATCACACAGTGTGGTTCCAGCTAGATATGGGTATGGAGAACATACCCACTAAGACTAAAGTACTGGACTTTAGAATGGCAGACTTTAGGAAGATCGGCGAATTGTTAAGGATGCGTCTTATGGGCATCAGGGCAAATATGGGGGTGGACCAAAAGTGATCCATCATTAAGGAGGGGATATTAGCTGCAACAGAGAAGTATGTGAGGCTCAGGGGGAACCTCAAGGGTCAGAAAACCAAGCTGGTTTAGTACTGTGGTTGCCCAGGCGGTAAGGGTCAAAAGGTTAGCCTTTAGGAAATTCAAGAAAACCAACAGGGAAGAGGACAGAGAAGTTATCTAAAGATGGCCAATTAAACAAGTCAAGTAGTCAGACAGGCTAAAGCTAAGAAAGAACTGCAATTAACAGGGAATTAAGAAGGGGAGAATGCCTTTTTTCGATATGTAAGTGAAAAAAGGGATAAGAAGGACAGGCTAGTTAGGCTTCGAAAAAGCAACGGGTGGGTGGAGGAGAATGGTGAAAAAGCAGAAGTGCTGAACGAATGCTTCTGCTCCGTCTTCACCAAGGAAGGAGAAAGAAGGACCTGCGTCAAAAGAGGGAGAAGATGTGCACAGGGAGAAGGGAGCATGGAGGTAGTATTCACGGGGATAAAATGAGGAATGGACTGTTAGCATTGAAGGTGAACAAATGTCTAGGTCCAGATGGAGTATATCCAAGGGTGCTGTGGGAGCTGGCAGAGGAGCTTGCAAAGCCACTGGTGAACCTGTTCAATAAGTCAAGTATGGTACCGCAAGACTGGAGGGCAGCCCATGTGGTGCCGCTCCATAACAGCAGTTCTGAAGATGACCCAAGGAACTATAGACCTGTCAGTCTGACTTCTGTCGTATGCAAGCTCATGGAGACTATACTTAAGGAAAGGTCAGCGGAGTGTCTTGAGGAACAGGGTCTTCATTATGCTAAAGAGCATGAGTTTATGGGAGGGAGGTCATGTCAAACTAATTGACTTCTTTGACTGGGTCACCAAAACAGTGGAAAAGGATCAGGCAGTGGACATCCTCTACCTAGATTTTAGTAAACCCTTTGAATCTGTGCACCACAAAAGGCTAATTAGGAAACTGGCAGATCTAAGGGTTAGAGAGATTAGGATAGGATGGGTGGAAAACTGGCTGGGAAGCAGACCCCAGAAGGTATTGGTGGGGGAGAATTATCTAACACTAGAGAGGTCACGATTGGGGTTCCACAGGGCTTGGTGCTAGGGCTGGTGTTGTTCAATGTCTTCATTAATGATGCTGGCGATGGCATTAACGGCAAAATGTGTATTTCTGTGGATGACACCAAGCTCTGTGGGAGGGCAGACTCGGTTGAAGGGATACAGGACCTAAGGGAGGATCTGAAAAAGCTTGAGAGGTGGTCAGGGATTTGACAACTAGGATTCAATGCCAAAAAATACAAGGTTATGCATCTGGGAGCCAAGAATTCCAGGATAGAGTACTACTTGGGAGGAGCCTGGTTATCTGTAACAGAAGAGGAAAGGGCTCCAGGTATGATAATAACTAGCGACATAAAGCACTCCGGACAGTGCAAGACAGCGGCAACCAAGGCGAACAAGATGTTGGGATGCACGGCTAGGGGGTCAGCAGTTGGTAAAAAGAGGTTATTCTGTCCATGTGTAGGTTACTGTTAAGGCTGCATATGCAGTAGAGAGTACAACTCTGGCGTCCTTACCTTAAAAAGACATTATCTTGCTGGAGAAAGTACAGAGGAGGGCAATGAAGATGATTGCAGGTTAGCTAGGGAAAACCTATGAGGAGAGGTTGGAGACCCGAACATGTACTCACTGGAGGAGAAGTGGGAGGGGGGGAGAGAGAGACATGACAGAGACTTTCAAATACTTGAAAGGAATAAATAAGGTGGATAAGGAGGCTCTCTTTAGGCTAAGTGGCAACCAAAATACAAGGGGACACTGTCTTAAATTGGATGGCAGAAAGTTTAGAAGGGATTCTAGAAAACACTTCTTCACTGAGAGGGTGGTGAACAGTTGGAATGTACTGCCAGAAGAGGTGGTCTCATTGATGGTGGGTAGCTTCAAAAAGAGGTGGGATAGACATAGAGGGAAAGAAAAGGTTATGGGAGGGGTGGATGCAGGGGTCGAAATAACCACCTGTCTGCCTGTCCCACACACCCAGTTTTCACCAGGGACAGCTGGTTTCATTTCTCTGCCTGTCCCTGGGACAGCACCAAGAGAAAAAGCATAATGGGCGCTAGGACCCAGGAGATGCTGCCATCTGTAAGTTTGGGCTTTGAGCATCCCAACATCAAACATTATGTCATATGTTGAGAGATGCCCATTCAACCTGAACATCCCGTGATGCGCTCTTCCGTGTAGTTGGTGGTTTCATCAAGCAGCAGAAATGAAAATAGGGCCGCAGTAGGACTAGAAAGCAGATGTGTTTCTCGTCGTCATGCATGTGCAGTTGCCCATCTTCCTTTTGCTTTCTGCACTGCATTCCTCAATTCTTTGTGTGCTGTTCCTGCAGTAGCAGACCAAGACTAGCTCTTATTCACAGGCAGCAGAGTTTTAGTGATCCAGATTTAAAAAAATCCTTTACAGCACCATCTGATAACGAAGAGAGGCCTGAGTAAGGCTAATTAAAAGCCCTTGTAAGGGCTGGAAAAAAGTATTTGAAAGCCCTTTTCAGGGAAGTCAAGGCAGAAAGAGGACAAGACTCGATATTTAGAGATGAGGAGAGAAACTTAAAGGGCTGAGACAACCACTTAAAACCCTGTTACGTCAGAAAGGGCTCTAGAGACAGGAGATGCGGAGGCTGGTTAAAAGCCTTTGTCAGAGCCAGCCCATCAGCGGCACGGTAGCACTACCACTCATGATGCCAGTGACTCAGGTTTAAAAAAAAAAAAAGAAACTGGATCATCGGAGGCCGACTGGGGACAGGAGGACTGAGGGTCCCAGGGGACACTCTCCGGGGAGGGAGGGTTGTCACGTCACTCTGACACTGTCACTTGTGGATGCATGGGTGGCAATGCAAGGACAACGATGTAGGGAGGGTGAGAATGCCATCAGGCACTTAGCTGAGACGTGTCAGCACATCACCAGCCCCTACCGGGTCATAATGTCGCACACTTAATAGCGTATAACATTATGGCTAACCTGCACAACGTAGAGCATGTTGTCGCTACTGGTGCAATATTGCTTATACTGCTGTACACGCTACTGCACCAGTAGCACTTTCCCAGGCATAGGACAAGACCTCTGCTGGAAGCGGGTTCTGTCAAGCAGCTGCCATAGCTCACAGGACTGAGCCACGGCAGTAGGAACCCAGGTACTGCGTCTGGGACTGGGTTTGATTCCCGGTCCCAGAAACTTTTATTTTTTTTATGACTTGTGTGCTCCCGAGTTGGACCCCAGAGTTGAGAATCTTTAGTGGGGGGTTTGGGCATGGCCCCTGCGGGGGGTGGCGAGACCCCAAAGAAAAGACATGCCTCATGGCGGAAGTAGGTGCTGTATTGGACAGCGCGATTTGCCATGTGGCATACGTCTGCAGCCATTGGCGACCCTGTGTCACCAGGCCTGGAGGTTGGTCCTCATGCCAGAACTTGGGGGGAAGGAGGACAAGGGGAAAACTAGGAGGGAATCCTCCAATGCCAGGCTCTTTGATGGTCCCCAGCCGGAGGGGGCCGGGACCAGATAGGCAGGTATATCAGTCACCGGGAACAAAAACTATGTTAAAAAAATAGGCTTTGTCAGGGTTACTATGTAGCGGGAGCTAAACAGGAGCAGAGGAAGCTGATTGGCTTCTCAGGGCAGAGCAGAAGGGAGTTAATTAAGGGCCCTTGGCAGGGCTACTACTGAGCAGGTGGGGGGAGAAAATTAAAGCCATTATCAGAACAGTGAACTGGAACCACACTTAAGTTCTTTTCAAGACCATGTACCAGCTGGTGGGTAACATTTAGTAGCCCTTTTCAGGGCACCTCACAGTAAGTACCATCAGTTATTAAGCTTTTTTAGGGCACTGTTCCCACCAGGGGGTACAGTTATTATTAGCTGGTATTTGGAAACAGAAATGTAAAATTAGTAAAGAAAAATCAACAGGACAGGTACAAATCCCATGAGACAGTCACAATATAATATTGCACCTGTTCCTTGGACTGCCATCCACAAAAAATGATTTCTTGCCCTGGGTGGATGGAAAGGTTGAGAGAACGGGGGTGGGGGGGGGCAGGATCAGTAGCTCAGGCTATGGACCCTGCAATTATAAGCAGATTAGACAGACCTGATGGCCTTTTTGCTGCAGGCTTATTCGCTTCTTTGTATCATAGCTTGCAGTCATAAAGAAATAGATGTGTACCATGTGATATGTTACAGCCAACAGATGATAGGATTTAATGAGGCCCAATTTATAAGAGCGCGTATATGTAGGAGGGCCCCTACCCCTAAATGAACAGGGTAAGAAAGATGCTGCGTTTAAGTAGGACTAACCTGAGGACATCAATTCTATGAAAACAAACTGCTGCCCAGTGTGACCTGGGTTCGACTGTGGGCTATGGTGTCACGGACTGGGCAGGTCTTGCTGGTAAGGCACTCTGCTCCTACAGAGGGAAAAGTGTGGGTTCCCCATGTTTGTGCACCCCTGCCAACTGCTATACAGAGTACCACTGCAGTGGATTTTGGGCATGCGTGAAGGACATGGATGATCACATCAGGCCCTGCTTTTCTCAAACCCATGCCAGTTGCAGTTGAGGTGGATGTGCAGGGAGCTGGGAGAGCTTAAAGACAGGTAAAATGTTAGCTACATCCAACCCTTCAGTGCACTGGATTAAAGATACTCTACCAGACTGGCACGATGGGGGGAGGGCTGGTGACGATGGGGGATTCAGAAAGGGAGTCAAAAACAAAATAAAACACATAAAACAGTCTAACCAGAATGATCCAAAATAGTCAAAAACATTTAAACACAAGACAACATGCAGCATTACTCACCATAAGCGTAGTAATGTTGTTTTTTCTCGGGGACCCATTAATGATGCCTTACAAAAGCACATCATTCTGCCAGAGTGTAATGCTCTGGAGACAGAACTTTACGCTAATTTTAAAATTTAGGAATACAAGTTCAAACTCTGCTCTGTGGTCACGCTCCCCCTGCTATTCTAACTTCAGATCTGTTTCCACAGCCAGGGGAACACTGACCAATAAAACTAGCGAATAGCTACTAAAAAGAAATTTCTAAAATTTTCTTCAAAATTTAAAAAAATCCCACCATACTGAAGCAGACATCATGGAAAATGAAAATGTTCACATTTTAACAATTGCTGAGGAACAGCAACAAGCAATGCTCAAGAAAGCGTTATATAAAAACCAATTTTTTTTTTTTTATATCATGAATGCTGTTTTTTTGGCCCTACAGTCACTGCCAGAGGGAGACCTCGTGATCGGCTAGGTCCGGTCCTTACTGGGATCCAACTCATGGTGCTTGTGCGAAGGAATTTTAGCGCAAACATCCCCTCCCAAGCCAGCCAAGTCGGGTCCAGTCATGCAATAACCTGGGCACGCCTCCGCCCCCAACATGCAGAGGTCCGCCGGTCTCTGTCTCACTGGACTTCCCGCTATGGTCCCAGCAGCCATGCCCCTCGGCCAACACTAAGGGTTGGTAGGCGCTGAGAACCAAGTACCTGCTCTCCTTGGAGAAGGCGAGCAGTCTTAAAACATAGAAAAACATAGACTTTGATTGCAGATAAAGACCGCTTGACCCACTTAGTCTGCCCATTTCCCTACCTATTGGATAAGCTGCAGATCCTAGTTAACCAACAGCCTACTTCTTCCTACCCCCTACCACAATAGCCTCATGTCTGTCCCATGCATTCTTAAATTCCCCCACTGTTCTTGACCCCACGACCTCCTCAGGAAGGCCGTTCCATGCGTCTACCACCCTCTCTGTGAAAAAAAACTTCCTCAGATTGCCCCTGAGTCGTCCCCCTCTATCTTCAAATTGTGCCCCCTTGTTCTTGCACATCTCTTTTTTCTGAAAGCTGCTACCCTCTAGGACTTTGTTGATTCCCTTCAGGTACTTAAAAGTTTTTATCATGCCCCCCCCTCCAGTTTCTGGAAGGGGAGGCAGGGTCAGGGTTTGTAAGGCTCACTGATGGATCCCTAAGAAAAAACAACATTACTACAATGAGTACTTTTTTTCTTCAAACAACAGGAATTCATCAATGATGCATTACAAAACAGCAGACTCTCTAGCAGTACCTTGGGAAGATGGGTCTAGAAACTGTTTAGAAAAAAGGTTCTGCAAGACAACAGTTCCAAAACTGGCATCCCTCCTGGTTTTGTGAAGGTGTGCACTGTTTTCCAGGTAGCTGATTTACAAATTTCTGGAAGGGGAATGCCCATTGTAGCTGCCACAGAGGCAGAGGTGCCCCCTTGTGGAATGTGCTTGTAGGCCTCTGGGAGGTATTTTGCCATATTTTTCATAACAGAACTGTACACTGCAGACTATCCAACAAGAGATAGTTTTCCTAGCTGCTGGCTTACCTTTGCCAGCCTATCTGTAGGTAACAAAAAGCTGTTTGCGCTGGGACCCAACATTCCCTGTCTGGTCCATGTAGTGACCTAGTACCCTATTTTTATTTAATATTTATTAGAATTTTGATAACCGGGTAAGCCCACTGAGACAGACACTTCCCTATTTCAGGGGCGACCCGGGGAATGAAAACAATTCCTTGAGCAGGTACACAATACATTAGGATGCAAACTTAAAATATAATGAGGAGAGAGTATAAACAGAGGCAAGATACAATATCAATATGCAATATATACACACAAAAGGGGTGCTGTAGGCAGAAAGTCAGTTTCCATACAGACAGTGCAATTTCTGCTCACCTGTACTGGAATATTCAGCATAGAACAGAAGTGTAACCGACTGGTTTAAGTGGAATTCTGCCCTCACCTTAGGTAGGGGCTGTTACCAGAGAAACATTTTCCTAGGACCTGGGCATGAGTACAAGTAGGGCAGGCCAAAGTTTTCTAGGCAAAGCCCACTAAAGGAGGACCCTGAAAACTAACAAGGCCAAAGCTCTCTCAATTTCATTTCTACAAGAAAAAAAACAAAAAAGAAAAACAGACACATTACAGACTCATTTAAAAGTCACCTTAGTATATTTGCATTTTCACACATATAATTTTTCACGCCTATAATTTTTTTCTTCACACATCTCTAGCATTTTATGTAATAGTACTATGGAAATCACCAGCTAGATGACATTTGGAAATAACAATGTTTTATGCTACCATTTACTAGAAATTATGAGACCGTTTCTTGGCATAGTCACTAGCTGTAAATTCCATGTTCCCCCTTTTGGGCAACTCCAGCCTGAAAAAAACCCTGAAACAAACTTTTGCAAACTGGAGGACATTCCGGGGGCAAACTCTTGGAACATGGCTGCTGTGTGAGTTAGTCTCAGCTGGTCTTGGCTAGACACTGCTGATGGCTCACAGAGGAAGAAGTAAAAATTAAAATCAGCTGTGACAGCCTTACATGCAAAACTTTTTATAACCAGGTCTACAGGCCAATTTAGGTTACACTTTCGGGGGAATGTTTTGCTGTATGTTATATGTATTTAGGCTCAGACAGAATAAATATTTTAATGATAGAAATATTAGATTGCAATGTGAGGGCTCTTTGTTAGGCTAAGATATGAGCGCATGGGCAAGTTCATGGGGTCCAGGACAGAAGAGCTTCTACAATACAGTGCGGTCAAACACCACATGGACAAAATAGCACAGGTCATCATAGCGAGATGGAAAACAGCACCAGTCCAAAACATCAGTAACAGTGGCACACAGCGCCATACAACTCATCACAACAGTAATCAGTGAAAGAAGCAGGGCGATGTACTCTCCAGAAGGGACGCAACTTGGGGAGTTGGGGGATGTACTATTCTAAACTCGGGGATGCAACTCTGTGAGGGTAGAAACTCACTGAGGTATTTAATATTCTATACTTTGGGGGACAAAGTTGGTGGTATTTACTATTCTAAACTCAGGGGGCATTCGGGGAGCCACCTCGCAGTACCCGTGCTGAAAAAGCAAGGTGCCATTAAATACATCCCGTTACCACCACTCACACTATAATGACTACATACATTTTACCATGCTGGATGAACGGCAGGAGCACATATGGGCCAACAGCCTTCTTAGCTCCTTATACCTTAGTATGCAACTTAGTATGCATGCTGTAATTGTCAAGCTATTCTGTCCAGATACCAGTTCATGTACTGTGGCCACTCGTACATGTTGACTAGCACCTCAGAATGTAAGTCTGTAACAACTGCGCACATGAAATTATTTTTTCTTACTGCTTTTAAGGATATAAAATAATTATTTTGCTTATTGCTTCTACTAGATAAACAATAGGATACCCTTTACTATATGCATTTTTGCGAGTCTTGTCTCTGATAATTGAACATGCTTTTTATTTAATTAGTGATTAGCATAATAAAGACTGACTGAACCACGCCAGAACGCATCAGATTTGGACTTTGTAAATATAAACATGGAGTGCTTGTGTTTGTCATAGGAACCCTGGCATGGGCATTGGTTCTGGTACTGGTACTGGTTCCAGTGACAGAACTTCCTATTGGTCCGAAGGACTACCTTATCCATGTGGAAGATTATATAGTTTGGATCTGTACAGAGGACTTGCAGTTCGCTGATCCTCCTAACAGATGTCATGGCTAGCAAGAAAACTGTTTTCCATGTGGCGTATTTTAAATCAGCTAACCATAGGCTCAAAAGGAGTCTCCGTCAGCTGGGCTAGACAGATATCTAAGTGCCAAGGAGGGACTGGGTCCCTTACATGGAAACACAGAAACACTGACAGTGATGGCAGAAAAAGACCAACAGTCCATCCAGTCTGCCTGTCAGATACAGGTGATTGAGGCCCTTAAAGAACCTTTTAAAAACAGGTTGTGAGGCCATGGACTTGTTTTTGCCTGGTGATTTATAGGCTGACACAGCTATCTGGTGTTCCTTCAGGGTTGAAGGCTTTAGACCTAAGGACTGTAAGTGTACCAGGTAGACTAGAACTATAGGCAGTCCTGCCTGCATTGGGATTACCTACCTGGAGGCACACCAATGTGAGACTCTCTCCCATGTAGAGAAGTAGATTTCCTTGTGACTGGGTTTCTGCACCCTCAGCAGCTCCTCTGACAGATTCAAACTAGAAAACTCCAGCTCTTTAGGAACCATGTTCTCAGACGTAGTGTTCCGAGGTCTGGGCATGTTATTCTGCCCTTAAAAAGAGTCTGCAGGTTGTATCTCAGTGGCAGGCTGACTGGGATCCTGCTGGACAGGGTCAGGAGCATGGAGTACCAAGCCTGCCTGGCCTAGTCTGAGACAATAAGTATCACTGTTGCTGGCTCTTTCCTGAGCTGTGTGAGCACTCTCTGTATGACTGTTAATGGTGGTAAGGCATGCAGGAACCCCCCTGTCCAATCCAGAGCTGGGGCGTCCTCTGGAACTGTGCCCATTACTAGTGGCCTGCAACAAAACTTTGGAAACTGATTGTTCTCCCATGAGGTAAACAAATCAATTTCTGCAGTGCCCCCTGTTCTCAAGACTGAGGCCGGCACTTGCTGGTTCAAGGTCCACTAGTGCTTCCCCTGGCTGACTCTGCTTAGGGAGTCTGCCAGCACAATGTCCTTGCTTGGCAGATGTACTGCAGAAATGTTTGTGTCGAGGGAATAAGCCAGTTCCCAGATCCTCATGGCTTCTACGCCGTTTTGAGGATTTTGTTCCTCCCTGCTTATTTATGTAGTACATTGTTGTAGTATTGTCTGTGCAAATTTGAACAGACTGCACCCGAAGATGGGGATAAAAGTACTGCACTGCCAGCAGTACTGCCCTGAGTTTGAGGAGATTTCTGTTCTCCCAAGTCGCTTGTGGGCTCAAGATACCACTTACTGTGAGGTCCTCTGGGTGAGCGTCTCAGGAGTGAAGCATCTGTTGTAAGGATAGGTGCTGGGGATTGCTGGAGGAAGGAAATGCCCTCTCTGAGGTTGCTTTACTCCTTCCAACACTCTAGCGCTTGCACAAAGGCCTTTGTGACTGGTACTAGCTTGGATAGTGAATCCAAACATTGGGACCAGTGTCCTCTTAGAGAGTACTGAATGTCCCTCATTTGAAATCTGGCCAATGGCACCATGGCTGTGGACGAGACCATATAGCCAGTAACTGCAGAAAATTCTTTGCAGGCCTTGGGTGGCCCAGAGTAAAGGATTCTGCACTGGCAATCAGGTCCGATACTCTTTCCTGGGGAAGGAAAGCCTTCCCCTGCAGGGTATACAGCTCTGGACTTGCCGTCCAGCACCTGAACTGGTTCTGTCTGGGACTTCTGCAGATGTATTAGGAATCTCAGGCTCTCCAGGGAGCTCCTTACCTGCTGTATGGAGCACCCTGCCTCTTTTTTTGTTTTCCCTAAAATTAGCCCATTGTCTAGGTGGGGAAAAAACAACACATCTTGTCTTCTCAGGTGAGATACCACCATGGCTAGGCACTTTGTGAATACCCTTGGTACTTAGGTGACGCTGAAGGGAAAGGTTACAAACTGATATTGGCGGTTTCCCAGTCTGAACTGGAGATATGTTCTGTGGTTGTGACTGACTGGAATGCGGAAGAAGGCATCTTTCAGGTCCAGTGACCCCAACCAATCTCCTGACTGCAGGGATGGTATCACCATGCCCAGTGTGACCATCTTGAACTTTTCTTTTTTGATATGTTTGTTCAAATATCTGAGATCTAAAATGGGTCACCACTCCACATTTTTCTTGTGGTTCAGGAAGTAGCTTGAAAACAGGCCCTTGTGCGGTAGGAGCCTCTTCTACCTTTGCCTGCAGCACTTACTTTTCATTCCAGTTCCAACAGAATTCCTGCTGTTGGTGAATGAGCTGGAAAATGTTTTGGTGTCTGTAGTTTTGAGAACCTTTTGAATTGCAGGGATAATCCTTGACCCACGACTTCCAGGACCGACTTATCTGTGGTAAATTTTACCCATTCCTGAAAGGATGGCTTAGTGAGTCTTTCCTGGCCAAACATTTTTTTAGATAGAGAGATAGAGTAGATAGATAGATACTGTCTGTAGATAGATAGATACTGCCGATAGATAGGTAGATAGATAGATACTGCCAATAGATAGATAGACAGATAGATAGATTGGTAGTAGACAGTCAACTTTCCCCCTGGTGGCAATGGTTGACGGGTGACCTGGGCAGAATTTTCAGATGGTTTGTTTTGGCTGTGGCTTAGTGGGGGCTGGTGCTGCAGTACACCTGCAATCTCTCCTGCCTCTGTGGTAACCTGTTTGAGGCTGGTACTCATAGGGGGCATAGAGTCTTGGCTAGTAACCTCTGCTTCTTCCATAAGGCCTATAAGAAGTGGAGGCTTTTCTTTCTCGGTGTTATTTTTAAAAGTGGATTTGCATTCATCCACTTTCTTTATGTATGCCTCTGTTTTGTCACCAAATAGAGAATTTCCCCTCAAAGGGGGAATCAATGGTTTTAGCCTGAGCATCCTGGGTAAGGATGGTAGCCCTTGGCCAGACAAACAGTACAGTTACGTAAGAACTTACCGTAACAGTAGATCTTCGAGAACAGCTCTTGCAGCAGGTTACACCATTAGGACTGAAGCCGTCAGGCGCCAGGACCCCACGAAAATTTTCTAGCTAGCAGTCTTCAGCGGGGACTGCCTCCGACGTCAGTCCCGCCCCTGACGTCAGGTGTAGTACATAAGGAGGCGGTCCCCTCACAATCCCCAGTTCTCCCGCTGGAGACTCACAGCCGCTGGATGACATCAGAAGAGGAGACCGAGGATCCGCCACCAGATGGCTAAGACTAAAAAAGAACTTCCCATCCCCTAAGATGGATGTTTGGCTACTACCTACCTACCTCCACAAAAAGGGGGAATGGTGGGCGGGAAGGTACCTGCTGCAAGAGCTGTTCTCGAAGATCTACTGTTACGGTAAGTTCTTACATAACTGTACTATTTTACTTCGAGATACAGCTCTTGCAGCAGGTTACATCATTAGGACTGATTCCCAAGCAATAGTGGCTATCTTATGACACAGGGAGGAGGAAAGGTAGGGATCATAACCCTACTCGAGCCTAAGACAGAAGTCCCTGAAGGACGGCTAGGCCGAACCCTGCTCTTCGCCTCGATGCAATGTCCAGGCTGTAATGCCTGATAAAGGTATGCACCGAGCTCCAAGTGGCTGCAGCGCAAATAGCTGAGGTGGAGATATTCCTTAATGCTGGTGGCCATTCCTCTCATGGAATGATCCTAAACCATGCCTGGTAAGGGTTTATTGCGCTTATCATAACAGAAAGAGATACACTGGATGAGCCACCTCGAGAGAGACTGTTTAGAAACAGGAGCTCCCTTCATTCTAACAGCAAGGAGACAAACAGTTGATCCGACTTTCAAAACTGTTTGGTTCTGGTCAGATAATATCTGAGGCACCTGTGTACATCAAGGGTGTGTGGAAGGACTTCTCCTCAGTTGGTGTACTTTGGGAAATACACTGGTAAGTCGATATCCTGATTAAGGGTAAGGGCTGAAACCACCTTAGGCAGAAACTTTGGGTTTGTCCTCAGGGATACACTATCCTGATGGAAAACTAAATAAGGTTCTTTGCACATCAGTGCATGCAATTCGGAAATCCTTCTTGCTGAAGTAACTGCAACTAAAAACAACGTCTTCCACGACAGAAAACATAGCTCGCAATCCGCGGCTGGTTCAAAAGGTGGCAGCGTAAGCTGCTCCAGGACGAAGGTCAAGTCTCAAAGAGGAATCGGATCCTTGATAGGCGGCCAAAGGTGGAGAACTCCCCTTAAAAAGGCACGAGTTGTGTCCAACTGGGCCACCATCCGATGGCCTATGGGGGCATGGTAAGCCAAAATTGTGCAAAGGTGCACCTTAATCGAGGAGTAAGCCAGTCCGGACTGAAAGAGTGAAAGCAGGTAATCCAGAACCAGCTTTTCGGGACATTCTAATGGCGAGAAACCGCGCGCTTGAGCCCACAAGCAAAATCTGCGCCATTTCATGGCGTACGTTATGGGTTGCCAGCTTCTTCATGGCAGAGAGTAATATCTGCCACTTCTTGCAAGACCCCATATCGCAACATGGCTATGTCTCTAGGAGCCAAGCGTACAGGTTCAAAGAACGCAAGTCTGGATGGACTAATGAACCCTCCTCCTGAGACAGCAGATGGGAGCTGATTGGCAAAGGAAGTGGAGGTTCCCAGGATAGCTGATGCAGAAGCGGGAACCAAATTTGTCTGGGCCAGAAAGGTGCTATCAAAATGAGTGTCACCTGCTCCCTGCGAAGTTTTAAGAGGACTCGCTGGATCAACGGGAAAGGAGGGAAGGCATAGAGGAATCTGCCCACCCAGGAGAGGGACAACGCGTCTCGCCAGAAAACACCAGGCCCTGGATCTAGCGAGCAAAAATTGGGCAATTTTGCGTTGGATGGGGACGCGAAAAGGTCTAACTCTGGAGTGCCCCATCTGTGGAACAGGTCCTCTGCCACCTCCTGTAGGAGTTCCCACTCATGGACTCTGGCCTGGGAGTGACTCAAGATGTCTGCAACGGTATTGTCCACTCTGGGGACATGTACTGCAATTAGGTTTTCACCGTGCTGCACTACCCACTCCCACACTCTCATGGCCTCCCTGCAAAGCGGGTAGGAGTGAGTGCCCCCTTGTTTGTTGAGGTAATACATCACCGCAGTATTGTCTGTTTGTAACAGGAGAGTACCCGGTGGAATCGCCCACTGGAAGGCTTGCAGAGCGTAAAGAACCGCCCTCATCTCCAAAATGTTGATGTGGAGATGGGATTCCTGGGCTGTCCATGTGCCCTGAGACCTCACCCCATCTAGGTGTGCTCCCCACCTGAGCCCTGAGGTGTCTGTGGAGAGAGTCACAGTTGGAGACGGTGCTACAAAGGGAACCCTCGCGGAGAGGTTCCCCGGATCTAGCCACTATTGCCAATCCCGAATCGCGGCATTCGTGATTCGAACTGGCTGCTGCAGATGGTCTTGTCTTTGGTCCCATTGCACCCTTAGCATCCACTGAGTTACCCGTATGTGGAGCCTTGCCATCGGGACTGTTGCAATGACCGCAGCCATGTGTCCGAGCAGGCGAAGGACCAATCTGGCCGGGATGGTCTTCTTCACCGACAGGTCCCTGATGAGGGATCTGATGTGTTCCACTCTGTTCTCGGGAAGAAAAGTCTTCCCTCTGACGGTGTCCAGAACTGCCCCTATAAACTGCAGTTTCTGGGACAGCACCAGGAGTGACTTCTCGTAGTTGATGAGAATAACCGGTGACTGAAAAAGGGCCTGGGTACGAAGAATGGCAGCCATCAGTGCCTCCTTGGAAGGAGTCATGAGAAGCCAGTCATCCAGATACGGGAACACGTAGTGGCCTTGTCTTCTCAGGGATGCCGCTACGACCGTCATGCACTTCGTGAAGACATGAGGTGCCGATGACAGCCCGAAAGGAAGTGCTCAGAACTGATAATGACGGCTCTGAAACTCGAAGCGCAGGAACCTCCTGTGCGCTTGAGCAATTGGGATGTAGTAGGCCCATGTCTGTTACTTCATTACCAAGTAAAGTCCCGCTCAGCATGGGGAGTAGGCTCGAAGGATCACCATGGAAGCGCTTTGTAGATGACCAACAGGATTGAGGTCGCTTGAGGTCCAGAATTGGACGGAGGTTCCCTGTTTTCTTTGGAACCAGGAAGAAGTGCGAATAATAGCCTAACCCTCTCTGGTTCTCTGGAACGTGCTTTAGGCTTCTTTCTCCAGAAGCGCGAGCACTTCCTGCCATATAAGCAGGGCATGCTGACCCGAGTAGCGGGAAAGCAGGGGAGGCCTTGTAGGTGGGCTGCCTACGAATTCTATATAGTGGCCTTTTTCGACCAATTGCAGCACCCACCTGTCAGTGATGATCGACCGCCACCCTGGCAGGTGACGTGCGATGAGACCCCCGACCTTCATTTCCCGTTGATCCTGAGGAGGTGCGGGGGCTGGGAAGGAGTCATGCTGTGGCAGCGTTAGATCCCGCAGGTTGGGCCGACTTTGCAACTCGGTGGCCCCTGCCTGGGGATGACTTGGCCTTGGCTTTTCAGGTAAAGGAGCCCCTCTGCTGTTGGCCAGAATGCGGTTGTTGCCTTTGTGTTCGGCCACAAAAGCGACTCTGGTTCCTACAAAAGGAACTAGGTCGAGATCTGTACATGGCCTGGACAGATCTAACTGCCTTCCCTGCGTCCTGAAGTTTGGTGATCACCTTCTCAGAGGCTTCACCAAAAAGGACTTCCCTGTTGAAAGGGACGTCCAGAATTTTCTTCTGGACGTCTGGGGTAAAACCGGAGACACGGAGCCAAGAGTGTCTCCGGAGACACACGCCTGAGGCTGCAGCTCTGGATGAAGAGTCCGCAGAATCGTATGTGGTTCTGAGCACCTGGGTCCCCACATCTGAACCCGTACGGAGGAGATTTAAATGTTCCTCCTTTTGACCACCATCGGGCATCTTTTCAACCAGGTCCTGTCCCTGTTCCCACAGTGCGTTCTGGAATTGAACCATGTGGGTGAGGTAATTTAGAGACCTGATGGCGCAAGTCGCAGCCACGTACGTGTGCCTACCCAAGACATCCAACTGCTTGGATTCCAGGTCCGGTGGCTGTGTGCTCAAGTGCTGAGGTCTCTGAAACCAGTCATGCGAGGCCATGATGACCAGGGAATCAACCAGAGGATGGTTCGCCAGATACTGATCCTCCCTCGGGGTCTTGTATAGGAGTCGAATGCGGACACTTCCACGCAGCCTTGGTGACGTCCATGAAGGTGTCCACCAAGGGTGGCACTACCACAGGCTTAGGGTCTTTCTGCCGAAGGTAGCGGGCAAGGCGCTGTCTCTTGGGGTCCAGTTCTTCAGCATCCCACCCCATATTCTCCTGAATGTGCCTCATGATCTCAGCGAACGAGTGGTCTTCCGGAGGAGACCTGGGAAGGTCATGTGGGTCTGGGGAGGGAATGCTGATGGGAGGAGGAGATCTGCAGCACCCTGAGGTGTCAGATCTAGAGTCGTCCGCGGACGAGGTGTACCAGCGTCGTCTGGGTCTCTTAGGGCTGGGTGACCCTGAAGTGGATCTTGAGGGAGGTCTTCTCCTATCTGAGGATCTACCCCTAGGAGGAGGTGTTGGCTCCTTGGGGGTTGGTGACCTTCCTATGGGCCCCTTGGGTGGAGGAGGGGGCGTAGGTGTTGAAGGGGTAGGTGGAGGCGGAGCCAAAGTAGGAGGAGGGTGTGTGGTGACCACATCCTTCCTCATGGTGTCCCACCAGAAGGTGAAGAGCTCCTTCACCTCTGCCAAATTCAGGCCCGACGACGGGCCGGGTACCGGTGGCCTGTCGCCAGGGTCAGGCGTCGGGTCCCCGGGGGTCTCCCGCTCCGGGGAGGATTCCCATGGGAGCCCGATGGTTCCGGAGTCACCCGCCTGGTCCTCGGGCTGAGTGGTGTCCTCCTCCGATGATACCTTCCGACCGACGTCAGTAGGTGACGGTGGTGCGGTCCTCCCCTCTGGGGTAGCCGATGTCGGTCCCCTGGCCGACGCCCTGGGAGGCGAACACCTGGCCGGCGATGGGTGTCTTGCTGTAGCCGGCTCCTGGGAGTGCCTATGATGCTTGGCCAACGTCGGGTCCGGTGTCCGTTTTAGGGACATCAGGTCCTTAGTCTTACACGGGACCGGGTCCGACCCACACGGAGGCTTGGACACTGACCTGGCGTCAGAGTCCCGACAGCGCAAGGAAGACTTGTGACGCTTCCCAGACTTGGACAAGGCCTTAGAAGGAGTGGATGAAGCCGATGGCCTGGAAGTCTTGATAGGCTGCAGGGAGGAGGAGCCGCCGGAGGATCTGACCTGAACCGGGGAAGGCTGAGATTGAGCCCTGGAGGGAGAGCGGTCTGACCGCGAGCCGGAGCTTCGGGAGTCCGAGGCCCTCGACGGGGACCTGGGCCTTTCCTTCTCCCGGTGTTTTTCCCCGTGTTTGTGGGTCTTCCCTGATGACTCCCCCCTGCAGGAAGGTTCCCTATCCGTGGCCTTGAGCTTCTCCTCCAAAAGAAATGCTTGAAGGGCCTTCTGGTGGCAGATCCTGGTGCAACTGTTGAAGCCCTGGCAGAAGGAGCAGGCCTTGGTGTCGTGTTCCGGGCCTAGACAACGCTCGCAGGCTGAGTGAAGATCCTTGAAGGGGATTTGTTTGCCGCAGGCACACTTCGATGGGTGATCTTCCAGAGAGGTGTTTGGAGAGGACATCAGATGAATCCAAGTTCGTATGAGAAAAAAGAGAACGTCATAGTTCCTAGTCATCGCACGCTAGAAAGTGACCGAGAGGCCGATGCTTGCGATGTCGATGGCGGGAAAAGAACTGGGGATTGTGGGGGGACCGCCTCCTTATGTACTACGCCTGATGTCGGGGGTTGGACCGACGTCGGAGGCGGTCCCCGCTGAAGACTGCTAGCTAGAAAATTTCTGTGGGGTCCTGGCGCCTGACAGCTTCAGTTCTAATGGTGTAACCTGCTGCAAGAGCTGTATCTCGAAGTAAGAGCTCCTCATTACCACTGCATAAGAGTGCAATCCAGCATCCCCACCTGCCGCTGACCCACCCCTGACTAATTTCAGGATCACGCACCTTGCTATCCTTCTTCCTCTGGGTACCCACTGCCTCCCCACACCTGTCCCTTTAACTCTGATACTCCACTGCTAAAGAAGGGCTTGGAGGCAGTGAAAAACATTGCTCTAGACAGGGCTGTGTGCTCTTCCTTAAAATTATTTAAAAAAATAAGGCTGTATTAGATAGCTACTTGCACTTTTTTGCTGTACTTCAATTTGAATCCTGTATTGTCTGTGTCTATCTTGTCTTTTGACATGGAACCTTTGTAAAAGAGCTATAAGCTCACAGGTATTGTAAGTATCGAATAACTAAAATAAATAAATAAATGAGCCAAGACTCATGAAGGAGAGTCATCAGAATCTGTAGCCATGTGGGACTGGTATTTGGGGCATCCAGGGCTGACTTTGCCGTGGCAGTCACGTCATGTGCCACTTCACCATTTATCTTATCATTCAGTGCCAGCAATGCATTCCACAATGCTTTCTGGTGCACGGCTGTGTATGCCAAATAAGCTATCTGCCTCAGGTGCAGGGAAGCTGTTGTGAATACCTTTTTGGCCATAGTATCCAGTCTTCTGGAACCCTTCTCACAAGCAGCTGACTGTGCCACTCCTTCATGATCTGGGTGGGCATACAGGTATTCCACCCCCTGCCTCGCCACCTCATACTTCTTTTTTACTTTTTTTCTATCAATGTCAGCAGCTGAACTGGGCACTGACATGATTTTCGATGTAGCCTTTTGGAGTGACTTGTGGATGGGGACTAGTAGTCTCCCTGTGCGGGCTAGCCCACTCATATTCATGAACTCCATTTCCTCCTCATCCTCTGTTTCATGAGAGGAGAGTGGATCTGTTTGATGAACATGGAATAAGAAGTGTTATCCTCTGTAGGTCTAGGAGGGGAACTAAACTCTTGGTCAAATGAGCCATCAGGTTTTATGGTTTCAATGAACTGAAGCTTGGGGATGTGGGGGCAGGCACATTAAATAAGTTTCCCCCGAAGCTTGGAAGGCTTTGAAAAAGCACCATACCTCAGTAATGTCCTCTGTTGAGGGCATTTGTGTCTCATCCACTGTCTGCTTCTTTTTCTGTGCCGGAGGAGTGGCATAAGCATGCTTTTCTGTTTGTTTTTCCTTGGCAGGCAGTGGTTCCAGTACCTGCTTTGAGGTCCCTTTATTTGTATTTCCACCATCACTGGACTCGGGGTTCCCCCTTTCAGACACCCTGGTATCTTTCCCAGCTTTCCCACGCTTACCTGGGGGCAGAGCAGCTTCATCTTCTTTGTTTGTCACCTCTGACAGGTGCTGCTGCTTATGAGGAGAACCCCCCGATGTGTGCTTTCCACCATCATTGGGAGCTCCCTCCGAGCCTTTGTTGTGTTTTGGTGACATAGAGGCAGACTGAGAAGCCATAAATTCTTCTCTTTTTAAAGCCCTTTTCTTTTGGGTTTTAGGGAAAATTTTTACAAAGTTCACAACTGATAAAATCGTGATCTGGCCCCAGGCACTTTAAACAAAGCTCATGACAGTCTGCCTTTGCCAGGACCTGGAAACACTTTGAACAATTTTTACAACCTGTGGGTCCTGTTCTTTTTTTGGGTCTAGCAGTCATGCCAAACACTGGTAAGACCTTATAGTAAATATGCAGTTCCTAGCTGAAAATCTGATTTTTTTAAATATGTAAAAAACACTGAAAGAATTTCAAACATTAGCAGTCTTAAGCTTTTATTCAAAATGCAGTTGTTTTCCTGCAGGCAGAAAATACATAAAACTGCGTAAAACCAAAAAACTACAAGCGATTGTAAAACTTTTAGTCACAATGAGGTTGGTTTTCTTCAGATGGGAACTGCGTTATGAGGCAGTCTTCTCCGGTTCCTAGGAACTGATCAGAAACTTGAGAAACCACTAAATTATAAAACTTAAAAAAAAAAAAAAACAAAATTATATAGATATCCTAATGCACATTATATCAAAAACTAAGTATTAAAACAGATAATGTTATTAACAAATGATACATTAATGAAGACCAGAAAGCTGGAGGTGACTTTGGGGTGACTGCTCTCTTCAGCAGAGAAACAAATCTGACATTTGGACAGAAGGGGGAGCGTGACTATAGTGCAGAGTTAGAAGTGGTATTCTAAAATTAACATAAAATTCTATCTCCGGGGCATTATACTCTGGTGGGAAGATGCAGCTTTGTATGGCATCACTGACGGATTCCTGTTTAAATGATACTCAGCGCAGTGAAGATTTTTTTTTTTATTTGCGCTGGTCACAGCAAAATAAGAATAATGTAGTTAGCGCTGAATTTTGAAAAGGTTCGTTCTAACTCTGGAAGTGATGAGAAGGTGGTTCAGCAGCATTTCAAATATGTTTTAAGCAAGCTTGTGCTCCCTTTTAATGTGTAAACGAATGCAGATTTATACACTGCTTGAAGCGGCAATTTAAAATTGAAGGAGACAAAAAGAGAAAAGAAAAGATGTTTATGCTCCGGCTCTGCCTTTGGTCTTTCTTATAAAATCACAATTAATAACAACTCAGATTGGCCTTTTGGCTCATTTTGTTCGTTAAGCCCAGAGGTAGATGTTCCATTAAGCACATCATTTGGGACTAATGCGCCCTCAGTAGGATAGCTCCGAACAGGCTGGGGTAATCAAAAACTGAAGCAAGAGCTGAGCAAGAAAGGCAGTCTGCTTTTTTTTTTTAATCAAGCTTTTTACTCCACAGGCAAGTCCTGCACTTGTCCCCACCTCATCCTGGCCTGTGCCCACTTCCTTTGGACCTACCTGGAGTGAGTTCCCCACAGACTGCCCCTCCGGTGGTGGGGTGGGCCACCGAGTCCACATCCAGAGTTCCTCAAGGCATCCAGGTGCTGTTGCAGGTCCAGGGAGGTGCACAGGGCAGTGGCTCACCCTTGGATCCTTTTTCCACTTTTCTGCCATGAGCCCCTGCTGCGGTGACATATCAGGACGTGGGTGTGGAGGTGCACACATCCTGCAGAACCGCGGTCCCTCCCTTTGAGCTTCTCACTGCCTGCACTACCACTGGGCCTCCAGCTCGTGGCAGTCAAAGGCTGACTCAGCTGGCCACCCTGGAAGAGGAGAGCTCAATCCTCTCCCATTGCACCAACCCCCGGCAACCTGTGCTCGTTCCCGAAAATGGGTCGCTGGTGTGGCAGGAGGTAAGATGTTAACCGCCTTAGCCCTCCAAGCTAGGCAGTCCACTTTTAAAGGCCTATGTCAAGGTATTCAAACATTTGGGGGGTCATGTTTTCATCAGGCTGCAAAGTTCGACACACTCCTCCAATGTACCTGACAGGACTCTTTCAGATGCAGGTCTTCATCCACAAGCTGTGCATTTTGAAAGAACTGTGGCAACTTACATCAGTTCTCTGTGGCTGCAACATGGGGAAATGTTTTTCTTCCTGCGGCTGAAATGTAGCGCAGATGAGGTGAATACGCGTCCACCATCTTCAAAGTCTACCAACTGTGGCAAACAACTGTCACAATTATCAACCACTTCAATTCTGGTGCAGTCTGCAAATGTGGGACCCCCTCACCCCTCCCCATCACTAAATGATATATATATGAACAAGAGTCACCTTGGCATTCCATTTTGGACGCCACTGGGTTTGCGCCCCGCAATCAGGATTTTCCATCCCTTCATCCAAAAGAAGTTGGCTGGACCACTTTCACTGTGGTCTGGTGTGCATCCAGTTCGCAGCCACTTGCACCCAAAGTTATCCATAAGCTGCCGTTAACCTCTTCCACCTGCCACAAAAAACGAGCAAGATGTTGGAAAATCATGCACAGCTGTGGCCAGTGGATAAGGTGGATGACAAGCATCTCCAGTTGGGCCCAAAGAAACTGAAACTGTGCCCTTAAAGGGGGCTTCCTAGCAGCACACTGTCCACTGCTCTCCATGTGGTAGTTATTTACTTAATAAAAACAAGTGTGAAATCACAGCAGTTAGCAACAGAAGACAAAGATCAACGGTCACTGTGTACTCCCGAGGACATCATTTAAATGCACCGTGTGAGCAATTTGCAGCTTATTCACCCACGACAACTCAGATGAAATATCTTGTCTGCAATGGGAGGGGGGATATTTCTACCACTATCCCATCATACGGCTACTGCACAAGGGACTGAAGTATATGGAGGGCACATCTTTCAGACGGAGAGTTACCGAAAATGGCAAACCACAGTCAGCAGGGCCAATGCCACAGCGTTAATTCTTTTATCACCAATGGGGGAACTGGCCTAGAAATACGAAGACACTGAACAAAATGTGAGGTTGATTAATAAATAACGGGGGGGGGGGGCTGATGAGCAGGTAGCTGAATAGACGTGCTGTTGCACTGCTCCGGGATAACAGACAACCAAAAGTAAAAGAATTCAAAGAAAAATCAACATCAGCGAGAAACAACCACTGTAATTTATGTGTGATAGCGTCATGGAGGAGTACTAAGTATCTGGAGGAGGGAAAAGTCAAAGATCAGCTGGCAAATCCGGAAAGAAAGCGGCAGCTTCCACAGCCTCCTCAGCGGGGGACAGCATGGGTGTAGTCTTCTTATCGACAGCCAAGATCGGAGCCTTAGGCCGCGACGTGACTGGCCAGGTAATTGCGGTCTTGGAGCCCAGGCTGGTAAAGTTGGAGGGCAAGACAGACCTCAAACTACAAGAGATCCTAGAACAGCAGTCAGCGCACACAAATAGGATCGCCAAGGCTGAGAAGAGAATTTTGCATCTGGAAGATGATACGGGGGAACTCCCTAGTCAAGTAACAAGGTTACAAAAAGAATCAGAAGACCTAAAGGATGCGATGGATTATCAGGAGAATTACTATAGAAGGCTAAATCTGCGTCTCAGGGGACTACCAGAAAGAGCGGAGAAAAGGAGATATTATGGGCTTCTGCGCGAAGATCTTACCAGAGCTTTTGGGGCTGCAACCTAAAAATGGAAAATTCAAGTTAGAGAGAGCCCACCATGCTGTGATGCCCAGACCTTCAGGGGACCAGCCCCCACAGCAAGTTATCATTCATTATCACTCCCATCAAGACAGAGAAGCGACCTTGCGTGCCTACAGAGGAGCTGGAACATTAGAATTTGAAGGAGTATGTCTGTTTATTTCACAGCATTACTCCCTAAGGCTAGTACAAAAGATGAAGGTATTTAATACCTTGATGGCCCAGTTGAGAAATTTGAAAGTTGAACATTTCATGGTGTACCCTGCAATTTTTAAGATACAACATGAGGGGGCAACGTATTCCTTCTGGGATCTCAATAAGGCTGAGCAGTTTGTGGCCGACCTGCAAAAGAAATTAAATAAATGAGTATTAGACTGAGTCAATATTGGGAGTAACGCTGGAAGTTTTGCCTTTGTTTCCAGGAAGTTAGAAGTTAAAAGCTTAATACGAGTTTTCCCATCACCACTTGTGCTGCCTAATGACGCAGGGGACTATGATTGGGGGCGGCTGGAGAAATAGTTATCTAGACAGGCACTACGACGGAGAGCAGCATGAAGGGGCATGAGGTGGCGTGTGATGGAAGGAGGAATGACAGAACATTGTGACCTGTACTGCCTCGGACCCCTGCTGGATGGGACTGGAATGTTACGAGTAAGAAGACGCCTAGGTGTGGAAAGAGTGAGGATGGAATGGTCATGGCTGCAAGTACTCTGAGCGCCTTAGGGCAGGGGGAGGTGGATGACATAGGAGGGGAAAGGACATGGCACGTGTTTTTGTGGCACAGTCTGCTCTCCGTTGGTTATGGCTGTACTGGATGTCTGAGGATTAAAATGAAGCCTCATCCGCAGCGAACTGTAATCAGAGGATATGAGGGGGGGGGGGGTAATACAGCGAATAAAAGCCTGGATGACTGTTTCCCCTGCGACCTCAGACTGTCACTTGTTGAATTCTGAGGCAGTGGTGTATAATGGGATGTTACATAACTCACAAAATTATTTGATGCTGATATAATGTATATATGTTATATTTCACTGTTAAATGGTGTTAGATAGATAAATAGGGGTTGGCCGTGAGCAGAGCAGCGGGGCACGTATATCATTAGGGAGAGACACAGACACCCATGCTGGAATTGCAATAAGTGTCAAGAAAGGGGAAGGGGACTAGGTATGGGACAGTTCACATTCAGTATGACGCAGGGGATGCGGGACATGGGGGGACAGGAAAATAAGGAGAAGTTGGGTGGGAATGGCGGGTAATCATGGTAGGGTTAGGGAGGGGGGAGGGGGGAATGCTGTTCTTGTTTTGGTTATGTGGTTGTTTAAATGTGTTCTTTATTGTAAGTTTGATAATGCACTTCATATCACACGAAGATTAAAACTAATAATGAGGCGGGGAAAAGGTGGAGGGATGCTGGGTGTGGGAGCATGGAGAGCTTCCATGGCAGATTCAGTGTAACCGAAAATGGAAATAAAGAACAAACAGAAATGGCCAATAATCAGGAACTGGTGGTAATTCCTGGAATGTGAAGAGGGTTACAAAGCCGATTAAGTGTACGATGCTCTTAACTGCACTATGTAAAAGAGGGGCACAAGCTGCGTTCCTACAGGAGACACACTTGTCGGATACTGAGCATGCTAAATTGGCACGTGGATGGGTGGGCAGATGTTTTACGGTCTCTTACTCGTCTTGTAAGAGAGGGGTAGCTATCGTCTTAAATAAGAATCTGCCATTTGAAGTGCAAAGAACTGTAAAGGATCATAGGGAGGGCAGATATATTTGTTTAGTATTTAAGCTTTATGGGGAGGCAATTACGTTGGGAAATGTTTAAGCACTGGCCCAGTATGAACCGCAGTTTTTCCTGGAACTTTTGGATTTAATTACTAGAGAACAGTTTCCAGGCTTGATTATAGGGGGAGACCTGAATAGTACCCTGGACCCCACATTGGATCACTCAGAAGGTAGAGGACGGACACTGGAGGCAGTAGCTCAATGGCGGGTGGGTATGCTAGAATTGGACTTAATAGATAGTTGGAGGATGGTGAATCCGGGGGCTAGAGAGTACATATTTTACTCAAACCCTCATGGGACATGGACGAGGATAGATTATATATTGATGCCCAGAGTGTGGCATGATAGAGTAATAGATATATTGCACAGCCCTATTCATATTTCGGACCATGCCATGGTGGTGGGAAGGATTAGAATGAAAGCAGAAAGGAATACATGCCCGCAGTGAAAATTTCCCTCGTATATGCTTCAAAATCAAAATTTCCAAGATTACTTGGGAAATCAGTGGAAACTGTAAAAAGAAACCAATGTGGGGTCGGGGGTCTCTAAAGCAATTTATTGGGATGCCAGTAAAGCCTTCCTTAGAGGTTCTATAATAGCATATATGGCTAAAGTAAAAAAGGAGAAACGAGACAAGAGACAAGGCTTGGAAAAGCAACTAAAGGAGCTGGAGGGATGGGTGGCCCGGGGAGAGAGGGGGCAGGTGGAATGACTCTTAATGGTCATACGGGAAGCACTAAATTCTTTGGTGAGGGGGGGGGAGGCCCCAACATCCGGTTTTATTGTAAACATCAGCTGTTTGAATGGGCTAATAAACCAGGCCCGCTCTTAGTAAGGTTAATGAAGGGGGGGAATGCCCTGTGAGGTTAACCAGGATTAAGGATAAAGAGGGAAATGTGCAAAGGGAGACAGGAAAGCTGAAAGCCTGCTTTCAAGAGTTCTATGCACATTTATACAAGGCGGAAAGGATGGGTGGCGGACAGAAGATGCAGGAGTTTCTGAATAAGGTAGAACTGCCTAATCTTACAGAGGACCAAAGAAACCATTTAAGTCAGCCCATAACAAAGGGAGAAGTATTGAAGGCTATTGGGAAGCTACAACAAGGTAAAGCAAGTGGCCCAGATGGATTCCCTGCAGAGCTCTATAAGGCCTTGGTGGGCTAGATGGTCGAGACGCTGAGTGAAGTGTTCTGGGTAGAAGAGAGACAGGAGAACCCACATCTACCAGATACATGTTATGATGCCACGATATGCTTGGTCCCTAAATCGGGCAAGGACCCATTGGAATGTGCCTCGTACAGGCCAATTTCCTTGTTGAATTGTGACCTTAAGGTCCTTGCTAAGGTCTTGGCTATAAGGCTGGAGGAATATATGTCGTCGTTGGTTCAACCAGACCAAACCGGATTCATAAAGGGGAGGTTATCCTACCACAATGTGCACAGGTTGCTTAATGTAGTGTGGAGGGCTGGGCAAGATCCAGGGAAGACCTATGTTATATCAATGGATGCTGAAAAAGCGTTGCGATAGGGTGGAGTGGGAGTACCTTTTTGAGGTGATGGACCGGTTTGGTCTGGGTGACCCATACGTACGGTGGATTAGGACAATGTACTGGACCCCCAGAGCCAGTGTTTTGGTTAATGGGACCCCTACTAAATCCTTTATGTTGGAAAGAGGAACAAGGCAGGGCTGCCCGCTCTCACCATTGCTGTTTGCCTTGGTGCTGGAGCCATTAGCTGCGGCAATAAGGCAATGCCAGAGCATACAGGGAGTCAAAGGGGAGGGAAACACTGAGCATAAGGTCACACTATATGCAGATGATATGTTAGTGTTTCTTAGAGAACTTAGCGGATCTATGACATCACTGCTGGAATTGACAAAAAGTTTCGCTGGGTTTTCTGGCTAAGAATTAATTTTAATAAGTCAGAAATGCTGTGCTTCCCTAAGCTGGAAGAAGGGGATGAGCAATGGGGTATACGGTGTAAATCAACAAGCATAGCATATTTAGGTATCAAGGTGGGTAGAACAACTGGGTCCCTATATAGTCTGAACTACATGCCACTAATTAGAACAACAGAAGCAGACCTGAGAAGATGGATGCAGTTACCAATATCAAGGATGGGACGCAGCAACATACTAAAACTGAACATCCTACCCAGGATAATGTATCCTGTGCAGATGCTTCCCATGCGTATTATTCGGGGGATGTTGATAAGTTACAGAAAGCATTTGCTCAGTTTATTTGGAAGGGACAGAGGCAGAGAATGTGACTCCAAAGACTTAAAGCTGAAGTGGGTGGGGGAGGGGTCTTAACTTCCCAGATCTAACAAATTATTATCTCCATACAGCAGAGATACATAGCTATTGGGTGTTTCGCCTGAGGTTGTAAGCTGGGTGACATTGCAGTAGGATGGTTGCTTGGGACAGTTATCTGCATATTTGCACAGTAAAGGTCCACAGGCATACATGACCCAAGAGGGTCGGAATCCTCTGGTCAGAATGATATTAGAAGCTTGGGGTCTACTTAAGATAACTAAAGGAGAAACTTTATTGATGCCAGTAGTAGGGAACCCTTTTTTTTGCCAGGATTAGAGGATGGAGGATTTAGAGAATGGGAGCGATGGGGGGGTGAAATGTGTGAGTAGCCTGATTAGTAGGGGGGCATTAAACCCATTAGAGGATATTAAACAGAGTTGGATGCCGGCTCCTTGGCCGAGCGAAGGGGTTCAGCGCACTCTGGCGACCCGTGTTCGTGCTCCGAGCCCAGCAGTACCAGGAGCGGGAGACTGGCAAGGGAGGGGTTCTATAAGCGCCCATTGGACGCCCTCCTGGGGTGGGACTGCCTGGGGACCTGTGGGGCGATTGGGGGCGAAGCTTAGACGTGGTGCCTCGACACGCCCACGCCCCGCCCCCCAAGAATACCCTGTGTGCTTACACAAGGCCGAGAACTGCGGTAGCCGGGGCACAGAAAACGGAAATTATGCCCCGTTCCAACCGGATGACGAGCGCCTCGGCCCCTGCCACCCAAAGCCCCGGATCCAGCCCTACAGCATCTGGGATGCAAAGTTGGCCGAAAGGCCATTTCCCCCCCGGAACAGAGGGACCCTCCGGCATAGGGATACGCCAGGCTACACAAGGTAGGCTGCAATTGGGGCTGGGAGTAGGTGGCAGGAGGTCGAGGGAGGCTAGGAAGGCACTGCGCTCAAGGAGGAGGCCAGTCGAGGTGTGTGGGAGGCACATAAAAAAAAAACAGAGATTGAGTCTGCAAGGGCAGCAGATGTTTCAATACCTCCAGCTCAGAGCATTTATAGTTAAAATGGAAAGGGAAGGGATGGAAGTACAAGGGTGGAGCTCAATAGACATAACAATACTGGGAATACAGAAAGACTCTAAAGGGTTCACTGGTAAGGCTGCAAAGATTGGAAAGCAGGGGTGGCCCGGATTATACACAGAAGGTAAAGCAACAGTGGGGTAAGGATATAGGTAAGGAGATATCTGAAGAAAATTGGCAAAAGCTGTTGTTGGGACACAGGGGTCTTCTAATTTGCAATAAGTTTAAGGAGGCTTATTATAAGTTCTTGCACAGGTTATACTACCCACCGGCTACAGTACATAGGGCTCACCCGGCTGTCTCTCCGGTATGTGGGAGATGTAGGCGGGAAGTAGGAATGTATATGCATTGTTTTTGGGACTGCTTTATTCTACGGTCCTTCTGGTATAAGATATTTAAAGAGACTGAGCAAATGGTGGGGACCCTCATCCAGATGGATCCTGTTAAAGGGTTATTTGGCATGTACTCAGATGAGACAGACGAGTGGGAACCAATGCCACGATGGATCAGAATCCTCCTGATAATGGGCAGGCACTGTATTCAGACTACATGGGTCAACAATATTGCACCAAATATCCATCAGTGGCGACAACTAATGCTGCAGAATTTAGCATTGGAGAGGTTATCACTGACACTGCGGGGATACGTCGGAGGCCTTCTACAGAGAGTGGGCACCTTTCTTATCCTCGCTCAGTAGAGAAGAGATGGTTACTTTGTGTAATGGCTTAACGTAGAGGGATAAGACCAGATGGGATGGGTGTCCCCCCACACATGTCATGTCATATTATGATCCTTATCCTACACCTGAAATATCATAGGTATTAGCCTATTTTATCCCCACACTGTTAGACAGAGATGTGTGTTAACTGAGAGGGAAAATGATAACCTGAATATAAAATTAATTGATTATGAAATGTATTTGTCTCTATGTTTGTTGTTGTTTTTTATGTGCATTTGTTGTTATGATTGTAAAATCAATAAAAAGATTATACAAAAAAATAAACAGCAGGGAAGGTGAGGATCACTTTGACATTATAAATCACTACTGGGATTTCAGCCAATCAGCATGCAGAGTCACTGTACCTCTTAGTCTGAGTACAGTGCGTACTCGTGCGGAAGCGCTAGAGGCAGCATTCCACTTTGGTGCTGGTGGAGAGGAAGGCACAATAAAACAATTAAAAAAAAAAGACTAAACTTGTTACACATCACTTGAATGAAACTCAAGTGATTTATAATAAGATAATAGGGCCTCTGAGGGATGTCTCTTATTGTATAGAGACTCCGCTCGTGAGGTCTGGGCAGACAGAATCACTCAGCTTCATGGTACTCTCACCCAAACCTCACAATAGGAGTCTCTAATACCATAAGAGAGATCCCTCAGAGGCCCGATTAACTTACAAAACAAGACTCTGGATGCATCCCAGAGTAGTTGTTATTGACGGCACAACATAGATGGAACCTAGTTTCCTGTGTAACCCCTAGATGGCGCTATCCCAGGGGCTACTACCCCTGCCTGATTTGCCACTAACAGGTTGAGGGGCCTGGATCCAATGGCGGGTGCCTCCACCCAGAGGTCAGGGTTTGCAATAGTTAAACTAACTTGGTCACAGCCCTCTGGGACACTGCAACCCCTTTCTTCCCACTAGTGGCCCACACAATATATCAGAATTACCTTCACAGTATACATTACCCCAGGACTGGTTCGGCACTGGGACCTCCTGTGAAATGAGATACAGTGCAACAATCACAGTACAGTACTTTAACATAGACAAATACCTCAGGCAGTATAACTTTGCTGAAACAAGCAGCTCTGATTTATTTAGGGGATATAACAAGGACAGGGAAATCAGGTTAATTAGCTTATCACTCTAATAATCTACCTATGGCTCTGTGCACAGGCCTATCCCTATCAGTTACTGTCCCTGGTACCCAAGCCCTAGTGGCTAGTCCAAACCGTGGCAGCTGGTAGGGGCCCTTTCACACAGAGAAAAGGAGAATTAAACAGTCAGCAGTACAGTAATTCCATTTGGATGTAATGTGGCAATTCAACAGGAGCGACCCTGAATTAGTACTCACGACCTCCAAATAAGATAGGGTCCTTCAATGTCAGCAGGGCTCACTTGAGGTACACAAACCTCTTCACACATCCATATAAAAGAAGCACTATACCAGGCAGGCTGCATCTGTATCCCGATGCAATTACTGCACAATACCGGGAGAACACACAGCAGATTCAGTTCCTGACAGACCGAGTGCAATTTTCAGCAATTCTTCCAGTCTTCTACAGGGTGAGCCTGGTTTCTACTCTTCAGAGATCTTTTGATTCTTTTCACAGGACGGATTCAGTCCTAACAAGCTGCAGACCGAACTCTGGGCCTTACACACGTTTTTGACTAAAACTGCACACTGAAAAAGCACAGGGCTCCTTCCTTCTTCACTGCCAAAGCTCAACTGAACTCCAACTGACGTAAACCGGCACTTCCTTTGAGTTCCTCCCAGTTCTTGACTGGATTGGCTGTCACTCACAATAGACTGCTGCTGTTGGTCCAAAAGGCACTGAAGTCTAAACTACATCTCCCAGAGTCACTGCCCATACAATCCTCTTGTGGCTGGCTCAGATTATGAGTCCAAGTTCTGATTCGTCAAGGCATCATTTTAGAGCTAGCTTACCCCACACTGATTGGTCCAGTTCAGCAGTTCAAAACTAGAATGGGGAACTAGCAGACACAGTTCTGACTGCAAAGAAAGCAGGTTAGACAAACTGTAATTTCATTATTACTCTAAATAATTTCTGGCAAACAGTTACATCTTTCAGATAGGTTCCCTTTGCACTCTAGTGACTGCAAAATGAAGTGAATTGGCAGCAGCTCGAGTGGTACTCAGAGAAGCACACAGTCCCCCATACAAACTAATTATGTCTGCAAGCAGACAGCTCTTAAAGAGACAGTACCAGAGGGCTCTAAAACACTCACTGATAAATGGCTTAAATGCCAAACACCATTCAGGCTTGGAGCATTCAAGCAAGCTCCTGCAAGTCTTTTGGGAACCCCCATTTGCAGGGGTTACACCTTCCTGGCCTGGGAAAGCTTGACGTCCGGCTCAAGCAAGTACTCATAAGTTTTAACTGCAAACGTATACATTTGCATTAGGCTCAGCATATGTAATCATCAGTCAATATATCATTTTACCAAGAACACATTTCTGAAACATTGCAGTACGTCACTCTTTACACAGTATTACATACACATTGTACCATAACTCAAGTTATTACCTCTTGTACATGAAACCTGAAGAGAGGGCCCTTCCCTATCAGTTACCTTGGGGCTGGATGGGGCAAGGCACCATACTTAGAGGGCAACACAAGTAACTTGGAGTTAGCACTGATGCTCAGTTTGGGCAATGAGCTCGGGGACATACACTCCTTTATGGACAACATTGAGAGGCAAGTCCACAGGCCTCCCAAGTGAATCATAACTGAGGTGCACCACAGGCTTTACAGCTCGACCAGTCTTTCTAGGGGGAACTGTTATAGTCTCTGCACTCTGAGCCTCATTTTCAGCATTGTCCTCACTTGTCAGGGGAGTCTCCATGGGGGTAGAGAGGCTAGAACTTGGGGCACTTTCAGCTCCAGGAGTTACAGTTTCTGAGTCCACAACATTTGGCTCGCATGGAGAGCTTTCAGACACTGGCAGTGGACTATCAGGGCACTCAAAATACTCTTCTTGTTCTGGTGTATCACCAGTCTGCCCCAATCTATCATTTTCCTCCCCTGAAAGCTCAAACAGTTCAACCATGCACAATGATTCCATTTCATCTGATCTGATGCTTTGCACTTCACTTTCTGGGAGCATTGGCTCCAGGGATGAAGCTGGGAGCTTAGACAGTCCAGAAGGCCCAGCTTTGTCTCCAGTATTGACTAGGGGATTGCCCCAAAACAATTGACTCAGTTCGTAAGAAGGATAGTATTCAAAGTCACTCTCACTTTCTTCCGATATGGACTGACAGTCATGCTCAACTGGGACTTGTGGAGGGGAACACTTTAACTTTGCTTCTGTAGGTGCAGACTTTCTTGGTCTTTTCTTAGCAGCAGCTCTAGTCACTGGTCCAGAGGGCATCTTCTAGGGCTCAGACTCAATTAAGATTTGTCCAATGGGCAGTAAATGATTTCTATGCATTGTTTTACATCTTTGAATTATTCTCAGGCCTTACTTTGTACACTGGCAGATCATCTAGTTTGCCCACTACAATGTGAGGGAGATGGTGCCATCTGTCAGCAATCTTGTGCTTGCCATGCAGTCCCAGATTTCTTAGCAATACCCGATCTCCCTCCTGGAGTTCCTGTGCTTTCACCTTTTATCATACCTTTCTTTGTTGGCCAGATTTCTTTTGGCAGCCATGGTTTGAGCCAGTTGGTACGCATGAGTTAGCTGGGCCTTTAACTTTGCACATACTGTAAATAGTTGTCAGCTTGAACCCCATCAGAGAGACCCCAAACACACATCTACTGGTAGTCGAGCTTCTTCCAAACATCAGGCGGTAGGGGAGAATCCAGTGGCATCACTTTTGGTGCAGTTATAAGCATGTACCAGGGTGCTAATTTGTTAGCTCCATCTGAAGCTTGTCCTTTGGGTGCAGGGTGCCTAGCATATCTAGCAAAGTGCGTTGAAACGCTCAGGCTGTGGGTCCCCTGGGGTGGTAAGGAGTGGTTCTGGACTTTCGCACTCCCCACAGAGAAAGCATCTCTTTGATCAGACGACTCTCAAAGTCTCCCTTGATCAGAATGGATTCTTTGTGGAGCCCCATAGTGAACAAAAAGTTTTCTACAAGTACTTTGGCCACAGTGGATGCTTTCTGGTCTTTGGTGGGAAAGCTTGGGCATATCTCGTGAAATGGTCAGTGACCACCAGCACATTACTGATATTTCTTTGATCTGACTCCAAACTCAGAAAATCAATACAGACCAACTCCATGGGTGCACTGGTGGTGATGTTAACAGGAGGCAGCCCTCTGGGCAAAGCTTTCTCTGTAAGCAGCGACTACAAGTTCGAATGTGTTGCTCCACATCAGCCCCATCTTAGGCCAATAGAATCTGGATCTCACCAAGTCAAGTGTTCTGTCTATACCAAGGTGCCCCATGTGGTTGTGCAAGGACCTCAGTACTGAGTCTCGAAAGGCAGTGGGCAGCACTAGTTGTTGTTTGTCTACTTGTCCCCTCTGTCTACTGTTTCTCTGTATAACAGTTTATTGATCAGTTTCAACTTAGGACCTTCTTTGTATAACAGTGCAGTTCTCAAATCAGTGGAGCGTAATTTGGACACATCTTTTCCTGCATAGAGGGCTTCTAAAGCTGCTTTGATCATGGGATCGGCGGGATTGAGCCCTGAATACTGTCATTGTCCAGCTGAGGCAGTGCACCAATGTCTATTGCAGAAAAGTGGCAATAAGCAGCAGGTATGCAATTCTCAGAGGCTCCCAAGCAATCCACCATGCAGTCCACTGCGTCCGTGGACATTTGTTCCTCCCTGTCAAACTTCCGGCAGAGTGCCCGAATGTCAGGTTCTGCCAATCGGACCCAATCATTCTGGGGAACAGGCCTCCGAGAGAGCATCAGCATCTATGGTTCAGACCTCTCGGTATTCGAGAGCATAGTCATATGTAGATAATGCAGAAAGCCACCTATGGCCAGTGGCATCCAACTTAGCTGAGGTCTGCACATAGGTCAAAGGATTATTGTCAGTTTTACTAGTATTTTAGCCCCATACAAGTACTCATGGAATTGGTCAACAATAGCCCACTTCAAAGCTAGGAACTCTAACTTATGTACAGGATAGTTCTTTTCGGATGGGGTCAGGCTTCTACTGGCAAAGGCCACTGGTCTCAGGCCATTCTCGCGTTCTTGGTACAACACAGCCCCAACCCTTGCAAGCTAGCATCAGTGTGCAGGACGAAGGTTTTCTTGGATCGGCATAGGCCAGCACTGGAGCATGGGTAAGTTGATATATGATCTCATGAAAAGCAGTCTCACATCAGGAGTCCAGCGGGCCCCAAATACTTCACTCGGATGAAAATACACTCTTTCAGTCTTGAGGGACGCTGACTTTTGGTATTTTTGTGGGTTAGGGGATACCCTTGAGTAAGGTTAAGTAAAGGCGGATCACTCTTGAATAGTCCTTGATGAAGCGCCGATAATAACCACAAAATCCCAGGAATCTTGCAGTTCTTTTAGATTTTTGGGCTGTGGCCAGGTGGTCAAGGCCTCAACTTTACTTGGGTCGGTCTCTATTCCTCGGTGGATACTATGTGTCCCACATACTTTACTGATGTTTGAAAGAATTGACACTTATCAATGGACAGTTTAAGGCCAAAGTCCTCCAGTCGGTCCAATACCTTAAATAATCTGCTCTCATGTTCCTCCAGTGAGCTGCCAAACACAATAACATCATCTAGGTATACCAGGCACTCTAGTAAGTTCATGTCCCCACTGCACGCCCATCAATCGTTGAAAAGTGGCTGGGGCACCTGAAATCCTTGAGGCATCCTCATGAATTCATAGAAGCCAAGCGGACAGATAAAGGCCGTCTTCTCACGGTCCTCTGGGGCCATCGGATCTGGTAGTACCCACTCGGAGATCCAGCACAGAGAACCACTTGCTCCCGTTAGGCAGTCCAAAGCATCCTGAATGCGGGGCATTGTGTACTGATCAGGGATAGTCCGCCGTTTAAGGTGCGATAATCCACACATCCTTACTGTTCCATTCTTTTTCCTCACTACCACAATGGGGAAGCATAAGGGCTTTGGATTCTTGTATTACACCAGCAGCTAACATCTCTTGCAGATGCCGCCTCACATCATCTATGTCAGCAGGTGCCAGGCGTCGAGACCTCTCACGAAATGGTCTTTGTCATGCAGCCGGATATTGTGCTCAGCTCCTTGCACGCATCCTACATCCCATTCCTTTAAAGAAAACACCTGGTCTCTCTGGGCAAGCTTCTCACTGATCCTCACTTTCCATTCAGCTGGCAGCGGGGAGTCGCCGAAATCAAACAAGTCAGGCGTTACTCTGTCATTCTTCCTTGAACTCTTGCTGCTGGGTAGCACTGCAGTGTCTGCACAATGCACATTAGCCAGGATGCAACCTCTGTTTACTCGAATGTCTCTTTCAGACACATTATGAACTTGGACCATTACCCTTCTGGCATAAGCATGGGCTCTAGCGGGCAAAATACTAGGCTTGACCAGCAGTCCCTCTGGCAATTTTCCATCGCCTGGTGCATCCAACATTAATATTTTATTCTTAACATCCTTTCTGATACTGACCTCTCCCTGTAAGGTACACTGGGCATTTGGCGCAGGATCAGAGACTCAGGATCCTTCTTCCATACAATTCGACCGGTTCCTCTGGTTCTGTTTTTCCATCTCTCTGTGCCTCATAGGCCTTCTTAATTAAAGCCGGAACTCTTAAAGCTCTACTAGTCTTTGACCCTGTTTTTCATAACACAACTGTGCCAGCCTTCCAACATATGAGCATTTGTTCCAATTAACAAAGGGACACCATCATACAGTCCAGTGGGGGGACACACTAAGGCTAGGGTCTCTACTTGTTCAGCCACTCCAGCCACGGAGGTGGGGAAAGACAGCCAATTCGGATATACCGGAATAGGGGTAGGCCTTTTCACTTAACCCCATACATGCAGTCCTTCTAATGGTTGTAAGGGCACGCCTGGCAAATGCTTCTGATACCAATCCTGGAACATAATTGTCACTTGGGGCCACTGTCTAATACAGCTCTTGTAGACACTCCATTCACCTTTACAGTGGTCTCCATGGGGGACCCACTATTCTGGACCAGTCTGGAGAGGCGGTAGTGGGGCCTGGGCAACTGACCTTGCCACAAAGGGCGTGAATTAGCATTTTGGTGCCCTCACTGGGATCATGTCGTGCACCTCTTAACCACTGATTTTTCTCCGAAGCTCTCCTTGTAGCCTATATGCAACTTTGTCAGTGTCTTTGGGGACTGGCATTCCCTTTTCATGTGCCCATCTTTCCCGCAATTATAGCAAAACATACTTTCTGGAGTTTGAGCTGGCCGGCGCCACACTGGGAGCCAGGGGGGTATTACTAACTGGAAACCTGGGTGCCATCTCTGTCTGCGGCGTGATAAGCATTTGGAGACATCTCGTCAGTTTCTCCACTTCCATGGTCAGGATTTGAGTTTGGAGCTGTTATCAACAGGAGATACATGGGTGGTACCCCACCCATAGCAGATGCAGTCGGATATAGGTCAGGGCCCGTACTTGCAGGCGTGGCCTTCATAAAGGACTGTTTTTGAATTCTCGGATCTCTCTCAACAGTTCGCCCCATTGTGGCATATCTTTTCCTTGTCAGAGCACTCATTGACTGTCAACCTCTGCCCTGAACTTCCTTGATGGGTCACCCTCAGTCACTCGGGTCGAGTCACAGCTGTTGGTGCAGGTACCTCCCGAGGTCGCCTTTTCTCAACTCCTAATTTCTCTCATTAACTCATCATAGGAGGGTGGGGATTCCAGTCGATTTGCCAGGCGTAACTGAAGCAACAGCAGTTCTGAGAAGGGCAGACTTAAGATTCTGTCCAGTCTGGTTCGGTCCAGTTCAATCGCTGGCAAACTACCCTTTCTGAGGCATTCTTGCAACAATTTTTCCACCGAGAGACATACACAGACAACAACTCCCCTTGGTACTGTTGTGCATTTCTTACTCTCCACCATAGGTCCTCATCAGAATCTGGGCTCCCATACACATTCTCCAAGGCCTCAAGATAGGCCTGTGCAGTCGCTTCAGGGTTACTGGCCCTGCTTAGCACGGATGGTAGCCAGGGCAGGACCTCCGGAGGCTCTCACTAACCTCTTTCGCCGCCTCCGAGCATTGCCATTCTAGCACTTGGGGGCAACATAGTTCATCCAGGTCTTCCCAGTCATCCTCCCCTGGGGGTGGGGAGGGTGCCAGAGAAGATCCTCAACCTTCGTAAGAGTCGTGACTAATGGCAGGTGCAGAAATAGGAGTCTGCATTGGTTCAGCCACCATTACGGGCACTGGAGCAGGAGGGTGTTGGGGAGGAACACCCCAGGTGGCAAGAATAGTTTCTTCAAGTCCTCCACAGTTTTCCCTCCCAGCAACCATTCAGCAAATTCTCCTCAAAGTTTCAGATAGTGGTGGGGCTGATTCCCCGGTCTTTACTGTCCTTAGTTATCACTCTCCAAGCAGTGAGGGCTCCTCTGGGGTAATGGTCTGTGGCACTTTGGAGCTATCTATGGGATCCTTAAACTCTACTAGGGCCAGGAAAGTGTGGTGAGCAGATTAGCATGCCGACCCACCACCACAGGGTTTTGTAAACCTTCCACCTTGGAAAGTACTCCTGCACAGTGTCCGTATTGATACCCAGGGATGTCCAGGATAAGATAGCATTTGGGGGTCGATCTCCTCCCCAGTACACCACTCCACCAGCGGTGCACAGCCACTTCTGTCGGGTACCCATTTTTTCTTAACAGTGGTTCGTAATATGGCCACTAGAGGACACACAATCCCAGCGGAGAGCCTCAAGATGTAACCCTAGATGGCGCTATCCCAGGGGCTACTACCCCTGCCTGATTTGCCACTAACAGGTTGAGGGGCCTGGATCCAATGGCGGTGCCTCCACCCAGAGGTCAGGGTTTGCAATAGTTAAACTAACTTGGTCACAGCCCTCTGGGACACTGCAACCCCTTTCTTCCCACTAGTGGCCCACACAATATATCAGAATTACCTTCACAGTATACACTTACCCCCAGGACTGGTTCCGGCACTGGGACCTCCTGTGAAATGAGATACAGTGCAACAATCACAGTACAGTACTTTAACATAGACAAATACCTCAGGCAGTATAACTTTGCTGAAACAAGCAGCTCTGATTTATTTAGGGGATATAACAAGGACAGGGGAAATCAGGTTAATTACTTTATCACTCTAATAATTCATTTCTATGGCTCTGTGTGCACAGGCCTATCCCTATCAGTTACTGTCCCTGGGTACCCAAGCCTCAGTGGCTAGTCCAAACCGTGGCAGCTGGTAGGGGCCCTTTCACACAGAGAAAGGAGAATTAAACAGTCAGCAGTACAGTAATTCCATTTGGATGTAATGTGGCAATTCAACAGGGACGACCTGAATTAGTACTACGACCTCCAAATAAGATAGGGTCCTTCAATGTCAGCAGGGCTCACTTGAGGCACATACAAACCTCTTCACACATCCATATAAAAGAAAGCACTATACCAGGCAGGCTGCATCTGTATCCCGATCGCAATTACTGCACAATACCCGAGAACACAGCAGATTCAGTTCCTGACAGACCGAGAGTAATTTTCAGCAATTCTTCCAGTCTTCTACAGGGTGAGCCTGGTTTCTACTCTTCAGAGATCTTTGATTCTTTTCACAGGACGATTCAGTCCTAACAAGCTGCAGACCGGAACTCTGGCCTTACACACGTTTTGGACTAAAACTGCACACTGAAAAAGCACAGGGCCCTTCCTTCTTCACTGCCAAAGCTCAACTGAACTCCAACTGATTAAACCGGCACTTCCTTCGAGTTCCTCCCAGTTCTTGACTGGATTGGCTGTCACTCACAATAGACTGCTGCTGTTGGTCCAAAAAGGCACTGAAGTCTAAACTACATCTCCCAGAGTCACTGCCCATACAATCCTCTTGTGGCTGGCTCAGATTATGAGTCCAAGTTCTGATTCGTCTACGCATCATTTTAGAGCTAGCTTACCCCACACTGATTGGTCCAGTTCAGCAGTTCAAAACTAGAATGGGAACTAGCAGACACAGTTCTGACTGCAAAGAAAGCAGGTTAGACAAACTGTAATTTCATTATTACTCTAAATAATTTCTGGCAAACAGTTACATCTTTCAGATAGGTTCCTTTGCACTCCTAGTGACTGCAAAAATGAAGTGAATTGGCAGCAGCTCGAGTGGTACTCAGAGAAGCACACAGTCCCCCCATACAAACTAATTATGTCTGCAAGCAGACAGCTCTTAAAGAGACAGTACCAGAGGCTCTAAAAACACTCACTGATAAATGGCTTAAATGCCAAACACCATTCAGGCTTGGAGCATTCAAGCAAGCTCCTGGAAGTCTTTTGGGAACCCCCATTTGCAGGGGGGTTACACCTGTTTAACTTCCTAGCATACAACACGGGACTGCAGAGTCTCCAAGCGGGATACGCGAGACCTCTGAAAGAGCCAAAGAAGGGATTCCAACCCTGTGTGTAACAGCTGAGGGGTATGATCAAAGGTGTGGCTAGAATAAACAGTGATGAAGTGGCAGCAGTACAGTATGCTGCTGCCGGAAAGACCGGATTTATGTGGGAGCCCTGGAATCCTGCACTGGGAACGACAAGGGGAATGTGCTGGGGATGGTGAGGGAGGGTGTGGGCTGCCTGGCATTCATACACCTCCTGCTGGCTGACCAAGGAGCGGCACTGGCAGTGAAGAGAGCCACTAACAGGCCCTCCTGGCCTGATGCATTCTCTCTCATTTTTTGAATTTGTAGTTTTTCCATCCTAGCCAAACTCCTCTGCTCTTGGCATCCACCTAGCTCTGTTGCTACTACCACAGCACCCAACTTTTAACCCCTTGGCCCTCCCCTCCAAAGCAGGGCTGGGGGGAGGGGCCCCCTACCAACTCTGGAGACCCTATGGGTGCTGGGGATTACCAGCAGGCCATCGCAATGGCAGGTCTACCGGGTGTCATGCAGAAGTAACTGCAGGGTTATTTCCCATAAGTCCACCCCAAAGAACTGCTCACGCGCAAAGACTAGAATGCAACTGCGTAGTGTCATGAGGAGCCCCCCTTCCCTTTGCCGCTCCAAGCTGCACCTCCACCTGTGGACACCTACGTGACAGTGTTAGGAGCAAGGCAGCCTCCCACTCCAGAGAGGGACAGCATCTGCTGGAATGCTCAATCCCTTTCCCGGCTGGCCCTCCGAGGACCCAGGTGCGTTCCAGAATCCAAGTAACTGGTGTTGCGAGCAGGAGGCCTGATGCTGTGCTGGCAAGCCGGCACCCAAAATATACTCACAGTGATTTCTGTTGTAAGCTAATATCTAGAAATACAGATTTCTATCAGTATTTGTGTAGACTTTGCTAAAAGAAAAAGATTTTGTAGATACTGGATGGAAGGCTCTGTACCCACCCTGTGAGAGTGAAAATCAAAATGCATTGATTTTTCTAAAACTGTATCACAGTCTTGCACCTTAAAAAGAAAAATCAAATGACAATTTTTTGCTGGAAATGTGTTGAACTTTTTAAGTTCATAAAACATTCTTAATTTTTTTTAACCATGATTCATGACATTGGCTCAGTCTTGTCCCTACTGTCCTTTCAAGGAAATGTGTCCGGTTTTTTTCTCTGTCTCTCTCTCCTCCCTCCTTTTTCTCCTTTGACTTGGGGTGTTTACTAACTTGCATTACACTACAAGAATCAATTTTCAGTGTATAATGTATCTGAAACAATACCTGTATAGACAGGGAACTCCGAGGAGGAGGCAGACAGGATGGCCCTTTGGTTTTTCCTGCCATCATTATCCGTGTTTCTCTGTCTGTAAGGTATTGATTATTCTGTAGTATGTATTGCCCTTTTTTAAAAGCCAATAAAATAGGGCCTCCTGGTGACCTAACAGCAGCATATCGCGCTGTCATGCAAGCAACCTGGGTTCAAGAACAGACTTGAGGAGTCGCATCGGGGTGAGACGATACACTGACGCAGCTGCCATGTGGTGGTGTGCTCTGTCTAGGAATGGCTAGAGGCAAGTTCAGGTGCTACGATACCTGCAGGAGGGCCAGGGAGCTCCCCCACAGTGCACTTTGAACACATGGTGCAGAACGGCAGTTGCCAACGCCATGGGGTAGGAGAAGAACGGGAGAAACACAGAGAGAAGACAGACTGCTGCCATCAGCCTAATGGCTTCAGGCTGACAAAGGGTGATGAAAATTCAATACCTCTTAAAAGCAGGGTATATCCCTGTAATGCAGGTGGGTGGTCAGGTATGCAAGGCTATATGGGAAAAAACCATATGTAACCCCTAGATGGCGCTATCCCAGGGGCTACTACCCCTGCCTGATTTGCCACTAACAGGTTGAGGGGCCTGGATCCAATGGCGGGTGCCTCCACCCAGAGGTCAGGGTTTGCAATAGTTAAACTAACTTGGTCACAGCCCTCTGGGACACTGCAACCCCCCTTTCTTCCCGCTAGTGGCCCACACAATATATCAGAATTACCTTCACAGTATACACTTACTCCCCAGGACTGGTTCCGCACTGGGACCTCCTGTGAAATGAGATACAGTGCAACAATCACAGTACAGTACTTTAACATAGACAAATACCTCAGGAGTATAACTTGCTGAAACAAGCAGCTCTGATTTATTTAGGGGATATAACAAGGACAGGGAGAAATCAGGTTAATTAGCTTATCACTCTAATAATCTACCTATGGCTCTTGCACAGGCCTATCCCTATCAGTTACTGTCCCTGGGTACCCAAGCCCTAGTGGCTAGTCCAAACCGTGGCAGCTGGTAGGGGCCCTTTACACAGAGAAAAGGAGAATTAAACAGTCAGCAGTACAGTAATTCCATTTGGATTTAATGTGGCAATTCAACAGGAGCGACCCTGAATTAGTACTCACGACCTCCAAATAAGATAGGGTCCTTCAATGTCAGCAGGGCTCACTTGAGGTACACAAACCTCTTCACACATCCATATAAAAGAAAGCACTATACCAGGCAGGCTGCATCTGTATCCCGATCGCAATTACTGCACAATACCCGGAGAACATACAGCAGATTCAGTTCCTGACAGACCGAGTGCAATTTTCAGCAATTCTTCCAGTCTTCTACAGGGTGAGCCTGGTTTCTACTCTTCAGAGATCCTTTGATTCTTTTCACAGGACGGATTCAGTCCTAACAAGCTGCAGACCGAACTCTGGGCCTTACACACGCTTTTTGACTAAAACTGCACACTGAAAAAGCACAGGGCCCTTCCTTCTTCACTGCCAAAGCTCAACTGAAACTCCAACCGACAAAACTGGCACTTCCTTTGAGTTCCTCCCAGTTCTTGACTGGATTGGCTGTCACTCACAATAGACTGCTGCTGTTGGTCCAAAAAGGCACTGAAGTCTAAACTACATCTCCCAGAGTCACTGCCCATACAATCCTCTTGTGGCTGGCTCAGATTATGAGTCCAAGTTCTGATTCGGCCCAAGGCACCATTTTAGAGCTAGCTTACCCCACACTGATTGGTCCAGTTCAGCAGTTCAAAACTAGAATGGGGAACTAGCAGACACAGTTCTGACTGCAAAGAAAGCAGGTTAGACAAACTGTAATTTCATTATTACTCTAAATAATTTCTGGCAAACAGTTACATCTTTTCAGATAGGTTCCCTTTGCACTCCTAGTGACTGCAAAATGAAGTGAATTGGCAGCAGCTTGAGTGGTATTCAATCAAAGAAACACACAGTCCCCCATACAAACTAATTATGTCTGCAAGCAGACAACTCTTAAAGAGACAGTACCAGAGGTTCTAAAAACACTCACTGATAAATGGCTTAAATGCCAAACACCATTCAGGCTTGGAGCATTCAAGCAAGCTCCTGGAAGTCTTTTGGGAACCCCCATTTGCAAGGGGGTTACACATAACTAAAATATTACAAATAAAGGGGTGCAGCCATGGTGACTTTGGTTGTTAGGCTGGAGAACAGAGGGACCAAAACAGTCATAAATAACAAAATAATGAACATATAAACTGAAACTTTCCTCCGGGAGCCATAGGGGAACTTCCTCATGAACCTCAAGTGGACTGGCTGGTTTCCACTCACCCCGTCTTATTTATCGTTCACTGTCATAGACACAAGATGCCATACTGGAGTTCAGTAATTATTATAATTTCTCAAGATTTATGGACCTCATTAATTTTACATTTAGCTTCTTCGTCTTTCTCAACCAGCAATCGTTTCTAATGAGGGAACATCAAAACATTTTTAATTCAGCCAAGTGGAAAACTCGGAATCAAAATGATTAACCGGTTTTAATAAACGTTTCACTCAAAAATGATTTCATGTTGCGAAGAGATGATTTCACTGTGATTATGTTTGCTTCCCCTCTAAAAAAAAAAAAAAAAAAAGTCAGATTTTTATCTGCTGCTTTTTGCTGCAGACTATTGGGAGGTGCAGTCTGCGTTTGATTTCACTGGGACTGAGCAATGGGGGGGTACAAGAACAAAGTACACAGCAGTGCATGCCCCCCAAGAAAACCTGCAATTCAAAGGCACACTGAAAATGGATGTATATCTACCCAATTCGGGGGAAAAAAAAAACACAAAATGTTCGAACTGAGAAAGCCTTTTAGCAAAAGGTTTGGCTCTGTATACATTAGTTCTCAATGTGCAAGTGAATTAAAGAGCACAGAGCTCTCAACCTGGAGATCAAGATTCGAATCCCAGCACTGCCACTGTGTGACCTCCTAGGGCAATATATCCATTAGGCCTGCTTGACAGGTCTCTTGGAGAATAACAGTGTGACCTTGTGCTGTTTGGGCATGAGAACCACGAGATGAAGTTGTTCTGTAAGCCCACACAGCATGAGATGATACAACTGTTCAATAAAAAAAAAATTTCAAATAGGCTCTATGAAAAAAATATACCTCACTTGTGTTTCCGAGAGTGAGTTAGCATTTAAGTTATTTATTAAAAAAAATGTAATGCTGCTCCCCTGTACTGCTGCACTGGAAAGTTCCACTTCAAGGCACTGTCCAAGAAGCCAGTGGTATGCAGGATAAGTTGCCCTTTGGTACTCGATGATGACTGGCTAAAATCCCAACCGCCATTTATAATTAACCTCTCAGTAGTCTCTCTCTAATCTAGCACTGTGTTTTGTTTTGTTTTCCTTGATAACCAGGTAAGGCTCACTAGGCATAACTGCCTGTTTTCAGGCGTAACCTGGAGCTCTGGAGAGGTCAAATGACTTGCTCAGAGTCACACACTATGATGCAAGTGAAGGTTGAAGGAATCAAACTCAGTTCTGCTGGAGGTACCAAGCTCATTCACAGCTCATTAGTCTAACCTCTAGGCTATGCTGCCAGCCCCAAAGTGAGAAATCTGCTCTTGCTGGAATCAAACCGCTAACCCTTTGCTTCTAATACAAAAGCACATCCCGTGTGCCATTCAGGCCTCGCCTCACTATGAATCTCACTATGCTGGGGGCAAAACTAGCACCAGCCTTTTACTGGAATGCTGGGAGATTTATTATTGGGCTAGTAACATTTTCCTTTAATTACCCAAGCTGGCTTGCATTGGAGAAGGTAAGTACACTGTTTGGGCTAGCAGGAATGTTTGTGGGGGCCAGTGGATTTTCCTAGTCACTAGTCCTGTTTGGTAAGGGCTGCAAAATTTTATTTCACATCTGCAATACATTGAGAATGTCAGCAAATGGCCGGTCCATTGGCACAGCAGTAGCACTACTTCCTGCAACACTAGCAAACAAGGATTGTGAGCAATCTCCGGTCATTGAGTGCTGGCCGGGGGGAGGAAGACAGAGCATCTCAAAGGATGCTCTCCTCCGCTGAGGAGGGTGGGAAATTTCCTCCACCAGAGTACTGTCACCTGAGCAGGGGGACATTTCAGCTTTCAACGGGGCAACAACTGTCAGAGGGGCTGTGGGGGTGGAGCCAGGGGCTAAAAAACAAAAAAACAATAATGGCATGTAATGCAGGGGGAACGACTTCCCCACAAATGGCGCCCCTGCACCTGGGTGACCACAGGTGGTAGTGTGGCTGGAGAAACAGATAGGGGAGGTGGGGGCTGCGAATGCCATCGTGGTAGCGTGCCATTTATGCACTTATCATGATGTTCTCCCCTGTGACTCCTCAGGATCAGAGAAAATGGGAAAACAGGGTCCAGGCTCTAGAGGCTAGCAGCCCTAGTATACCCAGCCCCCAGCCTTGACTGGGGCATCTCACAGAATGGCCTGATATGCATATCCTGTCTGAGTGGGTTCCCTGCCACCCCCAACCCCACCTGGGGAGGGCATAACCATGGCCACGCCGTAGCCAAGGGAACTTTCTGCAGGTAAGTGGCAATGGGGTTCCACTGCCAGTGTAAGAAGGGTGTGTGAACAGAATGAAGAAAACAAAACAAAATGGCAGTAAGTGTTTTCTTCTCCTCCTCTCTCTTCCCTGGACTTTAAAGCACTTTAGAATGCAGCTCGTATTTTTGCCTCCTCCTCCTGGTAGGCTTGTGCCCCAATCAGATCGCCTCCACCCGCCCCATCTCCCAGTTTCTTGTGAACTTACTGCATTCCCCTGTATGTCCCCATGTCTTGTCCCCTCTACAGCAGCATGTAGTGGGACTGCCGCTGTACAGGATCCGGTTCTGGGGAAGCTGCCACATTGCTAGTGTGGGACCTGCAAGGGGTTGGTCCATCACTCTGCCCTAGGCCTACTGCTTTCTACTGTTTTTCTTCTTTGCCCCTGGACACACTAGCTTGGGGAGTGACGCAAACATGGTGCACCTTCAGGCACCAGCATCTCCCTGCCCCTCGATCCACTCCCGAGTGTAATGCTACCTGTGGTCACTCACGTGGCAGTCATGCAATGGAGCTGGCTGGCCTCCCTCCCCAGAGGAGGAGAGCTTCCTCTGGGATGCTCGATTCTCATCCCCTCAGCTGGCCCCTCGACGACTCGACCTCGCTTCTGAACCCAGGTTGCCAGGCATCGCAAGCGGTAGCACTACCGCTGCGCCGACAGGCTGGCCAGTTTATATTTAATTGCTGCTTATTCATTTTATATATGGAGAGAGTACATTGCAGCAGTATATCATATATCCAATGTAGGAATACATAATCTTCAGCTACATGGTGCAGTTAAATATACTAATAATGTGAATGTGCAGGGCATTAGTTAACTAGATTTAACTTTAATAGTAACCCTTAAAATATTCCAGCAAAGCAAATGAGGGAAAGGGAGAACCAAATATGGAAAGGCAGTGCCGTCCTGCCCGTCTTGAGTCATTGTTAGAGGCTAGGGGTATACTGTTGGATCAGAGCCTATGCCAAAGAGAACGGGGGTATGTGTATATCCTCAAGCATGTATACCAAGGGGCTGTGGAAATTTATTGACCCTTCACCACTTGCAAGGTAAGCCCCTGATATCTCAGAAAGGTATTCCAATCTTCCCAAACATTTTGGAGTTGCGTCTGTGCATGAAAGGCACTATGTAAAACCAACCTTCTTTCCATCCTTTCCCATATTCCTGGAGTCATTGAAAAGGCATCAGCTAGTTCTCTGTGCTTGTGCAACTTCCCTAATTTAGCAGCAAGAAAATAGCATCCCGTAACATGGGCACTGATGTGGCATGGGACAGAGGAGACCCCTTTCTTCTTTTTTTTGTACCTGATTTTTATTAATTTTTCATTGATGACAATCAATTTAGTTTCCATACAAGAGGCAGTCCAGACAGGTACATTACCAATGGGGTTACATACCCCTGAATCGCAGTCAGAATTAAAAATTACATGCATCCCTCATATTTTGATACAACATCGGGGGGAAGGGGAATAGCGAAACATCGTTTATAGTAATCTGAATTTCTAAAAATTTACCACAGTGAAGTCCATGAACAGCACAGCTATGCCTGGTAAACGTCCAACATAATGACCAGTTATGAACTACCCCAACAGGGGAATGTAAGGCCATGCACGTTTCCTAAATTTCAAACTTCAGACGTTGCACCTTCATACATTTGTAGATAACGAAATTGCTACCCATATGAAATATGGCTCCCCGCCTATTTCCCTCGACACCCCTTCAGAAAAATTTTGAATACAAGAACAAAGAGTTCTCCCAGATGTAGAGCCTAGTTAAACAAAAGCTCCTAGGGAACTAAACACATTGGCTCAAGTTTCAAGCCCAAATGCCTGAGCAGCACTTCCCATAATGCAGAGGAATGAAGATTCCAAAAAATATAACGTACAACTTAATTTTATGTAAAGGCAACCCTTCACACTTGGGACACCAGCATGCACATACAACTGTATTACACTTTAAAATTCAGTAGTTAGGCAATACTGAGCTAGTGCACACTGTTATGAATTTTAGATTTGAGTCCTCACTCCGTAGAATCTCTGACAATGTCCTCCTCTTTTGAGCCGGTCTTGGTCTGCATAGCTCATATCTTTTCTGCCCACTTGCCTGCTTCCACTGGATCCGAGAATGCCCATACCTTACTCTGGTGAACATTCCTTAGTCGAGCAGGAAGGTATGTCCTCAGGATGGAAACACTATTACAGTGAAAACGTCAATGCCGACAACATCAACATTTTCACTTTAATAGTCTGCCCGAGGCCCCAGCACACTCTCTCCCGGTCCTGCACCCCCTCCCCGATCTAACTCGACTGAGAATACTTTAGACCGGGGTGTGGGTTCAATAAGAAAGTACCACATGATGAAAAAACAGCTGAGAGTCTCAGTTAGATTTATCCACCTGTGTTGCGGTGGACATAAATCCACCACTATGATGGCACTCGACAACTTAGTTCTCGAACCGGCATTGTAAAGTCGAGCAAGAAAAACAGTAGAGTGGGTAATGCTCAGATCCTTCAGCATGCGGCAAACTCCATCAAATTTTTTCCTCCGCTGCCTCATCGCATAGCTTACAACGGGGAAGAGATGTACAGTCTGGCCTTAGAACAGGAGTGGGCCATTGCGCCTTGCTAGGGACAAGATACGGTCTTGCTCCCCAATTCCCGCAGTGACCGCTAGGAGAGTTCATGGTGCGCTGTCGGCCTCCATTCTCCCTTTTGGCGTGATACGGTATGCCTTCTGGATATAGAAGGCTTCTGGATCTCCCTCTGGAAAAATTCTGTCCACCAGCCATTCCTTAATAAACATCTTGGGGTGATCTCCCTTGGCACCCTCAGGTAAGCCCAGCACTCTTACATCGGCTGCACTGATTTGGTTTTCCAGAGTTGAGTCTCGCTCGAAAATGTTGCGCTTCTTTAACCACCATCGCTGAAGAGTTAGTTGATGTTGCGACTTGTTTTTTAACCTCTAGCATTTCGACTTTCAGACAGTCCATCGTGGTTTCCACCACTGCGACTCTATCTGCGACTCTATTAGTGAAAGTGTCCATTTTTTGGTTGAGATCCATGACTGCTGAAATAAGTCACTGCATTTTTATGCCTAGAGATTGCATTGTTTCAGTGCCTGTACTCTAACCTGAAATAACTTTGGCTGCCTCTGCAGAAGTTGGAGGCGGACCCGCTGCATCTTGTTTCCCTTTAGACTGGCTGGTACCTCCTCGGTCATGGTGTTTCCCATTATTTGCTCTTGATAGTACTCTATCGATCTGAGAAATTAATCCAGCTAGTTTGTTTGAAAAAAAGTAGTTTTAAAGTGTTTTTTAAGGGAATTTATTTATTTAGTTTTGTTGACCGGGTAAGTGCACTAGACAAATCCTGCCTATTTTCAGGCACGACCCGGGGGAAGGGGATATAGATGAATGCCAACTGACCTTGAACCAGATTAAGCTGTTGGTGATATTTTTAGTGAATGAGGGAAATTTGGATAGGATACCGGGGAAATTCCTCTACTTTTTTTCCATGGGATCTTTAACATCCACCTGATCTACCACCAATCCAGGCAGATGGGACTTCGGTTTAATGTCTCATCCGAAAGACGGCACCTCAGAAGTGCAGCACCCCTCTCATGCTGCACTACAGTGTCAGTACTGGGATATTAACCCAAGTGCCAAATGTGGGAACTGAACCCACAGCCCTCTGATCTCCCGGCCTCAGAGGCGAGAGTGCTACCTACTGAGCCACTGACACTGTCCTAATTATAGCGGAGCTCCTATGAAGTGTGTCTTATAAGCTCGGGTTCTACAGTGCCCCCTCCTCCCCCGAGGAGACCCCTTTCTTTTTTTTTTTTTTAAACTTTTTATTTATTGCTTATATCATAAGACATATACAATATATTTAAACTTGGTTCCATGCTCTAGCAAGTTACAAAATAAATGTCTTCTATCAAGGATTGATTTGCATATCACCCTTTGTTACATCATGGGAGGGTTAACAAACATGGATTTGTGCTTGCTTTATGTAAGCACCTATCTTCTAAATATAATCTATAAATGGCTACTTCGCCAAGACCATGGACTTTGTAAATAAAAGTCTATTCCCCAAATGTCCCTGAGCGATGCACTCTTGATGCAGCCTTCATGGCATGTCATAAGTCCATGTAAAAACAGTAATTTTTCAAATGATAGTAATAGAGACGCCAAATTACACAGTTGCTCCTTATACAGTACTTGCAAACAGTATTATTGCTATCCTTTCTCAAAAACATAATTGCATGCTGAGAAAATAGAAATACTTGAGGGCCATTAATTATACAGCCGTGCCCTACACAACTACTAAAATAAAACTTTAAACTCAGCGAACCTCTTGTTCACTTTGATGGACCTTACATAGGAAAGTGGCCCACAGTTAGTAAAGAACTGACGCACTCTCAGTCCCCCTCAGCCTCTGAATCCTCGGATTCATTACGGGTCGCAAAGTCCGATTTAATTTTCTCCAGTCTCTTCCCTGCTTCTGAGGGATGGTTAAAGATGAAGATTTTACCTACGTATTGTATACGGAGTTTCGCGGGGTACAAGAGTGTGTTCGCAATCCCCAGCTGGTGCAGCTCCGATCTCACCCCATCGAATGCCTTCCTTCTCTGGTGTGTAGCAAAGGAGAGGTCGGGAAAGAAATACATTCTGGAGCCATTTGGGATGTAAAGCTGTCCCCTCTCTTTGGCTGCCTTCAGGATCAGCTCTTTGATGGTTGGACCTGCCGTGACCATCAGGATGGTTCATGGTGTCCCTTCCTGCTGGGGTCTGCGCCGTGGGGTAATTAGGTAAGCCTGTATAAATCACTCCAACTACTGAGATGGCCAGGGTAGTCTGCATTAGGTTTGTCAAGTATTCAATTAGGTTTGATCCCTCAGAAGACTCTGGGACCCCTAGTATCCGGACATTGGCTGAACGAGCACCATTCTCCAGGTTTTCTAATCGTTGGCGCAATAGGCGGTTCTCATTCACTAACCCTGCAGTAGCCGTAACTGCCTTTTCAGCCATCGAATGTGCTAAGTTGTTTTGTGTTGTTAATCCTTCTAATTTAGTTTCCACCACGGTGACCCGGGAGGTAAAACCGTCCATCTTCTTATCTAGTCTTTGACAAAGGCTTCTATGTCTTTTACGGCTTTCAGGACTGCTGCGTTCCAAGGTTCAGTATCCAAGCCATGCGTTGGGCCCTGTTGTTGCTGATTCTTAGGCCTCCCCATGTTGCCTCGGACTCAGTCAATAAGATTACCATTTTTTTTTTTTTTACTCCAATTGCATTTTCCGTAAGACGAGTGACTGAGAAACCGAAATCAGTCTTGCAGAGTAATCAAAGTTAACATTAACTATTATAATTTTACAGAATTTAAGACTGTAGAACGGAGCTCCTGTTGAAGACGTCTTTATCTGTTGGCAGCTAGCCACGCCCCCCCCCCGAGGAGACCCCTTTCTTGATGGCACAAGTCCATCCAGACACACAAGCCCTCCTGCCCAGGAGGGTCTGTTTCATCTTGAGTCCTTTGTGTGCCAGAACTGCTTCACTCTGCAGTTCTCTAACCCAAAGAACTTGAAAATGCACTCATACCCATAAGAGACATCGCAGCTGTACATTTAAACATATAGTACACTAACCAAAGGTGTGGGTGCTTCCCCCATAGGACTTCAATATCTCCCTATGGATCACAGTTTCACCACTGATCACTGGCGGTAGTCTGCCACAGTAATAGAGTACTGTGGTGATGGAAGGGATTCAGGGTTTACTACTGCATACACTGCAGTGACTTTATCCTATTTGAGTATGGACACACACATATTCAAGCTTATCAGTGGGAATGCTATCTCAGCTCACATTGGTTGTGACAAGTGTCATGTTACGAGTTACCGGGACATGTGATGGGTGGTGGTGAGGGATGAATACACTGAGGAACATGCTGGGCGTGGAGTAGTTCGCGGTGTGAAGGTATTGGAGTGGCAGGTACAGAATGAAAAGGTAGAACAAACAGGGCTATAAGAGAAAACCTGCTAATACAGCAACAGCCTACACAGAATCAGACAGTTCCAGTCAAATTTCTCAAAACACAAACACTAACACACTATCTTCATCCGAAGGTCAGGAGTTCACAAATAAATTAGCAAAGGTTAAAGACCCCTGACCTGGCTTAATTAAGAAGCTCCAGGTGTTTGTGAGACTGTTGTGCAAAATAAGTATGAGGAGGCTTTGACTGTGGAAAGAATAAACATGAAACACCAGAACAGATCCATATTACAAACGGTGGGGTGGGGGTGGTACTAACACCAGGTAGATGGTTGGATGTCTACCAGATATGCTTGGGAGCTGCGGCCACTGACTGAAAGCCCCATGGAAACGTTAAACTCCCAGCCTGTCATACTAATGAGACAACAGTTAGATATACAGCAGTGACATTAACAGCGGTAAAAGAATATGCAAGATCCCCCTTTGTCATTTTTTCAGTTAAATTTTACATGAAGTTGAAATTAAACAGTTAGGAAATAACAGATATTACTCACAGAAAGCAATTTTGGGGAGGATATTGTTTTTTGCAGATCTTTGAAGGAAAATATAAATAATTAAAAATACTTCTGAGAGAGAGACAAGCTTGGCAAACCAGTATATTAGCGAGCTTCTCAAATATATGTCCCTCTTTGCAAAGCTTCCAACATAGTTGGGTGAAATCAATTTGTAAATCCAGTTCTCTACTGTCATGGTACAGTGAATCACTCTGTTACTTTCCAAACTTGACTCCTCGGGTCTCTCAGATACCCCTTCTCTACTGCTCTAAGTCATACTAGTCCAGAAGAACTCAGGCAGTCAAACAGGCCCTTCCCCTCCTCCATGCTCCCCATTGCCATGGAGGTCACCCAAGGTTCTGTACTGGGACCCCCTATTATTTACACTTTTCATAAATGCCCACATGTACACTGACAATACAACTGTCTATTCCTAAGGACCCGCCACCTCAGTTATTAGACAGAACCTGCAACTGGACCACAACAATGTCCCAAACTGGTTCCATACCAATCAACCTGTTCTTTTTATCTTTATGTTTATTACATTATGCAAATCACATACAGCAGTATTTTCCATTGCATTCAGGAACAGAAAGGACAACGTCAGCAAGTATCACAAATGGACGCATCACTAAATGCTTGAGGTACCACATAGGTGAGCCACTCATATTTTACACATGTTATCAAACAAAGTCCTAAATTACCCAAAGACTAAGAGGCGCTATGACCCTGGGCAAAACATAAGTAAAAGAAGCCCAATAATGTCCACAGTGTCTTTGCACTGATAATATATATAGATATATGTGTGTGTGTGTATGACTTTTTGTGGTTATTTTTTAAGTGTCAGTTTCAATGTAACTAATCATTAATTACATGCAACAGGGTAATTACATTGTAGTTACAAGTTTGTTGCATGCAACTATATTGCAATTGCAATGCAGTTACAATGTAGTTACACTGGAACAACAGTGTAGTTATCTGACACTTAAAGTGTAACCCTGTTTGTGTCCATGAGCCCTTGTGACAGGGTTGAATAGAACCCTTTCCAGTTGTTATGGAGAGTTTGAATGCAGGGATCTGTTCTGTTCTTTCCTGTCTCTTGTTTGTCTGGTTGCGCGCAACCAAATTTTCCCATGAGACCTAGGATTTGATCACCCCGACATTCTGACAATTATTTGCCTCTCGCTATCTCTCAGTCTTCCCTTGCTGTTTCTGTCTTTTCCTCCCTTGCATATCTGCTGGTATAAAAATATATGCAAATCATTATGTAGAAATGTAACTGATATTGGGATGCCTGTGTTGAGAAATTATATAGTGTTACTGTTGAAATGTATACAATTATAGTTTAAGATAATTATAAAAAGCTATTGGGAACTCAAGGGGTTAACCTGAAATGAAATTTGTAAGCCTTTTGCAGAAGCTGTTGAAAAGGGGCCTCAGTTCTGGAACATTGTGTTCCTGCCTGCACCTGCCTAAATTATACAAGAACATTTTTAGAAAAAAACAGGATGCTTATTAAGAAGGGGGGGTTAACAAAGGACATAAAAACAAAGCTGCAATTTCTTGCAAGACACAGAGATTGAAGGAAAATTCCAATGGATCTTCTCTATTTATTCTGCCTTTGTAAATAGTTATACAGAACAAGTTTATTTTTTTATGTTACTGCTAGTACAAATAAATACTTTTTGCAAATTCTATAACTGCTCCTGGTTTTCCTATGCTTCCTGACCTGTGCCTCAACGACAGATGCTGTCAGCCTAAGTGGGATTTACGCTGTGCATACTCTAAAGCAGGAGTTTTGTGCGTGGGTACTGGACCTAGTACCAGGGAAGCATAGAGAAAGGTATGGATTCTGCATCAGCAAGTCCAGGAGTGGTTACCAGGAGAATGGCAGTCAAACTAGCAGAGACAGAAGTCCAACATGAGACTGTACAGCCAGCACAAGTTATGGAAAAAGAACAGGCAGTGACAGAAACTAAAAGCCTGACTGCCTTTTTCAAATGGAGGGCTATACAACAAAAAGAGACAGAGAAGCAGAGAGAACAACATTTAGAAGCACAGAGAAAAGTAGAAATGCAACAACGGGAGCGGCAGAGGAGAGAAGAGTTGCAGTGACAGCAGCAGCAGATGAGAGAAGAAACCAGGGTAGTAATTTTGGAACTGCATTACTTAAGGAGCTGTACAGACTACTAGGTATCACTGCCATAAGAATCTCCCTCCATCACCCTCAGACAGACGGGCTTGTTGAACGTTTTAACCAAACCCTAAAACGCATGTTAAAAAGGTTTGTAAAAGGGGAAGGGAAAGATTGGGACCAATACTTGCCTTACCTACTTTTTGCTTACAGAGAAGTGCCACAGGCATCAACAGGGTTTTCACCATTTGAAATGCTGTATGGTAGGCAGCCAAGAGGGCCACTGGATGTGATAAAAGAAATGTGGGAAGATAACCCCACTCAGAAACAATCTATAACTTCTTATATGTCTGCCCTGAGAAAGTAGCTAGCAAATTACGTTGAAATTACCCATGGTAATCAGGAAGGGGCCCCAAAACATCAGAAGGTATATTATTACCATGGGGTAAAAGAAAAAGCTTTTGAGCCAGGTGAAAAGGTTTTGCTACTGTTACCCACAACAGAAAACTGTTAATGAAGTGGCAAGGGCCTTATAGTGTGCTTATTTATTTTTTATTTAGTTCGTTTTTGTTAATCGGGTGAGGTGCACTAGCCAAAGTTGACTATTTTCAGGCACAACCCGGGAGAATACAAACATAAAATGAGATGAGATTATACAATACGTAGTATATAGTACAGGTACATAGTATATAGTACAGGTAGGTTAGAACACAGATTAAGTCAGACAGTACTCGAGATAATACATATAGTTATGCAGAGATGACAAAAGTGACATTAGTACATGCAAATAACAACTGAAACTGGGCTACGTGGCAGCTATAAAGACATTTTATAGCAAAGCTTGTTTAGAAGTGCAGCAGTGTCTTGGGCGAAATAGGGTGGTTAGCTGTGAGGCATTAAGTGGGATCAAAGCATGTGCAGGGGTCCCAGGATAGGTGGCGATATAGTTCTTTTTTGAAGATTGGGTGGGAGTTAGCCTGCCTCAGGGCAGGAGGAGGAGTTCCAGGTGGCCGGGGCAGTGCAGTGAAATGCTGCAGAGCTTTTTGAAGTAAGACACCTGGGTACAGTAAGTAGAAATTTGTTTGCAGAGCGTAGTCCATGGGCAGGTGTCTGTGGTACAAGTAGAGCTGCAAGAGAAGAGGGGGTTTGGTTACGGATTACAGAGTCTGTGAGGGTCCCTAGGGAGTTTAGTTGGTAGGCAGTTGGGGAGAGCCAGCTTAGGTCGCTATACAGCGTGCAGTGGTGCTTGAGGCGATGGGAAGAGGAGGCATACCGACATATGTTGTTATACGCGACATCCCATTTATGGAGAGCAGTCTTATGGGTATTAGCAAAAGTGGAGACATCATATGTCAACGCTGGAAGCAGAATACCCTCGGCAATAGCCAATTTGACGGATGGTGTTAGCAGGTGACAAGTCTTATAGGCAACTCCAAGTTTGGCATTTGTTGCTTTACAGGTTGACTGGATGTGCAGACTGAAATCAAGGGATTTATCAAGGAGGACTCCCAGGTATTTGAAGGATGTGACATAGTCGATGAGAGACCCCCCCAGAGTCATGGACTAGGAGGGATTCCTTACAGGCCCTGAGTTTGGGGGGAGTGCCAAATAGCATGACTTGGGTGTTTTTTGTGTTGAGGATGAGCTTATTAGCATTTAGCCATGTTTGCACATTTCTGAAATCTGAGGAGAGGTTTTCGTTAATGATGTTAACTTTGTTAGTGCTGGAGTAGAGGACAAGATCATCAGCGAATAGGATAGCTGAGCAGGAGAGTATGGCATAATCTATGTTGTTGATGTAGAGCGAGAAAAGAAGGGGTCTGAGGATGGAGCCCTGGGGTACTCTGATGTCAGTGCTGGTCACACCTGAGAGAGCGGAGTTGAATTTAACAAGTTGTAATCTGTTTGATAGGTAGTTGTTAAACCAGTCAACGACTGAGGATGAGAAGTTAAGTCTATGCAGGGTTGAGAGAAGCAGGGGATGATCAACAAGATTGAAAACTTTGGTAAGATCAATAAATACTGCTCCAGTGAGTAGGCCTTTGTCCATGTTGCAGAGTACATCGGTGGAGAATTTGAGAAGAGCGGTCAAGTTACTGTGTCCTTTTCTGAAACCATGCTGAGTGTCTGAGAGAAGGTTGTTCTTTGTGAGATAGTCAATGGTTTGGGTTGCAACAAGCTTCTCCAATAGCTTGCTTAGCACAGAGAGGATGGCTATGGGCCTGTAGTTGTTGATATCCTTTGGGTCTCCTTTTTTAAGGATAGGTGTAACTCGGGCATTCTTCCAGAGATCTGGTACAACGCCAAGAGGGAGAGACAGAGTGAAAATCTTGGCCATTGGTGAGGCAATCAATGGTGCCGCAAGCTTCAGGAGTCCTGGCTTGAGTGAATCTGAGCTGGGGCTAGTGTTGTCGGGCATGTTTTGCAATAGCCTTTGGACCTCAGATCTAGATATAGCTTTAAAGTGGAAAGGAGGGGTAGTAGTTAGTTTGCAGTGGTCAGCACCAGATGCAGATCGCTGGGGTGTGCAGTAAGGCTGAGATGCTGTGGGAGGTGGAGCGAAGGATGAGGTGTACTGAGACAGGTCCATGAATAATCTGTTAAAGGCATTCGCTATAGTGTTCGAGTCGTTGCAATGCACACCATTTAGGATCATATCCCCTGGGGTCAATGACTGGGCAGCCCCAAGAAATGTCTTCATGTGTGTCCAGAATTTTCTAGGGTCACTAGCAGAGTTTGTGAGCAGTTCCTTGCAGTAGATGCTCTTTGCTGTTCTGATTTGTTTTTTACAGACGCTTTGAGAGGCCCTGTAGGTATTGTAATCCTCTGGTAGTCTGGACACTTTATACTTCTTCCAGAGTTTGTCCCGTGTGCACAGGTTAGCCAGCAGGTCCTTGTGTAGTCATCTTGTTTGTTTACCCCGACCCTTCTGGTGACCTTCGGGCATGTTTATCCTGAAGTGCTGTGAAATTATCAGTGAAGATATCAAGGGCTATTTGAACATCATGGGAGTGATAGATGTCAGACCAGTTGATACAGGATGCATCATAGAGGAAAGCTTCCATGGCTAGTTTGGCAAAGTTGGTAATTGTAACGCAGCGTGGAGGGGGTGGGGGAGCAGTCTCCGGGCTCCATACGCAGAAAGTGGGGGAGTGGTCTGTGATAGCATCTGCCAAGATGCCTGCAGTTTGCACATGGTCAAGGCGATTAGGTAGTTAGAGAAGGGGTGGTTCTAGTGGGTTCAGTTAAGATCTGGTGCAGGTTATAGCTCTGCGTTAATGTCAGCAGTGTGCTGTGAGTTGGTCCCAACCAGTCACCTAAGATTATGACCTTGTTTTGCTTGGCATTTGTGATGGTTTGATTAAGTAAATCCTGAAGACCTGTGATACCTCCAGTGGGCGGGTTGTAGGCGCAGATAATGTGGAGGTTTTTTGTGCCAAGGGCAATGGTTGTGTGTAGAGAGAGACTCACGGACTGAGGGGGAGCCTGTGGGTGGGCAGACCGTAACATCAAGATGGTTTTTATAGAGGAGAGCGATCCCCCCTCCACGTTTTGGGGAAGGCCTATCTCTCCATATCAACGAGTAATTGGGCACGGAACATAAGGAGTCTGGAATGTGAGGTTGAGCCATGTTTCAGATGGGCAGAGTAGGTCAGGATTGTAAATTTTTGACCATGCCTCGAGATCATCAAAGTGCCTGGTAATGTTCCTAATATTCATATGGGCAATGAGAAGTCCTTTTCCTGAGACAGCCGATAGGTCAGTGGGAGAGTACTGGACAGAGGGACCAGGGTTAAGTTCTACGTCCCCTGACAATAGGATGATGAGGAATAGGAGAAACCACCATTTAATAGTGTGGAATGGGAGATGAACCAGTTGTGTCATTTTGTATTTTCTGAGAATATGAAACAAGTTGTAGGTAGATCCCTTCAAAAGGATAAGGTTGGTGTAGGCATGCACATGTTGTGTTTCGGCAGTTTGGTTGGAGAAAGTAAAGTCGTTGTGTGAGATATTCTCTCCATGGTGGTTGTTGATTGGAACAGAGGTAGATACCCCATGTAAGCATAATAGCAGTATCAGAAGCAGGATTCGTCCTCCCAATCTAGGGGTTGCCAGTTTTGGCAGGAGACTGCAAATGTTTACTGTAGCAAGGGTGAGTGTTCCGGAGTGACTCATGGTGAACTACTGGGGACCAGAAAACTGTTGTCACTGTAGATCAAAGACCCAAAATGTGTTAAATTCCTGAAGGTGATGAACATTGGCCTAGGGCGTATGCAGAATTAAAAAATCCTTTGTTAGAATCTTCCCTTTTTTCTCCAAAACAGTTGAGAATAGACCTCAAAGACAAGCACACATCCTTTAAGAACAAGTCAGACTGAAATAAGGGATACGTAACAGGGACCTGTGCAATACATGATTTATTTTCACAAGAGCGGTTTGACCTTGGGTAATCTCACGAGTGGCGTAAGCCACGAGTGCTGTGCCCAAGATCAAACAGCTTGAGTGAAAATAAATCACAATGTATTCCACAAGGTCCCTGTTATGTATTTCATTTATGCAATAGGGATTATTTGGGATTGTGTAAGGAGTTTTGTTTTAAATTGTTTATTTAATTTTTCATGTTAACATACATGGACTTTTTGTGGTTTTCCCAGGGTAGCTCGGCTTAGCATGGTGGTTGCTAAGCAGTTGCCATGGATGCTCCAACTTTACATTATGGACAGTACATAATGAAAAGTTTGATGCACAATTCTTTTGTTTTCTACATTTTTGGGGGGGATTTGTTCATTAGAAAAAGTGAATAAAAACTGAATTTTCTGCCATTTTTTGCTGATTATAAAAAAATCTGAAAGGCATCTATATATGAAACACCTCTCATTCTGTAGATAATTTTATGCTGAACTACTTACCTCCTCAACATTCAACGCTATCAGTTTTCGTTTTAAAGTTATTTGTATTCATTTATCGAAAAAGTGCAAAAAAAACCCCTTAACTTTCTGCTGTTTTTTGCTAATTCTACAAAAACTAAAAGGTTTCTATAAATGAAACATCACTCATTTTGTAGATATTTTTGTGCTGGACAACTTTTGTGCTCACAGTACCATGCTATCTTTTTTTGTTTTAAAGTTATTTGCATTTGAATATGATTAGTACTGCTACTGAGGCTGAACATTCTAAATTGGCTGATGACATAGCAACTGTGTATATAAATGAGTGATGACATAGTAACCATGTACATAAATGAATGATGACATACTTACTATGCATGTAAATGGTTTTATTTACACAGTAGCTAAAATACACATTTATGGCATGCATTAATTGTTCACACCTGTTGCATAAATGTGGATTCAATGCAGCACTCCACAACCCAGAGCTTGTATAAAAGATTTACGGACCTTACTTTTGCTTTTGATGTCTTCCAAAAAAGTTGATTTATGATGAGAATGCCAATACCTGGTGGTGATGTTTTGCAGTTTCTTAGTCCAAGAAATGTTCATAGATGTTATATCCAAGAAAGGTCCAGTTCCCCCAAGCAGAAACACATGAAAAATTAAACTATTGACAGAGACAAACACAAACAGCCAGCCATACTGAGATGACCCTGAGGAAGTTAACTTCAAAAACGTACTGGCACTGTTAACTATGAGATTGAGATCCCTGACAGGAAAAATCCTGCTAAGATATACCACACTAACCTCCTCAAGAAATGGGTTGAAAAAACACCAAAAGCTGCTTTGCTAGTTTTACCAGAAACTGATAAAGAAGATACTGATGAAGCTTATGATAGACTGGAACAAACTGTAACTGCTGATGCTGTAAAGATGAATGTTTCCTTAACCTCAGAACAAACTGCAGAAATTCATAATGTGCTAAAGACATTTAACTGTACTTTTACCACAGTACCAGACTGAGCAAAAGGGATCGAGCATGTGATAATGCCAAGGAATGCTTGCCCTATTAGGCAAAAGACATACAGATTACCAGAGCAGTTAAGAGCTGACGTGGTTAAGGAAATACAAAAAATGAAAGAATTGGGTATCATAGAGGAGTCGAGAAGTGTTTGGTCATCTCCAATGGTAATTGTAAATAAAAAAAGAGGAGGAGAATCTGCCTTGATTTTAGGAAACTTAATCAAGTGACAGAATCTGACCATTAGTGAGTCTCTGAGCACAGGAGAGGTCCCAGAAGACTGGAGAAAGGCTCATGTGATCCCACTCCACAAGAGTGGTAGCAGGGAGGAGGCGGGGAACTACAGACCGGTCAGTCTTACCTCAGTAGTGGGCAAGATTATGGAGGCACTCCTTAAGGAAAGGATAGTGCAACACCTGGAATCCATAGGGGCACAGGATCCAAGACAGCATGGGTTTACAAAAGGAAGGTCCTGTCAAACTAATCTCATAGATTTCTTTGACTGGGTAACCAGAGTGGTGGACCAAGGGGGAGCAGTTGATGTCGCCTACCTTGACTTCAGCAAAGCTTTTGACACTGTTCCACATAGAAGATTGATAAATAAGCTAGGTAGGCTCGGGGTGGGTCAGAAGTTGGTCAACTGGGTGGCAAACTGGTTGACTGGCAGAAAACAGAGAGTGGTGGTAAATGGTATACAGTCAGAAGAGATGCAAGTCACAAGTGGGTACCTCAGGGATCAGTCCTGGGCCAGTCCTATTCAACATCTTCATTAGTGACCTCGCAGATGGACTAGAGGGTAAGGCTTGTCTGTTTGCAGATGACACCAAGATCTGCACAGATAGATGATCCAGATGGGGTGGGCAGAATGAGAAGAGATCTGATAAACTAGCAGAATGGTCAGAAGAGTGGCAACTGGGATTTAATGCAAAGAAGTGCAAAATCATGCACATAGGGAAGAGAAACCCTGAAGCCACTTATAGGCTGGGAGGAGTTGCTAGCAGTCACAAAGGAAGAAAGAGACTTGGGCATCATCATCACTGATGACCTAAAATCATCCAAGCAGACCCCTAAAGCAGTAGGTAAGGCTAGGGGTGTTAGGTGTATTAGTAGGGGTATCACAAGTCGTAAGAGGGAGGTAATAATCCCTCTGTACAAGACATTGGTTAGGCCCCATCTGGAGTACTGCGTGCAGTATTGGAGGCCACACCTTCACAAGGACATTAACCAAATTGAGGCAGTCCAGAGAAGGGCAACCAAAATGGTGCAGGGACTGCATCAGAAGACATATGATGACAGATTAACGGAGCTCAATATGTATACCCTTGAGCAAAGGAGGGAGAGAGGTGATATGATCGAGACATTTAAACACCTTAAGGGCATAAACAAGGTGAAAGAGTCTAACATGTTTAAATATAAGAAAAATAGCAGGACAAGAGGACACAGCATGAGATTAGAGGGAGGCCGATTAAGGGGGAATGTGAGGAAATTCTTTTTCACAGAAAGGGTGGTGGATGCATGGAATGGCTTACCACAAGAAGTGGTGGCTATGAATACAGTGCAGGGCTTCAAACAGGCATGGGATAGGCATAAGGGAGCAATACAAATGACTATGAATAGATAGGTCACTGACAGAGCAAAGGCCGATGGCACATTTATAAGGTAGAAAAAGAAATGGGCAGACTGGATGGGCCTTGCGGTCCTTATCTGCCGTCAACTTCTATGTTTCTATGTTTCTATGTTTCTATTATCCTATTCCCAGAATAGATGATCTGGTGGACAGACTGGGGAGTGCAAAGTATATCAGTATCTCACAAAGGGTTACTGGCAAATCCCTTTAGCTAAAGAATCCAGAGACAAAACCGCATTTGCCACTCCTGTTGGATTCTATCAGTTCACCACCATGCCATTTGGATTACATGTTGCACCTGCTACATTTCAGCAGTACATGGATGTAATTTTAGCACTCCACACTGGTTATTGTGCTGCGTACCTGGATGATTTTGTGGTGTACAGTCCAGACTGGAAAAGCCACCTGGAACACCTACCAGCACTTGTCCAAACTATCAAAAATGCAGGTCTGACTATTAATCCTACTAAATGTGTATTAGGCATGCAGGAAACCAGATATTTGGGCTATGTGTTGGGAAATGGAGAAGTTAAGTCAGAAATTTCTAAAACAGAGTGGTGAGGGCGGCTAAGGCAAGGAAGGAGCAGAACCTGGCCAGGGAAATTAGGAGAGGGAAAAAGGGGTTCTTTAGATACATTGGGGAAAGACGAAGGGTGAAGGGGCAGATTAGCAGGATTAAATCAGGGGAGAGATGGGCACAAGACCCAGGGGAGCAGGCTGAGGTACTAAACGAGTACTTCACCCTCAGTTTTCACCAGGAAAATGGGGATGCTGCATCATACATGGAGGAGACGGAGATAATGAGGAGGGGGACCCTACCGATCGGCAGGTCTGGGAGAGGGGGGCATCACTGACAGGTGGGGGAGGGCTAAGCAGGAGAAGAGGTACCAGAGTGGAAATCACAGCAGAGAGTGAGGAAGCCCTCAGCTCCCTTAAGACGGAGAAAGCACCGGGGCTGGATAAATTACATCCTAGAGTGCTGAAGGAACTTGCAGATGTCCTGGCGAAACCCCCTGGCAGAGCTTTTCACCATCTCTCTGAGGACAGGGTGGGTGCCCCAAGACTGGAAGGTGGCGCATGTAGTGCCTATCCACAAGGGGGGATCAAGGGAGCTGGCAGGGAACTACAGGCCTGTCAGCCTGACATCGGTGGTGGGCAAGGTGATGGAGGGCATTGTCAAGGAGAGGCTAGGGGACCTGGATAAGTCAGGATGCCTGGACGATAGACAGCATGGATTCATCCCAGGGAAATCGTGTCAGACAAACCTGGTGGAGTTCTATGACTGGGTGACAAGTGCCTTGGACCTGGGTAGACCAGTGGATGTCCTCTTTCTAGACTTTAGCAAGGCATTTGACTCTGTTCCTCACGTGGGCCTGTTGGATAAGCTAGGAGAAATGGGGGTGGGAAACCAGATGATCAGATGGATAGGCAATTGGCTCCAGGACCGGACCCAGAGGGTCGTAGTTGGTGGGATAGTCTCATCCCCAAGGAGGGTCATTAGTGGGGTCCCACAGGATCAGTCCTTGGGCCCCTTCTGTTCAACGCTCACGATCTGACAATAAGGACAGGAATCAGGAGTGAGATGAGTCTCTTTGCAGATGACTCGAAACTGGGGGCGGTGGTGGATGGGGGAGGAGGAGGGTGGCCCTGCAGGGGGACCTGGAGGCTCTGGAAAGATGGTCTAGAAAGTGGAAGCTGAGGTTCAATGTAGGGAAATGCAAGGTACTCCACCTGGGGGCCAGAAACCCAGACCAAGTGTACACCCTGGGGGGGGAAATACTACAAGTCTCAATGGCTGAGAGGGACCTGGGGGTGGTGGTGGATGTCAAGATGAACAACTCTGAGACTTGTAGGAGGGCAGCAGCCAAGGCCAACAGGATGCTGGGATGCATCACTAGGAGGATCACCTCCAGAAGGAGGGAAGTGATACTCCCTCTGTATAACTGCTTGGTGAGGCCGCACCTGGAGTACTGCGTGCAGTTTTGGAGGCCACACTTAAAGAGGGACATTAACCTCCTGGAGAGGGTCCAGGAGGAGGCAACCAAAATGATTTGGGGCTTGGGGACAGGACCTATGAGGAGAGGCTCAAAGAGCTAAATATGTACACATTGGAAGAGAGAAGGGACTGGGGGACATGATAGAGGTCTTCAGGTACATGAAGAGGGTAAATTGGGGAGGAACAGTCCGGTGCTTCAAGGAAGGAGGAAGGGGCCACTAGAGGCATGGGTGGAAGCTGAGGGGGAAGATTCAGGGAGAAAGGAGGAGTAGGAGTATTTCACTGAGAGGGTGGTGGAGCCATGGAATGCACTACCTAGGGGGCTGGTGGAGGCAGAGACAGTGGAGGGGTTCAAGAAGGGTGGGACAGGTACAGGGAAGGGTTCAGGAAGCAAAATCCAATGCAGCAAGAATATCCGGAACTGGGAAGGGAGAAGCCAGAGAAAGCGAGGGGGACAGCAAGGTCAGCACCCAGGGTGGGGGCTGACCAAATGAGCAGACACGAAAGACCGTTAGGCCTATTCTGCTGGCATTTTAGTATGTTAGTATGTTAGAAGCTGTAGCTAACAGCCCTGTCCCTAAAACAAACAAACATGTCAGGTAATTTTTAGGGCTGGCTGGTTATTATTGGAGATTTGTTCCCTTACTTGGCTGAGCTAGCTACTCCCCTCAAGAAAAAACAGTACCCAAATAATGTGAAATGGACCCCAGAGTGTGATGAAGCTTTTCAAGCTATTAAGGCTGCATTATGTTCAGCCCCTGTTTTAAGAAGCCCAGACTCTGAGAAAACATTTTTGTTACGAACAGATGCATCAGATGTAGGCCTAGGTGCAGTCCTGAGTCAAAATATAGATGGGACAGAACATCCTATTCTGTACATAAGTAGGAAGTTGCATGACAGACAGAAAAGTTACTCTGCCATTGAAAAGGAATGTTTAGCAGCGAAGTGGGCCATGGAGTCCCTTAAGTTTTATTTCCTAGGAACTGACTTTGTACTTATAACAGATCACAATCCTCTCTGTTGGCTTAACCACATGAAAGATAAAAATTCCACAATCACAAGGTGGTACCTGGCACTACAGCCATTTAAATTCAAGGTGATACACAAATCTGGTAAAGAGAATAGCAATGCTGATTTTCTGTCAAGATATATGTCAGGAATTGAGGGTTCTGAAGGTTGAAAACAAATGTATGAGTTTAAACTTTACTGTTTGCTGTTCTGTTATAGAAAAAAGGATACTGCATATGTGCTTAATTTCTGAAAGTTAGAAGCTAAAGTTTGTAGAGAATTCATAGAAAGTTTTGGAGACCTGTTTGATAAAAACAGGTTCCCTCTTGGTGGGGGGGGGGTGTATGTGACAGGGTTGAATAGGACCCTATCCCAGTTGTTATGGAGAGTTTGAATGCAGGGATCTATCCTGTTCTTTCCTTTCTTGTCTGTCTGGTTGCGCAACCAAATTTTCCCATGAGACCTAGGATTTGATCACCCTGACATTCTCACAATTATTTGCCTCTCACTATCTCTCAATCTTCCCTTGCTGTTTCTGTCTTTTCCTCCCTTGCATATCTGTTGGTATAAAAATATATGCAAATCATTATGTGGAAATGTAACTGATATCGGGATCCCTTTGTTTAGAAATGATATAGTGTTACTATTGAAACGTATATAATTATAGTTTAAGATGATTGCAAAAAGCTATTGGGAACTCAAGGGGTTAACCTGAAATGCAATTTTTAAGCCTTTTGCAGAAGCTGTGGAGAAGGGGCCTCAGTTCTGGGACATTGTGTTCCTGCCTGCACCTGCCTGAAACATACAAGAACATTTTAGAAAAAAACAGAATGCTTATTAAGAAGGGGGTTGCAAGGACTTATCAAAACAAAATTGCAATTTCTTGCAAGATACAGAGATGGAATGAAAACTCCATTGGATCTTCTCTATTTATTCTGCCTTTGTAAACAGTTATACAGAACCAGTTTATTTATGTTACTGCTACTACAAATAAATACTTCATGCGAATTCTACAACTGCTCCTGGTTTTCCTAGGCTTCCTGACCTCTGCCTCGACAACAGCCCTAAATAAATGGTAATATTATTTAATAATATGTGATGGACATGGGGAAAACTGATCTCTTTACATTTCTGCCCTCAAACGATCATCTCCAGTTACAAAATGGAGATAGACTGGAGGGGCATAAATCAAAAATTTCTGAAGGTCTGAAACTGGCATAAAGCAGCACTGTAGATCAGTACCCACGGCACTCCCTTGCAAGCTGCGTACAGAGGAAATGAGCAGCTAAGCCATCTAGAACCCTCTTTCTCTCTGCCATTAGGCAATAGTCATTCCCCCCCCCCAAACAGGAATTATAGGAATAAGAGAAAGTAACCCAGATGAATGAAAATAGTTGTGTACGCACCACCTCTGTATCAGTGGACTCCTGCACCTTCTCTGCATATGAAACATACAGTGTGTTGTCGAGGCATAGGTCAGGAAGCATACGAAAACCAGGAGCAGTTTCAAAATTCGCAAACAGCATTTTATTATTAACAGCAAAATAAAAAATAAAAATTATTCAGTATAACTATTTACAATAGCAGTACAAACATAGAAAACATAATCCTTCTGCATTTTTTCTTCTCAGTTTCAAATCTCAGTCTCTGCTTCTCTCTTGCACAAGCACTGCTGCTCTTTTTATAAGTCTGTGCCTGGGAAACTCATTAAGAAAATAGCATGCTTCTCACACAATGTTCTTCTAAGTTTCCAATGTTCTTGCAGGTGCAGCAAAAAGAACATAATGACCCAGAACTGGTCTCTTGTCTACAGCATCTCAGAGAGTTTGCAAACCAGATTCTCAGGTTAACCCCTTGAGTTCCAAATAGTTTTTTTGCAAGCATTTCAACAGTATAACTATACAGTTTTAAACAAAGAGATTCCAATATCAGTAACATTTCCACATAAAGATTTACATATATTTTTATACCCTCAGATATGCGGGGGGGGGGGGAGAGAAAAGACAGGACAGCAAGGAAAGGCAGAGAGATAGCATGAGGTGGAGAACTGAGAAACCATCAGAGTGATCAGTTCCTAGGTCTCACATGAAAATTTGGTTGCGCAACCACACACACAAGAGACAGAAAAGGAGAGGCCAGAACAGATCCTTGCATCTAAACTCTTTCTGCATTATAAATGGAGCAGGGCCTTATTCAACCCTGTCGCACAGCGTAGAACACTGCACCGCATTCAAGATACTGCCCATGTTAATCAGATGTGAGAAAAATATGAACCTCTAAGTGCAACAATGTAAAATAGCACATGCAGCAAGTCTCTTTTGCAAAGCATAAAAAATGTCTGTTAACTAGTTTTCCTTCACCCACTGCCTTGTGCTCCTTCATCCAAGACTCCTTCCTTCATTGCCTGATCTTTAGTTGAAAAATTGGCTCTGATCTTATCCAAATGGAGCCCAGCATCCTTCAGGTCATTAAATACGGTTTACATAGAACAGGAAACCCTCAGCTTCGCTGGGAGCTGGAGTGAGCGAGCAACCCCAAGATCTCTGAGCCTAGGCCGAACCGCATCAAAAACTCACCGTTGCTGTCTAGTAGCGTAACTTAGACCTGGGAAGCAGAAAGACTGGGCCCCATCTGTGAGAGTTAGCTGTCCCTTTTTCCTCGTTGCATCCAGAATCACATATCGGATTTGTGGACCAGTAGTGACTGCCATTAATGTTCGTGGCAAATCCACATTGCTAGACTGATGCTGAGGGGTTACTCTATAAACTTGGTAGTGCTTGTTCTGCAACTGTAGTCCAAGATGTTAAAGTTTGGCCACAAACACCAATGCATCTACCCCCCCATCTCCTCTGGACTCCCCAGTAATCCCTTATTGCAGCCCCTCATACTGTTCTCAACATGCTCCAAATGGAGGCAAAGGGGTTCATTCTCCTGCACCAGTGCTGATACTATGACAGAGTTTTTCTGGAATGGGTTTACTGTAGTTTTTTTATCACCTGCTACAACATCGAGTTGGGTCTCTGCCACTGTGATTCTACTGTTGCAAATGTCCAATTTGTTATTTATTTCTTTCAGCGATATGTCCAATTCTTCAACTGTGTGAAGTACAGCACCTGGGGACATCTTCAAATTTTCTCCTCAGAGGGGCCAGTGCCATGTTATGCAGTGTGTTGCTTAGGGGCTTTTCGTTTCTGGGACTCTTTATGTTTAACCATGGTGACGTCTTATAAAAGCAGAAGAAAACCACACCACTCGTTGTGCCAAAACCAGTGCATGGAAGGAAGGTAAAAGTTTTGCTTAATGATAGTTTCTAACTTGAAGATCAGGTCATTTACAGGGAGCTCAATCTACACACAACCTCCTCTGTCGACTGCCAAGCCACGCTACTGATCAACCCGTTCTAAACTAAAAGAATATGATCTCCATACTATTTGGCACCAAAACTGGCAAGCTGAATCCACTCCTCATCAGGTGACTACCTTGACACTGTAAACTTCTAGAAACATCTTGGCATACTGCGGGATCAACATCAGGATTGCTCTGTTGATAGTAACATTCTGGTTTCCAGGTGTTTTGCTAAACTAGGTGCTTTGTACAGGGTGAATGGTTACTTCCCACTCAGCATCAGAAACAACACAGTTGAATGTATGATTTTTCCTTCACTGGATTATGGTGTTGTGGATTTCTCTGCTGCCTCTTAATCTAGCGTGTCCCAACTCACTACCTTATTAAATGCCCCTTGCAGGTGCGCCCTGGCCTACTCCACTCACCACCAGTTACTGTGCTATATACATCAAACTAGGGCGGGCTCCTCCCGAGTCGAGGTGTGCTCTTCACACCTCTCTCCTGGGAATTAAATTCTGGGCAGGAAAACTCCCAGGGTACCTAAATGGGATCTTGACCCCACTGTTTTTAGTGCCTCCTATTCCATTAGATCAAACACAATGCAGGCCAAGCCTCCATTCGTTACAGACTTATCCACTTGTGGAATGGTCTGTCCATTACCATGTCTACTTGTCTTAGCTTTTGGTCTGCCAGGGTCCAGCTCAATGAGTATTATTGGGGCTCTCAGTCCTGCCACAACCGCCCTCTCCCACCCGAGACATGAATGTGCTATTCGCTGTTAATACTGAACTCTGACTACTCAGGTTTTCTTTTTTTAATTTAACTGTTTGGTCCCTGTCGCCTCCTCCCACCAACTTGGCGGCAGGGACACATAAATATTTTGAAGGTTTCACCTGCCCCCGAGGCCCCAGCACGCTTGGCTGTGCGGCGTGTGGAGGCACGCATGCACCCTGTGGTGCCAGCTCAGCCCTTCCACCTCCGTAGCATTTTTCAACCCCTTCTCTGCCTATGTCAACCACTGGACCTCCACCAGGTGGGAGTGGAACTACCGGTGGTGCCAACCACCTTCACCACCCTTGGGAGAGGAGAGCTGCCCATCGACATACTCGATCCTGCTCCGCCCTCCACCCCACGCTGCCCCCCCCGGATGACCCAAGGTCGTTCCCGAACCCAGGTCACTGGCGTGGCGCAATGTGTGGCATCCAGCGCCTCAACCCTCTACGCCACCAGGCCGGCCAACTCTGTTTTTCTAAGCTATGTCATGCTGATTACTCTTGCTGTTGAATCTGTTTATGGATTTTGTATTCCTATTCCACACTATTTTAAGACTTGTTCAAGGGTTTTCTGTGTTCCCGTCCCAGAGAAACATCTAGAGGCCTTCTGTTCAGTGCCAGGAAGACTGATAGCACATCACATTTCAAGTGACACAGCAACACAAGTGAAAAAACAAGCATCTGTCAATGTCAAAAGGTTTGTCTGCAGTGTACTAGAGCTTTAAGGCGCGCATATCATGTTCATTGCACAAAAGTCCCCCAAATGCCACAAAAGACCCTTACTTCCTCCGAGGTCATCTGCTGCCCAAATTAAAATGTTAGGATCCCTGAATTTATGAAGGGAAGGGATCGTATTCAAGCTCCATGGAGCTGACAGCCCACTCCGTTCCGCTTCCCGGTTATGAGACACGCTCCCGTGCTTGCACGGTTTGTGAGGTTATAGTCTGGAGAGTGCAGGGGCATGCTCCATAGGCTATAATGGGGACTTTTCTTGTTTCACTTATTTTACATCTTAGATGGACGAGTTCAAAATAATTAAAGCCACTGCTCAACTAACAAGGGCTTTATTAGTTAAGCAGTGACTGACTGTTTTCACGCGCGCATACACACACACACACAGGCCAGTTTGGCATTACCATGGACTAGGTCCCTGAGACAAGCTCTGCCAGAGCAGTGGGCTGCAATGCTTGCAAAGGCAAAAAAGTCAGTTCTCAGCCCACCTACCTTAACCTGACAGGACCAAAGGCCTATTTATTTATTGAGGGAAAGTCGGGCTGTTCATGTCCTTAGAATTTCTGCACGCCTATAAGCAGGGCCCCTAGGGTTGCAGTCTTTGGATGAGGGGAAACCAGATGCTAAACCACACATTAAACTCTGCCTCTGGCTCCACTCCTTTTTATGGCTGATGAGCATGTAGCTCCTCCTCCAAAGCCATTTGTGATGTTAGAGAAAACTTTAAAAGTGAGAGGAAATCAGCCAGCTCAGAGGCGCTGAAGGCTGAGGTGCTGGACACCTTACCTCGCGCTATGCTGGTGACCCGGGTTCGGGAACAACCTCGGGTAGGTGGGGTTTGCCGGCAGGGGAGTGGCGGCGGGAGCAGGATCAAGTATTGGTTCTCCCTCCGGGTGGGTGGGTCGCCTGCCCGTAGTCCTGCCACCACCCCGGATGGTAGCAGGCGCAGGTAATAACCTAGGTCGGGTGGGGCGCTTCCATAGGGTGCGACGTGCGCACGCCTCCACACGCTTGCATCATGTCGGGAACACGTGGGATCAGGGACTGGGGAGAAAACGAAAAAAAGTGGCAGGCAATCATTTTTATACTGCTACTGTTTGTTTGCTTAATTAATTTCTTTATTGACTTTTATTCTTTGGTAACCAGATAAGGCCCGTTAGCACAAGGCCTATTTACAGGGGTGACCCAGGAGCACAGGCAGGTTAAATATCTTGCTCACGGTCATGCAGTATGCAGGCAGAGATTGTGGGACTCAAACCCAGGTCTGCCGGATATACCAAGCTCGTTCACAGCTTGTTTCTCTAACCTCTGTTAAACACCCTCCCATCTTCTTTCCCATGCCATTCACTGCAAATAAGGGTAGGGTTACAGGCAGACTAGAACTAGATGGGCCTAACGGTCCTTATTTGCAGTCAGTTTATATGTTTCTATTCTATTAAGCTTTGACCAGTTTAAATTTTCAATGTCTGTGGTACCCTCAGTTCTGCATTGTGTTCCCTTTAACTCAGCAGGTACTGCTGTTTCTCTTCATATTTCTAAGACATTCCACAAGTTCAGGCATACCATTCTAGACTATTCATCTGAATGGCCTGTAATGGTGAAATTAATATCATGGAATGTTCTGGTAGTATGAAAAATGAGAGCATTAGGTGCTGAGGACTCGGGCGAGAGGGAATCAATGTAGTGATAAAGGCAATGAAAAGTAGATAATTCATTTCATAAAAATGGGACTAAAACACATCAGAATATAGAAGAAACAAAAAGGAACAAAGGAGAGCATATAAAGGTATAAAAACTGTTTCATATCACAGCAGTAAAAGACCATACTTAAAATTTAGAGTGGAAAAGATTTATGTTGATTTACTGCTAATGGTCTGAATGGGCATACTTTACACCTCCCAGACTGACTGGTTTTACAAACAAAGGTCTGTGACATCAGAACATTTCTGTAACCTGGGCATGCAGCCAAAAGAGCGAATGACTTCATAACATCAATTTTAAGAGTATGTAAGCACTCGAAATAGCTCAAAACCTGGACTAAATTAAAATATAAACGGATGACTGGATAAGGGCCCTAAAAAGCGGATTATCCGGTCTAAAATCAGACAGATGGCAACCCTAGTTCTCAGCAGACTTTCCATCCTGATTTCTTCAGCAGGGCTCCAATGCTTCTGCAACAGCATGTCAGTTGTGTGACATGACTTATTCATTTATGTGGCAGAATGCAACCCTGCCATTGGCCAAAATATGATGTGATGTCATCAAAGACATCCTTGCTGAGCATGGGGGAGGTGATCCAGGATAAACAAGGAGAGGAAGGGAGGGCAGGTACATTGGAAAAACTGTATACTTGAACATACTTCTCAACTGTCCCTCATTTTCTGGAAAATCCTTGATTTTGACTCGGACATTTCCTCTGTTCCTCCTAAAATTTATTTATTTATTTGTGTCTTTGACAACCGGGTAGGTGCACTGATCCAAAGGACCGTTTTCAGACACAACCCGTGCCACAGAGTGGCAACAACACAGAAACAACAGTACATACAGGGCACAGTAAAACATACCCCAACATAAGGTAATGAGGAGAAAAAAAAAAAGAAATGGGACTTGGCAAGGTTGGAGGAATGGTCGGAAGTATGGCAGCTGTGATTCAATGCAAAGAAGTGCAAAATAATGCACCTGGGAAACAAAAACCCAGGGGAAGATTACACAATGGGGGGGAGGCAGTAACAACAACAAAAAAAGAAAGGGACCTGGGGGTAATCATACCAGATGACCTTAAGGTTAACAAACAATGTGAGAAGGCAGTAGGGAGGGCTGGGAGTATACTGGGATGCATAGGGAGAGGCATCACCAGCAGAAAACAGGAAGTTGTTATCCTTTTGTACAGACAGTTGGTGAGACCCCATCTGGAGTACTGCGTCCAGTTCTGGAGACCCCATCTCCGAAAGGACACAGACAGTCCAGAGGAGGACAACTAAAATGGTGCAGGGTCTGCAAGAGAAGCCATACGAGGAGAGACTAAAGGAGCTTTTTTAGTTTTTTTTGTTGACCGGGTAAGTGCACTAGACAAATCCTGCCTATTTTCAGGCACTAATCGGGGGAAGGGGATACAGATGAATGCCAACTGACCTTGAACCAGATTAAGCTGTTGGTGGTATTTTTAGTGAATGAGGGAAATTTGGCCAGGACACGGGGGAAATTCCCGTACTCTTTTCGATAAGTGCCATGGGATCTTTAACATTCACCTGAACTACCACCAGTCCAGGCAGATGGGACCTCGGTTTAACGTCTCATCCGAAAGCTTAATATGTATACCCTTAAGGAAACGAAGGAGAGGGGGACATGATAGAAACTTTTAAGTACCTCAGTGGAATCAACAAAGTCCAAGAGGGTAGCATCTTTCAGAAAAAGAGATGTGCAAGAACAAGGGGACACAGTTTAAAAATGGGGGGTTCAGGAACAATGTGAAGAAGTATTTTTTCACAGAGAGGGTAGCGGATGCATGGAACAGCCTTCCTGAGGAGGTTGTGGGGTCTAAAGCTGTGAGAGAATTCAAGAATGCATGGGACAGACATAAGGGCAATTATTGTGGGGGATAGGAAGAAATAGGCTGTTGGTTAACTAGGATCTGCGGCTTATCCTGTAGGTAGGGAAAATGGGCAGACTAGGTGGGCCAAGCGGTCCTTATCTGCCGTCAAAGTCTATGTTTCTTTGTTTCTGTGTTTACACCAGATAAACTGGATTATGCAATAACAATAGAGGTAGGCTAAGGACAATGTGACAAAACAAAAATAGTGCAATTTACATTCAATAACAGCATATGATATCATGATCCATTTCCATACATGCGCCAACAACCACAGCTGTGCAGGTTCAGACAATCAACATTTTCATTGTCCCGTAGGGATCAAGGGAGGCTCAAAGAGGATTAGAGGCAGGTTTGTGGGTTTTAATGGTGTGTGTTGGGGTGTGGGGGGGGGTAGGACCAAAGAAGACAAAGGTGAGAAAGGAGGGGCAAGAAGGGTAGAAGCAAGCAATAAGTGATGCCTACACATTAATAGAGCATGGGCGATATGTAGGCCCTAGAGTTATTGTTAGGTGCAGTGACAGTTAGCAGTAGTCAGGAGCCAGGCTTTCAGATTCTGTTTAAAAGCCAGGTGGGTGGGGGACAAGCGGATGGACGTGGAAGCTTGTTCCATACGGAGGGTGCTGAGATGGAGAAAGCTCGAATCCCCATGGCAGTGGAGATGTGGGGTACTGAGGATGTCCTAAGAGTTCTTGAGATGACTCTATCTGTCAGGAAGGATATGTAGGGGGACAGGTGTTGGTTTCAAAGCGAGATGTCCACCAGGCAGCCCACTACATAATTAAAGCATTCTTGTAGAGATAGCCACCCTAGGGACTGATAGAGTGTGCAGTGATGGATAAGGTTGGGGTTTTGAAGGACAAATCGACTGAGTTATATGTTGTGTTTAGCCGTGAGTGTAAAGCAGAGGATACGACAGAGTAGACAGAGGATCAGTAATCAAGGAGGGGCAGTAGGTTACCACATGTGATGGCAAGGTGCGCTTCGACAGACAGAAGATGTCTGAGTTGGTATGCAGCGCCTAACTTCTGGTGAATTCTCCGCACAGTGTTGTTGATATGTTCAGAGAAAGAAAGAAAGAGAGGGATCAAGCGTAACATGTAAGTATTTGAAGGATAGGATATTTTCAAGGGGAGGCCTGTTGGGGTGAGTACAAGGAGGGAGGAGCTGGTTTTCGTGGCTTTGACGAGGAAAGGTTTAGAGCCAAAGAGCATAGACTTAAGTCTTTTTTTCATTGGCTAGATGCTTGTTGGAGAGGAACCACTGATGGGCAGAGTCGTAGTTTCGTGTGAGGGTGGAGGAGAGGGAATCAATTGATTTGTCACTAGGGTAGAGGACTAGATCGATCGTCAGCATAAAGAAGAGCACTGCAACTGAGGATATCTCTGGGAGTGCATTAACGAACATGGAAAAAAAGCAGTGGTCCGAGTATGGAACCCTAGGGGACTCCAGTGTGTACAGAAAGGGCAGCAGAGGAGGCTTTACCAGTAACAGATTGAGACCTGTTAGAGAGATAACTGTGGATCCAAGCAGCAGTTCCAGGGGAGCAGCCAAAAAGAAGCAGGGTGGAGTGGAGGAGGAGGTGGTGGTCAACATGGTCAAACACCTTTGACAGATCTATGAAGACAGCACCTGTGGCTTTACCCTGGTCCATGTTTCTCAGAACATGATCAGAAAAAAAGGGCCAAAGCAGAGTAGGTACTGTGGTGCTTGTGAAAACCATGTTGGAGGGGACATAGGAGGTTATATTTTTCTAGATGCTCTGATAGCTGGAAGTGTACAATTTTTTCAAGCAGTTTACTTAGGTGGGGAGGAGGCAGATGGGTCTGTAGTTGTCTGGGGAGAGGGGATCACCAGCTTTGAAGATTGGTACCACATTTGCATGTTTCCAGGAGTCGGGAACAGTAGCTATAGTAAGGGCAAGGTTCAAAATGAAAGTAAGGGGTTTAACAATTGCAGGAGAGACAAATTTTAGGAACGCAGGGTATAATCCATCACTGTCAGGGCTTCCTTTGGCCTGGAGAGACTTCAGGAGTTTGACAGAGACATTTTGTCCAATAGTTCTGAAATGGAAGGGTGGGAGCAGAGTGGTGGTTGGTGGGGGGTTGTTTGGCTGGAAGTTCAGGGCTTGGAGAAGTCGGGGAGGTTGCTCAGATAGGAGGATAAGTCTGTGAATTTTGCACTGAAAGCACTGGCAATTTCAGCAGGGTTAGAGATGGGCCCAGAGGGGGATGTGCGTTGAGTTATTTGCCTGTCTGTCTTGGGGTTTATGAGTGGCTGAATGGAGGCTCAGAAATTGCGTGGATTACCAAGGTGGTTGCTTTGCTGACTGAGGTAATATTCGCGCTTCAGCGATTTTGCAGTCTGTTTACAGGTATTATGCAACTGGCTATAGGCATTTCAGATGAGTTGGGAGGAGGGGGATGCCTTGTATGCTTTCCATTTGCTATCCCTATCTTTCATTAATGCCAGCAGTTCACTGGATAGCCAGTGGGTGCAGCCTCCTCTTACCTTTCTAGTTGTAAGGGGGAAATTAATGTCCTGTAGGTGAGAGAGGGTGGCGGTAAAGAAAATGACAGCATCAGAGATATTGCTGAGATGGTAGAGGGCAGACCAATTTATTGCCCTAACGTCCCTGAGGACAGGTTTGGGATCTTAGCAGTCAAACTTTCAGAATGACTGGAGTTTGTGGGGAGGATGGCTTGATTTGGTGGATGGTATAGCATAGGTTGGGGTGTGGTCACTGATAGAGTCACACATTGTGCCCGCCTGGAGGATCAGGTCTACCCAATTTGTGGCAACCCAGTCAATAAGGGAGTGGTTTAGTGAGCGAGCACTGCGTATGGTAGGGGAGGAGATAACTTGCTCCAGGTTATGTTCTTTCAGCAGAGATTTGCGTAGCCTTGTGCAGGGGCATCCAACCAATTTAGATTGAAATCTCCAAGCACTACTGTATCTCTTGAGGGTATTGTGCTGCCTATGCCATCAAAGAAGTTGATAGGCCTGGGACGCCTCCTGTGGGGCGCTGTAACAGCAGCCTACGTAGAGTTTCTTGGACGCACCTAGGGTTATCTCAGTGAGGAGCCACTCACTCGGGGAGATGGGGGTTGAGCAGCTTATGGTGGTGGTGGCAGTGATGTGCTCTTGTACATACAGTGCCACGCCCCCACCCCTTTTCTTCCTGGCCTGTCCAGTCGTAGGAGTGAGTAACCATGTAGTTGAAATGAGGGGTCAGGGTGGTAGAGTTTTAACCAGGTCTCAGTGAGACCTAACACCTGCGATTTATATAGGGATACTCATGCCGCAAGCTCAGGGAACTTTGATGGGAGGCTGCAGATATTCATGTGGGCAATTTTTAGTCAGAGATGTATTGCCCAGGCAGTATTCATATGGTCGATGTGGGTGTTTATGGGGCCAGAGTTACTTTCTACATTTCCAGAAAGGAGAATAAGTGAGAAAAGAGGGCAGATAGGAGGGAGCCAGTGAGGAGACTGGAGGGTGAGGGAGTGCACAAATAGGCCGAGCGATCAGCGTTCATAATTTGACAGTAGTGCCAACACGATTTCACTAGTGAGAGTGAGTTCATGTCTATCCACAATGAATGGGGTGTCCGAGTTTTTTGAGTAGGGTTGGGGAGAAGCTTAGATGTTGCTGTTCAACAGCAAGTAGCAGTGTCAGTGGCTCAGTAGGTAGCACACTCGCCTCTGAGGCCAGGAGATCAGAGGGCTGTGGGTTCAGTTCCCACATCTGGCACTTCGATTAATATCCCAGTACTGACACTATAGTGCAGCATGAGAGGGGTGCTGCACTTCTGAGGTGCAGTCTTTCCGATGAGACGTTAAACCGAGGTCCCATCTGCCTGGATTGGTGGCAGTTCAGGTGGATGTTAAAGATCCCATGACACTTATCGAAAAAGAGTAGGGGAATTTCCCCGGTGTCCTGGCCAAATTTCCCTCATTCACTAAAAATACCACCAACAGCTTAATCTGGTTCAAGGTCAGTTGGCATTCATCTGTATCCCCCTCCTCCCGGGTCGTGACTGAAAATAGGCAGCATTTGTCTAGTGCACTTACCTGGTCAACAAAAACTTAAATAAATAAGTACTGATGCACAAATGTCAGCTGCCAGTAGCAGGGTGGCCATAGAGATCAACATAAGGAGGGTCAAGTGAGTCTTCATGTTAGTAGTATTATGGTAGTAGGTGGTATCACTGTGATGAAAGGAAAACGTGGCAGAAATAGGAACAAGTAAGCTGTGCCAGGATGCTTTAAAGGGGGCCACTTTAAGCATGGTGGGGCGGGGCAGTCCAGCGAAGCAAGAGGTAGTACTAGTGTTGTTTGCAGTCCCTGACTTTGGGACCTTGGTACTTCTTTAAGAGAGAGAGGGTGGCTGTGTACTTAAGACGAGAAGATAGAGAACTGCCCTGGCTATAGGACTGTGTTCAGACCTTGTCCAGTGGCCAATGGGAGAGGGGAAGATGGATGAGGGAGGGGCTTTGGTGTATTTAACAGAGGTTGGGGGCGGGGTTGGCATGCGGGAGAAAATTAGCCTAAAGAAATACAAAATAGGAAGAGCCAAGGAGCAGGACCCGTGCTTTCTAAGAGCAGCAGGGACCAAGCTAGAGTTCCAGGGCAAGCTAGAGGGATTAGCCAATCGCAGCGCAGAGTCTCACGAGCAGACCAATTGGGAAAACTCCAAGTCCATTTAGGCTTACATGATAGAACAGAGGAGATTGTAAGCAGAAAATAATGCCAAACATATTTACAGACTTCTTTTTCCGAAAATGCATTTCACACTAAGCCATTTATTCTACCAACTTCCTAAAAGAATACTGCCAATTTTTAAGATGTGTCCCTGATTTTGATCCTTTTTCCCTAATTTTTTAAGCTTTGTCCCCGATTTATATGTCAGGAGGTTGGCAAGTATATATTTAAATGAAAATTCACCAAGAGCAAGGAATTCTGCGGCACTACCTATATTCGGTGGCACTATCTATATTCTGTGTCACTACATATATTCTGTGGCATGCTGCAAGTTCTTTAGCCCTGGAACTGCAGAATTCCAGGGGGCCTTGCTTGTAAGTCAGGTTTTTAGTGACAAAGAGAAGGCACTGAAGAAAGGTGATGCGACTTACCCACCAGGTTGATTTATCCAATTGTCTCTGTCACAGCCTGAGAGTCGTTCCGACTATTAATACTAGACTGCAGTGACCCCGCCCCCCCAGCCTGGAACAAACACAATAACTCATTCTCTCTGAAAACAATACCACATTACAGTAAATGACGGAAAGTCACTGTTGCCACTGTAGGATCCATTATATTTGTTTTATTTCTGCCATGCTGAGGAGAAGATGAAAGCAGAAACTATAGTGCAGTGAAAAACAGTACACAGGGCCACAGTACCAAAAGATGTACAGCAGTGAGGAAGCATTTAGTGTGAGCACCTCTCACTGGATGCTAGTGGTATTACAGTCTGGTGGGATGGAGCCAAGCGAGTGTTGGGTGAGTGGGGGGTATTTGCTGAAGATGGCATACAATGAAATGCTGCTTTAAGGAAAATGCTGGAGTTCGTGTGACATGCTGCAGTATCGGTGAGTCCTGCTGTGGGATGGGGTACTGTAAATTACACATTTGATGCCAGCTGCTGATGAGGAGTTGGGGCAGAAGGAGGCACAGGTAACACAAATGCTGCTACGTGGAGGATGGGGAGGTATGAATGAGAGCTTTGACAACAATACTGGGACAGGCAACATACACCAGTGTATTACAGTAAGTAAGGGGGGGGGTTGACCTATATGTGAGGTACATCTGTAAATCTACTACAATTCACAAGTAAAATGAGGTGACATATTCGAGGTTGACTTATATGCAAGTATATATGGTAGTTTGCAAGGCTTTGAGATTACATTACGTCGGCGCCCTGATTCGATTTCCACTTACTGACGCCGGCGATCTGGGTTTGGGAACAGATCAGGGTTGCTGGAGGGCCGGCCGAGGGAGAAGGACAGAATGTCCTATGGACTGTTCTCCTTCTTCTCCGGGGGGGGGGGTGCCCGGCCCATGAGGGAACCCTGGTGGAGGCCGGGAGTCGCACAGCTATCGGTGCTAAAATATGTACAGGAGGCAGGGTGGACACCAGATGTCACTGCATGGCCCCGCCTCCCCAGAAAATCAGAACCAGGACAGCTGCCGGCCGCCATCCATGAAAGCCCGTTACGGCTTTAATTAGCCCCTCAGGCCAAGCCCTCCGACCTATCCTGAAGTCTGCGGCATGTAGGGAGAGCGCTGCAGCCCCGCCGTCGGGGGAAAGCCATGGGGCTTCGGAGGGATTGTGGCCGATACGAGGAGGGGGTTGAAGTCCGTGGCTCCGTGACCGGGTTGAAAAGTACTGGGCAGCTAGCTGCTCGGTGGAAAAAGAAAACAGAATTAAAAAAAACAAAAAAAAACAAAAGGGCCTTGGGGGAACTGAGCACAAAGTTGTTACATTGTAACAGGTAGAAGTTTTATACATTCTAACAGAGACAATGATGGCAGGAAAATAACAAAGCTCCATCCCGTCTGCCTGAGTTCTGTATTTAGTCCTGGAACTTACTGACCCCTCCAGGGTTCTAGCTCTCCCTATTCTTCCTTAACAGAACACTTAATTGCGACCTAGCGGACCCCCAAGTTGCAATTAACAGTTTTCTTATGGAAGGATGTGGAGAGCTAGGGGTACAGAACATGAATTTGTTTAGTTAGGTTTTGATTACATCACATAAATATAGATGTATGTCCTATGAACCCAAGGATACAGATGGAAGTCATTGAAAGATATAGCAAAACACATCATCTGGAGCCAGCCCGGTGGCGCCGAGGGCTTAGAGTTGGGTGCTTTACTCGTCCACACCGACAACCCGCTCGGGAACAAGCATGTGCCATTGGAGGTCGGGCCGGGTGGGGGCAGAACTGATGGAGCTGCCGAAGGCAGCTCTCCTTTCCGGGAGGGAAGGTGGTATTCCTCGGCTCTTGACTGTCTCACAGTGGAGGCCAGGGAGCTGCGCAGGCTAGAGGGAGTGCCAGGTATTAGGCCGATGGGTGGGCGGAAGGGGCTGTTACTGGGGCAGTAGTACGCATGTAGACCTCCACGCACATTCGTCTCTACTCCTGGGCCCTCAAGGTAACTGGGAGAAAAATGAAGAAACAGATCCTTTGGTCAAGAGGATGAAGCCCACCTCCACAGGCTCTGCCCGGCTGGGCATAAGGCAAGCTCTGGTAATTCCAGATGTCGGGGCTAGGGTGGGGTGGTCGAGCTGAAGTAGGGCACCAGTAGGAAGGAGATAGTCAGAAAAAAACAACAACAAAACATCATCCCGCCTGGCAGCGCTAGCCGAGGGATTACTGGTCCACTACTGATTGCCAGTCCCAAATTCCTGGCCTGGACCAACACCAATGGGAGGATGCTAAGCAGCCTGCTCTCTGAGCACCCCCTGCAGGTGGAAAGTGGGACTGTCTTGGAGCGGTGGGTGCCCACAAAGTATCAGCAGCTCTCCGCGTTCAGGTTGGTGCCACTGGTGCTGAATGCCTCCGCGCCGGGACAGTGGAAGGGCCTAAAACAAAATCCAGAAAATCCTTGGGGCTAGCTAGTATTTCCAGGCCCTACTCTCCACTACCAACCCCACAGAGGGTTCTCCCAGCAGGAGAAGTGAGAGATGATGCCCGCCCCCACCACTGGAGTGGGGCCATGGAGTTAAAAGGACGAAGTGCCGGAGACACAGAGGGATGGGAAGTTATGCCAAGAGGGAGTCAAATGTAAAAAAGTCAACTATCAGGGGGTTCGGTGGTGCAGAGGGCTGAGGCACTGTGCACCTTGCTTCTCACCATGCTGGCGACCCAAGTTCAGGAACGAGTTTGGGTCAGCATGGGGGAGGGCCGAGAGACAATAGTGCAGCTCCCTAGCAGCTCTCCTCTCCCGGATTGGGGTACTGTGCTGTCTAGGCTCTTGGCTGCCACCAGATGGAGGCCTGGTGGTAGCGTTGGCACATGAGGAGAAGATTCTGGGTGTACTGCTGACAGGGGAAATGAACCACTCAGCCCAATGCAGGAAGGCAGCAGCAAAGGCCAACAAAATGCTGGGTGCATCACAAGGGGAATTACCTCTAGGAGAGGGGAAGTCATCCTGCTCCTGTACAGGTCCCTGGTGAGGCCTCACTTGGAGTACTGCATGCAGTACTGGCACCCCTACCTGAAAAAGGACATCACGTTGTTGGAAGGGGTACAGCACCGGGCACTGAAAATGATCCTGGGATTGCGAGATAGACCTTATGAGGAGAGACTGCGAGAGCTCCATATGTATTCCCTGGAGGATAGACGGGAGAGAGGGGATAAGATTGAGACATTCAAGTACCTGAAGGGTATGAACAGGGTAAACACCGGAAGTATTTTCAAGTTAAAAGGTGGAAGGGGAAACTAGGAGGCACTGTCTGAAGTTGAAAAGAGGAAGATTCAGGAGGGAAATGAGGAGGCACTATTTCAGCGAAAAGGTGGTGGCAGGGTGGAAAACGCTGCTGGAGGAGGTGATATCACTGAGGACAGTGGGCAGCTTCAAAAGAGGGGGTGGGACAGGTTCAGAGGGAGGGTTCAAACCATGGGGGGGTGCAGGGGGTAGGAATGAAGGATACATGGGCAAAATCAATGGGGGGAGGCAAGGGGAAGGGGCAATTGCAGTCTGAAAGACTTAAGTGCTGCACACTTGAGCAGACTAGATAGACTGACAGGCCTGTATCTGCTAGCAATTTCATAAGTTCGCATGTACATGAGCGGCAGACGTGAGTCAGGGGAAGCCACAGTTTCTGGATGCATGTGTGTCTCCGCACACAGTCCAAGTCACTGCAGCTAAGAGAAGAGAGAAAAAGGGAGGAAAATACAGTGACATAAGCATCAATGATGCTCTGCACACCAAGCCCCCACCTGCCTCACCACCAGGAAGCACCTGCTGGCCTACTGGATTATGACTTTGGGTGGGGGAGGGAGGACAGCCGTCCCTTCCTGATCCTACCACGGGGACAATCTGTGGGGGTACTGGCCAGGTCAGGTGTCAGTGAGGCAGGGCAGAAGCGAGCCCAAGCCTGCTTCAGCCAGGGAGAAAGTAAAGAATATGGAAAAAAAGTCAAATATGAAAACCGCAGCTGAGTTTCTGAATGAGCTGACTTCCGGGGTGACCACTTTCTTCAGCGGAAGAAAAAGATCTGCCTTTGGGAGGTCAGGGTATGCTAGACCAGCACAGTGCAAAAGGTCATCCCTTGAAAATACCAAACATTTTATGGGGCATGACACAGGCGCAGACTTCATACAACTGTGACATCAGACATCCTAGTCCTGGCGTTAGAAGAATAGGGAAGGCTAGGGAACCCCTTTAAATTAGTACATTTGCACAGCAAACGCTTCCCTACTTAGGGGTGTAAGAGTGTTTGATCATGTTGTGTCACAGCCATTTGGGGCACCACTGGAAGAACAGCAGGTGGGACAGCGATAGGAGGCCTCAGAGATGAAGGGCCCCCATGATGTGCACGCCTGTCGTGTGTATATTGCATGGAAGGCTACCTCCTGGATACGGTCTTCTGACCAGGGACGGTGCCCATAGAGGCCCCATCATTAGCAGGTAAGGTGAGCCTCTTCGGTTCCGGAGGAGTGACAGGACATTGAGGTAGCCAAAAGGGGGAGGATGGAAAGGTGTCCAGTCAGAGGAAAGGGAAAAAGTGTGGACAAACAATTAAAAAAAAATCCAAGGGCACAAAGACTGGCTCAAGTCACTTAAAAAAATCACAACTGGAATTAGAAGAACTCAGTTACACAACATTCCAACAAATTTATAATTTCAGTCCAATCAGTTCATTATATATGTTAATATGTCCCCCAGAGCCACTCATTGCTGTATAAGAGTGGTTTCACGCGCCTTCGGTTGAAGCAAGAACAGCGAAGCGAAGGCAAGTGAAACCACTCTAATACAGGAATGAGTGGTGATGGGGGACGTATTAATACATTATTGATCGAGAGCGATCAATAATATATTTAAAAAAAAACTGTTCCTGGAACATGCCTGTTTTCAGGGCATCTGCGCATGAGATGCTATTCACAGAATAAGAGTGTCTCACGCACAGGGGAAAGGAGTGCTCCAATTGGTTGGGAGCGCTCCCTCTTATCTATAATAATTATAAGACATCTGTATGAAAATGAGATCTTTGTCGGTTATGTTTTCCTTACAACTGAAGCCTATAACCAAAATCTGATGTCACAGTCTGCTGCCATGGAAGTGACTGTGATGTCATAAGCAGGGTGTTATGACATCAGCTCCAGAACACAGCCCTGGCTGTTGATGACCTTTCAGGGCCAAAGACATTGTTTTTAAGTAAAATATGAAGAAGACTGCACCCCGATGGCGCTGCAGTGCAAGTGACCAGAGTTCGGTGGTGAGCTCAGGTCACTGCGCAGGGAGGCAGGCCAGGTCTCAGCAGTGTACTGTGTTCAGAAAGGATGGCATCGGGCTTCTGTGCTGCAGTGACCCCTGGAGTGGACCAAGGGAGCCTGTTCCCTCTGTAGGGCATCACTGCGTGCAGCCGAGACCACCAGAATGGCTTGGCTCATGCCAGAGAATGAGGGGGTGCCAGAGAGAAAACTGGGTGTAAAAAACATGACCACCTATCTGATAACCTAGACTCCAAGGATGCCCCTTGGGACTTCATGCCAGCCAACACTGGATCTTAGCGCCAGCCAACACTGGATCCTAGTACCAGCCAACACAGGATGCAAGTCTACGTAGCGGACTGCGGAGGGTAGACCTGTGGAGGATGGTCGGGATGGAGGAGGTCCTGAGGAGCACAGGAGTTAACGGGCCTGAACAGGGTATATATCTGGCAGCAGGGCACAATTCTGTCAAACACGGCCAGGGAGAAAAATGCTTTATGGGAAAAAATATGTATATGAAGAAGAACAGAATGTTGCAACATTCCACTTTATTTTGGAACCTAGTGCAATCAGGTTTTGTTGATGCCAACTGGCTGTTGTTTTTTCCCCCTTGTGGCTGGCCTCCCTTATTACTAAACATAACACAAGATGCATCAATTATCATTCATCTGAAACTGTCCTGTTGCTGCTTGCCTTCTGCCTAGAATGTGGTAATCTGAGAATTTATAGAACACAATAAATGCAGATGCATCTTTCATAACATTCTACTCAAATTCTTATTTTACATTAATTACATTTTTTCGTTTAGCCAGGGGAGAAAAGAGAAACATGATAGTGTTCAAAGACTGCTTTTTTTTGGGGGGCACTCTGGAATTTTTACCATCTCTCCATGTTGAAGGGGAGTGAGTGAGTGAGCTCTAAACAAAGTTAAACGCTGCTGCTGCTGCTGCTGCATGCGGTTGACCCACATACAAGGAGCTGATGGGGAAATGAGCGACCGCAGCTATATAGGACAGATGAAAATAAACCTAAGGATCATACGGCACTACATGCACCAAAGCACAGCAGCACAGTATCAAGGGTGCGTAATGAGAACTACTGAGAGAGAGCAAAGAGAAAGAGAGAGACACACACACACAAACACATATTTCTCTCTCTCTCCATATATATATATATATATATACACACACACACACATATATATATACACACACACTCCATCTCTTGACAAATAAAACAGATCAGCAAACGGTCAATGTGAAAATCAGGAAGCTGCATGCGGTGATTAAAGAAACCAAGAGGCTTTCTAAATTTCTCAGATGCACTGCCAAGTGCGGACTTCAAGTACCAGAGAAATCTGCGTCTGCCTGATGGAATGATGGTAGCTGCCACAATCGGAGGGGCCTTCTCTCTGGCAATGTGGCATTACTAATTCTTGGATTTCAAATAGAAAGGTCAAGAAAGCCCCACTTAACCCCACCCCCATATACCCAACCTTTGCCAAAAGGACCACTGTAAAACTTTACAGCCACAGGGAAGGTTAATTAGCAGGACACCATGATGCTTCAGGCTCCATGGATGTGCCAGGTATTACATTTTAAAAGAAGGTAAAGCAGCGTAGCGGATGCATGCTGTGTTCCCATCTGGGAGCCCAAGGTTCATGCACGATCCCTGAAGTTCTACACTGGAATCAACAGGGGACAAAGTGCACTGTGGAGGTGAGGCACCTGGCCTCCTGGGAAGCTGGGAGGGGGCCACTTGGTATTTGCACAGCCAGTGCCAGCCAGCCCTATAAAGGCATTGGCATCAGATGTGAAGACAGTCGCTCTCTCAACTTTCTGGCCCGAGGCAGTTTTCCGCTCTTCTGTCCCAATTTACTTATCATAACAAAATTTTAGACTAGAAAGAGCATACTAGGTAGAAAACAGCTTGTTTCCAGACAAGTCCTGTTTTTTGGGGGGTGGGGTGGGGGGAAGTATATGAGAAAAGGCTCTGTGCAAAGCAGTGCTGTCTAGTGGTGAGTCTAAAGCAGTGCCATCCACTGGCGAACGTCTATGAATAACAGCCTAAAACAGTATGAGTACTGTAATTATAACAGCTCGGGACCTCTAGTGGTGGTCCTTGGGACAGCAAGTATAAAGTAAAGCATTCCAATCTCCCCGCAAGCATAAAGTTCTCATCAGCTGATTAGGTAAAGCTGCACAGGGGCCCCGGTTTGATTCCCACCAAGGACTGGAGGTGCTTCTGATCAGGTAGAGGGGACAGACATACCAGAGTACAGGATAATATGGACAAGTACAGCAAAATACAGCAATCAGATGATGAATGCAACCTAGAACAAACACTATACATGATATCACAACTAAGATATTCTGTAACAGTAGCAGAAGGATGAAAACAAGACAAAACACAGGACAATAACCAGAATAATTTTTTTTTTCAATTAATTTACCCGTGATAAGAAGATGGTAGTAACCAAGATGATCCCAGGACCACAGGAAATGACACAAGAGGTTAGCAAATCTGGACACATACACACTTGAGACAAGAAGAAATAGAGAGGGGGACAGGATTAAAATATAAAAACACCCCCATGGGGGAGCAAGTTTAAAGACCAACTCTGCATTTCAGCATCTACCTTCATAAGATGTTTCAGCCTTTACAATTCTACTAGAGAATACATTTTTTTCATTTTCAGTGTTCCTTTCCAAGGTTTACAGCACATCTTGGTAGTCCATCTAAAATGTCTATACAGAAAACATGAAAACATTTACCTCTCCCCTGATACTTTTTTTTAACTCAGCTCTATTGTGAAAAGACATGTCATTACAACGTCATACACCACTTATTACATTCATTTACGTATTTAGTTATTTCTGTATTTATTTGAAAGTTGATAACTGGGAAAGGTCCATTGAGCCCAGGCTTGTTTCCAGGTGCAACCCAAGGGGAAGGGGAAGAAACATGAGAAAGATTTTCCATTTTGTTTTGTTTTTGTGTAATAACTGTACATATAATTACATTTCCTCCACTAAAGAGCCACTGATGCCTCAAGAAGAACTTTGGAAAAAGTAATTTTGGACACAAAACAGCTTATATTTCTCATTAGCTCTGTATTTCTTTTCCCCATTATTTATTTCTAAGGTTATATGCATGGAAACAGGATAGCTGTTCCTTGACGGTTCATCAGCTCCTACTGCTTTTTCCCAACCTGATGTCATAATAGTCCACGTGTGACATCACAGTGAGTGATTCCCATGGCAACAGATTGTGATGTCACAACAGAGCATTATGCTTTCAAGTAGGGAGTCAGCAACAAGGCAGATGAACTCTGAGGGATAAAGATCTTGTTTTTGTGGGAATTTATTCAGTAATAAATAACAGAGAGGAGAAATTCATAGAATATATATGAAATAGAAGCTGGAGTGTGTCCAACTATTATGTTTTCCAAAGTTTTTCATAAGGCGTCAGCTGCTCTTTAAACTTTTATCAAGAGCTTGTAATGTTACCTATTGCATTTTGTCTTCTTATTAGAAATACTTCCCTCACAAGCATTAAGACTTGCTCGTATCTCCTGTTCACATTGTAACCATTTGTGATCTTGGCTCTGAAGCCTATGTAATGCATATGCCATGCTCATTATATTGTATATATATTCTTACTTCCCCCAACCCCAGGACGCACCTGGAATCGAGCGGTTCACTGCTTAGTATACCTTCCTGGTAAAACTCTTCCATAAATAAATAAGACTTTACTATGAAAAAGTCTGTAACTTTGCTAACTATGGCGCGACATGACTGACACTGATCCTTGTATAGAGAAGGGAAATGAATGTAAATGGTTTCCCGGATCGGGTGAATTCTTATGATAGCTACCTTATAGGGTGGCTTTTTCCAAAAGGAGTTATTTAAGCTTTACTTCAGTTCATCATTTTCTTGTACCACCTCTTCTAGCAATGTGTGCTTGATCCCTTTCCAATATAGTGTCCCATCTGGACCAAAGTTCAGTGTGTTTTTCTAAATTCAATCTTAATTTGTCTGTTATTAGCTCTACCTTCACAGTGCCTTTTTATGACATCATAGTGCTTCCCATGACAGCAAACTGTGATGTCACAAACACCACTTGTGTGATAAGTAGAGGAGAGTCAGATACTATTTGAAAGACTCAGTGAAATAGTTTCTGCATTATTTACAATATTTAGTAAACCAACAGCAGTGGAAGTAAAAGAAAAACTAGAAAACAATAAAATTAAAACAATCAGTGTGAATCTAATGTTTTAAGCTTATTATTATAATAGAGAGTTGCTCTTTAAGAGGGATACTAGGAAGTACTTTTGCACACAGAGGGTTCTGGAGGGGTGGGATAGGCTGCATAAGGAGGTGGTCTGTGTGAAATCAGTGGGGGGGATTCAAAAGAGGGTGGGACAGATACGAGGGCTTAGCAAACACCACACCAAAAGGGGGGGGGGTGCGGAGTATCTAGGGCTCTCTCATTCAGCCATAGGTAGGAATGGGCAGACAGGTTGAGCCAACGGCCCTTCCTCTGCCAACAGATTCTATGTGTCAGTGTTCTACGATGCAATAAAGGCATTTAGCCACTGCCGCAGGTGGAGTTCAGAATGAGATGGAGCTGTTCACGTAAATTAAAACATGAGGTGGCGAGCCTCACAGCAGGAGGTATGTTGTTCCAGAGTCTGGGGGCGTCTCAATGAGAACCCAGCCTGGCCAATGGGTGATAAGCATTTGGAACTGATAAGATCTAAGAAAGCAGGGATGGGGGCAAATCATGGATAACAAAAGAATAGATACCAGCGAGGAACTTGGAAAAAAAGAATTTGTGTCGGGGGGCAACAGAATACTCAGACCCTAATTTGGTATTTCGCCTGTTCAAAAGAGGAGGGCTGTAGATCCCTCTGCAGTATGTAGCATGGCAGTGGTGCTCTAGTCAGAATGCCAGCATGATAAAAAGTAGCATTCAGTCTTGAAATCAGGTATGCAATTTAAAGTGCAATGCCAATAGTTTGGAGCGCTGATTATAAAAAAACCAAAAAGCATTGAAAATGCGCAATGCCGAGCTTTCATTCAATTTAAAAATGGTGGCGATTTCAAATGCCATGGGGAAAAGAGAAAAGATAGCAAAAAATGACCCGTTGGAAGAGTATTTTAGGCATATTATCCTATTTTTAGGAGACAGTTTGGATCAAATGCTTTTCTTTTGAACTTTTTTTTAATTGTCTCTCTCATGAAATGGACTGGTGCTTTCTTAAATCAGTAATTTCTTGGTTAACCTGCTGTTTATGTACCTGCTTCCACAGCAGCCCATCAACACCTCTAGTGATTTGTCATCTCTTAGCACCAACCAGGCCTCTCTGCTGCTTACTCCTACCATAGACTTAGCTCTCTGCAGAGGGGGCACTGGGGACCTAGCCTAACCCCCCCAAGACAGCCAAGTTCTTGGTTGGAGTGGGGTAGTAGGCACTGAGGGGTCCTGAGAGTACCAGGCTTCATCCTGCTGCGCAGACTGCATTTCTACTCTTTTTTTCTCCCTCACCTGCAGGACTGTGGCAACTAGAGGCTCTTTGGTGCTCATGCCCACAAACTGTGCTTAGCATGCCAGAGTCCACTGGCATCCCCCTCTCCCAGCTCCAGTCTGCACCACTACCAGTAGTCACCTAGGCACCAGTCACGTAGTGGAGTCAGTCCCCCTCAGGCCTTGGGGAGGAGGAGGAGGAGTATGCCCTCTGGGCTACTCAGTCCACCTCCACACCACCCCAACCCCACCCATCCCCGTTCTCGAACCTGAGTTGCTGGCATCATGAGCGGTAGCACTGCCACTGCGCTGACGAGCTGGCCAGTTCAGATGCTTAACAAAACTGAATGGAAGTTAAATGTTTAATTCAACATCCAGTTTAACCAACAGCTTACTGTGTAACCTCCGAGCCAGTCAGTTCCTTTCCTTGTGCCTTAGTCCTTGCAGCAGTGAGCTGGGCTAAAGTAGAACCCCCCCCCCAAAAAAAAAATGTGACACTGCGTCCTAGCCGGGGAATCCTGTGGATAATTAAAGGAAATGAAACAGCTAGACAATCTTTTTCCATAACAGTTGGAGTTTAGGCAAGCTGTTGAAAATCTCTGGCTTGAGGCCAGTTCCTTCCAAGTACAGTGAGTATCTGTGTGCAAATGGACTGAGAACATTGTGTATATACAGTCAAATGGGCCAGGGTCAGAGGTGTGTGTTTGTGTGTCTTTGTATGTGCATGGGGGAAGGGGGTACAAATTGCATAAAGCTCCCTGCATTCTTAAATAAATGACAAATCATTAGAGTAAAATAAAGTATACATGTCCTGGAAAGAAAAAGAAAACCCCAGGACTTGATGCACCATTTTCACAGGGAAGCAGATTAAGAAAAGGCCATTTACAATGAGAACCTCTTTAAGACACCTTAGTGGGAGGTGACAGTACTACTTTATATAATGCATACACAGCATGAGATACAGAGGAAAATGGCTATAATGGCTTTAGAGGCACATGCTATGAAGGATCAATTTTCTGTATCAACACTGGGAAAATGTGCAGCGATTTTCAGTTTTGGATACAGATGCCATCAGAAACTGAAGCCCCAACACACACACACACACACACACACACACACACACACACACACACACCCACCCCAGGCACAGCCAACATGCTGACCTCCTCAAAAACTCCACTGATTGGTAATTACTACAGTACAGTACACCCTGCCTGAAAGGAAGGCTAAAGAGGGATCACTGTAACTATAGCCCAGGGAAAACTGCATATTATTTATCTGATGTGCATGGTAATGTACGGCTCATATACAGATGTGCCCAACACATGGAACTGTGACCCTTGGCATTTGCACTTTTGCTAAAGCTAGTACTTCTTAATTCTCCTGTGAGCCATTCACATTTCGGGCCTGTGTAGTACAGTATGGTCTGCATGCCCATTGGCCCACCCTGCACCCCCCCAGTCAGCGGTGGGTGGCAGCACCCCACCCACAAGCTGCCCGCCGCTGACTGGGGGGGTGCAGGGTGGCGGGGGTCTCAGTGGGGCAGGTGGGGAGGGGGGTACCACTGGGCCACCAGGGTGTCCTTTGTTCATTCCGCCCGCGATCGGGCGCTGGGGGGTTCCACTGGACCACCAGGGAGTTTTGTTTTATGCACGCGATCGGGCAATGGGGATCGGTCCACGGGACCACGAGGGAGTATTACAACATATGCCCGTCATCGGGCAATGGATAGCGATCTACTGGACCACCAGGGCTTACACTTACATAAGCTTGCGAATGGGAGAGGGGGGCACAACGCTCCCTGGGCAGGGGGCATGTGGACTGTGTCCTGGGTGGGCGGGTGGCCACCCACGGCAGTCGGCTGCTGTGTTGCACCCTGCAATACAGCAGCCCGCCTGTGGGTGTCCCCGACTAGTTCCCTGTTTTTACGGGCACACTTTTGCATCCCACTGAGCGGTGCAAGGCGGAGTTGTGCCTGCATATGCACCGCACATCTCAGGCTGAATATATGGATGTACCGCATATGCATGGGCACGCCCCCCGCACTTGCGCCACATACATTACTGATGTGCCCTGGCGCATCGGGAGTTGTGCTGCTCAACATGTCCCTTTACAATATCGTGCCAGGGCACACTGGTGGGTTGCACATGGTGCAACCCTGTTGCGCCATGCGCAACCCTTTTGAATATCCCACCCGTAGTATTTTTCATGTTTTTTTGCAGGACATAGGTGCCCAAATCAGGACTGTCCTGCAACAATGGGGACACAAAAGAAGTCAGTGGTACACTCAGAGAATTGTTACCATTTGGAATACGTTGCTTAGATACATAGTTGATAGTGATAGTTTGACAGTATTTAAAAATAGATTAGATAGCTTTATGGGCGAAAGAAAATTTCTATGTTCCACCACGAAAACTTAAATGGTGGCTAGTTCAACTATGGACTTCGGTCTCTGAACATGATACCCATCTATGAATCTATGAACCTATGGTGGTAATCCTACCTCTGGCACTTACCCACAATTCCCCATGGCTTATCCTTTGTGGCAGGACCTTTGGATGGAGGTTGGGGAGCTCCACTGGGAGCAGCATCAGCAGGGAAGCTGGTCAGCTGCAGTGAGGCCTGACAGTGCTGTTTGGGTAAGAGGAACCATGTCAGATGTGCTCATGTGACCATGTGTTATTCCAGCACATCGCAGGTCAGAAATTCGGAACTGTCATAGCAGCCTGGTGGTGCTGAGAGTTGAGGTGCTGGACATCACACCTCGCACCATGCCAGCAACCTGAGTTCAGGAACAAGCCTGGGTTGCCGTGGGTCAGTTGGGGAGAGAGGGCAAGGAGTTGGACTGAGCTGCCGACAGGCAGCTCTCCTCTCCCGGGGAGGGATCTGGAGTCTCCCAGGCTCTTGGCTGCGACCGAGTGGAGGCTTGATGGTAGCACCAAGCCCAAGTGGAAGACTTGGCATTAGGCCAGGTGTGGGGAAGGGGCTGTCACCGGAGCCACAGGGTGCATGATCAGCTCCACGGGCACACACGTCCATGTCCTGAGGTCCCGGGAGCAGAAGGGAGAAAACTCAAGAAAACAAAAAAGCACATGTCTCCCCATTGCTGAAAGCAGGCAGGAGGCAGAAGCAGGGAGCAAAAAGCTATACATATATATATATATATATATAAACATAAAAGAAATACTGAACTTTCTGAATCTCGTTACTCAGTTTTTAAATTAGAAATCGGAGGAATCATTTCCTAATTGCAATAACGCACTCCAAGGTGTACATAATCATGGGATTATAGCTGGCTGGTGGCACTGAGGGTTCGGGAGTGAGCTTGGATCGTCAGGGGTTGGCCGGGGGGAGACAGACTGGAGTGTCCAGGGACAGCTCACCTTCTCCGGGGGGAAGGGGGACTTCCATACTGGCAAGCGGCGACCCCTGGCGGAGGCTGGGGGAAGCAACAGCAAATTGGAGTCTCAGGGGCATGACTGGTTGCAGGCGTAGGCCAGCAGCCAATCAGCCGTGGAGGCTGCTCCTTCGCAGAAGGGGGGGGGCGTTGCAGATGCCAGCAGATGCCTTGACGCTCAGGCACGTAGCGTCCCATGAGGAACATGGGAAAAAAAAACACAGAGCCAGGATGACAGAGCGCTGTCAAGTTATTTGATGTGCAGCGCCTGCCTGCGACCCGAGACCCTGACAAGATTTGAAGATTCGGGGGTTGCCCGACCCCGCCTGAGGGGTTTCCTTGGCTTGATAGAGGGACTGGAGGGTGCAGGTAGGTGCTGGCAGGGGCAGGCTTCATGGGTGCTCCTGCTCCAGATGGAATGGCTCTGTGGGGCAGTTGGAGTAAAAAATAGAAATAAAAAAAAAATCATGGGATTATAATTGCACTCCTTGTGTGCGTAAGGCACTCTGCTTTGCCTCATGCCTCACTTGCTGAGGCATGCCATCATCCCACAAAAACATGCACTGAGTCATATCTTATTGCTTAAGTGTAACCCCCCCTTCCTTTCCCTTCTTTATTTTGTTAACCGGGTAGGTGCACTAGGCAAAGGCATTGCCTATTTTCAGGCATGACCTGAAAGAGTTACAGACAGCAGAGATGATACAATAAATGGTGACAGCTTTACTGACACAACTCCACACAGCATGACCGGTAGTACATCACAGTTTGTGGTTACAGACAGTATAAGCAGTAGATAACAGGCATTATACAATGGAGTAAATCGAATGTGGCAAATGCTGCATCCTGATTGGTTGGCTGGTACCTTTCCCAGCATGGTAAATTCTCCAGTGTACCTACGGGAAAAAGTGCCAGCCAACCTTATCTCGTGACAGTCCGGTCACTTTCACTTTAATTGAAACTGCAGCCATTTGTCCTGTCGCCACTTTGCTAAAACACTGCGGTAAATATTAAAAAAATGACATCCTCCTTCCAACCGTATGGACCTCAGTTACTTACAAAATATCTAAAAAAAATAAATAAAACAACATTTGCCATTGTATAATATAAATTTATCCCTCCAGGGTGTGGGTACACTGGAGGACTTAACACGACTGGTGTGGTTCGGTCACTTGGCTGCGCCTCGTGACCGAATTGCATCAGCCATGATAAATCCTCCAGTATACCCACACCCTGGAGGGATAAACTGCTTAAGTATACAATAGCAAAAAAATGTTCTGGACCCTGATTGGTCACTTGGTGCTTGTTACACTGAGATTATCTGAGGAAAACCTCCCAGCATCAAGTTCTAGCATATAAATGACTGCATGCCAGGCTAAATAACATGCTTCTCTTACCAAGAAAATTTGCAACTTTGTAATTGTAGTACAGAAGCGAAAACTTAATTTCATATAAAAATCTTATTTACATATATTGTGGTGGGGGGGGCGTGAATTTTTTTTTTTTTTATTGTGGCTAAAACTTTTCATAGATAGGCAGAGAACAAGTGTCAGAACATCTCCTTTATAGTGCGGGAATATCTCTTTTATAGTATCAGTTTTTCAGTTTTTAATTTTTTATGAGGAAACACACCACATATGACTGCACTGCATCATGGGTATGAAAATACCCAACTGCCTGGTATTGCATAACACACTACAGTGATTAAAAAACAATTGTTTATTTGCATACTCATGATCAGGGATGTAAGTTTGTCATGGATGAGGTTTTAATGACTCATTGTTTGTTCATGAAATCATTAGTAAACAGTAGTAAATGTTTTGGCACTGTCATCATTGCTACAGTCTGATGACACTAGTGAAAGTCATGGAAGTCCTGAATAAAGATCAAACATCGTGGAATCAATGACGTGTATGACTGCCATGACAAACTTACATCCCTACTCATGCTGCAGTGTTTTCACATGGGGAGTGTTTCCTCAAAAAAATAAATAAAACTGTACAACTATTACTATGAAACAGATGTCCCAACACATAAAAGGGATGTTCCAACACTTGTTCTCTGCCTAATAGCCATCTACATGTGCTCATTTGTGTCCCCACAATATTAATAAGAGCCACTGTATAACAGCAATAATGCACGCCAAAGTGTGGGTTGTGCTAGGATAACCTCACTTCTGTGGGGGTGTTGGTGTTGGATGCCCAACCACCCCAGGTGTCAGGTTATCCCAGTACAACCCATACTCTGCTGTGTAGCATTGCTTAAATACAACACACCAGAGGTTGGAGGATGCAACAGAACACGGCATTAACATTGGTCCGGATAGCTAACCTTGGATATAGTAGTAACGTAATAGGTCAGATACAAAAGTGGGTTAAGTGCACGTAAACTTGTTGGCAAAAGGCAAGGCCTGGCTAAGTAGTATTACGTGGGATTGTGCTGCATGAACATCAGTGCTCATGAGGTGTTTGCAAAGGTCACTCTTAAAGACCTGGTGAGACTGAGCGAGACTTACTGCTACAGGGATAAGGTTCCACAGTTTGGGCACAAAGGCTGAGAACATCTGCTCGCCCATCTTTGTCATATATTTAGGAACATCCAAGAGCGGTCTATCAGCAGACCTTAGTGAGCCCTTGGTGAGGTTACAGCCTAAGGCAGGGTACAGTCCATGCCTGTATATAATTAGTGGGTACAGTTTGTGCCTGTAGGTAATTAGTGGGTACAGTTCGTGCTTTGATAAGTACTTATCTGGGGCTAAAGTGTATAGCAAAGGAAGGGTTAATCCTGAGCAGTCCTTTGGGGACCTGCTGCTAGCAGGAGGTCACCATGGGTAGCTGGTATATAAGTGTGGGCACGTAGATAGGGACAGAGTTCAAGAGAGGCAGAGGGAGAGGACTGGAATGGGGACAATTGCCCAGTCCAGTGATTCAAAGGTTTTAGGCTGCAGAGAAAAGAGAACCAGTAGGAGGATGTAGCAGCAGCTGAAGTTTTGAGACCCTTCAGATATGCCACTTCAGTGGTACTGGAGCAAGATTCCTTGTTGGGATGGCTGCCTGAATGTGAGGTGCAAGGGTGAGCCAAGTAGAGACACATCGAGAAGAGTTTCGCTGGGAGCTTCCAGTTCTGATGCCCCATGGAGAGAGAGTAGCTCGAGCAGGCATGAAGCACTGCTTGCCACAGTTCAGGGACATGTTGCCCATAACTTGTTGGGACTATCACCCAAGGAAGCTACACAAAGCTGACATGGGAGTTAGAAGAGAGCTAGGAGTCCCGAGTTGAGAGGCCAGCCTTCTCCATATGGAAAAGTCACAGAGAGCCAGTTGAGATGGGAATTAGCCTGTTTCATGGGAAGAAATGCCAGTGAGTAATGAGGAGAAGTGGGGCCATATCAGCCCAAGGTGTATCTGGGGATTAAAGCTGCCTGAATTTGGGGACATCCAAAACATGCTCCATGGGGAATTTGTGAACTGTTCACTCAAGTGAACTGTTTGCAATAAGAAATATGGGATCATAGCAGCTCAAGATATGTGCTGCCTAACTCAACCCAAGTATTTTTTGCTCCTTGGAGTGTTTATTAATTTTTTTATTAAATGGGATCCCCATGGTTTATTCTACAAAGTTGTGGTCTCCAGCTATTTCATCAAATGCTATTGTGGCTAACTTTGATTGCCTTTCAACCCAGCACCTGAAGAGTCTTGCACCTCAGTGTGACTGTAAGACCTGGTAAACGCAACCCATTGCTGTTGCACTTCTGCTGTGGTCCCCCCTCCCCACAGACTTTACCACTATCATACCCATAGACAATGGGAAGAGGGTGGGCTGCAAGTGGGGGCTTATCCAGGATGTGTTGTGGGATGCTTGGACATTTGTGCCCCCCCCCCCAAAAAGGTGCAGGGCGAAGCAGTTTCTTGTACGGACTTTCCGAACTGCTGTTTGAAACTACAACATGGCACTGGAGGGCTATGAAAATGTGTGCCTCCGGATGGAATGTGGGCCCCTGGAAGTCTGTAAAAAGAGAACCTCATGTCTGGTCCAGGTGAAGGATATGTAAATGGACCGGTACCAAAACTGGATGATTGGACTGTCCGGACTGTTGGGGCGGAGAGGCGTTTTCCACCGTGCACGTCTCGGTTGCTGCAGGGCAGAACTGTTCTGGACTGAGGAGAGATAGTGTTCTGTGCAATTGTGGCTTCTAATACCTTTTGGCGAGTGATTAAATGAAGGAAAATAGCTCAGGCACCAGCAGCATCGGACATTCCTGTGCCAGCACAAATGTTTCGCTGGATGTGTGAGATGGTGACTACATCTTCTACGGGGAGTGAGCACGCTTTCTGCCAGAGCAAAGGCTGTGAAGCTGGACTGTGCCCAGTCTGTTGTCAGCGTTATGGCGATCATTCCAGGGGTCACGGGTATCAGTTCCCATCACCAACCCACCATTGGGCCAGCGTGTCTGTCACCTCTCTATCGTCCGAGGGATGGGAGGATTTTACGATGGTTGCAAGCCAAAAAGAGGAAGCGACAGCCACTGCTTCAAGTACCCCACCAGAGAGACTTTTGGTACCTGCTCAGATGAATAACTCTGCTGCCAAGCCACTGGAGCCAGTGTGGCTTATGACCCCAAAGGAATTCGCTAATCCTTTTAAACTTGCTGATGAGGAGCAGCCTGGGATCAGAACCGGCTGAGGCCCAGTCGCCCAAAATGCAAGAGGCATCTATAAAGCCTGACCCAGGTCCCCAGTTTAAGACCCAGCCAAAGAACACCACGGAGAGACCCCCCCCCCCAAGTGAGAAAGGGGGTGGAGAACAACTGGACCAGAGCAGCCTTGTGGTAGTGGATGCTTGGGAGGGACACATGGATACCGATCTCCCAGAGAACTGTGCCTCAGTGGGTTTGCCCACTAAGAAATCGCCCCGGTGCCCACTGTCCAGTGCTCCTGTGTCAGGTCCCATGGAGACCCATCATCAGATACGGGAACAGGAGCGCCACGAGAAAGAATACCAAGAAGGGGAATGGCTACCAGAGGGGCCGGTGCCCAGGACCAAATAAGGAGTCTGCCTGAGTGGTCGCAAGATGAAGGAATTGTATGACATCATGTACAAGAGGAGTACCCAGAGTACGAGTACCCCTACATTCCAGAGTGGCTATGGGACAAGACAGAGGGAAAGAGAAGGGAACCGGACCCATGGGTTTACTCTGCCAGGCGTGAATGGTAAATGGACTGGAGTACCCCCCACCCAAGCTCCTGGCAGTGAGTGTTCATGGACTTACATTGGGACTTACTGTAACAACTGTATCGTTTCAATTTCTAGGAAGTTATTGCCTTTGGAGTGATGGGGAATGGGTTAGGAAAGTGACTCCATAATAAGACAGTGTTGCATGCCATGTGATGTCTTGTTTTATGTATCACACAGCTATGAAAAGTGTGCCCATTCTGAGCCACTGTTGGGCTGTAGTGTTAATATGTTTCAAGCAGTACCCGCATACTGTTACAGTGGTGGGTGGGCCACTGCACTGTAGGGTGAGCATGGGATTAGTCTGGCTAACAGGCTGAACAGCAGGATGCTTAATTTGACCTGATTGTATTGTTTTATGTAAATTTTGATGCTGTATTTTGGTCTTACTACCTCAATTTCCTAATCTGACCTGATTGTATTTGTCTCATGTTAACTTAAATGCTTATTTTGGTCTAACTACCTCAATTCTTTGTCATATTGCTGCTGTTATGTAACTTGTACTATGTGCCATGATGTTCTTCGAAGTTTGTCTCTGTACTCTCCCGGGTCGTGCCTGAAAATAATATTTCTGGCTAGTGCACCTACCCGGTTAACAAAAACGAAATAAATAAAAAAATAAATCAAAATGGTTGGCAGCTATGTCAGGCAGGCAGTTAAGTTGGTCAGTATTAGGCAGTAGTGTTACAGGACAGTTTAGGCTTTGGATGCTGCCCCTTGGGTTCTTGGGCAAACCTCCCCGAGGGCCCAGGTGGGTTGGTGGCCAAGCGGGAGCTCGAGCAGCTTTGGTGAGTCAAGCTCCAAGGGCTCTGGGTGTGGATTTTTCTGATAGGAGGGCAGATCACCACACGGTAGTGTAGCCTGTCGCTCCTTAGGTTTTTTTTCATATTCTTTCCTCATTTGACCCCCATCTGACAGAGCCCCATCACCTTACTTTCCCTGGGTCTTACCTTATGCTGATGCCCCCAGCAAGGGACTGTGGCACGTGCCTAGGCACCGGTGTGGTGCCTGTGAGTAGTTGGTCCATCATCAAGTCTCCGGAGGGCGTTTTCCTCCATTTTCTCCCCTTATTGCCCTAAAGACCCGGCAACACAGGCATATGCGCCAGAACTAGCACTGACCTTGATCCTCCAACCCCCAGCCTTGTGCCGGACTCCCTATTGCCCGACACTATCCCAAGCCTCCACTCAGAGGAAGCCAGGAAGGCCTACCTCCCTCATCTGGGAGAGGAGAGCTGCCAGACAGCCACTCAATCCACTCCCAGCCCCCCCCGGCCAACCCCCCAGCAACCCGTGCTCATCATCGAAAACGGGTTGCCGGCATGGCAGGAGGTAAGGTGCCCAGCGCCTAAGCCCTCCATGCCACTTGGTCAGCTCTAGCTCCTCGGATCTTTGGTGGAAGGGAAGTGCCCATACCCTTCGACTGGCGGCTTGGTGAAATGCCTGTTTGAGCCTTAGGTGCTCAACAAGGCCAGCAAGTGTTTAAAGTGGGGAAGAGCTGTAAACACCTCCCCCCCCTTGGTGGGGTTAGAGCCTAAGGCAGGGTACAGTTCATGCCTGCACTTAATTAGTGGGTACAGTTCGTCCCTGGCAAGTACCTATCTGGGGTTGAAGTGTACAGCAAAGGAATGGTTAATCCTGGGTCACCGTTTGGGGACCTTTTTGCTGGTGGAGGGTCGCCAAGGGCGGAATATAAGCATGGGCATGTAGGCAGGGAGAGAGTTCAAGAGAGGGAGAGGACTGCGGTGGGGGGCAATTGCCCGCTCCAGTGAAACAAAGAATTTAGGCCGCAGATAAGAGACAGAGAACCAGTGGGAGGACGTGGCAGCAGCCGATGTTTTGAGCAACATGTAGGAACCCTTGGATATGCCACCCTGGTGGGACTGCAGCAAGATGCCCTGTTGGGACTGCCACCTGAATGTAAGGTGCAAGGGTAAGCCAAGTAGAGAGGCATCGAGAAGGGGTTCACCAGGAGCTTCCAATTCTGAAGCCCCATGGAGAGTTGAGAGTCGATCAAGCAGGGATGGAGCGCTGCTTGCCACAGTTTAGGGATGAGTTGCCCAAAAGTTGTAGCGACAGTTGCCTAAGGGAAGCTACGCAAAGCCGACATGGGAATTGGAAGGGAGCTAGCAGCCCAGATTTGAGAGGCCAGCCTATTCCATGTGGGAAAGTCGCAGTGAGCCAGTCGAGAGGGGACTAAGGAGGGAGGTGCCAGCCTGTTTCATGGGAAGAGATGCCAGTGAGTAAAGGGAAAAGAGAAGCAGTGGGGTCATATACACCCAAGGTGTATCTGGGGATTACAGCTGCCTGAATTTGGGAACGTCCGATTCACGCAACGTGGGAAATCTATGAACTGTTCACTCAAGTGAAATATCTGTTCATGGCCAGATTTAGCTTAGTTGCCTTACTGGTCAGTGTGAGAACAGATCCAGACGCAAATGGTTTGATACCTTTTTATTGGATCAACGTAGATGTTACAAAAACAACAAAGTGCCGAAGCAAGCTTCCGAGGAAGGGCTTGGTTGGTCCGAAAGCTTAGGCACTTTGTTCTTTTTGTATCATCTAAGTTGGTCCAATAAAAGGTATCAAACCATTTGCTTCTGAATCTGTCTGCTCATGTGAACTGGCTGCAATGTGAAATATGGAATTATAGCAGTCCAAGATTTGTGCTGCCTACCTCAACCCAAGTATTTTTTGCTCCTTGGAGTGCTCATTAATTTTGTTATTAAAAGGGATCCCCATGGTTTATTCTACAAAGTTGTGGTCTCCAGTTATTTCATCAAATGCTATCATGGACAACTTTGATTGCCTTTCAACCCAGCACCCAAAGAGCCTTGCACCTCAGTGTGACTGTAAGATCTGGTAAACGCAACCCATTTCCGGCACAGTTCTGCTGTGGTCCCCAAAGACTTTACCACCATCATACCCCTAGACAACGGGAGGGGGTGGGCTATATCAGTCTCCCAATATTTTAAAACACTAATTCAGCTAAACAAAAAAAACATCACAGACAGCAGCGCTTACCAAAATTAGTCTGGCAGCAACTGGGGATAAATCTTTTTTTTCTTTCTTTTAATCCCTTTAAAAAGTGTTTTACTTGCCAGCCCGGTGGTGCTGAGGGCTGAGGCACTGGACGCCTTACCTCGCAGCATGCCTGCGACCTGGGTTAGGGAACGAGCCTGGGCCATTGGAGGTCGGCGGGGGGAGGGGGCGGAGCTGGATGGAGCTGCTGACAGGCAAGCTCTCCTCTCCAGGGAGGTGCAAGGGGCTTCCTCCGGCTGATGGTTGCCACCTGGTGGAGGCTGGTGGTAGCACGGGCCAGGAGGAGCCAGGCGCTAGGCTTGGGATGGGAGGAAAGGGGCTGTTACCAGGGCTGTAGGGACTAATGTGTGCCTCCACACGCATGCGTACCCACTTCTGGGGTCCCTGGAGTAATAACAGAGGAAAAAGCCGGTGGCAGGATGGCGACCAACTCCCCGCAGGCTCCGCTGCCGGGCAGGCGTAAAGAAGCCCCTGCAATTCCAGGTGATGGGGGGCTGGGTGGGGGCGCAGATGGGAGCTGTCTGGGGGGGTGACAAAAAATGTTAAATAATAAACAAAAAAAGTGTTTTACTTTACAATAAATGAATTGCTCTTTCGGTTCCATAGGCCCGCACCACCAAAGTATGCCAATCATGACAGATGTCTTTTCCCGGTGCCAAACATATACTGATAGGTCTAGCAACTGCGGGTAGGGCCTATGGACCTACTAGATGTCAGTTTTCTTTGGCTCTGCAGCAATTAATTGAGAGTTTACAAAAAACTTTCTTAAAGAGTTTACTTTTTAAACCCTGCAATTCAGTCATCGAGGCTAGAATCTTGAGTTTGCCACCTATCTCTTGACGCTTATGATACCCTTTTTCCACAGTCTGAGTCTGCTTTAGAACTTTTTTTTACAGCTGAAATAAGAAAAGGAGCACTCCTTTTACTATGGCTCGGACCAGGTTTTCAACATCCATTGTTAAAGTTCCCTTTTCTTTGACTATAATGAACTAGCATGCAGCAGACCCTGCTCCCTAACATTACAGCACAACAGGTGTACAAAAGCAGCGGAGAATACTGATGAAAATCAGGTTCAAGCCATATTAAGGAGCAATTCTCTACTATAATAACAAGCTTAAAAACACTAGCTTTATACCAGTTATGTTTTAACATTATGGTGTTGTGGTTATTATTTTCTTTTACTATCCCCTGATGTTTGTCTACAATATATTGTAGATAACGCAGCAAATACTTTACTGAGTCTTTCAAAATGTATCTGACTCTCCCCTGCTAACCACACAACTGCTGTTTGTGACTGCACAGTCTGTTGTCATGGCAAGCACTATGATGCCATAAACAAAGGCACCGTGAGGTTAATGGGGGAGAGAAAAGTGCTTTTTTATACAGACTTTTTCAATAGACCAATATATGCTGTAAACCTTGGAAAAGGAACATTGAAAAGGAAGAAATGTATTTTCTAGTAAACTGTAATAGTTAATCGTATTTATGAACGTGCATGTCGAAGTGCAGAGTTGCTCCTTTTATTATTTTGAATGTGAAAAAAGTGCTAAAGCAGACTTAGAATGTGGAACAAAGGGCATTATACAAGTTAGGGGACAGGTGTCAATCTAGCATTAAATAAAAAGTATAGGTCAAAATTCTGACCGCTACCATGCAGTGCTGCTTTAACCAATAGCAATGCATAGGCCACCTGATGACAATGAGAAATGTAAGTGACCTAGTTTCACACTGCTGGTGCCGATTCCTACAATCCTGGGGTGCAGGTGTTGTCCATGGCAACCCCCTCCATCCCTAGGTTTAGGAATCCATCATCCTGATTCTCTGGCAGCCCCTGTGACAACACCCTTCATCCAAGGTTTTGGGAGTCCATCATCCTGCTTCTCTGGCAACCCCTGTGGCTGGCGTGGAAGTGCTGTCTGTGGGAATGCCCTTCATCCAAGGCTTTGGGAGTACATCATCCTGCTCCTCTGGCAACCCCTGTGGCTGGCGTGGAAGTGCTGTCTGTGGCAATGCCCTTCATCCAAGGTTCTGGGAGTCCATCATCCTGCTTCTCTGGCAACCCCTGTGGCTGGCGTGGAAGTGCTGTCTGTGGCAATGCCCTTCATCCAAGGCTTTGGGAGTCCATCATCCTGCTCCTCTGGCAACCCCTGTGGCTGGCGTGGAAGTGCTGTCTGTGGTAATGCCCTTCATCCAAGGTTCTGGGAGTTCATCATCCTGCTCCTCTGACAACCCCTGTGGCTGGCGTGGAAGTGCTGTCTGTGGCAATGCCCTTCATCCAAGGTTCTGGGAGTCCATCAACCTGCCTCTCTGGCAACCCCTGTGGCTGGGTCAAGTTGTGCATGGCACATTACACGGCAACACCTTGACTCACAGGGAACCTGGAACAGAGATACAGTAGGCTGAGGGAAGGAGGGACGTGTTATAGGTGAGTGTCAGTGACCGGATGCACACAAACCAGTGTCTGCAGATACTAGGCAGGGATCTGGAAGAAACCCGACTCCACCTCTACAGCATGCAGTTCTGTTTGCACCATCCCTGTCCTCAGATCCTGCGTGGCTCAGATGGACTTGATGTATCCAGGTAGGGGGCCCTGCTGGGGAAGGGCTAGCCACAGAGTGGGATAAAAAGCCAGGTCAGGGTTGGGGTTGGGAGTAAGGACTGGCATGGTGGGGCTACAAAGCTGGACATGGTACAGTATGAAGAAATGTATTTATTTTATTTATTTAGAAATTTAAAAAATCACTGTGGCAATGCTGATGGTTCGCAAACGGCAGAGTGGGGGTTATGGGCGTGGACCTTGCATCACAAAGGCTGACCAGGGGTTTACAGCATCCGTTGGATGGTCTCCTCCCTGTTCTGGAATGGCACCTGGCAGCCTATAGGGGCAATGCATATTGCGGCATGGGTGACCACTGTGTGTTCTGCCCTGAGGCCACATCCATGCAATTGTACTGTGGGGGTGGGGGTGGTGGACAGGAGAAAATTGTGAAAATGGTCACCTGGCCGACTGGATGAGGCGGGCCAGTCTACCATGCGCCCACAGAAGCCAGAGGAATCACACTGTTCCCAGCTGGGCCTGGGCGCAGAAGGAAATGTCCACAAGCATCTCCACTCCCGTGCCCCTCCCCGAGGAAGGGATACGCCGAGTCAACCGGGCTCCAACAGATATGGGAGTGGTGGGATGGCAACGGGCGGGGGCATCTGATGGCGGGGGCCCTTGGTCATCCGAACAAGTGGTGGGCCAGGAGGGCTGAGGGCAACCCCCCCCCAAAAAAAAAAACAAAGGCTGACCTTTCTGTGGTCATGATGGTGGTGGTGGAAATGTGACATTTCAGCAGCAATAATCTGACGTATACACCTAGATTCACAGTGGACATAAGGTAAGTCTTCGAGCAATGAAGCTGGCCCCAGCATCACACCTCAGCCACTGCTGGTAGGTGCATCACCATACACTGACAGGCAGAGAAGAAATGGAGAAAGAAGAATCATAGTCAAAATCAGTCACTTTAGAAAAGGATTTAAGCAAAATAATGCACTAAGGAACAATCCCGGACGTAGCAGTAATGACTTATTATGATGAAATGGTATGTGTGTGCCTTTGTTGGAGTGCATGCAACCTGCCTGCAGAATGCCATCACCAATAAAAGCGCACTACCGTTGCTAGGAGGAAACTAAAGAAAACAGAGTACAAACTGGCAGAGGCCATATCAATGCATTCACAATAAGCTTTCATTCTTATTGAATATATTTACAAAACAAATACCACATAATCTCTTAGTAAAATATAAATTACTGATGAAGCACTGCATTAAAGTTTTATAAAGCAGTACAGCAGAGATACTAATACAGGTAATTCATCTGCTTCTGCCTCTGTGTCTGGGGTACATGTCTGTGCAAATTCAATTTAAACAGAAATCAACTTTGGGGGGTTCTGGGAGGCAACACCAGTCTGCTGCCATCAGAGAATGTATCCTTTCCTTCCCTTCCAGTCCCCTGCCCTCATGTATTGAGAAAGCCAGGGATGTCCAGGGTGGGAGTTCACTGTTTCTGCACTGGTGTGGATGGAGGTGCAGATATACTGGCATCGTCACAGATGAAGATGTTCTGATGTGGTGGAAGGTGTACACATACTGGCATGATTGCAGATGGGATGTACTGGTATGGTTGCAGGTGTAGACAGACTGGTGTGGCTGAAGGTGTAGACCTACTGGCGTGGTTGCTGGTGTAGACATACTGGTGTGGATGTAGACGTACTGGCATGGTTGCAGGTGTAGGTGTATTGGCGTGGATGCAGGTGTAGTCCTACTGGTGTAGATGCAGGTGTAGACATACTGGTGTGGTTGCAAGTGTAGACGTACTAGTGTGGATACAGGTGAAGATGTACTAGTGTGGTTGTAGGTGTAGACATACTGGTGCGGATGCAGGTGTAGATGTACTGGCATGAATGCCGTCTAGACATACTGGCATGGATGCTAACGTAGATATACTGGTGTGGATGCAGGTGCAGATGTACTGGTGTGGTTGCTAGTGTAGGCACACTGGTGCGGTTGCAGGTGTAGACATACTGGCATGGTTCCTGGTGCAGACACACCGGTGTGGATGCAGGTGTAGATGAACTGGCGTGGTTGCTGGTGTAGACATACTGGTGTGGCTGCTGGTGTGGATGCAGGTGTAAATGTACTGGCGTGCTTGTTGGTGTGGACATACTGGTGTGGATGCAGGTGTACACGTACTGGTGCGGTTGCTGGTGTAGACATAGAAACATAGACTTTGACGGCAGATAAGGACCGCTTGGCCCATCTAGTCTGCCCGTTTCCCTACCTACAGGATAGGCCGCAGATCCTAGTTGACCAACAGCCTATTTCATCCTACCCCCCACAAGAATTGCCTTATGTCTGTCCCATGCATTCTTGAATTCTCCCACAGTTTTAGACCCCACAACCTTCTCAGGAAGGCTGTTCCATGCATTCACAACCCTCTCTGTGAAATAATACTTCCTCACATTGCCCCTGAACCACCCCCCTTCTATCTCTAAATTGTGTCCCCTTGTTCTTGCGTCTCTTTTCTGAAAGATGCTGCCCTCTTGGACTTTGTTGATTCCACTGAGATACTAAAAGTTTCTATCATGTCCCCCTCTCCCTTCTTTCCTCAAGGGTATACATATTAAGCTCTTTAGTCCCTCCTCATACGGCTTCTCTTGCAGACCCTGCACCATTTTAGTTGCCCTCCTCTGGACTGCCTCTATCCTGTCTATGTCCTTGCGGTGATGGGGTCTCCAGAACTGCATGCAGTACCCCAGATGGGGTCTCACCAACTGTCTCTACAGAGGGATAACAACTTCCTGTTTTCTGCTGCTGATGCCTCTCCCTATGCATCCCAGTATAAATACATACTGGTGTGGATGCAGGTGTAGACATACTAGTGTGGCTGCATGTGTAAACGTACTGGCATGGTTGCTGGTGTAGACATACTGGTGTGCATGCAGGTACAGACGTACTGCCGTGGATGCAGGTGTAGACATACTAGTGTGGTCACATGTGTAAACGTACTGGCATGGTTGTTGGTGTAGACATACTAGTGTGGTTGCATGTGTAGACGTAATGGCATGGTTGCTGGTGTAGACATACTGGCGTGGATGCAGGTGTAGACGTACTGGCATGGATGCAGGTGCAGACGTACTGCCGTGGATGCAGGTGTAGACATACTAGTGTGGTCACATGTGTAAACGTACTGGCATGGTTGCTGGTGTAAATATACCGGTGCAGATACAGGTGTAGATGTACTGCCGTGGATGCAGGTGTAAACATACTAGTGTGGTCACATGTGTAAACATACTGGCATGGTTGCTGGTATAGACATACTGGTGTGGATGCAGGAGTAGAAATACTGGCGTGGGTGCAGGTGCACATGTACTGATGTAGATGCAGGTGTAGACATACTGGTGTGGTTGCAAGTGTAGACATATTGGCATTGTTGCTGGTGTAGGTGCACTGGTGTGGTTGCAGGTGTAGACATACTGGCATGGTTGCTGGTGTATACAATATTGGTGTAGATGCAGGTGTAGACATACTGGCATGGATGCAGGTGCAGACGTACTGGTGTGGATGCAGGTGTAGAAATACTAGTGTGGTTGCAGGAGTAGACGTACTGGCATGGTTGCTGATGTAGACATACTGGTGTGGTTGCTGGTGTAGACATACTAGTGTGGCTGCATGTGTAAACATACTGGCATGGTTGCTGGTGTAGACATACTGGTGTGGATACAGGTGTAGAGGTACTGCCGTGGATACAGGTGTAGACATACTAGTGTGGTCGCATGTGCAAACATACTGGCATGGCTACTGGTGTAGACATACTAGTGTGGATGCAGGTGTAGACGTACTGGCATGGGTGCAGGTGCACATGTACTGGTGTAGATGCAGGTGTAGACATACTGGTGTGGTTGCAAGTGTAGACATATTGGCATTGTTGCTGGTGTAGGTGCACTGGTGTGGTTGCAGGTGTAGACGTACTGGCATGGTTGCTGGTGTATACATACTGCTGTGGATGCAGATGCAGACGTACTGGTGTGGATGCAGGTGTAGAAATACTAGTGTGGTTGCAAGTGTAGACGTACTGGCATGGCTGCTGATGTAGACATACTGGTGTGGTTGCTGGTGTAGACATACTGGTGTGGATGCAGGTGTAGAAATACTAGTGTGGTTGCAGGTGTAGACGTACTGGCATGGTTGCTGATGTAGACTGTGGTTGCTGGTGTAGACATACTGGTGTGGATGCAGATGCAGACGTACTGGTGTGGATGCAGGTGTAGACATACTAGTGTGGTCGCATGTGTAAATGTCCTGGCATGGTTGTTGGTGTAGACATACTGGTGTAGATGCAGGTGTAGATGCACTGGCATGGGTGCTGATGTACACATACCGGTGTGGATACAGGTGTAGATGTACTGATGTGGATGCAGGTGCAGACATACTAGTGTGGTTGCTATGTAAACATACTGGCATGGTTAAAGGGAGGAGGGTGGGCAGAGGGAGACTGTGAAAAGGCAGAGATACTAAAATATTTTTGCTCAGTATTTACAAATGAAGGGGAGGTACATAAAACAAACAGTACAAACACTCTGGATACAGAAGTTGATACCAGCCCATTTACAGAAGAAAGGGTTCTGAAAGAACTCTTAAAACTGAAGGTGGACAAAGCAATGGGGCCTGATGGGATTCATCCCAGAATTCTAAAAGAACTAAGGGTAGAACTAGTGACACCACTGATATCCTTTTAACAAATCATGGGAGGATGGGTGGTACCCGAGGATTGGAGGAGGGCAGATGTGATTCCCTTCACAAAAGTGGGAGCAAGGCAGAAGCAGGAAACTACAGACCTGTTAGTTTAACCTCAGTGATAGGGAAAATGATGGAATCACTTCTGAAGGAAAGAACTGTCGAGTATCTAGAGGCCAGGGGGCACAGGACCCAAGGCAGCATGGATTCAGAGCGGGAAGGTCATGCCAGACAAATCTGATAGATTTCTTTGACTGGGTGACCAAAGTAGTAGATGAGGGAGGGGCTGTGGACATGGCCTACCTAGACTTTAGCAAGGCATTTGACACAGTCCCACACAAAAGATTAATATACAAGTTAGCCAGCCTGGGAGTGGGTCCCAAGATGACAGCCTGGGTAAAGAATTGGCTGGAGAATAGGATACAGAGAATAATAGTAAATGGAGTCCACTCAGAAGAAAGGAGGTTACTAGTGGGGTACCGCAGGTTCAGTATTAGGACCGGTCCTCTTCAATGTCTTTATAAGCGACATTGCAGAAGGACTGGAAGGAAAAGTATGTCTCTTTGCAGATGACACAAAGATCTGCAACAGAGTTGATGCACAGGGTGGGGTGGAAAGGATGAGAAGGGACTTGGCAAGGTTAGAGAAATGGTCAAATGTATGGCAGCTTAGATTCAATGCTAAGAAGTGCAAGGTAATGCACCTGGGAAACAAAAACCCAAGGGAAGAGTACACAATGGGGGGTGAGATACTAACAACAACAAAAATGGAAAGGGACCTGGGGGTAGTTATATCTGATGACCTAAAGGTGGGCAAGCAATGTAAGAGGGCAGCAAGGAGGGCTGGGGGGATACTGGGATGCACAGGGAGAGGCATCACCAGTAGAAAACAGAAAGTTATTATCCCTCTGTACAGACAGCTGGTGAGACCCCATCTGGAGTACTGTGTGCAGTTCTGGAGACCCAATCTCCGCAAAGACATAGACAGGATGGAAACTGTCCAGAGGAGGGCAGCTAAAATGGTGCAGGGTCTGCACCGGAAGACATATGAAGAGAGACGAAAGTAGCTTAATATGTATAGCCTCGAGGAAAGGAGGGAGAGGAGGGACATGATAGAAACGTTCAAGTACCTCAAGGGAATCAACAAAGTCCAAGAGGTAGCATCTTACCCGGTCAACAAAAGCTAAATAAATAAATAAATAAATAAATCTTTCAAAAAAGAGGTGTGCAAGAACAAGAGGGCACAATTTGAAGATGGGGGAGGAGGCAGCTCAGAGGTAATTTAAGGAAGTATTTTTTCACAGAGAGGGTTGTGGATGCATGGAACGGCCTTCCGGAGGAGGTTGTGGAGTCAAAATCAGTGGTGGAATTCAAGCATGCATGGGACAGTCATAAGGCAAATCTAGGAGGGGGGTTGGCAGAAGTAGGCTGCTGGTTAACTAGGATCTGCAGCTTATCCAGTAGGTAGGGAAATGGGCAGACTGGGTGGGCCAAGCGGTCCTTATCTGCCGTCAAATTCTATGTTTCTATGTTGCTGGTGTAGACATACTAGTGTGGATGCAGGTGTAGACGTACTGGCGTGGGTGCAGGTGTACATGTACTGGTGAGGATGCAGGTGTAGACACACTGGTGTGGTTGCAAGTGTAGACGTACTGGCATGGCTGCTGGTCTAGGTGCACTGGTGTGGATGCAGGTGTAAACCTACTGATTTGGTTATAGATGCAGACGTACTGGTGTGGATGCAGGTGTAGACATACTAGTGTGGTTGCATGTGTAAACATACTGGTATGGTTGCTGGTGTAGACATACTGGTGTGGATACAGGTGTAGACATACTGCCGTGGATGCAGGTGTAAACATACTAGTGTGGTCGCATGTGTAAACGTACTGGCATGGTTACTGGTGTAGACACACTAGTGTGGATGCAGGTGTAGACATACTGGCGTGGGTGCAGGTGCACATGTACTGTGTAGATGCAGGTGTAGACATACTGGTGTGGATGCAGGTGCAGACGTACTGGTGTGGATGCAGGTGTAGAAATACTAGTGTGGTTGCAGGTGTAGACGCACTGGCATGGTTGCTGATGTAGACTGTGGTTGCTGGTGTAGACATACTGGTGTGGATGCAGATGCAGACGTACTGGTGTGGATGCAGGTGTAGACATACTAGTGTGGTTGCATGTGTAAACGTACTGGCATGGTTGCTGGTGTAGACATACTGGTGTGGATGCACATGTAGACGTATTGCCGTGGATGCAGGTGTAGACATACAAGTGTGGTCGCATGTGTAAATGTACTGGCATGGTTGTTGGTGTAGACATACTGGTGTAGATGCAGGTGTAGATGTAGCGGCATGGGTGCTGATGTACACATACTGGTGTGGATGCAGGTGCAGACGTACTGGTGTGGATGCGGTGTGAACATACTAGTGTGGTTGCATGTAAAACATACTGGCATGGTTGCTGGTGTGAACACTGGTGTGGATGCGGGTGTGAAGCGTACTGGCGTGGGTGCAGGTGTACATGTTTGGTGAGGATGCGGGTGTGAAGCGCACTGGTGTGGTTGCAAGTGTAGACGTACTGGCATGGTTGCTGGTGTAGGTGCGCTGGTGTGGTTGCAGGTGTAGACGTACTGGCGTGGATGCAGGTGTAGACATACTGGTGTGGATGCAGGTGTAAACCTACTAATTTGGTTATAGATGCAGACGTACTGGTGTGGATGCAAGTGTAGACATATTGGCATTGTTGCTGGTGTAGGTGCACTGATGTGGTTGCAGGTGCAGACATACTGGCATGGTCGCTGGTGTATACATATTGGCGTGGATGCAGGTGTAAACATACTGGCGTGGATGCAGGTGCAGACGTACTGGTGTGGATGCAGGTGTAGAAATACTAGTGTGGTTGCGGGTGTAGACGTACTGGCATGGTTGCTGATGTAGACATACTGGTGTGGTTGCTGTTGTAGACATACTGGTGTGGCTGCAGATGCAGACGTACTGGTGTGGATGCAGATGTAGACATACTAGTGTGGCTGCATGTGTAAATGTACTGGCATGGTTGCTGGTGTAGATATACTGGTGTGGATGCAGGTGTAGACGTACTGCCATGGATACAGGTGTAGACATACTAGTGTGGTTGCATGTGTAAACGTACTGGCATGGTTACTGGTGTAGACATACTAGTGTGGATGCAGGTGTAGACGTACTGGCATGGTTGCTGATGTAGACTGTGGTTGCTGGTGTGGATGCAGATGCAGACGTACTGGTGTGGATGCAGGTGTAGACATACTAGTGTGGTTGCATGTGTAAACGTACTGGCATGGTTTCTGGTGTAGGCATACTGGTGTGGATGCACGTGTAGATGTACTGCTGTGGATGCAGGTGTAGACATACTAGTCTAGTGCACTGTACTAGTGCACTGGTGTGGTCGCATGTGTAAATGTACTGGCATGGTTGTTGGTGTAGACATACTGGTGTTGATGCAGGTGTAGATGTACTGGCATGGGTGCTGATGTACACATACTGGTGTGGATGCAGGTGCAGACGTACTGGTGTGGATGCAGGTGTAGACATACTAGTGTGGTTGCATGTGTAAACATACTGGCATGGTTGCTGGTGTAGACATACTAGTGTGGATGCAGGTGTAGACGTACTGGCGTGGGTGCAGGTGTACATGTATTGGTGAGGATGCAGGTGTAGACGCACTGGTGTGGTTGCAAGTGTAGACGTACTGGCATGGTTGCTGGTGTAGGTGCGCTGGTGTGGTTGCAGGTGTAGACGTACTGGCGTGGATGCAGGTGTAGACATACTGGTGTGGATGCAGGTGTAAACCTACTGATTTGGTTATAGATGCAGACGTACTGGTGTGGATGCAAGTGTAGACATACTAGTGTGGTTGCATATGTAAACATACTGGTATGGTTGCTGGTGTGGATACAGGTGTAGACGTACTGCCGTGGATGCAGGTCTAAACATACTAGTGTGGTCGCATGTGTAAACGTACTGGCATGGTTACTGGTGTAGACATACTAGTGTGGATGCAGGTGTAGACGTACTGGCGTGGGTGCAGATGCACATGTACTGTGTAGATGCAGGTGTAGACATACTGGTGTGGTTGCAAGTGTAGACATATTGGCATTGTTGCTGGTGTAGGTGCACTGGTGTGGTTGCAGGTGCAGACGTACTGGCATGGTCGCTGGTGTATACATATTGGCGTGGATGCAGGTGTAAACATACTGGCGTGGATACAGGTGCAGACGTACTGGTGTGGATGCAGGTGTAGAAATACTAGTGTGGTTGCAGGTGTAGACGTACTGGCATGGTTGCTGATGTAGACATACTGGTGTGGTTGCTGGTGTAGACATACTGGTGTGGCTGCAGATGCAGACGTACTGAGTGTGGATGCAGATGTGAGACATACTAGTGTGGCTGCATGTTAAATGTACTGGCATGGTTGCTGGTGTAGATATACTGGTGTGGATGCAGGTGTAGACGTACTGCCATGGATACAGGTGTAGACATACTAGCGTGGTTGCATGTGTAAACATACTGGCATGGTTACTGGTGTGGATGCAGGTGTAGACGTACTGGTGTGGGTGCAGGTGCACATGTACTGTGTAGATGCAGGTGTAGACATACTGGTGTGGTTGCAAGTGTAGACATATTGGCATTGTTGCTGGTGTAGGTGCACTGGTGTGGTTGCAGGTGTAGACGTACTGGCATGGTTGCTGGTGTATACATATTGGTGTGGATGCAGGTGTAGACATACTGGTGTGGCTGCAGATGCAGACGTACTGGTGTGGATGCAGATGTAGACATACTAGTGTGGCTGCATGTGTAAATGTACTGGCATGGTTGCTGGTGTAGATATACTGGTGTGGATGCAGGTGTAGACGTACTGCCATGGATACAGGTGTAGACATACTAGTGTGGTTGCATGTGTAAACGTACTGGCATGGTTACTGGTGTGGATGCAGGTGTAGACGTACTGGTGTGGGTGCAGGTGCACATGTACTGTGTAGATGCAGGTGTAGACATACTGGTGTGGTTACAAGTGTAGACATATTGGCATTGTTGCTGGTGTAGGTGCACTGGTGTGGTTGCAGGAGTAGACGTACTGGCATGGTTGCTGGTGTATACATATTGGTGTGGATGCAGGTGTAGACATACTGGTGTGGATGCAGATGCAGACGTACTGGTGTGGATGCAGATGTAGACATACTAGTGTGGCTGCATGTGTAAATGTACTGGCATGGTTGCTGGTGTAGACATACTGGTGTGGATGCAGGTGTAGACGTACTGCCATGGATACAGGTGTAGACATACTAGTGTGGTCGCATGTGAAAACGTACTGGCATGGTTGCTGGTGTAGACATACTGGTGTGGATGCAGGTGTAGATGTACTGGCATAGTTGCTGATGTACACATACTGGTGTGGATGCAGGTGTAGACATGGTAGTGTGGTCGCATGTGTAAGCATACTGGCATGGTTGCTGGTGTAGACATACTAGTGTGGATGCAGGTGTAGACATACTGGTGTGGTTGCAAGTGTAGACGTACTGGCATGGTTGCTGGTATAGGTGCACTGGTGTGGTTGCAGGTGTAGACGTACTGGCGTGGATGCAGGTGTAGACATACTGGTGTGGATGCAGGTGTAGACCTACTGGTTTGGTTATAGATGCAGACGTACTGGTGTGGATGCAGGTGTAGACATACTAGTGTGGTTGCATGAGTAAACGTACTGGCATGGTTGCTGGTGTAGACATACTGGTGTGGATGCACGTGTAGATATACTGACGGGGATGCAGGTGCAGATGTACTGATGTGGATGCAGGTGTAGACATACTAGTGTGGTTGCATGTGTAGACGTAATGGCATGGTTGCTGGTGTAGACATACTGGCATGGATGCAGGTGTAGACGTACTGGCATGGATGCAGGTGCAGACGTACTGGCGTGGATGCAGGTGTAGACATACTAGTGTGGTTGCAGGTGTAGATGTACTGGCAAGGTTGCTGGTGTAGACATACTGGTGTAGATGCAGGTGCAGATGTACTGGTGTGGAAATACTGGTGTGGATGCAGGTGTAGACATATTGGTGTGGATGCAGGTGCAGACTTACTGGTGTGGTTGCAGGTATAGAGGTACTGGTGTGGATGCAGGTGTAGACTTACTGGTGTAGTTACTAGTGTAGACATACAAATGTGGGTGAAGAACATCTCAAAGTTGTCAGCCATTGTCTTACTTCAGAAACCGCAAGGTACTTAGATGGAAAATTGTTGCCAGATTTTTTAATACCCCTACAAGAACAAAACATTATAAGGCAGGAAAAACGGATTTATGCTGGAGAGGCTGTGGGGGAGTAGGGTCCCATTTCCATATCTTTTGGGACTGCCCTGTGATACGGCCTTACTGAGCTCAGGTTGGCACTCACCTTAAGCAGATGTTGGATCGGGGAGAAGAACCTGACTATCAGAACTTGATTCTGGGTGTGCTCCCAAAGCGCCAAAGATTTAATGGCCAAAAATAATTTACTGGTATACTGTTGGCAGCAGCGTGTAAGGCCATCATAAGACGCTGGCTTTCCCAGACTGCTCCCACAGCAGAGGAATGGATAGCCATTGTAAAAGACATCTCAAGGGCAGAAAAAATTACAACTGACTTACACCTGCAGAAAGAGAAGTATAACCAGATCTGACTTCCCTTCATGCACTTGACAGAGGAGTTGCAGGGCACCCCAATCCTGGAACAACTAGCCCTAGGATATTAATCTAAGGGAGCCCCCCTAACTAGACAGGAGTTTAGTAAAGAGGAAGCAACCTTCACCCCCGGCTTGTCTTCCCTAAACGGTCCCTAGCCACCTATTATTCCCACTTGAAATAAACTTTGGTCCTTTGCTGCCTCCTTAGTGGATCCTCCTTCTTTAGGTAAACCTTAGTACTGTAGTTTTGAACAAACCAGCCATACACCAAGTTACTTACGTTCCTCATTTTTATTATACATTTATTTGTTTGTACAGTATATGACTTATGGATGTCTGAGCATGTGCTTTTCTGTGAAAATCAATTGACCTTTTATAGGCATCAAAAGAAAAAGCAGAATCCACTGATGAAACGCAGGTCAATGGTTCCAGTCGACAGCACCTGGAAAAGAAGAGACATTTATACAAGTTGTTTAAATTACTCTGTCTAGTGTATTAAATTATTCTGTTAACTCTTCTAATTCTGATGACCTGATCAAATGTATGAATAATTGTCAAATGCCCAGTACTTCATGAAATAAAATAGAAGTTTAAAAAAAAAAGAAACCACAAGGTACTGAACAGGAAAAAAATTGGAGGGGGGGTGCGGTGGAATATAGTTGTCAGAGGTAAGAGGTCAGCTGAAACATCCTGCATTCCTTCAGTTGGAGACCCTTTAAAAGCCAGCAGCAGTTCTGAAGAGTTCATGTGCTTGTTGTGCTCAACTACTGAATACTCTTTGATGTCCTGACCTCCTGAGATGATCTATCAGCCTCATTTGCACTACAATTGCACACTCATGCACTGCACGCATATTCCACACAATACACGCCTCAAAGAGAATGTGTCTAGAATAATATGTCCAGTATTCATACAGCGAATGCAGTTACTACCCTTGTCTCGAAATGTAGGCCTGCAGATCTGACAAGTAGGGAAGGAAAATCCCAGTTTCCAACAGAGAAAAGTACATCGCCCCCAAAAGAGTACCCATCAAATACAGATGAGTGCCATTCATAAGATCTGGTTTAGACGGAACACTAAGTTTTCACTACAGAACATAGTGGCCATGTTTAATTTGTTCTTTAATGTGATGCTGCCAAACAAAATTACTCAGTCCACCCACCCATTTAGGGGCCATTTTCAAATTGTGAGCCCTGCAAACAAAACAAATTCTCCTTATTCTCCTCCTCAAAGGTGACATGCTCTGATGTCCTCGAACAGCAGTCTGCTTATTTAGAAGGCAGAATGTCACCAGCTGCTGCTTCGATGCCGCCTCCTGCCTCAAACAGCGCTGTGACAGCGTATCCATTTGTGAATGCCCTGCTCCAGTAACTTTGCGCCAGCTGAATGATTTGATTAAGCAAATGAGGCCCAGCCACCTGTATCTTCAATCCTCAATCAACGAAGTCCTTTTGCTCACACACACCCCCGGCCATATTGCCCTCTCTGATTAAAAATATGTTTGGCTCTCTGAATCAATGCTGTTGGCACCAAAGAACTCTGCAACTGCTCCACTTCTCAGTGAAGCTTCTCCTGACCACAGTATACTTGCTGACTTTCCCTAAATCATTGCCCACCCATCTCCAGGCAAGGTCTGGGACATAAGGACATAAAGTGCTTCTCTGTTACATTCTCAGCCTATCAGCTGTGATCTCTTCAAGATGCTTCTGTCTGTCTCCATATCCGAAACCTCCTTTCTTAGAATGGTGAGTGAACTCCTGCTGGCTTCACGTTCTGGGACTCTGTCTGCTCCAATTCATTTTTATATCACTAATCTCAAAAGTTGTTCTTTATCACCGTGAGATGCTGGCCATTCTTGTACCATCTGGATTTGGTTCGAGTCCTTGCTGGTCATTCTTGTACCACACCGAGTTGGTTTTAGCCCTTGTTGACTATTCTTGTACCATACTGAGTTAGTCTGAATCCGCGTTGGCTACTCTTGTACCACACTGAGTTAGTCTGAATCCACGTTGGCTATTCTTGTACCACACTGAGTTAGTCTGAATCCGCGTTGGCTATTCTTGTACCACACTGAGTTAGTCTGAATCCGCGTTGGCTATTCTTGTACCACACTGAGTTAGTCTGAATCCGCGTTGGCTATTCTTGTACCACACTGAGTTAGTCTGAATCCGCGTTGGCTATTCTTGTACCACACTGAGTTAGTCTGAATCCGCGTTGGCTATTCTTGTACCATACTGAGTTAGTCTGAATCCTTTTTGGACATTCTTGTCCACAAAGAGTTGGTTTTAGCCCTTGTTGGCCATCCTTGTAACATCTTGAGTTGGTTTAAGCTCTTTTTGGCTATTCTTATTCCACTTGTTGTTGGCAGTATAGCCTAGAGGTTAGAGTAATGAGCTGTGAATGAGCTTGGTACATCCAGCAGACCTGGGTTTGACTCCCACAAGCTCCACTTGCATACTGTGTGGCTCAGTTGGCAGCGGTATCCCATTAAAATCATTAAAGAATAATAGCGAGTCAAAAATAGCAATTCAATAATCGCGATTATCAATTGAGCGACCGCTCAGTAATAGCGTTTTAAAAACAACGATGCTAGCTGCCATACAGTGTACAAAAATGGGGAATGAATTAAACTGCGACTCTATGCGGATGGCTGAATCACTTTCAGGTGTAATATGCTGGTGATACTTCTCACTTTAAGAGGGACCTCGGGGATTTGATGTCTGATGGGGGGAGGTTGGACAATGGCTGCTATGGGATCACCTACCTGGTGCCCCAGGCATATCTGTTGAATCTTGTTTATTCTTTGCTTGATTTTTACTGAGGACTGTATTGGGGGCTGACATACGTAAGAAGAAGTCAGCAGAAGACCAGCAGTGGTCGTATTTGTGGGGGGGGGGATTGCAATGGTCTTTCATAATGTGACGTCTTCACAGATACAGTTTCTGCCTTTGGAGCACATTTTATTAAATTATCTAACAAAAACAAAAAATCCACCTAGCTTAAAGAAGTGAGTTTTCCAGTGTACTGCAAAACCGCAGTTTGTCTCTGATGTACACAGCCGCTCATGATTAAGATGCAGTCAATTCGTATTGCCTGTTAGCCACCGAGCGCTATTTTTATGCGGCGGCTAACTGGGGGAATGCTATTATATTTGGTCATGATAATGGCGAGCGTGATATTTACGGCACAATACTGCGGTTCGCTATTCTAAAGTCACAATTTTTACATGGAACCATTGGTAGCACATCCACCTCTGAACCAGAAGGTCGTGGGTTCTTGTCCCACACCAGGATTGGACTTGCACCTAAAAAGCTGGCATCTGAGTGCAGTATTAGGGGGGTGCTGTACTGCTGGGGTGTACCATCCTTCAGATGAGACGTTAAACTGAGGCCCCTTCTGCCCATCCTGGTGTTGTCCTGGTGGGTGTCCAGGTGGAAGTAAAAGAACCCAGGGCACTCTTCACAAAGAGTAAGGGACATTCCCGGTGTCCTGACCAACATTCCCCTTCCCATAAACCGGTCCATGCAATTGTCCAGGCTGTGTGTGGGTGATAATGTGCGATATGGCCAACACTACGCATTCAGTCACTTCACTACCAGTCTAGCACTGCTTGTAAAGTGCTTTGAGATACACTGTGTATGAAAAACGCTATATAAATGCTGATTCTTCTTCTTCTCTGAGCAAGTCATTTAACCTCCCCAGTGCTCCCACATCGCCCATGAAAACAGGCACTTGTGCCTAGTGGGCCTACCTGGTTACCAAAGACTAAAATAAAACAAAAAAAAATCTAGTGTTGGTTTTAGCCCTCGTTGGCCATTCTTGTTCCAGCTAGTGTTGGTTTTAGCCCTCACTGGTCATTCTTGTTCCATCTAGTGTTGGTTTTAACCCTTGTTGGCCATTCTTGTCCCATCTAGAGTTGGTTTTAGCCCTCGTTGGCCATTCTTGTTCCAGCTAGTATTAGTTTTAGCACTTGCTGGCCATTCTTGTTCCATCTAGTGTTGGTTTTAGCCGTCGTTGGCCACTCTTGTTCTCGCTAGTGTTGGTTTTAGCCCTTATTGGCCATTCTTCTTCCAGCTAGTGTTGGGTTTAACCCTTGTTGGCCATTCTTGTTCCATCTAGTGTTGGTTTTAGCCCTCGTTGGCCATTCTTGCTCTCGTTAGTGTTAGTTTTAGCTCTTGTTGGCCATTCTTGTTCCAGCCAGTGTCGGGTTTAACCTTTGCTGGCCATTCTTGTTCCATCTAGTGTTGGTTTTAGCCTCCATTGGCAATTCTTGTTCCAGCTAGTGTTAGTCTTAGCCTTTGCTGGCCATTCTTGTTCCATCTAGTGTTGGTTTTAGCTCTCGTTGGCCATTTTTGTTCCAGCTAGTGTTGATTTTAGCCCTCGCTGGCCATTCTTTGTCCAGCTAGTGTTGGATTTAACCCTCGTTGGCCATTCTTGTTCCAGCTAGTGTTGGTTTTAGCCCTTGTTGGCCATTCTTGTTCCAGCTAGTGTTAGTTTTAGCCCTCGCTGGTTATTCTTGTTCCAGCTAGTGTTGGTTTTAGCCCTCGTTGGCCATTCTTGTTCCAGCTAGTGTTAGTTTTAGCCCTCGTTGGCCACTCTTGTTCCACCTAGTGTTGGTTTAAGCACTTTTTGGCCATTCTTGTACTGTCCTGAACTGGTTGCCTTGAGGGGGGTGACCATCAGAGTAGGGGGAAAAAATCCTGCCACTTTACAAAACCCCAGTGAGACCCCCGATCTGGAATACTGTGTGCAACTCCGGGCTTCACAAAACTAAAACAGACACTGAGGCTGCTGAGAGGGTGCAGTGCAGGGCCACCAAAATGATCAGGGTATGGGGGCCAAAAGGTATGAGAGGCTGCAGGCCCTTAACAGATGTAAGCGTGGCTCAGTTGGTAGCACATCCCGCCTCTGTGCCAGAATGTCATGGGTTCTAGTTCCTCTCCAGGACTGGGATTGTACCATAAACGCTGGCATCTGACTGTATTACTGGTGGGTGCTGCACTGTTGTGCTGTACCATCCTTTGGATGAGATGTTTAACCGAGGTCCCATAAACTTTTTCTGGTGTTTTTTCAGGTGGACGTTAAAGATCCTATGGCATTTGTCGAAAACAGTAGGGGAATTTCCCCCCGTATCCTTACCAAATTCCTCCATTGACTAAAATACCATCAACAATTTAATCTGGTTCAGTTCCAGTTTGTTTCCATCTGCATCCCCCACCCTTTTTCTGGTAGTGGATGGTGGGACCCAGGTTTGTGGAACCTTCATCCACAGACGATAACTGGGATATTACACCTAGGTTTGTCTCCTTTGAGCCCTCCCTCCTACCATGCTGTGGGCACAGCCTCCTGCTTGGTGCCCGCCACTGCATGGTCACAGCATCAAGGCAGTCCCATTTTTCAACTGCAGATGGTGCTCAGCACCCTCCACCCCCCAGGATTAGCACACAATGCTTCCACATCCTCCTCCAGATCTCACTATCCCAAACAAGGACGTGGGGACCGAACATCGATCCTGGGACTCCCACTTAATAGAACAGTGTTCCACCAGCTGTGCCACCTGGTCGTCAAAGCCTCTCCATAATGTATCTTCATTTCATCTGACTTGCTTACCCCTCCATCAACCTCTGTTACATATATGTAAAACACCTCCATTGATAATCAGGAACTGAGACTACCTGGCTATCCAGAACAGTCTAATATCTCGACCCTGTGGGGGCATTGAGGGAATTAAAAACAGACAAAAACAATGGCAAAGCTGAGCAGACAAAACAAGCATTTGCGCATGTGACTAGCTTAGTCACTCAAGTTATTTATTGTCAAAAAGTCAAAAATGAAAATGCCTGGGGGCGTTGTTGAGCCCGAGCTAAGCGGTAGCTAAAAGTTCTAGCTCTTGCCAAAATCTAAAAACAAATAAAAATAAAACTCTTTCTTGAAGGATTTAATATATTTCACTACCAGAAATGGAAATCGGAACAAGAGGACATCTAACATGGGCAATCCAAGGAAGGATAAACATTTACACGAAGGAGCAAAAAGTAAGAATGCTGTGGGTCCCCCAGCCACGCGATCTAACTTAGGCCGCAAGGCAACTGAGACTTTGGACATGGGAGAAGAAACGCTGCAATCTCTTGGTATTAAAATCAATCGCCTCATTTTCAAAGTGTCAGGACTGGCAGAAAAATTTGAAACCATGTCTAATAGGGTTACGAACTTAGAAACAGAAGTTGCTCTAATCAAAACGAAAGACACGGACACCCATAAGAATTCAGAGGCAGCCCTGGGCACAGCTTCAACGTTGGTGAAAGAAAATGTGCATCTCCGCTCCAGGCTCGAAGGTTTAGAAAATCAAGCCCGAGCGGCCAACTTAAGAATCATTGGAATGCGAAAGCGCTGTGAAGGTGACCATCTAGCTTTGTTTATCCACGAATGGCTGGAGCAACAACTGGGTGAATCCTTTACCAATCGCCAAATGAAAATCCAAAAAGCTTATCGACCGTGTAGCTTTCAGAGGACAAATGGATAACCCTGAAGCACCTCGAGCGATAGTTTCAGTTCTAGATGGAGTGGGATCAAGAGACTTTGTTCTGTCACTGACTCGTCAGAAGAAAATGCTGCTACAAGATGGGAACCAAGTAAGGCTATATCTGGACTTAGGCTACGCTACGAGGCAAAAAAAAAAAAAAATGTTTTGATGGAGTGAGGGCCATCTTGCGCGAATCGGGAATTTCCCACAGCATGCTTTTCCCTGCACACCTTTGGATTCTTCATACCGGCAAGGTATTCATTTTCTCCAACTCCAGCGAGGCTCTTAAAATGGGCCCAACGACACGCAGCAGCGATTGCTCAAAAGGATTCTTTGGATCAAGCTGATCAGGAAGATTCAGAAGAGGAAGAGACCTGATTCTATTGGCTACTTACTCTGTCCTCAGGTTTGCTTTAACTGGACTTGTGACTGGGAAACGCCAGAACTAAACTAAAATAACGTTGCAAGGTGATGAATTCCTTTGAAAAGTTATGAATCTGACAGGCTCTTGTTAAAAGTTATTTTGATAAGGGAAGGTTTTCTTTCTGTTGTACATGTTTTCCTTCACTGGATCGCTTTACCAAATATCACGATAAGATTGAGATAGACATTGATCTGGATAAATATCTCTTATGTTGGGCTTAGTTTTATACAGGTAGTGATGGATCTAGGGGAGTTAAAATGGGGAGCTTGGAACTTGCTAGTTTACAGGATACCAATAAGGTTCCTAAACATTGGTTTAGCATGATACCTATCATTCCTTTAATAGGAAATAGATATTCGGTAACTGACAGATATTAATACAGACTTTATTATCTTGCAGCTCTTGGGCTTATACAAACAGCCATAAAATCTTTTAAGTTAACTTTATTATAAAACGTTTCAACTGATACCCCCACATGATGTATCTAACCGAAGTAGTATGTTATAATTTTAACCTGCTTGTATTAAGAGGAGTGGCATCCTCATGTGGATATGTGTTGTTGTATATCTCCTTATATACTGCTTCTGGAGAACTAAATGTATGCATACGGTATAATAATAAACAGAAAGTATTTAAAAAAAATTTAAAAAAAATGAAAATGCCTTGAAAGGTAAAACGAGGTGTTCCTATAACACAAACCAAGACGTGACTTTATGTTGTGCTATTCCCTACAGCTTTCTCAATGGGTCCTTATTTGAGGGGGCTGTTTGGCAATAAAAACTTTGAATAACTTAACTGGTCATGTACACGAAGTTTCTCTTTGTAGTGCGCAGCCCGTGCTGTTTTAGCAGCACCCTGTGAGACATCTGCATGTTTTTCTACAACCTCGGGCACTAGGACAGATGAAGCTGTCACCCTCTGCCAAACCCAGTCATGGCGCCTAGACCCTACCACAACCTCACCCCTGTCGGAAAGGTTCTAACCAGTTCTGCTCCCTGGCCACCCATACCCCCACAGAGAAAGTCTGCGACAGTATATGAGGGGATGGGGCAGTGGGTATCTGGATTGTCACTGGCCACCATTGCAGCTGTTCTGCAATACGAACATACAAAGAATGCCAACAGATACAGGCCTGACGGTCTATTTAGTCTGCCCAAATGTGCAGCTTGCAGTCTGTTACACTACAGCTGCTCCCCCCCTCTCCTACCCACATATCCAATGTCATGCCTGTACTAGCTGTTACCCCTCCCCCCAGTGCCTCACTGGCGACCTTCCCCTAGCGTTGTCCATCCCCCTTAAACTGTCCACCGTCTTCAAAGGATACCACTTCCTCAGGCAGTGCGAGTTCCACCCTGACACCACACTTCATGAAATAGTGCTTTCTCATTTCCCTTCTGAATCTACCACCCTCTGACTTTAGATTGTGCCCCCTAGTGTCTCTCCCTTTCCTTAATCTTAAAATATAAAGATAAAGGGCTTGCAGATGGCCTAAAGGGAAGTCCGAACCCACTGGGCATGAAAGGAACAACAAATTATCAGACGCAGCTTTATTCCTTGGCATTGTTTTCAAGAATGTACATCTGCCACTGTGGCAGCACTGAGGGGCATACCCTTTACACGAGGTCTGTAAAGCATCAACCTAACTCACAGTGCACACCTCTACTTCCCATTACTGTCTGGACATCCAGATTAGAAGGGATGTCAGGTTTGGAATGTCAGTACTTCAGAACCTTCTCCCTAGACAGGTTTTAGACCCTGCCTCCCAAGGTACTGGTTGCAGTCTGTAGACTTGTTTGACATCACTAGTAAACTCTCGTTGCTAGAAGCAAAAATTACTCACCATAGTAATGATGTTTCTTCTGTAGCATCAAGCCCCAAATCCTGGTGGTCTCAAAGGGCCTCATAATGTGGCCACCAGAGCTTACTGGTGGCCTCATGCCATATTTTTTTCACCCCAAACCCTGATACACCACAACCATTATAACAAAACACATCTTGTTTCACACAGCATACATTAAATCAAGTCCCTGATATTGTTTCACTTGACATACTGTATATATCCAATGTTTGTTTAAAGATAAGAAAATGAGGGTTACTCACCAGTAACCATAGTTATAGGAGTGGTATATGGTGCACATCCACACTCTGGCAGTCCTCCCTTCCCTTTAATTCTCGCTGGAATGCCTTCAAGCTAAGCTCCTCTCACCTCCTCTGGTGGTATACTCCTGGGCACTGCCCCATGACATCAGATCTTGCATGCTGGAAGCAGGGATCTGAGTGCCACTTGCCGGGGGAGTTCAGGTGGATTCTGTGGATGTGTACCAAAGAAAAAATTATTCACCTTAGTAATGTTGTTTCTTCTAATGGAGTCTTGCTATATTATGACTATTGCAGTTTGTCCCACCATTAGAACTGCTCCGGAGGTGAAAGAGTTAACTTCCATGCAGGGCATGGAACTTAGAGCGCGAGCTCGGTTAGAAAAGCTCTGTCTGGAATATTTCAAACTGAAACTGTCAGATCTTTACGAGCAAAACTCACTAAGGTTCTGTGTGGAAGCTGTAACCTACACTAGCCAACTGGTTACTTAAATATTAACACATTTTCCTGGTCCCAACACCAAGACTCAAGTCAGGGGACCAGAAAAAGATAAGATAAAATAAAACACAACACCCAAACACCCCAAAAGAAGGGGTGGAAAACATAAAAGGGGCATCAATAAGTGCCAACAGTGGACTGCCCACCCCATACCCAAAGTAGAAGTTCTGAGAGGGGCAGGCTGGGGGGTCATAATATAGTCAAGACTCCATTAGAAGAAACAACATTACTAAGGTGAGTAATTTTTCTTCAAACAACATGAAGTCTTGCTATATTATGACTATTACAGACTACACAGCAGTGCCTCCATGGAGGAGGACAGAACCTACTTAGGAATAGGCTCTGAAGCACTGGCTTGCAAACCAAGCATCCCTCCTGGCCTGGATATCCAGGGAGTAATGCTTGGTGAAAGTATGTACTGTTTTCAAGTAGCTGCTTGACATATCTCTAAGATAGGAATGTCTCTGGCAGCAGCTAGAGACGCAGCAGTACCTCTGGTAGAGTGAGCCCTCAGGCCTGAAGGGGGAACCTTACCCAGTTTTTGATAGCAATATTGGATACAAGAGACAATCCACCTGGCAATGGATCTCTTAGTGGCAGGTTTCCCTTTCCCAACCTCACCATAAGTGAGAAATAGTTGGAGGGAGTCAAACCTGTGACCCTTGGTACGCTCTATGTAGTAACTTAGGGCCCTCTTAACATCTAAGCTGTGCAACCTCCTCTCACCAGAGGAGGAATGGTCAGTGAAGAACACTGGAAGTGAAATAGATTGATTAAGGTGGAAATCTGAAACCACCTTAGGCAAAAAACTTCCTGTTAGTCCTGAGGACTACCTTATCCCTGTGAAAGGAAATAAAGTCAGTCTCCACTGACAAAGCTTGTAACTCACTTGTATACAGCAGAAGTGATGGCTACAAAATACAGTTTTCCAAGTCAAGTACTTAAGCTCTGCCGAACACAGAGGTTCAAAGGGGTTGCATCAGCTGAGCAATGCAACGTTAAGATCCCAGGCAGGGCAGGGTCCCTGAATGGTGGATTAGTATGAAGCAATCCCTAAAAACTTGGAAAATACAGGGTGAGCAGAAAGAGAAGAGGGCTTCCCTGCTGAAATAAAAGCAGAGACAGCTGCCAAATGCACTTTCAGGGTAGCTGGTCTCAGTCCCAAAAATTAAGATGGACCATATAGTCCAAAACAGTGGGCAAATCAGCAGATTCCGGAAATATAGCTTCCCAGAACACCATATGGAAAACCTTTTCCATTTGGAGTTATAAGTAGCCCTAGTGGAAGGCTTCCTAGAAGCTTTCAAGATTTAAAGAACACCTTGAGAAAGTTGTAGATCAGCAAACTCTAACTCCTCAAGAGCCAGGCCTTGAGGTTGAGGGATTTGAGATTCGGATACCAGACTCTCCCCTGGGCACAGGTTAACAGATTGTGGTTCCTGGGGAGACACAGGGGAAGATGGACTGCTAAGGACAGAAGAAGTGGGTACCAGGGCTGCCTGGCCCAGTCTGGAGCAATCAGGATCATCTTGCAGGGCTGAGATCTGATTTTGACTAGCACCTTGAACAGGAGAGGGAAGGGGGGGCATAGAGAAACTTCCCTTCCCAATCGAGGAGAAAGGCATCCAGGGGGACTGAGCCCAACACTGGGGGTCTACAACAAAAAAGTGGAAGTTGATGATTGTCTGGGGCTGCAAAAGATCTATCTGAGGGTGCCCCATCTGGCAAAACTATCCCAGTACTCGGGATCCAGTGACCATTCGTGATGGCCTGGGAAATCCTGCTGAGAGCATCTGCCAGGACATTGTCCTTGCCTGGGAGGTGAACTGCTATGAGGAAGTGTTCAGGGAATAAGCCAGAGACCACAACTTCATTGCCTCGGTGCACAAGGCCGAAGACCGAGTGCCCCCTTGTTTGTTGATGTACCACATTGTAGTGGTGTTGTCTGTTCTGACCTGTACCACTTTGTTCTGAACAGATGCAGAAAAAACCTGAAGTGCTAGAAAAAACAGCTCTGAGTTCCAACAGATTGATGTGGAGCAGAGATTCCTGAGGGGACCACAATCCCTGGGTGGAGAGGTCGCCCATGTGAGCTCCCCATCCCAAGAGGGACGCATCTGTAGTAAGGGTCAAGGAGTGAGATAGAGGGATGAAGGGGACACCTTGTCTCAGATTGTCTGATCCTGCCACCACTGAAGGGCCTGGATCAGGGTTAGTCACTGGGATCAACTTGGATAGGGAATCTCTTCTTTGAGACAAAAGGCTCTCAAATGGAACTGAATGTCCCTCATCTGAAATCTTGCTCCTTGCACTACAGCTATGGAAGCAGCCATGTGTCCTAGGAGCTGTAGGAAATGCCTTGCTGGTGAGAGACCTGCAGAGTAAAGAGGCGAGGCCAGGGCACCAGGGTCCTTACCCTTTCTAGGGGAAGGAAGGCTCTGGCCTGCTTTGTGTCCAGTTCTGCACCTATAAAGGTGAGTACTTGGACAGGTTCCAGAACTGACTTTGGAAGACTGAGGAGAAAGCCCAGAGAGGTAAGCAGCTGCTGGGTAACTTGCAGGTGTGATTTGACCTGGTCTGGAGACTGACCCACAATGAGCCAGTTGTCTAGGTAGGGAAAGATGGCAATCTTTTGCGTTCTTAAATGAGCAACTGCTACTGCCAGGCATTTTGTGAATACCCTTGGGGCAGAGGTAAGGCCGAAGGGCATTGCTCTGAACTGATAATGGCCTGAGGGCAGTTCGAATCTGAGGTACTTTCAGTGGGAGCTTCTGATAAGAACATGGAAGTAGAGCATCCTTGAGGTCCAGGAAGCTAGCCAGTCCCTGGCCTTATGGAGGTAAAATCATTCCCAAGTCACCATTTTGAATTTTGGTTTTAAAAGGTGCTTGTTCAGATATCTTAGGTCCAGGATGGGCGCCACTCCCTGTCTTTTTGGGGTAAGGAAGTACCTGGAGTACAGACCCTTGCCCTGGTGTGAGGAGAAACCCTTTCTACAGCTCTGAGAGCCAGGAGGGTTGAGACTTCTGTTTCCAAAGCAAGAGTCTCTAGAGGGTTTGCAGGTGGAAAAGATCTGATTCTCATCTTTGGAAATTTTTGAAGCTGAGAACCAGACGTGGTTACTACTTCCAGGACCCACTTGTCTGATGTTAAAGACTCCCAGTCCTGGGCCAGTAAAGCCAGCCTGCCCCACAGGTAATGGAGAACCGGCCCTGGGCATCCCATCAGGTGCCTGTTTGGCAGGGGCTTTAGGCTGAGGGGTGGGAGCAGGCCTGCTTGTACCCCGTCTGCCTCTCCCTCTGAAGAACCCCCTCTGAACATAAGCTGAAGAGGAGGCCTGGGTTTGGTAAAAAGGCCTGTGAAAAGGCCTGCCTCTACCCCTGGGGGGCTGCCTCTGAGGAGTGGCTTGCCGTTCCTTGGCTTGTGCACTCCTATAAGTGGTTCTATATTCATCCATTTTCTTCATACAATTCTCTGTCTGCTCCCCAAACAGAGAATTTCCCACCAAGGAAAATCCATAGCCTTAGCCTGGGTATCCTGTGACAAACTAGTACACTAAGCCAAGCCAATCTATGAAAAGCCACAGATGTAGCCATGACTCTAGAGGATACATCATTAGAATCCACTGCAGCATGGAATTGCACCTTAGATGCCTCAATACCATCAGCAGTCACCTGCTCAGCTCCTTGGCAAAGCTGGCCAGGGGCCTGTTTGGCTAAAGCCATGACAGTATCCCATCTAGATTTTGGTATCTTGCAACATAAGCCATATAATTTGCTTGTCTGAGTCCCAAGGGCGCTGCCATGTATTGTTTTAGCCATGGCATCAATCTTCCTGAGTCCTTGTCAGGAGGATGTGAAGCCAGAAATATTACTTATCACAGGCTGCAGCCTGAACTACCCTAACATGGCTGCATTGCTGTGAAAGAAATTCTGTATCAGGACCTACAAAAGTGTACCTCCTGTCCATCTTTTTATCCACAGGGCACAGAATTAAGAGCTTTAAAAATTTTATTGTTTGTTTCTAAGGATTTATGTAAAGGAATAGACAATCTCCTGGACTCTGGATATCCATCATCTCTACAAAGTCAGGCTCCTCTTGCTCATCCACAGCTTCCTCCAAAGGAAGCTGGAGGGTTTCAGCAACTTTTTATAAAACAGAAAATGAGAAGGGACTCAGAAAGCCTAGGGAGATTCTCCTAAAGGTCTGTCTGGGGAGATGTCCGGTTCAATGGGCACATCCAGACTTTCAAAGTCACATTCACACTGTTCATAATCATCCTCCCCCTCCTCTGGTTCATAAAACTCCTCTATATCATATTCTTGAACCGGTGGAACCGGCGAACCGACCTTTTGCCAGATAGTGGCGGTTCGGACGGAACCGGAGGAAAGTGACTGGACAATTTGGATTGCCCTGGCTATCTCTGCAGCAGTTGGAGAGGAATTTTTGACTCCACACCTGCTGTTTTCTAGTTCTCTTTGCTGGAACTGGCTCCTCAGAGTCAGCTTCGTTGCTGAGAAGTCTGGCCCTGGTCAGAGGCACTCCCTCCAGTTCGGTTGGCACCGAACCGGGCTGCTCATCGGGTCAGCGGACTTTTGACCTCTCGTTCCCTGAGCCTACCAACTCTCTTATCTAGGGTAGCTGCAGGAAATTCTTGCAAATCTGGCAGTCTGCATTGGTGGTCAAACCCCAGACAATAAACACATGTGGTGTGTGGGTCAGCCTTGGCAAGGCTTCCCCACAGACACTACAGTGTTGAAACAGTGGGCCTGGTTTTTCTTTTGGGTTTCTCAGACATAATGCCAGCCTAAACAAAAACTTGCCTTTTTTCAGCAGTGCCAGGCCAAGACACATATCGGTTCCCAACCGTGTCCGGTCGTGGAAAAAACGTAATGAAATCCGTTTTTTAGAACCGATAAGAACGAGACCGCACTCTAAAAGCTTTTAAATGCTTCAGAATAAAGTTTCAAAACAACTGATCGGTTCAAACCGAACCGATAAACATTCTACAAGTTCCACACAGAAATAAACCTGTCTGTTACTTACAATACCACAGACAGAGCTTGAACCGATCAGTTTGCGGTTAAAATAATAATAATCGCGGTTGAATTTAACTTGAGAAAAAACTCTTTAAACCGAGAAATGAACCGAGCAGTGGGAGAATCTCCCGGGAGAAACTGTTCAGTGGTAGATAAGAATCTGACAGTTTCAGTTTGAAATATTCCAGACAGAGCTTTTCTAACTGAGCTTGCGCTCTAAGTTCCATGCCCTGCATGGAAGTTAACTCTTTCACCTCCGGAGCAGTTCTAATGGTGGGACAAACTGCAATAGTCATAATATAGCAAGACTTCATGTTGTTTGAACTACAGTTGCAGGTGAGTAATCCTCATTTCTATGGGCATGGATAAAGTGCACTATCCACACTCTGGCAGACTCCTTGCAGTTCTCCAGGAGAAGGAGGCAAGGCGCACACTCCTATCTGGTGAACAGGGACTGGAGAACTGAGGTCCCAAAACCAGCATCTCGGTGTGACTGAAGATCGATGTGGTAGTGGGAAAAGAAGGTATGTGCTGACTTCCAGGTAGCAGCCCTGCAGTTCTCCTGGATAGGGACATCCCTGGAAGCAGCCACCAAGGCAGCAGTATGTCTGGTGGAATGAGCTCTTAGCCCTACAGGAGGCTCCCTACCTACCAACCTGTAGCAGAAGTTGATGCATGAGATAATCCACCTGCCAATCATCCACTTAGCTGCCTGTCTGCCAGGTGCAGCTTCAGCATAAGTGACAAAGAGCTAGCAAATTTCTCCCCAAACTCCAGTCGCGTGCTCCTTATAGTAAGCAAGTGCTCATCTCAGGTCCAGTGTATGGAGCCTGTGCTCAGCCTCTGAGGTTGGAGTGGTGAAGTACACTGAGAGGTGGATCACCTGGTTAAGGTCAAACTCTGACACAACCTTCAGGAGGAACTTTTGGTGGAGCTGCAGGACAACCTTGTTCCTGTGGAACAACAGATACAGAGACTCCACTGAGAGCACCTGGAGTTCCTTGATCCTTCTGGCTGAGGTGATAGCCACCAGGAAGGCGGTCTTCTATGACAGGTGTGACATCTCACCCCTGTGCATCGGTTCAAATGGCTTGCCCATGAGCACTGCCAGTACCAGCAACAAGTCCCAAGGTGGTGGTGCTTCATGCACCAGCGGGGATAAGTGGTCAAGGCCTTTTTAAAAAAAAAAAAGCCTGACCACCTTTTCTTGCACCACTGTCGGCATACCAGCGCATGCCTGGGAGAGAGACCCAAAGCCTGGAACTCTAGCCACTCAGGAATCAGGCTGTCAGGTACAAGTAGCAAGAAGGGCTGTGCTCACGGTATAGATCGGGCACTGGAAAATAGGTAACCAAAGTCAAAATGAGAGACCAGCACTCCAGGCTTCAGTGGTAGAAAAATGTGTACTTTACTGTGTACTTGATGCAATAAATACAGATTGACAAAGTCATAAAATAAATCTAGGTTCACATATCAAAAACAGCCAGGCTGTCAGGTGTAGGAACTGAAGGTCTGGATGCAGAACCTTCCCCTTGTGACAGGAGAGCAGGTCTGGGTGTAGAGGCAAGCGCCACAGAGGTCTGCTGCTGAGGCTGAGGAGATCTGGGTACCAAAACTGACATGGCCAGTCTGGGGCTACCAGGATCATCCGTGCCTTGTCCCTCTGCACCTTGACTCATACTTTGTGGATCACAGGAAAGGGAGGCCTGGGGTCCAGGGGCTCATGAAGATATCCCCCACCAGTGTCCCACATCGTGGGGGGCGGGCATAAAACAGCCTCAGCTTGGCATTTCCCCAGGAGGTGAACAGGTCAACCAGGGGAGTGCCCCACTGGGATAAGAGGTGGTGCACCACCTCCTGATGCAGGAACCACTCGTGAGACACCTCGCCCACCCGGCTGAAAGCATCCACTAGCTGGTTTGAGACTCCTGCTACATGAGTCACCAGCAGATTGGCATCAAAGCTGTGCATGAGGGCCCAGGTGCGGAGGGCCTCCAGACACAAATGAAGGAAGTGTGTTCTGCCCTGTCTGTTCAGGTACTACATGGCCGTAGTGTTGTCTGTCTGGACCTGCAGGACCTGACACTGGAGTGAATTCCATCAAAGCAAGGTGCACTGCTGATCTGGTAATGGGGACACCCTGGTGGTCCAGAGCCTGCAGGTCCTGTGGGCCCCCAGGTGTGCTCCCCTTCCCATCAGAGATGTGTCGGTTGTCAGGGTGACGGTTGGCTATGGGCAGATAAATTGGACTCCTTCCTTCAGATGTTCCTGGATGAGCCACCACTGGATGACATCCCACATCGGCGGAGTCACCATGACAGGCTGGTCCAGGTGACCTAGGTGCTGAGACCACTGGCAGGCCAGCTCCCACTGCAGGTGGTGCATCTGCTAGCGAGCCCACTGGACCTTGTTGGTGCAGGATGCCATGTACCCCAGCAGCCACAGGAAGTACCAGGCAGGGTGTGAATACCGATCGGGCAAAGGAGGATAAATTTGATGTCCAGTCTGCAGGGAGATGAGCCCTGGCCCAGAAGGAGTCAAGCACCACCCTGATAAAGTGAATCACATGTGAGGGGTTGAGTTTGGACTTGACCAGGTTGACCAGAAGCTCCAAGTCTTTGCAGGTCTAGAGGGCCAGGTCCCTGGACCGCTCCAACACCTACTTGGATGGCCCCGCTATCAGCCAGTCGTCCAGGTACGAGCAGACCTGGACTCCTTGGTGATGCAGAAATGCTGCCACCACTGTGATGCATTTGGTGAAGATCCTGAGGGCCAAGGAGAGGCAGAAAGGCATGACCTGGAACTCATAGAGAACCCCATCTGCACGGAACCAGAGATAACGCCAGTGGGACGGATGAACTGGAATGTGGTGTCCTGGAGGTCCAGACAGCAGAACCACATGCCCTGCTCCAGGGGTGGAATGATTTGGTTCAGAGTGACCATCTGGAACTTGCACTTCTTCAGGAACTGATTGAGATCGTGAAGATCCAGTATGAGGCACCCCTTCCCCTACCCAATCTGTTTGGGAACCAGGAAGTATCTGGACATGAAGCTCTGGCTAGCCATGGTGTCTGGGACACAGACTTCGGCTCATTTCTCTAGTACCTGAATGATGTCTTCCCTGAGGGCGAACAGTGTGTCCTGTGACACCATGGACTTGCGAGAAGCATGGGGTTGGTATGGCAGGAGAGCCTCAAAGTCGAGAGGTAATCCGCTGCCCACCACTTCTAGCACCCATTTGTCTGAGGTGAAGGCAGACCAGGTGTGCCAGAAATGGAGAAGCCAACCCCCCCCACAGGGAGCTGAAGCAGGGACTGAACGGTCAGGAGGTAGACACCCTCAGACCCGTGTCGTCGAGGCACAGGTCAGGAAGCATAGGAAAACCAGGAGCAGTTATAAAATTCACAAGTAGCGTTATTATTATCAATAACAGTAACAAAAAAAAGTTGTTCAGTAGAACTATTTACAAAGGCAGTATAAACAGAGGGTACATCTAATTCCAAGTTTCAGTCTCTCTCTCTCTCTCTAGCAAGAGCACTGCTGCTCTTTTTATAAGTCTTTGCCTGGAAACTTGTTAAGAGGACATTCTGTTTCTCACAAAATGTACCAGAGTTCTTGTCATTTTCTTTGCAAGTGCAACAAATAGAGCATTTATTTATTTATTTACTGAGATCTTGGAAAACACCTTTGCGCTGGAAGCTCATTTACATAGGTTCCACATCAAACAAAAGATAACATAATACATCCATTTGATAATTGGAACAGAGCAAACAGTATAAGTGCAATGTTACAGTTAACCATACAGGAGAATACACAATTACATGTCATTTGAGTACAGAGTTACCAAAACATAAAGTAATTTTATTTATTTTAAAGTTGATAACCGGGAAAGGCACACTGAGCCGAAGCTCATTTCCAGGTGTGACCTGGGGCAGGGGGTAAGGGAACAAGTACAAGTACACAAAATCAATAAACAATTAAATAATACAAATGGACAGAACAGTAGGTGATACACAGGCATACATCAGAATAGTCAGCAGTTACAGGATATACATGTAGTAGGGCCTAGCAGCTTACCTAATAATATACAATTAAATAGGAGCTAGTAACATATTTAGCTATATATCACGATAAGGTGCTTTGTAATGACAAGAGTGCACAAGTAAGCGTGGTTGAGGTGGAGGACGCAGTAACACATAGTAGACAACAGGATAGGAGTGGGAGCTGGAGTTGGCAAGATAATAGGAGGGTATGCTCAGCGTTGCTGGTGGTAGCTGGTATTAAGGAGGGTTGAAACATTGGCATATAGGGGGTGGGAGGCACTTGAAATACTTCTTGATGGACAGCACTGTAGGCAGGTTACGTACAGAGAGGGGAAGAGAGTTCCAGAGGACAGGAAGAAGATGGGCAAAAGCTATTTTATCGGCGAGTGTACGGGGTGTGGCCAGGGCGAAGGATCAGTGGTCACGTGAGCGTAGGGAGTAGCCAATACTAGGAGCTGGTGTTAATAAGGAGGAGAGGTAGGAGGGAAGGGTGTTGAACCAGAACTTCGCGATAAGGGATGTACAATGTGCCAGATGTGGCGCTTAGCGAGTGAAGGCATGGAGACAGATTGGTAGAGAAGGCAGTGATGAGTGCGGAATGGGAGATTGGAGGTGAATTGGCAGAAAGCATGAAATAGAGGGTCTAGTTTGGCCAGGAAGGATTGCAGTGCTGAACTATAAACATCCGTGTAGTCGAACGAGGGAAGGAGATGAGCTTAGAAATTATTTCCCTCCTGATAGGGAGGGATAGACTGTCCTTGTGCCTGTAAAGCATTCCTAGTTTTGGAAGCAGTTTGTTGTGGATGGTGTCTAGGTGTAGGGAAAAGTCCAGCTTGGGATCCAGCCAAACTCCCAGGTATTTGTACAAGTCAACTGCTATGATTTTGAAGCCATCTAGGGCGGGAAGAGAAGTCATTTTGGCTAGTTTCTGGGTGGAACCAAAAACCACAGCAACCATTTTTTTTGGTGTTGCATTTGAGCAATTAATCTTCAAGCCACCTTAGGGTGTTCACAAAATTGGTTTGGAGGATGGGTTCAACCTGGGCTAGAGAGGGACCAGAAGCAAAGATAATGGCATTGCATACATTTGAACCTGGGATACTGAGCAGGCAGAGGTGAGGTTGTTTACAAAAATGAAGAATAGGGTAGATCCAAGGAGCGACCCCTGGGGAACACTGGCCAGAATAGGGAGTGGGGCTGATTTGGTTTCCCCAAGCTGGATGAACTGAAACCTATCTGTGAGGTACGCCTTGAACTTTTCAGTAGAAGTTGTAGATAGTCCTATGGCTGAGAGATCCTCCAGGAGTAGATTATGCGCCACAGAATCAAAGGCCTTTGCCAAATCTATAAAGACAGCAAGTGTCAGATGACCCTTATCCATGGCCGAGTGGATGAAGTTGGTGAGGCGGAGAAGGGAGGAAGGGGAGGAGGTGGAGTGGAGGCGATGAAAGCCAGACTGGTATGGTGTCAGAATGTCCTTAGAGGCGAGGAAGGAGTTTCGTCTTTTAGAGAAGAGGGATTCCAAGATTTTGGAGAGGGAGGGACGGACAGAGATAGGCCTGTAGTTGCTGGGGATGGATGGGTCACCCCCTTTGTGAAATGAGATGACTTTGGCTAATTTTTAGGCCTTAGGAAGGGAGCAGGTGGAGAGGGAGAATTTGAAGATATAAGTTATTGGAGGGGCTATGACGGAAGTGGAGATTTTCAAGAGTATGAGATTTATTCCGTCCAGATTTTGTTTGGAGGTGTTCAAGAGTATGGGATTTATTTCCATCCAGACTTTGTTTGGAAGAATTCAGAGATTTGCGGGCACAAAGTACCTCTAAAGGGGTGATGGAGGGAAGGTGTGATTGGGTAGGTAAGAGGAAAGGTTGGCGCCTGTGCTGGGGGAAGTGGGGGTGGGGGGATTCAATAATCGACTGGTCCGGGGGGGGTACAGGTATCTACATGGAGGGGATAACAGTGTGGGGGTTGCCCTTGGGGTAAGACACAGGTAGTGAAGAAGTGGTTTATGGAAGAGGTTACTGCTCCAGGGCCATCGTCGGCACGGTTAGAGCAGGGGATGGAACTTATTGAGTGGAGCTGAGCAGGGAGTGGAGAGTTTTCCAGAAGGCAGCTGGGGTGAGGTGGCAGTCCTCAAGTTGTGACTTAAAGAATCCAGCTTTAGTGGAGCACACAGCCTGAGTGCATGCGTTCCTAAATGTTCTGTACATCTGAAGGTCAGAGGCATTGGAGGAGGCTTTAAATACTTTCCAAACTTTGTCTCTGGCCTTGAAAAGCTTCACCAGTTGAGGGGAGATCCAGGGGAGATGCCTGCACCGGAGAAGCAACTTCTTTAGGGAGGGCATGAGAATTCCATATACCTAGGAAGGTAAGAGTTAAAGGCCACCAGTGCGGAGTCAATGTCCAAGACAGTGAAGACTCCGGACCAGTCGGCCAGGTAGAGATCAGTTAGTGGAGCCTGTTGGTTGAGGGACCTTAGAGGCCTGAACCACATATACTTGGGCAGAGCAAAGGCTGGGCAGTGCTTCCTGTTGCAGAAGGTGATGCAATGGTCACTGAAGGCATCAGGGAGGGTGCCAGCTGAGGAGAATTTTTGAGGGTGTGTGGTTAAAATCCAGTCCAACAGTGAGTGGTTGGGGAGTGAGGGTTGAATCTGGTAGTGTTGGTGATAAGTTGCGTGAGGTTAAGGGACTCGATATCTTGGGTGATGGCCTTAGAATGCTGTGCAAGCCAGTCAGTGTTGAAATCACAAAAGATTAGAAGTTCAGATAAGCAGAGTAAGTTTTCTTTGTCTAAGCTCAAAGAGAGAGGGGGGGTAGGAAAGAGAGGTGACGGTAGAAACAAGTGCCTTATGGAGGATAGGAAATATTTTTTTATCTCATCTTTATTTATGCTCCTTCCTGCAGAGTGGATCCCTTGCGAGCTCCGGCCACCACCGCACCCCCAGGGCCCAGTCACAGCACCCCCACAGGGCCGGCCTTTGTAACTCGCCACGCACTCCTGTATGCAGGATCCTCTAGGTACTGGGGGATGCAGACGCCATCAGCCACAGAGATCACGCCCGCCATTTTCCGCCTGATGTTTGTGTTCCCCGAGAGCCGGATGTGCAGTGGCGTCAAGGGACTACGTGCCGACGCCTGCTGCGCTCTCCCCCTTAGTTCTGCTGCCCGCTGCTGTGCCACCGGCCTACACTAGCTGTCACTACAGTGCGCTGCAGTGCCCTGGCCCACCCCAGAGGAAGGAGGACAGTCGTGGGACACTCGATCCTTCCTCTCCCCTGCCAACCTCGGGCCGGCTCAGGATAGGAAATATTGTTAAGTCGGCTGGCAGGGGGAAGGGAGTAGGAGTCAGAGGGAGAAGAGGACAGGAGGTAGGTGGTCAAAGAAAGAAACTAGGGCTAGCAGTCACAGCTGCTCAGACTGGTGAGGTGTTGGTGGAGTTTTCTCTTAAATGGCCCCAGCCTAGACTCATTGGTTATATCAGGGGGAGTTCACTGAGTCACAAAAGACCTTTGCCCTTGTGAAGTACGGAAGAAAGGGAGATGCAGTGATTGTCTGGCTATACTTCTTATGCGGTGGGGGTTGGATGCTGTGAAGAGGAGGTTCTGGATGGCAGGTGGGGATAGGCCTAGGCAGGTTTTGACCCCGAGGAGACATACTTGGTACCGTACTCTACTTTGTATCGTTAGCCAATTGGTTTGCGCATAGAGGTCACAGGTATGGGTTAATCTATGTGTACCAAGAAGCAGCCTGCAAGATTTATTGAGGGCAACACTAACCCTTTTGAGGGTGGAGTCAGGGGCTGCACCATACACCACTAGCCCATAATCAATGATGGACAATATGGAGCTTTTTATGGCGAGTGACAAGGCCTCTTGGATCAGGCAATGACGGTGCCTGTATAGTAGGCCAATTCTAGGATCGACAACCTTAACACTTTCATCTGTGTGCTGTGCTGTCCAGGGTAATGCCTAGATATCTGAAAGTTTGTACTTGTTCAATGGGGGTATGTGAGCTTTTCAGGACTGTCATCTGAAAGTCCTCATGCTTACTGTGGGGGTTCACAAATAGCCTAACTTTAGTGTTTTTATAGTTCATTAGAAGCTTGTTGGAGAACCAAACTTCCACTGTGGTGAAGTCTCTTGATTCTAAGTGGTGCAGGTCAGGGTTTTGGAGAAGATGACTGCATCATCAGTGTAAAGCAGAATTTGTTCTTTGCAGACTGAGGTAAATTTGTTAATAAAAAGGCTGAATAAAAGGGGGCTCTGAAACCAACCTATAGCTTTAGTGTGGAGGCCAATGAAGAGGAGCTCAGTAAGTAGGGTTTTATGATTGACAGTGCTGAAGACCTTAGTGAGGTCAATGTAAATCGCCCCGGCTATCTGACTACTGTCTAGGGCCGAAAAAGAAAAGTACGAGCACACCAAAAGTTTTTAGAGCTAAATTAGCCTTTTATTATGCCAGAATATCCACGGCCAGGAACCCTGCGCTTCGGCTGAATAGCCTTCAAAGGAGTTTACTGTCTAGGGCCCCATGCAGAAAGCTCGAGTACTCCAATAGCGCAGTGGAGGTGCCGTGCCCCTCACGGAACCCATGCTGCTGTGGGCACTGTAGTCCTTACTTTTCCAAACAGTCGACCAGTTGGTCAGAAACTATTCTTTCTAATGCCTTGGGTCGAAGAGATAGGTTCATAAGATTTGTTAACAGCAGAAGCACAATATTAAGGGTGAGGGCAAGTAGCTTTAGATCCAGTGCTTCATTGCTGTGTCTAGATTTGCCTAATACCTTCAGGAGATACTTTTTTGCTTTGGTCATGGTGATTGCTTTAAGGTGTGGGGGGCCCATTGTAAGAGGTCTTAGAGCCTCATGCATTTCCATCTGATGCGTCAGGGAGATCAGGCGGCAGTATGCTGCTGAGGTCAGTGAAAGCATCATTGAAGGTACTGGCAATGATGTTAGGATCCTGGGTGATTTTCCCATTCACCAGTAGCATGGAGGGTGAGCTTTTGTTATTTTTACCAGTAAGGTCCTTCAAATTTTCCCAGAATTTGTTGCCAAGTCCCCATGAATTAGACAGGCAGTCCTTGAAATAGTGCGTTTTAGCGAGTCTGATCTCGCGGGTGCAGATGTTTCTGGTTGTTTTATATTTCTGAACATCAGCCTGTTTGCCAGCAGCCTTGGCTCTATGCCAAAGACGGTCTCTGGCGCCCATAAGATTCAGCAGAGTGGTGGTGATCTATGGATTGTGGACTCCCTTAATTTTGTATTTACTATAGGAGCATAGATGTCATACACATCATTACATTTCGTAATAAAGTAATCCAGTGCCTGGTCTATTTCTATTGTGGAGTCGAGGGTGGACCAGTCAATATGTCTAAGGTAGGCCCTTGAGCGAGTTTAGCTGTCCACGCTTGAGGGTATGTCTCATTATGAATTTGGGGGAGGGGGCACAGAGGCCTTATTGGGCCAGTGGCAAATGATAGGGGAGTGATCACTAAATCACTGAGTGAATCAGCGAGGACTGTGGTGTTAGAGATCCAGTCCGGCTGATTCGTGAGGATCCAATTGAGCAGGATACTGGAGCCAGTACAGTAGTTGATCCCGGAGGGTGAATCACCCATTTGAGTGAAGTTAACACAGGACACGGCATCTTTGTATTGGGCAGCCTCATGTGACATCCAGTTTATACTGAAGTCCCCTAAAACTACCATCTCCCAGTTTTGCTTAAGGCCTCTAATGTATTCAATGATTTTGTGGAAACCTGTTGATTGATCCCTAAGGAGAATATATAGTGAGGCAACTGTTAGGAATTTGCTATGAGCACCTAACAGCAGCCTACTGGCTAGCGCTTGTGCAGTATTCCCAGTGTCAATTAGAGGGAAAGAGTGGCACCGTAAATGATCTCTGACATAGACAGCACAGCCGCCACCCCTTTTCCCTAGCCTGTCGAGCATGAAGAGGATGTACCCATTTAGAGCTATTGATATGTCAGAGATCTTGGGTGACAGCCAGGTTTCTACTAAGGAAAGGACATCTGGATTGTGCTGGCTGACCCAAACTTGGAGCTGGTCAAATTTAGCCACCAGGCTACAGATATTAAATGATGTTAGTTTTAGTGCTTGATGGTAGTCACAATTACCAAGAGGCTGTTGGGGGGGAGGCAGAGTTAGGCTGGATATTGCCCGAGAGAAGTAGAAGCATCATAGCAATGTATAGCAGGAAGTTTTTTAGCGTTATCAGATTGCCCTTCCACTTACGGTTACTATCACCACCCTTCTTTGTTGAACATGGTAAGGTAGCAGGGTGGGGTAGTAGGTGTGCAATCATGATGCAACAGTTGTGGGGCAGGTAACTATCGGAGGTGTGCAACCCACCATTAAGGGTGGGGGCATTACTAGTGCCAGTTCTATGAGTGTTAAAGTAGCATTAGCTGTATTTATGCAAATCTGTATATGTTTGTTTGGATATTCAAGGGATAGGAGAATTAGGAAGAGAGCTGGTAAAATTAATTTTTTACAGGGGTCATAATTCTCATTGGGGGGTGGGACAAGGTGTGGGTGAGCAGTGGGAGGGTTCTAGTGGACACTGTGGGGGAATCATGAGGAGCAACAATGACAGAGTGCCAGAAACAGCAGGATGTACTAAGTTGGGGGGGGCTATACCATGTGTGTAGTGGGCAGTGGTAGAGGTATAAGTAGTCTGAACTACTTGGAAACACAAGTGTGCTGTGTGGCCTAGCAGTTAGAGTTGCTGACTATGGTGCGGTCAGTATACCGAAGGCTAGGGTTCAAATCCCAACAGCGGAGAGATTTGGTTCAAAGAAGGAGGGGGGGTATGAGCTGTCATAGGATGAGTGTGTGGGGAGGCAGGTGGATAGAATCTTGGTTTTTACTGTTTAAGACTGGTTGCTTGGGTATAACTACTCTTTAAGAAGTGAGTGTAGGCTACAACGTTACAAGCAGATCAAAGTTAGTAGTTGCTACTACGGGCTGAGTGATCTAAGTAATGCTGTTGCTGTCTTCAGAGCAGTCAGTGCACTACAGTTAGGGGTTCAAGTCCTGCATAAGAGGAGGGAAGTTCCACAAGAATAGGATTGGGACTGACACAAGGTTAACTTATTAAGTTAAATTAGCAGGTCAACGAAAGGTTTTGGCTGTGGGGCACAGTAATTCAATGTAAGTCTTCAGATTTCAACCATTGAGACCGGGTTGAACCCCCGGCTACGGCTCTACTGCTGATTGGACACTTCACAGGCCCCAGCAGTGGCCATTGGTCGACCGCCGAGCAGTGTGGCTCCCCATTGGCTGGCTGAGGTAGCCTGGCTTCGGCAGTCTAGAAGCGGCTCTCCGTGGATCTGTGGCCAGGCTCGGAGCTCTCAAAGCCATGGCCTGCCAGTAGCAGTGCTTCTGCCTGGTTGTGGGTGAATTTTTTGCCCTCCTACCCTCCCCTACCTCTGACCTTAATTAAATACAGGTTGGCCACTCCCACCCTCCTTAAATCAACCTCCCATTGGCCTCTGGCTTCAGCACTCTTCTCTTTACTAAAACTCACATCTACTGTCTGGCTCAGCACTCCTCGCTGCAACAAAGTGATTGGCCATCTTACACGCTGTTTTACTACCTGCTCAACAACTTTAAAATTCCTGAATCTCTAAACTCGGCAACAACCAGGGCCTCACTTAGGTGGTGGCCCCAAGTGCCCCCCTCCCCTGCCTGTTTTTCTCCCCAGAGCGCAGGTCCGGTCACCAGACGACAAAATGCTCCTCCTAAAAACCTTATGCCTATTACATGCAGTATCAGTACTATATCCTTCAACAGTAATGGGCATTCCAAACAGCAGACATCAGAAGGGATATGACCCCCCAATCTGTGCACCTCAGAATGACTGTGACCCATTAACTTGTGGCATTCATTCTGCACTGATACTGGAACAATATGTGGCAACCCCAAAAACCTTTGCCACATCTATGCCGTTAACTCTCAACTGCATACCCCCCTTTCACTGGGGACATAAACCCTGGAGCCATCATGGGTATCCCCTCCCACCACCCACCATTGATCTGCTCATAGCCTACACTAGAGGGAGGCACAAAAGTAAACGCACTATCAACCGCTTGCAGGCCCTAAAGTATAGGAAGTGGCAGGCAATTAGGCTGACCTGGTTGCTTCTGCTTATATCCGGGAACATACACCCTAATCCAGGCCCTATGACCAACACCTCAACCCTACATAATAAACAGCATGGACTAACCCTAGCCTCTATCAATATTTGCAGTCTCCTGGCAAAAATAGACACTCTCCAAGTATGGGTAACACAGTACCAGCCCGATATCCTCGCAGTGGTGAAGACATGGCTGACACCCAGGGTACCCGACACTGCAGTGCAGCTCCTATGTTATGCCTCCTTCAGGCTAGACAGACTGAGTAAAAGAGGGAGCGGGTGTGTCATCTATGTGAAAGACCACATCCAGGGCCAAATGCTAAATCACTATGACACTAACTGTGACATTCAATTGCTGGCCATAAAAGTTGTACTCGGTTCAAATGGAAAAACATTAACCATAGCTGCAGTCTACATTCCTCCGAAGGAACAAGATGTTGGCTTCAAATCTGTCATCGACTACCTCTCAGCACAGAGGCAAAAGACAGAGCTGATCATATTAGGTGACTTTAATATAAACTGGTCCACACCAGATGCTGCACCCTATAAGGACTCGCTAAACTCACTCAACCTCGTGCAACTGATAGACTCCCCACACGCCTTAATTACCGTAGGGACAGGCATAGTTATAGACTGGCTAATCGCTAACCGTCCTGACAGAATATCCTCCACCGCGGTTCTCGTAGACTCCCTCAGTGACCACTCCGTCATCTGCAGATGGTCAAATAAGGCTCCCAAGGTGCCAGCCAAAATTGTCAATACTAGGATCCTGATGAAGGGCAAACTGGAAGCTCTTAAAGCACACCTCAGCCTTCAAGACTGGAGCTTTCTTGACTCCAGCACTGACACTGACACTGACACTGCCCTATAAAGCGTCATATACCAATTTAATGAAGTGTGCAACATACATGCCCACTTATCAAAACGCAAGATCCGTACCCGCAACAGCCCCTGGATCACTCCCCAACTAATAGCCCTCATGAAGCAAAGACATGCCCTGTGGTGCATAGGTAGAAACTCAAGCTCCCCAGCAGACTACCAGAACTACAGAATAAGTGCACATGGGCAGTACGTGAAGCCAAAAACCATCACTATAAAAGTGAGCTGACTGACTCATGGAGTAACAATACTGACCGGTAAACCTAATAAAACACCACCCCCCAACCTTTCTGAACCACAAAGGTACTCCCACGCAGGACCTCAGTCAAATCACCAATATCTTCAACACAGCATTTACTGACCTCAGTGGTGTCCTGTCACCCAGCTTCCTCCAACACCCGTCCCATAGCTATCCCCAGCAAAACCCTGGGACCCAATCTACCTCCCACCTGCCTTTCTACATCAGACTTCTCACCCCTCGTGAGGCAAAAAAATACCTCCTAAAAGCACTCAGTAATTCCAGAACCAGCAGCGATAAGCTCAACCTCAAGCTAGTTAGGCTCACCCTTGACACAATTCTCACTCCCCTCAGTAAAATCCTAAACATGTCCTTGATAACTGGCAAATTTCCACACATCTGGAAGTCAGTAGTGGTCACACTGGTCCACAAAAGTGTGGACAGAGTCAATCATGCAAACTACCACCCTATATCCATTCTGCCCCCCTCCCTCAAAGGCATTAGAACGCATTGTTTCCGACCAGCTGACAGAGTATCTAGATAAGTATAACCTGCAATGCCAGCAACAACATGACTTTCGCAAACAGCACAGCACTACACCGCTCTAGTCGAGTTCACCAGTTTTATTCACAGTGCCCTGGACAGTGGATAATTGGTGGGGGCAACATACATTGACCTCACCAAAGCCTTTGACACCGTAAATCATAATCTGCTACTGGGCCAACTTTACCATATTGGCCTTGCCTCTGAATCGATAGCCTGGTTCAGAAGCTACCTCACCGGGAGGACCCAAAAAATGAAAATACAAGATACCCTCTCAGAAAACCGCTGTGTTACCACCGAGGTTCCCCAAGGCTCTATCCTTGGCACACTACTTTTCAGCGTATTTCTAAATGACCTGCCTCAATCAGTAAATGACCATGTCCTGCTCTACGCAGATGATGCGGTCCTATACTCCAGTAATGCAGACCCCTCAATGCTTGAAAAGTAAATGCAGTCTAACGTCACCTCAGTAGAACATTGGTTCCTCCAATCTCAATCACTCCTTAATTACAAAAAAACCAAAACCATGCTGTTTGCATCATCCCATAACAAACAATGCTCACAACACCTACCCATTCGTAACAATCAGAACTCCCCCCTTGATATGGTCCAAACCTTTAAATACCTGGGAGTGACACCTGACAGCACCCTGCCTTTCAGCCACCATATCAATCTAGCTGCAAAATTGGCTAATGCAAAACTGGGTCTACTGTACAAACAACAACAATGTCTTACTACTGAAGCATTAAAAACTACTGTTAATAGCTCAGTGCTCTCAGTGATAGACTATGGGCTAGTAGTTTATGGGGCCACCTCACAATCCGCCCTAAAACGCATTAGAACAACGCTTAATAAAGCTTGTTGACTAGTTCTATGGGCACCATGGCTCACTCACACCTGCGAACTTTACAAGCATACAGAGTGGCTGAACCTTGATGGCCGCATTCAATATCAAATATGCCTCCTAGCCAATAAATTCTCACTTGGTCTTACCACTCTGGGCCTACAAAGTCTCCATAGTCGCCCAACCACTTCCAGAAGTACCAGGGTGCTAAACAAATGGACCCTTAATGTCCCCTTGCATCGGACCACGCAAGGGCAGCGATCCTATGGATACTGAGCTCCACTATGGCTCAATGAGCTAGACACTGAAATCAGGAAAAAAACAAAACTTGGATCTTTTAAATCTAAACTCCGCAATGCTCTGACCTCAAACAGGAACTGCGACTGTGGGTCCTAATCCCCCCGCCCCCTGCTCTTGCATCTTCCGTCTCCTGACTTCATTTCCCCTAAATCGTGTCCTCCCCCGGCCATCTCCCTCCTCTGCTTACCCTTCTGTCCCCCCATGGCCTCTTGTCTCCCTCTCTTACCCCCCAGCTCTGGTCTGACTCCTTTCTACCCCTACACACCTTCGTTCCCTCTCTCTCTCCCCCACCCCTCTCTGCTCTAGTCTATTCCCTGCTCCTTCCCCAGCCCTCCCACCCTCCCTTTCCCTCTCCTTGCCCCTTGTCCCTCCTCTCCCCGTCTCACCCCTCTACTGTACCCTCTGATGCCCCCTACCTCCTTTTGTCCATCCTTCTCTCTCTGTCTCGCCTCCCCGCCCTAACTTCTTACCCCAGATCTATCCCACCTACTCTCCTCCATTTACTAGTCTCCTGCCTCCCCCCGCCCCCAAGTGTTGGGACCTCTACCTGGCCCTCCCTGCAGCCTATTCTCTTAAGCTCTTCAGACAATGGAACTGTTCCACCAACATGTTCTGGCATCCTTACTGGTATCTCTATCTTTTTACCTTATAGGTTAAACTATGGTTACCACCTGTGCTGATGTTTGCAGGACAGTCCTGATTTGGGCAGCTGTGTCCTGCAAAAAAGACATGAGAAATACGAAATGTCCAGATTTTACAGTAGGAAAAATATTTTCTAACTTTCCACTAAATGTTCTAGAAAACTACAATAGCTTAACTAAAATACCTTAAAATGATAAGAAACAATAGAAGCAACTAAGAAACTACAATACTTAGCCTTGATTCTGATTATATAGAGAAAACAAGTCTGTTGCATCAGTCGAGGTTAGGTACTGTCCTGCGAAAAATCATGTTTCAGTAAGAAATGTCCCACTTTGGGCTTCTTAAAAGGTGGTAACCCTAGGTTAAACGGTAGCCCACCATGCTCCATGCAACATTCCATTACACCTAACTGATGCAATTTCACTTCTGTCTTCTTCATTATGCCTAACAACCTACATCCTGTATGAAATTAAGTCTTATCCATTGCTAGGTTATATCTGCACCCAGTCTGCAACTGGACTGGATATATCTGTTTTAAGTACTCAGCAACCCCTAATGAACCTGATCATGTATTCTCCCTGCATTTATTAGATGTATCTTGCTACGTGATATCTCTCATCCTGTATGTAACTTGCCTCTATTACTGCTACTGTAAGACTGCTGACTATTTTGTAATGAAATCTCTGTGTATGTATTTGTCTCTGCACCATTGTCATGTTTACTGACGTGGAACCTCTGTAAATAAGCCTCTGGCTCAAAGGTATTTCCGAGAATTAAATAAATAAAATAAATAAAAGTCTGGGAGTTTGGGCACATTAACTGTTGAAGTAGAGGGTGAAGTCTGTCAAGGTCCAAGAGGAACAAAGACACTGGTGAGAAAACAAAATTGTATGTGTAGCCTACAGGATAGTGTTGCTGACTTTGGTACAGCTGGCACACTAAATGTAGGGGTTCAACACCTGACCGGGGGGGTGGGGGAACTGTAACAGATTCACGTTAACATTAGTGGGTCAGCAGCTAGTTTAGTCTGGGGCATAGAGTTATTCCATGTTCCATTAAACTCCTGCAAGAGGGCTATACGTACTGCAAAAAGCCAATACTGCAGTTCAGCATTGATTGCCACTGCACGTGACCCAAGACGTTTCTGGGTGAACATAAAAAATCTAGTTGGTGGCTCAACCAAAACTCAAGTTACTGACATGACAATTGGTGAGGCCAACTGCAATAACTCCCTAACCATTGCCTCCTCTTTTAACCGCCTCTTCATGGACCTGCCGGCCGCCACCCCTCCACAGCCAGCTGCCCCAGCCCACGCTTGCGACTCCCAGCCTCCCCACCTGCCCTTCTACCTCAAGAAGATCACTGTGAGGGAGACCTAGGCTCTCCTTGTCGGTCTTTCTCACCACGCGGGGGCGGGTCAGGATGCCACTCGAACTGAGGCTTCTCAGCCTGGGCGCTCACTACATTGCAGACCACTTGCCCACATATTCAATGCCTCGCTCATTACAGGGGTCATCCCCGACATATGGAAAATTGCCATGGTTGTCCCCGTCCTGAAAAATGGTGACCCTAAGGACATCAACAATTATCATCCTATCGCCATACTATCAGCTGCCTGCAAACTGCTGGAAAAAGCAGTAGTGTCGCAACTTGTCCACTACCTCCAGGAATATAATGTCCTTTCCCCATGTCAGCATGGCTTTCGTAAAAGCCACAGCACCTCGACGGCGCTTGCTGAAGTCACAACCAGAATCAGGACCACAACCAACCAGGGAAAGTTGGCGGGGGCTATATTTGTGGACCTATCCAAACCCTTCGACCGTGTAGATCATCTCCTCCTCCTCTCCACACTCCAGACCCTTGGCTTCTCCTGCCGTTCCCTTGACTGGTTCACCAGCTACCTTGGGGACAGGAAGCAACTCACCTGCTTCAAACGTACCCTCTCGCCCCTCCTACCCATCTACAGCGGGGTACCGCAAGGATCTGTCCTTGGACCGATCCTGTTCACCCTGTTTGTCAATGGTTTACTCTCCGTTGCTACAGAAGGGCACCTTACCATGTATGCGGATGACCTTGTCTTATTAGCCAGCGCTCACGATGTTACCAACATCAATGCCCAACTCAACTCAGACTTCTCTCGTATCAGAGCATGGCTGGATGGGCACAAACTCGAAGTCAACCTTAAGAAAACATAGGCCATGCTATTTGGCACTGCGGTAAAAATCTCCTCCTGCACAACGCCCCTTAAAATTCTTGGTACCTGCAACTCCCTCCTGCTGACAATTGACTCTGCAAAGTACCTTGGAGTCACACTCGACCCTCAACTGGGCCTCTCCGGGCACATCAGGAGGATATGCAATGCTACCAATGGCAAACCTGGCCTAGCATATAGGGCAAAGGACTGCCTCACCCCCGCCGCCCGGCTGGCCTTAGCTAGGGGGATACTACTGCCCACCCTCTCCTATGGTCTCAAATCGCCTTTGCCTCAGTCCCTCCTCATGCCTAGCCAAGTGGGATACCATGTACAACAACATATGCTACTTTGCGCTCGCGGCCCCCCGTCTCACTCACCGATGTGAGCTCTACCCTCAACTGCAATGGCTTCCCCCAGAAAAACACCAGATCTACACCATGGGTAATTTCATTGACAACATAATTCGAACGGCCGCCCCCGCCTCGCTCGCCCTCCCCCTGAAACATGCCTCCCCTGTCTACCACCTTAGGTCCTGTGTGTCCCAGACCCGCCTGGTCCCCAAGACCCGCACCCTCACTGGTGATAGGGCATTTACCTCCCACGCACCCAAGCTGTGGAACTCCCTTCCCCACAAGTTCGTGCCTCCCTCTCCCACTCCACCTTTAAAACCTCCCTTTGGAGCTTCCTGAAATCTGCTGCAACCTGCCTGTGTGCCGCCTAACGCCCAGCCCCACAACCTATCTGCTTTGGTACCCCAACCAGGCTCTGTCCCCCTCGCCACCTCGGTGCTGCACTCTACTAGTAGGTATATGATTTATTGTGTCTTTCAACCTGGGGGAGGTCTCATACCACCCTGTAGCTCCCGGGCCTGTATGTTTGGTAATCTGTGATTGTTGATATGCAATTCCGTTGCTTGTTCTCCCACCTTAATAATCCCTGATGTTTTATCCCACTACTGGAGTACGTCTGCTCCTGATTGTAATGTTGACTATGTAACTGATACTCTGTCTCACTATTGGAGTATATCTGCTCCGGATTGTAATGTTGTCAATGTATTTCTCCTATGTAATTACCTTGTAATTCTCCCAGGTCGCCCCTGAAAATAGGCACTTGCTGTCTAGTGTGCTTACCCGGTCACCAAAAGCAAATAAATAAATAAAGTCGTTGAGGAGGTAGCAAGAGGAGTGCAACACCTCCTAGGGACTGGACGGTATAGGGAGCAAGGGGGAAAGTGGGGTGTCAGACTCTGCATGTGAACCGGTCACATGATCCCCTGCTCCTATAAAGGAAGTGCCCACTCAGGGTGGAGCCACAGCGGCGGGTCTAGAAGCACCTTCCGTCAGAAAGCAGGAGGGAGGAAGGATGCCTACCTTCGGTGGGGAGGAGGAGGGCTGTTAGCCAGCAGCTGGAGCTGCTGCAGTGAGCCCAGGAGAGTGGCTCAGCAGTCCGTGCCTCTGGTGGGGAGGGAGGGCTATTGGCCGGTGTCTGGAGCTGCTGCAGTGGGGCCAGGAGAGTGGCTCAACAGTCTGGCATGGTGACCCAGAACTGACCTCTTGTTGACAGCGCTGCAAATAGCCTGAGAGGAGCTCAAACTGCATCTCAGGTTAACACCCTAAATTCCAAATAGCTTCTTGCAATAATTTGAACAGTATAACTATATGCAGTTTCAAACACCAAAGGATCCCAGTTTCACACAAAGATTCTCATATGTTTTTATAACCGCAGATATGCAAGGGGGAAGAAAAGACAGAAACAGCAACTGAAGGCAGAAAGATAGCGAGAGGTGGAGAATCGCGAGACCGTCAAAGTGATTCGCTCCTAGGTATCACAGGAACATTTGGTTGCACAACCAGACAGACAAGAGACAGAAATGGAATGGATAGAACAGATCCTTGCATTTAACTCTTTCTGCTTAACAAATGGAACAGGGCCTTATTGAACCCTGTCACAACCAGATATTGAGCAGCCTTGGAGGAGGCACTGGCACCAGCTGCCAGATGAACTCCATTGCCTTGACCTCCTGGCTTCCTGGAGCCCTGGCTGGTGAACTTAGGCTTAGGCTGCTGGACCTGTGATTGCCCTGGCTGGGGCTGCTGCTGCTTGGACTGCTGGGATGGAAAGGGACGAACCTGAAAGGGCTTTTTCTTCGGCCGCTTTATTGACTAGTCTTTCTGTGAGGATGTCACAGAATCGAGAGTGGCATTGGATGTTTCGATCCTAGTAAGGTGCCCCTCTACCCCAGCCCCAAAAATGTAGTGCCCAAGAAAAGGGACATTGGTGAGTTTGTGCTGAGTGTCCACCATAAAGGTGGAAATCTACAGCCAGGCTCTGCGATGCATTGTGACAGCTGCTGCCACAAACCATGTGCAGGACTCGCCTATGTCCAAAGCCATCTGAAGCTGGAGTTTGGCCAGCACTCGATCCTGGTTTCTGACCACCTTAACCGCTGACTATATATCCGCAGAAAGGATGCTGTCAGAGCCCCAGCACAGATCCTAGGATAGCCTTTGACACCAGGAAGGCAACCCCCAGGGAATCATCCTGATCCAGGATTTCCGTGATGGAGTACCTAGCCCACTTCTGGACCAGTTCCAAGGGGATTGCCATAGATTTGCAGATCAACTGAAGCAAAGCCCTGAAGGACACCAGCCCATGTTCGGTGGTCAGCTCTTAGGCTAATTCACAGTCGAAGACTGGGGTCCTCGAGGATTGCACTGAGGACCTGTCGGAGTCCAAAGCCTCCTCAAAGATCGCCCTCGGTTGCTTTTCACCATGAACTGGAGACTGAGTCGTCCTTGATCCCCTCAGACAACGGGTCAACCGGGTCGAGAAAGACTTTGACTGCCTGGTCGGCCTATATCATAGCCAACAAGCCTGATAAGGTCACCATGGAGCTAGTGGCCTGGCCCTTGACCAACAAAGGCTCAGCCAATAACTGTTGAGCGGGCGAGGGAATTGCAGGAGCAGAAAGAGCGTGCTCATTACCAGTCCCATGACTGATGGCGGTATTTTTTAACCTTTTTCTTTTCTCCACGGGAAGGGCCTTCCCAGAGGGTCTGGATGGATTTACACATTTTCCTAAAGGTTCCCGCCTCAACACTGGCCCCAACCGGAAGCAGCACGGATACAGAGGAAGTACCCGCTGTAGCTTGGGCTGTCACCTCTTCCATGGCTGCAAGCTGGGCCACTGAGCTCGCCAACGTGGATACCGCCTTATGGGCATCCTTGGAGCAGACTGGGGGGGGGCCCATCCATCTGGCTGACCAAGGAGGAGGCACACGCAACAATCCTCAAGAGACGAGGGCAAGAGAGTTTTGCACAGGCTGCAGGCCTGAGAATCATGCTCAGCCCCGAGGCAGTAAATGCACAAGGAGTGTGGGTCTGTCATGGACTTTTTTTTGGTTGCACTGGATGCAGTGTTTGAAACTGGGACCAGACCAGGTTTCTTCTCGATCCACTGATGAAGCAGAACCAAGAAAAGAAACATAAAACGAAGACAGAATGACGATGACGCACTTAGGATTTGCAGGGGCCTACACTGCTCAAGGAGCGGCGAAGGTGGAGACCTGACTCTTCCAGCGGAAAGGAAGATCTGACGCCACGGGGCGGTGCCGAGGAGTATGCCACCTGGGTGGGTGGGAGGAGCTTTGCTTGAAGACATTCTAGCTGGAACTAAGGGGAAAGGAAGACTGCCAGAGTGCAGATAGTGCACCATATCCACACCCCTAGAATTGACCATTCCATTACCTTTGCAATAGGGTCTCTAAAGAGCTCTGGGGCTGCAAAAAATTGTTCTGGTGGCCTCATTTGTGAAACACTGTTCCTGAGGGTTTACTAGTGAGTTATGCAAACCCATCTCTACCTCCCCTTCTAGAACCATAGTATAAAAACTTTTTTTTTGTTTTTTTTTTTTATATAGTAAATCGGAATTAGTTGTGTTGTGTAAATATTTCATTGGGGCAAACTTTGCAGTTTTTACAATATTCATGTGTGGTTTCTGCATTGTTATATACATTATGTAAGAATACCTAATGTAAATTATATAGGTAGTTACTGTTCCATCCTAGTCTTCAGCTATAAATCTTCTGTTAGAACGCTGGGGGCAGTGTGACCATAGGGCACAGTCTGAGAGTCAACATCCTAAAGTGCTGTCTCTGGGATAAAAACTCAGGACGGAGAATGACTTGATGCAGATTACATACACACTAGTAAACCCTCTAGAAGAAACATCAATGCAACAGTAATTTTTTTCTTCCTGGGCAATTCCTAGTTCATTCCAACAGTTCTATACTACTCTGATTTAAAGCGCTGTGTGATAGCCATACTTGACTTGTGCTTATATAACAAAATAATTTTACTCATTGTGGTCCGCACTGCAGGAGAATAATCAGCCCAGCAATATATTTCATCCAGACGTGCCGGCAGCATCTGTCGACTAATATTTCTGAGATGAGGGGTCAGGAAGTCAGCTTCCAATGGGAATGAAGCCCATAAGTTTCAGAATCCATAATAAAGGTTTCATTCATTCCACAATGCCAAATAGCTTGTGACTGGGAGACGGTATTATTTCAGCCAAGTACGTCTTTAGCTAAAATAATTACAAGAGGATGAACTCCAGAAACAGTGCTGCATGGATGCAAGGTATGGGGGCCATTGTGTCAGTAGTGAACAAACGTGTTCTTTGCAGCTGGGAAGACATGCTGACAGTGGCTGTTACATATACTGTATTCCACAAAACACATAAAGGCAAGGAGGTAAGTTTGAATCAATATCAGTGGAACTACTGGGTCCACAAATAGCATCACAACAAAGAACAAAAGTAAGAAACAGTGGTGGTCCTGTCATGAATTGGGGGGGAGGGGGCGCTGACTGTCAGTCATTTCTTCCCATATGGAGCAGCGGAGGGCCACAACTGAAATTACTGAATAGTAAGCATTACAAAGACAGGTGGGCAGGTTCCACACTGACAAGTGGTGAGGGACCCATGTGGTGCGCTGGCAACCTGTGTTTACGCCGAGAGCTCTGGGAAGGAGGCCAGTAGAGAAGGTGAAAGAGCATTCAGATAGACACTCTTGTCCCATGCGGGGGGGGGGGGGTTGATGTTACTGCTGCTAGAGTGGTTGCTATTGGTGGCCCAGTGGCTGTGTACTTGGCGGTGGTGTGGGTGGCCACGTTCTGCCATGCACCCTGAATGGAAGTGAGTAACTAGGAATTAGAAGTTTAATAAATTATTCATGAGGCAAACATGGGCTCTGACTGGCTGCTGTACCGGGCATTAAACCCCTAAAAATGCCCAGTACAGCTCAGTATGGTGTCGGGGTTTGTAAACTTTCTATAAAAAAAGGCCCCCCCCCCAACAAAAAAAAAATAACGTGATTAGACTTATAATCCCAATAATGCTATTACAATGGGGCATTACCACAGGCTTAACTCCCTGCGGGGCTTTGGGCCATGAACACAACCCAGTCAGGTGTTAATCCTCCAGGAACAGAAACACAAAACTTGATGGCAGATAAGGACCACTAGGCCCATCTAGTCTGCCCATATACCCTACCTGTATCAGCGGTCGCTGTCCCTACTTAGTCATCGTCTTTAGCCTCTCCTTCCCACCTCTAGGGTTCCCTTATGCCTATCCCATGCATGTTTGAATCCCCCCTCTATGCTCACTCCTACCATCTCCTGGGATAGGCTATTCCATGCATCCACCACCCTTTCCATGGAAAAAAAAAAATCTCACATTTCCCCTTATCCTGCCCCCCTCCAATCACATATCATGCCCCCTCGTTCTTGTACCTCTCCTGTACTGAAAGATGTCTCCCACTTGCACCTTGTTTATGCCCTTCAGATACTTGAAGGTTTCTATCATATCTCCCCGTTCCCTCCTCTCTTCAAGTGTATACCTATTGAGGTCTTTTAATCTCTCCTCATATGTGACCTGGTGCAAGCCCTGCACCATCTTAGTTGCCCTTCTCTGAACTGCCTCCACCCTGTCTACGTCCTTACAAAGATGCGGCCTCCAGAACTGTACACAGTATTCCAGATGAGGCCTCACTAGTGTTTTGTATAGTAGTATCACCACTTCCCTACTTCTGCTAGTTATACCCCTTCCTATGCACCCCAACAAGCCACTGGCCCTCCATTCAGCCTTTGTACTTTGCTTGGCCACCTTTAGGTCATCTGGGATGATAATCCTCAAATTCATTTCTCTCCTGGTGACCGTCATCAACATCCTCCCCATCCTGTAGCTCTCTGCAGGGTTTATGTATCCCAGGTGCAGATTTTGCACTTCTTCGCCTTGAACCGCAGTTGCCACCGGACCATTTTTCAGATTTCCTAGGTCCCTCCTCATTTCTCCCCCCATCTGAGGTGTCTACCCTATTGCAGATCCTGGTGTCATCTGCTAACAGGCAAACTTCCTTCAGTGCTTATGCAATGCCACTATTGAAGACATTAAAAAGGACTGATACTTGAGGTACACCATTGGTCACCCCCCTTTCCTCCGATTGGATCCCATTTACCACCACCCTCTGCTTCCTGTCCCCCAACCAGTTTCTAACCCAGTTCACCACCTTGTGGCCCACACCCAGGCTACCCAACTTGTTTACCAGTCTTTTGGTCCAGAATGCCCAGTTGTTTTGGCAGTATTGCTTAAATGCCGACTGCAGCCTACCAGATGATGGCTCACAATGTCCTCCATGCCACTGGACCTCTTAGTGCACTGTCTCCAACCTCAACCGCCCAGCTGTCTCTCCAGATGATAGTGGCTGCTCTCCTCGCTAGTGGCAGCAATGAGGTTCCAGGCTGGAATAAGGCAGAACAAGTGGAGAGATGGGCAGCCCAGGGAAAGACACACTCAAACACAGATTGCAACATACTGATTAGATGCTACTTTTATTTAATTTATTTAGAAAGTGTTACCATAGCAGCTGGTAAAACACCACCTAAACAACCAGCAGTGCACATAAGAAAGCTCAAGCCAAGTACCCCTGCACAACATTAGGGACAAAGAGGATCCTGGGAAGTACAGACTGGTCATTGTGGGTATGATCCACGAAACAGAGCTGGCCTGCCAGTGCAGCGGCAGTGCTGCAGCTTGTGATGTTGATGACCTGTGTTTGGGGGCGAACTCGGGGACTCAGAGGCCAGCTGAAGGAAGGAGTATCGAGTGTCCGAGAGACTGCTCGTCTGCTCTGGGGGTTGGGGGACATATGCCTGAGACGTGCTGGAGACCAGGGTTAAGGCAGCGTGGGGCTGTCAAAACACACTAGAGATGCGGCAGCTGTCGATGTACCCCGTGTGGGAGCGTGTGTCATGACAGCACTGCATGTCCACACCTCCTGGGGAAGAAATCAGGAGAAAATGGCTTCTCAACCGGCAGGATGACGCCTGGTCTCTAGCCCTGCACCCGGCTATCCAGGCACAGTCTGAGCACACTGGATCCTGTTCGACAGCAGGATTTAGGGGACCCTGGCAACTGTGGGGGAAGCCACCATACTAAGGTAAGCCTGGACGATGCAAGGGTATCAAGGCTGGAGAGAATGGAGGAAGGGGACCGGCTGGGGGCAGATGAGAAAAAGAATAAGAAAAAAGATCCAGGAAACAATAATTAATGAACACATTGCTGAATTCCAAGAGGACAATGGGCTAATTCGCAATGCAGAAACCATAAACAGTTTCAAATCAGTGTGGGACAGTTTCAAGGGGATCACCAGTATGGGGAGGGTAAACACTGTAAGGGAGTTATTTTGGGGGAGACAAGAGTAGGGCTGAAAATGAATGTAAGGTACAGCCTCAGGGCAGACATGATGGACTTTAAACCCAGAGGCCATTTGCATCACCATGGAGGTGAGGTGCACAGCTCCCAGGAGGGAGAGTGTTGGCTGCCCGGCTTCATACAGTCCCTGCCACCTAGCCATGGCATGGCACCAGCTGTGAAGACAGATGCATGCCAGTCTGTCCTCCCAGTAATGATGTAGCCATGATGACCCCCATCATGATGGCAGATAGGGGAAATGGGGGGAAAACGGGGAAGGAGACCTTGAAAGTGGATGTTGCAACTGGAGTTTCAATTTAGCCTTGACTAGAAGTGCTGTAATTTAAACCCTGGATCTATGTCACTTGATTACCATTGCACTTGTCTGTAGCTGGTGTCTTGCCTCCAACTCCTGTCCACTGACTCCTCCTAGTCAGATCATTGCTCCATCGACCAAGGTGCTTTGCCCTACCAGTGGTGTCCCATTTCCAGCTGCTTCCCTCATGATGTACTCCGAGTGAACACTGATTGCCACATGGTGGTCCCCAGGGGCCCATACTTTCGGACTGACCAGTCAATGTGGGCGGTGACAGGCCCAGCTAGTCATCCTGCCACAAACAGTGATCCCACCCCCTGAACTATATCCCATCCCACTTCCATCTCTGTGAGCATGCATGCTCACGACAGTCCTGGGGAGGACGTCAGGCAGGTCACACAAACTGCCAATGGTGCCGCCACCAGTTGTCACTCCGTGAGTGGCGCTGCAGTGAGCCCTCCCCTTGGGAGGAGAACATCCAAGTTGACACTGAGTCTTCCTTGCCAACCTCTCCTCCTTACGTCCTTTGCTTGGGACATGAACCTGGGTTGCCAGAGTGTCACAGTGGTCCCCCATCACTCAGCACCACCAGGGTTCCCCACTGTCTGAAAACAGGGCAGTGGCAGTGGTGATCAGGTTAAAAGGTGCATTATTTTTCTGGATCTCCTATAGGCACTGTACATGTGCCTACGTGGATTTGAAGTAAAATATAGTGTGTTGGTATCAAAACAGGGGTAGTAGTGCAATTAAGGATGGCAATAAAAGACAATTTTGGAGGATTTTATAAAAAAAACAATCAGTGATAAAAATATAGGGTGGTGGTAAAACATATAGAGTGGTGGTAAAAAAATATAGGGTGACGGTCCAGTGCACCAAAACAATAAATGGAGAACCCTGACCACGAAGCCGTGGTATCACAGGATTTCCACGCAAATGTAATACGGCAATGAGCATGGGGTCTACCTTCAGGCTCAGAACCTTTTGGACTCTGGACAGTCTCTGCATCAGACCAAAGGGTAAGTAAGAAAAGACACTGCTGACAATGGGCTCATTTGTAGCTAGGAGCACTCCAGAAATACAGACAACTTAATCAGTAAAACATTAATACTATATTGCAGCCATTTTTACAACACTGTGATGTCATCCAGGAACATGCTGTGCTTGACTCAGTGTAACTAGGTATAGCTTTTTCTCAGTGACATCACAATGTTGTAAAAAATGGCTGCAATGCAGTATTAATATTAAACAGACTCAGTCATCTATCTCTTTCTGGAGTTCTTCCAGCTAGAGGTGAGCCCAGTACCTCGTTTAAAAGACGTTTTCATGGCCCTTCAAGCTATGATGGCCGCTGGGCATGAACATGTCCCTTTAAATTCCATGATTCTTCAGACCAAAGCTTTACAAAAAAAACCTCAGAATTTACAAGAGTGCATCTTATGCAAAGGTGTGTCTGACAGACGCATTGTGGTCTTGATGGGGGTAGAATGCTCGAAAGGATTAGCACCTCTGAAGGAAACTGTCTCTTACTTCCAATTTATATAAAAAATGATTCTCTCCTGCAAGGTCAGATACTGCCAATAAAAATTCTCCCTTCATCCCTGGCCCTTTTACAGAGTAAATACTTGTTCTAAGAGGTCCAGATCCTGATGAAATTTCAAACAGCTCAAGTGTCTAACATAGCTGATAAGTGGTTTATCTTGGACGCTGCAGTGGTACAGGGAATCCTATCTGCTCTTATTAACAAGGGAAAGGGAAAAGAGAGGAAAACTAATTTTAGTTCCTTCTAATGCTTTCTGACAAACGCACCTGGCTGAAGTCACAGAGAACAGCAGACTGCACTCAGTTTGTCACTTGTTCTCTCAGGTTAACCACACTTTGTGTCCATGACAACAAAACGCTTACTCTCCCAAATCCCTCCCCCGCCCGCTCATGTGAAAGCTGCAGTTACACTGGTTTTGTAAAAGGGTGGGGAAGGACGTTTATTTTAATTGTTCTTTTTTTTTGGGGGTGGGGGAGCTCTGACCAATTCTTCGATAAACCACCATTTCCTCGGTTTCAGAAACCGTGACGGAACTGAGAAAAATCACTAAAAAAAACCAAAACACACAAAATACAGTAAAACTAATTCAACTAGCACACAGTATTGAAATACCAAATAAAATTATTAAAATAACAAATGCTAGTGAACCTTTTATTTTAAACAGCAACTGCCACAATTTCCCATACCTTTATCTGGCTTTGCCATGTCTCCTAGATGTCCACAGTAGTCAAATCACAATGCATGTACTTTGAAATCTCCACAGGGAAACAAAGAAACATAGAAAATGATGGCAGAAGAGGACCTGTGGTCCATCGAGTCTGCCCAAACCTGGTGCACTGGGACCTACTTTCACACCAGGGTGCTGTACCTTGAGATGGCCAGCCTAGCCTTCTCTAGTGCTTTCTGATTGTGCCCAAGCCTTGTCCAACATGCGCTTAAAACTCAACACTGACCCTGCTGGGGTGGCAGTCTATTCCATGGCTCCACCACACTCACCGAGAAGTAATACTTTCTGATGTTCCTCCTGAGCTTCCCACCTTTTAATTTCCACTCGTGCCACCGTGTTATAGAACTTGTGTTCCTGGTGAAAAGAACAGTGTGCGCATTTTGTTTATGCCTCTAAGGAACTTGAATGTTTCAATCATATCTCCCCGTCCCTCCTAGTTTCCAGTGAGTATATGTTCAGCACCCTCAGCCTCTCCTCATAAGTGACTTCCTGTAGGTCATGTATCATCCTTGTTGCCCTGCTCTGGACCACCTCCAACCTATCAATATCCCTTCTAAGGTGAGGCCTCCAGAACTGGACGCAGTACTCCAGGTGAGGCCTCACCAAGGACTGGTAGAGGGGTAGTATCACCTCCCTGTCCTTGCTATCTGTCCTCCTTCCTATACATCCCAGCACCCTATTAGCTTTACTGTACACCTTATCACACTGGCTTTGCTGCTTGAGGTCGTCCCTAATGATGACCCCCAGGTCACGTTCTTCAGCTGATGAGCTAAGTTTGACCCTGTTTAGCCAGTATTCTGTCTTAGGATTAGCTCTACCCAGCTGCATCACCTTACACTTCTTAGCGTTGAATTTCAACTGCCGTGTGTGTCACCTTTCTAATTTTTTAAGATCTTCCTTAAGTTCTCTGACACCCTCCATGGTATCCACTCTACCACTGACTTTCGTATTGTCGGTAAACATGGCAACGTTACCCTATACACTCTTGCCGATATCGCTGATGAATATGTTAAAGAGGAATGGCCCCAGGACTGACCCCCGAGGCACCCCACTAGTGACACTCCTTTCAGTAGCTCCCACCCCATTCACTACTACCCTTTGTTTCCTGTCCTCAAGCCAATTCTGTACCCACCTGACTATCTGCTCCGCTGCTCCCAGGTCCTCTAGTTTTTTTCAAGAGGCACCTGTGAGGGACTGTATCAGAAAGTTATTTAACAGAATTAACGTCCTTTGTGCACTTTTTCCAGCTGCCCAGACATTTAAGTAAAACCGCGATTAAGCTACACTTCATCCCATATTGCTTCAAGTGTGTTCCTAATGGCTGTTCCAGTAAAAAGGTTTCTTTTCAGTGTTTAGTGTGTTTTTTGTTGTGGTTCGTGGTGGAGTGTGGTCTGCTATTCTAATGTTATTTTAGCATATATAGCCAATATTGCTTGCACTTACACACAGCGATCCGGTAATGCTATATCATTGCAGCAGTGTTGGTGGGTGGTGTGTGTATTGTTTCTTGTTCATTGGTAATACAGGTATATATTGAACCTAATTTATAATTTGTGATATTTCTATGTCTGTCATTGATACTGCCCCTCCTCGCATGAACAATCACAGTGCACATGACAAAAACTAAAAGAATTATCAGCAACTGCAATTGTTTCTGCACTCTGACATCTGTTTATACCCTTTTTTCAGCCCTTTTCCTTTTATTGTTCTCCTCAGTTTATAGTGTTACTCTCTAAATAGTTTCATTGTGGGGCTCTGGCGGCGGGGGGGGTTTGTATTGTATGTGGGATAACAGGTGTTCATGCATCTTTACAAACTGTTATGTCGGGAAATCTCCATTACGAACTGGACACTACCCCGCCCCCCAAGAGTCACACTCCCCTGAAAACAAATACAATATATAGTTTCCACAACTGCACCTGTTTATGTCTCTGTAATTGCCCACTGACTGCTGTGTTGGGGTGTGGGGTGTTGTGGTATTGTTGCTCTGTGTACAGCAAGTCTACTAAATTATCATGTTGTGTAGCCTCATGTACCCAACTGACACAACAACCTGACACCACACACACCCACCTCTTACCTGGACTGCAGTTGATGGCATTCCCCATCAGGCAGGGCAGCTGTACTGCATCTGCCCCACCCCACCCCTATCTCCTGTTCAGTGGTGGTATGCAGACAATGATGTGAAGTGGTTATCCCCACTACCAATGTCCCTTTTCTTGGAAGTACAGTAGTCCATGGCAGTGTAGCATTTCACCATCCATGATCCAACCTTTCGCATCACACCACAAAAAAAATCCCACCACACCCCCTGCCCTGTTATCCATAGCTCAGCACAATTAGGAACACCCTGATACCTGTATTACAATGCTGATGCACCTTTGCAAATGGCGGTGTCCACTCATGCATACTGCTGCATCCTAGTATTCTCATTGTTTTCAGCAGTGGTAAAAAATAAGCCCACAATAGGTGTTGTTCTTTGATGCTGTAGAAATCCATGTGTTATCTGTCTGCTAATCAATACACCCCACCAAGGCAGGGCAGATGCACATTAGTGAATTAAAATGAAAAAGTTTCGATAAAAATCAATAAATCATGCCAACTTGGTGGTGCAGAGGGCTGAGGTGCTGGCACCTTATCTCACACCACACCAGTGACCCGAGTTCGGGAACGGACTCGGGCACCGGAGGGTCGGCAGGGGAAGGAGTAGGATTGAGCGTCCGGAGAACTGCTCTCTTCTCCTGGGGTGAGTTGGGGATCAGCGTCGCTCTGTAGCGGCCCCCGGTGGAGACCAGGGGAAGCTCAGAGGCAGCGCGACTAGCGGAAATCGGGGGAAAACTGAAAATGCCGTCTCCTCCTACTGGATGACAGCCGCCCGCACCAGTGCCCCCTCGAACTCCGCGACATCCGGCCTGGCCGCAGAAGCACCCAGGACCAATGCCTGGGCTGATAGGTCATTTCTCCTCAGAAGAGGAGGACCCACCCGACGCAAGGGTTACGCTGGGTTACCCTGAGGTGGCTGCAATGTGGGGTTGGGGTCGGTGGCGGAGACGAGAGAAAAGTGAATGTCCTTGGCAATTGGCCTGAGGGAGAGGTAGGGGAGTCGCAGGAGAGATAAATAAATAACACAAAAAGTAAATCACGGTCAAAAACAGAATGAGATGTAGTTCTCAACCTAAATGCAGTTTATCACACGGTACCATCCAACACTTCCAATATAATACTAATACTACAGTGCTTACAGGCTGCGCTACACTCAGCGTTAAAGAATTAATTCAATACTGCAGATAGAATGAGGTATTCAGATAAAAAAATCTGAAGAATGACAGGGAGGGAAAAAGCTGTCAAATTTGGCGCCACAGCCTACAGCGCTATGCATGTGAACTGGCCCCTAGCTCTCAGTACTGACTTTCTGTGATCACATTGAGCAATCAGGAGCTGAGGTGTCGGGCAGCCGCAGGAGGGCACAGCTTAAGTCAGACCTCATATAAAGATAAAAAAAATATGTATAACCTCAGTTTAAAAAAAAAAAAAAAAAATCAAATACTTTATTCTGTATAACACGTGACGGGCGATCTTGGCAAACAATTACACAGGCAAGGTGTCAGTTGCTCTTTAAACTTAGCCACTAGGACTGGAACAGCACCTCAAGGCCTTAGGTGTCTTCAATGGGAAAATAAATCTGACATTAGAAAACTAAGGGGGGGGGGGCACGCTGCGGACCCTGAGCATAATGGCTGCCTTTAGTTAGAGCTCTGTAACTGAACACGTTAATCTTTAAGAGAAGTGCTGTTTTTCAGTTTCGCGGCTCAGTAAAACGTGTTCTACACTCAGCAGAATTGCTGCTGGAAATGATGGGGGAATCCTCATAAGGATCGGACCACAAATAAAGGCGCTAGAGCTAAAACTCTCTGCAGAGTGCAGTCCACGTGGTCGGCACAGGGTCGCAACACAGAACCAGAAGAAGCACTGCCCAAGGAGACCCTTCAAACCCTTGGACATAAATTAAATAAGCTAACTGCATCAGTCTCAGGTCTCTCGGATAAATTCGATGCACTAACCAACCACGTTGAAGTGACTGAAGTTACGGTGGAGTCCGTTCAGGTTGCATCAGTGGACGCTACAAAATGGGCAGATGCAGCTATGGAGGCTGTCACAATGGTGATCCAGGAGAATACCCATCTGAAAGCCCACCTGGAAACATTGGAAAACCAGGCTAGAGCAGCAAGTCTTCGCATCCTGGGATTGCCGGAGGTAAGTGAAGTTGACCATCTGGTGTTCTTTATCCAAGAATGGCTTTCCCAGCAACTTGGCGAGGAGGTTTATCCACAGGTACAGTGCATACAAAAGGCCTTCCGCGTCACTCCTAGGGATTGTCGTGATGATCTGGAGTTGCCCCGAGCGGTGGTTGCAGTAATGGATGGTGTGGGGACTAGAGACTATATCCTGGCTCTGGCTCTGCAAAAGGGAACTTTACTGCAGGATTGGGAACAAGTTCAGCTTTTCCCCTGACATTGCATATGCAACTCATCAGAAGAGAAAGAAATCTGATGGCACTAGAGCAATGCTGAGGCAGGCAAATATTCCACATGGCCTCATCTTCCCGGCTAGGCTCCAGATTGTGCACCAAGGCAAGATATTCTTATTTTCCGACCACAATGAGTCTTTGAAATGGGCGCAGTGGCACGCAATGGTTAAACCTAGGGAGGCAGACCAGGAAGAACCCTCATTGGATGAAGATGATGCACTGTGAAGATCTTTGGGCTAAGCTACTTTCGGCGAAGTTTTGTGGGGCTTAGACTGTGTCCAGGTACATCTGTATTCAGCTTATCAGAGACTTGGTTAATTTCAGCTATGATAACTTGGAACAGTTTAGGAATACCTTGATGGAACTTTTAATGACATTTTCTGCGTGTTGTTCATATCTGTTTAAGTCACTATTTGGGTTTAGTAATGGCCCCAATAAGGGTAGCTATTTCTTTTTTTTTTATTTTCTTTTTCCTGGGTCAGCTCTGTCATTACTTCCACCCTAGTCACGGCCCCCTCTGTGCCTCCACCTCCGATCATTGCCAGAGCTCCCCGGTCACCCCTGGCTTATCCCCCAGAGGGTGCGGGTGCGGCGACTTCCCCAAGGTTGCCGCACAACTAATATCTAGTTGGGGAGCTGACATTGGAGGCTAGTGGAGACCCCAGGGGGAGGGCATCATGGAGACGGACCGAGTCCGGTTATTTTTTCTTCCCTTTGTGTGCGAGGGGCAGGGACATGCAATGACGACCAGCGTCCGCCCCTGCCCCTTAAAGTCCAGACATTGGTGTTGCTAGTGGCTACCCCAACCTCCGCCAGGTGTCGCTAGACACCGAACATTCGCCCCCTCCCTCCAGAGGACAGCCATCCAAGCACGCACCATCCTTCTCCCCCCGGCTGGCCCTCCAACGACCAGAGTCCGTTCCCGAACCTGGGTAGCCGGCGTCGCATGTGGGAAATCCAACCGCTGCACGGCAGACCGGCCCGGTAGCTATTTCTTGATGTTTTGATTAGTTGAATAAATGCAGCAGTTCAGCAGGGTCCTGTATCGTTGACCTTATAAGTGTAAACTGTTTGGTTTTAAAAAAAAGTAAGCACTGTTTATTCTTTGTTCTCTTAAAGTGTAATGTTGACATTTCTTGAAGGCGTGATTTATATTGCTCATTGGCGCATTATGTGCCTATAATTGGAATAACTGTGGTGGATACCTCCTATACCTGGTGGAGGAAGACTACTTGAACTTTATTGTAAGACACTCTTTTGGATTTTAACCCACGCAGCTTATATTGGGACTTGTACTACTGACTTAGCCTTTTTCTCTTCCCCCTCAATGATGTATCTCTAACCATTTGACCAGTCTATCGAATTTATTAAGAGAAGTGGCACCCTCATGGCATATATATTTAAGCGATAAGGCATGACCAGGGGTTAGATAAACAGTTTGTTAATCACCCCCTAGGGGTGCCATATTGCCCCTAGGGGGTGATTAACTGACTGTTAATCTAACTCCAGGGAGAGCCTTATTACTATTATAAAAAATTATTCCAAAACAAAGTGTTAAAATATACTTTTTGAATGTTTACTTCATTTAGAGGGAGATTTTTAATAAAACAGTTCTTCCACCAACAGTTTAAGAATGTTGGTTCAAAATAAGAATGCATCATTCCCAGTCATTCAGCAGTGCTAGAGGATGGAATGTTGACAAGAAGAATCCATGTGCCATTGTGATCAGGCTGTACATGACAGTGTAACATGGATTAATGTAAGTGTAACCACCCTACAAATGGGAGTTCCCGAAAAGTCTTCCTTGAGCTTGCCTAAATGCTCACTGCCAGGCTGGTGTCCTGCGTTTTAGCAGTTTAATTGTGATTGCCAGAGAGTGCCTGTATAGCCTCTGTGTACTGTCTCTTTAAGAGCTGCCTGGATTGCAGTCATCAGTAATCTGAGAGGGAGCTCTGTTGAAAGATGTAACTATTTGTTGAAAATCATTTAGAGTGATAATGATAATGTAGTTTGTCTAACCTGCCTTCTTTGCAGCAAGGACTGTTTTGTTTATCTCCACTATCTTTGGCCCGGGACTGCCGAATTGGACCAATCAGTACTGGTGGGACCTAAAATGGGGCCGGATTACAGGAGCTGTCTGGAGTCAGAATCCGTAGGAATTTTAGTTTTGGGCTTTTGGCGCCTTTTTGCACCTGAAGGGGGAGCTCCTGTTGTGACTGACAGATGAATCAGCCAACTGAACCTTTTGGATCTTGGGGAAATTCCCAGGCTTGCTGGCAGTTGAGTCAGATCTAAGTTGGGAGCTGAAGAAGCAATAGCTTGAGACAGTCAAGCAGCCATCTGAGTAGTTTTGTGCGGGAGAACTGTGGAAAGGCCCGAGTTGTGGCCTGCATGTCTGCCTGCTGCCCAAGAGGGAGAGAAGAGAATTATTTCAGACTAAATCCAAGTTTGTGAGAATGAAGTAAGCCACTGAGTTTTTACCAGGCTCATCATACCTGAAGAAGACCGAAGATTTTGCTGAATGCGATCGGCCTGTCAGGATTTCCAGCTGCTTTTGAATCCCCGGTTTGTGCAGAGACTTCAAGCATGCATTAGACAGCCATAAGGCAATTCTAGGGGGTGGGGGCAGAAAGAAGTAGGCTGCTGGTTAACTAGGATCTGCAGCTTATCCATTAGGTAGGGAAATGGGCAGACTGGGTGGGGCAAGCGGTCCTTATCTGCCGTCAAATTCTATGTTTCTATGACTTTGCGATCGTGACCAGAGAGCAGTTTGCTGGTACAGTAGAATTTCCTTACATGTAAATGTGCTGTGAGTTGTTAGTGGGTCGTGATTTGGTTGCCCACTGTGTGAACTGTGTTCTGCTTGCTGGAAGCTGTGTCCAGCCTAAAATGGACTATATCCGAATTTGTCTCCATTTGGCTTGGGCCTTGCCACACTGACCCAGCCAGACTACCCCGCTACACAGAGAAAGCCATCAATGAGAGACCTGCCTGGGGGTCAGCCCCCTGCTCCGCGCTTGAACAGGAACACGACGCCTTGGCGAATCGTGTGGGCCCTGCTTCTCCTGGCACTCCAGATCAATCACCTGCAGTCTCAATTTTTGTCCAGCCTGTGTCCAGTATTGGGTATTGTGAGTAATCATCAGGGTAGCTCCCTGCAACAACAGCCTAATCTAAAAGTGTGTCATCTGATTGTCTTGTTGTTTTCTTTTCACGAACTGAGCCCTCCGGCTCCGGATTACAATTAGTGTGTGTGGTGCATGTTGTTTTCTTCCATCACAGGGTCCCAACCAGCTGCAACGTTCCTGGCTAGCCCACTGTTCTCCATATGGGTACACAGAGTGTGTGACTGTTTACGGACCCTGACGTGCATGCATAACTGTTTGATTGATACAGCCTTTAAGCAAATTAACCTGATTACGCCCCTCCCTTATTTAAGTCCCTTAAATAAATCAGATCTAACTCTTTTTGCAATTACCCTGACTGTGGTTCCAGTTTGTGCAAGAGTACTGTACTGCTGTTATTTGCTGTATATAACCTTGTTTCAAGGGTCCCAGGATTGGAGCCGGAGGAAAGCCCTGGTGGTAGTGCAAACAGTGTGTGATACCTGTGTGGTGGATCAGGGGTATTGTGAAAGTGACTATTGTGTATTTTTCCGGCCACTAGTAAGGAAAGAGGGGGGTTACAGTGTCCCGGAGGGCTGTGCCCAGGTTAGCTTGACCACTACAAACCCTGACCTCTGGGTGGAGGCACCCATTTCAGAACTCAGGCCCCTTAACCTGCTACTAGCCAAGCAGGCAGGGGTAGTAACCCTTGGGATAGCGTCACCTATGGGTTACATAAGGCTCCTGGAATCCTAACAACCAATCAGATTGTAGCATTTCTGAGACCCTTTTTATAATATGATGTATTGCAGTTCAATGCTTGCGTTTTAAATGTATGTGTGTGTTTTTTTTAACACTAATAAACATAAAGTTTACAAAAAAAAAAAAAGAAAGCTAGAGGGAGCATGACTACAGAACTGAGTTTGAACTTTAACATTCCAAGGTTCTGTCTCCAGGACAAAAACTCAGGGTTGAGAAGATGCACTTTTTGTATGACATCACTAACATGCTCTCGTTGTTAGAACTACACACGTGCTTTTGCTAATCAACTTATATATGTACTTAGGAGAGATGAAGTGCTGCTGTCCCATTTGGATGCTGGCTGGGAGACAAGTGTGTAGTGGCAGTCGGCTCTTAGTTATGGAGGGAGGGCACAGGCCACCCGACCTTCATGCACCCCCGGTTACTGGTAAAAAAAAACCCAAAACAGCATGCATGCTGGCTATGAAGGCAGCTACTTACCCGCTACACCTTCCCAAAAGGAGAAAAAGTGCAACCTCAGTGACACTAATCGCTGGTGGGGGGATGAGTTAGGGGAAGACAGAAGGAGGAATAAACAAAATGATTCACAAAAAGGTGCCACTGATATCACAGGAAGACCTTGAAAAACCCATTTATATCCAATTCTCTGCATCTGATGTTCTAAGAAGTTCCCTGCGTAGCAATAATATAGTAAAGAAACTAGAGAGGGCCTCAAGTGGCAAAACCAGGGCTTACCCACTGCCATATGTGAGAGGTCTATACAATGTCTGTGGTGCTGCCATGCAAATGGCAGCAAGGGTCATGTGATGGCCCCTGCAGTCTTTGATATATATGATCTTTATAGTCCCCTGCTTGTGATGTCACAATCTGTAGCCTTAGAAATGGCTGTGACTTCACAGGTGAGCCTTATTTGATGTTAGCTGGGGAGTGATCAACAGGGGCAGAAGAACTGTAGGAAATGAAGAGCCGTGTTACATGCCAACGACCTTTGTCTATAACAACAAGAGGATGGGATGTAAAGAAAATTCGTAAAATGCAAGGTGAACGGTATTTAAATACTATGCTGTTAACAGGTGTTAATGTATGTAACAAGATTATATTTGCACTGTATTATATTCCCTTTCAATAAAAGTCATTTATGGCAAAAAAAAAACCAACAAAAAAACCTATATTTGCCCCAGAGTCAGCTATACATAAAAAATGGAATGCCCTGCTGACATTCGCTACTAAGGGTTGTGCAAAACAGATGGGTTGTGGTTGCATCACTGAGCTGCCACTGGATAGCACTATTCAGAAATGGAGCATGCCACCATGGGGTAGGTACAGGAGCGGTTCCCCCTGCAGCAGAGGCACCATGCACATTCTGAATCCAGCTCTTAGTGGGAGGAAACTGGAGCTGCACTCGCTAACAAGCCAGACCGTGACTGGCACCAGGTTTCAGCATGACACTGCGCCAGAAGCAAAGAGCCCCGCCATGCTACAACCTGGTCAGTGTTCTGCGCACAGGCATCCTGCCTGGAAGTGTTTCCCCTCTTTAACCCGCCCACAAGGAAAGGGCCCTGGTGGTCCACTGATTCCCACTAGGCGGAGCAGTGGCCCATCAGCTTGGAAGTCCAGTGAACTCCTTAACTGCTCCCCCCAAACGCTGTGTTTCAGGCATTTGCGAACCTCTTGCAGGCCCAATCATGAGGCGGCTTTGGTGTTTGCTGTGAAAGAAGCCACTTGCCTAATGCTAATTACTGAAGACATTTTTGTTAAAATAGGATCTTTGCCCCATCACACTTCATCTGTTCATGCTGCTTATTCCTGCTGTGTAGTCACAATTCCCTGCTTCTGATGACATCACAACCTTTTTGTCACCAAAATGACTCCGGTGTCACAACAGAGCATTGTAACTGAAGGGCAGAAAAAGCATCAGGAACAGACAAAGTCAAAGGGGCAAGAAGCCTGCCTTCATGCAAACGTCTTCTGCAATAAAGAATGAAATGTCCTGAAATTCAAATTATTTTAGAGTGTTATGAGATTGGTGTATGTGGCTGCCAACTGTCGTTTTTTTTGTCGGATACTAGCAAATCACTTTTCACAAAGTGCAAAAAATCCTGCGGTTTTAAGGTCAGATTCTAAAGACTTCGCACTCTAATCCTGAGGCTGACTTCGATCATCCCTAGTCCTGACACAAACACACACACGCCCTTTTCTGAGCTGCCAGATATCAGTGCCAATGCACGCCCCCCCCCCTCACAACCCAGCCTCCTGACTGAGACTAACTCACCCTTTGGTTGCACTTGTGATCAGTTTGAAGCTGTCTCATTCACTAAAGGTAAGAGAGATTCAAAGTACCTATCAATGCAATACTAAATAAACCTCACTTTATTCTCTTTTCAGATAAATAAATCCCGCTCATTCCTTTCAACCTCTCAGCAGTAAAATGCATAGCACTGGCCTTCAAAATTCAGAGCAAATGGCCAGAATGTGCAGCATTTTCTTATTTTAAAGAATAATATGTCTGTAGTGGGCCCCATATGTTTAGCATTAATGAATGTTTCAATCAAGTTAGTTCAATTTTTTAATAGCTTGTGTGTCCAGAAATAGTTCAAACATTATGAGGAACATCAGAAAACCTTTGCAGCGCAGGGTAAATCTGAGTGAATAAATCACAGTGCTATGCGAAATGCGTAGCAGTTGAGAGGTACAGTATGCTCTCGTTCTCTCTTGTTCAAATGCCTAGGCCTTGATTGAAGCATACTTCATCTTAATCTGCACAGAGATTTTCTTTTCTTTTTTAAATTTATATATGTTCTGGTACTTCTGATGTTCTTCCCTAAGTCCTCTGCATTCCTTTCAGACTTAGCTGCACTGTGGAAATCTTGCCATGACTGAAGCCACTCCTTCCTGCGCTGTGTTCATGCCGCTTGGAACGCAAGGGCCAGCCCCCGATTGCACATGATGGTATCTGCTGCACTGAGAAGCCATGCCGGTCCCTCCTCTCTTCTGCCGTTACCACAAGGCACTGAATGACACTGTTCACAATATGGGACGTTCCTTGGTTGGGAGTGCTCCTATCCTCCTGGGCCACCAGCAGAGGGCAGCTGTTCCTTGGGGATTACAGGAGACCCTCCGGAGCAGAGAGGCATATACTGGACTGCTAGTCCAATTCCTGCCACTCTCAACTGGGACCATAGGGCTCAGGATTGACCCTGCGGTCACCCCAGTGGAACGCGAGCGCCTTAACCATTAGACCACTGGGGTGGCCCCTGCATGGAGATTTTTTTTTCTATAAAGGTTTTTATCACTTCTTGGCAGGCTGGGCAGCTGTACAAGCCCCGGCCCATAGCACGTAGCCATCCCAAGTCTCCACCAGTCCGCTGAGACCAGGCGGGCCACCAGTGCTAGTGGGGAGGGCTTCATTAAGCCCATCTAACACATTTCCTCCTGATTTTCTCCCTGGGTTTGGCTGCACATGCAGTGAGTACAGCATGTGTGCTCCACCTCCACAGAGGCACCTTCAGCACTCCGTGTGCCAGCCCCTCCCCAAACTGCAAGACTACATACACGCCGCCATCTAGATTCCTCCAGGTTGCAGTCAAGTGGAGAGTCATGGGACCCCCCCCCCCGAGGGAAGACAGCTGTCCTATGAGCGCTCAATCTTCTCTCTTCCGGCATAGCCCCCGGGCGACCTGAGTTCCTGAACCCGGGTCGCCAGCATGGCAACAGAGAGGCATAGATGCCTCAACCTACCGTGCCACTGGGCTGGTTGTGCATAGAGATTTTTAATAAAAAAGTTACACTAATCATGTTCTGCTGTCACACATTTTTTATTATTCTATTTCTGCCCTTGTTTCCTGCCCTGCCCCTTCCTTTCACCTTTCCCCACCCCTGTCCTTACCAACTCTGGCTCTTGTCCTCATGCACCCAAGAGTCCATATGGCCCGCAGCTCCCGTGGCCATGATTGTCCTTTGGGGTAGGGACCCCGCTTCAGTCCTCTAGAGTGGGGTTAGGACTGGCCAGCTTTGCTGGGGTCTGAGGGGGGTGGCTTCATCTTGCTAACTCTGGGGTCTTTCCTTCACTTCCTCCCATCACGTCGGACACCGACACAAAGGGTGCCACGTGTGCATGCACACGCAATTGAGTGGCTGTGCACGATGCCAACTGGCAGCCATCACTCCCTGAAAGCTACTTTGGCTGCACTGCCTCCCATGGTCACCCAGGTGGCAGTACTGCAGCACAGCCAGCTGCCCTCCCTCTTCAGAGGATGAGAACATCCTTTGGGATGGTCAGTCCTCCTCCCCCGGATGGCGTCCTAGCCTTGTTCTCGATCCCGGGTTGTTGACGTTGCAAGCTGTATCTCTATCCCAAACCTGACAGGCCAGCCTCACTGTCACACCAGTATCTGAAATTATCAATCACGACATTGTTTAGACAGCTAGTCCGGATTGTTTATTTCTAACCATTCCGGATGCTCATGTAATCATAAGAGGGTCCCTCACGCATACCAGTTTTACAATCTGAAGTTGTAAGCTGGTATAGGCCAGTCTCCAAACAAAGTTCTTATTTTTTACACAGTAAAACATTTGGATTTTTTATTTAAGTTCTGTTTTCAAAAACAGAACTCTTTAACATAACTCATCCTCAGGCATCCTGAGTATCCTCAAGCAAGAAACTACGGACAGGGGTGATGTGTAGACCTCCAGGACAGGGAGAAGAGAGATATAAGAAGCTAGGGGCAGAACCAGAAAAGGGAGGTGGCAAAGGGGGAGCTAATGATGGTGGTGGGAGATATAAATGTGCCAGAAACTGATTGGGTCATTGCAGCAGCCAGGAGCTCCAGAAGTCTGGCCCCGCTGGATACATTGCAGGACTGCCTGCTGGATACATTGCAGGACTGCCTGCTGAATACACTGCAGGACTGCCTGCTGGATACATTGCAGGACTGCCTGCTGAATACACTGCAGGACTGCCTGCTGGTGCAGCTGGTTAAGGAACCCACCTGGCAGGCTGCCATTCTCAATGTGGCGCTCTCTGACTTGAAAGTGGTAGGTAGAGTGAGGGTAGGAGAGCCACTAGGGTGCAGCGACCATAACGCTATATTGTTCGATCTGGCCCTTGGGACAAGTAAGCCCTCATTAAAGGCTGAAATCCTAGATTTTAGAAGGGCAGACTTCATCTGGATGAGGGAGCTGGTCTGGGGCAAGTTAGCTGGAATGGACAGCAACAGGTTGTGAAGGAAAGATGAGTGGCAATCAAGGGGATCATTCTCGAGGCGCCAGTCTTACATGAGAATGGTAATCAAAAGAAACAAGTACAGCCTGATGGCGCTGAGGGCTGAGGCGCTGGACACCTTACCTCGTGGCACTCCGGCAACCCGGGTTCGGGAACGAGCCCGGCTGTCAGAGGTCGTCGGGGGGGGCGGAAGGTGGGCCGGATGGAGCTGCCGACAGGCAAGCTCTCTTCTCCAGGGAGGTGCACGGTGCTTTCTTTGGCTGATAGCTGCCACCTGGTGGAGGCTGGGAGTAACATGGGCCAGGAGGAGGCAGGCGCTAGGCCTGGGGTGGGAGGAAATGGGCCGTTAGCGGGGCCATGGGACTAAGGCGTGCCTCCACATGCATGCATACCCACTCCTGGGGCCCCTGGGGTAAAAACGGAGGAAAAAGCCAGCAGCAGGATGGCGACCAACCCCCCCCCTCGCAGGCTCCGCTCCTGGGCTGGGCGTAAGGTAAGCCCTGGTAATTCCAGGTGATGGGGCTGGGGGAGTCGGTCAGATGGGGGCTGTCTGGGGGGGGGAACACAAAATGTTAAATGATTAAAAAAAAAAAAAGAAACAAGTACAAGAAACCAATATGGTTCTCTGGAAAGCTCAGATAAGCAGTCAGAGCCAAAAAGAAGGCCTTCACCGGGTACAAGGAAAAACAAGGGAAGGAAGAACGGGGAGAGAACCAATGAGAACATGGGACACCAAAAGGGCGGTCAGAGAAGCAAAGGCAGGTACAGAGCTGCAAACTGTAGAGGGTGTCAAGGAAGAGGAAGACAGTTCTTTAGATATATTAAGGTAAAAAGGAAGAGAGGAGGAACTGTCAGGCTAATAGAGGGAGGTAGAGTAATTGAGGAGGACGGGCAGAAAAAATAGGTTACTCACCTGCAACTGGAGTTCTTGGAGTGGTATATGGTTCACATCCACATGCTGACAGTTCCACTAAAAATGCTGATTCGGGGGGGAGGGGCTAATGAGCAGCGACTAGAAAGGACGCAAATCTCCACACCTCGCACCTTTAAAGTTAAAAATTGATATTTAGCCAGGCTGACTCATGTTTATCATGATCCAGTGGCTAGGAATAACAGTGAGGAACATGGAGGAATACCTGGTCCCTGGTAAATCAACGAGGAACACATCCAAAAGTACGAATAAAAAGAGATGGGAGATGTGCCAAATGCAGCCACGTTGGGGCCTATCTCATGGTCGGCAGCCGAAGTCGCTGTGATAAGCCAAACCATAGGAGATCAAGTACTACAGGGGCTGGGACCACATGACGCCAATTCAATATCGCTCATTGCCTCGAAGTCGGAGATCATACAAATGGCTACAGAGGTGAAGCAGAGGGTTTCTAACCTGGAGGATGCCACGCATAATATACCGGAGAGAGTCCTAGCCCTGGAGAAGGAAGTAGAGTGATTAAAAGAAACTGTGGACTATCAAGAAAATTATAACCGAAGGAGTAACCTACGGCTTTGGGGACTTGCAGAGGGAAAGGAGGGCGAGAGTGTCCTTGATTTTTGCTCTATAATACTTCCAAAGATCCTGGGAATGCAAGTTAAAAATGGTGCTTTGAAGCTGGAGAGATAGCCCATAGGGTTCTAGCACCATGACCATCAGATGGCCAGCCACCCAGGCAAATCATTTTTCACATGCATAATTTTCAAGATCGGCAAGAGGTCATGTCGGCATACAGAGCGAAGAAGGAGCTAATTTATGAGGGATGCAAGCTGACTTTACATCAAGATCTGTCGCAGCACGTGCAGAAAAAGCGCCAGGCCTTTAGTGAAGTGATGAATAAGTTGAGGGAGCGGAATATCGAGTTCTTCCTTTCTTATCCAGCGATAGTGACAGTACGCATTGAAGGGACATCATACTCGTTCTGGGAGCCGCTTAAACAGAAATCATTCATTCAGGACTGGGACAAAAAGAATAAAGAAAAATGAAATAATGAAATAAGCAGTTGGTAACTCTCTGTATCTTTGTCTAATCATTTTATAACGTCCTGATACATGAGACTGCATGGGGGGAAGGGTTATCTCTGGGGGCCTAGGCGGATCTCCCATAGCATGCTTATTCTCTGCATATTTGAATGTGCAAAATGAAGATATGGAATGATGGGGTGGGCATTTAATGTATAAATTTGTTATGTAAGCAATGCTTGGATAGCAAAACTCGTATGCATACCTCAAGTGTTATGGAAATGTGTGGAGAACGAAGCAAGGTTAAATGCTGAATTGCAATAGTTGTGAGGGAGGGGGAAGCCCAGGGCTGTCTTCACGGAGCCACAGGGCAGAGCAGATGGCCTACTGCGGGAAGTAGTATTATGATCCGTGGATCATACATTTATTTGTAGTTGAGCTTTTCTGCTACACTACTCTCCTGAAGGGTTGCTTTGTTAAAAAACAGAATGATAATAGGTGTAGGGGGGGAGGGGGCTTTGCGTTTGATGGAATATGGGAACACGGAACATGTCAGCCGAGTGGGCTGTTGGTTCTATGAAAAGTGGATGTAGAAATAATCAAAAGGTTAAGGATTCACAGTTGGGGTGTTTGGGGTGGGGCGGGGGGAAGGGGGGTTTATTACTGTTCAATGTTTGAGAAAGTTAAAGTTTTATAATTATGATTTTTTCTTAACACTCACGGCAACCTACAGTATGCATGCTACAGCTGATGAGTGCTGAATATAGAATACATTATGGGTGGGATTCAGACTTTCACGGAGTGACATGATGGCAAATGGACCAGAAGATGTTATAATCTCATGGAATATTAAGGGAAGCAATACTTTTATCAAAAGAACTAAAATTTTAGCTGCACTTAAAAGGCGAAAGGCACAAGTGGCAGTGCTCCAAGAAACACACCTCCTCCCCAAAGAGCATAATAAACTGGTGGGGGGTTGGGTGGCATCGTGCCATGCTGCATCATATTCCTCGCACAAAAGGGGAGTGGCAATTTTAGTGAATAAAAATTTTCCCTTAGAGGTGCTGCAAGTGGTCACAGACAATAAGGAGGGCCGCTATGTTTTTGTTCGGGGCAGAATACAGGGGTGTGAGATTACTTTTGGGAATATATACGCACCGAAAGTCTATGACCCTAACTTTTTTCAGCACGTGCTGGATGTTTTACATACGGAGCAATTCCCTGTGCTTATCTTAGGGAGGATTTCAATTGCGTAATGGATTGGGCCATGGATTATAAGGGAGCAGGTAGAAAGCAAAATCGGACTACTAAAGTGTGGGCAATGGGCTTACAGGAGCTCGTCCTAATAGATAGTTGGTGCACATTCTATCCGGGGCTCAAAGAATTTATATTTCATTCCATACCACATGACTCAAGGTCGAGGTTGGATCATATATTTATTGCAAAAGATTTATTTACTAGGGTCACAGATGTTATACATAGTCCAATAATGGTGTTGGACCACGCAATGGTACAACTGAATCTAGTGGAGCTTGCTATTGGAAGGAGGCCAGGCCAGTGGAGATTCCCCACCTACCTGCTGTGTAAGGAGGAGTTTAGAGAATTTCTAAAATCCACATGGGAAGAATATTGGACCACTAATAAGGATTCGATTCCCTCCAGGGGGCTAGTGTGGGAAGTGGGTAAGGCCATAATGAGGGCAGCCATAATTAGTTATACAGCAAAAGTGAAAAGAGAGCGAAGGCTAAAAATTAATGACCTTGAAAAAGTGATTAAAGAATTAGAAATTGAAGTCCTACAGGACAACAAGGCAGAAGACAGGCAGCAGTTAAAAATAGCTCGGGAGGCCATTAATGAAACTCTAAATGGCCTAGCACAGGAGAATCTGATGTTTACTAGACAACGCATTTATGAATGGGGCAATAAGCCGGGCCCTCTACTTGTCCGTTTGATGAAGGGGGGGGAGGAGGTCCCTAGCAAAATTGTTTCGATTAAGGGTAGGGGGAATAACATAACTACCCAGGAGGGTGAAATTCGAGGGATATTTAAAGAATTCTACTCGAATTTGTACAAGGCAGAGTGCTCAGGTACCGTGGAAAAGGCAAAAATATTCCTGGACAAGTGCACACTTCCAAAATTGACAGAGGATCAGGCTCTCATGTTGGGGGCAGAGGTCTCCAAGGCTGAAATTAAGTGGGCAATTTCTGGGTTAAAATCACGGAAGGCAGAGGGACCAGATGGGTTTGGGGCAGAATACTACAAACTGTTAAAAGATGTGATAGCAGGGCCCATAAGTGACATGATCAAAAGGGCGGGGGGTAGCTACCTGCCTCGTGCTCCTAGCTAATATCCACCTGTTATTGAAACCAGATAAGGACAGTATGGAGTGCGCGTCATATCGACCTATATCCCTACTTAAATATGATTGTACAGTCATAGCTAAAGTGTTGGCATTACGTTTGGAAACCCTATTACCCTTGATTGTTCACCCTGATCAAACAGGCTTCATCAAAGGGCGGATGTCGTACCAAAACATAAGAAGACTTTTAAACGTGGTGTGGTGGGGGACAAAAAACCCGGGAAAAGCTTGTATATTATCGATGGATGCCGAAAAGGCAACCAACAGAATCGAATGGCCATACCTCTTCAAGGTCCTGAAAAGATTTGGGGTGGGAGCAGATTTTATCAAATTGGTAAAATTGCTATACTATAAACCCATGGCAAGAGTGCTGGTTAATGGTGATCCCTTTGCCGAGTTCCAGCTCTTTAGGGGCACGAGGCAGGGTTTTCCCCTCTCCCCCCTCCTGTTCGCCATGGCGACTGAACCCTTGCCGTGTAGGGTGAGGGAGAATGGAATAATTCAGGGTATAGGTTTATAAAATGGATCCCAACATCGCATATCCTTATATGCTGATGACTTAAGTTTTTATTTAACTAACCCGGAGACCTCTGTTCCTGCCTTGTTGGGGCTCGTGCAAGAATTTGCTACTTTCTCAGGCTACAGACTTAATCTTAACAAGTCTGAGTTTATGTACTTGGACAAGGAAGCTAATTTACAAGGGAAGACCACCTGGGGATCGAGAGAGGTGGGACACAGTCTTACGTACCTGGGGCTAAAAGTAGAAAGGGATCTTAAAAAATTATATGGGCTTAATTACTCCCCTATTATAAAACGGGTTCAGGAAGATATGGCTAGATGGAACGGACTGCCAATATCATGGCTTGGGAGGATTAACCTCATAAAAATGAATATACTCCCTAGGTTATTATACATAATGCAGATGATGCCATTCAGCCCATCTAAGAAAGATTTGAAAAATCTAGACAGGAGTTTCACTAATTTTATCTGGAAAGGGGAAAGCCAAGGATGGCATTGAACTGACTTAAGGCAGCTAAAGCTGAAGGTGGCATGGAGTTCCCAGATATGAGAGGATATTTTCTTTCTGTTCAATTTAGATACATACACAATTGGGTGTCGAGGGGAGAGGCAGAGGCCTGGCTCGACTTAGAACAAGAGGGGTGCCCAGGTCGCCTCACAACATACCTTGCACCTGGAGGAGATGGGGCCTTTGCTCGGTTACCATGCCCTAATCCTATGGTATTGGCAGCTTTAGAGGTCTGGAAGAGCTTTAAGAAGAGAGGCAGCGTAGTGGGGAGTAACACAGCCTTGGTACCAATAGCTAGAAATCCAGAATTTCTCCTGGGATGGGAAGATGCAGGCTTCGTCACCTGGGAAACTAGAGGGATCAAATCTCTAGGAGACTTATGGGGAAAGATGGTGCTTTCACATTTGAGACTATTAAAAAAATCTACATTTACCAAATTCACACATGTATCGTTACTTCCAGGTCAGGCATTATGGGGAAAAAGTTATGGTACAGGCTTCCAGAGGGGAAACGATTGTACAGATAGAAAAAGAAATCAGAGAAGTAGTGAAAAGGGTCTGATTGGGAGAGTTGCAAAATTAGATAGGCAATACTTCAGTGAGCCAGCTTTGACCAGCAGAATTAAGTGGGGGAGAGATCTTGGCTTTGATTTTGACGATAACACGTGGGAACAAATAGTGTTCTCTCATACGGGCCTTTTAACCTGTAACAAGCTTAAAGAGGCACAGTACAGGTTTCTCCACTATCTTTTCTATCCCCCTGTAAGGGTCAATAAATATCAACCCAAAATTTCGCCAATGTGTGGCAGATGCCTGGAGGAAAGGGGAACCCATGTCTACTATTTTTGGGGATGTAAAATCTTACAAAACTACTGGGACCAGATAAGAAAAGAAGTAAGTAGAATGTGGGGCCAACATTTAGAAAGGTCCCCAATGTCCCTGTTATTTGGGTTGGGAAGGTATGAGAAAGGAGACTGGTCCCTACACCCATGATGGGTGAGGATACTGCTCATTATAGCCCGCCAAATTATATTAAACACATGGGTTTCATGTGCAGTGCCCGCAGTATCCATGTGGAGAAACCTGATGCTGTCCACACTGGCAATGGAAAGACTAACTTTTGCAATGAAGGGGAAGGTGGATCAGTTTTCTAGATTGTGGGCAAAATGCACAGCTGCACTCACTCCTGCAGAGCTATTCATTTTTTCCGAAGGATTTGGGGGAGTAGTTTGACTAGTTAGGGTATGAGAACATAATTTGCCACTCATAGTTATATTGTACTAAAAAGGGCTGTTGCTATTATAATAGCATGCATTAATTCTCAGTTGATACCGATGTCTTACATATATGAACTAGGTTGCATATTTATAGTTGAAGTTCTTAAAGTTCATTCTTATGTATTTGTTTATTTTACTTTGATCATCTAATCTAATAGTTGTAAGAGCTGTTTACTCTATCATTAATTGACACTCCAATTCTACTACAAATGAACATTCAACATTACAAGAAGGCTGGTCACACTCTGGCTCTAGAGGCCAGCACTAATGACTACTTAAGATGGACTGGTATTTGTAACTGATATATGTATCCTGGATGATGCAAGTATAGAGTATGTGTACTCAGGAATGTGTGTTATGTCTAAAAGATAAAAACAATAAAAATATTACACAAAAAAAAATGTTGATTCGTTGGACATCTCGATGACAAGTTCCTTCTATCACCTGGGTGGTATAACCCCTGACTCTGCCCGGTGACATCATATCTTTGCAAGCTAGAAACAGGGATCCATGTGCCACTTGCCAGGGAAGGTCAGGTGGATTGTCTGGATATGAACTATGGTTACAGCTGAGAAACCTATTTTATAGGGGCCTGGATGCAGTTCACTATCCACACTCTGGCAGTCTCCTAGCAGATTTCTGGAAGGAGGGGGCAAGGCGTGCACCCCTATTTGGCAAATAGATCTGGAGAACAAAGGCCCCAAAAGCAGCATCCCAACAAGAATAAAGGTCAATGCTATAGTAAGAAATGAAGGTGTGTGCTTTCATCCACGTAGCAGCCCTACAGATCTCCTGTATGGTCTCTGGAAGCACTCACCGAGGCAACAGCATGTCTGGTGGAATGAGCCCTAAGCCCCACAGTAGGCTACTAGCCAACCCTCAGCAGAGGTCAATGCAGGATGTGATCCATTTGCCAATCATCCACATTGCTGACAGTCTGCCAGACACGGCTTCAGCACATGTTACAAACAGCTGGTGAGTCTCACTCCGAACTCCAGCCGTGCACTCCTTATAATACAACAGTACCCTCCAGAAGTCCAGAGTATAGAGCCTGCAGTCAGCCTCCAAAGATGGGTTGGTAAAATATATCTGAAGGTTCATCACCTGGTTAAGGTGGAACTCTGATACTACCTAAGGGAGGAACTTTGGGTGGGGGCAAAGGACAACCTTCTCCTTCTGGAAGACCAGATAAGGAGACTCCCCCAAGAGCACCTGGAGCTCACTGATCTTTCTAGCTGATGTGACAGCCATCAAGAAGGCCAGCTTCCACAACAGGGAAGACATCTCACACCTGTGCATAGACTCTAATGGCTTGCCCATAAGCAAAGCCAACACCAGCAGTAAGTCCCATGGTGGTAGTGGTTCATGAACCGGAGGGGATTGGTGAGCCAGGCCTTTGAAAAAGCACCCGGCCACCTTCTCCTGGGCCACCATTGGCTTTCCAGCCCACACCTTGTATGCAGAGATGGTTTTCAGGTGCACCTTAGGGGTCACTGCTCACAGTTCCAATTGAGGGAAGGACCAGAGGTATTCCAAGATGCTTGACATAGGGCAGATCAGTCTCCTTGCCCTGGCACCAAATGGAGAACCTCTCCCATTTAAATGCATAGCACCTGTGAGTTGACTCTCTTCAATAGGCCTCCACAATGTGAAGCACTTCTTCTGATAGACCCAAGGCCTGGAACTCTAGCCACTCAGGAACCAGGCCAAGAGGTACAGGGATTAAAGGTTCAGGTGCAGGACCTTCCCCGTTGTCTGGTCTGCAAGTCCAGGTGAAGAGACAACCACTATGGAAGCCTGCTGCTAAGGCTGAGGAGAGCTGGGTACAATAACTGCCTTGGCCAGTCTGGAGCTATCAAGATCATCTGCATCTTGTCTTTCCAAGCCCTGACTACCACCTTGTGGATCAAGGGGATGGTAGGGGAGTTGTACACGAGACCTGGGCTCCAGGGCCTCACAAAGGCATCCCCAACAGTGTCCTGGACTACTGGGGGTCAGGAACAAACTAGCCTCAGTTTGGCATTCTCCCAGGAGGCAAAATAGAGGATTGTCCCACAGGGAGAACAGGTAGTTCTCCATCTCCTGATTCAGGAACCAGCTGACTGTTCCACTCCTACGACATAGATCACTAGGAGATCTTTCCAGGTGCTGAGGGCCTCCCTATGCAAAGGAAGGGAGTGTGTTTCACCTTGCCTGTTCAGCTACACCATGGTTGTGGTATTGTTCACCTCGACCTGCATGACCTCACCCCCGACTAGAGGAATTCCTTCCTGCAGATGTTGTGGGACCAGCCACATCTGGATGGCTTCCTACATCAGCTGGGACACTGTGTCCAGCTGGTCCAAGTGGCTTAGGGGCTGGGACCAACTGACGGACCAACTCCCACTGCAGGTGACAAATTCTCCAGTGGGCCCAATCGACCACGCTGGTGCAGGACACCATATACCCCATGAGATAGAGGAAATCCAGGGCTGGGCATGAGAGCTTCACCTGAAATGATCAGGCAAAGGAGGTAAGATCCGGTGTCTAGTCTGCAGGAAGGCGGACCTTGGTCCACAGGGAGTCTAGTTCTGCCACGATGAACGTGAGCACCTCCGAGGGTTCCAGCTCAGACTTGTTCAAGTTGACCAGCAGGCCCAAGTTTCAGCAGGTCTGGAGAGCCAGATCTCTGGAACTCTTGATGGTCTCTTTGGATGGCCCAGATAGAAGCCAGTCATCCCGGTAGCACAGAAACACAGACTTTGTGACTTCAGATAAGGACCGCTTGGCTCACCCAGTCTGCCCATTTCCCTACCTATTGGATAAGCTGCAGATCCTAGTTAAGGGGAAAGGGGAACTTGGTTAACCAGGAAAGGCACACTACGACAGAACTTGTTTCCAGGTGTGACCTGGGAGCACAAGGAAGTTAAGGGACTTGCTCAGGTTCACACAGTATGTAAGTGGGAGCTGATGGATTCAAACCCAGGTCTCCTGGTTTGCAGCTCAGTGCTCTTAGCCAATATGCTATATTGCATCCAGCCAACTATATATACTACCAACAGCCTACTTCCTGCTACCCCTCACTATAATTGCCTTATGTCTGTCCCGTGCATTCTTGAATTCCCCCACTGTTTTTGACCCCACAACCTCCTCAGGAAGGCCATTCCATGCATTCACCACACTCCCCATGAAAAAATACTCCCTTGCATTGCCCCGAAGCTGTCTCCCCTCTATCTTCAAATTGTGCCCCCTTGTTCTTGCATCTCTTTCTGAAAGATGCTACCCTCTTGGACTTTGTTGATTCCTTGGGGTATGCAAGTTTCTATCATGCCCCAATCCTTTTCTCGAGGGTATACATATTAAGCTTCTTTAGTCTCTCTTCATATGGTTTCTGGTGCAGACCCTGCACCATTTTAGTTGCCCTCCTCTGGACTGCCTCCATCCTGTCTATGTCCTTGTGGAGATGGGGTCTCCAGAATGGCACGCAGTACTCCAGATGGGGTCTCACCAACTGTCTATATAGAGGGATGACAACTTCATGTTTTCTACTGGTGATGCCTCTCTCTATGTATCTCAGTATCCCCCCAGCCCTCCTTACTGCCTTCTCACAGTGCCTGCCTACCTTTAGGTCGTCTGATATGACTTCCTCCAGGTCCCTTTCCATTTTTGTTGTTGTGAGTACCCCCCCCCACCCCATTGTGTACTCTTCCCCTGGGTTTTTGTTTCCCAGGTGCATTACTTTGCACTTCTTTGCACTGAATTTAAGTTGCCATACTTCTGGCCATTCCTTTAACCTTGCCAAGTCCCTTCTCATCCTTTCCAACCACCCTGTGTATCAACCCTGTTGCAGATCTTTGTGTCGTCTGCAAAGAGGCATACTTTTCCTTCCAGTCCCTCTGCAATGTCACTTATAAAGACATTAAAGAGGACCAGCCCCAGTACTGAACCCTGTCGTGCCCCGCTAGTAACCCCCCCTTCTTCAGAGTGGACTCTGTTTACTATTATCCTCTGCATCCTGTTGTCCAGCCAATTTTTTAACCAGGCTACCACCCTGGGACTCACTCCCAGGCTAACTAACTTATTTATTAATCTTTTGTGTGGGACTGTGTCGAATTCCTTGCTAAAGTCTAGGTAGGCCACGTCCACAGCCCCTCCCTGGTCTACTACTTTGATCACCCAGTCAAATAAATCTATTAGATTCATCTGACATGACCTTCCCGCTGTGAATCCATGCTGCCTTGGGTCCTGTGCCCTGCTGGGCTCCAGATACTCAACAATTCTTTCTTTCAGAAGTGATTCCATTATTGTCCCTACCACTGAGGTCAATCTAACAGCTCTGTAGTTTCCTGCCTCTGTCTTGCTCCCACTTTTGTGAAGGGGAATCACACCCGCCTTCCTCCAGTCCTCAGGTACCACACCATCCTTCCATGACTTGTTAAAAAGGGTAGTCAGTGGTGTCACTAGTTCTCCCCTTAGTTCTTTTAGAATTCTGGGGTGAATCCTGTCAGGCCCCATTGCCTTGTCCATCTTGAGGTTTAGGAGTTCTTTCGGGGCCCTTTCTTCAGAGAATGGACTGGTATCGACCCCAACTATCCAGAATGCTTCAATTGTTTTGTTTAGGTATGTCCCCCTCCTCTTCTTTTGTGAATACTGAACAAAAGTATTTGTTCAGTATCGCTTCCTTTTTACTGTCACCCTCTGCCCTCCCACCCACCTGCACCCCTTTATTAAGCCTCACTATCCCTCCTTTAGTCTTTTTTCCCTCCCTAATATACCTATAAAAGGTTTTATCCCCCTTCTTAACTGAGTTGGCTGTCTTTTCCTCAGTTTGGGCCTTTGCTATTCTGACTGCCTTCCCTGCTTCCTTCTGCTTTAACTGATGCAGTTATCTGTCCTGCTCCTTCTGTGATTCCTTATACTGCCTGAATGCTACCTTTTTCTCCTTAACCTTCCCCACCACCTCTTTTGAGAACCATAGTGTTTTTTTTCCTTTATTTTGTTTTATTTGCTTCAAACAAAGGCTTGTTGCCTCTGTGCTGGCAGTTTTGATTTTTCCCCATTGTTCCTCCACCCCTCCTTCCTGCCCTTTTACTAGTGCATTCCTTGGGCACTCGACCATTCTGCCAATGTCAACCCTCCGAAAGTCCAGTACCCTTGCTTTTGTATAGCTTGACTCTACAGCTGTGTTTCTCATGAACCACACTGTTTGGTGGTCGCTTGTTATCAGATGGCTACCCATTTCTAAATCTGAGATCCTCTCACTGTCCCTGTTTGAGAGTACCAGGACTAAGACTGCTCCCTCCTGAGAGGGTTCCAACACTAGCTGCCTGAGGAGGCATGGCCCCAGTAGGGTATCAAGAATGACTCTGCTCTTGGATGTGGCTGCAGCAAATGTGCTCCAGTTAACATCTAGCATATTGAGGTTCCCCATTAACAAAATCTCCCCTTTTTCTGCCATTCTAAGGATGCTTCCTATCATTTCCTTGTCCAGGTAGCAATACACCTGACAATGTGGCATCTGAGGAAGGCTGCCACCACTACCATGCAATTGGTGAAGACCCTGGGAAAGGATGAGAAACCAAAGGGCAAGATCTGGAACTGGTATAGAGCCCTTTCCTCACATAACTGGAGGTACCAGAGGTGGGCCAGATAGACTGTGGACTGGGATGTGGAAGAAAGCATCCTGGAGATACAGGGAGCAGAACCACATATGCCCTGGTCTAGAGACAAAATTATATGATTCAGGGTAACCATGTGGAACTTGTGCTTCCACATAAACTGGTTAAGATCGTGCAAGTCCAGTATGGGGCACCAGACCCCCATCTGTTTTGGAACCAGGAAGTACCTGGCCAAGTAACTGGAAAGAAGTGATGTAACTGACCCGCGATGGGGAGTGCAGAGAGAGGCAAGACAGGTGGAGGGATGACACGCCACCAACCCGTCACTGTGCAGCTTTTGTGGGGGCACCGGCTGCTAAGGCAGGAGGGGCACCACTACCCTTGTTCCCATCTCTTTTGGGGCCCTGGCCACTGCACTTCGGTTTTGGGTGCCAGGCTAGATACTGCCTCTGCAGAGGCTGCAGCTGAGGAGGCTGCGGCTGAAGGGGCCGATACTGAAAAGCCTTTTTCTTAGGCATTTGCTTCTGGTTCTTCTTAGATGATGCCACAGAGTCAAGCGTGGCACTGGACGTCTCTATACGGGTGAGATGTCCTTCCACCCCTGGGCCAAAGAGGTCACTGCCCGAGAATGGAATATTGCCCAGCTTATGCTAGGTGACCACAGTAAAGGTGGACAGAGGCAGCCAGGTCCTGTGACGCATGGAGACGGCTGCTGCCATGGCACGGACACAAGACCTACCCAAGTACAAGGCTGTCTGAAGATGGTGTTTAGTCAGTAACTGATCTTGGTCTCTAACCATCTTCACTGGCAACAGCTAGTCAACAGGGAGGTGAGGGAGGATGGCATCAAACACTCCTAACAAGGTACCGGCCCTGTGGCACAGAGGGCTGAGGTGCCACAAAGTACCTTACCTTGTGCCATGCCGATGACCCAGGTTTGGGAATAGGCTCAGGTTGCTGGGGGTTGGTGAAGGGAAGGGGGTAGCAGTGCTAAGAGAGGATCAGGCAGCCACCTGGCAACTCTGCTCTCCTCTCCTGAACTGGGGTGGTGAGCAGTTCTGATTCTTGGCTGCCACCAGGTGGAGGCCTAGTGGTAGTGTGATGCGAGGGAGGCTGAGGTAAAATTGGGAGGGTGGAAGGGGCTGCATTCCAGAGCACATGCACACCTCTATGTAGATGCACTTTCCAAGTCTGCTGTAGCCCTGGGAGAAAACGAAAGTTGGAAACTGGAGGGGGGGGCCAGGCTTAATAAAGCCCTGCCTGAGGTGTCCTGGCCCACCCTGCCACTCCAGGAAGGGGTAAGAGGGGAAACCTGATGGGAGTCTTTGGCCTCATCCCCAGCCTTGCAGCAAGGGGAAATCTGTGGGTAACTGCCGCCCCAGGAAAAAGGACAGAGGCACCAAGCCGGCCAAGGACACCCAGGGATAGGGCTGATCAGCCAACTGGTCTACCGAGGAGGCTAAAAAAACACTCCCAATAGGGAGTGACAGGAATTGTCCATCATGATGGAATAACTCACTTGACGGAGACCCAAGGACACCGAAGCGTAGACCTTTTTAGCATTGGGGTTAGTCCTTTTGGACTCCTTGTCTGGAGGTTTGTCCATGTTCCCTTGGCCCCCAGATTTGCAGAAGGCTTAGTCAGAAAAGTACAGTTATGTAGGAACTTACTGTAACAGTAGATCTTTGAGAGAGGTTCCTTCAGTAGGTCATCACATACAGGACTGGTGCCACCTGTCGTCGGGCCGCACGGTAGACTTTTCTAACAAAACCTGACGGGGGACTGCCCAACCGACATCACATGATGGATGTCAGGGTGACTGTATACAGTGGGCGGTCCCCACGCCCGCTCTCCAATCCTCCCGCCGGAGCCAGGAAGAGGCTTAACAGCAAGAGCGAACAGGATTTGGAGTCCCTGCAAAACAGAAAATGAGGGGAAGGAGGGAGGGAAAAATATGACCTACTGAAGGAACCTCTCTCGAAGATCTACTGTTACGGTAAGTTCCTACGTAACTACTATCTTACTTCGAGAGAGTTCCTTCAGTAGGTCATCACATATAGGACAGAGTCCCAAGCAATCCCTCCAAGGAAAGACCAAGAGAAACTAGGGAGGAGGAGAACTAGCTCCAACAGAAAAAAATGGGCTCCAGAATGGACCCAGCCTAGGACAGAAGGCCCTGCAAGATGGCTAGGCCAAAGCCAGCCCTCTGTCTAGAAGCAATGTCCAGACTGTTAGTGTTTGGTAAAGGAATGGACAGAACTCCAAGCAGCGGCAGCACAAATGTTGGCCACAGAAACGTTCCGCAAGAAGGCCGTGGAGGCAGCCATGCCCCTGGCAGAATGACCTCTGATGGGACCCGGCAGAGGCTTTTTGTACTTTTGGTAACAGAACCTAATGCAGTTGCCTAACCATTTGGAAAGGCCCTGCTTAGAGACTGGTTTGCCCTTCGATCTAGAGGCAAAGAAAATGAACAGCTGGTCGCAGGTACGGAATTCTTTGGTCCGGTTGGTGTAACACCAGAGAATCCGATGAACATCCATTGTATAAAGGAGTGCCTCACCTCTGTTAGAGGGGGCGGGTAATACACTGGAAGCTCTACTGATTGATTCAGCATGGCTTCTGACACTACCTTGGGAAGAAACTTCGGGTGCGTTCTAAGGACCACCTGGTCCCTATGGAAAATCAGTTAGGGCTCCTTCTAGACTAGAGCGTGAAGCTCCGAAATCCTTCGGGCTGATGTGATAGCCACGAGAAAAAGTGCCTTCCAGGAAAGGAACTGCAAATCACAGCTCATAGCCGGCTCAAAGGGAGGAAGGGTGAGCTTTTCCAAGACGAAGATTAAGTCCCAAAGCGGAGTTGGGCTGCGGATGGGGGGTTTCAGATGGAGAATCCCTTTCAGAAAGGTTTTTGAGACCTCCAACTGAGCCACTGGTTTACCATCCACTAGCTCGTGGTACGCCGAGATAGCTGAAATATGGACCTTCAAAGAAGAGTAGGAAAGACCGGAGTCTGACAAGTGAAGGAGGTATTCCATGAATTGTGGGGCAGAATAAGAGAAGGGGTTACAACCCTTAGCGGTCACCCAGATGGAAAAACACTTCCACTTCATGGCATAAGTGGAACGAATAGAGGGCTTTCTAGCTTCAATGAGGACTTGAGCAACCCGGGAGGAGACCCAGAAGCGAGAGATCGCTATTCCTGCAGGAGCCACGCATGAAGATGCAGGGTGCTGAGCCTCAGATGTAACAGTCAACCTTGATCCTGGGTCAGGAGGTCGTGAGTCACTGGAAGTGGAACCGGTGGCTCCCTGGAAAGCTGTTGTAGCAGCGGGAACCAGATCTGTCTCGGCCAGAGAGAAACGATGAGGATCATCTTTGCCCTCTCAGCCTGAAGCTTGAGAAGGACCCTCTGTAGAATGGGAAATGGAGGGAAAGCATACAAAAATTTCCCTGTCCAAGAGACAGAGAGAGAGAGACGATGCGTCATTCCAAAAAGTACCGTGCCCTGTAATGAGCGAGCAAAAAACTGGGAAGTTTTGTGTTGGATTCTGAGGTGAAGAGGCTGATTTCTGGATGCCCCCAACGTCAGAAGATGGATTCCGCCACTTCCTGATGCAGTTCCCACTCGTGAGCTAGGATCCGAGACCTGCTGAGACTGTCTGCCAGGATGTTCAGAATGCCTGGAACGTACACGGCCACAAGAACCAGATAGTGCTGGACTGCCCAGTTCCACACCCGTGTCGTCTCCCAGCACAGGGGGTACGACCGGGTTCCCCCTTGTTTGTTGATATACCAAACTACCGACATGTTGTCTGTTTGGACTAGCAGCGATCCCTTGGGAAGGAGGGACTGAAAGGCCTGTAGGGCATACAGGACCGCCCTCATCTCCAGAACACTGATATGCAAAGAAGACTCCAAGCTGGACCATAGTCCCTGGGCTTGGTGCTCCCCACCCCATATTCAAAGCATCTGTGATGAGGGAAGCTAAGTGTGCCGGGGCTCCAGAAGGGAAGCCCCAAAGAAAGATTGCGGGAATCCATCCACCAATGCAACTCTTTCTGAACTGCTGAGGATACCAGTACCGAATGGTCTAGGTCGTCCAAGAGCTGATCCCACCACACCCGCAAGGACCACTGAGTGACCCTCATGTGAAGCCTTGCCAGGGGAACGGTTGTGATGGAGGCCGCCATCAGGCCCAGAAGGCACAGGACCTCCTGAGCTGGGATGGTCCTGAGAGAAGCCACTTTGGAGGCCTGACAGAGAAGGGTCTCCACCCTGTCTGGAGGAAGAAAGGTTCGGCACTGGACCGTATCCAGGACTGCCCCAATAAACTGAAGTCTCTAGGCAGGGATGAGGGAGGACTTGGGAACACTGACTGTGATCCCTAGTCTGCTGAAGAGGTCCAGGGTGAAGGCGAGAGCCTCCAGTAAAGAATCCCTGGATGGGCTGAAATCAGCCAGTAGTCCAAGTAAGGGAAAACCACAATACCCCTGCGGCGTAGAAAGGCCGTGACCACCGCCAGGTACTTGGTAAAAACCTGTGGTGCCCAAGACAGACCAAAAGGGAGCGCTCAAAACTGAAAGTGCTCCCCCTGGAAGCGAAAGCACAGGAACCGGCGGTGGCTGGGGAAAATGGGGATGTGCAGGTAGGCATCCCGCATATCCAGAGCACAGAGCCAGTGGTTCTCCATGAAGAGTGGGAGGAGGCTCTGGATTGTCAGCATTCAAAATTTTTTGTACTCGACAAACTCATTTAGCTGGCGTAAGTCGAGTATGGGTCTGAAGTCCCCAGTCTTTTTCAGAATCAGGAAAAAGTGGGAGTAAAATCCCTTTCCCCTTTGCCAGAGGGGAACGTGCTCTACTGCTTCTTTAAGCAAGAGCGAGTTTACCGCCTCGCACACTAGGAGGGCCTGGTCCCGCGAGTAAGATGGTGGAGTTTCTGGAGGGATTTCCAGAAACTCTACTGTGTGTCCAATGGACACTAGTTGCAGGACCCATTCGTCAGAGGTGACCGCCCTCCACTCCTGAGTGTGGCGGGTGAACCTCCCCCCCCCACTTGCTCCCCATCGCGAGACTGAGGAGGCAGTGGGGATGGGGAGTCAAGAAGTGGCGGAGCATTCAGGGGAGGACTTCCTAAACTTCTCTGATTTTTGCAGGCAGGAGGGGTGGCTGTTCCCGTGGCCTTACACTTCCCTTGACAGTGCGCTGGGGCATTCTTTCTCTGCCTCCAGGTCCTTTTCTGAAAGGGCTGCTGCTGCTGGGAGCCTGATCAGTACATTGACCTCACAGACCTAAGGGCAAGGCCCCTGTCCTGTAGGTCTGTGATAATGTCTTTGAGGTCCGCACCAAAGAGCACCGAACCCCTAAAGGGGGCATCCTGAATTGCTGACTGGACCTCGTTGGCGAGTCCGGGAGAGGCAAAGCCAGGAGTGCTGTCTAAGGGCAACAGCAGTTGCCAAGGTACGTGCCACCGAATCAACAGAGTCGTAAGTGGTGCGTAAGGTGTGCCTACACGAAACGTTGGAGATGCAAAGATCCTTGGCAAGATCCTCCTTTAAAGGCGAGGGGTCCATGAACTGAACTCGCGCTTCCAACCTGGCCAAGGTAGCCTTTTGGTGGCACACCACATGAGCCACGTAATTAAGGGACCAGAGGGCATACGTGGCCAAGGAATAAATCTTTCTCCCAAACTGGTCCATCTGCCTAGACTCTTTGTCCGGAGGAGAGGTGCTCATGTGTTTTGGTGCTGAGGAGCGATCATCAGCCACAGAGATGACCACAGAGTCAGCTTTGGGATGAGTCTTCAGGAAAGGGGCATCCTTCGGTGCCCAGTAAAGTCTGTCCACCTGTTTGGGACCAGACGGGAGGGAACGAGGCATCTGCCAGATGGTAGTGGTGAGGCCTTGGTGAGGTGCCATCTAGGGTGGAAAGGGGACCGGAGACAGAGACTCTAAGTCAAGATGTTCCGAGAGCCTCTGTCTCATAGGGTCCTGTTCCTCAGACTCCCAACCAAAATAATCCTTCATGGACCTCAGAAGATCCAAAAAGGCAGGGTCCTCTGGTGGAGATTTCAGGGATACCTTGCCTTTCGGGCCCTCAGGCTCCTCCGGGATCTCCTCTGAAGAGTCGTCAGCCTCCTCTGAGCCATCGTCATCGTCTGCCTCCTCGACAGGACGCCATCAGGTATCGGGAAGGGAAACATCCTGACGAGTCTTCCCCAAGACATGGACAGTGACAAAAGAGGGACTGCTCAGGGAAGGGGATTTGAGAGACGGTGGGTATGGGAGCCTAGTCTCCAGGTACAAGACCAACTCCGACTGTGCACCCTGCCACCAAGACTGGATCAGAGCCTTGAAATCCGGAGCAACCGGGGGGGGGGGGGGTAGTGGAGTAGGCAGAGGCTGAGGGGGAGGAGGAGGGTAATAACCCTGGAATCCCTGGAAAGTAGAGTAGGGATTAAATCCAGGATAGAACTGTCCAAAATGACTCCATTCTAGAGTGGAACCCGCCGGGTAGTGGTCCCCAGGAAACCCTTGCGGGCAATGTGGGACAGTTTGGGGTCTTGGGTAAATCCCCGTCATCAGATCTGGCGTCGGGGGTACCCACGTCAGACTCGCCATAGTGTATATAGGCTGAGGGTCCGGCGTTGGGACAGCCCACATCAGGGGAACCGTCGGGACTGGCACCACCCAATCCGGCACCAGATGGGGATCCAGCGTCGGATGGGCTGGCGTCGGGGCCGGACGAAGGGGCCCTGGCGGTGGAACCTGATTCAGCATCAGGGCCAATGGTTGAGGCTGGTCGACTGGTCCAGGCTGCAGGACTGTTGTCGGGACATCCGGCGTCAGAGGAGGCGCCGGAATCCTACCCAAAGGCGGAGGAGCCTCCATGGTAAGGCCTGATGGCTGAGGAGGAGCATCTTTCTCCTTGACCCCAAGGGGGGGGACGCGGAGCTGACCCCGAGATATCGACAACATCGAGGGGTTCTCTGGTATCATTGCCTGAAGTACCCACCGGAGAAGGGGGAAGGGTACAGGCGAAGGAAGAGGAGGGAGAGGGGCTTTCTCCCTCTGGTTCCACCAAATGTCAGGTGAGGTGCCATCAAGCTCTGACGGGGGGAACTGTACCCGTGCGACTGTCCGGGATGGCCGTCTTAGCGGGTGGAGTCGGGCGGGCAGGGGAGGAGCCCCCAACCGGCTTACTGACCAATGCCGGGCGAGTACCCACCTCCTGGGTAGTTGTCTTACCGGCTGCTGCGTGGTTCCTAGAGGAGCTGGGGGCTGACTTATAGGCTGAAGCGGTGCGTTTGTCGGAGGAGCTGACAATCGGCTGACCAGCTAAGGCCTTAACAGACTTATCGTCCTTTTTGGGCGCCGGCTAGCCCTTGCTTGTCGAGGGTTGCACATCGTCTGCGGAGCGCTCCCGTTCAATGGATTTCTCCTTGTGCTTCTTGGTAGAAGATTTTTCAGCCGAGGACTCTCTTAAGCTGTCCATCTTCTTTTCCAGAGAAGCCAGATGGGCTTTTAAAGGAAGGGCCTCCAAAGCCTGCTGTCTCCTTTTCTTTGTGGTCTGGTTGAAGGTCTGGCACTCAGGGCAGGAGGAAACAGGATGGTCTTGGCCTAAACAGAGGACACACTTGAGGTGACCATCTTTGTGTGGGATCTGCATGCCACACGACGAGCACTTCTTCTTGCGTGAAGACATCAATGAAAAAGACCATAAATTTGAGAATTTTTTTGCGAAGGAAACTCCAACGCAGGACACTTTCACTACAATCGCTATATGGAAGTCTGCTATGCGACTGACACAAGACGATGGTGGGAAAGAACTGGGGGCGGGCATGGGCACCGCCCACTATATACAATCTCGCTGATGTCCGTCATGTGATGTCAGGTGAGCAGTCCCCCGTCAGGTATTGCTAGAAAAGTCTGCTGTGCGACCCAACGCCAGGTGGCACCAGTCCTATATGTGATGATCTGCTGAAGGAGCCCTCTCGAAGTAGGATCTAGCCCTTTAGTCAAAGAGTGGTGTGAGAACCCAGACAGGGACCCAGTAGGGATCACATACTTGCGGACCATATGGGTAGAGGGTGCTGGGCAGGATGATGGACACTGCCAAAGCTCCAGTGTTAGTCCCAATATGGCCTCAGCCATGGGAATGGCAACCCCCAGGGAATTATCCTTGTCCAAAATGTCCATGAAAGGGCTTTAGCCCTTTCTGGACAGACTTTTGTACAACATTCATGGACTCTGATATTAATCAGATAAGAGCTCTGAAAGATACCGGCCCATGGTCGGTGGTCAGTTCCTTGACTGATGGGAGTCCCAGAGGAGGCCTCCCAGTTGCTCAGGATAGAGAACTAGAACACCTTGACTGAGACCTCGACCTCTGACTAGACAGTCAACACTGAGGAGAACCTTCTGGCTAGTCATGATAAACCACATGCCTGGCCACATTAAGACAGAATTAGGAGGCTCGACCGCTGGTGGAAGCCACTCTTGAAGTAAACCGATCAGGGGCATCAACCAATTCACGTCCTCCTGAGTGAGGACCAGAAGCAGTGGGATCTGAGAGACAGAGTCCTCAGTCTTGTCTGACAACCAATCGACAGGCTCATGGAACATTTCCACAGCCTGCTCAAATGGAGTTGAGGTTGACAAGTTCAACAGGGGTACCGAGACTGAAGGGTTCTCACACAAGGTCGAGCAGTTGGGAAAGTCAAATGATTAGGAGGACCTTGATCTCTCCTGGTCCCACAACCAGCATCAGCGACACTTGTGTTTCTTGCCATGATGGGTAGGGCTGTCCCCTAAGGTCTGGAGGGCCATGCAAATTTCATGTAAACCCTCTATGAATGACCTTCTGCTGTTGGCCCCTGCCGAGAGCAGCACTGGGACCAAAGAGGTACCTACTGCAGTGGCAGCCGCCTCCTTCTCCAAGGTCGCATGCTGTGAGGCACACCCAGCAGCCACTGAGGCCTTCTCATGGCCCGTAGGCTGGTCTTTTGGATCCCTCTCTGAAGCATGGCTGAGGATGAGCAACTGCTTCCGATCCTCGAGGGATCATCAAGAGATAAGGACCGCGCCACGCCACGTCGTGCTGCTCATGCAGGCAGCATAGGTATGTATCATGCGGGTCGGTGACTGACATCTTCTGCCAGCACCGAATACAGGATTTGAACCCCCGATTCCATTGCTCCATCATCAATCACAGAGGGAAATCAAAGGGGCCAAGATAGAAATTGAAATAAATTCGAGAACTTCAAAAATTAACGTTTGCCAATGGCACACTAAATCCTAAATGAGAGCAGTGAAGGGGTGACCCGTTCTTCCTGCGGAAATATCTGATGTCACAGTGCAGAGTGGGAGGTATACTGCCCAGGTGGTGGGAGAAGTTTGGCGTTAAGCTGTCCAGTGAATCACCACTTTCAGTGGAAATGCCTAAGTGCAGATATAGTGAACTGTATCCATGCCCCTAGAAGCAGCCATTTACTTCTGCTCTGTATTCACAAGGGATCAGAGAGAGAGCCTCTGCCATAGTGTGGCATTAAGGCAGCTGTAAGAGGGATCCCTAAGATAAGGCAGCAAGTAATTACCAGTGAAAGGGTTCAGAAAGGGCTAGCAGCCCTAAAGATAGATAAGGCCCAGGGGCCAGATGGGATGCATCCGAGGGTGCTCAGGGAACTGGCAATGAAGCTGAACCCCTGGTGGGGCTATTCAATAGCACAACTGAGACAGGGGTAGTTCTACAAGACTGGAGGGCTGCGGACATAGTCCCACTCCATAAGGGGAAGGGAGGGGAGGACAAGGAGCAACTGGGTAACTACAGACCTGCCAGTCTTAACTCTAGTCTGGGTAAACTGATGGAGACACTAGTCAAAGAGGACCTTTTGGACTACCTGGAGAGCAATGGACTCCAGGATAGTAAACAGCAAGGGTTAGTGGCAGGGACTCCCTGCCAGGGAGGTCTTGTCAGACCAACCTGATAGTATTCTTTGACTGGTAATGAGGGTAGGGCCACGCCGTAGATTTACTCTACTTTGATTTCAGCAAAGCTTTTGACAGTGTCTCACAGAAGGTGGCCGAAGAAACTAGAGGGTCTGGGTACAATGAAAGTCACAGCTAGATGGGTGAGAAACTGGTTGGAAGGGAGACAGCAGAGGGTTGTGTTTAACAGAATCAAATCAGAAGAGAGGGAGGTCACCAGTGGGATGCCACAAGTATTGGTCCTGGGTGCAGTCCTTTTCAATGTGCTCATCAGCGACATCGGAGAAGGAATGCATGGCAAGATGTGTCTCTATACAGGTGACCCTGAGCTCTGTGGCAAGGTAGACAGTGAAGAGAGGGTTAGGAAGATGCAAAAAGACTTGCAAAGGCTAGAGAGAAGCATAGAAGCTGTTGTTAGAAAAGGACCTCCTGACCCACCAAGTCTGCCCTATGTCCCTGCCTATTGTGCTACCGTAGATCCTAACTGATCTCTGGCCTTATCCCCCGCCCTGATATTAAGGTCCCCTTAAGAGGTGGGCAGAGGTTTGGCAGTTGAAAGTTAATGCCAAAAGTGCAAGGTGATGCATATATAACAAGAACCCCAGGACAGAGTACTGGATTTGGGGGTTAAGCTGAGTACAACCTCTAAGGAAACAGACCTAGGGTTCATCATCAGTGACGCCCTACAATAAACAAGCCAGTGTAACAAGGCCTACAGTAACACAGAGGAGGAGGATGCAGAGGTGTGTAGGAAGGGGTATTGACAGCAGCATATTACCACCTCTCTATAGATCACTGGTGAGGCCTCACTTGTACTGTGCTGAGCTCTGGAGTCCTCACCTAAGGAAAGTTAAGGGCAGGCTGGACACAGTGCAATGTAGGGTGACCAAAATAATTCAAGACCAGCAGGGCAGATCTTACAAGGATTGGCTCAAGGCACTGAATATGTACTTGCTGGAGGTCAGACGCTAAGGGGGGATATAGGATAGAGTCCTTCAAGTTCCTGAAAGGAATGAACAAGGCAGACTGGATGGAAAAGTGGTCTTTTTTTTTTTTATCCTCCTCCTCTGCCTCCTCCGACCCTTCGGCGTTGTCCCGCAGACATCCCACTACCCGTGACCCAGCTCACACAATCCACAGGCCCCCATGGAGCAGCGGTTTACCCCAGGCGGGCAAGTGAGGCACCCCGTAACTTACAGTTTTGATGGCCCGTGGACTGTTGAGTGGGGCGGGCAAATCATGGCACGTCCCAGGACCCCGCTTCCTCCCGGACGAGGCAGGCTCCATTTTCCTGTTTTCCTCCCTCCTCTTAGCAGATGCAATCCCCGACGTCATGGCGACGCGTGACGCCGACGCTCTTTCATCTATTGGTGCCGCCCCGACCAATCCTGGAAGGGCATGTGCTTCCCTCGAGCCTCCGCCGGGTCGCACAGGGCGGAATGTGGCCGAATCCTCCCGGGAGTAGGCGAGCTGTCATCGACGCTCGAGCCTGACTCCCCCCAGCCGACCCACCGGCTACCCGAGTCCGCTCCCGAACCCGGGTCGCCGGCGTGGAGTGAGGTGTGGCGTTCAACGCCTCAGCCCTCTGCGCCACCGGGCCGGCCAAAGTGGTCTTCTTTTTGCCATCACTATCTATGTTTCTGTGTTTTTATAAAATGTTTATATGTACGGTTCCTGGGTCTCCTATAGTTATGACTACCTTCTCAAGTTCTTTGGGCGAGAGACCTGCAAAGTGAAATAAACACATATTATAGTGCACATACTTTATTTCAGCCAATCAGCGATCAGAACTGCAGGGCTCTTTACAAATGTTTATATGTACAGTTACTGTGGCTCTGAGAGTTATATGAGTGCATTCTCAATTTCTTTGGGTGGAAGAACTGTGAAGCAAAGTGCCTTTGTTGAGTGATTAAATCTGAGGTATGTCTGGGTTGATCAGTGTTAACTCCGGCATCCCCCAACGTCTCCTTGGCATTAGGTTGATGCTCCTGCTAGGATCTGTACATGTGACAGCTACCGGTTTAAACCCCCCACCATACACACAATAATTATTCACACAGAACTCGTTAGAAAAATGGGTTCTGTACTCAGATCCAAGATAGCATGCAAGCGTTCAGAAAACACTGCAACATCCCGAAGTGTCATTATTTGGACCTGCCAGCCTGGCAAATAAGACCACCAAACCACTTAGGGACTCTAGATATAATGAGGACTTCATAAATATATGTATCCTACCCTATTTGTTACCACATCACCATCTAAAATATATTCTATATTTTAAGGCATCTTCACATTCCAACGTCTGTAACCAGGTTCCTACACAGAATGGCATAGTAACCAAGCTCCAGCCTAATTGTCTTCCTGTATAAAGTAACACTGTACTATCCCTACTACTATCACAAACTCCAGCCGCTCTTCCTGTATAAAGAAACACTGTACTATCCCTACTACTGTCACATGCTCCAGTCTGCCTTCCTGTATAAAGAAACATTGCACTATCCCTACTACTATCACAAGCTCCAGCCTAACTGTCTTCCTGTATAAAGAAACACTGTACTATCCCTACTACTGTCACAAGCTCCAGCCTGTCTTCCTGTATAAATAAACACTGTACTATCCCTACTACTATCACAAGCTTCAGCCTGTCTTCCTGTATAAAGAAACACTGTATTATCCCTACTACTGTCACATGCTCCAGCCTAACTGTCTTCCTGTATAAAGAAACACTGTACTATCCCTACTACTGTCACAAGCTCCAGCCTAACTGTCTTCCTGTATAAAGAACACAGTACTACTAGCACAAGCTCCAGTCTAACAGTCTTCCCGTATAATGAAACACTGTACTATCCCTACTACCGTCACATGCTCCAGTCTGTCTTCCTGTATAAAGAAACACTGTACTATCCCTACTACTGTCACAAGCTCCAGCCTGTCTTCCTGCATAAACACTGTATTTTCCCTACTACTGTCACAAGCTCCAGCCTGTCTTCCTGTATAAAGAACACTGTACTACTATCACAAGCTCCAGTCTAACAGTCTTCCTGTATAAAGAAACACTGTACTATCCCTACTACTGTCACATGCTCCAGTCTGTCCTCCTGTATAAAGAAACATTGTACTATCCCTACTACTGTCACAAGCTCCAGCCTGTCTTCCTGTATAAAGAAACACTGTTCTATCCCTACTACTGTAACAAGCTCCAGCCTGTCTTCCCGTATAAAGAAACACTGTACTATCCCACCTACTGTAACAAGCTCCAGCCTGTCACCCTGTATAAAGAAAAACTGTACTATCCCTACTACTATCACAAGCTCCAGCCTGTCTTCCTGTATAAACACTGTACTATCCCTACTACTGTCACATGCTCCAGTCTGTCTTCCTGTATAAAGAAACACTGTACTATCCCTACTACTATCACAAGCTCCAGTCTAACTGTCTTCCTGTATAAAGAAACACTGTACTATCCTTACTACTGTCACAAGCTCCAGCCTGTCTTCCTGTATAAAGAACATTGTACTATCCCTACTACTATCACAAGCTCCAGTCTAACTGTCTTCCTGTATAAAGAAACAATGCACTATCCCTACTACTATCACAAGCTCCAGCCTAACTGTCTTCCTGTATAAAGAAACACTGTATTAATCCTACCACTGCCACAAGCTCCAGCCTGTCTTCCTGTATAAAGAAACACTGTACTATCCCTAGTACTGTCACAAGCTCCAGCCTAACTGTCTTCCTGTACAAAGAACACTGTACTATGCCTACTATTGTCACAAGCTCCAGTCTGTCTTCCTGTATAAAGAAACACTGTACTATCCCTACTGCTGTCACATGGTCTAGTCAAACTGTATTCCTGTATAAAGAAACACTGTACTATCCCTACTACTATCACATGCTCCAGTCTGTCTTCCTGTATAAAGAAACACTGTACTATCCCTACTACTGTCACAAGCTCCAGCCTAACTGTCTTCCTGTATAAAGAAACGCTGTACTATCCCTACTACTATCACAAGCTCCAGCCTGTCTTCCTGTATAAACACTGTACTATCTCTACTACTGTCACATGCTCCAGTCTAACTGTCTTCCTGTATAAAGAAACACTGTACTATCCCTACTACTATCACAAGCTCCAGCCTAACAGTATTCCTGTATAAAGAAACACTGTACTACCCCTACTACTGTAACAAGCTCCAGCCTAACTGTCTTCCTGTATGAAGAAACACTGTACTATCCCTACTACAATCACAAGCTCCAGCCTGTCTTCCTGTATAAAGAAACACTGTACTATCCCTACTACTGTCACAAGCTCCAGCCTGTCTTCCTGTATAAAGAAACACTGTACTATCTCTACTACTATCACAAGCTCCAGTCTAACTGTCTTCCTGTATGAAGAAACATTGTACTATCCCTACTACTATCACAAGCTCCAGCCTAACAGTATTCCTGCATAAAGAAACACTGTACTACCCCACTACTGTAACAAGCTCCAGCCTAACTGTCTTCCTGTATAAAGAAACACTGTACTATCCCTACTACACTCACAAGCTCCAGCCTGTGTTCCTGTATAAAGAAACACTGTACTATCCCTACTACTGTCACAAGCTCCAGCCTGTCTTTCTGTATAAAGAAACACTGTACTATCCCTACTACTATCACAAGCTCCAGTCTAACTGTCTTCCTGTATAAAGAAACACTGTACTATACCTACTACTGTCACAAGCTCCAGCCTGTCTTCCTGCATAAAGAACACTGTACTATCCCTACAACTATCACAAGCTCCAGTCTGTCTTCCTGTATAAAGAAACACTGTACTATCCCTACTACTATCACAAGCTCCAGCCTATCTTCCTGTATAAAGAAACACTGTATTATCCCTACTACTGCCACAAGCTCCAGCCTGTCTTCCTGTATAAAGAAACACTGTACTATCTCTACTACTGTCACATGCTCCAGTCTAACTGTCTTTCTGTATAAAGAAACACTGTAGTATCCTTAGTACTGTCACAAGCTCCAGCCTATCTGTCTTCCTGTATAAAGAACACTGTACTATGCCTACTACTGTCACAAGCTCCAGTCTGTCTTCCTGTATAAAGAAACACTGTACTATCCCTACTGCTGTCACATGGTCTAGTCTAACTGTATTCCTGTAAAAAGAAACCCTGTACTATCCCTACTACTGTCACAAGCTCCAGCCTGTCTTCCTGTATAAAGAACACTGTACTATCCCTACTACTATCACAAGCTCCAGTCTAACTGTCTTCCTGTATAAAGAAACACTGTACTATCCCTACTATCACAAGCTCCAGCCTAACTGTCTTCCTGTATAAAGAAACACTGTATTATACCTACTACTGCCACAAGCTCCAGCCTGTCTTCCTGTATAAAGAAACACTGTACTATCTCTACTACTGTCACATGCTCCAGTCTAACTGTCTTCCTGTATAAAGAAACACTGTACTATCCTTAGTACTGTCACAAGCTCCAGCCTGTCTTCCTGTATAAAGAACACTGTACTATGCCTAATACTGTCACAAGCTCCAGTCTTTCTTCCTGTATAAAGAAACACTGTACTATCCCTACTACTATCACAAACTCCAGCCTGTCTTCCTGTATAAAGAAACACTGTACTATCTGTACTACTGTCACATGTTCCAGTCTGTCTTCCTGTATAAAGAAACACTGCACTATCCCTACTACTATCACAAGCTCCAGCCTAACAGTATTCCTGTATAAAGAAACACTGTACTACCCCTACTACTGTAACAAGCTCCAGTCTAACTGTCTTCCTGTATAAAGAAACACTGTACTATCTGTACTACACTCACAAGCTCCAGCCTGTCTTCCTGTCTAAAGAAACACTGTACTATCCCTACTACTGTCACATGCTCCAGTCTGTCTTCCTGTATAAAGAAACACTGTACTATTCCTACTACTATCACAAGCTCCAGCCTAACTGTCTTCCTGTATTAAGAAACACTGTACTATCCCTACTACTGTCACAAGCTCCAGCCTGTCTTCCTGTATAAAGAACACTGTACTATCCCTACTACTATCACAAGCTCCAGTCTAACTGTCTTCCTGTATAAAGAAACACTGTACTATCCCTACTATCACAAGCTCCAGCCTAACTGTCTTCCTGTATAAAAAAAACACTGTATTATCCCTACTACTGCCACAAGCTCCAGCCTGTCTTCGTGGATAAAGAAACACTGTACTATCTCTACTACCGTCACAAGCTCCAGTCTAACTGTCTTTCTGTATAAAGAAACACTGTACTATCCTTAGTACCGTCACAAGCTCCAGCCTATCTGTCTTCCTGTATAAAGAACACTGTACTATGCCTACTACTGTCACAAGCTCCAGTCTGTCTTCCTGTATAAACAAACACTGTACTATCCCTACTGCTGTCACATGGTCTAGTCTAACTGTATTCCTGTAAAAAGAAACACTGTACTATCCCTACTACTGTCACATGCTCCAGTCTGTCTTCCTGTATAAAGAAACACTGTACTATCTCTACTACTGTCACATGCTCCAGTCTGTCTTCCTGTATAAAGAAACACTGTACTATCCCTAGTACTGTCACAAGCTCCAGCCTGTCTTCCTGTATAAAGAACACTGTACTATGCCTACTACTGTCACAAGCTCCAGTCTGTCTTCCTGTATAAAGAAACACTGTACTATCCCTACTGCTGTCACATGGTCTAGTCTAACTGTATTCCTGTATAAAGAAACACTGTACTATCCCTACTACTGTGACAAGCCCCAGCCTGTGTTCCTGTATAAAGAAACACTGTACTATCCCCACTACTATGACAAGCTCCTGCCTGTCTTCCTGTATAAACACTGTACTATCTCTACTACTGTCACATGCTCCAGTCTAACTGTCTTCCTGTATAAAGAAACACTGTACTATCCCTACTACTATCACAAACTCCAGCCTGTCTTCCTGTATAAAGAAACACTGTACTATCCCTACTACTGTCACATGCTCCAGTCTGTCTTCCTGTATAAAGAAACACTGCACTATCCCTACTACTATCACAAGCTCCAGCCTAACAGTCTTCCTGTATAAAGAAACACTGTACTATCCCTACTACTGTAACAAGCTCCAGCCTAACTGTCTTCCTGTATAAAGAAACACTGTACTATCCCTACTACTATCACAAACTCCAGCCTGTCTTCCTGTATAAAGAAAAACTGTACTATCCCTACTACTGTCACATGCTCCAGTCTGTCTTCCTGTATAAAGAAACACTGTACTATCCCTACTACTATCACAAGCTCCAGCCTGTCTTCCTGTACAAAGAAACACTGTACTATCCCTACTACTGTCACAAGCTCCAGCTTGTCTTCCTGAATAAAGAAACACTGTACTATCCCTACTACTATCACAAGCTCCAGTCTAACTGTTTTCCTATATAAAGAAACACTGTACTATCGCTTCTACTGTCACAAGCTCAAGCCTGTCTTCCTGCATAAAGAACACTGTACTATCCCTACTGCTATCACAAGCTCCAGTCTGTCTTCTTGTATAAAGAAACACTGTACTACCCCTACTACTATCACAAGCTCCAGCCTAACTGTCTTCCTGTATAAAGAAACACTGTATTATCCCTACTACTGCCACAAGCTCCAGCCTGTCTTCCTGTATAAAGAAACACTGTACTATCTCTACTACTGTCACATGCTCCACTCTGTCTTCCTGTATAAAGAAACACTGTACTATCCTTAGTACTGTCACAAGCTCCAGCCTAACTGTCTTCCTGTATAAAGAACACTTTACTATGCCTACTACTGTGACGAGCTCCAGTCTGTCTTCCTGTATAAAGAAACACTGTACTATCCCTACTGCTGTCATATGGTCTAGTCTAACTGTATTCCTGTAAAAAGAAATACTGTACTACCCTACTACTGTCACAAGCTCCAGTCTAACTGTCTTCCTGTATAAAGAAACACTGTACTATCCCTACTACTGTCACAAGCTCCAGCCTGTCTTCCCGTATAAAATAACACTGTACTATCCCTACTACTATCACAAGCTCCAGCCTGTCTTCCTGTATAAAGAAACACTGTATTATCCCTACTACTGCCACAAGCTCCAGCCTGTCTTCCTGTATAAACACTGTACTATCTCTACTACTGTCACATGCTCCAGTCTAACTGTCTTCCTGTATAAAGAAACACTGTACTATCCCTAGTACTGTCACAAGCTCCAGCCTGTCTTCCTGTATAAAGAACACAGTACTATGCCTACTACTGTCACAAGCTCCAGTCTGTCTTCCTGTATAAAGAAACACTGTACTATCCCTACTGCTGTCACATGGTCTAGTCTAACTGTATTCCTGTATAAAGAAACACTGTACTATCCCTACTACTATCACATGCTCCAGTCTGTCTTCCTGTATAAAGAAACACTGTACTATCCCTACTACTGTCACAAGCCCCAGCCTAACTATCTTCCTGTATAAAGAAACGTTGTACTATCCCTACTATCACAAGCTCCAGCCTGTCTTCCTGTATAAACACTGTACTATCTCTACTACTGTCACATGCTCCAGTCTAACTGTCTTCCTATATAAAGAAACACTGCACTATCCCTACTACTATCACAAGCTCCAGCCTAACAGTATTCCTGTATAAAGAAACACTGTACTACCCCTACTACTGTAACAAGCTCCAGCCTAACTGTCTTCCTGTATAAAGAAACACTGTACTATCCCTACTACAATCACAAGCTCCAGCCTGTCTTCCTGTATAAAGAAACACTGTACTATCCCTACTACTCTCACATGCTCCAGTCTGTCTTCCTACATAAAGAAACACTGTACTATCCCTACTACTATCACAAGCTCCAGCCTAACTGTCTTCCTGTATAAAGAAACACTATACTATCCCTACTAATGTCACAAGCTCCAGCCTGTCTTCCTGTATAAAGAAACACTGTACTATCCCTACTACTATTACAAGCTCCAGTCTAACTGTCTTCCTGTATAAAGAAGCACTGTACTATCATTACTACTGTCACAAGCTCCAGCCTGTCTTCCTGTATAAAGAACACTGTACTATCCTTACTACTATCACAAGCTCCAGTCTAACTGTCTTCCTGTATAAAGAAACACTGTACTATAACTACTACTATCACAAGCTCCAGCCTAACTGTCTTCCTGTATAAAGAAACACTGTACTAGCCCTACTACTGTCACAAGCTCCAGCCTGTCTTCCTGTATAAAGAAACACTGTACTATCCCTACTACTATCACAAGCTCCAGTCTAACTGTCTTCCTGTATAAAGAAACACTGTACTATCCCTACTACTGTCACAAGCTCCAGCCTGTTTTCCTGTATAAAGAACACTGTACTATCCCTACTACTATCACAAGCTCCAGTCTGTCTTCCTGTATAAAGAAACACTGTACTATCCCGACTACTATCACAAGCTCCAGCCTGTCTTCCTGTATAAAGAAACACTGTATTATCCCTACTACTGCCACAAGCTCCAGCCTGTCTTCCTGTATAAAGAAACACTGTACTATCTCTACTACTGTCACATTCTCCAGTCTAACTGTCTTCCTGTATAAAGAAACACTGTATTATCCCTACTACTGCCACAAGCTCCAGTCTGTCTTCCTGTATAAAGAAACACTATCCTATCCCTACTACCGTCACAAGCTCCAGCCTAACTGTCTTCCTTTATAAAGAAACACTGTACTATCCCTACTACTGTCACATGCTCCAGTCTAACTGTCTTCCTGTATAAAGAAACACTGTACTATCCCTACTACTGTCAGAAGCTCCAGCCTAACTGTCTTCCTGTATAAAGAACACTGTACTATCCCTACTACTATCACAAGCTCCAGTCTGTCTTCCTGTATAAAGAAACACTGTACTATCCCTACTACTGTCACATGCTCCAGCCTGTCTTCCTGTATAAAGAACACTGTACTATCCCTACTACTGTCACAAGCTCTAGCCTAACTGTCTTCCTGTATAAAGAACACTGTACTAGCCCTACTACTGTCACAAGCTCCAGCCTAACTGTCTTCCTGTATAAAGAAACACTGCACTATCCCTACTACTATCACATGCTCCAGCCTGTCTTCCTGTATAAAGAAACACTGTACTATCCCTACTACTGTCACATGCTCCAGTCTGTCTTCATGTATAAAGAAACACTGTACTATCCCTACTACTGTCACAAGCTGCAGCCTGTCTTCCTGTATGAAGAACACTGTACTATCCCTACTACTGTCACAAGCTCCAGCCTAACTGTCTTCCTGTATAAAGAAACACTGCACTATCCCTACTACTATCACAAGCTCCAGCCTGTCTTCCTGTATAAAGAAACACTGCACTATCCCTACTACTGTCACAAGCTCCAGCCACTGAATTTCCCTGCCCCAACCCCAACTGCAGCTCAGCGGGACCGCTTCACAGTTATTTTCCTAGTGCACACAATGCAAATACTTGCAGCACTGGTGATCTGTCACAAGGAGGAGTTAGGACAGGGGGAAGGGGGCATAGGGAATCCACACTGCACTGCCACTCTATTCTCTGGTGATGTAGGTAAAGGTCAGACTGTCATAACAGTACTGTGGGGATAACGCAGACTATTCCTTTACCAGTGGGTGTTGCGATGAAGGCAGGTTAAAAAAAAAAGTGCTGGAGAGAGGAGGAGGGAGGCAGGAGAATAGCTGGGTCTGGGGTCAAAAGTTTGGTTACGTGGGCAATTTTATCTGCAACAAGCAGCAAGTGGATGTGTGTCCTACTGTGATGTTTTCTATAACAAAGCTTTTCTTTCAGTTACAGAATTATAAATGTAGTATCCGCCTCCTCTCAACCTGTGGTGACTTCGTCTCGACTTATGATACCAAGGCACAGCCAGCGGAGCCCATTCTGTCATCAGGAAACATTACATTTACTGTCTCTTACTCCCACTTGTCTGCAAAAAATAATGTTTTTAGCAGTTTGGGGTTGAAAGCCAGAAGCGATAGCTTCCGCTTATGCACAGTCTGGAAGGTAGTTAGGGACAGACACTCGGCTCTTCATCTAATAAGAAGCCAGCTGAGCAGTTTAGCAGAGCAAGGAAACTTCCCAGATATCTGCTAGTCTAGGCTATAATAAGAAATCTGAAATGTAGCTTTTAAACCTGCGACTGGAAGTGTTATCCTCTTCCAATATGCTTTATGTAGATAGCATTAACCCTAAAAGGTGTTCTCTTGCCAAAGATTGGTAATTAATCAAGCAAAAAAAAAAAAAAAAACAATAATTTGCCAAGCCATTGAAGCAGTGACAGCACAGCTTCTTGTGATCCAGGTTCGTGACCGAGCCCAGGGAGCCCAAGGACTGGCAGAGAGTCTGACTGAGTGTCCAAGATGATGCTTTCCTGGGGCAAGGGGCAGAACTGCCTCACCGGTGCGTGGGTGGTTGCAAGTGGCAGGCCAGCTGAGCCCGCAGTTCAGCGAGGGGATTGCTTGGCTGCATCCAGCATCATCACACTGTTGCATGCATGTGACTGGGACTGCACATGCCAGCACCCGCAGGGAGAAACCAACAGAAAAGACTTCTCAGTCACGTGGGATGATGGGCCTGGGACTCGCTCAGGCTCCGAATGCAGTTGTCTCCCCCACTTAATGTGAGGCTCCAGTTGGCGTTTGCCCCGGATCCTGATGGCCCTGTCATGGGGGATGTAAGCTGTGGATGCCAAAGGACCTATGGGGGATTGACTAAGCAGGGCGGGATAGCTGCCAGCAGAGTCCGGACAGGGATGAATAAGCAACAGGTATAAACATAAGAAAAAAAACACTGAACAATCAAACTTTGTTTGGGTGGGGGAGGGGTTAATGTGTTTTCTGTCCCATGCCCCCCCCACGACCTAAACATCAGGGTCATCACGGCCATGTCTTGTCCTCTGGGCAATAGGGGGTATATATGGTGACCTATGAAATCAATCCTGCTCCATGGTTGGCTGGTGATGGGGCACAGCTGTTCAGCAACCAGCATCCTGACTTGCCAGCAGCTGTATGCCACACCAGCAAAATGCACCCAGCCCCCTATACTTGAACTGAGTCTGCTAGATGGCTGCGAAGAGTGCTGCTCCAGTAGCCCACTGTCGGCTCAATCCAAACTATCTTTCACAAAATTCTAAATGCTAGCTGGCCCAGTGGTGCAGAGGGTTGAGGCACTGAGCGCCTCAACTGCCACCATGCTGGTGACCACGGTTGAGGCGTGACCTGGGTCACTGAGGTTGGCCTGAGAGGGAATAGACAGAGTATCAGGAGGATGGCTTTCCTCTCCTGGGGAGGGTGGGGTACAGCACCTGATGCTAGCTTGGCACCTACTGTTGGCTGGGGGCACACAAGCCAGGGACCATCTGCTGGGGAATGGGAGGAATGGTGGCTGCTGGCATCCTATACATGATAGTGTGCATGAGGCTGTCATGAGCAGCATTGCACATCTGCTCTTTCCGGGACATGGAAACAATGAGAAAAAGGGATCGGGAGGAACCACCTGACCCCCAGTCACTTGCAGGCCCCGCACCTGATGAGCACACAGGCCATGCTGCAGCTGCGCGAGGTTAGGTCATGGAGGAAAGTCGGGGTGATGGGGCTGAGATAGCAGGCAAGGAGGAGGAAGTTTGGGCTGTGGGGGAGAAAAATGACTAACTGCAAAAAAAAAATCATTCTAAATGCAGCTGGCCTGGCAACGTAAGGGTAGCAATATCACTTATTCAGTTGGCGACCTGGCTTCGGGAACAGAGTCAGGTTGCTTGGAAGCCAGCCAAGGAGGGATGTCTGAGCATCCCAAGGACAGCTCTCCTCCCCTTTTGGGGGGGGTAACACTGTGTCCCACTACTTGACTGCCATTTGGTGGAGGCCGGGTGGCAGCTGAGTGGGTGCACACTGAAGCAGAAAGGGTCAGCCGTTAGCATGTATGCATACCGTCACATGCCAAGTGTGCATGCCATTGCACAGCGGCAGCCTAAGGGAAGAAAACAGGGGGAAAAGAATCCCTGGTCTGTCGACAGGACGCCAGCAGCCACCGCAGGCCCATGCAAAACTGGCAAGGCAGACTACCCACCACAGCTGTAGTCCTGGGTAAGCGGTGGGTAACCAGTAAGGCCCTGTGAAGGCTGGAGATGGGGCTGGGTGGAGGCAAACCGGAGCCCAAAGAAAAAGATTGGTTAAACAAAAAAGAAGAAATTCTGAATGCTTGTTAAAATGAACAGTTTTCAGTTTAGAACCAAGCTCCCCCTTCCCCCAATAACAGGCTTAAGTGGGCAAATGTCGACAGTGGAACTCGAGGGCTTACTGGATTGGTAGCGGGTTCAGCAGCCATTCACTTATAGACGATCTAGTTCCAGTCTGGCTCAGGTCAGCAGTGGTTGAAAGCCATTATAATCGGAAGTCTGTTCTGTGGCCTAAATCACATGAGTTGTGACAATACTAATTCTGGTTCCTAGTGGACAGGTGAATCACAAATCCACAATTACAGCTGCCACTAACTGGCACCCATGTTGGCAGTCTCACACAAAAGGACAGTGACAGTGATAGGCATGGAGTATAAACATCTGTGTGGCGGTCCCTCCATCATGGAGTCAAAGTACACTGGCTGGGGTAGCATGGGAAAGCCCAGGCTGTAGCAGTTATGCAGATAAGGATAAGAGAACATATGAAATATAAGAAAGTTTGAATCTTACTCATTGGTATGTTATGGGATGCAGTGTACTGCATATAAATGTCCCTATATAAAACCCAATCCTGTTCAGCTCTCTGTTGAGTTCTGCTGTGTTCTACCCAAGGGCATTTCTGTAGCTGTCCCATTTTAATAACTAAAGACAACAAGCATTTGTCAATGCCGGAGTTCGTCGTTGGAATTGCTGCTGGTACGCAGCGATTGGCAGGACTACAGTTCCCAGCAGAAAGAACAAGTTATGCCACCAAGTTCAAATTCCTGTTGAAATACATTGAAGTGCATACTTGTTTCCTCAATTCGTGATCTGGCTTTGAAGAGTGAAGATGTGTCTGCAGTTCAGAGAAGATGAGGGCACTGGAGCCCCACCATGGGTTGTGGTGGTGGTGGTGGGGGGATGTCATGGTTAGAAACCCTAACGCCCCAGGCATTTGTTGGTATTTGCACTACAAATTTTCAGCATGGCCTTTTGTGACCCCCACCTCATGAAAGCATTTGGGACCTCTGCTCACTGGCACTGTGCTTTTGTTAATCTGTCCCGAACGTTGATTTCTCACAGCGACCGCACCATTCTGCACCAGATGTGCGAAAACACAGTTCAAGCAGGATATAAAAACTTAAGTTGTACCATTCATAGGGAGGTGTGAAGAGATGGCAGTGTTGAAAATCTTGAGTGAAGATATTAAAAATGCTTGAACGTATGAGCATACGTGGAAACTGCACACCGCACGCTCGTAACAGTCATTCAGTGGAATTATTTCACCAAAATTTCAACATATCATTTTGTGACCTCTGCTCAAGAACACTGTCACTATGATTTTCTTAATCTGTCCCGAACATTGATTTCCCACAGTGACCGCGCCATTGTGCGCCAGATGTGCGAAAACACATTTCGGGCAGGATGTGAAAAATGACAGCTGTACTGTTCATAAGGAGGTGTGCAAAACTGACAATGCTGAAAATTTTTTTTTTTTATTTCTTTTTTATTAAAATGTTTTTGTTACACTTGGTCAAGAGTACATTTCAGACATTTTCTTATATTGCCATATATCTCCAGTCAGTTTATATGACTGACAGTTTATATAATTTTACCCAAATGGTTGAATGTTTAGTGTGATAAGTATACAACGTTCTAGTCAAAGATCATTCAAAAGGTAAAGTTCCAGCTCCATTGCATCTAAATTTTACCTTATTTACCCCGTATGTTTTATTTATTCCTGATTATCTTTATATTTGGGTGAGGCATTTCCTCTCTCTTTATTAGACCCCCCTGCTTAAATTAAATCCTCTTTTCTCTCAACTCTTCTATAATTATTCATTCCTTCCCTTCTGATCCCTCCCATAATAATTCTACCAATACTAGGGTCAAAAATTTGATTCTACCACCACCTGGTAGAGCACCCATCTCTGCCATCTCATCATGTATGTTGGAGCTTTACCCTGGACTTCTGCATTAAGGGATTCTGTAACATACATTTCGGACATGATAAATCTCCTTTCTAATACTGTTGGAATGGTGCTAGTCATCCACCTGCGAGTTATTGACTTTTTAACCGCCAACAAACTGGGAGGTAAAAGAGTTTGTTCCCATGGAGGGGAATGGTCTGGAAAAATCCCCAGTAGTACCTGCTCAGCTGTTAATTCTACCTCTTGTTCTAACAAGCTAGTTAATTCTGTTTGTAGAGATATCCATAAGGGCATCAAACAAGGACACTGCCAGAAAATGTGTTCCAGTGTCGCCCTCGGGCACCCACATTTTCACCAGCAAACTCCATATTCTTCTGGGAGGAATTTAAGCAGAACTGCCGGAGCTCTAAAAAAGCAGGAACGACACTTCCACACAAATTCTCTCCAAAATGGGGAGGAAGTGATCTTAACCGCACTTACAGCTGATCCCCTCCACTCCTCCATAGTTATTTCTAGGTGGAGATCTCTGTTCCATTAATGTAATATGGATTTAGTTGATTCCTTTTGTTCATTTCTAAATTCCCTATATATTATTCCGATTAACTGCTTACCCAAATTCCCCTTTATAGCTTCCATAAATGTTTTGAGGAGTTCCGGGGTTGGATACTGGATCTTGGGTTGTATAATTCGGTTTCTATGTATATGGTTCCTAACCTGGAAATAGCGAAATAGATCTGATCTACAAAGACTATATTGGGACTATAGCTTTTCAAAAGGGAGTATCCCTTGGGGGGATAAAAACTGGAAAAAATGTGTAAGGCCTAGTTTTCTCCATTCCTGAAATGTGGAATCCATCTGTATGGGTGTAAATGTATCATCTTCTGATATTAAGTTAGTGTATTCAGGGCCGGCCCGGTGGCGCTGAAGGTTGAGGTGCTGGATACCACACCTTGCACCACGACAGCGACCCGGGTTCGGGAGCATGCCTGGGACATCGGGGGTTGGCAGGGAAGAGAAAGGATTGGCGTCCATAGGACTGCTCTCCTTCTCGAAGTGCTGCCGGCCTCTGGTGATGGCTGGAAGCACTACAGTGCACAGGCAGTCTCTGAAGGGGGGCGTGCTGGGGCCGACGTTGGGAAGGAGTGCGTGTGGTAGCGCACGCGCTCCTGTCCCTTGGCGTCAGTGCATGCCTCACACGTACTGGGAGAACAGGGCACCAGTCGTGGTGGCATGATGGCCGTCTCTGACGGGGACTCACTCGGATCCGAGGGCGTGCAGCATTACTAGATCCGGTCAGGGGGGCAGAGTGAGGGGTGGTTTCCACCTCCCTGCCTTGAGGGGCAAGCAGCGGGGGTAGCTGCAGGCCCGCATTGGAGCAGAGGAGTCCTTGGGATGGTGGCCGGAGACCGAGAGTGGATGCCTGGACAAGAGGTAAGGCAGGATGGTGCCAGGGAAAAAAGTACTAACTAAAAAAAAATAAAAAATAAAATTTAGTGTATTCATATGTAATACGGAGTGGCCCAGTTTGCCTTGAACTTTTCTAACATTTATAAATTTGTGCCGTAATGCCCGTTAAAGTAGTGGGTGATAAAGACCTCGCCTCTGAAGAAAGAAGAATTTTTTTGATATCAAATAGATCATTTAGGTGAAATTTGATATCCTTCCAAGGGGTTGAGTAGGATTCCGTCAACCATATTAAGATTATCCTAAGAAATGACGCTTTGGAGTTTAATTTAAAGTCCGGCAGATTAAAGCCTCCCTGAGCCAGGGATAGTTTAAGAACAGACAACTGACTCCTAGGCCGTCCCTTACCCCAAATAAAGGTGGAGATTAATGTATCCCATGATTTAAAGTAAGATGTTGCCAGTAAGAAGGGGATGTTCTGAATTAAATAAAGTAGTCTAGGGAGTATATTCATATGCACTATTTCTATCCATTGATGGAAGGGAGTAAGAAAGGTGGACCATCTTTCCAGGTCATTTTGGATAATGTTCGTGAGGGGTTCATAATTTAAAATTTCCAGCACCTCTGGATTGAGAGGGATGTTAATTCCTAAATATGTTATTTTTGTAGTATGCCATTTAAATGGGTATTCTTTTTTCAGTTGTTAGGTAGGAATAAAATTAAAGGTCGAGATCTCTGTTTTTGTAGTGTTTAGCTGAAAACCCGCCAGTGTTTCATATTGTTTCAATATTTGCCAAGCTGCCGGAATTGATTGAGATGGAGATAACAGGGTTAATAATATATCATCAGCAAACATATTTATTTTATGTACTTGTGCTATTGGGATCCCTTCTACTTGAATCATGTTCCTCAACTTTGTTGCAAGTGGTTTCAAATATAAGGCAAACAGATAGGGTGAAAGAGGACAAGCCTGTCTCGTGCCTCTACTTAGTTTAATTGGTGAGGATAAATTCCCATTTACCCGTACATAGGCCCTTGGGGATCTATATAATCTAGTGAGTAAGGTGATGAATAAATCCGAAAAGTGAAAGGCCTCAAGAGTCCTCCACAAAAATGGCAAATAAACTCGGTTGAAAGCCTTTTCGGCATTTAAACTAATAAAGACAATGTTGAAAATTTTGAGTGAAAATATTACAAATCCTTGAAGTTATGAGTGTGCGTGGAAACTGGGCAATGCATGCTCGTAACATAGTCATTTTATGGACTTTTGCCACCAAATTTTCAATATAGGCATTTTGGGACCTACGGTAGTCTCATGAACAGTGTCACTGTGATTTTCTTAATCTTTCTCAAACACTGATTTCCCACAGCAACTGTGCTATTCTGCACCGGAAGTGTGAAAACACATTTTGGCCAGGATGTGAAAAATGACAGCTGTACTGTTCATGAGGAGGTGTAAAAAAAATGGCAATGTTGAAAATCTGGAGTGAAAATATTACAAATTCGCAATGTTACAAATGTGCATGGAAACTGCGCAATGCACACTCATAACACAGTAATTTTGTTGAATTTTTTCACCAAATTTGCAACACAGGCTTTTTGGGAGCCCACCTCATAAACAGTGACACTTTCATTTTGTTAATCGGTCCTGAAAGGTGATTCTGCGCCGTGACCGAGAAATCACTGTTCGGGACCGAATAACCAGATGACAGTGACTGAATTCATAACGTGGGGTCCCAAGAACCTCGTGTTGAAAATTTGGGGCCAAAATTTGTACAAATGGCCGAGATATGCACCAAAGTTGAAAAAAAAAACATTTATGCCATTATACAGCTTACTGGCATTTCTTCAGTTCATGGTCGGCTTTGAAGAGTGCAGACGTTTTTCCGGTCCACAGAAGATAGTCGCGCCTGGCTCCGGAGGTAAGTACGGGGTGGGGAGGTAGGTGCGCAGAGGGTGGGTGTGGATTAGGTGAGGGGGGCACGGCAGACTGCAAGGGACCATTTTCTGGTTTACAGGTTAAAAAATAAATAAATACAGTGCGGGAAGGTTTTCTCTGTTAACAGGAAGTTTGGCACGCAGGGGTGGGCTCCCAGCTTGCCACCGGAGTGTTTGTGGGTGAAGGAGGGCTGTAGCCGATGGGGACTGGGCACCCTGTCGGCACATACCGAGTGTTTGGGGAGGAACAAGAGTTGAGGGGGATTGGGCACCCCCCTTGGCACACAACAAATCCGGGGGGGGACATTATGCCAATGGGGAGTGGGCTCCCCTGTCAGCAAATGAACTGGGAGGGGGCATGCTAACAGGGGGACTGGGCATCCCTGTCGGCTTTCATGGGGACTGTAAGAGGTGGACGGTGCTAGCCATCGCCGTTTATTAAACTGGGAGGGGACATGCCGACAGCCTGGGCTCAGCGCGTTCACACTGCAAGCTACAACAGTGTGAACGTGCAACCAGGAATGCAACAATGCAGGAATGCAACATCAAAGGACTGAGCCGCACCACTACTGGTGCAGCTCTGTCCTTTGAAAAGTTGGCCAACTCTGCCTGAACAGCTGAAAGGGAGTCATCGCCAGCCTGCTGACTGATTCGCCTACTGCTGACCTGCCCCTTGAAATGGAACTCTCCACCAAGGCACACCCCTATACAGCACCTCTTATAGCAATGAGTTTGCCTGTGCCTGCGCGCCACGAGGAACTCAAAAATGAATGTATTCATCACATTGAGGATGAAAGTAAATGCACGGAAACCATTCATCATATGCTACCCGTGTTGGACTGCCTCCCTCCCTCTCTCTGCACTTGAGGACAGGTTTGCAGAAAAGCATCAGTTAAATGGCTAACATCTAGAGTTACAGTAGGTAGACATATTTGCATCTGTTTTTATGGTTCCTCCACCACCCTCTGTAGTTCCACTGATCCTTTATCCACTACTTACTAAGGACACAGTGCTGTACCCAATGCCAGGCTTGGGGAATGCAGATGGGCTCCTTTAAGATCATATCCAAGTCTTGCTCTTCGGTCAGTTGCAGAGGCTGCTGAAGATTGATGTGATTCAGCCTTCTCACCCTGAAAACAGAATGCATCACCTCCACACAAAAAAAAACACACCTTCCACTGGAAAAAAGAGCAAGAAACCCATGAAGACCTCTTCTTTTGGGAGGGGCAGCTGCAAGATGAGGGGCTAGCTACACAATCGAGCAGGCTTGACAGACCGTGAGGCCTATTTCTGCAGGCATTTTCATATGTTTGCATGTTCCATTCTTTCGTAATCCCTACATATAAGGGTTTAGAAGTGTTCTAAATTCCCACCCTTTTTGATGGACTTTGGTGACAGAAGGGGCATCAGGTTCCTCTTGTCTGCTGCTTTTGCCACACAGCGGTGACTACCCAATTTGACTACAGACAAAGCTCCAACCTTCACCTGAAATTTTACCCTAATTATGTTGTGTAAACCTCACTGCCATTCTCCCTCAGGAATCTGTCTAGTACTGTGTTACCCCTACTCATGCTGTGTAACCCTCAATGCCATTCTCCCTCAGGGCTCTGTCTAGTCCTGTGTTACCCTACTCACGCTGTTTAACCCTTAGTATCATTCTCCCTCAGGAATCTGTCTAGCCCTGTGTTACACCTACTCATGCTGTGTAACCCTCAATGCCATTCTCCCTCAGGGCTCTGTCTAGTCCTGTGTTACCCCTACTCACGCTGTTTAACCCTTAGTACCATTCTCCCTCAGGAATCTGTCTAGTCCTGTGTTACACCTACTCATGCTGTGTAACCCTCAATGCCATTCTCCCTCAGGAATTTGTCTAGTCCAGTGTTACCCCTACTCATGCTGTGTAACCCTCAGTGGCATTCTCTCTCAGGAATCTGTCTAGTCTTGTGTTATCCCCTTCTCATGCTGTGTAACCCTCAATGCCATTCTCCCTCAGGAATCTGTCTAGTCCTGTGTTATCCCTACTCATGCTGTGTAACCTTCAATGCCATTCTCCCTCAGGAATCAGTCTAGTCCTGTTATCCCTACTCATGCTGTGTAACCCTCAGTGTCATTCTCCCTCAGGAATCTGTCTAGTCCTGTGTAACCCTCAATGCCATTCTCCCTCAGGAATCTGTCTAGTCCTGTGTTACACCTACTCATGCTGTGTAACCCTCAGTGCCATTCTCCCTCTGGAATCTGTCCAGTCCTGTGCTACACCTACTCATGCTGTGTAACCCTCAGTGCCATTCTCCCTCAGGAATCTGTCTAGTCCTGTGTTATACCTACTCATGCTGTGTAACCCTCAGTGCCATTCTCCCTCAGGAATCTGTCTAGTACTGTGTTACCCCTTCGCATGCTGTGTAACCCTCAATGCCATTCTCCCTCGGGAATCTGTTTAGTCCTGTGTTACACCTGCTCATGCTGTGTAACCCTCAGTGCCATTCTCCCGCTGGAATCTGTCTAGTCCTGTGTTACACCTATTCATGCTGTGTAACCCTCAGTGCCACTCTCCCTCAGGAATCTGTCTAGTCCTGTGCTACCCCTACTCATGCTGCGTAACCCCCCACCCTCACCCCCCAATTCTCCCTCAGGAATCTATCTAGTCCTGTGCTACCCCTACTCATGCTGTGTAACCCTCAATGCCATTCACCCTCAGGAATCTGTCTAGTCCTGTGTTACCCCTACTCATGCTGTGTAACCCTCAATGCCATTCTCCCTCAGGAATCTGTCTAGTCCTGTTGCCCCCCACTCATGCTGTGTAACCCTCAGTGCCATTCTCCCTCAGGAATCTGTCTAGTCCTGCTGCCCCCCACTCATGCTGTGTAACCCTCAATGCCTTTCTCCTTCAGGTATCTACCCAGTCTTGCTTTAAAAGCCTCAACAATGCCTGCTAGCTTCCACAGCTTCATTGCATATGCAACTCCACTTTAACCACCCTCTGTTTGCAGCAATGTTTTGTTCCACAACACACACAAATACCATTTTAGCATTACCCAGCCTGCTTCTCCCTATTTAGCTAGTTAGTCTCAAGCACGTTTAGAGGGACAGTTGTGTTCTGCACTTGGGTGACCCAAAAAACAGTTCTATAGTTTTATACATTGTCAGGAAGCCAGTGACAATGTAACACGGTTGTAGGCTCTTCTGTGAATAGAGTCCTTAGTTCCCCTTCAGACAAAGCAACTTAAAAATGGCAATACTGCCCTCTCATTTAAGTGTGAAAGAAAGAAAGACAATGTGAACTGAACTGAACAGAAAATGGCCTGGCGGAGTTAGATAAGGCAGCCCTGTCTGCACGTCTAGGACTGCCATTGTTTTTTTTTACCTCCCTATTTTTTGTATCCTGTGTTAGGTAGTAATTAAAATTCCTGTTTTGGTCAAATCAATAAATGAGTGAGAGCCAGAGGGGCGTAGGCAGTGTCAGCTTAAAGTTGCAGTTCACCTTCTGCAAAATATCTTGTATAATACACGTGCCTTTTTATTCCATTTAATTTTCTATTAATTTAGTTATGCATGTATGTATGTATGTAACATTTGCACAGGGAGGAGCGGTGAACCTGATGTGATCTTCTACATAGAAATATAGAATATAACAGAAGACCCACCCAGTCTGCCCATTTTTTCCTGCCTACAGTATCACTGCAGACCCTACTTGATCTCTGGCTCTTTCTCCCTCCTCTCTTCCTGCCCTCTACGATTCCCTTGTGCCTATCCTATGCATTCTTGAACCCCACCACTGTTTTTGCCTCAACCACCTCCACTGGAAGGCTGTTCCAGGAATCAGCACTCTTTCTGTGAAGGACTTCCTCACATCTCTCCTGAATCTACCCCCCTCCAGCTTCAAAGCATATCTACGTCTTCTTGAGTTCCTTTTTTTCTGAAAAATACTTCCCTCTTGTACCTTATTTATCCCCATGAGTAATTTAAAGGTGTCTTATTATATTTCCCCTTACCTCCTCTCTTCCAGTGTGTACATACTGAGATCCTTTGGTCTCTTCTGATAGGGCTTTTGATGCAGACCTTGGACCATTTTAGTTGCCCTCCGCAGAATGAACTCTGTTTACCACCACCCTCTGTTGCCTATCTCCTAACCAATTTCTTACTCAGTTTACCACCTTTGGACCCACTCCTGAGCTACCCAGCTTGCTTACTAGTCTCCCATGTGGAACGGTGTTGAAGGCCTTACTGAAATCTAGGTAGGCCACATCTACTGCTCCACACTGATGTAATTCATTGGTCGCCCAGTCAAAGAAATCTACCAGATTCGTCTGACATGACCTCCCCAGCCCCCAACCCCACTCCATAAGTGAATCTATGCTGCATTTGGCCTTGTAACCCATTGGATTCAAGATATTCCACAATCCTGGTCTTCAGCAGTGATTCCATTAACTTTCCTATCACCAATATCAGGCTGACTGGCCTATAATTGCAAGCCTGCTCCCTGTTACCACTTTTGTGAAGTAGGACTACATCTGCCTTTCTCCAGTCCTCTGGAACCACTCCTGTTTCCAGTTAGCTGTTAACTAGGACTGCCAGAGGTACCTTGGCTGCATCCCATCTGGCCCCACTGTTTGTGCACTTTCAGATTAGTCAGCCCACTCAGGACCCCCTCCTCTGAAAAAAAACGAGTACCCACCTCCCTCTGTCTAAAGCTCCTTTTACTTTTTTGTAGTCCTTGTCTTCTCAAAGACTTCCACCAGTAGCTTATGTAACTCCTACCCTGTGCTGGAGGTCTGTTGATCATGCCAGTGTGAACAGTGGCTCTGTTCCCCATCTCCAGAGTGACCCACAGTACCTCTGCCCTCACGTATTCCCTGTATCCCCATTGCTTTTACGCTTTCCTTCACATGAGGCATCACACCTCTCCTTTCCTTCCCACCATGTCCTTCCTGAACACAGTACAGCTTGGTATGGCCATGTCCCTGTCATGGTTTTCAGTGCACTATGACTCGGTAATGGCCACTATATCTAGGTCGGCCTCTGCCATGTGGTCTCTAGGTCCAGAATACTTTTGTAGCCTTACCCCTGATAGGATGTTTCTAGTGTTCCCCTTTTTTGTCTACTATGCCCCTTTATACTTTTACCCTAGATAGGGCTTATTCCTTCCACCCCTCTCAACAAGTAGTTCCCTATTGTCTGAAGAGTTTTCCTCCTTCCTTTGCAACCTTACCTAGCTCTGTTTTTAACTACTGAGGCAGCAGCACTTTCGCCTTCTTGTAACCCTTTGCTACCTGGTCCTAGGTAAGTTGCTATTAGTGTTCCCCCACACACTTTATACTCCCACCCTAGATAGGGTGTTGCTCATATTCCCAGTTTTGGCCTAACTTTAACCTTCCACCCTTTTCAGCAATGTATGTTACACAGTAGTGAACAGGTACCTTATCTTAGTCAACCAGCAGAGTCCCCTGCTTCCCCGCTTCCTCCTGTGGACACCCGCTGATGCTTGAGATGCCAATCTTACACCTGTTCCACCCCTGTGCTGTTGCACTCATGTGCTGGGACATGAACATGTGTGCGGACACGTTAGGGGTGGCTGCCTTTTATCCTTCCTATGCAGCCCCCTTAACTTGTCGAGTCCGGGTGGCCATTTTGGGTCAGGTGCAGCAATGGATGGTTCTGACACCACAAGGCGGCTACTGGACCCAAGGAGTTAAAGCAGTACTTCCTGTTGGACTACCAAGTCCCTGACTGGTCCCCTAGTTGTCACGTCACCCTGTCACAACCAACCTGTAATCAGAAATCTGACCCAGCCCCACCTCCAATTATCAACTAGCTGAGGCCCCAGACCAGACAATTATCACCCCTCTCCCAAACTACTGGGCTAGACATAGTCCTTATAATATGGCATGGGCTACTATGGCTAGTCTAGGATTTACCCTTCACTCAATAACACATATACCAATTTAAACAAATTGCACCCCAACTTACCCCACCTATACTGTCTCCAAAAACACACAAGCCTTTTTTTTTTGTCCCTTCTATGGCAGATGCAGGAAGACTGTAGGCACAAATTACTTGGCACGGTGTGAGGCACGGGAGGTAAAGAATATGTTTAGGGAGCTCAGGAGGAAAGATTGGGAGGTGTCAAAGTCACTGGTATTTTCATAGGTGCTATGGGTACCCAGGGCCAGCTTGGCTAGGAAGCTCCAGATCTCCAAGTTCAACCAGTGGCTAAGAGACTGGTGCAAGGAGGAGGAGGGCTTTGTTTATGTTGGGGGACTGGGGAAGTGTCTGGGATGAGAAATCCCTGTACTCGGCAGGCTAAACCTCAGCGGGAGGGAGGTGTACTATGTGACAAGTTAGGAGAGTACATCAGGAACAGCCTGAATTTAAACTGAGTGGGGGAGGGACGACTACCTGGGAGCACAAAACTCAGGGTTTGCAAAAGGAGGAGGCAGGAAGGCCTCTCCTCTAGCAGAGGGGACAATGAGTGAAAAGGGGGAGGGGGAAGGTGAAGGGTGAACACGGGGGGAATAGGAGGGAAGGGGGAGAAAAAAACGAAGAGGGAGGCAAGTTAGTAGGGCAACCACAGGAAGGGAGGGATCAGGAAGGGAAAGGGGGTGGGAAACATGGGATGTGGAGAGTGATATCCATGGACACCAGGAATCTGGGGATCAAAATGGAGGCCCTCCAGGCCATGATGATGGAGGGTCGAGCAGATCTGGTGGTGGTCTCTGAGACCTGGACGGCCCAGAACCACAACTGGGATCTATCTGTTCCTGGATACACTTTCTATAGGAAGGCTAGAACACAGGGTAGGGGTGAAGGGCTGGTAATCTATGGCATGGGGGGAGGGTACAGAGACACTATGGGCACAGGTGCAGTCAGGGGTTGGGAAGAAAAAAAGGGTAGGGGTAGTGTACCGACCACCAAGTCAGGCCAAAACCATGAAGAGGGAGCTGGGGGATGAAATATGAAAGGCTGCGGGGGGGGGAATGGTAGACGTAGGAGATTTTAACACACCTGATGTGGACTGGAGCATCCCACAGGCCAGCAGTAGCAGGATCCAAGTCATCCTAGATGCATTCCAGGATGGTTTTCCAACACAGAGGGTGATGGAGCTCAAAAGGGATCAGATCATCTTGGACCTAGTTCTGATGAACAGCAATCACATCAAAAGCATCAGGGTCGCTAAGCTCCTGGAAGGGTGCAACCACCAGTCTGTGAGGTTTCAGGTGGACAAGGGATGTGAAGTGCTAACACAAAAACACGTGTTCTTGACTTCAAAAGAGGGGATTCTTTATGCATGGAGACAATGCTAGGGGAACGTCTGAGAGAACTAAGGGCGGACATGGGTATGGAGAATAGATGGGTAGTAATTAGGGAAGGGGTCTAGCATTCACCACAACCTGTCTTAAGCAGAAAGATAAAAGGAGCAAAAAGAGGAAGCTGTTGTGGTTTACAGAGGAGGTGGGCAGAGCAGTGAGGGAGAAAAGGGCTTCTTCTAGGAAATACAAGAAAACCCAGAGGGCAGATGATAGGGCAGAATATGCAGGACAGCTGAAATCAACTTGCAGGGTGGTAAGACGAGCCAATGCGGAGACAGAACTAAGAAAACCTGAGGGGGTCAAAGAGGGTAACAAGACCTTCTTCCGATACATCCGGCAGAAAAGAACAACAAAAAAGGAAATGCTGAAGCTGAGAAGAGGAACCAAGTGGGCGGTGGAAAACCGGGACAAGGTTGAGATACTAAATAAACATTTCTGCTCAGTCTTCACTAAGGAGAAGAATGGGCCATTACCACAGGGGAAAATAGGGATGAGGGAGGAAGCAATAACAGAAGACAGCGTCCTCAAAGGGCTCAAGGCCCTCAGTGTGGACAAGTCTCCAGGGCTGGATGACATGCACTCGAGGGTGCTGAAAGAGCTGGCAGCAGTCCTTGCAGTGGCCCTGACTGGCCTGTTCAACTGCTCGTTAAACACAGGGGTGGTTCCTCATCAGTGGATGACAGCTGATGTGATGCCCCTGCACAACAGTGGACCTAGGGTCGAACAAGAGAACTACAGACTAGTTTGCTTGACATAACTGCTGGCAAGCTGATGGAAACCATCATAAAGGAAAGGTTGGCTGAATTCCTTGAGGCAAACAAGCTGAATGTTGTAAAGGCAAAGGTCAGGAAGCACAGGAAAACCAGGAGCAGTTATAAAATTTGCAAGTGCCGTTTTATTATTATCAGTAACAATAGAATACGTTTTTTTTTAAATTGTGCCGGATATTTTTTAACATAGGCAGTTAAAACAAAGTCCATCCTCTGAGTGTGTCTCTAATTCTAAATTTGAGTCTCTCTAACAAACATGGCTGCTCTTTTTAAGTCTTTGTCTGGCAAGTAATTTCTACATCCTGATCATGTTAAAATGCCTCCTGTTTATCACAAAAAATGTATCAGAACTTTGTCAATTTCTTTGCAGGAGCAACAAAAATAAAACAGTGTGTTCCAGAACTAATCTCCTGTTGACAACTCTGCAAATTAGCTTGTGCAGGTCAAACTGCATCTCAGAGTTAACCCCGCGTTCCAAACATATTTTTGCAATAATTTCAACGATACAATTATATACATTGGCAAACAAAGGGATCGCAGTTTCACATACAGATTCACATATATTTTTTTAAATCACTGATAAGCAAGGAGGAAGAAAAGACAGAAACAGCAAGTGAAAGCAGAGAACGGAGGGCGGAGAATCGCAAGACCATCGGAGTGATCAGTTCCAGGGTTAGACAAGAAAATTTGATTGCGCAATCAGACAGACAAGAGACCGAAAAGGAGAGGGTAGAACAGATCTTTGCTTTTCACGCTCACTGAATAACAAATAGGACAGGGTCTTATTCAATCAGACAACACAAGTTCATAGCAGGGAGGTCATGGCAAACAAATTTGATTATCTTCCTTGAATAGGTCAATAAGGCAGTTAACAAGGACCAAGGGGTGGATATACTATACCTGGACTTCAGCAAGGCCTCTGACTCAGTCTCCCACAAGAGGCTGCTCAAAAAACTGACAGCTATTGAGACAGGGAGGGTGGAAAACTGGCTAGGGGTAGAACACATGAAGTGGTGGTTGTGAAGGGGGGAGCACTCCAGAATGACAGAAGTCACTAATGAGGTCCCACGGGGATCAGTGCTGGGTCTAGTCCTGTTCAGTGTGTTAATCAGTGACATTGGGGACAGCATGAAAGGCAAGAGATGTCTTTTTGTGGACAATACCACGCTCTGCAGGAGGATGGACATGGAGGAGGGTGTAAGTAATCTAAGGGGGGGACCTAGCAAGGTTGGAAAGGTGGTCTGAAATCTGACAGCTGGGGTTCAATGCTAAAAAGTGCAGGGTAATGCACAAAGAGTGTAAGAACCCCAGGGCCGAGTACATTCTCGGGAGGGGGTCACTGTCTAGTTGGAGAAAGACCTGGGGACAGCAGTTACAAGCGACCTGAAACCCTCAACACAGTGCAAAAAGGTGGAAGAGAAGGCAAACAGGATGCTGGGCTGAATACATTCTCAGTGGGGTGTGGGGGATGAAGGTCACAGTCAAGGAGGAGGAGGAGGAGGAACAATTGGAGATAGCAATTACAAGTGACCTGAGGTGGCAGAGAAGGTGAACAGGATGCTGGGTTGAATATCAAGAGTGTTCTCTAAGAGTAGGAAAGAGGTCATTCTGCCCTTGTACAGGTCTATGGTGCATCCGAATATGGAGTATTGTGTGCAGTACAGGAGCCCCTACCTTAAAAAAGACATAAACCAGATGGAGGCAGTACAGAGGAGGGCTACCAAGATGGTTCAGGGGCAGTAGGATATCCCCTATGAATAGAGACCGATGAACCTGAATATGTACTCACTGGAAGAGAGAAAGCTGGGGGGTACATGATCGAGACCTTCAAATACCTTAAAGGCATTAACAAGGTTGACATTGGGGATTATTTTTTAGCAGTTAGGCAGTTTAGGAAGTTTAGCGTAGTGGTTAAGGGCACTGAGTTGCAAACCTGGAGACCTGGGTTTGAATCCCATCAGCCTCCACTTGCATACTGTGTGACCCTAGTAAGTCACTTAACTTCCTTGTGCTTCCAGGTCGCACCTGGAAACAACCTCTGGCTTAATGCCTTTCCTGGTTAAACAATTTCCTCTTTCTCTTTCCTCTTTTTTGCAAAAGTGAGAACAAAACCACCAGCAGGCACACATACAAATTAGCAGCGGGAGTGGTGGGGGTACAGGAAAGAGGCCAGAAGGCATTTTTTCACTGAAAGGGTGGTGGCAGGATGGAATGCACTGCCAAAGGGGGTAGTAAATCACAGTACATTGGGGGAGGGTTAAAAGATGATAGGATAGATTTAAGGGGAAGGTTGGAGTGACGAGGCAGGGTGCAGAACAGAATGTAAATTACGCAGATGAGCTCTGCATCGAGCAGACTCAATAGACCTTTTGGCCTTTTCCTACTGTCCTTTCGCATGCTTGTATGTATAAGTTTTTACTTGGCAAAGCATGCTGTGCTGGTACCAACTCGTTTTCAGATGTGTCCTGAGGGAAGGGGATGGGGGGCGCATTACAAGCTAATAATCATGATGGCAATGTATACAATACAATGCAAGTTACAGGCACATACCAAAATACAATACACGTGCAATATTTTAAATCGCTGTTTTTCTCCCGTCTTGTAAAGTGTCTCTTTTTCTCCATTTCGAGATAGGTGTAACATTTTTTTGAGATCTGCTAAGATTTTGACTTAGATTGCCTATTAGAATAGTGGAAGTTTGAGGAAGAGAGGGATATAGCGGGCATCCTGAATACATTTTTGGATCCGTATTTTGGGTCACAGATTTATCCAAGGTGGACATTCCTGATAATGGTAATACTATTAGACTAGAGAAGGAAGAAGTTCTGTCTCTGTTACAAGAGGCTCAGGATCCTGACAGCACCACAGGATACTAAAGCAACTGGAAACAGTATTAGTTGACCTACTGACTAGATTATTTAATGCATCTTTGGGGGGGGGCAATAGACTGGAAGAGAGCAGTTGTTACACCGATTTTTAAAAAAGGGGAAAAAAATGTTAAAACGAATTACAGATCAGTGAGCTTGACATCGGTGGTAGGGAAACTCTTTGCATGGAGCCTGAGAAACAGAATCAACAAATGTATTACTGATTAAAATATTTGGGGTACTACACAGCATGGGTTCAGGCAGGGTAGGTCATGTCTAACAAATATGATGGTTTTCTTTGGTAAAGTCAGTGAAGCGCTTGACCGGAGTAAGCAAGTGAATGTTGTGTTCCTGGATCTTAGTGAAACTTTTGATAAAGTTCCACATGCTGAGTTAATACTAAAAATGATGAGTTAGGGATTTAACCCAAGGCTAGTAAGGTGGATTAAATTGTGGCTTGAGAATAGGGTACAGTTAAAATAAACGGTTACGAATCATCATAAATCAAAGTGACCAGCGGAGTACCTCGGGGTCTTTTTTGGGACCAACATTATTCTACTTATACACACAGGATATGCAAACAGGTAAAGAGACATGGCTAGCCAAATTTACAGATGATGCCAAAGTGGGCCACATCGTGGACACAGAGCACGACAATAAAAAGCTACAGGATGATCTTCACAATTTATACAAATTGTCGCTAGCAAATAAAATGAGCTTTAATCCTGAAAAGTGCATGGTGACGCATTTTGGGTCGAATAACAGGCAGACAAAATAATACATGAGTGGTAGAGACTGAAGAAAGTACAGTTACGTAAGAACTTACCGTAACAGTAGATCTTCAAGAGAGGCTCTTGCAGTAGGTAATTACATATAGGACTGACGCCGGCTGGCGGCCTGAGACTACGGAAAAATTTCTAGCTAGCAGTCCCTAGGCGAGACCTTCCGTCAGATGACTGGCGTCATACGACGTCGGTATAAAGGGGCGGTCCCGGACGCCCGCCTTCCAGTTCTTTCCCGCCACAGGCCTGGAAGGCCCGGACGAGAGAGAAGCTGATATTTCCCTCAATGGAAAAGGAGCTGAAGAAGCCTAGGGGGATGGAGGGCGGGAAGGTATTACCTACTGCAAGAGCCTCTCTCGAAGATCTACTGTTACGGTAAGTTCTTACGTAACTGTACTATCTTATTTCGAGAGGGCTCTTGCAGTAGGTAATTACATATAGGACAGAATCCCAAGCAGTCTGGAACAAATGAAAGGCACCGGGAGGAGGACTACTCCAAAAATAGTAATAATCTAGCAGGTCTCAAGAAAGGAGGCCTTGCAAGACAACTAACCGAAGCCTGCTCTCTGGTGAGGCAATGTCAAACTGTAATGTTTAGTAAAGGTATGGACTGGAGTCCAAGTGGCACAGCACAGATGTCTGCCGCAGACACATTCTTGAAACAAGCCACAGAGGCGGCGACTCCCAGTGGGTGACCTCTGACTTGACCCGGGAGGGTCTTGTTGTACTTGTCATAACAGAAAGTGATGCAATGGGCCAACCATTTTGATAGGCATTGCTTAGAAACAGCATTGCCTTCTCTTTTGTGAGCGAAAGAGATGAACAACTGATCAGTCTTTCTGAGATCCTTCGTCCTGTTGGTGTAGTATCTCAGAATCCTGTGAACGTCCATGGTATGGAGCAGGTATTCTCCTTGATTGGAGTACTGCGTGAAGAAAGCAGGTAATTCAATAGACTGATTTAAGGTAGATTCCGCTACCACCTTCGGAAGAAACTTAGGATTCGTGCGAAGAGCTACTCGTTCTTTGTGAAAAATCAAATAAGGGATTTTGCACATCAGGGCCTGGAGCTCAGAAATTCTGCAAGCAGAAGTAATGGCCACCAAGAAGAGCGTCTTCTACGATAAAAACTTCAAGTCTGCGGAAGCCGCAGGCTCAAAGGGAGGAAGGGTAAGTTTATCGAGGACAAAGTTTAAGTCCCAAGGCGGAGCTGGAGTCCGGACAGGGGGCCTGAGATGAAGGACCCCTCTGAGGAAAGTTTTGGATACCTCCAGCTGGGCAAATGCCTTATCAGTGAAAGGGACATGGTAGGCTGAGATAGCTGCCATATGGACTTTCAAAGAGGAGTGACTGAGACCCAGGTCGAAAAGATGACGCATGTACTCAAGCAGAATGGTCACAGGGCAGGAAAAGGGCTCCACGTTCCTGGACGCAGTCCAGATAGAAAATCTCTTCCATTTCATGGCGTAGGTGGAAATAGTGGAGGGTTTTCTAGCCTCCACCAGAATCTCGGCCACCTTAGGAGAAATGCCAAAACGAGATTGAGCTAGGTCTTCAGGAGCCATGCATGAAGTTGAAGGGACTTGAGTCCCGGATGGACCAGGGTCCCCTGATCCTGGGTCAGCAATCCTGGAGATAAAGGAAGAGGAAGAGGAGGAACCTCTGAGTATTGTTGTAGAAGACAGAACCAGATTTGCCTGGGCCAGAAAGGAGCGATCAGAATCATTCTCGCTCCTTCTAAAGCCAGCTTCTGTAGCACACGAGGGACCAGAGGAATTGGGGGAAAAGCATAGACGAATCTGTCCTTCCAGCTTAGAGATAGCGCGTCGCTCCAGAAAGCGCCTCGCTCTGGAGTGAGCGAGCAAAAGATTGGAAGCTTTGCATTTTGGGAAGAAGTGAACAGGTCTATCTGAGGAGTCCCCCAAATCTGGAAGATGCTTTTTAGAACTTTTTCATCCAATTCCCACTCGTGTGGAAGAGCCGACGAGCGACTTAGTCTGTCTGCCAGGACATTGTTGACTCCCGGAACATGGATCGCCGTGAGGTGAAGGTTGTGGAGAGTAGCCCAATCCCAGACCCTCATCGCTTCCCTGCACAGTGGGTAGGACCGAGTTCCTCCCTGCTTGTTGATGTACCACGCACATGTTGTCCGTTTGGACAGCTAGGTGACCGGGAAGGATGTATTGGTGAAGGGCCTGGAGCGCATACAGCACTGCTCGAAGCTCGAGCACGTTGATGTGGAGAACTATCTCCAACTTTGACCAAAGGCCTTGGGTTCGGTGAGGACCCAGATGGGCTCCCCAACCTTCGCCTGAAGCGTCCGTGGTCAGAGTCTGATCAGGGGAGGATGAAAAAAGGGGACCCCCCCGGAAGAGGTTCTCTTGAACCATCCGCCATTGCAAGTCTCTTAACATCGGCGAGGAGATCAGAACCAGATGATCTAGGTCGTCTACTCGTTGATCCCACTGAGATCGAAGAGTCCACTGAGAGATTCTCATGTGGAGGCGTGCGCGCGGAACCATCGGGATGGCCGCCGCCATAAGCCCCAGTAGACGGAGCACTGACCTCGCCGGGACCCTCCTGTGTTCCGATAGGAGGGAAATCTGTGACTGGAAGGAGGCCCCCCTGTCCGGAGGCAGAAAGGCTTTGCACAAAGTTGTGTCAAGAATTGCCCGATGAACTGGAGCCTCTGTGAAGGATCCAGGTGAGACTTGGAATGGTTGATGGTAATACCAGGCCAGTGAAAACCTGCTGGGTGAGGAGAGAAATGCAGGAGTTCCTCCTGGACGGGGCCGCCAAAGCCAGTCGTCCAGGTGAGGGAAAACCTGAGCTCCCAAAGCATGGGTGGGCCGCTACCACGCCAAGTGTTGGAAAGAACTTGGGGGCGAGGAAAGACCAAATGGGGCGCCGAATTGGTAGTGGACCCCCTGGAGCATAAACCTGAGGTACTTGGTGCGAAGGGTGAATGGGGATGTGCAGTCGCATCCTGCATATCTAGTGCACAAAGCCATTGGCCCGGCGAAGCAGGGGCAAAAGGGATTGAAGGGAGAGCATCCTGAACCTCTTGTACTCCACATACAGGTTCAGGGAGCTGAGATCAAGAATAGGTCTGAGATCTCCCGTCTTCTTTGGCACAAGGAAGAAGTGGGCATAGTACCCCGTCCCATAGAGGTGAGGAGGGACGGGCTCTATAGCCTGTTTCGCAAGAAGCGCTGAGATTTCCTCCCTGACCAAAGGAAGATGGTCCCTTGAGTAAGCGGAATTCAGAGGGTGGGTGACCTGGAGGTTTCTGTAGAAACTCTATGGAGTGCCCCTCTGCTATGATCTGAAGCACCCATGAATCCGAAGTTATCCTCTCCCAACCCGGAAGGTGGAGGGAGAACCTCCCTCCTACCGGTTCCTCGGGGCGTCCGGAGGTGGTGGGAGAGGAAAGGAGTCAGGTGGTGTGAGGCAGCGCCGCAGCTGGGGCACTCGTTGCTTTTTTTGGGCAGCGGGGGCCTGGCAGCAGTGGGGGCCCAACGTTTAGTGGCCCGCCTTCCCTGAGGTTTCGCTTGAGGCCGGCTGCATCTGCGAAAGGGACGACGCTGTGGGGGATGGGGACGGTACATTGAATCAACGGATTTAAGGGCCTTCCCCTTCTTCTACAAATCAGTGATGATGTCCTTGACATCACCACTGAAAAGCACAGAACCCCTGAAAGGTGCTTCTTGGATGGCTGACTGCACCTCCGGGACCAGACCTGACACACGGAGCCATGCGTGACGCCGAAGACTTACGGCGAATGCAGAGCTCCGTCCTACGGTGTCCACTGCGTCATAGATCATCCTTAGAATGTGACGACTGGCCGAACGAGCAGAACGGACCAGGTCGGCCAACTCCTGCTTGAGTTGAGAGTCTGGCAAAGAGTCGATCTTGGATTCTGCCTGGGTAAGGACAGCCTTCTGGTAATCCCTCATATGTGCAACATAGTTCAGGGCCCTAATCCCCAGTGTGGAAGAAGCATAGATCTTCCTTCCATACTGATCCAGAAGGCGAGATTCCTTAACCAGGGGGGACGAGCTCAAATGTTTCGGGTGTGCTGACCGGCCGTGAGCGGCGCTAATTACAACCAAATCTGCACGGGGGTGAGAGTCTAAAAAGTCTACACCCTCCGGAGCCTGGTATAGCCTGTTCGACTTCCTGGGAAGTGGGGCTAAAGCCGATGGTTGTTTCCAAATAGTGGAAACAAGGTGGGCGTGAGGCTCGATCCAGGGTGGCACTAAGGTAGGAGCCGTAAGGGGCAAGTCCAGATGTTCGGTGAGTTTTACCCGCTGAGGATCTGGTTCTAAGGAATGCCACTGATGGACTTCCTGGATCTTCCTGAGCAACTCCGTGAAGGAAGGATCCTCCGGAGGAGACTTCGGAGGAGTCCTCGAGCGGGGCTTGGACGGAGAGCGTGGCTCGTTGTCTTTCTCAGAACATCCATCGGAAGTGTCCGAGGAGTCCGAGAGAGGAGGAGGAAGAATCTGAAGCAGAGTAAGACTCCCTAACCCGTCTAGGGAGAGCAGGTTCTTTGGGAGGATCCCAGAATCGTGTCCTGCCCTCTATGGACCAGGGGGCAGAACCGGAATCGGAGGAGAGAGAGAGTGCCGCCTAGGGGCGTACGGGGACGGGGTGGCACCGTCGCCGTGAGGCGGCTCTCAACTCAGTAGGTGAGCTGAGCCTTGGCCTCAGCCCACCAAGCGAGAGTCTCCTGAAGATCCACGGCGACCTGGGGGCGGTGGAGGGAGGAGGATAGTTATGTGGAGGAAATCCGTGGGGAGTATCCGTAACCCGGCTGTGGGTATCCGAGTCGGGTACTGTGGCGTCGGGTACTGCAGTGTCGAGAAAGGTCGGCACGGTGCGGCACAGGATACTGCGGACCTGGGAAGACGCAGTCGGATCGACAGCGAATACCAGGCACTGGAGGAGCTGCGGAGCAGGCGGCCAGCCGGGTACTCCACAGGCGGATCGGCCGGGATAGGCCCATGGGGTGGAGGGCCTGAAGGAAGAGAAAAATCCCCCGCCAGCGTCGGAGGGGCCGGTGTCGGAACCGGCGTCGGTGGGGCCGGCGTCGGAGCTGGCGTCGGAGCTGGCGCCCGGGGAACCAGCGTCAGATCAGTTCTTCAGCAAGAGGATCGGACAGTAGCCCATGGTCCCGAGTCTCGTCCGGGGATGGAGGGGAAAAATCCCCGGGGTCAGGCAGGGGGGACTGGGGCTCCCCTGACGGCAGCGAAGGCTGCGGAGAGCCTGGAACAACAGAAAGAGTAGATTCCGCCGTAGGCTCAGAGGCCCGGCGCACATCGGAGGAGCCAACGTGTGGCTTATGGGCAGAGTCCCGGCGGATGCCAGAGGAGCCGGCGTCCAACTCCGGGGGTCCATCGTTGGAAGCGGGCGAGGGTTGAAGGTGGCCCGGTCCAAGGGAGACACTGCCGAGCGCCGCCCCGAAGGATTGAGCGTCTTAAAGGCCTTCTCCTGGCGTACATCGGAGGAGCCGACGTCCGGCTTAAGGGAGGTGCCCGCACCAGTAGGCCGCAGGCCTGCGGCGGTACTGGGGGCTGGAGTCTCCTTTTGCCCGGAGATGCCTGGCGGGCTCGAACTCGAACCCGTTGGGCGGGCTGACGCCTCCTCCAAAGCCTTGGAGGCTGCCGTAGGGCGATCCCCTGGAGGGGATGTTACCTTGCTCGCGACTCCGGCCAGAGTCGCGGAAGAGGAGGCCTTCTCCCGGTGCCTTTCCTTGTCCCGCTTCTTGTGCCCTTCAGGGGAGGTCGACGCCTGCCGAAGTTTTCTCAGCTCTTTCTCCATCGCAGACATCTTCTTTTTGAGGAGATGGGCTTCGAGGGACTGCTGGCGTCGTCTGCAGGTGGCTGCGTTGAACCGGAGGCAGTGCGGACACTTGTCGACCGCGTGGTCGGGGCCTAGGCAGAAGAGGCAGAGGGAGTGACCGTCTTTGTGAGGCAGTTGGGCGCCGCACGAGTCGCACTTATTCTTTGAAGGGGACGACATATACTGACGTTCACCTGATGAAAGAGGAATAAAATTCTGAAACTAATTGGAAAAACCAATGAAGTAACAGGACTGAGCGATAAGAACTTAACCATGAGGCGCTGCACGAGCTGACAGCGGGAAAGAACTGGAAGGCGGCGTCGGGACCACCCCTTTATACGGCGTCGTATGGCGCGGTCACCCTGGCGTGGGGGCGATCTCCGCCAGGGACTGCTAGCTAGAAATTTTTCCGTGGGGTCCTGCCGCCGGCCGGCGTCAGTCCTACATGTAATTACCTACTGCAAGAGCCCTCTCGAAGTAAGATCATCGGATTATGAGAAAGATCTGGGAATTTTAATAGATAGGAAGTTGAAATTCTCAAACTACTGTGATGAGGTTGTCTCAAAGTGAACTAGGATAATGGGTTGTATAAGAAAGAATCTAACATGTAGGGAGAGGGAGGTGGTCAGGCCACTGTTTAGGTCGCTTGTTCGTCCATACCTGCAGTACTGTGGACAATTATGGAACCCATCAAAGTAAACATACGCAAGTTACAAAGGGTACAGAGGAAAACAACAGAGATCAAGAAAGGACTCCGTTATTAATGGGAGGGCTTTAAGCCCATGGTTCGATGGGTGGAGCAACAGTGTCACTCCCCCATTGAGTTTAAAAGGTCACAAACATCCTGGGCCTCGCCAGGATTCTTTCTCGTTGCAGCCGGAGGCCATGTTCGCAGACAGGTCAGCTGCACCGTCTCCTGCTGCATTCTCTGATCATGTGGCCTCTGGCTGCTCCCGTTTGCAGGCTCGTTCATCTCCCTACCGCATCTTGTTTCTGTCTGTATTCCAGCTCTCAGCCCACACTTCCAGGCTTGCCGTGACCCGTCCAGCTCGGCCTGGCCCCCCACGTTCTGCCTGCAGGTACCAGTCTCCTTAGCTTTCATTTCAGCCGGTGGCACCGCTCTTCCTCTCCCCCCCCCCCTTCTCTTTGGGCTTTTGCCTGTGTTTCCTCGGCTGCCAGCTCTCTTTCCCGAGGCCGTTCCCCTCTTCCTGTCATCCTCAATCTCCCCCCACCTCCTCGGGGTGCTCGACCTTTCTGGTCTCTCCTGCGGCTTCAGCTCTCGCCTTTCTGGCCCCCTTCGGCACCTTGGGCGGATTCCTACATTTAGGTCTCTTTCCTGTGAACTTCTTCACTGCATCTCGTCCTGACCATTCCTTGCCTCCTGTTGTTTGCTGTCGTTGCGATCACTGCACCCCAGCTGTACATCACCGGAGGTGCTCTGCTTATCTTGCATACTTCTTGTTTTCCATCCCCTGGTTGGTTTGTTCCTTCGCTCTCATCATTGCCTGCCTCATTACCGGGACCTCCCTTCTGGGTTCCTCCCTGCTGCTTTCTGTTTTTTACTCACTCTCGGTCTGGCTTCAGTTGCTGATCTGTCCTTGTTTCGTTTTACTTGGCGCCGTTTCCTCTCACCACTTTTGCCCAGTTTGCAACCGTAACATTCACAACAAATGAAACTCACTAAAACAATAAATTAATTAAATTGCTCTATAGTTTGTTTGCTGCCTGTTTTGTATACGGATTGGGAGCCTTCAATATGATTTCTGGTGGAGTGTCTTCCCTTACTATGCCCGTTTCCTCCTCTCATATTTCTAGCTCTGTGGGCACCCTTTGTTAGCCATCGCTTGTGTTTTCTTTCAAGCTTTCTTGTCACAATGCGCTGTTCTGTGTTTCCACCTCTGTCAGTTCAGCTTGGCCCTGGCTTTCTTTCACCTCTCTGGTTATCTGATGTGCACCGCTGGGCTTCTCTACTATGTCTAATAGTACAGCCCTGCCTGGCTGATCTCTCTATCTGTCTGGTTCACTACATTCAGACTTACTCAGGAGGATCCCTACTCTTTTGTGGGCTGGTTCTCCTACTGGCCAGCAGGTGGCTCCGTTTGCCTATACAGGATCAGCTTCTGTCACTTTCAACCTAGTTTTCAGTCTGGTATCGTGTCAGCCATTCCCCTCTCTAGTTAGCGAAACCTCACCTCACCCTACTCATCTATTTGCATCGCTCTATCAGTCAGCCTCTCGTCAATTCCTATGCTTGGGGATTTCCCTCGATTGTCATCCTTCATCCTTTCATACCTCACTTTTACTGTGCCAGCCTCGATCCTTCATGGCTTCTCTCCATCACTGTCTTGTTCCATCTGGCCTGCTTTTGATATGTCTTTGGCCATACCTATCGTGGATCACATGCCTATCCTGTATCTGGCCCTATCCTGCCATCACCTTCCTATTCGTATTCTCGTCCCCCTTCAGAGTCTACCTCCTTTCAAGGAGCCTACTTACTCCTTGTCGTCTGTCTTTGATCCTTCCATCAGAGATCCTCCGACAACTCCATAGCCCTCTCAGATCCACGATACCTTGCTTCGACCTGCCGATCTGATTCAAATACTCGATCAGTATGCTTTGACTCACTCCATATGGTCTGCCATCCTTGTTTCTTTTGAGCATACCTCTCATTCATAATATGCCACCTCATCAACCCGCAGCCCTCCTGCCGCATGTATCTGTTTCATGACTTCGGTCTTCATTCACCTCTTATTATCTCGTACCACCCATCAAGGATTTATTCCATCATGGCTTCACTATATCCTCAATGACTCGTGGCCATCCTCCCGCTTGTATCAAGTTTATTTCTCCAACTTTATTCACTCCTTCTTACCACACAGTTTATCTAATTACATCGCTTACTCGAAAATTCCACCACTGATTCCGATGCTACTCATCGTTCACATCATCAGGATCTAATTGTTCGCATCGCAAATTCATGCCTTTTCGGCCTCAGTGTCTACATACTCGCCTCGCTCACTCAATTCTACCTCTCATTGGACCTTATGCCCATCCCTCATCTGACCCCACATGTGTCTCCTCCTTCCCCTTGACTAACTGAGCGTACCACTATTGGGTCTGTACCCGCTGATATGCAGCGGAACCAGCCCCTGCCCTCCTCAGTACCTTTTTCCCCGCCGTCCAGTGTGCATCAGTAGCATCATTGCTTTCATCGTCAGAGTCAAACCTTCACTCTGCCCCTGGAGCCTCCAGGTCTCCCTTCCTCCTTCTACCCTCATGGTCCATCTATTTCCTTCCTACTCAGTATACCTCTCTTCGACTGGCATGCCTCTCCTTAGCTCATATGATCCTTCACCAAACCGTTGTACTTAGCTCTCCTGTGGCATTCCTCTCCGTCCCTCCCTTCTGGACCGATCGACTTGTCAGTTGCCTTCTCATTGCCCTCGCGTTCCGGACATCCCGGATTCTCCCCACCCCAGGTCCGCAATCGCCGTTTCTCTTTGGTGCATGTTTGTCATGACTCCTGTTCCTTCTCCTTGAATCTTCTTGCCGCATCTGTTCTGGTTCCTGGCCGCAGCCTTCTCCCCTGTTCTCAAGGATTCCCTCCACTACAGACCTACGATCGACATTTCCCATTCCAGCATTCCTGGCTTCTCTCCATCTTCGCCCATCGTCCACTTTGCTCCTATTGCTTGCTCGTGCCTTCACTTCCACCCTGCATACTCGTCTTCAGTCCTCATTGCCCGCTTGCTGCCATCCACATAATTTGGCCGTCTCTGGCTGCCTTCCTCTGGCCTTCACACGAGTCTGGCCTGATACTGGTATTTCTTTGGGTTTACCTATTATGCTTCATTTGCTCTGGTTCCTGACTTCAGTCATCATTCACCGTGCCTTATCCCACGCCTGTAGTCCTAGGATTCTCTCTGCCCATAGCTTCCAGCCATCATCAGCCGCCATGGATTCCCTCCGTTCCATCTCTCCTCTTGCCTTTTCATTGCCCGACTGTGCTTTCGTGGCTTTCCTCGTCTTCAGTCCTTCTGTGCCAGCCATCTTGGATCTTCTCCAATGGGTGCCTACCTCTTCCAAGGAGTCTCCTTTCTCCATGTCATTTGTCGAAGTGCCCTTCACTGGGGTTCCTTCGACTCCATTGCCTCTGCTCCTTGATACCGCGCCTCAACCTGCTCATCTGTGTTCCATCACTCTATCAGTATGCCTTGGCATTATTCGCTGCCCTGTCTGCACTTTTTCCATCTGGCCTGCCTACTCCGTATCGCCCCCTGATGTTCTCATCCCATACTGGCTGGGTCCTTTGCTACCCTATTGAACTCCCTTCCATCCTTTGCCCTTTCAGACCTTACTTTCCAGTTCCTGCCTTAGTAACGTCAATCCCTCATCGTACCTCATTTGTTCCTGTTAACTTTCTCGACCTAGCGCTTATTCTTGTCCTACCCCTCATGGAATCTTTCCCCTCTCGGCTTCCCTCCTCATCTTCCATCATCTGATTGCCTCTCCTCTCTCATTGTCCTGAGCTTGCCCTCTGGTTCCTGACATGCCTTCTTCCACTTGTAGCCCGCTGTCAATGTTTTTTGGGCGTCCCAATCATACCTCCTATGCCTCCTATCAAACGCGGCCATCTTGCCAATTGTATCGAGTTCATAACTCCAGTCATATCGCGCTCCTATATCCAGTCATCGTTCCCTCAGCATTACCTCAAGGTTTCTCTATTTACATCGCTTACTCGAACATTCTTATCATTGAATTCCATACTGCATCATCAATTACAACCTCAGGGTCTAATCATTCAGGGTCTTTTCATTCGCATCACGTAATCAAGCATGCCTCTTCAACCTCAATGTCTGCTCACTTGCATCACTCAATCGAGCGCATCGCTACATCAAGCCAGTCTGCATTATGATTGGTCTCCTCATCAGCACTTCTGGATTCACCTCGTGAGCACATCTGGATACCCCTTGTTCCTCTGACTCCTACATGGACTTCCCCCCTCCCATCCCTGCTCTTCTTATCTATCTCCCATTAACTCCTCGAGCATGCCCTCCTTGGGTCTCTGCTACCTCCTGATCCTTCTTTAATCTGTCCTTCTTTGGAGTTTTTCCCCTCTCCCATCATCCTACCTCTACATGGGTCTTCTCCGTCGCATCGAATGCTCAATCCGTGTCCTTCCCTTCGCCTCCTCAGCTATGCCTGTGCATTTCTTTTGAGGTTCCCCATCCTACCATGCTTTGGCTGACTCAGCCTGGTCTGCTTACCAGCCTCCGTAGCAGTACACTCTGGCAACTCCATATGACCTCCTCTGACTTGCCCTATTGCAGTTTTCTTTCTACCAGCAGAGTCCTTTGCTAACCCATCGCATCCTTATCGTCCTTCAGCCTTTCATACTTAGCTTTCCCGCTCCAGCCTCCATGGCTTCAATTCATCTTCGTATCTCATCCATTCCTATTTTACTTTCCTCAGCATAGAGAGTTCCAGGCATGCCTTTTCTAGTGCCAGTCATCAGGGATTCACTCCACTCATGGCCTCATTCCTCATCCATCACTGTTACCTCAATTTGACTCTAACTCCACTCAACAGCCATACCTTCCTGCCCGTCGCCCCTTGTTAAGGGCTGGCTGAAGACTCTCCACCATCATTCAAGTTCCTTTCACATTCCTTTCCGAATCTACCTCCTTTTGAGAAGCCTACTTATTCACATCGCTCTAGTCATTCCGAATCTACCTCCTTTCAAGGAGTCTACTTAGTCACATTGCTCTATCAAGCATATCACCCATCTAGTTCGCATACTCTCTGGTTCCAGATATGCCTTCTTGGCCTCAGAGTATGTCTCCTTTTGAGGAACCTCATTATTGCATTACTCTATTGAATCCTATGATATTCATTGCCCACAACATTAGAGTCTAATGGTTCACATCGCATGTTCATACCTTATCAGTCTCTGTGTCTACATCCTCACCTTGCTCAATCAGGTGTACCTCTCATTCGATCTTATGCTACCTCATCGTCCAGCCACCCTCTTGTGGCAATCATCATCATCCGTATTCATCCTTGCCTCCATTCCTTCGATATGTGCACAGCCTCATGTTCCATATTTAATTGTGCTTTCTTTCAGGGAGTTTCCCTATTTCATCATCATCCTCCCTACTTATGTCTACTTCATTACTCTTCACTACTTAGATCCCTCATCTATGAACCATTCTCTTTACCGACTTGCGTCCTCAAATCAAACGTCATCAGCCTGGAGGGAAGGCAACCTAGGCCTTGGATCCCTAGAGGTTTCATCTTCAAAGGGGGTTTTTCCTCTCCTCCGTGCCAATGGTCATAATATTAGTTAGAGTTAGTGCTTTCTTCACGTTAATAAGTTAGGTTCCGCTGCTGGATGGAGGCGGATGGTGGCCCCGGCTTTCCCCTCTCTCCTTAGGAAGTTAGCCTTTCTCTTCACAGAATTCATTCATCATCCTTGCCTCTTCGAAGCTTGACATCTTGTGTATTCTTTTAGGGCTTCTTCCTAACCTACCTTCAGCCAATGCATTCATTCCTGGCACCTGTAGGACGGGAACCCTCCTCTAGGGTTCCCTGCATCTTAACCCTACAGGGTGGTATATCCCACGGACAGAGAGGCGGAAAGCCACAAAGCAAATCAAGTTACACAAGCATCATCTCATCCAGTTGTGTAAGCACATCGAACAAATTTCAGCCTCTACAAGCTGGAGACAAGGAGACTAAGGGGCAACATAATATTAGTTTTTAAAGCAATTACTAACAGTGATTTGAGATCAAGTCTAAATATTGAATTTTCAGACAGTAAAAAAAAGTAACAAGAAGTCATAAATTACAGTTAAAGGGTAGGCAATTTAAAACTGCAAGGAGGAGAGCATGATTCTCACAGAGAGTGGTAGGAATATGGAATGACTTACCCACAGAAGTGGTGGCATGTAAAACTGTCAATAGTTTTAAGTCAGAACTAGACAAATATCTACTAAAAATGGGCATCGGTGGATACTCTCGTCAACAGATGGCAGACAAGCTAGATGTTTTGTTTTTTGCCTCCTCTTGTCTGATCTTTCCTGTGTTCCTATGATGGGTCGGAAGGCCATTTCCATTTTTGCTCCCAGCTTCTAGAACAGCTTCCCTTGTACACTGTGTTACACTTCTTTTAACTCCAATTTAAGGCTCAGCTCAGAAGAGACTGGAAACCCAGTTCTCAGTTACAAAGGACAGTTGCAGACTCATTATGACATCAAGTTTACCGCAGTGCCTGGCATGCAACCCTCTCGATTCATACTTAAAGGGGGGGTGGTCACAGACTCCTTCCACACCAGCATGCAACAGAGTGCACTGGTGCATTTTTATTTTATTTTTTATTTAAACATTTGGTAACCGGGAAAGGCACACTGAGCCGAGGTTCGATTCAGGTGCGACCGGGGAGGAGTACAGACATAAGCGCAACATAATTAGTTACAATTCAGTGTGATTCAGTAAACAACAGAAGTAAACAGCAGTTTCACTTTTGAGACATCTGTATAGAGAAGTACATGAGTAAGTGCTCCTCATAATGAGCTTGATTAATAAGTGCTTGGGAGGGCTGTGCAAAGGGCACGGTCACTCGACACAAATCGCTCATACGCTGATGATGGCCCTTGCCTGCTGAGCTGATACAGGCTGGCAGAAGGACCGTCACCACAGTGCGGCAGGTAATTAAGAGGTAGTGGGTAATGTAGAATGGCAACAGACCTGAGCATTGGATGGTGCTTTTGGGTGAACAGGGCTGGGGAGGGGTTTCAGTGGAATACCAGGGACACATATTGGGCTGTGCGGGGGTGTCACTGGACCAGCAGCGAGATAGAGGGAGTGGAAGAAGTGGAAGCTGATGATGCACACAAGTGGGCTGAAGGAACTGTTTAATGGGGCATCTTTTGTAAAGGTAACACACGCGTGTGCGTGGCACTGCAGCGTGCTCATTTGTATCTGGGCATTTTAATATAAATATTAGTATCTTTGCCGGCCCCCCTTGCTGGTGGTAGATACTTGCTTCTCAGTGTAACAGGTTTTTAGACTGGCATGACAGTCTTGAGACAAAGATGAAGTAGCATGCAGCAGACACTGCTTCCTGATGTTATGGGATGCTGCCGGGACATCAGGGTTAACGCCAGGTCACAAAACATAAGCTCTAACATGGTGAACATAAAATGAAATGCAGCCCCATAGAAACGGAGTTGGAAACAAAATTGAGCTGCAGGGATCAACACTGAGTGTTGGAAAGCAACACATAAGGAAGTGCATAGAATATCTGCTGTGTGATCAAAGCCCCTTTCTGCACTGTAACGCTGCAGCAGCTTGTGGGACAGGTCAGGAGTCTCGGTTCAAGAACATTTGTTAATGTCCATGTTAACCTCATTGCCAAGTCTGTACTGTCTGCAGCACTTCACATATTATGGCTTCATATGCAGTAAAGGGGACTGCACTAACTGGAGTATGGGATTTCTTTCCCATGATAGAGATTGCGTTAACTGGAGTGTGGGATTTTATTTATTTATTTATTGAAACGTTTCACCAGGAGGGCACACTGAACAACAAATTGCTCGTTTCACGGTGCGACCTGGGGGAAGGGGGGTACATAGGGTTGTGACGGATGATCAGTTACAATAGTATGTGGGTAGTACAAACAATACAACATTGTAAGATTGTGGAACAGTTGGAACACAAGGTATTGTACAATAAACAGTAGTGAAACATTGGGTAAACTACAATACATGTCCAAAATAATACAAAAGAACATATAAATGTAAAAAACAGTAATAATGCGATAGAATCATTTATAGTGCATGAGTGTACCCGGAGCAGGCTTGAGGTAATTCGCAAGTGCTGTTGGAGTTAAAAGGATGGGGTTAGGTTGTGCACACTGGTGACCCAGAAGGGCAGGTGGAGAAGAGTGGGGGAGAGGCAAGAACTGAATATGAGGAGAGAGGGTAGCCATTTCCTGATTTCTCCCTTTAGGATGTTGAGAACCCTGCTGGGGGGGGGGTCATGGTAGGAAGGCAGAAACTGGGGTTAGGTATTAAGGAGGGTTAAAGGAAGAACAGCTGAGGGAAAGGTAATTTTGTAGGACAGAAGTAAGGGAGTAGTTGGAGGAGGAGTGTCATATTTCAGGAGGGAGGGAATTCCAGATTTTAGGAAACAATGGTCGAAACCAGTCTGACTGATGAGGGTGGAGCAGCGAGGGACCGTCAAGGTGCGGGCATCATTTGATCTGAGAGAGAGTGGTTGAGTGAGAGAGGATTTCATTCCAATGATGGGGATTGCGCTAACTGGAGTGTGGGATTTCTTTACCATGACAGGGATTGCGTAAATGAGTGTGGTGTTGCTTTCCTGTGATGGTGATTGCTCTAACTGGAGTGTGGGGTTTCTTTCAGGTGACAGTGACTGCTCTAACTGGAGTGTGGGGTTTCTTTCAGATGACAGTGACTGCTCTAACTGGAGTGTGGGGTTTCCTTCCTGTGACGGTCGCTGCTGCAGCTGCCCTCTCCCCACTTCGACTCCAGTGGATGTCTTAACATAGACTGCTGCATTAACTCACAGGATGTGGTGGGGAGGTTAATACGAAGCTTGCTGGCCCAGCACTGCTTTAACAGAACAGAATCTGGTTTTATATAGCGCCTTTCATGCACACTGTGTCGCAAAGCACTTTACAAGCAGTGAGGCTGGCAGTAGTAGGGCGGGGACTGTACGGATACTGTACCTGTAGCAGTCATTACATGTGCTGATACTATGCACCACCATGTAAATAAGGTACAGGAGGAAAGTGTTTCTCAGAAGAAAACGCTCAAGAACAAGAGGACATGCTATGAAGCTGGGGGTGGGTTAGATTCAGGGGAGATTTGAGGAAGTACTTCTTTACAGAAAAAGTGATGGATTTCTGGAACAATCTTCCAACAGAGGTGGTGGAGCGAAGACAGTTGATGAGGGGGTTTCAAGAATGTATGGGATAGGCACAAGGGAATCATAGTGGAAATGAAGGGGGGGGGGTAGAGAAAGAACTGTAGACCAAGCAGGGTCTGCGTTTAATAATGTAGACAGGGGAAAAATGGTCAGACTGGGTGGGCCGAGTGGTCCTTATTTGCTGTCAAATTCTATGCTTCTGTTTCATGCACACAGCCATATTGTTGTTTTTTTTTAATTAACTGTTTGTAACTCCCAGCTCCGGAATGGGCCCCCTTCAGCAGGCACCCCACCATCTCCAGGTCTTACCTTGCCCCCGGCTGCTGCATGACATGCCCACCATGGTGAGGCCGTTGGGGTTGCCCATGTCCTGGTGAAGACTGAATCCACCAATGGGAGAAAAGCCTAGTCGGCTGGTGGGGGGAGGGGGGGACATGGGGTGCCGGTATTATCCTGCTCTATCTTGGTTCTCTTTTGACTCCCTCCTCTTGGAGTTGACAGTACTAACTTGCACAAACAAGTACGCAAAAGGCATAGTAATACATACATAAATAAAATAAATACATAAATGTACATGTGCAACCCTCCCCAACTGCTGGCCACTATCATGCCTCCCATGCAACTGCAGGAGGAACCCACTGCCCCCGCCAGGTCGAGTGTCTACTGGAATGTGCAAACCCTCCTTGTCCCCCGCCAGCTCTCCAGTGACCCATGCTCGTTTCCAAACCCGGGTTGCTGGTGTTGTACACAGTAGCCCTTCCTCTGTGCCAACAGGTCGACCTACACCCAGCTATACTATATTAGAATAGAAGTTATTGAGAGGGGAACTGTTGGCCCGTACCCTGGCGATAGCTCCCCAAAACCTTCAGAAAGAACTCAGTATCTGTAATTGCCAGCTGGGCAGCGACCAGAGACAGTCAGAAGGGAACTCAATTGAAGAACTGCAAGAGAGGAACTGCTGGCTGGGATACTGAGGATAACACCCCAATTCTTTGAAAAAGTAGCCACGGACAGTTAACTTTCAGCTGGACAGCAATCACAGCCAGTCGTAAGGGATCTCAGTTTAAAGTCTTAGACAAAGAATGACACCTCAACAGTGCAGCCCTCCCCTCAGTGCTGCAGTACAGATTACTGGGTATGAGCCAAAGTTTCTGGTGTTGGACTAGAACCCACAATCTGCTGATTCTCTAGTCCATAAGGTGAACAGGCAAACAATTAAGCCAATGCCACTGCTGTATCGAATATCTAATAGACTCTATTGAGGAGGCTTACAGGGGATATGTCTGTCTGCCCTCTGCTTCGGATCTGACTGGAAATCCATATCGGACTCAGGTTTCTGGAGAACAAAATCAACACTGCTGGCTGTGCACAAGGCAAGGTGTATGGGCAACTCCAAGTCAATGCCCTTTGTCGTGGTAATGGGGGGGGGGGTTGTTGGACCAATTACATAAACATAACTCAGAGATGTCAAGGCAACCACACGAAGGAGACTTTTGATGATCAAGGGTTCTTATTTGCAGTGAAGCTCGCTGGGGAGAGATGATGTTTTGAACCAGTGAGGCAGATTCAAGCAGGACTTCCCCAGAGGGCCAAAAGCAAACGTGTCACACACCTAATGAGTGAGATCTGACAGGCCAGCTCTCAAGATGAACCGTGTCACATGAAATAATCAGACATACAGCCAACACATTTTTAAACCCTTTTAAAAAAAAAAACATAACATGATGCACTAAATATTTCTAGTTAAAATTTTGGGAAACCAAACTGTTACAGCTTGGCACACTATACTGCAATGCTACCCTCATATATTTGATTATTTCGCTCTGCAAGCAGTGATTACACCATTGATGGTCAGTGTGTAGTCTCTGTCCTGTGGTGCTGGTAGACAGCATCCATTTCCTGCGCACTCCCCTCCCCCCCCCAAAAAAAATAAATTCATCTTGTATTTCTCTGAAGATGGAGAAGGGAATTGTAGTTACAGGCAGTGTTTGTATGCTGAGCGTTTGTAAACAGAAATTGAAAAAAAATCCTTAAAAAAAAAAGCTGAAACATACACACGTGAGAAAGATCTGGCATGATTTAATCAAAGTGATGTGGAAAACAGTCTTGAGGTTCGGAGATGGACACACTGAGATGTCTCTGCTGACCTGAGATGTGTTGACAGATCAGTAGATGTGACAGGCACGCCACCCCACAGAGATGCTCAACACACTTGGCAGGTCAACAAGACAGGAGAAGAGAAAACAAATATGAAATGAACCTGTTTGCCTTTGAAGGCTGAAGAGCCCCCCCTCCCCCAACGTATTTGGTTTTACATAATGTTACAGGGCACGAGAACACAGACGCGTAGGAAATGCTAGTCGAAAAAAGACCAAAGGTCCATCTTTTCGCCTCCTGCCATCATGGCAGCTGCAGCGCTCAATATGACATGAAACGGCTCAAGGCACCATTAAAGAGAAGTGCTACCAGCAACGTGTCCCTGACTGGACCCTCTTTTCCACTCCTCGCGGCACTTCCCCCCTCACTGTCCTCCTCGTACCACTTACTGTTCCCTTGACTCCTCTCTTCTGCGCCCCTCCTTCGAAGCCAGACATCGCTCTCACTGTGCCTCCTTCATTTCCAAATTCTGGCCTGGCTCCCTTCCACCTTACCTTAGTTCCCTCCTCTCGTGTCCTTCTGCCCCTATGTACTCTCTTCCTAATACTAAACATTACTCTTGCTCTTCCTCCCATAAAATCCTTGCCAGGTCAAGCTGCTTTTTCGTTCAGATTCTCTAAGGTCAGGTCTCCTCTCTCCCTCTGCTATTCAATCCGCCTTCCTTCCCTATTCTCTCAAAACCCTCCATTGTGACTTCTCAATTCACTCCCCCAAATGCCCCTGACCCCTCCTAGCCCTTCTACTGCTCAAAGTGCAGCTCTTGTTGCCTGCTGCCTCCGTGATCCTCCTCTTCCCAATGTCTGCATCTTAACAGATATTTGATATTGTATTTGTGGTGCTAGTGCAGATTCCAGTGGAACTGTTTCATACTTGTGCAAATGTGCTAATATCTAAAGGTTATCTCTTGTACAGTTATTGTTCTATGCATCCATTTATGTTATATGCACTGGATTTTATTTATTGTTTTGCTATGTTACTCCCTTTCCCCTCTCCCATCAGGATACATCTAGAAACGAGTTGCTACCAGCTCAGTATGACTTTCCTGATAAAATGTTTTCAAATAAACAAACTGTGGACAGAAAAAAAACACCAGCAGCAGAAACACCTGGGAACCCAGGACAAGTGATCCAACTTTTTCCCCAGGAATATTAATTTTACTATAGGGTACACATCATGTAATCCTCACCCTCTCTTCCCAAATGAATGAAATACCATACCCAGTGATGGAAGTACACAGGCTTCGGTGCTTTCCAAGTGTATCCAAGCGAGTGATCTGCTCCGACAGGTCTATTAGAAACCAAAAATCCTACACTTCTGTTTTAATTCTAGGAACACTGTAACCCAGTGAAAGGAAAACACACACACACACACACACACACACGCACACAGAGTCAATTTATATTTCCAGTAAACTTTAAGTTCCAACTTTTGTCCATTTTGGGATGAAGAACTCAAGGAGGAGTTACCAGCTGGGGGAAGTGCAGCTAGCCCAGACAGAGGAGGAGAAGGATCTGGGGGTGCTCATTACAGGGTCAATGAACAACTCGGCACAATGTAGGAAGGCAACTGCAAAGGCCAACAAAATGCTGGGTTGTATTGCAAGGGGTATATCCTCGAAGAGGGAGGAGGTGATTCTGCCACTGTATAGGTCATTAGTTAGACCACACCTGGAGTACTGCGTGCAGTACTGGCGCCCATATCTGAAGAGGGACATTAAGTTACTGGAGGGGGTGCAGCACAGGGCGACAAAGATGATCAAGGGGCTGGGGGACTTATCATACGAGAGGAGGCTGAGGGAGTTGAGCATGTACTCACTGGAGGAGAGGAGGGACGGGGGGACATGATTGAAACCTTTAAGTACATGAAAGGAATAAACAAGACAGGTACAGAGGGGCTGTTCAAAGTAAGGTGGGGAGAGACACCAGGGACCATGATACGAGACTGGAGGGAGGAAGGTTCAGGAGGGAGGTGAGGAGACACTTTTTTACAGAGAGGGTGGTGGCTGGGTGGAATGCGTTACCTGCAGAAGTAGTATCTAGTAGAACAGTGGACTGCTTCAAAAGGGGATGGGACAGGACAAGGGGGAGGGTCAATGAAGGGGAAGGGTGGAAGGGAGGGGCAGCTGCAGAATAAGGGGTGCTAGCTGCACATTCGAGCAGACTTGATAGACCTCTAGGCTTTTATCTGCTGGCAATTTCGTATGTTCGTAGTTATTTCAAACATTAATTAGTGTATGAACTCTAAAGAACACACGATAATTTGCCCCGGAAGTGACTATAAAAAGCTGTACTCTTGGGGTCGCGCCATGGCACGATGCACCGCCATGCTGGCAATCTGGCTTTGGGAGAGAACTAGGGAGCCAGCCGGGTGGCCTAGGGTAAGCCAAGTGGCAGTGCTATCAACTGAGGAGGGTAGGCGCCAGGTTTCGGCATCGCATCCCCTGTGGAGGGCTTGTAGTGGTGTAGCTATGAACATAACATTTGTAAGCCAGAACCGTTTGGTGCCTCTTTGTACCCCAGTTGTAGACATGCCTGTGTTTGTTACTTAGACTCCACTGTACACCCATATTGTACTTCAAGACCTGCATAACATCCAAATAAAAAAACAGAGAAAATATTCATATAATAACACTAGTAGGGAGGGATAGCAGACAGTAAAGACCGTTTACTGCACATATTGCACTGCAGCAAACCAAGCACTTGGGTTGCTGCGGCTAGCAAAGCATCCTGTGAACACGTACTCGACCACGGTAAGTCCTTCACTTCTCATCCTGAGCCACAGTGAAGTAGGGGATATGTTCCAGACTGAGCGGTGTATGCAGCCATGTGGACAGACTGCAATGCGTGCTCCAACGCGTGAGAAGCAGTCAGTTGTCCTGTTTTGTGTGGCTGCACGTTACATGAAGTGGGACCCTACCATCCGGCCCCTTGAACTCATGGCCCCTCTTGGCGCAGCTTGCATCGGCACTGAGAGGGGCCACATAGATGCAATTCACAGTCAGGGAAAGAGATCAAAGCAGGACCGAAGCAGACTTTCGGTAATTTGTATCAGCCATGTTAACGCAGCTTAAGTGTAACCAAAATGAATGGTCTGGGCTCAGAGTACCGCCCCTTCTACAATCAGTTTGTAAACCGTGGCTTACTTGGTGTATGCGTTCCTACACCCATTAGGGGCCAGGGAATTTTCTCCACCAAGGGGAACGTCTTTGTGCATACAGGCCGACTGTCAGCACTACCAGATGCCATGCAGAAGAGGGAGAGAGGGGAAAACGAGGGATCAAAACTATGGTATCACTGGGGTGATGGCTGTTGGAGCTCTCGGGCCCTGCACTGTGGATCCTAACTGGAGAAACTGTTGGGGCCCCGAAAGGACAGGGCTGGGAGGTCCATTACGATGGTAAGCCCCCAGGCCCAAAGACTGGGCGAAGAGCAGAGAAAAAGCTGTATTCTCCAGTTAGTAACAAGCTATATGATTAGTCTACAGCCTGAAGTTCGCTCGATTTAGATGGGAAGTGCAGACAGTATACTCCTGGGTCAGATACCTGATGGCAGATGAGGAAGTTGCAATCCTTGTACATGTAAAGGATTTCTTTGTATTTTGCCTGCTCTGTACTCCTCTTTCTAAATGGAATCCAAGTCCAATGAGTGAGCTTAGTGCCATATGAGACAAACTGGAGAGTAAGACCCCTTCAAGTTACCTTAAGGCACTTATTTTTATGTTTTTCTTTGAGACTCTTCCACCAGAGCCGCAACTCTGAAAAACGTCGTCTTTAAAAAGCAAAGATGGGCATCACGCCAGATCTACACTTTTGCATCTCATCCACTCACAGCAAAATTAATCTATAAAACGTTAAAAAAAACAAGTTGCCAATAGGAATACCTGCCCTTCCAGTCATTTGGTCTCATTGCCTAGTTTGGAAACTCTGCAATTAGGTCCCTTTGTAGTTCTTAATTTACAGATTCATACCTAATCCCCTCTCCACTTAAGAAGCTTGCACTGTAATCACTATATATTCAAGTCAAGAGGAAGACTAATCAGGCGTCTATGTTGAGAAATCTCCGGGCCTCGCATGTTTTCAATGCCTTCCAGTTAGAGTAAACACTTAACACACACTGACACACCACCACCACAGCGGGTTATGAAGAAAGCCCCCCTCTTCCAGTTCAGCAGTAGTTAAGCGGAGAATTTGATAATTAAGAAACAGAGTGGTCTAATGGTTAGGGCACCAGCTTTGGACCCCCCCCCACCCTCATTGTAGACATGCCTGTATTTGTTACCTGTATTTGGGAGACTGTAGATTCAAACCCCACTGGAGATAAATACTCACTGTGTGACCTTGGCCAAGTCACTTAACCTCCCAGTACTCCAGTTCGTCCAGCTGTGGAAATGGGAAGAAGCAGGACTCCACTGAAAACAAGATGCTGCCTCTCAGTTCAGCTATCCTACTTAATAAATTGTAAAAAAAAAAAAAAACATCCGAGTACCAGAATTTTTCAGTGGGGGTAGCGATTTGGTCAACCGGTGGTATCTTCCTTACAGAAATATAAAATGGACTTCTTTTCTGTTATTATTATTGTTTTTCTCAGTTCTCTCCTCCCCTTCCCTTGACTGGGGTTACCACAGCTGCATCCTTTGTCTGGCCTGGGGGGAAAGGCCACAAGCTACTGTCTTTGCAGTTGATGGCAATACCACTCCTTGGTCGACTGGCATGGGGGAAGTGCCCAACTGTGGGTGTGATGCATGTCCTCTTATTCTGTAGTGCACCTGACACCAAGCTGGAAAAGCGTGGAATTACAGAGCTCAGATGCAAACCCCGTTCTCCCAGCTGGCAGTATGACACACTGTCGTTACACCACTTTATAAAGACTTTTTCCATATTCTAACAAAGAACTTTCGGTTAGCATTAGTAGGGCTCAGTTACACAAAATACACCCCCCCCACCCGAATTTTAATTTTAGGACATTCCAAATTGTATAGCCAAAGGCATTTTCATGAAAACCGGATCTTTTTCCCTTAGACTTCATCCGTCCCTATTGCTTATGCCTTTCCAAAAGTCATAATCCCCTGTGACATCAGAATGTGTTGCCATGGAAATGACTGTGATGTAATAAACAGAGAATATGATCTCAAGAGTATGTATTTATTTATATATTTATTTTGATGACAGAGTAAGAGCACTGGCACTGAAGCACCTTTTTTGGGCACCATCAGGGAACAGAAGCGTGCACAAGACAGCAGAACAGGTACAAGCGCATAAGTATCATAATACAAAATGAAGTGACATGGTGCAAAAGTAAGGCGTTCAGACGTCACATTAAGCTGCAGTGTTTTGTAACTCAAACAAAGTAGGCACAGACACATTAGACTCTTGGAGATAAACGTTCAGCTTGGCAAGGAACATGTTAGGGGAAGGGACAGGTCTGACAGCAAAGGGACGGTGTTCCAGAATGACGCTGTTCTGTATCTGAAATAGTTCTGGTCCATGCCTACGCAGATGAATGGAACTTTCAATAGACTGTTTGCAGAGGAACGAGGAAGGGGGTTGTCCGCATACATGAACGGCATGGACAGGCATTGCGGAGCACTTCCATGTAGAATGCCATGCATGAAATTCACTAAGGTTAGCTGGGTTCTGGTTTCGAGCTGCAACCGACTAAGTCATTCACAGCAGGTGCAGTGATGGGCCCATGGGCCCTACAAGGATGCAGATTTGGCAACCTCGTGGGCTAAGACTCTTTTCTTTGCCTGGATTGTGTGGGGAGCAGCACCCATACCGATGGAGCCATCCTCACTCAGGGGGAGTTATTCAGCTTTAGGCGATTCTGACTTGGTGTCGGGTGCCAGGTACTTTGTAATATGATACAGTAGACCCAGTTTTTGATGAACAGTTCTTACAGAGATGAACATCAAATGTGAGGTGGAGAGTGATGGTGACACCAAGGTATCTGAACGCAGATGGCCCCCCGGTGCAGCGGCTGGATTTCCGCTTGCGAAGCCAATGGCCTGAGTTCGGGAATGGACTTGGGAGTTGGAAGGCCGGCCAGGGATTGACTGTCCTAGGGATGACTTTCCTTCTCCAGAGGGAGGGAGGGCTGTGTACCCGGTGCAAGACTGACCTCGGGCAGAGGCCGGGGGGCCAGCAGCGACCGGTGCCAGAGATGTTGTGGGACATGCCAGACATCGGCACATGACCATTGCACTACGTCATTGCATGCCATGCCCCCCTGGGGTCTCTCACTAGAAAAAAATCCTTGCAGTTGCCCTTCCTGATGCTCCGCCAGCCCCATTTGCCACCACCGTATCTCCCAGTGACCTAATACTGGCATCTCTGACATGGGAGCCAGGCCCCCATGCCTCGCCCTGGAGACAACGCTGATGGGTGCTCCCTACCAGCATCCTGGTACCGGCATTGTGGGGGTCTTGTGCTTGCCTGAGCAGCCCCACCCTGGGGGGCAAGCCAGGGGGTATCTCCGTTGTCCCTAGGGGATCCTGGTGGTAAGAGGGGAGCAAGCGCGACGAAAAAGCATACTAAATTAAAAAAATAAATAAATCTGAATGCATTAACTAGTTCAGGTTTCACTCAATCTAAAGTTGAGATAGTGAAGTTTTGGGAAAATCTTCTAACCTCTGATCATAAGCCGAGTAACATCACTTTTGTTTTAGGAATGTTAAGGAACAATTTCTCATTTGTGAATCACTGTTGAAGAGAATGGAAGTTGTACCCAAGGACTTCGCTGATAGTGATAATGTCTTTCCCATGCAGGAAAATGACTGCATCATCTGCATACAGAAGGGTTTTGGCAGTATTACAAATCTTGAGTAGGTCATTGATGAAAACAGTAAACAGGAGAGGGCCTATTAAAGATCCCTGGGAGACCCCACAGGAGATCGTGTCCATCCAGGACAAGACTTTACCAGTTTTGACAAACTATGACCTGTCTTGCAAATAGTTGGAGAACCACAGAATAACTGGGCCGCCCAGACCCAGCCCAGTCAGCTTCTGTACGAGCAAATCATGGTCCACCAAATCGAAGGCCTTAGGTCCACGAACATGGCACCAGCCAGCAGACCATTATTTTTTATTAGTGTATCCTCAAAAAAGGTGCTCTCAGGCAATTCCAGAACTACCTTCTTGCTTGCAACTGGTCCCCTATTGACTCTGCCATCTGCGTTGACACTGCCCTTGCTTACTTCATCTCCACCTTCAACTCGGCCTGTGATATTTTCATCCCTTTCTCTAAGCGTCTTGTCAAAGGCACTGGCAACCCTTGGATCACCTTTGCTCTACTAAATGTCATGGCCACTCGCGATAACCTCTGGCACAAGGCCCTGGCATCTGGCCTCCCTGGGGACAGGCAACGGTACAGGTCCGCCAGAAATGCCTGTACCAGAAAAATTTGCCTGACTAAGGCTGCCTACTTTAAATGTAGCCTTTCTACTAGCCGGCCTGGTGGTGCTGAGGGTTGAGGCGCTGGATGCCACACCTCATGCCATGCCGGCGACCTGTGTTCGGGAACGAGCATGCGTCGGCAGGGGAGGAGAAGGATCGCGCATCCTAGGGACTGCTCTCCTTCTCCAGCAAGGGGGGGTGCCAGTGGTTGGCGAACACCTGACCCCCTGGACCCTAGCGAAGGCTGGGGGCAGCACGCTGATGCTGCTGATGTGGGCAGAGATGGGGCAGACACCTGGCAGAACACACACGGGAGTGTGCATGCTGCTACAGCTGGCATCAATTGCATGCTCTGTCTCTGAGGGGAGTAAAACTGGAGGAGTAAAAAGGTTGCTCTGGCGGATGATGGAGGGTGCCTCGCAGGTCCCGCCCCCGAATAGCCACGGTGCTGGCCACACTGGATCTGGTCTTCGGCGGTAGTTGGGGAGCCCCACTGGCCCTGCCGGGGGGGTCCTGGTCAGCGCTGGCTGGTGGCTATCGGGAGATGGGACTGGAGGCTCCCTCCAGAGATAGGGCCGGAGCAACAGGAGTATAAAATGAAAGCAAAAAAATCTAGCCTCTTCATCTTAGGGTGATGGGAAGAAATTCTGGAATAACCTAAAGGACCTTACTGGAAAACCAAACACCTTCCTCCCCACCATGTTAAATATTAATGGGGTCACTACCCAGGACCCTCAGCTTATTGCTGATACCTTTAACACCGCATTTACTGATCTTAGTGGGGTACTCCCCCCCAGACTTCTTCAACAATAACCCCGGCAACCCCCTAAATTCTGTCTCCTCACACACACACACACACACACACACACACACACACACACCCTTTCCGCTTCAGGACAATCACACTAAGGGAATCAAAATCCTACCTTGCCTGTACATTGGGGAAATCCAGATTTAGTGGAGACTCATTGGCCCTGAAGCTACTCTGTCTGGCCCTTGACATTGTTGTACCCCCTTCACTAAAATCTTAAATCTTTCCCTCTGTTTTGTACACTTTCCATCACCATGGAAGGCTGCGGTGGTAACTACCGTGCACAAGAGTGGCGACAGAACCTTTTACAGTAACTACCAACCCATCTCAATCCTTCCCCCTCCCGATCTCCAAAGCCCTTGAACGGATAGTATCAGATCAATTATCCAACCACCTCTCCAAGTACAATCTATTATGCAAACAGCAGCATGGTTTTAGAAGGGGATGACGTACTACCACTGCCCTCCTAGAGTCTACAGACTTTATTCACAAAGCTCTGGACCGTGGTCATTTAGTAGGGTCTGGGTACAAAAACCTTACAAAAGCATCTGACACGGTCAATCATGCTCTCCTTATTACACCACTCTCTGTGCTGGGCCTCTCCCAAGAGGCAACCAACTGGTTCTCCAATTATCTTAGTGGGAGATCTCAGAGAGCGAAAATCCTAGATACCCTCTCCTCCAGCCAACCTGTTCACTCTGGGGTCTTGCAAGGCTCCATACCTGGACCGCTACTGTTCAGTCTATTTCTTAAAACACTTCCCCTTGCTTGCTCTGGAAACATGCTTCTTTATGCGGACGATGCCGTTATCTTCTCTAGTCATTCTGAACCCCTTCGTTTGGAATCTAATCTGCAAAAGTACTTTGCTGAAATTGAAATGTGGTTCTGCCTCCACAAACTCATCATTAATTACAAAAAGACCAAAGTGATGCAGACTGCCAACCCCCAGAATAAATACAGTGGTCTGCCCCCAAGTATTCTCAATAGCCACCACCAGCCTCTTGAGCAAGTTAGTAGCTTTAAATACCTCGGTATCACCCTGGACTCCTCCCTCTCCTACCTCAAGCATATCAAACTGGTCTGTACATAGGGCCAGCCCGGTGGCGCTGAGGGTTGAGGTGCTGGATGTCACACCTCACGCCACGCCAACAACCCGAGTTTGGGAGTGAGCTCAGGAGCCGGGGGTCGGCAGGGGAGGGACTGGATTGAGTGCCTGCTGGGCTGCTCTCCTGTCCTGGGGGTGGGCACTGGAGAGCTCGGTGCTCGGGCGGTCCCTGGTGGAGATCGGGGGCGCCGCAGTAGCATGGGTTTCACGTAATGGCGTGCCCGACGTTAGGCAGGGTTGCCGTGCGCCTTACAGCGTCTGCGGGTGCACATGCAGGGGGAACTGGGTGGAACAGAACACAGGAAAAACACCAGCGCCGAGGATCAGGTGACGGCACCTTTCCCCCATGCCCAACGCCAAGTTTCCTCAACTGGCCTTCGAATTCCTCTACCCAGCCCCTCATCTGATGCCAGAGTCTGACTTGTAAGAACGCCCCAAAGTAGGTGAGGGGGGGGCGACCCTTCCCGGATAGGGTTAACTAGGGGGCACTGGCATCAGAGAGGAGGGGAGAGAGGAGGCACAGTTCGGGGACTCATAGCAGGATAACGGATAAGTTGCCTGAGAGAGGACCTCGGGGCCGCGACCGGAGGGAAAAAGAATTGAAAAAAAAAAATCTGGTCTGTAAAGCACTGAATACCAGAATTGGCTTACTTTACAGGCACAGGTCTTGACTGACACCTGATGCTCTCCGGCTGGCTGTTACAAGCTTGGTCCTTTCCATTGTGGACTATGATATAGTTATTTATAGCTCTGCAACCGAAACCACACTAAACAGGATCAAGATCGCACTTAATAAAGCTTGTTGTCTTGTGGTTGGTCGGCATAGGCTCACCCACACCTGTGATCTATACAACCAAGCAACCTAAGTCTTAGGGGGAGAGTGCAGTACCACATCTGTCTGCTAGCTCAGAAATTAATCCTTGGCCACTCTCTGGTGTTCGCCCAGCAGCTTCTTACTGTCGCCCCTGCTCCCCCGATACACAAAGCTCGTCTAAGGCATCCTTCCTTGTCCCTTTCTACGGGACTGATCAAGGTCAGAGGGCCTTTATGTTTAGGGCCCCTATCTGGCTAAACAGTCTACCTACTGAGGTTCTTTCTGAAATGAAGTTAGGCCCCTTTAAACTTAAACTCCGGCAGCACTTTCTTACATTAAACAGTTGTGACTGTTCCCAGCACTCCCTCCTTTCACCCACTCGACTTCCTTAATTTCCCCTAACGGTACCTCCCTCTGTCCTGCTCATCCTACCCTATTTTCCCTGCTTGCTCCTGCCCACCTTTATTTCACTTATCCCCCATTCTACTCTCTTCCTACCCTCGACCCCCCCCACTCATTTCCTCTCTCTACTCCTTTGTATATTATGGTCCCCCCTTACTTTTTGTTTGCTCCCTATTATTATGTTTGACAATGTCCCTGGACTACAACTCCATTGATGCCTGTGCACTTTGTCCTAGTTCCCGCCTCTTGATTATATTCTTGCCTCCTTGGCTATTTTAGTACTCTCTCTCTTAAAATCATTCCCATTAATATTGGCACTATATTACACTTATTCTATTCATTCCTCTGTTTCTTACTCTTTCCTTACTGGTCATTTATTTCCTCATGCAAACTTTTGTTTACAGCACTTTCATTTGCCTTGTACTGTTCTGCTCGAATGCTATGATGTTATTTTGCACCGTGTTTTTATTTTTGCATTACTGTGTTTTTCTGCCTCCCACTGTAAACCTACTGTATTTACACTGTCTTGTTGTATTGCATTGTTTACTGTGATTTTTTTTTTTTTTTTTTTTGCTCCTCTGCACCCCAGCCAGTCACTCCTTCAGATCCTCTCAAGGTTATTCTCACCCCAAACTACTCCCTCCACCTACCCCCTCCACATCGCAGTCACCTTTCAGGATACCTCGATGTAAACCTTCATTGGGCGGGTCCCCTTCCTATGATGGGAATGTACCTTATTAGACTTTTCCAGTGGTCCTGGGTGCTGCTGGAGAGGCCATTGGTGGTCAACAGCTCCGGTGGTGAGGATCCAGGAGGCCATCATCTGACCAGCCAGGGTGCCATTATCCTCCAGTTTTCTCCCCTGGAGATGTGCCATGCAAGATGTTGAGGCAGATGCCGATGTCTGGCATGCCCCCTTGGCAGTGGAGCCCTGAAGCACTGTTGTTCTCCCGGCCTCTGCCAGGAGTCAGCAGGCGCTGGGCTTTGACCCCACCCTCCCCCAGAGAGAAGGCGAGCAGTCAACGAACGCTCAAGCCTTCTCTTTCTAGTCGGCCTTCCAATGCTAGAGTCCATTTCCGAACCTGGGTTGTTGGCACCGCAGCGGTGAATCTTTCCGATGCGCCGGCTGGCTGGCCACTACTGTAAATTTTTTGATGTGGAGCCTTTGTAAACAAGTCCCTGACTCAAAGGTTTGTCATTCTGAGATTTTAATAAATAAATAAAATATATAGCATGGTGTACTGCGTCCGTGAAGCTGACCAATGCTGTGCATGTTCCATGAACATTCCTGAAGCCGTGTTGCTCCTCACAGAGTAGCCTGTGCTGGTCTAAGTAGGAAGCAAACTGATTTATGTATTATCCTCTCCTGCACCTTAGCCACAGCATAGAAATAGGCCAGTAGTTTTCCAGAACAGTTTGCTTGCCATTTATTGGACACTGGTACTACAGAGGCCGATTTACAAATGTTAGGAATTTTGGGGGGTCACTAACATTGTCTGTCTGCTGCACTTTAAAGTCTGCACTTTTGGCCATACTGAGCTCGAGTTTGCACTTGTTCCATACATATCTGTATGCAACCCAATATGAGTGCAAGTTTGCTTTCTTGATGGTACCTCAAGTAATGTCTTTGTCTTTCATTAACTTGAAATGGCTTTTAACGTGGAAGTAGCAGTTGTCATAAAAAATTACTTCCGTAATCAATAACAGAATAAATTTAAATTCTATTTCTTTTTTTCCTGAAGGTTATGCGATTTCAGCCCTATGTACGTCAGCTGTATTTTTTTTATTTTTATTTTTTTTGTGGGAACCTGGAAAATCACTTTAATGCAGCACTACAATAAAACTGAACAAAACATTTGACCCTGCCTTTTTCACTATAAAAGATTCCGGGCATCTCCCCATTTTATTTGGTGGTAAAAATTTTTAGTATCACCAAAATTTGAGTATTTCATCAATGTTTGAATTTAGTTTTTTTCAAGAGAAAAAGATGCCCACTAAGAAAACAGCAACAGCATTGTACATCAGTCAAAGGTTAGGACTGAGAAAAAAAACAAACCTCATGTTACATAGCAAGGGAGGTACCAAGAAAAGTAGACTTGACAGATATTCTAATATTTTTATTAACTAACGCTGAAACTAGCTTTCTGGAAAAAACATTTTGGGCTGCACTACTGCTTTAAAGCTTACATAAGGCTAAAATAGGTGCTGTTGGCTGGCCAAAGGAGAGAGGGGAGCAGACCAAGCGATCCACATACCAAGGCAAGGAAGCCTTCCCTAGTGCTGACAACAACGTTAAGCCTCTCCACCACAAACTGATGGCACCTGTGAGACAGTGGACTCCAGCATACTCCTCCCCCACCCCAACGGGAAACTTTCCATTGGATTTAAACGGGAGTAGATCAGTTACGTTTGCCGTTCCCACTTACGTAACGTTATTAATATAGTTTGATGGCTGGTTCCCCTGCTGAGGCTTGCAGCTAACTAATTTTCAGCATTACAAAGCATGGTAAAACAATTATGACAGGTTGATAAATTGTGATACTCGGTAAAGTAAAGAAACAAAATAGTATAGTAATGAAAACAGTACAAAAGGGATGAGGATTTTTAAACAGCCCATATTAGAAAGCATAAAAATACCCTTTCCTCATGAAGCGCAAATTTCTAACAACATTGCTCTGCCTCTCCCTCTTCCTCTCAGTGGTTCATAAACACATCATCACTCTTGCTAAAAATAAAAATGATTTAAAATATTTCTATATGATTAAAGATGGGTTTCAGCCAACAACCAAAAAGCCAGAGCTATGCTCAGCAGAAAGCAATTACAAGTGAGACTGGGGCAACAAGAGGCTGCGTGGGTCACGAGTGTACAGGTCATCCTCCTCGCTGGGCACTGTTTTCCTCCATTTCCTTCCTTCTTAGGACATCAGAGGCAAGGGATCTATACGCTTGTGTGCACGAGACATCATACCAGTGCTTGAACTCAGAATCAGACGATGTTCTCCTTCCCCAGCCGTTCTTGCTGTGCACGTCCATGTGTGGTACCCCAAGAGGCAGTGCAGTGATGGAGACCCACTCCAGAGGAGGACATCATCCTCTGGGACATTTACTCCGTTCCCCACTGGCCCTCCAACACCTTGGGCTAGTTCCGAAAGCCAGGTAACAGGTGCCATAAGCGGTAATGCTGTCAGTGCATCAATGAGTGGGTGGGCCTGCCAAGCCCACTCTTTATTATTAAGGATATTTACATTAAACCAGGAACTTTGGTCCTTAGGGGCCATCTGAGCCAGATGCCTATTTCTTCACTGAAGGCATAATCTTCATTTTGAGACATCACAATCATTTCTGCAGTGACAGACTGTGACATCACAAGCAGGGGATTGTGGCCTCAATCAGGGACTGAACATCGGGCATAGAAGAACTATCCACACCCACAGAGTTTTGGGCATTGCACAGCACTAGTTGCACCATGCAATGCCATACAGAGAGCTTGGGGGAATCAGTGCTACTGCCAGAAATGCCCCCAACCCCATACCAGAGGTCCTGCTTCTGGCTCCAAGTACCTTAATTCTTCCCATCATCCAGAATTTTCTCCTCGTAGTCCATTGTTCACTCCCATACCCATCCCAGTCCTTATACACTCCCTGGCACCCAACAACCCCCTCCCCAGCCAGTTCCCCATGCTGTCAGGTAGTTTACAGTCCCACAATGATCCCCCCACCACCACCACCACTACCGATTCCTCCATGCTCTGTCAGTTTCAACACTCAGCCCCCCTGCCTTTTACAGTTCTAAAGGCAAGGGGTGTCATAAAAAACCTCTGCAGTAGGCTATGGGGTTTGTCATGCATTATTGTTTCTACACTGGCCTTAATTCCCTCACCCTGCTGACAGCCTCAGGGATATACCCTGTAACCAAGGATGTACCCTCTTCAGGCGACATACGCAGTCATTCGGACAGCATTTTTTTTTTTTTACTTTCCCGTTTTCCTCCTTCCTCCTCACTAGATAGGAGAAATGCCTTTGATGGTCTTGCCAGCCGCAGCTCACCACCCCGGGACAGCAGCAAGCTCCCTAGACCAGCCACAGGGGTCCATGCAGCAGAGGAACCCACAGCCAAACCTTTCTGGCTGAGATGTACTACCGAGCAGCAGCTGTCTCGGCCATGGTCTGGTTCCTGACGCAACTTCCTGGTCTCACTTCCAAACCCAGGTTGTCAGCATGGTGGTGCAATGAGCTATTGCTGGGCCCTCGAGGCGGCCACCTATTGTCATACATTTTTTTTTTTTTACTTTCTTTTTATCCCACCCCGGCCTAAAATATCCCTCTTGAGTGTGTGCTTTATCGTCCCCACTCTCCTGCCTTACCTTCCGAGCAGTCCATCCCCCATGGAGCCTTGGATCTACCCCCAGGCGGGGTCGAGGTGGGGCTCATACACCCCATAATTCTTGTTTCGTTGGGATGCCGGTTCAGAGGCAGGCAGGAGGCATTGGGGATTGGGGCAGGTGCTCTGTCTACCGGAGGTGCCGCCGGCCAGTTTCCGCTTTTCTTTGCCTGTGGTGTGTGACCTGACGTAAAGGCACAAAGTGCTGAAGTCCACCACACAGCGCCCTCTACTACTGGCTGGGCTTGCCATACCTTGGGTCTCCACCCGGGGTCAGCCAAGCACCAAGCTTCGGTCTGCTTCCTTCCCAGAGAAGACAAGCAGTCCCTGGGATGCTCGAGCCTTCTTCCCTGGCTGGCCCTCCAGCTTCCCGGGCTTGTTCCCAAACCTGGGTCGCTGGCATCACGAGCGGTAGCGCTACAACTGTGCCGGCAGGCCGGCTGTGTCATGCATTTTTAATTGATGGAAGTGGCACTTGTATGGTGACCCCCACCCATTACTGGCAGGACCATAATGGTGACAGCAACCAGGTAGTAAATGCTTACGACCCCCACTGTATACAGCACAAGGAGGCGCAAGTGTTGCTATGGTCATTGTGCCTACTTAGGAACAGTCCCTTGTGACTGTGAATGAGGTCATCATGATCACTTAGCTACAGCCCCCTGCGACCGTGAACAGAGTCACTGCAATTAATTAACAGTCTCTTGTGACACAATGAGTGGGGTAATTGCAATCATTTAGTAACACTCCCTTGCCACTGTGAAAGGGGTCACAGCGATCACTTGGCAACAACCCCTTGCAACCGGGAAAGGGGTCATTGTGATCATTTAGCAACAGTCTCTTGTGACTGTGAATGGGGGACATTGGGCTCACTTAACAACAACCCATTGCAACAGTGTATGGAGTCATTGTGACCACTTTTATACCAAGTCATCATCTCTTCCCCCCCAGGTCCCTAAATTTTCTGAACAGCCTCCTGTGGGGGGGTGAGTGAAAGGCCTGACTGAAATTCAAGCAAACTATAATGACTACCTGTCCCTTAGTGATTGTCCTGGTCACCCAACCAAATACATTGAAGAGATCTGTCTGCAAGACATACCAGTTATGGAATAACACAACCTCGGGATCCACTCCACCCACCAGAATTCACTACCAAACAGTCCCTCAAGATACTGCTTGCTGTACATCTCTCTCTCTGGGATTGCACCTGACCGTGTACTGCTTACTGTACATCTCTCTGTGATTGCACCTGACCGTATACTGCTTATTGTACATCTCTCTGGCATTACACCTGACCGTGTACTGCTTACTGTACATCTCTCGGTGATAGCACCTGACCGTGTACTGCTTACCGTACATCTATCTGGGATTGCACCTGACCATGTACTGCTTACTGTACATCTCTCTGGGATTGCACCTGACCGTATACTGCTTATTATACATCTCTCTGGGATTGCACCTGACTACGTACTGCTTACTGTACATCTCTCTGGAATTGCACCTGACCATGTACTGCTTACTGTACATCTCTCTGTGATAGCACCTGACCATGTACTGCTTACTGTACATCTATCTGGGATTGCACCTGACCATGTACTGCTTACTGTACATCTCTCTGGGATTGCACCTGACCGTATACTGCTTACTGCACATCTCTCTGGGATTGCACCTGACCACGTACTGTTTACTGTACATCTCTCTGGCATTGCACCTCACCGTGTACTGCTTACTGTACATCTCTCTGGGATTGCACCTGACCATGTACTGCTTACTGCACATCTATCTGGGACTGCACCTGTCTGCGTACTGCTTACTGTACATCTCTCTGGCATTGCACCTGACCGTGTACTGCTTACTGTACATCTCTCTGGGATTGCACCTGACCGCATACTGCTTACTGTACATCTCTCTGGGATTGCACCTGTGTACTGCTTACTGTACATCTCTCTGGCATTGCACCTGACTGCATACTGCTTACTGTACATCTCTCTGGCATTGCACCTGACCGCGTACTGCTTACTGTACATCTCTCTGGAATTGCACCTGACTGCGTACTGTACATCTCTCTGGGATTGCACCTGACTGTGTACTGCTTACTGTACATCTATCTGGGACTGCACCTGTCTGTGTACTGCTTACTGTACATCTCTCTGGAATTATACCTGACCGCATACTGCTTACTGTACATCTCTCTGGGATTGCACCTGACCACGTACTGCTTACTGTACATCTCTCTAGCATTGCACCTGACCGCATACTGCTTACTGTACATCCCTCTGGCATTGCACCTGGCCGCGTATTGCTTACTGTACATCTTTCTGGCATTGCACCTGACCGCGTACTGCTTACTGTACATCTCTCTGGAATTGTACCCGACTGCGTACTGTACATCTTTCTGGGATTGCACCTGACCATGTACTGCTTACTGTACATATATATGGGACTGCACCTGTCTGTGTACTGCTTACTGTACATCTCTCTGAGATTGCACCTGACCACATACTGCTTACTGTACATCTCTCTGGGATTGCACCTGACCATGTACTGCTTACTGTACATCTCTCTGGGATTGCATCTGACCACGTGATACTTACTGTACATCTCTCTGGGACTGCATCTGACTGCATACTGCTTACTGTACATCTCTCTGGGACTGCACCTGACCATGTACTGCATACTGTACATCTCTCTGGGATTGCACCTGTGTACTGCTTACTGTACACCTCTCTGTGATTGCACCTCACGTGTACTGCTTACTGTACATCTCTCCGGGATTGCACCTGTCCATGTACTGCTTCTAGCTGTGACCTGTTACACTAACACAGGTTTCTGAACTACATACTTGTACAGTATATATACTGCAATAAACAAATCAACTGCTTTTTATATCTTTACTGTGTACTTGGGCATGCTGTTGCTTACTTCTCTTCACCCCCTCCCCTGTTGCATCTGTAAATGAGATTTTTCTGTATCTTTGTGTGCTTACCTGTAAAACAATTTCAACAAATACATATAAACATACAGACGGATACATACATGCACACAGATACATCCATCCATAGATATGTAAGTAAATACATACATACATACACACTTAGATGTACATACAAAGAGATAAATATACACACATTATATAACATCAGGATAGATAGATACATGCATACATACACCGATACATACGTAGGAGTAGGAGAGAGGAAGGATATACTGCCCTTGTACAGGCCCCTGGTAAGGCCTTATCTAGAGTATGGGGTTCAGTACTGGTGCCCACAACTCAAACAGGACATTAACCTGCTGGAGAAGATCCAGAGGAGGGCTACAAAGATGATAACCGGTCAGCAGGGTAAGGCATACGAGGAGATGTTGAGGGCACTGAACATGTACTCCTTGGAAGACAGAAGGTGGGGGGGACATGATTGGGACCTTCAAGTACTTGAAAGGGATAAATAAGGTGGATAAGGAGAGTCTCTTTAAACTGAGTGGCAACCATAACACAAGGGGGCACAGTCTTAAGCTGGAGGGGTGAAGTTTAGGAGGGGAGGTCAGGAAGCACTTCTTCATAGAGAGGGTATTGAACACTTGCACTTCTTCATAGAGAGGGTACTGGACACTTGGAGTGCACTGCCGGAAGGGGTGATCTCATTGAAGACAGTGGGCAATTATAAGAGAGGCTGGGCTAGGCATAGGGGGAAGGTAAGGATCATGGGTAGGGAGGATGGGAGATGTGGGGAGGGAGGGTAGGGACAGTAGCTTAGGCTGTGTACCCTGCAGTACGAGCAGACTGGATAGACCAAATGGCCTTCTTTTGCTGACTTCTTCGTATGTTTGTATGTAATACATACATACAATACATTCACAGAGATACCTACATACATCCACAGATTCATGCATACACACATGCACACATGCCTACATACAAACATATATACACTCACAGAAATACATTCATACACATACATGCATACATACTGTATATACACATATACATTCAACGAAGAAAAATTAGCATTTATATAGTGCTTTTCATACACATTGATCCCCAAGTGCTTTACAAGCAATGAGAGACTGAATGTGAAATCACTGTAAACGTGTAGTGGCAGACATTTTGCACAGCAACACCCCACACACAGCCTTGGACACTGCATGAACGGGTTTTAGCTGGGAAGAGGAATGTTGGCCGGGACACCAGGAAAAATATACTCTTGCAAAACGTGCCCTGGGTTCTTTTAGTTCCTCTTAGATACCTACCTGGACAGTACAAGAGATGGGCAGAAGGGACCTCGGTTTAGCGTCTCAGTCTATGGACAGCACACCCCGACAGTACAGCACCCCACTACTACTGCACTTTGGTGGCAGCGTTTATGGCACGAGCCCAAACCTGGTGTGAGACTAGAAACCACAACCTTCTGGCCCAGAGGCAGATGTGCTACCTGCTCAAGCACATTGACACTTGCTTAAACCTACACACACGCTGCTTGCAGTGAAACAACTAACAAGGAGCTTAAGTGTCAACTTTCCTCCTGGAAACAGGGAACACGTATGACCTGACATAGTAACTTGGATTGATTGACAGTTTCAGGTCTGGAGGAAGCCTCTGGCCAGGAGGGTCACTGTGGACTAAAGTCCCAAAGCCCTGCGGGAGTGGGTTTGGTATTGCTATCTTTATTTGCTAAGCGACCCACTGGAATATAGAAAATAGCAATGGCAGGCATTTTATTTAACCAAAGGCCATTTTTTTTTTTTTAGCAAATTCAATTCATCCAATACTTGGGCTCAGAACCTGATGTTGTAGGGGGATAAACTGGGACAGTCTACCTGTGAGGAGACATTTAGCGAGAGACTTACGAAGAAGAGAAAAGGAGAGGTCATTTCTGGTCATTCGGTGTTTGTCTTTCAGTTTGTGCAATACCTTGATCTTTATCACTCTCCCTCTTTCTTTTGATTAAATTTATATTGAAGTGTTCGGAACGTCAGAGTGGAGTGGCGTATCTCATAATATTTCACAGTGCAATACAGAGCTTGATATCTGAATGATGACAGCAAGTGTTACGCTTGAGATAACTGTCACCTGGAAGGATTGTAATAATTCTCAGGCTGACACTATGTTCGTTTTGTCCTTGTTTTTAGGCTTATTCCCCCATTTTCTGTATTATTTGTGTCTTTAACCAGTCCCCTTAAAGTGGCACCATGCCACTGGTGCAAGGCAGGCCACCGTATGTCTTCTACACAGCGCTGTCCCTTCAGAGGTGGCAAACCTGGGAGCCTGAGTGCATGGTTCCTTCTTTCCGAGGACACAGAAACACAGACTTTGATGGCAGAAATGGTCCCAATGGCCCACTGAGTCTGCACATTACCTGACTGTATCCACCCCTAGCCGAACGCTGGGCCAGAGCTGGTCTACCTGTAGCCCTGACTGTATTTTGATACCTGGTTCAGGAAAGCACATGCGCTCCCCAGTGCAGGATCAGGGATGCCACTGAAAGGAGGGTCTCTCTTCGAAAACCACATAGCTGGAACAACAAATCGGCAGCACACCAAGTCTGAAGCAGCACTGTCACCAGTGATATAACAGCAACCCAAGGTTTCCATCTGTAGTAATTTATTGAGAAAAATACAGACTTGGTGACAAACGTTGCAGTGCAGACACAGACCCATCACGAAGTAGGTGCCCCAGTCGGTGCCTCCCCCTTTGCTCAGGTGCAGCTTCATCAGGGGATCCCCCTTTGACAGACATCACTAGGGTTAAATCCACCTTGTTTCTGTTTTTCTCTGCCTCAGACCAACTAGATGGTGCTGCCAGACTCGAGGTGTGCCCATGGTAGCAGCAGAAAAACCTCCTGGGGGAGCAAGCAATCTGGTCCGCCACAGGTGTACTTGCAGCACCATCCTCCCCCCCGCCCCCCGGTCTGGGACGTGATGCCATCAGCAGCATCATCTCCCAACCCAGCATCCACTCGGTGCGCACCGTGTCCACTCACGAACCTGAGGTGCTGGCAGAGCAACTCGTGGGCCAACAGGCAGCTCGGGGCAAGATTTTCAAATGGATGGAACAAATAGTTGTTTTTTTTCTCCACAGTTCTAGTGTGTGTGTGTGTGTGTGTGTGTTGGATGGAATGAACAGTTGTTATTTTTTCCCCACAATGTGTGTGTGTGTGTGTGTGTGTTGGATGGAATGAACATTTATTTTTTCCCACAATTAGTGCGTGTGTGTTGGATGGAACAAACATTTGTTATTTTTTCCCACGTACGTGTGTGTGTGTGTGTGTGTGTGTGTAAGGAGAAGAGTATGTCATGCTATGTTAAATCTTTTCAGGTTTGGAAATTTTAACAAGCATAAAAAAAAGAAATGATTCGGTGTCTAAATCCGAGGGCCCACATGTCTGCAGAGAAGTGATTAATCATTACCTGAGTGTGGCTCATCACCGCCAGAAAGCTGAAATTCAAGTTGGAAGAAGTTCCTAATGATGACAGGGATAGAGTCTGCTGTTTTAGAAGGAAGACCTAGCTGATCTAAATCTGGGTAGTAAAGTCTAGAGGTTAGAGCACAGAGTTGTGAAGCTAAAGAGAGGTTTGAAACCCGCCATCGCCATTTACCGTGGGACCTTCTGCTTAACTCTTTCTTTCTCACTCTCTGTAACTCACTCCATGTTTTCTCAAAACTCCCAGTGCTTAGCTTTCTCTCTCTGTCTCTCTCTCTGTCTCTCTCTCTCTTTTATTCTTTACCTAACTCCAAGCCAAGGGCGTACCTACTGATACTCCAAGTAAGCCACGGTGTATCAAGTTTAGTAGCAGGGGTAGCAAACAGGCTGGCCAGCATTGCTCTGCCCTTTCTAGTCCATCAAGTTTAAATTCCTTTGTTTGGCTTCGCAGGCTTTTTCTTTTCTCTTTCAGTTTTGTTTTGGGGGGGTGGCAGAGTGGACCGTGAACTTTGAAGCTGTAGGTCTCAATTAGGTCTGTATGGTTGCCTGCACAGTGATTTGACTGCGGCATCTGGTAGGGGCTGTGGCAGGTCTGGGGCAGTGAGTTTAAATGCCCCAGCAAAGTTAGAAGCCATACTATTAGTTCAATTGTACTGGGAGTGAGAGAAGCAGTAGAAGAACTGAGGAGCAGCAGATAGAAGAACAGACTCAGAGCCAGCTAAAAGAATGAATACTTCATGTGGAGTGGCAAGTGGAGTGAATCTGCCTACCTGTGGGGGAGAGAGAAGAAATTTCTGCCATGGTCTTGGACTTGTGGTGCAGTCAGTGGCAGCACAGACAGACAGCCGGTCTGGTGTGGGTATCATCTGATTGGAGCCAGGAACCTTGGACTCGAGTCTGGGGGGAGGCATGAACAACAGTGGGGGAGGGGGTAGCAGTATGGCAGGCTGGTGTACAAATCTGAAATGCATGGCTACACCACTGCTCCAAGCTTTTCTTTTTTTCCCCTTTCTTTTCTGAACCTCCCTTTATCCCACTTAATCTTCTTGTGTTTAAAGAAGCAGTCCATACTAAAAACAAATCAGATACGTTTGTGGCCTGCAGAAACCTCCGTGAAGGGCCTCCAGTGTCCCATTCAGTCAGAGAGCAGTGTCTACTGCATGCTGGTTCACTCTAGTCACAAGACAACAGATGTTAACTGGGGGATGCTAAGGACATCCAAGAATATGGATGAAAATCTTGTGACATATTTAAATTAATAATGCTAATCATTAATTATTATCCTGTTTCGCAGACACCCCTCTTCATGGTCCTGCCAGGCCCCCTTGTCCCCACTCCTCCCTTATCTTCTTTCCCTTCATCCGCCCTCCTTTTCCCCTCTTTTCCCCTTTCGCCCACCCTAGCCTCCCCTCCCTCTCACCCTATGACAAGGCCTCTGGCTGCCATATTTTCTTTTCCTTCTCTATCTGGACTCTGCCCTTCCCATCTCCCCTACCCCTACCTTACCCTCCTCTTCCCCCCCACCTCTGATTAGCAATGTTGCTTCAAACGTACCTGATGGTTTCCTATGCTTGCTTGACATCTTGAGTGTGTAGCACTGTTCCCACATGTTTACCAGTTTGACTTGCGGAGTTCCGATGATACCATGAATGCTGTCTGTTCCTCCATTGATACCATGAATGTTGTCTGTACCTCCCGACCTTATTGTAACCCTTCCTTTTGACGTGGAACCTTTGTAAATAAGCTGCCTTAAACGCAAAGGTATTTGTAATCTGAGATTTAAATAAATAAATAAATATTTAAAATGCTAATGTAACCCCTAGGTGGCGCTATCCCAAGGGCTACTCTACTACCCCTGCCTGCTTGGCTAGTAGCAGGTTAAGGGGCCTGAGTTCTGAAACGGGTGCCTCCACCCAGAGGTCAGGGTTGGTAGTGGTCAAGCTAACCTGGGCATAGTCCTCCCGGACTCTGTAACCGCCCCCCCCCCTTCCTTACTAGTGGCCGGAACAATACACAATAATCACTTTCACAATACCCCTGATACACCACACAAGTACCCACACTGTTTGCACTTACCACCAGGGCTTTCCTCTGGCCCGGTCTTGGGGATCCCCTGTAAAACAAGGTTATATACAGCAAATAACAGCAGTACAGTACTCTTGCACAAACTGGAACCACAGTCAGGGTAAATGCAAAAAAGAGTTAGATCTGATTTATTTAAGGGGCTTGAACAAGGGAGGGGCGTAATTAGGTTAATTTGCTTAAAGGCTCTATCAATCAAACAGTTATGCATGCTCTTCAGGGTCCATAAACAGTCACATACTCTGGGTACCCAGATGGAGAATGGTGGGCTAGCCAGGAATGTTGCAGCTGGTTGGGGCCCTGTAATGGAAGAAAACAACATGCACAACACACACTATTTGTAATCTGGAGCCGGAGAGCTTAGTTCGTGAAAAGAAAACAACAAGACAATCAGATGACACACTTTTAGATTAGGCTGTTGTTGCAGGGAGCTACCCTGATGATTACTCACAATACCCAAGACTGGACACAGGCTGGATGAAAATTGAGACAGCAGGTGATTAATCTGGACTGCCAGGAGAAGCAGGGCCCACACGATTCGCCGAGGCGTCATTCGTGTTCAAGTGTGGAGCAGGGGGCTGATCCCCAGGCAGGTCTCTCGTCGGTGGCTTTCTCTGTGCAGTGCGGTAGTCTGGCAGGGACAGCGTGGCATGGCCCAGGCCGAATGGAGATGAACAAGGATTCAGTCCGATTAGGCTGGATAAAGCTTCCAGCAAGCAGAAGACAGTTCACACAGTGGGGAACCAAATCACTATGCCTCGTATACAAGATGCCCTTCCAAACTCAGATTCAGTCCGAATAAACTCTATTTTCCCTCTCAGGGACAGCAGGCAGACAGGCAGGCCAAAACTCAGCCCTTTCACAGTTCTCCCATGCAAAACTACACAGAACTGATTCTCAGAATCACTTGAGCTGGTACTTCTTCATGTCTCAGCTCAAAACTGAAACTAGCTGCAGCAGCCTGGGAAATTGCCCAAGATCCAAAAGGTTCAGTTGGCTGATCCTCCTGTCAGTCACAACAAAAGCTCCCCCTTCAGGTGCAAAAAGCCCAAAACTACAACTCCTACAGATTTTGATTCCAGACAGCTCCTGTAGTCCGGGTCCATTTTAGGTCCCACCAGAACTGATTGGTGCAATTCGCAGTCCCAGGCCAAATGGTGGGGATAAACAAAACAGTCCTTGCTGCAAAGAAGGCAGGTTAGACAAACTATATTATCATTATCACTCTAAATGATTTTCAGCAAATAGTTACATCTTTCAACAGAGCCCCCTGTCAGCTTACTTATGACTGCAATCCAGGCAGCTTTTAAAGAGGCAGTGCACAGAGGCTATACAGGCACTCTCTGGTGATCACATTTAAACTGCTAAAATGCAGGACACCAGCCTGGCAGTGAGCATTAAGGCAAGCTTGAGGAAGACTTTTCGGGAACCCCCATTTGTAGGGGAGTTACACTAATACAAGCTCAAGGGTAAGAACAGAACAAAAAGGGTGTTCTAAAATGGAAAAAAGGTCTAGGTACAAAGTCTTGTAACTTTGCACGTGCTCTGCAAGATGTCCCATGATACAATACAAGACTGTCACGTTATGCAATTCGTGCGAGAGGCTCACAGAAAGTAGCTGAGCAGTTCCATCTGCCCAGACTGTGTGAGATGATGGTCACATACCATAAGAGATCTCAAGTTGCACAGCACTTTTAAACTTATTATAAATCATGAGAGTTGACTAGAGTAACTTACAAGTTTTCCGTGTCTTTTTTCTTCTTCTTCATCTTCTGTTTTCTCACCCCTGAGCTGCTGGCAGGCAGGCTCCAGCTCTCTCATGAGAGAACTCACATTCACCCTGACACTGCAAGTGTCTCCCAACCCCCAGATCCTGGTGAATCCCCCCTGGATCCCCACCCCCTCATCGCAGGGCCAGGGAGGGCCCCCCGGTACACAATCTAGCTTGCTGGGAGCTGAAGGTTGGGAGCATGGCCGGGCATCATTCAGCCTACCAGTGCCCCTCTATTTTCCGTTTTCATCCCTCCCCTTCTGCGGCCGTAGGCACGCGCACACACGGAAGTGCACGCATACCATGTTGCCACAATCTTGCCTCCCTAACTCCAGTGATGCCACCAGGCCTCCACTAGGAGGCAGCCAAGGAGTGGGACAACATTCCCTCCCTCCCTCCCAAGAAGAGGTGAGCAGTCCATTGGATGCTTGATCCTCTCCCTCCCCTGCTGACCCCTGGCAACCCAAGCTTGCTCCTGAGCCCAGGTCGCCAGTGTGGCATGAGGTATGGCATCCAGCGCCTGAACCCTCAGTGCCACTGGGCTGGCCCCGTACCTTTTTTTTTTTTTATTTAAAAAGCATGGCCGTCTCGGTGGTGCTGAGGGCTGAGGCACTGGACATCTTATCTTGCGTCACGCCGGCGACCCATGTTTGGGAATGGATATGGGATGCCAGGGGTTGGCAGGGAAGAGAAGGATCAAGTGTCCCCAGGACTGCTCTCCTTCTCCGGGGAGGGGGGATCACAATGTTTGGCGATTGCCTGCCACCTAGTGGAGGCTGGGAGGTGGCATGTCAGCACTGAGACTGTGGGCGAGAGTCTGCGGCAGGTGCTTGGTAGGGGTGCGTGCGCATCGCCGCTGCAAGTGCCGTTGCACGCCGTGACCTCGGGGAAGGAAAAAGGTGAAAATGGGAGTCCTCTGTGAGGATGACAATGGTCCCCCTCCACGATGGCCTGGGAAGGCACCTCCCCAAACACTAAATCTGGTCTGGTGGGTCGAGTCGCTTCCCTCCCCCTGCCACGAAGGGTAAGTCGTGGGGTGAAGGGGAAGGGGTCTCATACCCGGTGCCGGAGTGGGGGGACATCAGAAGAATGCAGAGGACTCTGAGGGAAAAACAGATAACTGAAACAAAAAAAAAAAAAAAAGCACGTCATGCTAGCTTTCAGCTGGCATATCTAGCTCTAGTTCTCTTGATACATCATTAGTATTGTGACCCCATTCAGTGTGACATCACCAGTAATCAGACTGGCAGCTGTTGAGGAGCTCTTCCTGAGCAGTTGTGATGTTACAGTCAGTGAGGTCAGAATTAGTATTGCTCGGATAGTATCCAACCAGGTCAAATACCATTGGATACCTTCATTTTGGCTGGATGTCGGCTAGCATTGGACTGCATAGACATTCAACAAAGGATTCAAGCTGCTAGGATCCACAGTACGCATCCGAGGTATCTGTGGATCGAACCTGGATCTGATGAATCTGACCATTGGATCCAAATGTTCAAGGTTAGATCCGATGGCTCCGACCTCAGATCCACAACTACCTGACTATGGATCCGGAATCCGACTTTAGGCGGATCCTAGGTCGGATACCAGTACTAACCAATGGATGGTAGCTGAATCTACAAAGGCACCATCCCAGCATCACTAGTCACAATGCTGAAGAGGTGCGAACAGAAACAGAATTAGACTTGTCAGCCTCCAGGCAAAGTGATGTCCCACATATCACACCTAGTACTGTCAGGTGAAACAATCTTCTAACTAGCTACAGGGAGAAAGAAAAAAGCACCTCAGAAGATGGTAAATGACTCCAAATCCTGAGAGAAAAATATAATCTTGGGCAAGCCTTAAATTTGGAGCAACCTACCTCCCAGCACTACTTTGGCCCCGTCATTTCCAGCAGGCAAGAGGCTAATTAAAACCCACTTCTCACCTGAGAGGGCCTGCCACAAATGCTCCCGACTCTTCACCAGGTCACCTGAGTTACCCCGCTCTGAAAATATATAAAAGTATACTATCTCTGGACTACCAATCACTTTATCCCTGCTGCACCCTAACCTAGCCCAACCATATGCACCCAGTATAGTACCCTTCCTTACAGCTATGATCTTTTGAAACTGTTCTGCCCCTAGGAAGCAGAACTCAACTCTGAAACTGAAATGTGACTTGAACTGCACTGATTGGCATGTATGGGTCTCTTCACAGCTGTAAGTTTTGTACTTTTATAACTGTAAGTGTTGAATCATATTGTATGCATTTGCCTCTTAACCATAGCCTTGTACAGGTGTAGGTCAATACAGCGCAAGCAAAAACGCTCGGTCAATTACCACACAGAGAAAATGGTGAGAGCAAAAACCGCGCGTCAGCAATACAGCATGAAGCGATGACTGCGCGTCTAGGAAGATGGAACTTGGGAGATTTACTATTACAAACTCCGAGGAGGTGGAACTTGGGGGGGGGGTAGTCCAGGGGGTGGAACTTGGGGGGGGGGAGTTACTATTAGTAACCTCGGGAGGGTGACAGTCAGGGTGGGTGTGATAACATCCCAACGCTGTTTGATCCTGATGCTATTTTCACGGTGTGGTTTTTGTAGCATGACTATTGCCACGCTCAGTTGACCGGATACCGTCTTGTACTTGTAAGTGTATATGCATTATTTCTCTACCTCCCCCTCCACCCCTTCCCCAGGTTACAACTAGAAATGAGCCTCAGGGCTCTGCTTGCCTACCTGATAAAATATGTTCTAAAATAAATAAAAAAAAACAAACAGTAACAGTTGACTACTTTTAAAAATTATTACTGATGCCAGGCATGGGCATATGCAATACTTACTACCATTCTGAAACCAGGGAAGGACCCTAAGCTCCCGATGTCCTATACACCAATTGCTATTTTAAATTGTGATTATCAATTTTTTCATGTCTGTTTGGGCACACCGAATGGAGGATGTCCTGCCTTCCATGATCCATCCAGAGCAATCGGGTTTCGTTAGAAGTCAACAAACATTAGATAATACCTGCAGGACTATTCATTTAATGGATTTTATCCCACAGAGATCAATTCCAGCTGCGCTCATCAGCCTTGACGTAGACAAGGAGTCTGCTAGAGTTTCTTTGGAGATTCCTCTGGTGGGTGCTGTCCTCCATCAGCTTCCTGGAGTTCATCACTTGCCTCAGCAATATTTATGCCTCTCCGTCAGTGTATCTCTGTGTGTATGGCCTTATTTCCTCCCCCCTTGCTCTTGCACGAGGAACCAGGCTAGGTTGCCCCCTCTTGTCCCTCTTATTCGTCTTTTGCATTGAGCCATTAGCTATAGCAATAAGGAGGCCACGAGAGGTGGAGGGGATTTCTTTTGGAGGAGAGACCTATAAGTTGTCTCTCTATGCAGATGACGTACAATTAACTCTTCTGGAACCTGAAAAATTCATCCCAGTGGTATGGCAGGTGCTGCAGGAATTTGCTAAGGTCTCAGGCTATGTCATCAATACCTCAAAAACCAAAGTTTTCACTCTTAATTATTCTCCCTCCTCGCCCCTGAAATCATCTTTCCCTGCGGTGGAGAAGCACAAAAGTAAAATATTTAGGTATCCATCTCCCGCAATCTCTACAAAATCTGACTCTGGTTAATTACGAACCATTTACAAGCGGGACCTTCATAAGTAGTGATAATTACATTTATCCTTTTATTCCAGAACAGAAACAGTCAGAATGAACATACTACCCAGACTCCTTTATTTGTTCCAGACTATGCCTATCCCTCCTGCACCATATTTCTTTACATCATGGAATAAAATCTTGTCTAGGTTTGTGTGAGCGGGACGCTGTCCCCGATTAAGATGGTCCCTTCTCCAGTTGCCCCTTGTAAAGGGCAGTTTAAATCTCCCTACTCTCCAACATTACTTTTTTGCAGTAACAGCTAGTATTGTTCCATGTTGGTTAAATCCAGCTTACAAAGCACCATGGAAACTGATAGAAAACATGTTAAATGACTTACATGATTTGGTATGGATTGTTTTTGCTCCTTCAACCTCACTCCCAAATTTACCTGATTTTTAACTAGGTGTAGCATACACCTTATGAACATGGTACAGAATATGTTCCCTTCCTGCCCTTGCCCATATATTTTATTATTTCCGATTATTAATGGCGGAAACAGACTTCCTGCCAGCACGTATGATCTTACTTTTCAGAGATGGCATCTTGCGGGCCTATCTTATATTTATCAATTTCTGGACACATGAGGCGTAATTCCATTCGCTCAACTCCAAGCCACGTATCAGCTGACAAACAGAGAATACTTTAGTTATTTGCAAATACAAACTTTTCTTTTACATATGGACCCACAGAAAAGCTGTTTACCGGACCCCCTACCATTACTACTCAATATTTTTCTAACCTCTCAAAAGGTATATACTGGCAACGCTTAATTGAGCTTTTGTATAAAGACCTTAGGGAGTACCTGGGGGATTCAACACAGGGGATCCTTGACGCCTGGAATCGTGAGCTTTCCACGACAATCCCATATGAAACCTGGGTCAAATATACACTTCCTTCCATTAAGATTTCCTCAACTCCCTACTGGCAGGAATTTTCATGAAAGTCCTGCAGTCGTTTGTTTTAATACCCCCTCTAGGCTGGGGAAATTTGGGCATTGCTGGGGGCAGTGCAGAGAAATTTTGGCCTCGCACGTGCACATTTTCTGGACTTGCCCAGCACTGGCCCCCTTCTGGCAGCAGATCGTGGAAAGCCTGTATACCCTTGTATGGAGAGAAGCCATGTTAACACCAGAACTAGTTCTTCTTACAATCCCACCTTGCGATTTTTGCATTTCATGGAGCTCACTTTTAAATGTACACATTCTGGCAGCCAAAATGGTGATTACTTGCCTTTGGAGGCAACCTAGGGCACCAACACATAGTCAATGGTGTAAGATTATAAACAATACGTATGCCTTAGAATGCCTTAAGGCAAGGTGTAATGGTAGAATCTCACAGTTTGAGATTAGGTGGAGAACCTGAGTATTTTACATCTCAGAAAAGGATGACTCATTTGTCCCTTGACCAACATGGGTGGTTTAGGGGGGGCCTCTCGGGTCCTTCCCGTGAGATGGGGTAACGGGTGCAGACTTGTGCATGACTGGAGGGGCCTGGACATGAATATTTAGAATACCTACCCTTTCGTTATGAAAACCAAGGTATGTCAGAAATATGTAAAATGGTGGATTTACGATGCGCCATCATTGTATGATTGACAAACTATCATTTCTCCTGTCTGAAGGATATGATGTAGTATAGAATAGAAGCTTACATATGTGTGTTTTAATAAAAATTCAACTTAAAAAAATATTAATGTCAGGCAGTACACTATCTCTTTAGCCTCCTTCAGTGTCACTTAACCTCGCCATGGGTGCTGCCAACTGTTCATGACTTGCAAAGCACTCTGGGATACGATGTGTATGAAATGAGCCATGTATTCCTTCCCTTCCCTTCCTAAACTGTCATTCTGAGGGATGGTAGTTATCCCTTCCTCCACTTTTTGTGGGTCTAATGATTTTTTCCCCTGTCCCCCCACCCCCCGCTTCAGAGGCTGCCACAGCCGCACTACCTTCCCTTATTTACTTACAAGTTGTTGGCCAGGAAAGGCACACTGAGCCAAAGCTCGTTTCCAGGTACGTCCTGGGGACAGACTACAAGGAAACAGGGATGTCATGCAGAGAACATTTCTGGGGAAGGGGTTTTAATAAAGGGACAGCACTAAGCTATACTTTTTCAGCCCTTCCTCCATTAAAAAAGCAATACTTGGAGGGGGATTTGGGGGGGTGCCCCCCAGACTCAGTGGGCATGATGGTCCAGCAAGGAGAGTGAAGTACAGCATAGCACAGAAATCGGTGCGATACAACAAACAAAGAGCAGATAGAGACAGAATCACTGTTACAGTACAAATAACAGATATTATGCTGCAGGGAGTACTAACTGCTGAGGTACTGCAGGAACAAGTATGAAACTAGGCTACAGCTAAATATAGAGGCAAACAGGACACTGTTTGCAAATGAATAATGTGCATGACATTACAATAAATTGTGAGCAGTAGTATCTCAGGTAGGGTAGTGGGGCGCTGGTTACGGGCAAGGGAGTGAAATGAGATGGAAGGAAGGAGAGGAAACACAGAAAACGGAAAGCCAGGGACAGAGAGGGGAAGGCGACTAATTCCTTTTTTCCAGTGGGAGGGTGGGCAAGCAGTTACCCTCACAACTGACATCCCTACTGCTCCTTGGCATGCAGGTAGGAGGCACTCTTGTTTTAGCCAGCCAGCACACTGAGAGCCAGGACCTCCCCTGCATCCAGTGGTCAACCCCCACCCTGAGGGTCCCACAACAAGAACTTGAACCTGTTGTATGGTTATGCCACTTCTGCCTCTGGGCCAGCCTCCTTTTTGACCTTAGAGCCCCCTGTCTCACAATGACCAGGCACCGTCATATGGTGCATCTTGGGATACAAAATGCAACCGTCACTCCTAACCCTGCCTCTATGCATCTTCTTCACCTCCTCTCTTTAACTCAGCCCCTTTTTCCCCTTCTAAACCTTCTTTCCTAAAATGCTACCCTTGTCTACCAAATATGTAACTGCCTGTATGTGTAATGTATTGCTACCTATGTTCTCCTCTGAATGTTGCATTTATTGTACAATGCTCTCTATGTAGTTAGTGCAACTCTGTAAACTTATTTGTTGTTAACTGTCAGTCTCTATAATCCTGTCCGCCCAGGACCTCTGAAAATGAGCTTGCTCAATGGAGCTTCTTCTGGTGAAATAAAAATAAATAAATAAAATAAAATAAATAAATGCACGAGCTGCTCTGCAGAAATCTGACCTGATTGGTGATCTTAACCCACAGCAAGCCTGTGGGATGCCAATCAGAGTAAGACTGCATATGTGTGTGTGTGTGTGTGTGTTGGGGGGGGGGGTGAGATGGGCTCCTGAAAACCAACAGGCTGGAGTGATATATAGTTGACTGAATTCACTGCCCTTCCAGGAAGAGGGGCACCCCTGCCCAATTCTTTCTGAATCCAATATTCAACAAAAATAAGGGATACCCCCAGTGTCCTGACCCACAACTCCACTCTCAGCAAGGCAGATTCTATAACTGTGTGTGGAGGCTGCTCAGCACGACATGGTTGGCCTGTTGCCTGCCTATAGCTGCTGGAGTATACTGGCGCATACAAGTCTACTTTTTGGTGCTCAATATGGGTATAGACGAAAAGGGCTCGACTTGCTGTGTATGTGAGGTTGACCTCTCTGAGTGGACTGCAAGGGTTAAACATTTGTGTAATTGCAAAATTAAATTTTTGGGGCAGTGTTGGCCACACAAATTTCTTCTCTGATGTTGGCCACAACAAAACAGGTTTTGGCATCCACTTTGGATACATACATCATGATTTAATTTTTTGAAAACTAGCAGAGTATTTGTGTGTGGTGGTGGTGGGGGGGGGGGGTCGACTTATACACTTCTCGTATTGTCTACCTCTCCTCTGGAATAATCTTTCCTCTGACCTCCACCTGACCTCCCCCCTCTCGTCCGTTAGGCGACTCCTCACTGCCCAAATGCTCCTAATATCCTGAGGACTCCTCCCACCTCCCCCTCAGCTCCACTCAAACCTCTCTTCCCTAGCCCCCTGCTCTGAGTTATCCACTCTAACCTTTCTTCCCAAGCCCCCCTCTGTCATCCTTAACATCAGGATGACCTGAGTTGTCCACCTCCTGGTCTCTCACCCACTCCTGCCCAGTCACAACCCCCACATCAGGAGCTCATATGGTCTCAATATATAATTTCTAGCCTGCCAAATGCAATCCTCCCTTTATACCTGTACATATACTTCGTATACATTTTTTTTGTATATAGTATATAGTCTTTGTACATATTGTTTGTAATCCTCGCACTGTGACTGTTCCCCTTCAGTGTACTCTTGTACGTGGGTCGCACCTGGAAATGAGCCTCGGCTCAGTGTGCCTTTCCCGGTCAACAATTTGAAATAAATAAAATACACAAGTGTAAATGGTATATAACTCACCGCTTGTTAACAGATGTAGTGCAATGGTGCAAAACAATTCCAAAGCATTTTTCTCTGTATGTCTGGTTCGGTGCCCAGTCTGGGAAGAGGGTAGGTGGAGTGGGTGCAGCCCCCAGGAAAAAGAGAGACAAGAAAAGGCATGCACTCTAGCAAAACCTGGGTCACGCAGTTCAAGGCGGCTGTGAGCTGCCCCCACCCCATCCCCCTTTCAATCTGGCATACTGCACCATGGAAATTAACTCCCACCACCCCTGCACACAAAACGAAAAACTGAGTAAACGGAGGAGGAGACAGTGAAGAGAACAAAGTCTGATTTGTGACTAACACATCACCAGCTGGTGCACTGGATCACCTCCCGACAGCTTGTTATAAACCAGGTGAAGGAAACAGAGGACCAGGAGGCCACTGCCTAGGGCCGAGCAGAGACGGTTTTTAATGAGATGTGTTTCAAACTCTGCAGCAACTGGGGCTGCAGGTGCCTATAATGAGGATTCACTGCAGGCATTGCCGAAACCACAGTGCAAGAGACCAGCAAAGTAAACTTGTCTGTGAACAGAAAAACATGAACAAATATATACAAAAGCACTAAATGAAATGAACTGCAAATAAAACCAGCAACATCATTTATTGTCCCAGTTTCCCAGCTGGTTACACTCTGAGCTCGAACTGTATTTTAAATTATTTTTTTTATTTGTGTTTTTATGCTGCCATTGCAAAAGAAAAACGGAGTGAAAGGTGGAACAAATGTGGGCAGAAGTTGTTGAAAATGTCCCACCCCCTCCTTGTCAGGGAAGGCTGAGCGCTCAGTGAGTCAAGGCGCTGTACCACTGGAGCGGCTGAAGACCACATTATAGTTAGGCTACACCTCTGTGGGTTTTTTTGTATGCTCTTTTTACCCCTGAGCACATCCGGTCGTCCACTCCTTCGGGCGACCAAGCCTACCCCCGCCAAACAAACTCCCCCATCACCGTCCACTGCCCCTCATCATGCCATGCTCCCAGTCAATCTGACATATCCCACCATCAGGGGACCCCTCTCCTGTAGTCACAACCGGGAAAGGAAACTTTCTTTGCCTACCGGCACGCTTCCTTCCTCACTGATGCACAGCAAGGGTGCAGTACGGACACCTCCAGCTTTGCAGTGGACGAGGGAGCGGGTCGCCGTTATCTGGACAACCAGGCAGCCCTGCCCTCCCTAAGTATGGCTGCTCACTTGCGGCATCCTGGACTTATGCCCCTGTGGTACGTGGTCACCTGCATCGCATATGGCCACCAGGAGCTGCTCTAAGAGCGGTGCAGCTTGGTTCCTTCCTCCCCAGGAAGGAGAGCATCTGTGGGACACTCTGAACCCTCCCTACTGGTCTCTGCTCCTGCCATCCTGGGCTCAGGGCACGAAGCCGGGTCCGCCAGCATGCCAGGTGAATCCCCATTGCCTGGTGCCATGGAGCTGGCCACCTCTCTGTTTTAACGGGTTAAACTAGGCTCATAGTCCACAGGTCATGCCAGTTAGAAACATAGAAACTGTCGGCAGATAAGGACAACTAGGGCCATCCAGTCTGCCTGTAGGTCCTATACATGTATGCATCCACTTGCCCTAAGTGGTCAATGGCTTTCCATCACTCTCTTCCTGCCCATGGTTCCCCTGTGCTTGTCCCAGTCATGTTTAAACCCCCCCTTCACTGTGCTTGCCCCTATCACTTCTTGTGGCAGACTACTCCAAGCGTTCACCATCCTCTCTGTGTAGAAAAACTTCCTCACGTTAGCTCCTAATCTCCCTTCCTCCAATTTCATATCGTGCCTCCTTGTTCTGGTATCTTTTCTACATTGGAAAAGATCTTCCACCTACACCTTGTTTATGCCCTTGAGGTACTTAAGAGTTTCTATCATGTTGCTCCTTTCTCTCCTCTCCTCCAGTGAGTACATATTGAGGTCTCTGAGTGTCTCCTCATATGTTTTGTGGTGCAAACCATGCACCATCTTTGCCGCCGTTCTCTGGACAGCCTCCACCTTGTTTATGTCCTTATGCATGTGTGGTCTCCAGTACTGCATGCAGTACTCCAGGTGAGGTCTTACCAGTGTTTTATACAATGGCATCACCACTTCCCGCCTCCTATTAGTAATACCTCTGCCTATGCACCCCAGCATGCCACTGGCCCTCTCTGCAGCCTTTGTGCACTGCTTTGATACCTTAAGGTCATCAGATATGATGACCCCCTAGGTCCCTCTCCTCTTTGGTTATGGTCAGCACCTCCCCCCCATCCTGTAGCTCTCTCCAGGGTTCCCCCCCACCCAGATGCATTATCTTGCACATTTTTCCGCACTGAACCTCAGTTGCCACACCTCCGACCATCTTTCAAGCTTCGCCAGGTCCCCCTTCATTTTCTGCACCCCTTCTGGAGTATCCACCCTGTTGCAGATCTTGGTATCATCTGCAAATATGCAGACCTTTCCTTCCAGCCCCTCTGCAATGTCACTAGTGAAGACACTGAACAGGACTAGTCCCAGTACTGATCCTTGTGGCACTCCGTTGGTCACCCATCTCTCCCCTGACTGGATCCCATTTACCATTACCCTCTGCCTTCTGCCCGTCAGCCAGTTTCTAACAGTTCTGGTTGACTCCAGCTCCCCCAAGTAATCTAAAGGGTAACACCTCTCTCTCACTCTCGCTATACACAGAGATAAGACTGCTTATGTTTTTACAAGAAAGGCGGAGAGAGCTGACTTTTGCTGACCTTGGGTGTTAGGGTCCTAGAGCTTTTGATTCCAACTTCAGTCTCTTGATCAGACCACCAGACTTCTACCCCTGTATACAACAGCAAGACTCCTAGGCTCCATAAATGTAAAGACAACACAGTCCAATGATACAGAAATATAAAAAAAGACAGCAGAAGAAGACTCAGAGTCCACCTGGTCTGTCTTGCATTGTAAACTGCTGTCCCATCGGCCTACTGCTGACAGGGTCTCAACCTCCCGCCCACCAGTCTCCAGTCATGCCCACTAGATACTCTTGGGCTGTTGCCTTATGGTTAAAAGGGCGGAGCTATAGGGCCACCTGACAGCCCAGCAGTAGCGCAAGAGCAGGCAACCTAGGTTTAGCAGCGGCCTTGGCTCACTAGCATCATGATGGAGTCACCCAGACAAAGGGATTCTGGCACTGCAGCAACAGCTGAGGAGGCGTACAGAGTTTGCTCACCCCATGGGGCATGCCATGCTTCTGCAAGGCCACCAGAAGCACTGCCCACATCTTGAGGAACACGGAAAGGAATAGGGGAGAAAACCCCCGGAGAAAAAAAAACAGGCCATCTCCAAGGTGGGTGGCTGCTGGTACCATGTGGATCCCTGCGGGCTTAATTCCACAGGGGAGGCTGTACAAAGAAATGCCCAAGGACGGGGTAGACGGCCCCTGGAAGACAAACAGGTAAATAAAAAAAGAAAGCAGAGCTGTGAACCTGGAAGTCCGATTTTGAATACTGCCACGTAGTCACTCTGCGCCCTTGAGCAAGTAGAAGCAGCAGTATTTGTTAGTCGGGAAAATAAAAATGTCATCTTACGTTTTTTAGCAATAATGTGTTTCTGATGTCCTGAGACTCCTCAGCAGTGTGTTTTGAATCCCCTCAGATATTTTTAAGCAGCTTCTATTACTGGTTTTGTAATCAATGTCTCAATTCAATAAATATGGCCTCCACGATCAATTTTTCGAAACAGTAAATAGACAGTACCACTTTAAGGTGTTTAATGTATTCATAGTAAGTGTGGCATGAGAACAAGAAATTCAAAACCCCATATCTCAGTTTACGAATAAAATAAAAGGAAAACTGGCATAGAAAAGTTTTGGCAGAAATACATTTTTACTAAAAAAATGATATGATGAAATTTGTTGCCAACTGAAAAAGATTTGTTTTAAATTCCCTGCGCTCAACTTCCGCTCCCACTCTTTTTTTCTCTGTACTTCACCTCTCTCAATCTTGCTTGACCTCCCTGTGTGCCTCATATCCACTGCCAATTGTCCAACGCTTTGGTATACAGTATTTATGAAAGGTACTGTATAAAACCAGCCTCTTTTCTTTCCTTGAACAATCTGAGGGTCTGTTCTTCAATATTTCTGTCAAACAGATGCTGGTCCAGTGGCGGGGAGGGCTGAGGCATCATGCCTTACCTCCTGCCATGCCGGCGACCTGTGTTCGCAGTGCATGCGGGTCGTCAGGGGTCGGCCAGGGGGGAGAGAATCGAGTGTCTGGAGGACAGATCTTCTCTCCTGGGGAGGGAGGGATGCAGTGACTGGCATCATGATGACACCTAGTGGTGGCTGGGTGCTGGCATGCAAGGCCCCTCAAACATGTAGGGGAAGTGGAACAGTCAGCCAACGTGATGTGGGTGGACAAGTGCACAGCACGGCCACTGCCAACATGGCACGCTCCACCTATGGAGAAGCCAGAGAATTGTGGAAAAATAGCCGGGTGTGTCAGATGACAGCCGACCCTTGCAGGCCCCGCCCTCAGCAGGAGCAGCCCTCCCGGACACTGGATCCTTACTTGGAGGGGATATGGGGGTCTCCGCCACCCTGCCATGGAGGGCATAACCATGGGGAAGAAGGGAGAGGTCCTGCCGTGGTCAGGGGATGGGGCTGTGGGGTCAGCAGGAAGGTGGGCCAACCGGACTGAAGAGTGGAGCAGCAGAAAGACTGTAATGTAAAAAAAAAAAAAAAAATTTCTGTCAAACAGAAACTTCCAGCCATCCCAGTAGCGTACCAATAGTAGTACCACTCGTAACACTAGTGACCCTGGTTTGGGAACAGACTCAGGTTGCTCGGGGGCTGACCAGGAAGGGAGGATTAACTGTCCCCACAGACAGCTCTCCTCCCTCGGGGGATACAGCATCCCGCTACTTGGCTGACAACTGCTGGAACATGTGTGGCAGCACAGCGTGATCACCTCAGTAGGGAAGGGCCTGCGCAAGGACTCTGATACACACGTGTGCCTCTGTATGTGTGTGCACAGTGGGCCATTGCATTATGGGCCGACCTAGGGAGGAAACCAGGAGAAGAATCCCTGGCTGTGCTAAATGATGCCCCGGGCCTCTGCAGATCTCGCACCCCAAACCAGGCACCTTCTGTGGGATATCTGGAATTTTTTCCGGAGGGGTTGGGCAAGCCCATTCGATCCCGGCACGGGGGGGGTTAATCCATGAGGGACCCACCAGAGAAGGTAAAAGCAGGACCAGGACAGAAGCAGGCAGGCTGGCAGCAGACATATGAAGAAAAGATAAAAAAATTACAGAGGAACATCTGTTTCAGTGTTATAAATAGAATAATGAATGAATGGGCATCAGTGTGTTACAAGATTTTTTTTTTTACACCCCGAGGTGTGTGATACTACATAAACCACAAGAGTGAAGTGTGAACCATTTATAAATGTATCACACACGGTGTGTGTGTGTGTGTGTGTGTGTGCGTGTGTGTATACAAAAATCAAGAACAACACTGATGTCCATTACTTTATAACTACTGGTTTGAGAAGAGACCTTCTGGTAAGCGTGGGAGAGGGACTTGTGGGGCTGAGCTCCATTTTACACATTTGTGACATCACAAACGTACAGTATGGTTATGGGGTTTAAGAGCAAAAAAAGTTACTTGAACAGGAACACACCATGGGTAACAGATGGTGATGGAATTCAAATGGGGGCTCTAGGGTCACGACCCTGTGCTCTCACTACTGGGATACAGTGCCTCTCTGTAGCCAGAGGACTGGTGACAGATCCTCAGAATGACTGCTCAGGGAACAACTGCAGCCAGGGCAATATTCTCTTATTCCTCAACAATAAAAAAAATGCAATTTCTAGTACACTCTAGAGTGGTGCGCTCGACTATCAAGCTGCAGTATAAACCTGTACATTTTATGAAATTGTTGAAAGAGAGACTTTCTCACCAGGATACCAATCACAAACCTAGTAATATCGGAGCTAAATCCTACTTCCTTCTTGCCCGTTTTCTTACCCATTATTCCTTTGTAATAAAATCCTTCCTCAAACAGCAGCCTCCCCCCCCTTCCCCACAACCCATCGCTTTCGGCTGCCAGAGCATGCAGTGACATCACAGTCCTTCATTTGTGACATCACAGGCTGCTGCCATGGAGATAATTGAGATGCCAGGTAGCAGTAGGACTGCGACTTGACCGGATGCCCGGGCAGAAAGAACAGATGGGTTGGGAGGGAGGAAGCACGCGCATAAACAGGAACATCTGCAATAATTAGCATTAATGGGATGGAAAAGACAGAAAAACACAACACTGGCAAATGGATCCGTGTTTAATTATGATTTTTTTTAATTGTTTGCCATATGAGAGTCCCTCACTAAATGTAAATGATCTGCATTTTGATTGAGTATATTACTATATTTAAAGGGATACTGCGCTCCCACCCCTGAACTAATTACAACCATTTTGTTCTCTATGCAGGACTTTTTTCTCTCATTTTCCACACAGATTTTTGGCCCAAGATGGTGAATTTACTTCTGCGTTTCAGATCTCAGCACCCGCCCAGCCCTGGCCACTGCTCTCCCTGCTGTCACGGCTAGTGGGCATCCACACGAGATGGGGCCTGACAGAGTGCCAGTGACGTTCAAATAGATGGCCTGCAGAACACAGGTTTTGCCATTTTCCCTCAACCACCGCCCCTGTAGTGCCAGGCGGTGCCCCGACAGGCATCACATGCACGCAGCATCTTCCCACAGAGGACGCATGCTCCATGGCCTACCCCAGGGTTCGCTGCAGCAGCCGAATCTGGTTCTGACCCTCTCCCAGTGGCAGCATTCTCCCCCAGGCCACCCTGCCAGCTACTAAGCCCGGGTTGCCACGGTGGGAGCACAATGGGCTACCCAGAGGACCATCAGGCAGCCACTCTACACAGGCTGTTATCCATACAGTCACCCACCCACCCATGGCACTACTGCTGACCCCCAAGTCCAGTCGCCGTGGCACAGCTTTACTTGCAGTGGGGGGATCCAACAATACTAACCACATGGTGCAATACCACCCCCTTTCTGTTACTGCCCTCTCATCTCCCATAGGCACCACAGAAGATGCAAAATCCACAGAACCCCTGTGGAGGAGGTGCAGTTCCTTAGCCCACCACTGGGGTTACGGTGGTGGCAGAAAGTGAGAACTTCCTCCCCAACCAGGAATGTTGTCACCTGCAGCACTCCACTCCACTCCACTCCACCTCCATCCCCAACCATGGGCTGCCAGACTGGGGTAAGCTCCTGCTCACTCCTCAACCTGGGTAGCCCACATGGTAGTGCAATGCCCTCCTACTGAGACATTAGGGTGGCCACCACCTTTGGCCTTTAGGTTAGATTAAGAAATTACTTTCATATGGTCCAGCGACGCATGGGCAGCGCGTTATGCAGCCACCTGGGAAACGGGGGTTCATGTGCAATCAACTGGAGTATTACATAGAGCAGGGTGTGCTGTGGAGGCAACAGGCTTGGATATCAGTGAAGATGGGTACTGGCCACACGGCATCTGCTCAGCCCCTGTCAGCTTACCAAGAAAAGCAGTACTGGCATCAGAAGAGAAGGCAGCTAATCACCCTCTGTCTCAGACAGAAGACAGGTGCCACCATGGACACTGATCATTGGGGTTGGAGATGTGGGGAAGAAGAGGTAAAACGGGTAAAAACAGAAATAAAAATGATTTCAGTAAAACTTAAAATAAAAAACAACTTTTCGATTCTAATGTAAAGACAACTTTTTTTCTGGACAGGAAGGGTGCTGTGATGATGTCACAGTCTATGAGCCAAATTTAGCATAAACTTTTCTGCCAGAAAGGTCATCTTTATGCTCCAGCTCCTCTCTGGCAACATTCACTCGAATCCAGGCCCACTCACTTCAACGGGTCCTGGTGTTCATAAGGTTAAACGCCTATAAATAGCCTCACTGAACATCTGCACTTTAACCACAAAATTTGACCAACTACAGACATGGATGGCCCTCCATACCCCTGACATCCTCTGCCTAACAGAGACCTGGTTGCCCAGTAGGATTAAAGATAGTGAAGTTGCCCTCAAAGGCTTCCAAGCATACAGGATTGATAGAATAGGTAAGAGAGGTGGGGGATGCCTTATCTATGCCAGGGACTCTCTGCAGTGCTCCGTCCTCCCTTGAACCAGGGTGGCTGAGGACCATGAGATAATAGTGTTAAAGGCACAGGTCAGTCAGAATGGCAAAACTCTCATCCTTGCCACAATCTACCTACCCCCAAGAAAGCCACAGCAGGCCTGCCTACAATTATGGACGTTATCAGCACCCTTCCAAAGGGGATGGAGCTTGTCATTACCGGGGACTTTAACATAAACTGGGATGGAAAGGAGGCTGCCCCTTTCAGGGATCTGATAGCCACCTCCAACCTGACACAACTTGTCACCTACCCCACCAGGCAGAACTATAAGACAGGAAACAGTACCCTCCTTGACTGGGTCCTTGCAAGCTCACCATCCCGGATCTCTAAGATCAAGGTTCTCCCAGACACGCCAAGTGACCACTCCCCAAACACCTTCCTATGGTCTAATAAACTTACCAAAAGCCCACCCATCCTAATTGAAAACAGGGTCTTGAGGAAGGATAAACTTGGAGCCCTGAAATCAGCCCTTGCCCTGCATGACTGGACTCCTATCGACCTGGCGCCTACCCTTGATCAGGCCCTTAGTTACTTCATTAAGGGCTTTAGTTTCATCTGTGACATCTATGCCCCGCTCATGAAAAGAAAAATTTGGAGACAGGCAAATGGCTGGATTGATGGGGCGCTCCTCTCCCACCTGAAAGAAAGGGACATACTCTGGGAGAAGGCCAGAAACACAGGTAGCAAGCATGATTACCAGAGTTACAGAACAGCCAGGAACCGCTGCACCAAGCTAATCCAGCTCACCAAAGCCAACTATCATAAGGCCCAACTTTGCAATTCTTGGGGTGATGAGAAAAGATTCTGGGAAAACATCAAAAGCATCCTTGGAAAGGAGGACGAGAAGCACCCTCAGCTGCTCAGTATCAGTAACACCCCCACTACAGACCCTCTAGCTATTGGAGAAGCCTTCAATAAGGCCTTCACTGATCTTACCCCAGTGCTACCACCTGCCTATTTTCAACCTGACCATTCCAACAACATATCTACCAAGTGTTTTCACCCAACCTTCTACTTTAAAAGGGTGATGGTGATGGTGATGGAGGCCCTAACTATGGTTAAGAAAGTACTAGGTAATACCAGATTGAGCCGTGACGGGATAGACATGAAACTTCTATCCCTCACCCTGGACGTTCTTATAGTGCCCATTACCACGCTGTACAATAAGTCCCTTGCCCAATTCCCAGTAGTTTGGAAGCAGGCCCTAGTTACGCCAGTTCATAAAGGAGGTGACAAGTCTCTGGTAGCCAACTACAGACCCATCTCGATCCTCTCCCCCTGTCCAAGGCACTGGAAAAGATTGTGGCGGGTCAATTGATCGACTACTTCAATAAGTATAATCTACTATGCCCCAATCAGCATGGCTTCAGACAAAATCACAGTGCCACCACTGCTCTGCTGGACTATACGAACTATGCACATAAGGCCCTGGATGGAGGCAAACTGGTGGGGTCTGTCTTTATTGACCTCACCAAAGCCTTCGATACAGTTAACCACCCCCTGTTACTGACCCAACTGCTAAACATGGGTGTGGCGCCCAATGCCCTTTGCTGGCTCCAAGACTACCTGATACGGAGAAATCAATGTGTCGAAATTGGGCAAACAGTATCCAGCGCAAGAGAGGTATCATTAGGGGCACCCCAGGGATCAATACTGGGGCCCCTACACTTCAGCCTCTTCTTAAATGACCTTCCCACAGCCTGCGACACCAAACTCATTCTATATGCATATGATGCTGTGCTCCTGAGCAGCAGCATGTCTCAGGCTGCCCTACAATCTGAGCTGCAGAACTCCTTCTCCAAACTTGAGGACTGGTTCTGTAGTTATAAGTTGCTACTAAACTACAAGAAGACCAAGGCCATGCTTATGTCCAGCCCCCACAACAAAAATAAGCACCACCCACTCATCATCTCCAACTCAAGCAGTGAGCCGCTGGAACAAGTCCACTTGTTCAAGTATCTGGAGGGTCATAATAAATGATACCCTCATGTTTGCGCACCATATTGACTGTCTGGTCAAGACAGTCAATACCAAGACTGGTGTCCTGTACAGGCACAGGCAATACCTCTCTCCAGGGGCCCTCCGCCTCTCAGTCCACAGTTCCATTATATCTACTATTGACTATGGACTAGTGGTCTACGGGGCGGCAAGAGATACAGCGCTCAAGAGGGTTCAGACTGTGCTCAACAAAGCCTGCAGACTCACCCTGGATGCTGAGCGTGTCACTGACACCTGTCCTCTGTACAAACACGCAAACTGGTTGCCATTAAGAAACAGGGTCAAATTTCAGACTTGCATCCTAGGGAAGAAGGCTCTATTGGGTAAAACGCCACCTTGTGTAGGCAATTTGATCAAGGCGGCCAACTCGTTACAGGTCACCAAAGATAGGATTAGTGGGGCCTTGGCTATCCCCCTTCCATTACACCTCACTTGGGCAACGTGCATTTGCTACTGGGCTCCCCTGTGGATGAATGAACTCCCCAGGCACTTCTTGGCCACCAACCATCTGGCCCAATTCAAAACTGACCTCAAATAGCACCTAATAACACTAAGTGCACCTGCCCCTAAGTCCAGCCACACCTGCTCTCTCTGCCCCCCAGCAAGCACTAGGAAGACCTCAGGTACCCCCTTCCTCTGTCCCTTCCCATGACTTGCCTCAGCTATCAGTTTGCATCATGCTCCTTCGGCACCCTCCATCCCACCTTCCCCCCTCCCCCAACTCCCAGTCCCGTGAGTTTCCCTAACAGTCACTACTAATGCAGGCTGCCTGACCATGGCCCCTCATACCCCATCATTTACTCTAGCATGTCTTCTCTGCTCAGCCTCCCCTCACCCCCCCACTTTTCCCTATACCTTATCGCCCTTCTTCCCCCACCCTTCACCTCCACCGCAGTACCCACCTCTCTCTCGTACCTCCTTTCTTTACCCCACTGCTAGCTATCCCCGTCCTTCTGAAATACTGACAAGGCCCTCTGTGCCTGCTTATTCCCCCCTCCACCCTCATAAAGTGTTTTTCTTGTTATTTTTAACTTGTACCTATGTTTTGAGTTATTCTGTTAAGTTCTGAATCCAAGCTGTATCGTTCATTGTGACATACCTTTGCTTTCTCCTATTGTACTCTGTTTTGCAATCTACGACATGGAACCTTTGTAAAAGAGCTTGCAGTCAAAGGTCTTTTCCGAATCACTAAATAAATAAATAAAATCAATAAATAAATACTTAACTCTAACAGTCTGTAGTCTGGCTGGGAAAAACAAACCATTAGCGGGGACAGGAATTCCAGATGAAATAATGAAGAAAACACTGATTGGAGGAGAGGTAAGCAGTAACTGGCAAGCAAATCTGGTGCTTTTTCTCACTATTTTTTTAAATCAAGCTTTCTGCCCCAGTCGTGGCTGTGGCCATTTGGGTCTGCTTCCACACAACTTCCCTGCACCAAGCAGTCCAAATTCAGTAGCAGGGGAAACCCTTCTATGCTGGGCAGACAGGCAGCACTGAACCCAAGCATGCCAGTGCGCCATCCTGTTCAGCTGGGGATCAGATGTTTTCTTTCCTGTTCTTCCTCCGGAGACACCGGCTGTGATTCTGCATGCGGAGTGCACTAGAAGCCTTTATCTCTTCCTGCTCCATGTTATCCCTGCCTGCATGGCTTCACCCGTGGCCCCAAGGTGGTGCTTCCACAGCAGGGGATCACTCAGCCTTCCTGCACCAAGAAGGAAAGCGTCCTATGGGGCGATCAAATGTTCTCCTCCCAGCTAGACCTCCAGCATCTTGGGCCTGTTCCCGAACCCGTTTCACTGCTGTCAAGAGCAGCAGCTCCACTGCAGCACTAATGGGCAGGTGATGACAGAAGTTTTTCATTTTATTTTTCTCACATTATATTTTTGACCCCACCCATCCGAGTCCCCCAACTGGCAAGCAATCAATCTCTAAGCCCCAACACCACTCACCCATCCACTATGGTCCTCTACCCCCTTGACAGGGCCTTTAGGGAAGGGTGTCACCCACATGCTTGAGGACTTACATCTGTTTAGGGCAAAGGGCTCATGGCATGGGGCCAAAATGTACTTGGCCACCATCTTGACAGTAGTAGGGGGATTAACACTTGGTATAGCCTCACAGCGTGTGGAGTTATGTGCCCGTTTTTTCTTGGTTACCCTTTGATCTGCTCTACACCCCAATGGCACCGTACATAGTCCACAGAGGACCTTGCACACATAGTGAGGATGCAAAGGGGCACCCCTCATGAGGGAGCAGGCTTCTGAGTCAGCACTGGAATCCAAGCCCCCAGCTTGACAGCACAATGTGCAACAGTGGCAGTTTTTCAGGAACCCTCTGCAAGATTTCATTCAGTTGCTCCACTGGCATGGCATCAGTATAAATCACTGGCTCGTCAACACGCAGATGGACTTTGCTACCATGATAGATATGGGGAAGGGGGTATTATTTGTGTAGATAATGTAAATAATAGCAGGCCTAAGACAGGCCTATGCAGAATACCAATTGTAATCAAAGGCAAACTGGGACTTCCACCCTTTTTTATAACAACAATCATAAAAAAAAAAAGATGACGGATGATAATGTAGGAGCTCGATACAAGAACCAAAATGACGATGACAAAAAAAAAAAAAAAAAAAGACCTATTTTACACACTTTGTTAATTAACACGCAGAGGCTCTCAAGATCGGAAGCCTTTGTCAAATCGACAAACACTGCACAGGCCATATGTCCCTTATACAAACAAAACCGTTAAATTGCTTGTTAACTTTCAGCCGTTATTGTAGAATGATTAAGTCAGAAGCCTGATTGATGTTCTGCGGGAACCACAGTTTCCGTTTGACAGACACCATCAATCGGGGGCACGAGTGGCTCTTTTGAGTGCCTTAATCAAATCTGGTAGTATTAAGCGTTGCGTGCAAGTTGTTCACGTCATGTATGTTACAGTCCCTCAGACTTGTGAAGGCTGAGCTTGCTTTCCTGACTTCGATTAGAACTCCTCCTGACAGCACTGACAAAATTTGGGAGGTGAGGTTATAGGCCCCATAACATAATCATCATTTTTAATACTTTCGGTTCCAAATTATTCCCCCGCATATTCCTTGTGCAAGCTAACAAAATTAAGATAATTACTCACAACAGACTGTGTGCCGTGTGCTCGAAGTCAAAGCTCTTAATGGTGTAATTACTCTTGGCAGGCTGGCCACTAATTTCAAACTCAAAAGCTCTTACTAGAGTTCCCAATTATGCTTAATACATCCAAACTCTGTGACGCATGAGGCGACCCTGTGAATTCTAGATTAACATCTAGGATATTCTGTCGCCAGTCATGTTTATCTGCCTGTCTGTCCATCCAGGGGTTAAATTGCAACTAGTTAGGAGTGGGAACAGTCAGCTCTAGGAGACAGAACATTCCTTTTCTTTTGAAACATTCTCAATGTGATTTTTACAAAGTAAATTGCAAAAACACATTAACTGATTATTCCACTTGATAAGAGGTTTCTGAACAATCATTGCTGATTAAAAGAAAGCTGTCATTTGTGGGGGCTCCCGCCCCCGCAAACGTTACCCTCTGGTTAAGCTTTTTTCAGAAAAGCACATTTTTTTATGTCCAGGAAAGCAGTTAATTTAAGACGAAAAGTCGCTACCGGAGTATGGTGGACTATCGGGCTCATTAATTGTAAAGGTGGCTGGCCCGCGGCGCGGTGGTTGGTTTCTGCTTGCGGCCGGCGACCCAGGTTGAGGCAGGCTCGGGTTGTCGGAGGGCCAACGACAGGAGAAGGATTGAACACCCCATGGCTGCTCTCCTTCTCCAGGGGGGAGGGTGGTGGAGTGATCGGAGCTGTGGCGACACCCAGCAGAGGCTGGGTTACACCACAAGCTCCGATGCCAAAGAAAGCTTGGGGGCGGGCGGACGTAGGTCGTCACTGCACGTGCCGCCCTCACCTAACGGGGGAAAAAACCACGCTGCTTGCTGCCGGGATGATGCCTGCCCCTCTGCTCTAATGAGCTCTCAGGCTGGCTCCTGGACCTATCCCGTTGTCTGCGGCACTTGGGCTGGTGCTGCAGCCCCGCCCTGGAGGGTACTCCAGAGGGAATCCAGGAGTAAGGGCTAAATGTGGGAGTAGGAGTGGAGGGGGTCGTGACCTGGCTGGATGGCTTGGCGGCAAAAGCAGCAGATAAATAAAGAATTAAAAAAAAAAAACTGTAAAAGATGCGGCGGCGCTGCACCCTGCGCTTCAGCACAAATGCACTGAAGTGCAGGGTGCGCCGCACCTTTACAGTTAATGGAGTCGTCCGATAGTCCCGTCATACTTCCGGGTGGCGTACTTTTCGTTCCTAAATTAAACTTCTTTCCTGGACATAAAAAAGTTTGCTTTTCTGAAAAAAGCTTAACTGGAAGGTTACGTTTGCAGGGGCAGGAGCCCCTGCAAAACGACTGCTTTCCTTTAAAAATAAAGGTAAAACCTTGCTGAGAAATCCATAGAAACAAAACAAAAATGGCACCCAAGTACATGTAGGTAATCTTGGTGGTCACACTTAGCAAGGTTTACTTAAGCAGAATCACATAACCAGGGGTTAGGTTACTGCCAAATCTAACCACTGGGGGCCATCCATCCCCTTTAGAATGCAGTCAACCAATCAAATTGCTCCGCTTCCAGACACTGTTTTACATTAACCTTTAGGGATATGATAAATCATGAAAAGAAAACACTCCCTTTAGCATTCAATGGAGAAAGATGAGAGGAACAGCAACTCTCCTGTTCTGTAAAAGGAGGGGGAACCAACTTCCTGCCCATTTTAACCCCTGCTGTATTTTCATGTATGTGCAGATTAAAGTTTAAAAACGCACTATTGTTTTAGAAAGCACACACTAGTGTGATGATTAGTTACAGCAAACACTGAGGGTAAAGCAACATTTCAAAAGTGGACTACACTTTGGTGGGATTCGAACCCAAATCTCCAGCTTCCCAGTCCTGTGCTCTAACCACTAGGCGAGGCTACAGCGGCTGCTGTTATGGATGGTCAAAGGCACCTATGCAAGGGATCAGTGCTTACGTTACACCGTCCCACATCAGCCAGGAGTAAACTGATCCTGGGTCAGTGCCCACGGCCAGAGTTCAGTCCATCAGTATTGTTTCGGCACTGATTACTAGGAGACTGTAGTCTAGAGCCCAGATTAGCCGACGTCTCAAGTCTGAGGAAGTCCCTTGGTCTCCTTGTTTTTCAGCCTTCCTAGCTGCAAAACACGGATTGGAGCTGTGCCCACCCCCACAGGTAAACGCTGGCAGCATGTCACTTGGGCTTGCCGAGGTCAGTAAGGAAAGCTGCTTCAGATATTGTTGCTTCTTTAAAGAACTGCTGGTCCAACGCCCTCAAATCCTAACGTGCACTGTAGTAACAGCAGACAAGCAAAAGGTATAGCAGCAGAAATGGGCCATGACCTTTCACCTCTGCAATAATCCAAGATAGAAGATAACACTGATGTCACAGGTCTGCCACTACTAGTCAACTGCTGCTCTTTATCTGTGGCGGGAATCACTGCTGACAGTGAAATGGTGGGGTGGGAAAGGAAGGAATACTGGGTGGGGGACAGCTACAGAAATTAAGAGCCCCAGAACCCCACCCATCACCATCTGCTGAGTTTGGCTATGTGTGGATAGTGGGACATGCTTATTACCTCTGCCAGGGCTCTCTGGTTTAAACTTGCTGGTAACAGACTGAGACAGGATGTTTTCTGGTCAATTTCAGCCATCCTTTCCTGCTAAGGAAGGGCCAGTTTCAGCCAGGGTTCATACAGCTAGTTAGGCAGGGAACTCACTACCCTTGCCCCCCCCCCCCCAAAAAAAAAAGGCAAAGTAGCAGTCATTGACTGTGCCACAGTACTCACATTATGGCATCGACCGCTTTGTCTAGATGAGGAGAGGTACACCCCAAGATCTCTCCGGGTGACAGCGGCTTGCACTGTGGAACATGGATGTCGTACTCTGAGCTCAGCTCCTGGCGGGCGGCCTGGTGGGGGGGAAGAAAGAGGAAAGGAAGATTAGCGAACATAGAGCACACAGGCTTTTCTGAAACTTTTCAGTGGAAAACAACTCTGTTGAGCAGAAAGCATACTTCATCACCTCTGTACTTGACCCATATAATTATGAGGAAGATGTTAGTTTTTAAATGTGATCCATGTGCCTTTAGAAGTTGCAAACTATTTTCTGTAGCGTGGACTGATCACTGGTGGATTGCTCTTGGGGGCAGAAAGCAGAGAGTTATGGTGGATAGGCATTACTCGCAGTAGAAGGGACTAGACAGTGGTGCCCCTCAGGGAATGATGCTCGGGATATTACTTTACATTACATTCGTGTAGGACACTAAACTGGCTAGAGTGGTGGACTCCCTCAAGTCTTGGGACACTTAAGGAGGGCCCAGACAAGCCGGGCAACTGGTCAAACTCCTGGATCTTCAGATTCAGTGCAGCCAAATGCAAGGAGCTACACTTGGGGAGGAGGAACAGAGGTAGGGCCTACACACTGTGTGGGGCTCCCCTTGCTGCTATGGGAGAGGAAAAGAACCTAGGAGTCATAATGGATACAGGGATGGAAGGAGCAGCTGCTGTGAAGCAGTCCAACAGAATGTTGGGGTGCATCAAAAGAGGGGTTACCAGCAGAGCAGAGGAAGTAACCCTGCCACTTTACAAGACCCTGGTCGGCGCAGGGGTAGTATTCCTGTCTCTTTACAAGGGGCCCTGGTCAGGGCAAGGGGAGTAATCCTGCCACTTTATAAGGGGTCCTGGTCACGGCAGGGGAAGTAATCCTGCCACTTTACAAGGCACTGGTCAGGGCAGGGGGAATAATTCTGTCTCTTTACAAGGCCCTGGCCAGAGCAGGGGAAGTGATTTTGTCTCTTTACAAGAGACCCTGATCAGGGCAAGGGGAGTAATCCTACCACTTTACAAGGCACTGGTCTGGGCAGGGGGAGTAATCCTGTCTCTTTACAAGGGTCTCTGGTCGGGGCAAGGGGAGTAATCCTGCCACTTTATAAGGGGTCCTGGTCAGGGCAGGGGAAGTAATCCTGCCACTTTACAAGGCACTGGTCAGGGCAGGGGGAATAATTCTGTCTCTTTACAAGACCCTGGTCAGAGTAAGGGAAGTGATTTTGTCTCTTTACAAGGGACCCTGGTCAGGGCAAGGGGAGTAATCCTGCCACTTTACAATGGGTCCTGGTCAGGGCAGGGGGAGTAATCCTGCCACTTTACAATGGGTCCTGGTCAGGGCAGGGGGGAGTAATCCTGTCACTTTACAAGGGGCCCTGGTCAGGGCAGGGGGAGTAATCCTGCCACTTTACAAGGGGCCCTGGTCAGGGCAGGGGAAGTAATCCTAACCGTTTACAAGGTCCTGGTTAGGGAAGGGGAAGCAATCCTACTACTTTACAAGGCCCTGGTCAGGTAACGGGAAGTAATCCTGCCACTGTACAAGGCCCTGGTCAGGGCAGGGGAAGAAATCCTGCCACTTTGCAAGGCCCTGGTCAGTACAGGAAAAGTAAAAATAGGTTACTCGCCTGCAGCCATAGTTCTAGGAGTGGTACATAGTTCGCACCCAGACTCTGGCAGTTACCCTGGAACAGTCTAATTTGCCGGATGTCTTTAGGCTAAACTCCTCACATGACCTGGGTGGTATATCCCCTAACTCTGCCCTATGATATCTGATCTTGCATGCTGGAAGAAGGGATCCTTGTGGCCCTTGCCAGGGTAGGCCAGGTGGATTGTGTGGATGTGAATCATATACGAGTCCTAGAACTACGGTTACAGGTGAGTAACCTGTTTTTCTAGGGAAGTGGACATGGGTCATTATCAGTACTCTGGCAGACTCCTAGCAGTTCTCCAGGAGGAAGGGGCAAGGTACCCACCCCAACTTGGCAAACAGAGGTTGGAGAACCGAGGTCTCAAAACCAGAATCCCGGCATGACTCAAGGTCAATGTGGTACTCAGAAATGAAAGTGTGTGCTGACTTCCTGGTAGAAGCCCTGCAGATTTCCTGGATGGGGACACCCCTGGAAGCAGCCACTGAGGCAGCAGTATGTCTGGTGGAATGAGCTCTAAGCCCTACAGGAGGCTCCCTACCAGCCAACCTATAGCAAAGGTCGATGCAGGATGGGATCTACCTGCAAACTGCCTGTTTACCTGCCAGTCTGCCAGGCGCGGCTTTAGCATGACAAACAGCTAGTTAGCCTCTCCCTGAACTCCAGCCATGTGCTCTACATAAAAAGAGACCGTCTTCTGCAGCTTCAGGGTATGGAGCCTGCAGTCGGCCTGCAAAGATGAGTCAGTGAAGTATACCTGTAAGTTAATCATCTGGTTGAGATGAAACTCCAATGTAATCTTCAGGAGAAACTTCGGGTTGGGGCAAAGGACGACTTTGTCCCTGAGGAAGACTAGGTAGGGAGGCTCCACTGAGAGCTCTTGGAGCTCCTCGATCCTTCTAGCTGACATAATGGCCACCAGGAAGGCAGTCTTGCACAACAGGTGTGACATCTCACACCTGCGTGTAGGCTCGAAAGGCCTGCCCATGAGTACAGCCAACACCAGCAGTGAGTTCACACATTGGAGGGGATGGGTGGTTCACACACTGGAGGGGATAGGTGGTCGAGACCCTTGAAAAACTGCCCGACCACCTTCTCCTGAGTCACCATCAGCTTACCAGCATGTGCCCGGTAAGCAGAGATGGCTGCCAGGTGCACCTTAAGAGATGTTGTTTGCAGTACAAGCTGAGAGAGGGACCAGAGGTAGTCCAAGATGCTCACCACAGGACAGGCAAAGGGATCAAGCTCCTTACTCTGGCACCAAATGGAGAACCTCTTCCACGTAAACGCATAACACCAGTGAGTTGACTTTTTCCAAGAGGCCTCTACAACATGGAGCAGTTTTTCCAAGAGACTCAACACCTAGATCTCCAGTTGCTCAGGAACCAGGCCATGAGGAGCAGGGACTGTAGGTCCAGGTGCAGAACCATCCCCTGATGTCTGGTCAGTAGATCTGGGTGAAGAGGCAGTCACCACAGAGGTCTGCTCCTGAAGCGGAGGAGATCCAGGTACCAAAACTGCCATGCCCAGTCTGAAGCAATCAGGATCATTCGTGCCTTGTCCTTCCGGGCCTTGACCACCATCTTGTGAATCAAAGGGAAGGGAGGGAAGGCATACATGACAGCTGGGGTACAGGACCTCGTGAAAGCATCCCCAGACAGTGTCCCAGATTGTGGGGAGCATGCATAAAACAGCCTCAGTTTGGCATTTGCCCAGGAGGCAAACGAGTCCACAAGATGAGTGCTCCACTTGGAGAACAGGTGGTTCACCACCTCCAAATTTCAGGACCACTTGTGAGACCGCTCTCCTACCTGGCTGAAAGTGTCCACCAGCTGATTATTCTCTTCTGCGACATGAATTATGAGATCATCTACACCCAGGCTGCACCTGAGGGCCCAGGTGCAGAGGGCCTCCCGACACAAAAGTAGGGAATGAGTTCTGCCCTGCCTGTTCAGGTAGAACATGGTCATGATGTTGTCCATCTGGACCTGCATGACCTGACCCCTGACTAGAGAAGTGAATTTCATCAGCACAAGTCACACTGCATGGAGCTCCAGCAGGTTTATGTGTGATGGGACTCCCAAGGTGACTAGAACTCGGGGCCTCTGTGGTCTATCAGATGTACTCCCCACCCAACCAGAGATGTGTTCATCATGAGCGTGATGGTCAGTTCTGGGCAGACAAATGGAATTCCATCCTTCAGGTGTTCTGGGATCAGCCACCACTGGATGGTATCCCACATCAGCTAGGTCACTGTGACTGGCTGGTCCAACAGGCCTAGGCACTGGGACCACCGATGGCACAACTCCCACTGGATGTGACACATCCACCAGCAGGCCCAATGGACCATGCTGGTGCAGGATGCCATGGGCCCTAGCAGCCTCAGGAAATCCCAGGCAGGGCGCAAGAGCCAATCCTGAAATGACTGAGCAAAGGAGGTAAGATCCAGTGCCCAATCAGCAGGGAGGTGGCCCTTGTCCCGCAAGAAGTTGAGTTCTTCCCCAGTGAAATTGATCACTTGCATGGGTACCAGTTTGGACTTGTTTGGGTTGACCAACAGGCCAAAGTACTGGCAACTCTGGAGAGCCAGACCTCTGGACCTCCCCGCGGCCTCTTTGGAAGGAAGAGCTAACAGCCAGTTGTCCAGGTAGGGGTACACCCTGACACCTAGGCATCATAGGTATGCTGCCTCCACTGCCATGCACTTGGTGAAGACCCTGGGTGCCAAGGAGAGGCCGATGGGCATGACCTGGAACTCGTATAGGACCCCTTCTGCTCGGAACCAGAGGTATGGGTGGTAGGACTGATAAAATGGGATGTGGAAAAATGCATCCTGGAGGTATAGGGAGGAAAACATGTTTTGCTCCAGCGACAGAATGATGTAATTCAGAGTAACCATCTGGAACTTGCATTTCCACATGAACTGGTTCAGACAGTGCAGATCCAACATGGGGCACCAGCCTCCTATCCGTTTCAGGACCAGGAAGTACCTGGACACATAACCCTGACTGGCCAAGGCAACTGGGACACAGGCTATTGCCCCTTTTGCGGGAAGCTGAGCAATATCTTCCCGAAGGGCAGACAGCATGATCCGTGACACCGTGGACTCAGAGGTGCATGGAGGGGGTCAGGCGGGAGAACCTTGAGGCCAGAGGCAACCTTCTGCCCACTACATCCAACATCGACTTGTCCATTTTGATAATGGACCAACATAGCAAGAAGTGACATAGCTAACCTCTTATGGGGAATGCAAACAGGAATAAGATGGGTGGAGGGATGACACCCCTTGACCCATCACGAGGTAGCTTCTATGGGGGCAACTGCAGCTGGAGAGGTGCCACTTTGGACCCTGATCCTCGGACTTAGGTTTGGGGTGCCAGGACTGGTACTGCCCCTACTGATGATGCTGCAAAGAAGGCTGTGGCTGAAAGGACTGAAACTGGAAAGCTTGTTTCTTAGGCTTCTTTTTCATGTCCTTCTGGGATGAAGCCACAGAATCCAGGGTGGCACTAGACTTCTCAGTACGGGTGAGATGTCTTTCCAACCCAAGGTCAAATAGGTCAGTGCCCAAGAAGGGGAATTGGCCAGCTTGTGCTGGATGTCTGCCATGAGGGCAGATAGATGTGCAAGGCCCTGAGATATATGAAGACGATTGCTGCCAAGGCACAGGCACAAAAGTCGTGTATGTCCAACGCCTTCTGGAACTGGTGTTTAGCCAACGATTGACCTTGGTCTCTGATGACTGTCACTGCTGATTGCTGATCACCCAGGAGGTGAGAGAGGATGGAATAAAGAACTCCTATTAGGGAGTGACCAAAAGTGGCCATCATCAGGGCATAGCTAGCCTGATGGAGACCCAAGGACGCCACAGCATACACCCTTTTAGCGGCATGTGAATCTCATGGGACTCCTCGTACAGAGACTTGTCCCTCTCCCTCTAGTATCCTGACTTGCAGAACACTGAATCAGTTACCAACCCTTCATGGAGAGGTGGTACGAGAACCCAGAAAGCAACCCAGTAGGGACTGCATACTTGCGGACCTTACAGGCAGAGGGTGCTGGGCAGAATGCTGGATGCTGCCAAAGTGCCAGGGCCAGTCCTAAAATGGTTTCAGAAAGGAAAGGCAACCTCTGGGGATTTGTCCCTATCCAAAATGTCCAAAAAAGAGTACTTAGCCACAGCCCAGTGGCGCGGAGGGTTGAGGTGCTGGACGCCACACCTCATACCACGCCGGCGACCCGGGTTCAGGAACAACTCAGGGCTGCTGGAGGTCGGGGGGGAGGATTGAGCATCCCAACAGATGCTCTCCTCCTCCTGGGGTGGGTTCCTGGGGTGCCCTGAGCACCCGAAGCACCTGTACCTGTAGCAGCATGGGCATCAGTGCACAGGCGGCTCTTTGGGAGTCGGGGAGGAGAGGACGTTGTGGCGCATGCCGTCTGTCTGGACGTTCATCCTACGTGCCAAAGCCCTCAGGGGAAGGAGGGATTAAGGGAGAAAAATGGAAAAAAAGCCCTCTCGGTCCAAGACGAAGACTGATCTAAGCCTCGGATCACCTACCCGCAGGGCAGACCCTGTTGTGCAGGCACTCCAAAGAGAAATGCACCGAAAGACACCGAGCTATGCTCGGCGGACAGTTCATTGACTGATCCCCTGTCGAGGAGGGGAGTCCCAGAGGAGGCCATGGACCAATGGACTGAGTCCTCCAAGGACTCCTCAAAAATATCTCTCAATAGTTTCTTACCACAGAACACTCGGGTATCCTCCCTCAGGGTGATCTACACTGACAACGGGTCTGGCAAGCCAGTGGCTGAACAGGCTTCTATGGTCGGAGTGCCCACTTTTGGCTTCAGTGGTGGCAGCTTCACCTGAAAAGGTGGAGAAGCAGTTGTGGGAGTACCTGTGTAGCACGGAACAGTGGGGATCATCACTGAGAGCTGCCGAGTGACCGGAGGTCCAAGGAGTAGAGCACTACCCTGCCCCGCAATGGCTCACTATTGTTAAAGGAGCTCCCTATAGCATCGGCACAGCTTGAGACAGTGCCTCTCCTCGTTCAAGAATGAGGAGATCGAGAAGTGTTGACTGTGACACCTCCTGGATGAGCGGGCTCGAGAGCGGGAATGTCTCAACTGAGATTTTGACTGTGATGTCAACAGGATGATCGACGGCGAGGGAAGCCTTAAAGCTGGTTGTGGTATACCACATGCCTGCCTACATTAAGCAGCATGGGTGTGCAGGGCTCAACTGCCGGTGAAGGCTGCTCCCACCGAGGACGGGACAGGGACACTGACCGAACCATGTCCTCTTCACTGAGGACCAGGAGTACCAGGATCTGCGAGATCGATTCCTCGACCTCGCCTGACACTTGGTCGACAGGCTCGAGGAAAATTTCCATGGCCTGCTTGACTGGAGTTGAAGTCGACTGGCTCAACGGGGGGACTCAAAAGCCCTTGACCTACCCACCCTGCCCCTTGAGGGGTGCTCAACAATCATCGAGCAAGTTGCGTGACCAGGAGGACCGGAATCTCTCCTGGTCCCACGACCAGTGCCGGTGGCACTTGTGCTTGGCACCACAGTGGACAGGGCTCTACCTCAGGGTCTGGAGGGCCAAACACATGTCCTGGAAGCCTCTGGTGAGTGACCCTCCAACACTGGCCCCAGCATGAAACAGCCCCGCCCTGGCAGCTGCCGCTTCCACTTCAAGGGGCACAACCTACTAGGCAGACCCAGCTGTAGCCAAGGCATTCTTGCGGCCCTTAGGACAGTCCTTCAGATCCCATTCTGAAAGGCTGACCCAGTGAGAGTCTGAGGTTCCTGTCCTCGAGGGACTCAGGAAGAAAACTATGACAAAGGCCACATCTGGCTTCGCTGTACTGCCTGCCCAGGCAATACATGCACGTGTTGTGCGGGTCAGTGACCGACATCTTCTGCCACCACTGAACACTGATTCTGAACCCAGGCTACTATTCCCACATCAAAGATCTATAAGGAGAATCAAAGGAACTGAGGAAAGAATCTAAATAATTTGAAAAACTCTGAAGACAAAGCTCGCCTATGGCACACTAAATTCTAAGTGACAGCTGTGAAAGAGGTGACTTGTCCTTCCAGTGGTAAGAAAGATCTACCATCATGGTGGAATCGGGGGAATATGCTGCCCGGGTGGTGGGAGAAGCCGAACTTAAAGATGTCCAGCAAATCAGACTGTTCCAGTGGAACTGCCAGAGTGTGGATGTGAACCATATCCATGTTCCCAGAACTCTGCTACTTTACAAGGCCCTGGTCAGGGCAGGGGAAGTAATCCTGTCGCATTACAAGGGGCCCTGGTCAGAGCAGGGGAAGTAACCCTGCCACTTTATAAGGGGCCTGGTCAGGGCGGGGGGGAGTAAACCTTGCCACTTTATAAGGCCCTGGTCAGGGCAGGGGAAGTAATCCTGTCACTTTACAAGGAGCCATGGTCAGAGCAGGGGACATAATCCTGCCACTTTACAAGGCCCTGGTCAGGGCAGGAGTAACATTACCACTTTACAAGGCCCTGGTCAGGGGCGGGGGAGGAAGTAACCTTGCCACTTTACAGGCCCTGGTCAGGGCAGGGGAAGTAACCCTGCCACTTTACAAGGGGATCTAGTTAGGGCAGGGGAAGTAATCCTGCCAATTTACATGGGGCCCTGGTCAGGGCAGGCGAAGTAATCCTGCCATTTTACAAGGCCCTTGCCAGGGCAGAGGAAGTAATCCTGCCACTTTACATGGCCCTGGTCAGGACAGGGGAAGTAATCCTAACCCTTTACAGGAGGCCCTGGTCAGGACAGGGGAAGTAAAAGTCCTACCCCCTTTACATGGGTCCATGGTCAGGACAGGGGAAGTAATCCTGCCACTTTACAAGACCCTGGTCAGTGTAGGGGGAGTAATTCTGCCACTTTACAAGGGTCCTGGTCAGGGCAGGGGGAGTAATCCTGTCCCTGTACAAGACCCTGGTCAGGAAAGGGGAAGTAAGCCTGCCACTTAACAAGGTCCTGGTCAGGGAAGGGGAAGTAATTCTGCCACTTTACAAGGTCCTGGTCAGGACAGGGGAAGCAATCCTGCCACTTTACAAGGTCCTGATCAGGGAAGAGGAAGTCTGACCCAACTTGCAGTATTGCATGCAGTTCTGGGCTCCTCAGTACAAAAAGAATATTGAAGCAGTTGAGACGGTACAATGTAGATAAACCAGAATGATCAGGGAGATGGGGCAAAAGCTACACGGCGAGATTGGTGGCCCATAAGTTGTTCAGGTTGATCCCCGTTTTCCTGCAACCCGCCCTCCAGGGTGTGAAGAGCACTCCCTAGGACTCCCAAGTCTCCTCCTGCTGAAAAACATCAGTGGGGCACACTGGAGATGCCAGCCTAGGCTGCTGGCATAACAAGCCACAGCTGGCACTACTGTGTTATGGGATTACACGGTTATCTCGACACATGAGCGAAGAGACTTTCGCTGGATACAGTACTTAAGTATTAGGGATGGGAAGGTAATGAAAAGCATGCCTCATTGCAGAGTGAGTGCAGGGTTCATGCTAACTTTTTTCTTTTCTAATTGGTCCAGCCAAGAAAGGTGGATCTGATCCAATTAGCACTGTCCCACTGAGAACCGCACTGGGGAATTTTATGAAGTGGATTCTCTCCCCGCTACAACATTTGTAAAGTGGTTTGGGATGCACTAGGATCTTCCTGCAAGTTATTTTAGCCCACCAAGGCATAATGGTAGCATTCTCTTCTCCTTTGGAATGCCCCCCACCCACACCCAGTGCAGTCAAGCTTCACTCTTGGATCTCCCACTGCACATATAGTAACCCCACCACCACCCATCTCAGCCCTGTCACCATCCCAACCCAGGATTATTAGCTCCCCAAACTTACCTCAGTAATGAAAAAATTAAAACAAACATTTTTGATGCAGAGTTTTTACCTCCCTCACCCATCTCAATCCCGCCACCCTCCCTTAATTCAGCTCAGCCAAGTCTTGCTCTTTCCCCCACTGCTTATAAGGTAAATCTTTCCCGCCCTTCTCAGTCCTGCCACTCTCCCCACCCAGTCAATATAGGTTCCCAAACTCACCCCAGTGATGGAAAAATCGAAACAGAAACCAATGTTTAGGATGCAGAACTCCCTCTCACCCTGTGCAGCCAGATCTCACCCTTTGCCCCACTGCACAAATAGTTAAACTCTCCCCCATCTTACTCCCCCCCCCAATTTAAGTCCCCAAACTCATTCCTGGTATACCTTATAAGCAGTGGGAGAAAGAGCAAGACTTGGCTGAGCTGGACTGAGGGAGGGGGGTGGCACTGAGATGGGTGGGGGAGGTAAAAATTCTGCATAAAAAAGACAGCTTTAAGTATCTTAGGCTCATCCTTAACTGCTCTCTCTCATATGGTCTACACTTTGATCATGCTGTTAAGGCAGCCAGCATCTGGCCTCTGGCGGAAGCTGGAGGCAAAGCAAGAACAGGAGCACGAAAGAAGGGGTTGGGGGTGGCAGACGTCAGTGGGAATGCCTTCACGTCAGGGCGCCTGCCACTTCCTCAGAAAGGAGGAAAAATACACCGCCGGAGCATGGGTAGACGGAGCACTGGTACCAACCCTAATGGTGACTGCCTGCCTGACCACCGGGGAACCCAACAAGACAATGAAGTTATTGGGACGTTGGAGTCCAATCCCATACCAGCCTGGGGGGTATATCCATGGCTTCATGAGGAACTCCTGAGGGATTCAGGTAAGGCAGAGTGTGGGTGTACATGGTGTCTCCTGAAGAAGCATAGCTCCGGGGTGAGGGAAGGCGATAAAAATAGAAAGTAAAAAAAAAAAGGCAGCCAGCATCAGAATAGGCCAGCTATATCAGCACAGCCATTGCCTCACGGAGAATGCCATGAAGTTTGCAGTTAACATCTCCATGCTGTCAGCAGATTATGGCCTGGTTGTCAATGGAGCAGGCTGTCCTAAACAAAGCCTGCAGACTTGTGTTGGGCGCTCACCAAAAAACTCACACATGTGAGCTTTACTCTAGCACTGGATGACTAAACCTGAACAACAGGATTCAATACCAGATTTGTTTGCTAGCTAAAAAAAATCTCTCTTGGTCTTGCACCTCCAGATTTACAGAAACTCCTCAGCTATTCCACCAACCACAGACAAACCTGGGTGCCCGGCAAAGCGGTCTTCCACATTCCCGTTCATTGCACTCCGCAAGGACAGCGATCTTTTGAGTATAGGGCCCCCCCTTTGGCTAAATTCTCTCAGCAGTGAACTGGTTACAGAACCAAAACTAGGCCCCTTTAAAACCAAATTACAAACATATCTGGCTGCTCTCAGTGCGTGCGACTGTGACACATAAATCTGATGCCATCAACACCCAACTGAACAATTACCCCCTGCCCCCCACATCCCCTGTTATCCCTTCATCTAATATAATCTTACTCTCTAGATATTTTTACCTCTTCTCCCACTCTGACCATCCCCACCTTAAATACCATACCATTATAACCCTCTGGGGTCTTCCCTTCATATTTTCTCTCACCCAATTACCCCAATTCAATCCTCACCTAGGCTATTGCCTTTATCAATGAAACCGTATGGGTGGATTTCTTTCCTGCTCCTACTCCCTACCCATGCTATCAATTAGTTCTCTCCTCTCTCTCTCTCTCTCTCTCTCTCTCAACTTCAAACTATCCCCCTCATTAACTCTACCTGAACTGTGCACTTCTGTTCTTAGCAGCCATAGGCTGAACCCCAACTAAATGCTGTCACTAGTTCCTCTAGTAGTACAATTGTAGATTGTTCTCAGTTGTTATACTTTGTCTGTCCCACAAGTTGTTTGTACTCAACTGATGTTTTTAACATCTTGTTGCTTGAATTTGTAACTGAATCCTACCTGTATTTGTTAAGTGTCAGTTTTAAGTTCCTATTTTTCTGCAAACTCATTGCAAGATCTAGAAAATGAAGACTTGACAAAAAATGATAACTGGTTCCAAATCAGACGCCCCATGTAAGGTAATGTTTGCTGAAATTAGAGCCTGTTAAAAAAAGCTTTGCTGGTCACTAAGAAGGCTTCCTCAGTCACTGGCTCTTTCCCATCCTAAGTCTTAAAGTAGATGTGCATTTTTTCATCACAAAAATCAGTCCTTACATTTCTCTTCACTTATCACTATTCACTAAAATCAGCCATGGCAGCTAGCTAGATAGTGGCCAAATTCCAAAAAGAGTTCAGCATATGGACCTTCTCCTTCTCAAGCCATGTAGATTAGAAGAAACAACTAGCCTCCACACCCCTGCTGACCACCCTTTTTAACAAATCATGGGAGGATGGTATGGTACCTGAAGACTGGAGAAGGGTGGATGTGATTCCCCTTCACAAAAGTGGGAGCAAAACAAAGGCAGGAAACTATTTACCTGTCAGTTTGACCTCAGTGGTAGGAAAAATGATGGAATCACTTCTGAAGGAAAGAATTGTTGAGTACCTAGAGGCCAGTGGGGCACAGGACCCAAGGCAGCATGGATTCACAGCAGGAAGGTCACGTCAAACAAATCTAATTGATTTCTTTGACTGGGTGACCAAAGTAGTAGATCAGGGAGGGGCTGTGGACATGGCCTACCTAGACTTTAGCATGGCATTTGACACAGTCCTGCACAAAAGATTAATAAACAAATTAGCCAGCCTGGGAGTGGGTCCCAGGGTGGTAGCCAGGAGTGGGTCCCAGGGTGGTAGCCTGGGTAAAACACTGGCTGGACAACAGGACACAGTGGGTAATAGTAAATGGAGTCCACAGTGAAGGAAGGAGGGTTACTAGTGGGGTACTGCAGGGTTCAGTACTGGGGCCAGTCCTTTTTAATGTCTTTACAAGTGACATTGTGGAGGGACTGGAGGGGAAGGTATGTCTCTTTGCAGATGACACAAAGATCTGCAACAGGGTTGATACGCAAGGTGGGGTGGAAAGGATGAAAAGGGACTTGGCAAGGTTGGAGGAATGGTCAAATGTATGGCAGCTCAGATTCAGTGCAAAGAAGTGCAAAGTAATGCACCTTGGAAACAAAAACCCAGGGCAAGAGTACACAATGGGGGGTGAGATACTGACAACAACAAAAATGGAAAGGGACCTGGGGGTAGTCATATCAGATGACCTAAAGGTGGGCCAGCAATGTGAGAAGGCAGTAAGGAGGGCTGGGGGGATACTGGGATGCATAGGGACAGGCATCACCAGTAGAAAACAGAAAGTTGTTTGCCCTCTGTACAGACAGCTGGTAAGATCACATCTGGAGTACTGTGTACAGTTCTCGAGACCCCATCTTCGAAAAGACATAAGACAGGATGGAGGCTGTCCAGAGGAGGGCAACCAAAATGGTGCAGGGTCTGTACCAGAATACATATAAAGAAAGACTAAATGGGGCCATCAAGAAATGGAGGGTAATGAGTACCAACGCCTGTAGTCTGGGCAACAAGCTGCCTGAACTGGTGGCCTTGATGGAAGAGGGATGCCTGGATATTGTAGCAGTCACAGAAACATGGTACACAAAGAACCATGACTGGGATGTTAACATACCAGGGTACACAACCTACAGGAGAGACAGGGAGGGCAGAAGGGGAGTAGCTGTCTATGTAAGGGAAGGGATAAAAGCAACTAAACAAAAGTGCAAACAGGGAGGAGAGGAGGCACTGTGGGTCACCTTAGAGACTGGAAATGGCACCACAATCCGCACAGGGGTTGTTTACAGACCCCCATGTCAGGAGGAGGGAATGGACAAGGATATGATAGAAGGCATACTTAGGATGGCAGAGAAAGGGGAGATACTGTTGACGGGGGACCTCAATATACCAGATGTTAACTGGAGCACCTTTGCTGTAGCCACATCCAAAAGCAGGGCCATTCTTGATGCCCTTCAGGTGGCATGCCTCAGACAGCTAGTTTTGGAACCTACTCATGAGGGAGCAATCTTAGACCTCGTACTCTCAAATGGGGATAGCGAGAGAATCTCAGATCTAGAAGTGGGTAGCCATTTTGGAACAAGTGACCACCAAACAGTGTGGTTCACGATAAACTCAGCTACAGAGTCAAGCCATACAAAAGTGAGGGTTCTGGACTTCAGGAGGGCTGACTTTGTCAAGATGGGAGAGTGCCTTAGAAAAGCACTAGCAAACAGGCTAGAAGGAGGGGTGGAGCAACAATGGGGAAATATCAAAACTGCCATCACAGAGGCAACAAGCCTTTGTGTGAAGCAAATAAATAAATCGAAATGAAAGAAAAAGCCACTATGGTTCTCAAAAGAAGTGGTGGTGAAGGTTAGGGAGAAAAAAGATAGCATTTAGGAAGTATAAGGAAACACAGAAGGAGCAGGACAGAGAACTGTACCGGTTAAGGCAGAAGGAAGCAGCGAGGGTAGTCAGAATAGCAAATTCACAAACTGAGGAAAAGATAGCCAACTCGGTTAAGAAGGGGGATAAAACATTTTATAGGTATATCAGGGAGCATAGAAAGACAAAGGGAGGGATAGTGAGGCTGAATAGAATGGATGGTGGGTGGGCAGGGGGTGACAGTGAAAAAGCAGGGATACTTGATGAATACTTCTGTGCAGTATTCACAAAAGAGGAAGTGGGGGAGGTACCTAATCCAATTAACAGAAGCACTCTGGGGGGGGGGGGTCGATCCCAGTCCTTTCACAGAAGAAAGGGTTCTGAAAGAACTCCTAAAACTGAAGGTGGGCAAAGCAATGGGGACAGATGGAATTCACCCCAGAATTCTAAAAGAATTAAGCAGAGAACTAGTGACACCACTGACTACCCTTTATAACAAATCATGGGAGGATGGTGTGGTACCTGAGGACTGGAGGAAGGCTGATGTGATTCCCATTCACAAAAGTGAGGGCAAGACAGAGGCAGGAAACTACAGACCTGTCAGTTTGACCTCTGTGGTAGGGAAAGTAATGGAATCACTTCTGAAGGAAAAAATTGTTGAGTACCTAGAGGCCAGTGGGGCACAGGACCCAAGGCAGCATGGGTTCACAGTGGGAAGGTCATGTCAGACGAATCGCATTGATTTCTTTGACTGGGTGACCAAAGTAGTAGACCAGGGAGGGGCTGTGGACATGGCCTACCTAGACTTTAGCAAGGCATTTGACACAGTCCCACACAAAAGATTAGTACTCAAATTAACCAGCCTTGGAGTGGGTCCCAGGGTGGTAGCCTGGGTAAAACATTGGCTGAACAACAGGACACAGAAGGTAATTGTACATGGAGTCCACTCTGAAGAAAGAGGGGTTACTAGTGGGGTACCGCAGGGTTCAGTACTGGGTCCAGTCCTTTTTAATGTCTTTATATATGACATTGCAGGGGGACTGGAAGGAAAAGTATGCCTTTTTGCAGATGACACAAAGATCTGCAACAGGGTTGATACACAAGGAGGCGTGGAAAGGATGAGAAGGGACTTGGCAAGGTTGGAGGAATGGTCAGAAGTATGGCAGCTTGGATTCAGTGCAAAGTAATGCACCTGGGAAACAAAACCAGGGGAAGATTACACAATTGGGAGGGTAGTAACAACAACAAAATGGAAAGGGACCTGGGGGTAATCATATCAGATGACCTTAAGGTTGGCAAGCAATGTGAGAAGGCAGTAGGGAGGGCTGGGTGATACTGGGATGTATAGGGAGAGGCGTCACCAGCAGAAAACAGGAAGTTGTTATGCCCCTGTACAGACAGTTGGTGAGACCACATCTGGAATACTGCGTCCAGTTCTGGAGACCCCATCTCCGCAAGGACACTGACAGGATGGTGGCAGTTCAGAGGAGGGCAACTAAAATGGTACAGGGTCCACAAGAGAAGCCATACGAGGAGAGGCTAAAGGAGCTTAATATGTATACCCTTGAGGAAAGGAGGGAGAGGGGGGACATGATAGAAACGTTTAAGTACCTCAACGGAATCAACAAAGTCCAAGAGGGTAGCATCTTTCAGAAAAAGATGTGCAAGAACAAGGGGACACAATTTGAAGATAGAGGGGGGATGGCTCAGGGCAATGTGAGGAAGTATTTTTTCACAGAGAGGGTGGTGGCCGCATGGAACAGCCTTCCTGAGGAGGTCATAGAGTCAAAAACAGTGGGGGGAATTCAAGAAACATAAGGCAATTCTAGTGGGGGGTAGGAGGAAGTAGGCTGTTGGTTAACTAGGATCTGCAGCTTATCTGTTAGGTAGGGAAATGGGCAGACTAGATGGGCCAAGCGGTCCTTATCTGCCATCAAATTCTATGTTTCTAAACCCTGAACCTTATCACTTTCCAAATAATGCTGCTAGAACAGCTCAAATATCCACGTGGGTGCCCTCCCACCTAAATTAGCCCTCTCACCCGAACCAGCCGTCTCACCAGAACCAGCCCTCCCACCTGAACTAGCCCTTCCACCTGAACCAGCCTTCTCATCTGAACCAGCCCTCCTACCTAAACTAGTCCTTCCACCTTAACCAGCCTTCTCATCTGAGCCAGCCCTCCTGCCTGAATCATCCCTCCCATCTAAATTAGCCCCTCCACCTGAACCAACCCTTCCACCTGAACCAGCCTTCTCATCTGAACCAGCCTTCCCACCTGAATGAGCCCCCCACCTAAATTAGCCCTCCTACCTGAACCAGCCTTCTCATCTGAACCAGCCCTCTCACTTGAACCAGCCCTTTCACCTAAATCAGCCCTTCCACCTGAACCAGCCCTCTCACCCGAACCAGCCCTCCCACCTAAACTAGCCCTTCCACCTGAACCAACCTTCTCATCTGAACCAGCCCTCCCACCTGAACCAGCCCTCTCACCCGAACCAGCCCTCCCACCTAAATCAGCCCTTCCACCTGAACCAGCCTTCTCATCTGAACCAGCCCTCTCACCCGAACCAGCCCTCCCACCTAAATCAGCCCTCCCACCTGAGCCAGCCTTCTCATCTGAACCAGCCTTCTCATCTGAACCAGCCCTCCCACCTAAATCAGCCCTTCCACCTGAACCAGCCTTCTCATCTGAACCAGCCCTCTCACCCGAACCAGCCCTCCCACCTAAATCAGCCTTCTCATCTGAACCAGCCCTACTACCCAAACCAGTCCTGCCACCCGAACCAGCCTCCCACCTGAACAGCCCACCCCCCTACCTGAACTAGCCTTCTCATCTGAACCAGCCCTCCCACTTAAATCGGCCCTTCCACCTGAACCGGCCTTCTCATCTGAACCAGCCCTTCCAAACAAACCAGCCCTCCCACCTGAACCCTGTTCCTATCCATTGCTGCAATATTTACTTATTTACGTTAAAGGTAGTGTGATCAAGTGGTTAGAGCACTAGATTGGAACCAGGAGACTGCAGAATCAAACCCTGCTAGATCCAAATATTCAGTATGTGACCCAGGGCAAGTCACCTAACCTCTCAATGTTCCAGTCCCCCACAACTGCAGAAATGAGTGGAAGCAGGACCCCACTGGAAACAAGATGTTACATCTCAGCTGAGCTATTCTGGGAAAATAAACAGTAAAAATAAACAAATAAATAAATGTTCTCCGCTGTTGCTGTGAAGTTTCTTTTACCATTAATGCCCCGTATTTGTGTATCCCTTTTTGAACTAGCAGTTGTATATCCTATCGCACTGCACTATAAATGAAGCACTTTTTTGTATCCAGCTATAGCAAGGGACCTCCATGACAATGAGATACTGAATCTCATGGGGCGGTCCAGTCATCTGTTTCATGTAAATCTCAAATAAATTAATGTGAAACAGGCAATCCTCTTCACACAATCCCCGGAAGAATAGGGAAAGGTGCAATTATAGTTCCAGCTGAGAAAGACCCACAGGGTGCTTAAAACAGAAGGCAGCGAAGATGGAAGGGTTGCCACATTGTGCAGTCAGACATTGATAGACAGCTCAAAAAGGAACATGTCAAGAGCTAAAGAGAAACACAATCGAGTCTTGGCACTTATTAAAGGGACCCCGTCAACCTCAGTGTGCAAAGATAACTGATCGTTTCTGTTTTCAAGCTCAGCCATCATTCACACAAATTAAAAAGCCAGCCCTGTGATCTGCAAGTGCTTTTTATTCTTAATTGGTCAAGACAGCAGGCAGGTTCTAACCCAGAGCGCGACGCAGCTGGTGCCACTTGGTGCGGCTCAACTGAACTACGGGAGGTGAGCACAGAGACTTACTCATGGAAAGCAAAGCACGTGGACAGCTTTCTGCTGCACATTATAAAAAGACTTTGGAAAACACAGCATCTTGACTCAGTTCATCTTGTGTTTCGTTTAGTTTCTGTATTTGATGTTCACTTATTACCAGGGACATCTGAATGAAAAACAGCTATCTAATTCCGATTCAGTTCTGTTGGCTCCTATGCCCAATCATAATCTCCAGCTTGTGACATCACCATCTGTTGCCAATGAAAATTAAATAATGCTGGCCCCTCGAGTTTGGGAATGAGTGCGGGTAGTTCAGGACCAACTGGCGGCTGAAACATTGAGCATCCCAGGGGACACTCTCTTTGGGGGGGGGGATGTGCCCCCCCACGCTCCTATCTTACCACCTGCGTGACCACAGGTGGTGGTGCATCATGGAAGCATAGTGGGTGAGAGAACGCCATCTATGCTCCTCATGGCAGCCTTGTGTGCACATGTTTGGAGCGCCACGTGTGCTGGCATCTTGAGGGACTGGAGAGAAAAAGTGAGAGGAAACGGCCTGCTGTGTGAAGGGTGACCTGTGCTGCACTCAGGCCCCAAATGTTGCCACTAACCATTCCCGCACCATTGGTTTTGCCTGCCCCAAGGTGACAGGGGCAGGTGATATTGACGGGCTAATGCCAGGCCTCGTTTTTTTTTTTTGTTGGGGGGGGACAAGGAGACGGTAAGGACTAGGGAAATGGAGGGATGGGTCTCTCTCTCTGAGTTGAGATGGAGATTACACTTGTGAAGGGGAAGGGCATAAAGAGTAAATTAAAAATAAAGAATTCAATTGTTACAGTATGTGGTCACTCAGCGAGCTGCCTTGCCCGTGATTCTGGTTTGGGATCAAACTCAGGAGGCTGGCGCTAGGCAGCCAGGGCCGAAGAAGCCCTACCACTGGCCATGAATCCGAGCCCAGGAAGGGAGGCATCACATTCTGCCACCACAGCAACACCTGCTGTGGGCCGGGGAGCTTGCTACTCTGCAGAGGTAAGCAGTGCTTGTGTGAGGCCACAGGATAGCAGCGCAGTGCTGGTGAGAGGGACAGGAAGCAATCTGAGAAGGATGAAAGACAGAATAATAGGAGACACAGCACCACAATGATGGCTGCCAGGGTTAAGACGCCACACTATCAGGCCCCACGGGCTTCCAGCTGTGTTTACTGTGTTGCTCTGACGTGTGTCTGTAGCAATGTCACTACTTGACTATCCCTGCTGATGGGGACCAGCAAGACAGACCCCAGCAATCAGTCACTCACTACAGCAAACACTGGCTCAGCAATCAGTCGCTTACTTCAACAATCAGTGGCTCACCTTTACAATTAATGGCTTACCCCAGCATTCACTGGCTCACCGGAAAAATCAGTGGGTCTACAGAAGAATTAGTCTCATCCTTACAATCAGTGGATTCCACCAACAATCAGTGACTCACCCAATCAGCGGCTCACGCCAGCAATCAGTGAGTTACCCATACAATCAGTGTTTCACACCAATAATCAGTGGCTCACTCCAGCAATCAGTGGCACATCCCAATAATCAGTGCCTCACCCCAACAATCAGTGTCTCAGCCCAACAGTTACTGGCTCACGTTAGCAATCACTGGCTTGCCTGACCAATGAGTGACTCACCAGCACAATCAGTGGCTCATTCTATCAATCACTGGCTCACCAAAACAATCACTGGCTCACCCCAGTAATTACTGACTCTGTCGCATGGGCAATTAGATGTCCACCTCAATAATCAATAGCTGGTTCCAACAATCAGTGGCTCACCCCAGCATTCAGTGGTTCACCCCAGCAATTACTGGCTTGTCCCAACAATCAGTGGTTTGCCCTAGCAATCAGTTTCTTTCTGAAGAAGCGTTACTTCTTGCTAGAGTCTCACCTGAGATCTTCAGGTGCTGAACTTCTGCAGTTGCACTTGTCAGACTTCAATCCTATCAGGGTCAGCCTCGATGTTGTCCAAGGAACTCACTACAGGCCAGCCAGCCATCAGATTGTTTCCATCACGAGGAAAACCCCTTTGTGGTTCCCTTACCCTCCCGGTGGTACAACTACACACTTCCCATTCATTAGCGAGTGAATATAAATGCCCCAGATCCCCAAGATCTGTCCAACAATCAGTGGCTCATCCCAACTATTAATGACTCACAGAATAATCAGTGGTTCACCCCAGCAAATAATGGGTTACACCAGCAGTGATGTAGCAATCAATGGCTGCCTCCAACAATCAGTGACTTACCCCACCAATCAGTGGCTCTTCCCAACAATCAGTGGCTCTCTCCAGCCATCAGTGGCTCCCTCCAGCCATCAGTGATTCTCTCCAGCAATCAGTGACTTCTTCCATCAATCAGTGGCTCCCTCCATCAATCAGTGACTCACCTGAACAATCAGTGGCTCCTTCCAGCAATCAGTGACTTACCTCGACAATCAGTGTCTCTACCCAACAATCAGTGGCTCAGTCCAGCATTCAGTGGCTCCCCCAGCAATCAGTACCTCATCTGAACAATCAGTGGCTCACTCCAGCAATCAGTGGCTCACTCCAACAATCAGTAGCTGTCATCAGCAATCAGAAGCTCACCCCAGCAATAAATGGTTCACCCCAACAATCAGTAGTTCACTCCAGCAATTAGCGTCTCACCCCACGAGTGACTCAGCAATCAGTGGCTGGCCCCAGCAATCACAGACTCAGCCCTACAGTCAGTGGCTTGCCCCAGCAATCAGTGACTCAGCCCTACAATCAGTGGCTCACCCCAGCAATCAAAGGCTCACCTCAGAAATCAGTGGTTCACTCCAGCAATCAGTGGCTCACCTCAGCATTCAAAGGCTCACTCCCACAATCAGTGCTGCAGACCTACAACCAGTGTTGCACCCCAGCAATCAGTGGCTCACCTAGTATCTAATAATAGGGCCAAACTCAATGAAGCCACTACCTCTTGCCTTCAGTCATTCATTCTATATCCCTCCATATAAACAGAACAATGCACTGGAAACTATCAGTAACAAGGTTGTAATTCTATCGAGAGTCATGGGGCAGCATAAACCATGCCAGCAAAGCGCAAGTGGTTTATGAAGGCACCAAAATCCAGCGACAGAACTACAAACCTCATTACTGGTGATGGGTATCCCTGCCTGTTTTTGTTTTCTTGTAAGTGTAACCCCTTACATTCCCCTTTGGATCCAAGAGAGGGTCAGGCATGGGCAATAGACCCTCCCATGTCTAGGGGTATTCTATGCACGCTGGAAGGTCTTTTACAACCCAGCTTGCTTGATTTGACCTTGCCCAGGCTGGAGCTTCAATGAGACACCCCAAGACCTGCCCAGTGCCCCCCAAAAAGTCATGGACACTAAAGTTTTGAGCACATAGTTCCATTACTGAAAGAAAAACTGTACAAGTTAGTTTTAAGATCCAAATAACTCCCCTTTCAGAGTACTATATATATTTGTCCCTCCTCTTTCATAGTACTATACATACATGGGGGTTCCATATCCAGGTCCTAACATCGTCTACAGGCTGTCTCGGTTTAACCTGCTAGTGAACCTAGCATCCTGCTGAGATACATGCTCATCCTGTCTCGTTGTAACAATTCTCACTCCGTTCTACAAATGCAACTATGGCACCTGCTTGTGCGCGTATACCTAAGTAATCCCTGTTTCTTTGTCATGCACAAGTGCCAGATACAACCAGAGAATCCGGTTCCTCCAGTTTGCCACTCTGCAATTAGCTTTACGCACAGCTCCCACCTCCTGCCTTCCTAATGATGGATGAGGGGTTGGGGTACAAAATAGCTCTACGCTTAGTGTTTCTGCTTCCATCTGCCCTTGTTGTGTCAATGCTGCCATGCCCTGAAGGCATGAGACACAGATTCTTGTATTCACACTTTCCACTTCGTAGGCAAAGCGACTGGGGGCCTACTGCCAACCCGCACGGACACCCACCAAAGTTCCCCTGCCTTAGCGCGAGCTATATACTGCTTGTTTAGCAGCCACACACAGTTATATGCAATATCTGATCACACTAACTGCCACACCCTCACCGGCCATCTTCCCTATGGAGGTGAATATCAGTGGCCCTGCTGAGGAGACCACCCCACCTGAAGATGAATGGCATATTCTGAGTCAGGACTCTGCATATCCCCTGCTTATTGGGGTACGTTTATCAGCACAAGCACAGTACAAATGCAAAATACAGAACGTTTATTAACCAAATTGTGGCACTTATTTTTTTTCTCAAAGGTTATCATAAAATGCTAGTAACTTTAAATTTCAGCTCCTCCAAATGACAGGAAACTGACTCCACGAACAAGAAGCACAGAGCGTGAAATGGTGGTGTTGCACACTTTTAACTCATAGAACTGATACATATGTCTCATTCCCCTGAGGAGGGACAGCTCAGCAGTGCCTAGCAGTGAAAGGCCAAGATAAGATGGCAAACCCATAGCAGATGTGCAATCCTCCTCTGGGAGTCAGAGATGGCCTCACTTTCTACCTGAAGGTTAAGTTTGCTTCCTTCCTATTTTACAGTTTATTTGCACTGAATAATCCAATGGAGATGCAACACGTCATCTTCAGTTTGGGGGGGGGGGGCTTTTGCCAATGGAGCAGCAAAAACCTGTAGCAATTAAATTAAAAACAAAGTGGGTTGGTCCGCGGCATCGAGTGGCAGGCCAACTATTTAGTATGCTGGCAAACCTAACTGGCACCCTGAGACGTGAAGGGAGGATAACAGTGCAGCTCCTCATTCTGGTGCCCTGCTTGGCATGGGTCACCATATGTTCTCCAACACCACCCCCACCGGCCCTCACATCCCTCGGCACACCACTGTGATTCTCTAGCTGACAACCCGTTACAAGAAGCTTCTTCTGATGGCTGGGGGGGGCAGTGGGGATGTGGAGAACCTGGAAAGCCTGGAGAGCATCAACCTCAGAGAAAGTGGTGAGTTTTATAGGAGTGGGATGCCGGGGGGGGGAGCAGTGTGTGAAGGAGGAAAAAACAAACAAACAATCAAACAGAAGAAACTATCACATACAGAGTATACTAGGGTTTTCATGGGAATGGGAGACTGCTTGGTAATGCAGCAGCATTACACTGCATTAGCATGCAGGCGACCCAGGTTCAATCCTGAGTACAGGCAGGCTGGGGTTCCACGTAGACAATGTTGCAGATGAGAAAAAAGGAAGCTTGTCAAAAGCAGTGCCATCTTAGCAGTGAACTCCGTAAATAACAGTCAACAGCAGTACAGCCATCTAGTGGTGGTCTATGGGATAACATGCATGGCAGACAAAGAAGCTCTCTATCCTCCCATCTAGAGGGGAAATTTCCCTTTAGCTGACTAGTTATTTTTTTTTAACTTTATGTTTATTGTTTTCATATATGATTACAACAATAACCATACCATATCTGAGACAAACCATATATACATTACAATACCACCCAGAGAAACAAACAATCTCCATAATCGGAGGACAGATGTAGCCCAAATATTTTGATACCACATTGGGAGGGGTAACTAAAATAAACAGCTAAAAGTCCAATGTAATTAGCTGACTAGTTAGAGTTGCCACCTTCGGGATTCAGGGTCCCCGTTTTTCTTCCCAGCAAGGGATGGAGATGCGTCTGCCCAAGTAAAGGGGGCAGACGCAACAGGTGTCATGCTCAATCCATCTGGGGGGGGGAGGCACTCCAGAGTGTGCAGCTTGATGGAATAGATTCCTAACTACCATGGGCTGAGGTCCCTAGATCTGTAGTAACTGTAATGGGGAGTTCAAACCAAAGAATACGGCCCTGAACTGGGAACCACAGCAGGTACAGGGTATGTGAAAGCTCTTATCAAGAGCCGGGGAAGGGGATGAAAACTACGGACCTATCATAATTCTTGATCTTCCCATGTATCTTCACCATTCATCACTGGTGGGTGATTGACTGGAGACAAGAACTCCACAGGAGCTTTTCCCCCTAGGAGGGAGGAGCTGGCACCGGCGGTGCTGCCCATGAGGCTGACATACTGCATGGCCCTCGCAGGTTGGCCAGAAACAGCCGTTGACTCCTCCTCCTCCACCTCAGTTCTGCATGATGGAGAGACAGAGGGAAAAGAGGATAGAGAAAAATGAGGGTGGGGCAAAGGAGCCCAAGGGACAGTAAAAGGAAAGGAAATCAACTGAAAAAGGAATAGGCCGACCAGAGGACAGAGGAGGAGGAGGTTCTGGGAGGGTATGGGTTGAAAGGCCCCCTGTCCCTGGATGGCCAGTAAGGGTAGGAAAGGGGAAGGGAAGAGAGAGAAAGAGAAAACAAGGGGAGAGGGAAGGAGAGGAGGGACCAATGTCTACACAGGACACTCAAATCTTGTGACCAGCAGTGCCTCCAGGGAGGCAGACAGCCCACCACAGGGGCCGTTTCTGAGGCAGAAACTCGGCTTTACTAAAATCCTGTAGAGATAGTAGCACGGAGAAGGTTCCTCCCTCCTGCCTCTAAACCCCTGAGGGTGGAAACCACTCACTGGTGAGGATTCCCCGTTACCATTTTCCAAGGAAGAACCCACAAGGTTTGGGAGGGGGTGAGGATCCACCATGAATGTCTCTCTCCTGAAGGGAAGGAGACAGGAAGTGGAAGAGAAATAATATAGGAAGGGAGGCGGAGGAGTCCCATCAGCCCCAGCCCTCATCAGGGACCAGAAGAGCCGGCGCACCCGACAGGGTGGGCTGACCCCAGATCAACCCAGGACAAGGGAGAGCCCATCAGACATCCCCACTGGGCTAGTAGGAACGCCTACTCATTGGGCCCCTCCCAAAAGTTTCCAGTCACCTCCTAGGATAAGGAAGGCTCCAAGGAAAAAGGTGAACCCAACCATATCCCCGAGGAGGAGGGCGAGCAAGAAGGGGGCATCACCCAGGGACTGAGGCCTTGTGAGGGAAAGGTGGGTGGGATTCAGTGATGAATGGTGAAGATACACAGGAAGATCAAGAATTACAATAGGTGCGTAATTTTCATATCTTCCCTGTGTCAGTCTTCACCATTCATCACTGGTGGATGAGTACCAAGCCCCCCCAAAGGGGTCCAGTATTTCCCTGAGAGAACAGCATTCCTCAGCTCCCCGTGGGGGAGACATGGGGAAGAGACCCTCCACCGGCCAGTAGACCTGGGACTGGTCAGGGTGAGGCAGGGTCCCCTGTTCCCTGTGGGAAGGAAGGCGCCCCCTGCAGTTCCTGCCTCGCCCTTTGGGAGAAAAGACGGGCACCTTGGAAAGAGGAGGCCATCACCCTACAAGGGACCGGACACAAAGGCATGAGGGAACTGGCCACCACACGTGGCACGCCTCTGCCATGGCTAGAAGACCTATCAGGCAATCCTGGAAGAACAGGGAATCCATAGGTCTGCAGCGTCACTGTCCTGTAGAGTAAAGGAAAACAGCTGGGACTAAGCCCTGTAGGTGAAGCTGCCCTATGAGGGGACCGAGGCCACATGGATCCAGAAAGGCGGTCCCCAGCCCCACCCGAGGACTCCCTCGAAGGAGAAGAGGGAGAGAACTTGGGTTCAGCACTGCGGCTCCTCCCAGAGCCCTGGAAGACTACAGAGGAGTGCCGCAGCCCCTCACCCCGTCCCCTCAACCCCACCAACTCAAAGAAAGACCTCTTCCTTGGACCCTGTGCCAAAGGACCCCCAAATGCGCAGGCTCCCTGAGGAGAGTCGCAGAGCAGGGGGATCTGGTTCTGGTCTTAAGAGAGGGGGTGGCACCGGGGGTGGCAGCTGACCCCTTCGCCAAAGCATGGACCACCCCACCCATAGCAACAGGGCCGCCAATCCACACCACCCCCCGGCGCCACCATCGGCCTGGGGGTCGGCGCCGGCTGCAGTTACCAGAGCCATGGGGCATAGGGGAGGCGCAAGGGTCCTGGACCTCGGAGAACCCCCGACGCTGGGGAGTCAGGTTGCCAGTCTGGGTCAGCCTCCTGACCATCCGGCTCCAGAGAGGAGGAGATCCAGAGCAGCTCCAGACCGGTGACCCCGGGGGCTCTCCCACCGACGGCGCTGCAAATGGCGCCATGGGTCAGCCCAGCACCCCTCGTGGTGCCGCCCAGATCACCGGAACCTCAAATGGCTCCAGGATCTGGGGCGGCACTGGCAGGTAGTGCCAAGTAACGCCCCCCACTGGGCCCAGCAGCTATGGGCCCTGACAACGGGGAAGCCTGCACCTCCGAAGAGGTGACTGCCAGGGTGGTGTTCTTGGTCTGGCCCCAGGTGGAGCAAGACCTGTCCTCCGGCACCATGGTAGAGACCTCTTCCATGGCAAGGTTAGAAGAGGAGGAGGCCTACTCCTCACCAGACCATGTAGGTCCGGGAGGGGACCAGAGGAAAGGCGAAGAGTCCTACACTTGGACCAATGAAAGCGATGATGCCCCCGAGAGTCAGCAGAGCCCTGCCGACCATCAACGCGCAGTGTTCAAGAATGCGGCAATCCATAGAGTAGCAGGCGTTGCAGTGGTCCACGTCGTGCTGGGGTCCAAGGCAAGAAAGGCAGACATCATGCTGGTCCATAATGGAAACTTGCTGGCCACAGGGACACCGATGCATAGGAATGCTGACCCACTTTCGATGAACGCTTCTTGTCCCCCGAACCTGGCATGATGTAACGGTAACTAAAACTTTTAAAACAGAAAAGACTCAATGCTGTTAAGAGAAGGAAAGATCTTACTGGTAATCTTCAGTAATAGCGCCGAGGGGATGGCAAAACCAAGGCAGAAATCAAGGCGGCATCGAAAAAAAAGGCTTCGATTTGTCGGGAACAGCTCTGAAGTGTTGACCGATGGACTAGGCCGCAATGGCGTAGCAGAATTCACTTGGCTTCATGCAAGGTGTTGTCTCAACGGTGGGAGAAGCAGAAGTGAGGTGGAATCTCTGAAAAACCATAATACTAGATCAATTTCAGTTTATTTGTGATATAGTCTCTGCAGTTAGCACCCTCTTTTCTTTAAAAATCTGCACATTAAATCAGCAGTTAAAGCTAATCGCATTTAAAAAACAGCACTGCCGATTCAGATTAAAGCAGCAGTGCAACAAAACTGGGCAAACACTCCTTGGAGCCAGAGTTTTGTCTAGGATTATACCTATATACTCATAATGTCTACGCTGACTCTGCTCCACTGGAACAGAAGGTTTTGTTTTGTTTTGTCTATAGTTTAAGTCTGTGTTAATCCCTCTTATTATCCTTGACGTAGAACCTATGTAAATGAGCATGCGTGCTCAAAGGTGCTTTCCAAATAACTAAACAATTAATTAATTAAAATGTGACCCTACCTTTTTTTTTTTCCAGTATAAAAGATTACAGGCAACTTCCAGTTTTATTTGGTGGTAACATTTTCTAGTTCTAGTAAAACTGCAGTATTTTATAAATGTTTTAATTTATTTTTTTCTCAAGAAAAAAAGATGGCCGCCACATTTGGCTTAGAACTGTTGTAAATCTGGTAAGGCTTAGGACTGAGAAGAAAAAAAAAACTTATGGTGCACAGCATAGGAGATACCTGGAAAAGTAGATTTTGCAGGTATGTTAATATTTTTATTAAAGGAGAACCATAGCAAACGAGTATCTCCTTACCCCGTAAAGGTGACCCTCCGGTTTAGCTTTAGCCCATAGCGGCATTTTCTTACACCATAAAGAGTTAAATTTATTTTGTAAACATCTGTGAACCGGAAGTATGGCGGCGCTGGGGAGCTCCATTAAGTGTAATAGTGCGGCGGCTGCTCCGCTCGTTTCAATACAAGTGAGCAGAAACGGCGCGGCACTGTACTTAATGGGCCCCAGCGCCAGCATGCTGGTTCACCGGGCGTTTCAAAATAAACTAACCTCTTCTTGATGCGCTTTATCGACTAAGCAAAACCGGAGGAGCAACTTTCTGAATGGTCGTTTTATACAGACTCTTTAACAACTTCAAAACTTCGCTCCTGGAAAAACATTTTTCATTGTACTGCTGCTTTAAGTAAGGAAGTGTCTAGGTTCCCTTACTGAATTGCGTTACTGTGGGCAGCAGAAATTAACATGGAGTGGAGCGTGAGAGTACAAGTATTTAGACGGCTCATGATATAAGGGTTTTTGCTCCCATTTTCTCCCTCAGTTCTTACTGCCTATGTTTATTTTTACCTTAGTTATTTTCTTCAGATTCTAAGAAAAGCTGGTGCTGGCCCGCCCCACTGACTAGACCAACCGAAGAGGCCCTTTTCAGATGAATAGAGGTAAGCACATTTCAAGGATTATGGTAGAATGTCTATGGATACAAATGGAATAGTGACCCACTCCATTTTCTCAAATCATGTCCTGAAGGGTCAATGAGCTCTGCGTTTTTTCTATTTGTACTTCACGTCCCTCCTTCAGACCTGAAGACCTGAATATGTACACTCTGGAGGACAGAAGGGATGGGGGGACATGATAGAGACATTCAAGTATCTGAGGGGAATCAGTAAGGATGGGGTCTTTAAGCTAAGGAGGGGGAGGGACACCAGGGGGCATGGGCTAAGAATGGGGGGAGGGATTTAGGAGGGAAATGAGGAGACACTATTTCACAGACAGGGTGGTAGCAAAATGGAACGCACTACCAGAATGGGTGGTATCATGTAAATCTGTGAACAGCTTCAAAGGATATGGGACAGGGAACAGGGGAGAGTGAGGGTGGGAAAGGTGGGGAGTGGCAGTGGGATGACAAAGGGGAGAGGGTGGGGCAGCTGCAAACTAGGGGTGCTAGCTGCACACTCTAGCGGACTTAAATAGACCGGATGGTCTGTTTCTGCTGGCACATTCGTGTGTTCCTTCCACTCCCCGACACTTGTCTCCCTGAGGATCACCCAAGGTACAGCGACTCCCACCCGTCACTGCCAGTTCTCCATGGAGCCTAGGATTACTCCCTGGCAGGGTCAGGATATGGGGATTTACTCCCCAAAACAGTTCTTTGTCAGAAGACAGTGCGGCAGCACAGTGGGGCCTGTCATCTTCAGATGCTGGGCTTTTTCCCCCAGTTTTTCATACCTTGTACTCGAGAAGCCAGCAGCTGTGATGCACAAGCCTGGGCTTGCACGCAGAGCATGCTGCACAACATTAACCAGCGCCTCTCCTCCCTTAAGGTGCACAAACCCGCAGCTCCACCCATAGTTACACAGGTCGTGCTACTGTAGCAGCACCTCCTGAGTACCCACGGGTGTCACCATCACAGCAGCACCACCTGTGTAACCACAAGTGGCGCTGCTGTGCTGGTGGCACCTCCCTCCCCCAAGAAAGACAGCATCCCATGAGATGCTCACTCACCCGCCCCAGCCCCAGCGCCTCCAAGAGCCAGGCTCATTCCGATCCTGTACTGCCAGTGTCGGGAGTGGCAGCCCTACTGCTGCACCAACAGATCAGCCCTAATGGACTCCAGTCTTCTGTATTTTTCTGTCTGCAAAATGGCTGTACAAATGCTATGAAACTTTTTCTGTTTCATTCCATGCAGGAAAATGGTGACATATTTGAATACTGAACATATTACTGGTGCTAAATTGATTTTATATAAAAAGAAATCTTCCTACTCTTTCAAACGGTGCCATGGGATCTTTAACTTCCACCTGGGTGGCTGGCCTGGTGTTGCTGAGGACTGAGGCACTGGATGTCACACCTCACGCTACGCCGGTGACCCGGGTTCAAGAATGAGTCTGGGTCATCAAGGGGTTGGCTGGGGGGGGGGGAGGACGGGAGCCGGACTGAGCAGCCACAAGGCAACGTTCCTGTCCCAGGAAGGGCTCCTGTCACCTCTGCTGCATGGTTGCCCCAGGTGGAGGCCTGAGGGCAGCACAGGATGGAGAGCAGCACGAAGGGTGGGTGTTGTGGGACCACTGCGTGCGCGTGCCTCCACATGCGCACGAGCAACAGGGAAAGGGAGAAAATGGAGCTGGTAGGCTCCATGATGGTCCCACTGGCATTCACTGCTGTGCCAGCGTTGGTTATTAGCCCAAGTACCTGGTGTGGTACTAGAACCCACGGCCATTTGAGCTTTACTGGCCAAGAGGTGAGAGTACTACCAAGTGAGTCACTGGCATTAACAATGGCATTATAATGCTCTTCCTCATGCCCTCTGCTCATTATTCCTTATCTATGCCATACTACACCTGGCAGACATCTAGACTGTGGCCACAGTCACTCCACTTCCTTGGGTGACACGACATTTAACCTATGGACTTTCGGCTTAATGCAATCTGGTCTACAATGATGTCTGCTTTAATGTCTTTTGTACTAACGATGTTTGGCCTAATATCTGTTCAGTTTAATCAATTTACAGTGCAGATAGTGGGAAATTAGTTTCCTCGTGCCAAGGTTTGTGTTAGTATTTAGCTAGAGGGAGGTCTGTGGTTGTGTTTTGTTTGGGTTCTGTGGGTGTGTTGTAGGCAAGTGACAGAGTTAGGTAAGACGTGCTGTTAAAGTAGATGTCGCATTAGGCGAGATGTCGGTATGCAGGAAGGACACTTCCAGATGTCGTTAGCAGAGAAGTCTTTAGGCTAAATGTCACAGAGCCACTTCCTTGCACGGCAAGTTCCAGGAGGTCAGCAGCACAAGATCTAGATGGTAGTATGCTGCTGCATTGAGTCGTGTCAACTAATTTTTTTTCTTTTTTTAAAAAGAATCCAGATGACAAAGATATGACAAAGATACCATTTACCAGGTTGGGCATATTTGGTAACAGAATATGTCAACTTTCAAACTCATAGAAATAACATCATGCTTTGGCCAGATGATACAATCTGAATTATTATTTTTGTGTGTGTGTTCTCAGTAAAAAACAAAACAAAAAAATGTTTGAAAGTCAGTTGGTTTCATTGCTAACCAGTTCCAGCAGTCAGAGCTGAAACTGGCTTACTCTTTACATCTTCCTCCAGCACCTTGTCAGGAGGCGGTGCAGCATCTCCCCGCAGAAAATTAAGGATGTTGAAATTGGGTTGTTAATTAACAGGAGCTGGGTTTCTGAATTCATTACCATCTAATGAATCGGCCATTTGCATACCTGTGAGCAGTATTGGTATAAAATATTCTATCAAGCAGCTAATGTCTCCTCGACTGTCTGGTAGTCTGATGGGGCTTTTATGCATGCAGTGTGTGTGTGCGTATGTATGCCTGTATTGACTCTATGCATGCAGTGTGTGTGTGTATGTATGCCTGTATTGACTCTATGCATGCAGTGTGTGTGTATGTATGCCTGTACTGACTCTATGCATGCAGTGTGTGTGTGTATGTATGCCTGTATTGACTCTATGCATGCAGTGTGTGTGTGTATGTATGCCTGTATTGACTCTATGCATGCAGTGTGTGTGTGTATGTATGCCTGTATTGGCTCTATGCATGCAGTGTGTGTGTGTGTATGTATGCCTGTATTGGCTCTAGGCATGCAGTGTGTGTGTGTATGTATGCCTGTATTTGCTCTATGCAGTGTGTGTGTGTGTGTGTGTGTGTGTGTGTATATGCCTGCATTGGCTCTATGCATGCAGTGTGTGTGTGTATGTATGCCTGTATTGGCTCTATGCATGCAGTGTGTGTGTGTATGTATGCCTGTACTGGCTCTATGCATGCAGTGTGTGTGTGTATGTATGCCTGTACTGGCTCTATGCATGCAGTGTGTGTGTGTATATGCCTGTATCGGCTCTATGCATGCAGTGTGTGTGTGTGTGTATGTATGCCTGTATTGGCTCTATGCATGCAGTGTGTGTGTGTATGTATGCCTGTATCGGCTCTATGCATGCAGTGTGTGTGTGTGTGTGTGTATGTATGCCTGTATTGGCTCTATGCATGCAGTGTGTGTGTGTATGTATGCCTGTATTAGCTCTATGCAACTGTGTGTGTGTGTGTGTGTGTGTGTGTGTACGTATATGCCTGCATTGGCTCTATGCAAGTGTGTGTGTGTGTGTGTGTGTGCGCGCATGCCTGCATTGGCACTATCCGTGTGTGTGTGTGTGTGTGTGTGTGTGTGTGTGTGCCTGTATTGGCTCTATGCAAATGTGTGTGTGTGTCTGTGTGCACATGTACAGGGCCACAGTAATGGGGGGAAAAGCGGGGATGTTGTCCGGGGCCCTGAGCTCAGGAGGGGTCCACTTGAGGAGCTGGCATTAGATGGTTTGGGAAACAGGGGCCCATTTCAAGCAACTTGTCCTGGGCCCCAAAATTCATAGCTGCAGCCCTGCGACATGTATGTGTATGCATGCCTGTGTTAGGTCTATGCAAGTATGTGTGTATGTAGGCATGTATTGGCTCTGTGTGTGTGTGTGTGTGTGTGTGTGTGTATGTATTCTTTTTTCATAATTATTGGGTTTCTTTTTTTCCAGAAGAAACCCATAGTGTAATTTGCCATAAAAAAGGAATGTTTATTACGGCAAACGTGTCGGGTTTCCTTTCTGCTGCACATGTGACAGTGCCAGTTGCCGCTCTTCCGCATCACCACAGACCCGAGTCAGCGGTAAGTAAAATTTTTAAAAATAACAAATGGCTGCTCTTAAACACTCTTCTTCCCCAAGTATTTTACTATACTCCCTTCAAACAACCGAACCCCCACCCAAAAAAAACAAGCCTTTCTTCCCAGCAGCCGCATCTGACCGCTGCTGACCCTGCTGAAACCCGGTCAGACCACGGCTGCAGGGAGACGTCTTCTACTTATTTTATATTAAATGCACGCTGAAAATAGAGTTACAAATCTACGTTTCAACCTTAGGTCTTCTTCAGGAAATATCTAAAAGAGAAAAAAAAACAAGTTAGACTAACTTGTATTTTTTCTCTTTTAGATATTTCATGAAGAAGACCTAAGGTCGAAACATAGATTTTTAACTCTATTTTCTATTTTCAGCGTGCATTTAATATAACCATTTTGTTTTGCTTTTAGACCACATGCTGACGCAACGCCTTGTTTTTGTTTTCTACTTATTTTATATAACTGCTGTGGTGAAAATAATGAAACCCAGCAATTATATAAAATAAAATACAGGGTGGTGTGTATAGACTCGAATTTTACACACACTCTCAGTGTTGGATGCCGAGATAAACCCCTCGAGCTTCGCTCTCTGGGTTTATGTAGTATCCAACACGGGGGGAGGGGGTGTACAATTCTTGTTATACACACCACCCCATACTTTATCCTATATATATTTACTGGTTAGTGCTGTTTATCAACTGCTGGCAGTGACTCGCAAACTCAGTTATTCACATGTGTGAATAATGGAGTTTGCCCAAGCACCTCTCTAAAATGTTCTGCCAGGAAGTGCTCTCAGGCATCACAGAAGACAGAGAGAAAACACTAACCAGTAAATATAAAAGTCCATTCGCCGTAGTGGTGTGAGGGAGAAAGGGAACACAGGTCAGTAAGAGAACAGCTTACCTGTGCTCTGCCTCGCATCCCTCGGCACTGACGTCCGGTCTTGTCCTGTGTGGCTGTCTGAAAGTGGTGCGGTAGTTCCTGCTTCCACCAGTGCTGCAGTGTGGGCTCCCTTCACCCCTTTTATTACTTTACTGCACATAACATTTTTATTTTTTTTTAATTAAAACTTTGTGGTCCCCCGGTGGCAGTGTGCTGAAGAGCCGCATCTAAGGGCGTCAGTCCCGGAAGTGTTTACAGGAGCATCGGGCATTCTGAGGCCCCCTTTTGCCATCTGGTCCCTTGCCTGCAAGTCCCTCCCTCTGCCAGCAGCAGCTCCCACCTCCCCAAGCAGTCTCCTCCACCCTGGGTTGCAGTTGTGAGTTGGCAGCAGCAGTAAGAAGAGTGCTGTCCACCTGGAACTTTTAAAAGAAAGTTTTTTTACTGGTTAAAACAGTAAATATAAAAAATAAAACATGAGAGTGTGTATAAATGAGGATTATATGCACACCCTCGGGATGCGATCCCTCGGGTTTATAGCATCGCACACCTTGGGTAAGCATAAAATTCTCATTATAAACACTTCCCCATGAATTATTCTATATATTATGGCAAGTCACTGAATTGTTTTCAACCCCACAGTTTACGGACTCTTTTTAGGTGGAAATTCAAATTTTCACTCAGTCATAGCACTTACTAACCAAACAAAATGACAGAGTTCAGAGGTGTGGGCATGCATATACCACATAGCCATGCATATATCACATATGATATGCATGTACCATACAGCACATATACCATGTATATACCGCAGACGACATGCAGCATATGCCATGCATATACCACGTATGAGATGCATATACCATGTATATACCGCATACACCATACACCATGCATATACCATGCTTATACTGCATTCGCCATGCATATATCACACATGCCATGGTATATTTATTTACTGAAATTGTTGTATCAGTTTATTTTTGAGGTGCACTCTTGTTCCCCACGTTCTGAAATGATGATGTGACTGTGGTGCTCCACTTGAGCAAAACACAATAAACTATTGCCACGGTGGAGGGTTCTATGTACGTGACCTGGGATCAGAAGTGGACCTGAGTTTCTGAAAACGTGTGTCCTCAGCAGAAACGAACGCTACCCATGGCACTGTGGTAGAGCAGTGGGAGGCTCAAAGAATGCTCTAGGGAAAAATGTGAAGGAAGGAAAATGGTGGTGACCAGGATGAAGATTCTGGTACTCTCAACCCCACCTCTCCACTGGATCCCCATTGTTGGGGACCTTACTTTTGAAAAGCAATAGGTTACAGTTACAAGTTACTCCCACATATTTGCAATAAGGTATGCAGTTATTAGTACTCCTGTACAAAAAGTGATTAGTAAGTGTAACCCATATTACTCTACTGCTTTTTTTGCACCTTATTCTGGTGCCCAGTCCGGCCCCCTATCCTTTGGGTTCCTACATCATTACCTTGGACACACCCATGCCATGCCCATTGCCATCCATTCATCCTCCACAATGGCTCACACTCCGTCGTAGACCCAGGGTAACTCTTTGGATGCCAAGGAGGGAAGGAGATAGTTACAACTACCTTGACCATGGGGTGGCCGGGGAGGACAAGTGCCAGCTGGCAGGATGGCTTTGTGGAGTCAGGCAATGGAGCTGCTGTCATCTAGTGGCCAGGAGGGCATTTTTTCCACTTTTTCTGATCCCCCCTCCCAAAATCAGGTGGCCTCACGCAGCATCCTAGGGTGGGGACATCCGGCAGAGTGAATGGTGCTCCGCACCGCCTAGGATGACGCCATCTGCTACCACCAGGAGCCACCAGTGAAGCGCTCCATCCTTGCGCCCCCCCCCCAGGAGGGAAGCATCAAGAGATGCTCTGATTCCTCCCTCCCTGCCAGACTCCACTCTTGTTGCCCCGGACTCGGGCATGAACCCGGTTGCCAGCGCGTGTTAGGCGATCCTCATTGAGCATCAGACGCGACACCGCTCAACTAATATGGCCTCTTGTTAGTCGAAAGGTGTCCTTCACTAATCGCTAAGTGACCATTTTTAAGCTTAAAATCGAATGAGAAATCAAGCCCTATTCATTTGAATGGGGCACGCCCCTGCGCTCTCCCTGGCCGCACGTCATTACGTGTTTGAGCGCGGGGGCATGGCGGACCAACCCGGAGACTCAGAATATGGAGGGCTTTCAGTGCATTAATTAAAGTTACAAGGCATATTAATAACGTATGAGCTGCTTTTATGGAGTAAAACCAGGACAGAACAACAGCCGATGAGGGCAGTTACCACTATGTGTGAGTGACTGCCTTACATCAGAAATTTCCTTTAAGGACACACTGGTTCTCTCACTCCCTATCTCCCCCACCACCACCACCATCACCATGGCAGCAGTATGCTCTTCCTTTTCTCTCCTACTCTAGACGAGAAACAGTATGGTATGGTTTAGTACCTACCTATCAATCATTCAATTTATTTTTTATTGTCGCTCTGATATATTACTGTTCTCATTGCTGTATTCTGCAGTTTGTACTCTCCCGGGTCGTACCTGAAAATAGGCACGTTTTTTGCCAAGTATACTTACCTGGTTACCAAAAGCTAATAAATAAATAAATAAATCCCCCCAGCCTCCCTAAAGCCAGTACTTCTGCTGGCTTTAACCATATAAAATACAGTTAAAACCCAACGCTGCCCATCTGAGCCCCACCCCCTCCCCACCTGACACCCTGTCCAAACAACCCTCTTCTGGCCCCCAGAGTACCAAAAGTCCAATGCAAGCTAAACATTCTTATCCCTTTGTCTCAGCGTTGGCCCAAATGCCGTAATCTGGTGTGATCTCATCCCAGACTTTTTCACACTGTCAGGACTCAGAAGGGAGGCAATGTATTGGTTTTGGGCAATTCGTTGGCTGGTCAGGTGGGTGAAGGTCCCAGGGCAAGAATGACAGTGAAAAAATGTTAAAGTAGCTCATTACTTGCCAAATAACTGCAATATTGTGACTGCCCAACATGTCATGTGTTTCTTTACAAGTAATCCATTACTACTGCTTGAAACTGTAATAATGTTACAGTAAAGTAACTTGTTACCTGTAACACGTTACTACCCAACAGTATCAAACCTCACAAGCTGAGTGAATAAGTGGGCCGATGGGGATGGGAGGTTGCCAGGTCTCAAAAGTGACCACCAGCCAGAAGTACAGATATCGTAATGAAAATGTTAAAAAGAAAACATGGACAGCCCACCTACTGGCCCACAGGGTATTGCGTTGCGCTCCAACGCTGGTGACCCAGGTTTCGGAGCCAGACTGGGAGGATAAGGAGGCTGAGGTGGTGCTGCCACAGGAATCACTTCTAGCCACAAAGGGTTAGCGCCAGGTTCAGCAACCCCTGTGGTGGGCCAACAAGGTTGCCTCCTCTACAGTAGGACGCTGCATGCCTGATGGGAGCACTACCAGGTACAGAGCGGGAGGTGGGTGGGAGCGACAGAGAAAATGTACCATGAGACTTCTGAATGGCACTCACTGGCACTCTCGGGCACCACTCTGGGTTGATCTCTGCTGGCTATGACAGGAAGGGGGGCCGGGGTAGCAGATGTTGCTGGCATGCAGACCTGACTGCAGAAGAAGGTAATGGCTCAGGGGGTGAAACAGCTTTATGAAAAGAAAAAAAAATACACGGCCAAGACCAGCAAAAAAGTGCACTGAGATAAAAAGACGATGTTTCTTGCTTTTCAGTAAAAGTCATGTTTACAAACAGACGCCAAAAGAGATGCTCATTCATCTTGGCTAATCCACAAGAGCTGGCCATTCAATAAGGTCACATAAGGAGAGTCCAGGTGATCTATCAGAGCCGCCAACAAACAGAGAGCGCCTCTCAGCCTAACGACGGGTGGCTGAATCAAAATACTAATGCTTGTCACAACGCTGCAACATTTAAGCAAGAGACAATTTCCTAGTTTTATATTATCTATTTATGATCCCTCAGGAGAATGAGGGAGTAGAGATGCAATGAAAAAATGTATCGAAATTATCATAAAGCATTCTATCAACATTATTGCATGGTCTATCTATTGCAGTAATTTATTAAAGATGAACATTCAGACTCTCTCACTCACCTCCCCCCCCCGTACCTGCTAATCATACAATGTGCCAAATTACTAAAGCTCATAAAAAGAGCCGAGTATATAGATATATTTGTTCCCCCCGGAAGGTAGAAGTCAGATATAATAAGCTTCCAGAAGCCTTCTAGTTATTTTTTTTTAATTGAACAGTGACCCAATTAAATTGAAAATGCAGAGTGTCATTTTTATTTACTTTCTATTTAATTTTCAATTACTTTCTCTCGTCTCCTATTTCAAGGGCTTAAACAAAAGCATCCTCACCCGCATGACGAACGACACCGTTAAAAGGAGAAGAGACCTGGGACCGTGGAATAAGGCACCAGTAGGAGCCATCATCAGAGATGAACCTTTAAACTGCTAGCATATTTCCACTACCAAGTAGCCATGTCACAGATGACTAAAACATTAAATTCCCTTTTTACCAGTCATGGGTGGGGCTGCTGGACTTGCAGCAAGATGGGTTTAAAGAAAGGCAAAAAATGGACAGCTGGCCCCAGCATAACTGCGGGGCTCTCAGGTCTCCAGAGCTTCCCGTATTTTACAGGGAAATTAAGCCATCTACAGACATATTGTTCCCATAGACTTGTATCGGTTATGCCGGAAAACAGAGCAATTTGGCTTCCATCCGAGAAAAATGTAATCTACAGGAAACGCAGGAGAACTGCCATGGAGTTAAAGGGGAAAATGCCAACTCACGCTGGACACACAACTGGAACTGATTACAAAACATCGCAAAAACTTTTAAAAATTTGGAGCCTTCAAGGCCGGCCCATTGGCGCAATGGTAGGGCTACCAATAGTGATGCTGGTGACCTGGGTTCAAGAATGAGCCTGGTTCATGAGGGGCCAGCTAAAGGGGAGTAGAATTGAGTGTCGAGTGGGGGGGTTCCCACACCACTACCGGCAACTGTAGATGTACAGTTGTTGGAGCGCACAGGACATAGGGAGGGAGGGATGCGCTGTGCTGCGTAGTGTGTAAGCATGCCAACGCATGATTACGTTGGGGACTTTATCCAATGCTGGTGTTTCTATAGGGCTTGGGATCCATGGCACAGAAAAGAATAGATCTTTGTCCGAAGGAGGGAGGGAGGGAGGAAGGAAGGAAATTTGGTTCTGTATCATGCCTTTAATACAAAGTGCTTTACAAGCTGGGCGGAGACAGAATGTTACTGGGGGTTTCAGCACACTGGGAGATTCAAAAAGTGCAGAGACAGATTACACAGTCATTACAGGGATGTCAAGTGTTTCATCAGGGTCACAGTGTGAGTAAGTGGTGGTTGCTAGACTAAAGCCTGGTCTCTGGAGTCAGAGCTATTTGCTCTTACCACTAGGCTAGGCAGAGTCTGGAGCTTCAATGCCCTGTTTGTGATATCACAGTCTGTTACTGTGGAAATGACTGTGATATCAAAAGGAGGGCATTATGACTTCAGCTCCTAAATAAGCCCCAACTGTACACAGACACTCTATGTATGTGTGGGGGGGAAGGCTCCTGTTTTCATGTAAATACCTTCAGTAAAAATTTACTATTGCCAGCCCGGTGGCGGAGAGGGTTGAGGCGCTGGCGCCTTACCTCAACCCATGCTGGCGACCTGGGTCCGGGAACGGACTCAGGTCGGCAGGGGGAGGATAGGATTGAGCGTCTGACGGACTGCTGTCCTATCCTGGGGTGGGTTAAGGACTGGCCTTGCTCATGTAGCGGCCCCCAATGGAGACTGGAGGTACTACAAGAAGCGGTGCGCAAGGGGAACAAGAAAACCGGAAAAACCGCTCCGGAAGTCTAGCCGGATGATGGCTGCCAGCCCCAGGCACCTCCGAAGACTCCCCTATAGAGTCACAGAATGCCTCAGCAGCTCCCGGGACCGAGAGAAATAGTGTACTGGTTCCTCCCACCTGTGCCTTCCCCCTCGGAGGAGTGGGGACCAACCCAGTGAAGGGTTACACTGGGCTACCCTGCGGAAGGCTGCAGATATGAGGTAGGTGGTTGAAGTGAGAGTAGTAGGGAAATGCCTGTGGACCATGGTGGCCTGAAGGAGAGGCAGCTCTGGGGCACGTAGGGGGAATAAACAGATAAAGCAAAAAAAAAAGTACTATTTATCTCCTGCCTCCATCAGCTGGCCCCTTCTGGATGGTGCCACCAGTCCAATCACCCACCATTCCCAGGACATCCCATCTTAGTTTCCCTACAACTTACCCCTCATGGCGGGGCCGGAAGGGATGGCCAAGGCTGGCTGACATCCTTCCTTCCATGCTAGCCTATCTAACGCTCAGCTGTCACCTGTGGTCACCTAGGTGGCAGCTCTGCAGAGAAGGCTGAGACCCTCTCAAGAGGAGGAAGACAGCATCCCCTGGAACATTCAATTCTGCTCCCCCTGGCTGGCACTCCAATGGTTGGACCTCATTCCTCAACCCAGTTCACCGTGGCCATGTATGGTAGTCCTACCAGTCAGCAATATTTTTTAAAATAAAGAATATTTTATTAGAAATACACGCCAGTCGTTAAAATAACACAATGTACAATTTATATTTCAACTGATCGTTGGAAGGAAGGGACTCTAGGTAATCAGGTCTCTGCTTCCTAACTGGAATGAACAAATATGCTGCGCAAACATGTCCTAATTTATAGGAATACCCTACCCACTCTACTACCCAGGGTACCCTGTGATTCCCTTGGTAAGCAGAAATTTATCCAGGCTTACCTCGAAGGTGTGTACTGTCTTCATATTCCCTGCCGCCACTGGCTGGCCATTCTGTAGGATCACCACCCTCTGGGATACGTGCTTCCTAATGTTACCCCTGAATGTTCCACCTCTGAGTTCCAGGATTGTGTCCCCGCTTCCTGCAAGAGGACACCAGATCAAACAACTCCATCTGTTCGATCTTGACGATAACCATCAGTATGCAGAAGCCTGAGATCATGTCCCATCTCGGCCTCCTTTTCTTCTCTGCAAAGATGTTAATGACCTACAGCCTCTCCCAATACCTTTTATCTCCCCCATACCCCCAATTATTTTGGCAATCCTGTGTTGCACTCTCTTGATTGGCTCCCTATCTTTGCTGTATTCAGGAGCCAAGAGGAAACAGACAGTAGAAGACCTGTGTAGTCAGCATGTAAAACCACCACACTCACGGGTCCCCATACTACCTGGTCATGCCCATTCTCTTGCCTGCTGCCACTTACCTGCAGTGCCGACACAAACTGGATGGTGCTAACCAGGGCTAGGGAGGAGCTCTTTGGGAAATTGAACCGCACAGTGTCGATGAAATGGGACGTGTCGATCTTTATATCCACAAACACATATAGCATCTTTATCCCAGCTGTGGCATCGATTGGAACTGAAAGGAAAATACAAACAGCATAAGAGCACATGGTCAGGGATCAGTAAAGAACAGGCAACATCAGCAGATGTCAATAAACCACCTGATTTGTGCTACACCTGAGCCGCAGACCTCACTAATGGCTGACTTGCACATGGACAGTGAGGGTTTGGAGAGTACTGTAGTGCTAAAGGCCAGTCCTTGGGAAGTTTGCAGAAAGAGCAGTGCATAGGTTCTGTAAAAGGATGCTAGGAGAAAGAGGAAGACAGTGTCAGGATTCAACCAGGCATGGGACAGACACATTGGGTGGGGGGAAGCAAGGGGCTGCATAGGTCTCCTTGACACAACATAGGGTACACATAGTAAGGGCAGACAGGGATGGCCCTGTGGCCCTCTTCTGCCAACAAAATCTAAGTTTTCTAAGAACTATCCAGCTATGCCTTGCTCTATTGTATATTCTAGTACAGCTAACCTTATTACAAGACCATACTTAAGTCAAGTAATACAAATTACAAGGTACACAAAAGGCTACCTTTGAAGGACAGAACTCCCCCAAGTACTGGCCTTTTTGTCACCCTAACAATGCGTCTAAACGGCAACATCTCAGATTAAAAAGTCCCATACCTAAGAATGGAGTTGCCCCTGTTTTGCACTATATGTGCAGAAGTGAAATTGTTACACCATGATGTTTATGCACTTTCGGTTAATTTGTTTGATCCTTCTGTTCCATCCAACCCAACATTTCATATAACAAGACACTCCATCTGCATCCCAGAACCCCCCCCCCCCATGACTGACATCAGCCTGCAACTCAACCTCCAGAAGGGACTGGTTAATGTCATGTTGAAGCATTAGATAGTTCTGTTATGCAACTCTGACATTCCCACCTCCGAGATAAAGAGATACTCGTCCAGCCCTCGGCACAGGATGCAAACCCCGGCTGCCTATATCTCAAGTGGTGCCCCCCCCCTCCCCCCACCAATAAACTGACCTGGAACAATAATTTTGTTTATGTAGGCAACTGCTACAGAGTGTGTTACAACGCAGGTCTCTCTACCGCTCACACTATTTCTAGGTTTCCTGGTAATTCCAAGATGTCAGTTTATGCAGTTTCACAATGCCAGATAATCAGTGCTGAACTGCAGGAACAGTCATGGAGGGGCGGGGGCACGCACACAGTCTAAATGTGGTTACAAAAAAGCAGTCAGAATGACCACTGTGTCACTGCTCGACTTTGTATCCCCATTCCGATATACACAATGGGACAGGCTGTTGCTGTAGTAACATTACAGGTATCAGTACCTCCATGGAAGCCATAAAATAAGTATAATAAAGTACCGCCAATGCTACTATAATAAGAGCAGTGGTGGGAATGACTTCACCAAATGGGTGGAATACCCATGAGCAATTGCACCCGCTCAATCGGGACCCGCGAGGCGCTTTGGCATTCGGCCTAAAGTTTCGGCAGTTTATAAATATTTTACCTCTGGATTAAAAATTATGATTTATGCAGCCCACGACTCCCGAAGCAGCATTATAAGGTATGTGGGGACGGGAGCGGGCCGCATAGCTACTTTACAGGTCACCTTTAAACTTCTCTTGTTGCTATGCTAAACCACCTCCACTCGCGCTCAAGATAGCACAGCAGTTTTCCTCACCTCTCCAGCACCAATCGTTCATGGAGTCGGTCTGTTTCATTGGGCCCAATAAAAGCACAAAACAGCCAAAGAGGCTGTTTTATTTGTTACAAACCCTATTACATGTTATAGGCTGTAGAGATTTTAATACACCTGCTGTCTCTGAATCGGGGTTGCTGAATCTCTATGTAACCCCCCTGCAAATGGGGGTTCCCAAAAGACTTCCAGGAGCTTGCTTGAATGCTCCAAGCCTGAATGGTGTTTGGCATTTAAGCCATTTATCAGTGAGTGTTTTTAGAGCCTCTGGTACTGTCTCTTTAAGAGCTGTCTGCTTGCAGACATAATTAGTTGTATGGGGGACTGTGTGCTTCTCTGAGTACCACTCGAGCTGCTGCCAATTCACTTCATTTTGCAGTCACTAGGAGTGCAAGGGAACCTATCTGAAAGATGTAACTGTTTGCCAGAAATTATTTAGAGTAATAATAAAATTACAGTTTGTCTAACCTGCTTTCTTTGCAGTCAGAACTGTGTCTGCTAGTTCCCATTCTAGTTTTGAACTGCTGAACTGGACCAATCAGTGTGGGGTAAGCTAGCTCTAAAATGGTGCCTTGACCGAATCAGAACTTGGACTCATAATCTGAGCCAGCCACAAGAGGATTGTATGGGCAGTGACTCTGGGAGATGTAGTTTAGACTTCAGTGCCTTTTGGACCAACAGCAGCAGTCTATTGTGAGTGACAGCCAATCCAGTCAAGAACTGGGAGGAACTCAAAGGAAGAGCCCGTTTTGTCGGTTGGAGTTTCAGTTGAGCTTTGGCAGTGAAGAAGGAAGGAGCCCTGTGCTTTTTCAGTGTGCAGTTTTAGTCAAAAAGCGTGTGTAAGGCCCAGAGTTCGGTCTGCAGCTTGTTAGGACTGAATCCGTCCTGTGAAAAGAATCAAAGGATCTCTGAAGAGTAGAAACCAGGCTCACCCTGTAGAAGACTGGAAGAATTGCTGAAAATTGCACTCGGTCTGTCAGGAACTGAATCTGCTGTGTGTTCTCCGGTATTGTGCAGTAATTGCGATCGGGATACAGATGCAGCCTGCCTGGTATAGTGCTTTCTTTTATATAAATGTGTGAAGAGGTTTGTGTACCTCAAGTGAGCCCTACTGACATTGAAGGACCCTATCTTATTTGGAGGTCGTGAGTACTAATTCAGGATCGCTCCCTGTTGAATTGCCACATTAAATCCAAATGGAATTACTGTACTGCTGACTGTTTAATTTTCCTTTTCTCTGTGTGAAGGGCCCTACCAGCTGCCACGGTTTGGACTAGCCACTAGGGCTTGGGTACCCAGGGACAGTAACTGATAGGGATAGGCCTGCACAGAGCCATAGGTAGATTATTAGAGTGATAAGCTAATTAACCTGATTTCCCCTGTCCTTGTTATATCCCCTTAAATAAATCAGGGCTGCTTGTTTCAGCAAAGTTGTACTGCCTGAGGTATTTGTCTATGTTAAAGTACTGTACTGTGATTGTTGCACTGTATCTCATTTCACAGGAGGTCCCAGTGCGGAACCAGTCCTGGGGGTAAGTGTATACTGTGAAGGTAATTCTGATATATTGTGTGGGCCACTAGTGGGAAGAAAGGGGGTTGCAGTGTCCCAGAGGGCTGTGACCAAGTTAGTTTAACTATTGCAAACCCTGACCTCTGGGTGGAGGCACCGCCATTGGATCCAGGCCCCTCAACCTGTTAGTGGCAAATCAGGCAGGGGTAGTAGCCCTGGGATAGCGCCATCTAGGGGTTACATCTTGGAGGCACCGCTGGGATTGTGTGTCCTCTAGTGGCCATATTTGAACCACTGTTAAGAAAAAAATGGGTACCCCGACAGAAGTGGCTGTGCACCGGCTGGTGGAGTGGTGTACTGGGGAGGAGATCGACCCCCAAAATGCTATGCTTATCCTGGACATCCCCCTTGGTATCAATACGGACACTGTGCAGGGAGTACTTTCCAAGGTGGAAGGTTTACAAAACCCTGTGGTGGTGGGTCGGCATGCTAATCTGCTCACCCACACTTTCCTGGCCCTAGTAGAGTTTAAGGATCCCATAGATAGCTCCAAAGTGCCACAGACCATTACCCCAGAGGGAGCCCTCACTGCTTGGAGAGTGATAACTAAGGACAGTAAAGACCCGGGGGGGAATCAGCCCCCACCACTATCTGAAACTTTTGAGGAGAAATTTGCTGAATGGTTGCTGGAGAGGGAAAACTGTGGAGGACTTGAAGAAACTATTCTTGCCACCTGGGGTGTTCTCCCCAACACCCTCTCCTGCTCCAGTGCCCGTAATGGTGGCTGAACCAATGCAGACTCCTATTTCTGCACCTGCCATTAGTCACGACTCTTACCGAAGGTTGAGGATCTTCTCTGGCACCCTCCCCACCCCAAGGGAGGATGACTGGGAGACCTGGATAGACTATGTTGCCCCCAAGTGCTAGAATGGCAATGCTCGGAAGGCGCGAAGAGAGGTTAGTGAGAGCCTCGAGGTCCTGCCCTGGCTACCATCCTGCTAAACGGGCCAGTAACCCTGAAGCGACTGCACAGGCCTATCTTGAGGCCTTGAGAATGTGTATGGGAGCCCAGATTCTGATGAGGACCTATGGTGGAGAGTAAGAAATGCACAACAGCCAAGGGAGTTGTTGTCTGTGTATGTCTCTCGGCTGGAAAAATTGTTGCAAGAATGCCTCAGAAAGGGTAGTTTGCCAGCGATTGAACTGGACCGAACCAGACTGGACAGAATCCTTAAGTCTGCCCCTTCTCAGAACTGCTGTTGCTTCAGTTACGCCTGGCAAATCGACTGAATCCCACCCTCCTATGATGAGTTAATGAGAGAAATTCGAGGAGTTGAGAAAAGGCGACCTCGGGAGGTACCTGCACCAACAGCTGTGGCTACGACCGAGTGACTGAGGGTGACCCATCAAGTGAAGTTCAGGGCAGAGGTTGACAGTCAATGAGTGCTCTGACAAGGAAAAAGATATGCCACAATGGGGCGAACTGTTGAGAGAGATCCAGAATTCAAAACAGTCCCTTTATGAAGCCACGCCTGCAAGTCAGGGCCTGACCTATATCCGACTGCATCTGCTATGGGGTGGGGTACCCACCCATGTATCTCCTGCTGATAACAGCTCCAAACTCAATTCCTTGACCATGGAAGTGGAGAAACTGAGAGATGTCTCCAAATGCTTATCACGACGCAGACAGAGATGGCACCCAGGTTTCCAGTTATAATACCCCGCCTGGCTCCCAGTGTGGCGCCTCGGCCAGCTCAAACTCCAGAAAGTATGTTTTGCTATAATTGTGGGAAAGATGGGCACATGAAGAGAATGCCAGTCCCAAAAGACACTGACAAAGTTGCATATAGGCTACAAGGAGAGCTTGGAGAAGAAATCAGTGGTTAAGAGGTGCCGACATGATCCCAGTGAGGGCACCAAAATGCTAATTCACGTCCTTTTGTGGCAAGGTCAGTTGCCCAGGCCCCCACTACCGCCTCTCCAGACTGGTCCAGAATAGTGGGTCCCTCCATGGAGACCACTGTAAAGGTGAATGGAGTGTCTACAAGAGCTGTATTAGACAGTGGCTCCCAAGTGACAATTATGTTCCAGGATTGGTATCAGAAGCATTTGTCAGACGTACCCTTACAATCATTAGAAGGACTGCATGTATGGGGGTTAAGTGAGAAGGCCTACCCTATTCCGGTATATCCGAATTTGGCTGTCTTTCCCCACCTCCGTGGCTGGAGTGGCCGAACAAGTAGAGACCCTAGCCTGTGTGTCCCCCACTGGACTGTATGATGGTGTCCCTTTGTTGATTGGAACAAATGCTCATATGTTAGGAAGGCTGGCACAGTTGTGTTATGAAAACAGGGTCAAAGACTAGTAGAGCTTTAAGAGTTCCGGCTTTAATTAAGAAGGCCTATGAGGCACAGAGAGATGCTGAAAAACAGAACCAGAGGAACCGGTCGGAATATGGAAGAAGGATCCTGAGTCTCTGATCCTGGCCCAAATGCCCAGTGTACCTTACAGGGAGAGGTCCGTATCAGAAAGGATGTTAAGAATAAAATATTAATGTTGGATGCACCAGGCAATGGAAAATTGCCAGAGGGACTGCTGGTCAAGCCTAGTATTTTGCCCGCTAGAGCCCATGCTTATGCCAGAAGGGTAATGGTCCAAGTTCATAATGTGTCTGAAAGAGACATTCGAGTAAACAGAGGTTGCATCCTGGCTAATGTGCATTGTGCAGACACTGCAGTGCTACCCAGCAGCAAGAGTTCAAGGAAGAATGACAGAGTAACGCCTGACTTGTTTGATTTCGCGACTCCGCTGCCAGCTGAATGGAAAGTGAGGATCAGTGAGAAGCTTGCCCAGAGAGACCAGGTGTTTTCTTTAAAGGAATGGGATGTAGGATGCGTGCAAGGAGCTGAGCACAATATCCGGCTGCATGACGAAAGACCATTTCGTGAGAGGTCTCGCGCCTGGCACCTGCTGACATAGATGATGTGAGGCGGCATCTGCAAGAGATGTTAGCTGCTGGTGTAATACAAGAATCCAGAAGCCCTTATGCTTCCCCATTGTGGTAGTGAGGAAAAGAATGGAACAGTAAGGATGTGTGTGGATTATCGCACCTTAAACGGCGGACTATCCTGATCAGTACACAATGCCCGCATTCAGGATGCTTTGGACTGCCTAAGCGAGGAGCAAGTGGTTCTCTGTGCTGGATCTCCGCAGTGGGTACTACCAGATCCGATGGCCCCAGAGGACCGTGAGAAGACTGCCTTTATCTGTCGCTTGGCTTCTATGAATTCATGAGGATGCCTCAAAGGATTTCAGGTGCCCCAGCCACTTTTCAACGATTGATGGAGCGTGCAGTGGGGACATGAACTTACTAGAGTGCCTGGTATACCTAGATGATGTTATTGTGTTTGGCAGCTCACTGGAGGAACATGAAAGCAGATTATTTAAGGTATTGGACCGACTGGAGGACTTTGGCCTTAAACTGTCCATTGATAAGTGTCAATTCTTTCAAACATCAGTAAAGTATGTGGGACACATAGTATCCACCGAGGAATAGAGACCGACCAAGTAAAGTTGAGGCCTTGACCACCTGGCCACAGCCCAAAATCTAAAAGAACTGCAAAGATTCCTGGGATTCTGTGGTTATTATCGGCTTCATCAAGGACTATTCAAGAGTGATCCGCCCTTTACTTAACCTTACTCAAGGGTATCCCCAACCCACAAAATACAAAAGTCAGCGTCCCTCAAGACTGAAAGAGTGTATTTTCATCCAAGTGAAGTATTTGGGGCCCGCTGGACTCCTGATTGTGAGACTGCTTTCATGAGATCATATATCAACTTACCCATGCTCCAGTGCTGGCCTATGCGATCCAAGAAAACCTTACGTCCTGCACACTGATGCTAGCTTGCAAGGGTTGGGGGCTGTGTTGTACCAAGAGCACGAGAATGGCCTGAGACCAGTGGCCTTGCCAGTGAAGCCTGACCCCATCCGAAAAGAACTATCCTGTACATAAGTTAGAGTTCCTAGCTTTGAAGTGAGCTATTTGACCAATTCCATGAGTACTTGTATGGGGCTAAAATACTAGTAAAACTGACAATAATCCTTTGACCTATGTGCAGACCTCAGCTAAGTTGGATGCCACTGGCCATAGGTGGCTTTCTGCATTATCTACATATGACTATGCTCTCGAATACCGAGCAGGTCTGAACCACATAGATGCTGATGCTCTCTCCGGAGGCCTGTTCCCCAGAATGATTGGGTCCGATTGGCAGAACCTGACATCTGGCACTCTGCCGAAGTTTGACAGGGAGGAACAAATGTCCACGGACGCATGGACTGCATGGTGGATTGCTTGGGAGCCTCTGAGAATTGCATACCTGCTTGCTTATTGCCACTTTTCTGCAATAGACATTGGTGCACTGCCTCAGCTGGACAATGACAGTATTCGGCGGGCTCAATCCCGATCCCATGATCAAAGCAGCTTTAGAAGCCCTCTATGCAGGAAAAGATGTGTCCAAATTACGCTCCACTGATTTGAGAACTGCACTGTTATACAAAGAAGGTCCTAAGTTGAAACTGATCAATAAACTGTTATACAGAGAAACAGTAGACAGAGGGGACAAGTAGACAAACAACAACTAGTGCTGCCCACTGCCTTCGAGACTCAGTACTGAGGTCCTTGCACAACCACATGGGCACCTTGGTATAGACAGAACACTTGACTTGGTGAGATCCAGATTCTATTGGCCTAAGATGGGGCTGATGTGGAGCAACACATCGAACTTGTAGTCGCCAAGCCAGAGGGAAAGCTTCTCAGAGGGCTGCCCCCTTGTTAACATCACCACCAGTGCACCCATGGAGCTGGTCTGTATTGATTTTCTGAGTTTGGAGTCAGATCAAAGAAATATCAGTAATGTGCTGGTGGTCACTGACCATTTCACGAGATATGCCCAAGCTTTCCCACCAAAGACCAGAAAGCATCCACTGTGGCCAGTACTTGTAGAAAACTTTTTGTTCACTATGGGGCTCCACAAAGAATCCATTCTGATCAAGGGAGACTTTGAGAGTCGTCTGATCAAGAGATGCTTTCTCTGTGGGGAGTCCGAAAGTCCAGAACCACTCCTTACCACCCCAGGGGACCCACAGCCTGAGCGTTTCAACCGCACTTTGCTAGATATGCTAGGCACCCTGCACCCAAAGGACAAGCCTAGATGGAGCCAACAAATTAGCACCCTGGTACATGCTTATAACTGCACCAAAAGTGATGCCACTGGATTCTCCCCTACCGCCTGATGTTTGGAAGAGAAGCTCGACTACCAGTAGATGTGTGTTTTGGGGTCTCTCTGATGGGGTTCAAGCTGACAACTATTTACAGTATGTGCAAAAGTTAAAGGCCCAGCTAACTCATGCGCACTCAACTGGCTCAAACCATGGCTGCCAAAGAAATCTGGCCAACAAAGAAAGGTATGATAAAAGGTGAAAGCACAGGAACTCCAGGAGGAGATCGGTATTGCTAAGAAATCTGGGACTGCATGGCAAGCACAAGATTGCTGACAGATGCACCATCTCCCTCACATTGTAGTGGGCAAACTAGATGATCTGCCAGTGTACAAAGTAAGGCCTGAGAATAATTCAAAAGATGTAAAAACAATGCATAGAAATCATTTACTGCCCATTGGACAAATCCTGATTGAGTCTGAGCCCCAGAAGATGCCCCTCTGGACCAGTGACTAGAGCTGCTGCTAAGAAAAGATCAAGAAAGTCTGCACCTACAGAAGCAAAGTTAAAGTGTTCCCTCCACAAGTCCCAGTTGAGCATGACTGTCAGTCCATATCAGAAGAAAGTGAGGTGACTTTGAATACTATCCTTCTTCGAACTGAGTCAATTGTTTGGGGCAATCCCTAGTCAATACTGGAGACAAGCTGGGCCTTCTGGACTGTCTAAGCCCCCAGCTTCATCCCTGGAGCCAATGCTCCCAGAAAGTGAAGTGCAAAGCATCAGATCAGATGAAATGGAATCATTGTGCATGGTTGAACTGTTTGAGCTTTCAGGGAAAATGATAGATTGGGGCAGACTGGTGATACACCCGAACAAGAAGAGTATTTTGAGTGCCCTGACAGTCCACTGCCAGTGTCCGAAAGCTCTCCATGCGAGCCAAATGTTGTGGACTCAGAAACTGTAACTCCTGGAGCTGAAAGTGCCCCAAGTTCTAGCCTCTCTACCCCATAGAGACTCCCTGACAAGTGAGGACAATGCTGAAATGAGGCTCAGAGTGCAGAGACTATAACAGTTCCCCTAGAAAGACTGGTCGAGCTGTAAAGCCTGTGGTGCACCTCAGTTATGATTCACTTGGGAGGCCTGTGGACTTGCCTCTCAATGTTGTCCATAAAGGAGTGTATGTGTCCCGAGCTCATTGCCCAAACTGAGCATCAGTGCTAACTCCAAGTTACTTGTGTTGCCCTCTAAGATGGTGCCCTTGCCCCATCCAGCCCCAAGGTAACTGATAGGAAGGGCCCCTCTCTTCAGGTTTCATGTACAAGAGGTAATAACTGAGTTATGGTACAATGTGTATGTAATACTGTGTAAAGTGTACGTACTGCAATGTTTCAGAAATGTGTTCTTGGTAAAATGATATATTGACTGATGATTACATGTGCGAGCCTAATGCAAATGTATATGGTTGCAGTTGAAACTTATAGAGGTACTTGCTTGACGCGGACGCAAGCTTTCCCAGGCCAGGAAGGGTGTAACCCCTGCAAATGGGGTTCCAAAAGACTTCCAGGAGCTTGCTTGAATGCTCCAAGCCTGAATGGTGTTTGGCATTTAAGCCATTTATCAGTGAGTGTTTTAGAGCCTCTGGTACTGTCTCTTTAAGAGCTGTCTGCTTGCAGACATAATTAGTTGTATGGGGGACTGTGTGCTTCTCTGAGTACCACTCGAGCTGCTGCCAATTCACTTCATTTTGCAGTCACTAGGAGTGCAAAGGGAACCTATCTGAAAGATGTAACTGTTTGCCAGAAATTATTTAGAGTAATAATAAAATTACAGTTTGTCTAACCTGCTTTCTTTGCAGTCAGAACTGTGTCTGCTAGTTCCCATTCTAGTTTTGAACTGCTGAACTGGACCAATCAGTGTGGGGTAGCTAGCTCTAAAATGGTGCCTTGGACGAATCAGAACTTGGACTCATAATCTGAGCCAGCCACAAGAGGATTGTATGGGCAGTGACTCTGGGAGATGTAGTTTAGACTTCAGTGCCTTTTGGACCAACAGCAGCAGTCTATTGTGAGTGACAGCCAATCCAGTCAAGAACTGGGAGGAACTCAAAGGAAGAGCCCGGTTTTGTCGGTTGGAGTTTCAGTTGAGCTTTGGCAGTGAAGAAGGAAGAGCCCTGTGCTTTTCAGTGTGCAGTTTTAGTCAAAAAAGCGTGTAAGGCCCAGAGTTCCGGTCTGCAGCTTGTTAGGACTGAATCGGTCCTGTGAAAAGAATCAAAGGATCTCTGAAGAGTAGAAACCAGGCTCACCCTGTAGAAGACTGGAAGAATTGCTGAAAATTGCACTCGGTCTGTCAGGAACTGAATCTGCTGTGTGTTCTCCGGGTATTGTGCAGTAATGCGATCGGGATACAGATGCAGCCTGCCTGGTATAGTGCTTTCTTTTATATAAATGTGTGAAGAGGTTTGTGTACCTCAAGTGAGCCCTGCTGACATTGAAGGACCCTATCTTATTTGGAGGTCGTGAGTACTAATTCAGGATCGCTCCCTGTTGAATTGCCACATTAAATCCAAATGGAATTACTGTACTGCTGACTGTTTAATTTTCCTTTCTCTGTGTGAAAGGGCCCCTACCAGCTGCCACGGTTTGACTAGCCACTAGGGCTTGGGTACCCAGGGACAGTAACTGATAGGGATAGGCCTGTGCACAGAGCCATAGGTAGATTATTAGAGTGATAAGCTAATTAACCTGATTTCCCTGTCCTTGTTATATCCCCTAAATAAATCAGGGCTGCTTGTTTCAGCAAAGTTGTACTGCCTGAGGTATTTGTCTATGTTAAAGTACTGTACTGTGATTGTTGCACTGTATCTCATTTCACAGGAGGTCCCAGTGCGGAACCAGTCCTGGGGTAAGTGTATACTGTGAAGGTAATTCTGATATATAATGTGGGCCACTAGTGGGAAGAAAGGGGGGTTGCAGTGTCCCAGAGGGCTGTGACCAAGTTAGTTTAACTATTGCAAACCCTGACCTCTGGGTGGAGGCACCCGCCATTGGATCCAGGCCCCTCAACCTGTTAGTGGCAAATCAGGCAGGGGTAGTAGCCCCTGGGATAGCGCCATCTAGGGGTTACATCTAGTCTGTATGGAGTACCTAAAAACAATATCTAGCAACATTGATAAACACTGCAAGCCAGTGAATTATAAAACAATAAACCATGTGCAGATGTAATACATGTTTTTCTTCACACACCCTGAGAGTGTGATACCTATTTAGACCCCTCAAGCTTCACTCTCGGGATTTAAGTGGCATCACACACCTCAAATGTGTGAAGAAAATCTCGTAATACATATCTGCACATACTGTATATTATTCTATATCTGAAATGGTTTACAATCACCTTTAAGCCTGGCATTGAGAGGTGGTAGCCTTGGCTACTCCAATTTATAAACAGAAGGCCGAGCACGAAGCGCAGGGTGCGTCTTTCATCCATAAACCAGTATCTGTAGGAGGATCGGCTGAGGAAAGAGGCGTGAGCATCCGATGGACTGCTGTTCTCCTCTGGGATGGGGTGGGAGCGGCACCCGACATCAGCTTGGCCCACAGTTGTAGCTGGGACCACAGTGCAAGGGGTGGAGGTGCAGTAGATATCCGGCCCCTGCATATGGAGGTGTGCGCAGTACCACCTTTGATGTCGTTGTATGCCTGCTTCTCCACACCACGGGGAGAAGGGATGAAAAATGGAATATCACCCTGGCTGGCAGGATGATTCTCCAACTCCTCACAGGCCTCACAAAGGCAGCCTGCTGCGGCTCCAACCAGATCCAGACTGGCAATATGAGCTCAACTCTGTGCCACTGGGAGTAAGCCATGGGAGAATCTAGAGCTGTTAAATCCAGGGGATGCTGTGTGACGCGATATGAGGGGTTCAGAGTGGAGAGAAGCCAACGAGGGCAGCGGGGAGAAACATTAATAACCACAAGCCAGGATTTGTTAGTGTAAAATAAAGCTTAGTCAACTTATCCAACAATCTCTTTTCATTAGCCTTACAGGAAGGTGCTACAATTTACTGGTTCTTCCCCAAGACAGCACTGAGATAAATGCAGCACTGTCCCTTTAAGATGACCCCCCCCCCCAGTATACCCATAATATTATTCATTACTAAAAAGATACAAACTAGACCAATTAGGGAAATATTTTTTTAGGCATTATTTAGCTTGACAAGCGAGCTTAATACAACCAGCAGCAATGCAGGCAAATTTTGTTAATAAGAATGTCAGGCCACTCCGGAATGTGGCTATATCGTGGCACTGAATTCCTATAATAACCATGAAACTGCAATTTTCATTACCATGATAACTGTGACTGTAGTTTACTGCGGTCTGTTAGCGTACCGCTTGACTGGCACTGAGTGCAGACACAGCCATGAACAAGAAAGGTGCCACCTGCATTCCCAAGCCTGGCAGGGAGGGAAAGGGAACTGGGTTATATAGTGCCTTTCACTCGCACACTGTATCCCAAAGCACATTACAAGCCACAAGTAGTTTTTGTTACTAGGCGAGCCCACGGAGGCTAAATGGGAAGAGAGAAGTCGAGGGAAGCTCAAGGGTTAAGTGAGACAGAGGGAGGTCAAGGGAAGCTTAGGGTGTTAAGTGACATATACAGAGGTTAAGGGAAGCTCAATGGAGAAGAAAGAAAGAAAGAACGAAAGAAAGAGAGACAGACTGTGCCGCAGCTCATGTATGCGTTCACTGACATCTCAGTCGGCATCCGGCTGTGGTAGAGAGAGAAGGGCTGTGCTGGTTGCTGGCTCGGAATTGGGATGGGGAGAGGGGTGATGGAGCACTACTTGGTGGGGGCGGGGGGTCTGCTAGACGCCAGGGAATAGGATCTTTTTTTCCCCTATATGTCTTGCACAGGAGATTGGTGATAGGGAGGGGGGGGTCCACTAAACACCAGGAAATGGTTTAAATATATTATACAGGGGATCGAGATGGGGGACATACACAGTCACAGTTATCATGGTAATGAAAATTGCAGTTTCATGGTTATTATGAGAATTCAATGCCACGATATACCCACATGGGAAGGAGTGGCTTGACATTCATACCTCGAGGGGGTGATCGGGTGGGGGAGGGATCACTGGACACTAGGGAAATGTTAACATATGTTGAATGGGCAACAGGTGTTTGGGGGGGGACCACTGGATGCCAGGGACTGAGGACTGCCAATCGAACAGGTGCTGGGGGGTTGAGCTAAACTGCTGCAGCCTATGTAAATGGGCCCATAATGGGCATGGAAATAGCCACATAGCACCTTGCATGCCCAATGGGCTCATTTACATGGCTGCTTTTGTGAATTCCAAAAAGCACACCTGTGCTATTCACTGCAGGGTCATTCTCTGGGATGCATGTCGGGGTGACGCTAGTGGGGTTAGAGGTAGCAATAAGATGGTTAGCGCTGCGTCATCCTGGCCTTATTCACAGTTGGATAGCGCAGGTGCGTTATCCACCTGTGAAAAGCAGCCTTTGACAACTGGGCAACTGCAAACTTTTAAGATGTGCTTTGCAATTTTTGGTGAATCTAGACCCTGATATATTTTTTGCATTTTTAAACTAATAGTAAACAAGAGAAACCCCCAAAATTTAAATTGGCAATTTAACATGTCTCCTTTTGTGAGCCTATAGTCCATAATCGGGATGTTGAGGAACTCCACTCCACTCTGTGCGGGAGCACTAAAGTCAGGGCATGGGATTCTGGGAAATGAAGTTCTTTTGCCTCTATTCCTATATATGGGACTACAGACAAAATTCTAACAAGGGAAAAACAAGTGACTGTTTCTAAACCCAAAAATGTTTGTGTGTGTTTTGGGGGAGGGGGCTGCAGATTAACCTCTTCCTTCCCAAATGTCTACAAAACAGCAACTGACAGTCCATCTCCCTCTGGGATGCAGTAGATTACAATAAGCATCCCATGGGTAAGCTTAGCTTCAAGTGAGGCTGTCCCTTTTGGGAAAACTTTGAAACATACACTATTTAGACCCAATTCCACTCACATTATACAAATTTTCTGTATTTGTATTCCTTTTCTTCATATATACATATATATATTTTCTCCCCCTCCCAGCCAGGCCCTCCTATTCACCGACTCCCCCAGCCCTGTCACCCGGCTTCACATACTTACCTTCTGACTCTGTCCTCCTCCTGTCTCACCCCTCCTGGGGAGCGACGGGCTGGGCCTCTCGCCACATGGACCAGGTCCCAAATGGAGGAGCACCATGTCACCGGTGCAGGGCCTGCAGACAGCCGGTGCTCTCCTGCCTGGCCAAGGCTTCTTCCTTATTCTGGTTTCCCTCGGGACGCATGCGCATGCAGATCATGCATTGTCACATGGGACCGGCCTGCGTCCCCCCTTCCCTATGCTTCTCCGATTGCAGTACCACCTGTGGTCACCCAGGTGGCAGTCGAGCAGCAGAGCTGGCAACCCTCCCTCCCCAGAGGGGGACAGCGTCCTCTGGGATGCTCGATCCTCCTCCCCCGGCTGGCCCCTGACGATCCGCATCCATTCTCAAATGTGGGTCGCCGGCATTGTGAGCAGTACCGATATCGCTGAGCCAACAGGCTGGCTTTCATTACTATATATTGATGAAGTACTATGTGCACTATTTCCATGTTAAGATATATAGTTTGTTTTTCTCACTTTATTTTATCCCCTGGTTTGGCTATCAGCCCCCCTCTAGATGCCCCTCCCACCACCATTTGTGTGACTTGACCGAGCTCCCATGACTTGCCCTTCATGGCAGAGTCGGAAGGGACCCCCCCTCCCAAGACAGGATCCAGTGGTGCCGGCCTGCGAGAGGGCCACCTTTCATCATGTCTCCGCAGTCTGTTTTATTTCCTCTATGTTTTTACTGTGTCCCATGGATATCGATGTGCAATGAGGCTGAGTGTCCGTCAATGTCCTTCCCTTCTGAGCCATCCCACTGCCACAAATTAAGCCTCCGTTAGGTGTCAAGCACACTGCAGACGATGCAGCCCACCAACTGCGGGAGAGGACAACAGACCTCTGGATGCTCAATCTTCTCCCCCCGGTGACTTCGGTTCGCTCATGAACCAACGTGGCCAGCATGACAGGTCGTAGCACTACCGCCATGACTCTGGGCCAAAGACATACTGATTTTAACATATGTGGAAATGTTTGTAAAGCTGTTTTCTTAAGTAGAAGAACTGAACTTCACTGCTTGATCCATTTGCATGGAAACAGGATCCTTATTGCCGACAGCTGATCTGCTCATGCTACTTAATCTTTGCCGATGTCACAGTCCACTGTTTGTGACTTCATATAATTTTTAGAGCAACACACTGTGATGTCACAAAATTGCAGTTACGTAAGAACTTACCATAACAATAGATCTTCGGGAGAGGTTCCTGCAGAAGGTCTTCACATACAGGACTATGCCCCCCGGCGTCAGGTTCCAACAGCAAACTTGTAGCTAGCAGTCATAAGCGGGGACTGCCCCCGACGTCAGGTGACGCGACGTCAGGCCGACTATAAAAGGAGGCAGTCCCACACCCGCCCTCCAGTTCTTTTCCACTGGAGACCTAAAGAAAGGTAAGTAGAAAGGAAGGATTGATAACTCCTGGGACCCTGCCTTCTATCTAGACCCAAGGGCTAGGCAGGATGAAATAAAGGAAACATTCCAAGAGCTGTGGGAAGGTGGGTGGGAAACCAGACCTACTGCAGGAACCTCTCTCGAAGATCTATTGTTACGGTAAGTTCTTACATAACTGCAATATCTTACTTTGAGAGGGGTTTCTGCAGTAGATCTTCACATATAGCACCTTTCAGTCCAAAATAAAAATTCTGAGATAAAGTTCTGGGAGGAGGAATTGTTTGCCAAACTGAGTACTGTCTTATGACAAAAGACCTTGGAGGACCGTGAGGCCCGAAACCGGTCCTGCGCCTAGAGGCAATGTTCAGACTGTAGTGCTTAATGAAGGTGTGGACAGACGACCACGTGGCCGCTGCACAAATCTCTGCCGTGGACACATTCCTGAAAAAGGCTGTAGAGGTAGCAACACTATGAGTGGAGTGACCTTTAACCGCCCCTGGAAGGGATTTTCCATGTTCTTGATAAGTGAAGTGGATGCAGTTAGCCAACCACCTACATATGGTCTGTTTTAAAATGGTCTTACCCTGGCACTGGGGGGGGCAAAGGCCACAAAGAGCTGAATGTACTTACGGACCTCTTTAGGTTTGTGTAATACGTCAAGACCCGGTACTCATCTAAGGTGTGCAAAAGATATTCCCCCCCTGTTTTTTTTTTTTTTTTACCAGGAGAGAGACACTAATCTGAAAGCTTGTTTACAGGTGTGACCTGGGAGCACAAGGAAGTTGAGTGACTTGCTCAGGGTCACACAGAGTATGCAAGTGAGGGCAGTGGGATTCAAACTCAGGTCTCCAGGTTTGCAGCTCAGAGCATTAAACCACTCCGTTATACTGCCTCCTAGAATGCTGAAGGTAATAGACCGGCAATTCCACACTCTGATTGACAGTGGTTTCTGAAACCACCTTTGGAAGGAAGGATGGGTTAGTCCTAAGGACAAATCTGTCCCAATGGAAAATCAAATAGGGTTCCTTGCAGATGAACGCCTGAAGTTCTGAAACCCTTCGGGCCGAAGTGACAGCAACTAGAAATAAAAGTTTTCCAAGAAAGAAAGCGCATGTTACAATTTGAAGCTGGTTCAAAGGGGGGCAAGGTAAGTTTTTCTAACATAAAGTTAAGGTCCCAGGGAGGACAGGGGTTCCAGACTGGAGGTTTTAAATGGAGGATGACTTTCAAAAAGGATTTGGCGACCTCCAATTGAGCCAGAGTTTTGCCCTCCACCGGGAGGTGGTAGGCTGACACCGCAGAGAGAGGGACCTTGATGGAGGAATAACTAAGGCCGGTCTCTGATAAATGTATGAGGTACTCTAACACCTGGGCAACCAAGCACGAAAAGGGATCCGAGCTATTGGCTAAGGCCCAGATCGAAAATCTTTTCCACTTCATGGCGTAGGTGGATCTGGTAGATGGTTTTCTGGCTTCCACCAAGCTATGAGCAACCTGGGAGGAAACTCCACAGCGGGGAAGCCACTATGTCCACAGGTGCCACGCATGAAGGTGGAGCGGTTGAAGGCTCGGATGCACCAGGGTGCCCTGCTCCTGTGTCAGAAGGTCATGAGACAATGGCAGGAGTATCGGAGGTTCTAGCGCCAGTTGTTGTAACAGTGGGAACCAAATCTGACGGGGCCACAGAGGGGCAATCAGAATCAAGTGTGCTCCTTCCACCTGAAGTTTCACCAGAACCTTCTGATTGAGAAGAAAGGGAGGAAACGCATATAGAAACCTCCCTGTCCAAGAGAGAGACAGTGCGTCTCGCCAAAAAGCACCACGCCCAGGAACAAGCGAGAAAAAGCTGGGTAGTTTTACATTGAATGGGGAGGTGAATAGATCTACTTCCAGCCGAGCCCATAGAAGAAAAAGGTCTTCAACCACCTCCTGCTTTAACTCCCACTCGTGAGCCCAGGCCACTGATCAACTGAGACTGTCCGCCAGGACGTTGCTTACACCTGGGACGTGGACTGATGTCAGGAAAAGGCTGTGCTGAATCGCCCAGTACCAAACTCTCATTGCTTCCCTGCAGAGAGGGTATGAGCGAGTTCCTCCCTGTTTGTTGATATACCAGACTGTGGACATGTCGTCCATCTGGATGAGAAGTGATCCCGGTAGGAGAAGTGACTGGAACACCTGGAGAGCATAGAGGACTGCTCTTGTCTCCAGAATGTTGATGTGGACCAAGACCCTTGTGCCTTGTGGTCCCCCAGATGGGCTCCCCAACCCATGTCCGAAGCGTCCGAGGTAAGGATCTTGGTGGGGGTTGGGTAGTGAAAGGGAGCTCCCACTAGCAGATTGGAAAGATCTTGCCACCAGCAAAGATCTTTCGGGAGGCTGTTGGAGATCATGCCCCGTTGGTTCATGTCGTCCGTCCTCTGGTCCATTGGAATCGAAGAGACCACTGGGTGACCCTCATATGTAGTCTGGCCAGGGGATATGTCGAGATGGCCGCTGCCATATGTCCCTGGAGACAGAGCACAGCGTGTGCTGGGATCCATCAAGCCTGGACCACCAGGGTGGCTTGAGAAACTAAAGTCTCGACTTGATCTAATGGCAGAAAAGCCTTGCTCTGGACTGTTCTAGGAGGGGTGCTACGGTAGATGGGCTGGGGACATATATGTTAGGAAGGCCCGACTTATCAGACCTGACCAGGCTGGCAGTAGCCGAGAGGCCACCGCTAGGCTTAACGGTTGCGGCCATACACCCGTTGACAGGGTCGGAGGGTGACTTATCGGTAGTGCTGGGTGGAGGAGATGCAATAGACACCTCGAGAGAGAGAGAGAGAGGCTACCCCTGGCTGCTTGCACATGCTCGCCTAAGAAGCTTCTCACCAGGCTCCCATTTCTTCAGTGCTTGACTCGTTTGTAGCCCTTGTATGTTGCCCTCCTGTTGTATACATAACTCTTTCTGTTGCCCCAGTTTTGTGTATATATATGTGTGTGTATATATATATATATATATACACTGTATATATATATATATATATATACACTGTATATATATATATATATATATATATATATATATATATATCTATCGCTCTGTTTTCTCAAATGTATAACTAACTCTGTCTGTTTTCCCGGTTGTATACATACCCTGTCTGTAAACATCAGTTATACATGTAACCCTGTCTGTAATCCCAGTTGTATATATAACCCTGTCTGTAAACCCTCTTGTATACGCAACTATGTCTGCTGTCCCCAGTTGTACACATAACCCTGTCTGTTGCCCCAGCTGTATACATAACCCTGTCTGTAACCCCCAGTTGCATATACATAACCAGGTCTGTAACCCCAGTGGTAAACATAATCCTGTCTATTGTCTCCAGTTGTTTACAAAGCCCGGTCATTTGCCACCAATTATATACATAACCCTGTCTGTGACCCCAGTGGTAAATATAACTCTGTCTGTTGTTCCAGGGTTTTAAATAATTGATTAGCAGTTTTTTTCTTGGGATAATGCAAAATGTACAGAAAGCATTTATATAGGTTTTCTAGAAGTGTTATGTTTGTTAAACACAGTGAGGCAAGTGCTATGCATTTTCACAATGTTTTAGAACTTTTATGAGCAAAACACTAATCAATTTTTAGAGTTAAATAAAACCCTGTGTTCCCAGTTATACACATAACCCTGCCTGTTGTCCCCAGTTGTATACATACAGTAGCCCTGTCTGTAACCCCAGTTATATACATAACCCTGTCTATTGTCCCCAGTTGTATACATAACCCTGTCTGTTGTCCCCAGTTGTATACATAGCCCTGTCTTTTGCCCCCAGTTATATACATAACACTGTCTGTAACCCCAGTGGTAAACATAACCCTGTCTATTGTGCCCAGTTATACACATAACCCTGTCTGTAACCCCAGTGGTAAACATAACCCTGTCTGTTGTCCCCAGTTATACACGTAACCCTGTCTGTAACCCCAGTGGTAAACATAACCCTGTCTATTGTCCCCAGTTATACACATAACCCTGTCTGTAACCCCAGTGGTAAACATAACCCTGTCTGTTGTCCCCAGTTATACACATAACTTGTCTGTAACCCCAGTGGTAAACATAACCCTGTCTATTGTCCCCAGTTATACACATAACCCTGTCTGTAACCCCAGTGGTAAACATAACCCTGTCTGTTGTCCCCAGTTATACACATAACCCTATCAAAATGTGGCAAGTGATTTTATACACCATGCAAATGCTCCCTATGGGACTTACTAAGGCAGATCTTAGAAAAGGGATTTATAATTTATTTAGGAACATATGAACACAGAGTTTGACAGCAGAAAAGGACCACCTGACCTATCCAGTCTGTCCATTTTTCCCTGGCTAATATAAAGCTACAGATCCTACATGGTCTCCAGCCTCTACCCTCCTGTCCCCTTCCCCTACCAATGGTGTCTCCAGCCCCTGCCCGGACTCCAGATTACCTTCCCTACCATTTTTTGTGATACCCATGTGCTTATCCCATGCTTTCTTTAATCCTGTAACCGTTTTAGCCCTACCACTTCCACTGGGAAGCTGTTCCAGGGGTCTACTACCCTTTCCATGAAGAAATACTTTCTCCTGTTCCCTCTGATCCTTCCCCTCTCCAGCTTCATATTGTGACTTCCAGTCTTTGGACATCTTTTTCTTTGAAAGATGCTCCCTTCTTGTACCTTGTTTATTTCCTTTAGGTATCTGAATGCCTCAATTATGTATCCCTCTCTCTCTCCTGATCTCCAGGGAGTACATATTTATTTATTTTATTATTGTATTCTGGGAATGACACCTTTGAGTTGGGAGTTCGTCTACAAAGCTTCCACATCAGTAGAACATGACATGTTACATTACATACAATTCAAATTTTTTTCTTTCTAAAAAACAGAGATGGAAAATACATTTAAACATTGGTGCAGAACAAAAGTACAGAATTACAAGTGCATGAATCAGGGAATGGTTAACAATACAAGGGAAATGAAATGCTTCATACAGAGAAGCACAGAACTGTAAACATGGCAAATACAAGCAGAATAATTTTTTCTTGTGTAAGTGAAAGGGAAAATGGGGTGGCGAGAGAGAGAAAGAGGAATGGGTGGAAACAAGTGCAAACATGGAGGAAATCAGGAGACACGCATAGAGCCAGGGATAAGTTAGAGGACTAGGAAGGGCTCACCAGAGGGGGGAGGGAGGGGGGAGAAGGGTGAAGGGGGCAGGAGGAAAAAGGGGAAGAAAAAACAGGGTCAGTCAGACAAAGTAAGCAGCCACAGCTGCTCAGGTTGGCCAGCAGTCACAACTGCTCAGACTGGTGAGGTAATAATGGGGGAGTTTTCTCTTAAATGACCCCAGCTTGGGCTCACAGGTTATATCTGGAGGGAGTTCATTAAGCCAAAGTGGGGCATGGTACGAGAAAGACCTTTGTGCTTGTGAGGTGCGAAAGAAGGGGACAAGTAGTGATTGTCTGGCACTGATCATAGCTGAATGGAAGTTGGGAGCTGAGACAGTAGTTTCTGGATGGCTGGTGGGGATATGCCAAGGCAGTTTTTTTTTCCCCAAGAAGACAAACCTGTTACTGTACTCCACACTGAAAGTTCAGTCAGTTAGTTTGTGCATATAGGTCACACATGTGGCTTAGTCTGTTAGCCCCAAGAAGCAGCCTGCAGGATTTATTAAGGGCAACACTGACCCTTTTAAGGGCGGAGTCCATGGCTTCTCCATAGACTACTAAGCCATTATCAACGATAGACAAGGCCACTGATTTACGGTGATTAAAACAATTAAATTCCGTTTTCAAGACTTAAGATTCCAGAATTTCACCGGTGATTGTTACGCTAACTTCCGGATTTTACCGGGATTCTATCATCATTGTTTTAGTATGTGCAAAAATAATCAGAATTAAAGAAGGCTTAATATACAGAGCATTAAAAAAAGCAAACTGAAAATAGTACAGGAAGGAATTAAAAGAAAAACACACTTTTTTATAGATTTACTGATCTGATAGAAAATGCCAGATTCCATGAAATCTTCATTTTTACCAGTCTTCAGGCAGCCCTAATTCTGGAATTTTACCGGATTTTCTGGTAAAAACCGAAAAACAGTGGCCTTGACGATTGACAGTACAGAGCTTTTTATAGCAAGGGACAACGCATCTTGGGTCAGGCAGTGACGGTTTCTGTATAGTAGGTCAATTCTAGGATTGATTACCTTAGCAATTTGATCTGCATCCTGCACAAAGGATAGAGAGCTATCCAGGATGATGCCTAGATATATGAAGGGTTGTACTTGTTCTATTGGGGAGTGTGTGTTAATCTTGATTGTTAGGAGAAAGTCTTTATGCTTACTGTGGGGGCTCACAAATACCATTGACTTAGTTTTTTAATAATTCATTAGGAGCTTGTGTTTGGTGAACCAAGCTTCCATGGTAGTGAAGCCACTTTGAAAGTGGGACTCGAGTTGGTGTGGGTCAGAGTTTTTTGAAAAGATGACGGCATCATCAGTATAGAGAAGGATACGCTCATTGCAGACTGAGGGAAGTTTATTCATAAAAAGGCTGAACAGGAAGGGGCCAAGAATTGATCACTGTGAGACCCCTGTGAGAACCTGCCAACTATTTGAGAGGGTACCTGCAATTCTTACACATTGCAACCTATTGCTAAGGTAGCTCTGGAACCACCCTACTGCTTCAGTAGAGATGCCAATGGAGAGGAGCTCAGAGAGTAGTGTTTTATGATTGACGGTGTCAAATGGCTTGGTTAGGTTGATGTAAATTACCCCAGTAATTTGACACCTGTCCAATGCCCCATGCAGGAAGCCTGAATACTCCAGAAGGGTGATGGAGATACTATTTCTCTTGTGGAAACCATGCTGCTGTGGGCATTGTATACCACACTTGTCCAAATAGGCAACCAGCTGGTCAGCAACTATTCTTTCTAATGCCTTCGGGGAGCATCGATATTGGGCGGTACTTTGAGTGTATGGCTCTATCACCTCTTTTGTGGACAGGTGCGACTACCGCAGTTAGTTAGCAACACGAGCACTGCTAGGGTAAGGGCAAGTAGCTTGCGGTCCAGCATGTTGCTGCTACTGTGTCTAGTTTTGCCAAGTACCCATGAGAGATATTTTCTGGCTTCCGGTATGGTGACTGCTTTAAGGTAGAAGGTGGGGGGGAAGGGGGATTTGAGTGGGACTCGTAGTACGGGGCCACTGGGCCAAGAATAATTCCTCCAGATACATTAGGGAGATTGGGTGGCAGTATACTGCTAAGGTCTGTAAATGCATCATTGAAGGTACTGGCAATGACATCTGGATCCTGGGTAATCACTCCATTCACCAGCAACATGGAGGGTGAGGATTTGTTATTTTTACCAGTGAGGTCCTCTAGGTTTTCCCAGAATCATCTGCCATCATCCCATGATTTAGTGAGGCACTCTTTAAAGCAGCAGTGCAATGAAAAGATTATTCCAAAAAGCTAATTTTCTGCTGTGGTTATGAAAAATATTGGCAGAACTGTTGATTTGGGTTTTCTGGATGCTTCCTGTGCTGTGTACTGTGCATTTGAATTTTTGCCTTAACTCTTACCCTCTTCGGGTCCTCAATATTATTTCTATGCAAAAATTAGGCAGCCATCTTTTTTCCTTGAGAAATAATTATTTAAAACTTTAATAAAATTCTTAAATGATAATGAAAACTGAAAATTTTGCCACCAAAATAAACTGGAAGACATCAGGCACCGATTAAGACGAAAAAAGGTGGGGTCGGATTTTAACCCATTTTCGTTGCACTGCTGTTTTAAAATAGTGTGATATCGTGAGTCTGATCTCGCGAGTGCAGATGTTTCTAGCAGTTTTATAATGCTGGACATCTGTCTTTGTGCCAGTAGCCTTTGCTCGAAACCAAAGATAATCTCTGGTGGCCATAAGCTTCAGCAGAGTGGGGGTGACCCAGGTGTTGTGAACTCCCCCAACTTTGCGCTTTTTAATCGGTGCATAGATGTCGCAGACGGCATTTTATTCAGAAATGAAATAATCCAGTGCCTGGTCTATATCTGTGGCAGAGTCAAGTGAGGACCAGTCTAAGCTTCTAAGGTGGGCCTTGAGTGAGTTAAGCTGCCCACATTTGAGGGTACGACTCATAATGAGTTTGGGGGGGGGGTTAAGAGGTCCTGTTGGTCCAGTGGCAGATGACAGGGGAGTGATCGCTAAGTGAGTCAGGGAACACTACAGTGTTGGCGATCCGGTCCGGACAGTTTGTGAGGATCCAGTCAAGCCAGGAACTGCAGCCTGTATGATAGTTGATCCTGGTAGGCGAAACAACCATCTGTGAGAGATTATTACATGACAGGGCATCTTTGTATTGGGCCCGCCTCAAGAGACCACCAGTTTATATATTGAAGTCTCTGAAGACTACTACCTCCCAATTTTGCTTAAGGCCTTTAAGAAACTCAACAGTTTTGTGGACACTAGTTAACTGATCCCTATGGGGAATACAGACAGAGGCAACTGTAAGTGATTTGCTTTGAGCACCAAACAGTAGCCTTAGATCCCTCAGCCTTTCCTCGATGGGCTTCTGATGCAGGCCCTGCACCATTTTGGTTGCCCTTCTTTGTACACTTTCTATCCTGTCTATATCCTTATGGAGATGAGGCTTCCAGAACTGTATACTGTATTCGAGGTGGGATCTCAATAGTGATTTATATAGGGGCAGTATCACCTCCCTCCACCTACTGGTAATACCCCTCCCTCCCCTATACAGCCCAACATGCAATTTGCCTCTCCCACTGCCTTATCCCATTGTTTTGCCACCTTTAGGTCATCCAATATGATAACCTGCAGGTCCCTCTTCTGCCCCGTTTCTATGACTACACCCCCCTTCCCCGTTCATTCATGGCCCGTGGGTTTTTATGTCCTAAGTGCATGATTCTGCACTTCTTTACATTGAATCTCAATTGCCAAGTTCTTGACCACGCCTCCAACTTCCCCAGGTCCTCCTTCATCCTTTCCACCCTCTCTGGGGAGTCCACCCTATTGCAGACTTTTATATCTTCCACAAATAGGCACATCTTCCCTTCCAATCCTACCGCAATGTCACCTATGTAGATGTTAAAGAGGACCGTGCCCAATACTGACCCCTTTGGCATCCCACTTGCCACCCTGCCCTCCCCCCGAGTGAACCCCATTTACTACCACCCTCTGGCTTCTACTGCTAAGCCAACTTTCCTCCCATCTTACTATTTCAGGACCCACTCCCAGACAGCTCAATTTGTTGACCAGCTTTCTGTGTGGGACGGTGTCAAAAGCCTTGTTGAAGTCCAGATATGCGACGTCCACTGGCCCTCCATGATTCACAACCCTTGTCACCCAAACTGAATTAGGTTTGTATTTCAGGACCTCCCCTCTGTAAATCTATGTTGCCTCTGGTCCTGGAGACTGCTGGCTGCAAGATATTCATCAATTCTCCCTTTAAGGAGTGACTCCATTACCTTTCCCGCCACTAAGGTCAGACTGACCGGTCAGTAATTACCTGACTCTTTTCTACTACCACTCTTATGGAGACACACCATATTCGCCCTCCTCCAGTACCCCGGAACCTCCCCGGTGTCCAACGACAGGCTGAACGGGGATATCAAAGGTGCTGCCAGCACCTCCATGAGCTCCCTTAGCACCCTAGGGTGAACTGCATCTGGACCCATTGCCTTGTTTACCCATAACCTGGACAGTTCTTTAAGGACACTTTCCACTGTGAATGAACAAGTGTCCACCTGCCGACCCTTTGTGCCCTTTTTATGCAACACCGGACCATTTCCTTCCCTCTCCTCTGTGAAAACTGAACAGAAGTAATTGTTCAGTAAGTCTGCCTTCTGGCAAGTGCCCTAGAATGAGTTTTCAGAGGTTAAAAATGGACACGGCCAGGAGATGCCTTAATTTCCCAGATCTTAAAGGTTATTACTTAGCAATTCAACACCAATATATTCAAGAATGGGTGAATCAAAGCCCGGCGGCTAGTTGGCTGGACTTGGAGGAAGAGAGCTATCCTGGGAACCTCTCGGCATACCTCACTGGGAGGGGGTATGTAAGTCATATGAGTACCTGGGTAATGCTAACCCATTAGTCTGTGAGTGCTGGACGCATGGGAACAGGTGAAGAAACGTAGGGGTGCAGTGGATAACAATATACTGCTGGTACCTGTGGCACACAATCCATGCTTTTTACCTGGGTTAGAGGATGGAGGATTTAAGGAGTGGGAGGAGAGGGGTGTGAAGAGCCTCAGTGACCTATTCACAAGGGAGGGGTGTGTTCTTATTGTGGACCTGCTGAGCAAAATGGGGCTCCCAAGATCTCATCACTTCCAATATCTACAAATAAGGGCCTTTCGCAGAAGTCTTTTTAGGGACCCTGTAGAAGCCTCACAAGTAGAACAGGTAACATATGTTTCTACGTTAGACAGCAAGGGGCTGGTCCAGAAGGTGGCTAAACAGGATAAACTTTTTCTCCCTGACCTATCGAGAAAGGTCAAAGTGCCATGGGATTTGGAAATAAGTATCTCAGAAGAGAACTGGAAAACGTATTGAAGTCACATATGGTAGAACTACTCTGCGATAAACATAAGGGATCCCAATGTAAATTCATTCATCGATTGGTTTGCCCCCCCTTCCCGTCACGCATAAGTTTAATCCAACAATCTCTCCATTGTGTGGGAGGCGTGGGTGTGTCCTGGGTACGTACATGCACTACTTTTGGGACTGCCCCATGTTGAGGCAATTCTGGTCGAGGGTGGCACAGGATAGCACTGCCACGTCAGGGCATTTGCTGGATCTAGCACTGATTTCCATGCTTTTTGGCATACAAAAACTGGCAGCAAGAGGGATGGGAACTGTACTTACGGTGGCTTAGGGTTCTTTTAACTTTGGCCAGGCAGTGTATTCTTAATACATGGGTCTCATGCATTGCACCCACATGACTGCAATGGAAAACACTTGTTATACAAACTCTGGTCCTGGAACCGCTGTCTTATCTTCTGAGGGGAAAGGAAGAAAGGTTTCTGGGGTGCTGGGGACCTTTCTTGAACTCCTCATCTCTGTTGGAAACCCAGGTCTTAAAAAGAAGGTACGTGTTAAGAGTTCAGGGGGTGGAGGTAAAATAGGTCTCGACTGTTTTTTAGATTTGTAGGGGTAGATGGTACTCTAGCATCCTGCGTGCGGCACAGGCACCTTCACATGTATGCTGGTCTTGATCTCGAACCTGTGCATAACATGTTTTAGTGGAATAGATTGGTTGCATGTTTCTAGTCTACTGATGTGTAGTCTCAATGACATGTACTGTGTCATACTGTATTGTTTTGTTCTTTTAATTTTTTGTCTTATCTTTTTATCCTCCTACCCTTCCCTCTTAATCTTTCTAAAATCAATAAAAGATATACAAAAAAAATGTGGCAAGCAGTTGATACTTTAGTGACAGATGATGAACTGTATTTAATCCCTGCAGGAATGAATGGGAGGGGATCCATTCTTGGCACACCTTCATGGCCTCAGGCAGGAAGATATACAGCTGTCATCTCCTCACTGCAGCCTGGAGTCTTCAGTATTGGTGGGCTTGTAAAGCACAAACTCCAAGAGCACTGCCTCACAGCACTCTTTCCTGATCAATGCACACACACACACACACACACACACACACACACACACACACACACAGTCTTCCAAGTTCAGAATGATTTTCTGTCATTGTGGACAGAGAGCTAAATTACAGTCAGGCATATGGAAACATGGTAGGTGTCTGTCATCAATCTTGGTACACAGAGTGGAGGTTGGATGGCACAGATCCCATCACGGTCTTCTTCATGCCCCAAGCTGCCCCTATTACCATTTCCTATATATCTGCCTCCATCCATCTATATCCATTCATGCATGCATCCATCAATGGAATACAGGATGGGTAGCTGCGGGGTAACTCATCTATCACCCAGCAGAGAAACAGAGACCTCTACTGAGTCTGAATGAAGTCAAAGAAGTGGTCCACCCTGCATTTCCTTTGAAGAAAGTGCAAACTTAGGCAAGTCACATTACCTCTCAGTAGAGGGAAGGCGGGACAGAGGGCAAGGCTGGCAAGAAGACAGAGATAGGAGGAGGATCTTCCATACAATTTGTATCCCAAAGTGCTTTACAACTTGAGAAAGGGAGTGGAGAGAAAGTTGCTGCCATTTTAGGTGCAAAGGGGAGATTTAAACAGTACAGACTAGAGAGCAGTTATAGAGAGGTTAAGTACTGGAGATTTAGTGACTTGTTCAGGCAGAGTAAGTGGTGACTGTGCGATGCAAACTTGTGTCCCCAGATTCACAGCTCCACGGTCTATCAGGCCAAACTGCCTCATAAGTCCCATAACTCATGACTGACGACTCACACAGAACCCCCATGCAGCAGGTTACCCATCCCAGTGCCACTGGTGCTGCGGTGAGGCTTACTGAGCAGCTGCTGGAGGGGTAAGTCATCCCAGGCAAAATAAATGTTAGTTATCCTCAGGAGTTGGGTGACTGCCAGTATGGGCAGGTTTTGGCAATCCACATGATCAGCCTACAAATGTAATGAGTGTCTAGTTATACTGTCGTGCTGTCATGACTGACACACCATAGGCCTGTCAGGAAGCACATCACAACATTTCCCTGCTGCCATCTTCACAGGATAGGGGACAAAATGTACCAAAAATTTAGTGTGCATGACAGAATACAGAAACATCTGGGGCCCTATACACAGTCCCAGTGGCAGCTGGAAGTCTTCAGGGGCACACAGGGCTCCCCGTACCACCACCCGCCACAACTGTGATACACAAAAGAATGCCATGTCTGCAGGGGGCAGACTTTTTCCTGCAACCCCGACACAGAAGCTCATTATGCAAATCATCTATCCAGATGTTACTGATCGCACTCAGGCTGTGAGACAGTGCAGCAGACCAAGGAGGGTCTTCAGTGAAAGCAATCACAATGAAAATAGGCAGACTGGATGGGCTAATGCCAAACGGCCTTTATCCGCCATCAGTTTCTATGTTTCTATGTCCAGATAGTGGGCCTCATGGAGTGATGGGAGGGGGATAATCTTATGACTTTCTTACAAGGATGGCTATTAGGTGCTTTACACTTAAATCAGGAGACTACTGTACCCCAGCTTTGCAAGGCTTACTGCATCTCCCCACGATCGGCAGAGGCACAGGGAACATGCCATGCACAGTACTGATGGTCACATCAGGGACAGTGTAAGAGACAGGATCCTGCAGACATCTCTGGACTCTGACTCTCTCAACTACAATGACGTTACCACCCACACTTCCCCGGACCTGTCATACGCCACTAGAGCCTAGTGCAAATAATTGTATGCAGTTCACACAAGGCTATGGAGCCTAGGAGTCACTCACTCTTTATTGATGCCCGCCCACCTGTGAATGGCGGGCACACCTTCCAATTCAAAGACCTGGTTGAGGCTGGGGAAAATGCTGAAGCAATCGCTGAAGAGTTTGATGTGGCCGGGAACTGTGCAAAGGAAGAGTCGGACAAGGAACCTGGGCGTGGAAAGCTGGGCTAAGCATTTCAATTGTGTAGTGCCTTTAGAATGTTCCTGAACTTTCTATACAATTTTATTTAAACTCCTTTGACTTTGTTTGCTTACCACTTTCCCCCTTGGAAAAGACATTTGACTAAGAGAGGTATTTCAATAATACATTAAGATGCCACTGTATGGAACATTTTTCGAGTCTTCTCCTTAAAAATGGCAGACTACACGTGGTGCTTGAACTACGGAGGGACTATAACTCAGTGGTTGACAGCCATGAGATATACAGTATGTTGGACATGTCTGCTTTTCGATTGCTTCTTGTACCCTCCAAGCACATGCCTTAACTGTGTACAGCTGGACCAAGGAAGTAATTTTTTCTAATCTAATGGATTAGTTAAAAAAAGGACCAATGTTTACAGTGCTAGTGGTTCTGAGTGGAAATGTAACTCCCTCAGAACAGTGATGTATTTGATTCAACAGCTTGCAAGTTTGGATACATAGTTTAAATACCACCTTTTGTAAGCTTTACCGGTTCGCGGTGCAGTGGAAGGTGTCACAAATGCTACGGACTACCAGGTTAGGGATGCGGCCACAGCAGCACTGGCTTGTTAAATGTAAAAGGTTTCAGCTCTAACTTTTGTTAACTGACCACCAAAATCTTGAGGGGTGCAAGGGCAATTTACTGACTTTTACAGTATAAATTTTGAATACCCCCCAATCCGTAAATCAGATTGCCTAGGTTTAACAATGCCCATTTACATTTGATACATACTTGCTATATGTGATGCCTGACATGAGTGCAATGTATGGTACTGTCTGTTTTTAAAACACAATAAAATATTATTTAAAAAAAAAAATGCATATGTCCCTCATCAGTCTTCCCAGTGCCTCAGTCCATTCTGGTGCCCAAAGAAACATGACATCCTTGCCTCTTTCCCTGTGCTGTCACACTGACCTGTGCAACAGCACAGGGACAATCTTGTGTATAACACCAACGTGTGTATGGCATAAAGGGGTACAATGCAGAAATGAGCTGCAAAGTCGTTCCCGGCACCGGCTGTATATGGGGCACCAGATTCAGTATTCTGCCTCTAAATTTGATGTTACACACACATTCCTGCCAAATGTTGATATTTGTTTTTCATATTTCTTATTCTCCACGGGTCGCTGGGCTGGCCCCATTCTGTGACCTCCTTTCCGGCCACCTCCCAGCCCTGTCACCAGCTCAACACCTCAGAGGCTCCACTTTACCTCCTACAGCTTACCTTCTGCAATAGGGCCTTCAGGGCGCCACATCCTCTGGTGAACAAAATCCAATGGTAGGATGCTTTTGTGTTGGGTGAGCGAAGGAGGAAGAGTCCTGGAGTGCCAAGAGTTATATCATCCTGCCAAACTGGGGGTTTCTGCTGCTCCCTCCCTGGAGACAGGGGCACGTACATTGCTGTGCGAGCAGGCAATGGGTGTGCACAAAGCCAAGACATGCATCTGCCCTCACACAGCCATCCCAGCCTGTAGCTCCACATGTCAAACCCCAGCTGGTCCTAGCACGGCAGGAGCAGGCAGCTTCCCTACCTTAAGGAGGCAAGTGTCCACTGCGACACAAAGTCTCCTCCCCCCAACAGACCTCCAGCATCCCGAGTCTGTTCCCAAATCCAAGTCGCCAGCTTCGTGAGCTGCGTCCCTGCACATCTTTCTCATATATCTTTTTTTTTATTTTACCATTTTTATTTACTCAAGTTAGCGCAATGGGGGGGAGGGGGTCCTGAGTCTACCCAGTTCTAAAGTTCAGAGGGACTGCAACGCTTCAGAGATTTGCCCAAGGTCACACCGTGAGTCAGCAGTCATGGTGGGATTCGAACCTGGGATCACCCATTTTACAGTTGTGTGCTCTAATCACTAGATTACACTGCGGTCCCACCTCTCCCTTCTGTCTGTGATCTCCTCCTCCTTTCACTGATCCTCTGGTCCATCTTGCTGGACTCTTTTCCTTCCTGTTTGTGTCTGCAGTTTCATTCTTTTTTTCCCCCTCAAGTTACTGCAGGGTTGTCAGGTAGCAGCCTGCTGCAGCCCAGTGGACCATCGACTTACAGGAGGGTCTTGTGCACCCCCATGGGCTGAAGCAGAAATCAAATTATAATCAGCCAGGGGGTAGCAGGCTATTAATGATTCTTTCTTTCCAGAACTACCTGGCAAGATGCCAGCTCAGAATGCACCAGTCAAGTTACCATTTATTTATTTATTTATTTATTTATGTTTTTGATAACTGGGTAAGTGAACTGATCCAATGAACAATTTTCAGCCACGACCCGGACCATAAAGAGGTGACAAGAGTCAACAACAAAATTTGTAACATGGCAATAATCAGACTGGTGAAATGGGCAGCAGCGATTGGTGAAAGGGCATCACGGGGTCCAACTTGGAGCGAGTATTAATCCATGATAGATGCCGTCCCCAAAATGGTAGTACCAAAGTGAGCCAGACCCTTAGCTTAGCAGCACTGGGCACAGGTGGGGAGCGAGTGTAACAGGCGCAAGACTGGCACAGCGACAGGGAGACCAGCTACGCGTAGCGGAAGGCTACGGGAGGGACAAAACGAGCGGCGCACAGACGTGAGAGATAGGATAGTGTAAGACAGAAATGGTGGACGAGTCAGCGAGTGGCAAGGGGAAGTGACTGGCGGCTCCATGCAAATGTTGAAGCGAGCGCACATCACAGCGACTGAGCAGTGCACCGGAGACCTCCAGCACCGGGTATGAAGGTAATACCCATGCAGAACTGCAGAATTTCGGGACTGTGATTTGAGACGCAGTATGTTGTTTACTTAGACGTACTCATTATGTTGACCTCATCAGTATGTAAATGTTGCTGTGTACGAAGTTTTGAAAGTGCAGTAAAACTCTTTCCTCCCAGCCCGACTCCCTGTCTTATGTTGTTGCACGCGCCGTAGGCACCTTCCTGGTAGCGCCGTTAGCGGCTGCCTATAGCCTAGCGCGATTAAGCTACTCCGGCAGTGACATCTGACGTGACTGATGATGGTTGGGTGGTTGTTCGCCTGCGCCTCGGCCACAACCCTCCCAGCCATGCATCAATCCAACATTAGATGCCACCTTCGTCATGGCTTAATGCTTACACATAACATGGGTAAGATACACTACAGTTCCAATAAGACAGTGTTAGAAGTACATGAGAACACATGAAAGAGCAACACTACACCATGTGGTCAGGAACTCGAGACAAAACGTTCCATCATCAAATACAGATAGTACAGTCGGTGATTGTTACAGGAGTACAAGATACCCAACATGCAATAATCTAACACAAAGTTAGCTAACTAGTATAAAGTGATACACTACAGCACAGAAAAAACATGTGGGGCAGACTTCCATTAACTTGGGAACTAGGGTGGTTGTAGTACTTCGGGGTTGTCAAGGGAGCAGTTACACATTGTCTCAGTGAGAAGCCAGTCCTTCAGGTTTGTTTTGAAAGACAAGTGGGAGGGTGAGGAGCGAAAGGATGATGGGAGACGTTTCCAGAAGGAGGGGTATGAGACAGAGAAGGCCTTAGTGCCTATCCTTGTCGAGATATGCAGGACTTCCAGAGGGGTGACAGAAGAATCCCTGAGATTTCTAGAGGCTCCTCTTTCAGCCAGGAGTGAAGCATATGGGGACTGCAGGTAATTTCTGAGGACGCTGTCGACCAGGCAACCCACAGCACAGTCAAATTGACCTTGAAGAGGGAGCCAGCCAAGAGACTATTAGAGCACACAGTGATGGGTGGTATAAGGAGCTTGGAGGACAAAGTGACATATGGAATCATATATGGTGTTAAGGCGGAAGCAAAGAGAAATGGACATGGCAGAGTAAATAGTGGAACAGTACTCCAGTAGGGGCAGCAAGTTACCTTGCGCAACTGCCAGGTGAGCTTCTGAGGACAGGAGATGCTTAAGGCAGCATCTAGCTTCTGGTGAATTTTCCTCGCCATGAGATTTGTATGCTCACTGAAGGTAAAAGAGGGATCTAGCGTCACCCCCAGGTATTTAAACGTGGGGACAGTTTCAAGGGGAAAGCCTGCTGGAGTGAGCACAGTGAGGGATGTGTTGGATTTGGTGACCTTGGTGATGTATAGTTTGGTGCCAAACAGCATGGCTTTCGTTTTTTTTCTCATTTACAAGTAGTTTTCTAGAGAGGAACCAATTGTGCACGGCACTGTAGTTGAGTGTAAGGGTGAAGGAGATGGATTGTAGGGACTTGTCACTGTGGTATAGAACAAAGTCATCTGCATAAAGTAGAGCATTGCAGTTCATGCTAGTTGCTAGGAGCGCATTGATGAACATAGAGAACAGTAGCGGGCCAAGGATGGAGCCTTGGGGAACCCAAGTATGAATGGATAGTGAGGCAGAGGAGTCTTTCCCAATTAACATGGACTGGGACCTGTTTGAAAGGTAACAGCGAAACCAACAAGCAGTGTTAGGGGAGCAGTCAAAGTGAAACAGGGTATTGTGGAGGAGCCTCTGGTCGACTAGGTCAAAAGCTTTCAACAAGTCCACAAACACCGCATTTGCTGCCTTGCCGGAGTCCATGTTCCTGAGGACATGCTCGGTAAAAAGCGTTAAGGCCAAAGAGGTACTGTGGTGTTTGCGGAAACCATGCTATAGGGCACATAGGAGGTTGTATTTATGTAAGTGTTTTGACAGTTTATAGTGCACAATTTTTTTCCAACATCTTGCTAAGGTGTGGGAGGAGGGAGATGGGCCAGTAGTTCTCCGGGGTGAGGGGATCACCTGATAAATAAATTGGCACGACAAGTGCATGTTTCCAGGAGTCAGGAACCGTTGCTGATGTGCGGACAAGGTTGAATATGTAGGTTAGGGGTCTGTCAAGAGCTGGAGAGATAATCTTCAGGAAGGAGGGGTACAGCCCATCACTGTCCGGGCTCCCTCTATTACGTAGTGCCTTCAACAGCTTAGTGGTGACATTGTGACCAATAGCCCTAAAGTAGAAGGAGGGAGTGGAAGTGGCACTTGCCGAGGAGCTGGAGCAGCCACCGTGGGCGCCACTAGATCCATATTCAGAGGGACAAAAGCCAAAATGACGATGATGATGATGATGATAATAATAATGGCAGTGATAATGACTAACGAGGCCAAAACTGCTGCATACTTGTTTTTTCAAAGTAACTTCTGCAGCCTTTCAAAGAGTTATATATCATCGGTAACATCATTTCAAATCCAGTCATTTCTTTTATACATAGTGTGCCTACCCAATTATATAACGGGAGAGAAGCCGAAGCACAGAGAGGTCAAGTTACTTGCTCAGGGTCATACGGTAAGTGGATGGCTGCTGTGGGGTTCCAACCTGAGTCTTCGGTGGATCAGAGACCTGTGCTCTAACCACTAAGCAGTAACACTTTAAGTTTTCTTAACTACAATGTAGTTACATGCAACAAACATGTGACTACAGTGTAAATAGCCCTGTTGCATGTAAACACAGGTTACCCACCTGTAACAGTAGTTCTAGGACTGGTATATGTTGTTCATCGACACTTATTGGCATGTCCTTTCCCTTTAGGAATCTTGCCGGAAGGTCTAAAAGCTGGCTCCTCCCACCTACCCGGGTGGTATAACCCTTGGCTCCACCCCTTGACACCAGATCTCGCCCACTGGAAGCAGTGGCTATGCATCAAAGCCGGGGAGGTTGGGTGGGTCAGTGTGGATGAACAACATATACCACTCCTAGAACTACTGTTACAGGTGAGTAACCTGTGTTTCTAGGGATATGGAAATGTTGTTCTAATCACACTTCTTGGCAGACTCCTAGCAGTTCTCCGGGAGGAGGGAGGCAAGGCGCACATTCCCTACTTAGGGAACAAAGACTGGAAAACTGAGGCCCCAAAACCAGCATCCTGGCATGACTCTAGGTCGATGTGGTAATGGGAAATGAAGGTGTTTGCTGACTTCCAGGTAGCAGTCCTGCAGATATCCTGGATATGGACATCCCTAGAAGCAGCCACCGATGCAGCAGTATGGCAGGAGAAATGAGTCCTTAGCCCTACAGGCGGCTCCCTACTCGCCAACCTATAGTAGAGAACAATGCATGATGCAATCCATTATCCCCTACTTAGGGAACAAAGATTGGAGAACTGAGGCCACAAAACCAGCATCCCGGCGTGACTCTAGGTTGATGTGGTAGTGGGTAATGAAGGTGTTTGCTGTCTTCCAGGTAGCAGCCCTTAAGATTTCCTGGATAGGAATGTACCTGGAAGTAGCCACCGATGCAGCAGTACGGTGGGTGGAGTGAGCTCTTATCCCTATGGGAGGTCCTTGCCCACCAACTGGTAGCAGAAATCAATGCAAGATGTAATCCATCTGCCAATCAACCACTTTGCTGCAGGTCTGCCAGGTGCGGCTTTAGCGCAGGTGACAAACAGCTGGTGAACCTCTCCCCGAACTCCAGCCGTGCGTTCTTTATAATAAGAGAGTACTCATCTCAGGTCCAAAGTATGGAGCCTGTACTCAGCCTCTGAGGTGTTACTGGGGTAATACACCAGCAGAGAGAGTCATCACTACCTGTCTCAGGTGAAACTCCGACGCAACCTTTGGAATGAACTTTGGGTTGGCGTGCAGGACAGCCTTGTTCCTGTGGAAGACCAGATAGGAAGATTCAGAGAGTACCTGGAGTGCCCCAATCCTTCTGGCTGACATGATAGCCACCAGGAAGGTGGTCTTCCACGACAGGTATGACATCTCCCTTCTGCGCATTGATTCAAATGGCTTGCCCATGAACTTTCCCAGTACCAGCAGTAGATCCCACGGTGGTGGTGGTTCATGCACCGGGGGGAAATATGGTCGAGGCCTTTGAAGAAATGCCAAACCACCTTCTCCTGTGCCACTGTCTGCTAACCGGCCCACACCTAGTTAGCAGAGATGGCTGCCAGGTGCACCTTAAGGGTCCTAGACCTCAGACCCCCTTTGGAGAGAGACCAAAGGTAGTCGAGAATGCTAGCCACCAGACAGGACAAAGGATCCAGGCCCCTGCCCTGACACCAAATGGAGAATTTCTTCCACTTGAAAGCATAGCATGTCCCGATCAATTTCTTCCTAGATGCCTCAAGTACAGTGAGTACATCATCAGAGACACCCAAAGCCTGGAACTCTAGTCGCTCAGGAACCAGGCTGTCAGGTGCAGAGATTGAAGGTCCAGGTGGAGGACCTTCCCCTGATTGACTGACAGCAGGTCCAGGCATGCTGGAAGACGCCTCCGGAGCCTGATGCTGAGGCTAAGGAGATTGGGGTACCAAAACTGGCGGGGCCAGTCCAGAGCCACCAAGATCACCTGTGCCTTTTCCCTCCTCACCTTGAGGAGCACCTTGTGGATCAAGGAAGGCGAAGGCATAAAAGAGGCATGGGGTCCATGGTCTCAAGAAGGCATCCTAGTGCAGCGAGCCCAGCTGAGGGGGGCCGGCACAAAACAGCTTCAGCTCTGCATTCTCCCTGGAGGCAAACAGGTCCACCTGAGGGGTGCCCCACTGGAAGAACAGGCTGTGTACTACCTCTGGATGGAGAGACCACTTGTGGGACACCCTGCTCACACGGCTGAGGGCATTTACCAGCTGATTTGAGGCTCCTGCCACATGAATGACTAGGAGATCCACCTCCAGTCAGCTCAGGAGGGTCCAGATGTGGAGAGCTTCCCTGTACAGAGGCCAGGAGTGCGTACCACCCTGTTTGTTGTGACAGTACATGGTCGTGGTGTTGTCCGTCTGGACCTGAACCACTTGACCCTGAAGGAATGGAGCTAATGCAGTCAGTGCCAGACAAACTGCTCAGAGCTCCAGCAGGTTGATGTGGCATTGGGATTCCTCGGGGGTCCAGAGCCCGTGGACACTGTGGTCCCCCATGTGGGCACCCCAGCCTGTGAGAAAGGCATCGGTGGTCAAGATAACCGTCAGCTCAAGACAGACAAATGGGATCCCTTCCTGCAGATGCTCCGGGACAGTCCACCATTGGAGAGCATCCCACATCTTCTGGGTTACAGTGACCAGCTGATCGAAATGACCTAGACGTTGAGTCTACTGGCTGGCCAGCTTCCACTGAAAGGGGCATATATGCCACTGGGCCCATCGGACCATGGCGGTGCAAGTCACCATGTAGGCCAGAAGTCTTGGGCAGGATGCAAGTGTCCAACCAGAAATGATAAGGCAATGGAGGAGAGAACCTCCGCTGTGTCCATCGACGAGCCTGGCTCTGGCTCGGCAAGAGTCGAGCTCTGCCCCAATGAAGCAGATCACCTGCGAAGGCACAAGTTCTGACCTGGCCTCACTGACCAGGAGGCCAAGGCTGATGCAGGTCTGGAGAGCCAGATCCGTAGATCTCTCCACCTTCTGTCTGGAGGGACCCATTATGAGCCAACCATCCAGATAGGGGTACACCCTGACCCCTCAACGCTGAAGATGGGCCGCCACCACTGTAATGCATCTGGTGAAGACCCTAGGGGCCCATGACAGGCCAAATGGCATGGCTTGGAATTTGTAGCAGGTTCCCTCTGCTCAGAAGCGGAGGAAACTTTGGTGTGATGGATGGATCGGGACGTGAAAGAATGCGTCCTGTAGATCCAGAGAGCAAAACCGCATGTTCTGCTCGCGAGATGGTGTGATCTGAGACAGTTGCCATCCTGAAGGTGCAAGACCTGAGAAACTCATTCAGGTTGTGCAGATCTAGAATGGGGAGCCAGCCCCCTGTTGGTTTTGGGACCAGGAAGTACCTGGAAATGAACCCTGGGTTGACAGGGGGATCCATGACTCTGATCACTACCTCCTTGTGGAGAAGTTGGGTGATGTCATCTCGGACAGCTGACTGAGTGTCCATGGATACCTTCTCCCCCCGTGGGGCGCGGGCTCGGCTTAGTGGGTACTGCTCGAATTCCAGCAGCAGACCCTGGCTGATCACTTCCAATATCCACTGTCCGTCGTGACAGCAGACCAGGCGGAAGGAAAGTGACGGTGCCGGCTCCCCAAGGGAGGACCCAGAGTAGGCGTGATGGGCATGGGGGTGGTCAACCCCATCCCGTCACTAAGCAGGTTTGGAGGAGGAGGATCCAGCCAGGACCCTTTCCTCCAGGCTTACGGACCACTGAAGCCCCTGACTTGGGCCGAGGGTGCCAAGACTGAGCCTGCTGCTGCTACCCAGTTGGTATTGGGGCTGCTTGGCCTTAGGGGCAGAAGGTCGAAAGGGCTTGCGCTTCTGCTTCTTGGAACCCTGAGATTCCTTCTGGATGGAGGCAATGGAGTCCAAGGTGGCACTGGACTTCTCAACGCGCTGGAGCTGACCGTCAACTCCTGGACTGAACAAGTCAGTGCACAGGAAGGGAACATCCGCCAGCTTGTGCTGAATGTCCGCTGTAAAGGTCAAGACCCTCAGCCAGGCCCTGCGGCACATGGCGACCGTGGCAGCCACCGAATGGGCACAAGAATCCCCAATGTCCAGAGCCATCTGGAGTTGCTGTTTTGCAACAGCCCGACCTGATCCCGAACCTGCTTGACCGTAGTCTAAAGGTCCATGGGGAGATGAGGAACCACGTCATCTAGACAGCCCAGGAGGACATGGGAGAAGTGTACCATGATGATAGCCGAGCTCGCCTGGAGACCGAGCGAAGAGACAGCATAGACTTTTCGGGCAGAACGGTCCAATTTTTTGGGGACTCTTTGTCTGGAGGTCTATCAGTGTCTCCTGAATTTCCTGAGCACTGAAACACAGATCCGGTCACCAATCCCTCAGCCAAGGGGTGCTCAGTGAACCCCGATAGGGTGCCGATGGGAACCGCATACCTGAGGGCCATTCAGGCTGATGGCACAGGGCAGCAGGCAGGGTGCTGCCAATGCTCCAGAGCCAGGCCAGCGATGACCTTGGCTACTGGGAAGGTCTCTGTCGGAGAATCCCCTTTAGTCAGAGTTATCGGTTAGGGGATACTGAGCCTGTTTCTGGATAGGCTCCAGTTTCATCCCTGTGGATTCGGAGATGAGACAGAGAATGCCCATGAAGGACATGGGGCTTTCCTCCATCGAGAGACTCCCCATCAAAGCCTCGTCAAACTGACAAGAGTGCAAGGAGGAGTCTTCGGACTCTGAGGAGTCCGCATAGATCAGCCGACCACCTGAGTCACTTTCAACCCGCTGTGGACAGCTGGGAGTAAGGGTGACTGACAGCTTAAACAAGAGACTCTTCGCGGGCCAAAACTCCTTAACAGAAGCCCTGAAGGGAGGCCATTTAGGTGCTGGCTCCACCACAATCGGCAGAGAGGCTGGTTTCAGCTCAGCCGGGAGGGCCTTCACTGACTGTGCGGGTGGAGGGACAGTGTTGGCCAGCTCCGGAGGAGTCGGCGTTGGCCTAGAGAGCGACAGCCATGTGATGGCCAGTGTGTAAGCCTGGGTTGACTTCAGACTGGTGAACACCAACTGTTGCCACATGCGATCCTCATGGCACTGACACAACTTGCGCCACAGCCTCTCCTCTTCCGAAGAGGACAAGGATGAATAGCGGCAGCGCCTCTTCTTAGAACACCCAGAATGGCATCTGTGAGTTCTCAACCTGTCAGCTGAGGATGACCGAGACCTTGACCGTGACCATCAGGGGGGGATAACGGGGGTGCTCTGAAGGAGCCAGGTAATTCGCGGCTCCGCCAGGCCAGCATCAGGGACCATGAGGAGGTTCCCAGCAAGCTGGGTTTCCTCCTTGGTAGGTCCAGTCAGGACTGGAGTCCTGAACAAGGAATTGCTTGTCTCATCCAGCGACAATGGGTCAATGGAGTCGATAATAATTTCAACCGGGTTGTTGTCCCGTGTCTTAGCCAGCAGACCTGTTGGGGGCACCATGAAGCCAGCGGCTGAGGCCGCAATTCTGACCGAAGTTGAAACAGGAGATTCCTGAGACTGAGACCTCTCTCTCTCGATCCCAAGAACGACGTTGATGAGACTTATCGCTCAACTCCTTGGATTCCTTTTTATGGGAACGTGAGCTGTGCCAAGCCAACAGGCCCTCCCCCTTAGTCGGGAGAGACTGGTACAACTCCTTGAAGGAGCCTGTAAAGGCTGAGACCAGTCTGAGCAGCATGAAGACCGATGCTGAAGAGGACTGATTAGCAGCCCAAGCCACCTCCTCCTCAAAGGCCTTCATTTGTTCAAGTTGCTCAGCAGGCCCCACAGTCACGGAGACCACCCAATGGGCCTCTTTAGATTTGACCAGCAGGTTTTTTCCGGTCATCTGAGCTGTAAGCGTGAAAGGCGATCGTCCAACTCGTTCAACTGGAATGAGCGACAAAAGTCGCAGGCCTGGGTATCATGATCGTGGCCCAAGCAATAGACGCACGTGGCATGCGGGTCGGTACCAGACATCTTCTGCTCACAAGAGCACCGGCGGAACCCAGGCAAGGACCTGTCCTCCATTGCGGTTGCGGTTGTGAAATGATGCAGAGAAATTCTAACAAGTTTTAGCTTAGGTAAATAATCCGAAGATTTAAGCGCCAGGGCCTACTCAACCCGGGCGCGATAAGGTAGGAACCTGAATCTTACAGCAGAAAGGAAGATCTGGCATCGGGGGTGGAGCTGAGGGTTATACAACCCAGATGGGTGGGAGGAGCCAGCTTTCAGACTTTCCGGCAAGATTCTTAAAGGGAAAGGACATGCCAAGAAGTGTGGCTAAAACTACCTATTCCGCAGTTACACTGAAACTGACACTTAAAGTGTGACCTATTGGACTATAAACTGCCTTCCTGGCCAAGCTCAATGCCATGTCGAAACAACTGCGGCAAGTTTTTCAATGTATTATTTTTTGCACAGACTTTTTTTTATTTCTGTTTGGGCAGCATAACCCAGTACCATATGTGGCCCTCATTTTACAACTTTAACAAAACAACATTTTATTTTTAATTATTGAGAACTTATTGCTTGTGGTTCATCATATTGTTTAACCTTCCATAGTTATAAATGCCTCTTTAAAATGATGATATACAGAATTAGTTTAGTTGCCGTATTGGTCCTTGTAAGAACAGATCCAGAAGTAAATGGTTTGATACCTTTTATTGGACCAAAACAGATGTACAGGCATGGTTTTCTTTTTGTAACATCTGTGTTGGTCCAATAAAAGGTATCAAACCATTTGCTTCTGGATCTGTTCTTTAAAATGACAAATTCAACCCACACAAGGCTACAAAATCCAAAACTCTCATTCGAAAAATTAGAAACAACTCACCCAGTTCAAGTGGATGTGAAAGTATAAATCCCATCACCCTTCACCCCCACTGTGTCTGTGTGGCGACCATGTTAGTCAGAGGTGCGTATTACCAATTGAAGACATAGTGTCATTTTCTGTATGTGGTCTGCACCCAGAGAAATAAAGCATGTCGCACTAAATAAAGGATGTTCTTGTTCCAACTCTGGGTCCGGAGTTCAAAGTCCAGTACTCTCCTAAGTATAACAAACATCCAGAAAGAACAGTTGGGTGCTTACCATAACAGTAGATCTTCGAGGGAATCTCTTTCATCAGGCCACACTTAGGGAACTATAAGCCGCCAGGTGCTAGGATCACATAGAAATGTTTGCAAGCAGTCCACCAGGGGCCACTGAAGATGTCAAATGTCATCTCTCCTATGAATGTGGGCAGCCCCTCCTCTCCTCAGTTCCCTACCAGAGATCATACTCAGAGGACCTCTCTGTAGGGAACCAGGAGAGAACCCAGGCGGGGCAGAGGGTTATAGGTAGACTAGGATGGAGTTATGAGCAGCACATGCTGGATGGCATGGCCTGATGAAGGAGATTCCCTTTAAGATCAACTGTTATGGTAGGTATGTAACTGTTCCATCTTTTTCGAGGATATCTTTTTCATCAGGCTACACCTATGGAACGAGTACCAAGCAGTACTGACAGGGAACAGTCTGGGTGGCTGGAGTCTACAGACTTAAGAAAGTATGCCTTGGAGCACAGCTAGGCCAAAGCCAGCCCTTTTATGAAAGACAATGTCCAGACAATAGTGTTTAGTGAAGGTGTGGACAGTACTCCAGGTGGCAGCTGCACAAATGTCTGCGGCAGAAACATTTTTGAAACAAGCAACAGAGGTGGCCATGCCTCTTGTGGAATGACCACTAACCATCCCAGGAAGTTCCTTATCATACTTTCTGTAACAGAAAGTAATACAGTTGGCTAGCCATTTGGATAAGAACTGTTCAGAAACTGGGGCACCCTCTTTCCCAGGGGCGAAAGGAAAAAAAAAAGCCTCAAGAACTTTCTGCAGTCCTTCGTGCTCGTGTGGTGTATATAGTACCTGAGTATTCTACGTACATTAGGAGTATGGAGCAACGCTTCCCCTGGATTGGCATGCTCAGGAAAATAAACTGGCAGGTGGATGGGTTGATTTAAAGTAAATTCAAACACCACCTTTGGCAGAAACTTAGAACTGGTACGGTCTGAAAAATCAAATAAGAAGGCTCTCACATTAGAGCCTGTAACTTTGAAATCCTTTGAGCAGAAATAATTGCAGCTAAAAACAATGCTTTCCAAGAAAGAAAGCGTAAGCCACAAGTCACAGCTGTCTCAAAAGGAGCCAAAGTAAGCTTCTCTAAAATAAAATTCAGGTCCCAAGCCTGGAGTTGCCAGTTTCCCCTGCAACTGTGGTGCCACCTCTTCTCCCTGCTTTAGAGGAGGCCATCTTTGCTGCCTGGTATAGGCCAAATAATATTCTGTCCATACCTAGGAAAGCAGATAAAATGTACATGTATTTCTTTGAAACTTGGCTTCCCGGCCAATGCCCTTTGGGGTAACCATTGCCTGAGTGCTTGCGAGCTGAGGTTCTTTGTCTTTTAAAATGTACACGGCCCCTTCTGGGAAGCCATTTTATGCCACCCAGTCTGAGGCAGATTCAGTGGACATTAATGCTGCCCACGATAGGTCTAGGGTACCTAAGCACCTGAGCTCCCCCTCTCTCTCTCTCTCTCCTGATAAAGAGTCCAGGAGGTTGAATGTTTTAGGCAAAAGGATCTTTGCCTCAGCATCATTGGGCCTTCGCATTACTAACTACCAGGCCCATATGATCAACTAAAGAATCAGCATTTACATAGCGCTTTTCATACACAGTGTATCCCAAAGCACTTTACAAGCAATGCGAGACTGGTAGTGAAGTGACTGAATGTGTAGTGGTAGCCATATCGCACATTAAGACCCGCATACGGCCTGGACAATTGCATGAACCAGTTTTATGGGAAGGGGAATGTTGGCCAGGACACTGGGAATGTCTCCTACTCTTTGCAAAGAGTTCCCTGGGTTCTTTTACTTCCACCTGGACACCCACCAGGATGGGTAGAAGGGACCAAGGTTTAATGTTTCATCCAAAGGACGGCATACTCCAACAATACAGCACCCCCCAATGCTGCACTCGGGTGCCAACGTTTTAGGTTCGAGACCAATCCCGGTGTATGAAGAGAACCCATGACCCTCTGGTCCAGTGGCGGATGTGCTACCAACTGAGCCACACTGACACCTGTTATATGGAGCTTTCAGCATAGTCCTCAACCTCTTCCTCCTCATCCCGCATTATTAAGTCAGGATTATATTCACCCTCGTTATCAAGCAGGTGACTGGAGAGGAGAAAATGCACCGGCGATGTTGGCAGTGTCCTAGGAGGTGGCTGGAGCAAGGGTGTTCACTGTGATGTCAATGGGGGATTAGTAGTTGGCCCCATCGATGGGCCCCCTGGAATGGGGGGGGGGAGTAGATAACAGGCTTCTAATCATGTCAGTAAGGATGACAAAATCATCTGAACGTTGGTGCCCGCACGGTTGATGGGTGCAACTGAAGGAGTCAACAGGGGAGGCCGAGTCCCCAACACTGACAGCGGCATACCAGCCATGCTAGGTCTGGTAGAGCCTGTGACAAGCCCTGACCTTGGTGTTGGGTAGACAGTTAGAGGGTGAGCATCGTCGCTGCTGTAGCAGGCAATGGCACAGATCAGGTCATACCTGTAGAGAGAAGGGGTGACCTGGAACACTCCGTGGAAGTTCTCTTCTTGTCCTTATCCTGGTGCTTGTGTTTACGACTCCCTGACAACGTATACTGGGACTGATCGACTGAGCCAGCGACACTGCAGCTTTTTGCTGGAGATCCTTCTTGATAGTGGCCACCTGCTGTTGTAAGAGGTGTTTTTCTAGCCCCTTTCCAGCATTGCTTGGTCACAAAACTGAAACCCCAGCAGATTTTGCAGGCTTTCACATTGTGGTCCGGGTCTAGGCAGCAGTCACAGATGTCGTGGAGTCGACGGTGTACATCTTTTCTCCACACTCACAGTACCAGAACAATTTTGATGGTGTCTTTGATGACATACATCACTATTAAAGTCATCACTTTTAAACAAAAAGAAAATGGTGGCTATTGCAGCGGGGTTTGCAGAGTCTGACTGACCGTGGGTAAAGAAAGAAGGAGAGGAGGGGCCACCCACATTTAAAAGAGACCCGTTTTATGTCATCATGGGCAGTCCCAAGTGGACTGCTTGCAAAAGTTTTCATGTGCTACTAGCCTGGCGGCTTATAGTTCCATAGGTGTGGCTTGCTGAAAGAGATATCCTCGAAGAAAATCCAAACCAAACATAGTAAGCAACTGCCTTCTTTGCCATTTCATTCCTCCAAGCTTGAGCTGTTCTCCTCCAATTTGGCACCAAATTCATTCTTCACTTTTTTTTTAACTTTATATTTATTGTGTTAAATGACATACAATACCTACACTTCCTCATACAAGGCAATCAGTGACTGTCAGTCTCAGTACAGTTGATATAGAATTATTTCCCTTGTAATCTGTTACAGCAGGAATTGAGGGTTATCTAAGAAAATGTCCACAGAAAAAGCCCAGAAATGCCAGCCAACTCAATAGCTTAGGAAGGTCCATCTAAGGTAGTATCAGTAGGAAAATGTTACTGCAATCCTACTGGATTGCTATTTATCCATGTACAACCATTAGATTACAGAGAGATTGTGTTTACCAGATTTTATACTACACCCAGCCAGAAAGACAACAGTTTCTCTATTAAATTTGTTAAAGAAACAAGCAAAGTCAAACAGGGAGACATAACATTGCCCCAGTTTTAAGCTTCTATCATCTGCAGACTAAGCTAACACAGAGCCTATAGGACTAATACTGTCTCACACCTCCCCCGTAGACTATCTGAAGGTGCGTCGGTAACAAGAAGGCATGCACTATTCCCAGTGCACAGAGTCTCTGCCTAATGCCATCAAATTGTTTACAGCGAGCTCTAGTTTGATACCAAAGGTCCGGGAAAATTTTTACATCATGTCCAGCAATATCAATTGGGTACGTCGATCTTGCCACCGACAACAACTGATCCCGGATGTCCACACCCACCGTACATACTAGGACAGTGCGAGGCTGATCCGTGGTGGTAGGCCTAACCCTTGGGTTGACTCAATATGCCTTCCTGAGAACACCCCAATCAAAGTCTTCTAGAAGCAGAATGGAGTCCTGCATCCAACTTTTCAGGAAGCTCAATAAAAACAAGTTATTCACCTGTAACAGTAGTCCTAGGAATGGTATATGTTGTTCATCCTTGCTGTTTGGCATGTCCTTTCCCTTTAAGAATCTTGCCGGAAGGTCTTTCAGCTGGTTCCTCCCACCCACCAAGGTGGTATAACCCTCGGCTCCACCTCATGACACCAGATCTTGCCCGCTGGAAGCTAGGTTGTGCGTCGAAACCAGATAGGTTGGGTGAGTTTGTGTGGATAAACAACATATACCACTCCTAGAACTACTGTTACAGGTCAGCAACCTGTTTTTCTAGCATTCTGGATGTGCTGTTCTATCCACACCGTTTTGCAGATTCCAAGCAGTTCTCTGGAAGGAGGGAGAGAGGCAAGGCGCACACCCCCTCTATCCTTACTTGGCGAACAGAGATTGGAGAACTGAGGCCCCAAAACCAGCATCCCGGCGTGACTCTAGGCCGATGTGGTAGTGGGTAATGAAGGTGTTTGCTGTCTTCCAGGTAGCAGCCCTGCAGATTTCCTGGATAGGAATGTCCCTGGGAGCAGCCACCAATGCAAAAGTATGGTGGGTGGAGTGAGCTCTTATCCCTATGGGAGGATCCTTGCCCACCAACCAGCAGCAGAGATCAGTGCAGGATGTAATCCCATCTGCCAATCATCCACTTTGCTGCAGGTCTGCCAGGTACAGCTTCAGCACAGTTGACAAACAGCTGGAAAACCTCTCCCCCGAACTTCTGCCGTCCGCTGTTTATGAGAGGAGAGCGCTCATCTCAGGTCCAGAGTATAGAGCCTGTACTAGGCCTCTGAGGTGTAATTCAGATAGAACACAGGCAGAGTTAACACCTGGTTCAGGTGGAACTCTGACACCACCTCTGGGAGGAAAGTTGGGTGGGGGTGCAAGACTGCCTTGTCCCTGTGGAAGACCAGGTAAGGAGACTCCACCGAAAGTGCCTGGAGCTTCCCAGTCCTTCTGGCTGACATGATGGCCACCAGGAAGGTGGTCTTCCGTGACAGATGTGACATCTAACACCTGTGCATCGGTTTGAATGGCTTGCCCATGAGCTTTGCCAGTACCAGCAATAGATCCCACAGAGGTTGAGGTTCATGCACTGGAGGGGATATGTGGTCGATGCCTTTAAAGAAATGCCAGACCACCTTCTCCTGTGCCACCGTCTGCTGACCGGTCCATGCCCGGTAAGCAGAGAAGGCTGCTAGGTGCACCTTAAGGGTCGTGGACCGGAGACCGCCTTTGGACATGGACCAAAGGTAGTCGAGGATACTAGCCACTGGACAGGACAAAGGTTCCAAACCCTTGCCCTGACACCAAATGGAAAACATTTTCCATTTGAAGACATAGCACTTCCTGGTCTACTCCTAACTGGATGCTTCCACTACTGTGAGTACATCCTCAGAGACACCCGGAGCCTGGAACACTAGCCGCTCAGGAACCAGGCTGTCAGGTGCAGGGATTGAAGGTCCGGATGGAACACCTTCCCCTAACTGACTGATAACAGGTCTAGGCATACTGGAAGACACCTCAGAGGCCTAGAGATGAGGCTGAGGAGATCTGGAGGGGCCAGTCTGGGGCTACCAGGATCATCTGTGCCTTGTCCCTCTTGACCTTGAGGATCACCTTGTGAACCAAGGGAAGTGGAAGGAAGGCATAGAAGAGGCCTGGGGTCCACATCCTTGAGAAGGCATCCCCTTGCAGTGAGCCCTGCTGAGCGGGCGGGCATGAAACAGTCTCAGCTTCACATTCTTCCTGAAGGCGAACAGGTCCACCTGAAGTTTGCCCCAGTGGGAGAACAGGCTGTGTACTACCTCTGGATGGAGAGATCACTCGTGGGACATCTTGCCTATATGGCTGAGAGCATCCACCAGTTGATTTGAGGCTCCTGCCACATGGATGGCTAGATCATCTGCCTCCAGTCAGCTCACGAAGGTCCAGATGTGGAGCACTTCCCTGTGCAGCAGCCGGGAGTGCATGCCGCCCTGCTTGTTGAGATAGTACATGGTCATGGTATTGTCTGTCTGGACTTGCACCACTTGACCCCGAAGGAGCAGAGTGAATGCTGACAGTGCCAGTCTGACTGCTCTGAGCTCCAGCAGGTTGATTAGATATCAGGATTCCTCAGGGGTCCAGAACCCATGGACTCTGCGATTCCCCATGTGGGCACCCCAGCCCGTGAAAGAGGCATCGGTCATGAGAATGACTGTCGGCTCAGGACAGAAAAATGGGATCCCTACCTGCAGGTGTTCTAGGATGGTCCACCATTGAAGAGTGTCCCACATCCTCTGGATGACAGTGACCAGCTGGTTGAAGTGACCATGACGCTGAGCCCACTGGCTGGCCAGCTCCCATTGGAGAAGGTGCATATGCCACCGGGCCCACAGGACCATGGTGGTGCATGCCGCCATGTACCCCAGAACTCACAGAAAGTCCCAGGCAGGGCAAGTGCCCAACCAGAAATGATTGGGCAAAGGAGGAGAGACCCTCTGCCCTGTCCGTCGGGAGCCAGGCTCTGGCTCGTAAGAGTGGAGCACTGCCCTGATGGAGCATATCACCTGTGAAGGTACGAGTTCCAACTTGTCTCATTGACCAGGAGACCAAGGGCAGTGCAGGTCTGGAGGGCCAGATCCCTGGATCTCTCCATCTCTTGCTTGGAGGAACCTGCTAAGAGGCAGTTGTCGAGATATGGGTAAACTCTGACCCCATGACACCAAAGATGGGCCGCCACCATTGCAATGCATTTGGTGAAGACCCATGGGGCCGATGACAGGCTGAACGGCATGGCTCGGAACTTGAATAGGGCTCCTTCTGCTCAGCAGCGAAGGAATCTTTAGTGAGATGGATGGATCAGGACATGAAAGAATGCATGCTGGAGATCCAGAGAGCAAAACCACATGCCCTGCTCAAGAGATGGTATGATCTGGGATAGAGTTACCATCCTGAATATGCATGACCTGAGGAACTGGTTCAGATTGTGCAGAGCTAGAATGGGGCGCCAGTCCCTCATCCACTTTGGTTACAGGAAGTACCTGGAAATGAACCCTGGGTTGACGGGGGAGGCTGAGACTCTGGCCACCACCTCCTTGCGGAGGAGTTAGGCAATGTCATCTTGAAGAGCCGACTGGGTGTGTATGGACATAATTTCCTCCCATATGGTGTGGGCTCAGCTTGGAGGGTAGTGTTCGAATTCCAGAGGCAGACCCTGGCCGACCACTTCTAGAACCCACCTGTCCATGGTAACAGTGGACCAGGCGGAAAGAAAGTAGCGTAGCCGGGCCCCCATTGGAGGACCCAGAGCTTGCATGACAGGTATGGGAGTGGCCACCCCTATCGCATCACTGAGCAGGCTTGCAGGAAGAGGATCTGGATTGGGGACCACCCAAGCCCTGTCCTTGGGCTGAGGGTGCCAAGGTTGTGCCTGCTATTGCTGCCCTGATTGGAAATGGGGCTGCTTGGCCACAGGGGCAGAATGCCAAAATGGCTTCTTCTTCTGCTTTTTTGGAACCCTGGGATTCCTTCTGCACAGAAGTCACGGAGTCCAAAGTGGCATTGGACTTTTCAATGCGTTGGAGGTGACCGTTTACACCCGGTCTGAAAAAGTTGGTACCCAGGAAAGGGACATCTGTTAGCTTGTGTTGGGCATCCGCAGTGAAGGTGGAGACCATTAATCAAGCTGTGTGGCATATGGCAAATGCGGCTGCCACCGAGCGGGAGCAAGAATCCCCGAGATCCAGAGCCGTCTGGAGTTGCTGCTTCGCAACAGCTCGATCCTGGTCATGGACCTGCTTGACCGTGGTCTGGAGGTCTACGGGAAGGTGAGGCAGAACCTCTTCAAGAGAGCCCAGGAGGGCATGACAGAAGTGCACCATGATGACGGCTGAGCTTGCCTGATGAAGGCCCAGCGAAGAGACAGCACTGACTTTCCGGGCAGAATGGTCCAGTTTTTTGGACTCTTTGTCCAGGGGTCTATCGGTGTCTCCTGAATTACCTGAGCGCCTGAACACAGATTCGGTCACCAAACCCTCTGAAGAAGGGTGCTCTGTGAATCCCGAAAAGGACCCGATGGGCACTACGTATTTGCGGGCCATGCAGGCAGATGGTGCAGGGCAGGAGGCAAGGTGCTGCCATAGCTCCAAGGCCGGACCAACAATGGCCTCGGCCACTGGGAAGGCCTCCGTCGGTGAATCCCCTCATTTGAAAATATCAGTGAGGGGATATTTAGCCCATTTCTGGATGGGTTCAAGAGGCATCCCCATGGATTCAGCAATGAGACAGAGGATGCCCATAAAGGAAGAGGGACCTTCCTCTGTCAAGAGACTACCGACCGATTCCTCGTCCAGGGGAAGGGAATGAAGGTCCGAGTCCTCAGACTCCAAGGAGTCCGGATAAATCGGTCAGCCACCGGAGTCTCCCTCCACCCGCCTAGGACGGTCGGGAGTGAGGGTGACAGAAAACCTATGTGGGAGGCCCAGAACAGGCAGAGACTCTTTGGCAGAAGCCCCCGAAGGAGGCAGCTTGGGTGGTGGTTCCACCAGGATCAGTGGAGAGGTCGATTTTGGCTGAACCAGAATGGTTTTGACCAGCTCCAAAGGAGGAGGAACGGTGCGGGCCGGCTCCAGAGGAGACGGCTTCGGCCTAGGAGATGACAGCCAAATAATGGCTGGAGTAGAAGCCAGAACCGGCTTCTGGCCAGACATAATCAGCTACTGCCACATTAAGTATTCGTAGCGTTGATGGAGTTTCCGTCGAAGCCTCTCCTCATTCGAGGAGGATGAAGAAGAATGGCAGTGGCGCCACTTTTTTGAGTGCTTGTGAGTCTTCTTCAGCCTATCGATTGAAGGGGTCCAAGACTTCGACCTAGATCATCAGAAAGAAACGGGGTTGATCAGAAGATGCCAGGGAGGACCTTGGTTCCTCCGGGTCAGGGACCAGGTCTCCAATGGGATTCCCAGCAGGCTGGGTCTCCTCTTCAATGACAGTCAGGACCAGAGTCCTGAATAAGGAGTTGTCGGCCTCCTCAGGCGACAACGTGTTGACTGGGTCGAGAATGATCTCAACCGGATCGTCGTCCCGCGTCTGAGCCGGCTTGCCTGATGGGGGAACCGTGAAGCCAGCGCCTGAGGCTGCAACCTCGACAGAAGTTGACAGGTGATTCCTGGGACCAAGATCTCTCACAATCCCAGGAACGTTGTCGGGGAGACAAAGTTTCTCTCGATTCCTTGTCCTTTTAACGGGACCGAGAAACATGTGCACCCGTGGGCCCCTCACCCTTGGTGGGAAGGGACTGACACATTTCTCAAAAGGAACCAGAGAAGGTGGAGCCCAAGTTGAGCAGTACATAGAAGGAAATCAAGGACCGATCCGTGGCCCGAGCTGCCTCTTCCTCGAAAGTCTTCATTTGTTTGAACTGCTCAGCGGAGCACGCAGCCACGGAGACCGCCTATCGGGCTTCCTTAGATTTGACCGGTGGATTCCATTTCTCTGGTCTGCCCAGTTGAAGCCGTGTGAGACGATTGTTTAAGATGTTCGGGTGAGATGTGCAACACATCTCACAGGCCTGAGTGTCATGGTCAGTACCCAAGCAGTACATACACGTGGCATGCGGGTCAGTGTGAGACATCTTTTGCCCACACGGGCAGCGGTGGAAACTGGGAGAGGATTTTTCCTCCATAGCGGTCGATATCTTGAAGCGATTTGCTGCAACTCTAATGAATTTAAGTTTAAGTAAATCTTTGAATTTGAAAGCCAGGGCCTACAAAACGTGAGAGCGGTAAGGAGGGAATCTGTATCTTCAAGCGGAAAGGAAGAGCTGGTGTCATAGGGTGGGTGGAGCCGAGGGTTATACCACCCGGGTGGGTGGGAGGAGCCAGCTTAAAGACCTTCCGGCAAGATTCTTAAAGGGAAAGGACATGCCAAACAGTGTGGATAGAACAACATATCCACAGTTCTAGGAATTAGAGCCTTCTACCCCCTCTGGAACACCAACAAGATGCAGGTTTCCAGCTCAAGTTTCATTTTATAGGGCCTCTAATCAACCCCTCAGTTGTGTGTTCTCTTTGGTTAGGGAGCAAATTGCTGCTTGTGTAGAAATGGAGCGTTTGTCCACTTCAGCAACAGTACCACTGAGTTCCTTTATGGCAATCTCGTGCATCTCCAACTTAGTTAATGTTCGCTCTATCTTGCTATCCATGGATTGTACTGTTGCCAGAATTTGTTGCCATGGAGGGACTTGCGATTCCTCCATGTCGAGCCCTACCTCATGGCTTACAGTCTCTTCGGTTTGCCCTTGTTTCACTGTGGCAGTTTTAGACGCTCCCGAACCTGTGGGTTTTGTTTTCCCTATATTATGTTTAGGTTCGCCGGAATGCTGATGACTTCAGGAATCATTTTCAAACTTTCTGTCATCTTTATTTGACTTTACAATATTAAAATTAAGTTTTTCTAGGCTGAAGTGTAGCGCTGAACTGGAAGACATTCTGCTGGAAGATCGGCTCTCTAGCGCCTTCATTCTTCACTTTGTTCAAAAATTTTCTGGCCTCTTTTGGATTGCCAAACAGGTACCTTTTACCTGCATACTTTACAAAAAAAACTTTGTTGGCGTTAGTAGGCTATGAGAAACCCACAGCTCACGCAGTCCTGCACAGATCCCAGTGAAGGCTCTCGTCCACTCTCGGGTAGTGTTGCTGAGGTCAGGGAATAGAAAAATGGGGATATCAGACTCTTGGTACAGTTTCCCCTGTGTGTTATTGGCCTGCTTCATAAGTCTCTATCTCTGACACGTGGTGATGGTGAGCAAGGTAAGCGTCATGTTGTCTTGTGGTGGCCATCTCCTGGGAGCCACTCAGTGCACACCACTGGGGGAAGAGTCCAGTTTTAAGAGGTCCCTTTGAAAGGAATTTAACTGGATTATCTCCTAGCTGCTCAGGTTATCCAGGAAGCCCGATGTTCGCTGAGTGGGTGGCATTTTCCAAATGCTCCAACTGCAATCTTAGTAGATAATTTCCTTTTAGCACCCTGCTCCTTGTTGCTAGTGCCGACCCACTTCCTTCAAAACAGCTACAAAGGCCTCCGTTTTTAGCTCCAGATTCGAGTCTATTGTTAAAACCCATGACTTTTTTTGTCTAACTCTCTCGCTACTTTAATGACATGTCTGATAATGGCTGGCCAGTCGGCGCAGCGGTAACGCTACTGCTCATGATACAGACAGCCTAGGTTCAGGAATGAGCCTGAGTCACTGGATGGCCAGCTGAGAGAGGAGGACTGAGTGTCCCACAGGACACACTACTCCTCTGAGGAGGAAGGGGGAAACACTCTGCTGCGTGACTGCTACCTGGGTGACGAGTGAAAAAATAGGCTGAACTGCACTTAGCTGGGGGGGGGTGCGGGTGGCTGTACGGGGTCTGACGTACAGCGTGCATATGCTAATCGCAGCCAGTGCCCCTCAGGGAAGGGGAGGAAAAAGCAGAAACCCCCTCACCACTGTAGCATGATGGCCCTGGGGTGCTCACAGACTCCATTCCTGCCAACCCAGGCAAAATCTCCTGGCACCAACATGTCAGATCCTGAGGGAACCTCACTCAGCCCAAAGACCTCCAATGTGGGGAGGGAATACCACAAGGCTAACCAGGAGAACAAGTAAACGTAGAAACACAGAATTTGACAGCAGATAAGGACAGTTTAGCCCTCCCAATTGGCTTATTTCTTCCTACCTACATTATTACCGCAGACCGTACTTGATCTATAGCTCTTTCTCCCTCCCCCTTCCTTTCCACTAGTAAGCCCTGAGAGATGGTGGAGGGCTGAGGATGGGGCAGCCCAGTGGGCATGAAGACAACCAAACGGGCAAAAACAGACTGAAAAAAAAAAAAAAAAAAGGAAAAACCTGTCAGTTTGGGCTTATGGTCAAGAGCAGATTTAGATTTATCTCTATGATCAGGCCCTTTTCCTGTGCTTTTCTCAGCCTGCGTGCTAGATCCCACTCCTATCTCCTTTGAGGAATCAGCACCTTTGGTGTTCTAACCTGCTTCACTAGGAATCCGTGAGGAAACAGTCCCATTTTTAGATACCTGATGCTATAGGGCTAAGTCTCAGTCCCCTGATAGTTCGAAGCTGCAGCTGGAAGTCAAAAACTGATTTTGTTCTGTTTTAACCCATTCTTACCGGTAGCACCATATGGCGTCGGAACCATCCATTGCTTAACCCGACCCAATATTGCTGCACAAGGTAGAATGAGTTTTAAAGAATATTAGGCATTGGGGGGCTTTAAAACGGCATGGGATAGATACAAGGGAATTATTAGGAGGCATAGTGTAGAAGGCTAGCTCCCTAAGAGATGCTTTTAGGTAGGGAATTTTGGGCAGACTGGCTGGGCCTGGCAGTCCTTTTCTGCCGATACATTCTGTGTTTCTGTGTTTCTATTGGAGTTCATGCAGAGCACCTCTTTTCTCTTTGATTGTATGATCCACCTGTTCAACTGGGATTTCATTAGCGTGGCAATCTGTGGCACTGTGGAGTAGAAAGAGTAAACTTTACAGGAAAACAATCAATTAAAAATAACAATTTGTGCATGTGAAATGTTTGTTAGGACACGTTCTGACAGGAGAATTTCATTGTTGCTTTTCTATCAGAGAGCCACCTACTCCTTCTGCATCCAAACATGGATCAGGAGCTTGGGCATCTGACCCTGGTTATGTCAGCTATATTTGAATAGATATTTTTTTTTCTTTAATATAGATCTTTATGGTATTTTGTAGGTTTTCTCCCGCTTCCCCACCCGAGGCCCCAGCACACTGCCGTGCGTGCATGTGGAGGCGCACACCGTGGCGCCAGCTTAGCCACTTCCACCCACCTGTAACAGTGCCGCCCCTTCCTGTCTACACTACCCACGGACCTCCACCTGGTGGGAGCAGAACTACGGGGGAGGGGGGCAACAACCCATATATTCAGTCAGACCTAAATGAGACTTAAGAGCTCCCTGCATGTTGAGTGCAGGAGATGCGAAGGCCTTTTGCGCATATCGATGCTACTATATCTGAATCATCACCAGTGGCCACAGTGGGTGTCTCCGCTCCACTGCCTGCATGTACCGCCGCTTCCTAGCAAATGGAGTGCAGGTAACAGATAAAAACCATAAAAGGGGATATTTAAAAAAACAAATCATGCCTGTTCTAGAAATGTAAAATTGAGGTGAAAATCCCGTATTTTATGTTGCTGCTTTTGTAATGTCAGTTTAAGAAATCAATAAACACGAATCTAATTACCCCTAATGCCAAGGAACACTTTGTCACAGCGATTAAGTGAATAATTAAAGAACATGAGGTCTGGCTATTGATTTGCAGCCTTCCTGATTAATTTTTAATTTTATTTGCCGTTCACACAAACGCAATTAAGTACGGAATTACTCCCATCTTACGAGAAAAAGGCCAAACCGTCTGAAGCAAGCAATGTTGTTAGCCCTTGACTCCGAGTAAATTTTTTTAATCTCCTGGTGCTTGTTGTAATCTGTTAGCAAAAGTTTTTTAATTAGAGGTGTTTTTCTTTTTTAATTATCCGTCTTCCACGTTACAACCTATAGGCCTACTCTGTGGTTAGGAAGTGTGAGTATTCTAGGACTACCTTCCTGGCCTCCCAATTGGGGAAAACCAACTGAATTAAGGAACTGTGAACATAGGACCATGACTCAACTCAGGTCACCACCACCATATGTGTAGTAACACATTTTCATTGGAAAAGACCAGTTTCATCAGGATCATACAGTGGATTTTATCTGCATAAAAATATATATAATAATGTACATTAAAGAGACTTACCAGTCTCAGCATTTGCACCTGCCAGACCGGTGCCTTACTCCTTGGAAACGATCCTGCTGCTGCAATGTCCAAATGTACTCCAACCATTTTGAGTACTATCACTCGTACCTCCCGTTTTTTTAGCTGCCCACGCTCCACCCCCACACTCAGCAAAGTTATGACATGTTGCCAGGGAGAGTGTGGGGACGAGCTCCATTATAGTCTGTGGGGGTACCTTTCAAGTCATTTTTCTATAATGTAACAGGCAGTTGGTGATGAAATGTGGGCACCGCTGACTAACAGGCCTTGCTAGCTCCCACCGTGCCTAATGCTCATCACCAACCGCCCGCTATAATACAGAAAAATGACTTGAAAGGTACCTCTCCCAGACTAAAATGGAGCTTCCGCCCCTCGCTCTTCCTGGCGCATGTCATAACTTTGCTGAGCGCTGGAGCGTGAAGCAGCTAAAAAAACGGGAAGTACGAGAGACCCGGTTGGGATAATTTTACGAGTGATATTACTCCAAAACAGTTGGACTGCTTCTGAACATTGCAGTAGCAGGATTATTTCCATGGGGTAAAGCACCGATCTGGCAGGGCTAAAGCAATATTAACTTTACTTGGTAGATCTCTTTAATAAAATATATACAACAAAATCAGTGGACTAAACAAGACATTTCTAAATAAAAAGAATATAACAACAAAGTAATAACTGAATTCATTAGAAAATGAAAGAAGGTAAGAAATAGTAATAGATTAAACAGTTTCTTTAGTAATTATGTTTCTTTACTTTAACAGTGCAACAAAGGCGTACTTACAATCCGAAAGAACAGAAAGTGCATATGGCGTAAACCCTTATCATTACCAAAGCCACATGTGATTGATCAGTTTATCATTTAATAAGTACATATCAGATTTGTCCACTGTTTTTGTTGTATATAGAGGACACATGATGGGCAGGTGTGTGATGTGCAAAATATTTTCACTCCTGCAGAGTGACCTCTGGATACTCACAAGTTGCGAAGTCACAAGTGAGTGTATCCAGAGGTCGCTCTGCAAGAGTGAAAATATTTTCCATAGCACACGATTTGCACATCATGTGCTCAATTTATTCAATAGGGGTTTCCAGAACTTTTTGTTTTATTTCAGTTTATCTTGTGGAATAAACAAAAAAGACAGGAGAAAAAGGAAAATTCTGCTAAAACAAGCTGAAACACTGTCTTGCCATTTGAGATGAAGCTTGCTGGTGTAACCCCCCTGCAAATGGGGGTTCCCAAAAGACTTCCAGGAGCTTGCTTGAATGCTCCAAGCCTGAATGGTGTTTGGCGTTTAAGCCATTTATCAGTGAGTGTTTTTAGAACCTCTGGTACTGTCTCTTTAAGAGCTGTCTGCTTGCAGACATAATTAGTTTGTATGGGGGACTGTGTGTTTCTTTGATTGAGTACCACTCAAGCTGCTGCCAATTCACTCCATTTTGCAGTCACTAGGAGTGCAAAGGAACCTATCTGAAAGATGTAACTGTTTGCCGAAATTATTTAGAGTAATAATGAAATTACAGTTTGTCTAACCTGCTTTCTTTGCAGTCAGAACTGTGTCTGCTAGTTCCCATTCTAGTTTTGAACTGCTGAACTGGACCAATCAGTGTGGGGTAAGCTAGCTCTAAAATGGTGCCTTGGACGAATCAGAACTTGGACTCATAATCTGAGCCAGCCACAAGAGGATTGTATGGGCAGTGACTCTGGGAGATGTAGTTTAGACTTCAGTGCCTTTTTGGACCAACAGCAGCAGTCTATTGTGAGTGACAGCCAATCCAGTCAAGAACTGGGAGGAACTCAAAGTGCCAGTTTTGTCGGTTGGAGTTTCAGTTGAGCTTTGGCAGTGAAGAGGAAGGAGCCCTGTGCTTTTCAGTGTGCAGTTTTAGTCAAAAAACGTGTGTAAGGCCCAGAGTTCCGGTCTGCAGCTTGTGTAGCAGCTTGTTAGGACTGAATCCGTCCTGTGAAAAGAATCAAAGGATCTCTGAAGAGTAGCAACCAGGCTCACCCTGTAGAAGACTGGAGGGATTGCTGAAAATTGCACTCGGTCTGTCAGGAACTGAATCTGCTGTGTGTTCTCCCGGGTATTGTGCAGTAATTGCGATCGGGATACAGATGCAGCCTGCCTGGTATAGTGCTTTCTTTTATATGGATGTGAAAGGTTTGTGTACCTCAAGTGAGCCCTGCTGACATTGAAGGACCCTATCTTATTTGGAGGTCGTGAGTACTAATTCAGGGTCGCTCCCTGTTGAATTGCCACATTAAATCCAAATGGAATTACTGTACTGCTGACTGTTTAATTCTCCTTTTCTCTGTGTGAAAGGGCCCCTACCAGCTGCCACAGTTTGGACTAGCCACTAGGGCTTGGGTACCCAGGGACAGTAACTGATAGGGATAGGCCTGTGCACAGAGCCATAAGTGAGATTATTAGAGTGATAAGCTAATTAACCTGATTTCCCCTGTCCTTGTTATATCCCTAAATAAATCAGAGCTGCTTGTTTCAACGAAAGTTATACTGCCTGAGGTATTTGTCTATGTTAAAGTACTGTACTGTGATTGTTGCACTGTATCTCATTTCACAGGAGGTCCCAGTGCGGGAACCAGACCTGGGGGTAAGTGTATACTGTGAAGGTAATTCTGATATATTGTGTGGGCCACTAGTGGGAAGAAAGGGGGGTTGCAGTGTCCCAGAGGGCTGTGACCAAGTTAGTTTAACTATTGCAAACCCTGACCTCTGGGTGGAGGCACCCGCCATTGGATCCAGGCCCCTCAACCTGTTAGTGGCAAATCAGGCAGGGGTAGTAGCCCCTGGGATAGCGCCATCTAGGGGTTACACTGTATTCCTTGTAGTTGAGGTATTTGTGGACATGGAAGGCTTTGCCCTTTTTTGGCTTCTTGACCAGTATGAAACTCAGGCTGCTGTTTGCTTGCTTTGGGGATTTCATAGAGTGCATAAGATGAAAGTGAAAGAGGGACGTACAGGCGCAGGTGTGACAGGTGTGCTACATTCTTGTCATTAAGTTTATGAAAGCAGTTCAAACACTTAGGCAGAATCCGAGTGTTGCTGGGTGAGATCAGCACAGTTGAAATACATGCTGATTATCTCACTGAGAAAGTTATCTACAAGTGATCTTTGCTCTGTGTGTATAAATGCAAGCTTTTGTCACAATGCAGATATCAGTACTGTGTGTTCCTGTAGGGTGGAGATGCGTGTTTTTATTCTGCTGTATATCACTTCACCAGTATTGTATAAATATTTTTATTAATGTACATTATTATATATTTTCATGTAGATAAAATCCACTCCATGACCCTGATGAAGTTGGTTTTTCAACATAACGCTGGTACTGCATATACAGTGGAGTCAAAAATGAAATAATCTAACTAGTGCTGAGTCATGGTGCTGTGTTCATGGTTCCTTAATCTATGATTGAAGTCTGAGAGATCCCACACTCCTCTACTAAAGTCTACACAGCAGAAGGATTAACTTGCTCTGCTTTGGATTTGTTTGTTTAAACACCAACGGAAGCAATGAGAAGTCAGAATAAGAAAGGATACATAGAGGTGAGGCCAACAGCAGAACTGATTTATAAATTGGTAACTGGGAAAGGTACACTGAGACAAGGCTGGTTTCCAGGTGCTACCTGTGGGAAGAGGTGAACTGGAAACAAGGTGCAGAAGTCCAGAACACAACAAATACAATGGGAGAAATAGGAGAGCAGAATGGCCAAACATACAGGTGTGAGTAAATAGTCACAGCCCAAACTGCCAATGGGTTCACCCATGCCACAGCAACAGACATGCTGCCGACGCAGATTGTGGTGCAGGCAACATGCCACCTGGCATTATGTCTTCCGGGAGTTACAGCACCAAACTGCCCTCCTGGGAAACAGTCAGCTTTTCTGGGGGGCTTCACATCCCGCACCCTCCAAAACTAAATATCCTCCAGGGCAGGCATGCCCCGGAGGGGGCAGAAATTGTATGGGCGCGAAGGGCGATCTAAAATCAAGATTGCCCCTTTCACTGTTGCCCTTGTTGCAGCACCCTAACTGCAGCGCCAAAATGTACTCGGCAGCCTGACGGGATACAGTGCCAATGCCATATTAGCTGCAAAAAAGGCAATCACGGGACACTGGATACAGGTGCAGTCGCCTACGATGGGAATGTGGCAAAAATTCTTATTGAAACATATGAAGCGAATGCATACTAAATTGCTTGCAAATGAGCAGTACAATTTCATGTAGCAGCAAAAGCTGGTTAACTTATATCATGCCTCTACATAATGATTTCATCCAATAGTAAGTTCATAACGGGTTCGTTACGATGCATTTAATGGAGACATAAACAGAAAATAAACTGAGCGCTATAACTAATTTGACAAAATTCAAGGGGATGTTGTTAACATATGTTTCAAGCTAGGAGGGTCAGGAGAAGACAATTATAATAGCATTGTATAGCTGAACCTTTGTCATAATTGCTTTGTTTAAAGGAGAACTGTGCAGAGCCTATACATCATTTTTCCCAGTAGAAGCTGTATTGCAACTTCAAATTCTGTTATTGTTCCATCTACACAGGTCTTTTAGTACCTTCAGGGGGTATTTCTGATTTACTGTCCAGTGGTAAGTACTGGTTTAGAACTATATGATGTAGTTTATGTCCCAAACAACTACCGAGTTTAGTAATAGATCATGGATACACTGTGCCAACAACGGAAAAGCAGAGTAGGAACATGAACAACATTATACAGTTCTAAAATGGTTTTTATCAGCAGCATGTTAACCAAAATTATACAATGGCAAGAAAATTTCCCGGACTCTGATTTGTCAGCGCGTGCTCGTAGTAGTGATGCTATCTGAGCACAACCACACAGCATCAAGTCCAAACATAAAGATGATTGTATAACAGACTGAATAACCAGCTACAACCTCTCACACGAAGACAGTTTAATGCCTTGCAATCAAGAAACAGCAACAAAAGCTTAGTGTCTTATAAAAATCTTGCTTATTTATATTGAGGTGGGGACAAAATTGTTGTCATGGCTTAAACATTTCATAGGCAGAGAACAAGTGTATGAACATCTCCTTTATAGTGTGGGAACATTTCTTTTATAGTATCAGTTTTATTTTTTATGAGGAAACACACCACATATGAATGCACTGCGTCATGGGTATGCAAATACCTAATTGCCTGGTATTGTTTAACACACTACAATGATACCAGACAAATTTGCATACCCATGATGCAGTGTTTTCCCATGGGGAGTGTTTCCTTGAAGAAAAAAAAATAAAAATAAAACTGTGGAAGGCCCAGTGGCACTGAGAGCTGAGGCGCTGAGTGGCACACCTCGCTCACGCTGGCGACTGGTGTTCGGCTGGGGAGGAGAAGGATTGAGCGTACGTAGGACTGCTCTCCTTCTACTCAGGAGGGGTCCCGACAGTGATTGCATGGTTGCCTCCTGGTGGAGGCTGGGAGCTACGCTCCGTTGCACACAGGGTAGGCGGAAGGCAGATGTCTGGAGGGCGTGTGTGGACACGTGCGCACCCCCTCTGGTGATGTCACTGTACGCCCTCGGCTCCGGGGGTGAAAACAGGCACCTAGTTGAGCGGCTTGATGGCCGTCCGCGAGCTTCACCCAGTGGCGAGGCACCCAGGCGGATGCATGTTCCATAGGGAGTTGGGGGGCTCCCTGCAGCCCTGCTGCGGAGGGTACAACCGCAGAGGCATATAGGTGCCTGGGACCGACCGGGTAGAGGTGGCTGGCGGCCGGAATCCCCAGACCAGATGTGGGGACAAGAGGGGGAGCAGACTGAGGCAGCCAGAAAAAGGTGGCAGAAAAATAAATAAAACTGTACAACTAATACTATGAAACAGATGTCCCAACACATAAAAGGGATGTTCCAACACTTGTTCTCTACCTAATAGCCATCTACATGTGCTCATTTTGGTCCCCACAGTATTAATAAATAAGAACCATTGTATAACAGCAATAATGCACGCCAAAGTGTGGGTTGTGCTGGAATAATCTCACGCCTAGGATGTTAGATGCTTTCAGCCTTGTACCCAACCACCCCAGGCGTGAGGTTATCCCAGCACAACCCACACCCTGTCATGCATCACTGGTTAAACAGCCACTAGGATAACTAAAACACCTGCTGTATAGCTAAAGTAATTCCAGAATTTGAATCAGTATTTAAAAAGCAGCTTCTATTGGGGGAAAATGACTTATAGATTCAGTGCAGTTCTCCTTTAAAAGATACGTACTAATAGATTTTATTTATGTCACTGGTTACCAGGTAGGTGCACTGATCGGAGGGGCCGTTTTCAGGCATGACCTGAGCAATAAAAGATGGAAATGATAACAGCAGTACAATCAAAAGAACAAAACAGATACAAACACAGTCAGCTTATTTACATACAGGATTTGATATGCAGGTACAGGAGAAAGAGTACAGGTAAGTTTATTGTTCAAGACCAAGTAGGGTGCAACAGTGTAAGCCCCCGGTCAACACACCTACGAGAGACACACAGAGAGGGAGGAGAGTAGCGAGAAAAAAGGCTGTATAACAGTATGAGTAGAAACACTCCCACCATAGGTCGGGTTGTCACAGTGGTAAGGCTGCAGTGAGTGAGGGGACAGGCTACCCTGGTGGGCAGGAGGAGCAGCAGCAAGCCCTGTCCATAAGCCAGGTTCTAAAGAGGGGTTTGAAGACCATATAGGTGTTAGCTGACCGAAGGGGTGCAGGGATCCCATTCCACGGTGTGGGGGCTGCAGCTGATAAGACTTTTCCTCCCATGTTGGTGGAGACCCTCAGTACCTCGAGGGGACCGACAGAGGACGAGCACAGGCTCCTGAGTAGGGCTCTGACCTTTAGTAAGGGAGAGGGAGGGGACACATTACCACCCCTGATGGTACTATCCACTATGCAACCGACAGCAAAGTCAAAACGGCCTTGGAGCAACAGCCAGCCTAGGGTTCTTACTGAGGTCGCAGTGATGGGTTGAGAACGGAGCCAGGAGGGTAAAGTGGCAAGCACTATTATAGATAGACATGAGCCTAGTTCTGAGAGAGGAGGAAGCACAAGAATAGATGGGGAGCAATAATCGATTATGGGAAGCAGATTACCCTGAACAATAGCTACTCGAGCCTCTGGGGTTAGCAAGTAGCGTAGACGGTAGGCGGCCCCTAGTTTTTGATTGACCCTGTGAACCACAGTACTGATATGGTCAGAGAAAGTTAGTGCCAGGTCAATGTCACTCCCAGGTATTTGAAGGAGGCAATGTCTTCCAGGACCAAGCCATCTGGGGATTGTACTTGGAGGGAGAAGCCAGAGTGTTTAATTTTGGCGAGGTGGGGTTTAGACACAAAGAAAAAATTACTCACCTTAGTAATGTTGTTTCTTCTAATGGAGTCTTGCTATATTATGACAAGTGCAGCTTGTCCCACCACTAGAACTGCTCCGGAGGTGAAAGAGTTAACTTCCATGCAGAGCATGGAGCTTAGAGCGCGAGCTCGGTTAAAGAAGCTCTGTTAGGGTGGTTTCAAACCGAAACCGTCAGATCTTCTGAGCAAACTCACTAAGGTTCTGTGTGGAGCTGTAACCTACACTAGCCAACTGGCTACTAACATGTTCACACATTTTCCTGGTCCCAACACCAAGACTCAAGACAGTGGACCAGAAAAATAAGATAAAAATAACTAAATAAACACAACACCCAAACACGAAGAGGCATCAATAAATGCCAACAGTGGACTGCCCACCCCATACCCAAAGTAGAAGTTCTGAGAGGGGCAGGCTGGGGAGGTCATAATATAGCAAGACTCCATTAGAAGAAACAACATTACTAAGGTGAGTAATTTTTTCTTCAAACAACATGAAGTCTTGCTATATTATGACAAGTGCAGACTACACAGCAGTACCTCCATGGAGGAGGGACAGAACCTATTTAGGGAATAGGCTCTGAAGCACGGCTGTGCCAAACCGAGCATCCCTCCTGGCCTGAATATCCAGGGAGTAATGCTTGGTGAAAGTGTGTACTGTTTTCCAAGTAGCTGCTTGACATATCTCCAAGATAGGGATGTCTCTAGCAGTAGCTAGAGATGCAGCTCTACCTCTAGTAGAGTGAGCCCTCAGGCCTGGGGGGAACCTTACCAGCTTTTGATAAGAGTTGGATACAAGAAGCGATCCACCTGGCAATGGATCTCTTGGTGGCAGGTCTCCTTTCCAACCTCACCATAAGTGAGAAACAGTTGGAGGAGTCAAACCTGTGACCCTTAGTACGCTCTATGTAGTAACTTGGGCCCTCTTAACATCTAAGCTGTGCAGCCTCCTCTCACCAGAGGAGGAATGGACAGTGAAGAACACTGAAGTGAAATAGATTGGTTAAGGTAGAAATCTGAGAACCACCTTAGGCAAAAACTTCCTATTAGTCCTGAGGACTACTTTATCCCTGTGAAGGAAATAAAAGTCAGTCTCTACTGATAAAAGCCTGTAACTCACTTGTCACGCCTGGCAGAAGTGATGGCACTAGAAATACAGTTTTCCAAGTCAATACTTAAGCTCTCCGAAGACAGAGGCTCAAGGGGATGCATCAGCTGAGCAATGCATACATTAAGATCCCAAGCAGGGGCAGGGTCCCTGAATGGAGGATTGGTATGAAGCAATCCCTTACAAAACTTGGAAAATACAGGGTGAGCAGAGAGAGAAGAGGGCTTCCCTGCTGAAATGAAGGCAGAGACAGCTGCCAAGTGCACTTTCAGGGTAGCTGGTCTCAGTCCCAAAGAATTAAGATGGACCATATAGTCCAATACAGTGGGTAGATCAGCAGATTCCGGGGAAACATGTTTCCCAGAACACCATATAGAAAACCTTTTCCACTTGGAGTTATAGGTGGCCCTGGTGGAAGGCTTCCTAGCAGCCATCAGGATTTCGAGAACACTTTGAGAAAGTTGTAGATCAGCAAACTCTAACTGCTCAAGAGCCAAGCCTTGAGGTTGAGGATTTGAGATTCGGATATCAAACTCTCCTGAGCACAGGTTAACAGATTGTGGTTCCTGGGGAGACACAGGGAGAGATGGACTGCTAAGGACAGAAGGAGGCGGTACCAGGGCTGCCTGGCCCAGTCTGGAGCAATCAGGATCATTTGCAAGGCTGAGACCTGATTTTGACTAGTACTTTGAACAGGAGAGGAAGGGAAAGGCATAAAAACTTCCTTCCCAATCGAGGAGAAAGGCATCCAGGGGACTGAGCCCAACACTGGGGCCTGCAACAAAAAGTGGAAGCTGATGATTGTCTGGGGCTACAAAAGATCTATCTGAGGGTGCCCCATCTGGCAAACACTGTCCCCAGTACTAGGGGATCAGTGACCATTCGTGATGGCCCTGGAAATCCTGCTGAGAGCATCTGCCAGGACATTGTCCTTGCCTGGGAGGTGAACTGCTATGAGGGAAGTGTTCAGGGAATAAGCCAGAGACCACAACTTCATCGCCTCGGTGCACAAGGCCGAGGACCGAGTGCCCTTGTTTGTTGATGTACCACATTGTAGTGGTGTTGTCTGTTCTGACCTGTACCTACCTTGTTCTGAACAGATGCAGAAAAACTTGAAGTGCTAAAAAACAGCTCTGAGTTCCAACAGATTGATGTGGAGCAGAGATTCCTGAGGGGACCATAACCCCTGGATGGAGAGGTCGCCCATGTGAGCTCCCCATCCCAAGAGGGATGCATCTGTAGTAAGGGTCAAGGAGTGGGACAGAGAGATGAAAGGCACCCTGTCTCAGATTGCTCTGATCCTGCCACCACTGAAGGGCCTGGATCAGGTTCGAGTCACTGGGATTAACTTGGATAGGGAATCTCTTCTTTGAGACCTGAAAGCTCTCAAATGGAACTGAATGTCCCTCATCTGAAATCTTGCTCCTTGCACTACAGCTGTGGAGGCAGCCATGTGTCCTAGGAGCTGCAGGAAATGCCTTGCTGGTCGAGAACCTGCAGAGTGAAGGAGCAGGCCAGGGCCACTAAGGTCCTTACCCTTTCAAGGGAAGGCTCTGGCCTGCTTTGTGTCCAGTTCTGCGCCTATAAAGGTGAGTACCTGGACAGGTTCCAAAACTGACTTTGGAAGATTGAGAAGAAAGCCCAGAGAGGTAAGCAGCTGCTGGGAAACTAGCAGGTGTGATTTGACCTGGTCTGGAGACTGACCCACAATGAGCCAGTCGTCCAGGTAGGGAAAAATGGCAATCTTTTGCCTTCTTAGATGAGCAACTGCTACTGCCAGACATTTTGTGAACACCCTTGGGGCAGAAGTGAGGCCGAGGGCATTGCTCTGAACTGATAATGGCCTGAGGGGCAGTTCGAATCTGAGTGTACTTCGATGGGAAGCCTGATAGAACATGGAAGTAGGCATCCTTGAGGTCCAGGAAGCTAGCCAGTCCCTGGCCTTAGGAGAGTAAAATCATTCCCAGTGTCACCATTTTGAACTTTGGTTTTAAAAGGTGCTTGTTTAGATATCTTAGATCCAGGATAGGCCACCCTCTCCTGTCTTTTTGGGGTAAGGGAAGTACCTGGAGTACAGACCCTTGCCCTGGTGTGGGGAGAAACCCTTTTACAGCTCTGAGAGCCAGGAGGGTTGAGACTTCTGTTTCCAAAGCAAGAGTCTCTAAAGGGTTTGCAGGTGGAAAAGATCTGGTTCTCATCTTTGGAAATTTTGAAGCTGAGAACCAGACCCTGGCTCACTACTTCCAGGACCCACTTGTCTGATGTTAAAGACTCCCAGTCCTGACGCAGTAAGCCAGCCTGCCCCTACAGGTAATGGAGAGCCAACCTGGGCATCCCATCAGGGTGCCTGTTTGGCAGGGGCTTTAGGCTGAGGGGTGGGAGCAGGCCTGCTCGTGCCCGTCTGCCTCTCCCTCTGAAGAACCCCTCTGAACATAGGGCTGAAGGGAGGAGGCCTGGGTCTGGTAAAAGGCATGTGAAAAGGCCTGCCCCTACCCCTGGGGGGCTGCCTCTGAGGAGTGGCTTGCCGTTCCTTGGCTTGTGCACTTCTATAAGTGGTTCTATATTCATCCATTTTCTTCATATAATTCTCTGTCTGCTCCCCAAACAGAGAATTTCCCACCACAGATAAATCCATAGCCTTAGACTGGGTATCCTGTGACAAAGTAGTACACCTGAGCCAGGCCAATCTCTGAAAAGCCACAGATGTAGCCATGACTCTAGAGGATACATCGTTAGAATCCACCGCAGCATGGAATTGCACCTTAGATGCCTCAATACCATCAAGAGCACCTGCTCCAGCTCCTTTGCAAGCTGGCCAGGGACCTGTTTGCTAAGGCCATGACAGTATCCCATCTAGATTTCTGGTATCTCGCAACATAAGCCATATAGTTTGCTTGTCTGAGTCCAAGGATGCTGCCATGTATTGTTTTTGGCCATGGCATCAATCTTCCTGGAGTCCTTGTCAGGAGGATGTGAAGCCAGGGAATATTAGCTTTATCACAGGCTGCAGCCTGAACTACTCAACATGACTGCATTGCTGTGAAAGAAAATCTGTATCAGGACCTGACAAAGTGTACCTCCTGTCCATCTTTTATCTACAGAAGGCACAGAATTAGAGCTTTTAAAATTTTTATTGTTTGTTTCCTAAAGATTTATGCAAAGGATGGACAATCTCCTGGACTCTGGGATATCCATCATCTCTACATAGTCAGGCTCCTCTTGCTCATCCAAAGCCTCCTCTAAGGGAAGCTGGAGGGTCTCAGCAACTTTTTATAAAACAAAAATGAGAAGGGATTCAGAAAGCCTAGGGGAGATTCACCTAAAGGTCTGTCTGGGGAGATGTCCGGTTCAATGGGCACATCCAGACTTTCAAAGTCACATTCACACTGATCATAATCCTCCTCCCCCTCCTCTGGTTCATAAAACTCTTCTATATCATATTCCTGAACTGGTGGAACCGACCAAACCGACCTTTTGCCAGATAGTGGCGGTTCGGAGGGAACCGGGGACAGAGACTGGACAATCTGTATTGCCCTGGCTATCTCTGCAGCAGTTGGAGAAGGAATTTTGGACTCCAAACCTGCTGATTTTTTAGTTTTCTTGGCTGGAACTGGCTCCTCAGAGCCAGCTTTTCGTTTTCCGAGTCTCGCCTGGTCAGAGGGCACTCCCTCCCGGTTCGGTTGGCACCGAACCAGGCTGGCCATCCGGTCAGCGGACTTTTGGCCTCTCGTTCCCTGAGCCTGCCCACTCTCTTGTCCAGGGTGGCTGCAGGAAATTTTGCAAATCTGGCAGTCTGAATTGAGGTGGTCAAACCCAGACAATAGACACATAGTGTGTGTGGGTCAGCCTTGACAAAGGCTTCCCACAGACACTACAGTGCTGAAACCCAGTGGGCCCAGTTTTTCTTTTGGGTTCTCCAGACATGATGCCATGCCCAGCCTAACCAACAAACTTGCCCCTTTAATGGCAGTGCTAGGGAAGACACCCTTATCGGTTCCAAACCGTGTCACGGTCATGGAAAACCGTAATGAAATCTGTTTTTTTTAGAACCGATAAGAACCGGGAACCGCACTCTAACAAGCCTTAAAAGGCTTTAAAACCAAGTTTAAGTACAATTCGATCGGTTCAAACCGAACCGATAACAATTTACAAGTTCCACACAGAAAAACCTATCTATTACTTACAATACCATAGACAGAGCTTGAACTGATCGGTTTGCGGTTAAAATAAAATAAATCGTGGTTAAATTCAACCGAGAAATAGCGTTTTAAACCGAGGAAATGAACCGAGCAACAGGAGGAATCTCGGGCGACTGTTCAGTGAGGTAGATGAATCTGACGGTTTGGTTGAAACCACCCTAACAGAGCTTCTTTAACCGAGCTCGCGCTCTAAGCTCCATGCTCTGCATGGAAGTTAACTCTTTCACCTCTGGAGCAGTTCTAGTGGTGGGACAAACTGCACTTGTCATAATATAGCAAGACTTCATGTTGTTTGAATAGCATTTTTTTTTTCCATTGGCCAATAACAGGTTGGATGTGAACCAGCTGTGGGGACTGCCATAGCTCTGGGAGAGGACAGAAGTGACCGGGGCCAGGGACTTATCACTGTGGTATATAACAAGATCAGCAGCATATAGGAGTGATTTACAGTTGATGCTTTCAGAGGGGAGGGAATTGACGGAAATGGAAAAGAGTAGTGGGCCCAGGATGGATCCCTGAGGGACGCTAGTGGAGAATGGGAGGGCAGGGGAGATGGCAGAACCTATTTATACAGATTGGGAGCCACCCAAGAGGTAGCTCCTGAACTACTCTGAGGACTCAGAAGAGCAACCTAGTTGGTGCAGTCTGGAGAGAAGGAGTGCATGGTTGACCATGTCGAAGGCCTTGGTAATGTCCACAAAGACAGCCCCGGTTACGTGCCCACGATCCATATTAATAAAGACACAGTCAGTAAAGAGTGCAAGTGCAGAGGTGGTGGAGTGACTGCTTGCTGAATGTATAACAATGCTCTAAGAAATTAAAGAAGTGCTGATGGTACAAAAGGAATTCATAGTGCAAATAACTGGCAGATAAAAGAGGGCCAAACACCAGACTCTTGGGACTTCTATTATGACGATACAGCTGGACTTTTTGACCTAAGAACTCTGTATTGTGAGCCTATGTGTGTGCCAACTTGGCTGTACTTGAATGCTGTCATGGTGACATGGGTAACATGCTGGTATGTTTGCTGCTAATATAATTAATAAAGGAAGTTTTAAAAATAGCAAAAAAAATATATAATATAGTACAAAGGCAAACGACCAGATGACAGAAGGCCAAAGGCAATTGGGAAAATGGAGTGAATTAGTGTAGGAGGACCAAAGGGAGGATGCCTGGGGAGGAGGGCACAAGCACTGGGCTGCCTTAATCGGGGCGAGTAGGTCATAAAAAGGGGGAGCAGAAGAGAAAGAGGGCAGGAAAACAGTAAGGAAAATAAATTCCATAGGTGTGGAAGGGAAAGAAGAAAGGAGGGGGAAGCAGAAATTTCGGAGAGGCAGGGAAAGAGACAGGAAGGGGAATAGCAGGAGGTTAGGTACAGGCACAGGAAAGAGTGAACTGGTCTCACTGGAACTGCTGAAAAGAGAGGTAGGAGGGCAAGAGGCAGACGTGAGTAGAAAGGTTATTCCACAGTGTAAGGACATGGATGGAAAAGCATCTGAGTCCCTTATCTGTTGTCCCCACATGCAAGAGTCTGCAAAGTGTCCTGTCACACACCCAGTTACTCAAAGTCCCCAAAAATGGCACAGGTCCTGTAGTGCATTATTGCAATTATAAAATGACATGCTTAACACAGAAACATAGTCTGCCCATTTCCCTACTACTGGATAAGCTGCAGATTCTAGTTAACCAACAGCCTACTTCCTGCAACCCCCCACTATAATTGCCTTATGTCTGTCCCATGCATGTTTGAATTCCCCCACTGTTTTAGACCCCACAACCTCTCCAGGAAAGCGGTTCCATGTGTCCACCACTCTCTCCATGAAAAAGAATTTCCTCACATTACCCCTGAGCCGACCCCCCTCTAACTTTAAATTGTGCCCCCTTGTTCTTACACATCTCTTTTTCTGAAACATGCTACCCTCCTGGACTTTGTTGATTCCCTTGAGGTACTTAAAAATTTCTATCATGTCCCCCCTGTCCCTCCTTTCATCAAGGGTATACATATTAAGCTCTCAGTCTCTCTTCATATGGTTTCTGATGTAGTCCCTGCACCATTTTAGTTGCCCTCCTCTGGACTGCTTCCATCCTGTCTATGTCCTTGCGTAGATGAGGTTTCCAAGACTGCATGCAGTACTCCAGATGGGGTCTCACCAACTGTCTGTACAGAGGGATAACCACTTCCCTTGTTCTACTTGTGATGCCCCCTCCCTATGCATCCCAGTATCCCCCCGGCTCTCCTTACTGACTTCTCACATTGCTTACCCACCTTTAGGTCATCTGATATGACTACATCCAGATCCCTTTCCATTTTTGTTGTTGTTAGTACCTCCCCTGCTATTGTGTACTCTTCTCCTGGATTTTTATTTCCCAGGTGCATTACTTTGCACTTCTTGGCACTGAATCTAAGTTGCCATATGTCTGACTATTCCTCCAACCTTGCCAAGTCCCTTCTCATCCTTTCTACCCACCTTGTGTAGCAACTCTGTTACAGATCTTTGTGTCATCTGCAAAGAGGCATACCTTTCCTTCCAGACCCTCTGCAATGTCACCTATTGCCTTTGTATAACAAAAAAAAAAAAAAAAGAAAAAGGTGAAAAAAATACATTTTGTAGTTGCTTTTTAATAAGCATAGTATTGGGCTGGGATAACATCACTGTGGAAGGTCGGCACTGACTAATCAGAGACCAGGAATTTTTCTTGCTATTTTATAATAATCGTTTTCTACTGGGAAAACCAGCCTCCATACCCCAGAGAGCCCCACATCCGCTGCCTGCATTTGAGTTGTCACAACTTTGCTAAGTTGATATGGCCTGGTGGATAAGCTAGCTAACAGAAGGTCAAGTAAAAGGTTAACATCGCCTCTTCATAGGGTAGGCCTCAAGGCAAATGACCAGATGACAGAAGGCCAAAGGCAATTGGGAAAATGGAGTGAATTAGTGTAGGAGGACCAGAGGGAGGATGCTTGGGGAGGAGGGCACAAGCACTGGGCTGCCTTAATTCGAGGGGGTTGGGGTGAGTAGGTCATAAAAAGGGGGAGCAGAAGAGAAAGAGGGCAGGAAAACAGTAAGGAAAATAAATTCCATAGGTGTGGAAGGGAAAGAGGAAAGGAGGGAGCAGAAATTTCGGGGAGGCAGGGAAAGAGACGGGAAGAGGAACAGCAGGAGGTTAGGTACAGGCACAGGAAAGAGTGAACTGGTCTCACTGGAACAGCTGAAAAGAGAGGTAGGAGGGCAAGAGGCAGACGTGAGTAGAAAGGTTATTCCACAGTGTAAGGACATGGACGGAAAAGCATCTGAGTCCCTTACCTGTTGTCCCCACATGCAAGAGTCTGCAAAGTGTCCTGTCACACAGCCAGTTACCCAAAGTCCCCAAAAATGGCACATGTCCTGTAGTGCATTATTGCAATTATAAAATGACATGCTTGTATAACGAAAAAAGGAAAAAGGTGAAAAAACACATTTTGTAGTTGCTTTTCAATAAGCATAATATTGTGCTGGGATAACATCACTGTGGAAGGTTGGCACTGACTAATCAGAGCCCAGGAATTTTCTTGCTATTTTATAATAATCATTTTCTACTGGGAAAACCAGCCTCCATACCCCAGAGAGCCCCACATCTGCTGCTTGCGTTTGCGTTGTTGTCACAGCTTTGCTAAGTTGATATAGAATGGTGGATAAGCTAGCTAACAGAAGGACAAGTAAAAGGTTAACATCACCTTTTCACAGGGTAGGCCTCAAAGTTTGAGTAAAAGTTAGAAGCAAATCCTGAAGAAAAATGGGTCATCAAAACTGGCACCATATATGATTTTTGTTCCCCACTGAGGATTTTCCTCCTTGGCCGCATTCATCCTGTCAGGGATGTACCATGTTCAAGCCTGCATCCTCCGATCTCTCCTAGTCCCCAACAACCTGCTGGCATCCCCCACAGCCTGCCCTCTGTGGCAGGGGCTCAGGCAGGAGCCCCGAGGCAGTCTACTATGTTGATTAGGATACAATGATGGCAGGCACTATGACCCAGGAAACCAGGGGCTCAGACAGTCATTTAGATGGGTATGGGGTTTTTCCTCCCTTTCTAGGTCCCTCCCACTTCCCAGATGTGAGCACAGCCTGTGTAGTGGGCACACACAACACACCCCTGCGGCAGGAGAAAGCTCCCTGACTCAGCCGCAGGGTCCGCTTTTGCACCAGATCTCACTGTCAACGCTGCTGGTTAAGGCACGCTGCACAAAGCAGCTCCCTCAGCCTTGTGTGCCTCCCGATGCTTGAAAATGGATCATCTACACTGTGCTGCCACTGGGACACTGGGGTGGCTGACCATCACTGAGCTGGACCCACCTTCCCGTTTCGTCTTGCTTACAATCCACACTTCTAAGTGACAAATTTCTATGGACCAGTATTGCCACCCCTTTCGCATGTCTAGCACAGGAGGCCAATACCGCCTGGTCCACCCAGTGCTGTTTTAAGTAGGTGTGCACTACCTTTGACAGCTGGGTTTCATGCAAGACAAAATTCAGTGTCATGGCCTTCTTTAAATAGGCAAGAACCTGTTTTCTCTTTATCTGGTGATTAAGCACCCCCCCAACCTTCCAAGAGAGTATACTGTAAAAGTTGAAATTTTCACTGCCAAATAATTTGTGCTAAAGCACTAAGTTGCACTAAAATAAATTTCCACTAATTAGCAATTTTTCCATTAGTGAATGCAGTGCTAATGATTTAGCACTAAATTTAATTTACACAATTACGGTTGCATTCCTGTTTGCGCTAAAATTACTTTGCGTGAAAATAATTAAGCAATAATGATCGAAGAGCCAGTCATTTCCTAGAGATTAACAACCAGCTGGGGAGGGTGGCCCGAGGGCTCAGCCGAGGCCAGCCAATCACGGTCATGTAATCGACAGGAAATGAATAGCTCTAGTCATCACTAATGATTATAAGTCTGATCGCAGTAATGAACTTTTGCCAGCTTTTTTTGTCTTGGTTGTTTTTCTTTTTTTATCCCTTTCATTTCTCTGGCAGCTCGTCTGACAACAGAGGCGTCTACGCACAATCAGCTGTGTGACTGCAGTGCCGGGCATTTCTTAGAGATTTCAGAATGGCACGGTAGCCAATGAATGAGCTTCTTCAGCTCATGTATAATTAATTAGACTTATAACTAGTTTTACAGTATTTAGGAAGTTACTCATGGGTGGGCTAACATATTTATAGAAGAGGATCAGCAGGTCACAAGTGGGAATTCATTTAGGCTACCTGATTAAATGGTGCTGGACCTCTACAACAGGCAAGGCATGTTCTCTACCATCATAGTTATGTAATTAGTCATGCCCGCAAGCATAACTCAAACAGATATATCCACGTTGTAGTAATGAGTGCAGAAGAAACATCACAAATAACAGCATGAAAAATCACGTCACACAGAATTCTAGTAAACAGGATGGCTGATGCCTACTCTGAAGAAACACTGGCTTTGTATTGTGGAGATGTCAAATAGAAGAACAATACCTAGGGAAAGTGACTGGCATGCCAGGTGGATATGTAACTCCCCAGTATACCACTTACTCGAAATAGTATCTGCCGGCCATATCACAAGAATAGGCAGCTATTACAGCTCTATGGGAGACCCCCCCCGCTTCAGGGTGGCACGAACCACGTGTGCTGTATGTGTGGTCAATTTCAAGGCTGACAGAGGGGCCCTGCATAGCATCCTAAGGGAGTTGCAGTTAACAGGCTGCTCTCCCCTCCTGCAGTAGTGCAACTGAAAACCAATTACTGAAGTGTATCGGAAACAAGGGGTGCAGTAAAAATACCCCCTAGGTCGATGACCTTGTCGTGGTGGTCAAACATCAAGTTAGAGACTGCAGCAAGTGGGCACTCCCCCCACCTACTGACTCGTAGGATGACCTCATGGGACCTGGGCTCTGAAAAAAAGTTACGCAGTGTGTAACAAGTGGCAGTAAGAAGTACAAACTATGAATATACTACAACAGAAATTAAATCCAGTTTTAACTTTGCAAATTATATAACCCTCAGCCACCTCGAAATGGGAGAGAGCACAAACTTTAAGAATCAGTGTACAGGGCCAGCCCACCCACGTAATAGTAGCGCTACCGCTTGTGACAACAATAACCTGGGTTCAGGAACAAGCCCGAGTCATCAGAGGGCCAGCTGCGGGAGGCAAGTGGAGTGTACCAGAGGACACTCTCCACATCAGGGAGGGAGGGAGGGGGAAGATCAACTCCACTGTGCTACTGTCACCTGATTGACCAGAGATGGCAGCACAACTGAAGCCATTGAATTAGGGAGGACGCCGACGTGCTGTGACATGCAACGCATATCAAGGGCCCTTCTCTGCGTCCTACAAGGGGCTGGGCCAGAAAATGGGAAAAAGGCCAGACGTTGCAGGACATCCACCTCTCGACACTGGCCCCCCACCACCAACAGAGGCACTCTCCTCTGTAGCACCTACCAAGTCTCCGTTGAGGGTACAGCCCCCTCCCAGTGGCCCCATCCTGGAGGTAAGCCAGGGTCTCAAGCAGGTGCGTTAAGACTGGGAGAAGGTGGGTGAGGGGGCTGGCTGAATGGATATGACTGATGGGCTGGCTAGCAAGAGGGGGAAAAAAGCACGCTAAATAAAATTAAAAAAAAGAACCATTGTGCGGCACTTAGTCCACACTGACTGGGGGTCTTGCCAAGAGTTCACAATGCAAAATGCAGCTAGAGGTATCCGCAACAGTGACCAAATCTTAGTTCCAGTTCAAAGAAGCAGTAAGAAAAAAAGTGATGATCCCTGCCATGTCCCAAGCAGACTTGAACCTCCACTGCCACTGTCGCCAAGGGCAGTGTCCCCCTTGCCCTGCCTAATATCCATGAGAACATCAACTTCAGGAAAATTACTATCAATTTTACTGCAGAGACTGTGGGAAGCTAGAATATAACTGGCTACCTGTCAGAGCTCCTTACACAGGCCACCTCTGTCCGCTCCCACTGCTCCTCACCGAGGAGCCTCCTGGATGTTCCCCAGGTTTGGCTCAAGACATCGGGTGACTGTGCTTTCAGTGTTGCCGGGCCATTCCTGTGGAACTCGCTACCATCTGCAGTCCTGGAGGCTCCTTCCATTGGGGTGATTAAGCACAGGCTAAAAGCCTACGTCTTTCACATGGCCTTTGCTGACGACACTATCAGATCTACCCAACTGAGCGAAAGTATAACTCTCTCTCTCACCCTCTGATCAGTAATTTCAGTATTTTATAGATATTTTTATGTATTCTGCTTTTATTATATTTTTTTAATGTTGTTCTTTGGACTGTTTTATTGTTAGGTGCCCAGAGCCTCCTGGATGGGGTGCCACAGAAATAAACTTTGCCTTGCCATCCACAGCTCATGTGCAAAGGGTAGCACATTCCATCAGCAAAAAAAGAAATAGACACCATTTTAACTAATGTGCACAAACGTTACAAACACTAACAGAAGCATTTGCACACAGTCCTGCTTCTCAAAAGGCTACATTTAAAGGAGGAGAACTACTGCCCTCAAGTAAAACTGAGTCCTGGATCCAACCAGTGATGTAACGTACAATTGTAGGCAATCTGTTTTTTTGGGGGGTTTTTTGCATACGGATTTATATTAGCTTTCCAACTTTTATACCAATACAGCTCACATGTACCTGGCGGAAGCGAGTACAGTACTCACTCCTTGGAGTTACATAGTTAAGTTCTATGATTACAGCATTTACATATCAGCTGTATATTATTTTGGTTGTTAACATGAGAGAGAACTTTCAGTTGTTTTCCTTATTGAAACAGGTAGGTAGTTACTGCATACTAGTAAACAGTTATGGGAGAAAAAAGAACTTGGGAATGGTTAGTAAGGGGAGAACTGGGATACAGTGGAGGGGGAAATCGAGGGAGGGGTGTACGTAGCATCTGTTTTCCACTCAGTGTTTAAAAGATAAGTTAGAATAGTTTTTTGCGCTTTTTTGTAAGCTAATCAGTTTGCATTTTCCAGGTAAAGGATATTGGTTGGGCGTATCATGAAAGATCGGGATTTGAAGACCAAGGCTAAGGACTGAGATGATGGCCAATTTCAGTAATGACATTATTGTCTACTCCCAACCGCAGGCAACCTCATACCTTTTTCAGAACTTAAATACGTTTACTGAAGAATTTTGGCTTGCCATCCACTATCAGCTACAACTTAGCAGGCATAAGGGAGAATGGAATATTTTCAGCTTCAATGGTTTCATTAACCCCGTAAGATTTGTGTAGCTGGGCCCGCTGGCATAGAAGGCTGAGGTGCTGCAAAGCACCTTACCTCATGCCATGCTGAAGACCTGAGTTTGGGAGCAGTTCTAGTTGCTAAGGGTAGGCAGGGGAGGGAAGGGTGGGAGAGGACTGAGTGGCTGCCAGGCAGCTCTCTTCTCCTGGACAGGGGTGGCATGCCTTCCTGGCTCTTGGGTCTAGTGGTAGCACTGATGCTCGGGGACAGATGAACATCAGGGAGGGATGATGGAGGCTGCATGCAGTTCCAGAGAACATGCGTGCCTTCATGTGCATGCGCTTCTGTGCCACACCGTGGCTGCAGACTGGGAGACAGAAAACTCTGGTGGAAAAAGAGGGGACCAAAGACTCCATAAAGCCTTGCCCAAGGTACCACGACCCGCCCTGCCACTACAGCTGGGGAGGACTTCCAGATAAGAGACATTGGGGGGAGGGGCACCATGGCCCCCGACAAGAAGAGAGGCAAGTAACGGTCAATGGTATCCGGGGATGAGGCTGAACAGATGTCTGGTCAACCCTTGAGAGATAGAAACCTTTATAACAAAAAAAAATAAAAACAATTTGTGCAGCCAATTGTTCAGGTCTGCGCTGATGTCCTGATACATTTGAATGAACAGGTTGTTCTGAGGGAAGAGGTCCTTCTTTCCAAGCCTTCTGCATCCCTAATTCCTTGTCAACATATTGCAGAAAGTGGACCAGGATATGTCGCAGCTCTGCATCAGGAGGCAGCTTGGGGATCAACACACTTTGTGCACTCCCTCACAGTCCCATCTACCGACCCCACTGTTCACTCACTGAGAACATTTGTAAATCGACTGGTGTAAAGGTATAATGGTTTGATTTCCTCTGTCCCCTCTGGAACGCCCACTAGTAGTTTTACATTTTGGGGTTTTTACTGATTTTCATGTCTGTCAACTTTGAACTAAAGGGCTTTAATAATTTTCTCCAGCCTGGAGACAATGAGTTCGACTGGGAACAGACTATCCTAATTCACACCAATCCATTCTTCTGTTTTTTTTCAGCTATCTATTAAACTCAGTAAGTTTTGCTGTAACTAATATCTTACAGTTACTTTGAATACTTTCCACTGTGGTATTGGAGGTCAGTGAAACCATGTTGTAGTTCTTCTAGAAGCATGTAGTGCCCACGCAGAACTGCTTCAGTCGGAGAGGCCATGATCTCTCGGGGTGCAGATTGCTTCAGTTTGGAGCAGTATTTTACAATTTTACAGCTCTGAGGTGTTGCTTTCAAGCTGCTTATTGTGCAAGGTGGTAGATTGTCAGGTCACCACCATGCCAATTGGTAAAGGTTTCTCTTTTTAAAACAGATTTTTGCCCCTGAGCCAGCGACCTGCTCCTTTCATTCAGGTCTCAGTCCCCTTCTAGACCTGTCCCCTGCTCCTGGAAGATCCATGCGAGGCAGGGCCTGAGAAAGTGCCAGTGACCCTCATATACATGGCTTGTGGTACATAGTGTTTTTGCTCTGTGTTTAGCTATCCTGCCCACCACCCACATCGCACCAGGCAGTGCACCAGCAGACCTCACACACACAGGCATGCAACATCCCTCGCAGAGAAGGCAAGCTCCCTGACCTACCTCGGGGGTCGTTGAGGCAGCAGAACCTGGCGCCATCCCTCCCCAGCCTGACCAGCTGTCTCCTGAGTCATGTGCCAAACCCAGGTTGCTAGCATGGCAGCGCAACATGCTAGCCACTGAACTGGTACAGTTTTTGTTTAGCTTGCAGAAAGTTGGTTGTGTAGGGTTCCATGCGATCGGTGGTCACTGAGTGGTGGCCATCTTGGAATCCCCCATGGACCCATTTTTAGAGATGATACATTTGCTTTCGTGGGGAGCTCGGCACAGGCCTGTTGCCAAACAGCACCCTCTGCACCCCTCCTGCCAAAAGTGTGGTGCTACAACCCACAACTTGGCTAGAAGTGAGCTTATAAAAAAACAGGGGGGGGCACTCTGCCTTTGTTTTCATCTGGTTTTCCTAGCCACACTAAGTACATTTAACTACCTTTGGTGGAATCCACAAAAATAACATTACTTTATTTTTTAAGAATACAGAAGAATTCAAATCCCAGTTTCATTTCTAAAAGATCAGAAGAGTAATCCTGAAGGATGAAGAGCATCAGGTCTCACTCTAAGGTGGTATAACAAGCCTCCTCTGTAGGCACATACCATCAGTGATTATGTAAGACTAAAGGCAAGTAGTCATGCTGGCAAGCTTTGCTACATTTCTAGTGGGAACAATTTTCAGCAGCCAGCACTTTCCTGAGGTTTATACCATCATAAAATCCAATATTTCCTGACATTTCACTTGCTCGGAGGAGACACAGACCTCAGCTTCCTTGATGCGTTTCAGTTTTCTCAGTCAATTTGTCCTTTTCTTTCTCCTTTGACACTGAAGCTGTCAGGAAAGGAAGCAGGTCTGCCAAATGGAACTCGGGGTTACGTTTTCCCCACCTCAATAAAACATTGCCTATTTTTTTTTACTTGTGCCAACTGTAATGTTTTCATTTTTCTTCATTAATTGTTTTGCCCCTGACCCTCTGACCTGCTCCTTTTATTCAGGTCTCAGCCCCTCCCAAACCCGTCTGCTGCTCCCTGGGGATCCACACAAGGCACGGCCTGAAAGAGTGCCAGAGACCATAATTTAGATGGCTTGTAGTACACAGTGGTTTTACCCTGTGTTTTGCACTCCTGCCCACCACTCATAGCACCAGGCAGTGCCCCAGCAGGCCTCACCAGCTTGCAACATCCCCCAGGCAAGGTCCCTGGTCCACCTAAGGGTTCGAGGCAGCAGAACCTAACACTAACCCCTCCCAAATTAAGAAGGTCTGCCGAACAAAACTCTGTGTTACACTATGCCCCACCCCAATAAAAAATGTCTTGTATTCTTTGTTTTGGTTTTTAACATTTTCTCTAAATATCTCAAACCAGTAACATAAGTATTGTAATGACACAAGGGGCTCAGGATCTCTCTTGTCCTTTGCTCCTGCTACATGACACTGACTATACCCAATTTGAGTAAGGACACATATCCAATGGTTTCACGTCAAGATAGCGACTCAGAATGGCGAGTGAAAGCTTAACTGCAGCTAACACAGCATAAACACTTACAGTGAGCCTCTTAACTAGAGACTTTCTCTACACCCTCCTTATTATATATGCCAATACTGGGGGCGACCTCGGTCACCGGATAAGTGGTTGCGTTTATGTTTCAGTGCTGTTTTCACTCCTCACTGCTCCCGGAGCCGCTATCTTGACAGGCTACCATATCCAACTGTATCTAGGGACACCCATTTTTCATTAAAAAGGAAAAACCTACATTAAAAAAGGAATTTGACATTTTATAACACCACTTAAAGGGAAACACTGGTTATGCTGTGAAGTGCCACAGCACAGCTGCTGCAGAAATGCCCTATTAGGACTTTCAGCAACAAAAACAAATTTTCAAGTACCGTCTGAATTTTTTTTTTATTTGTAAAGAACCGCGACTACCATCATTTCGGCTGGCTCGCCTGTGGCAATTTCGTGCAGAACAAGCAGCTTCTGGCATGCTGGTAATACTAATGATGGCTACCAACTCTGCCTTAGTTGGTAGCCCTCACTAGCATAAGCAGCGTGCCAGAAACCGCTTGGTATGTGAGAGATGGCCACGAGTGAGTTGTCTCAAATGACGCTCAGCGTGCTTCTTTACAAATTAAAGATAACCTCTAAAAGGCACTTGAAACATTATTTTTGTTGCTAAAAACTCTAACTGGGCAATTCTGCAGCAGCTGCTGCACTTTGCAGAATAACCAGTGTTTCTCTTTAGGAGTCAATTATTCATAAAGAACTACTTGTACCACATTTACGACCACACTAGGTGCCACATTTGTGTAAATCCACCATTTTGTGTCACATTTTTAGAGCAAACCTGCAGATTTGCACTCAATGTTGGAGGAAAATTGAAAAAATGGATGCATAGACTCTATAAAATGGAACTGCACATTTCTGAAAATGGAGACTCAATGGCCCCATTTTTCTGCCAGAATACTACCCTATTCATGCTGTGTAACCCTCAATGCCATTCTCCCTCAGGAATATGTCTAGTCCTGTGTTATCCCCTACTCATGTTGTGTAACCCTCAATACCATTCTCCCCTCAAGAACCTGTCTAGTCCTGTGTTACCCCTACTCATGCTGTGTAATCGTCAAGGCCATTCTCCCTCAGGAATCTGTCTAGTCCTGTGTTATCCCTACTCATGCTGTGTAACCCTCACTGCCATTCTCCCTCAGGAATCTGTCTAGTCCTGTGTTACCCCTACTCATGCTGTGTAACCCTCAATGCCATACTCCCTCAGGAATCTGTCTAGTCCTGTGTTACCCCTGCTCATGCTGTGTAACCTCAATGCCATTCTCCCTCAGGAATCTGTCTAGCCCTGTGTTACCTCTAGCCATGCTATGTAGCCCTCAATGCTATTCTCCCTTAGGAATCTGTCTAGTCCCATGTTGTGTAACCCTCAATACCATTCTCCCTCAAGAACCTGTCTAGTCCTATGTCACCCCTACACATGCTGCGTAACCCTCAGTGTCATTCTCCTTCAGTAACCTGTCTAGTCCTATGTCACCCCTACTCATGCTGTGTAACCCTCACTGCCATTCTCCCTCAGGAATCTGTCTAGTCCTGTGTCACCCCTACTCATGCTGTGTAACCCTCAGTGCCATTCTCCCTCAGGAATCTGTCTAGTCCTGTGTCACCCCTACTCATGCTGTGTTACCCTCACTGCCATTCTCCTTCAGTAACCTGTCTAGTCCTGTGTCACCCCTACTCATGCTGTGTAACCCTCAATGCCATTCTCCCTCAGGAACCTGTGCAGTCTTAAGTTACCTCTGTTCATACTGTGTAACCCCTCAGTGCCATTCTCTCTCAAGAACCTGTCTAGTCCTGTGTTACCCCTTCTCATGCTGTGTAACCCTCAATTCCATTCTCCCTCAGCAATCTGTCTAGTCCTGTATTACCCTGCTCATGCTGTGTAACCCTCAATGCCACTCTTCCCTCAGGAACCTGCCTAGTCCTGTTACCCCTACTCATGCTATGTAACCCTCAATGCCATTCTCCCTCAGGAACCTGTCTAGTCCTGTGTTACACTCCTCAAGAAAAGAATCGGGATGCCCTTGAGTGCCCTGTTCTGGGCTGGACAAGGTGGAAGATCCTGCACAGGCTCAGTCTAGAAATGTGTAGAAATAAGGTTCACCTCCCATGTAATGTGTGTAGTTAATTATTATATAGAGTATAGTACAACGTTGTTAGGGATGAAAATCCCTCCCTAGAATAGGTTTGTTGTGCTGCGGTAACTACGTCATCCTTGCTGTTATGCTGCACTAGATATATAACTACTGCAGCATAACAACATGGAACACGTTCATGCATGCGAGCGTCGCTGACCTGCCCTTTACCCAAAGTGGCCGCTTTGGTGAGAGCGGAACCCAGAAGAGAGTGGTGGTGAGCAAAAATAAGGAGAAATGCTTCAATTTATGGTTGCCCATACACTATAAAAGGCAATGTATGAGTGATCATACACAACACAGGCATTTTTAACTCTCGAGAGGTTTCCATGGTAATGACACCTCATGAGCTGCGTTCTCGAAGTCTACAGTTACCATGGAAACCTCTCCAGTGCAAAACATCCTTGTTGTGTATGATCACTCATATACTATCTATATTGTCCACCTGTGTGTTAATGTTTCACCATTGCTTAAGACCACTTCTTCAGAACTATGGTGGTTGCTACAATATAAATCATAAAAACACTATAAGTAGTTACAAACTCATATTGATGTACATTTGCCCTCATAATTCTAATGTATTCATTGTAATAAATAATGCGTGGACTGATATGCAATACCATAGGTGCAAGCTAAACTCACCACCACAGAGAATGCACTCTCAGGGTTTCTTGTTTAACTACTGATATGTTCTTTATTTAATGATGGCATTTAATCTTTCAGTAATATTTATATGAGTTTATCCTGAACCAATAACCCTGAGAAATCGCACAAAACATAGGTTACTTGTTTTAATACTTGCATTCCCTTCCTATCAACAACTACGCTTCTCAACTCCATGCTGTAAAAAACAACCACAGCAAAAAGTCTGAAATTAACATAAACACACTGGGGAAAAAGAAAATCTGTGTTTTACGGCTGTATAATTCATTAAATGTGCAACCTGGCGTTTGCTATGTTGTCACTATATTTTAGCCATAATCTCAAGTGCTGTAACAAATTAACACAATCTTTTCTAACTTTTAGCTCCATGCTACTGAGAAATACTAGATAACAAACACAGGGTTGCACATTTAATGAATTACGCGGCAGCAGAATACAAGTTTAGTTTTCCACACAATGTGTTTATGTTAATTTCAGACTTCTTTGCTGTTAAAGCTCAGGAATGCAGACAAGGTAAGGTAAGCTCTAAAAATTAATCAGGTAAAATGTTTTCAAGGCACAGCAGTGATGGTTCAGAAAAAAACATTTATTTCATTTATCACAGTATACTGGGGGCAATTCACATCAATATGGCAATTCTTTTCTGCAGCTGGACTTGAGAAGAGTAGTTGTTGATAAGAAGATAAAGGAAGTATTAAAACAGGTAACTTAACGTTTTGTGTGATTTTCAGGCATATTATTCAGGATAAACTTATATAAATATAACTGAAAGATTAAATGCCATCATTAAGCAACGAACATACCAGTAGTTAAACAAGAAACCTGACATTGCTTTCTCTGTGGTGGTGAGTTTAGCACACACTTATGGTACTGGATATCAGTACACATATTATTTACTATAATGAACATATTAGAATTATACTCAGGTGGCTGGCCCAGTGGTGCAGTGGGCTGAGACACTGGGCACCTTACCTCTCACCACACTGGCAACCTGTGTTCAGGAATGAACACGGGCTGCCTGAGGTCAGCGAGGGGGGGGGGGGGCTGCTAGTGGATAGAGCAGCCACCAGCAGCTATCCTCTCCCAGACTGAGGAGGCAGGCCTCTCTGGCTCTTGACTGCCACTGAGTGGAGGCTCACTGGTAGTGTCACAGCACTGAAGGGGCTGGCAGTAGGCCAGGTGGGCGGATCGGGGTGCACATGCACGCCTCCACGTGCATGCGCTGCCGTGTTCACCGAGGTCCTGGGGACTTTCGGGGTATAAAAACAGGTAGAAACAGAACCCCCAGAGGCAGGATGAAGATCGACCCCCCCTCCCCCGCAGGCCACGCACCAGTGGCTGGCAAGGTAAGTCTCAGGGGAGCCGGGTGACGGGTCTGGGAGGGGGCAGTCAGATGGAGGCAGCCAGAGAAAGGAGTATCAAGAAAGAATAAAAAAGATACTTCCGGTGATGTCATGCGCCTAATGGCAGCATAACTAAACAAGCTCCTACTTCGTCCTAAAAAATCCTCCTAATACAGCCATTTCAGCCGAACGATTTCCTTACCCACCCACGGAGGAACGCAGTAATGCCGAGGAAGGGTGATCAATCCAGCTGTAAGCCACAAGAAGAAAGAGATGAAGGAGGATAATCGGAGGGGGACTCTGGCAGCGAGGGCTCGCAGGCCTCAACATCTTCGCGTCACGGCAGATCACAGACAAAGCACCTCCCACTGACCACCATTGAAAGACAGATGTATCTGGTGCTAAGCGAGCTGGGGGATTTTAGAAAAGCGATGAGATCCACCGCCACGGCGCTCCGTACGGATGTCTCAAAATTGGAGAAGCAGCAAGAGGAGCTTGAACTCCAAGCCACTAATGTAGATCACCGAGTTGATAGTGCGGAGCATGCCATAGCACACCTACACCAAAATATTCAGAGCCTGCAGGCTAGGGCAGAGGATGCTGAAAGCAGCAATTGACGCAACAATATTCTCATCTCTGGTGTTCCAGAGGGTCAGAGGGCTACAGTTTGTTAAACAGCTCCTACTGGAAGTGGTTGTCACACCGGAGGCCCTCTCAATGGAAATAAGAGAGGGCCCACCGCACTCTGGGCCCAAGACCATCTGCAGGAGCACGCCCCTGAACGATCCTCATTCGTTTCCTAAGATTTCAGGAGAAAGAGACTGTATTACATTCTGCCTGGAAACGGGACAGTTTCTTATCGCACAAGCAGGCTATTTTTTGAAAATGATTACGCACCCGATATAATGCTTCGCCGCAAGCAGTTTACCCCAGTGATGAGGGCCTTAAAGTCAGTGGGACTCCGTTTTAGAACCCCCTACCCCGCAAAGCCAACAGTGCACTTTCATGAAGGGTCCCAGACTTTCCACACTGCGGAACAGGCAATCAGTGAGCTAAAAAAGCGCAATATTGAGGCACCTCAGGGGCAGAAACCACAGAAACCAACAATTTCCTCTAAGCTGGCACAGCAGATATGTAACAGTGGCCAACAGGACATGTGGAGAAGGCAAGGGCCAGAAGCCATCCAGAGGATAAACGCCCTGCGGGGCAAAGATCAGCAACCCTCTACTGAATAGCGCCCTTTAACGGTTACCAGTCCCAGATCTCCACGCTGAACTAAACCTGCTAAATGGGTGGCCGGCCCATAGGTTCATTAAGGACACATTCAGCACAAAATTACTGGCCTTTCTGAGAAGGAGATGACAGCGACCGCTGGGGAACCTCATTCTTCTCTATCGACTACCCCCATCGAAGACTCCTACAAAGGGACTAAACGATGCTGCTGATTCAGATAAGTCCCAGTGTAAACTAATACTCCTTTTTTCTTCCTACTGCTTTTAACAACTCTGTTCCCCCTCAATGTCTGGAGAGTCACTAACCCTCAGGTCCGGAGCCACCCCCCCCCCATGACAACACCTCTCCTCCCCCAAGGGGAGACTGTACTAAACCTAATAAGATTCCAATTCAGGAATAGGGCTTGCTGGTTAATGAAATGGAAGCCCTGGGTGGAGTGGGATCTATTAACTATTTGCTCCCTATCAGACTGGGACCCCCCCCCCTTAGTGATTAACCTTAATAGACCCTGCTAACAACTAACTCCTGGAGGGGAAATTCAGTGGAGGGGCCGGATAATAGACCAGATAAGATGTTGCAGATCTAATGTTAAATAACTGATATACCATTCGCAGAAGGGGCCCAAGGTATTACCGAGATTAAGAGGGTTCCTTGCTCCTTCTCCCCACACTGGCCCCCTTTACCTAGCCTTTCCCCTGTGTAGGGGTAGGAGGAATAAGGGATATGCTTGCCCCCTCCTCTCATGGATGGAGTATTACTGACTCTGGGTTCCTAGCTGAGCTCCCCACTCCATTACTGAGGTGGCAGACAACTATTTACAGCCATGCAAATTTACTTTTCTTTCTTCTCTCCCACCCTTCCACTTAAAAAGCAATGTTCAATTATGCAGGACGAATGTGGAAGCTGCGGACGTCCCCAAACCCCCTCTTCTTCCTTTTGTTCCACCTCCCCCCATCCCTTACAGACACTAATAGTGTCAAGAGGCCCCCGGGCCTTACGGGGGATACTGAAAGTAGGCCTTGAGCCTTCTTTAGGTCATGGGAAATGACCAGGTTGATGGAAGCTTCACAGTTTGTTGGTGGTTTAGGCTAACTTTGATAGCCCAGTTGGCTCAAAAATGCCCTTTCAGCGACCAAGGTCCAGGGGAAACCTATTCCCTAAATTCAATCGTTCAGTTGAACCTAGTTATAGTTACTGTTAGAAAAGTTATTTTCTTTCGCCCACGGTCTCTAGTTATGGGCTCCTGGTTAGTTAAAATAATTTTTAGCTCCCCTCGAGGAGTCTTACTTTAGGAAGATAGTAAACAGTCACAAGGCTTCAACAAGCTTGAGAGAGGTTACAATGCAGATGTTATGCGACAAATGGTTTAACTTACCTGATACATATTTGTATTATAAATGGCAGGCAAGCACCTGAAAGTATACTCGTTGAATGTGAATGGTCTGAGTAGCCCGATAAAGAGGTCTAGAATTATTTCACTAGTGAAGAAATCCAAAGCGGAAATTGTTTATATGCAGGAAACCCACTTGACTCCTGCGGAGCCCAGGAAGCTCCAGGGTAGGAGCTACACACAGGTCTTTTCCATGGCAATGGTGGGGGGCAGGAAAAGAGGGGTCGCCATATTAATCTCAGGCCACACTCCCTTCCGGAAGGTGAAGGAATGGGCAGACCCGGAGGGTCGGTTAATAATAGTTCAGGGGGTCCTGCAAGAGCAAGAAGTGACTTTAGCTAATATTTACCTCCCACCAGCCTCAAACACACCCACAATTCGATTCTTGCTTGATAAAGTAATCGAGATGGCCAGAGAGACACTAATCTTTGCGGGGACTGCAACATTGCCCCAAACCCCTCCCTGGACACCACCAGGACCTTAGGCGGCAGGCAGTCGGCCTCACATAAATTTTTCAAACAATTCATCTGGGAGGTTGGGTGGCTAGATGTATGGCGATCCCTACACCCTAGGGACAGGGAGTACTCCTTCTACTCTGCGGTCCATGGGACCTATACAAGAACAGATCACTGCTACACACAGAGGGAAAACCTTGGCTCATTGGTTAGTGCTACAATGGACACTATAGCGCATTCAGACCACGCACCATTAATAACCACATGAAATCTGGGTATAGAGAGGCACAGCACCACGTGGAGATTCAATCCAGCTCACATGAAGAGCGAACAATTCAACAGATTTTCTCAAAGAGAAAATTACGGAAATTATTCAGGAAAACTCCTCCCAGAAATTACCATCCACCATACAATGGGACACCCTGAAGGCAGTCCTGAGGGGTCACCTGATAAAATACACAGCTACGCTAGCAAAGGAACGAAAAGAAAGACAAACACAGCTAGAGCAGACATTACAGTTCCTGCAGCTAGCATATCAGCAAGGAGATCACTCAGTGCTTGCACAGATCAAGCAGACTAAGAAGGACTTAGATGCTCTGTGCATCCAACAGACGGAGGTGGCACTGGCATACCTGCGGCAGAGATATGGCGAGAAAATGGGCCACGGGCCTCCCACCTACTGGCGTATCGCTTGCGCCAACAATGCAAAATGTCCACTATCACTGCAATAAAGGACCCAAACACAGGCGTACACTACACCAAACTCAAAAATATATCCCAAGCCTTTTGCCAATATTTCAGGGCCCTCTATACCACGGCTCACATGTCAGACCCAACACTCACCAACACTTTCCTGTCAGTCTTAGAACTACCCAAGCTCAATCTTGACCAGCAAAATAGCTTAATGGTGCCAATCATCCCAGAAGAACTGATGTTGGCCATCTCCAGGTCCAAAACTCAGAAGGCTCCGGGTCCTGACGGATACGAGGCGGAGTTTTATAAGGGCACGACACAGTCAATTAATAAACTAATGCTAAGCGCCTTTAACGAAGTTCTTCTGGGGGATGCCCCGCTGCCCAGCTGGGCATATGCAACAATTTCACTTATCCCCAAACCAGATAAGGACCCTTTTCAATGTGGCTCATATAGGCCAATTTTGATGCTCAACATGGACTATAAATACTTTATGTCCATCTTAGCCCGAAGGGTGGATGCGATCCTACCGACACTGATAGACCTGGATCAAACAGGCTTTGTAAGCTCTAGATCAACTTCAGACAGCACCCGCAGAGCCCTACACCTAGTACATAAGATGCAATCCCGTGAAGATCCATCAGTACTTCTCAGCCCGGACACTGAGAAGGCCTTTGATCGGGTGTCATAGCCCTTCCTTTTCTCCACAATGGACACGATGGGGTTCCCGACCCCCTTTGTGGCTATACTCCAGGAATTGTATTCCTCCCCACAGGCATGTGTAAAAATTTCAGGTCACCATTCTGATTACTTCCCCCTTTTCAGTGGAACACGTCAGGGCTGCCCCTTGTCCCCTGGTTTATTCACCATCTTCATAGAGCCCTTGGCCGAGGTAATCAGGCTAGCACCTGGGATTTTGGGTGTGCGTATGGATGAAACAAAACACCGCATAGCCCTCTATGTGGATGATGTTCTATTATTCCTCACTGAACCCCCTACAATTCATCCCTACGGTCTTCCAAATCCTGGAGGAATTTGGAGTGCACTCAGGCTATCAGTTTAACACTAGCAAGACTGATGCTCTTACTTTTCATTACATACCCCCTGAGACACTTAAGGAGAATTACCCATTTCGATGGGGGCTCTCCAGGATGAAATATTTAGGCATTCTCCTTTCCCATAGAGCAGAAGATGCCCTGAGTAACAATTACCTTCCCTTCACGGCACAGATGAAGCAGGATCTCGGAAGATGGAACGTCCTCCCACTGAATTTGATTCAGAGAGTCAACGTGGTGAGGATGGTGATTCTCCCAAGGGCCCCTCTACCTGTTCCAGAACGTCCCACTTAATCTACTGAATAAACTATTTCGTGTCTGGAACAAGGCCATTTCTGGGTTTGTCTGGGCAGGAAGATGCCCCAGAATTAAATTGAAAACTCTCTTTCTTCCCAAAACGCAAGGAAGTCTTGCACTCCCAAATCTTAAACTTTACTACTGGGCTTCACATCTGTCCTTCATAATCCAGCACCTGGTCGGAGTGTCCCCGGCCTGTTGGAGAGAGATTGAGGAGCGTGTACTACCCCAGCGAGACTATCAAAGGCTTATTATTTATAAAAATCCTCCCCCACTAGGTCAACTGACTCAGAATCCCTGGATCACACACCAAATCCGGGCCTGGTATTCTGCGTGTAGATACATTGTGTCAGTGGCTCAGTAGGTAGCACACTCGCCTCTGAGGCCGGGAGATCAGAGGGCTGTGGGTTCAGTTCCCACATCTGGCACTTGGGTTAATATCCCAGTACTGACACTGTAGTGCAGCATGAGAGGGGTGCTGCACTTCTGAGGTGCAGTCTTTCGGATGAGACGTTAAACCGAGGTCCCATCTGCCTGGATTGGTGGTAGTTCAGGTGGATGTTAAAGATCCCATGGCACTTATCGAAAAGAGTAGGGGAATTTCTCCGATGTCCTGGCCAAATTTCCCTCATTCACTAAAAATACCACCAACAGCTTAATCTGGTTCAAGGTCAGTTGGCATTCATCTGTATCCCCCTCCCCCGGGTCGTGCCTGAAAATAGGCAGGATTTGTCTAGTGCACTTACCCAGTCAACAAAAACTTAAATAAATAAAATAAATAAATAAAGATCACCCCTTTTCTGGTGTTGATTTGTCAGATAGAACTATTGGAAAATTTCCTCCCAGCCTTAAATGACCATACATTCCATATCTGGAGACACACCCACCTTACAAAACTCCAACTGCTCCTGGTGGGACCCCTTTTTAAGGAGTTTGGGGAGATTAGGCAGGAGTTTCATCTACGTCAATCTGATTTTTTCTGTTACCTACAATTACGACACTATTATGAGGCTCTTCCCCTTGCTGCCCAATTATGACACATCACTGTGACCTCTACAGCCCCCTTGATCTAACATTGCTACACGTCCGTAGACACATCCACAGCATCAGGACCACAGCGAAATTCTGGTCACAGTCCCTTCCCCCCTACCTTACATCTGCCCTCTCAGTCCCACCACAATCCACCTACTCCCTCAGGAGTGGTAGCTCCCGGCTACTATATGTCCCGTGTATGGCCACTTCAAGGGGCCAAGCGGCCTTCAGATACCTCATGCCCAAACTTTGGAACACACTCCCAGCAGGCATTCGTGACTTCGCTAACTCGTTGCACCTAAATCTCCTCCTCAAGGCACACCTCTCCACTATTTGCACCTGCACATAGGGTCACCTAGGAGTTGAAACCTCAAGTCCCCTACTCGTGTTTAAGCCCTCCTGTCGTTACCCTTAGCACACCTCCCCCACGTTTTGCTTTCATGCTATGTAGAGCATAATGTAGGGGTTACAGATGGCAGCCCTCTACCTAATCCATGTATATCCTCTCTATTTTCCCCTCGTTGCTTGATTTCATAGCTAACTCTGCAAATTGACAATAGTTACATGCACTATTTCCCCAAAGTTTGTAAAATGTATCTGCTTTCATGTTATTCTACTTATGTCATGTACTTGCACACTCCAGTTTCTCCCCTGGAGGTCTCTAACACTCTGTGCAGTGTAACTGTAATCATGTACAATCCTCCTCTACTGTATTGCATATGAAATCACATTCATGTACTCCCTATTTGTGTTTATGTTATATGCTCCAATTGTCCCTTTCCCCCAGGACACATCTGGAATCGAGCGGTAACCCGCTCAGTATGCCATTCCTGGTGAAACGCTTACATAAATAAATATTGTCCGAACCCCGGGGAACACCCTGATATGGTTCATCTGCTCCAACAAACACTAAAATCCAAGATGTTACCACATCCCATTTCAGCTCTGTATAAGTCTCTGATGGAAACAATAGGTGAAAATACAGGGGCAATAAGGGAGAAATGGAGTGATGAACTGGATACCCAAATAACACCACAGCAGTAGAGCATAATATGCCACTCAACATCAAGAATTACCTACTCCCATACATGGAGACTGTTCTCTTGGCAGTTGCTGGTAAGATTCTTCCGTACCCCAGCAATAACCGCACATTACTGTAACTCTGGCTCCACAGCATGCTGGCGCCAATGTGGGAAATTAATGCCCACCATTCCCATGTCCTGTGGTCATGTTCAAGGCTACGGCCATTTCTGCAGGGCTTACGGGAAGAATTCGAGGAGCTATTTGGGCTAAGGCTCCCCCTGACCGGGGAGTTCTTTATTTTACATGTCCTTCCACATGAGCTATGAAACCCCCACTGCCAGTATCTGCTGGGAATCTTCCCCTTTCAGCGAAGAAGGCCATTACCAAACGCTGGCTTACTACAGCGATACCCAAGCTTTCAGACTGGAGAGAGATAGTCAATCACATATATACAGAGAGAATTACATATAACTTAAATGACAAAGCAGACCTTTGTTCCATAAAGTGGAGAAGATGGATAATGCACATCATGACCAAAGACCCACACTTTATTCCCGAGCAGCTCTGACCACCTATTAGCTGAATCAGATTCACCATACCATGATTGGTTTCTAACACTCAGGATGTGAATATAGTACCATAGCAGGGCACATGAACCCCACTCAGGGGGTGAGGGAAGTGTACTAAGGAGCAAACACCAGAGGGAACAGAATCAGGGATAGGAGAGAGGGAAGGGTATGTGGAGGAAAGCTCCTTGAGAGAGAGAGACGAAAAGAGACAGAGGGGGGAAAAAAAACAAAAAAAAAGGATGAGCCTAACCTGGAAAGAAGGTTGTGTCTCCAGGTAAAACTGTTACACAGATGATGTATATTATAGCAAGCTTATATGAACTGTAACCCTGTCCAAATAATTAATTACAATGATGTAAAATGTGACTGTAAAAACGATGAAATTTTCAATAAAGACTATATTTGCAAAAAAAAAAAGAAAGAATAAAAAAAAAGAATTATACTCAGGCATCTGTGTGTTATGAGTTTTTTTTTTTGTTACACACCCAAGGTGTGTGATGACCCATAAACCTCAAGAGGTTTATGAGGTCATCACACACCGAGAGTATGAAAAACAAAACATAATCACACAGATTTCCTGTGTGTTAGCTTTTTTAATAGTTGGTGCAAGAAATATAAACGTGCAAACAAAGGCTCTTTATAGCCGCTGTTTATTAAATAGCTAGAAACAGATCTGAAAAATATTCATTCAAGGGGTTAAACTCTAAATTCTGGTTTGAGGAACTGCCCTCGTACTTATCCACTCCCATCTCTCCTATCTCATCTGCCTCACACCCCCTTCGTTCCAGGGATCCCTGCTCTTTCTCCCTACCCAACCTAGCGCCCCAGCTGAGCAGTCAGCTTTCTCCCATCGTCTCCCCTCCCTCTGGAACCTCATCCCTTCCGCACTCCATCTCCCATCCTCCCCAACCTCCATTAAGCACCAGCTTAAACTCCTTCCAGCCCCCTCCTGCACCTGTCAGCTCCCTTCCTGACCTGCATGTCCCTCCTCCTCCCTCCCTCCCAATTTATGCCCCCTTCCTTGGGATGGTTATTTGCCTCCCATTTATCTGCACTGTAACTGTCTTCCAGTTGCTCGATTTTTGTTTCACGATGTAGAGCGCTTCTTTTTGTTCTTGACACCCATAACTTGTAAACTTTGCACCTTTTGCCAAACTGCACTACTGCTGTTTGCTCTTTATTTATAATAATCTATTCTGCTGTATTTGCTTGATTGTTTTCGTCTACCCTTTCCCATGGATCACACCTGGAAACGAGCCTTGGCGCAGCGTGCCTTTCCCAGTTACCAGTTTTAAATACATAAATGTGTGTACTGAGCAACTGCAAGGTCTAACAATTTAAATCAACTGTTGTTAAAAATACAATTTTTCTCTTACTTTCTTCTTGCTGCTGGATCACAGTTTGACTGCACAGCCATGCTCACACTGTGAAGGGATTAGTAAAAAAAAAAAACAGAAAGAAGTCTAATTTTAGAGATTCACCAAGTTAAAGCAAAGGAGATTTGCACCACCTAGTTTGGTGCCTTAGCTCCTGAAATGCTGCTGCTGTTTATGTGGCCCCAATTTTTCTAATAGTTTTCAACATAGAGCGCTTGTAATATTTAATTCACTGACTCTCCTGTACTTCCTGGTGCGAAGATCAGCACCCGCGCCATCCTTGTGCTCAGCCAAGTTATGACGTGATCCTAGGAAGACCGCGGGGATAAGCTCCATTATAGTCTATGGGGGGGCTACTTTAACATCATATTTATGTGTCATGGTGACCCTCAGTGTCACTCTCCCCAAGTAATCTGTCTAGTCCTGTGTTACCCCTATTCATGCTATGTAACCCTCAGTGCAATTCTCCCTTAGGAATCTGTCTAGTCCTGTATTACCCCCTACTCATGCTGTGTAACCCTCAATGCCATTCTCCCTCAGATGTCTGTCTAATGCTGCTCTGAAAGCCGACACAGTGCTTTTTTCTGCAACCCTACCGCAAAAGCTAGTCCACATGTTAACCACCCTCTGTACGAGGCAATGCTTTCTAACGTTTCCCCCTATCTTGCATCTCCCCTTAGTTTAACAACATGTCTCTAGTTCTGTTTATACAGATCAATCTCGATCTGGACATCCCTATCTAATGGACGGGTAGCAAGCCTCCCAAGTGAATACTCTCTGAACATTTTAATCCCAGTTTTATGGACTGCCTATTATCCAAACTAATTTCATGTCTCCCAAGCAGTCCAGATAATTGAGACTGCACTGTACTTACCAGCTCAGAATACCTATGTATACTCCATTCTATGCATACTACAATTTGTATATCCAGTAAACACATTTTGGGAGACAGAACTCAAGTCCTTGCGGGGTCCCATATTTCATCTAGGGCCCTGGACTGTTGTTCCTTTCACCTGTGTAAGGGCCCAGGCCTAGAAATGCAGTCATATGTTCCCTAACAGGACCCATTCCAGGGGCATGGGGTCATACTGCCGCGGACTAAAACAGTGCAGCTACAAACGCTGCAAGCAAAACAGCACCGACCACAAACAGAGTCTGATAAAACATTGTCCCAAACATAAACAGCATGCCCATTGCAAACAATGGGACTGCATGTTTTTTGTTAAACTTAACTTACATAACTAACTCTGGGGGAGGGGGGTGGACTTCGGGGATATGGAGAAACTTGAGAGGGAGGTAAACTTTGTTTAAAAACAACAAAAACAGCCGCCAGAAGAAGTAATACCACAAGACCGGGGACGACGACTGAACCACTATCCCTGGTCTCCAATGCTGCCGCATGCTGGAGTCTTAGCCACTCCACCACAGAAGGAGCTCGACCAGGACCCCAGCACATGGCAAATTAGCATTTCCTTACTGACGCACAGAGCAACAGGGGTAGCAGTAATTCCCTTCTGCTATCATACCCCTGTCACTCTAAATACACATACGCTCTATCATGCGCAGTTATTGCCGCACAGTTCTTGTTTCAGGATACTGACCCAGTACCCATTCCAGGTGCTGGCTCCATGGAAGACTAAAGCACTCTATCCTCTCAATCAGATAGGAACAAACATAGAAATACACAACAATGCCAGTAGAAGAAGACCTTACGGGCTATCGAGTCTGATCAATGTGGATATCGTGCAGCTTCATGGAGCTTTAGGATAAGGCACCCCTTTAAGATATATTTTTGAGAGTCAAACAACACAGAAACAGATTAGACAAAGATTACAGAGAGGTGAAGAACATGGAGGTTAAGTGACTTGCTCAGGGTCACAAGCAGGTGGCGGTTGTGAGATTCAAACCGTGGTCGCCATGTTCATAGCTACACGTTCTATTATACCAAACTACCTCCCATTAGCAAAATGCTATTTAAATCGGAGCTAATGGGGCAGTGATGTGTACTAGTTAGAGCATTGGCTTGGGAAACGGAAGATCACAGGTTCAAACCCCACTAAAGCCGACTACTTACTGTGTGGCCCTCACAAAGTCACTTAAACAGATGATGCCCTATTTTTTTTTTTTTGACCCTGGGATAAATGAATGGCATCAGGGTGCTGCCTGCCTCAGGCTCTAAAAAGGCAGACAATATTCCCACAGTATTTAAGACGAGTTCAACCCTTTTATGTTTTAGAAGCCTGCAGTACTCTGGAGCTTCAGTAGAAACAGAGAAACTTACAGACAGAAAAACCAGCCACTGCATCTGCTCTGTTTCTACCTTTTGAGAAGGTCAGGAGAGAGCTGGGACAGAGTAAAGGGCTTAACGGTTACTTGGGGGGTGGAGTGGGGGGGGATTAGCAGTAAGAAACAGAGTGAGGCAGGGAGAGGAGGGCCAAAACTTGTTCTAGACAATAGGTCATGGTGTACAGTAGCTCTGATCCCACCTTTAGAGAGGGCCATGAGATAGCTGGGACAGAATAAAGGGATTAACGGTTAATCAGCAGGATAGCAGTAAGACAGGGAGCGATGGGGAGAGGAAGGGGGAAAAACCCTGTCTGGGTAATAAGTCATGGGGTAGAGTAGGGTTAAAATGGGCAGACTGGACGGACCACTGGTCTTTTTCTGACAACATTTTCTATGTGGGTGCTAAAGCAGAACACTGAAGACCAGGGTTCGTATGTATCCCAGAACTTTTACACTAGAGGTAGTTTGGGAGAGGGGTTGGGAGAGTCACAGAGCTGATGTGGTGGCTCCCTGGGAAGGAAGCTGCATGCTGCCTGACATGTGTGTGCCTCCGCTGCCGGACAAATCAAACAGCAGTGGTGGCAGCTGCTTGGCCATGGACTAGACTTGAAGAAGGGTGCTACCGTGGCCAATTGCTGGAGGATCGGGGAAGGTAGGGGGTTAAAAAGAATATTAAAAAAACAGATATACTAATAGAATAATGAGCTTGAATATTTTCTGCTACCGTGTCACAGATACATCAAGCGTGAAATCAGAGTAATACAACAAGAATTATGTAAATGTCGCTGTTATCTGGTCTAATCTATCATTTCTGGTCTCTTTTAAAACCAGATATACTATCACTGCCTCTAACCTCAATAAATCAATTCCACCCTGCTTCAATATTAGTCACTACTGCTTTTATGGTTTTACAAATGTAAGTTTTATCTTGTCTTTCCACATGATACACGGTTCTGTTATTGCAAGCTTTGTTTCTGTCTCCTTACCTGCCACATTACTCTGTAAATGTCAGTGGTAAGTGCACCTTGTTTTCAGGCCACAGTCTTTCTTTATCCATTTCTGGGATGTGACTGAATCAAGGAAATGGGTCCTAGACCACTTTTCCTAGTCAATGACACAGAAATACAATAAAGAGAGCCCAAATAAGATGCAGTATCTCATTTTCAGCAGGGTCCCACTTCCCAATTCCACAAAGCAAAGGACTGAAGTACTGCAAGTTTTTAGAAGAGCTCCAGTCACAAGCTACAAAAACAGTCACTGCTGGAGTGAGAACTTGGGGAACACACACATGGCCCCAATGAAGATGGACACCGGAAATAGACAGCTGAACCACCCTGACAGAATCTGGCATAGTGTTAAATTCCCACATTGTAATTAGCAATTAAACAAAATTAATTTGCAGCAGTCTTACAGATGAGTTTTTAGTTATTTTCTGCTCTTCCCCAAAGTTTTAGCCTGAGTTTCACAATGGTGCCATGGAAAGGAAAACAGAGTGATGTTGGCAAAAGGACACTGGGCAGACCTCACTGTAACACGAGTAGCAGCACCAATAAGGCTGACATACCTTCAGTTAAGGGACATGCTATCCACTGTCAAGCCAGACAATAATAAACTAAAGAAAAAAATTTCTTAACGCTGATGCAACTGAAATGACAAGCCAGGTGGAGGTTGCTGAGTCCTTCATTTAGAGGAAATGTCAAACCTGCACTCTACACAGACCAGACCACAGAGGATCGTCAATGGGTCAGGACCTTGTCTGGGACCCACCCCCACCCTTCCCGCTGCCGCTGACCCCTGCTCAGCAGGCTCAGGGTCGACTGCACATTCCCCACCCCAGACTACAGAGGATCGGCGACAGGTTGGGACCTGCTCCCCCACCCGGTGCTGCTGTTGGCTCCTGCTCAGCAGGCTCAGGGTCAACTGCACATTCCCACCCCAGACCACAGTGGATCATCGACAGGTTGGGACCTTGCATGGGACCTGCCCCCAAGCTTCCACCGTTGGCCCCTGCTCAGTAGGCTCAGGCAGTTATCCTAATATGGGCTGACTGTTTCCAAGAGCAAGCTGGGCACCAGTGGCATTGCTAAGTTGGTGGAAACCTGAGGTATACCTGGCCTTGCTCTGGACTCGATCCGTTCTGGGGACTGGACTTCATATTTGCAGTAGATAAGTACCTAATGTGCACAGTGTTTGGGAAATGTGCTTTTCTTAGCCTTTTACACCACAAAATATCTCTGTGAGTGCAGTCGGTGCGTATCCTGTTGGGATTTGTGTGCCCTGAAATCGTGGCTAGTCTGTGCTTCTTGGGCGAATGGGGACAGGCTAGAAAGTTAAATATCTGAACAGTATAAACAGTATACTGGTAATGAGAGCCAGGGTGAAATGATATACTGCTGAGTGTAGTAAATGAAATGTTTGAGTGCCTACTGTAGTTCAGTGTAATGTCATTTTTAGCCAGGCATAGTCCAGTGAAATGTTATAGTAGCTTGGTATAGCTATGTGTAATGTTATACCAACTGAGCGTAGTTCAGTGAAATGAGGGTAAACTGTGATTTCTGATTGGGTTGGACATGCACATTTTATCCTGCTATATGTAATAGCCAACCAAGCGTAGCGTGGCATATCTGATTGAGCAGCTGACAGTGTCTCAAGAGTGATTAATTGTAGTCAGCCTGTTAGGGGCTTCCCATTGTGTTTGGTTTGTTTGTGGAGTGCCCCACTGGTTCCCATCGTGGCTGAGGAGACCCCGGGGATTCTTTGTGCCCTGAGGGCAAATCACAACAAGCTCACTAATTTATGCAAGTCTCTCTCTCTCCCCTCATTCCCTTTCTGTAGGGCTGACCGCACATTCCCCATCCCAGATCACAGAGGATCATTGACGGGTCAGGACCTTGCTTGGAACCCACTCCCCCCCCCCCCAGCTGCTGGCCCCTGCTCAGCAGGTTCAGGTAGTTATCCTAATCTGGGCTGATTGTTTTCCGAGCCCAAGCTGGGCGCGGCACAGTGCGAGCAAGGAATAACCCACCCCACCCCTCCTCGCACCCAGGGTGGTTCCGCTTAATTCTCTCTCCCTGTAATCTACCCCTACCCATCAACGAGCTTCACCTGACTCAGTCTCCTTCCACTCAATCTGCACATCAGGATCTCTCCACCTCCCAGCTCTGCCTGATCGGTATTACAGCTCCCAGTTTAGCTGCTCTCAACTCCGCCTCACCTGCTTCATGCCACACATAATCACAGCCACCTTTAAGATAAGGCTCCCTACACCTCCTCCTACTTCCTTCATTTATTCAGCTCTGTCCTCCGCTGGGCTGTACTCCCTCAGTCTGACCCACACCTTTAATTCCCTTTCTCGCATCCTAATGCCTGCACATCTGTAACCCCTACCATGACTGGTACCACATCTTTGACTCTCTATCTCCTCCCACTACTCCTCTCTCTTCTTCAACCTCCCCCTCTTTCCTACCCATACCCTCACTCCTCTCTCCCTCAATTGCCCCCTTTTGTCTCCCTACTACCACTCCTGCTATCGCCCCCCAGTACTCTGTCCATACACAGCTACCCTGCCTTCAGCCTACCCTTACCCTCACCCTTGTTACCCCCTCTCCCCTCCACCCTTTTCTTTGTCCTCCCCCACTTCTTCCCTTTCCCCTACTGCCTTCCTCATCCACTCCTCCCTGCTCCCCTTTCGCCTCCTAAACCTTGAGGATCTACAGTGCTGCTTTAACCTCTCCAACCCACCCTCCTCTCACAAACCCAGGAGGACTAAATACCCTCCTCACCTGTCCCTCTTTCTTCTCACACAACTAATCCAGGAACCCACCTGCCTAAACCATCGATCCCAAAACTACTCCCTGCTTGACTGGGTATTATCCTCCCATCCCCACCGAATCACTGCCCTTAGTGACCACTGCATCACCTACTGCATACGTAAAATTCACTCCCCCCACGCCCCACCTAAATAAATTTGTCCCCCCCCATACTCTTGCCAAAGCCACCCTGCTATAAGATCTCACAAATGCTGATTGGGAACATGTTTTCTCTGCTCTAGATGTTGACTATGCTCTGTCCCTCTTCTGCAACATACTTAACCAAATCTGGAACCTCCATGCACCCTTGAAGAAAGCCAGGGTCAAACGACACCATCACCCTAGATAACAGCTGATTTCCTTGCCAAATGCCATACCAGGCACAAAGCCTGTAAACTTTACAAAGCATCCCTAGCTCCAACGGACCTACAAAGAGCTAAGAAACAGCTGCACCAGGGCCATCCACCAATCCAAGGCAAAATATTTAAAATCCCAGCTTCAACAAGGTCACAGCTCCCGCCTTGTTCTGGAAAGTGCTACACTCTCTCCTTGATCCCCCCGCCCAGCAAACCTGCCCAGTCCTTAAAATCAACAGCTCCCCTGTCTCTGACCCTGCCTCCCTGGCACAGGTTTTCAATAATTTCTTTGACTCTGTGCTCTTCCCAACCACCACTATCCTGTTCCACTTGCTCCCTACTGCCCAGCATGACCCCTCCTGCCGATTTCCACTTCCCTATCCCCCGTAGTCATACTGCCCCTATCTCTCAACCCAGCCAAATCAGTCTCCGACGGTCTCCACTCCTAAGCGTCTCCGCATCTCTGCCCCCACCATAGCCGCTTCCCTGACCCATATTCTAAACCTCTATTTTTCTACCTCCACAGTTTCCAAAGCTTGGAAATCAACCAAGGTGATACTGTTACACAAGGGTGGTGACCCCTGGTCTCCTGGAAACTACCAGCCTATATCTCTCCTCCCCTCCTTTGCCAAAGTTCAGAAGTCCCTCATTCACTCCAAACTCTCCGAGTTCCTTGTCACCAATAACTCACTCTCCCCCATGCAGTCTGGTTTTAGGAAGCAGCACTCTACCATCTCCTCTCTATTGCAGGTCACAGACTCCATTTTCTCTGCTACGGATCAAATATATTACAGTTGCCATTTTTATAGACCTGACAAAAGCTACTGATTTTGCCTCCCACCCCCTCCAACTTCAAAAACTTAAATCTACTGGCCTCGCTAATCCTGCAGTATACTGATTCGCTCATACCTACATGACAGGCAGCAGTCTGTCCAAATTGGTGATGCCCTCTCCATCGCTCTCCCCATAATCACTGGGGCCCCTCAGGGCTCTATCCTTGGCCCTATCCTCTTCTCAGTTTTTATAAACAACCTTCCCTCCATCTGTCATTCTTCAATTCTAAATATGTATGCAGATGACATCGTCCTCTGTACCTCCGGCCCTTGTGCCATCAGCGTTCTCTCCCCTCTCCAGGAAGACTTCAACAGAGTCCAGTCCTGGTTTTAGTTAAACCTACTGAAACTTAACACTAAAAAAACTGCAACAATGTTACTTGGCTCCAGACAGAAACTGGCCTCCTTCCAGTCTCCCCCAGTCTTTACTACCCTGGATGGCGCCCCCTCAGGATTCTGCCTGCTTTTAAATACCTGGGTGTCTGGTTGGATAGTTACCTAGACTTCTCCACCCACATAGACGGCATCTGTACTAAGCTCTGGCCCAAACTTCCTGTCCTCTACCACCACAAAGATAGCCTCCCTCTCCCCACCCGACACAAACTTGTTCTCAAAACAATACTACCAGTCCTTGACTATGCTGATCTGATACATGGCACAGTCTCAGTCCATCCCTCTCCAAACTGGACACTCTTCTCAACTCCTTCTGCCGCTTTGCAACTGTTTCCCCTTCCCTTACCTACCACCGCCTCCTTTATGCTCCTCTCTCCCTTGCTCCTCCTCTATCATACAGAAGAACTGTTCACTGCGCCTCCCTCATTGCCAAGTTCTGGTCTGGCACTCTTGCCCCCTACCTCTTCTCCCGCCTTTTGCAAGCTACCTCCACTTCATAGTCTCTTTGCCATGGAGATCCTCGTACCTTCTCTAGCCCTCATCCCCACTCTACCGCTGGCCAGTCTGCTTTCTCTTATCATTTCTCCCTTCTTTGGAACAAGCTACCCTCTGACCTGCATCTATCCTCCTCCTTCTCCTCCCTCAAAAGACTCCTCAGAATCCTCCCCTTCCCACTGTGTCCCCAGTGCTCCACCCACCACCACATCCCAAGTGGCCACCTCTCCTTAGGCGCCTGAGTCTCCCCCTGCACCTATCACCATGGTGGCGAATATTATCCCCTGCTCCTATCACCACTGCCTTGTACCTTACTAGCTGTAATAGTCATTCCGTTTTGTGTCCAAATGCTGATATGTGTTCGATACATTTATGTAGGTATGCTAGTTTTATGCCCAGCATTCAGTTGTCTCAGCAATGTTAATGTACTATATCTTATATTATTTGTGTAATGAATTGCCTAATTTGATATTCTGGTCTTGCAACCACGATCAACCTCTCTGTTGTTACTTTGTTCACTTCCTTTGTTTACCCTGTCCCCGGGTGTCACCTGGAAACTAGCTTCGGCTCAGAGTGCCGTTCCCGGTTACCAGTTTTAAATAAATAAATAAATAATAAATCAGTTCCCTGCTTCAGAAAAATGATGATTTGGAGAACGGGGAAGAGGGAACAGCATGAGGATAATCCATATCCCTGGAGAATGCTGAAGGACCAAAGGAATCCACATGCCAACTGGGTTTTTGTTACTTACAGTTCACTGTTATCTACTGCTTGTGACATCACAGTCTGTTGCTATGGGAACAGCAATGATGTCACAAAGCGGGCATTATGACTACAGCTCCAGAATAACCCTCAGCCGGAGACAAACTGTGATGGACTAATTTCCTGTTTTCATGTTAATACCCCCTTCCCTCCACAATAAAGAATGTAACAGCTTTAAATTGAAATATTTTAAAATGCAGTGCAGCGGAGTTCTGCAGATGCCAGCTGCAATTTCTTTGTGAGTTGCCAAACCCCTCTTTAAGTGTCTGTGGTAGGAGTTCAATCTCAGCAGAATCTCCGGAATATGGAGATGAGTGGCACAGCACTGAAATCCGACATTGCTGGCTGGGCCCCAAGGCACCTCCTGTTTGAACTAGTTAGTTCCTAGTTCTGTATCGGCAGATATTGCTAGCTGATCTGGTTCCAAAGGAAAGCACAATCACGTGCGATACATATTTTGTTGGAATCTTTTTTTTTAATGTTTGGAATATATACAGCACTTTTCCTCTGTGGTTCAATCTGGTAGCATGGGATTATACAGAACTGTTCCTCTATGGCTCAATCTGGTAGTATGGGATTACGGTATAATGGAGTACGGGGGGGGGGGGCAATACTACTACAGTAAACGGACCTGAAGTAAGTCAAACTATCAGCCAGAACAGTTCACTATCATATCATTTGCAACCAGGTAGAGGACATATTCCAGGAATGAGGCAGTGAGGTAAAACACCTGTGTTACAGTGCATACACTGAGCAGAATCTATCATTGTGTTGAATGTACTCGGTATTGTTTATTCCCCCCCCATCTTTACCCCTCCCCTTTTTTCACTGTCATCCACCCCCTGGACAATGAAGCATGACAGGGTGTGCCTTACCGTGGGACAACGGCACACCTTGAGAAGTGAGACACGAGGCAGAAGTGCCACACCAATGTGGCTCCTTGGTTAGCCGGCAGGGGGGTGCAAGAATACCACCTAGCCTATGCCTGACCTTCTCAGGAGCCATGCGCTTTACCACTGTGCCATGCCCAGGGCTCTGCTAGCAGCTAACATGTGAATCCTAGTCCCGCAGGTAGTGGATGTAACACTGTGCTGCTATGTATTTGGTACCTGGAGTAGGATTATCTGAGAAAGGCACTGGGCAAATGCAGAATGACCAACTGCATAGGATGGCCCCGCCACTCAAGCCACCATGCAGGACAACTTGCTCACTGTGCTGGTACCAGGCTGGCTTGTCACAGAAAGGATGCGTTCAGTCTACATGGAGGGGTGGCAGCAGAACTGCATTGCTCTCTGGCAACCCTGTGCGATATGGCAATGAGCAGGATGTGATAGAGCCTTCAGGGAGGAGGGGGGACTGAGACTGTTGGCGTTCGCAGCTATGGTCCGAAGCAGCAACGTGGTCAGAACCATCACGCTGAAGGAGCAAAACGTCACGGTTCTGATGTGAAGCGCTGGGGCTTAGCGTTGTCCTTTTTTTTTGGTGCAATAAACTGTTGACTGGCTTTACTACAATGTCATGAGTATATACTTTACTTTAAGAGTGTTGCCACTGTGCGCTTTGTTCCGTGATATCTGTTTGGGTTCAGTACCCGTTCATGACCGTGAGCACATGTTTTTCCCGTAGGTGCAGTGAGAGCCCTACTGCTCGCAATGCCAACGACATGGATTTGGGAATCAGCTGGGTCATCAGGGGCTGACCAGTAAGGAGGGTCCCAGAGGATGCTTTCCTCCAGGGAGGGAGGACAGCCAGTTCTGCTGCTATACTGCCACCTGGTTGACCACAAGTGGCAGTGCAGCTGGAGCGGCTTAGGGGAAGGGGATGCAGGTTGGTGCAGCGCTATGTGTCCTTACTGCCTGCATCCCAAGGACTGGGATTGGAATGCAGCCCAGGTCACAGCAGGATGACATTCTGGAGTCCCACAGACCCCGCACCAGTGGCTTGGCCCTCATGCATCGGGGTGTGTGACTGCGGCAGGAGTTGGAAGAAGCACTACGCCCTGCATGGGGGGGAGCCATGGGAGAAATGGAGTAGCAGGTAAGCCCATAAGAAAGCAGGCATGACAGGGCTGGGGACGCCGGCATGATCAGAATGAGAAGGGGCACAAATAAAATAATTGAAAAAAAAAAAAACGAAGAAATATATCTTCTAGCGACGAATGTGATCATTCACTAGATAAGGGATCCAGTTTTAATTCCCAATTTCTATTAGGACTGACCAAAAGCAGAAAGCAGCCCCCATTGGCCATGTAATGCTTTCAGTGAGGCAGACTGGAACCTTCTGCTGTATGCCTAACCCTCTGGTGGCCTAGGGCATATATGTTACCAGACCTCCTCTCCTCCAGCCACACAACATACACACATACATACACACACACACACACACACACACACACACACACACACACACCTGTATATATGCGTGGAACTAAAGGATCCAATAGTCCATCTAGCCTGTCTTATGCCTACCTGACTTGGATGCCTACACATCACGGAAATGAGTGTGTCTAGCCCCAAAGAGACACACCACACATGGTGGAGCTGGTGTTCACCCCTACAAGATGTGTAACTTTCTCATGAGGTCATCCCCCCAGGAGGCCTCATTATGGAAAATGTACTTTCATAATGGGGTCTCTTAGACTAACTATGCTTTTTTCAGCCAGCCTGCCAGTGCAGCGGTTGAGCATTCTCTCGCAACGCCGAAGTTCCAGGTTCAGAAGCAAGCTTGGGGAGTCAAAGGGCCGGCCGGGGAGGATCGAGCATCCCTAGGACTGCTCTCCTCTTCCAGGGGAGGGTGGAGAAGCATCCGGTGCTTGACCGACCCCCAGTGGAGACTGGGGGTTTGACAGCCAGTGCTCAAGTGCTTCAGGAGACGTGCCAGTCATCCGGCGCTTCTCACGCCACCATGTCACATTGCATACCACACCTTCCTAGGGGACAGCATTTACAGAAAATCACCGGCTGAGCAGGAGGATGTCCACCCTCCACCAGACCCCTAGCAGGTAACTGAGGCATTCCTCCGGATCACAAACTAGTCTCCGTTCAGGGAGCACCCCTCCCTGACGGCCCCGCCCTGGGGGGGTAAGCCAGGGTGCACTCTGGAGGGTAGGTAAGTCCCGGGGTCTGGGAGGCAGGGTGAAGTAGCCGGCTGGTGGTCAAGAAAAAAAAAAAAATAATAATAACACTAACTTTGCTTTTTTCTCTTCACAGCTAATTCCTGAAGACCTATGGTCGAAACGTTAATTCTAACTCTGTTTTCAGCGTGCATATAATATCATTTTTTTGTTTTGTTTCCAGGTCACATGCTGATACAACACCTTCATTTTTTTTGGGGGGGGGGGTTTGTTCCCCCATTATGGAAGGGCAGTTTCAAGGGAGGTTTGCAAGTGGGTGACTTAGCTCAGCGGTCACTGTCGCACAATGGGCATGCACAGAAGGAGGATATCCGTGAGGTAACACGATAGACCCTATACAGATGGCTGAGTTGCTGAGTGCATGCAGAACAAGAGGATATGTACTCAAACTGGGGGGGGGGCATTAAAGGCATTATGTCACACAGTGGGTGGTTAATATGTGAAAGCTAGCACTGCTCAAGCTTTCAAAGCAAGACTAGGCAGATTCCTAAGAATAATAGCATTGAGGGTTTGTACAGTATTAGTTGGGGTAGCATTCTGACTGATAAACTTGAAGGTGCGTCCATACTAACAAAGTCCAGCTGCACCTTTTTTTCCCTTTACTTTTTCCTCTTAGCCAGTTTAAACATTGAGTACTTCATTCCATTCAATCTGAGATGTGGCAAGTCATGGTGACTCCTTATCAGCCAAGTCCTACACAACCTATCATATCAACCCGCTTACTGTATATGAGCTGGAGCCTTGTCGATCACTCTTTACTGCACAGACACCTCTTAAACTTCATTTTCTCGAAGATATATACTATATATGTATATACTGTATATATCTTCATTGCAAAAAACTGTGTTAATGCACTAATTAGGATTCAACTTAAAGCAACAAAAGTAGGGAAATGTGACATTATGGTTTCCAACCCAGCAGCAAAAGATCAAACCCACACAAGCAACCACAGACAGCCATCATCAGGTAAGACAAACAACATACAACAGTTTCCAGATAACACAAATGCAGTAGCACTGATGTGCTACCTTCGTGGATTTGTATCTGTGGCACGCACACCATAAGACGTACACACTCACTTTTCACTGCAGACAGAAATCCAGAATACTCAAATCACAACACTGCTTCTGTGTGCAGAAGCACAAGCCCCTGCAGCCATAGATTTAAATTCATGACACCCAAATTGCAAGACTTCTTTTGTTTGCAGAAGTGTAGGCCCTTACAGGGACAGTGCTTCTGTAGCTACAGGTTTTCATGCACACTGTAAGACATACACACACTGGACAGGCCTACACTTCTGCAGCCGCAGGCATAAGATATACACACTGACCTCTGGTTGCAAGAGCCATACAATCCATGATACCTAAATTGTAACAGTACTTCTGTCTGCAGAAGCGGTGGCCCATCATGGGCCTGCACCTCTTCAGCCATAGGTGTAACACATACACATTGACTTCTGGCTCCAGAAGGTCAAGCCCCTGTGGGGCCTGCAGTTACACAGATGGAAGTACTGTTGCATTGTGCGTATCATGGTTTCAGTAGTGGACCTAGAAACTATTCAAGGAGATAGCAGGTTTTCAGATGCCAAAATTGCAACAGTACTTCTGTCTGGAGAAGCACAGGCCCCTAAGCCACAGGTGTAAGACATACACACTGACTTCTTGCTGCAGAGGGGGCCTGCCGCTATGCAGCCAGAAGTACTGATGCAATGTGGGTATCATGTTTTCAACAGCAGATCTAGAAATTGTTAAAAGGGGTGGCAGGTTTTCAGTTACACAGCTGCATACAGGAATCCATACAGTGTTTACGGGAAGACTGAATGGGCCTAGCCTTCCTTATCTGCCAACAATTTCTAAGTTTCTATGCATCTGCTGACAATTTCTATGTTTCTATGCATCTGCCAATAATATCTATGTTTCTATGGTCAATCATGCTATCTAGCGAGGTACCTCGTACAGCAGTGCATGAGCACCCCGTCTGCAGAGAAGCAGGCCCATGGAGCCTTCTGTCTGCAGAACATGCTGTACAACATACATTGGTTGCATACTCACATGCCCCTACGGGGCCTGTGCTTATGCAGCCACAGATACATATCCATGAAGGTAGCACATCAGTGGTATGTTGTCTTACCTGATGATGGCTGTCTGTGGTTGCTTGTGTGGGCTTGTCCTTTTGCTGCTTGGGGGTGTGGGAGGCTGGGTTGAAAACCCTAACACCACGTTTCCCTACTTTTATTGTTTTAAGAGGAAGCCTAACTGGTACATTAATGCAGTTTTTTGCAATGGATTTTCTTCCTTTTTGAGATAGTGGAATGGTATCCTCGTTCATGCAGGTCCCGAACCATAAACAGATTCACCTGGTGCAGAAGCTCTGGGCCCTGCGCTTCTGTGCGGCTACAGATGAGATATGCAGGGCCCTTCGCTAAATGTACAGTCCATCAGGAAGCAGAGGGCCCTGCGCTTCTGTGTGGCTACAGATGTAGATGCATAGGGCCCTCCAGACCCTGTGCCAAGTGAGGAGTCAGTCTGGCTGCAGAAGTACAAGTCCCTCCAGGCCCTGCACTTCCATGCAGCAACAGATGCAAATGTGCAAAGCCCTTTAGGTCCCGCGCCAAATGTGGAGTTCATCAGGCTGCAGAAGCACAAGAAAATGTCAACGTTCACTCATAACCTGTTAATTTTACCATATTTTTACACCAAATGTTTGACATATCCTTCTTATGACCCTGTTTCATGAACCTGGTAGGTAAAACCTTTAAAATCCTAACCGTAATTTAACTTTGTGCCACAAGTGCAAAAATACATTTCAGACAGGATTTGAAAAATGACAGCTGTCACGTTCATGAGGCGGTGTGAAAAAATGACTGTTGAAAATTTGGGGTCAAAATATTGAAAAATAAACAAGATTATAAGCAAGTGTTCAAACATTTTAACATACGCTCATAACTTTGTTGTTTTTTAATATTTGTACCCCTAATTTTCAACACAGCCTTCTTATTACTCTACCTCATGAACAAGGTGGTGAAATTTTTCAAATATCATCTGAAAAGTGATTTTGTGCAGCGACCGCAAAATCACCTATTGGGATGGATTTGAATAATTTCACCACACTTGTTCATGAGATGTGGTCCCAAAAAGGCCATGTCAAAACTTTTGTGTAATGATCTTAAAAAATGACAAAGTTATGAATAAAAGTTCAAACCCCACTGAAATACATTATACTGGATTTATCTTATTTTCTTATATCACAGTCGTCGGTTCCTGCAGCAAGATGTGCCTTCGATTGGAAAGTGATCTACATCATGGGACATGTTCAGGTGAGTGAGAGTGCATGGGGGTGTGCGGTGGTAGGTGCTGAGTGGGGGCTCAGGGTGGGGTGGATGAAGGTCTGTGGGTGTCAGATCATCAATGGACCATTTTCTTCAGGTAAACAAAAACCAAAAGTTCTATGAGAGAGAGTTTTCTTTATTTTAGGGGGACCCAAGCCGACACTGGGAATTGGGCACCTCGGTGCTGGGATGATCTTCAGCAGCACCAGGGGTAGGCATCCTGGTGCTACCAAGTATATTATTTTAAGGGGTGGGAGAACAGGAGGGAGGGGTGGCAAGTGAAGCAGTACCTCAGTGGGGTGGGCACCCCAGTCCACTTATTATACTGTATAAAATAAACACTGGGAAGGGGGACAGGTGATCTGAAGAGGGGGGGAGAGAAAGAAATGGTACCAAGGCACTCTGGTCCACTTAAGAAACATTACGTAGACAGACAGATAGATAAATAGATAAAGAATGGTCAAGGGATTGGTGGCTTACTGCTCCAACTGAAGCCAGCAGCATGCCTCCAGCTGCAGCTTCAATACTGAAGAAAGTCCTTCTGTGCAAAGTCCTCGCTAAGCCCGCCACCTCACTGCTCCAACTGAAGTCAGCAGCACAACTCCAGGTGCAGTTTAACAATTCAAGAAAATCCCCCTCATACAGTCATTTTCTCACAGTTCTTTCATGAGTCCTCATGAAGGAACACTTGTTCTTTCATATGACCTCACAAAACAACTTGATTGGCCGGCCCCGTGGCACTGAGGGTTGAGGTGTTGGATGCCTTACCTCATGCCACATCGGCGGCCTTGGTTTGGGAACGACCTCGGGTTGTCGGAGAGCCAGCACGGGGGGAGAATTGAGCAGCCAAAGGGCAGCTCTCCTCTTCTGGGGTGGTTGTCGTTCCTCCTCCCCCCGTAGTTCCGCTCCCACCTGGTGGAGGCCCAGTGAGTAGCATAGGCGGGAGGGTGCCCCATGGCATGCGCATGCCTCTACATGCACACACAAGTCCGGGGAGAAAAATGATGATAAAAATGTATATGGGGGGAAAACAATGATGTCCCACCCTCTTCTTTCGTGAGCCAAGATTCCTCTTTCATGAGCTGACAGTCTTCTTTCATGACACGAAAGAAGAAGTTCGGCTCATGAAAGAAGAGTCAAGAGCCCTCGCTAAGCTTTCCACCTAGGATTTTAGGGATATACCAAAACCATATTTCGGGGTCTTTTTTCCAAAAACAGACACCAGAATCTAGCAAAACGGGTCCCATTTAGGTAGATTCATGTGTTTGTTTTTTCTCCAGGGCATCATTTGGAAACATAGAAGTTGATGGCAGATAAGGCCCATCCAGTCTGCCCATTTTTTCTACCTTATGAATGTGCCATAGGCCTTTACTCTGTCAATGGCCTATCTATTCATACTCATCTGTATTGCTCCCTTATGCCTATCCCATGCCTGTTTGAAGCTCTGCACTGTATTCATATCCACCACTTCCTGAGGTAGGTCGTTCCATGCATCCGCCAACCTTTCAGTGAAAAAGAACTTCCTCACATTACCCCTTAATCGGCCTCCCTCTAATCTCATGCTGTGTCCTCTTGTCCTGCTACTTTTCTTATATTGAAACATGTTAGATTCTTTCACCTTGTTAATGCTCTTAAGATGGCTGAATGTTTCGATCATGTCACCTCTCTCCCTTCTTTGCTCTACAGTATACATATTGAGCTCCGTTAATCTGTCCTCATATGTTTTCTGATGCAGTCCCTGCACCATTTTGGATGCCCTTCTCTGGACTGCCTCCATTTTGTTAATGTTCTTGTGCAGGTGCGGCCTCCAGTACTGCACGCAGTACTCCAGATGGGGCCTAACTAGTGTCTTGTAAAGAGGGATTATTACCTCCCTCTTACGACTTGTGATACTCCTGCTAATACATCCCAACATCCCTCTAGCCTTACCTACTGCTTTTGTGGTCTGCTTGGATGATTTCAGGTCATCTGTGATGATGATGCCCAAGTCTCTTTCTTCCCTTGTTATTGCCAGCAACTCCCCTCCCAACCTATATTCAGGCTCCAAACCCAACCAACTCTGGATCTTTTCCACCGATTACATTACTTGGCGAACCATTAGAATATGTAACAAACTTCAAATACTTGGGAGTCTGGATTAACAATCGACTATCCTTTACCTACCATATCGAGAAACTGACAAAAAAAACTAAGACAAAGATTTGGACTATTTTTTAGGATCAAACACCTTCTTACTAAAGAAGCCAAGATGAGGTTGGTCCAAACTACCTTCCTTTCACTGCTAGATTACGTGGACTTCCTCTATAGCCAGTGTCCTGCCGCAATGCTAACCAAGCTTGATACACTCTATCACAGAGCACTAAGGTTCATCACTGGCCTCCCCTTCTCAACACACCACTGTTCCCTATATGCGGCTGTGGGGTGTACTTCCCTAACCGATAGATGTCAAAGAAACACTACACTGCACTTTGGACTTATAGAGCTATTACCAAAAAACTGCCCCAGTACATTTTTGAGTGCCTTCCGCCAAGTTTGGTAGGTACCAATGCACTAAAAAGTACCGCCTATATCTTGCTGAAAGTACCAAAAGTAAAAATACGCGTTGGTAGGGCCACCATAAGTTATGTGCTGCCCGTTTTGTGGAACAAGTTACAAAAAACATTGAAACTCATCATTCCTACCAACCTGTCAATCTTCAAGACTCTATATGCGCATTCATTTAAGGAATCCTGTGAATGCTTTCCTCACCCCTAATCTTCCCGTTTTGCTATTGGTAGTGCACTTCTATATCCTTTCTGGCTTCTTTGCTTCCACCCCTGCCCATTTGTTCTCATCCATCTTCTCTCCCTTACCTCCTAAATACCTTATTTTTGGTCATTGTGCTGATACCTAAATACTTCTGATTCCCACGACCATGCTTGATTGCCCTACCTACCACTAATTAGGCAGGAACAGCACTCTACTTATACCCCGTTTCAGCACCTTGGCCTCTCCCCCCCTTAATGCTCCCCACCCTTACTGCCCTTATACCTTTTTTCGCCCTCCCCCTCCCACCTTCCTTTTTGCCCTCAAGGTACTTTCCCCCTCTTCACCTGCTGTGTTCCCCTAGTCCTACTAATTATTTTTTGATTGCTGGAGATATGTTGTGGACATCTGCTGTAATATGCCTGTAATTGTACTTATGTTTCTTGTGCTGACTCTTGTGTATATAGTGTCATTATTTACCAAATGCATTGTACTCGCTAATACTACCGCTTTCTAGTTGACACTCTTTCTGAATACTGTAACTATTGTGAACTTTGATGCCACAATTGTATTGTACACTGGTCTCGAAGCTATCCAGGTCCATCTTGAAAATGAGTTTTGCTCTATGATGACCGCCTGGTTAAATAAAGATTTGACTGACTGATTGAACCTATAGGTAGGTGGCTTCAGGGTTTCTCTTCCTTATGTGCATGATCTTGCACTTCTTTGCGTTAAAGGAAAACTGTGCAAAACAGTGCTGGCAATTATCACGGCTGCAAAAACACCCGATTAACATAGCCTATATAGTTTATCATGACTGCAGCTAACCTTTGACGAGTTAGTTCTTGTTTGTATGTTGGCCCTGGATGCACCATTTCAAAAGTGCTGCTGCGCCGGAAGACAGAGTGTGACTCTAGTACCTCCTGGATCATCCTGTCCTGTGCAGGAATGCTCATTCCTGACGAGCGAGGCACATTTACACGGAGTTAAAAATAAATAGTGTCCAATGTAGAGGTCTTTGAACTGTACCTCTAGAAGCAATTCCTGTTAAAAATGTAGCAGTGTAAGGTACTTAAATTTGTTATTAAAGTTCCAGCTCTGAGTTCGGGCATGCGCAGTAGCACCTAGCACTACTGTACATGCCCAAACTCAAAGCTTAGGCACTACTGCGCATGCCCGGACTTGGAGCAGGAACTTTAATAACGAATTTTGGTACCTTACAATGCTCTGTTCTTTTTTTTTTTTTTTACATTTCTTTTTTCTTCACCCCTACAGACATGGGCATCCTTCCGAGGTGCCCACTCGGCAACTGCCTCTCACTCCCGGCCTGAACTCCTCACTAATCGGTACTTCTCTCCGCACCCAACCCCCAGGCAGGTCAGTCCCCCGGCCACAGTTACCCCCAAAGGAAGGCTCGCCCACTCATGATGACCTTATAGACTCAAAAGCCTACCTGAGCATCGGGTTGGCGCCTGAGGAGGACTCTGGTGCGAAGGAGCCAGCATTGGGATGTGGGCCTAGCCACTGCTGCCCTCTTCATCTTTGCAGGACGAGGTTTTCCTTTTCCCCACTTATGTCCCTGAGAGCTTCCCCACCCTCCGAGCACGACATGCAATGACGTCATGGCGCATGGCAACCCTGCCGACGTCCGCCGCACTCACCCACTGTTCTCTGTCAGCTGTGCTGTAGTACCCCCAATCTCCATCGGAGTCCACTAGAACACTAAACTGCCTTGAACCCTCCCCCCGGGTGAGGAGAGCTATCCTTCAGATGCTCCATCCACACCCTACCCTGCCGACCCCCGGCACCTGAGTCTGCTCCCGAGCCCGGGTCGCCAGTGTGGCATTAGGTGTGGCATCCAGCGTGTCGACCCTCAGCACCACCGGGCCGGCTATTATATAGGTTATGTTAACTGGGCACTTTTGCAGCTCTGGTAATTGCCAGCACTGTTTTGCACAGTTTTCCTTTAAACCCCAGTTGCCACTCTTCTGACCATTTTGCCAGTTTTTCCAGATCTCTTCTCATTCTGCCCACCCCATCTGGATCATCTACTCTGTTGCAGATCTTGGTGTCATCTGCAAACAGACAAACCTTACCCTCCAGTCCATCTGCAATGTCCCTGATGAAGATATTGAAGAGGACAGGCCCCAGGACTGATCCCTGAAGTACCCCACTTGTGACTTGCATCTCTTTTGACTGCATACCGTTTACCACCACTCTCTGGTTTCTGCCCACCAACCAGTTTGCCACCCAGTTGACCAACTTCTGACCAACCCCGAGCCTACCCAGCTTATTAATCAATCTTCTATGTGGAACAGTATCGAAAGCTTTGCTGATGTCAAGGTAGGTGACATCAACTGCACCCCCTTGGTCCACCACTCTGGTTACCCAGTCAAAGAAATATGAGATTAGTTTGACAGGACCTTCCTGTTGTAAACCCATGCTGTCTTGGATCCTGTGCTCCTATGGATTCCAGGTGTTGCACTATCCTTTCCTTAAGGAGTGCCTCCATAATCGTGTCCACTACTGAGGTAAGACTGATCGGTCTGTAGTTCCCTGCCTCCTCCCTGCTGCCACTCTTGTGGAGCGGGATCACATGAGCCCTTCTCCAGTCTTCTGGGACCTCTCCTGTGCTCAGAGACTCACTAAACAGTTCTGAGAATGGCTCTGCTAGTTTCACCCTTAGCTTCTTTAGTACCCTGGAATGTATGCCATCAGGTCCTATTGCCTTGTCCACCCTGAGCTTAGCGTGCTCTTGTAGGACCCTTTCTTTTGTGAAGGGACTTGTGCACACCTCCCCCCCCGTGTCCATGGTGCTAAGCTGTGGGCTCTGCCCTACCTTCTCCTCAGTAAATACTGAGCAGAAGTATCTATTTAGGATAGATGCTTTTCCATGGTCGTCCTCCACACACTCCCCCTTATCCCCTTTGATCTTAGCAATACCCACTCTGGACTTTCTCCTTTCACTAATGTATCTATAGAAAGTCTTGTCCCCTTCTTTTACTGGTCATGCTACTGTTTCCTCAGTTTGGGCCTTTGCCTGCCTTACTGCCTTCCCAGTGTATGCCTCCCTATCTTTGTCCCACTGCATTCCCTTATATTTCCTGAAGGCCAATCTTTTGGCTCTGATCTTTTCTGCTACTGTCTTTGAGAACCAACTGGTATGGTTTTTCAATTAAAATAAATAAATAAATGCATAAAAAACAAGATGGCTGCCATATGAAAGAAGAATTTTTTCTCACAAATAATAATTTTGACTCATGAAAGAAGATTCTTCTTTCGTGAGCCAGAAATTCTTCTTCCGTGTCAGACATATACATGAAATACCCTAGTGAGCATGCTCAGAACCAAAACTTAAAATCCTTATAACTTGGGAACAGATTAATATTTTTTCACCAAACCAAACCAAAGGCGTCTTTCTAGAGTAAGCCCCTTCCACCCTAAAAATTTCAGAACAAAATTCTAAACCATTCAGGCTGTAGGTGAGAACAAATAAACCAGAAAAAAAAATTGTCCACATTTTGCACTATCCGGATCTCTGAATCCAGAAATCTGACCATCACATAACTTACTGAATCAAGAGACCTTGCCTCCCAGACCACACATGCAACATTTCATGCAATTCCATTGAACAAGGGCATAGCTACTAAGGTGCACAGTTAGGGACTTAACATTAGACACCAAACTCAACCCTAACTATAGGGGTGCTACTGAGCCCCTATAATATACATAGATATATATATACAACATATGCTGCTTGCCACCCCAGACCCTGGTTTAAAAACGAACCTGGAGGGTTGGAGAGCTGGCAGGAGAAAGAAGAAAACATTACTTACCATGGTAATCTTGTTTCTTCCAAGGGAATCTTACTGTATGCTGACAAATGCAGTATGGTCTCACCATAGGACTGCCCCAGAGCTGAAATGGTTAATAGAACCTATGCAAATGATGGAATGCTAGGCTTGAGCTCAGTTTTAAGACCACTGCCCCTGGCTGCACTTCCTGCAACCGTCACATTCTTACGAAGCATGCAGAAGCTAACAAACTAACTAACTAATCTAATCTTAACAAAACAACAAATCAATCCCCCTTTAGAGGGCAAACTCCTCTTAAATAACAGAGGCCATCTCCTAAGACTCAAGTCAACAGATGCACAAGAAAGTAGTAGGTACCCACAGGTTTCCAACAATATTTGTGCAGACAGTATGCAGTGCCCCGTAGTAGGTCCTAGCAGGGGAGGAAGAGTGGGAGCTCAGAGTACAGTAAGATTCCCTTGGAAGAAACAAGATTACTATGGTAAGTAATGCTTTCTTCAAACCCCAGGAAATCTTACCGTATTCTGACAAATGCAGACTACCCAAGCAGTGCCTTTGGAGGTGGGCAGAGGACCTATTTAGGAAACAGGCTCTGCAGGACTGCTGTGCCAAACCTGGCATCACTCTTAGCCTGGGTATCCAGGCTGTAATGTTTGGTAAATGTGTGGACCGTTTTCCAGGTAGCTGCTTTACAGATTTCCAGCAAGGGAATATCCATTGAAGGTGCTATTGCCGCACCTGTTCCTCTGGTACAGTGGGCCCTAAGCCCCTGTGGGGCCTGCTTACCCAACTTGGCATAACAGAATTTGATACACACCACAATCCACCTGGCTATGGATATTTTTGTGGCTGCTTTACCTTTTCCTACTTCCCCGTACGTCAACAAGAGTTGTGATCTGTCCCCTCAGTGGTTCTTTGTATGCTCCAAATAGTAACTGATAGCTCTTTTGACATCCAGGCTATGCCGTCTATGTTCCCCTGAAGAGGAATGGCCAGTGAAAAAAATTAGTAGTGTAATGGACTGACTGATGTGGAAGTCTGAAACCATCTTAGGTAGAAATTTGTTATTGGTCCTAAGGATCACCTTATCCCTATGGAATGCAATACAGTCAGTCTTCATGGACAAGGCTTGTAACTCACTGATCCTCCTGACCGAAGTAATAACAACTAGCAACACAGTTTTCCAAGTTACGTACTTAAGATCAACTGAACCATAGGTTCAAAAGGTGGCTGCATGAGCTGTGCAATACATATGTTCAGATCCCACACTGGGGTGGGAGTTCTATGAGGAGGGTACAAGTGCAGCAACCCTTTAAAGAATTTCCTGAACACTGGATTCGAGGCCATAGACACTGCCTTACCTGCTGACAGGTAAGCTTAGACAGCTGTCAAATGCACTTACAGGGTGGATGGTCTCAGACCAAGGGAATGAAGGTGGGTCACATAATCTAGGACAACTGGAAAACTTGCCTGAGTATGGTCCAGACTCCTTCTGTGGCACCCAATAGAAAATCTTTTCCAATTGCACATGTAGGTCTTCCTAATGGAGGGCTTTCCATAAACCCTATTGACCTCCATGACCCCTTCCGAAAGATGTAGGTTGACATACTCTAGGTCCTCAAGAGCCAGGCCTTGAGCCTGAGAGACCAAAGGTTGGGGTACAGGATCCTGCCCTGGGAGGAAGTCAGCAAGTTGTGCTTCCTGGGAAGGCTGATTGGTTTGGCAACTGATAGTGCCAGAACCAGGGAGTACCATGGCTGCCTGACCCAGTCTGGGGCAATGAGGATCATTGTAGCTGACTAGGATCTGAGCTTGTTCAGGACCCTCCGTAGCAAAGAGAATGGAGGGAAGGCATACAGAAACTTCCCTGCCCAGTCCAGGATCAGTGCATCCAGTGGGACTGTGCCCTTCACTGGGGGCCTGTAGCAAAATTGGGGGGCTGGTAGTTGTCTGGGGCTGTAAAGAGGTCTATCTCTGGAATGCCCCACCTTTTGAGCACTACCCGCAACACCTGCCTGTTCAGTGACCATTTGTGATGGTTCTGATTTATCCTGCTCAAGGCATTTGCCAGCACATTGTCCTTTCCTGGTAGGTGAACTGCTCACAAGACAATTCCCAGAGAATAAGCCAGACTCCATATTTTTATAGCTTCTGTGCACAGGGGTGTAGACCCTGTGCCCCCCTTTTTGTTGATGTAGTACACTGTGGCCGTGTTGTCTGTCCTGACCTGCACCACCTTCCCCTGCAGCATGCTGGCGAATGCCTGAAGTCCTAGGAATACTGCTCTGAGCTCCAGCAGGCTGATGTGCAGTAATGACTTGTTTGAGCCATGCGCCGTGAGCAGTGTGTTCCTTCAAGTGTGCTCCCCATCCAAGTAGGGAAGTATCTGTGGTTAGCACTAAGGAGGGTTGTGCCTGTAGGAATGGCACTCCCTGCCTGAGGTTGTCCATGTCCATCCACAACTGAAGTGCTTGCAGGAGCATTTGTGTGACTTGAACCAGCTTTGACAGTGAATCTCTTTTCTGGTGCCAGTAGAGCCTGAGATGATACTGAACATCTCTCATCTGAAACCTTGCCCCTGACACCGTAACTGCTGAAGCTGCCATATGGCCTAACAACTGCAATGAATGTCTGGCTGGCCTTAGGCTTTGGAGCTTGAAGGTGCTTGCTAGCTGTACCAGGCTGTCTGCCCTTGTCTGGGGAAGAAAAGTCTTTCTTTCACTGAGCCCAGCTCGGCTCCTATGAACTCCTGGAACTGCATGGGCTGTAACACTGACTTTTTTAGGTTGACCAGGAACCCCAGTGATTGTAGTAGTTCCTATGTGAGTGCCAGAGACTGTCTTACCTGTTGAGGGGATTGCCCTACAACTAGCCAGTCATCCAGGTAAGGGAAGACTACCACTCCTTGTCTCCTAAGGTGTGCCACAACCACAGCCAAGCATTCTGTGAACACCCTTGGAGCAGAAGTAAGTCTGAAAGGCACTGCCTTGAACTGGTAATGGCCTGATGGCAGTCTGCACCTGAGGAATATTCTTTGGGACTGCCTTATGGGGATGTGGAAATGTGCATCCTTTAGGTCTAGAGATGCCAACCAATCCCCTTGTCTTCGGTTTGGAAGGATTGTTGTCAAGGTCACTATCTTGAACTTTGACTTTACCAAATGCCTGTTTAGGTGCCTGAGATCCAGTATGGGTCACCACTCCCGTTTTCTTTTTTGTGAGGAAGTACCCTGAATAGAGTCCTTTCCCTCTCTGTGTCAGAGGAACTGGTTCTATTGCTCCTAAGGATAAGAGATTTAACACTTCCTTCTCCAGCATCATTGTTTCTGATGGGGAGGAAGGTCTGAAAATCCTTGCTTTCAGCTTTGGCATGAGTTTGAAGTTGACAGCCAGGCCTTGGCCCACTACTTCCAGGACTCACCTGTCTGTGGTATTGATTTTCCATTCCTGAATGTAGTGGGCCAGCCACTCCCCTACCGGAGTTAGGCAGACGACCCAAGCAGACACCTCAGGGGGACTGCTTGGGTTGGGATGCTGTCTGAGTGCTGGGGCTAGTTTGGTTACCACCTCTTCTGCCCCTGCCCCTGAAGTAACCTCTTTGCTGCTGATATTGGGGGTAAGCTTGTGGCTGAAAGAATGGCCTGTATTGACCCCTACCTCTACCTCCCCTGACTTGTTGCTTTTGGGGAGTAGATGCCTTCTCTTTAGCAGCAGCACACTTATAAGCTGTCTTATAGTCATCCATCTTTTTCATGTAAGCCTTCGTCTGTTCCCCAAACAGAGAGGTAGGCTCACATGGGAAGTCCAAGCCTTGGACTGTGTGTCTTGGGTCAGATTAGTAGTCCTGAGCCAAGCTAACCTCTTGAGTGACACAGAAGAAGCCATTTGCCTAGCTACACTGTCATTGTTGTCCACAGCCACCCTAAACTGGGCTTTTGAAGCCTCTATGCCCCTGTTTGCAGCCTCCTTCAGATCAGCTGCCATAGAGGCTGGGACAGAATTTGTGATTTCCATCACAGTATTCCACAATGTCCTCTGATATCTGGCAACACAGGCCATGTATGAAACCTTCCTGATGATCAGAGAGGATCCCAAATGCATCTTCTTTGCAATGGAATCCATCCTCCTTGAATCCTTGTCTGCAGGGTGAGATGCCAGGGGGATGCCTGCCTTATCACAGGCAGCAGCCTGCTCCACTCCTTCATGACTAGGGTGCCAAAACAGGAACTCTGCTCCACCCTTAGCCACCCAATACTTCTCGTCCACCTTTCTGTCAACCGGTGGCACAGACGTAGGGGTCTGCAGGACCTTGTTAACCTGCTTTTTCAGGGATTTATGGATGGGTAGTAACAGTCTTTTAGGGACTGGCACATCCAACATCTCCATGTAGTCCTGTTCCTCCTCCTGGTCGGTTGACTCCTGGGTAGGAAGGTCAAGGGACTGGGCTACCTGTTTAATGAAGGAAATTGAGAGGCATAGTCTTCATTCCTTTCATCAGGGGAGTCAGCACAATGAGGATTCATGGAAATATCCAGTTCAATCGGGTCCCCATAGTCCTCAGCAGCAGCAGCAGCAGCATCCTCGTTCTCCTCCTCACCAAAAGGACCCTCTTCGTGTTTCAAGGACCCGGGAACCGGAGTAAAGTCAGAGGTGGACAGACATGGCCGCTTCTCAACTAGAACCAGAGTACTCGGTTGGAGTGCCTGGATAATTCTGATAGCATTGGCCATCTCCTCAGTGGTCGGAACCGATGACTTCTTTGGCTGCGGTTCGACCGCTATATGCTTTCCCTTCTTTTTCTCTTCCCTGCAGTTGCCGGGTTAGTGGCAGTATCTGCATGACATTTTTTAGAAGCAGAACCATCACCCTGGTCAGAGGGTTGTTCCTCCAGTTCATTCTGGCTGGTAGATGGTTTGTCTTTAGCTGGGTTAGCACCCTTTTCAGACATCTTCTCCTGCAGTCACTTAAGTCGCCTCTCAAGCATCGACTGAGGAAAGTTCTTACAAATATTGCAGTCTTCCTTGAGGTGGTTAAACCCCAAACAAAATACACAAATTAAATGAGGATCTGCCTTAGCGAACAGTTCCCCACACTCTGTACAATGTTGGAAACCTGTGGGGCCCGTTCGTTTCTTGGTCTGTGACATTTATCGGTCTATTAAACAGAAGAACCGAGAATTAACTCAGTAACTTAGTTACATTTTATTAATTAAATGCATACCGCCTTACCGAACAGTAGAAATACTAGTAAAGATTTTTAAAATAAAGTAAACAGTATCGGTTCCTTCTCGGTTAAAAGAACCGATAAGAAACCGCAAAACTCACCAAAAATTCACTACAATCTAGACTAAGTCTACCTGTGAACCAAGGACAGTGCTTCAAAAATCAAAATAAACTTCAAAAACCGAGACACAATAAAACTCTTCAGGAGGAGAGCTCTCTGGAAACATCTTACTGAGGCAAGTGGAATAAAGAATCTGACAGTTGCAGGAAGTGCAACCAGGGACAGTGGTTTGAAAACCAAGCTCGAGCCTAGCATTCCATCATTTGCATAGGTTCTATTAACCATTTTGGCTCCAGGACAGTCCTATAGTGAGACCATACTGCATTTGTCAGAATACAATAAGATTTCCTGGGGTTTGAAAGATTATATGTCCTGGAGGGTACTCTCCTTCTCTGGGGTGGAGTTATGCTGAGATCCATCGTACCACCACCGCCTGGGTTACCACGTGTGAAAAAGTGAAGTGGATGGGGAAGAAGCATGTCGGTTGATTCCATGCGTCCCCACGCAGCTGCGTGCACAAGCAGTGACTGGAATCTCTAGCTGCCAATGTCCTGGGAAGAAAACCATGAGGGGAAACATTCATGCCTGCTGGGTGAAGCCCCATGCACTCGTGCTCTGTGCACCCTCCTGTACACTTCTCCAAAGCTATATGTGCTATAAGGCAGGGGGCACTGCCCTCCTTCTGCCCCACCTCAGTAAGCAAGCCAGTGGAGGGGGGGAGTGAGAATCAAAGAGGGACACAGGTAGGGGTGACAGATTTGGGTGGGTGGTTGCCTGCGGTAGAAGAGAGGTCGGTCAGAGACATGGGAAGAAACAGTACTGTAAGCCCCCCTTTCTGGAGCTTCGGCCCCAGTGCTGCCCTGTTGATGCCCTGGCCAGTGGCTCTGGTGAGATTTGAACCCTTGTGTCCCGATCTTCATAGTTGTGGCCGCCGACATCCTGTTCCTCGGCATCATGCCCAAAAAGGGGGTCCCAAGGTCCAAAAAAGATGTTTCCATGCCTCCGGCACTTATGGGAGGCAGCATTTGGTCCAGGAGTAGGGCAAACACAGATCGCAAAATGTAAAAAAAAGAGATGGCAGTACGCACTTTCTGTGCATGCGCAGCTGCCAGGCTGGCAAAATTAAAGAAGCCATGGCTCCGTTTAAGTGTTTTAGCTACGGCCAATATTTAATAATATCTCCGGCTCCAGGGCAGTCAGCAGAGCTGGGGATCAGCAGGATAACACCTCCAGGCATGGGGGAAATACTCTTCTGCCCTAGAGAGGGCAAATTAATAAATGTAAAGGGCTTAACTGTTGGGGAGAATAATGTAAGCAAAAATGGCAGCCCACAGGGGACTGTGAAGCAGGGGGACCGCTGGGAAGGTGTCAAAGGGCACAGAAAAAGCCCAGTAGTGAATACAGAAGGGGAATACAGTGTAATCAGAAGGGGACTTTGGGAAAACTATAAATGGGACTGCAAGTCTGCCAAAAAGGGGATTCTGCATAGATTCCCCAGAGAGAACAGAGTGCAGGAGAAACTGCTGTGGGCTACCCAGCTCAAGGCCTGTATCCAGTACCCAACAGCCTGTTCGGCCCCAGTGAAATAAAGATATGCAGAGTGCCTGACAGGGCAGGGATTGAAACTGGTACCGTCCCACTAGCCAAATGTTGGTAGATTTTGTATTGGGCTAGTTAGATTTTTCTTTAACTGGTCCTGCAGGCTTGTACTGGAGAAGGTAACAATTCAATATGTACACCAGCTGGGCCAATGGAAAAGTCTGTGGGGCTAATGGATTTTCCCAGCCACTAGCCCTGCTGGCTAATGACTGCAAAACTTAATTTCGACCCCTGCAGGAACTCTGAAAGTCCTGCTGCAGAGAAAGAATTTGACATTTTGCTGCAGAGAGAAAGACTTTAAAGTACTGCTGCCCGGAAGAGAGAGATTTGGGAGCTTGGCTGCCAGAAAAAGAGAATCTGGAGCCTTCAGCCACAGAGCAAGCTCAGAGTGCAGTGAGAGAGCAGAGACTGTAAGTTGTACAGCCGTGCAATACAAGGTCTGCAGCAGAGAATAAAGTGACTAAAAGCCTGTGATCCCCCATTAGGGCGGGGGGCTACAGTGCCTAGAGACTGTTTATTTGCATCCAGCCAGAGCAAGTGTGTGCTGGGGCTAGAGACTGAGCCAAAGCCCAGCTGAAAGTGCACTGTGTAGAAGCTATGAGCAAAACAGAGAAGTCTAGGGGACCAAGCCTGTCCTGTCCCCCAGATCACCGAAGAGGTACCAGAGAGGAAGACATCAAGAGGTCTGTCAGGTGAATACTGTCTACAAAGGGCTTAGAAGCGAAACTTGGAAAGGCCTGACAGGTGAAGTCTGGCATTCTTCAATTCTTCAGCCAGCCCTGCTGCTGTGGTGCACCACCAACACTGATAACTGCACAGTACCATTCAACACTAGCTTGCTGAACCTCCCTAACAAACTGAAGTACCTCTGGGCTGCGGCCCAAGGAGCTCTTATTTAGCTAGCTAGCTAGTTAGGAACTGGGGGTTAAGTCCTGGGCAGGACGCTGCCATTTAAACTAATCCCAAGCCTGAATTTTCAAGTGTTTCTACTGTTGAAAGTTATTGGGCCCCAACATAAGTGTTTCATCTAAGTTTTCAGACTGTTTAAAGCCACCACATCCCAGCCTTCAGAGCCATCACCCTGGTGAGGTACCCACCGCAACAAACTGTGAACTGGCAAAGTGGTAAGGGTACACTCATAGGTGGGAGGTGTGGGAGAAGGTGGGGTACAGTCATTTATAGTAAATTGGCTATATTGCTGTGTTGTGCTATTCTTCCCTTTTCCCCCTTCCCTTAAATAAATAATTGTTATTGGTTCATGTTATATCTTATCATTGTGGATTACCGCAAAGTGGGGATTGCTATTAGTTGGGGAAGTGCCTGTGGGGGCAGCTCTTGTATTTTCCTGGGGAGTGGCAACCTGCAACTTATCCAACAGGTATCCCTTATCATTACCCCAGGTGGAGGCACTGTGCCATTTCCTTATCCAGGTATCTTATCCGTCAGGGAAACCAGGCTGGCTCCCTCGGAGGTGTGTGCAGTGTGGACCCCGAGGGCCCCAGAACAGCCAAGGTGAGTCAAAGGGTTGCTACAGTACAGAAAAAAATAAAGTGAAAAACAGATCAAATTAGAACTGGTTCAAGCCATGCCTGAACTGCACTTGCAGATACATTCTAGACTATCAAACTTGCTAGTTATGGACAGTATATAGAGAGGCAGGACAGGACGTACACTAGGGTGTTCTTTAACTGTTCAGACAAGCAGATGGGAAAGGCTCCTCACTGGGAAGATAATCAATAACACACTGCCAACCCCAGTTGCAGCCAGTTGACAGGGTGCCTCCTAAGGTACGCTGAGCTTCCAATTAAATGTCAAATATAATTTAGCATTGGAAATGTCGAGAGAATGGATGCCCTCAGGGGAAATCCTGACAATTCTGCGCTGCACGTCAAACTGGTATCTGCCTAATAGTGAGTTTGGCTGCCTAATGGAGCTCTATCTGGCAGCCTGCCATACTTCACACAGCTCAGCCTAGTTTTCAAAGCATGGAGGCTGCTTCAGTCCAGTAAGGTTCTAGACTCTTTAATAAAGTGCTGGAAAATTATTTGAGCAGTATTATCTACTCAGCGACCCTACTTCAGCAGCGGTATGGAATTTGGCAAAAAATGTAAAGTGATGTAGACTGGTAAAAATCTGATAATGTGATTTTTTTTTTTTGCCCAATTTCTCCTAGTCAGCTGCCAAGTCTTCCTTCCACTCGCCCAAGTCCTTCAGCCCACTGTCGGAGTCCTCCGATATTCCAACCCGCCACCTACCACTGCTTGACTTCCTCTTGGACACCCCGACTGTAACCCACAGCTTGTCACCGACAGGTGGGACACCCCCGGTTCCCCAAGCTGGGAGGAGGATACTTCACTCGACGGTCAAGGCCATGGAGGAGGAGCCGGCGAGGCACAGGAACATAATTAAGCAATAACACTTGAAAAGCCAGTCATTTCCAAGGTATTAATGACTGGCTGGGGGGGAAGGGTGTGTGATGGGGCCAGAGACCCTGTCTGAATTTGTGCTGCATTTTCTGTTACACTGTCCTGTTCTTGTAAGTTTATTGTTCTAACTACTAGCTGAAATCTGGCCAATTTTCTGTCTTGTAGTCCCCCCAGTACTGTATAAGGAACATATAAGTAAGACAAGAGGCGGTAAGTTGCTTGCCTTGCTCTGTGTTTTATTCTGTGTAAACTGCTTTGGGTTTGTAAGAAGTCAAAAACAAAACATTCTTTCCTATATGAAGCAGAGGTGTGTAAAGGTCAGATGAGTCAGCCTGTCTGTGTTAATTAAAGAGCAGTCAGCCTGCATGTGTTTGCTTAGAGAATTGTGCGTCAGACAGCTCACATGGTGCTGACATCATCAGTAGGCAGGTATAAAAGCCCACCTCCTGAGATGTAAAACAGATGAGTCAGTCAGTAGAGAAGCAAGCAGCTTATAGTACATGCAAGTTTTCATGCATGGAATCTATTGGCTGGAACAAAGCCTGGAAGTTGTACACCAAGGGAATTGTGCAGTGTTTTTGCAGAACTGAAGGACTAATCACCTGTTTCCTTTCTGTACGTTTTTTTTTTTTTTTGGAAAATAAATACCACAACGTGTGTTCTACACCTTTAACCTGTGTTTGTGCATCTGTCTCACCCACTAATCTTCACAGTGTGGCCTAAGGCATAGCCGAGGGCCACTTCCATCCAGCTGGTTGTTAATCCAAGGAAATGACCTTCTTCATGGTTGTTATTGTGATTGTCAGTCTAACTGCATTAACAACTTTCATTTTTATTTATTTATTTATTTATACTTACTTACAGTTTTTGAGTGGACTGGCATGAGCCATGTGTGATGCAGTGTCAGCTAGCAGCTGCATTGGTGATTTCTAAGACATTAATAACTGATCCAGTAGCCAATCAGGAACCAGGCTAGGCTCATGAATATTTAATTAGACTCATAATATTACATCAATGGGATCATGCTGTAGCACTAGAGGGAGGAAAGGGACCAGGGTGATAGTTAACAATAGTTTGAAAAACCCTTCCTAGTCATCCCGGTAGTGCTGAGGGTTGAGGTGCTGGTTGCCATACCTCACGCTGCACCGGCGACCAGGGTTCAGGAATGAGCATGGGCTGTTGGGGGTCAGCCGGGGGGGGGGGCGAGAAGTGAGACTGAGCTGACGCAAGGCAGCTCTCTCCTCCTGGGAGGGACTGGAGGCTCCCTGGCCGCCACCCAGTGGAGGACGGATGGCGGCGCCGACCTGGGTGAGCTCTGGCGATAGCCACGGGGAGGGGCGGGGGGCTGAGCAAGCGTCATGGGGTGTCAAGCACCTCCACACACACATGATGCCAGGTGCTGGGGAACAGGGGAGACAATGGGGGGGGGGGAACACAGAAAATATAAATAAAAAAAAAAGAAAACCTTTTCCCTGTGAAGTATGGCATTATAGGAAGGCAAACAGGATGCTGGGATGCATCAGGAGGGGGTACAAGAGTGGCAGCACGGAAGTGATACTGACGCTGTACAGGTCATTTGTTTGACTACGTCTAGAGTATTGCGTAACACTTCAGATACTGCATCTGAAAAAGGACAGGGGGAGGTTAGAGACTATCCAGCAGAGGACTACAAAAATCCTCCCAGCGCATCAGGGTAGGTCCTGTCAGGAGAGACTGGACAGTCTCAATATATACTTTCTTGAGGACAGGAGGGCAAGGGAAAATATGCAAATACACGGAGGAACACAATACAGAGGTCTCCACAGAACTGTTCAAACTGAAGACTAGTACGACCAGCAGGGGGCGCAACCTCAAGCTGGAATTGGAGATTCCAAAAAGGGCACCAGAAAGTATTTCTTCACAGAGCAGAATGGTGGAAAGATGGAGCAGTGGGCCCAGTAATATGACGAATGCTGGGACTGTATCACTGTTCAAAACACAGTAGGTCAGTTTCAAAGGGGTTAACAGGAACAAGAGGGTCAGGGAACGCTCTGGCGGGGCAGGGCAAATCAAGCAGGGAATCAGGGTACACTCGGTGGACTCATTCAGCAAGACTTTGAGAGTCATTCAGGGCCTTGCGTCTCAATTACAACACAGGCTGAATTTTATTTGTTTTTTGGGAGGTAATCAGCTTGGTCCACTGGAACAAACACCCCTTCTTCAGGGACACCCCATGATTGGTTACAGAAAGTAAACAGAAAGGATTGATCACCGGTAGGAACAAGAAGTGCAAGGCAAAAAAGACAAAAGCCAAGCACCCTGAAAATATATTTATGACTATATGAATAATATACGACTCGTGCATCATTTTCTTGCCGTAAACCACAGCAACGGTTGCAAATCCACCTGACCCTTTGAAGATAGCATTCGGAGGTTTCGGATTCAGGTGGTGTGATGCAGACTATGCTGGAAATTGGATGCTGCATCTGCAACTTGTGCCAGCTTAAACTCCTGCCTGTAGTAATTTTCTGTGCTCATTAATCGATGAATCCGTGCATCTACTTTTCGTTCCCTTTTCTTATTAAACTGACCCAGAGGTGTAGCCAGAGAAGAAGCACCTTACTTACTCTGGGATCCTGATTCTACCCCCTTCCTCCTGTGTAGGAAGTATTTATTTATTGAGTACTAGAATTACAAATACCTTGGAACCAGGGGTTCGTTTACAAAGGTTCTGCGTCAGCAGGAGAGTAAGAAACAAACAGTGGGTAATACAATGCAGTAGTAAGTTTACAAAATAGTACAATAACAAAGAAAGTAAAGTAAGTAGCACTGGTGTTGCCCACACCTCTCAATCAGCGATGCTCAGATACCCTGGACTGGCAATTTTAAGCCCAGATTTCTCTGTCCACAGCAGACAATGAGTAATCGAGGGCATTATCCTGATAAATTACCTGAATCAGCCAATCAAATTATTCATTATTCGGTCTCTCCACCCAGCTTTGGACACTTGAGCTATAGTATCTTTAGACAGGAAAGGAAGGAATTTTGCTTCATATTTCATATAGACTATATCCCAAAGTTGTTTACAATCCAGGGCAGGAAGGGGAGATGGAAAGAATGCTGCTGCAATTTTAGTGTAAAGAGCTATTTAAACAGCACAGAATGAGATTGAGAGGAATTAGGGAGAGGTTAAGGATAGGGAGGTCAAATAACTTGCTCAGGGTCACACAATGTGTAAGTGACTATTGTGGGATTCAAATTTGAGTCCTGGCTTCCTGCTCTGCAATCTGTTCACAAGCTTAAACTGTCTCCTAATAGGTGATCCCCGTGTTTGTACCTCGTGGTACCCCCAGCTCCATCACTGGTTGTTGTGGTGGCCTGCCCTGTCAGTCATACCTGCAGGGTACATTTGTATATTGCAGACTGAGCGGGGATTTTCTCCTCTTTTCACGTGAGAGGATGGCGTGCAGTAGAAACACAGAAACATAGAATTTGCCAGCAGATAAGGACTGCTAGGCCCATCCAGTCTGCCTGTTTCCCGACCTGTATCAGCAGCTGCTGACCCTACTTGGTAGTCGGCTTTAGCCTCTTTTTCCCACCTTTAGGGATCCCTTGTGCCTATCCCATGCATTTCTGAATCCCCCCACTGTGTTTGCTCCCACCACCTACTGGGGTAGGCTGTTCCATGCATCCACCACCCTTTCCATGAAGAAGAACTTCCTCCCATTCCCCTTTATCCTGCCTCCTACAATCTCATATCATGCCCCCTCGTTCTTGTACATCTCCTAAACTGAAAGATGTCTCCCACTTGCACCTTGTTGATGCCCTTAAGGTACTTGAAGGTTTCGATCATATCCCCCCATTCTCGCCTCTCTAGCAGAGTATACATATTGAAGTCTTTGCCTTGAGTGCATACGTGCTGAGGCAGCCATGGGTGCCAGCATCTGTCGACGTCCTCACCCCTATGTGGCTTCCCTGCAGTGCTGACACCCAGTCTCATCTGGATGGCAGACAGTGGGAAGGTGAATCCCCCCCCCACCCAAGGGTGGAGAGCAGGCCATGAGATGCTCGACCCTCTTATCCACAACCAACATCCAAGTGACCGGAGTTCACTCCCAAACCTGGTTATCTGGCCTAGAGAGTGACAGTGCTACCAGGCCGGCTAATTATCCGGAGCACTCAACACAATCTCTGAATATCTCTACTATATCTCTACTCTCAAATGTGCTCTTCACTGCTTTCCCTGCCTCCCTCTGTTGCTCCTGATACACCTCCCTTTCCTCCTTAGTGTCTCCTTTTACCTTCTGAATGCTACCCTATCGGCCTTTACCTTTTCAGCTATTTCTTTTGAGAACCATAGCCGTCTCTTTCTCCTCTTGCTTTTGCACACTTAGTTGGTGCAGAGGTTTGTTGCCTTCACTATGCCCTCCTTTAGCTTCGCCAACTGTTCCTCCTCCCCACCAGGTCATCCCCCCCTTGCCAGGTCATGCCTGAGACATCCGTCCATCTTTTTAAAAACTATCCTCCTGAAGTCCAGGACCCTAGCCCTTGTGCAGTTCGATTCCACTGCCATCCTTATATTGAACCATACTATATGATGATCACTGCTCCCCAGGGGGCCTACCACCTTGACATCTACAACACTGCCCCTGTTAGTGAGCACCAGATCTAGTATTGCCCCAGCATCAGTATAACCACCTGCAGGGGTCATTAGTATGCTGGAAGCCAAAGCCAGCCCTCCCAGGCCAAGGCACACTGCCTTTCGGCAGATATCTACAGCTCGGTCTGCCCCCATTACAGTGAGCGATGTCTCCTCCCAAACACTGGTCGCCAGCATGGCAGCACAACTGCTTCTGGGCTACTGCGGTTGCCCCTAATTTTAACATATAGAATACTGCCTGCAGAACTGTGTATAATGAGAATTTTATACACACCCGAGGTGTGGTATGCTACAAAAACCCTGAGAGCAAAACTCCAGGGGTTGATAACAGCATCCACACTAAGAGTATATAAAATTTGAGTTTTATCCCCCCCCAGGCTTTGTTTTATATAGTTGCTGGGCTCCATTTTTCTGCCACAAGTCCCCTGTCCCACCTGCACAGAGCAGGCCACAGCCTGAGTGCTGTGCAGGCTGGGAGCTGAAAGTGGCAGCTGGAACTTTAATTTTCCATCTATATACATTGCAGCAGTGAGTGTGCACATGGGCTCTTAGAGAAACCTGACACGTGAATGCCGTTATAATCAGCTGGTTATTATAATGGCAAATTGTAACTGATTTCCCTATGGGGGAAAAAAAAACAGAGCCCAGTTATTATATTTTTGAACAACTTTGCCGTAACGCAGTAGCACATGGCTACAACTCTCCACTACTGACCATGTCTGGGCTTTCAGTTTTCAAAATTATGCAGACTCCCCTGCTGAAGGATCCGGTATTCGGGTTCCACCTTAAGCACAGACTCAGCTACTTCCGTGAGTTTATTTGGAGGGGGAAGGTTGATTCCATCATGTTTGGACTTCAAAGTTAGCTGCATCTGGGACAGAAACACAGTTTCCATGGCAACAGAATCATAAGCACAGTAATGCCTTGGGAATCCGGAGTGCATTTTTTTATTAATAAGAAGTCTCGCTCAACAAGCCCTGCAACCAATTCTGTGTGAAATTTTAGGACAAAAAAAGACAGAGGAGAGAAAGAGAGAAGGAAAATCTAGCGAACAGTCAGTTAAAAGCAACCTCAGATTCGCATCCATGAGTACGTCGAGGCTATGCATCGTCACTGCTCTGCTTATCAAAGACCAGAGAGGCCAGGATAAAAGAGTGGCTTCGACCTCAATTAGCAATACCTGCCGCTGTTTTAAAAGGAGCGAAGCTGGAGGCATGGGAGGGGAAGGAAGGAACTGAATAAAACATGAACCAGTCACCTGGTCTGTTGGCTTCTGGTGTAGCACTTGCAGAAGCATTTCACGCAACAGTGAACTCATGAAAAATGAATGAGCTGGGTTGGAGTGCTAATCCAGTGGCTTGGTGAGGGCAGGGGGTGGGGAGGGAGGCTTATCTTGGTTCATTCCATTTCTAAATAGTTTATACAGGTTGTGGGAGGAACTGGTATACCAGACGCATGGTGGAACAAAATACGCCTCAACCTAGCTTTCATCATTCAGCTGTAGTACACTGACCCTCCAGATATGGGCAAAAAGGCAACCTGTGGCACCCCTCATCAAATCATGGAGACTGCAGCTCAGAACACAGTGGAAAAGTGCAAATCCACATTCACAAGCTTTTCGGATGGTTACGCAGAGTATGCCCAGATATTCAATAGGTTAGCAATGCACTAACAGGATTGGCACTACGCTAATTTTGAACAACACAACTGACAACCTTTGTGTGTGGTTGCTGCCATAGCTGTAATACTAATTAGCGCAGCGCTAGCCTGTTAGCACATGAATGCTATTGTCTAGCGCCTACGTTAATGAATGCCAGAGTGCTTTTGATATCTCATCACAAGTACTGTACTGCTACAGTACACGGATGTGTATAGCTATACTAGTACTTGCATGAGGCAGACAGCAGCCAGCCAAGGAGGGAAGAGGTGGGTCTGTGCTGGTCACTGGTGCCAGGTTGGGCAATGACTAGCAGAACCATGATGGGGGTTCACTAGACTACCAAAAATATTGAACAATAACAATGTACCTGTGGGGATCGGGTGGGGTGGGGGCAAAGACTACCAGGGAATTATAACACTGTGTCTACAGGGACTGCATGGGCAGTACCTAGAGGTGTTCTTGTTTTAAGATACCAGCATCAAGGGCCGACCTGGTGGCGCTGAGGACTGAGGCGCTAGATGCTACACCTCATACCGCGCCGGCGACCCGGGTTTGGGAACAAGCTCAGTTTGTCAGGGGTTGGCAGAGAACACCAGGAAGAAGGAGTGCAGTGTGACTGGACTTCTCTGCTGGGACTATATTGCCCTCCTTCCCACCCAAAGCTAGTTCTACTTTTATAGGCACAGGATTTGACTGACAACAGGAACTTTCTGTTTGGGAGTAGGAAGTGAGTGGTCACAGAGCCACCAAAGACTCACCATCCTAGAAGGGCAAGAGTAGCTCTCCGCCCCCCCCCCCAGCTGAAGGGTCTGCCTCTGAGCAAGTAAGGGGTCTACTGAAAAATATAAGATCTTCTTGTCCCAGAACAGAACGATCAGGAGCTTAAAGGGCACAGAGGCAGTAAGTAAGTAAGTAAGTAAGTAAGTAGGGAGAGAAGAAAAAGAAAGAGAAGGAAAAAAGAAAAAAAAAAGAGAAAAGAGTAAGGATTCCAAACAACAATGAAGGGGCCAGAAATAAGATATGATGGGCATGGTGCAGTGCAGTACAGTGGCTGTGGAGCAGCAGTCTTCCCGGGAGACGTTCTGGAGCATGCAGTGTTGTCCCATCTGCAGGCACCTCTCTGGGCTCAGACAGGAGGTTGCTCATCTCCAGGCTGTGTTGGCCAGGATTTGTGGGACCTCCTTTTCCATCCAGGGACCACCAGGGCCATTGCCGTTGCCTCAGAGGTTGCCAAGAAAGAGGAGCGGTTGGACCACAGTGGGCTCAGAGAGGGTGAGGGTGTTGGAACAGAGGCGCATCCCTCCAGTTGTACCTCTCCACAATTCCTATGCCGCTCTGGCAAAGTGTGGTTCCTCTATGGAGGCACCCACAGTGGAGACCAAGGAGGATGCAGGGAATCTCCACAAGGGAGACTCACAGGAGGGTGGCATGGGACCCCACAGGAGAAAGAAACAACACCTGGTGGGGGACTCCATTTTTAGGAAGGTAGAACTGAGGGAGGAAGGGGAGAGGGAGGTAAGGTGCCTGCCTGGTGCCATGGCTTGGAGGGACAGGGAGCGAATCCTCAGGATCGCCACAGCAGCTGCACAGGGGGAGGGAGCTGGATGTCATTGTCCACCAAGGGACAAATGACCTGGCTAAGAAAGGGATCAGAGCAGTGCAGGAAGAGTTTGTGGAGTTGGGGAGGGGCCTTAGACAAGTAGCGCGCATGGTAACCTTGGAGGTGCTGCCTGTCTATGGCACAGGTGAGGCTAGGGTGCTCCACACCATGGGATTCAATTAGTGGTTGAAAAACTGGTGCAGAGCTCAGGGATTTGGCTTCATTGGGAACTGGGGGTCCACCTGGAGTGATGCAAGCCTATACTAGCATGATGGGCTGCATCTGTCCAGGACGGGAACCAGGATCCTAGGTGATAGGTTAAAATGCCTCATTGGCAAGCATTTAAACTAGCCAAGAGGGGAGGCACTTGAAAGGAACAGGGAAATCCTAGCCCCCCCAAAAAAGTCAGGTAGTAAGTGAGGTAAACACCAAGATGGAGGTGTCAATAGGGAGAAGGGCAGGGGTAAATGGAGAAAGTGACAAAGGCAATAATGACACGGATGGGGCAAAAAGGAGTAAGGCCATCAGGAAATGGAGGGTAATGAGTACTAATGCCTGTAGTCTGGGCAACAAGCTCCCTGAACTGGTGGCCTTGATGGAAGAGGGATGCCTGGATAGCATAGCAGTTACAGAAACATGGTACACAGAGAACCATGACTGGGATGTTAACATACCAGGGTACATAACCTACAGGAGAGACAGGCAGGGGAGAAGAGGGGGAGGAGTAGCTCTCTATGTAAAGGAAGGGATAAAAGCAACTGAACAAAAGAGTAAACAGGGAGGAGAGGAAGCACTGTGGGTCACCTTAGAGACTGGAAATGGCACCACAATCCGCACAGGGGTTGTATACAGACCCCCATGTCAGGGGGAGGGAATGGACAAGGATATGATAGAAGGCATTAGTAGGATGGCAGAGAAAGGGGAGATACTGCTGACAGGAGACCTGAATATGTCAGATGTTAACTGGAGCACATTTACTGCGGCCACATCCAAAAGCAGGGCCATTCTCGATGCCCTACAGGTGGCATGCCTCAGACAGCTACAGTAGTTTTGGAACCCACTCGTGAGGAAGCAACCCTAGACCTCGTACTCTCAAATGGGGACAGTGAGAGAATCTCAGATCTAGAAGTGAGTTGCCATCTGGGAACAAGTGACCATTAAACAGAGTGGTTCACAATAAACTCAGCTACAGAATCAAGCCATACAAAAGTGAGGGTACTGGACTTCAGGAGGGCTGACTTTGGCAAGATGGGAAAGTGCCTTAGAAAAGCACTAGCAAATAGGCTAGAAGGAGGGGTGGAGCAACAATGGGGAAACATCAGAACTGCCATCATAGAGGCAACAAGCCTTTGTGTCAAGCAAATAAACAAATCAAAATGAAAGAAAAAGACACTATGGTTCTTAAAAGAGGTGGTGGGGAAAGACAGGGAGAAAAAGATAGCATTCAGGAAGTATAAGAAAACACAGAAGGAGCAGGACAGAGAGCTGTACCAGTTAAGGCAGAAGGAAGCAGGGAGGGAAGTCAGAATAGCAAAGGCTGAAACCGAGGAAAAGATAGCCTACTCGGTTAAGAAGAGGGATAAAACCTTTTATAGGTACATCATGGAGCGCAGAAAGACAAAGGGAGGGATAGTGAGACTGAATAGAATGGACGGTGGGTGGGCAGAGGGGGACAGTGAAAAAGCGGGGATACTGAACGATTATTTCTGCTCAGTATTCACTAAAGAGGGGGAGGTGGAGGTGCCTACTCCAATTAACAGAAACACTCTTGATAGGGGGGTCAATCCCAGTCCTTTTACGGAAGAAAGGGTTCTGAAAAAACTCCTAAAACTGAAGTTGGACAAAGCAATGGGGTCTGACAGAATTCACCCCAGAATTCTAAAAGAATCAAGGGGAGAACTAGTGAAACCACTGACTACCCTTTTTAACAAATCATGGGAGGATGGTGTGGTACCTGAGGACTGGAGGAAGGCGGATGTGATTCCCCTTCACAAAAGTGGGACCAAGACAGAGGCAGGAAACTACAGACCCGTCAGTTTGACCTCTGTGGTAGGGAAAGTGATGGAATCACTTCTGAAGGAAAGAACTGCTGAGTACCTAGAGGCCAGTGGGGCACAGGACCCAAGGCAGTATGGGTTCACAGCGGAAAGGTCATGTCAGACAAATCTAATTGATTTCTTTGACTGGGTGACCAAAGTAGTAGACCAGGGAGGGGCTGTAGACATGGACTACCTAGACTTTAGCAAGGCATTTGACACAGTCCCACACAAAAGATTAATAGTCAAATTAACCAGCCTGGGAGTGGGTCCCAGGGTGGTAGCCTGGGTAAAACATTGGCTGGACAACAGGACAAAGAAGGTAATTGTAAATGGAGTCCACTCTGAAGAAAGAGGGGTTACTAGTGGGGTACCGCAGGGTTCAGTACTGGGTCCAATCCTTTTTAATGTCTTTATAAGTGACATTGCAGATGGACTGGAAGGAAAAGTATGCCTCTTTGCAGATGACACAGAAGAAGGCGTGGAAAGGATGAGAAGGGACTTGGCAAGGTTGGAGGAATGGTCAGAAGTATGGCAGCTTGGATTCAATGCAAAGAAGTGCAAAATAATGCACCTGGGAAACAAAAACCCAGGGGAAGATTACACAATTGGGGGAGGGTTGTAACAACAACAAAAATGGAAAGGGACCTGGGGGTAATCATATCAGATGACCTTAAGGGTAGCAAGCAATGTGAGAAGGCAGTAGGGAGGGCTGGGGTTATACTGGGATGTATAGGGAGAGGCATCACCAGCAGAAAACGGAAGTTGTTATCCCTCTGTACAGACAGTTGGTGAGATCCCATCTGGAGTACTACGTCCAGTTCTGGAGACCCCATCTCTGCAAAGACATAGACAAGATAGACGCAGTCCAGAGGAGGGCAACTAAAATGGTACAGGGTCTGCAAGAGAAGCCATACGAGGAGAGACTAAAGGAGCTTAATATGTATACCCTTGAGGAAAGGAGGGAGAGGGGGGACATGATAGAAACATTTAAGTACCTCAGTGGAATCAACAAAGTCCAAGAGGGTAGCATCTTTCAGAAAAAGAGATGTGCAAGAACAAGGGGACACAATTTAAAGATTGGGGGGCAGTTCAGGGGCAATGTGAGGAAGTATTTTTTCACAGAGTGGGTGGTGGACGCATGGAACAGCCTTCCTAAGGAGGTTGTGAGGTCTAAAACTGTGGGAGAATTCAAGAATACATGGGACAGACATAAGGCAATTCTTGCGGGGGTAAGAAGAAGAAATAGGCTGTTGGTTAACTAGGATCTGCAGCTTATCCTGTAGATACGGAAATGGGCAGACTAGGTGGGTCAAGCGGTCCTTATGTACCGTCAAAGTCTATGTTTCTATGTTGGTGGGGGAGGGGGAGGGCATGGAGTAGGACTGAGCTGCCTTGAGGCAGCTCTAATCTCCAAGGGAGAGATGAGGGGTTTCCCCGGCCCTTGTCTGCCACCCAGTGAAGGACAGATGGCAGTTTGGCTATGGAAGATCCCGGTGATCACCCAGGGTGGGGTGGAAGGGACTGAGCCAGTGCCCAGAGTGCGTGTGCACCTCCACGCATGTGCACTGCTGGGGTCCTGGGCACTACTGGGGAGAAACCAGGGAAAAACTCTAAAAATGCATATAGAAAAGAAAAAAAAAACAATCAAACAGCACCACAGATCCGAGGGGGGGAAGGGGCAACCCTCCATGCAAGCTGTAGAGCAAAAGCTAGGTTTTCATAATTTAATAAGGCCATAATGGCTGCAGACAACCTCTCAGCACCCTGCATGGGCAATGAGGTTATTTGCACAGGAGCTTTCGAATTCAGCAACTCGTTAGTACAAGAGCACTAATAGGTTTGGGACGCCCTAACTAGGCTTGCAAGACCATTCTTTTTTATAAGCACATACCTCTTTATGTGGCCAGCAGGGGTTGTGCTTTGTATAAGGACCACCTGTTAGGGCTTCTTTAGGTTTGCATTCTGGGGGGCTATATTTACACAAGTGCACACACACTGTGATCTGAACTTACTGGTACTAATCTGTGCTCTGATTACGGCCTTTGTAAGCAGCAAATCTGAATATGGGGCCCATAGTTTAATACGAGTGCTTGTTTTAAAATCTTATTGGGACTGCACACTTCCGTGGGGGACTGTACCCTCTACATGGGGGAACGCACCTTCTCTGTGGGGGAATGCACCCTCCTGTGGGGGGGGGGGAATGTATCCTCTCTGTGGGGAGACAGCACCCTTTCTGTGAGGGACAGCGTCCTCTCCACAGGGGATAGAGTGCATCTGAGGGGGAAAATGAGAGACTGCCCCATAAAATGTGTGATGGTGGACTTCTGGTTCCTGCCATGGCCCGAGCAGCAGCCTAAGCTAAGATTTCCCCCATAAGCGGGTATTTGAAAAACCCCTACAGACCACTCTGAGCGCTTCAAACAAGACAATATGCCTCCTTAAGCGAAGGGGGGATCAAAATTTATCAAAAACCAGATGGATAAGAGTCAAACTATACTTGACAACTCCAGATACAGTGTTAGCCCAAGACTGTAGCTGCAGTCCCTTGCCGCTACGTCACGACTTGCTGGCCGTGGGTATGGAAGGTGCAGACAATCAGCTGACTGGCTAGACACAATACTGCTGGAAATACAGGTGCTCCGTAAGGAAAATAAAAACAGGTTACTCACCTGTAACGGTAGTTCTAGGAGTGGTATATGTTGTTCATCCACACTGTTTGGCATGTCCCTTTCCTCTTTAAATCTTGCCGGAAGTCTTCAAGCTGGCTCCTCCCACCCACCCGGGTGGTATATACCTCGGCTCCACCCCATGACGCCAGATCTTAGCCCACTGGAAGCAAGGTTGTGTGCGTCTGCAGCCGGGGAGGTCAGGTGAGTCCGTGTGGATGAACAACATATACCACTCCTAGAACTACTGTTACAGGTGAGTAACCTGCTTTTTTAGGATCGTGGATCTGTTGTTCATCCACACTGTTTGGCAGACTCCTAGCAGTTCTCTGGGAGGAGGGAGGCAAGGTGCACACCCCCTACTTAGGGAACAGAGATTGGAGATCCGAGGTCCCAAAACCAGCATCCCGGCGTGACTCAAGGTCGATGTGGTAGTGGGTGATGAAGGTGTTTGCTGACTTCCAGGTAGCAGCCCGACAGATTTCCTGGATAGGGATGTCCCTGGAAGCAGCCACCGATGCAGCCGTATGGCGGGTAGAATGAGCTCTTATCCCTTTGGGAGGCTCCTTGCCTGCCAACTCATAGCATAGACCTATGCATGATGTAATCCATCTTGCTATGGTCCATTTGGCTGCAGGTCTGCCAGAAGTGGCTTCAGCGTAGGTGACAAACAGCTGGCGAACCTCTCCACGAATTTCCGCCATCCTCTCCTTATAATAGGAGAGAGCACATTTCAGTTCCAAAGGATGCAGCCTGTACTCAGCCTCCAAGGTGTAATTAGGGTAGTATACTGGAAGAGTCAACACCTGGTTAAGGTGAAACTCTGACACCACCTTTGGAAGAAATTTCGGATGGAGGCACAGGACAACTTTGTCCCTGTGGAAGACCAGATAAGGGGAATCCATCGAAAGCTCCTGGAGCTCCCCTGTCCTTCTGGCAGACGTGATAGCCACCAGGATGGTCATCTTCCACGACAAGTGTGACAGCTCACACTTGTGCATTGGTTCGAAGGGCTTGCCCATGAGCTTTGCCAGTACCAGCAGTAGATCCCACGGAGGTGGAGGTTCACGCACCAGAGGGGATATGTGATCCAGGCCTTTGAAAAAGGGCCCAGCCACTGTCTCCTGACCAGCCCGTGCCCAGTAAGCATAAATGGCTGCCACGTGCACCCTAAAGGTCGATGACCATAGACCCCCTCTGGAGAGAGACCAAAGGTAGTCGAGAATGTTAGCCACAGAACAGGATAAGGGGTCCAGACCCCTACCCTGACACCAAATGGAAAACCTTTTCCATTTGAACATAACATTTCCTGGTTGATTCCTAACTAGGTGCCTCCACCACGGTGTAGATATCCTCGGAAAGACCTAAAGCCTGGAACTCTAGCCACTCAGGTACCAGGCTGTGAGGTACAAGGATTGAAGGTCCAGATGGAAGACCTTCCCCTGATTCAGAGAGATCAGGTCCGGGAGTGTACAAAGCCGCTCCGGGGGCCTGCAGCTGAGGCTGAGGAGATCTGGATACCAGAACTGGCGCGGTCAGTCTGGGGCTACCAGAATCACCTTCACCTTGTCCCTCCTCACCTTGAGTAACACATTGTGGATCAAGGGAAATGGAGGGAAGGCGTAGAGGAGGCCTGGGGTCCACAGCCTTGAGAAGGCATCCCCCTGCATCAAGCCCTGCTGAGGGGGGCGGGCATGAAACAGCCTCAGCTTGGTGTTTTCCCTGGAGGCAAAAAGGTCCACCATCGGTTTGCCCCAATGGGAGAACAGGCTGTAAGCTACCTCTGGATGGAGAGACCACTTGTGGGATGTCTGGCCTAAACGGCTGAGAGCATCTGCCAGCTGGTTCGAGGCTCCTGCCATATGGATTGTGAGGAGACCCACCTCCAACCAGCCTAAGAGGGTCCAGATGCGGAGCGCCTCCTTGCATAGCAGATGGGAGTGCGTGCCGCCCTGCTTGTTGAGGTAGTACATGGTTGTGGTATTGTCCATCTGAACTTGAACCACTTGACCCCGGAGCTGAGGAGCAAAAGCTGACAGTGCCAGCCTGACTGCTCTGAGCTCCAACAGGTTGGTGTAGCATTGGTGACTCCTTGGGGGGTCCAGAGCCCATGGGCCCTGTTGTCCCCCATGCGGGCTCCCCAGCCCATGAGAGAGGCATTGGTCGTAAGAACGACTGTCAGCTCAGGGCGGACAAACGGGATCCCTTCCTGCAACCGGTATGGGGTGGTCCACCACTGGAGAGCATCCCACATCTTCTGGGGTACAGTGATCAGCTCGTCAAAATGACCGTGACGCTGAGTCCTCTGGGCAGACAGCTCCCATTGGAGAGAGCGCATGTGCAACCGGGCCCAACGGACCACTGAGGTGCATGCTGCCATGTAACCCAGAAGGCACAGAAAGTCCCGGATGGGGCACAAGTGCCCAACCAGAAATGATTGGACAAAGGAGGAGAGAACCTCCACCCTGTCCGCTGGGAGCCGAGCTCTGGCTTGACAAGAGTCGAGCTCTGCTCCAATGAAGCCCATCACCTGAGAAGGCATGAGTTCCAACTCTGCCTCGCTGATCAGGAGGCCGAGCAGGGAGCAGGTTTGGAGGGCCAGATCCCTGGACCTCTCCACCTCCTGTTGGGTGGAACCTGCCAGGAGCCAATCGTCAAGGTAGGGGTAAATTCTGACACCCCAATGCCGGAGATGGGCCACCACCACTGCAATGCATTTGGTGAAGACCCGAGGGGCCGATGACAGGCTGAATGGCATGACTCAGAACTCATACAGGGTCCCTTTGACCCTGAAGCGGAGGAACCACTGATGGGATGGACAGATTGGGACATGAAAGAACACGTCCTGCAGATCCAGTGAACAGAGCCACATGTTTTGCTCCAAGGATGGTATGATCTGGGACAGAGTGACCATTCGAAAGTTGCATGACCTGAGGTATTGATTCAGGTCGTGGAGATCTAGAATGGGAAGCCACCCCCCCCTCCCCTGTCCACCTGGGCACCAGGAAGTACCTGGAGACAAAGCCTGGGTCTGCAGACGGATCCACCACGAGAGCTACTGCCTCCTTGAGGAGGAGCTGAGCAATGTCGTCTCGAAGAGCAGACTGGGTGCATGCGGAAATCCGTCCTTCCCGAGGGGCGTGGGCTTGGCTGTGAAGGTACTGTTCGAATTCTAGAGGCAGTCCCTGCCCGACCACTTCGAGAACCCACCTGTCTGTAGTGATAGCGGACCAGGCGGAAAGGAAGTAGTGGAGCCGGCCCCCCACGGGAAGACCCAGAGTTGGCATGATGGGAATAGGGATGGCAAATCCCATCCCGTCATTGAGCAGGTTTGGAGGAGGAGAAGGCTCCAGAACCTGAGCCTCGGCCTCCTCTGCGGGCCTGTTGGGGTCCAGGCTTGGGCTGAGGATGCCAATCTTGAGCTTGATGCTGATGCTGCTGTCCTCCTTGGTAGGAGGACTGCTGAAACACAGGGGAAGAGTGCCGAAAGGGCTTCTTCTTTTTCTTCTGCTGGTTCTTGTCCGCAGAACTCCTGGCAGAAGTGGCATCCAAGGTGGCCTTGGACTGCTCTATGCGCTGTAGGTGACTGGCCACTCCTAGGCCAAACAAGTCAGTCCCAAGGACCAAGGAAAGGTACATCAGCTAACTAGTGCTGCGTATCCACTGGGAAGGCCCTGCAGTGAGAGGCAACTGCGGCGGTCATCAAGCGGGCACAACAGTCCCCGATGTCCAGGGCCGTCTGGAGCTGCTGTTTGGCAACAGCATGGCCCTGATCTCGGACCTGCTTAACCATGGTCTGCATGTCCGTGGGGAGATGAGGGAGGACTTCATCCAATGACCCGAGAAGGGCATGGGAGAAGTGTGCCATGATGATGGCTGAACTTGCCTGATGAAGGCCCAAGGAAGATGTCGCATAAGACTTTCCACCCTGAATGGTCCAAATATTTGGACTCCTTGTCAGGAGGTCGGTCAGTGTCGACAGAACTACCAGTATGCCTGAACACAGAGGTGGTCACCAGGCTCTCGGCTGAAGGGTGCTCTGTGAACTCCGCAAGGGACCCCATGGGCACCGCATACTTGTGGGCCAAGCGGGCAGATGGTGCTGGACATGAGGCAGGACACTGCCACAGTTCAAGTGCCGGACCAACAATGGCCTCGGCCACAGGAAAGGCCTCCGTCAGAGTATCCCCTCTCTTGAGGATGTCCGTGAGAGGGTACTCTGCCTTTTTCTGAATGGGTTCCAGGGGCATCCCTGTGGAATCAGAGATGAGACGAAGGATCCCTCGGAAGGAGGAAGGACCTTCCTCCACCCCTGTGCCAACGGACGACTCATCATCCCTAGGATAAGAGTGGAGCCCGGTGACATCCGAGTCCGAAGAGTCGGGGTACAGCGGCCTGCCACCCAAATCACCTTTGACCCGCCGAGGGCGGTCCGGAGTGACCGTGACCGACAGACATCGGGGGAGCCCAGTATCTGGTCAGTCCTCTTTAGAAGGAGCCCCTCCCACAGGCTGCTTAGGTGGCGGCTCCACCACTATCGGTGGAGAGGTCGGTATAGGCCGAACTGGAGGATGGGCCGGCCCAGCAGACGGGGGAACCAAAGGCTTCGGTTCCAAGGGGGTCAGCTTCGGCCTAGGAGGCAAAAGCCAAGTAATGGCCGGGGTAGGCGGCGGAGCTGGCTTATGCCAGGACAAAATCAGCTGTTGCCACATAAGGTCCTCGTAGCGCCGGAGTTTCCGTCAGAGCCTCTCCTCATCCGAGGAGGATGAGGACGACCTGTGGCGTGGCCTCTTTTTGGAGTGCTTGTGGCTCTTCCTCGGCCATTCGGCCGACGGGGTTCTAGACCTTGACCGAGATCGGGTAGGCTGACTCGGGAGACACTGGTGGAATCAGTGAAATCCGTGGTCCGGAACCAGGACCTCGATGGGGACACCAGCGGGCTGGGTCTCCTCATCGGGGAACACAAGGACCAGAATCTGAGTCATCGACCAGGGCCGGCGACAGCGGGTTGATTGGCTCGAGAACAATCTTGACCTCATCGGCCACACCATCCACCCTGGACCTCCAGATCAAGAGGGCGCACAGAACACTAGCCCCAAGACCAACGGACCCAGTGGTACGACCATGGCAAGTTTAGATGAAATTTGTCAGTTATGCAGTAAAGGAGGAGGTACTACGGCAAGCCCGCAACAAGGGGAAATTAAATATAATGGGGCCAGACTATATATGGATTAGGACTATCCCCCAGAAATCCAAAAACTGAGACTGATGTATCGCCCTATAATGAAAGCCTAATGGAGCAACTGCTGCTACAGATGAGAGACCACAGAGAAGAAGACTCCCAGGCAAAATGGACTTGCTTTAAATCCAGCGAGTTTGAAGCTCATTTGATTTTGTGAAGCAAAAGAGCTTTCAGCAACATTCTGTGCTGCCATAAAAATGGAAACACTAATTTAGTGTAATGGGTGGTAATAAAACATTCTTCATAACTGTTCTATTGTTAGACTGCTGTTCCACACTCAGTCTATCCACACTTGATGAATGTATTCCAAATCGATACGCCAAAACACAGGGTGTAGTCCCATGCTGTGTTAATTCACCACAGTGTATCCAGAGATTCGTAAAATCATAATTTGTTTTGTATGTACTATTTATACCCCCTTCTCCAGCCTGCCTCCTTCCTTCACCCTCCCAAGCCCCATCCCCCACCTTCTCTGGGTACTTACCCCATAATACAATGCCCATGAGGCCCCCCCCATGCAAATGCTGTGAGGTTACTCAAGCCCTACAAGGAGAGTAAAGGACCTCAATAAGTACCTGGAAGAGAGAGGGGGGTATTACAGAGACATTTAAATACATCACGGTGGTAAATAAGGTAAGGAGGGGAGTATTTCTCCGAAGAAAGGGTGCTCAAGAACAAGGAGACATGCTATGAAGCCAAAGGGGGTCAGAATCCACCCAGGGTTCTGAGGCACGAGCAAACTCGATAGACCGTAAGGCCTAATCTGCTGACGACTAGTATGTTAGTATGTTAGATTCGGGAGAGATGTAAGGAAGTACTTCTTCACAGAAAAAGTGGTGGATTCCTGGAACAGCCTTCCAGCGGAAGTGGTGGGGGCAAAAACAGTAGTGGGGTTCAAGAATTCATGGGGCAGACACAAGGGAATCATAGTGGAAAGGAAGGGGGCAGGAAGAAAGAGCTGTAGATCAAGTACAGTTTGCGGTAATAATGCAGGCAGGGAAAAACGGCCAAACTGGGTGGGCCAAGCAGTCCTTATCTGCCATCAAATTCTATCTTTCTATGTTTCTAAGCCTCTTCGGTGCCCAAATCTGGTGAACGTAGGAAGCACTGTCAGCAGTGTGGGACCAGTGGGGAAAGCTGGCGCCATCCTGTGTCAGCGTGGACTTTTCTGCCTTTTTTTTCTAGCCAGCCTCAGAGACACCAGTGGTAAGGACAGCATGGCACGTGCACTCTCTGGATGCCGCCGCCATTTTCGGGGAAGGGAGAGTACAATGTAATTACACGAATACAATGTTCAGAAAATACAACAAAAAGCCAAAACACAATGACAGAATGCGTAAATTCACAGGTAATGTTTTGAGCAGAAAATATACAAAAAGAAGTGCAGAAGAACAATATGCAGTGTACACCAATGTAATACTAAGTAGGGGTGGGCAGAATGGCTAAAAACTTGGGAAAGGGGGAGCGGGGTCTAGTGCTAAATTGTGCGTGGAGCTAGGCAGGGAAATGGGAAGACTGGCTGGACCTCTGATTCTCTTTCTGCCGACAGTTTGTTTCTGTGTTTCTATTCCATGTATCACAACTACAGAGCTCTATCCCTGTTACTCACTCAGCACTACTTTTGACTGTTATTCACAACTTTCACTACTAGACGACACCCTACTGCACGTACTCCCCTTTTTCATACACACCAGCCATAGTCTGCACACAACACGACTGACATCACTGCCTAGACAACCTAAAACTTATTTATCTTCAGCGACGTTTCTTCTACCTGGGTCAATTTCCTCTTTCTCCTCCCGGACTACAAACAGGCATCACTCATTAATGGTACGGTGCAGCTGCCGAAGGTAGTGGCAGTGCTACAGAGGGCTTCCTCAACGTAGCGCCGTCGGTGACACATGACTCTGCCCAACCCTACACCCCAAATGACATGGTATGTTCAATTTGGGATGCTGATATCCAGCCTGCAGAAACTTGGCCTGGAACACTTGACCAGCTGAAAATATCCAGTCTGTGGCCATAGGGATGATGAATTTTGTCTGCTCCAGGCAGAGCACTGAGTGAGTTGCTGCATTACTGTGAGAGGCATGTTCTCCTGCGGTTATCAGAAACAGCTAGAGTTAGCAAAACGTGTATGATGCCTCAAACAAAGCAAACGAAAGGTGTTGAAACTGATAAAAGCAGATATTTCATGGTCACACTAAACTGAGAATGAGGTGTGATCAAACACTAGACAACGCTGACACTTCTAAACATGTTCAAATACATCAGAACTTGTTTAGGTGTAAAAAGGAAGAAATAAACCAATGCCTCTCGGTCGATTTCTTCCTGTGAGAAGCCGAGAAGGGGTTTGCTGGGTCCCTTTGCATTGAAGGCACTGGCTCAGCTGCTGCTCTGTTCCGTAATGCACTACCACAGCCATGACCTCGTGGCATGCAAGGGTTGCAGGTTGTCATGAGGGAGCTTTGTGTGAAAAGGCGGTGAAGTAAGCACACTAATATATACGTTTATCCAAGGATATTACCCTCTGTATATGCAAGATCTATCCGGGGCAGTCTCCCTCTAAAGCTATCCATTAAGGTCACAGCCCACGAACCTACTATATCTAGGGCAAAAGCATTCTCCATCACAGCCCCTACTGTACAGAAGTCCAGAATGCCAAATCCCTGTTCTCCTTCAAGAGGGCCCTATTCAACCACTTTCATAAACCATGCAGCTGCTCCCCACTTACTCATTCTTTCTCCATCTGCTCTCATGCTGGAATTAGCTACTGTCAGTTATTGTACATAGTCTACATATGGGGCAAGTGAAGTGTATAGCAGGAATTGCTCTGAGTGAGTGGGAACAGAAACACTGGGTCAATGCCAAGAAGCTGCCAAGAGGGCAAGTTTAAGAGTGGTACCAGGAAGTACTTCTTCACAGAGAAGGGCGATGGAGGGGTGGAACAGGCTGCCACAGGAGGTGGTCTGTGCAAGAGTGATTCAAACAGGGGTAAGCAGAGTAAGACAGATACGATACAAGGGCTTTGTAAAGACCACACCAGAAAGGGAGGGGGATGGGAGAGTGAGGAGCCTTGAGGGCTCTCACATCAACATCAGGTAGGTAGGAATGGTTAGAACGAGGGTCCGACACAACTTTTTCTGCTGACAAGTTCTACGTATCTATGTAACGGTGAAATTGTACTGTATTATCTCAATGAACTGACTGTCTTGGACTCATGCAGTAACGACTGTAATTCCTCAGCTACTGCATTGGGTCCCACAGGGCACTCTTAAAAGTAGGCGCTGGAGCTAAATGAGGAAATCTTTGGAGGCAACATTCCAAATGAAACAAACTGAATCAACAGGAGTCTAGCGTCTCTGTTCCTGTACTTTTTATTTGCAAAAGGGTGCAACGCACATATATTTGAAACACGATTTAGAAATGAGAAAGTACCCGATCTCATTTCTAAATTATATTTCAAATATATGCATACTGCTAACTTATAAATAAAATGTAATTCTAATTTGTGTGACCCCAAGTTGTGTGCTGTGAAAGATGAGTGCCTACGGGAGTCCCAGGTTTCCAGCTGTCCTGGTAGCTTAACTGGTAGGGCAGCATAACTGTATCCTAGCAAGGGAACATCACTGGTAGAGCAGCGTAAACTGTATCCTAGCGAGGGAACATCACTGGTAGAGCAGCGTAACTGTATCCTAGCGAGGGAACGTGAAGGATTCCTCATTTCTTGTTTACTATGCTTAATGCTCCCCCTGGCTGACTCACATCAGTTCAACCCCTGCGCCCAGTCCCGTCACTCGTTTCCCAGGACTTGCCTACCCCGGTGTTCCTCCCTGGCTTGCCCCCCACCCCTGGGTGGGTCCTTCATAGGTCCCACCATTCCCCTTTCAGAACCTGAGGCATGGTTTCCAGGGAGCACTGCGGGGTAACGGTGCGAGACCTACAGGGCAAGCGGCACACTGCACGGCCCATTTTCCATTTTTCTGGTCGGGAGGCATGGCATGCAATGAGGTCAATGGCCAAGGTGTTGACATCTTCCCTGCCTCCTCCCCTCAGCAAGCTCCGGCAGTCAATTCCAACAGCCCCTGCAAAGTCCGTCAAGTATGGCAGCTGACCTCCTCCCTCCCTCCCTCCCAGAGGAAGAGAGCAGTCCCTAGGATGCTCAATCCATCTCCCCTCAGCCGTCTCTCCACAGGGATTTATTTAACTCCAAAATTTGATTAGCGTTTTGCTCATAAAAGGCTAAAACATTGTGAAAATGCATAGCACTTGCCTCACTGTGTTTAACAAACATAACACTTCTAGAAAACCTATATAAATGCTTTCTGTACAGTTAGCATTGTCCCAAGAAAAAAACTGCTAATCAATTATTTAAAACCCTGCTCCAACTCCCGGGCCTGTTCCTGAACCTGGGTCATCAGCGTGATTCCTCATTTCTTAACAGTATTTCAATGAGGGGCACTAGAGAGCACCCAAGGCAGGCATCCCTCAGCAGAGCACTTGAATATGATGCACTCTTTTTTTTTCCTATTATCTATTTATGCTCCTGAGCCTGGCAGGCGGCTCTGGTCCCTCCTCGGAGGGACTCAAGTCTCAGGTGCACCATGCCCCATACAACCCCCCCTAAATTCCCAGGGTCCCCCGTGGCAGGGCAGAGTGAAGGGACGCCTGCTCTCCCCACCCCAGACATCAGGGGCCAGGCGGGCACTGGTTCAGCCATCATGGAGCCTGCCAGTTCCATTTTCCTCTAGGTGTTCTCCCCCCCCACGCAAATGACATACGTCAGCGATGTAGCTCCCAGCTCACATCTCCTCCTGGTTGACGCCAGAGGGTGACTGATGAGCGGGACAGCAAACCCTCCCTCCCCGAGAGAGGAGAGCAGTCCTCCGGATGCTCAATCCTCTCTCTCTCTCCCCCCTGCTGACCCCGGCGGCCCAGGATCATTCCGAAACCCTGGCTGCCGGCGTGGCATAAGGTGTAGCGACCAGCATCTCAAGCTCAGCACCACTGGGCCGGCTGATACACCTTTTTTAAATGAAGTGTTCAACCTGGCCATATTCTATTGCATGGAGATAGCCTGCTTCAGGCTGGACCTCCCGTACTCCAACCAGTGTCCCCACTGGCATTCCCTCCATGACAAAGGCTCCAGGTGGGGGGGGAGTCATCTTCCCCCTTCAAAGCAGTCCACTTGTAGGAAAATGTAACCCCCCTGCAAATGGGGGTTCCCAAAAGACTTCCAGGAGCTTGCCTGAATGCTCCAAGCCTGAATGGTGTTTGGCGTTTACGCCATTTATCTGTGAGTGTTTTTAGAGCCTCTGGTACTGTCTCTTTAAGAGCTGTCTGCTTGCAGACATAATTAGTTTGTATGGGGGGACTGTGTGTTTCTCTGCTTGAGTACCACTCGAGCTGCTGCTAATTCACTCCATTTTTGCAGTCACTAGGAGTGCAAAGGGAACCTATCTGAAAGATGTAACTGTTTGCCAGAAATCATTTAGAGTAATAATGAAAATACAGTTTGTCTAACCTGCTTTCTTTGTAGTCAGAACTGTGTTTGCCTAGTTCCCCATTCTAGTTTTGAACTGCTGAACTGGACCAATCAGTGTGGGTTAAGGTAGCTCTAAAATGGTGCATTGACGAATCAGAACTTGGACTCGTAATCTGAGCCAGCCATAAGAGGGATTGTATGGGCAGTGACTCTGGGAGATGTAGTTTGGACTTGGCGCCTTCTTGGACCAACAGGGCAGTCTATTGTAGTGACAGCCAATCCAGCCAAGAACTGGGAGGAACTCAAAGATGCCGGTTTTGTCTGCTGGAGTTTCAGTTGAGCTCTGGCAGTGAAGAGGGAAGGAGCCCTGTGCTTTTACGGTGTGCAGTTTTAGTCGGGAAACGTGTGTAAGGCCCCGAGTTCCGGTCTGCAGCTTGTGTAACTGCTTGTCAGGACTGAATCCGTCCTGTGAAGAGAATCAAGGGATATCTGAAGAGTAGAAACCAGGCTCACCCTGTAGAAGACTGGAGAAATTGCTGAATTGCGCTCGGTCTGTCAGGAACTGAATCTGCTGTGTGTTCTCCCAGGTATTGTGCAGTAATTGCGATTGGGATAGAGAAGCAGCCTGCCTGGTATAGTACTTTCTTTTTACCATATAAATGTGTGAGGAGGCTTGTGTAGCTCAAGTGAATCCTGCTGCCATTAAAGGACTTTTGCCTGTTACTGTTTACCATATAAATGTGTGAAGAGGCTTGTAGCTCAAGTGAATCCTGCTGCCATTAAAGGACTTTTGCCTGTTACTGTTTACCATATAAATGTGTGAGGAGGCTTGTGTAGCTCAAGTGAATCCTGCTGCCATTAAAGGACTTTTGCCTATTGCAGTTTGTCATATAAATGTGTGAGAGTCTCGTGGAGCTCAAGAGTAGCCCTGCTGGCGTTGAAGGACCCTATCTTGTTTGGAGGTCGTGATTACTAATTCAGAATCGCTCCTGTTGAATTGCCACATTGAATCCAAATGGAATTACTGTACTGCTGACTGTTTAACTAATTTTTCTTTTCTCTGTGTGAAAGGGCCCCTACCAGCTGCCACGGTTTGGACTAGCCACTAGGGCTTGGGTACCCAGGGACAGTAACTGGTAGGGATAGGCCTGTCCACAGAGCCATAGGTAGATGAGTAAAGTGATAAGCTAATTAACCTGAATTCCCCCTGTCCTTGTTATATCCCCCTAAATAAATCAGAGCTGCTTGTTTCAGCAAAGTTATACTGCCTGAGGTATTTGTCTATGTTAAAGTATTGTACTGTGATTGTTGCACTGTATCTTCTTATTTTACAGGGGGTCCCAGTGCCTGAACCAGTCCTGGGGGTAAGTGTATACTGTGAAGGTAATTCTGATATACTGTGTGGGCCACTAGTGGGAAGAAAGGGGGGTTGCAGTGTCCCAGAGGGCTGTGACCAAGTTAGTTTAACTATTGCAAACCCTGACCTCTGGGTGGAGGCACCCGCCATCGGATCCAGGCCCCTCAACCTGTTAGTGGCAAATCAGGCAGGGGTAGTAGCCCCTGGGATAGCGCTATCTAGGGGTTACAAAAATATCTGGTGACAGTGGGTGCTAGCACCCAATCGTCACATAGTGACCTGGCATCAGAGACAGCATATGAGGTTTTCCCAGTCGTGTCCCTTCCTTCCTCCTTCCCTTGGCATGGGCAGAGCTCCTGAAGCCTCAGCTGCTTATAAATGACATCCTGTGGCATGAGCAAGCTCCTCTGGGCCACTGCAGGGGCTACACCACATGTCAACCCCACTCCTGACTCGGCACCCACCCAGCCCTATCGATCTCTAGCCTTATAGCCACATTCCTTTCATGGCACATCCTCCATGCTAGGGCTCCCAGACAGCACCATCCTCACACTGACAACAAACTTGCTAGGAAGGCGGCAAACTGCAATACGTAAGGCCTATATGCACCCAGAAACATTTATTTCAACAGTGAGTGGGTTTTCTTTCCATTTTTTTCCCCACATGTATTTTGTACCTCAGCCAGTAGCTGTCATCCAGGAATATACCCAGTTCAGGCCTCCACCACTATTTAGGTGGCAGCTGCTGGTTTTCCCCCCTTTTTCTCTGCCTGCCACCATCACGTGATGTGGGCCACCCTTCTAATGACCTAGGTCAATGCAAGAGCTCTGAGTGCATGCACCATCCTTTGCATGAGAGCAGATTTCCCAGCCCACCACAAGGGGTTACTGCATTGCAGGTGCCCATCGTCTTCCAACCCAGGCTGTCTTGTGCTGCCATCGGCAACAGTCCCCAGCCCCACTCATCATGATTTCAGCTCTCCAAGTTCACTCCAGAACAGGTTCGTGTTGCGTTTCTGCTGGGTTACTATGTGGCCCTGGTGGGTGCGTTTTCTCCGTTATTCCCTCCTTCCACCCAGGGTGTGGGTCACACCAGCCTAAAGATGGGGTTCTCCTGTACCGTGGTGGCTCTACACACGTGCCCACCACCCCCCCACCATGAGGCAGTAGGACTCCTGGCCCACCCCTAGGGTACACCATGGCAGCAGACATGGAAGTCCTCCCTCTCTGTTAGGCTATCTTGTTCTCATAAGCACTTTCCCCAGCCCTGGCCACACGCTGCCAGCTCCCAAGTCCACTCTAGAGCCCGGGACCTAACACAAAAGTACCACACGAGGGCCAGCCTGTCAGCACAGCAGTAGGGATACCACTCGCGACGTTTGCAACCTGGGTTTGGGAATGAATCTGGGTCATCAGGGGCTGGCCCAGGAGGAGGAGGATTGAGCATCCCAGGGGATGTTCTGCTTCTTCTGGGGTGGGGGTGACTCCTGCAGCACTACTGCAACCTGTAAACGTACGGATGGCAGAGAATCTGGGGCACAGATAGGGAGGGTCGCCACACAGTATCACGCAAGCGTGCTGACACAGGCTTATGTGTCATGGACCTGGTCTCACACACTGGCATCCCTACAAGGGTCATGAAGGCTGGTCTGACCAGCCAGAAGGTAGCACATTCACTGTACCAGAGCAGGTTGTGTGTGCAAAAAATACAACAATAACAACAAAAGTGCAGCCTGCTTTGGCTGTGCTATCCAGCGGTGCCCCTTTTCCATCCTTTCCAGAAAAAAAATATCCTGCCAGAATGTATCTCCCAAACACAGCTGGGACCAGATAAAAGGCTTAAAAGTTACACAGGGTGGAAAGCAGTAGGGCAGGTGACAAATGGGGGATGAGGGGGGCGTGAGAGCAATAACTCTGATTAGACATTATGTCCTGGGGCAGGATAGGGTAAAACACGGCAGACTAGACAGACCAATACTCTTTTCTGCTGCCATTTTCTACATTTCTAAACATCTGTATGGGGACCAATGAAAATCTGCAAAAGCTGGGGGCGAGTTGCTTACACTCTTCATTTACCAGACGCTCTACATATTGTTTTTCTTTTTTTTTTTTTTACTGCAAACAAATCTATCACAACATGGGGAGGCCTGCACACACTGTGCTCAGCTTGCATTCATTTTATCTATCTAAAGAGATGTTGACCAGTGCAGCCCTGTAAGATGCAACATCTCCAAAATTATTCACAGAGTCCCAGGAGGGACAGCAGGTAAGCATATTGTACATTCAGAACATACATTACAGTGTCCATCCAGACAGGGAAGAAAACGTTTCTCATTGCCGCATATTTACTGAAATAAATTACAAATAAACAACGTTAGCCAATTAGTGCCAATGCCTGGGCTCTCGTAAGTAACACATCTGCCTCTTAAAGTTGACAGAAGGGCAGACATCGTTTTCAGTGACTTATTGATTCTCCGAAGCAGAACACTGCCCATGAGGCATACTGGATCCATCCCAACCCCTACTCCCCATCAGCATGTGTCCATGGGATCCACTGGGGGAAAAAGAGTACCAGAACCCTCATCCTGGTGTCGGACCACTTTTTCTTATGTTTTTTCTTCCTGTGTCCCATCTGCTCACTATCCTACTGACGTTGCACAGCTGATGAAGAGGGCTCACATGCCTGCACCTGCACCTGCCCCTGTGGGACAGCGAGCTCAATGGTCCACCACTGGGCTTGCTGCTGCAGTGGCAATCTGAGGCACCACCCACAATGGGCGTGGGACATGGTGCCATGAAGAAGCATTTCCCCAGCCCTGACTAACCCCAGTCCAGCATCCTGAGTCTGATCCCAAGCCTATGTGGCTGGCACTTTGAAAAAACATACTGCCACTGGGTCACTGAGCAGCCCAGCTGGACAGAACAGGTACGAGAGCCTGGCAGTACAACCATGTATCACAGGGGCTGTGCACTGAGCAGATACTTTCTCAAGTACTTCTTATCTTTTTTTATATCCACAGTATTCTGCCTGGTGTTCAACTCCCTCAAGAGCTTCCATAACACTCCCAACCCCCAGCCCCCCCCCACACCACCATTCACCCAGTCATCCATGAAGCCTTGGTCTGCCCCCTAGGCAGGGTCAGGGCGTGGGGAATAAACCTCTGTTTGTAGTTCTTCATCAGCTGACAGAGGGGCTGGTCCCATATATACCAGGATCCACCGTCATGAAAGTCAGGGCCATTTTCAGTGTTTGTTCTTGTCCCTCTCACAAGATGCTGCTGGCCAAGATGCCAAGTAGTTGCATAAACTCAAAGCGTGCTACCAAGTGGCACCAGCCAGTGTCTCCCCACCCATGAGGCATACCAACCTGCAGCTCCTCCTGTGGTCATGTAGGTGGCGCTGCTGCGGTGGCTACACTCTGCCTCTCTCCCAGAGAAGGGCAGTGTCCCATAGGATGCTCAATCCTTCTCTACCTCCAGCCAGTTGAGATGGCCTAGGCTCATTCTCAAACCCAGGTCCCTGGTTTTATGAACAGGAGCCCTACCGCTGCACAGATGCACCAACCAATTCTTTTTTTTTTTTTTGATCCCTGCTTTTAACCCATTTCCCTATCCCCCACCCTGCTGGACCAAGCCACCACAGCTGCGCCTTCCTCTGGCCAGAATGGTAAGTCAGTGGCTGCCTTCAAAGACAACGCCATGGTCTGCTGGCAGGGCATATACAGATATCTGGCGGCCTGTGCCCTCCCTCCCTCCCTCCGAGGGAGTCCAGGGCCTTGCCCCCATGACGTGCACCACCCCCAATCAGCGCCAGTATTGGACTTCAAGGCTGGCATGCAAACCTTGGACTTCCAGTTGGCGGTGTGACACACTATAGCCTTGCAGCTGGGTCTGCCCCCTTCGTATTCTTGGTAAAGTAATTTATTACACTGCACTGGGGGGAACCCTGCAGGGATGTGACCCCATCTGCAATCACCAAAGCTTCAGCAGTCAGGTATGAATTTTGCTCCACAGTATCGTGGCAGGCTTTAAAATTTCAGTGCACTTGGGGGTTTGGGAAGACGTTCCCCACTGAGTACATTTCCCATGGGACGTAAGGAGTGTGGGAGGGTAATTACTGGCGATTTGCATATTAGCTAACTTATATATACTGCTGCATCCTGTCTCATGTCAGCAGCAAGTGCTATGATAAAACCTGCTTGCATGCAGTGCTGGGCAAGTGCTGTGTTTCTTTTAAATATTGCCTCTGGAACTGTACTCCTTTTAATCTTTCCTAAAGACGTTTAGCATATCACCATGTGATTGGCTTCCAGCTTATCCATGTCAGGGCATCCCAGCATGAGAAAAATCGCCAGTTTAGATTTTAATGTTACATATTAACATATCTTGTATTAACACCTTTTTTAGTAGTACCTTTTTCTCAATCACCAGGCTGAGCACAGGACGGGAGAAATCTGGTTTTATAAAGCACCTTACATATAAACCGAATCCTAAAGTGCTTTTTAATCCAAGAGAGGGAGGGAAAGAATGCTGCCCCCCTCCCGATGCATAAGGAGATTAAGTCAGCACGGAGGTATATCAGACAGAGATTACAGAGAAGTTGTGTTACAGAGGGATAACTGACTTGCTCAGAGTCACACAGTGAGTAAGTTACAAAGTGGGATTCAAACCTGGGTCAACAGGTTCACAACACATAGAGGATAATGCATGGGCGGCAGTTAACAACCACAGTGTATTTGCTTCGAGAGGTTGTCATGGTTTGTAAACCTCAAGAGCGCAATGAGAGAGGTTTACAGTTACCATGGTAACCTCAAGAAGCAAATTCATCGTGGTTGTTAACTGCTGTCCACACATTGTCTTATATAGTATATGGGCACCAGTGCAGGAATGGCAATAAAAAATATGTGATTCTCCCCAATGATTGGATAACAAGCCCTCAGTACACACTGAATACCCTGCACAGTGCAGGTTTGCAAACATAGTCAACACAGCAATTCCACTTACCTACCATTGAAGACATGGACACTATTACAAAAAAGCCTGGCGCTCCTGTGTTAGGGGTTTAGAATGCTACAACCGCCATCGCTTGTTCCCCATTTGTTAACTTTTTTCCACACAAATGCAAGTTACTAAATCATTGCTATGCTTGAAAGCTGCCAAGTGAAGGAGAATTGCTTATGTGGCGCAGTAGAATGTAACACTCGGCAACATTCTTTCTTGTTATGGCATCAATGTGACGTATGGACAGTGCTTAACAGCAAGAGGATGTAACCCCCCCATGTTGGAATGTCACATCGATACTATAACAAGTCTAGCTTTACATCAAATTTTGAACGTAACAGTGTTCTACCATACACTATAGCACTCTAACCATTCCATCGTACTGCCTCCCCAGACCATGTGCTATGACTCAAGCAGCTAGCTTACAGGTCTCTAAGTCCCAACTACACTAAGACATAAATTGTCCAACTTACAGACTTCCATGCCCTAACTACTCTACGGTCCAAGTGGCAAGCTAAAAGGTCTCCAAATCTTGGCTGCAAAAGCCTGGCAGACTTTGTGCCCAGAATGACCCAGGGACAACAGGGGAGGAAGTATGAGGAACGCCTGGAGGATCTGGGCATGCATACACTGGTGGACTGGAAGAACCGAGGGGACATGCTTAACATGTTCAGGTTCCTCCACGGAATCAACAGCGTAGACACTAGTGACTTGTTCACATTAAGTAGTAATACTCCCACCAGTGGAAACTCCATTAAACTGGTGGGATAGAGTGTTGAAAAAGATGTTATAAAGTACTTTTTTATTGAAAGGGGGGTGGCAGAATGGAACAAACTTCCAGAAGAAGTCATACATGTTGAAACGGTGTGGGGGTTCATAGAAACATAGACAGACTGCTGAAAGAGACCAATGGTCTATCATGCCGGCTCATATTATACTCTCTGACCACCGACCTTGTGTCCTGGGGTAGCTGTCCCCCTCTGACCCTCCCCCCACCTACAACCCCCCCCCCAGTTCACCCAGAGGGACTATGAGTCCCCCTGCTCTGTCCCAGCCATGTTTGAACCTATTAAGGGTCATTTAAAGACTAAAACATTTATGAGGCCAAAACGAATGACAGCGGAAATGAAATATAAAGCCTTTGACAAATACTTCCATTAGCATACTACTGGAGGAACACTATTCACCCTGACAAAGGAGGGTTCCACACCCCAAAATGCTGGTGATGTAGGGGGCTTTCTTGGGGTATGCATACATATTGTTATATACCACTAACTTTGGTGAGTGGCTGTATTATTCTTATGTTCTCTTGGATGTTACAGCGATTGCATAGGAAGAGGATACACCCTGATTTGAATTTATTTTATTCCTTACAGTCACGGAAGCTCCCAGATTTCCTTTGGGATTCACAAAGTAATTGGCCCAGGTGGGATTCAAACCTAGTTCACAGTTCTGTGCTCTAACCATTAGGCAACAGTGCCTGTAAAATTTCTGTTTCCATCAACAGAGAAGCAATCATTATGGCCCCGACATTCTGAGCTGGACTGTGGTGCTGTACTGTAGGGTTCCAACCTGTCTAGTACCACCAAGATCTAAAACTCACAGCCCCCTTCCACAAAGTTTAAGGATCACTAAACCCATAAGACAGTGTCTCATGTAGCCTTTTGATTTTTGTTTGTTTTTTTATTTGGCATTTTCCCTTCCCCCAGCCTGGCCACCACCACACCCCAGACCCCAGAGACCCCACTTACCTGCCCTGTGAGGTAACCCTTACCACGGTAGGGCCTAAAGAGAGTGCCAGAACCCCCAACAGGAGTCCTTGAAGTAGGCGACAGAAGGGTTATTTCTGCTAGGTGGGAGGGTGGTGCGGGGACCAAGTGTGCTGGCGTCATCCAACCGTGCTGGGAGGATGTTTCTTCTTTTAAGGTCCCTCCCCGAGACACTGGTCCATGAACATGCAGTCAAGCATGCAAGAGACGTGCAAACAGCAAGGCCCCTACGTCTCTCCTCCTACTGCTGTCACCACCTGGTATGCCTCCCCTGGGCACCTGTAGGTGGCACTCAAGCAGCAAGGAATGGTCATCCAACTCCCCAGACAGCATCCTCTTAGATGCTCGATTCTCCTCATAGGGCTGACCCCCAATGGCCTTGACGCCCTTCCGAACCCGGGTCACCAGTGTCTTAAGTGGTAGCCCTACCGCTGCACCGACTAGCCGGCCTTAAGGTAGCCTTTTGTATAACAGCACTGTACTTCAAAGCAAGAGCTGAGATGATGCAATAGTCAGCTGATACGTTCACTTTCATTTTAATTAAAAGAAGGACTGTGTTACTTAAACAGCATTACTTGTTAGTCGGCAAAAAATATTACATATTATTTCGCAATAATGTACTCCTCATAGCCTTAGATTTACTAGTGTGTTTGTAATTTCCTGAGATAGTTTAAAACCAGCTCCAGTGGACACTCATCCTACCTCCCCCCAGCTGACCCGGGCTTGTTCTTGAACCTGGGTCGTCAGTGTCGCAAACGGTAGCACTACCATTGCCCCAGCGGGTAAGCCCTTGTTATTCTGTATTATGTGGGCTTGGAATCAGGATATACCAGTTTTAAGTCTTATCTTTTTTTTTTTTTTTTACTCACTGTAAGATGCCTTTAGAGATCCTCGCTGGCAGTAGGGGACACCGCTGAGGCCTGCTTGCACTAAACTCACAGCAGGCCTACAGCACGTGCTGACAAACAAGCAATAATGTCGGCGTGCACACCCTGATGCATGAACGCACTCAGGTGCCGTAGCAACTCATTAAAGTCTGACACACACCCTCCCCTTCCATCAGTGCATGTGCAGTGACGGATCAGTGTGTCATTACTTTAAATATAAAACAAAAAGTGCTAAAGCAGACAAAATGGGGAAAGGAGGGCATCATACGAGACAGGAGATAACAGATAATTTAAAACAGAATAAAAATGTGTAGGTCAAAGTTCTCACCGCTAACATGCACTGCTGCTTTAAGCAAAGGGAAGGCAGGTGATTAGCTAGGGGTCACGGGATAAGTAAGTAGTGTTGAGGGCATTTCCACAGCTCTGTGCTCTAACCACTAGGCTACACTGCCTCTAGGGCAGGAGAACCCAGAACATGCACAGAGAATGCTGTTCCTGTTTAGTAAGCAACAATAAAAAAAAATTAAAAAACTGCAATGAAATGACAAAAAATGTATAATAAGGAAGAAAACATCAGAAGAGTGAGTTAAGTCTGAACTTTGGAGTGGGGGGGCTGAGCCTGGTAACACTAGCCTGGCACAGCGGGAATGACAGATAGCCGAGACTTGCGAAGTGACCCACAGAGCTGCATTTACCAGTGCCATGAACAGGCTGAAAGGTTTTTAAGAGTGCAAAGGGCTGCAGACTGGAAAATGGAAATCTCAGCCTGGAAATCAATAACTGGTGTCCAGAATTTCTCTTGCTGCAGTGATGTACAAAAAGTGTGTGTGTTATTAAAAAAAAAAAAAGGCAAAACTAAGTTTCCATCTCACTGGCAGCTGGGCGCCTCATCTCGCCAAGCCAACCGTGAGGTGACTACAGACTCGTTAGAAAAGGTTGGTTACTGCGCTCTGTGAGCTGTCTGTCATTACAAGATTCATGCCATGCCTGGCTATCTGAAGCCCGTCATACATCCCCCAGTAATTATGGGTTTTATATAGTGCTTGCACCTGCCACACAATTAACTCTCAGTAGTGTCTGTCTGTATAACGGGGCAGCCCTCAACACCTGTGGCTATCACCTCCTTACCTGCTGTTTAAACAACTCTATGATCCATGTAGACACCCCCCTCCCCACCTGAACCCCCTTCTTATCCCCTTCCCCCAGATTTGCATGGAATACGGGTACTCTGCTTCCTCACAACTTTCTGCAGTGCCAGTGTGTATCAAGGGGCAGCCCTCAACACCTCTGGCTATCAACCCCATACCTGCTGTTTCAGCAACTCCAAGACCCATGTAGATACCCCCTCCCCACCTGAACCCCCTTCTTATCCTTCTCCAATACCTGCACCAACCCTCATCCCCTCTGGAAGGCCTTCGGGGGTGACAGTTCCACTCTAGTTCAGGATCCACTTCTGTCTGTCAGAGCGGTGAGGGTGAGATTACTCCTGCGAGTCACCCTCCTTCTGGCAGTGTCTTTTTTTCCTTCCAGTTTATGCACCCCACAACTGACACTGCATACAGCCTACTGAGGCCTCGCTTGCATGTAGCATACCCATGTGGGACAGCAAACTCTCAGGGTCCACCATTCAGGTCACATACAGTGCTGGGCAGTATGACACCACCACCCTCTCCCCCCCCCTGACTGACTGACCTGTGCTGCAGTGGCAGCAATCCCAAGTCCAGGTGACCCAAACGCAGACTTCCCCCGACTTACTTCCAAACGCAGGTCATCCATATGGTATTACAACAGCATCAGGCTGCCCCCTTCAGTCTGTTTTTACATGAAATGTAATGGGAGCAGTTCGTTTCGACTCACAATCCCAATGGGAGACAGACTTGTGACAGGGGTGAACAGTTTAGCCACTCCCATGACAACTTCACATTGGGAGAGAGCTGTGACATCAGAATAAAATGCTAAATCCATCCTATGATGATCCTTCCAGGATGACATCACAGTGGGAGGTTCTTTGTCTTTGAAACTGATTTTCTATATTGGGCTTACCATGGCCCAAACCTGTAAGGCATCATAAGGGCTGGTTCTTCCTTCCCATGAGCTGAGATTAAGATAAGGCCCACCGATGAGTCCTGAGAAGGATGAAACATGTGTCTGTGTCATCTGTTTTCAGCCTCTGCAGACTATGTGTGCAGCCATTTCGCACTATACACTCCTGCTTAAAGCAGAAACAGTCTAAAGTCTTTCATGGCGATTTACATATACATCCCATGATCCTTTGTACTACTAGGGTACCTGTGTGATTTTGTATTAAAGTGAGAGAAAGCTCCCATGATGACAGCACAGTGGGAGAGAGCTGTGACCATAGAATTAACAGGCACAGATTTAGAATGAAAGTCTATTTGCTGCATGCACTCACAGCCGTGGCTTACGCTACCCTGGCATGCATGATTCCTGACTATGCATGAGGCAATGAAAGTGGAAATACACCTGTCAGGTTATGCAGACATCTGCTGATGCCAAAACTACACTTACGTCAGGCCATCAAAATAATAGAAGGCTATCACTCTGCTCCTATTAATTCTATGGCTGTGACAGGAATAAATAGCCGAGTCCTTCCCATGACATCACAGAGCTGTGACTGGATTACCCAGCTTGGCCCCTCCCATGATGATATCATAGTGGAAGAGAGCTGTGACAGGGTTACACATCTGAGACCCTGATATGATGACATCACAGTGGAACAGATCAGCAACAGGGTTAGTCAGCCAAGACCCCGCCATGATGACATCGATCATAGTGGCAGACATCAGTGACAGGATTATGCAGCAGAGGCCCCTCCCATGAGGAGATCAAAGTAAAGCAGTCAAGAAAGCGGTGTACAGAGAGTACTTTGTACTGCACTTGTTTTTTTTGCACAGCTTTCTGCCTGCCTGCACAATACACCAAGCAAGTCTGAGCAGCACATACGCTCTGGGTGCAGCACTGTTTGCACAACCATAAAGCTGGCTTTAGCATTATTCCTTAGCGTAAATGTGTGCAGCTTCATAAAACATAAAAAATAGCTGATACCAGCCAAATACCAGCTGCAAGGGGTTATCTCTGCTAAACAGAGAACAGCATTCTGAAATATGACTGTTTAGTACTTTGACAGGGAAACCGATCTGTGAAAGGGCTCCGGGGAAGGTACAGGATTAAAATCTCAGTTAGAAATAGGTTGTGGAAATCTGTCGGGGAGCCTTGTCGTCTCCCTCCCTTCCTCTCTCTCTCCACAGCACACTCTAATTCCGTTTGGCCCTCACTTCACAAGTCAGCTCCACTGCTGTTAGACCAAATGTAGATTAGTAACCACCCCCCCCCATGTTGGGATTAAACTTCATGAGCTTTGGGAACTAGGAGGTCCATAAGAATCATATCTTTAAATTGAGCCCCCCTCTCATTATAAGTCAACAGCAGTGATGCGTGAGCTACTGGGGCTCACTTCAGAGCTGGGGGGGGGCCAAGTCCTGGCAAGCTTCCCAGGAATTCCAACACTACCCCCCCCCAACAGAAACCTGGATCACATTTTTTTTTGTCTGTTCTTTATGTCCCCTTCTTTCTAGTGTGGCCCCTTTACCTCCACACTTGCCCCTACCCCCAAGGCACAGCCTGTCAGCATCACCTGCACCCTCATGAATACAGGGGCAAGAATCTATGGTGGTGAGCAGTGGGGCCCAAGCCTGCCGTGGGTCATTCGGCATGCACCAGGGCTTTTCCCGCTGTTCACTTTCCCCACATACATCACATTTTACTTTCTTGTTACTGTTTAACAAAGTGAATAAATTCAAAAAGCAAGAAAAAAACAACCCAGAGATGACAAAAATACACAGTGCAGTACACTGAAAGTGAAGTGAGGGTGGTTATGGAGTGAGCTGCAGGTTAGTTTTTCATGATCGGTGCTCTGGACTGAAACTTTCTAGCCTCTACCTCATAAAAAGCTGTAGTCCGACTTCCCAACCCCTACCACGTCATGGACACGTGCTGTTGATGTGCTATGCAAGCAGTGACATCACACCTACAAGCACACCACCTGCCCGTCCTATACACAAAATAAAAATGTAATATTAAATGCACACAGAAAATAGAAAATAGAGTTAGAATCAAATCAATGCTTCGACCATAGGACTTTTTCAGGAATTATCTAAAAGGGAAAAAAACCAAAGTCAGTGGAGCGGTAAGGGGAAATAAGGGGGATATATTTGTGTGGAAAGAAAATAGGGGGAGGCTCTAAGAGAATAAGTGATACTAGGCAAGGTAAGAATAGAACCTGGAAACAAAAAGGTGATGATGGGTATGGTAAGGCATTGTAGGAGTGAATGAGCTGAGGAGTCCTCAATGTGGGTTACTTCTTACTAGGCCCTGTTACTCAGGTATACCTGGGCTTCAGCCACTGGCCGCTTCAGGAACTCCTGCCTCCCCAAGCTGGAGGAAGTGGGAGGCTGGATCCAGCACAGCTGGCCCCATCACAGGGGTGAACCTTTGGGGTTCAAATCTTAGCAGTAAGTACCAGGGATGCTGTGGAATGGGGCAGGGCCTGGCCACTGAGGGGGATCCCACAGCAACAGAAGCAATAAAAAAGGACACAAGGAGAGAACTAATGTTGAAAAATGGTTTATGGATGTGGTCAGGAGAAAGACTCTGAAACCTAATAGAGAGAAGTTGTGTCATTTTTCTGTGATGAGCTGCACTGTGTATGAAAGGCGCTGGAGACAGAAGCCCTCTGCTCAGTCACGAGTAAAGCATGCACAAGTGTAACCCCTAGATGGCGCTATCCCAGGGGCTACTACCCCTACCTGATTTGCCACTAACAGGTTGAGGGGCCTGGATCCAATGGCGGGTGCCTCCACCCAGAGGCCAGGGTTTGCAATAGTTAAACTTACTTGGTCACAGCCCTCTGGGACACTGCAACCCCTTTCTTCCCACTAGTGGCCCACACAATATATCAGAATTACCTTCACAGTATACACTTACCCCAGGGCTGGTTCAGGCACGGGACCTCCTGTAAAATAAGATACAGTGCAACAATCACAGTACAATACTTTAACATAGACAAATACCTCAGGCAGTATAACTTTGCTGAAACAAGCAGCTCTGATTTATTTAGGGGGAATATAACAAGGACAGGGGGAAATCAGGTTAATTAGCTTATCACTTTACTATCTACCTATGGCTCTGTGCACAGGCCTATCCCTACCAGTTACTGTCCCTGGGTACCCAAGCCCTAGTGGCTAGTCCAAACCGTGGCAGCTGGTAGGGGCCCTTTCCCACAAAGAAAAGAAAAATTAGTTTAAACAGTCAGCAGTACAGTGATTCCATTTGGATTTATTGTGGCAATTCAACAGGGAGTGACCCTGAATTAGTACTCACGACCTCCAAACAAGATAGGGTCCTTCAATGTCAGCAGGGCTACTCTTGAGCTCCACCAGGTCTCCTCACACATTTATATGGCAAAGAAAGTACTATACCAGGCAGGCTGCTTCTCTATCCCGACGTAATTACTGCACAATACCCGGGAGAACACACAGCAGATTCAGTTCCTGACAGACCGAGTGCAATTCAGCAATTTCTCCAGTCTTCTACAGGGTGAGCCTGGTTTCTCTCTCAGATATCCTTTGATTCTCTTCACAGGGCAGATTCAGTCCTAACAAGCAGTTACACAAGCTGCAGACCGGAACTCTGGGCCTTACACACGTTTCCCGACTAAAACTGCACTGAAGGAGCACAGGGTTCCTTTCCCCTTCACTGCCAGAGCTAAAACTGAAACTCCAACCAACAAAACCGGGCACTTCCTTTGAGTTCCTCCCAGTTCTTGACTGGATTGGCTGTCACTCACAATAGACTGCTCCTGTTGGTCCAAAAAGGCGCCGAAGTCTAAACTACATCTCCCAGAGTCACTGCCCATACAATCCTCTTGTGGCTGGCTCAGATTATGAGTCCAAGTTCTGATTAGTCTAAGGCACCATTTTAGAGCTAGCTTACCCACACTGATTGGTCCAGTTCAGCAGTTCAAAACCAGAATGGGGAACTAGGCAGACACAGTTCTGACTGCAAAGAAAGCAGGTTAGACAAACTGTAATTTCATTATTACTCTAAATGATTTCTGGCAAACAGTTACATCTTTCAGATAGGTTCCCTTTGCACTCCTAGTGACTGCAAAAATGGAGTGAATTGGCAGCAGCTCGAGTGGTACTCAAACAGAGAAGCACACAGTCCCCCCATACAAACTAATTATGTCTGCAAGCAGACAGCTCTTAAAGAGACAGTACCAGAGGCTCTAAAAACACTCACTGATAAATGGCTTAAATGCCAAACACCATTCAGGCTTGGAGCATTCAAGCAAGCTCCTGGAAGCCTTTTGTGAACCAACATTTGCAGGGGGGTTACACCCTTCCTGGCCTGGGAAAGCTTGACATCCGCGTCAAGCAAGTACCCCCATAAGTTTCAACTGCAACCATACACATCTGCATTAGGCTCGCACATGTAATCATCAGTCAATATATCATTTTACCAAGAACACATTTCTGAAACATTGCAGTACGTCACTCTTTACACAGTATTACATACACATTGTACCATAACTCAAGTTATTACCTCTTGTACATGAAACCTGAAGAAAGGGGGCCCTTCCCTATCAGTTACCTTGGGGCTGGATGGGGCAAGGGCACCATACTTAGAGGGCAACACAAGCAACTTGGAGTTAGCACTGACGCTCAATTTGGGCAATGAGCTCGGGGACACATACACTCCTTTACGGACAACATTGAGAGGCAGATCCACTGGCTGGCCCAGGGAATCATAACTGAGGTGCACCACAGGCTTTACAGCTCGACCAGTCTTTCTAGGGGGAACTGTTACAGTCTCTGCACTCTGAGCCTCATTTTCAGCCTTGTCCTCACTTGTCAGGGGAGTCTCCATGGGGGTAGAGAGGCTAGAACTTGGGGCACTTTCAGCTCCAGGAGTTACAGTTTCTGAGTCCACAACATTTTGCTCGCATGGAGAGCTTTCAGACACTGGCAGTGGACTGTCAGGGCACTCAAATACTCTTCTTGTTCTGGTGTATCACCAGTCTGACCTTAATCCATCATTTTCCTCCCCGAAAGCTCAAACAGTTCAACCATGCACAATGATTCCATTTCATCTGATCTGATGCTTTGCACTTCACTTTCTGGGAGCATTGGCTCCAGGGACGAAGCTGGGGGCTTAAGACAGTCCAGAAGGCCCAGCTTCATCTCCAGTATTGACTAGGGGATTGCCCCGAAACAATTGACTCAGTTCGTAAGAAGGATAGTATTCAAAGTCACTCTCACTTTCTTCCGATATGGACTGACAGTCATGCTCAACTGGGACTTGTGGAGGGAACACTTTAACTTTGCTTCTGTAGGTGCAGACTTTCTTGCTCTTTTCTTAGCAGCAGCTCTAGTCACTGGTCCAGAGGGGGCATCTTCTAGGGGCTCAGACTCAATTAAGATTTGTTCAATGGGCAATAAATGATTTCTATGCATTGTTTTTACATCTTTTGAATTATTCTCAGGCCTTACTTTGTACACTGGCAGATCATCTAGTTTGCCCACTACAATGTGAGGAGATGGTGCCATCTGTCAGCAATCTTGTGCTTGCCATGCAGTCCCAGATTTCTTAGCAATACCCGATCTCCCTCCTGGAGTTCCTGTGCTTTCACCTTTTTATCATACCTTTCTTTGTTGGCCAGATTTCTTTTGGCAGCCATGGTTTGAGCCAGTTGGTACGCATGAGTTAGCTGGGCCTTTAACTTTTGCACATACTGTAAATAGTTGTCAGCTTGAACCCCATCAGGAGAGACCCCAAAACACACATCTACCGGTAGTTGAGCTTCTCTTCAAACATCAGGCGGTAGGGGGAACCAGTAGCATCACTTTTGGTGCAGTTATAAGCATGTACCAGGGTGCTAATTTGTTGGCTCCATCTAGGCTTGTCCTTTGGGTGCAGGGTGCCTAGCATATCTAGCAAAGTCACGGTTGAAACGTTCAAGCTGAGGTCCCCTGGGGTGGTAAGGAGTGGTTCTGGACTTTCGCACTCCCCACAGAAAAGCATCTCTTTGATCAGATGACTCTCAAAGTCTCTCCCTTGATCAGAATGGATTCTTTGTGGAGCCCCATAGTGAACAAAAAAGTTTTCTACAAGTACTTTGGCCACAGTGGATGCTTTCTGGTCTTTGGTGGGGAAAGCTTGGGCATATCTCGTGAAATGGTCAGTGACCACCAGCACATTACTGATATTTCTTTGATCTGACTCCAAACTCAGAAAATCAATACAGACCAGCTCCATGGGTGCACTGGTGGTGATGTTAACAAGGGGCAGCCCTCTGGGGCAAAGCTTTCCTCTGTAAGCAGCGACTACAAGTTGAATGTGTTGCTCCACATCAGCTCCCATCTTAGGCCAATAGAATCTGGATCTCACCAAGTCAAGTGTTCTGTCTATACCAAGGTGCCCCATGTGGTTGTGCAAGGACATCAGTACTGAGTCTCAAAGGCAGTGGGCAGCACTAGTTGTTGTTTGTCTACTTGTCCCCTCTGTCTACTGTTTCTCTGTATAACAGTTTATTGATCAGTTTCAACTTAGGACCTTCTTTGTATAATAGTGCAGTTCTCAAATCCGTGGAGCGTAATTTGGACACATCTTTCCTGCATACAGGGCTTCTAAAGCTGCTTTGATCATGGGATCGCGGGATTGAGCCACTGAATACTGTCATTGTCCAGCTGAGGCAGTGCACCAATGTCTATTGCAGAAAAGTGGCAATAAGCAGCAGGTATGCAATTCTCAGAGGGTCCCAAGCAATCCACCATGCAGTCCACTGCATCCGTGGACATTGTTCCTCCCTGTCAAACTTCGGCAGAGTGCCCGAATGTCAGGTTCTGCCAATCGGACCCAATCATTCTGGGGAACAGGCCTCCGGGAGAGAGCATCAGCATCTATGTGGTTCAGACCTGCTCGGTATTCGAGAGCATAGTCATATGTAGATAATGCAGAAAGCCACCTATGGCCAGTGGCATCCAACTTAGCTGAGGTCTGCACATAGGTCAAAGGATTATTGTCAGTTTTACTAGTATTTTAGCCCGTACAAGTACTCATGGAATTGGTCAACAATAGCCCACTTCAAAGCTAGGAACTCTAACTTATGTACAGGATAGTTCTTTTGGATGGGGTCAGGCTTCTACTGGCAAAGGCCACTGGTCTCAGGCCATTCGTGCTCTTGGTACAACACAGCCCCAACCCTTGCAAGCTAGCATCAGTGTGCAGGACGTAAGGTTTTCTTGGATCGGCATAGGCCAGCACTGGAGCATGGGTAAGTTGATATATGATCTCATGAAAAGCAGTCTCACAATCAGGAGTCCAGCGGACCAAATACTTCACTCGGATGAAAATACACTCTTTCAGTCTTGTGGACGCTGACTTTTTGGTATTTTTGTGGGTTGGGGGATACCCTTGAGTAAGGTTAAGTAAAGGGCGGATCACTCTTGAATAGTCCTTGATGAAACGCCGATAATAACCACAGAATCCCAGGAATCTTTGCAGTTCTTTTAGATTTTTGGGCTGTGGCCAGGTGGTCAAGGCCTCAACTTTACTTGGGTCAGTCTCTATTCCCTCGGTGGATACTATGTGTCCCACATACTTTACTGATGTTTGAAAGAATTGACACTTATCAATGGACAGTTTAAGGCCAAAGTCCTCCAGTCGGTCCAATACCTTAAATAATCTGCTCTCATGTTCCTCCAGTGAGCTGCCAAACACAATAACATCATCTAGGTATACCAGGCACTCTAGTAAGTTCATGTCCCCCACTGCACGCTCCATCAATCGTTGAAAAGTGGCTGGGGCACCTGAAATCCCTTGAGGCATCCTCATGAATTCATAGAAGCCAAGCGGACAGATAAAGGCTGTCTTCTCACGGTCCTCTGGGGCCATCGGGATCTGGTAGTACCCACTGCGGAGATCCAGCACAGAGAACCACTTGTTCCCGTTTAGGCAGTCCAAAGCATCCTGAATGCGGGGCATTGTGTACTGATCAGGGATAGTCTGCCAGTTTAAGTGCGATAATCCACACACATCCTTACTGTTCCATTCTTTTTCCTCACTACCACAATGGGGGAAGCATAAGGGCTTCTGGATTCTTGTATTACACCAGCAGCTAACATCTCTTGCAGATGCCGTCTCACATCATCTATGTCAGCAGGTGCCAGGCGTCGAGACCTCTCACGAAATGGTCTTTCGTCATGCAGCCGGATATTGGGCTCAGCTCCTTGCACGCATCCTACATCCCATTCCTTTAAAGAAAACACCTGGTCTCTCTGGGCAAGCTTCTCACTGATCCTCACTTTCCATTCAGCTGGCAGCGGGGAGTCGCCGAAATCAAACAAGTCAGGCGTTACTCTGTCATTCTTCCTTGAACTCTTGCTGCTGGGTAGCACTGCAGTGTCTGCACAATGCACATTAGCCAGGATGCAACCTCTATTTACCGAATGTCTCTTTCAGACACATTATGAACTTGGACCATTACCTTCTGGCATAAGCATGGGCTCTAGCGGGCAAAATACTAGGCTTGACCAGCAGTCCCTCTGGCAATTTTCCATCGCCTGGTGCATCCAACATTAATATTTTATTCTTAACATCCTTTCTGATACGGACCTCTCCCTGTAAGGTACACTGGGCATTTGGCACCAGGATCAGAGACTCAGGATCCTTCTTCCATACAATTCGACCGGTTCCTCTGGTTCTATTTTTCAGCATCTCTCGTGCCTCATAGGCCTTCTTAATTAAAGCCGGAACTCTTAAAGCTCTACTAGTCTTTGACCCTGTTTTCATAACACAACTGTGCCAGCCTTCCGAACATATGAGCATTTGTGCCAATCAACAAGGGACACCATCATACAGTCCAGTGGGGGACACACTAAGGCTAGGGTCTCTACTTGTTCGGCCACTCCAGCCACGGAGGTGGGGAATGACAGCCAAATTCGGGTATACCGGAATAGGTAGGCCTTCTCACTTAACCCCCATACATGCAGTCCTTCTAATGGTTGTAAGGTACGTCTGACAAATGCTTCTGATACCAATCCTGGAACATAATTGTCACTTAGGAGCCACTGTCTAATACAGCTCTTGTAACACTCCATTCACCTTTACAGTGGTCTCCATGGAGGACCACTATTTTGGACCAGTCTGGAGAGGCGGTAGTGGGGGCCTGGGCAACTGACCTTGCCACAAAGGCGTGAGTTAGCATTTTGGTGCCCTCACTGGGATCATTTTGTGCACCTCTTAACCACTGATTTGTTCTCCAAGCTCTCCTTGTAGCCTATATGCAACTTTGTCAGTGTCTTTTGGGGACCGGCATTCCCTCTTCATGTGCCCATCCTTCCCACAATTATAGCAAAACATACTTTCTAGAGTTTGAGCAGGCCGAGGCGCCACACTGGGAGCCAGGGCGGGGGTACTACTAACTGGAAACCTTGGTGCCATCTCTGTCTGCGGCGTGATAAGCATTTGGAGACATCTTGTCAGTTTCTCCACTTCCCTGGTCAAGGAATTGAGTTTGGAGCTGTTATCAGCAGGAGATACATGGGTGGGTACCCCCAACCCCATAGCAGATGCAGTCGGATATAGGTCAGGGCCCGTACTTGCAGGCGTGGCCTTCATAAAGGGACTGTTTTTGAATTCCCGGATCTCTCTCAACAGTTAGCCTCATTGTGGCATATCTTTTCCTTGTCAGAGCACTCATTGACTGTCAACCTCTGCCCCTGAACTTCACTTGATGGGTCACCCTCAGTCACTCGGGTCATAGCCGCAGCTATTGGTGCAGGTCCCTCCCAGGTCGCCTTTTCTCAACTCCTCGAATTTCTCTCATTAACGCATCATAGGAGGGTGGGGATTCCAGTCGATTTGCCAGGCGTAACTGAAGCAACAGCAGTTCTGAGAAGGGGGCAGACTTAAGGATCCTGTCCAGTCTGGTTCGGTCCAGTTCAATCGCTGGCAAACTACCCTTTCTGAGGCATTCTTGCAACAATTTTCCAGCTGAGATACATACACAGACAACAACTCCCTTGGTACTGTTGTGCATTTCTTACTCTCCACCATAGATCCTCATCAGAATCTGGGCTCCCATACACATTCTCCAAGGCCTCAAGATAGGCCTGTGCAGTCACTTCAGGGTTACTGGCCCGTTTGCTTCGGATGGTAGCCAGGGCAGGACCTCGGAGGCTCTCACTAACCCTCTTTAAACACCGGCTTCCGAGCATTGCCATTCTAGCACTGGGGGCAACATAGTCTATCCAGGTCTCCCAGTCATCCTCCCTTGGGGTGGGGAGGTGCCAGAGAAGATCCTAAACCTTGGTAAGAGTCGTGATTAATGGCAGGTGCAGAAATAGGGTCTGCATTGGTTCAGCCACCATTACAGGTACTGGAGGCGGGAGAGGTGTTGGGGAAGAACACCCAGGTGGCAAGAATAGTTTCTTCAAGTCCTCCAGTTTTCCCTTCCCCAGCAACCATTTGCAAATTTCTCCTCAAAAGTTTCAGACAGTGGTGGGGGCTCATTCCCCGGGTTTTACTGTACTTAGTTATCACTCTCCAGGCAGTGAGGGCTCCCTCTGGGGTAATGGTCTGTGGCACTTTGGAGCTATCTATGGGATCCTTAAACTCTACTAGGGCCAGGAAAGTGTGGGTGAACAGATTAGCATGCCGACCCACCACCACAGGGTTTTGTAAACCTTCCACCTTGGAAAGTACTCCCTGTACAAGTGTCCGTATTGATACCCAGGGGGATGTCCAGGATAAGCATAGCATTTTGGGGGTCAATCTCCTCCCCAGTACACCACTCCACCAGCCGGTGCACAGCCACTTCTGTCGGGGTACCCATTTTTTTTTTTTTAACAGTGGTGTAAATATAGCCACTAGAGGACACAATCCCAGCGGTGAGCCTCAAGATGTAACCCTAGATGGCGCTATCCCAGGGCTACTACCCCTGCCTGATTGCCACTAACAGGTTGAGGGCCTGGATCCAATGGCGGGTGCCTCCACCAGAGGTCAGGGTTTGCAATAGTTAAACTTACTTGGTCACAGCCCTCTGGGACACTGCAACCCCTTTCTTCCCACTAGTGGCTCACACAATATATCAAATTACCTTCACAGTATACACTTACCCCAGGGCTGGTTCAGGCACCGGGACCTCCTGTAAAATAAGATACAGTGCAACAATCACAGTACAATACTTTAACATAGACAAATACCTCAGGCAGTATAACTTTGCTGAAACAAGCAGCTCTGATTTATTTAGGGGGAATATAACAAGGACAGGGGGAAATCAGGTTAATTAGCTTATCACTTTACTATCTACCTATGGCTCTGTGCACAGGCCTATCCCTACCAGTTACTGTCCCTGGGTACCCAAGCCCTAGTAGCTAGTCAAACCGTGGCAGCTGGTAGGGGCCCTTTCCCACAGAGAAAAAAAAATTAGTTTAAACAGTCAGCAGTACAGTGATTCCATTTGGATTTATTGTGGCAATTCAACAGGGAGCGACCCTGAATTAGTACTCATGACCTCCAAACAAGATAGGGTCCTTCAATGTCAGTAGGGCTACTCTTGAGCTCCACAGTCTCCTCACACATTTATATGGCAAAGAAGTACTATACCAGGCAGGCTGCTTCTCTATCCGATCGCAATTACTGCACAATGCCGGGAGAACACACAGCAGATTCAGTTCCTGACAGACCGAGTGCAATTCAGCAATTTCTCCAGTCTTCTACAGGGTGAGCCTGGTTTCTACTCTTCAGATATCCTTTGATTCTCTTCACAGGACAGTTCAGTCCTAACAAGCAGTTACACAAGCTGCAGCCGAACTCTGAGCCTTACACGTTTCCGACTAAAACTGCACTGAAGGAGCACAGGGTTCCTTTCCCTTCACTGCCAGAGCTAAAACTGAAACTCCAACAGACAAAACGGGCACTTCCTTTGAGTTCCTCCCAGTTCTTGACTGGATTGGCTGTCACTCACAATAGACTGCTCCTGTTGGTCCAAAAAGGCGCAAGTCTAAACTACATCTCCCAGAGTCACTGCCCATACAATCCTCTTGTGGCTGGCTCAGATTATGAGTCAAGTTCTGATTAGTCCACGGCACCATTTTAGAGCTAGCACCCTACACTGATTGGTCCAGTTCAGCAGTTCAAAACCAGAATGGGGAACTAGGCAGACACAGTTCTGACTGCAAAGAAAGCAGGTTAGACAAACTGTAATTTCATTATTACTCTAAATGATTTCTGGCAAACAGTTACATCTTTCAGATAGGTTCCTTTGCACTCCTAGTAACTGCAAAATGGAGTGAATTGGCAGCAGCTCGAGTGGTACTCAAACAGAGAAGCACACAGTCCCCCCATACAAACTAATTATGTCTGCAAGCAGACAGCTCTTAAAGAGACAGTACCAGAGGCTCTAAAAACACTCACTGATAAATGGCTTAAATGCCAAACACCATTCAGGCTTGGAGCATTCAAGCAAGCTCCTGGAAGTCTTTTGGGAACCCCCATTTGCAGGGGGGTTACACAAGCAGGTAGGTTCATTAATAATGTTCCCAAACTAGTCTCCACATGTAGCCACCTTGACCCAAAATGGTTATCGTACCTTCTGTTGTGGAGAAAAGCAAACTGAAACCACAGGCAAAATCTCTCAGCACTTTCATGGGAGCCTCTAGCCTCATTCTGCTAGTAAACAAAGTTCAGTTAAAAGCTGGGGTCTCGCCAGCCCAGTGGCGTGTAGGGCTGAGGCACTGAGCACCTTACCTCCTGCCATGCTGGCGACCTGGGTTTGGAAACAGATGGAGGTCACTTGGGGGCAGGCCAGGGGAGGGAGGATTGAGCGTCCAGGACTGCTCTCCTCCTTCAGGTAGGGGGGGGCTGCCATGCCTTGTTCTTAACTGCCACCTGCAGGCATCTGGGTGGCAGTGCAAGCAAGGCACACAGTGGGAAGGGATCCCATGTACACAGCACCAGGGACGTTCCTGCGAAGATGAAGCATACACATCGTGCTCACTGCACATCTGTGGGCCCAGGAGAGAAAAAGTGGAAGCATGAAGGCCTGGGTTTCATGAAGCCCTGCTTGTGTCCTGATGGTCTGTCCTATCGGTCCTGTCCCATGACAGAAGTGACATATGAATGACAGGACTCAACAAAGCCAGTGAAGAGGAGAAAATAGGGGGTCATGGGCAAGTAGATGGATGCCCGCACACTTCACATGGGTCGTTCTCTGGTTGCTCCTCCACCGGCTCTGTCGATCACCTCCCCTTGGATTCAGTCTCATGGTTGCGATCACTTCCACCTGGATGGGCCCTGCTCCATGGGAACTCAAAGCAAAAGCACAGCCTGGTCAGAAGGGGGACACCGGCTGAAGGTCTCCAGAGTTGGCAAAGGGATCTGCACGACTGAAGGAGATCTCACCCCTGCCGCTAAGTGGCACTGGTGTCACCTATGAAGGAAGGCCGATCACCTGCTCTCCTAGCCAGAGGAACAGTGTGGCTGTGACAGCCCAAATGTCAGAAAGGTGGACAGGAGGAACCACTGGGCCAAAACGGGGGGATGGGACAATCAAAAGCCTAACAATATTCATGCACTAATCTATTATGTCACCTGGCGCCTTTTCCAATTTTCTGAGACTGATGTCCATTACCCTACATGACTCAAGGTTCCTTATAAAGTTTAATAAGCAATTAAGCAGCAAACTGCTACAAATGCTGCTCGAGGAAATAGGAGGACGGGGGGGGGGGGCAGCCCTCAGAAATGTATACTGATGTATCTACATTAGATGGTTTAGAATAAGAAACAAAAGGGCCAGCAGAATACAACAAAATGAGCACATCAGCCCAGTAAGCAAGAGGTGTGGATCTGGAGAGTCGTTATTCAATTAGGTTTCATTACTGCCATGCCACTCAGTCGTCGGCTGCTTTAATTACAATAGCGCAGCAGGGATCTCAGGAGGACTAGCTCCTCAATTTTGATTTTAATCCCAGAATTAAAGTGACATTACAATAATGACAACCTCCGCCACCTTCCGCGTGCATTTCTGGGAGACATCTGTGTGGTATAAATCAAACTGGCACCACCTACCTGGAAGCCGCGCACGCAGACCCAGCAAGTGCTTACCATGGAAAATTGATGTTAACCTTTTTATTTCCTTGTTAGGGAATGATGGCAATTCCTGTGAACGTCAGGGAGGGAGCAGGATAGGAATTTTATAACCCCCCCCTTTTTGCACAAGTAATTTGGGAGGTAGGGATGGTGGAGGCATATACAGCTTAGCAACCAAGAGTAATAGAGTTCAAATTAAACTTTTCTTTTCTTTTCTTTTCAGTGCTGTTGCTCAAACAAAAAAAAAAGACAACCACTGGCCTGGACTCCCCGATCTTCCCGTGTCTGGGCACTACTTCAACTCCATAAAACAATGAGATTGTAATTACTGGCCCTTCTCTTTTCCACAAACCTGCACAGCTCAAATGTTTCAGCTGCTGGTTTCTGTGTTTGTGTGTGTGTGGGGGTGGGGGGGGTTGAATGACAAGTTTAGCGCTGGTGAAATATGAAGGGTTGATGACACTGGAAACAAAAGCCCACTCGTTTGATCTGCAAGTCAGGTACAGCGCAGAGCAGCCCCCACATTCCCCAGCACACACACTCGACACTTGGCCAATGCCCACCTCAGGGAAGCAATCTGGCCCAGACATTAAGGGTGCTGAGCTGTGAACCTAGAGACCCAGGTTTGAATCCCACATACTGACTGAGAGACCTTAAGCAAGTCACTGTATGAAATTTCTCATGTATCACTCGGTGCGGTCTGAATCCCATCGTGCACCTGACAAAGCTACAACACTTTCCCCCTCCCTCTCCTGGATTCTAAAGCACTTTGGATTAGTTTGTATGAAAGGTGAATTGTAAAATCATAACTGTTTCCCTTTCTCAGCTGCTGAGGCCATTATTATTTTTTTTTTTTTATCATTTAACAGTTTCTACCTGCAGCCACAGCCCTGCTCCACGTCCAGCCACCGCCTCTCTGCTTCACCTCCAACCCCAAAGCTTGCATGCCCAGCTGGCAGACGCAACTACACCTGCAAAAGAGGTGCCCCCCGTGCCCGGCGAGGAACCATTACTGGCACATGCCATCCAGGCATCGTTGGTTGGTCAACGAAACTGCAGCCATCAAGCTGCCGCGGGCTTGTGCTGCCTTTTTTCTTTTATCCCCCAATGGAAGCACGGGCGTGCCATGACGTTAGCGCACCAACATGCAGACGTCTGCCGTGCTTCCCCCACTAGCTAACCACGCCTCTGTAATACCTCCATGCGTCCCCAGGGACCAGCAGAACGCAGTATACATCCACCCCTTATCCCCAGGACTAGGAGAGCTGTCGTCAGATGCTCAATCCTAGTCCTCCCCTGCCGACCCTCGACGACCCAGGCTTGTTCCCGAACCCGGGTCGCCAGCGTGGAGCAAGGTGTGGCATTCAGCGCCTCAACCCTCAGTGCTACCGGGCCGGCTGTGAGGCCATCATTAGGTCCAAGCACCTGTACGGGTAAAGCACTCATTATTGGGGGGGGGAGGGGCATGGCCCACAAAACTCTCAAACACCCCATGATGGCTGTAGAGCTACACTGGCATTGGATGTGAAGGCAGCCAAGATTTATTTGGGTTGGGGGATTGAGGAAAATGCGGGAATAAAGGGGGATGAAGGCCTTTCAAACATATTCTGTTATTCCCTTTTTTCTCTATGTTCTCCTAATCTCAACTCTTACTATATCTGATCATCTGTCTCTTTCTTCTGTTTTACGAACATACGAAAATTGCTACCAGAAAAAGGCCTTAGTTTATTACTCCATGCAGGACAGACAAGACATTAACTAGAAGATATGGGCACCCTTTATGCTAGTTAACGATTTCAATAGTTAATTTTTTTTTTATTTCATGTATGTTCTTAAAGTATTAGACTTCATGATATTTTCTCAGTATATAGACTGTTTAGAGCTCTAAATGATGCTTGAATGTTGTTGTAACTTAGAACTTATATTCTGCCTTTTTTGTGTGTTTCTGAATGTTATTTCTGAGAAGTTTATCTATGTATCTTGAAATTTACATATAAATAAAAACTATTATGGGAAAAAGAAAAAGGCCATAGTGGTCTATCAAGTCTGCTCGATTGTGCAGCTCCGTGTATTTTAGTGGAGCTGCCCCACCCCTCCTAGAGCGAATCCCCCCCACCCCCCTCGTTCCTCCCTCCCATTGCCACTCTCATTTTTACCCTGTCCCACCCCACTTTAAAACTTCCCACCATTTTCAAAGATATCACCTCCGCAGGCAGTTCATTCCACTCTGACACCACCCTTCCTGTGAAAAAGTGCCTCCTCATTTCTTTTTTAAATCTACCCCCCACAAATTTCAGACTGCCCTCCCTTTTTAATGTGAAAATGCTGTCCAACCCAAACTTGTTTATACCCTTTAGATACTTGAAGGTTTCCATCAACAGGACACATCTGGTGTTTCACCTGGGCACAAATGACTTGGAAGGGAACAGTCTGATGGAGGTACAGGCAAGGTTCGAGGAACTTGCTAGGTTCTATAAGAGCAACACTGTTTTTCCTTCCATTTCCTTCTCTGAGGTGTTGCCAGTACCAAGAACGAGCACATCCAGAAAGGAGAAGATAAGGGTATTCAACAATTGGCTACAAGGTTGGTGCAGTCGGATGGGGTTCGGCTGGATAGGTGACTGGGACTCTACATGGGAGGAGGAGGAGGGGCTGTATGCCCAAGACAGGCTGCACCTAAACTCTTCAGGGGCAGCTGCACTAAAGAGTAAACTGGGGGACTTCATGGCAAGGAAGTTCAATTTAAACTAAATGGGGGGGGGGTGTGTGGCTAAGGACAGGGCCAGCCTTACGTGAGGCAGAGCAGAGAGGCTATCAGCCTCCCCCCAAGTCAAAACACTCGTCAAGGGAACACTTAGCAGCAGGGAAGGACGGGATGGGGCTACATGTTGTAGGGCTTTGGCTGCAAATGCCAGGAGCCTGGGGAACAAAATGGGAGAACTGGAGGTCACCATGATGGAGGAGAACCTAGACATTGTAGCAGTGAGTGAGACTTGGTGGAATGAGCACTACACCTGGGAGACGGTGATCACAGGGTATCGGTTGTTTAGGAAAGATCGGGAAGGGAAGGGGGGAAGGGTGGCATTATATATCAGGGAAGGGATTGGGGCCATGGAAGGGCAGGATGAGAAGTGGGAAACAGTATAATGTGGGTTACCCTAGACAGGGGGCAGGGAGAAAACCTGCATGTTGGGGTAGTCTGTAGGCCTCCTATGCAGGGGGAGGAAGAAAAAAGACACTTTGTAGAATCAGTAGCGATGATGGCACGGAAAGGGGAAATTGTACTAATTGAGGACTTAACCCTTCCGGACATCAACTGGGAGGCCCAGACAGCAATCTCCGCAAGGAGCAGGAGCATCTTAGATGCTCTTCAGGGTATATTCCTGCAACAAAGGGTCAGGGAGCCCACTAGGGGTATAAACCTGTTGGATGTGGTCCTCATTAATGGGGACAGTGTGGAAGGGGAGGTGGAGGTGGGGGAAGAGCTTGGCACCAGTGACCACAGGGCTGTCAGGTTCACGGTGAGAGCGGGCAGGGAGAGGGTTAAAACAAGAACCAAGGTAATGGACTTCAGAAAGGCTGACTTTCATGGAATGAGGAAGGTAGTTGGGGAAGAAATGTTGAGGATAGAGGATGTGCAGGGCATGGAGGAATTATGGGCAGCCATCAAGAGAGGGATATTTAAAGTCATGGACTCATGTATCCTTCCAAGCACCAACCAACCACTGGAACAAGTCTGCTCCTACAAATACCTTGGGGTTACCTTCGATTCAGCCCTCACATTTCACAACCACATCGACGCCCTAACATCCGCCACCAATACACGGCTTGGCATCCTATTCCGCCATAAAACCTGCCTCCCACCAAATGCTCTCCGGCTAGATGTTACATCGTCCATTCTGTCCTTGTAGACTATGGTCTACCAGTATACGGTGCTGCCGACACCACTGCACTCAACAAAATTCACCTAACCCTGAATAAAGCGTGCAGATTGATTACTGGTGCCCCAGGCTCACACACACCTGTCAGCTATATGTCGATGCTAACCTGCTTACCGTGGATGACGGCTCCGATACCAGACCTGTCTCCTCACCAAAAACCCTACTGGGCTCTCCCCTGGGGTAGCGGCATCCATCCACAGAGCCCTCCCACCATTGCAACACGGTCTTCCTACAAGACCACTCTAAAGGTCCCCAGAGCGAGAACCAGCCGTGGCCAGAGGTCCTTCAGCTATAGAGCCCCAACCTGGTTTAACTTCTCCTGCCACCATCACCAATGCCATCACCATCTCCACATTCAAAACCGCGCCGGAACCACATCTTCCACTCTGTAACTGCTCCTGTCTCTGAACATAGCCTCCACCTCTTTCTCTTGACAATGCCCCCCGGGCAGCTCTCCACCCTACCATCCCCTCCACCACTTCCCTGTACACCATGCCTGGCTTTAACCTGGCCAGCGCCAGCTGTTTTCAATGTTTATCTACCAGAATGTTCACTTGATACCGACTTGTGTAATACCTGTTATCAATTACATGTACCCTGTACCCAATTGTATTTGTCTGACCACTATGTGACGTGGCACCTCTGGTGAATGCCTATTGATTTACGCAATGTATGTCTTTATGTGACGAAGTACCTTTGGAAACGAGTCTCTGGCTCAAAGGTTGTAAACTGATTCTTAAATAAATAAAATAAAAAAATAAAATAGAAGAAGGGTAAGAAAGAACAGAAGACAGAAAAGACCTCCATAGTTCACTAGAGAAGTGGCGTTAGGGGTCAAGGAGAAGACTAGAGCATTCAAGAGGTACAGGACGACAAAAAAGGATGAGGACAGGGAAACCTACAGGGAAAAAAGAAAGGAGGCTGGGTAAAATACAAGGAGGGCTAAGGAGGCCACTGAGGAGAGGATAGCGAAGCAGGCAAGGAGGGGGAACAAAACCTTCTTTAGGTACATTGGAGAAAGGAGGAGGGCACAGCATGGGATTGGAAGGATAAGGGGGGGGAAGTGGAACAGTACTGGAAGGGGACTTTGAAAAAGCACAGGCATTAAACAGCTATTTTGCCTCAATCTTCACGGAGGAAAGGGAGGGTAGGGGACCAGGATGGGGTGGCGAGGGTGACAGCCACAGACAGGTGGCTGTGGCAGAATTCAATGCTGAAGGAGTAAGAGAAGAGCTGGGTAGACTTAGTGTAGACAAGGCAATGGGGCCTGATGGAATACACACAAGGGTTCTCAAGGAGGTGAAGGATGAACTGGCGCCGCATCTAGCGAGGCTGTTTAACTTGTCCTTGGTCACAGGAGTGGTGCCAATGAACTGGAAGAGGGCAGAGGTAGTTGCACTACATAAGGGAGGGGCAGAAGGACGAGGTCAAAAACTACCGTCCTATTAGTCTTACCTCGGTGGTGGGGAAGGTAATGGAAACACTACTTAAGATCAGGTTGATAGAATACTTGGAGATGAATGGCATGCAGGATGACAGGCAGCATGGCTTCACCAAGGGAAGGTCCTGTCAGACTAACCTGATAAGAGTTTTTTGATGGGGTGACACAGATAGTGGACCAGGGAGGAGCAGTGGACGTGGCCTATCTGGATTTCAATAAGGCCTTCGACACCGTTCCACATGGTGGAATGGTACATAAGCTGGACAGACTAGGGGTGGACAACAGGATCACCAGGTGGGTGGAAAACTGGTTGAAGGGAAGGAGTCCGACAGTGGTGGTAAATGTGACACATTCCAGGGAACGGGTGGTGACCAGTGGGGTGCCACAGGGGTCAGTGCTAGGACCAATACTCTTTAACATCTATGTTAGTGACCTAGCAGAGGGTCTGGAGGGCAGGTGTGCCTGTTAAGGCAATACAAAAGGTCTGCAATAAGGTGGATTCACCTGGTGGGGGTGCAAGCCATGAGGCGGACCTGAGAGGCTGGAGAGGTGGTCTGACACCTGGAAATTGAAGTTTAATACACAAAAGTGCTCACTGATGCACCTGGGGAGGAAGAACAGGAAGGAAACTTACTCCCTTGGGGGTTGGTGATTAAGGAGAAGGAAACAGAAAGGGACCTGGGGATTATGGTATTGCGTGACCTCAAGGTGGGCAACCAGTGTAGCAGGGTGGTGGGAAAGGCAAATTGAATGTTGGCCTGCATTGCGAGGGGTTTTAATAGTAGGAAGAGGGAGGTGCTAATGCCATTATACAGAACCATGGTTAGGCCACATCTAGAGTATGGGGTGCAGTTCTGGAGGCCTCACCTACAAAGAGATGTTGAGCTGATAGAGAGGGTGCAGAGAAGGGCAACAAAAATGGTACGAGGGATGCAGGATGTACCCTATGAGAGAAGATTGAGAGGGCTGAATTTGTACCCTCTGGAGACTAGGAGGGAGAGGGGGGACATGATTGAGACCTTTAAGTATCTGAAGAGAATAAATAAGGTAGAGGGTAACAGCTTGTTCAAATTGAAGAAGGGAGTGAACACGAGGGGACATAGCCTCTAACTGGAAGGTGGGCAATAGAGGTAATGTCAGGGGGTAGTTTTTCACGGAGAGGGTGGTGGAGGCTTGGAACAAGCTGCCGGAGGAGGTAGTGGCAGCTGAAATGGTGGAGGGGTTCAAGAGGGCTTGGGATGGATTTAAGGGGTTGGGAAAAGAGGGTGGAAGCATAACAGAAGGGGGGAGGTAGGGTGTTGGGCAGACTAGATGGGCTGTGGTGCCTTTCTCTGGCTCATATTTCTGTGTATCTGTGATCCCCCTTTCCTTCTGTCCTCCAAGGAATACATACTGAGCTCCTTAACCTCTCATCATATGGTTTGTCCCACTGCCCTGGATCATCTTAGTCGCCCTACGCTGGATCCCTCAAGAAGCTTGGTGTCAACTGATGAGGCACAGAACTGCCATGAGTACTCCAAGTGTGGTCGCACCAATGGCCTGTACAAGGGCAGAATGACTTCCTCCCTCCCTCCTGGATGTCATTCTTCTGGCGATGCATCCCAGTATTTTATTTGCTCTGTCTGCCGCTTTACAACACTGCGCAGTGTTTCATGTTACCCCTGACTACCACCCCTAGATCCTTTTCCTCCTTTGAGCTGGACACCTGCACCACCCCCAGTAGTTGGCCCCTGGGTTCATAGTTCCCATGTGCATGACCCTGCACTTCTTGGCGTTTAACCCCAACTGCCAGATTCCAGACCATTTCTCAAGTCTAGCCAAATCCTCCCGGAGTTCATGTCTTCCCTCCTCCATGTCCACCCTCCCACAGACTTTAGTATCATCTAAGAAAAGACAGGCCTTACTTTTGACCCCTACCACTATGTTGCCAATAAAGATGTTGAATAATACTGGACCTAGTACTGATCCCTGTGGTATCTCGCTGGTTACAGGTCTAGGCTTGGACAGTTCACCCCCTACCGCCACTTTCTATTTCCTATCCTGCAGCCAGCTTTTGCTCCACCCCAGCAGCTTATCCCCAACTCCCAGGTTACTCAGTTTGCTAAGCAACCTTCCATGCAGTTTTATCTGAAAAAGGGGAAACTAATTATTAAATAAACAAGCTTGACAGCATGGAGGTTTAATAGTTTAGAAGAGGAATTCTTAGCCAGCCTGGTGGTGCTGAGGGTTGAGGCGCTGGACGCCACACTGGCAACCTGGGTTCAGGAGCGACCTCGGGAAGCTGGGGGCTGGCAGGGAAGGGACAGGACTGAACATCCAGTGGACTGCTCTCCTGTCCCGGGAGGGAGGAGGAGATCTGTCTCGGGCTCTGGGGACTCCTAACAATGGTTGGGAGCACAGCAGCCAGAGACAAGGAGTTAGTGGGGATTGGCAGGGGCAGTGACCCTGTAGGCATGCACAGGAGCGTGTGTGCCCATGCTGGGATGCATTACACGACCGAGCCAATAGGGTAGGGAAGCCAGGAAAATCCTTTCCACTGGGGACAGGCAAAGGTGCCTCCCAATCCACAGTCCCAACGCTGGTCGGATCTCTCTCCGTCCCCCACAACTCCCGGCCTGGGGGCTCAACCCTATGAGATAGAGCATCCTGGGAGGATACGGCAGCCCTTTCCCAGGGATTCAGACCCGAGGATCGCCGGGCGAAGTGCGGGAGGCGAGGACCGTCTGGCGGGAGGCAGCAATCAGTTAGAGGAGGCTGGAGAGAGTTCCCCAGCGTGGTAGGAGAACAAACAGTTTGAAAAAAAAAAATAGAAGCAGAGTTCTTAAAAGGCAAGATAAAACATATTTCCTTATAACAGTACTATCAGTTGAGGCTGGTTGAATACATTAAAGAAATGTTTTCTTTATTGTTATTTATTTTATCTATGTATCAATGTATACGTAAACTGCTACATTTAAAAATTTTTCAATAAAATTTCAGTGATAAAATAATTAAAGGCGGCACAATTTCCCAGCAAAAAAAGCAAATAAAAATAGAGTAACAAACAAAATATCAGATGGCAAAAAAAAACAAACAGGTTACTCACCTGTGACAGTAGTTCTAGGCATGGTATATGTTGTTCATCCACACTGTTTTGCATGTCCCTTTCCCCTTTAAATCTTGCCGGATGGTCTGAAAGCTGGCCAATCCCACCCACCTGGGTGGTATATGCCTCGGCACCAGATCTTGCCCGCTGGAAGCAGAGGGTTGTGCGTCGAAGCCGGGGAGGTCGGGTGGGTTCGTGTGGATGAACAACATATACCACTCCTAGAAGTACAGTTATGTAAAAACTTACTGTAACAGTAGATCTTTGAGGGATATCTCTTGCAGCAAGTAATACACTTGGGTTGTCGCCAGAGGTCGCTGTGGTGCATGGCAGCTCTTCTAACAGTCTTTTTCCAGGGGCTCCCACACATGTCATCTTCCTGTTTCCTATATAGGTGGGGCGGTCCTGGTATCCTCAGTTGCCCTGCGGATTCAGCCCACTAAGCGGGGAGACCGAGGAGATCTGAGGTACCATAGGAATCCCATCCCATAAATAACTGGATCAGAAGTTGTTCTCCTAGAGATGGAGGGTGATGGAGGGAGGGATCGTACCTGCTGCAAAAGAGACCCGTCAAAGATCTACTGTTGCAGCAAGTTTTTATGTAACTGTACTATCTTCCACTGGGTGATCTCTTGTAGCAGGTAATACACTTGGGATGATTCCCAAGCAGTGAACCCAAGAAGGGTGGAATTATGACAGAAGGCCTTACAGGACAGCTCGGCCAAAGGCCATCCTACGGCATGAAGCAACGTCTAAGTTGTAGTGCTTCGTGAAGGTATGTATTGGGGACCATATGGCAATGCTGCAGATCTCTGCAATAGAAGCCCCTCTGAAGCAGGCTGCTGTGGTGTCCATAGCTCTGGTTAAATGGGCCTGAACAGGTCCAGGTAATGGTTTGTCATATTTATTATAACAAAACGTGACAGTGGGCCAGCCAATTGGAGAGGGTCCGTTTAGTGACCGGGAGACCTTCCCTGGTTGAGGTGAAGGTAACAAAAAGTTGAGAGGTCTTTCTAATTGATTTGGTGCGATCAGTATAATATTTTAATATACGATGGACATCTAAGGTATGTAGGAGGTATTATAATAATATTCTTTATTAATAATATCAATAATAATAATATTCTTTATTTCTATGACACCTTTCAAAAACCAAGGCGCCTAACAAAATATAAAATAACTTATCAGACATTCCAACATCTTAAAATATAAAACAGCTGATACAATTAAAAGAAGGAATCAGTCACCAAATGCCTGGTACCACAAATATGTCTTTAGTGCCTGTTTGAATCTCTCCATGGTCATGCACTCCCGTAACTGATGGGGCAGAGAATTCCAAAGGGTTGGGGCCGGATGCATGAATGCCCGTGCCCCAGAAGATTTCAGACACACCCTAGGAATTTCTAGCAACCCCTTGTCAGCTGAGCGGAGCGATTGCCCAGGGCAGTAAGGAACCAGGAGCTCTTTCAAGTAGTCCAGGCCCTGTCCGTGTAGGGCTTTAAAAGTCAATAGACCAACTTTAAAGGTGATTCACCCCGATTAGAGTGTTCAGGGTAATATACTGGCATCTCTGTGGACTGATTTAAGGTGTGTTCTGAAACCATCTTAGGTAAAAAAGAGGGATTTGTCTGAAGTGCCACTCTGTCTTTGTGAAAGATTAGGTAAGGCTCTGTACACATGAGGGCATGAAGCTCGGGAGATACGCTGAGCAGAAGTGATGGCCACTAGAAATAATATCTTACAAGAAAGAAAGCTGAGGTCACAAGTGGCCGTCACTTCAAAAGGTTCAAGAAGTCAGTTTCTCTAAAAGAAAATTCAGATCCCACAGAGATGTGGGTCATCCAATGGGAGGTTTGATATGTAACATTCCTCTTAGAAACACTTTGGCAAGATGTTGATACAGTAATCTTCCATCCAGAGGTTCATGGAAAGCCGAAATAGAGGCCAGATGGACCTTAATAGAGGAACAGCTCAACCCTGTCTCGGCAAGAGAGGCCAGGTAATCCAGGACAGTGGTCAGTGGACATGATTAAGGGTCCAGTGATCAGGAAGCCGCCCACATGGAAAAACATTTCCATTTATCATTATAAGTTTCCCTGGTTGCTGGTTTACGTGAAGCTAATAGAATACTGGCCACAGGGGAGGAGACCTGGAGACAGGCTACAAAAGCATCCTCACGAGCCAAGCGTGAAGGTGTAGTGATCTCAGACTGGGATTAAGGAGGGTTCCTTGATCCTGAGTCAACAGGTCTGACCTGATTGGTAATGGAATGGGTTCCACCACCAACAATTGTTAAAGTAGGGTAAACCATTCCGACACCAACAGTTGTTAAAGTAGGGTAAACCACACCTGCCGAGGCCATAGAGGGGCTATGAGGATCATGGCGGTAGGTTTGAGTTGTAGTTTCAGCAGAATCCATTGTAGGAGTGGGAGTGGGAATGGAGGGGAAGCATATAAGAAGAGTCCCGTCCATAGTTGGGACAGGGCATCGGTTGCACGTACCCTTTTGCTCAGGATAATGGAATAGTATTTGGGGAGATGGTGATTGATGGGGGAGGCAAATAGGTCCAGATGCGGGGTCCCACACAGGTGAAAGATTCTCTGAAGAACTTTGTGATGAAGTGTCCATTCATGTGTGGAGGACTGGTGACTAAGAACGTCAGCCAGGGTATTGTGGCATCCCAGCAGATGGGACAGCTGTTAACGACAGGTGCTGGTGTATTGCTTCCTGCCAAACCACCATCACCTCTCAGCAGAAAGTGCAGGACTTCGTGCCTCCTTGTTTGTTGAGGTCAAATACTACTGAGGTGTTGTCTGACTGGATCAGTAGGAGTCCCGGGGAAAGGCCTGAAGGGCTAGGCAGACCACCCTCATTTCAAGAAGATTTATGTGAGGAAGAATGGATGTTCTGGACCACCTGCCCTGAGTCCCATAGGACCCAGGTGTGCACCCCACCCTTCGAGTGAAGCATCTGTGGTCAGCGTCTGCCGGGGTGGGGGAGATTGGAATGGCATGCCTTGAGATAGGTTGGCACGTTGGGTCCACCAAGACAGGGCCGACCGCAGAGCAGGAGTGACCCTGACTTTTGTCTTCTAAGTCTCTGGTTTTTTGACACCACTGGTTTTGGAGAGTCCATTGGACTGGTCTCATATGTGGACGGACAAACGCTACCATAGGTGTGGCAGCGGCCATGTGCCCTAGAAGGCATAAAAGTTATCTCGCTGTGATAACTTTTTGAATTTGTATCTGGGAAGCCAGAGATAGAAGCTTGTCTTGCCGGGCGGCAGGGAGGTAAGCCCTGGCGGAGGCGGTATCTAGGACCACTCCTATATACTGTAGCGAGTGGGTAGGGGTCGGATTGGATTTTGGCCAGTTGACTGTAATCCCTAGGGAGTGAAACAGAGTAAGGGTTGCTTGAAGGGAGGAAAGCAGAGGAGTTCTGGATTCCGCTTTTATGAGCCAGTCGTCGAGATACGAGAAGATAAAGTGTCTGTCCCATCGCAGGGCCATCGCCAGTACCACTTGGCACTTGGTAAACACTCCTGGGGCGGATGAATGAACGGGAGTGCCCAGAATTGGTAATGCTGACCTACCAGGTAAAACTGTAGGAACCAGTGGTGGGCGGGGTGGATGGGGATATGTAGGTAGGCATCTTTCATGTCGAATGCACATAGTCAATCCCCTTGTTTTAACATCAGCATTATTGATGTTAAGGTAACCATCTGGATTTTTCTACTGAATGTGTAGATTCAGTTGTCTGAGGTCTAATATAGGTCTGCAATCTCCAGTTCTTTGGGTACCAGGAAGAAGTGGGAATAAAATTCCTGTTGGTACTCTGAGGGAGGGACTGGATAGATGGCCTTCTTGAACATAAGAGCCTGGAGTTCCTCCTGGAGAAGAGGAATGTGACTGGGTGGGTAACGGACAGAGTGGGGGGAATGAGAGGGAGGCATGGAGGTGAGTTCCAGTGTATGACCCCTCTGAATGATCTGAAGTATCCACTCGTTTGAAGTGATTGATTGCCAGGCCTCTAAATGGAGGGCAAAAAGACCGCCCATGGCTTCCGAGGCCTGGTCGAAGAAGCCTGGGCAAAGCCCTAGTTGGTCACTGGGAGGCAGACAGGCCGGCTCTACCCAGAGGGTGAGAGCGGGAGCCCTTCGTGGCAGAAGTGGCAGTCCTGAAAGAGGGCTGGGAACAACCATGGGATCCGCCTCTGTATAAGCCTCTGTATTTACCTCTCTTTGTATGAAGGGAGGATTGGGGACGGTACACTTGCTGTGAGGAATGGTACATACCATGAGCTGTACGACGGGTCCATCCTGAAGACTGGAGATCGTCTAAAAGAGTTTGGGTACCTGGACCAAAAAGTTTGGACCCATTAAAGGGGGCATTAACAACTTTATGTTGCACATCTGTGGTGAACCCAAAGACATGAGGCCAAGCATGGCGTCGAAGGGTAATCCCCGTAGCTGACATACAGGCTGAAGTATCAACTGCCTCATAACCCGAACAAAGTAGGTGTCGGGAGATGGAGTTTCCAGTAGATATAGTAGCCAACAATTGGTCCTTTTCCTGAGAAGGAGGGAGTTTATCCAATTCTAATGCAGAGGACCAGAGGGTACATTAGTATTTGACGATGTGTCCCATATAATTTAGAATCCTAAGATTCATGGTACCTCCTTGGAACACCTTTTTCCCTAGGCAATCAATCCTATGGGAGTCCTTATCAGGAGGTAAGGCGCTCATGTGCTTCGGTCGTTTAGTACGATCATGAGCCGCAGTAATCACTACCGAATCTGCTTCAGGGTTGGTTGACAGAAAAGGATGATCAAGAGGAGTCTGACAAAGGCGATCCGCTTTCCTAGGAATGGTCGGGACAGCCGAAGACCGAGTCCAGGCCACTAGCACAGCGTTTTGGTAGGTCTGTATAAGTGGCAGTACCACTATGACAGGCTCCTCTGGCAGTTCTAGGTAGTCCGCCATGTCCTTTCTTTGTTTATCATGTTCGGTAGTTGAAAACCTGATGATCTTTTGGATTTGGATCATCATTTTGTGAAAGGATGGGTCATCAGGAGGAGAGGCAGCCGCCTGGCGAGAGAGGTCCTCGTTTAATGAGGAAATAATGGAAAGAGGGGACTGGGGACGGGAATCCAGGTTCAGTAAGTCTACATCCTTAAAATCTCCAGTGAAATGTGCCGGAAATTCAGCCTCATCTGATAATAATCATCCACGTGGGGGCAGGTGGGGAAGGGTCCCTGTCCCTTAGAAGCATTTAGGCAGAGGGGTAGGAGAATGGGAAAGATGACTCAGCTCCCCTGAGGCGGGGGGCTGAGACTGCCTCATGGCTTATAGAACCTGCTTTACCACTGTGACCACATCCACTGAGGGAGGATGGGTAGGGAGAGGAGATTTCTGAGAAACCAAGGGAATCGTGGAGGAAATAGGACATGCAGTATATGCAGGTCTAGCACCTGGGTGATAAAACCCACAGTCTTGATCTCTATCCCCCCTGGCCTATGTGAGAGAAAGACTGTGAAGGAGGTGGGCCAGTGTGCATTGCAAAGGCAGTAGGTTCCCCATAGAAATGTGCTGGGGCAGTGAGGGAAGTAGCCTTAGAATGTTTAAATGAGTATGCCGTCGACAGGAAATGATCCCTGTCAACGGAGCGTCAATGGAACCCTCATAGGGGTCATCAGGAACTGCAACAAGAGGGTGAAAACCCCTGTCGACAAGGAGGTAGTTTTGGAGGGCATCATCAATGATGGAGCACCAGTGATGGTGGCCATCGACGAGCATTTGCCTAAAGTGGATGAAGAGGGCTTCTTCTCTATTTTTTGCTTCTTATGAGAATCAGTGGATGGGGAGCCCATGGGACGGGCCCCCTGATTCTCCAGTAGAGACAATTTCTGCTCCGTAAGGTAGGATTCAATCTCCTGCAGCCATCGTCGACAGGTTGCCCGGTTAAATTCCTGGCAATGAAAGCAAGAGATGGTGTTGTGTGTGGGTCCCAGACACTGAACACAAATGGTATGGTTGTCGAAGCAGTAGATTTTTCTACCACAACGACAGGAGCAAAATAGCACTGATTTGCTTGTAGATTCTTTGGACATTCGTCGATGTAGTTCATGAAACGGAAATAATTCCACTTCTAGCTCAAGTTCTCATCGATGACTGCTGCTCTCTGCACTAGCTGCTGCGTGCGAGCTGAAGACGGTGGGAAAATGAACTGAGGATACCAGGGACCGACCACTCTCATATAGGAAACAGGAAGATGTCATGTGTGGGCGGCCCCTGGAAAAAGATTGCTAGAAGAGCTGTCATGCACCACAGTGACCTCTGGCGACGACCCAAGTGTATTATGTAATGCAAGAGATCACCCCGTGGAAGATCTACTGTTACAGGTGAGTAATCTGTTTTTCTAGGATCATGGATATGTTGTTCTATCCACACTGTCTGGCAGACTCCTAGCAGTTCTCTGGGAGGAGGGAGGCAAGGCGCACACCCCCTACTTAGGGAACAGAGATTGGAGAACTGAAGCCCCAAAACCAGCATCCTGGCGTGACTCTAGGTTGATGTGGTAATGGGAAATGAAGATGTTTGCTGATTTCCAGGTAGCAGCCCTGCAGATACCCTGGATAGGGACGTCCCTAGAAGCAGCCACCGATGCAACAGTATGGCGGGTGGAATGAGTTCTCATCCCTACGGGAGGCTCCATGCCTGTCAACTGATAGCATATATCAATGCAAGATATAATCCATCTGCCAATCATCCGCTTTGCTGCAGGTCTGCCAGGTGCAGCTTCAGCATAGGTGACAAACAGCTGGAGAACTGCTTCCTGAACTTCAGCCATACATTCCTTGTAATAAGAGAGCGCTCATCTCAGATCCAAAGTATGGAGCCTGTACTCGACCTCTGAGGTGTAATTGGGGTAGTACACTGGAAGTGGCATCACCTGGTTCAGATGAAACTCCGACACCACCTTTGGAAGACCAGATAGGGAGACTTGACAGAGAGTGCCTGGAGCTCCCCAATCCTTCTGGCTGATGTGATAGCCACCAAGAAGGCGGTCTTCCATGACAGATGTGATATCTCACACCTGTGTATCAGTTCGAATGGCTTGCCCATGAGCTTTGCCACTACCAGCAGCACATTCCACGGTGGTGGTGGTTCATGCACAGTGGAGGGGAAATATGGTCGAGGCCTTTAAAGAAACACCAGACCACCTTCTCCTGTGCCACCGTCTGCTGACCGGCCTGCACCCGGTAAGCAGAGAAGGCTGCCAGGTGCACCTTAAGGGTTGTAGACCGAAGACCCCCTTTGGAGAGAGAGAGATCAAAGGTAGTCGAGGATGCTAGCCACTGGACAGGATGAAAGGTCCAGGCCCTCGCCCTGACACCAAATGGAGAATCTCTTCCATCTAAAGGCATAGCACCTCCTGGTCGACTCCTTCTAAGATGCCTCAACCACACTGAGGACATCAATGGAGAGACCCAAAGCCTGGAACTCTAGCCGCTCAGGAACCAGGCTGTCAGGTGCACGGATTGAAGGCCCGGATGGAATACCTTCCCCTGACTGATCGAGAGCAGGTCCGGGCGTGCTGGAAGATGCCTCGGGAGCCTGGTGCTGAGGCTGAGGAGATCTGGATACCAGAACTGGCAGGGCCAGTCTGGGGCGACCAGGATCACCTGGTGCCTTGTCCCTCCTGACCTTGAGGAGCACCGTATGGATCAAGGGAAGTGGAGGAAAGGCATAAAAGAGGCCTGGGATCCATGGCCTCGAGAAGGCATCCCCTGCAGTGAGCCCTGCTGAGGGGGGCGGGCATGGAACAGCCTCAGCTTGTTTTCTCCCTGGAGGTGAACAGGTCCATGTGAGGGGTGCCTCACTGGGAGAACAGACTATAAACTACCTCTGGGTGGAGAGACCACTCATGGGATGCCTCGCCCACACAGGTGAGAGCATCTGCCAACTAATTCGAGGCTCCTGCCACATGAACGGCTAGATCTGCCTCCAGTCAGCTCGTAAGAGTCCAGATGCGGAGTGCTTCCCTGCACAGAGGCCGGGAGTGCATGCCGCCCTGTTTTTTGAGGTAGTACATGGTCGTGTTATTGTCCATCTGGACCTGAACCACTTGACCCGAAGGAACGGAGCAAATGCAGCCAGTGACAGCCAAACTGCTTGGTGCTCCAGCAGACTGATATGGCATCGGGATTCCTTAGGGGTCCACAGCCCATGGACTCTTTAATTCCCCATGTCGGCACCCTAGCCCATGAGAGAGGCATCAGGATAACCGTCGGCTCGGGGTGGACAAATGGGATCCCTTCCTGCATATGTTCCAGGATGGCACACCGCTGGAGAGCATCCGACATCTTCCAGGTTACTGTAACCAGCTGGTCAAAGTGACCTAGACACTGAGACCACTGGCTGGCCAGCTCCCATTGAAGGGGGGTGCATATGTCACCAGGCCCATCGGACCATGGAGGTGCAGGTCACCATGTAACCCAGAAGTTGCAGGAAGTCCTGGGCAGGGCGCAATTGCCCAACCAGAAATGATCGGGCAAAGGAGGAGAGAACCTCCGCCCTGTCCGTCGCCGAGCCTGGCTCTGGCTCTGCAAGAGTCGAGCTCTGCTCCAATGAAGCAAATCACCTGCGAGGGCACGACTTGGCCTCACTGATCAGGAAGCCAAGACTGAGGCAGGTTTGGAGGGCCAGATCCCTGGACCTCTCTACCTCCAGTCTGGAGGGACCCGCTATGAGCCAATCACCAAGACAGGGATACAACCTGACCCTCTGACGCCGAAGATGAGTCACCACCACTGCTATGCATTTGGTGAAGACCCTGGGGGCTGATGACAGGCCGAACAGCATGGCTTGGAACTCATAGAGAGTTCCCTCCACCCTGAAGCAGAGGAACCTTCGGTGGGATGGATGGATCGGAACGTGAAAGAATGTGTCCTGCAGATCCAGGGAGCAGAACCAGCTCGAGAGATGATATGATCTGAGACAGAGCTACCATTTGAAAAGTGCGAGACCTGAGATACTGATTCAGGTTGTGCAGATCTAGAATGGGGCGCCAGCCCCCTGTCCGTTTCGGGACCAGGAAGTACCTGGAAATGAACCCTGGGTTGACAGAGGGATCCAAGACTCTGACCACTACCTCCTTGCGGAGAAATTGGGCAATGTTGTCTCTGAGAGTCAACCGAGTATGGGCAGATACCTTCTCCTGTGGGGCAAGGGCTCGGCTTGGAGGGTACTGCTCGAATTCCAGAGGCAGTCCCTGGCCGACCACTTCCAAGACCCGCCCGTCTGTTGTGACAGTGGACCAGGCAGAAAGAAAATGGTGGAGCCGGTTCCCCACAGGAGGACCCAGAGTGGTCGTGGCGAGCATGGGGGTGGCAACCCCCATCCCGTCATTGTGCAGGCTTGGAGGAGGAGGATCCAGCAGGGGAACTGCCGGGGGCCCTTCTCTCCAGGCTTGTGGGCTGCCGAAGCCCCTGACCTGGGCCAAGGGCGCCAAAACTGAGCCTGCTGCTGCTGTCCAGATTGGTACTGGGGCTGCTTGGCCGCAGGGGCAGAAGGCTGAAAAGGCTTCCTTTTCGACTTCTTTGAACCCTGGGGTTCCTTCTGGATGGATGTAACGGAGTCCAAGGTGGCACTGGACTTCTTGATACTCTGGAGGTGACCTTCGACTCCTGGACCGAACGAGTCGGTACACAGGAAAGGAACGTCCGCCAGTTTGTGCTGGGTGTCTGCCTTAAAGGTTGAGACTCTCAGTGAGGTCCTGCAGTGCAGGGTGACTGCAGCCACCACGGAACAGGCTCAAGAATCCCCGATGTCCAGAGCCATCTGGAGTTGCTGCTTAGCAACAGCCCGACCCTAGTCATGGACCTGCTTGACCGTGGTCTGAATGTCCACGGGGAGATGAGGAAGCATCTCATTCAGAGAGCCCAAAAGGGCATAGGAGAAGTGTGCCATAGTGACAGCTGAACTCGCCTGTCGAAGACCAAGCGAGAAGGCAGCATAGACCTTTCTGGCCGAATGGTTCAACTTCTTGGACTCTTTGTCCAGAGGTCTATCCGTGTCTCCTGAGTTGCCTGAGCACCGAAGCACACAGACTTGGTCACCAACCCCTCAGCTGAGGGGTGCTGTGTAAACTCCGAACCGGAGCCGATGGGAACCATATACTTGCGGACCGTTCGGGCTGAAGGTGCAGGGCAGGAGGCTGGGTGCTGCCAAAGCTCCAATGCCAGGCCAACTATGGCTTCGGCCACTGGGAAGGCCTCAGTCAGAGAATCCCCTTTTCTGAGGATGTCAGTTAGGGGATATTCGGCCCATTTTTCAACAGGCTACAAAGGCATCCCCCGTTGATTCGGAGATGAGACGGAGGATGCCCAGGAAGGACGTGGGACCTTTCTCTGTCGAGAGATTCATGGAATCATCATCGCAAGGACATGAATTCAGGTCTGAATCTTCAGACTCAGAGTCACTTTTGACCCACCGTGGACGGTCAGGAGTAAAGGTGACAGCCTGTACTGGAGGCCCTGAATGGGCCGGGACTCCTTGGCAGGATCCCCTGCGGGAGGCTGCTTAGGTGGCCGCTCCACCAAAACAGATGGAGAGGCCAGCGTTGGCCAAGCCGGGAGGGTCTTCACTAGCTCCGCAGGCAGAGAGGCAGTGTCGACTGGCTCCGGAGGAGTCAGTGTCGGCCTAGAGGGCGACAGCCAAGTGATGACTGGAGTGGAAGCTGGTGTCAACTCTGGACCAGACAGCATGAGCTGTTGCCGCGTGAGGTCCTCGTAGCGTTGATGCAACTTGCGTCAAAGCCTCTCCTCATCCAAGAAAGATGAGGATGAATGGCGGTAGTCTCACTTCTTGGAGCGCCGCTTGTGAGACTTCCTCAGCTTATCGGTCGAGGGTGTCCGAGACCTCGACTTTGACCATCGGGGGGAACCAACGGGAGCTCTCGGAAGGGGCTGGGGAAAACCGCGGCTCCTCCAGGTCAGGGACAGAGACCACAGGTGGAGCCCCAGCGAGTTGGGTCTCCTCCTTGGTGGCCAGTAGGACCGCAGTCCTAAATAAAGAATTGTCAGCCTCATCAGTCGACAACGGGTCAACGGGGTCAATTATGATTTCGACCTGGTCGTCGTCCCACATCTGAGCCAGCTGGTCTGACGGGGGTACCAAGAAGCCAGTGGCTAAGGTCGCAATTTCGACCAAAGTCAAGATGGGAGACTTCTGGGACTGAGATCTCTCTCTGTCCCAAGAGCATCGTAGACATGAGGGATCTTCCCTCGATCCTTTAACCTTTTTGTGGGACTAGGTGGTGTGTGAAACGGATGGACCCTCTCCTTTTGTCGGGAGAGACTGGCACATCTCCTTGAAGGATCTGGAGAAGGAAGTGCCCAGTTTCATTGGACAAAGACCGAGACTGAAGAGGATTGCTCGGCGGCGCGAGCTGCCTCTTCCTTGAAGTTCTTCATTTTCTCCAGTTGTTCGGCAGATCCTGCAGCTGTGGAGATCACACAATGGGCATCTTTGGATTTGACCAGTAGGTGCCGTTTTTCCGGTCGTCAGATTGCAAACATGCAAGGCAATTGTCCAAAACTGCAGGATGGAAAGCGCGACAAAAATCGCAGGCCTGGGTATCATGCACATGGCCCAGGCAGTAAACGAACATGGTATGTGGGTCAGTATGGGACATCTTCTGCCCGCAGGGACACCGGCGGAACCCGGACGAGGACTTGTCATCCATCATGGTCGCTATCACGAATTTACGCAGAGAAACACTAATGAGTTTGATTTTCGGTAATTTATCTGAAGGATTAAGCACCAGGGTTTACTCAATGCAGGAGCAGTAAGGAGGGAACCTGAATCTTCCAGCGGAAAGGAAGCTCTGGCGTCAAGGGGTGGAGCCGAGGCATATACCACCTGGGTGGGTGGAAGGAGCCAGCTTTTAGACCATCCGGCAAGATTTAAAGGGTAAAGGGACATGCCAAACAGTGCGAATAGAACAGCATATCCATGATCCTAGAAAAAAATACATTTCTGTGGTGGGTGGACCCAGTGCCGAGCTACCACCTGGGAAAGTAACGTTTATACCCAAACCCTGGAATCCTATTGATTTTTTTTTAAATGTGATGATGAGGTAAGTTTCACTAGAGGGTTAACCTCCCTTTACAGGAATGACACAGATGAAAAGGCCAGGAGCAGGGTGTGCCATGGAGCAGAGGCCTGCGGCTGGGGAGGATGAGGTGGGCACCTGCTCCGCATTCACCCCCCGACCCCCACCAACCAGCCAACCGAGAAGCAGCAATGGTATCAGCTATAAAGGCAACCCCTTACCCACCTGCCCTCTCTTGGCTGCAGAAAGGGTGCATGCCATTCATCAGGTGGGGGATGGGAGGGTAGAACAAAAATGCCAGACGTTATTCCTACTGTGACAAACAAGTGGCAGAGGTGAGACGATCATCCTGTTCTGGGGAATGAGGTAATTGTAATTCTGTCCCACCATGCTCAGCGTTTGAGACTAGGGGGATTTTACCTGCAAAACTCAAGGCAAATGAGCAAACTTCATGGTTGGGCACAGGTTATTTGGTCTAGGGAGAGCCACAACCTGCCATCTGCAGTAGGCTTGTTAAGAATAGTGTAATCTTTAAAGTGTTCTTTCAAAAGTAGTCAGCTATTACGTCTTATATCTGAAGTCTTTTTTTCTTTTCTGTTTTGCTAATTAGAACATTTTTCAGCTCATAGTACTTGCTTTTCTTCCACCCCCTGCTGCTGCTTTGTTCTCACTCAGCTGCCGGTGCCAAACACAGAACCCACCCCCCTCCCGTAATTTCCACTCTATTACTTCGTAGATTGCCCTGTACTTGCCACCTATTTACCTCTCCTTTGTCTTCCCCTGCTGCCAGCTCTCTGTTTAAGCTTGGTTTTTATCTTCCTGGCACTATTTAACCTCTTGTTTTCCCCCTCTCTTTTCACAGACATCCCTGAACGGGCTCCCCAAGCAGCCGCTGTGGCCCCAGTGCTTTTTCTAGCCAGCCGCAGCAACCAGATCACCCGCCCAACCCCGGGATAGCATCAGGTATGCACTCCGAACCTCTAGAACTTGCGGCTTGAAAGCCGCTGTTTGGATTGAATGCCCAGCAGAGGAGCCAGGCACTGATTGGCTGTTTCTACTACTCTGCTCAAATTCGGACCTTTGGTGCTCTCTGCTCCCCGATCTGAGGAAAATCTCTTGCTGGGCTGAAATCTCTCTCTGGGCTTCTGTCCTGGGCTAAATTTTTACTTTAAATGTTATGCCTTACTGTTAGTCAGACAGAATTTATGTGCCTGATAGCTAGCCTTATAGTTTCGGTCTCTATGTGCTACTTGCTGTATTAGATAGCCTAGTCATAGAGGGACTGCCTTGTGAATATTTATTGACAATGTCTAATTAAGCCACTGTTTAAGATTGCATCATTTTTTGGTTTCTGTGCGTCTATACTGTAGCCCTGTCTCTTTTTCTACTCTACTCGCTCTACTACTTTTAATTCGACTGTGTGTATCTCCTCTGCCCTACTGCATAACCTGCTTTTTTTCCCACACCCTGCTGCTGCTTTGTTCTCTCTCTCAGCCGCCCGGCGCCAAGCACAGAAACCCCCCTCCCTGTTACTTCCACTCTATTATTTTGTAATTGCCCTGTACTTGCCACCTGTTTACCTATCCCTTTGTCTTCCCCTGCTGCCTGCTCCCCGTTTAAGCTTGGTTTTTCTTCCTGGCACTATTTAACCTCTTGTTTTCCCCCTCTCTTTTCACAGACATCCCTGACCGGGCTCCTCAAGCAGCCGTTGTGGCCCCAGCACTTTCTCCAGCTGGCCACAGCAACCAGACTATCCGCTGACCTTTGGACAGCATCAGGTACACACCCTGGACCTCCGGAACCCGCAGCTTGAAAGCTGTTGTTTGGATTGGATGCCCAGCGGAGGAGCCAGGCACTGATTGGTCGCTTCTGCTGCTCTGCTCAAATTTGGACTTTTGGTGCTCTCTGCTCCCCAATCTGTGGGAAATCTCTCGTCAGGCTGAAATCTCTCTCCCTCTCTGGGCTTCTGTCCTGGGCTACATTTTTGTCCCACTCACCCTCGGCCAAGTTAAATAGACCTTTGGTCCGCCCCTCTCCTCAGCCTAACAGCCGACTGGTTACTCTTCCTACTGCAAGTAATCTGACCTAGTAGCTTCTCCTTTCTCACTCACTGACTGAACCTAACTCTTACTGCCCTCTTGAAAGCAATTTTTCCTACAGAGTTACCTAAAATGAATATCTCCCTGGTCTTACTAGTAATTGTATCACTGGCCGGCCTATTACTCACCACAGAATTTTGTGCCTCAATACTCGCTGCAGATCAGGTGAGCCTAAACCATTTTACGTCTGCTCATATTTATTTATTTACTTTTTGTTGACCGGGTAAGTGCACTAGACAAATCCTGCCTATTTTCAGGCACGACCCTGAGGGAGGGGGATACAGATGAATGCCAACTGACCTTGAACCAGATTAAGCTGTTGGTGGTATTTTTAGTGAATGAGGGAAATTTGGCCAGGACACCGGGGGAAATTCCTCTACTCTTTTCGATAAGTGCCATGGGATCTTTAACATCCACCTGAACTAGCACCAATCCGGGCAGATGGAACCTCGGTTTAACGTCTCATCCGAAAGACGGCACCTCGGAAGTGCAGCACCCCTCTCATGCTGCACTACAGTATCAGTACTGGGATATTAACCCAAGTGCCAGATGTGGGAACTGAACCCACAGCTGTCTGACCTCCCGGCCTCAGAGGCGAGTGTGCTACCTACTGAGCCACTGACACTGACTATATAACCTCCAACCCCCCCCAAACACCATGATTTCCTCTGAATCAACACACACTAACTTTACAATCCTTGCCTTACTATCAAACTGTGAGAGACACTTGCGTGGCCTCTTCGTTCACTCACTTTCCATACGATGCCCATACTGGCCCCCCCCAACCTGTCCCCTCTTTTCGCTCCTCCTCGATGGGGATATGGAAAGTAACTCAGGTCCTGCTAACACGCATATCAACTCCTTTGATGTCACCTGGGCAAGAAAATCTGGCCTTAAAGTAGCACACATGAATATATGTAGCCTCCCAGCTAAGTTTGCTGAACTTGAGGCTTGGGTGTCCATGTACAAGCCCCATATGCTAGGCATCTCTGAGACATGGCTAAAACCATGTCACTCGGACACCTCATATCATCTTCCCAGTTATTTCCTCCTATGTTTAGACAGACCGGGTAAGAAAAGGGGTGGGGGGTGTGGCATGCTATGTGCAGGACCACATCTCTGCCTCCTCCATTGGCTCCTCAACCCCTTCCTCAACTAGTGAATGGCTCTTTGCTGACATCACCCTGGGCACCTCAAAAAAATTATACCTTGGATGCTGCTACAACCCTCCCATTGGGAACAACCAGTGCCTATCCTGCTTCCTGGATGGACTTGGGGGCATCTCACCCCTTAGAGATGCCATAATAATTGGGGATTTTAACCTCAACTGGACAGGTGACTCTATGTCTGAATATGCCAGCTTACTGAAGGCACACAGCTTAGAGCAAGTCATCTCCTCCACCACCAGACACAACCATCACTCACCTAACCACTCCACTCTTGATTGGATTGCCACAAATAGGTCAGATTTGGTCCTCCAAGCTGGCACTATGTCTGACTCAATTAGTGACATGCTTCCATGTTCATAACAGTTACCAATAAGTTCAACCGTCCACCCTCCAAGCTACTGTCTTTTAGGAAGTTCAACCGCCAAGATCTCGATACAGTCATTAGAGACGCCACAGCTGCAAACTGGTCTGTCCTCTACCTGAACAATAACATCTCAGCTGCAGTCACTTATTTCACGGATGTTCTCTGAAAATTACAGGACAAACACTTCCCCCCTCACTACCAGAAGGATCAGAGGGGGCAGTACGCGCTGGGTATCCAAGGAACTTCTGGTCCAAATGAAAGAAAGGGATTCTAAATGGAAAGCCTACAAGGCATCCCCCACCCCCCCAACTCTGGAATGCCTGTAGGCAACTGAGCAACTCATGTAAACAGGCAGTCAAATCATTCAAACGCAAGTACTATCTCACACAACAGGGTAACTCCCTCAGGAACCCTCGCAGTTTTGGGGCCTCCATTGGGTCTCTCTCAAACCCTAAGACCAGCAACCATATTACCCAGATCAAAACCCCTTGGGTCACATCTCATATCCCTCTGAAACTGCAGATGCGTTCAACACCATGTTCACTGACCTAACCTCCTATCTTAACAAACTCCCCCCTCAACCACCCGCTGGATGGAACACCAGCCCAAGTCGCCTTCATTCCCATGCTAATCCTGCCTCTCCACCCTCTTTTTATTTCAAGGCCATTAGCCAGAGAGTCACTATTAAACTTCTGAAGGCACTGCCAGCCAGAGGTAGCCCCGGCAGTGATGGTCTTTACCCTGTCTTCCTAAAACTCATTTCCCCTGCCACTGTCGAACCACTTACTTTCATCTTCAACCTTGCCCTCTTGTCTTCCACAGTACCCGACTCCTGGAAACTTGCACACGTTGTTCCAATTTTCAAAGCTGGTGACCCACTAGCCCCAGAAAACTATAGGCCCATCTCTCTCCTCCCGCATCTGAGCAAATTACTTGAAAAGAACATTCACAATCAGTTATCTGAACACCTGGAAAATTACAACCTTCTATGCCCCCTTCAACACAGCTTCTACAAACATCACAGTACCTCTTCTGCCTTGACACTTTTTACTGGTATGCTGATCCGATGGCGGCACCAACACAGCGACATACCTCACTGTCAGCAAAACTGACACTTTGCCAACAGCTTCCTGTGTTGGTACACCCGAGACAGGGGCACACCGTCTCCCGGTCCTGCACCCCCTCCCCGAGTCAACTCCAACTGGAGTTGACAATCTATAGTATGGGGGGCAGAGGGCAAAGCCCCCCGATAGAAAAGCAGAACTGGGAAGCATTTGGGATTTATGTCTACCGCAACCTGCGGATGACATAAATCCCGCTGCTGTGATGCCAGTTGACAAAAGAGTTGTTGAACCGGCATCATAGATCCTTTTTTGCTGACCACAAACTTAGAAATATGGATAAGGGTAAGGCCACAGGTGCGGTATTTGTGGATCTATCTAAGGCCTTTGACCTTGTAGATCACCAATTTCTCATTTCCACTCTGCGCAGCTTTGGATGTTCGCCTAACACTACGTCTTGGTTCTGCAGCTATCTATCTGGTAGATCCCAGACTGTCATCATAGGCAAAGATCACTCTTCCACTTTACCGATTCATACTGGTGTCCCCCAGGGTTCAATACTTGGCTCTGTACTTTTTTCCATGTTTATAAACGCACTCCCAGCAGACAGCCACAACTGTAAATCACTCCTCTACACCGATGATTTAGTCCTATACTACAGCAACAACTCGCTCAAATCCATCTCATCCACCCTATCAACTACGGCACTGCTCACAACGGGTTCCTCTCCAATAAATTGCTGGTTAATGACAAGAAAACTAAGGCTATGCTCTTTGGCTCCAAACCCTTCCTGACCAAAGCTGCCAAAGCCAACTCGCCCCTCCTGGTTCACGCCCCAGCAGGCCCCCCCCCCCCGGACAATGTTCCCTCTGTTAAGTACCTTGGTGTTACCCTTGACCTCTCTCTTATATTTTCAGAACACACCAATAACATTGTGCGCAAAACCCATCAAAAACTCATTGCTGCCTACAGACTAAAACAACTACTGTCTATGGAAGCCTGCCTTGCTATCGTGCGAGGCAACCTTCTGCCTCTGCTGGACTACTGCGCCCCCATCTACCCTCTCATGTCCTCCTCACTGCACACCCACTTAAACACCACATACAATTCCATATGTCGCTTTGTGCTTCAAGCTCCATACTCCACCCACCACTGTGCACTCTACCGGTCTCTAGGATGGCTCCCATTACAGGGTCGCTCTGACTGCACCATGGGCTGTCTAATAGACAACTCGCTCGGGAGCTACCAGTCATCTCCCTACTCTTCTCTTCTCACAGACAGAGTGGTACCCAGAAGCCTCAGGGTAACCTCTGTTTCCCCCTCGAAGTTCCATGAATATCTTCTGTCATGAGCAGTCGAGCCTCCTCCGTCTCTGCTCTCACCCTTTGGAATAAATTACCTTTATCCATCCGCTCCTCTGCCTCCCATCTGTCCTTCAAAACTAATCTGCGTACCTGGCTCCTAACTGAGTCAGTCTGTAACTGCCCCCAGACAACACCAGAGGGAGCAAGCTATCAAGACGCTAGGACCTGCTACGCCATTTTTTTCTAAAGAGGTGGGTTACCCAGTTGGGATCCCTCCCTCCTCTTTTATTTTTGCCTTTCCCACCTCTGTTCCCCCTTTGCATTCGCTACCTGCATCTTGCCTTGCTGCACTCTGCTTTCCTAATCTGTTCTGATCTCCTAGTAGTACTGCTGAACTATTTATTGGAATTCTCACACCAGACTGAGCCTTATGTCAGCTGGTACAGCATGTAGGCATTTTGCAAGTTTCTGAATTCTGACATTTGTGCTTGCAAATCTGTTTGAATTATTCCACTATCTGGTATTTACCTTGTGTTGAGGTATTTCTGTATTACGTGTGTTACTCTGTGCTACTGCTGTTTATGTACATTGTTACTACTGTTTATGTTTGTTTTGTAGCCACATCTGTGGCCCAGGTCATGACTGAAAATGGTCCTTTGGATCAGTGCACGTACCTGGTTACCAAAGACATAAATAAACAAACAAACAAATAAATAAATAGATGGGATGTGTGGAAAGACACTGTACCTGGAAACTGACATAGGCAGTTCTACTTCTCCCTATACCTCAACAGCACTGTGACCTCACTGAATGTGACATCACTAAAAGAGCCAAGCCCTTGCTTTTGGATTGGTGATTTGTGACACATGTTACTTATCAGGCAGCAGGGCTTGTGATGTAACTTTGAGTAAGGTCACAAGCTGATGATGTAGTGGGAGGAACATCAGAAAGACTGTGTGTGTGTGTGTGTGTGCACGCGCGCGTGTGTGTGTGTGTGTATTCTTTGCAAAAAACTTTGTTAGTCCCCCAGAGAGACATGGGAAAACACTATTTTATAGAAAGGGTGGTGGAGTCATGGAACAGGCTACCAGCCGAGCCGAGGTGGTGGGTGCAACAACTGTTAGTGGTTTTAAGCATGGCTGGGACAGAATGAAGGGTATAGTGGTTGGTCAGGGAATCAGAATCGGGTAGGAGAATGGAGGTGGGGTGGGAGGGCTAGGGAGCATGAGCAGACTGGATGGACTTCTGCTCTTTTTGTGCCGTCAGTGTCTATGTATGTATGTTTTTACTCTTATAAGAGTTTGTGTCCAGGATTACTAATTAATGTAGGCTCTGACTTGGCTTCCTTTTACTTGTATGTGTAGGAGAGGTTGATAAATAGCCCGTTTGGCACTTTTTTCCCAATCCCCTGCAAGGGCTGTTTAGTGCATCTATCATGGTCTTGGGTCACAGCATGGACATGTAAACACTGGCAGTCCAGCAGGCCTCAGCACTGTTGTTCGGGGGAGCAGGTAGTAAATTTACAAAGCTCGAGTCTGGCGGGTCTGTCTGGTACTGCTGAAATGGGCAGGATTTCAATTTAGAAATGGGCAGTTTGGTGACATGAGTGGAGGAGATGGGGAAGCATGCGTGTGAAGAAATAAGCAAGGGAGACAGTGGATGGGGGGGTGACAGAATGAGCAAGCAGAAGTGACCTGCTGTTGGGTGGACTAGGAACTCAGTAATGAAGCTCAAAAACCCTGGAACTTCATTAAACTGTGTTTATTAAGTAATGACAGGTGAGGGGTAGTACCTTATTTATTTTTTAACTATTCTATGATGGCTGCCATAAATTGTTTTGTCAAATGTTTCTAGGAAGTATAGGCAGCTGGGTGTGTTGTGCCTGGTTACCAGAAAGGTTCCTGAACCAGTGACTGTCACCCTGTAAGGCACAGGGTTCTGAACCCTCTCAGCCAATCAGGATGCAGGAAATGTCTAACCCATGTTATAAACCTGGTTACTAGAGAGACAGAGGGAGAGAGAGAGACAGAGATAAATACTGCCTGTTGTAGACAGACTGATAGATAGAGACAGAAAGATACTGTCTGTAGACAGGTAGGTAGGTAGGTAGGTAGAGAGGGCTGAGAGAGATAATATTACGTAGACAGACAGACACACTGCCGATAGACAGATAGACAGTCAGATAAAATACATACATATATAAAATAATTATTGGAAATTCTGTCTCAGCCAATCTGAATCCAGTGATTCAGGTTACATAACTTCCTTAAAAATAAACATGCCGACCGACCTGGTGGCGCTGAGGGCTGAGGCACTGGACGCCACACCTCGTACCGCGCCGGCAACCCGGGTTCAAGAACGGACTCAGGTCGCCGGGGACTGGCATGGGGAAGGAAGGATTGAGCGTCCTGCGACAGCTCTCCTTCCTTTGGGGTGGGTTAGGGGTATTCGCTGCACTGCAGTGACACCCAGCGGAGGCTAGGTGTTCTGCAGCTGTGGGCATCTACATTGGGAGGAGAGCCAGCGGACGTCTGCACATCTCCAGTCCTCCTAGATGATGACTGCCGATGCCTGCTTCACGACCCGCTGACTGAAAAGGGGCAGACTCCGCTGTGCAGCTCGCGCTCACGGGGATAGAGGAACATAAGGGGGTTCCCTCCTCGCCCCGCCGGTGGGGTAATCTGGGCCATCAAAGGGCCCCAAGGATTAGTGAGTGTGGCACTCTAGGAGCAGACTCTGGGACAGTTGGTAGGGTTGGGGAGCAGAGCACCTTGGAGGCCTGAAGAAGTGGAGGTTAGGAGACAGTAGAGAGGCGTAGGGAAAAAATAGAAAGTAAAAAAAAATAAACACGCCAAAGGAAGAAATAATTTACAGTGCACCGACTCGCATGGGATTCTTGACTCTAAGACACATAATGTTGCTACAAAGGAGTTACTGCATTCAATATGGAAGTCGTTGTCTGTAGAAGTTTTTTTTTTTTTTTAAAGGAAACCCTACCCTCCGGTTTAGGCTTAGTAGAAAAACGGGCTTTTTTTTCTGCTGTGGCAAAATGGTTTAATTTACTTTTTAAAATTCCACTCACCTGGAAGTACCGTGGCAGCAAGCGCTCCATTTACTGTAAAGGTGCAGCGTGCCATCGGCTTCAATGCAAGCGCGGTGCAAACGCCGCACCTTTACAGTAAATGGAACGCCCTAAGCATCAACGATACTTCGGGTAGCGGACTTTTAAAAAGTAAATTAATCCACTTTGCCAGAGCAGAAAAAAAGCCACTTTTTCTACTAACTCTGAACCGGAAGGTAAGGTCTGCAGGGGCTCAAATCACTAGTTTCCATTCTGTTCATTCCCATCTACCATTCTTTTATGTGCTACAGTATTTGTAAATGAGTTGGTTCAAACGGGGAATTTAACCCAGTTACATGTTGGATTGTGACTGTCTACAGGTCTGTACTTGGCATGAACAGCACCCTGATAATTCATTTCCCCCACCCACCAACCCTTATCCTTTTGCCCCTTGTGGGCTGATCTGTCTACCTTAGTTGTCACAGGTGGTTGACAGGCTGAATATGGCCGTGACTCATTAGCTGACCCATGTATTTAAATGGCTGCCTCGTGCCCCATGCAGTTGCAGTGCACTTTGCAACTACACTGGGAACAGCTTGTGACCGGCAGTAGGGTGTAAATAAGGACAGTGGGCAAAGTGCGAGAAGCACCAAACATTAGAGTTCCCGGTTCCCCCAGTGTTGTGCTTACATCCTTTTTCCTTGCTGTATCCAACTGATGTGCCAGTTTTTCTTTTACTGCTTTAACACCTAAATATTCATTTTCTATTAATTCTTCAGCATTCTGCACTAACAAAAGAAAATACATATTTTCAGCTGCTTTCTTCGCGCCATGCAGTAATATGAAAAACTGGCCCAGGTTACCCAGTTGCTGGCACGGCAGGAGGTAAGACTCTAGTGCCTTATCCCTCCATGCCACCCGGCCAGCTCTGAGCCTGGAGCACAGTTCAAGTCAGTGTCTGACCCTTCAGCTACAAATGTGAGGGGCCGCCTCACCCTCCTGACCCCCTGGCTCCACCGCCTATGGTTCCAGGTAATTATTTCTAAACATCTGCTACTGGTCTGCCCTAGAGAATGGCCAAATACTGAAACACAATTACCTAGGCCAGGGGCTAGCAGCACAGCCTAGAGGTTAGAGTAACGAGCTGTGAATGAGCATGGTACGTCCAGCAGACCTGGGTTTGATTCCCAAAATCTCCACTTGTATACTGTGCGACTCTGAGCAAGTCACTTGACCACCCCAGTGCTCCTGGGTTGCCCCTGAAGACAGGCACTTTTGCCCAGTGGGTCTTACTCGGTCACCAAAAAATAAATGATCTTCTGTATATATTTTCTCCTCCTTCATCCAGGGACAGCAATTAGCCCTGTCCCCACAATCAGGTTCTTGCCATGAAGCCCCCCCTTCCCTGTATGGTGGGGCTGGATAGAGGGTCATCTTCCCCCAGTACAGCAATCTAAGGCAGACTAACTGTGAGTCCCGGCTGATCGTGCGGGCTTTGGGGACAGGCACGCAGGTGTTCACTATGCCCCTGACGTTCCTGTTTTCTATCTCTTCCTTGCTCCTTGCTACAAAGCGTCAGACTTGTGCATGGTGGAGCACTCGTTGATGTTCCCCACAGCACCAACCCTGTCTTGCTGCCTATGTTGTACCCCCCCCAGGCCTCCACCTGATGGCATTTTAAGGCCCGGCAAATATGTCTCCCCCCCAGGAGAGGACAGCTGTCCCTTGGACGCTCAATCCTTTCCCGCCCCGGCTGACCCCCAATGACTCGAGTCCATTCCCAAACCCTGGTCGCTGGCGTGGCAAGAGGTAAGACGCTAGCGCCTTCGCCTTTCATGCCATCAGGCCAGCTCTGTTCCAGGTAATTATTTCTAGATATCCATACTGGTCTGCCCTAGAGCATGGACAAATACTGAAACACAAGCACACAGTCTGCAATGACTGACAGGTACCAATGCTGCTGAGGGTCCCTGGAAGAGAAGCTAACTGGCAGAGGCAGGTGTGTCTACAGTAACCTGAGTTTGTTCTGTTCCTGGATTGCAGCCGATGCCAGCTTTGCCATCTGCTGCCTGCAACCATTATTAGGTATCTAAGACCACAGTGCTCTGTTTCTAGAGAGCAGGCAATACTGAACAGCAGTTGGGGTGCCATGCTGCTGCCCCGTGGAGTGTCCTGCTGTGCTCCTAGATAGCAAGCAACACCACATACCAGCTGATGTCTGCAGCATCTGTACAATACAATGCAGTTTCCTTTCAGATAGCTTTTTCCATACCAGAATATCACAGCATGTTTTACACGGTAATAAAGAACACAATAACAATGGAAATTAATAGGAATAAATGAAGAATAAAGTGGCAGAAAAAAGAAGTAAAATATAATAACAAACGCAGTAAATACTTAAGTGCAGATGTAACCCCTAGGTGGTGCTATCCCAAGGGCTACTACCCCTGCCTGCTTGGCTAGTAGCAGGTTAAGGGGCCTGAGTTCTGAAATGGGTGCCTCCACCCGGAGGTCAGGGTTGGTAGTGGTCAAGCTAACCTGGGCACAGCCCTCCGGGACACTGTAACCCCCCCCCCTTCCTTACTAGTGGCCGGAAAAATACACAATAATCACTTTCACAATACCTCGACACACCACACAAGTACCCACACTGTTTGCACTTACCACCAGGGCTTTCCTCTGGCTCGGCCCTGGGGACCCCCTGTAAAACAAGGTTATACACAGCAAATAACAGCAGTACACAGTTACACAAACTGGAACCACAGTCAGGGTAAATGCAAAAAAGAGTTGGATCTGATTTATTTAAGGGGCTTGGACAAGGGAGGGGCGTAATCAGGTTAATTTGCTGAAAGGCTGTATCAGTCAAACAGTTATGCATGCTGCACTTCAGGGTCCATAAACAGTCACACACTCTAGGTACCCACATGGAGAATGGTGGGACAGCCAGGAACGTTGCAACTGGTTGGGGCCCTGTGATGGAAGAAAACAACACACACTATTTGTAATCCGGAGCCGGAGGGCTCAGTTTGAGAAACAAAAACCAAAAGACAATCAGATGACACACTTTTAGATTAGGCTGTTGTTGCAGGGAGCTACCCTGATGATTACTCATGATACCCAAGACTAGACACAGGCTGGACAAAAATCGAGACAGCAGGTGGTTAATCTGGAGTGCCAGGAGAAGCAGGGCCCATACGATTCGCCGAGGCGTCGTTCCTGTTCAAGCATGGAGCAGGGGGCTGATCCCCAAGCAGGTCTCTCGTCTGTGGCTTTCTCTGTGCAGTGGGGTAGTCTGGCAGGGCCAGTGTGGCATGGCCCAGGCCGAATGGAGATGAATGCGGATTCAGTCCGATTAGGCTGGATAAAGCTTCCAGCAAGCAGACCACAGTTCACACAGTGGGGAACCAAATCACGACCCACTTTCAATACACAGCACATTTACATGTAAAGGACTCTATGGTACCAGCAAGCAGAACACAGTTCACACAGTGGGGAACCAGATCACGACCCACTTTCAATACACAGCACATTTACATGTAAGGAAATTTTACTGAACCAGGCAAACCGCTATCTGGTCATGATCGCAAAGTTTCTGTACAAACCGGGGATTCAAAAGCAGCTAGAAATCCTGACAGGCCGATCGCATTCCGCAAATTTTCGGTCTCCTTCAGGTTAAAGCCTGGTCATAGTCCAGTGGCTTAAATAGTCCTCACAACTCGGATTCAATCCAAATAAACTCTATTTTCCCTTTCAGGGACAGCAGGAAGACAGGCAGGCCAAAACTCCGCCCTTTCACAGTTCTCCCATGCAAAACTACACAGAACTGCTGCTCAAAAATCACTTGAGCTGTTACTTCTTCACTTCTCAGCTCAAAACTGAAACTAGCTGCAACAGCCTGGGAAATTCCTCAAGCTCCAAATGGTTCGGTTGGCTGATCCTCCTGTCAGTCACAACAAAGGCTCCCCCTTCAGGTGCAAAAAGGTGCAAAAAGCCCTAAACTACAATTCCTACAGATTTTGACTCCAGGCAGCTCCTGTAGTCCTGCTCCATTTTAGGTCCCACCAGTACTGATTGGTCCAATTCGCAGTCCAGGACCAAGATAGTGGAGATAAACAAAACAGTCCTTGCTGCAAAGAATGCAGGCTAGACAAACTACATTATCATTATCACTCTAAATGATTTTCAGCAAATAGTTACATCTTTCAAAAGTGCTCCCTCTCAGATTACTTATGACTGCAATCCAGGCAGCTCTTAAAGAGACATTACACAGAGACTATACAGGCACTCTCTGGCAATCACATTTAAACTGCTAAAACGCAGGACACCAGCCTGGCAGTGAGCATTTAGGCAAGCTCAAGGAAGACTTTTCAGGAACCCACATTTGTAGGGGGGTTACACAGAGATACAGGACCTAAAATGCACAAAGTACTATTTTTTTCCAGCCAAAATAAACAGCTGGGATTATCAGGCACTTCTCCAATCCTAGTGTGTGACTGATTTTGTAAATTTTTTTCTCAGTAGAGGTGTTTGCACTCCTTTGCATACCGAACTGACCCTTTTAACCAGTCACCCCAACCTCACCACTCACCTTCCACAAGTACTTACCCTAGCCTCCTTCTCTCATGACTTGCCCCCTCCCCTCCCCGGGTGGGCCTTTAGGGTTGCCCTTACCCCTCAATAGATGAGGATTAACTGGCAGAGGGTGACTGGTCAGGGGTGTGGGACCTGTGCATTGGGGGTGGACGCAGGAAGAACTGGATAACTGGATGTCATCCTACACCAGTTGTGGCTTTTCCCTCTATTTTCTTCCCCTAACCCCAGGCAGCACGCATAGCGTGTGTCTAATAGTGCCTGAATTAGACAGCCTGCTCCTGCAGAGATCAAGCTCCCCGAACTGCCAGCAGGACTGACTGTGGCACCAGAGCATTCCACCTCCCCACCCCCCAGCTGTGAAACGCTGCTAATGGCAGCATGTCTCCCAACCTGATCACAGAGTGCTGGCCCATGAGTTTGCTCACGGACCCGGGTCACTTGTATGGAAATGCAACGCACTTCTGTTGGGTGGAAAGCAGGATCCAGTGGAGGAGGGTGACTGGTTGTTGGTGGTGGTCTGGCTGTCATCCTGCAGTTGCTGTGGGTTCTCCTCTATTCCCCGTCCCCAGGCACAGCATGTGAGTAGTGTGCCTCAGACATATGTAGCATCCTCCGAAGGAAGAGCAAGCAAGCTCTTTGGCCTGCCAGCAGGGGCTGCTGCAGCACCAAAGCATTCTACTTCCACACCGCCTACCCACATGTCTCCCAACCTGGTCACCCAAGCGCTGTCCCTGGAGAACTCACATGAACCCAGGTCACCTGTATGGAAACGCAACAACTTTCTGTTCTGCCACTGGGTGGCCCTTCATTTTTTTTTTTTAATTTTACTTATATTTTATTGTTTTCAGACAATGACTACAAAATATATTTTATCAGGAAACGTTATACATCTGATTCACTACCAGGGACAAACTGCCCCCCTGAGGAAGTGCCAGTGAGGCATGAATCTGCAGAGGTTTAGTGGGAGTCTGCCGTGCTGTGCTCTGTAAATGTCACATTTTTTGCAATTACAGTCAACTCCTCTTGTATACACACTGTTGAAGACAGCAATATTTGTGCACACATCCGAAACCGCATATATCCAGAAAATGAACTGTATATTTTAAAAGCCTGCAGGGAGGTGAGTTTATCAGTACAGTAACTGTCTTATTTACTCCAGGCAGGGAAGGTTTATGAAGCGGTTACACTTCATGCTCGACGGACAGCACAATTCGGCTGGCATCTTACTGAGCTTGTAGGACTCTCCTACCTTTTAAGTAACACCTTCAGCACCATTTAGTACTGAATTTCACCCAAGTCTGAGCAATTAACCCCTCAGCCAGGTCAGTATACCAGGAAAAGAAGCTTAAAGTTGCATACAACCAAAACTTTATACACATACAACTGAAAAAGATAAACAGCATTGAGCAGGAAATTATTTCGGACTGCATACATTCGAACTGCATACAAGAGGAACTGACTGTATTTGGCTCTGGTTTGTACAATAAATGTTTAGAGGGGCTATGCCTCTGCACTTATAAGTTTCCCTGATGCATTCTGCCTACTGGGAGTGCCCCCTACCTTTGTTATTTTTGTTGTCTGACAGCTAGCCACTCTGAGAGGTGCACCCACCACAGCATTGTGCGCACTAAACTTTTTTTTTTTTTACTTTATGTTTATTGGTCTTACAATAAGCATACAGTTAAAAATTATTCCTGATACAGTACATTAGGATTCATTCATAAGGGTTCCACATGAGAGCGCCACGCCTCTTAACACACGCATATTAAATGACTTGCACTGTGTCCATTAGATACATCCTTGGAGGGTTTTCAATACAAACTTTCTATTACAAAGTGTGATCTAATCATTACTTGCTATTAAACAAGCCCATGAGCTGCATGTTATTTAAATTCTATTCTATAAATCCAAAAAGGATTACAAATAACAACTCCTTTGCTAAGGAGATGAGTGTTCATGCATTTATCGTTAAATGGCACCAATTTGGTAACCTCAAAAATGTGTTTAATTAGTCTGAAACTACTATATTAGTCCTTATTATAAAAAATACTTTGGGGGCTATAACTTAGAACTCCCATCAGTTAAATTAAATAATAAAATCTTAGTGAGGAACATGGAAAAAAGTCCTTGGTCTATTCAACTGAGTACCAAAACTTGAAATCAGTCTAACATCTACAAGCTGGTGACATTATAAAGTTATTTATGCAACAGCTGCATCCTATCAACAGACTTTTACAAAATATTAGGATTTGCAGTTTTAGACTTCGGTGCTTAGCGACAGATTATTGTAAATCTGGGATATGTTCTATTCTGAACCATCTTGTTGTGTATTAATGTCTCTCACAGGGAACCTGCTGTTTAATCCATCAATACCTTGATCAGGTTTCCTCGTCTTCGATGTCTTCTACCTCCGATTGATCTGTAGATTCTCTGTGTCTCTGCGGTGGCTTGCGTTTCTAAGCCTATTTCAGAGCTTCATCAGGGTTTGAAAAAATGTAGATTTTCCCTTCATACAGGATTCGCTGTGATGCAGGAAAAAGCATGTTATGAGGAATTTGTGCTCATGGAGGAAAGCCCTTACCCCATCATACTGTTTCTTCTTTTGCCGGGTGGCAAAACTCAGGTCCGGATATAGCTGCACTTGGACCCCCTCATAAAGTAGCATTCTTTTCTGTCTGGTCAATGCTGGGATGAGATCCCTGGAGCCAATGCCATCAAGGATTGCCACTATAGCTCCGGGGGCTTCCGCGTTTGTTTGCCTGCCCCTCGAAGCAGCGTGGTAAGCCTTTTGAATTTGAATGTGCCTGTCGGAAATGGGTTGCCCCAGCTGCTGTTCCAACCACTCAGAGAGGAATAAAATTAAATGGTCCCTCCTGCTCCGTTCAGGCATCCCACTTGTGAGAAGGTTTGCGGCCCTGGCTTGATTTTCAAGCATTTTCAAGCTGGGTCCTCAGATGGGTGTTTACCAGGTTAGTTGCAGTCCCCATGACCGCTTCTGAGCATTTATGTGATTCTGACATTTCAATCTTAACCTCCATTTCAATTGTATTTACCCTGGTCATCAACTAATTTAATTTTTCCGACAATCCAGACACGGAACTGATAAGTCTATTGATTTTATGGCCCAGAGTTTGTAATGTCTCTTCCCTGCTTGTGCCTTCTCCGTGGCGTTACGGCCTTGTGCGGACCTCATGGCAGGGGGTCCGGGGGCATTTTTACTTCTTGTTCCATCTTGTGATCCTTTGTCTTTCTTTGGATTCCTCATCGTTATTCTCGGGAGCTTCCGATTTTCAGTTTTATATTCCTCGTTGGTCGGCGCCACCAATACAATAACGTCTTTATTTATGTAGTTTAGAGCTGCAGTTTCAGCTGACTGCCTTGCTCGGGCTCAACATCACCCCGGTGTGCACTAAACTTGCTTGCTGTCTATGTGAACTCATAGTCCTCTGCTGGTGATACCAGAATAATTTCTTTTTAATTATGCTAGTTCAGTAAGTATTAGGGACAAATACCCATTGAACTGGGATAGGGAGACTATTAAATAATTAGGTATCAAACTGAGTACAGTGAACACACAGCTACTTAACCTGAACTATCCACATTTGATAGCCCAGTTGAAAGATTTTGGGAGGTGGGCTTTGCTTCCGCTGACACTTCATGCCAAGGTACACTCCTTGAAGATGAATGCTTTGCCACGATTATTATACTTATTTCAGTGTGTACCCTGTTCAGTTCCAAAAGGAGAAATAGATACATGGCAGAAGATGTTTCTGGACTTTGTTTGGGGTGGGGGACCCTAGGATTAGGAGAAACTTGTTGTATCTCCCAAAAGCTGAAGGGGGACTTGCACTGCCAAATTTATATGGATATTGGTGCACGACCCAGATGCGGGTGGCCTTGTTATGGGGTAACTCCCAGTATGACGGACTTTGGAAAAGGATAGATACAGCTGAACACTCAGATCCACTGGTGTGTGCTGTCTTGTTCAGAGGAGGGGGGGACAAATATTTAAAAACAAATTATACTGGAACTAAAGCAATATTAGAAGGATGGAGAAGAGGAACTAAAAGGGGAAACACACAAAACAGATGTGTAACTACAGATGGTTTGTGTATGATACACATTTCATACCAGCAGAACAGGATAACTGGTATAAAAGACAGGCACAAAGAGGAATGTTTTCCCCAGGGCAATTATTCACAAGGTCAACCATGATGTCATTTGAGGCTGCTAAACAAAAATTTAACTGGGAAGAAAGGGATTGATTAAGATTCTACCAAACTATGGACTATATACAAGACGGGAGAAGGAAGCTGGGTAAAGAGGGGTTGGAGATGGGCAAGGATACAGTATTCCACAAAATGTGTGCCTCACCAAATGGGGAACAAGCTATTTCTATCCTTTATACAAGTTACATAACAGATCTTCAGTCCACTTCTGAATACATAAAGGTTAGGTAGGAAAGAGACTTAAGGGTGTCCCTAACAAACAAACAATGGAAACTGATTTGGGCAAACACATGGCACACCACGACCTCTCCAGTGTGGAGAGGATTCAGTTGGAAAATTCGAACAAGATACTTTCTGGTTCCAGCACAGGTGGTACATGGGACTGGTGGTGGTTCCAGTCTATGCTGGCGGGGGTGTGGGGAAGCTCAGGCCTCGCAAGCCTACATTTTCTGGATCTGCCCAGAGGTAAGGGAGTTTTGGAGAAAGGTGACGGGGCACATAACAAAGGTGAATATGACACCTACACCGTTAGACCCAGAGCATTTAGTTCTGTGAATACACCCTGTAGAAATGAAAGGGACAGATGAAAGACAATTATGGGTCATCTTAGTTGTTGCTGCTGTTAAAGGGGTAACAAGGAGATGGTTGAGAACAGAACCACCGACTGTAGGAGAGCAGATGGAAATAATTGCGGAATTACAGAGAATGGAGACAGTCACAATGGGGCTCAGAAGACAGATACCCAAATTCCAAAACCAGTGGACAAGGTGGCTATTATACAAAGCTCAACTAGAAGCCACCTGACAGAACAATGGGAAGGATGAAGGGAGAAGGAGAAGGCGAGAAATAAGACCTTAAAAGAGAGCAGACAGATTAAAGATGGGATAAATAACACTCAGAAACCATATGCACAGTAAACAGATAATTTTTAACGTGTGACCAATTCACTATTACATGTTAATGCAGAGTTTTAAATACAGGTTACTCACCTGTAGCAGGAGTTCTAGGAATGGTATATGCTGTTCATCCACACTTCATGGCAGGTTCCTTGCCGCTTTAAATCATGCCGGAAGGTCTTCAAGCTGGCTCCTCCCACCCACCCGGGTGGTAAAACTCTCGGCTCTGCCCCATGACGCCAGATCTAGCCCGCTGGAAACCAGGCTGTGCGTCGAAGCCAGGAGGCTGGGTGGGTCATGTGGATGAACAACATATACCATTCCTAGAACTCCTGTTACAGGTGAGTAACCTGTATTTCTAGGGACATTGATATGTTGTTCATCCACACTGTCTGGCAGACTCCTAGCAGTTCTCCGGGAGGAGGGAGGCAAGGCACACACCCCCTACTTGGGAAATAAAGACTGGAGAACCGGGGCCCCAAAACCAGCATCCCGGCATGACTCAAGGTCGATGTGGTAGTGGGTGATGAAGGTGTGTGCTGACTTCCAGGTAGCAGCCCTGCAGATTTCCTGGACAGGGACGTCCCTGGAAGCAGCCACCGATGCAGCAGTATGGCGAGTAGAATGAGCTCTTATCCCTCTGGGAGGCTGCATGCCCGCCAACCTATAGCAGAGATCTATGCAGGAGGTGACTCACCTGCCTATTGTCCACTTGGCTGCAGGTCTGCCAGGTGCAGCTTCAGCGTAGGTGACAAACAGCTGGCGAACCTGTAGCCGAACTTCAGCCGTCCGCTCCTTGTAGTAAGCGAGCGCTCTTCTAGGGTCCAAAGTATGGAGCCTATATTCGGCCTCCGAGGTGTAATTGGGGCAGAACACCGGCAGAGTCAACACCTGGTCAAGGTAAACTCCGACACCACCTTTGGAAGGAATTTCGGGTGGGGGCGCAGGACAACCTTGTCCCTGTGGAAGACCAGATAAGGAGACTCGATGAAAAGTGACTGGAGCTCTCCCATCCTTCTGGCTGATGCGACAGCCACCAAGAAGGCGGTCTTCCACGACAGGTGAGAGATGTCACACCTGTGCATTGGTTCGAATGGCTTGCCCATGAGCTAAGCCAATACCAGCAGTAGATCCCACTGAGGTGGAGGTTCTCGTACTGGAGGAAATATGTGATCAAGGCCTTTGAAAAAGTGCCGACCACCTTCTCCTGTGCCACTGACTGCTTCCCGGCCCGCGCCTGGTAAGCAGAGATGGCTGCCAGGTGCACCTTAAGAGTCGTAGACCAAAGCCCTTGCTGAGAAAGGGACCACAGGTAGTCCAGAATGCTAGCCAAGGAACAGGAGGAAGGGTCCAGGCCCTTGCTCTGACACCAAATGGAAAATCTCTTCTATTTAAAGGTGAAGCATTTCCTGGTCGATTCCTTATGGGACGCCTCAACAACCTTGAGGACCTCGTCGGAAAGACCCAAGGCCTGGAACTCTAGCCGCTCAGGAAACAGGCCGTCAGGTGCAGGGATTGAAGGTCCGGATGGAATACCTTCCCCTGATTGACTGAGATCAGGTCCGGGCGGGCTGGAAGCCGCCTCGGGAGCCTGGAGCTGAGACTGAGGAGATCTGGATACCAGAACTGGTGGGGCTAGTCTGGGGCTACCAGAATCACCTGCGCCTTGTCCCTCCTCGCCTTGAGAAGCACCTTGTGGGTCGAGGGAAATGGGGGAAAGGCATAGAAGAGGCCCGCGGTCCACGGCCTCGAGAAGGCATCCCCCTGCAGCGAGCCCTGCTGAGGAGGGCAGGCATGAAACAATCTCAGCTTTGCATTCTCCCTGGAAGCAAACAGGTCCACCTGAGGCATGCCCCAGTGGGAGAACAGATCTTGTACTACCTCCGGCAGGAGAGACCACTCGTGGGACGCAGCCCCTATCCGGCTTAGGGCATCGACCAGAATGTTGGAGGCTCCTGCCACGTGGATGGCAATGAGATCCGCCTCCAGACTGCGCCGAGTGACCAAATGAGGAGAGCTTCCCTGCACAGAGGCATGGAGCGCATCCCACCCTGGCAATTTAGGTAGTACATGGTCGTGGTATTGTCTGTCTGGACCTGGATCACTTGACCCCGTAGAAATGGAGCGAAGGCAGTGAGGGCTAGACGAACCACTCGAAGCTCCAGCAGGTTGATGTGGCATTGGGACTCCCGAGGGGACCAGAGGCCGTGCGCTCTGTGCTCCCCCAGATGGGCACCCCAACCCATCAGAGAGGCGTCGGTCTATAGAGAGACCGTCGGCTCGGGACGGACAAAAGGGATGCCCTCCTGAAGATGTGCTGGAACGGTCCACCACTGGAGTGCATTCCACATCCCCTGGGTCACTGTCACTAGCTAATCCAAGGGATCGGAGTGTTGTGACCATTGGCTGGCCAGCCCCCACTGAAGGGGACGCTTGTACCAACAGGCCCAATGGACCACACTGGTGCAGGCCGCCACGAGGCCCAGGAGGCGCAGGGAAGTCCCGGGCAGGGCACAATTGCCCAACCTGAAATGACTGGGCAAAGGAGGAAAGAACCTCGGCCCTGTCCACGGGGAGCCATGCTCTGGCTCGTAGAGAGTCAAGCTCTGCCCCGATGAACTGTATCACCTGCTTTGGCACGAGTTCTGACTTGGCCTCGATGAGGAGGCCAACCGGAGAGCAAACCTGGAGGACCAGATCTCTGGACCGCTCCACCTTCATTCTGGAGGAGGTTGCAATCAGTCATTCGTCCAGGTAGGGGTACACCCGGACCCTTCGGCGCCGCAGGAATGCTGTCACCACTGCCATGCATTTGGTAAAGACCCTGGGAGCTAGGGAAAGGCCAAAGGGCATGGCCCAGAACTCTTAGAGGGGATCCCTCTGCCCTGAAGCGGAGGAATCTCTGGTGGGACAGACGGATTGGGATGTGAAAGAATGCATCCTGGAGGTCCAGAGAACAGAACCACATGCCTCATTCCAAGGATAGAATGATCTGAGCCAGAGTGACCATCCTGAAGGTTCGAGACCTTAGGAACCTGTTCAGGTCGTGCAGGTCTAGAATGGGGCGCCAGCGCCCCGTCTGTTTCGGGACCAGGAAGTACCTGGACACAAACCCCGGGTCTGGTGGAGGATCCGCCACCTTTCTGATCACCTCTTTTTCGAGGAGCAGGGCAATGTCGGCTTGGTGAGCCGACAGAGAGGCTGCAGAACCTGTAGCCCCCTGAGGGGCGACAGCTCAGAAGGGCAGGGCCTGCTCGAACTCCAGAGGCAGGCCCTTTCCTACCAGTGGCGGAGCCGTCCCCCCACGGGGGGAACCCAGGGGGGAGTGACGAGGCTGGGGCGACACCCCTCAACCCATCACTGGGCAGACTTGGAGGAGGGACCAACTGAGGGACCTCCTGGGCCTTTTCCTCCCTGCTTCCTGTTAGAGGAAGCTGCAGGTTTGGCTTTGGGATGCCAAGCACGATCCTACTGGCCCTGGTGCTGGTGTTGTTGGGCCGGACATGCCGCAGACACAGAAGGGCGAAAGGACTTATGTTGCTGACGATGGCCCTTGTCCTTCTGGGCGGAGGTGACCGAGTCCAGGGTAGCATTGGACTTTTCGATCCGCTGGAGGTAGCCTTCCACTCCAGGGCCAAACAGTTCAGTCCCCAAGAAGGAGACGTCCACCAATTTATGCTGGGTATCCGCCGTGAAGGTGGATACCCTCAGCCACGCTCTGCGGCGCATGGCCGCTGTGGCTGCTACTGATCTGGCACAGAAGTCTCCAATGTCCAGAGCCATTTGGAGCTGCTGTTTTGCCACCGCCCTTCCCTGATCCCGCACCTGCTTGACCGTGGTCTGCAGGTCGGCTGGGTGATGAGGGATCACCTCATCCAGGGAGCCCATGAGGGCGTGGAAGAAGTGTGCCATCAGCACGGCCGAGCTGGCCTGGCGGAGGCCTAGGGAGGACGTAGCGTACACCTTGCGCCTGGCATAGCCCAGCTTTTTGGACTCTTTGTCCGGGGGGAGGGCTTATCCACATCCCTAGCATTCCCGGAATGCCGGAAAACGCTATTGGTGACTAACCCCTCCGCAGAGGGGTGCTCTGAAAAACCGGACAAAGAGCCAGTAGGGACTGCATACTTCCTGGCCATCCTGGCCGAAGGTGCACGGCATGAAGCTGGCCGCTGCCAGCACTCCAAGGCTGTGCCAACAATGGCTTCAGCCACCAGAAAGGCCTCCATGGGCGAATTCCCTCGGTTCAGTATCTCCGTCAGGGGATACTTGGCCCGCTTGGGTATGGGCTCGAGCTGCATCCCGGTGGCCTCCGAGATGAGCCGAAGCAGACCCATAAACAACGATGGGTTCTCATCCATCGACTGCCCCCCCCGGAGGACTCCAGGTCAAGGGGCCTGGAAAACAGGGAGGAGTCGTCCGATAGCTGCCTGGGGCCTAAGCCACCCTCCACCTGCTGAGGAAGGTCGGGAGTGAGGGTGACCGACAACCTGTGGGGCAGACCCTGACCTGACCGAGAGTCCTTGGTTGGCGCCCCCGATTTCGGCTGTGGAGGCGGAGGTTCCACCACAATCGGTGGGGCAGCTGGTTTCGGCCGAACAACCGGCCCAGGCTTGAGCACCTCAACTACAGCGAGGGTTTGTTTCGACCTTTCGGGTGACAGCCACTTGATGGCCGGGGAAGGTGTCGGCATCAGCTTGTTCCCGGACAAAAGTAACTGCTGCCACATTAAGTCCTCGTAGCGTCAACGCAATTTGTGCCGAAGCCTCTCCTCTTCCGAGGAGGAGGACGAGGACGAGTGGCGCTGCCGCTTTCCTCGGTGCCGAGACCGAGATCACCGATGTCGGCGGGATCCGCTGGACCGAGACGAGGTCCGAGACCAAGACCGAGACCCTCTGTGTTTCTGAGGGCGGGTCTGGGAAGGGACGGGGGACACCCGCTCTTCCCTCGGCTCGGGAGCCTTGACCAAGGACTCCGGCACAGGAGGCGCAGGCAAGTCCTTGGTCTCCACCGGGGGAACCTGTGAAGAAGGGTTTTTGGCTTCACCAGTCGACAGCCCATCCGACGGGTCGAGAAAAATCTCGACCGCGTCGACGGGTGTCTCGGCCGGCTGACCTGACGGGGACACCGTGAAGCCAGTGGCCTTAGCCGCAACCTTGACCGAAGTCGATTGTCAGCTGTCCGGGAAAGAGGACCTCTCCCACTCCCAAGAACGCAGACGGTGGGACTTACCTTTTGAGTCCTTCTTTTTGGACCAGGAAGAGTGTCCCGATGGCCCCTCTCCCTTCATGGAAAGGGATTGGCAAAGCTCCTTAAAAGAAGCTGTGTAGGAGGATCACAGAGAAAGTGGGATAAATGCTGCGACCGAGGAGGATGAGGATGCGGCCTGGGGCGCCTCCTCCTCGAGGGCGATCATCTATTCGAGTTGCTCAGCCGAACCAGCCACCTCGGACCCCGCCCAACGGGCCTCCTTGGACTTCACCGACAGGTAGCGCTTCTCGGGGCGCCCAAGCTGTAACCGGGCAGCGTGGTCTTCTAGGACGTTGGCCGAAAATGATCGACATAACTCCCAGGCCTGCAGGTCGTGATCTAGGCCGAGGCAGCAGATGCACATGGAGTGCTGGTCCGTCCTGGACATTTTCTGCCACATGGGCACCGCCGAAATCCGGGAGTCGATTTGTCCACCGCAGCCGCGAGGGAGTAATTAGACCGAAGTCTTGAAAACTTCAGAATTATTTTCGGGTGAACTGAAGAATTAGGATCCGGTCTACATGCAGAGCGTTAAGGAGGGAACCTGAGCATCCAAGCGGAAAGGAAGATCTGGCGTCATAGGGCGGAGCCGAGAGTTTTACCACCCCGGGTGGGTGGGAGGAGCCAGCTCGAAGACCTTCCGGCAAGATTTAAAGCGGCAAGGAACCTGCCAGATAGTGTGGATGAACAACATATCAATGTCCCTAGAACAGTTTTTTTTTCATTGGGTATAGAGTAATAGACAAGAGAAAATATATTATATACAGGAAACAAACATCTATGAAACATATACACTTTGACAAACACTGTATCAAATGCATAAGTCAAAAGATGTATAAAATGAACAAGACTGAATGTTGAGATGTATAATCTAATGCTCCTGTGGAAAAGAACATTTTCTCTGATCCAGATAAAAGAAAAGTATATATATAAAAAAAAAAAGAATAATTTCTGTGGCAAAAAGTTGTGATGTCCTAAGGAGAGGCAAGGAAATTTTTTTTTTATTCAAAACTTTATTAAGTTTTCAAAACAGAGTTACTAGACAGCGGTTGAAGATCAGCTCATGTTCATTTAAGAATACAAGATACTTCACTTTTGCCTGCATCTGTATTTTCATACTGTACTGTTACCAGAGTCCTCTGTTTGGTGCGATTCCTGTGAGCATTACTAGAAGTAACAACAGACTGAAGAAACTGTCCAGGAGTTTGAACCACATAAACAGTCAATCAAGTTTACGGTGGTAGAAGCTTTCAAAAACCCAAATCGGGGTGGGGGGTGGGGATGTGGAACCCAATCAGAACGGTCGCACTCAGCATCAGCTCTGCTACTTTTAAAACTGAAAGGCATTTGAAATGTACTTTTCAAAGTTTTATTACCAAATCTGAAGTTCGCTGAATAGCATTCTAATTGGTGCTCAAAATTGGAAATCCACACCGTGATCGAGGGCAGAACGAGTAGGGGAAAGAGAAGCAAGCTGCGGCGGCCCCGTTAACCCAATCTACAGCTGTGGTGGTGGCCGATCCTGATCAGAGTTCGGAGAGTGAAACCATACAAATGCTGGGCATAAAAATGCAAAGACTGATCTCCTCTGTTGGAGATTTGGGCAAGAAAATGGATTCATTCAATACCAGGGTCACAACCATGGAAACTCCTGTGGAATGCCTTAAAACGTAAATGACTGACATTAAAAAGCAAGCTGCTGCAGCCACCAGTATAATGGCCATGGTCATGAAATAATCACATTTCCAAGCTCGGTTGGAAACCCTGGAAAACCAGGTACGAGCTGCAAACTTATTTATTTGCCTTTGTTAACCAGGTAAGCACGCTAGACATCCAAGTGCCTATTTTCAGGTGCGATCCGGGAGAGTTACAAAGTAACAAAGAGGCATGATATAGTGTCGAGGTAACGTACAGGAGCCACATGCTCCCGACAGTAGGGTGGTACAGCTTATGGTGCAGACAGGCTCAAAGCTGGACTGAGAACAATCAATTAACAGATAGGAATGACAGCACTGGGAGGTAGAATAACATCATATAATATCTAGACATTGGTATCAAAGAACATCTCAAACGGGAGAAACAACAAAAATTGTTAGGAACACACAATGAATGCGGTAGCCTGACCACAGCGCCTATAGAGAGAGGAAGAGTGGGACTCAGTGGGACAGGAGGCGGATATTGTTATGAACAATATCACCACTCCGCCAGGGGACGGTAAGTGCCTTAAAGAGGGTGATCAGCAGAGATAACAGTGCCAGGGGAAAACTGCACACAGGCAGCTTCCCAGAGGGTGGGGAGAGAGAGGATGCTGGGTTTATCACGGAACACAGACAGGCCGATCGGTTTTGAGGAAGTTCCAAGGGATGTTTTGAAGCTGGGATGGGAGGGAGAGGCACAAGCTCGTGCGGGAAGGGAGTTCCACATTCTTGGCGCGTGGATGGTGAAAGGCCGATCGCCTGTGAAGGTGCGGGTCTTGGGGACCAGGCGAGCCTGATCTGCACACGATCTTAGGTGGTAGACAGGGGTTTCGTGTTTTAGGGGAAGGGCGAGTGAAGCGGGAGTAGCTGTTCTAACTATGTTGTCAACAAAGTTGCCATGACATAGGTGCGGTGCTTTCAGGGGAGCTACCTGAGTCGAGAATAGAGCCTAGCGGCGATGGGTGAGGCAGGGGGCAGAGAGTGCGAAGCAACATATATTGTTGTAATCGGTGTCCCATTTCGCAAGGCTAGAGCTTGGGACAGAGGCAAAGGCAACAAGCTCATAGGAAAGTGTGAGAAGAAGAATCCCCTTGGCTATAGCAAGCCAGGCAGCGGGGGTAAGGCAGTCCTTAGCTCTGTAGGCTAGGCTGAGCTTGCCATTCGTTGCTTTACATACATTCTGAATGTGCGGGGAGAGATCCAGTTATGGATCAAGGGTAACTCCTAGATACCTTACAGAGTCAGTGAACGGCAGGAGGGAGTCATTTGATCCATAGATTTTTAGAGGTGTCGGGCAGGAGGAGGTTTTTCCCACGGAGCCAAAGAGCATGTCCTGGGTTTTCTTCAGGTTGACAGTCAGCTTGTGGCCATCAAGCCAGTTCCAGATGAGAGAGAAATCAGAGTTAAGCTGGGTATTGATGCTGGTGATATCCTGTGAACTGGCCAGGATGAGTAGGTCATCAGCATAGAGAGTTAGGTGCCCGGTTGTGGTAACAGAGGGCAATTCGTTGATGAACAGGAAAAAACAGTATGGGTCCAAGGATGGATCCTTGGGGGACCCCGTGGTTAACTGGGGTGAGGGCTGAGAGGGTTCAGTTAAAGCAGGTGTATTGCTACCTGCCCCCAAAGTAGTTGGAGAACCAGTCAAGGGCTCGAAGGGAAAATCCAAGAGACTGCAGAGCGGAGAGGAGGAGGGAATGGTCAACCTGATCGAAGGCCTTCGAAAGATCAACGAATATGGCCCACGTCATATTGCCTTGGTCAGTCGTGGTCCTGATCTTGGAGGTAACCACGGCGAGTGCAGTCGAAGTACTGTGTCCTTTTCTGAATCCATGTTGGGTAGGGGAGAGAACATCATAACTCTGGAGGTAGTGGGCGAGTTGTGAAGCTACTGCCTTTTCGAGGAGCTTGCAGGCGGCCGATAGTATAGCAATGGGACGATAGTTATTGACATCTTTGGGGTCACCATGTTTATGGACAGGGACCACCTTAGCAACCTTCCATATGTCAAGGATGATCCCTGAAATAAGAGAGGCGTTGAAGATGTGAGCGACCGGTCGGGCAAGGAGGGGAGCTCCCAGACTAAGTAGCTTTGGTTCTAGGCTGTCATGGCCAGCTCTCGTGTGGTGAGAGAGACCGGCAAGGAGTTCCTGGGTCTCACCAATGGAAATCTGTTTGAGGTAAAAAGGCGGTTGGGGGGGTGATCGCTCCGTGGTTTTGGGGCAGAGAGTAGGGAGGGAGAGGGAGCCAGTGGGTCGGAGAACATGCGGTTAAAAGCAGAGGCAATGGTTAGGGGGTTGTTACAGTTGGTTCCCCCAATGTGCATGTCGGTCAGTTGTTCCTTAGCCGACCCTCCGACGAGGTTTTTAACGTTTTTCCAGAAGCGACGGGGGTTGTATGCCGAGGCAAGCAGGGCCGATGTGCAATACTCGCTTTTGGCAGTGCATATGGCTCTCTTACAGAAGTTTCTGAGTTGGCGATACTCCAGGAGGTCATTGTGGTTGCGAGAGAGCTTGTGCTTCACCCAGCATTTATCTCTCTGTTTCATTAGGGAGAATAGGCCGCCATGGAGCCACTTCATGATTGTGCCTCTAACCCTTCTTTTTGAGTAAGGAGCGTGCCTATTTTGTAGTGGGATGAATACTGCAAGGAATAGATCTAGGGCTGCAACAGGGTCAGTAGTGGCAGTAATTCTGGACCAGTCGACACCCCGTAGGTCCTCAAGGTGATTATGAGTTTAGAGTAGTCCCTCATCTGTATGACTCTGCTGGGGACTTTGGGCGAGTTAGAGCCCCATATGCAGTAGGTTGGGGAGTGATCGGAAATGGCGTCAGGGAGCATGCCTGAGTGGACAATTTTGTCAAGTCTGTTGCTCAATACCCAGTCAATAAGCGTCCCATTGTCACCCCGGGGGGAGAGCCTAGTGGGTTCCGTAATGATCTGACTGAGAGCAAGACTAGAGAGAAGTGGCTCAATCTGCTTAGTGTTGGGCCCTAGCCAACTGATATTAAGGTCCCCCAGGATAAACAGCTCATTTGAGCCAACCTTATCCCTAAGTTGGTCAAGTAGAGAGGAGAGGAGAGCCCTAGCATGCCCCCCTACGGGGGGGGTGTAGGCACAGACAAGATGCACCTTTTTTGTATTCCCAAGTAGGAGGAGGGTGTGAAGGAACTCACAGCCTTGAGGTGCAGGGGGTAGATGTGCAACTGGAGTCACATTTAGGTGCGCCTTATAGTACAGGAGCATGCCCCACCTCGCTTACTATCTGCCCTACCAAGCCGGACAAGGCTGTAGCCCGGGAGGGTGCAAGCAGTGTCAGGAGTGCGAGGCTTAAGCCAGGTTTCCGTAATGCCCAAAATGTCGGGCTTGTAGAAGGCCGCCCAGGCAGTTAGTTCTGCAATGTTTTGGAGGATGCTGCGGATGTTGAGGTGGGCTATTTTTAGGCCTCTGCCCATTAGCCAGGCTGTGGGGGGCTCGAAGGAGGCCAGGGTGGCCTAGGGCCCTTGACTACTGGCCAACTGACCAGTCTGTGCATGTGGGGCCATGACCCTAGAATGTGAGTGGCTGTTGAGTGTAAGGTACCCAGCGGAGGAAGGGTCCCTATGGGAGGATCAAACAGGCAGGGATGGCCACTACTGGCAAATCGAGGGTGCTTAATGGTGCTGGCTAGCAAGAGATAACCAGGAACTCACATAAGTGACTAGTTTAGGAATCACGGCCTGAGGAGCCGGGGGGGGGAGTGTACTGGACCGCCCAGCAAGAGGGATGCAGAGGCAAGTACTGGAAGCAAGATAAGGGAAGTAGCAGGTAGGGCTGCGAAAGAAGGGGGGGGTGAGGGGGTGGGAAGAGCACTTAACAGGAGGGTGAGCTTGTGGGGGTATAGAAAGGAAACAACAGATTCCTTTCAGATGGCTAACAGAAATTAGCTATGGAGGCAGCAGAGGAAGTTTAAGTGCCCCTAGTGGGGAATCAGTATAGCCTGCCAATGGCAAAGTGAGCTGATTGGTTTTCACGCGTCACGTGATCCCACCCAGGTATATAACAGGGTGACGACCATGGGTGGTAGTGGGGGCGGTGGGGCAGCTGGTGGGGCCAGCACTGAGCACAGCACCAGCTCGGAGAGCGACAGCAGCGAGGCAGGACAAGGCCTGGCGAGCCGGTAAGGTAGCAGCTGTAGGAGCAGTTTTAAGTACTCTTTTAAAGTCCAAATGCAGAGAATCTTTCAGAATTCGGAGTTGCTCGCATCACGCTCCACAGTTCATTGAGGGAATTTACCTGGTGGTTTTGATGCTTTGGGGTGGGGTGGGGAGGGCCGGTTCAGGTAGCCCTCACGACCTCCACTTGATGGAACCCTCGCTGGATCCGGCACCCTGTGGGAGATAGAAAGGTGATGTGAATCCTTTTATGCTGAAAACGGACCACCACATTATGTTTCTGAAGGATTGGCTTGCTGACAAATTGCAAGTAGAGGGAGACTCAGTGGGCTTTAAATTACAAAATGCTTATCGCATTACGCCATGTGGCAGGACAGAGGCCTCCAATGTACCTCGTACTCTACTGTGGTCACCGCAGGCATTGGGGAGTGAGATCGTATTCTTTCATTGGCAAGACGGGCCGGTCCAATTACACAACATGGCCAGTCCATGTATATTTTCCCGGACGTTAACTATGCGACAGACAAAAAAGGAAGAAATTTGATGGGGTCCATCAAGTTCTTCGAGAGACTAACATCCCTCATTCCATCATCTTTCCAGCATGTTTGCGTGTGGTCTATCAAAGTAAGGTATGGGCTTTTTTGAACCCAATAGATGCCAGACGATGGGCAGAGCGAGTGAAGGCTGAGTTTCGGTAAAATTCAGCACAGGGACAAGACGGCTCTGAAGACCTTCTGGATTAGAACAGGCAACTTGAGACTTTATCGTCAAGCATGGACTCATGTCTGTGCGTTTGATTATTGACTGCATTTCCCTTTCTTAGGTTTGGAAATTGGCTCCATTTGCTGACTATTATATTTGCTGCCCAGTACGTAAGCCTTGCCTCCTGTCTGGAGGCTATAACTGTTCCATGATAACTGGAGACTTTTTGAGAAGTTATTTTTCTTTTTTTATGCCTTTTTACTAAAGGGGGGTCTCCATTGTAGTTATTTCTTAAGTTACATATTTACTCCTACTAGAGTGCACCTAGTACATTGCTGGACTGGCAATCTTTCAGGGACTAGCATGGCAGTATGCTCCCCCTGGAGGGGTAGTTGATTGTTGGACTTTATTATGGATGATGTCTTTAAGGCATCAGCTATGCTGCTCATGAGCTCTGTGTCAGTTAGTCATGTTTACTTTAGATATATTTAGTATAAAATATTGGGATACCCCCGATGTATCATTTTATGGCAAACGCATTCACGTTTTTTCCTGCGAATAAGAGGCTTGTTGCCCTACTGGTTTTGTATTTTACTCACGGACCGTATGCCATATAGACAGTTGTCGATTATGTAATTATTGCATAACCCATAAATAAAAAAAAGAAGAAATATATATAAAGTAGGACAGTGAACTAGCAGTAAGAAGAGAAAAAACAAATCCGCAATGGTTCCAGTTATAAGAATAAAATTGCTGAAGCAAACAGCATTCACTTATGTCTACTTCCTTACATATGTAGTGTCAGGCAGGAATGCTTGAAGTTTAAGTTTTGCAAGAATAATGTGCAAAGAAGAGTGTAGGGGGGGAAATACGTGCAAGTTGTCAATATGACAGTGAAAAAGAAAGACGAAAGGAGAGTTAAGTGGGGGAGAGAAGGACAAAGAGAGAGAGAGAGAGAGAGAGAGCGAGAAAGAGGCCACTCTCTTTGCTTGATGGTGTGAGAGTCTGAACAGCAGCAAAAAGAAGAACCTTTTCCTTTGGTGAGGTGTGAAAGGGAGGTCTCAGCTATAGCACGAAGTCTGAGTAATGCTCAAATTGAAATAGTACCCACCTATGCCACTTAATCTTGAAGGCTGTAATGTGATTCTCAATCTGGCAGAAAGTCTTTCCAATGTATAGACCTCAACAGTAAGGTTTCACCAGACGTCTCAATTAGGTAACTTGGATGTATGCCATAACCTGGTGATGGCCTTCTTAGCTGTCAATAATAGAAGTGAGATCTGTTTTGTGTGTTCTCATATTTATGGTGGTGCCTGCTGGTTGGGTGGCTGTGAGGTTGTAGGCTGGTGTTATGAGGTCTGGGCAATCATAGATACTTTCGACGACTCTGATAACTTCTTTCCAGAACCGAGAGATCAATGGGCAGGACCACAGAACATGTACGTGGTCCGATGAGGCATAGCCACAGCCTTGCCAACATTGTCCCGCCGAGGGCTTCGCACATTTGGCCTCAATGGCTGGAGTGCAAAAGAGTCTGTATCAGCATTTCCAAGAGTATTCTTTCCAATATGTGGCCATAGAGATTTCGTATGCAGGAAGGACAAATTTATTCCAGGACTGGGATGTGATCTCGTAGTCCAGCTCTCGGGTCCATCTGGCCCAAGTTGCAGGTTTAGACCTTAAGGCATTATATATATTGCACTGATAAGGTGGTCCAACATATTTCCTGAGAGATAGGACTTGATGAGCGAGCCGGGCGGTTTCTTGGAAATAAGGACCAAAGTTTTCTCACCTGGTTATAAGTATGACTTCAATAGTAGGAATCTATGGAATTTTGAATTAGGTGTATATGGTAGGATGCTTGTAGTGGTACGAAGGGGAGCAACCCTGTGGGTCCCACCAGCTGGTATACATGTCTAATATTGTAATGGTGCCATTTCTTAAGAGCTGCATCTAATTTTGTTGAGGGGGTATGCGATATCGCTAGCCAGGGTGTGGAGGAATAGTTTGTCTGCTGAGGATAAGTATCTTTTTTAAAGCAGTAACCATTGGTGGAAAGGTTCCACCATGTATTGAGGGAATTTATTGAGTGGTAGGTATGTAAGTGGGTTTCCAAAAAGGTAAGGTATGAAGTCAAAGATGTCACTAAGGGTCAGTTCTACATGCTTCCAGTGCACTTTGCAAGCAGGAGCCAGCCACTATAGAAGAGTTCTCAGGTAAGAAGCAAGAACATATTGACGCTGATTTATTTATTGTAATGTTTCACCAGGAAAGCACACTGAACAACAAGCTGCTCGTCTCCAAGTGCAACCGGGGTGGAGGAGGAGGGGTACAACTGGATGAAGAATGAGACATACAGTTTAACATTTAACATATCTGAGAAATTAAACATTCACTAACATATGTAACAAGACATACAGTTAAAAAATATCTTAAATAATCTTACAGTCGCATTTGTGACATAACATACAGTTATATATATCATACCTGTGGAATATGCATTTAATTACAGGTGGCATATCTCAGGAACATAGTACAGGAATGTACTGTAGCCTTGGTGCCAAATCCTTGCAGGAATGGATCATAGTTAATAGGCAGATTATTCAGCAATTATTGAATGAATGAGGTCCAGTGGGGGGACATCAAGGAGCGTAGAGGGGTAGACAGGGGAACCAGCTAGGGGAAGGAGAGGATAAAGATGGGGGGAATATTACCAGAGAAAAGTGAGCAAAAAAAAAAAAAATCTGCTGTGAAGGGCAAGTTAACACAGGACTACAGCAATCTGGGAGCACCTCAGACAGAACAAAAAGTGCAAATTATTAGCTCAAGTGAACTATTCCTTTGATTACTTGCAGGGGAGTAGAGAGGGGCCAGGAGAGAGGTGGGGTAAGGGATAGGGAACGACAAGTCGTACGTGGAACTGGCCCCTTCAGAGTGCGGAGATCGCTGCCAGTGGCAGAATGAGGCGAGGACTTAGAATAAGGGGCAGTAGTAGGCAAGAACAAGTTGGGTAGAGATAGTAGAGGGGATAGTAAAGGGAAGGAGGAGAAGGGGTGGGAGAGGCCCAGCATATGGGTGGTGTCCAGCAATGGAATATTGTCAGGTGCCGGAGTCCGGTCATCCGGCACAGCGGGTGGGAGACCCGACGGCAGCGTACCCACGTCCTCCATGTCGCTCAGTGAAGAAGGATTACCATCCCCTGGATCCAGCAGAGGAGACGCTGGCGCCTCAGAGTGCAATGAGCGTCGCGACGAGCTTGGGACGACGTATAGGCCCGAAGGGTCCAGTGTCAGCTCTAACGCCGAGCGGACATCGGAGGAGCTGATGTCCATCTTATCGATGGGAGCCGGGTGGACATCAGAGGAGCCGGCGTCCGACTTATCGGACCCAGCGCCCAACGAAGGCCATGAAGGAGGGGCGGCCTTGGCGGGCGCTTTGGAGGCCGTGCGCTGCCCCTACGGGTCAGGTGTCTTAACAGCCTTGCCTGGGCGGGCATCGGAGGAGCCGACGTCTGATTTATCAGGGCCGCTCAAACCAGAAGGCTGCACGGCATCAACCTTCCTGGGAGCGGCTGCCTCCTTGGACCCGGAGGCTCCCAAGGAGCCTGAGCGCGAGCCCAATGGGAGGGTGGCGCCGACTTGGAAACCTCCAAGATGGCCGCCACAGAGCTGCCTCCCAGGGAAGGCGTCACCTGCAGCACCACGACCCCAACCAAGGCCATGGCAACCGATGAGGAGTCCCGGTGCTTCTTCTTGTGGTGGCCCTCCGGAAAATTCTAAGCCCACTGAACTTTTTTCAGTTCCTTTTCCATGGAGGTCATTTTTTGTTTAAGAACGTGGGCCTCCAGGGACTGCTATTACCGCTTTCCGGTGGCCGCGTTAAACTGATGGCAGAGCTGGCACTTCTCGATGGGATGATCGGGGCCTAGACAAAAAAGGCACTGGGAATGTCCATCCTTATGTGGGAGCTGGGTGCCGCAAGAATTGCATTTATTCTTGTGCTCGGAGGGAGTCGGGGACGACATACACGGCAGCTGTAGGTAAGGCTGATGAAAATCAGGAAACTAGGTGGTAAAAAACTACCGACAATTGACTTCGAAGCAGTGAACTTAACTGCGAGGCGCTGCATGAGCTAACGGCGGGAAAGAACTGGAAGGCGGGAGTGGGAGACCGCCCCTTTATACTGACGCTGCTTGACGTCAGTTACCAGACATGGGGGCAGTTCCCCACCAGAGACTACTAGCTAGAAATTTTTCCGTGGGGTCCTGACACCTGCTGGCTTCAGTCCTATTTGTAATTACCTACTGCAAGAGCCCTCTCGAAGTAAGATCTAGGAGAGGACAAGTTGGGAAGAGAGAAAAGAAAGGACGAAGGGAAAGAAAAATCTTGTTTAAGACTAGGCCACTCCAGGATGCTGAGAACCCTGCCAGTGCACAGAATCAGGTGAGTACTAGTTGGGTAGAAAGGATACAGTATAGGGGAAGTGAAGGAAGAGTAACTGCCCAGTGTTGGGCCCCTCCAGGATGTAGAGAACCCTGCCAGGGGATATAATTAGGTGAGGACAAGTTGGGCAGAGGGAATGGGGGGATAGAAAAGGAAAGGAAAGGAAAAAAGGAAGGAGGGAATAACTTTACGTGAGAGTAGACATTGCCAGGGTGTTCAGAATCCTGACAGAAGGCAGATTTAGGTGAGGACAAGTTGGTTAGAAAGGAGAGAGGGAGAAGAGGAGGGAAAGGAGGAGTCTTGCCTAGTGCTAGACCCCTCCAGGATGCGGAGGACACTGCCAGAGGTCAAAACTTTGATTTGGGAAGTTTAGACCTCCTTTATCCCTTGGGAGCTGAAAAACAGAATATCTTTTCCTGGGAAGCTTTCCTCACCAAATGAAGCGAGAAATTAGTTTATCTCATGTCTGAAAATGTTCCTTACTGAGCCTAACGGGGAGGGCCTGAAGGAAAAATAATATTCGAGGCAGTATGTTCTGGTGCATTACCTCCACCCTATCCAAGAATCCCAGCGTCACTTGTGACCAATGTGAGAGATCTTCTGTAATTTGTTGGGTGAGGGGTTCATAGTTCAGAAGAATACTTTTGGTGAATTTTACTCCCAGGTAACGCATAGCCATTCTGTTATGCCATTTGAAGGTGGTATTTGTGCTTAAGTTCAGGGGAAGGGATATAATTATAAATCTGATCATTCAGCAGGTATCCCGCCAGGAGCCCGAAATTTTGGAGTTGGTCCCAAACGGCCAGAACAGATTCTTCGGGGGAAGTCAGGATAAGTAATATATCATCTGGACATCCGTCTATTGGTATGCCCTCAATGTTGGGGTGACATCATACAGAAGTGGCCAGTGGTTGAGGCAAGGCAATTTTAATCATATGGCACCCAATCCCAGGGGCTCTTGCTGCCTCACAGTCAGAACAACAAAACTCAAAAGTAAACACATGAGTTTTAAGACAAGACTTAAAAAGGTCAAGTGAATGGGCTCCTCTTACATCCAGGGGGAAGGGCACTCCATGAAACTGGAGCAGCTACACTGAATGTCCGATCACCCGAAGACTTAAGCCTAGATCTGCATATCATGAGGAGATCCGCCTCTGTTGACTGAAGTGGGTGGCCTGGAGCATGCGGAATCAGGAGGTCTTTAAGGGAGTATGGCCCCAGCCCATGCATAGCACTGTAAGTTAACAGATACATCTAGAAAGTGATGTGTCACTGCACAGGCAGCCAGTACAGAGCAGGGAGAACCAGTGTGATATGCTTAAACTGCAAGAATCCAGCACCCAGCCAGGCTGCTGCATTCTGGAGCAGATGCAAGTGAAGCACCCACGTCACAGATAACCCTAGGTACAGAGCATTGCAGTAATCCAATCTGGATGTAACCAGTGCTTGTACCAGCGTCACCAAGTCAGCAGGTTTAAGGAAGGGTTTGATCCAGGAGATGTTCCGAAGATGAAATAAGACACTGCGGACAACAACTGACAGCTGATGTTCTAGGGTCAGCTTGGAATTCACAGTGATCCCCAAATTCCTCACCCCATCCACAGCTCTAAGCATGACACCTTCTAAGGATGGAAGGGCTGCATCACCGCTCATCAGTGCCAAACCATACTGACCTGGTTCCACTAGCGATACCTCCATATTTAGAAAATTAAGTTAAAGCCAGTTAACAGCCATCCAATCCTCAATTTCTCTAAGACACTCACTCAGCCTTGAGACTGCAACCCTCTCCCCCCCCCAATCAGGTGCACAAGACACATATAGCTGGGTATCATCAGCACAGCAAAGAAAACCCAAGCCATAGCGTCTAATGCTCCCCCTAATGGTAGCATGTACATGGCAAACGGCAAGGGGGTCAGGATCAACAACTGATGCACACCACAGCAGAGCACAGCACTGTTCGAGAAGTAAGAACCCAGTGCCACCTGCCGCACTCTGCTTGATAAGTAGGACTTAAACCACCATTAACACCATTTCCGAGAGTACTATACACTGCCTCATTCAAACCAACAGCACCCCATGGTCTGCCATTTGAAAAGCAGAGGAAAGGTCAAGCAGGATAAGGATGGAATGACGCACCGTGACTGGAGCGCACTCAGTTCTGTGGCAAGGCCAGATACCAGACTGGAAAGGCTCATAGATATCATAGTTCCCCAGGTTGTTCCAACTGCACTGAAATATTAATTATTAGGCTACTGTCTAATATATTTTACTTTTTAATGTAATAAAAATGTTAACACACACACAAAAAAGCAGCTTACAGCCACAAGTGGCTCCCTGCAACTGCCTGCAGTTAGTAGACACTGATCCGGTTTATCTGAGTCACAATATCAATTCTTTAGTGTCATGACACTTGTGAAAATTATCACAGTAATTTGCAATGAGAGGGAGACAATACTAGACCTACACTGGTGAGAAAGTGAAGACGGGGTATCATAATATGTTGTGGCATGCCGATCTGGCTGATAATCGTGGTACTTTTTTTTTTCCCCACAGTAAATTATGGTGAGTAGGCAATATTGTGATATATTATCTCACAGAGCCATCGTGACATCCCTTATCTAATCCTCAAGAGCAGTGCACTTACTGAGACAGCTGTGCCCGTAGTGAACCATGAGGTCTGCTCCAAGGGCGCGGGCGGTAAAGTCATCCACACAGCAGGCTCCATATGTCACGTCTCCCATCACCAGAGTCTCTGCTCCTGTGAACCTGTTAAACAAAAAACACACACATACATTTATATGTCCATTAATCCTGGCTGAGTATCCGAACAAACCTGGTGTCACTCTTCAGATAATCAAAAATTTCATACCGAATCGGGATAACAGCACTGGCAAAAAACAAAGTCCAAATAGAGTATCTTGGACAAGTTAGACTTTATATTTTACTTAAAAACAAAGGCAAAGCACGATAGTAGACACCCACCAGTCAACAGTTTTGTGCATTTATGTGCGTTTTTTCAAGTCGCGGCTACCTGAGGGAATGCAGGTTCTTAAGTACGTCGAGTTGTTAAAGGCCACTGTCAACACTATTTGTATTATACTATTTCTAGTTGAAAACCCACATTTTTGGATTACTTACGTTCTCTAAAATTCATTGATGTCGCTGGTTGTTTTGATTTTTTTTCTTAGTAGGTTGAAATGCTGCAAGTGGTGTAATTATACCAGGGTCGACTTTACCATCAATTCACTGGCCCTGGGCATACTGCAAACTGCCTGGGGCCAGTGTGACTACCTCCTGACTTTCCCATTCAGGCTAGTATAAAAAAAATAAAAAAATCTCCCCATCTGTCTTAGGCCCACCACCCTCACCATCTGAGTCTCCTTAGCCAGAAAACTCACCTACCACTTGACAAGTATTAGACAATAAACAGCACACCACTGATCCCATCTTAACAGTCTCACCACCAGGCCCAAATGCCAGCAATCTTTCCCTCACGCTATATCACAAAGCAGCACTGGAAGAGACTGTCTGCATTCAGGCCTGGCGGTGAGACTGTTAAGACAGGATCAGTAGTACGTTGCTTCAGGACTTTTTATGTTTGCTTGCATGCATGTGCAAGAAACATAGTGCCACCATAAGAGTTTTCGTAGGTGTGCCCCCCCCCCCCAATGCCCTGCTCCCTTTTGCAGGCGCAATTGCACCGCGCCAATGAATGTCCAAGCTGTCTAGGACAGTCGTTCAGATGCAGTGCATACAGTTGAAAGGAAAACACCGTAGCTCATGTAGGCAATTTGTATACTACGTCCGTTGGCAGTATGCAAATTGCCTACATGTCAGCATTCACTGCATCCAAACTGTCATAGACAGTTCGCCACACACACACACCTATGTAGCACGCTGGGAGCCCACCCCAGCATGCTCATGTAGTCCCAAGTCCCCCCCACACTGTATGGCCGACAGGGGTGCTCAATCCCCCGTTGGCTTCACTGCCCCGCCCCAACAGATTTCCAGGTGCTATGCTGGTAGCCCACCCCAGCGTGGCAAAAGTCTGTATGGCCAACGGAGGTGCCCAATCCCCGTCGGCTCCACTGCCCCCAAAACAACCTTCCAGCTGCCATGCTGGAAGCCCACCCAGCGTGGCAAAGTCCTGTGTTGTCTTAAAATAAAATGACCTGTAAGAAAAAAAGTCTCGCTGACTGTCTTGAACCCCCTCCCCTACCCTTGCCCACCCTGTGCGCACCCTGCCTCCCCACACCCCCCTCACCCCATACTTATCTCCAGAGCCCAGCGCAATGATCTTCGGTGGACCAGAAACACGTCTGCACTGTTCAAAGCCAACCGTGAACTGAGGAAATGCCGGTGAGCCGTATAATGGAATAAATAGTTTTTTTTCGACTTTGATGCATATCTCAGGAATTTATGAGAATTTGTTCACCAAATTTTCAACACTGGGTTCTTGGGACCCCACCTCATGAATTCTGGCACTGTCATTTTGTTATTCGGCCCCGGAAGGTGATTTCGCAGTCACTGCATGGAACCACCTTTCGGGACCAAGTAACGAAACGACAGTGTCACAGTTCATGAGGTATGCCCACCAAAACCCTATGTTGAAAATCTGGTGAAAAAAATTCCCAAAAATTACTGTTTTATGAGAGTGCATTGCACAGTTCCTACGCATGCTCATAACATTGCGAATTTTTTATATTTTCACTCCAGATTTTCAACACTGCCATTTTACCACACCTCCTTATGAGCAGTATAGCTGTCATTTTTCACATCTCGTCCCAAATGTGTTTTCATGCAAGTAGCGCACAATGGCGTGGTCAGTGTGTACGAAATCAGTGTTCGGGACACATTAAGAAAATCACAGTGACAATGTTCGTGAGCGGAGGTCCCAAAATGCCTGTGTTGACAATCTGCTGTAAACAATCCCCAAACTAATTACATTACGGGTGTGCGTTGCGCAGTTTCTACGCATGCTCGTGACTTCGCCAGTTTTTTTATCTTTTCACTCCAGATTTTCAACATTGCCATTTTTTACACCTCCTCATGAACAGTACAGCTGTCATTTTTCACATCCTGTTCAAAATGTGTTTTCACACCAGTGCTGCTAAATGGCGTAGTCGCTATGCAAAATCAGATTTCGACTAACAAACTGATATTGCCACTGTTCATGAGGTTGGGGTCACAAAAAACCCATGTTGAAAAATTGAAATGAAAATACCAATGAATGCCTGCGCCGTTAGGATTTCCGACCATAACGCGCCACCCTGTAGAGACTAACAGGCATCAGGGGTGTGACTTGGGATTGTAACCAGTAATGCTCATACCATTCCACCCCCACCCACACCCTGCAGCCAGTGACAGGCAGCGAGGTGTGCCTTGGATTCTTCGGCCCCAAAGTTCACCCCATTTTCCTATACTGCACCCATCTCATTGTATTTCCTTATGGAATGGGGTGAGCATAAGGCCCAAAGACACCAAGGCACACTGTGACACTTGTCGGTGTCTGCAGGGTGGGGTGTGGTGAAATGGCATGGTCGTTATGCTTGACGACCCAAAGGCACACCCCAATGCCTGTCAGTCTCTGCAGGGTGGTGGTGGGGTTGGCTTCAGTTCAATACTTCACTGCCATTCCTATTATGCATCTCTCTAACACCTACACTACCAATGCCAACGCCAGCAAGCAAACATTCAGCATTGACAAATGCTTGTTCATACTGATACTTGTCACCTTGTGAGTGAGCGTTTGACTAAGGAGACATGGGTGGGGAAGGTACTGGAACTGAGATTGGTGGGGGAAGGATATTAATTACTGTAGGTTTCTTTTTTTTTTGCTGTATTGCAGTTATGCAAGTTAAGACAGTGGTTAGCTGAGGAGGTGAGCAGAGGGTCTGAGCCACTCGCCATCAAGGACCAAGGTCAGGGGGTTGGGGTGCTCTGGTGGGTGGGGGTGCCACTGGACACCACAGAGAATGTTTGGGCGATGGGGAGATGGAAGGGGTGTCACTGGACACCAGGGAGAAGTTATGAGGGAGGATGCACCCTGAAGAAGAACCATTCCAGGTTTGACGTGCCGGGTGTTTGGTGCTTTACTCTCCGCAACAATGCTCACCGATAAACCAGTGCACTGTACTTACTAATAATGGCAGATTTTGTTAATTTCAGCGTGGCTTTTACTGTTGCTTTTCCTGGTGTCACTGGACACCAGGGAGGGCTTATGGGGAGAGGAAGAGTATGCCAGTGGACACCAGGGAGAAACTAAGTAAATGGGGAGACAGGGGGTGCCACTGGAAACCAGAGTAACTGGAAAGGGACAAGGAGAGGGAGTCCCCCAAATAGCCTCCATTATAGCTTGGGAACAGTGTAAATCTTGGGGGAGCCAGTGCAAATTGGTACAACTTTCCCAGTTGGACCAGTGCAAAAATACATTAAGCGTGACCCCTGCACTCAGCAGATTTTAGAGACAATTTTCGAGCCGGGGTTACAGTGAACACCTCATTGAAAGGGCACACATTAGACCAGACCAGATGACAAGAAATGAGCTGTTAACTCCTACAGTTCAGGAAAGGGCAGTGCATTCTATGGTAGTGCACAAAATTTCATTACAACATTTTCTCTCATGTCATACAAGATTTTGCCCATTCTGCAGAAGAACTGGCACATCTTGAGTACAGACGGTAAACTTAATGAGGTGTGCAATACACACCCATGATAGTTTATAGGTGTGGGGTAAACTTACGAGATTCCTTGGTCCATAGTTTGCATTGGAAAGAAAATAATTCCTGAAACAGCGTACTTTCACCAGATACACATAAATGCGCAAACTGTATTTATTGCGTGTGTAGCGGGGCTCAGAGTTCGTCTAGCCAGTTACTGGGGAAATATACAACATCAGGGAATTTAGCACATGCACTACTACAAACATCACGTATATATATATATATATATATGAACTACAAAAAAAACCCAGAGCAAATGCACTGGGGCAGGGGTTATCCCAGAGGATATTGGCCATACAGCCAAATTTTAAAACACAAATTGCACATATACCAATAATGCAAAGCATCATGGGAGGCATATGCAAATACCGATGAATTAATTTGGACTGGCTCAACTTTAAGCAGAATTGCATGGTGCCAATAGGCCTCACAATACAATCAGCAAAGGCCGAGAACAACAGACACAGACACATGGTTCATCCTTTTTTGGACTCATCAGTGTGCCATATCTGTATCTTAGCCCAAGGCGAGGGAGCCAACCACCCTATAGGGGATCTAATTTGTTTGGGTCATGAGCATCCCAAAGTAGAGAGAGAAGAGAACTACAAAAGAACCCCAGAGCAAATGCACTGGGGCATGGGTTATCCTGGAGGACACTGGCCATACAGTCAAAGTTTTAAAGAAAACACAAATTGAACATACACCAATAATGCAAAGCATCATGGGAGGCATATACAAATACCCATGAATTAATTTGGATTGGCTCAACTTTAAGCAGAATTGCATGGTGCCAATAGCCCTCACAATACAATCAGCAAAGGCTGAGAACTTACATATATATATATATATATGTATACACACACACACACACACACACACACACACACACACACACATATATGGTTGCTTGCACCATGCGCCCAGCTTTTTATGTTGGGAAAACTAAGAGGAGGTTGCATGACAGGCTTAGTGAGCACATCTGCAGTGTAAACAGTGGGGATGGTATAAGTGCATTAGCCCACACGTGCAGAAGGAAGGAAAGATGCAGGCTTTACCTTTCAGGACACTGAAAATGTTTCCATAATGTTAGGGGAGAGGATCAGGACAAGAGGCTACTGAGATCGGAAGCCTTTTGGCAATTCAAATTAAATTAAAGGGTTTCCCCCCGCCCTTAATGAGCCTTTTCAATTGGTTCCCTTCCTGCAATTTGGATTTATTCCTCATGGGAATAAACAGAATACGGGAAGGGAGCATCTTTTAAAGAAAAAGATGTCCAAAGACTAGAGGTCACAGTATAAAGTTGTAAGAGGGGAAGGATCAGAGGGAACAGGAGAAAATACTCCTTCACGGAAAGGGTAGCAGACCCCTGGAACAGCCTCCCAGCGGAAGTGGTAGGGGCTAAAACGGTTGCTGGATTTAAGAAAGCATGGAATAAATACATGGATATCATAAAAACAGGAAGAGAGGGAAACCTGGAGTCTGAACACGGTCTGGAGACACCACTGGTAGGAGAAGGGGCGAGAGGGTAGAGGCCAGAGACCAAGGAGGGTCTGTGTTGTGATATAGTAGGCAGGGAAAAATGGTCAGACTGGATGGGCTGGGCGGTCCTTTTCTGCCGTCAACCTCTGTGTTCCTATCTGTAAGGTACTGTGTCTTTTGACTGCAGTGGCACTTTTCATCAGAATTCATCTGTGCCACTCTATGAAAAATGAGCTTATGTGTTTTTTAGCACCTTTACTGGTAGCTCTTTAACAGATAGATGAGCACTAGACATGGGGATTTCCAGCACCTTGCTTTTGACGGTGCAATCTTTGCTTTGCACAGCTACATAAAATGTTATTTTGCCCTGCTTTTTTTTTTATACACACTATGTTATGTGTAACCCCCCCCCCACTGTCCCTACCCTGTCTGTTGTTTGTCTTATATGTAGCTTATGCAATATCTAGCTTATCTAATTGAGCAAAAGCTTGATTATTTATTAAACACTTCGGTATAATCTATATTTTTAAAGGTAATGTAGTTTCTATTGATCAAAGTTAATGGTAGGGTAGTTATATTCGGTTATAACTTTGTCTTTGACTGGCCCGGTGGCGCGGAGGGCTGAGGCACTGAACGCCTGATCTCGCGCTACGCCAGCAACCTGTGTTCGGAAACATGCACAGGCCACCAAGGGTCAGCAGGGAGGAGAAGGATCGAATGCGGAACTGCTCTCCTTCTCCAGGAGGGGCCTGGCAGGTCGGTGGCTGAGGGACAGCACACTGATGCTCAGAAAGGGGAGGAGAGGAGGAGGCAGACGCTTGGAGGAGCGCGTGTGGACGCTTGTGCGCTCTCTCCATAGGGCGTCGTTGCATGCCTCCTCTCCTAAGGAGAGAAAATGGAAGGAAAAAGAGTCCTGGGCACGATAAGATGAAAGCCGATCCCCGCAGGTCCTGCTCCCGCGAATAGCAGTAACCTCTGCACCAGATCCGTTTCTGAGGGTTGAGGGATCCCCGCCAACCCGCCACAGGGGGCAAGTCGTAGAGGAAGTGGAAGGTAAGCTCCAAGCGGGGGGACGGGACTAAGGGTTCAGGCATAATGGTATACCGCCCCGGAGAAGGATAAAAGAAATGAACTGCGAAAAAAAAAATTAAAAAATCACTTTGTCTTTAACATGTTCTTTGATATTGTTATTTCTGACGTTATTATCACTTGTTGATGTTTTATTGTTTCCATTTCCTTTTTAGGTAAAAGTATTCTTGGTTTGAAAATTAATAAACCTTTTACTGAAAACAAAAATACAATATCTAGCTTAGTATCTTGTTTGCTAGATACTAGACATCTATTTATATTGTAGTTATCTACTTGGTTGGAGGTGCTTGCCCCCCACCCCTGGTCCTTTTGTAATCCTTTGTTGTTATGTCTTGTCTACGTAAATGATTCATAATGTATTAGTTTATTAGAATTCATGAACTACCACTTATTTATTTATTTTTTGTTGACTGGGTAAGTGCACTAGACAAATTCTGTCAATTTTCAGGCACGACCCGGGGGAGGAGGATACAGATGAATGACAACTGACCTTGAACCAGATTAGGCTGTTGGTGGTATTTTTAGTGAATGGAAACTTCACTTAGCATCATTTAGACCCCTATACTGGCATCCCACAGGGAAATGAGTGAAAACAGATCTCCCCCCACCGTGGACATGGCAGCATGGAGCTGCTCCAGCTCCGCAGGCCCCATGTGGTCAACCAAGATGCTCACCTCCACACCGAGTTTGCGCTGTCAGGGGATCCAGTCCCACGCCCCACCAGCAGCCCCAGGAAGGACTAGGAGGTAGGGTAAGTCCCAAAGAAGGCAGGTGACAGGGCTGAGAGTGCAGTGTCAGCCGAAGTAGGATCACCTGGGTGACAGGAGAGTATAGCACACTAAAATAAAAAAAAAAAAAAAAAAAACTGCTGTTCATACGTCAATGAAAATCTTATGCCAATACCTTTTTATTACTTTCTAAAGTTTCCTTTTGCTCCCGTGTTGTAAAAACGTTGGCACTTGCGGCAGTTTTGCACTGTATGATATCAGTACTTTTACAGTTTATGTATATTTAATGACGGGATTTATGAGCAGGGCCATTACAATCTATGTCAGGTCTTGAGAAAGCACTTGCTTTTGGCACGAAAACGTTTGGTCTGTTTGTGGAGGGGGAGATGTGGATCTGTGTCTGCTGTATGAACAATAACGATTATCCCTCAGCACAACTGCAATAATTGTTTCGAGTCTGGATTGACAGCTGGATGTTTGTGAGTACTGATGTCATAATACTCTGCTTGTTACATCACAGTTTTACCATGACAACAAACTGTGACATCACAACAGACGAGTATGACTTCGGGTGAGGAATCAGATGTACATGCAGCTGAACTCTGACCAATAAAGAGCTTGTTTCCATGCAAACATTTTTTCAGTAACAATTAATTGGGAGGGGAATTCTATCAAAGATCTGTGACAAACATGCTGAACTGTGTCTAAGTATAATGTTTCCTAAAGTTTTCACAGAGGCACCATTAGCACTAGTTTAGTGCTGGTCTGTGGGCGCAATGGTGGAGCAAACGCTAGCGATGCCAACGACCTGGGTTCAGAAATGAGACCGACTCGCCAGAGGGTCAGCTGGGGGAAGAGTATCGAGCATCCCAGAGGACACTCAGCTCGCGGAGGGAGGGATCACAGCCTCCGCTGTGCTACTGTCACCTTGGCGACCATATGTAGTGGTGTAGCTGGAACTGGAGCACAGGTAGGGAGGATGCCAGCGGACTTCAACATGCAAGCAGCGCATATGCGTGTGTGTCCTTAGCCCTATACTGGCATCCCACAGGAAATGAGCGAAAACAGTCCCCCACCGTGGACATGGCAGCATTGAGCTGCCCCAGCTCCACAGGCCCCATGTGGCCAACCAAGGCACTGCCACACTGAGCTTGCGTTCTGTCAGGGGATCCAGTCCCACCCCCCACCAGCAGCCCCAGGAAGGACCAGGAGGTGGGGTAAGTCCCACAGAAGGTAGGTGACAGGGCTGAGACTGCAGGGACAGCCAAAGTAGGACCAGCTGGGTGACAGCAGAGTACAGCACACTAAAATAAAAACAAAAAAAGCTGCTGTTCATGCGTCAATGAAAATCTTATGCCAATACCTTTTTATTACGTTTTAAAGTTTCCTTTTGTTTCTGTGTTGCAAAATGTTCTCTTCCCAAATCTGAGTATGTTGTAGCACTTTAAAAAAAATGTCAGATAAACTAGAGCTTATTTAAATGTGGCAGGCACCAAGTTTTTCATCAATATTGTCAGCTGTATCGGAACATCCACTGTTTATCATCACTAAGATGAACTCACATGCAACACTGTTCCCTGACGCTGCGGAACACTGAAGGACATCAAGGCTGACTCTGGGCCCTCACTACTAATGCTCTCCTTTCATTATTATCAATATGGAAAAACAAAGGAAATCGTCCAAGACAAGGGTCCTGCACGTTACAACAACTCATTACGTTTTGAAGAGCAGAGAACATCAGCAAATTCCCACTCTGTAGGACTAAGGGCCTGTGCAGTTTCTAGCCCTGTGCAAGGACACCATCCCATTCGATATCTGCACGGGGCGGGGGTGTCCAGGGTTTGTGTATTTCTCCCCCTACACCATTTCCCCCATGGTTCTTCCTGCCCCTACCCCAGCACTGCGGTTCTTGTGGCTACACTCTTCCTTCGGCATGGAAGGCAGGTAAGCAGCTATCTTCATGGCCCACGATAATGCCTTGTTTGTTTTGGTTGTTCAATGTTGAGAAGAAGTGCAGGGATGAGCAGTCTCTCTCTACAGCGAGAATAATGTCATGCATCACTTAATAGCATGTCAAACACTACACATTACGGGATCGAGGACAGGCTTTAGCTGAGTGTCTGTGACATAAACCGTGTAAATACCACCAGCTATCACAGCAACATCCGAGCTGCGCTCGAGCCATTTAAGGCCCTCCTAGACCATGCTGGGGAACACCGGGTAACCACGCTTTTTCCTGTAAAAATCAGAAGCATGGATGGAATACTATTATCACTATAGAGCAAGAGCAGCACGCGTACAACATTACTCTAAACAGCACCATGATTGACAGATCTGTGATTTGTTGAAAAAAGCAAGAGGTGCTGTAACTATCTGAAACACACATAAGTTACAAATGACTGTAACACAACTGGCACTGACAACATTCTTTTACAGCTTACAATTCCCAACTCCATAGCCACACTATTCACCCACAAGGTGAGTGGGTAGAGACTCCTTGGTCTTTGTGTGTGCGATGCATACTTATTCATTCCTGCTTCTGAAGCAGGTCAAACAGACATTATGGACCTAGAGACCCCTCTGACCTTAAAGGGGACAGGCATTTGTGCTACTTGCAAGGAGTTAGTAATGTTCCTATTTACAGAAATGAAATCCATATCTCCATGAGCCACATTTAACTGAAACAGGATAAACACTGATGTAAAAAAACTGTCTTTTACATTATTTTCAATTGATGAACACAGTCGTCATGGTTCTCTTCACGGAATCAGTAATTTGGAGTTACTGTATACTGTGTGGCCGGTCCAGTGGCACAGAGGGCTGAGGCACCAAGCCTCACCTGCCACCACGCCAGCAACCCAGGGTCGGGATCAACCTCGGGGCATCAGGGGTTGGCCGGGGAGAGGAGGATCAAGCATCCAATGGATTGCTCTCCTCCTTCAAGGGGAGAGTTGCGTAGAGCTCGCCGCTTGCCTGTCTCCTGGCATTATCTAGGGGAAAGGCAGCTTGGGACAGAAAATCAGGAGATGAAGCAGACATCGGCGCACACCGCGTGGGACAGCGTGGTATGTGCCCAGACGTAACTGTATGCCACACCTCCCAGGGGACTAGAACATGGGAAAAACGCTGGCGGCTGGACAACAGTGGATGCCCACAGGTCCCTCTCCCCGAACAGCTTGGCTCGCCAATCTGAATGGATCCGGTCCTTGGTACCGACCCTGCCGGGAGGGGGCAAGCCCTCAGGGAAGATGGCTGGCGGTAAGTCCCGGTGGACGTCAGGGGGACAGGACTGTGGTGCCCTCCCGAACGAGGGCCGACCAGGGGCACAGAGAAAATAAAATTTGGAGTTACACTATGTCATAATTTATGTACAAGATGCTAAGCATCAGTTGTTAACCTATCAGAACTGCGCTCAGAGTTCTGCACACGAACTGCAATGTAGTTATAATTCTAGATCACTGGTTCCATGAAGCAAACTGGAACAGAATGCTCCCCACAAAAACAAAACAATGCAGAGTTTTTCGCATCACTTCATATTCTACTACAGTTTCATATGGATCATTCAGGAGTATGAATATTATGAACATCATAAACAGCTGCCAGTTAGAAATCATTTCCTGTCTTTTTTGCAAAATCTTTTTATTGAATATTTTGTATAAAAAAACAGCATACATCACACACAAACCAAATTCAAACTATGTACAAGGATCCATTCCATCATACAAAATATTATAATACATTACGAAAAATAAATCACGCCCTCTGCCTATAAATAAATCAATTTATCTAGGTGTTGCTTATGGTCTATATTATGGGCTCCTCAAACATACCAATATTGCACACATCGGGGTCATGCAGAATAATACATCTCAGATTCACAGGTGTCTTTTACGAGGAGTGACCCTCCATACTCCTACCACTTATCTCTCCAGGTCCCTTCCCGCCATTAGAACCATCCCTCACACAGGATCTGATGTTCCACCAGTATTAGAGAGGAAAGGAAGGGCTCCCATGTCTTATAAAAATATTCACCTCTCCCTTTCATTACATGGGATAGTCTTTCCATTGCCAGAGCCTGTATGGAAAGGTTCCGCCACTACGGAACAGTGGGGACAGCCCCGGACACCTAGGTGTTCAGGATGCAGTGTCATGCTCCTGTCCTTTTAAAATTACTATGTTACTGTGTACACAATACATCATCCTAAAACAAAGGCAGGTGCTGTGGGAGTTATAAGGCACTGGTGAGGAATCCCAGTGCACTCCACAGGGAGAACACCTGTCTGCAATATGAACTAATGTGTAGTCAATTATTAGGTGCTAGAAGTCCATTGAGTTTGTCCTTGGGGATCTTCACAAGACTGACAGAATTTTATATGCAGACCCTGGTATTTGCCCTTTCATGTATTTTATAAATATACAGTGGAGTCACTGAGAGTTTGGCATCAGATTGGGGAGGAGGGCTCACTGGGACAGACGGGTACAGATGGGTAGAGTTCTTGAGCAGACATTTAAATAACTCACTGGTCAGGGCGGACCCTTTCCTCCACAGATGGCACTAAATGAGGCTGCGATACTTTCACCAATGGTGGACACCGTAGGTATTCTGTCCTTCCAACCATTACATGACCAATATCTACTACCCATAACAGATCACATTCGGTAGCTAAATGTTAGGGCATACCTGCGGAATCTGGGCCACTCCAACTGACAATATCCAGAGAAACCAACAGATCTTCTCTTGAACCTTAGAAATCATCAAATAGGGGGACCAGGCTCCACTTGGTAGGTCAACTCATAGATACATAGATACATAGACAGTGTCAGCAGATAAGGGCCTATGGCCCACCTAGTCTGCCCATTTGAGCTTGTAAGTTCAGTTTGTTTTCCTAGAAGTCTGTTTCCCCTTACCCCTACCCTCTAGAATTCCTTTATGTCTATCCCATGCATTCTTAAATCCCGTGATTGTTTCAGCCCCCACCACTTCCTCTGGCAGGGTGTTCCACTTGTCCACCACCCGTTCTGTGAAGAAATTCTTTCTCATGTTTCCTCTGAATCGTCCTTCCTCCAACTTCATCCCATGCCCTCTAGTCCTGGAACATCTTTTTCGCTTAAAAATAGTATTTTCCTGCACCTGTTCCTCCCTGTAGATACTTGTATGTCTCTATCATATCCCCTCTCCCTCCTCTCCTCCAGGAGTACATGTTCAGTTCCTTCAACCTGTCTTCATAGGACTTGTGATGCAACCATGCACCATCTTTGTTGCCCTCCTCTGAACCTTCTCTACCCTGTCTATGTCCTTACGTAGGTATGGTCTCCAGAACTGTACACTGTACTCCAGGTGGGGCCTCACTAGTGTCTTGTATAGCGGAATTATGACCTCCCTTTTCCTGCTGGTGATGCCCCTGCCTATACATCCCAGCATCCTATTTGCTTTACCTGATGCCTTGTCACACTGTTTCCCTACCTTGAGGTCATCAGAGATGACAACCCCAAGATCCCTTTCCTGCTTGGTGCATGCTATATCCTCACCCCCAACTGATATATTGTGCCAGGGTTTTGTGCCCATATGCATTATCTTGCACTTCTTTGCATTGAATTTCAACTGCCAAACCTTGACCATTCTTCAAGTTTCTGCAGGTCCTTCTCATTCTGTCTACACCCTCTAGTGTGTCTACTCTGTTACAGAGCTTTGTGTCATCAGCGAACAGTGAAATTCTGCCTTCTAGATCCTGTGCAATGTCACTGATGAAGATGTTGAATAGGACCGGTCCCAGCACTGATCCCTGTGGTACCCCATTAGTTACTCTTCCCTCTGTGGAGTGACAGCCATTTACCACCACCCTCTGTGTCCTGCCACCCAGCCAGTTACCTACCCACCACACTACTGTCCTGCCCACACCCATATTCCCCAGTTTGCCCAACTCTATTGGGCAGTGGATTTTTTAGCAACTGACTCCATGGTCTCAGTACTGCAAAGATGGAACACAGAACTACAGACTAATTGGGACTTGAAAATGTGGCTTAAGTACCCACTCCCTTCTTGTAAAACGATGATAGCACCATATCATTGAGTGTTTTCCCAGTACTGCTGGACTAGATATTTTAGCACTCCTGCAGCTCAAGCTAAGTATAAGGAGGAGGAGTGGGGGGCTTGTTGGACACACTGTGGGGAGACAATGGTGGACCACTTTCATATTTTGGGGGGATGCTCCCTTCTCAAAAACTACTGGAGTCAGATAACACAGGTTTTAAACAATGTGTTTTCCACCCCAGATTTGACTATCCCCTTTTTGGCCCTAGTGTCAGTCCCCCCTAAGCATAGCTATATACAAGGGGCCCAATATTCAGACTGCACCCGGCAATGGTGCAAGTGGAGGCGCAGCACAACCGAGGTGCACCGTAGCAAGTCAGGGAGATATTCAAAGGAGATGTGCCATAGCGCATCAACTTTGAATATAGCACATAATGCGCAGGGCACATATACAATGCACCCACACAACCCCCAGAGAGGTAGAACTAGGAAAGCTCCAGCGCACCTGTAGCTGCGCTGTGCGCAATTCCCAGATATTCAGACCTGGACATGCAAATGGGACCATAATGTAAGCAAGATGCAAATGGGGCCATTTGCATGCGTTGAGCAGGACTTGCTGGCAAAATGCGCCTGGCGCCCTGCACAGCATATGGTGCGGACAAAGGAGGTCCAGGGCACCCCCCCACCCGATAGTGGCAATTGCCATAGCACATGGCTCCAAACTGTCCCTGGTAGTCTAGTGGTATCCCCCTCCCCACCCGTAACCCCGAGCACCGTATCAATGTATAATTCCAGTCCCTGGTGATCCAGTGGTACCTCCCACCCGGCCCATAATCCTGATCGCCAAAAAACTGCATCATTCCATTCCCTGGTGGTCCAGTGATATCCCCCTCCCTGCCTGTAGCCATGCTGCCTATAGAATAATCAGTACCATGCCCCGGTAGTCTAGTGATGCCCCCCTCCCTTCCCGTGGCCGATCGCCTAGGCTATACTACTACATCAACCCTGGTAGTCCACTGGGACCCACCTCCCCCCGATGCGGTGAGCCCAATAAGTGTACAAGTCTGTACAGCCCTGGTAACCTAGTGGTACCCCATCCCAACCATATCCCCAAGCGTTGATCGTCCCATATAGTTCCCCTACCTGGTGGTCCACTGGCACCCCCATCCTCACAGGCCCCCTGCCCACCCAGCACCCCCATCATCAGTGGGCATCTGCAACCCACCTGCATACCACCCACCGAATGACATCGTACAGTATGGGCTATGCATGGGGTGTAGTCCACACTGTGGACCAATGGGCTGCAGTGCATACTGTACATGTCACCACAAATAGCCAGATGAATGACCTTCAGTCACATATCTGTGAAGTGACATGTACAGTATGCACTGCAAGCCATTGATCCCTGATGTGAACCAATGGACGACAGTCCATACTGTGCAATGTCATTCAGCAGGCGTGTGGGAAGGCAGCTGCCTGCCAATGACTGTGGGGGTGCTGCGGGCAGGGCATGGAGGGTGGGGGGCACTGGACCACCAGGTAGGAGAACTATACGGGACAATCGGGATATGGTTGGGGTGGGGGACCGCTAGGCTACCAGGGCTGTACAGACTTGTACGCTATGGGGATCACTGCATCGGGAGGTGAGGGTCCCAATGGACAACCAGGTTGCTGTATTATTATAGCTTAAGTGATTGGGCTATAGGAAGGAGGGAGGGAGGAGGAGTACCACTAGACCACCAGGGTACATATGGGTGCTTGTGGACGGTGTTCTGGGTGGGCGGGTGGCCACCCATGGCTGGCGGTTGCTGTGTTGTACCATGCAGTATAGCAGCCTGCCTGTGGGTGGCCAGCATTTGAGCCTTTTTTTTCCGACTCAACTTTGTGCCCCAGTATGCGGCGCATCTCAGGGTTGTGCCAGCATATGCGCTGCACATCCCGGGCTGAATATTGGGATGTGCCGCGTATGCATGGGCACGCCCCCTTCAGATGTGCCACATGCATTATCACTGCACCCCGGCGCATTGGGACTTGCGCTGTGCAAGTCCCCCTTTTGAATATTGCCCTGGGGCGCATTACTGGAGTTGCGCCGGTGCAACACCTTTGAATATCTGGGCCAAGGTAGACAACCTAAATCAGTATTGATATTGGTGGCTGGAATTAAAGAGGACATTACTAAACTCTGGCTTACCCCTAAACTGCCAACAATAGCACTGTGGGAGGCTTTGATAGAGAATATTTATTGGCTAGCGAAGCAGCCGTATTATAGTGGTTGAGTAGGGTGTTCAATGTTTAACCCCTAACTTTGCACATTAATATCTTTGGCACTGTTGCACGAACTGAGCTGAAATTTTGCAAGTGTTGTCTAGGAGGCAAGGTCTTGAACTGTGGAAATTTACGTGCTGGCAGCTTGTGCGGTTTCTGAAATACACATATGTAATTTTTTGTAAATGGCTAACTTTTTTCCTATACTTCACATGTTTTTTTGGTTTTTTTTTTGCTCTCGCCTACATAAAATGGATATTTTTTCCCAGACTTGCAGGAGACGTGTCATATCCTAAGGTAGTTCTTTTTGGTAGGTCTGGAAAAAAAATATTAAAGGGTTACAGAGTTATAAGGCTTTACAATTTAGTGTTTTCCAACCTGTGCATGTGCAGTAAGGTTTCTGAAATATGTGTTGGTGCGAAATGAAAAATTTGATGTCACGAAAAAATAGGTTACTCACTTGTAACAGTAGTTCTAGGAGTGGTATATGTTGTTCATCCACACTTATTGGCATGTCCCCTTCCACTTTAAGATGAACCGGAAGTCTTCAAGCTGGCTCCTCCCACCCAACTGGGTGGTATATACCTCGGCTACACCCCATGACACCAGATCTTAGCCCGCTGGAAGCCAGGCTGTGTGCGTCCGCAGCTGGGGAGGTTGAGTGGGTCTGTGTGGATGAACAACTTATACCACTCCTAGAACTACCGTTACAGATGAGTAACCTGTTTTTCTACGACAGTGGATATGTTGTTCATCCTCACTTATTGGCAGACTCCTAGTAGTGCTCCGGGAGTAGGGAAGCAAGGAGCATACCCCCTACTTAGGGAACAGAAATTGGAGAACTGAGGCCACAAAACCAGCATCCCGGCGTGACTCAAGGTTGATGTGGTAATGGGTAATGAAGGTGTTTGCTGACTTCCAGGTAGCAGCCCGGCAGATTTCCTGGATAGGGATGTCCCTGGAAGCAGCGACTGACGCAGCGGTATAGCGGGTACAATGAGCTTTTATCCCTCTGGGAGGCTCCTTGCCCACCAACTCGTAGCACACACCTATGCATGATGTAATCCACCTTGCAATGGTCCATTTTGCTGCAAGTCTGCCAGAAGTGGCTTCAGCATAGGTGATAAACTGCTGGCGAACCTCTCCTCGAATTTCCGCCTTCCTCTCCTTATAGTAGGAGAGAGCATGTCTCAGGTCCAAAGTATGGAGCCTGTACTCAGCCTCTGAGGTGTAATTAGGGTAGTATACCGGCAGAGTTAACACCTGATTAAGGTGAAACTCTGACACCACCTTCGGAAGGAATTTCGGGTGGGGGCATAGGACAACCTTGCCCCTGTGTTAGACCAGATAAGGAGAGTCCACCGAAAGCGTCTGGAGCTCCCCCGTCCTTCTGGCAGATGTGATAGCCACCAGGAAGGCCGTCCTCCACGACAAGCGTGACATGGCACATTTGTGCATTGGTTCGAATGGCTTGCCCATGAGCTCTGCCAGTACCAGCAGTAGATTCCACGAAGGTGGAGGTTCACACACCGGAAGGGATATGTGATCCAGGCCTTTGAAAAAGCGCCCGACCACTTTCTTCTGTGCCAACGTCGGCTGACCGGCCTGCACCTGGTAAGCAGAGATGGCTTCCAGGTGCACCCTAAGGGTTGATGACCACAGACCCCCTTTGGAGAGAGACCAACGGTAGTCGAGAATGTTAGCCACTGGACAGGATAAAGGGTCCAGGCCCTTGCCCTGACACCAAATGGAAAACCTTTTCCATTTGAAGGCATAAATTTCCTGGTCGATTCCTTTCTGGATGCGTCCACCACAGTGTAGACATCTTCGGAAAGACCCAAAGCCTGGAACTCTAGCCGCTCAGGTACCAGGCTGTGAGGTGCAGGGACTGAAGGTCCGGATGGAATACCTTCCCCTGACTGAGTGATATCAGGTCTAGACGTGCTGAAGTTGCTCAGTGTGCCTGCAGCTGAGGCTGAGGAGATCTGGATACCAGAACTGGCATGGCCAGTCTGGGGCTACCAGGATCACCTTCGCCTTGTCCCTCCTCAACTTGAGGAGCACCTTGTGGATTAAGGGAAATGGAGGGAAGGCAGAGAGGAGGCCTGGGGTCCACGGCCTCAAAAAGGCATCCTTGCAGCGAGCCCTGCGGGGGTGGGCATGAAATAGCCTCAGCTTGGTGTTTTCCTGAGGCAAAGAGGTCCACCATCGGTTTGCCCCAGTGGGAGAACAGGCTGTAAGCTGCCTCTGGATGGAGAGACCACTCATGGGATGTCTGGCCTAAGGAGCTGAGAGCATGCGCCAGATGGTTTGAGGCTCCTGCCACATGGATAGCTAGGAGATCTGCCTCTAATCGTCTCATGAGGGTCCAGATGTGGAGCACCTCCCAGCACAGCAGATGGGAGTGCGTGCCGCCCTGTTTGTTGAGGTAGTACATGGTCGTGGTATTGTCCGTCTGGACTTGAACCACTTGACCCCCAGAGCTGAGGAGCGCAAGCTGACAGCACTAGTCTGACTGCTCTGAGTTACAAGAGGTTGATGTGGTATTGGGACTCCTTGGGGGTCCAGAGCCCATGAGCCCTTTTGTCCCCCATGTGGGCTCCCCAGCCCATGAGAGAGGCATCGGTCCTGAGGACAACCGTCGGCTCAGGGCAGACAAACGGGATCCCTTCCTGCAACTGGTCTGGGGCGGTCCACCATTGGAGAGTGTCCCACATCTTCTGGGTTACAGTGATCAGCTGGTCGAAATGACCATGGCGCTGAGTCCACTGGGCAGCCAGCTCCCATTGGAGGGGGCGCATGTACAACCAGGCCCAATGGACCACTGAGGTGCATGCCGCCATGTAACCCAGAAGGCTCAGAAAGTTCTGAGCAGGGCGCAATTGCCCAACCAGAAATGATTGGACAAAGGAGGAAAGAACCTCCACTCTGTCTGCAGGGAGCTGAGCTCTGGCTTGACAAGAGTTGAGCTCTGCCCCGATGAAGCTCATCACTTGAGAAGGCATGAGTTCTGACTTGGGAGCAGATCTGGAGGGCCAGATCACTGGACTTCTCCACCTCCTGTTGGGTGGAAACTGCTAGGAGCCAATCATCGAGGTAAGTATAAATCCTGACCCTCCGACGCCTGAGATGGGCCGCCATCACTGCAATGCATTTGGTGAAGACCCGTGGGGCCGAAGACAGGCCGAACGGCAGGGTTTGGAACTCGTATAGGGTCCCTTCAACCCCGAAGCAGAGGAACCGCTGATGGGACGGACGTAGTTGGACATGAAAGAAAGCGTCCTGCACATCTAGTGAACAGAACCACATGTTTCGCTCCAAGGATGGTATGATCTGGGACAGAGTGAGTGACTATCCGAAAGGTGCATGACCTGAGAAATTGACTCAGGTCATGCAGGTCTAGAATGGGGCGCCAGCCCCCCATCCGCTTGGGCACCAGTAAGTACCTAGAGACAAAGCCTGAGTCTGATGGAGGATCTGCCACTGGAGCTACTGCCTCCTTGAGGAGGAGCTGAGCGATGTCGTCTTGGACTGCCAATTGGGTCTGAGCAGATACTTTTTCCTCCCAAGGGGTGCAGGCTCGGCTTGGAGGGTACTGCTCAAACTCCAGAAGCGGTCCCTGACTGACCACTTTGAGAACTTACCTGTCCGAAGTGACAACGGACCAGACGGAAAGGAAGTGGTGGAGCTGGCCCCTCACGGGAGGACCCAGAGCTGAGGTGACTGGAGAGGGGTTGACAGCCCCCGCCCAGTCACTGACCAGGCTTGGAGGAGGCAGCTCCAGGACCTGAACCTCTGCCTCTTTTACGGGCCTGTTGGGGTTTGGGCTTGGGCCGGGGGTGCTAAGCTTGAGCCCGCTGCTGTTGCTGGTGCTGCTGTCCACCTTGAAGGGAGGCCTGCTGAGCCGCAGGGGTAGAATGTCAAAAAGGCTTCTTCTTTTTCTTCTTCTGGTTCTTGCCCGAGGAACCCTTGGCAGAAGTCGCATCCAAGGTGGCGCTAGACTGCTCAATGCGCTGAAAGTGACCGGCCACTTCTGGGTCGAACAAATCGGTCCCAAGGAAGGGCATGTCAGCTAGTTTGTGCTGAGTATCCGCCAGGAAGGATAAGAGCCTCAGCCAAGCCCTCCGACAAGAGGCAACTGCAGCAGCCATTGAGCGGGCACAAGAATCCCCAATGTCCAGGGCCATCTGAAGCTGCTGTTTGGCAACAGCTCGGCCCTGATCCCGGACCTGCTTGCCCGTGGTCTGCATGTCCTCAGGGAGATGTGGGAGGACTTCATCCATTGACCCTAAAAGGGCATGAGAGAAGTGTGCCATGATGACAGCCGAACTTGCCTGACGAAGGCCCAAGGAGGAAGCCACATAGACCTTCCTGACTGAATGGTCCAAAAGCTTGGACTCTTTATCACGAGATTGGTCAGTGTCAGCAGAACTGCCAGTATGCCTGAACACAGAGGTGGTCACCAGGCTCTCAGCTGAAGGGTGCTCTGTGAACCCCGCAAGGAACCCCATGGGCACGGCATACTTGCGGGCCATGCAGGCAGATGGAGCTGGACAAGAGGCAGGTCACTGCTGAAGTTCTAGAGCTGGGCCGACAATAGCCTCAGCCACAGGAAAGGCCTCTGTCGGGGTATTCCCCTCTCGTAAGGATGTCTATAAGAGGGTAATCTGCTTTTTTCTGGGTTGGCTCCAGGGGCATCCCTGTAGATTCATAGATGAGGCGAAGAAACCCTTGAAAAGATGAGGGACCTTCCTCCATCTCTAAGCCAACGGTTGATTCATCATCACCTGGATGAGAATGCAAACCGGTGACGTCTGAATCTGAGGAATCCGGGTATAACGGCCGACCACCTAGGTCACCTTCAACCCGCCGAGGGCGGTCTGGGGTGACCGTGACCGACAACCGCCAGGGAAGCCCGGTGACTGGTCTATCTTTCTTGGAAGGAGCCCCCTCCCACATGCTGTTTGGGTAGTGGTTCCACCACAATCGGGGGAGAGACCGTTTTGGGCTAAACTGGTGGTTTTGGCGGCTCCGCGGGCTGAGGAACCAATTTAATCATCTCCGAAGGAGTCAGCTTTGGCCTAGGAGGAGAAAGCCAGGTAATGGCTGGTGCAGAAGCTGGAGTCGGCTTGTGCCCGGTCAAAATTTGCTGTTGCCACATGAGGTCCTTGTAGCGTCAATGGAGTTTCCACCGGAGCCTCTCCTCATCCGAGGAGGACGAGGAAGACCGATGGTGTTGCCTCTTTTTAGAGCATTTATTGCTCTTCCTCGGCCTGTTGGTCGAGGGGGTCTGAGACCTCAATCAAGATTGGATGGGCCGACTCGGTCGCTTGAGAGACACCAACGGGACTGGTGATTTCCCAGGATCCCCTAGAGACCACTTCTTCGACGGGAAGTCCCAGCAGGCTGGGTCTCATCATCTGGAAAGACCAGATTAGGGTTTGATCAAGGGAATCGTCGGCCGGAGTCGGCGAGATCAGATCGATCACGATTTCAAAATCAATCGATCAATAATTCGGTCGACTGACCAGATGTCAAAGCTGAAAAGCCAGCGGCTGAAGAAGTGATCTCGATCGAAGTCGAGACCGCATGTTCCTGGGATCGAGCTCATTTAAAGGCATAGTTCTCCTGAGCTTCTAAACTACTATGATACTATGATCTCTCCCGCTCCCAAGAACATCTCCATCGAGAAAAAGATGATCCCGGATCCTTCTCCCACTTACAGGATCGAGAGGAGTGCGAGCCCGTAGGTGCCTTTCCCTTGGTCGGGAGAGACTGGCACAACTCTCGGAAGGAACCCAAGAAGGTGGAGCCCAGGTTAAGCGGAATGAAGAAGCTCCGAGAAGTCTCTGCAGCATGAGCCGCTTCCTCCTTGAATGCTTGTATGCGTTCCAATTGCACGGTGGATCCTGCAGCCACGGAAACCACCCACCAAGCCTCCTTGGATTTCACTGGAGGGTTCCTCTTCTCCGGCCTCCCCAGCTTCAGGCATGCAAGATGGTCATTGAGGACATTGGGATGAAAAGCCGAGATACACATCGCAAAATTCGAGGTAAATGGTAGACACCGAGGCAATAAACTATCTGGTGTGGGATCGGTACTGACAGTTTCTGGCCACAAGGGCACCATGAAATCCTGGGAAGACTTGTTTTTCCATAATCGAAGCAGCAAACTTGCAATCACTAATCGAACAATGCAAATTTTCAGAATAACTGAAAGTTTGAAAGCCAGGGCCTACAAGATGCATGAGACACGAGGGGCGACCTGAATCTTCAACGGAAGAAAGATCTGGTGTCATGGGGCAGACTCAGGTATATACCACCGGGTGGGTGGGTGGGAGGAGCCAGCTTGAAGACTTCTGGTTCATCTTAAAGTGGAAGGGACATGCCAATATGTGTGGATGAACAACATATCCACGCTCCTAGAATGAAAAATTTGATGTCGCAGATGCCCGCCGCGAAATTAAAAATTTGATGTCCCGAAATGAAAAATCTGATGCCATGAAATGAAAAATTTGGGTATACTGTAACGTGGGCGAGTCAAATTGAGCGCCTACAATAGTAGCGACTGTGAAAGTATAGCGTGAGTAGTATACAGCGAGTGTCTCAGTGAGGTACACTTGCTGTACAACGTTATAGGGCTGTGTTTGACCAGGCAGTTCCCAGCTGGGTGTCTGGTGTAGTGGGTTAGGTAATGGCCTGCAAAGAGGTAGACCCAGGTTCTGGTCTGGGTGTGGAGTTAATTTTTTTTTTGCTAGTACAATAAATATTTTGTGTCTAAATTCTGTTTCCCAGTTCCATCCCGGCCGCGGGTGCCCCCGAGTTTTCTCCTTTCCCTGTGGCCACCTCCCCCCACAACTTCTTGGCTAATTCCTGTAATTGCCTTTGAACGCTCCTAACCCTACCCTTCTCTCAGCTGACTGCTCATATTATCCACAGTCCCTTGTGCCCCCCTCCATAACTATATCCCCTACCTGTTATCATAATTGGACAGCTGCATTGACATCATTGATACTGTTCCTATCACATGGCGTGTTTATACAAATTACAGCATATAATTTTTGTAACTAATTATACCATTGTGCCTCTGTATACTTCTATGCTTTTTCTTTTATATGTGTGAACTCGTATTAATGTACCGGTGTTTTGCACTGTTTATATTTCCTTGTCCTCCCCACAATGTAAAGGGATAGTTCGCATTGATGGATGGATGGGAGTACAGGGCCCTCTGGGCCCTGCGCTCCCGCAGGCAAATGAGGAATCAAGTATTCTATCTCAAAAAGTAAGGAAATTCATTGCAAAAACTTTGTTAATTCACCAGTTAGGGTTAAAGCCACAAAAGTAGGGAAATGTGGCGTTAACGTTTCCAACCCTAACACCCCATCTCCATCCTGCAGACAGCAACAGGAAAAATCATTACAGTCTGCCCTCTCCCTGTATCTTCACAAATCAGGTGTGGGTGTGCCTCAAGGTTGTCAGCCCTAAGGTTGACCACATTCTCATGTACTTCACACATCTCAGCTTCTTTAATGATGGAATGGGGTGAGCGTCAGGGCTAACAATCTTGAGGCACACCCCACATCTGATTTGTGAAGATGCAGGAGAGGGCAAACTGTAATGATTTCTCCTGTTGCTGTCTGCAGGGTTAGGATGGGGTGTTAGGTTTGGAAATATTAACAGCACATTTCTCTACTTTTGTGGCTTTAACCCTAACTGATGCATTAACAAAGTTTTTTATAATGACTATATCTATTTGTAACATGGCAATAAATATTTGACTAAAAGAAGCAGTTTTCACTGGAGGAAGAGCAACACGTGACTAAGGAACAACCATGTATTAATTCCCTAGTAATGCCCACTTGCTCCTGTATTAATGCATGGTTGTCATCGGGAGCGCACGTACTGAGAGTTACATGACGAGAGTGAGAGAGAGAGACAGACAGTCAACAGTCACTGTCTCTGGTGTACAGCGCGACAACAGAAAGTCGGCAGAAGTGGTCTGTCTTCTTTTTGTCCTGTCTGTGTTCACTATGCTCGTTGTCTTCTTTCCTCCCCGTGTCACACTGTCAATCCTGCACAGTACAGGGCAATGGAGACAGAGACGAGAGAGACAGACACACAGAAGACATCACTGATCGGTGTGCGTGTGTGTGTGTGTCTCTCGCTCTCTCTCATGTGGATTGTGTGCAACACAGATAGAGCACAGACACAACAGTGCACAATTTCACAGAGCAATTCAGTCTCTTCTTACCATCTCCTGATCTCGATCTTCTGTTTAACTGTTGTAGCAGAACGGCTGCGTTCCTTCCCAACCACTCGCCCCGTGGAGCTCCGGGGACCAAGCGGTCAGTGTTCTCAAGCACTCCCTCTTTCCAACAAAAAGCCTTAGCCGACGGTTACTTTTAAACTGCCAGTCTGTTAGCCGCACGCAAAAGCTGCTTCAATGTGAACATAAAACTTACCTTTCTTAACAGCTTTCTATTTTCACACTAAATCCTGGTCACATACTTCCAAATGTGAGCCGAGTGGGTTGCTTTGCATCCTGGGACACTTCCCACGCATATATTTGTGCACATTACAACACCTACCAATTGAAGTTTCCCAGCATGCACAATAACCAATTCCCTCAATCAATGTGTCATCAATAACGAAGACCATTTCAACCTTCCTAAATGTCAGATAGGTAAAAAATGAACACATTAGTGTATTTATTTATTTATTTAAAATTCATCGGAATATAACCTTTGAGTCATAGACTCTTTTGCAAAGGCTCTTTGTCACAGTTACAGGGAGGGCACAGTTTTCACAGATACACAGTTAGCAAGCAATTTAAGAAACAATATAAAGTGAGGAAAGATTATACACAGGAAGAAGAAGAGTACAAAGTTAAAGTAATACAGACCAAATAATCCCAAGTTGTTGCATTGAGCAATTATACAAGTGAAAAATGGAGTATACACAATTAGAATAAGAATACAAGGTAAATAGTACAGACCAACTAGGCCCAAGTTATACAGATGGTAATAAAGGCAACAACATTATACAAGATGATAGATAGGCAGGTCCTAGTGGCCCTATTTAATACAGCAAGACAACTTGTACAGAGTAGCACAGAGTGAATAAAAACCCAGAATCGAGAGCTAATGTCATCTGAAATGGAATCTGTCCAGCCAAGAAGTCAAGGAAGGGTACAACGGCAGGACTTACTGACCCAAGCAGAGATCCAAGGGAGCAGAGGAGCAAAGGTCAGTAGCATTCACAGGCCGACTGTTTGAGAAGATAACTTTTGAGGGCTTGAAGGGGCCAATGGTAGGTATAAGTGAGAAGACTGGGGGAGATCATTGAGCCACACAGGAGCCCAATATAGAAAGGCCCTTTGACATTGAGAGGTTGTACAGTGAGAAACAATGAAGGATGGCCTTGAGGTGCTTCTGAAGGCTCTGACTAGGGTGTCTGTGTGTGTGACCAAAGAGTTAAGGCCAGGAGGGGCAGTTCTGAGGGATAGTTTCTTAGCAAACATGCAGGTTGAGTATTCTGGCTTTGGGATTTAACCAGCCTGTGGACTTACATAAGGCACAGGTGTGAGTCAGTCTGTTGTGGCCTGTGACCAGCCTACATGCCTTGTTCAGTGTATTCTTAACACAGGAGAGGGATGTTGGGTCAGCAGAACCATAGATCACCAGGCCGTAGTCAACTGTGGAGAGAACAAATGATGATACTGCAAGGTGGAGAGCCTCTGGGGAGAGGAAGTGTTTATGCCGATATAGTAATCCAGTTCTGGTATTGAATGCGACTGGAGACTTTGGATATGGTTATGAAAGGAGAGGTGGGCATCAAGGATAAACCCCAGGTACCCGAAAGAAGAGATTTGTTCAATAGGGACATTGGCGTTATTACAGATGGTAAGGGAAAGGTTATAATGTCGATTTTGGCAGTGGGTAAAGACCATGGTTTGTTTTTGCTACAGCTGAGAATTAATTTATGGGCAATGAAACATGATTCTATGGTACAGAAGAGATTTTGGAGTAAGATTTAGAGAGAAACAGGGTTGGGATGACATTCGAAAATAATAGCATCATCCGCATAGAGGAGCATATTGCCGGGGCAGGACTGGGGGAAGGGGTTTAAGAATAGGCTAAAATGGAGGGGGCCAAGTATTCTTGGGGGACACCGGAACGAACTGGGCAGCAGGAATAGAGGGTGGGTCTGATCCTAACTTGTTGGGAACGATCAGCCAGGTAGCTAGCCAACCTGGGCACTAAGTCTGGGGCAATGCCCAAAGATGGGAAGGTGTTGAGAAGCAGGGCATGATTGACCATGTTGAATGCTTTGTAAGATCTATATAGATCGAGCCAACCAACTGTTTGCTGTCAAGGGCTTGGTGTATGAAAGATGTATACTCAAGGAGAGCAGTGGTGGTGGTGCTGTGTTCACTGCGGAAACTATGTTGGGCAGGGGAGAGAGATGGTTATATTTGGAGAGATGTGCAGTAAGTTGGTCAGAGACAACTTTTTCCAGTGCCGGGGAGGGGGGGGGCCAGGATGAAGATAGGGCGGTAATTATTGGGAGCAGTGCTGTCACCACCCTTATGCAATGGTGTAATAACGGCACACTTCTGGGCCGAGGGAAACTGTCCCAGGCAGAGGGACAGGTTAAAGATTTTTGTAAGGGGGAGAGAACTTCACCCAGAGTGAGTCTTAGGATTTTAAGATAAAGTGTGCCACCATTATGCCTAGACTTGTTAATGAAGCTGGAAATGTATCTATGCACCATGCTAGGGGAGACAGTTTGGAGGTGGAAGGGAGTAGAGGCCTCAGATACTACAATAACAGGGGTCGTGGAAGGGGGGGGTCAAAGAAATTTGGCGACAATACCCTACTAAGATTTGAGAATGTATTGTTAAGGGTATTTGAGAAGGCTATTGGGTCCTGGACTACTTCCCTTTCAATTGTAAGCTGGGGGGGTAGTAGGGGAATTACTTTCCCAGTGATTTCCTTAATGCTGCACCAGAAGTCTCGACCAGAGCTCCAGGTACCAGAGAGCTTGGCGGTAGTGGGTCGCTTGGCATGTCGGACAGCCCAGATACATCTGTTTCTGGCTTCACGATAGAGTTGCTTGTCACGAGGGTGCTTAGAGTCGACAGCCCTAAGCCAGAGATTGTCTCGGTGATGCATCAATTCAAGCAGGGCTGGAGAGACCCAGGGATTGTTTAGGATTTTAGTGTATTGCATTTTCAGTGGGGCAAACACGTCACAGGCATAGTTGAAGGTATTGATAAAGTGGGATAGGACGGCATCAACATTAGTAGTGTTGAAAATAGGGGACCAGTCGCAGGCTTGGAGGACAGCCTTAAGTTTGCATAAAGAGCCTTTTTTTTTTAAAATGTCTGAGGGAGGTAGGTAGGGGTGGTGGGTGGGGGACTTGCTAATCCACTGACAAGTAACAGAGGAGTGGTCGCTAAGGATGTCCAGGAGGACAGTAACCTGGGAGATGTGTTTTGGCCGGTTAGTAAAAATGAGGTCCAGTGAGGTGGAGGTACCAGTTTTGTCGTTTAGCCGGGTAGGGGTACAGACCATCTGCACAAGGCCCAAGGCAGTAGCTGAGTCCTTAAACATAGTGGATGAGTGGGCAAGACAGTTGACGTTAAAGTCACCAGTGAGAATGGTTTCCACATTGTTGAGGGGAGATGATAGGGTGGTCAGGATTTCGTCAAAGGCTGAGTTCTGGTTTTGTGGGGAGATATAGGCGACCGTGAAGTTTATACTTTCCCCCTGGGTACCTAGCAGTATTTTGATGGTTAATGTTTGGGCACTGTGGGTGAGGGAAGAGAGAGGTAGAGGGAGAGCTTGTAGGGGGTTCTTTATATAAATGGCACAGCCCATACCTTTTTTGTTGTGCCTATCAGCTCTGAGGATGGCGTATCCATTTACAAACATGGCAGCTTCACTGGTGCCTTTAGACAGCCAGGTTTAAATGTTAATTTAATGTCCATAAAGAGACTACATGACTTTCTTCATAGTATTACTCACGATATTACATTCTGAGCAAACCATCTACAAAACAGTGTAGTACATTTCAATGAGTGGTATGGGAGCGCGCTCAATATACTATGGCACTAGAGACAAACAGGGAGCAGCCTGTTGTGTCTCTTCATTATTGATAAAACAAGAAGAAAAAGAAGAATCAGCATTTATATAGCGCTTTTTCATGCACAGTATCCCAAAGCACTTTACAAGCAATGCTAGACTGGTAGTGAAGTGACTGAATGTGTGGTGGCGGCCATATCGCACATCATCACCCACACACAGCCTGGAAAATTGCATGAACTGGTTTATGGGAAGGGGAATGTTGGCCAGGACACCGGGAATGCTCCCTGCTCTTTACGAAGAGTACCCTGGGTTCTTTTACTTCCACCTGGACACCCACCAGGACAACACCAGGATGGGCAGAAGGGACCTCGGTTTAACGTCTCTATCCGGCGACAGCACACCCCAGCAGTACAACACCCCCCCAATACTGCACTCAGATGCCAGTGATTTTTTGGTGCAAGTCCAATCCCGGTGTGGGACAAGAACCCATGACCTTCTGGACCAGAGGCGGATGTGCTACCAACTGAGCCACGCTGACAACAACTGTATAGGAAAATAACATTTTTTTTCTACACTTGCCAGGTTACAAGCGCATTAAACCAATGCAGACCATGGTTCTACTTGGGAACTAACGCCTGGCTGGTTGGTTAGAAGCACTCGGCCTGCAGCCTCATGCCCCCCCAACCAGCCATTAGTTCTCCAGTAGGACCATGGTCTGTCGTAGTTTAATGCTTACACAGGGGTCAAAATTAACTTTTGCAGCCACTAGCCAGCAGGGCTCATGACTTCGAAAATCCACCAGCCCCACAGACATTTCCACTGGCCCAGATTGTGTACATACTAGACTGTTGCCTTCTCCCGTACAAGCCTGCAGGGCTAGTTATATGAGAATTTTACTAGCCTGATACAAAATCTGCCAGCATTTAGCTAGTGGGCCGCTGCCAATTTGGACCCCAATACGAATCAACCCACTGTTTTTACAGAAATATGGCAAAAGTGGATCTTATACAACTTTTTTTTTTCTTATAGTCACAGTTTATGCCCCCTTCCTCATCGCATGTCGCTCCTATCCTTTCGGGACTCCCAAGGCATCCTTGTGGCTCTGTCAGGCTTCCAGGGGAACCTCAGTGGACCAACCCCATCCAGCCTCGGTTTGCCCCCCAGGCAGGGAGGAGGGAGAGCCGAGTCTTCCACCTCCAACTCACTATAGCGTGTCAGACGATCCGCACTGAGCCCCCCCCCAGAGCCTGCTCTCGTGGCTTAGGCACCAGGTGTGGATGTGGGGATTTTCCGTTTTCTGGCTGCGGTCCCCCTAGCCCCTGAGAACGACAGCATACTGGGTGGTCCAAGGAGGCATGTGCACATCCAGACATGAGGCCGCTCTGGACCTTAGCCAACAGCCTCCCCTCCCACTATGTGAACCCAGCTGCATTGCCACCCGTGGTCACCCAGGTGGCAGTATAGCAGCGGGACCTGCAACCCACCTTCTCCAGAGGACAGCGGCCCCTTGGGCGCTTGATCCTCCTTCCCCCCGTCTGGCTCTCCAATGACCCGGGCTTTTACCCAAACCTGGGTTGCCGTTGTCGCAAGCAGTAGTGCTACCATTGAGCCGGTGGGCCGGTGATCTTAAACAGCTTTAATTCAGATACAGCATTTCTACCGTGACTTTGTTACATATCTTCACCACATGCAAGGTATGAATTATCTGCCACTTTATTGTATGGGTACATGCAGTGCCTATTTAGCTGTCTGCAGGATGTACCAGAGGTCGACTTCAAGACCTCCTATTAATACTTCTCACACACTGTTGTATATAAAATATTCTGCCAGTATGCTGTCCTTGTTTCTGTTAATGTCTGTCATGTTTAAAATGAAACTTCTAATAAAAAATTTGATTATAATAAAAAATATTAGGTGCTGTTCACTCACCCCTCCCTGTAGGTGTCCAGGGTACAATCCTTTGCCCACTAGCCAAAAAGACCTATCCAAGCTTGCGAACATGCAGTGGGACTAGCCATGGCTGCCAACAGCAGGAATGAGTACCTCGACTCTCTTCCTTGCAGTGGAGCTGAAGCCGAACTGAGCATGTTGGCAGAGACTTCCCGCCATCAGGGGACTCCTTGCACAACGTCTCCGGAATGTAACTGCTGCTTGTCATCCGGTTCCCCTAGGGTGCAGCTAAGTATTAGCTTCCACAGCCCTCTCTCCAGAGATAGGCTCTCTGGGAGGTAGTTTCCATGGCCTTCTTTCCAAGGACTGCTTGGGCCACCGCCCTCTGCCTTGGTGGGGACCTCAGATTCAAGAAATAAACTCAGATCTTACACATGGTTGGCACACACACACACACACACACACACACACACACACTTGGTACTTGGGCACAGAGCAACCAGAAAGCAAAGGTCTAGTTTATTTATTGTTCATGTGTTTTTCATAGGAACCCTGTTGTCGAGGCACAGGTCAGGAAGCATAGGAAAAACCACGAGCAGTTTCAAAATATGCAAATAGCGTTTTATTTTTCTCAATAACAGCAAAATAAAAAGTATTCAGTATAACTATTTCCAAAGGCAGAGGCTCTGGCCATTTGGTAGTCTTCAGCCAAAGAAACAGCCTTTTCCCCACTTTTTGGTCAGTGTTCTTTTAATAATAATAATATAATAATTAATAATAATATTTATTTGTTATTGCAAATGTTTCAATGATCTGTGAGAGTGTTTTGCCCTCTGGTTGCAGCCATTTCATAAGGAGTTATCCGAGTTGAGTGAAGGCTTCTTGAGGTGTTGTTGACTGAGTTGTACTTCAGAGACCGAAATCTCTACCTGTAGGTCTCTCCTGAGATGACATATCTTTTAATGACCTCTCTTTTCACCAGTTCATATTTTTCTGACTGTGCAGTGTCCGTATTGTTGTAGGCAAGTTGGGCTTTACCTGTCCGGTAAGGTACCAGTCTGACTGCCCATTGCTGCTTTGGCCACTGGCAGGCTGTGGCAACCCTTTCAAAGGTTGTCATCAGGTATGTTTTGATATCATCCGAAGGACACAGCTTTGTAAGTTTAAGGTCTTTTAAGATGCTGGTGTTTTGTTGCTCTGCTGGACTTGTGCCAGAACGTCCGGCTTTGATAGCTTCCAAGGCATCCAGCCATCGCTGCTCCAGTCACTGCATCTCTTTTTTTCTCCGCTGCTCCTGACACTGCATCTCTTTTTTTCTCTCCGCTGCTTCTGACACCGCATCTCCTCTTTTCTCCACTGCTTCTGACACTGCATCTCCTCTTTTCTCCGCTGCTCCAGTCGCTGCATCTCCTCTTTTCTCCGCTGCTCCTGACACTGCAACTCCTCTTTTCTCCACTGCTGCAGTCGCTGCATCTCTTCTTGTCTCCGCTGCTCCAGTCACTACATCTCTTCTTTTCTCTGCTGCCCCTCTTCTTTTCACTGCTGCTCCTGTCTCTGCATTTGTTCTTTTCTCTGTTTCTCCATCTCTTGCTGTTATATAGCCCGCCATTTGAAGAGAGGCAGACAGGCTTTCAGGTTCTGTTACTGCCTGTCTCCCCAAATCGCTGGTGCTGGCTGTACAGTCTCAGCTTGGACTTCTGTTTCTTCTAGTTTGGCTCCTGTCTTTCTGGTAATGACTCCTGGGCTTGCTGCTGCAGAATCCATACCTTTCTTCTATGCTTCTCTGGTACCAGATCTAGTACCCACGCACAAAACTCCTGGCTGATGAAATGCATGCAGGCGTAAATCCCATAAGACTGCACCATCTTATCAATGAGGCACAGGTCAGGAAGTATAGGAAAACCAGGAGCAGTTTCAAAATATGCAAATAGCATTTGATTTTTCTCAATAACAGCAACATAAAAAATATTCAGTACAACTATTTACAAAGGCAGTACAAACAGAGAAAACGAAGTCCTTCCTCTGAGGGTATCTCTTAATTCCAAGTTTCAGTCTCTCACTCTCCGTGTGTCTCTAGCAAAAGCATTGCTGCTCTTTTAATAAGTCTTTGTATGGGAACTCGTTAAGAGAGCCTGCTTCTCACAGAATGTTCTTGTAAGTTTACAGAATGTTTTTGTAAGTTTCACTCCTTACAGGTACAACAAAACAATACATGGTGTCCCAGGACTGACCTCTTGTTCACAGTTCTGCAAAGGGCTTAAAAACTGCAGCTCAGGTTAACCCATTGAGTTCCAAATAGCCTTTTGCTATAATTTCAACAGTAAAACTATATACAGTTTTAAATAAAGGGATCCCAGTATCACATACAGTTTTACACAGAGATGTACATGTATTTTTTTTATAACTGCAGATATGCAAGGGGGGGAGAAAAGACAGAAATAGCAAGGGAAGGCAGAGAGACAGCTAGAGGCGGAGAATTGCAAAACTGTCAGAGTGATCAGTTTCCTAGGTCTCACAAGAAAATTTGGTTGTGCAACCAGACAGACGAGACAGAAAAGGAGAGGATAGAACAGACCCTTGTATTTAAACTCTTTCTTCATAACAAATGGGGCATCGCCTTATTCAGCCCTGTCACAAACCCCTTTAGATTAGTACATATTTACACAGCATGCTTATTCCTCCCTGCTTATGAAGTGAGGGGAAGGGGAGGATAGAGAGATGAATCTACGGTCCCTTCTTACCTTCAGTCATGATGTATTTATGCCTACTGCAGCAGCAACCATGTCTTCTTCTCATCTGAACAAACCCCTCCTTACTTGTGCCCCAGGCCCCTAGGATACCACAGCTCTGCACATCACTGAGTACTCCCCTTCCCATGCAGCTCCCTGACAGCGACTCTCTTACTCCAGACACCAGCGATGACAAGAGCCAAAGCCCTGCATACGGGGACACCGGAGCACCCTTGGTATTGGCACATCAAATGCACCGGGCGTTACCATCCTCCCCTCTGTTACACAATGTTCACCCAAACAGTGCAGCATGCTGAGGTACACACCTTTCCCCTTCGGATGGCAGCATCCTCTGGGTCGCTTGACCCTACTCCAGTCCTGGGGTGCAAACCCGGTTTGCTGACGTAGCAAGTAGCAATTGTGCCACTGAGTTGCTAAGCTGGCTTGGTGTTCTCATACTCCCCATTTTGCACCCCTTTCACAAGCTCCGCCACCTCTTCGCTCTGCCCATTATTTTTCAAGCTTCCTCACAGAGAAGAGGCCACAAGCCGCTCCACTAGGAGCAGAGCATTAAAAAGCAGACATGCAAATCACTGCGTTGTGTCGAAATAAACCAGCAGCTTCCAAGAGAGAGAGCGTCTCAACTGGCAACCCTCTTGATTCTGAGCAATGTCATGGGCTTAAGTCATGTGCCATGTACTAGGGCCGACAGCTAACACTGGACGCTGCCTGCTGCGGTGATACACGGGGGGGGGGCTACACTGTTGGAGATGCCATTAGACAAAGGTCCTTTCTGTTCACCTCTGAGGGTTGCCCATGTAGAAGTAAAGACCCTGGGACACTTTGTAAAAGAGTAGGGATTTATCCTCCATGTACTATCCTGGCCAACATTCCCACTCTTATTAACACAATTTCTAAAGCAGTGTGTGTGTGAGAAAAGTAGGGATTTATCCTCCATGTACTATCATGGCCAACATTCCCACTCTTACTAACAAAGTTTCTAATGCAGTGTGTGTGTGTGTGTGTGTGTGTGTGTGATGCGCACGCATACCTGTGTGTGCGTGTGTGGTATTAGCATGTTTAATGGCTGCTCCATGCATACCGCAGGGCACTATAATTACTGACTGATCCCGATTACACATGGAAAGCTGTGATGTAATCCACTGTTATGCACAGCTGTGTGTAACAGCAGCATGACAGTCAGCACTATCAATCAATGTTTAATACTGCGAGCGGATATGTAACTAAAGTGCTATCAGAAATCGTTCAAGGGAGGACTAGGCAGGTTTTGTTTATGCCATTTTAACAGCGAAGCATTTTTTTTTTTTCTCATTCCTCATTTTCCTTTTCAAATTCTGTGCCGAGAGTCTTTACTAATGTTTTCTGGCACTGCGGTCAAGTGAAAATCACAAATCAAATATTACCAGCAGAATGATGAACAGTCAAGCCGCAGCTCACAGACCCACTTATACACCCTCTTCATAGTCTGCAAAAGTTAACAATTAACATAAACACAGTATGGGTGTGTGTAATGAGATATTTACACACACCCTTGATGTGTGATGCTTTTATAAACTCCTCAAGCTTCGCTCTCGGGATTTATACATCATCACACACCTCCTCGGGGTGTGTAAAATCTCATCACACACACTCCTGCATACATTACTCTATATGAGACAAAATAAATTCTATTCTAGTGTGACAGGGATCCAGATGTTTCCAATTTTGTTATATTTTTGTACGCTAAAACTGTATGGTACTGTCTCTCCTCACATTTGTAAACTTCCGGACCAGACCTCAAAACAGTCATGTATCTGTCTAGTTTGCTTACCTAGTCAATAGAAACTACATTACCAAAGACCTTTATTTTTATACAGGATACAACTGTTAGGGCTTGAAGCGCTGTTTACAAAGTTGTCCTGTTACCGTGGAATTGTTGCATAAATCTTCTAAGAGGTACAGTTATAATTTACATACGTCCTAGCAAGATCCGGCAGTACACTGAGGCAGAACGATATATTAGGTAATACACATTTATTTGTGAGTGCACAGTTACTGTACATGTTTTAGGGTACAAAAAATGGCCACGTCTCAGGTTAAAAGCAGTCACATGTTTCAGACGGTTCCTTGTTTACGGCTGTGAATTTCTGGGAATACTGTTTTTGATTTCACCGTTTTTGGGTCCTGGTCCGTTGGGCACTGAGTTTTTCTCTTTGAAAGATTTGAAAGGCATAATCGCTGATTGTTGATCAAATAGTTTCTTTATCTTTCAGTAGAAAACAGTGTTTTCATAGAAAAACAACTGAAAGGATGGGGGGCATACGTTAAGTAACGTAAGCATAATGTGTACTTTCCCTTTATTCATTCATCGATTCCTCTGCCCATTTAATTCTAGACATTTTAAATTTTCTGTTTCTCTTTCTTTGTCCTTCTCCTTTATTGCGTTTCTTCTCTGATTCTGTAAATCCTGTAACTGTAACTATACTGGCTACCAGGACTCTAGTGGGGAATAGATGCTCAGAACAAAAGCATGGTGCACCTCCATTTGTAAATGCTTTTGGAGCAACACTGGGAAGAGCTCTTTTTCATTTATTCAGTATTCCCAGCAGGAATGCTGGAATATCTAACCCAAAGATCTACTCACGGGGTTACAAGCCTGTTACTGCATACCGCACTCATACCATGATAAAGGCAGACATAGACAGAAATGTTTCGAGTCATGTCAGGGCTCAGAATAAATATTTGATGTAGCTGATCCAGGCAAACTGCTTGGGAGATGTGTGGACTAAGCTATCAGCAGTTTGACTTCTTGGCTGAAGAGCGAAAGGCTTCAGAGGAGGCAGGGATTTGGCAGAAGTTTTTTGATGCATGAAATAAAAAAAAAAAAGAAGGAGGTGGGTTGGGTGTGTGTGCCTCATAACTCTTACTGGTCGGTAGCACAGCAAACGGTAGCACTACCAGGATGGCACACTCTGCCATATCTTTTCCCCTTTTTGTGAAAACATTTCCATATTTTATGCCCTACCAACTGGCTAGCACAGAGGTCTGCAGTAGTGAGCTGTGCTGCCACACAGGACCAGGAGATCCTATATATGAAAACTAGAGGGGACATCCTATGGAGTACAAGGTGTTTTCATGCCACCATATGCAAGTGACCTATACTGTGGCTGTGGGGATGATATGCAAATGAGCAGAGTGTCACATGATGACCCCTCTTGTTTTTATACATACAGTCTCTATGCATGGGACATCCAGGACTGGGAGTGTCCAGAGAGGTCTCTCCCTGACTTTCTCAGTGGAGGAGGGCTGGTGCATTGCACAGCTGATTCTCTCTCTCTCTCTCTCTCTAGGGAGGGTTAGAGCATTATCACTCTCCAGCACTGTCACTCCCATTCCACAGATGAGCAAGAACACTTGGCATGATCTAAGAGGAAACTACTGTCTGCGCGCCTCTTTCCCGCAGTTAGAAGCCATAATGTACTCTCTAAGAGCTCGCCAGGTTGGGGAAAGAGGAAGGAAGGAAGATGGGAAAACAGGACATATGGTCCCAGGAAAAACAATACTGAACTTGTGGTTGCACGATCTGCACTAAGATGGACACTGGTGCCTGCTGACTCTTGGGTCCATGTCTTAAATGGACTGGACCATTATGACTCTCGAAATATTTTTCCTTTGCAGCTACTGCTATTTATTTACGCCCCTACATCTCTAGTTACCCCCTTCCACTTGGCTGCCTCAGCTCCATCAGCCTGGCGTCCCCATAGGACTTACCCTTACCCCTGAACTTCCCCCAGAGATTAACCCCCTCTGGTGTGTGGTGGCAGAGACTGCCCCAAACTCTGCTGCAGAACGGATCTGGTCTTGTGGAGGTGGTGCCTGGTAGGCAGGGGCAGGGCCTGTGAGCAGCTTGCGTAATCCTGCCAGCCAGGGTTTTTCTGCTTTTTTTGTTACTGCCCGTCCCCTAGGATGTTAGCGGCAAGGATGCACTAGCACACATGTGGGATGCGCCACAAACCAACATCCTCCCACCCACAAGCTGCTTCCCGACTGCACTGTCACTTGGGGTCACCCAGGTGGCAGCAATTCAGTGGACCGGGCTGCCCTCCCTCCCCGGGGGAGGAGAGTGTCTCCTGGGACGCTCAATCCTCCTCCCCCTGGCCAGCCCCCAATGACCCAAGCTCATTCCCGAACTCGAGCTGCCAGTGCCTCAAGAGGAAGTGCTACCACTGCACCAATGGGCCAGCTTGGCTCTCTAAATTTTAAGCTAGGAATGTGAATCCAAACAATCTGACGTCAGCGAGATTTAGAACATGACCTCTTGCCAGTGTTCCCAGTATGCTTAGTACAGAGCATCATCTGTCTGCCGACAAGTCCAGCAAGACAGAAAACTGAAGAACACTACTGGGCTCAAATCGGTGCATTTAGTCAACGCCTCACTTCCACTCCGCTGCACGGAGCTAATTCAGCTGCACCCTACAGATCAGTGTTAAGCAGTCCATCTGAGATGTTCAAATGTAGCTACGTGCCAGCAGTTTAGGGCACTTTACTGGGCAGAGCACTGCAATCAACAAGCCTTCGAAGCTTTACAAATCACTAACGTGATCCAGTCACACTTTTTAAAATATGTGTCCCCCTTTTAGCTTTGTTCTTTTTTTTTTTATAAATTGGTGTTTACTCTCCTGAACTGCCCTGCCTCTGCATCTGTCAGCCTAGCAGACACCCAGCCTCAATAATGACATGGACCCCACAAAGCTCTCCTTACCAGACCCATTAACCCTCCCACGGCTGGGCCTTTAGGGGCCTACCTCCTCTGGACTTCTCTGAATGTGGTGACAGGGAGCTCCATTGTGCTACTGTGCTGAGTGGGTGGCACAGAGCTCTGTTAGTGCCAGCGTTGTCCAGCAGGGGCAGGGAGTATTTCCACTGTTACTCGCCCCTGAAATGCTTATGTGTGAATGTAGAGACGCATTGCACAACACGCATGTGCACGCTGCAAAGCAAGTATGTCTCCTTTCCCATTGCCATCCCTGACTGTCTTGCACCTCCTGGCCACCCCCAGATGACACTCTCACTGCAAGGATCTGTCTCTACTAACCCTGCGGACAGCATCCTGCGGGATGCTCTGCCATCCTTCCCCCCCAACCCTGCAAAAGGCCCTCCAGCGTCCCATGCTCAGTCGCGAACACAGGTTGCTGGCCTGCTCCCTTAGTCCTGCTAACAGGTGTTGGCGGGGTTGCACTGTTCCTTTCACAGGAATGCCCCTGCCTTCGCAGCAAATGCCAATTCTTCCCCTTGGTCAGCTGCCAGGAGTGCACTAATGTCGATTGGTGCCCACCCTCCCAAGCAACCGTATGACTCACCCCTGCAATGCACTCAAGCTACCAGCTGCCCACAGAGTGGGAGACCATGGCTCCCACATGAGCCTCAGTTTCACTGGTGATAGCTGATGTGTTATCACTGTACCACATCAGCTTCCACACACAATTTTTTCCTTTTGTGTTCTGAATCAAATCCCTACGTGGGACAGCTGCTATTTTTTTTATTTATTTATTCAAATTTCTGACCAGGAAAGACATACTGAACTGAAGCTAATTTCCAGGTGCATTCTGGAAGCACTGGGAGGTTAAGAGAAAGTGACTTGCTCAGAGTCACACAGTATGCAGGTGGATAATGGGGGTTGCGGGATTCAAACCCAGGTTTGGTGTATGTACCAAGCTCGTTCACAGCTCGTTGCTCTTGAACCTCTAGGCTATACTGCTATTACATTACAACTGTTATTTGAATTGCAGTTGTTTCTCATCAAGGCAGAGTACAAGAGCCTCATCACCATGTGACAAATGAAACATGGTGCGACAGTAGAGTAAATGGCAGGAGAAACCACAACAATGGATTATCTTCAGTTGTGAACTATCCACACCAGAAATCCCCTACATTCGTTTACTTAGGTTTTACACCAGTCCTAAAGGTATACAATTTATTTGATAACTCTGCCCTCCGTTGCACATTTTCAAGAGACTCACTCCCACTGCCAATTCCTGCTGCCTGGATTCATCATTACATGTATCTGGAGGGTTCCAGTGTATCCCTGCTGGGGGACCCCCCCTTCCCCTGAAGGAAGGGGCATAGAGGAGAAGTATAATGGTCTCTGATCCCACCAGAACTACAGGTGTGGGGAATGGTGAGTCTTGGGGACGGCGGCATGGTGGGATGGCAGCAGTCATCCACCTGGCTGGGATGGTCATTTTCCATTTTTCTGTTCCACCCACCTCCCAGTAATGTGTGCAGTCACAGCAGCGTCCTGGGGTGGGGACATCCAGCAATGTGTGGTCACCCATGCTGCCAAGAACATCACTGCAAGTCCCCACCAGGAGCTGCTGTAGAAGTGGCACAGCGCAGCCCCCTCCCTCCCCTGAGGGAAATGTCCAAGGGATGCTCTCAACTCCCTCCCACCGACCTCCACTCCTGACATCCAGGCTTGGGGCACGAACCTGGACTGCCAGTGTGCCAGAGCGATGCACCATCACTCGGTGCTACGGAGCAGACTAGTTATACTTTTTGTTAAAAAAAAAAAAAACTAAAGCTCACTTTCAAATAAAACCTGCAGATCATGCAACCAAAACTGAAGATGGACAATTCAACCCCAAAAAAGGCAAGTGAAAAACACTTCCTACTTAACTAGTACTGCTGCTTTAAATTTCGATATTTGGTGATTTTATGAAACTAATGTCTTTTGATGTCAACTGTGAATTTTTTTGTTGGAAACCGGAAAGTCTCAGGCTGTTCTCTAGATTACTTGCCAACAGTAGCACTTGTGGAAGAGAACTGCACGTGTGTTTAACTCCCAGGGCTCCGAACAGACTTCCTTAGATAGGTCTCTACATGAAAACAGCTATTATCCCCATTTCGTTCTTTAGAAAGGAGGAAGGGTCAACAAACCCCACTGAAGATCTGGTGACCCAAAGAGCCGAGATTCATAGCTCCACATTAGGGGGCACATCCCTCTTTCTGACCACACAGTCATACCCTGGCCCAACACTTTTTTGTTACAATGTATTTACCAAAGATATTTTATTTACAAATGGTGCGATGTGCAAACATTTGAAATACAGTTCAGAAATGAGAAGAGATGCTAGAGCACCTAATTTCTGTCTCATTTCCGAACTGCACTGACAGGGGCTGGCCCAACTGCGCAGCAGCTGCACTACCGCTCGTGACGCCAGCAACCCGGATTTAAGAATGAGCCAGAGATGTCAGAGGGTCAGCAGGGGAGGGAGGATTGCGGTTCCCACTAGCACACTGCTACCTGGCTGCCACAGATCCAAGTGCAGCATGGGATACCTCAGTGGGCTGGGCAGTAGTGGGTCAAGTGCCTTGCAGTGGCATGCGTCAGCATGTGCACGGTGCTTGATGCTCCTCATGTGCTGGGTTCCATGCAGGTGGGGAGGAACAAGAACATGGTAACACCACAGGATGGCAGGATGACCGGACACGCTCAGGCCTGGGTGCCGGCGACTCGCTAGTCCCCTATTTTGGAGGTCCTTAAGTGCAGACAGACCAATGGCTGTCCCGACCCTAGTCCCAGTCAAGAGGGGCCCGCCCTGGTGTTGGGGGGGGGGCCGGGGTAAGCCAAAGAGTGCAAAGGATTTGTAAGTGCTAAAGAAGCCAGGTTACCAGCCTGGGCAAGTGCCACCAGTGGGAACCATCCTGGAACTGAGAGCCTAACAGCATGAAGTATAAATTAAAAAAAACTGTACTGACCAAGGATAGCCCAACTGGGGTCTTCTGGATCATAGCTCAGTCTTCTAGCTACTAGGCCGCACCGCCTTCCACGTCATGGTGAGGCTAGTCCGATTCCCAGAGCATGCCCTAAGTAGTTAATTTTTAATCTGGGATACTTTGCAAGTGAAAAAAATGTTCTGAGCCTTACGGCAGTACTTCTCCCATTTGGCAGGTGCCAGACTTTGCAATTATAGCCCCAACTCTACCCCCACTGCTTAAACTGTCAGTGTCCCATTATCCAAGTGATTAATGGGTGAGACCAGAGTGCAGCCTTTGTCAATCAAGGTTCTGTAGCTCTAGCCACTGGCTGACTATTTCTGAAGCTCAGTGAATCTCCCCTGGATACCTGTGACCCTTGCTTCGGCAGCATTCATTTTGCTGTACTATTACAAGGCAGTGAGTTCTAGTGCTTAGAGATCTTAGTGCAAGCTTACAGGCTAGTTGACAGAATGACCTTGAGCATTTGACCTCTTCTTTGTGTTTTTTTCTATATACCAGCAGGTTTTTCCTTTTTTTGTTTTTTCTTCTATACAGCTTTCTGCCCACAGACCACCACTTGTGCCTCCTGCCAGCCCATCTGCCACTCCCCATACTGTTGAGGCCAGTAGGGATCCACACAGTGTGGGGTTCAAGCACCAGCAGCTGCCATACAGGCAGACTGGGAGACATGGGAATTTCTGATTTTCTACCCAGTCCCCTCTTAGCCCCTCCCACCCCTTGCCTGCCTACATGCTGGACTTTTTTTTTTTTTTTTTCCAGTTAGCGCTTTTTATCCCCTGAGGGCCAGATGGCCCCCTCGTGCCAGCCACTCCAGCCCCATCACCCCATCTACAAGACTTACCCTGCCTCCATGTTTTTCCGGGGCTTACCCCCCACCACCACCACCACAACCACCACAGCGGGGTCAGCCGCCGAACAGATCCGGTTACGAAACAGTGCCCGCTTGTCGGATGTGGAACATGTGGGTGTCCAGAAGCCATCCTGTCGGCCAGGATATTTTCCATAGGCTTTCTGTCTCCAGGCCAATGCTGTAAGAGAGCATGCATGCAATGGCATGAATAATAGCACCATGCACTTTCTGCATGTGATGCATCGGACATCTGCCACTCCACCACTCTCCTCTTGCAGTCCCTGTGCTCTACCCCAGTCACCGCTAGAAGTCAGGCTAGTGCCGGGCTCTGCACCACTCCCTCTGCAGAGGAGAAGAGCAGTCTGCTGGACACTGAATCCTCCACCCCCCTAACCCGACCCTCTGACACCCTGAGTTCACTCCTAAGCTGGGACGTCAGTGCTACAAGCGGTAGCGCTACCACTGAGATGGCGAGTCAGCTGCTGGACTTTATTCTTATTCCCACCCCCTCTGTGTAATCTGTATTCTATATGACTGTTACCATATGCTTTTGTACTGTGCCGAGTTACTATGCATTTCCTGCATGTTATTCATTGTATCTGCACTCCACTGTGCTTGCAACAGTACTCGCTCGGGTCATGACTGAAAATAGTCACATTACTATGTAGCGCACTCACCCTATAATCAAAGGCTAACTAAATAAACCTCTGGGATGTGGAGTTCTCCTCTCACCGTCTAGCCCCCAGTGTCCTGGGCTGGTTCCCAAACCTAGGTCACCAGCATTGCAGACCATAGCCTAACCACTGTACGAGTGGGACGGCGGCTCCCTTTCTTTGTTTTTAATTTGTTTGCAGGACATTTAGTGCTTGTGAGAGGTGCTGGACTGACAGCACTAGGGCTGAAATTCTCTTATTTAGCCACATGAAAGGTACAGACAGCATAAGCAATCGCAGTCTGAGCTTCCCTACACTATCCCACCTCAACTCCCGCATCAAGGGACCAACCGGTAGGTGAGAGCACAGTTTTGACTGTTCCGCCTCAACGCCCATTTCAGTCCCCGGCCTCAGGTGAGACTACTAACAAAGGGTGACAGTTAGTGCCTATTGTGTAAGTGGTTTTTGTGATGTGGACACCTGATGATAATGGCTTTTGCTTAACAGGACCAGATTCAAACCAGTAACCTATTGGTGCAAAACTCATTAGCCCACTATCAATCCATTGAACCACTGAGCCTCCTTATTCTTCCCTTCTACCATAGGTAGCGTAAGGGTCTAAAAAGTGGTAGTACCAAGGATGTGAAGGGATAACCCCCGTTGAGGGTTCCTCTACCATACTATTTTTTCTAATCAAATTTGTAATACATGGACTAACTCTGCCTCACTGGCAGCATCTCCTGAGCCTAGTGCCTTGATTTCACGCCCTCCCCCCAAAGCTTGGCCCTTCATTTTTTTTTATTTGTAAAGTCTGACCACTGTGCCTTAACTCAGCAGGCCATGACCCCAGCCAACACCCATCAACACTACTCAGGCTTTTTTATGTTCCAAAATCCTGCTGACACCCTGCTAGCCACAAGAGGAGTGATTAGTATGCAACTCTGTTTACTGTACATGCTGCATTTTAAAGGCGCAGTATTCCTTAGTTATACATTACTGAATGACTGGAACAACCTGCCAAAGGAGGCAGTAGGGGCAAAGACTGTGGGGAGCTTCAAGCATGCGTGGGATAGGTACAGGGGCACATAAGGTAGAGGAACAAGAAGGAGGAGTGATACTTATGACCATCTAGGGTCAGTGGTGATGGAATAGGCTGGGACAAGGGACAGACTGGATGGGCCTAAAGGTCCTTTTCTGCCACCAGCGAATTCTATGTTTCATTACCATGACTGCTAAAACTGAAAGGGCCAGACCCTACTACTAATAAGATTGGTAAGACCACAGCCACAGTGGCCTCCCCCGTTCCGGCACCCTTGCCTTCTACCACCCTGTAAAACTAGATAAAAGCCAGATCCCACCATGTCGGGAAAACTAGAACCCAAATAATAACAAGATAACATGGGACTATGCCAAGCCCTCTCAGCCTGTGAGACCGCAGATCTACTATATGGTAATTGCCCCATAACTATACAGAGGCCCTAATTCGCTGTATAGTTGGTGGGGTCATGCAAATCATGACTGTGTTCTGAATTCCTAGTGGCTGGATGTATTAACTACACAGCAGCAGCTGCTATCTTTCTGTTAATAAAATCAAAGCACCCGTGGCACTGAGAGGTGTCACACTGCCCTAGGCAGAAGCAGGACACCATTAAATGTGGCATCTGAGCTACGCTATCCTGTGTAAATTACCTGCTTGTCAGCAAGGAGGAGATACATATGAACTCTCTCTATTTCCCTAGGGAGTAGAAAGAGGTGGGGTATTTTACATGCTGAACAGAGAGAATTACAGGCTCTGGAAGTTGCAGCAGATCCTCTGAAGGCAATGCACCATCTGCTTCCCCAGGCTGGGAAGCACTGACATAAGTTGCACCATCTCCCAACCCTGGCCACACATTCAACCAAACACCTGGGTCCGCTACTGAACCCCAAGTTGCTGTTAGAGAAACGAACGACCACTAGGTGACCTTCAGCTTTCTTTATGCGCACTGGATGCCTTTATTATCTCTTCCTGTACGTTACTGCCCTCCTCTCTTCCCCCCTCTCTTCCACTTACCCTCAACAGAACACTGCATCCCATGTACTCTCTCTCCCTTCCAGAAAAACTACAGTGGGCCAAGCCGCTTTCTCGTATTGTTTCCCCAAGCTTTGGTCCTGTTCTCCCCTGTTTATTCTAAAATATCTTAAAATGATAAGAAACACTAGAAGTATCTAGAAAACTACAAGACTTAGTCTGAATTCTGATTATTTAGAGAAAAACAAGTCTGTTGCACTGGTCAAGGTTAGATATTGTCCTGCAAAAAATCATGTTTCAGTAAGAAATGTCCCATTTTGGGCTTCTTAAAAGGTGGTAACCCTACTGTCCATACACCTTATTTATCTATAGTTGTGTTTACATGGCAGCAGCGCTTTTAACTCTGACCACAACAGCGCAGTCCCAACCACCCGTGACTCGATGGTTTGCTTGTCTACATGGCCCCTCTCTGAATCACTCCAATCTGTGCTGGTGAGGGGCCATGTGTCAGGGATTGGACGACAGCTCAAGGAATCATGAGGCACTGAACGGGTTGCAGCAGTGCACACAGTTCACACGGCAGTGGAAGCCGCTGTAAGCCGCTCGCTACGATCAGTGTTCCCAGCTTGCTAGGCAATCCGGGAGCATGTTAGCAAGTGGCTTACCATAATTGAGTGTCTGTCTATACAGTCACATTTGCACTGGAGCAAACCGAGCACTCATGTTACTCCAGTGCAAATGTGACTGTGTAGACTCAGCTTATGACACTGGTTTATTTGCATTTCACGACTGCCCTGCTGTATAGCAATTTCTATTAATCTTACACCCTACTGTATGGTGAATACTGAATTTTGTAGTTTTTTGCATCTGCTAAACTGTATTGTATTTTACTACCATTGCACCTTATGGTATTTTGTGTTTTATTCTGTATTGTGAATTGTATTTATTCTGCACCTTGTTACTGTCTACTCCCCCACCCCCTCCCCCAGGATGTATCTGGAAACGAACTGTTACCAGCTCAATATGTGTTTCCTGGTGAAACCTTTGAAATAAGTAAATAAATTATACAGCATATGGATAGCTATTTTTTCTTATAGGGATAGAATGGCTTCCAAACCTGGTTATATACTTGCTCTGACAATGGATGCTGTTATACCACCGATGTGACATCACATCATATGGAAAGTGTTACAACATCTTGACACTTTCACATCCCTCCCACCCCCAAATAAACTAAGATTATGCTGACATTTTTCTGTCTTGTTCCGTTTAGAGTTAAATAACAAATAAACAGTATTAGAAAAAATACTGAAATTGGTCAACTGCTAATAAAAGATACAACCACCCCCAACATTCATAAATTTATATATAACAAAGGGGAAACCACATAAAGCTTAGCTTGTAATGTCATCTCTGAGTTTTTGTATAAACCACTCGGCCTTAGGGCTGGCTCCGTGACGCTGAGCGAAAGGGGTTCGCTCGGCACGCTGGTGACCCAGGTTTGCGCCCTGAGCCCAGGTACCAGGTGTGGAGTCCGGCAGGGAAGGGTTTCAACAGCGTCCCTTGGACGCTTCCCTCCCAGTGGGCAGGGCCTTGGCACCTGTGGGTGGATTGCGTGACAAGCTGGGGAGCGTGATGACTCGACATGGTCCCCGGCATGTCCCGCCCAAAGGCTACCGCTCACGAGGCCAGTGGGGCTGCTGTGGGCAGGCCAAGAAAATGAGAAGAAGTGCCCTCGGCTGGCGAATGCGGCCCGCACCGCTACGTAGCCCCTGAAGCCCAGTCCAACCTAGCGGCCCCCAAGGATACACCATTTCGCCCATAAGGTGCTTCCTCCAGTAAGAGAGGGACCCTCCCAATGAAGGGATACTTCAGGTTACCCTGGAGATTGCTGCCCTATCAGGTCGGTGGATGGTGGTAAGGGTCGGGATGGCGGCGGGGGACCTAGGCGCTCTGAAACAGTGGCTGACTGGGGGTGCCAGTGGGAGGTGCATAAATAAATAATGCAACAACAAAAAAAAACACACTCTGTCTTTATTATGTAACCCCTAGATGGCGCTATCCCAGGGGCTACTACCCCTGCCTGATTTGCCACTAACAGGTTGAGGGGCCTGGATCCAATGGCGGGTGCCTCCACCCAGAGGTCAGGGTTTGCAATAGTTAAACTAACTTGGTCACAGCCCTCTGGGACACTGCAACCCCCCTTTCTTCCCACTAGTGGCCCACACAATATATCAGAATTACCTTCACAGTATATACTTACCCCCAGGTCTGGTTCCGGCACTGGGACCTCCTGTGAAATGAGATACAGTGCAACAATCACAGTACAGTACTTTAACATAGACAAATACCTCAGGCAGTATAACTTTGCTGAAACAAGCAGCTCTGATTTATTTAGGGGGATATAACAAGGACAGGGGGAAATCAGGTTAATTAGCTTATCACTCTAATAATCTACCTATGGCTCTGTGCACAGGCCTATCCCTATCAGTTACTGTCCCTGGGTACCCAAGCCCTAGTGGCTAGTCAAACCGTGGCAGCTGGTAGGGGCCCTTTCACACAGAGAAAGGAGAATTAAACAGTCAGCAGTACAGTAATTCCATTTGGATTTAATGTGGCAATTCAACAGGGAGCGACCCTGAATTAGTACTCACGACCTCCAAATAAGATAGGGTCCTTCAATGTCAGCAGGGCTCACTTGAGGTACACAAACCTCTTCACATCCATATAAAAGAAAGCACTATACCAGGCAGGCTGCATCTGTATCCCGATCGCAATTACTGCACAATACCGGGAGAACACAGCAGATTCAGTTCCTGACAGACAGAGTGCAATTTTCAACAATTCCTCCAGTCTTCTACAGGGTGAGCCTGGTTTCTACTCTTCAGAGATCCTTTGATTCTTTTCACAGGACGGATTCAGTCCTAACAAGCTGTTACACAAGCTGCAGACCGGAACTCTGGGCCTTATACACGTTTTGACTAAAACTGCACACTGAAAAAGCACAGGGCTCCTTCCTTCTTCACTGCCAAAGCTCAACTGAAACTCCAACTGACAAAACCAGGCACTTCCTTTGAGTTCCTCCCAGTTCTTGACTGGATTGGCTGTCACTCACAATAGACTGCTGCTGTTGGTCCAAAAAGGCACTGAAGTCTAAACTACATCTCCCAGAGTCACTGCCCATACAATCCTCTTGTGGCTGGCTCAGATTATGAGTCCAAGTTCTGATTCGTCCAAGGCACCATTTTAGAGCTAGCTTACCCCACACTGATTGGTCCAGTTCAGCAGTTCAAAACTAGAATGGGAACTAGCAGACACAGTTCTGACTGCAAAGAAAGCAGGTTAGACAAACTGTAATTTCATTATTACTCTAAATAATTTCTGGCAAACAGTTACATCTTTCAGATAGGTTCCCTTTGCACTCCTAGTGACTGCAAAAATGAAGTGAATTGGCAGCAGCTCGAGTGGTACTCAATCAAAGAAACACACAGTCCCCCATACAAACTAATTATGTCTGCAAGCAGACAGCTCTTAAAGAGACAGTACCAGAGGTTCTAAAAACACTCACTGATAAATGGCTTAAATGCCAAACACCATTCAGGCTTGGAGCATTCAAGCAAGCTCCTGGAAGTCTTTTGGGAACCCCCATTTGCAGGGGGGGTTACAATTATGCCGCCAAAACTCCCAGATGGAATCATAACCTCGTTAATGTGTTCCCTTCTTTAGTCCCTCGTACAATGAACTGTGCTTAAAGGGACACCGTCAGCCCTTTTTGCATCATATCATTTTAGTTGAAACCCCATATTTAATGATTGTTTCTCTTCTATATCAAAATGTATACAATGTGCTTGTTTTTCTTGTTTATTTACAAAATGAAAATCTACATATAGTCATTGATGTTGCTGGGTGTTTTATCTGCTTTTTTTCTTTGTAGAACTGAAATGCATGTTAATAATGCAATTATACCCAACCATGTTTTGGTAAAATCCTTGATCTACTCTTACTACTCACTTCCTAAACATTAGGAACATTCCCTAAACAGTGCAGCTACCCACGATACAATAGTCTCCTCTCCTCCCTCTGCATCAAGAGTGACTAGACTGTGTTGGGGGTGTTCCCAAATCCAGAAAACATGCAATGGGAGTTGATCAAGGGCTGTAAGCAGACACGTTTTTGTACGGTAACATCTGTATGGCAGGTAGTCTGTTTTCCACTTTTAAAAAGAAAAAAGGAATCAGAATCAAACTAGCAGCTACATCAGCAATCTCTACAGAATGTGACCAATAATAAATAACATGTTTTTCTAAATTAGAGACACTGCGAGACCTAAAGGGGCTGACAGTGCCCCTTTAATTTCCGGGGGTATGGACCTCTTTCTTTTTCCCCCATTTTGTTTTGTAATGTTCTTTGCCCAGTTCTTGAGTCGGGGCTGTTCCTTCTCTCCTGCCAACCTTCCAGCCCCATCTGCCACTTTCCTCGGCTGTTCATCCAGCAGGGGCTACCACGGAGTGGGGCAGGGGAGTTCCTATGCATGAAACTGAGACAGCATTGCGGGTTTTCTGCTCACGTGACTCTTGACCCTCTCCTGACACTGCAAAACTACCTAGTGGCACCCTCGAGTGCATGCAGCAAGTCCCATAGTATGGGACTATGCTCCTAGGATGCCAATGGGGCTTGCTGCGCCGATGGAACACAACACCTTCGTTCCCTGGGCTTAGAAGTGCAGTCAGTGCACCAGCTGCTTAGCCAAGCTGTCTGAGTGCTAGCTCCCGAATCCTGTCCTGAACCTAGCTTGTTGGCATGGCAACATGGCTGACCAATTGAGTGGCTTTACAACTCTCTTCCTAACTGTTCTAGGAAGCAGGAAAAAAAACTAACCTTTCCAAGAAACAGAAACAACATTCAGTGGGGAAGTTCACTTTCAGTAGCTTAGCTGTACCTAGCAAGAATGAGTCTGTGACAATGTATTCCTGTAGCAGCATTTGAAGAAAAAAATAATTTAGCAATTTAACAGGAGAGCCTGCAGTATTTCTTTTAATTAATAAGGCAATTTGTCTTGGCAGTCCCATGTGGCACAAACGCCTAAGAAAAACAAGAAAGCAGGTCCCCGGAAATGGTTTCTATGGAGCTGTCTCGTCGATCTATTTATAACTCGGCTCTCCATGACCTCAATAAGTCAAGTGAGTTATGGAGTTGCAATTTGAAAAAAATAAACATTTTAAAGGTAGGTGGGAGGGGCGCTTTGTAACAGTTTAGTTCACCCAAAAACTACGAATGCACCAAGCACAAATTTTTAAGACCAAATCAGCCCAGAATACACTAAATGAACACGTGCTTGGCCTAGTTTAACCCACACCATCTGATGCACGCCGGTGATTGATGGTTTGGGAGACAGTATAGTGCAGTAGTTTAAGGCTCTGAGCTGCAAATCTGGTGACATCCAGCAGACCAGACCTGGGTTTGAATCCCACAGCTTCCACTTGCATACTGCGTGACCCTGAGCAAGTCACTTAACTTTCCTGTGCTCCCAGGTTGCACCTGTAAAAAAGCTTTCAGCTTAGTGTGTCTCACCTGGTTAAATAACTAAAATAATAATAATAATAATAATAATAATAATAATAGTTTTACATCTGTAGTCATTTATAAATCCAGCTGAGGAGATAGGTAAGACAGACAAACAAGACAGGTTGTCAGACAGGCAGAAACTCAGCCAGCCGATCGGTGCAACAGTAGTGCTACCACTTGTACCGATGGCGACTCAGGTTCGGGAACGAGCCTGGGTCTCTATGGGCCTGCCAGTGAAGGAGGATTCAGCGCCCCACGGATGCTCTCCTCTTCTGCAGAGGGAGGGTCACCGTCCTTGCTGTTATACTGCCACCTGGATGACCACAGGGGGACAGTGCATCTGAGGGCACCGTGGGGAGGAAAAGACACAGGCTGGGAGCCGCAGCATCGCATGTGCTTAGTGTGCACATGCTCCTTGGCTCTCCTAGTGCACCAGTGTCTTAGGACTGGGAGAAAAACAAGAAATAGCCCCAGTCGAGCCAGATGAGTCCTCACTTCTGCCTGCCGGACAGTGGCACCACTCCACTGGACACCAACTGGAGTTTTCCCAAGGGGTCTGAGCTCCTCCAGGACCCAGATAAGACAGCCTGGTCATGGGGGAGAGTGGGGTAAACCACAGGGGAATAATATGGAGCCGAGCTGAGCAAGTCTCAGAGAAGCACATGATTGATGGGACTTGGGATGGAGAGGGGATGAAGCTGGTGGAAGGGGGCTTGCTAAAGATAGAATATTAAAAAAAGATAGGTAGACAGAGTGAGTATTGCAAATTTATCTGGATATGGAGGGCTGTTTCCCCTGCAGTGACATCATAACACTGAAACATATGATCGAGGTAGCAGCATGACTGTAACACAACTGTGATTGGCCAGTACAAGCCTCAGTTCCCCTGGAGGTGGGGCTATTTCATGATCAAGTCACCCCCTATTATTCCCAACTTCTAGTTGTGCCAGGGATGTAACAGCAGGTATTGATTCATTCATTCATTCATTTATTTAGTTATTTATTTATTTAGTTCTCTTTTTATTGTCCTCCCTGCCCTGGCTGCCCCCACTCTCAACGACCCTCCAAGCCAGTCACCCAAATTCTCCCTGGACTTACTGGGCCCGATTCCCCCACAGCTTACCCCCCGGCAGGGTAGTGGGGAGTCCTATTTAACCTGCCAGTCAAGGATCCAGTCTCCGGCAGTGACTGGGTCACCGGTGCTGGGCCTGTGGAGGGTCAGTGGTCATTCTGCCAGCCAGGGTGGTTTGTCCGATGACTTCTAACAACAGGCATTCTAAAACCGAAATACTGAAATTCTATAAATTCTGTCAGGCAAACTAAAATTGGACAGGAATAGCAGCTATGAAATAATAACTCATTTGTTCAACAACATTAGAATTATGAGAGAACCCAGTGCAAGAGATAAATGTCATGGATAATGGACATAGCCTCCCCGTATCACTGATCCCAGCAATATCCAGATAATTATATGACAGCATCCTGTTCGCTAGAGTACAGGAAGCAATAGCTGACTGATATGGATAATTAAATGCCTGAGGCTGGAGGCAGAGGGGTTTAATCACCCAAAGAAGCTGGTTATTGTGTGTGACACCAGCACACTGAATGTTATTACTATTATATGAAAAAAACCTTTAGAAATAAATATAAAGGCTGACCCATTGGGTTAGACATAGCGCAACCACATGTGACACCAGTGACCTGGTTATAGAACAAATCTGGTACAGCGGGGACTGGGGGAAAGAGGACTGAGTATACCATAAAACACTCTCTAACCAGCCGGCCTGGTGGTGCTGGAGGTTGAGACGCTGGTCGCTACACCTCACTCCACACCTGCAACCTGGGTTCGGGAACGAGCCCAGGCCGCCAGACTCGGCAGGGGCGAGAGAGGATCGAGCATCCGGAGGATTGCTCTCCTCTCCTCTCTTGTGGGAGGGAAGTTAGTCATCCTGCTCACTGACTGCCCTCTGGTGGTGGGCGGAGGGCAGTACAGGGTCGAGAGGACACATGCCAGTGTCCTTACATTGGTGAGAAGGGGAAATGGGAGAAAAAGGAGTCGGCAAGCTCCACGATGGCCACACCAGTGCCCCAAGCCCCCCGATGTCTGGATTTCACTCCAGGGGTGGAGGTAAAGCCAGCGCCCCTTCATCCCAGCCCTGCCATGGGGGGAACCCATGAGGGAATTAGGGGGATGTCGGGTCAGGGAACAACGCAGCTGGAGACCGAGTCCCTCTGAGGGAGGGACCAGAGCCGTCTGCTGGGCTCGGGGCTGTAAACATCTATATGGAAAAAAAAAAACACTCTCTACACCCAGCAAGGGAAGGTTGTGCTGTCTGCCACCTGGGTGGTGCATCTGGAAGGCAATGTGAGAAAGGGCAGCCTGTTTCTAGTGTGCACCTAAGAACCCTAGCCTGTGGCCACCACCCCTGAAAGCCCCATAGCAGCATGCTGCGGTGCAGGCGACCCAAATTCAAGAGTGAGCTTGGGATCACCACGTCGGGAGATGAGCCAGGCCAAAGTAGCTACTGCGTGGCATCACCCCACAGCAGGGGACGGGTGGCGGTGAGTTCTGCTGCCACAGCGAGCACTGCAGCTGGGTAAGGGAGCTTGCTCTAGCTGCAGGGTCAACTGTGAGCATGCAAGGCCACTAGGAGCTGTGCTCATGTCAGAGGAGGAGGGAGGGGATTCCTAGAGGGACAAAAAGCACTACAATCGTCTGAATGATAGTCTGAGCCTAGACGGCTCCTGAGTTCTAGTACCTGCCTTCTGATCTACACACATGAGTTTATGTGCACTGCCTCAGGAGGACAGCCCTCTCACTGGAGCCCTTGCCATCAAGGGCAAGCCATGGGGGTAGTGTGTGGGCCTGTGGGCTACCATGGTCCAGGATGCCAAGGAGGCTCTGGACCTGATGGGGTGCATTTCTGGGATAAGGGTATATCCCTGGAAGAATGGCTGTGATGGGGAAATGAACTGCTATGGGAAAAAAAAAAAAAAGATCTCTAACTGGTGGCATCCCCAGAGAAGAAACGTAAACACAGGTTACTCACCTGTAACAGTAGTTCTAGCAGTGGCATATGTTGTTAATCCACACAATTTTAGCAGAGTCCTTCCCCTTTAAGAAGTGCCAGAAAGTCTTCAAGCTGGCTCTTCCCACCCACCCGGGTGGTATATCCCTTGGCTCCGCCCCATGATGTCAGATCTTGCCAGCTGGAAGCAGAGGTTGTGCACCTAAGCCAGGGGAGGTCGGGTGGGTCTGTGTGGATGAACAACATATACCACTCCTAGAACTACTGTTACAGGTGAGTAACCTGTGTTTCTAGGGACGTGGCTATATTGCTCTATCCACATGATCTGGCACACTCCTAGCAGTTCTCCGGAGGAAGGGAGAAGGGAGGCAAGGCGCACACCCCCTATTTAGAGAACAAAGATTGGAGAACTGAGGCCCCAAAACCAGCACCTCGATGTAACTCTAATTCAATGTGGTAATGGGAAATGAAGGTGTTTGCTGACTTCCAGGTAGCAGCCCTGCAGATATCCTGGATAGGGACGTCCCTAGAAGCAGCCACCGACACAGCGGTATGACAGGTGGAATGAGCCCTTAGCCTTCTGAGAGGCTCCCTACCAGCCAACCTATAACAGAGATCAATGCAGGAAGTGATCCATCTGCTAATCGTTTGCTTGGCTGCAGGTTTGCCAAGTGTGGCTTCAGTGTAGGTGACAAACAGCTAGCAAACCTCTCCCCGGACTCCAACCGTGCGCTCTTTGTAATAAGCGAGTGCTCGCCTCAGGTTGAGAGTATGGAGCCTGTGCTCGGCCTCCGAAGTGTGATTTGGGAAGAACACCGGAAGAGTATTCACCTGATTAAGGTGAAACTCTGACACAGCCTTCAAGAGGAACTTCGGGTTGGGGCACAGGATAACCTTGACCCTGTGGAAGATCAAAAAAGGAGACTCCACTGAAAGCATCTGGGGCTCCCCAATCCTTCTGGCTGACATGATAACCAACAAGAAGGTGGCCTTCCATGACAGGTGACCTTCTCCTGCACCACCGACTGCTGAACAGCCCATGCCAATAAGCAGAGATGGCTGCCAGGTGCACCTTAAGGGTCGTCAACCAAAGGCCCCCTTTGGAGAGGGACCACAGGTAGTCCAAAATACTGGCCACCAGACAGGTCAAGGGTTTCAGCCCCTTGCCCTGACACCAAATGGAGAATCTCTTCCATTTGAAGGCATAGCATTTTCTGATCAGTTCCCTTCTAGATGCCTTCACCACAGTGAGGACATCTTCGGTGAAACCCAAAGCCTGGAACTCTAGTCACTCAGGAACCAGGCTGTTAAGTGCAGGAACTGAAAGGTCCGGGTGGAGTACCTTCCACTGATTGATGAGAGCATGTCCAGGCGGAGTGGTAGATGCCTCGGAAGCCTATTGCCCCACAGGAGGACCCAGGGTGTGTGTGACAGGAATGAGGGTGCCCCCCATCCCGTCACTGGGCAGGCTTGGAAGAGGAGGGCCCAGCTGAGGCGCCACCGGGCTTACAGGTCACTGAGGCCACTGACTTGGGCCAGGGTCGCCAGGACTGAGCCTGCTGGCCAGCCTGAAGCTGGGCTGGTTTTGCCACAGGAGTGGAGGACCAAGAAGGATTTCGCTTCTGTTGCCTGGAGCCCCTGGGATCCTTCTGAGCGGATGTTACAGAATCCAAGGTGGCATTGGACTTCTCAATGCGCTGGAGTTGACCCTCCACACCAGACCCAAACAGGTCGGTGCTCAAGAAAGGAATTTCTCCCAGCTTGTGCTGAGTGTCTGTCGTGAAGGTCGAGATCCGCAGCAAGGCCCTATGGTGCATGGCTACTGCAGCCGCCACCGAGCGGGCACAGGAATCGCCCAGATCCTGAACTGTTTGAAGGTGCTGCTTGGCCACAGCCCGGCCCTGATCTCAGACCTGTTTGACCGTGGTCTGGAGGTCCACAGGTAGGTAAGGAATCACCTCATTCAAAGAGCCCAAGAGGGCACTGGAGAAGTGTGCCATCAAGACAGCTGAGCTCGCCTGTCGGAGGGCGAGCAAGGAGGCAGCATAGACCTTTTTGGCCACACAGTCCAATTTGTTGGACTCCTTGTCTGGTGGCTTGTCGACATCATCAACACTGCCTGAGCACCAAAACACAGAGTCAGCCACCAACCCCTTGGCTGAGGAGTGCTCTGTGAACCGATGGGCACCACATGCTTGCAGGCCATCCGGGCAGAGGGCACAGGGCTGGATGCAGGATGCTACCAAAGCTCCAGGACTGGGCCAACAATGGCCATGGCCACTGGAAAAGCCTCCATCGGAGAATCTCCTTTGTCCAGAATCTCTGTAAGGGGATAGTGAGCCCGCTTCTGAACAGGCACCATTTTCATTCCCGTGGACTCGGAGATGAGGCGGAGGATGCCCTTGACAAAAGAGGGCCCTTCCTCTGTTGACAGGTCCCCCATGGCCTCTTCATCGACCGGACAGGAGTGCAGTGAGGAATCTTTGGACTCTGAGGAGTCTGCATAAAGTGGCCGACCCCCCGGGTTACCTTTCACCCTCCGTGGACCGTCAGGTGTGACAGTGACCAACAGCCGATAGGGAAGCCCCTTGGCTGGCCTGACAGAGACCCAAGGATGCTACAGCATACAACTTTTTAGCAACATGGTCAGTCTTGTGGGAATCCTTGTTCCAGAGGCTTGTCCACATCCCCCTGGTTTCCTAACTTACGGAAGGCCGAATTGGTCACCAGCCACTCCATGGAGGGGTGGTCCGAGAACCCCAAAAGTGACCCTGTGGGGACTGCATACTTACAGGTGGAGGGTGCAGGGCAGGATGCTGGGGGCTACCAAACTCTACGGCTGATCCCAAAATGACCTCAGCCAAGAGAAAGGCAACCCCTGGGGATTTGTCCCAGTCCAGAATATCAGCAAAGGGATACTTGGCTCTTTTCTGAACTGGCTTCGCAGTGGGACTGACATGGACTCCAATATACATTGGAGAAGCACTCCAAAAGGCACAGAGCCATGCTGGGTGGAGCACTCCTAAACCAACCCTTGCTTGAGGAGAAGAGTCCTAGAGGAGGCCATGGACTCATGGTCTGAGTCAGTCATCGAGGACTCCTCAAAAATGGTCCCCAACCGGGCCATCTTGGTTGGAGTGCCCGCCTTTGGCTGTGTTGGTGATGGCTACACCCAGAGGGATGAGAGGCATGTGCGAGAAGCAGTTGCATAGCATGGACCAGGTGACTGGAGGATCATCTTGCCATCCATGACATCTATGACCCCTTCCAGTCGGGTTTCAGGAAAAGGCACAGTACTGAGACTGCCCTTGTTCAGATGCTCAGTGCCCTCCTTGCTGCGAGAGATCGGAGGAGCCACACTATCTTGGTCCTCCTTGATCTCTCTGTGCCATTTGACACCGTGGACCATGGGATATTGCTACAGTGCATGCGGCTGATTTGTGGACTGTCTGATACAGTCCTCAGGTGGTTCCAATCTATCCGCACTGGCAGGTCTCAGACAGTAGTGTCAGGGATGTGTTCCTCTGATACTTTCTCCCTGCCGTGTGGGGTTCCACAGGGCTCGGTGCTTTCTCCCATGTTGTTTGTGGTGTACATGCTGCCACTGGGGGACATTGTAAGGTGGTACGGCCTGAGTTTTCACTGCTATGCAGATGATACTCAGCTGTACATGTCCTTTGCACCCAGCCAGGATGTTGTGCCCTCAGTATTTAACATCTGCCTATCCAAGACTGGATGTGTGCCAACTGGCTGAAGCTGAATTCCGACAAGACTGAGGTTTTGGTTGTGGACCCGGGTCGCCGAGTAGAGGGGTCTTTGGCAGGGTGAGCATCTGGTCTGGTACTGGATGGCTGCCAGCTGAAGACCTCTGAACGGGTGCGTAGTTTGGGCATTATCCTTGATGAGGGACTGACCTTGAGGTCTCAGGTGTCACCTGTGGTCAAGACCTTGTTTTACCATCAGAGGAATATAGCTTGGATTAGGCACCCGGTTCCGCCTGGCGACCTTCCAACTTTGGTCCATGCCTTTTTGACCTCCCGTTTAGATTACTGCAATGCCCTCTATCTAGGGCTACCCGGGGTTGATATCCGCCATGTGCAGCTAGTGTAGAATGCTGCAACCAGGCTATTGACTGGGCTCTCTCGATCTAACCATATTAGCCCTGTGCTGCATGCACTGCACTGGCTGCCAGTACAATGGCGGACCACCTTTAAGGTCGCCTTGCTGACCTACAGAGCCCTACACGGACAGGGCCTGAGTTACCTGCAAGAGCTTCTTTGTCCCTACCGCCACCTCCATTCCACCGATGAGGGATTGCTAGAGGTTCCCAGGGTGCAGCTGAAAACATATGGTGCGCGCTCATTTGCTTTTGTAGCGCCTACCCTGTGGAACTCTCCCCCTTGTTGGGTTTGAGAGCCAGACTGTGGAGAGCTTCAAGATAGCACTGAAAACCCATCTATTTAGTCTTGCTTTTGTGAATTATTGAGAACGAGTTGTTTATTTGAGGTTCTTGGATTTTAATTCATGTTTTAAAGTTTTATGATCGTGTATTTGTACAGCGCTTTGATACTTGAATTGCGCTTGATAAATGAAATTATTATTATTATTGATAATGGCCAATTTTGGTCACTCCTTGGTAGAAGCCTTTGATGCAATCCTCCCTCCCTCACCTCCCAGCTGAACAGCAGTCAGCAGTGAGTCATCAGAGACTAGGCTCAACTGCTGGCTTAACCCCAGCTCCACACAGCTCGGACATGGGAGATTCATGTGCCTGTGCCACGGCAGCGACCATCTCCATGCATCACAGGGCCTGGGTGCACCTGTCCACTTCACGACAGATACCCAGCATAAGCTGGTTGATGTCCCTTTCTTGGGCACTGACCTATTCAGCCCTGGGGTGAAAGGACAACCCTCCAGTATCGAGAAGTCCAATGCCACCTTTTACTCTGTGGCATCCTCCCAGAAGGAACTGAAAAAGAAGCTTAAGAAACAGGCTTTCCAGTACTGGTCCTTTCAGCCACAGACTCCTCTGCAGCAGCACCAGCAGGGGCAGTACCAGGCCTGGCACCCCGAGCCCAATTCTGCAGGCCAGGGCCATAAGAAAGGTGGGAGCAGAGGTGGTGGTGACATTCTGGCTGCAGTGGTCAGTGCCCCTGCAAAAGCTGCCCAGTGATGGTTTGGAGGGTGTCATCCCATCACGCATCTTGTCCCAGTCTGCACTCCCCACAGGAGGTCAACTACGTCACTTCTTGCAATGTTGGTCCACTATCACAATGGACAAATGGGTGTTAGATGTAGTGGGCAGAGGGTTGCTTCTGGACCTAGAGGCTCTCCTGCCATACTGCCTCCACATGCCTCAGGAGTCCACAGTGTCATGGGACATTCTGTCCGCCCTCCGGGAGGACAATGTCCAGCTCACTGTGAAAGGAAAGTACAGTTACGTAAGAACTTACCATAACAGTAGATCTTCGAGAACAGCTCTTGCAGCAGGTTACACCATTAGGACCGAAGCTGGCAGGCAGCAGGACCCCATGGAAAACTTCTATCTAGCTATATACTGTGGGGGACTGCCCCCGACGTCAGCCCTGCCCCCGGTGTCACAACCATCATAAAAGGGGCGGTCCCCCAGCATCCCTCAGTTCTCCCGCTGGAGACTCCCAGCATAGCGATGTGATTCTGATGTGGAGACAGAGGATCTACTTCCAGAGGAAGACCAATAACTAAAAATATCTGATTTTGCTAAAATAGCTGACCTCCTGAGGGGAATGTGGGTGGGAAAGTACCTGCTGCAAGAGCTGTTCTCGAAGATCTACTGTTACGGTAAGTTCTTACGTAACTGTACTATCTTACTTCGAGAAACTGCTCTTGCAGCAGGTTACACCATTAGGACTGAGTCCCAAGCAGTGATAGGTATTATCCCTAAATTTGGGAGGAGGATAGGAAAAGGGTGAAGGCAACTCCTCGTGACAGAAGCCCCTGCAGAACTGCAATGCCAAAGCCCACTGTGCACCTACAGGCAATGTCCACACTGTAATGTCTGATGAATGTGTGCACTGTACTCCAAGTAGCAGCAGCACAAATGGTAGGTACTGAAATATTTTTCGGGGAAGCGAAAGAGGTAGCCACTCCTCTAGCAGAATGGACCTTTACCGGTCCCAGTAAGGGCTTGTTTCGCTTCTGGTAGTAGAACATAATGCAGTTCACCAACCGTTTTGAGAGTATCTGTTTTGACACTGGTGCCCCTAACATCCTGTGGGCAAAGGACAAAAACAATTGGTCAGACTGTCGGTGCTGTCTGGTCCTGGCCAGGTTGAACCTGAGAATCCTGTGCACATCCAAAGTGTGCAGGAGAGCTTCTTCTCTGTTGGTATACCTTGGGTAATAGACCGGAAGGTCTATATCCTCATTAAGGGTAATTCGGACACTACCTTGGGAAGAAACTTAGGATTGACTCTTTAGGACACCCTGTCCTTTTGGAAAATCAAATAAGGCTCTTTGCATACAAGTGCTTGGAGCTCTGAAATTCTCCTTGCCAAAGTAACTGCAGCTAAAAATAATGCCTTCCATGAGAGAAGGCGTAGCTCACAATCTGCGGCTGATTCAAAGGGAGGCAGTGTAAGCTGTTCTACAACAAAAAGAAGGTCCCAAGGGGGGATCGGATCTCTAATGGGTGGCTTCAAGTTAAGAATGCCATGCAAAAAAAGTATGGGACAAATCGAATTGGGCCAAGGATTTGTCCCCAAATGGTGCGTGGTACACAGATATGGTACAAAGACGCACCTATATTGAAGAGTAACTCGATCCTGCCTGCGACAAGGAAAGGAAGTACTCTAAAGTTGATTTTATCAGGCAAGTCAGGGAGTCTAAGTCACAGGCCGATGACCAAAGGCAGAACCTGCGCCATTTCATGGCATATGTGGCGCAAGTAGACTGCTTCCTCGCTGCCACTAAGACATCCACCACACTATCCAATACTCCGTGGTGAGACATTACTAGGGCTTTAGGATCCAGGCATACAGGTGTAAGGATCTGAGGTTCGGGTGAATCAGAGACCCTTTGTCTTGTGACAGTAAGTGCAAGATGAATGGAAGAGGAAGTGGTGATTTGCTTGTTAGCCCTTGAAGAGGGAACCATATCTGCCTGGACCAATGTGGGTCCATCAGAATCATGACTGCTCCTTCGTCCTGCAGTTTGAGCAGGACCCTCTGGATCAAGGGGAAGTGAGGGAAGGCATAGAGGAACCTGCCTGTCCAAGAGGGGGACAACGCATCTCGCCAGAAAATTCCAGGCCCTGGATCTAGCTAGTAGAAACTGGGCAGTTTTGTGTTGTATGGGGAGGCAAACGGATCCAAATCTGGCATTCCATACCTTGCGAAAAGCATTTCTGCTATCAGCTGCAGGAGCTCCCATTCATGTGCGCTGGGTCGAGATCTGCTTAACAGATCCGCCAGCATGTTTTGTAACCCAGGAACATGCACTGCAGACAGTGTGATGTTGTGCTCTATCGCCCAGTATCACACTCTTACAGCCTCTCGACAGAGTTGGTAGGAGGGAGTGCCTCCCTGCTTGTTGATGTAGAACACTACTGACATGTTGTTGGTTTGGATCAGTAAGTGTCCAGGGGTTATGTCTATTTGTAAGGCTTGAAAGGCGTAAAGAACTGTCCTCATCTCGAGGACATTTATGTGAAGGGTTCCTTCGGCCCCTGACCAGAGTCCCTGAGTCTTCTTGTCGCCCAAGTGGGAGCCCCAACATGATCCCGACGTGTCTGTGGCCAGGATCAGGGAATGTGTAGGAGACAGGAAAGGAACTACTACTGAGAGGTGTTCCGGAACCAGCCACTATTGTAAGACTCGGAGAATAGAGTTGGCGACCAAGACTAGCTGGTCCAGGGCATCTTGGCATTAGTCCCACTGAACCCTGAGTGTCCACTTAATGGTTCTCATGTGGAGATGTGAAAGGGGAACCGTGGCTATGGCATCTGCTTGCTAGCCGTGCTCCACAGGGGTCTGCAACAAAAAGAAAAAATCCCCCCTTCCACTGGAGATAAGTGAAGGCACCTCCCTGACCCACACTCCCATAGCTGGACACTCCCTCTACATTTCCTCCCCCCGACCCGGAGCTCAGCACTTAGACAGAGCGCCCTGGGTGGATAGGGCGGCCCTTCCCTGGAGGATTCAGAGCCGGGGGATATGCCAGACTGGGGGTGTCGGAGCAGATGAGCTATCACAGCGGGATGTAGAGGTCGCCGGAGGATGCTGGTGAGAGTTCTCCAGATGAAGAGGTGCCAAAAAATAAAAATAGTTAAAAAAAAAAAAAGATGGGATGTAGGTCTCCTGTCTTTTCTGGTACCAGAAAGCAATAGGAATAATACCCTTTCCCTCTCTGGATCCATGGGACCTTTTCTATTGCTTCTTTCTTGAGGAGAGAAGCTATCTCTTCTCGGATTAGTGTGGCATGTTGTCTCGGAATACGGGGAATGCAGTGGTGGTCTAGATGATGGTTGCCCTGTGAATTCGACAGTGTGCCCTCTTTGAATAAGTTGAAGCACCCATTGATCTTAAGTGATTTGTTGCCATCCCGGTAGGTGATTTACGAAGTGACCCCTGACCTTCTCTTCCCTTTGAACCAGAGGGGGAGAAGGGGTCTGCAGTGAGTCAGACTGTGAATGGGGAGGGGAAGGTTGCCTGAGGAGTTTCTGAATTCCTGGCCCCTTGCCCTCCTGTAGGACGAGGCTGGCCTTTTCGATGAAAGCCGCCTTTCTGCTGTTGTCCGAATCGGGGCTGTTGACCCTGTTTACCCTTGAATCGGTTTTGTTGCCTCCGAAATGGTTTTTGTTTGGGTCTGTACATGGCCTCTGCAGATTTGACCACCTTTCTGGCATCCTGCAGTTTTGTGATAATTTTCTCGGACTCTTCTCCAAAGAGAACCAAGCCCTTGAATGGAACGTCCCAGATACCCTTCTGGACGTCAGGAGTGTCGTCTGAGGCACACTCCTGATGCTGCACTTCTTGCTGCTGAATCTGCTGGATCATATGCCGCTCTGAATACCTGTGTTCCCACGTCAGAGCCTGTTTGAAGGAGTTTTATTAGCTCCTCTTTCTTGTCTCCTTCCGGCATCTTTTACCAAGTCTTGACCTTGTTCCCACAGAGCATTTTGAAATTGCACCATGTGGGTCAGGAAATTAAGTGAACAGATGGAACATGTCATTGATGAGTATATCCTTCTCCCCAAGAAGTTGAGTTGCTTCGACTCTCAGTCTAGAGCTGGGTACTTAGATGCTGTGGTCTTTAAGACCTGTCATGAGTGGCCGTTATGACTATAGAGTCTGCCACTGGTTGCTCCGCTAGGAAGGGATCCTCTAGAGGTGCCCTATACAGGTGGTGTGCTTTCTTAAGTACAGCGGAAGAGAAGGGATGCTTCCAAGCGGCTTTCATCACGTCTTGGAAGGTGTCCACTAATGGTGGGACCACCACTGGTTTGGGGTCCTTTTGTTTTAGGTACTTAACCAGGCGGCGTCTCTCAGGAACTAAGTCTTCTGTGTCCCAACCCTTGGATATGTCGTATGACATCCATAAATCTTGGGTCATCTGAGGGTGACCTTGGCAGGTCCCATGGGTCTGGTGAAGGGACACTAAGGGGAGAGGCCGACCTGGATGATTCTGAGGAGGAGGAGTAAGACTCGTCCAATGACAAGGAGTCTGATCTCCTATGGTGTTTTTTAGGGCTGTGCACACTGGGAGAATGTGAAGGGGTCTGGGAGGGAGACCTTGGATGCTTCTTGTCTTTATGAGACTGCTTTTCCTTAGACTGGCCCCTAGGTTTTGGGGTTTCCTCTCTAGGGGTCTGTCTGGGCCTTTTTCCTTTGCAGGAGGTGTGTCCTCACTGGAGGTTTTGCAGGGACTGCATCCTTCCTGATGGTTTCCCACCAGTAGGAAAACAATTCCTTCACCTCATTAATATTATGGCCTGATGACTGACCCGGCGCCTGTTCCTCTCGAGGTGGTGCCTGACTGTCGCCTGTGTCTGGCTTCTTACACCCTGATGCACCCATAGATAGGTCTTTTGGTGGCGTTGGGTCATGTGGGAGGTTTGCATCCTCCATGCCTCCTGATGCCTGGTTGTCACTGTGTTTGACCCCGGCATCGGTACCATTGTTGTCCAAACGTACTGGCAAACCGGCATCCGGTACAGATGAGGTGACGTCCTTTTTATGGGAAAGGACCTCTGTCGGTCGTTGCTCCTTGAGACGCTTTGCGGGTGTCTGCTCTGACGTCCGCTTCTGTTCTGAGATCCGCTTAAGGGATGTCAGGTCTGAGGACCGTTTTACAGAAGTCCCAGGGTTTCCCCTAGGGGGTTGGGAGGCCGACCTCCAGAGGTCGGTGTCCCGGTGCCAGTCCTGCAAGTCGAAGCCTGAGGTGGTGGCCGACTTGAAGTGTGCCTTGGTCGGGCGATCTGTGGATGCAGATCGGCCTGAAGAGCCTGAGGGCCGGCTATGTGAAGATTCCCTGGGCCGGACCTTTAGAGGCTGGAGGGCGGATGCAATGCCTGCACCACCAGGCATCTGTACTTTGGCCATCGGATGCTGGGTCTTTGGCCAGGACGGAGATCTGTTAGAGCGGGCAGAGTCCGAGCTCTCCCTGGTGTCGGTTGTCCACGTGGACGGGGAGTGCTCTTTCTCCTTCTCCCTCCGTTTTTCCTTGTGTTTCCGTGATTTATGGGATGACTCTTCCCATGAGGAGGAACTTCTCTGCATGGCTGCTAATCTTTTTTCCAAAAGGAAGGTCTCCAAAACCGTCTGCCTGTGGATCCTCATGAGGCTGTTAAAGTTCTGGCAAACAGAACAGGCCTTGGTGTCGTGTTTTGGACCTAGGCACCTGACACAGGCCATGTGTTGATCCTTAAAGGGAATCTGTTTGCCACACATGCACTTGGAGGAGTGCCTTTTGACAGAAGACGTCGGGGAAGACGAAAGAAAGAAAGAAAGAAAGAAAGAAAGAAAGAAAGAAAGAAAGAAAGAAAGAAAGAAAGAAAGAAAAAGAAAGACAGACAGACAAACTTTTTCGAGAAAAAATGAAATAAAAGTATAACTACTTAAGTGATGCCGTCATTCGAGAGCTGAACGTGTCAAGTGGGCGATACATGCGAGTCGATGGCGGGAAAAGAACTGGAAGAGGCTGGGGGACCGCCCCTTTTATGATGTATGTGACACCAGGGGCAGGGCCAATGTCCCCAATCGTATATAGCTAGCTAGAAGTTTTCCGTGGGGTCCTGCTGCCTGCTGGCTTCAGTCCTAATGGTATAACCTGCTGCAAGAGCTGTTTCTCGAAGTGAGATCAATAGCCCATGTCCTGGATGCCCTGGCCAGTCAGGGTTACATGACCAGGTACTTCCTGGTCCCAAAACGAACTGAGGGGCTGACGCCACATTTTGGATCTACACAATCTGAATCAGTTCATGCGAAAGCCCAAGTTCCGGATGGTCACTGTGAACCAGATCATTCCACCTCTGGGGATGAACATGTGGTTTTGCTCCCTGGACTGCCAGGATATGTTCTTCCACATCCCAGTCCGTTGCACCACCGGTTCCTCCAGTTCTGAGCAGAAGGGGTCCTGTACCAGTTCCAGGTAATGCTCTTCAGTCTCTCCTCAGTGCCCAGGGTGCTCACCCAGTGCATAACAGTGGTGGCAGCCTACCTACAGCACCTAGGCATCAGGGTGTATCCCTACGTGGATGACTGGCTGCTTGCCAGTCCTTCCGAAGAGGATGTAATGAGTTCCAGAGATCTAGCTTGCCAAACCTGCCGGGACTTGGCCCTGCTGGTCAACCCTGACATGTCCCAACTGGTACTCAACACAGCGATCAAGTTCACCAGGGCAGAATCAGACTCCCTGCAGGCTGGGCACTGGATCTTACCTCCTCTGTCTAATTATTTCAGTTTGGGCTCTCGCGCTCTGCTCCAGATTTCCTATAGCTGCTGGGGTACATGACGCCCTGCACCACTGTGGTCCACTGGGCCTACTAGAGGATGCACCACCTACAGTGGGAGTTGGGCCATCAGTAGTCCCAGCGCCTAGGCCACTTGGACCAGCTTGTCACAGTGACCCAGCCAATGAACACCTGGAGGAAGGAATCTTGTTTGTCTGCCCATAGCTGACTGTCACGCTCATGATGGATGAATCTCTGGTGGGGTGGTGAGTGCACCTGGGAGACCACAAAACCCATGGGTTCTGGTCCCCTCCAGAGTCCTGTCACCATATAAACCTGTTAGAGCTCCGTGCAGTGTGACTTGCTCTGACAGAATTCACTCCTCTGGTCCAGGATCATTTCATGCAGGTCCAGATAGACAACATCACGACCATGTTCCACCTGAACAGATAGGGCGTAACACACTTCCTTCCTTTTTTCCTCTGTGTCAGGAGGCCTGCTGCACCTGGCCCCTCATATGCAGCCTGGTGCACATCCCTTGGTGATTCATGTCACAGGAGTTCACAATTAACTTGCAGATGCCCTCAGCCAGGTAGGAGAGACATCACACACGTGATCTCTGAAGCAGGTGATGGTGGACCACCTGTTCTCCTTGTGGAACATTCTTCTGGTGCATCTGTTTGCCTCCTGGGAGAATGCCAGACTGAGGCTGTTTTGTGCCGGCCCTCCTCCCCCACCCACAGTCTGGGACACTGTTGAGGGATGCCTTTCCGAGGCCTAGAACCCCAGGCCTTAAGTTCTCCTTCCCTCTCTACATGTGGGAGGTTTGCATCCTCCATGCCTCCTGACGCCTGGTCGTCACTGATTTCGACCCCGGCGTCGGTACCTTCATCGTCCGAACGTCCTGCCAAACCGGCGTCTGGTACAGACGAGGTGACGTCCTTTTTGTGGGAAAGGACCTCTGTCAGTCATTGGTCCTTGAGACACTTTGCCGGCGTCTGCTCCTTCGTCAGCTTCTGTTCTGAGGTCCGCTTAAGGGACGTCAGGTCTGAGGACCATTTAACATAAGTCCCAAGGCTTCCCTAGGGGGTTGGGAGGCTGACCTCCAGAGGTCTGTGTCCCGGCACAGGTCCAGAGAGTCAGGGCCTGAGCTGGCGGATGTCAGGTGACAGTGCTGGTGTGAGGTGGCTTTAAACAGAAATTACAAAAAAAAAATGAAATGAAATTCACACTTATACTGGATTATTTCGCTGTTGCTTGTTGCAAATCAAATTGTGGCCTCTGTCTGCCCTCTTTATGAATATTTATTTTAGATTTTTCTCATTACTGTGCTCACAACCTATGTGTCTGGACTATGTAAATTATTGCCTCTCTATGTATGATGTATCTGCAATGATGCCGTTTTTTTATATTTCTCACTCCTGCACCTGTTCCCAGTGTATCCCCTTCCCCAGGTCGCAGCTGGAAACGAGCATGCGTATCTAATCTCTGCTTACCTGCCTGACTTAAATAAATACATGTTTAAACCAAGTATTTTGAAAAAAAAAAACAGTAGAAAATATTCCCAAGCATGAACACACAAAGAATAAATTCCTCTTCCTTGTCTTTCTCATCTGTGTAAAAAAAGAAATGTAAGCATTTCATAATGTCTCATGTATTTGTATTTATTTTGTTTTGCAAGGAAAAAGCTCCATTGAGTAGCGCTCATTTACAAGGAGGTTCTGGTTAGAACAGGTAAATAGTACAGTGAAATCAAAACATAGTGAAATACATGGGTTCAAAGAGTGACAATTATGGTTTACATGTTACAAAGATTATATAAAAGTTAATACTGTACTAACGTAGACAATAATATACGGCAACATTATGGTTGAAGAGCGCTGTAACTGTGCTGAATTCCTTCCACAGAGTACCTAAACCTGTGCATTTTCTTCACTGTGCCTTGTTTTTGTAACCATACCCCTGACGCCATCAGCAGGGCACCCTCTATGAGACATTTTATCTCAGTAGGCCACTCCTGTATAAATAATTTCAGTTAATAAGTAAAGCACGTTTACATGTCACCGTTGTGCATGCACGCACACATATAGCAAGCAGCCTGGTGCAGGCGCACACGGGATGCATCAACAGGACACAGCAACAGCACACAGAAAGAGATAATGCTTTTTTAAATTTACATGAATTCCATCAGAGAGAGAGAGAGACAGGAAAAAAAAAAAAACAGCACTGAACGCGGAGAGCAGGCAGCTACGCCATGTCTATTGGAGCTGCCTACAAGCACAGAGAACAATGATAGAGGCGATCCCTTGAGGGAAAAGCGCAACTGTCTTGATAACATAGAGATAGCACCAAAAAAAGACAGAAACCTACAGAGCAGGGTGCACAAGGAGCAGCTGATCCTTGCCTGGCTGGTATTAAACGCGATTAGCTGAGGTCATGTTGAAGGCATCCTCAGCTCGTCTTCTCACCTTATGTAATAAAACACTTCTTTTATGGCCAACAGTAATCTGAAGATAAATATGGGTAAGATAAATAGGCCGACACCCAGCGAGTCACCTGCAGTCTGAGTGCGTCACTGACAATTTTATATATTTTAATTTCCCGTTCAAATGCGACAGCTTAACCCATTACTATGACTCACAGTCTTTAAAATGTTCCTAACCAGGGAGCAGCCTCTCCCCCCAAAACTGCTAAACTAATCCTTGTAACAGTGTTGATGGTGAGGGGAAAGTCCTTTAGTCCTGTGGGCTCGGAGCACAAGGCTTGAAGTGAGAATTCTAGAACATCCCCCCCAAGAAACGAAAAGCAGCTCCTTGCAGAAATGTGGGGGGACTTACACACGTCTGGCATGCACCTGCATCCCCATCTATTTAACCTAGTGGCTCCCATGTCTGGAGAAACACTGAAACCCATAGTTTCTATCAAGCAGAAAAACCTAAAGGACACATTCCCTGGATAGGTGCCCCACCACTGGATGTTACCCATGTGGCCGCTACAATAGTTGTCGATACTGCATGAAGGGTGTCTCCTTTATACACCTGCCTGGTAAACCTTTGTAGAGATCCGGCAGTTTATTAATTGTTCTGCAACTTTTGTAGTTTACGTGAGACGATGTTTGTGCAGGATGCTCTATGTGGTAAGACCATTCATCAGTTAAAGGAACGTAATTACTGGTGACCCTATTTATCAACCCAATTACGGGTACTGTCAAATGCGTAATAACCTGAAAATGAGTTATTACGGCATTTCGAAAAATTTCCTTTCACTAGTGTGATTTTTAGATGCCACTTATCTCTGCCACGCCACTTAATTGGCCAGAAGTCTGTGTTTGGGCAGGCTAAAACAAAATTAAAAACATGGCGGCTCCGCTCACTGCCCATAGACGAACTGCTATTTTCTTTTCACGCTCCCAAACTTTCTTTTACTTTTTTATTTATCTGGCTGATCCTACCTACAATACCTAGTAAGACCCAGAATGGGCTATATCTAAAATCGGGGAAGGGCAACAGCGCTGGAGTGAGTAAAAAAAAAGGAAAAGTCATTTTGAGAGAGCTCGAGAGATACTGTGTGAGTGTGTGTGTGTGCGTTTGTCAGAGAGAGCGTAGCACCACATTGGAAACTGTCTTCAGGGCTAACTATTTGCACCAGCAATTATAAAAAATAACGGATAGTCAAACATCCATGTTATGACTTTTTTTTCACACCCTTGGGTGTGTGATGACTACACAAACCTCTCGAGCTTCGATCTCAAGGTTTATGGGTCATCACACACCTCAGGTGTGAAAAAAAAAAAATCATAACATACACTTACCTATCCGTTATTCTCTATATATTCAAGAACATCACCGCTCCATTCTCAAAGCTACCCCCGACATCTCACTGGGTACACATTTACAAGCATTCCATCAAAGTAACCCACATCACTGGCCCACTGGCACAGTGGCAGAGCTACCACTTGCGACATCGGTGACCCAAGTTTGAAAGTGGGCGCAGGACTGTCAGAGGATCGGCTGGGGAAGAGGGGGGGAGAAGGCTAAGCATCTGTAGACTGCTTGCCATCTTTTTTTTTATATATAGCTTTTTGTCCCCAAATTGCCACCTACTCCTGCCACCGGGCTCACTTCGCTCCCAACCCTGTCAGCCTGTCCCCCCATTGTCTTTACCGGTGGGAATCCACAAGGAGCAGGATCCAAGAGCGTAGAAAGTCATCACACATGGCAACGGAGACACAGGCATTTTTGCTGTTTTCTGTCATCCCAACCCAGAACTGTGGCATGCCCAGAAGGTGCACGCGCGTGGAGGCACGCATACGCTCCCGGAACCACAGTCTCCCATCACCCTCCAGATGTAACATCAGTCCCCTGTACCTCTGCTCTGGCACCCAGCCTCCACCGGGTGTCAGCCGAGAGCGAGGAAACTTGCTTCCCCATTCCAGGAGATGAGAGCAGCCCAACAGCCACTACAATCATCTCCCAGCCCTCCCCCACTGCCAAACCCCAGCGACTCAAGCTTGTTCCCAAACCCAGGTCGTCGGCGTGGCACAAAATGTGGTGTCCAGCACCTCAAACCTTAGTGCCACAAGGCTGACCTAACTGCTCGCCTTCTCCTGGGAGGGAGGGGATCTGATGACTGGCAACTGCTGACCCCTAGTGACGACTAGAGGTATGTGAGCCTGGGACCAGTACGGAAGGCCAGATTGGCTGAGGCGGCAGACATCTGCACATTAGGGGCAGAAGTGTGGTCAGCCATGCACTGAGGTCACTGCACGTGTGCCTCTGTCGGGAGGGAACCATGGAGGAATAACACAGTAGAAATGCCCCGTAGACAAGCCAGCATGAAGTCCAGGATCCTCATGGGGACCATAACCTACTAATGCTGGAGAAATCCCTTAGCTGACCCAGGGAGAAAAACAGAGTTGTGATTAAAAACAAAACAACCCACATTACATAGCCTTTGCTGTTACTGATCATGTTACATGCAATCCGAGGGATGGAGTTGGTGTTAAAACACTTCTCCATGGAGAATCTTGTTGGATTTTCTCTTTGAAAGCTTTGCGACCAAATAGTCTTAACGACCACGCTGCTTTAGTGCCATTTTTGTAATATATGATGTACAACATCTGGATGGGATCTATTAACCTTTTCTCTCTGTTCTTTCTTTTTCAGGTCTGAATTTGAGAAGATTTCCAGTGAATTTCAAAGTCTCTGAATTGCTGGCACTAACTGACAACATATCTATGCACCCTTACAAAGACTGCTAACTGTTCTTATGTTTTCTCTGCTCCCCATCTTCATTTTTTTCATAACAGTTCTTTTCATCCCCTCCTACTATGCGATTAACTTTCCTAATCTTGCGCTTTACCGCCTAACCCCCTCCCTCTATCATTCTTTAGCACTTGCATATATTTGTGTATATTTTTTTTGGATGAACATATGTTCAGGGGGTCAAAATCAGCACCAACCTACTAGCCAAATGCAAGTAGCTTTTGTACCTGGCAAGTAAGATTTTCCACCGGCCTGCGCCCAATGCTGGACCCTCCGCCACCGCCTTCTTCACCATGGGGGCTTAATCCAGGGGGCCTGGGAGTGCTCCTGAATGACTTTGAGGTTGTGGGGGACCACAGCAGGTGGTAGAGCTGGGGATGTGTCGTGGCCTGAGAGAGTTCCAGGTGTGCGAAGGAGATAAAGAGAATAAAAAAAAAAAATAAAATAAAATACTGATTCTGCTTGGCTTGTTCTGTTGTCATTGTTACATTTTCCAAATATGGTCTCCATTACATATAGTACTGTTCCTTATATGTGTTATGCTTTGTTCCTTGCACCTCATTATCCTTGTTTGTAGTTACTATTTTCAAATTTTTTTTATTTTCTCTTTTCGGCACAGCCTGCCGCCAGTCCATTCACCAAGGTCACAGTCCCCTCTGCTCCCACTCCCGCATGAGCCGTGACTCCTCGGATACCCCCTGGACTGCCCCCCACAGTGGGGTAGCGGCACCCCCAAGTGTCACCGCTGCCAGAATAGGTCTGGGAGTTGGCCTGGGAGCTCATTAGAGCGGAGTGGCAGGCATCATCATGGCAGCAGGCTGCGTGTTTTTTCCCCTGTAGGCAGGGGTGGGAACGTGCAGTGATGCGTGCAATGATGGCCTGCGTCCGCCCCGCCCCTGAGACTGCCAGGCGTCGATGCTTGCGGAGTTACCCAGCCTCCACTGGATGTCGCCCTTGTGCCGAACACTCCACCACCCTCCCCCCTGGAGAAGGAGAGCAGTCATGGGACGCTCGATCCTTCTCTCCAGGCCAGCCCTCCAGTGCCCCGGATCCGTTCCCAAACCAGGGTTGCTGGCGTTGCAAGTGGAAATCCAACTGCTGCACCAACGGGCTGGCTTGTAGTTACTATTTCTGACAACTGTTACACATGGTTACCTTGTGCCTCATCTTTGTCCCTGAATACCATGTACGTACACCAAGGACTTTATTGGATACCGGAACATTCTTTATTTTTTTTTTGTACACTTTATTTATTCACCTTCCAGCCTGGGCATCCTTCCAAGGTGTGCACTCGACCACCAACCTCTACTCCCATGCCTGAACCCACCATGTTGGAAGAACTCCCCCGAACACCCAGATCGATCTAACCCCCTGGATCACCCTCCAGGGGCGGGCCCGTATTCCCGCGATGGCCTATATGAAATTAGGAAGATCAAGTCTGGAGTGAATCGGGTCAGCCCTGGAGCCCTCCAACCTATGGGCCAGCTGTCGGGATGTGGGCTGTGTCCCTGGCACCCCCTTCATCTCCACAGGTGAGAAGGGGTATTTCTTGTATGCTTCTGGTCCCCTCGGGAGTGCGGCGTGCAATGACGTCCGCGCACGGTCCCCCTGCTGATGTCTGCTGCACTCCCACCCCTTCTTCTGGCTGGCATGCCTGTATTACCCTCGGTCTCCAGCGGGGGTCAATAGGATGCCGGGAATCTTTGGTAGAGTGGTAGGGTGTAGTGGGTGTGGAATGGCCATGGTCTTAAATTGGGCTTGGAGGATGGAAGGATGCATGGTGTGCAGACAGTTTACACAGCTAAGGCAGGAAGTGGGGTGGTTGAGGTGGGTAATAAGCAGGTGGGGGGAACAGTAGGGAGTAGGGGTGGAGGAACAGGGACAGTACCAGCTGGGTGGGGCAGGGGGGAGGGAGAAAATAGGGAGGACCACTGGGGGATTAGGCACATGGGTTGAGAACATCATGGTACAGAGGAATGAGGATGGGAGGAGGTCCAGTGTATGTATCAGAGCACATAGAAAAGATAGCTGCAACACAAGTGAGGAGGCAAGGGACCTAGGGACAGGAAGTATAGAGGAAACGAGGGGTCAGGAGGTGTGGAAGGTGGTAAGTTCAGGAAAAATTAGGCAGACACCTGCAACTTGGGGATGGAAATCAACAAGGGGCACAATAGACAAAGGAAAGAGAAGCAAGGGAGCAGAGCAGGGAAACAGATTTGCAGCCCTCAAGGTACTGGTGGAGGATGATATGGAGGAGAGTGGCTGTGAGAAGCCAACAGAGGAGGCAGCAGGGGCAGGGAAATTGGGAGAGACGAGGATAGACCATTTGGGGCCAAACCAGGGAGAGGTAATAGTGGAGGATGGTTTTAGGGTAAGAGGCAGCAATGAACCCACAGAGGTAGGAGCAAGGGCAGGGAAAGCAAAAGAACAGGAGACAGCACCTTTGGGGGTCATCCATGGAGAGGAGTTCATAGGGAAAGGAGAAAGGGAAATTAAGGAAATGGGAGGCATGCCGGGGGGGGGCAAACAAAGAGGGAATTATCCAAAAAGAGCAAGTGGTGAGGAAGAAAATTCCCTCAAGGGGGACACAGAGCACAGAGGAGTCAGGAAAAGAGAATATATCAGGAGCAAGTAGGGAAAGTGTCAGTGGGGAGGTGAAGGGGGTAGTGCATGCTCCAAAAGAAATGCAGGCAGTAGAAAGGAAGGGGCAGAGCTAGTGAAGAGGGTGGATAGGAGAAGAGGGACTGAGGGAAAGTCCAAAGGGGGGGGGAGGAGGAGAGGAAGTGGGAGAGAGCAAAAATCCAAACAGGGGCAAGGACAAGGAGGAAAATGGAAATAGGGTGGCCAAGGGGCGACATGAACTAAGGTGTAAGCTGGAATACCAAAAGAACATGCAGGAGGAAGGGAGTACAAAGGTGGCGCTCATAGGGGACTCAGTTATAAAGGGAATCTGATGGGGGAGGAAGGGAGCAAGGAACAGTGCAGTATGGATTCAGTGTATGCCAGGAATGACAACACTAGTGGTAAGGCACAATATACCACCCTGGGGCAGGCATCAGGATGGGAGGACTCGCTTGGTGTTTCACCTTGGCACCAATGATCTGGAGGGGAACAGTCTGAAAGAGGTGCAGACAAGGTTCAAGGAGCTTGCTAGGTTCTGCAGTGGCACAGTTTTCACTTCCATTTCCTTCTCAGAGGTGTTGCCTGTCCCAAGAGCAAGCACACCTAGGAGGGAAAAGGTCATGGTATTCAATCAGTGGCTGAAGGGAAGGTGTAGGCAGATGGGGTTTGGTTTAATAGGTGACTGGGGATCAACGTGGGAGAAAGGGGGACTATATGCCCCTGATAGGCTGCACCTGAGCTTAGAAGGGACAGCTGTACTAAAGGGCAAACTGGAGGACTTTATAGTAAGGAAGTTAAATTTAAACTGATTGGGGGGGCGTTAAAGGAAAGACCACTCATACAGGTAGAAGAGTTGGGAGGCCATTAGCCTCCCCCCAGGACAAAGAGGAAAAGCAGGCAACATGCAACTACAGGGAGGGGTTGGAAGGCGAGGACAGGGAAGAGGGGGCTACATGGTGCAGGGGATTAGCAGCAAATGCCAGCAGCTTGTGGAATAAACTAGGGGAATTGGAGGCCACCATGGTGGAAGAGGGTCTCGACACAGGAGCAGTAAGTGAGACTTGGTGGACTGAGCATCATGCCTGGGAGACCGTCATACTTAGTTACATGCCTGGGAGACAGTCATACCTGGTTACTGACTGTTTAGGAAAGACAGGGTGGGGAAGAGGGGAGGGGGTAGCATTATATGTCAAAGAAGAAACTAGGGCCATGGAGGGGCTGGAAGAGGAAGGGGAGACTTAGATAATGTGTGTCACTTTAGACAAAAAGAATGGGAAATCATTGAGGGTGGGGGAGATTTCCAGACCTCCTACGCAGGGGGAAGGGGGGATAAACAACTTACACAGTCAGTGACAAAAATGGCACAAAAAAGGGGAGATTCTGCTAATAGGGAACCTAAACCTCCCTGACATCGACTGTGAGATCCCAGTGTGACCGGGAGCTCCTGCCACTCTTGAGGACCGACCTTTTCTTAAATCTGTTGCAACAGTTCTTCTATTTCTAAGCCTAATCTATCCTTTACTATTTCTAGTCCATAAGGTTGGCCACCTGTGGGCACCCCCTTCTCCCTCTCTTGACTATGCTATAGTATCCACTTTGACTTTCCTTTTCCCTCTCAGGTCCTCGTACAGGGAGGTTATGGCGGTGACCTCCAAGTACATGTAAAACAGGTAGTGTTAATAGTTGTTGGATTTAGTATGGAATAAGCACTATGTAATAATATACCTTCTGTTTATGAAACCTGTAAATGTTGAAAATACCATGGCACTTGGTGTTTTGATAACAGTAAAAAGTACCAGGTGACTTTTCTAGAAATTAAGCTAGTTGTGCTATTTAAAATGCATGTAAATTGTTGTAAACTTAACAAGCCAGAAACGCCATGATGATGTGCATATATCCCACGATGCATTGCATTATAGACGTATGTATGATGTTTTATTTCTTTGAAACTTAATTTGTTGCCAATGCCCTTTGGGGTAACCCTTCTTTCAGTGATTCTGCATTGAGGTTCTTTGTTTATAGGTTTTTTTTTGGTTTTTTTTTTTGAGCCCCCACTATGTAAACAAATAGCGCTTACATAAGGGTGATTGCTACATCTCAACTAGGGAATTGGATCAGAAATCAGTGTTAGTAGGTTGCTGGCTAAGTGCAGAGAAAGGACATTCGTAGTCTGTTGCTGCACATTGATGTACTGAAGAAGAAATATGCCATTGCAGAAGGTTATTTCTTGTATTTTAAATAAACATCATACAGAGATTGTGTGTTGAACCCGAAGTTCAGTGTCTGATCCATCTGTTATCCCACAACCTCCTCCACAGACTTGGTGTTAGCAGTGGGATAACTTGCTGGAAGCATCTGGACTGGCCAAAAATTGGATGTTTTCCAGTGGATATCGTCCAGGTATCCCAAGTGGACCGATGCACCAGGAGTTGCCAGAGGAGAACCCGGAGAAGAAAGTCCATGGAGTTCGGCCCAGAACCACGGCTGACAGATGGAAAGAAACTGCTGCCTGGACTGGACTTAGGAGCTTGAAGGAATGCCAAATCTGAAGAAGATGAAGAGATGCAGGTCGGGGGCAGACTGGAGGTGCGAGAGACAACACCCCGGAGGTGGCGACCCTGATGAGGATGATCCACTGGACTAGTGGGCAATAGCTGGAGGCAGACCGACTACACAGAGAGGCGCAACACTGGTACCAGGTGCTCGAGAGGTTCCTGCTGGAGAGTTTGGACAAAGAGTCGGAGGAGGATTTTTCGTGGACTCCCGGGATGTTACCTGTTGGAAGTCGGAGATGCAAGTATGGCACTTGAATGTGAGACCCCAGGTAAGACTGTGCCTAGTGATATTGTGCTGGGGTTGAAGACTCCAAGCAAGCAAGAAGAAGCCTATGAGGCTGAAGAGACCTTTTCTTGTATTGATGCAGCTAATTAACAGTATTGACTGGGGTATACTGCATGCTAAAAATACTAATATTGTCAAACTGTTAAAGTATGTTAAAGTTAGGAGGGTAGAGGTCATTTAAAAAAAATGTCACCCCTGGAAAAAGGGAAACTCTCACATAGGTTACAAGGTATTAGATGGTAACAGATGGCTGAAAATAGCACAGTGATTAAAAGGATGCTTACTAAGACACCCCAAAGTTAAAAGGTTTAGGAACCTGCTGTTTAAACATTGCAGGGTATTCAGCATGGGGAGGTTCCTTGACATCCTGTAGGTTTCTGTAGGGACCTGCCTGGGGATAGGATGACCAAGGATTTGGGGTCATAGGTTATAAAAAGTTGAAATAGGAGAGTAGAAACTACTATTGCTCCTTCCATATTCCCGCAGACACTTTGTGTAAGACAGAGGGGTCAAGTTAGTTGCAGGCAAGGCCAGATGTGACTCTGCAATGGTCCCTTTCTGTAGGCAAAAGTGTAGCATATTTGATCGGGGGCGGGCCTGATGTCAAAGAAAGAGGTACCCAAGGACAGACAAGGTGTCTGAGGTGGTACATGTGTTTTATTCTTTTCTGAGTGAAACACCTACAGAGGAGGTGGGTGGAAAATGGATTGGAACCTGTGTTGGGGTAGCATTTTGAGTGTATACCCTCAGGTGTCTATATCTGTAAAAAGTGAAATGAATCAAGAGTCATAGTGGGTTTATGTAGAGGGGCTGAACCTAGGAATGGGCCCCTGCTTAAAACTGACATGTCTGGTGGGGTTGGAGCAGGTACTCACCCCAGAGAAAGTCTTTCTATGGTACTGGACTTTACAGCCGTCCAGATTTTTGGTTAAGAAATATAACGGACTTTCCTTAAAAGGAGATGAGAAGGTACCGTTAGTCTCTGTTGAGAAATGTGTTTATGCCTCAGGGTAAAGAATGATGATATCCACTATGTTTATGATAGAATGTTTACCGTTAATAGGGACCCTGAGACGTAGCTTCTGAAGATGGATGGGTAGATGCTCCATCACTTCCTGGGACAGGAAGGTGTTAAGCAGTCTGCAATGACTGCTTCCCTCTTGAGGTGGGGGATATGTGACCAGGAGCTCCTGCCACTCTTGAGGACCGACCTTTTCTTAAATCTGTTGCAACAGTTCTTCTATTTCTAAGCCTAATCTATCCTTTACTATTTCTAGTCCATAAGGTTGGCCACCTGTGGGCACCTCCTTCTCCCTCTTTTGACTATGCTATAGTGTCCTCTTTGATTTTCCTTTTCCCTCTCAGGTCCTCGTACAAAGAGGTTATGGTGGTGACCTCCAAGTATATGTAAAACAGGCTGTGTTAATAGTTGTTGGATTTAGTATGTTATAGCATTATGTAATAATATACCTTCTGTTTGTGAAACCTGTAAATGTTGAAAATACCATGGCACTCGGTGTTTTGATAATGGTAAAAAGTACTAGGTGACTATTATAGAAATTAAGCTAGTTGAGCTATTTAAAATGCATGTAAATTGTTGTAAACTTAACAAGCCAGAAATGGCATGATGATTTGCATATATCCCATGATGCACTGCATTACAGAAGTATGTATGTCGTTGTATTTCTTTGAAACTTGATTTTTTGTCAGTGTCCTTTGGGGTAACCCTTTTTTCAGTGATTCTGCATAGAGGTTCTTTGTTTATAGCTGGTTTTGTTTTTTTTTCTTTTTGAGCCCCCACTACGCAAGCAAATGGCGCTTGCAGAAGGGTGGTCGCTACATCTCAACTAGTGAATTGGATCAGAGATCAGTATCAGTAGGTCGCTGGCTAAGTGCAGAGAAAGGACATTCATAGTCTGTTGCTGCAAACTGACGTACTGAAGAAGAAATATGCCATTGCAGAAGGTTTTTTCTTGTATTTTGAATAAACATCACACAGAGATTGTGTGTTGAACCGAAGTTCGGAGTCTGGTCCATCTGTTGTCCCACAACCCCTCCACACCCAGCAGCGGTATCAGTTAGGAGCAGGGGGCTCTTAGAGGCCATACAAGGGGTATTCCTGCAACAACTGGTAAGGAAGCCCACTAGGGGAGAAAACCTGTTGGACTTAGTCCTCACAAATGGGGACAGTGTGGAGGAGGTGGAGGTGGGGGAAGGATTAGGCACAAGTGAGCACAGAGCTGTAAGGTTCAGGGTAAAAACAGGGAGGGAAGTAAACAGGACAAGAACTAGGGTAATGGACTTCAAGAAAGCAGACTTTAACAGAATGACGAGGATATTTGGGGAAGAAATGTCAGGGATGGGGAATATGAAGGATGTGGAGGAATTATGGGCAGCTATTAAGGGAGGGGTGCTGAAGGCCACTGAAATTTGCATCAAGAAGGTTAGGAAGAACAGAAGGAGGAGGAGACCTCTATGGTTTACAAGGGAGGTGGCAGGAGCGGTCAGGGAGAGGAAAAGGGCATTCAGGTGGTATAAGATGACACAAAGGGAGGAGGATAGGGAGGCAATAGAGAGAAGAGGAGGGAGGCAGGGCAGAAGATAAGGACGGCTAAAGAGGTCACTGAGGAGAAAATGGCAAAGCAGGCCAAGAGGGGAGATAAAACCTTTTTTAGGTATGTGGGAGAAAGAAGGAAGGCACGGCAGGGAATAGTGAGATTGAGGGGGGAGGGAGGAATAAAACTGGAGGGGGGACTTCAAAAAAGTGGAGGTATTAAATAGCTACTTCTGTTCGATCTTCACGAAAGAGGGTGAGGGTAGAGGACCAGAGCTGGAGGGGAATGGATTCTAGAATGTTCACAATCGATAAAGTAAGGGAGGAATTGGGCAGGTTGAAGGTGGATAAAGCAATGAGGCCGGACGGCTTGCACCCAAGGGTACTCCGCCAGCTGAGGGAGGAGCTAGCAGCACCTTTGACAAGACTGTTTAACTTGTCCATGAATACAGGTTGGGTGCCTGCGGACTGGAAGAGGGCAGAGGTGGCTGCACTACACAAGGGGAAAGCAAGAAGGTGGCCAAAAACTACCACCCTGTCAGTCTCACCTCGGTGGTGGGAAAGGTAATGGAGACATTAATAAAAGAAAGGGTGGTAGACTACCTGGTGGCCAGTGATATGCAGGACGAAAGGCAGCATGGCTTCACGAATGGGAAGTCATGTCAGACCAACCTGATAGTTTTGATTGGGTGACGCAGGTAGTGGACCAGGGAGGGGCAGTGGACATGGTCTAGCTAGACTTCAGTAAGGCCTTCGACACCATCCTGCACAGAATGCTAGTAAATAAGCTGGAGAGCTTAGGGGTGAGCCAGAAGGTAACTAGGTGGGTGGAAAACTGGTTGATGGAAAGAAGCCAAACAGTGGTGGTAAATGGGGTACATTCCAGGGTAAAGGGGTAACGAATGGGGTTCCTCAGGGGTCAGTACTGGGACCCCTACTTTTTAACATTTATATCAGTCATCTAGCAGAAGGACTAGAGGGTAGGGTGTGTCTATTTGCGGATGATATGAAGGTTTGCAATAGGGTGGACACCCAAGGTGGAGTGGAGGCCATGAGGCAAGACCTGGAAAAGCTGGAGAGGTGGTCGGAAACCTGGCAACTAAAATTCAATGCGAAAACGTGTAGAGTGCTGCACCTGCGGCGGAAAAACATTCGAGCAGCTTATATCCTTGGGCGGAGGAAATCAAAGCAACAGAGCAGGAGAGGGATCTGGGGATTATTATATTGAGCAGTCTTAAGGTGGGGAACCACTGCAGCAAGGCGGTGGGAAAGGCAAATGGTGTGTTGGCCTGCATTGGAAGGGGCATAACTAGCAGAAGGAAGGAGGTGCTTATGCCACTGTACAACACAATGGTGAGGCCGTACCTGGAGTACGGGGTACAGTTCTGGAGACTGCACCTACGTAGGGACATTGAGGGGATGGAGAGGTTTCAGAGAACAGCAACCAAGATAGTGCATGGGATGCGGGGAAAAACATGAACAGAGGTGGAGGAGCTGAATCTATATGCACTAGAGACTAGAAGGGAGAGGGGGGACATGATTGAAATTTTTAAGTATTTGAAGGCGATCAATAAGGTGAAGGAGGGGAGCTTCTTCAAAAGGAAGGAGGGAGCTAGAGCAAGGGGGCATAGCCTCAGATTGGAAGGAGGGAAATACAGAAGCAATGTGAGGGGGAGGTTCTTCACAGAGAGGGTGGTGGAGGCCTGGAACAGGCTACCAGAGGAGGTGGTGGGATCCGAAACGGTGGGGGAATTCAAGAGGGCATGGGACAGACATATGGGGTTGGGAGGAGGGGGGGAAAGTTATGAGCCAGTAAAAGGAGGATGGGGGGAAGGGGTGTATATAAGGGCAGACTAGATGGGCCGGTAAGGTCCTTTTCTGCTGTCAAATTTCTGTGAATCTGTGAATATAGGGCACATTTTTGTATTTCCCCTGCCTCCTGGTATGGAGGTGAAGCGCTGGGGTACTGTTTTCCACGCTCTCGATTTTTGGCACATTAAATAGCACTGCACTTTATACAGAAGCAACTTTGTTTTGTGTTTTTTTTTGCTCCCGAGTGTGCTGTTTGGGTGTTTCTTTCGGCCTTCAGTTGATTTCAACAGCCTGCATGACCCACAGTTTGAGCACCTGTATTCCTGCTTTTCTGGGGAGCCAACCCCTACCCCTGAGGAGAACGCGAGCTTCTTTGAGGACTTCCCCTCCTAATTTCCTAGGCTCAGACCTAGGCCGACATCAGAATTAGATTTTCTGTTTTGTTCTTTTGTCTCCTCCCAATGGCCCCCAAGTGCTACACTGTTTCAAGCCCTCCAACTGCCTGACTCCTCAGGCTGTCCATGGTCTGGGTCTGTTCCTTCCGGGTGGGGGAGAAGACTCCCTCCACTGCCACCAGGGAGGAGGGACGTGACATCCTAGCGGGTATCATGACTGGGGGTGCATGTGTGGTGCCATGGAGGAGTCAGGCAACATGGGGCGGTGCACAGAGGCTGTCAAGGGCACAAACACTTGCAAGTGGCCTAGGAAGGTGCTTGACTTTACGTGGACAGCCACGCTGTCAATGGCACCTTCACTATGGCACCACTAGGAGCCGCTGCTAGCGCAATGGGTGTTTTCCCGCTACAGAACAGCATCCTCTCGGTCACTCTCGATCCTTCCTCATGGCCTCCGCTCCTGGCATCCTGGGCTTGGGACTGCGTGCAGAGCAATCCCCTCATTGTTCCTTCCTGGTCCTCTCCCCAAAACCCAGGCCCCTTGAGAGGAAGTCCAGGCCCTGGGAAAAGTTCAGACTCTGGGGCCCCTATGCAGCTGAGTACAGCAGCATGCGGGGCGGCCAGGGCCCCTCTTTGGTGCCGGGCCCCAGGAATTATTCCCGGCTACCCCACCTCTCAAGGGCCCTGCCACAACCCACACTTGCAGTCTCCTATACCACAAGAGACACCCAATAGAGGTCCTATTAACTTATAGAATACATATGTGATCAAATAAACAATAATTGAAGTAAATACAGAGAGCGCTGCACACATGTGGCTCTCTGCCTTCATTATACTACAGCTGGGTACCACTGGGGACCATTTCTGAGGCACAGCTACATGTACAGATTCCTGCGAGTCCCCGCTCATAACACAGGAAGCCTTACATAATGAGCAGACAGCATCAAGGTCCTTCCCTCCTCTGAGATCTCCACTTCCCCACATATATTCTGTTCCAGTCCTGATGAGATGTTCAGGGAAAATAAAGTTCAAAATTCATAAGTGTGTGTGTGTGTGTGTGTATATATGTTGGGGGTGGTGGTTTATCTATTAGCCAGCGAGGTCAATGCCACCTAGATTCTACCAGTAGACTAACAAATGCTAATTGTTCACCCCACAGGAAGTCCCCCTTTATCACTCTGACCAAAGGCCAGAGACTGAATTACTTTACCACCCCCTGGCCATAACAATTTCTAACTAATGAATTCTGAAGCAGCTCTGGAGGTGCCCCAGCTCCGGTATGATTCAATGAGGAGTAATTTTGGGATAAAGGCAGAGAGAGCCCTGTCCCTCCTACTCTTACTCTCTTACTTCTGCAGCAAATTCCTGGAGGTTTGGGATAAACATGCCCCCTTGCGCACACCAGGGTCAGGGGAAATCACCTCCCTTGGATCTCCCGTGAACTCCTGGAGTGCCAGAAAGCCCGCAATCTAGCCTGGAAACCCCATAAAGCTACAATGCACCCAACGGACTTCAACACCTACTGCGAACTGCACAACAAGTGCACGAAAGTTACTCGGTTAGCAAAAGTCGACTACTTCAGCTCTACCTTTAGGCTAATACAAACAATCCTCCAAATTCTGGAAAGCCATAAGCTCCCTTTTCTCCCCCTTCTCCCTCCCCACCCCTTTCTTAACATAAACAACACTCTCATTTCAGATCACCCTACCATGGCTACTATCTTCAATTCCTATTTCACCTCATGTGCCTCTGCTCTTCTGTCCACCCTCCCCTCGCCTCCTCCATTGGTCCCCTCCTCCTCTCCTAGCACACCTTCTTGCTCAAGTGGGTTCCACTTCACTAAAATATCTCCAGCAGAAACCATGGCTGCTCTACTTGCACTCAATCCCTCTAAGAGTAAGTCACCCGATGGCCTGGACCCCAAACTACTTCTCTCTGCTCCTGCTATCTCGGTGCCTCTCGACAATCTTCTTAACCTCTCTCAAGAACTGCTTCCATTCCGCAGAATGGAAGTTATGCCAGTTCTACCTCACCTAAGTGGGGGTGACACTACAGCACCTGTGAACTACTGCCCTATCTCTCTCCTCCCATCTCTTGCTAAGCTCCAAGAACACCTGGTTCTCCAACAACTATCTTCCTACCTCGCTGATACTAACTTTTTCACCCCTTTCCAATCTGGATTTCGGAAGAACTATTCCACCACCACCTCTCTGATTAGACTCACAGATTCCATCCTCTCAGGGATAGACAGTGGCGAAATCACTTCCGCTATTTTTGTCAACCTAGCAAAGGGTTTCGACACTGTCTTCTACTCCCTCTCCACTCCCGGTCTAACCGACGCTGCCAATGACTGGTTCGGTGCCTACTTGGTAGGCAGAACCCAGTCAGTCAGATTAGCAGACTCCATATCCCCCCTCCTTCCTATCAACACAGAAGTCCCCCAACGGTCCATGTTGCGGCCAATCCTTTTCTCCATTTTTCTAAATGACTTTTCTTCTGTCTGCTCATCCACCTCCATCCACATGTATGCAGACAACATGTTTCTCTTCACCGCCAGTCATTCCCCTGTTGATGTAACTACCAGACTTCAGCATGACTTCGACAAAGTTCAGCTCTGGTTTAGCTCCCATCAACTTTCACTGAACGCCAAGAAGACTGTCTCAATGACCTTTAGCACTAGGCAGAGACTCTCTCGGCTCCCTTCCCACCCATCCTTCCATACCCTAAATGGGACAGTCCTTGAGGACACCACTTCATTTAGATACCTCAGGGTGTGGCTTGACAAACACCTCAACTTCTCTGCACATATTGATGCTGTCCTGAAGAAACTGAGTCCCCTGCTTGGCGCCCTCCACAGGAACTGCAGTTGCTTTCCGCTACAGGCTAGGCGTGAACTTGCACAGAAAATACTACCTACCTTTGACTACTGTGACGTGGTCTATAGTACCGCTCCCATGTCTTCTCTATCCAGATTGGACACCCTCTTCAACTCCTTCTGTCGGTTCGCTTTGAATGCTCTTCCTCTCACCCACCACTGTCACCTTACCACTCTCTCCTTCTCTTTTAGAAAACCGTCGTCACCTCCACTGTGCAATACTTGTGTCAAATTTTGGTTTGGCACCTCCTCCCCATCTTGCATCCTCAATGGCCACCCTCCCCCCTCCTACTCATGCCCTTCGTTCATTTGACTCACGCTTAATGGTTGTCCCTCATTGCCGGACTTTTGTTGGTCAACTGGCATTCACGTATCATTTCCCCAAGCTCTGGAAGACACTTCCCACCCAGATATGCGACTCTTCCTCCCACTACTCTATCTCTGCTGCACTCAAAAACTTCCTCTCGGTAAACTGCACCTGTGGTTAACTCCTCCCCTACACCCTGCCCCCCGCCATCTTCTTCCTGAATACCACGCCCTTCAGGCCTCCATTATTTTCCTTCCACTGCCCACCTGTCCTGTACCTTATCACTCTCGCAACCATTCCGGGGTCTGTATAGAGGTCACACCACAAATATGTGCTTAACAATGCATCAGTAGCACTTCTTTTCTCCAGTGTGACTATATTCTCCCTCCGATGCAGCACTTATCTAGTCATTTCAATCTCATTGTTATGTATTACGCCAATGTTCTCTTTGTTATGTACTCATGCCTTATGTACGCCTTGTTTGGCCCTCGCAGATAACTGAAAACCAATCTGTTATTTTTACTTATTATATAACTGCATCTATGACTGAATGTTACTTACCATGTTACCCCCTTCCCCAGGTTGCACCATGAGACAAGCAACTTGTTGTTCAGTGTGCCCCCCGATGAAACATTTCAATAAATAAATAAACTCTCCCACCCACCCACCCAGGTGGCTGCTGTCAAATTGTAATTACAGAAACAACATTCTGACACAGTCAGAGTGCAGGTAACACAGTGACAGATGCCAAACTCCTGAAAAGGGGAGGCTTCAACTATTCAATACATCCAGTGGTGATAACTCAATTATTATTTTTTTATTTGTTTTTTGCCTCTGTTGGTCACCTGTCTTACTTCTTTAGCCTTTGACCCAGTGACTGCCAACTGTGCCCATTCAGACCATGCCTTCTGATACCCTATGGACCCCCCCCACTGAGAGAGAGAGAGAGAGAGAGAGACAGACACACACACACTCACTAGTAGCCTCTGCAACAGTTGTGCACACACTATTGGTCTGGGTGTGATTAGCAGGCTGGGATAGGTGAGGCATAATATGTAGTTTTCAGGTGGGCTTCTTTCACACATTTTTACAATATATTTAGTTACCCAAGTTACGATAACTAAGACGCAATATCTTGTTTTCAGTGGGGTCCTGCTTTTACAGATTTTTGCAATGTATTTTCCCCTGGATAGAGAAGCTAAGATCCAAAATATCATTTTCAGTGGGGTCCTGTTTTCACCCATTTTTAAAACTTATTTAGCAGGGATAGTTAGTGTACCATGGGGGCACAGACTATAAAGTGATGTGCTAAGCAGCAGAAAAGAGTGTGGGGTGGGGGAGAGGACTGATTCCTGCATACTATATGTTCTTCAGCTCCACTCCCTGGGTGGAGCGTGATGCATTCGGTATATGGTCACACACCCAGACCCCCTTTTTTCTCTCCTCCTCCTGTTTGTAATATGTCAGTATAGCTCTCACTATGCAGCTGTAAAAAATGAATGGGTCCAGGAACACAGACTTTGAATAAGTGCATGCAAATGGCTATCTTCCAGGTGACACTCTACAGCATAACTGGCCAATTAGAGCACTTGAGGTTGAAATGCTGCCAGTAGACTGGTTACTTAGCATTACAAGAAGCAATTACATCATTCAATGGCATCAGTGGAGGATTGGGGACTCCGATCCACTAATAAAGTGGGGAAGGACTGCCAGTATGTAACATTTACCCACCGAAAGGCAAAACACTCAATAAGGTGTTAAAAATGCAACATAGGAGGACATGAGTCCCCCAAACCCCTGTCAGGTATGTTTGATCTAACATAAAAAGTAGTGGGTTCCTTCAGTGGTTTTTGTCCAGTTTCAGTTCTGGGCATACCAGGTTAAAATGCTTCAAGTAAATTAGTTACTCAGTATTACAAGGTGCAAAGACATTGTTCAAAGGCACTGTTCCCATACCTCTGACTTCAGTGGTGACAGACACCTGGTGCATCCAGTGTAGTAAAAATATTCAATACTCTTGGATCATGTTCTTAAAAGACATCCGTCTAGCTCAGGGTTTCTCAAATGGTGAGGCCAGCCTCCCAGGGGAGGCCCCGACCTGTTCCAGGGGAGGCTCAAGCAAGCCTTAAATGTACTATATTTGAATGTCAAGTTTTGGATGCTTTGTGTGAAAGGATGCAGCAAACTGAAAGTGAACAATGGCATGCGAATTTATGTACAAAATGGTTACCAGGAAAACACGCTCAACAAACACTTGTTTCCTGGTATGACAGTATAGCACAGGGGTTTAAGGCTCTGGGCTGCAAATCTGGTGACATCCAGCAGACCAGACCTGGGTTTGAATCCCACAGCTTCCACCTGCATACTGTGTGACCCGGAGCAAGTCACTTAACTTCCCTGTGCTCCCAGGCTGCACCTGTGAAAAAGCTTTCAGCTTAGTGTGCTACTCCTGGTTAAACAACTAAAAAAATAAATAAATAAAAAACACGGAGGAAATACAGTGCTTGCAAACTTGCAAAACAAAATGCAAAATAATACAAATGAATAGGAACAAGATAACAATTGACCCATTATACTGGCTGCAGAAAAGCACAAATACAAAGGCTAAGCAGAGAGATACTAGGAGCAAGAGCAGGAGGGAGCAAAATGGTTCCCGAGAAGGTTTTTAAGAGGACTGTAAAACTGACAAAGAAAGCAATCTGACTCATGGAGGTATTGCAACGAGGGGTAAATAGGGCCAAAACTCAGAAGTGTGGAGAGAATAGGCTGACCTGGGGAGGGGGGGTTATGGAGAGGGAGGATAATAGCGTCAATAAAATGAAAATAAACTCAACTACTCACATGCACTTCATTGGATTCTTCCTGTAATGTGCAAAGTATGATAGTTGTTCTAACTATGAGGAGGCCCAAAATTATTTTTATACTGGGGGAAGCTCAAGATCTTTTCCAAGGCTTGGGGGAGGCTCACTATGACAAAGTGCGAGAACTCCTGGTCTAGCTCTTACTTTCAGTAAATCCACTTCTGGATCAGCAATAAGGTTCTCCTTGTAATGAAGTCAAGGTAGCTTGGGTGACCATTAGTTCAAGGCATTCTTGGTGTTGCCTGATATTACTCAATGTCATCCCTCCCACCCAGGTCTTGTTGTATATAAGATTGCTACCCCCCAACATGATTAGGCACGACGATGACAGGATCCTCTGACAAAATGCCACACTAGTCCAACTGACAGCCAGGGCTTTACCTGATCTTTTGTGCAGCACACAATGCATTTAGTTCTGATACACTGCATTCCTGTGCTATCCAAGGACTCAATTAAGCAATCGAGAAGGGGCAGTGTGCAGTTCCTGAGTAGTCAAGAGTGCCATCTGAAAAGTCCCTGCTGCCTTGCCAGCATTTTTTGTGAATGCTCTCGGAGATCCATCTGTAGGTCGCCAGCAGTGTTGCTGTATGGGGGTGGAGACTGTAAAGTGGCATGCTAATCAGCAGAAACAGAAACTGGCACCACCAGTGTTTCAGATGGTGGGGGGGACAGTAAAGAAAAAAATACAAGCTGGGGGAAGGAGAGAGGAGGAGACAGAAGGAGAGGGTGGACTGATAATACAGTATGTGCTTCAACTTCAATCACTGAGTGGAGCAGACCAAACAAAATTCGATGTGTTCATGGCCCAGTGGCACTGAGGGTTGAGGCGCTGGACGCCACACCTCGTGCTACACTGGCGGCTTGGGTTCGGGAACGAGCCCAGGCCATCAGGGGTCAGCAGGGATGGGAGAGGATCGAGCATCCAATGGACAGCTCTCCTCTCCCAGGAGGGAGGGGGATCTTTGCTCTGCGTTTGCCTGGCCTCTAGCGGAAGCTGGAGGCGCAGCAAGTGCTGTAGCTGACTCGAGGGGTTGGGGAGTGGTGACATCGGCGGTGATGCCATGACGTCCGGGTGCGTGCCACTCCCTCAGAACACGGAAAACACCAGTACCTGGTCTCCTAGATGACGAAGACCACAGTGGAGACCCTGACTGCTTGCGCCTGCCTGACATCCCGGTGAGTCCGACACTGCAAGACTTTCAGGGAGCCACTGCCCCCCCATACCCGCCTGGGGGGGGTACAGCCACGGCTCGATGAGGACTCTCCGGGGTAGAACTGGGCAGGTCGCGATGCGGGGAAACCACTATATGTGTCTCCAGAAGGAGTGGAGGTTGGGCACGAGAGGAGGAGGCATAAAATAGAAGTTTCAAAAAAAAAATTTGATGTGTTTAGTATCGGTCAAGCCCCCAGAACCAGAACTCTCTCTCCTCCTCCTTTCGCTATATGTCAGCATAGCTCTCACTATACAGCCATACAAAGTAATAAGCCTGGAAACCAGATGGCTCAGTGGATTGGTAGTGGGTTAAGTAGTTTTTTCACCTTTATACCACTGGTACAAATCCAACCCAAGCCAGCAGCGGTCGAAAGCCATTATCACATGAGGGCTGTTCAATGACCTGTGTGAAGTGAGTTGTGGTGGTCCCTGTCCAGTCCCCAGTGAGCAGGTGTCAACACTGTGAAAACCACCAACACAATTGGCACCGACACCCTTGTTGGCAGTCTCACATAAGAGGCCAGAGACTGAATGGGCGTGGAGTCTGAGCAATCGTCTCATCAATGTGCTGGTCCCTCCATGACACAGTTAACACACATTGGCAGAGCAGTGTGTGGAAGCTTACAATGTGACCGGCTGTGTGTACTTGTCACATGGATAAACAGAGGGCATCAGTACCCAGTGCAGTCATTCCAGCACTTTTCACGTGCACTAAATTCACACACAGGAAAAAATGTTCAACTTAAAAAAAAAGAAAAGAAGAAGAAGGCCCGTATACTTCAGATAACGAACACCCTGTTCACTACCAAGCACAGCACCTACATAACACACAATGCCTGGACCACCCTAGCGCTTCAAAAGAGTAAAGGTCTGTCATGCAACCTGGATCAAACAAGCCTCTTCTGCTGTAATATGCCAACTGGCTGGTATTGTAAAACGCTGTTTACTTGGCTGTTTATGAAGGCCCCCCTCCCCCATTAAGGGAAGGTTCTCCCTCCCACAATGAATCACGTTGACATATATGCCACAAGGTCCCCTCCTGAACCTGCAGCAGCGGCTACAGATGTTAGGCCTTGGCATAGAGGGAGGAGAGGACTCTACCACTCTGTCATGCTTACCTCTGGAAGGAGGGAGGGCCAATGAGCACCAATATTCACAGGGGACATCAAGGCTGCTTCTGAGTCAGGCAGTGGGGGATGAACTAGCATCAGCTGGGCCTCGCTACCAGATCCCCTCCCCAGGAGTCGAGCATTTCATCTTCACGACTGCCACCCGAACTCCCGGTGGCCTGAGATAGGAATCTTGAAGTAAGGCACGAACCACAGACATGTAGCAATGACTAGAATGGGCCAGCCCTGTGATGCACCAGTAGTGCTACCGCCTGTCATGCTGGCGACTCGGGATCAGGAGCGATCTTGGGTTGCTGCGGGCTGGCGGTGGGGGAGGGGGCAGAGTGTGCAATGGACTACTCTCCTCTCCTGGGGAGGAGAGGCTGCCAGCTCCACTGCATGACTGCCCCCAGGTGGAGGCCAGATGGTAAGATGGTTAGGGAACAGCAAGAACATGAGGGAGCTGCAAGACTTCTGCGGCACATGCGCGCCTCTACATGCACATGTCAACGTGCGTGTCCCAGCAAAGGAGAGAGAGAGAGGGAAAATCTAGGGGCCTGGGCTAAATGATGCCTGCTTGCATCTCGGTGGTCTGCCCTACTCCTCCGATCCCAGAGTGATCTGTGTGTCGGGGGGGGGTAATGGCCCTCCCCCTCCCACCCTGCCATGGGTGGAAATCTTCAGGGAAACTAGCACTCACAACAGGAGTGAGGTACGGGACAGTCACCAAGCGTGGGGATAGTGCTGATAGCCACCCAGGTCCGGTAGGGAGGATAAAAACCTTGATGAAAGTGTTGAATACAGTACATAATAAAATGGGTAGGGTAAATCCTGCAACTGGATTGCCTAAAACTTGTTCATATCCATTGGACTGGGAGACTGCCACGGCGTGTGGAAATAAACTTCAGATGAGGCAAATTTACAGGTTTCAAACACACCGTGGTGTGAAATTTATTTTTCCGAAGTTCAAAAAATAATAAATGAAAACAAAAAAATTGCAAAGAAAATCACTACTTAACACCAGTACTTTCTCCACTAATACAGTCCTGGACCTTAGAGCTCCTAAGACCCTTCTCATCTGCATTCAACAGCTTGTTTGCACAAACAGTAAAACCTCTCCTAGGGCTGAACCGAAGTAAACTCTGTGAAGAGGTATTTATATATTTTGTGGGGGGTCACCTGACTAAGCCCTTTCTATTTACAAGTCAGGACATGTTGTTTCATGTCTGAACATGTTTCAGAACCAAAGGGGAGGGGTTATTTCAAGGGACTTCCTGGTTCAGTTAAAGGTACAGTGTATATATCTACAGATATTGACTCTCTATATCTCTGATCCACAGTGACTAAGCACTTTTATACATATAACCTTATACAGTAACAGGTTTATAGTGTGTGTAACCCCTAGATGGCGCTATCCCAGGGGCTACTACCCCTGCCTGATTTGCCACTAACAGGTTGAGGGGCCTGGATCCAATGGCCGGTGCCTCCACCCAGAGGTCAGGGTTTGCAATAGTTAAACTAACTTGGTCACAGCCCTCTGGGACACTGCAACCCCCTTCTTCCCACTAGTGGCCCACACAATATATCAGAATTACCTTCACAGTATACACTTACCCCAGGTCTGGTTCCGGCACTGGGACCTCCTGTGAAATGAGATACAGTGCAACAATCACAGTACAGTACTTTAACATAGACAAATACCTCAGGCAGTATAACTTTGCTGAAACAAGCAGCTCTGATTTATTTAGGGGATATAACAAGGACAGGGAAATCAGGTTAATTAGCTTATCACTCTAATAATCTACCTATGGCTCTGTGCACAGGCCTATCCCTATCAGTTACTGTCCCTGGGTACCCAAGCCCTAATGGCTAGTCCAAACCGTGGCAGCTGGTAGGGGCCCTTTCACACAGAGAAAGGAGAATTAAACAGTCAGCAGTACAGTAATTCCATTTGGATTTAATGTGGCAATTCAACAGGAGCGACCTGAATTAGTACTCACGACCTCCAAATAAGATAGGGTCCTTCAATGTCAGCAGGGCTCACTTGAGGCACAAACCTCTTCACACATCCATATTAAAGAAAGCACTATACCAGGCAGGCTGCATCTGTATCCCGATCGCAATTACTGCACAATACCGGGAGAACACACAGCAGATTCAGTTCCTGACAGACAGAGTGCAATTTTCAGCAATTCCTCCAGTCTTCTACAGGGTGAGCCTGGTTTCTACTCTTCAGAGATCCTTTGATTCTTTTCACAGGACGATTCAGTCCTAACAAGCTGTTACACAAGCTGCAGACGGAACTCTGGGCCTTACACACGTTTTTGACTAAAACTGCACACTGAAAAAGCACAGGGCTCCTTCCTTCTTCACTGCCAAAGCTCAACTCAAACTCCAACCGACAAAACCGGGCACTTCCTTTGAGTTCCTCCCAGTTCTTGACTGGATTGGCTGTCACTCACAATAGACTGCTGCTGTTGGTCCAAAAAGGCACTGAAGTCTAAACTACATCTCCCAGAGTCACTGCCCATACAATCCTCTTGTGGCTGGCTCAGATTATGAGTCCAAGTTCTGATTCGTCCAAGGCACCATTTTAGAGCTAGCTTACCCCACTGATTGGTCCAGTTCAGCAGTTCAAAACTAGAATGGGAACTAGCAGACACAGTTCTGACTGCAAAGAAAGCAGGTTAGACAAACTGTAATTTCATTATTACTCTAAATAATTTCTGGCAAACAGTTACATCTTTCAGATAGGTTCCTTTGCACTCCTAGTGACTGCAAAATGAAGTGAATTGGCAGCAGCTCAGTGGTACTCAGAGAAGCACACAGTCCCCCATACAAACTAATTATGTCTACAAGCAGACAGCTCTTAAAGAGACAGTACCAGAGGCTCTAAAACACTCACTGATAAATGGCTTAAATGCCAAACACCATTCAGGCTTGGAGCATTCAAGCAAGCTCCTGAAGTCTTTGGGAACCCCATTTGCAGGGGTTACCCCTTCCTAGCCTGGGAAAGCAGCGTCCAGCGTCAAGCAAGTACCATAGTTTCAACTGCAACCATATACATTTGCATTAGGCTCGCACATGTAATCATCAGTCAATATATCATTTTACCCAAGAACACATTTCTGAAACATTGCAGACGTCACTCTTTACACAGTATTACATACACATTGTACCATAACTCAAGTTATTACCTCTTGTACATGAAACCTGAAGAGGGCCCTTCCTATCAGTTACCTTGGGGCTGGAGCGGGCAAGGGCACCATACTAGAGGGCAAAACAAGTAACTTGGAGTTAGCACTGATGCTCAGTTTGGGCAATGAGCTCGGGGACACATACACTCCTTTATGGACAACATTGAGAGGCAAGTCCACAGGCCTCCCAAGTGAATCATAACTGAGGTGCACCACAGGCTTTACAGCTCGACCAGTCTTTCTAGGGAACTGTTATAGTCTCTGCACTCTGAGCCTCATTTTCAGCATTGTTCTCACTTGTCAGGGGAGTCTCCATGGGGTGAGAGGCTAGAACTTGGGCACTTTCAGCTCCAGGAGTTACAGTTTCTGAGTCCACAACATTTGGCTCGCATGGAGAGCTTCGGACACTGGCAGTGGACTGTCAGGGCACTCAAAATACTCTTCTTGTTCGGGTGTATCACCAGTCTGCCCCAATCTATCATTTTCCTCCCTGAAAGCTCAAACAGTTCAACCATGCACAATGATTCCATTTCATCTGATCTGATGCTTTGCACTTCACTTTCTGGAGCATTGGCTCCAGGGATGAAGCTGGGGGCTTAGACAGTCCAGAAGGCCCAGCTTTGTCTCCAGTATTGACTAGGGATTGCCCGAAACAATTGACTCAGTTCGTAAGAAGGATAGTATTCAAAGTCACTCTCACTTTCTTCCGATATGGACTGACAGTCATGCTCAACTGGGACTTGTGGAGGGAACACTTTAACTTTGCTTCTGTAGGTGCAGACTTTCTTGATCTTTTCTTAGCAGCAGCTCTAGTCACTGGTCCAGAGGGGGCATCTTCTAGGGGCTCAGACTCAATTAAGATTTGTCCAATGGGCAGTAAATGATTTCTATGCATTGTTTTTACATCTTTTGAATTATTCTCAGGCCTTACTTTGTACACTGGCAGATCATCTAGTTTGCCCACTACAATGTGAGGGAGATGGTGCCATCTGTCAGCAATCTTGTGCTTGCCATGCAGTCCCAGATTTCTTAGCAATACCCGATCTCCCTCCTGGAGTTCCTGTGCTTTCACCTTTTATCATACCTTTCTTTGTTGGCCAGATTTCTTTTGGCAGCCATGGTTTGAGCCAGTTAGTGCGCATGAGTTAGCTGGGCCTTTAACTTTTGCACATACTGTAAATAGTTGTCAGCTTGAACCCCATCAGGAGAGACCCCAAAACACACATCTACTGGTAGTCGAGCTTCTCTTTCAAACATCAGGCGGTAGGGGGAGAATCAGTGGCATCACTTTTGGTGCAGTTATAAGCATGTACCAGGGTGCTAATTTGTTGGCTCCATCTAGGCTTGTCCTTTGGGTGCAGGGTGCCTAGCATATCTAACAAAGTCGGTTGAAGCGTTCAGGCTGTGGGTCCCCTGGGGGTGGTAAGGAGTGGTTCTGGACTTTCGCACTCCCCACAGAAAAGCATCTCTTTGATCAGGCGACTCTCAAGTCTCTCCTTGATCAGAATGGATTCTTTGTGGAGCCCCATAGTGAACAAAAAAGTTTTCTACAAGTACTTTGGCCACAGTGGATGCTTTCTGGTCTTTGGTGGGGAAAGCTTGGGCATATCTCGTGAAATGGTCAGTGACCACCAGCACATTACTGATATTTCTTTGATCCGACTCCAAACTCAGAAAATCAATACAGACCAGCTCCATGGGTGCACTGGTGGTGATGTTAACAAGGGGGGCAGCCCTCTGGGGCAAAGCTTTCCTCTGTAAGCAGCGACTACAAGTTGAATGTGTTGCTCCACATCAGCCCCCATCTTAGGCCAATAGAATCTGGATCTCACCAAGTCAAGTGTTCTGTCTATACCAAGGTGCCCCATGTGGTTGTGCAAGGACCTCAGTACTGAGTCTCGAAGGCAGTGGGCAGCACTAGTTGTTGTTTGTCTACTTGTCCCCTCTGTCTACTGTTTCTCTGTATAACAGTTTATTGATCAGTTTCAACTTAGGACCTTCTTTGTATAACAGTGCAGTTCTCAAATCAGTGGGCGTAATTTGGACACATCTTTTCCTGCATAGAGGGCTTCTAAAGCTGCTTTGATCATGGGATCGCGGGATTGAGCCACGAATACTGTCATTGTCCAGCTGAGGCAGTGCACCAATGTCTATTGCAGAAAAGTGGCAATAAGCAGCAGGTATGCAATTCTCAGAGGCTCCCAAGCAATCCACCATGCAGTCCACTCGTCCGTGGACATTGTTCCTCCCTGTCAAACTTCCGGCAGAGTGCCGAATGTCAGGTTCTGCCAATCGGACCCAATCATTCTGGGGAACAGGCCTCCGGGAGAGCATCAGCATCTATGTGGTTCAGACCTGCTCGGTATTCGAGCATAGTCATATGTAGATAATGCAGAAAGCCACCTATGGCCAGTGGCATCCAACTTAGCTGAGGTCTGCACATAGGTCAAAGGATTATTGTCAGTTTTACTAGTATTTTAGCCCCATACAAGTACTCATGGAATTGGTCAACAATAGCCCACTTCAAAGCTAGGAACTCTAACTTATGTACAGGATAGTTCTTTTCGGATGGGGTCAGGCTTCTACTGGCAAAGGCCACTGGTCTCAGGCCATTCGTGCTCTTGGTACAACAGCCCCCAACCCTTGCAAGCTAGCATCAGTGTGCAGGACGTAAGGTTTTCTTGGATCGGCATAGGCCAGCACTGGAGCATGGGTAAGTTGATATATGATCTCATGAAAAGCAGTCTCACAATCAGGAGTCCAGCGGGCCCCAAATACTTCACTCGGATGAAAATACACTCTTTCAGTCTTGAGGACGCTGACTTTTGGTATTTTTGTGGGTTGGGGATACCCTTGAGTAAGGTTAAGTAAAGGCGGATCACTCTTGAATAGTCCTTGATGAGCGCCGATAATAACCACAGAATCCCAGGAATCTTTGCAGTTCTTTTAGATTTTTGGGCTGTGGCCAGGTGGTCAAGGCCTCAACTTACTTGGGTGGTCTCTATTCCTCGGTGGATACTATGTGTCCCACATACTTTACTGATGTTTGAAAAAATTGACACTTATCAATGGACAGTTTAAGGCCAAAGTCCTCCAGTCGGTCCAATACCTTAAATAATCTGCTCTCATGTTCCTCCAGTGAGCTGCCAAACACAATGACATCATCTAGGTATACCAGGCACTCTAGTAAGTTCATGTCCCCACTACGCTCCATCAATCGTTGAAAAGTGTCTGGGGCACCTGAAATCCTGAGGCATCCTCATGAATTCATAGAAGCCAAGCCCGGACAGATAAAGGCCGTCTTCTCACGGTCCTCTGGGGCCATCGGGATCTGGTAGTACCCACTCCGGAGATCCAGCACAGAGAACCACTTGCTCCCGTTTAGGCAGTCCAAAGCATCCTGAATGCGGGGCATTGTGTACTGATCAGGGATAGTCCGCCGGTTTAAGGTGCGATAATCCACACATCCTTACTGTTCCATTCTTTTCCTCACTACCAGAATGGGAGCATAAGAGCTTCTGGATTCTTGTATTACACCAGCAGCTAACATCTCTTGCAGATGCCGTCTCACATCATCTATGTCCAGCAGGTGCCAGGCGTCGAGACCTCTCACGAAATGGTCTTTCGTCATGCAGCGGATATTGTGCTCAGCTCCTTGCCGCATCCTACATCCCATTCCTTTAAAGAAAACACCTGGTCTCTCTGGGCAAGCTTCTCACTGATCCTCACTTTCCATTCAGCTGGCAGCGGGAGTCGCGAAATCAAACAAGTCAGGCGTTACTCTGTCATTCTTCCTTGAACTCTTGCTGCTGGGTAGCACTGCAGTGTCTGCACAATGCACATTAGCCAGGATGCAACCTCTGTTTACTCGAATGTCTCTTTCAGACACATTATGAACTTGGACCATTACCCTTCTGGCATAAGCATGGGCTCTAGCGGGCAAAATACTAGGCTTGACCAGCAGTCCCTCTGGCAATTTTCCATCGCCTGGTGCATCCAACATTAATATTTATTCTTAACATCCTTTCTGATCACGGACCTCTCCCTGTAAGGTACACTGGGCATTTGGCGTCAGGATCAGAGACTCAGGATCCTTCTTCCATACAATTCCAACGGTTCCTCTGGTTCTGTTTTTCAGCATCTCTCTGTGCCTCATAGGCCTTCTTAATTAAAGCCGAACTCTTAAAGCTCTACTAGTCTTTGACCCTGTTTTCATAACACAACTGTGCCAGCCTTCCGAACATATGAGCATTTGTTCCAATCAACAAAGGGACACCATCATACAGTCCAGTGGGGGACACACTAAGGCTAGGGTCTCTACTTGTTCGGCCACTCCAGCCACGGAGGTGGGAAAGACAGCCAAGTCGGATATACCGAATAAGGGTAGGCCTTCTCCTTAACCCCCATACATGCAGTCCTTCTAATGGTTGTAAGAGTGACGTCTGACAAATGCTTCTGATATCAATCCTGGAACATAATTGTCACTTGGGAGCCACTGTCTAATACAGCTCTTGTAGACACTCCATTCACCTTTACAGTGGTCTCCATGGAGGGACCCACTATTCTGGACCAGTCTGAGAGGCGGTAGTGGGGCCTGGGCAACTGACCTTGCCACAAAAGGACGTGAATTAGCATTTTGGTGCCCTCACTGGGATCATATCGTGCACCTCTTAACACTGATTTCTTCTCCAAGCTCTCCTTGTAGCCTATATGCAACTTTGTCAGTGTCTTTTGAGGACTGGCATTCCCTTTCATGTGCCCATCTTTCCCACAATTATAGCAAAACATACTTTCTGGAGTTTGAGCTGGCGAGGGCTCACACTGGGAGCCAGAGGCGGGGTATTACTAACTGGAAACCTTGGTGCCATCTCTGTCTGCGGCGTGATAAGCATTTGGAGACATCTCGTCAGTTTCTCCACTTCCATGGTCAAGGAATCGAGTTCGAGCTGTTATCAGCAGGAGATACATGGTGGTACCCCACCCCATAGCAGATGCAGTCGGATATAGTCAGGGCCCGTACTTGCAGGCGTGGCCTTCATAAAGGGACTGTTTTGAATTCCTGGATCTCTCTCAACAGTTACGCCCATTGTGACATATCTTTTCCTTGTCAGAGCACTCATTGACTGCCAACCTCTGCCCTGAACTTCACTTGATGGGTCACCCTCAGTCACTCGGATCGTGGCGCAGCTATTGGTGCAGGTCCCTCCCGAGGTTGTCTTTTCTCAACTCTCAATTTCTCTCATTAACTCATCATAGGAGGTGGGGATTCAGTCGATCTGCCAGGCGTAACTGAAGCAACAGCAGTTCTGAGAGGGGGCAGACTTAAGGATCCTGTCCAGCCTGGTTCGGTCCAGTTCAATAGCTGGCAAACTACCTTTCTGAGGCATTCTTGCAACAATTTTTCCAGCCGAGATACATACACAGACAACAACTCCCTTGGTACTGTTGTGCATCTCTTACTCTCCACCATAGGTCCTCATCAGAATCTGGGCTCCCATGCACATTCTCCAAGGCCTCAAGATAGGCCTGTGCAGTCGCTTCAGGGTTACTGGCCCGTTTAGCACGGATGGTAGCCAGGGCGAGGACCCCGGAGGCTCACTAACCCTCTTTACTTTTCGCCTTCCGAGCATTGCCATTCTAGCACGGGGGCAACATAGTCTATCCAGGTCTCCCAGTCATCCTCCTTGGGGGTGGGGAGGTGCCAGAGAAGATCCTCAACCTTCGTGAGTGTGACTAATGGCAGGTGCAGAAATAGGGTCTGCATTGGTTCAGCCACCATTACGGGCACTGGAGCAGGAGAGGGTGTTGGGGAGGAACACCCCAGTTGGCAGAATAGTTTCTTCAAGTCCTCCACAGTTTTCCCCTCTCCAGCAACCATTCAGCAAATTTCTCCTCAAAAGTTTCAGATAGTGGTGGGGCTGATTCCCAGGTCTTTACTGTCCTTAGTTATCACTCTCAAGCAGTGAGGGCTCCCTCTGGGGTAATGGTCTGTGGCACTTTGGAGCTATCTATGGGATCCTTAAACTCTACTAGGGCCAGGAAAGTGTGGGTGAGCAGATTAGCATGCGACCCACCACCACAGGGTTTTGTAAACCTTCCACCTTGGAAAGTACTCCCTGCACAGTGTCCGTATTGATACCCAGGGGATGTCCCGGATAAGCATAGCATTTTGGGGTCGATCTCCTCCCCAGTACACCACTCCACCAGCCGTTGCACAGCCACTTCTGTCGGGTACCCATTTTTTCTTAACAGTGGTTCAGAATATGGCCACTAGAGGACACACAATCCCAGCGGTGAGCCTCCAAGATGTAACCCCTAGATGGCGCTATCCCAGGGGCTACTACCCCTGCCTGATTTGCCACTAACAGGTTGAGGGCCTGGATCCAATGTGGTGCCTCCACCCAGAGGTCAGGGTTTGCAATAGTTAAACTAACTTGGTCACAGCCCTCTGGGACACTGCAACCCCTTTCTTCCCACTAGTGGCCCACACAATATATCAGAATTACCTTCACAGTATACACTTACCCCCAGGTCTGGTTCCGCACTGGGACCTCCTGTGAAATGAGATACAGTGCAACAATCACAGTACAGTACTTTAACATAGACAGATACCTCAGGCAGTATAACTTTGCTGAAACAAGCAGCTCTGATTTATTTAGGGGATATAACAAGGACAGGGAAATCAGGTTAATTAGCTTATCACTCTAATAATCTACCTATGGCTCTGTGCACAGGCCTATCCTATCAGTTACTGTCCCTGGGTACCCAAGCCCTAGTGGCTAGTCCAAACCGTGGCAGCTGGTGGGGCCTTTCACACAGAGAAAAGGAGAATTAAACAGTCAGCAGTACAGTAATTCCATTTGGATTTAATGTGGCAATCAACAGGGAGCGACCCTGAATTAGTACTCACGACCTCCAAATAAGATAGGGTCCTTCAATGTCAGTAGGGCTCACTTGAGGTACACAAACCTCTTCACACATCCATATTAAAGAAAGCACTATACCAGGCAGGCTGCATCTGTATCCCGATCGCAATTACTGCACAATACCGGAGAACACAGCAGATTCAGTTCCTGACAGACAGAGTGCAATTTTCAGCAATTCCTCCAGTCTTCTACAGGGTGAGCCTGGTTTCTATCTCTTCAGAGATCCTTTGATTCTTTTCACAGGGCGGATTCAGTCCTAACAAGCTGTTACACAAGCTGCAGACCGGAACTCTGGGCCTTACACACGTTTTTTGACTAAAACTGCACACTGAAAAAGCACAGGGCTCCTTCCTTCTTCACTGCCAAAGCTCAACTCAAACTCCAACCGACAAAACGGGCACTTCCTTTGAGTTCCTCCCAGTTCTTGACTGGATTGGCTGTCACTCACAATAGACTGCTGCTGTTGGTCCAAAAAGGCACTGAAGTCTAAACTACATCTCCCAGAGTCACTGCCCATACAATCCTCTTGTGGCTGGCTCAGATTATGAGTCCAAGTTCTGATTCGTCTAAGGCACCATTTTAGAGCTAGCTTACCCCACACTGATTGGTCCAGTTCAGCAGTTCAAAACTAGAATGGGGAACTAGCAGACACAGTTCTGACTGCAAAGAAAGCAGGTTAGACAAACTGTAATTTCATTATTACTCTAAATAATTTCTGGCAAACAGTTACATCTTTCAGATAGGTTCCCTTTGCACTCTAGTGACTGCAAAATGAAGTGAATTGGCAGCAGCTCGAGTGGTACTCAGAGAAGCACACAGTCCCCCATACAAACTAATTATGTCTGCAAGCAGACAGCTCTTAAAGAGACAGTACCAGAGGCTCTAAAACACTCACTGATAAATGGCTTAAATGCCAAACACCATTCAGGCTTGGAGCATTCAGCAAGCTCCTGGAAGTCTTTTGGGAACCCCATTTGCAGGGGGTTACACTGAATTTATGAAAATGCCTTAAGGATTTCTTATAACTCTACTAATCATGAAATTATTATTACTTTCTATGGCTTCTGAATCAGTTTTATTTAAAAGGCTTTATTAACTGTATTCAATCCTATTTAAAATAGCCTTCTTGCTTTTTGTACACAAAATGCACTTATGCCCTTTACACAACACCTCTCTGGGTGTTTGGCATCATTCCAGGGACTAGATGGATGGAAATGGAAAAAGAATGAAAAGAGAGAACTAGTAGGAAGTTTAGGAGGGATAGTAAAGAGCTACACTAGGTGGCCAACCTAGGGTGGGGGGGGAGAAGAAAAGCATTGACTGTTGCTAGGAAATAAGGAGATAGAAAAGTGGTCCATCAGTCACAGCCGAGGGTGTAGCCTAACTCTGCCACAGAGACCACAACCAATAAATACCAACAAGTCCCGGCACCAGCCTACCTCAGTACCAAAAATATCAATGTGCACTCTCAGAGCTTTCTGAAAAGCTCCTGCTCATCAGCTATACTTGCAGCACCCTCTACTGGCAGCTTGCTAATACTGCCACATTTAACAAACTGCAGACATATTATTTTACTATTTTTTTACATTATTTTCTTTTCTTACATATTTAACTTTACAAATGTTTTTTCTATGTGCTTAGCAAACTACCCATTTTATAACCACAATAAGACACCCCAGGGTGTTAGCTGTGGTGTCACAACTGCACTTCCAAGGGCTGAAGGCACTCGACATGCAGCCTCATGCCTTACTACGACCACGCTTACTATGGCATGCAGTTCTAACACCACAATCAACACCCTGACATTTTTCATTCTTACTTATTGTCCTATGAGATCTCTACGGGGGCCAGGTGTCAGTACAGAGCCATTTTAAGTTAAAGTAATCAACCAGGTGTCAGCACAGTCGGGTAATCAACCAGGTGCCAGCATAGAGCCAGGTAATCGGCCAGGTGTCAGCACAGAGCCAGGTAATCAACCAGGTGTCAGCACAGAGCCAGGTAACTGGCCAGGTGTCAGCACAGAGCCATTTCAAGTTAAGGTAATTACATTTTGTTCATCCTATTGGATGACATACACCTTAGTCCAGCCATTGCCACTTCTATCTTATAGCCAGAAATGCTGGCTTGGCACACAAACAACCAAGTAGGAACTCCCTAGGATTACATATAAAATGCTGTTTCAGAGCTGGCTCTGTGGCGCCAAGTGAAGGGGTTCACTCGGCACACTGGTGACCCGGGTTCGCACCCCGAGCCTGTATACCAGGAGTGAAGACTGCCAGGGGGAGGGGTTTCACAAGTGTCCATTGGACACTTCCCTCCCGGGGGAGGGGGAGAGAGAGGAGACATGGCTCCTGTGGGTGGATTGGCAGACGAGCTTGTAGGGGGTGTCTCGACACACCCTCCTGTACGTCCCCTACCTCAGGATGCCATCTTTATGGCTACAGTGTGGGGGCAGGACAGAACAGTGGAAAAACCGCTCGCTGCCGACTGGATGATGAGTGCCCGGCCTGCACCACCACAAAGCCCCAGACTAACCCAGACAGGCCCTGCGGCAGCTTCCCGGGATATGGAGTTCGCTTCAGATCAAATCAAATCAAAAATCTTTATTTATTCAGGCGGACATCATTGAGCAAAGCTCATTTACAAGATGGACCTGATAGGTCAAGGAATAACATGAAAGTACAAAGAACAGACATATACAAAAGCTTCTAAGTAAACAGGTTACAATAATATAAACATATATACAAGCAGTGCAGCTGGAGAATACAGGCTCCAGGGCAAGCTAAACCAAACAGATATGATTGATGATTAATAAAGTGTTGATAGTAGCCTCTGAAAATGACAGGGGGCTGGTGGGAGTTTTGGATAGGGACTAAAATCAACTAGTAGTGAGTGAATGGGGCAGAAGTAAGTGCCAGGGGTAGCAGAGGAGGTCTTGGTAAGGGTAGCAAAGCTGCATAGAAAGAGGGGGGGGGGTAAAGAATGTGATTGGACTAGGCCTTATGAAAGCAATTGCATTTCTCTGGGAAGAGGCTTGTGTAGAGCTTTTAAAGGATGTTAGGGGTATAAAGGTGATCAACTTTAGGGTCTTCTGCAGTGAATTCAAGCCATTGCAGAGAGTAACTGATTGCAGATCTCCCATGCCGGTGCAGACTTTGGGTAGCTTCAAGGTGATGAAGTTATTGCTCTAGGCATATGATCTAGCTGTGCCAGTGTAAAGCAATCTAAAATATAGGATGGAAGTTTGTTAGACAGAGCTTTGTAAATCCATAATGCAGCATTTTGTTCCTTCTGAGGTGTAAGGATGTCCAACCAACTGCAGCATAGAGAGAGCAATGATGAGTGTTGAATGGAAGATCTGTGATGAACTTTAGAGCTCTATGGTACAAGGTATCCAACTTACTTAAGTAGGAAATAGTACAGTGGCCATAGAGGAAATCTGCATAGTCGAGTAAGTGATAGAAATGAGGCCTGGATTAGTCTCTGTCTTGAATCTCTGGTTAAATAATGCTTGATTCTGAAGAAAAGGCCGAGCCTCTGGCGAAGTTTTTTCAGAAGTTCTTCAATATGCTGAGTATAATCAAGCCTGTTGTCAATCCATACCCCTAAATATTTGAATTTGTCAACATAGTCAAGGCTTTCACCAAGGATGGTGGATAGTTGGGAAGAATGCTTGATGAGAAGGCGTAGTATAGTAATTGGTGGAAAAGAACATAGCTTTGTCTTCTTTGCATTTAGGAGGAGTTTTTTCCAAGTAGTTGGTATTGCAAAGGGAGAACTCTGATTGTAGTATTTCACAGGCCTTTATAGGTGATGGGTTACTGACATATAAGACAGTGTCATCTGCAAAGAGGTGAACATTGGGTTTGGTGAGATTAGAGTCAATGTTGTTAATGTAAATGGCAAAAAGGATAGGGCCCAGGACAGATCCTTGAGGTACTCCTCTTAGGAGTGGTTTTGATGAGGATAGGTCACCTTCATTTTTCACCTGCTGCGTTCTACCAGTGAGGTAACATCTGAACCATTTAAGAGAGGATGGATCTAGGCCTATGGAATGCAGTGAAGAGAGTAGCAGCTCATGATCCACTGTGTCGAAGGCTTCGCTTGAAGGCACATCCCACTCAGAGGAGAGGGACCCTCCCGACACAGGGATATGTTGAGCTACCCAAGGTAAGGCTGCAAGACAGGGTCAAGAGAATGGTGGTGCGGGGGTCGAGGTGGAAGTGTGAGGGCACTGGTGCTCTGAAGGAGTGTCCGGCAGGAATGCCATGAGGAGGTGGAAAAAATAGATAATGCAAAAAAAAAATGCTGTTTCGTTTCACAGTTCCTGACAGAAAAACCAGATGTGAGCTTCGAGAAGCATCTCATCTGCTATGTAGATGAACAGATTTTCTACAATCTCCGACAGCTGTCATTTCAATGAACTAATCTTTAGTTGCCCAATCAGAGTCAGAAGGCACTGCCTCCCCATCCCCTTTGCTATCTGCAGCAGTGATCTCAATGTTGCAGACAGTGGGAGGTGGCGGCAGACTAAACATTAGTTGATTTACATGACAGCCACAGTAGATCATAGATAATCAGTTCATCTATACAGCAGATAAGATAGTTTTCAAAGTTTGTATCTTGCTTTGTTGTCGGAAGCTGTGACATGAAACATTTTACATTTAAACCTATGAAGTTCCTGCTGCCATCTTAGCTGTCTGTGTGCCAAGCCGGTGTTTCCAGTTCAAGATTTATTTATTTATTTGCTTTTTAGATATCGGCACAACTAAGGTGTACTGGAAAACAAAGCTTCACTATCAATTTGTACTCCAGAATAAAACTGGAATAGAAAATTAAAGTCTGCTAATGAGAATTCCCATACTCCTGTTCTGCCCCACCACGGCTCAAAGTATACCAACTGGATTGGATGCTCATTTAATTACCTGGCTAACATGCTGACACTAAATGGCTTGGTAAAGCATTTGCGTCTCTCCCATGACAGCAAATGGAGCTGCCTAACTGTCCAGCAGTTGCAAAGGGGATTTCTGCTCCCTCCCCTTATAGCTAAACACTAATCAGACCCAAAGTACAAGAAAGACATGGTATGGACACAAGGGGAACAACACTCTGAGTGAAATGAACCAAGTTGCTTTGTCTTTCATTTAGAATCTTGTTTCCTTCATCTATCCCCTCCCATTGTTGTCTTACCCAGTCAGGCCCCACCTGCTGACCACCCAGCTCTGACAACCATGGCTCAGCCACTTTGTGGTATGAGGCCCGAGGGTACCAGCAGCGTTCTTCTAACCATGCTATGGATTTTTTACCCCTTCATCCCGTGGCATCCTGCAGCAATGCCAGTCCTGCGGCGTAGCAGTACCCTGCAAAGCAGGCATAACACCTCCTCCTTGGCTGGCCACAGGGGGCGATGTAGGGGCGGAAGCAGGGACACCCTGACCATAGTGTCGCATAACCCCAGAGATCCAGGCTTGCTGCCGTGCTGGGGCCACCTGCAGAGCGGCATGACTTGCTAGTGCTGGTCTGTTGAGGCAGCCCACTCTCAGCTACTCTTAGACCACCATGGCGCAATTTTTTTGTTTGTTTGTTTGTATGTTTCTTGGGGTAACTTTCTTCTCCATTACCAGTGGAAGGATATATATCACGTCAGACTCTCTTGGAGACAGCCCAGCTCTGTCATCCCAACTTCCCAAGGGATTCACTTACCACCTCAAGACTCTGACACTTGTTCCACATAGTAGACCCCCCCCCCAAAGACCAGAGACTAGGACCCCGAGGAGGAGACCCAGATGCAGTTGGAGAGGCCTGCACTAGATTGAGTACTGGGCCTGTGGGTGCCTCGGGTCATCGTGCTGCTCGGTGGAGGAGTATTTATCCTCTTGCGTTTCTCATATCATTGAGGCTGGTGCCATCGCGGTTGTGCATGAAGCAATGCGCACAAGCTGCAGCCACATCCAAGAGCAGGACCATTCTTGATGCCGTTACATGGGGCATGCCTCAGACAGCTGGTGTTGGAACCCACTCGGGAGGGAGCAATCTTAGACCTGGTGCTCTCAAATGGGGATGGAGAGAGGATCTCAGATCTAGAAGTGGGTAGCCATCTGGGAACAAGTGACCACCAAACGGTGTGGTTCACAATAAACTCAGCTGTAGAGTCAAGCCATACAAAAGTGAAAGTACTGGACTTCAGGAGGGCTGACTTTGTCAAAATGGGAGAGTGCCTCAGAAAAGCACTACCAAACAGGTAAGAAGGAGGGGTGAAGCAACAATGGGGAAAACATCAAAACTGCCATCACAGAGGCAACAAGCCTTTGTGTGAAGCAAATAAAATCAAAACGAAAGAAAAAAACACTATGGTTCTCAAAAGAGCTGGTGGGGAAGGTCAGGGAGAAAAAGATAGCATTCAGGAAGTATAAGGAAACACAGAAGGAGCAGGACAGAGAATTGTACCAATTAAAGCAGAAGGAAGCAGGGAAGGCAGTCAGAACAGCAAAGGCCCAAACCGAGGAAAAGATAGCCAACTCAGTTAAGAAGGGGGATAAAACCTTTTATAGGTATACTAGGGATTGAAGAAAGACAAAGGGAGGGATACTGAGGCTGAATAAAGAGGAGGGTGGGTGGGCAGAGAGGGACAGTGAAAAAGCAGGGATACTGAACAAATACTTCTGCTCAGTATTCACAACAGAAGTGGAGGGGGAGGTACCTAATCCAGTCAATAGAAGCACTCTGGATAGGGGGGTCGATCCCAGTCCTTTCACAGAAGAAAGTGTTCTGAAAGAACTCCTAAAACTGAAGGTGGACAAAGCAAAGGGACCTGATGGAATACACCACAGAATTCTAAAAGAACTAAGGGGAGAACTAGTAACACCACTGACTACCCTTTTTAACAAGTCATGGAAGGATGGTGTGGTACCTGAGGACTGGAGGAGGGTGGATGTAATTCCCCTTCATAAAAGGGGGAGCAAGACAGAGGCAGGAAATTACAGACCTGTCAGTTTGACCTCTGTGGCAGGGAAAATGATGGAATCACTTCTGTAGGAAAAAATTGTTGAGTACCTAGAGGCCAGTGGGGCACAGGACCCAAGGCAGCATGGGTTCACAGTGGGAAGGTCATGTCAGACAAATCTAATTGATTTCTTTGACTGGGTGACCAAAGTAGTAGACCAGGGAGGGGCTGCGGACATGGCCTACCTAGACTTTAGCAAGGCATCTGACACAGTCCCACACAAAAGATTAATAAGCAAATTAGCCAGCCTGGGAGTGGGTCCTAGAGTGGTAGCCTGGGTAAAACACTGGCTGGACAACAGAACACAGTGGTTAATAGTAAACGGAGTCCACAGTAAAGAAAGAGGTGTTACTAGTGGGGTACCGCAGGGTTCAGTACTGGGTCCGGTCCTTTTTAATGTCTGTATAAGTGACATTGCAGAGGGACTGGAAGGAAAAGTATGTCTCTTTGCAGACGACACAAAGATCTGCAACAGGGTTAATACACAAGGTGGGGTGGAAAGGATGAGAAGGGACTTGACAAGGTTGGAGGAATGGTCAAATGTATGGCACCTTAGATTCAATGCAAAGAAGCGCAAAGTAATGCACCTGGGAAATAAAAACCCAGGGGAAGAGTACACAATGGGGGGTGAGATACTGACAACAAAAATGGAAAGGGACATGGGGGTAGTTATATGAGATGACCTAAAGGTGGGCAAACAATGTGAGAAGGCAGTAAGGAGGGCTGGGGGGATACTGGGATGCATAGGCAGAGGCATCACCGGTAGAAAATAAGAAGTTGTTATCCCTCTGTAGAGACAGTTGGTGAGACCCCATCTGGAGTACTGCATGTAGTTCTGGAGACCCCATCTCCGCAAAGACATAGACAGGGTGGAGGCTGTCCAGAGGAGGGCAACCAAAATGGTGTAGGGTCTGCACCAGAAGACATAACGAAGAAAGACTAAAGGAGCTTAATATGAATACCCCGAGGAAAGGAGGGAGAGGGGGGGACAGGATAGAAACTTTCAAGCACCCCAAGGAATCGGCAAAGTCCAAGAGGGTAGCATCTTTCAGAAAAATAGATGTGCAAGAACAAGGGGGCACAATTTGAAGATAGAGGGGGGACGGCTCACAGGTAATGTGAGGAAGTATTTTTTCACAGAGAGGGTCATGGATGCATGGAACAGCCTTCCTGAGGAGGTCGTGGAGTAGAAAACAGTGGTGGAATTCAAGAAAGCATGAGACAGACATAAGGCAATTCTACTGGGGGGGGTAGGAGGAAGTAGGCTGTTGGTTAACTAGGATCTGCAGCTTATCTGTTAGGTAGGGAAATGGGCAGACTAGGTGGGCCAAGTGGTCCTTATCTGCCATCAAATTCTATGTTTCTTATGCATGTACTGCGATGGCCAGCACCAGCCTCCCCGCTCCAACTTCAGGTCCCAGCATCTGCACTGCCCCCTGTGGTCACCCAGGTGGTGGTAGTATACATCATCCAGGAGGAGGAGGAGGAGAGAGAGTTTCCTTAGGGACACTCAATCCCCCCCGACCAGAGTTCCTTTCCAAACCCCGATCACCAGCGCCATGAGTGCCAGCTCCACCACTGTGCCAATGAGCCAGCTCTTTGGCTCATTGTAAATAATCCCTGATATAAACCAAATAAATACGAACGCTCAGATATTTCTTAAAAAACACATCCATACTGATAGATTAACTGTACAGTTCACAGAGGATGGTTTTCAAATATTAAGTTTTCCTTCACTTGATTTTTTTTCTCTGATGAGATGGCGAGTAAACAAAAAAAAAGTAGAAATGAAAAATATTTATTTATAAGTTAACTCAGAGTCCTGATAGCGATGATGAAAATTTGCATAAATTCTATTTGAAATTCCAACACAATAAGAACTGATCTGGTCACGGTATTGTTTCTGTTAACGCTGCGAACAAGAACACAACGCTGAGGCGGCCCTGAGGGAACAAACTCACTCTTGATTATGGTGGGGGCTGGCAGAGTGGGGGGGTGTAATGGAACGCTGAACAAAATAATCAAGTGTACAATAAAACACCGCACTGCTGTGATCCATATAATTAGCTCTATTTAAGTCAAACCCCATAAACGCGACAATCTTTTTGGAGGAGACAGGTGGAAAATGCAACAAAATGTAAATCAGACCACAGGAGGGACCATATCAAGGACAAAGCAGAGGAAACTGGTAAACACTGATGATGATGATGATGATGACAATGATGCTGGTCATTTCTGAAATGCTTACTTGAGAGAGGAAGGAAATGAATTTGGCTTTGCATACCACATTTCAGACAAACTGCACCCCAAATCCAACAGAGGGAGGGGAAATGAATGTTTCTGCCATTATATGATTCATACAATACAGAGATGGCCAGCCCAGTAGAGCAATGGCACACACCTGGGAAACCAATCGTCATGGTTCAAGCCCCAGAATCCCATGCTGGAGTTAGCTAGGGAACGCTTTATGAACAGTGAGGCGCTTAGCTCTGGGAAGGGGTGTGAGTAGGCCATCTGGCATTCGTGACACCCGCTGTAGAAGGATCACAGGTGATTTCTAGTGCCAGCTGCGGGGGCAGCTGCCTGCTTGTGCACCTGGCCCAATGAAGAATGTACCCAGGTCGACCTAATCATTAAGGTGGAGGAAGAGAAGAAAAATAAAAAAGCACCCAGGCTGCCATCTTCAGTGCAGTGCCAATGTTGTGGCTTGCAAATTAAACAATCCAAGCTCTTGGGTCGAGCAAGGGGAGTCAGAGGGCCAGTGTGAGAGTTGGACCCGCCATCCCAGGGCACTTTCCTCCTCCAGGGAGGAAGAATTGTTGCCTGCATCGCAGCACTGCCACCTGTGTAATCAAGAGGTGGGGAAGCAGAGGAGCTACTACAGGGAGGGGGCAGTGCAGAGTAGGTACCTCAGTGAGGGCGGCAGTGCAGGGGAGGTACAACAGGGAAGGGGGCAGTGCAGAGGAGGTATCATAAGGAGGGAGGGAGGCAGCACCACAGGGAGGGAGGGGACAGTGCAGAGGAGGTGCCACAGGAAGGGGGCAGTGCAGAGGAAGTACCACAGGGAGTTAGGGAGTAGTGCAGAGGAGCTGCCACAAGAAGGGGGGCAATGCAGAGGAGGTACCACAGGGAGGGAGGAGACAGTGCAGAGGAGGTGCCACAGGAAGTAGGGCAGTGCAGAGGAGTTAATACTGGGAGGGAGAGGCAGTGCAGAGGAGGTGCCACAGGGAGGGAAGGGGCAGTGCAGAGGAGGTGCCTCAGGAAGGGGGCAGTGCAGAGGAGATACCACAGGGAGGGAGGGAGAGGAGATGTGTAGAGGAGGTACCACAGGAAGGCGGCAGTGTAGAGGTACCAAAGGGAGGGAGGGGGCAGGGCAGAGGAAGTACCACAGGGAAGGAGGGGAGATATGCAGAGGAGTTACAACAAGGACGGAGGGAGTGAGGCAGTGTAGAGGAGGTACCACAGGGAGGGAAGGGGCAGTGCAGAGGAAGTACTACAGAAGGGAGAGGGGGCAGTGCAGAGGAGCTACCAGAAGGAGGGAGGGCGGCAATGCAGAGGAGGTACCACAAGGAGGGAGGGGGACAGTGCAGAGGAGGTGCCACAGGAAGGGGGCAGTGCAGAGAAGGTACCACTTGGAGAAAGGGAGGAGGCAGTGCAGAGAAAGTACCACAGGTAGGCAGGGGAAGTGCAAGGAAGTACCACAGGGGGGAGGGGAGCAGTGCAGAGGAGGTACCACAAGGAGGGAGGGAAGGGGCAGAGAAAGTACCACAAGGAGGAGGGGGCAGTGCACAGGAGTTACCACAGGGGCAAGTGCAGAGCTGGTACAAGGATGAAGGGGCGTGCAGAGGAGGTACCACAGGAGGGGAGGAAGGGGCAGTTCAGAAGGCACCACAGGGAGGGAAGGGCAGTAAAAAGGAGGTACTACAAGGAGGATCGGGAAGTGCAGAGGAGGTATCACAGGGTTGGAGGGCAGTGCAGAGGAGGGTACCACAGGGATGGAAGGGGCAGGGCAAGAGAAAGAGAGAGAGAGAGAGAGAGAAAGGCAGTGCAGAGGGAGGTACCACAGGCAAGGAAGGAGAGGACAGTACAGGGGTACCACGGGGGGGGGCAGTACAAAAGAGTTACCACAGTGAGGGGGTAGTATAGAAGAGGTACCACAGGAAGGGAGGAGGGCAGTGCAGAGTGGGTACCACAGGGAGGGGGCAGAGGCAGTGCAGAGGAGGTACCACAGATAGGGATGGGGCAGTGCAGAGGAGGTACTACAGGAGGGAGGAGACAGTACAGAAGAGGTAACACGAGGGGGGGGCAGTGCAGAGGAGATACCAGAGGGAGGGAGGAGGCAGTGCAGAGGAGGTACCTCAGGGATGGGGCAATGCAGGGGAGGTACCACAGGGAGGAAGGGGCAGTGTAGAGGAGGTACCATGGAGGTGCAGTGTTTAGGAGGTACTACAAGGATGGAGGGGCAGTGCAGGAGGTACCATGGGGGCAGTGCAGAGGATGCACCACAAAGAGGGAGGGCTGTGCAGAGGAGGTACCACATGGAGGGAGGGAGGAGGGGACAGTGCACAGTGGGTACTACAAGGAGGGAGGGAGAGTGCAGAGGAGGTACCACGGGGAGGGGGGAGACAATGCAGAGGAGGTACCACAGGGAGGGAGGGAGGCATTCAGTGCAGAGTGGGTACCGATGGGAGGCAGTAATGAGGAGGTACTACAGGAGGGAGGAGGGTGGTGCAGAAGAGGTACCACAGGGAGGAAGGGGCTGTACAGAGGAGGTATAACAGGAAAGGAGTATGTTGGCCGGGCTATGTATTGTCAGTCTCACTTCTGTAGTGGGTAAACTTTTGGAAGCAATCTGGAAGGAGAGACTGGTAACCTTCCTGGAGGTCAATGAGCTCCAGGATGGGCAGCAGCATGGGTTCATCTCTGGGAGATCATGCCAGACCAGTTTAATAGAATACTATGACTGGGTCACATGGGAGTTGGACAAGGGCCACGCAGTGGATGTCCTATATCTGGATTTCGGCAAGGCCTTTCATTTGGTTCCTCACGGGTGACTGGGGGCAAACCAGAAATACGCAAGAGTGGGGGCTAAAATGGCTAACTGGATCAAGAATTTGCTGGAAGACAGACTGCAATAGGTGGTTGGGGAGGAGGGACTCTCTTCTCCTAGGCTAGTAACCAGCAGTGTGCCATAGGGCTCTGTGCTGGTGTTGTTTGGTCTGTTCATATCGGATACTGCACACGGGGTTGGGAGCAAGATCAGTTTGTTTGCTGACAACACCAAGATGGGGGGCTGTTGTGGATGACATGGAGGGGTGGCAGAGGCTACAGGGTGACCTAACCAGACTTGAGGAGTGATCAGCAAGGTTGCAATTGGGGTTTAATGCAAAGAAGTGCAAAGTTATGCACTTCAGGGCGAAGAACCCAAGGAGGGAACACTGGTTGGGTGGGGTGCGGTTGGGTGTCACTGAGGAGGAGAAGGATCTAGGGGTCATAGTAATGGGGAGCATGAACAACTCTGCTCAGTGCAGGATGGTTGTGGCTAAGGCCAATAGGATGCTGGGGTGCATTGCGCGGAGGTTCTCATCCATACACAAGGATGTGATCCTGCCCCTGTACAGGTCCTTGGTCAGGCCGCATTCGGAGTACTGCGAGCAGTACTGGCATCTGTATCTGATGAAGGATATCAAGCTGCTCGAGGTGGTACAGCATAGGGCAACAAAAATATTACAGGGAATGGAAGGCAGAATCTATGAAGAAAGGCTTAGACACTTGAAATTGTACACCCTGGAGAAGAGAAGGGATCGGGGGGAATATGATTGAAACTTTCAAATACTTGAGGGGATCAACAAATCTGGCACAGAGGGGTTGTTTAAGTTGAACACACCAAAATCTGGCCAATGGAAAATCATGTACACAAATGCTCACAGCCTGGGAAATAAGATTCCAGACCTGCAGGCAATAATGTCAGAGGCTAAACTGGACATAGTAGCAATTAGTGAGACGTGGTTTACCAGTAACCACACTTGGAAGACTTCAATACCTGGCTATGTATTGTTCAGAAGAGACCGAGGTGCAAAAAGGGGGGGAGGAGTGGCCCTGTATGTCAATGAAAATATCAAAGCTACAGAAATCTGAGAATACATATATGGAGCAAGAAGAACTGTGGGTCACCCTGAAACAGGAAATGGGACAGCCATAAGAACTGGGGTTGTCTACAGGCCCCCAGACCAGGGGAGGACATAGACACATTACTGTTAGAAGATATACAAAACATGACAGCTAAAGGGAGGTTCTGATAATGGGAGACTTCAACATGCGGATACAGATTAGTCAATACCAGCAGGAACATCTGCCAGAACTAGACACATAGTGGATTCCTGCAGGGAGGGCCTCAAACAACTGGTACAGCAACCCACGAGAGACAGGGCTATCCTAGATCTAGTACTGACTAACAAGAAAGGGATCGAGATCTCAGGTAGAAGGTCACCTGGGGCCAGTGACCATCACATGGTATGGTTCAATTTGGCTACTACATCTAAATCATCCCATTCCAAGGCAAAATATGGGACTTCAGAGGGCTGACTTTGATAAGATGGCCAACAGAGTTAAGCTAGCCCTGGCAAAAGAAACACAGGTGAGGAGTACAGGCAAGTGGGCAAGCATTAAGGATGCAATACTTGAAGCAACATCCCATTGTGTTAGACAGAAAGAAAGTGCAAAGAAAGAAGGAAACCACTTTGGTTCTCAAATACAGTAGCAGAAAAGGTCAGAGCCAAAAGGCTGGCCTTCAGGAAATATAAGGGAACACAATGGGATGAAGATAGAGAGGCATACCAAACTGCCCTAAGGGAAGCAGGGAAGGCAGTAAGGAAGGCAAAGTCCCAAACTGAGGAAAAACTAGCACGAACAGTAAAAGAAGGTGACAAGACTTTCTATAGACACATTAGTGAAAGGAGAAAGTCCAGAGGGGGTATTGCTAAGCTTAATGAAGAAAAGGGAGCATGTGAGGAGAAGGACCCTGTAAAGGCATCTATCTAAATAGATACTTTTGCTCAGTATTTACTGAAGAGAAGGTAGGGCAGGGCCCACAGCTCAGACATCATGGACACAGGGGAGGGCGGTGAGCACTACTCCTTCACAAAAGAAAGGGTCCTACAAGAGCTTGCTAAGATCAGGGTGGATAAGGCAATGGGGCCTGATGGCATACATCCCAGGGTACTTAAGGAGCTAAAGGTGGAACTAGCAGAGCCATTAGCAGAACTGTTTAGTGAGTCTCTGAGCACAGGAGAGGTCCCAGAAGACTGGAGAAGGGCTCATGTGATCCCGCTTCACAAAAGTGGTAGCAGGGAGGAGGCGGGGAACTACAGACCAGTCAGTCTTACCTCAGTAGTGGGCAAGATTATGGAGGCACTCCTTAAGGAAAGGATAGTGCAACACCTGGAATCCATAGGGCACAGGATCCAAGACAGCATGGGTTTACAAAAGGAAGGTCCTGTCAAACTAATCTCATAGATTTCTTTGACTGGGTAACCAGAGTGGTGGACAAAGGGGGAGCAGTTGATGTCGCCTACCTTGACTTCAGCAAAGCTTTTGACACTGTTCCACATAGAAGATTGATAAATAAGCTGGGTAGGCTCGGGGTGGGTCAGAAGTTGGTCAACTGGGTGGCAAACTGGTTGATGGGCAGAAAACAGAGAGTGGTGGTAAATGGTATACAGTCAGAAGAGATGCAAGTCACAAGTGGGGTACCTCAGGGATCAGTCCTGGGGCCAGTCCTCTTCAACATCTTCATTAGTGACCTTGCAGATGGACTGAGGGTAAGGTTTGTCTGTTTGCAGATGACACCAAGATCTGCAACAGAGTAGATGATCCAGATGGGGTGGGCAGAATGAAAAAGATCTGGATAAACTAGCAAAATGGTCAGAAGAGTGGCAACTGGGATTTAATGCAAAGAAGTGCAAGATCATGCACATAGGGAACAGAAACCCTGAAGCCACCTATAGGCTGGGAGGAGCTAGAAGTCACAAAGGAAGAAAGAGACTTGGGCATCATCATCACTGATGACCTGAAATCATCCAAGCAGACCTCTAAAGCAGTAGGTAAGGCTAGGGGGTGTTAGGGTGTATTAGTAGGGGTATCACAAGTCGTAAGAGGAGGTAATAATCCTCTTTACAAGACACTGGTTAGGCCCCATCTGGAGTACTGCGTGCAGTATTGGAGGCCACACCTTCACAAGGACATTAACAAATTGAGGCAGTCCAGAAAAGGGCAACCAAAATGGTGCAGGGACTGCATCAGAAGACATATGAGGACAGATTAACAGAGCTCAATATGTATACCCTGAGCAAAGGAGGAGAGAGGTGATATGATCGAGGCATTCAAACACCTTAAGGCATTAACAAGGTGAAAGAGTCTAACATGTTTAAATATAAGAAAATAGCAGGACAAGAGGACACAGCATGAGATTAGAGGGGGCCGATTATGGGGAATGTGAGGAAATTCTTTTCACAGAAAGGTGGTGGATGCATGGAATGGCTTACCACAAGAAGTGGTGGCTATGAATACAGTGCAGGGCTTCAAACAAGCATGGATAGGCATAAGGAGCAATACAAATGACTATGAATAGATAGGCCACTGACAGAGCAAGGCCGATGGCACATTTATAAGGTAGAAAAAAGAAATGGGCAGACTGGATGGGCCTTGCAGTCCTTATCTGCCGTCAACTTCTATGTTTCTATGAAGCGAAAGGACACGAGGGAGCATGAGCTAAGCCTGGAGAGTGGCAGATTCAGAAGGGAGATGAAGAGGCATTATTTCACTGAGAGGGTGGTGTTGAAAGGGAATGCTCTATCAGAGGAGGTGGTGGAATGCAGGACAGTGGGCAGTTTCAAAAGAGCATGGGACAGGGCAAGGAGGGGCTGGGTAAACAACGCTGAGCAGTTTCCGAGGGTAAGAGGGGAGTGGGGCACCTGCAGTATAGAAGTGCTAGCTGCGCATTAGAGCAGACTTGCTAGACCGTGCGTCCTGTTTCTGCTGGCAAGTTTCGTATGCTTGTATGTTCATATATTTGCATGAGCAAAAATGGAGCCCCCACGTGTGTCAATGTCCTGGGGTGAACCAAGAAAAAGGGCCCCAGCTCTAACAGCATGTTGTGTGGGTACTCCCAGACTGTGCCTCAGTTACTGGCCTGCCACAGACTGATTCCCGGGGGGGGGGGCATGGACCTAAGTGCCCTGCCACAGCAAGAATGTCTGGAGACAGGAGTACATGCCAGAGAAGCTGGGGACAGGGTTGGGAAGTAGCCCAGTAGAAATGGGAGCATCACTGGAGATGAGAGAAAATGTAATTAAAAGAAAACTCAGCACATATAGATTAGAGTGGGATTACAGAGAGGTTTTGCAGCTTGCTTAGGGTCCCACAATAAATGGTGGTGATGGGATCCAAACACAGATCTCCAGTGTCACAGACCTATGCTCTAACCACTAGGCCTAACTACTTCCCTTAGTGAAAAGCAGCTTATTGGTGCTGAAGTGCCTGTGTTAGAATTGTCCCCAGTGCCTCCGAGGCCGGAAGATCGAAAAGTTGAGGGTTCTAGCCCCGCACCAGCACTTGGGGTAAATCCCAATACAGACACAGTAATGCATCATGAGGGGGATGCTGGACTCCTGAGGTGCTGTCTTTCAGATGAGACATTAAACCGAGGTCCCATCTGCCTGTTCTGGTGGTTGTTCAGGTGGACGTCAAAGATCCTCTGGCACTTCTCGAAAACAGCAGGGGAATTTCCTTCGGTGTCCTGGCCAAATTACCGCCATTCACTAAAAAATACCACCAACAGTTTAATCTGGTTCGGTTTCAGTTGGTTACCATCTGTATCCCCCCCAAGGCGGGTCGCCCCTGAAAAGAGGACTTCTACTCTCAGTGGTCTACCTGATCAACAAAATTCAATAAAAAAATATTATAAAATAAAGAAATGAGGGAGACTTCCGGTTGAATCATGGTGGTGTGAACAGGATGCCCAACGAGCTCTCCTCAACTATAACAAAACACAAGTCTCCTAGCTCAATCTCGCTGCCAGTAACATTCTAGACCACAGAAAGTAGCACAAGTTATTTACCTTCCCCTCGGGGATGGCACGACAAATTAAAAACTGCTTCCAGCCCATTGCAGAATACGAGGAGGATGAGGGCCGCGGCTTTTCCGACACCGACCCCCAAGCTAAAACGCCGCACCAGCCTGAAAGCAAAAAGGCCAAAGAGGGGAGGAAATTGACCGATACAACACAACCGGAGGTCATCCTGAAGGTTATATCCGAGTTCCGAGTGGAGATGAGGGAATTGATTGAGAATCTCTGCATGGACATGGGAGATCTGAAGGGCAGAACTGATGAGGCAGATGCACAAATATCCACTAATACTCACCGTACTGATTTGCTGTATCAGGCAGTATGATTGCTGGCACTGGAACAATTATATAGGGTCCTTGAGACAGGAAGACATGGAGAATAGGGGCCGGAGAAAAAATATCCGCATTTTCAGCCTCCCAGAGAACGAGGAAGGCACTGACCCCGTGGCTTTTGCAGACTACCTCCTCCGACTGCTTCTTGATCTAGGCTATGAATATCAGCTCGACATAGAGTGGGCCCACAGGACTCTGGGCCCAGAACCTACCAGACCAGATGCCAGACCAAGATTCTTCACAATGTGATTCCTTAGCAATAATCAAAAGGAACAATTACTTTCGAAGGCTTGGCATAAGCAGAAAATAATTTATGGCTCCCAGAGGTTGATTTTCGACAATGATTACACCCCTGTGACACAACGTATGCAGAGAGAATACTGCCCAATATTCCCCCAACTTAGAGCTCAAACCCTCAAATTTAGAGCACCCTACCCAGCCAAACAAGTGGTTTTATTCCCAAATGGCTCCAAAACCTACTCCACAGCTGCTGAGGCAAGAATGGACCTACTGGCAAGAGGGATTATCCCAAATGGAGGAGTGAAACAAGCCTCCCAAAACACTGCGGACATATCGAAGAATGGACAGGGAGGAACTAACCTCGGAAGCAGACATGGACCCTCATCTGAGAGACACACTACAGAAAATAAAACTATATCACAACCCTATGCTGCAGACCTAAGGATCCTGAAGACTGGAACTTTTTAAATGCTCCTGTCACAGGTTAGCGCGTGGGGTGGGGTGGAGGATTTTCGGCCTTGCACTGCAAGTGGATTGAGGGAAGGGCCCTAGCATTCTGCACCCCCAACTATAATACATCTAAGCCTCTATCATGTTATGGCTCTAGGGGATCGAAACATTTATTTAGGGCCCCTCTCCACCTGACACAGCAGTGGGCCTTCCTTCCATAGACACTTTGCTGGGGACCTCCCTCTGGCCTCTAATTACACTGCTGCCTCCTGTAGTCTGAACAAGGAGAGATAGGGTCTATCAAGCAAGAATATGGCATTCCGGAATGGCCTTAATAAATTACATTACTCGACCCTTTTCTCCCTCAGACCGTTGGGTGCTCACCTCTTTCCCCCCTTTACCTTTCCAGAGTTAAACTATGAGGTTGCCTTCCTCTACCGGACAATAAGGGAACCAGGCGTCCTATACAGGTGTTGGAGAACATTAGACAAATTAACTCTCACCTCTTTATGGAAAGAAGACTACAAATCTGGCACCATTAAGGGTTGTCTGGGGGAGGGAGGGAGAGGGGGAGGGGAAGGGATCATTTCAGTTTAAATACAATGAATATATTCTTCTCATATTTTAAATCTAACCTAAGTTGGGTTACATAAACATTTATTTTTGGGGAAATCTGGAAGTTAACCTTAACCCTAACCAACAATAGCACCACCCTATGCAGAACCTCTTTACAAGATCCTTGGGGGAGATCCACGTTCGGCACTAAGTTTTTTACTTACGCAGGGAAACCTGATGCACACAATTCTACCACTACTGGTAGGCTTTGGTACATCTTACCATTCCTTTGGGGGTCTTGTGGCCCCCATGAGTGGGTGAACGCCACATTCAGTGGTTGATACCCCCATGGAAGGATAGGTGCTTGCACTCCCTTCTGATGGGTTGTGGGTCGGAGACTGGGTTGTCTTCCCCATTTGTGGAAGTACATTTTTATATAGTTCCCTCCATTTGGAGAGTGTTGTATAAGTTTAAGGACATAATACTGAAATTTAGGCTTATAGCCCTGTTACAATTTATGGTTGTCTCTAAGGTTAATGTTAGAGATACTCCTTATGTTACTAGCGATATGGTTATTTTGGATAAAGTTATCACTTTTTTCTTTCCTTTTTTAGTTATGGTTTTCTTAATGAAAATGGTGACACAAACTCACAATAAGGCTTCCTGGGGATGGCACATGGCACAGCGGGGGGGTGGGGTATGCACCGAGGCCCTCTGACCAAATATTACATCAGGTCTACTGCATTGGGTGACTTTCTTGAGATCATTCGGGAAGATACACCTGCCTTAATTCAGTTTTTCTATCTGGTGCCTTCCCATGTACCTAATACTATTAAAATCTGGAGATGGATACCATTCCAGTTAATATCTATTCGCTGAATGTGAATGGACTACACACCCCAATAAAACGTACCAGCGTAATGCAATATTTAGGGAAACAAAAATCAGATTTATACTTTTTACAGGAAACACACTTATCACCTGGGGAACTTCAAAAATTGCAGTGGGGTCACTGATACCAAGTTATTGCATCATCCCATAGTAGTGGCCATAAAAGAGGAACTGCAACCTTGATTCCCTCTACCACCCCATAAGAGATGCAGGAAACTTATACAGATCCACAAGGTAGATTTTTCATCTTGAGGGGTATTCTTTATTCTCATGTAACCCCCCTACAAATGGGGGTTCCTGAAAAGTCTTCCTTGAGCTTACCGAAATGCTCACTGCCAGGCTGGTGTCCTGCATTTTAGCAGTTTAAATGTGATTGCCAGCGAGTGCCAGTATAGCCTCTGTGTACTTTCTCTTTAAGAGCTACCTGGATTGCAGTCATAAGTAATCTGAGAGGGAGCTCTGTTGAAAGATATAACTATCTGCTGAAAATCATTTACAGTGATAATGATAATATAGTTTGTCTAACCTGCCTTCTTTGCAGCAAGGACTGTTTTGTTTATCTCCACTATCTTGGTCCTGGACTGCAAATTGGACCAATCAGTACTGGTGGGACCTAAAATGGAGCCAGACTATAGGAGCTGCTTGTTGTCAAAATCTGTAGGAATTATAGTTTTGAGCTTTTTGCGCCTTTTTGCACCTGAAGGAGGGGGGCCTTTATTGTGACTGACAGGAGGATCAGCCAACTAAACCTTTTGGATCTTGGGGAATTTACCAGACTGCTGCAGCTAGTTTTCAGTTTTGAGCTGAGAAGTGAAGAAGTAACAGCTCAAGTGATTTTGAGCAGCAGTTCTGTGTAGTTTTGCATGGGAGAACTGTGAAAAGGCTGAGTTTTGTCCTGCTTGTCTGCTTGCTGTCCCTGAGAGGGAAAACAGAGTTTATTTGGACTGAATCCGAGTTGTGAGGACTATTTAAGTTACTGGACTGTGACCAGGCTTTAACCTGAAGAAGACCGAAGATTTGCTCAATGTGATCGGCCTGTCAGGATTTCCAACTGCTTTTGAATCCCTGGTTTGTGCAGAGACTTTGCAATCATAACCGTAGAGCGGTTTGCTTGGTACAGCAGAATTTCCTTACATGTAAATGTGCTGTGTATTGAAAGTGGGTTGTGATTTGGTTCCCCACTGTGTGAACTGTGTACTGCTTGCTTTATCCAGCCTAATCGGACTGAATCCGTGTTCATCTCCATTCGGCCTGGGCCATGCCACGCTGGCCCTGCCAGACTATCCCACTGCACAGAGAAAGTCACCAACGAGAGACCTGCCTGGGGATCAGCCCCTGCTCCATGCATGAACAGGAACAACGCCTCGGTGAATCGTGTGGGCCCTGCTTCTCCTGGCACTCCAGATGAACCACCTGCTGTCTCAATTTCATCCAGCCTGTGTCCAGTCTTGGGTATCATGAGTAATCATCAGGGTAGCTCCCTGCAACAACAGCCTAATCTAATAGTGTGTCATCTGATTGTCCTGTTGTTTTCTTTTCACGAACTGAGCCCTCCAGCTCTAGATTACAAATAGTGTGTGTAGTGCATGTTGTTTTCTTCCATCACAGGGCCCCAACCAGCTGCAACGTTCCTGTCTAGCCCACTATTCTCCATCTGCGTACCCAGAGTGTGTGACTGTTATGGACCCTGAAGTGCATGCATAACTGTTTGATTGATACAGCCTTTAAGCAAATTAACCTGATTACGCCTCTCCCTTGTTCAAGCCCCTTAAATAAATGAGATCTAACTCTTTTTTGCATTTACCCTGACTGTGGTTCCAGTTTGTGCAAGAGTACTGTACTGCTGTTATTTGCTGTGTATAACCTTATTTTACAGGAGGTCCCCAGGGCCGGGCCAGAGGAAAGCCCTGGTGGTAAGTGCAAACAGTGTGGGTACTTGTGTGGTGTATCAGGGGTATTGTGAAAGTGATTATTGTGTATTGTTCCGGCCACTAGTAAGGGAAGAGGGGGGTTACAGTGTCCCAGAGGGCTGTGCCCAGGTTAGCTTGACCACTACCAACCCTAACCTCTGGGTGGAGGCACCCATTTCAGAACTCAGGCTCCTTAACCTGGTACTAGCCAAGCAGGCAGGGGTAGTAGCCCTTGAGATAGTGCCACCTAGGGGTTACAATTAGACAGTAACTCTGGTCAATTCATACCTCCCCCCTCAGTCTACACTCCCAGTAATCCGCAACTTTCTTCAGAGGGTGATGGAGAGGCTGCAGGGGGTGTTGATTATGGGAGGAGACTTTAATATAGCCCTTTCCCCCACAGGTGGACTCTTCTAATCCCTCACACCCATCGACTCTCTAGTGCGGCGAGATATCTGAAGGGGACCTGGTCGCACTTGGGTATTGCAGATGTATGGCAGCGATGATTTCCCTCCTCCCCAGGTTTTACCTTTTTCTCAGGACGACATCACACATATTCCAGGATGGATTATTTTTTTATAACGTGCGAACATTTAACCCTTGTCCAAGACCTAATCATAGAACCCCGGGTTCTTTCCGATCATAACCCTCTTCTACTTAAAATTAATTTGGGTAAACCTGAAAAGCTAAAATGTTGGCACTTCAATACATCCCTTCTTCGAGACTCTGAATTTCTGGACACCATTACAAAATGAATTCCTCAGGTGATTCAAGAAAATCTAACCCCAGAGATATCAGACCCCATTCAGTGGGACACGTTAAAAGCAGTTATTCGGGGCAAGATTATTTCTTATGCCTCGAATAAAAAGAGAAAAATGGAGGTTTCCTATACCCATTAACAAGACCAACTTTTTTCATATCAGCAAATTTATAGAGAGGGAGACAAGGAATTACAGAGGAAGATAAGAGGAATAAAGCAAGAAATCCAAACGATACTAGATTATAAAGTCCTCCAGAACTTAAATTTTTTTAAAAACAAAACAATTATGGGGGTAGTGGGCAAGAGGCTCAAGACTATTGGCACGTAAGCTACGAGCCAGTAGACAGGCTTCAACAATACTAAAAATAACAAAATCCAGTCTCAAATGAACCTACACATAAAGAGGAGCAGATAAGGGCAGCGTTTTTTCAATATTATCAATTCCTATATTCGACCCCCCACCACCACCCTCCCAAAATTCTCTCCAAATACAGGAGGGATTCTTAGCTAATCTCTCCCTTCCCAAATTATCTGACAACCAAAATAAAAATTAGAAGCCCCAATTAGAACAGCAGAGGTACAATTCCAGGTCAAAAATTTTAAATCTTTGAAATGCCCAGGCCCCGATGGTTATGGTGCAGAATGGTACAAAATGTTTGTGCCTCAACTTCTCCCAGGCCTCTTACCAGCACTCCACGGGGTGGCAGCAGAGCAGTCTCCTCCTCCATCCTGGGACTCTGCTATACTCTCACCATTATTAAAACCCAATAAAGACCCTACCTTAACCACTTCCTATCATCCCATTTCCATACTGAATACCGACTACAAGATCTACATGGCCACATAGGCTAACAGACTAGAGTCCATACTTATGACCTTAATCAATCCGGACCAATCAGGCTTTATTAAACAACGTAATACTTCAGATAATATACGTTGTCTCTCAATCTTGTTAGAACATATTCATGCAAGACGAACCCCAATGACCTTGTTAAGCCTTGATGCCGATAAGTCATTCGACAGGGTGACATGGGATTTTCTATGGTTAGCCCTGTCAAGGTTTTCATTCCCGGAAACCTTCTTAAAATGGTTAAGAAACATATATTTCCACCCTAAGGCGTATATACGTGTCAATGGGGCGCTTTCTCCCCATTCAACTCCAGCGAGGCACATGGCAGGGTTGCCCCTTGTCTCCATTGCTATTTGCCCTGTTTGTGGAACCTCTGCCATCTGCGATCAGTGAAAACAGTCGAATTGAGGGAATCCCAACGGGACAACAGATATATAAAGCGGCATTATTCGCAGACAATATATTGCTTACCATCTTATCACCAGAACAATCAATCCCTGCAATATGGGACACCCTCCGAGAATCTGAGGAGTTGGCCGGACTTAAACTTAACATACCAACAACGGAAGTTCTCCCTCTATTTTTTAACCCCACCTCAGACTTTAAAAAAGTTACCCCTTAAAGTGGTCTTGAACCAAATTAAAATATTTAGGAATTAACATACCCATGCATCTAGATCATTTTGAGCTAATCAACTATGAGCCACTTTCACTCCAAATTCAATCAGACCTATCAAGATAGGCAAGACTCCATCTTACCTTATTCCAAAGGGTGGAGTTGATTCGCATGAATATTCTCCCACGTCTCCGCTATTTATTTCAAAATATCCCAGTCTTTCCCTCTCCATTTTATTTTACATTGTGGGATAAAATGATCTCAAACTTTATATTGGGGGTGGGGGACAGACCCAGAATCCAACTTTCGCTTCCAATTATCTTGGTCACAAAGGGCTAATTTTCCAAATTTGAAACATTATTCAATGGCATCTTTCCTTAAAACCCTATTTTATGGCTATCCCCCACTTATAAAGCCCCTTGGAAAGATATAGAGTTCTCAATAAATGACTTCTATGATACTAAGAAAATAATTTTTGCTTCAAAAGGCTGGGGACCTCCACTTCGAAACTTCTCTCAATATGCAGCACAAGTACTAAAAATATGGAATAGAATCAAATAGGAGAAATCTTTTCGGGAAACAACTTTCTTTTTTTCACTAATATCTGAAGACAAACATTTCTTCCTAATAACTTTTGATATGACCTTTGCCCTTTGGAGGCAGTTAGGCCTGGAATTTGTTTTACCAATTTCTTACCAATACAGGCCTAGCCTCCTTTGAGCAATTAAGGGAAAGCTATGGTCTTCCTGAGAGAGACGCTTAGAGGTATCTACAAGTTAAGAATCATAACCTACAACAAAAAGATGTAACTGCCAGCCTTCCCAATCCGACACCTGAAATATGGAAACTCTTGAGCGATACCCTGAGTGGAACTTCCTGGGGTAATTTAATCGGTCGTCTTTATAAAATCCTTAGAGATCACCTGGGAGATACATATGAATCAGTTTGAAATAGCTGGAACAAGGATCTGGATCTCAAAATCCCATTTCCTTCTTGGCGATGAGCCTCTTCCACCGCATTGAAGTTAACTTACTCAAACATGCGGAAGGAGTTTGCATGGAAGTGCAGGATAAGATTTTTCCGGTCCCCAGCTATACTTGCCAAATATTTCCCTCCTTCATACAGCCGATGTTGGCGCAATTGCTGTTGCAGACTGGCTGACTTGGGGCAATTCTTTTGGTTGTACCCACTGTTGACTCCCTTTTGGTGCAACTTCCAACAAGAAATAACCGAATGTTTAGGGGAAACATATTGACCTTACACCAGATATGATTCTATTATCTATAGTTCCCCCGCATCATCCGGCATGTTACAAGACTCTACTCCCAATATATGTAATAGCGGCAAAAAAGCCATCACGAGACGATGGATGTCAACAATAATTCCCACAATTCCAGAATGGAGAAAAGTGGTAACAGAAATTTATCAGATGAATAGCCCAACGGCAAAACCACATAATAAACCCGATCACGTTAGAGAGAAATGGCAGCCTTGGATAATGTATATTTCCCATCATGATCCAGATTTTGTTCCTTAGTTTTATCATAAATAGAGGGGATACAAATTGTGAGGGCTCTGGATTGGAAACGAATGAAGGGCATGGTGTGGTCTGTTTACAAGGGCGTATTTTAGTTACATACTTTCATAGTAATCCACTCCAGTAAAAGCTTAAAGGTTCAATTTAGGATTAGAACACCGTGTGTCAGGCTCCACCATCCATTATGGACTGCCTGTGTCCTCAGCTTTTCCTCAGGAATTCTTGCAACAGTCCCTAGGAGATGTAGAAGCCAGAACCAAAATAGGGAACTTGGGCAGACTAGATGAACCATGGATCTTTTTCTGTCGCCATTGTCTATGACTTTTATTAATCGATCTACCCAGGTTAATCCAACTGAGATGCAACATTTAATTTACTCTGTGTGTGTGTGTGTGTGTGTGTGTGTGTGTGGGGGGGTGCTGCTTCTTGGGAGGTTGTTTAGCCTAGTTAGTGTGTGCAGAACTGGGAACCAGTAGATCCATTTAATAATCTCACAGCCTTCGCTGTGTGAACCTGAGCAAATCACTCGCTTTCTTAAAAATGCTGAATCTGAGGCGATTCTCTTTTTTATTACTAAAGACATTTGCATGAAGAGTCTCTCTGCTGCTTAGAGTGCATCAGTTCCTGCTGAAGCCCTAGTCCTCAGACTATGGTATCAGAACCATTTTCATGGCAACGGGTTGTGATGTCATAAGCACAGGATTACGAGTTCAGGGCACGAATGAGCAATTGGAACAGATTAAGTCAAAAGGAAAAAAAATCCTGTTTGAATGAAACTGTCTTTAGTAATGAGACACGGAAGGTCCTGAAATTCAGATTTTGGGGTTTTTTCGAGACTGAGATCTGGTGAGGCTGGTGACTTTTTAACTGAAAACTGGAAGATCACTTTAACCGCCTTGTGCATAACCTATCTGTCCTGTTTGAATCACTCTCTGTGCTTCTAATGGCAGAAGCATTTTCCACACCCCCTTCTCCTGGATTGTAAACCACTTTGGGATACAGTCTGCATGAAAGGCACTATGCAAAACCTAATTCCTCCCTCCTCCCTGCCAGCTGGACAGGACTAAAGTACTGGGAGGTAAAGGGATTTGCTCAAGGTCATGACGTGACGCTGTAGTGGGATCTGAACTTGAGTATCCTTTTCCACAGTTTAGTGCTCCAGCCACCAGAAGACCGTGCCTTCATTCCTCTGTTGCTGCTCCCCTTACCCCGTTACTGGCTGTAACGTCTTTTACTCTGCTTACTTTTGAGGCCATTTCCCCCTTATCTTAATTTAAAAACACAATTTTAAAAACAATGGCTTTCCATTGATTTCCAACCTTTTGTTTGGGGGCTATTGTGCTGGCAAGAATGGGTTCATGGCTCCACACATCCACACACGCAAGCACAGATTTTATAAATAGGTCTCTTTTGGAAACACCTCATTAGGGAAAAAAAAAAAGACATTACAGTAGAGAAATGGATGAGGCCCCAGCCCAGTCATCCAGAAGCCCTGGTGGATCGGAAATAGAGCAGAAGGAATTGAAAACCAAAGCAGAAAGCAGTGAGAGGTGCAGACAACATGAGATAAAAGATCTAGTTAGCAGGCATGGGTCTTATAGCCTGTGCTGGCCACATGGAGCACACAGTACAGGAAGGTGAATCTTCCTCGGCCCACCACAGAGGCTGCTGTGGCTGCATGGTACCACCCTCCCATGCTGTCCTACCCACCCAACAACGGCCGTCTGGTCCCTGATGACCCCGACCCCCTCCCTAACCCGGGTCATTTGCATAAAAGTGCGTCGTGGTAAAAGTAGAAAGTAGGCTGCCTTAGTTACAATGTTTCCGAGCAAAACATTTCTGAACCAGTGGTCCCCAGATTCAAATCCCACCACAGCCACTGGCTTAATATGTGACATACAGCAAGTTACTTTTTAAAATAAGACAATCAATAAATGGGAGACAAGAAATTCTCTTTCCACCATTAGAGTTCTCTTTTTTTGGAATAGGGGCGAGTTCATTTTTGGGCCTTGGCCATCTGAACTTGTACCAACTAGGAAACTTGACCTCTCTGTACTTCAGCCCAACCCAGCTGTAAATATGGGTAGAAGTAGGTGCCCCCACCGTTCATTTAATGGCTGCATCTCACCTGAACTACCACAGGTACATAAAATGTAAAATCCCAGTCCCTTTTTCTTCTTTTAGGAATCAGTCTTTTAAAGTACATTTCTAGGATTTCGTTTCTAGCTTGTTGGGTATTATAATCCATTACCTTAAGGCAACGCTAGCCTTTTGCAGCCAAAAGTAGAATTTTTCCTCAGGTCCTATTTGGGGGAGACGGGATCGCAAATGTAGCAGAACCCACGGCCAGCTGGTCCCTTCCACTTCCTGGTCCACCAGCCCTGCCCTTGCACTCAGATGTTTTGTGACACTGAAGCAGGGAGTGCATAGAGACACGTCCCATAGAAGTCTATGGGGAAAGTTTTCAATACAATATTATACATAGGGAGGCAGTATAGCACAGTGGTTTAAGGCTCCGAGATGAAAACCTGAAGGCCTGGGTTTGAATCCCACAGCCTCCACTTGCATACTGTGTGACCCTGAGCAAGTCACTTAACTTCCTTGTGCTCCCAGGTCGCACCTGTAAACAAGCTTTCAGCTTAGTGTGTCTCTCCTGGTTAAACAATTGGGAAATAAATATATATATATATATACATATAAATATATATATATATACGTTTAAGCAACCCTGGAGAAAAATGAAAGTCACACTCACTAATAGCGCCCCTATTAGCTGACCGATGGCGTTCATTTTTCTCCATGGTTGCTTAAACATACATAAAAATGTATTGAAAACTTTCCCCAAAGGGCCCTTGCTTAGACAGGGGCAGTGCCAGCAGACTCTGGGAAGGTGAAGGAATCAGCTACAATCCCTTCCCTCCTATTTCTGACTGTAAATGGCTAGCGTTGCCTTAAGTTAATGGGCAATTAAGCCCAGCAAGATATCTCAGCAATTTCCTTTAGGAAGGTACCTAAATAATATAGATATTTAGAAAATGGGATGAAAAAATCCTAAAACCTGACTGGCTGACAGCAGTTACGAGGCACAAGTTTATCAGGCAACAGAGCCCTCTAAAAAAAGAGCTGGCACTGTTCCTGCATAAGGACTATATTACATATAAAACTTCTTCTTTAAATGTCTTAAAATTCATTTTTTTAAATCTTGCTACTGCAAAAAGACTCTTCAGCATGTGGGGTGCTGGAGGAAACCGCAATGGCAGGGACTGTAGTCCCTGGATGGGACTTTTCCCCATAGAAGTGGTTACATACGGCCATACGAAATGGGCCACATGGTCTATCGAGTCTGCTCAATTGTGCAGCTAGTCCCTCATCCCACAGCTGCCCCACCCTTCCCTCCCTCCTTAGAGTCAATCCCCTCACTCTGTCCCATCCCCTCTTGAAACAGCCCACTGTCCCACAGTAAACTACCTCCTCAGGTAGAGTGTTCCAATTATCTACCACCCACTCTGTGAAATAATGTCTTCTGAATTTTCCCCACTGCCAGACTCAGCTGATGCCCTCTTGTATCCCTCCCTCTTCTAATCCTGAATATCTCTCCTGTATTAGCCTTGTTTACCCCGTTCAGGTACCTTTTTTTTTTTGCTCCTCTCTCTTTTGTTTCCTGGACCACCTCTCCTTCCGGCCAGCCATGGACCCCGCCGACACCTTTGCCCTTTCCCCCCACCTACCTCATATTGTAGATGCCCAAGGGGTAGCCTGGTGTACCCCTTGATTGGTCCCTCTCCTCCGAGGGGGAAGGTGCTGGGGGGGAGAGACAACCAGTGCACTAACTATTCGGTCCCTGGGTGCTGCTGAGGTGGTTCTGGGGGACTAAGGGTACTCGTGGCAGTGGAAGCAGGCAACCATCATCCGGCCAGCCGAGAAGCTGTTTTTCCCATTTGCTCCCCGGGGTGTGGTGTGCCACAGACGTTAAGGCATACGCCGATATCCACCATGCCCCTTGCGTTCAGCAGGGCTCACCAAACTGCTGCGTTCCCAGCTTCCACCAAGAGGAGGCGAGCAGTCGTCGGATGCTCGAGCCTTCTCCCCCCGGCCGGCCCAACAGCAACCCTGGTCCATTTCTGAACCGGGTCGCCGACATCACAAGCAGAAATCCAACCACTGTGCTGATTGGCCGGCTCCGTTCAGGTACTTAAAAGGTCTCGATCATATCCCCTCTATCCCTCCTCTCCTCCAGGGACTACATGTTAAGCATGCTCAGCCTTTCCTCATAGGATTTCCCCTCCAAACTCTGGATCATCTTAGTCACCCTGCGCTGCACCCCCTCCAACAGTCTGATGTCCTTCTTCAGGAACGGGCGCCAGTACTGCACGCAGTATTCCAGGTGTGGCCTGACCAGTGGTAAGCAGTTATTTCCTTGTATACCCTTTCCTGGTACATGCAGTTGTGATCGTAACTAACAGTAACCATCCAAACGTAGTTTATAAAATAAAAGATGGGTCAGTCTGTTATACTTGGAAAGAAACCCTTCGAGGGGGCTAACCAGGTCATAAAGTCATGAGCTTGGATCTGGTTCACTCACTCAATGGGTTTAATTCCTTGTATACCACGATACAGAAATTCTATAGACAAGTAGCGCACATGGTAACCTTCTCGGAGGTGCTGTCTGTCTATGGCAAGGGTGATGCTAGGGTACTCCTCACCAGGGAATTCAATGAGTGGTTGAAAAACTGGTGTGGAGCTCAGGGTTTTGGCTTCACTGGGAACTGGGGAGCCACCTGGAGGGATGCAGACCTATACTGGTGCGATGGTCTGCATCTGTCCGGAGGAACCAGGATCCTAGGTGAGAGGTTTAAATGCCTCATTGGCAAGCATTTAAACTAGCCGGGGGGGGGGCACTGAAAAGGAGCAGGGAAGTCCCAGACTCCGCCCACAAAACATGGTAATTAGTGAGGTAAACACCAAGGTAGAGAAGTTATTAGGGAGCAGGACAGAGGTAAATGTAAAACAAGGCAAAGGCAGTAAGGACAGGAATGGGGCTAAAAGGGGTAAGGCCATCAAAAAGTGGAGGGTGATGAGTATCAATGCCCGTAGCCTGTGTCACAAGCTGCCTGAACTAGTGGCCTTGATGGAAGAAGGTTGCCTGGATATTGTGGCAGTCACAGAAATATGGTACACAGAGAACCATGACTGGGATGTCAACATACCAGGATACACAATCTACAGGAGGGACAGGGAGGGTAAAAGAGGAGGAGGAGTAGCTCTCTATGTAAAGGAAGGGATCAAAGCAACAGAACTAAAGAGTAAACAGGGAGCAGATGAGGCACTCTGGGTCACCCTGGAGACAGGAAATGGCACCATAATCCACATGGGGCTGTATACAGACCCCATCTCAGGGAGGAATGGACAAGAGAATGATAGAAGGCTTCCTTAGAATGGCAGAAAAAGGGGAGATATTGTTGATGGGGGACCTGAATATGCCAGATGTTAACTGGAGCACCTTTGCTGCAGGCACATCCAAGAACAGGGTCATTCTTGATGCCCTACAGGGGGCATGCCTCAGACAGCTAGTATTGGAACCCCCTCGGGAGGGAGCAATCTTAGACCTGGTACTCTCAAATGGGGACGGAGAAAGAATCTCAGATTTAGAAGTGGGTAGCCATCAGGGAACAAGCGACCACCAAACAGTGTGGTTCACGATAAACACAGCCATACAATCAAGCCATACAAAAGCAAGAGTATTGGACTTTAGGAGGGCTGACTTTAGGAAAATGAGCGAGTGCCTCAGAAAAGCGCTAGCAAACAGGCAGGAAGGAGGGGTGGAGGAACAATGGGGAGTAATCAAAACAGTCATCAGAGAGGCAACAAGGCTTTGTGTAAAGCAAATCAATAAAACACAACGAAGGAAAAAAACGCTATGGTTCTCAAAAGAGGTGGCAGGGAAGGTTAAGGAGAAAATGATAGCATTCAGGAAATATAAGGAAACACAGAAGGAGCAGGACAGAGAACTTTATCAGTTAAAGCAGAAAGCGGCTGGGAAGGCAGTCAGAATAGCAAAGGCCCAAACTGAGGAAAGGACAGCCAATTCTGTTAAGAAGAAGGATAAGACCTTTTACAGGTACATTAGGGAGCGAAGAAAGACCAAAGGAGGGATACTGAGGCTTAATAAAGGGGAGGGAATGTGGGTAGAGGGTGACAGTGAAAAAGCAGGGATACTGAATGAATATTTCTGCTCAGTATTCACAAAGGAAGAGGAGGGAGGTACCTAAACCAAATAAGAGAAACACTCTGAAGACGTGGGGTCGATACCAGTCCATTTACAGAAGAAAGGGTTCTGAAAGAACTAATAAAATTGAAGGTGGACAAAGCAATGGGGCCTGATGGGATTCACCCAACAATTCTAAAAGAACTAAGGGTAGAACTAGTGACACCGCTGACTACTCTCTTTAACAAATCATGGGAGGATGGGGTGGTACCTGAGGACTGGAAGAGGGCAGATGTGATTCCTCTTCACAAAAGTGGGAGCAGGACAGAGGCAGGAAAATACAGACCAGTTAGTTTGACCTCAGTGGTAGGGAAAATGATGGAATCACTTCTGAAGGAAAGAACTGTTGAGTACCTAGAGGTCAGTGGGGCACAGGACCCAAGGCAGCATGGATTCACGATGGGAAGGTCGTGTCAGACGAATCTAATAGATTTCTTTGACTGGGTGACCAAAGCAGTAGACCAGGGAGGGGCTGTGGACATGGCCTACCTAGATTTTAGCAAGGCATTTGATACAGTCCCACACAAAAGATTAATACACAAGTTAGCCAGCCTTGGAGTGGGTCCCAAGGTGGTAGCCTGGATAAAAAATTGGCTAGACAACAGGACGCAAAGGGTAGTAGTAAATGGAGTACACAGTGAAGAAAGGAGGGTTACTAGCGGGTACCGTAGGGTTCAGTACTGGGACCGGTCCTTTTAATGGCTTTATAAGTGACATTGCAGAGGAACTGGAAGGAAAAGTATGTCTCTTTGCAGACGACACAAAGATCTGCAACAGGGTTGATACACAAGATGAAGCGGAAAGGATGAGAAGGGACTTGGCAAGGTTGGAGGAATGGTCAAATGTATGGCTGCTCAGATTCAATGCAAAGAAGTGCAAGGTAATGCACATGGGAAACAAAAACCCAGGGGAAGTGTACACAATGGGGGGGTGACATACTGACAAAAGTAAAAATGGAAAGGGACCTGGGGGTAATTATATCAGATGAACTAAAGGTGGGCAAGCAACGTGAGAAGGCAGTAAGGAAGGCTGGGGGGATACTGGGATGCATAGGAAGAAGCATCAATAGTAGAAAACAGGAAGTTGTTATCCCTCTGTACAGACAGTTGGTGAGACCCCATCTGGAGTACTGTGTGCAGTTCTGGAGACCCCATCTCTGCAAAGACATAGACAGAGTGGAGGCTGTCCAGAAGAGGGCAACAAAATGGTGCAGGGTCTGCACCAGAAGACATCTGAAGAAAGACTAAAGGAGCTTAATATGTATACACTTGAGGAAAGAAGGGAGAGAGGGGACATGATAGAAACTTTCAAGTACCTCAAGGGAATCAACAAAGTCCAAGAGGGTAGCATCTTTCAGAAAAAGAGACGTGCAAGAACAAGGGGGCACAATTTGAAAATAGAGGGGGCACGGCTCAGAGGTAATGTGAGGAAGCATGTTTTCACAGAGAGGGTTGTAGATGCATGGAACAGCCTCCCTGAGTAGGTCGTGGAGTCAAGAACAGTGGGGGAATTCAAGAATGCATGGGACAGACATAAGGCAGTCCTAGTGGCGGGTAGGAGGAAGTAAGCTGTTGGTTAACTAGGATCTGCAGCTTATCTGTTAGGTAGGAAAATGGGCAGACTAGGTGGGCCAAGCGGTCCTTATCTGCCATCAAATTCTATGTTTCTATGTTACCACACCTACCCATCACTAATACATATAGATATACACACATATATATATATAAATAGCTGCACGGTAGTGCAGCTATAGTTAGGGTTGAGTAGGCACGTTAATGTTAAAGCTTTCAATTTTGCACTTTAATAACTTTGCAACCATTCGTCCGATATGCCTGAAATTTTGTATGTGCCGTTTGCTACCATAGATCTCTGGATCTGGCAAGTTAAGTTCTGGTCGGATGTGCAGTTGTGGAGCTGCGGAAGTATGGAGTGCCAAAAAAGTGCAAAACAACACTTTTTTGGCCGTAGTTGGCAAATTCTTTGCTCGTTTCTACAGCCCGAACAGTTTGTCCGTCTGGTCTGAAATTTTCAGGGTATATGTGGACTGGGTCAGGGAAGTGCCTTTTGAAGGATTGGTGAAAAAAAATTAATCCATTCAAAAGTTATTAAAGTTTAAAGTTTCCATTACAGCCTATGGAAAAAAAATATACGTCCTGAAAGTGAAGGCAGGTAAACAGCCCCAAAAACCAGTTTCTTTGCCACTTCATTGCAAGAAAACGGTTAGGACTTTTGGGCTGAAATTTGCAGGGTGGCAATCCCTTGCCCCACAGATGTGCCCTTTGCTGGTTTGGTGAAGGAATTGACACCGGTTCCATAGTTACAGCACTCCAAAGTCGCACATTTTCCCATAAGATAACACTGTGGTGGTTGTGGCACCTTTCGGGGGCTATATCTCGAAAACGGTTTGAAATACAGATTTTTTGCTAAGTGCAGCTTAGTACACCTCTAGGTATACTAAGCATGCATGGAGGTGGCCAGGCCATGACTACAACTGTGAAGGAATTTTTTCCAAAGTTCCTACAGTTCCTGAGATATTGCAACTTTTGCAGCATAAGGGTTACCTGGAATGGCTCTAGGCATGCACTATGTCTCTATACTTATGAGTACATGGGAGCCACACTTGGATCCCATTATGCAATAGTGGGAGTGTAGGGCCCTCCCACACTAAAATAACAGTACACTTATGCATAGATGGAGGGCCCTGGACTCCCACATGAAAATCAGAGACAATTACAAAATGTATGCATGATGGAAGCGCAGGGCCCTCCCACAACCACATATGGGTAACACTACACTTTCTCAAAAAGAAGAGAAATTAATTGCAAAGAACTTCATTAATGCATCAGTTAGGGTTGTCATTACAGTGACAAAAGTTTGGAAATTCAATGTTATGGTTATCAACCCCACCCCCACTCTCCAAAGACCAACAGGCGTCTGGGTGTGCCTTGGGGTCACTGGGCCTAACTCTCACCCCATTCTCCTATACTGTACCACTCAGTTTCCTTACAAATGGAATGGGGTGAGCATTAGGGCCAACAACCCCAACGCACACACCGAGGCCTAATGGTGTGTGGACTTTTGTCACAGTAATGACAACCCTAACTGATGCATTAACAAAGTTTTTTTGCAATGAATATATATATATATGTGTTGTGTGTGTGTGTGTGTGTGTGTGTATATATATATATGTGTGTGTGTATATACATATAGTTTTATCCCCTGTGGTTTCAGTCGAAATTTCCACACCCTTTTTTTTTTTTAACCAAGCTTTCTGGCCCTTTGAGCAATCACCTCCGCCTTACTCTGGGCCCCTGCCAGCTTTCTATAACCGTCACCCACTCACTGGTGCCAGAACTGTTTGAAAATTCTCCCATATAAAATACATTAACAGGATTGCAAAAAAGTGATAGGGCCACTTATGAAAGTGGTAAGGCTATGGCCCCAGTGGCCCCCCCGTTCCGGCACCTATGCACCCACTCTCTTCTCCGTCAAGCCAGGGAGAGATCTATATGGAGCTGAGCCCGAGGAGCCGGTGACCATTATGTAGACAGCTCAGTCCTTCCCACCTGCCCTGATGTCAAGCAATGCCTCTGGAGGCCTGGGTTGTAGAAGCATGCCATGGGCTGATGACACCCCTCATGAAGGAGCAGGCTCCCCCACTCACTGCAAGGGGGCCGCCGCCGCACCACAGCCAGGCTGTCCCCCTTCCTGGGCTGGCTTGTGCTGCATTCGGCAGCAATCCCCAGGTCTGGCCGCACCAATCCTGGCTGCCTGGGCTCACTTCCAAACCCAGGTCGCCAGCACGTAAGCGCAATGTGTTTCTGCTGAGCCACAGGGTGGCACACAACCTCCCAACCTTGATAATGCTGACGTGGCTCGATTACTGCGTGTTGTTAGACTGAAAGTAACAGTGACTGTAATTCAGACAGACCTTGGTAGAGGTTCCGCCCACGGTTTCTCAACATGCCCTCCCACTGGCACCACAGGTAGTTGTGCTAACAGCCTCGCAGAAATGCAGCTTCCTCTTCTGCTGCCCATCACAGGGTGTCTCTGTGACTGCAGGGCACGGCACCAACCTCCCTGTTGAGGACACCCCCTCCCTAAATGATTTTCAAGTGACATAAAAGCTTGGAACCAGCCTGTCAGCGCAGCAGTAGCTCTACCCCTTACGATGCCAAAACACGCATGAGTCACTGAGGGCTGACCAGCTGGAAAGGACTGGACATCCCATTGGACGCTTCCTCTCTCCAGGGTAAGAGGCTGTCTGACATCGCCCCTCGAGTGCCACCTGTGTGACCACAGGGGAAGCAGTAGAACACAGCACATCAAGTGAGAGGGGTTGACACAGGCTAGTGACACACTAGCATGCCTTGGTGTGCATGTGCACCCTAGTCACCAGCACCCTGAGAACAGAGAAGGACCAGAAAATGCAAAAAATGCCCTGATCTGGCACCGAGGCTGGCGGCTCGCAGGCCCCATACCACGGACTTGGCACCCTCTTTCACCGAACTTCAAAGGGGGTTTGGGGTCCCCCCCATGACTGTTCCATGGGGAGGGGAGTTAATAAAGGAGATAAAAGGTAAGTCCGAAGGAACATGGGTGATGGGGCTGAAGCTGAATGCCAGAAGGGGTCAGCTCAGTGAGACAGGGTGCTTAAAAAAACTTAAAAGAATAAAGAAAGGCTAAAGCCTTAACAACTGTTCTGCTCTTGACAGCACATGAGGGAAAAGATAGGAGGTAACTTGTGGGCCAAAGACCACCACTCCAGTAGGTGTGAGACCCAGGGCTTGCAGATGAAATGAAAGAGAGTTGATAACTGTAAGGGAAGGACACAATGAGAGCTCCCCAGCAATTTTTAATAGTGTTTAGTCACATCAGTTCACCACACTGGTCTGGATGTTTTGCAGGTTACTGCTTATTCATGAGCGATACTCCTTATTTAATGTCCTCTAACTCATTTACTCGAAGGTACATATTGCTACCCCCGCTGAGGTCCCATCACTGTCATTCTTGCTGCCAGAGTTGTCAATGCATGTTTCTGTAAAGCGACAGGTCTCTGTATCGGACGTAATTGCTGACTGATACTCATGAATTAAGTAATAAGGCACTCCAGGGGTGCATTGTGGTAGGATAATGGCCCACCCCATATGGGTTGAAGCATGAGGTGAAGCTGAGTGCTTCCATCACCTGAGATGGGCCAGTTAGCCCACCATAACGCGCACTGGAGTGCCTTATTCTAATTATGAAATGATTTTTTTTTTAATAAGTTGGATTAATTTTTTTAAACATATTTTTGTTGAGCTACTTTCAGCCAGGCTGTTGTGCTGGGATAACGGCCACGCTGAAAGTACCTCTTGGCCAATGAAAAGCCAGCATGTAATTTCATTTCATTTCATAATAAGCAGTAACCTGTGAAGTGCTGAGACAAGGGTTGCCAGCTGATGTAAATAACGCCTTACAAACTGCTGCTGATACTGAGTTGCATCCTTGATTTACTTGGACAGATGCTCTCCAGTTTACAGTTTCACACTCCCAATAGGGATCTGCAGCATCTTGATGAATCAGACAGCCACGGATGTGCAGACAGACCCATCCGGTAAGGAGGAAAAAACTGAAAGAAAAAAAATCTATATTTTCAACCCCCCCCCAAACAAAAAACTGCCTAGAAGAACACAACATTGAAGCAGAGTGCGGAAGATGTCAGGGCTGTACACAGACATACACTGATGCAAAACACTCCACTAACCACCATACAATCCTCCTTTCTGGAATTCATTACCTCTGTAATTTAAAATCCCCACCAACCTCCCGAGCCTTAAATCAAAATCTTTCCCCTATCTGGCTGAGCCATGTGGTCATTTTAATTAATTATTATAACTGCCTCATACATAGTCTTAATCATAAATGGCTGTGCCGGCTGGACATGTAATGAATGTATTGGTTTGCACAGCTTACGAGCAGCCAGGTCCCTCTCAGAAGCAAGATTAGATACACGGAGGGGACATTTACACCAGGTAGTGCGATTTTAAATCATAAAATATTTTTTGCAAGCTGAATGCTTATTTGATAAGATGGGATGGTGAGTGTGGTTTCCCAAGACAAGGGGGGGAAACAGACAAACTGGCACATGCCCCAGACCTCTTCCAACACGAAGATTAAGAGTCTAAAAGTCTTTATGTCTGCAGCTGGGTTGCCTTTGCCCAAGGTCAATAAAAGCAATGTGCTTAAACACATAATGTGGCCTGACGCGGTTCCGCTCCTGGTTAGCATATTGTAAGGTGCGTTCAAAAGAAACAATTATTCTGAATGACTTCAGCACAGGCCTGTGATAGCCGACAACCCGGGGCTAGACAGTCTTTGACACAGACTGGGTATCATGGTCCCTCTCTCCACACATATGCAGACACACACACCCCCCAGCAGACTTCATTTGAGGCACTGCTAGTACAAACAACTGCAGCTCTAAAAGCCATTATCAGAGTCATTCAGTTTTTGCCCCCTTGCAGTCACCCTCTCCTCTGACCACTGCTTAGGCCTGCTGGGACTGCATATATCCTCTCTAAGTGGGCAGGCCGCCACCATCACACCTGATACTGATGCTCAAAACACATCACCATGCATTTAACAAAGCACTTAAGGGGACACTGTCAACCTTTTTTTCATCTTATTTCTAGTTAAAACCCCACATTATGTCATTGCTTACCTTCTCTAAAATTCATTGACGTTGCTGGTTGTTTTATCTGCTTACTTTCTTAGCAGAACTGAAATTCATGCTAATGGTATAATTATACCCAACCTTGTTTTGTTTCAACTTCTTGATCTACTCTTATTGCATACTTCCTGAACATCAGGAACACCCCAAACCATACCTCTCAACTGTACCACATTATGAGGGACGTTCCTCATTTTACTTCACAAAAACTCCCTGTTCCACATTGTGAGGACTTGTCCCACATTCAGTATTAACATTTTAAAGCAAAAATCTATAGTAAATGATGCAAAAATATGTCATTCAATTAATAACAGACTTTCTGAACATAAATGCAAACATTTTAACAGTGTTCTGAGCTTCTTAGGTCAAGATTTGCTTAAGTGTTCCACATTTTGCTCATTTGTTCCACATTTTGAGAGGCAATGTTCCACATTTGGGGGACAAAAGGTTGAGAGGTATGCCCCAAACTGTGCAGCCACTCATGATGCAATAGTCTCCTCCCACTGTATAATGAGTGGCTAGACTCTGTGGGGGTGTTTCCAAGTCTAGGAAAGAGGCAGTGGGCGGTGATCAATGACTGTAAACAAACACTTTCTGGTGTGGTAACACTAGTACGGCAGTCAGTCTGTTTTTCACTTTTAAAAAGAAAAAGGGGGCAAAGCCTAAAAGCCCAGCAAACAAGCTGCATTTGTGTGCAGTTCCTCTATGCAGGAATAATTAAAGCTCAAAACAGAATAACATTTTGAAGTGTTTAGCCACAATCGACTTTGCTGATGCTTCTACGACCAGGAAAGTACTAGCAGCTATAGCAACTTTGGTAAATGAGCAAGAACTCCTAAAATTAAATTAGAACAACATGAGAATACTGTCTGGGCCCCCAATGATCGCATTCTGGGGTCCAGAGGGAACAAAAGGAAATTACGTTGCTACATTTCTGCAGTGATGGCTCCTGGTAGCACCTAGACTCAGACATGCTCCTCATATAATTAATGCTTACCGAACAACCCCCAACAGGCCCAAAATCAAACAGAAGGCCCGTGGACAATTTTAATGGTCACTGGGTCCATGGGGAGCAGGACAATCTCATAAGGGCAGCCCAACAACAGGTCCCAACCATTGACTATGCTAGAATCCTTTTTCACCGATTACGCCTGACCAGACTCCGACAGAAAGTGGGTGTGTAGTACCGAATAACTTTCCTGGCCCATTTGCAATTTACCATTGGGGATAAGATGTGCTGTTACACCAACTCCCAAATGGCCAGGACCTTTGTGGAGAAACTTCATTATCTGGCTAGCGATATTGTGGAGTATCACTCAGAGGTAGAAGAGGGGCACCGAACGTCAGCTTATAAAAAGTTTCTCTGCTGTTCCATGATAACTGGACAGTGAGCAATGAACTGCGATGGCCGCAATTCCTTAAAGGACTGTGAGACTTGAGTGTACTCTGGACTGATTAATCATAGCTCACTTGTACACATTATCTTAAAATGTGCTGATTTTACAACTACAGTACTATAATCCTTTTTTTTTTTGCATGCAGGACAGCTTTTCTTGTGGAACCAAATGTTGGGAGTGGTGTGAGAGTTCACAGTACTCTTTCATATGTTCATTTTACCTACAGCTTGCTCGAGATAGTTTCTTTTACTTAGAATGAGTGCACTGTGTTTATGATTATTCCTAACACACACATCTCATAATTCTGCTGTACATTACTTATGTTTGCGCACTGTTCCAGGCTGGCTCCACAAAATGGCTGCACCTATGCCACAAACCTCGTGGCAGAGATGGGTAAGATCCTTCAGGATGCCCCTTGCTGTCGTGGCAGAGAGGAACTAAAGCAGGTGAGTGGTAAGTCAGATTGCATGGACCAAACATTAGAAGTGTGTGTGTGTGTGGCCGGCCCGGTGGCGCTGAGGGTTGAGGCGCTGGATGCCACAACTCACGCCACGCTGGCAACCCAGGTTCAGGAACGGACTCTGGTTGCCGGGGGTTGGCAGGGGGAAGGGAGGATTGAGCATCCTGCGACAGCTCTCCTTCCTTTGGGGTGGGCAAGGGTCATGTGCCACGCTGTACTGACACCCAGCGGAGGCTGGGTGTTCAGCAGATCGCAGGCATCTACATTGGGAGAAGAGTCGGCGGACATCTGCATGTTAGTGCGTTGACGTCACTGCACGTCAGACTCTTCAGAAGAATTAAAGAGGGGGGAAAATGGGCACCTCCGCCTCTATGAAGCCTTCCTCGGGGCTTCAATTAGCCACTGCCATGGTGGTCCCCCAATTAGTTACTGGTTCTACGGGGGCTGGAATAGGGGGTCCCAGCTCTGCGTCCCCGCCCTCTGGGGGAATAGCCGGGGGTGATTGGGGGGGTCCCAGGCGACAACTGGTGGAAGACCAGGGCCGTGACCAGGGTGGATACCTGGCAGAGGAGCCCCCCCAAAAAATAAAAAAAATAAGTGTGTGTGGTGGTGGTGGTGGTGGTGGTATATTCTTCCAGTGGTTTTACGGGGACAGTTTAAAAGTTAAACCTTTTTTAACCCCTGCTGTCCCAATAACTGCCATTTTGGCAGATCAGTTTGATGATTAAATATTTCAGGAGCTGTGCAGACTCAGATGTGACACATTATATAACTCACCTGCGTTTTATTAATTTCATTTTCTTGTCTTAATGGTTCTAAACATCTCTATTTTATTCTTTTTCTTTCAATGTATCCAGTTTTTTTTTTTTTTGTAATCTATTTTTTCCGCCCCATGCTCGCTGGTCCACCACTCCTTTGGGCTCTACCAAGTTCCCCCCAAGCCCCTAGTGTCCTTACCCAGCCCTCCTCTGATCCTCATATTGCAGCCGACCCCCGGGGTATCCTGGCGTATCCCTTCGCCGGGCGGGTCCCTCCTCCCGAGAGGGAAGGCACCAGGGGAGAGGCGTGACCCAGCACATACTCCTAGGGCCCAGGGATGCTGCCAAGGAACAGGAGGCCCTGGGAAGGTGCTGGAGGCCCTCAGGGAACAGAGAGCTGTCATCTGGCGGCCAGCAAGCGATTTTCCTGGTTTTAAGGTGCGTGACGTCTGGACGTCAAGGCAAGAGTCGACATCTGTCACGCACCACCCCAATGATCCTGACGTGTTGCTCTACCGCTGGCCTCCACCAGTGGTCACTTCAACACCGGGTCGCAGCCGCTTCCCTCCCTGAAGACAGCGAGCAGTCATGGGACACTCAAGCTGCCTCCCCCCGGCCAGCCCTCCAGCGACCCAAGCTCGCCCTCAACCCAGGTCGCTGGCGCGTGAAATCAACTGGCACCGACGGGTCGCTAATGTACACCAATAGCACCTCCCATTTGGACAGATTTGCGTGAAGTGTTATGCAAGAATTTTTGGGATAACATCTTGTCAAATTGTATAAAATGCATAACATAGCGGTTCATGGATTTATTTGACTTGACAAACACTATGACTTTATGATTTTTTTTTTTTTTTTGGTTAATATCATCTTTATTTCATTTTCACTTACAGCCAATTGTGTCCAGTGATAAGATCATGCGAGAGAATAACAGGAAGAGGTACTTACAGTGATCCATTTGGCAACAGTACACAGAATGCTCAAACACAATAAAGGCTTAATACCAAGGAGATTAAGAGTTCAATACCAATGGCGAGCATAGGTGTTTCAGGAGAACCCAGGAGACTTTATGATTGTTAATGTCTTTTTTTTATTTAATGTTTATTGCTTTTTATAGTACAGACATAAAAAGTCATGACGGTTTTGAGAACAATATGCTAAAAGTTATACATCGAATAACTAGGATAGTTAACTCAGCATTCATTGTTACATCATCGGAGGGCTGGCATCTAATTTTTTTTAACAAACAAAGGCAAGATGTGAACGCTAATAGCCTTGCAAAAAGAACATGGACATTCAGTGCAATTAAGTCCAATGTGTCTGTGTTCTTATTTAGCACCTAAACAGTTCCGCCAAAGGCTGTAGTTTTGTCCATATAACGCTATATTGTATTTAATTCCATTACTCCAGCAGACATCTCAGAGAGACCCCCCCCCCAGTCTCCTTCAGACCGGCTCGAACATTGGTCTTATGAAATTTTATGAGAAATAAGTTAAACACATTCCCCTCATCAGCTTTAAACCAGCTATACATATAGAGACAGTCTCGTCAGCCATGCAAGTGTTACTAACTAGCAGGGAACTCCAACGATCATATATGCAAAACTGAGATTGTTCATGAGTCTGTGACACAGTTGACTAAAAGCCCATCACCTGGAGGTCAACTTACTGAAATTTTAATGAAGTCCAGAATCAGTCCCCCTCATCAGACTCCTATGTCCTGTTGAGCAAAATCCTTTTGTATTGAGGATAATCGTTTCCCTGCTTCAGACGGGGTCAGTGTAAAGGTACGTTTTCCCCGCATACTGAATTCAGAGTCGTGCTGGGATTTGTAGCGCGTGGGAAACCCCCAATGCTCGCAGGCCAGATCTTACAGCATCAAATGCCTTTCGGCGTTGTCAGGTAGAATAGCTCAAGTCCGGGAAGCAATGCACTTTTTCCCCACAAGTTAATGACATTGTGCCCTTCATTTTAGCTGCTGCCATCACCTTGTCCCGAATATGTTGCCCCGTAGTCACCGCTAGAATTGCACGAGGAGGATCCAGCGATAGTTCCTGATGTCTGGGGGTGATTCGGTACACCTTCACAATCTCCCCGGCAATTTCAATGTTCCAAAGTTGAAATATTAGGGTCTCCACATTTGTTCTGGGACACCCAAGATACATAAATTAGCAGAACAAACAGCATTTTCAAGCTGTTCCATCCGGAGCCTCAGAAGTTTATTCTCTGACATTACTCCCAACACAGCCGTAGCGGTGTTATTTGCTGATTCTGCAGGTCCATTGGTGGCTGCAGAAGCCTTCAATATTTTAGTATCCATGGCTGACAGGCGGTCTGTTAGAGTATCCACTTTCTTATCTAAGAGTTGGATGGCTTGCAGTAGCGCCCCGTTAGTCGGTTCAGTAGTGCTCACCTTGTGGCTAGAGGTCCCTGCTGCTAGCTGAGCATCAGGCTTACACGACTTTGCGCCACCACTGTCTTGGGGAGGCTTTTTTTTTGGGTGCACCATTTTTGGAGAAAATACAATTTATATCAATCTGCCCCTCTTAGGAAGTAGTACACGCCGCTATAGATTACAGAGACTTTAGTAAGTTTTTAAGGTCTGAATTACGGTCGGGCCTGAGGAGCTCTCTGAGAGGTGTCTGTTCCCGCTGCTGCCACCCCCCCCCCCCCAAATGTCTTGGTTTTTGATTAAATAAATTAAAAAAAAATAATTTCAGGAGCTTTACTGAAAGCCAACTATTGAGCTAACTTTTTCTGAAAATCTATTAAAGAGAACCAATCTTGATATTTTTACTGGCTGAGATAGCTAAGTAGGGAGCTCCTTTACCTGAAATGGGAGCTGTAACAGCCAGCTAAATCATTTTTTATTCACCACCTAGAGGAACGGAAAGGATCGTAATTTGCTCCTGAGGGGCTTGTGACACAATAACTTTCCACTTACATAGAAACATAGAAGTTGACAGCAGATAAGGACCGCAAGGCCCATCCAGTCTGCCCATTTGTTTTTCTACCTTATAAATGTGCCATCGGCCTTTGCTCTGTCAATGGCATATCTATTCATACTCATCTGTATTGCTCCCTTATGCCTATCCCATGCCTGTTTGAAGCCCTGCACTGTATTCATAGCCACCACTTCCTGAGGTAGGCCTTTCATGCATCCACCACCCTTTCTGTGAAAAAGAACTTCCTCACATTACCCCTTAATCGGTCTCCCTCTAATCTCATGCTGTGTCCTCTTGTCCTGCTATTTTTCTTATATTGAAACATGTTAGACTTTCACCTTGTTAATGCCCTTAAGGTGTTTGAATGTTTTGATCATATCACCTCTCTCCCTTCTTTGCTCTAGGGTATACATATTAAGCTCCGTTAATCTGTCCTCATATGTTTTCTGATACAATCCCTGCACCATTCTGGTTGTCCTTCTCTGGACTGCCTCAATGTAGTTAATGTCCTTGTGAAGGTGTGGCCTCCAGTACTGCACGCAGTACTCCAGATGGGGCCTAACCAGTGTCTTGTAAAGAGGGATTATTACCTTCCTCTTCCAACTTGAGATACCCCTACTAATACACCCTAATATCCCTCTAGCCTTACCTACTGCTTTAGAGGTCTGCTTGGATGATTTCAGGTCATCGGTGATGATGATGCCCAAGTCTCTTTCTTCCCTTGTGACTGCCTGCAACTTCCCTCCCAGCCTATAGGTGGCTTCAGGGTTTCTCTTCCCCATGTGCATGATCTTGCACTTCTTTGCATTAAACCCCAGTTGCCACTCTTCTGACCATTTTGCTAGTTTATCCAGATCTCTTCTCATTCACTTCTTCATAGCCAGCTCCGCCACTGCGTTCCGTTTTGTGATGTCGGTGTGTGTGTAGGTGTGAGGGGGTGCTCCATTCACTTGACTGGAGTGTCTTTGTACAACTATTTTCTGATTTTAAATCAGATTTTGACACAAATCGATGCCAGGATTCAACTAAGAAGAGCTGTGCTAGCTGAACTTTGGCACTGATCTGTACCAAAATCTGATTTAAAATTGGGAAATGAACCTGTAAAAAGACACTCTGTCAGCTGGCCCAGTGGCACTGAGGGGTGAAGTGCCTGGATCAGGAAATTGGCTGGGGGGGGAGGTGCAGGGGCAGGGAGAGGATCAAGCAGCTGCTTGGTAGCGCTCCTCTCCCGGACTGGAGAACTGAGTTTTCCCGGCTCTTGGCTGCCACTGAGTGCAGGCCTGGTGGTAACATCTAGTACATGGGGGTCTGGAGCTAGGCCACAGGATGGAGAGGGACTGCTGGTTTTGGAGCACATATGTGCCTTCACGCGTATGCGTGACTGTATCTGCCGTGGCCCCAGGGAGTAAGGGGAGAAAACTGGGGAAAAACACATCTCCCGTCGCTGTATAGATGGCCCTCGGCACTCTCAGGCCCACTCTATGTAGCTCCCCGCCAGACAAGACAGCGGGGGAAGCGGCAGATGGGATTGGGGGTACCTGAGAATAGGCCTGATGAAAGGTGCAAGGGAGGTGGCGGAGGGCAAAAAGTTATATATATATATATATATTAAAAAAAAAAAAAAAGACACTCCATTCAAGTGAATGGAGCACGCCCCATGCTCTCCCCATACAGATGTCACAAAATGCTGGAGAGCGGGCGAAGAGCCGACTATGAGGAAGTGGAAAGGGATTGTGTCATAAGCCCCTTGGGGGTAATTATGATTCTTTCTCTTTAAGGTGGTGACAAACAATTATTTAGCTGCCACAGGAGCTCCTATTCAGGTAAGGGAGTACCCGTGCTTAATCTTGTAAGCACCAAGAAAGGTGGTCTTCCTGAGCCGCATTCAGCAGGTTTCTAAACTGTGGCACAATAAGTATTAGTGATTTACCCAGGCATTGGCTGCGTAATGGCTCCAGGTGTGAGCTAAACTGATATATATATACATTCTTGTGAGAGCCCCATAAAGTGTATGGTGGACGCTTGTTTACAATACTTTTTAGAAGGCTACAAAAAGTCATTCTGCTGAATGGCGCTGAGGAGTGAGTCACTGGATGCCACACCTCACATCACGCTGACGACCTGGGTTCAGGTACGAGCTCAGGCGACTGGGAGGGGAGAGGGCGAGGAGCAGACTGAGTAGCTGGCAGGCAGCTCTCTTCCTCGGGGAGGGATGTGGGGTTTCTCCAGCGCTTGGCTGCCACCCAGTGGAGGCTAGGTGGCAGTGCCATACCAGAGGGGGAACCTGGCAATAGGCCGGGAGGGCGAAAGAGGCTGTCACCAGAGCTGCGGTGCGCATGCACGCCTCCAAGTGCATGGACAACCGCATTCTGGGGTCTTGGGTAAAAAAAAAAAGGGAGAAATGGCGAAAAGCAGGGGCCGCGGCTGGATGAAACCCCCAGGCTGGCTACGGTGGTCCACTGGAGCATGAGCGGGAAGGTGCCTCTAACTATGGCAGTCTGGTATGGTCGGCCAACATGGGCAACTGCCCGCCACAGAGTATAAACAATGGATGGAAAACAAAAAAAAAAAAAAAAAGGTGTTCTACTGTAGTACTGCCGTCAGTACTGCAGCAGAATAACTTTTCATTCTGCTGCAATAAGGATGTCACACAACACAGCAGTTTGCGAGCTGCATACTCCCGCTGAAAGTGCCAAACCGAGGTGCGCCAGCAACTGTCAGTCAGAATTAACAAGAACAAAGCAAAGTCAAGGCAAGTCAAAGTTTATTTGTAGGGCGCCCAATCCCGGAAGCACTGGGTGCCTAACATACAAATGGCAGGAAACAATAAACCAAAACACAAAACAAGAAAAATAATAAATATTAGTAAAACCATTAAAGCAGCAAATATAGATTAAAATCAGATCTAAAAGCTGGTTAAATGACTTCATCTGGAAACGCCATGGAAAATAAGTGGCCTTGAAACCGCTCTTGAAGCACTCGACTGATGGGGCCTTCCTAATATAGGGTAGAAGAGCGTTCCAAAAAACCAGGCTGGCGACACTAAAAGCCTGATCACCAACAGTTTTAAGTCAGGTCCTGGGAACCTCAAGGAGGCACCTGGTTGAGGAGCGGATGAATCAGGCCGAGGCAGCCGGTGTCAGAAGGTCAACCAGATAGCCAGGGCCTAGTCCATGTAGTGTCTCATAGGTCAGTAAACTCACCTTGAAGATAACCCTCACCTGACTGACAGCCAGTGCAGAGCTCGTAAAACTGGGGTCACATGACTGGACCTAGAAAGGCAAGTCAGCAGCCTGATAGCAGCATTCTGCACCAGTTGTAGCTGGTGGAGATAATCTCCAGAGACCCCAAAGTAAAGAGCATTACAGTAATCAAGCCTGGACGTCACAAAGGCATGAACTAGTGTGGGCAGGTCTTCAGGCGGAACTAGGGGTTTGACCCTGGCAATGTTCTTCAGGTGGTAAAAACCACTCTGGACAACAGATGACACCTGAGCTTCAAATGTCAACCTGTCATCTAGGAACACGCCAAGATCTCGCACACTAGAGGAGGCTATCAACAGCACAGGTTCAAGGAAAAGACCTGAGGGCCCCACCGGAAGCACTCCCATCATGCCCTCGACCTGGTTCAACTACCAGCACCTCCATCTTATCTGGGTTCAGTCGCAGCCAGCTGGAGGACATCCAGTCATTGATCTCGGCCAGGCAGATGTTAAGCACATTCACAGCGTTGGATGTTCCAGGGGCAAAGGACAAATACAACTGGGTATCAATCTGCTTGGCAGTGAAATTGTATCACCAAATGAGTTCTCCCAGAGGCAGCATATACACTACAAATAACATCGGCAACAAGATCGACCCTTGAAGTACTCCACAAGGCAGGAGCATCAGGGAGGAGGAGAAATTTCCCATCACTACCCGCTGCTTCCTGCCTGTGAGATAGGACTCAAAGCAGCTGATGACAGTGCCGGTGAGTCCACAGTACTCTCCAAGGTGATCAAGAAGCACAATGTGATCTACAGTGTCAAAGGCTGAATAGAGATCGAGGAGAACAGGAACTGACCTGTCTCCTCTATCCCTAGCCCTGAGGCGGTCATTATGCACCCTAACGTACGTCATTTTGGTGCTATGCTTGGCTCTGAAATCTGATTGGAGTGGCTCTTAGATGTCAAAGGCCACGAGGTGCACCTCAAGCTGTTGCACCACAATCTTCTGAACAACCTTAGCCAAAAAGGGAAGATTGGAGATATCATGGTAATTTGCCAAGATATGCAGGTCAAGAGATGACTTCAGAAGGGGCCTCACCAGAGCCTCTTTCAAGAAATCCAGAAAAAAAACCCTCCAGCAATGAGCAACGGAAAATCATAGTGAACACTGGGCCACGGGAACCAACACATCTCATTAAATAACATGTTGGAGCAGGGTTCAGCTCACAGTATGTGTGCTTCAGCTTTAAGATAAGCCCAATGACCTCAGCCACCTCCACTGGCTTAAACTCATCCCAGATAGGCGCAGCACCTCTACGACCCCCAAGCCAATCACTGCAAGTCATAATGTGACTCATTGATGGGATCCCCTGCCAGATAGAGGACACCCTGTCAGCGAAAAACTGAGCAAACTCATCAGATAAAGTGAGTGAAAAGGTTTTTTTGGGCTGCAGACAGGCCAGATGAAGAAGTCTGTCTACAGTTTGAAAAAGCTGAGATGGTCAGTTCTTCCCTGCAGCAATCTCCCTGGACAGGAGCTCTGCCTTCTTATGGTTGATTGCTCCCTGGTACTCAGCATAGTGAGGGTGCAGGGCCATTTTGCCGGCATCCGACCGCGACCTCCGCCAACAACACTCCAATTTCCGACCCCTGATCTTCTTCACCTTGAGGTCACCATCAAACTACGGAGACCTCAAGCGAGAAGATCTGGGTCATACACGGACCAGTGCAAGGTTATCGAGAGCCCCAGAAACTGCCCTATTATATGCAGCAACCGCTTCACCCATACCCATCGCACATACAGCGTCTACGCTAGATAGTTATTCTTAGCAGAAAATCAGCACAACACTTTCACCAGAAGGGCATTTTACTACAGGAGCTGTAGGGCATTTTGAAATATGAAACTTGATTGGCTCATCTTTTTTGTGCGTGTACAGATGAGAGGGGGGTGTAGAGGATGTGGTCATGGTGATAAAGTGAAAGGTCAGAGGGCAGTTGCTTAGAGCTCTGAGGTTGGGTGGGAGCCAAGTCGCAAGGTTATGGTTCGCAGGTCGTAGGAGAGAGGAGTACAGAGGAAAAACTGGATGGGGGTCGCGCCAAATGAAAAGGCAATAAGTAAATATTCTTTGTATCTTCTTGTTTCTTGCAGGGAGGTGACTGCAGTGGGAGAAGAGAGAAGATGGAGTACTCTGTATGTTCCCGACATAACATGAACTTTGCCTTAATTGTTCATTGAACGTGGGCAGTATATGTAGTAGTTGCAGTCGACAAAAGTAGCTGAAGTCAGTAAAGTCGCTGATGTGAAGAAGGCTCTGTTGTGAGGTTTTTTCACTGCACATTATCTTTATTCATTCTTTTTTGGTAACCAGGCGCTTGTTTTCAGGGGTAACCCAGGTGCACTGGGGAAGTTAAGTGACTTGCTCAGAGTCACACAGTATGCAAGTGGAGTTTGGGGGAATCAAACCCAGGTCTGTCTGCTGGATGTATCAAGCTCATTCACAGCTTGTTACTCTAACCTCTAGGCTATACTGCCAGCCCCTATATTAAACAGTGCATGGGAGTTCCCATACACAACAAGGTTATTCTTCCATCTCATGGTTACCATGATGACTGACGGACCTCTCAAGCGAAGAACAGCCTTGTTGTGCATAGGCTCCCATACAGTATTCTATATAAAGTGAACAATAAGGAAGTATTTTTCTTGACAAGTTTTAGCTTCTGTGCTGATGAAATTTTATACTTTCGATTAGGGTTTGACCCAGTCATTTCTCATTTCGACCCACTTTTAAACCAGTAGGTTTAATATGACCCATGTTTTAAACCCTCAGTGCTGTCACTGATTATGTAGCCACTAGGTTTTGGGTGCCTATCCTGGATTGTTGTATGAAATCACTGCCATTATAAACATTTTGGCTAGTACAAAATATGGTCTTGTGGCTTCCAGACCACCACACACAAATATGATTTTTTTTTTATACCATGCTTCACAGTCGACACCAATCTGCCCTTTACTCAACAGGTGGTGGTGGGGGGATGCGAATGCTGGGTGACCAGCATCTCCACAAGTGGCTCAGAACTCTGTAGTATTCTCAGGCTTCCCACCTTGTCCCAGTGTCGGACTCTAGGGATTTCACGCAAACCCCACTTTCCCAGATGGGAGTGTAATTTGATACTGCTGCACCTTGGAGCCGGCAGACTCATTCTTTTTTTATTGGGGGGGTAACTGTTAAGGTCCTTGCTACGGCCACTGTCTGCCAGACACCACCCAGCCTTGTCACCATCCTACAGCCCAGAGAAATACAGAACGAGAGAGGTTTACAGACAGAAAAAGCTTGTGGTCCATTCTGACTGCTTGGTACCTCCCGAGGTCTGTGTCAGCCCAGCACGGGCCAGACCTTAAGTGGATTGATCATCCTTCAGCTCTGCTAGATGAACCCCACACACACACCAGGTCAACTGGATATAGGAATTTTTTTTTTTTATTAAATAAACATAAATAACAAGACCAAAAACCAGGCCAACACCTAGTTTTCAGTCATGCTATTATGGTTATTTAATTAAAAAACATTCCTATCTCCAGCTGACCCGGTGTGTGCCCAGTTCTTTCTTCCAGCTCTGGTCTTGTTCATTTGCTGGCGTATGATTGAGGAGGGTGGTGTGCGCTTCTCTTTGGGACTCTCTTGCCATCTTCACAACTCCCATGCATCTATCCCAACTGCTCTTGAAACTTGCAACCGTCTTAACACTGACCAGCTCCTCGGGCAGATGCTTCCATTTCTGCACCATTTTTCCATAACCCTCTACATGATTAAGTACTTATTCACAGACCTCTTAAGTTCCTCCTTGACAGCTTACAGTTGTCAACCCTTCTGATGGATCCCTCACTAAGGTGAAACAAACACACTCCCCCACTGCTGGTCTCTATTAAGTACATATTGAGGTCAGCCAGTCGTTCTTCACAAGTCTTCCCCTGCTGGCCATGAATCCTTTTTGTCGCCCTCCTTTGGCTCGACTGTAGGTGTACCGTGTCCTTTTTTTAGGTAATGTTTCCAGAACTGTGCAAAGCACTCCAGCTGTGGCCTTACCATGGACCTGTACAGAGGTAGTAGATCCCCAGTCACCTGCTCCTCAGAAAACCCTTCCACAGTAGGCCCTTTCATGGGGCAGGGCAACCCCCACCACCGACTGGAACACTCTGAAGTCAGTAGTGGTATGGCTCGCCTTATTGGGTGAGTGGGCACTGCAGGGCCAAGTAGGTACAGAGGCTTTCTCCTTGTGTTTTTTCCTCCCTTTCCCAAGATGCTGGGCTGTGAGCACCAGATGCAGGCATGCAACTGGCACGCACATCACCAATCCCACACACACACACACACACACACACTATGTTTCCCTTTCCAGTGCAGCCCCAACTGACCTGCGCCATCTGTATATTCCCAAGAGGCATTCGTGCAGCAGGAAGAAGACTGCCTCCACCCTGAGAAGGCAAGCATCCTTTCGGATACTGAAATCCTCCTTTCCTACTCTCTCCCCTTCCCCCGCTGGCACTCCAGTGCCCTGTACTCCTTCCCGAAACCAGTTTGCCAGCGCTGGGAGCAGCACGCTGCTACTGGGCCAGTCCAGCTGACTTAGTTAATCCAAAATAAATAACAATACTCTGTGCTACACAGTATGTAGCACAAGGTGGACTTCAGCAGCCATAACTTGCGGAAGTAGTAACATATATAGGATGAAGCATAGGGGCCCGTGAAGAAGGTTTAATTGGTTATATAAAACGGGTAATGAGCAAAAATTGTAAGACACCTGGAGTACAGAGCAGAGGTGAAGAGGTGTGCGGCTTTCACAGTGTGAAATTCTGCCAGTACGATAACCATTACATGTAATATCATGCTTACTGCAATATCAACGCATTATGGAAATAGTCATTTTTATACAAAAAAAGAAACCTCTGAAAACTCTTGCATCAGGAAGAGTTGTTACAAAAGTGAAAGTTACTCTAAAATTCAAACAAAAAGGCTGAAAGGCCTGAAAACTGCAGCATGTCTGTGAACCACAGTGACTGTATTACAGAAGTTGCCCGCAGTATCAATACTGTGACTTCTGATATGCCATGAAACCGTCATACCGTGACATGCCAAAATATGAATCTTTGTTATTCATAGCTCACACATCCTTATTCACAGCCCACAGCGTTATTCAAAGTATGGTACATAACACCCAAGCACATTTGTTTTTTCAGTATTAATTTTTATTTATTTAAATTTACAGTAAAACATCCGACACAATAAGGGCGAACAAGAAAATAATCAGACACATTATGGTACAGGACCTAATATTACATCTATCTTTCATAAAGCAGATTAACTATAAAGTGTGTATAATGTACTTACAACAGTTTCTGTAACTATATAGTCAGGTATAATAATAGCATGGTTAAACGTGGGCATGGCAGGAATGTAAACTGTGAGTAAAACAACATGCAAATTCTGCGAATAATGTTTCTTATTTCCTTAATATCAGCAGGCATTAGAGATTAACCAAGTAATACACAAGTACTTATGGTAATGGTACAATACTGTAATACTTACCTTAAAGATTTTTTTTTTTTTGCGGTGGCTCCTCGATCTCCCTGCAGGGACTCAGCTCCCACCCTCGCTGCCTCCCCATGCCCAGGCTTATCCCCCCTGGATGGGGCCACCAGGTGAGCGCCCCCCCCAAGGTCAACGGTAACTTGCCCTGGCTTAGCCATGGGAGCGGGGCCCCACGTGGTGGACACAGTAGGCAGCAGAGCAGAGCTTCACACTTCGAGGCCAGCATTTTTGTTTTGTATGCTGTATCGGGGACGGGGATGTGCAATGATGGCCAGCGTCCGCCCCGCCCCCCCCAACTGATACGGTGCTGGCACTGTGGTTCCCCTGGCTTCCGCTAGGGGTCCACAGCATGCTGGACACACAACCCCCCCCACTCCCCAGAGAAGGACAGCAGTCCCTACAATGCTCAATCCTTCCCTCCAGCCGGCCCTCTAACGTCCCAAGTTCGTTCTCGAACCCAGGTCATCGGCATCGCAGACGGATTCCCTGCCTCTGCGCGGCGGGCTAGCTTACTTAAATTAAGGTTGCTTTTTAAAACCATTAAGCAGTGTAAAACACACACACATGCTATTTTTTTCCAATCCTCCATACTGCTGGGTATGTTGCCCAGTACAACGGCTGTGGTGGATTCATCTCGTGCCATCTCATGGGCACATGACAAACCAGGGAATGTGTTTTTCTCCCCTGTGGATAGCAATCTTGGAAAGGGGCTTTGATAAAGAGCTGGCATTCGAGCTGGCACTCGAAATGTGACACATCAGGTGAAAAAGCCTCTTTATGGTACTCAGCAATTCACTGGAGGGCCAGGCCCAGACAGTTTAGCTACAAGAAGATGTTTAGCCTCCAAAAAAACCTTTAACTTTGACTCTCCGGCAATCACAGTCTCAAGTCATTACTCAGTCCAGAAAGGTCAGGGATGAATATTCATGGCAGGATGTAATAATCAAGTATTCTACAAAGTCACTTTTGAGCAAATGTCTTTCTCAACACAAGAGGTAATTAGGAGCCCTTACTCATTTTTCCAAAACCTTCTTTTTTTTTTTTTTTGGGGTTACACAGACTGCCAAGCTCATTCTCCTTGCAAGATTCAAACCCACACCTCAGGGCTTTTCTGATGCTTTTTTTTTTTTTTTTTATTGTTTCTACTTTCGCCCAATGGAGATTACACTGCAAAACCTCAGTCAGTGATACCATCTCCCACCCTGACACTGCTGCCATATGAGTTCTCCAACCCTTTTCAACTGTTAGCTTCCTGCAGCTCCCTTTCTTTCCGCCCGATTTGTTTATCCTTCTCCTGTGACCGCCAGCACTCCACCCTTTCAGGACTCTGAATGCCGTCCCCTGCAACCTGCCACACTCACCCCTGCTGCCAGCTAGGGAGACCAATCCAGACCTGCAGCCACACATCTTGAGGCTGGCTTGTTCCTACTGGGGGCCCCCTCCAGTTGTCAAGGAGGGGGCGACACCTGAACTCCACTTCCTTGTCCCTGTTAGGGGCTTCCCCATGACGTGGGGGGGGGGGGCAATGGTGATGCTGGCTGAAGGGCTTCTTGTGCAGGTGTGTGGAGGGGTGAGTCTGTGGCATGGGGGGATCGTGATGTCATCATCTGATGGGTCAGTGTGGCATTTCTGCGTTTTCTCCCCACCCTCCGTCTAGCCAATGCACTCTATGAATGGCATGTGTGTGCCTGACGGCATGTGGTCACCAACACTGTCAAAGGTGCCTTCACCATGCCACCACCAGGAGCTGCTAAGCATTGTACAACAAGTGCCCCCCGGAGAGCATCAAACGGAGGATCTAAACCCTCCCTGTCCCTCCACTCCTAACATCCCAGGCTCAGAGAGGGCTTCCTGTCTTTTATTTGGTTCCCCACTTTTTCCACTGGTTCCACTGTCTCTCCCCCTGATGCTGGGATGCCCCTGGCTGCACCTTTTTTCTGGCCAGGAGGGCGGATGACAAGCTGCCTTTAAAGCCGACGTCGGAGCAGTTCAGTGATCAACAGAATGGGTGTGTATGAATGCAGGGTGACCTGCTCTCACCCTCCACAAGCCAAGTACCCCACCTCACCCCCCACCACAATGTAGTGACCCCCTACCAGCTCATCCTATCGCTTCTTCCCCTACAGAGAGCACCCCACTGCACCAGTCTCGCTAGAATCCTGTGAAAACAGACAGAGATTCCTGGAAATGACACAGGCCATGCTAGTGTGCCACTCCCCCCCATACCACCACTTTTATCATATGCTTTGATGGAGAGGTGAAGGCATGGCCTGGTCACATGGTCACCAATAAATGGTCTCGAAGAGCTGGATTACAAATCTTGTATGTAAGCACTGCAGCTGTATAATGACTGAATGATGGTGTCTGGATTCGTTGCATTTTATGTTCATATTCCTCAACTGCTTTTTCAAACGAAAATAAGGATTTATCCATTTTATCGATCATCTCTATCTCCACCATGGACCCTTGCGCATGATGGTATTCCCGTGGGCTACAGAACCTAGAGGTGATCCAGTGGCAAGGCCTGGTAACATTCCATCTAAAATACTCTCTCCTCTTTCTATGCATTTAAGTGGCATCTAGCTAAAGGCTAAAAGATAACACAATCTTGATATTATTAAGTGAAACTGCCTAATGTTTGGGAAATGTTTTATCTTTTTAATATTTATATCTATTTACTAGTGGTGTAAAATCCCTAAGTACCCCATGTTGCTCGCAATTATAAATTCATAGGGACAGCAGTACCAGAAAATAAGGTAGCACACCTACAATACCTTAAATGTGGTAGTATGAAATTCTGAGGAACTCTGGGATATTTTAGGGAGTCTAAGTCTCACAAGCCCCGCCTCTTGATGAAGCCTCCCTCACAGAGCGAAGAGCTGCCACAACTGGGCTCGTTGTGGTTATGTTACATTTGGGAAGAATTTCACCATCTTGCATTTTAAACTGTCAGTTTTGCACGGCAACACTGGAACGGTAATACACTGGTTATGGTTACTGTGACATTCAAATAAACTGTATCTGCCGTGGCTATAACCTTCCCGAGTGCTCATTCTAAGTGCAGGTATTCTGAATTTTGTGGTTTGAGTTAGAGGGCTGGCGATCCCTTACCTGCACCAGTCCTGCATGCTAAGCACTGGCTTGCTGTGCAGCAGGTCATATGGTCACCAACAATGTCCTTTGCCGCCGGCTCTGTGGTACTGAGTGAAGGGGTTCGCTTGGCATGCTGCTGATGATCTGGGTTCACACCCTAAGCTCAGGTAACAGGACCAGAGATCAGCAGGGAGGGGATGCACAAGCATCCACTGGATGTTTCCCTCCTGGGAGGACTGCCTGAGCACCTCTGGGAGGGTTGGATGCGTGCATGGGGGACGTGATGTCTCAACATGCCTCCTCCAGAGGACACCGACGCATGCAAGGCTGAGAACTTGATGGGCGGGACACAGAAAACAGGAAAAATGGCACCCAGCCAACTGGATGATGGCCGCTGGACCCTCACCGCCATGGAGCCCCTGGACAGCTGGGACCGACTGCAGCAGTGCCCAGGGCCAACAAAGGAAGCCGGTAAGGCACATTCTGTCCTGAAAGAGAGGACCCACGTGGTGTAGGAATACATTGGGTTACCCTGGGGGGGGCTGCCGAGAATGGGGTGGCAGGTGGCGACAGGGGTTGACTGGTGTGAGTAGGTTCCAGGTGGCCCAAAGGAGAGGCTGGCCGAGGTGCAGGGGGAGGTGCAAAGAAACAAAAAACAAAATCCCAATGTCCTTTCCCACTCCAAATCTAATTAAAGACATTAGGGTAGCAGAGTGAGCAACACGCTACCTTCACAATACACGGACAGCTCAATCACGAACACAAACTTGGGTCTCCCACTTGGCAGTGTGACACACCACCCTCAGTGTTACCAGGCTGGCCCACGCCAGGCGCAGTAAGCCATTTTATCATCTCCTGTCCCCTATTACTGCCTCTGCCCACACCCTGTAACTGGAATTGAAGCACCACGAGTTTAATGATGTGCGATGCTGGGGGCAGTGTAGAGAGAGACTGGAAGCAGAGAGCCTATGGTGGTGAAAAGAACAGGAAATGTAGCCATCGCATCCAACAGGAGACTGCACATCCCCTTTGGGAGAGAAGTTTACAAGTTCCTTCCATATCAACGAAGCACTCCGCCCCCCCCACGCCAGGCACACCCCAGCATCAGGCATCCTACAGTCAAATCCATGAGTCACATTGTTAAGGTCCAACAATTAACTGCTCCCAATCCTTTGCAAAACACTTTCCGTAGAAACCATCCCCATCTTTGATGGCACCCCTGATCCCCCTTCCCCCTCACAGACCTGTGTTCCCCACAATGGGTTTAATGCCTTGATTGAACCACCTGAGGCAGTGACTACAGATCAGGCAGATTTTTGTTCTAAGGGGTCGGTGCGGTCCACCATCTCTTCCTCCAGCTCACTGTTTTCCCTATATATCCTCGCCCATTCCATTCCTGCAAGGACAGCAATCATGCTGCACTACTGCTCCAGGCCACAATTGTAGACACATGTGCCTTTATGCCCCTCAGTCTATGATGGCCATGAATCACCTGCTGGGCATGCCGACAAAGTGCAGAGCCGCCCTGCTCTCGCATCGGCCTCAAGGACTACTGCCCTCTGAGATTTCTACATGCCAGCTCCCCTCATGCTGTCAAATGTCAAGCATGAAACTGTTACACAGGCATGTTCTTCAGGTGGGTGGATTTCCTGATGACCCTTCACTTTGGAGCAATAATGCTTCAATCTGAATTACAGCCCTTCCAAAACCCCCTAGTGATCTCGTCTACTACAAGCCTGTTATTACTGCAAAATAAAGAAGCGACAGTATGAAGTGGGGAGGGGGATGAGTGAGGGGATAGGGAGAAAGAGGGAAAGCATAGTATAATCAGGTGATAAAACAAAAACAGGAAAAAAGCACCAACTCGTTTCTTTATAATTAGGAAATCTAAGTGCTTAATTTGGTTTCTAAATGAGCAAGTTGGCTAATTTTTTTTTTATACATTTAAATGTATGTAAATGTGATGAGACCACCAAACTCTCCAGGGGGCCAAGAAAGGAAAGCCAAATGAGAAGGGAGTCTAAAAAATGACAGCTGTAAAGGAAAGGACGAAAAGAAAATGCGACAGCAGGGAAGTAGGAAGGAGAAAGCAAGGCAAATTAAACTCCAGTAAAGCAAAGGTGTATCCATTCTGAGAATGGCAAGTGCCAATATGTGTCCTACACGAAACTTCAGAAGGCAACTTTTCAGTGCAACCCCCCTCCCACTTCCCACCCTGCAGGCATCTTACATCTTTTTTTTTTTTGTTCACAGTTTCTGCTCCTTTGCCCCAGTGTGTGTCAGGTGTACCACCTTCTGGCTGGATATACTAGGCTTCATGGGGCGTTATGGGGCTGAGGGGGATTTATCTAGTTTCCCTGTTCTCTCCTTGTATGTTCCCTGTCCCCATAGGGATACTGGAGTGTGGGACCATGGTCTGCAAAGTAAGCATGCACATTTATGCAGCGTGGCACCCCTTCCTCTCTGTATCCTGAGCTGGTCTGCCACCCTTAGCCTAAAGGTGGCAGAGCGTGCCCTGGGACCCAAAATCTCCCCCCCCCCATGCTGGTCCCTGATGACCCAGGCTCGTTCCTTGAACATGGGGTCACCAGCGTCGCTAGCGGTAGCCCTACCATTCCACTGACAGGCTGACATCTTTTTTACACCTTTAGCATAAGATTTTCTATCTCTAAAGTCAGCTTTTTAAACCCAAGACATAACTGTACAGAGTATATTTTATGTCAATTCATCTGCAGGCAGCCCCACTGGCCAATCAGCAGCTGTGGCGCTGGTGTGCGGGTGACCTGGCTGCAGGGGCAAACTTGGGATACCATGTCTGCAGGCAGGCCAGGCTGAGGAAGCTTCCACTCCGGAGTGTGCCTCAGCTGGGGCGGGAAGGTGACGGGTTCTGGCACCACAGTGACCCCTGCCGTTGGGCCAGGCAGCTTGCTTCTCTTGCAAGGCCACCACCATTGGGCAGCAGTCAAGTAGCGGTATGCACTGTTCCCACTCCTCGAGGGAGGAGCTGTCCTTTGGATGCTCAATCCTGCCTCTCCAGGTGCCTCCAAGTAACCAGAGTCCATTCCAAAACCCGGTTCATCGGTGTAGCAAGTGGCAACACTACCGCTGTGCTATCAAGCCACATAGTAATACTGCAGAAAGAAAAGCTATTTCATTTGCTTTTGTTGTGCTTGTAAAAGGTACCAGACTGACAGCCCTGGAGGCTGAAGCTACTGCACTGCGTGCTCTCCTATGCTGCCCCACTAATGTGCCTCAGTCCCATCACAGAAACGTACATAGAAGTTGTCGGTAGATAAGGACCTCTTGGCCCACCTAGTCTGTCCAGTTTTCCCTGCCTACTGTGCCACCGCAGACCCTACTTGATCTCTGGTCATCTCCGCCCCTTGCCTTACTATCAAGGTCCCTTTGCATCTGTCCCATGCACGCTTGTATCCCGTCAGTTTTGGCACCCACGACACCTCTGCTGAAGGCTATTCCAGGCATCTGTCACCCTCTCCGTGAAGAAGTATTTCCTCATATTTCCTCTAAGTCTCCTCCCTCCAACTTCATAGTGTGACCCCTTGTCCTTGAGCTTCTTTTTCTATGGAAAATGCTACCTTTCTGTACCTTATTAATACCTGTTAGGTATTTGAATGTTTCCATCATATCCCCCCCTTTTTCTCCTCTCCTCCAGAGAGCACATACTCAGTTCTTTGAGCCTCTCCTCTTAGGGCTTTTGATATAGGCCGTGCACCATTTTGGCAGCCCTATTTTGTACCACCTCTACCTTATCTATGTCATTCTGGAGGTGGGGTCTCCAGAACTGGACACAGTTCTCGTGGTGGGGTCCTACCAGTGATTTGTACAGTGGTAATATCACCTCCTTCTTCCCACTGGTGATACCACTCCCTATGTACCCAAGCATCCTGCTAGCCTCCCCCACTGCCTTATCATACTGCTTGGCTACCTTCAGGTCATCAGAAATAATTACCCCCAGGTCCCTTTCATGTTTAGTGGTTGCCAGTACTTCCCCTCCCAATTGGTACATAGCCCCTGGGTTTCTGTGCCTCACGTGCATGATTTTGCACTTTTTTGTACCGAAACCCAGCTGCCAAACCCTTGACCATTCTTCCAACTTTTTCAAATCATTCCTCATCCCCCCCCCGTGTCTACTCTGTTGCAGATTTATGTGTCATCCACATACAGGCATACTTTTCCTTCTAGCCCTTACGCAATGTTGCTAATGAACACAGAAACATGGAATACTGCCGGCAGATAAGGACCACTAGGCCCATCTAGTCTGCCCATTTTCCCTACTTGCATAAAGACACTGAAGAGGACCAGGCCTAGTACTGAGCCCTGAGGGCCTGGCACCCCGGTGGTCACCTTGCCTTCTCCAGAGTGGACACCATTTACAACAACCCTCTGACTCCTATAGCTTAACCAGCTTCTTACCCAGTTTATAACTTTTCACCCACTCCCAGACAGGCCAGCTTGTTCACCGGTCTACTATGTGGAACGTTGTCAAAGGCCTTACTGAAATCCAGCTAGGCCACACCTACCGCTCCTCCCTGATCCACTTCCCTGGTCACCCAGTCAAAGAATTCGATCAGGTTTGTCTGGCAAGACCTCCGCCTGTGAAACCATGTTGCCTTGGATCCTGTAATCCACTGGTTACAAGGTATTCCATTATTCTTTCCTTCAGTAGTTTTTCCATTATTTTGCCCACTACCAAAGTCAGGCTGACAGGTCTGTAATTTCCTGCCTCCTCCCTGTTCCACTTTTGTGAAGTGGGGCAACCACATATGCCCTCCTCCACTCTCTCGGAACCTCCCCTGTTTCTAATGATAAGTTGAACAGAGTTGTCAGAGGTGCAGCCAGCACCTCTTTGAGCACCCTTAGTATCCTGGGGTGCACCCCATCAGGTCCTATTGCCTTGTTTACTTTTAATTGTATTAGTACCTTGAGGACTTTCCTCCTCTGTAGAAGGACTGGTGTCCACCCCCCTACCATTTATGCCCTTGTCCCTTATCTTTGGTCTGTCAGCCACCCCTTCTTCTGTAAATAATGAACAAAAGTATTACCTGTACAATATGTCTGGCTTCTTTTGGTCCTCATCCATGCAAACTCCTTCTTCCCCCTTTTATCCTTACTATTCCCCCTTTTGGTTTTCCTCGTCTCGCTTATATATCTAAAGAAAGTTTTGTCCCCTTCTTTTACTGGTTGAGCAGTGTTCTCCTATATCTGTGTCTCTGCACATCTAACTGCCTTCCCTGCTTCCCTTTGTTTCTCCTGTTAGTTTCCCCTATCCTCCGCTTTCTGTGACTTTTCGTACTCTACTGCTTTTATATCTGTATGATGTAATGTCGACCACCACATCATTTTATTTTACAAGGAAAGAGGGTAAGTCACATTTGCCCATTTTCAGCCAGGTCTAAGATTAAAGACATTACATCATACGGATATAAAAGCAACACAGACAGTCCATTCATACACTCGTAAATCTAACTGTAATACTCAGACCTAGTGCAAAATCCATGCCCATGCAATCCATGGCCCCCTCATGTGAGACTGCCAACAACTGTGTCAACTAGTACCAATACGTGGTACACGGATCCGGCTCCTGTGGATCCAGCTATCCTCCATTGGATAGTGCTGGTATCCACCTCCGAATCCCGCCAAAGTCAGATTTCGGATCCATAGTTGGATAGCTATGGATCTGAGGTTGGACCCTGGTATCAGAGGTTGGATCCGATGGTCAGATCCATCAGATCTGGTTAGATACACAGATACCTCGGATACTTACTGTGGATCCTAGGAGGTTGGATCCTAGGTCGGATTTCTATGCCATATGAGGACATACGAAATCTGGCAAAAATGATGGTATCCATGGTATCTGGCCGGGTAGGATACTATCTGAGCAACACCAATTGTGTTGGCGGTTTTGTGATGCGGATGTCAGCCCACTAGAATCTAGACTGAGACCCGCCACAGTTGGTTTGCAACAGCCAATGGAAACGTATTTGTATACTCTCTATTATACCCCCATTTTGTCATCATCTGGGAAATGATCCTCCTTCCACCAACCCAGCTCTTCTGTCTCCCGTAGGACTCCTCCAACTGACTAGTCCGGTGCTGGCCTTTGCTCGACATCCCACTTTGAACCTCCAACCATAACCCACACCTTACTCTCCACAGGTGGGACAACTGGGTTCCCTGAACCGGATGGAAACATGGACTTCTGATGGTGAGGTCCCAGAGGAGGAGCCAGCAAAGAGTGGGAGAAGTCAGTAGGGCCCTACTGTGGTATGCGGGGTGGGGTGGATCCATCTGTCTGAGACCGCTGGGGTGACTGTCCTTCTAAATCCCTCCCCTTATCCCACCCCAGAGCGTAATTTTGAGAAGTGACCAGGTTAAGCGCCTAGCGGGGCCATTGGAAGGGCAGATGAGACCCACCCTTCATTGGGAATTCTCCAGCTGGCCCCACGTTGGGCATGTGACACCTTTGCATCTGACATAAAGCAACTATAAAGGGACAACTTTCTTCCCATACAGCACTCCTTCCCATAAGCCACAAGGGGCAGTTGTGCAATAAAAAGAGTTGCCCTCCCTCCCTCCCTGAAGCAGGAGGCATCCACGTCAGATGCTTAAACTCTGCCTCGCCAGTCAACACTATGTGCCAATCTTGAGGCGCAAACCTGGTTAACTAGATGGTAAGCGGTAACACTACTGCTGTGCTAGGTCGTGGGCCCAATAAGACCTTTCTTTTTTTGTGATAATTTATTTTTTATGACCAGGATCCCATGTTCTCTGCAACACTATTTTGTTGTTTCCCCCATCCCCCCTCCCCCACCATTCCACACCCCCAATGAGTGGACATCACTGTGGGCAAGTGTCTGACTTCACAGCAGATGCCTATGTGTGACTGCCCGGTGGACAGCACTCTTCTCCCTAAAAGGACAGCACCTCACCTGTGTGACAAGACCCCCTCCTGGCCTCAGTGTGGACTCCGGTGATTGCACGCAAACCCACATCTCTCAGATGGCAGTGCGACTGGGCCAGCCTGCTTTATTCATCAGTATATCAGCAGCACAGCTCACTAAGTCGTGCCCCTAGAAACTCCAATCCAATAAAGAATTCTGTGCGGCTGAGTCCCTACAGGTCTGAAGCAGACAAGACAGTTATTGTGGCTACAGTGATGCCATTTGTCAAAAAATGGTATGGCAGTTTTATTCTTATCTTCTTAAATTGGTCTCAGCTAATCCATAAACAAACTTGTGCAGCTTCCGCTAGGGCCATGAGCACACCTTTTCACAGATTCCTCATTGACAGGGATTCACTAAAAATACCATCAACAGCTTTACTTGGTTCAATTTCAGTCGGCTTCCACCTGTATTCCCTCCTCCCCCCATGGATCAGGCTGAAGATAGGCAGAATTGCCTAGTCCTCCTTTCCTGGTCATCAAAAACTAAACAGTAAAAAAAAAAAAAAAAAAGGTGTTCCTCATTTTACCATTTACTGCTCTGCTTCACACGGAAAAGGTGCCGTCCACAAAGAGAAGGGCTGTATCGCATTGTGAACTCAGACTGTAATGCAAAAATGCGTGAAACACTACCTCACAAGTACACTTTGCACAAATAACTGTGCTCGTTTCCACAGTGTTCTGTCCTCGTATCTTGATGTCTGATGAAGTGTCACATCATGACGGCCAGTGTCACACATTTTGAGTGGTACTGTCCCAGGAACAAAAGGTTGAGAGGTATGACCCCGACGTGACATGTGTTCACTATTTAACTTTGCCGAACAGAATTCAATTAAGCGTTCTTATCTTTGCACACCTTTTTTGTTCCCCTTTATTAAAAACATCCTGTCAGAAAAGCCTATAAGGCTGTTTAAAGCAAATACAGAGCTAATGAAAATCCGAGTTCTACTCTGCAGTTAAATAATTGATTCTACCCTCAGAAGCCAGAAATGGACCCTATTTCATCTCCTGGCTATCAGAAAGTCCTGTGAAGAGGACTGATCATCATTCTGCATTCTGTGCATGTGTCCTGAGACCCATCTAGAGGCTTTCCGCATCCTCCACCGCTGGTTGTTGCAGTGTTACCAGGGTTGCACAGAAGATGCAGCCAGATATCAGTAAAGCTGCACTGCTTCTCTTCCCCATTACAGAGACCAATGAGTAAGCCACAGGGGTGCACCAGGAGGGGATGGGGCTGGATGGTCGACTGCAGTGTGGGAGAGGGGGCATGTCGGTGTGGGAGTTTGGACAGCTTCTGCAAAAAAAGAAGGCCAGAGCAAACAGTGTAATTAACTTCAATTTTTTTTCCCCCACTACTTGTTTCTATTCTCTCAGTCCTGGCCGATCCCCCTCATGCTGGCTGCCCCACCACCCCCACTTCTTTCAGAGCTTACCTCACCACTCTTGTACCACCAGGGCTTACCCCTCTACTGGCAGGGTCAGCTGAGGTCCCCTACCTCCGCCAAGGTCCAGATCCGGTCGATGGTGGCACCTAGGTCATCAGCTGTGTGGCCTGCAGGCAGCCGGGGTCATCCTGCCTAACCTTTCTTGCCTTCCTCGAGGTTATCTCATGTGAAGTGGTAAGGGCGTGTGGCATGATGATGCCGCACTTATTCGTACGCCTGTGCCCAGCCCTCTAAGCGGCCACCGTATGCTGTACCACCTAACCCCCACTAGGTGGCAGCCAAGCAGCATCACATGCTGTACACCATCCCCCCCATCCCAAAGGAGGACATCTGTCTATGGACACTCCAACCTCCTTCTTCTGAGCAACCCTGGTTCATTCCCAAATCCGGGTCACTGGTGTGGCAACAACAGCCTCAGCCCACCATGCCACCGGGCCAGCCGATCTTTTTTTTTTGTTACCTAGTTTATGTGCCTCAGTGATGCAGCCTCTACCTCTGGAGTCAGGCACAGCCCTTCCCCTCATCCCTAGCACTTACCCCTCTGCCTGTACAACCCTACAAGACTGCAACTCGTGGTGGGATCCGGCCATGTTGGACAAACAACTTCTATATTCAGAGTGGAACAGAGGCAGGAAAGTAACAGGTGAATGTGGCTAGTGGCAAGGCCCAGGCGTGCCTGTGATCACCCTGCTCACTCCAGGGCCTACCTATTCTTCTGTTCCTTCCCACTCCCTTACTGCATGAAAGGAGCCCCAGATGTGTGCATGCAAGCTTGCTGTACAAAGCTCAGCTGACATCCTCCTACCCCTATGGATCCCCGCTACACTGCTATCCATAGCCACTCAGGGGTAGTCCAGCAGCGGGGCTCACATCCCACCCAACTGAAGGAGGACAGCGTCCTCAATTCTCCTTTCCCCTGCCGGCACCCAGCAATTCCAGCTCATCCCAAACTCAGGTTGCCGCCGTCGCGAATGGTGCCATTCTGCTGCACCACCAGCTATGGCAGCAAGGTTCTGGACACTTAGGACTCCAAGAAGCACATTACACATTCTACAATGCACAACCTGGTGCTGCACACATTAATGACATTTTTATTTGCAAGGGTGCAGTGTAAATATATGGAACACCAGCAAACGCGTGAATAAAAATGTCATTAAATTGTGCAGCACCAGGTTGTGCATTACAAAAAAGACAAGTTGTTTCTGGGAGTCCCAGGTTTCCATTTGCCTTGGTGGCACAGCTGAAAGCACAACAGAGCAGTAATCTGTGCTACCTGGGTTCAAATCCCAGCTGAGGCACTTATTTATTTCTTTTCTGTCTGCTTTCCATATAAACAACACACAGCCTTGTGAATAAAAATGTAATTAATTTGTGCAGCATCAGAATGCGCATTAGAGAAAGAATACAGTGCTTTAGGGAGTCCCAGGTTTTCAGTTGTCTTGGTGGCCCAGCTGTTAGAGCAACAGAATGGTAGTCTGTGTGACCTGGGTTCAAATCTTAGCTAAGCCATTTATTTATTTCTGTTCTGTCTGTTCAGGACAAATGAATGTAGCAGGACTAAATGCTAAAAGTATAAACTAAAAAAAAAAATTGTTGAGAATGCATTATTTTTTTTTTATAATTTCACGAATTTTCCACCTTGCTGCGGCAACTTACCGGTGGGGGCATCTAGCCGCTGGCCCTGCCCCCCAGAAGAGCACTAGGCTAGCTCGCATGACGGGGGATCCGGAATGACCGTTGACAGTAAGCCGCAGGGTCTCCCCATACCCTGTTTAGCCGGACTGGCCCCAGACCCCCCCCCCAGTGCGATTCCACTGAGAGTCCTCCCGGTGAGGCAGGGTACAACCATCAGGCTGCACTGTCGTGCCCAGCCATTTTTTCCTTCACTGAGGTCCCCCGATGGAGCGCGGGCGTGCAATGACGTCCATGCACTGACATGCAGATGTCCACCACGCTCCCCCTCTGCTAACACCTGCATCTGCAATTCTCCCAGGCTTCCTCAGGGGCCGCAGCAGTGCGGTGTGCTTCCCCAGCCCACCCCAGGACTAGGAGAGCTGTTGGCGGATGCTCAATCCTAGTCCTCCCCTGCCGATCCAGATGATCTGGGCTCGTTCCCGAACCCGGGTCACCAGCGTGGTGCGAGGTGTGGCGTCCAACGCCTCAACCCTCAGTGCCACCGGGCCGGCCGAAAAGGCATTATAAATGTACTAAACTGGCATTCTTGAGACCCAGGTTTGTGCCCCCCGCCCAAGGTCTCAGGAATGGAATCTTGGCTGGGAGGGCTCAGAGAATCCGCATGGATGCTTGCCTCCAGGGTGGGAGGGTCAATGTGGCACTGCTCTCATAGCGACTCTTGGTGGTGCTGCTGCAGTGGCGATGTAGGTGACCTCAAGCTACCAGGCACCCTCCCAGGCCAGCCATCGGTGTGTCCATCAAGCTAGTGTGCACAGGGAAATGCAGTGCCCTCCAAGTGCTCACTCCCCCATGCCACTGGGCTCTTATCAGTAGGGAGCATGCTACCAAGCCTCTGGTTCCAAGATACAAGGTGCAACTCCATCTCTCTTAAGTGGAGAGGGCCGTGGAGGAGAGAGGTCCTGGAGAGGGACAGAATTGAACTTGGAACCTGGGGTTGCAGGGACAACTGGGAGACAGGTGTCATGCAGCCCTGAGTATGAGTTCATCATGCAGCGGAGCTTTGCCGATGGAGATCCAGAAGGGGCGAAACTCCAGGAGGCACAGGGAAGGACATAAAAATAAATCTAACAAAAAAATAGTAATACCCACTAATGATAAACACAAGGATGTTCAGCATATATTATTGCTCAAAAAACATGCATAACAATATTTTCTGCCGACTAACAACTCCAGCTGCTTGAAATCAGTATTTTATCCCAGTTAGGCATACTGAGACGTGACGAAGAGTACCATGCAAATCAAATCAATAAATAAATACTTTCCCTGATAAACTCCAACATTAAAAGCTCTTTGGCTACGCAACTATGTGTCTTTAAAAGCGATGGACATGGCAAACACAACTGGGTCCGTGAACATATCTATTTGTGGTACACGGTACTAGGTTTCTCTTGCTGCTCACAGTACACTTAGATGAGATGCTAAAGATTTACTTGCAGTTTAAAATGGGCACCGACATTTGAAAGAAACGGGTTTTATGCAGTGACACGGTGTCAGTTTCAATGTAACTATGTAACTAGATGACAAGTGCATTGCAGTACATGCAAATTAACATATTTAGTACACTCCAAGGAAGCGGACCAATGAGGCTGTTGCAGGACGAGCCATGTGAAGCATACTTAAAATGATGCCAAGAGCCTCGGGGGGGGCAAACTGCGGGAGTTGGAGGAAGGGCCACAGGCAGTGGTGACAATCAGACAACATGGACAGATAAAGCCCATTGGTTCATCAAGTCTAGTGACAGGGCTTGGTGATTGACAGGTGCAGATGGGGGCATGGCTAGTGCAGGGGGAAAGCACAAGCTGTGGTGGGAAAGCATGGTGCTGGTAATAGGGAGTTTGTTAGGCTTGGGTGGTCACTGTCAGAAGCCCGGAACGGTGGTGTATGGCCAAGAGCATAAACCCCTACAGCATTGGGGAAAGAATCACTTTTCCCCTCACCCTCGGTTCAAGGAAGTCTGATTCCCCCGTGAAGGCAAGGGGGAAAATTGATTGTCTACACTTACAACTCCCAGCAGGAACATACTGTGTTGTTACAGCAACTACACTATTTTTACCATGGTCTGCTTCAGCACTGCGGCATCAACAAGCAGTACTGAACCAAGCAGTGTTGCAAGCCGGGAGAGTTGGCCTACTTTTTGCTGTGAATTGTTCTCATTAGAAATCCTGGAGAGATCAGAGACAAAAAAAAAACCTCCTTGCTTCCACTTAAAAGAATAGTACAGCTAAATCAGTGCTTTCACTGCAGTTCAGATACCAGGGCTGAGAAAGAGCAAAACCCTTAACAAGTGAATGTAGAGCGTCCCGGGGATTGAATCATCTGACTCAGCAAGCGCAGGCCTGCTCGGAGCACACATCAAGCACTGCCTTAAAATAAGGGTTTTACCCAAGACGATACCTTTGTCTAATGTTAGATCTCAAAACACTGAAACACTTGGCTCTTCTGGATGTGATGACGTTTTTTAGAATGAACTTGTAGCCAAGCTCAAGCCGGGCTCTGTGCCTTGTCTGTATCTCTTTCCATTAAGCACCCTGCTTGTTAGTGCTTTCTGTAAAACACAAGAGCCAATCAGAAGCTCTACGAGCAAATGTGACTTGTTCTGGGTTCTTCAAATGATGCTGGCTGGGTAGAGAACACACTGTTTTTGGCAGCAAGCAGACAAGACAATGTTGCGAATGGAAAACACACAGCTTGTAGATTTTATCTGTTTGTGCATCTGTAATTCGGTAAAGTACACTTGGAGATAAAAACATACTTTAAGCTCAACTCACTTCCCTCCTCACTATCGCTAATTATGGAAGTTACTTCTGTTGAAACCAGCAGGAGTGTTTTTAGACCTCGGTCCTGAGAGGATTTAATATGGGGTCCCAAAACACTTTATGAATGCTGCTTCTGAAATCAGTCCTTTTTCCTTTTGACCTACTTTTTTTTTATTCACCTTAATCTGGCAGCATAAACGGAGCCTCCTTCCACTCACTAAACAATAGCCCAGCTTGGTAACCAGGTGCCCAGCTCGTCTGTCTGTCCAACAGATGTCAATACTCCCCAAGTCCACACAATTTTACCATCCCCGGTTGGGCTCAGCCGGTAGCACAATTCCAGCCAATAGACTGAATGCAACCAGGCATGGATGCCAAGGCAGGCAGAGGAGGAGTTGGGAAGTGGTCCAGTGAGACGTGAGTGTGTGTTTTTTGTATGTGTGTGTGGAGGTACTTCATCTACTTATCTAAGATCCATCTATTTTTTTTTCTACCCCCCGCTGTTGAGCAAGAGCACCAGTCACATGACTCCTGGTATACGGGCATCCAGACAGCACCCCCTTGCTTACCACCCTGCCTCTCGCTGGCTACCCGAGCCCCAAAATTCATCCTTTATCACAGCCGGCCTGGTAGCACAGAGGGTTGAGGCATCTAGCCTTACCTCGCGTCACACTAGCAACCTGGGTTCAGGAACGACCATGGGTCGTCGGGGAGCCAGATTGGGGGGGAGGGCAGGAGCAGAATTGAGCTGCCTACAGCAGTTCTCCTCTCCTGGGGTAGACGCTGTCCCTCTCGTAGTCTTGTCACCATCAGGTGGAGGTCCGGTTATGGCGGAGAGGGTGGCTAGTAGGGTGGGGCGCTCAGCAGTGCCTGGCATGCACATACCTCCACACGTGTACGTCAGCACCCCGGACGCGCAAGGGAAGGGACAGGTGAAAAAAGGGAAAGTGGCTGTAAAATGTAAATACAAAAAATTCATCCTTTATCAAAAATCTCTACAGTTTATGCCCAGCCATTAAGTGCTCAAGACCCAGCTCTTTTCTTCCCATACAATGCATCTGGATTTACTGGAAACCAGAGCTTTTCTCTCCCTTGTAGCAGAGCTGTACTGCCTAGGCATGAAGAAGAGTCTCAATCATATTGTGTTTGCGCTTCACAGTTTCTCCCATAGCAACAGATGGTGATGTCACAACTACAGGACTAAGATGTCACTGCATGTGCAAGCAGTTGGCAGTGGATGGCGTGTAAGAAGGAAAGCATGTGTTTGATAGTGAGCAATAATAGGGAGGGAGGGAGGCAGAAGTGTATACAAAGGGCACTAGACCTGTGAGAACCAATGTGCATCATACTATAGCACTAGTGGTCTCACCAGAACACCCCTCTACAGCTCCCAGCAGTGCAACTATGAGACAACAGTACATTTCAGCAGCAATCCGTGCACAGCTCAGAATAAACAACAAATGTTTATCTTCGATAAGCTGCTGAAAATAAGATTTTTGTTTTGGTACATTTTTTGTAGCGTTAACGTCCCCTTTAAACAACCACTACCAGTACCTGAGTCTGAGCTGTAACACCTAAGAGGACCCTGCACGAAGGCAGCAGGCCGCGGGGTTTCGGTTGGATAGATGAAGATCAGGAATGTGAAGAGCTGCCATCTGTCCAGCTGACAATCCTGCAGCCAGGCTGACATTTGGCATCAAGACTTTTGGCAGTCTAGTGACAGCACTGTAAAATCTAACACTGGCAAGTGGCATGAGGGTAGGGAGGGGGAGGGGGGAGGCTGTGTGTTTAATGAGCTGCTCTGCCTTGTGCATTTTTATTGCTCCAGGAGTGACTCCGTTTCTTTACTGTATACAGTGCACGTTCGTTTTTTTCTTTCAGTTTCACACAGTACTAGTCAAGCAAAATCCCTGCCCAAAGGAAACAGCTGGCTGAACTAATGTGGTAGCAGAGTCACAGGTGTAAGTTTCTTTTTTTTTTCTGTGTCTTCCCCTGTACCCCCCCTCCAATCTCCCACTCCTCCTGGTTGCTCATCGCCCCTGTCTGCCCACCAGTCTCCCCCTTCACTGCTGCTTCCTGCCACCTGACTCCTCAGGCTGTTGCCATGTCTTTAGAGGGTCCAGCTTATTACTGCTGGGGGACACCCTCCCTCGTTGAGAAGAGGGATCCTCCAAGGTATGCAAGGCTGGGGTGGGCAGGAGAAGTGTGCTAGGGGACTGTGGCCTGGGGAGATTAGGCAGCTGTCATCCAGCAGGCTGAGATGGGTGCTTATTTTTTCCATTTTCTGTGCCACTCCCACACCACAGCGGCATGCACCGTGGTGATGCCCTGGAGGCAGAGCCAGCCAACGTATGGTCACCCACGCCGGCAAGGTTCCGCACACCACCAGGTGTCGCTCTCCGAGCAGTGCTCTGCAGCACCTCCCCCAGGACAGCATCCATGTGAATGGTGAATGCTCTATCATCCTCCCTGGCCGCCTCCACTCCTGATGTCCTAGGGGAAGGGGTTCGAATCCGAGTCATCAGCGTGCCAAATTCGGCTCCAGGTATAAGTTTTTTTAAACAAATTTGTTTCCAGGGGCATTTTTTGATCTGAGATTTAGTGGACTTGAGTCAAGGATGTTGAAATATGGACCCCGAACCCTTTCTAAATGCCACTGATGAAAACAGTCCTTAAAAAAAAAAAAAATTTACAGCGTACCCTCAGGCTTCAGGGGATCAGGCCCTGGATCTTTTGTAATGCTGGCAACACTTCTGTCATGTGACATATTTGGTAAAGTTTTGCACCAGTTCTAGAACTGTGTCAACCTATTCAAGTGGTAGAAAGGTTAGTTACAGTAACATTAAATTGTCGAGAGAATCTCTTCCTTAGAGCCAAACCTTTTGCAACTGTAAGCTGTCGGCATCAGGACCATTCCCAAACCTTTGCCAGCAGGTGCGGCCCACGCTGACATACGCTGGTACTGCTATATGATGTGGGCAGTCCCATCTCTCTTCAGGTTATCTCTCGCCAGAGACGAGCTCCAATAACATGGCATACGCATGCTGGCAGAAACCAGGGAGCCAGGTGCAACAACCAGACATGTGGGAGAGGCGATGGAAAATTCTAGCACAAAGTCAGGTCAAGCAGACATTCATTCATTCACTTCATTATTTTATTTATTTCATTTTGTTTTTGTTAACTAGGTAAGCACAGTAAACAATTAAATGCCTATTTACAGGTACGTCCCGTGACAGTACAAATGGAGGTGAAAAAAAAAAAGAAGCATCAGGTACGGAAATAACCAATAAACAGAAGCATTCACAAAAGCATAAAATTACAATATCAACATTGTAGCAAACAACAGCAAAGGCAATGGATACCCAAACAAGTTACATAGCAAAACAGAAAGAGTGCGCGCAAGTAAAATAATTTACAACAATGCCGTAAATAAAAGCAGTAACTCCATGCGTACGTGCAGAAGGAGGCACAAGTGCAGAAGCAGGTGGCAAGGAGGTGTTTTCTCAGGGCACCTTTGAAGGATATTAAGGTGGGTGAGTTGTGCACAGTGTGGGGGAGGGAGGCCATATTCACTCTGCAATCCAGTGAGCGACAGAAAGAACGTCACAAGTTGTGACACAGCACAATGCACTTCTGTTGGGCCCCTGAGCAGCTGTCATAAACAGGATAATTTTTAAAAATAAGAATACTTACTTAAAATGAAAAATGAAAAGGTAAATGTAGAAAATGAATGAAATGTACACAAAAATGTTTCTAGGTTTCTGTGGCGACATCAGGGTCTCATCAGGCAACTTGAAAACATAACGTTAAATACTGTTGTTGAAAACATAAATGGTTTATAATTACTGGTCATTACTTTAAATAGTTACACAACCGTGTCATAATTATTCATTACATCCAGCCGTGTGTAATCGAGAGCTGTCAATCAAACGCACGGCTCTCAGACCATGTTGTACAGACTCGTCGCTATTTTCAATAAGCACAATCGCTCTCCGTCTTCACAGGTTCATCATGGAATTTAAAGCCCTTATCAAGACAGATTCAATATGAAGTGGTACCTTTTCCTTCGGTGTGTCAGATACCTTCTCAGCAAAACCAGCAGCCTAAAAGTAAGAACGTGCTACTTCTTTCTTCAGTCAGTGGGACCAGCAGTTATTAAAAATAAAAATAAAACATAAGTGGGTGAGTGTAATCCAGAATCTTGTACACACATTTGGTGTGTGCCATGTTTTTATAAACCCCTTGAGTTTCGCAGTTGGAGTTTATGTAGCATCACACAGCTCAGGTGTGTGTAAATTTCTGGTTACACACACTCAGCCAAGTATTATTCTCTATTAAATATTTTTTGTCTAATAGATATCTGCCTTTTATCATATTTATGTCTGTTCCCAGCACCAGCTGGCTTCCTTAGAAATGTCTGTATAACAGAACAATACCTCTCTAATGCTATCTGAGGGCTACATTCATGGCAAATCTAGCCTGCCAGTCCCGAGCGGCAATCACGTTTCAGCACTGCACTGCTAATTTAAAACCTAGATTAGCTGGAGTAATTTTTTTTTTTTTTTAAAACATAAAATACTCAGACTATTCAGTCTCCACTAATAAAGCTGTTACACCCCAACTGTTTTATGAACATAAGCATTATGCGATTGTGAAATCACAACTCGAATACTGTTAGAACCCCAGCATGAGTTCGCCAAAGAGGTCCGCTCCGAGGAATCCTGTTGAAACTGTGTAAGAGTAAATGGGAAATAAAGCTGAATTGTTTTAGGGAGGCAGTATAGCCTAGTGCAGTGTTTTCCAGAATGGGTTTAATACTGCCTGTATTTACTGCCCCTCTTGTCCTTTACTACTATCGAAAGCAGGATTCTCTGTCGCTTGGTCTTCCATGACAGAAACAGAACATGACGGCAGACAAAGGTCCGGTGGCCCATCCAGTCTACTCACCCTACCTATTCCTCCTATGCTGACCCTAGTGGGCATCCTTTTCTCTCGTCCTTTGCTCCCTAATGGCCTTGTGCGGCCCCAGCCTTGTTTGAATCCTCCCACTGTTTTGACTGATACCACTTTCTCTGGTGGTCCATTCACTTGTCTCCCCACCCCCCTTTTCCGTGAAAAGTATTTGCCACTCTCCTTTTGAATCTAATTTAAACTGATGGGGGGAAGTAATAGGGTGTGCTGCAACTGCAGTCAGCAGGTGAAGGAGAATGACGGACCTCCCGCCCCCATTAAGTCATCAGAAGGAAATAAGAGTGAAGAGCAGGGGTGAGAGAGAGAGGGGACGGAGGGAGACGAAATGGGCTGGTCAGTGGTAATGGTGTGTAGGAGTCACGGTGGAAGGTGGTGTCATTAAATGCAAGGAGCCTGACAAACAAGATGGCAGATATTCAGGCAATGATGACTGAGGGAGAGGCGGACATATCGGCCATCATAGAGGCATGGGCCACCCAAACCAATGACTGGGACCTTGTGATCCCTGGATATAGAATTTACAGGAAGGATGGAGACACAAGGAGAGGGGAAGGAGTAGCTTTATGTGGGAGAGAGGGGATCACATACACCAGGGAAGAGGAGACTGAGGGTAAGCCTAAAGCCTTGTGAGTTCAGCTTCAGACCACCAAAGAGAGAAAGGTTAGAATGGGGTGGCATAGAGACCACTTTCGCAGGACGAGGAGTTGGACAGAACGTTGGGGGAGCAAATTAGAATGATATCTAATAGAGGAAATGTAGTCATAACAGGAGATTTTAGCCTATCTGGAGTGGACTGAAGGACCCCAGCTACATCCTGCTCCAGGGAACAGGTCATTTTGGAGACTTTCCAGGATAGTTTCCTGGTACAGGGAGTCACAGAGCCTACCAGGGATGGAGCCATACTGGACCTAGTACTGTATCCTAGACTAGTGGAGTTTCTGGAGGTTAATGGTCTTCAAGATGAATGGCAACATGGGTTTGTCTTAGGGAGATCCTGCCAGGCCAGCCTGATAGACTTTCTTGATTGGGTCACAAGGACTGTGGATAGGGGCTAGGCAGTTGATGTCATATAGCTGGACTTCAGTAAAGCCTTCGACTCTATGCCACATAGGAGACTGCTCAGTAAGCTGCAGGACCTGGGAGTTGGGGTGAAGCTGGTGGGGTGGATCATTAGTAGGGGGGAACTCTCAAAGCCTAGGTCTGTTACCAGTGGGGTCCCACAGGGTTCAGTGTTTGGCCCACTGTTGTTTAATATCTTTATCAGTGACATAGTGGATGGGATCAAAGGTAAAATGTGCCTATTCGCAGACAACAGTAAACTCTGTGGGACAGTGGACACAGAAGAGGGGACACAGGAGCTCAAAGAGGGACCTGGCTAGGCTCGAAATGTGGTTGGCTATCTGGCAGCTGGGGTTCAACGTCAAGAAATGCAAGGTCATGCACCTGGGAGCTAAGAACCCAGGGACTAGTTGCTGGCTGGGAGGGGGTACAGGTGTCCAGTTCTGAGGAAAAAAAAGGACCCAAGAGTAATCATCACAAGTGATCTAAAGCACTCCACACATTGCCATAAAGCAGTAACCAAAGCCACCAGGATGCTGGGATGAAACACCAGAGGAATCACCCCCAGGAAAGGGAAGGTAATTCTGCTATTGTACAGGTCATTGGTGAGACTGCATTTGGAGTACTGTATGCAGTTCTGGTGCCCATATCAGAAAGAGGACATCAAATTACTGGAGGGGGTGCAGCGTAAGGCAACTAAGATGATCCAAGGCCTGCAGGACAAACCCCATGAGAGGCTGCAGGAGTTCAACATATATTCCTTGGAGGACAAAAGAGAGAGTGGGGATAAGATCAAAACCTTCAAGTACCAAAAAGGTATAAGTAAAGTTAGTATGGAAGGCATCTTCAATATCAGGGGGAATGAGTCCACTAGGGGGCTGAGTCTTGAATGTGTGGGATGAAGATTCAAAAGGGAAATGAGAAGGCACTTTTTCACAGAAAGAGTGGTGTCCAAGTGGAACGAACAGCTGGAGGAGGTGGTATCATCGTTAACAGTGACCAGCTTTAAAAGGGACTGGGACAGAGTGAAAGAGAAAATCATAATGGGTGGTAAGATGAGTAGAGGGGGATGAGAGGGGGAAAAAGGAAGACTATATGGAAAGGGGAGGGGGCAGCTCCCATAAATTTATCCGAGAGCTGAACACTCAAGCAGACTAGATAGACTGAAATGACCTGTTTCTGCTGGCATTTTCATATGTTCATAATCACACCGTGCTCAGTTTAAGTGAATTCCCCCCCCCTCCATGCTTGTCTCTGTGCTTAATACAAACAGTTCCTTGCATGACACCCTGTTTGTCCCAAGCTGGTATTTATATGCCTCTATCATGTCCACCTTCCCCCTTTGAGTCTCTAGGCGGTACAGTAGTTTAAATTAAGCTTATGAGTAATGTACCCCACCCCAGTTTGTCCCTGAATACCCTCGTGCCCTCCCTGCTGAGGTGTAGTCTATCAGGTGCACAGAGAGATTTATCTGACCAAGTCTCCCCCAGTCCCCTAGGCAGTCAAACCCCTCCTCCTTGCACCAATCCCTCAGTCATGCACTGAATTCCTCTATCCTAATTTTCCTTACTGTGCTTGTGTAACCCCCCTGCAAATGGGGGTTCCCAAAAGACTTCCAGGAGCTTGCTTGAATGCTCCAAGCCTGAATGGTGTTTGGCATTTAAGCCATTTATCAGTGAGTGTTTTTAGAACCTCTGGTACTGTCTCTTTAAGAGCTGTCTGCTTGCAGACATAATTAGTTTGTATGAGGGACTGTGTGTTTTTGATTGAGTACCACCAAGCTGCTGCTAATTCACTTCATTTTGCAGTCACTAGGAGTGCAAAGGGAACCTATCTGAAAGATGTAACTGTTTGCCAGAAATTATTTAGAGTAATAATGAAATTACAGTTTGTCTAACCTGCTTTCTTTGCAGTCAGAACTGTGTCTGCTAGTTCCCATTCTAGTTTTGAACTGCTGAACTGGACCAATCAGTGTGGGGTAAGCTAGCTCTAAATGGTGCCTTGGACGAATCAGAACTTGGACTCATAATCTGAGCTAGCCACAAGAGGATTGTATGGGCAGTGACTCTGGGAGATGTAGTTTAGACTTCAGTGCCTTTTTGGACCAACAGCAGCAGTCTATTGTGAGTGACAGCCAATCCAGTCAAGAACTGGGAGGAACTCAAAGGAAGTGCTCGGTTTTGTCAGTTGGAGTGTCAGTTGAGCTTTGGCAGTGAAGAGGAAGGGCCTGTGCTTTTTCAGTGTGCAGTTTTAGTCCAAAAAGCGTGTGAGGCCCATAGTTCCGGTCTGCAGCTTGTGTAACAGCTTGTTAGGACTGAATCATCCTGTGAAAAGAATCAAAGGATCTCTGAAGAGTAGAAAACAGGCTCACCTGTAGAAGACTGGAAGAATTGCTGAAAATTGCATTCGGTCTGTCAGGAACTGAATCTGCTGTGTTCTCCGGTATTGTGCAGTAATTGGCGATCGGGATACAGATGCAGCCTGCCTGGTATAGTGCTTTCATTTATATGGATGTGTGAAGAGGTTTGTGTACCTCAAGTGAGCCCTGCTGACATTGAAGGACCCTATCTTATTTGGAGGTCGAGTACTAATTCAGGGTCGCTCCCTGTTGAATTGCCACATTAAATCCAAATGGAATTACTGTACTGCTGACTGTTTAATTCTCCTTTCTCTGTGTGAAAGGGCCCTACCAGCTGCCACGGTTTGACTAGCCACTAGGGCTTGGGTACCCAGGGACAGTAACTGATAGGGATAGGCCTGTCACAGAGCCATAGGTAGATTATTAGAGTGATAAGCTAATTAACCTGATTTCCCTTGTCCTTGTTATATCCCCTAAATAAATCAGAGCTGCTTGTTTCAGCAAAGTTATACTGCCTGAGGTATTTGTCTATGTTAAGTACTGTACTGTGATTGTTGCACTGTATCTCATTTCTGGAGGGTCCCAGTGCGGGAACCAGACCTGGGAGTAAGTGTATACTGTGAAGGTAATTTGATATATTGTGTGGGCCACTAGTGGGAAGAAGGGGTTGCAGTGTCCCAGAGGGCTGTGACCAAGTTAGTTTAACTATTGCAAACCCTGACCTCTGGGTGGAGGCACCCGCCATTGGATCCAGGCCCCTCAACCTGTTAGTGGCAAATCAGGCAGGGGTAGTAGCCCCTGGGATAGCGCCATCTAGGGGTTACACTTGCTCCTGGTATTGGGATCACCTCCGAGAATGCCAGTGATCTTACCACCACCCTGCAGGTCCTCCCCAACTCTCTGAATCTACTTTTTGCCACCTCCACCTCCTCCTCCTCCTCTGCTGGGTCGTTGGTGCTTAGGTGTACAATTATGCTTGGTTCCCCCTACTCCCTTTTACCCCTCCCCCATTTCTCGACCCACCCTTCCTGCTGTCATCCCTGGCATACACGCCACTTTCATTCTGGCCTCTGTGTCTCCCTTCTTTCCCCAGTAAATACCTTCAATTATGGAGTCCCCAAAGATTATCACCCTTCCGTTCCCTTCATTCATGTTCCCCTCCCTCCCATCCCATACTACTGTAGTAGCTGCCTTCTCACTTTCCTTCTCCATGATTTGGTTAGTGTCCCCCTGTTGTCTCCACTTTCCCTCCAACTGTGCCTTCCTAAGGCTACCAACTTCACAAAGCCTAAAGCTGGGACATGCCATTAGTGGGGAAATAAATAAATCATCTTTTTTTTTTTGTTGTTAAAACTGTAGTTGCCTTTTTTTCCTCTTACTGCTAGTCTAGCCAGTAACTTCGGTATTAGCTTAAGACAATGAACTCACACACACACAGCTGGGAGCGTTTCTCACTGCCACCACCATCCACAGCAGCATTTATTACTGTGCTGTAGTCACCTTGGATGATGGGAAGCAAGCTCCTTTACCTCTGGCATGGCCTCCTCCCTAAAAGAGAACCCCCTACCCACCCTCACCCTCTCTCGACCTCCCGACCCTGCTGGCTGGCTCAGGTTCACAGCCAGTCACACAGACACACTCACCTCTACATTTAACAAGTAAGTTAGCTCCAGAGAGGTCCTGCTGTGACTCCATTTCTGCTCCGACTGCGACTCCACTCCATCCACTTCTGACTCCCCACCAGGTCATGGCCTCCTCAGTCTCTGGGCTTGCTCTCTCTACACTAGTGCACAGGCTCGTCTTGGCTGCTGACAGGCAGAACGACTCTTTATGACCCCAGACCAACCCATTCCCACCACCCCACTGGACCAAACCGATGACCACAATCGTCACTTGCTTGCTGCTTGGTCAGTGTGCTCGCAGCTCGCTACTACATCCAGGCACGCCACACAGCCATCCTGATTCCGCTACAACCATGCTTGCCCTCTGCCTCTGATCAAGTGTCACAGAAAGTCAGGAAGAGGAAGTGACCGCCTAGAACACATGTAAGCTGTACAGTCAGTGGCTGTTCCTAGTGCTCAGCTCCTCCCTGACTTTGTTGACCACACTTGCCTACTACCCGTGTGCTTAAGCGTTTACAGTTACCAGGCAACAACGAGATGTGGGGTGGTAGAAATTAATTTCTGACCAGCTTAAGCAAATCCACAGCTAGCAGCAAAAACTGTCGGACTCAGCAGTGTATCATAGCCCGGGACAAAACTGGGACAAATATTAAAAAACAGGACATCTCTTAATATTTGCCAAAACTGTGGGAACACCGGGACATGCATCCAAAAACGGGACTGTCCCGGGAAAATCGGGATGGTTGGCAGCTTTATGCCTTCCTTCCCCTCCAAGCCCCTCCCATTCCTCGTCTGTGCCTATTCCCACTAACCCCTCTCTCCCTCTAACCCAAGCCTTTTTTCTCCCTGTCTCCTTCTTCTCCACTAGGCTTGCTTCTTCCACCCTGCCTTCTTTGACTTCCCTGCATGGTCTCGATCCCCCTCTCTTGTCCCCCTACCTTCGTGTACATACCCTCCTGTTTCCCCTCCTTCCTACCTCACCTCCTGTTTCCCCTTTCCCCTTCTCAGACAACAGGCCACATCTGTTTGATAAGTGCACTCTTTCTGGAGTTCTCACTCCCTTAGCAACTCTTGAGCTCCCGCCCCTTCCCACTACCACCTGCCATTTTCCTTCTCTGAGCACCCTGGCCTTCTGAGAAGGGGCATCCCTGAATACTGGGTCATACTACATGATCCATTCTCCTGTCTGATGCCCTCACTCCCCTGGGCTCCTCCACCCCGTCATCCTCCCTACTACTTTGCTCCTTCAGCCCACCACTCCCTTCTCCTTAGCTATCATTTGAGCTGCCTTACTTCTGCCCTTAGCTGCTCTAAGCTCCTACACACTGGACAGCCTCCTATGTTCCATAATGTTCCCAGAAAAGCTGCTGCCCCACAGTTACTGCAGCACACTACCCTCCCTGCTCTATCTTGTTGCCTGTGCATTCTCCTCCACCACTCCCCGCCATTTTCCCGGCCCTGTTCTCTCTCACTTCTAGATTCTTGTCCTAGGCACTTCCAGTCTGTGATGTATCTCACTTTTCCTAATTTCCCCGATTCACCATCCCATACCTGCTACCAGTCCTCCTTCAGGTTATTACAAAATGGGTTGACCCCTAGATATGGTATTCCTGTACTCCTCTTCACTATTCCTGCAGTGCACTTACCTTCTTTGCCATGGTCTGTGGTCCTGCCTGCGGATGCCCTGCTGACATCCCAAGTGCCTCTTCACCAGGCGTTACACTCCTGCTTCATGACACTCATGCCTCGGGGTCGCTTGGCCTACAGGGAGTTATGTATGTCAGGCTCCCCACCCTACTGGCCTCCCTGCACCACATGACTCGGCATTCCAGCCAGCTGGCTGGCAGTCAACTCCTGGACTTCCACCCTCGGATCCCTCCTATTGCAGTCCTCTTCCCAACTCCCCGATTCTCGCACAGAATTTAGTGTAGCACAGTACCCACACAAAGTGTGTAGTGCACACACACACAGTGTACAATACACACACACACACACACACACACACGGTGTACAATCACACACACACACACAGTGCAATACTACACACAGGGTCCACCTTAGAAGGGCTGGCGAAGCCGCCAAAGGCGACTTGCGCCAAACGCCCTTGCACCAAGGACCATGTGACCGATTCTCTATCAGGCAGGGTTCCCACATCTAAATCCCACGACATGTGGCAACCTGAATGGTACATTAAACGGTGTATCCGTACAGGCTGTCGCATGCCTGCAGCAATGTCACCAAAAGCACTCCCCCCCTCCACAAGCCCTGATCCCGGCATCTGTATGTACAAGCTCCGCAGGGCAATCGTGCCTCCATGCCCCAGCTCCCAAGTCTGGGCAGTATGTCTAAAAATGAAAAAAAACACACACACATCCCCATTATCCCTGGTATTCTAGTGGCTCCCCACCCGGCAGTGCCAGGCCACCCCACCACTGACTGGCACAGCCCATCTCTCACCACTGCGGTCAGCCATCAACTGAGCTCTGCATGAGAGACGGGTATTTCTGTAATAGTAACACGCCAATAAATGCGCCTGTCATTCACTGAGTATGTACTATTTACAGAAGTACTCATACGAGCTCAGCTGCTGCCTTGCCGCTGGTGGTAAGAGGAGGTGGACCTGTGCCAGCCGTCGGCTGAGTATGGGTCAGGGTAAGCGGCATGATCTGGCACTGCCAATTGTGGGGCTGGGGGGCCACTAGACTACCATGGATAATGGGAATGTGTTTATTTTTTTTTTAAATTACTATTTTTTCTCCTTCCTGCCTGCCTGCCATCCCCGACCCTTCAGGAGCCTCAATGTAGACATCCTTCTGCCTTCCACCCTGCCCATATGACCCCGCAGGAACCCCAGAGAGCTTCGGTTTACCCCCCCCGAGCAGGGATGGGGCAGAGCCCCCTTACCCCAACAATCCACTTTCGTCAGTCCGGGGGCCATCGGGCCGGCGAAGGCACATCGAGGGCACGCTCCCGAGGCTCCATCTTCCGCGACGGCAGGGTATGCCTTTTTCTCCCACCCCTACAGCGTAGGACCCCTGACGTCAAGGCGCAGAGTGCCGACGTCACGCTGTATGCCGGCAGCCCTTCCCCTTAACATTGGGGGCTTGCAGTACTCCGAGCCTCCTCGAGTCAGACAAGTGTTCGGGCTATAGCCTTAACCTCCCCGAGTAGGCGAGCTGTCGTACGCCAGCTAACTCCCCCAGCCCACCAGCGACCCAAGTCTGCTCCCGAACCCGGGTCACCAGCGTGGAGCGAGGTGTGGCATCCAGCACCTCAACCCTCAGTGCCACCGGCCGGCTATTTTTTATTTTTAGACATACTGTCCAGACCTGGGTTCGGGCATCAGGGATCAGGGCTTGGAGAGGGTGCTAGCCCTGTGGGGCATTTTTAAATGTACATCCAGGGATTGAGGCATGGGGGGGCTACATGTACTTTGGGTTGGGCTGGCAGGCACACTGGCACAACCCCCAATGGATGCAAGGGAGACTTTCACCAGCTAACAGCTGGTGTGAGTGTACTTTGACAGATATCCTCTGGGGAGTTGTTCCAGAATACCAATTTCGGGGATCTGGCAGCTGCCTTTACAGAATAGGGAGCAGCTGCTGCCGTACCCCTCCTTGCGCTATGTTGGAGGGGGGGGTTTTGGTGCAACTGGTGGCATAACCCCAGTTTGGCGCAGGAAGCCTGCGACATATCGCAGGCTGCTTTGCAGAATCCCAGATGTTGAAACTCATGGCACAAAGTGCTCCTTGCACCATTTTTGTTGGCGCAAGTCACTTTGTGCCATGCATAACCTTGTGAGAATCTGGCACAAACAGTGCACAATACACACACAGTGTACTACAATACACACAAGAATATTACAGCATTCCTACCACAGGACACAGATTTATATTGTCTAGGGTGAACCACATATGGGGATATCACACAACGTTGGATTTAACAACAAAGAGTTAATAAGGGTCTAAAACACATGCCAAGAGACTGCCATAACAGTGATGGACCATACTTCACAAATACAAACATAGGGTGAAAAGGCGTTCAGTGTGCCTATTTCGGTCCCATAAACCTGTAGGTACATAAACATCATAGTATATTACGTGCTCAAACAACCCACTCCCAACAAAAAAGATCACGGGCAGCAAGGGTTAAGCAAAAAGTCTGCGAGGCAACATGTAGAGACCCATAATAATACAGTTATTTAAGAAAGATCCCAAACTTCAAACTCCCACCACCACCACCATCAAGAAATGAGAAGGGAACAGTCCATAATCAGCAAACAGTCTCAATTTTAAACTTTGCCTGGAGAATGAGATATGAAATGAGATATGAAATATGCTGACAAGATTCCTGACATTTGCAATTTAAGTATTTTAAAGTAAGATGGAATACACACGATACATAAAAAGTTATATTATGCACTTTTGTAATCTGCAGCGTAAGTTATTTATTATACAATGGCAAGAACATTTCCTGGACTCTGATTGGTCAGTGTGTGCTTGTTACAGTGAGGTTATCTGAGCACAACCTCACTATGTTGATTTGTTGCTGCATTGTTCTCATCTTCTCTTAAGAAACAAAGATAGATTGCCATGCTAAAAATCTACTAAAAACCTTTTTACATTTTATTTTTTAATTTGTATAACAACAAGCCATTGTATAATGGCAATAATGCACTCCAGGGTGTGGGTCGTGCTGGGATAACCTCACTTCTGGGACACTAGACGCACTCGGCCTGCAGCCTCATGCCCAACCACCCAGGTCTGAGGTTATCCCAGCACTACCCACACCTCTTGGCGCATTATTGCTTAATTTACCTGTTTATTTGTTGCGTGTTTTGGTGATGTAGTGGTACTGTTTTGTCAATTTGGAAAATAAATAAAATGAAATTGGGGGACCTTTAACTGGAAATATACCCAAATCAGCACAGAGAAGAAAATACAGTTCTTACTCCAGGAAGCTTTTTGAACTCAAATGTCAATTGCAACAAGAGTTTAGATATTGCAACTTGCAGGACCGGAGGGAAAAATGAGGGAGGAGTCCAGTGGAGGAGCTGCTCTCAGAACACAAGGCAGGCGCCATTTTAGTGTTAATCAATATTCAGTCCAGGTATGCAGTTCGAACAAAGTCAGTGTTGTAAAACAAAATTACAGTTATTTATACATACCCAACCTAACATATTTATTTTTTTGTTACCGGGTAAGTGCACCAGACAAAGTTTGCTTATTTTCAGCCCCGACTCAGAGGATATAGTGAAAACAAAGTTGCCCGGACCCCACTGAATGACTTTCTGCAGTGTTGTGTAGCTTAGCTCAGGTCTGAGTAAAGTGATGATTTATCTCCTTCCATTGTTAGAAATAGCCCCAGTCTCTGGGCTGCCGGCAGAATATGATCTCTTTCATGTGGTCTCAACAGTTGTATTAGCAGGGTTCTTGGCACATTACCTTCTGCCCATTTTCTACGGGTGATTCAGAAAGCCCAGTAGACCATGGACACTAGCTCAAGGTGTAGGTCTGCACCCAGCCAAACCCTGCGTATCCTGCAAGACTGTCCCCCTTGGTTAGCTCCGGCAAGCCCAAGAGTCTGAGATTTGAGGCCCGTGTCTGATTTTCAAGGGCCTCCATTCAATGCCCCAGCTTTATGTTTTCTTTAATAAGTCCGGAGATGCTAGTGGCAGCCCTTAATGCTGAGTTGGCTGCATCTTTCACATTTGACATTGCGGTCACTACCTGAGTCTCGCATATAGTCAAGTGAGAACTGAAGTCTTTCATATTTTGGTCTAAAGGCAGGACTCTGTCGTTGAGCGCTTGAATGGACTTCTTCATGTCAGACACTGTGGGCATTATCACTAAGCTGCTCGGCGGAGCCGCCTCCACATGGCCGCCACTCAGCCCAGCTTGCTGTCCTTTTCAACTGCCACCATCAGTCGTTTTCCATGGATTGCCCATGATACATTAGTGGTCTAGGTGAACACACAGCTTTTCGTAACTTTTGGTTCACAAAAGTGATGAAATAACATTGGTTATATCAGATTTTAATCTTTTTCAGATGGAGCCGGTGAGGAACGCAGTTGTTCACAATGGCTGCAACCCCGCTGTGCTTTCTTTACTTTTCTGCTTCTGACGTGCATCCATTTGCATTATTTTGCATTATAATTCAGCTGTCAAATCTCAGACGATTTCTACAGCCTTCCCAGGTCCTGCAGGCAGCAGCACTACCGCTGCACCGGCAGGTCATGAACTGAGTTAGTTTTGATGATGTTATCACTTCCCTGGTGTTTTCCTGTTATAGAGTTTGGAAAGGCTTGTATTGTTAGTGCCCATGAATATCTGGAAATGTGTCCCATGGAAATAAAATCTTCATTCATTTCTTCAGTCATTCAAACAAACAACACACAAGCCAGCTGGCTGGAGGATGAAGCAGCACCTCGCCCCACACGGGGTTCCCGATCCTCCACCTCCAGACCTGCCCCCACAATTCCAGCTTCCTGTGAATGCTAGCTGGACTGTTGAGATATCCTGCCAAGGTGCTGAATTTGGCAGGGCCCCACCCCTGGGGGGGTTAACGGGAGGGAGGGAGGGTCACAGCTCCAATGAAGTATAACTGGAAGTGCGGCTGGGGCAACAACAGGCTGTAGCTCCACTGCTGGGAGGGAACACCTCATTGAAGGTTTGCTACTAACGGAAAAAAAGATCTGGTAAACATGTATTTTATAAAGCAAATGCATCTATGTTGCACATTTTTAATTATCACTGTCAGTATAAAAATGTGTATTTTTTGTTTGCACATGTATAGTAAGGGGATACATGATGGGCACGAGTGTGATATGGAAAATATTTTCACTCCTTTAGACTGGCCTCTTGATATTCATGAGTGGCGAGAGTGAAAATATTTTTCCACATTGCACGAGTGCACATCATGTATCCGTTTTATACAATAGGGGCATGATAATTCCAGTTATCACACTCTGGTGATGTCAGCAGAGTGTGATATCTCATGGTGGTGGTTTTATGCTGAAATAAAGAATGGCATATCACGTCACCCCTATTTAATAAAATCAAATACAGTTAGTATTTTACTACATGGTGTTTTGTATTCGTAATGTCTGTGGACAAATGAATAAAACAAATCTGAATCTCACTAAGCAGATTCACAAAAGATCTGTTGCATAACCCCCTGGGATTACTTCCATGCCTGACCTCATCACCGGGAGCAAGGTCAGAATCTTCATGGAGCCTGCTAGCTCTGTTTTTCAGTTTTTCTCCCTTTCCCCTGTTGCGGATGCACATGCGCGCATGAAGGCGCACACGTACGCTGCATTCCCGCAACACCCTCCCTCCGTACAGCCCGCCATCCAACACTGCCACCGGGCCTCCACTCAGTGGCAGCCATATGGCGGGGGCGGCAACATCCCTCACCAGGAGAGGAGAGCTGCCCTGCGGCTGCACAATCCCACTCCTGTCCTCCCCCACCCCAGCCGACCCCCAACGACCCAAATCTGTTCCCGAACCCGGGTCGCCAGCATGGCGCGAAGTGTGGCATCCAGCGCCTCAACCTTTAGCACCACTGAGCTGGCCAATAAAGTTTATTTCATGGTATGGTGAACCAGATCGAGTTAGGGGACAAGGGGATAAAATGGGGTGGGGGGGTGAAGAGTAATAAAAAACTCCAGGAAAAAAAGTATTTGGGAAAGTGTAATCTCATGCAGGGCCACTGGTACGGCACTAGACCTACCGTTGGGGATCCAGACTACCAAGGAACAGCCAAGGAAAGGAGGAATGAGTGTCCCAACAGACTCCGTGCTTTCGGAGAGGAAGGGCAGCAATCTCCACATCACTACCACCATCTCGGTGCCCTAGGATGATGGTGCAGCAGGTGACACTTTAGCGGAGTATCTTAACAACGTGTTCAGCGTGCAGTCCATGTGCACTCCCAAGCGAACCACTGTCGATGTCACGGGATGAAAAACAGAGGATAAATGGCCCAGATGCAGCAGGATGAGGGACCTGCACCACACAGACCCCACATTGCCAACCACTGTTCCTGTCTGCCCTGCGATCCAAACCCTGAAGAAGAGGAAAGGCCCCTGTCTGAGGAAGGTGGCATGCCACGATACCCGAGATGGTGGGTCTCAGGGATGGGGTGCCAATCCGAAGGGGGCACGTTGGCAGAGGATAAAAAAATAATACGGTAAAAAAAAAAATAATCTCACAACCTATGACATTCAAACTTACCCTGCAGTACCAAGACATTTTCCCTTTCAATCTTTTTGCACACACAAAACAGCTACTCACTGCTTCTGAAAATTCATGAATATTAAACATATTTCAATCTTATTAATCTTTCATGTCCTGAAACCCCTGTCTAATTTTGAAAAAATTTCTTTCTTAGAGTTTTTTTTTCATCTTTTCTCTAATTCATTACCTCCTCCGGTAACAGATGGCTCCCGAAAAAAAAAAATCACATTTATAAATAAGGTGCGCTGTGTTGCACAGCCAGCTTGCTCCCTGGTGAGCAATGAAGCTCAAACAGATTCCACGTCCACCACTTCTCTGACAGTGCAGAGGCCGATCGCTGGACAGCTCCTGCATTTTCAAGGCCCTGATTTGGCACGAAAGACAAACGTGGGGTTGGGGGGAGGATCCACCTTATCCGTCTGTGAGGGACTCAAGTCTAATAAATGTAAACGGATCGGACTGGGATTTGTGCCACAGCTCATTAGTATGATGGTAAAAGCTTCACTTCAGAGATGTGCATTAGCTAGATTGCTGCATAATACAAAATGAATTCAGGTGCAAGTGAGAAAGGGAAAATGGGTACTAGGTAAGTCTAGTAAGGCAGAGTTGGTGAGTTTATTGCAGACCATCTGAGACAGAGAGAGAGAGAATGGGTGCTGGGTTAATGCTCTGTTAATGCAAAACCCCAAACTGAGTGAGTGTAGACCATCTGATATCCAGTTTGTATTAGCTGTATTTCTATTTATTGTTATTGGAGTAACTTCTGCTCCTCCCTCCCCGGACACATCTGGAAACCAGCTGTTACCAGCCTAGTAGGTGTTTCCTGGCAAAACTTTTGAAATAAATAAATAAACAATAAATGACTTCAGCTGCTTGGTACTCTGTGCTCCTACAGACTCCCTGGCTTCCTCAGAAGAATGGTCACTCATCCTGCCAAAAAAGTAACTTCAATAAACACAAGGGTGGGAAACATCTTTTTGATAGTGGTACCTAAAATGGGACACTGCCTTCCTGAGATTTAGAAGGCATTCACCTTCACTTGAGGCTTTTTAAAGAAACGACATCTGGAGCAACCTCAACATCTCTTACTCACTGGAGTCAACAGAGGGTGGGCTTGGGAATGACCTCAGGGATCTCTCTCGCTAAATGGGACCAGCAGAACAGGTTTGCGAATGACCTTCGGGTCCTGCTCACTGAGGTCGGTAAATAATGGGATTAGGAATGACCTCAGGGTCTTGCTCAGTGGCAATGGAGGAGGGCAGGACTGGGTATGACCTCGGGGTCTCACTCACTGAGATCAGAGGAGGGTAGATTGGGTATGACACAGGGTCTTCTTCGGGGGGGGGTCGGCAGAGGGTGGGACTGGGTATGAACTCGGGATTTCACTCAGTGGGGCTGGTGGAAAGTAGGCTTGGAAAAGACTTTGGGTCCTCTCACTTACTGGGTCCGGCGGACAGTACGCATGCTCTTTGGAAAGGCAAGGGTGATCCACATTTAGTTATTTATTGAGTTTTTGTTGTCTGGGAAAGGAGGGCTAGACAAATATGCCTATTTTTATCCTCGTTCTGGGGGAGAGGGTGGATACAGATGGAAACCAACTGAAATTTAACCAGATTAAGCTGTTGGTGATATTTCTAGCAAATGGAGGAAATTAGGCCAGGACACGGGACATTCCCCTACTCTTTTCGAGAAGTGCCATGGCATCTTTAACGTCCACCTGAACCACCACCAGAACAGGCAGCTAGGACCTTGGTTTAATGTCTCATCCAAAAGATGGCACCTCAGGGGTGCACCTCCCTCCTCATGCTGCACTATAGTGTCAGTATTGGGATTTAACCTAAGTGCTTGGTGTGGGGCTAGAACCCACAATCTTCCTATCTTCCAGCCTCAGAGGCAAGTATGTAACCTGCAGAGCCACTGACATTGCTCTTAAACATCTCCAGCAGCTGACGTACAAGCAGGACTTGGGACCTGTGCCTCTCGCGGGTGAAGAGCAATGCTATGTCACAGTCAGAAATGTTGGGTTGTGGGGGTGGGATGGAGGGGGACGTGGAAAATGGAAGAAACTGAAGCCCCTCCCCCCATGCTGGGAAATGACACAATCACTTTTTTTTCCTCAGCCCTTATGCTGACTGTTTTGCTGCAAGAACCTTCAATAATCACAGTCTTGTCATTTGGATGTTCTTACAGCCAAGACCCACTTTGTAGATATTTGCCTGTATTACACGTTATTCTCCATGATTCATTTTGCCCTGCCACAGACTCCAACACCAGCATTAATACGAAGCAGTGTTACAGCTTTGCTTACAGAATACCAGATTCCACCTCTTCTGTTTTTATTTTTTCTTCCTTTTCAAACCACATACAGAATATTCCTTGGGGAGAGCTGCTGCCAACTGCATCAAAGCAAAATAATGATAAAAGACAATCAGTGGTAGACAAAATAAAGATGACCTTTTTTGCAAGACAACCTTTGTTAAGTAGCGAGATGACCTCTGTTGGGTAGCAACACAATCTTTGTTGGATAGTGAAATGAGATTTGTTGGGCAGCAAGATGACCTTCACTGACTAGCAACATGAACTTTGATGAGTAGAGAGATGTCACTTGTTGGGTAGTGAGGTGACCTTTGTTCGGTAGACATATGTCCTTTGCTGGGTAGTGAGATGACCATTGTTGGGTAGGCATACAACATTTGTTGGGTAGTGAGACAACTTTGGTTGCGTAGTGAGACAGCCTTTTGTTGGATGGCGAAATTACTTTTGTTGGGTACTGAGATGACCCTTGGGTAGTGAGACAACCTTTGTTGGGTAGCATGCTGATCTTTGTTGTGCAGATATATGACCTTCGTTGGGTAGCAAGATGACCTATGTTGGATAGTCAGATGACCTCTGTTGGGTAGTGAGATGGCAACTGTTGGGCGGGAAGATCAACTTTGTTAGGTAGCGAGATGGCCTTTGTCGAGTAGCGACAGCCATTATGGGCAGAAGGTGATACATCCACCCTGCCAGACAGAGGAGTAAAAACACAGTCACAAATAAAAATGGGAGGACCTTCAATTGTCAGCCCATTGTCAAAGTGGCAGAGCTGCTATTTGTGACATCAGAGACCTGAGTTCAGGTATGAGCATGGGACACTAAAGAACCAGCAAATGGAGGAGGTCTGAGCATCTCATAGGACGCTCGCCACCTTAGGGTAAGTGCATGTCCAGGCCCCGCTGCTGCAGCAAAACCACCAAGGGGCCTACAGGTGCAGTACATCAACTGAATATGGCTTTGGGAGAAATACAGGGCTCTTTGCCATGCACCTCCACTACATGCTACAATGCACATTCACAGGTGGCATCTCAAGAGAGGGCAGAACATGGAGAAAATCCCCAGCCCCTTGCCACACTCAGGCCCACACCATCTGTCTGCCCAGCAAGGAGAAGTCCTTGACAATGGCTCTTGAGTTCCAGCAAGGGATGTCACCCCTAAATGCTGTACCACAATAGGAGGGGGACTATGGGGCAGATAAAGGACCCTCTGGGGTGCAGGAATCAAGTGACAGGGTTGAAGGCTGATGCACTTTGAAGGAACAAAACAGGAAAAAAAAATCTGCCACCTTCCTTCTTTGGTACCTGCCCAACTATATCACCTGCCCATCACCCAGAGGGTCCCCCATACCTGCCACATGGTTTCCCTCGTGCAGTAGGGCCTTCAGGGACTCATCCATTTTGAAGTCAGAATTCGGTGACAGGGGAGAACCCTATCATCCTGAACAGATAGGCACCACAGGCCACAAGCACGACAAGGTGCCATCCTGCCCAGCTGAGAGGCATTTTCTCCACTATTCCTTCTCCCTAGGACTCAGTGCATAGTGTGCTTCAGCCTTTTGCATCTCTACACACCATGCCACCCCTCATTACCTGGCTTCACCTGTGGACTCATACTGTACTTCTTTTCCTCTTATTTTCTACTTTTTCTTCTCTCTGCCATGCCCCAGTGCTTTAAAGGTAGGATTATCGGGGACTATAGCTTTTAAAGGCAAACAGTACCCACCTTCCCCCCACAAACACTGCCAAGAGTCTCCAACCCTTAGCACACATATTGATGTAGACAATATTTTTTTTGGAGGGGGGAGGTCTGTACCTTAGAAATTTTAAGTATTAACAATGCTCCACAATAAGCACCTAGCCACCACGCTGAGGGGGAAGATCTGTGCTGTTCAAGTATGAAATAAGAGTAGAGGTCATATTATCTCTATGTGGCACAGCAAAGGAAGCCTTTGCACCTAATTAGCATAGTCAGTGCAAAGTTTGACAGTCAGCATTATGGCTGGCCTCAACATCTGATTCTGGGACTCACATGCATATCATGATCTCCCCAAGAACGATGAAGTACACTGCCACAGGGGCCATAGCTCGGCCTTTGGTAAACTTTGAATCCACTCATCCAACTATAAGTAAATGGCAGTGTTGGATGATTACCAGGGGCCACTTCACAACCATGAAGGTGGCAATTGAACATTAAGGGCCCACACTGTGCAAACAAAATTCCTTGGGGCCCCCGATTGCTTTCTTTTATACTAGCCCATGCTAGGCCCCAGCAAGTTCAGAGAAATGTCTTTGCAAACCATTGTTATTCAACATCTCTTTCGTGGCTTTCTTGAGCTTCGATGCATGTCAGGGGGACAAAATGAATGACTCCCTCGATCCCCGAAAGCTCAGCCCACATCTCTTTATGCTGGGGCTGAGGGTCCCCAGGGTTCAGGAACCAGACTTCAAACTCTCAATCAAAGAACAAGAGAGTCCGGGGGGATTCACTCTGCGGTCTTTTGTCTTAGCTTTGCATTACCGCAGCCCCCTTTTCCCAGCCCCTGTAAATATATGAGATTTTCAAGAAAGAAACTAATAAGGCTTTCAAAATGATACAACTGCCCTCAGTTCTGCAACCAACCTAATCTACGACTAGGCCAGGTACTTAAAGTAAACATGATAAATAGTAAGCCAGATTTAAGCACGTCAACACTGCCATTCTGGTTAATAATTTGAGCGCGTTCCTGGTTATCTCGGAAGGCTGGCGGCTGCTTGATTACATTTTTCTTGCATGCGCACAGCATGCGAGTCAGTAACAAGCTAACGGGGCCGTAGTTAGTAGCATTCCTTTGTGGATTCAAGGAGAGTGTGGGTTCAAGAGTTGAGTTTGGCAAACTATCCATACAGCTGCACTGTCTGATGGAGGTAGTATTCTTTGGATGAGTTATTAAACTGAAGGTCCTTCTGCCCGCCACTGGTGGCGTCTAGATGGAAGCATCCGGTGTATATTACACAAATATATACTGGAATTCAGGCTTGTAGTAGAAAACTATTCCCTGAGGTTAAAAGTGTGACCGACGGTGGATTATCATGCCTGGAGCCACAGGATGAGGACATTATTGCCACTGTTGGCCACTTTTTCAACCCGAGGGACAAGTTTTCGACTACAAGCCTAAACTCCAGTCCATATTTGTTTATTCATTTTTTTTAATTACACATCTGTACAACTTTCTGCGTAGTCCTAGTGCTGCTTCCCATTAACCAGCAGCTGCATTCAGTAAGCTGCAGCAACTTTTAACAATCAACAACACTGCGCAACAAGCAGCCATACTGCAGCAACTTTTAAATGGCAGCAGCAGTTTTGAAAGATCAGCAGTCAGGTTACAGGGACACTGTCAGCACGTTTTGCATCATATTATTTCTACTTAAAAACCCACATTTTATGATTGCTTACCCTCTCTGAAATTCATTTACGTTGTTGTTTTTTTTATCTGCTTAATTTCCTAGTAGAAACTGAATGGCATGCTAATAATAATAAAACTTAATAATAATAAACTTTATTTAAATTAAGCACCTTTCAAAATATCAAGGCGCAGTACAGTAAGGTTAAAACAGCAATAGTAAAATCAGCAATCACAACCATAAAATAATCTATCAGGGTCTCTTCAGTCCATTCCATTAAAGGCCTGATGCCATAAAAAAGTTTTCAACGATTGTTTAAATCCCCCCACGGTCACACACTCCCGCAGCTGACGGGGTAGAGAATTCCAGAGGGTAGGGGCCCCGTACACAAATGCACGGGCCCCAGAAGATTTTAAAGACACCCTTGGAATCTCCAGCAACCCCTCATCAGCCAATCGGAGATGTCGCTCGGGGCAGTAAGGTACAAGAAGCTCTTTCAAGTAGTCAGGGCTAAGTCCATGTAAGGCTTTATAAGTCAGTAATCCAACTTTAAAGGTGATCCGCCACTGAATCGGCAGTCAATGCAGCTTGTGCAGCACAGGGGTGATATGAGGAGATCGCGAAGTCCCCGACAATAATCACGCTGCAGCATTCTGCACTAGCTGCAGGTGGTGGATATCAACCCCAGGTAGCCCTAAGTACAGGGATTTGCAATAATCAAGGTGCGAGGTCACAAAGGTGTGGACCAATGTAGGCAGATCATTGGACTGAACAAGGTGCTTGATCCTGGTGATGTTCCTAAGATGATAAAAGGAAGACTTGACGACTGCCAACACCTGAGATCATAGTGTCAGCCCGTCGTCAAGACCCACCCCCAGGTCTCGCACATGTTCAGAGGCAAGGATCTGGGAGCCCCCAGCCAAAGACCAGAGGGCTAACCAGCCCTCATCCCCTCTATCCGGCAACCCAGATCCACTACCATCACCTTGGTCTTTCCCACGTTCAACTTTAGCCAGCTTGAATTCATCCAGTCCTGGATTTCAGCAAGGCAGTTATTAAATATCGAGACAGCACTATCCTAGTCAGATGCGAAAGACAGGTAGAGCTAGGCATCATCAGCATAGCAGTGAAACTTCAGCCCATACCATCTTACAATGTCTCCAAGGGGCAGCATATACACTGCAAACAATATGGGGGACAGCACTGAGCCCTGAGGGACCCCACATGACAGACAGAGTGGGTCAGAGGAATAAATCCCAGACACCACTCTCTGAGTTCTGCCAGTGAGGAAAGATGTAAACCACCTGAGGACTATGCTAGTCAGGCCACAGATGGACTTCAGGCGCCCAAGCAGCACCCATGGTCCATAGTGTCAAAGGCTGAAGAGAGATCAAGGAGCACCAAGATGGAGCGGCTTCTCCAATCTCTTGCCATCAGGAGATCACTGAGCACCCGAACCAGTGCAGTTTCGGTACTATGCCTCTTTCGAAAACTGGACTGGAGAGACTCGTAAATGTTATGGACGGTCAAATGGTTCTCCAACTGTACCACCACTACTTTCTCAATAACCTTCACTATAAAGGGGAGGTTTGAGACTGGTCTGTAGTTGGCCAGAGAGTCCGGGTCCAAAAGAGCCTTCTTCAGGAGGGGTGTCACCACCGCTTGATTCAGGGAACTTGGAAGCTCACCCGAATCAAGGGAGCACCGGACTATCTGTACCAGGACCCAGCCGATAATATCACAACAACACACAATCAGGGAAGTTGGGCCCGGATCCAAACTACAGCACGTAGGGCGCATACTCTGGACATTCTGCATAACATCCACGAGCTCCGGCTGGTCAAAGGTACTCCAAGAAGCACGAGATGAGGTGACCAGGCACCGATCAACAGCATCCCCACAGAGTGAATCAAGAGGATCTCCGCCCTGATGTCAGCCACCTTATTCGCAAAGAACTGAGCAAGCTCATTGCACTCCACTTGTGAAAAAGCTCTTCGGAGCTGCAGACAGGCTGGGCTGCACAGCCTGTCCACAGTTCGGGAGAGTTGAGCCAGTCAGTTCTGAGCAGCAGCAATCTCCCCGGACAGGAATTCTGCCTTCTTACAGGAGATCGTTGATTGGTAGACCTGATAATGCTCTACCAATCTGAGGTGGTTGACCTCCAGGGCGGATTTCCACCAGCGCCGCTCTAACCTTCGTCCTAGTCACTGCAACTCCCTCAGGGTCCCATCAAACCAAGGGGCCCAAGGACGAAGGGGGAGAGGGCGAACACGGACTGGAGCAATCAAGTCCAGGGCCATGGAGATGGCCTTATTATAGGCCATCACCAAAGTCTCTGAGTTCGAGCTTGCCACAGGAAACTCCGAGAGGTCAATCACCACTGCCAGGCATTCAGAGCTCACATCCCATAAAGGGCGGTAACTGACCATCTCCACAGGGGCAGGCCTACGGAGCGGGGCGCAAAAGTTGAACTTCACAGTGTAGTGATCGGACCAACCGACAGGTTCCACCCCCAAATCGGAGGCTTCAATCCCCAGGAGGAAAAAAAAGCAAGAGAGAGACCATATTTACGGGTAGCAGAAGTAACAATTTGTGTAAGGCCCAACGATGTCATCAGCTGGAGGATGTGCTGTCCAAAGTGCGAGAGTTCGTCGTTGACCCAGGTGTTAATGGTGTAATTATACTTAACCTTGTTTTGTTTCAAATCTTTGATCTACTCTTATTGCATACTTACTGAACATTAGGAATACCTGCAAAAGTGTGTCCATTATGCCTCGAGAAGAAGGCTGGAAAAAATGGTAGATGGCCGTATCCCACCTCCGTTGGGAAGGAAAGTGCCCCAAGAATCCGCTTCCACACCATGTTGCTCCCGAAGGACCAAGAGGGACCTTACGACATACCGCGCTGCTGCCTGATGACGTGTCATGTTCCAATGACATACAGCAGGCCCTGCACCACAATGGCTAGAGATGGCGAGGGACTTTCTCCTATTTCCATGTCATAATAGCACACCAAAAATGGCACCAAACAAAAGACTGACTACGAAATGCTGAATGCCAAAAGCATCAATGCACACTACATCGACTACCACAGTCGGCGACCGGTGCTTACATACTATGAGGGGGACAATGTGAACTTACATTTCAAGCAACACATCTGCCTCCTTCCACTCCCCCCACCTTGCTCCTGCTTCTCTACCTTACTTTTTACCACCTCACAGCCCCCCCCCGTACCTACTTCTTAGTCCCCTTCTCTTCAACCACTAATTGACAGTTCAAAAGGTCTTGCACTTAACCTGCTCTGCAGGCAATATTTGTGATCACTCAAGCTACCATTTGTTTTGTTTTTGCGCTGCTTGTTTTATTGCATCCTGATTTGTCTAGTCAGTCACTATGTCTGCTTTTCTGAGACGCTGCATACTGTATTGTTCTTGCCTTATGTCTGTATACTCTTCCCTTGTTGTATTGTAACCCAACCCCCGGGTCACACCTGGAAATGAGCCTCGGCTCAGTGTGCCTATCCCGGTTACCAACTTTTTTTTTTTTTATTGTTTATGCTCCTGCTTCATCTGCCCTCATATTCTGGGGGAGCCCCAGCCCTGTCCACCATCCGATGCATATACCCCCAGGGCTTGCCCCCCCCCCAGTGGGGTCAGTAGAGGGGGCCCTCCCCCACCAAAACTGGATCCAGTGCTGTGCCGTGGCTGGCTGGGTACAGGGCCTGCGAGCTCCCTCATCATCCGCCGGCAGCTATTTTTCTGACTGTTCCTTTCTTCGGGGTGGCGAATGCAAAGATGCCCGCGAAGGTGCTGTGCACATTCCTATGCACGACAGCTTCAAACATCTGCGCCACTCCCTCCCCCACGTTGCGGTGTCAGTGCGACGGCCCCCAGCCACCACTAGGGACCAGGCAAACACCGACTGCCGGATTCCCCCCTCCCCGGAGAAGGAGAGCTGTCCTCCAGATGCTCAATCCTTCTCCTCCCTGCCGACCCCTGGTGGCCCGAGCTTGTTCCCGAATGCGGTTCGCTGGCATGAAGCGAGGTGTGGCACTCAGCGCCACTGGGCCATTACCAACATTTTTAATAAATAAATAAAAATAAGATAGCGAGACACACCCCAAACATATGCGTCCTCTCCCAACAATTGTCAGGAGAGCACCAGCTATTTAGGCCTAAATGTTACAGTGCTGTCTCAACCCTTCCGCTGCTGAACCACAGAGCGCTGGCATCCTAGGTATGTTTTTTGTCACAGCTCGAATGTTTCTATCTAATACATATGTGGTTTCTGCAGACCTACCTATATCTTCTAGCAAAAATGTATAATGTGTGCAAGTTCCCTATTGTGAAAAACTTAACAAAAATATATTCACAAAAAAAATAGGAATACTCAGAGAAGTACAGCCACTTATGCTGATATAGTCTCTTCTCCTCCCACTGCAACATAAGTGGCTCAATTGTATTGGGGATGTCACCGTTCCCAAGTCCAGGAAAGATGCAATGGGAGTTGATCAATAACTGTAAACAAACATGTTTCTGTGTGCTAACACCAGCATGGTGGATACTCCATTTTTTACTTTTAAAATAAAAGAAAGAAATCAGAATCAAACTACCAGCTACATAAGCAGTCTGTACAGAATGTGCCCTAAGGAGGCTGACAGTGTCTCTTTAAGGAATGCACTCCTTATGCCCAGAAGACCACTGACTGATTTGAGGGTAATAGTTCAAGTAAATAATAAGACAAGATATGATGTGCATTAACAGATTTTAATGCACACCCCACTGGCTCAGTGAAGTACAAGGCCACAGGTCGAGTGTCCTTACGCCCCTGGGCAGTGCATTAAAATTCTTTAATACACACTCTGGAGTAGCTTAACACATTGATAAAATGGCTCATTGTAAATGCAAGGTAATGAAAAAAGGAAAATGTATTTCTATGTAAATAAAAATTAATGTCAAACAGAAAACATTTCATTTTTAAATAAAGAATTCCTTGTTTTGTGTTGTAGTTTTAAATAGAGTATTGTAGTTAGGTCAAGCCAGCAGGTGGTGCTGAACAGTAGTTTTACACGTATATTTCATAGCCCTGCTTTTTGGTCTTGGTTATTGTCTCTACAGTATTAATTATGGTAGTCCCCCCAGCTCAGTAAACAGACAGCAGAGTATTATTTTAAAGACTAAGAAGATAAAATGCCATTGCTACTTGTCTCTGCAATGTAGAGAGACGTGTGGCACGTGGCTCCCAGTCTCCAATTGCTGAGGGCTGCATCTGTTTCTGCTCTCCTGACTACACCAAGTAATTTTGTTCGTTGCTCTCCTGGTTCTGCAGAAACTGCAAATCGGGCCAGGATGCTAAAAATAATGGAAGTGGTTTTCAGTTCAGTTCCCTGGTCACACGCTGTCCTAGCCGGCTCAAATTAGAAATGGGGCCAGAGAGCATGGCAGCAGGAGCAGTTAGCTTTCATCGCCGCCAGTGCCTCCTGAGAGAGTCCTCTCTCTCCCCCACTACTGGGATCAGAGTCTTCAGAAGTTGCAAACCTGGACATGTCGAGGTAAATGGTGGCTTATTTAGTTATTCCTGCTGCCTTTGACAACAGTGCCATTTAGCCATCTTCAGCCCTAATGCCGCTGAGGTAGCTGGCTCCCATGCCCCCCTGAGGAGAAGATGAGTGGTTTTGTTAAAAATATGCTGTTCAGTTTCAAACAATTATACTGAGGTAAACCGAGTTATTTTTTTTAAATAATTTGAGTTAGGATGGAATGTATTTCAAGTGGGGAACTAGAAAGGCCTTCTAGCTCACTCCTACTGGCTACTGCCAGCCACGCCTCATTAGTTATCTAGGCCTTAATTTTTCATTGGTACCCCATCCTCCCACAAGATCCACTCATTTCCTTGGCTGTCTCAAGGAACTGTTGCAAATCCTGTGTTTATTACTGGTAAAAGGAAATATCTCACGTTAAGAATGCCATCTCGCCTATCCTTCTCATAGTTGCCTTCTATTACTTTGTTATACTCTACCCAAAATTTTGGTTTGCAACTCGGACAAAGGCCAGTTTCCCTCCTCTATCATCTACCAAGATACAGCCTCCCACATTAGACCATGGCATCCTACATCAGGGACGTCTCCTCTATGGTCATGCCCCTCCTCCCACCAGGCCATAACTATAGAACACGTGCAATTCCCAAGGATGGTGTCGGCTCTATCAGTTCTCTATGTTTTATCCCTAGCAAATAGCAATCCTGCCCTTAACACAGCCACCGCTAAACCAATGTACGCTAGAAGGAGTAACAAAAGAATATTTAGCAGGCTAAGACACCATCTTAAAAAACTACTACTGCTTCTCCTACTCTGTTCAGGAAATGTTGAATTAAACCCAGGTCCACCTATTTCTCTGGACGCCCCTACGGACCTCCCTCAATATAAAGGGATTAGCTTTCTCCATATCAATGTCTGTAGTTTGCCAAAGAAGACTGACTCTATACAGACCTGGGCTCTACATGCATCTCCTGATTTCTTCATGATAACTGAATCCTGGCTCACACCCTCGACCCCGCACAAATCTGTCAACGTACTCGGATATATCATCTACCGCTGTGATACACCGACTAGAGGGGGAGGGGTTGCAATATATGTCAAAAGCAAATTCACAGTCATAGTCTTTGACTGTACCTCAAAGGCTAAGGAATTTGAATGCCTTGCTCTAAAATTATCACTTTCCAGCGTGAAATCACTCCTTATGGCAGCATGCTACCGACCACAGTCTGGTGGCTGGGCACTTCTGCCACACCTTCAAAACCTTCTTGACTCTGCTAATACTGAGTGTATTCTAATGGGGGATTTCAATCTAAATTGGAATGATGACAGCTCTAAGAAATTGAAGGATCTATGCAATGTTAATGGTCTGTTACAAATGGCGACTGCTATAACCAGACCTAACAGAAAAAACCCTGAGCGCAGCACCCTCCTGGACCTTGTGCTAGTAAACAAACCTCACACTATCTCGCATACTGGAGTATTCTTCAACGATATAAGCGACCATTGTGCTACTGCCTGCATCAGACATCCTTCCCAAATAAAAACGGCCTCCAAATTCAAACTGAAAAGATGCCTGAAAAAGTTCTGCCAGTACACTTTCCTGAAAGATCTAAGCAACATTCGTTGGCAGGATTTCTATCTAGCCTCCACCTTTAACGAGGCATTTAACATCTTTCACAGCCTCTTACTGGGGCTAACAGACAAACACGCCCCACTAAGACTGATCAAATCAAAAAATAAAACTCCTGGCTGGCTCTCTCCCATCTTGAAGAAAGCACTTAGGGATAGGGACTACTGGTGGAAAAAAGCGAGGAAATCCCACCTGGAGGCTGATTGGTTAGCATTCCGTACCACTAAAAATGATTGTACCAAGCTAATTAGGTCAGAAAAAGCTAGGTACTTCCAAAAAGAACTAGAAGACAATAAAAACAACTCTGCCAAATTTTGGAACATCCTCAAAGAAGTCGAAGGTCAGTCCACTGCAACACCGCTTCCAAACAAAATTGTGTCTGATGGTACCACCTATACGGACAAAGCTGATGTACTAGAGAAGCTTAATGATCACTTTGCCACTGCAGGGCTTGCCTTTGACACCTCACCTATCAGCAAACTTAGCCTGGCAAGAGACTACACTGTTGGCTTCACTGATAATCACAACCATAACCAACCACATCCCACCCCCTTCAGCTTCCTCACAATTACGTTCAAGCAAGTGGAGGACCTCTTCCTTTCTCTGGATATAAGAAAGAGTGCGGGTGCAGATAATATTGAACCTTACTTCCTAAAACTTGGCCATACCTATCTGACCATCCTCATTACACACTTATTCAACACCTCTCTGATTCAAGGTGAGCTACCTGTCTTGTGGAAAACTGCCCACATCCTACCATTATTCAAGACTGGGGATCCGAGTGATCTGAACAATTACCGGCCTATTTCTATACTATCCGTCCTCTCTAAATTACCTGAAAAAATTGTCAACATCCAACTTAGAGAACATTTGGATTCACAAAAGTTGCTAAACCCGGCTCAGTCCAGCTTCAGAGCCGAACACAGTACAGTATTGGCTCTTGCCAAAGTAACTACAGACTGGCAAATGGCCTTGGACTCTAAGAAGCATGTATTTGCCCTCTTTCTTGATCTAAGTAAGGCATTCGATACTGTGGATCATACCAACATGCTTACTGCACTGAGTAACATCGGACTTGATAGTTCTGCCATTAAATGGTTCACCAGCTACCTAACCAATAGGTTACAGCAAGTCAAAGCCATAGGAGATCTGTACCCCCAAAAATCCTTGTTACGAGGAGTCCCACAAGGCTCCATCCTGGGCCCTATCCTCTTTGCAATATACATCAATAATCTGGACTCACAGCTGGGCACAGCAAATGTGCACTTCTTCGCAGATGATACTGTACTCTATACCACAATTCATCCTTGGATCTGGCCCATGAGTACTTACAGAAAGACTTCGACACCCTCCAATACAACCTTCTCAATCATAAGCTCCTCCTCAACGCCAAAAAGACTAAAGCAATGATTCTCTCACCAAAGTCTACTTCCGGATGTCTACATATCACACAGATCCGAACACTCTTAGATGAACCCCTTGAAGTAGTTGATACCTTTAAATACCTAGGGTTCTGGCTGGATAACAAGCTCAACTTTCTGTGCCACTTAAATGAAACCTTGAAGAAACTAAGACAGTGATTAGGTTTATTCTATCGCATTAAACACCTACTCACGTTAGACGCCAGAATGAGACTAGTACAAACTACATTTCAACCTATACTGGACTACGCTGACTTCCTTTACAGTCATTGCCCATCAACGATGCTAAACAAACTGGACACCCTTTACCACCGGGCTTTAAGATTTATCTTAAATCTACCCCGTAGTACACATCACTGTCATCTATACCAGGTTTCACTCTCAGCTAGAAGAAAAAGGAATGCTCTCCTCTGTTTTTTTAGAGCATTATCTGATAACCTCCCTGCATACATCTCGAACATCTTCAAACGGGCTAAAAGTTCCTATGGCCTGAGACGCTTCTCCTTAATGTGCTTCCAGATTCCTAGAGTGAAAACTACCCTTGGCTCAGCAGCAATCAACTTTTCACTTCCATCACACTGGAACACTATGCAAGACTCATTAAAATTATCCTCACTTCCAAGCATTTTCACATTCAAAGCTCTATTAACGGATTATCTGAAGGAATCATGCAACTGTTTCAGACGCCGATGACCCCTATGCCCCGGGTGCCACTCTCAAATCCTACGCATAAGTATCTCATCCACCTCACATTCCTAACAACAGAAACCTAGGACCCACAAGCCTAGTTCCCTTAATCCAAGATGGCACTGCCTATTCTCTACCTTTTACCTATTCTGACCTCCCTTTTGGCTGCCTACTCTTTCACCCCAATTTCTACCCTATTCCTTAATACCTCCTTATTTTTATCATTTAGGTATGAGCTCTTACTTAGCGGAGACTATATGGGATTGTTGTCTCTTCTCATTTCAGTAAAGCTTATCATTATGTACCTTTGCATGTTAATTATGTTGACCGGTATGTATAGGCCCATATTGACCGGCACCTTCACAATGTTTTTCTTTTTTTTTGGTACCGTTGTCCACCGTAATTGTAATCTTATGAAGTGTACTGTATTGTATTAATGCACAGGACCACCTTGAAAATGAGCATGCTCAAAGGTGTTTATGCCTGGTTAAATAAAGTGATTGATTGATTGAAAGTGAGCACGAAGCACTGGACGCTATGGTGCTCGCTAGTGGGGACTCGAGGGAAAACACTTCTTTTTTAAAAAAAAAAGTTTATTTTAAGCTGTGGGGAAGTGCTATATGTGATGTAAATGGCAGGGCAATCTTTCAGAATGTGTATTGAGTTAGGAGTTGAATTGGTTCACTGTTGTAGGGTGAACATACTATCTAAAATATGTTTAAGCTACGGTAGTAGTAAAGGCAAAGATTTTCATGATGGCAGCAACTGGCTTTATTTATTTTCATTTCTGAGGCTTAGTGATATGTGTTAGGTTTTTTTTTTAAAGCTACAAATGGGATTTGGCAGCTGACAGTGCATTTATGAAGATTTAATGTATGGTCAGCTGACATCTCTTGGCCAATAACATTTCTAGATTTTTTCTTGCCATTTTATAAAGCCTACTGACCACTATCATAGCAGCAGAGCTACAGCACAGGGACTATGTCTGATCATGTGACTGTGTGTAAGCTAATCAGATTTTATTTTCCATCCAAAGGTTTATATGCCATAAAACTTGGTATTTTCACAGTAAATTTAATTTTTACTCTCACCTAATGTGAAGACTGTCCAGAAATAAAATTGCACTAACTGGCCTACATTGCACATTTTCAACAGAAATGAATTACACACTAACGGCATAGCACTAAATTAAATGTATGCTATATTGGCTAATTAGCCCTCTGCATTAAATATATCATAAAAATAATGTAATAATATTGATATGGACTACGTATTGGCCTGTGATAAGACAGTGCTGAGGTTATGGCGATGCCAACACTGCGCCACGTGATCATTAATCTTCTGGGTTATATTCTGGGTGTTAACGAGATGGCTACCTTCCAGGTGATAAGCAACTATCTGGGTTATCTTCCAGATTGCTGCCAACCAGATTTACCTTCTAGAAAATTAACCAACTGGTTTACCATCCAGGTTGTTAAAGACTATGGAATGGATTATCTTCCAGGTGGTCAACAACCAGATGATAGCTGGGTTTGGTCAAAGACACCGCTTAACTAACAAGACCCTTGTCAGTTGAACGGTGGCTTTGACCTGACCCAAACAAGCCTCTAAAATGTAAAAAAAAAAAAAAAATGTTATTGAAAAGACAATCCTATTGCGTTACATGGAGCAAGCAGCATGACCTTTAAATTATTATGTCACAAAGCACCTGTGTGCAGGGGCTGTACACTCACTACAGAAGGGGTAAAGGATCAGGAAGAAGGTTCTCAGAGCTGGTTTATACTCCCTTCCCTTCCAAGATGCAAGCAAACATGTTTTTTTTAAAGCTGACTGCTGCTGTCAGGTCAAGGTAAGCCAGTCCAAGGGCTTTGAAGGACGCACCAAAATTGTTGCTCTTTAAAATAGGGGCTGAATTTTCAATGGGCGATGTAGGGCTTGCGTCAAACCTTGCGTCTAACCCATTTTTTGGCGCAGCTGCACCAAACACTTTTGCCACAACTACATCCGATTTTCTATTCTCGGGCGCAGTTACAACAGTTTCCTCACTTTACGGCAGCTTGTGCCGAATATTTGGCATAAGCCCCATAAAAAGGGTCCCCTGAATGTCACAAGTTAGACCAGGGAAAAACTGGTTGAATTTGCGTCACTTAGTGCACGGGATTGAAAATCCTGACTGCAGGCCAGGAGAATGCCGCAAATCCCACGCTCCATATGATCAGCGCGCTAGGGGCTTGCAGCGTTCTTGGGGCTCTGAAAATCCAGCTTGGGGTCTTTCCCTTTCGACTTGTTCTGGCTATGTTTCTTATACTATACTTCCCACGAAGTAATTAATCTCTGTTTATGACATTACAGCCTGTCGCTGAAACAATTCTGTTACAAGCAGAGGAGTATGACTTCATGGCAGGAAAAGCAGTCAGGACAGATGATGTTACAGGCAAAGATCCTGTTTCATGCAAATGTCTTTAGTATTAAAGAGCAGAATGTCCTGAAAATTTGTTTTCTTTAAAATAGGGTTCAGTGGCCACTCGATGGCCCAGCGCTACCTTGCTGACAACCCAGGTTCAGACGAGAGCCCAGGAAGTCACATCAGGGGCCAAGGCCTTGGTCGAGATAAATGCCGTTCAGCAGTGCAACTCATCCAACAAGGGATGGTGGCAGATTCTAGCACCACAGTAACCCCTATAGCTGGGCCCGGGAGCTTTGTTCTGACACAGGGCAGGCTGCAGTTGGTGAGGCCCACAGAGACACTGCCCCTGCCAGGTGAGGCGAGAGAAAGAGAAAATTGGGTAGTAAAAAACCCTGTCCTCCGAATAACAACATAAATCACTTGAACTGGGTATACCCCTAAAGCTGACAGCAGAGCGAGGGCATAAAAAAAATGTTATGTGTGTATATGGAGCTCCCTCGGCTGCCCGCCCTCTTCCACATGGCCATCCGGCTCAGGACCTGAAACACCAGGGATCCCCACCGCTTCAAGCGGCACGGAGCAGAGCTTCATTCCGCCGCCCACTCTCCAGCTCACAGGTACGGCTCCACAAAGGATCTGAAAGCCCAAAGTTGGATTGGTCCCTGCCGCCTCTTGCCTACTCTGCCATTGGGTTTTGTGTCTGCCCCAGGCTCGCTATTGACTGCTGGCAGTTTTTGGACTGAGTGCACGGCTTTTTTGCGACTTCACCAACTACTATTGCTTAGCTGTATAGTGTGTAATTTTGTCCCACACCACCCACCCCGACCTCTATGAAATACTCCTTTGCTCCTCCCTCCAACCCATTATTGGCTGCAATCCTTTCCTCTATCTGCTTCTGATTTTACACTTTTTTTCAGTGATTTAGTCCTCCCTTCTCTCTGTTTCGAGGCTTACCGCCCATCTGTCTCACTGATACTGCCTTCGCTATATGAATAACTTTCACTTCTGCCTATTTTGTGGCTAATCTCTCTACTCTGTCCTTCCCCCTAGTGCTTTATTATTCCATATCCGCCCCCATTCCCCTGAGTTTCTTTTTTCTCTTCAAGCCCACTTCCTTATCTCTGACCTACTCTCCCTAAGCCTTATTCTCTCACTACATGTTATACCCCTATGGGCCAAATCTCTATGGTCTCCTCATATGGTCTAACCCACGTTGCCTAGACCTCTTTATTGCAGTACAACTACAAGGTTGCAATCAATCCTAGGCCTTTTCTGCTCCTCTATAACTCAGGTTCCCATGTGGCACAAATACTACCTATATCCAGGGCCCCTAGTGCTCTGTGGCAGAATTTTCTAATTTCTGCGGCAGGGCTCCTTGGCTTCTGCGGCAGCATTTTCCGATTTCTGTGGCATGATTTATTCATTCCTCTGGCAGAACACAGTCCTGCCATTGGCTAAATATGTTGTGATGTCACTGATGACATCATATGCTGAGCATAGAGGAGGGGCCTCAGTCTAAACGTGATGGGAAAGAAAGTCTGACACTATGGAATAACAGTATATTTGAAAGAAAATTCACCAAAACCAATAAATTCTGCAGCACTGTATGTATTCTGCAGCATGATGCAAATTCTGCGGAAAATTCTGGAACCGCAGAATCGCAGGGGCCTTGCCTATATCACGGGTCACCTAATGCACATAATCCCCATTACTATAGTTCTTTCACTGCTCTACATAGCATCCTCCGCTAACTACGATGCTAAAAGGGCCCACCCTGCCAACATCCAATCTCTAGACAACTTCCATTTCTCCAACCTCCTTCTTCGTCATGACTCACCTTGGGATTCGTCCCACTCCTATTAAAAAAGGGAGTTATCTACCAAGCTATACATAACCCTAAAAAATGCCTCCTTTACCACTTAACTCTCTCCCCTCTTATCCAACGGAAGCTATGGTTCTTCCTACTACTGGCTATTCTGCTGTTCGGGGACATTGAGACAAACCCCAGCCCTGTAGGACATCTCTCCCACTCTAATATACCTCTAAGGTCCCCAAAAAAATCTCCTTATAGCCCATCATAACATCAGAAGCCTTGATCACAACTTTGCAGAACTCGAAGCTTGGCTCTCCCATTACAAGCCTGGACATACTGTGCCTGTCCGAAACTTGGTTAAAATCCTCTATATCTGACTCTCGCTGTTCGGTGCCATCCTACAGCCTCCTTCAGAAGGACAGACCATCCCCTAAAGGGGGGGGGTGTAGCTATCTATTACAAGAGTCACCTTCGTCTCACTGCCCTAAACACTGATCCTACGATGCACTGTGAGTCGCAACATGCACTCCTCACACTTGGGAATAAAAAACTACATATAATAGGTACCTATAACCCACCAAACAGTGGCCACACTGGCCTGGATGAGCCTCTGAACCAGACATCCCTACTCTCCGGCAAAAATGAAAGGATCATCCTAGGTGATATCAACTTAAACTGGCTAGGGAAATACCAGTCTATCTTGCTTACCAAGATCCAGAGCCACAACCTCCATCAGCTCATTACTGAACCAACTCGGTGTACTCCTCGTTTGAACTCCGGCACTCTCATTGACTGGTTGTTAGCTAACCGCCCAGAGCACATCCAGTCTGTTGGTACTCTTGCCAATGCCATCTCTGACCACTCCCCTATTTTTTGCATCTGGGGATCGGCCCCACCCTCTCAAGTAAAACCTCGCCTCATCACCTTTCGTGGCTATGCCAACCTGAATCAGCAAAATTTTCTTCAGGATGTGGCAAACATCGATTGGTCAGATCTCTACAATGCTCAAGATGTCCAGTCCACACTGGCCATTTTCATCTCTAACTTCTCTACTCTGCAGGATCATCACTCCCCTCTTAAAACCCGCTATGTCAAGGGTAAACATACTAGATGGCTTAAAAAGGACCTACTTACCAAAATAAAAGAGAGAGACAAGAGCTGGTGCCGCCTCAAGTCCTCTGGACTATAACACCTATAGGATGCTAAGGAATGCCTGCAAAAAGGAAACAAGATCTGCGAAAAGCTCTTACTGCAAAAATCTTCTAACCAATGCTTCAGAGGACCCAAAAAAGTTCTGGTCCCACATCAAATCCTTCCTAGGATCTACTCAATCATCTACCCCTAGTGATATGATTCTTAATGGTACTCACTGTAACAATCCTCAGACTATTGCAAATTTCCTTAATAATCAGTTCTCTGACCTAACTAAATTCATATCCTCCGTACCCACCTCTATACAAGTGCCTCCAGCTCCCTCAATCAAAGCATCTGCTGTCCCCCCCCCATTTACTTTAGAGCCATTACCCTGATTGAGGTTACAAAACTTCTTAAGCTGATCTCTGATAGTTCTGCCACAGGACCTGATTGCATTGAGCCCAGACTACTAAAACTTGCTGCCCCTCTCATCGCTGCACCTCTGGCTAAAATCTTTACCCTCTTCTTGTGTCAAAGTAATGTCCATGACATATGGAAGATAGCATGAGACTCCCCTGTCCTTAAAAAGGGGTATCCTAGTGACCCCCTGAACTACAGACCAATAGCCATCCTATCAGTGCTAAGCAAAATCCTAGAAAAGTTAGTCGCCACTCAAACTACAGAATTTCTTATTAAGCATGACCTTCTAACAACTGCCCAGCATGGTTTTCGGAAAGGTCATAGCACCTCTACTGCCCTGCTTAAATTTACCTCAGACACTCTCACGGCTATGGACAGGGGTCTCCTAACAGGGGCTGTCTTCATTGATATGATGAAGGCTTTTGACTTGGTGAACCACCTCCTTCTCCTCGTCACCCTGCAATCTATGGGCTTCGCACCAAACTTAGTTAGCTGGTTCAACAGCTACCTATCTAACAGAGTCCAAGTTGTTAGGTTCAAATCCTCCCATTTGGAGAAAGCTACAGTCAATGTTGGTGTACCCCAAGGCTCTATCCTGAGACCACTTCTATTTTCTATTTTCATTAATGGCATTTCCTCCTTACTCTATGCGGATGACATAGTCCTCTATACCAGTGCGAAAAATGTATCTGACATCAATCTTTTGCTTTCTGCTGATTTCCAACACATCCAAACCTGGCTCTCGGATCATCACCTTGTACTTAAAGAGACCAAAACTCAGTCCATGCTATTTGGAACCCCCTTGAAACTCAAATCACTCCCAAACAATTTTAGGGTCTCTTGCTTGGATGGCTTATTTATTGGTTCAGTTACCTCATTTAAGTACCTGGGAGTCACTTTGGATCAATCCTTAAGCTTTGAACATCATATTTCGAATACATGTAAGTCTGTGAACTCCAAGCTAGGTGTTGCCTATCGGACTAGCTATGCTTTAACCCCCTCAGCGAGACTAGCCATTGCCCGGGGCATACTTCTACCTACACTAACTTATGGAGTATCCTCGTATGCCGCCATGCCTGAAATGAATCTCCATAGGTGGGACGTTGCCTATAATAACATATGTCGGTATGCCACCCTGTCCCACAGGCGGAAACACCACTGTTCCCTTCACTCCGATCTCAACTGGCCATCTCCAAATGCCACCGGGCTCTAATCCTTTGGCTCTACCATAGACAGTATTATGAGGTCTCAAACCCCTAAATCACTTGTGGAATTGCTCACTCCACAGACCTCAAGCTATGGGCTGCGCTCAGCCGAAAAATCCATTTTGTGTGTGCCTATGTACACAACCATCAAAGGCTCCGGTGCTTTTGCCCATCAAGCTCCTCGACTGTGGAACTCCCTCCCCCTAGATGTCCGCCAAACTCCCACACATGACACCTTTAAAAAAGGTCTCCGTCTCCACCTCATCTCAGCTGGCCAATGTTCCTGTCTTAAACCCCCTTAGCTCCCTATCCTCCTCCCTGGTTTCAGCTCTCTATCCTGTCTCTGCAAACCCGATTTCTCAGTTGCTCTTTTCTCTTATGCCTCTCTCCAGGTGCACCCACTACTCTGTTGGGCCTGCATCTCCTACACTTATCCCAGCTCCTAACCTTATCTATTCTCAGCTTGCCTACCCCCTGCATAACTCTACCCCCTGCTCTTACCTGGCTCTGTTATCCTATTCCTATTAACTATATACACTCGCCTACCTACCCCTGTGTAGTCTGACTAACCTACCTTTCAACCACTTTTTTCTTGCCTTAGTTGATATATCTCTGTAGCTTGCCCTTCCACGAACTTAATTAACCCTGTTTTCACATCCCCTGCTTTCTAACCCCCTGTGTACTTATCAATAATCTATTGCATCTTCCTTGTTTATCTTAAAAACTTAGTCTTCTCGTAGGGTCATATCTGCTATTTGGCTATTTTCTTATTGTGTTGTTATTCCCATGCATCTCTTATTTACTCCCTGTACCCTGTAATAACACTGTTTTGGCCTACTGTCATAATTGTATCATACAATTGCCAATATTGTTTTACCACCTTGTTTCCTACCCACTAAAAACCTGCTTATAATTTGTACTGCATAAACTTGACGTGGATCACCTTTGTATATATCTTGCTGAAACTTCCTATTGTTGTATCTCTGTACTGTTGTATCCTGTAACCTCCCGGGACGTGCCTGAAAATAGTCATCTCTATGGCTAGTGCACCTACCCGGTAAACAAAAACTAAATAAATAAATGTGTGTGTGTGTGTGTGTGTATATATATATATATATATATATATATATATATATATATAGTACAATTATGTAAGAACTTGCCGGAACAGTAGGTCTTCGAGAGAGGCTCTTGCAGTAGGTAATCACCTTGAGGACTGCACCTCCTGGTGTCAGGACCACATGGAAACTTTAGCTGGCAATGTCTGATGGGGACCACACACCTGACGTCACGTGACCAATGTCAGCAAGACACTATATAGTGGGCGGTCCCTATGCCTGCCTTCCAGTTCTCCCACCGGAGACCTCCGGAAAGGAGTGACAGAAGAATGGAAAAGAAGAGGCTCCTGCAGCCAAAACAGCCCCATAGAAAAAGAGCAACAGAAGATGGGGGAAGGAGGAGGGTGGGAGGGAAAATATTTTACCTACTGCAAGAGCCTTTCTCGAACATCTACTGTTATGGAAAGTTCTTACATAACTGTACTATCTTACTTTGAGAGGGATCTTGCAGTAGGTAATCACCTGGAGGACTGAGTCCCAAGCAGTGTGAATCAGAGGGAACTGAAAACACGGGCGGCAGGAAAGGTCTGCCAAAAAGGCAGAGGAATTATGACAGAAGGCCCAGTAGGACAGCTAGTCCAAAACTTGCCCTGTGCCTAGAAGCAATGTCCAGGCTGTAATGTTTAGTGAAAGTGTGGATGGAACTCCGAGTAGCTGCCGCACAGATGTCAGCGACTGGCACATTTTTTGAAACAAGCAGCAGAAGCAGTCATGCCTCTAGTAGAATGCTCCTTAACCACCCTTGGGAGGGTCTTACCATACTTCTGGTAACAAAACACAATGTAGTTTGCCAACCACTTGGATAGACACTGTTTGGAAACTGCCACACCCTTTCTCTTGGGTGCAAACGAGACAAAAAGTTGATCCAATTTCTGGACAGCCTTTGTCTGGTTAGTGTAGTAATGCAAAATTCTGTGAACATCCAAAGTATGCAGAACTGCCTTCCCCTGATTGGAATATTCGGGGTAACACACTGGTAGTTGAATGGACTGATTCAACGTTAACTCAGAAAAACCACTTTCGGTAAAAACTGAGGACTGGTATGCAGAGCCACCTGGTCTCTGTGGAAAATCAAATAAGGCTGCTTACACATCAGGACCTGAAGCTCGGAAATCCTTCGAGCAGTAACTGCAACTAAAAAAAGAGTGCTTTCCAAGACAAATAGCACATATCACAACTACCAGCTGGTTCAAAAGAAGGCATGGTAAGTTTCTCTAAAATACAATTCAGATCCCAAGGAGGTGCGAGATTGCACACCGGGGAGTTCAGGTGGACGATCCCATTCAGAAAAGTTTTGGAGACCTCCAGTTGAGCTTCAGCTTTGCCCTCGACCAAGGTGTAGTAGGCAGAAATAGCAGACAGGTGAACCTTCAGCAAAGAGTAACTCAGGCCCAGGTCAGAAAGATGAAGCAAATACTCTAGGACCTGGGGAACAGGGCCCGAGAAGGGGTTCCAACCTCTGGAAGTAGCCCAAATGGAGAAACGCTTCGACTTCATAGCGTAAGTTGTCCTAGTGGAAGGCTTTCTAGCCTCCACAAGGACTTCAGCCACTCTAGAGGAGACTCCATAGCATATGGTGGCTATGTCAGAAGGTGCCACGCATGAAGGTGAAGGGACCTCAGCCCCGGATGGACCAGCATGCCCCTCTTCCGAGTCTGGAGATCATGGCAGAGGGACAGGGGAACCGGAGGCTCCACTGCAAGCCTGCTGAAGGAGCAGAAACCGAATCTGTTGAGGCCAATACATGGCGATCAGAATCATATGTGCCCCCTCTGCTTGCAACTTGAGCAGCACCCTCTGTAGAATTTGAAAGGGAGGGAAGGCGCACAAACCCCCCCTGTCCAGCAGAGCGATTGCGCGTCTCGCCAAAAAACACCATGCCTAGGAGCGAACAAGCAAAACCTGGGTAGTTTTGTGTTGTATGGGGAGGCGAACAGATCCAGGTCTGGATGACCCCATAGGTTGAATATTTCTTTGACCACCTCCTGCTTGAGCTCCCTTTCATGGCCCCTTACTCTAGTGCAGCTGAGACTGTCGGCCAGGACGTTCTGTATGCCCGGAATGTGAACAGCTGTGAGGTGCATTCGATGCAGAACTGCCCAATTCCACACTCACATCACCTCCCTGCAGAGGGGATATGAGCAAGTGCCCCCTTGCTTGTTGAGGTACCAGACTACACACACGTTGTCCAACTGGATTAATAGTGGACCCTGGCAGAGCAAATGCTGGAAGGCTTGAAGAGCATACAGCACTCCCCTCATCTCCAACACGTTTATGTGAAGGAAGAGTTCTGACTGAGACCACAGACTCTGGGTCCTGTGAGTTTCCAGATGAGCCCCCCAGCCCATCCCGGAAATGTCTGTAGTCAGGGATTGGATGGGGGGAAGGGACTGAAAAGGGCCCCTCTTGGTAAGGTTGTTGAGATCCTGCCACCACAGGAGATCCCGCTGCATCAAATTGGAGACCATGACCTTGTAGTCCAGGTCGTCCAACCCCTGGTCCCACTGCACCCTGAGCATCCACTGTGATATGCGCATGTGGAGCCTGGCCAGGGGGACAGTGGGGATGGCTGTTGCCATAAGGCCAAAGAGCAGCAGCACTGACCTGGCTATAACCCACCTGCTGGAGGCTATCATCCAAGCCTGCTGCTGCAAGGTTTCTGCCCTGTTCTGAAGGAGGAAAGCCATACCCTCCTGAGGCATATCCAGCACCACTCCAATAAACTGGAGATGCTGGGAGGGGGCAAGATGGGACTTGAAGTAACTAACCGTAATCCCCACTTGCATAAAAAGGTCCAGGGTAGCGGAAAGGGAAAGTTCCAATTGCTCCCTCAATGGGGCTGACAGGAGACAGTCACTGAGGTAGGAGAACGCAAAGAGGCCCTGCCATCTCAGGGCCGCCTCCACTATTGCAAGGCACTTGGTAAAAACCCAAGGTGCCAAGGACAGTCCAGAGGGGAGGGCCTTGAACTGGTAATGCTCCCCTTGGAAAGAGAACCTGAGGTAGCAGCAGTGGGCCAGAAAAACCGGGATATGTAGGTAGGCATCCCTGCATATCCAGGGCACAGAGCCACTGTCCCTTGTACAGGAGGGGCAGCAGACCTGGGAGAGTCAGCATTCGAAGCTGTTTGTGTTGAATTAATTGGTTTGGAGTGCTGAGGTCCAGAATTGGATGCAGATCTCCTGTGTTCTTTGGAACCAGGAAGAACTGAGAGTAATACCCCTTGCTCACCTATTTTACTGGGACGGGCTCTATGGCTTTCTTCTGCAGAAGCACCTTGATTTCCTCCCTTATGAGGGGGATGTGTGCCATTGGGTAGTGGGATACCCCCGGAGGTTTGTTTGCTGGTGTCTCTAGGAGTTCCAGTGTGTGCCCTAGACTCACCAGCTGAAGGATCCACAAATCTGTGGTGACTGCCTCCCATCCCGACATGTGACTGGCGAACCTTCCGTACACTGGCTTCTCCAAGGAAAGAGGGGGAGGGGCAGGCCGCAAGTCAAGAGGCAGAGGGAGAGTTGGGGAGAGCAGCATCTGAGGCCCTTTGAGTTTCGGCTGGAGGTGTGGCTGATGCTGAAGGGGCCCAATGTTTTGTATGACGTCTGGCCATCTGCTGCTGTTTCATCTGCCGCTTAGTCTGGCGACAAAATGGATGCTTGGCCTTAAACCTGAGATGGTATAGTATGGACTGACCATAAGGCCTTGCCCTTGTCTTGAAGGCTGGTGATTATGTCCTGGGCATTGCCCCCAAAGAGGACGGAACCCCGGAAGGGGGCATCCTGAATGGCTGCCTGGACATCAGGTACCAATCCTGACACACTGAGCCAGGAATAGCTCCTTAGGCAAACCCCAGTAGCAGTGCCCCGGCTGAGGAGTCCACTGCATGATATGTCGCCCTCAGGGAATGACGACAGGTGACTTTAGCGGACCTGATTGTGTCTGACATGACTTTCTTGGACTCGGAGTCCGGCATAGCCTCAAAGACAGGTTCTAGATGGCAGAAAAGAGATTTCTGGTAGACCAGCATGTGCGCCATGTAGTTTAGTGCGCACATGGTCATCGTGGTGGAAGAACAGAATTTCCTCCCAAACTGATCCATCTGCCTCAACTCTTTATCAGGAGGGGAGGTGCTCATGTGTTTCAGCTTAGAGGACCTGTTGTGGGACACCAGAATGACTATAGAGTCCGCTTTGGGGTGGACACTGAGGTGGTCCTTACCCTCTGGAGTTCTGTATGTTCTTTCAGTCTTGTTGGCTACTGCTGGTATGAAAGAAGGCATCATCCAAATGGTAGAAGCCAGGTCTTCGTCAGGCTCTATAAACGGGGATAATGACCGGTGCTGTCTCCTGGATATCCAGGTGTTCAGCTAGTCTCTGGTGCTTGGGATCCTGTGCACCAGTTTTCCATTCGTACACCCCTGCAATTGTCTTTAGGAGGTCTGTGAACAAAGGGTCCTCTGGGGGCGATTTAGGGCACTCCTTGGTTTTGGGTTCCTCTGAGGGAGGTGTCTTGAACCCTGAAACCGAAGAGGAGGAGGACCTAGAATCAGATTCGGAATCCAAGGATTCCGAAGACCTGACGTCAGGACGAGAAACCTCCTGAGATTGAGGAGGAATACTGTCCGTTGTCTGCCTAGTGAAAGGCTCTTTTGTCAGGCCCGACATAGACTGGCATGGGTCCAGCGCAGTAATATGCCTGGACATCTGATCCGGTTGAATTGGGGTAACAACCCTTATAGGGTGCCGGCTGTCCAGCTCTGGGTCTCTGACCACCAGGACTGGAGGATGGCCTGGAAGTCCGCCTGAGTTTGAGGTGGAAGCGGGGGGGGGGGGAGGCTGGTAGATGGGCTGAAACTCAGGGGAGAACCCCGGCATCGGGTATCCTGGTATCTGGTACCTGTGTGTCGGGTATCCTGGAAAAGAATAGGTGGGTATATGCCCCAGCATCGAGAAGCCTGACATCAGGTAGCCAGATGGAGGGTTGCCCGGAGTATAATGAGGCATCATGCAGCCCGATGGAGGACCCGACAGCGGTGCCATGGGGCCTAACGGCAGACCCTAAGGGGGCCTGAAAGTCGTCCCAGAAGAAGCTGGAAGACTTGGATCGGTCACAGAACCAGCAGGAGGCAAGCCTGACAGTGGTGCTGACGTCCCCACTGGAGAATCCGGTAGGAAGGAGTCCGGAGGGTTACCCGGAAGGTCCAATGTGAGGTCCGGAGGTGAACTTGGGAAGATGGCACCTGATGGACAACCCCATCCTCCATCCCCCGCTGATCAGGTAAGAGGCTCCAGAAAGGGAGAGAAGGGGGTGACTTGGAGGGGGGACCCAATGGGTGAAGGCTGCAAAACAAGCGGCAACTGGCTCTTGTCCGGCTGGACATTGTCGGGGGCCCTAAGTGAGCATGACAGCCGGGCGGTCATCAGAAGGCCTGACGACTAACTTATCGATCTTGGCCAGGTGGGCACCGGAGTCCCCAGTGCCCAACTTAATAGTCTGGGCTGGGCACTCAGAGGGTCCAGCGAGTGACTTATCGGCCCCGCCTGACTGCTTAGACCCTCCGGCAAATATAGGTCCAAGAGTGGTGGAGGCCTCGGAATCAACCGAGGCGCCCGCAGCCACCATAATCAGTGGTGGTGGGGAAACCAAGGACTGCTCCTGGGAAGGTGGGGCAGGCTTGGATGCAGCAACATACTTCCCTGAGGAAGAGGGCTGCTGGTCACCCGAGGGCAGCTGCAGGTGAAAGGGAGACCTATCCTGGTCCCAATGCTTATCACTGTCCCTCTTTTTCTTGTGAGGGTCCATGGGAGAGGAAGAGGTGCTCCAAAGCTTCTGAAGCTCTTTTTCCATTGTGGCCATCTTCTTTTTTAGTAGATGGGCCTCGAGGGCCTGCTGGCGATGCTTCCGTATGGCCTGGTTGAAACTCAGGCAGGCCTCACAATCCTTGACTTTGTGCTCCGGGACCAAGCAGAAGAGACAGAGGGAGTGAGAGTCTTTGTGCAGGAGATGCGCGCCGCAAGAATCGCACTTATTTTTATGCGACTCGACGGAAGACGTAGACATGCACAAAATGAAGGTTTTGACACAAAACAAAGAAAAACGGATACACATCCAAGAAATGGTGGTCGAACTGTAGCGATGATCTTCGTGAGGTCCAACATGCTCAGGTCGACAGACATTGCTAGCTAAAGATCCGTGTGATCCTGATGCCTGGGGGTGCAGTCCTCAAGGTGATTACCTACTGCAAGAGCCCTCTTGAAGAAAGATATATATATATATATATATATATACACACACACACACAAACACACACATACATAAAAATAAGGTTCAGAACAGACTACAAACTAATCCAACCTGCCTGGAATGTAAAAGGGTTTCATTTATCTTTCCATTTTCCTTGTGCACTGATAGGAAGGAGACCGGACTTCCCTGTCATGCACTGGTCGGAAGGAGACTGCATTTCCATTTCATGCACTGGTCGGAAGGAGACTGGATTTCCATTTCATGTACTAGTCAGAAGGAAACTGGATTTCCCTTTCATGTACCAGTCAGGAGGAGACCGGATCTCCCTTTCATGTACTAGTCAGTAGGAGACTGGATTTCCCTTTCATGTACTAGTCAGAAGGAGACTGTATTTCCCTTTCTCAGCAAGCAAAAAAAAAAAAAGTCAAATTTCTGTGAAGGGAAACAGCTAGTTGAAAGAGAGATGCTAAGTCCAGCTGGAATATTAAATTATAGATCTGAGAAACAAGACCTTTTTTTTTTTTTTTAAGTTTATGCATCAAGCTGGATACTTCTGAAGGCCTGACAGGGATATGATACATATTACGTCTGTGCGTTTGTGTGTGTTGACAGATGAACGTATAAACAGACAACGTGTATGAAGAATTTGCTTAACTCGATTTTTTGGTTGATGATGCATCTCGAGCGAGAATAACTATGATGTTCTCACTGTGAGCCTGTGGGACTGGAGGGACAGGTTAGGTAAATCATTTGTGCAGTATTAGCAATCTTCTTCTACCAAGAGCCTAGAGACTGAAGACACGCTGCAGGAAAAGCTTATTCAAACATTTTTGTCTAGGGCGAGTGCAGCGATACAACACTTAGGGCCAGCCGAGAGAAGAGTACTATATATGTGAGTCGTTTTGCACACAGCCTCATGTGCAGCAACTGTACACCGCCTTTTAGATTAAATCAGATATGCAGAAAGCGGCTGCGACAGACGTTTTTGTAACTGCAGATGAGAATTGCACCATTCTCATGTTTGCTTGTGTGCATGCGTAAAGCAAACATATTGTGAGGGTAGAGTAGCGGGTGTCAGAGGTGTGTCACTGTTGAGTCCAATGTATTTCAGGCTGCAGAAAGCTCTGCAGTGACAGATCAATGATCAGGCATGCTGATCATGATGCTGTTCAGCCTGGTTGATGGGCGAAACTTCATGTAGTTGAAAGGAGGTAGCCTCACCTATAGCAGCTGCATCCTTTCATCTATAAGATGCTGCCCAGCAACCAGCTCAGCGGTGTCACAATCAGCTTGCTGGTCATCCTCCTCCACCAACCACTTGCCCTGGAGCCCTGTACCTATATAAAAAAACTCTCACCCTCTGCTGTTTTATCCCTCCCACCTCCTGTTCAATTCCCTGTACCCCATCCATTACAACAATCTCCCTTCCACTGCCAATTATCCCATGGGGCATTACAACAGTCTCCCTCCTTCTTCCAATTATCCCTTGCACCTCCTGATCTGTTATCCCCTGCCCTGTCCATTACAGCAGTCTCCCTCCCACTGCCAATTACCCCTCCCACCTTCCAATCTGTTGCTCCATGCCCTGTCCATTACAATAATCTCCCTCTCCCTCTCACTCTCAATTGTACCTCCCACCTCCCAATCTGTTCCCCCATGCCCCAGCAACTCTGGTGACAGTGCTCAATCTATTGCTAGATTAATGGTGACCTCTGACCCCCCAAAATGTGACACCAGGGCACCCACTCCTGGTGCCGCCAACCAACATACATCAGCACTGGAGTGTCCAATCCCCAGTGTCGGTCTTGTCCCTCGTCATTCTCTTCCCCCCTTTCTCCTGAAACGAATAAAACAGTCCCTCAGCGTGTTTTGCGCCCCCTCAGCCCCCCACACTGCCCCCAGCACCCACCCCACACTTATCTATCTGGTCTAGTGCTGCTCCATCTCAAACATCCCACTTCTTCTGTGCTTTGCTGCAAAGTGACTGAAAACAAGGTCAATTTGGTTAATGGCTTTTTAACTTTTACTCATAACATTGTCATTGTAGCTTGGCAGAAGACACCAGGAGAAAGGACTGCTGTGTGACTGGACTTCCCTGCTGGGACTGAAGAAGTAGAACCCTTGTACTTGGACCTTTAATTTAGGGTAAACAAAACTAACAAACAAAACAAAAAAAAAAGTGTGTGTTTGTCTGAGTTAACTGAACTGAATGGTTATCTGAACAGTTATCTAGGTGTAAATCTCAGGTGATTGAAATGACTTGATAGCTGTGAGGTTTAAATTACTTTTAGAAAGATCTAGTAAGCAGGGGGAGTGGCTTAGCTAGAAGGAAACTACATTTAAAGACTGCCTTAGAAAGAGTCTGCTAGTAGCTTGGCAGAAGACACCAGGAGAAAGGACTGCTGTGTGACTGGACTTCTCTGCTGGGACTAAAGAAGTAGAACTCTTGTACTTGGACCTTTAATTTAGGGTAAAAAAAAAACTAACAAACAAAACAAAAAAAAAGTGTGTGTTTGTCTGAGTTAACTGAACTGAATGGTTATCTGAACAGTTATCTAGGTGTAAATCTCAGGTGATTGAAAGGACTTGATAGCTGTGAGGTTTAAATTACTTGTAGAAAGATCTAGTAAGTAGGGGGAGTAGCCCTCTATATTGCCCTCCTTCCCTCCCACGCAAAGCTAGTTCTACTTTTATAGGCACAGGATTTGACTGACAACAGGAACTTCCTGTTTGGGAGCAGGAAGTGAGTGATCACAGAGCCACCAAAGGCCCACCATCCTAGAAGGGCAAGAGTAGCTCTCCGGCCCCCTCTAGCTGCTGGAGGTCTGCCTCTGAGCAAGTAAGGGGTCTACTGAGAAATATAGGATATTCTTGTCTCAGAACAGGACAATCAGGAGCTTAAAGGGCACACAGGCAGAAAGTAAGGAGAGAGAGAGAAAAAAACAGAGGAAAGAGTAAGGACTGCAAACAATTAAGGGGCCAGAAATAAGACATGATGGGAGTAGTGCAGTGCAGTGGCTGTGGAGCAGCAGTCTTCCGGGAGACGCTCTGGAGGATGCGGTGTTGTCCCATCTGCAGGCACCTCTCTGGGCTGAGGGAGGAGGTTGCTCATCTCCAGGCTGAGTTGGCCAGGATTTGTGGGACTCCTCTTCCATCCAGGGACCACCAGTGCCACTGCCGCTGCCTCAGAGGTTGCCAAAAAGAGGGCGCTTGGACACAGTGGGCCTCAGGGAGGGGAGGGTGAGGGTGGTGAAACAGAGGCGCATCCCTCCAGTTGTACCTCTCCACAATTCCTATGCCATTCTGGCAAAGTGTGGTTCCTCTATGGAGGCACCCACAGTGGAGACCAAGGAGGATGCTGGGAACCTCCACAAAGGAGACCCACAGGAGGGTGGCAAGGGACCCCGCAGGGGAATTAAACAACTCCTGGTGGGGGACTCCATTGTTAGGAAGGCAGAACTGGGGGAGGAAGGGGAGAGGGAGGTAAGGTGCCTGCCTGGCGCTATGGCTTGGAAGGACAGGGAGCGAATCCTGAGGATTGCTGGAGCAGCTGCACAGGGGAGGGAGCTGGATGTCATTGTCCACCTAGGGACAAATGACCTGGCTAAGAAAGGGATTAGAGAAGTGCAGGAAGAGTTTGTGAAATTGGGGAGGGGCCTTAGACAACTGGCACGCACGGTAACCTTCTCGGAGGTGCTGCCCATCTATGGCGTAGGAGAGACTAGGGTGTTCCAAACCATGGGATTCAATCAGTGGTTGAAAAACTGATGTGGAGCTCAGGGATTTGGCTTCACTGGGGACTGAGGGTCCACCTGGAGTGATGCAAGCCTATACTGGCATGATGGGCTGCATCTGTCCGGGAGGGGAACCAGGATCCTAGGTGACAGGTTTAAAAGCTTCACTGGCAAGCATTTAAACTAGCCAAGGGGGGAGGCACTGGAAAGGGACAGGGAAATCCTAGCCCCCCCAAAAAAATCACGGTAGTAAGTGCGGTAAACACCAACATAGAGGTGTCGATAGGGAGAAGGGCAGGGGTAAATGGAGAAAGTGACAAAGGCAAGAAGGACAGGGATGGGGCAAAAAGGAGTAAGGCCATCAGGAAATGGAGGGTAATGAGTACCAGTGCCCATAGTCTGGGCAACAAGCTCCCTGAGCTGGTGGCCTTGATGGAAGAGGGATGCCAGGATATCGTAGCAGTCACAGAAACATGGTACACAGAGAACCATGACTGGGATGTTAACATACCTTGGTACATAACCTACAGGAGAGACAGGCAGGGGAGAAGAGGAGGAGGAGTAGCTCTCTATGTAAAGGAAGGGATAAAAGCAACTGAACAAAAGAATAAACAGGGAGGAGAGGAGGCACTGTGGGTCACCTTGGAGACTGGAAAGGGCACCACAATCCGCACAGGGGTTGTGTACAGACCCCCATGTCACGGGAGGGAATGGACAAGGATATGATAGAAGACATTCTTAGAATGGCAGAGAAAGGGGAGATACTGTTGATGGGAGACCTGAATATGCCAGATGTTAACTGGAGCACATTTGCTGCAGCCACATCCAAGAGCAGGGCCATTCTTGATGCCCTACAGGTGGCAGACCTCAGACAGCTAGTTTCAGAACCCATTCGTGAGGAGCAATCTTAGACCTCGTACTCTCAAACGAGGGCAGTGAGAGGATCTCAGATCTAGAAGTGGGTTGCCATCTGGGAACAAGTGACCATCAAACAGTGTGGTTCACGTTAAACTCAGCTACAGAGTCAAGCCATACAAAAGTGAGGGTACTGGACTTCAGGAGGGCTGACTTTGGCAAGATGGGAGAGTGCCTCAGAAAAGCACTAGCAAACAGGCTAGAAAGAGGTGTGGAACAACAATGGGAAATCATCAAAACTGCCATCACAGAGGCAACAAGCTTTTGTGTGAAGCAAATGAACAAATCAAAACGAAAGAAAAAGCCACTGTGGTTCTCAAAAGAGGTGGCTGTGAAAGTCAGAAAGAAAAAGATAGCATTCCGGAAGTATAAGGAAACACAGAAGGAGCAGGACAGAGAGCTGTACCAGTTAAGGCAGAAGAAAGCAGGGAGGGAAGTCAGAATAGCAAAGGCCCAAACTGAGGAAAAGATAGCCAACTCGGTTAAGAAGGGGGATAAAACCTTTTATAGGTACATCAGCAAGCATAGAAAGACAAAGGGAGGGATAGTGAGGCTGAATAGAATGAACGGTGGGTGGGCAGAGGGGGACAGTGAAAAAGCAGGGATACTGAACAAATATTTCTGCTAAGTATTCACAAAAGAGGAGGGGGAAGTGCCTAATCCAATTAACAGAAGCACTCTTGATAGGGGGGTTGATCCCAGTCCTTTCACAGAAGAAAGGGTTCTGAAAAACTCCTAAAACTGAAAGTGGACAAAGCAATGGGGCCTGATGAATTCACCCCGAATTCTAAAAGAATTAAGGGGGACTAGTGAAACCACTGGCTACTCTTTTAATAAATCATGGAGGATGGGTGTGGTACCGAGGACTGGAGGAAGGCAGATGTGATTCCCTTCACAAAAGTGGGACCAAGACAGAGACAGGAAACTACAGACCTGTCAGTTTGACCTCTGTGGTAGGGAAAGTGATGGAGTCACTTCTGAAGGAAAGAATAGTTGAGTACCAGAGGCCAGTGGGACAGGACCCAAGGCAGCATGGGTTCACAGCGGAAGGTCATGTCAGATGAATCTAACAGATTTCTTTGACTGGGTGACCAAAGTAGTAGACCAGGGAGGGCTATGGACATGGCCTACCTAGACTTTAGCAAGGCATTTGACACAGTCCCACACAAAAGATTAATAGTCAAATTAACTAGGCTCGGGAGTGGGTCCCAGGGTGGTAGTTTGCAAAACATTGGCTGGACAACAGGACACAGAAGGTAATTGTAAATGGAGTCCACTTGAAGAAAGAGGGTTACTAGTGGGATACCACAGGGTTCGTATTGATCCAGTCCTTTTAATGTCTTCATAAGTGACATTGCAGAGGGACTGGAAGGAAAAGTATGCCTCTTTGCAGATGACACAAAGATCTACAACAGGGTTGATACACAAGGAGGCATGGAAAGGATGAGAAGGGACTTGGCAGGGTTGGAGGAATGGTCGAAGTATGGCAGCTAGGATTCAATGCAAAGAAGTGCAAAATAATGCACCTGGGAAACAACCCAGGGGAAAAATACACAATGGGGGGGAGGTAGTAACAACAACAAAAAAGGAAATGGACCTGGGGGTAATCATATCAGATGACTTTAAGGTTAGCAAGCAACGTGAGAAGGCAGTAGGGAGGGCTGGGGGTATACTGGGATGCATAGGGAGAGGCATCAGCAGCAGAAAACAGGAAGTTGTTATCCCTCTGTACAGACAGTTGGTGAGACCCCATCTGGAGTACTACGTCCAGTTCTGGAGACCCCATCTCCACAAGGACATAGACAGGATAGAGGCAGTCCAAAGGAGGGCAACTAAAATGGTGCAGGGTCTGCAAGAGAAGCCGTATGAGGAGAGACTAAAGGAGCCTATATGTTACCTTGAGGAAAGAAGGGAGAGGGGGACATGATAGAAACTTTTAAATACCTCAGTGGAATCAACAAAGTCCAAGAGGGTAGCATCTTTCAGAAAAAGACACGTGCAAGAACAAGGGGACACAATTTAAAGATAGAAGGGGGGGCCGTTCAGGGGCAATGTAAGGAAGTATTATTTCACAGAGAGGGTAGTGGATGCATGGAACAGCCTTCCTGAGGAGGTTGTGGGGTCTAAAACTGTGGAAGAATTCAAGAATGCATGGGACAGACATAAGGCAATTCTTGTGGGTGGGTAGGAAGAAATAGGCTGTTGGTTAACTAGGATCTGCGGCCTATCCTGTAGGTAGGGAAATGGGCAGACTAGATGGGCCAAGTGGTCCTTATCTGCCGTCAAAGTCTATGTTTCTATTTCTTAGTATTCTGAACTCAAATTTTCAACATGGCCTTTTTAACCCCACTTCATGAACCAGGGATGTGAAATTTTGCAAATTCCCCTGCAATGTGTTTTCGCAGTTGCTCTGCAAAATCACGTTTCAGGCGGGATTTAAAAATGCCATCTCTCTTGATCATAAGGTGGGGTCATGAAAAGACTATACTGAAAATTTGGGGTCAAAATTTCAAAAAACAACAAAGTTATGAAGCAACATTGAAATTCGTTGTTTACTCATAACTTTGCTATTTTCACAGACGTTGACCCCAAATTTTCAACATGGCACTTTTTAACCTCACCTCATGAACCAGGAAGGTGACATTTTCCAAATCCACCCTGAAACATGTTTTCACAGTCGCGCTACAAAATCAGATTTCAGATGTGGTTGCAAAAAATTCCCCTGTCTTGATCGTAAGGTGGGGTCATAAGGATCTGGGGGTGTTTATAACGGGCTCAATGAACAACTCAGCACAATGCAGGAAGGCAGCTGCAAAGGCCAACAAAATGCTGGGTTGTACTGCCAGGGGTATATCTTCAAGGAGAGGGGAGGTGATCCTGCCATTGTATAGGTCACTGGTTAGGTCACACCTGGAATACTGCGTGCAGTCCTGACGCCCATACCTGAAGAGGGACATTAAGTTACTGGAGGGGGTGCAGCGCAGGACAACAAAGATGATCCAGGGACTAGGGGACATACCCTACATGAGCAAGCTGAGGGAGTTGAACATGTACTCACTGGAGGAGAGGAGAGGAGAGACAGGGGGATGTGACTGAAACCTTCAAGTACATGAAGGGACTAAACAAGACAGGCATGGAGTGACTATTCAAGTTAAGGGGGGGTAAGGACACTCGTGGTCATGATCTCAGATTGGAGGGGGGAAGGTTCAGGAGGGAAATGAGAAGACACTTTTTTACGGAGAGAGTGGTGTCTGGGTGGAACACGTTGCCTGTGGAAGTAGTATCCTATAGAACAGTGGACTGCTTCAAAAGGGGATAGGATAGGGTAAGAGGGAAGGACAGGTGCTATATAAGGGTTGCTAGTTGCACACTCGAGCAGACTCGATAGACCATAAGGCCTTTATCTGCTGGCAAATTCGTATGTTCGTATAACAAGACTATGTTGAAAATTTGGGGTCAGCATCTCAAAACAACAAAGTTATGAAGCAACATTGAAATTCTTTAACGTTTACTGATAAATGTGCTATTTTTACAGAGTCTCACTCCCACAGTTTTCAACATAGCCCTTTTTTTACCCCACCTCAAGAACAAGGCAGGTGTAATTTTTCAAATCCTCTCCAAAACATGTTTTTGCTGTCAATCCGTGAAATCGCCTTTTAGATAGGATATGAAACGTTTCAACTGGGCTGATTATAAGGTAGGGGTAATAAAAGGTTATGAAGAAAAGTTGGGGTCAGAATCTCAAAAAATGATAGACACCAACACAGGAAATACAAGCAGGCAAATATAAACCCGTACCCTGTCGTGGGTTACTCCATCCTTGACAAATGCTTGTTGTACTATGGGATGCTCGGTAACCTGATCCTTGGATGTGGGACTATTTTAGGTTGGTCACATGTCTCAAATCATGTTGACCCATAGGAAGGATCCAGGACCACTGACATTTGCTTGCAACTCTTTTTTTAGAAAAGGGGGGGGAGTCGAGGTTGGGCAATGATGCCCCACTCTTTTTACACCGTTTTCATGAAAATAAAGTACAGTACAGGTCTCCTACAAATTCGACTGCAGCCTTTTAAAGTCTGCGAGTTGGGGATTCCTAGACTATTAAAAAGGGGTGCTAACCGGCCCGGTGGCGCTGAGGGTTGAGGCGCTAGACGCCACACCTCGTGCTACGCCGGCGGCCCGGGTTCGGGAACGGACTCGGGCAGCCGGGGGTCGGTGGGGGGGAGGGAGGATCGAGCGTCCCAACGGATGCTCTCCTCCCTCAGGGGTGGGTGACCAAGAACGCTCTGCGTTCTGCATCCCTTCCATAGCCGGTGGAAGCACCGACAGTAGGAAGGGATGGAGGCGGCTTCGCTTGTCGGAGCCGGGAGGGGGCCGTCGCCGCGCATGAGGGCTGGTGTGGGCCAGCACGCAGCCACTCGGGGACACACGTCTCCAAGCGCACGGCCCCAGGGGGCGGCAGGGAGAAACCTGAAAATATCTCCGCTGTCTAGATGAAGTCCGCCCCTAAGTCTACCCTGACCACCTACAGGGACAGACCCCAATGTGCCAGGGAGAGGAGGAAGGGCACTCTAGGGGCAGATCCCTAAGGTGGGTGTCGGGGGACATGAGCGGATGGAAGGAGGGGGCACCGGGGGTAGGGAAGGAGGATAAAGATGAAAAATAAAAAAAAAAAAAAGGGGTGCTAGCTGTACATTCGAGCAGACTTGTTAGACCTCCAGGCCTTTATCTGCTGGCAAATTTCGTATGTTCGTAAAAAAAAGTTCTGCCAAAAGCTCTGTGTCCATGCATGGGTCTTTACAATCATGCCCTCAATGGCTTTGGGGGATGGGGGGGTATCTTGGAGACGCTCATGCAATTTTCAGAAATCCATTGGTTACAGACTCGTATCACAGAGGATCCAGATATCCAGAACCAAAAAAATACAACGGACTGGTCTGGATGCCAGAACCAGAACTCTGAAACAGTCTCCATCAGGAAGTGACCTTTTGGATAAACCGTTCTCTTCCAGCAGACCGAACGAACATTTCTCAATCCCCCACCCGGCAATCTTTTTCAACCAGACACCATATAACACAACCATATTACAACTTATCTTCCCACTGAATACTCTCTCAGTTGTGGGGGCCCACACTTTTTTTGCAGATTCAAAGACACAGCATTCACTATCATCAAAAAAAGACCTTAAAAGAAAGGCTCAAAGGGTTAAATCCATTCATCCCACAACCACAAAAGCATAACTGTTTCTTTTTTTCTTCAGTTGCTGTTATTTTGAGAGAAACATTTTTCTAATTAACTTCTCAGAGCCCGCTGATACAGGAAAACGCTGGCTCCTACACTCTGGGTCCCAGACAGCAGGCAGTGTTTAATTTCTTTGGGGAGCTGCACAGCAAGTGACACGCTGACACAAGGACTCCTGTATAATATACAGCCAGGGAGAAGTAAGAGCAGCACCTGGCAAGATTCACACTGCTCCCATCAAGTTTCTTGAGAGGAAGACAAGAAATAGTTCCGTAATACCTATCCTTACTGATGTCATGTTTCGGGGACAACCACGTGTATGATGGATGCAGGGTTGTATTTCATCTGGCTCCAGCAGTATGATCTGCACTGTTTAATAGTACTGTGGCAGTAGCACCCATGACAGAATGCAGTGCCAGTACGAAGAATCACATTTTATTCTCTGTGGTGACAAAGGAGGTTACCTCTGTCAACAAGTTTAGTGGGGCCACCACCATACTATATGAGCCAAGAGGATAGCAGAACTCTAAACAGCTACTGAAAAGTCAAACCTGTGCCCAACAGCAAGGTATGAAAACCGCACACAGTGGGAGATGGTAGCCAATGGTGGGTATGGGAAACCAGGACATAGTAGGATATAGGAACAGCACATGGGGGCAAGGAGACAGCACATGGTGGGGTACTGAGGAGCACACAATGGGATATGGAAACAGCAGCGGTGAGATGTAGTACCAGCACCCAGTGGGGTAAGGAAAAGGTACCCAACAAGGTAAAGAAACAGCACTCAGTTGGAGTAAGTAAACAGCACCTCATGGGGTAAGAAAACAGCACCCAGTGGGATAAGGAAACAGTACCTAGTGGGATAAGGAAACAGCACCCAATGGGGTAAGGAAACAGCACCCAGTGGAATAAGGAAACAGCACTTAGTGGGAAAAGGAAACAACACCCAGTGGGATAAGTAAACAGCACCTCATGGGGTGAGGAAACAGTACACAATGGGATAAGGAAACAGCACCTAATGGGGCAAAGAAACAGCACTCAATGGGGTAAGGAAACAGCACTTCATGGGGTAAGGAAATAGCACTCAGTGGGATAAGGAAACAACACTTCATGAGGTAAGGAAACAGCACACAGTGGGGTAAGGAAACAGCACACAGTGTGATAAGGAAACAGCACCTCTTGGGGTGAGAAAACAGCACAAAGTGGGATAAGGAAACAGCACCTCATGGGGTAAGGAAACAGTACCCAGTGGGGCAAGGAAACAGCACCTCATGAGGTAAGGAAACTTCACTTCATGGTGTTAGGAGACAACACTCAGTGCGATAAGAAAACAGCAACCAGTGGGATAAGGAAACAGCACCTCATGGGGTGAGAAAACAGCACACAGTGGGATAAGGAAACAGCACCTCATGGGGTAAGGAAACATCACCCAGTGGGGTAAGGAAACAGCACTCAGCAGAATAAGGAAACAGCACCCAGTGGAATAAGGAACATCACCTCATGGGGTAAGGGAAACAGCACCTCATGGGGTGAAGAAATAGCACACAGTGGGTGAGGCAACAGCACCTCTTGGGGTGGAGAAACAGCTTCCAATGGGGAAGGAAACAGCACTCAGTGAAATAAGGCAACATCACTCAGATGGCTAAGGAAACAGCACACAGTGGGATAAGGAAACAGCACCTCATGTGGTAAGGAAACAGCACCTCATGGGGTGAGGAAACAGCACCTCATGGGGTGAGGAAACATCACACAGTGGGATAAGGAAACAGCACCTCATGGGGAGACAACAGAACCCAGTGGGGTAAGAAAATATAATCTCACAGGGTAAGAAAACACCACCCAGAAGCATAAGGAAACAGCACATAGTGGGGTAAGGAAAAAAGCAAAGTGACATATTGAAAGAGACTTCTGAATATGGAAACAGGAAAGAGACAGTGGAATATGGAAACAACACACTGTGACATATGGAGAGACAGCAGGATATGGAAACAGCACACGGTGAGATAAGGAAAGAGAGTGTGATATGGAAACAGGCAACAGCAAAGGGTGGGATATAGCAACAGCTCAAGTTTCTTATGAAAACAGCTCATATCACATGTTACCTGTTGTGTCTTTCAGAGATGTTTGCATGGCTTACATACTAAAGATCACTATCAGGGGGACTAATGGTTACCAGCATTCTGGTTTATCAGGCAAAATGGATAGGTTGCAAGGTTTTTATCCGTCTTTATTTGCTGACAGCATCTATGTTTCTATCAGCAGAAAAGCTGCGGAGTGGGCAGAAAGACAGGGTTCCACAAGCCCCTCAGGAGTTTAGTCTGGATAGAGGTATGGTATCCAGTAGCAGGAGTGGGACGGGTGGAGAGCGAATGCATTGTCTCACGTGGCCCAGGGCAGCATTTTCCAGTGTTCCATTTTCTCCAAACTCTTGGGTGCCTCATGGGCTAGGACACCAACTGACGTGATCATATAGACATGCTCATGTTGCCATCGGGTGATGCCTGCTCACCCACTGCAGCTCCAGCATGCATCACCACCTGTGGTCACCTAGCTGGCAGCATAGTGGAACTCGCAACCCATCCTATGGGATTCTCAATCCTCTCCCCACGACAAGCCCACTGACGATTCTGGCACGGGGTGTGAACCAGGGTCATCGGCGTCACAAGCAGTAGCACTACCACTGCGCCATCCATCCGGCTTTGATTTTTATTCGGTTTAACAATGGACTGAATGGGTTCACGGCCCGAGCACAGGAAGTCTGGTGCTGATCAGCAAAAATGGGTTCTGGCATCCATCTCGGAAACCTCCTGCCTCAGGGAAGATGGGCACCTACTTCCACTGCATGAATGCCCCCTAGAGGCCCGGGGGTAAGGCCTATTGTACAAAAACAATAAGCACAGCTCACAGAGATAAGAAGAAATACTCTCACCTTTACGTTGCTGGATACTGTGCCAAGTTTATTGTGCAGGGCAGATAATTAGAGCAACAAACGGATGTCCCAGTCAGACCACCGACGTTTCATGCCAGAGTGTGCGCTTTTTAAAGGCTGTGAAAAAGCTCTGGTGCAAAACACCAGCGGTCTGACTGGGATGTCTGTTTGTTGCTTTAAGGATCTGTCCTGCACAATAAACTTGGCACAATATCCTACAACTCAGAGATGAGAGTATTTCTTCCTAACTCAATGAGCTGAGCCAATTGTTTTTGTGCTGTAACTGCTACAAGTCACGCCACGGCTCCAGTGTGCCTTCGCTGTGCTACCTTCAGTGACTGTGTAAGACCTGTTGTGCAAGGAGTAATATGTAGTCCCTCTAAAGCGACCTTATATCGTGCAGAAGCTCCTTTGGATGGGAGGAAGCCAGTGGCCCAATGGACAAGAAGGACAAGCCCAGTTAAGGCTGACTGGCAGATAGAAAGAAGTTGGGCAAAAGAAATTAGCAGATATGCAGTGAGTTGTTAGCCACTTCTCTGTTCACAGTGACCACAGCAGGCGAAGTATAATAAGAATTGCTTCTAGTTACTTCCGCACCTCTATCCCTCAGCAGATGAAAAGGCTAGCGTGGTGCCACCCAGAAGATGAATACCAGGAGACCCTATTAGACTACACAGCACAGTGGTTACAAGACAGCTAAAAATACAAGTGTGAACATCATCAAGGCCATTAGAGGAATTTCAGTTCCTACCGCCTTTCTTTACAGACGATGCGTGTGACTGCCCCTCTGGGGAAAGGAGGCTCCAGAACAACCTTCTCTTCATGGACGGTCGCGTTGGCAAAAAAGGGAGCAGGATATTGACAGGCACTGGCTGTAGAGTGAAAAGCTGTCAGCGCAGCCCCTTCCCATCCAACATGAGTCAGCGGAGGCAACAGCATTAAGTACTTTTTCTCATAGGAAAGTTTTTGGAGTTAAAAAAATATATATAAAGAGAAAAAAAAAAAAAAGCTCTGTTATACAACTGATCTGGTTTTCTCGCATCTCTCAGATATCATGGCACTGCATGTATAATAACTACAATATGTAATGCGCCCAATCATATGACTGTGCTTCTCTGTTATTGCCATCACTATACAGCACGTGCCTCCCCCCACCCCCACATACACACACCAGCTCTGGCGTAAACTCCAGGTAAACAACTCCAGCACCCAGTTGGTACTACAGTATTTACTTGGCAAATTAACAAGCTCTCCCCCCCCCAACAACACACACACACACACACACACACATATCCGAAGGTATGTGGCACTGTGAAGTTTATTTTATTTATTTATTGAATTATGGTAACCAGGTAACCCACTGGAACCAGAGGTCCCTTTTTCAGGGGGTGATCTGGAATTGACTACAGGCATATATATAGATAGACAGCTGACTGATTAATGCTGGTGGTTTCATTACAGGCAGATATGTAGACAACCGATGGAATGTTGCATACAATACATTATATGGTATTTGAGTACATTAATAGTTCTGCTCTACAGACCTAGAACATCCAAAGCAAATACAGTTAACTAGAGGAACTAAATAGCAAAGTAAAATAAAATGTAGCTCAGATAAACATTTTTTCACACCATGCTGTAACCTGGATGTTTGAAACATTGCCTTAACAGAATGCAATCCCTCCCCCATGCAACAATTAAGGCAAGATTTTCCCTTCAAAAATGTTTGACAAAAAAAACACAACTAATTGCTACCTTCGTAGCTATATGCTAACTGCTTTTCCCTGTGTACTGGGAAGAATGCTTAACATCTTGTTACTGTGGTGTAGGAGTGCACATTTACCTTCCTGATACCTGCTGCAGGTCTGATGTCATAACTACAACACACACCAGCTTGTCAGTGGAGAGGTAGCACTACCTCTCATTACTCCAAGGACCCAGGTTCAGGAATGAGCCCCGGCCACTGGACGGATGCCATGGGAGGAGATTCCAGCATCACAAAGGATGCTCTCCTCTTCGGGGGTGGGTGGGTCACAATTTCGGCTGCTTTACTTACATCTGAGTGACCACAGGTGGCGGTACAGCTGAAGCCACTGAAAGTGGGAGAGGAAATGCCAGCTGGCTCATATGCACTCATCCACACATCAGCGTGAGTATGTGTTACCAGCTCTAGATGTCGGCATCCCTGGGGATTGGGTAAACACTGAAAAACATCACAAGCGTGTGTGGGATGATGTAGGGAACTCATGGCCCCCAACATGCCAACTGTCCCCTGATTCCCACACACATAGTCATTTCCGTGGGGAGTTTGCGGCCAAACCCTGCTGACCCCATCCCACAGGGGGATATCTGGGGCAGGATGAAGGTATGGTAAGTGACAGGGAAGGTATGAGTGGGGCTGGGAGGTCACCAGAGCAGATCAGTACTGCTGCAGAGCCAGAGGTAAAAAGAGAACACCACAAAAATAAACGACGACACGCAAGGGGGAGGGGACGATGTGGGGAGGGAAATCTAGTGGTTTATCACCAATGGTCGAAATTATGTAAAATAACACCCTGCCATCTGATATCCATTGCCCACGTCTTGTCAGTGGCAGAGATCTTTGTTTTTTCTAAGTATGCCTCCAACCTTTTCCCCCCTGTCGAACCCGCCACCAATGGCTGCAGTGCTGTCATGGATGTACCCTTCCTTTCCTGCTGCCAGGAGGATGGGCGAGCAGGTGACTTCACAGCCAACACCAATGCCACTCTTTCGGAGGTTGGAAGGGGCTGCATGAACGACTGGGCAGACTGCACTCTCTCTCTCTCTCTCTCTCTCTCTCCTGAGAAGCCAGCCACCTCACCTCTGCTGTAGACTCTGCCCCAGCAGGTTACAGTTTAGGAGTCCATGATTTGCATGCAAGTCAGAACACCCAAAGACCCCCCAACCCCTGCATCTGTCCACCAGCATCAGGGACTGAGATCAACTAGGAGCTCAGGAGATGTCACCACGTGGAAATGTTATGAGGACCTCGGGGGCTTCCATACAATAGCAATGGGAGGCATGCTAGGCAAACACCTCTCCACTTCTATCACTGAACACAACCCCTATCTAATTTTCAGAGGTGAAATTACAAGGCTCAAACCAGGAAAGTAATGAAATAGTTTCAGAAAATGGGGTAGAGAAATGCTGGCCTGTGATTGGCTGACAGCTTGCTCGTCTACACGTTTATCAAGCAACACCACCCACTAAAAAACATGTTCATACCATGGTTATATGCTCTGCTGACCACTGGTATTGCACAAAACAGCATATTAGCATAAAGTGAGCTAGAACCGTGTGAGACTCTGTAACAGCTTTCAGATGTGAAAGTGTCAGGCACACACAGATCTGTAAACAATGTGCTAGCAGACTTAACCCACTAATCAGGCATTTAGTTTCACCCAACAACCCATTTTCTAAGTGTAATAAGACCTTTCAGAGTGTGAGCTGTTGCAGCATACCAGCCCTTCCAGGTCCTAAAAGGCCCTCTGCCTGCGTCATCAGCCCATGCCCCTGGAGCAGACAAGTATCACACAATCATTTTTACCTATCACCCACAAAACTTATGGGCCTAGGGTACACCTCTAATGCAAACTGCTGGAAATGTCATGCCCCTAAAGCAATGCTAACTCATATGTTTTGGGACTGTCCCTTGACAGCTCCACTCTGGTCAGAAATTCTTAAGATATGTGAGTCATCTCTACAGGCTACTATACCCCTACCTCCACTAATCTTTATTCTAGGTATTTCCCCCACTGATTCCAATGTAGCATATCAGCACACGCTTTGGTTGTCTGTGGTTTCTATCTGTGCGAAGAGGTTGATCCTAAAATATTGGAAAGATTCCAAATCACCATCCATTACTGAGTGGCTTAATGTGATGGGATGCCCAGCTAATAATGAAAGGATTTCCTACATGTTGTTAGATAAATCAGACAAATTCACTGATATTTGGGGTCACTTTCTACAATTAGACCTTATGTAGACCAGATTATTTGCTAAATAAAGGCACTGACAGGAACCTGATGTGTCCCTGCATATACTGTTAAACTTCTCATAGAGTGTGTAGTAGGATGTCTACTTACCATGTTACAATATAAACCTAACAGTTCTATTTGTGCTGATTTCCAAGTTTGACTTTGGCTTGTATACTTGGTAATATGAATAACAAAGTAATCTTAAAAGTGTCTTAACCATATGTATATATTGAATGCAATACTATCATATTGTAAACATGTTATTGATGTTTGTATGGTGTCTAAGATTAAAAAAAATAAACTTATTATGGGGAAAAAAAAAAGAAGAAACCTCTCATAGCCTTAGCCACAAAAAAGGTTAGAAACCTTCTTCCAGTTGTAGAACCATGACAACTGGTTCTGATTTTTGCTAGTTGATACATATACTTAGTCTTGCCTTGCAGGTGTCACTCTTTTGGGAGGCAGCTAAGCCTAGTGGTTACAGTGCAGAACTGTGAACCTGGAGACCCAGGTTTGAAACCTGCCACTTCCACTTACTCACTATGTGATCCTGTTCAGATTCCTAACACTTAAGCCGTCGAACAGTAAAAGCTGACTTCTCACTGGTTACTGTAGTGGCTGACACTAATACACCCCTCCACTACCCCTTGAGATTATTTTGCGACTTATTCCATTAGGTGGTAGGGCAATACGGACCGTGGCGCTGACATTAGAGTTGGCAAGACAGTCAAAAACTTTAGTTCAATGCCCCGGGTATTTCTGTAGCTATACTCCTGCACAAGCCTCATAGCAGAGCCATTCAATATAAGACTTGAAAGACAAGAGAAGAAAAAAAAAATTTGACTTCCCGGGGTGCATAGCTCCAGAAAAAAAATTAATTAAAACATATTTGCACGCACGCCAGAAACAGAGATTATGTTGATTTTAAAAAAAAATTTAAATATATACAAGATCTTTTAGAAAAATCCATATTCAGTGGAAATAGTTGTCATCAAAATTATTCAACAAGAGCTCATATAAATTAATCCTTTTTTCTTAATCAAGCTGAGGGTATGAATCCTCCAGCCATGTGGAAGGATAGTCTATTTCATAACTCTGAAGAGCCTCGGACGTGGCATAGAAAACTTTGAAAGAACTAAATTTAAAAACCTGTAATTCTCTCTCTCCCCAGGTCTTCCATACCACTAGAAGTTTTCAAACCTCTCGTCCCTGGATGATTCACCACAGATATCGTCTTGAAAGTGGTGAACCTGGTCTCAGAGGTGATAGCTGTGTTGGGCTCATGTGGGTCATGGCCCACAGAATCGTTTACAAGGTTGACAAGCATGGTCCCAGTTACATATGGAAAATGGTTTAACGGACAATTTTGAAAGCCTTGGTTTCAAAGACTGACCCCAGGTGAATCATCCAGGGAGGACAGTCTTGAAAAGTTCTAAAGGTAATGAAGGTATGTGACCACCATACGGAGAGAGAAATGCAGTTCTTAGACAGAATTCATGTTATAATTCTGTGAGCTGTTGTATTTGCTGCCTTCTTATTCTTTATTATGAATGACCGGAGGAGGCTCTAGACCAAGATAGCAAGGGGGGGGGGGGGTTATAGTTAATAAAAAACATCATTATTGGTCAAGAACAATAAGCAAACATTCTTTTCCTCTCCCCCTCCTGGTCGTCGCTCCTTCCAATGAGTGCCCCAGCCCCCTCACATTGACATCTGCCGGGACTTACCTGCTGGCCAACTTCACCCAGCACGGTCAGCAGGGTTCCCCAAGCCCTGCCACAGAACAGATCCAGTTCAGGATGAAGTGCCCAGCTGGTTGAGTGCGGAGTCTGTGGCCCTGCCGCAGAGCACATCCAGTTCAGGATGAAGTGCCTAGCTGGTTGAGTGCAGGGTCTGTGGCCCTGCTGCGGAACAGATTCAGTTCAGGATGAAGTGCCCAGCTGGGTGAGTGCAGGGTCTCTGGCCCTGCCGCAGAACAGATCCAGTTCAGTATGAAGTGCCCAGCTGGTTGAGTGCAGGGCCTGTGGCCCTGCCACAGAACAGATCCAGTTCAGGATGAAGTGCCCAGCTGGGTGAGTGCAGGGTCTGTGGCCCTGCCGCAGAACAGATCCAGTTCAGGATGAAGTGCCCAGCTGGGTGAGTGCGGGCTCTGTGGGTGCTGCTCATCGTCATCCTGCCACTGGATTTTGCTTCTGGTTTTTTGCTCCTGGGAGACATGACGTGCAATGACATCATGGTGCACGCCACGCGCTCCCCCATGACTTGCACCAACATCTGCCACGCCTCCCGATCTTCTCGGCCTGGGCTGCTTTCCCCCCAACTTCCACCAGGACCAGGCAGGCTTTGGGCTCTGCCCACCCCCGCAGGAGGAGAGCAGTCCTACAGATGTTCAATCCTCCTCCCCCGGCCGACCCTCTGAGAGCCTGGATTCACTTCTGAACCCAGGTCATCAGCATCGCAAACGGTAGCAATACCGCTGTGCTGGCAGTCCAGTTTATGATGAGAAAAGTTAATATTTTTTTGCAGTTAATTTTCTTTCTCCTTTCCCCGGGTGGCACACCTTCATGCCTGATACGAACATATGAATGTGCCAGCAGAAATAGACCACCTAGTCTATCTAAGTCTGCTCAAGTGTGCAGCTAGCACCCCTAGTTTGCAGCTGCCCCACCCGCTCCCCTTGTCATCCCACTGCCACCCCCACCTCCCCACCCTCACTCTCCCTGTTCCCTGTCCCATGCCCTTTTAAAGCTGTTCACAGATTTACATGATACCACCCATTCTGGTAGTGCATTCCATTTTGCTACCACCCTCTCTGTGAAACAGTGTCTCCTCATTTTCCTCCTAAATCTTCACCCCCTCTATTCTTAGTCCATGCCCCCGGTGTCCCTCCCCCTTCTTAGCTTAAAGACCCCATCTGCCCCATCCTTACTGATTCCCCTCAGATACTTGAATGTCTCTATCATGTCCCCCCGTCCCTTCTATTCTCAAGGGTGTACATATTCAGGTCTCCCAGCCTGCTCTCATAGTCTCTCCCCTCCATTCCACATATCATCTTCATTGCCCTCCTCTGCACCCCCTCCAGTAGCCTGATATCACGCTTTAGGTATGGCCTCCAAAACTGCACACAGTACTCTAAGTACAGCCTTACCAGCGACCTGTAGAGGGGCAAGATCACCTCTCTTCGCCTGGACGAAAACCCCCTTGCTATGCACTCCAGCATTTTGTTCACTTTTGCAGCTGTTCTCCTGCACTGGGCAGTGTTGTTTATGGTTCCTGTTATCATTACCCCTAGGTCCTTCTCCTCCTCAGTGATCCCCAGCTTAACCCCCCCAACCAGTATTCTCTCCTTGAGTTCTTCGCCCCGAAGTGCATAACCTTACACTTCTTTGCACTGAACCCCAGCTGCCACCTCTCTAACCACTCCTCTAGCTTGCTTAGGTCCCCCTGCTGCTGCGTCCATCCCTCCCCTCCATCCACCAAAGCTTCGATTTTGGTGCAGTCAGCGAACAGACTTACCTTACTCACCACCCCGTGTGCAATGTCTGATATGAAGAGCCCAAATAATACTGGCCCCAGCACAGAGCCCTGTGGCACCACAATCGTCACTGGCCTTGGAGTTGAGAGCTTCCCTCTCACCACCACCCACTGCAGCCTCCCACTCAGCCAGTTTGTAATCCAGTTCGTCATTTTTACCCCTACACCAGTTAGTTTCCCCCCAAGCTGCCCATGAGGCACCAAATCGAAGGCCTTGCTGAAGTCCAAGTAAAGAACATCCACTGCTGATCCCCCAGCCATGTCCCCCACGAGTGGCCTATCTTCTGCTGTCCTCCATGGCTTGCCCTCCATGGTGGGGATCCCTCAATCCGCCAGAACAGATCCGGTGAGGAGGTTACTGCTATTCACGGGAGCAGGGCCTGCGGGGATCGGCTGTCATCTTGCCATGCCCAGAACTCTTTTTCCCTTTTTCTCCCCTTGGAGAGGAGGCATGCAATGACACCCTAAGGAGAGAGCATGCACACATCCGCTTGCGCTCCTCCAAGCGTCTGCCTCCTGTCCTCCCCATTCTAAGCGTCAGTGTGCTGTTCTCTAGCCACCGCTAGGGGCCAGTCGACACAGACTGCTGGTGGCCCCCCTCCCTGGAGAAGGAGAGCAGTCCCTCGAACGCTCGATCCTTCTCCTTCCCTCCCAACCTCGGCAGTCCACATGGTCTCCTAAAACCCGGTCACCGTCATGAGGTAAGCGTACTAGCTTCAGTGTCACCGGGTCAGAGAAAAGTTAATTTTAGTGGGACTTCAGCCACCCCAGCGAATGACATCTGTATGAAAACGGATTCTTGGTCATTTGGTCTTCATGTCTCTGACTGCTTGTTTACAAGTGACATCACAGTCCTCTCCTGATGTCTACCAATGGATTTGAATAACACAGTTACAAGTATACTACTAGTAAAATAACATGATTTATAATGTTACTTTACTAGTAGCTATGTTGACAGGTAAAATAATATGTTTTATTTGTCAAATTTATTTGTCCTCCCGTGGTATACGTCTTAATTAGAATAAAATAATTCAATAATTAAGTACATCGATCAAAACATTTACACTGTGCACTGGATGTCAGAAAATGCATCACTGATAATTTGACCTGACCAATCGCAGTTGATTGCATCAATTCACTGAGCAGACCAATTCAGCTAATTGGGGGGGGGGGCACTAAATAAGAAAAAGCAAAATAACCTTGTTTAGTTTTAATCTTAGGAGTGAAACAGCTGTTCACATGAGATACAGAAGTCTGATAAGCAGAATTATATTGTTGAAAGTAGTTAATGAAGGAAGAGGGGGCAGTCCTCCTGGTGCACTTAAACAAAAAGGTATGTCAGGAGTACGGCCTCCTATTAGGCAAGTCTGAGACGATCTCGCAACGGTGTTTATCATAACCATCACTCTATATAAATCAACAACATTTGTTAAACAATATATCACATTTAGCCAACAGAGTTGCAGAACAGCTTTGGGAAATCAAGTTACCATATTCTATTTAAAGGCAGAATGGACTGTAATAGAATAGTTCTTCTGCCTGTAAAATGTAAATACTTTTTCAGTATATATACACATTAGGCCCAATTTTTGATGAGTACAGTAAATATGCTTCTGACTATGATAATCAAATTGTAAGGAAGTGACTAACCACATGTCAAGATATTTCAAATAATTTACAGAATCAAAGTCATGTCCCTCAAGGGTCTTTATGAGTAGATGCAATGGATCTCCTTGTAAAGCAGATAATTGTTATTTTGTGCCATACATCATAAAAAGTGATTTAAAAAAAAAAGATTTAAAACAAGTTAGTGAGAACTTTGCCAAAAGGGCACTGTAAAACACCTTACCGCGTACTGCGTTGGTGACCCAGGTTTGGGAACAAGCTTGGTTGCTGGAGGTTAGCAGGGAAGGGGGGAGCTAGGAGAAAGATTGAGCAGCCGCCTGGCAGCTCTCCTCTCTCGGACTGCGGCGGAGTGCTTCCTGGCTCTCGGCTGCCCCCAAGTGGAGGTCAGGTGGCACAGCCAGTTCTCTGGGATGCTTACGTAAAGTCAGGTGGTTGAAAGGAGCGATGGTTCCAGATGACCTGTGCACCTCCAAGAGCATGCACTCTCTGCTCTGCCATAGCTCCAGGACAGCTGGAAAATGGAAGAAGGGTCCCTAGGATTGGCTGGCGCACCACGCGCCTCTCCAGACCCACACCACCACCTCAACACCTCCAAACACTCTGGATATATGTATGGGGGTAGGGGGAGGATGACCCTCCCCCTCCAGCCCCACCACAGAGGGGGCGCGATCCATGGAGGACCCTTTGAGAAGAGGTAAATTTAGGGGATGTGGCAGCTGGTCTTGGGGAGGTGGGGATGGTGCGGCCTGGTGAAACTGAGGGGGTAAAAAGCTGTATGGGGAAGAAAAACTGGTTAAGGTTTTCTTGCTACGTGTTGATACTGTTTTGTGCAACCGGTGAAGATGAATCTGTATAAATGTACAGCATTATCTGCAAATAATAAATAAAATACGTTTATTGACAAAGACACTAAATAAACTAGAACCCAAAATAGACCCTTGAGGTACTCCACATTCAACAAGTTTAGGTTCCGAGAATACTGTACCCAGATCTGCAGTTTGACGATATCATTTGCTCAAACAAAGAAAAAAAACAAGAAAGTACAGTTGGAGAACAACCCATAGCTTTAAGTCTGAGTAATGGTAACTTGTGATTTAATGTTTCGAATGCCTTTGATATGTCAACGAACACTGCGCCGACTAAAGGTAGGCAAGCCAAGTGAGGCTCAGGCCTGGCTGGAGTCTAGTTCCTGACTCTGGTTCGGCTCAACTTCTATGAGTAATAGACAGCCAAGATCAAGCCAAGCCAGTTATGATCAAGGAAAGTATTTTTGTCAGCCTGAGCAGTTAGCGCAGCAGTGGGACTTTTTTTTTAATCTTTTGTTTATCTCCTCTACTTCCTTCAGTGGCTCCTTGGACCGCCCCCAGCCCTGTCACCCAGCTTCCTGGGACTTACCTTTACCGCCATCCTCTGCCACAGGACTTGTGGCTGTGCCTGGCCACTGGTGCGACACCTGTGAGGGGTCGGTCACTCATCCTGCTGCATGGAGGGGTTTTTCCTCTGATTTTCTCCTCAGTCCCCACAGGATGTACAATGGACACGACGTCCAAGCTCCACCTCCGCAGAGATAGCCCGAACGCCCTGAACATGGGATCCCCTCCCTATGTTGCGGCGTGCATGTGCTGCCACCCAGTCACCACTGGGCGGCGGGCAAGCAGCACGCCACAGCTTTCCCCCCTTCCCGAGGAAGGAGAGCTGTCCTGGGACACTCCATCCTTCCTCTCCCAGCCGGCCCCCAAGAAACCCAAGTCTGTTCCCGACCCTGGGTTGCCGGGATATCATGAGGTGAGGCGCCCAGTGCCTCAACCCTCAGCACCGCCAGGCCGGCTGCATGGCGGGAACTTTTGACCCCTGGTGTGAAACATTAGGTTCGGCTAACATGTCACTGACAACTTCTTGTGTTCTGCTCATGTGAATTTTTGTCTTTATAACTGAAATAATAAAATACATGTTTTAAACACAATTTTTGGGCTTGTGCAGTATATCCTGGTGAGGTTGTTTGAGTGCTGCTTATTTTTGCTATTTGTGGGGATACCAAGCCAAGCCTTGTGTTGCCTATGTATTGGCTATTTGTTGTCAAGGCAGAGGTCAGGAAGCGCAGGCAAAACATGAGAAGACAAAATTTGCAAGCAGCGTTTTATTATTATTAATTACAATAAAATAAAAAAAATTAAATTGTGCAGGATAGCTCTTATATAGGTAGTTCAAACAAAACAAAGTCCTTCATCTGAGACTATCTCCAAATCTAAATCTCAATATCTCTCTTTCTCTCTCTCAAACTCTCTAAACACACATTGCTTTCTTTTTATAAGATGTATTTACCTGTCAGTTAAATTCTGCATCCTGTTCTCGTCAAGCTATAGCTCCTGTTTTCACACAATGTACCAAATGTTGTCAGTTTCTTTCCTGTGACCAGTATATCCAGTTTTCTCAAGAGGTACAGCCAATTAAGACATTCTGTCCAGAGCTGGTTTTCCTGCTGACAGCTCTGCAAACAAGCTTGTGGAAGGTCAAGCATTTTCTCAAGGTCAACACCTTGTGTTCCAGCTTGCTATCTTATCTAATGGTATCCAGTGACACCGGGGTTGGCGACTAGGCGACAGGATGTATGTATATATTTACGTGCGAAGGGGGGTCCACGCCATGTGACAGGTGGAAGGGGAGGTAGGGTATGTGGGGTGTAGTGTGGCGGTCGGCTGCCGAACTCGCCGTTTGGCGTGGTGGGTAGGGTGGCTGGCTGGGGTTGGGAAGGTGCCTGGTTCGGTTCTGAGGCGTGATCGCTTTTTGTGTTGTGGCCATTTTTTTTTCCTTTGTTTTTTAAGTTTTACACCACCTCCCCCTCCCCCCGACATGCACCCCATGGAGTTGAACATCTTTAAGTGAGGGAGAGGGGTGAGGGGAGCACGGCCCCCCACTTAACATAGAAAACCGTTGCCGGTTTTGTAGTCGCTGCGAGTGTACATCACCGTTATTTATTTTCAGCGATGTACACTCGCCCAAATGACAATAGCCGTTATGACACAGAATCCTAATGGTATCCAGTGAACATGGCAACCATGATTGAGCAACTGCAAAAAGGGCAACTCAGTCACAGTGCCTGTGTTCTGGGCTACCTGGCAGTGTAACGACACGATACTAGGGTTGGCGACTAGATGACAGGATGCGTGTGTATACATACATGCATACAGGGGGAAGGGACCACGCCGTGTGACAGGCAGAAGGGGAGGGAGGGTATGTGGGTGTAGTGCGGCAGTCGACTGCCAAGCTGGCCATGTGCGCGTAGTGGGAGGGTGGCAGGCTGGGGCTGGGAGGTTGCCGGGTTCGGTTCTGGGGCATGATTGCCTTTTGCATCTGGGCCATTTTTTTTTGAAGTTTTAAACATACACCCCCCTCGAGCTGAGAATCTTTAAGTGTGTGGGGGGGTGCAGCCCCTCGCATAACACAGAAAACCACTGCCGGTTTTGTAGTCACTGCGAGTGTACATCACCGTTATTTATTTTTGGTGATGTACACTTACCCTTCGGCGATCGCCGTTATGACATAGAGCCTTATCTAACAAACCCCAAACCGTTTTCTGCAATTCATTTCAACAATATAACTATATACATTTGCAAACCAAGGAATCTCGGATTCACATATAGGTTTTAACTGCAGAGAAGCAAGGGGAGAAAGAAAAAACAGAAACAGCAAGTAAAGGAAGGGCGACAAGGGGGAAATCATGGGACAACTGGAATGGCCAGTTCTGAGGTTCCACCAGGAAAATTTGATTGCACAATCAGACAGACAAGTGACAGAACAGGAGAGGACAGAAAAACAGATCCTTGTTCCCAACTCTCTCCGCATAACAAATGGGACAGGGTCTTACCCAACCCTATCACACATATTCTAGAGACCTGTTTTTACTTACACTTGTCCACCTTCCCACTGGGACTGTCATACCTTGGGACCAGCTGCCACTATTGCAAACACGCCCACCATGGGGCTCCCTCAATGGCCCAGCTACAGCACCTCACACTGCCATGCAGGTAACCAGAGTTCAGGAGTAGACTCTGGCTGATGCGTCAGGAGGGAGGCCAGGCTGTTGGCAGCTGTCAAAATGCAGCGCACCTTGGTTGGGGAGGGCTGGCAGTGGGTTCCCACATACAGCAATCCCTACAAGTGGGCCAGGGAGCTTCCCCCTTCTGCATGGGTAAGTTGTTCATCTGCAGTTGAAGAGGCTGTCTCACACCAAAGGGAGGAAGGAAGCAGCAAGGGGCAAAAACTCATTGCGGGGGGATCCCTGCAGTCTGAATGATGGTGAAATCACCTGAACTGGATATTTCCCTGGGTGACGGCAGGGTCAGAGATAAAAACCTATATGGAAGGCCAGTCTGTCGGCACAGTGGTAGTGCTGCCACTCACAACTCTGGCGACCCAGGTTCGGGAACGAGTCTTGTCACTGAAAGCCAGCCGCAGGGAGGATGATTGAGTGTCCCGAGAGATGCTCTCCTGCTCCAGGGGAGGAAGGGTCGTCACACTGCTCCAACACTGCTACCTGTGGGATGCACGGGTGGCAATGCAGGGTCAGTGGTATAGGCAGGAGGGGATGCCGTTAGATGCTTGGTTGAGGCATGTCAGCACACTGTGAGCTTGGGTGTATGTCCTCATGCCAGCATCCTCAGGAGAAGGCGTGGCAAGGGGGCAACTAAGAGGTAAATCCCCCCCCACAGTGAAGCACCATGACAGCCTCCAGTCAGGGTGGTGGGGGAACTGACAAGACAGCATATCCATCACTAATGCCAGCGAAGGAAGTAAAAACTGTATCTTAAAAAAACACACAAAAAAAACTACTTGAAAAAATACAATACCCACCGAGGAATCTTCGGTCATTTCTTCGCACTGTCACCTTACATCTTTCTCTCACTGACTGCCCCTGCAGGAGGGCCTGGCTGCTTACTCAAGTCTGCCGAGAGACAAGGAGGGAACATGATGGCTGGCGACCATGTCTGAGTATTGGGGGGCACTGGCTTTATCTGCTTGGTGGGGGAAGGGTAGTGTTTGCAGCTTTTTCTCCCTCTCCAGTTGTGCTGTGATAGACAAGGCACCCAACCTCATGGAATAACGGTCCAGCTTCCACATCACGTCTCTCTCTCTCTCAAAAAGAGCACTCCACACAAATTCTGTCAGAAGGCAATGCAACTACTGCTCTATGGCAGACTTGTGTGTACTGCAGGATGCTGCCGCAGGGTTCACAATTGGGTGTTTTGGCCACTAGCCAGAAGTCTAGTGACTGGGAAAATCCACTGGTCCTATCAGCTCTCACTGGCCACTGGTGTACTGATTAATATGTTACTTTCTTCAGTATAAGCCAGCATTAAGGAAAATGTTACTGGCCCCGATACAAAATATGTCAGCATGTGGCTAGTGGGTGGGAGTCATGTCTGACCTCTGCTTCTGTCTCCTCCTGCAAGCCCAAGTATTGCTCCAGACTTGACATGCAAGTACAGGTTATCAGTTTGCTAACTGCATCCCTGCAACTAATGCCCTAGGCCGACCCCCAAAACAGATGACTTCTGGCACAGAAACATGGAACTGTACAGGCAGAAAGACTCTCAGTCCACTCGGTCTGCCCAGGCCCTACCCAAGCCTCTACGCAGTGCTCACTACTTGTAGCTCCACTTAAGAGATCCTCACTTGACCCCCAGCCCATCATTTTCACCATACTCACGTGTCTATCCCACTCTCTCTTTTCCACCTGTCCACCACTCTCAGTGTGAAGAAGTATTTCACTTTCCTCACACCCCCCCCAAATTTCTTCCCCATAACTATTATAATTATGCCTGCTTGTCGGAGACCCCTCATGATGGGGCTATGCACTATGGGGTGCAGGGTATGCACATGAAGCACATACCCGGCCCGCGCAGCTCTGCACCCATGGACAGGCATGTGGGACTGGGCATGCATGCTTGCCGAACACCACAGGGAGCCTGTCTGCGGCCCCGCCTCCCTGGTGCACTGGTGCTCAGGGGACAGATCGGTAGACACACAAAGACATCCAACTGGATGCTGAACCTGGTCCAACAATGGATCCCCTGCCCCCCCAAAACAGGTGATCACCCCAACGGCTGCCCCAGCCCTCCCTGCTGGACCCGAGGGCTTGGGCAGTAATGTGGGGGGGGGTATACAATCCTGGTGTGGTTGGCCGGGGAAGTTCTGTGGAGGGGTGCACAACAGACGCAGCATGGTGCGTGCTGCCATATCCTGCGCCACCACTCGCCCAGCACTCTGCACCTCTGTGAATGGCGCAGAGCGTAGGCACACCCCCTGGACACTCCCCCAGACCATCTGTATGTGCAGCAGTGTGAACAGCCAGGGCATAATTTGTGGAAGGGGAGTGTGCCTCTTCCATGAATGCCGCTGGGGGTCCACAGGACCCCCAATGCATGGCTTCCTAACATACAGCTGCCTACACGCCACAGATGTACAATGCATACGCAATTTGATTTTTTGTGCATAGCTCCCATTGTTTGAATAGTTTCTGGCAGTCTACCAAGTTTATCATCTTCAAGTATGTGCAACTTTCAGTCACACCCACCCCCCTTTCATTCCTGACCACATACAGTATAATTAGGTTACCCAGTCTCTCCTCACAGGTCATCCACAGCACCTAAGTCCACTTGCAAGACACCACGCATCCATCCATAAGGAGACAAGGAAGTGCAGTACAACACACAGTAACTGCAGATGGACACACAACAGCCACTCTGTGTTTGGAAACATCCCATACACAGCCAGGTGTATGCCAGAAAGCGCATGTTCCAGTTTTTGTTCAGGCCTAGGCTAGAAGCTGTGATGACTGGTTTTGTGATATGGATCAGTGTTCACTCAGAAATGGACAAGGACCACCAGCCTCAATTGAGTTACTCCCCTGGCTGAATTCAATATACACATCACATAGACAAGGCCCCAGATGCAAAGTCCAGTGTCCCGAGCAAGAAGTTGTCCATTTTATTATTCAGGTTCATAAGTAAGATACACTCTGCTCTCCAGGCACAAATTCCCTATTGGAATCTCACTGAAGGGCTGCCCTCATGACTGTCTCAGCCTGCAAATGCCCCCATCCCAATACTGAAAGCGGTTTCTGCGATTTAGAGCAATGACACACGTTTGGTTTTCATTATGTAATATTGACTGGTGATGCATTTGTAGCTGTTGGTAACTATATAACCTCTGTAGTTATTGCCTGGGTTTCATATTTTTCACTACTGTAACACGTCAATTGCACCTTGTTCTGAACCTTTTTGGGGTCTACTGCCCTCTCATTCAGTTGTATTGTGTTGTCTGTTTCTTCTCCTGTATATTCAACTTACCTTGTCTGCATGTACTTTTTACCATAACCTGTTAAATGCCATCTTGATGGCCTGGACCATACTGAAAGCGGTCCCTGGGACTAGTGTACCCACCCAGTAAATAAATATGTTTTCTTCGAAGTCTGGGGACTAGAAAAGGAAACCACTGCAGTGTGATGATCATGGTTTGTGTGAGATCCTGGAATCCAATGCTAGAGATGGCTGGGAGCTCGCACCACGCAGGTGAGGGGCTTAGCGCCTAAGGAATCAAGAAGCAGCAATGGCATCAACTGTAAAGGTAGCCACTTGCCTGTCACTCCAGCTGGAGGAAGGGCACAGCCATGACAACCCCAGTGTTGGGGTGGGGTGGGGTGGGGAGACCAGACAAGGGGGGGGATAAAAGAATGAGTGCCCAAAAAAGGGAAACTCATTGGGAGAAGAAATTAATGAGAGGAGAGATTAGGCATGGCTGGAATACAGAGCAGAGGATTAACTGTGCTTCAGAACCAGCGGGCAGTTACCATTTCAGTGCTGAGATAGCTCAATCCAAATGTCAAAGGGCCCCACTGAAACCAACCCCAGCCGCATGCTAAAGACCTGCAAGTCAATACTAGAAAGTAGGGCCCTGCTGTTAAACTAATGACTTCAACCCTCGTTGATCCCGGTTGCCTAAGCTACTGCGGAACACTTAGCCTGCTGCTCTGAATTCTCTAAAGCTAATCTTTTTTAAAAAGTGTTTAGCTGATCATCTTTCCTGGGACAGCTGACGGGGTGTAACAGTAATAGTATTTTCTGTAAACTGACGTAATCCGAGGCATGCTTTCTAAACTGGACACCACATGAACCTGTTACCACTTAAATAATCCTCCATTCATGGAACTGTACTGCCGGGGGGGTGGGAGGAATGACTCCAAGTCAGTATTATCTGATCAGATTTTTTTTAATTAGTAATTTATTTTCTTCTTTAGTTATGCTATTATCCTCATACACACAGATTTGCATTTTATGCATTATTTAGGTTGGAATACTGTAGTTACATATATAATAATATATGAGATGCCATGTATAACATATATAAAATAATGTAAGGGGTGCCGTGTGTAACATACATAAAATAATATATGGGGTACCATGTAAAGGGTTTTATTTAACTCTAAAATTTGATTAGCGTTTTGCTCATAAAAGTTCTAAAACATTGTGAAAATGCATAGCACTTGCCTCACTGTGTTTAACAAACATAACACTTCTAGAAAACCTATATAAATGCTTTCTATACAATTAGTATAGTCCCAAGAAAAAAAGTGCTAATCAATTATTTAAAACCCTGATGTATAATATGTAATAACCACTACAGGGCATGTGGTTATGCGCTGATATATGCATGCCTTGCTTTGTGTTGTGATGCACAAAGCCGCAGACCAAGGGCACTGGTCATGAACTGTGTATATCAGAGCACGATCGCATGCCCTGTAGGGGATTATCTATCTTATAAAATGGCCACAAATATTGGAGGGGACGGGACAAAAAGTAGTCCCTTTCTGGCACAAATTAGTGTTTCATTTAGGTGATCTGTTGATCCTGCCACGACTGTCACAAGTTTAAGGTGACAAAAGAGTTATCTGCTTGATGCTGCCATGATTCTGTAGCTAAAAAGTTACAAAAAAAAAGTTATTTGGCTAATCCTGCGATTTTTAGAGTGTTTTCACTGTAAGCACTTTCACTTTCTTCTTTGTAGCATGATCGGTGATTATTCATCCCCTGCAATAGCTACGCCTTGCAAGGTTTCAGAATAAGGAAGGTTTTCTTGAAGAAGCATGTAAAGTGTGGGATTTAAGGTAATTTTAGTGAGTTTTTTTCTGAAAGAAGCCGACAACTGTAGAGCGAGGAAAGCAAGTAAGTCAGCAGCTTCAGAAGTGTATACACAAGCCCATGCGAATATTGCTACAGCAATACTTGCGCACGCTTGCATCTACTCTTACAGATTTTCCTACCAATTTTATAATATATATATATATATATATTAGAGGCAAAAACTCTGTTTAATGCATCAGTTAAGGTTGTTCCACAGTGACAAAAGTGAGGAAATTCGGTGTTAGGGTTGAAAACCCCCCTTGGACCACCCAGCCCACCCCCCCAACCGGCACTGGGGTGCGCATTGGGGTCGTCAGCCCTAACTCTCACCCCATCACATGCGTAAAGAAGCAGAGGTATAGGAGAATGTGGTGAGAGTTAGGACCGAAGACCCCAATGCGCACCCCAATGCGGTGGGGGTGGGCTGGTGGTCCAAGGGTTTTCAACCCTAACACCGAATTTCCTCACTTTTGTCGCTGTGGAACAGCCCTAACTAATGCATTAAACAGAGTTTTTGGCTCTAATTTCCCTTCTTTTTGAGAATGGAGGGCCTCGCGCTCCCGCCACCTGATGCCTTGCGACACAGCAACAGGAACAGCAATGCAAACAGAAGCACTAACAGTGGCGCGCATGGTAATGCAAGCGCGAATGAGAACAGAAAGGGTAACACACACGGTGGCGTAGACGGGAACGGTCCGCCACGTGATGTCTTGTCACATACTAACATGGTGCCCGAAAACGCAAATGGTAATGGGCATGGTGACACAAAGCGAAACAAAAAGAGAAACAGTACTGTAGACACAAATGGTAAAAAATAACAGAAACACAAGTGCAAATGAAAACGCAAAGGATAACGCACATGGTGGCTTAGATGTGAACAGTAAGTGAAACGGGTACGGAACCGCAAGCGGAAAGGGCAACGGCAACAGTAATGGATGCACACAGGCTGGTTTTCTGCAAAAGCTTCCTAGAGAAAGACACTGGGTACAAAGAATGTATGCATAATAATGGGTCTCGGAGCAGAAAATGAGGAGTTGGAATACTAAATTGCTTATATCTCAGGAACCGTACGACGTAGAAAAAAAAATGTAAAAGTCATATGATTTAAGACTTTCCTGTTTCTGACGAAAAGTCCGTATCTCGTACCGTTTCCGAGATACGGGCCCTGAAAGGTGCGGCGAACACTATAATGTTATCCTATGGGGAAAAAAGAGATGTTTGGAGTGCCATAACTTTGGCTCCCTGTAATATTTTTTCACCAAATCAATAAAAGGCACATCTGTGGGATGTTGGCTGTCTTCCCTTCAAATTTCAGCCTAAAAGACCGAACCGTTATTTTGAAGCAGGGCGCCAAAGGATTGCTGCAATGCGTCGGACGCTGTAATGTTATCCTATGGGGAAAAGCGTCAACTTTGGAGTACCGTAACTTTGCCACCGTGTAATATTTTTTCAACGAAATACTGAAAGGCACATCTGTGAGATGTCGGCTGCGTACCCTCCAAATTTCAGCCCAAAACTCCAAACCGTTCTTTTGCAGCAGGGTGCCAAAGAATTGCTGTTATTTTCCCACAGCCTAGAAAAGTACTGTCACAATTTGCAAAAACTTTTGCAAATGCATTCGACAGTGTCGCAAGTGTGAAAGTACTTTGCTAAAGTACTTTTTCCAGAAATGTGAAAAACATATTTCTGGGGTGTTTTACCCCAAAATAAAGACATGGCTAGCATCCTCAGGGTCCGACTAGGTGAATACAAAAAGAATGAGGTTGCTAGAGGGTCCCAAATTTAAATGGCAAGCATTTTTCTGATCACCAACTGAAAACAAAATGGTGGATTTGCGACAGTAAAAGGGCCATTTGCGAAAGTAAAAACTGCATTTGCGACACTGTCGAACTTTTTGTTAACTTTTCCCATTGACTTATAATGGGAACTTGTTTTTTGAATAACTTTTGAACCGTTTAATATTTTTTCACGAAATCTTAAAGGCACATCGGGGACCCCGGCCGCACGTTCCCTGAAGATTTCAGACCAGTCGCACAAACCGTGCGACCTGTAGGCGCGACTGCAGAATTCCCAAAAAAGCGTAAATGCATGCGCAGATCACGCTTAATAACTCCGCAGCCGTATATCTGACTGGTACAAACCAAGGAGTATGGGTCTTGATCATGTGTTCCAAATTTCAGGCAAATCCACAAACGGGTTGCAAAGTTATTAAGGTGCAAAATTTTGGGTTTAACATGTAAATGGCTCCTCAACCCTAACTATGGTAGCACTACCGTGCTACCATAATTATATATATATATATATATATATATATATATATATATATAGTATAGTATAAGGTGGAATGTATAACACATATAAAATATAAAATAACTTGTGGGGTGCCATGTATTACACAAAGAATAATGTACTGCATGCCGCGTATAACATATCTAAAATAATGTATGTGGGGCCATGCATAACAACGTATTTTTACACACCCAAGGTTAGTGATAACCTAGAAAACCACAAGAGCTTGACTGGTTAGGAAATACAGCACAACAGAGGGTGTGTAAAAATACCAAACAGACACCACTTCCTATATTTTATGTACATTTTTTAAATGTTTAAAAACCAAAAAGGATTACAAAATCAAATTTACAGATAACAATGATGATGTTGAGTACGTGGCAGAAGGGGCAGAAGAGATGGGGAAGGGAGGAAAAAAGAAAATGTCAGCACTTTTTCAGCATTCAAAAAAACCTCCCATTATACATGGGTATGACATCACTGCTGTGTATAATTGATTAGTGATGTCATAATAAACTTAATAATAAACTTTATTTTTTAAGCGCCTTTCAAGATATCAAGGCACTTTACAATAATTAAAACATAATTCCATAAACAACAAACACAATAATAAATAGCACAACAGATCCATATAACAATGAACCACTGATAGGCCTGTCACCACAAAAAAAGTTTTAAACACCTGTTTACATCCCCCATGGTCACGCACTCTCGAAGCTGACGGGGTAGAGACTTCCAGAGGGTAGGGGACGCAAACATAAATGCATGGGCCCCAGAAGATTTGAAAGACACCCTTCAGAACCTTCAGCAACCCCATGTCAGCCAAACGGAGCTGTCGCACAGGGCTGTAGGGAATTAGAAGCTCTTTCAAGTAGTCAGGGCCAAGTCTGTAAACCAACTTTGAAGGTGATCCACCACTGAATCAGCAGCCAGTGCAGATCGCGCAGCACCAGGGTAATATGCGAAGCCTGAGAAGACCCCAGCAACAATCGTGCTGCAGCGTTCTGCACTAGCTGCATGCGGCAGATATCAACCCCAGGAAGCCCTTAGTAAAGGGAGTTGCAATAGTCAAGGCGCGAGGTCACAAAGGCGTGGACCAACACAGGCAGATCGCAGGATGGAACAAGGTGCTTGACCCTGGCAATGTTCCTAAGATGATAAAAGGCAGACTTGATGACTGTCAACACCCGAGATTTAAGGGTCAGCCCGTCATCAAACACCACTCCCAGGTCATGCACCCGTTCAGAGGTAAGAAACTGGGAGCCCCTCCAGAAAAAGTCCAGAGGGCTGACCAGCCCTCAACCCCTCTATCCAGCGACCTGGATCCACAACCATCACCTTAGTCTTTCCCATGTTCAGCTTTAGCCAGCTCAAATTTCATCCAATCCTGGATTTCAGCGAGGCAGTTATTAAATACTGAGAAAGCACTATCCTGGTCGGGTGCAAAAGACATGTAGAGATGAGTATCACTAACATAGCAGTGAAACCTTAGCCCATACCATCTTACATTGTCTCCGAGGGCCAGCATATACACTGCAAACAACATGGGGACAGCACCAAGCCCTGAGGAACCCCACATGACAGAGGGAGTGAGTCTGAAAAAAAAATTCCCAACACAACTCTCTGTGCTCTGCCCGTGAGGAAAGATGTAAACCACCTGAGGACAGTACATGTCAGGCCACAGATGAACCTCAGACGCTCGAGTAGCACCCCATGGTCCACAGTGTCAAAGGCTGAAGAGAGATCAAGGAGCACCAGAATAGGACGGTTTCTCCAATCTCTCGCCATCAGGAGATCATTGAGCACCTGAACCAGCGCAGTCTCGGTACTGTGCCTCTTTTGAAAACTGGACTGGAGAGGTTCGTAAATATTATGGATGGTCAAGTGGTTCTCCAGTTGAATGGCCAATACTTTCTCAATAACCTTCCCTATAAAGGGAAGGTTCGAGATTGGTCTGTAGTTTGCTAGAATGCCCGGGTCCAAAGAAGCTTTCTTCAGAAGGGGTGTTACCACTGCCTCCTTCAGGGAGCTTGGAAACTCACCCGATTCCAAGGAGCACCGGACTATCTGAGCCAGAACCGGGCCAATGATATCACAACAACCCATAACCAGGGAAGTTGGACCCTGATCCAGACTACAGCATGTAGGGTGCATACCCTGGACAAGCCTCATAATATCCACGAACTCCAGCAGGTCAAAGGTACTCCAGGAAATACGAGGTGCAGTGACCAAGCACCGACCAACAGCATGCCCCACAGAATGAGTCAGGAGGATCTCTGACCTGATGTCGGCCACCTTATTCACAAAAAAAAAAAAAATATTGAGCAAACTCATCGCATTCCATTTGCGAAAAAGCTCTTCAGAGCTGCAGACAGGCTGGGTTGCACAACCTGTCCACAGTTCGGAAGAGTTGAGCTGGTTGATTCTGAGCACAGCAATCTCCCTGGACAGGAACTCTGCCTTCTTACGGGAGATCGCTGATTGGTAGGCCTGATAATGCTCTACCAATCTAAGGTGGTCAGCCTCCAGGGCGGATTTCCGCCAACACCATTCTAACCTTTGTCCTAATTGCCGCAACTCCCTCAAAGACCCATCAAACCAAGGGGCCTGAGGGCGAAGTGGGAGAGGATGAACACAGACAGGAGCAATCAGGTCCAGGGCTGAGGAGATGACCTTATTAAAGGCCAATACCAAGGACTCCGGACTCGAGCTGGCCTCAGGAAACTCCGAGAGGTCAATCACTGCCACTAGGCCTTCAGGGCTCACATCCCATAAAGGGCGGTAACTGACCATCTCCACAGGGGCAGGCCTACAAGGGGGGCACAAAAGTTAAACCTCACAGTGTAATGATCGGACCAACCAACAGGTTCCACCTCCAAATCGAGGCCTCAATCCCCAGAAGGAACACCAAATCCAAAGAGTGACCATGACTATGGTTAGCAGAGGTAACAATCTGTGTGAAGCCCAGTGATGTCATCAACTGGAGGAAGTGTTGTCCAAAAGGCGAGAGTTCGTCGTCGACTCAGGCATTGAAGTCACCCAGAACCATCAGTCTGGGCGACTCCAATGCCATGTCGATGGCAAAGACTGCCACTAACTGCAGGAATCACTTTTAGTCCCCGGGTGGATGGTAGACGAGAGCTATCCTACAACCCACACCTGCTACCACAGTACATTCAAAGGATTCGGCCTCCTCTACTGGTACACCTGTGAGGCCCAACTCGGTCTTGAAACAAACTGCTATCCCCCCCCCCGTAGTCCAGTCTCTGGCGGTGTATCACCGAGTACCCAGCTGAAATTGCCGCTTCTAATGAAGAGCCAGCATTTTCATCCAGGTGATGCATGCCAGATCAGCCAGATCAGCTGTTCCAACAAGATCCGCAATAATTGCAGTCTTGTTTTTAATAGATCTGGCATTGCACAACACCGCTCGAGTTGGCCGGGATTCGCGAGCCGCATCGGCTACTTGCCCACCAAAAGAGGTGGTGCCCTTGGGTATGGTGACTAAACATGAGACACCATGTTCCAGGCTCCATTTCACCCCAGGGCATCTTCTAGACCTAACCACACCTATGTGAGAGATCCGCTCATTTGTCCTCCGATGTCCGCACTACCCACCGCCACCACCCCTCCTATGCACAATACCCAGTGCACGACAGCAATGGTAGATAGAAAACGTCAAAGGTGGAGGGGGGGAATGGGTGGAAGGCATGGAGAGTGGACGACAAATAGCGCACGACCGGGGGAGAGAGCATACACATTCCACAGGCTGACTAACCACCAGAACTCAAAATAAAAATGAAAACCATCAGCAAAACAAAATTAGAACTTTCCCACACTATAAAATAACTCCACTAAAACAGTCGCTCTTACCCAATAAATACCCAACAACATAAATATCCCCCTTCCCCAAACACAAAATTTAAATAACTAACTTAAAAAACAGCAGTAAGTGAATAAATGTCCTAATGTCTTGGTGGGGGGCTCTCACCGACAGTCCGACATAAAACCAACCAAAAAGTCCAAAAAAGCAAGCCAATGAAAAAAAAAAAAAAAACACACGCTACGTGAACTAAGAAAAAAAGTAGTCCGCAGACTAAGTGGTTTTCTGCCCCCTCCCCCCTCATTCCACCAGGGAGCTGCAGGATGAAAACTAACAATGAACTGAAATTAAACCAGAAAACATGGCCCTCTCACAGCCACATTTAAAACAGATTGTATGATATGTGATTACTTTTAAAAAAGAAAAATAGTCTCTCTCACAGCCTGTCCAAAAAATAAAACTCCTTGATGATAGCTGAGCAAGACAATCTACAGCTTCTGAAAAATGGTTAGAAACACATCTAACCAGCCAGCCCAGTGGCGCTGAGGGTTGAGGCGCTAGATGCCACACCTCGCGCCACGCTGGTGCCCCAAGTTCGGGAACGAGCCCAGGGTGCTGGGGGTCAGTAGGGGAGAGAGAGGATCGAGCATCCAGAGGACTGCTCCCCTCTCTCGGGAAGGAGGGACTGTGGTCCCACTTGTTGATCACCCTTGTACGGCGTCGGCAGGGAGGCGGGAGGGAGAAAACAGAGGAGGAAAATGGAGCTGGCAGGCTCCATGATGGCCCCACTAGAGCCCATCCGGTCTGCTGGAATCTGGATGTTGGTTTCGGGGTGACCCCTCGCTTGGCCTGTCACGGGGGGCCGGGGGATCACGGAGGGTCGGGTGTGGGAGCAGTGGGGCTGAAGACCGAGTCCCTCCTGAGGTGGGGTGGGATGGGGCCGGTGCTCTCTGCCAGGCTCCCGGAGGAAAAACAAATACTAGAAACAAAAAACAAGAACCATCTAACCAGGTATTATGAGGTATTTTTACTTACCCAAGGTTTGTGATGTCCTCAAAAACCACAAAAGGGAAGCTTGCAGCATAAAGTACAAATATGCTGCACATTAGGTATTATAAAGCACAGTTAGGTATTGCAGGCATCACCTTTGAGAACTGTGCAAAGAGCATGTGCAAAACGTTAGGCTGGGGACGCTGCTGACTTTGGCCCAGTTCATGAGGTCTGTCCTACTGAAGCTATTTATCCACTGACATTTGGCACAAAGCTTTTTTCACTACAGTTATCATGCCTGACTCTCTGTGGTGTTGGCCGGTGCCCGATGTTTATTTCTTCAAAATTATATCACATTTCTTTCTGCAAAACTAAAAACACACCCTTGTGATCCAGAGTCAAGATGCTATACCTGGTGTCAAAACAGTTGATGGTTAAAAGTAAACAGAAAACCACTTTATTTATAGTTATAAAAAGGGTATATAACAATCCAGAAACGTAACTGGCTGAGGAGCTCGGAATCCAGTGCGGACATCCTAGCACAACAGCACTGGAAAAAGATCCGTGGCCTCACGGACTTCTTCACATTCAGCAGGCACAGCTGTATCAACATACAGTACCTCAACTCATTTACTCGTATTTTAAAAAAAACTGAAAACATAGAACAGCCTCTGCTGTCTACTGGCCACACAGCAATTACAATGGCCCAATAGATCTACTTTGTTTTTGGTTTTTACCTTTTTCAATTTTTTTATATAAATGAATATAAAGATAGATATTTCTTTACTAATCCTAATGGACTCATTTCATAATCACTTCAGGGTGTATTTTGTGCTGTGATAACAGCACTTCTCCGGTGGTGGAAGAACTCTGCCTTTGGCCCCATGCTTCAACCCACCCAAGGCATGCCATTATCCCAGAACAAAGCGCACCCTGCCATGCCCTAAGGAAGGACTGATGGATTACTTTGAAATATAGTGCCTGTAAACCTTTTTTTCTTTTTACTTATTAACTGCCTGGGTACAGTTCTCACACCAGACAAAACTCACTCCGAGTACAAACTACGATCTGTGGTGTCAGAGTATCCCTCTGGGATACAGAACTTTAGTTAGTGGCTAAGTGGTTTGGAGCTGGACACCAACACAGAAAAAAGGACTCCAAACTCGCGTGTGTCATTCCATGTGTATGCAATAAGGCACGAACGACAGCTGTGTGATTATGAATCAATAATCACACATCTCTCGAGGGTGCTGTTAGGCACGAGGCACTCACGCTAAATTCCTTCAAACATCTGAGCAAAAAGTATGATTACTGGCCTTAATTGAACATCCCTGGAGTGTATTACTGCACTTATAAAATGCGTAAGAAAAGTCCGACATAAAACCAACCAAAAAGTCCGAAAAAGCAAGCCAATGAAAAAAAAAAAAAAAAAAACACGCTACGTGAACTAAGAAAAAAAGTAGTCCGCAGACTAAGTGGTTTTCTGCCCCCTCCCCCCTCATTCCACCAGGGAGCTGCAGGATGAAAACTGCATTCTGGCAGACTATCTGGTTCTCTGGAGCTGCAGGTTAAAAACTGCCTTTTCAATGTGCCGTCAACTTCAAGACAGCGGGCAGCTGCATGGAAACTATGATGCTGTATGCCTTTCAAACATGCCATTGATTCGGAGGGAGCAGCATGACACAAACTTACATGCCATTGGGGTTTTCAAAGCACCATACACTTCAGGGTTGTAACGCCAGCAGCACTAACTTGGCAGCCAGCTGCAGGACTTGAAGGTAAGTAAGAGTTGTTCGCATTTTAAACACTCCCGTTTGGCCAGAGAGGTGTAACAATATTTTAAGAGTCATTCATGTGAGAGGGCTGGCTTTCTGGCTGGTACTACAACCCATGTAATTATGGGCTAATAATTACATGGGTTGGAGTGCCTCTCAGCCAATCAGATGTCTGGATTTTTCTTGCACAGCTTATAAATCGGATGACAGATGTTTCTGGTGCAGTATTAACCAGTGCTAAGTGATTTAAATCACAAATTGTAGTGAGAAAGAAATAATGTGACATACTGGGAATTGAACCAAGGCCCCCCCTGAATACCACACACACAACTTTGTTTTTTTTTTTTAATTGTCATGCATTTTACACTCTACGGTATGTAGCTATGATATACTAAACATACACATATGCCCGTGGTTCTCAGAATACGTTGCATCTTCAGGCATGAGCAAACTCAAAGCCAATCTGTATTCTGCTTTCATGCTTCGAAGCACTTTTAGTTCACGGTGGATCAATAATCTTGTATTTTGTTTTTCCTCTGTTCACTTCACTGTCCAGCTAGGATCTAGAAGTCTGGCTGATAAAGAAAGACACGACTTGCTGTGCTTAAACTGTAACTCAGGCTCCGTCACCCCCCACCCCAACTCCAGGACTGGGACTCACTAGTAAGATCAGGTCGGGGGGGGGGCATCTGTTTGGCTGATGGCAAAAAAAATGTATGTACTGTGGCAAGACACTGCCAGCCCGATCAATGCTCCAGCTCTTCAGTCCACCTTGGTTTCAAAATGAGACCCACATCCTGATTCAACGATAAATCGGTACACGCCCTACGTGAAGGAAAGCCACCCCTAGCTGACCATCCCCACCCCATCACAAGGATCAATGGGAAAACCCGAGGCAGCGAGAGATGTAAACCATGTGACTGAGCCAACAAAAATATTTTCAAAAACTTCCTTTGAAAGGGACGTCAGCCACTTTTAGACCTAATACAGGCCTTTGAGAAATGAACCAGATAGCAGAACAACCGTTAAAGGAAAACACAGAAAAAGAGCCAGCTTTCCTCAGCCACTACAGAAACACCCGATTAGCACTTTCAGACAGTATAGGAATTTTTTTTTTAAATGACCCCCTAAGTGCTTTTTTTAATGAGTTAAACAGTGACCTGCAGCTTCCGGTTTCTATTGCTGGCAACCACCATTTCACAAGCAGCCGCATGCTCATGTTATGCTAATATGTCCTGTTGACCTTAGCCATTGGTTGGCAGGACGTAATAGCACAAAGCGAGTTAGGAAAGCGCATGGCTGCTTGCGAGATGGTGGTTGCCAGCAACAGAAACCGGAAGTTGCGGCTTGCTGTTTAACTCATTAAAAGAGCATTCAGATGCAATTTTTAAAAATTCCGTTACTATCTGAAAGTGCTAATCGGACAGTTTCGTAGCTGCTGGGGAAAGCTGCTCCTTTGTCTGTGCATTCCTTTTAAACACAATATGAACTTCTCTTAATTCTGGTTGGAAAACAGAATATATATCCATCAATGTTTACAGAGATCTGAATTTTTATTTATTATTTTATTTACACTTTTGGTAACCGGGAAAGGCACACTGAGCTGAGGCTTGTTTCCAGGTGGGACCCGGTAGTAGGGACACAGTAAAATGGTTGACTTCTGTTTTTCTCCCCCTAAATCTTGGTAAGAGGATCTCGTTTGTTCTGACAGCCTAATGCTCACTTCAGTAAAAACATACCATAAATATGGTCAGCAGAAAAAAGCTTTCTGGCTCATCTAGTCTGCCAAAAACCTGACTAGTACTGGGAAATGTTCCTGTGGTCATTCCCACCATGCTGCCCGGTGCCTGTCCAACCCCACTTTTGAACCTCCTACTGTTTCAGCTCGTACAAACTCCTCTGGAAGCTTGTTTCTTTTTTATACTACCCTTTGTGTAAAGGAGAACTTTCTAACCTCCTTACTGAACCGCCCCACCACCAGCTTCACGGCATTTCCTCTGGTGCTTGTGTTTCCACTCAATGTGAACAAGTTCCTGTTTCCCACCCTGTTTACCCCATGCAGGCATTTGAACAGCTCTATCATGCCGCCCCCGTCCGTAAATGGTTATATACTGAGGTTCTCCATCCGCTACCTGTATGACTCTCCTGCTGTCCTTGGATCATTCTGGCTGCCCTCTGCTGCACTGACGCCAGCCTCTCTCTGTCCTTCTTTAAGCATGGGCTTCAAAGCTATACACAGTACTCCAGGTGCGACCAGACCCCAGGGATCTGTACAAGGGCGGCATCCCCTTCCCTCTCTTATTCCCCACTCCCTATTACCTCCTGTCGATTTCAGACATTTGAATACTATAATCATGTCACTACCGAGTCTCCACTTTTCCATGGAGAACAGTCCCAGGTCTGCAAGCCTGCCCCCGTTGCCCAGATTTCCCAAGCCGCCGTTAACCGCCTCAGTCACTCACTTCAACAGCTTCTCAATCCTGTCAGTGTATTTTCTCAGATACAGGACAGGGGCCAGAAGTGAGCACTACTATCAAGTTGGTGTCTGATCAGTGATCTGTACGGGGCACTGCAATACCTCTCAGGCCGATTATAAAGTGTTTTTGGTTTTTTTATGCACGCTAGTAGCACTCTTTCTCACCCTATGAATCTGTGACTAGGCACTCTTACAGCCCTAAGACACTGTTTCTGATTTTAAAACTTCTCATTAACTCAGACTCTCCCCTACCCTCAATGCTTTCTCAAACAGTTGTAAAAATCAGTTGCTGAGTAAACTATGTTTGTGTTTTTTTTGGCTAACTTTTGTAGCTGCATGCTTTATAGTTGTTTTAAACCTCTGTACAATTATACAGACCTGCTCCATGACTTCGCTGTCATTGTATGATTTTTCACTGTAAACGTATGTGCATGTTCTTGCACTCTGTGCCATACTGGTGCCTGGGCCGTACCTGAAAAAGGCACGTTTATGTTGCCAGTGTACTTACCTTGCTAACAAAATTAAAATAAATTAAAAACAGATACATAAATAAATGAAATGGAGCATGTCTGTACTCCCGTCTGATGTTCCTAAACATAGGTAGGAGTTGTGTGTCTGGCATCACGCTGTCTGTGATTACAGATAGATTATTTCACGGATACCTCGCCAGAAAATCTGCCATTGCAGAGTGGCATTTCCTATATCCATGTCTCATCTGGAACAAAGTAAAGAGCTTTTAAAAAATAAAATATCCCTTACCTGATTATATAGAACTCCATGCCGCGACACAAGCTGGGTTTCATTTAATTTTGCTGTCTACCAGGAACACAGTAGCCTGTTAGTTCAGGATAGAACAAGGGCAAAGAAAGATGCCAGTTCATCTGAGGTCTACATGCGCATCAAAAAAAAGGGAGGGGGAAAGAGGAGGGAATGACCACTAGGGCCCTCACATCTAACCACAGCAAGGGCTGGGCAGACTGGAAGGGCAGCAATCCCTTTTTCTGCCGTCACCCTCAATGTTTCTATATTTCAAAGTACCCTTAAAGCAGCAGAGCAATGACATTTTTTTTTTTTTAAAAAGCAAGTTTCAGCTATAACGAATAAAAACATTAGCATCCCGGTCAGATCTACTTTTGCTGGTCCTGCTCTGCTGCTCGTGAGTTGTTTTTTTACATTTTCTCAGTTCTAACCCTTGCTAGGTCTACAATGCTATTTTTACATGTCAAATGTAGCATTCTTTGTTTTTTCTTGAGAAAAAAATAAAGTAAAACATTTATTAAATATTCAAATTTTGGTGGAACTAGAAATTTGTACCCATAAATAAAACTGGAAGATGCCTGCAATCTTTTATAGGGAAAAAGGGTAGGGTCAAATGTTCTGCCCAATTTCAGTGCACTGCAGCTTTAAATACTTTAAATGCACTTGTAAAGGGCGTGCTGAAATTTGTGATTTACAAGACTTCCCATCGCCATCTTGCAGGCAGGTACTTGGTCCCTTGCCCGTAAAATGCAAAAAAATATGTTTTACTACAGAAACACTAATAGGGGCCTTAGCAGTCTTCCCTTAAGCAGGACTCCAAGGTACCAAAAGCTTCAAAAACAACCTGCAGCACCCTAGCCCAGGATGACAGGAATGGAGGCCAGCGGGTTTTGAGCGTCCACTGGATGCTTTCCTCCTGGGGTGGGGGTGGGGGGGGTTAGAGCCTACAACGTCTTGGTGGCTAATTGCGGCAATGTTATCTTGCAACATGGGTGACCATGTGCTGTGGGGCGTTTCTCCAGAACACTGTGAGCATGCAGCCATCTCGGGAGGAGGGGGAGGTGGAAGAAAACAGGAAAATGCCCGTCTGACTGGCTGGATGACAGCAGCCTGTCCCCCTGCCCGCCACACAGCTCGGGAGTGCCCATAGCACTCCCCCCACGTGTCCCGTGCGGGGCGTGAGGGGATACATCGGGCAAACCTGGGGCCACAGTAAGGGACAGCAGGATTGCAGTGGAGCTGACTGGTGGAATGGGGTGGTCCTAGGTGGCTCGAAGGAGTGGCCGACCGTGGGGCCGGGGGTGCATAAACAAATAAGACAGAAAAAAACAAAACTGTAGAAAACTACAAATCTATTACTATGCTCATAATCCTCACCAGCCCTGTTGGTCATTGAATTTATCTCTAACTTATACCTTGCCCCAGCACTGTATCTGGGTGTACCGTCCACGTAAATGTAAAAACTGTAAAAATTGTCTTTTCTCCTGTTTTTATACCTGAATGTATTCGTCTGAACCAATTACTGTATCAATGTACCTGTTGTACCCTTTTGTACTCTCCCGGGTCGTTCCTGAAAATAGGCATAAAACTTGTCTAGTGTACTTACCCGGTAAACAAAAACTAAATAAAATAAAATAAAACACGTTTTCCCTAGTTCAGACTAATTAGTGTGATGTCACTGCTGTTTCCACCCAAACATCCCCTACTACAGAGAGCTGCACTGTGGATTGGATGGTCTGCCTCCAGTCCCAAAGACCCTTGGTCACTAGTCAGAGGTCGCACTGGGTGTCAGAAATGTGACTCATAAAGCCTTGCAGAAGACAAAGAGGGGAAACACAGAAAGGGGTTGGCAGAAAAAGACTCACAGTCCATCTTGGCTGCCTGTTTTCCAACCTGAGCCTACCAGCCTACCCTTGATCGTGCCTCGGCTGTGTGCCAGGTAGTAATTTATCCCCTCCCCCCACTCCCTTTGCTGTCTTGGTTACTGCCTTATGGCCATCTCATGCTCTCTTGAAACCTGCCATCATCTTGGCACCTACCACCTCCCTTTACAAACCATTCCACCTTTCCCCCACCCTTTCGGTGAAGAAGCATTTTCTTACGTCCTTCCTGAATCTACCCTAGCAGGTCGTTCTCTTGTCCCCCAGCTGATGATCTCACGCTATGTTTAAACACATCATGACACTCTACCTGGTTTACCTCTTTCAGGTACATAACCCTTTCAGATACTTAAAGGTTTATATTAAGTCCACCTCCCTCTCCTTTCTGGCCTCCAGCGAGTACATGTTCAGGCTGACGAAACACCCCTCATGATTTTCCTTGCTGACCCCGTATAGGAAGGAGAAGGCTGTGTGAGGCAGACAAACACAATCGCTAGCAAAGCAAGGAGTGGTTGGTTGGTTGGGGGTCATCAGGGAAAAAAAATTCATGACATGTATAAAAGTTAGAGGAGCTGCATGTTAAATATTTGGTTAAATATTCATAAACTGCTGGATCTTTGAATGTTAACTCAAATTCTGCCCACAGTTGAAACAGACGGCGGCTCCAGTATCTCCCTGCTTGTCTTTCCCTTTGCTATATCTATCACCTCATCACCGGCATGGTTCTGGGTCTGGATCTCACCACAGTCATTTTACGTGCCCCCCACCCCACCACCACCAGCAACCCCTAACAAGAGTGCCAAGGGGCCCAAAAGGGCAGTTATCATAGCAGTTTTGATTAAACAGCAAGATGTGTTTCCGGAACGACGAAACCACCTCAATTTAGTAATGCAGTGTGCAGGCTGCAGAAAGGAGGAGAGGGAAAACATAAGGTTACCTTAAATGAACGAGGCAGTCACAAGCTGAAACTAGGTTATCCCTCAAGTCACCCAGCATGGCTGTGAGTCTCACTGCTTTTGCAAATATAATGTTATGACCATTTTTACTGTACATCTACAATATTTTGCATTTACTTATTTGTAATTTTGATGAAGAAAGGTACATTAAGCTGTGACAGCTCATTCCCAGGTGTGTCAGAGGAGCGGGCCACATGGGACCTGTTTTCTTGACAGGGGAAATGTTGGACAGGGCACTGGGGGAAATAGCTTACTCTTCCAATAAAGGCCATGGGATCGTTAAAATTCCACCTAGATAGTCACCAGAGACTGGAAGAAGGGACCTTAGTTTAAGTCTTATCTAAAGGATTGCACCTCCACAGTGCAGCGCCCCCTAGTGTTGCACTGCAGTGTCAGTACTAGGTATTAGCTCAAGTTCCTTGTGTAAGACTAGAGCTTTCGGACCTAGAAGCGAGTGCACTACCTAAGGAGCTACTGGCACTGTAAAAACAGGATTTTGTCCCACTGCTATGGCGAATCTTTCACCCTTCAGAAACTCAGAGTTCAGCAGCATACAGCAGCGTTGTTGCTTTTTTTTTTTTTGTCATTTTGATTATTCTTTTTGGGACCCCAAAAGGGGTAGCTGAGGGACATGGGTAATCCACCTTCCACTCAGCACCATGTTTTGCCTTTGCAAACTCTCTGTATCCACTGTGGTCATCCAATTCAATCCTCCTCCTTCCGCTGCTGTTGGAGCACCCCCCCTTCCCATCCAAGAAGCAGTTTTGGTTTGGCTCCCCAGGGATCTCGGGACATTGCTTACAGAATGATAGCTGTGAACTACTAACTTAACCTGTAAAGCAGAGATCACCTACCATGCTGCTTCTCAACGAGCAACACTGCAAATCCAATTGCAGGCTGTGTGTGTGGGGGGGTAGAGATGCTAAATGCCATTCCCAGGGCTAGAAAAAGAGAGCCCTGATGGAAATGGAGCGGGAGCAGGGCATCATAAGCCCATAAGCTGACATCATCTGTGTCTACACATCCCAGAATTCCCTGCAGCCGACATCACAGCAGTAGGCAGCACTTGGAAATTCAATAGCCTGCAGTGCATGTCAGTGCTTTTATAGTCTCCGATCAAATGTTTCCCAGGTCTGTTTTTCCGCAAGGACTATGTTTAGTCCTCTGTGACTGTACATAGCCCACAGAGGACGGCGGGAACAGAAAACAAAAGATAAGGGGTTATATAAACTCTAACATGCACTGCAGGCTACTGAGTGTTCTTGCTGCTGCCTACTGCTCGATGTCAACTGCAGGGATTCTGGGATTTGTAGTACCACAAGATGTCAGCCTACAACTAAACAAAATCAGTCTGATACAGTCTACTATACTACAGTAAACAGTAGGTAAACCAAAATGTTTGGCACACAAAATGCACATTAGCCAGCCCCACACTTGAGTGTGGGGTTCACAGTCTGACAGTTCCCTTAAAGATAGCAAAGGAGGAGATGAAAGCAAGAGCTGCAATAACAGCAAAGCCTTCTTCCTGTACAACCATGGCAGGAGGAAGGCAAAGGCTGCAACTGGGCACTTGAAAACAAGGGAAAGGGGAACCTACGAGAGAGCTCGGGGTGATGACTGAGATGCAGAATAAATACTATGCTTCAGTGTTCACCAAAGGGCCCCAGAGGAGGAAAGGTGCTAGCTGGAAGGCCCCATGGCACCAGGGGTAGAAATGATGCAACCTACAGACATCACACCCATAATGATAGCAGACTGTCTGGGGGAAATCTAGCTGAGTAAGTCCCACTGGGCAGACAGAATACACCCCGGGACTATAGCTGTGCTAAAAGAACTGAGGGCTGAGACGCTGGTGCCTTACCTCCTGCCACACCAGTGACCCGTGTTCGGTGATAAGCACAGGCTGCTGGGGGTCAGCCGGGGAGGCTGGGTGGGATTGAGCGGCTGCCAGGCTGCTCTCCTCTCCTGGATTGGGAGGTTACATTTCACTGTTTTGACTGCCACCATGTGGAGTCGACGATGGTGGTGTGAGCGCGGGGGAGAGGGGCCACGATTAGGCCAGGTGTGGAGAGCGGGACAGTTCAGGCCAAGGCATGCGTGCACCTCCATGCACATGCACGACCTTGCACTTGGGGCTCCAGGGAAGTAAGGGAGAAAACTGAAAAATATCTGGGGTTGGAGACTAATGAACCCCCGCCAGATAGCTGTGGTGCTGGCTGGACAGGCTGACACAACCGCCTAGCCTGCCTGAAGAAGAAAAAAGGAAAATATGGAAGAAAAATAAAAAAACAACAATTAGCTGGGCACACTTGCAGTAATTTTGCATGAGACTCTGCAGAGGTGTGGTGCTGGAGGACTGGAAAGTGGATAACATGGTTCCCATCTTCAAAAAGTGTGAAGGCTAGACACAGGCAAATACAGGCCAGTCAGCCTGATATTAGTGCTGGTCAAGGTTCTGGAAGCCATTATCAAGGATGAAAAATGGAACGCTGAGTTTTAGTCAAGGTTATCACCCCTCCTGGCAACATGGCTTGATGAGGGGCAGACAATGCAAAACCAACCTGGCCACCTTCTTTGATAGGGTGACTATGGTGGTGGAAAGGGGCAGGACCTTAGACATGGACTGTCTGGACCTCAACCAGGCCTTTGACACTGCGGCACAGACAGGGGGTGGGTGAATGGCAGGTAGCTCATGTCCTCCTTCCCACTTCGCCTCTCCCACACGCTCAATCCTCCCAGCAGTCCACAGTGTGACATGCTGCTGCTGTGTCTCCTCTCTGCACAGCTGCTCTCTGAAGTACTCATTACAGCTGCACCACCCTTCTGCCACATTTTCCACCCTTTGTCTTGCACATTTGTATCCCCCAGTGCAGACTGCTCCAACTCTGCCTACCCTGTTGCAGCTACCCATTTCGACACTGTCTCTCACTCAAAGACTTCAATTCCAACTCCAGGCCTGAAAGCATCCCTGCCGATCTGTCCCCATAGTAACATCCCACCTCCACTCCCTAGCCAATACACCGAGTAAAGAGGAGGCCAAGGGGCCTTGTGACAGGCCACTGGTGCATGTGGCCATCAGGCATTATCCTCTCTGCCGCCAGTGAAATATAACGTAGTCATTGGTGGAGAGTATGCAGTCACAGTGGGTGGACACATAGTCACTGGGGAAGAGCATGTAGTCACTGAGGGAGAACATGCAGTCACTGGGATGAGAACATGCAGTCACTGGGTGAGAACACGCAATCACTGGGGGAGAACATGCAATTACTGGGGGAGAACATGCAGTCACTGGGAGAGAACACGCAGTTTCTGGGGGAGAAAACACAGTCACCGGGGGAGATCATACAGTCACTGGGGCAAGAACATGCTGTCACTGGGGGAGAACATGTAATTACTAGGGGGAGAACAGGCAGTCACTAGGCGGAGAACACATAGTCACTGGAGAGAACATGCAGTTACTGGGTGAGAACATATAGTCACTGGGGGAGAACTTGCAGTCACTGGGCAGAGAACACGTAGTCACTGGGGGAGAACATGCAGTCACCAGGGGAAATCATGCAGTCACTGGGCGAGAACATGCAGTCACTGGGGGAGAACACGCAGTCACTGGGGGAGAACATGTAATTACTAACTAGGGGAGAACAGGCAGTCACTGGGGGAGAATAAGCAGTCACTGGGGGAGAACATGCAGTCACTGGGGGAGAACAGGTAGTTACTGGTGCAAGAACATGTAGTTACAGGGCGAGAACACGCTGTCACTGGAGGAGAACATGTCACTGGGAAAGAACATGCAGTCATGGGCGAGAACATGCCGTCACTGGGGAAGAACATGTAGTCACTGAGGAGAGAACACGTAGTCACTGGCGGAGAACATGCAGTCTCTGGGTGGATAATGTAGTCACTGGGGCAGAGTATGTAGTTACTGGGCGAGAACATGTAATCATGGGGCAAGAATGTGCTGTCACTGGGGAAGAACATGTCACTGGGACAGAACATGCAGTCATGGGGCGAGAACATGCCAATACTGTGGGAGACCGTGTAGTCACTAGGGGAGAACATGCAGTCACTGGGCAAAAAAATGCAGTCATTGGGGTGAGAACATGTAGTCACTGGGGAGAATATGCAGTCATTGGAGAGAACATGTAGTCACTGGGGTGGGAGAAGCAGCTGGTAGGGAGAACATGCAACATCTAGAGGGACTGAAGCACAGGGAGGTCAAGTAACTTGCTCAAGGTTCCACAGTGAGCTATAGCAGTGCTGAGATTTGAACCTGTATATCCTGGTTCACAATTCTCTGCTCTAGCCACTGCCCCCCATGCCTTCCGTAGAACAGTGAGTTAATAAATTGAAAGGGAAACTACCTATGTGAACACATAGCCTGCAGAAAGTGAAGTCTGTTTTTGAAACGGGATTAATCAAATGCTGTTTTTTTTTTTTTAATATACCGAGAAGGTAACATAAGTCTGCATGACCTCACCACAGCTGGAACAAGGGGACCTAATAATTCAGTGGCGGGGGTTGGGGGTGGGGAGTGAGTTGCCGGTACACAACAGCAATTTTCCAACTGTCTCCTGGGTGGGCGAAAGAGGCACCCTTTCATGAATTAGCAATATGAGTTTTTAAATGAGGCATTAAGAAGCAGTTATACAAAAATAACAAGAGACGGCCAGAGTCACCTCGCTCTGCCCCGCTGACTCAGACTGCAAAAGTTTGATTAATGTGTAATATTTCTGAGACTAATAGGGGTATCGAATCTAATTTTTTTCTCTGCAACAATAGTAAGTTTTGCCACATGCCTAGAAACTTGTTTGTTACTTTTAAGCCAGTAAACTATAGCCCCGAGAAACAGAAAAAGCTGAGCTGGCCACAGGCACCCTCAATCTCCACTGGCTACTGGGGGCCCTACCAAGCTAACATGAGTCATCAACCTTTGACATTTAATGCGGCTGTGTCATCAGTGGGGAAACTTTGTAATTAACCCTTTTTTGTCAAGTAAAAATAACAATGGTACAATTCATCACACAACAGTTATATTTTTCTTATTGTATAGGTGCTCATAAGTCGATTTACACATGCGGCCAGTCTTTCAACCTATTCTGCAACATCATCCAGAATTATGGCAGATCCGTCATCACTTGATCACATTTTGTTGTAATGAACATATTACTGCATTCAGTCGCTTGCATCAGACAACTGAGCAGGATGCAAGTTCTGGGGCCACCCGCGCCCGTGGAATCATGGAATTCTACATGCCTGTTTTATTTTATTTGAAAATGTTTCACCACGAAGACAACATGAACTGTAAACAGCTTGTTTCCAGGGCGTCCTGAGAAAAAGGTTACATAAGGGGGAGCAAAGAAAATCAAAAGACAGGCAATATAGAGGCGTGGCCAGCAGCCGAGCTCTGAACAGCTCTTTTCTACAGCTCTGCAAGTGGGCATCATATCATATAAAGCAAATTTTGAGGTACAAAGTTGATGCAATTTGGTATCGAAGAAGAGAGGAATCCCTGAGCTGCAAATAGATACCAAATTTGACTGACTTTGGTGTCTGGAAACATGAGTATGGGATAGACTAACAAGCCGGGACCACCCACAGAAGGAAACCGCTCGAAAAAGCCAAAGATGGGTGGTAATAAAGAGTCTCAGTCTAGTGCGACTGATCCTGAGCGGCTGCAACCTTCCAACGCGGCGATACTTCGGGCAATTCAGAGTCTGGACAGCAAACTGGATGGTATCAGCAAAGATTTCAAGCAATTGCACACAAGGGTAGGGTCACTGGAGGAGGAAACAAAAGGAGTGGTTGCAAGTTCAGATAAAGCAATCGCCATTGCGACCGGACTTACTAAAGAAAATGGACTTTTACAGAGGCGCCTGGAAAATATTGAAAATGCGGTCAGAGACACTCATATTTCTCCTGGGCTTACCAGAAGAAAGTGAAGGAGGAAGGAGATGATCTACTGGTTTTTATCGGGATGGCTGCAGGAATTGTGCAAAACAGAATTTGAATTCACAGTAATTAAGGCCTACTGCATTACACCACGTGGCAGTAGACCGAGGCTTCCGAATGGAATATCCTTCCCTCGGACAATAATGATTGCGGTCCGTTCATCCCTGGAGCGAGATTTGATACTCCAGCAAGTCAAATCTTTGAGCACTCTTAGCTGGCCGGACTCTAAGGTGTATCTCTTCCCAGATCTGAGTTACTCTACCCGAATGAGATGCAAAAGTTTTGATGGCATCAGAGAAGGCTTATGTGTTAGGCGTGCATCATGTTCTTATGCCTGCAAGTTTGAGAATCTCATATGGAGGTAAGGCATACCAGTTTTCTAAAGCCACTGAAGCTTCAAAGCTGCTGGAACTAATTGAAAAGCAGTTTGCTGCGAAGGGTGATTCTTCTGAATCATAGGAGGAACAGATGACTTGAAAGACAGTCAGCGGTTTCGTCCTTAATGACTGGAGGAGAGGTAGAGGTAAACTGGAGGACATTCATCTTTGAAGGACTGGAAGTGATTAAGTGCTCCTATAACCTCAGGACTTTATATTGCTAATTTGATGTAACAATGTTAAAGCTGATATTCTTTGACTTGGAGGGGGGGGTTAAACCCCATCCTATATTGTTGTTCCCTTCTTTTGCTCTCACTTCAATTTCCCTTCCAAGTATACAAGGTCTATTGTTTACCAGTAAAGAAAATTATAGGTTTTTGGATAAGGGTATTCAGCCCTAACCTGTTTTCAAATATTAGAAACTGTTACAGCTGAATTTTCAGCAATTGTTGTGTTAAGAACATGCCTACTTGTGAGTTTTGTGGGGAGTGCCATTAGATATCCTCGATACGCTAGTGGCAGGATGTTAGACCTTAGATAGGGTGCACAATGATAAATGGACATTCCTTCTATCCTGGCTCATGGCTGCAAAGGTCAATTTAAGGCCTCTAATGTTTTGACACATTGCTAGAAGTACTAGCTACATTGATTTATTATATATTTTTACTATCGTAAATTTTAGAATATTATTTTTTTAGCAACTCCCCCAAGTGATGTAACAAGGAACAGGGGCAGAAATCCAAGGTTACTGTAAAAATGTGGAATGTCGAAGGACAAGACGACTTCATATGTCTACCTGTTTGCACCGTGACGTAATGTACAGTTACACTAAACCAATAAAAGCAAAGACAGGCAATATAAACCAGTATAGCATACAAACAATTTTAGGAGACAAACACCATGACCAGTAGGGAGAGGATAGCCAGGGGGGTATGGAGGGAGTGATCCCAGCGCCACCCCATCTCAGTCAAGTTTGCACCCCAAGTGAAACTCAAAATAACAGCAGCATACACACCTTCAAGTAAGGCACGAGTTGGGCAACAGACTAGGATTAGAATAGGAAAGGGCAGCCACATCACCTATAATAGATATCTTCATCCACACGGTGGAAACCACTAGCCACTACACTTCATCTCTGCAGCATACAGAGCTGTACAACTAAGCATGGGTACCACTGCAGATAAACTAAAACAGAGATGGGAGGTGGAAATTGCCCTTAGGATCACAGCGGATGAGTGGCAGATAATATGCTCATGGCAGCACAGAACGATGTCTAGCCCCTATTGGAAGAATCTGGGTGGAAAAACATAACTGGATTTTTCGCACACCATATCACAACAAAATCTGACCTGCTCTCAGGGATATCTGCTGGCAAGGATGCGGTGTCACCTGCTCACGCATACACGTATTCTGAATGTGCTCCATCATCGACCCCTTCTGGGAGGTGATGGAAAAGAATTGAATGAACTAGTACCAGCATATGGTGAGTTAACCGTACAAGCAGCCGTATTCCTCGTATACCCTTCCCACATAAAAGAACGATTATGTATCAAAGAATTAGGAATCTTGTTAATGGCAAACACTCACACAAAGATGCTTAACACCATATAGATGCAGGATTGGGAAGATATTGTCATGGGAATATATGGAATGGAAAAATTAACAGCAGGACTTAAATCCACTGCCCAACCCTCATTCCAGAATCAATGGACTAGCTGAATAATCTGGATTGTGGCACCGTAGAGTAGAATGATATTTAAGAAGAGAGGTGCTAAAATGAAGATCCGGGGTTGTCCACATTCTGGGACAGGACTCAAAACACATCCGTAAAGAGGTGACAAGTCAGATGCAATGTTTGTATAAATAAAGGTGCTGACTGCACAAGAGAAAATGTGCGCAATGCAGTATAAATACAGTATAATAGCTCTACATGCCAGCTTTCACAATGTTTTTGAGTTTTAAAACTATGCTGTGTTACTTGTACAGTTGTCATGTAACTACAGGATTTGTATTTTGTATCGTTTCCTTATACACATAACAACGGATCTGAAAATATCTAATAAACAAATACTAATTAAAAAAAAAAAAATCAGAACATTTTGACACCGGTTCAAGTTGTCCCTCTCTGTCTGACCTCCTCTGTTACAGGGCACATAGAAATACATGTACAAAGGCCATCCGTACCACCAAGAAACTCTATTTTAAAGTCTACCTCCAGAACAACCTTAATTCCCCAGCCAAATTCTAGAATGTGATTCACTCACTTTTTGACCCTCCTGCCCAATCCACTCCCCCAATCCTCATGATTAATGGTTCACTTGTCTCTGATCTTCCTTCTGTAGCTGCTCACTTTAATGAGTTTTCACTGCCTGTGCCCTCCCATCACCCTCCTCCTCCTCCTGACTCCTCCTCTCCCCACCCCACCCTCCCTGGGTTTCACTTCCCCGTTACTACCCAGGAAACCCTGCATGCCATTTCCTCACTCAGTCTGTCTAAATCTAGCCCTTATGGCATGGACCCCAAACTGTTCATCTCTCCGCTCCAGCCACCATCCTCATACTCAACTCATCAACCTCTCCTTCTCCCTCTGCGCTGTCCCTCAGTCATGGAAGACTGCCAAAGGTCTCCCCCTTCACAAAGGGGGTGAACCCTCCTCCCCTGGCAACTTTCATCACACCTCCTCCCATCTCTTGCAAAGCTGCAAGAGAACCTTATCTACTTCAGGCTTAACTTCCTCCACTTTTCCAACTTCCTCTCCCCTTCCAGTCTGGTTTTTGGAAGTACCACTCCACTGTCTCTTCCCTGCTGTGGGTCTCTGACTCCATCCTCTCAGGGATGGATCAGGGGCATATCATGGCAACTATTTTCATCGATCTGGCCAAAGCCTTTGATTCGGTTGCCCATTGACTCTTCCTGGACAAGCTGAGCTCTGCCGGCCTCTCAGCCACCAATGTTGAATGATTCTGTTCCTATCTGTTGGGCCATCAGCAGTTAGTACAGGAAGGAGGCGATCTGTCACCTCCCCTACCTACCAGTGCAGGTTGGGGTCTCACAGGTCTCCATCCTGGGTCCAATCCTGTTCTCCATTTTCCTGAGCGCTTCCCCTCTGCCTATGCCAACCTGTATACACATGTACACAGAAGACACTTATCTACACCTCAGGCCCCTAGACACATGGCAGTGGAAGGCTTAGGCTTCCATAATGTACTCGCTGGTTTTACAGCAACCAGCTCCAGGTCAACACTAAAAAAACAGTGTCCATGACACCAGCCAGAACCTGGCCAGCCTCAACCTCCTTCTCCTCCACCCAGGATGGCGTCCCTCTTGAAGTGCTCCCTCCTTCAAGTATCTCAGTGTGTGTGGCTTGATAGTAGGCTGACTTCTCTACCACACTGATATCCACTCCAAGCTCCACCTCAAACTCGGTGCCTTGTACTGCAAGCAAAAACTGCCTCTCCCATTTCCACTGGGAGCTGTAACCTAAATGATGCTCCCAGTCTTGGATTATCTGACTGCGGACTACAGCACTGCCCCTGCCTCTTTCTTTACCAGACTGGACACGTATGTAACACCTTTTTCACTTTGCTACTAATTCCCCATCTCGTACTCTCCAATGTTCCTCTACTCCTTCCTATCTATCCTCCCCACCCTCCTTCATCTCCAAATACTGGTTTGGGTCACTACCCTCTTACCTAGCTTCACCTCTATCACCCATTCCCTCAACTTCATACTCTTCCCTCCAGGGATCCTTCCACCTTCTACATTTCCCAATCTCACTCCATTGCTGGGCAGTCAGCCTTCTTCTATTGCCTTCCTCCCTCTGGAACCAGATCCTTCCAATCTCCATCTCTCACCATCCCCAGCATCCCTTAGGCACCAGCAAAACTCCTCCCTGCCCCCTCTTGCCCTTGTCAGTCCCTTATATAACCTCCCCTTTGATGCCTCTTCCATCACAGCTGTTGCACCTCCTCCTGGACATGTAGTTGCCTCAACCACTGCAGCATTATCATATGTTACATCCTGCTCTTTTGTCACTGTAATATTGGGTTTCAGAGCTGCTCATAACACCCATTTATTTGCCTTTTTTTTTCTACTTGCTGTTTATTTTTCCCTTCAACCTTTCAATTCCTCTGCTGTCCCTCGGGGCTCCCCAGGCATCTTCAGATCCCTTCCTGCCTCCTACCTGGACCTCTAACTCCATGTAGCCTTGGCTTCATCCCCAGGTGGGGTCGGGGTGGGGGAGTCCCTTCCAGACATCTTGCTGTGTCAGGCAGTACTTCTCAGTGCTACGGGAGGCAGAGGAACCGGATATACTGGGGGCTGTAATCGTCACGGAGGTGCTGGGGGCCACAGTAGTTTTCTCCCCTGTACTCCTTCTTCAGGGACGTCATGTGTATGTATGTATGTAACTGTATGTATATGTCAGGACCTGGACTACCCTTGTCCTCTTCCCCACTGTACCCCTCCCCCCAGGTCGCACCGGGAGACGAGCAGGTCTTGCTCAGTGTGCTTTTACTGGTGAAATAATTTCAATAAATAAATGTGCTATGATGTCAAGGCGTGTCCATGCACACTATGTGCGCATCCACATGCCACATCCCGTGACGTCCCTCCCCCCTTGTCTTCTTCACTGACTGCACTGCCATCTGTGAACTCCAAGTGGCAGTATCACAGTAGAGCATGAAGCCCTCCCTCCTCACCCCAGCCAGTCCCCAATGGCCTGAGCCTGTTCCCAAATTTGGGTCGCCGGCGTCACAAGTGGTAGCAGGCTGGCTCACACCGATTTCTGTCACCTCGGACTGTTACTTGCACTTGTACCACGCTGAATCTGCACACTGTTCACCCTTTATTTTGTATTGTTTCACTACTGCTATGTATGTTCTTTGACTTTATGTCCCTCCATCTCCCAAGTCACATCGGAAGAGAGCCTCGACTCAGTGTGACTTTCAGTAACTCAATTTTCAAATAAATAAATAAATCTGCATATCTCGTTTAGATGATGTAGCTGCTGCAGTTTTTCATCCAGTCCTGGAGGACATGACAAAAGCAAGGTGGGCACAGGTTATGTCCAACTAAAGGCAGACTGGGTGAAAGCAGGACGGGGTCCAGCAACTCAGGAAGGATGGTGACACATTCCAGAGTTGAAGTGAAGGCCTGGCAAATACAAGGCACAATGCTGGAGAGAAGGGTCAAAGAGCACAACAAAAACTGGGGTAAAAATCCCTTGGCGCCTCTAACTACAGCCTCCTCCCAGCAATCTCAGGCCCCCTGCACTACAGGTCAGTGATGGGGGCTGAGAGGCTGCCTTGGAGTGGAGGATTGCTGGCTTCAGGGTGGAAGAATAAAACAGAAAACAAATGTAAAAAATAAAATAAAGTCAAGTGGGTGCAGCAGCAGCAGGATGGCCACTCGCAATGCCAGTGACCCCAGTTTGGGAACTAGACCAGGACACTAGAGGACCAGCAGGGGAAGAGGTTTGAGCATCCCGCAGGATTTTCACCTCCTCAGGGTGAGAGGTTGACCGTTCCTGTTGTGTGAGCACCTCCATGGGGTGGTAGAGGTAAGCCACTTGGGGATGGCAGTGGGAGGGTGGATGGAGGTAGTGGCTTTGGAGCACGCATGCCTGCTGTGTGGTACCGCCAAATGTTGGGAGCCTAGCATTATCTCGGGGAGGGAGAAAAATGGAAACATCCCAGACTTGGGGTGCGATGCTGGTGCATTTCAGCTCTGCACTGTAGGCCCACCCTGCATGAAGGAGCACCCTGCCAGTAAATTTTGGTGACGGGGGTGTTAGATTTCCCTGCGGGACAGGTAACGGTGCTCCCTGGGGTCTGGGTAGGCAACGGGGCTGGTGACTGAGCAGGGAGATGGAGTTGAGGCCAGGGAGGAGAAAAATACTTAAGAAAAAAAGGAATAAAGTTACAGCAACTATCACTAAAACTGTAAGAGCCTTGCACTGACTTTTCTCATGAGTGTGTGTGGTAGATTCCATTTTAAGGTATATTCTGCTATTTGTCCTTCACCAGCCACGCTCAGCAGTTCTAAAATTGATAGTTTTTTTATCTTCAGATACCACCCAGCACCTTAGTAACCAATTTAAGGAGTGAAATGACTCGTATTAGAAATTGATTAGCAAATGTTATTAGCTTTGCTGGCCAATTTATATACAAACATAAAAACAGACAAAGCTAATTTTTCTTCTGCTGTCTGCAGCGCAGAGGTTATCCAATGGCTGTGGTGGGGAATCTCGGTGTTTTGATTCAGAATTAATTTTCTGATGTGCGGGTCCTAAGAGTTGCTGCATCTGTACAACAAAACATATTTAATCGGTATCTACATTTTTGTTAGGAATAAAATAGTAAGGTCACAATGCTGGGGTCAGCTGGAGGTCATAAATGTCATGAAGGTGATATTCTCGGCTACTGTACAGGGAGGATGTAAACTGTAAGGGATCCCTGCACACCCTATGGACTGACCAGAGAATTATGCCAACTGTGAAGGTAACTGCTTGTCCTTCCTCCAAGCCGGAAAAAGGGTACAGTCTTGGGACCCCTGTCTTTACAGAAGGTAATGGGGAGACCAGTGGGGTTAAAACAGAGGGAAAAAGCTGGCCCAGTGGCGCAGAGGACTGAGGCGCTTGCATCTCACCTGCCACCACGGCGGTGACCCAGGTTTGGTAATGACCTCCAGTTGCTGGGGGTCAGCTAGGGAGGGAGAAAGGATTAAGCATTCTAGGGACAGTTCTCCTCTCCTAGGAGGGATGGCCAAGTCGTTTCAACCTCTGACTGCCAAAGACTGGAGTCTCAGAGTTAGTGCAGGCTCCGAGATACTTCAAAGGCTGGGGGCAGCAGTTCCACAGGATATGCGTGCTTCCACATGCACTCACTGACATACCACTGCAGCCGGGGCGGTTAGTGGGTAGAGAAATGGAAAATGGCAGTCAGGCAGGCTTAATGAGGCCCTGCCAGCTTTCCCTTGACCAGCACCACCACTCAGTCCCCAGGGCACTTCTAGATTGTACCCAGGGGAAGGGGGATGGTACACCCTCCTCAGGCCCTACTGTGGGGGAGAGGATCCATGGGGGGATTTAAGCTCTTGGGACCAGGAGAGTCAGCATACAGTAATGGGAAGCGGGGATGGAGCTGAACAGCCACCCGCCGGAGCAGAGAGTATAAAACCTTTATAGCAAACTAAAAAAAAAAAAAGGGATTGTTTTTACAATATGACTACATGACTAGGATGCCTCTTTTGTTTCAGCTTGCGGAGCTGGCAGCACCAAGCCTGAGATATGAGCCTGAGTCTCTCGTGTGATCAGCAAACATGCTCACCACTCTGTCACAAGCCAGTCCACCAATCTCACGGTCATACCAGGGACATTTCAAAGTGCAGTCCAGGAGTTGTTTTATATATATTTATTCCTCCTTACCACCAAGCCCCTTCATCAGTCCTTGGCTACCTTTCACCACCTTAAGCCATAAGTCTCCAAGGAAGAACTTGGCTGGTCCGAAAGCTTAGACATTGTTTTCTTTTTGTACCATCTATGTTGGTCCAATAAAAGGTATCAAACCATTTGCTTCTGGATCTTTCACCACCTTAGGAAGAGGCATGGAACCTCGATACATGGGGATGTTAGGTCAGGCTGGGGTTGAGGCCTTTTCTGTCTGCACCGATATTGCCCTTCTTACACATTTAAAGTATAGCACTGACATTTTTCCCACTGTTATGTCTAAGTACTGTTACATTTATCCAGCGTGCTGCCAGCTCGTGAGTAGCCTGTCTTTTCTTCTCCAGCCCGCTGCTGACAGAATCCAATGGTCCTGGCTGGTGGACAGTGCAGGTCAAAGAATACCATTAATGCCACTAACAGGCTGAGGCATTTCCCAGTTTTCTCTCATCCCAAGATGTCACTGGCATGGACTCTGAGTGTTGGTGGAGCCAGTCAGTGTTCACCCACTCAGGGTGCTCTCGGAAGGCAGAAACTGTGAAAATACCCCACCACCCACCTCGGCAGGATGATGCTGGCAGCACTTGAGCTCTCTGAAATCTGCCCAGCATAATAGAGCTCCCTTGCCATGCATTTGGAGAAGTTCGGAGAGGGTAGTCCCCCCAGACCCTACCCAGGTAGAGTTCCACAGGGGGCAGGAAAGGGCAGCTTCCTAGGGTCCGGGTTGGTGCTGGAGCTGGGTTCCTGCTGGGCTGATAGGGGCCGAGGCAAGGTAGTTTAGGAATAAATACGAATTAAAACAAAAGAGACACCTATTTTATACACATTCAGCATTCTTTAATACGGTTCCTGAATATAGTGTACCCTTTTTCTTCAGGACTACCTGACCCATATTAGAACACTCCACATGAAGCACAGTGGCTTTCTGTCATGCAATCATGGCTTCATATACTCTGGATGTAGTTAGTGCTCCAGCTGCCATACTGGAATCCTCTGTTTATGTCAGTGCAATGGGAGGCCTCGAGCACATGCAAACGAAAGGGGGAGCCATGTACACATGGAATAATAGCAACCTGAAGCCAAGTGGTGGTGTTGTTACCGCATAAGAAAGGCATGTTTTAACTGGCGTAGTGTAGACCATAGGAATTACTGCACCAGCACCCTGTAAAAGCTAGTTAGGCCATAACAAAAGTGAAACTGATCCTCTGACTTTACTAGATAAAAACATGAAGCAGGGAACAAAATATGTTTAATTTCTTTTTCTCCATGTAGATCCGTTTCCTTATGCTATGCACTCTCCGCTGTCCAGTATCAACACTCCATGTCCCTGTCCAAGTGGCATCCAGTGACACCAACTCCCACTCTCTGGCCCTGGTGTCCAGCAGCATGACCGCCCTATCCCCATGTGAATCATCAGTGGTATCTAGTGGCACCTTCTTTCTCTCCATCCCCATGTGAGTCACCAGTGGTGTCCAGTGGCACCTTCTCCCCATCCCCATGTGAGTCATCAGTGGTGTCCAGTGGCACCTTCTCCCCATCACCATGTGACTCGTCAGTAGTGTCCAGTGGCACCTTCTCCCCATCCCCATCTGAGTTGTCAGTGGTGTCCAGTGGCACCTTCTCCCCATCCCATGTGAGTCATCAGTGGTGTCCAGTGGCACCTTCTCTCCGTCACCATGTGACTCGTCAGTAGTGTCCAGTGGCACCTTTTCCCCATCCCCATCTGAGCTGTCAGTGGTGCCCAGTAGCACCCCCTCCCTATCTTCATGTCAGTCGTCAGTGGTGTCCAGCGGCACCATCTCCCCATCACCATGTGAGTCATCAATGGTGTCCAGTGGCATCTTCTCCCCATCCCCATGTGAGTCGTCAGTGGTGTCCAGTGGCACCTTCTCCCCATCCCCATGTGAGCTGTCAGTGGTGTCCAGTGGCACCATCTCCCCATCCCCATATGAGTCATCAGTGGTATTCAGTGGCACCTTCTCCCCATCCCGTGTGAGTTGTCAGTGGTGTCCAGTGGCACCTTCTCCCCATCCCCACGTGAGTCATCAGTGGTGTCCAGTGGCACCTTCTACCCATCCCCATGTGAGTCATCAGTGGTGTCCAGTGGCACCTTCTCTCTGTCACCACGTGACTCATCAGTAGTGTCCAGTGGCACCTTTTCCCCATCCCCATCTGAGTTGTCAGTGATGCCCAGTGGCACCCCCTCCCTATCCTCATGTCAGTCGTCAGTGGCATCCAGTGGCACCTTCTCCCCATCACCATGTGAGTCATCAATGGTGTCCAGTGGCACCTTCTCACCATCCCCATGTGAGTCGTCAGTGGTGTCCAGTGGCACCTTCTCCCCATCCCTATATGAGTCATCAGTGGTATCAGTGGCACCTTATCCCCATCCCGTGTGAGTTGTCAGTGATGTCCAGTGGCACTTTCTCCCCACCACCATGTGAGTCGTCAGTGGTGTCCAGTGGCACCTTCTCCCCATCCCCAAGTGAGTCATTCCTGGTGTCCAGTGGAACCCCCAATCCCCATGTCAGTCATCGGTGGTACCCTGTGGCACCTCCTTCCATTCCCCATCCCAATGAGTAATTTGTGGTGTTTAGCGGCACCTCTCTCTCTCTCTCCCATCCCAATGTGAGTTGTCTGTGGTGTCCAGTGGCACCTACCCTCTCCTATATGAGTCATCCCTGGTGTCCAGTGGAACCTCCCCATCCCCATGTTATTTATTTATTTATTGAAGCGTTTCACCAGGAAAGGCACACTGAACAACAAGTTGCTCATCTCGTTGCTCTGTGTCATCCATGGTGTCTTGTGGCACCCCTTCTTTTTGAACTTTATGTTTATTCATTTTCTGTGTAAGCAGACAATTAACATCCACAATCTCATACAGGGCATAGAAACATATCCCACATTTACAGATTATTGATATACATGCGTTACCCATATAAACTGTACAACAGAAGCAGGGGATAATCCTGGACTAAAGGTCCTGTAAGTTCCAAAAAGTCTCTCAGAAATTGCCAGCTTCTTCAGCGGCATAAGGTGTGTCCAACAGGGATAATTAAGATAGAAATATTAACACAATCCTGAGACTGCTGTTTAAACCTGTTGCATGACTAGGGAGTAGACACAAAGTAGTAGTGACCCCTTAAGCAGTCATTCCCCATATGGATAGCAAACAATTCTTACATATTATGGTACTAGTACAGTAAACTTGTAATTAGAACTTATACAGCTCTTGGATAACAGCACTCGATACTTACTAAGCTCAGAAACATTCTGGTATAAAGCACTAGATAGAAGAATACCAAATGATGGCTCCACGACCACCTCATGGCTATATTGCCACTTCCCCAAAATATAATTTTAAATACACATTCCCCTTCATCGTGCAACCCAGAGCAATTAATAAGCTAATGGAAGGCTATGCAAACTGATCCCTCCCTAAATCCCAACACCAGAACATTATAAACATTGAAAGTCTAGAAGCAAATTAAACATTTAATTATTAGTGTCCTGATTCAGTTGAAAACTCACTGTTCATGTGCCCGTTTTGTTAAGCTGCAGCAACTTGAAGTGGGTCCACAGAGCAGCGGATTCACCATCTGGCTTTTGGCGCTTAGTAAAATGCAGAATGTAGAAAGAAATTGCACGATTCCGATCGGCGAGCTCAGGACTCCAAGCAGCATTAACCCCGCCGAGCTCCAAGTGACAAAACGCTCCATCAACCGCAACAGTCCCTTCGCAGGCCCCCAAATCCTCAGACTCTACCATCGCAGGGCTCAGCTGATGTGTGGTCGTGAGGTGAACTATCCGGTCCATTGCTGCAGTAAAGGCTGCTATGCATCTGCTTGGGGGACTGTATGCCTCTGTGGTAGTCGCCGCATGGCTCCGGTGATCCTCAATCCCAGGTATGGCATCAGATGGTAGGAAAGGCTCCACAAAGCAAGTCCCCAGAGCAAGCTCAATCCCCTTGGCCTCCAAGTATCCTCCCGGTGGGCTAGTTGATGCTTCCACGTAATCCACTTGGCACCCTAGTCTGTGCAGCATTGCCTGTAGCTAGGTCCATGGCCGCATGGACTCAAGAATAATCTGCCACGATGCCTCTGGCTGGGCCATTAGATGGTCGGTCCTGTTGGTACATGTGGGACCTGCATTACCACTGATGTGCACCATCAAATCTTTCTATGAGCTTTGCGGATCGTCTATATCTCAAACCTCAGCAAGTTTGGTATCATCGGGATCCAGAAAGATTGCTGCACCCAGGGCTGTCATTCCTTTTTGAATACAAGACCATTAAAGATAAATGTTTTTAGTGAAGTTGCCTCCTCCAATGGTGGAGACTACAGGAGTACATCCGACCTGGAAGATGGCTCTCTGGCGCCCGTGACACCCTTCTACTCCCATCCTATGAGTCATCCCTGATATCCAGTGGCACCCTGTGCTCACTCCATCCCCATGTCAGTCTTTCCTGGTGCCCAGTGACTCCCTATCCCCTTCCCCATGTCAGTCATCCTTGGTGTCCAGAAGCACCCATCCATCCCATTTGAATCGTTCTTGGTGTCCAGTGGCATCTCCTCCCTCTCCCTGTCCCATGTAAGTTGACTCTGGGTCCAGTGGCATCTCCTCCTCTCCCTGTCCCCATGTCGTTGACTCTGGGTCCAGTGGCATCTTCTCCTCTCCCTGTCCCCATGTACGTTGACTCTGGTGTCCAGTGGCATCTCCTCCCTCTCCCTGTCCCCATGTAAGTTGACTCTGGAGTCCAGTGGCATCTCCTCCCTCTCCCTGTCCCCATGTACGTTGACTCTGGAGTCCAGTGGCATCTCCTCCCTCTCCCTGTCCCCATGTACGTTGACTCTGGAGTCCAGTGGCATCTCCTCCTCTCCGTCCCCATGTACGTTGACTCTGGGTCCAGTGGCATCTCCTCCCTCTCCCTGTCCCCATGTCGTTGACTCTGGAGTCCAGTGGCATCTCCTCCCTCTCCCTGTCCCCATGTCGTTGACTCTGAGTCCAGTGGCATCTCCTCCTCTCCCTGTCCCCATGGCGTTGACTCTGGAGTCCAGTGGCATCTCCTCCCTCTCCCTGTCCCCATGTCGTTGACTCTGGTGTCCAGTGGCATCTCCTCCCTCTCCTGTCCCCATGTAAGTTGACTCTGGGTCAGTGGCACTCCTTACTCTCCCTGTCCCATGTACGTTGACTCTGGAGTCAGTGGCATCTCCTCCCTCTCCCTGTCCCCATGTAAGTTGACTCTGGGTCAGTGGCATCTCCTCCTCTCCCTGTCCCCATGTGCGTTGACTCTGGGTCCAGTGGCATCTCCTCCCTCTCCCTGTCCCCATGTACGTTGACTCTAGGTCAGTGGCATCTCCTCCCTCTCCCTGTCCCCATGTATGTTGACTCTGGAGTCCAGTGGCTCTCCTCTCTCCCTGTCCCCATGTACGTTGACTCTGGTGTCCAGTGGCATCTCGCCTCTCCCATCCCCATCCCCATGGCAGCATGTCTCAGTTGGGGGGAGAGGCATGCTCTGGAGCTAGAGCTGCTCTTGCTTGTGGGCCAGGGAGCTTTCTCTCTCAGCAGGATCACACTGAATGCAGCTGAGACATGACACCCCCACCTGTGGCTGGGGTGGAAAGAAACTACGGGAGAAAAATGCTGGCTGTGTAGGGTGACAGCCACTCCCTCGTAAGCCCTGCACCACCAACCAGACATCCTCCTCCACTGGATCTGGAACTCCAAAGGGTGAAGGCAATCCTGATGGCCCCATGTCGTGGGGGGTGGGGAGTAAGCCATGAGGGATGGAGGAAGGAGTAGAGTATCTGGGAAGATGGGCGAAGGGGCTTGGAAGGGAGACAAGGAGTCTTAACTAATGAGGAATGTGTGTGTGTGTGTACGCATACACACACATACATACACACACACACACACACACACGTGTATATATAGGTATTTAGATACATATGAATAAGTACAAAGTAAAACATGCTATATGCACAATGTAAATAAAATATACATTGAAATGTGTCTAGAAATGTTTTTTTTTTTTTGTCAAAGTTTCCACATGGAGATCGGAGACTCTTTTTACACACTTTTTAATATCAGGCCAGAGCAGTGACGATGCTTTCTGTGCATCTGAAGCCTTCTATATGCTGTACCAAAATAAGCTGCCACCAGAAACAACAACAGTCAGCCCCTTGTTGTGTGCTTCATGTTGCCTAGTGCAGCCAGCTGGAGGAAAGTGGGTCAGATGCAGACAGGACGGTTTATCACTTCTGGGTTATTAGGGTCCCCTGTCACCCAGCTGGAATCAGCTTGGTGCATCACAGGGGCACGTGGAACACAAACTCAAACCAATTTATGAATTTACTGCACATCCTTCATCTGTCCTAACCTCCCTCCCACACTCTAAACAAAGGAAAGATGAAGCAGTACAGCCTGAAAAACAAATGAAAGCATCTTGACAGAGGGCTTAACCTAAGAGAATTGTGATGGTGACGCCATAGGTTAAGAAATTCCTTCTCCTCTGCTGCAGTCACTTGGGATCCTCAGAGAGTTTATGCCATCACTGGGCACCATGAATCAAAAGAACAAACTCCAGAATGAGCTGACAAAACAATCTAAGCATCCATTTTTCTAGTCTCAATTTATAACCCCCCCAACCATCAGCATATGAAGATGCTTTTCCCATAGGCTCTCCCTCATGGAGCTCTCAATTAGTAAAAAATGTTATCTTTTACTTTATTCTGTTGAACCCAAGTTATCGCATTTTGTGTAAGAGTCATTGAGCTCTACAGCTCCAATCTCCAGACATGGGATACCTGAGGAAAATATCAGAAGATGGAGATGGCAAGAAAAGACAGCAGGCGGCTGGGATGAGTGGAGTGGGGAAGGCTGTGTGGAGGGTATGTGGGATAACAGATGGACCAGACACTGAACTTCAAGTTCAACACACAATCTCTGTGTAGCGTTTATTCAAAATACAAAGATAACCTTCAGCAATGGCATATTCCTTCTTCAATCGTCAGTTTGCAGCAACACACTATGTATGTCTTTCCTCTGCACTTATCAACACCTACTGACTCACTGATCTAACTTATCTGTTGAAATTAGCCTCCCCTATTCAGGCCTTGTTTGGTGGGGCTCAAATAAAATAAATAAATAAATAAATAAAGCTAAAGACAAAGAACCTCATTGCAGAAGAACTAAAGCAAGGGTTACCCCAAAAGGCATTGGCAATAAAGCCAAGTTTCAAAGATACTTATCACACATACTCACAAAATGCAAAGCATCATGGAATATATGCAAATCACCATGACATTTTAGACTGACTCAGTTTACAGCAATTTACATGCATTTTAAATAGCACAACTAACTTAATTTTTATAACACAGTCCCCATAGTAACTTTTTACCATTATCAAAAACACCTAGTGCCATGGTATTTTCAACATTTACAGGTTTCATACACATAAGGTACATACATTAAAGTATTTTACGACATAGTGCTATTGCATACTAAATCCAACAATGAGGAACACAGCCTGTTGTTTTACATCAGCTCAGAGGTCACAACAATAACCTCCCTGTACGAGGACCTGAGAGGGAAAAGGAAAATTAAAGAGAACACTATAGATTAGGCTAAGAAATAGAAGAACTGCTGCAACAGATTTAAGAAAGGTCGGTCCTCAAGAGTGGCAGGAGCTCCCTGTCACAGGCTGCAGCTGCTGGCAGCAGACAGGACAGCCCACCATTTCAGATGCCCTGTGGGCTACCTCCATGTTGGATTCCAGTAGCCTTAGACAAAATACAAAAATTTCATACCAAACTGATTGCCTGCAAATCCCAGTTGCAGTAAAGTCACAGTAGCATAGGACACAGCAAGTGCAGCATCATGAGCTGCTGTAACCTCAGTGGGGCTGGTTAAAGAAAACAAGATGCTGAGATTTATATGGGAAGCCCTGCAAAATCAAACATGATCCTCCAATCTCACAACCCTGAGTCTCCCTGAAGCAGTGGAAGGGGATGACCCGATCTGGTTCGCAAAACATTGGCTGCGGAAATGTTGCAGCTAAATCCTGTCCCAACTGTGCACCGTAGCTATCGAGGCACCCCAAGGAAACAGCGGGAAAGAGACATGGTACCTAGAACACTGTTTGACATCCTGGGAGGCCACCATGAAAGAGACAAGAGTTTTAAACACTGCCCAGAGGAGGGGTCCTAGACGGTGGACAATAAAAAAACTTGCCATATTCCTGGACTTAAGCTTCACGACAAGGGATCGCAGGAGGGGTTTTGATGCCTTGCGTATTTCCCCTGTGGTTCCTTAGGGTGACACAAGCTCTGCAATATCCTTCATGGTTCAAAATCGTCTACTTGGGCAAGCAACATTTATTTCAGGATCCCAGAGAGGTGGATACATTAGTGAATTGCATCAAGATGGACTCCAGGTCCCAAGACACTCAAATGGACTCAGATGCAGACATTTGAGACAAATCTGGCTGATTCTCCAGAACTGTGAAAAGGGGTATGGGGTGTGAAGGGAGTGGGACACGAGGTAGGTGGTGGCACCATGTGAAGAGGGCTACACATGCCTGCGAGGTAAATCCTCACAAATGCCCATTTTATATAGGTTTGCAGGTCCCTATGGTCAAGGCCCCTGGAATTCTGCGGTTCTGCAGTTGCGGAATTTGCAGCAGAATTTGCATCATGCTGCAGAATATATATAGTGCCGCAGAATTCATTGTTTTTGGTGAATTTTCATATAAATATACTGTTTTTCCATGGTGTCAGGCTTTCTTTCCCACCTCGTTTATCCTGAAGCCCCTCCTCTATGCTCAGCATATGATGTCATCGATGACATCACATCATATTTAGCCAATGACAAGACTGCATTCTGCTAGAGAAATGAATAAATCATGCCGCAGAAATCAGAAATTGCTGCCGCAGAAGTCAAGGAGCCCTGCCGCAGAAATCAGAAAATTCTGCCGCAGAACACCAGGAACCCTGCCTATAGTTCATGTTGGTGAATTTGAGTGGATGTCAAGGGGTCATTCTATCCACCCAACATGGCGCTAGCTGCATGGCCGTACTGCCAACAGTTTTCTGTTTTTCATCCCTCCCCACTCCTGGTACCTAGCCGATGGTTAACATTTGCCAACCAATCTCTGCTTGTGTGGTCTTCTCCTACACTGACCTGATGCCTTTTTGGCTATCTGAACAATCATCACAATTTAGCTAGACATTTAACTGCTAAAGTATAGCCTAGAGGTTAGTAACGAGCTGTGAACGAGCTTGGTACATCCAGAAGATCAGACCTGGGTTTGATTCTCCCAACCTCCACTTGCATACTGTGTGACTCTGAGCAAGTCACTTAACTGCTCAGTGCTCCCAGGTCGCCCCTGAAAACAGGCATTTGTACCTAGTGGGCCTTACCCAGTTACCAAAGACTTAAAAAAAAAAGGGGGGGGCCAGTCTGGTGGCGCAGAGGGCTGAGGCGCTGGACGTCTTACCTCGTGGCACGCCAGCGACCGAGGTTTGGGAACGAGCCCGGGTCGTCGGAGGTCGGCAGTGGGGGTGGGGGGGGCGGAGCTGGACTGAGCTGCCGACAGGCAGGCTGTCCTCTCCAGGGAGGTGATGCGGCATCCCTCGGCCAATGGTGACCCCTAGTGGAGGCTAGGAGCTACACGGGCTCAGAGGGGGCCGGGTGTTAGGCCATGGGGTGGGGGATAGGGGTCATAACCCGGGGCTATAGACGCATGCGCACCTCCACGTGCATGCGGTCCTACTCCTGGGGCTCCTGGGCGAAAAACTGGAGGCAGAAAAAAAGCCGTCAGTAAGCAGGATGATGACTGACTCCATGCAGGCTACGCTCACGGGCCGGGCACAAGGTAAGCACCGGCGATTCCGGGGGACAGCGCTGGGGGAGTCGGTCGGATGGGGGCGGCCATCCGGAGCAGCATAAACAGGAATTGAAAAAAAAAAAAAAAAGTTTCCGAAAGTCATACACAGTTGTTGGACACTCAGTTCTGCATTATCCTATTCTGCTCCCTCCTGGTCTTTTTCAGGGGGAACATGCTTACAAATTTACAGTATATCAATCTTCTGTTGAGCAGCTGTTGTGAGGTTTGGCATAAGAGAGTTTATATATGGTTATAATGCAAAAGGTTGACAAATTCTGATTTCCATATCTTTTAGCCTGGAAAGCTTGTTTGGGGTGGGGCGTGGGAGTTAAGCCTACCTCTATGGGTACAGCTGTAAATTATGTTTGGGATCAACTGACTGCAACAGACAGTCCAAGAAACTAAATATGATAAGTCTTGGAAAGACAGATCCTCTCTTTGCGGACATTAGTGTGGCTCCTATAAGTATAATGTATTGCCTTTGTAATGCTATCCTATTCTCCCTGAATGATGGTATAGCCTGGGCAATTTCTGTAAAGTATCCTATTGTAAGGTATGTTGCTGCCTGATATGTACATGAATTGCTGCAAATGTATGTTTTTCAGCTGGTCTTTAAAACTTATAAAAAAAAAAAATGTACTACCCCCCCGGTGACTGCCTCTCACTTGTCTCTTGTTTCTTCTGTAGTCAGTCTCCTGGTGTCTTCTGTCGGACGTAAGCCCTTTGTGCTAAAGGCTCTGGTCTTGACAGCTAACACCACCCTGCCATGCAGCATATAGTGAACACCCCTTCCACACATTAAAGGATTACCTGCTCACGCTGGGCACAGCCTAGTGATGTAAGCACCCTAAGCTGAGCTATTATCCAGGGTGTCGGACTCTTGCCTCACAGAAGTGCCCCCACCTCGAAACCACCTACACTGACTCTGGCCTGCTGGGGTGGGTGGTGGGGGATGACTCCATGTGGTCACCCATGACGTCAGAGCAGTGCTACACACTCATGAACCTTTCATAGGAGGTGCTTAAGCAGCAGTTCACATCCATAATTCCTCCCAGCTCGTTTGTGTCGCAGATTCAGAGAGTGGCAAAGGCATGCACTTATTTTCCCCATTCTAATTTTTTTTTAACATCAGTTTTTGTTACCTTTTGCTGCTCTCTGTGATCAGTATGCCCTGTCTCCAACAGATTTATACTGTTACTTTCAAGCATGGGCTTATCTTGCTAGTTTTACAGTCCCCTATCATGGCTCTTAAGCCACCCCACCCCCAATACTGCAGCCTAACCGATCACAGGATGGCTCCATCTGTTTCTGGTACAAAACTCTCTGAAAAACTGGTACCAAGGAACAGATATTTGCACAGACTGAATGGGAGGAAGAACCTTTAATCCAGATTACTTAAGCAGTAAGCCCAAGAGATTTGGGTTATCGGGATTTACCACGGCTGACGGGTTTGCACACCGAGGCGAGCTTAGTGGGTAACCCCGCCAGCCGGGTAACTTCCGATAATCCACATCCCTGAGTGGCTTATTGCGATTATACTATGGGAGGGAAGTAAAATATTAAAAATTATATTAAAAAGTAAAATAAAATGTTTTTTATTGATTTTAATGTGAGGTATTCTTACTCTATAGTAAATAGTGCCCTGTTGCTAGGCAGAAAATGTGCTCTGGAGCTTGAAATACATCTTCACTGTCACCGTCCCCCGCCCCTTTCAGGCACTGCACAGTTTCTAATACAGGCTCTACCTCCCGTGTACAAAACTACGTAGTATGCCGTTATGTGCTGTTTGGATTTTTTCTTATAGTCTGTGTTGGAGACAGAGCGATATTAGGTAGGAGCAGGCAGTTTGTGTGGTGCACGTGGGAGCGCTAACGCTAAGAGCTGCCATGTTTGAACTGCTGCCTCGGGGTACAAGCTTCTGGCAAGAAAAAAAAACATTGTGAGACATGGAATTTATTTTTTCTTATGTGGTAATATGGAGTTGTGTCACTAACACTGTGAAGGTGGTCTGGTCGTGGCACTGCAACAGGTAGGAGGTATGAGCAAGGAGCTTGGAGACCGGAAGCATTCTTGTGGTGCAGCGAGGCGATGGAATTCGGAGGGAGTGAGCATTACAGGGACATATTTGAGAAGGTTTGCGCATGTTTTAAAGCTGCAGTTACTTTTTGGGAAATGCAGAGTGGAATTTGAGTTTATGCCGGAATTTTTTAATGTTTAAGTGAGCTGTGGGTGAAGCCTGGGGGTGGGGGGTGGGGGGGTGCCGTGCTGATTTGCGTTTGTGCGGGAAGGAAGATGGTGGCTACAGTTACGTGATTTGAGGTCGGATTTTTTTAATATCGACTGGCTGGCACCTTTTGCGGTGATTATCTGAGAGGATTTACAACGGAGGTAAGGTGCTAGCCTGCCGCTCCAATTGGTCGCCAAGGACCATGGTATAATACAGTTTAGTAGTGACAATACTGTTTCCGCATATAAAGTTACTTCTCCCGATTGGGGAGGATGTGCCAAGAAGCATTTAATCTTATTTTTGATTTCTACTATAATGCAAGTTTGCAGAGGAATGGCACTCTCCACTGCCTGCTGGTGGGGCTGTGGGGAACAAAAAGGTTCACAACGTCATGTTTTTTGGGACTGTGCAGTGTTGCAACCCTTTTTACGAGACCCGGATGCTGAAATCTCCACACTTTTTCACATCAGGTTGCCTTAACGGTCTTTTATATTTCTGACTTCTCCAGCCTTAAAAAGACATACTATAAGGCCACTCCTCAGTTAACAGGGATTTTACTGACGGCCACCAGGAAGTGTGTCAGCCACTAATGGCTTACTCCAAATATTCCCAGTTTGACTGAGTGGCGTCAGCAAGTTCGTACTTTCCTCTTCCTTGCAAAATAGAACAGAAGTCGGTCGAGACCGTTGGTCATGATGGCTCGCATTTTGTTTAGAGCATGATTTCACATTAATGCCCTGACCCTATACATACTTATTATAATACTGTAATTATAGCTTGGTAGATTTTTCCCAGACTTGGAGAACTGTAGAGGTAGGCTCATTGAAACTGGAGTTACTATCCCTTTCCTTTTTGCCCTTTTTATTTCTTTGTTTTCCTTAAACGGCAAAGTGGGACAAATTAGGTAGCCAGGTGGCCTAAGGCCACAAAAAAAATTGGCCTGGATACCAGATTTTGAAAGTTAGTAGCCAACTAGCTACCTGCCCACAAAGTGATTTTTCAGCACTTAAAAATAACGGCCACTAAATATATTGATTTGGCTAACAGATTTTGAAAGCTAGTGGCTAAACTGACCACCAGCTCATAAATGGATTTATCCCACTCTGCTAACCAGGGGTGCCAGGTAGGATGTTTAGTGTATTTATGCTTATAGAAGCTCCCATGGAAACACACTGTTTGATACATGAGAAGTTTGCCAGACTAGCAATACCGTTTCAGGTTCTTTTACTAATGACAGTGAAGAGCTCAACAAGAAGGGCAGAAAATATACTCTCACACCAACAGGCTGTTTATTGCAAGATGTTTTATTTTTCCTGATGTATGTCTTACAGGACTGCAATTCCATCCTCAATGGATCCAATGGCTTCCCCGTAACTTAAAGAGGATATCTGCCTTAGTTTCTTAGCAATTTTATTTTATGTACTGGTTTGGAAACCTCTGCATCTCTGATGACTTGGTGATACTGTATCGCTGACATTTTTTGATATACCTCCTATATGCTCATAAAAACCACAAATATAACCAAAAAAGCAGCAGTGCAAGGGCTGTCCCCTCCCTCACAGTCTCAGTTAACCCCTCCAGCTCCGAGCATGGCAATCACGTTTGCAATGCAAAGCCCTGTCTCCCAGATGGTCATGTTAACCATATTTTTATTTTTATTTTCAGATAGCTAATTTTTCTTTCATTTGCTATAGAGTTTCTGGCTCCCATAGTTCTGCCTCCGTCTTACTTCAGACTGTTATGAAGGTGTCCTCCCTGGCCCTTCTGCCTCTCCCCCCACTGTCAGAGCCTGTGGCGGCCCACACAGTGTGGGACCAGGGAATACCAGCAGCCATCATACAGGCGACCTGGGAGACATGAGGAGGTTCCTGGGTTTTCTCCTGTTCCCTAGACCCTCCCCCCTCCTCTGACACTTGACAGTTCCCCATCAGGCCACACATGCACACATCTCACTTGCAGAGAGGGCAGGGTCTCCAGCTCACCATAGATGTCACTGTGGGGGCCGTGCCACAGCTGACTCTTTCTTAGCCCCCTCAGCCACCCAACCCAGCTCCAGAGTCCACTTCTGAACCCAGGTCACCAGTGTGGGAGCTCAAAATACTACCTACTGGCTGATTGGGTGACTCTTCACATAGCTTTTTATCCTATGTTTGTCATTTGCTGAGTCCTCGGGCCTCAGTGGTGTCATTCCCAAGCCCATCCTCTTTAATCCCCACCACCGTAGCCGTACCCTATTGAAGATCCATGCCACAGGGCCCAAGATTGTCGAAGACCACCATTCTGGAGGCAACATTTTTGGTTGTTGTTGTTTTTTATATACATAGCTGTTTGTTTGGCCTCTGGCTGCCACCTCCACCTGCTTTAGGCAAATGCTCTGTGCCCCAGTCCCACCCACCATTCCCCCCGCTGTCGTACTGGTGGGGATCTACATGGGGTAGAACCCAAGGGAACTGGTGCTGTCATCCTTGGTGCAGGAGTTCATATGATTTTTTTGCTTTCTCATCCTCGTTTCCCCCACTGCCAAGTCACGTGCAGTGATGCGCATGTTACAGGCATCTGCATCAGGTCTCCTTCCCACGGTGCTTGCCTGCTGCATCACTGAGCCTCCGTTTGGTGGTAGCAGTGCAGCAAAGCACCCTATCCCCCGAAGGAAAAGAACAATCCATGTGATGCTCAATCCTCATCCTCTGGCCGGCCCCTAAGTGACCCCGGTCCATTCCCGAACCCAGGTGACCAACGTGGTGACAGGTAAGACATCAGCACCTCAGCCCTCTGCACCATTGGGCGGGCTCAGCGGCATGGCTTTTCTCCCCCATTTTTTCCTCCCTCCTTCTGCCTGCCATCCACTAGATGGAGCTGCCAGCACCACTGCTAGCCTCGGATGCCACAGCAGAGCCCGGGGGGGTATAAGCTCCCTAGCCCTCCAGAGGGGTCACCAGTGCCAGAAGTGGCTTATTCCTTCCCCGGTTTTAGGAAATGCTGTCACTTGATAGCACCATTTCCCAGCTGCAGCAGCCTGCCAGAATGTCCCATGTCTACTCTGAACCTGGGTCACCAGCATGGCTGTGAGGCACTGACCAACGGGCTGCTTATATTTTTTTTGTATTATAACTACATACTGGTATTTTTCTGTGCCCTCCTTGTAAGGCCTTGGCTGATTGCCGCAAGCTTCTACTTTTTAATGAAAAACTATGCTAAACTGAAACCAACCTCCCCAAAGGCTAAGCCCATCAGTTAACTGTTTTGCGCCTTAAAAATGTTCATTCATCACTTTAGTCCCCTGTAGTTTTGCTTTTTATTCATGCTTTTCTCCATAATTGTTGTCACTCAATCCTCCAGGCCTTGGAATGTATGCTTGTGATAGCATCCACGGCCCCATCCTCCATTAGTCCCACCACTCATACTAGTGGCGATACGCAATGCAGGGCCTGAGAGAATGGCCAGCTGTTATCATGGCAGCAACAGGGTTTTAACTCTGTTTTCTCCCGCAGTTCCACCCTCCACCCACTAGAGGAGGCCATCCCTCTAATGGATGTAGGTGATGGTCAAAAACACCACAGCATACCCCTGAAACACAGAAACATAGACACTGCCAGCAGAAAAGGAACCCTTGGCCCACCCAGTCTGCCCAGATGTTCCCTGTCTATTCTGTCTCCGCAGACCCTAACTGGACCCCAGCAACCTTCCCCCCTGCCTGCCTATTTAGCAGCATTCCTCTATGCCTATCCCATACTCGCCTGAAGCCTCACACTATTTTTATCCCCACTGCTGGCAGACTGCTCCAGGCATCCACCACTCTTTCAGTGTAGTAGTACTTTCTCACGTCCTTCCTAAACTTCCTCCTTCCAGCTTCACCCCATCCCTGCTTGTCCTGGTGCACACCCTCATTTGAAATTATAGACCCGACCACCCCCCCAATACCCTGTTTACTCCTGTGATGTACTGACTTCTGAGAGGACCAAGCTCCCTGGCCCACCGCAAGACTGGCTGCAGCACCAAGACGACACCCTGCCGCTCCCCATGCTGGAGAATGCTGCAGTTAGTAGCACCAGCCCAACCCTGGCTACCTGCCTGAATGTCCGGAGTTCGCTCCAGAACTCATGTCACCAGCACTGCAGCAGCTGGGCCACCAGGCAGACCTGTCTCTGTAGATTACTTAATTCAAAGACTTGGGTAACCATGCACAGCGCACATTCTCTGCTGCTATCTCACTGTTGTAAAGCCCAGTTTAGCTGCTCACTGCATGCAAACATCGGCTGCCAGGGCTATGGTTGGTCAGCAATATTCTGGACGGGGGAATAATGCCAATTCGCTAACTGCAAAAGGAGCTTCTGTTGAATTTTCCCTTTAGACTGGCTCAGGTGTCCATGAGATTTTAGAATGCCAGGGAGGCAACATAATCATCCCTGTCAAAGATCTAGATGTGAGCTGCCGTGCAAATGCAAACTCACGCCCATCACGGAGCACTTTGCAGGTCAAACATTTCTGAGCCAGTACGATTCCCCCTGAGTACAATTAGGAACGGAGAATTTATGTAAATGAAGTGATGAGCAAAGAAATTCTGTCAACTAGGAAGGAAAAATAAAAGACAACGTAAGGAGTGTTTAAAAATGTTAAGTGAGAGAATTTCAAACTGCGAGGGTTTAAGTCAAGTCAGAGCCCACCCCCCACCCTATCTGATATCAATTTATAGTAAACAGTCAAATTATTATAATTACTCACAAATACTGCATATTCAGTTCAGTCCAAAAACACATTTATTGCTGAACACATACAGTTCATTCAGCACCCACTCCCATAAATACTTAACGAGCTCTTTATCTTGTATAAATAGCTCCAGTTACTAATTACTTAATTTGAATAAAATTTGCAACTTCCTAGACCTTTCTGGATTTTACTTTTCCTTTCATGTATCACAGCTTGTGCTAGAAATATTCCATATCTAAACGGCAGCCATTCAGTATCTGTCTAAGTGACTCGTACAGTTCATTTAATTAGTATTCCATCAGCTCCAAATAAGCATATTTAGGCAAAATACATAAAAATAAAAGGCTGTCTTCAAAAAAATGCTACATGAAAAATACTCAGCTGCATAAAGCTTATTTAAGCATTAAAGGGGAACAATATCGAACCCGTTAGTCATATTGACCCAGACATTCAAAGGGTTAGCACCGTGCGAACGGCATTAGTGACGTGCAAACCAAATGGCGCAGCCAATGCTATATTCAAAGACACAGTGCGTCACTAAAGTGTTAGTGCGTAAGCCGTCTGCCCTGCAACTGCAGCCTATTGATGCAGACTTTTGTTGATGCACTATATACGTGTTAGCGCATATCAAAATACTGGCCTTGCAGGGAGACAGTGGCACAATGCATTTCTGTTCTACTACAGAGTTCTGCAGCAAAAGGAACTTATACTGCAGTTCACACAATGGTCAAATACATTCAGATAACCAAATGTTTACCCCACAGGAGTGCTCAGTGGGAACAAGTTCAGGCAGTGGGATCTGGAACCTGGCCAAATCACATACAGAATTCATGACCCACTTCGCTCATCCCTGATTGCCATAACAAACATGGCTGCCACCTTTACTAATAGAAAGTCTTCAACAAGGCCCCAAAAAGTAAACCCCCCCTTAAAAAAAAATAATATATATACAAATTCTGGTCTCGATATATATATAAAATTAAAAATCATTGTCTCTCATGATTCCCTCCTTATACACATAAAGAAATAAAAAAAAATGAAGTACAATTTACAGTTTACATTCCCGGTGGTTCTTTGGTTAGCATGAGAAATCCCTGTACTAACCTTACTACCTTGCCAGAGCAATCTCTGCTACTCACTCTGCCACAGTTCACATTAAGACCTTGACTCCATGTAATGCCTTCTGTTATGTGTGAAGAGGGTGAACATTCTGCTAGAGAAATTCTGCAGAAGTTTAAAGAGCTAGTGGAGTTAAGACAGGCAGACAGGAAAATAATGCAGATTTTAAGTAGTAGTAAGTTGTAACTTTTTTATTTCCAAAGTATTTTCTTTTCCTTTGTCTCATTAAGAAGTCTTTTATGGGATAATATTGTACTGGATGTGTGAACAGCTCTCAGACTGGCAGCTGACATATCTATATCTATCCCCCCACTACATCATCAGCATTGTGACCTCACTGACAGTGACATCACAGGTGAATTACCTGGCAGCTAGTGAATGGCTGTTCCTAAGCAGCAGTGATGTCACAGTCAGAGGGGTCACAATGCTGATGAAGCAGTGGGGGGACTACAGTTAGACATGTCAGCTGACAGGCAGAGTGCCGTCCCACACATCACACCTACTAACATCAGGTAAACTATCTTTTAATTAACCAAAAAGAAAAGAAAAAGTGCCTCAGATATAAAAGGTAATGGTTGACTGCTTTTAAAAACTAATATCAGTTTTAGGCGTACACTAGCTCGTTAAATTCCTGTATTCCATGATAAACAAACATTCCATCTATTAAATGTGTGGAAAAACAGATGACTGACATATGTGGTTTTGACTACTTTTTACTAGTTACTTTTAACAAAACAAAAAAAAAATGCTTTTAATTTAAAAAGTTGGCATCTTCTCATTTTTTAAATTGTTTCACAGTTTACACATTTTATACATGCAATAAGATACTCCAGGTCATTGGTTGTTTGGGGTTAATGCACTTCCAAGTGTTGAAGACAATCGACGCGAGCACCCCGTACAGTACTATGCACCAGGACTCCAAATAAGCCGCACTCCTGACAAAGCATTTCCAGGTGAAGTGTCAGGGCAATCAACGGTGGATACAAGAGTGTTAGTCTATTGGTATGTGTTGTAATCTCAGATAGAATATGGAGTTTAAGTATTTGGTTATAATATGAGTCGTATTATTAATTGGGGGGTTGTGTGTTTGTGATGAGGTAAAGCTATTAACTGGTAAACAAGAGGAGGCCTACAGTTATGGCCCTAATCATTTTACAATGTCTTGTTGGTTAGTGCAAGACCGGGAAGTTATGGAATTTGGGCTGATGTTGCATAATCAAATGCAGACCATACGTGCCTGTGGGCGTGTTGTGGTTCGTGGCACATATGGTTATAGTTATATTTTAGTTAAGAAATGCTTACAGCGAATACAGCTAGCTTTGTTGTTGTTGCAAGCTAGGGATGTGGAGAGAAATCCAGGACCGGAAAACTGTAGCATCCCCGGGGATGTTTCTGGTCATGGTTCAGCTTATGTTTGTGTACATTCCCATGGGTCTAGAATTTTGCATATAAACACCAGGAGTCTTCTTCCTAAGTTACCTGAATTGGAATATATTGCATCCATCTATCAGCCGCATTTGTTAGCCGTGACAGAAACATGGCTTAAGCCTGCAATACCTGATAACTTTTGTGCTATCACTGAGTTATCATATTTTGAAAGCAGACAGGAAAGGAAAGAAGACGGTAGGTGGGGTAGCCATTTATTATAGGGATACTATGCATACAGTTGTTGTTAATTCAAGTTCTGAAGGTTCCTTTGAAACTGAATGGCTATTACTTCGAATTTTGTTGGGTGGTGTTAAACACCTTAATGTTGAATGTTTATACAATCCACCAAGCTGTGGCCAGTCTGGGCTGAAGGGCGTTTTAGATTTAACTGTCTCTCATTTTCAGCAACATGATTTTATTTTAGTAGGGGACATGAATCTGAATTGGAATTTAAAATTTGAAATGGGGTTTGAATCTATGTTGGCCAGTTATGGTTTATATCAGCATATTATAGACCCAACACGACTAAATTCTCATACATTAAATCGTTCAGTTTTGGATGGGATAGTAACAAATGGTAGGGATCACTTATCTGCAGCTGGTGTGTTACCCGATGCGGTTAGTGATCACATGGCCACCTTTGCAGTATTAAATTCTTGTCATAAAAAGGTCCCTCCATGTTTAGTACAGGTTTGTTCTTTTAAAAATGTTAATTTTGACAACTTGTACTATCTTCTGTCCCAGACTGACTGGACTTATTTAGATTGCGTTCTGGATATTGATCTTGCATTGGATTATTTTTATAATCGACTTCTCCCAATTCAAGAACGGTTGTTTCCAGAAAGGAAATTGAGATTCAGAGGTGCTTCAAATCAGTGGTTTACCCCCACTATTAAGGCCTTGATTAAAAAACGTCATGTTTTGTGGAAAGTATATAAGAGGAACTCTTCCTTACATTTGTTAAATCAGTGCCACTGTATTAGAAATAAAGTTTCAGAACTTGTCCGTAAAACTAAAAGGATTTTTTTTTCAAATAAAATTCAGAGTAATTGAGTAAATCCTAAAAAAACTGGCAGAATGTAAATGTTTTGCTTTCTCCAAAGTCTGAATCAAATATTGGTAGTTTATTAGTAGATAATGTTAATGTTACTAATCCTGTAGATATAGCTAATCAGAAATTTTCAGATTTATCTAAATTCAGAGGGGCTGGAAATCAGATGGGTAGTGCGGAAGTTCAGAGGGACCCTAAATTGATTGGTAGGCCTTTTTTTAATTTTAGGAAGATAACTGAGGAAGACATGTTGCAGTTGTGGAGTTTCCCAAATAAATACAGTAATTGTGGGAGAGGGTTGGACGGTAGATTTTTGCGGTTAGCAGTTCCATTTATAGTTAAACCACTTTGTTTTCTATTTAATTTTTCTTTACCGTACTGTCAATTTCCATCAGACTGGAAACTGGCGAGAGTGGTGCCTATTCCCAAAAAAGCACAAGCAGCCTCACTCGATGATGTCAGACCAATTTCAATTTTAAGTACCATGAGTAAGATGTTGGAGAAAATGGTGGTTAGTCAGATAAATGACTACGTCGCTTCAAATGGGTTGCTTTCACCACATCAGCATGGCTTCCAAAAAAATTATGGTACTGCCTTGGTCGGGTTCACAAACACTGCCCTAAGGGGCTTTGACAAAGGCCATATGACTGGGCGGTATTTGTGAACCTGACCAAGGCCTTTGATTTGTTAGAACATGATTTGTCAGAAATTGGGGATTTGGGTTTTTTCTGGACCTGCAGTGGCTTGGTTAAGCGATTATTTGACAAACCGCCTACAATTTGTTAATGTTGGTTCTCATTCTTCAAAGGTATCCTTGACTGACTGTGGTGTCCCCCAGGGGTCCATATTGGGCCCCTTGTTGTTTTCTATTTTTGTAAATGAACTTCCCACCGTTAGTTTAAAATGTAAAACAATTCTGTTTGCAGATGATCTGATAATTTACTGTCAGGGGAAATCTACTGAGGAAATATCCACTGTATTAAGTTATGATTTTGGCAGGGTTTGTACATGGTTTTTGAGTAATTCATTAGTTTTGAATTCAGTTAAGACGAAATCTATGGTTTTCGGGACCAAAGGAATGCTACGTACAAATCGAACATTAAGTTTGTTTGATCAAAATGGACAGGTTATCGAACAGGTTTTCCGTTTTAAATATCTTGGTGTTTTGTTGGATCCTAGTTTGACCTTTTCCCCTCAAGTTTGTTCAGTTACCCGTAAAATAAATCAAAGGTTAGGTCTGTTATATAAATATAAGGATTATTTTTCTTTTGAGGTTAGAAAAGCCATAGCTGTAGGTTCGTTATTACCACTTTATGATTATGTTTCTCATATTTATTTGGGGTTGGGTAGTAGGGAATCGCAACTGTTGAAGGTGGCTTATAATAATATTTGTCAATTTGTTTTATTAGAATCTCCTCGATTACATCACTGCTTATTGTAATCTAGGAGAGGCTGGTTGTCTTCCCTTGCACGAACAGAATATTTTTTTTTGTTGTATGATTTTCAAAAGTGTGTGTAACCCCCTTGCAAATGGGGGTTCCTAAAACTTCCCAGACTTGGGTAAATGCTCCGTGCCTGGTTGGAGTTCGGCGTTAAAGCTGTTTAAATGGGAAGCCAGTGAGCGCTTTAAAAGGCCTCCGTATACTGTCTCTTTAAGGGCTGCTTTGGGTTGCAGTCATGATTGATCAGGGAGGGGGTTTGAGTGTTGCTATGCTCGAATCCCGCCCGGGCTGCAAAGTAAACGCTCCCTTTCTGCCATCACTAGTGGTGCTGAGGGAGCTCTGAAGGGGGATGTGAATGTTTACTTAAAATACTGTAATATAATAATGATAATGTAGTTGTTCTAACCTGCCTTGCTTTGCAGCACAGATGGTTTCGATTGCCTCCTCCATTTTGGTCCAGAACTATTGAATTGGACCAATCAGTACCTTGGGACCCCACAGAGTTGGCTGACCAATAGAGGAACTGTTTGTAATTGGGAAAGGCATTATGGGCTATGGCGCTTTTTCCCACCACTGAGAGCCGGAGGAAGTGACTGGCATGTGCAGCCAGCCAATGAAAATGGGTAGCGCCCGATCTGGAAGGAGTGCTCAGTGCTGCCAAGGGCAGATGTGTTGTGGCTGGTGAGGAGTGAGGAGCTTCTGTGCTGGGAAGTGTTCACGCGGGAAGCGCGTGAAGGCCTAAGACGGCCGTTTTCTCTGCGAGCAAGTTCACTCTAAAATCCGCCGGCGGGCGGTCAGAGGAGGCTGTGCCCTGTACAGCTACCCACCAGGCTCGACCTGTAGGAGGACTGGAGAGAATTGCTGAATCGCGCTCGGTCCAAAGGAAAAGTGGAAGCTGCCGTTGCAGTATCTCAGTGGCTGTGAGTTTGTGAGAGCCTTGGAAGCAGCTGCCTGGTGTGGTACCTCTCTGTTGCTGTTTGCCATATAAATGTGTGAGAAGGCTGGTGAAGTCAGGCTCCATCCTGGTAGCGTTGAAGGAATCGTTATTTGCTGGGGTTGTGAGTACTGATTCAGGGTAGCTCCCTGCAGAGTGTTTACACAGTGGTTTCAGTGCAATATTATATTGCTGACTGCCTAATTAAACTTTCCTCCTATTCTGACCAGTTCAAGACTGTAATGTTTATCTGTGTTAAGGGCCCCAACCAGCTGCCACGTTTGGACTACCCGTTAGGGCTTGGGTACCCAGGGACAGTAAAATTGTAGGGTGAGCCTGTGCACAGAGCCCTAGGTATGTAGGAATAGTGTAAGCCAATCAACCTGATTTTCCCCTTTCCCTTGTTATCTGCCCTTCTAATAAATCAGATTGCTGTGTTACAACTACACCCTGGCTGGTTTGTACTCTTCAGATGAGCTGCTACATGGTGACTGTGATATAACTTCACCTTACTTTACAGGGGGTCCCGGAGTGAGCTGGAATATATTATCCGAGGGTAAGTGTACTGGTGAACAGAATTGTTGGCACCCAGTGTGAGTCACTAGTGAGGCGAAAGGGGTTGCAGTAATCCCAGAGAGCTGTAACCGAGGTAGTCTTAATTGTACTAACCCCGACCTCTGGGTGGAGGCACCCGTCCATGGATCTGGGCCCCTCACTCTGCCTCCGTGGGGGCAGACAGGGGTAGTAGCCCTAAGGGTAGCGCCTCCTGGGGGTTACATGTGTTTTTAAGGTCCCAATTTTCACTTAATAGTTTTATTAATTTGAGAAGTGTCCCCCCTAGTCTGCATTCATCCGATGGTATCACATTAGTTATTGAATTGTCTAAATTGAAAATTGCTTCCTGTGCCTTCTCTACTGCTGCCCTTCTTCATTAGAATGTACTCCCTTTGATTATTCGACAGGCAACACCAATTGGTGGTTTTAAGAAAAAATTGATAGAATTCCTTTTGTTGAAGTACCAATGTGTTTGTAATATCTAATATTTGTTAAAATATTGTGTATTGTCTATTTTGTTACAGTTTTTGTATTGATGTTCCGGGTCGGACCTGAAAAAGGGCCTTTGGGCCAGTGTCATTTACCCGGTTAACAAATGAATAAATCAAAAAAATAAAAAAAAACTTCCCAGGGTGACTGGCAGTGAGCTCTGTACCTGTCATTATAAAGTCAGCCTTTCTGATAAATAAAAGTTTGAAGCAGTACTGAGGTGTAAGGACTTTGCTTGTTTTGTTCGGAGTCCTGGTGTTGAGTCTGAGGGGTAGTAGATCAATGAAACAGTGCGTACAGCCTCCAGGAATGCTGTGCCGGTGCCGACCCCTAACTGCCAAATCTAAACTCGAGTCCAGAAACTCCCAAGTGGGTGGCACTCCAGCTGAAAAAATGAACGCTCACTTCAGGAATTACAAAGGTGAGTTTTTATTCCACAAACCCAACATCAAGACGTTGAAGACACTTCCTGAGGACATTTGTCTTCAGTGTCTTGATGTTAGGCTTGTGGAATAAAAACTCACTGCTAATTACTGAAGTGAACGCTCATTTTTTCAACTGAAGTGCCACCCACTTGGGAGTTTCTCAACTCGGGTTCAGTTACGAGGGGTAGCTAGCCCCTAAGCAGCACCCCTCCTCCCCCTCAAGAAATACTGGAGTGCGAATGTGTACCTGTAAACCTGTCCTACTATGCAGCTGGTGTATTAACCCAAGACAACCAACGCCTGTCTTGTCTTACTGCATAAATGCACTACATCACACTCAGACACTCAAAGCACCGACTGAGTGGCGCCACAGACCGTCCCCAAAACCGAAGCTATGCACCCGGCTGAAGGCCGAGACCCACTCCGCTCCCTCTGGCACTACAGTGCAGCTCACTGTCTACATCTCACGGCTTTTGCACTCATTGGCTGCGGCCCCTCGCTACCCTACCGAGATTGGCCAGAAGCGCTGCTGTCTCTTTCTCTACTAACAACCAGAGGCTTCAGTGAATTAATGCGGCTGCGGCTGGGCACAGCTGTGTGGATCTCCCTACCGGGTAAAAGCAGCCCTGGTTCCCGGTGGGCAGCGCCCAGTCCTTGCAACACCACCCACTCGATTTTTCGGCCTGCCCCCCATCCCCGTCCCAGGCACCCATTAAATACTCCTAAGCCCCTCCCAACTACATTGCAATTGGCTGGACAATTCAAACTAATCCTTAGCTCTACCATCTCTGGACCCTCTCTATTAGACAACCAGCTCTCAGGAAGTCCACCACACACCACAACCATGCTAAAAAAGGTACAGGAGTGGTACTAGTCTGTCTAGCACTTTTGTTGCATTATGGGACATCACCAGCCTTTACTACTTCAAGGTCCCTAATGACCTCCAAACAATGCCCTGTCCCCAACCAACATCATACTCCTCCTGTCTAGAGGTCTCACAGCGTCAAGTCTCCAATTACTAGCCCTACGATGCAAAACAGCCCTGACTCCACCTTGAATCAGATGGTGGTGAAAATTACCTTTCTTGTGAACCCCCCTGATGCAGTGCCACCTCTGTACTGTGATGCTACCTGGGGACATTGAACTAAACCCTGGGCCGGATTTGGGGCGCACCACTAACACCCTATGTGGAAGTGCACCAAACACCCAGAGACAGCTGCCAACGTGGACCAACACCCCAGGCCTCAAAATAGCTCACATGAATATCCAAAGCATCAGAGATAAGATGCCTGAGCTTGAAGCATGGACTCAGCTTCATAAACCCGATATCCTATGCATATCTGAAACCTGGCTAAAACCTGACGTTAAATCTCATGAGATCATCCTCCCTGGATTCTCCATGTTTAGGAAGTACCGGGTTCGTAGAAAATATGGGGGTATCGTGATCTATGCCGGGACTGAACTGACTGCTGACGAATTGGAGGACCTGGATATCCATCCTCTGGCTGAGCATATCTTCATCACCATCACTCTTGGTCTAAGAAAATGGTGTAAGGCTGCATCTATCTGCCTCACAGACACTTGTCCTCTTCGAGGAGGTTATCACCAGCCTGGACAACATCCCAGATATGACACAGTGGTATGTGGTGACTTTAACCTTAACTGGCTTGGCCCAAAAAACGTACAGTACCACTCTGCTCTGGCAGACATTAATTTCGGGCAGGTCATAAAACAACCTACTAGACTGAATATGAAGCCTGGGAGACACACGCTCCTCAACTGGATCATAACCAACACGCCAACTAACATCAAAGCTGCTGGTATCTTCCCAGACTCCCTGAGTGATCACTCACCCACCTATTGAGTCTGGAACAACTCTGCACCCTGTCCACCCCCAAAATAATAGAAACCAGGAATCTGACCAAGTTCAACAAGGAATAATTCAATAGCTGCCTAGCCTCCATCAACTGGTCACCAATAAACACCCTCCCTGATATAAATCAGGCCCTTGAATATCTTATCTCAATGTTCACAGCCACACTTGATTCTCTTGCCCAGTATAAAACCAGAAGACCAAAGGCTTCCATTCCCCATAGCTAACTAATGATCTGAGGGTCTCATGCGCACATGTGATAAAGCTTGGAAGACCTTTAACAGATCTGGGATGCGAGACTGATTGGATTATCTATCTATTATCGGCTCCACAATTTATGCAAAAATAAAACAAAGGTAGCCAAAAGGGACTATCTTATATCTTTACAAGAAACAAACCTTACCACCCCTAAAAGTTTCTGGCAGCAGATGAATACCCTACTAAAAGGTAGAGAACGCATCGTTCCTCGAACCATGACTGCCAATGGAACCACTCTCACAACACCTCTGGACACTGCCACTGGAATAAACAACTTCTTTACAGACCTTACTCCTTACAAACACGGTCTCCCCTCCCCCTTGCTCATACTATAATACCTATCAACATTAACAAGACACCAACCATCTCTCCTTTCATATAAAAATTACCACCAATTTCGAGGTCATAAAGTTGCTCAAGAGACTCAAATGCGATAGCTCTTCAGGCTTTGACACCATGCCCCTAAATTCCTCTTTATCAGGGCATCAGCGCTTGCCCTGCCCATCTCGATGCTAATCAATCAATCTTTCATCACCCACTCTGTCCCTGACAAATGGAAAACAGTGGTAGTGGTACCTGTCCACAAATCTGGCCCGTCGACACAGCCCAAAAACTACAGACGACGTTTCTATCTCTGCTCAACAGCAAAATTGAATGAATCCTCTATGATCAATTATACTCATTCCTTGAACAAACAAACATCCTCACAGATTTTCAGCATGGTTTCCGTAAACACCATGGAACTGACTCTGCCCTCCTTCACGTCACTTCTGACATATTCAATAACATAGATCAGTGCCAAGCCACCGGAGCAGTCTTTGTAGACTTAACTAAGGCCTTTGACCTTGTTACTTTCAGCCCTATTTATCACTAAACTTCATCACATCGGTCTGGATAATAACTCCCTCATGGTTTTCCAATTATCTAGCAAATCGTTACAACATGTCAAAAGGGCAAACACACTATCCACTCTAGCACCAGTCACTGAAGGGTACTACAAGGTCCATACTTGGTCCCCTACTATTTTCCACATTCATCAATGACCTGCCTCTTAACTGTGGTGGTGCATCATTACATTTCGTGGATGATGCAACACTCTACAGATCTTCAAGGATATTCGCACCTGACCGCTAATCTGGAGCTTGACTTCACGCCCTAGAATCTTGGTTCATAAATAACCAACTGGTTCTTAAGAGAAAAAAAAAAACTATGCTCTTTTCATCACACCTCCTTCAAAACCCCATATGACACACCCTTCCTCTTAAAAACCTCCTTGGGTATACCACTGGAAAATGTCTCATCATTCAAATACCTGGGACTCACGCTTGATGAAAACCTAGTCTCTCGAACCACACATAAACAATACCATCAAAACCACTAATCAAAACTTGGGCTGCTCTTCCGCCAGCACCCTACCTGTAAAGCATGCCAGAGTGACCACTGCCTCTGCCACTCTTCTCCTGGTCTATTCTATGTGGCACCTGTCATCCCTCCAATTAAGGCCCCATTACTGAACAAACTAAAAAAGACATACCATAGGATCGCTCGCTTTGCCACCTCGGCCCCAGCCCGTACTCACCACTGCCTGGTACTCAACAAACTAAGCTGGTCAACCTTTGACAACAAATTTGACTTCCCCGTGCACTGTACCACCTTTAAGTTAATTCATCAGCGCCCCCCCCCCCAGTCTGACAAGCCTGCTATCTCTAAAACCTACTTCTCGCATACTAAGATCTTCTAGCCTACCATTACTGGAGCTCCCGAAGGCCAGGCTAAAGACAGGCCAAAGATCCTATGCCATCACTGCCCCCAGAATGTGGAACAACCTGCCTCACCCTCTACTTTCCTGCAAAACCATCAACCAATTCAAAAAACTTTACAAAGATGAGTTCTTCAACCCCCCCCCCAAATCCAGAGGCAACTGTTATTAACAAGTAAGGTCACATGTAACTAATGTTACGCGTCTCTCTCAATCTCCACAACGGTCACAAACTGCCTCCCTTCTCTCCTATCTCAAAGACAAGTTGCTTCCCCACTTCTCACTCCCTCCTCTACCTGGAATAACATCTGATTTTAACCTGAACCCTATGTCTCTAATCCAAATGCAGTTGAATCTGACAATATACATTTATCTTGCTATTTAAATTAAGACATTCTGGTATGTGAATGGCAAAAATGTTCCTGCACATGTGTATAAAATGTCTATCTGCCTCCTGCCTCTCTCGGCTAGTTGTACACTGCCTGTAATCCTGAATCCTTTGGATATTGCCTACTTGTGTACTGTAGGTAATTACCTATGGCTTGGCTGTATATTGTAACTCACTGAACTATTGTATGTATATTATTGTATTGTGTTTGTTCTTGGAATGCTTTATTCCTTGGGTCGTCACTGAAAAAGGAACTTTGTCTCAGTTGACCTATCCAGTTATCAAAATTCAAATAAATAAATAAAGAAATGTAAACTGGTCCTTACTGTCAGTCTGTAAATCAGAAACGACCAGGTTAGTAATGAAGGAGAAAGAAGACAACTGGAATCAGTATTTAGGAAACAGCTTCAACAGCTGGCCTGCCACCTGCTACAACAGCAGCTCAGAAGCAGACTCGAGTCACCAGGGGTCTTCCAGGGCTGAGAGAACCAAACGTATGAGGGACTGCTCTCCTCTTATGGGGTGGGTTTGTCATGCCTACCGATACCTAGCGGAGGCTGGGTATTAGGGGTGTCAAGGCAGACAGGAGTCCCAGAAGCATGTGGGACATCAACGGATGCTCTGCGTCACTGAATGCTAATGTTCCAGAGACATAAAACATTAAGGAAAAATCCCTCCCTGGGAGGGATGAAGGATGCCTCCCCCCTCCTGGCAGGCCTTGTACCACAGACTGACCATCCAACTGGATCTTGTTTCCGAGAGGCAAGGGCAAGCTCCTTCTGCCCCAACATGAGCAGTAAGTCATAAGGAAGGAGGAGATAAGTCCTGGAAATGGTAGGTGACAGGGTTTGGGGGGGGGGCATCCAGATAGGGACTGAGGAGGTATCAGGAGGACAAACACAAGGAAAAAAAACAGCTGCAACAGGACAACATGATTTTCTACCTTTGGTGCAGTTCTCGGAGAAGGCACGATCAGGGGTTGCGTTGCTGTCGGTTATTCTAGTTCTGCCCCTGCAATGTCTTAATACTGATGTTAAACTAAAATGTTTTTCTTTTATTGCTACTTCCCTCTGCACCACTCAGCACTTCGTTCCTTCCACCTCTGCATAACTGCACCCAGCTGCATGCCAGACTCACCTTTCACTAAAGAACGCTGCATCCAGGCTCACTCAGGTCCTCTATTGAGCTCCAGAAGGTCTAACTTCTCCCTGCGGGTCCCTCCCATCTGGGGCTATGAAGTGAAAGGAGGAAGGACTTTGGTACACCAAAAATGATGGCCGTAGGGGGGCAACACTGGTGCAGCAGAGGGGGTTGACAGGTATGACGCTAGGCATGGCAGCCATACTCTGGTACACCAAGCTGTGTGCAATATTCCTTGTTCACCCATCCCTCATCCACACAGCGCACCCACATTGGCATTCTGGGAGAAGGCCTGCTGGCATAGCCAACCACACCAGCAATACCAACAAAGCCGCCAGGTGCCACTCTCTGAGGGATGCACATCTCCACCCTCTACCAAGAGGACAGCATCCTCGCAGATGTGTTTTGTCCTTCCTCCTGCCACCCTTTGCTCCTGCTGTCCAGGGCTTGGGCGCGAATCTGAGGCTCCAGCATGACAAAAGGAGTCCCCATCACTTGGTGCCATAAAGCAATCCTCTTTTTGTTTTCTTAAATAAATGTTTTATAGTTTAAGTTAAAATTGTTTATCATCCATGAGTGTTTCCAGTCCTCAACATAACCCTTCAGAAGGTAAGTAAGCCAATGCAGCTGCCCTGTTTCTAGTCCAAGTGACCAGAGTTCAAACGAGCCCGGGACATCCAGTGGCGAGCAGTGAGGTGAAGTTCTGCCTTGGATGCCTCCTGCCTCATGACTATCATCTGGTGATCCAGGGAGACGGCTTGTCATGTGGAAAGGAATGCATGGTCTCTCTGGCATGGCCCAAGGTCAGCATGCTTACACTCTCTCTGGCATGGCCCAAGGTCAGCACGCTTGTGCTCACCTGGGGAGTGATGTGCAGGTGTCATCAGCCCAGAGTAATGCCAGGAAGGGAGTTCCAAAGACAGAGTGGAGCTCGCCCAACTTTCTGATGGCCCAGATAGGCACTATGCTGTGTCACTCTTTAGGACCACACCCCACAGAGGGATGAGGGAGCATCTTAGTGGAATAAAAATAACCCGGTGTCCCCAAGACAGATGAAGTGGCCTCACCCACCGCCCCACACCGCATGCCACAGTAGGTCCCTGCCAACTCCTTCCACACCTTGTTGGCTCCTCCTATTGGACCCTGACCATAGAGTTAAAATTGTCATCTGGCTTGGGTAACCATGGGGGCTCTGCCACAGGGGGCAAGCTATGGGTTAGAGTCAAGGACTCGGAAATGGAAGTAGAGCAGAAGCTGGAGGCAGGTTGGATTCTCAAACGAGTCCGACGTCGGACAGAAGGGCTTGGGCAGGCAGGAGGAGGATCTGGAGGCTGGCATGGAGAAATGGTGGCAAAAATAATACATTAAAAAAATGAAAGAAAGCCCTATTTTCAGCCACTATTTTAGAATGATTCTTTGTTACATCCAAAAAAGGCACCACATTACCCTTTATCCTCCACCTCAACAAACAGTGGCCACCATAGTTGCACCCCTCCTCTGACCACAGGGTTACCTTTGCAGCCAGCTCCAGTGCCACTTCACCCCTGTCTAGCGGGGGGAGGGCATGAATGTCGACAGGGCCACACTACCCCATGGCCCAGTTATCCTGCAGCATGGATTCTGGGGCCTTGCTGGTGAACCCAGGACTCCAGGTGATAGTCTGATGTGTTGCTGCTGCACAAATCTTGAAGAAGGTTGAAAGGATTTGTCCTCCTACAGAGATTTCCATCCCCAACTCACTAGTGATGTAGGCATTCAGAACTCCCCTCCCCACAAGGAAACTTCCTGGCCTTGACACTGATCATTGATCAGTTTACATAGCCCTGGTCAGCCCTGACCTTGAATACTGCATGCAGTTATGGGCTTCTCCATACAAAAAGCATGGTTTTTTTTTTTTTACCTATTGTTTTCCCTCTGATCACAGTCTGCAGAGCCTCTCTCAGGCATCCTGCCAGTTCCTGCCCTGTCTGAAGTCCTCCTACCTGAACCTCCTTTCTCCTCCCTCTCAACCCACACACAACTGGCACCCCAGCTTAACCCCTCCAGGGTGGGGTCACCCCTCCTCATGAGCACCTGTACAGTCAGTCTCCAGTTCATGGGTGAGAGCCCAGGTGAAGGACACTGGAAGGCCAGGCAGGATGGACCCGGCAGTGGGCATGGGGGCAGGTGCCGCTGCCTACCCCGCAGACCAGTATTTTGCCTGTTCTGGTGTGCGCCTCCCCCCCCCCCGTGCATGGTGCACGTCCCTGACACTACAGTGCACGGCAATCCTGCCAAGCATCAGCCACGCTATGTATGTGCTGTCCTGCGTGCTGCAGCACCCCCCCCGTCTCCACCGGGAGCCGCTGGCACGCCGAGTAATGTCCCGTCCTCCCCCCTGGGGAGGAGAGCAGCCCAGCAGGCACTCAATCCTCACCCGCCCCAGCCGACCCCGGCGCACGAGCTCACTCCCAAACTCAGGCTGCTGGTGTGGCATCCAGCGCCTCAACCCTCAGTGCCACCGGGCCGGCCAAAAGCATGTTGAGGCAGGTGACAATGTGCAGCGCAGGATCACTGAAATGATCAGGGGTGTGGGGGACAAAAGGTGTGTGGATGGGTTGGAGGCCCTTAACGTGTTCATTCTGTAGAAATGGAGGCTGACAGGGGACATGAATTCCATTTCCACATACTCAAGAGTATCAAAGGTCAAACAGACTGAAATGTCTGATTTGGTGTGCTCCAGCAGAGAAGCTTAGAAGTGATAAATTCCAAGAGTAACGTGGGAGGTACTTCTTCTCACAGGAGGCAGTGAACCTTCATGGTAACCAAGGAAAGTTCTGCTTACTAATCTCTTTAAATCAGTGCATATTTGCACACCATACTTATTAATCCTTGCTTATGAAGTGGGCGGGGGGCATAATGAACCTGGAGTCTCTTCCAGCCTTAAATTATTATGTTTTTATATCTGACCAAGAGGCATGTGGGAGTTGTCATCATGATGCTGACAGGATGTTTAGTCCATGTTTTACCTGCTGTCCCACCTCCTTCTGTGCTGGAATGCAGCTCCGTGGTCCAAAGTGTTCCTGTGGAGAGAAAGAGCTCACTGGCTGCAGTTTTCTTCCCATAAGCTCTCAGATCTGCCTCCTCCTCCACTGCAGCACCAAACATAAGCCCTGGAGGGTCTTACATGCACGCAGCAATGACTGGACACTAGTCCAATGTGAGGCAGCTAGATCCCTGGACCACCGCACTGTGCCGCTGCAGCATCTGCAAGCTGCGTCAACCTTCCCAGAGCTGGGACATGTTACAATGCGCCAGACACTTCCCAGCCCTGGCCACTAGTCTGCATGGACCAGAGTCCACACCTATATCAGGGTCACCTGCATGGGAGTGCAACGGGCTGTCCTCAGGGCCACCAGGCAGCAAGGCTCACCCACTTCTACCTAAACACATTCCCCCACTCTCCACCAAGGGCTGCAAGTGCTGCTGCTCTGCAGTGTCCAGAAAGTATCAACTCAAAGCCCCTCAGTCCAATGTGTCAGTGTGGCTCAGCTGGTAGTACATCTGCCTCTGAGCCAGAAGGTTGTGGGTTCCAGTCCCACTCTGGGACTGGGCTCATATCATAAACGCTGGCACCCAAGTGAAGTATTAGGGAGTACCATACTGTTGGGGTGTGCTGTCCTTCAGATGAGACATTAAAACAAGTTCCTTTTACCCATCTCTGATGCTGTGCTGGTAGGTATCTGGGTGGAAGTAAAGAACCCAAGGCACTCTTTGCAAAAGAGCAGGGGAATTTCCCCAGTGTCCTGGCCATAAGAAATGGTTCATGCAATTGTCCAAGGCTGTGTGTGGGTGTTGATGTGTGAAATGGCTTCCACTGTACATTCAGTCACTTCACTGCCTATGCCTCATTGCTTGTAAAGCACTTTGGGATACGACATGTATGGAATGCACCATGTAGATGCTGATTTGTCTTTTCTTCTCCTTCTGTCACTAACTAACTAAATGGATAATATTCTAAGTGGGTGTCTGTGGGGAAAAAAGCACCCAGCTGTCAGCAATGCACAGTGCAATAAATCTTCTGAAATATTAGACAGCCAATGTTGTTTGAAAAAGAACATTTCCAACACCCACCTTAACTGCTCTTCTATCCTGTTCTCAAGTTTACAGGATCTCCCTTAAAAGGGGGCAGCTGATAATGAAACATTTTTTCTTCCAGAGATTATACTTTGAAACTTAAAAGATCCACAGAATGCCACAACCTACGTGATACAAGAAGAGGCCAAGGAGCACAGGAACTCCAAAACAGAAAACAAGAAATGCCAGATGAAGCTCTTCACTTTGAATGATACTGCTTTCAACCATGATGCATGATGCATCCTACCTGCAGTACAGAGAGAGATTATTTGTTCCACGTAGACATTTCAAGTGCTGCTAACTAGAAATAATAGTTGAGCAAAAGTCAAAATTGATCATTAAAAGCCTCAATTTCTGGTCACAGACCCGGAGTTTCAGGAATTTCAGTTCCAATTTAAGTAAGAAAATGAAAAACCTGGTAACGGAACGGAGGCTCCAGTGCATCCTGGTTCACTTTCATCAGTGGCAAAAATTAATTTGGTTTCCTGCAAGAGTGCTGATAACAGTACCTTTACCCTTCTCCCTCCTGGGTTCCCTGAAGGACTGCATAAGGGAAGCTTTAACTTGCAGTAGCAAAATAAGTTGCTGTTATTTGGAGTGCTTAAAAAAGCAAGGATGGAATCTATCAAGAACTGCTGACTGCCATAGGTACTGACCATGAACCCTAGACGTAACTCTAAAGTCAACGGCTAGACTATCGATCGCGCAAGGGGTGCTTCGACCCTTCCTGACATCTGGCATCACTTCTTATAAAGACGCAAACAAAGAACTATTGCAGAAGTGGGACACTTGCCATAATAGCATAAGCCACTTTGCACTGTCAGTACCTAGGTGCACCCACCGCTGCTTACTTTACTCCTGTCTGGGCCGGCTCTCTCCTGCCTCATACCATATCTGCACTGGGGGATGCACAATTGACGGCATTATCGGAACTGGAACACCAGCAACTCTGGCAAGCTTAATGAACCCTGCCCATCAGAGTTACCTGCTGAGATCTACGGAAAAATTGTTCCTTGGTCACCCAAAGTGTATCACTAAGGACGGGTAAACAAGCATTTGCGTGTCCACCCAAAGCTATGGAACTCCCTGCCATTACTGTTGGACACTCCAAATCTCATCTGACATTTAAGAAAGAGCTCCGTGCCTACCTCTTGGTCTCTGACAGATGCACCTGTTACCAAACCCCTGGGGCACACACCTAGCTTGGCTTCCTTAGCCTGTCCCTCCATAACCTAATTAGGCATGTTTTATTTTGCCCGCCCATTTTGCTTTCCTTTTAGGCAGCTTAACTTATTAGATTGTAATGACAGATGTAAGGTCTCCCACTGTGAAACTCTCTGGAATACTATGCTATTTACTTTGCACTGTCTGGCTTAACATTATAGCTGATCTCCTCAAATCTGTATCTGTTTCCCCCATGTCGCTGAAATGCCTAACTGAAGCCTATTCTCCTGATTTCAGGTATTATGTGTCTGTCTCCATTGTAATGTGTTTTACCTAAGTCTGTAACTCTCCAGGGTCATGCCTGAAAATAGGCAATTTCATTGTCTAGAGCACTTACCCAGTAATAAAAAACTAAATAAATAAAAAAGTTGACCGTTTGTGGCTAGGGCTCTACCAGGCTAGTCTGATCTCCAAAGTAAAAACATGACATTCATGCCAGACTGTCAGCACAGGGGTAGTATTTTCATTTGCAGCACTGATGACCCAGGTACAGGAGCGAACTCGGGGCATTGATGGGTTGGCCAGGTGGGAGGAGAATCAAGTGTTCAAAGAACTACTCTCCTCATCCGGAGGGTGGGGGTAGACCCTGGTGAATGCCTGGCCTCTAGCAGGTGGAGGAAAGGCACTTTGAGACTGCCAGAGAGCAAAGGGGCACGGCAGACATTGACGCACATTCTGCAGGAGCACAAGGTGCGTGTCATGACAGACATCGATGCACATTCTGCAGAAGCACAAGACGCATCATGGCAGACATCAACGCACATCCTACAGGACCACAAGGCACGTGTCATGGCAGACACTGACGCACATCCTGCAGGAGCACATCATAGCAGACATCGACGCACATTCTGCAGGAGCACGAGGTGCATGTCATGGCAGACATCGATGCACATCCTGCAGGAGCACAAGGCGCATGTCATGGCAGACACTGCCGCACATCCTGTGGGAGCACAAGGCGCGTGTCATGGCAGACATTGACGAACATCCTGCGGGAGCACAAGGCGCGCGTCATGGCAGATATTGACACATATCCTGTGGGAGCACAAGGTATGCATCATGGCAGACATTGACGCACATTCTGCAGAAGCACGAGGTGCACGTCATGGCAGACATTTACGCACATTCTGCAGGAGCACAAGGCGTGCATCATGGCAGACATCAACGCACATCCTGCAAGAGCATGAGGCGCATGTCATGGCGTCACTGCATGTGACACCCCTTGAGAATAAATGATGGAGAAGAAATGCCAGTGGTAGGATGACACAGACACCTGCAGGCCTCATACCTGACTAGGCAGACCTACTGGCAGAACTGGATCCAATTCGACATTGGGAGTTGGCGTTCCTTCCCCCGACCACATGGGGGGGGGCCTGAAGACAGCTGGCAATAAGCCCCAGTGAATGTTGGGGTGACAGGGTCAGGCTATCAGATGGGTAGGGGCCAACTGGAGGTGAGAAAAAAGATTAAACCCTCGCAAGCTGGCCCATTGGCATGGACGGTAAGGTGAATGCCCTGCCTCCTGCCACACCGACAACCCATGTTTGGTAACGAGCATGGGTTGCCAGGGTGGGAAAGGATCAAGCATCCTAGGGACAGCGCCCCTCTCTCAGGGAAGAGTGGCCAACTAGCCATCACAGCCCATGACTGCTAGCAGAAAGAGGCCCTGTGGTAGTGCAGGCAAGAGCAACTCAAAGGGAGGGCTGCAACAGTGTAGGAAAGCTGCACCTCCTCACACGCGTCCCTAACTGCGCAGCAGAGAGGGACTAGAAAAGCAGAAAATGGGGACCAATGCTTAGTGAAACTTCACCCGTGTCGCCATGACCCACCCTACTGCTCTGGTGCGGGGCGCATCTGGATAAGAAGTGCACTGCGGGGGGTGAGGATGGCCCTCTCCCCAACCCTGCTGCATAGGGTGGGGGAGTGATTCTGCAGGGGAACCGCTCCCGACCAGAAGAGGGGAAGGGACGGTTGCTGGCACATGAAATAAGGTTGAGCAGCACGCCCAGTCTGCTCAAGCAGAGATAAAAATCTTTATTGGAAAAACAAAACAAAAAAAAAATGGCATTCATACAGGGTAGTGACCCCATCAACGACAAGGAGGACAGAACTGTATCCATGCAGTCAAGGTGTCACAACCTGTTCTTATCAATGGCTAAGGTAGAATTCTCGGCCCCTTGGCCCTGGAGTGAAACTTACTATATGTTCTCCAAGGCTATACAGGTAAGGCTTCAGCACCCTACGGCTGGATGCCAGATAGCGACAGGCAGCATGTGACAGACTGTAGGTACCAAACAGTGGGGAGGGCATGGCATCAATGGATTTCAGATCAAACATGGGAAAAGTCAGCAGACCAAGTTCAGAACACATCACAGGGAATACAGAGTCAGCAGCTCGCCAAGGCACAGTTGGAGCAAAATCCTAAGGAGGGTCCCTGGTCACCAGTAACAAAATGGCATCAGCAACCCCCAGTTCCCCAACAACCCAAAATACAACTAATTTTCAAGCTCCTGTTTTCTGTATTAATAGGGAAGTATTACAGAAGTGTAACCTTTCTCCTTTACAGATCAATTTGTCCCGATTGTTATCCGGGAGCAGAGGTCACAATCTACTGCTTGTGACATCAGAATCTGTTACTATGGCACTGACTGTGATGTCACAAATCTAGGTGAGAACACACGTACACTTGTTACATGCTGGGGTTCCCTCACCTTTATATTTATAGAGATATTTTTTTGTTCTGGTTCCCTTGTCCTCGGACCCGTTTGCCCGCCGTCCCCATGCCCAGGCTTACCCCCTCCCAGGGAGAGGGGTTCTCTCCCTCCCAATGGACACTTTTGGCAAGCCCCAGCTCATCTCCCGGGTCGGGGCCACGGAAGCGGGCCACCGTCCCCTGGCGGTCGTCAGAGGCACTGGACGGTGGAGAGAATGGGTCATCATGCCGGGGACCAGCTTTTTTGGATGTTTGCTCCCTTGGGGGTGGGGATGTGCAATGACGTCCAGCATCCACCTCGCCCCCCTAACAAGACGGCGCCAGTCGCAGCGGCACCCCCAGCCTCTGCCAGGGGCCCATAAAGCGCTGGACACTCTTCCCCTCCCTCCCTCCCTCCCTGGAAGACAGCAGTACCCAGGATGCTCTATCCTTCTCCCTGGCTAGCCTCTGACACCCGGGTCCGTTCCCGAACTCGGGTCGTCAGTGCTGCAATCGGAAATCCAACCGCTGCGCCGGCATTTATAGAGATTTTTATTTTTCCTGCAATCTGTTGTCTATTGGGTGGGTTTTGTGGGTTTCTGCTCATTGTCCCCCACTACTGGGAAACTGACAATGCCTCCAGCAGCTTCATTTACATTTTGACATGCAAAATTTGTAACTTGCATTTGCTGCCCTTTCCTATGTAAACTATGTTAGTTCATGTTACTACTTTGTCAAAACTGTCTGCTGCAATTCTGCTGTTGCAACAAAATGTATCTCTTTAAACTGTTGACGAAGATCATTTGTAAACGAGCTCTTAGCTCAAAGGCTGTAATTCCGATTTTTCAAAAAATTAAAAAATTATAAATAAATAAAAATATAAACACCTTTTGTAAAACTAGCACCGGGTATACAAAATACAGAGATTTTAACATCTCTGATCATGTGGGCAATAGACAGGAAGTGTCAAAAGCATGACATCATCTTGCAGGTTTTGCCAGCGTGATTTCCCAGGAGCCAGCACTCCCGCTGTCAATATGCTGGCTGTACCCACCAGGAGGTGAAATTTTATGAGTGAGCAGGCTTGAGCCACAATCTATGCACCAGTCGCTTGAGCACAGTTCCCAGTATCTCTCCTTTAAGTCCAGGATCTTTGCGTGGACTCAGCAGACCGATGTGGGTTACATCCCCAAGCCAAAGACAAGGAGAATAAACAGATACATAAAAATACATATATGTTATTGTACCCATTTGATTTGTATAACAAAAATTGTTATTGTTGGTGCCTGGGCTGTATTTCTTTACCACACTTTTTAAGGACTTCACATCTCCTCTAAAGCAATTGGAGCCATCCTCCTGCAGCGGAGACCTGGGCAGGGGACAAATATGCACTCCCTATATGAAAGGCGGTAAAGAAAGGATATGATAGAAACATTCAAATACCTCACAGGCATAAACAAGGTACAGGAAGGAAGCACTTTCCAGAGAAAAAGATGTTTGAGGACAAGGGGTCACACTATGAAGCTGGGGCTGAGAGGAAACTGTAGGAAGTACTTCTTCACGGAAAGGGTGATGGATGCTTGGAACAGCCTCCCAGCAGAGGTGGCGGGGGCTAAAATGATTTACAGGTTTCAAAAAAGCATGGGATAGACACAAGGGGCTCTTAGAAGTAAGGCAAGAGGGGTGCAAACCAGAGACCGAGTAGGGTCTGAGGTGGCACTGTAGGTAAGGGAAAACAGGGCAGACTAGGTGGGCCAAGAGGTTCTTATCTGCCTACAACTTCTGTGTTTCAGTATGGTCACCCACAATGTCAAATCAGGCCCTCTACGGTAGCACAAGTCCGGCGAACACCACTCACCCACACAGACCCTGAGTGTGGTGCTCCACTGGCTCAAGGCCTGGGAGTTGGGCGATGCTGCAAGTCAGAATCTCTCGCAAGAGAGAGCAGTGAGCACCCCCAGCACCACCAAGCCAGGGCTTGGATTTATGCTCCTCAGCTCGTGGGAGTTTAAGCCCTGCTTTGACCTGACCATAAGCCTGTTAACCCCTAGAGGACAGCAACTCCCTTCCCCACTCACCTTTAGTGCTAGGTGCACACATCTTCAACAAAGCCTGCAATAGTTCGCCTCCTGCCTGAGGCGAATGAAAGTACAGCGCTGCCATCCACTTGTCACTTCATCTCAGCCGTGTCTCGCTTCACACTGGTGTGGGAGCTGACAGGCAGTCCAGTGTCAAGATATAGACCTGGATCACCAACATGGCAGTCGGTGTCCCTGCCGCAGACGAATGGTGCTGGCTTTATCTTCCCATGCTCTGCTCTCTGCTCAGTCATTGGTGGGGGGGGGTGGCAGTTACAACCCTCACCCGAGGAGAGTGTTCTGTGGGACTCTACTCCCACCGCCTGCCATCACATTCTGGCCAACCCAGGAATAAAAGCAAACCGGGGTCACTGACAGCGCAAGGGGCATGTCTACCATGGCACCACAATGCCAGATATATTGCAAACCAGTTTGTAACTCTAACCAGAGCTCCACACACTGTATAAAGTTTCAGTTTATTACACAGATTGCTGGACTCTTGGAACAGAGCAGAGACCACAAAACTTATTTTATTTGTGATCAAACACTCCTGAGCTGAGATCTGCACCCATCTGATAGAGGTCAAAAGTCGTGGTATTCATCCAGTCCATAACTGCCCAGAGCTGCTTTCCCCCCTGAGAGGAACTGGTACACAGCTTAGCCAGCAAAGCCATTCTCACACAATCACGGAACAAGAGCGTGTAATTTCCTGCTGGCTAAAGTCAGTGGGCCCCATGGATCTCGTAAAATAGATCAGACAAAGCATTCTAATACTTCTTGTCTTTGTGTCAGATGTTCTCTGGCCCAGTGTTTTAAGAAAATAAAATCCATTTCTTAGGCTAAATTTAGGTTGTTCATAAGGAAAGGTATCCAGAATGTACCCCAAAAGCCTCATCCAAAAAATGAATTAACTTGCCATCCAGCGAGCAAAAGCTCATTTTTATAACTGCTTCCTTACTGGGCTCAATCTGTGGTGGACACTCCGTATGTCAGTCAAGGAATCAGTTCCTTAAAGCAGCAGTGCTCAGTGAGGTTGTGACCTCTTGGGATTGCGTTGCAATCCAGCCCCCTTTGGTATGTGCCATGGTCCATGACACCAACATAGCAACCTATATCCCTGTCAACAAAATCAACACTTCGCCGAAAGGCCACTGTGTTGGTGCGCCTCACACAGGGGCACACTGTCTCCTGATCCTGCACCCACTCCCCAAATCAACTCAGGCACAGAAAAACGGACCAAGAGACAATCGGGATTTATGTCAACCGCAACCTGTGGTCTACATAAATCCTGTCGTTGTGATGCCGGTCGACAAAAGTGTTGTCGAATCGGCATCGTATAGCCGCCCTCCTTTCTTGCCTGCTGCACACTCGTGCTACTGTTATCACTTTTACAGCCCGATAACTGTGTTCAGTTTACAGTTTAAACGCCCCATTTCATGCATGCTAAAGATGGCGCTGACCTTTGACACTGCGACATCCAGCCTGCTCCTAATACTTTTCTAATTGGAGCTTGAAGAAGCAGAGGTTACATGTAGTGGAGGTCAAACCATCATTATCTAACATGAAATAAGATGTTTCAGTCTGAACGGCTCACAGCACCATCCTGCCCCCAACTGCTAAAAATGTCCTTCAGGCTTTTGCTCCGATAATGTACACAGAACAAGAAGGAAAAAAATTCAGAGTTCTCCAATATGGGATCTTGGCCATTCCCATCTTCTTGTATATAAAATCTGACCAGGTCATCCTGGAACTAATGTCCTCAGTACTATATTCAGTGTCCCCATTCATTATTTTTGTCTCCTCCAGTCTGTATTTTTGTCCATGACTCTAATTTGTTTATAAAAGCATCAAATATTGTCATTTGCCACTGGCCTGCATTGCATTGCTACCCGTTTGATAGCAGTGCTCTATACCTTACTTAAAATCTGCTTGAGCACATATACAATAGTAGTGATCTGCTGTACTGGGGTGTCAGGGAGGGAGCTGGCAAAGCTAAATGTGATCTACAATAGGTCTGCCTGATTTACCCTCGATGCTCCTCACAGCACTCACTACTGTCAACTGTACTTAGAACTAGGGTGGATGAGGTGAGAACTCGGGTGGATGACGAATGAAGGAATTTTCACATTGTTAGTTACCCATTTAACTGTAATAAAGGAAAGGTTTGGGGATAAATCTATTTGGGGGAAAGGGAGGTTGCACCACAAATACTTACTGAAACAGAGATATTGAAGAAACAACCAAATGAGGATACAGGGTGGAAAGAGTTATTGTTAAATCCTAAGAGCTTGGTTAATAAGTTAGATGAACTAAGATTTATACTGGAATCACAGAATATCAAAATCTGTGCTATCACGGAAATGTGGTGGGATTACAACAATCCTTGGGGAAGGGAGATAAAGGGCTTCAATCTGTTCTCCAAATCAAGCGATAGTAGGAAAGGTGGTCGGTGGCTGTACACATCACCGATGACATACAGGCAGAACAAATGTCTAGATTCAGGCAAAACTGAGCCACTCTCGATCAAATCAACCCCCAAAACGTCTTCCAAAAATTATATTACAGTTAATTTATGGACCACCGTTATAAAGAAAGAAGAAGATACCATCCTCTTAAACGAATCTAAGATCTAAATCCAGCAAACAGAATTTTACTTATGGGGATTTTAACTTACCTGGGATCTCATGGACTATGCTATAACAGTTCATGTGAAACAGAGAGAGAATATCTAGAGTCCCTTAGGTGGAACTAGAACAAATGGTCAAACCAAACACAAGGGGAAATAGTATATTAGACTTGATTCTAATGTAACCCCCCTGCAAATGGGGGTTCCCAAAAGACTTCCAGGAGCTTGCTTGAATGCTCCAAGCCTGAATGGTGTTTGGCATTTAAGCCATTTATCAGTGAGTGTTTTTAGAGCCTCTGGTACTGTCTCTTTAAGAGCTGTCTGCTTGCAGACATAATTAGTTTATATGGGGGGACTGTGTGCTTCTCTGAGTACCACTCGAGCTGCTGCCAATTCACTTCATTTTTGCAGTCACTAGGAGTGCAAAGGAACCTATCTGAAAGATGTAACTGTTTGCCAGAAATTATTTAGAGTAATAATGAAATTACAGTTTGTCTAACCTGCTTTCTTTGCAGTCAGAACTGTGTCTGCTAGTTCCCATTCTAGTTTTGAACTGCTGAACTGGACCAATCAGTGTGGGGTAAGTAGCTCTAAAATGGTGCCTTGGACGAATCAGAACTTGGACTCATAATCTGAGCCAGCCACAAGAGGATTGTATGGGCAGTGACTCTGGGAGATGTAGTTTAGACTTCAGTGCCTTTTGGACCAACAGCAGCAGTCTATTGTAGTGACAGCCAATCCAGTCAAGAACTGGGAGGAACTCAAAGGAAGTGCCGCAGTTTTGTCGGTTGGAGTTTCAGTTGAGCTTTGGCAGTGAAGAAGGAAGGAGCCCTGTGCTTTTTCAGTGTGCAGTTTTAGTCAAAAACGTGTGTAAGGCCCAGAGTTCCGGTCTGCAGCTTGTGTAACAGCTTGTTAGGACTGAATCCGTCCTGTGAAAAGAATCAAAGGATCTCTGAAGAGTAGAAACCAGGCTCACCCTGTAGAAGACTGGAAGAATTGCTGAAAATTACACTCGGTCTGTCAGGAACTGAATCTGCTGTGTGTTCTCCGGTATTGTGCAGTAATTGCGATCGGGATACAGATGCAGCCTGCCTGGTATAGTGCTTTCTTTTATATGGATGTGTGAAGAGGTTTGTGTACCTCAAGTGAGCCCTGCTGACATTGAAGGACTCTATCTTATTTGGAGGTCGTGAGTACTAATTCAGGGTCGCTCCTGTTGAATTGCCACATTAAATCCAAATGGAATTACTGTACTGCTGACTGTTTAATTCTCCTTTTCTCTGTGTGAAAGGGCCCCTACCAGCTGCCACGGTTTGGACTAGCCACTAGGGCTTGGGTACCCAGGGACAGTAACTGATAGGGATAGGCCTGTGCACAGAGCCATAGATAGATTATTAGAGTGATAAGCTAATTAACCTGATTTCCCCTGTCCTTGTTATATCCCCTAAATAAATCAGAGCTGCTTGTTTCAGCAAAGTTATACTGCCTGAGGTATTTGTCTATGTTAAAGTACTGTACTGTGATTGTTGCACTGTATCTCATTTCACAGGAGGTCCCAGTGCCGGAACCAGAACCTGGGGGTAAGTGTATACTGTGAAGGTAATTCTGATATATTGTGTGGGCCACTAGTGGGAAGAAAGGGGGGTTGCAGTGTCCCAGAGGGCTGTGACCAAGTTAGTTTAACTACTGCAAACCCTGACCTCTGGGTGGAGGCACCCGCCATTGGATCCAGGCCCCTCAACCTGTTAGTGGCAAATCAGGCAGGGGTAGTAGCCCCTGGGATAGCGCCATCTAGGGGTTACACTAACAAATATTAAACAATCAGGGTTTTATTTAACTCCAAAAATTAATTAGTGTTTTGCTCATAAAAGTGCTAAAACATTGTGAAAATGCATAGCATTTGCCTCCATGTGTTTAACAAACATAACACTGCTACAAAACCTATATAAATACTTTCTGTACAGTTAGCATTGTCCCAAGGAAAAAAACTGCTAATCAATTATTTAAAACCCTGAACAAGATATACAAAATTGTCAAGTCACATTACCCCTGGGAGACAGCGATCATCAAATGGTATCCTTCACCATAAAATAATTAAATTGCTATAAAACTGGGGATACCACCATACTAAATTTCCACAAAACAACTTTACAGCTATAAAACAAACACTAAAATTATGGAATTGGAAGGAAGATTTTCAGGGTAAAACATAGATGAAATGTGGAATACATTGAGTCTAAATTAATAGCTTGCATTAAACAGTTTATACCAACTAAAAAATATCATAAAGGAAACAAGCTCCTTACTGGTTAAACCATAGACTGAAAAATGATTAAAAAGCATTAACTATTTAGATCCCTGCAGGAGACAAAAGGTGTAGGAATGATAAGATACAGAAATTTTCAATGAACAGGTAAAAGGAAATACAGAAAGTGAAGGCTCAATATGAGGTCAGGCTTGCTGAAAAACTAAGGACAATTACAAATCCTTTTATGCATATATTAACAGCAGCAAAAATCTGGGAATGCTATAGGTCCCTTCTAGGTTCAGATGGCCAAACAACAAACACAAACAGTGAGATGGCAGAAATTCAAAATAAATATTTTTCATTTGTATTTAATCCTACAAACAATAAGGGAATCATAAGTTCTATAGATTATAATATTACAGAGAGTCCTTTGCTAATAAAGGTAGAAGAGGTCAGCAGTAGAATCAGTAAACTGAATCCAAAGAAATCACCGGGACCAGAGGGATTACATCTAAGACTGCTAAAAGAACTGGCAGAGTAAATAGCACCGCCCATAAATCACCTGTTTCAATACTCTTTGGACAATGGAGTGGTTGTCAATTCCTGGAGGGAGGCATTTGTGATCCCACTATACAAAAAAGGGATAAAAAGCCTTCAAATTACAGGCCAGAAAGCCTGACAAACGATATGCAAAATACTGAAAGGATGATTAAATAATATGTAACTGAATATACAGATTTGGAACAACTAAACAACAACACTCAACATGGCTTTACCAAGCGGAGATCTTGTCAGATCAACGCCCTGGAATTCTATAACAAAGTCAGTAAAAGCTTAGACTCTGGAACTCCAGTAGATGTAGTCTTTTTGGATTTTACAAAAGCATTTGACAAGATACCACATCAAGAACTAATCCAAACCCTAAAAAGCATGGGCATACATGAAAATCTAGTTGCCTGGATATGTGCATGGCTTACTGACGGAAAACAACCAGTAAGTGTTAGAGGAGCAGTATCGGACTGGTCGAGGGTAACAAGCGGAGTACCACAGGGCTCAGTATTGGGCTGTGCCTATTTAACATCTACACGTGGCATCACTTAAAATTGGGCATAAAATGTATGGATTACCAAGTTCACGATGACTGCAGACTGGGGGTAGATATTAAACAGCAAGGAGATCAAAAAGTCTTGCAGGAGGCTCTAGATTACATACACGAAGTGGTGAGGAATTTACAAACTTCCCCTAAACCCAGACAAATGTACAGTAATGCATTTAGGGAAAACAAAATACATTGCAGTCCTACAAGCTAGGTATCACCACTCTGAAAACAGTAAGGACCTGGGCATAACGATTACAGAGGACTTACAATTCAAGGTCCACTGTAACAATATATGCAAAAAAGCTAATGGGGCTAAACTGCATTTTATGACACAAAGCTAGCAGAAGCAGGGAAGTAATGATCCCCTTGTACAGCTCCTTAGTAAGGCCCATCCTTGAATATGGAGCCCAGTTATGGTCTCCATACCATCCAAGCGAAATTCAAAGGCTTGAGAGGGTACAAAAACGAGCCACACGCTCCATAAAAGGTATGACAAACAAGAACTACAGTACAAGATGGGATGAGCTGGACTTGTTCCCCTTGGAATATAAAAGATGGAGAGGGGACATGTGTTTACTGTATCGGGCGTTAGACAATCAAGATCTATGGGAAAAGTTAAGCTTGGAGTTTAGAGAACAACCCTTTATTACAAGGGCCCATGCACTGCAGTTGAGGGAGGGAACTGCAGGACATGGAAGCGAAAAATGTCGTTCAACCAAAGGGTAGTAGCCAAATGGAACAAACTGCCGAAGGATGTGGTAGGTAGTTCTTCCATGGTATCCTTTAAACTCAGCTTGGATAGGTTATACAAATTAGGCACACTTTAGTATCGTGGCGAGCACTATGGACGAAAGTCTAAATAGCCCAGTATTCACCTGTATTACCTGTTACCTATATTTTGAATGGCTTAGAAAAAAGACAGTTTAAGAATGGGTTAAAGGTGGCAGCAGGAGTGGAATACACTTTGCGAGTATGAAGTCACATTCTGGAAGGTCTTCTATTTTTTTTGTTTTAAATTAAGGACCTCTGGTCTGGAAGTTGGTCCCGCAGTATTTAAGACAGAACTCAGGCCTGATTGTTTTCATTAAATTTACATACTGGGCCATGGATCAAGCATCTACAACTGTGCCTTATTGCCCAAATTATGAGCCAGGCTAATTATATTCAAACTAATTTGATTTTCCCCCCTAAATTAATAAAACAATTATTTTCTACTTTGGCAAACTGTATTCTTATTATCTCTAATGTCCTTATTATTACTATTACTGCCTTTGTAAATATGATGCACTGTTGTTCTGGTATTGATGTCTGTCTTGTATGCAATTGCATCAAGACAATAAAGCATTTAACTACAAAAAAAAAAAGATATCTTTGTTAACGTACAAAGCCCTACATGACCTGGGCCCTGGCTACCTGAAAGAGCTCCTGTGTCTATATTCTCCTGACTGCCCTCTCTGTCCCTCCGAGGAGGGTCTCTTCAAGGTCCCTAGGTTCTGTCTTAAACTATCAGGGGACCAGCGTTTGCTACAGCTGCGCCTGTTCTGTGGAACTGGTTGCCATGTGGTCTGAGGGAGTCCCTCTCTGTGGAAACTTTTAAGAGGGGGATTGAAACATAATTTTTCCATCTGGCTTTTTCCATTTTATGAACTGCTGTAGTCATACTAACACACTAAAATGCCAGCAGAGTAGGCCCAAAGGCCTATCGAGTCTGCTCGAGAATCAGTACCCTGAAGGGGCACCGCAACCACTCTCATGATTTGGCACCTCATCCCCTGTCCCCCAATCACGGATCCCCACCCCCTGGCAGGCAGTCCTCCTCTTCACCTCCCTCCTGTACCTGTTCCAGCCCCTCTTGAACCCCTCTACCATGGACACCTCCACCAATTCATCAGGCAGTGCATTCCATGACTCTACCACCCTCTCAGAGAAGTAATGTCTCCTCTTTTCTCCTCTAAGTCTCCCTCCCTCCAACCTCCAACCATGCCCCATAGTGGCCCCTCCCACCTCCCTCTGAAAAATCCCATGTAAGCAAACCTTGTTCACCCCCTTTCAAATACTTGAAGACCTCAATCATGTCCCCCCTGTCCCTCCTCTCCTCCAGTAAGAACAGGTCCAGCTCCTCAAACCTCTCTTCGTAAGCCTTATCCCCAGACCCCGGATCATCATGGTTGCCTCCTCTGAACCCTCTCCAGGAGTTGAATGTCCTTCCGAGGTGTGGTGCCAAAACTGCATGCAGTATTCGAGATGTAGCCTAACAAGGCAACTGTACAGCCGCATAATCACTTCCCTACTTCTTGAGGTGATCCCCCTGGCAATACAGCCCAACATTCTATTTGCCCTGGCAGCGACCCTCCTACACTGCTCCAAATTATTCATTTTGGCATCCACCATCACCCCCAAGTCCTTCTCCCCATTTGAGACCTGCAATATACCCCCCCAGGTGTTCACTTGACCTGGGTTTCCTTGCCCCAGGTGAAGCACCTTGCATCTGGCGGTGTTAAACTTCAGCCCCCAGGTACGCGACCATCCCCCCAGAGCATCCAGGTCCTTCTGCAGGCCCACCTTACCCTCCATCACTGTCCCCAGCTTAGAGTCATCTGCAAAGAGACTCATTGTGCTCTTGATCCCCACCCTGATATCAGAGATGTAGGCATTAAACAGGAAAGGTCCCAGAACTGAGCCCTGTGGGACCCCACTGATGACCTCCCTCGGGGATGAGACTACCCCTCCTACCATCACCTGCTGGGTATGCCCTGATAGCCAGCTACCAACCCACCCGACCATCCTTTCCCCCACCCCCATCCTCCGAAGCTTATCCAGCAGGCCAGAGTGGGGAACAGAGTCAAATGCCTTGCTGAAGTCCAGGAAGATGACATTGACAGGCCTCCCTTGCTCAGTGCTGCCATCACCCTTCTTAGAACTCCACAAGGTGAGTTTGACATGCTCCCAGGCCAAGCCATGCTGATGATGATCCGGAGACCCCTGCTCTTCAGGAACACCCCCAGCCTCTCTTTTACTAGGGACTCCATCAGTTTACCCATCACTAATGTCAGGCTGACTGGCCTGTAATTCCCCGCTATTCCCTCGATCCCCCCCCTTATGAATGGGCACAATATGTGTTTCCTTCCAATCCTTCAGCACCCTCCCTGTCTGCAGAGAGGCATTCAAAAGGGCTGCCAGTGGCTCAGCCAGATCATCAGCCAATTCCCACAGCATCCTCGGGTGGATTCCATCAGGACTTGGCGTTTTGCCATTCTTTAGTGACCGGGGGCTCTTCCACACCCTAACAACGGGTATCTCCCATCTAAGCTTCATTCCCACCTCCGGTCCTGTGCCCCCCCATATAGAGTCAGTTCCCTCATCCCCACTGTGTCTGGAGGTACCCCATGTAAAGGCCTTGTCCCAACCATTCTCTGTACCCCTACAACCCATGACTCCTCTCCTCCCTTTTGTGAAAACAGATGTGAAGTATTCATTGAGCACCTCCACCTGATCCCTGCCTCTTCGCCCACCTCCCTGTTGTAATCTGCTTTTACTCTCCTCCTTTCCCCAATGTTGGTTAACTAGGATCTGCGGCCTATCCTGTAGGGAGGGAAATGGGCAGACTAGATGGGCCAAGCGGTCCTTATCTGCCGTCAAAGTCTATGTTTCTATGCCAGGGAATAGATCATGTGCTTTGCCTTATGCACCGTCAACCCTTGCTCTTGACCCAAACCGGACAAGGTTCTTTCCCTCCTGCCCTTCCCACTGTATCCCCTAAGCATAGAGTCCCGAGCAGGACCGCCTAGCACCTCCATTTGCCTCTGGGACACCCTCTTTGCCAGGCACCCTCCCTCTCCATCCCATCCTGTCACAGCCCTGCCAATCTGCCGGGTGGCAGCTGATCCCTATCGTGTGCAATCCCTGCTGCCCTGCTCCTCCATCCCCGACAGCCTTTACCTGGTGCTGCTCTGCTAGTTGAATCATCTATCCCAGGCTCCCCACCCCTTCAGCATTAGCCCCTCTGTCAGATTGTGGTTCTTTGCATGGCTTCCCCTTGGGATGCCTGAGGTTATTCCTCTCTGCTCCTGATGCACCTGCCCCTTCAAAATTAGATGGGCTCAGCTGTCCCCAGCTGAATTGCTTCCCTTCATCTCTAGCTCCGCCTGTCCACTCTCCTTTGCCCAAGTCCGCTCCAGTGCAGGCTGGCTCTGTGACTGCCCTTCCATTGACCCCCGTCCCTCCCTCCCTGGACCCTCGTGCCCCAGAACCTCACTCTGTGGTGCTCACAAGGGGTTTTCCTCAAACCATCCACCTTCCCTACTCTCGGGACGTCCTTCCCCCGGTCACCCAACTCCCCCACCTCCCTTTGGTTATTCCCTGCAAATCTCCCCTCCAGCACCCTCTCTTTTAGGGGTTGAGTTGCAAATCTATTTGTTAGTTCAATACCATTGTTGCCGATGCTTCTACTGGCAGAATCCACTATTGAAGACCAACCCGAGATTTGGGTGACCTTCCCCTCCCACCAGCTCACCTTCCTCTTGCTCAGCTCTCCCCATAGCCACCTTATTTCTTCCTCAGCTGTGTGAGCTGCTTACACACCAAGCATCCTCCCTTCATCCAGGACCAATTCAGAACCATAGCTGCCCCACATCCACTGCACCCAACCATCCTACCAAAGAGGCCATACCCTGGCCTTCCCTCCTGTAAGTTGCCCTAACCATATCAAGGTCAGATAACAACACCACTGCTGACAATGGTTGGCGTACACTCCTTACCCGAAACTTAGACTGTTTACACCTCCAGCCACCCCAACCCCCCACAATTGCAAAACCCCATTGCAGCACTACCCAGCAGGCCCTCTAATAGACTACCTCTGGCCTCAAGAACACCAGGGCTAGGCCCCAATTGCCCCATTGCTGATCTACCCAATGCACAAATCAGAACTATACAGTCACCTTTCCAGTCCCTTGTATCCAGAGTTCTGTTATGGAGCCTTTCCAGTCCCTTGTATCCAGAGTTCTGTTATGGAGCCATGGCTGTATGTGAGTCAGCTCCTCTATGGTTAAGATCCATGGACAGTTCAGGCAATTGTGGTGATTTAATCAATCAGTCAAAATCTTTATTTAACCAGGTGGGCACCATTGAGCAGAGCTAATTTTCGAGGTGGACCTGGGGCTTACAGTAAAAAAGAAAAAGTTCACACAAACGAACAGTAACAGATACAATGCAGGGACATAACAACAAAAGGCATATGTAAATACAGGTGCAAATATAAGTGCAGGACACAGTACAAAAGAACATTATACAGTCAATCAAAATGTACAACACAAGTGCACTGGAGAACTGTACACCAAGCAATGTTGCCAGCAGTGGCCAGGCTAGGTAAATCCAATCAACGTGTCCAACAACAGAGCAACTGTGGTGTATATATGTAGACAAGCAAACACTGTTGCCGGTAAGGACCAGGCCCAGATAGATTCACCCAGGTCCCACAAGGGGACACAGCAGGAAGATGTAGTAAAGTACGGAGGGAAAGAGGGAGAGAGAAGTGGATAAGAAGTGGCAGGGGATGAGAATGAGAAGTGGCAAGTACTGGGAGTAGCTGAAAGCTGGAGATAAGCCAAGTCCATATTTCAGTTGATTAAAAAAAGGAAGGACACAGGAGTACTACAGGGAGGGTGGGGAGAAGGGGACCAGGTGGTGGAGGATAGGGGCACCGAAGAAACAGAGGCAGCAGATATTCAGGGTGCGTCTAGAAAAAGGAATAAAGGGACCCTCGCGTAATGGCTAACAAACGCAAGATTCCTTGTTGTGGCTCAAGTGCAGCATTTTGAAGACTTGTAGGCTAATGTGATGACTTATTTTCATGTTTTTTTTTTGCAGCTTATTCCACAATTGAGGCAACACATAGCTGATGAAAGCCTGACCAAAGCGAGATCTGGCCTTGAGTGCCTTCAGTGAAATGTAAGAAACACTTCTCAGTGCATACCTACTTAGTAGGCATAGTGGTAAGCAGTCAGAGATCTAGTCAGGCAATTTGTTGAGAAGGACTTTGAAGGTCCAGGTTGCGGCATTCATCTGTCGTCGGAAGATGAGGGATGGCAAACCTACTGCAGAGTACAATTTAATTTGGTGTCCCAGTGAACCGTCAGCCCAGGCAATCGTGATGATTTAATTTGGTGTCCCAATGATCTGTCAGCCCAGGCCTCCAATACAACCACAAGCCTTCCACAAACAGAATCCCTTGGGAGTGCACAGCTGGCCCTGCAGCCAGCTCTTCTGCCCTCCACTAGCCTAGCTGGCCCCTCAACGGACTGATCCTGTCAGTCAGCATCCTTGTCCCGGCCTGGTAACTCCCACCTCCTCCTCCATAGGCTGAGCCACTTGGTAGTTCAAAATGCTCCATCTCCACTGGCATTTAATAAAGGACAGAGCTGGGGTGGGTGGTGAGGAATAAAACACAACAAGCCCACAGATGCAAGGACTCCTTCTGCCGCTGTCCCTGCCTCCGTAACTCCAGCTGCCCACTGTCCGCTCGTGATTCAGCCCCTTTATGCTGCTTCCTTGTAGCGCTTAGTCCCCACTGCCTCTGGAGGCCTTCCCAACCGCCGATGTGGTCCATCTTCCTTTCCTCCTCTGCTCACACGCTGCAGCTGTAGCTCCCTTCTTAGCCGGCTTTTTAAAGCTGGTGCCCTGGGAGCTGATTTGTTGCTCTGCTTTTGCCCCAAGAAGACTGGCTGCTCAGTTGGGGCTTCCAATTGGCTATCAGTGCAAGCCTAGCCACAACAAGCCGGTCATGGGGACTCCTCCTTCTGCTGTGTCCCTGCCTCCATAACTCCAGTAGCCTGCTGTCCGCTCATGATTCAGCCCTTATGCTGCTTCCTTATAGCGCTCTGTCCCTACTGGCCCAGAGGCCTTCCCAACCACCAATGCGGGTCCACCTCCTTTTCCTCCTCCTCCGCCTGCACGCTGCAGCTGTAGCTCCTTTGTCAGGCGGCTTTTTAAAGCTGGTGCCCTGGGAGCTGATATGCGGCTCTGCTTTTGCCCAAAAGAGTGACTGCTCAGTTGGGACTTCTGATTGGCTAGTAGTGCAAGTTTAGCCACAACAAGCCCACAGATGCAAGGACTCCTTCTGCGCTATCCCTGCCTCTATAACTCAGCTGCCTGCTGTCCGCTCGTGATTCAGCCCCTTTATTCTGCTTCCTTGTGGCGGGTCCCCACTGCCTCTGAGTCCTTCCGACTGCCGATGCGGTCCACCTCCTTCTCCTCCTCGCACACTGCAGCTTGTCATACCCTGCTGATAGTATTTATTAGATTAGATACTCATGGTACTCGGTTATTTATTTTGTTGTTACGCATCAAACAAAAATGATGTGCCATGTATATATATATTCTGTTAGGCACCCAGAGCATGTGGGACTGGGTGTGTTATATATAAACCCCTACTATTATTAAATGGGACATACCTTACCATGGACAAACTACTTCAGCATGCACAACAGTGAAAAATAATGCTCTCATATCACCATTTGGTGTTTGTCAAGCTAAAGAGCTTAATATAACTTTCTTTTTCCAAAAAACATCTTTGTGAAAGATCGGCTAGCCAGTGAAAAGGCAGCTTTGAAAGACTTCATCCAGATGACCTGAGTTCACACCCCTGGTGCAGCACATCTTGAGATGACGAGCAGAGGTACGGCTGCTTGCATCCGTTTACTGATTACAGATGTGGTGATGTCACCATTCACAGCAGGGTCAGAAAAGAGTCATTGGACGACGCTGGTCACTAAAAAGTCCACCCCCCCATGGTTTTATCAGGCAATAAGCCACTTTATTTCCTCAGGCTGTGCCCCTACAGAATGAAGGAGAGATAAGTGAGAGAGATTATGGGACACAGAAAAATCAGGGACAGCTGAAGTATCCTTTGCTCCTCCCTCAGGTCTCCCAATGTCTGAATGCAGTGTCTCATCAGGGCAACTGGTCCTCCCATGGTAAAGGAGTCTTAGGTTATTACAAAGGGCCAGAGCTGGGAATACAGGAAAGGTTGGTAGGGAGTGTTAGTATACTAAGGGTACCACAGATGGGAATGAGACATAAGGCAGCTAGAAGGATGTTCCCCTGGTCAGGTCCAGGGTGTGACAGACAGAAAGTATAAAAACAATCCAAATTCAACAAGCATTTGTCAATGCCAAATGTTTACTTGCTGGCATTAGCATTGGAAGTGCAGGAGTCAGACAGATGCAGAATAGGAATGGCAGTGAATACTGAACTGACGTCAAACCCACCCCCACACTGTAACGATGGCCAGGCATTGGGTGCTTTTGGGTCATCGCCCATAACGCTCCACCCATTTCACTAGCTACCCTGCAGACACTGACAAGTGTCGAGGTGTGCCTTGGGTGTTTGGCTTACACTCACCCCATTCCATAAGGAAATATGCTGAAATGGGTGCAGTATAGGAGAATGGGGTGAACTTTGGGGCTGAAGAGTCCAAGGCACATCTTGATGCCTGTCACTGGCTACAGGGTGGGGGTGGAGGTGGAACAGCGTGAGCACCACTGTCGACAATCCCAAGTCACACCACTGACGCCTGTTAGTCCTTACAGGGTGGGGCGTTATGGTTGGAAACCCTAACGCCCTGGGCATTTCTTGGTATTTTCATTCCAAGTTTTCAACATGGACTTTTGTGACCATACACATGAACAGTAACACTATTAGTTCGTAAGCCGAAAGGTGATTTTGCACAGCAACTGCGCCATTTGACGCCACAGGTGCCAAAACACATTGCAAACAGGATGTGAAAAAAGACAGCTGTGCTGTTCATGAGGAGGCGTAAAAAAATGGCAATGGTGAAAATCTGGAGTGAAAATATAAAAAAATTGGTGAAGTCACGAGCGTGCATAGAAACTGCGAAATGCACACCCATAATGCAATTATTTGGGGGCCTTTTTACACCAGATTTTCAACAAAGGCATTTTGGGACATCCGCTCATGAACAGTGGCACTGTGATTTTCTTAATCTGTCCCGAACATTGATTTCACACAGTGACCGTGCCCACTGTGTGCCACAGGTGTGAAAACATGTTTTGAGCAGGATGTGAAAAATGACAGCAGTACTGTTCATAAGGCGGTGTGCAAAAATGACAATGTTGAAAGTCTGGAGTACAAATATAAAAAATTGGCGAAGTTACGAGCATGAGTAGAAACTGCCCAACGCACACTAGTAACGCAGTCATTTTTTGGAATTTGTTCAAATTTACAACATGGGCTTTTTGGGACCTCTCCTTCTCAACACTGTCACTGTGATTGTCTTAATCTGTCCCAAATGTTGATTTCGCATAGCGACCACGCCATTGTGCGCCAAATGTGCAAAAACACATTTTGGGCAGGATGTGAAAAATGACAGCTGTACTGTTCATAAAGAGGTGTGAAAAAATGGCAATGTTGAAAATCTGGCATGAAAATATGGAAGATTCTCAAAGTTACGAGCGTGCGTGGGAACTGTACAACGTAAGCTCGTAACACAGTCATTTTTTGGAATTTTTTCACCAAATTTGCAACATAGGCTTTTTGGGAGCCCACCTCGTGAACAGTGACACTGTCGTTTCGTTACTTGGTCCCAGATGGTGATTCTGCACAGTGACCGGGAAATCACCTTTCGGGATTGAATAATGACATGATAGTGACTGAGTTCATGAGGTGGGGTCCCAAGAACCCCATGTTGAAAATTTGGTGCCAAATGTTGCAAAAATGGCAGAGATATCCAACAAAGTTGAAAACCCCATTTATGCCATTGTTACAGCTTACCAGCATATCTTCGGTTAAGCAGTCGGTTTTGAAGAATGCAGATGTGTTCCTGCTCCACTGAAGATTGTCGCACTAAGCTCTGGAGGTAAGTATAGGGTGAGGGTGCGCAGAGGGTCGGTGCAGGTTGGGGGGGGCACCGCAGACAACGAGGACTGTTTTCTCGTTTATAGGTTAAAAAAAAAAATTTTGCGGGAAGGTTTTCTTTTTTAAAGATACATTTGACACGCTGGGGTGGGCTCCCAATGTGCCACTTGGGTGTTTTGGGACTACTGGAGCCAACGGGGATTGGGCACCCCGTCGGCAAATAAAACGGGTCGGTTTTTGCAGGGGGGGGGAGGCATGATGCTGAAGGGGACTGGGCACCTCCTCGGCATACAAATTAAACTACAGGGACATCGTGACGATAGGGATTGGGCTCCCTGTTGGCAAATAAACTGGGCAGGGGACATGCCGACAGAGGGATTGGGCACCCCCGACGTTGGCTTTCAGGCGGGACTGTGAGAGGCGGACAGTGACAGCTGCCACCATGTTTATTGAAATGTTACACCAGGCAAGGCACGGCCTGCAATGACGAGTTGCTCCCTCACTGCAGCGGCTTTGGAGCTGCTGTCATAGACCGCGTGCTCATTCATTGGTGCCACACAGACAAGCCCTAAAAAAGCAGTGGCGGCATTGGCCACAACACAGCTGCACCTCCACAACCTGCTACTCCAGCAAGCTGGCACAACATGTTTCTAGCGCAAGCGCACAAGCAAACATAAAAATGGTAGTGAATAAGATAAAGCCTTCTTTCTGTGGGATAGGGGGCTACCAAGTGGCAAAAGAGGGCACGTAATGTGGGACTCTTGAGAAGTACTGACAGAGCAGCTTGGCGGGGTAAAATGGGTAACATCCCTCCTAATGTGGAACCATTGAGAGGTATATACAGAGGGATTCTGCGGGGTAAAGGGAGGGATGCCTCTCTTAATGTGTATCATTTGCATTACATACTAACATACTAAAATGCCAGCAGAATAGGCCTAATGGTCTTTCGTGTCTGCTCGTTTGGTCAGCCCCCACCCTGGGTGCTGACCTTGCTGTCCCCCTCGCCTTCTCTGGCTTCTCCCTTCCCAGTTCCGGATATTCTTGCTGCATTGGATTTTGCTTCCTGAACCCTTCCCTGTACCTGTCCCACCCCCTCTTGAACCCCTCCACTGTCTCTGCCTCCACCAGCCCCCTAGGTAGTGCATTCCATGGCTCTACCACCCTCTCAGTGAAGTAGCACCTCCTCCTTTCTCCCCTGAATCTTCTCCCCTCCAGCTTCCACCCATGCCCTCTAGTGGCCCCCTCCTCCTTCCTTCGAAGCACCCTCACTGTTCCTCCCCTATTTACCCTCTTCATGTACCTGAAGACCTCTATCATGTCCCCCCGGTCCCTTCTCTCTTCCAAAGTGTACATATTTAGCTCTTCGAGCCTCTCCTCATAGGTCCTGTCCCCCAAGCCCCAAATCATTTTGGTTGCCCTCCTCTGGACCTGGGCATTACATGTGCCTTTCATAGGGGCAGATCATGACTTGAAATATTACTGTGCTGGAATTGTAGCCTTCACTGTAATTATGCTTGGCTTGTAATTGTCATCATAACCTGACTGTACCTGTTCCTTACTCCTGACCCCCCCCCCCACTCCCGTCGCATCTGGAAAGTAGCCTCGGCTCAGTGTGCCTTTCCCAGTCACCAATTTCTTAAATAAATACATTTGAGAGGTACAGACAGTGAGGTTCTACCTGAAAAAATAATGTGGGATGTCCCTCTAATGTGAGACAGTTGAGAGGTATGGACAGAGGGTTCTGAGTGGTGAAATGAGTCATCATCCTAATACTTATTTATTTTTTGTATTTGTAATTCTGGACCAGGAAGGGCACCCTGTGCTATTATAGTTTGTTTCAGGTGCGCCCACCGTGGTGGGTTACACAGACCTATTTTATTGATGGGGGTATATTGGTCATGACACCGGTGAAACTACCCCTACTCTTCTGTAGGGGGAGCCCTTATCCACTTGGCTCCCAGTCAAGATGGCAGATGTGGCGGAGGAAGGAGGAGGAGGAGGCATGGCCACCTCAGCTGCTAACCTGTGGGTAACAAGCTCTGTGTCAACTGTTGCTGTTGTTGTTTCCAGTACTGTTCTAAAAGAAGTTGCTAAAATGCAAAGAAAGGAGTCAATAGATATGAAAATAGTTTTACCTGTGCAAGATGAGTTGTCATCCCACCATGTTGAGCTTTCTGGACTAGTTAAGACCACATCAGAGGCTGACCTGGATAGTACCGAGGATACCGCATCGGAGAATGAGCCGAAAGAACATGCTGACCAGCTGTTGAGAGTGGCAACATCAAAAAGAAAAGCTCATTTATGGAAGGCCCTGGCTGAAGAGGAAGAAAATACTACAGAATGTGATCTTACACACAGCCAAGCCCAGGCACATACAGCTGCTGAAAAACATACTGGAGAACAGAATGCACCCATACTGGATACGGACTGTACATAGACAACAAATGCTTTTTCTCCTATCGAGCTGTCAGCTGCCAAAGTCACGGTGGCAAGTTCATAGGGAGAATGTTACTGAGAGGAGCTGCCCTCTGTCACTCTGTTCCGTCATCATCGGTACCGACCAGATCCCTCACCTCCAGCTGCTGCTAACAATGCCTGGAGTCCTGAAGCCACTTTGCAAGCGGCACGCTGGCAGACAAATGGAGTCGATACAGGGTGAAAGTCGCCAGGTGCAGTTTCACCAACTAAAATTATGGCAGCAGTACAGGAGCAGAAGTATACCCAAACAAGTCTGTTGAAAGAGCCTATGTCTGTCCTGCCCGCTCAGGAGTGTGGCATAATTTAAAACACGGGAGTAGGTAAAAAAACATCTTCCGCATCAACTTGCACAAACGAATGCCCATCCTGAAAAGGCTGTGACTGACAGCCCAGTTGTGGGTATACAGAAACATTCAGCTGACCGTCTGGCTTCTGATCCTGCCGTGGAGCTACCCCAAGATGATACTGCTTGGCCTGACATCAGCCTGAGACTGGACAACAGATAATACGCCCACTGCCACGAACCCAGATATTCCACCGGGACAGGACTGCAATACTAGTAAAATGACAGATGCAACCAGCAATGTTACCCAGAATGAGTCTGAAGACTTGACTGGAAAAGGTACATCCAACAGTACATCTGGGGCCTTGACCTTCTGCTGAAGAAGGTCTACCTGGAAGAATTATCAGAAAATAACAGCACACTAATAATCACAATTCTGGAAGGGACTCTGGCAACCAAGGAGCTGAAAATACTCAGAGGGGTTTTCGTATGTCAGATTTATTTAATAATGCGGGAAAACCCAGCCAAGAGGTGAAACGTTGACAAATGGAAACTGCTCCAGATAGGCATTCTGTCATTCAACAACTTTTAAAGGCCTCCATGGAATTTGGGGCAGGAGACTTACATGCCTTGATTTGTATAAAGGTGAACAGGTATTTGATATTAGTTTCAAGCAGGTACAGGCACTGGAAAAATTCTACCATCGATAGGCCCAAGTTAAGAATTCCAATACATGGACTCACTTTTACCCTCTTCCATTGACAAAACCCACAGTTAAAACCATAACATAACTGTATAGGAATGAGGGAGAGAATATTACTGATGTGATGTATTGGCTCAGACAGTGTTAAAAGGTATTGGGTAGGCCAATGTCCGTACTAGATGAGGACTATGTGTGGATACAGGGATGGAAAGTTAAGGTCCCACTGAAACAGCACAACACAGGGATAGGTCACCTACCTAGTAGTTTTATATTGGATGTGATAGGGGGATTTGTCTTTGTGTGTGTGTGTGTGTGTGTGTGTGTGTGTGTGTGTGTGTGTGTGTGTGTTTTTTTTACTTTTTTATTTAGTACTTTATATATATGCATAAAACACATATTTCTGGAGCATGTATAATGACAAAGGCCTAACATTGTACATTACTAAGGAGCACGATTACATACTACAGATGTTACAGCAATAGAGGGTAATATTCAGATTCATATCATAAAAATAAGTCAGCATCTATAAGCTATATATGCAGCCAATGCCCACATTCATGCTACTGTGCTGTTACAGCTCATCATGACACATGAAATTCTGACCGCTCTTGCAACAAGCCTGCTACTTTGTTCACTTGCGAGGTTATCCCTGCTCCCATGTTCCCACAGCAGTATCTGGCAGCAAAACCAAAATGATTATTTCAATTTCTCTAACATGCTGGTTAGACCTGTTGACTTCCTTGATCTCACTCCTCTGCTGATCCCTAGATTCTTCAATTATCTTATGACTGCATACTTGGAGTACAGACTCTGTCCTAAAATCAGTATGGTTACTCCTCTTATTCAGCGCAAGCTTTGGTATCTCATGCTGCTCGCGATCCTGTTGGCAGGTGATGTGGAAATGAACCCTGGTCCCTCTCACCCTCAGCCATACAACAATGCCTCCTGGGCTACCACCTCAGGGCTCCGTATAGCCCATCTAAACATTAGCAGCCTTATGCATAATTTTGCAGAGCTAGAGGCATGGGTCGACACTCACAAGCCGGATATACTTTGCCTATCTGAAACGTGGCTAAAGCCCTCTACCCCTGATTCAATCTGCTTGCTACAAAACTATAGCCTTATCAGGAATGATAGGCTATCTCCTAAGCGGGGTGGGGGAGTTGCACTATTTTACAAAGCTCATCTGAGCATCCTGCACAACACCATACCTCAATCCTCCGCTTGTGAATCCCTTCATGCACTTCTCTGCATGGGTGCTAAAAACCTACATATAGTTGTTGCTTATAACCCGCCCTAGGGAGGACTGTCTGCCTTCACTAATTTGCTGGATGACGTGGTAAAACTAGTAGGGCAAAGCAAACTACTTATTCTTGGGGACAAGAATTTAAACTGGCTTGGGCAAACTCAAGGCTCACTTCTGTCTGTAATCCAGAACTATAACCTGCAGCAAGTATTAACAGAGCCCACAATGATCTCCACTAAAGCAATGTCTAGCACACTGCTGGATTGGATGCTAACAAATAGGGTTGATAGAGTTGTGGATGCAGGCACTCTGCCGGATACTATATCAGATCACTCCCCTATTTTGTGTGTGTGGCAACACTCTAGTTCCCAGTCCCTGTCCCCCCATATATCACTTTCAGGAACTATGCTAATCTGGATCAGGGAAAGTTCCTGTATGAAGTCTCGTCTATTGTCTGGTCTTATCTTTCACAGACACTGGATATCCAAACAGCTCTTGACTACTTTCTAGACAAATTGCATGCAGTTCAGAGTAGACATACACCCCTTGTGACCCGGCATGTTCGTGGGACTCCCACTAAGTGGCTACACAAAGATCTCCTGGCTGCATTACATGTCAGGGACAAGAGCTGGAGGCGCTTCAGAAAATCTGGGCTCACTGCTGACTACCACACCTACAGGACCTAAAGAAGTGACTGTAAAAAGTGGATCAGACTTGCAAAAAGCGGTTATTGCAAGGGGCTTCTGATGGAAGCATCAAATGACCCCAGGAAATTCTGGGCACATGTGAAATCAAGCCTGGGTGCTAAGAAAACTCACTTGGCTGAGGATATGATCATTAGTGGAGTCCACTGAAACAATCCCTGAACCACTGCGGAAGCATTTAACAAGCAATTCTCTGACCTGTCCAGCTTCACAACTGCCTTCCTCCATGGTCAGTCATTTCCTCCACCACCCCACCCACCCCAACCGTACTTCCCCTCCTTTTTACTTTAAGGCAGTATTACAGTCTGACATCCTTGGCCTGCTGAACACCATTTCTGACAATACTAGCGTAGGATCCGATGGTATTGAACCCAAACTTCTGAAACTGGCCGCTCCATTTATTGCCCGACCTCTGGCAAGGACCTTTACCCTCTCTCTCTGTAACGGAGTTGTCCCGAGTATCTGGAAAATGGCCAGAGTTACACCGGTCTTTAAGAAAAGGGATAACTAACTACCAGCCGATAGCTATACTATCAGTTCTGTGCAAAATAATGGAAAAGTTAGCATCAAAACAAGTTATTGAATTCATGACTAAATATAACCTCCTCTTGCCAATCCAGTATGGCTTTTGCAAAGGTCATAGCACTTCCACGGCCTTGCTCTACCTGGCAAATGATACTCTAACTGCTATGGACAGTGGCCACCTCACGGGGGCTGTTTTTATTGACCTGACAAAGGCTTTTGACCTTGCTGATCATCCTCTTCTTCTAGATAGTCTCCTAGCCCTTGGTTTCTCACAAACCTCAGTTACCTGGTTTAATAGCTACCTATCAAACAGAACACAGCTTGTCAGATTCAACTCTGCTGTGTCCAGCCCCATGGCTATCAACCTAGGTGTTCCCCAGGGATCTATATTAGGGACCCTTCTTTTCTCAATTTTATTAACAATATCTCATCTTGTAACCCCAATTGCTCGGCAATCCTCTACACGGACAGCCTGGTCCTGTACTGTTGTGATAAGAATATGCACTGCATAAACCTGACTCTCGCCACTGCTTTTAAGGCTATTCAATCCTGGCTCTTCCATCATAAGCTAATCCTCAATGCCGACAAGACGTATACTATGTTGTTTTATTCTACAGTAAAATTAAACAAAACCCGGGACCTTTTTAAAGTTTCTGGTCAGGAAGGGATGGTCCTTAAAGCAGCTCACTCTATTAAGTATCTCAAAGTACTCCTTGACAAAAATGTTAACTTTGATAGGCACATAACGGCTACTTGTAAATCAGTTAAGGCTAAAATTGATGTAGCTACAAAACAAGCTATGTCCTTACACAGTCAGCTAGATTAGCCATAGCCTGTGGCATCTTGCTCCCGTCATTATTCTATGGGGTTAGTCACATATCTCAACACATCCATAACTCTCCTCAGGAAGTGGGATACGACTCATAACAGCATCTGAAGGTATGCCTCGGCCTCTCCCTGGTCAAAACACCATTGTCAGCTTTATACTGATATATACTGGCTACCTCCCACTGCTACTCGAACTCTTGCTCTTGCCTCCCCAACTGATAATGTTATTAGAGCAGGAATCCCGTCTCTGCTGGCCTCCTTCACTTCACTGCCTTCCTACCATGGCCTTCGCTCATCTGATAAATCGCTGCTGCTAATACCAAGATGTAAATCTAACAAAGGAACCCTTGCTTTCTCACACTCGGCTGCCAAACTCTGGAACTCCTTGCCTCTCAATGTTTGCCAAGCCCTAGTCATGACCACTTCAAAAGCAACTGTCGCTCTTTCCTCTTCAACCAGGTCACCTGTGTTTGCTTCAAACCCCCTTGAACTTACTTCTCGGACTCTCTCTCATTTCACCTCTGCTGCAAACTGCCCTCTGCTAAGCCTATCTAGTCATGCTATTAGGCACTTAGGTCTCATTTTTGTCTGCACTAAAACTGCTCTAAACCTAGTTGTTTGTTAGCTACATGTCAATACTAGTCACTGAATTCATGTTTCTGTTTTGTGTCACACTGACCAACCTTGTTACTTACTCAGGTATTTTGTAACATTACTATTGTTTCATTGTATCTAAACTATAATATGGATTTCAATTTATTTGTACTGTGTTTCTGTTATTGGCCTACCACTGGCACTGTAACATACGACTATTCCTAAATGTTTTTTCTCCTGTATCCTTCAACCACAATCACCTTACTCTGTAATTGTTATGGTGTCTAGATGTACTGTTACGTATCCTCCCGGATCATGCCTGAAAATAGTCATTGTTATGGCTAGTGCACCTACCCAGTTAATAAAAACTAAATAAAATAAATTAAATGAAAAACAGCATATTGTAACCAACCCTTGTGGGTCCTTTGGGTTGAATCATAAAATCAGACACCATTTTCCCCATTCCAGAGCTCCCTTAAAGCTCCCATTTAGATAACAGTTAGCAAGTACTTCTCTAATAACTAAACCCCAGGAAATTTAGTTAGAATCAATAGAACATTTTCCATCTGCACCTCTCTCTTTATAGAGAAATTAGAAGATATCATAGTGAGCTAGAGACCAGCTCCTAGCCCCTGCACTATCATACTGGATATAAAGCGAGGGCCATGTTCAGTAACGGCATCTCGCTCAGGAATCTAATCCCTTAAGATCAAAGGTAACTGTTAGAATTTGTTAACTGTTATTCCACCAGTCAGTATTAAACAACAGGTACAGAAGTAACAAAGTCACTATGACATAAGCTTAATTAACTCTCTGGGCCTAAATTTCCCTGAATTAAGTTAAGCTCAGAAGGGAGACTGTCGACTACCCACGGTATCCAATAAAAGATATACTGTACGAATTAAACTGTATACTGCAGAGGCATGAACAAGGCCCAGCTAGAGGGATTCACCGCAACATAGAAATGAAATGCCACTAAGTGTGGTATCTTAAATAATCTGCAGTACATTAGCGACCTCCCCTCTCCACTGAGCAATTAAAGAAATATACAGCAGTACAGCTTTAGTAACACAGCAAAAATTAGATTAATGCAAACCGGATCGACAGTCCTGAATCAAATGTAGCAGTAGCTCTTATATTCAGTCTTCATCCGACTTGTCTCCTGAGGACCGTTCTTCATGAGCTCTCTGTGCAGCAATCTTTTCAACACAACTTCCTGCCTCCTTTGGATCAGTAAGTTGATATTGCTAATGACCATCGGCAAAGCAAAGCCTGGCAGGAAGGCCATTGAATATGAAATGCCTAAGTCTCAGAGCTTGTACTTTACCCGTGAAGGCTTTGCGTAGCATTCTAGTGGCATACGCCAAGATCTGGGAAGAAGAGAACTCAATTTTCTTCATAATAGATAAGGATTTTATTTCTGATGCGGCCTAATATCAAGTCTGCTCTGCTGCCGAGTTAAGAGCAAGTAAAATGGTGCATGGATTTCCCCGAGTCAGCAATGGGCCTGCAAGGGGTAATCCTGTATGCGCGCTGGAGCTTAATGTCACTCAGTCCAGTAGTTTTAGAGAGCCATGGTTCCAAAAATGCTGAGAGGTTTTCTCCCTCGGCCCCTTTGGAAAGCCCCAGAATCCAGATATTTGCAGCTCGAACTGCGTTCTTGAGCTGCTCCATGTGACTGTTTAGGGCTGCTTGTTTTTTGAAGGAGGTTGCGGTTGCTGCCAGGGTCTTACCCGCTGTAGCCTCAGCATTATTAGTTATTTCCCATGGCATCTAATCTCAGTTCTACAGCAAGGAATCTCTGGGAGAAGGAGTCTGGTTTAGAGTCGATCTCTTGCACAGGTTTTTAAGTGCATTAACAGCCATTTTGAGGGAGTTTAAGCGTGGCTGACGGTGGGTCTATACTGGCTGCAGCTGCTGCTTTCCATTGGGTCAGGCTGTTTTACTGCTGGAGCATGTGGCTGAAAGAAGTCTTGTCTAGCAGGCTTTGTCTTTCCCATACTTGCTTGATTTTTATATAGAAATATGCAGGACTTTGTGCCCAAGATGATGGAATGTATCTTCTATCAATTTTAATGTTGGATTAAGCAGTTTTTTTCCAAATAAAAGAGCTTTACTCAGGAGCTCCAGAAAGTTGCTGCTTCTGGCTGGTCTGCTAGCCCCAGGGAGAATGGGTTTTATCCTGGTCAACTGAGAACTTGCCATTAATGCAGATCCAAAATTCACTTAAACTCAGTTTGTGATTTGCCACGCTGTAACCTCTGTCTAGATTATAGTGCGTCTAAATCTGCAATGCTCCAATCCTTTTGGTGTAATCTGTGTGTGGAAAGAGTGGGAGGCACTCTTATATTCCATGCCCTTGGGGCCTTTATAACTGACTGGATAGGGTAGTGGGAGACCAGGTACAAATCATTACAGAGTCTCAGGTTCATGCTCAAAGGACAAGGGAGCATATTCCCCCATCCATGAACCAGAGAGAAACCTCCCTAGCCCAGACACCAAGGGCTGGGCATTTGGCTATAGTCCACAACACGGGACTTCCAGTGATGTCAAGAGCTTGATGGCTGCCTAGCTCTGAGACTCGGTCCGCCTCCAAAATAAATCAAGCTACATCGACCTACTAAAACATGCACTCACCAGTAAAAGTCACCCACTCAAAGCCAATATGTCCAGGCAACAGGAGATGCCGACATTTAAACTCAGAGAATGAATACAAAGGAAAAAACAAGCAGAGTATCTACTGAAGGGACCAGAGAGGAGAAAGCGAGGCTTGAATCCCGACAGATACAGAGGGCCTGACTTAATAAGTACTATACTACAAGCGGCCATAAAGGTCAGTAAAATAGATAAATCTCTCACGATCTCCATTCTGAGCTAAGTGGTATAGAGCACCAGTGGATCAGCTGGAGCTGGGCCTGACAGCAGTGGTCGAATAGGCTGATCGGCAGGATAGGCGACTCCTGTACCTACCTACTAGCAAGGGAGAGGGAACTGAATGCCAAATTGGATGACTTAGAGGGCGGAACAGAAGACAAAACATTTGGATATATGGGGTACGGAGGGTAGGAGAATAAAGAACGCAGCTATTGCCTTCCTCCAGTCATTACTAAAAGAAACCCTCGACCTTCCAGCTGAACTTGACCTCCGAATGGACAGGACTCACAGATCACTGGCCCAAAGCCCAGTGACCGGGGCCAGACCACGCCATTCATAGTCAAACTCACCTTCTACTCCACCACCAAGGAAGAGCTGCTCAATAGAGCCTGGAAACAGCGAGATCCAGGGAAACAGAATCACCATAGATAACGATTACACTTCTCAAGTTCAGGAACAAAGAAAAGCCCTATGGCCCATAATCAAGCAGCTCAGGGGTAAGAACCTATGCACGCAGTTGCTTTTCCCAGCTCGTCTGAGGGTTGAGACAGACTGAGAGGCCCAGGAATTTTTCCAGACCTGTTGGCTGCCAAATCATTTCTTGATGAGCTAGGCATTGCTACTCCCCTCTGATTAAGGAGCAACTCGAGAGGAAGTTCTGCAATTGGCTTGGGATGTCGCCAAGAAAGGATTTAAAAGAAAAGGATGCAGCAAGCGACCCCACACACCAACCTTCGGCTCTGATGTTGCAGCTCTCCTGAAAACATACTCCACAGTGCGAATCTACGGAGACCCGATGAGGTGAAGACGAGCACCAGAAGACAACAGAACAGCTACAGAAGTCGAATACTGTCCAAAGAGGTCCAAAACAATAAAGCAAGTACTATTTGAACACAAATCTCATTAGAACCATCTCTTGTACCCCATCCTCCCGACCGGCCACCTGTAAGGCAATACCCAGGTCCCAGGCCTAGTCCCGAGAGGCTGCATTCAGACAGATGATACTCCTCACTAAAAGAACTTAAGAATGATTAATAGAAGTAGTAGAGAGTTTAAGCGAGACTTTCGAATTAAAGCAACAGTTTATGAGGTCTTGGGAATGGGGGAATGACAGGCTGAACTAGGCCAGGAAACCCCACCAGTGTCGATTCTCTTCTATGTGACCGGGGATATAGGGTGCATCTTGCTGAGGGAGGCCCATCTTTCCTAGGGCCCGCTTTCCGAGGTCTCTCAACACAGTGCCCGAACCCATAGAGCCTAAGCGTCAGGTCCCTTTGAGCTGGTAATATCGCTCGCTGCTTGCCTGATGAGCGCACCTGGTGCCACCACAGGGATCAAGATGGCCCAGGAATGCAATGAGGGGGCAAGAGAGGGGTGACTTCAAAGTGCCTTGAATCTAAATGTGACACCCAAGTAGAAAATGACTCCAAAGCAGTCGGATCCTGCTTGAATGGGCAAACATATGGGTCTTTTACATCCAGGAACAATGGATAAGAAGAAGGGAGGAGCATACTTAGGTTTATAGGGGACCATAACAAGGCTAGCTATCATGGGTCGCACTGTCTCCTCTTCGGATGATGAGGGAGGATATAGAGCGATTTAAACCCATTGAGACATGGGGGAATGATTGGTGCCCACAGAAGCCTCTGGACCTTGGCCTCTGTAAGACTAAAGGAGGTTGAAAGATTAAAACCCCCTCCTAACCCAAGGTATATGATCGGCCTCTCTAGCTTTGAATGATAATTTGTCCTGGAGGTAGAAGACAGAGATTGAGAACGATGCTAGAGATAGCCTATTACATATACATCTAAGGTGGCACTCGTACCTTTTTAAAGGGAAGGGGAGGGCTTCTTAAATACAGCATCCTGTAACTGTATATTTTTAACAGGTGGTTGGCCCAGCCTGTAGGGGACAGGCACCAGGCCAAATCTAAATTAGACACTAACAACTGACGTCGGTATATCCACAAGGGAATAAATCTCCTTTGAGGAAGAACACACACCCAGCAACCATCTGAGCATTCAGCTCTGCATTCTACCCAGGTCTCATACAGAGACCTGACCTTGAAAGCTTGAGCTAAAAAAGGAAATAAGATCATAATAACCTAAGGCTGCTCCTTATAGTACTGTGAATAGTTGGTTCAAAGTTGTAACTGACAAAGGTTATAAATTGTTTTGTTTTAGATTTGGTATTAATTTTCTGTATAAATCTAGGGTAGCGTCAGATTGGAGCGAGGTACAGATTAAAGGAATACAGTAAAGTTAGGCCACTTACTGGCCTCAGGATTTAAACTACACATTTACATACTTATAATGGTACTGACATTTTCTTTCTTATAGGATAAGAAAATAGAAAAATGCCTAACTTGAACACCAAAGTCCTATCGTATAATGGCAACGGACTTAATAGTCCTATAAAGAGGAAAAGGGTCTAACAATTTCTCAGAGAGCAAGAAGCACTCATAATTTTCCTGCAGGAAACGCACCTTGCCCCACAAGAAGTGGAGAAACTCAAAACTAAAGCTTTTACCAAAATGTATTACACTTTCTTGGGGGGGAAGGGAGAGGAGTGCCAGTCCTCCTTGCAGCCAATCTACCATTCGAAGAAGAAGAGATAATCACAGACCCGGGGGCAAAGTATGTCATTGTCAGGGGCAGGGTACAGGATATGCAAGTAACCTTAGCCAATGCATATGGCCCCACCACCCCCCCCCCGATCCCCTTTACATTCTATTCAGAAGTCATCAAATTGATTCTGGAAAAGGCAAAGGAACATTGCTTATGGGAGGGACTGGAACTTAGTATTGAACAGACAGGTGGACACCACATCACAGATCCCATTCCAGGATCCAGAACAGCAAGCTATTCAAAAACTTCTGATAGTATCAGGGCTTATAGAAATATGGAGAGAGGGTACCCATGGGTAGAGAGTACACATGTTACTCACTCAGGTACAAAACCTTCTCCCAGATTGACATGTTCCTGACACTAACTGGGACCTTTCCAAGTGGGTCATTCCTGGACAGGGACAGCGACCCACTCAGACCACCAGCCACTATTTGTCAAGATAGATCTGGGGATCCCCCCCAAAGAAAACTCAGTGGCGTATAAATACATCCCTATTACGAGACAAAGAAGTAATTACCAAACTTAATGCAGTGGTAGAGCAAACCATTAAATACAACAACAGGCCAGAGGTGGCACCCCAAATTCTATGGGACACACTAAAAACCATTCTGAGGGGGAAACTTATTTCCATAGGTTCCTATAGACAAAGGGAAAGAAAAACCCTTGTGACCCAGCTTAACAGTCAATAAAAAGGTCTCCAGACACAACAACAACAGAAATGGACAAAGAATAGGGATAGGGAAATCAAAACAGTCACAGGCAGGTTACAAAAAATCCATCAACTGGAGACAGAAAAAGCACTTGCTTATATTAAACAAACATACTATGAGGGGGGTCCTAGGGCCACTTGATTGCTGGCCACGAGATTGAGACAAAGACAGGCCAATGCAACTATAACTAAAATAAAAGACCCTAGGACAGGCACATTAATATATAAGGAAGACCAAACTAGAGATGCCTTTGTTACATACTACAAACAACTCTATAGAGCCCAGAAGGAACCCCCCTCTGGGGACAAACAGGAATACCTAAAAAACTTAAAGATACCCACGCTTACTGTGCAGCAGCAGAAGGCCCTGACTACCCCTATATGCCTAACCAAAGTGGAAGAGGCTATTAAAATTTAAAAACTGGGAAGTGCCGGGACGGATGGGTTTATGAAATTCTACAAGTCCATGGGGAAGAGAGCTGGCTCCCACATCTGCTGTAGGCGATCAATGGGGTGCTGGAAGTGCTGCCCTCCTGGAATTATGCAACCATTACAGTCCTTCCCAAAGAAGGAAAGGACCGGCTGAGTGCAGCATATCACCCATCTCTACTAAATGTAGACTATAAGATCTTTACTTGGTTCTGGCTGGGTGGCTTCTCCCCTCCTCCCCAGCTCATTAATAAATATCAAACCAGCTTCATTCGGGACACCAGGCCCCTGATAATATGCAGTACCATAAACATAGTGGAAAAGATTGACCAAAAAAGATTCTTTTGCCTAATGAGCCTAGATGCTGAAAAGGCATCGATAAAGCCTTTTTGTCAGGGTACTAAAGAGATTCAGAATCCCTGATTCAGTGACGGACACCTTAAAAGCTTTATACAAAGCCCCCCCAGGCCTATATCAGAGTCAACAGGGGCATAACAGACAGATTCCCACTCGTAAGAGGAACTAGACAGGGGTGCCTGCTCTCGCTCCTCTTATTCGCCTTGTACATAGAGCCCCTGGCCTGTGCCATTAGAGAGAACCCAAATATCAAGGGAGTCCAGATAGGAGGTACTGAACACAAAATATCACTTTACGCAGATGATGTCCTTCTATACATATCACTAACGCCAATCAATCCATTCCTGAAATTTGGAAAACCTTGCAGGAATTTGGATCCTACTCAGGCTACTCCCTAAATAAGGACAAAACGGACATCCTTAGATTCTATTATAGACCTCCACCCTCAATTACTAAGTTCCTCCCCCTAAATTGGAATAAACAGAAAATTAAATACTTAGGAATTCAGGTTACAAAAAATCTAAAAGGACTCTCTGTGGCCAATTTTGAGCCCCTATAAGCCCAACTTAAGCAAGATATAGAGAAATGGCAAATTCTTAGATAGTGACTATGAACATTCTACCAATATTTTTGTACCTCTTTCAGTCCCTCCCAATAAACATTCCTCAGAAACAATTCCAAGCTTGGCAGAAGACTATATCCCAGTTCATATGGTCACCAGGGAGACCATAAATAAAGATGAGCATTTTACAAGAAGACAGGTCATGGGGAGGGAGGGCTATACCTAGAGACCGTGCATTTCTTGTTATTTTTTCCTCAATTTCATTTTATTTTCCAAAATTTCATTTTATTTCTTTTTTATTTTTCAGGTGAAAAAACACTACAAAACAGTAATAACACACGAAAAATCACAAGCACAACAGCAGTATCTGTAACTGGCCCTCGCTATAAGCAACTAGCTTTTTTGTGTAGTGTGCTGCCACCCATACCAGTTTTCTCCCGTCCAAAACCAGCTACATTAATTTGACATATTGTGGCCACCAGAGCTGCTTTCATATGCTCCAGGGTTTATTTACAGTTCGGAGCAGGCGTTCGGATTGGGGCAGATCAGGGGCAGAAATGGGAGCCGGAGAACCAGAGAGCTGGATGCGAGGTGCAACACATGTCGGGAGGGCTGGAATTAAAAATGCCCTGGTTTCAGTTTTGGCTACCAGAGCTGCTTTCATAGGCTCCAGGGTTTCTTTACAGTTCATAGAAACATAGAATTTGACGGCAGATAAGGATCGCTTGGCCCACCCAGTCTGCCCATTTCCCTACCTAATGGATAAGCTGCAGATCCTAGTTAACCAGCAGCCTACTTCTTCCTACCCCCAACGCCTAGAATTGCCTGATGACTGTCCCATGCATGCTTGAATTCCACCACTGTTTTTGACTCCACAACCTCCTCCGGAAGGCCATTCCATGCATCCACAACCCTCTCTGTGAAAAAATACTTCCTTAAGTTACCTCTGAGCCGCCCCCATCTTCAAATTGTGCCCCCTTGTTCTTGCACACCTCTTTTTTTGAAAGATGCTACCCTCTTGGACTTTGTTGATCCCCTTGAGGTACTTGAAAGTTTCTATCATGTCCCCCCTCTCCCTCCTTTCCTCGAGGCTATACATATTAAGCTCTTTAACTCTCTCTTCATATGCCTTCCGGTGCAGACCCTGCACCATTTTAGTTGCCCTCCTCTGGACAGCTTCCATCGTGTCTATGTCTTTGCGGAGACTGGGTCTCCAGAACTGCACGCAGTACTCCAGATGGGGTCTGACCAGCTGTCTGTACAGAGGCATAATAACTTCCTGTTTTCTACTGGTGATGCCTCTTCAGTAGAAGCAGAGCAAGCATTTGGATCGGGGCAGATCAGGGGCAGAAATGGGAGCTGGAGAACTAGAAACCTGGATGCGAGGTGCAACACACATCGGGAGGGCTGGAATTAAGAATGCCCCGGTTTCAGTTTTGGCCACCAGAGCTGCTTCCATATGCTCCAGGGTTTCTTTACAGTTTGAAGCAAGCATTCGGATCGGGAGCAGATCAGGGGCAGAAATGGGAGCCGGAGAACCAGAGAGCTGGCTACGAGGTGCAACACACGTCGGGAGGCTGGAATTAAGAATGCCCGGTTTCAGTTGCAGCCACTAATAAGTGCAGCTCAAGGACTCATTTTGATTTCAGGCTCCTGGCATAACCAGAGAGCCGGATGCGAGGTGCAACATTTCTACTGTGAAAAGAGGTAGCAGGACAAGCAGGGCATGACAACAGAAGTGAGAGAACATCAGAGCGTGGAACAAAAACCCTTAATTGGTTGCAATTATGCTAACGAGTTCCCTGTTAGGAGCTAGTTAAGTTTTGAAAGGGGATTGTGAATTGTTTAATTTAGGTTTAACTATGAATTTTGTTCATAAATGAACACATATTGAGTAAAAAGTTAAAACATTATCACTTTTCATTTTATTTCATTTTATACTGTGGATTTAGTTTTATGGTGTGGATTCGTTTTATTTTGCGCTATTTGCATGTGCAGGGTCTCTAGCTATACCCAATCTAGAGAACTACTGTATGGCCGCACAGTTAAGGTTAAGCCTTACTGTGGAGCACCGACACATATGATGCCCACTGGAAGATATAGGGACCCACATGACAGAAGGCCCCGTTAGGTGCCAGATTAACAGACCCCAACATATTAAGAGGATATGGAGACCCCACAAGTGGTAGGAATACTCTAAACATGACACATAGGCTTTGGGCCAAGATGGGCATTAAAGAGCAACATAGCCTCTACAATAGTTTAACGTGGTCTACGGCTCACCCTGCAAAGATGGATCACACATACAGGCTATGGGCCAGAGGTGATTTACAGAGACTAAGACAGTTGGTCATTGATGATATTGTCCTAGATTTCAAAACCCTTAAGCAGACATTTAACCTTAGAAATAGGGATCATTTTCATTATCTGCAGTTGAGAGACTATGTACCGACTACTAGAAAAGACTCAGCCACAGAACCCAACATAGAGAACCTCTTACAAGTAATACACTCCACTATGTCTGGGAAACTTGAAAGAGGCCAAATCTCGGCCCTCTACAAAACAATCAGGCAGACTCCTGTAACAACTACTACTAAAATGAAAACCAGATGGGAGAGGGAGAGTGACTCAAACATAACAGCCAAGGAGTGAGATATGATATTCAACTCAGCCAATAAAACTACCCTCTCACCAGGCTGGCGAGAGTTTGTGTGGAAAGTAAGGGTGAGATACTTCTACACCTCTGAAATTCAGGGTAAATGGGGGGACGGGGTGCACCCAGGGGAATTGTTGGAGGAGCTGTGGGACCAAAAAGGCACATCACACTCATATATTTTGGGAATGCGAAGTCATAAAAACATTCTGGAAAGACATGCTGAAGGAAATATATACGATTTTTCCGCGCACTCGGCACCTTACAGCGAAGAATACTGTTTTGGCAGTCCCTCCAGAGGGAGTACGGGGAGCTGATGCAATCTATTTGTGGAATATCCTACTAGTGGCAGCACATAAATCAATCACTAGGAAATGGCTCTCCTCTGACCCACCAGACAGAAAACAGTGGATTTCCACTGTTCAAGAAATCAAAGAAATGGAAGAACTGACCCACAAGATAAGTAACAGACTCACTCTGTTCATCAGAAGATGGACAAGATGGTCCATACTGAGTTATTGAGACCTGACGGAAGAAGTAGGAATAAACCAACACTCTCTCTAGTGTAACAAGAGGGAGACACTGAGTCTCAGGGTGGGGAAGGCCTAATGTATAAGAGATCAATTAAAGGAGGACAGAGACAAAGATATAGGGGAGAACTGAAACATACTAAACCTTAATAGAACCTATTTTCTTAAAGTAGAGGACGCAATTAGCTCCCAAAATCAGAAATAGAGAAGTAGTGGTATGAGAAAGGACAAGGGACTTAATGTAATACATGGTGTTTAAGAGAAGGTAAAACTATGTAAATCTGATATTAACTGCAAGACTTGTGGAAGGTAATGTGTACTTGTATTGTACGATGAAGTGTAATGGCTGTACTCTGATTCTTGACTTTCTATAAACTTGAATTAAAAAAAAAAAAAAGTCCACAACACCCAGGTACCCTGAAAAAGTTATCCTTATGCCAGCCCCTCCATGGGCCACGGAATCAAATAAGGACCAAAATGTTGTGGAGAGCTAAGCCCTCATGATTACTGGTACCATGCCAAGTCCTCCCAGTCAGAAGGACACACAAGCTGTAGCTCACTCTTCTGACAAAGACCCAAAGGGCAAACAAGGGGTGGGGGTGCGGATGCCCCCCTCCCCCAATGAAAGTGGTTTTCAGGAGGCTGTCAAACAAAAGAGAGGGTGGGCTAGAAGGAAAACTGGAAAGTATGAAGGCGCAACTTATTTCAACTAGGAGTAAGTGTAGCACACTGTGTAAGCATAAACAGTGGGGGGGGGATGCAGAAGAGGAGGATGTTGACTCGGACACGTCGCCTGTGGCCTCATCTATCATGGACTGTTTTGCCTCACAAACAGATATCTCCAAAGCCAAAATATCGGGGAGGAGCAGTAGATCACAATCACATGTGATCTAATCCTCTTTCTAGTATCTCCCTATGCAGAGGCCCTGTTTTGAACCTCCTAACCCTTAATGTGAGCAGTGTCAAAGAACACAAAAATGACTCACTACCTGCACATTTGGGATAATTTGCCTGGAAATATAGTATTTATTCAAGATACAAGGTTAAAATCTGTACATGAGGTAGCTCAGGCAAACAGGTCATGGATTGGGGCTGTTCTTTCTGGTCACAAGGGGAAGATAACATGTAATGGGGTGGCCATTTTGCTAAAAGGGTACAGTTTTAAAACAGAGACCAGTAGAAATCTATCTGGGTAGGGCCCCGTTGTTGCACCACTGTGTGCACCAACCTGAAGTACCATTTTATCAATGCTTATGCTCCCCAAGCTATATCAGTACGTGTGGAACTTTTTAAGAAAATCCAACCGTACTTAGGCACTGGAAGAATGCTGATATTTGGGGGAAATTTTAGTTGTGGACTGGCACTAGAAGACAGGGGAGGGAAAACCACAACAAGTTTCAGCAATATGAATTTCTTGAATACAATAAATCAGACTGCATCTTTGCAAGATGGATATAAAGTGGTACATCAAGTTGCAGCAAAAACTTGTGTGAGAAGGTGTTTGGCCATCCAAATTGATTATCTGTTTCTTTCACACTCTCTAAAAGTACATGGGGATGTACAGTGCCGACGGAAATGTCAGATCATACAGCTGTCTTGCAGCTATACCCCAGGAACTGTTGTGACACAGAAAAAAACACCTCAGTGTGAAATTGAATTCCTAGTTATTAACAGATGAGTCGGTGGTTCAGAAATGGAATTCTTTGTTTCAGGTGAGGCTATCCATCATGTGTGCCTATGATTCCCTTCAGGAGTGGTGGAGTGACTCAAAGTGGGACTTTATACAGCTTTTCATAAAATAAGCAGAAAAAAATACGCACACCAACTATATGAAGTATTTAACTCTGAGAAACAAGTTCCACAGGCTCATTTCCAGAGTGTATTAGGAGAAATGTAATTTAACTCCTCAAATGCAAGAGATAAAACTGGAAATGTTTAAATATCAGTACAACACAGCTGTATCCTTAAAACAGAGACAACAGTTTGGTACACAGGGCTGGAAGCAGAGTTTGGATATATTTAAGGATTGTAGGGCTAGGGTTTGGATTTTAACAAGGAGCCAGATTGGCCTTATGCCACATGTGCCACACAGCTTACGACAATCTAGCGAAATTTCTATCCCCTCGCCAACTGCCAGCTTACACCATCCTTTCAGGTCTAGGCAAGCGCCAATCCCAGGGGTCTCTTTTTTACAGTGCTTAGCCTAAGATTTGAAGTGATGGTGCCATAAATCCAAGTAAACTGTCACAACTCCATCCGAGCTACGAAAATTGGATGCAGTTGCAGCAAAAGTGTTTGGCGTGCTGGCAGAATCAAAGTGTTGTGGTGAGTGGCTTGATGCACGCCCTGCGCCACCCTTTGAGAATCTGGTCCAGGGCGCTAAACAAACATATGACAGGCTTGATGACCATTGAGGATGGACAGATTTTTACAGCAACAAGGGAAATCACAGATATGCTGCCTGTGCAATGGCACATCAGCTTCAAGGTGTGCTTGTTTACATACAAGGCCCTGCACCGACTGGGTGCGGGCTACCTGAGAGACCTCCTGGTGCCTTATGCTTCAGGTCCTCCTCTCCGGTCAACGAAGGCAGGCCTCTTGCCAGTACTGAAGTCTCACCTGAAGTCCTCTGGTGATAGGGCACTCGGGGTCGTCGCCCCGATTTTATGGAATGCCCTTCCTCAGGAGATAGGAGACGCTCCATCGCTGACCATCTTTAGAAAGTCCTTAAAAACTCACCGATTTAATTTATGTTTTGTGCCTCACTCTTTAGCTTAATCTAATAACTTACATTTTATCATTTTATTTATGTGTACTTATTGCGAGGTGCTGAGAGCCTCCAGGATTGGGTGCCATATAAATAAAATTGCCTTGCCTAATAAATATGTCACAACTACTTTCAGTTCCCAGTTAGAGGTTAATTGGTAACCTATTACCTATCACTATCTATGATCCTATTCGCTTCTCCGCATGTCTCTACAATGCTTATTTCTGTATAGTCCCACCACTGTTAGCCTGCTGTACAAATTATTCTGAACCTACTTGTGCTCTGCCAATCCTGTAACACTAAAATTGTAACTGTACAAATTACTCTGAACTTACTTGTGCTCTGCCAATCCTGTAATACTAAAATTGTAACTGTCCTATGTCTTCATGTTCCTACAAATTTTTTGTACTCTGTTTTATTGTAAAAAGGTTGTTTCACTGTTTTGTCCTCTCTGTGATGAGGTACCTTTGTAAATGAGCCCCTGGCTCAAAGGTTGTAAACTGATGTTCTAATAAATAAATAAATAAATAAATAAAATTGGGACCCGGGTTTTGTGGACGGTTTAGACATTCTACAATTGCCTTCAGATTTAAAAACAGGTCTTGTTAGCCCTATAACAGCAAATAAGTTCTGGCTGCGATAAAGAAAGTAAACAATAATACTGCCCCGGGGAAGGATGGTCTCACTTCTGAGTTTTATAAAACCTTAGTGAGACCTTAGAGGTCTTGTCTGTGTATTAAATGCCTTGTTCAATTAATTATTGATCCAGGCACAGATGCCTGCATCAATGTCACAAGCTGTGATGATACTTTGCTTAAAAGGGATAGACACAATTAAGGGAACTGGAGGCCCATCAGTCTCCTAAATATGGATTTCAAACTTCTGGCCAAAATACTGGCAAATAGGCTAGCAAAGTTGGCTGATGTCCTAATAGCTCCAGCTCAAACTTGTGCCATACCCCAGCAATCAGTGTTTGATAACCTCATATTATTAAGAGAAATACTGGAAAATTATAACAAAAACAATAGTTCTGTAAGATACAAAATAAAAATCCATCTCACATGTCTAAATGGCGAAGTGGATACTCTATCATTCAGCTGTGTACCTACCTTTTGCCCTTTATTTATCAAATTGGCAGGGGTAACAGATTATTTACTTGCATAAGGGGACAAGAGGTTGAGGGAAGAAAGAGTAACTCAGAGTAACAATTAATGTCTAAAGGGAGCTAAACTAGTTAAACTTCTTAAGGTAGGGAAACAGTGTGACAAGGCAGCAGGTAAAGCAAATAGGATGCTGGGATGCATAGGCAGGGGCATCACCAGCAAGAAAAGGGAGGTCATAATTCCACTATACAAGACACTAGTGAGGCCCCACCTGGAGTACACTGTACAGTTCTGGAGACCTTACCTACATAAGGGGATAGGCAGGGTGGAGAAGATTCAGAGGAGGGCAACAAAGATGGTGCATGGATTGCATCACAAGTCCTATGAGGACAGGTTGAAAGAACTGAACATGTACTCCCTGGAGGAGGAGGAGAGAGGGATATGATACATACAAGTATCTTACAGGGAGGAACAGGGTGCAGGAATACACTATTTTAGCGAAAAGATGTTCCAGGACTAGAGAGGCATGGGAACGAAGCTGGAGGAGGGCGATTCAGAGGAAGCGTGAGGAAGAATTTCTTCATAGAGCGGGTGGTGGACAAGTGGAACACCCTGCCAGAGGAAGTGGTGGGGGCTGAAACAATCACGGGATTTAGGAATGCATGGGATGAACATAAGGAATTCTGGAGGTCAGGGGTAAGGGCAACAGACTTCTAGGAAAGCGTAAACTGAACTTACAAGCTCAAATGGGCAGACTGGGTGGGCCACAGGCTCCCATCTGCCGACACTGTCTATATATCTATGTATTTTATATTTCTGGGCTCTATATGTTATGGTAAATACTGACTTAACTACAAGGTTAAAAGATGGACTTTTTCCAACCCAAAGTCAGAATAATATCACGGAGATGGACTTTTTCTGGCAATAATTAAATTTAGCCGATGGTAATCGCTCAATTATATTTATATCCCTAGGGAGAATGATTTTACTGACTGCTCTATGCTGTTGTCTACTACCTTTTCTATCTCAACACACTGTACAGTGTCTTGACGTGTGTAAAAACTGTTATAATAAAAAAATAAAAAAAAAACAAAATTTCTGGTTTTCCATTATCGCTTGATCAGCAGACAGCATATGATCGGGTATGCCATACATTGATGTTTAAAGTTTAAACAGCATATGGTCACTTTTGTTCAATGAATAAAAGTTATTTACAAAACAGCTAATGTCATCCCGTTAGTTAATAGATAGTTGGGCAGAGCTCTTCGGCTACAGAAAGGGGTACAGTTGGGTCGCTGGAGGGCCAGCCAGGGGGAAAAGGATAGAGCGTCCTTAGACTGCTCTCCTTCTCCGGGGGAGGGGTGTGCGAGTGTTTGGTGTCTAGTGACACCCAGCGGAGGCTAGGTATGCCGTCAGAACACCAATGCCCGGATCACACAGGGGCGGGCGGATGCTGGCCGTCACTGCACATCCCTGCCCTGTTCACAAGGGAAGAAAAAACCTGGGTTTGGTCAGTCTTTGTGATGCACTCCCCCCTGGGGCCTCCATTAGCCTCGATGCCAGCTCCCCAAGTAGATACCAGACTTGCGTAGGGAAGTCACCGCAACCCCGCCCTCTGGGGGGTAAGCCTGGGGTGACCAGGGAGCGCTGGAAATGATTGGAGGTAGCGGCACGGGGGGGCCGTGACCAGGGCGGAGTATTGACGGACCTCGTCCCGGAAAAAAGTATAGTAAATAAAAGAAAGGGGGGTACAGCAGGGCTGTTCTTTAAGTCCACTTTTATACTTCTTTTTGACCCACTTATTAGGCAGATACAAGGGAGCACACTGGTAAAAGGTATCCAGACCACACACAGGGAGAGGGGAAGTAAATATTTTGGCTTATGTTGACCATATATGTCTATGTTTATGGGATAAGGAGTCTGGTAATGCAGTGATTATTATATCATACACATAAATAATCAGCCAATCACATAAGCAGACTGGCACCTTAGCCCTGTTGTAAATCCTATGATAATCACTGGCAAGGTGCCAGCCTGCCCACATCCTCGAATGCCACCCTGTAAAAAATCCCTCCGACACCCCTCCAATGTTTCAAAGCTGCCATCTTTCCTCTCGCTAACATTCACCGGTAGGCCTAATATTTAAAAAACCGAAAACAATAAAATGGATGCCTCCTTTGACCTTATCAACAAAAGTGAACTCGATGAAATTTTCAAAACCCTCCAAAATGAAAGCACAGATTTAGACTGCATAGAACGTACCTCAAGAAGCCAGAGACATCCCGTACATCGCTCCTCTCCCACCAGCCAAAACCCCGATACTGCAGTCGCACATACAGCCGAGCACATCACCTTGACCCTCCGCAGCTGCCAGCTTAAACTCGGCACCTCTCTACACGTCGCATGCAGCAGCCAATCCTGTAGGGAACAAACTGGCTGCGTCGCGGCGACGTGAGAGGCGCCGAGTTCAGCTGGCAGCTGCGGAGGTCAGTGAGTTCTCGAGCTGTATGTCGACTGCAATATCAGGGTTTTGGCTGGTGAGAGGAAGCGATATAATGAGATGTCTGGCTCTTGAGGTACATTTTACATGGTCTAAATCTGTGCTTTCATTTTGGAGGGTTTTGCCCATACTTACCTCACAAAACTTAAATAAAGAATACCATTAATTACCATGCACTATTTTCTTTCATGGAAGGATATTTCTTACAAAAATCATTTTTTTAGACACAAATAAATAAAATAAAACCATTTAAACTTATATCCATCACAGAATGTAATGGCATAATCGCAATAAACCACTTGGGGGTGTGGGTTATCGGGGGATTTACCACGGCTGGAGGAATTTGCCCATGAGGCGTACGCCAGCCATGGTAAATCCCCCGATAACCCACACCCCCTCATGGCTTATTGCTTAATTATACAATGGCAAGAAAGAATCCTGGTCTCTGGTTGGTCAGTCTGGGACTGGACCTGTGATGTTATCCCAGCACAACATCACAGGTCTAGTCTCAGCACTGTGAACCAATGTAGAGGACCATGATGACCATTAGTTACTCTTTTTTTGCATCTTCTCTTAAGAAACAAAAATATTATTCCGTGCCCAACCACCTGAGGCGTGACGTTATCCCAGCACAACACATACCCTGTCGGGCATTATTGCTTAATTACACAACACTCTGAAAAAGAGTCGGGTGCTAAACTGCAGGGGCATGCCCATAGGTGTTGCTAAGCTGAGCAACTATCCCACACATATAGCTGATATGCCAATCTCGACTGAACCTATCAAGATACTGGGAATAACTTTTGGCACAAATAATGATGCATTATATAACTGGGAACACATTACCATTAAAGCATTGGATAAGGTTACTTGGTGGAAGCAGAAGCTAGCTTCAACACGTAAAATATTTTTTTTTAATTAAAAACACTAATTTTGCCAGTCTTCTTACATGTGGTACATATTTTTCCGACACCACTAGATACAGAAACTCGTTTATATAGCTTATTTTTTTAAGGCTTATGGGGCAGCCATTGAAACCCAATAATACTGGATCAAACATATCCAGACTATGATAAGGGGGGAGTATTAGAATACACCTGTAGTATTTTTTCACTGGTTATTTCCAGTGTTTAATGTTCGTCATGTTTTGCATGGGAGATCAACACTTAGGATCCCAATGGGTGCTGCCTGGCTACTTCGTGTGAGACAACTATAGGACGTGGCAATTTGAGATGGGTCCAATCCACAGTACTCCCAGTGGTCCCTAGAGTATGTGGTCTGCAGTGTTTAGATAGAAATGGAACATCACTACCACACAAGTTTTGTCTCAGACAAGAGAAGAACTGCATAGTACAATACTTGATAGGAACTGCAGTTCCCCTTTAAAGATTGCTTTGTGCCCTAACAGGAAGAGAAGACAAAAAGATGCCTACATACATGTGGGAGGGTTAACCAGTTTTCTTGCCATCGTGAACTGGGGATAAAAAATTAATTAAAACACAAAGCAACTGAAGAAAGGAAATTCCCCAGCGCATCCTGTCCATTAGCGACAGACACACAGGAGCATGTTTTCATGATACGCCCCACCTCCCTGGAGGTTGGGCAAATTTTATTCAAAATTCAGATGATAACTGTTTTTCGCACCTTGCTTACGTAAACAGTTGTCCAAGGGCTTTCTTCTTTGCCATTGTTAATAAATACAGTACAACCAAAGTACGTTATTGTCTAATGTTTGCTATGTGTAAATATAATCTTTGGCAGGCTAGATGCACATTTACACTGTAGCAAAAGTTATTCCTGCTGCAGAAACTGTTTTGGTGATTAAGAATGCCTTGTAAAAATTATACCAAAGGAAAGATGTACTTTACAGACACAACCATTTTCTGAATTTCTGAGGCAGTAAACGTGCCTTCAGCCCAGGTATTAGTTGGCTAGAAGGGCAAATCTTTGTTTTGACAATTTTATATAGTCTGTGTAGAATTTGGGTGGTGTACTTTGAATAGTTAAATATAGGGTAGGGCTGGCACTGTATCCCGGTAGAAATGTACTGATTCGGATTATATGTGCTACCATTATTCTTTTGTTATTTTTATTTCTGATTCTTCCTGTATTGTATATACTCTTCTGCTTCAATGAAAATTCCCTGCTCTTCTTCAATAAGTGTCATGGGATCTTTTACTTCCACCTGGACAGTGACCAGAGATGGGCAGAAGAGACCTCAGTTTAACTTCTCATTCAAGAATGGCACCTCACCAGTGCAATACCCCAGTGTCAGTTATGGGTATTACTCCAAGTGCCTGGTATGGGGCTAGAACCCACAACCTTCTGGCCCCAGAGGCAAGCATTCTGCCTACTTAGCCACTGACACTAATTAGACACTGAATATGAGACAATTGAGAGGTATGGACAGAAGGATTCTGAGTGGTACAATGAGCGACATACCTCTTAATGTGGGGCAGTGTAAAGGTATGGAAAGAGAGGTCCAAAGGGGGGAAATAAGGTATGTTAACCCCAATATGAGACCCCTGAAAGGTACAGACAGAGGGGCTGTGAATGGTATACTACGGGACATCCCTCCAAATGTGGGATAGTAGAGGTATGGATGGGGGATTTTGACCAGTAAAATGAGGACATATCCGTCCTACAGTGAGACAGATAAGGAGAAGGTTTATAGAGAGCCACAGTAGTAGCAGCAGCAGTTTGCCTTTTTAAGAGCAGAGGACAAATGTCAGTAATAAGACATGCAGCTGCCGGCCCTTGGGGCATCGTGTCATCTACCCAGCCTCCACTCAGCAACAGCCACTGATGGATAGCCCTGCAGCCATAGTTTGCTTCATTTTCATTTAATAATAACAAAAAAAAAAAAAGAAAGGCGCCTAGTAGTTTTTTTTCATATCTCTCTCTCTCTCTCTCTCTCTCATAAAGGCTACAAATGTCAGATTCATACTTCAGAACACAAGCCCACTACACTGTTTTGGTCTGTGCTGCTGTTTAGTTGTTTATCCATAGTGCAGTGTCATTGGCTCAGCAGACTGCACACTTGTGTCTGAGGGCGGAACACTGGAAGGTTGTGGGTTCTAGCCCACACAGGCACTTGGGTAAATCCCAATACTGACACTGCAGTGCAGCGTGTGGGGGTGGGGTGGGGAAGTGCCGCACTCTAAGGTGCTGTCTTTCAGATGAGATGTTAAACCGCAGTCCTGTCTTCTTGTTCTGGAGGTTGTTCTGGTGGACACTCAAGATCCCATGGCACTTCTCGAAAAGAGTGCAGAATTTTCATGGATGAAAAACAAAACAAAATAAACATACAGATGCAAAACACCAGAACAGAAATTAAGCAGTTCTACAAAACGTGCAATCAGAACAACTGCAACTAGACAACCAAATGACACGTGAGAAGGTGAAGCCGGAACAGTTATTCAAAGTGAGGTGCAAGAGTAAAAGAAAAGGCAAAGCCATCAAAATTGGGCCTGTGAAAAAAGTACGCCACATCCATCCTTTCTTTATATATTTAAAACACCAAAAATTACACGGAAAGCCTTTCCACAGAGCAACTAGTATAGAACTAGGAATCCTCACCTTGTCACCCTGGCAAACCTTGTTTCAGGCCAACTTAGAGGTGAAGGATATTTCCTGGTAAGGTACATACAAACCTCTGCTGTAAAGAACAGGCACACCTAGACTGCCATAAATACGATTTAATGATAGCAAAAAAAAAAAAATTACTGATGGCAGGTTATAGTCCTTCCAAGTGTCGTATGGGTGGAGGGAAGGTGGTGAGGGAGTACCCTAACACTAACCCTTGATATGAGATATCTCTGAGATGACCTATAAAAGTATAAGCAGCAAAAAAAAAAAGGCAAAAGCCTTGGGCATAGGAGGAGGAAAGGAACAAGCAATCCTGAGTTTCTAAATCGGCTGAACAGTTTGTTCTGGGACACAATGTCATTCTTTCAGACTTACACTTAAATGTACTTTTTATGTTGTCTTGCGCACACAGCATAAGCAACATTTTGTGGCAGCTTGCTGGAGTAGCAGGTTGTGGAGGTGCAGCAGTGTTGTGGCCAATGCCGCCACTGCTTTTTTGGGCTTGTGTCTGAGGCACCAACGAATGAGCACACTGTCTATGACAGCAGTTGAGAAGTGTGCCACCAACTTGAAAGAATTTGCAGCTGCAATGAGGAGCACCCATCATTGCAGGGCATGCCTACTTTTAGAAACATTTCAATAAATATGGGCTGTTGCCATCCGCCTCTCACAATCCCATTAGAAAGCAGATGCGAGCGCCCAATCCCCCATCAGCATGTTTATAACCCCCCTCAAGATCGTGTGGCACACTGAGGCCCACCTCAGTGTGCTTCATGTGTTCAGAGGCCGATCACGTCAGCATGTTCTTGCCTCCGCCCACCCTACTCCACCCACCCCCATTTTGTGTGCCACTGGAGCCCACTCCAGTGTGGCCAACCTCTCCCTCAAAGTCATGGGGCACACTGGGAGTGAACCCAGTGTGCCCAACAATGTTTTATTTCACCTGTAAATAAAGAAAACCTTCCCGTGATGTCCACTCTAAAAAACAGCCCGTCGTTGAGTCCGGGCGCCCCCCTCCCCAACCCGCACCCACCCTCTGTGCACCCCCCCACCTCACCTCTATTTACCTCCGAGTCTGGTGCCATGGTCTTTGCTGGAGGCGGGAGTCTGCGACCTTCAAAGCTGACTTCATAACAAGGGTCAGAGGTCAACTTAGGTGGATATCTCGGCCATTCTTTCAACTTTTTGCTCAAATTTTCAACATGGGGCTCTTGGGACCCGACCTCATGAAATCAGTCACTGTAATTTCGTTATTCGGTCCCGAAAGGTGATTTCATGGTCACTTCATGGAATCATCTTTCAGTACTGATTAACGAAACAACAGTGAAACTGTTCATGAGGTGGGCTCTCAAAAAGCCTATGTTGCAAATCTAGTGAAAAAAATTCCAAAAATTTACTGTGTTACGAGCGTGCGTTGCACAGTTTCCATGCACGCTCGTAACTTCAAGAATTTTTTTATATTTTCATTCCAGATTTTCAACATTGCCATTTTTTTCACACCTCCTTATGAACAGTACAGCTGCCATTTTTCACATCCTGCCCATGTACTGGAAAACTTTTTTTTTGAAAATGACCTGAAATCCATCTCTGTGGTGCTACAGCACATCTGTGACAAACCAACATAGAAACACAGACACTGTCAGCAGAAAAGAACCGCTGGGCACACCCAGCCTGCCCCGACGTTTCATGCCTATTCTGTCTCCACAGACCCTACCTGGTCTCTGGTGACTCCCCCCCCCCACTCCCTTCTGCAAACCAGGAACTGTTTCTCACAGATACATAATTAGCAAAGGGTGGAGGGGGTGGGGAACACATAACAAGGGTATGTGGAGGGGTGCACACAGAGGGGGTAAATGTGAATAGAAGAGGGAAGAGAAGAAAGGTCAGACTAGGTGGAGGGTGGTGTCTCTGAATGCGCGGAGTCTTGGAAACAAGATGGATGACCTTCAGGTACTGTTAGCAGACAAGAGGTGGACACAGCTGCAGTAACCGAGACTTGGGCAACATCACACTATGACTGGGACCTTGATATCCCCGGATATAAACTATACAGGAGGAGCAGAGTAGTCAGGAAGTGGGGGAGGGGTGGCAGTTTATATCAGGGAGCAAACTGCTTGCATGAGGGAGAAGTCAGAGGAAGGGGAGGCGGAGGCATTTTAGGTTCAGGTAAGGTCAAATACAGGGAGAAAGGTGAGGTTGGGGGTGGTTTATAGACCACCCAATCAAGATGAGGAAAGAGACAGGGACCTGATTTCACAAATATTGGAAGCTGCGGGGAAAGGAGAGGTGGTAATTGTGGGGGGCTTCACCCTGCCCAAGGTGGACTGGAGCATACTATCCACATGTGCTAAGAGCCAGGTGATCCTGGAAGGACTGCAGAGTGGGTTCCTGACTCAGGGCATCACTGAACCAACAAGCGCTGAGGCAATTCTTGAGCTGATGCTCACAAATGGGGAGCATGTACAGGAAATAATGATCAGAGAGCCACTGGGGGGAAGTGACCATTGCACAGTGTGGTTCCATTTGGATATGGGCAGGGAAAGCATCCTAAGACCAAAATCTAGGATTTCAGGAGGGTGGACTTCAGGAAAATGGGTGAGGTTCTAAGGAGCCATCTGGTGGGCATCAGAGCAGATATGGGGGTGGATCTAAAGTGGTCCATCATTAAGGAAGGAATACTGGTTGCCACAGATGGGTGTGTTGGGCTCAGGGGGAAGAACACAAGGGCCAAAGCGCCCAGCTGGTTCAGTTCTGGGGCTGCCAAGGCAGTAAGAGAAAAGAGATTGGCCTATAGAAAATTCAGGCAGGTCAAGAGAGAGTTGGATAGGAAAAATTACCTAAGGTTGGCTAGTGAGGCAAGTAAGGAAGTCCGGTGAGCAAAGGCACAGAAGGAGCTTCAAATAGCTGAAGGAATTAAGAAGGGGGAGAAGGCTTTCTTTCACTATATAAGTGAGAAAAGGGACAAGAAGGAAGGGAATGTTAGGCTTAAGAAAGGTGTGAGTGGGTGGAGGATAATGGAGGAAAAGCAGAGATACTAAATGAATACTTCTGTTCTGTCTTCATCAGGGAGAAGGACGGACCAGTGCCTTCAGGAGGGAAAAGAGGAGCAGGGGGAGGGAAACACAGACATAGTGATAGAGAAGGACAGTGTCTGCTGGCATTGAAAGTGGACAAATCACCTGGCCCGGACAGAGTACATCCAAGGGTACTAAAGGAACTGACTGAGGAGCTGGCAGAGCCACTAGCAGACCTACTTAATAGTTCACTAGAGTCAGACATGGTACCACAGGACTGGAGAACAGCACATGTAGTGCTCCTCCACAAAAGTGGTCCCAAGGATGATCCAGAAAATTATAGACCAGTCAGTCTGACCTTCATTGTGGACAAGCTCATGGAGACTACACTAAATGAAAGGTTGGTGGAATATCTAGAGGAACATGGTCTCCAGGATGAGAGGCAGCATGGGTTCATGGTGGGGGAGATCATGTCAAACAAATCTGATTGCGACTTTAACTGTGTCACTAAGACAGTAAACAGGGGTCAAGACATCCTCATCTATCTTGATTTCAGTGTAACCAGGGTCTGGGTTGGGTGTTTTGATGTTTATTTATGCACCCGGTGCCTCCAATTTGTAACCCATTACCTAGTTAGCCTGGGTTCGGGGAGAAAACATTCGCTCAGCATCAGGGCTAGGTTTGTACTTCTGGACAGGGGCACCCAAGTAACTCCAGACACAGAAAGCAAGAACTGTGTATGTCCAAACCAGAAGTGGGATTCTAAAGTGGGGCTTTTATTCACTTACACACAGGAATACAAAGCAGGATGGACCCCCATGGGGCTACACTCACTGGTTGTACAGAATTATAGAGGTCAGAACACATCTTCTTCATCATCACAACAACTTCTACCCTCAGGTTCTGAACACACTGGGCTCTCAGCCCGAACTGGTACTCTCTCTCCCTCTCCCTCTTCTGGATTCCCTGGCATGGCCTTCGTCCAGCACTGGTACACCCTTCCATATAGCATGGACATTTCTGTTGGTGGCTCCCTCAACCACCCATGAGCGCTTCCTAGCTCTAAGGAAAAACACACATCTTAATCCCACGTCTGGGTACTTTCTGCAGACACTTGCCAAGTGCCTGGGAGAAAGCTATGGGTGCCCAAAGTGAATCCGTGAAGATAAATCTGGTTACTCCAGATTGGGGGGGTCTCCCACCTCTTGTCCCCAAATCCATACCCAGCCATTCATTTGGAGTCAACACCTTTCCTTTGAAACTCTCTGTTTGTAGAATGCCATCTCGAAATGAATGTCACATTTAACAATATAATGTCTCCGGTAACTGGTGTCCTGACTTGCAGCGTTCTTTAAGTGGTTATGTCCATCCCTGCAGACCCCCACTGATTAGATGCATTTCAAGCCATACACATAACTTTAAAGCACTGTACTTGGCTGCCCATTCCTGACCCACAGTAGCAGATACTTTACATTACAGTCTCGGTGAAAACATAGGCTCTCTGGCAGAGCAGACTCACCATGGTTCGCAGGTGCCCCAGTGCTTCTCTCACAGGACAAAAACACACTTCTTGGTGCCTCAGCACAAATCTTCTCCACAGGCAGCTTTTCTTCCTCCAGCAGGGCCAGGGGATTGCCCCTGAAGAGCTGGTCTGGTTCCCCCATCCCTCTCGGGGATGGAGCACTGTAACAAATTGGAGAACGGTCTCAACCACTTCAGCAAGTTTTCTTCTGTGTCCTTCTCTAGGGTGAGAACACACACCCTCTTCTGGTGGTAGCTCTGAACAGAGCTGGGGGCTCTGAGGGACTGCCAGCTGCAGTGCACCTCCTACCTCCACTACATACTGCTCAAGACTCTTACTCACGACTAACTTTGAAAACCCCAACCTACTAACCTAACTCCCAGCTGCAACATTCCACTGTGGCTTATGCTGCTGCTACTGCGAGAATTCTATTTGATGTAATCCCTCCAGCTCAGCTGAGACTGAGGACAGAGTGAGACAGTGTGAAACCCATTTAACTGGTGTCTCACAAGCTGCCTTTCCCTGCCTACCACTAGATCTAAGTGGGATTCTAGTAACCCCGGGTGACAAGGGGGTTACATCAGCAAGGCCTTTGACTCTGTGCCCCACAAAAGGTTGATCAGGAACTTGGTGGATCTTGGAGTTGGGGAAAAGATGTTCAGATGGGTGGAAAACTGGCTGAGGGACAGAACTCAGAGGGTGGTGGTGGGGAGAGAGTTATTTGGCACCAGAGAGGTAACCAGTAGGGTCCCACAGGGCTCTGTGCTGGGGCCGGTGTTGTTCAATGTCTTCATCAATGACATTGGGGATGGCATTAAAGGCAAAATGTGCCTATTCGCAGATGACACCAAGCTCTGTGGGAGAGTGGACACTGCCGAAGGGATACGGGATCTACAGGAAGATCTGGAAAAGCTGGTGAGGTGGTCCAGGCTCTGGCAGCTTAGCTTCAATACCAAGAAATGCAAAGTTATGCATATTGGAGCCAAGAATCCCAGGACAGAGTATTACCTGGGTGAAGTCCAAGTATCTGCATCAGAGGAGGAGAAGGACCTGGGAGTGATGATCACTAGTGACCTGAAGCACTCCACACAGTGCAAGAAAGCAGCACCAAAGGCAAACAAGATGCTGGGATGCATAGCTAGGGGATCAGTAGTAGGAGAGAGGAAGTTATACTGCCCTTGTACAGGTCACTGGTAAGGCCGCATCTAGATTATGGAGTTTAGTACTGGTGCCCTCGCCTCAAAAAGGACATTAACCTGCAGGAGAAGGTACAGAGGAGGGCTACAAAGATGATAGGCGGTCATCAGGGCAAGGCATACGAGGAGAGGTTGAGGGCACTGAACATGTACTCCCTGGAAGACAGGAGAGTGAGAGGGGACATGATTGGGACATTCAAGTACTTGAAAGGGATAAATAAGGTTGATAAGGATAGTCTCTTTAAGCTGAGAGGCAACCATATCAGAAGGGGGCATAGTCTTAAGCTGGAGAGTGGGAGGTTTAGGAGGGAGGTCAGGAAACACTTCTTCACAGAGAGGATGGTGGACACTTGGAATGCGCTGCGGAAAGAGGGCATCTCGTTGAAGACACTGGACAGCTTTAAGAGAGGCTGGGATAGGCATGGGGCAGGTAAGAATCATGGGTAGGGAGGGAGGAGGGAGGAGGGAGGAGGCAGGGACTTTAGCTCAAGCTGTGGACCCTGCATACGAGCAGACTTGATAAACCAAATGGCCTTCTTCTGCTGGCTTCTTCATATGTTCGTATGATACACTGTAAAGTTCCTGGACATCTCTGATTGGCTGCTGCGTTTTGAAGTGGGAGGGCAGATTTAGCCTGCTGTCTGATAAGGGCTAAGTACAACACACAACAGCCTATCAGAATGCAGAGCCACTTTCCTATTATTATGTAACAGCCACTCAGAATGTAGAGGCACTGTCCCATTATTGCACTTAGCCAATCAGAATACAGAGCCACTGTCCCATTATTCAAGTCCACTGGTTATCGCAGAATAACCACAGAGTAACAATGCATTCTGATTGGCTAAGAGGGATCTTTTCCAGTACAGTATTTAGTCACTAGAGCTAGGTTCTAGGTGACAGGGTACAGGGTACAGATCGATATACTGTTCGCTACAGCACGGAAGCTTCAGATGCAAGTAATGGGTGCTGCAAAATTCCAGCAAATAAAGAGAGGTAAAAGCAGCAGACGTGACTATGAAACCCACCAAGAGGTGTTTAGTAGCTAATTTGTAAATGACAAGAACTATGACACCTGCAGAACAGAAAATGCAATTAACTTTTTTGCTTGCCTAATGTATTGCCCTGTTTATCCACATATTTAATTAATGGGCTGCACCAGTTCATGATATGAAAAATAAGAAAAACACACTGCATCCTGGGAAAGAGACATAAAAGGCCTGGCTTGGCCAGCTGTTTTTGCTGCTGTAGGCATCTGCATTTTATCAAGCTCTGAGAGGTTCCCAGTAAGGAAATATATGAGGACAACTTTCTATTTGTTCCCCTTTCCAGTGAGCTGTTTTAGCTTGCTCCTTGTTCGCCTTCCACTTAGATACTGACAGATGTCCTATTGGGGGGGGGGTCTCTTGATTACGAGCTTTGTTATCCGCCACTACAGCCCTGCCCCTTCCCTCTTTGCACTCCCTTAGAAACCCTGACTCTTCACATTCCCTTTCTTCAGGAGCTCTGCAGGAAGACTATATTCTCCTACAGATTTTCTGCACTCTGACCCGGATTCCTCCTCCTTCTCCTCCTCCTCCTCTGTCCGGAAACTCCTACTCTGTGACTACTTTCTCATTCTAGTATGTCCCTGGCAACTTTCTGGTCCCATCCATCACTCCTCCCCACCCCCGTCGGATGGGAATCCACTTGGGGTAGGACCTGAGACTGCCGGAGCTGTCATCCAGGTGGGCTGGTGTGCCTAGCTTCATTTGCTTCCCCTGCTTCTCCCCAGAACCCTTCCACCTCCCCAGGTGCCGACATAGTCTGCTGCAGCCCTTGCACACTGCAGCACACTCTGGGCATACGCCACCCTTCCTGGAGGAGGGATGCTTCCTGGCGTACCGCAAGGGACTGCTGCAGCATCTGATGTCACACGTCACCCTCCCCAGGCTGGACTGCACTGCGCTTGGCAGTACTCCCTAGCCGAGGAACACACTGATCCAGCTCCCCAGGCTTGCTCTTTAACCCGACTCACGGGCACGGAAGTGCAACGGGTTTCCGCTGGGCCAATGGGCGGCCCTTTCTTCTTTTATGGTTGTTCCTTAAAAATATATTTTCTTTAACTGTTGCACACTTCCTACTACCAGTTCTATAAACTTCTATTTACTCATTCTGTGTCAGTTCTTGTGCTGTTAATTACTGCATTGTGGTTCCAACTGTACCCACCCCACCCCAGCACGTCCCTGGAAACCAACTCTTGCAGCTCAGTAGGACCTTCCTGGTAAAACTTTTCCAATAAATCAAGTAATAATAGTCTCCCCTGCCACCCCCACCCCAACACTTCTTTAACCCTTTATGGTTTTCTGGTGATTACCAAGGCTAGCCCCTCTCTCAGAAACACAGAATCTGATGGTAGAAAGTGATTAACAGCCTATCAAGTCTGCCCATAGTTGGTATTACCCTTCGCCCCACCTAGTACTGCACTAGGTTGTTCATGACGCCCTCCCTTTCCTTCTGACCCCCCCTTCCAGGTTCCATTAAGTGGGATAATCAGTCCCCTGGCCATGGCCCTCCCATGCCTGAACTAATTAAAGGTCCTTGCCCCATAACCTCCTCCACCGATAATCTGTTCCAAGGCTCTATCACCCTTTCAGTGAAGGACAACTTCCTCACATCTTCCTGCATTTACTCCCACTAATGTCTAATAATGCTCCCTCTTCTCTGCAGTTCTTCTTGGACAGGATTTTGGGCAGACTGGGCAGGCCAAGCAGTCCTTTTCTGCTGACAAATTATGTGTTTCTTTGTACCTGTAGGTGACAGGCTATTTCCATCTGAATCCACTTTCCTTTTTCTTTGAAACTTCTTTACTGACATAGTCATACTGAGTACATTACATCGACATAAGAGTGAGACAGTGTTACAGAGAAGTAGACATCAGGGAGCCATGTACTCATTTCGAAATTAATAGTGGAAACACTGTCCTGAAACGTCTGTTGAGAGACAGAAGTCCAGTTGGAAACAAGCCCATCTCAAGCTCAGTATCGAAAAGCAGGGTTTTAAATAAGCTGAAAAACTGATTGGCAGTTTGACATGTGAAAGTGCTACTCAGTTGTGAAAATGCATAGCACTTGGCACAGACTGATTAGCAACATTTTTAAAAATGATACAGTTTTATTAATGTTGTGTACTATGTCATGGACTCACTCAAAAAATGGTTAGCAGTCTACCGCTAAGCATTTCTTAACATGGTTAGCTTTATCCCGTTTTGCCAAGCGTTTTGCTATGCTATACATATCAGCTATTTAAAACCTTGAAAAGAAAAAAAAATAATTGCAGATGAAACCTTGCATCTCAGCTGACCTGTCGACACAGCGGCACCCTGATTTCAGGAACAAGCTCGGGTCGTCGGGGGCTGGCCAGGAGTAGGAGGACTGAGCATCCCAGAGCGTGCTCTCCTCCTCCAGGGAGGGAGGGAGGGATCCATCCTCTGCTATGATAATGCCACCTGGGTGACCACAGGTAGTAGTGTGGTCAGAAGGGACGAGGGGAGGGTGGGGTGTCAGAAAACAAGGAAAATGGCCTCGGAACCTCCACTATGATGGCCGCAATACATCCTGGGTCTCCGCCTCCTCGGCATCTGGCACCACCTGATGAGATGACAAAGTTTGGGGGTTCCTGCCCCACCCTGACACTGCTCGGGGGGCACACACCCATGGCTAGATGGAGGTAGGTGACCATATAACCATAGCTGGGGGAACCTAGGCATCGGAGGGTGACTGGCAGGTCCAGAGGGTTAGGAGAGGCCAGAAACAGAAATGTCAAAAGAAACCTTGAGTTTCTGGTGTCAATTTCTTTGTAACAAAAAAACAAACAAACAAAAAAAAACAGGTAATCTACCTATCTACTCTAATAGACAACAGCATGTTCTTCTTTGTCTAGCGTATGACTCATTCTGTTATGAATACAGTTATAAATGTCCTAGTCCCCCCCCCCACCAAGTACATGTGCCAATACCTTGGTCATGGGTTTACCCACATAATTCACTCTCTCAACCTCTCCCCTCCCACTCCCCTTTCTCAGCACCCCCTCACCTAGGCCTTCCTACAGTCAAATCCACTCATACCACTCTCCACTCTCCTCCCCTCCTTTTACCGGTGCTATCCTCCACTGGGCTCACCAGCCAACTCCTAGCATGCCATCCTTTCTATGGCTACCTCTACCTGCCATCCTTCTTCATACCCCCTACTGCCTCTGCTACCTGACAAAGCCTACTCTCCTGGCTGCAGCCATAACTAATAAGTTTGGTCAATCCTCTTTCCACACCTAGCAGCCTCTTCTTTCCTAGACCTACTTCTCACACCATTTATACCTTTCCTTTAACCATTATGATACTACGTAAATACAATATATGCTAACTTGATTTTCTCTTTACTATACGATGCAATGTACAGCCAGGTTATATTATTTGTTGAGGGTTGTGTTATCTGATTGTATTGTCTCCCACTTTTGCTGACGTGGAACCTTTGAAAAAGAGCACACTGCTCAAAGGTTACTTCCGAATAAACAAAATAAAATAAATAAAAAATAAAAACCAGGTGTAAGCCCAACAGGTATATAATGAAAAAAAAAAAAGAACAGTTAAATTGAATGAATGACGCTGAACTGATAGCGTGAAAGCTGTATATCCTTATAAAAAGATCCCAGTGCTCGGGTGGCATGACTGAGACGGAGCTGAATATGTATAGCCTCGAGGAAAGGAGAGAGAGGGGGGACATGATAGAAACTTTCAAGTATCTCAAGGGAATCAACAAAGTCCAAGAGGGTAGCATCTTTCAAAAAGGGTGTGCAAGAACAAGGGCACAATTTGAAGATAGAAGGGGCGGCTCAGAGGTAATTTAAGGGGTATTTTTTCACAGAGAGGTTGTGGATGCATGGAATGGCCTTCCGGAGGAAGTTGTGGAGTCAAAAACAGTGCTGGAATTCGAGCATGCATGGGACAGTCATAAGGCCATTCTAGGGGGTTGGGGTAGGAAGAAGTAGGCTGCTGGTTAACTAGGATCTGCAGCTTATCCAATAGGTAGGGAAATGGGCAGACTGGGTGGGCCAAGCGGTCCTTATCTGCCGTCAAAATCTATGTTTCTATGTTTCTACCCCCCTGCCTGCTAAGACAGGACTGATCTACCCTCTAGTTCTTCAGTTAGGTCCTTAAAAAGAAGCCACACCCCCATCATTTTATCCGTCAGTAGACGGAGGTCAGCAGTAATGTTTTCCATTCAGTATATAGTTTTAATTACGGAAACTCAATCATTTAACATAGGGGATGCCTGGGTTAACCATCTTTTAATGACTGCCTTACCCGCTGATGCCAAGAGGATGCCCAAGAATGATTTTTGACGATTCGATCTTTTACCTTTGGGTAATTTACTAAGAATCACTTGTTCAAAACCCGGGGCACCAGGGATACCCACCATGGAACCATACTTCTGCCCTGTCTCCGTCCAGAAGGTTTGTATCTGGGGACAGTCCCATGATAAGTGATAGGGAGGGCACTCCACTTCATATCCCCTCCAACACCGGTCAGTGCTACCCCTCGTGTAATGCTTTGTTCTAGATGGAGTGAAGGAATAATGACTCACAATTTTCCATCTGAACGCCTTCCAATTATTGAAGGCCGAAGTATGGTATACCCCCTCCCAAATATACTTCCAGTCCTGAGAGCTGACATGTAACCTGGACTCCCATTCCCACCCACGCCAGCTGTAATGGAGGTGGCTACTGCTCCCTATAAGAAGTGAAGGGCTGGACGAGCAGGGAAATGTATTTTTGCCCGCAATCATCCATCTGCTGCCTATTAAAAGATCTGGTATACCAGGTGTGGGTCTGCTGTACTTCCCTCAGTTTTTTATCTGCCATCCTGAGAAATGACACCACCTGAAGGTACTGGAAGAGATCCACCCTGCGTAATGTGAACTCTGTTTGCATTTGTGCAAATGTCTCAAGCACTCCTTCCTGCACAAACTAGGAGAAGTGAATAAGTCCCAATCTCAGCCATCTAGAAAATGTACTATCCATTCTCAGAGGAGTGAATTCTAGACATCTAACTATGTGAGTGAAAGAGGCCAGAGAGCTGTCAATTTTAAGTCCCCCCCGACCACTCCCCAGCTGCGATAAAGCTGCTGGACCTAGGGATTCATCGCAACTGAGGACACCAGTCTCTCCACCAGAGCAACAAACATCTCTAAGAGGTGCAGACCCAAATTACTACTATGTTCCTGTGGAACCCAAACATTGCCTGGATTGTTTTTCTTATATTCTATTCATGGGAGGAGTTGAGCCATCTGATAAGAAACTTTAAAGTTGGGGACCCCCACCTCTCCATGATCCCTGGGTCTCTGTAAGTCCGCCCAGCGAGTCCTTGCTTTGTTCTTATCCTAGATAAAGCAATGTAGTGTTGTATTTAATTTGCTCCACTCTGTTGGGGGCATTTGGGGGAGTGTATGAAGAAGCAATCACATCCGTAAAACATTCATGCGAATGGTAGCCACCTTGCCTAACAAAGATAGAGTAACCCCCACCTCTTCAGATCTGTGAAGACCTCAGCGAGACGTTTACTGTAATTTGCCTGGTAGACTCCCTTCAGACCTCCTGGTATATGAATCCCCAGGTAATGAATTTGGGAGGTCGCCCATTTGCAGGAAATGAATTGCTTAAGTGTTGGCATGGGGGTGCCTCTAACAAGAACCGCTCGTATTTTTTCTTTGTTAATTTTGAATTCTGACCCCCTGCTATAAGTGTGTAATATGTCATGTAGAATCTGAAAGGTGCAAATGGTATTTCTTAAATAAAGCATGGTATCATCTGCATATAACAATACCCTAGCAACCCCCATGGTAATACCTTCCAAATCCAGATGATACCTCACCAGCGTTGCTAGGGGTTCTAGTCTAAGAGTGAACAGCAGGGATGACAGAGGGCCCCCCCTGCCTAGTTCCCAATCCAGTTTCCTTTTTCCTGTTTTATGTTTATTTTTGTTGGTTTTTGTACTATTACGTATTGATATACCTTAATTTGAACTTGTATAAAAATTAATAAACTTTTTAATGGCAAGACACACAAAGGTGGAAATACTACAAGTCTGCAAGAAATCCACACAACCAGGGTTGAGCAGGTTTGCTTTTTTTTTTTTTTAATTAGTGCAGCCTCAATTAATTTCTAGGTTCCTTACTCCCCTTCCCCCAAATGAAAGAGACAGTTCACTCAGCTTTATAATTAATTTACTTGATGCATTTAGTATTCTACACCACAGTTAAAAAAAGCAACGTCAGCACTCCGAGGCCTGAAACAACCGCTTTAACCCAAGCAAGACTCTTGGCGCCCCATTTAAGTACAGAGCACTCTATCTACCCTATGCTTCTTTCGTCTCCTTGTGTGTCTAAATATATATATATATAGACACACACACATATATTTAATGAGTGTGCACATATTTATATACAAATTGCTGTACAGATTTTTATATAGTTATGCAACAGGCATGGACATAAAAGCCATGATATAAATGCTATTATTTAAAGCTGCTATGTGCATAAATTTCATTTATGTACACAGCAGACACGTCACCCGCTCACACCCACCAGCACTACTTCCATAGCTTCATAGCCAAAATGCAGCTCACAGCTCCACTCCTAGTCACACTCTCATACCTGTCACGTACAGTACACATTTTTATTGTATGTAACTCTCCTTCACAAATTTAGCTCACCAGTTCAGGCACCCCTCCACCCACCAAAAAAAATAACACTTTCTTTACAGTACTTACACTCTTACCTCTCGCCTCTCCCCCCACTCCCTTCACCTCACTCAGTCTCTCTTTCACCGCTCGCTCTAGCTCCAATAAACAACATTATACAATGGGATCTGAATTTCCAGAAATGTGATTGGCTAACTAGGATTTTGACCGTGGGTGAATCCTACAGTAACCCACGGAAAAAGATCCAGTAGCCAGAGAAGCCTGTTTAAAAAAAAAAAAAAAAGAAATCTTAGTTCACTCCATGAACCGACAACTCCCTGTTCGGCACCAACCCAAGGAACCCCTCGCCACTACGGGTCCCATGCTGCCCAATCGCAAAAGTAAAAAAAAAAACAGTCTGCTGCCAATTGATCTGTTTAATCAGCAGCACTCACAGAGTACTAAACAGCACTGAATGTAGACCAAAGTGAAACTGCACCAGTCTCCCAACCTCCCGGCCGGTTACTGGCAACCAGTCGCCTTCACTTCCTGAAACTGCAACACCGACCCGAGGAACCCTCACCCACACTTAACGAGAGCTCACATGCTGCCCCATCTCAAAACTAAAAAAAATAATAAAAAAACACAGTTCCCGATTCAGCACCAGCCCTGACATGCTGCCCCATCTCAAAACTAAAAATAATAATAAAAAAACACAGTTCCCGATTCAGCACCAGCCCTGACATGCTGCTCCATCTCAAAACTAAAAATAATAATAAAAAAACACAGTTCCCTATTCAGCACCAGCCCTGACATGCTGCTCCATCTCAAAACTAAAAATAATAATAAAAAAAAAGACACACAGTTCCCGATTCAGCACCAGTGCTCACAGCAGAGCTACATCTTTTGGTTTCCTGAGATTGTACTTTGGCTGATAAGATTTCTGACTGGTGGTCAGAATGTCCACTTGAAAAAAAAAACTGCATTTAACCCACAAAGTTGTATTTTCTGTAGAAGCTGTTTGTATTTCAAACACTGGTTCACGTTCTGTTACAGTTCTAACTTCCTTTACTGACCCTTTAGTTAATTCATTAGCTGTTTCTGATTAACACTGTGCTGGTGAGGACCTTTTTGGAACTATATAATGCAGCTGATGTCCTTTGCTAAGCTGCTATGTGCTTGTAGCTGTATTTTTGTAATTTCATTTAAACTGGTATTGTTCAGACCCGAGATGCAGCTCCTCCTCTGTCATGTGCACAGTCCACATTATACCCTCCACATAGTGTATCATGACTGTGCTACTATTTACACTTTACTGTACTATTTTGGATTTTATTGTACTGTTAAGGGGGTAAAAAACCACTGACCCCAACTGCTGTTCTTTTCATTGTTAATCTGTTTTTGCCTCACTGGACTTATCTGTATGTGGCTTGTGTTCCCTGCTCCCAAACTGGGTCTCTGCATATTTTGGGGTGAGGGTCTCCCTTGCTCAAGCTCTACCTTTGACCACTGGGTCCTTGTTCCCAGCCTGGGCGCAACACTGTACTCTGGGGTTGTGTCAGGATCATCGCGGAGTGAACAGAGGACAACTGCAGGCATTCAGGGTGCTGGCATTAGGGCGCCAAAATCGGCATTCGCCGCCCCCTCACCCCGGAGTTGGTATCTACAGATGGGAGTGTGTGGGGGGCACAGGCCCCCACAGGAGGGGATGTGGGGCCCCCCCCAGCAAAAACAGTGTTCAGCAACATTGCCAATTGGTGCCCTAATGACTTGGCGCTGTAACACTGGGGCATTCCAAGGGTGGAACCACAGAGGACCACCTATTCCTGGCTTCCTATCAGATGTGGTTGAAGCAGGACCCATCGTGCTACTTCTGTGCAGGGATTTACCTTGCAGTTGAACCTGCCCACTTCCCTCAGCTTGAGCATACACACTTGCAATGTTCTGGGGCGCGAGGGGTGCCCAGCGATGCATGTTCATCCACATCCTTAAGGCAACACCGGCATTACTCCACCAGGTGTTGCTCTATGAGTGGTGCATCACTACTGCTCCCCGACAGCCTCTTCTCCTGACATCCCGACCTCGAGGCACAAACCTGGGTCACCAGCACATCAGAGCAGTTCCCCACCACTTGGTGTCACGGAGCCCGCCAACTGGTACACTTCTTGAATGTTACCTTCTCCAATACAAGCCAGCAGGGCTAGTTAAAGAGAAAATTTACCAGCAGAATACAAGATCTACCAGCATTTGGCTGATGGGTCTGTGCCAATTATGACCCATTCTGTTTCTTTCATGTCTCTCACGTACGCTTTCCAAAGGGAAACCTCTGGCACTGAGTTTCTTCCCAGCTCAGAAAGCCTTTCCTGGTTAAAAAACAACAACAAAGCCAGCTCCGTGGTGCCAAGTGAAGGGGTTCGCTCGGCACGCTGGCAACCCAGGTTCGCGCCCCGAGCCCGGGTGCCAGGACTGCAGACCGGCAGGGAGGGGTTCCATAAATGTCCATTGGATGCTTCCCTCTTGGGGGGGGTTCTGTCTGGGGGCCTGTGGGCAGATTGGCGGCGTGCTTGGGGGACAAGCTGCCTCAACACGCCCCCATATGCCCCTGCCCCAGAATGCCCCCGCACTCATGCAAGGCTGAGAACTGCAGTGGGCGGGGTAAAGAAAACTGGAAAAATGCCTGACTGACCGGATGACGATCCCCCTGCCACCTGAAGCCCCGGAGCTAGCCCAGATCCAGCCCTGCAGCAACTGAGGTGCGTAGTCGACCATTGAGGCCATTTCTTCCCAGAAGAGAGGGACCCTCCCAGCAGAGGGATATGCTGAGCTACTCAAGGTAGGCTGCAATGGGGATCTGGTGGAGGTAGCAGAACGTCGGAGGGTGGTGGGACTCCACTGTTGCTCCGAAGGTGTGGCCGGTTGTGGTGTGTGGAAGGCGCATAAACCCCCCCCAAAAAAAACTTTAAAATAAATAACAGTGGCTGGCTACACCAGCGCAGTGGTAGGGCTACCGCTTGTGGCGCCAGCAACCCGGGTTCGGGAATGGACTCGGGCGGCTGGAGGGCCAGGCTGGGAGGATAGCCCAGGGGCTCCTCCTCCTCCGGGTGGGTGATGCGGGTCCCCTGCGATACCGCCACCTGGGTGACCACGGGTGGAGGTGCAGCGAGACAGCATATAAGGGGAGGGAGGATGTCTGCCGGGAGCCAGAGCGTTAGCACGTTGCGATGTGCGTCACTACATGGCCCCCCTTGCATGCAGACGTCCTGTGGGCTGGGACCAGGAAAACAGAAAAACCCTGTGCTGGGCTCCTGTAGACGGGACCCAGCTGTCCCGAGATAACTCTTAACCAGGCTCCATAGATGGGGCTGGTGACGCCTTCCGACACATACTTGAGGTGTGAGAGGGGGACTAAGGGGGGTGTCCTTCTCCTCCCCGCCCGGGAGGTAAACTGAGGCAGGATGGGGAAAGGTTAACCAGCACCCGGAGGGAGGTACCTGGGGCCGGACTACAGGATTACACAGCCTAGGGATCCCCAAAGAAAGGAATCCAGTACAGCGAGAAGGGGGGCATAAAAGAGAAAGTATAAAAAAAATAAAATAAATAAATAACAGCGTCTCTGTAAGAATGACCGTGCTTTTTTTACCTTCATCTTACAACTGATTAGTGGATGACCCACATCCTGCATTCAGCAACAAATGTTGACTTGTGGACTCTGAAGGAGAACCCAACCCTCCTCCCCCCAGCCAACTATCTGTCTTGTTCTCTCGCTCTCCATCTCACACGGAGTCTCTTCATCAGATTAATGTTTGTGTTATGCAATCCAGATCAACAGCATGCATAAAACACTGATTGTTTCTCGAAAATCAAAGTGTCAGAAAATCATTATCTGACTTTAATAATGATTTTCCAATTCAAGGATCAAGCTGGTAGGAGAGAGCACTGAGGGGATAGAGACTGCGTGCTTGTGCCTGACAGAGATGAAGAACATGTCCTCCATGTGGCAGCATTAACCAAGGGCAGCATGGGGGGTTGGGGAGTAATCCCTCCGCTTTACAAGATCCTGATACGGGCAGGGGAAGTAATCCTGCCACTTTACAAGGCCCTGGTCAGAGCAGGGGAAGTAAGCCTGCCACTTTACAAGAGGCCCTGGTTAGGGCAGGGGAAGTAATCCTGCCATTTTACAAGGAGCCTTGGTCAGGGCAGGAGAAGTAATCCTTCCACTTTACAAGGCCCTGGTCAGGGAAGGGAAAATAATCCTGCCACTTTACAAGGAGTCCTGGTCAGAACAGGGGAAGTAATCCTGCCACTTTACAAGGGGCCCTGGTCAGGGCAGGGGAAGTAATGCTGTCACTTTACATGGCCTGGTCAGAACAGGGGAAGTAATCCTGCCACTTTACAAGGAGCCCTGGTCAGAACAAGAGAAGTAATCCTGTCACTTTACAAGGCCCTGGTCAGGGCAGGGAAAGTAATCCTGCCACTTAACAAGGAGTCCTGGTCAGAACAGGGGAAGTGATCCTGCCACTTTACAAGGGGCCCTGGTCAGGGCAGGGGAAGTAATGCTGTCACTTTACATGGCCTGGTCAAGGCAGGGGAAATAAATCCTACCATTTTACAAGGCCTGGTCAAAACAGGGGAATTAATCATGCTACTTTACAAGGAGCCCTGGTCAGAACAGGGGAAGTAATCCTGCCACTTTACATGGAGCCTTGGTCAGAACAGGGGAAATAATCCTACCACTTTACAAGGCCCTGGTCAAGGCAGGGGAAGTAAATCCTGCCATTTTACAAGGCCTGGTAAAAACAGGGGAATTAATCCTGCTACTTTACAAGGCCCTGGTCAAGGCAGGGGAAGTAATCCTGCCACTTTACAGGGGTCTAGTCAGGGCAGGGGAAATAAACCTTCCACTTTACACGGAGCCCTAGTCAGAACAGGGGAAGTAATTCTGCACTTTTACAAGGCCCTGGTCAAGGCAGGGGAAGTAATCTTGCCACTTTACAAGGTCCTGGTCAAGGCAAGGGAAGTAATCCTGCCACCACTTTACAAGCCTCTAGTCAGGGCAGGGGAAGTAACCCAGCCTCTTTACAAGGTCCTGATTGGGGCAGGGGGAGTAATCCTGTCACTTTACAAGGCCCTGGTCAAGGCAGGGGAATTAATCCTACCACTTTACAAGGCCCTGGTCAAGGCAGGGGAAGTAATCCTGCCACTTTACAAGCACCTGGTCAGGGCAGGGGAAGTAACCCATCCTTTTCACAAGGCCTGGTTCAGGGCAGGGGAAGTAATACTGCCATTTTACAAGATCCTGATATGGTCAGAGGAAGCAATCCTGCCACTTTACAAGGGTCTGGTCAGGGCAGGAGAAGTAATCCTGCCACTTTACAAGGTCCTGATACAGGCAGGGGAAGTAATTCTGCCATTTTACAAGGCCCTAGTCAGGGCAGGAGAAGTAACCCTGCCCCTTTACAAGGGTCGGGGGGTGGTGAGTAAGCCTGCCACTTTACAAGGAACAGGTCAGGACAGGGGAAGTAATGATGCCCCTTTACAAGGCCCTGGTCAGGGCAGGGGAAGTAATGCTACCACTTAACAAGGTTCTTGTCAGAATAGGGGAAGTAATCCTGCCACTTTACAAGGCCCTGGTCAGGGTATGGGAAGTAACCCTGCCACTTTACAAGGGTCTGATCAGGGCAGGGGAAATAATCCTGCCACTTTACAAGGCCCTGGTCAGAGCAGGGGAAATAATCCTGCTACTTTACAAGGCTCTGGCCAGGGCAGGGGAAGCAATCTTGCCCCTTTACAAGGCCCTGGTCAGGGCAGGGGAAATAATCCTGCCACTTTACATAGCCCTGGTCAGGGCAGGGGAAGTACAAGGCTCTGGTTAGAACAGGGGAAGTAATTCTGCCACTTTACAAGGCTCAGGACAGGGCAGGGGAAGTAACCCTGCTACTTTACAAGGCTCTGGTCAGAACAGGGGAAATAATCCTGCCACTCTACAAGGCCCTGGTCAGGGAAGGGGTAGTAATGCTGCCCATTTACAAGGCCCTGGTCAGGGTAGGGGTAGTAATCTTGCCACTTACAAGGCCAGGTAAAGGCAGGGGAAGTACAAGGCTCTGGTCAGAACAGGGGGAAATAATCCTGCCACTCTACATGGCCCTAGTTAGGGCAGGGATAGTAATGCTGCCCCTTTACTAGGCCCTGGTCAGGGTAGGGGTAGTAATCCTGCAACTTTACAAGGCCAGGTAAGGGCAGGAGAAGTACACGGCTCTAGTCAGAACAGGGAAAGTAATCCTGCCACTCTACAAGGCCCTGGCCAGGGAAGGGGTAGTAATGCTGCCTATTTACAAGGCCCTGGTCAGGGTAGGGGTAGTAATCTTGCCACTTTACAAGGCCAGGTAAGGACAGAAGAAGTATAAGGCTCTGGTCAGAACAGGGGGAAATAATCCTCCCACTCTACATAGCCCTGGTTAGGGCAGGGGTAGTAATGCTGCCCCTTTACAAGGCCCTGGTCAGGGTAGGGGTAGTAATCCTGCCACTTTACAAGGTCAGGTAAGGGCAGGAGAAGTACAAGGCTCTAGTCAGAACAGGGAAAGTAATCCTGCCACTCTACAAGGCCCTGGTCAGGGAAGGGGTAGTAATGCTGCCCATTTACAAGGTCCTGGTCAGGGTAGGGGTAGTAATCTTGCCACTTTACAAGGCCAGGTAAGGGCAGGGGAAGTACTAGGCTCTGGTCAGAACAGGGGGAAATAATCCTGCCACTCTACATGGCCCTGGTTAGGGCAGGGGTAGTAATGCTGCCCCTTTACAAGGCCCTGGTCAAGGTAGGGGTAGTAATCCTGCCATTTTACAAGGCCAGCTAAGGGCAGGAGAAGTACAAGGCTCTAGTCAGAACAGGGAAAGTAATCCTGCCACTCTACAAGGCCCTGGTCAGGGAAGGGGTAGTAATGCTGCCTATTTACAAGGCCCTGGTCAGGGTAGGGGTAATAATCTTGCCACTTTACAAGGCCAGGTAAGGGCAGGAGAAGTACAAGGTTCTGGTCAGAACAGGGGGAAATAATCCTGCCACTCTACATGGCCCTGGTCAGGCCCCACTTGGAGTACTCCATGAAATTCTGAGTTCCTCAGTATAATAAGAGTTGGTTACAGCCAACGGGCTGCTTTGCTAATGGTAATACAATAAAACCAGAGGGATTGTTCCACAAGAATAAAGGGCACAGAACAGTTGAGAAGATGTTTAGAAGGAAAAATGAAAGGGAGACAGATGCATTAGTTTACAAATATTCAACCTCTGGTCCCAAAAGCACAGAGGTAGTGCCACTGCTTGCTGCACCGGTGACCCACATTCAGGAACAAGCATGGGCCATCGGGGGCTGGCCGAGGAGGAAGGACTGAGTGCCCTAGGGACTGCACCCTAGGGACTGCTCTCCCACCTCGGAGAGGGGGGAATGCTGCACTCACTGGGTGACTGCAGACCGGTGGAGACTAGTCAGTAGCACAGACAGGAGCACCAGATGGGGAGGGGTCACTGCTGGTCGCATGCCTGACCACGGCACTGCATGCCAGCATCACATGGAGAAAACCTGGAGGAACTCAGAAAACACCATTCAGGAAAGCCCCCACACACACACACACAGACTGTGGCATGACTGAGATGGCTGGCCATCCACCCCATTCTGGCCCTGGGTAAGTAATGGATAACCTTTAAGTCTGTTAGATGGTTGTTGATGGGGGGGGATGCCACCAGGTGAGACGGACTGAGAAACATCTCTATTAAAAAAAAATATATATATATATATAGAGAGAGAGACAGAGAGAGACACACACACACACACACAGAGCGCTTTAAAGCAGGGATAAAAAACTTCTTGTTTAGCAAGCTTTTAGCATTTAATGATATTTTATGTGATCATCTACACTGTAAATAATTTTAGACTGTGTAGTGTTGTTGTATATGATATTTTATTTATGTACAGCGCTTTGATTTCTGAATTGCGCTTAAGAAATAATAAATACTATATATATATATATATATATATATGTATATTTATATACAGTATATACACACACACACACATGATCTTTCCCCCCGGTCACACAGTAAGTGTTGGTTTTGGGTTAAGAATCTGAGTCTCCAGGTTCACAGAACCTCCAGATTAAATGAAAAGCGTTTGCCCCCCCCCACATGAAAACACCATGGTACATAAAGAGATACATACACACATGCCTGCACACATATGCACTACATGCAGATGTGAACAGCCCTAAACACACACAACACTATGTACAGGCGCACACAGCGCCAGACACACAGAGACATACACACACAGATGCACACAGCACTATATACAGACAGACATGCACACAGCACTACATACACACAAATACACAGCACTACATACCGACGAATGCACAGCACTACATACAGACAAATACGTAACACTACATACTGACAAATACGCAGCACTACATACAGATAAATACGCAGCACTACATACACACAAATACACAGCACTACATACTGACAAATACGCAGCACTACATACTGATAAATACGTAGCACTACACACAGACAAATACGCAGCACTACATATTGACAAATGCGCCGCACTACATACTGACAAATGCGCCAAACTAAATACTGACAAATGCGCAGCACTAAATACAGATAAATATGCAGCACTACATACACACAAATACACAGCACTACATACCGACAAATACGCAGCACTACATACTGACAAATACACAGCACTACATACACACAAATATGCAGCACTACATACAGACAAATACACAGCACTACATACTGACAAATACACAGCACTACATACTGACAAATACGCAGCACTACATACAGACACAAATACACAGCAGTACACACAGACAGAGGCACACACAGCACTACATAGACACAAATACGCAAGCACTACATATAGACAGATGCACACACCGCATTACATACAGACAGATGCACACACAGCACTACATACAGATGCAAACAAGCGGCAGTATATACAGACAGACGTACAGACACACACGCACACATATACACCACTACACAGACACAAATATACAGCACTACATACAGACAAATACACAGCATTACATACATACAGACGCAGAAACAGCACTACATACAGACACAAATATGCAGCACTACATACAGACGCAAATACGCAGCACTACATACAGACACAAATACAAAGCACTACATACAGACAGATGTACACACACACACACAGCACTACATACAGATTCAAATACACAGCGCTACATACAGACGTACACACACACACAGCACTACATATACACAAATACACAGCACTACGCACACACACACAGCACTACACACACACACACACAGCACTACATACAGACAGACGTACACACAGCACTACATACTGATTCAAATATGCAGCACTACTTACAGATGCAAATAAGCAATACTACCTACAGACAGAAGCACACATGCAGCACAAAATACAGATTTTGTATAGCAGCATGAGCTGAGCAGTCTGGTGTTAGTCTTGTAGCAACCAATCCAGTTTGTCTAACATAAGACAATGATGTGTCCTAGAGGGCAAGAGTAAAGTAAACCAACCTATAATATTCAGGAGTATGTTCTTAATACTTACAGTTGAGTTAGGTCTTCGATCCACTATGATCCCCTGTAATCAAACTGTGGCAACAGGTTTTGTTGAGCAGTTGCCTTCCTATTGTTTTCTGACCCAACTGACCATGAATTTTTGTGGTAATATATTCCTTATCATTTTCAAAACTCCAAGTAGGGTCCAGACGGATACCCAAATATTTTATAAATGTTATTATTTCAAGCCGTTGGCCATCTAAATGAAATATTTTTAAGTCTAAATCTTTCCAGTATAATCTGGCAGATGTTCCAAACAGCTTAATTTTAGTTTTTTGCTTATTCAAGATTAAGATATTATTTACCATATAGGATTGCAATCTATTGACATCTTCCCCTAGTTCAGGATTTTAACGTTATTCGTGCATGCTAAGCTGCTGTACAACACTATGTCATCTGCATACAGTACGATGTTTTAACTTTAAAGAGTAGGTGCTTACTTCACGCCCCCCAAATATATATGAAAGGTTACCTGGCCCCAAGTTGCGTGCATTATAAATTTCTATTTAATTCTGCCAGGTTTATAAAAACCATCAGATCGTATTTGGCTCCGTGAACCAAGCCAAATGGCATCATTTCCATATTGTGAGACCCCTCCCTCACGCCTCATATTTGTGATGTCAGTAAATGGAGCACAAGACGCCCATAGAAAAGCATAGGTAGTTTTAAAATGCATTTTATTGCGATTTCAAGTTCCAATTATTGCAAATCAGGCCACCACTCGACTAATAAGGAAGGACCTGTTAGTCGAGTGATGGCCTTGATTTGGTATAATCGAACTCAAAATCATAATAAAATACATTTAAAACCGCCCATGCTTTTCTATGGAGACACACTCTCGCACTCCATTTACTGACATCACAAAACGGGAGGCGGGTGGTCTCTAACACGAAGCAGCCTATTCTGGCTTTCTCGCCCGTGGAGCCAATACGATCTGATGTGATGGGTTTTATAAACATAGGAATGTAACAGCAGAAAAGGACCGCCAGGCCCACCCAGTCTGCCTAGATATCCACTAGGCCTTTACCGTGTCCCTTCCCGTCCCAACATCCCCCTGTGTTTATCCCATCCCTTCTTGAACCTGTCCTCCATTTACTGACGTCACAAACCTGAATGAATTAAACAGAAATTTCTATTACACGCAACTTGGGACCAGGTAACCTTTCATATATGTTTTTTTGTTTGGGGGGGGGCATGCAGTATGAAACTGTGAACCTGCTCGTTAAAAAAGTTTTATGCTGGCCCACCGGTACAGCAGTAGAGCTACCACCTGTGGCACCCACGACCCAGGTTCAATAATGAGCCAAGGCCATCAGAGGGCTGGACGAGAGAAGAAGGATCGAGCATCCCACAGGATGCTTTCCTTCTCCAGGAACAGAGGGTGCCACACTCCACTGCATTACTGCACCTGGGTGACCACAGGTGACAGTGCAGGGAATACTGCGATGTAGGGGAGGGACCTTGGAGGCATGCAGTTCGGACTGGTCAAGGACACTACCCCCACGGCCAGTCCCAATGCATGTTCTGGGTGGGGGGGGGGCAGGGAGAAAACTGGAGAAAAAAAAAGAGTATGGGTACAGGAAGGGAGGGAGGGAGGACAAAGCATCTGCCTGCCCACCACATCCAATGCCGGTCCTGTGTCGTCCTCCCTTGAGGATACTGCCAGCCTTCATGTCCGCTGTCAGTGGCCAGATTGATACAGGAAAGAAATGCTGAAGTGAGAATGGCATACCTGACCCTAAGGGCGTAAGCCGGGGGGCAGCGCAGCAGTAGAAAAACATCTTAGGTACACATTCCTGGGTGTATGGGGAGCAAGATCTCAGCGGATGGGAACCATGCACCTTGGTGCTGGCGTAAGAAGGTCCCACCCATGGCCCAAACAGGATACACAAAGTTGGAAAAAAAAAAGTTTTAGAAATTGGGGGCTAAAATGTAATGGCCCTAAAATGTTACCTTGCAGTACACCGCTGAGGGCCAATTTCTCTCCAGATATTATACCATCAATTATTAGCCTTTTTCAAATTTATTTATTGAAATGTTTCACTAGGAGGGCACACTGAACAACAAGTTGCTCATCTAACAGTGCGATCTGCGGGGTTACATAGGGTTGTGAAGGATGATCAGCTACAATACTATGGGGAAGCACAAACAATACAACATTGTAAGATTGTACAACAGTTGGAACACAAGGTATTGTACAATAAACAGTAGTGAAACATTGAGTAAATTACAATGCATGTCCAAAATCATACAGAAGAACATATAAACATACAAAACACTAATAATGCGACAGAACCATTTATAGTGCATGAGTGTACCAGCAGCAGGCTCGAGGCAGTACGCAACTGCTGTCGGAGTAAAAACGATGGGGTTAGGCTGTGCACACTGGTGACCCAGAAGGGCAGGAGAAGAAGAGAGGAGGAGAGGCTAGAACTGAATATGAGGAGAAGGGGTAGGCATTTCCTGATTTCCCCCTTCAGGATGTTGAGAACCCTGCAGGGGGGGTGGGTCATGGTAGGAAGGCAGAAACTAGGGATAGGTATTAAGATGGGTTAAGAGTTCTACAAGACAGGTACTCAGTGATCCAATCTGTGGCTGAGGTACCCGTCCCCAATAACTTGTCCAGAATACTTTCTATTTCATTTATCTTATTTTATAATTTATTTATCTCACAACCCCATGCCACAAAAATTGGGGATAAGACTTAGAAACATCAAGGACAAAAAGAAAAAAAAAACAGATAAGGGACATGTCTGATAAATGGTAATTAGAGCTAAGCAAGATGTCATAGTATGTGGCTTGTTGATAAAAGCATGTTCTGAAGGAGAAGGAGATAGCAACACTAATGTCTCACATCATGTTATCATTTTAAATCCTGACTCAGGTGTCAGAAATGCCACATTTATGAGAGGCTGAGCAAGTGTTTGAGGTAAAGTCAGGAACACTGGTGCAGGAAACAGCCCTTCCACAACTTGATGTGCTTAGCTCAATTTACAGACAGGCAGGAACAAGGAAGCAGCACCGTCAACCAATGTAGCTAAATGTACACAGACTTTATTTCAAAAAACAATATTTCAAAAAGAATAGATGTCAGTGAGGATGCCAGACTTCTCAAAAAAATGGCCTGATCGGTTTCACACCTGACGAGGTGTGCAGGGGGCCAGGATGGCAAACAACTATATGGAAAACAAAAGAAAAATAAAGGACTCTTATTAAGTGAGCAAACTGTAACCTATCAGTTGTAGCACACTTTTTTTTTTTAATCCCACCCCCAGCCATCCCCACTCAGGCCAGTGCTGAGGCAATGTCCATACCTCAAAATCTAGCAAATTTGACTCTATCATAGGGTTGGAAATGTTACAGTCAGAGAGAGAACTTTTCTCTCCTTTCCCTAACCCCTTTCTGAGACAGACCTGCCCGTGCCACGTCGTTTTCGTGGTGTAGAACCGATGATATCGAACTGGTCTTGTAGCTTGTGCAAAGACAAACTCCTGCAGTGGGACAAGTAACACCCTCCCTCCCGAGTCGGAGGACACTACCTCTGCTGCGCTTCAGAGAGTAGTCTGACCTGGGGTTAGGAGTTATATCCATGGCATAATCCCATGTCTTCCACACGGCCACGCAACTCACTACCCCCCAGTGCTACTGGGCCACACAGCACACCTGTTTTCAAACTGGGATATTTCAGCCCACATCCAGTGACCAGCATTTGTTGTTTATCCCCCCCCCAAATAGATCTTTTTTCCCTGTAGGCCTAGCAGGCAAGGCTTCGGCTCTCCCACTTGAGAGGGCTCAATTCAGCCTGTTTGGGGTGTCATGGAGCCTGCTAGCACCCTGTTTTCTCTCACCCCCGCCCCATTGCTGGGGTGCGTACATCAGCGTGTGTATGTGGAGGCGCGCACACACTGCAGAGTCCTGCAGCACCCTCTCATCATTGCCATCCCAGACCCGCACTACCACCAGACCTCCACCTGGTGGCAGTTGCTCAGCGGGAACAACAATTACCCACCCTGGGAGAGGACAGCAGTCCTCCGGATGTTCGATCCTCTCCCTTCCCAGCCAACCCGACAACCCGTGTTTGCACGCAAACACAGGTCACCAGTGTGGCAACAGGTAAAGCGCAGAGCGCCTCAACCCTCCATGCCACAAGGCACCAGAATTTGTTTATTCAGTAGACTATGAAGGCAGCATGCTGGGGCATCAGGAAGCCACCAGCAGTAGCCCCAGTAGGCCATCAGTTTATGGAAGGCCTGTTTAGTTCCGATTACATTTATGAATGTCCCTCTACCCCGCAGCATGTAAATCTTAGATAGGTGGTCCAACTCCAACACACCTTACACCTAGGGGTAGAAGGAAGGTAAAGGAATTTGGTTTTATATAGTGCCTTTCACACACACTGTGTCCCAAAGCGCTTTATAATTCAGGAGAGATGGGAGATGATGTAGGTGCTTTATCCAGCACATAGGGAGATTCAAAGAGCAAAAAAAGAGAGAGAAAGAGAGCGGAGACAAATTAGAAGCTCAGGGAGGTTAAGTGACTTGCTCAGGGTCACACAGTAAATAAGTGGTGGTTGTGGAATTCAAACCTGGATCTCTGCATTCTAACCACTAAACTGCCACCTAGAAATCTTCAACTGAGCTGGACTTCAGTACAGTGGTAGCGCTACCACTCATGACGCGGCCAGTGACCCAGGCTTGGAACAGAGTCTGAGTCATCAGGAGCCGGCAAGGGGAGGAGGATCAAGCGTCCCAGAGTCACCTTCTCCACAGATGGCGGTTGGTGCACTCCACTGCCATCTGGGTGACCACAGATGGCAGTGCAAGTGGTGTGACAATGGGTGGGCGAGAGCCTTATGACTGGGGACGTCGGCATGCAGATGTCTGCTCCAGTCCTAGCCAAAGAGGCACCCGGTGGAGGAGGACAGATATACAGGAAAACCCCACAGTCTGCAGAATGAAGCCTTCTCTCCTTGCAGGTCCCAGACCCTCTCACTGGGCTCCTGACCTGCACCTGAGCTACATGCCTCCTGGGCTTGGGAAAATGGGGGGGTCCACCCAGGGGACACACTTTGGGGCATTGTAGGGTCAGAAGGTAAGTCCTGGAGAAAGAGAGTGACGGGGCTGAGGGGGAGAGAGAGAGAGAGGCTGACAGGCCAGGTTGGGTGTTAATGGGGACCTAGAGTAATGTAAATTACAAAACAAAAGAAATCCACAACTGGCTTACTCTGTTACCCAAACAGAAAAATAAATCAGCAGATTTAGTAGCCTGCCAATAAATGTGGTTGCCCATTTGACAATAAATGTAGTTCAAAATTTGCTCCCAAAAGTCAAACATAATGCACCGTATGATTTATTTTATTAAGCTTTTTAACCTTCCCACCACCATCTGTTTCCCTTCCCGACCTGACCGGCATTCTTACATCCTCAACAACCACGGCTCAGCTACAACTGTGGCACTGGGTCCAAGAATACAGGCAAACAAGCTCAGAACAATGTAAGAATTATTAAAAGATTATTATGAATTTCTGCTTTAAATGTCTGAGTTTACATTGTGAGGCAGCACCTTCTCCATGTGGGACAGCATGTTTTCCATGTGGTATGGAAAAAACCTGATAAGTTAACTTAAGGGAATTTTTAAATATTTTTCTTTATACCCCCAACTGGCATAGCCTGCCCCCTTCTGTGATCCCCTCAGCCCCTTTGTTACCCATCATCTCTGAGACTTTTTCCTGTCTCATGGCATCCCCATGGACTGCCCCCCCATGACGGAAGCAATCGTCATCCCAAACACATCCATCAGAATCCATGTGGGACCTACAGTTGGCTCACTACATCTGGTAGGGATGAGAGTTTTTTCTGTTGTTGGACCCCCTCCCTGAGCTGACAGCACAACATGCCCCCCCCCAGCATGCAAATGCAACGGGTATGTGCAGAGACTGTCTGTACTGCTCACCCCCTTCACTTCTTGTCCCCTGGGAAATCATCCCCAGGAAATGCTGAAACAGCAGCCACTGACAGCCACCCACCCCAGGAGAGGCAAGCATTCTCTGGGCCATTCATGCCTTGCCACCCTCCACCCCCCCCCCAGCCCTCCAGAAACCTAGGCTTGGCCCTGAACCCAGACTGCTGGCATCACACACGGCAGTGCTACAGCTGCGCTGATTGGTCAGCCCCCCAAGGATCTCTCTTGTAATGTGGAACAGCTGAGAGTTCTCAGCTGTGAGGGGAGCAATAAAGGAAAATAAATATATTATCCCTAGCCAGCCCGTCACCACAGCAGTAGGGCTAACGCTTGAGACGCCAGTTACCCAGGTTCGGGATCAAGTCCAGGTCGTCAGTGGCCAGCCAATGGTGGGAACGAAGCATCACGGAGGATGCTCCTCCTCTGGGAAGAGTGGATAGTGTCCTCCACCACACCACCTGGGGTGACCATTGGTGGTAGTGCCGCCTGAGGGCCGTGGGAGGGATGGAGACATTAGTGTGCAGGCATGTCCTCGTGTGCGAGGGCCCTTGAATGTCTGCACATGTAACTCCTCAGGGGATAGGAGCAGAAAACCAAGAAAATGGTCCTGACTTTGGGTACAATTGACTGTGGTATATCCAAGCCTCACATTACTGCCGGATGACAACATACGGACTGGGAGTACACCCTTTCAGTCCAATCCCCCCCCCCGGGCTATAACCAAGGCTCCACGTACAAGGGGATGGGGTACACCATGGGTACTCCTGAATGAGACAGAAGCAGGCATAAACAGAATAACAATGATTATAAAAAAGGGTCTCAGAAATGCTCCATTCCGATTGGCTGACAGCATTCTGGCAGCATTACATCAGTCTCTGTTACACTGTCATGTACAGCCTCATCACTATGGTGTATGAATTCTTCCTGTTCGCATTCTATTTCTCTAGTGCTTCCGAATGACTGGAACGATGAATTCCGATTCTGAACTAGAATTATTAAAAATCTCCTTCTCAATGAGGGAAAGATTCAAACAGTACACTTCTAACACTTTTGTTTTGAAATCAGGCTTTTGTAATAGTACTAAGGCACTCCCAGGAGTTAGATTTTTATTTTATTTTTTTGCCCCCTGTCTCCACGGATGCCGCTCTCTTCTGGGGTATCCTCTGCTCACTCTGCCCACCCCCGGTACCTCTCAGGGTACTGCCAGATCTGCCCCCATGCTGCCTCGGCCTACCCCCCCCCCGGGCGGGGAGGAGGGGGTTCCCAGGATGTCCCCCTCCAGTCCATTAGCGTGTGTGTCGGGCAGTCTGGACGGTCCCAGAGAGACGGGTTATGGTGTCTGGGAGCTTGGATCCTAGTCTATGCTGGCATCCGCGAGGTCCTTTTTCCGTGTTTTCTAGTGCCATCCTCTGGGGATATACGCACGCAAGAAGACCAAGGGGTGGAGCACGTTGAGACGTGCAGACGCTCCTGCTTCTGGCCTATGTCCTCTCCTCCCACTGGCTGTCCCAGCTGGACCACCACCTGTGGTCATCCAGGTGGTGGTAGAGCAGTGGGACAGGCAACCCTTCCCTCCCAGAGAAGGAGAACAGCTGATAGGTGCTCGATCGCTTGATCCCTCTCCCCTCAGCCGCTCTCCAGCTGCCCGAGTCCGCCTCGAACTCGGTCGCTGGCGCCGCGAAGTGTAAACCCACTACTGCGCCGTGCGCCTGGCTCCCTACCCCAGAGTTAGAGTAACAGTAAAATAAGTAATCTACCTTCAGTTTAGGAATGCTTTAAACAGCAGTCCCTGGAAAGATTCTAATGCAAGGGAAATAGATACAGAATGGATTCAAATGGTGAGGGTGGTGGGCTTAAAGAAAGGAGCTGGGTGGCTTTACCAACTTCTCTCCCATAATGGTGTAATAACAACTCTTTCAGCTAAGTCCAAATGGGAAGAAGAACTAGACATGACCATCACAGAGGAAGAATGGGCTTCCGTATGGGCACACATGGTCAAATCAAGGTAAACTACTCCAATTTAAAATACTGCATTATTATTATTATTACTCTCCAAGATGGTTAGAAGGTATGGGATACTTAGAAGAGGGCTTGTGTTGGAAATGTTAGGAGCACCATGCAGGGTTACTGGATATTTTATGGAATGGGCCCCACCGAACCCTCTTTTGAAAAGAAGTAATTAGCCATTGCTCCAAAATAACTGGTCTTACAATTTCTCATCGTCCCTCCTTCATCATTCTAGGGATTATCCCAATAGACTTATATGTACCTAAAACACAACTGAATTGGGTATTTGCTGCATTTCTAGGTGCTACGCGATTGATTCTGAGGAAATGGGGCTCCACTCAAGTACCCGCAATACTTGACTGGTACTCCTTCATGGCCTCTGTGGCAAATAATGAAAGAATTAACGATATACTTTTGGAACAATTAGAAACCTTTAATCTCATTTGGAGTCCTTTCTTACTTGCTGAGCTACTGTTACATCCTAATTAAAAGATAAATACTGCCCGGTCCACTACAGTACAAACGTGTTAGTACTACTGGAACAAGATGTACCATGTTTAGTAGTAAACTAAGAGGCTCTTGTATGCATTCCCTCGAATTGTAAATTGTGCCCCTTTGATGTATTTCAACTCTCAAGGAGATTGCTTAGAGATGTATGATAGTATTGAACTTAGTCTACATCACAACTGTCTGTGTACTGGTTACTGTTTCCTATTAAAATCCGCCAAACTTGAACACTCAGTAAAATATTTTATGGAAAAAAAAATTCAGTAAGATAACCACCCCCTAGGGCCAATATGGTACTCAGATGCACCTCGTACTACATTATGCCCCAAGAGGGTGATTAACAGACCATTACTCTAACCCCTGGTCATGCCTTGTTGCTTAAAAAAACATATCCCTGCGTTCTTATACACAGACAGTAAACAGATTATCAGCAGGAACGGCTACTTGACAATACCAAAAATAGGAACAACAGTACAGGCAAATCTGACACTATGTTTCGGAGCCGAGTCTATATTAGCTACATCAGTACCCTCACAAGGCAGGCAGAGCTATTTTCACAGCCAGACTTCAATAATGCAATCTGTCTGCTGGCCCTGCACGACAGGGGAGCACACAGAAACAAAACAAGTGGTTCTGCTTTGTTCAGACCTGGGACCCCGTGGTGCTCAGGGACATGGCAGCAATCCGGGGACACAGTTACCAAGCACCAATCAGTCGAGGGGAAAAAAGCAATCTGACCCATTTTTTGAAGTCCAAAGGGCTGATATTATGGTAGGGGCTTCCTACAGGAAAGGAAAGTAATAAATTGACCCCAGATATTGCAGTGACCCAGCAATAGTTCAGCTCCTTTCCTGCGTTCCCGATGCTATATTACAGCACAGCTGTGATGGAAATGACTACAACACCCAAATTACTTTTGATTTCAGAGTCAGAAGAACATTTTTGCCGTTGTTCTGAGGAAGAGGAGACCTCTTCAAATGAAATGCAATGACCTAAACAAATCTACATTTGCACTCAATGGTTCTGAGTCAGTGATCAGTGAGGGGGGTGGCTGACAAGCAGATAGTAGAGGAAAACTCACTCAAGACGGCTTGATCGCCAGGGTGCAAGCAGCTCAGATCTGTTATAATTATGTATTTATGGTAAGGAAAAAACCTTTATCAAAATGTTACAATGTTTTTACTATAAAATTTCCCAAGATGTGACAACACACTTAAGCAGGGGTCCTGCTCCTACCCCATGTAGCAGCTGGGTGCAGCAGATGCACAGGGAGAGTAAGAGATTTGCCCAGGGTCAAACAGTCAACTAGTGGCAGTGGTGGGATTCAAACCATCCAGCTACTGGGGATGTCACAATAATGAAGTATTTTTCCACAGATGATAATCTACCAGTGTAAAAAAAACAAAAACAACCACACAATGCCACTATTATCGTACAGCATGATATATTGAAATACACAGTTTAATGTTCTCCCCTCCAAGGTGTCCCTTTCCAGGTTTGTGACCCTGAATCCTGATCCCGCTCAATCCAATCAGATTTTCACTCTTTTTCCTAAGTTCAGTGTTATAATCGCTAGACTCAGATGCCTCCCAGCATTTTTTTTTCCTTGTTTTTGTTTTCCTGTGGCAGGCCCTATGGCGCATTGGAGGGGAAGCCACTCACAATGCCAGCAAACTGTATTGGAAATGAGCCCAAGGAGTTGGAAGGCCAAGGAGAAGGAGGGGGGAGCATCTTGGAGGAAGCTCACCTTCTTGGGAAGAAAGGTAAACTACTCCCCGTTGCATGAACCCAATCTGGGGTTGCACAACACACTATAAAAGGGCTAGTGATATTATACAACATACTATAACAGGTCAGTGATATTGCATAGCACACTAAAATTGGTCAGTGATACTGAATAGCGCACGATAAGTGGCCAGTGATATTGCACAGTGCACTATAACATAGATACATAGATACATAGACAGTGTCGGCAGACAAGGGCCTATGGCCCACCTAGTCTGCCCATTTGAGCTTGTAAGTTCAGTTTGTTTTCCTAGAAGTCTATTTCCCCTTACCCCTGACCTCTACAATTCCTTTATGTCTATCCCATGCATTCTTAAATCCCGTGATTGTTTCAGCCCCCACCACTTCCTCTGGCAGGGTGTTCCACTTGTCCACCACCCGTTCTGTGAAGAAATTCTTTCTCATGTTTCCTCTGAATCGTCCTCCCTCCAACTTCATCCCATGCCCTCTAGTCCTGAAACATCTTTTTCGATTAAAGATAGTGTTTTCCTGCACCCTGTTCCTCCCTGTAAGATACTGGATAACAGGCTGGCGATATTGCATAGTGCACTATACCAGGCCAGTGATATTGCATAGTGCACTATAACGAGCCAGTGATATTGCATAGTGCACTACAACTGGCCAGTGATATTGCACAGTGCACTATAATAGGCCAGTGATATTGCATAGTGTACTATAACAGGCCAGTAATATTGCACAGTGCACTATAACAGGCCAGTGATATTGCATAGTGCACTATAACAGGCCAGTGATATTGCACAGTACACTATAAAAGGGCCAGAGATATTGTACATCAGACTATAAAAGGATTCATGTGATACTGCATAGCACTGTAGTGAATTAATGACATGCATAACACAATATAACAGGCCAGCGATATTGCATAGTGCAGTACAGAGAGTCAGTGATGTTGCACAGTACACAACAGGTCAGTGATACTGTAAAGCGCATAATAAAAGGGACAGTGATGTTATACAGCACACTATATATAGAGTCAGTGATACTGGACAGCACACTATAATGGCCAGTGATGTCACACAGCACAGCGTACTATAAAAGGGCTAAGGATATTACACAGCACACTAAAACAAGACAGTGATATTGCATAGTGCACTATAATGAGCCAGTGATATTGCATAGTGCACTATAATGAGCCAGTGATACTGCATAGTGCACTACAACAGGCCAGTGATATTGCACCGTACACTATAACGGGACAGTGATATTGGATAATTCACTACAAAAGGACCAGTGATATTGTGCATCACACTATAAAAGGATTCCTGTTATACTGCATAGCACTGTAGTGAATTAATGACATGCATAACACAATATAACAGGCCAGCAATATTGCATAGTGCAGTACAGAGAGTCAGTGATGCACAATGCACAACAGGTCAGTGATACTGCAAAGTGCATAATAAACAGGACAGTGATATTATATAGCACACTACATATAGAGTCAGTGATACAGAAGAGCACACTGTAACGGCCAGTGATACTACATAGTGTACTATAAAAGGGCCAGGGATGTTACACAGCACACTATAACAGGCCAGTGATATTGCACAGAGCACAATAGTGAGTCTGTATCACAGAATCATAGAACCTGATGGCAGAAAAGGACCCCATGGTCCATACAGTCTGCCCGTTTCTCCAAGCTAAACTACCTGCTTACATGGATGGCATAAGGTAACAGGCCAGTGGTATTGCATAGTGCACTATAGTAAGTCAGTGATACTGCACTGTGCACCATAACAGGCCAGTGATATTACACAGCACAGTATAACAAGCCAGTAATATTGCATAGCACATTATACTGGGCCATGATATTGCACAGCGCACTATAAAAGGGCCAGTGATACTGCAAAGCACATACAAAAGGGCCAGTGATATTACATTGTGCACTTCACTGAGTCAGTGATACTGCATAGCGCACAATAACAGGCCAGTGATATTGCACAGCACATTAGAATGGGCCATCGATAGTGCATAGTGCACTATATATAAAACAATGTATGGACAACCATACACAATAAGGTTGAGTTTCCATCAAGGGGTGAGATGACATCATAGACTTCAAGAGCAAACTGTGCTTCCACTAGGTGGCAGTCACACTGCTGGACACACAGTTCCCACTATCTGAAGAAGGAGGGCTATTCATGGGATGCACTATCCTACTTGCTGCCAACTGGCCACCTGACAAACTGAGCTCACTCCCAAACCCAGGTTGGCAGTACCATGAGTGGTAGGGCTGCAGCTATGCTGAAGTTGTAGCTGTTTTTGTGAGGCAGTTCCATGCCGTTTAACCTATGTAATCACATCACAAACTTTCTTCTTGTTTCATTTTTATCTGTTTTCCCTTTTTGTACAGTTACCCTCCTCGATTGTGGTCACAGGGGCAACCTCCAAGCCCCATTCTTCACCTAACCCAGGGATTGCCTTGGTTCATGCCTTACCCTCCGCGATGGGGCTGACAGGAAGAGCCCAATGGAAGCCATGCATACCGAGCACCCAGGCTGCAGTGATGTGCGGTCCAAGAGTGCCTTACAGCTTCCTGCTCCTCGCTGGCCAGGATTTTTCCACTGGTTAATTCCCTCCCACATACGAACATACAAAATTTGCCAGCAGATAAAGGCCTAGAGGTCTCATCAAGTCTGCTCGAATGTGCAGCTAGCACCCTTATCTGCAGCTGCCCTCCCTCCCACCCTTCCCTTCATTAACCCTCCCCTTGTCCTGTCCCATCCTCGCTTGAAGCAGTCCACTGTTCTACTGCATACCACTTCAGCAGGTAACGATTCCACCCAGCCACCATCCTCTCTGTAAAAGTGTCTCCTCATCTCCTCCTGAACCTCCCCTGAACCTTCCTCGCTCCAGTCTCATATCATGGCCCCTGGTGGCCCTCCCCTCCCTTACTTTGAACAGCCCTCTGTACCCGCCTTGTTTATTCCTTTCATGTATTTAAAGGTTTCAATCATGTCACCCCTGTCTCTCCTCTCCTCCAGTGAGTACATGTTCAACTCTTCAATCTCCTCTCGTATGATAAGTCCCCAGCCCTTGATCATCTTTGTCGCCCGCGCAGCACCCTCCAGTAACTTAATGTCCCTCTTCAGATACGGACGCCAGTACTGCACGCAGTACTCCAGGTGTGGTCTAACTAATGACCTATACAGTGGCAGAATCACCTCCTCCCTCCTCGAGGATATACCCCTTGCAATACAACCCAGCATTCTGTTGGCCTTTGCAGCTGCCTTCCTACATTGTGCGAAGTTGTTCATTGACCCTGTAATAAGTACACCCAAATCCTTCTCCTCCTCCTCCTCTGTCTGGGCTGGCTGCACTCTCCCTAGCTGGTAACTCCTCCTTGGGTTCTTCATCCCAAAATGCAGCACCTTGCACTTTTTGGCATTAAAGCCCAGTTGCCAGGTGTCTGACCAGGTTTCAAGCTTTGCCAGATCATCCTGCAACCCGTGCCATCCCCTAGGTCATCCACCACCGCACCTACCTTGGTATCATCAGCAAACAGACTGATCTTGCTCTTGATGTCCCATATGATATGTCTGCAATGAATATCCCAAACAACACTGGTCCCAACACTGAGCCCTGTGGAACACCGCTCATCACTGCCCTTGGGTGTGAGAGCTCCCCACCCACCACCACCCTCTGTTGCCTTCCCTGCAGCCAGTTTCCTACCCATCTCACCAGCTTTGCACCTGCCCCTGTGCCTACTAACTTCCTTCCCAGCCTTCCATGTGGCAGTGAGTCGAATGCCTTACTGAAGTCCAGATACAGGACATCCACTGCATGGCCCCTGTCCAGTTGCCTAGTTACCCAGTCATAGAACTCGACCAGGTTGGTTTGGCAGGATCTGCCACGCATGAAGCCATGCTGTCTGCTGTCCTGTAGTCCTTGGCCTCTAGGAGGCCACCAGCCTCCTTCAGGATAGTCTCCATTAGCTACCCACGATGGATGTGATGCTCACTGGTCTGTAGTTTCCGTTCATCCTTGGAGACACTCTTGTGGAGGGGCACCACATGAGCCATCCTCCAGTCCTGAGGTACACACCTGAATGTAGTGAGGCATTAAATAGGTCTGCCAAAGGTCCTGCAAGGACCTCTGCCAGCTCCTTCAGTACCCTGGGGTGGATGCCATCTGGGCCTGGCGCCTTGTCCACCCTCAGTGCCTTCAAACCCTCTTGAACTCTGCTCTCCATGATTTCCCATCTGTCACCACTTCCCCTGCTTCTGCCATTTCTCCCACCTTGGGTGTCACCCCCTCTTCTTTAGTAAATACTGAGCAGAAGTATCATTTAGTGCTTCCGCCTTATCGCACCCTGCTTCCACTCAACCCTCCTTCCTAATCCTTACTATGTAGTTCTTACAGCTCCTTTTTCCCTGATGTACTTAAAGAAGTCCTTCTCCCTTCTTAATGCCTTGTGCCAGCCTGAGTCCGTAGATGCTTTGGCTCCCTTACTGCCCTTGTCACCTCCTTCTCGATTCTGTCAAGTACTCCTCCTGTCCTCCCCCTCCTTGTTTTCTTGTACTTCCTAAAGGCAGCTCTTTTCCTCCTTACCTTTTCCATGACCTCCTTGCTCAACCAGATTGGTTTCTTAGCCCTAGCCTTCTTGCTCTGGGCTTTGCAGCAGGTTTTGGTTGCCTCCACTATCCCCAGCTTTATGAGCTCCCACCTCTGGTTAGTGTCCATACTAGATTGAATTCTGGCCAGGTACCCTTTTACCACTTCCCCCATCCTCCCAAAGTCGGCCCTCCTGAAGTCCAGCACTATTGTGCCAGATTCCACTCCTTCCTTGCCCATATCCAATGTGAGCCATACATGATGTTGGCAATCCCAGCACTGTGTGTGCGCACACAAAGCTTGTCATACGCTGAGTCCACGGATGGTTTCCCACCCAGTGCTACACCACACAAACATGCACTGCCACCTGTGGCACTCCAGAGAAGGACAGTGGTCTCTAAGACACTCAGTCCTTCTCCACCTGCTGCCCAGTCTTGTTCTCGAACACAGGATGTAGGGCGTGGCAACGCTGCTACAGGGGCAGATGAGCTGAGTCAGCACAGCCTTTCGTAACTCTAAACATCATCCTTACTCTTCCTTGCACCTGTGAAACCATCACAACATTCGACCCCTGAAGGTCCCCTGAAAAAGGGACCTTCGGGGCTCAGCAGGCCTACCTGGTTATCAAAATTAAATAAATTAATAATTAATTTAAAAAAATTTACTGGCTCAATAACTTGTTATGCCAACATATACTTCTCGTAACGTGACTCAAAAGCTGTGCAAAATGCATCCAATTGGCTGCGAGCAGTAGTGGATTGGGGAACGTGGCTGCCCCCCCCATTATAAGCCACTTGCTTGCTGCTGCTGCATTTCACTTTAAGAATTTATTGACCATAAAAAGAAAATATACATTCAAAATTATAGACTACATTTGTATTCTCTTTTAACAATGTAATAAAAAAGGTAATAGCAGTTACAGAGAGGATTTAAGTAAACATTAAAAATATTTGCACGCTGGGTCCCATCCCTGCATCCCCCCGATGAAATCCTGGAGTCGGCACTGGTTGTGAGGCTTTCTTGATAAGAACTTATTTTTCATTCCTGGAGATAACATTCAGTGCACTTCAAGCCCGACAAAACTATCTGAATATCCTCCATTATGTTTCTGCATATAAATAACTCCTGTTCATAGGTACTGTACAGCAATTATAATTATATTCGCGACTTCGTAAACATGGCAATAAACAGCTCCAGCTGAGCACCGAGAGGACATCTCAGCCCACGGCCTCTCACTGTCACCCTATGAGCCAAAGTGCTTTTTATTGCCTCACATCCTCCAAGGCGAATACAATTAGCATTTAAATAATGGGTGTCGTTATTTGTGGGCATGTGTTAAATATACAGGTTATTCACCTTTAACAGGAGTTCTAGGAGTGGTATATGTTGTTCATCCACACTTATTGGCAGGTTCCTTGCCGCTTTAAATGTTGGCGGAAGGTCTTCAAGCTGGATCCATCCTCCCAACCACCCGGGTGGTAAAACCCTCAGCTCTGCCCCATGACGCCAGATCTAGCCCGCTGAAAGCCAGGTTGCGCGTCGAAGCCGGGGAGGTCGGGTGGGTCATGATTAACAACATATACCACTCCTAGAACTCCTGTTACAGGTGAGTAACCTGTATTTCTAGGGACGTGGATATGTTGTTCAATCCACACTTATTGCAGACTCCTAGCAGTTCTCTGGGAAGAGGAAGGCAAGGTGCGCACCCCCTACTTAGGGAATAAGAACTGGAGAACCGAGGTCCCAAAACCAGCATCCCGGCGTGACTCTAGGGTCTAGGTCAATGTGGTAATGGGAAATAAAAGTGTGTGCTGACTTCCAGGTAGCAGCCCTGCAGATATCCTGGATAGGGACGCCCCTAGAAGCAGCCACCGAAGCAGTGGTATGGCGGGTAGAATGAGCTCTTATCCCTTTGGGAGGCTCCATGCCCGCCAACCTATAGCAGAGATCTATGCAGGAGGTGACCCACCTACCTATCGTCCGCTTGGCTGCAGGTCTGCCAGGTGCGGCTTCAGCGTAGGGTAACAAAACAGCTGGAGAACCTCTCCTCGAACTTCAGCCATCCGCTCCTTATAATAAGAGAGCACTCTTCTAGGGTCCAAAGTATGGAGCCTATATTTGGCCTCCGAGGTGATTGGGGTAGAACACCGCAGAGTCAACACCTGGTTAAGGTGAAACTCAGACACCACCTTCGGAAGGAATTTCGGTGGGGCGAGGACAACCTTGTCCCTATGGAAGACCAGATAAGGAGACTGCTGGAAAGCACCTGGAGCTCTCCCATCCTTCTGGCTGACGTAATAGCCACCAAGAAGGTGGTCCTCTACGACAGGGAGAGATGTCACACCTGTGCATCAGTTCGAATAGCTTGCCCATGAGCTTAGCCAACACCAGCAGTAGATCCCACGGAGGTGGAGGTTCTCGCACCAGAGGGGATATGTGATCAAGGCCTTTGAAAAAGCGCCCGTCCACCTTCTTCTGCTCCACCGACTGCTTGCCGGCCCACGCCCGGCAAGCAGAGATGGCTGCTAGGTGCACCTTAAGGGTCGTCGACCAAAGCCCTAGCTGAGAAAGGGACCATACGTAGTCCAGAATGCTAGGCAAGGAACAGGAAGAAGGGTCCAACCCCTTGTCCTGACACCAAATGGAGAATCTCTTCCATTTGAAGGCATAGCATTTTCTGGTTGACTCCTTACAGGACGCCTCAACGATGCTGAGGACCTCGTCGGAAAGACCCAAAGCCTGGAACTCTAGCCGCTCAGGAACCAAACCGTCAGGTGCAGAGATTGAAGGTCCGGATGGAGTACCTTCCCCTTGCTGACTGAGATCAGGTCCAGGCGGACTGGAAGCCGCCTCGAGAGCCTGGAGCTGAGGCTGAGGAGATCTGGATACCAGAACTGGCGGGGCCAGTCTGGGGCTACCAGAATCACCTGCACCTTGTCCCTCTTCACCTTGAGAAGCACCTTGTGGATCAAGGAAAATGGAGGGAAGGCGTAGAAGAGGCCTGGGGTCCACGGCCTCGAGAAGGCATCCCCCTGTGAGCCCTGCTGAGGGGGGTGGGCATGAAACAGCCTCAGCTTCGCATTCTCCCTGGAGGCGAACAGGTCCACCTAAAGGGTGCCCCAGTGGGAGAACAGATCTTGTACTACCTCCAGCAGCAGAGACCACTCGTGAGATGCGGCACCTATCCGGCTGAGGGCATCGGCCAGACTGTTGGAAGCTCCTGCCACATGAATGGCTAGGAGATCCGCCTCCAGGCTGATCACGAGAGACCAAGTGCGGAGAGCTTCCTTGCACAGGGGCAAGGAGTGCATCCTGTTCTGTCAGTTGAGGTAGTACATGGTCGTGGTGTTATCCATCTGGACCTGGACCACTTGACCCCATACAAATGAAGCGAAGGCGGTGAGGGCTAGTCGGACCGCTCGAAGCTCCAGCAGGTTGATGTGGCATCGAGACTCCTGCGGGGACCAGAGGCCGTGGGCTTTGATCTCCCCCACATGGGCACCCCAACCCATCAGAGAGGTGTCAGTCGTCAGAGTGACCGTCGACTCGGGCGGACAAATGGGATACCCTCCTGCAGATGAGCTGGAACGAGCCACCATTGTAGGCCATCCCACATCTCCTGGGTCACCGCCACTGGCTGGTTCAGAGGACTGGAGTGCTGTGACCATTGGTGGGCCAGCCCCCATCGTAGGGGACGCATATGCCAGTGGGCCCAACAGACCACGCTGGTGCAGGCTACCATGAGGCCCAGGAGGTGCATAAAGTCCCGGGCAGGGTGCAATTGTCCAACCAGAAATGACTGGGCAAAGGAGGAAAGGACCTCAGCCCTGTCCGCCAGGTGCCGGGCTCTGGCTCAAAGAGAGTTGAGCTCTGCCCCGATGAACTGAATCACCTACGATGACACGAGTTCCGACTTGGCCTCATTGATGAGGAGGCCAATCTGACAGCATATCTGGAGGGCCAGAACCCTGGACCACTCCACCTCCAACCTGGAGGGGGCTGCAATCAGCCAGTCATCCAGGTAAGGGTACACCCAGACCCCTCGGCGCCGCAGGAATGCTGTCACCACTGCCATGCATTTGGTGAAGACCCTGGGAGCTGGAGATAGAGGCCAAAGGGCATGGCCCAGAACTTGTAAAGAGATCCTTCTACTCGAAAGCGGAGGAATCGCTGATGAGACGGACAGATTGGGACGTGAAAGAATGCGTCCTGAAGGTCCAGAGAACAAAACCACACACCTAGTTCCAAGGATGGAATGATCTGAGCCAGAGTGAGCATCCTGAAGGTGCGCTGCCTTAGGAACTTGTTCAGGTCGTGTAGGTCGAGAATGGGGTGCCAGCCCCCATCCATTTTGGGACCAGGAAGTACCTGGACACAAACCCTGGGTCTGGAGGAGGATCCGCCACCTCGCTGATCACCTCCTGCTGGAGGAGCAAGGCAATGTCAGTTCGACGAGCCAACAGAGAGGCTGCGGTCCCTCACACTCTCTGCATGGCGTCTCGATAGGGAGGGAACTGCTCAATTCCAGAGGCAGACCCCTGCTCACCACTTCTAGAACCCAGCGTCTGTAGTGATAGCAGACCAGGCAGAAAGGAAGGGCGAGCCTGCCCCTCGTGGGACCTGGAGGAGGACGAGGTTGGGGCGACACCTCAACATGTCACTGGGCAGGCTTGGAGGAAGGGCCTGCTGAGGGACCTCCTGGACCCTTGCCTCCAGGCTTCCTACTGGGGGAAGCGGCAGACTTGGCCTTAGGGCACCAAGTGTGTGCCTGCTGGCCCTGGTGCTGGTGCTTCTGGGCCAGATGTGGCGCAGGGGAGGAAGGGTGAAAGGGTTTACACTGCTGCTGGTGGCCTTTGTCCTTCTGGGCAGACATGACCAAGTTCAAGGAGGCATTGGACTTCTCGATCCTCTGGAGATGGCCTTCCACCCCCCACCCGAACAAGTCTGTGTCCAGGAAGGAAACATCTGCCAGCTTGTGCTGGGTGTCCGCCGTGAAGGTGGAGATCTGCAGCCAAGTTCTGCGGTGCATGGCCACTGCAGCCACTACTGATCAGGCACAAGAATCACCAATGTCCAATTAAGTTTGGAGCTGTTGTTTTGCCACCGCCCTTCCCTGATCCAGCACCTGCTTGACTGTTGTCTGAAGGTCAGCTGGGAGATGAGGAATCACCTCATCCAGGGAGCCCATGAGGGCGTGTGAGAAGTGTGCCATCAGAAGTGGCGAGCTAGCCTGATGAAGGCCTAGGGAGGAAGCAGCATAAACCTTCCACCATGCATAATCCAGATTCTTGGATTCCTTATTGGGCAGTTTGTCCATGTCCCGAGCGTTCCCGGAGTGCCGGAAACACCATCAGGGGGTGCTCCAAGAAACCGGAGAGTGAGCCAGTAGGGATTGTGTACTTTCGGGCCATCCTGGCCGAAGGAGCGGGACAAGATGCTGGCCACTGCTACAACTCCAGGGCCGGGCCAACAATGGCTTAGGCTACAGGAAAGGCCTCCGTTGGGGAATCCCCTCTGTCCAGTATCTCCGTGAGGGGATACTTGGCCCGTTTCGAACAGGGTTCGATCTGCATCCCAGTGGACTCCAAGATGAGCTGAAGCAAACCTAAAAACGAGGATGGGCTCTCGTCCACCGACTGAGCCCCCTGGCAGACTCCAGGTCAAGCGGGCTGGAGAACAGGGAGGAGTCGTCATCAGACTCCGAGGAGTCTGCAAACAGCTGCCGGATGCCTGAGCCAGCCTCCACCTGCCGAGGTCGATCGGGAGTGGGGGTGACTGACAACCTGTGGGGCAAGCCCTGACCCGACCGAGAATCCTTGGTCGGGGCCCCAGTTTTCGGTTGTGGAGGTGGTTCCACCACAATGGTGGAGCAGCCGCTTGGCTGAACAACCGTGCCAGAGTCGGCCCTCGACCACCACAAGGGGTTGTTTCGTCGTCCGTGACAGCCACTAATGGCCGGAGAAGGCAACGGAGTCGGCTTATTCCCAGACAATAAGAGCTGCTGCCACATTAAATCCTCGTAGCACTGACGCAACTTGCGCCGGAGCCTATCCTCCAAAGAGGACGACGAGGATTAGCGGCAAAGCCGCTTTTCATGGTGCCAAGACCAAGACCGTCGACGGGACCGGCTGCACCTGGAAGAGGACAGAGACTGAGACCTTCGGGGTTTCCAAGGGTGGGTCAGAGAGGTAACGGGGGAAACCCGCCCTTCCTTCGGTTCAGGGACCTTAACCGGGGACGCTGGCACAGGCAAGTCCTTGGTAATCACCGGGGGAACCAGTGAAGTAGGGTTGTTGGCATCACCAGTCGACAAACCATCCGACGGGTCGAGAAAAATCTCGACCGCGTCGACGGTTGTCTCGGCCTGCTGACCTGATGGGGACACTGGGGCCTTAGCCACAACCTCGACCGAAGTCAAAAGTCGACGGTCTGGTGAAGGGGATCTCCCCCGTTCCCACGAACGTCGACGGTTGGACTTACCTTTTGAGTCCTTCTTCTTGAACTGACTGGAATGTCCTGATGGGCCTTCTCCCTTGGTGGAGAGGGACTGGCAAAGCTCCTTAAACGAAGCCGTGTAGGAGGAGCCCAAAGAGAGCGGGATAAATGCTGCAGCCGAGGAGGAAGAACAAGCAGCCTGGGCCACCTCCTCCTCGAGGGCAATCATCTGCTCCAACTGTTCCGTGGAGCCCGCCGCCGCAAACACCGCCCAACAGGCCTCCTTCGACTTGACCGGCAGATACCATTTTTCAGGGCGCCCAAGAAGAAGTCAAGTAGCACAGTCCTCCAAGACCGAAGCTGAGAAGGAGCTGCACAATTCGCAAGCCTGCGACTCATGACCAAGCCCCAAGCAGGAGACTCACATGGAGTGCGGATCGGTCCAGGACATGGCCATGCCTGGCTACAACATATTCAGAAGAGACAGGGCAGGCAGGAAGGGAGGAGGAGTGGCACTGTATGTGAAAAATGACATAAGGGCCACAGAGATCCAGGAGGAACAAAATTGGGGAAAGATACTGTGGGTTTAGCTGGAAAGGAAAATGGGGCCAGCCATCCGCACAGGTGTGGTCTATAGACCACCAGCCCAGGAGGAAGAAACAGATAGGAGTTGATGCTAGCCATCCAAAGGATGGCAGACAAGGGTGAGGTAGTACTGGTTGGAGACTTCAATATTCCAGATGTGGACTGGAGCATCCCAGCAGCAGCATCAACTAGGAGCAGATTTATCCTGGACTCCTTCAGGGTGTCTTCCTCAAGCAACTGGTCATGGAACCAACTCGGCAGAAGGCAATACTGGACCTTGTGCTCACAAACAGGGACAGTGTGATGGGAGTAACAGTGGGGAAGCACCTGGGGAACAGTGACCACCAGTCACTGTGGTTTGAAATCAGAGAGAGAGCAGAACCAAACCACACAAAAACACGTACCCTGGATTTTAGGGGGGCAGACTTTGGGAAAATGGGGAGATACTTGAAAGAGGCATTAAGGGGAATGGGGCAGGAATCAAGGGTTGAGGAACAGTGGGCAGTATTTAAAATGGGGATTACAAGAGCAACAGAATTATGTATTAAGCAGGTTAGCAAGAGGAAAAGGAAGAGGAGACCATTATGATTTTCCAAAGAGGTAGCAAAGAAAGTGAAAGCCAAAAAGATTGCATTCAGGCAATACAAAAAGACACAGGCAGAAGGGGATAGGGAGAAGTACCAGGAGAAGCAAAGGAGGCAGGAGGTCAGTAAGGAAGCCAAAGCTCAGACAGAAGAACACATTGCAAAATCAATGGGTAGAGGGACAAAACCTTTACAGGTACATAAGTGAAAATGAAAGGCAAAGGGAGGGATAGTGAGACTGAAGGGGAGGATGGGGGCTGTGTGGAGGATGACAACAGTAAAGCTGACATATTGAACAGGTATCTCTGCTCAGTCTTTACTGAGGAAGAGGAGGATAATGGGTCTGAACAGAGCACAAGGGGTGAGAATGGTGCAGAAATGGACACAAGTCCCTTTACATGAGAAAGGGTCCTGAAGGAACTGGAAGTAATAAGAGTTGATAAAGCAATGGGGCCAGATGGGGTGCATCCCAGGGTCCTTAAAGAACTAAGAAAGGTGGTGGCTGAACCTCTGGCTATCCTGTTTAGCCAATCAATGGAAGCAGGGGAGGTACCCAAAGACTGGAGGATAGCAGATGTAGTCCCCTTATACAAACGTGGGAACAAAGAGGAAGCGGGGAACTACAGACCAGTCAGCCTCACCTCGGTAGTGGGGAAGATCATGGAAACACTACTGAAGGAGAGATTGGTGAACATCTGGTTGTCAATGGACTACAGGACCCAAGGCAGCATGGTTTCACCAGGGGGAGGTCATGTCAGACCAATCTCATTGTATTTTTTGACTGGGTGACTAGGGAGGTGGATCAGGGGAAGGCAGTGGACATGGCCTATCTGGACTTCAGCAAGGCCTTTGACACTGCGCCACAGAGAAGACTATTGCACAAACTGGGGAATATGGGTGTGGGCAGGACAGTAGTGTGGTGGGTAGGTAACTGGCTGGGCGGCAGGACACAGAGGGTGGTGGTAAATGGCTGTCACTCCACAGAGGGAAGAGTGACCAGTGAGGTGCCACAGGGATCAGTGCTGGATCGGGTCCTATTCAATATCTTCATCAGTGACATTGCGCAGGACCTAGAAGGCAGAATTTCACTGTTCGCTGATGACACAAAGCTCTGTAACAGAGTAGACACACCAGAGGGTGTAGACAGAATGAGAAGGACCTGCAGAAACTTGAAGAATGGTCAGGGTTTGGCAGTTGAAATTCAATGCAAGGAAGTGCAAGATAATGCATATGGGGCACAAAACCCTGGCACAATATATCAGTTGGGGGGTGAGGATATAGCATGCACCAAGCAGGAAAGGGATCTTGGGGTTATCATCTCTGATGACCTCAAGGCAGGGAAACAGTGTGACAAGGCAGCAGGTAAAGCAAATAGGATGCTGGGATGCATAGGCAGGGCATCACCAGCAGGAAAAGGGAGGTCATAATTCCACTATACAAGACACTAGTGAGGCCCCACCTGGAGTACACTGTACAGTTCTGGAGACCTTACCTATGTAAGGACATAGACAGGGTAGAGAAGTTTCAGAGGAGGGCAACAAAGATGGTGCATTGATTGCATCACAAGTCCTATGAGGACAGGTTGAAGGAACTGAACATGTACTCCCTGGAGGAGAGAAGGGAGAGAAGGGATATGATAGAGACATGCAAGTATCTTACAGGGAGGAACAGGGTGCAGAAATACACTATTTTTAAGCGAAAAAGATGTTCCAGGACTAGAGGGCACGGGATGAGGTTGGAGGGAGGACGATTCAGAGAAAACGTGAGGAAGAATTTCTTCACAGAACGGGTGGTGGTGGACAAGTGGAACACCCTGCCAGAGGAAGTGGTGGGGGCTGAAACAATCTCGGGATTTAAGAATGCATGGGATAGACATAAAGGAATTCTGGAGGTCAGGGGTAAGGGGCAACAGACTTCTTGGAAAACATAAACTGAACTTACAAGCTCAAATGGGCAGACTGGGTGGGCCATAGGCCCTTATCTGCTGACACTGTCTATGTATCTATGTATCTTCTGCCCACAAGGGCACCAACGAAAGCCGGGAGTCGATTTGTCCATCACAGCCGCGAGGGACGACGAGGACCAAAGTCTTCTAAACTTTAAAATTAGTTTCGGGTTAACCGAAGAGTTTGGATCCAGGCCTAAAACGCAGAGCGCTAAGGAGGGAACCTAAGCTTCCAAGCGGTAAGGAAGATCTGGCGTCATGGGGCGGAGCCGAGGGTTTTACCACCCGGGTGGGTGGGAGGAGCCAGCTTAAAGACCTTCCGGCAACATTTAAAGCGGCAAGGAACGTGCCAATAAGTGTGGATTGAGCAACATATCCACGTCCCTAGAACTAAACGTTGTGCTGCTATGAATGTTGCACACTGGACATCCAGGAATGACGACTCATTGCCACAAGAAACCATATGATTTGAGGCTGCGGGAGCTCAACAGGTACTCCCTGGAGGAGAGGAGAGCGAGAGGAAACATGATTGAGACCTACAAGTACCTCACGGGGGTGAATAAGGTGCAGGAGAGGAGTCCCTATCACAGGAGGAGGAGCACCACAACACAGAGGCATGTATGAAGCTGGGGGGGTTTAAAATGGATGTGAGAAAATATTTCTTCACAGAAAGGGTGGTGGACACCTGGAACAGCCTGTCAGAGGGGGTGGAGGGGGCAAAGACTGTGGGGAGCTTCAAACATATATGGGTATAACAAATAGAGGTAAGGGAGGAGGAAGGGACACTTGTGACCAAACAGAGTCCAGGGTATAGTATTAGGCAGGGAAAACAGGGCAGACTAGATGGGCCTACCAGTCCTTTTCTGCTGAAACATTCTGTGTTTCTATGTAATCCTTTGTATATATGCTTAGAGACGCTTTCCCTTAATCATAGTGAGACAAACTTATTCTGCCATTAAACCACATCACTAAGGCAAGACAGCTTTGGGTAACACAATCAACTGTTAACTTCAAGTCTGGACTTCTGCCTTTCTTCCCCCCATCTATTATTTATTCTCCTCTGCCAGGGCAGGCTTGCTCCCTTCAACTTTGTCCTGCTGAATCCCCACCATTCTACACCTACCCAGGACTTGCCCGGAAGGCTGGTACACCCACAGGTTGCTCCCAGTGGTGGGGTCAGGAGGGGGAGGGCCACCCCTTCCCCCAAAATCACACATCCAGTTGTCGGCCTCTGGGGGTCCGGTGGTGTGGTGGCCAGGGATCAGCGGGCATGCTTCATTTACACCTGTCCTGACATCATTTTTCCTCCAGAATTTAGTTCCCTTCTCCAAGCTGAGGCACACTCATGAGTGTGCACACGTGGAGCCAAGCGCACGCCATGGTGTCCCCCAGCCCTCTCTTCTACTGCCCTCCTTGACCCGCACTGCCACTTGGTCTCCACGAGATGGCACTCAGCAGAGTGTGCAGATTCTTCCTCCCCCAGGAGAGGAGATCAGCCATTGGGTGCTCGATTCTCTCCCACCCCAGATGACCACCAGCAACCTATGCTCACTGCCGAACACAGATCACCGGCGTGGCAGGAGGTAAGACACTTGGGCGCCTCAGCTCTCCACGTCACTGGCCACGAGCCTGTCTTTTTATTTATACATAATTTTCCCTCCTCTGACCTTGGGAAACCATCATCCTGGTACCACCTCTGAGCCACCACATTCCCCCAACTCCCATCTGAGTGGCTGACTCATTCCCTGGTTTATCTCTGAGCCTCCTCTAAGATACCCCTTACAGCAGGGCCCAGCAGGTCAGCCAAGCCTGCCTGGTACCCCACAACATCCTGCACTCTCGTTTCATCACAGACACAAATTTTTATAGAATTACTTTAATCAAGCTTTTTTCTCATCCTCTGCCATCCACCTAGTCCTCAGGTCAGATTCTTTGATGATCTTCAAGCACAAGCAACCGCTATGCCAGCAGTCTCCACTCTGCTAGGCCAGAGTGCACCAGAGATGATCACTGAGATAGCAATGTGTTATTTCCCCCTGCTGTCTCCCTTAACATCTCTCCCCTCCCTTTGGCAGTGCGAACAAGCCACTGTTATATCAGCTCCCTGACCCACCACTGTGGGGGTTACTACGGCCACAGAACGGGTTGCCACCCCCCAACAGGCTGGAATGCCCTGATATGGGAAAGTCATAGAGCTTTATTCTTTTTTGAAAATTTTTTCTGTGTGCCTCCCATTCCCCTCCAGTGCCACTCTCCTTCCGGCCCATCACTTTCACCACCAGACTCACCTCCAGCATTTTGATGCTCCACCTCCAGACTCCCCCAGGTCATCTGTGTGCTTTGGGATCCAGTGCACTCCTGTTGGACACCCCCTTTGCAGCCTTCTGAGCAGGTATGCTATGAAGAGCAGCATTTTTGCCGGCGCCACACCCGGGCAGAGTTGGGGTTAGTGCAGTGAAGCTTGGGTGGTGCAGGAGGAGCCATGGGGCCTTCATCTGATGCACTGGAACGGGACACAATTTTGCACGGTTCTCTCCATCCACCCTTTGCCTTCTTCCATCTGAAGTGTGCCTAAATCGTGCCACCTGGCCCATGGTCACGCATGCTGGCAATGAACCCATACAATCACCAGGTGGGCCTCAAAGCAGTGCATGTCTCCTTCCTCTGGAAGGAGAGGGTCCCTGCAGACAATTTTGACACCCTCCTTGTGGACCTCTGTTGCTGATGTCCACGGCTTAAGTCGTAAACCCAGGTTATCAGCATGCCAGACTGGTCCCACACCACTCAGTGCCACGTCACTGGCCGAGTAATGAGTTCCAAAGGCTCCCAAAAGGCGATGGACTAGTATCACTGGAAAAGAAGCACACACACAATTCCTTATTCAGTCCAGAGCATCTCATTTTTAGCAAAGCACATCGATTGTGCCAAATACAATTTCATGGTTTTGTGATGTGGCCGTGGCCCGTGGACCCGGTGTGTGTTGCTTATTAATTCTGTGGTCTTTGACATAGAAAAAAATGGCTGCCCAAGCAGTAGATGGCAAAGATGAGTTCTCCAAATTCAGTTCACCTGTAGCCTGCACATTGCACCTGGTAGGAGTGTTCTCCCCCTCTCCCTCGCAGATGTGGTGGTCCCTACATTATAGGGTTAAGGGACAATGTGTATGGAAGCTTGCACTGTGATCGCCAGTGCTGTACCTGTCGTGCATAAATAGAGGGCTTCAGTTTCCAGTGCTGTCAGCTTGGTACATTTCACAAGCAATAAATTCACGAACAAATTAAAAAAATATATTTTTATTGCCCTGCTTTATTTAGTAACACTGATCTCCCTATCATGCACCATCTGAAATTGACTTTGGGGGGACCTAAAGATCTCCCACCTAACCTCCCAATTAACAAAAACACACAGCTGTGAGGCTATGCACCTTCAAACTGGACAAGACAGCAGGTAGGCTGTAAAACACAGATAATCAATTTTAAACTGCCTAGTGCAATCACTGGGGACTGATAGCGTCTAGTTTGAGTTTCACAGACAGCCAGATAGGCATTTTTGAGTTTATTTTCCTTGGTCAAAACACCACTAATGGTACGCACTGATCACTGCAGTAAAACAAGGGGTTAAATTCTGAACCAGAGCAACAGGGGGCTGCTTATTTGGGCCTCCATTTTCAATACTGGGTTGTGGGATTGGTGGGGGGAGAGCTGTAATCTCATTTGGAACATGATGTTATCAGAGTGCCACCTCTGTCTCGCCATGCAGCAACACAGCATCTCTTATCAGCTCAGTGCCTGAGGGTGCTCCAGATTAGCCCAAGCATGTTCTCTGCTTCCTCTCTGGACTCTGGAAAGGTATAAACCTTTAACTATTTTGCTAAAACACAAAAGGAGCAGAAACAGTCCCCAGAAGACTGCTCCGCAAACTAGATGCAGAAATAAAAGCAGTTCGCACAGAAGGCAGGACAGGCAAAATACGTTTGTTACATCTCTCTCTCTCTTGGGAGGAAGGGAGAGATGCAGACATCCCAAACTGTACACGTGGTGTGTCAAATAAAATATATTATAAAACAATGTCTGGAAATAGAGCATTCTAATTGGCAGATGCATTCTAAAAGGAATATTTTAACAGCTGGAAATCCTGATGCATACTGAAACGAGTAGGATGTTAGCTATGAAAACAGTTATTTAAAGAAACAAAAACTGGTCTAGTAACAGCACAAAGACACTCCAGAGGTGGGTTACCTCCGGCTAACCCTAGAAGAATACAGCATTTGGCTTCACCTCATACCTCAAGACCCCCCACCCAGGGTTAGATTAATTAATGACAACCCACCCCTAAACATGCCTTGACGCAGAGTTAGAACATACAGAACTGTATATGGGCAACCATACACATGGCTATGTTTCAGTTGAGGAGTTGAGATGACATCATAGGGACCCTGAGAGCGAAGCTTGAGAGGTCCTGATGTCATCTCAACCCTGAGATGCGAACACAGTCCTTGTTGTGCATTGTTGGCCATATACTATTTTTTTATAGTACATGGTATAAATTAAAAGTGAAAGTTGTGGGAGTGATTGCTTTTGTTAGGCCATCACACACCTGGCCACAAGCTGCGCCTCCGCCCGTGCCCTTCCACTCGCTGCATTAGTTAGCTTTGATACAACATTGTTTAAAAGAGGAACGGGTAACTTTTTTTATTACCTTGCCTTAGGTAAACTGGTGTTCCTTCTGAGACAGCTGCTGTACGCTTTACTAAGCAACTCCGTCCAGCCGCAGTCAACATATTGCCCACCCCCACAAAAGTTAAACAAGTCACATGGGGCAGTTACATTCTGGAGCAACAAATCTTGTCAGTGGAGGAAGGTACTGTTTCCTTAGCCTTCTCCAGCTCACAGCAATCTGTCTTTCAAATCTAGGGCCACTCGTACCACCACATCTCTCAATTAGTGGTTCAACTCAAAGGTGCACTAAGGAGACACATCGCCGGCCCGCCGGCACAGCGGTTGGATTTCCGTTTGCGACGCCAGCAACCTGGGTTTGGGAACGAGCTTTGGTCACTGGAGGGCCAGCCGGGGGGAGACAGCTTGACAGTCCCACAACCGCTCGTTGTCTTCAGGGAAGGAAGGAGGGCTGCGATCCGGTGTTGGGCTATCGCTGGTGGAGACCAGCGGTAGGGCAACACGTCAGGGTTCTTGCTGGGTGGTGCGTGGCAGACGTTAGCTCTTGCCTTGATGTCTGGACATCACGCATCTCAAGGATAACCAGGAAAAATCGCTCGCTGGACGCCGGATGACGGCTCTCTGTTCCCTGAGTGCCTCCAGTACCTTTCCCGGCCTCCTGTTCTCGCAGCATCCCCGGGCCCTAGAAATATGTGTTAGCCATCCTCTCCCTCGGTGCCTTCTCAGAAGAGGGGGACCCACCCAGTTTAAGGGATATGCCGGGATATCCTGGGATCGCTGCAATAATAAGATCACAGGAGGGCTGGGTAAGGACAGTGTGGCTGGGGAGAACTTGCGGAGCCCGAAGAAGTGGGGGACCAGCGAGCACGAGGGTGGAAAAATAGAATAATCAAAGGAGACACATCATGTGGCAGTTCAAAGCTGAAAAGTTGTGGCATCGCTGTGTGTCAGAATGATACAACAACAACTTTTCTGACCTTTGAACTGTGCTACAACAAGAATACTCTGTGTATGGATTTACATACACAAGGGGCGACCATATACCACGGTACTTTGGCAGTGCCAGCAGAAGCCATCTGACATTGTCGCTCAGGTCTCGGAGGACACCGGACCAGTCACCGAACTCGTCCAGAGAGATGCCACCTGCAGCAGCAGGCAAGTGTGCGATTCCTGGCCTTTCCCACCCCAACAAGGACACACTGAGGCCAAGCAAGCAAGGCAAGCATACACCTGTACTCTACCAGGCAGCAGCACACGGTGCAGGGGTGGTTGGTGGTGGAGGTAAGGTGTATAGCACTAGCAAGTGTAAAGGTGTGGAAAAACCTCCAGATAAAGAAAGGTTAAAGCCAACTCTCTCCTCTCGCTAAATCTCTTTCACACCCCCACCCCCGGTACCTGGAAATTAGTGTCAGTGTGCCTCTCCCAATCCAGTCAGTTGCCAATTTTTTAAATAAATAAAAACCGAGTCGACTCGTCACTCAGGTTGAAACTACAATAATTTAAACTGTCTGGGATTCAAGAACGTTTGCCTTTGTATACTGAAGTGACAGTCACAGTGTCTTTAATTTCTAAAAGTTCATTATAATATAAAGGGAAGGGGAACTGCTCCTATATCCTATGTGCTGTGTTAAACTGCTGATGAAAATCAAGGATTCTAACTGACTTGTCTGGACTGGAACTCTTCTGTAGTGCAGGGCACTTGCTTTTGGTGTTTACTGGAAAAAAAATAGCCAAGAGTCATGAAATGTGGTGCACACTGGTAAAAGTAAAAGACTTACATACAACTAGACATTTTATACTGGAACAGTACATATACTTGATGGAAGGTGGGGGATTTTCCAAATGATGATGGTGGCAGGGTTAGGTTTGTTACGACTGCTGGAAATTGAGAAATTTCACTGGTGCAGTCATATAGGATCGAACATACTTGACAAATGTCTGGAGACACATTTCCTCATGATAATGTTGCATTTAAACATGCTATTTATTTAATTTTTGTCTCTCTTGGTGGACAAATGTTACAGGAGCTTTTCTTTTTTTTTTTAACTTTCTGTTTTTACTGTCTTAAACTCCCCCAGCTCTGGTCTCTGGGGAGCACCAAGGTCATCCCTCTGCGGACCGCCCCCAGGTCAACCCTCCTTCGCCCATGTAGCCTCGGTTTACCACCCGGGTGAGGACAAGGTGGGGTCCGACACCCCGAACTTCTAGTGGTGTCGGTCGGTCGGGTGCCAGGAGAGCGGCCACAAATCGAGGGCAAGCTCCGGCGCTCCATCTCCGCTTGAGCTGGTAGGGCTTTTTCCCCTGTTCTAGGGAGTGGCTATTGCCCTGACGTCAAGGCGTTACCACTGTCTACCACTCCCGACCCTTCTCTACACTCCAGTGCTTGCTATGCATCCGGCTCCTGCCAGAGGCCAGCCAAGCGCCGAGCAGGAGCCCCCCTCCATCCCGGGAGAGGAGAGCTGTCCTCCAGATGCTTGATCCTCTCCCTTCCCTGCTGACCACCGACAACCCAGGCTCGTTCCCAAACTCGGGTCGCCAGCGTGGCGCGAGGTGTGGCGTCCAGCGCCTCAACCCTCAGTGCCACTGGGCCGACCCTACAGGAGCAATTCTTTCCCATTTTACTGTTGCCACTGCACCACATCACTGTGGAAAGAATTGCTGAGCAAAAGTTCAAGGGAGAAGGAACTGAGAGAGCAGCAGCCGTTTGTAAGGGTGCAAAGCAATGAAGTGCAAAACAGGGGAGAAGACAGGTGGTGTATGGGTGGATGGGTGGGCAATGGGCCATTATGGAGCAGCAGGAGAGGGCGGGGCAGGAGTCAGGACTAGCTCTGGTTGCCCCCCCCCCCATAACAGAGTGCCCGAGCAGCCCGACTACTGTACATTAACCTATTAGCAAAAGGGAAAAAAAAAAACTGTAGCTGTTGATGCAGCTAGGCAAGCCCCTACGAGTACATGATGCTTCTGGCCCACAGAGTCCTACTGCCCTTCCTTCCTGCTTTTGGTTTGTGGTCTGACACCCTCTGCTGCCGACACGCCCTCCCATCTGGGAATGGCACTGCACTGAGATCAGTGAGACTAGTGAGAGAATATGATGTAGATTGAACAGTATTAATAACATCACAGTTGTGCCTCTTCAGGTAAAAACAGAGAGAGAGAGAGGGAGAGAGAGAGAGAGAGAGAGAGAGAGAGTGAGTGGGAAAGAGATTTGCAAACACTGTATGTAGCTGCAGCATGCATGTCTGCTTCAAACTGCAGTCTGACCCTCTCTAACATCTGCTACCGTACCTGTAGTGAAAACAGTGGATCACAGCACACTGTGAGTCAGTGCTGCTCACTCAAACCCCAGCGGGCTTACAATGTATGCTAGACTTGTTCTATGAACCTATTTCTGTATGAACTTGTTTCTACATAAAACCTAATAATCTACAAATGTTACTGTTTGGTTAGAGATGCCTCCAGACCGGTTACCATTTTGGTGACTGGAGGTACAAAGCATTGAGGTGACCCACCAGTATACCTGCGGCCTATTGTTTGTTTTGTTATGTATGTATTTATGTGTGTCTGTATTTACTTATTTCAATTCATATTTTACCAGATAAGCAAACAGAGCCCTAGAGGCTAGTTTCCAGCTGTGACCTGGGGGATGGGGAGGGAACATGGGGTGGCATACAGAATTCTTACCTATAAGTTACAAGAAAAACACAATGCTGAACCACCAAAATACAGGCAAATTTGGGTACTGTGCTACAATTTCAATTATTTTTGTTTATGCTGTGCTATCACTTTTGGTAAAACCCTCAAAATGCACCGCCTGGGCTCAAAATGCACCACAGAACACCAAAAACCCTAGAGCTTCCCCCAGCCATTTGCTGAGCAGCCCCCAGGAAAAATAAAAGTCGGCACCTATGATCATAGCCCTGAACAGTCAGAAGCACTTTCATAGAATTCTTCCAAGATCAAAATTGCTTAAAAAGCATCCCCCACCTTTAATTTTTCTAAATATATTTTATTGCTTTACATAAAACAGCATACAACGTATCTCATGCCAGGCAATCAATATGTAACAGAAGGAGCCATCCAATGGAAATAGGTATACAGTGCTACCTGAAACAATCGGATTTACAGATGAGAGGGTAACCCAGCAGTGAAAAAATATAACCATGCACTATTAGTTCAGATAACCGGCACCCTACAAGAGTGAGATACTCAATCCAATATATTGAAAACATAGGGCCGGAATCTCAAAATGATTTGGGACCAAGTCCCACACCACAACTCCAACTATGGACCAAAATCTCTGCAGCTGTGGAGATTGGTATTTGCAGTTTGCTGCAGCTACGGGGAGATGTTACAGCTGGTCCCACCAGCAGTACCATTTTTCCACAGCTGCAGAGAAAAAACACCAGCAAGCTGCTGTAAATAGTGCAGCCAGTCATAAACCGGCTCCACTTTTGAGAATACCATAGCTGCGGGAGAAACTGCAGCTCCTCAAGTGGCAACCTTTTTCCTGCAGCTGTGGCATTTTCACGGGCTTTGAGAGTCTGGTCCATAGTATATACTCGAGTATATAGCTTTGTAAGTGTCCCGAAATTAAGTCTGCATAATGTAATAGCATAGAAACATACAATTCATTAGCAGAAAAGAACTGTTTGGCCTGCAGAGCTGGGAGGTGGGTGGGCCTGTAAGGGCAAAACAGCTCCCTTCAGCTGGAATGAGTGTTCCAGCCTGGGGGTGAGGCCATTCCTGTTGTCCAGTTGTTGTTTTGCAGTTCTGGGTGAGATTCAGTAGGCTTTAATAAAACAGCGGACCCTACCATATGGATTCAGTTGCAGAGCCCCCTGGCAACTAGGCCTTCAGGAACTGAAATAAGTATGCCCCTTCACTGCCCTTGGGTAGACCAACCAGCCGTACACTGGAGGCCCTATCTAGGTTCTCCAGGACCTCAAGCCAATATCCAAGTTATGTGTTCTTTTCTGCAAGTTTGCTCATGGCAGCAAGGGCTTGGACAGCCTGGGACTCCACCAATCTTGCTGTTCTTGCAGCACCTTCTATTTTAATGTCTTGTTCTCCCATCCTCTGAAGCATCATTTCAGCCTTAGCATCAATCACTTTCATGGATTGTGCTAGGAAATGCTAGGGCGGCTCAACCCTTATCCTTGGCCCCACTGCTGAGGATGTTACAGCCTGGCTCCCTGCCTGCTGCTGGCTCTTGCGACAAACACAGCCTCCCTTTGGCAGCATCAGCATTTTCAAATTTAGGGTCAATTTGTTACTTGAGGTGAGCTCTATCGAGTGGTGTAAACAAAATAGTGTTTCAGCAAGGTAAACCATAGTATTTTAAAATTAAGCCCTCCAATATGCACAGACACCGAAAAGTGCATCCTCTCAGTAGGTATGCTACACAGCACTCCATCACGGCCTCCCCTTTTAAAAACAAAATTTGGTAAGTTTAACCCATCTTTGGTATTTTTTTAAAATGCATGGTCAATTGTCTAGTTCACCTTTTTGCACCCTGTTCCCCCTGATAACTCACTCCTCTGGGTTGCCTTGTTTCCCCCCTGGTAACTCACTCCTCCAGGTTGTCTCAGCTCCACTACCCCTGGACTCACTCTGCTGGCCCCTGCCTTGGACAGGGAGGACCACATTTCAGTGACTGCTTTTTCAGTCACTCAGCTCACTCCTCCAACCTTCCATGGGCTTCTCAGGTGGCTCTGGTCCTGGCACAGAAACTGAGAAGCCCCTGTCAGCTTGTAACCCCACAGGGCTAAGCCTCCCCCCAAAGGTGGGTAACAGGGGAAGGGGGAGACTTTCGGAAGGCCAGAGATCTGCAGGCCGGCAGTAGTGATTCAGGAGATGCGGACACTAAAGCAGTCTTGCGGGGAAGAGGGCACACTCCAACTGGAAGGAGCTGTGTTCCCTTTATAGGCTCGCCCACCTCCCAGCTCGTTTGAGCAAATAACTGTGATGGCCGGGGGGGGGGGTGGTGACACTGCATGGTCACCTGCAGTGTCTAATGCCAACCCTATACCTCTAGCAACAAACCCCCCAGCCCCCACCCCAGAGCTTGCAAAAGCCACTTCCACAGCACCACCAGACTAAACCAGCACAGGGAAGCAATCTGGGCTCCAGATGTGAACCCAGGTATCCCACACCAAAGTGTAAGGTACTCTGCTGGTGCCACTGGGCCAAGACAAAAAAAAATTGTAACCAAAATCCCTCAACATGCAGTAAGACACCCTTCAGACTGCGGCCCCAGTGTAAGCTACTGCACATCAGAGCCATGGTCATAACATCTCATGGCATGCCACCACCATGGCCTGGACTACCTGCACTCCTGGCCTCCTCTTTTCCCCTGCACTAGAAGGCATGATCCCCCCCAAACCCCACCACCACCACCAAACAGCTCCTGCAACCACGTTCCAAGGCCCACAAGCTCACCATGCAAGTGGTGCAGGATTCAGTGTCGATTTGAAGTGTAACATTTGATGTCTTAAAACTGCAGTTCCAGCCCCCCCAAAAAACAAAATTCCAAAGGTGCCGATAGTTTATTTTTTTGAACATTAGATTCTTATTTATGACAAACTCAAACAACTGACTGACATATAAGGAAGGAATCGTACAACAGGCACTACATATTATATTACTTTACCGTACAGATGTTTAAAAAAAATCTATAAAATTATTTTAATAAAACAAGACCAACAGTACAACGACAAAACAAACATTAACAGAAGCATCTGAAGCTAATAATTAAAAATACATTTTTTTTTTGTGTGTGTGTGTTATCTATTTATAACGCCATTGTGCTCTGGGACTGCCTCTCCTTCGGGCTCCCATGACCCACAGACATTCCTCCTACTATCTCCCCCTAGCCACCTTACCTCAGATCTGCAGCCATCCTTGGGATAGCCCAGCGTACCCCTTTACGGGGTGGGTCCTTCCCCTCTGAGGGGGGAAGGCACCAGCAGGGAGAAGACCAGCACACTATTTTTCCTTCGGTCCCAGGCGCTGCTGAGGCTTTCCGTGGCTTCCTGGGAGTCTTCAGAGGTGTCCTGGGCCAGCAGCAGTCATCCGGCCAGTCCCCATAGCGGTGTTTTTCTGTGGTGTTCCCCTTAGTGCGATCCCTCTGTAGTGCTCCCGGTCTCCACCGGGGGCTGCTGCAGAGCGACCATGCATCCCCAACCCACCCCAGAGGAGGACAGCAGTCCTACGGATGATCAATCCTTCCCTTTTCCCTCCCGTCCCCCGGCACCCGAGTCCGTTCCCGAACATTAAATATGAACTGCATTTCTTTACTGTCATGGCTATAGAGAGCAGCAAATTAGTTATATAGTTGATTTTTAAGATGTAAAACCTGGTTTGTGGTCAAGCATGTATAGAACCCATCTCCTCTATAGGAACAGACAGCGGTTTCACCTGCAGATTTGGAAGGTGTGGGCTGGTTAGAGCCTGTTGGCCCATTATCCAGTCTTCTCTTTTGTAATCTTTCCATTCTTTTTTCAACAGTTTTCTGGGGGAAAAGACTCACAGATCTCATAATCTGTTGAGAAATGGTCAGTCCCCAGGCAGACCACACACAGAGCATGCTTGTTTGCCTTAGCAAAAACGTCCTCACACTTTGGGCAGTTTTTAAAACCAGGAAGTCTAGTCTTTTTCTTGGGTTTTTCAGACATTCTTATTCAAAGAGAAAAAACACCCAACCGCAATAAAGATTTCTATATATATATATATATATATATATATATATATGTACACACACACACACACACACCATATATACACACACACAGATACACAGAAATGTGACAGCAGAGAAAGGCCCAACGGCCCATCTAGTCTGCCCAACACCCTACCTCCCCCCTTCTGTTATGCTTCCATCCTCTTTTCCCAACCCCTTAAATCTATCCCAAGCCCTCTTGAACCCATCCATCATTTCAGCTGCCACTACCTCCTCCTCCGGCAGCTTGTTCCAGGCCTCCACCACCCTCTCCATGAAAAACTGCCCCCTGATATTACCTCTGTATTGCCCATCTTCCAGTTTGAGGAAATGTCCCCTCGTGTTCGCTCCCTTCTTCAATTTGAACAAGCTATCACCCTCCACCTTATTTATTCCCTTCAGATATTTAAAGGTCTCAATCATGTCCCCCTCTCTCCCTCCTAGTCTCCAGAGGGTACAAATTCAGCCCTCTCAATCTTCTCTCATAGGATACAGCCTGCATCCTTCATACCATTTTGGTTGCCCTTCTCTATACCCTTTCCATCAACTCAACATCTCTTCGTAAGTGAGGCCTCCAGAACTGCACCCCATACTCCAGATGCGGCCTGACCACGGTTCTGTATAACGGCATTAGCACTTCCCTCTTCCTGCTATTAAAACCCCTTGCAAAGCAGGCCAACATTCCATTTGCCTTTCCCACCACCCTGCTACACTGGCTGCCCACCTTGAGGTCACGTGATACCATAATCCCCAGGTCCCTTTCCGTTTCCTTCTCCCTAATCACCACCTCCCCAAGGGAGTAAGTTTTCCTCCTATTCCTCCTCTCCAGGTGCATCAGCGAGCACCTTTATGCATTAAACTTCAATTTCCAGGTGTCAGACCACCTCTATTGCCTCTCTAGATCCCGCCTCTTGGCTTGCACCCCACTAGGTGAATCCACCCTATTGCAGACCTTTGTATCATCTGCGAACAGACACACCCATCCCTCCGGACCCTCTGCTAGGTCACTAACATAGATGTTATAAAGTATTCGTCCTAGCACTGACTCCTGTGGCACCCCACTGGTCACCGCCTGTTCCCTGGAATGAGTCCCATTTATCACCACTGTCTGACTCCTTCCCTTCAACCAGTTTTCCACCCACCTGGTGATCCTGAGGTCCACCCCTAGTCTGACCAGCTTATGAACCATTCCACCATGTGGAATGATGTCGAAGGCCTTACTGAAATCCAGATAGGCCACGTCCACTGCTCCTCCCTGGTCCACTATCTGTGTCACCCCATCGAAAAACTCTTATCAGATTAGTCTGACAGGACCTTCCCTTGGTGAAGCCATGCTGCCTGTTATCCTGCATGCCATTCATCTCCAAGTATTCTATCAATCTGATCTTAAGTAGTGTTTCCATTACCTTCCCCACCACCGAGGTTAGACTAATAGGACGGTAGTTTCTGACCTCGTCCTTCCGCCCCCCCCCATGTAGTGCGACCACCTCTGCCCTCTTCCAGTCCATTGGCACCACCCCTGTGACCAAGGACAAGTTAAACAGCCTCGCTAGATGTGGTGCCAGTTCATCTTTCACCTCCTTGAGAAACCATGGATGTATTCCATCAGGCCCCATTGCCTTGTCTACACTAAGTCTAGCCAGCTCTTCCCTTACTCCTTCAGCAGTGAATTCTGCTACAGCCACCTGCCTGTGGCTTTCACCCTCCCCACCACATCCTGGTCCCCTACCCTTCCTTTCCTCTGTGAAGGTGGAGGCGTAATATCTGTTAATGCCTCTGCTTTTTCGAAGTCCCCTTCCAGTATTGTTCCACTTTCCCCCTTATTCTTCCAGTCCCATGCTGTGCCCTCCTCCTTTCTCCAATATACCTAAAGAAGGTTTTGTCCCCCCTTCTTGCTTGCTTTGCTATCCTCTCCTCAGTGGTCTCCTTAGCCCTCCTTATCTTTTGCCCAGCCTCCTTTCTTTTTTCCCTGTAGGTTTCCCTGTCCTCATCCTTTTGTGTCCTCCTGTACCTCTTGAATGCTTTAGTCTTCTCCTTGACCCCTAACGCCACCTCTCTAGTGAACCATAGAGGTAATTTCTGTCTTCTGTTCTTTCTTACCCTTCTTATACATGAGTCCATGGCTTTAAATACCCCTCTCTTGACGGCTGCCCATAATTCCTCCACCCCCTGCACATCCCCTATCCTTAACATTTCTTCCCTAACTACCTTCCTCATTCTATGAAAGTCAGCCTTCCTGAAGTCCATTACTTTGGTTCTCATCCTAACCCTCACCCTGCCCGCTCTCACCCTGAACCTGACAGCCCTGTGGTCACTGGTGCCAAGCTCGGCCCCCACCTCCGCACTGTCCCCATTTATGAGGACCACATCCAACAGGTTTACACCCCTAGTGGGCTCACTGACCTTTTGCTGCAGGAATATGACCTGAAGAGCCTCTAAGATGCCCCTACTCCTTGCGGAGATTACTGTCTGGGCCTCCCAGTTGATGTCCGGAAGGTTTAAGTCCCCAACTAGCACAATTTCCCCTTTCCGTGCCATCCTCGCTATGGATTCCAAAAAGTGTCTATCCCCTTCCTCTCCCTGCATAGGAGGCCTATAAACTACCCCAATGTGCAGGTTTTCCCCCGTCCCCTGTCTAGGGTGACCCACATTATCTTTATTCCCCCTCCTCATCCTGCCCTTCCACGGCCCCAATCCCTTCCCTGACATATAATGTCACCCCTTCCCCCTCTTGATCCTTTCTAAACAAACAATACCCTGGGATCACCGTCTCCCAGGTGTGGTGCTTGTTCCACCCAGTCTCACTCACTGCTACAATGTCTAGGTTCTCCTCCATCATGGTGGCCTCCAGTTCTCCCATTTTGTTCCCCAGGCTCCTGGCATTTGCAACCAAAGCCCTCCAACATGTAGCCCCATCCCGTCCTTCCCTGCTGCTAACTGTTCCCTTGATGAGTGTTGTGACTTGGGGGGGTGCTGATAGCCTCTCTGCTCTGCCTCATGTAAGGATGGCCCTGTCCTTAGTCCCCCTCCCATTTAGTTTAAACTGAACTTCCTTGCCATGAAGTCCCCCAGTTTACTTTTAAGTGCAGCTGCCCCTGAAGAGCTCAGGAGCAGCCTGTCTTGGGCATACTGCCCCTCCTCCTCCCACGTAGAGCCCCAGTCACCTATCCAGCCGAACCCAATCTGACTGCACCAACTTTGTATCCAATTGTTGAATGCCCTTATCTTTTCCTTTCTGGGTGTGTTCGCTCTTGGTACTGGCAACACCTCAGAGAAGGAAATGGAATGAAAAACAGTGTTGCTCCTACAGAACCTAGCGAGTTCCTCAAACCTTGCCTATACCTCCATCAGACTGTTCCCCTCCAAGTCATTTGTGCCCAGGTGAAGCACCAGATGTGTCCTTTCATCCTGCTGCTTACCCCAGGAAGGAATTTGATGCCTCACCTCCAGCGCCGTCATCCCTGGCATGCACTGTACCATACTGCACTGTTTTTTGCGCCCTTCCTTCCCCATTTTAGCCCCTTAATTATTGATTCCCCCATGAGTGCCACCCTACTGTCCCCTGCTTGCTATATATATATATTTTTTTTTTTTTTCTCCCTGCGGTCGGTTCAGGAACCAAAAAAAGTTCCGATAATAAATCGAGGATTCAGCAAATCCGAACCGGGTCAGCAGTTCGTAGGAGCTGGGTTAGCTGTTAACAGAGACCGGTTCAACGGTTTCAAACAAATTTAGTTTAAAAGTAAGTAATTTTAATGAATAAACTAAATAGCAGAACATATGACAGAAAAGCTTCCACAAAGGCTATAAAAGGCCCGGTCCCCCAGCGGTTATACTGAACCATGAGGAACCAAGAAATAAAACTAAAATGAATCTAAGAAACTAAACTAACGTACGATGTAAAATTAAGTAAATTAAGGCAGCAGTAAGAATACAAATATAAGAATACTCATATTCTGTGAGGAACCACAAGGAACGACTGATTTGGGAAGTCTCCTGGGCGTCTTGACTTGTCAGGCAGAGAAAGAAATCTGATACGCTGATGGAACATTGCAGCAGATAAGGGCGGCAGTTTGAATATGTGTCACGAGCCAATGATAGTTCTATCATTTGCATATAGTTCCAATTCCCCAGGCAGCTCTACTTTGGAGACTGACTGCATACAGTTATGAATATAGAAGAATACCTGGGGTTAGAGTCAATTTACTTAAATAGGATCCCATTCCAAAATATCTTACTTCATTACACTAACCAGAACTATGCCGTTCAATCCAGGGAAATCATATTTAAGCTGGAGGAATTGTGGGGTACATGGTTCTCATTCGTGTATTTTGGAGCTGCCCTCAAGCTGAAGGAATTTTGGCAAAATGTTTGGACAAAGATACAGGCAATGCTGGATTTCACAAGAATGTTACAGTTCGAACACCTGATACTGGGGAAAAACATTTCAGACAAGATCTAAGAGAAGGAAAAAATTCTAGAGTATACCGATGGCAGCGGCAGGAAAAACGATAACTAAGTGCTTAGGGGTGGCTGACTGACACATGCCCTACTTTGGCCGACTGGGTTTTTACTTTAGTATAAAACATATGGAGGCAATAACAGCAGCTTTGCATCTGTAAAGAGATCATCCTAGTTCCCGCAGACTGCCTTTTCATACCTGGCTTGAAGAAACAGAAGGGTCCAATCTCACAGAAATAGAGAAAATGTCGGGAGGACTCAGGAGGAGACCAGTGGTCCATCTTGTCTGCTCACTGAGTTGCTGAGATCTTCTATGGTCTTGGTCCTAAGCCCCCTCTTTTTGGTATTTATCCATTCCTGTTAAAGATCTTTCCCATGCTCTGTCCTACCTAAGCTTGAATACTGTCACAGTGTTAGTTCTCACCACCTCCGCTGGCAGCCTATTCCATGGCTCCGCTACTCTTTCAGTAAACTAGTGTTTCCTTAGATCCCTCCTGAAACTCCCTCCCTTCAACTTCCATTCATGACCTCTAGTCATGGAGCTGTCAACCTTGTTGATTAGTTCAGCGCAGGGCACTCTATTTATGCCCCTCATGAAATTGAATGTCTCAGTCATATCCGCTCCCTTCCTCCTTGTTTCCAGTGTATACATGTTTAGTGACTTTATTCATATGACAGCCCATGGAGTCCCCGTTCCATCTTTGTTGCCCTTCTCTGTATGGCTTCCAGCCAATCCCTGTCCTTCTTTAGGTGAGGGCTCCAAACTGGACACAGTACTCTAGGTGTAACCTCACCAGGGACCTATACATATGAACAAGCCAGCAGAAGAAGGCCATTTGGTCTATCAAGTCTGTTCGTATTGCAGGGTCCACAGCTTGAGCTACTGTCCCTGCCCTCCCTCCCCACTCCTCCCAACCTTCCTATACATGATCCGTATCTTCCCCCATGCCTATCCCAGCCTCCCTTGAAGCTGCCCACTGTCTTCAATGAGATAGAGGGGGAGGATCACTTCTTCTCTCCTGCTGTTGAATCCCCTACCTATATACCCTAGCATTCTGTCTGCCTTGGTATTTGCTTTGTTGCACTGGCTTGTTTGCCTGAGTGTGTCACATATGATGACCCCCAAGTCCCTTTCTTCCTGTGTGGTACTGAGCCTGACCCCGTTGAGCCAATATTCTGTCTTAGGGTTTCCTTTCCCTAGATGCATCACCTTGCATTTATTTGCATTAAACTTCAGCTGCCAGACATTAGAACATCTTTCTAGTCTACGGAAGTCTTTTTGTAGGTCCCTGCTTCTGAACTATCCACCCTCCTGCTGAGTTTTGTGTCATCCGCAAAGAGGACAAGCTTGCCCTGGATACCCTGGCCGATGTCACTAATGAACATGCTGAATAGGACCGGGCCTTGGACTGATCCCTGTGGAACTCCACTCGTGACCTCTCCTTCAGCAGATCTCACCCCATTAACTACCACTCTCTGCTTTCTATTCCTGAGCCAACTCTCCACCCACCTGACAATGCTCTTAGCAGTGCCTGGGTCCTCCAACTTTTTTATCAGACAATTGTGCGGCACCAAGTCAAAGGCCTTGCTAAAATCGAAGTAGAGGAAGTCCACTGGATGGTCCCTATCCAACTCCCTAGTTACCCAGTCAAAAAAACTAATGAGGTTCATCTGGCATGATCTACCTGCCATGAGCCCATGCTGTCTGCCACCCTGAAGACTGTTCCCCTCCACAAGGGTCTGCTTCACTAGGGCCTCCATAATTTTCCCTACGACAGATGTGAGGCTAACTGGTCTGTAATTGCCAGTTTCCTCCCTGCTTCCTCCTTTGTGGTGTGAATCAACATCCACTCTTTTCCAGTCACCTGGTACTCTCCCTTTTGCAGTGACTGATTAAACAGCTATGCCAAGGAGTCAGCCAGCTCCTTGGCCAGTTCCTTTTGCACTCTCAGGTGCAGCCCATGAAGCCCTGGTGCCTTGTCTGCCTTCAGGTTCACTAGTGCTTCCCTGACCTTGCTATTGGTAATTATTGGTGCTTCCATTTGCAGGATTCCTTTATCAACCACTTTGAGGGATACAGAGTAATGTATGGGCAGCCATACACAACATGCCTGTGTCTGCTTTGAGAGGTTTCTATGGCAACTAGGACCCTCAAAAGTGAAACGCCAGAGATTCACTAGTTGCCATAGAAAACTCAAAATGAAGACATATACTTTTTGGTGTATGGATGCCCATACATTATTCTTTATAGTGTATCGGCATCCATACCCATTTCAGACACTGCTTCCTGTCAGTGAACTGGCAGTGGGGGGATTCCCTTGAGGGCTGGTGGCAGGCTCAAATTACTGCTTCAGTCTGCTGCAGCTTTTTCTGTAAGTTCAAATTTAAAAATTAATTAATTAATTAATTAATAGCAAAATAAATAGGAGCTTCCAGCTCGATTGACTAGAAAAAAGCAGCTGTGTGGCAGCATTCAAAGTTGTTGTGCTGCAGTAGTGACATCACAACAACACAATTTTAGTGTGTTGTCAAAGACTATTATCATTTATTGTTTACATCCACATATTGAACTGTCTTTACCTGTTATGCCTATGTGTTTTTATCATGTTTTACTCCCGGGTTGACCCTGAAAAAGGGACTGTAATCATCTCAGTGGACTTACCTGGTTACCAAACTCAAATAAATAAATAACATACAATGATGTCACTACTGCAGCACAACAAGCATATTCCAGGCATGGAATTCCATGAATAACAGGGTTCCGCCATACACTATATAGAGAATCTCGCATGGATAACCATATACAACAAGCATATTCCAGTCATGGACTTCCATGAATAACAGGGTTCCACCATACACTGTAAGAGGCTTTAGTACAGGGAAGACTCACCTTGGGGTCTAGGGGTATAAGGAAAATATTAACAAAACACTGACATGTCACAGTTCTTTAGGGTTTTACAAGTTCATTAGTTAAAATTATATATGTGGCATGTAATTTATTGACTTTTGTGAAATATAATAATTAACAGAGCAACAGACAGGTATGGACTGAGCTGGCGGAGAGACAGATAGGTATATCCGACGGTCCTGCACTAGGGTCAGATAGAAGGAGCGGTTCATTATCAAACACTTTGGAAGGAAAGATAGAAACATAGAACATTATGGTAGATAAGGGCCAACTGGGTCCACCTAGTCTGCACATTTCCCTACTTGGTTTGGCAATCCCTACCCTTATCTGGACTGCCATTCCCCTGCTCTGCTGCACAGCAGGTGCCTTTATGCTTATCCCATGCACTTCTGAATCCCCATACTGTTTTCGCTTCCATCACCTCCACTGGTAGGCTGTTCCATGGATTCACCACCCTCTCTGTGGAAAAAATACTTCCTAGCATTCCCCCTAAGCCTCCCTCCCTCCAGCCTCATGTTATGTCTCCTTGTCCTTGTGCACTTTCTTCTATGAACTATGCTCCGATTCTGTACCCTGTTTATTCCTCTAAGGTATTTGAAAGTCTCTATTATATCCCCCCTCTCTCTTCCAGTGAACAGATGTTTAGTTCCTTGAGTCTTTCCTCATAAGGCTTGTGGTGCAGTCCATGTATCATGTTTGTTGCTCTTCTCCAGACTGCTTCCATTCTGCCTGTGTCCTTCCTGAGATGCGGTCTCCAGAACTGGATCAAGCAAGCAAATCTTTATTTATACAGCGCCTTTCAAAATCAAGGCACTTTACATAGTATAAACCACAAATATACAATACAGTCAGAAATATAAATTATTTAAAAACGGTCAGCCTGGGAAAGCCAAAAAATAAATAAGTTTTAAAATAGATTTAAAACTGCAGACAATCAGGCATTCTCGTAACTGACGAGGTAGAGAATTCCACAGAGTTGGTGCTGCAAATGAAAAAGCACGAGCTCCAGACGTTTTCAGGCGAATCCTGGGAATCTCTAGCAATCCCTCGTCGGCGGATCGGAGAGGACGATTGGGGGAGTAGGGAGTCAGATCTCTCAGGTAGTCAGGTCCCTGTTTCTGTAGGGCTTTAAAGGTAAGCAAGCCTACTTTATAGGTGATCCACCACTGAATTGGCAGCCAGTGCAGTTCACACAGCACAGGCATAATACGGCTGGTCCTAGAAGTACCAGTCAACAGTCTGGCTGCAGTGTTCTGCACTAGCTTCAAGTGGCAGATATCAACCCCAAACAGCCCTAGGTAGAGGGCATTGCAGTAGTCAAGACAGGGAGTAATGAAGGCATGGACCAGTGCTGGAAGGTCACCCGGTGGAACCAGATGTTTCACCCGGGCGATAGTCCTCAGATGGTAAAATGAGAATTTAACCACAGCTGACACCTGAGATTTCAGGATCAAGCCGTCATCAAAAATAACGTCCAGATTACGCACCCGATCTGAGGTAGTGAACTGGACACCATCAAGCCATAGGCCCGACATGTGCCTAGCCCCCACCTCCACCCCCGGGCAACCAGGGTCCACAACTGACACATCAGTCTTATCCGGATTCAGTCTCAGCCAACTCAAGCTCATCCAGTCTTTGATCTCGGAGAGGCAACTGTTTAGCACAGAGATCGCATCAACCTGTCTGGGCACAAAGGACAGATACAGCTGAGTATCACCTGCATAGCAGTGAAAACTCAAGCCGTATCGCCTGATGATATCTCCCAATGGCAGTATATAAACTGCGAACAACATGGGTGCCAATATGGATCCCTGCGGCACCCCACCAGACAGGGGAAGGGCGTCAGAGGAATAAATTCCAGTGACCACCCTCGGAGACCTGCCTAAGAGGAATGATCAAAACCATTCGAGGACTGTACCTGACAATCCACAAAGGAACTGCAGGGTCTCCAACAGTACCCCATGGTCCACAGTGTCGGAGGCTGCTGAGAGATCAAGAAGGATCAAGATGGTATGAGCCTTTCGATCTCTCGCCATTAGGCGGTCATTTAATACCCGAACAAGGGCAGTCTTCGTGCTATGCCTCTTCCTGAAACCAGACTGAACAGCTTCACAGACACTGTGAGTTACAAGGTGATGGTCCAGTTGCAGCACAGCCACCTTCTGAATAACCTTCCCCACAAAGGACCGGTTAGAGAGGTAGTTAGCTGGATCGTCAGGATCCAAGGAGGGTTTTTTAAGGAGTGGTCAAATGACTGCCTCCTTTAGGGGGTCTAGAAAAAAAACCCTCTCCAAAGATCTCCATACAATTTCAGATAGGATCAGGCAGATAATATCTACACACCCCATTAAAAGGGTGGTAGGGCCCAGATCCAAACTACATACAGTATTCCAGATGAGGCCTCACCAGTGATCTATACAGTGGTATCACCACTTTGTTCCTCCTACTGGTTATGCCCCTTGCTATGCACCCCAGCATTCTGTTTGCCTTCCCCACTGCTTTTTCACATTGTCTGGACGATTTCAGGTCATCGGATATGATAACCCCCCAGGTCTCTCTCTCCTGACTTGTGGTGGATATAGAATGTGATCATTAGAAATAATGCACTACTATGGACTCCACTGGTTAATCTGATAGTATACATGTATGTATATATATATGTATTTATTAGTTTCAAAAGTTTCACCAGGAAAGATGTACTGAGCTGCTAACAGCTCATTTTCAGATGCGCCCTAGGGGTAGGGGTAGGGGGTGTGGAAAATCATATACAGCAAATATAGTATATCAAGGAGCATAATCAAAAATTGAGGATAAATCAGTGTATCAGATGTGTGTAATAGAAAGGAAAAAAACAGGCGATGGAAGTAATCTTACAGAACAATGAACACGTAAAAAAGGAAACAGACTGACAGGGCAAAACTAGTGGGGGATGGGGAATGAAGAGAGCCATGGACGGGAGGGAGAAGAATATTCGTAAAGGAGAGACTTTAAGGAGAAAGCAGCAGAGGCAAAGCAAACTGACCAGGGAAGGGAGGACCAGAGTTTAGGAGTGCAGTATGAGAAAGCAGATTGACTAGCAGAAGATTTTCTAGAAGGAATCGTGAGGGAATGGGAAGCATTATTGTGCAGTGGGTAGTAGGAAGCTGAGGGAGAGAATAAGACGGACGTAAGGTAGAATGAAAAGGAACCAAACCAGAGTTTGGATATAAAGGAGGCACAATGGGAAAGGTGCCTGGCATCAAGAGAAGGGAGTGAAAGGGCTGAGTAGAGTAGCGTGACCAGTGGTGGGTACAAGGGGAACAGTCTAAAGCAAAGCCACAAAAAGAGTGGAAGAGGGGGTCCAGTCTGGCAAGGGAGAACTAGGGAGCTCCACTACAGACTATGTCACCATAATCAAAAACGGGGAGAATCATCTTTCAAACAATCTCTCAGCGGACAGGAAACAGGATACTCGCTTTGTTCCTGTACAGTGCGTAAAACTTGGGGTGGAGCTTTTGGTGTATGGTATCAGTATGGACCGAGAAATCAAGATGACAGTCAAGCCAGACCCCAAGGTACTTAAAAGAGGCTACATCCTCAATAATAGCACCATCAAGGGTGTGGAATGAAGGGAGAGGGGTGAGTCTGGAGAGCCTCTGATGGGTGCCAAAAGTCATGGAGCCTTTTTTTTTTTTTTGGCATTGAGGGATTGTTGGTTAGACTGGAACCAGCACCGAACACTGTCGAAACCCAGCTGAAGCTGTGAGTTAAAGATCATGGGAAGAGATGCCAGATACAAAAATGATGGTATCATTGGCGTACACATGAATGGACACAGAGGAACAGACTGAGGAGAGGTACAATCAATTCCTCTTAAGATGATGTTTGGGGAAAATAATTGTTTAAATAGTTTAAAAATACAATAATCCTTATTTCTAATATTGGGACACACTGCATTGGGGGGAGATGGGGTTAGGAATCTCACTTGCACCAGGAGAGGAACAGACTGTCAGAACAGCAAAGGTGAGAAAGCCAATACATTTTATCATGGTATATTGTGATACATCGCGCTGCACAATAATTGCATTTTTTTACTTTACAATGATAAATTAGCCAGTGGGTATAACACTGTGTCATAAAAATGCGCTCTAAATCCTGCAATCTAATTAGTCAAGAACCATTAATCCAGCACAAACATGCAACTTCATTTTGGTTCCATGAGTTTCACTTTTTTTTTTTTTTTGTGATTCAGCTTTCTCTCCTCTGATGCTGCCCGTTCAGTCCTCAGGTTTGGGAATGTACCCCTAATAACAGCATCCCCAACCCTATCCTCTAGTCCCATCACACCCACCTGTGAGGATCCACATGGCACATGGCCTGAGGACACCACTGACCGTCATCCTGGTGGCAATGCGACTGTAACCCTCCATTTGCTCCCTTGTACCTCCCTGAAGTCGGCTACAGCCTCTTTGTTTTAATTCAGCTTTTTCCCCTGAACAGTTGACCTTCATTCTAGTCCATCCCAGTCACTGCAGCTTCATCCATTCCTAGACCCACTGTATAGGCTAGCGGGGATGGATGCGAAGCGGGGCTCGACAGCGCTAGTGACAATCATTTAGATGGTGCAAGGTATATAGGGTTTTACCCCGCTCACCACCTGCATGGCACCAGGCCATGCCCTGATGAACCTGCACAGGTGGAAGACTCCCTGACTCTCCACAAAGGTCACTGCGGTGGCACAACTTGATGCGGACACTTACTAGCTGGGAGCACGTACGCATGGCAGCACTTTCTTCAGCCTTCCTGGTATGAAAGGCTAGCTCCTGAGTCAATTCATGAACCTAGGTCACTGGTGTGGGTCTCCGCAGCTACAGCCTCTTGATTGCATCGCATAACGTAATGCAACATCCTTTAAGCACCCCCTCATGAGGGAGCAGGCTTCTCTGACCACCATAAAGGGTTACTGCGCCAGTGTGCATCAAGTTCCCCCTTACCCTGGCTGACTTGTGCTGCAGGCAGCATGACTTTACAGCCCTGACCACTCAATGCTGGCTCCCTGAGTCTGTTCCCAAATCCGGGTGCCGGCAACCATCATGCAGCATACAATTTCACTTTCACATTTCAAACAGTACTCTCAACTTTGTTCCTCTTTGTCACTTTTTGTTACCTTTTTACTTGTAAATAACTATTCCCAGTTTATAAGCACGATGACACACTCCAGAGTTTGTGGACTATATGCAATATACCATGGTTACGGATGTCTGACGCTACGAGGCCCTGTTGCATGTTGTTGCTGACATATACTGTCAAACTAAGTTATCATGACATCCCTAATGCCAAGAGACATCTTCTCAGCTCTTGGACACTACAGTCAGGCTGCAAATCTAAAAAGCAACAGAACTCCACCAGTTAACTGTCTCTTGTGCCCATGCATTTTATAGAGCTATTCGCTACTTTTATTTGATGCCCTGCCGTCATATGTAGGACTTGTCATTCCGCCGTCAGCAAAACTTACTTGCTGGAGAGATCTGAACCACTTATGATGCCTGCTACTCAAGCATCACTAAGCTTAAAGTGGATGTGCTATGAGGAACTAGAGGTCCGAGAAATAGAGGATACAGCAGAGGGAGCAAGTGAAGTACAAAAAAAAAAAAAAAAAAAGACCGATAGCGAACCTGATAACTTCCAAGAGCAGAAAGGTCAAGTGAGATAGAGGTACGATAGAGTGCACTCGCTAATGAAATAGAAACCGACAGGCAGACATCAGGCCTGATAATCCTCAATCCTCAGGATTTTCCACTAGGATTTCTCAACATTTTTTTTATTTCTTTGGTAACCAGATAAGGCCGACTAGGCACAAATGCTTGTTTTCAGGGGCGACCAGGGAGCACTGGGGAGCTTACGTGACTTGCTCAGAGTCACACAGTATGCAAATGGAGGTTGTGGGAATCCAACCCAGGTCTGCTGGATGCACCAAGCTCATTCACAGCTCATTACTCTGACCTCTAGGCTATACTCCAGCCCCACAAAAAACTTACCGAAGTAGTGGCCGAGTATTATACCTGGAAGTTAATTTTTTTTGTGTGCCTTTTGGCACATTTTAAATAGATCTTCTGGACAGGCTACCAAGATGGCATACGACCCCTGGAATAGAAAACTGAAAAGTAAAACAGTATATTCTCAAACAGCTGGAACATGTCTGTCGATCCTGGAGTACAAAGCTGCTCTTGGACACTGAACCCCAATTTTGTAACCCAAACACGAAGGCCTTCAGTCCAGCTGTTCAAAAGTTGCTGATTTTTTTGTGTGTGTTTTACTTCTACACCCCAAAAGCACCCCCTCTTCCTTCAGGCCTTCTATCACCTAGATGATGATGCCAACCCGGCTCACCCTTCACTGTCTGACATTGCTTCCAGGCTCCCTAGGTTCATTTGACTCTCCTCCACAAATGCAGTGTACCCAGTCAGGGGGCTATCTACTGTGGGGACCAAGAAGAAACGAGGGTCTGTTCAGTGGTGTTACGACAGGTGTGGGGAGCGGGGCCAGTGTACTTGGAAGCCAGTAGCATAGGAGGAGCCCAGAAGGCCACTATCTGGGCTATCTATTGGGCGTTTTCCATGCTCTCTCACCCAGCTCCCCTAGTGTCACTGTGTCTTAAGGGGGCGCCTGGCTGCGCATTGGCACCAACGCTGCCTAAGGCATCCCCACCAGGCTGCACCCCAGAAACTGCTAGAGAGGAACACAATGCAGCCCACCCTCCCTGGTGGAGAGTGCCCAAATGACTCTCCTTGCTGATCTCTGCTTCTGCTGTCCCAAGTTCAGGGTGTGAAACTGGGTCATCAGCGTCCCAGAGCGGTTCCCTGAAGCTTGGGTAACGGAGACTGCTCACAGCATGTTAGAGCAGCCCCTGTTATAATTCACTTGACCACAAGGAGCAGCAAAGGGCTGAAACTCCTTAACATGAGGCAGAAGACGGCCAGCAACCAAAGAAACAACTGACTGTATCTGCAAACTGCGTCATGCAAGATGCTCGTCTAAAACTTGCTGTCAGTCATGTTTTGGAAGAGTTAGCCTTGTGGGTTGGTTGAAGTACACTGCATAAGGCGATCGTAGTTCAGAAGTGTCGTGTGGGAGCTCTTGCTCACTTGGCTGGTGGAGGACTGACCCTCAGTGCAGTGGCCAATCTGCGAAAGGGTATCAGCAACTAACTCTAGGAGTCCCTGCAAATGAGGTCATAAGCTGCGATGTGTACAGTGAGAGCTGTGGGGGAATGGGGAGAAAACGGGCATCTAGTCCCAGATCTGGTCACAGCAGGTCCATATCTTTGAGATATGATGAGGTTCTCAGGTGACTGCTTGTTAAGCCATGTGCCTTTTTTTCTGTTCCCTAAATGACAGCATAATAAACAGAGGAGAACGCTTCCCTTCTTTCAGTGCGTCACAAATAATAAGTAATGAACTGCTTGATTCCCTATTATTTAAGAAATACTCTGTAAAGCAGTGGTGAAAATGCTGTACCGATACCTTTTAATGCCAGTTTAGACTGCTCTTTTTCGCTGGACCACTAGCGCACTAACAGTGCTACAGTTTGCAATGCCAGCGACCCAGGTTCAAGAATGAGCCTGGGATGTTGGAGGGCCAGCCAGGGGAGGATAACTGAGTGTCCCATGGACACTCACCTCCTCAGGGGAGGGACGGGGGAGGAATCCTGATCTCCACCGCATTACTGCCACCTGGGTGACCACAGGTGGCAGTGCCATGCAGCCAGAGTACGGGAAGGGGAGCAACGGCACTCTGACATCTCAGAGTCAGACACACAATCTCACAATGCTCGGGGTAGGGAAGAAAGAAGCAGAAATTCCCCAATCGTATAGGATGCTGCCCTTTGCCCTGCCACAGGCGCTGCACCACTGAGGCTCTCGCTCCATAATCAGTGTTAAAACTCTGTCCCGGGAGGTGCAGGGTGGTCCCTGGACAGCCCTTCCCTTGGGGGGGCGGTTCATCCACAGGGCACAAGGGTAGTTAGGTAAGTCCCAGGGATGATGGCTGACAGGGCTAGCAGGGCAGAGGAGCTGAAGGGGGGGCAGTCAGAGTTGGAGACATTAAAGTATAGTACATTTAAAAGGAATACACTGCTCTTTTTCTCCTGGCAGGGAAGATGCATGTTTTTGTTACAGACTGTGTGTCTGCTTTTATGCTTCAGTATATTTTTTTCAAGATCATAAATAATTAAAGGAGAGTGCTATTAAATATGGCCGCCCCCACATTTTTGTCAGAATTCTCAACTGCTTTTAAACACTCATTCTGTGGCACCATTCTGGTGATTAAGATGAACTCAGATGAGACAGAAACTGCTTCCTGATCTGATCAGGCACTGAGGTGATACTAAGGTTAACTCCCAGTCACAAAACGTCAGCTCTGCCATGGTGAGCATGAAATGAAATGTGGCACCTTTGAAAACGGATCTGGAAAGAAAGATATACAACGAGGATAAGCTTTATGGGGGTGACGTGTAAAGAAGTATATTAATTTTCTATAACCTGCATTGCTGATTTTTAACATTTTCTTGAATTCTGATACTCACCCCTCTCCTCAACACATGGAAATGAAGCGCCAGACCCGGAGAAACAGAAGTTTAAGTCACAGTTAATGTTTCAAGAGAAGCTGTTTTTTTCTAAGTTTAAAAGCAGCAGGATTTGTTAGTCACTGTATAGGTCTTTTTTTCAGCAATACTGCATTTCTAGCAAAAAAACATCAGTACAGCAGGTTTTCTTTTCATTTTCTTTCTTTCCTGAACTGAGAAACGTGGTTTGACGTTTTTAAAAGCTTCTGCTCGTGTCACGTCCACCTTGAAATATTTAAAATATTCTGGTGTCGTGCTATGCTATTTACCATCAGAAACATGCCATCCCAATCCGTATGTAGATTCAAATCATAACTTCAGTGGAAGAGATGTTTTAAATTGTGAGTGGCAGCCATCTTTAATGACTTGAGTCATTAATTACAAAAATAAATAATAAAGATGTTCTAAAAAATATCTGTGGGAATTAAAAACACACTGCCTTCAAGTTCACGACTGAAATATTTCGCAGAATGTTTTGAATGAAATCTGAAGAGGCCACAGCAGTTACATCTGTTCAGGTCACATAATGTATTTTACACTTACCGATGCCTGTATGAATAAAGCCACATTAAAAACAAGTACACTGATGATGAATCCAAGGATGTCAGAATTACATTTTTGTTAACAAACTATATGGGAGGCAGTACAGCACAGTGCTTAAGAAAGAGCACTAAGCTGCAAACCCAGGGAACTGAGTTTGAATCCCACAATCACCATCTGCATGCTATGTGACCCTGAACAAATCACCCAACTTTCCTGTGCTCTCAGGACGCACATGGAAACAAGCCTCGGCTTAATGCCTCTTTCCTGGCAAAAAACTGTAAAATACAATTAAAAAAAATTTAATAAATGATAACATTTTTTTTGCTGACTAGCAAACACTGCTGCTTTAATTTTATTTTATTTATTTAGGGAATCAGAAATACCTTTGAGTCAAAGACTCCTTTACAAAGGTTCCACGTCACGTATAATGCTTACAAAGATACAAACAAACAATTTGAGCAGAAATCAAGTAATATAGGGAATGTTACAGACTTAATCACATGGATCCATGCCATATACAATTAGGACAGAGTTCACAATGCAGGTAGTGCATACTAACAATATAATAAGTGTTACAGGGTAAGGAAGCGAGGTAAATTTACAGTCCTAGAAGTCTAGCTACCTGAGCTGGTGCAGAGGCGGCAGTTAGTAGGTGTCGGGGAGTTAACATCCTGAGAAGACGGCTTTAGGAGATGTAGGGATTTAAGTGCCTTTAATCACTGCTTAATAATGATGCTCTCATGTAAGTTAAAAAATGAGGAATAAAAATACTGTAGCCTGGCATAGGTTATGTGGAATGGTAATTTCTGCATAATTTTAAGAATAATGCTCTGTAGGGCTGCCTGATGAGCTAGAGGCACTGTGTCATGTTGCCATGCCGCAGGACTGCCTGATGAGCCAGAGGTGGTGTATTGTGCTGCCATGCTGCAGGGCCGCCTGATGAGCCAGAGATGGTGTGTCGTGCTGCCATGCTGCCCGATGGGTCAGAGGCAGTGTGTCGTGCTGCCATGCTGCAGAGCTGCCTGATGAGCCAGAGACAGTGTCGTGCTGCCATACAGCAGGGCTGCCTGATGGGCCAGAAGCAGTGTGTCGTGCTGCCATGCTGCAGGGCTGCCTGATGAGCCAGAGGCGGGGTGTCGTGCTGCCTGATGGGCCACAGATGGTGTGTTGTGCTGCCATGCTGCAGAGCTACCCGATGGGTCAGAGGTGGTGTGGCATGCTGCCATGCTGCCATGCTGCAGGGCTGCCTGATGGGCCAGAGGTGGTGTGTCGTACTGACATGCTGCAGGGCTTCCTGATCGGCCAGAGATGGTGTGTCGTGCTGCCATGCTGCAGGGCTGCCCGATGGGCCAGAGGCGGTGTGTTGTGCTGCCATGCTGTAGGGCTGCCCGATAGGCCAAAGGCAGTGTGTTGTGCTGCCATGCTGCAGAGCTACCCAATGGGTCAGAGGCGGTGTGTCATGCTGTCATGCTGCAGGGCTGCCTGATGGGCCAGAGACGGTGTGTCGTGCTGCCATGCTGCAGGGCTGCCCGATGGGCAGAGATGGTGTGTCATGCTGCCATGCTGCAGGGCTGCCTGATGGGCCAGAGACGGTGTGTCATGCTGCCATGCTGCAGGGCTGCCTGATGGGCCACAGGCAGTTTGTTATGCTGCCATGTTGCAGGGCTGCCTGATGGGCCAGAGGCAGTGTGTCGTGTTCCCATGCTGCAGGGCTGCCCGATGGGCAGAGATGGTGTGTCGTGCTGCCATGCCGCAGGGCTGCCTGATGGGCAAGAGACAGTGTGTCATGCTGCCATGCTGCAGGGCTGCCTGATGGGCCAGAGGCAATTTGTCATGCTGCCATGTTGCAGGGCTGCCTGATGGGCCAGAGATGGTGTGTCGTGCTGCCATGCTGCAGGGCTGCTCGATGGGCAGAGATGGTGTGTCGTGCTGCCATGCTGCAGGGCTGCCTGATGGGCCAGAGGCGGTGTGTCATGCTGCCACGCTGCAGGGCTGCCCGATGGGCAGAGATGGTGTGTCATGCTGCCATGCTGCAGGGCTACCTGATGGGCCAGAGGCGGTGTGTCATGCTGCCATGCTGCAGGGCTGCCTGATGGGCCAAAGGTGGTATGTCAAGTTGCCATGCTGCAGGGCTGTCTGATGGGCCAGAGATGGTGTGTCATGCTGCAGGGCTGCCTGATGGGCCAGAGGCAGTTTGTCGTGCTGCCACGCAGGAGGCTTGGGTTAGAGAAAGGAGTCAGGAAGCCATGTCGCCATTGGTGCAGGCTACTGCTGAGATAGTTGCCGCTCGGCAGTGTGTCTCAGCCGGGGAGGGCTGGCAGTTGGTCAGCATGTCACTGAACACCTGCAGGACAGTGAGGAAGGGGCCATGGAGCTTGCTTCTCCTGCAGACCCTGTGCATCTGTGCAGGCCAAAAGATGGCCACCGTGTGCACCAGGGAAAGGTAGTACAGAATGAGGAAGAAAATGAGAAATAAAAAGCCCACTACTTTCGGAATGACGGACGCCAGCTCCTTCTGGCCCACACTGTGCATCCCTAATGGAAGCCCCCTCGCAGAAACCCTTCTGGTTGAAGTGCCATGGCTTGTGGTGTGGCATCCTCTTGTTCATTATTTTTGTATAAGCTCACTTTTGTCTTCAAGAAGAGATTTTCTACTCCCTAGCTTCTGATCTGTTGGAGTCCTCAAGTGCATTTACTGATTCCTGGAAAATGGTGGGGATAGTACAGGATGGGTCCAGGGGACGGGGTCACTGTCACAGTGGTACACCCTGCGTACTGGGCTGACAGTAACAGTGAAGAAACAGCAATATGAAAGAAAAAATTGTTCCATAGGACAGGTATGCCCCATCCCCTCCTCCCGGTAGCTTTTTGCCAAAGCATTTCTGGAAGTCTAGTTACAGTCCTGCACAGTACCTCTGGATATGTTGTGCAAAATGACAGAAAAGAAGCATTCGCTTAAACAGTTTGTTTTTACTGTATCGTATTCCCACTAGGTGCCTGACAAATCTTACAAAAGAGTGAACTCCATTCACCATGCAGCTTCCTCTTGGACTTTCTTCAAGAAGAAACGGCTGATGTAAGAGAGTAATTTGCTTCGCACAATCCATTAACTACCCAGCTCTGCCCCCTCTGTTTGCATAGCAGTTACGAGCAATGTGCCCCACAGGCTGCTTTAAGAACCCAGACTGCTGATTACAGAACAAAATATTTCCCTACAGCTTTGCAAAAAAAAAAAAAAGGCGAATGAAAATTTAAATACAACGGTTATAGTAGTTTGTTAGAAGCAGCTACACAAAAAATGTTCAGCTTGCAATTGGTGTATAAAACATATCACTTCAATCAACACTTTCAATTACCCCTAAGACTCCTGTCTCAGAACTTCTTTTGTAACACATTATAAAATGGGCATAGCAAAATAAGAGTAATGATTGGCTAGAAAATCGGTGCCATATATGTAAACACAGTAGCATACCCTGTAACACAACAATGTACACTGTAACGTACACTGTAACATAGTACTAGGTAACTGAAGGTATTTCTGAGCCATCTTGTCCACCCCTCCTGCTGCACGGCAGTCAGTACACTGAATGTGAGTATGGACACACATTGAAATTTATAATCTGGCATGCTACCCCCTACCCATGCTGTATAAACTTCAGTTCCATTCTCCCTCATCTGTCTAGTCCTGTGTTATTCCCTACTCATGCTGTGTAACCCTCAATGTCATGCTCCCTCAGGAATCTGTCTAGTCCTGTATCACACCTACTCATGCTGTGTAACCCCCCCCTCCCAAATTCTCCCTCAGGAATCTGTCTAGTCCTCTGTTACCCCCACTCATGCTGGTTAACCCTCAATACCGTTCTCTCTCAGGAATCTGTCTAGTCCTGTGTTACCCCTACTAATGCTGCGTAACCCTCAATACCATTCTCTCTCAGGAATCTGTCTAGTCCTGTGTTACCCCTACTCATGCTGTGTAACCCTCAATACCATTCTCTCTCAGGAATCTATCTAGTCCTGTGTTACCCCTGCTCATGCTGTGTTACCCTCAATGCCATTCTCCCTCAGGAATCTGTCTAGTCCTGTGTTACCCCTACTCATGCTGTGTAACCCTCAGTGTCATTCTCTCTCAGGAATATGTCTAGTCCTGTGTTACACCTACTCATGCTGTGTAACCCTCAGTGTCATTCTCTCTCAGAAATACGTCTAGTCCTGTGTTACACCTACTCACGCTGTGTAACCCTCAATGCCACTCTCCCTCAGGAATATGTCTAGTCCTGTGTTACTCCTACTCATGCCGTGTAACCCTCAATTCCACTCTCCCTCAGGAATATGTCTAGTCCTGTGTTACCCCTGCTCATGCCGTGTAACCCTCAATGCCATTCTCCCTCAGGAACCTGTCTAGTCCTGTGTTACCCCTACTCATGCTGTGTTACCCTCAGTGCCATTCTCCCTCAGGAGTCTGTCTAGTCCTGTGTTACCCCTACTCATGCTGTGTAACCCTCAGTGCCACTCTCTCTCAGGAATCTGTCTAGTCCTGTGTTACCCCTACTAATGCTGTGTAACCCTCACTGCCATTCTCCCTCAGGAACCTGTCTAGTCCTGTGTTACCCCTACTCATGCTGTGTAACCCTGAATGCCATTCTCCCTCAGGAACCTGTCTAGTCCTGTGTTACCCCTACTCATGCTGTGTTACCCTCAGTGCCATTCTCCCTCAGGAGTCTGTCTAGTCCTGTGTTACCCCTACTCATGCTGTGTAACCCTCAGTGCCACTCTCTCTCAGGAATCTGTCTAGTCCTGTGTTACCCCTACTAATGCTGTGTAACCCTCAGTGCCATTCTCCCTCAGGAACCTGTCTAGTCCTGTGTTACCCCTACTCATGCTGTGTAACCCTCAGTGCCATTCTCCCTCAGGAATCTGTCTAGTCCTGTGTAACCCCTACTCATGCTGTGTAACCCTCAAAGCCATTCTCCCTCAGGAATCTGTCTAGTCCTGTGTTACCCCTACTCATGCTGCGTAACCCTCAATACCATTCTCTCTCAGGAATCTGTCTAGTCCTGTGTTACCCCTACTCATGCTGTGTAACCCTCAATGCCATTCTCCCTCAGGAATCTGTCTAGTCCTGTGTTACCCCTGCTCATGCTGTGTTACCCTCAATGCCATTCTCCCTCAGGAATCTGTCTAGTCCTGTGTTAACCCTACTCATGCTGTGTAACCCTCAGTGTCATTCTCTCTCAGGAATATGTCTAGTCCTGTGTTACACCTACTCATGCTGTGTTACCCTCAATGTCATTCTCCCTCAAGAGTCTATCTAGTCCTGTGTTACCCCTACTCATGCTGTGTAACCCTCAGTGTCATTCTGTCTCAGGAATATGTCTAGTCCTGTGTTACACCTACTCACGCTGTGTAACCCTCAATGTCATTCTCCCTCAGGAATCTGTCTAGTCCTGGGTTACCCTCTACTCATGCTGTGTAACCCTCAATGCCATTCTCCCTCAGGAATATGTCTAGTCCTGTGTTACTCCTACTCACGCCGTGTAACCCTCAATTCCACTCTCCCTCAGGAATATGTCTAGTCCTGTGTTACCCCTGCTCATGCCGTGTAACCCTCAATGCCATTCTCCCTCAGGAATCTGTCTAGTCCTGTGTTACCCCTGCTCAAGCCGTGTTACCCTCAATGCCATTCTCCCTCAGGAATCTGTCTAGTCCTGTGTTACTCCTACTCATGCTGTGTTACCCTCAGTGCCATTCTCCCTCAGGAACCTGTCTAGTCCTGTGTTACCCCTATTCATGCTGTGTTACCCTCACTGCCACTCTCCCTCAGGAATCTGTCTAGTCCTGTGTTACTCCTACTCATGCTGTGTAACCCTCAATTCCACTCTCCCTCAGGAATATGTCTAGTTCTGTGTTACCCCTGCTCATACTGTGTAACCTTCAATGTCATTCTCCCTCAGGACTCTGTCTTGTCCTGTGTTACCCCCCTCCCACATGCTGTATAATCTTCAGTGCCATTCCCCCTCAGGAAATCTGTCTAGACCTGCTTTGAAAGCCCAAACAGTGTGAACTTCTACAACCTCACCAGGTAGGCAAGTTCTACTTGTTAACCACCCTCCGAATAAAGTAATATTTTTCTAAGGTTTCCTCTTATGCACTGCCCCCGTTAGTTTGAATGCATGCCCTGTAGGTCAGCCTGTACGCCTCAGCCCAAACATCTGTGTATATTCCACCCTGTCTATTCTGCTTAGTATTCTGAACACTGTGATCATGGCATTGCTCAGCCTCCTCTACTTAGGCTGAATGATTTGAGTAGTTATCTATATTTGCATCTATTTCAAAAGTTTCCCCAGGAAAGACATACTGAGCTTGTAAAAGCTCGTTTCCAGATGCATCCTGGGGAATGAGGGAAGGGAGCAAACTGTACAAGACAAACAGTAAAAACACAACACGTGTAAGGTACAGCAGTAATAAAATAAGTTGGGTAAAAAATGCAAACAATAAATTAAAAGTCTCTGGAAGGACTTAGCTTGCCTGGAGAGAGCTTAGACCAGTGGGGGCGGAAGAGGTCCGTTAGATGATTGCAAAGTTGCGGCCCAGATAATGTGAGTTGGACCCAGGCCTGACCAATCTTCTTATAGGATGCGTCACAGTCCACTGCTCACTTTCAGGGGGGTTGTTCTTTAACGCCTTGAAAGAGGTGTTGGTGAAGCCCTTCCTGAAGAAACCATCTCTTGACCCTGATGCCTTGGCGAATTATAGACCAATCTCTAACCTTCCTTTTTTGAGCAAGGTTACTGAAAGAATAGTGGCTCTGTAGCTCAAGGCACACCTCACTGCTTTGGACATCTATGAGCCTCACCAGTCTGGATTTAGGTTCGGGCATAGTACTGAAACTGCACTGGTCAGGGTGCAAAATGATCTCTTCAGGGCTAGAGATAATGGGGAATGGTCAGTTCTTGTTCTCCTCGATCTCTCCTCAGCATCTGATGCTGTGGACCATGCAGTATTGTTGGACACCTAGGAGAGCCCTGTGGACTCACTGGCACCATCATCAGCTTGTTTGACTCCTTCCTCACAGGCAGGAAGCAGAGGGTGGTGAAGAGGAGCTTCTCCTCACGCCCGAAGCCCTTGCCTTTGGAGTTCCCCAAGGCTTGATCCTCTTGCCCATGTTGTTTTAGTGTATATGTTGCCCCTGGGTGAGATCATCAGATGCTACAGTGTAGAGTTTCACTGTTATGCAGATGACGCCCAACTGTATATATCACTTGCACCCGGGACACGTGATGGGAGTGGTGGTAATAAATAAATGTTTGGTTGAGATCCAGGACTGGATGTCCTCTAACTGGCTGAGGCTCAATCCAGACAAGACAGAGGTGCTGGTGATCGAGCCTGGTCATTGGCAGAATGCAGCTGCTGCTGGGGTGGGAACAGGCTTCATGGTTCATCCCACCCCTCTTACACCTCGGCTAAAATGAAAAATCTGGGCATTATCCTGGAAAACAAACTGACATTTGGGGCTCAGGTGTTGTCTGTTGTTTGTTGTCTGGAGTGGCTTCTACCACCTTAGGATCATCGCCCAGATTAAAGCCTTAATCTCGCTAGATGACCTTCTCTCACTAGTGCATGCTGTTGTGATGTCCAGATATGACTTGCAACGCTCTCTATCTTGGGGTAAATGAAAGGGTTCTGTGTTGCCTGCAGCTGGTGCAGAATGCAGTGGCCAGGTTGCTGATGGGCCCCCTGTCGTGTGACCCCAGTCCTCTGTGATCTGCACTGGCTGCCAGTGAGGTGGAGGTTCACCTTTAAGGTGGGTCTTCTCACCTACAAGGCCCTATACAGACTGGGCCCTGGCTACGTGAGTAACCTCCTGACTCCTGCTTGCCCCTTGTGTTCTCACTGCTCCTCCTCCGAGGGATTCCTAGTGTTTCCTAGGACCCGGCTTAAAAGCTCAGAAGACTGTTCGTTCAAGGTGGCAGGACCAGCCCCGTGAAACTTGCTTTCAAGGTCCTCGAGGAAGGCCGCCTCGATGGAGGCTTTCAAGCGGGATCTGAAGGTGCATCTGTTTAGAGGGGCCTTTGGGACTTCTTAATTTCTCCCTCTTAGCTAGCCTAGACAGCCTAGCTGCTGTAATTCTTTTAGGATGAACTCTTATTTATGTCTTTTAATCTTCTGTTTATAGTATTATTTTGTAAATCTTGCCTGTATCCTGTGCAGCGCCCTGAGCCTCAGGGAAAGGCTGCTTAAGAAACAAAATTGTACTCACTTACAAAATTAACATATATCAGTGAGCAGTCACAGCTATATGAGATATAACGCATAAAATTAAATATATATCAGTGCACAGTCACAGTTATGAGACATAATGTATATTCAGAAACAAGTGCTAAACCTGCAGGGAGAAAGCATACAGTAGTAGGCTAGAACCACCCAGACTACAGGGTGCAGCCGTACTAGGCACAGCCAGAGGTATATTCAGAAACACAGATACCAAAATAGATATAATAGATATTAAAGGCACAATTAGCTGGGGGGGGGGTAGTTGCTCGCAGTCTGAGGGGGAGACAACACATGAGTAGGGAATACAAGAGGGTGTCAACAAAATGGGAGGATGGAATACACGCGTCAAATGTCAGAAACAACTGCAGAAGGAGGTAGCAAGGTCCTGATGAAGGGCTTTGAGGGAAGAGAATGATGTGGCAGAGCACACAGTCAGGGAGAGGGAGGACCAGAGTTTAGGAAATTTTTATTTATTTATTTACGTCTTTGGTAACCGGGTGAGCAAACTGATCCAGAGGACATTTTCAGTCGCGACCCGGGCCACCAGGGTGGCAAACACAACAAACAACAATGCAATACAGAGACACAATGAGAGCAACAACAAAAAAACAAAGAAGTACAAATTACATTAGTACAAATATTTCAGAGAAATCAGTGCATACTCGTGTGGTGACGTACATTAAGTAGCTATACAATATAAAAGGCTTAATATAGTGAATAGGTAAAGTAATTACATATAATGTGCGTACAGTCACCGAGGAGCCAAGGAAATAAATACAGTTGAAGAGAAGGTTCAGTCTAACACCAGGAGTGATATCGGTACAAGTCAATAGGCAGAGATGCAACTTAAGTTAAGTTTAAGAAACCTGCTAGCGGTTAGAGAGAAAAAAAAAAACAACAGTAGTCATATCCAGACTGAACAGAGGAGCAGAAACAGTGCAAGAGGGTAGGGGCACTGGAGGAAGGGTAATGGCACGAAGAGGTGCTATGCCAAGTGCGGGCCTATTGCTAGCCTGGGATAGTGGCAGGTACAAGCGGCCTCAGTCAGGAGCCATGCCCTTAGGTTAGCCTTGAAAGACTGATGGGAGTGGGATGATCAGATGAACACAGGAAGTAAGCTGATGGTTCCTGAGAGCACTGTCAACGAGACTGCATATGGCGAAGTCAAAACGACCCTGCACAGAGAGCCAGCCTAGGGACTGGTATAGCAAGCAGTGGTGGGTGGTAAAAGGGTCTTGAAGGACAAAGCGGCGGATGGAGTTGTACATGGTATGTAAGCAGGACCATAGGGAAGAGGCGCAATAGAGTATATGGGGGAGCAATAGTCAAGGAGGGGCATGAGGTTTCCTTGAGCAATGGCTAGGTTCAGTGATGGGACCTGAGGGTGAGTTTAGTTGTGTTATCTGCTAGACTTTGGATTTAAGAGGGACCCTATTAAGGCCCAGAAACTGCGCGGATTACTGAGCGTGTCTTTTTGCAAGTTGGTATAGTATTTGCGCTTTAGCAGCTTAACAGCCTGCTTGCACGAATTGCACAGTTGTCTGTAAGCGTTCCAGAGCTGGGGTGAGGGAGATGACATATAGGCTTTCCACGTGTTGTCCCTGATTTTCATCTGCGCCAGTAACTCTTTGGATAGCCAGCGCGTACTGGCGCCTCACATCCTTCTGGTCGTGAATGAAAAATGTTTGTCCTGAAGTTTCCGTAGGATGTCAATAAAGTACGTCACCGCAGTTGAGATATCCCTGCACGAGCAGAGTATGGACCAGTTTAAAGTCCTGGAATCGGTTAGGACGGAGTCAAGGTCCTGGTGTTGAAACTTCCTGAAAGACAGGAGTTTTGGGGGAGGCCGGATTGATTTGGTGGTTAGGACAATGTAAGTAGGGGTGTGGTCGCTGATGGAGTCGGATATTGTGCCTGCCTGTAGGACCAGGTCCACTCTATTTGTGATAATCCAGTCTAAGGTGGAATGGTTGTCTGATCGCATGTTATATCTTGTAGCGGAGGAGACGACTTGCTCTAATTGGTGTGTTTTTAAGAGATGTGCGTATTCAGGTATTGGGGTATCAGTCCAACTGAGGTTGAAATCCCCTAGCAGGATTGTGTCTCTGGAAGGGGAGGTGCACGTAAAGCCATACAGAAAACTGGTAGACCCTGGACGCCTGCAGTGGGGGGGGTTGTAGCAGCAACCTAGGTGACGTTTTTTTGTGGCCCCCAGGACAATCTCAGCAATAAGCCATTCACAGGTGGAAGTGGGTGAGGAGTAAGCGATTATGGTGGCTGAGATATTGTCTAGCATATACAGTGCTACGCCTCCGCCCCTCTTTCTTTCTGGTCTGTCTAATCGAAGTATGGAGTACCCAGGGAGTTGATATGAGGTGTCAATGAGGTGTGGCTTCAGCCAGGTCTTTGAGAGGCCCAGGATGTGCGGCTTATATAGGGCCACCCATGTCTCGAGCTCAGAGAACTTGGATGGGAAGCTACATATATTGGGGTGTGCAATCCTGAGGCCCAAGTGACCTGCCCAGATGCCATTTGTATGGTCGACATGTGTGTTTGGGGGTCCCGGGTTGCTTTCCACATCACCGGTGAGGAGAGAGAGAAGAGGACAGGAAGGGGGAGCCAAAGGGGGGTCCTGAACGTGAGGGAGTGGACAGAAAGTCCAAGCAATTGACATTCGAGGTGCGATAGTAAGGACAGCATGGCAGAGCCCATATAGAACGACTCATGCCAAGTTGTGTTGGGAGGGGAGTTGGTTGGTTTAAGTGATTCAGTCCAGGATTGCAGGCCAATCTGATTGGGGGCCAGGATGGTGACCGAGAAGTCGGTCAACATTAGTAGCACAGTCAAGGAGCCGGGTGTAAGGAGGATTACAGGACTATTCATTTTCCAGGTGACTAATTAGAGGTGAGCAAAGAACAACATGTAAATAATAAGTTACAACTGGAGTGGAGGGAAAGAAATACCTTCAAGTAACAGAATAGGTGCTTGCTGCTTTAAGAGCAAATGCTCACAGACAAAGCTAAGTTAAGGAATTGCACTACTTAAGTTTGTAGGCAGTGCCAAGAAAGGAGGCACAGGCCAGAAAACTTGTCATGCCACCGATGCCCACAAGTAGAGTGGGCAGGCATAAGGAGCGCCTGACTTGTAGCACAAGGGGAGTAGTGTAATGAGGGTCCACTTGATCTAGTTACTCAATATGATCCACCAATGCTGGATAGGTTGAGGTGCTATACAACAATAGTCCACCAATAGTAATAGGGTGTGTAAAAGTGGAAGGGGAAAAAAGAGCATTTAAAGAGTGCTGGGAGTGGGGGAGGGCAGGTGGAATGAAAAACGAGAGTTCAGAAATTTGAAAGAGCCGGGTGAGCTGGCACCAAGAGGAGGACAGAAGGCTTCAGGTCTAAGACAGCCCATCAAAAGCGACCCACTGTCTATCCAGCCAATGGTAAGCTGGAGCTCAGGGGCTGTAGCCAATGAGAATCCCAGCGAATGTCCCGGTCTCTGGATGGAATCGCACCTGGCTTAGGCTCACAGGCAGCGGGCAGAAGAGGTGGAAACGGCTGTCTGGCTTCTCCAGCTGTGCCGCAGCAGCAGCGTACTGCCTGGGTCAGGGGCGATATGAGAAGGCTTAGCCTTTGCAAGTTTTCCTTTGGGGAGGCAGTATTCTGGAGAGGTTAGGAAGGGAGAGAGATGAAAGCAGGGAAGAGAGGTGGGGGGGGGAGTGAGCCAACCCAGAATTTGGAGGTGAAGGTGGTACAGTGAATGAGGCATCTGGTTACAAGGGAAGGGAGGTAGAGGAAGGAGTAGAGAGAACAGTGGTGTGAAGAAGCGAGGCAGCCCGAGGAAAAGCAGCAGAAAGATTGAAAGAGGGGGTCCAGTCTGGCAAGGGAGGACTTGGGAGCGGTGCTGTAGACAGTCTCACTGTAGTCGAAGGTGGGAAGGCTGTCTTCATGATTAGCTCTCTGTGGACAGGGAAAGGGATGCTTGCTTCGTTTCTGAACAGTGCACCCAATTTCGGGTGCAGCTATGATGGATGGTATCAGTGTATTCTGAGAAGTCGAGGTGCTGGTCCAGCCAGACTCCAAGGTACTTAAACAAGAGGACATCAGCAAGCATAGTACTAATCAAGAGTGTGTGTGTGTGGGGGCGCTGGCGAGATGTGGGCTCTAGCCTGGCACAATTAATAAGTATAGATTTAACTCTCTCGCTGCAGCTGGTTCTTTTATACATACTACAGATAATACAATTCCACCCCACAGGAGTAAGTTATATTTATATTTGGCAGCTGCAAAAAAGGTGATTACTCGCCTTTGGCGTAATCCTGCTGTGCCGACCTTGGCCCAATGGCACACTATAATGAATGAAGCATATTTTCTAGAACGGGCAATAGCTAACAATCTGGGTAGAACGCAACAATCTGAAATATCTTGGAGGATTTGGGTGTTCTATATGTCGCAAATGGACGATTCATTTGTTCCCTGAAAGTAAACTAGGGGGTACTAGGTGGGATGGACTGTTCTGCTGCTGCTCCCCCCTTGGTCCTAAGATCTTTTGTCATGAATCTACATGGGTTAAGTTGTACTGTGGGATGTGTCATGTCCAGAACACTGTGCAATTGTTGGAAATAAAGCTGTAATGCACTGTGCTTTGTACCTTGCACGAAGGAGAGAATATATAAATTAATACATAAAAAAGAGTGTTGGGGGGGAGGAGAGAGTCTGGCAAGCCTCTGTTGGGAGCCCAAGGTCATGGAGACAGTTTTCTTGCCACTGACGGACAGAATGTTTGTATGGACCCAGCACTGCACACTATCAAAGCCCTGTTGGAGATGGGCACACAGGTCAACAGCAGAGTAACCAGAAGTAAAATAGCACAGTGTCGTCTGTGTACACGTGGATGGGTGCAGAGCAACAGGCATGGAAGCTCATTTTGGAAAACAGAGACGAGTAAGGGGGCCCAGGACAGACCCTTGAGGGATGCCAGAGCAGATGAGTAGAGGGTAGAGGGAGTCTCTAGTATGGACAGCTTGCGACCCACCCTCAAGATAGGAGCATAACCAGCTGATGGAGATATCAGAGAGCCCCAATGTCTTAAGCTTGGCCAGGAGAAAGGGATATGACACAAGTGTCGAAGGCTTTGGTCAGGTCGACAAAGATGACAGAGGTGATTTGGCCGTGGTCCATACTGGACAGGATGGAGTCAGCAAGCCAGAGAAGGGAGGTGGATGTGGGGCTGGACTTCCTAAAACCAGATTGGAATGGAGTGAAAAAGGAGGCATCATTGAGGAAGGCAGTGAGTTGCATTGCTGGCACTTGGCCAGTGCAGGGAGGAGGGAAATGGAACCGAAGTCTCCAGGAGTGGTGGGATCACCCCCTTTTGGGAGGTGAACGACAGCAGCCTGCTTCCAGGCACTGGGGACAGAGGGGGAGGAAAAGGAGAGGTAAAGAAGGATTATGCTTAATTTCTCCTAGAAGCTCTTGCCCCCAACTTGCTAACTGGGGCTAGTAGTATAGCCTAGAGGTTAGAGTAATAAGCTGTGAATGAGCTTGGTACGGCCAGCAGACCTGGGTTTGATTCCCATATTCTCCACTTACATAATGTGTGATTCTGAGCAAGTCACTTAACTTCCATAGTGCTCCCGGGTCACCCCTTAAAACAGGCACTTGTGCCTAGTGGGCCTTACTTGGTTACCGAAGAATAAAAAAAATAAAAAATACCTTGTAGCACTGTGTTGAACCCTATTGATCTTTTCAATGTCCTTTCTGTGTCCAGGCGACCAAAACTGGTTGCAGTACCCCAGGTGCAATCTATATCCCTTGATCTGCTTCTCACTACCCTTGTAACACATCCCAATACTGCACCTGTTGGCTTGACTGTGACAGTACATTGTTTGACTGGTTTCAACTTATTGCCTACATTCACCTCTTCATCCTTCCTTGGATGTGACGTTCAGGGGTGCACCACACATGCTGTATGTGCGACTCAGATTCTTCGCCATAAAAGCATATACAATAATGTATGGGCAACCATACACAACAAGGCTGTGTTTCCACCAAGGGTTTGCCATGACAACACAGTGACCTCAAGAGGTCTCTGTTATCATGGCAACCTTGAGCTAGAAACTCAGCCTTGGCGTGCATGGTTGCCCAAACATTATTCTCTACAGTGTATGAGCATGGGCAACCATCACAACAAAAGTTAGAACTTATGTGAACTTATCACGGCTTATCCTGGTGCCCGTCATTGCTCTCACCAATGCCCCAACAAGCAACGATTCACACTCCCCTGCACACCCGCCTGCTCACTCATCCCGGCAGCTGTGCTACCGATTGAAGAGCCGTGCACCGATGCCAAAAATACTGATATAATTGACAGCACCCTCCCCCGTTCCCTCTCGTATATCATATTCTGGGCAGACGTCACAGTGAGCATGGCAGAATGGCAACGAGAACAGAAGGGAAGGAATCAGATCAGTTCCAGTACAGTAGCTTCTTCTTGCTGTTTTTTACATTGTTGCTTGTGGATTTTACTTGGTAGAAGGTTATTTCTTTTCATTCTTACTACTTCTAAGAGGCTAGCAGGGTAGTGTTTTGGGGCTGTTGGAATTTTGAAACCTGTTTTGGTGGCTATAAGTGGGCTCATTTATTTGATGTTTCACTGTGTAGCAGGCTGCGTTTGTGGAGGCCTATTTCTTCTGATTTAAAACTTATTTGGTGTGATTTAATTAGGGCAGTTTCTTTGAATTAGAGACCTATATCTTCTAAATTCAAGCCTATTCTGATGTGTAGTTGGTGAAGCTGTTTGAACTGGAGACCCGTTTCTTTTGGTAGCAAACCTATTTTTCAGGCTTTGAGTAGAATTGTGATTCCTTTTTGCTGGCTTCACTAGCTGCAAAGTTTATTGCACAGTGGGGGAAGGGTACTAATGGTTTGACCGGGGCCTCAGCTACCTGATTGTTTCTGGAAGACTTGGGCTGGTCCCACCCTCCCAGCCCTTCACCCCACCTGCCCCAGATCCGTGATTTCCTTTATACCAGGGGTTCTGACATCACTTCCTCATATGGGCAAAGGACATGCACCTGTCATAGCAGAAGCAGATATCCAGGAAATGAACAGCAGCGACTGAAGAGGTGACTGCTATCTCAGTGGAAGGGAAGTAACTGCAAATCAAGGAGCTTTCATTGTTACTTCTTTGCATTGCTATTGCATTGGGGAAAGGAGGAGTAGGACTTTGAAGAAGGTTGTGCAATAGCTACTTAAAGTCTCTTTTTGGGTGTGGACAGGAAGGATAGGAAAGTAAAAAGCAGCTGCTCAATCTATCTAAACGTGTACAACTAAGGGGGTAAGGGAAATAAAGAAAAGAATGTTTTGTACTGATAGAGGGGGAGAGGGGAGACTTGGGGGAGTGTTTGGTATCCTGCATCTGGAAGGGTGGGGGGGGTCGCTGGTGAGCAACGACAGCAATGGGTAGGGTGGTAGGCTGCAACAACTGCGGTGCACCAATCTTTCTAAAAATTACTTGGAGTGTGGGAGGATGTTTATTGTGCAACCACATAGAAAAACTTAGAAAGGAGATCAAGGGTCTGCAGGAGGAACTAAGACAGGCAAGGCAGACTGGGGGTGGGTTTAGCCCAATACTGGAGGGAGGGAGGAGGGGAGATGAGGAAGGGCGATTTGAGTCAACAGTGGTGAGGAGAGGTCAGAAGAAGGAAGCAGAGACAAGGAGCCCAGGCCAGGAAGAACGTTGCCAGGAAACCAGGTCAGGAGACAAAGACAAATGGAAGGAGGAGATAGGGACTTGTGAGGGAGGCGAAGAAGTGGCAAAAGTCATGGAGTGGAAAGGAGAGACAGGTCACTATGAAGAGAGAGGGAGCGGGCATTTGTGAAGGGCCTTCAGAAAATAGTTGTGCACTGCTAGAGAGGAAGAAGGAGGAGGGAAATGATGCAATTGGAGGAGTAATTGATAAATGCCTGGACCAAACCAGTGCGAGGGTAAGTTCTGCTGGGAGAATTGCAACAGGGGCAAAAGACGGAAATAATGTGCAGGAGGAAGAGGAGGATCCGGAAATGAGAGATGGGTTGAATGAAAGCAAGCAGGGAGTAAGAGGGGTAGACTCTTAGTGCTGGGGGACTCAATACTAAGAGGAGTCAGGTGGGGTAGCAAGGGGGGAGAGGTATACTCACATATGGGTGGAGGCCATGCCAGGAATGACAGCAAAAAGGGTGGGACAATCTGTTCTGAAATATGCTTGAAGGGGTAGGGACAAGCCTCATTTAATTATACATCTTGGGACGAACAACCTGGCTGACATGACAGTAGATATAGTCCAGAGGAGGTTTGGGGAACTCGAACAATTATGTGAGGGGGCAGGAAGATGAGTAACTTTTTCAGAGATGCTTCCAGTGCCTAAGGCAAGCACAACAAGAAAGCTGAGAATAGAGGAATTTAACGGATGGCTAAGAGCCTGGTGTTATGCTAAAGGGTATGGGCTGTTGCGGGGGTTGGGAGGGACCTGGGAGGACAGTAGTCTCTATGCCAAGGGGAGACTACACTTGAGTGAGGAGGGAAAGAAAGTGTTGAAACAGAGGATGGAGGAGTACACAGAGGAAGTTGGGAATTTAAACTAGGAGCGGAGGGTGGCAAGTGGGTAAGAGACATGCAGAGACCACAGGTTGGGAAACCATATGAGCTTACGCCCCCATAACAGTGACAAAGGACAAATGGCAAGTACTATCGGTGATGCTAGGAAAGGAGGGTGGGAAAGGGTGGAAGGTGGTTACCCTTAATGCTAGGAGCCTTGGGAGGAAAACTGCAGAGTTACAGGTGCTCGTGGCAGAGGGAGAGGTGGACATTGCAGCCATTACAGAAACATGGGCCACCCAATACAATGACTGGAACCTGTCTGTACCAGGGTACAGGTTATTTCGTAGGGACAGGGTGATTGGGAAAGGAGGGGGGTGGCACTATATGTTAAGAAAGGACTGAAGTGTGTAAGGGAGGAAGGGGAGGAGGGTAGTACAGAGTCACTTGGGATGCAAATCCAGGATTCCAAGAACAGGATTCTCAGAATGGGAGTTGTGTACAGGCCGCCATCTCAGATGGAGGAGTCAGACAGGGAACTAGCGGGACAGATCAGGAGGACCTGTGAGAAGGGTAGTGTGGTGATTGTGGGGGACTTCAACATGCCAGGAGTGGACTGGAGATCCCCAACAACCAGGAACAGAAGTGAGCAGGTACTGCTGGATGCCTTCCAGGGCAGCTTCCTGCTGCAAATGGTCAGTGAGCCAACCAGGTTTGGGAATAACCTTGACCTTGTGCTGGCAAACACAGACTTTGTGAGAGAAATTATGGTGGAAGAACTGCTGTCAGGGAGTGACCACCACTCAGTATGGTTCACATTGGATATGGGCAAGGAAGGAGTGGAATCTGGCACAAGAGTGCTGGACTTCAGGAGGGCCGGCTTTGGGAGGATGGGGGAAGTGGTAAAAGGGTACTTGGCCAGAATTCAACTTAGTATGGACACTAAACAGAGGTGGGAGCTCATAAAGCTGGGGATAGTGGAGGCAACCAAAACCTGCTGCAAGGCCCAGAGCAAGAAGGCTAGGGCTAAGAAACCGAGCTGGTTGAGCAAGGAGGTCATGGAAAAGGTAAGGAGGAAAAGAGCTGCCTTTAGAAGGTACAAGAAAACAGAGAGTGGGGAGGACAGGGAGGAGGACTTGACGAAATCAAAGGAGGTGACTCGGGCAGTAAGGGGAGCCAAGGCATCTACGGAGCTCAGGCTGGCACAATGTATTAAGAAGGGGGAGAAAGACTTCTTTACATCAGGGAGAAAAGGAGCTGTAAGGACCACATAGTAAGGATTAGGAAGGGGGGGTTGGGTGGAAGCAGGGTGCGATAAGGCAGAAGCACTAAATGATTACTTCTGCTCGGTATTTACTAGGAAGAGGGTGTGACACCTAGAGGGAGGAACAGCAGAAACGGGGGAGGGTGACAGATGGGGAAATCATGGGGGCAGAGTTCGGGAGGGTTTGAAGGCACTGAGGGTGGACAAGGCGCCAGGTCCAGATGGCATCCACCCCAGGGTACTGAAGGAGCTGGCAGAGGTCCTTGCGGGACCTTTGGCAGACCTATTTAATGCCTCACTACACTCAGGGTGTGTACCTCAGGACTGGAGGATGGCTCATGTGGTGCCCCTCCACAAGAGAGGGCCCAAGGATGAACCAGGGAACTACAGACCGCTGAGCCTCACATCCATTGTGGGTAAGCTAATGGAGACTATCCTGAAGGAGAGGCTGGTGGCCCTCCTAGAGGCCAAAGGACTACAGGACAGCAGACAGCATGGCTTCATACGTGGCAGATCCTGCCAAACCAACCTGGTTGAGTTCTATGACTGGGTAACTAGGCAGCTGGACAGGGGCCATGCAGTGGATGTCCTGTATCTGGACTTCAGTAAGGCATTCGACTCGGTGCCACATGGAAGGCTGGGAAGTAAGTTAGAAGGCACAGGGGCAGGTGCAAAGCTAGTGAGATGGGTAGGGAACTGGCTTCAGGAAAGGCAACAGAGGGTGGTGGTGGGTGGGGAGCGCTCACACCCAAGGGTAGTGAAGAGTGGTGTTCCACAGGGCTCAGTGTTGGGACCAGTGTTGTTTGGGATATTCACTGAAGAGATATCACTGGACATCAAGGGCAAGATCAGTCTGTTTGCTGATGATACCAAGGTAGGAGCGGTGGTGGACGACCTAGGGAGATGGCAGGGGTTGCAGGATGATCTAGCAAAGCTTGAAACCTAGTCAGACACCTGGCAACTGGGGTTTAATGCCAAAAAGTGCAAAGTGCTGCATTTTGGGATGAAGAACCCAAGGTGGAGTTACCAGCTGGGGGGAGTGCAGCTAGCCCAGACAGAGGAGGAGGAGAAGGATCTGGGGGTGCTCATCACAGGATCAATGAACAACTCGGCACAATGTAGGAAGGCAGCTGCAAAGGCCAACAAAATGCTGGGTTGCATTGCAAGGGGATCCGTCCTAATTCCTGCAATAGAGAATACCAAATGACGAAATCCCGGAAAAAAAATATCGAATAAACAAAATACAGAAATAAAATAAGACCAAAAATAGAAAGACAGAAAATCCAAATCCCGCATCGAATCTCTGGGCAGCAGCATCGAATATCCGGGCAGCATTAATCCAGAATATAACTTGATAAACTGTAATACAACTCACACTACTAAATTCAAGAGTTCTGATCCCAGGATAAAAGTTTATCAAGCACTAATGAAGCTTGATACTCAAAATGTCTGAGTCTCTGAATTACAAGGTCTTTTGGAGTCCTCGAGTACAGACAACAGTGGTGAAAAAGGTTTTGGAGAAATAATTTCAGAACAATTGTATTGCCATAGTCCATTAAACATGGCAAAGTCACATTTAAACATATATGATGGCTTCACCAGTAAAAGCTGGATTCTGCCAGATGAAAATAGAGCTCAAGTAGAATATTGTGCAGAATACTGAATACTGAATGCTAAAATACTAGGTAGTAGAGTTTTACTTACTTTCAAAGTCGTATCTGTTAAGAGCCCAAGTGCCTATAATTCTTTTACTTTTAGTATTGATCTGAGTCTCGATTTTAAAAAGATACCAAAAATACCAGCCAATGAAGGCGCATAAAGTTCGAAACCCATTTTGTGAAAGGTATCTAAAATAAGAAAAATTGCACAAACGGAGTGCTTTAAAGTGCTTCAATGCACTCGCAATCCCGTATTCTTATTTCTGCCAAAACACATCCAGCGCAATTAAAATTAAAAGCAGATCGGACTCCGGATTTCTAGCTCTAAATTCCTAAGTTGGTTTATTTTAGTAATTTATTTTTAAAATTACCAGCGTGCTTCTCAATACGAGGTGCAACGCTCGAGTATGATGAAGCCAAGTGCTGCAGAGAGACAGAGCTTAGCATAAATGTAATAGAAGCTCCAGAAATCTTGGACTGCTTGGACTGCTTACTTCAGCTTCTGCTACGCTTAATGTCATAAAACCCCGTGTATGCGCAGTGAAGACTTTGATTACAGCCTTGCATCTGCGCTGTTTCGACATCTCATCAGTGCACCAGGTAATCATCACACCTGATGACCTTTTATATTTCAGTATTTTGTACATCGGGATTTCAACTGTATCGGGAAATTGGCCGTTCGGGATGTTCGCATGATAATTTACAATTAATTTTTATACGGATTTAGTACTTAACCCATTGCAAGGGTATATCCTCGAGGAGGGAGGAGGTGATTCTGCCACTGTATAGGTCATTGGTTAGACCGCACCTGGAGTACTGCATGCAGTACTGGCGCCTGTATCTGAAGAGGGACATTAAGTTACTGGAGGGGGTGAAGCGCAGGGCGACAAAGATGATCAAGGGGCTGGAGGACTCATCATATGAGAGGAGGCTGAGGGAATTGAACATGTACTCGCTGGAGGAGAGGAGGGACAGGGGGCATATGATTTATACCTTTAAGTACATGAAAGGAATAAACAAGATGGGTATAGAGGGGCTGTTCAAAGTAAGGGAGGGGAGGGACACCAGGGGCCATGATATGAGACTGGAGGGAGGAAGGTTCAGGAGGGAGATGAGGAGGAGACACTTTTTTACAGAGAAGGTAGTAGCTGGGTGGAATGTGTCACCTGCAGAAGTGGTATCCAGTAGAACAGTAGACTGCTTCAAAAGGGGATGGGACAGGACAATGGGGAGGGTCAATGTAGGGGAAGGATGGAAGGGAAGGGCAGCTTCAGAACAAGGGGTGCTAGCATTCGAGCAGACTTGATAGACCTCTAGGCCTTTATCTGCTGGCAAATTTCATATGTTCGTAACAGCTGCTCGCTTCTTTACTCAGTGATGCAAGTAATGCAGCGGAGCAAAAAGTCCTTGTGCTGTAGTAAAAACATCAGTACTGCAGCACAACCGCATTTTACAATGTACAGATTTCCATACAGAATGACATCTTCTCATACACTGCATAGAAACTGATAGTAGAAGAAGGCAAATTGCCCTTATCCCAGCCAACCTATGAGACAGCAGAAGAAGAAGATGAAGGAGTAGGATGAGAAGAAGAAGAAACGTACTTTACAAGCCATGCAAGACTGTTAGTGAAGTGACTGTGTACACGTAGTGGTCACTCATCTCATCCTTCTTTTTTTTTTATCCACTCCCTCATGCTCCCCACTAAACCCACATGTCTGTCCCACCTGTGCTCGAACCATGCTGCTGATTTTGCACAGACCACCTTGGGCATTCTGGTCCACCACTGTAACAAAGTGCTTCCTGGCACCCTTCTTAAACCTGCCCCCTGCTGGCTTGTTAGCATTTCCTCTAGTGTTTGTGTTTGTACTGAAGGTGAACAGTACACGCTGCTGTCCATTCTGTTTATTACCTGTCGAAACGTGAATGTTTTCATCGTGCTCCCCATCATGTCACCCTTCCTGGTTTCTAGCAAGTATATCTCAGCCTTTCCTCATAGGACCTACTCTACTGCCCCTCCGAATCACCTTGGTGGCCTCCTCTGGATTGACTCCACCCTATCCCTATCCTTCTTTAGGTCAGGGTTCCAGGACAGCGCACAGTACTCTAACTGATATCTCACCAGGGATCTGTACAGAGGCAGTAATATCACCTCCATCCGCCTACTGCTCATCCCCCTACAAGAGCCAATGATTTCTCATTTAAAAAATGGCCAGTTCCGTTTGGTAAAATCTTTAAACCCATTTTTTTCCTAAGTTGAGGACAAACCAGCATGTTTTTGTACAAAAATCTGGCTTAAAATGGAGGGGTTTGTCCAAAAACCTGGTGCAAAAAGGTTTTCATGAAAAATCGACTTCCAAGTGTTGGTTTATAAATAACAAATTACATTTTTTAACAGTGTTTTCCACTGAAAATGGAAAATGACTGGCCCTACCTATGAACGTACAAAATTGCCAGCAGATACAAGCCTTATGGTCTATCTAGTCTGATCGAGTGTGCAGCACTTCAGTCCACTGGACTGCAGCTGCCCCCCCTTCCACTTTTTCCTTCACACCCACCCCCTGCCCCTTCCTGGTCTGTACTCTCCCTTTGAATCTGTCCCACCCCCTCTTGAAGCTTCCCACTGTCTGCAACGATACGACTTCCTCTGGTAGTGCGTTCCACCCTGCTACTGCCCTTTCAGTGAAATAGTGTCTCCTCATTTCCCTCCTGAATCTGTCCCCCTTCAACTTCAGAGCGTGCCCTCTGGTTTCCCTTCCACCCTTAAGACTGAAGAAACACTAGTGCCCACTCTGTTCATCCCCTTCAGGTACTTGAAGGTCTCAATCATATCCCCTCTCTCTGTTCTGTCCTCCAGGGTATACATACTGAGCTCTCTCAGTCTCTCCTCATAAGGTCTATCCCCCAACCCCAGGATCATCTTTGTTGCCCTGCACTGCCTCCAGCAGTTTGATGTCCCTTTTTAAGTAGGCATGCCAGAACTGCACGCAGTACTTCAAGTACAGCCTCACCAGGGACCTGTACGGGGCAATATGACCTCGCTACTCCTAGAGGTAATACCTATGCATCTCAGCATTATGTTGGCCTTGCCAACTACCTTATTACATTGAGCACACTATTTTAGGTTATCAGATGTAATATCCCCTCTGTTCCTTCTGCTCTCTATTCTGCCCCCCCCTCACCTCCCCATCCTGTATTCCATTCTTTGGCTCCTTTATGCCATCTGCATGACTCTGCATGCCTTCACATTGAACCTCTGCTGCCATACCTCAGGCCACCTCTCCAAATCCTCCTTCACTACCCCTGTCCCTTTCTCACTAGTCCCCCCGAGTTTTGTTGTCCACCAAAAGGCAAACTGCTAAAGGTATCTTAGTTTTCCTAAAACCACAATTCTAATACTGTATAGTCATCTGTATCTTATGTTATTTTTATTTTGGTGTGAAACTTATAGGATTGATGTAACAGGGTCACCTTGCAAACAGGGCTATTACTGCCCTAATGGCATGCACTTTCCTGTTTAAATTTATGAAGATTGTACAACATCTTCAACTATGACCCTAACAAAGCTGCACATAGAAACATAGAAAAGGACCGTGTGGCACACCCAGTCTGTCTAGATGTTCCCTGCCTAATCCTTCTCCCTAACTTATGTCTGGCGACGCTCCCTGCCTATTTACTAACATTTTGCTATGTCTATCCAATGTATGCTTGAAGCCCCTCACTGTTTTCACCTCCACCACTTCCGCTGGGAGTCTTATCCAGGCGTTCACCACCCTTTCACTGAAATAGCACTTTCTCACATCCCTCTTTAACTACACCCCCCTCCCCGCTTCATCGCATGCCCCATGGTACTTGTGCTCTTCCTCATTTGAAAGAAACTCTCCTCCTACACCCAGTTCACCCATGTGAAGTACTTGTGGGTCTCTCTCTTGCTCTCCTATATACAGGAAGCGACCCTAGGGTCAGCCCTGGGACACCCCACAAGTGACTGCCCTCAGATCTAAGAATTCCCCAATGAGCACCATGCTTTGCATCCCCCCCCCCACAAAGTCCAACCCAGATAGTTTCTCCCCTACACCCAGGTCCACTAGTTCCTTAAAGAGCACCTTTCCTGCCCTTTTATGAATTGCCCCCCAAATCCACATAAGAACGTTTACCTGGCCCAGAGTCCATTGCTGCATAATTTATGATCGTTTGCTACTGATGTATTGGGATAGAAGGGATTGTATTTGGGCTCTGTGGAGCCAGACCTGTTCCACTTCCCAATTCGGAGACATGCTTCCACTTCCCAATTCGGAGACATGCTTCCATTTCCCAATTCGGAGACATGCCCCCTTGCTAACATGTTTTATAATGTAAGAATATAGAGAGCATGGGGGCACGCTCTTATAATTTAGAGTTCTGATTTGGACAAATCAAAGCCACTGCTAAACAAATAAGGGCCTTGTTAGTTGAGCAGTGGCCTTGATTTGTCCAAATCAAAACTCTAACGTACAAAAACAGAACTTCAACAAACAGCCCTATTGTAGCTTACAGAGTGTGCCCCCACGCTCTCCATTTTCTGATACCATAAAACGTGCCAGTGCGGAGGCATGTCTCCTAATAGGGAAGTGGAAGGGACGGACTATCAGTTCCAATTACAGACCTATTTCCAGCCCCCCAAACCAAGGCTCTTGAAAGAATAGTCTCTGACTAACTTGTCACATGCCCTGAAAAATACAGTCACAGTATGTACAGCAGCATGGCTTTCAGCAGCTGCACAGAACTAACATGGCGCTGTTGGAATACACCAACTATGCTCGTGAGTCCCTTGACAGTGGTGATCTCATCAGAGCTATATATACACACACCGACCTTGCTAAGGCCCTGGACCTGGTCAGCTATAAGCTACTACTTAACATAATCCTTGGCCTGGGTTTGTCACACAAGACAGCTGGCTGGTTCCACGGCTATCTCATCAATTGCTCCCAGCAGGTGAAGATCGATAAATCTTTATCCGACACTAGGGGAGCAGTTACTGCTGTCCCCCAGGGCTCCATCTTTGGCCCACTCCTATTTGGCCTCTTCGAAAATCAACTGTCTGATGCCTGTCAGACATCCAACGTACTGTACTCCTCTATGTCAATGATGCTGTCATCTGTTCCAAACACCCTGGCATTGACAGCCTCGCCAGGATTTTAAATAATTGACTAGCAGTTTTTTCTTGGGACAATGCTAACTGTACAGAAAGTATTTATATAGCTTTTCTAGAAGTGTTATGTTTGTTAAACACAGTGAGGCAGGTGCTATGCATTTTCACAATGTTTTATCACTTTTATGAGCAAAAGGCTAATCAATTTTTAGAGTTAAATAAAACCCTGCTCGCCATCACTCTCCAAAGTAACTTCAGGTCACCAGAAAGCTAGTTCTCCAACAACAAACTGGTTCTCAATTATAAAGCAACAAAGACCATGCTCTTCTCTAGCACCCCACAGAAGAGGGAAGTTCCACCCTTTGTCAACCAAAACGGCCAGGGTCAAAACCTTGAACAGGTGAAAACCTTCAAATACCTTGGAGTAACTCTGGATGACACTTTATCTTTTACCCCCCATCTTGACAATTGGGTGGTCATAGTTAACAGAAGACTGGGTGCCCTGTACCATAGCCAGAACAATCTCACTGGGGATGCTAGATGCCTTATTGTGGCCAGCTCCATTCTGCCACTTACAGATTATGGTGTCCCTGTCTGCGCAGCTGCCTATGACATGGCACCAAACAGAGTAAAGCTGTTCTGTAACAAGAAGTCCTGTTTTGTACTTGGTACAGATTACAGCACTCATAGTTGTGCCCTTTACGCACTCACTAACTGGCTACCTTTACCCAGCAGAATAAAGCTCCAGACCTGTTTGCTAGCCAAAAAAGGCACTCCTGGGCCCAACACCCCCTGCTTTAACAAACTGCTTCCGCCCTGCCTCCAACCGATACAACACAAAGAACATAGCCAGGAATGCCCTTAAGCCTCCTTTCTTGTGTACTCAGCCGGGCAAGCGGTCATTTGCTGTCAGGGCTGCTAACTGGTTAAACAAACTGCCTGGCAGATATACTGCTGAATTTCCACATGTTTAATCAGTTTAGGAGATCTTTGCAGTCTCCCCTTGCAGTCCAACGTAGCTGTAACCAGTAAACAGTTTCATTCATCAGTTTCTCTCTGTACATATCCTATGACGTTTTATACAACAATCTGAGTGATTTCTTTTCAAAATTGTATGTAACAGTTCTGTCTCAAATGCTTTGATCCTGACTCGACTGCATTTCCTCTGGAACTACCTATTGTACTTATAATGTTTTTTGTTACTATGTATTTGACATGGAACCTTTGAAAATGAGCACTCTGAAGTTAAATTCCACAGAGCCAAACTACGATCCCTTCTCTCCCAATATACTGGCAGCAAAAACAAAAAACCAAAAACAGGTTACTCAGCTGTAACAGTAGTTCTAGGAGAGGCATATGATATTCATCCACACTTCTGGCAGTGTCCTTCCCCTTTAAGAGCTTGCCAGAAAGTCTTCAAGCTGGCTCCTCCCATCCACCAGGGTGGTAACTTCTTTGGCTCCGCCCCGTGATGCCAGATCTTGCCCGCTAAAAGCAGAAGTGTGCGCCCAAGCCAGGGGAGGTTGGGTGGGTTTGTGTGGATGAACATCATATACCACTCCCAGAACTACTATTACAGGTGAGTAACCTGTTTTTCAAGGGACGTAGATAAGATGTTCTATCCACACTCCTGTGATTTATATAATAATCTAAATGATTTTTTTGTATAATATTTTTTACTGCTTTTATCTTTTTTTATACCATCATACAAACCATAGTTACAAGTGCAATCTTAAAAAAATAAAAAGAACTATGTATAGAAACTCATTACTTATATAGCATATCAATGATAGTTCCCGAATTCAACAGTTCCTGTTCTTTTAGGCACTTTATCCAAAGTTCAGCATTCTTTCTTACCTTTTTAGTCCTTCTTCTCCAGTGATTCCAGGTGCTTATTTAGTAATGAGTTAATTAGCTATTTAATCAATATAAAATGAACTAAAAATTATATTAACAACAGTGCAGCAGATTTTATGATATAAATACAGAACTGTTAATCGATAATCGGTTTATGTCACATAGATCCTGAAAAACGATCCCCCCAAATCCTTCTGAGAATATTAATGCCTCTAAAGGGGATAACAATGCTATGGGCTGTTGAGAACAGTTCTATCCTCCCTTTCAGTGCGAATGTCATGCGCTCCATGGCTAACGTGGATAGCATGAGGTTCTTCCACATCTGGGTTGTGGGCGTAGCACAAGAGACCCATGTGTTTAGTAAAATCTGTCTGGCCAGAACCAGCAACACCCTCACCCATCTGGCATAAAATGACTAGTCTCCCCTCTCATTTTTCATCATTCCAAATAGCATCGAAATAGGGGACATCTCTACTTGCATTCCTCCCATTCTGCTAATTTCCTGCCTTATCTGTTTCCAGTAGCTTTGGATTACCCTGCACCCCCCAAAATAGTGTACATAGGCACCCCTTTCAGTCTGGCATCTACCACACATAGGTGAAATTTCTGGATGATATTTGTTAACTCTGACAGGAGGGTAAAATAGGAAGTGGAGAAATTTTTACTGTGCTTCTTTGAGTTTGTTACAGGTCAAGAGGCCCATATGTGAAGAAACTACCTGTTCCCACATGTTGTCATCAAGCACACATCCAAGATCCCTTTCCCATCTGTTCCTACTAGCCTGAGCTGTTTCCCCAAAGTGCTCCCTATTCAGTTTTGCTATCCTCACAATCAGTCCTTTTTCATGATTGTTAGCTCCTCTAATTTCTTTTTCCAGTTGTATTAATACCAACCCCCTCGGTGTCTGTGTCATTATTTTTTCCCCATAGTGTCTAACCTGCAGGTATCGGTATCTATGGGAGGTTGGCACTTGTATGCTTCTCCTTATCTCTTCGAATGTATGGGCTCCTTCCTTCCCCCACAGATCACCTATACATTTAACTCCATGGGCTTCCCATGTAGCAAATCCCCCGTCCTCCAATTCCGGGAGGAATTCCGGGTTTTTCGCTATTGGGACCAGGAAGGTGGCATCTCCCAGGGCATTCCCTCTCTTCTTAATATCCTTCCACGCTTCCAGAACTGCCATTACCATTGGGTTTGGGCTGGCCACTCTCGCATAAGCTTCCGTGCCCCCTGGCACTAGGTATGCTGTAAGGCAACCCAGGCACCCATCCTGCTCTAGGTCTAGCCACACAGCTGCTTCCCCCTGTGATACCCAATTGTGCACATATCTGGATTGTGCCGCTAGGAAGTACCCCTTTACATCTGGGAATTCCATTCCTCCCTTGGATTTCAGAGCCTTTAGTCTGGACGATGCCATCCTCAGTCTACCACCCTTCCAAATAAAACTGGTGAAGCTTCTATCTAGGTGTTTTAAATCTCTCTTGGAAGGGCTAAACGGTATCATTTGTATTATATAGAGCAACCTAGGCAGTATGTTCATTTTTATTAGGTTGATCCTGCCAATCCAGGATATGGGAAGGCTATTCCATCTGGCCATATCCTCTCATACACATTTTATTATTGGGGAATAGTTTAGCCCATATAGATCCTTTAAGTCTCTGCCCACTTTGACACCCAAATAAGTGAGGTTGTGTTCTACAGTCCACAATCCCCAGGTATTTTTCATCCAGCTGTTAGTTTCTTTGTCTAAATACATCAGTTCTGATTTGCTTAAATTAAGTTTGTAGCCAGAGAATGTGGTGTATTCCTGTACCACTTCCAACAAGGCTGGCACCGAGACATCAGGGTTAGTTAAATAAAACATAAGGTCGTCGGCATACAATGATACACGATGTTGGATGCCATTTCATCGCTCTATGCCTTGAATTACCCCACTGTCCCTCACCTTGTATGCCAGGGGTATGATTGCCATGGCAAACAGCAAGAGAGAGAGGGGCCATCCTTGCCCCATGCCCCTATGCAGCTGAAACTCAGTTGATGGTGTGCCGTTAATCAGTACCCTTGTCTTGGGCCTACTGTATAATAATTTTGCCAGATTAAGAAAGCCGTCCCCCACCCCAAATCTTTTCAACACCTGGAAGAGGTATGGCCATTCAATTCTATCGAACGCCTTTTCCGCGTCCATCGATAGTATACATGCTTTAACCGGATTCTTGGTTCCCCACCATACCATTGAGAAGCCTTCTGCTATTGAATGACTTTTTTAAAAACTGTATGTATATGTTCTGTCTCAAGTGCTTTGATCCTGACTTGAATGCATGTCTTCTGTAATTGCTTATTGTAACTGTAATGTTTTTTGTGACTATGTATTTTACATGGAACCTTTGTAAATGAGAACTTGTGCCCAAAGGTAATCTCTGAAGTTTTCAATAAATAAAATGAATAAATTCTGCAGAGCTCAAATACTATCCCTTCCCTCCTGATATACCAGCAGCAAAAAATGATAAATTACACAGCAGTGGACTTGGGGCCGGGTAATGGTCCTTATGTGATTTCTGTGGAGAACTAGAAAAGGTGCTCTTTAATATGCCCTCTATCTGGGGTGGAGTCAGGTTCCTTACTAAAGTCCAGGTACAGGTACAGTCCATGCACAGCCTTTGTTATCCAATTGAAGAAGTCAATCAGGTTCGTCAGTAAAGATCTTCCCACTATGAATCCATGCTGCCTACTGTTCTGTAACCCATTCACTTCCAGGAACCCAACAGTCTTTCATTAATAATAGAGACCAGCATCTTAACAAAGTCAAGCTAACCAGATGGTAGTTTCCTGGGTCATCCTTGCTGCTGCTCTTATGTACTGGCACTATGTCAGCTACCCTCCAATCTGCCATACCACTTCTGTCTCCAGTAAGCAACTGATGAGGTCTGTCAGTGGTGCCAAGAGTTCTTGCCCAACCTCCTTCAGTATCTCTGGATACAAACCATCAGAACCTAGAGATTTGCTTACCATTCATGATCTTAGCCCCTTAATAATTCTCCCCTCTGCTATAATTTCCATGCCCACCCCACACCAGGGCCAGATCCCACTGTGGAAGTAGCCCCTTCTTCCTCCACTGTAAAGATAAACCAAAAGTATTCCTTTAGTATCTCTGCCTTCCCTTTATCAGTTTCTTCCTAATTCTCTCCCCTCCCCACCCTTTTCAGCCAGGCAATCCATTCCTTGGCGTTTTGTTTCTCCCTAAAGTAGTGGAAGAAAGCCTTGTCCCTCTCACCTCAGCTATTCTGAGCTTGGCTTCTGCTTTCACCTTTCACACTGTACTAGTTGTCTCCTTTAAGTTGTTTACGCATACCTCCCTGCTCCTATCTGACTGGTTGGCCTTGTAACATTTGAAAACCTCTCTCTTGTCCCTCGCTGACTCTTTTACCTCCCTTGTACACCATACAGGCTTCCTTCTCTTCTTGTTCATCCCAGCCTTCCTTATGCAGCATTACAAGTCTAATAAACATTCATGAACCTAGCTGGGGGGGGGGCCTCCTGACTGGCTACTGGACCAGTCATTAATGTCTTAGAAATGACCGATCCAGCTGCCAAGTGACGCTGGCCAGCATGCATGGCTCGTGCCACTCTGCTCAAAACCTAAAAGTAAGTTAAAAAAAAAAAAAGGTAACAATCAAAGTAGTTGTTGGTACTTATAATCATAATCAATACAACCTTGAGGCCAGTCATTTCCTTGGATTAACAACCGGCTGGAGGGAGGTGGCCATCAGCTGGGCCTCGGGTCAACCAAGCCCCCCAACCAGTCACTAATCTCTCAGAAATGACAGGTTTCAGGCTGGCCCAGTGGCACTGAGGGTAGAGGTGCTGCATGCCACACCTCGTGCCACATCACTGACCTGTGTTCAGGAATGAGCACGGGTTGCCAGGGGTCAGCAGGGGAGGGAGAGGATCGAGCATCCAATGGACTGTCTCCTCTCCCGGGGAGGGAGATCGCCTGTCTCGCTCCTTGACTGTCATCTGCTCAAGGCCTGGTGAGAGCACTAGAGTTCACGCAAGTAGGGGCCGTGGCTGTGTAGCTCATGCACAGCTCCACGCCCAAGCACTTATGGTGCCATGGCATGGAGGAGAAAATGGCAACCTTGACTACATGAAGCCCTGCCTGCTTGCCCTTGTTCTGTTCCGTTGCTGGCTTGCCGATACCCCACTCTGGATTGTGATTCCTGGGTTGGGGGAGGATGGCACTCCCCTTCCTGGCTCCACCACGGAGGTGGGGGGAATCTGTGAGGAAATGGAGCTTGGCAGAGTTGGAGAGATGGTAGACAGACCTGGGAGGCAGGGACAGGACTGATCTCAGTCGCCCATGGTGCATCCAGGTTGAAGCAGCCTGTATTGATTTTTCCGTTATTATTGGTTAATTAGGTGCGGTACCCTGCACTTCCCAATCCTACCAATGATGCAGGAAACACTAGGCTGAAGTACTTGTGGTGAGGGCAGTTTGGTCAAGGAAGTAGACTGACTAGCCAGAAGATTATTATAGTCACCAGCATATGAACTGTGAAATAAAATGTGAAGTAAGATTTTTTCATAACATAAATATTTATGTATGATTTAACTTTTAGAGGTCCTTTGAAGAAGCCCAACAGGGGCAAAATGTCAGGACAGAAGACAATAAATAGAGAAATTTTTGCAGAAAAGTAATGTTTCTGAGGGAATTTTTAAAAGCAGAGAGGTAGTCCCTTATTCTTTTTTTTTTTAGTATTTGTTTTATCCCTCCTTGGCCAACTGAGCTGCTTCCCACTTTGGAGACATCCAGCCGCCGACCACCTCTGCCGCGGACAGCCCTGCTCATAACTCCCCGAGGAGCATGGATCAAGGCAGGTGCTGTGGTGAAACTGCGGATGGCCATCGAGCCGCTTGCTTCAGGCACCATTTTTTCCTGGTTGTCTCCCTCTGTCCCATCAATGCATGCTCAGACAGTGCCCCCAGTCTCCACTGGGGGCCGCTGCTGAGCGACGCGTTCCAGGATCCCAACCCCGGAGAGGAGAGCAGTCCTCCAGACACTCAATCCTCTCCGCCCTCAGCGAACCCCGCGCCTCTGAGTCCATTCCCCGAACCCAGGTCGCCGCATGGGTCAGCAGAAGGCACCAGTGCTCAACCCTCATACCACCGGGCCGGTTGGGTAGTCCCTTTTTCAAGGCTGACTGTACCTTGCATTTCCCCACATTAAATCTATAATCACCCATTTCGCAGCTGATGGCCCTCATGTGTGCAGGTCTCCCTGCACTGCACTGCACCTCCGCCCCCATACTGTCCACACTTCATGCCAATTTAGTGTCACTTACAAACTTCAGTCCACTGCTGCGAAACTCTGTCCCTTCCAGGTCAAAGGTTCCACCCTCAGACACCAGGGCTCTCTTTTTAATTGATTGACTGATTTACTATTATTTTTAAATATGCTTTTTTCCCTGTCCCACCTAGCTGCCTTCCTTCCTCCCCAATCGCCCAGAGTCATCACCCATCATACTTACTTGAGGAAGGCTCCCCCATGGATACATCCTCCATGGTGAGGTCCGAGGTGGGAGGTCCATCCTCCCCACCTCCAAAGCACAGTGCAGAAGTCCCCAGGGCCCTGCAGGTGGTGCGAGGGCTGTGACGATCAGGAAGTCATCCTGCAGCTAGTGCAGGTATTTCCGCTTTTCTGACCCCACCTCCTCCCCAGAGTCAGGCCTAGCCCTGAGGTGGCCTCATACGCTTTACGTGTTGTTGTGAAACAGACAAGCTCTCTGGCCCACCACAGGGGTCGCTAGAGTGGTGGGACCTGATGCCATCCCTCCCCAGCAGAGAGAGCCCTGCCGTGCGGCAGCACCTACCCAGCTCTTAGGTTTGCCCAACCGACTTCCCAGACTCTCTTCCGAACCTGGGTTGCTGACGTGGGAGCACAAAGCACTACCCACTGGGCCAATGGGTGGCCCCAGAGCTCTCTTTTTATTTTTTTTGTTTATTTATTATTTTACACTGCTTCTCTCCACAGGCTTACACTAAACAATGCCTTACCTGCTCATCAGTGCAACCCCATGGATTATCTTTTCATGGAGCCCCAAATTCTGGTGACTAAATATCCTGTGTGCTCCTGGGTCAGTCAGTGATTGAGGGGCCCCCGGAGTACTAAGCAGCAAACCTGGGCCTGGTTGTTTCTCCTGTCTTCTAGTTCCCACCCACCTCCCAAGAGACATGGCGCTACTGGTCCCAGTCACATGCACCAGTGTGCCTATGTGTGACTCTGCCACTGCATTTCCGCCACCACCACCCCCACTCAGGAGGCTTATTATGGGGCAGGGGGGCTGTGTCCCTGGGCCCCCAACCCTGCACCTGGACATTCTCCGCCACCAAGAGGAGGACAGTGTTTTTTGAGATGCTCAGTTTTCTTCAACCTTGCCTGCTGTGACATCCCGAGTTTGGAACAAACCCTTCCATGCTGCGTGTCTACAGTGCACTGTAACTGTTCCCCTCCTCCTGAACCTCCCTAACGAATGATGACAGTGAAAACCCCCACGAAAAACAACAAACTGACACCAGTCCCTAATTACGCCAAGAGTTTCCAACAACAGACAGCACTGCAGCAGCTGTTGATAAGACATAAATTCAATTTTGATCAACCCTTTGAAGGCCGGGACAACTTTCTGCACCTTGCCACCACCGAGGCCTGCTTTTGCCTCAGTTTGCTAATTAATTCGACATGTTGTTGACAAGATGCAGAGCCAGCATAAATGTGTTAAAGATGCAGCTTCAGTCGATTCTGAGGTTGAACCAATTTCCATTTCTTGCATTTTTTCTGGTGAACCAACATCAGGCACTTTTGTTCTCAAGCAGGCAAGCTGTTGTTCTGTGACACCAATGAAGCTCAGGTTATGCTGCACAAGTTATACTGCACAAATAATACTGCGCAGGACATCAACATGGGGAGAAACTGAAGCTCGTGTATTAAAGGGAAGTATTTGGAGGTCTTTATACCCCACACCTCGCTAAAGTTACAGTATGAATTTTGGGACCTTTGGACACTATTAAATTGTTAATGAAGTAGGCAAGTCTGGTTGGATGTTGGCACGTGACGGTAAAAGATACTTCAGAATGGCAGAAGGTTGTGATTTTAGTAAAGAAAATTATAGCGTTTAAAAATACATATCTATATGTTTGGACTACTATGTGTGTGGCCAAATTCCGGAACGAGCTCAGGGTCTCTGCGGTTGGACGGGTCATATTCAGTGTGCGCTATCAGCAGCAGTGCTTCTTGCCAGGACAGAACGGTGCTGCATTCCACTGCCGTAACGATCCCTGTGGTTGGGCAAGATGCTCAGTTTCCCCCCGCAGCGACACTGCATGGGTTGCAGTGGCAGTGGGTGGGCAGGGTGAAAATTTATACTCTCTGAGACCTGCTCCAAAAATGGAGCTGTGCCGTCATTTGGTGGCCAGCAGGCGGTTGTAGACCTGCTAGGGAGGAAAAATGTGGGAATAAAAGCAAATGTCAAGGAAATATAAAGGTTAAAATAAAACGTGAAACAGTCGTGTGGTGATAATCAAAGAAATACAGCGATGAGCAGTAAATACCAACGCCTACTACCTTTGAACCTACAGCGGTTGTTACTCTTGTGGCCACCACCCCATGAAACCATAAGCGTGGCTACAAATATAAATACCATATAACCTCGATTATCCGACCCCCATTATACGAACCTCTGGATTATCCAAACTCGTACCATGTCCCACGAGCTAATAGGAACATGGTGTGAGGAACCCTCTATTTTACGAACCCGTCAATTATCTGAACTAATCTTACGTCCTCCAGCGAGTTCGGATAATCGAGGTTGTACTGTATATGTTTATGGTTAATAACTACAGATGGGCAATAGCACAGGACAGGGGTGTGTGTTTATTGGGGGATCCAGGCACTTCTCTGGGGCGTGTGAGGCAAACACTGGAAAACTGCGTGTTATCTCCCAGCGAACGCAACACCCGGACTGTGGTGATACACTTGCATAACAATCCAGCATTTTTTTGTACTTGTACTTTGAGTTTTAACAAGTTAAAATACAAGCCATTTCATCTGAGATAACTTGATAGTACATTTCATAATCACAACATACAACAGTAGGATCATATAGTACTGTGTTATTACACAGAGGAGTATTAATGACTGCGATATGACCATGCCAGGATACACTCAGTTCAGAAGGGACAGGGAAGAGAGAAGGGGTTATCCTGTATGAGAGGCAGGGTATCAGGGCTATGGAAGTGCAAGGGAACCTAGAGGCAGGAGAAGGGCTGGCGGTACTGTGGGTCCCAATGGAGACAGGAGCAGAGGCCAATATTCACAAGGTGGGGAGGTATACAGGCCTCCAGCACAGCGGTAGCATTTAGACATGGCATTACAGGGAAAACATCGGCAGGATGGCAAATAAGGGATAGGTGCTGCTGGTTGGGCAGTTCGTTCTCCTGATGTAGACAGGAGCCTTCCAGCAGCAGTTTCGACGAGATGTAGGGCAATCAGACTCTTTACAGGGAGCATTTCTCGGGCAGCTAGTCAGTGAACCTACGAGGGATGAGGCAATACCTGGTGCCCACTAATAGAAACAGTGTAACAGATGTCACAGTGTAACAGATGTGTCAGTGTAACAGATGTCACAGTGCAACAGATGTCACAGTGTAACAGAAACAGTGCAACAGATGTCACAGTGTAACAGATGTCACAGTGTAACAGAAACAATGTAACAGATGTGTCAGTGTAACAGATGTCACAGTGCAACAGATGTCACAGTGTAACAGAAACAGTGCAACAGATGTCACAGTGTAACAGAAACAGTGTAACAGATGTCACAGTGCAACAGATATCACAGTGCAATAGATGTCACAGTGGAACAGATGTATCAGTGTAATAGATGTGTCAGTGTAACAGATGTCACAGTGTCACGGATGTCACAGTGGAACAGATGTGTCAGTGGAACAGATGTCACAGTGGAAGAGATGTCACAGTGGAAGAGATGTCACAGTGGAACAGATGTGTCAGTGGAACAGATGTCACAATGGGCAGTCCCCTGGGGACCAGTGATCACCATACAGTGTGGTTTAGTATCAAGATGGACACAGAAGTGAACCACATGAGGACGAGGGTCCTGTACTTCAGAAGGGTGGAATTTAAAGTAATGGGAAAATGTTGTAGAAACAGCCTAGTCATGGTGGATGACAAGGGTGGGGTAGTGGAACAATGGAGACAGATTAAGGAAGGTATAGTGAATGTAACCAGCCTCTCCGTGAAAGAAGTGTGTAAAAGCAGGAGGAAAAAGGACAGAAAAGGTCACTATGGTGCTCTAGGGAGCTGGCCATGAAAATGATGGACAAAAAGGCAGCATTCAGGAGGTACAAAGAAACAGAGAGTGAGAAGGATTGGGAGAAGTATCTGGTAAACACAGAGAAGTATGGAGAGCAGTGGGGTAAGCAAAAGCAGAAACAGAGGAAAGGATAGCCATAGGGGTGACTGAGGGGACAAGACTTTCTTCAGGTACATAAGCAAGAAGGAATGGGAAGGGATAGTGAGGCTAAGGAAGTCAGTAGATAGCGACTACACAGAGGATGATCAGGGAAAATCTGACACCCTGAACAGATATTTTTGCTCGGTCTTCACAGTGGAGAGGAAGGGAGACAGGCCAAGAAGGATCAGCAGAAACATGGAAGGAGGGGGAGGTAACACAAGTCCAATTACACAGCAGAGTCTTGAAGGGACTTGCAAACCTAAAAGTGGACAAGGCCATGGGACCAGATGAGATGCATTCAAGAGTACTAAGGGAAATCTGGGTTGCTGCATCACTGATAGACTTATTTAACATATTACTGGAAAAAGGAGAGGTTCCAGGGGACTGGAGGAGAGCTGATGTTGTTCCACTCCATAAAAGCAGCAGCAGGAAGGAGGCCAACAACTGAAGACTGATCAGTCTCACATCAGCTGTGGGTAAATTAATGAAACCCTGTTAAAAGAAAGCCTAGTGGAATATCTTGAATTCAGGGGTCACAAGACCAAAGACAGCATGGATTTACGAGGGGCAGGTCATGTCAGACAAATCTGGTTGATTTCTTTGACTGGGTGACTAGAGAAATAGATCAAGGAAGGGCAGTGACTGTGGCTTATATGGACAGCACTGTACCATACAGGAGACTGATAAAAAACAATCTTCTAGTTGTAAACTGGGTAAAAAAAAAACTGGTTAATGGATAGGCAGCAGAGGGTGTTGGCAAATGGCATTCAGTCTAATGAGGGGACAGTGACCAGCAGGGTGCCACAGGGTTCAGTACTGGGGTCGGTCTTGTTCAACATCTTCAACAGGGTGGACACTCAGGAGGGGTAGATAAAACGAGAAGGGACCTGACGAAACCTGAGGAATGGTCAAGGGTATGGCAGCTAGGGTTCAATGTCAGAAAGTGTGAAACCATACACCCAAGGCACAGAAACCCAGTAGCCAAGTATATAGTGGGTGTGGGGAGGGAGGGGGGAGTACTGTTGGTCACTGAGAAGGAAGGGAACCTAAAGGTTATAATATCTGATTACCTCAAAGTCGCAGGGCAGTGTGACAAGGCAGTGAGCAGGGCCTGTGGAATGCTGGGTGTTTAGGGAGAAGTATCCAAGCAGGAGAGGGGAGGTGAGATCACCACCGTATGTATCACTGGCGAGACCACACCTGCAATACTGTGTACAATCCTGGAGGCCACATCTCAGAAAAGACAAGCACAGGGTAGGGGCAGTCCAGAGGATGCCAACTAAAATGGTACATGGGTTGCATGAGAAAACATACGATGACAGACTGAGGAATCTCAATATGTACACCCTGGAGGAGAGGAAGAGGATGAGAGGGGACATGATAGAGACAGTGCAGTTATGTAAGAACTTACCGTAACAGTAGATCTTTGAGAGAGGCGCTTACAGTAGGTACTAACAGATAGGACTAAGCTGCCAGGACCAAACGGAAAACTTTTGCTAGCAGTGTCTGGCAGGGGGACCACTCACCCAACATCATGTGACCGATGTCAGCGTGATGCTATATAGTGAGCAGTCCCCACACCCACCCTCCAGTTCTCCCACCGGAGACCTAGAAAGGTGCGACAGGAGATGGGAGTGGTCTCCTGGAGCAATAAAGCTATAAAAGGAGAAGTAGTAGAAGAAACCTGGGGGAAGGTGGGAGGGAAAGCAGTACCAACTGCAAGAGCCTCTCTCAAAGATCTACTGTTACAGTAAGTCCTTACATAACTGTACTATCTTACTTTCGAGAGGGCTCTTGCAGTAGGTACTAACAGATAGGAGGGAGTCCCAAGTAGTCACAATCAGACAAGTCTGAGACATGGGAGGTAGGAACAAGTTTGTAAGAAACAGAGATCTTAGGACAACAGCCCCTGAAGAACAGCTAGGCTAAAGCCTGCTCTGTGCCTAAAAGCAATGCCCAAACTGTAATGCTTAGTGAAGCTATGGACAGAACTCCAAGTGGCAGCCGCACAAATATCTGTGGCAGAGACATTCCTGAAACAAGCAGTAGAGGCAGCCATGCCCCTGGCTGAATGCCCTTTGACTTCCCCCGGAAATGGTTTGTTATACTTCTGACAACAAAAGGTAATGCAGTTTGCCAACCATTTGGACAAGCACTGCTTTGAAACCGCAGCGCACACTCTTTAGGGAGCAAGGAAACAAATAACTGATCAGTTTTACGGATTGACTTCGTCCAGTTAGTGTAGTAACGAATTCTATGTACATCAAGGGTGTGTAGAATTGCTTCACCCCAACTGGGATGCTCAGGGTAATACACTGGCAACTGAATGGTCTGATTTAAGGTGGATTCTGAAACCACTTTAGGTAAGAACTGAGGATTTGTACGCAGAGCCACCCAGTCTCTGTGAAAAAATCAAATAAGGCTCCTTACACATTAGGGCCTGAAGCTCAGAAATCCTTCAAATTGAAGTAATGGCAACTAAAAAGAGTGCTTTCCACGAAAGGTAGTGCTTGTCACAACTTGCAGCTGGCTCAAATGGGGACAGCGTGAGCTTTTCCAAAATGAAGTTCAGGTCCCAGGGGGGAGGAGAAGGGTTCCTGACTGGGGTTTTCAAATGAAGAATCCCTTTTAGGAATGTCTTGGCTACTTCCAATTAAGCCAGGGTGTTTTGCCATCCATTGGAATGTGGTAGGCAGAAATGGCAGATAAGTGGACCTTCAGGGTCAAGTAACTAAGTCCAAGGACAGAGAGGTATAGCAGATGTTCTAAGACAATAGGAATGGGGCAGGGGAAGGGGTCCCACTCCTTGGATGTTGCCCATATGGAAAATCTCTTCCATTTCATTACATAAGTGGATCTAGTGGACGGCTTTCTGGCCTCCACTAGCACCTGTGCCACTCCAGAGGATACTCTAAAGCAAGCTGTGGTTATGTCAGTAGGTGCCACACATGCAGGTGAAGGGACTGAAGGCCTGGATGGACCAGGGTGCCCTGTTCCTGAGTCAGAATGTCTTGACAGATAGGCAGGGGAAATTGCAGTTATGTAAGAACTTACCGTAACAGTAGATCTTCGAGAGAGGTTCCTGCAGTAGGTCATCACGTATTGGGCTATGCCCCCTGGCGTCAGGTCCGAATGGCAAACTTGTAGATAGCAATCATCAGAGGGGACTGCCCCCGGCATCGGGACGTCAGCCCGGCTATAAAGGAGGCGGTCCTGCACCCGCTCTCCAGTTCTTTTCCACCGGAGACCTAAAGAAACGGAAACAATAACTAGAAGTGAAAAAAATCCAAGGACTTCGCTTCCTCTCTAGACCCAAGGGCTAGGCAGGATGGAAAATAAAGGAAAGAACATCCAGGAACTGGGGGAAGGAGGGTGGGAAACTAGACCTACTGCAGGAACCTCCCTCGAAGATCTATTGTTACGGTAAGTTCTTATGTAACGGCAATATCTAACTTCGAGAGGGTTCCTGCAATAGGTCATCACATATAGGACTGAATACCAAGCAGTTCCTAAAATAATAATGCAGAGGTGCATTCGGGAGGAGGAGAAGTTGACACAGGGAATCATGACAGGAGGCCTTGCAGAACTGTGAGACCAAAACCTGTTCTGCGCCTAGAGGCAATGTCCAGACTGTAATGCTTGGTGAAAGTGTGAACAGACAACCAAGTGGCTGCTGCACAAATCTCTGCAGTAGACACATTCCTAAAGAAGGCAGTACAGGTAGCCACGCTGCAGGTGGAATGACCTTTGACTGCCCCGGAAGGGACTTCCCATATTTCGTGTAAGAAAAATGGATGCAGTTGGCCAACCATCTAGAGATGGTTTGTTTGGAAATAGCCTTGCCCTGGCACCATGGAGCAAAGGCTACAAAGAGTTGGTTTGACTTACGAACCTCTAGTCCAGTTCGCGTAGTGCCTCAGAATCTGGTGCACATCTAGGGTGTGCAGAAGGTATTCCCCCCTGTTGGAATGCTGGGGATAGTAGACTGGTAATTCCACGCTCTGATTCAGAGTGGTTTCTGATACCACTTTGGGGAGAAAAGAAGGGTTAAGTCCACAGGACTACTCAGTCTCTATGAAAAATTAAATAGGGTTCTTTACAAACAAAAGACTGGAGCTCAGAGACCCTTCTAGCGGAAGTGACTGCAACTAAAAATAAAGTCTTCCAGGAAAGGAAAGGAAATGTAAGTCGCAAGTAGAAGCTGGTTCAAACGGGGGTAAAGTCAGCTTCTCGAGCATGAAATTCAGGTTCCGGGGGGGGGGGGGGAGACAGGGATTCCGGATAGGAGGTTTCAAGTGAAGGATGCCTTTCAGAAAGGTTTTGGCAACCTCCAACTGAGCCAAGGTTTTGCCCTCCACCGGGGGGTGGTAGGCTGACACTGCAGAGAGATGGACCTTGAAGAAGGAGTAGGTAAGGCCCGTCTCAGATAGATGTGCGAGGTACTCCAACACCTGGGCCGCCGAGCACAAAAAGGGATCCCAGCTCCTTGCTAGGGCCCAGATCAAACATCTTTTCCACTTCATGGCGTAAGTGGATCTAGTCGAGGGTTTTCTAGCCTCTACTAAGATATGAGCAACCTGCAAGGAGACACCATAGTGGGAAACCGCTATGTCCACAGGTGCCACGCATGAAGGTGGAAAGACTGAAGGCTCGGGTGCACCAGGGTGCCCTGCTCATGTGACAGAAGGTCGTGGGAAAACAGCAAAGGAACCGGAGGTTCCAGTGCCAGTTGCTACAAAAGAGGATACCAAATCTGGCGTGGCCAGAGAGGAGTGATAAGGATCATATGAGCTCCCTCCTGCTGAAGTTTCACCAGAACCTTCTGAATGAGAGGAAAGGGAGGAAATGCGTAAAGAAACCTCCTTGTCCAAGAGAGAGACAGTGCGTTTCGACCACCAAAAAGCACCATGATCGGGAACGAGCGAGCAAAAGTTGGGTAGTTTTGCGTTGTATGGGGAGGCGAACAGATCTAAGTCTGGATGACCCCATCGAAGAAAGGGTTCTTCGACTACCTCTGACTTTAGCTCCCACTCGTGAGCCCTGGCCACTGATCGGCTGAGACTGTCCGCCAGGATGTTGCTTTCTCCAGGTACGTGGACTGCTGTCAAGTAAAGGCTGTTCTGGATCACTCAGTACCAAACCCTCATTGCTTCCCTGCAAAGAGGGTATGACCGGGTTCCTCCCTGTTTGTTGATGTACCAGACTGTGGACATATTGTCCACCTGGACAGAAGAGATCCCAGTACCAGAAGGGACTGAAACACCTGGAGAGCGTAAAGAACCACTCTGGTCTCCAGAATGCTGATGTGGAGCATGCGCTCCTGTTCGGACCAAGACCCCTGCATCTTGTGTTCCCCCAGGTGGACTCCCCAGCCCAAGTCCGAGGCATCTGTGGTGAGGGTTTGGGTAGGCACAGGGGAATGAAAAGGGGTTCCCCTCGACAGGTTGGAGAGATCCTGTCACCAGTAAAGCTCTCTCTGAAGGTTGGTGGAAATCATGACTTTTTGTTTCATGTTGTCCGTCCTCTGATCCCATTGGACTCGAAGAGACCATTGGGTGACCCTGATGTGAAGTCATTCCTGGGGAACTGTGGAAATGGCCATCGCCATCAGTCCCAAAAGACAGAGCACAGCATGTACTGGGATCCATCAAGCCTGGGCCACAAGAGTGGCCTGAGTAACCAAAGTCTCTGCCTGCTCTGATGGCAGAAAAGCCTTGCTCTGAACTGTACCTAGTACAGCTCCAATGAATTGGAGCCGTTGAGACGGTACTAGCTGTAACTTGGGGAGGTTGACCGTGATCCCCAGAAGGGAGAACTAGTTCAGAGTGAAAGAGAGAGACTCTTTCAGGCTGGTAGGAGAGGGTGCTGCGGGGAACCAGTCGTCCAGGTACGGGAAGACTTAAATGCCCTGGTGGCATAAGAACGCCGCCACCACCGTTAAGCACTTCGTGAACACCCGGGGGCCGAAGAAAGGCCAAAAGGGAGTGCCCGAAACTGGAAGTGATCCTCCATAAAAGTGAATCGGAGAAAGTGGCGGTGGGCTGGGAGGATAGGGATGTGCAGGTAGGCATCCTGCATATCCAGGGAGCACAGCCAAGAGTTGGGATGGAGCAGGGGAAGGAGCCCCTGAAGGGTCAACATACAAAACTTCTTGTACTCGACAAAGATGTTTAGCGTGCTGAGGTCCATGATCAGTCTCAGGTCGCCCATCTTCTTTGGGACTAGGTAGAAGTGGGAATAAAATCCCCTGTCTGGTTTTGAGGGACAGGTTCTATGGCCCCCTTTAGGAGGAGAGCCCAAATCTCTTGCAAGACAAGGGGGACCTGATCCCGAGGACAGAAAGACCATCCCGGAGATAGAGGGGCAGGAATCTCGACGAACTCGATCAAGTGACCTTGCTGGATGAGCTGAAGCACCCAAGACTCTGCGGTGACAAACCTCCAACCTTCCAGGTGGAGGCCGAACCTCCCTCTGATTGGTTCCTCCTGAGGTTAGGGAGGGAGCGGAAGGAGGGGAAAGGAGTCAGGCCACCAAGGGGAGAGAAGCTTTGGCCCCGAGGATAGTTTGGAGAATTTAGCCTGTGGGGTTTGGGCTCTGGAACCAGGGGCACGTCTTTTTGCCTGACATTTGGCCTGGTTCTTGTTTCACCTTCTTTGGTGGCAAAAGGGCTGATTTTTCTGACATGTCTTGTACATAGAGCCTACGTCTCTTAAGGAGCATCCACTCTTTTGCAGTCCCTTGATGATATCTTTCACATAGCCGCCAAAGAGGATGGAACCCCTAAAAGGGGCATCTAAGAGGGAAGTCTGTATACCCTATGCCAAACTGGCTATCCGAAGCCAGGAGAGCCGGTGGAGACAGATTCCGGTGGCTGCTGTCCTAGCCACAGAGTCCACCGAGTCACACGTCACTTGCAGAGCATGACGACATGAGGACTTCCCCATCCTGACCTTGTCCATGAGCTTCTTCCTAAGGGTTTCATCTTGAACCTCAAGTAGATCCCTTTCCAGCTCCGAAAAGAGTAGCTTTTTTGGAAAGCAACCATGTGCAAGACATAGTTGAGAGATCTTATGCCACAGGAGGAAGAAGAATACATTTTTCATCTGAACTGGTCTAACTGGCGAGAGTCTTTATCTGGAGGTGAGGAACTCAAGTGTTTCGGCTGGGCTAACCAGTCATGGGCGGCAGTAATGACCATTGAATCAGCCTAAGGATGGGAATTAAGGTGTTGAATCCCTTCTGGGGGGATAATAGGTCTGGTCCGCTTTCCTGGAGACCACTGTTATGGAGGACGGTTGCTGCCATATAGTGGTGACCAAGTCCTCACTGGGTCCCATCCACGGGGGTATGGGGATGGGGATCCAAAATAGTAAGGTCCAGGTGCTCCGCAAGTCTTTTGCGTTGTGGATCAACCTCTTTTGTGGGCCAGCCTCTGGCTGCCTATATGGAGCGCAAGAGGTCTTTAAAGAATGGGTCCTCCGGAGGGGACTTAGGAGACTCCTTTGGTGGAACCTCAACCGGAGAGCTGAGATCTGAGGGATCAGTGTCAGACTTCATGTCAGAGGGTTCTGAGCCACTAGGGATGGAAGGGTCCATACCCACGGTACCCGCAGTATGAGAACCCGAGGTTCCGCCCACAGGAGGCGGTGGAGATGGGGCCCTGGGTTGGGGGGTTTCCCCTACCGACTGCCTGAGCTCTGACAGAAATTGGGTTCTGGCCTCCTGCCACCAGTGGGGTGCTTTTTCTGGTGCCAGTGGTGGTGGTGGAGGAGGAGCAGGAGGCTGGTTGGATGGATAACCTGGACACTGAGGCCAAGAGGGGTAATGATAGCCCGTCTGTGGATAGTAGGAATACCCAGGGTATCCCGGCATCGTGTATCCTGGCGTCGGAGGCACATAGCCCAACGTCAGAAAATGTGAGGTCGACAGCGGGCCGTCCAAAGGTGGGACAATGGGATCTGAGCCCGGAAACCCACCCAGAGGATCTGATCCTGCCGGGGGCAGTGCCATGGTGCCTCGGGGAGATTGGGGATCTGGAAGGGCCCCCGAAGGTCCCAAAGGAGAAGGCTCCACAGACAGACCCCCAGCCGGTGTCGGACAAAAGTCTGGGGACGGCAGAAGGCCTGGCGAGGGGGGTAGGTCCGGAAGGAGCCCCGACGGCAGGTCTGAATGAGATTTCGCTGGAAGAAAAATCAACGGATCAGGTGGCGTGTCCCTGGGATGCAACACCCTAGAGGATGAAAGGTCACTCTGCCCCTCACTCTGTCTGACGTCAGGGGCCAAACTGGAGCCTGATGGGAGAGTGGAATGATCTGGGTGGGCAACGGAGGAGCCGTTGTCCGACTGATCAGATCAGGCCAGGCTGAAGGCAGTCCGCAGACTGCCGCTAGACTTATCGGCAGAGGCCGTGCGCCCTTCGACGGAGTCGATGGGTGTCTTATCGGCAGGGCAGGTAGACTGAACAGAGATCTCTTAAGAGGCGACTCGGCTGCCCGCCACCTCGGCAGGAGGGGGGAGAAGGAGCCCGCCTAAAGAAGCTGGACGGGACCGGTAGAAGTACTTACAGTTTTGAGGGCTCCTCTCGCGGCGACGGACTCGGGCCCCACTTTTCTTTTTGTTTTTCTTTCTTTTTGGGCCTGGCGATGATGACCTATCCCGCAATTCCTGGAGCTCCTTTTCCATTGACGCCAGTCGGGTCAGGAGATGGGACTCGAGGGTCCGCTTGCACCTGGTGTGGGTCGCCTGGTTGAAGGCCTGGCAGATGAAGCACTCCTGGGAGTTGTGCTTAGAACCGAGGCAGAGAAGGCAGTGAAAATGGTCGTCCCAGTGCGAGATTTGGGCTCCGCACTTCGAGCACTTCTTCTTCTTGTCTAAATGACATCAAATAGAGTGAAACAAATTAGTTGAAAACTAGTTATGAGGCGAAGAAAAGTTCGACAAAATGGCAGACGTCTGATCACTGTTCTATCGCGTGCCGAACGTTACTGAGGCGATGGCGGGAAAGAACTGGTGAGAGGGCGTGGGACTGCCTCCTTTATAGCCGGGCTGACATCATGACACCTGACGTCAGGGGTGGTCCCCGCTGATGATTGCTATCTACAAGTTTGCAGTTCAGACCTGATGCCAGGGGGTGCAGTCCTATATGTGATGACCTACTGCAGGAACCCTCTCGAAGTAAGATCTGGGGGTTCCACTGACAGTTGTTGAAGCAGAGAGAACCAAATCTGATGTGGTCAGTAGGGAGAAATCAGGATCAAATGTGCTCCCTCTGCCTGTAGTTTCAATAATACCCTCTGTAGCAAGGGAAAGGGAAGGAAGGTGTACATGAATCTCCCTGTCCAGCACAGAGACAGCGCGTCTCGCCAGAAAACACCATGTCCTCAAGCAAGCAAGCAGAAAGTTGGTAGTTTTGCACTGGATGGGGATGTGAACAGATCGAGGTCTGGTCAACCCCAAAATGGTGAATATGTCATCTACCACAGACTGTCTCAGCTCCCACTCATGGGCTCCGGCTTGCGTGTGGCTGTGTCCGCCAGGATGTTTTGAATGCCGGGGATGTGCACTGCCGTGAGGTGGAGATAGTATTGCACAGCCCAGTACCATACTCTCATCGCTTCGCGACAGAGGAGATATGAACAAGTGCTCCCTTGTTTGTTTACGTACCAGACTATGCATATGTTGTCTGTCTGGATGATGAGCGATCCCGGCTGGAGCAGGTGCTGGAATACCTGAAGGGCATACAGCATGGCGCTCATCTCCAGTACGTTGATATGGAGTGAGAGTTCGCTCTGAGCCCAAGAACCTTGAGTCTTGTGGGTTCCCAAATGGGCTCCCCATCCCAGTCCCAAGGCATCCGTTGTCAGGGTCTGGGTGTGAGGAGGGGGCTGGAACAGGACACTTTTTTTGAAGGTTGTCCAGGTTCTGCCATTACAAGAGGACCCAAGCCATCGGGTTGGAGACCAGGATCATGTGATCCAGGTTGTCTGATCTCTTATTTCACTGTACTCTGAGAGTCCATTGTGTGACTCACATATGGAGCCTGGCGAGGTGTATGGTCAGAATGGCAACTGTCATGAGATCGAGCAGGCAAGGGATCAACTTTGCAGAGGTCTGTCTCTGGGAAGCCACCATATGTGCTTGTCGATGGAGAGTCTCTACTCTGTCCGGTGGAAGGAAGGCTCTCCCCGGACTGTGTCCAGCACTGCCCCAATTAATTGAAGGCACTGTTCGGGGATAAGGTGGGATTTGAGATAACTGACTGAAATGCACATCTGCTGGAAAAGGTCCTGGGTACTGGATAGGGACCCGATTAGACTGTCCCTCGATGGGGCTGAAAGAAGCTAGTCATTGAGGTAGGGGAACACATGAATGCCCTGTCTGTGTAATGCCGCAACAACCACCGCTAGGCACTTTGTGAACACTCTGGGTGCTGACGACAGGCCAAAGGGGAGAGCTTTGAATTGGAAATGTTATCCCTGATAAAAGAATCTGAGAAAGTGGCGGTGGGATGGGAAAATGGGGATATGCAGATATACATCCTGCATATCCAGAGCACAGAGCCAAAGTCCCTGGTGTAACAAGGGAAGAAGACCTGGCAGGGATAACATTTGGAACCTCTTGTATTCCACAAAACGGTTCAGACTGCTGAGGTCCAGTATTGGTCTGAAGTCGCTCGTCTCCTTGGGGACTAGGAAGAAGTGGTTGTAGTATCCCCTGCCCATCTGACTCTGGGGAACAGGTTCCATCACTGCTCTTTGCAGTAGAGTTGATTTCCTCTCTGTCCAAATAGACGTAACTCGAGTGTAATAAGAGGGACCTGGAGGATGCTCTCATGGGCTTTCTAGAAACTCGATTGTGTGCCTGTGGCTACAAGTTGAAGTATCCATGAGTCCGCTGTGATTGCCTCCCAGCCCAGTAGGTGGTTTGCAAACCTGCCCCCTACCGGTTCCCCTTAATCTAGGTCTGGGGGTGGGAAGGGTCGGAGCGAGTCAGGAGGCGGTGGGGAAGGTGGAGGGTGTGGTTCCTGAGGCTCTATGGGATTTAGCCGGGGAAGCTGTGCCCACTGAGGGAGCCCAACATTTGTTCTGACATCAGTTCTGCTGTGGCCTTTGTTGTCATCGCTGCTGCAGATGAAAGGGCTGCTTAGGCTTCTGAGGGGGTTTGTACATAAACTGGACAGAGAGCAAGGCTTTGCCCTTGTCCTGTAGGTCTGTAATAATATCTCTGACATCCCCTCCAAAGAAGACAGGGCCCTGGAAAGGGGCATCCTGGATGGCTGATTGGTTCTTAGGTGCCAGGCCGCATATCCTCATCCATGAATGCCTGCATAAGTTGATGGCTGTAGCCGTACTCCTTGTGGAGGCATCCACCACATCATAAGTGGCCCTCAGTATGTGTCGGCTAGTGGATCTGGCCAACCGCACCATACCAGCCATGTCTTCCTTGAGCTCAGAGTCAGGACGTTTCTCCAGCTTGGACTCTAGCTGACCCAGGATGGATTTCTGGCAGACTACCACATGTGCAACATAAATTCAGTGCTCTAATGGCCAGGGTGGATGAGGAACAGAACCTTTTCCAAAACTGATCCAGTACCTTTAAATCCTTGTCAGGGGAGAAATACTAAGGTGTTTTCATTTGGACAAGCGGTCGTGGGCAGCATTAATGACCATTAAATTGACCTTAGGATGTACATTAAGGTGGTCCTTCCCTTCTGGCGTCTGGTACATCCTGTCTGCCTCCCTTGCCACTGGTGCCAGGGAAGCAGGTTGTTTCCATATCATGGAGACCAAATACTCGAGAGGGCCTATCCACGGTGGGATGAGAGTTGGAGATTGATCCGATGGTTCCAGATGCTCGGTGAGCCTCTGGCGTTGGGGATTGTATTCCTCCGTGTGCCAGTCATAGGCTGCCTGGATCTTTCTGAGTTCCATAAAGGAAGGGTCCTCAGGGGGAACTTTGGCGATTCCCTTGGTTTCAACTCATCAGGGAAGGGGACTCGTAATCTGATCCCGAATGGGCCAAGTCAGGCTCAGATTCCGATGCTGGGCTGTCATCTAGAGTACTGAGTCTGGATAGAGGGATGTCCACTGGTCTCGAGAGGTCCACATGACTCGAGAGTTCTGTGGGCTGCTCTGGTTGAGGCAAAGGCTCTGCAAACTGACCTGATGTCGAAGATCTGGATTCCATGGACGGAGGATGTCCGTGTGTCAACTCTCTGATGACCGACGTCAGGGTAGCTGGAGGCTGACATTTCTCAAGCTCCAATGTGAGCTGAGATTTTGCTTCGTCCCACCACAAACAAAGCATTGCCTGCAGGTCCACCTGAGGCTGAGGTAGAGGTGAAAGTGGTGGATGTTGATGTACATACCCTGGCAGCAGATAGCCCCGCACCTGGTAATAAGTTGACGGGAATCCCGTCAGGGGATAGCCCGTTGATGGATAGTGAGGAAAACCCGGCATCGGGTACCCTGGTGGGTATTGTGGTGCTGGGTAGCTAGGCGTAGGGTAGCTCGGTGGAGAGCCCGAGGGGACAGGCGATGGCCCTGATGGAGCGGCCATTGGGCCTTGCAGAAGACCCAATGGGGGAGCCAAGGGGCCTGGTGGTGGGCCCAACGGTGGGGTCAGAGGGCCTGAAGGAGGGCCAGACAGCCTGTCTAAAGGGCCCTTAGGAAGGGCCAGCATCAGGCCTGATGGTTGTCCAAAGGGACCCGAAGGAGCTTGTGGGACCGGTACTGCTGTCGTCAGGCCCAGCGGCAAGCCAGGTGTAGGGCGATCCGGCGTCGACAGTGGAATGGTGCCTGACAAAGGTCGTTCTCCCTCCTCCAGATCCCATGGTATGGGGGAATCTGAAGGGACCACCTCAAGAGGCGGAGGGATAGAATCCAGAGGGGGAAGGACCCTCTAGGCTAAGCTACAGCTCAGGCAGCAGCTGGTCGGTCTGGTTCCTCAATGACAGGCCTGTTGTCAGGCCCTGCTGGAGGATCCAAGGCTTGGCACATGTCAGAAAAGCCGATGTGCGACTTATCAGCTGTGGTCATGTGATCGTCGGAGGAGCCGACAGTCGACATACCGACCACACTACTTGCTGTAGACCCCATAATCTTGAGGGGCCTAAGGGTAGTATGTGTTTCCTTTACTCTGGAGACTCCCATTGGAACCAAAATCGGTTCCTGTGGTGGGGGGGAGGCAACAGCTGCTACACAGTGGCAGAGGCAGCCTTGGCTGGAGGACCCCCCCCCCGCTGTGTCCACAGCACCAGGAAGGGGCTGTGAACGCGATGGAGACCGTTCTCAGTCCTGATGTCTCTCATTGTCCCGCTTCTTTTTGCGATGGCCCTCTGATGAAGAGGATGAGCTCCTGAGTTTCTTCAGCTCCTTCTCCATGGATGCCATTTTTAATTTCAATAAATGGGCCTCCAGGGTCTGCTGACGGTGTTTCCATGTGGCTTGGTTGAACTTCTGGGCAAAGGCAGAAGAGGCTGAGGGAATGGCCGTCTTTATGAGGGAGCGGAGTACCACAGGAGTTGCACTTGTTTTAATGCAAATCGAGACGTGTCGGACATGACATACACGATGCGAAATTACACTAATACTTTATAAGAAAAAAGCAATAAAGATGAATAAACTAGTAGAAATACTCATCCAAGATGGCGTCAACAGAAGCAACATTCTCTGCCAGGTCTGATGCGCGTAGGTCGATGGCGGGAAAGAACTGGAGGGCAGGCATGGGGACCACTCACAATATAGCATCACATGTGACATCGGGTGGGCGGTCCCCTGGCAGACACTACTACCTAAAGTCTTCCGTGTGGTTCTAGCGCCTGGCAGCTTAGTCCTATCTGTTAGTACCTAATGCAAGAGCCCTCTCGAAGTAAGATCTACAGGTACCTCAACGGAGTGAAGAAAGTACAGGTGGGGAGCCTGTTACAAATGAAGAGGTGCAACAGAACAAGAGGGCAAGCAATGAAGCTAGGGGGGGATTTAGGAGGGATTTGAGAAAGTACTATTTCACTTAAAGAGTGGCGTACACCTGGAACAGCCTGCCACCAGATGTAGTAGAGGCAAAAGCCCTGGGGGGTTTCAAACATGCACTGGATAGACAGAGGGGAATACTAGTCAATAAAAGGGGGGAGGGTCACCAGAAACCAGTCAGGGTCTGCTGGCCCAGAACAGGTAGGAACAAACTGGGCAAACTGTAAGATTTACCATGTCTGCCAAGAACGAGAGCAGTACCATACTGTGAGTGGAAAATAGCTAGGAAATGTCCGTCTTCGTGTATAGCTGGGATTAGTGTGCTCCATCCTAATACTTGTTAGGAGATACGTAACCATGAGACTGAGCTTATCACCGGAAAAGGTGAAATAAGAGTGATTATTTTAAAAGCATTGCTCAACTTTGTTCTTAATGTTTAGTTAACTACTCATCGGTAGTTAAACATTCAACAGCTGTAAACAACTGACAAAAGACTTTGTTTTTAGGTTTTATATGTCAGTGTGTCCATTCAGGAACTGAACTTAACCATCCAAGCCACTAAGCTGGTCGACCATTTTGAGCAGTCCACAGTTCGCACAGTTCCATAAGTGCACCGGTTCTCAACATGCGCCACTTGCGTAATTGCAGTCTAAGTCGGCAGTGGGGAAAAAAACGCAACTAGTTAACCGGAAAGGAGAAGCAAAACGTGGCATCGGCCATGTGCAGTCACCCTCCTGCATGTTTCAGAAGCGCTTTAGTCCCAAATCTGATATAGACTCTAATATTAACATTATCAGCCTATCATTACAACACCGAATACAGAAAAAGAGAAAAAAAAAAGCCATTTGCTGCTTAAAAGGCCAGGCTCATTATATCCCTGAGAACAGGATATATCCCTGGGGATGAGCTACCAGCCGGGGAAGTAAAAAGCTATATCAAAATTTAAAAAAGTCCCTGGGATGTTCGTGACTTGGTGGTGCAGTGTTCATCAGGGTTTGACAATAATGCAACACAGTGCTGGCACTAACCACTATAATCGGCACCCTCTTTGTACTACCAATGTTTTTTCTTTTCATTTCTTTTCCTTTTTCCCTTTTCTGTCTCCCTTTTTATGTCCTTCTTTTTTCTTTCTGATATCCTTACCTTTCCTTTTAGTTTGTAACGTGGATCACTGTTGTTTTATTATGACACTTACCTTTGATGTAAAACTTTATTTCAGTAATTATGACTGACTGATTTTCTTTTAATAAAAAACTTCCCCTACTCATAGAAACATACTGTAGAAGTTGACAGCAGATAAGGACTGCAAGGCCCATTTAGTCTGCCCATTTTTTCTACCTTATGAAAGTGCCATAGGCCTTTACTCTGTCAATGGCCTATCAATTCATACTCATCTGTATTGCTCCCTTAGACCTATCCCATGTCTGTTTGAAGCCCTGCACTGTATTCATATCCACCACTTCCTGAGGTAGGCTGTTCCATGCATCCACCACCCTTTCTGTGAAAAAGAACTTCCTCATATTCCCCCTTAATTGGCCTCCCTCTAATCTCATGCTGTGCCCTCTTGTCCTGCTATTTTTCTTATATTGAAACATGTTAGACTCTTTCACCTTGTTAATGCTCTTAAGATGTTTGAATGTTTCATTCATATCACCTCTCTCCCTCCTTTGCTCTAGGGTATACATATTGAGCTCCGTTAATCTGTCCTCATATGTTTTCTGATGCAATCCCTGCACCACTTTGGTTGCCCTTCTCTGGACTGCCTCCATTTTGTTAATGTCGTTGTGCAGGTGCAGCTTCCAGTACTGCACGCAGTGCTCCAGATGGGGCATAACCAGTGTCTTGTAAAGAGGAATTATTACCTTCCTCTTCTGACTTGTGATACCCCTACTAATGCACCCCAACATCCCTCTAGCCTTGCCTACTGCTTTAGTGGTTTGCTTGGATGATTTCAGGTAATCTGTGATGATGATGCCCAAGTCTCTTTCTTCCCTTGTGATTGCCAGCAACTCCCCTCCCACCCTATAGGTAGCTTCTGGGTTTCTCTTCCCTATGTGCATGATCTTGTACTTCTTTGCGTTAAACCCCAGTTGCCACTCTTCCGAACATTTTGCCAGTTTATCCAGATCTCTTCTCATTCTGCCCATCCCATCTGGATCATCCGCTCTGTTGCAGATCTTGGTGTCATCTGCAAACTGCCAAACCTTACCCTCTAGTCCATCTGCAATGTCACTGATAAAGATATTGACGAGGACTGGCCCCAGGACTGATCCCTGAGGTACCCCACTTGTGACCTGCATCTTTTCTGACATACCGTTTACCACCACACTCTGTTTTCCGCCTGCCAACCAGTTTGCCACCCAGTTGACCAACCTCTGACCCACCCCAAGCCTACCCAGCTTATTAATCAATCTTCTAGGTGGAACAGTATCGAAAGCTTTGCTGAAGTCAAAGCAGGTAACATCAACTGCTCCCCCTTGGTCCACATCCTTTGAAGCCTGCAGGCCCTTTGTCTAACATATTAGCATTGTAGCTTATATCTGTGATAGAAATGCTTGACAATGCCTCCCTGAGGCAGCAACTCGTTATATGATTGTAACCATGTTCCTCGACCACTATACTTAAAGCAACCAACTTTCCAAGGTCTTGAACTGGGACAAGGTTCATCCTGACCATGCCCCCCCACCACCACCACCACCACCACTGTGTCTTTCCCACAGGCACCGCCGCAGACAACGCTGCACACAATCAATTAAATGTTGCTGCTTGCTCTGGCCATGCTGCCCCACAGTAACACTGGTAGCAAACATCCAGATTAAAGCAATACAACATTCTGCTGTAGCAAGTTCCAAATCATGATATACAGAAAGTTTATTACAAGCAAACCTGCGTTAAATTGTGATCAGACATTCGGGCTACATGTATTGCTCCTCCTGACAGTTCTATCCCAACCTGCTTACACTCCCATTTGCTGAGCAAACTTCACTTCAGTGACTCCCACCACCACACCAGATTGTTTTCACACACTTCCCAGCAGCTGACCAGGTTCGGGTACCTTAGTTCACTGCTGCCGGTCTCTTCTGCCTGGAGTCCCTCTCCGCTGCTGGCAGGCAGGCGTCCACATGCACTTGTTTGCACTACCACCCAATCTAACCTAGCAGGAAGGAGCATGCTTTACTGTGCTCCCACTGACATGCTTGCAGTGCAGTACAGGCCCAGGGGTTGAAGTTGCAAACTGTTGTCCAGCTTGAGCAGTGCCACAGTGGTGCTGAAATAACTGTCACTCACGGATTAGCAGTCGGCAAAAAAAAAAAAAAGGGACAAAACTGGGATAAGTAAGCAAAAACTAGGACAAAAGTGACATTTTGCAAAACTTGTGGGGACACTGGGGCATTCTGCCTAAAACAGGGACTGTCCTGGGAAAATAGGGACTGTTGGTAGCTTTAACTATATTTAGCTACCACATGTATAGGACAAGTATCTTAACTGGTCACCTGTATGCACACTTGTACGACACCATCTTGTAATCCACTGTTACAACGGCAATCTTGTTATAATCTGTTGTTGTTATTGTTTCTTACTTTGTACTTGTCGTGGAGCCTTTGGAAACAAGTCTACGACTCAAAGGGTTGTAATTCCTATGTTCTTCAGTCAAAGAAATCTGTGAGATTAGTTTGAGAGGACCTTCCTGCTGTAAACCCATGCTGTCTTGGATCCCATGCTCGTATGGATTCCAGGTGTTGGACTTTCCTTTCCTTAAGGAGTGCCTCCATAATCTTGCCCACTATTGAGGTAAGACTGACTGGTCTGTAGTTTCCTGCCTCCTCCCTGCTACCGCTCTTGTGGAGTGGGATCACATGAGCCCTTCCTGAGTCTTCTGGGACCTCTCCTGTGCTCAGAGACTCACTAAACAGTTCTGATAATGGCTCTGCTAGTTCCACCCTTAGCTCCTTTAGTACCCTGGGATGTATGTCATCAGGTCTCATTGACTTGTCCACCCTGAGCTTAGCGAGCTCTTGTAGGACCCTTTCTTCTGTGAAGGGACTTGTGCAAACCTCCCTCCCCCCTTGTCCACGGTGCTGAGCTGTGGGCCCTGCCCTACCTTCTCCTCAGTAAATACATCGATAAGCACCATGGGATCTTTTACTTCCACCTGGACGGTGACCAGAGATGGGTAGAAGGGACCTCGGTTTAATGTCTCATCTGAAGGACAGCACCACTAGAGTGCAGTACCTCCCTGGTACTGCACCACAGTGTCACTTATGGGTAATACCCCAAGTGCCTGGTGTGGGGCTAGAACCCACGACATCTGATCTTCCGGCCACAGAGGCAAGCGTGCAACCTACTGAGCACTGACACTGCTGTAACTCTTTCACGTATGGGGAGGGAGAGGTACCACTGGAAACCAGGGAAGGCCTATGATGAAGAAGAGAGGGAGATAGTGCCATTGGAAACCAGTGAGTAACTGGTACAGGATGCAAAGAGGGAATCCTCCCCCCCCCCAACCCGAATAATCTCCATTGTATAGCATGGGGCCAGTGTAAATCTGAGGGGTGCAAATTGGTACTCCTTTCCCTGCTGGACCACTACAAAAATAATTCCATCTCAAAATGGTAGCAAGCAGCTTGCCACTTTTACAAATAATCCCTGCCACTTGCTCTATGACTCAAAGCAAGTTACTAAACAGGCCCCGTCTTCCTCTGGGATTTTGATAAGCCCCCTTTCCAATTCTGTCTATGCGTGATCCTTCTGGCAAACAAAGGTTTTTTTCTTTTTTTTTTTTTTTTAGTGAACTGTAAGGGCTTCTGCCCCCCACCCCACCCCCAAGTTTCCATTATCTGGATAAAAAGAAATAAATAAATAAGCATGCTATTGTGATAACATATTTTACTATGATGCTGGTGTTTCATTATGCTTGTTTTGACAAACTAATTTGGTTACGCAGCTTGACATTTTTTCTTTTTTACAATGTACTCAATTTGCAACTTTTTAAGGTTGTAGAATTGGTGCTGAATCTAAGGATAAAGGTGAATGTTTTCTATTTACACAATGGCGCTGTCAGACGGAAGAACCAATTTATTTTTAAAATATGCAAAATGACAAAAACCGCTGTAATGTATTAACCATCATGATGCCCCTAGGACCCCCTCCTTTAAAGCTCAGTCACTCTGGTTTATACAGGGTTTGAATGATTTCCAACACTGGCATACACCTGGTGCAGATGCCAGAAACCCCACACCAGCATGGCGTCACCTGGGCAGGTGTCAGAAACTTTGACATCTACACTGAAATGCTGGCAGTTGGTTCTGTCATGCTGCTGTAAGTGCCAGTTTCTGTCACCTGTACTGGCATGTCAGCAAGACATGCCGGTACCAGAAATTACTCCAATCACTACTGCTCACTTGCCTGGTTCTGTGGCTCACCCACGCCCCTCTCTCCCCTTCCCTCCCTCAGTCTGTAGCAGAGTCACCTGGGACTTTACCGCATCTGCTGGGACCCAAATCCATTGCAGCTGCAGGCTGTGCAGGATCAGTGTACCACCCCTGCCATTTTGCCTCCAGGTCTGGCCCTTACCCCTGCTGCTTCCTATCACATGTGGCAATATGCACAGCCTGTTCCTGACACCCTGTTTACAATGTACCCAGACCCTCATCCAGGTGTAGTGACAGGTGGTAGAACATGACATCCCTTGACATTCAACTGCCAGGGTCCGCCTCCGAACCCAGGTTACCAACACTGGGCTACAAAGCTACCATTTGTCGCCCTCATTTTAAGTGCCAAGCACATTTACAGGATAGAAGAATCTTTTTATTTTTTTTTATTTTTTTATTAGTTTGCAATGTGGTACATTGTAAATGAATATTCCTTGGTTACAAATATAGGAATAAGCATCATAGACATCATGTAATGACAGGATACAGTAATTGACACCTGTGTTACCTCATAGGGGGGTAACCGTATATCTAAAACAATATACACTTTAGTTAGAAATATAATCACCATGTAGCCATTGCAGCATACTAATGGTTTAATGCGATAAACATATAAAAGAAATGTTATCCCAGGTGAAGAACTCACCATATACCACCAAAAGGCAGCTTATAGACCATTAAACAAACATTCGAGAGTAATCAACTTTAAAGTGAGATGAGTCAGATCAGAGAGTCCATCCATATAAAACTCTTTAACTTCAACTACTGAAATTATTATAGCTCACATCAAAATTTTTCAACAGAACATCTCACTATATTCTGCTACTGGACTAGACATAGCTTCTCAGTTACTAGGTGTTAAACTCTACTTAGTTATAAGGTTACTTTATGTCACTGTAAAACACCAAAATCGAATAGCAAGCAAGTACCGTAAAAATATATGGCAAATTAAATGTGCTTCATAGGTAAAGACAACCATAGAAACATAGAATTTGACGGCAGATAAGGACCGCTTGGCCCACCTAGTCTGCCCATTTTCCTACCTAACAGATAAGCTGCAGATCCTAGTTAACCAACAGCTTACTTCCTCCTACCCACCACTAGGACTGCCTTAAGCGTGTCCCATGCATTCTTGAAGTCCCCCACTGTTCTTGACCCCACAACCTCCTCAGGGAGGCTGTTCCATGCATCCACAACCCTCTCAGTGAAAAAATACTTCCTCACATTACCTCTGAGCCGTCCCCCTTCTATCTTCAAATTGTGCCCCCTTGTTCTTGCACATCTCTTTTTCTGGAAGATGCTACCCTCTTGGACTTTGTTAATTCCTTGAGGTACTTGAAAGTTTCTATCATGTCCCCTCTCCCTTCTTTTCTTCAAGGGTATACATATTAAGCTCCTTTAGTCTTTCTTCAGATGTCTTCTGTGCAGACCCTGCACCATTTTGGTTGTCCCTCCTCTGGACAGCCTACACTCTGTCTATGTCTTTATGGAGATGGGGTCTCCAGAACTGCACACAGTACTCAGATGGGGTCTCACCAACTGTCTGTACAGAGGGATAACAACTTCCTGTTTTCTACTATTGATGCCTCTTCCTATGCATCCCAGTATCCCCCAGCCTTCCTTACTGCCTTCTCATTGCTTGCCCACCTTTAGGTCATCTGATATAATTACCCCCAGGTCCCTTTCTATTTTTACTGTTGTCAGTATCTCACCCCCATTGTGTACGCTTCCCCTGGGTTTTTGTTCCCCATGTGCATTACCTTGCACTTCTTTGCATTGAATCTGAGCTGCCATACATTTGACCATTCCTCCAACCTTGCCAAGTCCCTTCTCATCCTTTCCACTCCATCTTGTGTATCAACCCTGTTGCAGATCTTTGTGTCATCTGCAAAGAAACATACTTTTCCTTCCAGTTCCTCTGCAATGTCACTTATAAATACATAAACTGTTACAGTTCCGTCCCAATGCTGCAGTTCGCTTAATTATCTGAAGCTATATCCTACCCCAAAAAACACTGGAGCACTTCAAAGCCACAGCCAGTTAGCCACATCAATCTTCCTCATCCGAAGAGCGCTCAGATCTCGTACGGTGGAAGTCCTGTTTTATTAAATCCAACTTCTTTCCAGCTTCCGAAGGGTCAGAAAAAAACCAAAGCCTTACCCACGTAGTAAATCCTCAGCCACGCCGGCTGCTGTAACACATGCGTGACTCCTAGGGCTTCGAGACCTGCTCGAACACCATCAAAGGCCATCCTACGCTGTCAGGTTGAATAGCTCAGGTCAGGGAAGAGATGTATCTGGGTATCATTCGTCAGTTTTAACGGAGCTTTAATTTTAGCTGCATCCAAGATCTGGTCGCGAATATGTGAACCACCTGTGATGATCATAACAGTTCGGGGGAGATTCTCTGGTTGTGCTCTCCGGGGACTAATGCGGTAGGTTTTAACCAGCTGTAACTGAATGTCCAAGTTCAGATATTTAGAGAAAAGTGATACCACATACCCGAAGAGGTCAGAGCCCTCGGAGTCTTCCAGGATATCCAGTAAGTGAATACTGGCTGCCCTTGCACCATTCTCTAAGTTTTCCAATCGTAGCTTCAACAGTCTGTTTTCAGTAAGAATACCAGCGACTGCTGCTGCCGATTTGTTCACTGAATCAGTAGCCGTTTTCGCTTCTGTGGTCAGCACATTCATTCTGGTTTCCATACTTGTAAATCGGTTCCCCAGGGTCTCAACTTTCTTGTGAAGAGCCCTAATCGCTTGCAGCAAAGCACTGTTTGTAGGTTCGGGGGCTCGGTGTGAACGCTAGTTGTACGATCTCCAGGCCGCTGATCTTTGCTTCTTCCCGACTCAACTGCTGCCGCACACTTCGTTCTCCCCATCACTCTATTTGGTGTAACAACAATTCTTGGGAGAAGCAAATGATACCTCACGATTTAGAAGATGTATTGCTGAGGTTACAACTCATAGTTTAGTAGTTCTGCTGTGTTTTTAACAGTTTTATATTTGCAGACAGACGTAGCTCTCTGAAGACATGTCTTCTGTAGCTGGCTGCTGGCCACACCCCCCATAACAGAATCTTTATATCAGGGCCCGGGGAACCCCACCCCAAGGGAAAACGTTCTTATTTTAAATACTGTACATTGGCCACTGGCCACCATGGAAACTAGCCCACTAGCCCACCACGGTATTATTTAAATTATTGACCTCCCTGGGACAACTACAGCCCCCTTGACCACCAGTGTTATTTTAATAATGCTAGGCCACTAGCCCAAAATAGTCTCCACTAGCCCACCTGGCCTACTACTTTTAAGTTTCATTACTGGCCTTGAGACCATCAAGGACTATATATGGTTTTGCTGAGCCCACCCCCCCAACATCATTTTCTCTTCTCTTTTCCTACCTGTTTATTAATTTTATTTATTTCTCTAGATCTCTAGCTTTCTACTTTGCCCAACCTATAACTTTTTATCTAAAGCTCCCTTTTTCTTTACTCCTATGCTGTCCTATACCCATTTTGTATCTCTTCACTTTCTGCTCTCGCTACTCGGGTTTCTCCCTGTTAACTTATTTTTCTATTTATTTTACACAGGTCTCACAGGATACTGCCTTCTTCCCCATCCGACAAGTGTTACCCTATGTGGATACCGTCAACATCTTGAAAAATAAACATGCAGTCAAAACCCGCACGGTCAAAACAGCGTGTGTAGTCTGGAGTTTATTTTTATTAGCGCGGTTTTTGACAGCACACTTTTGGGGTGTCTGTGCAGTTTGGTTTTCGACCGTGCATTTATGTGGTGGACCCTACTCTATGGCTAACCTGTCCTAGACTTCTTATTTACTCCCTAAGAACTACAGATCCTTTGTGACCCCTTTTCCTATGTTTTATTTTATTTTTTTTAAACTTTATGTTTATTGAGTATGTCAAATACACATTCAATATGCATTTACTAGGTTCCAAGATATAGAAAAGTGTGAACCACATGTCAGGGTTGGTATCATATCGCCCACTGTTACAACATGGTGGGGGTATTCTTTTACGTTCAATAATTTAAACTTTACATTAACAATCAATAATGATGCAAGAAATGGCCATCTGCGCCAGGGCCATGGACTTTTAACCAAAAAAGACTTGTAACATCGAAAAGTCCCAGAGTAGAATACTCTTGATGAGGTCACCTATGTTTTATTTTAAAGGTCTGACAGACATTGTCCCTTCCAAGACTCTTATCTCTGGCTCCCTGGTACCCACACAAGAGACCATCTATATACTGCCTATTGATGGCTTGGCCCACAGTTACCTTTAATTATCATTTTTATACAGTAAGTTATGATTTTTAGTTAACGCTGAGCTAGTAAGCGGCATACAAATTTTACACTGCTAGAGTGCTAGATGATAACTCCTTATTGCTTTCGCTTCATGTGTAAAGTTTTATTGAGATGTAAGCTTGGGGTAATGCAGGAAAATGAGAGGCAGTCTGAGTGTGAGATGTAGCACTAATACTACCTCTCCCTTTTCTACACGCACATCATAATAATACAACCAAAATAAAAACCTTACTCATAACGCTAATTCCCTGGGAGCCATTGTTTGCTCTAGCCAACTCTTGTTTTTAACAGAATCGGTAGCTCTGTTTCAAGTGAGCCCTTTGCTGAGGTTTGGTGTCAACCAGGAAGGGACTCTCCACCAAAGTCCCCCTTGGAGGGTCAGCCACTTGCACCCCCCAAGAGAAATGCCATTTCAGGGAGAGTGATGCCTCCTGACACCCCCTCCTCAACATCATCACCTGGTAATGCCACAAAGGAAATTTCTGTTGGGTCCATAGAATTAAAAGAAGTTGGGATTTCTATGGTTGGGTCACGCTGACATGCAACCAGCCCCTGACATCAGGCACTGGCTGCAGGAGAGGAGAGGAGGCCAGCAAGTATCAGTGGCAGCAATGTACAAGTGAGCAGCTGCAATCTAGGAGAAGGCAGCCTACTATCTGACTGGCTCTGATGTTCTCCGGTCCATGACAGCACAGCCCAGATTGTCAGACAGCCACCAGCTGGGACTAACAATTCCTCTGCAATACTGCTGCTGCAGTGGTGCAACCATGAGAGTAGGAAAATGGCAGCTGGCACCACAGAAATCCAACCTCTTAATTTTTAATTATATGGTAGGCACGACTGCTGCGAGGTACAGTGGTGATTTTGGAGGCAGCAGCCCCCTGCAGTACAACCTCTCACACATGCAGGTGAAGCTGAACTAGGAGAACCATTAGGCCTGGTGCCACATCAATCTCAACCTGGAGACTGGATCACAGAGAACAAGACCCAGTAAGGAAAGACCTGTGGCACATGGAACATTTGAAGTGAGGGGCAAATAGAAGATTAATTAAAAAGCTGGGTAGGCTCGGGGTGGTTCAGAGGTTGGCCAACTGGGTGGCAAACTGGTTGTGGTCAGAAAACAGAGAGTGGTGGTAAACGGTATACAGTCAAAAGAGATGCAAGTCATAAGTGGGGTACCTCAAGGTTCAGTCCTGGGGCCAGTCCTTTTCAATATCTTCATCAGTGACATTGCAGATAGACTGAAGGGTAAGGTTAGCCTGTTTGCAGATGACACCAAGATCTGCAACAGAGTAGATGATCCAGATGGGGGTGGGCAGAATGAGAAGAGATCTGGAAAAACTGACAAAATGGTCAGAAGAGTGGCAACTGGGGTTTAACGCAAGAAGTGCAAGATCATGCACACAGGGAAGAGAAACCCTGAAGCCACCTATAGGCTGGGAGCAGAGTTGCTGGCAATCACAAGGGAAGAAAGAGACTTGGGCATCATCATCACAGATGACTTGAAATCATCCAAGCAGACCATTAAAGCAGTAGGTAAGGCTAGAGGGATACTGGGGTGTATTAGTAGGGGTGTCATAAAAGAGAGGTAATAATCCCTCTTTACAAGACACTGGTTATGCCCCATCTGGAGCACTGCCTGCAGTACTGGAGGCCGCACCTTCACAAGGACATTAACAAAATGGAGGCAGTCCACAAAAGGGCAACCAAAATGGTGCAGGGACTGCATCAGAAAACTTGAGGACAGATTAACGGACCTCAATATGTATACCCTAGAGCAAAGTAGGGAGAGAGGTGATATGATCGAAACATTCAAACATCTTAAGGACATTAATAAGGTGAAAGAGTTTAACATGTTTCAATATAAGAAAGATAGCAGAACAAGAGGACACAGCATGAGATTAGAGGGAGGCGGATTAAGGGGTAATGTGAGGAAGTTCTTTTTCACAGAAAGGGCGGTGGATGCATGGAACAGCCTACCCCAGGAAGTGGTGGATATGAATACAGTGCAGGGCTTCAAACAGGCATGGGATAGGCATAAGGGAGCAGTACAGATGAGTACGAGCAGTTAGGCCATTGACAGAGTAAAGGCCTATGGCACATTCATAAGGCAGAAAAAATGGGCAGAGTGGATGGGCCTTGTGGTCCTTATTATGGAGATTTGGCTTCCGATTGGGGTCCTTATTTGCTGTCAACTTCTATGTTTCTATGAAGAGGCTCCGCCATCAGTGTTCACCGATCCTTCCCCCAAAGCCGCAACAACAGTACCCATGGGGCACTGGGCTTCTCTCTGTGCCGTGCGAGGAGTAGGGCTGAGCTGTGGGTGATAAGTCTCGCTGACCCTCCACATTCACTCTCTGCTGGGAATCTGTGCAGCCTTGCGGCTGGACATCAACAACTGAAGCCCACATCGAAATGTCACATCAGTCACGGTTCCATGCATGCCTCTCAACTGTCTGTGATTTTCAGGGATGTCCCTGATTTTGCCTTAACATATTCTTCTGTCCCTCCTAAATCTGGCACTGAGCCGATATTATTATTTTCAGAAGTGTTCACATTGGCATAGGGTAGGTGCTAGCAGATATGTCTGGCACAGGTAGTGATGTACATCCATGGATATAAATAACAGAGAAAGATAGGGCCAGCCCTCTGGCGCAAGCGGTAGCGCTACAGCTTGTGGAGCTGATGACTCGGGTTTGGGAACAAGCCTGGAGCATCAAAGGGTCGGCCAGGGGGAGGAGGATCGAGCATCCAGCAAACAGCTCTCTTCTTCTAGGACAGGTGGGTTGCCGCACTCGGTGATAGCCTGACCCCAGCATTGGCTGGTTGGGGGGGGGTCAGTGAGCCAGAGACCACCCAAGCAAGGGGACTGGAGGACAAGCAGACATCACCAGGACATCGCTGCACATCCTCTGCTCCAGGGAGGAGATCAGCATGGAAAATTATGTATGTCCCAAGAAGACACTAGCTTTGTTCCATTGGGGGGGGGTGCTTGTTGTTGTCTCCTGGGGGCTCCTTCCATAGTGTTCTTTTGTTTTTTTTACCTTTCATTGAAAGGGTGAACTCGATGTTGGGGGAAGTTGGGTAGTTTGGATTTCTTCATTGTATTCCTATTGGAAACATTAATATGTTCTGTTTGGTTGGATTAGTTCTTATGGGGTCCACACCATATGCTAATAAGGTGTGGTATACATTTGCAGAAAGTAGCATTAAGGCCACTTAGTAAATGCTGAAAATTTAAGGTTACTCATAACTATGTCTGGATGTCTGTAATTTAATGTATTGAAGTCATGTAATTCAGTGTGCATAATGCAATGCTGAAGTACAAATATGACACTCCAAGCTTTATTTTAAATTAAAAAAATAAATAAAGAATCTAGACATTACCTAGGCCAGACTATCAGCAAACACGAGGGGCTGGGGATGTGCATGCCGGCAAGGAACATACTCACAGTACACTCTAGAGCCATGAATAACTGGAACACAGAGCAGAAAGAATTGACAAAATGGAGTCACACAAACAAACTCAGCTTAGAAAAATACTTTTATGTTCTATTTTTTAGTGCATTTTGTGGTTGTTTTAATGCATTCTGTGATGTTTTTCTGTATTAACATTAATTTCCTGTTCCGGATCTGAATCAGAACTAGCCAGGACTCTAACCTGGATACTGCCCCTAATAAGAAGGAGCAGGACCTTTTCTGGTCCATCCAAAAGCACTACTGACTTATGGTAAGCACAGGACACACAGCTCCTCTTCACTTGCCTGTCACAACAATTTATTGCAACTCATAGCATTCATTTGTTAATTTTACCTCCTGCACTATCTATGCCCAGCAACTACACATTATAAGGACGATCAATTGGCTATTTCCCATGAAAAAAGCAGAGTTCCTGTCCAGGGAGATTGCTGCAGTATAGAATCGACCAGCTCAGCCCATACTGTGCAATCCAGCCTGTCTGCAGACACGGAGAGCGCTGTCACAAGAGAAACGTGACGAGTTTACTCGATTCTTTGCTGATAAGGTTACCAATATCAGGTCTGAGATCCGTGCAGCTCGCTCCAGTGGGGATGTCGGTGGTCGGTTGCAGCCCCTCGGTCTGTCTGGTCTGACTTTGACCAGCCGGCGATCGAGGATGTCGTGAGGATTATCCAAAGCATGCGGCCGACCTGCTGTGGTTTGGACCCGTGCCCAACGTGCCTCTTTGTGGGGTGCATTGAGGTCATCGTCCCGGACCAATGCTTCTTATGCTTTGTGCTAGAGTAGTCGAAGCGGTCCTTATCTGCCATCAAATATTTTTTCCGTAAGTACTTTAGATGCTTTTTTCCGTTTTTCTCCCCAGTCCCAACCCCTCATGTCCTCAACGTGATGCGCATGTAGGGAGGCACGTGCACTTCACGGTCTACGTGACAACCCACCCTACCAGCTGCTCTGTTACTGCCTATGCCTGCCACCGGACATTCATCCGGTGACGGCAGGATTATGGATGGGCGATCCACCCACCCAGGAGAGGAGAAACCTCACTCAATCCTGTTTCCACCCTCCCCCCGGTGCTGGCACCCTGACAATCTGAGCCCGTTCCCAAACCCGGGTCACCGGCGTGGCGTGAGGTGTAGCGTCCAGCGCTTCAACCCTCAGCCGTCAAATTCTATGTTTCTATGCTGCAACCTTAATAGATAGATTAATGTAGTTTTTTTTTTTTGCTGCAATATAAATAGATCAGATTTGCTTTTACAATTTATTTGCTCAAGGTAGCCCAGCTGAGATGTGATACCTCATTTTCAGTGGAATCTTACTTCAACCCATTTGCAGAGCTGGATGGGCTGAAGCACTGAGAGGTCAAATAATTTGCTCAGGGTCACACAGTGAGCATTTGCCTTTGGTTGGTTTTGAACCTGTGATCTTCCTGGCTCCGAAGCCAATGCACTAACCATTAGCCCACATTGCCTCAGCTGTATTCCTGCCACCCAAAAGTGATACAAACAGCAATGGTAAGAACCAGATTTCTGGCTAGTCAAAAAAGCTCTTGGGCCTAACATCCCCCCTGCTTTAAACAAACTGCTTCTGCAACATCGCCAATCAATGCAACACTAGGAGCACGGCCAGGAATGCCTTTATGCCTCCTTTCCGGAGTACTCAGCTGGGCAAGTGGCCATTTGCTGTCAGGGTTGCTAACTGGTTAAACAAACTGCCTGATAAACTGCTGAATCTCCCCAAGTTTAATCAGTTTAAGAAATATTTGCGGTCTGCCTTGGCAGTCCAGTGCAACTGTAACAATTAAACAGTTCTATTCGGTTTCCCTTTAACCTGTGACTTTTTATACAATAATCCGTATGGACTTTTTTTTTTTTCAAAAATGTATATATAGTAATTTTTCTGTCTTAAGCGCTTTCAGCCTGACTTGACTGCATTTCCTCTGGAACCAATTACTGTACTTGAAATTTTCTTTCTTGCTGTGACTATGCATTTGATGTGGAATCTTCATAAATGACCACTTGTGGTCAAAGGAAATCTCTGAAGTTATCAATAAAGAAAAACGTCTCGCTGCGGGGGGGCTAGGAAGGTGGCTACAGAAATCACTAACACACACCCTCCCCAGCTGCAGATACATGATTTTCCCATCTCCTCTCTGCCCATGGAGCTATACAGGTGGCCAGACTGGGGGCCACGCAGGGGTAAGGGAGAAGACCGTGGTCCATGGCCTTCACAAAGCCATGCATGTGTGGTTGCTGTAATCAGGGGAAGGAGAGTTTATTGCGCTATGTCAGGTGGGACCCTTCTGTAATGTCTGTGCACTTCCTGGCATACTGTATTCTAAGGCCGAGAGTGCTGCCAGCATTTGAAGTTGGTCAGTGCACCTCCAGGGTCACAGGGGGCATGGGGCTGGCAACTGGTGAAACAGGACTTGTTATTAAAATAGAGGCTGCTTCTCTGGGGACATGGTAGTCCTGGCTGCAGACTACCCTATCGCATGATACCCTGCTTTCCCGGAGCAGGGGATCCACTTCCTGGCTAGATCAGTCCTCCAATCGGAAGCCAAATCTCCAGCATTGCTTCACCCCAGGGCTACCTGTTCCTCCAGACTGTACAGGGCTGCTGTGGTGGTCAGTGAATGCTGCCTGTGAGCGAATATCATAGAATGATTAGGGGGCGGAACTGCGCAGGTTGGCCGCAAATGTACCTCCCAGTCGGAAAATTTAGCCAACAGTGCTTCAGCTCTAGTAACTTTGCACAACGACTGTAATTTCCCTTTCTGATCAGAACAAAGAACTAGGAACAGCATATGCAGAAATTAGTTGGAGCAAATGGTCAATGGTCTTTTTTTTTCCCCTTAAGGTAGCCTCTTTGGCCACCAACCAAAAATCCAACTGGCAAAAATAAAATTCCACATGACCACAATATACATGTTTATAGACACATATAGTATTTTGTGGGGGGGGGGTTGTACCTTCTATTTGCTCTCCAACTGCAGGCGGGACCCCCCCCCATCAGCCTTGTTACGCAGAGTCTCAGATAGCCAAATGGACCACTTACTGAGATTTAAACTAACCAACAGAAATTAAGCTGGAGTGCAGCTATCATTTTAAGTGGCCATACAGGGCACTGTGGTAGAAATAAATGGAGGCAGGACAGGGCGAATTTTGAGTTACCACTTCTATTTGGCTTGTTAAAAAGTGGTTCCCCACACTGTTGGGGAGATGCCAAGTCAGCGGCAGAGACTAAACAGGTTACATGATGCTCTGAGGAGTAGTGCCATCTGCCAGAGGTTCGTATCTCTTCATTGCTGTCCTCTGCTCTCAAGGACACAAGCTGTCATGGCACTCTGCTAACACTCCCGAGATGATGAGGAGTACAATATCAGAAAACCTTGGACTGAATGCTTGTTTCTTTTTGTGTTTTTTTTTTAAACCCCACAGGAAACTATGTTTTAGTTTGCTGTCAAGTATTCCCGCCAGAGGATTCGAGAATTGCATATCTCAAGTTTTCCGGAGGGAAATAAAATCTGCATGTTGCCTTGTCAGACTGTGGCCAAGTACAGGTAGGGAAAAGTCCCATCTTCCCATGCAGGCTGCTTACAAAAAGTATGGGGGCTATGCAGAATGGCATCCTGAAGTGTCCTCTGGGTGGCTACTGAAATCAGAGCAGTTGGTCCATGCCAGTGGTTCGACGCAGCGCAGCCATGTCAAAAACCTGGCTTTGGGAATGAGCTATGGGGTCTGGGTCGCTGGCCCAGTAAAGGGTGTAGAAGTCACAAAACTGAGGTCCCTACTCTCGGGGGGAGGGGGGTTAAACCATATCAATCTCAAGGGAACTCAACACAGTTGAGCAATGAATGGGACATTGCACGGTGGTTAGAAAAGACAGCTACACACACACTGTTTATAACCAAGGACTACAGCCATGGCATGGCCACATTCAATAGGGTGCTGGACTGGGAGGGGGCAGCAGAGGATGAGAAACACAGAGTAGTTACTTGTTATTTCCCTTTACCACTGAATCTTGCTGCATGAATTGGCACAAGAGTACAGTGTATTAAATAGCTGGTATACCATAGCAAAACACTACGCAAAATAAGGGGTAATGCTAACCATTTTTTGTGTGACTCCACTGCACAGTAGACAAAATTTAAAAAATAATTATATATTTTTTTAATTTTGCTAAACATTCTGTGCAAACTGCTATGCATTTTCATGGCTGCTTAGCACTTCCATGTGTCAAACTGCTAATCAATTTTTTGGGCTTATTTAATATCCCAGACTGTGATGCATACTGCAAATGAATTTTGCAACAGCAAAAAAGGAGTTTATTTGATTTTTTTTTTAATTAATTTATTAAACTCTAGGATTACAAATACCTTTGAGCAAGAACTGCTTGTTTACAAAGGTTCCATTTCAAAGGATGGAAGGTTAACATACAAACAATGGTAAACATTAATACAGAGTCTCAAAAAAACAAAATACCGTATTTCAAGCGGAGAGACAGCAAAAGGATAGTAAGGCCAGATGAGTAGCCACTAGGGGTGGAGGGGGTGGGGTCAGGAAGGAGGGCGGCTGAAGGGCCACTGTCTGGGGGTTGGTATGAGAAGTGTAAGGTAGAGGGGACAGAAGTCTGAAGTGCTAAAAGATGGAAGGGTGTGGGTGAGGTAGGGGAGGAATGAGGGGCGGGGTAAGATGAGAGAGAGGAAAGTGGAGGACAAGGATAATTGGCCAGAGGGAGTTTAGAGCCACACAGTGTAGAGGTTGACCAATTAGGAGAAGCAGTCACATTGGCTGGTAGTAGAGAGGTGAAGTCATAGTTGCCTTTTAAATGGACTGAGCATAGTAGCTGAAAGGGATTCCCTGTTGAGTGAATTAAACCACTGGGGGACCCTGTGGGCGAATTACCTCTGGCCCATAGTGGTCCGGCATCTGGGGACCTAAAAGGTTTGACTTAGCGTACTTCGAATGTATTGGGTGCTGCAGCGGGTAGTCAGAAGCTTTTCAACCCCAGGTGGCATGAGCCCAAGGAGAACCTTTTTGGTTAAGAGGCAGGCCTGGTATTTGATCCTGCTGTTGAGAGGGAGCCACCCAGATTGGGTGTACAAGTCACAAGTATGTGTTAGGTGGGCAGCACCCATAAGAAGTCTGCATGCTTTGTTGAGCACCACAGATATCCTGCAGAGGGCTGTAGGAGAAGCGGAGCCCACAGTGTATGATGGAGGTGACAGAACTGTAGCTAGCCAGTCTAAGGGCCTCTATGGTCATACAGTGTTTGTGCCTGCGGAGCAGGCCAATCCGTATGTTAGCGGCCTTTGTAACATTGTCAATGTGCTGAGCGTAGGAGAGGGAACAGTCTAGAGTAACATCGAGGTATTTAAAATGAGGAATCTGCTCCAGTGTAACCCCAGAATGGTTAGTGATGATGAAGGGTAGAGAGTTAAGTTTGCTCCTTGCATTGCAGAAAGTCATAACTTTTGTCTTGCTGTAGTTCATAACAAGTTTGTGCGATTTGCAGTGCATTTGATTGGGCTGCATACCACCACCCCCCCCGATAACCAAATGTTACAAAAACGTGGCACAGTAGTGCTGAAGTAGTGCACCACACTGCACCTGGTGGAAGCCCCAATTCTTTGGAGCTCCATGCCTTTCCATCTACGGACTTCCACTTCATTAGAGCTGTTTAAAAGGGGATTAAAAACCTATCTGTTTGACCAAGCTTTTGTTACTGATACCTGATTTTATTTTGCAGTAACTCGACTTTTTAGATTTACGTTGATTGCATTTATGTTTCTATATTATTTATTTTGTGGTATTATTGTATAATTAGTATTTTTATATTTCTGTGTATGAGAAGCACCCTAAGACTTTGGTATAGGGAGCTGTACAAATAAAACTGCCATGCCTTGCCTTACCTTACCTATGACTTCGAGGCTGATGTGTGATCCTTGGAATCCTATGCTGAAGCCTTGGGAGGTCAGGACCATTGCTCGACTCCTAGGGAGGAGGACCAGGCCTACTGTTCGACTCACAGGGAGGGGGGACCAGGCCTACTGTTCGACTCCCAGGGAGGGCGGAAAAGGCTTATCGCTCTATTCCTAGGGAGAAGAAACCAGGCCTATCACTCGACTCCCAGGGAGGAAGGATCAGGCCTATCACTCGACTCTCAGGAATGAGAGACCAGGCCTATTGCTTGACTCCTGGGGAGGAGGGACAAGGCCTATCACTCAGCTCCCCGGGAGAAGGATCATGTCCAGTGTTCGGCTCCTCAGGAGGGGAAGGGCCAGGCCTAGTGCTTGACTACCAGGGAAGGGGGGGACCAGGCCTGTCACTCAACTCTGGGGAGGGGGGACCCAGGCCTGTTGCTCGACTCCCAGGGAGTTGAGTCCACGCCTATCATGTGACTCCCAGGAAGGAGGGACCAGGCCTGTTGCACAACTCCAGGGAGGGGGTGACAAGGCCTATCGCTTAACTTCTTGGGGGGGACAAGGTCTTTCGCTCGACTCCCAGGAAGAGGGACCAGGCCTATCGCTCAAGTCCCAGGGAGGGGGGGACCAGGCCTGTTGTTCAATTCCTGGGGGGGGGGGCCGCAAATTGTCTGACTCCCAGGGAGGGGGGACCAGGCTTATTGCTCTACTCTTCTCTACTCCCAGGGAGGACAGACCAAGCCTATCGCTCAACTCCCAGGGAGGAAGGATCAGGTCTACTGCTTGACTCACAGGGAGGAGGGACCAGGCCTACCACTCGACTATCGGGGAACGGGGGACCAGGCCTGTCACTCGACTATCAGGGAATGGGGGACCAGGCCTGTCACTCAAATCGGGGGTGGAGACTAGGCCTATTACTTGCCTCCCACGGAGTTGGGACTAGGCCTATCACGCTACTCCCGGGGGCCAGGCCTGTCACACAATTCCATGGAGGGGTGACCAGGCCTATCGCTCAACATCTGGGGGGGAACAGGGTCTATCGCTTGACTCCCAAGAAGGGGGGGACCAGGCCTATTGTTCAGCTTCCATGGAGGGGGGACCTGGGCTTATTGCTTGACTCCCAGGAAGGAGAGACCAGGTCTATCACTTGACTCCCAAGGAGAAAGAACCAGGTCTACCACTCGACTCTCAGGGATGAGGAACCAGGTCTATTGCTTGACTCACAGGGAGGAGGGACCAAGTCAGTTGTTTGACTCCCAGGGAGGAGGGATCAGGCCTATCGCTCAGCTCCCAGGGAGAAGGATCATGTCATTCGCTTGACTCCCAGGGAGGGGAGACCAGGCCTACTGCTTGACTATCAGGGAAGGGAGGACCAGGCCTATCGCTTGACTTCAGGGTGGGGGGACCAGGCCTACTGCTCGACTCCCAGGGAGTTGGGACCAGGCCTATCATGAGACTCCCGGGGAGGAGGGACCAGGCCTATCGCTCAACTCCAGGGAGGGGTGACCAGGCCTATCACTCTACTCTCAGGGAAGGGGCACCAGGCCTATCACATGCCTCCCAGGGAGGAGGAAATAGGTCTATTACTCGACTCCCAGGGAGGGGGGTTAGCCCCATCGCTCGACTCCCAGGGAAGGGGGACCAGACCTATTGCTCAACTTCTTGGGGGGGACGGGCCTATCACTTGACTCCCAGGAAGGGGGACCAGACCTACTGCTTGACTCCCATCGAGTTGGGCTAGGCCTATCACACAGTTCCCATAGAGGACGGACCAGGCCTATCACTAGACTCCCAGGGAAGAGGAGGGACCAGGCCCATCTCTCATCTCCCAGGGAAGAGGGATTAGGCCTATCACTCAACTCCCAGGGATGGGGACCAGGCCCACTGCTCAACTCCCAAGGGGGGGGGGGGCCAGGCCTACTGCTTGACTCCCAGGGAGGGGACAGGCCTATCATTTGTCTCCCAGGAAGGAGGGACTAGGCCTATTGCTTGACTCCCAGGGAGGGGGGACCAGGCCTATCATTTGTCTCCCAGGAAGGAGGGACTAGGCCTATTGCTTGACTCCCAGGGAGGGGGGACCAGGCCTATCATTTGTCTCCCAGGAAGGAGGAACTAGGCCTATTGCTTGACTCCCAGGGAGGGGACCAGGCCTATTGCTCGACTCCCAGGGAGAGGGACCAGACCTGTTGCTTGACTCCCAAGAAGGGGTTGAAGCAGGAACACCCTTGCATTCACACACCCCTTGCTGGCCCCCCTTCTTCCCTCCCTCCAGGCTGGGTAAAGAATGTGGCCATGGTGGCTGCAATGTTGGGGAAGGGTGTCAAGAGAAATTTCAGCCATAGCATCTTGCCTACTGGGTTGCCCCCCCCCCCCATAGTGGGATCCCCATTTCAAGCTGCCCACTAAGACATACTTTAGTGCAGGTGGAGCTGTCCCTTTGGTGTGCCCAAAGGAAGTGGGTGGTACCAGGTCCTATGCCATGCTGAATCCAATTGAGCTTTTTTCCATAGTTTTTGTTCCTATTCTCCTCCCTCTACCAGAGTGGACATGGTTGCAATGCTCCTGGGAGAAGGAGACACCAGAATGTGGGGAGAGGGCAGACTCCAGGCAATATGGGGGCACCTATGTCATCAGCTGTGTCTCTACCAAGCCCCCACGAGGTGTCGCTCTATGAATGGTTCAGTACTAAACCCACACTCACGGAGAGGACTGCATCGGCCCAGACACTCTATACTGTTTCTTCCTCCATGCCTGACGGACGCTCTGTACTCTCCCTGCATCTGCTCCTGATGTCCAGAGTCTGGGGCTCGAACCCAGGTCCCCAGCATGCCAGAGCAGACTCACACCATTCAGCGCCACAGAGATAGTCTTTTTTTTTTTAAACTTTGTTTATTGATTTCTCGTAGACACAAGGGTCCATAGTACAATAGTCAGATACTGATTTAGCATTACATGAAATGTAGTTTAACATAGTATATCTCAGTCTAAACATATAGTTTACAGATTCAGGGGTATACCAACATTAGTGCAGTCAGTAATAAAGTCCCGATAGCTACACTTCTACATGAGAGGTGGTCGGTCCAAATAATAAAGTCCGAAAAAAGGGAGGAATTCAACTTCCAGCATTGATTATGCCACCATACCGAACATGGAACATGCTAAAATCTTAGTCAGCCCCCTCACACTCTAGCAACCTTCACGGAAAACTAATTAAACAATTACATGTTACCAAGATTGAAACATACTTAACAAAGCTGAATTAACATTCAATTAACATGGACATAGAACCTGGTCCCCAAGTAAAACATTCCCTGTGATAGGAAGACAAAAGGCCCTCCTTTAATAATAGCTCAATGGTAGTGGGGACCTATTAAAGTCTTTTTAAAGTAGTCCACAAATCACTTTTTAACTTTCAAAAAATGAACCTATGTGGCTGGCATCTCACAAAAACCCCCTCTTGTGAAGACTGACACTGTAAAAGAAGCCCTTTATATTACCTCCTTCAAGCGTCCTCAGCTTCAGACTCCTGGACCGAGTCAGAACGAGCTGCAGCCCCAGAGGCCTCAAATTCCCTTTGAATCTGTTGCATGCGCTTGCCTGCTTCTTCTGGGTCAGAGAACTGGAATGTGTGACCCCCACAGAAAATCATCAGAGACTGAGCCACCCCTAAACTTCTAAGTGTGACGTGGACCCCATCAAATCTCTTCCTGCGGGCCCTCGTGGCATAGGATAGATCCAGAAAACAGTGCAAGGTATGTCCTTCAAAATTTAAATGCTTCGCATATCGGGCCACCTAGAGTATTTGCTCCTTCACGGTCGCACTCGCCATCACCAGCAAGACTGTGCGAGGTAGGTCTTTCTGTGCCCCAGCAGATCGTGGAGATATCCAATATGCTTTAAGGAAATGTATCCTCAAGTCCTTATCAAGCTGTAGAGCTGGGGGGAGCCAGGACTGTAAAAAGGAGAGGCGGCCCAGATTCTTAGACCCTTCCGGCAGCCCGATTAGTCTGACGCTCGGTGCCCTGCTTGTGTTTTCCAGTGCCTCCAAACGATATCTAAGTTGCCCATTTTCTTGAGTTAGTTTAGCTGCGGTTGTGAAGGCTCTAACCATCTGACTTTCAGCAGATGAAGCCATTTTTGTTTCTGCTTCGATTTTCAGGTCTTGTTCCCCCAACCGTTGTAGGACTAACTCCACCTTACTATCAATGGCCTGTATGGCCGCTAGTAGGGCTTTCTAGGGTGGTTCACCGGAACTGCAAGCAGGTACATTGAGCGCGGCCTGTTGTTCTGTTGAGACCTGAGTTTTCGCGCTGCCTGGGTCACTTTTATTTGCGCGGCCCATCCTCAAATTTGGTATCAGAAGCTGCAGCCCGATATAGAGAGTCCAAAGATACCAAGCACGTAGATAACACTTTTTCAGTAATTGAATTATTTATAGTTTAGCTTGTTCCAGTTGCAGAGCTAGAAGGAGCCACGTCTGCTCGGTAGAAGTGCTCAACAGTACCTCTCCTTGGTTTGTTTTTAAGTCCCTCAATGCACCTGTGAGCCGTGTTCTGTGCCTACTGCTATCTGGCTTCTCTGACAAAGCCAATAATTCAGGCATGACAGATAATAACCAGGGAAATGGGATCTCTGTTCTACTGTCCATTAATTCAGGCTTTGTTACATTCAGCAGAGCCAGGAGCAGAGCAGATATGTTTTGTCCGGTGTCAAAACAGTATGTAGGCAGTAAAGCAGAGAGCAAAAAGAAAAGGTTTTATTACGATTGATGTACACATTACAGGTCATACAGTTTAGGTTGAGCCTGGAGTATTTAGTCCAAAACGTAGTACCCATAACTTTTACATCATTAGAGCCGAAAACATGCCATGTTTTGATTCTGTGTTAGCCTTCACACACAGTACTCTTTTTTTTTTTTTCTTTAAATGATTCCTGTTTTTCCTCCTTCCATTCCTGGTCTCAACAGCATCCTCCCATCCCTGTCAATGACCCATCTCATGGACTTACAGGTTAAACCGCCACTTACACAGAGCCACGTTTGATGGGTGGTGTGCCGCATACGGTTGAGCACTGCCTTCGGGGGATGCAGAGCAAGCCTGGCGCATTTTCTTCCTGGGGAATCAGCATGTGACATGGTCACACACTTGCACAGTGGTGCACTTGCATACTGTGTCAACAGACTCTGCCCACGTCTACTGCTCCCACTGGTGCTACCTCCTGACGTCTGCCAGCTGGCAGGCAAGTGGCAAAACTCAGGAACCCCCCCCTTCCCAGGGAAGGAGAACTGTCCTCCCTCTCCCGGCCAGCACCCGAGCAATCTTGGCCCGTTCCCGAACCCAGGAAGCAAGGTGTCTAGTGTCTCAACTCGCCACATCACTGGGCCAGCCTTTTTTAAATTTATTTAAAGTTTTCTTTTATTTAAATTATTTATAGATTTTTTTAACAGTACAGATAATGAAATCTTCAATATTAGCGTTTCAGATAATTAGCGTGCATGCCATGCATGACAACAGAAAAGAATGAACTATGACGATTACTTCATGGGTTGGTCTACCAATTGTTAAGAATGTCTTTCTAAGATTTAAACATACATAGGAACAAAACAGGTTTGTCCTCAGACTCTGGTTTTATGTAAAGTTTTCACCAGGAAGGCATGTTGAGCTGCCCAGCTGGCCTTCAACATCGGAGAGTACTGAGGGATACAAAGGGACAAAACAAAGAAAAATCATTTAAAGACATTCAGTGGAATAAGAATGAAATGGACTGGCAGTATAGCCTGGAGGCTAGAGTAATGAGTTGTGAATGAACCTGGTACATCCGGCAGACCTGGGTTTCAGTCCCACAACCTCCACTTGCATACTGTGTGACTCTAAGTCACGAAACTTTCCCACTGTTCCCGGGCCGCCCCCAAAAACAGGCATTTGGTCCTAGTGGGCCTTAGCCAGTTATACCAAAGAATAAACAAAACAACCAAAAAAAAAACAAATAAAAGATTTTTTCAGAGTCCTTGAAAATGGTACAAAGAGTTGCCACCTGACAGTGTAGTGGATGGCAGACACAGCTTGCTATGCCGGCCACTCTGGTTAGCATCCCAAACCCAGGGTTCGACATGGGCAAGCTGGAGGAAGGAAAAAGAGCCAGAGATCAAGTAGGGCCTGTGGTGATACTGTAGGTAGGGAAAAATGGTCAGACTGGGTGGGCCAAGTGGTCCTTATTGCACAAACCAGCAAATGCTATTCTGTGGGGAGGGAAGGCAGGTAGCGGTTCCCACTGTGATACTGCCAGCTGGGACCACAGGTGACAGTGCCGAGCATGCAAGAGGGAGAAGATTACTATGAACACAGTGGGCCAGGATCCTTGACACAGTTTACAGGTGTGTCTGTATCCTTATGGGAGGGCTGGAAAGGCAGAAAAATGGGCAGAGCATGCAACAGATAACACCCCGTCCCCAGTATCCCTACTTGTGCATAACAGAGCCCGTCTCCTCCTAGACGGAAACAATACTGTGGTGATGGGAGGGACGTAAAGAGCAGGTACCTACTGTCTGGCACCCAGCCCCCCTCAAACATATATAATGGTAGATCTGCTCTACTGTTGAGGGGCATTAAAAATTCTATGTGCTTCCCTCTGGTTAAAAAGTTATAGCACCCCAAATTTGCACCACCATAAAAATAAAGCCTCGTCTGACACGCCTCCTTTTGTGATGTCAGAAAATGAATACTGAGGGTGCATGTCATTAATCTGTATGTATGAGATATGTCTATGGTGTTTAGTACTATTTAGAGGTGCCATGTAGACAAATCAAAGCAGCTGCTGGAGCAACACTCCCTATATACTGGAGGGGTCACTGTCATTGCTCCAGGTGGCAACTGTAAATAGTACTAAACGTCATTGACAAATAGCACCAATATAGATCTATGGAGCACACACAAGCAACCTTCATTTTCTGACATCACAAAAGGAGACATGTCAGACAAGGCTTTGTTTTTATGGGGGTGCAAATTTGGGGTGCTATAACCTTTTAACCAGAGGCAAGCACATAGAATTTGTAATGCCCCTCAACAGTAGAGCAGATCTACTATTATATATGTTTGAGGGGAGCTGGGTGCCTGACAGTAGGTACCTGCTCTTTAAGGTCCATTGTGTCTGCCCCTTCGGCCACATGGCAGTGACTATACCCAATTTGTGTACAGAGACTTATACGAGCTTATCAGCCTGAATGCAACCCCTATTCTTACTGCATAACCTTCAATGCAATTCTCCGATCCTACTTTTATTTTTTTTATTTTTATTTTTTTTTATTTTCGGAAGAATCAGATATACCTTTGAGTCATAGATTCCTTTACAAAGGTTCTACGTCACATATAACAAATCAGTTACACAAATACAGTTAGTACAGTTACAGATACAAATACAGTGATTATGACAAAGTAAGGTTAAGTTACAACAGGAATGTTAGGCTAGTATTAAGGATCTTAGCGCAGTTTGAGACAGTTAAAGGAGACTGGAACTTAACATCCCTGAGTAAGCGGGGCGGAGAGTAGTATGCAGAGGCAAGTCAGAGGCCATTGTCAGTAATAGAGAGACAGGGGCACTAGTTCATGTGCAGTCACAGTCACTTGAGGACTGAAGATGGGCCCTGAGATGCATTTTGAAATGACCAATTCTTTGATCTAGACGCAAGGAGGAGTGTAGGTTATTCATCCACAAGGGTGCCCTGTAGCAAAAGGATCTTTGAAATTGAGTAGTGCGACAGGGAGAGATGGAGAAACAAAGGGTGTTAGAGCTACGGGTATGTTTAACTTTAGAGTCCAAGGTGATTAAGGAGGTGAGGGATGCGGGGAAGAAGCCAAGGGTAATTTTTTTAGCTAAGACACAAGTGAGGAATTTGATTCTGTTATCAAGGTTAAGCCAATTTGTGTCCTTATATAGCACACAGGTATGGGTGAGTCTGTCACAGCCTAATATCAGACGACAGGCTTTGTTTAGCACAAGTCTAAGTATATCAAGGGCTGAGAGGCTTGACCCTCCAAAAGTCAGAAGGCCATAGTCAAGTGAGGAGAGAACCGAGAGGAGATAGCAAGTTTAACCTCAAGTGAAATGTTTATAGCGTGTGCAAGAGCTCTAGCCTGATGTTTAGGGCCTGGATAATTTATGTATATGCTCATGATAGGTGAGGCCAGTGTCCAAAGTGATGCCCAGGTATTTAAAGGTATGCGTAAATTCTAAGGGGTCAAGGATGATGATAGTATTTGGGTAAAAGCCCTTTCCTGGAGTTTTCGGATGTCGCGAAGAGCATACCTTTAGTTTTTTATAGTTAATAATAAGGCGTTGTAGAGGCCAACCAGCTTTCGACAAGCGTTGAAGGAGGACTGGAGGAGTGGTGAAGTTGAAGGGGGTCTGGGGCTGGAAGAGAAGATGACGCATCGTCTGCATAGAGTAATATGTTGAGGTGCAGGTCATGGGAGGAGTTAAGGAAGAGGCTGAAAGGAGGGGACCCAAATGGACCCTTGTGGGACCCCTGAGAGGACTGGAGATTGGAGGATAGTGTATTGCCAATTTTAACTTGAAGGGTCCGGTTGGTAAGATAGTCCAAAACCATCCACAGCATCCTGTGAGAGACCCAGGTTGAGCAAGGAGGTTATGAGTAGAGAGTGGTGACAGTATCAAGGCCTTCGCAGGAGGTCAACAAGACCGCACCAGTGATGTAGCCTTTATCCAAAGCAGAGTGGATGTGTGATGTTAGCTCGAGCAAGGCCGAGTTGTGCTGTGTCCTTTTCGAAACCATGCTGTTGTTTGCAGAGTAGGTCATATTTATTGAGGTGGTCGTGAGCTGATCCAAAACTATCCTCTCTAATGCCTTGGAGAGGTGGGGAGATGGAAATAGGGTGGTGGTAGTTAGCAGAGGAGCGGTCACCCCCTTTAAATATAGGCGTGATAGAGGCGGATTTCCAAATGGTAGGGAATTTACCTAGTGATAGGGAGAGGTTTATAATGTGGGTGAGAGGAACAAGGACTTCCTTAAGGGAGAGCCGAAGAATTCTGAGATCAGAGGAATCGGTGTTGGGAAAGGCATGACTAAGGGGGTAAGGTATGGTTCATCTGACTTGGGAGAGATGCGGTGGAAATAAAACGGGGGGGGCACAGAGGCAGGGTGGAGTGCATGCTAGGAGCTGGAGGATCATAAAAGTTAGGGGAGAGTAGCTAAGGTTGGAGAAGGCATCACTGAAAGCTGCAGCAATGTTTGTAGGGTCAGAGGTCAAGGACCCATTTGACATGACTTGGGAGGGGACCAGGTTGGGGACCTTACCACAAATTTCTTGATGTTGTTCCAAAACTCTGCCAGAACCCCAGAAAGAGGTTAGGTGGATTTATAGTAATCCGCTTTGTTCCCCAAATGGCCCAAGTGCACTTGTTCCGAGCCATTCTATAATTCTGTCATCAAGGGGAGGCCGGATTCATTGGAGAGCTGTCCATAGTGAATCTCTGTCTGCGATTAGGGTCTTGAACCGCTCAGTGAACCAGGGTACGTGATTGCCTTTAGCCATTCTTTTCGTGAAAGGTGCATAGAGGTCACATATATTATTGAAAGCCCGGGTAAACAGGTCCAGGGCACTGTCAACGTTAACCGTGTTTAAAATGAGGGACCAGTCCATGACACTGAGATGCATTTTTAGTTGTGCCAGTTTACAGGGACCAAGTTTATGTTGCACAATAAGTTTGGGAGGGGCCCTAGAGATTTTGCAGGACCAGGAGCAGCTAACTGGGGAGTGGTCACTGAGGGCATTTGGCAGGACGGAAACATTGGTGATCTTACCCGGGCGATTGGAGAAGATGAGGTCCAATAGGGAGGAGGAGCCAGTACGTGGATCGAATCAGGTGGGGGAAGTGACCAGTTGAGTTAGGTCTTGGGCTGTGGCGAGGTCAATGCATGGGGTGGCATCCTTACTTAGCCAGTTGATACTAAAATCCCCAAGTACTAGTAGTTCTGATTGTGATGGTAGTGTGTCCAGATACTGTGAAACCTTCAATGCCATTGTCCGTTTGGAAACCATCTAGTCCTGCGTTGAAAAGTCTGAATCATGCTAGCTTCCACAACCTTACAGGGTAGGCTATTTCACATGTTAACCACCCTCACTGTAGAGTAATACTCGTTAATGCTTCCCCCATCTTGCCTCCACCCCAGATTGAGTGAATGTCCTCTTGTTCTACTTAAACACACCAGCTCAAACATCAGGATATACTGTATTCCATCCTCCGCATGGGATGCTTCTTAGTCCTAAAAATGGTCTGTATTCCTAGGCTGAACCAGAGGAAATGGAGAGGATGGGGTATGTGAAGGATTACTCCCTGGGGCTCCATCCCCCCAGTTCAGTATCGCACAGCCTCACGGCATGCCCATTCTCCCCCCCGCACTGGGATTCTGTGTGAGAGCCCTTCCCCTAGTGGCTGCAAGGGACGGACTGGCTGGATGAGGCATGTTCTAGGGTTAAGGTGGGGGACTTAGGAGTCGGTCTAAGGGTGGTAGCTGGGTAGCTTAGAAGTGGGTCCAAAGGTGGTAAACTGGGTAAGAAATTGGTTAGAGGACAGGTGACAGAGGGTGGTGGTAAATGGAGTTCACTCCAAGGAACGGAGGGTGACCAGCAGGGTGCCTCAGGGATCATTGCTGGGACCGGTCCTCCTCAATGTCTTTACAACTGACACTGCAGAGGAGCTGGAAGGGAAGGTCTGCCCTTTTGTACATGACACCAAAATCTGCAATAGGATGGACACTCGTGGGGGGGGGGTGCAAAATAATGCACCTGCAGCACAGAAACCTGGAAGTGGAGTACAAAATGGGTGGAGTGGTACTGACAACCACTAAGCAATAAACAGACCTAAGGGTAAGTGCAACAAGGCAGTTGGAAGGGCATGTGTGATACTGGGGTAAATAGGGAGAGGTATCACCAGCAGAAAGAGGGAGGTGGTGTTGCCTCTGTACAGACTGCTGTAAGACCCCACCTAGAGTACTGTGTCCAGTTCTGGAGATCACATCTCCAGAAGGACACAGAGCGGAGGCAGTCCAGCGGAGGGCAACTAAAACAGTGCAGGTTCTGCATCAAAAGCCCTACAAGGAGAGACTAGAGGACCTCAATATGTACACCCTGGAAGAGAGAAGGGAGAGCGGGATATGATAGACACATTTAAATACCTCATGAGGGTAATTAAGGTACAGGATGGGAAATATTTTTCAGGTAGAAAGGTGTTCAAGAACAAGGAGACATGTTATAAAGCTAGAGGGGGGTAGATTCAGAAGAGATGCGAGGAACTATTTCTTCATAGAAAGAGTGGTGAATTCCCGGAAAAGCCTACCAGCGGATGTGGTGGGGGTGAAAACAGTGGTGGGGGTGGTCCAAGACTGCATGGGATAGATATAAGTAAATCTTAGTGGACAGGAAGAGAGGAGGGAAAAAGAGCCAGAGATCAAGTAGGGCCTGCGGTGATACTGTAGGTAGGGAAAAATGGTCAGACTGGGTGGGCCAAGTGGTCCTTATTGGCCGTCAAATTCTATGTTTCTGTGTAAGGTGACAAGGTGAGAGTTCAGCACCACTGTAGTGTCTGGTTCGAAGCTGCACCTTCAGAGCAGAGGTCTTAGTGGCTTGCAGACATTTTAAGAAGAGTTGCTCCTCCAGGGCAAGAAAGAAGAAAAGAGTTGCAAAACAAAACAAAAAAAAAATGTCTATAGAAATGAAAGGGAACACAGACTGTTATAAGCCTGTTCGGAAGAGCTGGCAAAGGCCACAGGGAAGAGGATGAAGGGTCAGATACAGCCTACGGCTGAGCACAGCAGCTGGGCTTTAATCAAGACAGTAGAGAGCTAAATGCTCCAAATGCGCATGAAAACATCCCACATACCCTCCAACTCTTGAGCTAAAATAAAACCAGTGCCTCAGGGTCCCAAAGGCCTCCTGCATCCCTGTATGTGTTTATTTATTTAAAAGTTTAACCAGGAAATACATACTGAGTTTAGAACAGCTTGTTTCCAGATGTGTTCTGGGTAGTGGCGGCGCTACACCAGGGCACGTGCCCTGGTCAGAAAATGCGTGCCCCAGTTCGTGCCCCGGTGCTCTGAAAACAGATTTTTCTGTTTGGCGTTAATTAGCCTAGCTACTAGCTAGTCTCTGTAGTGGTCCGTCCTGCGCAAGCTAGAGCTAGGACCCAACCTGAACCAACAAAACTAATGCCTTTTCTGGGTCGGGGTGTGGGGGGACTGCCGGATTGTCCGAGTCACCGATGCCTCAGGCAGATCCCGATCCCGATCCCCCTTCTGCTGAGTGAGCCCAGCCCGGCTGTCCTAACTTTAGTGCTGGCAGCAGTGGAAATGCAGAGCTTGGGAGGGCTAGCTACTGATCCTGAGCCAGCCAATTAGTGCAGCACAGTGACTTTAATGTGGACCAATTGTAATGGGGAAAAATGGCCAATCAATGGCAGGGAGGTGGCTGCAGCCAATCGATGGGCTGGCTACAAAATTCTGCCAATCAGCACCAGGCTTCCTCGTCCAATCAGGTGTGTCGGTGTGTCGGTCGGCGGTCGCTTGAACTTTCTTGCAAAAATTTTGTGCGCCATGTGTACCGCCGAGAACTTAGAAGAGCTACAAAGTGTTTCCCAAGCTGTCTGCTGCACCTGCCACCGCACCATGAGTCATGACCAGAGATGAGTTTCCCTGTCTGCTGCCGCATCCTCGCTCAGACAGACTGGCCAGTGAAGCCAACCCGTTCCCCTGCCTGCTAACGCCCGGCCACCGCTTTGTTGCTTGAAGCTGCTGCCTGGAGCTGGAGTGCCTACTGATTGCCAGCCAGAGTTCTCCTGCTGTTGTCGTGGTCCCGCATCCTCGGACTAGAACCCCCCCCCCCTCCAGGCCCCCGGAAATTTTCTTGGAGCTCTTCAAGCTGCCAACTGCGACCGGCTTAACCTCAACTCCTGATTCACTTGCTGAACCTATCTGGGCTGCTAAAGTAAGGTAAGCACGCTGACTCTGAGAAATTAATTTTGCTGCAAATTAATGCTGGCCTCCATGTGTGCTTCATCACAAGGGAAGGGGTGGGGAGGTGGGGGGAAGACATGCATGCCTCCAGGCTGGGTCAGGCCGGTGTGTGTGTGTGTGTGTGTGTGTGTGTGTGTGTGTGTATATAAGATGGGACTGTATGGGGGGACATACATGCCTCAAAGCTGGGGGTGTTTATGGCTGGTGGTGTTTGCTACTCTTTCAGTGATAGACCTGCATGGGGGGGAACATACATGATGCCTCTGACTGAGAGATGGACCTGTGTCTGGGGGAAGGATGCATAACATGATGATTGAGACTTGGGGAGGCCCCGGTACCATAGGAGAAGCTCACCTTGGCAAAGTCTGAGAGACTGGTATTTTTACGGGAGCAAGGGGTACAGTACTGCCATGCTCTTGTTCCCACAGAGCGCTAAATATTTTCTTCCTCATTACTTGACTCCCTTGCTGATGTACACTGGATGTACACTGGATTGTTCCATTCAGCACTGCAGGAAAATGGAGGATGGATGCTTGGGGGGGGGGGTGACTTGAGGTGTATGAGTTAGCTGGGAAAACTGTATTTTAACTGTGCCTCCAAACCAGGGATTTGTGTTTAGGACTGGAGTGGGGCGGTGTGGGGACTGATGGGGTTTGGGTTACAGAGACTGGTGAACTAACTAAGTGGCTGGGTTCAACTGTCACACTGCCAACAGATGGCCTAGCCTAGAAGCCAGGGATTGGCGGGGAAGAGCACCTTGGGGTCTGTGGATGGAGGGAGGGGGTTGGGTTAGGGAGGGCTGGTACACTGAGCATAAGGGACTGGCTCCGTCTGCTGGCATACTGCTTATAGGAGGAGAAAGAAGAGGTGATGAGCAACAGAAAGGAAGGGACTGCAGTGGGGGAACGGCTAGCCATAGGAAGGGCTGGGGCTAGTGATTCTATTGTAAGACAGGGATTACTGTAGACTGTCACCATCTCCCATCGCCCAAGCAAGTGCTTTCACAGAAGCATATTTTGGTTGATATTTACATGGTGGTGGGGGTGGGGGGGCAAATTCAATAGTGTGCATCAGTCCTCCTGGTAAAGCCTCCCTGGTATTGGTAGGAGGCTAGCAGCCAGAGAACAGCATCTGCCCAGTCAGACCTGTAGCTGGATGCACTACTCATCTGCACTGTTACGATCTGCAGAGGTTTCTATAGGTGCCCTGGCTCCCAACTGTGGTGCCCATCCAGTGCCCTGGTAACCAACAAAAGCTGGAGCCGCCACTGGTTCTGAGGAAGAAGGAAGAACGACATAGTTAAACAATATAATTACTAAAATACTATAAGACAAATACAGTGATGTAGAATTACAAGCAGAATCAATCAATCAATCAATCAAAATCTTTATTTATTCAGGCGAACATCATTGAGCAAAGCTCATTTACAAGATGGACCTGAGTGGTCATACAAATGAGGATACAAGTATTATTACATAGACAAGAATAGCATAAATAGCAATACAATGGCATGAAATGATTATATACAACAATTTACATATATACAAGGAACAGGAACAATCAGAAAATGTAGGCAATTTAGTAATGAAATACAATTAGAAAGTACGACAATCTCCATATGTAAAGGAGGGAGGAGTATAAAAAAAGCATAAACAGGGCAGAAGGGAAGTAAGAAGAGGAAAACCAGGAACAAGTAATGAGGGAGTTAAAAAGGAAAGGGCCAAATACAGTAGCAGGAAGGGTAACAAAAGCCATAAAGAAGAAACTTTAGGGAAGAAGGAGAAGAGGCAGAATGAATAGAAAGGGGAAGCGAGGACCAAAGTTTAGGAAAGCAGTAGGAAAAAGTAGATTGACCAACAGTAGATTTTCTAGGCAGAAGAGAGAGTGAATGGGAAGTAGTGCTGCAGAGACGGTAGGAGAAAGGAGGAAGAGAGGGTAGGAGGGATATGAGATGAGAGAGAAGGGTGCCGAACCAGAATTTGGATAAAAAAAGAGAGACCATGAGAAAGGCGCCTAGCATCAAGACAGGGGAGGGAAAGAGCTGAGTAAAGAGAGCAGTGATGAGTACGAGGTGAGCAATCTAAAGCAAAGTGACAGAAAGAATGAAAAAAGGGGTCCAGTCTGGCAAGGGAGGCTTTAAGGGCACTACTGTAGGCTAAGTCACCGCAGCCAAAGATAGGAAGGATAATTTTTAATACAATTTCTCGACATGCACGGAGCCGAATATTCGCTTTATTCCTGTACAAAGCACCTAGCTTAGGATGAAGTTTATGGTGAACTGCATCAATGCGCACAGAGAAATCAAGGTGCCGGTCAAGGCAGACCCCGAGGTACTTAAAGAAGGAAGCATCTTCAATATTAGCACCATGAAGGGTATTAAATAGTGAGAGAGAAGTATGTTTGGCAAGCCTCTGGTGGGTGCCAAAAGTCACGGAGACTTTTTTTTTTGGCATTAAGGACAACTGCTTAGACCTGAATCAGCACTGAAAGTTGTCAAAATCCAATTGAAGCTGAGACGTTAGGTCACGTATTTAGATATATACCAACACTGCTGGCCCGGTGGCACTGGAAGTTGAGGCGCTGGTCGCTACACCTTGCACCACGCTGGCGACCCAGGCTGGGGGTTGGCAGGGGGGAGAAAGGATTGAGCATACAAAGGACTGCTCTCCCCTCTTAAGGGGAAGGAGACTTGTTGTCCTACTCGTTGACATACAGTGAGTATATACTGGTCCTAAAGGCCCCTGCATCCCTGTATTTAGATATATACAGTCCCAGAGGCTCTCTGCATCCCTGTATTAAGATATATACCAGCATAGATATATAGATATAATATATATAGGTACCAATATACTACTCGAGAGACAAAGTGTGACAATCAGGTTCCAAAATTTATTTGGGCCAATTGTCATAACCATATCATATTTACATTGGGTGCATGTGGTAGTATTTCAGTCCCCAACATAAAGCTAGTTTGTAGTTCAGAGGTGCTAAAAAATGGGATTAAAAAGTTCCCACAAGGGCAACGTAATGTGAGTAACATCGTGTCCTTGACAGCAAATTTGTCATATTATAAAACATATATTTTTTTGATATTACTATGTCTATGGTATCTATTTAGGTAGCATAATATCTAACTTTTCAGTTTTTTATCATAAACTTAACTTGTTGGTAATTATGCCACAATATGTTTACCGATCACAGTATGCCCAAATCCGAACATGTTTAAGTTTGGCTACCACATTCATGTCCTTGATTTTCTAGCCCATTGTTTTTTTACACAACTATATTACCCTCATAGGAAAAGACAGAAATCACTTAATTTTCAGAAAGTGAATTATACTTTATTTACAAGGGCTTTTTCCACAGGATGTCACGTGAGTAACTCAGACTACACAGGACGTCACGCGAGTAACACAGACACAACACAAGAAGTCACATGACTAACATGGACACCAGAACAGTAGTATCAGTATCATACCGAGTGTCTCACTAAGTCATACCAAAAGTTATTGCTAATGTTCAACCAAAAAAATGATTGTCATACTATGGATATTTGGTATAACATTTTTTGAACATTTTGAAGATTGTACTGTAGTCACAACACTATATTAACTTAAGATATTCACAAATGTTTTATGTTACAGTGTAGTATGGACTGAATCTCACCTGGTCTGTCTATTACATATACCTGCTGGTCCCAAGCCTACAATAAGAGAGGGGGAAACCAACTATATCTTTACGAGATGAATGGGGATGTTTGGGTTTAATGCATGCCATTGCTGCTTGTGATATTCAAGGCTGAAGGCAAAACACTGAAAGCGTATTAGTGACTTATAACATGGGGTAGATAAAGGCAGGTGAGTGGTAAACAACCATCAGGTGACCATTGCTTACTCCACAATATATGACAACTAGTGGCGAACCATCCCTCTGAGAGATCAGCCTGTGTTTCTATTCTGATCTTGTTATAGTGCAAAACTGCAGTCTGTGGAGCAGCCATTACTATCCCTGCTTAGTGAGTGAGAGACGAAGCCTGCCATGTAGTCCCAGGCAGTGCAGCAACAGCAGCTGTAGTGTTCAAAGTTTGTAGTCTTGCTTCTTACCCAAGCTTGTTCCCAGAGTGAAGTGTGTGGTCCCCATGGTCATTTTTCTGCTGCACAGCCAGATTGACAGGTAAATCCCATAGTTGTGGCATAAAGTCAGATGGAACAGTATGAAGAGAGCCCCCCCAATGATGTCATGATCTGAAAGTGAGCTTTATGCTGGGGGACAGAGAAACAGAGTTCCAGAAAGACCTGCAAGCTCTGAGTCTCATTAGTTGCCATTTCTTAATTGGTAGAATACAGTCTGGTAGACTGTGTGACTGCACTGCTGGGGAAAATGTTTACTTGCTTGCCATGCATTAATGTAACCACAGACAGAGAAGCTAAGCCAGTGGAGGTATAAACACTGTGTCTGCACCACAAAAGGCAACTCCATATTTTGCACTTTAGAGCTACTGTGCTGTCTCAGAAGGCATATCATGCACAACAAATGTCAGAGAAAGCATAGCAACACTTTCCTTCTGACATCTGTATGTGCATGACAGACATTTTGTTGGGGACTATTTTTTTAGGCAGCAGAATACAGTAATTTCTTGTCTTTTATAAAAGGAGAAAAAACATGTATATTGCTTTCTCCTTGTTTTGTAGTGCACCCTCTGTTATAAGTATAATAGCCCACTCCAGGGTGTGCGGTTATTGAGAATTAAGCAACACACTGGGTGTTGTGAGGACACTCAGCCAGCAGCCTCGTGCTTCACAATGCACTCGGGGTATTGATTAATCCTAATAACTGCACACCCTGGAGTGGGTTACTTCCTACTAATAGAACTATGCCCTAGAGTGGGTTGCTTCAATCTTAAAATGTGTTTTAAGAAATGAAAATGAAATTAAAAACTGACTTCAGGGGCCAGATCTTCAAAAGCTTGCCCATGTGCAAAGCCTAGTTTTTCTGCACAAACCTAGATTTGCGCAGATGTCCATATTCCAAAGCCCTGTTATGGGCAAACAAGGTTTGTGTTCAGGGGATTTTCTGAGGTTGGCGCAATACAAATGGAAAGTAATGGACCTGAAATCTGGTGAAGTCCTGTAATCACAGAGTGCAAGGTAATTTTGCATGGTCCCCTTGTATGGTGCAGATATACACAATTATCCCTGTTACTAATGATGCCATCCCGCAGATCACAGCCACAACTGAAGACACAGCCCCTTCATGTTGTCAAATGGACCCCTCCATGGTGCCGTCACTCACTGTGTCCACAGCATGGTCCTGCAGGTGCATATGGCAACCAGTGCATTTTGGGAGAGGGTGCACTTTTAGGTTTCTTCAGCTATTATAGTTAATGTCAGTAATTGTTTGATATGCCATGCTAGGCCCTCAGCCTATCATGCAGCACATGGCACACCAAACAATTACTGTGATTCACTGCAACAGCAAAGTAAGCCTAAAAGTGCACAGAAGAAATGGAATGAAAAAATAAAATACAGAACAAAGGGTAACATTTTAACAGTCACTGACAGCAATCATCCCAGTAAAGAAAAAACAGTATTTTTCTTCACTTGTACTATGGGAAACCATTTAAGGCATACCATGTAGCATAGCCCAGTTACTGAGATACACTGCAACAGCAGCCAAATGAGCCTAAAACTGCACAAAAACAATGAACAGGGTTGATGGTTTTGGTGACTGCAACCTAGTTACCATCAATTACAGTCGTTTTACTTCCATTTTGGTGTTTGTGCCTTGTAGGCTCATTTTACTGTTTCAGTGAATCTCAGTAATTGTTTCATGTGCCATGCTAGACTCTTGGCCTAACATGCAGCACATGGCACACCTAATGATCACAAAACATATTGCTGAAATGTAAATGGTTCTGTGCCGGCTTTTGGGTGCTCAGTGATGAGTCAGTAGGTGCAATATGTTTTTTTTTTTTTAAAGTTGCCATCTTATAGACTCCTGTGGATCTGAGAAATTTGTGGATTACTCAATGCTTCATTTACTGCTGCTGTTATTTGCTGTTATTTGCTTTTCTGCTGCTAAATGGCTTCGATGCACTTGCACATAAAATAAATAAGTACTGTGAGTACGTTTGGAGTGCTGACCATTTTTCTGTTCTACAGAAGTGTTTTTACAAAAATAAATATGATATTAACCAGGATTTCTTTTTAAGTTTTGCAGATAATAAGGTAGTTTAAAAGTAGTTCTGGTGTTCTGATGCCTCCAACACAATATAAGCCCCTAAAGAGATCAGGTCTACACAAACCGAGCACCTGCAGAGACCAGGTCCTATTCATTTACTCCCCAATGCAACATGTATTTTATTTCTCATTACAGAACTCTCCAAACTGCAGATATGGTGTTCTGATGCCTAATACAAAATGAGCCCCAGCACTAACCAGGTCCAATTGTTATACTCCCCAAAACTGCAGTTTTTTGCCCAGTACAGAACAAACTATTTAGCAGCAGCAACATTAAAGGTGTCCCTGACAGAGGATAGGATCACAAAAATGCACCCCCCAACAGGGACCAGGCCACAGAATGATCCCCATGTAGAGACTTGGTCTATAGAATAGGTAAATATGTAACCATTTAATCTAGGAAACCTGCAGTTGTTCAACTTTAAAATGCTTTATAATCAACTCTCTGCCCCTACCCTACCCTTCATACCCGAGCTCAGCATCTTGGGACCATGAGGCGAGGTCCGACTACATGTCTTTGTGTTTCCCAAAAGCAAATGTGTACCTTACAATCTGCAGACATCTGACACACTGGGAACAAAAGAGCAGCTGAGATGCAGAGAGAATAGCCCACTGTAGTGCCCGTAACGTGCATAACTCCAAACTTCAGGAGGACAACATGTCTTGTCCAAAATGTAGGTGGCAGTACAAAGAATACAGAACCACCAGGTCCACAGCTTTAAAGAGCCATGGGTTGATGACTGAAGGTGTCAGCATGCATTTCTGGTTCTGAACATTCTGGGCCGGTGGAGGAACCAATAGTAACGTGGGTAACAAAAGGATACGAAAATAACACGCCATGGAAAAAGGGAATTTTCTAAATACATGATTTATAACAAACTGCAAGGTTTTGGCAGCATGTCAGTAACAAAAAGAAGGTAGACACAATAATGCTTTTGGACCACAGTTCATGCAAATTAAAGGCACAGTCTGCTTAGGATGAGGTACTACATGGACACTACATGTAATGAACGTTACAGCAGTATAAAATGATTAAATAAAAGGCAAAAACTTTTATTCTGTACAGGGAGTTATTGGGGGAGGCTTAAATGAAGTAATTAGATTACACATTAACAACAGTTGGGTTTCTAAGGCACAATAAAGGGCTGTATTTAAATACTTAAATTGGGAATGGAAGTAATGTCACAAAATGGAACCCTATTTGAAGGGGTAAATCGATGTTTGTGATAAAACTGAAAAGACACAGTGGAACCAAACTGGGTCATGTTATGTTTAATATCTCTCCTAATGTGGGACTACAAATTAGGTGTGTCATGTGAACCTTTTAACAATTCAGCAAAAAGTTACAGGGTGTCAATGTGCAGTAGGTATGAGTCTCTCAAATACTGTATTCATGCCTATATATATATATATATATATATACACACACACACAGCATATATATAGTGGTGCCAAAGGCCTCCGCATCCCGGTATATATATATATGGTACAAAACAGGGACCTGTGGAATACAGTTTATTTTCATGAGTGCTGTTTGACCTTGGTAACCTCACGGTGGTGTAAGCCATGGTGACTTCTTCCATGGTCGAACAGCATGTAATGTAAATCATGTATTCCAAAGGTCCCATTATGTTTCGGATTTATACAACAGGCAGGGACCTTGTGGGTTGCAATAATTAACTGCATTTATTTTATTATTTTTTAAAAATTAATAAAGTTGTTTGGTTTACTTTCTTTTTTTTAAAAAAGACTTTATTTTTACATTATTTATCAATCTGTCTCATAACAACTAGTACAGACAGTAAACAGACCATCATCTGAGTCACCGTTGGGATAACACCATCCCTTAATCAAAGGGTATAATTTGCATTTACTGTCTAATGATACATCATTAGAAGGGGTAACCAAACATCAAGTAATCCAACACTGAGTCCATATTTATGCTGTTGCACGAGTGCATGAGTCACATGGCTGGCCTTCACATTTTAGGACTGTCCAGCAATCAACACCATAAAACTTCCATCCCAATGGGATAATGTGCGCCATGTTTTAAAGCAAAATGAGAGAGAGACATAGAAAAGGTAAAACAATCTTGCAGCAAACTGTATTTCTCCCCTTAAAATACAAAAGAGGCCTCCATCCCCATCTCTTATCTAATATCAGGAGGGGAAAACAAATAAATAATTTATACTAGATATTGATTTATTGATTATAACAAAATTAACCCCCCCAAGGAAACAAACTCTCCAGCTTAACAGCAAACTTTTGCTAACTGTGGATCATAAAGAGTGTAAATACTTATGTTTCTTCAGGGAACATCGAGGTGCTCCTCGTCTTCCAACTCAGACTCCTCGCGGTAAATTCTCAACTCTGCTGCCCTGCGATCGGCCCATTTACCAGCCTCCTGGGGATCTGGAAAAAATGTAGGTTTTGGATTAATGTACCAGGCGTAGTCTGGCAGGAAAAAGTATAGAATGTGACACCTTCATATCCCTCAACACTCGGCGAACTGCATCGAACTTTTTCTGCTGCTGACGTGTGGTGTAGCTTATATCAGGGAAAAAGATGTACTTGTCGCTCATCTTGTGTTAGCGGTGCAGCACGTCTGGCAAATTGAAGAATCTTGTCCCTAGCCCCAACTCCTGAAGTAATGAACATCAGAGTGCGAGGTTCTTCCAGATTTTGAGCTTGGCCCTGGGGAGTCATCCAATGTACCTTCTGGAAGTTTATTTATTTGCTTTTGGTAACCGGGTGGGTGCACTAGGCATAAGAATGCCTATTTTCAGGCACGAACCAGGAGAGAACAGTTTGAAAAATACATAAGTGTACATGTGACGCAACACATGCGGTAATAGAGCACAACAAAGTACACAAGTCTACAAGTGATGCAGCTACAATACAGTTTGTACTGGTAAATGCAATTCAAAAACAATGTGAGAAAACAGGCATTGCAAGGGATAGCATTCATAAAACAAAACAATACAATTACAATCCTTCTGCAAACCCTCCGGTAAGAGTTTTTCAGATAGCCATTCTTTCAGAAACATAATCGGATGGTCCCCCTCCAGACCTTCAGGCAGTCCCACGATCCGAACATGGCGGGCCGAGACTGATTTTCCAGGGCTTCTAATCTGGCCCTGAAGTGTTGGGACTCCTTTACCATGAGAGCTACCGCTCCGGCTGAAGTATCGGTTTGTTTACGGACCTGTTGAAGCTCTTCCTTCAGGCCATCTACTGCTGTTTCAAGGATCGTGACTCTCCTGTTGAAATTGTCCACTTTCTGATTGTGTCGTCATGGAGGTGATTAGGGTTTGCATTTTATACCCCAAAGAAGCCAAGGTTTCTCCCGAGGTAGAGGTCTCCTCGTGTTCGCAGGTTCCTATGGCTTCCTTGGACCTTTAGTTTAGCAGCTCCAGCAACTTTATCCTTTTTGGGATTACCCATTTTGGATAAAATAATATCGTTCGTTTTGCTGGTGATATCTATTTCCAGTTTCCAAGTCAAGAAAAAGAAGATTAGGGCAGATTTGCTAGTGCAAGACAGAGAGCTAAAGAAATTTGCTGCTCAGGCTCAACAGCGCCCCCCCAATTTGGTTTACTTTCAGTGTAAATAGTGTTGCGCCTCTAATGTTGTAGCTTCCTAGAATGGTTGCTAGGGTCTCGGTGTTAGGACGTTGCATAACTGCTGAGACGTGTTCTTTGATTGGTGCATTTTGCTTACGTGAGCGGCCGTTTACCCAAAAAAATTCATGGTGGCTTTTTTTCCTCCATTAGGGAGAAGGTGGTTTTCTGTATGTTTTTTTAATTGAGATTCATGTACTTGATCCTGTGTTCTGTGATGCGGTTTGTGGGGTGAAATATGGGACTGATCCTGGTTTTGGTGGCTCTGGCAGTGCTTTCTGTATGGGAAGAGACAGAGGAACATTCACGTGGCCAGAGAGAGAGTAAGCGCTGTCGGCTACAAAAACCCTGTGAGGAGAGAAACAAGGAACTGAAAGAATGATTTTAAAACAAAGATACTGTTTTTGCTTGCTGCAGCTGGGGAACTGTGTGACAGGTGTGCTGGGAATTAACATTTGTGAAGTGTGTGTCTGCAGCCAAAACGGAGCCTAACAGGTATGGGTTTGGGGGGGTCAAGCTGGGGGGGAGATGATTAATGGCAGGGTGTTAAATGTGTTTGATTGACACTGGAGTGTTAAATACACGGTGATTCTGAGATTTATTTAACACCAGTGAGAATAAACACATTTATTTAACTGATTTTGTGCCCACACCTATTGCATATATATATATATATATTTGTAACATGGCACAAATGTGAGAACGCGAGGAGGAACGTGGATAGGACAGAAGCCATCACGCGGTACAGGAGCAACACGGCATTATGAGACAATAATGCCGTGCTGCTTCTGAACTACAGAAAGCAGCCACCAGAATGAAAGTTGCAGTGTTTCGAGTTGTGGCCGTCGTTAAAAAATAAGAGCAACACACTGTGGGAAGAGCAAGAGAGTAGGATAGACAGGCAGGGGGAGAAATAGAAGCGAGGGACATAAGTAGTGGCAGAATACCACAGGGCTGCAAGGGAATGAGAGACCTGGGAGTAAGGGAGAAACACCGGAAGAGAGTGAAAGGGAGAGAAACGGGAATGTTAGTGAGCAACATCCAGAAATGGCAGACCGACAGAAGCTAACTAGAAACACAGAGGGAGAAGCCCAGCGAAACACTGAAGAGAGAGCAGGACACAATCACACAATAAATGACCCCGGACCACAAACAGTGAGAGAGAGAGAGAGAGAGGAGGCAGCGCATGGGAACAGGTAGCCACAGGCGGGACATCCGGCAACGCATTTAACTGCAACAGTTTCACGGTCCACGGCACGGTAAACTTCAACTACGGAGGAGGAATGACACACCCGGAGCATAGCATAGAGACGGGATAACTCACAAAAGGTAAACAAAGCAGTAGTGGGGAAGAGAGGGTGAGGAGGAGGAGGATAGAATTAGAAATTGGACTCAGCGGATGACGCTGGCGGTATGCAAATGAGAGACGCAGAGACCGTGGAAATAGCAAAAGCAGCAGAATCAGTCATCCTAGCTCAAATATTGATTAAAGACCCGAGCAGAAATCATTCAAATGTGCACGAATCGTAAACAAATAAAGAACAGTTGAGTGCATCGAAAAACAAAAATAAGCACATCTGTATGCAACACAGTACTGTTGAAAAATGTGAAAGTAACATTAAAAATCACAGCACAGCATATCAGTCTCGTAGCCTTTTCTGTTGTATCACTAGCAAGATGTGTACTCAATAGTAACCATGCTGATGTCCATGTTACAGGTGCATTAATCCCCTCCGAAGGTGGCATTTAATGGGGAATTAATGCATGGTTGGACCGTTGTACGCACTCCCTCTGGCCGAGTGCCACAACGTCCTAACCATGCATTAACTCCCCATTAGATGCCACCTTCATTGGGGATTAATGCTTACATGCTATACATATATATATATATATATATATTTATGCAATGGGGTAAGGATAAAAGTGACAAATAACAGCAGTATTTTTGGTTGGCCAGACCTACAGTGAGAATATCGCATTTATCCTCACTGTAGGTAGTAACGAGGCACTATCTGCACTTCAGCACAACTGCTCACAAAGGTTTTGATTGGAAGGAGCTTGCTGCATGAGCAGCACAATCGGAATGCACCTGCTCACTTGCATTCCAGCTCTCACTGGCAGTTTCATTTCTCTCCAGCAGCACACAGAACAGTTTCATTTTCTCCCCTGTTCTTTCACTGTAACTTATTTAAAAAAAATTAACTTTCAGCTTCACACAATATTAATTACCATTTCTCCTAAAGGTCCAAAATACCAGACAAAACACACTTAATTATTTTCATTGTCTCCCCTACCCCACTTTCTTTCACTTCAAATATAAAAAAAAACATATTTAGCCTCACACCAAACATTCACTTCCTTCAAACCCCAGCACACAAAAAGGCAACCAACTCTCTCTTTTTTACTCTTATCACTCTCCCCAGCAGCACAATGGCACAGCATCCTGATGCAAAAGTTCAGTTTTACGGAACACAACGCTCAGTCATCCGGAAACAAAAAGAAATAAAGACATACCTATTTAAAAAAAAATGAAAATTACACTGATAAAAAACTTGGCCCATTGCATAAATGGAACATGCAATGTCCCCACTGAAAAAATCTCTGATATTTTTCCCTCGAGCAGTTTGATCTATGGCATCACTCGTGGCTTTGCCACTCATGATGTCAAAGGTCAAACTGCACTCGGGGAAAATATCAGAGTTATTTCTGATGGGGGCATTACATATCCCTTATTTATATATATACACACACAATGGGGTGAGATATATTCCAGTGAGATAAAACCAGTTATTTTCACTGCAGTGAAATAAATCCTGATGACATCAGCAGAGTTAAAATAAATGCCATTTATTACACCCCCGAAACCCATGTTAAACCCGCGAAAAGCCGTGCAGTCACGTAAAGCCGCACAAATTGTACATTTTGCAACAATGAGGCCCCCATTGTATAAATAGGATACATGACGTGCACTCATGTGATATGGGAAATATGTTCAGTCTCAGTAAGTGACCTTCTGAACCTCACTTGTGGCTTCGCCACTCGTGAGTATTCAGAGGTCACTCTAGAGGAGTGAAAATATTTTCCATATCACACTCATGCCCATCATGTATCCTCTATACACACACACACACACACACACACACATATATATATCTATATATATATATAGGTCCCAAAGACCTCCTGCATACCTGTATTTAGATATATACAGTCACAAAGGCCTCCTGCATCCCTGTATTTAGATATATATAGTCCCAAAGGCCTCCTGCATCCATGTATTTAGTTATATACCAGCACACACACACACATATATATATATATATATACATACATACACACACATATATATACATATACACATACTGGTCCCAAAGGCCCCCTGCATCCCTGTATTTAGATATATACAGTCCCAAAGGCCCCCTGCATCCCTGTTTTTAGATATGTACTGTCCCAAAGGCCCCCTGCATCCCTGTATTTCTATGTAAATTTATATCTATCAATCTATAGATAAATAGACCATGTTGGCACAAACAGAGGCCATTCAGTCTGATCTGAATTTCTACCTGTTATCCCCTTGGTCTACTGTCAAACAGGGTCCATCTGCTTTATTAACCCCACAATTCCCCTAGCCACTCCCACCGCCACCTGTTACTGCCCTCCTTACCTCCCCTTTCAGTGACACCAAGCCCCTGACTCTATCCAACTTGACCTTAAACACATTTATAGTCTCCGCCTCTGCCACCTCCTCTGGATGTCTATTCCACTCACCCACTACTCTCCTGGGGAAGTAGAACTTCCTAATGTTCATAATAACCCCCTCTCGACTAGACTCATCCATGCCCTCTTGTTGCCGCATCGCCATTACTAGTGAACAGGTCCTTGCCACCTTCATTTCTACCTCTATCTCCCTCCTGACCTCCGGCGAGTACATGCTGCGGTCAGCCGGCATTTCTTCTGACATCCTGCACTGGCAACGCACTTCATCAGGCACCTCCAAGGGCTCTCATCTGCCTACTAATGCCAGATTGCTCTAATCCACCACTGACCTTCTGAGTTGGGCTTGACCCTACCGGGTGAGGGTAGGGATGTCACGATATCAAACTTTTAGTATCACAATATTTGTGTAAAACATATTGGGATATAGTGATACTCACAATAACCTGCAGCATTTCTAATTTTAGGAAAAATAGTAAACATCTGATTGGATGAAGGTGGGGAATTGGGCATCATGGCTGCAACTGGAGAGGGACACACAGCAGTAGCAGCAAGCTAAGACACTTTACCATGGTATATAATGGTATATCATGCTGCACGATAATCACAGTATTGTTAGTTTTTTTTTTCCTATAAAGTCTTTTCTCCTCCGATGGCTGGAAGCAGCTCCTCACCCACGTCCCACCTCCTCTTGACTGATGTCTGCTGCCCCAGGGACCTACCTAGTCTTGTGAGTCGTCTCATGGCTTGTCCCCCATGGCAGGGCTGAAGGAGAGAGGGCCATCCTCCCAAGCCCAGTCCAGTTATCCAGGTCATACCAGGAGCCCCCATCAGCAGTGTGGGTTGGATGTAGGTGTCAGGGCTTCAAGAAGTCCCCACCATCACTATTACAGTTTTCTGGTCACCCAATCCTTCCACAAAGCATGCCTGCAAGTGTGTGGAGGCACCAACATAGCACATAGTTGCGGTACCTCCCTTCGGGCCACCCAAGCTGCACTGCCACCAGGTCTCCATCAGGTGGCAGTCTATGGCCAGGCTAACATGTCTCCCCACTCCAGGAGAGGAGAGCAATCCATCAGATGCTTGATCCTCTCCCACCCCAGCGAACCCTCAGGTCCCCCAACATGACAGGAAGTAAGGCACACAGCGCCTCAGCTCGCTGTGCCATCAGACTGGCTCAAATTATCATCAGTGGTAAATATCTTGATTTGTCATCATATCGTGTTATCCTGACACCCCTGGTGGGGGAACATCCTGTTGCAATCAGAGAAGAAACAGTATCTGACTGTTGGATTGCCGGTTGGAGGGAGTGTTACCAGCCCTCTGAAGGGTAGGGTGGCATGGGGGCTGGGGGGCATCATCTGAAGTGCCAGTGGGATTTTTCCCTGTTATGTGATCAGACTCTCCTCTCCCATGCAGCAAGCCCTCGGTGTGTACTGCAGCTCGTGGTCACTCACACCGTTTAGGGCATCACCAGCACACCTCCTCCAGGGGTCACTAACTACGCAATGTGTGATAACACACCCACCTGGGAGGAAACTGTCCTCCCTGCCAGCCTCTGCTTCTTATATCCCGGCTCGGAACAGGATCATAGGTGACCACAGTGCCACAGCAGTGTATTTTTTTTTTTAATTAACATTTTTAATTAGTGGAAAACCAGGGAAGCAGCTGTAGCTTTGCAGACAGTAGGCAGTATGTTCATTCCCTCTCTCTCTCTCCACATCCAGCAGCTGGATCTCCTGCACAATGAAAACTGAAAAAAAAAAAAAAAGGCAAAACACTAGAAAAATCACTAGTGAAGGAACTTAAAAATCAGCTTCATAAAAACAAAACAAAGTGCTCCTGCAGCTTGGTTCGTTCCTGGGTCATTCATTAGAAACACTACAAAAGGGTAGGTGCAACAGACCTTGCAAAGAGGTGTGACAAATAGCTCTCAGCCAAGACTGGATATACCATGAACACCCTTGTTTCCTTTCAGACTCATGCTTTCTTATTGCTAGTTGATCACTGCTAGGGCTAGAAGTACAACACAAGGAATGGTTGCCAGTGTACGCAATGAAGCAGCAGATATCTGCAGTTGAGCGAGGAAGAAAGAGTAAGCAAGCAACAGAGAGAGAGAGAGAGAGAAAGAGTTTTGTGGCTATTGAAAGTAGGGAACGGAGGGCATTTTTTTTTTTTTACTTTCTTTTTATCCCTCCTACTGCCTGCATGGTCCACTTCCTTTGGACCTGATCAATGCCCCGTAATCCCTCCCACGGCGTCTGCCCCTTTACTCCGGGCTTTACTCCGTCTCTCCCTACCTTGCTCCTTTCTCCTGGATAGCTTGCACACAGCGGCGTCTGCCCGTGAGTAGGTGATCGGGGCTGGGATCGGTCATCATCCTGGCCCAGACAGGTGTTTTTCCACTTTTCTTCCCTTAATCCCTCCTCCCCTGAGGGCGTCGGCACAGAGGACTGACGTCCAGACAGGCGGTGTGCTGACGCACACCATCGTCAAATGCCCACAACGTCCTCCCCACCCAGACTCCGAAGAGCCACCTGGTGCCCCGGCACCCGTGCTTCCACCGGCGCCGGTGCGTCGGGCGCTTCGAAGCACCCCAGGAACCCACTCCAGGAGAAGGAGGAGAGAATCCGTTGGGGCACTCAATCCTCCTCCTCCCCAGAGTCCGCCTCGAACCCAAGTCAGCCGGGCGAGCGAGGTGTGGCTTCCAGCGCCTCAACACTCAGCGCCACCAGGCCGGCGGAGGGCATTTTTAATTGTATTAATGGTTTATTTTGCCATTTTTTTCTCCATATCTATTATATCCTTTGTCACTGTGGTTGTCTCAGGAATATACCCTGCTCAGACTGTGTATGTCATCATGCACACGTAAGGTATCCCCCACCCCCAAATTTTCACACCTTGCTTCCTTCCCCCTCCTCCCATGGTGTGAGCCAAACCCTATAGCCTTGAATGTACAGAGTGACCCTGCAGAAGAAGCGTGTTTGCTGACTCACCCATAGAGGTCCCAGTAACAGTGGAACCCACTGCCGGCCCTCCCCGGCCAATGCACGCTGCCTCCCTGCAGCTGCTTGGTCCGTCCCCTAACATGGGGACCAAAATCCACTCCCAAACTCTGGTCATCTCTCCCACTAGGCAAACAGAGTGGCCCTATCTGCAACAGGGTTGAATAAGACCCTGTCCCATTTGTTATGCAGAAAGCATTAAAAGCAAGGATCTGTTCTATCCTCTCCTTTTCTGTCTCTTGTCTGTCTGATTGCGTAATCAAATTTTCTTGTGAGACCTAGGTACTAATCACTCTGACAATGTCACGATTTTCCCCCTCCCGCTATCTCCCAGCCTACACTTGCTGTTTCTTGCAGTCTCTGTCTTTTCTTCCCCTTCCTCATCTGTGGCTGTAAAAATATGTGTGAATCTTTCTGTGAAACTGGGATCCCTTGGTTTGAAAATGTGTATGTATTTGTATAAGGCAGTAGGTAAGGCTAGAGGGATGTTGGGGTGTATTAGTAGGGGTATCACAAGTCATAAGAGGGAGGTAATAATCCCTCTTTACAAGACACCGGTTAGGCCCCATCTGAAGTTCTGCATGCAGTACTGGAGGTCTCACTGGCACAAGGACATTAACAAAATGGAGGCAGTCCAGAGAAGGGCAACCAAAATGGTGCAGGGTCTGCATCAGAAAATATATGAGGACAGATTAACGGAGCTCAATATGTATACCCTAGAGCAAAGGAGGGAAAGAGGTGACATGATTGAAGCGTTCAAACATCTTAAAGGCATTAACAAAGTGAAAGAGTCTAACATGTTTCAATATAAGAAAAATTGCAGGACAAGAGGACACAACATGAGATTAGAGGGAGGCAGATTAAGGGGTAATGTGAGGAAGTTCTTTTTCACAGAAAGGGTGGTGGGTGCATGGAACAGCCTACCTCAGGAAGTGGTGGATATGAATACAGTGCAGGGCTTTAAACATGCTTGGGATAGGCACAAGGGAGCAATACAGAGGAGTATGAATAAATAGGCCATTGACAGAGTAACGGTAGAAAAAATGGGCAGACTGGATGGGCCTTGTGGTCCTTATCTGCCGTTGACTTCTATGTTTCTATATAGTTATTTTGTTGAAAGGATTGCAAAAAAGCTATTTAGAACTGAGGGGGTTAACCCTGATATGCAGTTTGATCTCCACAAACTCTCTTACAGAGTTGTCAACAGGAGATCATTTCTGGAATGCAAAGTTCCATTTTGTTGCACCTGCAAGGGAAGAAACTGACAAAGTTCTGATACAGTTTGTGAGACAGAGGAGGTCTCTTAGCAAGCTCAGGATGCAGAAATTAATTGCCAGGAAAAGACTTCATATAAGAAAAGAGCAATCTTTTGTTGGAAAGAGATTGAAATTTAGAATTAGAGATACCCTCAGATGAAGGACTTTGTTTTATTTGAATTGCCTATGTTAAAAAACATTCTGTGGCTTTTTTTTATTTTATTGTTATTGGAAATAATTAGTTATTGGAAAAAATAAACCGCTAATTATGAATTTTATAACTGCTCTGCTCCTGGCTCTCCTATGTGCCTCAATGACACTATCTGCCTATTTTTACAGTCTATTTCCAAGGCAGTCCAATTGACATGCAATACCTCATTTTCAATGGAGTCCTCCTTTCCTCTATTTTTGCTGCTGGAAGGGACTGAAGAACAGAAACAGGCCAAGTAATTAGTTCAAGGTCAGTGAATAAGTGGCTCTGCTGGGATCTGACTCTGGGTCTCCTGGTTCCTGAGACACTTTGCTATACAGCCTCAAACACAGAGATATCAGGATGAGAACAGGTGGGGTGGAGACTAAAATCAGGTTTTAAATGGGCAGGTTTGTTGGGAGAAATAGACGTCCCCTTCGTTCACAATGTATGTGTGTGTTCCCATAGTTGGTTTCCTTTTCAGGTCAAACGTAGCATCTCAGGTTCTTTTTTTTTTTGGGGGGGGGGTGTATGTGTGAAATTAGTTTGATCCATAACCCCCTATCTGCGCTTCCCTGCCTCACCCCACACTTACACCTTTCCTCCAGTCAGACGGACAGGGGACAGACTGCCCTCAGAGCCTATGTCAATCTGAAAGAATGGCAGACACACGGCTGAATCTGTGTCCTATTAAATAAACAGGACCAACACTCAGCCTGACCCATCAGCCCTGTCCCCCTGTTATACCAACAACAGATGTCCCCCTCTTATACCAGCAACAGATGTCCCTCCTATACCAACAACAGGCATCCCCCTCTTATACCCCAAACAGATGTCCCCCTATTATACCAACAGGTGTAACCCTCTTATGCCAACAACAGATATCCCCTCTTATACCAACAACAGACGTCCCCCTCTTATACCTACAGATGTCCCCCTCATACCAACAGGCGTTTCCCTTATACCAGCAACAGTTGTCCCCCCATACCAGCAACAGATGTCTCTCTCTTATACCAACAGATGTCCCCCTTATACCAACAACAGATGTCCCTCTTGTACCAACAAGAGAAGTCCCCCTCCTATACCAACAACAGATGTCCTCCTCTTATACCAACAGGCATTTCCCCCTTATACCAGCAAAAGATGGCCCCCTCCTATACCAACAACAGATGTCCCCCATAATACCAGCAACAGTTGTCCCCCTTATATCAACAGATGTCCCTCTCATACCAGCAAGAGATGTCCCCCTCCTATACCAACAACAGATGTCCCCCTCTTATACCAACAACAGAAGTCCCCTCTTATACCAGCAATGGATGTCCCCTCTTATACCTACAACAGATGTCCCCCTCTTATACCAACAACAGGTGTCCCCCTTTCATGCCAACAACAGGCGTCCCCCTCTTATGCCAACAACAGGTGTCCCCCTCTTATACCAACAACAGGCGTTCCCCTCTTACACCAACAACAGGTGTCCCCTTCTTATACCAACAACAGGCGTCCCCCTCTTATACCAACACCTGGCATCCCCTCTTACAACAACAACAGATGTTTCCCTCTTATACCAACAGGTTTCCCCCATTTTACCAAAAGATGCCCCCTTATATCAACAATATGTGTCACCCTTTTATACCAACAACAGATGTCCCCCCCTTATACCAACAGGCGTCCCCCTTATACCAGCAACAGATGTTCCCTCTTATACCAACAACAAATCTCCCCCTCCTATACCAAAAACAGATGCTACCGTTATACAAACAACATATGTCCCCCTCCTATACCAACAGAGCTCCCCATCTTAAACTAGCAACAGATGAAAGCACATAAAGGGATATGCCACCACAATGCTCTCATAGTCCAAAACACCTTTGGACATGTCTGAACTGAAATGAGGACTTTTCATCAGCATCCCACTCCATTCCTGCCTCATTTGCACCCCTCCAACCTCACCAAGGGGGTTTCTGCAGGTTTACTGGGAGAGGAAAGAAGCAACAAAATGCATTAAAAGAACCGGCAGCACGCTGGGTCAGTAGGGCGATCGTTCCACTTGCAGATGAGGGCTCATTATTTGACAGCATCAACATCCACTTTAGGCTTGTCAGATGTAGCTCTGAGAAAGTGCCCTCTCCGGCAAGCACTGTGTCAGGAGGGTAAAGAGTGAGCCCTCGTACATGAAACTGAAAATGTTACAGACTTAGCTGACCTTTAGCTCTGTTCCCTTTGATACCGCAGCCCAGTAGCATGAAGCTGGGTATGGTCTTGAATGAAAATAACAGCTCAACAATTCTCACACGCAAGGTAAGAAACGTACACACTAGGCTCTGGCATCTTTCCAACAAGAAACATGGAAACATAGAATCTGTTGGCGGATAAGGACTGCTTGGTTCACCAAGTCTGCCCATTTGTTCCCTTCTTTTTCAAATACCACAGACCCTTCCCACTTTCCTACCAAGATTACTTTGTGCCTATCCCATGCATGCTTGAAGACCACTACTCTTGTCATCCCCACCACATTTTCAGTGAAGAAGTACTCCCTCATGTCCCACCTAAACTGCAGCCCTTCCAGCTTCCTTGCAACCTCAGCCCTACCTGCCACTCCTTCCACTGCTGCAGCAACTGGGGATACACACAGTAAATGGCTGCATTCCATTCAGGAACCAGTATTATGAACAAATGTTGAAGAGTCACACATGCCCCCTTGTTGTCGTGCACCTTTTCTTCTAAAAAGTACTCCCCCCTGCTGTACCTTGTTCATAAGGTATTTACAGATCTCTATCATGTCCTCCCTCCCCGCCTCTCTTCCAGGGTGTACATATTGAGATCCCTCAGCCTCTCCTCCTAGAGTATGTGCCACGATTAGTGACACCTACACACCTGTCGACAAAATCGACAGCTCGCCAACAGGTCGCTGTATTGGTGCGCCTGACACAGGGGCACACTGTCTTCCGGTCCTGCACCCTCCCCAAATCAACTCCAACTCAGAGTTGATAATCTATAGTATGGGGGTGCGGGTAGCTCCCCCACATGGGGGTTCAAGTTGAAGCTCCCGATGAAAACATGGACCAGGAGACAATCGGGATTTATGTAGACCACAACTTGCGGTCGGCATAAATCCTGTTGCTGCGATGCCGGTCGACAAAAGTGTTGTTGAACCGGCATCGTAGAGCCTCCTCATAGGGCTTATGATGCAGCCCCCTGCATCATTTCAGTTACCTTTCTCTGGACTGCCTCTGCCCTGTCTATGTCCTTCCTTAGATGTGGTCTCTAGAACTGGACACAGTACTCCAGGTGAGGTCTCACCAATAACTGATACAATTGCAACACCACCTCTTTCCTTCTGCTGGTGATACCTCTCCCTATGCATCCCAGCATCCCACTGACCCTGCCCATTGCCTCACCACCTTGAGGTCATCAAAAATGATTTCCTCAAGGTTCCTTTCCTGTTTAGTGATTGTCAATACTTTTCCAATTTTACACAGTCTCTGGGTTTCTATGCCTTAAGTACATGATTTTGGCCTTTTTCGTATTCAAACCCAGTGGCCATACCCTTGACCACTCCTCAAGTTTTCTCAGGTCTCTACACATTCTCTCCACCCCCTCCAGAGTATCTACCTTACTGCACATTTTGAGGTCATCTGCAGAGAGGCATTCCTTCCCATCCAGCTGTTCTACAATGTCACTTATAAAGACACTGAAGAGAACTGGTCCCAGTACCGAGCCCTGAAGTACCCGCTGGTCACTCTCCCCTCATTAGAGTATGTGCAGTTTCCCACCACCCTCTGTTGCCTATCCATCAACCATTTCCATACCAAGTTTACCATCTTGAGTCCCACCCCCAAACTGCCTAGTTTCCTTATGAGCCTCCTATGTGGTATGGTGTCGAAGGCCTTGCTGAAGTCTAAGTAGGTCACATCCACCACCTCACCCTGATCTATCTGACTGGTCACCCAGTCGAAGAAATCCATCAGGCTCGTCCGGCACGACCTCCCCCCTAGGATTCTGTGCTGCCTTGGGTCTTGTAATCTGCTGGACTCTAGATGAGTGTCCATAAACGTCCTCACGACTGATGTTAGACTGACCAGCCTACAGCTGCCAGCCTCCTCCCTCCTACCACTTTTGTGAAGTGGGACTACATCTGCTCTCCTCCAGTCCTCTGGAACCATTCCTGTTTCCACTGATTTGTTGAATAGGGTTATCAGGGGTGCAGCCAATACCTCCCTGAGCTTCCTCAACACCCTTGGGTGTACCCCATCCAGCCCCATAGCCTTATCCACTTTCAGATTCGCAACTTCTCTCAGGACTCTTTCCTCTGTGAATGGACTTGTCCACCTCCCCCCCCCCCCAGAAAATCATGACTTGTTCCAGCAGGAGGTCAAAATGAATATCTGCAGCCGCTAAGCAGCAAAGACTAGTGACGTGAACAGTCCAGTGACCCAGCTGGTCTACTAAATGAGTTATTTGTTATTTTTTCTCTATCCCCCCATGCTGACCAGCCCCCATCCACTAGTCTCCCCAGCCCTGTCACCCCAACGTCCTCTGGGACTTACCTGCCCAGCTGTTCACCAAGGGCTTGCTCCCCTGGCTGGACTGGCAGGGCCCCCTCATATCCCCCTAGGAACAGAATTCAGTTCACTCGGATGTCACCAAGATAGCCGAGTGCAGGGCCTGCAGGAGACTGGTGTCACTCTACTGGTTGGCATTTCTTATTTTCTCCTATCCCTAGCATGGAGGAAGTGGCGTGCAGTGACGCCAATGGCCATGCTGCACATGCTCCTGTATGCAGCACGCTGGTAATCATAATCTGCCCAAGCCTCCGCTATTGTTACTCTGAATGTAATAATGGTATATTAAGATGGAAAATGCTTATGTTGTAAACTGCACACATGGAATTGTACAATGATACTTTAATAAACTAGATCTAGATAAAGGTATGGATATAGATATCTAAAGAATTAACTGCCTTCAAAATAAATCAGCAGGGCTAGTTAAAGAAAATTTTAGTAACCCAATACTACAATCTGCCAATGACCCAGTGGTAGTGCAGTGGGGAGCCTGAGGTTGGGGGGGGGGCTACTGAAGAAAGTGCTTCCTAGCCAGCCTGGTGGCACTGAGGGTCAAGGTGCTGGACGCCACACCTTGCGCCACCCTGTCAACCCAGACTTGGAAGCAAGTCGGGGTTGCTGGGGGTCGGCAAGGAAGGGAGAGGATCGAGCATCCAACGAACCACTCTCCTCTCCCAGGGAGGGAGGGATGGCCATCCCACTCCTTGGCTGCCTCCTGGTGGGGGTTGGGTGGCAGCGCTAGGAGTCCGGGAGGCACAAGAACGTGGCAACGTAGCACATGTGCTCAGGCCCGTGAAGGGGAGGGACAGAAAATGGAGGTGGGGAGATGGCGTCCGCAGGCTCTGTGATCCCTGCCTGCCAATCGGTGACCCGCTATGTCACCGGACCACCGGAGACCCTGACTGGATGTAATGTCCTGGGTGGGGGGAGGTTGGCCCTAACCTTCCTGGTCCCGCCATGGGGGAGAAATCCATGGGGGTACTAGGGGGTTCGGTGGTGCCGGGAGAGTGGTGGATGGACTTAGGTGGCAAGGCAGGAAGAGTTACTGCCTGCGGACTCCAGGATAAATAGAAGGTAAAAAAAAGAAAGTGCTTCCTAACCTGAGGGATGGGGCATTGTTCTTTCACTTCTACACCAAACCCTGTGGTGGGGCAAGGAGGACTTGGGATGAGTGTGTCTCATACATCCTCCACAGAGAAGATCGGGAACAAGACTTTCACACTGCACACCATACAATGGAGTTGTGACATGTCAATAACATTTCTTATTGTTCTGCTGTCTGTGCTGTGGCTGTTGAGGCTGTAAGTGCATTGGTTGTGGCTCTGAAGGGAGACAGCCAGGAGGGAAAAACAACAGTATATAAAACAAATATCAAATGGAAGAATCCTTACCACCCGCACTACTGATTTACAAATTCACCTTTCGACACTGGCCAAGTGCGTCGTCACCTGGCAGAAAATATTTAACAAAAATGAAGGCCGTGTTCTCTGGCTGTGTAGCGCCAGGTTTCTTTTTTTCAGACATACTCAGTGATGTCACTGCTTCACTAGCGTTCCATGTTTGTTCATGGCTTGTGGTGGCGTTGACTAAATGAGGTCAGCCTGTGGGACTCTGCAGATGGACAGCAAGTGATGTAGGTGACAAAAGGCCGGCCATCAAGAGGAATCAGATGAGACGGCAAAAACAGAAATACTTAAAAAAAAAAAAAAAGTAGTGTAGAGCAAGTGTATGCATTTGTGGACTGCAAGATGCGTGTGTCACTGGGTATCATTACAGGATGGCAATCACATGCAGCCAGTCCACCGGAAGGCTGAAGTTCCCCTAAAGGAAAGTTGTTCTTTGCAGGGGCTCCCGCCCCTGCAAACCTTACCCTCTGGTTTGCTTTATTGAAAAAATCACCTTTTTCTCGCTACCACAAGTAGTTTATTTCAATTGAAAGTCCACTACCCGGAAATATGGCAGATGCTGGGGCGGCCCCATTAACTTTAAAGGTGCAGTGCCGCGCTGAACGCTTCAATAGAAATGCACTGAAGTGCACGATGCTGCGCTACCCCTTTACAGTTAATGGAGCTACCCAAGTGTCTGCCATACTTCCGGGTAGCGGACTTTTCAGCATTGAAATAAACTATTTGGCAGGAGAAAAAAGGTGATTTTCTCAATAAAGCTAAACTGGAGGGTAAGGTTTGCAGAGGCGGGAGCCCCTGCAAAGGACAGCTTTCCTTTAAGAGTTCTACAAATCAGATAATAAAGGCCCAAATGCAGGTTCACAGAAGACACAGAGTCTTTTATGTTCTTTTACATATACATATATATATATATATATATATATATATATCTGTTTGCCCCCAGACCACCACATACGCTTGCAGTAAGAACCCTTATGACAGCAACCTCAGCCCTACCGGCCTCTCCTTCCACTGCTGCAGTAAGTGGGGATACACATGGTAAAGGGCTGCATTCCATTTAGGAACCAGTATTATGAACAAATGCTAAAGAGTCACACATCTGACAGTTTGCAAAGGATTTACTTTGAGCAAAAGTTAACTCCATTTATAAGGTGCTATATTTCATTTTGTGTTCCATCTGTCATAGTCTTAGTTTTGTGGCTTAGAAAATGATTTTTTTTTAATGAAAATATATGATAACGCAGCCAATCAAACAGAGCAAACAAACCAAAAACGAAATCCATTCACATCACATCAGGAATACAGCATCAGAAAAAAGGAAACACATATATGTGCAGGCCAAGTACGTCTAGGACATTCTGGACACTGCAGATAAATTAACAGAGCCAAAACATATCACAGTACATCAAACAGCATAAAATTACAGACAAAAAGGAGGAACATCCCCATGTCAGGGTTCCCATTCTGCAGGGATCTGAAAGTATGTTTCCCATTCTGCAGGGATCTGGGACACTTGAGGGACAAGCCCTTATTTCCAAATCTGTTTATTTATTTTATGTATTTATTTAAAACGTTTTACCAGGAAGGGCACAGTGAGGTGACAATAGTTTATTTCCAAATGTGTCCTGGGGAGGGGGAAGTAGGGAATAAAGAACACAGTCAAACATCAGTATACAATGCAAGGTGCATACTCCTGTTGACAACAAACTTCCGTCCTCTATGAAAATCCAGGAGGAGGTTGTCACAGATTCTAAAAAGATGGCAGAGACTTTGAACGATTTCTTTACCACTTTGCCTTTATTACTGCATTAACAGCCTCCTTCCACACTAATTCCTAGAACAATAAACTAAACACTGGATGGAGCTGGGAATATAAACAAAGAAGTTACCGCCAAGTTGTTGGGCAGAACTGAGAACACAGAGGTAAAAGTGCATTCTAGGTTCATACTTAAGATCCTAAAAACTAGGCATATGAGAAACCACCTAAGTAAACTGGATGTGACCAAATCAGGGGGTCTTGATGGTCAGGAGGCCTCACTGCTGAGAGCCGGAGCTAAAGTATTAGCCAAACTATTAACAAATGTATCCAATAAGAGTTTGTGTCTGGGTCAGTTCCCAGATAAGTGGAAAGTTGCGAAAATTATCTCCATTTTTAAGGGTGGTGACTCCCAACTGGCTGATAATTATAGGCCTGTAGCCTTGTTATCTATAAATTCCAAGATATTTGAAAGAGAGGTGCATAAGCAACTGTACGCATTCTTGAGTAGTAACAATCTGTTGGCTCCCCAGCAGTCGGGCTTTAGACCTTTACACTGTACGAGTATAGCCTTGCTGGATTTCACGGACACCGTCTCCCGCGCATTTGATCACAAGTTGTGCGTGGGGGTGGCATTCATGGATCTTTCTAAGGCATTCAACACTGTCGATCACGCAATTCTTCTAAACGTTCTGAAGGGTAAAGAGGTTGCTGACGAGCCCTTAGATTGGTTTAAATCTTATTTGCAGGGATGAAATCAAATCGTGTACACAGGATGTTATCTGGAACACGAGAGGTGAGTAGGGAAGTCCCTCAGGGCTCGATCCTGGGGCCCCTCCTATTCATTTCTTTTATTGATGGGTTGCCACGGGTCTGTACAAACAGTTACAGTATCATTAAATTGCATGCACGTGATACTGCATTGCGGTGCCCAGGTAAAGATTATACAGACATACAGAAAGTCCTGCAACAAGAATTCTTAGTGTTGGAGTCATGGTTCATACAATGATACAAAATTAATTATGAATACATAAAAAAAAAACATTATGATGTTCAATGCTAGGAAAACATCAAAAGGGTGTGATAAAGAGACTGCAGATATCATCATAAAACAGTAAATGGTAACCCCTTGGCCCAGGTGGAAACATACAAGTAAATCCAAAATTAGCATGCTCAAACCTTTTATGTTGCTTCACACACTAGAATTCACATTTTTTTCTAAGAGGTGCCACTGGGTTGTGACATACAACAGGCAATCCAAAGAAACCAGCGCAGCCTCACCCCCACACACACACACAGAAAATAGCATATTCCAAACTTTCCATAAAATGGCTACATTTACTTTAAGCTCCATGTGAGGAGTGGGTCCTCTTAGTTTCAGACTGGATTCCAGTGCGAGTAAGTTGTTTGAGTTCTGGGAGTCTGCGGTGCTCGTTTTAGCATGCTCCCTTTGAAACACCTGTGTAAAATCCTTGATGGAGTACAGTATAAAAGAAGTCAATTAGTAGCCACTGAGACACAGGAAAGTTAGGGACTAAATCAGGGGTCCCACCTTGACGATGGTGATTTAGCTTACTCGAAACTAAGAGGACCCACTCCTCACATGGAGCTTGAAGTAATATAGCCATTTTTGGCACTGGAAAGTTTAAATATAGTTAGTTAGTTAAAACCTTTATTTTTAGACAGGAGTTTAGATGGTATAACATATCATTAGGGCATAGTCCTATTTACAAGATGGTCCTGTTAAATTTTAAATAAATCAGATAGACTACATATAGATCACAAGACAGTAAAATATAAATTTCATTCCATACAGTGTAGGATTCCAATACATCATTCATTTCAAAATACCAACGTAACATATACTCACTAATACAAACACTAATTTATTCATGTATTATAGTCTCCGTTAATTCCAGTGAAATGGTCCATTTCCTAACCATAACATTCACAACGTACTCTTAGTTCTATCTTTAGACTAGTTGAGAGTGTTTTCATGTCTTGAATTTGATTGCAAATTACTGGTTTTAGGACTTTCCATATCCTATTAACAATTACTGGAAACCGCAGATTACTATATGTATTTTTAATTTTATGGAATACAAAATTCCTTAAATTAATATCTCATAGGTTGTAAACATGTTTTTTCACTTCTAACTTATCACAAAGATATTTGGGCTGTTCCAGTTTTACCACTTTATAGATCTGATATGATTTATATATATGCTATTTTGTGTGGGAGGGTGTGTGTGCGTTGGTTTCTTTGGATTGTCGAAAACATACAAGTACCTGGGAGTCTACACTGACTCCCATTAAAATATGATTTTCACATCAACCAGCTATGCACTAAGGTTTCCCAGAAATTAGGAGTCCTGAGAAGGCATGAAGATAGTATGTCCCTAGATACCAGAACAAAATTAGTTCAGTCTGTAACTTTCCCATTAATAGATTATGGAAGTATGGTATACACAAATACTACTAAGCATAATCTTCTTACATTAGATAGGTTGCAATATAAATTGGCTCGAATTATACTAGGGGTTACGGGTCCATATTATCATTTTCACCACTGTGATCTCCCTTCTCAGCTGCAATGGGTCCCTTTAAAAGTTAGAAGGAGTAGAATTCTGAGCAATTTTATTTATAAATGCCTTCATGGGTCTGCCCCTACTTACTTAACTGATAAATTGGTATCAGAAAATTCACGATTCACCTTACGTAATGTAAAAGGAAGGGGTTTAAAAATCCCACATATAAAAACTAGATGTGGCAAAGCAAGATTTGATTAGATTGCCTCTACTGCTTGGAACTCTCTCCCACCAAGGGTCCTAAGTTTGTCAACTTTAACAGCATTTAAAACTGCTCTAATGGAGTGCTATGTGCTTGAATGTGAATGTTTTAAATGAACGTATTGTATGACTGTTTAATTATTATTGTATTTAATCTGTTTTGTATGTACTAGTACGTTCCTGTTTAGAGATGAGTTTCTGTTTTTTGCAATTTTGCACATGTATGTTTGACGTATGTTGAAACTTTTGTGACAATCAGGATGGCATTGTAAACAGGCTCGCCTAATGTCTTATCCTGATGAAATATACAAATAAAAATGAAAATGCATGGTAAACCACATTCCAGTGCAGTGACACTAACTAGACACTAAAGGCACACAGTTTTAACCACATTACAGTGCAGTGACACTAACTAGACACTAAAGGTGCGCAGTAAACCACATTACAGTGCAGTGACACTAATTAGACACTAAAGGTACGCAGTAAACCACATTACAGTGCAGTGACACTAACTAGACACTAAAGGCATGCAGTAAACCACATTACAGTGCAGCAACACTAACCAGACACTAAAGGTGCACAGTAAACCACATTACAATGCAGCGACACTAACCAGACACTAAGGTGTGCAGTAAACCACATTACAGTGCAGCGACACTAACTAGGCACTAAAGGTGCACAGTAAACCACATTACAGTGCAGCGACACTAACCAGACACTAAAGGTACGCAGTAAACCACATTACAGTGCAGCGACACTAACCAGACACTAAAGGTGCGCAATAAACCACATTACAATGCAGCGACACTAACCAGACACTAAAGGTGCGCAATAAACCACATTACAGTGCAGCGACACTAACTAGACACAAAAGGTATAGAGTAAATCACATTACAGTGCAGCGAGACTAACAAGGCACTAAAGATGCACAGTAAACCACATTACAGTGCAGCAACACTAACCAGACACTAAAGGTGCACAGTAAACCACATTACAATGCAGCGACACTAACCAGACACTAAAGGTGCGCAATAAACCACATTACAATGCAGCGACACTAACCAGACACTAAAGGTGCGCAATAAACCACATTACAATGCAGTGACACTAACCAGACACTAAAGGTGCGCAATAAACCACATTACAGTGCAGCGACACTAACTAGACATGAAAAGTGAGCAGTAAACCACATTACAGTGCAGTGACACTAACTATACACTAAAGGTGCACAGTAAACCATATTTGAGTGCAGTGACAATATCTGTACAACAAAGGTGTGCAATAAATCATAGTTTTTTGGTCAACTTTTTTCCCCCCGGTTGCCAGGCTATGGGATCTCCCTCAGGCGTCCACACTCGGCTAGCTCCGTACCACCCTGCCTGAGGCTCTCCTGACTAGGAAATCAGGAGTTAGGTCCTCCACTCCACGAAGATCTTGACTGACCCTCCAGCTCTGCCCCCCCCAGGGCGTGGCCACCAACTCCTACTGGTGCCCTTTCTACAATCTAATTGGTCGACGCGCAGGAGCAGAGGGACCAGGGAGAGCTGGCTGGGCCGGGCCCAGAGGTGGGTATGTGGGCCAGCCCCTCGTGGCACCATCATCCTCCCACAGTCCAGGGTTTTTCCTTGTTCTGTCCCTACCTGAAGCACGGACGTGCAATGATGTCAGCGCGCAGTAGGCGCGCTCCTGCACCTGCTCGCAGACTTCCGCCGATGCCTTTCCCCCAGTGTGCATCCCCTGCTGGTGTAGTGTTTCCAGTTTCCATTGAGAGCCGCCACTTAGCAGGGAAATCCCAACCCTTCCTCACAGGAGAGGACAGCTGTCCTCCAGACGCTCAATCCTCTCCTCTTCTGTCGACCACCGGTGGCCCAAGTCCACTCCCAAACACGGGTCGCTGGTGTGGCGCAAGGTAAGGCAGATGCCTCATCCCTCAGAGCCACCGGGCCGGACAGTAAATCATATTTGAGTGCAGTGACACTAACTATACATTAAAGGTGCGCAGTAAATAATTTTTTTTTTTATTTTTAAAATTTTGTTTTGTTTTGAGAGACATTACTGTTACATCCAAACATTGTTTAGAAGGTAATTTTCACATTCACGAGACTTGGAATGTTATCTAATTTTTTGGAATCAGTTGCACACAATTAAAATAAGGTAATTTCTTAGGTCCATTTCTGGAAATCTTTGTGAATAGATATTTCTGCAAAATCAATACATGGATACAGGATGAATAGTAAAGACAGTATAGGCACAGAGTTCCATCGTATTTTCTCCCAATATCACCACCTTTCCTAACAGGAGTGGTCCTCTCCCCTAACCATACCTTCCCACCCCTCATAGAACAAATGAATCATCTGCGTTAGTCATATAAAATACCCATTGCTGCCATCATGTAGTGAAGGTCGGAACTCTGTCCGACAGGCCTGTGGATAATCTCTCAAGCTGATAGATGGAGAGTACAATCTGTCGCCAATCAGACACCGTAGTGACAACTGACTTCATCCATCTTCTTGTCACAGCTTTCTTCGCTTCTAGCAAAAGAACTGGCAACAATGTTTTATACCATGGAGGAGAATGATGGGGCAGAATCATTAACAGGACCATGTCATCAATGAGTTTCACATTGTCTCCCAAGCAATCACTTACTTCCCTCTGTATGGAACACCAAAATGGAGTTAATTGGGGGCAAGATCAAAATACAAGTAACAGATCAGCATGCCTACAACCACAACTCCTCCAGCAGTGGCCATACTGGGGTGGCAAATATTTAGTGAGAGTTGCTGGTGCCTTACTAAAATGACTACAGCATTTCCAAGCAAACTCTCGACATGGAACTAGGGTCGTAACTTTAAAGATGACCACCAAAGAAGCGGTGCAGCCTGTTCTCATCCTCACATTCCTTACAATGCTATTATGGGAGTCGGGCTGCAATCAGCATTATTTTCATATCCGGGTAAATTTTAATAAAGGCGCCGAAACTTTACATTCGAATGCCAGAAGCGTGGGGGGACCCGACTGGCGGCACAAGTGCTCATAGGTATTACACCCATTTAGTGATGTTATCTCACCGCTACTCTTATTATAGCAGCAGCAGTGACGGTAGTTTATTATATTGTTTTTTTGCTTCCCCGGGGTCTGATATACCCAAATATTACTTACAGCAACACCTGGACAGACTGTTGCTGTAAGTAATATTTGGGGTATCAAGACCCCCAGGGAAGCAAAAAAATCAGTATAATAAACTACCGCCACTGCTGCTATAATAAGAGTAGTGGTGGGAGTGACGTCACTAAATGGGTGTAATACCCATGAGCACTTGCGCCCACTCAGTCGGGTCCCCTCCACGCTTCTGCGTTCGGCCGAAAGTTTTGGCGCTTTATTGAAATTTACCCTGGATATGAAAAATAATGTTGATTGCAACCCTGGACTCTCACAACAGTACTGTAAGGTATGTGAGGGCGGAAGCGGGCTGCACTGCTTCTTTGCAGGTCATCTTTGACTGCCAGGAGTGCCGAACCGAGCCACTCATCTTGGGAAACATGAGATCCCATGTCACCATTCCAGCGTTCTAAGATTGAGAAAGTGGTGGCCCCCAAATTGTCTCGTAGTATCTTATATATTTGCCCTATTAAATGTGTGCCTAAATGTCCATCACTATGTTGAGATAGTAATTCAAAAAGAGGGGGTTTCAGGGCTGGAAGTTTAATGCATCTCTTGGGTTGTTGCTGAATATATCCTTTCACCTGATGATAGCAGTAATAATCTCTGGAGGTCAACCTGTAACTTCGTTGCATTACCTCGAAGGGAATCACCACCTCCTTGTTCATAAACTGATAGAAAATGTGTAGCCCTATACGGCGCTATTGTTTAAAGCTACTGTCCAATTGGTTTGGTAAAAAGGCCGAATTCGCACTAAGTAACCACATGTAGAAAAAACCTCTGTAAATTAAATTTAAGCCAAACCTTGATAATTCGAGAGGTTATGTCAGTAAAATCCCTGAAAGGGGGGAAGGGTCCCTCCGAGGCAAACACCACCCAGGAGATATCAAATAAGTTGTTGAGTGAAAATTCTATTTCCTTCCACGGTGCTCTGAAATTTTCAGCTAGCCACTGGAATGCATCTTCATCATCATCATCTTTATTTATAAAAGGCGCCTTTCCAAACCAAGGCACCTGTACAATAAAACAAACACATTTTTATAAATATCTAAATAAAAATTAAAACGAATAAATACAATAGCAGCTTTAGTAGTTAAAAGAGTGCCAGGCTAAAAAGATGCGTCTTTAAAGCAATTTTAAAGCTCTGGACGGTCAGGCAAACTCATACCTAATGAGGTAGAGAATTCCAGAGGGTTGGGGCCACAAAGCTAAATGCACTTGCCCCAGATGTTTGCAAATGAATCCTGGAAATATCTAGTAATCTCTCATCGGTGGATCAGAGAAAAGCCGCCGTGGTGTACCATTCCAAGTTTGGTAAGTTCACCCCCCCCCCACGCAGTAAATCATATTTGAGTGCAGTGACAATAATCATACAACAAAGGTGCACAATAAATACAGGTTACTCACCTGTAACAGGAGTTCTAGGAATGGTATATGTTGTTCATCCACACTCATTGGCAGTATCCTTGCCGCTTTAAATCTTGCCGGAAGGTCTTCAAGCTTGCTCCTCCCCACCGGGTGTTATAACTCTGGCTCGCCCATGGCCTTAGATCTGGCCGCTGGAAGCTCAGGTTGTGCGTCAAGCCGAGTAATGGTGGTCGGTGGATGAACAACATATACCATTCCTAGAACTCCTGTTACAGGTGAGTAACCTGTATTTAGGACATGGATATGTTGTTCATCCACACTCATTGGCAGACTCCTCAGCAGTTCTCCGGGAGGAGGAGGCAAGACGCACACCCTATACTTACTTGGAAAAGAGAGACTGAGAACCGAGGCCCCAAACCAGCATCCCGCGTGACTCAAGGTCGATGTGGTAGTGGGTAATGAAGGTGTTTGCTGACTTCCAGGTAGCAGCCCTGCAGATTTCCTGGATAGGGACGCCCCTGAAGCAGCCACGCTGCAGCAGTATGGCGGGTAGAATGAGCTCTTATCCCTCTGGGAGGCTCCATGCCCGCCAACTTATAGCAGAGATCTATGCAGGAGGTTACCCACCTGCTTATCGTCCGCTTGGCTGCAGGTCTGCCAGATGCGTGCTTCAGCGTGAGTGACAAACAGCTGGCGAACCTCTCCCGAATATCAGCCGTGCGCTCCTTATAATAAGCGAGCTCTTCTAGATCCAGAGTATGGAGCCTATATTCGCCTCCGAGGTGTGATTGGGGTAGAACACCGCAGAGTCAACACCTGGTTAAGGTGAAATCTGCCACCACCTTCGGAAGGAATTCTCGGGTGGGGCGTGAGGACAACCTTGTCCCTGTGGAAGACCAGGTAAGGAGACTCGATGGAAAGCGCCTGGAGCTCTCCCATCCTTCTGGCTGACGGATAGCCACCAAGAAGGCGGTCTTCCACGACAGGTGAGGAGAGCACACCGTGCATAGGTTCGAATGGCTTGCCCATGAGCTTGCCAGTACCAGCAGTAGATCCCACTGGAGGTGGGGGTTCCCTAGACTGAGGGGAATGTGATCAAGGCCTTGAAAGCGCCAGACCACCTTCTCCCCATATACACCGACTGCTTCCCAGCCCGCGCCTGCAAGCAGAGATGGCTGCCAGGTGCACCCTTAGGTCGCCGACCTAAGCCCTTGACTAGAAAGGACCTAAATAGTCCAAGATGTTGCCAAGGAACAGGAGGAAGGGTCCAAGCCTCTGTTCTGACACCAAATGGAAAACCTTTTCCATTTGAAGGCATAGCATTTTCTGGTCGACTCTCACGGGACGCCTCAACTACATTGAGGACCTCGCGGAAAGACCCAAAGCCTGGAACTCTAGCGCCAGGAACCAGGCCGTCAGGTGCAGGGATTGAAGGTCCGATGGAACACCTTCCCTGATTGACTGAGAGCAGGTCCGGGCGAGCTGGAAGCTGCCGGAGTCCTGGAGCTGAGACTGAGGAGATCTGGTACCAGAACTGGCGAGGCCAGTCTGGGGCTATCTAGAATCACCTGCGCCTTTGTCCTCCTCGCTTTGAGAAGCACCTTGTGGATCAAGGAAATGGGGAAAGGCGAAAAGAGGCCGGGGTCCATTGCCTCGAGAAGGCATCCCCTGCAGCGAGCCCCGCTGAGGGGGCGGGCATGGAACAGACTCAGCCTCGCTCTCCATGGAGGCAAACAGGTCCACCTGAGGTGTGCCCCAAAGGGAGAACAGATGCTGTACTACCTCCGGAGGAGAGACCACTGGTGATGCAGCCCCTATCCGCCTCAGGGCATCGGGCCAGGGTGTTGGAGGCTCCTGCCACGTGAATGGCTAGGAGATCCGCCTCCAGGCTGCGACGACAGTGACCAAATGCGGAGAGCTTCCCTGCACAGAAGCATGGAGCGCGTCCCCGCCTCGGCGGTTTAGATAGTACATGGTCGTGGTATTGTCCGCCTGACTCGGACCACTTGACCCCGGAGGAACGGAGCAAAGGCGGTGAGAGCTAGGCGGACCGCTCGGAGCTCCAGCAGGTTGATGTGGCATCGACTCCGCAGGGACCAGAGGCCATGAGCCCTGGTGTTCCCAGATGGGCACCCCAACCCATCAGAGAGGCATCGGTCGACAGAGACCGCCGGCTCGGGCGGACGAACGGGATGCCCTCCTGCAAATGATCTGGAACGGTCCACCACTGGAGAGCATTCCACATCCCCTGTGTCACCGACACAAGCTGGTCCAAGGGATCGCAGCGTTGTGACCACTGGCTGGCCAGTCCCCACTGAAGGGGACGCATGTTCCAGCGGGCCCAACGGACCACGCTGGTACAGGCCGCCATGAGACCCAGGAGGCGCAGGAAGTCCCGGCAGGGGCAATTGCCCAACCAGAAATGATCGGGCAAAGGGAGGAAAGAACCTCGCCCTGTCCGCCGGGAGCCGCCTGGCTCAGGAGAGAGTCGAAGGCGCCTGGATGAATAAAATCACCTGCTTCGCTCGAGTTCGACTTGGCCTCGCTGGATAAGGAGGCCCAGTTGAGAGCAGACCTGGAGGGCCAGATCTCTGACCACTCCGCCTCCTTCCTGGAGGGAGCTGCTATCAGCCAGTCGTCCCAGGTAAGGGTACACCCGACCCCTCGGGCGTCGAGGGAATGCTGTCACCACTGCCATGCATTTGGTGAAGACCCTGGGAGCTGGAGACAAGTCGAAGGGCATGGCTTGGAACTCAAGAGGATCCTTCCGCTCGAAGCGAAGGAATCTCTGGTGAGACGGACGGATAGGGACGGAAAACGCGGCCCTGCAAGTCCAGAGAGCAGAACCACACGCTGCTCCAAGGATGGTATAATGAGCCAGAGTGACCATCCTGAAGGTTCGAGACCTTAGGAACTTGTTTAGGTCGTGTAGGTCGAGAATGGGGCGCCAGCCCCCCGTCCGTTTCGGAACCAGGAAGTACCTGGACACAAACCCTGGGTCTGAAGGAGGGTCCACCACCTCTCTTACCACCTCCTTCTGGAGGAGGAGAGTGATGTCGGCTCGACGAGCCGCCAGTGAGGCTGGAGATCCCGAAGCGCCCCGAGGGGCGACGGCTCTGAAGGGTGGTGCCTGCTCGAATTCCAGAGGCAGGCCTCTTCCCACCACCTCCAAGACCCACCTGTCCGTGGTAACAGCGGACCAAGCGGAACGGAAGTGCCGAGCTGCCTCTACTGGGGACCCAGGGTAAGGTGACGGGATGGGGCGACAACCTCAGCCGTCACTGGGCAGGCTTGGAGGAGGGACCGCCGAGGGACCTCCGGCCCTTTCCTCCTGCCTCCTGTTAGAGGAAGCCGGGCGGCTTGGGTTGGGATGCCAAGGCCGAGCCTGCTGGCCCTGACGTTGCTGGGCCGGGGCTGCGGGGCACAGAAGGACGAAAGGGCTTAGGCTGTGGTTTGCGCCTTTGTCCTTCTGAGCGGAAGAGACCGAGTCCAAGGTGGCATTGGACTCCTCGATCCTCTGCAGGTGACCTTCCACCCCAGGGTCAAGAGGTCAGTCCCTCAAAAAGGGAACATCCGCCAACTTGTGCTGGGTATCCGAGTAAAGGTGGATATCCTCAGCTGCCCGCCGACGCATAGCCACCGCGTCACAATCGATCTGGCACATGAGTCCCCACATCCAAAGCAGTCTGGAGCTGCTGTTTGGCCACTGCCCTGCCCTGGTCCCGCACCTGCTTAACCGTAGTCTGCAGATCGGGAAGATGAGGGATGACTCATCCAGGGAGCCCAACAGGGCATGAGAAAATGTGCCATGAGGACGGCCGAACTGGCCTGACGATACGAGAGAGGACGAGCCGTGAGACTTTTCGCCGACATAGTCCAATTCTCTTGGACTCTTGTCAGGAGGTTTGTCCACATCCTGGCGCTGCCGGGCGCTGCCGGAAAACGCTGTCGGTAACCAACCCCTCAGCAGAGGGGTGTTCCAAAACCGGACAAGGAACCGGTAGGACCGTGATACTTCCTGGCCATCCTGGCCAGGCGCAGGGCAGGAAGCAGGGCGCCGCCAAAGTTCCAGTGCCGGACCCACTATGGCCTCGCCACCGGAAAGGCCTCCGCGGAGAATCCCCCGGTCCAGAATCTCCGTGAGGGGATACCTGGCTCTGCTTGGAACGGGTTCGAGCTCCATCCCGTAGACTCCGAGATGAGCCAGGCAGTCCTAGGAAGGACGACGGGCTATCGCCATTGGCTGACCTCCTGAAGACTCCAAGTCCAGTCGCTGGAGAAGAAGGAGGAATCGCTCGGACTCGGAAGAGTCCTCAAAGAGCTGCCTCTGGCCTGAGCCACCCTTCACCTGCCGAGGTCGGTCGGGAGTGAGGGTAACTGACAGCCGATGGGGTAAACCCCTTAGCCGACCGAGAATCCTTGGTCGGAGCCCCAATTGCGGCTGTGGAGGCGGAGGTTCCACCGGAATCGGTGGAGAAGTTGGTTTTGGCCGAACAACCGCCTGGGTGTAGGCCTCGACAAGTCGAGGGTTGTGTCGGCTGCCCGTGACAGCCACTTAATGGCCGGGAAGGCGCCGGAGTCGGCTTATTCCCGGCCAGGGAGGAGCTGTTAAAACATAAGGTCCTCGCATCACGACGCACTTACGCCAGCCTCCCTCATCCGAGGAGGAGGACGAGACGAAGCGGCGACGCCGCTTACCGCTGGCCGAGACCGACCGCTTTATGACGGTGGGGAACGGCTGACCGCAAGAGGTCCGGAGACCGACCGAGAGTCCCGGAATTTCCGGGTCGGTGCGGGAGGTGTCGGCCGGAACCGCACTCCTTCGCTCGAAGGTCCATCCGAGGGCCCGGAACCGGAGGCACAGGCGAGCCCACGGGATCCTCAACCTCCCGGGAACCGGGAGAGGGGAATCTCGCTGCTAAAGGCGACAGCCCGTCAATGGGTCGAGAAAATCTCGACTTCATCAGTGGAGTCTCGGTCAACTGACCTGACGGGGACACCGTGAGGCCAGTGGCAAGCCGAGCGGTCGACTCGGGCCGACGGTCGACGGCCCGGAGAGGGACCTTCCCGCCTCCCAAGAGCGCCGACGGAGGACTTACCTTGTCCCTCTTGGACCGAGAAAAGGTCCAGCAGACGCAGGCCCTTCTCCTTTGTGGAGAGGGACAGACAAAGCTCCTTAAAGGAAGCCGTAGGAAGAACCCAGAGAGAGCGGATAAATGTCGATGCCGAGGAAGAAACGCCCGCTGCCGCCTCCTCTTCGAGGGGCCACTCATCCGCCGAAGCGATCCGCCGAAAATGCACGCTGACACCGGCCAACCGGCCTCCTTTGACTTCACCGGAGGGAACGCTTCTCGGACGGCCCAGTTGCAATCAGGGAGCACGGTTCGAGGATGTAGGCGAGAAAGATGAGCACAGGTCGTGAAGCCCGCGGTCGTGCTCAAGGCCTACAGTAGACACGTGGAGTGGATCCGTCCGAGACATCTTCGTTCCGCATGGGCATCTCCGAAACTGAGTCGATTTGTCCATCGCGAGTCGCGAGGATCAAGACTGAAGTCTTTTGCAAAATATTATTTTAAACTTAATCGGAGAAATAGGAACCAGTCGCAACGCAGAGCTGCTAAGGAGGAACCTGAGCTCCAAGCGGTAAGGAAGATCTGGCGTCATGGGGCAGAGCCGAGAGTTATACCACCCGGGTGGGTGGGAGGAGCAAGCTTGAAGACCTTCCGGCAAGATTTAAAGCGGCAAGGATACTGCCAATGAGTGTGGATGAACAACATATCCATGTCCCTAGAAATTACATTACAGTTCCGTGACAATAACTATGTACTAAAGGTGCATAGTAAATCATAGTACAGTGCAGTGACAATACAGTACAAGAGAGGTGCACAGTAAATCACAGTACAGTGACAATAACAGTACAAGAAAAGTGTGCAGTAAATCACAGTACAGTGCAGTGACAATAACAGTATAAGAAAGATGTGCAGTGAATCACAGCACAGAGCAGTGACAATAACAGTACAAGAAAGGTGCGCAGTAAATCACAGTACAGTGCAGTGACACTAACTATACCCTAAAGTGGCACAGTAAATCACAGTACAGTGCAGTGACCCTAACTATACACTAAAGGCATGCAGTAAATCACAGTACAGTGCAGTGACACTAACTGTATACTAAAGGCGTGCAGTAAATCACAGTACAGTGCAGTGACACTAACTATACATTAAAGGCATGCAGTAAATCACAGTGCAGTGACACTAACTATACACTAAAGGCACATAGTAAATCACAGTACAGTGCAGTAACACTAACTATACACTAAAGGCACATAGTAAATGACAGTGCAATACAGTGACCCTAACTACACACTAAAGGCGTGCAGTAAATCACAGTACAGTGCAGTGACACTAACTATACACTAAAGATGCACAGTAAGTACAGGTTACTCACCTGTAACAGTAGTTCTAGGAGTGGTGTATGTTGTTCATCCACACTCTCTGGCGTGTCCCTTTCCTCTTTAAATCTGGCTGGAAGTCTTTAAGCTAGCTCCTCCCACCTACCCGGGTGGTAAAAACCTCGGCTCTGCCCCATGACGTCAGAACTTCCTTTCCGCTGGAAGATTCAGGTTCCCTCATGTTACTTAGTAATTCATAGGCCCTGGATTCGAAAAGTCAGTTTTCACCAGAATTACTTTGAAACTCGCCAGAGTTCACAATTCCATTATAGCTCATCGCACAGGGAGGACAACAGTCCCCCTGATTCGCCAGCGTCCTTGAGGCCAGAAAATGTCACACACCGATCCCCACCTCTCATGTGTCTATTGTCTAGGTGTCGGACATGACACCATGTCTTGTACATTCTGTTTGGCCTTCCATCCCAACGTTCTGGACGACCGCAAGGTGTGCCTAAAATTGGGGAGACCAGAGCTTAGAAACCCACCGGTGAAATCTAAGGAGGCAAGGTGGGCGATTTCCGTAGCCGAGGGATCCGCCGAGCAGCTTGAGCAAATGGCTGCTTTCGAGGAGGAGGTGGCTCAGGCTTCAGCCAGTCACGGGTTTTTCGTTCCTCTCAACCTTGGCTCTACTTTTTCGGGCTCCTTTAGAGAGTTGTGCCAGTCTCTCCCCACCAAGGGTGAGGTGCCCTCGGGCTCGCACTCCTCCTGCCAGTGCAGATCCAGTGAACAGAACCAGATTTAAAGGGGAGAGGGACATGCCAGAGTGTGTGGATGAACAACATATCTACACTCCTAGAAATCACAATACAGTACAGTGCATTGTCACTAACTATACACTAAAGGTGCACAGTAAATCACACTACAGTGCAGTGACACTAACTATACACTAAAGGTGCATAGTAAATCACAGTACAGTGCAGTGACACTAACTATACACTAAAAGTGCACAGTAAATCACAGTACAGTGCGGTGACACCACCTATACACTAAAGGCACACAGTAAATGAAAGTACAATGCAGTGACCCTAACTATACACTAAAGGCGTGCAGTAAATCACAGTACAGTGCAGTGACACTAACTATATACTAAAGACATACAGTAAATCACAGTACAGTACAGTGCACTGTCACTAACTATACAATAAAGGAGCACAGTAAATCACAGTACAGTGCAGTGACACTAACTATACACTAAAGGTGCACAGTAAATCACAGCACAGTGTGCAGCGACACTAACTATACACTAAAGGCGTGCAGTAAATCACATTGCATTGCAGTGACAATAACAATACAATAAAGGTGCAAAGTAAACTGTATGATAACAGCAGCGGTGAAGTGTAGGTCACAATTTCAGTGCAGTGAGAGCATAACATGAACACCTCGGCAGATCTCACAGCCCTGGCAAATCTGCAATACAACTGGGGAAAAAACCTGAGCCTAACCCTTTTTCAATATTATAGATTCCAGGCATATTCCAGTTTTATTTGATGGTAATAGTTTTCAGTTCCACCAAAAGTTAAGTATTTTCAATATATTATAATTAATTTTTTTCTCAAGGAGAAAATGGCCACGACATTTGGCTTAGAAACAGCACTGTACACCTGGCAAGTGTTTAGGACTGGGAAAATAAAAACAACTCATGGTGTGCAGCATAGGAAGTACCTAGAAATGTAGATCTGACAGGCATGCCAATATATTTATTAATTTTAGCTGAAACTAGCTTTTGAGAAAAAACATTTTTTTGTTGCATTGCTGCTTTACGGAGCCAAGGCGGAGGTAACTAACCAGATTGAGTCAGGTGCAACTGCAGGAATGTGTCGTAAGGTTATAGAGGAGCGGGTATGGTGCCTCATTACATTTTATTGTTACCGTGTTTGAACTTCCGTTTCGTGACCTGGAATTAGCCCGGATTTCCCCTCACTGCCCTATAAAGCTCGGGAGCAGTGTCTGTTGCATGCTAGTTCATCCTAGTCACATAAAAAGAGGGATGTTACAAGATGCGTGTTTAAATGAATTCTGATGAAAATTTGGGGAAGCCTTATTTCAGATCTTACAAAAAAATAATATAAATAGATATATATATACACATACAGGCATCTTACAAGCCAGGAGAAAAAAGGCTCTCTTAAATGGAATAAAACAGTTAATCATTTTCACTGCAACATAAAACTACTGCTTTAATAGAAGCCTCACCATGAAAACACGCACACTACTCACATTTGGCTTTAGTGTCTACACAAACAGCCTTCAAAGTCACAGTTGAGAGTAGTACTTAAATATTTTAGCCTGTCAGCCAAGAAATAAAAAAAAGCTTGCAGGCAAGACAAGAAAGAAATACTCATGAAGAGCACTTTCAAACACGGGGCTTGCCAGAGAGCGGAACGCTGCGGGATGAAGGAGAAGGCAGAAAGGAAGGTCCTTTTGATGGCTCTCCATTCTTGTCTGAGCATCAAAGTGGGTTGATCAGAAATAAGACCTCTGGCAGTGAAGGGGAGAGAGAACATGGGAAAACTGAGATATTTTGAAAGCTCACTTATGCCAGGGGTTTTCGCACACAACATGCCACTACAGATTTACAGGCAGATATTCACTACCGCAGCCCGGCGGCAAGGTTACTAGTGGTGCTTTCCTGATTGTGGAGCTGAGAAGAGTCTCCTTCTCAAGTGGTCATAAATCCAGTGTTGGTTTCCCCAAATGATGTAGCAACAGTGCCTAACAGGAGACTGGTTAACAGGATGGCATGTGTGTATTCCGTCTTGGGATTGGCAGGAACCAGGACGTGCAGCAGAGGTGAGGCACTCAGCTCCAGGGTTAGGGGGTGCTCGCTAACATTTCCAAATTCCCTACCGTCTGACTACAGTGCGGCATCGTCTCCAGCTGTGAAGATGCATGGGGAGATTTAAAAGGGACATTGGAGGGCTGGCCCAGTGGCGCCGAAGGCTGAGGTGCTGGATGCCACACCTCGCGCAACGCTGGCCACCCAGGCTCAGAAGCAAGCTCGGTTTGCTGGGGATCATCAGTAGAGGAAGAGGATCAAGCATCTGAAAGACTGCTCTCCTCTCCCAGGGAGGGAAGGATGATCGTCTTGCTCCTTGGCTGCCTCCTGGTGGAGGCTGGGTGGAGACATAAGAACATGGCAATGTAGCACAAGCTCATGGCCATGATGGAAGGGACAGAAAATGGGGATGGCATCCGCAGGCTCTGTGATCTCTTCCTGCCAACCTGTGTCCTGTTGTGTCGCCAGACCACTGGAGACCACGACTGGATGTGATGTCCTGGGTGGGGGGGGTGGCCCTCTCCTTCCCAGCCCTGACAGGGGCGTAATCCATGGGGATACAAGGGGTTTGGTGGTGCCGGGGGAGCAATGGACAGACTTAGATGGCAAGGCAGAGGGAAGATAGCTGCCTGCGAACGCCAAGGGGGAGGTAAAACAGAATGTGAAAAAGGAAAAAAGGGATGTCAGAAAGTATTTCAAGGAAAGAGGGGTACAATAGAGTACTAAGGGAGGGAGTCTGTACAAAATCCTAGCCAGAGGGATAAAGTACCACTGGAACAGCTCCAAAAGTCAGCATGGGGGCACAGGAAAATTCTGGGGGTTAAAACAACATTTGCTCCATCAAAAAATAAAGCCAATGTCACCCAACAGTCATACATAAAGAAGGCAACCTATTAACTTCAAATGAAATCCCGACCCAACAGAAATTTAGAGTGGGAATGCATTCTGACCCACACACACACACACACACACACACACACACACACACACAAAGACTTGTTGGGTTCACTTCAGTAAGGGAGCGTCTAGGCTACATTATGGGTGTCAGTGTGCCTCAGCTGACAGCACATCTTCCTTTGGGCCAGAAGGTCACGGGTTCTAGTCTCACACCAGGACAGAGCTCATTGTGTTAGAACACTTGCACATGAATACAGTATCAAGGGGGTGTTGTGCTGTCTGGGTGTGTCATCCTTCGGATGAAATGTTAAACCGAGGTCCTGCCTACCTCTTCTGGTTGTCGTTTAGAAGGACACTGAAGACCCCATGGAACTTCTAGAGAAGAGTAGAGATATTTTTATTAAAGAAAAATAAAATTATACAAATGTATACAGTTCAGTCAAAACAAAATATAAACATCAGAAAAGTATGGCTCAAACTGAAACACAAAAGTTTCAAACAACACGCATAAAAAAGCCAACAACAAATCAAGAAATAATACCAAAGGGAAAAAAAAAAAAAGAGTAAATTCACGTCTCCTACTTTAATTTGTTCATGAACTACAGTTATAAAATTCCCCTACTGACCTGACTTCCTACCTTACTATACTGTACAAATCTTGTGCAAGCCAGGAATTAGCTCTTTCTGACCAGTATATCTGGAAACGGTTCTCCGTGGATGTTGCAGTTATTACTCTCTGCCTTTGTGGGCTCAAACAAGGTTGAGCCCCCGAGTTCTAATTTTCCTGATTGAGGGGTTCAAATTCAGATCTTTTAAGTTTAGCATGGTGCCTCCACCAAGAGTAAAATTTAAGTAGGCCTGGTGTCGGAGTGATACAACCCCTGGGATACAGTACCTTTCCCCCCCATCTCCTCACAGTGTCCCCCTACACGTGCAAAATCACAGTGCAATCTTAAATTCAACAGCAATGCAATTAGTGACGTACAATAATAATATGCTCATGAGGCAAAATGTAAAATATCAACAAAATATTTATTGGGGGATAGTCACAAGGGATGAGGGAATGCAAAGAAAAACTGGTTTTAAACAAATCTTGTGAACTCTTGTGGCAGGGCCAAAATTAAGTGCCTGACTAGGTTTGACCTGTAAAACACTTTATTTTTTGTTAATTTGTTTACCCTCCCTGCTGCGGTACAGCTTAGTCCTCTCCAACCCCGCCACCCAGCATCCACAGACTTACCTCATCCCAAGCCCCCGGCATGGTGGGTTTCGGAGAGATAGATCTGGTGAGGGCCCTTGGCCCTATCTTCCCCCACTGCTTCCCCCCCAATGGGTGGGCGCCACCTGATGACAAAATGGATCCAGTGTGGGAGAGGGCCCTGTAGTCCAGCACAGAGCCCAGGAAGGTCGGTGCTATTCACGCTGTACCCAGCCATTTTCTATTTTCCTGTAGGGAGGGACAGATATGCAATGCTGACTGAGATGTATTATGCACGCTACCACATGTGAGATGTTGTCAGACGCTGTCCCTCCACCCAAAGTTGCAATGACTGCCCCAAGCCTCCGCCAGGGTTCAGACCAATGATGGGAACCCACAGCCCTCCCTCCCAAAGGACACTCAATCCTCCTCTCCCCTGCCAGGTCCTGGTGAACTGAGTCCATCACCAAATGCAAGCTTTTCTAGGGGGCTTCGGCTCGCAGCACTCACCTTCCTCTTTCTCCACGAGCTGTCGACTGCCCTGTTCTATAACTGACTTCAACATTTTCTGGGGTAAAGGCAGCTTCAAATAAGTGTAGGGGGCCGCCAATCAACTTAATTAGTATTCAGAATGTTCACTCAACGCCCTATTGGCTGGCAGAAAGTGCATCAAGCATTCAGTACAGTTCTTCTCCCAGAAGTCTGCTGTGGTCAGATGCAAGATTCCTGACCTCTGGTTGGCGGCACCGAGGTCAGGGGTCAGCAAGATGGTGGCCGTCTTGCTGAACAAAATTGTGCTTCCAAATAAAGTTTATTTTGTAGGACTCCGGCTGGCCCCCAACTCCTGTAGGCACACATATGCCTTGTGATCTGGTTGCCACTCTGTGTTTGTTGGGGCTTCTTTAGCCCGTCAGGAGCTCCGTTTCTAGCCCATCCCCCGAGCAGTTCTGCTGCTGAAGGAGGCTGGCAGCTGCGCTGTCCTTAAAACTGCAGTGCACCAGATACATGCTATCCCTTTACTTTCTCACTCTCCTAGTGTGTCCAAGCCCCCTGGTGGCTGTTTATTGTCCCTGGGACTGGAGCACATATCTGTAAAATCAGCTCCTGCAATCTGTGTACATTCCTATCTTTATCCGGGGAGTCAGTTGGTAATGCAGTACTCTTGTTATAGTTTATGCCTGAACTAGATATTTTGGAAAAATCTGTTACTATCCTCTGTGCTGCTGCACCTGAGGCTTGACTATCTAATACTATGCAATACATCTCATCGGCATATGCCAATGTTTTTATTATTCTGGAATCTGGTGTCATGTATATGCCCTGTATTGTCAAGCCATTTTGAATGAGGCAAAGCAGGGGATCTAGGTTAAAGAAGTGTATATAATGGGGCTTAAGGAGCCGGCCCGATGGCGTTGAGGGTTGAGGCGCTGGACACCACACCTTGTGCCATGCCAGCAACCCGTGTTCATGAACAAGCTCGGGTCGGCAGGGACAGGAAAGGATTGAGCATCTGGAGGACTGCTCTGCTCTCCTGGGGGTGGGTGGGTTGGGCTTCCGCTGTTCTACGACTCCCAGTGGAGACTGGGGGTATCGCTATTTGCAGGAGCCACACGTAGGAGTATGGAGGCGCTGGTGGACATCCTGCAGGTGGGTGTGGGAGCACGCCCATTGCGTGCTGGACGTCACTGTACATCCACGCCTCCAGGACTGGAACAAAGGAAAAACCCCGGGACCCGGACAGGCGAAGGTGGGGCCAGTGGATGACCCCCACGCCCTCTGCCGGGTCTGACCTGACTGGTCTCCGACTTTCATCCACTCCCCGGCGGCCCTTCTAGATAGAACACCAGAGGAGTTAAAGGCGGTCCCACCCTCAGAGCTGGGAGGCAGGGAGGTCGGCGGAATCGGGGGAGAGTGCTGGCCAGCTGAGAACCGGTCAGGAGGACCTCAGGCTGACAGGGTACGGTTGCTCCAAACGTCCCACTGGAGAGAGGTCTAAGGGACCGGAGATCGGAGGATAAAGAAAGCTAACTGACAAAAAAAAAAATAATAATAATGGGGCTTAAGGGACAGCCTCGTTTCACTCTCCTTTTTACTGCAGTTGCTGGTACTAGCCAGGAGTTTACATATGGTAACATTTTGGCTTGTCTGTATAACAATTTTATCAAGGCTATGAAACCGTCTGGTATGCCACATAACTTTAAAGGGACACTGTCAACCCCCATATGCCTCAATCTGCCCCTAGTTTAAAAACACATATTTTATGATTGCTTACATTCTTGTAAAGATTACAGACGAAACTGGTTGTATGATTCTGATTTCTTCTTAAAAGTGAAAAACAGACTGCCAACCCCACTGATGTCACCAAAACAGACTGCCATCCCCACTGATGTCACCAAAACAGACTGCCATCCCCACTGATGTCACCAAAACAGACTGCCATCCACACTGATGTCACCAAAACAGACTGCCATCCTCAATGATGTCACCACACAAAAATGTGTTTGTTTGCATTTCTTGATCAACTTCCTCTGCATCTTTCCTGGACTTGTCTCTCACAGTCTAGCCACTCATGATGCAGTGGGAGGGAGGATACCATTGCATCATGAGTGTCCGCACTGTTTGGGGGTGTTCCTTTTGTTCAGGATGTATATAAATAAAGAGTTCATTAAGGATTTAAAACCAAACACGGCTGGCTGGGTATCATTACATCATTAGCATGCATTTCAAGTCTGCTAAGAAAAATAAGCAGATAAAACCACCAGCCACATCAGTGAATTTTAAAGAAGGTAAGCAATCACAAAGTGGGCTGGCAGTATAGCCTAGAGGTTAGAGTAACGAGCTGTGAACAAGATTGGTACATCCAGCAGACCAGACCTTGGTTTGATTCTCACAACCTCTACTTGCATACTGTGTGACTCTGAGCAAGTCACTTAACCTCCCCAGTGCTCCTGGGTCACTCCTGAAAACAGGCACTTGTGCCCAGTGGGCCTTACCCAGTTACCAAAGACTAAAATAAAAAGAAAGTGTGCATTTAGCTACAAATGATTTGGTGCAAAAAGGGTTGTCAGTATCCCTTTAAGACACTGAAGGTGTGCATGTGTGACTCTGTCATACACTTTTTCTTGGTCTAATGAGATCAAAAACCCAGAACAAGAACCTTTCCTACCTCTTTCCATAATTTCCCAGAGGGCAACTAAACTGCCTTGTACTTTTCTAGATGGAACTGTGCAAGTCTGTAATGGTAAGATTGAAAGTGACAACACTTTGGCTAGTCTCATTGCAAGAATTTTGGACAATATTAATGTCCGTATTCCGAAGACATAGTGGTCTCCAGTTTTTTAGTAGTTTTTTTTTTTCATCTTTCTTATGTAAAAAGATGAATAGTGCTTGATTCATGGAATTAGGTGAATTTCCTATAATTAAACTCTGGTTAAAGATGACCTGCGAGATAGGAGCCAAAAGATCTATGTAAACTTCATAAAATTCAGATGGTAATCCATCTAAATCAAGTGCTGTGTTATTGTCCGAACTCTTAACAGCCATTTTTACTTTTAATAAATCTACTGGTGCTACCAGATTCTGCAGCAAACTGTGAGGAACAGCTAGTATTCTTAAATCCCTTAAGTGAGAAGAATCAGTCTGGGAAGCCAGCTGTTCCAAAATTCTTCTAATCATAGGGCCCAATTCTCAAAGATCCCTTAGAGCGGTGCAAGTTGCATCACTCCAGGGCTGCAGCAAATTCTGCGTGCACCAAGGACCCTGCACCCGATTTTATAAAAATCAGGGGTCCGGTGCCAGACTCCCCAGGTTTGGCCGAAGTCGCTGCTGCGCCCAAACAGTTACGCACCCAAGTAGAAGTGCTGCAGGATATGACCCTCCAACTCGCACAACACTAGAAGGGCCAGGATGGTGGTGGTGGTGGAGGCGAAGCTGCTGGACAGAAGAGGGCGGGGGGCAGAGGTGGCGACAGCAGGGCATTAATGGGATTGCTGCAGCACCCAGCAGGGTGTGTTTACTGTTGTACGTAATCCCATAATTTGTATTAATATCTATTAGAACACCACAACTACTTTACCTATGTATTGTACTGCACTGGGGGGGGGCAGGGTCAGACAGTGCAGCTGCCAGGGCCATGGGTGCTGGAACAGGGGGGCTACTATGGCCATGGCTCTATAACTTTCAAAAGTGGCCCTATCACTTTTTGTTATCATGGTAATATATTTAATAGGGGAAAATGTACCCCTTACGTCCTGGGCCCTACCACTTTTCAAACTGTTCCGGCACCACTGGCCAGGGCTGTGCCCACCTGGGGCCATGGTACATTCTGTCCCTGAAAGCCCCCCCCCACAGTATAATAAATCAGTACAGTAGTTGTGGTAATCTAATAGGTATTAATATGAAGTACAAAGTACCCGGTTAGCAAAGACTAACATCCCCCAATCCCCGATGTCTCCCGTAAATATTTATACATCTTCCCTGGTAGTCCAGCGGACACCCCCCCATAAATATGTACTTCTCTTCCCTGGTAGGCTAGTGGACCCCCCAATCTCCCCCAAAACCAGTTATATGGGCCTTTTCCCTCACTGTCCACGCCTCGGAGTCCAGCTTATCCCTACCTGTTGATCCTTAGAGATGTACCATGCTTAGGTATCAGCCACAAGGAGGGCTGAACCACATCATTTGTACAAAGTATTTGTTTATTGTTCTTGTTGCAACATCTAGATCTAGTTTAATCAGCCTGCTGCTAGCCAGCCCAGTGGCGCTGAGGGTTGAGGCGCTGGACGCCACACCTCACGCCACGCCGGTGACCCGGGTTCGAGAGCGAGCTCAGGTGGCAGGCGAAGAAGGATAGGCGCCTGGCAGCTCTCCTTCTCCAGGGAGGGGTCTGCAGGCTCTCTGCCTGCTACCACCTAGGGGAGCCGGTTGGATAGCGCATTAGGTGGAGCAACTACGGGGATTGGGTAGATGTCAGCAGAGGAGGCGGAGCAGGGAGGTACATCTCAGCATGCCTCCTGGCTCATAGCCCCTCACTGCACGCCGACATCGGGGGAAAAGAAACCAGGAAAAACCACCTCGGCTTCTCCTAGGCAAAGGCACCTCGCCGCAAGGTCTCCGGGCTCGTCGAACAGACTCCGCTGCACCGACCCCACAGATTCAGAGTGCTGGTATGGGGAGGTAAGGGGAGTTCCTCCTCACCCCTACCCGGGGGGTATACCGGGGGTAAGATGGTATGTGGTGTCGGGTGCTCTAGGGGCAGATCTCGATGGGGAGAGAGGCCTGCGATAGTAGGATGCCGGAGAGAGTGGAGAAGGGGGGTTAGTGGGAGAATAAATACATAGTTAAAAAAAAAAGTCAGCCTGCTGCTTTCTGTCTCGGATTGGTTATCTGTGACAATGAAGCCCCAATACTTTCTATCTGGAGTTCATTAACAGTTAATGTTTTGGGGGTCTCTACTTGTGCAACTCTAACTCCTGTCCTGACATGTAGTGTTGGTTACATTATTTATTTAAATTTTGGTGACCCGGGTAGGCCCACTGAGACCGAAACAATCCCTTTTTCAGGGGCGACCCGGAATTAATTACATACATCTATAAACATAACAAAATACATACATGTCATTGCACAATTAACATTCAATATAGACATGCTGACCCAGTCAAGGATACAGTGACAGGTTAATTACAGTCAATATCAACAGAAGTAGAAGTACTATCATACACAAGACAGTCACAATCAGATTGATGTCCCATTAAGGTTAGATCGGCAGCAGGGAGTCTGGTAGACTCGGCGGTAGCAGTTGCAGAGGCTCAGATCCAAGAGGTGGGCTTTAAGACCCTTCTTGAAGACCCCAAGGGAGGTACATTCCTGGAGACTGCTAGAGAGACCATTCCAGGTAGGAGGGATGAAGGCAGCATAGGACTGGAGTCCCAGGGAAGTCCTAACACTGGGGACATAGAGAAGCTAGCGGCCAGAGGATCTTAGTGCTCTCCCATTCTTTTTGGAAGCTAATGTGTTAATTGTGTTAATTAGGAGGAGCGCCATTTTGCTGCAGCTTAAATGCAAGGCACAGTGATGGATATGATAATATGCCATCTAGAGAAGGCCACCTAAGAGAGGACAGTACCATGCAATGATGCTCCCTTGGTGGCATCCCTGCAGCGAAGCGCCCTATCCTGTGATACAGTATTTTTTAGCCTTTGCATTTCAGAACTTCTTACAGATTGTAGTAAAGGGGCCCCATATGGAAAGGTTGGTAGGAGTATACCAGTGAAAGCCTTGAGTTTGGATTCATGAGTGAGGAAAGGGCTCAGGCGATCTAACAGACCTAACTTTTGGTTGAGTTTCTTGGCCAGATGGTCGATGTGGCTCTTAAAGGAGCAGTCTTGGTCTAAGTATACACCTAGGTATTTTATACAATCGATCACTTCAATTTTTGAGCACTGGAAAGAGCTGGGGACAATAAATGTAATTGCGTTGGGTCCAGGCTTTTAGGGCCAAATAGCATGGCTTTGGTCTTTTTACTATTTGGAACTAATTTATTAGCAAGAAATCAATTCTCAAGTAGGCCAAGGTCTTGACTAAGAAGGTTGTTTAGTTGGACAGTATCTTGGGAGGACCTATAAAGCACGGCATCTTCTGCATATAAAGTCACCTTGCTTAGCCTGTTTTTTTCCTGTCACTTATTGGTTTGTTGGGATACTGAAACCCTGTCCAAGGTTTATATACAGTTGAGTGTGTTTTGGGGTCTCTACTTATGAAACTGAAACTCCTTATCTGGGGTCCATTAACAGTTATGTTTTTCAGTTTCTCTATTTGTGCAGCTGACATTTAGCCCCTCTCTGTACTCTCTGACTGCTTCCTCGGCTCATCCCCTACCAAACTGTAAACAGGTAAATCGGCTAGCCCTCAGTCTAGCTCTTAGTATGGCCACCCCTGCCCATCAGTAGTCCTGGGACTCGCACTCCTCTGTATACTGTGGTTGCATGATTCCTTCCCTTTGTTAGCCCCACCTGTGAGTAAAGTGATGCACTGCACTCCTATAGACTACTCCTTCTCAAACCCACTAGTTGCCATATGCACCTTACCCGATACCTCTGGCCTACCTCCAGCTAAGAAATACCTCTTCTCCCTTGTCACTGTCTCCCATCAGGGTTTTTGCCTGCAACCCCCTCGGGAATTGCTCAGGTCACTCTTCGCATGGGTCACATTTGCCTTGCTGTTATCTGGTGACATTGAGCTTAACTCGGAATCCACTCTGCATTCCCAAACTTGGTCCTCAGCAAAGGGGCTTAAGTTTGGGCACATAAATATAGGAATTCTGATGGCAAATGAGGCTGTACTGGATGCCTGCATCAGCTCAAACAATCCTGACATACTGGGTCTCGCAGGGACATGGTCAAAACCTTCCATATCTGACCCAGCCTGCATTATTCTTGGTTACAGTTTTGTGCCCTTGGACAGCTGGACTCCCTCAGGAGGGGTGGTGGCGGGGTCCTGATCTGTTTTAAGGATCATCTAAACATCTCCCGCTATCCAACTATGTCCCACTGTCTGACTCCCTCAGAGCACCTCCATGTGGTGCTCCCACTTGGTAAAACTAAATATTTCCACGTAGTATACATATACAACCTCCCCTCAACATGGCCTATTTGGACTAGTCACCTTGATGGACCACTTTACTCCTTCTGTTGGCTCTAAGGAGATCCTACTTTTTAGTGACCTAAATTTCAACTGGTTGGGTGCCTAAGCCAAGACTTTCCAATTGTGTATCAAAAAATTGAAACTTGCCCAAATAATTACTGCCCCCATCAGATCTTCCCCAAAAAACTCCAAAACACTTACTGCTGGACTAGTTCCTCACAAACAGGAGTGATAAAGCAGTAATGGCTGCCGGCCCGCCGGCACAGTGGTAGAGCTACTGCTTGCGATGCCAGCGACCCAGGCTGCTGGAGGACTGGTTGTGGGGGGAAGGATCGAGCACCCGGAGGACTGCTCTCCTTCTCCGGGGAGAGTGGGCAGCAGGTCCCGCTGCAATACCGCCACCTGGGTGACCACAAGTGGAGGTGAAGATGGGATGGCAGAGGCATGGGAGGGGCAGATATTGGCCAAAGGTTCAGACCAGCGGCATGTTTCGGCATGCCTTCATCTCCTTGGACCTTCCATTTGCGCCAGCATCTGCAGGGGTTGGGGACCAGAAAACTGGAAAACACCCCACATCGGCTCCTGGAGAAGGGCCCCGGCATCGGAGACCGAGACCTGGTGAGAAGCTCTACCATGCAGTCCTCCCAGCATTGGATGAAGGTTGGAAGGGATGATGGGGGTCTCCCTTCCACCCCACTCGGGAGGAGGGGTTATCCAAGGGACTACGGAGGGAGAACTCACGAGGAGAGGAAGTCTCCAGGACCCCCGACAAAGCCCAATTGGTGCCATGGAAGTCCCTGAGGGAAGGAGACGGTGTGGAGCAGAAGGGGGTCATAAATAGTAAGCAAAAAAAAAAAAAAAAAACAATAACACCTAAGTAATGGCTGGCATATTACCTGATGCCATCTCGGACTAGTCCCCCATTTTTGAGATCTGGCAACCCCCAAACTGCTTTGCTTCCGTGACTTCTCAAAAATAAACTCCTGTGACTTCCTGTGTAATCTGGCCGCCACTGACTAGTCCCTCCAAAACCCCTTGATGTAAATCCTTGTCGTACGTAAATGAGGCACTAGCAAAATTCATAAACATTTTCTCCAATGTTCAGCAAAGTGTGCTCCTCTCATGAAGTGTAGGATGTGGGGCTCAACCACAAATTGGTTCACCAGTGACCCCCTAGCCCAAATGAAGAGCAGAGAGTAACATTGGGATAAATACAAAAAACCTGGCCTACCCTCTAACGGGGCTGAGCAGGGGAGATGGAGAAACATTAGCAAATCAGGGGTAAGGTCTGGCAAGAGGTCCTTTCGCGAACAAAATTTTGATTCCTGTCAGAAACGCATATAAATTCTGAGATGGCATAAAAGCCTCTTAGGCACGAAAACTAAACCTCCCCCATTTGACATACTCATCAGTGGTATAAACTGTAATAACACTGCCACAATCACAAATGCCTTCAACTCCAAATACTTGGACCGCACTGCTTTCATGAAAATTGCTGATGCCAGCCCCGGGATCTGTACCATGCTCTCCCCCTTTTTTACCTTCGATCTGTTAAGAGCGAGAGGTGAGGAACCTAATGCTTACTATCACACCCAATAACAACTCAAGGTCTGAGGGCCTTGAACCAAAGCTGCTGAAGCTCACAGCCCCCTCCCACTGTGCTCCCTATCTCAAAAATACTAAATCTCTCCCTCTCCACTGGAGTTGTCCCTGATGTGAGGTTAATAATCAAAATCACCTTTGCATTTAAAGCAGGTGATCCAAGATTCATAGACAACCATCGCCCCACTGCTATTCTCACAGTACTCTCCAAAGTCCTAGAAAAGATTGTAGCATCACAGTTAGCTGGCCACATAACTAAATATGATCTCCTGTCTCCGTTTAGGAAAAACCACAGCACCTCTAAGCCATTGCCAAACTGACAAATGACATCAGCTTATCTATGGACTGTGGACTCCTAACTGACGTCGTGTTTATTGGCCTCACTAAGGCATTTGACCTGGTCAGCCACTCACTCCTCAGACCAAAGCTCACCTCCCTTTGTGCCTCCCCACCTGCAGACTCCTGGCTCTTTAACTACAGTACCTAACTGGCAGGAAACAGCTTCATCTCCACTCTTCTGCCTCCAGCCTTGCTGACATTACAGTCGGGGGGGGGGGCCCAAGGGCTCAGTCCTAGGCCCACTCCTATTCTCCATTTATAGCAATAATCTCCCAGGATGTTGCCTCTGACTGTAATTCACTGTTGTCCGCTGATGATCTTGTCCTGTACTACAGTGCCCAGATTGTTCCTGCCATCAAAATATCCCTCTCAGATGCCGTCGCAATCACAGTCTTGACTATCCACAAACAAGCTCATCCTAAACAGCAAAAAGATCAAGTCCGTGCTCTTTGGTTCCAAGCTGAAACTCGGTGCTACTGGCTCAAAACTCTCCATCACAGCAAAGATGGATTCCTAATCAAGGGTGTCAGCAGCTTCAAATACAGAGGAGTACGGCTGTCTGTCTCACTTGATTTCTCCCTCCATGTGTCCTCAGTCTGCAGATCTGTTAACGCTACAGTGGGCATGACCTTTAGGGTGAAACACTGCCTATTCCTGACTGCCCGACAGTCTATAGCTCAAGGTGTACTCCTGCCAGGTCTCATGTATGGCCTTTTGGCATTCCAGGGTGCACACAAAACTGCCCTCTCTAGATGGGATACAACATACAGTAACGTGTCGCTTTGCCCTGGTTTCTCTGAAGCTCACACACCATTGCCTCCTCTACACTGGTCTGGGCTGGCCTTCGCCTGCTAGCCAACGATCGCTAGCACTGGGCTGTTTTATGGACATACTCCTTCGAAAAGGCACCCACTCTTCCCTAGTAAGGTATCTGCAGCACCCGTCTCCAACATACTCGCTAAGTTCTGTGGACCTCCAGCCTCTCACTGAGCGCTGGTGCTCTACTGGCCTGGGAAAACTGGCTTTTGCAGTCTATTCTCCAGTCTAGTGGAACTCCCCTTCCCCAGAATTACGCCTTTCTCCCAGCCACCCACTCTTCTATAAGGCTCCAAAGGACTCTCTGTGTCTTCCCGGCTCTTGCTCCTATCAGTAACCTCAGGACTGGCTGCCCCAGCACTGCAGTACTTTCCACTCAGCTTCTCTGATGTGTATTATCTTTCATTCTAAATGTTACTGCACTCTGTATTATTGTACCTGTACCCACAAAACTGATATCACAGATTCTTCCCCTGTATCATGTTTTCTTTTTTCAGCAAGCACATTTTTTCAACAGCACTGACTACCGTATTTTTTGTTTGCACTACTGCTTATTCATGTCTATTAACTGTAACACTCCCCTTCCCCCCACCGATGACGTTGCTCTCAATCTGTGTATACTGTTTGCTGTTTATTTTCCTGCCGTTAGTCTGTAATTATTCCAGGGCGTGCCTGAAAAATAGGCAAATATATGCCTAGTGTATCTTATCTGGTATCCAAAACACAAATAAATACATTAATAAATATTTAATTCAACGTCATCTGCAACAGATACCATTTCCATTTTGTCCTCTGTGATAGCCTCTAGATTAAAAGAAGCAGGAGAGGAGGCTTGCTCCCCGGCTTCTAGCACGTCCATCCTCTCTCCTCCACTTCCTGGATCAGCCATTTTGACAGACGGCTAAAGGTTCCCCCTAATGGCAAGAGCAGGGGAATTTCTCTAGTGACCTGGTCAAATTTCCCCCATTCACTAAAAATACCATCAACAGCTGAATTTGGTTCAGTTTTAGTTGGTCTGCATCAGTATTCCGCCCCCCCCAACACACACACACACACACACCAGCACAGCACAGAAAATAGGCAGTATTGTCTAGACCTCCTTATCAGGTGAATAACACAGAGAATTATGACTTTAAGTGAGGAATTAGCTACTGTGACAGATAAACTCGAAGAAATGAAGATCCAGTTTTCATGCAAATTTATTCAGTAATACATAATGGGAAGAAATAATCTACAAGAGATACATAGTATATAGTTACCCCTTCTTGAGCATGGATTCCTATACTAACTAAAAAGCTGTTGTTCCACAGTTCAGTTGTCATAGAATACTGCCATACCCTTCTGTGGTACAGCAACATTTTTAAATTTGAATGGAAATTTGTGCCACATGCTGTTTCACTTACACACACACACCATCCATACATTCTCCTTATACAAACTCTTCTCGTTTCATTATCTTAAAAAACAAAAGACATGCCCCCCTCACCATTGTGGGTTAAGAGCAGCTGAGCGAGATTTTTTTAATAATAAAAAATTAAGCCCATGATTTTTGGCAAGAAAAAAACAAAATTTTTTTGTTTATTTTGTTTTAGGTTTCAGACCATATACTATGTAAAATAACATGGGGAACGACGCTCAACTAGGCTGTGTTGCCATCTTGGGGATCTGATGACATCAAAGATCTCTTACGTTCTGCTCTCGAGGACCCTATGATGTCATCAGAACCCCTCGATGGAAACACAGCCTTGTTGTGCATAGTTGCCCATGCATTACTCTGTACATTACTCAAGCTTCACTCTCAAGGACCTTATGATGTCATCAGAACCCCTCGATGAAAACACAGTCGTGTTGTGTATGGTTACCCATGCATTATTTTCTATATGAAATACAAGCTCAATCGTGTCTAACTATTGTTTTTTTAAAGTTTTCCCAGATATGTCAGCAGCTCTTTAAGTACTTGACTGAAAGATTCAGCCACCAGTCTCGATGAATAAAAGTCCTAAACTGTTTTTGCAAGTCCGAAAGCAGTTCCCTAGCGGTAGCAGTGGCATCCAAAACAGTGCAATTCCTTGTACCTAACTTCACAGAAAAGATGAGCTAACCTGTTCTATTTACTGGGTCTGAGGAAGATCACAGCGCCTAGCTGAAATAGTGCTACTCTGCAAAATACTAGAAAAGGTTGTGGGATTTGGTTCACAACATATAAAAAAATATTCAGAATCTTTATTCATTTGGAATAGTGTATTACACATTTTGCAATAATTTATTTATGGACTCTAAGTTGTACATCCGCACAGAATTTTTTTTGTTTGATATATTCATTGATACATGATTTATCGTATCTTACGTTGTGTATTGCATTCTTTACATCTTTTATTTATATGGTGTTTTATGAAATGGGTTAGAAAACTCTTGCAATGTGACTGGCCGCTGCTGCCCGAAATGTGCTTGTTTATGTCACAACACCTCTTTAGTTCAGCTGCCGACCGAAAAACAGCATTAAATCTCAATACCAGGCCCTTGGAGGAACTACAGACTGTTTAATTTTCAACTTTATTTTATTTATTTTTATTTAGTTTTTGTTGACCGGGTAAGTGCACTAGACAAATCCTGCCTATTTTCAGGCACGACCCGGGGGAGGGGGATACAGATGAATGCCAACTGACCTTGAACCAGATTAAGCTTTACAATGCTTGTCTTTTTTAAGTTTCTAATATCCATTTTATACATGCAATAACACATTTCAGGTTTTTTTGTTTTTTTTTGCAGGCCCTCTTGTCTCTGGCTTGCCCTCCGGCTCACTGCCGCCGACTCGCCCCCACGAAGCCGCAGTTTACCCTCCAGGCAGAGGAAGGCCGGCTACACTCCCCCACACATGCAGGTGTTTGGGCCTTAGCTGGAGGCACGGAGGCCAACTGGGGCTGAGCTTAGTTTTTTTTCCCTAGTTATGGGACTGGGAGGCATGGCATGCAATGATGGAGCCCCGCCTAGCTTCCACATACCTCTGTGGAGCGGTTGTGGGATAACAGATGGACCACACACAAAACTTCAGGCTCAACACACAATCACTGTATGATTTTTATTTAAAACACAGGGGAATAACCTTTACAATGACATATCCCTTCTTCAATACATCAGTTTGCAGCAACAGACTATGCACATCCATCCTCTGCATTTAACACATATTGACGCACTGATCTATCTCTTTAGTGAAAATTATGTTATTCTTTATGTTGGTCTTGTGTGTTTGGGTGATGGGGAGCTCAAAAAAGAAAAACTCAAAAACAAGCTAAAGACAAAGAACTTCAGTACAGCAGCACTGAAGCAAAGGTTACCCCAAAGGGCACTGGCAATAAAGCCAAATTTCAAAGAAACACAACATCACACATACCCCCATAATGCAATGGAATCTATATGCAAATCACCATGAAATTTTAGGCTTGTTCAGCTTAAAGAAGGAATTCATGGTGCCAAAGGGCCTCTCAAACGATCTGTAATTTACATGCAGTTTAAATAACACAACTAACTTAATTTTTATACTACAGTCCCCTAGTAACTTTTTATCTTTATCAAAAACACCTAGTGCTGTGGTATTTTTAACATTTACAGGTTTCATACACATAAGGCATACACAGCAAGACATTTTATGACGTAGTTCTATTGCATACTAAATCCAACAATGAGGAACACAGCCCGTTGTTTTACATCAGCTCAGAGGTCACCACAATAACCTCCCTGTACAAGGACCTGACAGGGAAAAGGAACATTAAAGAGGACACTATAGCATAGTCAAGCAAGGGGAGGGGTGCCCATAGGTGGCCAACCTTATGGACTAGAAATTGTAAAGGATAGATTAGGCCAAGAAATAGAAGAACGCTTGCAACAGATTTAAGAAAAGGTCGGTCTTCAAGAGTGGCAGGATCTCCCTGTCACAGCCTAACAGCCTCAACCTCAGCCCCCCCCCCCAGCAAGCCGCCCCCATGGTCACCCAGGGCGTTGTACCAGAGGCACGACTCCTCCCTCCTGCCCCAGAGACGGAGAGCACGTGATAGCCACTCAACCCATCTCTCCCCAGCCAACCCTCCAGCCTCCTGAGCTCATTTCGAACCTGGGTTGTTGGTGCTGCAAACAGTGGCTCTACCACCACTGTGCCAGCGGGCCAGCTGCCATTCCAGGGTTTTTAGTTGTGTGGTAATCACCCACGACCTGGGTAGCTGAAGGCACAAGGCATACAACTAATTGAGGGGTGCAGGTGATTTAAGCAGTAATGCACTACAGGGTGTGGTATATCATAGGACAGTGTTACAACTTGGGTACGTTTTGAATCATGGGCTGAGTGACTCATGCACCCAGGAAGTGACGATACAACATGATATGACACACCCTCAAGTGTACTATTGCTAATACACAATGAAAATTGAGGACCTGAACCAGTAATAATGTTCAATTCAACAGAATTTATTTGAGAAAAATAGTCCCAACTAGGAGTGTGTGAATACCTTATGCAAAATATTCGGGCCGGTTATTATATTCAGGGGCCCAAATGTTCGGGTATTCAGTATTTGTATTTGTGTACAAATGTTAAAAAAAAAAAAAAAGGAAACAGCACCTGTGATAAATAACCCCCTTCTTAGTCCCCCACCCTCTGTAAGAATCCACCACCACCACCACCCCCCCGGCTGCACCCACAATTAAAAAAAAAAAAATTCCTCCATGGGCAACCAGCATAACTCGTTCACCTTCATGGCCGGCAGCCATTCCTGAGTGTTTATTTGTGCTAAATCCAATATATTAATATGCTTCCCACCCCCCACCTAGCTGCAGCGTCTCCTCCCCACCTCCCAGCACCCAAATTCTGAGGACTCCCATCTCGAGTGGCGAGCTGATCCAAGTTAAAGGATGAAGAAGGCCACCAGTTATGCAACCCACCCTCCTCCACGGCCAGCCGCCTTCTTCTGAAGGAAAATGCTTGTGTGCCTGCTTATAGTAAAACCAGCTGATCATGTGATCATTTGGTTTTACTATGAGCAAGCGCGAGAGCGATGTCATTCAGAAGAAGGCGGTTAGCCGTGGAGGAGGATGAGTTGCATGACCAGTAGCTGTCTTCTTTCTTTAACTTGGACTGGCTCGCCACTTGGGATGGGAGTCCTCAGATGTTGTGCTGGGGGTGCTGCAGGTGGGTGGATGGGAAACAAATAATATAGTGTATTTAGTGCAAATAACACTCACAGATGGCAGCCAGCTGTGGAGGTGGGCCGGATTGTGCCTGCCACCCATCATAGGATTTCTGATTTTTTTTCACTTGTGGGGTGCGGGGGGGAAGGATAAGATGGGTTCTTACAGAGAGTGGGAGATTAGGGAAGGGGTTGTTCGACACAGGGGCTGTTTCTTTTGCTTTTTTATTTTGGTATCTGTATTTGCTGAATACAAACAGGCACAAATAGTGCCGCTATTCAGATCCGAATAACAAATGGTACATTATCTGTGGTATTCTGGAAATGCTATTCGTTACTCACACACCCCTAGCCCAAACTTATTTTAGGTTAAAAGGTTAAAAACTTTCAGTTAACAATATATGGAATAGTGCATGGGAGCCCATACACAACAAGGCTGCTCTTTCACCGAGTGGTTACCATGACAACAAGGACCTTGAGAGCGAAGTGCGACAGTCCATCTGTCATCATGGTAACCACGAGGTTAAAAAAACAGCATTGTTGTGTATTAGGGCTCCCATACACTATTTTATATAGTGTCCAGTGAAAAAAAATAAAACTCATGTTGTTTACTCAGTCTTTACCTTGACACATGTTTGACAGCAAATTCCCCAACAAAATTCTGTAACAGCCAATATTCAACTGTATTGGACTATGCACTCAAAATGACTTTGGTTTCAAACTCTGCGGCTCTCATTTTCAGTCTTGGCCAGAAATACACAAAAGAAGAATGAAGACTAGTTACTTAGCTCTTTGATGGTACATGATAGCTATGGTATGCAAATCTATTTTTCAGATGTCCATAGTTTTTCACTGCTGCAAACGTTCTCCGCCCCTCCTCCCCCCACTCACTCTGCAAAATGTATGGTGGCTCATAGTTGGGCTCACAGTACTGTGATTTTTTTTAAACCGATTTGAATACCACATAGCAAGCATGTCATTTACTGCTGTGACCAGATACCACCACCCCCACCCCCGAAACAGGATGATTTTAAAAAATGCACAACCCGCGTGACTACCTGGAGCGCTACAATCGGCAACATTGTTGTGTGACGTCCGTACTGCAGCAGAACAAAAAGGCATTGAACAACTTTTGCCACTGCATGGAAATCCACGCTAAACAAGCCCACACCGTACACTATTAAGATAGTTATTACATTTACATTAGGAATGCATTTTATGCTGCAACTCTCAGCCATCGAAGGTAAGCGCCTCTGAAGAGAATGGCAGAGTAATGATCTATTTATACACTGTATGGTGGAATGTTGTTCTAGGCAGAAATCCATCCCTAGAACAAAGTTTTTGTGCTGCAGTAACTACGTCATATTGCTGTTGTGCTGCACTACCTCCGTAGCTACTGCAGCACAACCACATAGCATGTCTTCTCGTGCTGCCTTTATTCAAACCACAGCACCCAATGAAGCGGCCATGGTGGGGTAAGAGTTGAACCTGGAAGTGAGCAGCAACCGTAAGAACCACTATGGTCCCAAGCTCCGCAACAGTAAAAGAATTAGCGCAGCACAGTTGGGGGGGGGGCTTTTCTCATATGTTCTGGGCACAGGCTTGAAGTAATGGTTGCCAATGCACTAGACAAGATTGTGTGTGAGTAACCATATACATACAAGATCGTTTCAATCTCGGGAGGTTTTCCATGGTGACAGACAACCTCTCGACCTGCGCTCTCAAGGTTTTCGTTACCATGTAAACCACTCGATTGAAACATGGCCTTGTGTATGATTGCTCATATGCAATCCTCTATGTTATAAAGTATCTCACTGGAAGTTTATTGCTATGTGCTGGAATTTACAACAGCTCCCAGTCAATCAATTTTCTTAATTGTTTTAAGACCATTGTATTATATAGCACAACTCACACCATTGTGTTTTACTGCTTACTTTAATTTTTCAGTAACTGTTTTTATTTTACATTTTTTGGGGGCCTTGAAAAACACAGTAAGCTGAGGCTTGTCTCCGGGTACACCCTGGGAGTGCAAAGAAGTTAAGTGACTTGCTCATGGTCACACAGTATGCAAGTGGTGGCTGTGGGATTCAAACCCATTTCTCCAGGTTTGTAGCTCAGTGCTCTTAACCACTACGCTATACTGCCTTACTTGACATAGCTTCTGTTTTGTATGGTGTTTATCGTATTATAAAAAGTGTAAGAATAATCCTACTGTGCCATTGGTTCAAACATATTACATGACCATACATTATTCCCCCAATGACTGCACGCCCGTGCCTTTTTCATTTTTTTCACCCCTGTATATATTAATTTTGTGCCCATAAGTACAATAACACACTTCAGAGTGTGGGGGCATTATCTAAAATTCACACTTCTTCAAAGCCCTTGGCTTCGCCATGTACCTCGTAACAGACACTGAAGGCATGCATTTCTCAAAGCATAACCACACACACACACTGTTGTGTGTTATTCCTTACTTTTAACTCGCTGATATAGTTTATGTTTTTTTTTTTTTTATGCCCCCTTCACACCTCCGGATCCAAAGCCTTCTAGACCATCATGTAACATTTTCAGGCACTCCTCCTACCATACCGGTGGCTACCCACTCCATGCTGCTTCAGTATACTTCCCAGGCAGGGTCGAGGTGTGGGATTTACCCTTGAACACACTGTGCCTCATCAGAAAGTGCGCATCTGGTCGGTGGAGCACAGACCCAGATGTGCTAGGGTCTTTCATCCACTGGAACAGGGGTTATTTTCTGGTTTTTCTGCCCCCCCCGAGACTCCAACATGCACTGATACCACACGTCATGTGCTTGCACTGAGCGCAGTAACATCCTGATGTCTACGGAATTCCTCCCACTATTGACCCCCCAGCCACACTGCCACCTGTGTTCACCCAGGTGGCAATAGTACCACGGACTGCAGGAATCCACCTTCCCCAGAGAAGTGACCACCCACCCTCCCTGGAGGAGCGATCATCCTGTGGTTTGCGCAATCCTCTCTTTCCCGGTCAGTCACTGACACCGCCTGCTCCCGAACCCAGTTTGCAGCATCATGAGCGGCAGCGCTACCTCTGTGCCAGCGGACCAGCCCCGATATGGTTTATTTGTTTCTTCTGTATCTCACCAACCCCTTCCACACAGGACACCTCTGTAAATGAGATGCATGTTTATCTCTGTAGTTTTTTTCCTGGATTAAAAATATTTAATAAATAAAACAAGTAAATATTCTGCTGCAAATTGCATTTGTCATCTCGTCTGCTCTTTATTGTATTATTGTTCGGTATTTTTCAGGCTTATTATTGTGTAGCACTTTTGACTGCCTTTGGCATTTAAGTTGCTCAATGAATAAACATTATTATTCTTGCTATTATCATGATGATATGCACGCTATTTTGCTTGGCAAATCTGGGATTTCTTCTTGAAGTTTCTACTTACACTGTATAGCGTGCCTTAAACAACATTTTGTTCCGTAGAGATCCCCAGACTGTAATCATTTTCCTTTTTTGGATTCGTTTTTAAAGCATCTGCATAATATTCTTAAACATAACTTTTCTGTGACTATCACTTTTTGTTTGTATCCATTGTTACTATTTAGTATGCTTTCCAACTTGGTGCATTGCTGACTCTTGTCTCTATTTTCTATATTTAGTAAACGTGTCGACTAAAAAAAAATACACAACTTTGGATTCTGGATCACAGCAGAAGAAATATAGCACTCAAAAGGAACAGATGGGGAAAGCTCACTCACAGCATACCATTACCTATAATCTCTGGTTACTGCTGCATCATCTCCCCCCACCCCAACCCCCACCTCCACATTCCACTGGCAAAAGAAATAACTGGTAAATGGGTAAGGCCATCCAGGAAGCTCAAGAAAGCACAAGCCCTGACAGAGACCCAGGTTCGCTAGGCGATTGTGGAGGACGCTGGACCGGTGGCGCGTATTAGGTTACTGACGGTAGGCAAACCAAGTAAACAAGGATCGCATAGACTTCTACACAATGTTTTATGTTGTTGCACACAAATAAAAGTACATTTACAGCAATGTTTTTATTGGGGTTTTTTTGTTTTCTGTGGGGGTGCTCCACCCCCTACACCCCCCCCCAGGTAAAAAAAATTCAACTTTACTGGTGCACCTAGGGGGTGTGTGGGGGGAGGAGTGCCCCCACAGAAAGAATAATATTACTGAACATAAAGTTGCTGTCACTGGAAGTTAGCGAGTTCATATGTTTAGTAATATTCAGTGATATTATTCTTTCTGTGGGCGCTCCGCCCACACCCTAGTGCACCGATAAAGTTGTATTTTTACTCAGGGGGGGGGGGGCAGGGCGCCCCCACAGAAAGAATATCATCTCTGAATATTACTAAACATAAGAACTCTATGGATGTTCGACCACTGACAAATTTAAACAATTTGATGGAGCACATTGCAATGCACCTGGCTGCCAAACAGACAGAGAACGAGGAAATGAAAATCCGCAAGAAATTAACTGCCAAAACAGAGATACTGATAACGAAACCATGAACTAGTTATTGCTAAGAGAAAATGGTAGTGGTGTAAATAAATGTGTCTCATCCGTGTCCTTAACGCACGCCCACTGTGTGATCACGTCTCCACCGTAGTGTGTGGAGTTTCCAGAAAAGCGCATGACCGGTCCAACATCCTCCACAAACGCCGGTTCGCTAACCAAGTCTGACACCCAGCCTCAGGCTGGTAGTGTATTAAGAACACCAAGGTAGAGTTCTCACACTCGGAGGAGGGGGGGGAGAACCTGCTTGATTCCAGTTAGCAGTATACGAACATACGAAGAAGCCAGTAGAAGAAGGCCATTTGGTCTATCTAGTCTGCTCATATTGCAGGGTACACAGCTTGAGCTACTGTCCCTGCCCTCCCTCCTCACACCTCCCATCCTCCCTACCCATGATCCTTACTTTCTCCCATGCCTATCCCAGCCTCTCTTAGAGCTGCCCACTGTCTTCAACAAGATCACCTCTTCTGGCAGTGCACTGTATGGCATATTGCACCATCAGTGACCTCCACTCCAGCCAGCAACATACACCTGTACAAGAGACTATGTGAGGCTTTGAAATGGGGGGAAAAAGGCAGAGAGACAGCAATTTTTTTAACCCCTTTTGGCTGGGAAAGGCACACTGAGCCAAAGCTCCTTTACAGGTGCATTCTGGGAGCACAGGGAGATTTGAGGTATTAATGATGCCTCCTGATGGCAGCGACAACTGATGTGCACCCCCCTTGCAATAGATGAGAGGTGTCCTTTACTACAGGAAATTAAAGAGCCCTTCCTGTCCTCAATTCTGCTGCGTGTGTGTGTGTAATCTGAAGGCTGCCAGGAAAGGTGGCAGCAGTCTGGACGAGGACCAGAGGAGGTGACCAGTGGTCACAGTGGAAGATGACACTGGACAGTAGTGGCTGTAAGTAGGAGGGGGTGCTGTGATCAACCAAGGGAATAACAGCAAATTACAAAAAAGCAGATCTACAGGTGCAGCCTTGTTGTAGCGGGGAATTGTTCCAGCTGAGCGAGAACACAAGCACCATGGTAACTCCAGGAAGCTGGCGCAGGACATGTTTAAGAGGGATACCAGAAAGTACTTTTCCATGGCAAGGGTGGCGGATGGCTGGAATAAGTTACTCAAACAGGTGGCCTGTGCCAAATCACTGGGGGGGAGGATTTTTAACATGGGTGGGGCAGATACATGGGCTTTGTAAATATAGCATCAAAAAGGGAAGGGCACGCCAAGGCAGTGTGGAGGATGGCAGCTCATACAGGAAAGGGCCAGAGGCGGCTGTGCCAAGGGACTCTGGAGGAAGCGTGAGCAGCAGTGACAGGAAGGAGACATAAAAAATGTTATTAAAAAAAAAGGTGGTGGAGGAAGAGGAGTGAAGAGCCAACAGGGCTCTCACATTCCACATTAGAAAGGTAGACCTGGGCAAGACTCTCACATTTCACATTAGGCAACTGGGCAGGACTCTCACATTCCACATTAGATAGATAGAACTGGGCAGGGCTCTCACTTTCTACATTAGACAGGTAGAACTGGCCAGGACGCTCCCATTCTACATTACATAGAACTGGGCAGGTCTCTAATATTCCATATTAGATAGGTAGAACTGGCCTGGACTCTCACATTCCACATTGAATAGGTACACCTGGGCAGGACTCTCACATTCCACATTAGATAGATAGAACTGGGCAGGACTCACATTCCACATTCGGTAGAACTGGGCAGGACTATTACATTCCACATTAGATAAGCAGAACTGGGCAGGACTCTCATATTCCACATTAGATAGGTAGAACTGGGCAGGATTCCCACATTCCACATTAGATAGGTAGAACTGGGCAGGACTCTCACATTCCACATTAGGTAGAACTGGGCAGGACTATTACATTCCACATTAGATAAGCAGAACTGGGCAGGACTCTCATATTCCACATTAGATAGGTAGAACTGGGCAGGATTCCCACATTCCACATTAGATAGGTAGAACTGGGCAGGACTCTCACATTCCACATTAGATAGGTAGACCTGGGCAGGACTCTTGCATTCCACATTAGATAGGCAGAACTGGGCAGGACGCTCACTTTCCACATTAGATAGGCAGAACTGGGCAGGACTCTCACATTCCACATTAGAAAAGTAGACTGGGCAGGACTCTCACATTCCACATTAGATAGATAGAACTGGCCAAGACTCTCAAATTCTACATTAGATAGGTAGAAATGGGCAAGAATGATGGGCCATGGAGCCTTTTTCTCCTAGAAACTTCTATGTTTTTGTGTAATTCAGTAAGGTGACCTGCCCTGGGACCACCAGGTGGAACTGGGTGCAGGTACATTATGGAAGTGAGGTGGTCAGCCACAAGGAGGGAGGGTACGGGAAGCCCAGCTTTTTTTGCGCACCCTTCTGGCAACCACAGAGAGGTACACGAGTTGGCTGCAAATTTAAATGCTTCCCGGCCCTCTTTGGCTGTATGGTGAGAAGTAACTGTCACTACTGCACGGAGAATAAAGCTTCCCAAAGTGCGGCATACTTTACAACTTACATTCTCTCAGGAAGCTGTTGGAATCCAAGTTGTTGCTAAGGGAGGCAGGCAGTCCGTCATTAGATTACCAATTTGCAGTTTATAATAAAAACCCAGTTGGAGAGTAGCAGTTTCTGATGAACAATTCCCCTGTTAAAGTACTTAGACAGCAATGAACGCACGGTGCAGTCTTGTCACAGCCTGCATGGGAGATTTTTAGAGTTGGTTAGAGGACAAAGCTGTAACCCTGGAGACCCTGGCTAGAATCCCACAACCACCACTAACTCACTGTGTGATCCTGAGCAAGTCACTTAACCTCCCCGTCAGTAACAGCGCTGGGGTTTTTAAATCTAGGGTCAAACAATGTAGGCCAAAATGAGCAACACTTGGGTCAAAAAACTAATCAAAAATACAAATTCCACATATGCAGTAACTAAAAACTGTCAGAAAAAAATACTTTCTATTGTTCACGTGTTCTTCTTCGGCTACTGCTAAAGACCCAGTGCATTTCTGTGAACCCACTGTCATGTGGAATGTGGGTAATTTTAGGGAAGGCTGCAGCTTTTTCCCTTTTGGTGCAGGGTGGGAAAAATTGGATAGCCAGGTAGCCAATGGCCACTAAAAAAACTGGTTCGGCTTCTATATTATGAAAGTTACTGGCCAACTAGCTACCTGTCCACAAAGTGATTTTTGAGTCCTTAAAAAGAACAGTCACTAAAAATACTCATCTGGCTACCAGGTTTTGAAAGCTAGTGGCCAAACTTGACCAGCAGTTCCATACTTATCTTTCTCACCCTGTTGTGGTGCATGCTAGTTAGCGCTGCCCCTGCTCCCCATGCCAACCCCTCCCTGTAATCTCGCTCTAATCCATCTCTTTGCTGTCTGAATCTCTCTGTGAGCCTAATGGCAGCAACATATTCTCCCCCTCCCTATAATAATAATACAGTATTTTATACAATAAACTGCAAAGCTTAAGCTTTACTCGTATTTTTTGGGTCTAAGTCCTATAATAATCAAGTTACGCTAGTCAAAGCACTTTTAGAAATTGTGATTTTTGCTAAAAAAAAAAAAATGTCAACCCCTGATGGGGAAGCAGAAGTGTTAAAGGCAAAGCACATTGACTGGCACGGTGGAAGAGCTCCGTGTCACCACCACAGAGACGCGGCTTTGTGGACAGGCCCCCTACCCCTCCACTAGCTGGATGAGGTCTAGGCTGGTCACACAAGTAATGCGTTCCATCTCCGGGAGGCTGTAAGTGGGCCCCAAGACAAAAGAACTTCCTCCTGGCCAATGACAGAACACTCTTTTTCTTTTTTTTTTACTGTACTTTTTGCTCCCTAACACTAACCAGCCCCTTCACCCTGCCAAGCCCTGTCACCCGCCTTTCCTGGGACTTATCTCTCTCTCTCTCCCGTGTTCCCCCTGGATGACCCCACCATGGGAAGGGCCGCCTGGGGGCCACCCCCTTACAACCAAGTGGAGCGGAAGTGCCACTTAAGGAGAGAGAGCCTTGTGGCAGTGCAGGACCTGCGGCAGGGTGGCAGGTGGCATCCTGAGTGGTGGGGAATTTTCCATTTTCTCCCCCCCCCCCAAGCGTCACAAGATGCTGTGTCTCATGCCAAGATGTCTGAACACTGATGCTCCCCTCACTGTGCTCTGGCTCCGCGGCACTACCACCTGCAGCAACCCAGGTGGCACTATTGCAGCAGAGACCAGAATCCCACCCACCCCCGAGGAGGTGAGCGTCCATGGGACACTCAACCATCCTCCCTCAGCCAGCCCCCCAGCAGCCCAGGCTCATTCTCAAACCTGAGTCAGCAGCGTCACAGTTGGCAGCACTACTGCTGTGCCAGTGGGATAGCCTGTGACAGAACAATCCTACTGTCACTGGCTGCGGAGCACTGGTTCTGCTACAGCACATCCAAACCCCTCCCTCCTCCACCAAAAAAAGGGAAAAATTATGCATAAAATAAATTATCTCCAAAAAATCTTGCTAACGTTATTCACGATAAAACTAAAAATTCACAATCTGAAACACTAAGAAATCAACGTGAGGCTTTTCTTTTTATTACCAATCGCACTAGGTACCACTAATCATTTTGCCTACCAATGCCCAGGGCATCCAATGTGTCTTTCCTAAGTGCCATTTAATATCAAAGTGAAGATTAATTTCAAAAACACACCTTCACAGCTGCTATTACCTTTTTAAATAAATGAATATCAAATAAAGGGCTTTTTTTTTTTTAATTAATTATGCATGAATACAAGAGGGACTATTTTTTCTCAGCTTTTCCTTCCTGCACTGGTTCACATTACACACACTCACACACACACACACACACACACACACACTCTCTCTCTCTCTCTCTCTCTCACTCACTCTCTCTCTCCCTCTCTTTTACACAAACGCCAATGAAAACAGATGCAACACTCCAGCTAACTGTTAAACAAGAAGGTGCCGCGGGACTGCGGGAGAACACTCTTAACTTTCTCAGATGCCTTGAAGATTATGATTTGAATTCAGTAAAGTGCTTTAGCTATGCAGCGCTCCCTGAGCCCTCGCTGTATTATTTATCTCTGTTCAGGATGTGACTTTTAATAAAATATTCACACTGCGCAGCCCCTGCTACATAAGCAAAAGGGAAATAACAGAGAAATAGCACAGAACCTCACATGTAATTAATACAAACTCAGCTACAAGACCTTAAAGGAAAGAGAACCTGAAGAGCTGCAGGATTTCAAGGGCATAGGGCACTTTTTATATTTTGGTACCCCCCCCCCCAACCTTTATATACTGTACATATATATCATATATAATATATCTCTATAAAACAGTAAAGCTCAAGTAATACAGTATATAGACATAGTAGCAATTAGCAAGATGTGGTTTACCAGTAACCACACTTGGGAGACTTCAGTACCTGGCTATGTACTGTTCGGAAGAGACAGAGGTGCAAAGTGGGGGGTTGGGGTGGAGTGGCCCTTTATGTCAATGAAAATATCAAAGCTACAGAAATTCAGAATACACATAAGGAGCCAGAAGAACTGTGGGTCACCCTGGAAACAGGAAATGGGACAGCCATAAGAACTGGGGTTGTCTACAGGCCCCAGACCGAGCAGACATAGACACATTACTGTTAGAAGATATACAAAACATGACAGCTAAAGGGGAGGTTCTGATAATGGGAGACTTCAACATGCCAGATACAGATTGGTCAATACCAGCAGAAACATCAACCAGAACTAGACACATGGTGGATTCCCTGCAGGGGGAAGGCCTCAAACAACTGGTACAACAACCCACACGAGACAGGGCCATCCTAGATCTAGTACTGACTAACAGGGAAAGGATCACAGATCTCCATGTAGAAGGTCACCTGGGGGCCAGTGACCATCACATGGTATGGTTCAATTTGGCCACAACTAAATCATCCCATTCCAAGGCAAAAATATGGGGCTTCAGAGGAGATGACCTTTGATAAGATGGCCAACAGAGTTAAGCTAGCCCAGGCAAAAAGAAATACAGGTGAGGGGGTACAGGCAAAGAGGGCAAGCATTAAGGATGCAATACCTGAAGCAACATCCCATTGTGTTAGAGAGAAAAGGAAGTGCAAAAGAAGAAGGAAACCACTTTGGTTCTCAAAAACAGTAGCAGAAAAGGTCAGAGCCAAAAGGCTGGCCTTCAGGAAATATAAGGGAACATAGCGGGATGAAGATAGGGAGGCATACCAAACTTCCCCAAGGGAAGCAGGGAAGGCAGTAAGGCAGGCAAAGGCCCAAACCGAGGAAACACTAGCACAGACAGTAAAAGGAGGTGACAAGACTTTCTATAGATACATTAGTGAAAGAAGAAAGTCCAGAGGGGGTATTGCTAAGATCAAAGGAGATAAGGGGGCTTGTGAGGAGGAGGACCATGTAAAAGCATCTATCCTAAATAGATACTTCTGCTCAGTATTTACTAAAGAGAAGGTAGGGCAGGGCCCACAGCTCAGCACCATGGACACAGGGAGGTATGCACTAGTCCCTTCGCAAAAGAAAGGGTCCTTCAAGAGCTCAATAAGCTCAGGGTAGACAAGGTAATGGGACCTGATGGCATACATCCCAGGGTACTAAAGAAGCTAAGGGTGGAACTAGCAGAGCCATTATCAAGAACTGTTTAGTGAGTCTCTGAGCACAGGAGAGATCCCAGAAGACTGGAGAAGGGCTCATGTGATCCTGCTCCACAACAGTGGTAGCACGGAGGAGGCAGGGAACTACAGACCAGTCAGTCTTACCTCAGTAGTGGGCAAGATTATGGAGGCACTCCTTAAGGAAAGGATAGTGCAACACCTGGAATCCATAGGAGCACAGGATCCAAGACAGCATGGGTTTACAAAAGGAAGGGCCTGTCAAACCAATCTCACAGATTTCTTTGACTGGGTAACCAGCGTGGCGGACCAAGGGGGAGCAGTTGATGTCGCCTACCTTGACTTCAGCAAAGCTTTCGATACTGTTCCACATAGAAGATTGATTAATAAGCTGGGTAGGCTCGGTGTGGGTCAGAAGTTGGTCAACTGGGTGGCAAACTGGTTGACGAGCAGAAAACAGAGAGTGGTGGTAAACGGTATACAGTCAGAAGAGATGCAAGTCACAAGTGGGGTACCTCAGGGATGAGTCCTGGGGCCAGTCCTCTTCAATATCTTCATCAGTGACACTGCAGATGGACTGGAGGGTAAGATTTGTCTGTTTGCAGATGACACCAAGATCTGCAACAGAGTAGATGATCCAGATGGGGTGGGCAGAATGAGAAGAGATCTGGATAAAATAGCAAAATGGTCGGAAGAGTGGCAATTGGGGTTTAATGCAAAGAAGTGCAAGATCATGCACATAGGGAAGAGAAACCCTGAAGCCACCTATAGGCTGGGAGGGGAGTTGCTGGCAGTCACAAGGGAAGAAAGAAACTTGGGCATCATCATCACCGATGACGAGGCCCCATCTGCGTGCAGTACTGGAGGCCACACCTTTACAAGGACATTAACCAAATTGAGGCAGGGCAACCAAAATGGTGCAGGGAATGCATCAGAAAACATATGAGGACAGATTAACAGAGCTCAGTATGTATACCCTAGAGCAAAGGAGGGAGAGAGGTGATATGATCAAAACATTCAAACACCTTAAGGGCATTAACAAGATGAAAGAGTCTAACATGTTTCAATATAAGAAAAATAGCAGGAGAAGAGGACACAGCATGAGATTAGAGGGAGACCGATTAAGGGGTAATTTGAGGAAGTTCTTTTTCACAGAAAGGGTGGTGGATGCATGGAACGGCCTACCTCAGGAAGTAGTGGATATGAATACAGTGCAGGGCTTCAAACAGGCATGGAATAGGCATAAGGGAGCAATACAAATGAGTATGAATAGATAGGCCATTGACAGAGCAAAGGCCGATGGCACATTTATAAGGCAGACAAAGAAATGGGCAGACTGGATGGGCCTTGCGGTCCTTATCTGCCATCAGCTTCTATGTTTCTATGTTAATTAATGTCAGTTTAAGAAACCAAGGTGGAGCTTAGCAAAATTTAAATGTATTCTTGCCATGCAGTTTTACAGGAGAGTCAGAAAGCTGGAAACACATTTTTTTTTTTAATTTGTTTGCTCCTCCAGGGCCCCTGCAGCCCCACTCCTTCAAGATCTCACATGCTGGCTCTCTCTAGGCCCGTCAGACCTAACCCCCGCAGCTCCACCTGGCTCAGCTTCCCCCAGAGCTCTGCTGAAATTCCGATATTCTGCTTCTCCCTGCCAGTCCTCGGGGGGACGGCGGTGAGGAGGAAGCACCTGTTACACCGGGGAAGTCAGTTGGGGGCTAGGCATGATGCGCTGGGTGGCTGGCAGCATGAGGGAGGCCTACTGAAAGCCGTCATCCGGCGTTGCAGGGCAGCCATGTTTCCGCTTACTTGGGGCACTCACCCACCTTCTGCAATGTGTGTGGCCGCGGCAACGTCCTGGGGGCAGGGGTGTTCAGCAGCGTGTGGTCACCCACGACTCCAAGAACACCTCTGTGAACCACCACCAGGAGCCGCTATAAGACCAGCGTGATACAACTCTTTCCCCAGGAGGGAAGTGTCCAAAGAATGCTTTCAACTCCCTCTCTGCCAGCATCCGCTCCTGGCACCCAGGCTCAGGGCATCAATCCAGATCACCAGCGTGCCAGTGCGATGCCTCATTGCTCAGCACCACGGAGCTAAACAGCATTTAAGCGGCACACCAGTATTTGCTGTAGAAGCAGATTTTTAAATACCATTCCTATGCTGCTATTGTTCCATCGTTACTGGCTTTTCAGTAGCTCTGCTCAGATAGTGCCTTTTGGTGCCACTGTGTCCTCTGACAGACAGTCCCACTATCCATCTCCAAATCTGAGCTCCATCTGACCAAGCTAGGATTTCTGAGCCCAAGTCGAATTTTGGGGATCCAATGTCAGATCTTAAGATCTGAGGTTGGATTTTGGATCTAAGGGTCAGATTTTAGGATGACACATAGATAGTTATGATGTGATGGAATCTGACCATGGGATCCCTTGGATTCTATCAGATCCTATGGTTCCAATCGGATCCACACATAGAATTCAAAATGATTGGATCCATAATCAGATGGCATCCAAAATAAAAAAAGGGGTCGTATGTGGTGGAATCCGACTTCAGCGGATACCCTCGAAGCAGCACTACCTTTTAGAGACTTCACTGGGTGTTTCTGACTTGTACTCTGGCCAAAGACCATTTTAGAACTATACAATGTACTTATGTCCCTGTTAAGTTCTTAGACTGTAGTCATAATGCATCCATTAGGAGTGTCATTAGGATTTAAAAAGGTGAAGGCATCAGGCATCGGTATATGCTGTGTATTGGAGGCTGGAATTCATGGCAAGGTGTGTTAAGGTAGATTTGAGCAAACGTCTGAATTTGAATGAAGGTTCAGGCCTTCAGACTACAGCCTGGCTACTCTCCTGTCCATGTTCTACTATAAAAAGCTTGTTTACATGGCCCTATTTGCACTGAAGCAGGTCGAGCGCTCGGACTGCTGCAGTGCAAATGGGACAATGTGGCCACTTACTCGATTACAGTAGGTCGATCCCTTGTCCTCTCCCAGAGTCGCAGCAGAGTAGAAAATGCGTTCTGGAGCGAGTGATGTAAACTGTCATGTGTGTAGGCTGTACCGCTTGCTCTGACATATGGCAGATGCCTCCAACATAAATGCATGAAGTTCCACCTATTTTAATAGTAAATATGCATGCACAAGCAAATATATGCCCGGTTACACTGCCCCGTGGAGTAGTGCCAGGTTAAAATGTAGCTTTATAAAAAAAAAAAAAAAAATAATAATTTTTTAAAGGTTGTATATATGGCTTCCTAGAACAAGCATAAAATCATACTGCAACTATTGTTCTCAGGCAGTTATCATCTCGACACTGCAGAGGTTTCAGCAGAAAAGGTAACATCAGCGTAGTTGCTATGCTTCTGGTCTATACCCTCTAGTAGGACCTGTCCACCACCCTGGACTCATGGCCACTCACCAGTGCGGCTTGCATCAATGCTGAGACGGGTTGTGTAAATGCGCATCAGCATCGGTGCACAAGGTGGACCAGAGCGGATCACCTGAGATATCGGTGTGACCATGCAAACATGTCTAAAAATTCTGTATCTGAAAGGGACAAACAGCACAGCTATTGCATTACCTCTGCATCATCACTGTTTCGCGCCAGCACAGTGAGAGAGAAACCCAAGTTCAGTTCTCTACCCCACCCTCATTTCTTTCAATCCCTGGCTTGATCAGGATGACCTCTCAGCCTCCAGCTTCAACACCACCACCACCACCACTTTCAGATATCACCCCAAACACCTGTTGCAGCTGAGCTTCACCTCAGGCAGGCCCCTGATGCGTGGGGTAGAGGGAGGATAACTTTCTACGTCTCGTCTGAGTTTATTCCCTTATAGGACACCACACACACACACAATGGTGCCCTCCATACTATGTACTCAGCTTTCTTTGGTGAAGAACTGGCACTAATGGCCTTTGCCGGGGGAAGGGCTCACTGGCCTTGAGCTACGTGTCACTCAGAGTAGTCAGTGTAGGGGAATGAGGATAATGGGGGACAGTTGTCCAAGGGATGGAAGTGACTGGGCTCCACAGAAATAAAATAACTCTGTGGTGACCAGCGACTAGCTCCTAATAGTCATGTGACCACTGGATTATTTACAGTACCTCCCCATAAGGGCCATTTTCCATGCTTGTGTTTTCCTTAGGGATATGGATGCCCCAGACTGGCACTAATAATACTATTCAGATGATTTTTCAGGTACACTTGGGCATCTTATCTATTTATTTTTTTGTTGACCAGGAAAGGAGGGCTAGACAGTGCTGCGTATTTTCAGCCTTGTGCAGGGGTGGGGGTGCGGCAGAGATACAGATAAAAAAACAACTTACATTGAACCAGATTAAGCTGCTGGTGCTAATTTAGTGAATTTAAATGTGGCCAGGACACTGGGAAAATCACCCTTACTTTGTTTTTGAGAAGTGTCATGGTATCTTTAACATCAACCTGAACAACCACAAAAGAGGCAGACAAGACCTCAGTTTACTGTCTCATCCAAACGAGCGCACACCCCGACAGTACAGTATCTCCTCAGTACTGCACTCGGGTGCTGGCGTTTATGGTTTGAGCCAAATCCCAGTGTGGGACTAGAACCCATGGCCTTCTGGCCTACAGGCAGATGTGCTACCAACTGAGCCACATGTTATATTGGCCTGTGATACTCTTCAGATAACCACTGTCATATATATATATATATATATATTTTTTTTAAGCACACTAAAGACATTGATTAACCAACTACCTCCACAGCAGTGCACTGCAGAGATTTGTTCAACTGCGTTAAATTAACACAACCTTTCAAAGGTAACTCAACCTGCCAGGTAGGGAAATATGCCTCTTAGCAGCAGTCCCCTGTGTAATCAATCAGGTTCTGTGCTCAGGGCATCAGGCAGTGGAAAGCTATGCAGCCAACAGAAAAATGACATGCTCCTGGATACATGGCACCCACACGGCACTGACTATAGTCCAGTCTGAGTACTAACACACATCCAAGATAAACAGACGGAATTTGTTCCTCACTCATGCTGTGTAACCCTCAATGTCATTCTCCCTCAAGAATCTGTCTAGTCCAGTGTTACCCCTACCCATGCTGTGTAACCCTCAATACCATTCTCCCTCAGGAATCTGTCTAGTCCTGTGTTATCCCTACTCATGCTATGTAACCCTCAATGCCATTCTCCCTCAGGAACCTGTCTAGTCCTGTGTTACCTCTATTCATGCTATGTAACCCTCAATGGCATTCTCCCTCAGGAATCTGTCTAGTCCTGTGTTACCCCTACTCATGCTGAGTAACCCTCAATACCAGTCTACCTCAGGAATCTGTCTAGTCCTGTGCTACCCGTATTCATGCTGTGTAACCCTCAATGCCATTCTCCCCCAGGAATCTGTCTAGTCCTGTGTTACCCCTACTCACGCTGTGTAACCCTCAATGCCATTCTCCCTCAGGAATCTGTTTAGTCCTCTGTTACCCCTTCTCTTGCTGTGTAACCCTCAGTGCCATTCTCCCTCAGAAGTCTGTCTAGTCCTGTGATACCCCTACTCATGCTGTGTAACCCTCAATACCAGTCTCCCTCAGGAAACTATCTAGTCCTGTGTTACCTGTACTCATGCTGTGTAACCCTCAATGCCATTCTCCCTCAGGAATATGTCTAGTCCTGTGTTACCCCTACTCATGCTGTGTAACCCTCAGTGCCATTCTCCCTCAGAAGTCTGTCTAGTCCTGTGATACCCCTACTCATGCTGTGTAACCTCAATACCAGTCTCCCTCAGGAAACTATCTAGTCCTGTATTACCTGTACTCATGCTGTGTAACCATCAATGCTATTCTCCCTCAGAAGTCTGTCTAGTCCTGTGATACCCCTACTCATGCTGTGTAACCCTCAATGCCATTGTCCCCATGAAGTCTGTCTAGTCCCATGATACCCCTACTTTTGCTGTGTAACCCTCAATACCAGTCTCCCTCAGGAATTTGTCTAGTCCTGTGTTACCCCTACTTATGCTGTGTAACTCTCAATGCCATTCTCCCTCAGGAATCTGTCTAGTCTTGTGTTACCCCTACTCATGCTGTGTAACCCTCAGTGCCATTCTCCCTCAGGAATCTGTCTAGTCCTGTGTTACCCCTACTCATGCTGTGTAATCCTCACTGCCATTCACTCTCAGGAATCTGTCTGGTCCTGTGTTACCCCTACTCATGCTGTGTAACCTTCAATGCCATTCTCCCCTCAGGAATCTGTCTAGTCCTGTTACCCCTACTCATGCTGTGTAACCCTCACTGCCATTGTCTCCCACAAATCTGTCTCATCCTGCTTTAAATGCCTGAACACATGATAACAACCCTCTATGTGAATTAATACTTTTTTCTGTTTCTCTTATCCTTCCTCCCCCCCCCCTCAATTTGACACAGTGCATGTCTCCCACCAAGACCTCTCTTTGCATTTTATGTACTATAGCTCCTATTAAGGTTACTCGTTTGGGCCGGCCTGCCAGTACAGTGGCAGTGCTACTGCTTGCAATGCTGATGATCCGGGTTTGGAAGCGAACCAAGGGGCATCAGACTGAGCGTCAGATGGACTGTTTGCCTTCTCCAGGAAGGTAGGGATCTGGCACTCAGAAGTATACTGACCCCTAGCAAAGGCTAGGGGTAGGTGCGCTTGTCAAGGGCAGGAGCACGTTTGACCACGCGCAGACGTCACTGCACATCCACCTCAATCAGGGGTCATTTCAAGCACGAAAACCCCTTGACCAAGTTGAATGATGCTGGGATCCCTGCCACGCCACCTCCACTGTCCCATGAACTATCACCCGTGGACTAGATCAGCATCTCGGTCTTCCCTCCCCTCTTGGGCCAGGGGGAGGGGAGCAAGGCATGGTCTCTGGGGCTGCCTGTAAGTTCCAGTGGGGACAGCAATAGAGGTAAAACTGAACAGGAACCAGTGAGCCCGATATGGAGTACATCCCCTACCAAACCAAGGAGAATAAATACAGGTTACTCACCTGTAACAGGAGTTCTAGGAATGGTATATGTTGTTCATCCACACTCATTGGCAGTATCCTTGCCGCTTTAAATCTTGCCAGAAGGTCTTCAAGCTTGCTCCTCCCACCCACCCGGGTGGTATAACTCTCGGCTCCGCCCCATGACGCCAGATCTGGCCCGCTGGAAGCTCAGGGTTGTGCGTCGAAGCCGAGGTCGGGGTCGTAGATGAACAACATATACCATTCCTAGAACTCCTGTTACAGGTGAGCAACCTGTATTTCTAGGGACATGGATATGTTGTTCATCCACACTCATTGGCAGACTCCTAGCAGTTCTCCGGGAGGAGGGAGGCAAGGACGCACACCCCCATATACTTACTTGGGAAAGAGAGACTGGAGAACCGAGGCCCCAAACCAGCATCCGGCGTGACTCAAGGTCGATGTGGTAGTGGGTAATGAAGGTGTTGCTGACTTCCAGGTAGCAGCCCTGCAGATTTCCTGGATAGGGACGTCCCTGGAAGCAGCCACCGTTGCAACAGTATGGCGGGTAGAATGAGCTCTTATCCCTCTGGGAGGCTCCATGCCCGCCAACTTATAGCAGAGATCTATGCAGGAGGTTACCCACCTGCTTATCGTCCGGCAGCTGCAGGTCTGCCAGATGCGGCTTCAGCGTAGGTGACAAACAGCTGGCGAACCTCTCCCAATTTCAGCCGTGCGCTCCTTATAATAAGCGGCGCCTTCTAAGGGTCCAGAGTATGGAGCCTATATTCGCCTCCGAGGTGTGATTGGGGTAGAACACCGGCAGAGTCAACACCTGGTTAAGGTGAAACTCCGACACCACCTTCGGAAGGAATTCGGTGGGGCGCAGGACAACCTTGTCCCTGTGGAAGACCAGGTAAGGAGACTCGATGGAAAGCGCCTGAGCTCTCCCATCCTTCTGGCTGACGTGATAGCCACCAAGAAGGCGGTCTTCCACGACAGGTAGAGAGAGCACACCTGTGCATAGGTTGAATGGCTTGCCCATGAGCTTTGCCAGTACCAGCAGTAGATCCACGGAGGTGGGGGTTCCCCGACTGGAGGAAATGTGATCAAGGCCTTTGAAAAGCGCAGACCACCTTCTCCTCAGCCACCGACTGCTTCCCGCCCGCGCCGGTAAGCAGAGATGGCTGCCAGGTGCACCCTTAGGGTCGTCGACCCTAAGCCCTTGACTAGAAAGGGACCATAAATAGTCCAAGATGCTTGCCAAGGAACAGGAGGAAGGGTCCAAGCCTTGCCTGACACCAAATGGAAAACCTTTTCCATTTGAAGGCCATAGCATTTTCTGGTCGACTCACGGGACGCCTCAACTACATTGAGGACCTCGTCGGAAAGACCCAAGGCCTGGAACTCTAGCCGCTCAGGAACCAGGCCGTCAGGTGCAGGGATTGAAGGTCCGGATGGAACACCTTCCCTGATTGACTGAGAGCAGGTCCGGGCGAGCTGGAAGCTGCCGCGAGTCCTGGAGCTGAGACTGAGGAGATCTGGTACCAGAACTGGCGAGGCCAGTCTGGGGCTATCAGAATCACCTGCGCCTTGTCCTCCTCGCCTTGAGAGCACCTTGTGGATCAAGGGAAATGGGGAAAGGCGTAAAAGAGGCCGGGGTCCATTGCCTCGAGAAGGCATCCCCTGCAGCGAGCCCTGCTGAGGGGCGGGCATGGAACAGACTCAGCTTCTGCTCTCCATGGAGGCAAACAGGTCCACCTGAGGTGTGCCCCAAAGGGAGAACAGATGCTGTACTACCTCGGCAGGAGAGACCACTCGTGGGATGCAGCCCCTATCCGCTCAGGGCATCGGCCAGGGTGTTGGAGGCTCCTGCCACGTGAATGGCTAGGAGATCCGCCTCCAGGCTGCGCACGAGTGACCAAATGGGGAGAGCTTCCTTGCATAGAAGCATGGAGCGCGTCCCGCCCTGGCGGTTTAGATAGTACATGGTCGTGGTATTGTCCGTCTGGACTCGGACCACTTGACCCCGGAGGAACGGAGCAAAGGCGGTGAGAGCTAGGCGGACCGCTCGGAGCTCCAGCAGGTTGATGTGGCATCGGGACTCCCGCGGGGACCAGAGGCCATGAGCCCGGTGTTCCCCCAGATGGGCACCCCAACCCATCAGAGAGGCATCGGTCGACAGAGAGACCGTCGGCTCGGGGCGGACGAACGGGATGCCCTCCTGCAAATGATCTGGAACGGTCCACCACTGGAGAGCGTTCCACATCCCCTGTGTCACCGACACAAGCTGGTCCAAGGGATCGCAGCGTTGTGACCACTGGCTGGCCAGTCCCCACTGAAGGGGACGCATGTTCCAGCGGGCCCAACGGACCACGCTGGTACAGGCCGCCATGAGACCCAGGAGGCGCAGGAAGTCCCGGGCAGGGCGCAATTGCCCAACCAGAAATGATCGGGCAAAGGAGGAAAGAACCTCGGCCCTGTCCGCCGGGAGCCGCTCTGGCTCAAGAGAGTCGAGCTGCGCCCGATGAATAGAATCACCTGCTTCGCTCGAGTTCCACTTGGCCTCGTTGATAAGGAGGCCCAGTTGAGAGCAGACCTGGAGGGCCAGATCTCTGGACCACTCCGCCTCCTTCCTGGAGGGAGCTGCTATCAGCCAGTCGTCCAGGTAAGGGTACACCCGGACCCCCCGGCGCCGCAGGAATGCTGTCACCACTGCCATGCATTTGGTGAAGACCCTGGGAGCTGGAGACAAGCCGAAGGGCATGGCTTGGAACTCGAAGAGAGATCCTTCCGCTCGGAAGCGAAGGAATCTCTGGTGAGACGGACGGATAGGGACGTGAAAAAACGCGTCCTGCAAGTCCAGAGAGCAGAACCACACGCCGCGTTCCAAGGATGGTATTATCTGAGCCAGAGTGACCATCCTGAAGGTTCGAGACCTTAGGAACTTGTTTAGGTCGTGTAGGTCGAGAATGGGGCGCCAGCCCCCCGTCCGTTTCGGAACCAGGAAGTACCTGGACACAAACCCTGGGTCTGAAGGAGGGTCCACCACCTCTCTTACCACCTCCTTCTGGAGGAGGAGAGCGATGTCGGCTCGACGAGCCGCCAGTGAGGCTGGGGATCCCGAAGCCCCCCGAGGGGCGACGGCTCTGAAGGGTGGTGCCTGCTCGAATTCCAGAGGCAGGCCTCTTCCCACCACCTCCAAGACCCACCTGTCCGTGGTAACAGCGGACCAAGTGGAACGGAAGTGCCGGAGCCGTCCCCCCACGGGGGGACCCAGGGGTAAGGTGACGGGGATGGAGGCGACACCCCTCAGCCCGTCACTGGGCAGGCTTGGAGGAGGGACGGCCGAGGGACCTCCTGGGCCCTTCCTCCTGCCTCCTGTTAGAGAGCGGCGGCTTGGGTTTGGGATGCCAAGGCCGAGCCTGCTGGCCCTGACGTTGCTGGGCAGGGCGCCGGGGCACAGAAGGACGAAAGGGCTTAGGCTGTGGTTTGCGGCCTTTGTCCTTCTGAGCGGAAGAGACCGAGTCCAAGGTGGCATTGGACTTCTCGATCCTCTGCAGGTGACCTTCCACCCCAGGGCCGAAGAGGTCAGTCCCAAAAGGGAACATCCGCCAACTTGCTGCGTATCCAAGTAAAGGTGGATATCCTCAGCCAAGCCCCCGACGATGAGCCACGCGTGCCGCCACCGATCTGGCACATGAGTCCCCTATATCCAAAGCAGTCTGGAGCTGCTGTTTGGCCACTGCCCTGCCCTGGTCCCACACCTGCTTAACCGTAGTCTGCAGATCGGGCGGGAAGATGAGGGATGACCTCATCCAGGAGCCCAACAGGGCATGAGAAAATGGCCATGAGGACGGCCGAACTGGCCTGACGAAAGGCCGAGAGAGGGCGCGGCGTAGACTTTTCGCCCGACATAGTCCAATTTCTTGGACTCCTTGTCAGGAGGTTTGTCCACATCCCTGGCGTTGCCGGCGCGCCGGAAAACGCTGTCGGTAACCAACCCCTCAGCAGAGGGGTGTTCCGAAAAACCGGACAAGGAACCGGTAGGGACCGCATACTTCCTGGCCATCCTGGCCGAAGGCGCAGGGCAGGAAGCAGGGCGCTGCCAAAGTTCCAGTGCCGGACCCACTATGGCCTCGGCCACCGGAAGGCCTCCGCCGGAGAATCCCGGTCCAGAATCTCCGGTGAGGATACCTGGCCCGTTTGGAACGGGTTCGAGCTCCATCGGTAGACTCCGAGATGAGCCGAAGCAGTCCTAGGAAGGACGACGGGCTATCGTCCATTGACTGACCTCCTGAAGACTCCAAGTCCAGTCGCTTGAGAAGAAGGAGGAATCATCTTCGGACTCGGAAGAGTCCTCAAAACTGCCTCTGGCCTGAGCCACCTTCACCTGCCGAGGTCGGTCGGGAGTGAGGGTACTGACAGCGATGGGGTAAACCCTTAGCCGACCGAGAATCTTGGTGGAGCCCCAATGGTGGCTGTGGGCGGAGGTTCCACCGAATCGGTGGAGCAGCTGGTTTTGGCCGAACAACCGGCCTGGGTATAGTCGCTCGGACAAGTCGAGGTTGTGTCGGCGTTCGGTGACAGCCATAATGGCGGGGAAGGCGGGTGGCTTATTCCCGGCCAGGAGGAGCTGTTGCAACATAAGGTCCTCGTGCCGTCGGCGTAATTGCGCGAAGCCTCCCTCATCCGAGGAGGAGGGGCGAGGGCAGCGGCACGCCGCTTACCGCGAATGCCCGAACCGAGCCGCCTATGGCGGTGGGGAACGGCTGGACCGCGAGGAGGTCCGAGACTGAGACCGAGAGTCCCGGAATTTCCGGGGTCGGTGCGGGGAGGTGTCGGCCGGAACCGGCACTCCCTTCGGCTCGGAAGGTCCATCCGAGGGCTCCGGAACCGGAGGCACAGACGAGCCCACGGGATCCTCAACTCCTCCCGGGGGAACCGGGGAGAGGGGAATCTCGGCTGCTAAAGGCGACAGCCCGTCCAATGGGTCGAGAAAAATCTCGACTTCATCAGTGGGAGTCTCGGTCAACTGACCTGACGGGGACACCACCGTGAGGCCAGTGGCGGCTTGGCGATCGACGAAGCCGCGGACGACGACCGAGGGAGAAGGACCTTTCCGCTCCCAAGGCGTCGACGGAGGGACTTACCTTGTCCCTCTTTTTGGACCGAGAATAAGGTCCAGCAGGCGCGGCCCTTCTCCTTTAGTGGAGAGGGACAGACAAAGCTCCTTAAAAGAAGCCGTGTAGGAAGAACCCAGAGGCGGGATAAATGCGGCCGAGGAAGATCTGACCCGCGCCGCCTCCTCTTCGAGGCGACCATCCTCCGCCAGCTGATCCCGCCGAACGCCGGGCCACGGACACGCCGACCGGGCCTCCTTGGACTTCACCGGAGGAACGCTTCTCGGGACGCCCAGTTGCAATCGGCAGCACGGTCTTCGAGGGCGGGGCCGAGAAAGATGAGCACAGGTCGCAAGCCTGCGGGTCGTGCTCAAGGCCTAACAGTAGACACACGTGGAGTGTGGATCCGTCCGAGACATCTTCGCCCGCGGGGCATCTCAAATCCGAGTCGATTTGTCCATCGCGAGCGAGGATCAAGACTGAAGTCTTTTGCAAATTTTTATTTTTAAATCCGCAAACGGAGAAATAGGAACTAGTCGCAAAACGCAGAGCGTTAAGGAGGGAACCTGAGCTTCCGGTAAGGAAGATCTTACGCCATGGGCGGAGCCGAGAGTTATACCACCCGGGTGGGTGGGAGGAGCAAGCTTGAAGACCTTCCGGCAAGATTTAAAGCGGCAAGGATACTGCCAATGAGTGTGGATGAACAACATATCCATGTCCCTAGAAACAGAGTTAAAAAAAAAAAAAAGGTTACTCATTTGTCTTGGTGTGCTTTGTTACTGCTGCATTTGAGAAACACTGTTATATTCTTTTAATTATTTTTTTTTCTTTGCAATTTATTTATCCAGGACAGCCCAGCTGAAAAGCAGCATCTCATTTTCAGTGGGTTCTGCTTCTACCCATTTCTGCAGCTAGGTGGACTAGAGCACTAAGAGGTTAACTGAATTGCTCAAGGTCAAACAGTGAACAGTTAACTCTTGAGGGATTTGAACCTGCAATCTCCCAGTTCCCATGCCAGTGTTCTAACCACTAGAAAGGACTGTCTCCCACATATATGTGAAATATGTAAAATCAATAAAATAGAACATTGAAAAAAGAAGGGAAATTTCTCACTATATTAATGAGGTTCCTATCTATCAGCCTAGTAATGAAGCACGCATGTACCAAAATCCGTGTGTTTATCTTCCATCCAGCAGAAGAGCTCCCTTATTAACTAAATAAATAATCAGAGAGATAACTAGGGACTGACGCTTCCTTTCCTTCTTATTTTACATAAAATTCAGCAGCCATGCTTGGTCAGCTGAAAACAGCCTAAGCCAATAAGATTACTCAGGGCCCAGGGGTTGCTTCTATTGACTCTGTGAACAGTCAATTATATTCGACTTTTGGTTAAAATAGACAGACAAGTTCAAACACTTTTGCTCGTCTTTCGTAATCACATCTGCCAAGTCTGCATTGATGCAGGTGAGAGTCACACGGATGAAGAATATAAACTCAGTGAGGTGAGATGGAGTTCTCGCTCTCCCAGGTCAATGGAGACAAGCTGTGTCGAATGTGTGCAGCAGCCTTACTGGACAAGGCAGATAGGCTGGCTTTATCCATCTTACGTCCATAAAGTCAAGTAGACAAGGAGGGCCTTATCTGGTTCTCCACTGGGGATCTTGTCAAGAGATGTAAAGTAAAGTAATTGATGCTTCTACTGGCCCAATCACAGAATCTGGTAGCCCAAGAAGACTACGGAAATCCAGGACATATTCCAAAAATGTCAAGGTTGTCACAAAGCTTTCTGATGGGTCAAAACTGATTTTTTTTTTACTGTTTACATCTCCTTTGACTTAGACCCCTCACCAATTAAGCCCTGTGGCAACCACTCAGCTTCATCGCCCAGACCACCCTTCCAAGCTGCCACACGACTTACCCCTCATAGTGGGGCCTTCAGGGTGACTCCAAACCCCCGCTAGTGACCGGTTCCACAGGACACATGAATACTGCGTCGTGTAATCCTTTGGGCACAGGTGCTTTGGCAATTTTCTTCCCTCATCCCCACTTAAGCCAGCAATCACAAGCATACCCTCCACTCTGTGATGCTGCGTGGCACCGATCAGCGCTCCCCTTCCTATGCTGCTCTAGCCATACACTACCACCTGTGGTTCCCCAGAAACATAGAAACATAGATTTTGACGGCAGATAAGGACCGCTTGGCCCACCCAGTCTGCCCATTTCCCTACCTATTGGATAAGCTGCAGATCCTAGTTAACCAGCAGCCTACTTCTTCCTACCCCCTAGAATTGCCTTACGACTGTCCCATGCATGCTTGAATTCCACCACTGTTTTTGACTCCACAACCTCCTCCAGAAGGCCATTCCATGCATCCACAACCCTCTCTGTGAAAAAATACTTCCTTAAATTACCTCTGAGCCGCCCCCCTTCTATCTTCACATTGTGCCCCCTTGTTCTTGCACACCTCTTTTTTTGAAAGATGCTACCCTCTTGGACTTTGTTGATTCCCTTGAGATACTTGAAAGTTTCTATCATGTCCCCCTCTCTCTCCTTTCCTCGAGGCTATACATATTCAGCTCCTTAAGTCTCTCTTCATATGTCTTCCGGTGCAGGCCCTGCACCATTTTAGTTGCCCTCCTCTGGATAGCCTCCATCCTGTCTATATCCTTGCGGAGATTGGGTCTCCAGAACTGCACGCAGTACTCCAGATGGGATCTCACCAACTGTCTGTACAGAGGGATAATAACTTCCTGTTTTCTGCTGGTGATGCCTCTCCCTATGCATCCCAGTATCCCCCAGCCCTCCTTGCTGCCCTCTCACATTGCTTGCCCACCTTTAGGTCATCTGATATGACTACCCCAGGTCCCTTTCCATTTTGTTGTTGTTAGTATCTCCCCCATTGCGTACTCTTCCCTGGGTTTTGTTTCCCAGGTGCATTACCTTGCACTTCTTAGCATTGAATCTAAGTTGCCATACATTTGACCATTCCTCTAACCTTGCCAAGTCCCTTCTCATCCTTTCCACCCCACCTTGTGCATCAACTCTGTTGCAGATCTTTGTGTCATCTGCAAAGAGACATACTTTTCCTTCCAGTCCCTCTGCAATGTCGCTTATAAAGACATTGAAGAGGACCGGTCCTAATACTGAATCCTGTGGTACCCCACTAGTAACCCCCCTTTCTTCAGAGTGGACTCCATTTACTATTACTCTCTGTGTCCTATTCTCCAGCCAATTCTTTACCCAGGCTGTCATCTTGGGACCCACTCCCAGGCTGGCTAACTTGTATATTAATCTTTTGTGTGGGACTGTGTCAAATGCCTTGCTGAAGTCTAGGTAGGCCATGTCCACAGCCCCTCCCTGATCTACTACTTTGGTCACCCAGTCAAAGAAATCTATCAGATTTGTCTGGCATGACCTTCCTGCTGTGAATCCATGCTGCCTAGGGTCCTGAGCCCTCTGGCCTCTAGATACTCAACAATTCTTTCCTTCAAGTGATTCCATCATTTTCCCTACCACTGAGGTTAAACTAACAGGTCTGTAGTTTTCTGCTTCTGCCTTGCTCCACTTTTGTGAAGGGAATCACATCTGCCCTCCTCCAGTCCTCGGGTACCACCCATCCTCCCAAGATTTGTTAAAGAGGGTAGTCAGTGGTGTCACTAGTTCTACCCTTAGTTCTTTTAGAATTCTGGGATGAATCCCATCAGGCCCCATTGCTTTGTCCACCTTCAGTTTTAAGAGTTCTTTCAGAACCCTTTCTTCTGTAAATGGGCTGGTATCAACTTCTGTATCCAGAGTGTTTCTACTGTTTGTTTTAGGTACCTCCCCCACTTCCTTTGTAAATACTGAGCAAAAATATTTGTTTAGTATCTCTGCCTTTTCACAGTCACCCTCTGCCCACCTTCCCTCCTCTTTATTAAGCCTCACTAGCCCTCCCTTGGTCTTCCTTCGCTCCCTGATGTACCTATAAAAGGTTTTATCCCCCTTCTTAACAGAGTTGGCTATCTTTTCCTCGGTTTGGGCCTTTGCTGTTCTGACTGCCTTCCCAGCTTCCTTTTGCTTTAACTGATACAGTTCCCTGTCCTGCTCCTTCTGTGATTCCTTGTACTTCCTGAATGCTTTCTTTTTCTCTTGAACCTTCACTGCCACTTCCTTTGAGAACCATAGTGGTTTCTTACATTGTTCGTTTTGTTAATTTGCTTCACACAAAGGCTTGTTACCTCTGTGATGGCAGTTTTATTATTCCCATTGTTCTTCCACCCTCCTTCCTGCCCATTTGCTAGTGCATTCCTTAGGCACTCACCCATTTTGGCAAAGTCAGCCCTCCTAAAGTCCAGTACTTTTGCCTTTGTATGGCTTGACTCTATTGCTGTGTTTATTGTGAACCATACTGTTCGATGGTCGCTAGTTCCCAGATGGCTACCCACTTCTACATCTGTGATCCTCTCTTCATCTCCATTTGAGAGAACCAGGTCTAAGATTGCTCCCTCTCGAGTGGGCTCCAATACTAGTTGTCTAAGGCATGCCCTTTAGGGCATCTAGAATAACCCCACTCTTTGAAGTGGCTGCTGCAACTGCATTCCAGTTAACATCTGGCATATTCAGATCACCCATCAGCAATATCTCCCCTTTTTCTGCCATTCTAAGTATTCTTTCTATAATTTCCTTGTCCATTTCCTCCCCCCTGACAAGGAGGTCTGTATACAACCCCTGTACAGATTGTAGTGCCATTGCCGGTCTCCAAATTTACCCACAGTGCTTCTTCTCCTCCCTGTTTTCCCTTTTGTTCTGTTGCCTTGATTCCTTCCCTTATGTAAAGAGCTACTCCTACTCCTCCTCCTCCTCTTTTACCCTCCCTGTCCCTCCTGTAGATAGTGTATCCTGGTATGTTTATGTCCCAGTCATGGTTTTGTGTGTACCATGTTTCTGTGACTGCCACGATATCAGATGTTCCTCCTCCATCAAGGCCACTAATTCAGGAAGCTTGTTACTCAGACTACGGGCATTGGTACTCATTGCTCTCCATTTTTTTATGGCTTTACCTTCTTTTGCAGCATCCCCCACTGACCTGTCTACTTCGGTCTTTTTCTCATTTAGTACCCTGTTTTGTAGGGAGAGGCTGGAATTTTCCTGCTGTTTATCAGTGCCTCCCCCCTTGACTAGTTTAAAAGCTTGCCAATGAAGCCTTTAAACCGACTGCTCAAAAGACTTGTTCCCTTCCTGGACAGATGCAGACCATCCTGCCAGTATAGGCTGGTGTCCTCAGGTGGAACCCCAGTCCCCAATGAAGCCAAACCCTGTGCCCCACCCATTTTCAACCATTCATTAAACTGCATGGTGCAAAGTACCCTCGCTTCACTCATGCCATTGACAGGCAGCACCTCAGAGAAGGATATTGTGTGTGCTACTTGTCTTAGGCCCCTCTCCAATTCTACAAAGTCCTTCTGCACTGCTCTAATCTAATGATTAGCCAAGTCATTTGTCCCTAGGTGGACAATGACGTCCGGCTCAGATTCCCGTGCAGCTGTTCTCGTGATCCTGAGGATGCACTTCCTGTCTCTCCAAGCCATGGCACCAGGCAGGCACCTTACTTCAGTTTTCCCTGCTCCCCCCAGTTCTATCCCCCTAATAATTGAGTCCCCCACCAGGAGCTGCTTCCTTTCCTTGTGGTGTCCTATGCTCCTCCTTCCTGTGGGCCTCCCTTGTGACAGTTGTCCTCAGCCTCCTTAATCTCCTCTGCAGGTGCATCCATGGGGAGCTATGCTCCCCAGAATAGTGTATGGATTGTGGTGTGGAACAACTGACTGGGTGTGCCTCTGTTCCACCATCCTCACCCTCCCTGAGCCCACTGTGTTCCAACTGCTGTGCTTTCTTCGCAACCTCTGAGGTAGTGGTGGTGGCTCTGGTGCTCCCTGGATGGGGAGTTCCTTCCTACCATCCAGTGTGGCCTGGGGAAGGTCCCTTACTACTGTCCAGTGTGGCCTGAAGGCGGGCAACTTCCTCCCTCAGGGCAGAGAGTTGTCTGCAAACAGGGCAGCATCTCAGCCTCAGAAAGACTCCTGGAACACTGCTGCCCACAGCCATTACATTGCACTACTCCCATTTTTTTTTGTGTGTGTGTGTGTGTGTGTGTGATTGGTTTGTAATATAGAAATATATATATATTTATATTATACAATGTGTATGCTTATATTGTCAGTGCAGTGTGCTAGAGAGGATATGACAGTGATATGCACCTTGCATTTTTGAGGAAATGATGTCAGAACCCCAGGTATAAAGGAACTATTTCCAGGGATGGTTGGGAAGGGGTTGGGCCTAAACTGTGCCTTCACAAAACAATCAGCTAAAAGCTCTGACCCACTGCTGCAATGAGTGCCTTCCTGTCAGCAAGATGCCCTACACAACAATTTGACAGAGAAAATACCCTGCTAATCAAACAGAGAAAAATCCATACATCCAAGTCAGACACAGGTAATCCTCCCCAGCCCCAAAACAGGCCTGGTGGTTTGTGCTCTGAAAGCTGTCAGCCCCAAAATAAGTCAGCTGTGCTGTAAACTCTTCCTGCACTGAAAATGTTAAGAATTGTAACAAACAAGCGTAATCCTAGATCCACCTCCCTCTGTTGCTTGAAAGACTGTCTTTTCCTGTTTCACACTGCAGGTTTTGCTATGACCACTCCTTAACCCAGTAACTTTGTTAAAATAGTTTAACTATCACAAACTCCCTACGCACCAGTAAATTATTTAAAAATAGTTTCTGTCCCAAAATCCTAGTAGTCAATCCAGCTACCCCCAAGGGACAACCAAAATGCAGTATTCAAACACTTATGAAGTTACTTCCAAGATAACCAGAGTTTGCAAGTTTCTTTTTCAACTCCTCAGCCACCTGTAATTCATTTAAAAATAGTTTAACTGTCAGAAAATCCTAGTAGACAATCTAGCAAGATTTCCACCCGGGAAGCCAGACCCATCCTAATCAAAGCTTTGAATGGCAACAGTCCCGGCAGTGACTCACTGGACTCCAGCATCCTCTGGCTAGTACTAGATGAAGTCCTTGCCCCACTCACCAGCCTAATTAACCAGTCACTCTGCCTGGGACAATTTCCCACAGCTTGGAAAACAGCCATAATCACACCAATTCATAAAGGGGGCGACAGGTCATCGGCCAACAACTACCGGCCAATCCCATCCTCCCCCCTCTAAAGCCCTGGAGAAAGTGGTGGCCATTCAAATCACTGATTATCTGGCTAAGCATAACATCTTGTGCCCAGAGCAACATGGCTTCCGTGCTGGTCACAGTACCAGCACTGCCCATATTGATTCTCCAACTTTCTACACTCCTCCTTGGATACCAGCTCCCTAGCTGGTGCAGTGTTCATCGACCTCTCAAAGGCTTTTGACACCGTCTCCCATCCACTTCTGCTGAATGCACTCTGCCACACTGGTCTCTCAGCTGGCCCCCTAGCATGGTGCACTAGCTATCTTGACACTCGATCTCAGTGTGTAAAAATTAATAGCACACTCTCTGATACCCGTCCCATTCTCTCTGGGGTCCCCCAAGGCTCCATCCTAGGCCCCCTTCTCTTCTCGCTCTATCTGAACACCCTGCCCAGTGCATGCCCTGGCAAAATTCTACTGTATGCAGACAACGCTGTCCTTTTTGCCACCCACCGCAATCCCATCTCCCTCCAGGACTCCCTACAGCAGTCTTTCAACAGTGCCAAGGCTTGGTTTAAGGAGGCGCAGACTGAATCATCAATCTTAATAAAACCAAAGCTATGCTCTTTTCCACCCCCAAACAAAAGCTAGCAACCACCCACTCTATATCCTTCCAAGTACCGATCAGCCACTGGAACAAGTCTGCTCCTACAAATACCTTGGGGTTACCTTCAACTCAGCCCTCACATTTCACAACCACATCAACGCCCTAACATCCGCCACTAACACATGGCTTGGCATCCTCTTCCGCCATAGAACATGCCTTCCCCCAAATGCTCTCCGGCTCACTGTTACATCATCCGTTCTGTCCCTTGTAGACTATGGTCTACCAGTATATGGTGCTGCCGACACCACTGCACTCAACAAAATTCACTTAACCCTGAATAAAGCCTGCAGATTGATTACTGGTGCCCCCAGGCTCACACACACCTGTCAGCTGTATGTCGAGGCTAACCTGCTTACCCTGGATGAGCGGCTCCGATGCAAACCTGTCTCCTCACAAAAAACCCTACTCGGGCTCTCCCCCCCTGGGGTAATGGCATCCATCCACCAGAGCCCTCCCACTATTGCAACACGGTCTTCCTACAAGACCACTCTAATGGTCCCCAGGTCAAGAACCAGCTGTTGCCAGAGGTCTTTCTGCTATAGAGCCCCAACCTGGTTTAACTCTCTCCCTGCCCCCATCACCAATGCCACCGCCATCTCCAAGTACAAAACCACCCTTCGGAACCACATCATCAGCAGTCGTAACTGCTCCTGTCTCTGAAAGTAGCCTCCACCTCTGCTTCTCTTGACAACGCCCTCCGGGCAGCTCTCCACCTAGCCATCCCCACCACCACTTCCTGTACACCGTGCCTATGTTTAACCTGGCCAGTGCCAGCTGTTTCAGTGTTTACCAACTAGATTGCTCACTTGATACCAACTTGTTAACACCTGTTATCAATTACATGTACCCTGTAACCTAATTGTATTTGTCTGACCACAGTGTGACATGGCCTCTGTTGAGCGCCTATTGTTTTGCAAATCTATGCTATGTAACCAAAAACACAATGTATGTCTTTATGTGACGAAGTACCTTTGGAAACGAGCCTCTGGCTCAAAGGTTGTAAACTGATTCTTACAAATAAATAAAAATAAATAAATAGCTACCTCCAAGGACCTACCCAAATGCAGTATTTAAATCCTTTTGAAGTTACTAACAAGATAAACAGAGTTTGCAAGCCCCTTCTTGGTTAAACACTAAATAAATATGTGAATAAAAAGCAATTACCAAGGGTAGTTAGTTTCACCTCCCACAGAATTAAGCAAAAGTGCACGTTTGTTGCAGATATCAAGTGCAATATAGAATGTCTCACACAGCTCGCAGTTGAATAAAGCAGTAGTGTCCTTCCAGCTCCAGAAAATGTGCTTTGTGTGGCACTGTTGTAGTGGAACCAGGTTTCCACCCTCCCTGAAGGAGGAAAACAGCCTCTGGGATGCTTAATTTCCCCCCCGCCCGGCCTTCGATGACTAGTACCCGTGTCAAACCCAGGTCATTGGTGTTTCAAGCAGGAAGTGCTGCTGTGGCATCGATGGGCTGGCATGGGTCAAAAGCGATTTCCAAGTCAAGATGATGTTTTACATTTCTCTGTGTGTTGTGTTTTTATAGAAAGTCAATCAACTCTAAACCACAAAAGAAAAACTGATTAAAAAAAACAGTAGAGAGAAGATGAACAGCAGTAGTGCTCTCCCCTGCCACAAGGGCGAACCCGGTTTATATCCAGAGTTTAGTTTGCTGGCTCTGTGTTGGCAGTGACAAGGTGTGTTGTGAAGATGAGGCATCTTCTTATGGGTGGGGTAGGGGGAATCTGAAGCTAAAACAACCCTTTCTGGCCTACCATGAGGAACAATGGGAGCACTTGCAACCATAGATGTGTTTCTGCCCTCCGGGAGGTGCAGCTCTACCAACCCCCACACAAACTGGGGTGGGGGGTGGGAGTAAAGGAAAATACAAGTTACTCAACTGTAACAGGAGTACTAGGAGCGGTATATGTTGTTCATCCACACTGTCTGGCAGGTACCTTGCCGCTTTAAGATGGGCCGGAAGGTCTTCAAGCGGGCTCCTCCCACCCAGCCATTTGGTAAAACCCTTGGCTCTGCCCCATGATGCCAGCTCTCGCCCGCTGGAAACCAGGTTGTGCGCCAAAGCGGGGGAGGCTGGCTGGGTCCATGTGGATGAACAACATATACCACTCCTAGAACTCCTGTTACAGGTCAGTAACCTGTATTTCTAGGGACATGGATATGTTATTCGATCCACACTGTCTGGCAGACTCCTAGCAGTTCTCCGGGAGGAGGGAGGCAAGGCGCACACGCCCAACTTAGGGAACAAGGACTGGAGAACTGAGGTCCCAAAACCAGTATCCCAGCGCGACTCAAGGTCGATGTGGTAATGGAAATGAAGGTGTGTGCTGACTTCCAGGTAGCAGCCCTGCAGATTCCTGGATAGGGACGTCCCTAGAAGCAGCCACCGAAGCAGTGGTATGGCGGGTGGAATGAGCTCTTAGCCCTACGGGAGGCTCCTTGCCCGCCAACCTATAGCAGAGATCAATGTAGGAAGTGATCCACCTGCCAACTGTTCACCTGGCTGCAGGTCTTCCAGGTGCGGCTTCAGCGTAGGTGACAAACAGCTGGCGAACCTTTCCCCGAACTTCCGCCATACGCTCTTTATAGAAGGCGAGCGCTCTTCTCAAGTCCAAAGCATGAAGCCTGTACTTGGCCTCCAAGGTGTGATTCGGGTAGAACACCGGCAGAGTCAGCACCTGATTCAGGTCGACACCACCTTAGGAAGAAATTTTGGGTGGGGGTGCAGGACAACCTTGTCCCTGTGGAAGACCAAGTAGGGAGATTCAATGGAAAGCATCTGGAGTTCCCCAATCCTTCTGGCTGACGTGATAGCCACCAAGAAGGCAGTCTTCCAAGACAGGTAAGAGATGTCACACCTGTGCATCAGTTTGAATAGTTTGCACATAAGCTTAGCCGATACCAGCAGTAAATCCCATGAAGGTGGAAGTTCATGCACCGGAGGGGATATGCGATCTAGGCCCTTGAAAAAGCCCCTGACCACCTTCTCCTGCGCCACCAACTGCTTGCTGGCCCGCACCCGGTAAGCAGAGATGGCTGCCAGGTGCACCTTAAGGGTCACTGACTGAAGTCCATGCTGGGAAAGGGACCACAGGTAATCCAAAATGCTAACCAATGGACAGGACAAGGGGTTCAACCCCTTGCCTTGACACCAAATGGAGAATCTCTTCCATTTAAAGGCATAACATTTTCTGGTCGACTCCTTACGGGACGCCCCAATGACGTTGAGGACCTCGTCGGAAAGACCCAAGGCCTGGAACTCCAGCCGCTCAGGAACCAGGTTGTCAGGTGCAGGGATTAAAGTTCTGGATGGAGTACCTTCTCCTTGTTGATGAAGAGCAGGTCCGTGCAGGCCGGAAGCCGATTCGGGAGCCTGGAGCTGAGGCTGAGGAGATCTGGATACCAGAACTAGTGAGGTCAGTCTGGGGCTACCAGGATCACCTGTGCCTTGTCCCTCCTCACCTTGAGGAGCACCTTGTGGATCAAGGGAACTGGAAGGCAGGCGTAAAAGAAGCCTGGGGTCCAAGACCTCAAGAAGGCATCCCCCTGCAGCGAGCCCTACTGAGGGGTGTGGGCATTTAACAGCCTCAGCTTGGCGTTCTCCCTGGAGGCGAAAAGGTCCACCTGGGGTGTGCCCCAGTGGGAGAACAGGTCTTGTACTACCTCCAGCAAGACAGACCACTCATGAGATGCATCGCCTATCCGGCAGAGGGCATTGGCCAGACTGTTCGAGGCTCCTGCCACATGAATGGCTACGAAATCCATCTCTAGGCTGAGCACAAGAGACCAAATATGAAGAGCCTCCTTGCACAGAGGCAAGGAGTGTGTCCTGCCCCATCAGCTGAGATAGTACATGGTCGTGGTGGTGTCCGTCTGGACCTGGACCACTTGACCCTGAAGGAATGGAGCGAAGGCAGTCAGGGCTAGCCGGACCGCTCAGAGCTCCAACAGGTTGATGTGGCATTGGAACTCCTGAGGGGACCACAGTCCATGGGCTCTGTGCTCCCCCAGATAGGTACCCCAACCCATCAGAGAGGTGTCGGTCATCAAGATGACTGTCAGCTCGGGTCGGACAAACGGGATTCCCTCCTGCAGATGAGCTGGGATGAGCCACCATTGCAGGCCGTCCCACATCTCCTGGATGATGGAGACTGGCTGGTCTAGGTCACCTGAGCACTGAGACCACAGGTGGGCCAGCCCCCCGGCCCAACGGACCACGCCGGTGCAGGCTGCCATGAGACCCAGAAGGTGCAGGAAGTCCCGAGCAGGGCACAATTGCCCAACCTGAAATGACTGGGCAAAGGAGGAAAGGACCTCGGCCCTGTCCGCCGGGCGCCAGGCTCTGGCTGGGAGAGAGTCGAGGTCCGCCCCGATGAACTGAATCACCTGCAAAGGCATGAGTTCCGACTCTGCCTCGTTGATGAGGAGGCCAAGTTGAGAGCAAACCTGGAGGGCCAGATCTCTGGACCGTTCTGCCTCCGACCTGGAGGGGGCTGCTATCAGCCAATCGCTCAGTTAAGGGTAGACCTGGACCCCTCAGCGCCACAGGAATGCTGCCACCACTGCCATATATTTGGTGAAGATCCTGGGAGCTGAAGAATGGCCAAAGGGCATGGCCCAGAACTCGTAGAGGGTTCCCTCTGCTCGAAAGCGGAGGAACTGCTGATGAGATGGACGGATTAGGATGTGAAAGAATGCGTCCTGAAGGTCCAGGGAGCAGAACCACATGCCTTGTTCCAGGGATGGCATGATCTGAGCCAGAGTCACTATCCAGAAGGTTCACGGCCTTAGGAACTTTTTCAGGTCGTGCAGATCGAGAATGGGGCACTAGCCCCCCGTCCGTTTTGGAACCAGGTAGTACCGGATACAAACCCTAGGCAAGGAGGAGGATCCACCACCTTGCTGACTACCCCCTTGCATAGGAGCAGAACTATGTCATCTTGGAGAGCCGACAGGGAGGCTACGGATCTGGAGGCCCCCTGCGGGGCACGGGCTCGAAAGGGAGGGACCTGCTCGAATTCCAGAGGCAGACCCCTGCCGACCACCTCCAGCACCCAGCGGTCTGTGGTGATAGCAGACCAGGCAGAAAGGAAGTGGCTGAGCCGGCTCCCCAGGGGGGCACCCACGGTTGGCGAGATGGGGTTGGGGGCGGCACCCCGCAACCCGTCACTGGGCAGGCTTGGAGGAGGAAGAACTGGCCAAGGGGTTGCCCGGGGCCCTCCCCCCCCAGACTTCCTGACCGAGGAAGCGATGGACTTGGTTTTAGGGCACCAAGCACGAGTCTGCTGGCCCTGCTACTGGTGCTGCTGGGCAGATCTTGCCACAGGAGCAGAGGGACGAAAGGGGTTATGCTGCTGATGGTGACCTTTGTCCCTCTGAGCAGAAGCAACTGAGTCTAAGGTGGCATCGGATTTCTCAAGGCGCTGGAGGTGACCCTCCCTCCGGGCCAGAATGGGTCGGTGCCCAGAAAGGGGACATCTGCTAGCTTGTGTTGGGTGTCTGCCGTAAAGGTCGGGATCCGCAACCAAGCCCTGTGACAGATGGCCACTGTGGCAGTAACTGACTGGGTACAGGAGTCTCCGATGTCCAGAGTCATCTAGAGCTGTTGTTTAGCCACCACCCTTCCCTGGTCCTGAACCTGCTTGACCATGGTCTGAAGGTTGGCTGGTTGATGAGGGAGTACCTCATCCAGGGAGCCCAACAGGGCATGAGAGAAACGTGCCATCAGAGCAGCCGAGCTAGCCTGGCGAAGACCCAAAGAGGTGGCAGCGTACACTTTCCTCCCAGAATAGTCCAGCTTTTTGGACTCCTTATCTGGGGGCTTGTCCACATCCCTTGTGTTACCTGAGTGCCTGAAAACAGAATCGGCCACCAACCCCTCGGCCGAGGGGTGCTCAGAGAAGCCGGAGAGGCGGTCGGTAGGGACCACATACTTGCAGACCATCCTGACTGAAGGCGCTGGGCAGAAGGCCGGCGCTGCCAGAGCTCTAGAGCCGGGCCCACAATGGCCTCGGCCACAGGGAAGGCCTCCGTGGGGGAATCCCCTTTGTCCAGAATCTCTGTACGGGGATATCTGGCTCATTTTTGCACGGGTTCGAGCGGCATCCCAGTAGACTCCGAGATGAGTCGAAGAATACCCAGGAATGAGGTGGGGCTCTCATCCACAGACAGCCCCCGAGGATTCCAGGTCGACTGGACGGGAAAGCAACGAGAAGTCCTCGGACTCCGAAGAGACTGCATACAGCTGTTGACTGCCTGAGCCACTCTCCACACACCGAGGATGATCGGGGTGAGAGTGCCAGACAACCGATGTGGCAAACCTTGAGCCGACGAGAATCCTTGGTTGGCGCCCCAATCTTCGGCTGTGGAGGGTGGTGGTTCCACCACAATGGGAGGAGCAGCCGGTTTTGGCCGAGCAGTCAGTGCCGAAACCGGATCCTCAACTGAGGAACCGGGGGCAGGAGACTGCTTCGGCCATTCGGCGACAGCCACTTAATAGCCGGTGTGGAAGCCGGTGCCAGCTGCTGTCGGCCAAAAGCGCTGAAACAACTTGTGCCAGAACCTCTCCTCGGCCGAGGAGGACGAGCAACGGTGTCGCTTTCTGCAGTGTCAGGACAAGGACCGATGATGTCAGCGGGACTTGCCCGAAGCGGAAGAGGACCTCGACCAGCGGCGGTGCCGGCGGCGGGCCGAAGGAGAGGGGGAAACCTGCTGCCCCTCCAGTTCAGGGTCCTTGACTGGGGATGTCGGCTCAGCAAGCTGAGGCAAGTTCTCGGAGGGCACTGGGATCACCGGTGTCCCAGAAAGAGAACTGTCGGCCTCCTCGGTCGACAGCCTGTCGGAAGGCTTGAGAAAAATCTCAGCCTCGTCGACAGGAGTCTGGCCCCCTGGTCTGTTGGAGACTACGAGAAACCAGCGGCCCAGGCCGCAACCTCGACCGAAGCCGAAAGGCAATGATCCGGGGTGCGAGAGCTCTCCTGCTCCCAAGAACATCGACGCTGGGACTTACTTTTCTTAGGATCCTTCTTTTTGGACCAAGACATATGAGACCCAGAAGGACACTCTCCTTTAGTCGAGAGGGACTGGCAGAGTTCCCAAAAGGAAGCCGTGTAGGAAGAGCCCAAATGGAGTGGGATAAAGGCTGAAGCTGAGGAGGAGCTCGCCGCAGCCTGGGCCGCCTCCTCCTCGAGGGTCGTGAGCTGTTCTAGCTGTTCCAGTTGCTCCGAGGAGCCCACTGCCAGACACCACCCAAAGGGCCTCCTTCGACTTGACCGGTGGGTACCGTTTCTTAGGTCACCCCATCTCAAGTTGGACAGCGCGGTCCTCGAGCACTGATGGGAGAGAAGGACAGACAGAGATCACAAGCCTGCAGATAGTGGTCATTTCTGAGACAGTAAACGCACGTGGCGTGAGGGTCGGTGCGCGACATCTTCTGCCCACAAGGACACTGACGGAACCCGGGAACAGACTTGTCTTCCATCGCAGTTGTGAGGGAAGGTGGAGAAGACCGAACCTGAGTGAGTCTTAGAGTAAATTTTGGGAAAAAATCTGAAAACTTAAGATCCAGGGCCTACAAAATGCGAAAGCGCTAAGGAGGGAACCCAAGTTTCCAAGCGGTAAGGAAGATCTGGCGTCATGGGGCGGAGCCGAGGGTTTTACCACCCGGGTGGGTGGGAGAACCAGCCTGAAGACCTTCTGGCCCATCTTAAAGTGGCAAGGTACCTGCCAGACAGTGTGGATCAAAAAAAAAAAATATATCCACGTCCCTAGAAAGAACAATTACATACTTACCATAACAGTAGATCTTGGAGAGAATCTCCTCCATTAGTCCACACCTTTGGAACTATAGCCACCAAGCACTACGGCCTAATGTAAAATTTTGCTAGCCAAGGGCCGTTCATGACAACGTCATGCGTCAGCATCTATATAAACATGGGTAGCCCCATCACTCTTCAGTTCCCTGCTGGAGATTAGACTTGGAGGACCTCCAAACATGGGGAACCAGGAGATAAGACCAACCTAGGCATACAAGGAGACGCATAGGGCTGGATATATGATGCATATATATTAGGTTCAGCTGCACAATATCTGGTGCAACCCTCCATGAAACAGAAGGGGGCAGAGGGAGGAATAGCATGGAATAATGGAGGAGAATCGCTCAAAGATCCACTGTTACAGTAAGTACCGCATGAAACTGCTCTATCTTCTTCACAGATAGCTTCTCCATTAATACACATCATTGGAACAATTCCCAAGCAGTCCTACACCAACTGGGAGGTGGTTACAGTCTGATATATATTCAGGATAACAAGCTTTGCAGTACTGCAAGACCTGAACCAACATGTCTAGGAGAGACCATGTCCACAATGTAATGTTTAATGAAGGTGTAGACAGTGCTCCACGTGACTGTAGCACAAATGTCAGCCACAGAAACCTTTTTTAGACAAACAACCAAAGTGTCCATTCCCCTGGTGAAGTGACCACGAACCGCACCAGGAAGTTCCTTACTATACTTCCTATAACAGAATGTAATACAATGTGTCAGCCATTAGGACAGGCACTATTTAGACACAGGAACACCCTCTTTCCCAAGGGTGGATGACACAAAAAGCTGAGAGGACTTTCTGCAGTCCTTGGCGTGATTCACATAGTATCGTAGTATTGTATGAACATTCGCAGTATGGAGCAGTGTCTCACCCTGAGGAAGGTGTATCATTTGATGCTGTGTAAATTCAGATACCACCTTTGGTAGAAACTTAGGATTGGTACAGAAAGAAACTCTGTCTTTTTGGAAAATCAAATAGGGAGGCTCACACATGAGAGGCTGAAGCTCAGAAATCATTCGAGTAGAAGTGACTGCAACTAAAAATAACGTTTTCCATGACAGGATATATAGGCTACAACTCGTGGTGGGCTCAAATTCAAAAGCCAATGTCAGTTTCTCAAGCACATAATTCACGTCCCAATGTGGGACTGGACTGAGGGTAGGAGGTTTCATATGAAGAATAACTCTCAGAAAAGTACAAGACACCTCTAATTAGGCTACTGTACGGCCATCAATAGGGGCATGGAAAGCTGATACAGTGGCCAAATGCACCTTAAGTGAGGAATACAGCAGATCAGAGTTTGACAGTGACAGCAAAGTATTCCAGCACAGCATTTACAGGACATGTAAATGGGTCCAAATTCCTGGAAGCAGCCCACAGAGTAAACCACCATTTCAAGGAACAGGTATGTCTGGCAGAAGGCTTTCTAGTTGCAATCAGCACATTAGCAACTTTCGGGGACACCACAAATGTCCAATGGCTATCTTTTCAGAAGCCATGCCTGCAGATCAGGTCCGGATGGACCAGAGATCCCTTGTTCTGTGACAACAGGCCCTGACACAGTCGTAAGAGACAGGAGGGTCCACTGCCACCTGTTACTTAAGTGGAAACCATATCTAATAAGGCCATAACGGATCAATAAGGATGAGAGTGGCACTCTCCATCCGCAGCCTGAACAGCACCCTCTGTATCAGTGGAACTGGGGGAAATGCACATATGAATTTCCTTTTCCAAAAGAGGGATAGTTCGTCTGACCAGAAAACTCCAAGCCATAGAGAGAGCAAGCAGAAATGCTGCAGTGTTTCATTGTGTGGGGTTGCAAAAAGGTCCAACTCTGGGCGAATCCATCTTGCAAAGCGGTTGTTTATTATAGAGGTTAACAGTTCTCATTTGTGAATCTTGGACAGTGACCTGTTTAACTTGTCTGCTAAAATGTTTTGGAGACCTGGGAGATGTCCAGCTAACAGATGTCAGCCATTGGACAGATCCCATTACGACACTCTCATCGCCCACAGGACCCTTAATGTCCACTGAGGTATTCTCATATAAATACTGGTCAGTGGCACTGTCCAATGGCTGCAGCCAGGGGACTTAGGAGACTCCTGTATACCAACTGTGCTGAGGCAATCAGGTTGTCTGCCCTGTCTTGTGGCAGAAATAACCCTCCTTTGTGTCTAAAACTGCTCCTATGTACTGTAGTCATTGACAGGGAGTCATCACAGACTTCGGCACATGTTCTGTGACTCCCAAATCCTCGCACAAGTGCCTTGTCTGAGACAATGTTTGTAGGAGAGTTTTCCTGGAACTGGCTTTCAACAACCAGTTGTCCAGGTAGGAAAAGACATGCAGCCCTTCCCTGCAAAGGGCTGCTACTGCCAAACAGTTGGTAAAAACCTGTGGACCAGAAGCCAAGCCAAAGGGCAAGACTCTGAACTGGTAATACTCCCCAGCGCAAAGAGAAGGTATTGCCTGTGAGCTTTTCTGAGGTTTACATGGAGGTGTGCCTCATTCATGTCCAGGAAACAAAGTCAGTCCCCAGTTTGTGACAGGGGAATGATAGCTTGCACTGTTGTAATTATCCCCTACTGTTTCAGATACAGGGAAAGTCCAACCCCCACAACCACTCCTTGATGTAACACTGGGAACGAGGGCATATCCTGCAAACAGTCATGCGGAACTGGTGGAGCCAGTACCACCAGTACCTACTGCTTTGGGTGCTTTTGCATGGGCACCTGGAGGAAAAGGATCTGGCAGAGCCACCTCCCCTACCCTACCTCTGCCTCATTAATGGTAGCATGGCCACCTCTCTGCAGCAGGCTGGTGACAGGAGCTCCTCCCACGACCCTAGCTGGAGTGGGATACAGGGACTTGACAGACCTTAGACTCACTTTTGATGTCTGATCCCTTAGGGCTTCTTCCCCATCATAACCAGTTTTGTTCCTCTAAAAGGGGCATTTAAAATTGCTTGCTGCACATCATGGAAGGGGAGGGCCTGGACATTGCTGTCACAACAGAGACCTGGTGGTCAGAGCACCATGCCTGAGAAGTAGGGGTACCGGTGTACAGGTTGTTCAGGAGGATTGTACTGTACGTAAAGGAGGGCATACAGGCATCAGAAGGGCAGGAAGAGCAAGGGGAAGTAGAAATCTTATGGGTCACACTAGAGAGACGGGCTAGGACATCTATAAGGCTGGGGGTGTGGTACAGACCTCCGATGCAGAGAAAAAAAATGGACATGCAGATGCTGTGAGCAGTTCAAAGGATGGCATTAAAGGGGGAGATTCTGCTGGTGGGTGATCTTAATCTCCCAGATAGAGACTGGGATATCCCAGTAGCTAGGTCGTCCAGGAGTAGGGAGATCCTAGAGTCCCTCCAGAGAGCCTTCCTGTAGCAGCTGGTAAGAATGCCCACTGGGGGGTAATATACTTGACATGGTCCTCTCCAATGGGGATAGTGTGGAGGGAGTAGGGGTGGGGGCCAGCCTAGGAGGCTGTGAGGAAGTATTTTTTCACAGAGAGGGTTGTGGATGCATGGAACAGCCTTCCTGAGGAGGTCGTGGAGTCAAAAACAGTGGGGGAATTCAAGAATGCATGAGACAAACATAAGGCAATTCTAGTGGGGGTAGGAGGAAGTAGGCTATTGGTTAACTAGGCTCTGCAGCTTATCCATTAGGTAGGGAAATGGGCAGAATAGGTGGGCCAAACGGTACTCATCTGCCATCAAATTCTATGTTTCTAGGAGAAAGCGATTATAACACAGTGGGTTTCAGGGTTAGAGCGGGGTATAAAGCGAGTCAAACCATCACGAAGGTCCTAGACTTCAGGTGGGCAGATTTTCCCAAAATAAGGGCAGTAGTCCGGAATGAAATGGAGGGTATTGGGGGGCGTTGAGGAACTATGGAATAGGATCAAGGGGTGAATACGTAAGGCCACAGAGAGCTGTATACGGAAAGTGAGGAAGAGCAGAAAAAGGAGACAACTGCTTTGGTTCAACAGGGAAGTGAGGGGGACAACACGGGGGGGAGAGAAAGAGGATGTTTAAAGAATATTAGATGATGCAGGGGAAGGAGGACAGGGACATTTACAGGAAGAAGCTGAAGGTGGTGGGGCAGAGGATTAGGAAAGCAAAAGCAGAAACAGAGGAGAGAATTGCTAGGCAGGCCAAAAGGGGTGATAAGATTTTCTTTCAGTACATAGGGGGAAAAAGGAAAGCCAGGCAGGGGATAATCAGGATAAGGGGAGAGTGCAAGTGGAAGGGGACTTCGAGAAGTCAGAGGTGCTAAATAGATACTTTGGGTCAGTCTTCACGGTAGAGGGAGAAGGCAGGGGATCAGACCTAGAGGGGAAGGAATGGGGGAATGTTGGGGTGGATCCTAGCCCAATCAGTGAGGACAGGATCAGGGAAGAATTGGGTAAGTTGAGGATAGACAAAGCTATGAGTCCAGTCACCCTGCATCCTAGGGTGCTCCGGGAGCTAAGGGAGGAGCTGATGGCACCACTAGTGAGGCTATTTAACTTGTCTTTAGATACAGGGAGGGTTCCAGAGAACTGGAAGAGGGCAGATGTGGTGCCACTTCATAAAAGTGGCAGCAGGGAGGAGGCTGGCAATTATCGCCTGGTCAGCCTCACATCGGTGGTGGGTAAGGTAATGGAGGTGATCTTGAAGGAAAGGGCGGTTAGTTACTTGGAGGATAGCAGGCTGCAGGACATCTGTCAGCATGGCTTCACACAGGCGAGGTCATGTCAGACGAACCTGATCGAGTTCTTCGATGGGGTAACGAGGGTAGCTGATCCGGGGGCAAATGGACATGGCCTATCTGGACTTGAGGAAGGCCTTCGACACTGTGCCCCACAGAAGGCTGGCAAATAAACTGGAGAGCTTTGGAGTAGGACAGAAAATAACAAAATAGATGGAGAACTGGCTGATGGGTACAAGCCAGTGGGTGGTGGTAAATGGGGTACATTCAGGGGAAGTGGGAGTGACAAGCGGGGTCCCCCAGGGGTTGGTGCTGGGCCCATCCTGTTCAATGTCTACGTCAGTGACATAGCAGAGGGACTGCAGGGAAAGGTCTGCTTTTTAGCAAATGATTCAAAGATCTGCAACAGGGTGGACACCCCAGGGGTAGTGGAGACTATGAGTGAGGATCTAAGGTTGCTGAAAGGGTGGTCAGAAACATGGCAACTAAAATTCAATGCCAGGAAATGCACAGTGATGCACATAGGGAGAAATAATCCACATGCAAAATACACGCTGGGGGGGGGGGAGGAAATGAAGGCATCTGAGCAGGAATAGGACCTAGGAATCATAATCACAGACAACCTTAAGGTAGGGACCCAATGCAGCAAAGCAGTGGACAAAGTGAACAGAATGCTGGTGTGCACAGGAAGAAGGATAACTAGCAGAAGATGGGAGGTGTTGATGCCATGCTACAGTTCCATTGTGAGGCCCCACCTGGAGTAGGGGGTTCAGTTCTGGGGACCTCACCTACACAATGAGATAAGATGCCATAGAAAGAGTACAGAGAAAGAGTCCTGAAAGAACTCCTAAAACTCAAGGTGGACAAAGCAATGGGGCCTGATGGGATGCACCCCAGAATCCTAAAAGAACTAAGGGAGGACCTAGTGACACCACTGACCACACTTTTTAACAAATCATGGGAGGATGGGGTGGTACCTGAGGACTGGAGGAGGGCAGATGTGATTCCCCTTCACAAAAGTAGGAGCAAGACAGAAGCAGGAAACTACAGACCTGTAAGTTTGACCTCGGTGGTAGGAAAAATGATGGAATCACTTTTGAAAGAAAGAATTGTTGAGTACTTAGAGGCCAGCGGGGCACAGGACCCAAAGCAGCATGGATTTACGGCAGGAAGGTCATGTCAGATGAATCTAATAGATTTCTTTGACTAGGTGACCAAAGCAATAGACCAGGGAGGGGCTGTGGATATGGCCTACCTAGACTTTAGCAAGGCATTTGACACAGTCCCACACAAAAGATTAATAATCAAGTTAGCCAGCTTGGGAGTGGGTCCCAGGGTGGTAGCCTGGGTTGCAAACTGGCTGCACAACAGGACACAGAAGGTAATAGTGAGTGGCACACATTCTGAAGAAAGGGGGGTCACTAGTGGAGTACCTCAGGGCTCAGTACTGGGTCCAGTCCTCTTTAACATCTTTATAGGTGACATTGCAGAGGGTCTGGAGGGAAAGGTATGCCTCTTTGCAGATGATACAAAGATCTGTAACAGAGTTGATACACAAGGGGGGGTAGAAAGGATGAGAAGGGACTTGGCAGGGTTCGAGGAATGGTCAGACATATGGCAACTTAGATTCAATGCAAAGAAGTGCAAAGTAATGCACCTGGGAAACAGAAACCCAGGTGAAGAGAACACAATAGCAGGGAGGGTACTAACAACAACAAAAATGGAACGGGACTTGGGGGTAGTCATATCGGATGATCTAAAGGTGGGTAAGCAATGTGAGAAGTCAGTGAGGAGAGCCAGGGGGATACTGGGATGCATAGGAAGGGGCATCACAAGTAGAAAAAGGGAAGTGGTTATCCCTCTGCACAAATAGTTGGTGAGACCCCATCTGGAGTAGTGTGTGCAGTTTTGGAGACCTCATCTACGCAAGGACATAGACAGGATGGAAGCAGTCCAGAGGAGGACAACTAAACTGGTGCAGGGTCTGCATCAGAAATCATATGAAAAGAGACTGAGAGAGCTTAATATGTATACCCTTGATGAAAGGACGGACGGGGACATGGTAGAAACGTTCAAGTACCTCAAGGGAATCAACAAAGTCCAGGAGGGTAGTATCTTTCATAAAAAGAGATGTGTAAGAACAAGGGGACACAATTTAAAGATAGAGGGTGGACGGCTCAGAGGTAATGTGAGGAAATCTTTTTTTCACAGAGAGAGTGGTGGATTTGTGGAACTGCCTTCCTGGGGAGGTTGTTGGGGCTAAAACAGTGGGGGAATTCAAACATGCATGGGACAGACACAAGGCAATTGTAGTGGGGTGGCAGGAAGTAGGCTGTTGGTTAACTAGAATCTGCAGCTTCTCCAGTGGGTAGGGAAATGGGCAGACTGGGTGGCCCAAGTGGTCCTTATCTGCTGTCAAAGTCTATGTTTCTATGTTTAGAGAAGGGCCACAAAGATGGTGCATGGGCTACGTGAGAAGCCATATGAAGAGAGGTGGAGGGTGTTGAATTTGTACCCACTGGAGACCAGGAGGGAGGGGGGGGATATGATAGAAACATTCAAGTATGTGAAGGAGATCAGTAACTTGGGGAGAATTTATTCACAGGGAAGGTATGCGCTAAAACTAGAGGGCATGGACTGAGGGTGAAGGGGGTAGGTTTAAGGGGAACGTGAGGGGGCATTACTTTACCAAGAGGGTGGTGGCGCCCTGGAACAGTCTGTCAGTAGAGTTGGTGGAGGCCAGATACTGGAGGGATTCAAGAGGACTTGGGACAATCACAAGGGGTTGTCTAGAGTACGGAGGGGGGAATCTATGGGGGACGGGGCATGTAAAGAGAAGGGAATGGGCAGACTCGATGGGCCAAGTAGGTCCTTTTCTGTCGACACATATCTATGAATCATTTGCAAGACCAGCAATCCTGAGCCAAGAATATCGCCTCATATAAATGCCAGAAGCAGCAGCCCTATCTGAGGCATCAGAGACATTACAGGCTGAGCGGAGCAAATGTTCATCAACCTGAGCACCATATGTTACAGCGTTAAGGACTCATTCTTGGCAGAGCCCTCAGGCAAAGCCTGGGCTGCAGCTTTTGCAATATTCTATAGGCTATTTTTATATTTGATCATATGGGCCTGACAGTTTGCAATTCTAATGCCTAGTGAGGCAGAGGCTTACGTATGCTTGCCCCACCACTTCCAGCCTCCTAGATTCCTTATCAGGAGACAAAGTTCTCATGTGTCTAGGGACTTTAGACCCATCATGAGCAGCCATTATGACTAAAGAGCCACTTTCTGGCTGGTTAGAATAACAAGGCTTAGAAGATGGGGCTGGATACTGATGATCAGCCTTTCTTGTACTGCAGGCAGGGAGTTTAGTCTGAACCATGCAGCAAAAGTAGCACCCTCTAACGCAGGATATATAACGGTCAGGATTATATCCTACTTCATTGTCGACGTTCTTATTGACTATGGGAGCTGCAGTGTGCACTGGGGACACTGGTGGCTGTTGAGAAGGAGGATGCTGTGAGGTGTTGTTAGCAGGCATCGACAGTATTTGAGAGCTCTGAGGCCCTAGCAGATGGAATGCTGTCTGCACAAGCGGCCAGAGCTGGTGTGTATATTATCTCTGAAAGCGACACCAGCACAACTGAGTTGCGACTCCCTGGACACAGGCCGGGACCACTTGTGTCCGATGACGGGCCTCAGCTCAGTGATGATATCATATCGTCCATAGTAGGTACAGCAGCACCTAAGCCAGACCCTGACCTTAGTGTCTCATCAATGGTGGGGGGAGCTGTATTTAATGTCACAGGAGTGGTCTATGACACAGAAAACTACTTGTGTTATCGATGGGCCTTGGTCCGCTGACAATGGTGTCCTACCATCCACAGTAGGTACTGGCCTCAGCTCAGTGATGATGGTCACATAGAAACATAGAAGTTGACGGCAGATAAGGACCGCAAGGCCCATCCAGTCTGCCCATTTCTTTTTCTACCTTATAAATGTGCCATCGGCCTTTGCTCTATCAGTGGCCTATCTATTCATAGTCATTTGTATTGCTCCCTTATGCCTATCCCATGCCTGTTTGAAGCCCTGCACTGTATTCATAGCCACCACTTCTTGTGGTAAGCCATTCCATGCATCCACCACCCTTTCTGTGAAAAAGAATTTCCTCACATTCCCCTTAATCGGCCTCCTCTAATCTCATGCTATGTCCTCTTGTCCTGCTATTTTTCTTATATTTAAACATGTTAGACTCTTTCACCTTGTTTATGCCCTTAAGGTGTTTGAATGCCTCGATTATCACCTCTCTCCTCCTTTGCTCAAGGGTATACATATTGAGCTCCGTTAATCTGTCCTCATATGTCTTCTGATGCAGTCCCTGCACCATTTTGGTTGCCCTTCTCTGGACTGCCTCAATTTGGTTAATGTCCTTGTGAAGGTGTGGCCTCCAATACTGCACGCAGTACTCCAGATGGGGCCTAACCAGTGTCTTGTACAGAGGATTAATACCTCCCTCTTACGACTTGTGATACCCCTACTAATACACCCCTAACACCACCCTAGCCTTACCTACTTTAGAGGTCTGCTTGGATGATTTTAGGTCATCAGTGATGATGATGCCCAAGTCTCTTTCTTCCTTTGTGACTGCTAGCAACTCCCCTCCCAGCCTATAGGTGGCTTCAGGGTTTCTCTTCCCTATGTGCATGATTTTGCACTTCTTTGCATTAAATCCCAGTTGCCACTCTTCTGACCATTCTGCTAGTTTATCCAGATCTCTTCTCATTCTGCCCACCCCATCTGGATCATCTACTCTGTTGCAGATCTTGGTGTCATCTGCAAACAGACAAGCCTTACCCTCTAGTCCATCTGCAAGGTCACTAATGAAGATGTTGAAGAGGACTGGCCCCAGGACTGATCCCTGAGGTACCCCACTTGTGACTTGCATCTCTTCTGACTGTATACCATTTACCACCACTCTCTGTTTTCTGCCCGTCAACCAGTTTGCCACCCAACTGACCAACTTCTGACCCTCCCGAGCCTACCAGCTTATTTATCAATCTTCTATGTGGAACAGTGTCAAAAGCTTTGCTGAAGTCAAGGTAGGCGACATCAACTGCTCCCCCTGGTCCACCACTCTGGTTACCCAGTCAAAGAAATCTATGAGATTAGTTTGACAGGACCTTCCTTTGTAAACCCATGCTGTCTTGGATCCTGTGCCCTATGGATTCCAGGTGTTGCACTATCCTTTCCTGAAGGAGTGCCTCCATAATCTTGCCCACTACTGAGGTAAGACTGACTGGTCTGTAGTTCCCGCCTCCTCCTGCTACCACTCTTGTGGAGGCGGGATCACATAAACCCTTCTCCAGTCTTCTGGGACCTCTCCTGTGCTCAGAGACTCACTAAACAATTCTGCTAATGGCTCTGCTAGTTCCTCCTTTAGCTCCTTAAGTACCCTGGGATGTATGCCATCAGGTCCCATTGCCTTATCCACCCTGAGCTTAGCAAGCTCTTGTAGGACCCTTTATTTTGTGAAGGGAGTAGTGCTCACCTCCCTCCCCTGTGTCCATGATGCTGAGCTGTGGGCCCTGCCCTACCTTCTCTTCAGTAAATACTGAGCAAAAGTATCTATTTAGGATAGATGCCTTTACAGGGTCCTCCTCCTCACATGCTCCCTTTTCTCCATTAAGCTTAGCAATACCCCCTCTGGACTTTCTCCTTTCACTAATGTATCTATAGAAAGTCTTGTCACCTTCTTTTACTGTTCGTACTAGTGCTTCCTCAGTTTGGGACTTTGCCTGCCTTACTGCCTTACCTGCTTCCCTTAAGGCAGTTTGGTATGCCTCCCTATCTTCATCCCGCTGTGTTCCCTTATATTTCCTGAAGACCAGCCTTTTGGCTCTGACCTTTTCTGCTACTGTATTTGAGAACCAAAGTGGTTTCCTTCTTCTTTTGCACTTCCTTTTCTGTCTAACACAATGGGATGTTGCTTCAAGTATTGCATCCTTAATGCTTGCCCACTTTGCCTGTACCCCCTCACCTGTGTTTCTTTTTGCCAGGGCTAGCTTAACTCTGTTGGCCATCTTACCATCCATAGTAGGTACGGCAGCAACTAAGCCAGATCCCAACCTTGGTGTCTCACTGAAGGCTAGAGGAGCTGTAGTCAATGTCACTGGAGCAGTCAATGACGCAGCTGAATTACCTTGTCACATCGGCGACCGAGGCCTTGCTGGCGCAGTAGATTTCTATGTTTCTCTATGCTTATGCTTGTGGTCAAACAATGAGGAGGGATGCGATGCTGACCATTCCCTGCCCTGGTCCTTCGACTCCAGCAACTGTTTCTTGGCTAAAGGCGAGACCGCAACAGCCTGTGTAGGCTCTGTTCCTTCTCCATGGCTGTTAAAGTTTTAAGGAAAAGGTTATTTTCTAGAACTTTCTTGTGGCATCACCTTGTAGCATGGTTGAAGCTCTGGTGAATCTCAAGTCCTCACATTGTGAGAAAGCTCCAAGCAGCGCACACACAAACCACGTGTGTGTGTGTGTGTCTTCTTTGCAAATTTTCACTTCACACTTACAATACTGAAATACAGGGTCTTTCGACTTCAGCGGCTTGCAGAGACGACGAAGTACACGTATAGTAGTAAAAAGGAAAAAAAACAGCAATGGCTAGTTGACGGCGTTTCCTTCAGCAGGTCTGACAAGGGTTACTGATGGCGGGAAAAGAACTGAGGAGTGATGGGGGCGGCCACGTTTATACAGACGCTGATGCATAATGTTGTCTTGTGCGGCCCATGGCTAGCAAATGTTTCCATGTGGTGCTAGAGCTCGACTACTATAGTTCCAAAGTGACTAACAGAGGAGATATCTTCGAAGAAGATCAGCACTGCCAAATAAAAACAGAGTTCTCAAATTCTTGTCCCCTCCAAAAACAAGGACATTCCAGACATTTCAAAGGGAAGGGCAGATCTCCGTTGTTTCTATGACAACCGCTCTCTTTCACAGCCCTTTACTATGGCTTTGCCGCTCACTGTCATCATTTGGGCCCACACTCCATGCACGAAAGAGTATACCACAAAACAGGTAAGCCATAAAGTGAGATAAGCCAAACAGAAATGAAACTGAAGGTGAACTCGTTTTAATATAAAAATGATTACTACACTGCACACAAATCAATAAAGGAAGGCAATAGAGTGCAGTGGTTTAATGCTCTGTGCTGCAAACTTGGAGAACTGGGTTTGAATCCCACAGCACCCACTTGCATACTGTGTGACCCTGAGCAAGTCACTTAACTCCCTTGTGCTCCCAGGCTGCAGCTGGAAACAAGCTTCAGCTTAGTGTGTCTCTCCTGGTTTAAAAAAAAAACAAACAAACAAAAAGGACTGACAGATGTAGGAAAAGGAACCAATGCAACATATCAAAACAACGGATGATTTTCAGCACTTCAAAGCAAGAGCACAACCAGGGCAAACCAATGAAGATATGAAGCTGCCAGCAAAAGACGGCTGAATGTTCTATCGAGTCTGCTCATTGCGGAGCCCATGTACTTACAGTAACATGGTGCCCTCCCCCACAAGGTGCTCCGTCCCCCCAACACCTTCTGCAGATAGAGAGACCTGGTGTTTAAGAGGATCAGAGGGGATGAGCCCTTAGCATGTATCAGAATCCACATTTTCCAATGTACAGGGCACCACACGGGTGTGGGCTCAGTACAAAAGTGGGACCCGGGTGGAATGTTCCTGTTTAAATCTGCGGGGAGACCAGTGCAATTTTCAACAATCAGAAGATGTAGCAGTTTATAGAGTGACACAGAACTACAACTGCTGCTGCTTTCAGCTCGTATTTGCTTTTGTCATATAGCAGCTCAGACCTCAGGGTAGCTACTCATCCCACCAGAGTGAGATCAGGGGTCCTCATCTTTGTTTTCAAATGCATCAAGCTACCCTGGTTTGGAGGGGACAGGCAAATCTGTTCTGTGACTACTGGGTAAGTTCCTGCATTTGAACAACAATAAAAAGTAGAATCAAACATAGAAGACCACCCCGTGGCTCAAGAGTAGCACACTATGCTACCAAGCACGACACTCCAGTTCGAGAGTGGACCTAGGTTACTGGTAGATGGACAGCAAGGGCTGTGGGTGGCGCCAGCAGGGAGGTGGGCCATTGGCAGATGCAGGCAGAAAAACCCCACTGGTAAAACACCCGGTTGCCAACTGTGTGACAGCCGTGGATACTCTCATGCCATGCACGTGCACAATAATTTGCTCTGGCATCACTTTTGGGGCTGGGAGGTTGAGGAGTGTGCTACAAGGGAAATAACAGCGAGGCAGGGGTAAAAAGCTTAACACTCCCACGACCAAAGAAACAACAAAAGATGAATTTTCAGGCCGCTCCCCCCAACCTTTTCGCCTGTCATAGATGAGTCCTCCTTCCACCTCCTTTCATCACCTTGTTCCTGTTCATCAAAGTTCTACCATCCAACCTTCGCAGGATCACATAGCCCACCCGCATCTCACCATTGAGCTGCCCCCTGGCTCATCCCCCCCCTAAGGCCAGGAACACCTTTATCCACTCCGGTATTATTTCATGACTGTCTATCTGGCCACCCACGGTGGAGGTGAAGACCTGGGGTATCTGTGAGGTGATGGATGGAACCTGACTTAAGCGTGGCAGGCCAGAAGTGGCTTCATCTGCCTGACCTGCACCATTTTTCTCTTTGCAAGCATGCCCATTCCCCAGGAGCAGACATCTTCACTGGGTGCCAGCACGGCAGATGCACTCAAATGACTGACGCATGCTCCCACTTCCCCTGCAAATGTTATTCCCCTGCAACGCCACTCATGGTCACCAAGGTACAGCAACAGATAGCTGAGACCCCCTCCCAGGTGGAGAAGAGTGTCTGCTGGCATGCTTGATCCCCGACAGCCCTGGCTAGTTCCCATCCCAGCCGTTAGTGTACCGAGCAGTAGCTCTACCGCTGTGCCAGCAGGCTGGCATATGTACTGGCCTTCTCATTCAAGTTTCCAAACACCAAAAGGCAGAGATTGGGTTTGATTCCAAATATAGTTATTGCTTGACAGTGCTTTTATCATGAGTTGCTGAGGGCCTAAACAATCACTTTTCAATAAAAAGAAGGGAACTAATGCACCCCCCCCCCTTTTTCCATCTACTGATCGGCTGAAGTTATTTGTTACCTGTTGTGACAGCGGGTTAACAGAACACATTCAGTGGAAGACAGGCAATGAAACCAAATGCAATACAATTTGCATTCATATAGTGCTTTTCATGTATAATGCATTCTGATGTCCTCTGCCACACAGCAGTAAGTCCAATAATGGGGGGGCAGTGAATGTATGCAGACAGACACAACAGCATTAGACCCTCAGTGACATCCCACACAGTCATGGGCAACTGCATTAGAATCGGTTTCACTTGAGATGGGATGCTGGCAAGGACACTGTAATAATGCCCTAGTCTTTTCAGAACATGCCCCGGGGATCATTTCACTCCTACCTTAACAACTAGTACCATGTAACAGGTGGTGGGCAGGGCAAATAGGATGCTGGGTGCATAGGGAGGGGGATCACCAGCAGGAGAAAGGCGGTGCTGCTACCACTGTGTAGCTCGCTGGTTCGTCCTCACCTGCAGCACTGTGTGCGATTTTGGAGTCTGCATCTGAGACCAGAAGGGAGAGGGGCGATATGACAGAGACCTTCAAGATCCTGAAAGGAATGAACAGGTAAACTGCGAGAAACTGTTCCAACAGGTGTAGTGGATCTACAGCACGGGGTCATGAGTGGAAGCTAGTGGGTGGGAAAGTCAGGGGGGACGTGAGGAAGTTCTACTTTACAGACAGAGTGGTTGAACCATGGAACTGCCTGCCAGCTGAGGTGGTGGGCGCCAAAACAATTAATGGCTTCAAGTGCGGCTGGGAGAGGTTTATGGGCTTAATAGTGTGTCCGGGGATGTGGTAGTATGGCTGGTAAGTTAGAGGGGGGCATGGGCACAAACTCTGTTTAGACAGTAGGTCCCGTGGTAGGATAGCGCACTGCGAGCAGACTACATGGACCAATGGGCTTCTTCTGCTGTTATTTGTCTATGTTTGCCTATGCCAACTGTTGTCTTCTGTATGCTGTTTTTACCTGATGTGGAACCTATATAACAAGCTTTTGACTCAAAGGTGTTATCTGAGACCATAATAAATAAAAAAAAATAAATGTATGTTTCTGAAGAAAGATACAGAGGGAGAGAGAGAGAGACAGAATTACTCATACAGAGGCTAAGTGATTTGTTCAGGGGTTGTGGGATTCAAAGCTGGGTCTCTAGGTTTACAGCTCAGTGCTATAACCACTAGATGACAGCATGGATAACATGCTACAATGAGCAAAACAGGTACCAAATGTAGTCAGTCACATGCCTTTTTTCGTCAGCCGAGACTGTCACAAATGCAAGTGACCCTACAAGAGATTTTGAAATACTGTTAAATGCTTGGCAGGCCACGGGTTTGATTATGGTCCTTGTGAGATTATTCCAAATGACTTCCACGCATAAAAGATAGCAGGGAGATGATGGGGCTGCTTAATCCTCACTTTTCTCAGTCAGTCCCACCTTTGATAGTGCCTTCAATCCCGTTAGTTTACTGAACCATGCAGGTATCAAACTCGATAACAGGAACTCTGCTGTTATATGTCATTTTAGCAGAATTAAGTCAAAGCAAGTGGAAGAGATTCCACTGGCCACTTACTTTGAAATCTAGGTGCTGATATATTCCAGGAAGCATTAACAGAATTTTTTAACTGTAAGTTTAATTTTATTTATTTTTTTCCTTCCTTTACCCAGTTTGCCCAATTCAGCCGCACCACTGCACCCAGACCCATCCCCCAATTTCTCCAGGACCTACCCCCTTCCTTATTTCCTCCCTGGCTTGCCCTACAATTGGATCTTCCACTGGATAGCATGTTCGGTGCTGAAGTGGGCACCTTGGTCAGCGGACAGGTCCTGCGAAGTGGGGCTAGCTTTGTGCTGCCATGGCCGGGGGGGGGCTTGTTTTCTCCTTTCCCCACAGGATGCAGATATGTGGGTGTGACACACTTGCACACACGTGCGCATCAGTGCATGTCAGAGTCCTGTTGGCACTCTCGCTCCCTGTGCTCCAGCTTGTACTGCCACCCGTTATCACCAAGGCAGCGCAGCCCAGACTGCGGACCCTCTCTCCCTAGGGAGTGCATCCTTTTGGATACTCGACCTTCTAACCTTGCTTGACCTTCGAATGGCCCAGACTCGTTCTCAAACCAAAGCTGCTAGCACTGCAAGCGGTACCGCTACTGCTGCAGCAATGGGACAACACATAGGTTTCTAGGTGCTGTAAAGTGCCATTGTGAGGTGGTTGGGCGACAGGACTGCGCAGAGAAGCAGAGTGGTTTTGTCTACGCAAGCTGTGTGAGATGAACATCTAATAAGAGACATCTTTTTTTTAATTCTGTAAGCTTTATTGATATTTTTCACGATACACATGACAGAACATAATAAGATTGCATACAAGACATGACATTACACGCCTACCGACAACAGCATTTAGGAAGAAAAATAACTCGGAAGAAATTCAGTTGATTAATCTAGCATGGAAAACTTGTTTCGGAGTTACACAGAAATGTTCAAACTGCCATTCACTGCTTTACACCTAATACCTTTAAAGAGCAACTGACATGTTTTTATGCTCTAGGCAGGCAACTCATAACATGTAATTGCCTGTCCTAAATCGATTTGTTTTGTCCAGGGCTGCCTAAATGTACTAAGATTATCTGTGCAGGTATTTATTATGTATTAGCCCCACACATGTACACATGCCTGCAAAAATAATCTCATTGTATTTAGGCAGCCCCCCTCTCCAAATTCCACTATTAGCGCCATAGAGCACCTGCACCCCCATTCCCTACCTCTTGTCATAATTATGCTGCTTTTAGGGGCGGGGCTGCAGCGCTCCACCTGAATCAGGAAGTTATGAGATGGGCTTTACGAGTGACATTACTTTTTATCCCCCGAACAAATAAAAAATCGATTTATGGCTAACAAAGTTCCTAAGGCAGGCAACTATATGGTAGAAGCTGCCTACCTGGACTATATCAGCAGCTCTTTAAGAGTAGCTGGCTCATCATACCCAGGAGTCACTAGCCCCTAAGTGGGTTTAACTCTCAGGCGCTGCCACTTTCTTCCAGTGAAAACAGAGCTTGCAGCTTATCCCATCTCTTTCGATAACTGCCAGATCAGTTACTTGTGCTGGCTATTAGTTTCTCAATCCTTATATAGGACATCTTGTACAGCACATCTTATGACCTTGTTTTAAATCACTCAAGTTTGCTGGAGTGATTTATAATAACTTTTACATTCCATTTTACTTTACTTAAAAAGTCAGGGATTGCTCCTCTCCCCACCTCTGAAGTGGACTGCTCCATTTAAAAAATTACTACACAGAACTGTACAGAGGATAAAGATTCAGAGCAGTGATTGCCTGGAATCACGTAAGAGATTTGTAATTGTCTCCATCGTTGGGTCAGTTTCTGTCAAAATTTGGAAGGTGGCAAAAATTATTGCTGTGTTTAATTCTGGAAATTCCAGCAAACTTTCCAGCTACAAACTTACGACAAGCCATATTAATTTTCTAAATGGTGGGAGAAATAGTCCAACAGCAAATACTGAAATTTGTAGATCGTCAAAATGGTCGGGACAGTCTTCGGTCTACTCTGTTCCAGCTTACAACACCATTAATTAGTGCAAGTAACAAAGCAGCCAACAGTATTTGGGGGGAAGGGGGTGCTATAGGTTACGAAGATTCAAAAGGTGCCTCTGTTAAGCAGCAAAGATAAAAATCTGGGGTTGGTGGAAATCACACAGTAGTCCCAAAAAAGTTCTCATAAGCCGTCGCAGCAGCACAGCTTCACTGCTACAGTTTGCTACACCAGCATCCAGAATTCGAGAACGGCTTCGGGTCACTTGAGGGCCGGCTAGGGAAGCATGGATCGAGTGTTCAAAGGACAGCTAACCTCCCTCAGGGAGGGACGATGCTGCTTGATTGCTACCTGGTGGAGGCCCAGAGCACCCCTCACCACCACCACCAAGTCCCGCAGTGGTAACTGGCACAAACCTTCCGCTCACCTCCTTGGCCAGCCACCATCTGACTTACGCAAACACTATACTGATGCACCAGCACTAAACCTGTACGTCATTTTTTTCTCGTAGAATTTCTGTTTTTTTTTTTTTAACTTTATGTTTATTAATTTTTACTTGAACAAGTCAACATAATAAGAGTTAATGGAAACCAGAGTTAAATACATAATATATCAGCATCAGGTATTTCACAGTCCATTAAATAGTGGTACCACACTTGGGGTACATACTAAATGTCCATCAGCCTCATCAAAAGAAGCGGCAACCAAATTGTCCAGGAAGCTAGCCTCACTATGACCTGTGGGTAATAAAGAGAGAAGATATATCCATAAACAGGCAACATGGCTTATTTTAGCCATTGTTCCTACAGTTTATACAATACTTTAAATTCTTAGGCATTATTTATTTTTATTTTTTCCAGTTTTTTAACCAGGAGTAGCACACTAAGCTGAAAGCTTGTTTACAGGTGCGACCTGGAAGCACAGGGAAGTTAAGTGACTTACTCAGGGTCACACAGTATGCAAGTGGAAGCTGTGGGATTCAAACCCAGGTCTAATCTTCTGGATGTCTCCAGATTTGCAGCTCAGAGCCTTAAACCACTGCGCTATACTGCCTCCAGGTTCAACCACCCCTTCGAGTATACAGACCTGAGGTACATTTAGTGTAGCATAGTACAGTAACTTTGGTTTCGGCAATATTAATCTGAATGGCCAGTACAGGGTTTACCACAACACAATAAAAGAGCACCCTGCAGACCGGCAACATTAACTGGGAAGATCTTAATAGAGACTTTAAATGTCCTGGTGAGAAAAGTTCTGTAGACTGCACTAATAAAGTGCGTAGCTCAGGGTTCTCAGTAGCAACGTGGCTTCATATTGGAAACACCATTTTCCAGCGTCTTCCCCCAGTTTAACTACTTAAAGCTCGTAACAAACTTCAAACACTAACATGCATCTAGGCAGGTACAGGCTTAACTACGGGGGAGAGGAAAACCCAGAAAGAGCCAGCATTTCAAAAACATTTTCTGAATATTAAAGCAACACTGTGAGCCACGTTACCACCCCAAGTCACAGAGTGTCTCAGATTGAAATGTCAACCTCGTCTTCCAATTCATCTGCTTGGAGTTGTTCATGAGCAAACCGACTTTGGAACTCCGCTACAATCTTGTCTACCCGGTTTTTTGCATCTTCAGGGCCATTATATTGGAATGTCTTACCTCCATAGGTAATCTGCAGTCGTGCAGAAGCCAGCAGTGAATGAGAGATCCCCAGCCCTCTAAGTTGGTGTCTGAGAGGATCAAAAGATTTCCAGCGGCAGCAGTTAGCATAGGACCAGTCAGGAAACAGTTTGACATCCTGCTCCTCTACTGCCAATGGATAGTGAGCTCTCACCCAGCCAAGGATGATGTCCCGAGTCTCAGGCCCCCTTGGTCACCAAAATGATTGTCCTGCTCAAGTCACGGTTTTCTTGGGCCCATCTAAACTTGACGCAGTAAGCACGTTTTAAAGACTCAGGCGCTGGGCACAGATCTTCCAGCAAGGTTGTTTGCAGCCATCGTTGAAGAAAAGAGAGCAAATCTTCACCCTCTGTACCCTCTGTTAGTCCCACAATACAGACGTTCATCGACCTGTTAGCATTTTCAAGGTTTTCTATGCAAGGCTTCAGGTGGGTACTTTCTGTGACCATTTTGGAAAAGGCAGCCTGAGTTCTCTGGGAGTGGTTGTCCGCTCCAGTAGCTGTTTTAACTGCTTCAGCAATTTTTGTATCTTGAGCTCGTAATCTGTCCAAGACCTGCTCAATTTTGCGTTCCACATCTTTTACAGCCTTTAAAACGGTCTCCCATGATGGAGGATCTCCCCCTCCCCCACTTTGGCCTGCCGAACTTGCGGTGTTTCCAGAACCCCGCTGGGACAGTTGCTGTGGCGCTGTTTTTTGTCCAGAACCTCCTGGCTATTTTTTGGGACGTCCCATATTAAGTGTGGTATCTGCAGAATCCTGAGGTAGTAGTCTATTGAAAGATGTAAAAATTGTCACTCTTAATCGCCTTTGCACTGCGGGTAATTAGATTTTAATTAATCCTGATGTGAAGCTGATTGAATAGTTGTCCTGTCAAGAGTGTGGCTCTCTAGCGCCCCCAAATTTATGTTTTAACTACTTGATCTCATTCTGTTATTTAAGCAATAACGAACAACAGGGTATGTGTTGTGGGATTTACCCACGCCTTGATTGGTGTGCCACAAGACACAGCCAAACTACTTTAACCACACAACAAGTGGGTAAATCCCACTACTACACACACCCTGAAGTGCATTATTGCGATTATAAAATGAATCAGTATAAACAGTTTTTAACAAGTCATGTGACATGTTTTGACCAATGGGGTTACAGAGTTTGCGTAACATTTTATAATGTTTCATCTTTATTCATCTTTTTAAGTTAACCCCGTGGGTGTTGGTGGCAAGTAGCATTTTAGAACTATGTGGTGTACTTCATGTCCTTTTCAGCTGCTGAGTTATATCGTGGAACCCGGATGCACTGTGACAACAACGTAAAGGTTTAACAACACCATTCCAGTGCCGCAGCTGTAGCGATGCCGCCTGCAGTGCAAACAACTCAGGCTCATGTCTCAAGTTTGGACTACTGGAGAGCTGGGCATCTCAGAAGATGCTCTCCTCCTCCAGGAAGTGGGAGGATCCAGGCCATGCACACCACCATCACCTGCTTGACCAGGGCTGCAGTGCAGGTGTTCGGATGCAGAGACTGGGGCTGGGTCATTTCACTGATCTCCATGCATCACGCAGCGCAGGATGTATGCGAGCCCACTAAGAGCTGCACAGATGAAACCTGGGGTCCCTCCGGACTCTGTTCCCTACCTGTGAGCTCAAACTAACCGTCTGAGTTACCAGATAGTTCCACCCTACCCCGATGGCCCTGTCACAGGGGACAAGCAGTGAGGGAACATGGGTGAACCTCAGGTAAGTGGAGTGTTGGCACTGGAGGAGTACCACAATGAGGGTGGATGGAAGTGGGCTGGAGACCTGGGGGATATAAATTAAATCTGCCAAAAAAAAGGTCTAACAAAGGACAAGGTGAGTCAGCCCACTGGCACTGTTGTAGCCCTAAAACTGGTGATGCCAAAGACCCAACTTTGGGATCCAGCTTGGGGCACTAAGGGTTGGATGGTGGGAGGAGGACTGAACATGCCAAAGAATGCTCTCTGTCTCCAAGGAGGGAGCGCAGCTTACTATGCATTGCGCAACCAACACCTGGATGTTGGTGCAACTCGAGCCACTTACACTGGGAGAGGGGACGCCAGTGGACATTGACAGTCGTACGTCAGTGTGTGCCCTGGACGTTCTCAGCTGGTGGAGTATTTGGAGAGGATGAAGCAAAAGCTAGATGAGAAGAAAAAATGACTGTGGCTGGCCGATGGTCTGGTCCCCCCAAGACCCGCCCCACCGAGTGGGTGCCCTCTGCCACCAGATCTTACACCGGAGGAACTAGACATATTCAACTGCCCCCTCATGGGGGGGCAGTAGTCATGGTAGTACAATGAATGGGTAAGTACCAGACAAGGCAAGTGTCGGAGCTGGGGGGCCCAACTGGATGGGGGCAGGTCAGTGAAACAGGTGGAGAAAAACCATTAACTGAAACGAACAATTAAAAAACACAAGGACGTAAAGTACACCATTCTAAAATGGTATTTACCAACAGTATGTAAATCAAAAACACCTACTGAATTTACTAAACAACAACAGAATGCAAACCAGTATTTAAAACGCAGCTTTGACAGAACAGACAGGCTTGCAGGTTCAGCACGTTTCTCCTTTAAGGGACAAATATCTTGTTTCCATCGAATGCCATTTAGAACAAAGAAAGAAACAGCTCGAATTCAGAATTTGTAGAAATGATGCATATTTGAGTTCTGCGGATGTCCAACTGTTGGAGGAATTTTCGACCACTGGCTGGAAGACCTCATTAGCACCAGCTGTTGTTGTAGACTCATCCAAAGCATTTGATACAGTCCAATGCAGTATTTTAATTTCCAAGCCACAGCAATTAGGACCTAATGATAGTAGTTTCTGAGTTGGTTCCACTCCCTATCATTTTAACAGGAAATGGACAGTTGAAATTAATGGTGTGGAATCCCACTCACTTCTAGGGCAGATTGTGGTCCTGCCCGGTTCTATACAGTATATACAAGACCCACTGTATTGAGCTCAAACAAAAACGATATTTATCTAATGTCAGTTTCATATATAATGACTCTGCGTATGCAGCTGTTAACATTCTGTATACCTTTGGCTCTTTAGCTGTATGAGCAGAGGCCGCCCTATGCTGGGCCGGAGAGATGGGTCACGTGCCTTGGCACCAGACTTCTGTGCCTGCACGATGTCATGTACCTGCCAAGATTGTCAGACTGAAATTCCACCTCCCACTGACTGGTCACAAGGCCTCTGTGCGTTGTCTGTGACCCAGTCACTTTTCTTTCTATTATTATTCTTACAACCCCCATCACCACTGCTGTCTCCTCCCCGGCATTTACTCCCATCTCACAATACCACAACACAGATTTCTGCCTGTGGTGGTTTCTTCTGGAGGTCTTCAGTTCAGCTGCCCCTCTAAGCCCTATAGTGTGGGAGACTGGTAGCCAGTCGGGAGGGCAGGACCTGAGAGCAGCGGCTCATCCTGTTGGCTTCATCCTGTTCACACTGAGGCGTTTCTACTTGTTGCTCCCCCATCCCTCCTGGATGCCAGTGGCAAGGGCACCATATACGCATGCACGTGCATACGCGTGGCTGCCTATGGAAACAGCAGACGTCATCTCTCCCTGCAAGCTGCTCCAACCATAATGCCCCCTGTGGTCACCCATGTGCCAGTATTGCAGCAGAGCCAGCTGCACTTCCACCCCCAGAAGTGAACATCCTCTGCGATGCTGAATCCTCCTTCCCCTGGACAGGCCCTGGCGTCCCGGGCTCGTTCCCAATCCACGGTCACTGACATTCTGAGCAGTAACCTTACAGCTGCACCAGCGGGCTGGCTGCTATAATAAATATACTAACATACTAATAAGCCAGCAGAGTAGGCCCCCTAGTCTGTCAAGTCTGCTTGGGGGATCAGTGCCCATACCAGGCACCATCACGGCCTCCCCATCCCACCCCACCAAGTCCCCCCTTCCCCCAGCAGGGCACTGAGATGCACCCTTCCCCATACCTATCCCAACTCTCTTGAATCCCTCCACAGTTTCAACAGCTCCAAGGCAGTGCATTCCATGGTTCCACCACCCTCTCAGTGAAGCATTGCCTCCTTGTTGCTCCCCTTAGCCTCCCACGACCAGCCTCATAGAGTATCCCCTGGTGTTCCCCACTTCCCTCAGCTGAAGCACCCCATCCCGGCCTACCCTAGTTATCCCCTTGAGATATCTGAAGACCTCGATCATGTCCCCTCTGTTCTTCCTCCCCTCCAAAGAGTACAGGTTGAGCTCCTTGAGTCTCTCCCTGTAGGGCTTGTCCCCGAGGCCCCATCTCAATATCTATAGGTTTCAAAAGGGCCGTCTGTAAGCACTTTTTCACAGAAGGAGTGGTGGACAAGTGGAACAAACTGCCGGAGGATATGGTACAGTCAGTGAACAGCTTCAGTCTGGGATGGGACAGGCATATGGGGTTAGTTACAAGCGGGGGACAGAAACAGAGGGAGGATGGGACAGGCATATGGGGTTAGTTACAGGGGCAGAAACAGAGGGGAGGGATGGGACAGGCATATGGGGTTAGTTACAGGGGCAGGAAACAGAGGGGAGGATGAGAGACAGGCATATGGGTTGAGTTACAGGGGAGCAGAAACAGAGGGAGGGATGGGACAGGCATATGGGGTTGAGTTACAAGGGGGCAGAAACAGAGGGGAGGGATGGGACAGGCATATGGGGTTAGTTACAAGGGGCAGAAACAGAGGGGAGGGATGGGACAGGCATATGGGGTTAGTTACAAGGGAGGACAGAAACAGGGGGAGGGATGGGACAGGCATATGGGGTTAGTTACAAGCGGGGGACAGAAACAGAGGATGGGATGGGACAGGCATATGGGGTTAGTTACAAGCGGGGACAGAAACAGAGGGAGGATGGGACAGGCATATGGGGTTAGTTACAAGGGGGCAGAAACAGAGGGAGGGATGGGACAGGCATATGGGGTTAGTTACAAGCGGGGGCAGAAACAGAGGGAGGATGGGACAGGCATATGGGGTTAGTCACAAGGGGCAGAAACAGGGGAGGGATGGGACAGGCATATGGGGTTAGTCACAAGTGGGGGCAGAAACAGGGGAGGGATGGAACAGGCATATGGGGTTGGTTACAAGTGGGGGCAGAAACAGAGGGGAGGGATGGGACAGGCATACGGGGTTAGTTACAAGGGGGCAGAAACAGAGGGAGGGATGAGACAGGCATATGGGGTTAGTTACAAGGGGAGCAGAAACAGAAGGAGGGATGGAACAGGCATATGGGGTTAGTTACAAGTGGGGGCAGAAACAGAGGGAGGGATGGGACAGGCATATGGGGTTGAGTTACAAGGGGCAGAAACAGAGGGAGGGATGAGACAGGCATATGGGGTTGGTTACAAGGGGAGCAGAAACAAAGGAGAGGGATGGGACAGGCATGGGGTTAGTTACAAGGGGCAGAAACAGAGGGAAGGGATGGGACAGGCATATGGGGTTAGTTACAAGGGGCAGAAACAGAGGGAGGGATGGGACAGGCATATGGGGTTAGTTACAAGGGGGGACAGGAGAGATGGGACAGGCATATGGGGTTAGTTACAAGCGGGGACAGAAACAGAGGGAGGATGGAACAGGCATATGGGGTTAGTTACAAGTGGGGCAGAAACAGAGGAGGGATGGAACAGGCATATGGGGTTAGTTACAAGTGGGGGCAGAAACAGAGGGAGGGATGGGACAGGCATATGGGGTTGGTTACAAGGGGGCAGAAAGAGGGGAGGGATAAGACAGGCATATGGGGTTGGTTACAAGGGAGCAGAAACAAAGGGAGGGGATGGGACAGGCATATGGGTTAGTTACAAGTGGGGGCAGAAACAGAGGGAGGGTGGAACAGGCATATGGGGTTGGTTACAAGTGGGGGCAGAAACAGAGGGGAGGGATGGGACAGGCATATGGGGTTAGTTACAAGGGGCAGAAACAGAGCGGAGGGATGAGACAGGCATATGGGGTTGAGTTACAAGGGAGCAGAAACAAAGGGAGGGATGGGACAGGCATATGGGGTTAGTTACAAGGGAGCAGAAACAAGGGGAGGGATGGGACAGGCATATGGGGTTGGTTACAAGGGGGACAGAAGCAGGGAGGGGATGGGACAGGCATATGGGGTTAGTTACAAGCGGGGACAGAAACAGAGGGGAGGATGGGACAGGCATATTGGTTAGTTACAAGGAGGGCAGAAACAGAGGGAGGGATGGGACAGGCATATGGGGTTAGTTACAAGGGGCAGAAACAGAGGAGAGGATGGGACAGGCATATGGGGTTAGTTACAGGGGGACAGAAACAGAGGGGAAGGATGGGACAGGCATATGGGGTTAGTTACAAGCGGGGGACAGAAACAGAGCGGAGGGATGGGACAGGCATATGGGGTTAGTTACAAGTGGGGGACAGAAACAGAGGGGTGGGATGGCCACTAAGGTCAGTGCAGAGCAGTTAGGTAGGGTGGGCAGACTGGATGTGCCAACAGGCCGTTTTCTGCTGTTACTGTCTACGTATTTATATATCCCATGGGTTGATCACAAATAAACTCTTCACTCCAGAATGTTGCCAACAATGCTGCCTGGCAACGAGTGGCGAAGCCAAAAGAGCCAGGCTGCACTGTCAGCATCATGAAAGAGTGAACAGAAAGCTTATTTGTGATCAGTCCATGGGATTTCCTATGTATAGCATGGGCAAGTGGATTAAGTTGGTAGCTCGTACTTCCTCAGGAAACTGCTGTAATGGAGGGGAGCCTAGTGGTTAGTGAACAGAACTGTTAAACTTGGGACCCATGTTTGAATCCCACTATCACTACACTATACATGTGTGACCTCCAGCACGTCACTTAACCTCCCAAAGTTCTGTGGCGAGCCCTCCTATGCTCTGTCACTGACTTTGTTTTACTTTTGGCGGCAGGAATCATTTGTTCCTGCAGTAGTTTTCTGTTCAGCCATTGGCTAACATGCCATGTGATGTCACTGATGTCCTCAGATACTGAGTAAGTGGGGCGAGGAGCTGCAGGACAAACAAGGATGGAAACAAAAGAGCCCAGAGTTGTGGAACACTAGCATTCTTAAAATAACAATCACCGACAATGGTGAATTTTGTGGCAACACATGTTCTGTAGGAGCAGAACCGCCAAATTTTAGGAGCCCTTGCCTATAGGATTCATGCAATTCGTGGAGGAATTTACCAGGGAAAGGTCTCTGTTTTCTGGTTCATGTAAAGAAATCCTATTGGTTGGCTCCCAATCTCCGGCATGCTTCTCTCTGTGGCAGGATGCACAAGGTATTTCCGCATTCATGTCTGAGCAACCTGTAATTACGCTGTTCATTCCCTTCAAGTGTTGGCCCTGGCCATCTAGGGGCTTGTGCAAATCTTCTCACTGGGGAATGGAAAAAAGGGCTAGTTACTGAAAAAAGTAGGCTTAGAGAAGGCCGCACCGATGGCTCCATGGCAGCACGTCATGCTGCCGTACAGATCACCACAGTTTCGAAGCGGGCCGTGGTTGCAGTGTCAGGATGTGGGTGAAGCTGCAGGCAGTTACCAGAGGGCAACGCACCTCAGCGAGGGTGCAGTGACAGTGGATTCTAGCTTGCAGCAACCCCTGCAGGTGGTCCAGGGTGCGAGCCTTCTTCTTCAGGGGCATTCTGTAGCAATGAGGCTGAGTGGCACCACTCACACCCAGAGGAGGAGGGAGGCATTGAGGGAGAAACATCCCCTGCAATCTGAATGACGGCAAAATCGGCTGAATAGGGTATGTCCCCGATTACAGGGCATACCCCTAAATGATGGCAGTGGTTGGAAAAATACAGCTGTGGGACCCCGTTGGGCTACAGAGTTTACACTACAACAGGGATTGTTTTGGTTACTCTATTTCTGTGTGCTACCAAAACAATGTACTAGGCTATCGGAACATTGTATTGGGCTACCGGAACACTGTACCGGGCTACCGGAATACTGTACCAGATTACCAGAACACCATACGGGCTACCAGAACACTGTACTGGGCTATCAGAACATCATACTGGGCAACCAGAACAATTTACTGGGCTATCAGGACACTGTACTGGGCTATCAGAACATTGTACTGCACTACCAGAACAATGTACTAGGCTACCAGAAAGACAAAGCAGCATCCCCAGAAGCGGTCTCCTCCCTCTCTGTAAAACGCAGAAAACAAGTTATCATGTTCATTAGCTTCTTGCCTTTCTTAAGAAATAAACATGCCACTCAGTTAACGTGCAGTTAAACAAAAAACTGCCAAAGAATCATCTTCTTTATCTCTCTGCCACCTGAGATGTTCTGCTGGAGTGCCTCCCCAAAAAAATTAAAACAAACCCAGTTTCTGCTCCATCACACTCATCTGGGTGACATTCAGGACATCAAAGGGGATGCAAACACTTGGAAGCTGAAAGCATTTTGTTTCTAATCAGCTCTGTCCTATAAAATTAACTTCAGCTCTGATTCATGCTGTGCACTTAGGCGAAGATGTGCTTTCAACACCCCCCAACCTTTTCATTTTCAATTTCAGGGGCAAGAACAGTGCCCCTGGCTTAACAAACAACCCAAGTTTCAGCTTTACTTGTGTTCCACCAGACTATGAGAGGTCTCTTGTTAGTAGTGGGCCTCATATAACTGAGACTCTTACATAAAATTGGGAAGGGGGGGTAAACACAGTCTATTACACAGAACATTCTCAGATGGATGGTTAGTTAGAAAATGTGTACATGGGTAGTGTTCTAAAGAGAAGGTGAGATCAGATTGTGCTTGTGGTTATTTCGCATTATTTTCTTCAAATAATGCAAATTTATTTCAATAATGGGAACTGTCACAATCTTTTTCTTTTTGGGGGGGAGGGGGAGTATGTTTACTGGGGTTTACAATAATATTGCCATACGTGTAAAAACAGACATTATTTGTGCACCCTTGGCCCATTTTCAACGCAGTAAAAAATTATTTAAGGCAACCCCCACCCACACAAAAAACAAAATAACCAAAGTTATCACACTGAAAGCAGCAATTTACGTTAGCTGAAAATGAATCAGCCTCCACTATTTTTATTTTCAGCTGTATCAAATAGATTATGTAGTGTGTTAACTGTTAGAAAATGAAACTTAATAAAGACTTTTATGTTAAAAAAAAAAGAAAAATCAACCTCATCTACTGAACGCATTTAATGACGCAGGATGGTTGTAATGATTGACCGTGGCCTAACTATCAAAACACTTTGCAGAACCTTATTTTTAATAAAGTATTTAATCACTGTGGATCCAAAGAAAATCAGAGGCTTTCTTGTCCTAAGACAGCCTGGCCCCACTTCACCAATCATGACAGACATCCATTTTGACTGCTGTAGTAGACACGTCTTTGCATCTGCGCAGGCTATATAGGTGAAGGTAAAGTAAACTGATGTTACACCTTTCTAAGATCCAAGGTGCCTCACGTTGTACAAGCAACACATACATAAAACAATTAGTGAGACTTAATTAAAACATATATTAATATTTCATGGTACATCGACTGAGAAATGCCTGTTCAAACATAACTGTTTTTAGTCCTTTCTGAAAGCACCCTAGCATTGCAAATAATATGGCAGACCAGGTCTGCCACCGAGCATGCTCGGCCTCCTACGGTTTTCAGTTCACACCTTGGGATCACCGGAAGAATGTAAGGTTCACGACAGGACATGGGGGCACAGAGGGTCACAGAGGTAAAGGGGACACAGTCCATTCACTGTATGCTAAAATCAATACTTCTAACATTGCGTCTCAATCAGAGAGGGCACCAGCACAGCTCTTGAGGCAGAGGCGCCACATGAAGACTAACTGGGAAGCTGAAGCAATCAGGCTGCGGGTTCCAGGGAGTAAAAATACACTCCCTTCCCCACTTTAAGCAACACAACAGAATACCGAGGAATTATCCTGACTGCCTTAGCATGAGGTCAGGCCTCCTTTGTGTGGGGCTAAATCGAGCATGCCTGAGGGTTCTAAAAAGTGATTTTCCAGTTCCCTGCAAAAATGTTATTGCTATATACGGTATGCATTTCAGGACATTTCGTTCTTTACCAAATACGTATGAAAACAGGCACTATGCCCTTTAGACTTGCTCTAAAACTGCTGCTTTTTCTGTCTTGAAGTCATAATCTTCTGCTTGTTACATCACAGTAATTTCCGTGGCAACAGGTTCCAATGTCATAATCGGAGGATAATTTCCACTGCTGTGATGTCATACATTGAGAATTATTTCCACTGTCGTGACATCATACTCCAAAGATCAATTCCACTTTTGTGGTGTCACAAGTGAAGGATCATTTCCACTGTTGTGATGTCATAAGTGAAAGCTCAATTCCACTGTTGTGACATCATAAGTGAAGGATCATTTCCACTCTTATGATATCATATGCAGAGGATCATTTCCACTGCTGTGATGTCATAAGCCAATAATCATTTTCACCGTTGTGATGTCATAAGTGAAGGATCATTCCCAGTGTTGTGATGTCATAAGCAGATGATCATTTCCTTGGTTGTGATGTCATAAGCAGAGGATCATGTCCACTGTTGGATGTCATAAGCAAAGGATCACTTCTGCTGTTGAGATGTCATAAACAGAGGAAACAGAAAATTTCCTCCAGGTCTACACAACATGAACAAATGAAACTGATGTAAAAAACATCCTGTTTCAATAAAAATGTCTTTAGTGCCGTCCCAGTGGCATCAGCAGTGTGTATCAAGCTCCCAACTGAGTGACTCGAGTTCGCTGTGTAAACTTACCCACCTGCTCGGGACTGGCGAAGTCTCGGGAAACACTGAAGAGGCAGTGTTCTCAGACTTTTGAAGGAAGGGTGCTGGTGCACATGCTTCTTTAGTGCAGCCTGTGGCGGGATGGGGGAGGCACTGGGCGATCACATCATGCTGTCCTCCCAAAGCCAATGTGTGGGAAGCTGTTACGGAGTGTGCGCAGCGGTGGTGGGGTAAAACTGGGAGAAAAAGGACCGCTGCCTGCTAAGGACATCCTCCACCATCAACCACTGGATCACTCATGGTAATGGAGGCAAACTATTTGTCGGCCTGGAGGCCATTCCCCCAACCCTCAGGCCAGCCGGGGAGGGGGACTTTCCTTATTGGGTGCTTCCTAGCAGTGAGCTCTGTCCAGAACTCGAGTACTGACCTGTGAGGCTGGCTGGAAGGACTTGGCTGGTGGCCAACAGGGTGGAGAGGAGGTAAGTACAGCTGGCAAGTCTTCAGTTATAAAAGATGGAAGGTCCTGATATTCCAGTTGTAGGCGAATTTTGTGTAACCAAGTTCAGTTGATGCAACTGAAGTTTTTTTTCCACCATGGATGCCCCCAGGAGCCCCGGTCTTTTAGACCAAGCACTGTGTCAGTCCTCTGCCAGCCAGGGTCACTCTCACCGGCACCAGCAGTGGCCACCATCAGATCCCAGCATGCAGCTCTATTGCCCGGGTCAGTTCTGTTCCTCCCCAGGGGCTCCCCTCCTCCCATGGCGGTAAAGGCAGAGAGAGAGAGAGAGAGAAGCATGCCGCTGAAGCCATTACCAGGTACAAGAAGCTGAGTAGCAGATATGCTGTCAGTTAGGGTCTGGGGTTGCGTGGGGAAGCACACGAGAAGACTGTCACTCAAGGTTTCCTGGGTTGGCATTTTCACCTGTGTTCCCCAGTCCATCCCCACCTTCCCATTTCAAGAATGTGCACGTCAATGCCCTGAGGGTAGGGCCTGCTGGTGCACAGTCACCCATGCCAGCAAAGGCCCTGCAGCCCCCAGGTGCTGCTCTTTGAGCAGTATACGTCTCCCCTTCCTCTGGGAGGAGAGCATCCTCGCAGACGTTTTTTCACTGCTGGACTCCGCTGCTGATGTTCCATGCTTGGACGTGAATCCTGGCTGCCAACGTGCCAGAGCTGTCTCTCGCCGCTCAACTCCACAGAACTGGCAACTGTTAGTTATTTGCTAGAAATCAGAAAATATCTTTAAAATTCTGCCGAAGTACAGACTTCCTTTTAGGGTACCCTTGACACAACCAGCACTTACTTCTCCCTCAGAAATGTGAACGAGTTATTCCATGCATGTTACATTTGCATTCTGAGCTGATGAAGATGTACAGTACCTGCTGGTTTCTCTGGTCAGGGGGCTGAACAGTCCTGGAAGGATTTGTACTTTAATACACTTTACATTCGAGGGTTTCTTTATATATTTTATTTGTAGGGCAGCTCATTAAAGCAAGCATCAAGGGAAATATGTCAGTGAGTAATTTAATGAGTGAGGAAGCAGGACGGACAGTTTTATGAATCTTTTATCAGAATGCCATCTTTGGCCATGGGATATACAGCATAGCTATTACAGGGGGAATGCGTTGCAGTGGGTAAATCCTTGGATCCTGACCCCAACTCTCCCTCAAAGGTAGATTTAGAAGGACTGTTGCGTATTTTATGTGATCAACACACATTGTGACTCACAGTGTCTATATAAAAGACAGTTTTAATGATGCCTACACTTCAATTGACAGGAAAAGATTCCCCTCACATATGAATCTGAGCTTAGATATAGAATCACAGGTTTATTTGTGAATTCCCATATAAATACAAAGAAAATAATGAAAAATATGGGTTACTCACCTATAACCATAGTTCTACTAGTGGCACACAGTTCACATCCACACTCTGGCAGTTCTGCTAGAGACAAAGGAGTCATCAGAAGTCTTCAAGTTAAGCTCCTCCCACCATCCGGGTGGTATGTCTTCTGGCTCCACCCTCTGACATCAGATCTTTGCATACTCGAAACAGGGATCCGGGTATCTCTTGCTAGGTGAGGCTATGTGGGTTGTGTGGATGTGATCTGTATACCACTAGTACAATTATGGTTAGAGGTAAGTAACCCATATTTCTAACAATGTGGACACAGTTCACTATCCACACTCTGGCAGACTTCAAACAGTCCTCCAGCAGGAGGAGGCAAGGTGTGCACCCCTATTTGGCAAATGCAGACTGAAGGACCGAGTTCCCAAAAGCCAGATCCTGACAACTGATTATGTCAGTGCTGTCATGGGATATGAAAGTGTGCACTTTACTCCAGGCTGAAGCCCTGCATATCTCCCCAGTGGGGATATCCCTGGAAGTAGCCACCGAGGCAGCAGTATGTCAGGTGGAATGAGCCTCAAGCCCCTTGGATGACTCATTACCAGCCAACCTACAGCAGAGGTCAATGCAGGATGTAATCCACCTTGCAATTGTCCGCTTTGCTGCCAGTCTGCCACGTGCGGCTTTAACGTATGTTACACACAACTTGTGAGCTGCACTGTGAACTCCAGCTGTGTGCTCCTTATAGTAAGACTGCGTCCTCAGCAGGTCCAAGGTGTGGAGCCTGTGATCAGCCTCCAAGGTTGGATTAGTGAAGTATACCAGAAAGTTAATCACCAGGTTAAGGTGAAACTCCAATATGACCTATGGGAGGAACTTTGAGTGTGAGGAAGGAGAACCTTGTCCTTGTGGTAGACTAGATAAGGAGATTCCACTGAAAGCGCCTGGAGCTCACTGATCCTTCTGGCTAACATGATGGCCACTAGGAAGGTGGTCTTCCACGATAAATGTAACATCCCACATTTGTGCATAGACTCAAACGACTTGCTCATGAGCACTGCCAACACCAGCAGTAGGTCCCATGAAGGTGGAGGTTTGTGCACTGGAGGGGACAAGTGATCCAGGCCTTTGAAAGCCAACAGGCAAACTTAGTGGCACTGAGGGTTGAGGCACTGGATGCCACACCTCGCTCCACTCCAATGATCTGTGTTTGGGGAACAGCACGGGGTGCCAGGGGTCAGTGGAGGGAGAAGACTGAGCATCCAAGGGATGGCTCTCCTCTCCCAGAGAGGGAGGACTGCTGGCTACACCAAAAAAACTGCCAGCAGGTAGAGGTCTGGAGGTAATATGGAGCGGCAGTAGTGAGTGGTGCTGCATGCAGGACTCTGCAGTGTATGTGGGCCTCCACACGTGCATGCTGACATGCTCGCCCCAGCAAGGGGGCACAGTGGGAGAAAATCAGCTAGAAAATGGTGTTGGAGCAGGCATTCATGATGTTCTGCCTGCTGATCCCTCATCCGCCTCACCACCAGGATGCCAGGGGCCAAGACTGGATACGTGTGCTTGGAGTGGGGGAGTGGGAGCCACTCCCCTCCTGACCACACCATGGGAGGGAATCTGTGGGGGTGTCCGGGCCAGTCTGGTAAGTCCTGCAGTGGTAGGGGATGCTGGGGGTCGGTGGGGCAGGGCTGATGGAAGCCTAAGCCTGTCCCAGCTGAGGAGCATAAACTATGAAATGGGGGAAAATAAGAAAAAGCACCTGACCACTTTCTACTGGGCCATCGTCAGCATGCCAGCCGCAGCTGGTATGCAGAGACGGCTGCCAGGTGCACCTTAAGGGTCACCACTTACAGTCCCAGTTGAGGCAGGGACCAGTGGTAGTCGAGGATGCTCACAATACGGCAGGTAAGGGGATCAAGCTCCTTACCAGGAACCAGAACCTTTTCCATTTAAATACATAAGTTTTGCAAGTTGACTCCTTAAGAAATGCCTCCCTGATATGGAGGATGTCATTCGAAAGGCCCAGACCCTGAAACTGTAGCCGTTCAGGAACCAGGCAGAGAGGTGAGGGATTGAGGGTCCGGGTGCAGGAACACCCCTATTGCTGGTCAGCAGTGTGGGACGGAGGGGTAACCTCCAGAAGGGCCTGATGCTGGGGCTGAGAAGATCCGGGTATCAGAACTGCCTGGGTCAGTCTGGAGCTATCAGGATCATGCACATCTTGTCCTTCCGGGCCTTGACCACAACTCTGTGAACCAAGGGGAAGGAAAGAAAGGTGTACAGAAGGCCTGCGGTCCAGGGCCTTGAGACGGCTTCCCCCTGCAGTGTCCTGGACTGGGAGGGGTGGGCTCAGAACAGCCTCAGTTTTCTGTTCTCTCAGGAAGCAAACAGGTTCACCAGAGGGCTTACCCACTGGGAGAACAGGTGCTCTACCACCATCTGATGCAGGGACCCCATGTGATGTCTATGACTCGGCTGAGGGTGCCCCTCTCCCCCAGCTGGTTGTTTTCTCCCATGACATGAATCACCAGGAGATCTGCTTCTAGGCTGCAAATGAGTGTCCAGATGCAGAAGCCCTCCTGACACAATGGAAAGGGGTGCATTCTGCCCTGCCTGTTCAAGTAGAACATGATGGTCGTGTTATCTGTCTGGACCTGAAAAACTTGACCTGGAATCAATGGAGCGAATTCTGTCAGAGCCAGATTAACTGCATGAAGCTCCAGCAGGTTTATGTGGTATTGAGACTCTGGGGGAGACCAGAAGCTATGGGCTCTGTGGTCTCCCAGGTATGCTCCCCACCCTACCAGAGACGCATCCATCATGAGTGTGATGGATGGTTCTGGGTGGGCAAATGGAATTCTCTCTGCCAGGTTCGGTTGGGACATCCACCAATGGATGGTACCCCACATCGGCTGGGTCACCAAGACAAGCTGATCCAGGCGACCTAGGCATTGGGACCACTGACAGTCCAACTCCCACTGCTGAAGACACATCCACAAATAGGCCCAATGCATCACAACCTCAGCACCTGCAGGAAGGTCCAGGCAGGGCACAAGCACCCAACCTGAAATGATTGGGCAGATGGCCAAGTTGACAAAATGGCCCAAGTCCTGACAGGTCTGGATGGCCAGATCCGTGGACCATTCCACATTCTTCTTGGACAGCCCGGCTAACAGGCAGTCATTCCACAAAGGGATATACCCTTATGCCCTTGCGCTGCAGGAAGGTCGCCACCACTGCTATACACTCGGTGAAGACCCAGGGCATGGACGAGAGGCCAAAAGGCATGACCTGGAACTGGTACAGGATCCTCTCTGCAAATAAATGAAGGTTCCAGCAATGGAACGGCTGGGATGTGGAAGAACATGTCCTGAGGTCAAGGGAGAAGAATTACATTCCATGCACCACAGATGGTATGATCTGATTCAGAGTGACCATCCGGAACCTTTGCTTCTGCACAAACTTGTTCGGCTTGTGCAAGTCCAGTATGGGGTGACATCCCCCGTCTGTTTCAGAACCAGGAAGAACCTGGACAAATATCCCTGACTGGTCAGGATGTCTGGAACACAGGCTATCGCCCTGCACTATAGGAGCAGAGCAATGTCGGCTCTTAGCGTGGGTAACATGCCCTGTGACACCCTAGACTCCCGAGGAGCTTGGAGTTGGTATGGTGGGAGAGCCTTAAAATCCAAAAGGCAACACATTACCCACCACTTCCAGAACCCATTTCATCGAGGTAATGGCGGACCATTGTGGCAAGAAGAGGCGCAACTGAACCCCCGACCGGGAACTGGGAGAGGGACTGGATGGAAGGGAGGATAACACCCTACAACCCGTCACCGCACAGCCTTGGAGGGGGCCCCGGCCACAGGGGGCACAGAGGCATCACCACTTTGGCCCCCCTTTTCCAATGGCTGCCAAACTTGAGTTCTGGATACCAGCACTGGGGCTGCAGCTGAAGCTATGGCTGAAAGGGCTGACACTGAAAGGCTTTCTTTTTAGGCTTTTGGGCCTTTTGGTACCCCGGGACAAAGCCACAGAAGCCAGGGTTTCACTGGACTTCTTAATACGCGTGAGATGTCCTTCTACATCAGGGCAAAAGAGGTCAGTGCCCTGGAAGGGGACTTCAGCCAACTTATACTAAGTATCTGATGTAAAGCTGGACAGCCTGAGCCAGGCCCTATGATACATGTCGAAGTCCGCAGCCAAGGTGCAGGAGCCACCTATGTCCAAAGTCATCTGAAGCTGGTGCTTAGCCAGCAACCGACCCTGGTCTCTGTTGCACTTGACAGGCAGCTGCTTATCAGCTGACAGTAGGGGAAGAAGTTCCCCTAACACCCTGAAAAGGGAATAGCTGAAATGCACCATCATGACACAGCTGGCCTGATGGAGACCCAGTGATGCGACAGTGTACACCTTTTTAGCTGTGATCAATTTTCTTGGACTCCTTGTATGTAGGGGTTTATCCATGTACCCTTGGCCTCCTGATTTACGAAGGCAGAACCTGTCACCAGTCCTTCTGCAGAGCAGTGGTAGGAGAACCCTGAAAGGGTGCCCATGGGGACCGCATATTTGCAAACCATATGGGTGAGCTAAGGGAAACACAAACCCCCATGGAGCCGTCCCTATCCAGTGTATCAGGGAACAGTGTTTAGCTCATTTCTGGACTGGTTCCAGGGGCACATTCATGGACTCTGACATATGTTGGATTAGGGTTCCAAAAAACACCGGCTCGTGAGCCATCATCAGTTCTTTGACAGATTCCTGGGCGAAGGTGAGAGTCCTGGTCGAGGCCATTGGCTTCCAAGTCCGAAGATTATTCAAAGATGGCCCCTGACCGTTTACTACCATGGACCACCCTTGTATCCTCATCCTGGGTGATCTCCAATGACAGCAGACCCAGCAAGCTGGAGCGGGCGGGAGTCTCTGGTCAGTGCCCCAATCAGCAGCTGTGGTGGAGGTGGCTCCAATTGAAGTGGCGGTGAAGCAGACACAGGGGACTGTTGAGTCTCATGGACTAGCATGGAGAAGGCCAATGAAGGCCAGGAGACTGAAGGTCCAGCAAGGGTCAAAATTGGCACCAACTCTCTAGCCAAATGCTGGTAGATTTTGTATTGGGCTGTTGAGAGTTTCCTTTAACTAGACCTGTGGGCTTATTTATTTCAAAGTTCGGAAATACACCTTTGAGCAGAAATGCTCGTTTACAAAGGTTCCTTGGCAGAAGAACAATTTGTTTACACCATGTCAAAAACAGTATTAAAAGCTGATTAAAAAAGGCTGGACAATATTGATTCAGTGACATAACAAAACAGAATGAGCAACATAAGTACCATTTCGGCAATATAGAGTGAGCAAAAGTTAACATTCAACAGGTCAAATAATACAAAGCATAACATAGACACTAGGAGCTATACAAAGGTAGCAGCCCATGTGGGCTTTGTCAGAGGTTAAGTCTGTGTGCTTTTATGGCACACTGGAACACAGGTGAGGCACATGCACGAGGAGATCGTGGGTAAGGTGCTGGCACATGTGCACGTGTAAGAAGGGACCTTAGGGAGCAGAAGCAACAAGCTCAGATGGTGCAAGGGCTGGGTTGGGTAGGGGTGCAGTTGGCAAGTGACAGTGCATGGGATGGGGTTTCATTAGGAGAAGCAGCTACATTTGGAGCCAGGCTGTTACCTTCTCTAGTACAGGCTTGTACTAGAGAAGGTAACATTTCAATAAGTACACCAGCTGGACCAGTAGAAAAGTCTGTGGGACTAGTGAATTTTTCCAGTCACTAACCCTGCTGGCTAGTGGCTGCAGAATGTAATTTTGACCCTGTCCAGAGGCAGAGCCCTACCTCTCCCAGCAGTGGTTCACTGCTGCCAAACGAGATCCCTCGTAGCGTTGACACATCTGATGTCAATGCCTTTCCTCACCCAATGAAGAGGAAGCCATGGAGCATCGATGGCACCGCCTCACAGCTGAAGGGGATCAACACTGTGAACAGCGCCTCGACTGTTGACCCAAAGGCCGATGGCAACGGGAGTCCTCTGGAGGGTTAGCATAAACCACCTGCTTTGGAGGGGTAACCACAATTGGTTTCAGAGGGAGAACCATCAGTGAAGGCAGCTCCCAAGGCAACTCAGCCAGGGATTCCGACTGGGCCTCGTCCTACTGAGCGAGGACAGGGAGCAATGGAGTCTGGGAGATCAACTCATCTGGCAACTGGTTGACCAGTTGAAAAAAATCTTGACCACATGTTCAGCTAGAGTTGAGGGCGACAGGCCCGATGGTGTTACCATGGAGCTCTCGACCATGCCCTCAACTAAAAGAAGCTTGAACAGGGCCGAGTGGTCGGGGGAGTTGCAGGTGTGTAATGTTTCCCAGTCCCACAACCTGCAGTGATGCCTCTTTTTGTACTCCTTGCTGCAGTGAGAAGGGCTCACTTCCAAAATCTGGAAGACCATGCACATTTCCCTGAAACCATCAGAGAATGACCGTCTGGCACAGGACCCAGCTGGGAACAGTGCCGAGACTGAGGAGCAACTCACTGCAGTCACCGCCTCCTGTTATACGATGGCAAGCTGAGCAGCTGACCCAGCAGCTGCCACTGGCGATCGCAAAGCAGAGCAAGAAGACAAGAGGAGCAACTGTCATGTTGAATATGGACTGAAAAGTCGAAGATTTTCTAAATAAAATACTAGAAAACTTCAAATCCTTCAGCGCTGCACAGCTACAAAGAAAGAGATGCATCACTTCCAGTGGAAAGGAAAATCTGACATCATGGGCGGAGCTGGAAGATACACCACCAGGGTGGTGGGGAAGCTTAGCTTGAAGACTTCCGATGACTCAGCTGTCGGCAGCAGAACTACTAGAGTGTGGACAGTGAACTGTGTCTACGTTGTTAGAATAATATTTTTTTCCAAATGTATTTTGTAGGTTTTCGTTTTTCTCCCCGACCCCTTGTGTCCCTGTGTAGTGTACGCATCTGGAGGCACGCGCATGTCACGCACTACGAGATGCCCCACCCTACTTGTCACTCCGTTACCGCATGCGTCTGCTGCCAGACTGCCATCTGGTGACGGTGGGACTGCAGATGGACAACTCCCCCTTCCTGGGAGAGGAGAGGAGAGCCAGTGCTCAATCCTGCTCTCCCACCCCCACACCCCCCTGTGCCGGCACCCCAACAACCAGAGGTAGTTCCCAAACCTGGGTCACCGGCATAGCGCAAATTAAGGCATCCAGCACCTCAGCCCCACCAGGCCGGCTACAATAATATTTTAAAATGGTTGCAGTATGCCCCCTTACCCACCTCCACACACACACACACACACGGAAACACAGAATTTGAACCCTAGCACCTCCTGTCAGGTTGGAATTCAGTGCAATGAGTTTAACTGTCTCAATTGGGGAGGAGGCAGTTTCCCCCAGCTGGCAAGAATGAAAAATTACAAACAGCCTTACACATCACTGGTATTCACCGACTTCACCCCACAACTCCTACCAGACTCTAGTTAGAGAGACACTCAGTGAAACTGAAGCAACTTACTCCCCCATTCCCCCCCCCAGAGGCTGACAGTGAAACGGAAGCAATTTACTACACCCCCTTCCCAAACTGCACACTGTAACTAGAAACTAGATCTCTTTCCATTGTGTCAGGCGTGAATGAAAACGTGATCGTAATCAGGAGGCAATATCAGCCAAACATCTAACACAAAATGTACTCTAATATTTAAAAAAAAAACTAGCTCCTAAAATTGCATTTCATAAAAAACACAACTTTATCAGATGTTATCTTATCAGTATGGTACAGCTTTTGTATTCATCCTTCTACAATAATCGGAGATGGAAACCATATGTTTAAGCCAGTAGTGAAGTTTTCCTTCTATTGCAACAAAGCTGCTGACAATGAAAGACAAATTGGAAAACAGAATTTAGGCACATTTACACAGCCTCAATATTCAGTAGTTCCTTTTCCCTTTAATCTTTATTTCTTAGGGCTCAATTCACAAAGGTGGCCAAGATACGTGCCAAAGGCGTGCATTCAGGCCTCAGAGCTCCACGCTTACGAATGAATGCACCAAAGGCACTGTGATGTTATTGTGTTCTCTTAGCAACAGACTGCGATGTCCACATCCTCTGCTTATGACATCGTAGGTGTTTCCATAGCAGCAGACTGATGCCAGAATCCCGTGTTTCACTTCTTTCCATATAGGTTTTTAACCTCTTGCCGACAGCCTGCTCCATTCAGCTTGGTCTCACTGCAGCTCCATCTGCCCTCTGGGACTTTTTTTCTTTTTTTTATAAAGCTTTTTCCTCCTAGCAAAGTGCAGGCGGGCTACCAGCCCTGTCCCCATTCTTCCTGACCAGCAGCCACCTCCCACGGTACTTACCATACCCCAGTTCCCTCATGGATAGCCTGCTGTGGCGGGGCCCAGAGGGGGAGGGCTATCCATCCCCCCCCAAACACATATCCAGAGCTGGTCCTGGAGTCCCTGGATGGTGCATAGCTCAGAAACCAGCAGGCAGGACTTCACAAAGCCTGCATGTCCTTTCCTCTTTTCTGTCCCTCCCATCCTATGTCACAGACTGGCAGTACTGAGTGCCATGTGGAGGCACAGAGGCACTCCGTCAAATCGATGGCCCCCTCCCATAAGTGCCACATCAGCCTGCACTACCACCAGGCCTCCACGTGGTAGCAGTCGATGGCAGGGCTGACAAGCCCCCCCCACCCCGCAAGAGGAAAGCAGTTCATTGGATGTTCAGTCCTCTTCCCACCAAGCTGACTCCCACCACCCAGAGTACATTCCCTAATGCAGGACACTAGCGTGGTGGCAGGTAACTCACTTGGCACCTCAACCCTCTGCACCACTGGGTCAGCATCTCTGGGATTTCTCCCACAACATATCCTTCCTAGTGGAGCGGAGCTGGGGGTGTTTCCCAAGCCACCTCAAGCAGGATCCAGTCAGAGGGTGCTCAGCCAATGGTGCAAACCCTGAGGGGGAGGACAGCTTCATCCTGCTGCGGCTGGGGATTTTTCACGCACTCTCCCCAAACCACCCTCGCGATGTGATGAATTGAGAAAGCTGCACATGGCTGTTAATTATTTGCCTGGGTTCATTATAGTAGTAGGTAGCCAGCCACATTGTTTGTGCATAGGCTTCTGGCGGGGGAGGGGGTTAGTTCTCCAAGGATGCTGGCATGCTATGATGCGCATGTACGAGGTGCCATACAAGCATGCCAGAGGCTGCCTATTTCCTTACTGCGATCGCACTGTACTGCGTCCTGGTCTTTGCCAGGTGGCTGACAAACAGCAAAACGTTGTGTCCCCTGTCCCCAGCGGAGGGAAGCAGTCCCTAGGATACTCCATTCTCCCTTCATCAGCAAGTCCCCAAGTGACCAAAGTCTGTTCTCGAGCCCAGGTCACCAGCATAGCAAATGGCAGTGCTCCTGCTGCGCTATCTGCAGGCTTAGCAATATATTTTTTTTTGGGGGGGGGCTCCATCTCAACAGGATAAAACCCACTGGGTATGACCTCTGGATTTAAACCCACAACCTTCTGGACCAGACACTACCATCCTTCTAACCGAGTCACTCTGAGGGTTTATCACGTCTCACAGCTGCGGGAGGCCTCTGCAAATTAAGGTAGCAAGGTTTTCATTTTTTCGCAGCATTCAGCCTCTTGCAGAATGTATAAGCAATTGGACGTTGGAAGAAATAATGGCACCGAATAACTCTTCTCAAAACAGAGGCCTCCATTCACCTGCGTCGCTTAAATGATATGGATCTTATCAGAACTGCATGTGCTGATAGGGTGGAACACAGCGAATGGCGTAGCCTTGCCACACTCAACAAATTCATTCCCTTATCAGTTTTGGCTCTTTTTATCAGCGAGTTATTTAGGAAGCTTCCTCTCTGTGTACTGCAGAGGCACAAACTGCTGCAGAGCAAAGACATTCATTTATAACAAGTTTATTTGCTCAACACTTCACATAACCGCAATAACCTGCCAGTGGGTATGCATGTTGTGCTTTTGTTGTTTTACATCATTTACATTACCCTTTATTAAAGATAGGATCCGGCAACCAGTGCAAAACAACAACAACAAAAATCACTTTTCTCATCTGCAGAACTCAGTTACTATACTTTCCCCCTCTCCGGAACATTTTTTATATACAGTGGTTTGCAAAAGTATTCAACCCCCTTGAAAGTTGTCAGATTTGTCTGGATTACAAATGAGAGACTTACATATATTATTCCAGTCAGTATTTTTATAGCAAACTCATTTGCTCTAACAGTATATCCTCAAAGCCAAAATTAATTATCCGTCAGCACATCTTTTAAAGTAAATTAAAAACTAGAAAATGCTGCTTGCAAAAGTATTCAACCCCTACACAGTAGTATTTGGTAGAGCCACCTTTTGCTGCAATAACAGCTTTAAGTCTTTTGAGGTAAGTATCTACCAGCCTTGCACACTGTTAAGGAGTGATTCTTGCCCATTCTTCTTGGCAGATTTGTTCCAGGTTGGTTGAGTAGCATGCGGACCGTAATATTCAAACAGTGCCACAGATTCTCGATGGGATTGAGATCTGGACTTTGACTTGCCACTGTAGAACATTCACCTTTTATTGTTTAACCACTCCTGTATTGCTTTGGCCTTGTGCTTGGGATCATTGTCCTGCTGAAAGGTGAAGTTTCTCCCAAGCTTCAGTTTTTTAGCAGACTGAAGCAGGTTCTCTTGCAGTATCTCCCTGTGTTTTGCTCCATCCATTCTTCCTTCAATTTTAACAAGATGCCCAGTCCTGCTGATGAAAAGCATCCCCCGCATGATGCTGCCACCACCATACTTCACTGTAGGGATGGTGTTTCTCGGGGCATGGGCAGTTAGGTTTGCGCCACATAGCGCTTTGAATTTTGGCCAAAACTCTATCTTGGTCTCATCAGACCACAAAACCTTGTGCCACATCTTAGCTGGGTCACTCTCATGCTTTCTGGCAAACTCCAGATGTGCTTTGATATGGTTCTTTTTGAGTAATGGCTTCTTTCTAGCCACCCTCCCACACAGGCCAGTATTAGCAGAGCTCTTGATATGGTTGACTGGTGCACCTTCACTCCACTCTCAGCCACTGAACTCTGTAGCTCCTTCAAAGTGATTGTTGGCCTCTCTGTGGCTTCCTCACTAGTCTCCTTCTTGTTGGATGCTGAGTTTTGAGGGACGGCCTTGTCTACGTAGTGCCTGGGTGGTGTGATGCAGCTTCCACTTCCTCACTATCGATCCAACAGTGCACACTGGGATATCCAAACACTTGGATATTATTTTGTACCCTTTTCCTAATGTATGCATGTCTATTACTTTATCTCTAACTTCCTTAGCATGCTCTTTAGTCTTCATTTTCACACCCTTCCTTCAGATTCACAGTCTGACCAATGGTCATTAAACTGAGGGGGGGTGGGGTGTTATCCAAAAAATGTAAGCTACTTTAATGTTTCAGAGATGAGGCCAATTGTAAGCCAATTGTGTCCTCGTTAGGGCAATATTTTTCATCTGTGTAAACTTGGAGCTTCCAGAGCACAGGGGTTGAATACTTATGCAAACAGCATATTTCAGTTATTTATTTTTCTTAAACATATTTTCTAACATAAAACCAATGTCACTTTAAAATAATTATTTTGAGAGTCAGTCTTTTTAAATAAATATTACACAGAACAAAATCTCAATATATCATTTGTAATCCAGACAAATCTGACAATTTTCAAGGGGGTTGAATACTTTTGCAAACCACTGTATATACACATATATATATATCTTGCTTTTATGCCCCCAAGCTGCCACCTCCTCCTGCCATGCCTTTCTGCTCTCGGCAACCCCTGAACCCAGTAAGCTGCTCTACCCACCATCCAGCAGGTGGTGATTCGCACAAAGCAGGGCCTGAGGGTACTGACAACCATCATATAGCTGGCTCGCTGCCCAATCTTTCCTTTTTTTTTGGTCCCGTTTTCTTTCCAAAGTCCTTCCCTCCACCCCATGGCATGAGTGCTGTCTACGTCAGCCTTGAATGTTGTAGTGTCCCTGTGGCGAGACAGGCAAGCTCCCTGGCCCTTCCACAGGGGTCGGTATGGATCTGGAACTCGCCACCAACACTCCCTGGCTAAAGTGCACTGCTGAGGGCCTGGCCTGTTCCCTGATGCGGCAACACATGTCCACTCCCAAATCCGGGTCCTCTGCACCGTAGCACACTACCATCAGGGCGGCCTTTAAGGCATGTATTTTAAGCAAATCCGCTCTTCGTTACAATGGGTTTTTAAATAAAAACTGGACCTTTGTCTCTTACTGGGATGACTCAACCTTCAGTTCGTGGTTCTCATACTGTCAAAATGCACATGAGACCACTCTTGCAACCGTAAGAGTGGTCCTGATGGCAGTACTAACATACATAAGAAGATGTCTCATGCGCATACCTAACATACTAAAATGCCAGCAGAATAGGCCTAACGGTCTTTCGTGTCTGCTCGTTTGGTCAGCCCCCACCCTGGGTGCTGACCTTGCTGCCCCCCTCGCCTTCTCTGGCTTCTCCCCTTCCCAGTTCCGGATATTCTTGCTGCATTGGATTTTGCTTCCAGAACCCTTTCCCTGTACCTGTCCTCTAAAATTCTACAGTTCTATGATTAGTTGGCAAAGTCCATTTTCCAGAAAGGAGATTCTGCAATATTCTGCAAAGTAAAGCATTTTGATTTTAAAATTTAAATTACATTTTTTAAATAAAGACTTTTAACATGATTTATAATATGTTTATATCACTACCGCTTCTCCTAGCAGGGGATGTGGAATCAAATTCTGGGCCACCTGGCCCCCCCAACAATACTCCCTCCCCAACTCTCCAATTACCACGAGGGCTTAAAATCATGCATCTTAACATATGCAGCATCCTGAATAAATTCACACCCCTCCAACCGTACATCCTCTCCCAACGCCCTGATATCCTTATTATCACTGAAACATGGCTGAAACCCCATAACTTGGATGCTGAATTATCCATCCCTGGCTATTTCCTCGCTCGACATGACCTCCCGGGCCAAAAGAAGGGTTGGGCATTGCCATGTTCATCTCCTCCATGCTGCAATTCGCACCAGTCCAACTCCCTAAACCAACGCATCCCACAGACTCCCTCCTACTCAAAATATCACTCCCTCACTGTATCCCATTACATGCAGCAGGATTCTACTGCTCCCCAGACACCCCCCTGCACGTCATCCTAGAACACCTAGGCACCCTAAAATCACTCGTTTCGGGGGGTGAATTACACATCCTTGGGGATTTCAACGTTAACTGGCTCTCTAATACAAACTCTAAGCTCAAAAACCAGGTGACTGCACTAAACCTATCCCAACAAATCACGGAACCCACTCGCTTGAATCATAAATCTCTTAACCACTCTCTCCTTGACTGGGCCCTCACCACACCCCCCCATCGGGTTCTAGAAGCTGGTATCCTACCCGATAAGTGACCACCACATGATTTACATAGTAAGGAAAATATTCAAGCCCCAGGCGCCACCCCCATAAACACTACACACTAGGTCCTACAAATCACTAGACCTTGCTGCACTCCTAAATGATCTATCTAACACTGATTGGTCATTCATCCAACACGCCTCCTCCATTGACTTGGCCCTGGAATTTTTCATATCCAATTTTCTTGCAATCTGGACTACTACGCACCTCTCAGAAGAGCCAGTGTAAGGGGTGTCCACCTACCCTGGGTAAACGCAAACATTACTGAACAACTCCACGCTAGGGACAAGGCCTGGAAATCCTACATGATAAGTGGTACACAGGCAGCACTCCAACATTACTGCACACTCCATAATGTATGCACTAGGATGATTCATCAGGCCAAAGCAAACTACTTTAAGGTCTCTTTCCACTCAAACCTCAACCACCCAGCAAAATTCTGGAAGACAATGAGATCGCTGCTCTCTCCCCCTTCCCAGCCACCCACCCCTGCCCTAAATGTAGCTGGCTCCATGGTCACTGATTCAGGTGATGTGGCCTCTGTTTTCAACACATTTTTCACTAACTGTGCCTCCTCCCTTCTACCCACAAACCCGCACCACACACGATCCCACTACCCCACATGCCACCCCCACCCCAGACCACCCGCTTCTCGTTTTGCCTGGTCTCCCCAGCCAAAGTACTAACAGCCCTGTGGTCATTCAATCCTTCCAAAGGTAAATGCCCCTCCGGCCTTGACTCCAAGATGCTATACCTATCTGTCCCAGCCATCGCCACCCCACTGGCCTCCCTCTACAATCTCTCTTTCTCTCTCGGCAAAATTCCGGCTAAATGGAAGCAAGCCTCAATCATCCCTCTCCCTAAAGGTGGTGACCCCTCCTCGCCGGGCAATTACCGCTCTATCTCCCTGCTCCCTAGTCTAGCCAAAGTTCAGGAACAAGTTGTTCTCTCCCAACTATCCACCTTCCTCGACTCCTCCTCCTTTCTCTCACACTACCAGTCTGGCTTCCGGAAATCACACTCCAAAATCACCTCCCTACTAAGGCTAACAAACAACATCCTCACTGGCATGGATAAAGGGCACATCATCTCAACTATCTTCATTGACCTAGCTAAGGCATTCGACATGGTCTCCCACTCACTCCTGTTATCTAAACTCGCCCTTGCCGGCCTCTCAGGACAGGCCACCAGCTGGTTCCACTCATACCTGGAAGGGAGGCAACAAGCAGCTAGAATTGGATAACACACCTCAGTTCCCTACCTGTTACAATAGGTGTTCCCCAAGGCTCAGTCCGTGGCCCGCTATTCTTCTCTATCTTTCTGAATGACCTGCCCTCAGTGTGCCCTCTCTCGTCCATACACATGTATGCCGACAACACTGTACTATATTCCACAGGTCCCTCCCCCACCAAAGTGTCATCCAGACTCCAGCAGGACTTTAATGCAATCCAGCTCTGGTTCCGCTCTAACCAGCTATTTCTCAACCGAAAGAAAACTGTTTTACTCACCTTCGGGACTAGGCAAAGGCTCTCCTGGGTCCTCACCTCCCTTACCTTCCACACTTTAGATGGGACCCTCTTGGAGACCTTGCAAGTTGTTCAGATACCTCGGGGTCTGGCTCAATCAGCACCGTGACGTCTCATATATATATATATATATTTTTATATATATATTTTAGTTATACTTTTTACCCCTTGGGCCACCAGTCTGCCTACATCATGACATCAGGCATCCTCCTCGGGTCTCAGGCCGCCATCTCTGGGGATCTTCCTTGGCTCCTAGTCGGGTCCCGCAGCTACCCCCGCGGCTTACCCCCCACAGTGGGGTCGAGGGGAGCTATTCCCCTAGCTCTACCCCCAGTCAGAATCCAGTATTGCTGCATACCCTCCACACTGAACTGGTCCCCACTGGAGATGGCCATCATGCCGCAGCGACTGGTGCCCTATTTTCTGCTTTCCACCCCTGACGTCTGTGGCATGCAATGACGCCCAAGGTCCAGAGTGTGCATGCTTCTGCATGCTCTCTGATCTAGGCATCAGCCCCAGTATGTCCCCATAGGTGTTGCCAGTGCTCTTGAGATCACCCCCAGCCACCACCAGGGGCCACCAGAGTACCGATGGCAACTCTCTCCCCTTCCCGGAGAAGGAGAGCAGTCCTATATCAATCCTTCCCCTTCCCCTCTCCTGCTGACCCCTGCCGACCCAGGCTCATTCCCGAACCTGGGTCGCCAGCGTGGAGCAAGGTATGGCATGCAGTACCTCAACCCTCAGTGCCACCAGGCCGATCTCAGTCATACTGATGCAATCCACAAAAAACTTCACCCGAAACTGGGAGCCCTATATCGGAACAGAGTTACATTCCCCTGCCAACCTGCAAAGAAACTGTTCAGAAAATAATACTCCCGCTTTTTGACTATGGGGACGGATTCTATAGCACAGCCCCCAAGTCCTCCCTTGCCAGGCTTGACCCTCTCTTCCATTCTTTCTACTGTTTTGCCCTGGACCGCCCGCCCACAACTCACCACTGTGACCTCTACAGATCCTTAGATCTGCCTTCCTTACAGGATTGGAGAATGGCGCATTGTGCTACGATAACGGTGAAATACTGGACCCAGTCCCCCCCCCTTACCTTGCAGCTACCCTAGCAGCCCAAACTCCTTCAACTAACTCCCTCCATAACACCAACTCCAGGCTCCTCTCCCTTCCACGTATGTCCTCCGCCAAAGGTCAGCATGCCTTCAAGTACCGTATGCCTTACGTATAGAACTCCTTCCCAGCTGAGCTCAGACACTCCACTTCCACTCAGCAGCTCAACCTTCTCCTCAAACAGCATTTCGCCACCGCCTGCTCGTGCATCTAGCCCCATAAGGCAGCCGAATGCTTTAATGTCTGTATGTCTGACTGCTTGTTTGTTCATACAGTTAACAATGCTCTATTGCTGCAGCACTCAGCCTCATTGTTAGCTCTAAGTCTCTCCTTGCACTATTATCTAGTCCCCTGTCTAGAGGCAGGAGTATCTTGTACAATGTGATTCTCTCGGCAATGCAATGTGCTACATCATGTAATGCATTTTGCATACCGGCTATCCTAATCCCCCTTCCCCAGGATGCATCATGAATCCAGCGTTGCACCACTCAGTATGCCTTCCTGGTAAAACTTTTAAATAAATAAATAAATACATATAGATCCTGTCTCTCTGGTGCTTATTAGACTTTCTTCTCAAGTCCTTTGCGTGCCAGAACTGCTCAGCTTCACTGTGCAGATCTCTGACCCAAAGAACTCAAGAATGCACTCTTATTACCACCAGAGACACAGGAACTGGACACATAAACATATATTATAGATCAAGGGAGTGCTCCCAACCAATCGAAGCGCTCCTTTCCTCTGCATGTGAGACATTCTTATTCTGTGAAGAGTATCTCGCGTGCAGATGCCCTCGAAACAGGCATGATCGGGTACCTTTTTTTTTAAATAATATATTACTGTTCATTATTAATACCACCACCTAGACCACTCTTACAGCTGTAAGAGTGGTCTTGGAGGTGGTATTAACATGTAATACAGAAGGCTTATCCTTAAACTGAAGACAGAAATGTCTTACTTAAAAAGACGGCAGTGAGAGAGAATGTCACACCAAAACACGTAGGTCATTTGGGATTGTTCCCTAGCAGGTAAACCCAGAGAGTATACCCTAAAGATTAACAGTAGACTCTCCCTCGCAGGTGAGATAAATATCCAGACTGCATCTTACTTCTGCAAGAGTTCTCAACCCTTGCATGACACGTAACTGATTAACTGGTCCAAGTGGGGATTTTTGGTTTTATTTCTTGTATGTACTATTTCTTTCCTCTGTATAGTATGTGTTGTTGTTACTGTTGAGAACATTTTTGTCTTTGGTGTTAATGTGGATGTTGAGAGCTGAATGTACTGTGTGTTGACCGCATCTGACAAAACTTTCAATAAATTTTGACTGCGGCCAGCTCGTCGGCGCAGCAGTAGTGCTACAGCTTGCAATGCTGGTGATCCGGGTTTGGAAGTGAGCCTGGGTCATCAGGGCCGGCCGAAGGGAGGAGGATTGGGTGTCCACCTCCTACAGGGAGGGAGAGTCACCAGCTGTACTGCTGTACTGCCACCTGGGCGACCACAGGTGGCACTGCAGTCGGAGCAACACGGGGCCGGGGGGTGCAGTCTGGCATTGTACTATGCACGTTAGCGTATGTGCACATGCGCACCCCTGCCACCTGTATCCCGAGGGATGTGAACAAGAACAGCAGAAAATACCCAGGCAGAAGGCAGGATGACTACACGGCTTCCCGCAGGCCCTGCACCAGAGACATGGCTCTCCTCTGTCTGGACCCGGTTTGAGTGACATGATGGCCTAGCCCGCTGCCCCCTATATTGAAGGGTATATAACAAGAGGAGGATGGAGTGGGACAGTATGCCCACGAGAAGCCGGGTGATGGGGCTGGGGAAGGCCAGCACAAAGGGGGCCTAGCTGGACGGCAGAGAATAAACATGAATATTAAAAAAAATTCTGATTGCAAAAAAAAAGAAAAAAAGAAAAGAAACACAGAAAAATGATGGCAGAATAAGACCCAGCAGCCTATCCAGCCTGCCGTTCTCATCTGTAGGCCCTACTTACAACATCAGAGCCATTCAAACAGTAACAGCCTTTGCCAGACCCTCCGTTCTTTATTTCCGGACCCTCCATTCTTTATTACTAAAGATACTTTCACTGAACCAGGATTTTTATTTTTCCTTTAAGACCTTGTCTGTTCCCATTGCTTCTGCCTGCTGTGACGTAATCATCATCTTGTGACATCACAACCTCTTGCCACGGATAAGATTCTGATGTTAGAAGCAGAGGATTATGTCTACAGGGCAGAAAAAGCAGTGGGAACCAACAGTGTCTAAGGAGTAAAGATGCTGTTTTCATGCCAATGTCTTCACTAATAATGACGGCCTTTGAAACAGTACTGTGTTTAGTATGAAACACGTCAGGCAGCTTTTCCTGCTGCAGCCTGGTTTTTTAATTTTTGTATCATGACATTGCAATAATTAAGTGTCCAGCACCAGTAATTAGTGTCTAGTAGCAGTTTGTCTCCAGTGGCGAATGCTCAGAATTTTGTATTTTCTCAGTAATAACAAACAGAATGTCCTAAAGCAGTTTATTTTTTTTTTTTTTTGGGGGCTATGAGCTTGTGTCCTGCTACAGCCAACAATGTAATGTTTTGCTGAAACTCAGAAAAATCGCTTAAGCAGCCACTAGATAGAAAGCTTTTACTAAGAATTTCTGTATTTAGCAGCAAATAACACAGTTCAAGTAATTAGTTGGCTGCTGCAGTTTCACAGGCTGCAAATCACAATGCAATGATTTTGTTAAAGGGTTTAGAGGGGCTGGCTACCTTTGTTACAAACCTTACTATAGCAGCACTAGACTCCCAGCATGGCAACAGGTATAAATGTTATGTCTCGTGGTGATTTTTTTAAATTTCCAACAAGTTGCATGGGTCCCAATTGAGTGCCCACGAAGCTTCATGGGAAATGAAGCTGAAACTGTGACATCAATCCTGATACTACTGGGAATACTCTGCTAGTGGTTACAATATTGAATAAGGTGCCTCTCCTGTTGGGGGCGGGGGGATGTCTAAAAATAATACTTACAGCAGCATTCACCTACAAACAAACAAATAATAAAAAAAAAAAAAAAAAAACACCAGCTGAAGGAGACACCTGAATGGTCAATTTAGGAACAAACATCTTCTAACAGTAGACCCGTTTACACAACCTGATCTGTGACAGGTGCAGATCGGACCATGTAAACAACATGCAGAGTGATGCAGGTCACTCCGGTGCAGCAAACCGCATCCCTATTTTCCTGGGTTCGTGTACCGGTGCAGGCATTTTCTGCTAGCATACAAACATGCTACTCCACCAGAATGGTCCAGCCCTACGATACCCTTTGGCAAACACCTGTCAGGCACCCTCAGGAGCCAGAGCATAATATCAAATGGACTTACACAGTTCAAATCCACCACCTTCCCCAAGTTCCCTTAAAATCCCAACAGCATCTTCACCACCCATTTGCCTTTGAGGCCTAACGGTTGTTGTTTTGTTTAGCTCCATAACAAACTGGAGTCTCGCCAATGCCAGGATGGAGGGAACAATAATGAGAAAGGCTGACTGAGTTTTTTTAAGATCTGATACCACCTGTGGATTGGCTAGGACTGTTGTACATCACTGCTGAGAAAGTGCTAGGGCCATTATTGTCAGGGGAGTGCCCAGGCTGGCGAGAGCACCACAGAGCAGTTCTTTCTTACATGCCATCTTGGCATTCCCTAGCCCCCTGGAGGAAGTGCTGATCTGCAACCCTGCAAGTATTGGGTGCAACGCTGCCAGAAACTGCACCGATTTAGATGGTGATGGTTACGCCCAGCTGGAGTGCAGCAGGCGAAGTGGCAGTTCTCTTGCAGTAGTGTAAACATGCCTAGTAATACTGTGGCCAGATCCGGATACAAGTAACCAACCAGGAACTGGTTACTAGGCACCAAACCCACTGACAGCCCTGGATGGAATCCAGAGTCAGAAAAAGATATATCTGCTGCTGCTGCCGTACTACACATAACTGTCAGTTTTTATAAACTTAACACAGGCTGCAACTCGACTTCAAACAAATGTCATCACTATAAACCCTGAAGGGATACTGTCAGCTCCAACTAGTACAGCTCCACAGTTTGAAATAGACTGCCTCTGTTTTAAAACCTGTCCATCACCCTGCTTAACCAACTCAGTGGGTGAAATTTACAAAAAAACAATAACCAGGAGGCAGCATGGCTCTGAAGTCTAAATCCATGAAAGTAAGCACCGCATTTTTAAAGCGGTTCTCCAACCACTAGCAAACACCGACAGCTGGCATCAGCAGAATTTTGTGACAGAACACCCCAAAATCCTTCTGAATTTAGAGCCATTCTTTTTTTTTTTTTGGCCTCCTGCTAGGCCTGTGCCCCCATCTGGACCGATTCAGGAATCAGGGGTTGAGGAACAGTGGGCAGTATTTAAAATGGGGATTATAAGAACAGAATTACGCATTAAGCAGGTTAGCAAGAGGAAAAGGAAGAGGAGACCATTATGGTTTTCCAAAGAGGTAGCAAAGAAAGTGAAAGCCAAAAAGATTGCATTTAGGCAAATACAAAAGACACAGGCAGAAGGGATAGGGAGAAGTACCAGAGAAGTCAAAGGGAGGCAGGGAAGTCAGTAAGGAAGCCAAAGCTCAGACAGAAGAACACATTGCAAAATCAGTGGGTAAGGGGACAAACCTTTTACAGGTACATAAGTGAAAAAAGAAAAAGACAAAGGGAGGGATAGTGAGACTGAAGGGGAGGATGGGAACAGCGTGGAGGATGACAACAATAAAGCTGACATATTGAACAGGTATTTCTGCTCAGTCTTTACTAAGGAAGAGGGGGTAATGGGTCTGAAAGGTACAAAGGGTGAAAATGGTGCAGAAATGGACACAAGTCCCTTTACGAGAAAGGGTCCTGAAGGAACTGGAAGTAATAAGAGCTGATAAAGCAATGGGGCCAGATAGGGTGACCCTAGGGTCCTTAAAGAACTAAGAGGTGGTGGCTGAACCTCTGGCTATCCTGTTCAGCCAATCACTGGAAACAGGAGAGTACCAAAGACTGGAGAACAGCAGATGTAGTCCCTTATACAAAAGTGGGAACAAAGAGAGCAGGGAACTACAGACCAGTCAGCCTCACCTCGGTAGTGGGAAAGATCATGGAAGCACTACTGAAGGAGAGATTGGTGGAACACCTGGTTGTCAATGGACTACAGGACCCAAGGCAGCATGGTTTCACCAGGGAGGTCATGTCAGACCAATCTCATTGAATTTTTGACTGGGTGACTAGGGAGGTGGATCAGGGAGGGCAGTGGACATGGCCTATCTGGACTTCAGCAAGGCCTTTGACACTGTGCCACATAGAAGACTATTACACAAACTGGGGAATATGGGTGTGGGCAGGACAGTAGTGTGGTGGGTAGGTAACTGGCTGGGTGGCAGGACACAGAGGGTGGTGGTAAATGGCTGTCACTCCACAGAGGAAGAGTAACCAGTGGGACCACAGGGATCAGTGCTGGGACGGTCCTATCAACATCTTCATCAGTGACATTGCACAGGATCTAGAAGGCAGAATTTCACTGTTCGCTGATGACACAAAGCTCTGTAACAGAGTAGACACACCAGAGGGTGTAGACAGAATGAGAGAAGGACCTGCAGAAACTTGAAGAATGGTCAAGGGTTTGGCAGTTGAAATTCAATACAAAGTGCAAGATAATGCATATGGGGCACAAAAACCTGGCACAATATATCAGTTGAGGTATGAGGATATAGCATGCACCAAGCAGGAAGGGATCTTGGGGTTGTCATCTCTGATGACCTCAAGGTAGGGAAACAGTGTGACAAGGCAGCAGGTAAAGCAAATAGGATGCTGGGATGTATAGGCAGAGGCATCACCAGCAGGAAAAGGGAGGTCATAATTCCGCTATACAAGACACTAGTGAGGCCCCACCTGGAGTACAGTGTACAGTTCTGGAGACCATACCTACGTAAGGACATGACAGGGTAGAGAAGGTTCAGAGGAGGGCAACAAAGATGGTGCATGGATTGCATCACAAGTCCTATGAAGACAGGTTGAAGGAACTGAACATGTACTCCCTGGAGGAGAGGAGGGAGAGCGGGGATATGATAGAGACATACAAGTATCTTACAGGGAGGAACAGGGTGCAGGAAAACACTATTTTAAGCGAAAAAGATGTTTCAGGACTAGAGGGCATGGGATGAAGTTGGAGGAGGCGATTCAGAGGAAACATGAGAAAGAATTTCTTCACAGAGCGGGTGGTGGACAAGTGGAACACCCTGCCAGAGGAAGTGGTGGGGGCTGAAACAATCACAGGATTTAAGAATGCATGGGATAGACATAAAGGAATTCTAGAGAGCAGGGGTAAGGGGAAACAGACTTCTAGGAAAACAAACTGAACTTACAAGCTCAAATGGGCAGACTAGGTGGGCCATAGGCCCTTATCTGCCGACACTGTCTATGTATCTATGATTCCCCCTCCCCCCATCTCCCAACATCTATTCCCCTGGGTTCCTCCATGCCTTGCTCCCCTTTGGGGGGGGGGGTGGCAGGCCCCAACTGCCACTTCAAGGATCCAGTTTCTGTGGAAGCTCCCACATCACTTGTGTGGGGCCTACAAGAGGTCGGTCTGTCAAACTGCCCCAGGCCTGCCACTTTTTTTTTTTTTCCCTCCCAGGGCTTACCACAGCCCCACTCCTTTGGGCTCTCATGCTGATCTCCTGTACCCACCGGGTGACATGTTGCCGTGTATCGCCCATCAGGGGCTTGCCAAATCACTGACCCATAAGGCAATAAAGCACATCCTTGAGCTACCGACGGTCTAGGTTTGTCGGGCAGGAATGGTGCGCTGTGTAGCCGGACGATGTAAGAAAGCCTACCTGAGGCCATCCTCCAGTGCTGTGGGCAGCCATTTTACACTGTTCTGGGGCTCCACCCACCTCCCTCTTCCATGCGGCTGCAGTGGCGCCCTTGGGGGTGGAGGCATTTGGCAGCATGTGGTCACCCATGCCATCAAGAACACCTCCACTAAGCCGCCACCAGTGCAATGGCATGTAGCATCCCCCCTCCCCTGGAGGGAAGCATCCAAGGGCCGCTCTAAGCTCCCTCCCTGCTGGCCTCCACTCCTAACAACAGGGATCAGGGCGTGATCTCAGATCGCCAGTGTGCCAGAGTGATGCCCCATCACTCGATGTCACAGAGCCGGCTAAGGCTTGCCACTTTTCTCCCTCCATTTTTGTTCCTACCCTGAGACACCAGCCTGGGGAGTGACACAAGCATGCACGTGAGCATGGTGAATGTTATGTGCCAGGGTCTCCCTGCCCGCTGAGCTGCTCAAGGGTGTACTGCCACCTGTGGTCACCCAAGTGGCAGTCTAGCATTGGAGCAGGCTGCCCTCCCTCCCTGGAGGAGGAGTGTCCACTGGGACACTCGATATTCCTTCCCCCCCCCGCTGGCTCACGATGACTAGGCTCACTTCCAAACCTGAGTCGCTAGCTTCGCTAGAGGAAGCGCTACTGGGATGGGCCAGCATTTTTATTTATTATTTTGTTTTTAATTTGCACATTAATGGCCCAAGTTGTACCCTAGCGCTTGGTTTCCTCAGGAGCTTCGCAGTATCAGCCCCCATCACCCATATACCTGCCTCCACATAGCCATGCTTCGCCCCCGGGTGGAGTCAGGGTGGAGAAGACACCCCTGTCAGCCACTGTGGGTCAGGCGGTGGTGGAGCAGGGCATGGATGTACCAGGGTCTGTCGCTGCGAGCACTGGGGCCATTTTCAATTTTTCCTCCCCATCCCTCCAGCAATACGCCGGTGACCTGGATGCAACGTACTGGCACACATGGCGAGCACACTGATGCGCGAGATCAGCCATTGTCTCCCCACCCCCAAGGCACACCGATGGCACAGCTGCACTTGTGGTCACCCAGGTGGCACTACTATGGTGGTGAGGCTCTGCCTCCCTCCCAGAAGAAGATCCTTCCCTAGGATGGCTCAATCCCCACCCTTCCCCCCCGGCCAGTACCCGATGATCCATCCTCGTTCCCAAACCTGGGTCACCTGTGTTTCAAGTGGTAGCTCTACCACTGTGTCAACAGGCCAAGCATTTCTGTTCTTTACTGTTAAGGACAATTACATAACAACTGCATCTCTGTCCCTTAAGAGTTCAGTTACAGCAGGGGTCGCCTGATGGCTCAGTGGTAGCACTACTCACTTCCTCATCAGCATCCCAGGTACAGGAGTGAGCCTGTGTCTGCACAGATTGGGCGCCCAGGCTGGAGAGTGCTCCTGATGGGAGTGTGAGCCAGCCGGGGAGGAAGACTGTCCTGATCCAGCACAGTAGCAACCCTCTGTGCTGAGCTTGCTTCCTCGCGATGGGAGATGCATGCGCAGTGTGCGCTACTGTGTCTGAGGCATCTGAAGCTAAGCTGGACGTCAGGGGTGAAAGGCAGGATCAAGGGAGAAAAACAGTGGGGGGAAAAAACCTATGTGCACAGCCACCATGAGTGATGGCCCCCACAGTCCTCGGGTCCTGCACCGTGTGGATCCCCACTGGCTTGACAATGGTGGGAGCAGCGACGGGGCTGAAGCCTAGCAGGTGGGCCCGATGACAGAAGCAGGTGGCGGTTGGGGAAAAACAGCTCTATAAGAAACAAACGGAGTTCACTTACAGCTGAGGCTAAGCACGGAGCTGAAGCCATAATGTCCTGCTTGTGACATCACACTCTGTTGCCATGGGAATGGCTGTGATGTCACAAACAGTGCATCATAACTTCAGCTCCAGATGCTGCTTACAGCAGATAAACTGTAAGGGGCCAAAAGATCCAGTTTTTATGTGAACACTTGAAATTCATGTTTTTTTTTACCCCCGACAGACGTATACACTGAGTTCTGACGATACCAAACTGGGATGATTTTGCTGGAGGATGGACCTCTTCTTTAAGAAACTTCAACTGACATAAGTGGCATTATAAAACAGGTTCTGCGGAACAGAGCTTTCTGACTGTCTGTCATCAATCTACAAGCATTATGTTAATCTTTGATTAACATACATCTACAGCCTAATCCCCTGCTGAACAAGGCTTACCAGTACTTAAAAAACAGTTTAAATGTAATAGCAATACCGCACTCCCAGGGGTTACATTAATGATTAATCTGTCTCTAAGGGCATGTGGCACTCGGCTACACCTCATACTGCATTAAATCCCTGGAGGGTGATTAACAGACCATTAACAGAACCCTGGTCTTACTTTATTGCCCAGTTAAAAAGAAAGAAGTTGAATAATGCAATAATTCAGTCTCTGACCCCTCATGCAGTAATATCAAAATATTTTTCATAGGAGAAAGGAATCCATGCTTTGTAACTGAAAAGGGGGCTCTAAATAAGCCCTCAGTTAATGAGGGGGTCTTTTAAAGTTTTGATAACCGTGTAAGAACACAAGGATATAAAGATGTTCATTTTCACGGGGGACCTGGATGTACATATATAGAATAAAGTCTTCTAAGCCCTCCTTGTAATCCACACCACAGCCGAGGTTCTGAATCTCAGCTCCTACAGGTCCCTCATCGCCAAACCACAAAGGGGCACAGATCGTTCACCTACAGGGCCCCCCCCCGGATGAATGCTTTCAACAGTGACATCTCCTCCGAAACTAAGCTGGGCCCATTCAAATCCAAACTTTGGTCACTACTCTCTATATCTAGCACCCTGTGACTGTCTCCCTTAACCATGTTTTCCCAAATCTCGACCTTAGCACGCAACCTCTTTCATAGTAACTTAGCACTCTTGCTTCCTACCTCTCCCTTCATCCCCACCCCCCACCCTCCCTCCTCCCCTCTCCTCACGTTCTCCACTCCCACCCCACCTTACTCTTCCCAGCCCACCCTCCCACATCCCTTCCTACACCCTGTGCCCTGTTTGTCTTGACAAAGAATGCTGACCGATATCAATGCACTGCATGCATTTTCCTGTGCCTGAAACTGATTAGCATAATGTGTCTCTGTTGTTTTACATTGACTGTGCATTATGATTTCGTGTCAATTATGATTTTTGTGCCTCCTGTTTACACTTTATTGTACCGTACTTTACTGTCCTGTTTAATCTGTTGTCCATTCTACTGATGTGGAACTTCTGTAAAAGAGCTCTTAAAAGTATCTGTAATCCGAGACTTAAATAAATAAATAAAGTATGGGGTGGTGTGTGTAACGAGAGGTTTACGCAAACTCAAGGTGTTAGGTGCTACATATACTCCGAGAGCGAAGCTCGAGGGGTTTGTAAAAGCATCTAACACCTCGGGTGTGTGTAAACTTTGAGTTTAAACATCACCCCATATTTTATTTTATATAATTGCTGGTTTTCCTTTTTTCACCACAGCAATTATATAAAATAAAAAAGATTCCTGTGCAGCTGCATTCCATATAGGTTTGAGCACGTGGTCTGTGGTACCTTTTATTTATTTAAACTTTTTTTATTCATTTATTTTTGTCGGCAGCCGCGATGTAAGTTTTTATGTTACATTGTACTTGACTCTGCTTATGGAAGTCACTTACCGTCAAGTCCAAGTGGCGGTTCCATCTCCAGGGGAAGACAACGTGACTAGCAGTTGGAAAAGAGGAGCTCGCTACGCCGGCGACCTGGGTTGAGAACGGACTCGGGTGGCGGGGGTCGACTGAGGAGAGGAGGATCGGGCGTCCCAGCGGATGCTCTCCTCCCTCAGGGTGGGAACCATGGGCGCTTCATGATATACATCACCCCTCATAGTCGGTGGAAGCACCGACAATAGAGGATGGGCGGCTCCGTCTAGCGGTCGGGAGGGGACCACACCGACGTGATGAGGCCTGGCGTGCATCAGCAGCGCCATCACCGGGACGGTCCCAAGCTGCCGACGCCCTAGGGGTAGGGACGAAGGGAGAAAACGAGAAACCCCTCCGCAGCCCTAGATGAAGGCCGCCCTAAGTCCACCCGGACCACCTGCAGGACAGACCCCACTGTGCAAGGAGAGGAGGATGGGCACTCTAGGGGCAGATCCCCAAGGTAGGCAAGGGGAGACATGAGCGGACGGAAAGAGGGGGCTCCGGAGGTAGTAAAGAGGGATAAAGAAAGAAAGTAAAAAAAAAAAAAAAAAAAGGAAAAGAGGAGCTGCGCGGGTGCATGCACAGAGCAAGGGAAACCAGGCATGTGTTTGCCATTTTAAACACTCCTTTATAACGGCAAATTATGCCACTGTTTCCCTATGGGAAAAAGGAAGACCCAATAAATATAAAACACAATTAAACAAGTAAGACTACATAAAATAAAACAGTCCTATCACGTGCAACATGTACACTGCAGGGGTCAAAACTAAGTTTTGCAGCCACTAGCCAGCAGGGCTTAGTGACTGGGAAAATCCACTAGTCCCACAGACTTTTCCACTGGCCCAGCTGCTGTACTTACTAAAATGCTACCTTCTCCACTACAAGCCCGCAGGGCAAATTAAACTAAAATCCTACCAGCCAATGCTGGTGACAGCAGAACTCAGCCCCGTAACATTCCAAAACTATCAACATTTCAAGACATTTCATTCTTTATTACAAAGAAAAATAATTAAAAATATATTTATTAGAAACAGCAATGGACATTTGAAAACTGGCTCTGTGTCTCTTAGCTTTCCTCTACTCTGGATGTTTATTCCATGACTGTGGACCGAATTCCCTCCTTGTGACATCACTGCCTGCTACTGTAGAAAGTACTGTGATGGCTGCCACACTGGTGCAGCACAAGCACTTTCACTTGCAGTGCCAAGGACCCAGGTTCGGGAACAATCCTGAGGCGTTGGAGGGACATCTGAATGAAGAGGACTGAGCGTCCCAGAGGAAGCTCTCTTCTCAGGGAGGGAGGGACTGCAAATTCCGACTTTCTCGGCCCGGTCGGTAGGGAGTGGAGTGTGATGTGGAGGCATCAGGTGCCGACCTCTGGGAGAGGGTGCTGAGCATCCTGCTCTCACGTATCGCCTGCAGGTGGAAATTAGGGCTGCCTTGGTGCTGTGGGTCACCACACAGTGTCAGCAGCTCCCTGCCTTCAGGTTAGTGCCAAGGGCATTCATTGGCTAAGTGACGGTCTGGTGGTAGGTCATAAAATAGAAACATCCCCAGAGCAAGCAGTATGATAGTGCATCCAGGACCCCCCTCTCCACGGCCAGCCACTCCAACTCCACAGAAGGCGTCTCTCACCGCATTAGCTGGAGCGGTGGGCGATAATGCCTGGCTGTGACCAGGCCCCACCATGGGGGGTTGGGGGGGTAAGCCATGGAGTCAGACTCCAGAGGTAAGCACTGGAGACACAGAGGGACAATGCTGGGCCTGACCAGGGGGATGAGGAAGCCGTGCCAATAGGGGGTAAAATATTTAAACAAAAAAAATATTCAGCCACTGCCAGTGCCACCTCCTGTCCATGAAGGTTCCGCTCACCTGGTCTTCTGTGACTCCACGGACCAACTGTGACTCAGCTGCATTACCCCTCAGCTGTGAAGGTGCCACTCAGCCATCCTCCTGGCTGAAGAAAGGGTGGGAGACAGAGGGAAGCAGGAAAAATCTGAAATATCAAATGAGTGGGATGACATCAAATAAAAATGGGGGGTGTTATTTAATTAGGGCCCTCTGATGCGCACTGTAATTTGTTGTCAGTGGCTAGACCCTTTTTTTTTTGACAATTCTTTATTTTTTTTTTTTATTTCTGACCCTTCTGATTAGGACCTCCTACATCCACCACCAGTGCCAATTTCTGTCCATCCAGGCTCATCTCCTGGACGTGCTGGGGACTTCTTGGGCCACCCATGATACACCGCTGTGCTGCCCCCTCAGACCAAACCCCTCCAAAGTGGGGCCTGCCTGTCAGCTCCTTGGCAGCTTCCCCTCCAACATCCAGATGCCCAGAGAAGAGAAGAAGTACAGGAGCAGACCAGGAGTGGATGCCCAATAATGGAAATGGGGGAGGGGGGCAGGAAGGGCATTTTCTGCCCAGCCAGTAACCATTTTACCCATTTTTGCACCCTAGGTCGCAGCCACGGAGAAACATGCAGGGCATGTCTGTCACACAAAAGTAGCTCGGGCTGCTGTTGGCCATGGCCCAACCCTCCCTTAATCTGCTGACCCAGCTGCACTGCCACTCACCATTCACTAGGTGGCAGTCAGACGGTGGGTCATGTAAGCCCTTTGCCTGATGACTCGAGCTAGTTCCTGAACTTGGGTCACCGGCGTAGTGAGCGATAGCGTTACTGCTGTGCTACTATGACAGCTTCACAAGTTCTTTTGAACTAGCATGTAACAGACAGTGCACTCTGATCTTATGGGACACTGGGGGACACCAGAGCTAACTCCAGGACAAAAAACTAAATACGGTGAACATAAAATTAAATATGACGCCGTGTACGTGGGTTCTGGAAACAAAACCGAACAGCAAGGGTCAACATCAGGAGATACAAAAAACAACAAAATGAAGTAAATAAAAAAGATTTTAACACAAACAGTTTCAATTAAAAATATTTTATTTATTTCATTTTGGTAACTGGGTAGGCCCACTAAGACCAGAGGTCCCTTTTTCAGGGGTGACCCGGGATTAATTACAGATATATGTGACAAAGTACATAAGGAAATACAAGATGCAACGCAATTTACAAGGTGAACTAGTACATATTAAATTCAGACAATTTAGACAGGAATAAATAAGACAGCGACTAGTTTACAGTAGAGGGTATGGCTACACAGCGCTCTAGGGCATGCAGTGCACTGTCATGATCAATAAACATGGAACATTAAGTAGCGACAATTGCTGATAACAGTACATATGCAGCTTTCAAGTAGATATGTCCACATTTTTGTTTTTTATTTTATCACTTTTCTGGGAGAAGAACAGAAATACAAACTACTGCAGGGAAATAACTGTGACAAAATACACACAGCAACAAAAACCTTTGAGCAAGGCAACCATCACTGTCCCGAGGAGTCACAATGTGGGGTTACTTCTGGCTGATCCTGTGACCCCCCACCCCGTGCCCACCGTCCCGATGTATGAGCAATCCCACAGGCCCCCATGGCAGACTTCAGCAAGAGGATCATCTGTGGGGACTTCATTTCTATTAACAACCAGCTTAAAATGAGGCAAACTGCAGTGTATAACACTCCTGACATTGCTCCCCGCCCCCATGCCAGTACTTAACTATGTCATACAATACAGAACAGGCACGATGCACAACAATGTCTCATCAGCCTTCTCAATGCAAGTCCTGTCTCTATATTTTATTTATTTATTTAAGTCTTTGGTACCCGAGTAAGTGCACTGATCCAGGGGACCGTTTTCGGGCATGACACGGGCCACACAGGTGGCAATTACAGAGGTCGCGACAAGTTATACAATGAGTACGAGCCATGTGGACATGCAGACATCATTTGCAAACAAGGTGGATATACAGCCATCACTGGTGAACAAAGAAGGTGACATAGGAAAGTAAAATTAATGAGAGGCTGAAAAAAAACAATCAGTACATCATGATAAGCAACAATTATTTACTAAGGATAAGTGGCCAGTGCAAATTAATGCATGATGTAAAAAAACAAAAAAAACATACAAGACAATAGTCAAGTGGGAGAGCCCAAGAAGCAGGTAGTGAAGGATGTAAGACAGGAGTCCAAAGAGATGAGGCAAGGGAGGCCAAAGCAGCCCAAGAGGAACAGTCAGAAAGGTGGGGGTATCCAAGCTAACAACGGCATGGCTCGTCAAGCAACCAAGATTTGGGATGTGTCTTCAAAGCGGCATGGGAGTCCAGAGAGTGGATGGGCATGGGATCCTGTTTCACAGAGTGGAGCCGCTACAGATAACGCTCCGCTACCCACAGCCGAGGAGACTTTTGGGATATCCGGGGGCCGAGGATGCACGCAGACACCTCGAGGGAGTTCTGGTCTTGAGAAGAGACATAAAAGGGGAGGCTTCGTCATGCCTGATGGCGCTGTCCAGGAGGCAGCCAAGCCCGTAATCAAATCTGCAATGTAGTGGGAGCCAGCCAAGAGTCTGGTAAAGGTGGTAGTGATGAGTGGAATATGGTGCCAGGAGAGAACAGGAACATTGTCAGAAGGGGGGATTCTAAAAGATTACCTTTTTTATTTGGGGGTGAAGGGGTAGTGCTGTGAGAGACATAAGCTGGACATGCGCTCCAGTACTGTGCCGCCACAGTAGACTGCTTTGTTTGAGGCCAAAACCGCTGAGGGAATGGACAGCATCTTTAGAAAAAAAATAATAATAAAAGGAAAAGAATTATGGGTCTATTTCATATCCGGAGGAGCACTGTTCTCAGCTTCACAACAGCGAACTCACCCACCGTGGGACGCGCAAGCACCATTCTTGGTTGTCTGGTAGTCACACACCCTCCAGTTTTGCCTATGACTACTGGAAGGATAACAAGTATCCAAAAAAAAAAAACATGGAATGAACGAGTGGCTCAAATGAGCAATGTTTAGTTCAGGCCAGAGATAAGAACAGACTAGAAATGAAGTTTTATACAGCACCTTTCATCTAGGAATTTCACAACACTGTAAATCTGGAATACTGCGATATTTGCATACATTTTTGTCATGATAATTTATAGCACTTTAAATTTTAGGAAAGAGAAACATTCTGATGGGGTGTGGGGAAGGAGATCATCTCAGCTGCACATGGGGGACACACTACCAAAGCAGCAGAGCTGAGAGTGAGAGACAGATTACTATACATCATGGTGCAGGCGATACTGCACAATAACCTTAATATTTATTTTTTTTTGCAGTGAAAAACTATTTTCAGTAGGAAATATTACTATATATTCAGCTACTGTGGCATACCAGCATTTATACATAAATAACTTAGAAGCACTTTCCAAGACAGCAAATTTGATACTGGTAGTACGGTGACTGCACGCAGGTGAACAGAGGAGCAGACTTTATACACACAACATCATCACACACACACACACACAGTCATGGACAATGCTATTAAAAGTGGGATCCAGCACAGCAGCGGCCCCTTGTGGTCAGCTGGGGAGCCTGCTCCCTTGCAGGGCGTTGCTACCTCCAAGACAATCAGAGACATGTCCCGGTGTCAGGGGAGGTGGGAGGGACTTGGAAAGGAAGGAAGAAAACATATATGTCTTGAGTCATTTCATCTGCCCAAGCCCTTCTGTCCACCGTATGAGTCCACTGATATTCCAACTTGCCACCAGCCTTTGCTCGACATCCTCTCCAGAACCCCTGACTGTAAGACCCCCGTTAGTCCGCTGCAGGCGGGACCCACCAGTTTTCTAAATCAGGAGAAGGATACTTTGATCGACAGTCAAAGCCTGGGAGGAGGAGCCATTGAGGCATGGGAGGAGACAGAAGGACCTTACTGTGGTGGTGGTGGGGGGGTCATCTGCCTGCTGTTGCTGGGGTGTTTTCCTTCCTAAATCCTCCCTTATCCCTTGCCAGGGTGTTGCCTTGAGAAATGACTGGTATCTATCAGGGCTGTCAGAAGGGCGGTGAGTCCTGCCCTACTTTCAGAACTCCCTTCCTGGTGCTACTCTGGGTGCGTAATGCCTCTGCATCATTCACCAGGCAAGCGGGTGCGTGTCATCATAAAGCCGCTACAGAGGAACCACTTGTTCCATCCCGCATGACACCCCCCCCCCCCGCGCCACCAGGGTGAAGTTGTGCAGCGGAAGGAGGTGCCCTCCATCTCTGTGGCAGGAGGCATATAGACAGATGCCAGAACCCCACCTCGCCAGTCTGCACCAGTTCACAAACTCGGGATGCAACCCTAGGCTGTCTGGATGGCAACCAGTAGCTTTATCGCTGCGCTAGTCAGCCAGTGCTTTTTCCTAATCCAGTTTTATCATTTCTATGATCACCCCAAGAAATACGGTCCCCCAAAGGCCTGACAATTACACACAGCTCTGGTGGCATGGGGCCCAAATGTGCTGGTTGGCCATCGTGCTAATAGCTGTATAGGAAACTATGTCCAGGGCCCACCATTGAGGCTGTTGAACACACATGCTATAAAGTTTAAAAGGGTCAGCTGAAGAGGGATCGACAGATTCTCCAAGCTTCCTAAGGGAATCACTGGTACCCTGAGTAGGTAGAGTTGGGGGGGAGCCTGATAAATTAGCACATGTTTGCACAGCATACTTATTAATACCTGCTTATGAAGTGTGTTGGGGGGGAGGGGAACCAGCTGAAGCAAGAGTCCCTTCTAACTTTATCTTACCATGGTTCTCTGAGACAGGAATTCAGGTCTACAGTACTACAAGAGCTAAGCTCCAGCCACAGAGTCACCCAGTTGCCCCATCACGGTATCCCCCATAATTTGTTACACCAATTGTTTCTTCATGACTCCAATAAATGGAAACATCTGGCTCCTCTACTTCTATCAATACAACCCCTCAAGAGTCACAGCTTCAAAAACAGTTACATAAAATATCACTTGCGTTACTGCGTTAGATACCTTTAATTACTCAAGACAATAAATCAATTATTCGATTACGACATGATTGTTCTTGCTCCAGAAATCTGGGCTAGACACCTGCAGCATGCACCAAGTCTGTATGTTTTCGCTACACAGCCCCTGGTAGGTCTCTGTACAGCTCAGTGGATAATACATTTACCTTTCGCCACTGAGGACTGGGGTTTGAGTCACCAGTTAGGTAACACTACAATCTGTGATTTAAATTGCTTGACAGTGGCTAATACTACATCAGAAACCTTTCATCGTCATCTTGATTGTTCCTAGTTGCAGGATATGCAATACTAGAGAGAGGAAATGTGTATAGGAAACCTCAGGTCTTACAATGTGAGCCTGTAGCTCAGTGGTTAGAGCACTGGGACACCATTCTGGGGGCCTGGGTTCAATTCCCAGTAAGTTACATTATTTCTATCTCAGTACAATTTGTGATTTAAATTGCTTAGCAGTGTTCTGTCGACATCTTCCCCCTCCAGAAGGGGGCAGATTGTGGAAGTCACTCCTGTACAGAATTTAATTCACTTGTACATAGTTATACAAGATTTCTGTTGGCCCAGTTGGCCACAAGGCTTTCTTTTGTTGGTTCCCTTTTTGCAATTCCAAAGAAAAGTTCAGCACTGGAATGAAAATAATTTACTATTGACAGTATATAGAGTGCATTTGATTGATCGTTGGGTTTATCGGGGTCCGGGGATAGTTAAGAGAGACATGATATTTTGATTCTACTTAAAACAGTATCACATAATGTAAATGGGCTGGCCTGCCCAGTTAAAAGATATCGAACAATACAGGCCCTTAAAAAAACCAAAAAAAGATGTACCCCTTTTACAGGAGACACACCTATCTTCTTCAGAACACCAGAAATTACTTAAATTAGTTTTTTTCTCAGTTTACTGAATCAGCCTATCAGCAAGGGAGGAGGCGGGGATCTGTAATATTAATTCCAAAGAATTCTCAATTCAAGATATCAGAACAATACTCAGATAAGGAAGGCAGGTTGGCCATAGCAGTAGGTCAGTTTCTCCATTATACCCTCACTATTTGTAGCGTATATATTCCGCCTGGTGCTGACGCCTCTACAGTCCAGCAATTAATGGATACTATTTTAGCACATCAAAAAGGAGCTTTAATCCTGTGAGGAGATTTTAATTGCCTCCTGAACTCCTCACTGGACACCTCGGCCCCCGAACATCTGCTCAGTCCACGGGACAACGCCACTTAAGACGATTAATCAAAGATGTAGGTTTGATAGACTCTTGGAGACAGTTACATCCTAATCAAAGAAAATTTACTTTCTATTCCCACTCACACAAACATTATACTAGACCAGATTATATATGACTAAGTAAGGAACACAAGGATCTTATTCATAAGGCAGAAATTATGAACATAGGAATATCTGATCATGCCCCAATATCCCTAGAATTAGCAATTTCACAAGAGAAAAGACGCATGACCTGGAGATTCAACCCTCCCTCTTCAGAGATCCCAAATTCAAGGACCTCTTGGATCAGAAGATCCTAGAAATAATAGCTGATAACCGTTGCCCCCAGGAACAGTGGGAGAATTCAAGAATGCATGGGACAGGCATAAGGCAATTCTAGTGGAGGTAGAAGGAAGTAAGCTGTTGATTAACTAGAATCTGCAGCTTATCCATCAGGTAGGGAAATGGGCAGACTAGGCAGGCCAAGCGGTCCTTATCTGCCGTCAAATTCTATGTTTCAATGACCTCTCCCCAACTGCTCTGGGACACTATTAAGATGATCCTTCAAGGTTACACTATTGCATACGCTACCTCCAAGAAATGGAAGCAAGATTCTAGACTTGAGGAACTACAGCATAAGCTTAAATTCTTCCAAGAGGCCCATATGGAGGGTGACCAAGAAGTGACTATAATAATGAATCAAACACAACTGGCCATGCAGGAGCTTCTAACGGCTAGGACCGAACAGGCCTTGATATGGCTTAGGCAATGTTACTATAAGGGGGATGCCCAGGCTTCTAGAGTCTTGGCCTACCGTCTTCACAGACAGATGCAATTAAATACCATTTCCAAAATAAAAGACCTGCACACCGGGCAAGTCCACTACTCTACCCAACATATTTTGTCAGCCTTTCAAAAGTATTATCAAACTCTGTACTCCTCCCCAGAGGAAACAGACCCTAAAATGATACCTGATTTCTTATTCCAGATTCAACTCCCTACCTTATCTCCCATCCACCAAAAGCTTTTAATGTCCCCTATCACATCAGCTGAGTTAGCGTCAAGCATCCAAAAATTAAAGAATGGGAAAAGCCCTGGGCCTGATGGTTTTGGTCCAGAATTTTACAAAAATGTTAGTCATTTAATTTTGGAACCCTTACTGGAGACCCTACAGCATTGTCAAAAAACAGCAGTATGCCCAAACTCATGGCGACAGGCAGCAATATTGGTGATTTTAAAACCTCCCCACCTCTGTGATTCATACCGTCCCATCTTGGTCTTAAATCAAGATTATAAAATCTTCACTAGTATCCTTGCCCATAGATTAGACGATATTTTACCTACCATAATCAATCCTGATCAACCTGGCTTTATAAAATCCCGTAAGACCACAGATAATATTAAACGCACCCTTTATCTGATAAATCATGCCAGGATTACAGGATCCCCCCTCCTCATTCTGAGTCTAGACACCCAAAAGGCCTTTGATATGGTGTCATGGCCTTTCCCTTTAGCCACCTTACCGAAATTTGCTTTCCCCAACCCTTTTTTAAATATCATTAAGGGTATTTACACGGCTCCAGAAGCCGCAGTGAAAGTGAATGGCACACAGTCAGATAGATTTAGCCTATACTGTAACACCAGACAAGGATACCCCTTATCACCCTATCTCTTCGCTCTGTTCGTCGAGCCTATAGCCAAATCACCACGAAAGTTACCCCAACAACATGGATACATAATACAGAACACAGAAGATAAACTAGCATACTATGCTGATGTCTTGCTCCTCTATATTACCAAACCAGAAGATTCTCTAGAGGAGCTCACCCAGCTACTGTTGAGAGTGGAGGCGGATTCGGGGTATACCATAAACCAAGGTACATCGGAGGCCATTATTGCCCAGGGAATCATATCACAGACAGCCACGAGGCAATATAATTATAAATGGCAGAAACCCATTATATCATATCTCGGTGTCAAGATATCTTCCAAATTTGAAGATCTCTATTCACTAAATTATAAATCATTCTTTGCTGAAATACAACAGGACCTTGATAGATGGCTACCTTTGCCATTATCCCTAATTTCACGAGTGCAGAGTATCCAAATGAATACTTTCCTAAATTACTATACCTTATACAGAATATACCCCCCCCCAACAAGACATAAATCACTGGGACAAATCTATTAGAAAATATGTCTGGGCCAGGAAGAGACCCCAAATAGCTAGAGACAAATTACGCTTGCCAAAGGATAAGGGAGGTCTTGCTCTCCCAGACTTTTCGAAATACTGGACAGCATCACTACTCTCCCACATGTTAACATGGCTCATACCCACATACTGGGCCCTGACCTGGACGACAATAGACTCTATCCTCTCAGATACTCCCCCTGACCTCCTGTCTATCTGCCAACCAAATACAGTGTTTCCCAGAGTCCGCTCTCATACCTTCACAAAGGGTCTGATAAGAACCTGGATGAGATTGCTCTCTCACCCAGATAATTCATTTCTGGCCAGCTGGATAGGAGTCCCAGCCAGGGATCCAACCTTCTTACCTATTTGAACTGACCATACCTTTAAGAGGTGGGCTCAGTTGGGCCTAAAACATACCTTGCAGTTTTATGACAAGGGAGTTTTAAAAACTTCTGAGCAATTACAAGGAGAATTCTCTCTCCCCCGACAGGACTTGTTTTGATACTTCCAGATAAGACATTTCTTGGATATGAAACTAGGAGTAAATATCTCGGCTCAGCAGACCCCTCCAGTAGACAATCGTTTATTTCTGACTGTGGAGACAGGAGATCATGCTCACCTGGTCTCCAGACTTTATAAAGCATTCCAAGGAGGTAATTCCCAACACATGGACCTCGTTCAATTCCACTGGGAGGCAGAATTGGTTACGTCCTTTACTCCCTCGGACTGGCTACACATATGGAGACATCAACACAACTTGAAACTCATACCTGGAGAGAATTCTCATGGAAGGTAGCTGCCTGCCAGATACTTTCTGACTCCACAAAAGACAGCCAAGTACTCCCCTTCTGGGGATTCCTCTTGTTAGAGATCATGCGGATGTGAGGTGGTGACACACTCCCACATATTTTGGTTCTGTCCAGTGCTTAAGCCCTTTTGGTCTGAGATAAATATCAAACTAAGGGAGCTATTTCCAGAGTGAGATGCCCTTACCGGCGAGATGGCCCTCCTCCTACATTACCCGAGACAATACCGCAGGTAAAAACCTTCTATATATTTTCTTAATATTATTCTGATGGCAGCCAAAAAAAGTATTACCTGCTTGTGGCTCCGGCCTGAACCCCCTACCATTCAATCCTGGGAAAATACCATCTAGGACATTTACAAAATGGAATCCCTTACAGCCAAGCTACAAAACAGAGTCTCAGAACTGATGAATTGTTGGACACCTTGCCTCTTGAGCATCTCCGACACATGACCACACTTGATCCCATTAGGCGGTGGTCCTTGGGAATGGGTGGAAATCAAACTTGGTAATATTACCAACATTACGTTGTACCATTTTGTAGTTGCTGTACTCAACATCAGGTCCCTTGAAGTATTTTAACTTTGTTAGGCTTTTATAATGCATTAGGTTGTACCTGAGGTCTTATTATTTTCTCTTTTATATCACTGTATGTCAAATATACTGTATAACTTGAGAATATATGCACCACTGTTATGTATTATCCAAGCAGAAATGAAAAACCTAACAAATAAAAAGTTTAAAAAAAAAAAAAATGCTTAGCAGTGGCTAATACTACAGCAAAATAATTTGTCAGTCAGGTAACAAAACGAGGAGAGTCTGGGGAAAACTCAAGTTTTATTTCTAGCACACCCACAAAAGTAAAATCACAGCGCACAATCTGACAGAACTAAAAGTCTTCCTTCAAAGTGGTTTTGGAATGGCTCACCCCAATGACCCACTGACAGCACACTGTGCAACCATGCGAGTGATTCGGGTTTGGTGGCCCATGGTCAGGGGGTGCTGTCGATGGTGGCACTTCCTGGTCAGGGGCAGGGAAAATTTTATTTAAAAATGTTTGTGTAGCAACTGCAGCACTACAAAACTTAATCTGCATACTAGTAGGAAAAATAAGTGTAATATTGCAGGTAACCTTGTGTAAAGCAACTGTTCAATCATTTCTGGGTAAACTCAGATGTGCAGTAAGTAACTGCTATACATAAACAATTCTGTGTACAGCTGATGAAAAAAGTGTGTAATTATTTGCTATGCCATACCAGATAAAATATTAGCAGGTCAGGACAGTGAGGCATTGCTTCCTCCGCTCCTGCAGCAGGCCATGTGTTGAGCCACACAGCTCTGCCTCCTCCACAGGTACTCTTAGGATCTGAAGCACTGACTGTTCTGCAAGTGAGATGGCAGAAGAAAGGGAGGAGAAAATGTAGGTAAGATTCTTGGCAACAGTTTGGTGACCCCACCCCTGGTACTTCTGGGCCCCATGATGCGTGACTGTCCTCCCGTGCCAGGGCTGTGGGGTTACCCATAGGAGCCGAACAATTTGTTAGCACTGGTAGACAACACATTCCACTTAAAGACTGGCTTGTGAATGCAGGTGTAGAAAAAGCAAATAGACCTGAAGCAGACACATTTATTTTTATTTATTTAGATTTTGTCTGGCAGCGAGCATCCTGAGCTACAAATACCTCATTTGCAGATATGTCCTGGGAGAAGTGTGCAAAAGGTTAAGGGGAACAGTCAACACTAAAAGCCCCACATCCAAGTGTTGACTGGTCCCAATGTGCACTCTGCGTGCAAAAACATTTGTTTTACTTACTGTTTAGTATATTAGACTGAATTAAGCTGATTCAGCTGACTTCCACCCTGACATCTGTGGTAAGCAGGAATCCCAGAATCCCCTGCAGCTGTTGTCAGAGCAAAGCTGCAGCAGCAGGAAATTTAACAGCCTGCAGTACATGTTAGAGCTTTCAAATGCTCTGGTCAGCTGTTCGGCGGTCCCTCTGTGCTCCAGGGAAGCTTCGGAGAGATCAATGAACATGACCAATGTGAAGAATCCCAGATCCATCTCTGTTAGGATAGTGCCTTAGGAAAGGGACTGGAACAAAATCAGACTGGAAGGCCTGCCATGATGTGAGCTGGATTTTCCTTTACTTAAAAGTTGTTCCTCTGACGCCTCTTCATGTCTCCCCACTGACCATCACTGCCATTGTTCCTACTGCTGACCAACCCCCAAAGGGATGCTAGGTACCATTCAACCATCTGTAATCCACAGGAATCCCAGTGGGGCTCACCACAGCTGCCAAATGAGGCAGGACAAGCAATCCAAAGGTTCCGGAGGTGAAGTATAGAGCAGAACCCATTGTTCCGGCAGCGACCTTCCAGCTTCAAGAGACATCACAAGTGGTGTCTATGGAATAATGCTGCTGCTTGTCTCCCCCACCCCCAACCCCCAACCCCAGCTAGCAGCAGTACCTGCAGCCCTCGCTCCCTAAAGGAAGACCCTGTAAACCCACCACTGTTGCCCAACAGGGACCTGGGAATTTCACCTCATCCCCCAGCATGACAGGTGCATGCATGTTCTACTCAGTCACTGGACTGACAAATCCAGTCCTGCTTTACCTTGACCACAAACTAACTGACAGGGTTAAGCTATCAACAGCACTAACCTATCACCTTTAGCTAAGCCTAAACTCATTATAAAAATTACACCATCCTCTCAGTTATAGTCTATTGATAAAAGGCATTCCTGACCTTCCTATCTTCAGTGCTTGTCCGGTGACCCCTTGCTGAGCACACTCAGAAGGGATGAGACAATGAAATACAAAAAGGTAGATCGATATTTCAGAGGATGGATGGCAACAACTTTCTTGACACTCATCACATCATCCCATGAGGGCTGAACTTTCAGTCTGAGAACACCACATGGAATTTAGAGAGAGAGAGAGAGAGAGAGAGAGTGCATGGAACCACTTTGGCAGCGAGTATCGGGGTCTGCGTGCTTCACGCATCGAGGACTGCTCACTGGGCTTCCTCTTCCAGGATTCATAAAAAGGCACAAAGTGGCGAGTCCACGGCTTTACTGTAGGGACTGCAAATAAGGTGAGTGACCTTTCAGCTGGTCATCAGAAACAAATGGAAAGCCTGGTCCAGTGGCATTGGGGGTAGCACACTGTGGAACCTTGAACTACATCACATGTCCAGCTCCCCTACCCATTGGACCTCTAACGCTCTGGGCTCAGGGTGCAAATCTGGACTGCCTGGTACTGCAAGCGACAGGATGACCCACTAGTAATTTACAGTATCGACAATTTAGCTAATATAGTGGAGGTTAGAACAGTGGGGGGCTTAAAGCATGCATGGGCTAGACATGGGGTATACTAGACAGGAGACAGGGAGGCGGGAGGGTCGATGGAGACCGGATAGAGTCTGCAGAGACAGAATAGGCAGGGAACATCTGGGCAGACTGGCTGAGCCAATTGGTCCTTTTCTGCCGTTAAATTCTATGTTTCTTTTTCAAAGATTTCCTGTAATGCTCTCAGCAGTTTTCATTATGATTGAGGACATTTGTTTACCATGTAGGGACCCAGGTTCGATTCTTAAGTTCGGGTCCTAGTTGGGAAGTGGAAGGCTATAAGGTGCAGTCCCTGCAGGATGTGCCGCTCCTCTAAGGGAGGGAGGAAGGGCAGTGGACCAACTGCTCAGCCACCTTCTGATGACTCTGGGGGGAGGAGGAGTCAAGCTGTAGCATCACCCATTGACATGGTCATACCAACTGACCCAGAGGCGCCAGAATGTCCCTTACACCTTGCATTCAACTTTTTATTCGGCCGCTGGGAGGCCTTGTGGATTACTTGGAACCACCACTGGTGTCAACCATGGCAGACTCTCCTAAGGGGGAAACTTTAGGCAATTAGCTCCCCCAGTCAGTGGTCTTGCAGGAGTGTACTCAGCACCCCAAGAAAAGTGTAGGCAGAAGTGGTGACCTGCGGCTGTTGCTAATGGACTGCAAATGGGGTAGATTGAGGTGTGGGGGGGAGAGGGATCAAAAATTGTGAAAAAAAAAATATTTTGATCATTTTCATGAAAACAAGATCTTTGTCCCACAGGGTTAGGGGTAAAGTGAGGAAGCATCTGTTCACCCACAGAGTGGTAAACCTATGAAACAAGCTCCCATGAGAAGCAGTGCAAATGGGGACTGTTGAGTCTTTTAAACTCCTGTTAAATCAGTTCATTATGGAGAATAACATTACCAGGGGTGCAGCATTTTCTTCACTGAGAAGCAGACAGCGAAGGGCTCTCTGAGGTTTCCTATTTTTTAACTTAACATTGAGTACTGCAGGAGTCAAACACGATGAACCCTGGGTCTTTTTTGTGTAGCATTTCCTAAGAAAGGTGACAGCAGAAGGAGACCAATTGTCCATCAAGTCTGCCTGTTCCCGAGACCCTGGGAAATCCCAGGACCTAGCTTCGTACTTGTACCTGCGGATTTAATTCAAGCATACTCTTTATCCCAACCCCATTTGAAGGCTGACACAGTCTTAGCTCCCACTACATCACTGGGCAGCCTGTTTCATGGCTCCACTATCCTTTCTGACAAACAGTGTTTCCTAAGATTCCTTCTGAATTTCCACCCCTCATTCATGTACCCTTGTATTTGAGCTGGACACCCTGGTGAATAGTTCAGAGAAGGGTATCTCATTAATTCCCCTCATGTACTTGAGGGTTTCTATCATATTGACTCTTTCCCTCCTTGTCTCCAGTGAGTACATGTTTATCGTCTCAAGATGCCCTTCATATGGTAGCCCCTGTATCATTTTGGTCACCCTTCTCTGTATGGTTTCTAGCCTGTTCCTGTCCTTTTTAAGGTGTGGACTCCAAAACTGGACATAGTATTCCCAGTGGCGTGGGGTGTATAGAGAAAGGATTCGACAGAGGGCATTGAGAGGTGATACTGCCACTGTACAGATCCCTGTCTTCAGATTGAGCCCGATCCAAAGTGATGCCAGTACACAAGATTTACACTTTACCAGTGCAAACTGAAGCTCACATCTGGAGCTCCACACAGAGGGCCAGGGTGTCCTGGGATTGAGACTGAGCTGGGCAAATCACCAGGCAGTCAGTCAAATGCCTGAGTCAAAGGCACAGTATGTCCCCTGCATTTAGTGGAACAGAGAGTTACAGGATAGGGCTGCTGTACCCCGTATGGGAGGAAAAATTAAAAATTAATAAAATAAAATCGCACTCTGTACCCTCCAGCCCTCCATGTTGTACCAGAAGGCAGGGGGCATTCAGGAACCGCAAGACGCCAGGGAGGATGTGCTGGGGAGTCTAAGCACTATAGCCTAAGTTCCCTGGCATTGTGTCTGTGTAGTGCCTGCATCCTTCGCACTGAGCAACATGTGGTTGTTCATGCGTAGTGTGACCTCAACCCCACTGCACATCACGGACTGCCTGCGTAGTGCCACGGGAACAGTGCAATCGGGTGGCAGCAGAAAGTGTTACCAACTCTGACTCCTGCGGCATGCTCCACATAAGTAAAGGAGGCGCTCCTCTGTCACCGGCAGCCCTCTGCACCATCACCCATTGTGGCACAGGGCCTTTGACTTGCAGCTTGTCTAAATTTCCTATCATAGCTCCTCTGTTTCTATCTTCATGATCATTTCCAAGGAAACAGATGGTGATGTCATAAGTGGAGGAATTCATGTGCAGGCGAGCTGCAAGAGTCAGTAAAGTGTACCGGGCAAAGATCCTGTTTTCATGCTAATGAACCTAGTAATGATGAAAGAGGTGTTGGCCCATCTGCCCAGTGATAAAGCTAGTACTCGTGACAATAGCAACCCAAGTTAAGGAATGAGACTGGGTTGCTGGCCCGCTGGCGCAGCAGTAGCTCTACTGCTCACGATGCCAGAGACCTGGGTTCAGGAATGAGCCCGGGGAGCTGGACGGCCGATCGGGAGGAGAGGCCTGGGCACCTGAGAGACAGCTCATTTCCCCTGGGAGGTAGGGGGGATGATGGCCTGGCGCTTGCTCAGACTCTGGTGGAGATCAGAGGTACAGTGGGTTGGAGCTTTGCAGTAGGGGGAGGCATGGCAGATGTCGGTTTACGCCTTGCTGTCTAGGTGCAGCCATGCCTCCAGGGGACATCGGGGGGAAAAATTACAGGAGCCTGGCATCACTGTCGCCAACAAAGGAAGTCGCCCCTTACCGAACTACCTGCAAGGCCACAGTGTGGACAAGACGAAATGAGAAGCTTAGAGGTCCTGCCCACCTCATCCCCACCTAAGGGGTACAGTCACAGCTCCATGGGGGTCTGATCAGTGGATCACAGGGTCAGGTTGGTGGCAGATGGATTGAGGCTCCCGCGAGATAAAACAGAAAGCACATTAAAAAAAAAAAAGGAATGAGACTGGGTTGTGGGAAGTTGGCTGGGGAAGGAGTAGGACATGCTCCTCTTCGGGGGAGGGAGGGTCCCTGTCTCCGCAGCAGTGCGGAGAGGAAAGGTCCCCATCTCTGCAGCAGTGCAGGGAGGAAGGGTCCCCATCTCTGCAGCAGTGCAGGGAGGAAGGGTTCCCATCTCCACAGCTGTGCAGACAGGAAGGGTCAGTGTCCCCAAAGCAGTGAGGGGAAGGAGGGTCCCTGTCTCTGCAGCAGTGCGGGGAGGGAGGATCTCTGTCTTCGCAGCAGTGTAGGGAAGGAGGGTCCCCATTTCGCTGCAGTGCAGGGAGAGAGGGTCCCTGTCTCCACAGCAGAGCAGGGAGGGAGGGTTCCTGTCCACATAGCAGTGTGGAGAGGGAGAGTCCTTGCCTCCACAGCAGTGTGGGGAAGGAGTGTCCCTGTCTCCACAGCAGTGTGGGTAAGGAAGGTCTCTGTCTCTGCAGCAGTGGGGAGAGGAAGGGACCCTGTCTCTGCAGCAGTGCAGGGAGGGTGGGTCCCTGTCTCCGCAGCACTGAGGGGAAGGAGGGTCCCTGTCCCTGCAGCAGTGTGGGGAGGAAGGGTCCCTGTCTCTGCCACAATGCAGGGAGGTAGGAAAGGGTTCCTGGCTCCACAGCAGTTCAGGGGAGGGAAGGTCACTGTCTCCACAGCAGTGCAGGGAGGGAGGGTCCCTGTCTCTGCAGCAATGCAGAGGAAGGATCTCCATTTCCACAGCAGTGTGGAAAGGGAGGGTTCCTGTCTCCGAAGCAGTGGAGAGAAGGTCTGTGTCTCCACAGCGGTGTGGGGAAGGAGGGCCCCTGTCTCTGCAGCAGTGCAGGGAGGGAAGGTCCCTCTCTCTCCGCAGCAGTGTGGGGGAGAAAGTGTCCCTGTCTACACAGCAGTGGGGGGAGGGAGTGTCCCTGTCTCTGCAGCAGTGCATGGAGGGAGGGTCTCTGTCTCCACAGCATTGCAGGGAGGGAGGATCCCTGTCTCCACAGCAGTGCAGTGAAGGAGGGAGGGTCCCTGTCTCTGTAGCAGTGCTGGGAGGGAGGGTGCCTGTCTCCACTCTCCACAGCAGCATGGGGAGAGAGGGTCACTGTCTCCACAGCAGTGCTACCACCTGGGTGCCCACATACGAATCTGCCAGCAGAAACAGGCCTCATGGTCAATCAAGTCTGCTCGAACAATATATTTTTAAAAAACTTCTTTTTTTTTTTTTTTTAAATCTTACCAAGACCTCCCTGTGCATGAGCACGCAGCATTATCTAACAGCTGGGTGCATTCATGAACCCATATGGATACTTTGGAGTATTTACATGGATCCAAGCCAATCGCAAGGCTGGATTTAATTTAACTGTCTTCTAATCCCCAGTTGGCAACAAAACCTGATGTAACCTAGTAATGCAGATGCCCTGACGATACCTGCACTCGTTCTATGAGTCCTTTTCATACTGTACTGTTTGGTGTTAATAATGAGTTTCCTATTGATAATTTGCAATGGCTTCTGCCCTTGCGCATGACATCCCTGCTAACACGGTAGTGCATCTCAGTGGGTCTGTCCTGGATACGGATAGTTAGTCTACAAACAAGCCCAGGGTTCAGAATGGTAACTGGCCCCCTTCTCCCAATTACATAGAAACATAGAATTTGACAGCAGATAAGGACCACCTGGCCCACCTAGTCTGCCCATTTTCCTACCTAACAGATACGCTGCAGATCCTATTTAACCAACAGCTTACTTCCTCCTACCCCCCACTAGGACTGCCTTATGCCTGTCCCATGCATTCTTGAATTCCTCCACTGTTCTTTACTCCACAGCCTCCTCAGGGAGACTGTTCCATGCATCCACAACCCTTTCTGTGAAAAAAATTCTTCCTCACATTACCTCTGAGCCGTCCCCCCTCTATCTTCAAATTGTGCCCCCTTGTTCGTGCACACCTCTTTTTCTGAAAGATGCTACCCTCTTGGACTTTGTTGATTCCCTTGAGGTACTTGAAAGTTTCTATCATGTCCCCTCTCTCCCGTCTTTCCTCAAGGGTATACATATTAAGCTCCTTTAGTCTTTCTTCGTATGTCTTCTGGTGCAGACCATGCACCATTTTGGTTGCCCTCCTCTGGACAGCCTCCACTCTGTCTATGTCTTTGCGGAGATGGGGTCTCCAGAACTGCACACAGTACTCCAGATGGGGTCTCACCAACTGTCTGTACAGAGGGATAACAACTTCCTGTTTTCTACTATTGATGCCTCTTCCTATGCATCCCAGTATCCCCCCAGCCTTCCTTACTGCCTTCTCTATTTGCTTGCCCACCTTTAGGTCATCTGATATAATTACCCCCAGGTCCCTTTCCATTTTTACTGTTGTCAGTATCTCACCCCCGATTGTGTATGCTTCCCCTGGGTTTTTGTTTCCCATTTGCATTACCTTGCACTTCTTTGCATTGAATCTGAGCTGCCATACATTTGACCATTCCTCCAACCTTGCCAAGTCCCTTCTCATCCTTTCCACTCCATCTTGTGTATCAACCCTGTTGCAGATCTTTGTGTCGTCTGCAAAGAGACAATTATTCGAGTTCAGTGTCTCTGTCCCAAACACACTCGATAATGCAGCAGACGCAGACCCCGTGCAAAGCATCATGGGTAGCGGTGTGGAATCTGGCAGCCTCATCAGGTGGAAGTCCAGGTTGTGGTAGCTGCCGTGCTGCAGTTCGCCTCAGTCAGCAACCTCTGCGGCTGGGCCAGAGGGACCACTCTTACCCCAGGGCCGCTGTGTGTGTAAGTTTGACAGAGGCACTGTACAAGCCACAGAGCGGATGGAGGAACAGGAGAGAAAAATTACGTGCACCTAGACCAGGAGTTCTCACATTTTGTCATAGTGAGCCTCCCCCTAATATAGAAATAATTTTGGGCCTCTCCATAGTTAGAACAACTATCATACTTTGTACGTTACAGGAAGAATATAACGAAGTGCATGTGAGTAGTTGAGTTTATTCTCATTTTATTGAACTTATTATTCTCCCTCTCTATAACCCTCCTCCCCAGGTCAGCCTACTTGCTCCACATGTCTGACTTGTGGACTCTATTTATCCCTCGTTGTAATATCTCCATGAGACAGATTGCTTTCTTTGTCAGTTTTATTCTGCCCTTAAACACCTTTTAAGGGACCATTTTGCTCCCTCCTGCTCTTGCTCCTAGTATCTCTCTGCTTAGCCTTTGTATTTGTGCTTTTCTGCAGCCAGTATAATGGGTCAGTTGTTACCTTGTTCCTATTCATTTGCATTATTTTGAATTTTGTTTTGCACAGTTTGCAAGAATTGTATTTTCCCCATGTCATACCAGGAAACAAGTGTTTGTTAAGCGTGTCTTTCCTGGTAACCATTTTGTACATATATTCGCATGCCATTATTCGCTTTCACTTTGCTGCATCCTTTCACACGAAGCATCCAAAACTTGACATTAAAATACAGTACATTTTAGAGCTTGCTTGAGCCTCCCCTGGAACAGGTTGGGGCCTCCCCTGGGAGGCTGGCCTCATCATTTGAGAAACCCTGACCTAGACCCTTCATTCACCACAGTCAAATGCCGTGACCCCAGCTTGCCCCGTAAAATCCTGACCGAGTACAGGTTCTGTACTGTATTTTCTAATCCACTTAGCACTGACAAGCATGCCACCACACTAAGAGTAGTACCATTATACTCAGACTACTAATAGGGAAGATTTATTGAAGTCATTTTTCCAACATGTGGGCTCATACCTTACACATTTATTGCAACCTCAGCCTAATTGATCGAAACAAGATTTAAGGCACACTTGTGTTCAAATGTCATATGGAAGCCCCTATCAGATAGTTGTTCCTTGTTCATTCTGAGCAACTCTTTGATATTGACTCTTCTTTTTATGGGTTGGTCTGCTTTGCAGACCCGTTCATGTTGCTAATAAAATAAGGAAGTAGCTGGTGACCGGTGCCACTGAAAAGCATTGAAGGTGGCACATACTTGCGGAAACGAAGGAAGCTGTCCTTCTCTGTTGGTGGTCGCTGCTGTCTTTGACAGTTTGTGAACTGTGTACTGGCTGTGAGGAGGGCAGTTCATAGAGGGACGCATGAATGAGTGGCAAACCTCTCACAAGTGTGGTGGCAAACCTCTTGAGAGTGCGTGGCAGCTTAGGACACTAATCTGTGCACGTGGCTTTAGCTTCTCCCCCCCTCACCCCCACCCCGTTGTAGCTTTTCACCTTGGCCCAACTGGGACTCCCGACATAGCAGCCAGTCTCTGCTCTTTATACTGACTCCTGCTGGGCCTCTCGACACAGCTGCTGGTCGCAGTTCTTTATTCTGGCCCCGACAGGCCTCCTGTTGCCACCAGACTTGCAGCACTGCCTATAAACAGCCTCCACACTGTCTCCCACGTCTGTGCAGCACAATGCCAAGTGAAGAGGCCTCACTACTGCACTGCTATGCTGTAGTTTGCTATAGGAATCACAGTCTTTGTAGGGACACTAGATTTGAAATGTGTAGGTATATTGTATTTTGACATATGTGTTTGCCTTATTTTGTATTAGGACTGATGTATCTCCGTGTTTAAATTAGTGTTAATAATTGTTTAGTGCTGTGCTGTTTCTTGTGATAAAGAGAGTGTGCCAGTGGTTTTCTAGTCGTCATGATTTTTTTTTTTCATTTGGAATATTTGTTGAATAGTTAATTGAACTACGGACACAGCAAGCCAGATGCAATAGCTTTAATACATGGCCAGTATCTCTGTTGGCATAAGGAGGGGCCAGAGGGAACCCCGACTTTTAAATGTAAAGATCTAGAAGACAGTGACACTACTGACCCAGGACTATAACATTCTACAATACAGACGAGACCACATACAGCACATCAAAATTAGCATATAGGCAGGTTGTAACAAGCTCATACTCTTAACACCTAATAAAATGTAAACTCATGAATTAAACCTATTTTTTACCTGCCTTTTTTTTCAGGCAAGCAACAGCAATTCTAATTTATATTTGCCTGAAAGCAAACTTTTAAATTTTTGTTTTAATCAAGCTTTTTCTTGCCCACCCCCCAGCCCCACTGCAAACTTTCTCATGGACCTAACAGTTATCCACCACTTGCCCAGAACCACAATAATGCTGGGTGGCCAGCCATGTCCATCATGTGTAGGCCTGCGAGACTGCCGGTGCAGCCACGTCCATCATATGTAGGCCTGCGAGGATATCGGCGCAGCAGCGAACTAGGTTTTTTTCTCCTGCTCCTGGTTTTTTTTTTTGCTCCTTTTTTTTTTTAAATATATGTTTATTAAGTCAGAGAACAACCACCAAAACAATCACAGCACAGACAGTTATGAGTACTAAACTGCATGTAGTACAGAGAGTAGCTTAAGGTAATAAATTATTCCACAGGCATCCAGCCCCTTAATGTATTATACAGCTATAGTACATAACATGTTACAATGATGAAATTTGCAATTTACAGTACAAAAGTGTCACCTGTCAACATCATATACCGACCCAGCTTTGCTACTGCTGCCAGAACTCAGTACTACAGTCATGGCAATGGGCAGTTATACATTCCATGTTACAAATTTCTAGCATTACCGACCTACAGTTCACCACTGTTTTTTTTTTAATTTTTTATTTCAGTCTTTGGTAATCAAGTAAGGCCCACTAGGCACAACTGCCTGTTTTCAGGTGCGACCAAGGAGCACTGGGGAGGTTAAGCGACTTGCTCAAACAGTATGCACGTGGAAGTTATGGGAATCAAACCGAGGTCTGCTGGACGTACCAAGCTCATTCACAGCTCATTACTCTAACCTCTAGGCTATACTGCCAGACCCCACTGTTGGGAGCTGCAGCTTCATCCACAGCCTAGTGAGGGCCTGTTTTTTTTTTTTATACTTTCCTTTTTTATCTCATCTTTACTACTCTCTTACCCTACTCCTTCGGACTTGGTCAATTCCCTAGTGGAACCCACCCATGGTATCTGCCCCTAGAGTGCCCGGTCAACTCCTACCTCAATCGTCCTTCTCCCTCGGAGTGCCTTCACAGTGGAGTCTTGCCCGTGGGTAGGAATTCCCTGGGTGTGGACCAGTTGTCATCCAGGGTTAGAAGGGTGTTTTTCTGTTTTTCTCCCCTGTTCGTCCCTCTACCCCTGAGGACGTCGGCACGCAGGAGTGATGTCCAGTCAAGTGCCCCAGACATCCTCCCCTCTCCGACTCCATAGAGCCGCCTATGCCCTGGTGCCCATGCTTCCACCGGCACCGGAGCATCGGGTGCACAAAACACCCGTAGGTCCCACCCCTGGAGGAGGAGAGCATCTGTTGGGACGCTCGATCCTCCTCCTCCCCGCCGAACCCCGGCGACCCAGGTCCGTTCCCAAACCCGGGTCGCCAGCGTGGTGCGAGGTGTGGCATCCAGCGCCTCAATCCTCAGTGCCACCGGGCCAGCCAGTGACGGCCTTTTTGACCATGCATATATACATCCTTTGCAAAAAACTGAATTTTACATTAATGCAGTTTTACCTTACTTTTGCAGATAGTATAATTGTATTCTTATCTGCCTGTTGGTGTGCAGGGCCCTCTGGGCCCTGTGCAGCCATCCATCCATACTTTTTCAGATAGTGTAATCGTATCCTTATTAGTCTGATGGAATGCAGGGCCCTCTGGGCCCTGTGTTCCCATCCCTCCACAAATGCACAGATGTATGTATCCAGGCCCTGCACTTCCATTTGTAGAACAACAGCAACCCAGACTGTCAACTTAGCCTTCTTATAATTCCACCTCATGAACCCAGTAGTAAAAATTCTGAAATCCCCACCAAAATGTCATTTCACACCACCGCAGTGTCATTCTGTGGCAGAGGCATGAAAAGACACTTAGGGCAATATTTGAAAAATGGCAGCTGTCACGATCATGAGGTGGTGTAAAGAAATGGCTATGTTGAAAATCTGGGGTGAAAAAATTACAAAAGTTATGAGTGAGCGTAACAAAATGTATAACTTCGCCATTTTAGCATATTTTGACCCCAGATTTTCAACATACCCTTCTTACGACCCCACCTCATGAACAAGTATGGTGAAAAATTTTGAAATCCTGCTTGAAAGATGATTTCGTCAACCAACCGCAAAATCGCCTTTCGAGCAGGATTTGCGAAATTGCACCAACATTGTTCATGAGGAGGGGTCTCAAAAAAGGTATGTTGAAAATGTTTCTTTTTTATCATATAACGTTTTATTGAAAGATATCATAACAATCAAATCATAGGGTAACAATCAGAACAGACCATGTTATGTACTATACACCAACAGCGCTGATCACACTGAGGGGACAACAGTGTAAAAAATAGTACAATCTATAACTATGTCGAGAGATATATTAGTTTGCAGGACTTACACTTCCACTGAGTGGGTTAAGAGTGGAGAATCAAGAAGGGTCAGCATGCCCAGACTGCTCAATACAAAGGTGAATTACTAGGGGGAATAGGAATCTTACACAGAGGAGAATGAAGATAGGGATCCCATTTGGCAAGGTAGAGGTCCATGCGGTCAGAGTGGACAAAAGAAAGGCGCTCAAATAGGGCAAGACTGGCCAGGGCCGCATGCCAAGCGCCCCTAGAAGGGACAACTGTATGACGGCAATACATTAGCAGTAATCTTTTGGCTTCTAGAAGGGCCCGAGCAACCCAATCTCATTGGGGTTTTGTCAGGGCCAGTAAGGACAAAGTGTCCCCTAAGAAAAGCTTGGGGTCCGCCAAAGAGATAGGGGAGTCCAGTACATTCACACAGTCAGAGACCACCGAAGCCCAAAAGGAGGTCAAACAAGGGCAGGTCTATAGGACGTGCGGCAGGTGAGCATCTGGCTGTTGACATCGTCAGCAATTCGAATGACCCATTAAACCACTAGAATACAGTGCAGCCGGAATACGGTGCCAGAAAAGCAGGATCTTTAATTGAAGGAAGTGGCTCTTGGTGTCCTTGTAAGTGCAGTGAGCCTCCTTGAGACAGCGAGCCCATAAGGACTCAGAGATACAGTTCACGGCCTCTTGCCATTTCAGCCTTGAGGTGGCAGAAGGATCTGGCTGAGCATCTCTCCATGTCCTGCAGAATCTGCCAATCAGGCCTCTAGACAGAGGGACTTGTGTAGGGAAGTGAGCCATGCCCATTTATTGTCAAGCTTACCTTGGGTAGAGAGAACACCAATGGCGCCACAAATCTGGGGGTACCGCAAGAAGTCACTAGAAGGGATGTGAAACTTCTCCTTAAGCTGCTCAAAAGATAACATAGTATCAGAGTCGGGTAAGTATAGGTCTTGCACTAGACGGATACCCCGGGCTTCCCATGCTGGCCAATGCAAGGGATCATCCCCCACAACAATACTTCGATTATGCCAGATAGGGGCATACCTGACTGGAGGGCCCCAGGCACAGCGGGGGGGTCTGCGAAAGGGACATGAGGCGGTGCCAAGTTCTGCGAGTTTCAACCATGACAGGGGACAAATCCGCCTTCAGAAGATTCTTGGGGTCAAGAAGCAGGGCTACGGCAGACCCACCAGCCAGCCCAGTTTCTAAGCGCACCCATGGCAGGGAGGAAAGGGATGTCGGAACCAACCACTTGGTGGCATGTGCTGCCATACAGGACAGGTGCTACCCTTGAAGCCAGGGGGCTCCCAAGCCACCCCTCGCCAATGCGCTCTTAGCTTATGTTTGCTCCATCTGGGAGATTTCCCCTCGCAGAAGAACCTCAGCATAAGCTTCTCTAGGGAGGCAAAAAGCTTGGGAGAGAGACTAACAGGGAGACTGTTAAAGAGATACATAAGTCGGGGCAGGAAGAGCATACGCACTACAGACACCCTCCCCGGGAGCGATAGTTGTAATTTCCGCCATCTCTCTACCTCAATAGAAAGTTGCGCCACCAGGGGAGAAAAGCTAGATGATTCCAGGACAGCCCACCTAGAGGGGATAGTTAGGCCCAGGTAGGAGAACCCCTTGTCAGCCCAGGATAACTCAGCACCCTGCAGACAGTCTTTCGAGCAGGAGCCATTGGGGGGGGCCAGAGTAGTTTTCTTATGGTTCGCCTGGAGGCCAGACAGGTTAGCAAACTGCTGCAGCAGGGTTAACACTACTGGCAGAGCTTTTTGAGGCTGAGACAAGGTAAGAAGGAGGTTATCAGCATAAGCTGCAACTAGGTATGTTGAACCTGCAACCTCAATACCCAAAACCTTGGGCTTAGCGAGAAACGCTCGAATTAAGGGGTCCAGGGCCACCAGAAAAAGAAGGGGAGATAGGGGATTGCCCTGCTGGGTCCCTCTATGTAACAAAAACGGGGATGAGATTGTGGTGTTGGTCATTATTCTTGTCACTGGGGAGCTATATAGGGTCACCACACATTGTCGAAAATGGGGACCAAAGCCATAGGAACGAAGGACTTCGTGCAGGTAATTCCACTCGATCAAATCAAAAGCTTTGGTAAAGTCAATGGCAAGGGTGGCCTAGGGGAGGGAAGATCTAGATGCAATCCATGTAAGATTCAACAACAGCCTAGTGTTATCCGCTCTGGACTTGTCCTTCATAAAACTGTCCTTCATAAAACTGACTTGAGCCAAATGGATTATAGAGGGTAGGACGTCCTCCAACCTAGTGGCCAGAACCTTCACCAAGATCTTAGCGTCCGCTGACAGCAGAGAGATTGGGCGGTACTTAGCACAGCTAAGTGGGTCATCAAATTTCTTCACCAGGGGGCCTAAGGGCATGGATCCGGGACGTGGCTTGCTGCTTTTCGCAGCCAAAAAGCCATGAGTCTGCCACCCATTTCATCCCCATCCCAGTAAGCATGTTTGGAGTGAAGAAGGAGCCACTTGGCCTTCTGATGGAGAATAGAGTTGACTTGATATTTCAGGCCGACTACTCTTCGAACCAGAGAGGGCTCCCTATGGGGGGGTTGGGGTATCTTTAAAGCGCGTCTCAAGTGTAGCCAGTTCTGGTACGAAGGTCGCCTTGCAGGCCTTATTTTTAGCTGATGCATATGCAATGATAAGCCCTTGCAGAACAGCTCTGAACGCATCCCATATCATACCATACCATGAAAGACTCCACACCCAGAACTGAGGAAGAAATAGTCTCTAGCAGTATGGGCAATCACCTGGCGGAAATCTGGGTCCCAGAAATACATAGGGTTACACCTCCAGTGGGTACCACGGGGCCCTTGACCATCTAGGGTGTAAGTGAGTGTGACCGGAGTGTGATCAGAGATCACTAGCTGCCCAATTTTACAATCTGAAATCCCCTGGGCAGCTGCCATGTTAGCTGACCAGAAATCAATCCTGCTATGCGTCAAGTGCACCGGGGAGTAGAATGTAAAGTCTCGTCCAGAAGGATGATCCCTCCTCCAGAGGTCAATAAGGCCCCACTCTTCTTGCATGTCCTGCAACGCCAGATGTGCTTTGGGGCATGTTAAGGGGGTAGGCTGGGATTTGTCCACAAACACATCCTGAACCAAGTTAAAATCACCCCCAATCAGCACTGGAAGAGAGGAGCCTGGTGGAGAGAGTGTGGACAAAGCCTGGCTGATGGCTGGGAAAAATTCAGCATGGTCCTCATTCAGAGCATATACATTGCCTAAAAGCAACTGACTCCCCTGGGGAAGAGAGTCTGGCTGCAACCCACCTGCCCTGAGAGTCCCTCTTACCCTCCTCTACAACCCAGGGTGAGGACCGTCGGATCAGAATAACAACCCCCCCCCAGACTTGGACGTGGCCGAGCTAGCTAGGACTGTACCCACCCACGATTTCTTCAGCCACTGCTCTGATTTATGAAGAAGATGCGTCTCCTGTAGGATAGCAATGTCAGTGTGCAGCGATCTGAGAAACTGTAGTACTTTAGTCCTTTTGATCGAGTGGTTAAGCCCTTTCACGTTCCACAAGACAAACTGTGTGTCAGCAACGGGGGTGCTCACCATAGCCAAAGCTAAGGCGTAGACAAAATATAGTGAGTACTTACTCAGCTCCAAATAGCAAACCCTGGACTAGGCGAGATCACAAGGAGAGGGAGATCTCACCCTTGATCACTCCTGTAAAAGGCAGCAACCACAGAGGAGAAGTGCAAGCCAAAAGAGTCGTCAACAAGGCTACCTACCCGCTCAGAGCGAACTGAAAAAAGCAAAAACAAGAGAGAGTATCAGTACAGAGCAATAACAGGAAATACACAGCTCAATTAGAAAACTAACAAATTAAACTAGAACCCAGATAACACCACAAGGACTGACTCAAGCGTAAACACGCTAAGGGTTCAGAGCCAAGGCGACAGAGGGTAACTACTGAGAGCTATCCTCAGCTACGCAAGCTCTAAGAGCCCAGACCGGGGGTGTACAACAGCCAGCAGGGTACGAGGTCTCCTAGGCTGAATACATGACCGGGGAGTGATACCGGGACAGCGGGAGAGAAAACACAGGAGGCATCACAGGGATGGGGGAGAACAGGGTATCAGGGAAGAGAGAGGATGGGTATTAAAGGGAAGGAGGAAGAGAGGAGGAGGGAACCGGGATCGGGGGAGATAGGTACAGGGAGTGGAGGGTACCCTCCTACCAGCGTGGCTATAGGCCGTCCAAAAACCACATATAATGGAAAGGATCATAAAAAATAAGGGTGCAGCCTTTATAAAATCAATCCTGCTATAGAAAACATGCCAACTTCTAAGGCACACTACCAGCGGTTTAACTAGGGAAGGCCCTGCAAGTAAATAAGACCCAAGTCCTTTTATTAACAGAAGAATTATAACAGGAGGGCATCAAGAGACACACCAACTAGCAGGAACCGCCTATGCGGCCCCTGGGGTTTAACATGGCCCAAGAGGGTCCAAGGAGACTCAAACTAGAAGGCTCAGGGGAGAAGGAGTCGCAGGACTGCACCCTCATCCCTACAGTAATGTTCAGGGGTCCCAGTCACCCTATACCGGTGCAAGGGGCTATGCAGCCGCAGTGATCCTCATAAACAAATACCACCTCTGCACAACAAACATTCCAGCCAAAAAAGCTGGGGCAAACACTGAGAGTAAACAGTGACCATAATTTAGGGATGGGAGCCTTCGGCCGGCTTTGGTAAGAGATGGTGCTATTGAGGCAGCAGCCGCTGCATAACTGATAATGCCTGGTCTCACCGAGATAGATAAGTCCACAGCTTCCAATAGTGAGGAGTCAGGGAAGTCGGCCCAGGCAGACTAGGTGGGCCAAGCGGTCCTTATCTGCCATCAAATTCTATGTTTCTATGTTAGGCTGGGTTATGTCCATATCCGAAGAATATTCCAGGGTAGCAGTCGAGATACCAGCGGTGGAGTCATCATCTCTAGATATCTTAGCAGGGGGAGCATTCAGGCGAGAGTCTGGAGTAGGAGAACAGTCAATCCTTGCACGCTGAGGAGGCCTTGGGGTAGAAGTAGGCAGATGCTGGGGGAGCTGAAGGCATACTTCTCAACCTTTTGTCCCCCAAATGTGGAACATCGCCTGTCAAAATGTGGAACAAATCGGCAAAATGTGGAACACTTGATCAAATCTTTACCTAAGAAGCTCAAAACACTGTTAAAATGTTGCAGTTATGTTCAGAATGTTTGTTATTAATTGAATAATATATTTTTTGCATCATTTACTATGGCTTTTTGTTTTAAAATGTTGACTTTGAATGTGGAACAAGTCCTCACAAAGTGGAACAGGGAGCTTTTGTGAAGTAAAATGAGGAACGTTCCTCGTAATGTGGTACAGTTGAGAGGTATGGCTGAAGGGCCAATGGACTAGACGCAGGTGATCCCGGTTGATGAGGAGATTGAGTGGCAGGAGGCTGCCGAGATTCCCTGGGGGAATGAATTTCAGGTGGCACTTGTCCTGTGGTAATTCTGTCCTCAGAAGCATGCTGATCTATATTATGGTTCCTGCCTAAGGGGGGAGCTTTCCCCAGTTCCCAAAGCTTCCTGGGACTTGAAGTCGGAATTGGGAGATTAGGCCAAAATTTTCCAAGCCAGCGTTCCACTGCGCTAGGTCGTTCAGTAAGCAACTCTCTCCCCTCCTTAGTGACCAACAACCTGGTAAGTCCTTTAAACTTGAAGTGGAAATCATGTTGATATAAAAAGCATTTCAACGGCCCAAAAGCCCTCTGTCTAGCTGCTGTATCTTGAGCAAAATCCTGATAGAAGGATATTCGTGCCCCCTGTCATTTAACTTCTCCCAAATCTCTGGCTGCTCGGAGGATACGTTCTTTCATGGAGAACTGGAGGAGGTAAGCCACTATAGGCCTAGGAGAGCTGTTTGCCTTGCCCCTCCTGCTCGATACCCAGTGGGCCCCCTCCACACCCACAGGGCCTCTCCAGCGGTCCCCAAGCATCATAGGAATGGCCTCATTGAAGAATCGCTCCATTGACTGACCCTCAGCTCCTTCAGGAAGACCGATGATGCGCAAATTATTGCACCGACCTCTATTCTCCTGGTCCTCCACTCTAGCCCATAGAATTGTGAGCTGTTCTTCTTGAGCATGAACCTGGTGCCACAACTTCGCCTGCTGCTGCTCACACGAATCAATCCACTGTTCTGTAACATTCATCTCGTCTTGAAGTTCCCTGACTTCTGCAACCATACCAGTGAGGGAGAGACTAATATAATCAACTCTTGTAAGTAATATCTCCAACATTCGTGTAATATACTGCAAAGACTCGCCCACTGACTGTGCTGAGGGGGAAGGTGGGGGTTCAGGTCTCGGCTGAGTAGAAGGGCCTTTAGTAGCCATGTCCCCTCCTCACTGGATTCTACCCTCATATCTTGGTATACCCAATGCTGCACTTTTCACCCTCCCCCCTACCTACATTCCTTCCCCCCATGACTCTGACACTTCTTATCTGTTGTCTATTTTCTCTGACAAATGCCGGCTGCCTTGCTTACGATGCTACCCTTGAATTGTACTAATCTGTACTCTGCTTGCAATGTCCACATTGTTGTAATGTCTGTCTTGATGTTCCCCATAATTTGTATTTCTCTGACATGGAACCTTTGTAAAAGAGCCTTGGCTCAAAGGTATTTGTAATCCTAGACTTGATAAATAAAAAATAAATAAAAATAAAATAAATAGGTGCTGGAGGCTTGTAACTTGTTGCATTAACACCCCGCGCGACCACGTAGCAGCAATAAAGCCACCGAGGTGCCAGATCAAGACCACACAGTGAGGAGCGGCTGGAGACGGGCATGTGTGGCCTGGCAACTGCGGCATGAGTAAGAGAAGACCGGCGCTACTAACCCAGTTAATCGCGTCGGATGCAACTTCAATAACCGCCGGGGGGGGAGTAGGGGGAGATTACCCAAACATGAGAAAAGTATACAGGCGGTCAATGTCCTGGGATCAGGGCACCAGAGCCGGGATTGCAGTCAGCACATAGAGAGCTCCAAAGTTAGGTAGCCATCAGGTCGGTCGCCAGACCACGCCCCATGTTGAAAATGTTTTATTTAGTTAATTATTCTGAAAAACCTTTGAACAAGAGCTCTTTTACAAAGGTTCCATGTCATGAAACACAGCACAACGTACAAACATATAACACAACAGGGTTTTAAATAACTGATTAGCAGTTTTTTTTTTCTTGGGACAATACTAATTGTACAGAAAGTATTTATATAGGTTTTCTAGAAGTGTAATGTTTGTTAAACACAGTGAGGCAAGTGCTTTGCATTTTCACAATGTTTTAGCACTTTTATGAGCAAAACGCTAATCAATTTTTAGAGTTAAATAAAACCCTGCACAATATACATCAAACTTAATTAATTACAGCAAACAGTTGTCGAAGGAACATTACAACAGCTGTACTCCAAGAGAGTAATCCTAGCAAGGGTGGGGAGGAGAAAAAAGTTAAGTAACAGGAAGCAGCCTTGTACTTAAGGCCTTGTCTTTACAGAGGAAAGTGGAGGTGAGAAGCAGGGAAGGCAGTGAGTGTGTGGGATTGGGGCAGGTGGGCCTCAGGACAAGAGGGTAGGGGAGACTGGGAGAGGAGGGATTAAAGGTGGCACCAAATGAAGGGGAGGTAGTATGGAACATGGAAAGGTAAGGGGTGAGGGAGTAGACCTAGTAGAGGTCAGAGACAGATAACACAGCAGGGGTCAGGGGGGAGACATGAAGACTGGGTGACATCCAGATAAAGAAGGACATCCTGTAGCAGAGGTCAAAAAGCAACAGGGGAAGAACGTCAGGTACTCAGCAGACAATCACATGCACTCCTGGAGACGAGGTACTGTTTGAGTTCTGACTTGAAAATGCAAAGACTTGAATTATTGTGCGAGACCTCTGGTATCTCACTGAGTATATCTGGTATATCACTAATGCTCTGTAGGAGAATGATCATTGCCCAAGTGCAGTTCTACGAAATGGTACGGAGAGCACACCCTGTAGCCTGCCTCTGGTTTCATACTTAGTGCTTGCCAGGAAGAAAATTTCAGAGACGCAAGGGGAAGCCTGGCCTAGAAGAGCCTTTGTGCAAAGGAGACAAGTTTGGAACTTGATTTGGTGTCAAAATCTTTAAAAATGACAAAGTTATGCACCAAAGTTGAAAACCCCATTGAAATACATTGAACTGCACTTACCTTATTTCTCATATAGCAGTTGCCGGTTCCAGGAGCAAGACGTGTGTTTGATCGGAGAGTACATCTTCACACTGGGACCTGTTCAGGTGAGTGAGGGTGTGGAGAGGTCTGGGGGATGTGGGGTAGTGGTGCTTAGTGGGAGGTTGGGGTGGGGCCCATTACACTTTCTCAAAAAGAAGGGAAATTCATTGCAAAAAACTCTGTTAATGCATCAGTTAGGGTTGACAGTACAGTGACAAAAGTGTGGAAATTCGATGTTTGGGTTAACAACCCTACCACCCCCACCCTCCACACACCAACAGCCGTCAGGATGTGCCTTGGGGTTGTCAGGCCTAACTCTCACCCCATTCTCCTATACTGTATCATGTCAGCTTGTTTACATATGGAATGGGGTGAGAGTTAGGCCCGATGACCCCAAGGCACACTTCAACGCCTGTTGGTGTGTTGAGGGTTGGGGGTGGAGGTGGTAGGTTTGTTAACCCTGACTTTGAATTTCCACACTTTTGCCGCTGTACTGCCAACACTAACTGATGCATTAACGGAGCTGTTTGCAATGAATAATTGATATTAGGTGGAGGAATAGACAGCAACACCATAGCTAGAGAAATCAATTCTTGAGCAGGTAATAACTCCTCAGACTGTCTGGACATAGCCTGCCAGAAATTTGTCAGAAATGGATACTGCCAAAAGACATGCACATGGTCCGCCAATGTTTGGCCGCAGCCCCTCTAGCAAAGCCCATACCGGGATGGCAGGAATCCGGCCAGGACGGCAGGAGTCTGAAAGTATCAGATCCTGCACTTCCAGTCAACCTCCCTCCAATGTGCAGAGGACGTGACCTTAAGTGCCGGCAGAGTGTACTTCAACCACTGTTCATACTGCAACCAAGTACTCACATTTTGAGCCCATTTATTCAAAACTCATTTTGCTGAACAGCTCCTGGTTGTCTACTCTATGGTGCCGGTCTGTAATGACTCACACGCATGCGTGACTGGCGTCCAGTGGGTGCCTCTCATCATATCTGTGTGCCTCCACTGTGTTGCCTCGTGGCCTTTTTTGTGAAAAACATCTTTCGCTGAGTTCTGAGACTTATGAAGACTTCTGGGGATGTCTAATAATACATTAAGATTTTTCTACAAACTTTATTTGCCCTTTACATTTATGTTAGCCTTTTCACATTCAGCATGATTATGATTCCGCTGTTACTGTAAAATCTCCCCTCAGCTGATTTCGGCACCACTTTTATCTGCAGTGCTGTGACCCAAGGATCAGAGGCCGCGAGGTGTGGGAGCCAACTGCCTTGCTGCCCCCTCCCAACCACCAGTGTTTGATGCATCGGTGTATCCGGGGAAGATGAGAACCAGGACCAGGAGGGCCATATGAGACAAAAGTCACTTGATCCATGACCTCAATCGGTGGCAAGATGGACCCGGAGGTGGGCTATACAGGCTCCAGCATCCAAAAGCCCTCCATACAGTGGGCGGGGTGCAGGAGCAAGAGCACAAGGGCATCACATTGTGGGTGTCAGCTGTGGTGTCAGTCATTGGCCAGCCCCACTGCCTCACAAGTGTGAGCCCTGAAATATCACCTGTAGTTTTAAGCTGACATCTAAGTCAGCCGTAAATATAGATCCAGAACACCTCGGGGTGTATGAAAGTGCTCAATAGCCGCGTCTCACAAGGTCCCTATTATACAGCAGCAGGTAAAAACAGTACAGCTACCCCTTGTAAGTGCCTCTTCTAACCAATAACTGAAATAGGCATGCCATGCTCTATCGAGTCCACTGCTTTATGTTTGCACTGTAGTCTCTCTTTAGAAAAAGCTACCGGGCAATGTTGAGCGATGCTACTAAACGGATACGCTCTCCAGTAGTTCTGCAATTTCACAACTTTACTGAGCTTTTAAAGAAAGAAACTCCAAGGAATCTACATTAATTTTGGTAGAACTACATAGCTGTTTCAGTGCTGAACCAAACAATACCTGATTTGAGATGGTTTGCCCTCAGAGAGGAGATGGAAGTGGCTCAAAACTGCAACAGCAACCAGGCCACAGACCAAGCAACCCTGACTACCACAGGAGGCCCTGTATCACCATGGTATACACTCTAGTGGCCTCAGTGAAAGCAATCAATGCAAAAGTAGAATCCATTTTACAAAGACTGGGCGAACAAGATACGAAGACTGCCGTCGCTACAGCACATTCGGCTGATCAGCATGCTATACAGAAGCTTGTAACTACCAGAAAACTAGTGCAAGAGAATGCCCAACTGAAGAATAGGCTGGAGGCATTAGAGAATGCAAACCAAACTGGGAATATTCATTAGGAGGTGCTTTTAGAGACCAGTGAGGGGACCAATCTACTTTTATTCTTGCTGGACTGGTTACCGGGGGCATTAGGTCTGGATGTCGTACATTGGCACCGAAGTTCCAAAAAGCCTATTAAATCTCACCCTGGACAGTAGCCATCCAAAAAGATTTACCCAGGACCGAGCTGCTAATGACTGCTACCATGGCATCCAGAGACATGATTCTGCAGGCCTCCAGAGCAGCCCGAGGTCCTAGGCATAATGGCAATCAACTGCATGTCACTCCTGACTGGTCTTTCACTGTACGAGCTAAACTGAAAGAATTTTAAGTTTTTTTTTTTAGTTGATTTATTTATCCCCCTGCAGACTAGCCCTCTTCCACCTGCTCCCCATTACCGCCACCGGGCGTCATGTCAGCCATCGCTTCTCGCCAATTTGAGGCGCTAGCTTACCTGGTGCGGCGGGGAAACCAGCTTCACCCTGCCAGTCAGCTTCTTTTCTCCTCCTGGTTTTTGTCCCGCTGTCCCCCGAGTGTGGAGCCAAGGCGTGCAATGACGCCAACAGCCGAGCATGTTTTTGCATGCGGCACACCAGGCATCTAGCTCAGCTCCGCCCCTTGTGTGGTTCTGTTGCGCTGGCCCCCAGCCACCTCTAGGGGCCGGTCATGCAGCAGACTCCTTCCCCACCCCTTCCCGGGAGAGGAGAGCTGTCCTCCAGATGCTCGATCTTCTCCCTCCCCAGCTGACCCCTGGCGACCCGCTCGCACCGCGAACATGGGTCACCGGCGTAGCAGGAGGTAAGGCATTGCTGCCTCAGCCCTCTACACCACTGGGCCGGCATAAGACTAAAAGAATTTGACACGGTTAGAACAAAACTGCGCAGCCTGGGTGTCACGCCTTCACTCCTTATGCTGGTCCACCTAAGAATATATTATGGGCGTGATACATTCCAATATATAGACATGCAAGAGGCAGGAAAAATGCTGGAAGTCCTAGCCAAGGAATTTGAACGTGCCGGAGAAGGTGTTCATTGGGACACTCTGGAGTTGGAGGAGGAGGAAGCGACCAGAACAATGTGACTTGTCAGGTATCAGTGTCGGGAGAAACTAAAACATATAAAATTGACTTACTGCTGTCCAATTAAAACTGTTCTGTTGGGCTAAGTAAGCTAGTGTTGGCTCCATACGCTCCTGACTCACTAAAGGCGTAAAGCCGAAAGGTCCCCTCTAACCCATTGGGGCTTCGGACTTGCTCCTCCTCGGACCCGTGGACCCACCGCTGCACCCAAGGAAGCCTCAGTGGACACCGCTTGCCCAGAGGTATCCGCCGAAGAACAAAACCGCGCTCCTCCAGGAAGCCTGTTGTCAGGGGCCGCCCGCCGCACTCTCGCCCAGGAAGGGAACCAGGAGCCTGGCCGCTCACTGGTACCTTGTGCCGCTAAAGGCGTAAAGCCGAAAGGTATGTTTTTTCCACTTTCTCCCACCGGCTCTCTCCAGTAAGGGTTGGTGGCACTAGCTGGTTCCACCCTTCACTGAAAGCGGCTGTTTTCACCTAGAAATTTTGACTCTTGGACTGCCTAACCGTGCTCCGGGACTCTGAGCGCCGTATACCGTGGTGAACAGTCTACTCTCCCCGCTTGCGGCGGGCCGGTTACGGCTAGTGTTACAGCTCCTCCGGTGAACATTCCGCCACCCTCTCCTCAGCCCCGCCTGGTCACATTTACCAACTTTGCACATATGGATTTAAACACCTTCCTCCTTGATATATCCAACATTGACTGGTCTGAAATCTAGCAAGCAACTAAAGTTGAAGACACCCTAAACGTGTTCCTGACCAGGTTCAGGGAAGCACAGAATAGGCATGCACCGAAAGTGCAGAGAAGGGTCAGGGGACAACAAACGAGATGGCTCCAAAAAGATCTACTCCGGCAACTTAGAACCAGGGATAAGCTATGGAAGCACTTCAAAAGCACTGGTCTACCCAGAGACCACTCAATCTACAAGCAACATAGAAACTCCTGCAAAAAGCAGATAAGGCTTGCAAAAAGTAAGTACTGCCAGAACCTGCTATCCAGCTCAGCACATGATCCCCGCAAATTCTGGGGTCACATAAAGACCTTCCTTGGTACCCCACAATCTGTAACCCCCTCAGAAATGATACTAGATGGTATCCACTGCAACGACTCCCTCACCATAGCAAATGCTTTCAACAAAATGTTCTCTGATCTATCTCCTTACACATCCGCACTACCACCGGCACCAGTTGCATCTCAGCCCTCTGCTGCTAGTGAACTAGCCGGCCCCCCCAACCTATAAACATGGGATTCAAACAACCAAGTCATTCTATTTCAAGGCTGTGTCCGGCACTCAAGTCTTAAATCTACTTAACACCATATCTGACAATACCAGCCCTGGATCTGACTCTCTGGAACCCCGCCTTTTAAAGGCAGCTGCTCATCTCATCTCTGATCCACTAGCCAAGGTGTTCACACTATCCCTCTCCAACGGTACCTTTCCAGATACCTGGAAATCTGCAAGAATTACTCCCATCTTCAAAAAGGGTAACAAGAATGAAATCACAAACTACAGACCAATAGCGATTCTCTCGGTCCTCAGCAAAATCTTAGAAAAACTTGTAGCCACCCAAACCATTGAGTTCCTCGAATCCTCAAAACTGCTCTGTGGAGCACAGCATGGCTTCAGGAAGAATCATAGCACTACAACAGCGCTAGCCAAACTCACCTCAGACACTCTCACAAATATGGACGAAGGTCGGCTTACAGGTGCCGTCTTCACTGACCTTACCAAGGCTTTCGACCTCGTGGATCACCCCCTGCTCCTGTCCACCCTCCAAGAATTTGGCTTCTCATCTCCCGCCACAAGCTGGTTCAGGAGCTACTTAACAGATACTGTAGGTCCCAAGCTGTCAAACTAAACTCTGCAGTCTCTGGCAGCACCACTATCAACATTGGAGTTCCACAAGGCTCAATACTGGGCCCTCTCCTGTTTTCTTTATTCATAAACAACCTTCCTAGCAACATCGCATCCTGCGCCTCTCTTCTCTACGCTGATGACCTAGTCATCTATGCCAGTTCGGATAATATTGACCACCTAAACGTGTCTCTGACCTCTGCTTTCAACATTGTACAACACTGGCTTAACTCCCTTCGCCTTATCCTGAACTCAAGCAAAACCAAAGCTATGCTACTGGGCACCACCTATAAGCTTAGATCCTGCTCTTCTCCCTTAAAAATCCTGGACCTGGCTGGAACCCCTCTTGAGGTAGTCACCACATTTCGCTATCTTGATATCCTACTCGACCAATCTCTGGACCTAAACCTACACATTCAAGAAACCTGTAAAGCTGTGAACTGCAAACTGGGGGCTGCCTACAGAACCAGCTATATGCTTACAGCTGCTGCCAAGCTGGCCATTGCCAGAGGGATCCGCTTACCAACTCTTACCTACTGCATTCCCATCCTGACTATGGCACATAAAACTGCCTTGCAAAAATGGGATGTTACCTACAACAATGTATGCCGGTATGCTTCAAAGGCCCCTCGGCTCAAGCATCATTGCCAACTGTATAGTGACCTTGGCTGGCTCGCTCCCTCCGCCACCAGGCTATACTATCTGGGCTGTCTCTGCAACTTCATCATCAGATTGGACAGACCAGCATCACTAGCTGAGCTACTACATCCCGCTTCCTTTACTCGTGAACTGAGATCATCTGATAAATCTCTCTTGAGAGTACCCTGTTGCCGCACCTCAAAAGGGTCTGGTGCGTTCGGGCATACCGCCCCCCAAATGTGGAACATGCTGCCACTTGATCTAAGACATGCCTCGTCGCACTGCCTCTTCAAGCGTGGGCTACGCAACAACCTAGCTACCTCGGATCAATGTGCCTGCTATGACCCTACATGAGCCTGTCCTACCACTCCCCCCTTTTCCCTGCCTCATCTTCCTCTCCCCTACGATAGGTCCCCTCTCTCCAAATGCTCACTCTCCCAGCCTGTTTTCTCGTCCCTATCTATCTGCTGATATCCTATATTTCCCTTTAGCGAAACTCCTCAGTTATGTAGCCTTTTGTACTATACAATGCTGTGTTATATGAAACAAGCCCTTACTACTATGCCTCTATTACGTACTGTGTAAAATGTCTGTACTTTACCTTTTGCCCTTCACATTGCTGCTTGTAAACTGCTGTTTTAATTTGTACTGGGTATCATGGTATATATAGAAGGACTGAATTTTGTGAATTTGGGTGCTGGTACTGCCAAGGTCATAGCCTCTCCCCTCCCTACCCATGTATGTACCTCCCCAGGTGTGTCCGGGATTGCTCGCCTGGCTCCGCTTCCCTATGTTTTAGTCACCAATCCTGCATATAATTCCCTCTTAAACCTGTCTGTGCGCCGCTCCTATGCCCCACAATGGATCCTTGACACAGGTGACTTGTCCCTACCTTCACCTGCCCTAGCCATTGGATTGTCGTAAGCCCCTCCGCACCCCAACAAGAGTACAGCTCCCACACCCAGTAACAGAACCGCGGAGTTCGGCACCCTTCCGCACTCGTCACCAAGCCGCAAAGTTGCCATAAACACCTCTGACCCCCGCCTTTTGACACTCTCAAGCCTGTGAGCTGATCCATGAGCCCGGTTACAAATCCCTGCTTTCTGCCGCTAAAGCCGTAAAGTGCCGCTAAAGCCGTAAAGTCCCTCTGCACCCCGACAGAGTACATAGATACATACATAGATACATAGACAGTGTCGGCAGATAAGGGCCTATGGCCCACCTAGTCTGCCCATTTGAGCTTGTAAGTTCAGTTTGTTTTCCTAGAAGTCTATTTCCCCTTACCCCTGACCTCTAGAATTCCTTTATGTCTATCCCATGCATTCTTAAATCCCGTGATTGTTTCAGCCCCCACCACTTCCTCTGGCAGGGTGTTCCACTTGTCCACCACCCGTTCTGTGAAGAAATTCTTTCTCATGTTTCCTCTGAATCGTCCTCCTCCAACTTCATCCCATGCCTCTAGTCCTGAAACATCTTTTTCGCTAAAAATAGTGTTTTCCTGCACCCTGTTCCTCCCTGTAAGATACTTGTATGTCTCTATCATATCCCCTCTCCTCCTCTCCTCCAGGAGTACATGTTCCAGTTCCTTCAACCTGTCTTCATAGGATTTGTGATGCAACCCATGCACCATCTTTGTTGCCCTCCTCTGAACCTTCTCTACCCTGTCTCACGCCCCACGTAGGTATGGACTCCAGAACTGTACACTGTACTCCAGGTGGGGCCTCACTAGTGTCTTGTATAGCGGAATTATGACCTCCTTTTCCTGCTGGTGATGCCCTGCCTATACATCCCAGCATCCTATTTGCTTTACCTGATGCCTTGTCACACTGTTTCCCTACCTTGAGGTCATCAGGATGACAACCCCAAGATCCCTTTCCTGCTTGGTGCATGCTATATCCTCACCCCCAACTGATATATTGTGCCAGGGTTTTGTGCCCATATGCATTATCTTGCACTTCTTTGCATTGAATTTCAACTGCCAAACCCTTGACCATTCTTCAAGTTTCTGCAGGTCCCTTCTCATTCTGTCTACACCTCTGGTGTGTCTACTCTGTTACAGAGCTTTGTGTCATCAGCGAACAGTGAAATTCTGCCTTCTAGATCTGTGCAATGTCACTGATGAAGATGTTGAATAGGACCGGTCCCAGCACTGATCCCTGTGGTACCCACTGGTCACTCTTCCCTCTGTGGAGTGACAGCCATTTACACCACCCTCTGTGTCCTGCCACCCAGCCAGTTACCTACCCACCACACTACTGTCCTGCCCACACCCATATTCCCAGTTTGTGTAATAGTCTTCTATGTGGCACAGTGTCAAAGGCCTTGCTGAAGTCCAGATAGGCCATGTCCACTGCCCTCCCTGATCCACCTCCCTAGTCACCCAGTCAAAAATTCAATGAGGTTGGTCTGACATGACCTCCCCTGGTGAAACCATGCTGCCTTGGGTCCTGTAGTCCATTGACAACCAGATGTTCCACCAATCTCTCCTTCAGTAGTGCTTCCATGATCTTTCCCACTACCGAGGTGAGGCTGACTGGTCTGTAGTTCCCTGCTTCCTCTTTGTTCCCACTTTTGTATAAGGGGACTACATCTGCTGTCCTCCAGTCTTTGGGTACCTCCTGTTTCCAGTGATTGGCTGAACAGGATAGCCAGAGGTTCAGCCACCACCTCTCTTAGTTCTTTAAGGACCCTGGGTGCACCCCATCTGGCCCCATTGCTTTGTCAACTCTATTACTTCCAGTTCCTTCAGGACCCTTTCTGTAAAGGGACTTGTGTCCATTTCTGCACCATTCTCACCCCTTGTACTCCCTTCAGACCCATTACCCCCTCTTCCTTAGTAAAGACTGAGCAGAAATACCTGTTCAATATGTCAGCTTTACTGTTGTCATCCTCCACGCTGCTCCATCCTCCCCTTCAGTCTAACTATCCCTCCCTTTGTCCTTCTTTTTTCACTTATGTACCTGTAAAAGGTTTTGTCCCCTTTAAGGAGTACAGCTCCTACGCCCGGAAACAGAACCATGAGCCCGGGCACTTTCCTTACCTTCAGCCGCTGAAGCCGCAAGGCTGCCGTAAAACACCTCTGACCCCCGCCTTTCTGTCACTCTCTAGCCGAAGAGCGGACCCATAAACCCGGTTACAAGTCCCCGCTTTCCGCCGCTAAAAGCCGTAAGATCATGCCTAAACCCTGTCAACTTGCCGCTCCCATACCCGTCTTTGGGACCAGGTGGCTGGTTGATTGTCTATGCTCTCTAGCCGCTAATCCATAATTTCGCAGAGTCACTGATGTACTGCTGTAATGTCCCTGCCCGGACAGCCCTGACCGAACGCCGCTAGTATGCCCCGCCACGGAACCAAGAGACCGGCTGCTTGTCCCTACCTCCAACCGCTAAAGCCATAACTTGCCGCCACAGCCCAGGCATGGACAAACCAAGTATAGCCTCAGAGGTCCCCAATAGGTCCGCTTCTCAGAGGCTGCCGGCCGTGTTTCGTGCCCAAGCAGGAGTACCATGAGCCCAGCGGCATGACAGTACCCTGAGCCACTGAAGCCATAGATCATTTCTGTGCTCGGAACTGCAGACAGTGGTTCTCTCGGCTTAGTCCTAGCCTGCTCTCTCGGATCCTCAGCCCCCCTCCTCCATCACGTCCCCCCCACTTCCTTCCTTACACCATGTCTGCCTGGAACAATCAATGAGGTCTGTCCGTGCACCAGTACCCGTCTTTTCCTGCTATCTACTACTGTAGAACAATGTTATATTCGTTGTACTTTTGACCTGTAACCCTGCTTCACTGTCTATGCAACTGTACTGTTTTGTTATCACCTTCACTATGTTTTGTCTTGTATCTCCCGGGTCGTGCCTGAAAATAGTCAACTGTTGGCTAGTGCACTTACCCGGTTAACAAAAACTAAATAAAATAAATAAATAAATTTTCTCTGAGACTTTCCTTCATGGCAGCTGCCTCGTGGTGCAGTGACAATGTTTTCAGGACTCTATATACTGGACACTGCTACAGCTCGAATAGCAGTTTTCAATCTAGTCATTATAGATGTAGTTACTTCTCAAACAGAAATGATGGCTAAATAGCTGTTTCTAGCCTCCTTACAGAGGCAAATGGTTTGTTTACCTTTTATATAACAGCCTCTTTCTTACTCAGTATAGCTCATGCTGTTATCGCTATAACAGACGGATTTTACACTAATTGCAGATGCAGCGGGGGGAGGGCTACACTTATTATATTTCAGGGACACATGGTATGGGGCATATCAATTTTTGTGATCGATTCCAAATGTATGTCAGAGTTGTTAAGCACTAATTTTAGAAACCTCATCAACTTCTTGCAGTATGCAGCTATCTAGGAAGAGTATGGTGAAAAACTGTATTCGTGAATTACCCCTGAATCTCAGACACCAGATTGGTTATATTATCAGTACTTGGTTCCATTAGATGGATTTCAGTGTACCTTTTTTATGTCTGTCATGAGTAACACTGTATTTTTTTTTTTTGTCAAGACAATAAAATATAACTTTTAAAAAAAGCTACCTTGTGCCCAAGTTATTCGTCTATTTAGAAAATGGGTAATGTAAGTACCCATGTGACCCTATTCCTTATGCTAGTCTTTCCTTATTTAGATCAGCTCTGTGCAATACCGTTAGCAAGGGACCCGCCCATAAGAACATTCAATATGCCCTCTACTGCAAACCTACTCCACCCCTGTACCCCCGTCTTCTGTTTTCGATCTTTGCAGTGTGTGTGAGTAGTCAGCTGGCACCATACACTCCTGCTTAAAGTAGAACCAGTCAAAATCCTTTCATGGTGTTTTGTGTATACTGTACATCACATATTGGGGTATGTGTGACTATATTTTATTGCTCTCCTCCCCGACCCCTTTACCTCACTACATCTCCCCTTATATGGCCTACTAGGGAGGAAGGACTCCTGTGCACTGGAATTCCTATTCTGGCACATGCGCTACATCCATGCAGGGTTCACAAGTAATGCTTGGAGCAGGCTTTCACTACAGCTGAAGCTGCTGTGTTCTGGAGATGCTGAAGCTAAGTTTGGCCCTGTAATAATAAAAAACCTTCTTCATCAAATCATCCTCGACTCCTCCTGGGCTGAAGCTAAAGGTCTAAAAGTGGTCCATATAAATATTTATAATCTTAGAGGTGAAATGCATGAACCTGAAGCCTCATTTGATATTTACTCTCCAGATGTACTGGAATATGGCTTAAACCCTGTATTGCACTGCACAAACTGAGCATTCATAATTATAACTACTCTGTTTTCAAGAAAGATTGTACGGGTAAAAAATGGTGGGGGTGTACTACTGCTGCATGTTAAAAACATCTTTCGGGCTAAGGAGTTCCTGTAGTCCTTCCTACTGAATCCCAATTGAATGTATCATGGTACAGCTACTGGGGCGGGGGACATATTTGTTTATAACCCCTTCTGATGCTATGGTTGGCTTAACTGATGTCATAAACCTTCTGGCAAGTCTTAAAGTCAGGGAACTATTATTCCTGTGTGACTTCCGTTGAAACTGGACAGGTGGCCTGGGTGCAGCTCTTTGAGACAGCACTGTACCTTAAATCTAAATCAAATAATTTCTGAGCCTGCTTGAATAATAAACCTGGCAACCGAGCTCTGCTTGACTGGATGCTGACAGAGTTGAGAGCTGCTAGATGTTTGCTGATGCTCTCAGTGACCACTCTCCAGACTTCTATATCTGGTTAAATAAAACTCGCAGACCCCCACCTAAAATCATTCAACTCAAGAATAAACTAAATGTGCCCGATTTTCTTGCTGACCTTGCCACAGGGAATTGGGCATTCGTAACCCTCCACGTCAATTTTTTTTTTTCCAATTTCATTTTTATTAAGATTTTTATACTTTGACAGTCACAGTTCACTTGGTTATAAACCAATAGTAATACATTGTTTGTATAGAGGCTCCATTCAGAAGTAAATAACAGATTAGAGCAATCAAATAACTTTCTCTTATCTGAAGCTAGCATCCTGAGAGCAGTTTCCAGCATTCCATGTAATAAACGCTTCCAATCTTCCCCCATCCACCGCCCCCCCGATCATCGTTCCGCCCTGCTTGTTACGTTTACTCTCAAGTAAGTTGAGGAACATAATAAAAGAGCCCAATCCAGTTGATATGAGCAGTCAGGCTAAGTGCGTATGGTATTAGGGCACAAAGCTTGGGTCTTTGTTCATTATACGTATAACCCATCTTCTCCATTTTAAAGAACCCAGCTCTGCCTTGTTGTTTAAATTATAGGTCATTCTTTCAGATCTATATATATAAGGTTGACAATCTCTCTCCAACCCGTGATGGTGGGCACCAACACCGTAAGCCAGTGCTTAGTAATAGCCTTCTTCGCTGCCAGGAGTAGGATATTCAACAGATATTGAGAATGGGGGTCATGCAGCACAAAAAAGAGTCGCCTCTATAGGGGAGCCTGATCCCAAAAAGCTCATCTAATTTCTTAAATACATCCTGTAAAAAGGGCTGCAATTTTGGACAGGACCAAAAGATATGAGTATGGTGAGCAGAAGGTTCACCGCATAGCCGCCAACAGGCTGCCCCAATGGAGGTGTGGTAATGTGAGGTTATCACTGGAGTACAAAAGAATCTTATTAGAAGTTGCCAAGAGTATAACCTCCAGACATGAGAGTAGGTGATTTCTGATGTCCTGCGCCATATTATTTCCCAATGTTGTGGTGAAATTTGCATTCCCAACTCCGCATTCCACCTCTCCCCTATCCGTAGAGTATCCCCACTCACCAGAGGCAACATTGATTTATATATAGCAGAGATAGCATGTGCTAATCCCTGTGCTTTTATTGCTTGTTGGATCAGCTGAACCAACTGAGGATGACTGTCAGGAGTACGGATACTAAGGGGAGAGATTCAAAGTGGTGTCTAAGCTGCAGGTATCGAAAGAAACCCGATCGAGGCAAATGAAACTTTCGGCTAATCTCGACGAAGTCTCTAAAGAGGGGGCTCCTCTGAAGTTGTGAGAGCCTTGAGAGATGGACATGCCTCCAGTTCCGAAATGTATAATCCAGAAGGGCTGGGGAAAAGTCCTCCAAGAAGTCTATTGGGCACAACATGACCAGGAAGGGCGTAATCCCTAGTGCCCTGCGTATCAGACACCAAGGCTGCACTTGGTATATGACCCAGGGACTCCAGGTTGTTTGGTCAATCGAGGGTGGATTTTTATAGAGAAATATTTTATAATAGTCCCGGCAAGGGAGCATACTTTCCTCGATTTCCCTCCATTTAGCTGGGTTCATTCCTATCAGACGCTGTATTACAAATGCCACATGGGCTGCCCAGTAGCATAATTTTAAATTAGGGAGCGCCAGACTGCCCTGACCCCTTGGAAGAAAGAGAATTTCCATTCTAATTCTAGGGCGTCTTCCAGCCCAGACAAACCTCAAAATAGCTTTATTCCAAACTTTAAAAAGATTATTTGGTAGGTTAAGGGGGATGTTCTGGAAGAGATAGAGTGCCCTCGGTAAAATCACCATCCTGAACACCTCAATACGTTGAATCAAATTCAGCGGAAGTATACTCCATCTCTCAAGATCTTGTTTAATTTGAGACGTAAAGGGGCAGTAATTGTTACTGTAAGCCTCAGTTGCTTGGTGGGATAAGTATATCCCTAAGTATTTTACCTTTGAGAGCCCCAATGAAACAGGTACCTCTCCATTAAAAGCTTGGGAGGGGAGAAGTGGAAAGTGAGGGCGTCCGTCTTGGCAGTGTTTAATCTGTAACCTGAACATGCACCGAACACCTCCAGTAGGTGAAAGACAGCAGGAATGGACTGCTCGGGTTTAGTGAGGAACAGAAGGACATCGTCCGCGTAGAGAGCTACCCGGTGATCCAGTCCATCTATATTCACTCCCGAAATCCCTGGGGAAGATCTGATTGCCTGAGCCTGGGGTTCTATGAAGATGGCAAATAGGCCGGGGACATAGGGGCAGCCCTGGACGTGTGCCCTGAAAAGGGGAATAGTCGAGTGATGGCTCGTTGTTTTAGCACGCCTTGGGGATTCATATGTTCTGCAGAATAGATATGAAGGAGGGCGGGAAGCGCATCGTCGCCATCGTGGCAAAAAGGAATGGCCATGACACCCAGTCGAAGGCCTTCTCAATATCCAGGCTGAGAAGGACCGATGGGTCTCTCCGAGACTGCATCACATGCACCAGGTGTAAGGCCCTCCTTACATTGTCCATGGTCGATCTAGAGCTTACAAAGCCAGTCTGATAGAGGTCTATCAAGTTTGGCAGAACATTGTCTAGTCTCCGGGCCAAGATAGACATGAAGTATTTATAGTCCATGTTAAGGACTGATATCCGTCTGTACGACCCACATTGTAAAGGGTCTTTGCCCGGCTTAGGAATAACTGATATTGTTGCATATTTCCAGCTGGGGGGGGGGACCTTCCCTTCAAGGACCTTGTTAAAAGCCTCTATGAGGGGTTTATTAATGGCTTGAGTTAAGCCCTTATAAAACTCTGCCCATATCCATCCGGACCTGGAGCCTTCTGGGTTTTGGATCTGGAGATGGCTAACATTAGTTCCTCCAGCGAGATCGGTTTCACTAAATTATTTTGTTGATCTGGAATACGAGTAGGAAGCTTTAAGGCTGAAAGAAAAGAGTCAGTGCGGATAGGGTCAGTCGGGTGGTCCGGGGCATAAAGGGAGCTATAGTATTGACAGAAAACTTGGGAAATGTCTTTAAATTTGGTGTACTGAAGTCCCGTTTTAGGGTCTCTTATTGCTGCAATCGTGGTCTGTTTGCACTGTTGCCTGAGCCTGAATGCTAGGAAGCGCGAGGCTCTAGGGCCGATCTCACCATATCTCTGGCGTAAATATGCCAATGCAATTTCCGTCTGCTGCAGGCAGATAGAATCAAGGTTCTCTTTAACCTGCTTTATCTGGGGAAGGACCGAGTCATCTCCCTGTTGTGAACTTGTTGCAAAAACTGGAGTGTTTGTTCTAGTTGCGTTTGCCTCTCCTTCCTTGTCCTTGTCAAATTGGCTGTATATTTTATCAGGTGACCTCTCTGGACTGCTTTCAGAGTGTCCCACCTGATCGTAGCGGGAACCTCTTGGGCAGCATTATCCTGTATGATCTCCTTGATCTTGTCTCTGAGAAACTCTCTAAATTGTTCACTTTTCAGGTGGGTGGGGTTAAATCTCCATATTGTATTACGCCTTTCCCAGCCCAGATCCCATAAAGTGATCAGGGGTGCATGATCTGAATAGGCTATAGGCTAGCGTGGCCTCACCAAGGAGCCAAGATACTCTTCCTGCGTAGCAGTGATCTATTTCTGTAAGTTCCGTGGACGGCAAGTAAAAGAATAACCCTATCTCTAGTGCAGAGCCCGCCAAGTGTCTATCCACCCAACCCCCGTGAACTGTTTAAAAATTTATGAGAGGCCAGTTAAGCAGCCATGCTGGGACTTAGAAGTATCTAGAGCTGGGTTCGAGCTGATGTTAAACTTCCGCCAGGATCAGAACACCTTTGTCAGCTCAATTATTTTGTCCAACAAGAACCGAATTGTAGGGGAGTTTGAAACCGGGGGGAGATAAACATTAGCCAGGGTAATTTCCCGATCATACAGTGTTCCTGTCACAATAATCAACCTGCCTTCCGGGTCTGCCCATTCCTTTACTTTCCGGAAGGGAAGATGGGAGGCAATCAATATCGCGACCCCTCTTCTCCTACCCCCAAGGAAAGCCGAGGAGAAAATCTGCGTGAAACCTCTCCTCCTCAGTTTCCCGTGTCCGGTTGTATTTAAATGGGTTTCTTGCATATAGATTATCTCAGCATTTGATTTCCTGGCCAGCGTTATCATTCTGGATCACTTCACTGGGCTGCTCAGACCATTCACATTCAACGAACCCTCCATGTCAATTTGAATCAGATACTAGAATTTTTCTCTAATCATTTTATTACACTCACAAATAGGCATGCCTCCAGCCATAACAAGACGAACTAGAGGTAACTCTTCCAAATGGCTTACACAGAGACCTTCGTAACCTAATGAAACCCAGGGACAAATCACTGGGGTACCTTTAAGCTATCTGGGCTGCATCAGGACTGGCCGATTCACAGACACCTGTAAAATACCTTTAAAGTGGAATTTAAAATGCCTAAAAGTAAGTTAGTTAAACAGCTAGAAAATGACAAACTCACAGACCCCAGAAGTTCTGGTTCCACACTAATTTACTACGCAAAAGGTTGGCAAAGTCTGACATTGTAGGTGGAGGTAAATGCCCCTCCGATCCACTACAAATTTCCAATGCCTTCAACCAGTCCTTTACTGATTTGCATAAATAGAAATCCTCCTTGCTCCTGCCATGCACCATACATCCCTACTAACAACTATCCAGAAGATCCCAAACTGGTGATACACAAGGAAGTACTTTATCACCTAATTAGGGTTAAATATGAGACCTCAGCAGGTTATGACGGAACTGAGCCAAAGCTGCTCAACTTGTCAGCAACTTGTCACTGCAAACCTCTTTGCAAAACCTCTATAATATGTCTTTTCTCCAGGATACTATATCAGATAAATGGAAACTAGCACTTCTCACCCGTCCCTGGCTTATAAATTTGGTGGATAGTTACAGGCCTATCTGTACACTTGGCACACTGGGTAAAACTCAAGATAAGTTAGTCCATGCCCAGGTACTGAAGCATATTGAGTCCCGTGGCCTTCTCATCACTGCTCAACGTGGCTTCTGAAAGCACCACTGCACTGATTTAGCCTTAGTTGGGCTCATTAATGACATTTCCTGTGCTACAAACACAGGGCATATCACAGCAGCAATAGCTGTCGCTCTCACGAGGGCTTTTGATCTGGTGGACCAAACTTTACTGCTGAACAAACTGCGAAACCTACGTCTGGACAGACTTACTATATATCCAGGTTCATTAACAACCTAGGTGATGAGAAGCAAAGTGGTACATTAAAGGGTGTCCTGTCCTCCTTTAGACACATTTCGGAAGGTGTCTCTGAAGGATCTATTCTAGGTCCTCTACTGTTCTCTCTCTTTACAAATAACTGGCCTACAAACTGCAGAGGGGAAAATGTCCTGCTGTATTTATTTATTTATCTTTTGTTGACCGGGTAAGTGCACTAGACAAATCCTGCCTATTTTCAGGCACGACCCGGGGGAGGGGGATACAGATGAATGCCAACTGACTTTGAACCAGATTAAGCTGTTGGTGGTATTTATAGTGAATGAGGGAAGTTTGGCCAGGACACCGGGGAAATTCCCCTACTCTTTTCGATAAGTGCCATGGGATCTTTAACATCCACCTGAACTACCACCAATCCAGGCAGATGGGACCTCGGTTTAACGTCTCATCCGAAAGACGGCACCTCAGAAGTGCAGAACCCCTCTCATGCTGCACTACAGTGTCAGTACTGGGATATTAACCCAGGTGCCAGATGTGGGAACTGAACCCACAGCCCTCTGATCTCCCGGCCTCAGAGGCGAGTGTGCTACCTACTGAGCCACTGACACTGCCACTGTATGCTGATTGCACCCTGCTCTACACCAGAGCACTGACGAAATTCTCTCCATCAACAACTTCCTTGGAAACTATTTCACACGCCTGCAAGAGTTGAGCAATAATGCATGGCAGGGTGTCTGTTGCTGTAGGATTTACCCACGCCTTGCGTGGTGTGTCACAAACCTCAGCTGAGTGACTTTAACCACACAAGTGTGTAAATCCCACTACTACACACAACATGAAGTGCATTATAACATAAATCTATACAAAAAAAAAATAATGAATTAGGTTCAGACAGTAAACATTTGATCAGTGGGATCTTTACCAGTTGTCTGCTGCAGGATTTACTCATGGTCAAGTGACATGTTTCGACCAATGAGGTTATAGCATTTTCAAGGCCCATTTTATAATGGATCATCAAAAATAAACTGGTACTCAGACTTAAAAAACAAAAAAAAACAACTAAACCCATGGTAAACAGTACCAATCAGAAAGTCCTCCATAATTATGGGCTGATACTAATGCTGGCACCCTCCACCCCCACCCTCTTGGAGTTGTAGACTGAGGAGATGAGGTGACACCAATGATTTTGGCCATCTGGGATCTGTCAGAAAAACAGGATTTCAATCAGAGTACAGCCTCTTGCAAAATACCTAAAATTAAGCAATTTTTGAAAACGGGGTGATGTACTGTGTCAAAAGCCTTCGTTAAGTCAATAAAGACGGCCCCGGTTAGGATAACAACTTTAAAGGTGGATGGAGGGTCATTCGACACCTTCAGCAGTGTGGTGCAAGTGGAATAATTCAATCTGAGCCCATATTGGGCCTCAGTGAGAAAGTTATTTTAGAAAATACATTCCACTAGCTGGCTGCTTATGCAACAGCTTTTCGAGGAGTTTGCTTAGTATAGTTAGAAAATACCAATTTAGGACGGTTATTATTAAGATCTGACTGGGGCACTGGGCTGGAGTGCTGGAGTTGCAACGCAGCCTTTCAAACAGATAGAATCTGTCCTGCGTGGAAGAAAAGACTGAACAGGTTTGATATAGACACTGCCAGTTGATCCGCAGCAATTTTCAGTAGTTTAGGGTAGTTGTGAATTGGGAAAGCCGCACTGTTCACCTTTCCTCACTAGAACATCTCCAGCAGGGCAATACCCCTCCAGCACTGCACTGTGGTGGCAGCTCGCAAGATGAGCCCAACTAGGATGGATCATCACTGTAGCGGAAGGGCTACCACTTGCAACGCCAGTGACCTCTGTTCAGGAACAAGCCAGAATTGTGGAGTACTGGCTGGGGAGGAGGAGGAGGATTAAGCATGCTCTTCCAGGGAGGGAGGCAGTCGTTGCTGAGAGAGCCCTACCTTGGTGACCACAAGTAGGACCGTAGGAAGGGCTACAAGAGGGAAGGGTAGCGTCGGATGGTGCTGTGTGCTAATTGCACTTGCACACCAGTACATGCACACCCACGCTGATGACATCCCTGGGAAGCAGGAGAACAGTGGAATCACCTGATTGATGCAGGATGACGCTGGTCTTCTGCAGGCCCTGCACTGGTGACAAATGCCCACCCTTTACCAGATCCGTTTCTACAAAGGGGCTTTGGGAGCTCAGAAGTTCTCAACATGGGGGGCATGAGCTATGGAGGACAAAAGTAGGTAAATCCAAAAGAAGCTGGGTGATGAGGCGGGAGTGCAGTAGAGGGGGCAAGTCAGTTAGAGAAAGCATAAAAAAAAAAAAAAAAAAGGACTATGAGCCCAACTCCCAATGTGGGACTTGAACCCACGACCATCTGGCCCCAAAGCTAGTGTGCCTCCAACCAAGTCATACAGACACTTCACAGATGTGCCACTCTAGTACGCTTCATACATCTGCCACTCTGGTAACAAACAGGCACTGGATACCAGGGCACCAGGAATTTTTTTTTTTTGGGGGGGGGGGGGCAGATAAAAAGAAGTAACTCATCAGCCCAAGGAGTTTGGGTTTCAAGCTTGTCTAACCACATACACTAATACAATTTACATTCACTGCAGTGTTAAAATATAATTTTCTATGCGTCGATGAATTATGCATTTCAGAATTATAGACCAATTTGCCGCAGGCATTTCAAAGGATTAGGTACCACAAAACAGAGCAAGTTTGAAAGGGTTAGACAACGGCCCTCCTCCTGAGTACAGTTTGCAAATGCAATTCATGACTACAATTTGCCTGCACACAGCAGACTAACAGCCTGCTATTACTTAAAGCAGCAGAGCATGTTAGCACAGAAAATGTTGACCTGTTGTTTTTATTCCATTCTAGATTGCCCCTTCTCTCCTGTCTCATATGACACCTCTTTTTTCATATGAACATATGAATTTGCCAGCAGAAATAGGCCACCTGGTCTATCAAGTCTGCTTGAGTGTGCAGCTAGCACCCTTACCTTGCAGCGGCCCTGCCCCCACTTCCCAATTACCCCCACCTTGTCCCATCCACTTTTGAAACTACCCACTGTGTTTAAGGCTACCACCTCCTCTGGTAGAACATTCCATTCTGCCACGACCCTCTCCGTGAAAAAGTGTCTCCTCATTTCTGTCCTAAATCTTCTCCCCTCCAATCTAAGGCCGTGCCCTCTTGTGTCCCTCCCCCTCCTCAGCCTGAGTATCCCTTCAGTGCCCGATTTGTTTATCCCCTTTACGTACTTACAGATCTTAATCATATCTCCCCGGCCCCTTCTCTCCTCCAAGGAGTACATGTTCAGCTTTCTTAGCCTCTCTTATATGGTCTGTCCTCCAATCACTGGATCATCCTTGTTGCTCTGCGTTGTACCCCTTCCAGTAATCTCACATCTTTCTTCAGATATGGGCGCCAGAATTGCACACAGTACTCCAGGTGCAGCCTGACCAGTGCCCTGTAGAGAGGCAGGATCACCTCCCTGCTCCTGGAGGAGATCCCTCTCGCGATACAACCCAGCATCCTGTTGGCTTTCACTGCCGCCTTCCTACACTGCTCTATATTGTTCATCGTCCACATTACAACCACCCCTAGATCCTTCTCCTCCTCAGTGGAACCAACTTTCCCCATTTGGAGTTGCTTATCACTTTTTTTAACATCTGAAACAATAAAAGGAGCTCTCCTTTGGATATGGCTCAAACAAAGTTTTCAACAGTATTCTCAGCTGTTTCTGTACACCTGTTGTCCTGTAAGGTCATGGAGCAGTGTCTGCTGCATGCTAGTTCATTATAGTCACAAGACAAGCGATGTTAAACAAACTGTGTTTAAAAACAACAGAGAATACTGATGAAAACCTGGACTGAGCCATATTAAAAGAAGCGCTCTTTTTATTATTTCAAATATGAAATAAAAGTGATAATGCAGAATCAAAATGGAGGGAGAGAGAGAGAGCATTTCACATGCCAGGAAGCAAGGGGAAATTTACAATAACATAAAAAGTCATAATGTTCTCCGTGAACATGCACTCCTGCTTTAAGTTTTATTTGTTTTGTTTTTTTCCATGTTCTGTTTATCTCCTGGTTCTGCCTGGTGGCCCCCTTCTGACTGACCCCGCCCCCGTGGAGACATGCATGTGCTTGCTGCCACCCAGCCGTCGCTGGGTGGCAGGCAAGCAGCGTGCCACTCTAACCCCTCCCAAGAAGGACAGCGGTCTGGGATGCTCAATCCTTCCTCATCCTACCGGTCCCAGAGCAACCGGGTTCCGTTCCTGACCCTAGGATAGCCGTCACTAGCTCCATCCTTTCTAGCATTGATTTTGGGCTTATTATCTATAGTGCTGCCTCCAACTCCTCTCTTAGGAGACTAAGTGTTGCCCTTAGTAAGGGATGCCGCCTTGTTACTGCTGCCCACCGCTACGTGCACACCTGTGACCTCTATACTGCAGCAAACTGGCTGAACCTTTATGGCAGAGTCTTTTACCAATTTTGCCTGTTTGCTAAAAAGATTAGTCTTGGGCTAGCCCCCCCCCATCACTTATACCACTTCTCCATAGGTCCAGGAACCTACGCCATACCAGAAGCACCTCCAATCCTACGTTCCTAGTCCCCTTCTGCCGTACTGCTCAAACCCAGCGAACATTTATGTACCGGGCTCCCAGCTGGTTGAACAACCTTCCACCTGACCTCCTGGCCGTCTCTAGGTTGGGACCCTTCAAAACCAAATTCAGATTGCATTCCCTGAAACAGGACAGTTGTGACGGTCCCTCCTAAGTTACCTGACTCACTCCATCCTACCAAACACCTATCTCCCTCCTCCCACCATTCTTCCTTTACTCTTACTCCCCCCTTTCCTCTCGTACCTTTTTTCCCCAGATAACTGTGCCCCCTCCCTCCCTCCTAACTCCTGATACTTCCCCAAGGTTCATACTACCTCACCCTGTTTCTCCCTAACCATAATTATCCCCCCTTCCCTTGACCCTCTACTTCCTCTCTTGTCTTACCCGCCCCAGTTTTTTTTTTTTTTATACACGCCTCCTATCCCCTCAATACTGCCTATTGAAAATCCTCCTTTTCCTTTCTTTGTTCCCTACTTCTTGGTAAACTCCCTCCCTTTCTACTCTGTTTTACTTCCCTCACCTCTCCTCCTATCCCCTCTGCACCTTGTTAGTGGGTTCTAGGACTTAGGACCTCTCCAGCACAATGCCTTTCTCGGGCTGCTATAACATTCTTCACCCCCCGGTCTGGTCTCCACAAACTTTGTATTTTCTTTTGTTTTCACTGTTGTACTCTGTAACTATTTCACCTTGTTTATTGTACCTTAATACCGTCCTCGTTTCCCTCATGTTATGATGTGGAGCCTTTGTAAATGAGCCCCATGGCTCAAAGGTTGTAATTCCAAGATTTCAATAAAATAAAACAAAATAAAAAAATAAATAAATCATCCTCTGCCACAGGACTTGTGGTTGTGCAGGGCCACTGGTGCGGGGCCTACGGAGGGGGCTGGTCGTTTATCCTGCCACTGGGGGTGTTTTTCCTCTGTTTTCTCCCTAGGCCCATGGACATGCAACAGGCACAATGTCCGAGCTCTGCTTCCATGAAGACAACCCCGCCATCCTGAACGTGGGTTCCCTTCCCTCCGTGGTGACGTGCAAGTGCTGCCACCCAGCCGTCGCTGGGTGGCAGGCAAGCATCGCCACTCTAACCCCCCGAGAAAGGAGAGCGTCTTGGGATGTTCAATCCTTCTCATCCCGCCGGTCCCCAAGCAACCGGGTTCCATTCCCGACCTTGGGTCACCGGTGTGGCAGGAGGTAAGGCTCCTAGCGCCTCAACCCTCCACACCACTGGGCCAAGCCCTTGCTTTAAGGTTTATAACCTTGCTTGCTGCAGTTCGCCATTTGTTTTCCTGCTGCCTCGATTTATTTGTTTTGTTATACATAATAAACCTTTGGGGTGGAGCACAGTAGCCATTTTGTGCCAGTGACTTTCCATTCTCCACCCCCAGATGTGAATTGCTGACTATCAGACTAGGGTAATCCGCTGATGGATTCATAAGAGGTGGAAGTCTGGCCACGACGTTGAGGAAATTCATCTTATCTTTCCGAGGAGTGCCATAGGATCTTTAATGTCCACCTGTACAACCACTAGAACAGGCAGCGGGGAACCTCAGTTTAAAGGCGAGAGGAAATAATTAAGCAATAATGACAGGATGTGTGTTGTGCTGGGATAACGTCACACCTTGGGTGGTTGGGCACAAGGCCGTAGACTGAGTGTGTCCAACATCCGAGAAGTGACATTATCCCTAAGACGCATGCCCTGGAGTGCATTATTGCAATTATAAAATGGCTTGCTTATATAAAGAAAAAAGGTGAAAAAATAAAATTTCTAAAATACACTTTTTTTGTACATTCTGTTTCTACACTGGAGGACCAGGCCATCTCTCAGGTGTACCCACTCAGCCTCGGCCTCTGCTCCCTGCCTGAAACCCCTTCCACCAGGAGTAGAAGGGCTGAGCTACCCCCCTCCCCAAGCCCATGGACTCGACCAACCCCCCAGATCTAAGCCCCCTGGGCAGGACCACCTCTCCTACCTGGAGACCTTTCTGAAATCTAGATGGTTGGTCCGTGGCTGAGTTAAGAGGCTTGGGAGAGCCGGCAGAAGATGATCTAGTGTTGGGATGTGGGCATCGGTTCCTGGAGTCACCGTTGCCTCCCTAGGTCCTCCAGGGATTTTCCTTGATGTTCCCCCAGAAGAAGCGGTGTGAAATGACCCTGCGCAGCTCTGCCTGTCGCCAGTGTTTGATGTCGTCTTCCCCCCTCGTCTGTCCCTGATTTTGTGCTGCCCCCAATCTCCATTGGGGGCCACTACAGATTGGACAGTCCCCTGTAACCCACTCCAGTGGACACGCGATCCTTTCCTCCCTCGCCGACCCTCGGTGTCCTGAGTCTGTTCCCAAACCCGGTTCGCCGGCGTGGCACAAGGTGTGGCGTCCAGCGCCTCAACCCTCAGTGCCACTGGGCCAGCTATTCTAAAAGACATTTTAGTTGCTTTTTGAACAGGCATGATGTTGTGCTGGGATAACATCACTGTTGAAGGTCAACACTGACCAATCAGAGCCCAAGAATTTGCCATTTAATAATTGTTGAATATTGGGGGGGGGGGGCATTCTTGCCAAACAGACGTGCTTCACCTCATCTCTGCAGATTTCCACCTGTAATTATAAAACTAATTAAAATACTCGTATCATTCTGATCTTTAAGCTGCAGTACTGAGTTGAGCTTATCAAGTGGAATTGAACAGTACTAAATATAGCAATGGGTCGGACGACTAAGAGAGGAGAGAAGAGAGCAGTTCCAAAAATGTGCAACCTACAGAACCGCAGGCCCTGATGGCACCTGTTGGATCCTCAGAGTCGAGTACTCCACCATGGAACTCCTTGGCCTTATCTATGAAAGCCATTGATGGAAAAGTAGAGGAGATTCTTTGTCGGATAGGGGAACAAGACCTGAAAATAGAATCGGCTACCAGGACAGCTGCTTGGGCAGAGGCTCAGGCTACTAAGGACATAAATGTGATCACTAAACTGGTACAAGAGAATAACCAGCTTAGATATCAGATGGAAGCCACTGAAAATGCCCAGAGAGCGGTGAATTTAAGACTCAGGCTGGCAGAAAGTGGCGAAGGTTCGGACCTCGTAGCGTTTCTTCAATCCTGGCTACCCAGCGCACTGGGATTAGAGGCAGGGAACATGCCGGCCCCGCAACTTCTAAAAGCCTGCCGTATCTCCCCTCGGGCCACCCTACAGCAGCCTGATCTTCCAAGGGCTATCCTAATAATCACCACAGGGTTAGCGGTTCAGGACTCATACCTGCTAGCTGCAAGGGAGTCGCAAGATTTTAATTTTGCCAAGACTACTCTGCACCTTTTCCCGTGTCTTTCCTTTGCCACCCACACAAGAAGAAGAAATTTGGCACAGTAAGGGCTCACCTTCAGGAGCTTTGGAATCATGCACTCACATTTGATGCCTGCTTGCCTGCGCATACACCATGGAGGACACACATACATCTTCACGGATCCGCAAGAGGTTGGCAAGAAGGTGGAGGTGCTTGAGTGCAAGTTTGCTGCTGTTCGTCTGCCAAGAGACGATGACTCGGAAGGGAACACTTGAATGGACTAATCAGTAAACATTTTCTGTTCTCACCGTTACCTCCAATGATGCTATAGTTTTGGACTTGAGACTGTTGCACGCCTTGAATGCTATACGGTGGTAACCTCGTGGCAGCCTTCATACACAGTAACATAAAACATGACTGAATGTTTGGTTTGTTTCAGTAGGATGTTCAGGGTATTTTTCTAACCTGGGAATGTTCAGGGGGTTGCCGCAGATGCTAAAATTTGCATTATGCTGAATAGCTTTCATTAATATTTCAGCCTTTTTTACCTGCTAAATGGTAATTTAAGCCCTCTAGTTCTCACAATTCATATAGCTTCATTCTGAAGGTCCTTTAAGATCCTCTAGAGAAAAAGATATTGATGTCCTGCTTGGTTATACCGCCAGTTTTGTTTTTAAGGTGAAGTATTTTAATCTATAAATATTGAATAATGTGCCCTATACAGAGCTGAAGTTTTGTGGGGAGTACTACCCATTTTCTCATGTCACATGCTTGGTTTGGGATCACATCGCCTTATTTATTTATTTACTGAAATTGTTTCACCAGGATGGCACACTGAGCAAAAAGATGCTCGTCTCCCGGTGCAGCCTGGGGGGGTGAGGGTACAGTGGGAGATAACTTGCAGGTTATCAAGAGTTTCATATGCAAGGAAAAACAGTACAACATAGCTGAGCACAATTACAGCAACACAGTAGACAGATTCAGTTGAACAGTTTACAGAGAAAGTTTCAGTTATGCAGTTGCAGAATACAACTGTGTGATGGAATAGGGACAAGACAAACAGCACAGTTCAACGACAACACTTGGCAGGCATAGATTATATTACAGAATGGGACAGTATTGGATAGATGAGGTGTGACACTGAGTGGAGAAAATGTGAGGATCAGGCAGTATCAAGGAGGGTTTAGGACAGGACAAAGCCCATGGACTAGAACTGCTGAAGTTGGTATAGATAAGCCAGCTTCCATAGCGTAAGCTAGGTGCTGCTGGTCAGGCAATCGGGGGATAAAGGGACACCTTTGGCTTAAGTGCAGGAGCAATTTGATCGAGTAGTTTGCTAGTGCTGAAGACAGGGAATGGGTAGAGGAGGAGTAGTGAATTTGGGGAAGGAGTTCATTCCAGAGTTTGGGAAAGCGATGGGAGAAGGCAGATTGCCTAATAGTGGTTTTCCGCCTAGGGATTTGAAGCTTCCGGTCATCGAGGGATCTGAGGCCATAAGAAGGGGAAGGAGCTGGGGTAAGTAAGGTAGAGAGGTATGAGGGCAGGGCGTCATGCCAGAATTTGGCTACAAATTTAGTGCAGTGCTGCAGGCAACGGTTTTCGAGGGAAGGGAATGCGAGGGCATGGTAGAGGTTGCAGGGATGGGTGCGGGAGGTGGCATCGAGGGCGAAGCGACAGAAGGCATAGAAAAGTGTGTCCAGTCTGGATAAGGCAGATTTGGGAGCAGCACTGTATACTATGTCGCAGTAGTCAAAAGAGGGGAGGATCATCTTATGCACTAGCTCACACCTGGCCATGAGAGGGAGGCAGTTGCGGTTCCTGTAAAGGGCTCCGAGCTTGGGGCGCAGTTTTTTTATGATGGCATCAATGTGGTCGGAGAAGGACAGGTGACGGTCGAGCCAAACCCTGAGGTAGCGGAAGGAAGTGACATCGTCCAGTACCATCCCATCAAGGGTGTGGAAGGTAGGGAGGGAAGGAAGCCTAGTTAGACGTTGCCAAGTGCCAAAGGTCATGGTGGTAGTTTTGTTCGCATTGAGAGAGAGCTGGTGAGGGCTAAACCATAACTGTACCTTGTTGAAGTCAGCCTGGAGGTTGTCTGTTACCTCTTCTGGGGAGGAGCCCGAGGCAAAAAGGACAGTATCATCTGCGTACATTTGAATAGACGTGGATGAGCACACCAGAGGGAGGTTATTTAGAAAGATGGAGAACAGGATAGGGCCAAGTACTGATCCCTGGGGAACTCCGGTGGCTATAGGGAGGGACGAAGAGGTGACATTGGAGATTCTAACTGATTGAGTTCTGTCAATGAAGTAGGCTTTGAACCAACTGGTAGCTGAGCCAGCTAGGCCCGCTTCCGAGAGACATTCCGAGAGACACTGAAGTAGCAGAGGGTGGGAGACCGTATCGAAAGCTTATGGTTGAGTATAAAAAATGGTGGACTTTACATTATAGTACAGTATGATCGCCTCGCTATTGCAAGGTGCAGCTATGTTGGATTTATTCATGTACAGATAATGTTGGAATACCCCATATCCTTATTCTAACCTATTAAGGCTTTGTATTCTGTCAGCCGTTGTATGACTCCTCACATTATAGACTGTGTGCCTGGTAGGAAGTATTAACTGTATGAAGCTGTTTTTTAATAAAACAATAAAATACAAGTTTAAAAAAAAATCATTGTTGAATATCTTAAAGCAGGAGTTCATACATATCAACTTAAAGTCAGAGGGCATGGGCGGCTCCAGGACATGGCCAGACATGACACATACCACAGTAAAAGTCTGCCGTGCCCAAGCCGTGCACCAGCAGTAACACATAGCTGGCAACATAGTCTGGATTTAACTTTCCCTGCATATGCAGACACAAGCCCTCTGTTTCTGCCTGTGCCCTTGTCATCCTCTTTTGTTTTTTTATATTCAAACTTTTTATTGGTTTTATCATACAAAGGACAGAGACCTTTTATAGACAAAGAACAAAAAACAATTACCAGGACGTGAGAGCAAATAAAAAGCAACTCAATCTTGATAAGGCTGTATTGAGTTGTGGTATGTTTGGCAGGTAAGATAGAACTCTATAACTACTATAGCTATGTAAGGCACGTAAACTTCCCTGCCGGTAAATGCCAGGTAAAGCGCTGGGGGGGGAATCCTGGGTCTCCACAGGTCCAGACTGGAAAGAGGTCTTCATCAAAGCCCTGGCGTGGCAAAGTATTCTTTAATTCTCTTTTATGGTACCTGTTCCAGGTCCCTTGCTGTGGCAAACATTACCTATCTGGTCCAGCTATTCCTCCCCCTCTCTTCCTGCTGATGTACTCTGTATGTAATCATTTCGATATCATGGATGGTATTAACGGTAGCTATCCAGTCTTGGATTTATGGGGTCTCATCTTTAAGCCACTTTCTTGTTACGTATTTTTTTGCCACCAGGATTAATATTCCACATAAGCATTTTATAGCAGGGTCTTTAATGTGTTGAGGATATATCAGAAAAAGAAACGGGGGTTCAGTCAATTGTAGTTGCGGGGAAAAGATCTCCTGTATCGTCTCCTCCACCTCTGCTATAAAGGGGGCGAGGTGGGGACATGCCCAGAACATGTGGTAGCAGAGATCATGTAACGCCAGCCAGAAGGAAAAAGACGCGCACATCTATTGTTGGGCTGCCTGATGTGGCTGCTCCATAGAGACGGCTCTAACGCTGGAATCTTTTTGCCTCTGTGCATGCAATGGGGGTTCTGTGTCCCAGACTCCAGCTACAACAAAATAATAGGTGTAAAGAAGTGATTGGAGGTTACTGTCACGCCATGTATTTTCCACCAATCACTGTTCTATCCATGCTCCCCAAGCATTCTGTCGCGACGGCAAAAAAAATTGTGAGGAGGCGCCATCACGGAGGAGCAGAGGACACTGTGAAGAGATGTGGCAGGGAGGACCGAAAGCAGCCGAGAAAAGAGGTGAGTTTGCTCAGTTGCTGCCTAACTTGCCAGCCCACCACACTGTAGTATAACTGAATTGTAGAATAGCTCATGAGGGGAGCCATTGAGGCCGAGCAGGATGGATGGGGGGAGTGGAAATTCATACTGGTGCGGGGAGGCAGCCGAGAAAAGAGGTGAGTCAAAGTGTTGCTAAGTTGTTAAGTTTAACTTGCCGCCCACCGCACTGTGTGTGACTGAATTGTAGAAAACAGATCATGAGGGGAGCCACGAGCTGGATGGATGGGGGCTTAATACTGGTGCAGGTTGGGAGTGCCACGGTTCCTCATGCTTTCATTAGTGATCTAAAAAGTTTATGTAAGCTTTATGTTATTTAGTGACCGCCTGTTTATTTTATTTGCTTGTCTCGTAACAGTGACTTGTGTGATGATGTCAAGCGCGCTGAGGAGGGGGGGACAGGTGAACCAGTCCATTGCTGTGCTACTTTTGAAAAGCGAGCTGTGTTGGAGTGTTGTGGAGCCAGAGACATCGGCAGGTGCAGGATTGATTGCTTGTTGCCACTAAGTTGGCTGGGAATTGGAATTGGGCATGCTGAAATGTGTGACTGGGGATCGCTTGGTCGGGTTTTGTTGTCAGGCTGCCTGGATGTAAGGATCACATCATCACTGTCCAGTTTGGAGACTTGAAGTTTGCAAGCTGGGATCTCAGGATTACTGCTGAAATTTAGGGGTTAGTAGTCTTGTGGGGACTAATTAATTTGGGTTCCATTTGGGGTCTGTGATTAGTTGCTCGGGCTTTCCTGCAGTGGAGCAGGGGCTGATCTAACCCTGAAGAGTTGTATTGCAGTTTATTTTGTCATGTATTATTCATTCCTGCAAGTTCAAGTTATAATTCTCTGGCAGTGAGAGTGCCATGTGGCATTATTAAAAGATTTTGCACTGTTACTGTAGGAAAATCCTATATGCTTGGGAGTTGGGAGGGACATAAATAACTGCACTGCAGACTTCTATTATTTTTTGAAAGACTGTTGCCCAGGGCTTATTTTAAAAATATCCTGTGTAGTAGTTTTGATTATATTTTTGTTTATAGTTGTTGTTTTAGTGTTTTCCTCCCATGAGCATGTTCTGGGGTGGGGAAGTGCTGATTTAATGTAGTTAGTATTTGTATTTTGGGGGTTTATTACAGCTTGATTTTGATAATTTTCTGGGATTTGAGTGTTTAATTTGGTTCCTAGAGTGGTGGAATGTGCCTACCAGCCCCCTGTCTATGCTTATTCAGCCTCCTCTCTCCATGCCCTCCATCCGTTCTCCCCCTCTCCTCTGCCCTTTGTTATTTATCAACGCTGCAGGGCATTGTTGGCCATCATAGGAGATGGGGGGGGGGGAGTGGGCATGAGGGAGGAGGACAGCATGGATGGACAGTGGAGGTTGAAAGAGGGGAGCTCTCTCATGGGGTGGTTAGGACCAGGAGACACCATGCCTAGGGTGAAATGGAGGCTGGATGGTTGTTTCCTCAGCTTGCCTCATCAGTCATTCCTTGGATTTGGTCTTCCTTCTGGGGATTGAGACATCTGATTTGGGGGGTGGAAGAACCGGTCAGCAGGTCCCACCGTCCGATCACTGCACCATGCAGTTACAGTAGGTACCCTGTAAACAGGATGGGAATTGGGAAGGAACAGATCCCTGCCTCATGTACTAGACCACTACAGACCAAGTCTGACAGCTAGATTTGGTGCAGTTGCACTTGCATGGCTGGGAGGTACTGGTGCTGGTGTGTTAATTAGAATATTTGTTAGTAATGTGTGTTGTTCTTAGTTATGTAGATAGACTTAGACTGTGACAAGGAGGATATAGTGACTCACCTGACATGATTTTTTATATATTTTTATTGTAGGTTCTAAACTTTGCAGAGTAGACTGCAGAGACCACAACTTGAACTTGCGCCGCTTGTCGCCATCTGGTAACGGTCTGGTGGTCAATCAACTCACGGGTGAACTGTTCATCACATCACACTGCAGCTGCAGTTGCTGCATGCCGTTTGCTGGTGCTTTGAAAGACGGTAAGTATTCGTGTCTAAAATATGCAGGTCACGGGAGTAATAATGCTGACTGCTCATTGCACACATATCAAAGAAATATCCAAATTAGGTGCCAACAGTAAGATAAATGTTTTAAACAGCATTGCTATATAATTGTAATTGTGACAGCCTGTTGCAACCACATTACCAATCGCCTCAGCAAAGGCAAGGCACATCATAACGTACCATAATGGTAAGACTAAGAGTAGCTCCTTAAGAGTAGATCTTCGAGGGCATCCCCCTTTTCTCTTTCTGGTCTTTTCTTTCAGGACCTGGTTGGTACTTGGCTATCTGCTGTTGTATATATCCATCAATAACTTTAGAGCACAGTCACCGGGTCCGGGTGGGTCCCTCACTTTCCTCGATTGTCCCACAGGCCAGCAGCTAGGCTTGAGGCCGAGCTAGCCTTGTTCCTATTTGTCTTCATGGGAAAAAACAGACGATCTGGTGGGCATGCCTATGCCTTTATAGGTTTGCTGCCCAACTTGTGCTGATGCCAATGACATGGGCAGGCTCAGCTGAACTGCTAAACTTCCATTCCATGTGGATTCCCATTCACAGATGGTGCAATTTGTGTGTTGGAAATTGGAATAGACTCAGACAGTAAAGTACTAGTACTAGCTGATGACTGGGGCCGGATACTGTTAGCTTGCTTACAAACTGTTATTTAGTGTGTTTGCCTATCTCATACAGAGACGGGTGTTCTTATGCAGTGTTGTGCTGCTCACTGGGTAATTTTAATGTAGGTATAATCTCGACAACGGAATGTTTTTTTCTTAGCCCTGTTGCTGTGGCATGATGTCCTTGAAGCTTCAAGTTCAAGCAGTTTCATGTGTGCTACTGATTATGAATCAGTCAACATACATTTGGCCTGGGACGGGTTTTCCTCAGTGAGTCACGTAATGAATGATGATCACCAACACCACATGATGTGATGTAGCACTGAGACAGCCTATGTGCAAAAAGACTGTGAGAAACTTTGAACATGATTGCAGTGCAGCTGTACCATGTGCAAAATGCAATCAGTTATGTACTGTTATCTGTCATGATAACATATAGGAGTTATCACTCGACCACTGCCACTACTACTACTACTACTACTGCTACTACTATTACTAGGCTCTAATAACCCTGTCAAACTAACTAACCAGAAAGAGGGATTCCTCCTTCTGTTCATTCTAGTCAGTCCTATTGTGTAATGCCTCGTATTGCAGTGTTTCACATTTGTGAAGACTTGTTTGTAACAGCAGCTATTTATTTAACTTGTCTTACTCTTACTGCTGTCATTCTTTGTTCATGAAGTTGTGGTTAGGTCAGTCATAATGACCACAGTTACATGTACACAGTGCAAAATGTGATTTCTGTTTAACAGCTAGCCTTCTGTTTGGGCAAACAAACAACGGTTGTGTTGTGCACTGCAGACTATCCATCCCATCCAGCTAAGTTCCACGCACCAGTATGCCTTTACAAGCTGATGTGATGGAAGACTTTGTCATACATTCCTGAGGGAAAACTTATAGTCTAAAGTAGACTATAATTTCTACAACGTTTGTTACTTATGTTCGGAGTCTCTTTCGGTGTTGTACATTGTGCTATATGAGATCGTCATGGCAACACTTTTTTTTTTTTTTTTTAAACTTAGTCCGCCCACAGCCAGTTTTTACAACAAAAAATGTATTATGTGTTGGACGGACTGTCAGTCAGTCTACTATGAATGAACACTTGACAAAATATGTTGAACAAAACTCTTCCTCGGTTCATTTCAGACTAGTACTGTTCAATATAATTAATGCAGTAACTAGGAGGAGTTAGTTTATTCAAATTTCCATTGTTAAAGTATTAATAGAAACATTTTTAACTATGGAATCGCTCAATTTTACAATAGGTATCTGTGTCAGCAGCAGCACCTTATAAAACCATTCTAAATGATGAATACAATACAACTCAGACTGTAAGAAAATGTATTACAGCACAAATCTGATGATGATTATAACTTGCTTTTACTTTTGACTTGACACTAAGTGTATGTGCATAACAGTTGGTGACACTAAGTTTATTTCAAAGTAAACTGTCTGCTGTCTTGAGATTCTCTGTTTACTCAAGTAAAATGTTTATCTATATTAATTTGTGAGTTGTCTTATCTTGTATCTGTGACAAATAGTGGTATGATGATAGATATAGTACCTTGGGCACTTAACTAATCTATAGTAACAACATTATAATTACAAAAACAGTCACACACACACACACACACACACACACACATATCACAAACTAACAGTGGTCCTAGTCATCGTCATACTGTCTCTGAACTTGATACTTGTTAATTAAAGTGACAGGCAGGCACTGACAGTTACTGGGAAAAAAAACGGATTATGTTTTTTACATGACATCTCCATTCTCCAGTCTTCCCTGGCTCCCTCATTCTCAAATCTCACTCTGCTGAAAAATTAAATTATTGTCCACAGTACACACTTAGTCCCGACTCCCATACTTCCTGCTGCCTTGCTGTGTGTGACGTAGTGAACTGTGCAGCAGAACTCGCACAGGCAGGCTATTGCTCTTTTCTTGACTACAGTCTCGGCTCTGGGTGTGCTATCTGCAGTCTGTCCTTCTCTGCCTTTTTCATGTACTTTCTTTCCCATGCATAGCTGATCACACAGATTGTGTAGCTAACCTTGGGTGTGTGTGTGGACTTGGCTGGCCTGGCTGGTACTGGTACTAACATACTATTTGCCAGCAGATTAGGCCTTATGGTCTATCAAGTCTGCTTGAACCTAGATCCTTAGTTGGGTGCCGAGACCCTCCCATCCCTTGTGCTCCAGAAACCCCTATCATCCATCCCCACCCCCCCGGGACAGGCCATCATCTGATACATCCACTTTCTGTGTCTGTCCCACCCTCTCTTAAAGCTTTCCACTGTGGATCTCTGAACCAGCTCACCAGGCAAAGCATTCCAAGGGTCCACCACCCTCTCAGTGAAAAACCTCCTCCTCTTTTCCCCCCTCACCCTTCCACCTTCCAACTTCAAACCATGCCTCTGGTGATGCCTCCTGCTTTAGTCTAACGATCCCTCCATGTTTACCCTATTCATTCCCTTGAGGTACTCAAGACCTCAATCATGTCCCCCTGTCTCTCCTCTCCTCCAATGAAAACAGGCAGAGCTCCTCAAGTCTGTCCTCGTAAGTCAAATCCCCTAGCCCTCGTATCATCTTTGTTGCCCTCCTCTGTACCCTCTCCAGGAGCTGTATGTCCCTCTTCAAGTGTGGTCTCTAGTACTGTACACAGTACTCAAGGTGTGGTCTAACCAGTCCATTATACAGCGGCAGAATCACTTCCTTGCTCCTAGAGGTGATCCCCCTTGCGATGCATCCCAACATCCTGTTTGCCTTGCTAGCTGCTCTCCTGCACTGCTCAGTGTTATTCATACATGTATCCACCATGACCCCTAGGTCTTTTTCCCCTGTTGAGGCTTCCAGCACTCCCTCCCAGGGTGTACCTGTGTTTAGGGTTTCCCCGACCAAGATGCAACACCTTGCACTTGGTGATATTGAAATTTAATTTCCATGTGTGAGCCCAGCTTTCCAGGGTGTCCAGGTCCCCTTGCAGGGCCAACCTCCCTTCTTCTCCCTCAACTACTGCTCCCATCTTGGAGTCATCCACGAAGAGACTCATTTCACACCCTATACCATCCCTGATGTCTGATATGTATGCACACCTGAACATTACCTGAAAGAGGCCAAAACAAAAAAAAAATTGAGAAACTGCTTTAACGTCTATATTATCAACATACAAACAATGTTAATGCATATCTACATCATTTCTAATGATTCCGAATTTTGGACCCACAAATATGGGTTTTGGACCCACATTTCTGGTACTGGCGGGTCCAACTGGACCCACATTCATGAAACCCTACCGCTGTCACTGAACTGAACAAAGCCCGCTACTGCCAAGCTTCATTGCCTTTCTAACGCTGCTGAGTGCCCGACATTCACTTTGGGTTTTACATCTTTTATTGCATTCTATCTTATACACATCCAAGTCATTACAGACAACAGTTGTAGCCCATACTAACTTAGCATTAACTGTAACTCAGTTACAAACCTCCAGTACAATACATTTGATGAAATCATTTAAATCAGTTAAAAAAATGCACTTTACAATCACTTTCCATAAACCACGCAGCTGCTTCCTCTTCCTACTACCTGCTGACCCTAATGCACCATCGGCCGTGCTGTATGCGCAATAAATACAGGTTACTCACCTGTAACAGGAGTTCTAGGAATGGTATATGTTGTTCATCCACACTCATTGGCAGGTATCCTTGCCGCTTTAAATCTTGCCGGAAGGTCTTCAAGCTTGCTCCTCCCACCCACCCGGGTGGTATAATTCTCGGCTCCGCCCCATGACGCCAGATCTGGCCCGCTGGAAGCTCAGGTTGTGCATCGGCCGGAGAATGGAAACAGGATGAACAACATATACCATTCCTAGAACTCCTGTTACAGGTGAGTAACCTGTATTTCTAGGGACATGGATATGTTGTCTATCCACACTCATTGGCAGACTCTAGCAGTTCTCCGGGAGGAGGGAGGCAAGACGACACCCCCAATACTTACTTGGGAAAGAGAGACTGAGAACCGAGGCCCCAAACCAGCATCCCGGCGTGACTCAAGGTCGATGTGGTAATGGGTAATGAAGGTGTTTGCTGACTTCCAGGTAGCAGCCCTGCAGATTTCCTGGATAGGGACGCCCTGAAGCAGCCACCGTTGCAGCAGTATGGCGGTAGAATGAGCCTTATCCTCTGGGAGGCTCCATGCCCGCCAACTTATAGCAGAGATCTATGCAGGAGGTTACCCACCTGCTTATCGTCCGCTTGGCTGCAGGTCTGCCAGATGCGTTTCAGCGTAGTGACAAACAGCTGGCGAACCTCCTGGCTCTTCAGCCGTGGCGCCTCCTTATACGTTTGTGCCACTCTTCTTAGGGTCCAGAGTATGGAGCCCATATTCGCCTCCGAGGTGTGATTGGGGTAGAACACCGCAGAGTCAACACTGGTTAAGGTGAAATTCGCACCACCTTTCGGAAGGAATTTCGGTGGGGCGAGGACAACCTTGTCCCTGTGGAAGACCAGGTAAGGAGACTCGATGGAAAGCGCCTGGAGCTCTCCCATCCTTCTGGCTGGACGTGATAGCCACCAAGAAGGCGGTCTTCCACGACAGGTGAGAGAGAGCACACCTGTGCATAGGTTCGAATGGCTTGCCCATGAGCTTTGCCAGTACCAGCAGTAGATCCCACGGAGGTGGGGTTCCCAGACTGAGGGGAAATGTGATCAAGGCCTTTGAAAAAGCGCCAGACCACCTTCTCCCATGCCACCGACTGCTCGCCCGCGCTCGTGTGCAGAGATGGCTGCCAGGTGCACCTTAGGGTCGTCGACCTAAGCCCTTGACTAGAAAGGGACCATAAATAGTCCAAGATGCTTGCTAGGAACAGGAGGAAGGGTACAAGCCCTTGTTCTGACACCAAATGGAAAACCTTTCCATTTGAAGGCATAGCATTTTCTGGTCGACTTACGGACGCCTAACTACATTGAGGACCTCGCCGGAAAGACCCAAGGCCTGGAACTCTAGCCGCCAGGAACCAGGCTGTCAGGGTGCAGGGATTCAAGGTCCGGATGGAACACCTTCCCTGATTGACTGAGAGCAGGTCCGAGCAGCTGGAAGCTGCCGTGGAGTCCTGGAGCTGAGACTGAGGAGATCTGGGTACCAGAACTGGCGAGGCCAGTCTGGGGCTATCAGAATCACCTGCGCCTTGTCCCTCCTCGCCTTGAGAAGCACCTTGTGGATCAAGGGAAATGGGGGAAAGGCGTAAAGAGGCCCGGGTCCACTGCCTCGAGAAGGCATCCCCTGCAGCGAGCCCCGCTGAGGGGCGGGCATGGAACAGACTCAGCTGCTCTCCTGAGGCAAACAGGTCCACCTGAGGTGTGCCCAATGGGAGAACAGATGCTGTACTACCTCGGAGGAGAGACCACTCGTGGATGCAGCCCCTATCCGCTCAGGGCATCGGCCAGGTGTTGGAGGTTCCCGCCACGTGAATGGCTAGGAGATCCGCCCAGGCTGCGCAGACGAAGTGCCTAAATGCGGAGAGCTCTTGCATAGAAGCATGGAGCGCGGCCCGCCCTGGCGGTTTAGATAGTACATGGTCGTGGTATTGTCCGCCTGGACTCGGACCACTTGACCCCGGAGGAACGGAGCAAAGGCGGTGAGAGCTAGGCGGACCGCTCGGAGCTCCAGCAGGTTGATGTGGCATCGGGACTCCCGCGGGGACCAGAGGCCATGAGCCCGGTGTTCCCCAGATGGGCACCCCAACCCATCAGAGAGGCATCGGTCGATAGAGAGACTGCCGGCTCGGGCGGACGAACGGGATGCCCCTCCTGCAATGATCTGGAACGGTCCACCACTGGAGAGCTGCTCCACATCCTCTGTGTCACCGGCTACGCTGGTCTAAAGGATCGCAGCTGCCAGGACCACTGGCTGGCCAGTCCCCACTGAAGGACGATGTTCCAGCGGCCCAACGGACCACGCTGGTGCAGGCCGCCATGAGACCCAGGAGGCGAGGAAGTCCCGGCAGGGCGCAATTGCCCAACCAGAAATGATCGGGCAAAGGAGGAAAGAACCTCGGCCCTGTCCGCACTGGAGCCGCCGCCTGGCTCAAGAGAGCTCGAGCTCGCGCCCGATGAATAGAATCACCTGCTTCGGCTCGAGTCTGACTTGGCCTGCTTGATAAGGAGGCCCAGTTGAGAGCAGACCTGGAGGCCAGATCTCTGACCACTCTGCCTCCTTCCTGGAGGGAGCTGCTATCAGCCAGTCGCCCAGGTAAGGGTACACCCGGACCCTCGGGTGCCGAGGGAATGCTGTCACCACTGCCATGCATTTGGTGAAGACCCTGAGCTGGAGACAAGCCAAGGGCATGGCTTGAACTAAGAGGGATCCTTCCGCCGAAGCTAAGGAATCTCTGGTGAGACGGACGGATAGGACGTGAAAAATGCTCCTGCAAGTCCAGAGAGCAGAACCACACGCGCTCCAAGGATGGTATTATCTGAGCCAGAGTGACCATCCTGAAGGTTCGAGACCTTAGGAACTTGTTTAGGTCGTGCAGGTCGAGAATGGGGCGCCAGCCCCCCGTCCGCTTCGGAACCAGGAAGTACCTGGACACAAACCCTGAGTCTGAAGGAGGGTCCACCACCTCTCTTATCACCTCCTTCTGGAGGAGGAGGAGAGCGATGTCGGCTCGACGAGCCGCCAGTGAGGCTGGGGATCCCGAAGCCCCCCGAGGGGCAACGGCTCTGAAGGGTGGTGCCTGCTCGAATTCCAGAGGCAGGCCTCTTCCCACCACCTCCAAGACCCACCTGTCCGTGGAAACAGCGGACCAGGCGGAACGGAAGTGCCGGAGCCGTCCCCCCACGTGGGGACCCAGGGGTAAGGTGACGGGAATGGGGGCGACACCCCTCAGCCCGTCACTGGGCAGGCTTGGAGGAGGGACCGGCCGAGGGACCTCCTGGGCCTTTCCTCCCTGCCTCCTGTTAGAGGAAGCCGGGCGTTTGGTTTGGGATGCCAAGGCCGAGCCTGCTGGCCCTGACGCTGTTGGGCCGGGCGCCACTGGGGCACAGAAGGACAGAAGGCTTAGCTGTGGTTTGCGGCCTTGTCCTTCTGAGCGGAAGAGACCGAGTCCAAGGTAGCATTGGACTCTCGATCCTCTGCAGGTGACCTTCCACCCCAGGGTCAAGAGGTCAGTCCCCTAAAAGGAACATCCGCCAACTTGTGCTGGGTATCCAAATAAAGGTGGATATCCTCAGCCAAGCCCGCCGATGCATAGCCACTCGCGGCCGCCACCGATCTGGCACATGAGTCCCCTATATCCAAAGCAGTCTGGAGCTGCTGTTTGGCCACTGCTCCTGCCCTGGTCCCGCACCTGCTTAACCGTAGTCTGCAGATCGGGGGAAGATGAGGGATGACTCATCCAGGAGCCCAACAGGGCATGAGAAAAATGTGCCATGAGGACGGCCGAACTGGCCTGACGAAGGCCGAGAGAGGACGAGCGACTTTTCACCCGACATAGTCCACTTTCTTGACTCCTTGTCAGGAGGTTTGTCCATATCCTGGCGCTAGCCGGAGCGCTACCGAAAACGCTGTCGGTAACCAACCCTCAGCAGAGGGGTGTTCCAAACCCGGACAAGGAACCAGTAGGGACCGGATACTTCCTGGCCATCCTGGTCAAGGCGCAGGGCAGGAAGCAGGCGCTGCCAAAGCTCCAGTGCCGGACCCACTATGGCCTCGCCACCGGAAAGGCCTCCGCCGAGAATCCCTCGGTCCAGAATCTCCGTGAGGGGATACCTGGCCCGCTTGGAAACGGGTTCGAGCTCCATCCCGTGGACTCTTGAGATGAGCCGGTAGTCCTAGGAAGGACGACGGGCTATCGCCCATTGACTGACCTTCCTGAAGACTCCAAGTCCAGTCGCTTGGAGAAAAAGGAGGAATCATCTTCGGACTCGGAAGAGTCCTCGAAGAGCTGCCTCTGGCCTGAGCCACCCTTCACCTGCCGAGGTCGGTCGGGAGTGAGGGAACTGACAGCCGATGGGGTAGACCTTTAGCCGACCGAGAATCCTTGGTCGGAGCCCCAATTGGTGGCTGTGGAGGCGGAGGTTCCACCGGAATCGGTGGAGCAGCTGGTTTTGGCCGAACAACCGGCCTGGGTATAGGCTCCTCGGATAAGTCGAGGGGTTGTGTCGGCCGCTCCGGTGACAGCCACTTAATGGCCGGGGAAGGCGACGGGGTCGGCTTACTCCCGGCCAGGAGGAGCTGTTGCAACATAAGGTCCTCGTACCGTCGACGTAATTTACGCCGAAGCCTCCCCTCATCCGAGGAGGAGGACGAGGCCGAGCGGCGACGCCGCTTACCGCGGTGCCGAGACCGAGACCGCCTATGACGGTGGGATCGGCTGGACCGCGAAGAGGTCCGAGACCGAGACCGAGAGTCCTGGAATTTCCGAGGTCGGTGCGGGGAGGTGTCGGCCGGAACCGGCACTCCCTTCGGCTCGGATGGTGCATCCGAGGGCTCCGGAACCGAGGCACAGGCGAGCCCACGGATCCTCAACTCTCCGGGAACCGGGAGGGGAATCTCGGCTGCTAAAGGCGACAGCCTGTCTAATGGGTCGAGAAAAATCTCGACTTCATCGGTGGGAGTCTCGGTCAACTGACCTGACGGGACACCGTGAGGCCAGTGGTCGAGCCGAGCGGTCGATCGGCCGACGGTCCGACAGCCCGGGAGAGGGACCTTTCCCGCCTCCCAAGAGCGCCGACGGAGGGACTTACCCTTGTCCTCTTTTGGACCGAGAATAAGGTCCCGCCTAACGTAGGCCCTTCTCCTTTAGTGGAGAGGGAAGACAAAGCTCCTTAAAAGAAGCTCATGTAAGAAGAGCCCAGAGAGAGCGGATAAATGCCGCGCCGAGGAAGACACGCCCGCGCCGCCTCCCTTCTTCGAGAGGGCTTACCATCCGCCGAGCTGATCCGCCGAAAGCGCCCGCTGACACCGCCAACCGGGCTCCTTGGACTTCACCGAGGGAAACGCTCGGACGGCCCAGTTGCAATCGGGCAGCACGGTTCTCGAGGACGAGGGCGAGAAAGATGAGCACAGGTCGCAAGCCCGCGGTTCGTGCTCAAGGCCTAAGCAGTAGACACACGTGGAGTGTGGATCCGTCCGAGACATCTTCTGCCCGCATGGGCATCTCCGAAATCCGGGAGTCGATTTGTCCATCGCAGCCGCGAGGGATAGAAGACTGAAGTCTTTTTCGCAAATTTATTTTTTAAATCCGCAAACGGAGAAATAGGAACCAGTCTCAAACGCAGAGCGTTAAGGAGGGAACCTGAGCTTCCAAGCGGTAAGGAAGATCTGACGTCATGGGGCGGAGCCGAGAGTTATACCACCCGGGTGGGTGGGAGGAGCAAGCTTGAAGACCTTCCGGCAAGATTTAAAGCGGCAAGGATACCTGCCAATGAGTGTGGATGAACAACATATCCATGTCCCTAGAAAAAATAAATCACGATGTACTGCTTATCACGGAGGCATGCAATGAAGCTTGATGGGCAGGTTTAAAAGGGATGCCAGGAAAAAATAAGTTACTCACCTGTAACCATAGTTCTTGGAGTGGTATATGGTTCACATCCACAATTCCGGCAGTCTTTCTTTAAAAGCTAATTTGTCAGACAATCTTTAAGAGAAGCTCCTCCCACCAGCTGGGTTGTATATCCCTCAGATCTGTTTTGTGACGTCAGATCTTACACGCTGGAAGCAGGAATCTGTGTGCCACTTGCAAGGGGAGGTCAGGTGTGTAGTGTGGATGTGAACCATATACTACTCCTAGAAAGTACAGTCACGTAGGAACTTACCGTAACAGTAGATCTTCGAGAGAGGTTCCTTCAGTAGGTCATCACAAATAGGACTGACGTCGCCTGACATCGGGCCGTATGGCAGACTTTTCTAGCAATCGCTGACGGGGGACCGCCCACCCGATGTTACGTGATCGACGTCAGCATGATGGTATACAGTGGGCGGTCCCCACGCCCACCCTCCAGTTCTCCCGCTTGAGCCAGGAAGAGGCCTAACAGCAGGAGCGAACAGGCTTGGAGACCCTGTAAAAGAAAATATATGGGGAAGGAGGGAGGGAAAAATATGACCTACTGAAGGAACCTCTCTCGAAGATTTACTATTACGGTAAGTTCCTACGTAACTGTACTATCTTACTTCGAGAGGGTTCCTTCAGTAGGTCATCACAAATAGGACTGAGTCCCCAGCAGTCCGTCTAAGGAGAGACTGAGAGAAACTAGGGAGGGGGCAAAACAAAACCTTTGGAAAAGACTGGAGACCGAAAGGACCCAGCCTAGGACAACAGACCTTGCAGGACAGCTAGGCCGAAGCCAGCCCTCTGCCTGGAAGCAATGTCCAAACTATAATGCTTGGTAAAGGTATGGACAGAACTCCAAGTAGTGGCAGCACAAATAACCGCTGCAGAAACATTATGAAGGAAGGCAGCAGAAGCGGCCATGCCCCTAGTAGAATGACCCCTGACTGAGCCTGGGAGGGGTTTATCATACTTTTGATAACAAAATCTAAAGCAGCTGACCAACCATTTGGAAAGGCTCTGCCTTGAAACCGGTTTGCCTCATGTCCGTTGTGTGAAGGAGACAAACAACTGATCGCAAGAGCGAAAATCTTTGGTTCGGTGAGTGTAACATCGGAGAATCCGGTGGACGTCCAACATATGGAGCAGTGCCTTACCCCTGTTAGCGGGAGCCAGAAAATACACTGGAAGCTCTACTAATTGGTTTAGAGTAGCTTCTGACACCACCTTTAGAAGGAACCTCGGATGGGCTCTGAGAACCGTCCTGTCTCGGTGGAAAATCAGGTAAGGCTCCTTATAAACCAGCGCATGAAGCTCCAAAATTCTGCAAGCTGAAGTGATAGCAACCAGAAACAACGCCTTCCAAGATAGGAAGCGTAGGTCACAGTTCATTGCTGGATCAAAAGGAGGCAATGTGAGCTTTTCCAGGACAAAATTCAAGTCCCATGGTGGTGTTGGGCTGCGGATGTTTTTTTTTTTTACCATCCACAGCTCGTGGCACACTGAGATAGCGGAGAGGTGCACTTTCAGAGAGGAACAGGCTAGACCTGAGTCCGATAGGTGAAGGAGATATTCCATGACTTGTGGGGCCGAGCAAGAAAATGGGTTCCAGCCCTTCGCGGTCGTCCAAATGGAAAAGCGCTTCCACTTCAAGGCATAAGTGGAACAGGTGGAAGGTTTTCTGGCTTCGACAAGAACCTGTGCCACTCGAGAGGATACCCCAAAGCGAGAGACGGCTATGTCTGCAGGAGCCATGCATGCAGATGCAGGGTCCTGAGCCCCAGATGAACCAGATGGCCTTGATCCTGAGTAAGGAGGTCGTGTGTCAATAGAAGTGGAACCAGTGGTTCCCTGGATAGCTGTTGAAGCAGCAGGAACCAAATCTGTCTCGGCCAAAGAGGAGTGATGAGGATCATCTTGGCCTTCTCCGCCTGTAGTTTGAGGAGGACCCTCTGCAGAATGGGAAATGGAGGGAAGGTGTACAAAAATTTCCCTGTCCAGGATAGAGACAATGCGTCGCTCCAGAAAGCACCTGGCTCTGGAACGAGCGAGCAAAACTTGGGAGGTTTTATGTTGGATTGAGAGGTGAATAGGTAGAGTTCTGGCCACCCCTAATTTTGGAAGATCGATTCCGCCACTTCCTGTTGAAGTTCCCACTCATGAGCAGGGGTCCGCGATCTGCTGAGACTGTCCACCAGGATGTTTAGAACTCCCGGTACGTGCACGGCCACTAGGGACAAGTGGTGCTGGACCGCCCAGTTCCACACCCTGGTCGCCTCCCTGCAAAGAGGGTACGACCAGGTTCCTCCTTGTTTGTTGATGTACCAAACCACTGACATATTGTCCGTTTGGATCAGCAGTGCTCCCTCGGGCAGCAGGGGTTGAAAGGCCTGTAAGGCATACAGGACCGCCCTGAGCTCTAGAACACTGATGTGAAGCGAAAGCTCCAAGCTGGACCAAAGTCCCTGGGCTTGATGTTCCCCCAGATGCGCACCCCACCCCATGTTCGAGGCATCCATGGCGAGAGTGGCACCGGGTGCTGCGCTTCGAAATGGAAGCCCCGAGGAAAGATTGTGTGGGTTCATCCACCACAGGAGATCCTTCTAGACCGCTGCAGAGATGAGGACCAGATGGTCCAGATCATCCAGAAGCTGGTACCAATGCACCCTCAGGGACCACTGAGTGATCCTCATGTGCAGCCTGGCCAGGGGAACGGTACAAATGGAAGCTGCCATGAGGCCTAACAGGCAAAGGACCTCCTGGGCTAGGATGGACCTGCAAGATGCCACCCTGGAGGCCTGGTGGACCAGAGTCTCCACTCTGTCCGAAGGAAGAAAAGCTCTGCACTGGACTGTGTCGAGGACCGCCCCAATAACCTGCAGTCTCTGTGTGGGGATAAGGTATGACTTGGGCACGTTGACAGTGATCCCGAGTCAATTGAACAGGTCCAGGGTAAACGACAGAGCCTCCAACAGCGCCTCCCTGGATGGGGCTGCTAGGAGCCAATCGTCCAGGTAAGGAAACACTGCAATCCCCCTGCAGCGTAAAAACACCGCAACCACTGCTAGGCACTTGGTAAAGACCAGAGGTGCTGAAGACAGCCAAAGGGAAGCGCTCCCCCCAGAACAGGAAACGCAGGAATCTATGGTGGCTTGGGAAAACAGGGATATGTAGCTAGGCATCCTACATATCCAGGGTGCAGAGCCAGTGATTCTCCAACAGGAGTGGAAGAAGGCTCTGGAGTGTCAGCATGCGAAACTTCTTGTACTTGACATAAAGGTTCAGCTAACTGAGGTCTAGAATGGGTCGGAAGTCCCCGGTCTTTTTTGGAACCAGGAAAAAATTGGAGTAGAAGCCTTTTCCTGTTTGCCCTGAGGGGACACGCTCGATTGCTTGTTTTAGCAAGAGTGAATTTATCTCCTCTTGTACGAGGATAGCCTGATCCCGAGTGTATGAGGACTTCAATGGAGGATTTCCCGCCAGTAACTCTATGGTGTGACCTAAGGTCACTAGTTGCAGGACCCACTCGTCGGAGGTAATCGCCCTCCACTTCTGCACGTGGAGAGCGAACCTCCTCCCCACCTGCTCCTCACCTAGAGGATGAGGAGGCAGTGGGGCCGGGGAGTCAAGAAGTGGCGGGTCGGTCAGGGGAGGACCCCCTGAACGTCGCAGATTCTTGGAGGCAGGAGAGGTGACGGTACCCATGGCCTTCCACTTACCATGGCAACGTGCCTGAGCGGATTCCCCCTGCCTCCAGGTCCTCCTCTGAAAGGGTTGCTGTTGTCGTCACTGAGGAGCACCCGATCAGTACATAGACCGAACAGATCTAGGGGCAACACCTTTGTCCTGTAATGATGTCTTTGGTGTCGCCTCCAAAAAGGACAAAGCCCCGGAATGGGGCATCCTGAATCGCCGACTGAACCTCGTTAGCGAGGCCTGAGAGGCAAAGCCAGGAATGCCGTCTCAGGGAAATGGCAGTTGCCGAGGTACGGGCCACGGAATCGACTGAATCATAGGTGGCCCGTAAAGCATGCCTACAAAAGATCTTGGAGAGGTGGAGATCCTTGGCAAGTTCCTCCTTGTGAGGTGAAGGATCCATAGACTGGACCTTCACCTCCAACCTGGCCATAGTCGCTTTTTGGTGGGACACCATATGGGCCACGTAACTGAGGGAGTGGAGTACGCAAGTGGCAGAAGAGTAGATTTTCTTGCCAAACTGGTCCATCTGCCTCGACTCCTTATCTGGAGGAGTAGTGCTTGGGCGTAGCGGAGCGATCATGAGCCGCTGAAATGACCACGGAGTCTGCCTTCGGATGGGTCTTCAAAAAAGGAGCATCCTTAGGTGCCCGGTAAAGCCTGTCCGCTCACTTGCAGACAGCTGGGATAGAGTAAGGCATCTGCCAGACGGCGGTGGTGAGGTCTTGGTGAGGGGCCATCCACGGAGGAACTGGAACAGGAGACAGGGACTCTAAGTCGAGGTGCTCCACGAGTCGCTGTCTCATCGGGACCTGTTCCTCTGACTCCCAATAGAAATAATCTCTGAGGGCCCTCAAGAGATCCGAGAAGGAAGGATCCTCAGGTGGCGATTTTGGTGAGGTCTTGCCTCTTGGCTAGGGTTCCTCCACAATTTCCTCCTCCGAAGAGTCCTCTCTCCCATCAGAACTGTCGGCGGCGGCCTTGTCCGCTGGATGACATTCGAAGCGAGAAAGGGGAACGTCCAGTCGAGTCTTCCCCGAGAGGTGGACAATCGGACCTGAACTGCTCGGGGAAGGGGACCTAGGAAGCGGCGGAGGTGGGAGTCTCACTTCCAGGTCAAAAACCAAGTCCGACCTCACTCCCTGCAACCAAGACTGTAGGAAGGACTTGAAATCCGGCATAGCCGGAGAGGGTGGAGGTGGAGCTGGTTGAGGCTGGGAGGGAGGAGGAGGGGGAACAGCGACTGGAGGAGGGTACTATCCATGCGGACCCATGTAATGGGTATAGGGATGATAACCTTGGTAAAACTGTCCCATTGGACTCCATCCAGGAGCGGAAGCCTCCGTGTAAGGATCCCCAGGATACTCGTGGGGTAATGGGGGACAGTTAGGGGACGGTTATAATACCCCATCATCAGCCCTGACATCAGGGGAACCCACATTGGACCTGCTGTGGTGTAGATCAAGTCAGGTTCCAGTGTCGGGACAGTCCATGTTATAGGGACTGGCGTCGGCACCGGATGAAGAGTCTCAGTCGTAGGAGTCGGGTCCGGCGTCGGGGCCGACGGAACAGGCCTGACCACCGGTCCCGGTGTTGGGACTGTTGTAGAGACTGGTGGCGTTGGGGGAACCGGCAGTCCGCCCTCGGGCTGAGGAGGGGCCTCCAGAGAAAGGCCTTCCGGCCGAGAAGGAGCCACCTGACCCTGGTCCCCGGCAGGGGAGCACGGGGAAGAACCCCTGAAATTGGTTGGTTCACCAGTGTCCCCATCGGCCTCACCAGACATGTCCATGGTGGAATGCAAGGACACGGGCGAGGGAAGAACAGGAGGGAGAAGGGCTGTCTCCCTTCATCCCCGCCGGACGTCAGTTGATGCACCACTAGGCCCCGACGGGGGAACCGAGCCCGTGTGGTCGTCAGGGATGGCTGACTTAGCTGGCACGGTCGGGCGGTCGGGGAGAGGACCCCCGGCCAACTTAGCGATCGAGGCCGGGCGACTTACCCCAGTTGGGGAGTCGCTTTAACGTGCCGCCGGCAGTCTCCTCCGAGGAGCTGGAGGCCGGGTTACCGCCAGTGCAGCACGGTCACTGGAGAAGCTGGCGACTGACCTATCTGCCTGAAGTTTCTCCTTACCTGAGTGCTTCGACGATGGCTGGGCCTTGCTGGTAGAGGGCCTGACGCCGTCCATGGAGCGAGCCCGCTCCCCAGTCTTCTTATGTTTTTTAAGGGAAGATTTTTAGGACAAGTCCCTTAGCTTGTCCATCTTCTTCTCAAGAGAAAGTAGATGGACCTTGAGAAGATGGCCTCCAACGCCGCTTTTTGGTAGCCTGATTGAAGGACTGACAGTCGGGGCAGGAGGAGACTGGATGGTAATAAACCTTCCGATTTAACGCTGAATGAAGTCTGTGAAGGACTAGCACAAGGTGACGGTAAAGAACTGAGGAGGTATGGGACCGCCCACTATATACCGTCACGATGACGTCAGGTGGGTGGTCCCCCATAAGGGATTGCTAGAAAAGTCTGCTGTGCAGCCCAACGTCAGGCGACGTCAGTCCTATTTGTGATGACCTACTGAAGGAACCCTCTCGAAGTAAGATCTACAGTTACAGGTGAGTAACCTATTTCTCCAGGGACATGGATATGGGTCACTCATCCACACTTCTGACAGACTTCCAGTAGTTCCCTGGGAGGAGGGGGCAAGGCACGCACCCCTATTTGACGAACAGAGATTGGAGAACCAAGGCCCCAAAAGCAGCATCCTGGCATGGGGCTCAAGGTCAATGCTGTAATGGGAGATGAAGGTGTGTGCTGACTTCCAGGAAGCCGCCTTACAGATCTCCTGTACGGGGGCATCCCTGAAAGCAACCACCGAGGCATCAGTATGTCAGGTGGAATGAGTCATTAGCCCTAAGGTAATCTCCCTACCAGCCAACCTATAGAAGAGATCGATGTAGGAGATGATCACCTGCCAATCGTCCTTTTAGCTGCCAGTCAGCCAGGTATGGCTTCAGCGTACATTACAAACAGCTGGCAAGCCTCACCTTAAATTCCAGCCCTGCGTTCTCTATAATAAGAGAGCATGGGGCCAGCCTCCCAGCACAGTGGTAAGGTTTCTGCTTGCTATGCCGATGGCCCGGGTTTGGGAACGGAATCCATAGTCAAAGGGCTGGCTGGGAGGAGAAAGATTGAGCGTCCCAGAGACTGCTCTCCTTCTCTGTGGGGGGGAAGGAGAGAGTCGAGTGTCTGGAGCATTGACAAGATGACATCTGCCTCCATGGACTGGACCGTGCGCCATAGTTCATGACCCCTTGCCCACTCCGATACCATATTTCATTCCATCAAGGAACCGGTGGCACTGCCCGGGGCCAGGGTGTTGAGAGGGCGGAGGTGTGTACTGATCGGTGGTGGCGGGGCTGAGCCCTGGAGTTCTGCAGACTGATGGAGGTTGGGTGGTTACAAAAAGCATAGTATAAAAAAAATAATAATAAGAGAGCACCCACCGAAGGTCCAAAGTATGGAGCCTACGGTCAGCCTCCAAAGATAGGTTGGTAAAGTACACCAGAAGGTTAATCACCTGGTTAAGGTAAAACTATGATACTATCATTGGGAAGAACTTCGGGTGGGGGTGAAGGACAACCTAGTCCTTGTGGAAGACCAGGTACAAAGACTCCATAGAGAGTGCCTAGAATTCACTGATCCTTCTGGCGGAGGCAACAGCCACCAAGAAGGCAGTTTTCCACAACAGGTGCAACATCTCACACCTGTGTACAGGCTCAAATGACTTGCCCACGATCACTGCCAGAACAAGCAACAGATCCCAAGATGGTGGTGGTTCCCACACCAGCGGGTTCAAGTGATCAAGGCCTTTGAAAAAGCGCCCGACCACCTTCTCTTGTGCCACAATCTGGTATACAGAGATGGCAGCCAGGTACACCTTGAGGGTTATCGATCTTACCCCCAGCTGGGAGAGGGACCACAGATAGTCCAGAATGCTAGGCAATGGGACTGATATCATTTCCCTGGCACCAAATGGAAAATCTTTTCCATTTAAAGGTGTAGCACTGGTGAGTCGACTCCTTTTGGGATGACTCTGCAGGGTATTAAATAGCTGGTATCGTATCACACTTTGCGATGCAAACCAGCTGCTCATGTGATGCAGTCTTAACTTTGGATTGCAAAAAACTGCGATCCGTTGTTTCAGTTGTGTGAGCCTCTCCACACATACCCATAGGAGTTCTACAATGATTAATTGCAGGGTGCCACCGATACTATGCTAACAGTCTCACTGCTGCAGACCAGAATGCTGGCACTCGCTCCCAGTAATGCTTTGTGATATGTGGGGGAGTGATTGCTGGCATTTGGGTCCATGGCAGTGAGACTGTAAGCACAGGGTGGTGCCGTGAATGCATCACTGTAGAACTATTATGGGTGAGTGTATGTGTCGCTTGTTTTGGTGGTACGAGGTCCAAGCATTTTAGACATATTGTTTTCAGAGGTGAACAGTTTTTGGGAAGCAGTGTTTTCACCATGACCCTCTTTAGTCAATCAATCAGTCTTTATTTTTAAAAAGGTGCTATTCCTGAGATCATAGCACCCATTACAATAAATAAGTAAAACATATGTAAAACCAGCATTATAACAAAGAATTCAGAAATTAACACCAAAGGCAAGCTCAAACAGGTATGTTTTTAAGGCAGTTTTGAAGTTCTCCACTGTCAGGCACTCTCTCATCCGATGAGGTAGAGTTCCACAGGGTAGGGTCCGCAAACACACGCCCACGACCCAGATGTCTTCAACTGAACCCTGGGAACCTCTAGCAATCCCTCGTTGGCCGAGCAAAGCAGTTGGAGGGGGCAGTAGGGACACAAAAGATCTTGCAGGCAACCGGGACCCTGTCCATGTAGGGCATTACAGGTCAGCAAACCGACCTTGAAGGTGATCCGCCACTGAACAGGCAACCAGTGCAGTTCACGGAGCACAAGAATAATATGACTCAACCGAGAAAGTCAAGTCAACAACCTGGCTGCAGCGTTCTGCACCACCACCCTTTCCCGGCTGTATACATAGCCATCGCCATTTGCCTTGCCTTTGTTTTCTACATTTATTGTCCACCAGAACACAACAGCCATATGACTTAAGTAGGGGTAGGGATCTCCAGCTCTGACAGCAACCAAAATCAAGGACCAGGACCCATAACGTTTCCTCCTAAGGTTTGAGTAAGTCACCTGACAGCCATGTGCTGCTTCAGTCCTCCCAGGGCTAAAACTAGGTAGAAGGACCTCCAATTAAAAAAATAAGAGTGCGTGAGTCTGTATGTGATTGTGTGAGTGTAAGTGTGTATGAGTGTGTGTGATGGGGATGTGTAACAGATGAAGCAAACAGTTAATTTTCATAAATGATTTTATTCATTTATGATTTTATTATCAGGTCCATCTTGTAAATGAGCTTTGCTCAATGATGTCCGCCTGAATAAATAAAGATTTTGATTGACTGATTGATTGATTCAGGTTAAAATACTTGTTTTTTTACATGTATATCCATTTTTAACATTCTTAATTTTGCTAATCAATTTAAGGCAAGTGCTATACATTTTCACAACTGATTAGCACTTTCACATGCAAAACTGCTAAACAATTTTCCCAGCTTATTTAATACCCTGCCTCCACAACGGGGAGTACATCGTCCGAAAGTCCCACAGCCTGAAACTCTAGCCACTCAGGAACCAAGCTGTGAGGTGCAGGGATTGAAGATATGGGTACAAGATCTTTCCCCAAAGGCAAGACAGCAGATCTGGTACAGAGGCAACTGCCATGGAGGACTGATGCTGAAGCTGAGGAGATCCAGATACCAGAGCTGGAGGGGCCAGTCCAGAGTTATCAGGATCATCTGTGCCCTCCCCCTCTGCACCTTCACCACCACTTTGTGGATCAAGGGAAAGGGAAGTAAGGAGCAAAGGAGGCCTGGGGTCCAGGGCCTCGCAAAGGCATTCTACAGCAGTGTTCCAGACTGAGGAGGCAGGCACAAAACAGCCGCAGCTTTGCATTCTCCCTGGAGGTAAAGAGGTCTACCAGAGGAGTGCCCCACAGGAAGAACAGGTGGTTCACTACCTCCTGATGCTGGACCACTCGTGCGACATCTTGCCCATCTGGCTGAGGGCATCCACCAGCTAGTTGCTGGCTCCCACGAGGTGAATTGCCAGGAGATCTGCACCCAAGCTGTGCACACAAGGGTCCATGTGCAGAGGGCCTCCCAACACAAGGGAAGGGAGTGTGTGCCACCTTGCTTGTTCAGGAAGAAAATGGTTGTGGTGTTGTCCATCTGGACTTGCATGACCAGACCCCAGACAAAAGGAACAAATTCCATTACAGCTAAGCGCACTGCATGGAGCTCCAGTGGGTTGATGTGGAGACGGGTCCCTCTCGAGGTCCAGAGCTTGTGGGCTCTGTGGCCCCCCAGGTGTGCTCCCCACCACACCAGAGACGCGTTGGTGGTCACAGTGACTGCTGGCTCTGAGTGCACAAACAGGACTCCTTCCTCCAGATGCTCTGGGACAAACCACCACTGGATGGCGTCCCAAATCGGCTGGGTCACTGAGACCCGCTGGTCCAAGTGACCTAGGTGCTGGGACCAGCCACAGAACCAAAGGTACTGCCAGTGGGACGGACAGAAAAGGAAGGTTGAAGAATGTGTCCTGGAGGTCAAGGGAGCAGAACCATGTGCCCTGCTTCAAAGATGGTATTATCTGGTTCAGTCTGACCATCCTGAACTTGTGCTTCCTGAGAAACTGATTTAGATCATGGAGATCCTGTACAGGGCACCAACTCCCCCAACCCGCCCATCAGTTTTGGGACCAGGAAGTACCTGAACATGAAGCTCTGACCTGCCATGGAGTCTGGGATACAGGCTATGGCTCCTTTTCATAGGAGCTGAGCAATGTCCTCCCTGAGGGCAGACAGTATGTCCTGTGACACCACAGACTTCACTGGCATGTGAGGCTGATGAAGTAGGACAGCCTTGAAGTCAAGAGGTAACCCTTTGCCCACCACCTCTAGGACTCAACTGTCTGAGGTAATTATGGACCAAGTGTGCCAGAAGTGGTGCAGCCGACCCCTCACAGGCAGCTGGGGCAGGGACTAGATGGGTGGGAGGTAGACACCCCTGCAATCTGTCAGTGGGCAGCTTTGCAGGGGGCACTGGCACCTACCGCTGGAGTGGCAACACTACCCCTAACCCCGCCTTTCTTGGGGCCCTGACCAGGTAACCTTGGTCTTGGGGCGCCGAGGCTACAAAGACCCCTGCCGGGGCTGCTGCTGCTTAGGCTGCCGCAATGGAAAGGGCCAAAACTGAAAAGCCTTTTCTTCAGCTTCTACCCTTTTGAGTCCTTCTGACAGGAGGTCACAGAATCCAGGGTGGCATTGGACTTCTCAGTCCTGGTGAGATGGCCTTCCACCCCAGGACCAAACAGGTCGGTGCTCAGGAAGGGGACATCGGCCAATTTGTGCTGGGTGTCTGCCGTAAAGGCGGAAATCCTCGGCCAGGCCTTGCAATGCATTAGATGGTCGCTGCCATGGCACAGGTGCAGGAACTGCCTACATCCAAAGCTGTCTGAAGCTGGTGTTTGGAAAGCGTTTGACCCTCATCGTAGACCACTTTTACCGCCAGCTGTTTGTCAACAGGGAGGTATGGGAGGACATGATCCAGGATTCCCTTCAGGGAGTGACCAAAGTGAGCCATCATCAGGACGTAGCTCACCTGAGGGGGACCAAGGGAGGATGCAGGATAGACCTTCTTCACTGAGTGGTCAAGCTTTTTGGACTCCTTGTTTGGAGGCTTGTCCACATCCCCAGTATTGCTGGACTTACGAATGACAGAGTCGGTGTCCAGACCCTCAGCGAACAGGTGGTCTGAAACTCCAGACAATGTGCCAGTAGGGACCATATACTTATGGACCATACCGGCAGAAGGTGCCAGGCAGGAATCTGGGTGCTGCCAAAGCTCCAGCACCAGTCCCAAAATGGCCATAGCCATCAGGAAAGCAACCCCGAAAAGATTAATCCCTATCCAGGATCTCAGTAAAGGAGCATTTGGCCCTTTTCTGGACTGGCTCCAAGGGAACCTCAATGGACTCAAACAAGAGCCCCAAAGGACACCGCCAGCCCATGGTCGGTAGTCAACTCTTCGGCCGAATCATGGTCAAAAGCATAAGCCCTCAAAGACGGTATGGAGGACTCGTCCGAGTCATCTGAAGACTCTTCAAACATGGCACTAGGCCATTTGCCACCGTGCACCACTAAGGATTCCTCCAAGTGCATTATCTCCACTGACAATTGGCCTGGTAAGCTGGCAGCTGGATTTGAGTCCTTAGAGGGGGCTCTCTGCAAGGCTGTTGTGGAGGTGGCTCAACCTGGAACAGTGGCGAGACTCGTGTCAGGGACAGTTGTCTTGACAGGACCAGTACGGGCTGAACTGGTGTTGACCAGGTGACCTCAGGGGTCGAGGTTTGAGACCTACCAAGGCCCACTGCTGCTAAAGGAGCTCTTTGTAGCATCATCACATATGGCGATGAAGCCTCTCACTGTCCAAGGACAAAGAGGAAGAAGAGCACCAATGGCAACACCTCCCAGTTGAGCAAGACTGAGAGTGCAAAGAATCCTTCAACCTCAACTTTGACCTCAAGTGTTGACAAGGAAGAGGAGATATGGCCAGAGGAGCAGTACAAACTACTCGCACAGGATAGAGAAGTCCCTGGAAACAGCCACCAAGGCAGCATTATGTCTGGTTGAATGAGCCCTAAGCCCTACAGGAGGCTTCCTACAAGCCAACCTATAGCAGAGATCAATGCAGGATGTTATTCACCTGCCAATTATCTGCTTTGTTGCCAGTCTGCTAGAGGCAACTTCAGTGTATGTCACAAACAGCTGGTAAGCCTCACTTCAAACTCCAGCTGTGCGCTCCTTATAATAAGAGAGCACCCTCTGTAGGTCCAGAGATAACCACTACAGAGGCTTGCTGCTGAGGCTGAGGAGATCCAGGTACCAGAACTGTCATGGCAGTCTGGAGCTATCAGGATCATCTGTGCCTTGTTCTTCTGGACCTTGTCCACCATCCTGTGAATCAAGGGGAAGGGAGCAAAGGTGCACAGGAGGTCTGTAGGCCAGGGCCTGAGGAAGGCATCCCCCCACCAGTTTTGCAGACTTTGTGGCGAGGGCGCCACAAAACAGCCTCAGTTTTGCATTCTCCCAGGACGCAAACAGATCCACCTGAGGTGTGCCCCACAGTAAGAACAGATGGTTCAACCGGCCCGGTGGTGCTGAGGGTTGAGGCACTGGACGCCTTACCTCGTGCTATGTCGGTGACCCGTGTTCGGGAACGAGCATGGGCCGCCGGGGGTTGGCAAGGGCGGAGAAGGATTGAGCGTCCGACTGACTGCTCTCCTTTTCTGGGAAGGGGGTTCTCAGTAGTCGGTGCCTGCCTGCTCCCTAGCAGAAGGGGGAGGAGTTGGGGGCAGATGCTTGAGGGAGCGTGGTGTGACGCTGCGGCGCCGCCTCCTTCAAGGCGGGCATGCACGTAACGATCAACTCTTGGGGAGAAAAACCAGGAAACAAGATGCTGTGGCAGACTGGTGGCAGGCGCCTCGCAGGCTCTGCTCCCAGCTAGCCATGGCGCTGCCCACACTGAATACGGTCTCCAGTGGGAGTTGGGGAACCCCACCGGCCCTGCTCGGGGGGGGCAAGCCCTGGGAGTTCGGGCCAGCGCCGGATGGTGGATGCCGGGGGACAGGGCTGGGGGCTCCCTCCGGAGGTTAGCCAGCAAGTAGAAAGATGCAGCAAAAAAAAAAAAAAAAAGAACAGGTGGTCCACCACCTTCTGATTCAGGGACCACTCGTGCAACATCTCGGCCACCTAACTGAGAGTGTCTGCCAGCTGACTGTCCATCTCAGTGACATGAACTGCCAGAAGATCTGTACCAAGGCTGCGCACGAGTGTCCAGGTGCGGAGGGCCTCGAAGGGAATGGAGTGCATGCCCCCTGTCTATACAGGCACAACTGGACTTGCATAATCTGACTCCTGAATAAAGGAGCAAATTTAATCAGAGCTAGCCACACTGCACAGAGCTCCAGCAGGTTGATGTGGTGACGGGACTCCCTGGGTGACCAGAATCTGTGGGTTCTGTCGTCTCCCAGGTGCACTCCCCACTCTACCAGAGATGTGCCTGTCGTGAGAGTGACAGCTGGATGTGGGCGGACAAATGGGACTCCTTCCTCCAGATATTCTGGGATCAGCCACCACTGGATGGCTTCCATATCAGCTGGGTCACTGTGACCAGCTGGTCCAAGTGTCCTAGGCATTGGGACCACTGATGGCCCAACTTCCACTGCAGGTGCCACATCCTCCAGTGGGCCCACAGAACCACACTGGTGCAAGACGCCATTTACTCCAGTTGCCACAGGAAGTCCCAGGCAGAGCACGAGCGCTCAACCTGAAGGGCAAAGGGGTAAGATCCAGTGTCTGGTCTGAAGGGATGCGGGCCTTGGCCCGCAGGAAGTCTAGCTCTGCCCCGATGAGTCTCTGCAGTTCTGGAGGATCAGATCCCTGAACCATTCCATGGCCTCCTAAAATGACCCAGCTATCAGCCAGTCATCCAGGTAAGGGTACACCCTGATGCCCTTGCACCACAGGAAGCATGCCCCCACTGCCATGCACTTTGTGAAGATCCAGAGTGCGGAACCCCCCTTCAAGTAGATGGGTCAGGGTGGACAGGTGGGAAGTAGACACCAGAACTTGACCTTGAGGCACCAGGCTTGGTACTGCCCCTGTTAGGGTTGCTGCTGTGCCTGCTGTGACTGAAAGGACCGAAACCAAAAGGACTTCTTTTTCTGTTTCTGGGCCTTAGGGTCCTTCTGGGACAAAGCAGAGTCCAAGGCGGTGTTGGATTTCTCAATCCTGGTGAGATGACTTTCTACTCTTAGGCTAAAAAAGGTTGGTACCCAAGAAAGAGACATCCACCAGACTGTGCTGAGGGTCCACTAAAAAGATGGAAAGCCTCAGCAAGGTCCTGCGACACACTGCGACAGTCACTACCATGACATGGTTGCAGGAGTCACCCATGTCTAAGATCATCTGGAGCAGGTGTTTAGCCAGCACTTGACACTGGTCTCTAACCAACCTCACCAGCAGATGCTTATCAGCAGGTAGGTGAGGGGAGGAGATCACTCAGCACTCCCAACAAGAAGTGACCAAAGCTGGCCATCATCAAAGCGTAGTTTGCCTGATGGAGACCGAGAGAAGAAGTGGCACAAACTTTCTTGCCTGCATGGTCAATCTTCTTAGACTCTTTGTCTGGGGTCTTGACCATGTCTCCTTGGTTTTTGGACTTCAGGAAAGTCAAGTCCATGACCAGACCAAGGGATGGTCAGAGAACCTAGAAAGGGACTCAGTAGGGAGTGCATATTGGCGAACCATAGGGGTGGAGGGTGCCGGGCAGGATATTAGATGCTGCCAAAGTTCCAAGGCTGTTCCTAATATGGCCTCAGCCATGGGAAGGGCAACCCGCAGGGATTTATCCCTATCAAGAATGTCTTCAAAAGGGTACTTAGCCCTTTTCTGAACAGGCTTCAGAGGGACAGACATGTACTCTGAGATGAGTCAGAGTAGTGCCCCAGATGACACCGGCCCATGGTCAGTAGTCAGTTCCTTGACTGATACATGGTCGAAGGTATGTGTCCTCAATAACAGCATGGATGAGCCATCCGAGGACTCCTCAGATATGGCCCTCAAGCATTTTCCACCGCAGACCACCCAAGAGTTGTCTGACTGGGAGATTTCCACCGACAGTCAGCCTGGCAAGTGAGCTGCAGCATGGGAGCATCGCCTGGCACAGGCTTCAGACCAAAACATCGTGTGTGGCCCCCAAACAGTAGAGGCAAGACATGTGTGGATCTATCCACGACATTTTCTGGTGGCACGTGATGCAAAATTTGAAGCCAGGAACTTGTGTTCCATCTTCCATCGACGATGCTGGAGCGGAACTGATGGCAAAGAGAAAGGGTCGAGGAAATCCAAAATATTCTAAGGACAAAAAAGCAGAACTTGCCAGTGGCGCATTTGGTAGTCTACAATGCGCAAAAACTGTGAAGGAGGAGACTGCACTCTTCCAGAGGAAAGGAAGATCCAATGACACGGGGCAGAGCTGTGGGATACACCACCCAGGTGGTGGGAGAAGCTGAGCTTGAAGACATTCCGTTGAATCAGCACTTTCCAGTGGAACTGCAAATGTGTGGATGGTGAACTATATCCACGCCCCTAGAAATGGTAAACTAGTGCAAAGTCATTTATTTTCTTTTAATACCCTTTCCGCTACTACTTGCTTTTTATGAAAGGATTCAGTGATGGTTTTCTGATCTGTCCGTAAAGATTCCACCTTAGTTTCTATAGCTGTGAGGCATGAGTTAAAGACCGCCACCCTCTTATCAAGCTGGTGCACTGCTTCCAGGACTGCTGGCATGGTAGCCTCTAGATTCCCACCTGTTGATTCAGCTGGTGCGTCGCCCTTGGTAGCGCTCATAGATGGGGCCAGGGCTTTCCCCTTTCCTGATCTCCTTAGACTGCTCATTTTTTGGTCTCCCCTATGCTGCTGGCTTCTGCAGAATTTATTAATAGGGTACCGAATAACTTCAGCTCTTAGCTGATGTCAAGGAAATGAAGGGGAAGTTGTAAAAACTCTGTTTTTTACACTTTAAAGCAAAGTCTCAGCAGGAGCTGTGCAGGAAGCGGCCGCACGTGTTGGCTGCGAGCCACAACCCAACATATTGTATGATTGATAATTCAAGCTTGATTTCACAGCACTGGACCAAAGGTGGCTCATTATCATCAGCTGATATTGCTACTGGAATGTAACTGAAAATCCTACCCAGTTGTCGGGAGCCGGCATGGGGTGGGGTGGGGGAAGGATTGAGCAGCCCTCACAGCAGCTCTCCTCTGCTGGTGGAGGTGGCTGCCCCTTTGCTGTCCCACCACCACTGGGTGGAGGTCCGGTGTCGGCGCAGGCGGAGGGGGCAGCATGAAGGGAGGGCGTTTCGATGCATGGCGCGCCTCCATACATGCACGTGTGTGCGAGAGACAGCTGGAGGGGGTAAAAACGGGGTACAAAGCCTACTATATATAATATATATATATGAAAATCCTATCCAAAGTGATGCTATACAGTAGCTTGTGGAATTTTTTTATTTATAGTTCTTCAACCTAGATTTAAAAGCCATTTGCAGCCGAGCTACCGCTCAGCTATGCTGCTGATCCCGAACCCCAAAGGCCAACTCACCTTCCTCCTGTGGTTTACCCTTCCCCCATGGTGGAGCTATTGGGGGCAGCGTCCCCCACAGGAGTCCAAACTGTGGGTGGGTCTGTCATGCTGAGCAGATGGCCAGCACAGAGCCTAGGTGTGCCATGCACATCATCGTATCCAGGCTTAGATTCTATTCTCCTTATGTCACCTTCTCCCGAAACGTTGGCATGAACATGCTGCGTACGCATGCAAACAGGCAAGCATGCCACAGAGCCATGCGTCTTTACTGCCTTCTGCTGCCCCAGGTGATGTCAGCACAGCAGGGATCAGATGGATACTTAACCTGAGGAGGTGAGCATCTCCTGGAACACCCAAACCTTCCTCCCCCACTGGTCCTCTATAGTGTCCCCAGCTGGCCCTTAGTTTGGGGACTTCATTAGACCTGGTTTAAAGAGGTTTTCTTGTTTGCATCAGAACATTCACAGCTGGTATCGTCTGGGATGAGCTCGGAAAAACTGCCCTAAAATCTGAATTTCAGGACATAACTTTTATTACTGAAGATATATTCTTTAAATCCATACAGTTCCCCCTTAGACGTCATCTGTTCTCTTTCCTTATACATACCAAGAAGTCATTATCCTCAGCTTATGAAATCATAAGCTGTTACCACAGGAATCATTTTGGTGTCACAAGCAGAGGTTGTAACTTCAGGGCTGGAAAAGCAGCGGGGACAGATGATGTAGATGGGACAAAGTGCCCCCATTTTCACGCAAATGTCTTTAACGAAATATCCTGAAATTCCATTTCTTGGTACTGTTATAAGATTTATGTTGTGCCAAAGTTAACTCTAATTTGTTTGCAGGAAAATGGAGACTCACTTTAATGTACTTGTCATTTCATGTTTCAGGCAGTTCTAGCTTACTCTGAATTTTTTTCTTTTTGTTTCATATAGCTGTTTGGCCCCCGGACCGACACATCATGCCTTCATTCAGGCATGCTCACAACAATCTCCCAGTCCCATCCACCACTCCCTTCCCCATCAACAAGGCCAACGGGAATCCACATGGGGCAGGACCCCAGAGTGTTGGTGTCATAATTCAGTTGGGCCGATGCACATCAGTTATTTCTTCCTGTGTTTTTCCCCACAGGATCCTCCCCCTCCTCCCCCGGCACCAACACAGCCTATTTCTCACCTCACACACTGCAGCACACATCCCCCCCCCCCCAACACGAGAAGAAGAAAGCTCTCTGGCCCACTGTGACAGGCATGGATCTAAGGTGTCTCTCTCTCCCCTCCCAGGCTGGCTTGCGCTGTTCTCTGTGGCACTTGCCACTTGGGTTACACTAATTAGGCTACCCGGGCCCGCCACAGAAGTGCTGCATGCTTTCGCTAGGCCATTGGATGTCCGTTACTCGACATTTCTTGAAACTTTTTTGCTGGGTATTACATTGAAGCCAGTATAGCGCAGTGGTTTAAGGCTCTGAGCTGCAAATCTGGTGACATCCAGCAGACCAGACTTGGGTTTGAATCCCACAGCTTCCACTTGCATACTATGTGACCCTGAGCAAGTCACTTAACGTCCCTGTGCTCCCAGGTCGCTCCTGTAAAAAAGCTTTCAGCTTAGTGTGCTACTCCTGGTTAAAGAACTAAAAAAAAAAAATATCAAAAAAAAAAATTACAATCAGACAAAAGTAGCACCTCGCTTACCCCTACTTACACTTACCTATCTCGTTGGCGCTGCATCCAGAAGCTCTCTGCATCCATTAATCCTAAAGCTTGCCCCCAACCCTTCGGTGGGTCCCCGACAGCTCATGTGCTGCTGGGGCAGCAATCAGGAAGCACACCATGATGTCTGGGTGGGTGCAGATGTCATCTTCCTGTGGACACCTATCTTCCCCCCATTTTCAGACTCCCCACCTTCCCTGGCAGCAGCCAATTACACCGACTGCACTGTTCTTCTGATGGGTGACAGCTGATGTGGTGTGGGCATCTACCATGTCAATGCCAGCACTGCTTCCCTCCAGAGGAGGCACTGGTCAAGGAGGAAGGTCACCACTCTTATTCTGGGGTCAGCAAACGATGCCTCCACACTGCATCCCAGACACTACAGGCCATGGGCTGGGGAGTAGGGTTCAGGTCTTGAACCTGGGTCTTCCACATAGTGGAACAGTGCTCCTGGCGTAACTGGGTTGGGCTTTATTTTTTGTTTTAAGTTCAATACAGTCTAATTTTTTTTTTAAAGCAGCGACACCTCCCTCAGATATTATTGTTCGATTTGCATGAAAACGTTTTTCACACACACAAAACATTTTTTGCCATTTTTGGGCACTTTTTACTTCAGAAAGGGTACGATGACATCATTGTTTTTTTATCACAGCTTGCTAACATGTTGCAGCATGCATTAACATCTTTCACAGGCCTGTCTAGGAGCCCACGTGAGCTGTATGGATATGTATGCTAACAAAGTGGCATTAGGAAGAGTGTTAGAAACAAAACGGACATTAATTAGCACATTAGACTAGAGCATAATTGCTGGTTACAGTGCAGAAACCAAAACAATTTCAGCACATCTGACGGAAATGTTATTTAATGAGGTTGCTTGGTTTGTAGTAAAGTAGAAGCCCAGTGTTGGTGTAAAACAGTTTCAACAGATTTGGGGTAGCACTGGTCTTGTCAGGCAGACTACTGCTTATTAGAGCACTGTCAACCCCCAGGATCATTTTGGCCCTTTAGAAGTTAAGTTGCAAAGGGGGTACATCAATGGGAGAGGGTGGGTCTTACACAGGGCAGAGACATGGCACAGTGACAGCTTTTTTTTTTTTTTTAGTTGTTTAACCAGGATTAGCACACTAAGCTGAAAGCTTTTTTACAGGCGTGACCTGGGAGCACAGGGAAGTTAAGTGACTTGCTCAGGGCCACACAGTATGTAAGTGGAAGCTGTGGGATTCAAACCCAGGACTGGTCTGCTGGATGTCACCAGATTTGCAGCTCAGAGCCTTAAACCACTGCACTATACTGCCTCCTGCCTACAGCTCTGGACCACGCATGCAGCAACAACCTACACTGCACTGTGGTGACTAACCTTGCCCCACACAGCGAATGCTGGAGGATTTTTTTACTGCAAAAAAAACCAAAAACCACACAGTACGTAACCCCATGCAAAATGGGCCTTACCTCTGGCCCTGAGTCTGGCTGCCACTCTCAGCGGTGTTCTGCAGCAGTCAGAGCTGGGAGAGGTATCACTGAAGGCCTGTCATGCTGGCTGTAGCATACTTAAGCAAGTGAATTAACTCAGTGGCATGTAGCACGACAGAGAGAGATGTGATCCTGCTCTCTATAGGGAGCAAAGGTCGCTCCCTACCTCCGGTCCTCACATACACCGAGAGCTGGGGGGAACCCAAATTCCATGTATATGTTTACTGGACCCCACTCTTACGACCACCCCAAGCAGAGAGGTGGCAACCTAGTATTCAGGGCCGAGTGCTTCCTTATACATAGCATGGAGCTAGCCACAACCTCCCTTGAAAACACAATGGCCATCGGACATTTTCTTCTCGACAGTTTAAAGCAGCACTGCAGTAAACTCGAACAAACAATGTGACCCTACCTTTTTTTAACTGTAACATATTCCTGACATTTTCATTTAATTTTCTGGTAAAACTGTCCAGTTTTGGGAGGGGGGGGTGGCTAGCCATCAACTGAGAAAGATGCACTGAAGAGAGCTCCCACCCGCAGGCTTTTTTAGACTCTTATTAAAGCTATCTTTCCACACTTAAACTTAACCAAAATCAGTCAATACTAGCCCGGCCCAGTGGTGCTGATGGTTGAGGTGCTGGACGCCACACCTCGCACCACACCAGCGACCCGGATTTGGGAACGGACTCGGGCCGCTGGGATGTCGGCAGGGGACAGAAGGGATTGAGTGTCTGGAGAACTGCTCTCCCTTACCGAGGTGGGATCCGGGACTTGTGCTGCTCCCTAGCGGCCCCAGATGGAGATCAGGGGCTTAGTAGGGAACAAGCAGTGCCGTAACTAGGGGGTGGAGTGGCGGTGGACATTAACACATCAGTGCCCAGATGTCATTGCACAACCGCACTCTAGGTGGAAGCCATAATTGAAAAAAATACCCTAGAGGCGACGAGGGCTCCAGGGGCCTAACCCATATGCCCAACATTGGACCAGCCCTCCACTCGCTCTCCCAAGCCCCTCGACCAGGACTGACCCTTAAATGTCAGAAAAGCCGCTAGGTAGGTGGGGCAGGCCCTCCCGGGGGGGGTGATCTGGGGGGGCTGGAAGGTCCTGGGTAGGGAGTGCTCAGCAATCGCGCTCCCAGAGGGTGGTCTCATGTGGGAAGTAGAGGCGATGGCTGAGTGGGCACCTCTGAGAGATGCCCTGGTCCACCGGAGCCCACAAACAGAATCTAATAAAAGAAATCAGTAAATACTGTATGGAAGAGTGAGGAGCATGACACAGGAAAACCCCAGAATCAGCTGCCAAGTGCTAATTACTTTTTTAGGGCAAAACAAAGTGCCGCGAGTGCAAGTAAGTTTCTAAAACACACTTCTCTCTGCCTCCCTTCCCTATGCATGTGTGATCTGTCTCTGAAGTGAATAGCTGGGACGATGGATAAGGTGGAATATGTGTGGAAACATAGACTTTGATGATAGATAAGGACCACTTGGCCCACCCAGTCTGCCCATTTCCCTACCTATTGGATAAGCTGCAGGTTCTAGTTAACCAACAGCCTACTTCCTCCTACCCCCCCACTATAATTGCCTTATGTCTTTCCCATGCATGTTTGAATACCCCCACTGTTTTAGACCCCACAACCTCCCTAAGAAGGCAGTTCCATGCGTCCACCACTCTCTCCGTGAAAAAATATTTCCTCACGTTGCCCCTGAGCCGTCCTCCCTCTATCTTTGAATTGTGACCTCTTGTTCTTGCACATCTCTTTTTCTGAAAGATGCTACCCTCTTGGACTTTGTTGATTCCTTTGAGGTACTTGAAAGTTTCTATCATGTCCCCCCATCCCTCCTTCCATCAAGGGTATACATATTAAGCTCTCTCAGTGTCTCTTCATACAGTTTCTGATGCAGACCCTGCACCATTTTAGTTGCTCTCCTCTGGACCGCCTCCATCCTGTCTATGTCCTTGTGGAGATGGGGTCTCCAAAACTGCATGCAGTACTCCAGATGGGGTCTCACCAACTGTCTGTATAGAGGGATAACAACTTCCCTTTTTCTACTTGTGATCCCTCTCCCTATGCATCCCAGTATCCCCCCAGCTCTCCTTACTGCCTTCTCACACTGCTTGCTCACCTTTAGGTCATCTGCTATAACTACCCCCAGGTCCCGTTCCATTTTTTTTGTTGTTAGTACCTCCCCTGCCATTGTGTACTCCTCTCCTGGGTTTTTGTTTCCCAGGTGCATTACTCAGCAGTTATTTGCACTGAGTCTAAGTTGCCATACATTTGACCATTCCTCCAACCTTGCCAAGTCCCTTCTCATCCTTTCCACCTCCCCTTGTGTATCAAATCTGTTACAGATCTTTGTGTCATCTGCAAAGAGGCATACTTTTCCTTGCAGACTTTCTGCAATGTCACCTACAAAGACATTAAAGAGGACTAGACCCAGTACCGAACCCTGAGGTACTCCACTAGTAACACCCCTTTCTTCGGAGTGAGTTCCATTTACTATTATCTTCAGTGTCCTGTGGTGCAGCCAGTTTGCTACCCAGGCTACCACCCTGTGACCCACACCCAGGCTGGCTAACTCGATTATTCTTTTTTGTGGGACTTTGTCAAATGCCTTGCTAAAGTCAAGGTAGGCCATATCCACAGTCCCTTCCTGGTCTATTACTTTGGTCACCCAGTCAAAGAAATCGATGAGATTTGTCTGACATGACCTTCATCCATGCTGCCTTGGGTCCTGTGCCCCGCTGGCCTCTAGGTACTCTACAGTTCTTTCTTTCAGAAGTGATTCCCATCATTTTCCCTACCACCGAGGTCAAACTAACAGGTCTGTAGTTTCCTGCTTCTGCCTGTGTAGCAAGCCTGTAGCTTTACAGACTGAGTATATTGAGTGAATCCATGGAGGGCCTCCGCACAGCCGTATCGGTACGCAGTATGCATGATGCTGATCGTTTTGGTGAATGCAGGTTTGAGGGATCAGGCTAAAGCATTGTCCTGGATACTAGGACAAGAAGGTGGTTGTGCTCAGAGGTGCAGGGCCAGGGTGCTGCTACTAGGGGTTCTATGTCATAATAGTGATCGCAAAACAGTGACCGCTATTATGGTGCATATATATCGTCGATAAGCAAATCGGCAATATACACATGCCAGTGACCAAACATACGACAACTAGACTTAGTGTTTACAGGGTGGGGAGCTTTGGCCCCTACACTCCCCTGCTAAAGGATTACTAACTCCAGAGGAACGCATGTTGGGGAGAGGGCAACACTTCGGATGTAAAAAAAAAAAAAATAAATAAATAATGGCACCAGCAGCCAGCGGCAAATATTTTTCCACCCCGGTCCCCAGCCCTGAACCCAGTACTGGCTGCACCACAGCTAGCCACCCTCACCACCACACCACACCACACAGCTAGCTTGGCTGCAGGAGGCACACTAGCCCCTGAAAACCCTCTTCCCTATCCCTCCCCTCGCTATCCTCCCTTTCCCGTCGCTATCCCCTATAGTCATCGTAGCATAGGGTCACTACCCTTGCGAGTAGCCCATGAGGATAGCGCTGTTTATGAGTTGCCATTTTGATGGTCGCTCACATTCAGTTGCTATCCTCACAGGATGCCCTACTGGGGCTAGCCATGCCCCCACACAACAAACACTAAAGTCAGGTGTTGCAGCACTAAAAACAGTGACAATGTGCGCAGAACCAGCCCAAGAATCACAGGAAATCCAGAGGTTTCACGAATGTGAAAAAAGTTTATTGCTAGGGATAATTCACAACAAAGGGTAGGAACTGTGCGCAGGGTAGGGACCTCACAGTCCAGATGTCTTGGCACTTCGTTCAGCTGGAGCGCCCTCAGGGAACAGACAGCTTTGGCTAGTTCCGTGTGCATTGTTACTGTTGAACTGCGGCAACACCTGGCTCTTGCACTGTCCTGGAGACTGAAGGAGCTGCTGGCTGGGGATGCTGTTGTGTATCTGTACCCCAACCTCATGCTGTCAACCAAACAAGATCAAAAGACTATGAAGGGATTAAAAATGGACTGTCAGCTGGCCCAATGCACAGCGATAGTGCGGTTACCTGCCACCCAGGTGACCCGAGTCTGGGAGTGGACTCAAGTCTCCGGGGACAGGCCAGGGGAAGTGGACTGAGCATCTGAAGGACTGCTCTCCTCTCTGGGGATGAGGGGTTGTGCCTCTTGCAATGCACTGGACACCTAGCGGAGGCTGGGTGTCAGGCAGACAGAAGGCCCAGAGGGGCATCCGACATCGGCAGATGCTCTGCATCATTGGACATCGATATCACACCTGGACTGCAAGGGAATGGAAGAAAATAATCCTTGCCCAAGCAAGATGACAGATGGCCATTCTGCAGGCCTGGTCCCATCAAATGGGTATCATCTGGATCCTGAGTTGGAGGGCAAGGGCATGCGTTTCCGACCCCGTTACAAAGGGTAAGCTGGGGGGAATAGTGTAAGTCCTAGTCAGCCTGCTGGCGCAGCAGTACAGCTACAGCTTGCAGCGCCGACAACTCAGGTTTGGAAGTGAACTCGGGTTGTCAAAGGGTTGACTGGGGGAAGGAGGATCACACATCCATAAGACTGTTCTCCACTTCCTCCGGGAAGCAAAGGCTGCTGCACCCGGTGTACTACCGACCCCTAGTAATGGCAGGGGGTCGAGCATCCAGGGACAGCAATCTAGGGGGAGGGAGGAGCGGTGGCTGCCGATGTCCTGCATGCGGGAGAACATCTGGGCGACTGCACATCCATCCTCCCTGGGGAACGTAACAGACGGAGAAAATATGGCTGGTCAGCATGACGGGACCGGCCCCTTGCAGGCTCCACACCCAGCTCGCTAGCACACCTCCCATCTGAGGATCCATTTCGTGGCCAAGGTGGGGTGCCTCTGTCACGAGAGGGGGGGAGCTGTGAGAAGAGATTTAAGCTGGACAGTAAGTTCATACAGGGCTAGGGTGACAAGGCGGGGGGGGGGTGGTCTCTTGATTATGGTACCGGCCAGAGGTGACATAAACAGCACTAACTGCAAAAAGAAATATGGTAAGTCCCAGACATGGTGGGTGACTTGACCGAGGGGGCCATCCAGATAGGAGCAGGTAAGGAGACGGGGGATAAAAAGCAAGTGGGGAAAAATAATCGACTTCATGCCCCCCAAGATTCCCTTTGCTGTGTCCTTGCCTGCTAGAGTCCATACGGAGGTGGGAGTGGGGGCTGGCAAAAATGCTTATGTAACCCCTAGGTGGCACTGTCCTATGGGCTACTACCCCTGCCTGCGTGACTAGGTACAGGTTGAAGGGCCTGAGCTCGGAGAACGTGTACCTCCGCCCGGAGGAATGGTTTTGGGGTAGCATAGGTGCTGTTGGTATAGCCCTCCGGGAGTCTATAACCACCCACTAACACTTCTAGTGGCCTAAACAGTTCAGCAACAGAACATTCACATCTACCATATGACAATAATGATATGCTCATACCCTTTGCACTTACCACCAGGGCTGGATCTTCTGCAGCTGCCCTGGAGACCCTCTGGAAAATAAGACCAGTGATGCAACAATACAATAGACGTACTGTATCCCCACCAAGAAGGTACACACTAGCCAGGTTAAACGTGAAAAATACACAATCTGGTTTATTCAGGGGACATGAACAAGGGTGGGACATAAATCTAGCAAGTGATTGGCAGTTCTGATTAAATTCAGGTTGGTTAAGCATGCACTGTAAGTCCCCCTGACACAGTCCTACAACCCTGGGTACCAAGTATGTTAAACAGGCTAGCCTGAAGCATTGCCTGGGGTAGGCCGATGTTGCAGCTGTTGTTGGGGCCCTTAGGAAGGAAAACAATTAACATGCACTCAACCCAAAGATTTGTAATCTGGAGCTGGATGGCTCAGTCCGTTGCAATAAACTCAAAACAAGAAAATCAGATGACACACACAAATGATTGCAGCTTTTGTGGCATGGAGCTACCCTGTTTTGTACTCATGCTACCCAGACCAGGATGCAAGACAGGAGAGATGAAGACCTCGTGGTGTTGTACTGGATTGCCAGGGGAAGCAGGGCCTATACGACTCACCTCCGGGTGGTCACTACCTGTTCAGTGATGTTGAGCAGGGGGCCAAATCCCCGAGCAGGTCTTTTGACGAGAGTGTCTCTGAATCAGGAGCAGTGGCCTAGGTTGAAATGGCAGGTCCCAGGCAAAGCAGACAGTTTGGACGAAGTCCGTGATGAAGTGCTGGAACAGCCTCCAGCTGGCGTAACAGAACTCGCCGTGGGGAACCAAATCGCGACCCATGAAACACATTCAGCACATCTATAACACAAGTATTTTGCCACAGTGCAGATAAAGTCTGTTTGCAAATTGTAGCTTCTCTGTGCAAACCCTTCGATCTGAGGCTCACTTCGGTATCAGGCGGGCCAATCACTTCTGGAGCAAGTCTTCAGTCCACTCGCAGGCAGCAATAACACACTTTCTCTCTCTCTCTCTCTCGAGGCAGGTCTCGACCCAAAATCAGAGAAAGTCTGAATTTCATACACAAGGCGATACTCCAAACTGGATATGTGACAGGCAGGCCAGCAGAGCCTTCCTGCCGATTCTCCCATGCTCCTAACAGAAGCAGCTGCTCAAGGGCTTGAGCTGTTTATTCTCCAACTCCAACTCACGACTGACCATTTGCTTCAGCAGTTCTGGGGGTTTACCAGTAATCCAAAGGGTTTGGTTGGCTGAGGGAACTGTCTGTCACAGAAAGGGCTCTCCCTCCAGGTCCATTTAGGTGCCAAACCCCTAAAACTACAATTCCTACAGAATTTCAATCCCATAAGACCTCTGGGGACAGTCTCTATTTTAGGTCCCCTGAGGTTCGATTGGTCCATCACTGGTAGTCCAGAACCACAATGGTGGCTCTATCCAAAAGTTCAAGCTACAATTCAAAGCAGGTTAAACAAACTCCTCTATCACTATTATTATAGCAGATAAACAATAAATAATAACCTTTTCTAACAGAGCTCTCTCTGCGCAAATAGTGACTGCAGAATGGAGCAGAGATATGGACTGTCTGGCGGGTCGTGGGCCTTAAATCACTCGGACCCAGCCCAGACTAATTTTCTAATACAGCATAGGTGATCTCTTAAAGGTACAGGCATGGAAGCTTACTGGAGCACTTTCATGCAGTCAAATAAAGCTACTGCAGACACGGGACACCATCCTGACAGTGGGCATTAGGCAGCCCACGAAGACATTATAGGAACCCATATTTGTAGGAGGGGTTACACTTACCTCCTCTCCTCTAGTCCTCAGGATGTCAACAAGTTGACCGGGAAACTGGAGCTGGCGTGGCAACAGTTGAATCTGAACAACCTATCAGATGATGGTTCTGACTCTTAAGGTACAGTGCATAGTTTCTCCTGGCCGCAATGAATGTGGGACTCTGCCTCTTCCCTTACAGGTCTCATGGTGCCGTTAAGAACTTTTTGCCTGAATATTTTACTCCTTATCTAAAGCTAACGCTGTCATAATGGAAACTGTAGGGCAATGTTCTGGGCAGACTAGGTGGGCCAAGTGGTCCTTCTCTGCCGTCAAATTCTATGTTTTCTAATGTTCGAGTGTAATGCACACAGCTAAATTTGTTTCTATTTTTTCCCCACATGTATTTATGCCCACTTTCTCCTCCAGCCCCCTACAGCTTCCTGCCTGTCCGGTCCCATCATCCACCATCTCTGGAACTTACCTGGCCTCTGACGATCCCCTGTGAATTGTCCTCCATGGCATGGTTAGGGGAAGAAGATCTCTCCTCCCCACCCTGAGTGACCATATACAGCTAGGAAGCCAGGGCCCAGTCAGTGCTGTGGGGCCTGCGACAGGCGAGAGCTTCATCTTGCCGGCAGGGTTCTAGGTTTTCTCTTTTGCACACTAGCATACCCCTGCGGGAAAGGCAAGCCCCCTAGCCTACCTCAGGGGGTCACTATCGTGGCGGAGCCCAACCCCATCCCTCCCTGACTGGGAGTGCCGTGCAGTGACTGCTCCCCAGCCCTTGGAGTCGCCCGGCTGGCTTCCTGGGTTGCTGACGTGGGAGCACACAGCACTACCCCATGTCAATCAGAAGCCCCTGCTAAATTTGTGATGGCAAAGGGTCACCCAGGGACTGTACTGGGGAGAAAATGGTGGGGGGGGGGGTAGGCTGCAACAGTCTGCCTGCAATCTAACAATGTGTTCTGGCTGAGTTTATTGACCTCATGTCTGAGGGCTTACCATAAATATATGATGTTGCTAGCTTGCGGGGGATTTGTTACTATTGTTATTTAAGATTCATTAAGACACACTTCCCTATGCCTCCCTTTCCTAAGCAAGTGTAACCTGCCTCTGAAGAGTACAACTGGCAGCACTGTATTGTAGAATACACATAGCTACCCTGGAGAGGAGGTGATGAGTCAGTATCACCCTGATTTACACATTACGCTGGCTTATGCATGATCATTAGCTATTGTAGCTATCGGTAATTTTAGACGGACTGAAGGTGTATCCTTACAATGGTTGTGCTTCCCTGACAGTATACTAGCTTATCCTACTAATGTTATACTCGATTCATGCTAATTGCTTTTACCTCTTCTAGTAAGGTACCAAATGTAAAGAGTATATGCCATTTCCCTGTTTCAAAGCATGATGCGATTGTGCTGCTATCCATATGATTAAGCATGTAGCTGGCACTCTTTTATTGCGTTTTTTGCAAAATTCAATAAAGAATGTTTTTTTAAATTGTCTAGTTCAACTAGAATTTAGGTACTTTGCAAATGTTTTAATTAACTACTTTGTATAGGAAAAAAAAGTGTTTTTCTTTTTTGGTATAGAAAAAAATATGGCCACTACATTTAGCTTAGAAATAGCTTTGAAAATCTGGCAAAAGCTTAGGATAAAAAGAAAAGGAAAACTATATAGCGAACAGTAATAGAAGTCACCTAAAAAAGTACATTTGATGTATATGCTAGCATTTTTATTAATTAAAGCTGCAAACTAGACGTTTGGGAAAAAAAAAATTTAACCGCAAAGCAATTTTAATGCTAAGTCAGGTTAATAACATATAAACCTCAAGAGCCAAGGTAAAAAAAAAATTACATGACCTGAACTCTTTTTTTCTTCTTCCTGTCTAACCTATTCCCTTACTTAAAATTATGATTCCATTATGTCCTCTTACCTTTTCAAACGCCTCTGAGCAACATGCACTTTGTAACTCCCTGCATTTGCACTCCAGTGATATGTAAAGCTTTCTGTATGATATACTACTTTATGCAATATATTTTTATACTAAACAAAAATACTATCTATAGCAGAGAACACCAACTAGCTAGACACATTTTTTATCTTCACAGTAGGGTACGTCACAGTAGGGTATGTCATAAAATGTATCTAGCTAGTTGGGTAGGTCACTAATAACTTTTTCTGCCACCTGTGCTTAGCCATAGATAAAAAAAACAGCATGTGGCAGCTGCCAGTACTTCAAACCTCCTGCTCCACAGGAAACTTTCACTTTTTTTTTTTTTTTAGATTATTTATCCTCCTGGGCCACCTCTCTGTCCCTGGTAGATCTCGCATCCCATCCGGTGATCCAGCCGCCATCCATCTTGACCAGGACCGCTGGCACCCTGAAATCCCTGTGGCTTTCCCCCCACAGTGGAGCCCCCTAACTCCCCACCCTCACGGATCCAGTTCAGGTGCCAGCTCCTGATGGACACTCATGGACGGCCATCAAGCCACGCAAGAGGTGCCACATTTTCCCTTGTTCGCTCCTCCCCTAACCATTGCCGGAGCCATGGGCATGCAATGATGCCAGCGGGGGCAGAGGCGCATGCGTCCACACACCTCTCCCCCAGGCATCTGCCCAGATTCCTCCCGATGCTGTCACCCCGTGCCCTGACCCCCAGCCTCTGCCAGGGAGCAATCGGACATCGGGAAGTGAAACCCCCCCTTCCCAGAGAAGGACAGCAGTCCAATGGATGCTCTATCCTTCTCCTCCCTGCCAACCCCCGGCGAGCCATGCTCATTCCTGAACACGGGTCGCCGGTGCAGCGCAAAATAAGCCATCCAGCGCCTCAGCGCTGGCCGGAAACTTACACTTTTAAATAAATAAAACTAGCTTAGAAACTCTCATGTATAGCGCAAAAAACAGTCATGTGATGAGCGCTTATGAGATATGACATTTATCTTCACTCATGGTCAGTCACCTCTTTCAACCTCACTCGTAAAAGGTTAAGAGGTCACTGACCACTCATGAAGCTAAATATTATCTCATAAGCACCCATGGCATACCCAATATTTATTTATAATTACCGGTAAGTGTTTTTCCCACAGGGAACCTGGCTATAATTTGCCATTATAATCAGCTGGTTATAGTGGCAAACACAAACCGGGCTTCCCTTGCTCTATGCATGTGCCAGCCGGCCATCTTCTCGTCCTCACACAGAACACTACACTGCAACTCACACTCGGCAGAAAGTAAATGTAAAAAAAAAAAAACCTAGGCTGATATGACTACACCTTTTGAACCCTTTGTTGCATTCAAACCTTAATTGAACTAAAAAAAAAAAAAGAAAGCAAGCTGCTTCAACCCGACTGGACTACAGCTGAACAGTGATGTATTTTTATTTTATATAATTACTGTGGTGAAAAAACACTCCCCAGCAATTATATAAAATAAAATATGGGGTGGTGTGCAAAACTCAAATTTTGCACACACTCTCGGAGTTGGATTCTTAAATAAACCCCTCCAGCTTCGTTCTCTAGGGTTATATAGCATCTAACACCTCAGGCATGTAAAATTTCATTAAACACACCACCCCATATATTATTCTATATACAATGTATGGCAGAACGTTGTTACTACCAAGAATCTATCATTTCACAGGGTTGTGGTATCCTTGATGCGACGTCACGATGTTGTTATACCATCATGGGTATATCATATTGATGGTACAATAGGGATCACTCTGCGCATGCATGTTACTCGAACCATCAGCCTTCCTGAACCGGCTGCAGCAGTGAGAGGTGGACCCGGAGCAGAGCGGCAGTGACTCAAAAAACTAAAAAGTAAGGATCCTAATTCTCTTTTTTCACTCTTGATGTGGATCATACACTATAAAATATAATGCGTGGTCCGCGATCGACAACAAAAAGTGTGTTGCCGGACCGGCCCGGTGGCGCTGAGGGTTGAGGCGCTGGACGCCACACCTCGTGTCACACCGGCGACCCGGTTCGAACGGACTCGGGCCGTCGAGGTCGGGTGGTGGGGGAAGGAGGATCGAGCGTCCCAGCGGATGCTCTCCTCCTTCGGGAGGACCAGGGTGTTTAATACACCCGGCTCGCGAAGAGCGGTGGAGGCCACCGACTCGGGGAATGCAGCGGCTTCCTAGGGCAAGGGAGCCGGGAGGAAGGATGCCCTCGGCACTTAGCGAAGCGTCGATGCGCGTGACGCCCGCCCGAGCCGGGCGCCCCTCGGGGAGAGGAGGGCAGAAAACCGAAAACAACCCTCGCACTCTGGATGGCAGCAGCCTGGCTACCCAGACGTATTAATAATACGGGCAGGACCCCACTGTGTGGCAGTTAAGGAGGCAGGTAGGAGCACCTGAGAGAAGAGACACCTAGGGGCAGACCCAGTGGGGAGTCTGGAGGGCATTGAGACAGCCCAGCGAAGGAAGGGAGTGCAGAGGCGTCAGGAGGATAAAAAGAATTAAAAAAGTGCGTTGCCATCTCGAGGTTGCCAATACGACCTAAATCTTGAGAGCGAACAGTTGTCATGGCAACCTCTCGATGGCTACACATGTTTGTTACCGATGATGGACCATGCATTATCCTCTATGTTATGAGACTAATCCAGTGTAATAATGGATGTGACTGTACAAAAACACATTTTAACAAGCATTTGTCAATGCCGAATGTTGGCTTGCTGGCACTGGCATTGGTAGTGCAGGAGTTAGACAGCTGCATAATAGGAATGGCAGTGAAGTATTGAACTGACGCCAACCCCACCCTGCAGAGACTGACAGGCATTGGGGGGGAGGTGTCTTTGGGTCGTCAGCCATAACGCTCATGCCTTTTCACCACACCCTACCTGCAGACACTGACAGGTGTCGCAGTGTCTTGGGGTCTTCAGGCCTTATACTCACCCTATTCCATAAGGAAATACTCTGAGTTGGATGCAGTATAGGAGAATGGGATGAATGCTGGGGCTGAAGACCCCAGGGCACACCTCAATGTCTGTCACTGGCTGCAGGGTGGGGGTGGATTGGTGTGAGCATTACGGCTGATGATTCCAAGTCACACCCCTGACGCCTGTCAGTCTCTACAGAGTAGGGCGTTATGGTTGGAAATCCTAACACCCCATCCGTTTGTTGGTATTTTCACTCCAAATGTTCAAAATGGGATTTTTGTGACCCTACCTCATGAACAGTGGCACTATCATTTCGTTACTCAATCCCAAAAGGTGGTTTTGCACAGCAACAGCGCCATTTGACGCCACAGGTGTGAAAACACATTTCTGACAGGATGTGAACAATGACAGCTGCACTGTTCGTCAGGTGATGAGAAAAAAATGCCAATGTTGAAAATCTGGAGTGAAAATATGAAAAATTGGCGAAGTTACGAACGTGCATACAAACTGCGCAACACACGCCTGTAATGCAATCATTTTTTGAAATTTTTTCACCAAATTTTCAACATGGGCATTTTTGAACCTCTCCTCATGAACAGTGGCGCTGTAATTTTGTTACTCTGTCCCGAAAGTTGATTTCCCACAGCGACCACGCCATTCTGCACCACAGGTGTGAAAACACGTTTCAGGAAGGATGTGAAAATGACAGCTATACTGTTTATAGGAGGTATGAAAAATGGCAATGTTGAAAATCTGGAGAGAAAATATTAAAATTAGCAAAGTTATGAGAGTGTAGAAACTGCGCAATGCACACTCATAACACAGTCATTTTTTTGAATTTTCCACCAAATTTGCAACATGGGCTTTTTGGGACCTCCCCTCATGAACAGTAGCACTGTTGTTTCATTAATCAGTCCTGAAAGGTGATTCCTCACAGCAACCATGAAATCACCTTTCGGGACCGAGAAACTAAATGACAGTGACATGCTCACAAGGTGGGGTCCCAAGAACCCCATGCTGAAAATTTGGGGCCAAAATTCCAAAGAAATGGCTGAGATATCAACCTAAGTTGAAACCCCCTCATTGCCTCCCATTATAAAACTTATCATCATTTCTTCAGTTCGCAGTTTGGCTTTGAAGAGTGCAGACATGTCCCAGTTCAGAGAAGATCGCAGCTCGACCTCGGAGGTGAAGTATGGGTGAGGGTGTGTGTGGGAAGGTGGGCACCCGGGGAGAGACTAGGAGACAATGGTGGACTCGCTTTTCTTGTTTGCTGGAGGAAAAAAAATGCAAAGGAAGTTTTTTCATTTACAGGTCATACACAAAAATATAAACAGGCACACTGGGGTGGGCTCCCAGTGGCCCAATGTAAGGGGGATGCCGACATGGGACTGGGCACCCCGATGTCAACTTTTGGGAGTGTGTGGTGGGCAGCAGGAGCCATGTTACAGCTGCCACATAATGTGTGTGTGTGTGGGGAACATACGACACATCGGGATTGGGCACCCCGATGTTGGTTATTTCTGGGGATTGTGTGGTGGATGGCAAGAGCCGCCATATTTATTGAAATGTTTCACCAGGAAAGGCACGTAATGGATGTATGTCACCTGCCGCTGCAATGGCAAGCCTGTCTCTGACTGCAGCGGCAGATTAGTTTCAACTCCGTGGCGCTCTCTAAAACTGCTGTCATCGCAGCACGCGCACTGGTTGGCGGCTGAGGGACACACCCACTAAAGCATCCCCTGCATTCGCCACAACACTGACACACCTCTGAAATGGGCTACTACCACAAGATGTTGCTAGCGCATGCGCGTAAGCCAACACAAAAAGAAGGAAAAGTAGGTTCTAATGCAGTTGTCAATTTCTCAGTGTCAAACCCAGACAAGTAGGGCAGTGCGTAATATTGAAATCCCAATGGAATAGAATTCTGTGGATAGCAGAATTTTGGCATTCCATACGGAAATGGTTTTCAACAAACTGCACTTCGACAATCTGTGGAAAAAATTTTCAGTTTACAAGCTCTGCAGAAAATATTCTGCCGCTCACAGAAAAATACTTTTCAGAATTTCACATAATTTAGAAAGTAATTGCAAAAAACATTTCAGAAGCAGATTTTTTTTATTTGCTGATTTGCTGTACTTTCTCTCCTTCCAAAACCAGCCACCATTGGCCCAGCCCTGTCAACCATCACCAACTGACTTACTCAACCAGAGATACGCTCTGCCCTGCCCCCCAGACCAGGGCTGCAGGATGGAGCCCAGCCACCCATCGGACACTGGTATACATCTCTGGTGGTGCCCCAGGCTGTGGTGTGGGGCCTGTGGTGCAAGGTGGGTGGCATCCTGCTGGGCTCAACTTTCCACCATTTTTCCTCCTCAGGAGACAGGACATGCGATGATGCCTAGGGCCCATATGCCGATGTCTGTCCCTCCTCCAGCAACTGTGCAGGTGCCAACAGCTGCCCCCCCCCTCCACCCTAGGTCAGTTGTGCACCGCACGCAGAACAACCCCCCGGAGAAGGAGAGCAGTCCCTCAGACAATCGATCCTTCTCTCCGGCTGGCCTCTCCAACTCCTGGGTCCATTCCCGGCCGGATGTTGGACGTCACAGGTGGAAGCCTTACTGGGCTGACCAGAAGCAGAATTGCCATTCTGCACAAATTCTGATGGTGCAATTCCACATTTCAATCAGCCCTACTGTGGAGTCTGTAATGGCTGCCCTGTCTGCATACAGCCAAGGAGGATGGCCTTAAAAGGAAACCACCCTAAAATATGACAGCCCTCCCCAGCTGATAGCTATTCCCCCGATTAGGGATTTGAGCTAGTAAAACCATTTTTTCCATTACCATGAAAGACGTTACTGCAGGTTTTAATACTCCTTTATCCTAGACCCACCGGCACAGATGTAGTGCCACCACCTGCAACACCAATGACCCAGGTTCGGGAGCAGGCCTAGGGTTGCCAGAGGGCTGGGTAGGGGGAGAAGGATCAGCATTCGCTGTACAGCTCACCTTCTCCAGGGAGGAAGGGGATCTGATCTGGCACCCAGCATCTACCAACCTCTAGTGATGGCTGCGGGTAGGTGAGCCTGAGACCTATACTGAGGCCAGATTGGCAGAGGTGGCAAATGTCTGCAAGATGGGTGGGGAGCACGCCTGGCTGTGCACTGAGGTCACTGCATGCATGTCTCCATCAAGGGGGGGGCCACGGGGGAACTGCTTGCAGAAAAAAGCCCTTGGACGACAAGCAGCATGAAGCCTGGGATCCTTCCAGGGACCCAGCAGACCGATGTGGGGTGTATCTCTTTGTTGCCCCGATAGAGACATTAATAAAAAACTACTACTTTATAACTCCTATTGAAACAGTTGCTTCACCTTTCAAGTGTAGTACTGCCTAACTTCCTTTTTCTATGTTAACGCTTCTGCCGACCTCCTGTCACTATTCAGCAGGCACATTAACATGGAGGAGAAGGAAAACACGCTGCTCTCACAATGACAGCGACAGCTATTTCCATCAGAAGTTAATGGAGGGGTATTAAAAACACAGCGTTTCAAGGGAAAATAAATAAATTATTGAGTAATTTCAGGTGTAGTTCTTCCCATGGATTCAAACTGAACAAGATGGTTAAACTCGGCTAAATCTCCAGACATCTTCTATAGCAGGGCACGGGTTCAAAATTAATCCAACAGTTAACAGTGATTGGAAATGATTTTTACATAGTTAACTGCCCTCCCCATTTTCCTTTCCATGCCAGTTAAGTATTCTGATTTGTTTTTGTGACCAGTGTTTGATAAATAAGCTAGCTTTCAGGTTCCCTCAAAGCTACACAGAGTTCCACTCTTCACACCAGCTGCTGCTCTTTCTCTACATGTTTCTAAGACATTCTATGACATCAGTTACGCTGTCCCAAGCTAGTCACCTGAATGGTCTGGAATGGTGTTACTGATGTCATAGAATGTTCAGAACTTCAGCAGTATGAAAAGCGACAACCACCACTGAGGCGAGAGGGATTCCCTCATAAGGGCAAAAAACCCAGAGATAACTGAACAAAAAAGGCTGAAACATTTTTAGAATATTGGATAGACACTAAATGGAAAACAGGAGGCATGCAGAGGTGTATAATCTGTTTCTTAGCACCTTTAAGCTCAGGTAATCGAAAAAAATAGTTTTACTGGCTAAAACCCTAATCGGGGGACTAGCTATCAGCTTGGGAGGGCTGCCACATATGTGCAGTTTTCCTTTAACTTGCTAGCCTGTTTTCTTTAGCCACTGTGTTTCACATGGGTGTGACTGATTTCTCACTCTAACCCAGTGTCCTGCTCTCCATCTCCTACACTTCTACCCCTACCTACCCCTGCCCACCTAGTCCAAGTCTCTTGCCTCCGCCCCATCCTCTGTTTCTGCCTTGTTTGTCTGTTCATGTATTCTTTCGCCTTTCTCTCCTCTTCCCTATTCCCCTTCCCTCATCTTACCCCCTTTCCTCCCTAGTTCCCTTATCACTAGCTTATTCCCGTTGTCTGATGTACGCCCTTCCCCCTCTCTCCCCTTGATTTCAACTACCCAATCTACGTACTCACCTTCTGACCGTGTTCCTTTAATACAATGTTTTCCTTTGCATCGTAACACTATGTATAAACTGTACAAAATGTTTGCACTATATTACCCTTGTCTGCACTGTACAGTACATAATGTGTTCTCACATACTATACCTATGTCTGTATTTTTATGTTTTTTTGTCTCCTCAATAATATCAACATTCTGTATGTAATATTCACCCAGGACCACCTTGTAAATGAGTTCTCCTGGCAAAATAAAGATTGACTGATTAATTGATTGACTGGTGTTCTCATTCTGTTATGTAAGCAATAAGGCACTGGAAGGCATGGGCTGTCTGAGCAAAATGCATGCCCAGAAGTGTATAATGAGGAGTAAGTTTCTTGCACCAAGTGCTTTCAGCACCTGGGAATGCATTAACCCCAGACAACCAATGACCTAGGCAGGGTTTTAAATAATTGATTAGCAGTTTTTTTCTTGGGACTATACTAACTGTACAGAAAGTATTTATATAGATTTCTAGAAGTGCTGTGTTTGTTACACACAGTGAGGCAAGAGCTATGCATTTTCACAAAGATTTAGCACTTTTATGAGCAAAACGCTAATCAATTTTTAGAGTTAAATAAATCCCTGCCTAGGTCCCGATATATTCAAATGTTTGCGCAGGCACTAATTGGTCTTTGTCTGTGCAAAGCTGACACGCCCTGTCCTATAAATGAAACATGCACTCCCTGCCTGGACATACAGTGGCCAGATGAGGTGTGCGGAGGGCTGTGTTGATTGCCATGTGCGCACCTACGGCACAGAGGAAACTGGTAAGATGACTGGGGAGGTGGGTGTTCCATGTCATGGTGGGGGTGACACCAGGGATTATGGAATTGAGACCGGCGGTACTGTAGATCGGTGCCTGGGGGGGGGAGCCACTGGATGCCAGGGAAGACTGTAAGTTCTATAAAGGGCTGGTGATTGGGTGGGGGGGGGGACCACTAGCAACAGGGAGGGTGTGTTTTACAATAGGCTGACGATCGGAGGGATGGGATGGACCACTAGCACCAGGGAGGGTGTTTTTTACAACGTGCTCGTGATCATAGGGAGGGGGGACCACTAGCACCAGGGAAGGTGTGTTTTAGAAGGAGCTGGAACTCGGTGGGGGGAGATTACTAGCACCAGGGAGGGTGTTCTTTACAAGGAGCTGGCGATCAGAGAGAGGGGTACCACTAGCACCACGGAGGGTTGTACTGGTGCTACAGGTTAGCGATTGGAGGGAGGGGAGGACAACTAGGCACCAGGGATATCTACACATGTCTGGGACCAGGCTATTGGGGGGGGCGGCGCCACGCTAATCTGCCTCACTACCCATGCAAATGAGCCCATAATGGGCATGCAAATGGCCCCTTAGTGCTTAGTATGCCCAATGGGCTCATTTGCATGGATCCCTCTGAATATTGCTGATAGCAGTCCAGCGCTATCCACTGTGGCAGCATACTTCGGGATCCACATCGGGGCACTGATACTTGACTTAGCGCTGTGCCACCATGGCCCTATATTCAGTTAAACAGTGTCGGTGCGCTATTTGACTGAATATAGCATTCTCAGCCTCCCAGGCAATCGCAAGGAGCAGTGCAAGGTTTTGCGCTCCGATTTGTACTATTTTGAATATCAGGCCCCTGGTGTAGTTTATTGCGTTTATAAAATAGGTAAACTGAGAAACTATTAAAAAATGCTTTTTTAATATTAAAAACAGTTACTTGCTAAAGAAAATAGTAAAAATAAGTCCCTCCCCACCGGTCAACCATCTGCGTTTCTACACATACAATAGATGAAATGTTAGTTTTTCCTGGGATACAGGAATTCAAACTTCAGCAGAATTTCTCTGGCAGAAATGTTCATACCCTCATTCATAACGCAAGGCCTTATATGGAGCCATGGTCTCAATTTTATCTGTGGCAGGGTAAACAACAGAGGTTGCCCTGGCAAGCTGGCAAAGACAGGTCAGGGATTTTTCATGATCACCAAACAAACACCAGGAATTAAAATAGTGAATAGACAGCTCTGTGGCGCTGAGCGAAGACCAACAAGGAGGGAGTCCAGAGCGTCCTTTGCACGCTTCCCTCCCAGGCAGATGGGCCGGCCTTTGGCACCTGGAGGTGGCTTGGGTGACGTTCTTTTTTTTTTCCTCAATAAAATTTTTTATTGAAAGTAAAATTCAACATAACAATCATTTACACTCCCTGAACAACATTCAACAAGTGCATTTTCCTTCAGATGAATGCGTAATCAACATATTCAATACTATTTCAGTACATCCTTAGATAGTTCTAGCCTCTAAGTTATTATATCCACATAACTATATTATCTAAAAAACAGCTTAAATATCTAAAGCTATATTTATTTATTTATTTATGACTGTTAACCGGGTAGGTGCACTGATCCCAGGGACCATTTTCAGGCACGACCCGGGCCACGTAAGGCGGCAGACTAGAAACATCAGAATAACAAGAACATAACAAGAGCAGGTAATACACAGTGAAAGGTTATAATTGTCACATTTGGCAATACATGGTGGCAGTAGTTGAGGGACAACAAATAAAGCAAAGTAAGTTAACTTTATATCTCTGATAGTAACCTGCTCAATAATCTTTTTCTTCTTTTCCAGATCAGTGTAGACTGTTGAAGCAGAGAAAAAAAAAACAGTATTAAAGAATATAGAGAGGAGCGGGCACAGTGAAAGAGAAGGAAGAGAAGAAGAGACAGTACCACCATCTTAGAAGAGAGATCTCTGAATACAGTTGTTTGGTTTCCATGACTACTGTAATTAGATAAAAGTCTTGCTATCACACTGAGTGACTGATACGGAAGTCAGTTCCCTTAATCAGCCTTTAAATAGCACCATACCTGCCCTCGGATTTGTGCCCTAGCCCTTTAAAGTGTAATGCTAATTTCTCTGTTCTAACGCTTTCTATTAGTTGTGCGTGCTATTTCCTTCTTGCTGATGTTTTGCTGTCAAGCCAACATCTCAGTATGATGTTTCTTACTGAGCCACCCTTGGGTGACATTCTAGGAGGCATGATACCTCAACATGCTGCCGAATGTCCCCAACCCAGGTTGCCATCGCAACCGTCCCATTGAGAGAGGAGGGGAGTGGGTAGGGCAGAAATGCGGAAAAAATGCTCCCCCGTTGACTGGATGACGGTCCCCATCGCCACGAAGCCCAGAAGTGTCCAAGCCAATCCCACAACGCTCAGGATACATGCCTGCGCCTATGGGTTCGTTTCCCCCGGAAGGGGGGGACCCTCCCGACAAAGGGTTACATTGGGTTACCCAGGGGCTGTGGCACTGAGAGGCGGCAGATGGCGAAAGGGCACAGTGACAGTGGGCCTAGGCAGCCCAAAGGAGTGGCCAGCCAGGGAAGCTTCGAAAAGGAGCAAAAAAAAAAACTGTGAATAACAACACTTCAGTTTTACATTTGTTTATGTTTGTAAGGAGTGGAACATGAGATTAAAGAATGTTTATTTTAATTTTGTTTTTTTATTTCTGTGAGTTTTACTTTTTAAGGCCCTGTTGAAGGGTTTCAGGGACTTCAGGTGGCAGCCACGTTTGCGATGGCAGTCAGGATGTGTGACATGAGTCATGAATTCTGCAGGTGACTGGCCCAAATTCAAAATCTCACTGACTGAACTTGTTCTAACCTGCACATTTCTGGTTGATTAACATATGGGTCAAAGAAATTATTTAGCCCATCAGGAAATTTCCAATCCATTTTATAACGTTCCATCGTTGCTCCATTCCAATAAATTCACTGGGTTTTTCCTGATCTACACACTGGTGGCAAAGACAGTCTTAGAGCTGCATCATGTAGTGCATGTCCTTTTAAGCTCTTCCACTGTTGGCACAATGCATCCCATTTTCTGTTACAGAATTCTGTGGCTGAAAGGGACATTACATCATACAGTTCTATAAGGTACTTAATACCACTTTGAAAATCAGAAACATCCAGTGAGTTTATTGAAAGACCAATATGGAACCTTAAACGAATAGGAACCCTGTGTATACTTCCATATGTCTAGTTTTTGATGATAAAAATAGGTCCCTAACGAGGGGGTCTTGACCTATCTGCAGGATTTACCATTTTTTTTGTGACTGTGTAACCTAATTGTGTGCCCAGTTCTGACCACAAAGGCAGATTCTGTGCCTGATGTTGATTACAAAATCAATATTTCCATACTATTTGGGTAGCAAAACAATGTCTAATTTTGTTGAGAGTGACAAGAAAAAGGGGGGCTGACATACTGTATATGAATCGACTTATAGGTGAGTATGTAAGGTACTTAAAAACAGAAAGCTTCTACGGAAATGAAATGACTTACAGGTTCACTGCCGTTCTACTTTAAGTAAGAATTCCGTAACAAAGCGTTGCTCTGTGAAGCACATCGAGATATTTCTGGGTTTGAGAGGTACTATATAAATTCAAGTTCTTGTTTAATCTAAAAATAAATCCTATACTTGGTAGCAAAAGCACTACTAATAACCAGCCAAAGCATATGAAATGTTAAACACAGGGCATTATTGGCCCACTGCACAAGTCAGCACATGGCAGTTCTAAAAATAGCCCTCAGTTTAGTCGTCACTAGCTAGGGGAAATTAATTTTAATGACGCAGGATCAAGCAAGTGATTTATATGCATGTACAATCAACTTCATTCACAGGCTGTCCAAATCGCACTCTATCCCGAGAGAGGAACTGGCTCTGGGACCAATGACGTTCCAAGAAACCTCCCTAAATACAGATGGATACTGATCTATCAATCTATTAGATCTTGAAGCCCCCAGTCGGTATTAAAGAGACACGGTCAACCCCAGCAGGCCTCAAAGTGTCTCAGTTTAAAAAAACGCATTTAGTGATTGGTCGCATTCTGTTGAGATTGCTGATAAAACTAGCAGTTTGATTAGGATTCTTCTTTTTCCTTTTAAAAGTGAAAAACAGACTGCCCACCCTACTGGTGTTACCACACAAGAACATTTAATGTCTACATTCCTTGATCAACTTCCACTGCATCTTTCCTGCTCTTGGGAATACCACCAACATAGCCTAGCCACTTGTTATGCAGTGGGAGTACAGGGGACTATTACATCATGAACGACTCCATTGTTTTGGGGTGTGCCTAATGTTCAGGAAGGATTCAGGAAGAGTAGATCACAGATTTGAAATAAAACAAGGTTAGGTATAATGACACCATTTGCATGCATTTCAGTTCTACTTGGAAAGGAATCAGATAAAACAACCAGCAATATCAATGCATTTTAAAGAAGGTAAGCAATCAGAAAATGGGGTTTTTCTTTTTCTTTTTTCATATTCTGTTTATCTCTCCCCAACCCCTAGTACTCCCATGGACCTCCCCCCCCCCAATGGCGGGGCTGGGAAGGGGAGGTCCAGCTTCCCCCCACCCAGTACATCAATCTAGTCGCATTCTCCAGTGGTCCGGCAACAGAGCGGGACGCTGGTTGGTAGGCAGGGTCACGGAGCCTGCAGATGCCGCTTTTTTCCATTTTCTTGGTTCCTCCCCCTCATGGCCGTGAGTGCACGCGCCACATCACTACGTTCTTGTGCCTCCCTGACTCCTAGCGCTACCACCCGACCTCCACTAGAAGGTAGTCAAGGAGTGGGACGTCCAACCTTCCCTCCCCAGGAGAGGCGAGCAGTCCGTCAGATGTTCGATCCTTCCCCTGCCAACCTCCGGTAACCCAAGCCCGCTCCCAAGCCCAGACTGCCAGTGTGGTGTGAGGTGTGGTGTCCAGCACCTCAATCCTTAGTGCCACCGGGGTGGCAGAAAATGGGGGTTTTCAACTAGAAATAATATGATGCAAAAAGGGCTAACAGTGACCCTTTAAACAACTGGTCTCAAAAGAAGGAGAGGGGTATGGAGACATACATGGTCACGAAGGACTTTAATCTCTTTGGAGACTCGCTCCTTAACATACTGTTGGTCATAGTCCTTGGCACAGACCACAGACACAACTGTGCTATCATTGATGCACTCAGTACTCCTACTGTTGTCAGTCACACTCAGCACTTGGAGGGTATCTGTTGTGGGAACGCCCTCTGAACTAGCATTGTTGACAGTGTGCACTCAATATCTGAAGAACATTTGTCGTCACAACACCCTTGGAACTCCCACTGTTGTTATCCCACTGTTATCAGTGCACACTCAATAGTTGGAGGGCATTTACTGAGAGACCACCCTCATATCGCTCACTGCCGTTGGTGACACTCAACATCTGGAGGGCATTTGTTGTGCAAACACCCTTGGAACTCCCACTACTGTCAGTGCACACTCAATATTCGGAGGGCATTTATTGTAAGACCACCCTCAAAACTCCCACTGCTGTCTGTGCAGACAACATTCAGAGGGTATTTGCTGTGAGAAGACCCTTGGAGCTCCCACTTGTCAGCGTACACACAATATTCAGAGGGCATTAATCATGAGACTGTCTTCAACTCCAGTTGCTGTTAGAGCACACTCAACACTCAGAGGGTATTTATTGTGAGAACACCCTTAGAACTCCTACAGCTGTTAGGGCACACTCAACACCTGGAGGGTATTTAATGTGAGAACACCGTCAGAACTCCTACAGCTGTTAGGGTACACTCAACATTTGGAGGGTACTTGTTGTGGCCAGCCCGCTGGTGCAAAGGCAGAGCATCCGCCTGCAATGCTGACGGCCTGGGTTCAGAAATGGATTCGGGACATCAGAGGGTAGGCTGGGGGGAGAAGGACTGAGCGTCCTAGAGACTGCTCTCCAACTCCGTGGGGGGAGGGGTACAGTGTCTGGCACACCACGGACCTCTGGCGGAGGCTGGGGGGATCCATTTGTGCCAGCACAGTCACCTGAGGGGGGAGCACATGGGTCATCATTGCACAACCCTGCCCCCAAGTACTGCCACACCCGCAAAACAAAATTCCAGCCCCCCAAGCATAATACGCTGCTCCGCTACCACAGCCAATAGTATCCGCCAGGGGGGTCCTGCTCCCGTGGCCCCACCCGGGGTAGGAGAGCCAGAGCACACTTCGATGGACTGTGGGAAGGCAGGCAGCCCCACCCAGGGGGGGGAAGCCTGGGCATGGGGGGGTTGGTGCATGGGTGGGGCTGAGCTCCTCTGCGGGGTGGGAGGTGGACTATAAAATTAAAGAAAAAAAAAAGAGGGCATTTATTATGAGAAAGCCTCAGAACTCCCATAGCTGTTAAGGGCACACCAACATTCTTTTTTGCTAATTTCTTTCTTCTCCTGATACGCTGCCAGCCCCTGCCTCCCAGCGGCCCACTCATCCAGCTGGCCTATACTTCCGTGGGGTTCCTCAACCCACCAGAGACCAGATCATGTGGGTAGCCGCCGGGCTAGCTGGGAGCAGAGCCTGTGAGGCAACCTCCATCATTCGCCACGGCATCCATTTTCCTGATTTCTTCCCAGGAGATGAGGCGTGCAATGATGCCAGCGGAGACAGTGCGCATGTGTCCGCATGTGCTCCCTCTTAGCGTCTGCCCCATCTCCTCCTCCTTTCTACAGTGTCGGTGCACTGTCCCCCAGCCTCTACTAGTGACCAGTCAAACGCTGACCACTGGTGACCCCCCTTCCCAGAGAAAGAGAGCAGTCCATCCAACACTCGATCCTTCTCCTCCCCTGCCGACCTCCGGTGGCCCGTGCTCGTTCCCATTACGGGCTGCCGGAGTGGCACAAGGGAAGGCATCCAGCGCCTCAGCCCTCAATGCCACCGGTCCGGCACACACTCAACATTCTGAGGGCATTTATTGTGAGAATGCCCTCAGAACTCCCAAAGCTGTTAGAGCACACTCAACATTCTGAGGGCATTTATTGTAAGAATGCTCTCAGAACTCCCACAGCTGTTAGGGTACACTCAACATTTGGAGAGTATTTTTTGTGAGAACGCCCGCTGGACCCCTACCATTGTCACTGTGCACACAATACTTGGAGGGCATTTGTTGTGAGAACACCCTTGAAACTTTGATTGCTGTCAGTGCAGCAAGCTTTACTTGTGGGGAGGGGGTTGGAAAAGTAAGCTTTTCTTGAGGGTTTGGAGTGACTAAGCTTTGCATGGAGGTTTTGGGGAGTAAACTTTGATTGAGGGTTGGGGAAAGTAAGTTTTACATGGGGTTGGGGTTAAGCTTCGTTTGAAGGTTGGGGGAGTAAGTTGTGACTGGGGATTGGAGAAGCAAGCTTTGCTTAGGGGTTGGGAGAATAAGCTTTGCTTGGGGTTGGGAGTAAGCTTTGCTTGGGGGTTGGGAGATAGCTTTGTTTGGGGGTTGGGGAGTAAGCTTTGCTTGGGGTTGGGGTGTAAGCTCTGTTTGGGGGTTGGGGAGTGAGCTTGCTTGGGGGTTGGGGATAAGCTTTGCTTAGGGTTCGAGGAGTAAGCTTTGCTTGGGGTGGAGCAAGCCTTACTTGGGGTTGGGGAGTAAGCTCTGTTTGGGGGTTAGGATAAGCTTTGTTTAGGGATTGGGGAGTGAGCTTTGCTTGGGGGTTGGGGAGTAAGCATTGCTTGGGGGTTGGGAGTAAGCTTTGCTTGGGGTGGGGAGTAGCTTTGCTTAAGGCATGGGGTAAGCTTGGGTTGGGGGAGTAAGCTTTGTTTGGGAGTGAGGAATAAGCTTTGTTTGGGGTTGGGGAGTATGCTTTGTTGGGATTGATGGGGAGTAAGTTTTGTTTAGGAGTTGGGAGAGTAAGCTTTGTAGGGGTGGGATAATAATCTCTGTCTTGGGGTTAGCTTTGTTTGGGAGTTGGGGATAAGCTTTGCTTGGGGTTGGGGTAAGCTTTGCTTGGAGGCTGGGAGTGAGCTTTGCTTGGGGGTTGGGGTAAGCTTTCCTTGAGGGTTGGGGTTAAGCTTTGTTTGGAGGTTGGGGGAGTAAGCTCTGTTTGAGGGTTAGGGAGTAAGCTTTGCTGGGGGCTGGGAGATAAGCTTTGCTTGGGGTTAGGGGATAAGCTTTGCTTGGCAGGTGGGGGAGTAAGCTTTGTTTGGGGTTGGGAGTCAGCTTTATTTGGGAGTTGGGGGAGTAAGCTTTGCTTGGGGTTCCAGTAAGCTTTGTTTGGGGGTTGGTGTAAACTTTGGAGGGTGGGGAGTAAGCTTTGCTTGGGGGTTGGGGGAGTAAATTTTGTTTGGGGTTGTGAAAAAGCTTTGTTTGGGGGTTGTGGAGTAAACTTTGCTTGGGGGTTGGGGTGTAAGCTTCGCTAAAAATACTACCAACAGCTTAATCTGGTTCAATGTCAGTTGGCATCCATCTGTATCCCAAAAATAAAGCTTTGCTTAAGGTATGGGGTAAGCTTTGCTTGGGGGTTGGGGAAGTAAGCTTTTTTTGGGAGTGAGGGGGTATGCTTTGGGGGCTAGGGAGTAAGCTTTCTTGGGGGTTGGGGCTAAGCTCTTTGGGGTTGGGGAGGAAGCTCTGTTTGGGGGTTGAGGAGTAAGCACTGCTTGGGGGTTGGGGGAGTAAGCTCTGTTTGAGGGTTGGTGAGCAAGCTTTGCTTGGGGTTAGGGATGAGCTTTGCTTGGGGTTAGGGGATAAGCATTCTTGGGGCTGAGGAGTAAGCTTTGTTTGCAGGTTGGGAATAAGCTTTGCTTGGGGGTTGGTGTGGTGGAGGGATAAGCAGTTTTAAATTTGCGTCCCATAATTCTACAAATCTGAAACACAGATGAAGCCAAAGTCTGTTTTGTCTAACAAGGCCATATCCAGCTGACTGATTTGCAGGGTATTCACAATTCACCAAGAAATCAGTTACATGTTAGTTGTACAGAGGTAAGAGCAGGTATGGGGGGTCCCTGAGGCAGTGTCATAATCAATGTAAAAATCCTTGCAGTCTCTCTTTAGCATGACTAAATCACAGCTCTGAGGAATGGGACGCCCCAAGGGGGCAGGTCTCCCAGGCTTACAGCACAGGAATACGGCTCATAATGGATTTTTGCCACTAGATTTGCAGAAGCAGTATTAAACCAATACAGTAAATAGTATTTTGAGAAGAGAGTGGTAACCCGGAGCGTGTGAAACTGCAATTTATTTGCCCTCCCCTTCACGGTCTCATATGCAGAGATAAGAGCCGTCACACAATAAGGAGTTAAAAGGCTCTCCAAATTAAAAAAAAAAAATATTTCCATAATCTATCTGCATAACCTCTTGTGGAAATTGAAGAGCAGAAAGGCATTTCTAACCTCTGACTGTCCGGGCTCAGACAGATACCTGACCATCTCCAATGCTTCTAACCTGTCATCACACTAGGGACACACACCTACTGGGACGCAGTATAGCACATTGGTTTAAGGCTCTGAGCTGCAAATCTGGAGACCTGGGTTTGAATCCCACAGCCCTCACTTGCATACTGTGTGACCCTGAGCAAGTCACTTAACTTCCCTGTGCTCCCAGGTCACACCTGTAAACAAGCTTTCAGCTTAGTGTGCTACTCCTGGTTAAACTGAAAAAAAAAAAAAAAACCACTACACAGCACAGTCCGGGACACCAGAGGGTCCATGTGTCCCAAGTGTGAACACCCTAAAATACTCCTTCGGAAGGGGTCCACATATGGGGGTTGATGTTCCCCATTTCAGCCCCATGTACTCTGATCATGGCCACTGCAGCAAACTTTCCCTCCAGCCAGATGGAAAGGTGATCCACTGCTTCATAAGCCACGTTATTGCAGCATACTGGTAAAAAAAACAAGGAACAGTGAAACAGACGGCACAGGTTACAATCTCGTCATAGTGCCTGAGTCACTGTGAGCAGGGTGAGACAAATTAGTTTGTGGGCTGGTAGTCAACTGGCCACTAGTTTTCAAAATCTGGTAGCCCAACTAAATTTTTTTAGCAGCCATCATTTTTAAGAGTTATATACGGCATTACTCCCACGAGAGGAAAATAATTACTCTGTGGGCAGGTGGCCAGCTGGCCACTAACTTTCAAAATCTGGTAGTCAAACCATTTTTTTTTTATTGGCCATTAGCCCTTTGGCTACCTGCTTTGTCCCACCCTGATTCAGAGACCTTAAACAAATCACGTGAACTGTAGAGTGGGTTCCTGACTCAGGGCATCACTGAACAAGAGCTGAGGCAATTCTTTATCTGGTGCTCACAAATGGGGAGCATGTACAGGAAATAATGGTCAGGGAGCCACTGGGTGGAAGTGACCATTGCACAGTTGGATATGGGCAGGGAAAGCATCCTGACTAAGACCAAAATCTTGGATTTCAAGAGGGCGGACTTCAGGAAAATGGGTGAAATGCTAAGAAGCCATCTGGCAGGCATCAGAGCAGATATGGGAGTGGACCAAAGGTGGTCCATCATTGAGGAAGGAACACCGTTTGTCACAGATGAGTGCGCTAGGCTGAGGGGGAAGAACACAAGGGCCAAAGCGCCCAGCTGGTTCAGTTTTGAGGTTGCAAAGGCAGTAAGGGAAAACAGGTTGGCCTGTAGAAAATTCAGGAAGACCAAGAGAGAGGTAGATAGGGAAATTACCTAAGATTGGCTAGTGAGGCAAGTAAGGAAGTCCGGCAAGCAAAGGCACAGAAAGAGCTGCAGATAGCTGAAGGAATTAAGAAGTGGGAGAAGGCTTTCTTTCGCTATATAAGTGAGAAAAGGGACAAGAAGAAAGAGACTGTTAGGCTTAAGAAAGGGGTGGAGGATAATAGGGGGAAAAGCAGAGATACTAAATAAATACTTCTGTTCCATCTTCACCAGGGAGAAGGACGGAACAGTACCTTCAGGAAGGAAAAGAGGAGCAGGGGGGAGGGGAACACAGATGTAGAGATAGAGGAGGATAGAGTGAGGGAGGGACTGCTGGCATTGAAGGTGGATAAATCACCAGGCCCAGACAGAGTACATCCAAGGGTACTAAAGGAACTGGCTGAGGAGCTGGCAGGGCCACTGGCAGACCTATTTAATAGTTCATTAGAGTCAGGTGTGGTACAGCAGGACTGGAGAACAGCACATGTAGTACCCCTCCACAAAAGTGGTCCCAAGGATGACCCAGGGAATTACAGAGCAGTCAGTCTGACCTCCATTGTGGGCAAGCTCATGGAGACCATACTAAAGGAAAGGTTGGTGGAATATCTAGAGAAGCATGGTCTCCAGGATGCAAGGCAACATGGGTTCATGTGGGGGAGACTGTGTCGAACAAATCTGATTGATTTCTTTGACTGTGTCATTAAGACAATAGACAGATACCAAGCGGTAGACATCCTCTATCATGATTTCAGCAAGGACTTTGACTCTGTGCCCCACAAAAGGTTGATCAGGAAGTTGGTGGATCTCGAGGTTGGAGAAAAGATAGTCAGATGGGTGGAAAACTGGCTGAGGGACAGAACCCAGAGGGTGGTTGTGGGGGGAAAGTTATGTGGCACCAGAGAGGTAACCAGTGGGATCCCGCAGGCTCGGTGCTGAGGCTGGTGTTGTTCAATGTCTTCATCAATGACGTTGGGGATGGCATTAAGTGCAAAATGTGCCTATTCATGGATGACACCAAGCTCTGCGGGAGAATGGAAACCGCTGAAGGGATACAGGACCTACAGGAAGATCTGGAAAAGCTGGGGAGGTGGTTCATGATCTGGCAGCTTGGCTTCAATGCCAAGAAATGCAAAGTTAAGCATATTGGAGCCAAGAATCCCAGGACAGAGTACTACCTGGGTGGAGTCAGAGTATCTGCATCAGAGGAGGAGAAGAACCTGGGACTGATAATCACTAGTAACCTGAAGCAGCAGCAAAGGCAAACAAGATGCTGGGCTGCATATCTGGGGGGAATCAGTAGTAGGAGAGAGGATGTTATACTGCTCTTGTACAGGTCATTGGTAAGGCTGCATCTAGAGTATGGAGTTCAGTACTGGTGCCTACACCTCAAAAAGGACATTAACCTGCTGCAGAAGGTCCAGAGGAGGGCTACAAAATGATAGCAGGTCAGCAAGGTAAAGCATATAAGGAGAGGTTGGGGGCACTGAACATGTACTCCCTGGAAGACAGAAGAGAGAGAGGGGACATGATCAGGACCTTCAAGTACTTGAAAGGGATAAATAAGGTTGATAAGGGGAATCTTTTTAAGCTGAGTGCAACCATAACATGAGGAGTCACAGTCTTAAGCTGGAGGGTGGGAGGTTTAGGAAGGAGGTCAGCAAGCACTTCTTCACAGAGACGGTGGTGGACACTTGGAATGCACTGCCGGAAGAGGAGATCTTGTTGAAGACAGTGGGCAGCTTTAAGAGAGGCTGGGATAGGCATAGGGGGAAGGTAAGGATCATGGGTAGGGAGGATGGGAGCAGTGTGGAGGGAGGGCAGGAACATTAGCTCAAGTTGTGGACCCTGCAATACGAGCAGACTTGATAGACCAAATGGCCTTCTTCTGCTGGCTTCTTCGTATGTTCGTATAACTGCCAGTGTTTCAACCCTCCCCATGCAATAGGCCCGCCTAGGTAAATAAAATGCCAGCAGTGCTCCATAACACGTTTCGGGGGTGGGGGGCTCTCAAATGTACAAGAGTTTGTAACTCCCCCTCCCACAAACAGTGTCTCCCCTCCATGCCACACACAACTTTAACCAGCACCAGAAAGAAGGAAACTTGAGAATACCAAAGTTTCTCTCCTGGGAAAGACAGAATGTTGGTGCCAGAACTGGGTGTCAAGGAATTTTCGTCTCGCACCTTCTCGCACCTGGCCAGCACTGGGAGAGCAGACTGCCATTTAGGTGATGCTGCGGTAAGAATCAATGATAAGAGGGATGAAAGGACGACATGCAGTCAAGATAGCCAAAGTGGAAGCTGCCAAATGGCCCAGCGGGTAGCTCTACGTGCTCCCATGCCAGCGAACCGAGTTCGGGAACAAGCTAAGGAAGCCAGCTAGGCAGCCTGAGGGATGAGGAGGTGCTGCCATGCAGGGAGTGACAGCGTCAGGTTCTGCTACTCTGGTGACCCCTGAGATGGGCCAGGGAGCTTGCTCCTTGGTGGTGGACATCAGAGACGTGACAAGTCCAGCAGAGCCTGGGTCTGACATCAGGGGAGGTGGTCAGGGAGAAAACAGAAAACTCCGCCAACAGGATGATGTTGGTTTGCTTGCTGCAAGTTCTACACCACTGACAGGGCCCTGGCTCCTCATCAGCTTTGTGCTGGGGGGTGACAGTCCCCCCCCTCCTTGCTCCACCACATGAAGGAATCTGTGAGAGATCTTTGGAGTCCAGGTAAGTCATTGAGATAATGGGTAATGTGGCTGTACGAACAAAGGGCCAAAGGGGGCCAGGCAGCATGGGAGAATATAATGTATACAGGAAAAAAGATAGCCAAAGTAACAAGCAGATCAGCACGGCCTCTCTTCTGAATTAATTTATTTATTTTTTTATTATTTTTTATTCTGTTTTAGTGCTCCAGTTGGCCAGGGCATTTCTCAGAGGTGCTCTCTCGACCTAGCCTCTACTCCCTGCCTGAGACCTCTCCTCCCCGAGCATCCCCCACCCAGGACCTTCAAGCCCCCCAGGATCATCCCCGGGAGGAGGGCCCACCCACCTACCTGGCGGCCTGTCTGTAATTAGATGGTTGGTCCTGGCTGGTGCCAGGGGGAGCCCGGAGGAGAGATGGTCTGGTACTGGGGATGTGGGTTCGATCCCTGAAGCCCTTGTCACCCCCCCGGTCCACCGGGTATTTTTTCCTTGTTGGTTGCCCCCTTGGAGTGTGGACATGCAATGACATCTATGGCACTGACACACCGACGTCAGCCGCCGCTCCACCCCCACATCTGTCGGCGCCGCATGTTCCTGGCGCTGCCCCGATCACCACCAGGAGTCACCCTGAAGCGGCGCTAACCCCAGATCCCTGCCCTGGAAGGGAGAGCAGTGCTTCAGACACTCAATCCCTCCCCTGCTGACCCCCAGCGGCCCAAGTCCATTCCTGAACCTGGGTCACCGGCATGGCGCGAGGTGTGGCATCCAACGCCTTAACCCTCAGCGCCACTGGGCCAACCTTCCAAATCAACTTAAAAAGTAAAATGGACCACACCAATATTTACAGCAATAGGGAAACTTTATTTGTTTTTTTTTTTATTCTATTTTGCTGTTACTGCTTCTTTGCCAGTATATAAATCTCCTCCAGTCATCAACTAGCCCAACTCCCAGTTCAGAAACTTCCAGGGCTGCCCTGGAATAACCACGTAGTCCACCCCAAACCAACAGTAAGCAAGATGGGTAGCTTGGGAGTAGGTCCAAAGGTGGTAAACTGCGTAAGAAATTGGTTAGGGGATAGGCGGCAGAGGGTGGTGGTAAATGGAGTTCACTCTAAGGTTGAGAAGGTGACAAGTGGGGTGCCACAGGGATCAGTGCTGGAACCAGTCCTCTTTAATGTCTTTGTAAGTGACACTGCAGAGGAGCTGGAAGGGAAGGTCTGTGCTGATGACACCAAAACCTGCAATAGGATGGACACTCCAGTGGGGGTGGAAAGGATGAGCAGTGACCTGAGAAAACCTGAGGAGAGGTCTAGGTCTGGGGTATGGGAGCTGGGTTTCTTTTTTTTTTTAATTTCTTTTTATTTGATAGTTTTTTATCTACTACACAATGGACAAAGCAGGTTGCAGAGCTGCAGATAGATACATATGATGTACATTACTGTTACAGACAGGTGGTTATAACTTAACTGGAAAAATAGCGAGAGACATTCTGTTTTATCTAGTATATTTAAATGCATTCGATTATCTAGTGGATGAAGCCATGGGTCTAGTGCTGGACAGGGAAATATTATAAAGCGGGGATGTTACACAATTGAATGTCCCATATTTTGTCCTAATGAGGTTAAAGGGCAAGATCTAAATTCAGAGAAGTAATATGTTGGATCCACTGATTCCACTTTCGCACTTGAAGGATGGAACCACCACGAAGTTCTAGATTAAAAGTCTCAGCTTTATAGATTTCAGATTTTATTTGTCTCCAGTTTTGTAGTGAAGGAATCTGTGTTCTCATCCAACATCTCGTGATCGCTTTCTTAGCAGCCACGAAACATATCGGTAGTATGGTCTTCTCCCGGGGGGGGGGGAGAGCATGGTCCGGGTACACCCCCTAAAGGAATTGTTCGGTTGTTAGTTCAACTGGTTCCGAGAACAGAGTGGTTAGTTCATTTTGAAAAGTTAGCCAGAAAGGCATGAGATATGGGCAGGTCCAGAAAACGTGCGACAGGGTGGCCTGGGGACACCCACAATCTCTCCAGCACCTTCCAAATGTGTCCGGGAGGTATTTCATTAGAACTGAGGGGGCTCTAAAGTATCTGGAGTGACATTTCCATGCAAATTCTCTCCAGTACAGAGATGAGGTTGATTTTACCTCAACTAATGTTGTTTTTAACCATGAGTCTGAGGAGATTTGTAATTGCAGGTCTTTATTCCAGGCAGATAGTGTTAGGATTGTAGCGTTAAGGAGACCAGATCGTAATTCTGAGTATATTAGGCCAATTAGATGGGTTCCCACTCTCCCCTCACTCACATCAATGAATAGTTTAAGTAATTTTGGTACTGGGGAAGGAATTCTAGGGGGTATTATATTATTGCGTAGGAGATGGTTTCGAATTTGAAAGTAGCGAAAGAGATCAGAGGGCCTTAGGGAAAATTGAGATTGGAGCTTATCAAAGGGAATAATGCCTTCAGGGGAAAGAAACTGATATATGTGTGATAGGCCTAGCGTGCCATCTGGAAAAGGCTTGGTCCATATAGTTGGGGATGAACTTTTCGTCTTGTGATATTAATTTACAGAATTCAAATATTTGTTGAGAAGGACCTGCTTTTCTTAGTTGTTTCCAAAGCTTGTAGGTTTGTGCTGTAATACCCGTTAAAGAAGAGAGGCTTAGGGAGTTACCATCTGTGGAGAACAGAATCTTCTTTATGTCATGTAAGTCACCGAGTTGGAATTCTATGGTCTTCCAGGGGGAATTATATGAGGCCATGAGCCATAATATTAGGGTTTGTAGGAATGCCGCTTGTGCATATAGGAGGAAGTCTGGGAGGTTCAGGCCGCCTTGTTTAAGGGATAGTTTGAGAATGGTTAGTCTAGTTCTGGGTCGGTTTTTCCCCCAAATAAAGTTTTGGATCACGGGAGCTGGGTTTCAATGTGAGAAAAGGCAAAATAATGCACTTGGGGCACAGAAACCCAAGGGCAGAGTACAATATGGGTGGAGTGGTACTGATGACCACCAAGCAGGAAAAAGACCTGTGGGTAATAATATCTGATGACAACAAGGTGTCCAGGCAGTGTGATAAGGCAGCTGGGAGGGCTAGTGGGATGCTGGGGTGCACAGGAAGCGGTATCATCAGCAGGAAGAGGGAGGTGGTGCTGCCTATGTAGAGATCACTGGTATGACCCCACCTAAAGTACTGTGTTCAGTTCTGGAGATCACATCATTGGAAGGATATAGACAGAGTAGAAGCGGTCCAGATGAGGACAACTAAAATGGCGTAAGGTCTGCATCAAAAGCCCTACAGGAAGAGACTAAAGGACTTAAATATGTACACCATGGAAGAGAAGTGGGGGGGGGTATGATAGAGACCTTTAAATGCCTCATAGGAGTAAATAAGATAAAGGAGGGAAGTATTTTTCAGAAAAAAAGGTGTTCAAGAACAAGGGGACATGCTATGAAACTGGAGGGTGGTACATTCAGGAGAGATGTGAGGAACTGCTTCTTTACAGAAAGAGTGGTGGATTCCTGGAACAGCCTTCCAGCAGAAGTGGTTGGGGTGGAAACAGTGGTGAGGTTTAATAATGCTTGGGATAGGCATAAGGGAATCTTAGGGGGAAGGAAGAGGGGGTGGGAGAATGGGTCAGAGATCAAGTAGGATCTGCGGTGATAATGTAAGCAGGGAAAAATGGCCAGAGTAGGTGTGCCAAGTGGCCCTTATCTGATGGCAAATTCTATGTTTCTGTGTTTCTATAAAGCCCTCCCTCCTCCTCCTGGTGAAAGCTATAAGAAAATGTGTACAGGTATGCTGGACATTGCGGGGTTAAAGTGTGCCACCATCACTATAGAGTGCAAAGGAAGCTAATTTTAAACTTAACAGATGTGGTGGCCAGTTTTTTTTTTTTTTTGCTTTATCTATTTACACGCCTCCCACACACACCCCGACCGGCCACTCCTTCGGAGCATCAACGCCTTTCTGCCTCCCTCCGACCTCCTGCCACCTACTCCCAGTCCCAATTACAGCCTACCTTGGGTAGCCCGGCGTATCCCTATGCCAGGAGGGTCCCTCTCTTTCAGGGCTGGATACGGGCTGGCTCCGGGTGGCAGGGGCCCATGCGTTCATCATCCGGTCGGCCGGGGGCGTTATTTCCATTTTCTGTGCCCCGGCTATCGCAGTTCTCGGCCTTGCGTAAGCACGCAGGGTGGCCTCCTGGGGCGGGCGCCATGGTGCTAAAGTCACACGCCCCCAAGCTCGCCACCAATCCGCCCACAGGTCCCCAGGCAAATCCCATCCCTCCAGGAGCCGGGCGTCCAATGGATGCTTGTAGGACCCCTACCTTGCCAGTCTCCGCTCCTAGTACCCGGCTCGGGCGTGAACCCGGGTAGCGAACCCCTTCGCTCAGTGCCACGGAGCCGGCGTGGGAGGCAGTTTTTAAAAACAGTGCATTTCTGTGGTCCGCAATGATGGGGCTGAACTGCAATGTGATCCCAACAGGTCCCAATTTAGCTCCATTCATGTGCGTCAGCACAAACCCACTGCATTAAGGGCAATGTTGCAGTGTCCTCTGCTAAGCAAACCAGGGCAATGCCGCAGTGTTCTCTGCTAAGATAAATCCAGTAGCAAACCAGACCTGGTGAATGGTACAGTTCATGCCTGGCGCTGTAACCCTTAATCATACAATTATCCTGGGCCCAACAGGAACAGGTACAGACTGCTAGCCCCACCCGTGCCACCAGAGCTTAGCCATTTTCCAGTGTCTGGCAAACAATTACTGTTGGTAATGACGAGACAGAAATGTCTGTACTACTGAAGATATTTGCATGAAAACAGGCTCCTTGACCCTCAGACTTCATCTGACCCAGCTGCTTTTCCTGCCATGAAGACATAAATCTTCTGCTTGTGACATCAGAATAATTACCAAGGCAACAGGTTGTGATGTCATAAACAGAGAATGATAACTTCATTGAAGAAATAAACAACATGAACAGATGAATCTGAGGGCACAACAGCGAAAGCCAACATTACCAAAATTAAACATTCCAAAACAGAAAACAACATTTAAGGGTGATCAAATAGCTGAGGCTTTTGTACACTATTATAAGAATTTGTACCACCCACAGACAGAATCACCTATAGCTGAGAAAAGACAGTTCTTAAGAGATGTAAACTTGCCCACCCTAACTTTATTACAGAGTCAAAAGCTAACCACCCCATCACACAGTCAGAATTAACTATGGCAATTCAAAAGGCCAAAACAGGGAAATGCCCAGGCCCAGACGGCTTTGGGGTAGAATTCTACAAAACCATGGTTAAAGATTTATTCCCACACTTACTGAGGACATATAATGAAATATGGCTAAGGGGGGAGCTGGTACCCCCATCCTGGAACTATGCGACTGTCACTGTAATCAACAAGGAAGGCAAGGACCCCATGTACCGCAGTTCATATTGTCCCATCTCCCTCCTAAATGCTGACTATAAGCTATACACCTCAATCATAGCAGCCCGATTAAACAACTTGATCCCACACCTCACAGCACCAGATCAAACAGGTTTTGTAGTGGGAAGACAGGCACCCAATAATGTCAGGTGGGCCATACAGTGAACCAAGAATGCACCACAACTTGCATAATAAGTTTAGACGCTGAAAAGGCGTTCAATAAAGTTTCATGGCCCTTTCTATTTCTAACTCTTGAACGATTTGGCTTTCCCCAAACATTTATAGATGGCCTCAAGGCTCTCTATGCGGCCCCACAGTCTTACGTCAGAGTAAATGGGGGGTCATCTGCAAGATTCTCACTAGGCAGGGGCACCCATTAGGGATGTCCTCTCTCACCCCTCCCGTTCGCTCTATATATCGAGCCTCTAGCCAGTATCATACGAGAACACCCCGTGATTACAGGAGTACGAGTTGGGGGTACAGAACATAAGATTTCACTTTATGCGGACGATGTACTACTGTATCTTACCAACCTGAATACATCTATCCCTCAAGTTTGGTCCCTCTCAGAGATATTTGGAACCCACGCAGGTTACTCATGTAACAGAACTAAAATCGAAGTCCTTAAAATCCAATATAACCCCACCCCAGAAATACTAGAGATACTCCCTCTCAACTGGAACAAGCCAAAAATTAAGTATTTAGGAATTTAAATTCCCAAAAACCTAAAGAAGCTGTTCTCATATAATTTTGACCCGCTGACACTGTAACTCCGACAGGATATTACTAAATGAACTCTCCTAAACTTGCCAGTATACTCGAGAATACAATCCATCACTAGCAACATTCTTCCTACATTTCTTTACTTATTTCAAGGTTTATCCCTTAAAATATCAAAGTTACAATTCCAAATATGGCAGAAAATGATAAATTAATATATATAGTCCCACGGTAAACCAAGACTTGGAGCACAAGAGGCTATGAGGCACACTGAAAGACAATAGAATTGGTATATACAGAGGGAGCCCTGCTTGAGGCTAGAGTGATGGCTCTTTCACTTCATAGAAACAATAAGGATGTTCCTCTCCTCAACACCCACAACACGTTATGGTCGGTCTACAGGGTCTGGACCAAGTATAAATTAGTGGGAGCTATATGGCCACTTCAGTGCTTTGCCTGGAGTGACGCCTTCCCCCTGCCTGAATGGTTCATATTTTCAAACAGTGGACGAGGCTGGGTCATTGTCAGCTGGGGTAGTTTTTGGAAGGGGATACTGTTTAAGAATTTGGGGTACCTAGAGACACTTATCAGCTGAGAAACCTGGACCACTACCGCCACTTACAAATCAGAGTGTATACAGCCACACTCAAAAGGGAAACTAACGCCCCGAGGAACACTAATTTCCTCCTCACAGCAATCCAGTCAATCACACAATGGGAATTAGAAAGGGGACTGATATCAACTCTATACAAAGCCCTGAGAAAACATTATGATAATAGCACTCAACAGATTAAAAAGAGATGGGAAGGGGAGACTGATATCCAAATAACGGAGGATGAGTGGGATAAGGTTTTTAGCATCTCTAACAGAACCACACATTCGCCTTTGTGGCAAGAATTTGCATGGAAAATAAGAATCAGATTTTTATACACACCAGTCATACAGCAGAAATGGGGGAAGGGGCGCAGGCGGGCTGCTGGAGACCCTGTGGGGAACTACGAGCAAATCACTCCCACATTTTCTGGACATGCCCCGGTCTACAGATCTATTGGCAACAAATGTCCCAGACATTGGCTGGCCTCTTCTCCTGCCCCTTGTCCCTAACCCTGGAAAACTTAATACTAGGTCTGCCCCTCCCCCCAATATACTCCTAGCGGCGGCTCATAAAGCCATCACTAGGAAATGGCTAGCTAAGGACCGCCCATCCTACCAACAATGGCACTCCATTGTGCAGAAAATATAAGCGATGGAGGAACTGACATATAAAGTAAATCTCAAGCTTCATATTTTCACCCGAAGATGGACAAGGTGAGTACTTTGGACTCACCCTGTATAATAAGCCAGCTGAGGCTGAGGTGGATGAGCTCTAGGTCTGACCCCTTACAAACTGAGATGGAATCAGGGTGGAGAGCCCAAGGGGGATCAGGCTGGTGTTTGTCGGGTTCAGTGGCAGGGTGGGGGGGGGGAGAGGGAAATACACACACAATAAAATCTTGAATGAGCTACGGAGGTGGGAGGTAGAACTTCTCCATACTCCTGGCAACTCTCTGTCTTCAAATAATAAGAATCGGATATCTGCATCATGCAGAGGACTCACCATGAAATACATTATCTACAGTGATGTTACCGGAATGGAATATGTATACAGCAGGAAGTATGGCTATACCTATGTATTGTGTACCTAAATGTTTCAATAAACTTGAATTATAAAAAAAGAATCTAAGGGGACAAAATCCTGTTTTGTTTTCAGTCTTTTTGCTCTGTTTAGTCCCTGAGGTACCTCCTCACTATCGGGACTACCTGACCCATGCCTCAGCCATGTCACCCCACCTTCTCCCAGGAATTACCGTTCTCTCTACATGGGGCTACTGAGGCTTGCCACCGCTAGGCTTGCCTGCCCCGCCGCATCCCCCCCCCCCACACACACAGCAGGACCACGATCAGGATTTCAGCAGCCCCACAGTAAACTTCAGCTACCAACTACCAGGGGAGACTTACCTAACTGGGCAGGTGTGTGGCTTGCAGGTGGTCTGGAGTCTGTCATGCTGGTTATAAGCAGGAATTCACTTCTTTATGTTATTCCTGCCCCCCTCCCCGGGCAATGCAGTGGCATGCCGAATGCACTGGTGCACATCGTGAAAGCCCATACTCTAGCATCAGCAGCGTCCTCCCCCCCCCAAAAAAAAACACAATCTGAAGTGAAACTCCCATGACACACAATCCCAACTGAAGCTCCCCGACACAGAATCCCAACTGAAGCTCACCCGACACACAATCTCAACTGAAGTTCCCCCGACACACAATCCCAACTGAAGTTACCCCCCTCACCCGACACACAACCCCAACTGAAGCTCCCCGACACACAGTCCCAACTGAAGCCCTCCTCCCTCAGTGCATAATCCCAACTGAAGCTCCCCAGACACACAATTCCAACTGAAGCTCCCCTCACTCGACACACTATCTCAGCTGAAGTCCCCAGGCACACACAATCCCAACTGAGCCACCTCACCCGACATGAATCCCAACTGAAGCTCCCGACACACAATCCCAACTGAGCTACCCCCTCATCGACACACAATCCCAACTGAAACTCCCTCCTCGACACTATCCCAACTGAAGCCTCCTGACACACAATCCCAACTAAAGCCACCCCCACCCAACACACAATCCCAACTGAAGCCCCCTTCCTCAATACACAATCCCAACTGAAGCTCCCCACACACAATCCTAATGGAAGCCCCCACCGACACACAATCCCAACTGAAGCTTCCCCACTGACACACAATCCCAACTGAAGCTCCCTGACACACAATCCCAACTGAAGCCCCCCTCACGACACACAATCCCAACTGAAGCCCCTCCCTCGACACACAATCCAAACTACAGCTCCCCGACACACTATCCCAACTGAAGCCCCCTTCCTCGACACACAATCCCAACTGAAGCTCCCCCGACACTCAATCCCAACTAAAGCTCTCCCAACACACAATCCCAACTGAAGCTCCCCCGACACTCAATCCCAACTAAAGCTCTCCCAACACACAATCCCAACTGAAGCTCCCTCTGCAGTCACCCAGGAGACAGTGTGGCAGAGGGACTAGTTCCCCTTCCTCCCTCCCTCCCTCCCCAGAGATAAAGAGCATCTTCTGGGATGCTCCACCTTACTCCCCTCTCTCTCCTGGCCCTCTGACAACCAGACAAATTCCTATTTTAATGAAAATTACTTCAGTGAAAGAAAACTGGGAGGTCTGGAAATGCAATCTGTAGTGGAGGTCTGGAAATTCAAATTTGGGGGGAAGTTTGTTTAACTGAGCTATGCTGGTGCCAACTGTGAAGATTTTGCTGGAAACCAAAAAAATGAAGTTATCTCTACGTTTCTGCACAAGACACTTGATCAGCATAGCAGGGAAGGGGGGTCAAATAATGCACCATTTGAGCAACCTTAATTTTTTAACTTTTATAAGACATCAAGGTGATTGCTCAACTAACAGGGTCCCTGTTAGTCGAGCAGTTGCCTTGATTTCTTACAATCGGAACTCTAAATCATAATAAAATGAATGTAAAAACTGCCCCCATTCAACTCTATGGCGCATGTCCTCGCGCTAGTCATTTTTTGACATCACAAAACATGCCAGTGTGGGGCCATGTTGGACGAATCTGGAAGTTGCAGCATTTTGGCTGATGACTCCAAGGAGCCAAATACGATCTAATATATCTTTTAAAACAAGGCAGACATAAATGGAATTATTAATGGCAGGCAACTTGGGACCAGGTAAGGTATTTTGTATGTTGGGAGATGGGAAGAGACATCGCAAGGTCAGAACCTACTCTTTAAAACCGTTTTTATAAATGGTTTTAAACTCACCACGGAAGTCCATCTACATGTCTGTATTTCTTCAGAGCTGTGCTTAAACATGGTCGCACCACCTCCACACTGTAGCCCAGTGCCAGCAGTCTCTAACAAGGATTAGTGCTGCGTCAGGAGAAACATGGCTTGATCGCCTGTCCATAGTACCAGGTAAACCATGTTAGGTTTGAAGCCATATTTAAAACCGATTTTAACACTAGGACCCCAGCAGGGTTTAAACACTGTTTTAAACCATGTTCAGCACGGACGAGAACCATGTTTGGGCTTGTTAAAACGTTTTAAGGAACTTAAAACATTTTAACAAGCTCAGTTTGTACAGGGCCTTAGTTTGTTTTCTTATTTTGGGCACTCAATGACCCAACCCATAAGACCACATTACAGCTGGCTCATTTTCCCCTGGGGTGACCATGACATACAGGTGAGGCACACTGCTGAGCCTGAGTAGGATGAAACATGTGTCTGTGTCTTCTGTTCTCATCCTTTCCAGAGTGTATGAGAGGCCTTTTGGCACCATACATTCCTGCTTAAAGCAGAACCAGCCTAAATGTTCAGGGTAATTTGCATATATATCCCATGATGCTTTGTATTATGGGGCTGTGTGTGATTTTGCATTTCTTGGAAACCTGCCTTTGTTGCCAAATGCCCTTTTTGGGTAACCCTTGCCGCAGTGATTTTGTGCTGAGGTTCTTTGTCTTTTTTATACAATACAGGTGACCATGAGACTACCGTTAAGACTGGCCTCATGCCATTAAATTGAAGAGAATGGTTGTTCTCCTAGAACAACTATTCTCTGAAGGATCTTAAAGGAGAACTGTGGGCAGATTTGAAGCCCCGACCACTGCGCAGATCAGGGCTTCAGTACCCCAATCCCACCTGCAGGCATAATATTTATGAAACTGTATCTTTACCTTAATACTTGTAAAATCAGTTCGAAACTCCATACCAGCCAGCATTTTCTAATACTGCAGTGTTCACCCCCGCTGAAATCACGCTGCTAACCATGTGAGATGATGATGCGCCTTTGCTCCTTCCTGTAATGTGCCCAAATGTAGGAAGATTTAATAATCTCTGTATCTCCCATGCCCTGCTTTAGTTTTACAGACTTTGTCTAAATGCCATGTATGCACATGTATGCAAATGGCATTTAGGCAAAATCTGTAAAAATAAAGCAGGGCTTGGGAGATACGGAGATTATTAATTAAATCTCCGTACATATGGGCACTAAACAGAAGTGGCAAAGGTGCATCATCATCTCACATTGTTGGCAGCGCGATCTCAGTGGGTGAGCACCGCAATATTGGAAAATGCTGACTGGTATGGAGCTTCGTACCGTTTTTACAAGTATTAATGAAACTCTCTAAATCCGCCCCCGATCTAACTTTTTATCTAGAAAGCGCATTTTCTCACGCTGCTTCTTTTTTTTTATTTTGAAAGTCCATGAACTGGGAATATGGCAGATGCTAGGGGCTCCATTTACTGTAAGGTGAGGTGATGCACCATGTACTTCAATACTTTTGTACTGAAGTGCATGGTGCGTCTACCGTATAATGGAGCTCGCCAGTGTCGCCATATTCCCAGTTCAGGACTTTTCAAAATAAAATAAAGTAAGTAGCATCGTGAAAAAAACAAGCTTTCTAGATAAAAACTGAATCGGGGGCTAAGTCTTTCACGGCGGGGCTGTGGATTTAGAGAGTTTTCCTTTAAGGTAAAGATACGCTTTCATAAATTTTGTACCTGCAGGGGTGATCGTGGTACTGAAGCCTCGATCTGTGCAGCAGACGAGGCTTCAAGTCTGCCCACAGTTCTCCTTTAACGTGTCAGTGGCTCAGCAGGTAGCACACTCGCCTCTGAGGCCGGGAGATCAGAAGGCTGTGTGTTCTAGCCCCACACCAGGCACTTGGGTTAATATCCCAATACTGACACTGCAGTGCAGCATGAGGGGGTGCTGAACTCCTGAGGTGCCGTCTTTCGGATGAGACGTTAAACTGAGGTCCCATCTGCCTGTTCTGGTGGTAGTTCAGGGGGATGTTAAAGATCCCATGGCACTTCTTGAAAAGAGTAGGGGAATTTTTTATTAGAACAAAAATAGATGACAAAGCAAATATTGTTACATCACACAGAATCAGAAGAACATAAGTATTACAGTATACACAGATACAAGGTGAACACAAAAGCAAAACTCCCCCCCAAAAAACCTAGATGGCATAAAACCCCAAATGAAAAATGCCGCCCCCCCCCCCATGGAACGAGTAGGGGAATGTTTCATTAAATGAAAAAATAAATAACAGACAACAAGTATCAACATTCTGTACACAGAAAACAAAGTACACCTATTTCCATTGAAACAGAACTATAGGCAGTGGAGAAAAGGAAATCATAAGAAAGAAAAAAGAACAAAGCGGGGAAAAAAAGAACACTATAATCCACTGCGGATGTCAATAGCGAACAGTCATAATATCCATAAACAATTTTTCCAATACTTTTAAAATAGAGTAGGAGAAAGCTTAATTTTGTCACACTCATATATTTCCCTTATACCATAAACAATCTGGGTTATAATATGCACAGAATCATATTGTACTTGTCCTAACCTCCCAGGACGCATCTAGGATTGCGTACTCTGCTCAGTATGCCTTCCTAGTGAAACACTTAAATAAATAAATAAATAAATAAATATAATTTTTGCTGAAGGAAAAAGGCACATCTGGCCTGCCACAGGTAGAGCCTACAAAGGGCAAATATCAGTCGCAGAGTACTAGGATGATAGGATCCTACGGAGGAGGGATAAATACCAAATACCAGAATGTCATAAGTTAAAGAAGGGAGAGCCTTTTCCTTCCATTTATGGAGCAATGCGGTCCACACTTGGTTACTAAAGGGACAATCTACAGTGGCGTGAAAAAGTATTTGCCCCCTTCCTGATTTTCTCTATTATTGCATATTTGTCACACTGGATGTTTTCAGGTCTTTAGACAAAATATAATATTAGATAAAGGGAACCTGAGTGAACAAATAACACTTTTTTTTTTTACTTATTTCATTTATTTAATGAAAAAAGTTAACCAACACCAACTGGCACTGTGTGAAAAAGTAATTGCCCCTAGTTAAATCAACCCAATTAAAGGGATAATTAGAGTCAGCTGATTGAACACAGCCAGGCTTGATTACAGCCAGCCTGCTCAATATAAACCTCCTTATTTTGGCCCTTACCATCAGAGTCACGTTGCCAGCACAAGATTCAACAAGCACATTATGCCATGATCAAAGGAAGTTCCTGAAAAGATCAGAAAAAATTTGTTGCCCTCTATCAGTCTGGAAGGGTTACAAAGCTATTTCTAAGGCTCTGGGACTCCATTAAACCACAGTGAGAGCCATAATCTCCAAATGGAGAACACTTGGAACAGTAGTGAACCTTCCCAGGAGTGGGCGGCCTGCCAAAATTACTCCAAGGCGCAGTGTAAAATCATCCAAGAAGTCTCAAAGGATCCTAAAACAACATCCAAAGAACTGCAGGCTTCTCTTGCCTCAGCTAAGGTCAGTGTTCATGACTCCACAATCAGAAAGAGACTGGGCAAAATGGGCTTCATGTGAGAGTAGCAAGGCGAAACCACTGCTAACCAAGAAGAACATAAATGCTCATCTCTCATTTGCCAAGAAGCACCTGGATGATCCACAAGCCTTTTGGGAAAATGTTCTATGGACAGATGAGTCCAAAGTGGAACTTTTTGAACAACATGGATCCCATAATGTCTCAGCAAAGCAACACAGCATTCCACAGTAAGAACACCATACCAACAGTCAAACATGGTGGTGGTAGTGTGATGGTGTGAGATGCTTTGCTGCCTAAGGACCTGGATGACTTGCCATAATTAAAGGAACCATGAATTCTGCTCTGTACCAGAAAATTCTTAAGGAGAATGTCCAGTCATCCTTCCGTCAGCTGAAGCTGAAGCGTAGTTGGGTCATGCAGCAAGACAATGATCCAAAACACAAAAGCAAGTCCACATCAGAATGGCTAAAAGAAGTAAAATTAAAAGTTTTGAGTGGCCTAGTCAAAGTCCAGACTTAAACCCAATAGAGATGCTGTGGTAGGATTTGAAACGAAAGCAGTTCATGCTCGAAAACCTACCAAATGTTACTGAATTAAAGCAGTTCTGCCAGGAAGAGTGGGTTAAATTCCTCCACAGCGATGTGAAAGACTGATATTGAATTATAGGAAGTGTTGGTTGCAGTCATTGCAGCTAAATGTGGCATAACCAGTTATTAAGTATAAGGGGCAATTACTTTTTCACACAGTGCCAGTTGGTGTTGGTTAACTTTTTTTCATTAAATAAGTGAAATTAAAAAAAAAAAACAAGTGTTATTTGTTCACTCAGGTTCCCTTTATCTAATATTACATTTTCTCTAAAGACCTGAAAACATCCAGTGTGACAAATATGCAATAATAGAGAAAATCAGGAAGGGGGCAAATACTTTTTCACGCCACTGTAAATAAAAATGCCTCATCGTCTCAGGTATATTTGGGCATGTAGCTCAAGGACAAAACCTCTCCTCCAGAGCCTTATGCTTAAGATTATCACGGACTCCCAATCTCCCGTGGCAAGAAAGCCATGTAATATCCCATGCCCTCTTTCGGATTCTAGGGTCAGTTAACTGCAGAAAGACTGTGGTAGAATCAACAGTATTCCCATAAGTATCAGTGAAAGATGGAAAGTCAGAAACATGGGTATCCAAAACAAAGTGATATAACTGCCAGTTTTAGTTAAGATAACGTGCTGATAAAGTCCACAGCCTAGCTTTAAAGAACATAGGAATAAGGTAACCAGGTGGCCCATATCTCCTAAAATTCCAGGGTATTTCCAAAGGAGGAGTCTGCCAAATTTGGCACAAACATGTAGTAAACCACCATGCCAGGGAATGCCAAACATCAGTGTGGCACTGTATAAGGAAGGGCAGATTATACTTGAAAAATATGCAATGGAAAAAAAAACAGAATTAATCATTCTTACACCCCCAAAACAGTAGTCATGATACGTATAGGTCCACTTAACAGGGTTCAGGCGGCTGCCCCAGAACCCTTGGAAAAAAATGTTGTTAACCCTTGTCTCCAGGGAGAGGGGAAATGGAAAAATAGCAGCCAGGTGCAAAAAAATGGAAAGAATCAAGGGTTTTAAAAGTAGCAGCACTCTTTTTTGTTTAGCTATGAATCGCCCTTTCCATGACCAAATAATATGTGATGCTTTATCTAGTAACCGCCTCCAATTATGTAAGGCATCATCAGGAGTGCCAAAGGTCAGTCCCAGTACCCTTAAAGGAGAGGTAGCTAATGGGATGTGCACCATTCGGGGAACTGAAGCTGGAGCAGCCGTTAAAGGAAGAAGGATAGCTGTACTTTTACCATGATTTAAACGAGACCCAGCTACAGCTTCAAACTCTTTTATAAGAGGTATAAATTACTCCTCTTTGAACGTGGCAGTCGTATCAATACAAAGTTCATCAGCATAAGCAGATACTGAAGGCATAACAGCCCCAGAGGGCGACAGAATCTTTGGAATGGAGGGGCTCATGATTCATTTCCTAAGTAAGGGGTCAATTTGAAACACATATAAAAGAGGGCTTAGTGGGCACCCTTGTCTGACGCCTATTTTACTTAAAAAAGAAGTACACGGAGACCCACTGATATGTGGCTGTATCCAAGCAGAAGCGTATAGCACTCTGATCCAAGCTATATACTGAAGTGGAATATGATATTTAGACAATGTCGTAAAGAGGTATTCATGAGCCACACGGTCGAAGGCTTTCTCCTGATCTAATGAAATCAAGAGGGAGGGAGAAGCAGCAGTACTGAAAACTACAATATCTCTAAGGAGTGATAAGTTAGAGGTTATAGATCTGTTGGGAACTGCACAAGTTTGAAATTCAGAAATGAGCTGTTCAGCAATAGGTGTCAGCCTATTACGTAAGATAGATGCAAAAATGTTATAACCTACATTTAGGAGACTTAAAGGCCTCCAGTTCTTAATATCTGATCTGTCTCCTTTCTTAAAAAGAAGTATCATAATAGCATCAGAAACGTGTTGGGGGAGAGAATTAGTTTGAATTATAGTGTTAAATAGTACTGTTAAACTAGGAGAAAAAAACTCTGAAAAAGGATTATATAGTTCTGCCGTGAGACCATCTACTCCAGAAGAAGCACATTTTTTTTTTGTCGCTGGATGGCTGACTGAACCTCCTCTAAAGTGATATATACAAGAAGAGTATCCAGCTGTTCCGTCGGGACAGAAGGGATAGCAAAATCTGAAAAATAGCTATCAAGAAGGGTAGCCTTCGAAGGGGTACCAAAAGTAGCTTCCAAATAGGTACCAGCTATTCGTTTAATAGCGGGGAGATTGTTTTGCAGCCTGTTCGTGACAGGATCTATAAGACAGTTAATATGAGTAGCTGCTACCCTATCTGCACAGCTTTTATAAACATCAAAGGATGCCCTAGAGTCTTGTGTACCAGATTGCACTTCTAATTTAAGAGAAAGTGTCCTGTTATATTGAAAATTCGCCATGTCGGATTTTAAAGTTTTTATTTCTGGAGAAAGGTCCCTTCTTGACTCAAATGCCCTTCATATAGGTCTTGGCATAGGTCTTGATGCACTGGCCCTAAACTGGTTCAAGAGCTACCTATCAAGCCGGTCCCAGAGGGTCATTTGGAAGGGAAAGCTATCTGACCCTCTTCCCATCAAGGAGGGGGTGCCTCAGGGCTCAATTCTTGGCCCCCTCCTGTTCTCTCTCTTCACAAACGACCTCAACCATCACTGTGGGGATAGCTCAGTTGTTCAATACGCTGATGACACAGTCATCTACTGGTCCATGTCTACCCTCCAGGACCTGGGCCCTCTCCTCCAAGAGGACCTAAGTACACTTGAGGCCTGGCTTACATCTAACAGAATGGTCCTCAACACAGCAAAAACAAAAGCCTTGCTGTTTGGCCCTAGATCCCTCGGCCAGGACAGGACCAATTCCTTACAACTAACTTCCTTTGCTGTACAGAGTACAGACATTGTAGACAACATAAAATACCTTGGGCTAACTATTGACCAAGGTCTCACCTTTAAGTCCCACATAGACCAGGTAACTAGGTCTATCCACGGCAAACTTGGCACCTTGTACCGGCTAAAAAAAACAACTTATCCCGGAAGCAAGGCGAGCAATTTCCTCCAGTGTCCTCCTTCCTACATTAACGTATGCTGCCCCTGTAATTCAGGGTATGTCAAAGCACAAGGTCGACAGGCTTCAGGTCCTGTACAACAAGGTGGCGAGGTCTGCAACACTGAGTCACCCAAGAAGCCACCCCCTGCATCTCGCTGGCCCAGCTTCATTGACCTTCCTTTGAGGCTCGTCTTTAGTACCCCCTGCTCTGCCTTGCTTACAAACTGCAGCACCCAGCTGCCCCACCTAGCCTTACAAGAATAATCATTCCTAAGTCTAACCCTCGTATACTCAGGACCACCGGTTGGTCCCTACTAGCAATCCCCAGAGTCAAGACTAACATGGGAGGCAAATCCTTCACTCACACTGCCCCTAAGCTGTGGAACACTCTCCCACCTTTAGTACAGGAAGCCCCATCACTGTTAAACTTTCACACAAGGCTCAAGTCCCACCTGCTTGGGGCAAGCTTGTGCCATTGTCAGGGTACTGGATAGTCACCCCCGGTCCCACATTCTACACCAATCCCTCTCCTTTTCCCACCCAAAATGACTCCAAAAGCATGCCTCAACTCCCTCAGTTGTTGCACTTATGTTCAATATATTGAAATATTGCCTTTATTACAACCCTGAATTTCATGTCTACTTTCTCTGCACCCTGTACTACCTGACTGTATTGTACTGTTTCTGTTTCCCGGGTCGCCCCTAAAAAAGGGACCTTCGGGGCTCAGTGGGCCTTCCCTGTCATCAACATTCAATAAATAAATAAATAAGATATAGTGTTATAAAGTTGCTGTCTTAGCGCTAGATATTTGAGATAAGTATTTAAAGAGATATGCTTAGCCTGATGTATAAAAAATAATTTTACATCCCTCTTTGTATCCTCCCACCAACTTAAGGGGGAGTGGTAAGCATCTAAAACAGATAGTCTCGCTTTTAAAAGTTCATGACAAGCTGCTGAAGTACGAGCATCCCTTAATAAGTTGTTATTCAATTCCACCGGAGTGAACTTTAGTGAAAAGGGCAACTAGGAGGAAAACAGTGAAAAGAAATGGTCAAATGATGCGAGGTCTCGCATAGCAAGACGTTGGCACTCTGCACTGTGACGTTCTGAGACATAAAGACAAAATCTATGCGAGTGGCGAGAGTTCCTCTATAAAAGGTTTTAGCTCCTGTCTTGTGTACCTCACAATAACCATCTTCAAGCAAAGCACTTTTAATAATAGCTCCTAGTGTAGCCATGCCACTGAACACTTTTGGAGTAGAAAACGCCCCTATCCATTAAAGAAAGCCCACAATTAAAATCCCCACCCATGTATAACTGTTGATTTGTGTACAGATATGGTTGTAGAAGTCTAAATAAGTCTGTTCTAGACGCTATACTCTGTGGTGCATAGACATTAATAATTCTAATGTCTGTCTGTTTATATTTACAGTCTAGTAACAAAAATAGCCCTACCCGGAAATATATTAACAAGTCTAATAACCTGGAAATCAAATCCTGCAAATAATATCCCTAGGCCATCACACCTGTCTTCCCACATGGACCAAAAGGAAGGTCCCTTAAACCACCTACTTTTAACTTGTTTGAGCTCATGCCCAGATTTTAAACGAGTGTCTTGAAGCAGATAAATATCATGAGGCAAAGCCATCAAGAACTGCAGTACAGTGAGCTGTTTCTTGAAAGATTTCAGACTGCACACATTAAGTGTCAAACAACACAATGAAAACCCTGGAGACATGTGAGGGGAAAAGCCATAATTATGTTACCACTGTATGTCATCTCAGGTTATCCCAGTGGGTCTTTTAGATGGAGAAGGGTCAGGTTGAGAGTCTGAAGAATAGTCCATTTTGAATGATGCCTGAGAAGAATCTGAATCTCCCTCTTCCCTATCTGTGTCTCCCCATTGCTTCCTCTTATGCAGTTTGTTGTACCGATTCCTGGTCAAGACAGGTGGTTGTTCCGACGTACCTTGGGCTTTCCTTTTCCCTCGTTTAGCAGGAGGCAGTACCTGAAAAGGTCGGTCTTCCTGAGGAAGAACCAGGGGTATGGGGAGGAGGCACAGAGTTTCGTTCAGATTCCTGGGAGAGAAATGGTTGTGAACCCGGGGGGGGTTTAAGTCCTTCGCAAGGACTCCTATGGAGTCGCCCTGAGGGTCAGATGGACAATTCCCCATAGCCTCTGACCCCATCTGACTAGAGAACTGATCCACCAGGGCTGTTTCCTGTTGTTGTAAGGCCTGTGTTTGAGAAGTAACGATCACAAGGCGATCTGATCTTGAAGTGGACGGTTCAACCTACTGTGATCCACTCAAGGGCACTGGTGGCAAGAGTGCCCTATCTCATCACATAAATTACACCTTAAAGGGTTGGTACATCCAAGACTGACATGTCCATAGGCCAAACACAGACTGCATCTCAGCTTATCGTATGTGCTACTGAGGTGGGTTCGAGATCCACATTTATGGCAGGTTCGAGGCCGACCAGGGCAAAAACACAGACCACGATCTCAACCTATAAAGAAACTGCCTGGCAGATGAGAAATACCCCATTTAGACTGTCTTGATTTCACCTTAACTTTCCAACCTCCTGTCCATACAAGGTCCATGCCCAGAATAGGATGAGGAGCCTCGAGTAGTTCGCAGCACTGCTTCAGCCAGTATTGGACGTCTGCTATGTTGACTCCCTCACTTCTAAAAAGCAAAGTTATAGTCTTAATAGATGGTTTAGTGAAAGGGATAAGAATAAAAGATGACCATAAAGGCTGTGATTTGACCAGTTCATACTTCGTCCAGAAGTTTTCTAACACGTGCATAGTTCTAAAACTTAAATCATGGATGGGTTCACCATGTATATGAATAAAGGCAAACAATTCCCCAGCCCCAATCCCCAAGGAGTCCCGCAAGATACTGTGGAGGACAGCCCTCCTATCTGGAGCAGCAGACATATCACCCATAAACTTCATTCTGACAACGTTCCTGCGTTGTGCAGTTTCGTCTATATTCCAAAATAAGTCACTCAGACGAAAAGAGGTGTGTCCAGAAGTCTCACCTTCAGGTGGAGGATCTAAAACTCGAGTATTTGGTGGGAAAGTAAAGACATCCTCAGAAGAGGAGTGATCCGCAGAAGTCAAAACGTGCTGAGAGCTGTTGGGGCCCTGAGAGTGGTCCGAAATTGGAGCAACCTGTGCTGGTTCGTCAAGGACAGTTCTACCAGCACCAGCCATAGAATGAATGTCCTCCGTTGTGCCCGAGGCCTAATATGCCTCTGAAATTATTGCTGCAGCACGTACAGGTCATGGGGATTTCCAGTCCGACCCTGTGGATGTAGGGATCCAGCCTGCCGCTCGAAGAGCCGACTCCGGGGTCCAAACTAAGGAGGTCTGAGAGCCAGTGCGCCAGCTATCATGAAGAGGCAAGGAATCAGGCAGATCCACACCCGAGGACTGCTCCTGAAGATCAGAGACAACAGTAGGAGTAGCACTTGGAAGTTCCTGCAACACAGGTCCTCTAAAAGTGGCGTCGGGTAAATCAGATAGCGTCGCTGGGTCCTCTCGAAAAAGCTGCTGTAAAAGGAGTCTGTGATGTGCCACCATCACCTGCAATTGATCTACTGAGAGCAGGGACTGTGCAGGAGTAGCTGTAGCCAAGTGCTGAAGGACTTGTTCAGCGTGTCCAATATCCACCGAATTAGGTATCAAAAGGTCAGTAGTCAAGTGTAAAGCATCCGTAGTACCACTGGTATTTCGCGAAAGAACTTCATTGTCCCCAGATGTAGATACATTTAAGGTAGATGCAGAAGTTTGTAGGGAAGAGCCAAGAGCACCCTGGCTTCCTCCACCAGCCGCCTGAATGGCAGCCATCTTGTCCGAATGACTGCCAAGGGTTCCCCCTACAGGAAGAGTAGGGGAATTTCCCCAGTGCACTGGCCAAATTTCCTCCCATTCACTAAAATACCACCAACAGCTTAATCTGGTTCAAAGACAGTTGGCCTTCATCTGTATCCCCCTCCCCCGGGTCGTGCCTGAAAATAGGCAGAATTTGTCTAGTGCACTTACCCGGTCAACAAAAGCTAAATAAATAAAAGTGGCAGTTTTGACTAAATACATTCATGCAAGACTTTTCTGGGAAGCAAAACTCATGAGGCTTTTTGGAACATATATACATGGGCTGGACAAAAATGTAGGGTTCCTCACACATTACCAGATGCCAAACTGAAACCTGATAGTTTCCACTGCAGCTCTGGGCCCCACCATTTATTGACTGATTCATTCATTCATTCATCTGTAAATCTTCTTATGTTGTTGGGACATAATGGAGTTAAAGGGAAGCTGTTGTTTGCAGGGACTCCTGCCCCTGCAAACCGTACCCTCCGGTTTAGCTTTTCACAGAAAAGCACCTTTTTTCTGTCCCCGGAAAGTAGTTTAAAATAAGAATGAAAAGTCCAAGCCAGCCCACCAGCGCAGCGGTTGGATTTCCACTTGTGACACCAGTGACCCGGGTTCGAGGAGCGGACCGGGAGCTGGAGGACAGCGGGGAAAGTTGGCGCTAAGTGCTCCCTTCTCCGAGGTGAGGTTGGGGAGAATGCTCGGTACGTGAGGACTCCTACCGGAGACCAGAAGCACTTGCTAACAACTCTGGTGTCCAAATGCTCTGAGGGGCCGGGCAGACACTGGACATCACTGTATGTCCCCGCTCCTGGGGATACAGGAAAAAATTCCTGCTTGTGACTGCCATCAATGATGCCTGCCCCTGGCCCTAATCAGTCTCCAGGTGGACTCCAGTCTCTAGTCCCACGTTTGTGGCACTAAGGGCCAAGTGCCGCAACCCCACCCGAGGGGGAAAGCTGGGGGTGTTGGAGTCGCAGCCAATATAGAGGTGGGGGTCCAGGGGTCCATGATGGGGCAGATGACCTGGCGGTCGCAGACAGAATAAAAGAAGAAAATAAAAAAAAATAAATAAAAAAAGTCCAGACCAGCCCAGTGGCGCTGAGAATTGAGGCGCTAGAAGCCACACCTCGCGCCACATCAGCAACCCGAGTTCGGGAACGAACTCTGGCACTGGGGGTCGGCAGGAATGGGGTTAGGATCGAACACCTGCAGGGCTGCTCTCCTCCCCGGAGGGAGGGTTGAGGTTTGTCCGGCGCACCAGCGGGTCCTGGTGGAGATCGAGGGTGCTGCAGTATGCAAGACAGCACATTAAGCAGCGTGGCTCACGTCGGCAGGGTTGCTGTGCACCACAACATCAGGGGTGCCCATGCGGGGGGGAAGGGAGAGCACCAGAACACGGAAAAGCAGGGCTATGCGGGGTAGGCGACGGCACCTGACCCCCATGCCCACTGCCGGATTTGTCTCGCCCAGCCTTCCAATTCCTCCACTCGGGCACCTCACCTACAGCCAGGGTCTGACTTGTAAGAGCGCCCAAAGAGGAGGGGAAGCCCAACCCCAGAGGGGTTAAGCTGGGGTACTGGCTGTGGGGGCTTAGGGATGAGAGAACCTCAGGTGGGCAAGAACAGGAGGGAAAAAGAATTGTAACCAAAAAAAGTCTGTTACCTAGAAGTATGGAGGACTATTGCGTTCCATTAATCAGTAAAGGTGCAGAAGTGGCACCATGCACTTAATGCATTTGTTTTGAAGCGCACAGTGTGGGTTCGCAAAAATTACAGTTAATGGAGCCGCCTGGATAGTCCGCCATACTTCCAGGTAGTAGCAGACTTTTGTTCTTAAATTAAACTACTTTCCTGGGATAGAATAAAGGCACTTTTCTGTGAAAAGCTAAACCGAGGGTAAGGTTTGCAGGGCGGAGCCCTGCAAATGACAGCTTCCCTTTAAAGAAGTCACCTATTCAGACACTGCCTTTCTAACTTTATGAACTGGCAACACTACACATCCTGCATGTAACTTGTTTTGGCAATGGAGACTTATGTCATGCTTTGATATCGCTCACAATTTGCATGTCTGATCTCTCACCTTTTAGTTAGGAGGCAGTACAGCACAGTGGTTTAAGGCTCTGAGCTGCAAACCTAGAGACCTGGGTTTTAATCCCACAGCCCCCACTTGCATACTTTGTGACCCTGAATAAGTCACTTAACTTCCTTGTATTCCCAAATCGCACCTGCAAACAAGCCATCAGCTTAGTGTATCTCTCCTGGTTAAAAATAATAAAACTGATATGAAGCCTCACCATCTCCTGGTAGCCACCACTGCTCCCTCTGCACCCTTCCCTTTGTAAAACAAGCTGGGTTCCACAAACTCTTGTATATATTCTGAAATGCTGGTTAGTTTTCTCTGCACCTGATGAAGGAACCTGGGAGGTCTCGAAAGCTTAAGTAAAAATTCTTCAGTTACTCTAGTAAAAGGTATTACCACAAAATAAAAAAAAGTATGCTAGCTGGCCCGGTGGTGCTGAGGGCTGTGGCACTGTTCAAGTGCCTTAGATCGTGCCATGCCAGCAACCAGAGGTCGAGAATGAGCTCTGGGTGTTGGGGGAGGGGCTGGGAGATGATCAAGCAGCCACCACGCAGCTCTCATCTCCCGTACTGGGGTGGCTAGTTTCCTCAACTCTCGGTTGACATGTGCTGGAGGCTTGGTGTCAGAGCAGAGGCCTGGAGGGCTGACATAACATTGGGTGGGTGGATGGGGCTGTGGTTTCAGGAGTTCATGTGTACCACCATGTGTATGCGCCCGCCATGCCACAACAGTTCCTGGTTCAGGGGGATAAACAAGGAATAATCTTATATCTCTACGCTGCCGTATGTGACGCCCCCCAGTGCTTTCAGGCTCACTCTGTGCGGATCCCCACCAGTGCGACAGTGGGGGGAGTAGCAGACAGGGCTGGAGGCTACCGGTGGCAGTGGAGGGAAAATAGCTATATGAAAAAAAAACTACTAGATTTTCCTGTCTGAGGCGTCAGCAGAGTTCAGCTGTAAGCACATCATGAGGCTCGGTTAAGCTCAGCCACTTCTGGGACAGAAGATCATGGGTTCTAGTCCTGCTTGGAGAACTGGGCTCGTACCATAAATCCTGTACCCGAGTGCAGTACTAGAGGGATGCTATACAGCCAGAGTGTGTCGTCTTTCGGATGAGACATTAAACTGAGATCCCGTCAGTCTTTCCTGGTTGTCGCTCAGGTGGGTGTTAAGGATCCCGTCACATTTCTCGAAAAGTGTAGGGGAACTTCCCCAGCATCCTGCCAAATCTCCCACGCTTACTAAAATACTACAAACAACTTAATCTGGTTTCATTTCAATTGGTTTGCATCTGTGCCGCCCCCGCCCCAGTACGTGGCTGAAAATAAGCTGTACAGTCCAGCCCTCCTTTCTCAGTCAACAAAATCTAAATAAAATTGTCCTCTATAAAACACCCTGCCCCATACTCTCGCTCAGTAAGCCAGTCGATGAGGGTGAATTTCAGAGAGCTCCTGTTTTGTTTTCATCTGATATTACGCACCTGAAACAGAGCCTGGGAAAAAAAATATATATATTTTCTGAGCTCTTATTGTATGTTCAATCACACATGGATTTACAAGCTTATAGGCTTAGGATAAAGACGGGCTGCTTCCATTCCACACGGAATGCTTCACTTGTAGGATATGCAGTGCACATCTGGGGGGCCCACTAGGGGGTTCAAAAAGACTTTTACTTCCTCAAAAATCTTGGTTCTGCAGCCCCAAACCTAGGTCTCCACTTTTTGTTATATGACAGCTGTCCATGTTACGCCTGAAATTTTGGTGCCCATGTCTTTGTACACCTTTTTATTTTGCTCTCTTTCCATGTTGTTAAAAGAAGACTAGAATTTTTGTTTTATATGTTTCCTCTTCACTCGCACTGTCTCACAGAGTGCTTTACACACCACTAAATGAGATACTGGCAGTGCAGGGACAGAGATGCCCATAAATATGTCAGCCACCAAAAGAAGGAACTCTTCAGTGCTTTCCTGAAAAGCTTTTTTTTCCCCCGTTTTTAACTTTGTGTCTATTGATTTTGTAAAGTATAATACTGTGCATTTATCACAGGGGAAATACCACATCTACAATCTTACTGCAGTAGGATTTACCCTGGTTTGTTACATCTGGTGGGGGGAGGGCATCTAAGGCTCCGTTGTACGCATTTAATGTTGCAACAATTTGCCATATGTAGCCAATGGGCTGGAACCTATAATTACACAGAACCACATCCCATTACATCTGCATATTATAACTGATAATGCTACGCTTGTTGATGTTTTACTAGGTGGAACAGGATTGCTAAATTCTGCTCCATCCAACCACAATAAATTATAACATTTCTTGTCATTTACCTGCAGGCTCAAAACGTAAAGGGAAAAAAAAGTACAAACAACCCCAGGCACCCCATCTTAACATGCTAACACACATTGGAAGTTGTTGCCCTTTCTTCTAATGGTTCTATTTCTGCTATTGTCCTTTCTTCATTGGCCTTTTAGTTAAAGAGACTCACCAATCAAAGGCCCTGCACCTGAAATATTGGTGTCTTACCGCCACAGGAGTGGAGAATTGTGAAAACTGCCAAATATAATCTACTTTGAAAAAAAAAAAAAACGTATCCCTCATAAAATTCTTGATACAGGGTCCCACAGACTTTCCTGTTACAAGCACCACCCTCGCTCCGCCCCCTGCACTCACTAACGTTATGACGAGATGCCAGTGAGAGCGCAGGGGCATGCTCTATTATAATCAATGGGCGGCAGCTTTCCATCAATTTTATACATTATTATGGCTACTTGGTAATGAAATATGGGCACCGGTCGACTAACAAGCGGCTTGTCAGTCAACCGGTACCCATGTTTTATTATCAAGTGGCCAAAATAATATATACAACGAAACCTACAGCAAGGCGGACAGAATGCTGGGGTGTATAGGAAGGGGTATAGACAGTAGAAGCAATACTCCCCCTTTATAGATCCTTGGTGAGGCCATATCTAGAGAACTGTGTCCAACTCTAGAGCCCTCACTTCAGAAAGGATAAGGACAGGTCGGAGGTGGTACAGCGTAGGGCAACAAAGATGATTTGAGGCCTACTAGGGGAATCCTACGAGAAATGGCTGACAGCGTTAAACATGTGCTTGCCAGGAGGCCAGGAGGAAGTGGGATATGATAAAAGTTTCCAAGTTTCTGAAGGGATTAATTAAGTGAACTACTCTGAGTTATTCAATGTGAACACCAGCTCAGTGGACATGAGGGCATGACTGAAAACTGAGAGGGTGCAGCTTCAGAATGGACTTGAGGAAGTATTACTTCACCGAAAGGGTGGTGAAGCCAAGGAACTGCACGCCTGCCATAGTGATGGGTGCCAAAACTGTGGAAGGCTTTAAGCATGGGTGGGGCAGAGCAATGGAATTAACAACAAGCACTGCACCAACTGTGGGGAGAGAGAAGGATCAGCTTGGGGGGAAGGGTGAATAGGTCCCCGGATAGGAGCTCGGTCTTCAGCATCCGTGGGCAGACTGGATGGACCATTGGTCTTTTCCTGCCATCACTGTCTATGTTTCGATGTTTACCTCAATGTATCAGTCATAGGTAAGTACCTCTCATTACTCCTCTGCTTCTCCGACTTCACAAATTTCACTGAAACACTAAATTAAAAGGCTGGCACAAAATAAATTCAAGTGAGACCCCGAGGAAGAACTGGGAAGTTCAAAGTGCCGGGATATTTTACTGTGGCTTCTTTTTGATTCCCAATAAATCTACTCTCACTCGCATTCACTTTGTGCCAGCCTTTTAATGTAGCCCGGTTTACTTGGTATTCCAGTGTATTTGGTTTTGACTGTGGCTTTTTCAAACAGCTCCACTGCACTGAGACCACCCCCCTTCTCCCTTTGTTCATAAGTTTCATCCTGAAGGGTCCCATCTAAGCAGGATTCCAATCTGGCTATGTGTTTCTCTATTGTGAGATGGAGTGTTGCTGTGACCCGCTCCATTTGGCTTATTTCATGGACTCTTTTTATCCAGGAGTCACTAGTTGGAGCTGTGACCTGCAGCCAGCTGGTATTGATACCTTTAATTGCAGCTATGCACAGGACCCTAAGTAGGCGTTACATAGAAACACAGAAGTTGATGGCAGATAAGGACCGCAAGGCCCATCCAGTCTGCCCATTTCTTTTTCTACCTTATAAGTGTGCCATCGGCCTTTGCTCTGTCAATGGCCTATCTATTCATACTCATCTGTATTGCTCCCTTATGCCTATCCCATGCCTGTTTGAAGTCCTGCACTGTATTCATAGCCACCACTTCCTGAGGTAGGCCGTTCCAAGCATCCACCACTCTTTCTGTGAAAAAGAATTTCCTCACATTCCCCCTTAATCGGCATCCCTCCAATCTCATGCTGTGTCCTCCTGTTCTGCTATTTTTCTTATATTGAAACATGTTAGACTCTTTCACCTTATTAATGCCCTTAAGGTATTTGAATCTTTCATTCATATCACCTCTCTTCCTCCTTTGCTCTAGGGTATACATATTGAGCTCCGTTAATCTGTCCTCATATGTTTACTGATGCAGTCCCTGCACCATTTTGGTTGCCCTTCTCTGGACTGCCTCAATTTGGTTAATGTCCTTGTGAAGGTGTGGCCTCCAGTACTGCATGCAGTACTCCAGATGGGGCCTAACCAGTGTCTTGTAAAGAGGGATTATTACTTCCTCTTCGGATTTTGTAGATATCCCTACTAATACACCCTAACATCCCCTAGCCTTACCTACTGCTTTAGTGGTCTGCTTGGATGATTTCAGGTCATTGGTGATGGTGATGCCCAAGTCTCTTTCTTCCCTTGTGACTGCCAGCAACTCCCTCATAGAAACATAGAATTTGACGGCAGATAAGGACCGCTTGGCCCACCAGTCTGCCCATTTCCTCAACTACTGGATAAGCTGCAGATCCTAGTTAACCAGCAGCCTACTTCTTCTTCACTCCACCCCAGAATTGCCTTATGACTGTCCCATGCATGCTTGAATTCCACCACTGATTTTGACTCCACAACCTCCTCCGGAAGGCCATTCCATGCATCCACAACCCTCTCTGTGAAAAAATACTTCCTTAAATTACCTCTGAGCCGACCCTCCTCTATCTTCAAATTGTGCCCTCTTGTTCTTGCACACCTCTTTTTTTGAAAGATGCTACCCTCTTGGACTTTGTTGATTCCCTTGAGGTACTTGAAAGTTTCTATCATGTCCCCCCTCTCCCTCCTTTCCTCGACCCTATACATATTAAGCTCCTTAAGTCTCTCTTCATATGTCTTCCGGTGCAGACCCTGCACCATTTTAGTTGCCCTCCTCTGGACAGCTTCATCCTGTCTATGTCTTTGCGGAGATTGGGTCTCCAGAACTGCACACAGTACTCCAGATGGGGTCTCACCAGCTGTCTGTACAGAGGGATAATAACTTCCTGTTTTCTACTGGTGATGCCTCTCCCTATGCATCCCAGTATCCCCAGCCCTCCTTGCTGCCCTCTCACATTGCTTGCCCACCTTTAGGTCATCTGATATGACTACCCCCAGGTCCCTTTCCATTTTTGTTGTTGTTAGTATCTCACCCCCATTGTGTACTCTTCTCCTGGGTTTTTTCCAGGTGCATTACCTTGCACTTCTTAGCATTGAATCTAAGCTGCCATACATTTGACCATTCCTCTAACCTTGCCAAGTCCCTTCTCATCCTTTCCACCCCACCTGTGCATCAACTCTGTTGCAGATCTTAGTGTCATCTGCAAAGAGACATACTTTTCCTTCCAGTCCTTCTGCAATGTCGCTTATAAAGACATTGAAGAGGACCGGTCCTAATACTGAACCTGCGGTACCCCACTAGTAACCTCCTTTCTTCAGAGTGGACTCCATTTACTATTACTCTCTGTGTCCTATTCTCCAGCCATTCTTTACCCAGGCTGTCATCTTGACCCACTCCCAGGCTGGCTAATCTTGTATATTAATCTTTTGTGTGGGACTGTGTCAAATGCCTTGCTAAAGTCTAGGTAGGCCATGTCCACAGCCCCTCCCTGATCTACTACTTTGGTCACCCAGTCAAAGAAATCTAACAGATTTGTCTGGCATGACCTTCCCGCTGTGAATCCATGCTGCCTAGGGTCCTGTGCCCCTCTGGCCTCTAGATACCTGTGCTCCTATGGATTCCAGGTGTTGCACTATCCTTTCCTCATAGCCTATAGGTGGCTTCGGGGTTTCTCTTCCCTATGTGCATGATCACGCACTTCTTTGCATTAAATCCCAGTTGCCACTCTTCCGACCATTTTGCTAGTTTATCCAGATCGCTTCTCATTCTTCCCACCCCATCTGGATCATCTACTCTGTTGCAGATCTTAGTGTCATCTGCAAACAGACAAACCTTACCCTCCAGTCCATCTGCAATGTCACTGATGAAGATACTGAAGAGGACTGGCCCCAGGACTGATCCCTTAGGTACCCCACTTGTGACTTGCATCTCTTCTGACTGTATACCATTTACCACCACTCTCTGTTTTCTGCCCGTCAACCAGTTTGCCACCCAGCTGACCAACTTCCGACCCACCCCGAGCCTACCCAGCATATTAATCAATCTTCTATGTGGAATAGTATCGAAAGCTTTACTGAAGTCAAGGTAGGTGACATCAACTGCTCCCCCTTGGTCCACCACTCTGGTTCCCCAGTCAAATAAATCTATGAGATTAGGTTGATAGGACCTTCCTTTTGTAAACCCATGTTGTCTTGGATCCTGTGCTCCTATGGATTCCAGGTGTTGCACTGTCCTTTCCTTAAGAAGTGTCTCCATAATCTTGCCCACTACTGAGGTAAGACTGACTGGTCTGTAGTCCCCTGCCTCCTCCCTGCTACCAAGCTTGTGGAGCGGGATCACATGAGCCCTTCTCCAGTTTTGTGGGACCTCTCCTGTGCTCAGAGACTCACTAAACAGTATTGATAATGGCTCTGCTAGTTCCTCCCTTAGCTCCTTTAGTATCCTGGGATGTATGCCATCAGGTTCCATTGCCTTGTCCACCCTGAGCTTATCGAGCTCTTGTAGGACCCTTTCTTTTGTAAAGGGACTAGTGCTGACCTCCCTCCCCCCTGTGTCCATGGTGCTGAGCTGTGGGCCCTGCCCTACCTTCTCTTCAGTAAATACTGAGCAGAAGTATCTATTTAGGATAGATGCTTTTACATGGTCCTCCCCCTTATCTCCTTTGATCTTAGCAATACCCCCTCTGGACTTTCTCCTTTCATTAATGTATCTATAGAAAGTCTTGTCACTTTTTTTTTTACTGTCTGTGCTAGTGTTTCCTCGGTTTGTGCCTTTGCCTGCCTTATTGCCTTCCCTGCTTCCCTTAGGGAAGTTTGGTATGCCTCCCTATCTTCATCCCGCTGTGTTTCCTTATATTTCCTGAAGGCCAGCCTTTTGGCTCTGACCTTGTCTGTTACTGTTTTTGAGAACCAAAGTGGTTTCCTTCTTCTTTTGCACTTCCTTTTCTCTCTAACACAATGAGATGTTGCTTCAAGTATTGCATCCTTAATGCTTGCCCACTTTGCCTGTACCCCCTCACCTGTATTTCTTTTTGCCAGGGCTAGCTTAACTCTGTTGGCCATCTTATCAAAACCAGCTCCTCTGAAGTCCCATATTTTTGCCTTGGAATGGGATGATTTAGTTGTAGTGGCCAAATTGAACCATACCATGTGGTGGTCACTGGCCCCCAGGTGACCTTCTACCTGGAGATCTGTGATCCTTTCCCTGTTAGTCAGTACTAGATCTAGGATAGCCCTATCTCTTGTGGGTTGTTGTACCAGTTGTTTGAGGCCTTCCCCCTGCAGGGAATCCACCATGTGTCTAGTTCTGGCAGATGTTCCTGCTGGTATTGACCAATTTGTATCTGGCATGTTGAGGTCTCCCATTATCAGAACCTCCCTTTAGTGGTTATGTTTTATATATCTTCTAACAGTAATGTGTCTATGTCCTCCCCCTGGTCTGGGGGCCTGTAGACAACCCCAGTTTTTATGGCTGTCCCATTTCCTGTTTCCAGGGTGGCCCACAGTTCTTCTGGCTCCTTATGTGTATTCTGAATTTCTGTAGCTTTGATATTTTCATTGACATACAGGGCCATTCCAACCCCCCCCCCTTTGCTCCTCGGTCTCTTCTGAACAGTACATAGCCAGGTACTGAAGTCTCCCAAGTGTGGTTACTGGTAAATCACATCTCGCTATTTGCTACTATGTCCAGTTTAGCCTCTGTCATTATTGCCTGCAGGTCTGGGATCTTGTTTCCCAGACTGCGAGCATCTGTGTACATGATTTTCCATTGGCCAGATTTCGGTGTGTTAGTTGTTGGGTGAGGTCTGGCGTGTCCCCTGTGCGTCATATGGGGAGCTGGACCTTTTTCCTTACCTGGTGATGCAAATGAACTGCAAACATGCTGAACTCCTGTTTGACCACTAGCTGAGGGGGGAGGGGTGTTCTTTCCATTCGACGTATGGGGTGCTGCACCCCTCTTCCCATTTGCTAGTTTAAATATTCTGCAAAGACGTCAAACTTCTGCCCAACGCACTAACTCCCTCCTTAGTCACATGCAGTCCATCGAATTTAAAGAACATTCGCTCCCAAAACTGTTGCCAGATGTTGTCCACCTCTCTTGTTTTAGTGCCTAATACTAAGTTTTGAAGGCGCATGGGGCCTGGTTACCCCACAGTTCCATCAGTAACTGGTGGATCTGCCAACACTGTTGTATACATGGGCATGTCCAGAATATGTGGTAGTGGGTCCCAGGTTTTTCACAACCCATCCAGCACAGAGTGGAGCCTCTGGTACCAAAATGTTGTGGTACAGATGGGGTGTAGAAAACCCAGAACATATATTTCCATCTACCGTATAGTCATACCAACCTGGCAACACAGTTATCCTCCATCCCTTTTACCATACCCCACTTTCATTCCTCCTCTGAGATGACTATTTCGGTCCTGTCTTCCCATTGACAGTGTACCCTCCCTGTTTCTGGATATTCATTTCCCTGTAAGGCCTTGTATGCCCCAGAGACCATACCACCTCTTACCAATAGTACGACTGCCCAGTACAGGAAGTCTTCCAGAGACGTCAATCCCCTGTCAACCTTAGAGACCAAACCCCTTGATACGAGGTAGTGCCTCATCTTTATAAACCTATAGAAATCCTGCTTCAGTAGGCCAAATTTGTCCTGGAGTTCTCCAAACGTCACACATGCACCATTAAGTAAAAAAGTTTCATATCTAGTAATAGCAGTATAGTGTTCCATCTGAGGAAGCCTGGATCAGTTGTGAGCAGTGAAAAGTCTGCGTCCCAAATTATAATAGAGAGGAGACCTATCTCATACAGCACCTTCCATGTAAACTGTATCTGGAACATAGAGACAGACTGGAGAGAGATTACGGGAATGTTAAGTACAGGGAGGTTAAATGACTTGCACAGAGTCACGCACAGAGTAAGTGGTGGTTCTAAGATACAAACCTGAGTCTCCAGGTTAACGCCTCTTGACTCTGATCATTAGATCAAAACAGGAATTAGACTGAAGTCAAAAGTGCCTAGGGTACTGTTTACCAGGGGGCAACAGGGCATGGAGGGGGCAAGTCTGAGTCTCTATGAAAAGCAGCAATTTAAGCAGAACACTGGCCAGGAAAATGAAATTATGAAATAAAACAAAATGCGCATTTTCACTTTTTTCCCTGAACAGTGCATCATCTTTCTGCATTAGCTCCAGGCAACACATTTTCCATGGCAGCGCAGCTTGCATAAGAAAGCCGGAACACTTTCCCTGCTTGATGGGTTATTACTTGCAACATACACACAAGGCACAACGAATATAGATTTTCAGAATACCTTTGCAAAGAGACAACAACAAGAGAGTAAATCACATTCTCACTCTCTTTCTTTCCATGAAAGCAAAATCTGTTCTACTCAAGTTTGGCGTCCTTTACTCATGAATCATCTCCTCGCCTTAACAACAAACATTACTCTTCCATCCTCGAGAAGCTTTTATGAACGGAAATTCTCTTATCTGGCACCATTTTTCTTTCTGTCTCCTTTGCTCTGCTTTCCCTGGCCTTGTTTTTTTTTTTGGGGGGGTTGTTATGAGCAACTAGCTGTCAGGCAGAGGGTTATATCATGTACCAGACGGGGAGTCATCATGACGGCCAGCTATCAGATGGGGGTCCTCATGAACAGCCAGCTGTCAGATGGGGGTCCTCATGAACAGCCAGCTGTCAAACAGGGGTTATCATAAACAGCCAGCTGTCAGATGGGGGGGGAACCTCATGAACAGCCAGCTGTCAGATAGGGGGTCTTCTTGAACAGCCAGCTGTTAAGATGGGGGGTCATCATGAACCACATGGGAGGTCATCATGAACAGCCAGCCGTCAGAAGGGGAAGGGTCATCATGAACAGTGAGCTGTCAGATGGGGGGGCCATAATGAACAATCAGTTGTCAGATGGGGAGTCATCATAAACAGCCAACTGTTAGATCGAAGTCGCGTGAACAGCCAACTGTCAGATAGGGGATCATTAACAGCCAGCTGTCAGGCAGAGGGGGTCATTATGCGCAGCCAGCTGTCAGATGGGGGGATCATTAACAGCCAGCTGTCAGGCAGAGGGGGTCATTATCAGCAGCCAGCTGTCAGATGGTGGGGGGTGCTAAGAGCATAACACAGAGATAACAACAACCTTCTCATTTCCTCTCACAATTCACGGTAACACAGAGCACCTCACCAAGACAATGCAAGCAGGCAGAACTATTCTGTAACACCACTATTTTTTTTCTTACTTTCAAACTTTTTTTTTTTCATTAAAATAACTGTCATGGTGGCCCATCAGCAAAGCAACAGAACTAGTACTCATGATGTCAGTGACTCAGGTTCAGCAATAAGCTTGGATTATGGGAAGCCGACTGGAAGGAGGAGGATCGAACATCCCACAGGATACCCTCCCCTTCCATGAGGGAGGGTCCCTGTCTCCACAGCAGTGCAGGGAAGGAGGGTCCCTATCTCTACAGCATTGTGAGGGAGAGAGGGTCTCTGTCTCCAAAGCACTGCAGGGAAGGAGGGTTCCTGTCTCTGCAGCATGGCGGGGAGGGAGGGTCCCTGTCTCTGCAGCACTGCGGGGAGGGACGTTCCCTATCTCCACAGCACTGCACAGAGGGAGGGTTCCTGTCTCCGCAGCACTATGGGGAGGGAGGATACCTGTCTCCGCAGTACTGCGGGGAGGGAGAGTACCTGTCTCTGCAGCACTGTGGAGAGGGAGTGCCCCTGTCTCTGAAGCACTGCAGGGAGGGAGGGTCTCTGTCTCTGCAGCACTGTGGGGAGGGAGGGTCCCTGTCTCTGCAGCACTGCGGGAGGGAGGGTCCCTGTCTCTGCAGCACTGCGGGGAGGGAGGGTCCCTGTCTCTGCAGCACTGCGGGGAGGGAGGGAGGGTCCCTGTCTCCGCAGCACTGCAGGGAGGGAGGGTCCCTGTCTCTGTAGCACTGTGGAGGGAGGGTCCCAGTCTCAGCAGCACTGTGGGGAGGAAGGGTCCCTATCTCCGCAGTACTGTGGGGAGGGAGGGCCCCTGTCTCTGCAGCACTGTGCAGAAGGAGGGAGGGAGGGTCCCTGTCTCTGCAGCACTGTGGGGAGGGAGGGAGGGTCCCTGTCTCCGCAGCACTGTGGGAAGGGAGGGTCCCTGTCTTTGCAGCACTATGGAGAGGGAGGGTTCCTGTCTCTGCAGCACTGCGGGGAAGGAGAGTCCCAATTGTTGCAGCACTGCAGGGAGGGAGGGTCCCTGTCTCTGCAGCACAGTATGGAGGGAGGGTCCTTGTCTCTGCAGCACTGCAGGGAGGGAGGGTCCCTGTCTCTGTAGCACTGTGGAGGGAGGGTCCCAGTCTCCGCAGCACTGTGGGGAAGGAGGGTCCCTATCTCCGCAGTACTGTGGGGAAGGAGGGCCCCTGTCTCTGCAGCACTGTGCGGAAGGAGGGAGGGAGGGTCCCTGTCTCTGCAGCACTGTGGGAGGAGGGTCCCTGTCTCCACAGCACTGTGGGAAGGGAGGGTCCCTGTCTCTGCAGCACTATGGGGAGGGAGGGTTCCTGTCTCTGCAGCACTGCGGGAGGGAGAGTTCCAATTGTTGCAGCACTGCGGGAGGAGGGTCCCTGTCTCTGCAGCACAGTACGGAGGGAGGGTCCTTGTCTCTGCAGCACTGCAGGGAGGGAGGGAGGATCCCTGTCTCTGCTGCACTGTGGGGAAGGAGGGTCCCTGTCTCCGCAGCACTGCGGGAAGGGAAGGTCCCTGTCTCTGCAGCACTGCAGGGAGGGAGGGAGGGTCAATGTCATTGCATCACTGCAGGAAGGGAGGGTCCCTGTCTCTGCAGCACTGTGGGGAGGGAGAGTCCCTGTCTCTGCAGCACTGCAGGGAGGGAGGGTCCCTGTCTCCGCAGCACTGCACAGAGGGAAGGTTCCTGTCTCTGCAGCACTATGGGGAAGGAGGATACCTGTCTCTGCAGTACTGCGGGGAGGGAGGGTACCTGTCTCTGCAGCACTGTGGAGAAGGAGTGCCCCTGTCTCTGAAGCACTGTAGGGAGGGAGGGTCTCTGTCTCTGAAGCACTGTGGGGAGGGAGGGTCCCTGTCTCTGCAGCACTGCGGGGAGGGAGGGTCCCTGTCTCTGCAGCACTGCGGGGAGGGAGGGTCCTGTCTCTGCAGCACTGCGGGAGGAGGGTCCCTGTCTCTGCAGCACTGCGGGGAGGGAGGGTCCCTGTCTCTGCAGCACTGCGGGGAGGGAGGGTCCCTGTCTCTGCAGCACTGCGGGGAGGGAGGGTCCCTGTCTCTGCAGCACTGCGGGGAGGGAGGGTCCCTGTCTCCGCAGCACTGCAGGGAGGGAGGGTCCCTGTCTCTGCAGCACTGGGGAGGGAGGGTCCCAGTCTCCGCAGCACTGTGGGGAGGGAGGGTCCCTGTCTCTGCAGCACTGTGGGAGGGAGGGAGGGTTCCTGTCTCCACAGCACTGTGGGAAGGAAGGGTCCCTGTCTCTGCAGCACTATGGGGAGGGAGGGTTCCTGTCTCTGCAGCACTGCGGGGAGGGAGGGTCCCAATTGCTGCAGCACTGCAGGGAGGGAGGGTCCCTGTCTCTGCAGCACAGTACGGAGGGAGGGTCCTTGACTCTGCAGCACTGCAGGGAGGGAGGGTCCCTGTCTCTGCTGCACTGTGGGGAGGGAGGGTCCCTGTCTCCACAGCACTGCGGGAAGGGATGGTCCCTGTCTCTGCAGCACTGCAGAGAGGGAAGGAGGGTCAATCTCATTGCATCACTGCAGGAAGGGAGGTTCCCTGTCTCTGCAGCACTGTGGGGAGGGAGGGTCCCTGTCTCTGCAGCACTGCAGGGAGGGAGGGTCCCTGTCTCTATAGCACTGCGGGGAGGGAGGGTCCCTGTCTCTGCAGCACTGCAGGGGGGAGGAGGAGGGGCCCTGTCTCCGCAGCACTGAAGGGAGGGAGGGTCTCTATCTCCGCAGCACTGCAGGGAGGGAGGGTCAAAGTCTCTGCAGCACTGCAGGGAGGGAGGGTCTCTGTCTCTGCAGCACTGTGGGGAGGGAGGGTCCCAGTCTCTGCAGCACTGTGAGGAGGGAGGGTCCCTGTCTCTGCAGCACTGTGAGGAGGGAGGGTCCCTGTCTCTGCAGCACTGCGAAAAGGGTGGGTCCCTGTCTCTGCAGCACTGTGGAGAGGGAGGGTCCCTTACTCTGAAGCACTGCGGGGAAGTAGGGTTCCCTGTCTCCACAGCACTGTGGGAAAGGAGGGTCCCTGTCTCTGCAGCACTACCGGGAGGGAGGGTTCCTGTCTCTGCAGCACTGCGGGGAGCGAGGGTCCCAATTGCTGCAGCACTGCAGGGAGGGAGGGTCCCTGTCTCTGCAGCACAGTACAGAGGGAGGGTCCTTGTCTCTGCAGCACTGCAGGGAGGGAGGGTCCCTGTCTCTGCTGCACTGTGGGGAGGGAGGGTCCCTGCTTCCACAGCACTGCGGGAAGGGAGGGTCCCTGTCTCTGCAGCACTGCGGGGAGGGAGGAGGTCACTGTCATTGCATCACTGCAGGAAGGGAGGGTCCCTGTCTCTGCAGCACTGTGGGGAGGGAGGGTCCCTGTCTCTGCAGCACTGCGGGGAGGGAGGGTCCCTGTCTCTACAGCACTGCAGGGGGAGGGAAGGGCCCTGTCTCTGCAGCACTGAAGGGAGGGAGGGTCCCTGTCTCCACAGCACTGCAGGGAGGGAGGGTCAATGTCTCTGCAGCACTGCAGGGAGGGAGGGTCCCTGTCTCTGCAGCACTGTGGGAGGGAGGGTCCCTGTCTCTGCAGCACTGTGGGGAGGGAGGGTCCCTGTCTCTGCAGCACTGCGAAAAGGGTAGGTCCCTGTCTCAGCAGCACTGTGGAGAGGGAGGGTCCCTTACTGTGCAGCACTGCGGGGAAGTAGGGTCTCTGTCTCCACAGCACTGTGGGGAGCGAGGGTCCCTGTCTCTACAGCACTGCAGAGAGGGAGGGTCCCTGTCTCTGCAGCACAGTGCGGAGGGAGGGTCCTGTCTCTGCAGCACTGCAGGGAGGGAGGGTCTCTGTCTCTGAAGCACTTCAGGGTGGAAGGGTCCCTGTCTCCACAGCACTGTGGGGAGGGAGAGTCCCTGTCTCTGAAGCACTGTGGGAGGGAGGGTCCCTGTTTCTGCAGCACTGCGGGTAGGGAGGGTCCCTGTCTCTGCAGCACTGCAGGTAGGGAGGGTCCCTGTCTCTGCAGCACTGCAGGGAGGGAGGATCCATATCACTGCAGCACTGTGGGGAGGGAGGGTCCCTGTCTCCACAGCACTGCGGGGAAGGAGGGTCCCTGTCTCTGCAGCACAGTACGGAAGGAGGGTCCCTGTCTCTGCAGCACTGCGGGGAGTAGGGTCCCTGTCTCTGCAGCACTGCGGGGAGGCATGGTCCCCGTCTCCGCAGCACTGCAGGGAGGGTCAATATCTCTGCAGCACTGCAGGGAGGGAGGGTACCTGTCTCTGCAGCACTGTGGGGGGAGAGAGGGTCCCTGTCTCTGCAGCACTGCAGATAGGGAGGGTCCCTGTCTCTGCAGCACTGCAGATAAGGAGGGACCCTGTCTCTGCAGCACTGCAGGGAGGGAGGGTCCATACTACTGCAGCACTGCAGGGAGGGACGGTCCCTGTCTCCACAACACGGCGGGGAGGGAGGGTCCCTGTCTCTGCAGCACTGCAGGGAGGGAGGGTCCCTGTCTCCGCAGCACTGTGGGGGAGGGAGGGTACCTGTCTCTGCAGCACTGCAGGGAGGGAGGGTCCCTTACTCTGCAGCACTGTGGGGAAGTAGGGTCACTGTTTCCACAGCACTGCAGGGAGGGAGGGTCAATGTCTCTGCAGCACTGCTGGGATGGAGGGTCCCTGTCTCTGCAGCACTGTTGGGAGGGAGGGTCCCTGTCTCTGAAGCACTGCGGGGAGGGAGGGAGGATCATTGTCTCTGCAGCACTGCAGGAAGGGAGGGTCTCTATCTGTGCAGCACTGCAGGGAGGGAGGATCCCTGTCTCTGCAGCACTGCAGGGAGGAAGGATCCCTGTCTCCACAGCACTGCGGGGAGGGAGGGTCCCTGTCTCCACAGCACTGCGGGGAGGGAGGGTCCCTGTCTCCGCAGCACTGAGGGGAGGGAGGGTCCCTATTTCCGCAAAACTGTGGGGAGTGAGGATCTCTGTCTCTGCAGCACTGTGGGGGAGGGAGGGTCCCTGTCTCCGCAACACTGTGGGGAGAGAGGGTCCCTGTCTCTGCAGCACTGCGGGGGGTTGGGAGGATCCCTGTCTGTGCAGCACTGTGGGGAGGGAGAGTCCCTGTCTCTGCAGCAGTGTGGGGAGGGAGGGTCCCCGTCTCTGCAGCAGTGCTGCCACCTGGGTGACTATGAGTGGAAAAGCAGTGCAGGCATGTCAGTGGTGGGGGGGTGTAGGGCTAAGGCTCCATACAGGTAAGATAGTTTGTGGTCAGAGGTGCTGGGGGTTCCCCAAAGGGAGACTGTGCTGGAGGACTGAAGGGAACATACAGAACGTGAAAAACAGTTGTGTTCAAATCTAGCACCTACACTGACATACTAACAGACTTGAAGCAGCTGTACAGTACAAGTTAGCCAAACACCTTCAGCCTCACCAGCTAAACATACCTAAATGATGACTGGTCATAGAAGAAGAAAAAAATTATACTATGAAGTGCTCCGACTGGGTCTGTTGTGAGCAATGTAGATCTGTACCTTACTAGCAATTTCACTTAAAATCAAAAATATCTCTCAGGCACTGTATATATTTAAATGACATTCAGCAGGAAATAAGGAATTCAATTTTCCAATAATACTTACAAATTTAAAAGAAAACAATGGTTACAGCCCCTAGCTCCCCTGTTGTATTCCAAGTCCCCAGTTTGTGCTTTTAGCATAGTTTGAAATTTTCCCTTTTCGTATCCTTTTTTTTTTTTTTTTATATTTATATTGCTCTTCCGCAGCCTTGGTGCAAGCCTGTATTATCTCGCTAGCTGCCCTCATCGCATTCTTTATGATAATATGCCCCTGCTGACCAATGGTGGAGTCAGCAGGCATATTATCACAAACTGAGCAAGGATGCACATAGCAGCTGCGAGATGAAAGGGGGTTTATGTGATAAAGGCGAAGTCTGAAAGACTGCCTATCACATAAAGTGAAATCACATAAGAGCCTATGGTCAAAAGGGCGACGGATACTGTACCAACCGTCGCAAATAGCGAGGGTTGCTACGATACTTTGACAGAGCACACAATAAACATTTTTTTATGTGGGGGACTGCACCCCCCAAACTAAAATAACCAACTCCAAGGGAGTGCGGACCAGGGCAAGTTACTGATTTTTTAAAACAAAAAACAATTCAGCCTGTAGCAAGACCCAAACCGGGTCTGCCTGATCGCAAGCTGTGGTGTACACCATTACGCTATGCAGTGCCTTGAAGGAAGCAGCCACACAGGATCCTATATCCTGTAGCAGTGAGTATAGCTCCTTGCTATGCAGAATATAGTGACGTATTGCACCACTGCTTCTCATGTAGATGCACTATTGAGTCGCTCAAAAGTACAGCGCTCAATAATCAGTGCTCTACATAGGTGCTACCGGAAGTGGGCACCCTTCAAAACCGGAAGCTGTGGAGAAGCAGAAAAAAAGATGCGAAAAGCTAGTTTAAAAAATTCCAAACTACGCTAAAAACACGAATCAGGGACTTGGGATGCAGGAAGGGAGGAAGGGGCTGTAACCATTAGTTTCCTTTAAAAGGAACTTCAGGGACTAGCAGGAAAGGTTACTCTACAAGATCAAATGTATAAGGCTCTTTGGAACCGATGAACATGTGCTTAGCAAAAAATAGGCTTTCTACTGCACCACAAAATCCCAGATTGACTTTTAACTGAATATCTGTTATAACAGCTTCACTCACAATACTTAATCCCATTCGGTTTCTATTGAAGACACTTTTTTTTTTTTTTAAACAGAACTGTTTGAGTCTGCAGTAGTATGAACTTACAGAGGATATGAAATGGTTGTGGTATGAATACAGAATTTATCTGAATGAGTTTGTTTTTGAACTCTGCGAACCCACAAATGGCAGAGCAAAGTACAGCCATGAGTGTGCTCAGAGTTCGAAAACAAGTTCAGATGAACACCGTATTCACAAATCAACCCACTGCATGTTCGGGGTATGCAACAGGAGTGTGTTTTCTGTTCAGTTTTTTCAAAAGGATATAACTACACATCTGACGTTTAAAAGTGAAAGCACAAGATACTCTGGCAGAAAACACCACGAGCTGAGCACACCAAGTAAGGAAACACATGGAATTGTGACAATAAAAAGTTTATTTTCACTTTAGGTGCTGAAGCTCTATGATAATATGTTTATTTCTCTTTGAAAAACACACTCCTACTGCATAGATCTGGGTGTCCTGACCACTAAATTACCAACATAACCCTTGTCTCTCACAGGTCTATGTGTTTTTACACCCATCCATAAAGGCAAATTCATGAGAACTCTCGACAACCACATCTGCTATAACAAATCCCTTTTCTTCTTTTCAGTCTAGATTTTTTCCTCTTACCCCCACCATCTAACCAGGAATATACCCTGTTATCAGGAATACATGCCCTCTTATCAGGGATATACCATTATCAAGGCTATACCATTATCTGGGATATATCCTGTTAGCAGGAATATACCCTTATCAGATAAGTATTCCCTGTTATCAAGAATATATCCTCTGTTATCAGGAATATATACCCTGTTATGAAGAATATATACCCTGTTAGCAGGGATATACCGTCATCAGGAATATACATACCCTGTTATCATAGAATCATAGAAACTGCCAACAGAAAAGGACCCCATGGCCCATCCAGTCTGCCCATAACCCTCCCCTAAGAGAACTTCCTCTCTCCTCTACCAGCCTGTCCCCTGCCAATTAGGTCCATGTATCTATCCCGGGCTCTTTTGAAGCTGTCTACCGTATCCACCCCCACCACCCATAACGGAAAACTGTTGGATGGCCTTACCATCTTCTCGGTATAGAACCTCCCCAATGTCCCCTCTGAATCTCCCCCCCCCTCCAGTTTGTAGGTATGCCCTCTAGTGGAATTGTTCTTACTCATTCGGAAGATGCTATCGACCCTCACCTTGTTTATGCCCTTCAAGTACTTGAATGTCTCCACCATATCCCCCCCCTCTCCCTCCTCTCCTCCAGTGTGTACAGGCCCAGCTCTTCCAGCCTCTCCTCATAAGACTTTCCCTGCAGCCCCCTCCCCATCTTGGTTGCTCTTCTCTGGACCCTTTCAAGCCTGCCCTTGTCCCCTTGCTGGTATGGCCTCTAGAACTGGACCCCATATTCCATGTGTGGTCTGACCATGGTTTTGTATAGTGGCAGGATCACCTCCCTCCTCCTGCTTGTAAATCCCCTCCCTATGCATGCCAGCATTCTGAGTGCCATTCCTGCAGCTCTGTACTCTGACTCTGGACTTTCAGGTTGTCTGAAATAGTGATCCCCAGGTCCCTTTCCTGTTCAATTACCTCCAGCCCCCCCCCCCCAAGCCAGTGCTTCGTCTTGTATTATTCTGCCTATGTGTTTAATTTTGCACTTTTTTATATTGAACTGCAGCTGCCACCTTTCTGACCACTCCTCCAGCCTAGCCAAATCCTCCCTCATACCCTCCACCCCCTTCCACCATAGCAACCCTACTGCTGTATATCTTCATGTTGTCAGCAAACAGACACACCTTCCCCCGTAGACCCTCTGTGATGTCCCCAATGTATATGTTGAAAAGTATGGGTCCCAACACAGACCTGTGGGGAACCCCACTTGTCATCTGCTCTTCCTTTGAGTGCACCCCATTCACCACAACTCTCTGTGCCCTACCTTCCAACCAGTGTTCTAACCAACTTGTGAGCCTGCTCCCCACCCCTAAGCTATCTACCCTGCCTATCAGCCTCCTATCAAGAATATATACCCTGTTATCAGGAGTATATACCCTCTTATCAGAGATCTATACCCTGTTATCAGGGATATACCCTGTTATCAAGAATATATACCCAGTTATCAGGGATGTACCTTGTCCCGGTTCTATAAGCCATCATGTAGACAGCAGGAATTTTTTTCGCCCCAGTTTTCTCCCTAACATTATAAGGGCTATCAATCAGAAATCACCCGTAAGAAGGCAGAATTCCTGTCCAGGGAGATTTCTGCTGCACAGAATTGACCGGCTCAGCTCTTCCAGACTGTGGATAGACTGTGCAATCCAGTCTGTCTCCAGCCCGGAAGGGCATTTTCTCAGGCTAAATGCGAGGAGGTCGCTCGATTCTTTGTGGATGAGGTTCCAGCATCTGGTCTGGCACCAGCCCTACTCTCCCTATGAGGGACTGCGGAAGTCGGCGAGAGGTGATAAACACTCAGTCTGTCTGGGCGGACTTTAGCCAGCCAGAATTCATGGACACTGTGCAGACTGTCCAAACATTGCGCCCGACCAGCTGTAGTTTGGATCCAGGCCCTACACCCCTATTAGTGGGCTGTGCAGATGTCATCTGCCCGATCCTAGCTAAAATTGTCTGGGGATCCTTGGAGACGGGTGTCTTTCCAGATCCCCCTTAAGGGGGCAGTGGTACGACCACTCCTAAAAAAAAAAAACATCCTTGAACCCAGACTGCCCAGCTAATTACAGGCCTGTCTCTAACTTTCCTTTTGCTGGAAAGATTATTGAGAAGATGGTTGCGTTGCAACTGGACGATCACCTTGTGACCCACAATGTCTATGATGCTCTCCAGTCTGGATTTCTGAAGAGACATAGTACCAAGACTGCACTTGTCCGGGTATTAAATGACCTCCTAATAGTGAGGGATCGAAAGGCACACACCATCTTGGTCCTTTTGATCTCTCCACAGCATTTGAAACTGTGGACCATGATGTTATATTGGAGTGCCTGCGGTGTCTCTGTGGACTGTCAGAGACAGCCCTAGAATGGTTTTGATCTTTTCTCATGGGCAGGTTTCAGAGGGTGGTCACTGGAATTTATTCCTCTGACGCCCTTTCCCTGTCCTGTGGGGTCCCACAGGGTCCATACTGGCGCCCATGTTGTTCGCAATGTATATGTTGCCATTAGGAGATATCATTAGGTGATATGGCTTGAGTTTTCACTGCTATGCAGATGATATTCAACTGTATCTGTCCTTTCTACCCGAACAAGGGGATGCAGTCTCTGTGTTTCACAACTGTCTCGCCAAGATCAAGGACTTGATGACCACCAGCTGGCTGAGACTGAACCGTGACTAGACCGAAGTGTTGGTTGTGGACCCTGGTCGTCCGTGGGCAGGTTTGGAAGCTGGGCAGGCGTCGAGCATATGGCTCAACAGTGTCCAGCTTACTACCTCTGACCAGGAGCGTAACTTGGGTGTTATTTATTTATTTTTTTGGTATAATCTGTTAATTGTATTTTTTTTTTCAGAGGAAATTCAACAGTTGGACAGGTATACAGAGTTACTACACTTTGAGTATCTCGAATACACACACACATATTACTTACATATTTCTGTGCAGTTACATTTACTTTAAAAACCCCTCTTAAGTAATTCATAGGATTGACTGTCTTGCCACTTATCCCTTTGCCCTTGAAAAGGGGCAAAATAAAGGAGCCAAAGCCATCTATGAATAGCATAATATGCCATACTCAGTCTATATGATTTAAGTGCTGTTTCCATATACCTTAGAAAGAAGGTAATGTTTGAAAGATTGTGTAAGTCAGGAAAGATTTAGACAAAGGAAAAAGAAAAATAGGATATGAACAATAGAGAAAGGTTTTCACTCTGTCTAGAGTTATAGGAAAAATAAATAAGAGAATAATAACAACATCTACATGTTCTGCAACAGAAGCAAAGTTTTTCCAAAACATTTTCACATCATCAGACCCATGTCCCTCTACAAGAGGCTATCAATCCTTTTCCATCTCCCCTTTAATTGGGTATTTATCCTATCCCCCCCCCCCGTACCATGGAGTATCTGGAGCTATGTCAGCGTGAGTGAGGCTAAAAGTTCCGCCCAGTTTGCAGAGAACCTTTCCTCCTTGCCTTTCATGGCTTATGTAAGCCTATCTGTGGCCAAGGTAGTGAGCAATAATCTCTTCCACATACAGACCGCGGGGGCCACACATGATACCCAGGTATTAAGGATTATTTGTCGGGCCACCACTAATACCACTCTCACCCATCTGGGATATAATCCCCACTCCTCTTCCATCCCTCCCTCCTTCCACACCAAACAAGAGTGAAATGAGAGAAAACTCCAGGTCACGTCCCCAGATTCTACCAACCTCCTGTCTGATCTCTGTTCAATACCTCTGTAACTCTGGACAAGTCCAGAAATAATGGAAGAAAGTACCCTGCGCCGTATGATATCTTCCACATCTGTCTGAAATTTCTGGGTGAAATTTGTTTATCATACTTGGTGGATGGTACAGTCTATGAATAAATTTATACTGTGTTTCTTTGAATCTGTTACACAGTAATAATCCCATATGAGACATGACCAATTCGTTCCAATTTACTTCTGTAATGTGAGTTTCCAAGTCTCTTTCCCACTGATATCCAGTTTTCTGGGTTTGGTCTGTAAAGTAAACCCTGTCCAATCTGACTGCCCTACCTATCAAGCCTCTCTCTGATTTTCCTGCCCTAAGAATCTCTTGTTCTACTCCCTCTGATTTGGAGTCTTCACCCATCCCCTCTACTATGTTATTGTAGTGACTTCACAGCTGCATGTATCTAAAAAGTTGTTCTCTTGGGATTTCTAATTTTCCCCTGATCTCATTGAATGTCTGCAAGCCATTTCTGCCATGCAGGTCCCTCAAACATCTGACTCTTTTTCCAACAGGGTGAACCCTGAGTCCTCCAGGCCTGGCAGAAATTCTGGGTTCTTAGCCACAGGTACTAAAAGTGAGTGTTCCTCTAGCACCTCTCTCCTCCTTTTAATAGTTTCCCAGGCTTTCAGTATCATCTCTACCAATGGGTTGGGGTTATCAAGATGTTTGTATGCTCTGGGTCCCATATTGGCTAGGTACGCAGTTAGTCTCCCTCGGCAGCCCTGCTGCTCTAGATCTAGCCAAGACGCTGCCTCCCCCTCATTTACCCAGTTATGTATATACCAGTATTGGACAGCTAAATAGTATCTTCGCAGATCAGGAAAAAATGTAGCCCTTTTTCTCTAGCCGCCTTTAGCCTATTCAGGCGCATTGACCTTTTCCCTCTCCAGATACAGTCTGCAAATCCCTTTTCAAGCCTTTTAATATCATTACTTGTGGGCCACATCGTATCATTTGCATGGGATACAGGAGCCTGGGGAGGACATTCATCTTTAGCAGGTTGATACGCCTCAACCAGGAAATTGGGAGTGCTCTCCATCTGGTCAAGTCTGCCAATACTGTATTTATGAGAGGGGAGTAATTACAATAATATAATTTATGTAGGGAGGCTCCCACTTTAATTCCCAAATAAGTAAAATGTACTTTCGCTCTTTTCAGGCCCCAGACATGACCCAGGATCCCTTCCACCTCTTTCCCCAGCATCAGAATCTCTGACTTTGAAAGGTTAAGCTTGTAACCTGAAAACACTGCAAATTCATTAATGATTTGTAGAAGGGATGGTATAGACTTTGTTGGGTGGGTAACAAAGAAAAGTAAGTCGTCCACATACAGGGTCAGTCGATGTTGCCTGTTACCAGTCCCCGGTATTCCCCTAATTTTTTCCCTTTGGTGGATCTTAGCTGCCCCTGGCTCGATGGCCAGGGCAAACAGTTGGGGGGGAAGGGGCATCCCTGTCTGGTTCCTCACACGAGTTTAAATTCTCCCGAAGGCTCACCATTAACCAGGATCCTTGCCCTAGGTCTCTTGTATAGCATCTGGACTGTTGCAGAAACCCATCTCCCAGCCCAAACCTGCTCATGGCCTGAAATAAATAGTCCCATTCAATTCTATCAAAGGCCTTCTCAGCATCCATTGTTAGCACACAGGCCTAGTTTGGGTGCTTCGCTCACCACCATGTTACATTTAATAGCCTCCTCATATTATGATATGATAGTCTTTCCTTCACAAATCCTGTTTGGTACGAGTGAACCACCAGTGGGAGGATCCGCTCCAAACAGAGGGCCAGAACCTTAGCTGCAAGTTTGCAGTCACAGTTGAGCAGGGAGATGGGTCTATACGATGCATATTCGGTGCTGTCCTTACCTGGTTTAGGTATCACAGTAATATTTGCCTCCAGACAGGTCTTAGGGAGCCCCCCTCAGCCTCCTCAATAAGCCCACAAAGTGGTTCTGCCAATTCTCCCTGTAAAACGTTATAAAATTTGGCTCAGAAACCGTCTGGTCCAGTAGCTTTGCCTGATTTGAGGCCACTTATAGCTCGTCTTACTTCAACCGGTGTTACTGCTGCCCCAAACATCTTTCTCTCTACGCTTCATTCAAGCTGGGTAGTTGGACCCCATCTAGGAATCTCCGTGCTTCCATTATTGTACCCGTGCACTCGGATTTATAGAGTTCCCCACAAAACTCCCTGAAGCATTCTCTAATACTTTGATTATCCTGGAGCAGTTTTCCATGTTTATTCTTAACTGAAAGCACTTTATGTGGGACCCTACCCCCTTTCATCAGTTTGACCAAAGTGGGCCCGGTCTGTTTCCCCACTCATAAATTCACTGTCTGGCAAAAAATAATCATGTTTGAGGCTCTCCCATGAGGGAATCGTTTAGGGCCTCCCTTGCTTCCTTCAACTGCCTCTTAACCTCAATTCCCCCCTGTAAAGCCACTCTTCTTTCTAAGTCTTTTACTATATGTCCCAGTTCTTCTTTCTTTGTACGCTTTTTTTTTATTTTAACTGCATAGCTAATAATGGCTCCTCTCATGAAAGCTTTCCCCGCCTCCCACAGTATCCCCACTGTGCCCTGATTCATGAGGAAGTATGTCTTCCACTGTTCTTTTAGGTAAGTTTTGAACTCTTCTTTAGCCAACAGATATGTGGGAAAGCGCCATGTTCCTTTATGTAATTCTATGTCCCTAAGCTTCAGTCTCATTCGTACCATAGAGTGGTCCGAAACCCCTATCAGGCCATGGGAGACGTCCACTATTTTATCATATAATATCATCAAGACATACAGTCCAGCCTGGATCAGGTATCGTGCGGCAATGAATGAAATGTATATTCTCTCGCGCCTGGATTGGCTTGTCTCCAGCTATCTACAAGCTCCAGGTCCAGAAGGCCACTCATCCAAGTTTTGGTTGCCCTGTTGGATCATCTTCCACTGCCTGAGTAATCCACCCCCACATCCATGACACAGCTGAAATCTCCACCCATTATCAGATTAGGGAATTGCTTTTTATTGATTACATCCAACACACTCTGGTAAAAGGAGGGTTCAAATACTGATGGAGCGTAAACGCTTCCGAATGTTATATTTTGTCTCCCAACCTGACCTGAAGATGTACCTCACTCCTCCAGTGTCCCTAACCACTCTATTAACCTGCATAGGGAAGGTCTTGTGGAGGAGGATGGCCACTCCCCTCTTGTGGGAGCTGCAGGAAGCTGTACAGCATGCTCCCACCCAGCCTTCCACCAGCTTGCTGTGCTCCTTGTGTGTAAGGTGGGTTTCTTGTAGTAGTGCCACCTGAGTGCCTTCATTCTTGAGGGCTGCAAGAACTATGGCTCTCTTAATTGGGGATGAAAAGCCATTGATGTTCCAGGAGGCTATAACTTCACCTCTTTGCCTAGCCATGATGAAGGTTTGTGTCCCCTAAAGCACCCCATATTTCCATCTGTCTCTCTATCTGTTGCTCCCTAGCAGTAACTTCTCCTTTTAAATGTGTGGCAGAATGAAACAAAAACAGTTTTAAGAAAAAACATAAGCATAACAATCACCTTAACAGTTTTAACAAAAGCAAAACTAACACCCAATTAAACTCTTAACCCCCCCTCACGCCCACCCACCTCTTCTCCTTTCATCTCAAATATATATCTGTCAATATTGTCCAATCTGCCGTGTATTTCTTGGCTATCTCAGTCCGAATTTTCTTTATCCCTCCACTGCCCCCTCCCTCCGCTCTATTGGTCCCATTGTGACCAATCAGTTCTCTAATACTAGTCCCCCGGGGGGGGAGGAGGACTATTCCAAATTCAGGTTTCCTCATATTCCCCTTCTTAGTCATCCCGCTCCCTTGTTTGGGCCATGCAGTCTTTCAAAGCTTCACTGCGTATTTCCGCCACCACCTCGTTTCTTCCCTCACTCCCTTTAAGTATTATTCACACCCCCCAGGCCCTGTACTGAAGAGGGAAGCAGGCCCACAAACCAAATCCACATGTCGGCCCCCTCCTCTACACCGCCCCACTGACCTGATCATCTTAGGCAGTCTTTCATTACAAAATCACACATGCCCCCACAATGCAAAGCATCATGGGCTGCATATGCAAATCACCACAGAATGTTATGCTGGTCCAACTTTAAGCAAAATTGCATGGTGCCGAAGGCATGTGTGATTTTGTATTTTCTTGAAACTTGGCTTCCCAGCCAAATGCCCTTTGGGGTAACCCTTGCCTCAGTGTTTGCACACAGAGGTTCTTTGTCTTTTAAATATTTTTTTATTTTAATGGGTTCACCTACAATATATCCAAGGCACACTGCCTTAAGGGTAGCTGTCCATTCCACTGGGGTGCTCGAACAGAGGCATACTGATGAGTCCTGTAGGACTGAACACGTGGTTCATGTCTTCTGTTAGCACCCTTTGCAAACTCGTGAGAGGCCTTTCGGCACCATGCAATTCTGCTTAAAGTTGGACCAGCATAACATTCTGTGGTGATTTGCATATGCAGCCCATGATGCTTTGCATTGTGGGGGTATGTGTGATTTTGTATTTTCTTGAAACTTGGCTTCCCAGCCAAATGCCCTTTGGGGTAACCCTTGCCTCAGTGTTTGCGCACAGAGGTTCTTTGTCTTCTTAGTCTTTCATTATGACGCTCGGCTCCTCCGAATCCAGTTCCTTCATGATTTTCTTTCCTCATCCACTGCATCACCCTTCGAAAGTTCAGGGGGATGGAGCACGAGACACCCTCTATCAAGCCAAAAGACACCAACCTTAAACCTAGCATTCAGCTGAGAAACAAGCCAAGTCCCAAGGAAAGTGTCCGGAATTATTTTTACTTAAACTTTGGGCTGCGTCTGGGTGTGGGGTTTTCAAAAGAAAAGCATGGCCAGCCTCGTTTTCAAAATGTCAGTCCTTTCCAAATATGCGGGTGACGACCAGGGGTTTGAGATAATTGTGAGCCTTTTCTTTCACTGGGTTATGCTTCATTTCACTGGATTTTTGCAGTCCCCGTCATCGATGAAACGCTTCGATTTCTCCAGCCCCTAAAAAAGAGAGTATGTGGCCCCTTCTATCTTTACCTTGACCACAGCAAGAAAGGCCATAAAGAATTTTATTTTCCTCTCTCTCAGCTGGTCCATGCACTCATTAAATTGTTGCCATTTCTTTTGTACACGTGTGGATAGGTCTTGGTGGATTGAAATTCTGGCCCCTTCATAGGGAATCTCTTTTTTTTTGCTCTATAGGCAGCCATTATGGCCCGGAGAGCCCCAAAGTGATGGAGCCTGAATATAAGCCGTCTAGGCGGATGGTCTGCTAGGGGCCGAGGTACACGTGCATGATGCGCTCGTTCTATCTGGAACCCTTCTTCTTTCACATCCATCCCCAAGAGTTTAGGCAGCTGTTTCGCACAGAAATCGGCAGCATTTCTCCCTTCAGCCCCTTCAGGGAGTCCTCGAGTCCTGAGGTTGCTTCTTCTATCATAGTTCTCTTGATAGTCAAGAGAATCTTTGAGGGCCTCCATTTCCCATTCTAATTGCGCTACTTTATCTGCACTGGGCTGAGTCGCATCCTCTAAGTCGGACACCCACTGTTGGAGCTCTTGGATTTGCTTAGTCTGCTGGGTGAATTCAGAAGCTAAAGTACCTAGGTTATCTTCAAATAAGTCCAATCTCGGACTTAGCCCCTTGAGGACTTGCTCCGTAACCGTTTTCCGCAGCAACGCAAGCTCAGCAGCCGACAGAGATATATGGCCTATGCTGCTCGAAGCCATGTTGTCTTGCTGCTGCCCTTTTTTTGTCGCCTTGTTGGCCTGATGGGATGCTTTCCCTGAAGAAAGGTACTCATCCATTTCTCTTGTATTCAAGCTGAGATTTAAGCCAAAAATAGTTTGTTTCAGGCAACTGGAAATATAATTGTAATTTAGATAGCGTAGAGCTCCAGAGGAATGTGTCTGACGCTAGTAGCTGCTCATCAGCAACCCCACCCGGGTGTTATTTTTGATAACGGCTGGACTCTGAAATCTCAGGTGTCTGCCATTGTCAAATCCTCTTTTTCTACCACCTGAGGAATATCGCCCAAGTGAAACAGCTGGTTCCTCCGGATGACCTTCTAACATTGGTCCACGCCTTTGCCACCATCCACCTTGACTACTGCAATGCCCTCTACCTGGGACTTCCTGGGGTTGATATCTGCCACTTGCATCTAGTGCAGAACGTGACAGCCAAGCTATTGACTGGTACGTCTAGGACCAGCCATATTACGCCTATGCTGCATGGATTGCACTGGCTGCCTGTTCAGAGGCGGATCACCTTTAAGGTCATTCTTCTGACCTTTAAAGCCCTACACAAACTGGGACCCAGCTACCTGCAAGATCTCTTGATTCCCTACCACCTCCTCCATCCTCTTTGATCTGCCGACGAGGGATTGCTAGAGAGTCCCAGGGTACATTTGAAGACATCTGGTGCTCATGCCTTTTCTTTTGCGGCCCATACCCTGTGGAATTCTTCACCTCGTCAGCTGAGAGAATGCCTGACCGTCGAGAGATTTAAGTCAGAATTTAAGACTTATCTTTTTCAGATGGCCTTCCCAGATGATTTTAATTAATTTACATATCTATAATTTTATTAATTTATATGTTTTATGGTTTTACTTGTAAATCACCTTGGTTTCAAGAAAGGAACGATATAAATAAAGTTTGCTTTGCTAACGTCCACTATTCTCTCCCTTGCATGACCAATTCCAAAATGGCACTGCTCACACAACAACCCCTTTGCAGGAAGAGGTTAGTATACCAGAATCTGCCGCCAGCCCTCCCTAGACAAGGCATGCTGCCCTTCAGCAGCATCCTACAGCTCCGCCTGCTCTGATGCGGTGAGCAACATCTGTTCCTGAACACCGGCTGCCTGCGCTGTCGCTGAGCCATCAGAGTGGCTTACACCAATCACTTTTATGTGGTTTGTTTCTGGTGAACAGGCTTTATTAGAACTCATCTACATATAAACTGACATGTCGGATAGTTTTCACTGGCCTCATGTTGGTCCCAAAAGCTGGAGTGTAGAGCGCTCTTTTGGTTAGTTCTACAAAAGGCTAACTTCGATCTGCATTTGACCCTAACACAACACCAGAGAACTACAAAACAGGATATATCGGTAACACTGGTGCTATCTGTGGCAAGGGTGGAAGGATTTACAGCAGGAATCACAAGTCCAAAACTAACCGATGGTAATATGAAATAAACTGGTGGTAGGGGTGGGGGCAAGAAACAAAGAACGTTCAAGAGTCCATGGTACAGCATCACGGAATTATCATGGAAAACAAACCAAATTACAACTGAATCTTTTTCTTACCTTTCAATGATGTCAGCTATCGTGCAGGCAAACAGCAGCAGTCCTTCAGGCATCTGCAGGGCAACTACAAAACAAGACAGGAAGGACTTCAAATTCAGTATGCACCCGAATATGCTTCTAAACACAGTCGAAAATTATTTCACTTGTTAATCAATTTTCCCAGCAGGGTTTTGAGTTGCTGCATTTCAAAATCACTTACTTCCAAGAATATGGGTAAAAACTTCCAAAACGGGGCAGGAGGGGAGTTTTCGACTCTTTTTTTTTTTTTAATTCTGTTTATTGATTTTTTGTTGTGAAAAAAACAAACAAAAAAAAACCATACAGTACATGCAAACACTGAACCGAAGTCCACAGCTGTAAATACAAACGATCTGCCTTCCTTCCTTCTGTCTGAATCAATAATACATCCTGCCACAGGCACCCAACCCCTATACAAACCAACATTTAGCCATCCACTGTGCCTGCTGTCCTATCGGTGTCAGTTTTGACAGGAGTACTGCATGCCCATGGACTCCCCTTAAGGTCCGGGGCCTTCCCTGCCACTTTGAAGTTTTTGACTCTCTAAAGGCAGAAAGACTATTTGGCGACATCCAACTTTGCAGAGACTGAAGTTAGAAATAGTTGAAGTAATGTACTCAGACTTGCATTTGACGCAGTTTCTCATTAGAAGTTGGTTCGGATGGTGAGGTAATTTGGAATTACAGGAAACACAGCACAGTGGAAAGAGAGCTGGTAAGCACCAGAGCTCTGCAGGTGAAGGGACAATGTCAGATTGTAAGGAAGTCATCAGTGGGGGTTCCCCAGAGGTCTGTATTGGGACCCCTAGTGTGCAATACTTTAATTGGTGACCAGAGGGAGGGATGTCAAGTATGTTATGTGAATTTATAGATCCCCCTTGCCACCCCCATCTAAATATTAAAATATTAAACAACCAGAAGCAGCATACAATGAAAAAGACCGGGGGGTGGGGGCATTACTAATGGGAAGATGAAGTGGACACAGCAACATGCAGCAGCAGCAGGACAGAAGACAAACTGAATGGTGGGCTGTATTAAAAGGGGCTGATAAAGTGGGCCATGACAATCCTGTAACCTCACTGGCTGAAACATGTCGCATGACTGTTGACTATTTTCCAACAACCTCACACCTCATCTGAACTATAAATATATATATTGTTTTAACCTTTTTTTTATCCTCCTTGTCCTCCCAGACTGACCTCCATCTGGACAGGTCTTCCCAGTCCTGTCACCCAATTTCCCCGGGATTTACCTTTACTGTATTGTGTCCTCACGACAGGACAGTACCCAGTGGGGCCCAGTTGTTGGTGCAGGGCCTGCATGGCACCAGGCCGTCACCAGGCTGCGGTCGGAGTTTTATTTTTCCCTTCCATATTTACACCCGGTCCCATGCGCCTACAATGATGTGATACATATGTTCCGCGTCCATGGAGACACCACCAGGGTCCAGGCACGAGCTCCCTTTCCAGTCCGTCTGCGCTCATAACTTGTCCCAATGTTCATGTAGCCTGTTCAATATTTCTTTTATAAATTATCACTCTTTTTATTTTTTTCCATATTCTTTTTATCCCCTGGATCTAGAAGGCAGGCTTCACCCCCCTCTTTGGGGGGCTCGTACCCATCCCCAACCCGTGACCCCATCACCAGCATCACAGTCAGGAGCTTCATGGAGCCTGCCAGCTCCATTTTTCCAGTTTTCTCCCTGTCCCCTGTTGCAGCCACACATACATGCGTGGAAGTGCGCAGACGCTGCAGTACTGCAACACCCTCCCTTCATGTCACCCTCCATCCTGCGCTGCCTCCAGACCTCCACCTGGTGGCAGCAGTGCGGCGGGAGCGACAGCATCTCTCCCCGGGAGAAGAGAGCTGCCTCGAGGTTGCGTAATCCGACTCCTGTCCTCCCCCCACCCCCGACAACCCAGGCTTGCTCCTGAACCCGGGTCGCCATGGCGTGAGGAGTGGCATCCACTGCCTCAATCCTCAGCACCAGCAGGCCGGCAAATTATCACTCTTATTGTGGTGACAAGGATTCTGACTTCTCTGCCCCCCTCCCCCCCAAAATAACCTTAACAAACCACTCCACATTTCTGTTACATACATATGGCACCTGAGTGTGTTGTAAACAAAAGGTGATATTTTAGTTTCCCTAAATTATTGCAGAATGGGAGAGCGCAGGAAGACAAAGGAACACACACAAAACAACATATGTTTTACTACTTAGATTCAGTTGTTTACATTTTTTTTAATGGACAGGTCTTAAAATACAAATCCAAACAAGAACGATTCACATAATGATAAAACATACCAGCAAGCATACCGCCATCCATTTCATATTATGCACTTCATAGAAATGGGGTCAGATCCAGCGCTTCATTGAGCCCCCCTGGAGACAATGCCTTCAATTTGAAAATCCATCTACTTTCTTTTTTCAAATGCTTTTTTGTCTGTCACCTTTTCGTGGGGACGGGGAACCCAATCAATGCATTGGAACTTCATTACTTTGGGGTTGCCATTATGTTGTGAATGGCAATGCCTTGCTACAGGACTTTCCAAGCGATTATCAGCGATCACTTGGAAATGTTCCTGTATAGGTTATTTCAATGCTCGACGGGGGCCATGTCTACATAAAATTGTCCACATTGACACCACAAGATGCAGATAACATATTTAGTGGTGCATGCTATAAAATGTTGGATATGTACAGAGTCTGCTGTAATTGGGTGCACAAATATTTCTGACTTATTTTAGTTATTTATTTCAAGAGTTTCACCTGGAAAAGCATACTGAGCAGAGATTGCTCGTTTCCAGATGCATCCTGGGGGACAAGCAACAATATGTACAGTACACTGTTAACAATAGAAATAACATTTGGTTACAATGGGTAAGCTGTTAAAGTGTCAAATATAACTGATACAGGGAGCCGCCAGGATATATATTGACATGGCAAGAAGAAACAAGATAAAGATTGCCTTAAGCTGATTGCACTGTTGCATCAAACAGTTCTCAGTAACAGTGTAAAGGTTCCCAGCTGAGAAGCAGATATAAATACAGGGCCTGGGAGAAACGGTTAAAGTCAGAGGCTGCAAGAGCAGGTACACCAAAAGACAGGGAATCTAAGGGAAGAGTGAGGGGAGACATAGAGCAAAGAGAGAAGAGGTGGAGGGAGGGTGGGTGGTAGAGGGAGGGGATGAAACAGAGAGGAAAAAAAGAGTGGCTAGAGTCAGGGGGTCAGGAGCAGGTGCAAGAGGAGGAAATGAGGTCGAGGAGAAGAGCATAGAGTGCCCTGGGGAGGACGTATGACGAATAGGGAGAGGGTGGTAGGGTGTTCCATATCTTAGGGAACTGGTGGAATAGGGCAACCTGCCTGGCAGAGGCAGACCTGGAGTGAATAGCTAGGAAACGAGAATCAATACTTCTTAGGGAGTGAGAAGGAAAGGGGGTGAGGGAGAGAGTAGAAGTGAGTTAAAAAGGAAGAGATCCGAACCGAATTTCCCCAAGAAACTGGCACAGTGGGCGAGGCGCCTGCCCTCAAGGGATGGGAAAGAGAGAGACCGATAGCGGGCACAGTGGTGGGTGCATGGGGGGCAGCCAAGAATGAAACGGGAGAAAGAGTGGAACAGCGTGTCCAGTCTGGATTTATCTGTACAACAGCAGATACTGCACCTCGAACGTGGGAAGAAACCTTCAGTGGCAACCAGGTTTCCCACTGTTCTGTTGACTTAAGGTGGCTGTGGACTAATTTATCAGCCAAGTTTTTACCTCTTCTAAAGGTTACTCTTGGAATGTTACTGCCAGTGGCTGAGGCCCAGCCAGGGACTGATGTCTTGCATACAAGTGTATTCCATAGTGCAGCGGGAACCAGAGAAGAGGGGGTATTGTATTGTTGAGGTTTGATCCTTGAGATAAGACATTAAACAACGCTCTCACCTACCCATCTTTAATAGCTGTCCAGTCACTCACACACACACACACACACACGCGCGCACTGATGCAGTTAAACACACACACACGCACGCAAACTCTTCTACTTCCTTCCCTGCACCCATCCCCCTTCTCTCTGTTCAACTGCCCTCCCCCCGTCCCTCGCTAAATCTTCCCCTGATGTTCACTTCGTTACTTAATGATTTGTTGAAGTTTTTATCTTGTGCCAATGCCTACCCCGTATTCCTTCACCTCTTACCTGACAAACCTTGCTTAAGGATATAGTCATTGCTTTGTTATTGTGTTCTACTGTATTTCCAATGTTATACCACTCTGTTAATTTGCACTGTTACTGTATGTAATCCATCCCCGGGTCGCCCCTGAAAAAGGGACTGTATTGTCTCAGTGGACTTACCCAGTCACCACAACTCAAATAAATATATAAACAAGCACACTTCTCAATACACCTGGAAACAAGTTATCTCAGCTCAGTACGCCTCTCCTAGTCAAAACATCACCAATAAACATAACAAACAAAATGAATCGATTATAAACACAGATTATACAGCAGATCACATCACATTTTTGAAATGGCCCTTACTTGCTGCCATATTGCAGTTCCTAGTCTACTGACTTGTTCCCCCCACCCACCCCAAACTCGGTTCTGCCCACCACTGGAGCTGGGATGCACAGATTCTGTTAATTGACTTCCAAAAATCTAGAATGACTTCCAAACTTGGACACATGGAAGTTTTTTTTTTTTTGTTTTTTTTTTAACTTTCTTTATCTCCTCTGACCTCCCCGGGCATCCTTCGGCAGTGCCCTCTCGGATGTGCCTCTACTCCCGGCCTGAACCCCCACATTCCCCCGGTTCTCCCCTCGGACGACATCAGCAAGTCCGACCCCCTGATCACCTCCAAGGCTGGGTCTGCCCTCCCTTGGCGGCTCTTTGTAGCTGAGTGTGAAGGACCTACCTTCTTCGCCGGGTTGGCCCTTGGAGAAATCTGGGTGCGCTGGGCCGGCGTAGGGATATGGACGCTCCACCGGGGCCTCCGTCATCTCACCGGGTGGCCAGAGGGTTTTTTCCCACTGCTCCTTTCCCTCGGAGTGCAGCATGTCAAGGCAACGCCATGCCGCACCCGCCCCCTACGCCTGCTGCCGCCACGCTGGTGCCCCTTGATTTCCACTCAGAGGCCGCCTCCAAGAGTGGGTCGCTTCTCCCCACCCTCCCCGGGAGGAGAGAGCAGTCCTCCGGACACTCAATCTCTCTTTCCCTGCCAACCCCCAGCAGCCCAGGCTCGTTCCCGAACCCGGGTCGCCAGCGTGGCGTGAGGTGTGGCGTCCAGCGCCTCAACCCTCAGTGCCACCGGGCCGTACATGGAAGTTTTTGATGTCAACAAAAAAGGAAATTAATGTAACCCCCGCCTACCCCTCTTACTCCTCTGCCCTCTGCCACATATTAACAAATCAATTACAAAATCAGAGCAAATAATCACCCCCAGGGACAAAGGGAGGGAACAGTTTCATGACGACACCAGTCTGGTCAGTGGTACTTCTATGGGATTGGTGGGTTCTCCCAGCCCTGCTGGCTAGTGGGCACAAAAAGTAGCACTGACCCCTGCATTCTCAGACTTGCAGCTGCGCAGAACTTTTCCCCACACTGCCTAAACAAGGCATCCAAGGCTGACTGGTGAAAGAGCACAGTTATCTCATATCTCAGGACGTCGGTGGGCCAGTTGGGGGATGAGTGTCCTAAGGGCTGCTCTCCTTCTCCAAGGGGAGCGGGGTCAAGTGTCCAGTTGTGGAGGCTGGGGATCCACTGTGCTGATGCAGTTGGGGGGGGGCGAGGCGGACGCAGGTCATCATTGCACATCCCCGGCTCCAAGTACTGCCACACTCACTAAAAAAAAAAATCCCAGCCCCTGAGCATGATGGCCAGTTCTGCTGCAACCCCCACTGCCTACACTGTCCACCAGAGGAGTCCCACTCCCACGGCCCCACCCTGTGGGGTAGGCCAGAGCACACTACCACAGACCTTGGGGAGGCGGCACCCCGCCCAGGTGGGTAAGCCTGCGCATGGGCTGAACTCCCTTTGGGGAGGATGGGGGGGGGGCTGGACTACAAAAACAAAATTAAAAAAAAAGTTACCTCGCATCAAAAATACCTGGCAGACCTAAGGACTAAGTCAAGAAAGACAGCAGAACAACAGTGGGATGCGGGAAGCATGCACTGTTCTGCCAGTGTACCTCCTTGTCAGCAGCCCAATGGACAGACAGACAGATTGACTGGTAAGTTAACAGTCCCATACACAATGAGAAACACAGTTAAGACATACATACCAATGGGTCCCAGAGCCACATGCAGGAACTGCTTGGGAATGGGGGGGGGGGGGAGACAAAGCCTGCTGCAAAGGTGAGGTGCGCAGCTCTTGGGTAGGGATGGCTTTCACAAACTATGGTGAGCAAGATGTGGGACAGGTGACAGTTGTGAAGGCAGCCACTGGCCTGCCCATTCTGCTGGCTGAAGGAAAGCTGCAGCAACAGCAATACCACCCATCAGGATAAAGAATGGAGGGGGGGGGAGAATGATAAGGGAGATTGATCCGGTCATGTGGTCAGATCATAGCACTGTGAGGTTCATGTTTGGGGCCCCCTCCAGGAGTCCGGCCTCTGTGGAGATGGTCCAGTATCGCCCTTTAAGGGGTTTATCTTCAGTAGGACTACAGGCAATGCTGGACCTATTGGGTGTGGAGATTGCATGTGCGATCGGGCCAGAGGAGGCGGTGGCAGCTTATAATGGGGCCACTGCTGCGGTCTTCGACTCGATCGCACCCATCCATGTCTGACCTTTGTTTACTCACTGAAGGCTCCCTTGGCTTGACGGGGAGCTTAGGAAGTTAAAGACTAAGGGTCGAAGGCTGGAGCGGCGCAGGAGGATGTCTGGACTGATGGAGGACAAACTGGCCCTTAAGACGCATTATGGTGTCCATCAGGGGGCAATCTCCCAAAAGAAGGCAGATTTTTTGTCTAGGGAGATTGCTGCAGCAAGGAACAGACCAGCTCAGCTCGTTTGCACAGTAGATAGGCTATTACATCCAGCCTGTCTCCGTGTGGGAGGAGCAGGTTCAAGCACAAGGTGCAATGAGTTTGCTCTGTTCTTTGCCGACAAAAGTGTCCTCTATCTGGGCCGAGATCTCTTCCAGTACCATTCAAAGGGATTGCAGAGTCCGTCCTGAGCCGTCCTGGGGCACCCCTCTTGCCTGGGATGAGTCGGAGCCAGTTGGAATGGAGGAGGTGGTAGACATAATCTCGAGGTTGTGGCCAACATACTGTGATCTGGACCCAGGCCCAACCCGATTTTTGGTTGAATGTGTGAACCTGATAGGGCCTGTGGTTGCCAAAACTGTCTGGAGTTCCCTCACGAGAGGGGTCTTTCCTAGTGCTCTGAAAGAGGCGTTGGTTAGGCCCCTACTGTAAAAACCTTAGATGGACCTGGAGTGACTCGGCAACTACAGTCCAGTCTAAAACCTCATACTCTTAGGGAAGGTTCTAAAGAAAGTCGTGACCTGTCAGCTTGAGATGAGGCTTGCCTCCTCCGCCATTTATGAGTGTTTCTGGTCTGGGTTCAGGTCCAGGCACAGTACTGAGACCGTCCTGGTGAGGGTGCTAAATGATCTCCTGATGGTGAGGGATAGGGGAGAGCGTACCATATTAATCCTCTTTGATCTCTCTGAGGCATTTGATACCATGGATCACGAGGTACTGTTGGACCACCTGCGGAACTGGGTTGGACTAACTGGAACAGTTATCAATTGGTTTAGGTCCTTCCTCATGGACAGAGTGCAAAGGGTGACGATAGGGTTAGCCTCATCTAGCTCGATGCCACTGTCCTGTGGTGTTCCGCAGGGGTCGACCCTGTCGCCCTTGTTGCTCACAGTATATATGTTTCCATTAAGAGACATTATCAGGTGGTATGGGCTGGGTTTTCATTGTTACGCTGATAATACTCAGCTATACCTGTCCTGTGCACCCAGAAACCAGGCGGCAGCCTCGAAGAGTAACAACTGCCTGGATGAGATCCAAAACTGGATGACACACAACTGACTGTGACTCAACCTGGACAAGACAGAGGTAATAGAGTTTGAAACAGGTCGTCGTCGTGATGGGAGAAGATTCGGGGATTCCCATGGGCTTGTCCTGGGGATGTTCCCCTGACTCCCTCCACTCCGGTGAAGGATCTGGGCATGGTCCTGGATGATGGCCTGACACTCGAGGCTCAGATGTCAGCCATCATTAAGAGTGTTTTTTTACCTCTTGAGGAACACTGCTCGGATCCAAGCCCTGATACCATCCGATGACCTACCCACCCTGGTGCATGCTTTCATCACATCCAGGCTGCATTACTGCAATGCCCTGTACCTGGGGCTATCTGGAGGCAACCTTCGCTATCTGCAACTTGTGCAGGACGTGGCAGTGAGGTTGCTGACTGGCATTTCTAAATCTGACCATGGCGCACCTGTCCTCCATGAACTGCACTGGTTGCCAGTGAGATGGAGGATTGCCTTCAAGGTTGGGTTGCTGACCTACAAAGTGAGGACCAGCCTACCTGTAAGATCTCCTGATTCCTCACTGCCCATCTCGGGCTCTCCGTTCCACCAAGGGTTGTCTCCTGGTGGTTCCCAGGGTTAGGCTACAGCAACCTGGGGACCGGGTTTTCTCAGTTGCTGCAAACAGCCCTGTGGAACTCTTCACCTCAACATCTGCGGGAGGCACCCTCGGCGGAAGCCTTTAAAAGAGGCCTGAAAATGCTGCTCTTTGAACAAGCATTTAATTTGGTTTGATAATTACCCCTGTTGATTTATTACCTTAAGTGAATTACTGACTGTTGGCTGTGTTTTAAAATGATGACTTATTCTTTCATTAGTTTGCTTTATTAATACACTGTATATTGTTGATTGGATGAGTGGGATTTGCTTAGTCTCTGCTTCATGAACTTTACCTACTAACTTGTATTAGGTGTGTTTTAAAACTGTCAAGCGCTCTGAGCCTATGGGAAGAAGCGCTATATAAAGAGAATAACAGATAGGTCACTGGGCATTACCGGTGAATAATACCAGCGAGAGGTTCTCGACACATAAGAACCTTGAGAGCGAAGCTTGAGAGGCTCCTGTGTCCAGAACCTCGAGATGGTATGTCACCAGTAATGTCCGGTGACATATCTGTTATTTTTTTAATATATGGAAGGGATTTTATTGTGTTAGGGGCAGCCAGCTGTCTAAGGACCGTCTCAGTCCTGGCTGAAGCACCCCACTGCATCACGATGTCTCATTCGTCCCCTCCCTTCCTGCCGCTCACTCGCAGCATGGAATAGTAAAACTGGTAGGCAGTCCTACCTTTTCTTCTTTTTGGGAACGGGGAATGCAGGATCAACCAGATATACCCATTTTGCGAAGAGAAAGACAGGGACATTTTGTTGATGAGAAACTCTCTCGCTAAGTGAGAGACTGGCTGCCATGTTTTGCGAAGTCTTGTGCCTGTCCACAGAGGAAAAGCAGCCAATCGGAAGGCACGCTTTGGAAGACGTGGGAAGGAAAACTAGCGCATGCACTAATGTCTTTTGGTGATAATACTATCGTTCAGGTTGGAATGATAGTATTATCACTTCTGAACGATGGTATTACCACTGGACAAATGAGCTATTACCAGTAAGTTTTTGATACTATTACTGGGATTTTTTTGTATACTTTTGAATAGTATTAAAAACAGAATCTGTATATTAAAAATAAAGTTCCTATCCTAGCCTAAAGGGGAAAATAATAATGAAAACACATACGGCCCGATTCTAGAAGCACCCCTACGCATGTCGCAAGTTGTGACATACAAGGGGTGCAGCCCACCTCTCACCACCACAGCCACCTGCCAACTGAGCTCCAAATGAGCATGTACTACTGTACATAGTAAGTGCACAATGAATGCTCATTCATTGAGCGCGTGCTATTTACAGTAGTATGCGCTCATACAGAACTCAGTCGGCGGCTGGCTGTGGTGGTAAGAGATGGGCTGTGCCAGTCACTGGCTGGGTACGGGGGGGTGCAGGGTGGTCTGGCACTGCCAGGTGGGGGGGTCACTAGACTACCAAGGATGACAGGGATCTTTTTTGTATGTTTTATTCTACATTTTGCAGTACCGCCAGGACTTGGGGTTCGGGGTCACTAACCCTGTGGGGCTTACAATACTTTTGGGTAATCTGGGCATGGGGGTCTGATAGCCCTGTGGGCTCACAATACACATTTTGGGGGAGATCGGGGCATGGGGGTCCGATAGCCCTATGGGGCTTTGATTACTGATTATTGGGGGATCGTGGGTGGGGGTTACATATACAGGGAATCAGGGCTGGTGGCACATTTGCACAACACCTGGTGGATGCAAAGTACACTTGCACCAGCTATCAGCTGGTGTAACTACTTTGGCGGATGTTCTCCGGTGGTTGTTCGTGAATAGCGACATTGGGGACTTAGAGGCTACACTTCCAGAATATGCGCAAATGCTGACGGGAAACCCCCTAGCGCCATGTCGCAGGGTGTGTGTGGTGTAACTGATGGCGTAAGTCCACTTTGGCGCAAGCAGCCTGTGACATGTTGCAGGCTGCTTTGCAAAATATCGAATGTCGCAACTCCTGGCATAAACTGCTATTTGCGCCACTGTGTTGGGCGCAAGTCCCTTTACGCCAGGCATATCCTTTTGAGAATCGGGTCCATACAGTCTAAGCAAGGTAAGTTTTCCTTCATTGAAAGGATTGAAATGGGCCATTGGGTACCCCTCACCTTACTGTTTTGTTTGGGGGGGGGGGTTCAAGTATTTATGCACCTCTGCTCACCATTCTGGCTCCCTTCTGCCCAGTGGCCAGGCCCATTCACCCATCTTTCCCTTGGACTTACTCCTATCCTCCTTTCTCCATGGATAGCCCCCTGTTAGGTTTGTTAGAGGTTGCCAATACCCTCTGATGTCCAAATTCCGGTGTGGGTGGGCAGAGTCAATGGGGGGGGGGCCTGCAAACTGCCAGATATCCTGCCTGGATGGGGCGTTTTTCAGGTTTCGTGGCCCACTGCCCTTCCAGATGATGGCAGCATGGGTGTGCAGGCACAAGCCTGCATGCGGTACTTGCAGCCATGCAGTATCCGCCTGCGTCTCCCCTCCCCAAAGCATGCCTGCCTGCAGATCGACCCGTGGTCACCCAGATGGCACTGCTACGGCAGTCACTTGCTCGCCCTCCCTCCCCATAGAAAGACAGTGTCCCATGGGACTTCCCCTCCTCCGCCACCCAGCCAGCCCCCGACCTAGGCTCATTCTTGAACCTGGGTCACAGAGGCGACAGGCCAGCTCCACCTTACTGTTAAACGGGAACTAAAAAGGAAGTGTGCATTGCTCCACTGAGGCCAGGCATGTTGAGCCTCTCTTTCTTTCAGCAAAACTGAGATCCCTTAACAATTTGTAAAACTACAATCTGACATCTCTAGTACTTATAGTAATGTCATGCACTGCTTCACTCTCAATTGCTTCTTAACGTTTTCTTAAGCTGCTTAGCAAACTACTGCTCTGCTCCAATTAAATTGAGCCCTTGCCGCTCTTACCTTCCGGCAAGTGCAGCAGAATAAGAAAACAGACAGATTTCAAGCGGCCCAGCACTGTGAGCTACTGATGGCAAGCACCAACTTGTAAAGTAAGCACTGTGCCCAAGTTCCAAGGTTGAGTGTATCATAGAACAGAAGTCATTTTTTTCTCTCCCTAAAATAATCACACAGAATCTTTTACCATGCGGAGGTTCTTTTCCACTAATTGCACATGTCATGGAGCTGTAAGACAGAAAAGGGCATGTAATTATCGGCATATCAGTGTACTCTTTGGGTGTATTGTTAGGTATGAGGCGCAGACAAGTGCCTTGTAAAGCACTCAAGATGCATCTTACTGCAATGATAAAATGGCTTAAAAAACAACAACAAAGAAATACATAAAAATAAAGTATTTTGGGTGGGGCTGAAAGGTGTATTGAGTTCTATGTGATGACTGAATTCAAAGTCAGGAAACAGGTTCTAACAAATGTTAATTATGGTGAGATAATTTTTTTTTTTTTTTGTTATTACTTTCTCCCCCAAGTCACCAGTCTGCTTACCTCTCACACATCATGCATCCTCCTGAGGTCTCCGGCCGCATCCCTGAGGACTCCTCAGCTCCACTGTTCGGGGCCCGCAGCTACCCCCGCGGCAGGGAGGTGGGGAGCCACCCTAAGCGCTACCACCAGGTCCGGATCCAGTACTGCTGCGTACCCTCGGGCCGAGCAAGTCCCTCCACGGAGACAGGCATCATGCTGCCGCGACTGGTGCCCTTTTTCCCTGTTCATCCCTGATGTCTGTGGCATGCAATGATGCCAATAGTCAGGAGTGCACGCGCTACCGCATGCACTCCTTTCCGGGCGTCGGCCCCAGTACATCCCCCAAGTCTTGCCAGTGTCCTGCAATCACCCCCAGCCACCGCTAGAGGCCACCAGCACACCAATAGCAACTCACCCCCCCTCCCCGGAGAAGGAGAGCAGTCCTAGGGACGCTCAATCCTTCTCCTTCCTGCCAACCCCCGACGACCCGAAACCTGGGTCGCCGGCATGGTGCGAGGTGTCGCATCCAGTACCTCAGCCCTCAGCGCCACCGGGCCGGCAATTATGGTGAGGTAATTACATGGGTTTAAATATTTATTACCTAATCAGGTTCTTCCATTTGCAGGGGGCTGTCATGTCAAATCCCTGCGGACTAGAGCAAGGTTACGTGACCTACTGCAGGTTTTAGTTGCACTGTTCTGTGGCTTTGTGCAAAAAAAAAATGTTTTGGTCAACCCCTGCATCTGTTTTTGTGACTTTAAAGGAAAGCAATGCAGGGAGTGGAACTGTAATTACCAAAACATTGAAGAATGCCAGCCCAGTGATATGGCAAGGGCCACAGTGGGGAGAAGATGGTCACAATCCTGGGAGACTCAGCTGCCCACTGTGGCCAACAAACACCTACTGCTGACGACCACAAATTAATGTTGGCATCAGCCACAGAGAAAGCCACTTGCACACTCTTCCAGTCAGTGAGTAGAGCCACAGTGGTGCCCTTCCCATGGTGGAAGAAGACATAAAAGAAGAAAATGGGGAGGGGAAGACAGACACCCCCCCCAGGAATTTTCAAGTCATTTGTTCCCCCTCATCCCTCAGAAAAGTCAGCCAACTGTGTCTTTTCTCCATCTAGTAGGGTGATTAGAGACCCATATCTTTTTTGTTAATACTTTCTATTTTTGGAGCACTCGTGGACCAGCTTGGAAGTCTCTTTCTAGCCCCCTCATATCCCATTACCACATGAGGAACCCCTGGGGACCAACACTGCCTACCGACCTTTGTTCTTACTCCTAACTCTGGCCCCAACTGGTAACCTGTGGCTTATCCTCCACAGGTGGGACCTCAGAGGGGAAGCCACGCCTAAGAGGAGAATGCTTCATGAAGTGGAAGGAATCTGAGGGAGGAACTGGTGAGGATGTAGCAGGCCAGGCTGCCAAGATGACATGATGGGACAAGGGGCCTTCATCTTTCCCATCCTGTCCTATTTATTTCTTGCCCCTTAAGCCCAACCCCTTATTCCTCCCATTACAGGGGCATAGTCAGAGAAAGCAAGGTGACAGGTGCCTGACAGGGTCATGGGGGGAGCGGTCTGATAATGTCTACCTCTGAGGATCCCCTGCCAGATCCACACCTTTGCGTCTAATATAGGTGAAGCAGATATGTGCCAACGTGACCCCGCTTCCAAGAGACACTACCATCGTGTACCCAAACCTCCCCTACCCCTAGCACCCCTAGGGGTCAGTCATGCTGGGAGAAGAGGTACCTTCCCTTCGCAAGGCTCTTCCCTTAATCCTATTCCTTAGCTGGCAGGGCCACTTGCGTATACGTGGTTCATGCCCCGCTCCCCCAGATATAGTGGGTCACATCCACAAACCACAAGAGCCAGGACTCCCGGGGCCCAAGCCTGTCTTTTTCCTCCATTTGCATTTTCCCCCTCTAGTCCCACAGCTTCCCTATGGCTGTGACCAGGAACCATCCAGCCACATCAGCCACTAACTCACTGCTGCTGCTCTCCCACATGGCCTTCCCTCCGTGACAGGGGAGCCTGAAGGAAGACTGTTCTCCCCAAGCCAGACTAAGATCCGGTAGTGGGCAATGAGTTGGGCAGCCCTCATCCAGCTGCAGCCTGGGATTTTATCCCGTCTTCTACCACCATTCACCCTTCTCCCCAGGCATGGGTACAGTCATTTGTTAGCCTCGCATATGCAGAGCATACGCCAGAGAACAGAGCAAGTTCCCTAACCCAACTGCATGGGCTGCAGCTGCACAGGAGTGCCACTGCCATCCCTCCCAAGATGAGGCCCCGGCCCAGCCTGCCTGCTGACGTGGATTCTGGAGTTCAATCCTGAACCCAGGTCGCTGGGATAGCAGTGCAGTGGGCAAACAGGATGACCTTTAGACCTGCTTTTCTGCCCCTGCTTCTCCCAGCTTGCACTGTCACTGAGTCACCAGACTGTTCTTTAGCAAGTTTCTTACTGTTTCAGCTCTGACTGCAACTCACAAAATGCCTCTGGGCCACATGGAGCTTTATAAAATGTCTGTTCTGTGAGCAGAATACACATCAGGCCCCATGCTGAACGAGGATGTGGTTATTAATAATGTAAATACAGAGTTCAAAGTGATGGCAGGCACAAGTGTCCCAGACACACAGATATGCAGCACTGGGAGGAGTGTGGCACGTGCTGCCTCAGACACCGTGGCGGAGGATGCAATGCACCCCAATACTAGAGGGAGGGTGCAGCGATGATGACACATTCCTGTCCCCCTAATATTAAGGTCCCAGTGTAGTATGGGTGACACTATTACATGGGAGGTAGAAGGAATTTAAAGAAGTTTAAAAAAATAAATAAATAAAAGTCCATCAAGTAGCAAGGTGATGAGCCCCCCACACACACACACACCAATGGCCTACTGGTGCCTCTCAGAACTCCCCACCACCAGACTGGATTTGACAGAGGCAGGGCCACTGTAAGGGCAAACCTCCGCAAGGATATACGGGAGGAGATGATCTAAAGGAGGTGCTGGTGGAAGGGGACTGCCGGTGGAGTCGGAGCTGACGGTTGGATACTAAGGAGTCAGGAGAGGGTAAATTTAGCTAGACTGGAGAATAAAAGTCTATACAGGGGACAACAATGAAAAAGGTGACAATCTGTGCTGTTTGTAAGGATCTGTGACTACCATTTTCATCTCCTCCCCCCACCCCCCAACCCCATATTTAATTGAGGTGGAAGTAATGCAGCTGTTTTTTCATTCTTTGTTTGCAGACAGGAGCAGGTAGCAAGGCGCAAAGGGGCAGCGCAAGCAATTTTCTTTCTAGGGCTTTAATCTGATTAACAATTATTGAAAAAAAGAAGCTGGATCATAAATCAGTAACACTAACCTCTTCAAGTCGAGAAATTATATACCATGGTGGAAAGGGTTGGATTTGATGAGGTGGATAATTACAAACTGTGCACTCTGGTCACTAGCCACTTCTGGTGCCTTTTGTATTTTTCGTTCAGTGCTGTGAAAGTTGCTGAATTGATTACACTGAGCAAAGCAGGGTTCCACTTACCCACACTGGCCAAATGCTAGTAAATCTTGTACTAAGTATGGAGACACTACTAAAGGAGAGAATAGTTGACTACCTAAAGAAAACTAGAAAACTTGACCTCAAACAGCATGGCTTCACAGTAGGGTGCTCGTGCCAAACAGACATGATTGATTTCTTCGACTGGGTTACCAGAACAGTGGACCAGGGTGGGACAGTGGATGCCGTATACCTAGACTTCAGCAAGGCCTTTGACACCGTTCCCCACAAAAGACTTACTAACAAACTAGAACACACAGGAGTCGGACGGAAAATAGTAAACTGGATTAGAAACTGGCTGCAGAATAGGACTCAGAGAGTTTTGGTCAATGGGGCAATATCGAGAGACGGAGGTGTGGCCAGTGGCATTCCACAGGGATCGGTGCTGGGTCCAGTCCTCTTCAACATATTCATCAGTGACATCACTGATGAACAGGAGGGGAAGGTTTGCCCGTTTGCAGATGATACACAACTCTGCAACAGGGTGGATACACTAGGGGAGGCATTAGGTATGGAGGCTGACCTAAGGAGACTGGAAGAATGGTCCAGAAATTGGCAGTTAAAATTTAATGCCAAGAAGTGTAAGGTAATGCACCCAGGCAAGTGGAACCCAGGAAAAAAGTACATACTAGAAGGGCATCAATTACAGGAGACAAAGATGGAAAGGGATCTGGGCACGATCATTATCAATGACTTAAAGGTAGGAAAACAACGTGAAAAAGCGCAGAAGGCAAGTGGTATCCTTGGATGCATAGGAAGGGGTATTACAAGCAGAAAGCAGGAAGTTATCATGCCTCTCTACAGATCCTTGGTGAGGCCATACCTCGAGTACTGTGTCCAGTTCTGGAGGCCTCACCTAAAAAAGAACATCGACCATCTGGAGAGGGTGTAGAGAAGGGCCACAAAGATGGTGCAAGGGCTGCATCATGAGCCATGTGAGACAAGACTCAAAGAGTTGAATTTATTCTCTCTGCAACAGAGAAGAAACAGGGAGGATATGATAGAAACATTTAAATACATCAAGGGTATTAACACAACTCTGAAGAAAAACATCTTCCAGGAAAACAGGACGGTGCGTACAAGAGGAAACAACTTGCATCTGGTGGGAGGCAAGTTTAAAAGCAACTCCAGAAAGCACTTTTTCACCAAGATAGTGATAGACCCATGGAACAGCCTGCTACCAGAAGTGGTGGCATCAAAGACAGTAAGGGAATTCAAACTCACTTGGGACAGGCAATGTGGTCAACTTAGGAAAAAATATAATTGGGGGGGGGGGGTAGCCACCTTGGGCAGACTAGATGGACCACACAGTCCCCATCTGCCGACACTTTTCTTATGTTCTTATGTACTGGGCAAATAAAATATTTCCTTAAAAATGCCCTACTAGCATGCACAGGAAAGGGTAACATTTTAATAGGTACACTAGTTGGGCATGTGGAATGTCTCTAGGCCCTGTGGACCCCCCCCCCCCAAAAAAAAAATACTAGCCCTACTGGCTAGGGACTGTGACAAGCAGGATCAAAGCAGAATTGACGAATGCAAGGAAACTTTGCTTCTTCAACTAATAGAGTGAGAGAGATGGGGACGGAGGAGGATGTGAGGATGGAGGAAAACATACTTCTAGGCCATGCTCACCAGCTCCTAGGGGGATGCAACAAAATGTAGAGGCTGGAAGGGTATTAAATTAATTGTTTTCTTTTTCGATATTCTTCCTAACCCCTCTGTTCCCCCCCAAGAGTTATCTGGGTGTTGACCGCCCAACCCCGACTGCCCCACACTAGCTGCTTCTCACAGTACCAGATCCACGGGGCAGGGCCCCAAAGTATCTCACCATCATGAAGAATGCAGAGGAGTTTTTACCCCCCAGGTTTTCTGCCACTGTTCCTCCAGCCTCCCCACTGCAGTGCCACACTCGACGTCCTGGGGGCCTCAATGATCTACACCTTACCTTGTGGCTGATGGGTGAACCCTCCCGTGATAAAATGCAGGAGGCTGCTGATACCTCCCACCCAGTCCATGACCCACTGCCATTCAGCAGCAATCATTTACCTCTTCCAGACCCCATTTTACCAGTGTCTTGGGCTTTGGATGACAGAATGGTATCATGCTGGGACAGGGCAATCCGGCAGCCTCACAAAAACACTTTCAAAAAACAACCATACGCTTGCAAACAAATCTGTGTGTGTTAAATGGCTTCAGGAAATCTCTCTTGAGATAATATCTGCACTCTAATTTCTAATAAGGAAGCCGCTGTCATTCATTACAAATATAGGAACGGTTATTAAATTAAGTGTGTGACCAGAATGAGATTTATGTTTTGAATTATGGCTTTAAAATTTATAAAAAGTATAGTTAGAGAAAAACGACAGGCCACAAGGAAGAGCTCGTGAGGATTTTATGAGTCTTTCGGGAATCCAGTCCTTTTGTTCTAAACACTGTGTCACAGTGTGAGTCAGAATTAAAGGGAATATCAACATTGTTTTTACATTTAGGTTAAACACTGCTGTATTATTTTAAACAGCATGTGGCTGGGAGACATTTCTTTTTCTGTTGTTGCTCCGAGGCTATGGAATTCTATACCATCTAGCCTACACCAGTGCCAGACTGCTACTACCTTCAAAAAGGGATATTGCAGCCACCTCCTTACATCTTATGCATGCTCTTGTGTCTAGAGCTCTATGTTTTGACGTGGTTGCTACCATTTCGTCCCTAACGTTAGTCTGTCTGTTGCTAACAAGACTTGCCTTGCAGTGTCTCGATAGACTATTTATATTGTCTGGTTTCATTAACAAGTAGTTGCCCTGCTCCTCCAGTGCCTTGTAATTTTTATCTTTGTTTGCTTATCTATGTACTGCCTTGGCTGTGTAATCTGTTATATATGCGGTTATTAATTTCACTCACTGTTGTTGTACTGCTAACTTGTTGTTTACTGACCCTGACCCTATATAATTTCGGATACACGTATATAAGCGTATGTCTAGTGCATTTACCTGGTCATCAAAAACGATATAAATAAACATTAACAGCCCCTCCCCCAGTTGGAAGCAATTATAACAGCTGGCCCGACAGAACAGCAGTAAGCGCTGCCACGGCGTGGCGTAGCAACCACATTTGAAGCGAGCATGTGTCGCCGAAGGGGCCAGCCAGGGAATGAGGACTGAGTGTACCAGTGGAGCCACTCTGCCTCAGGTAGGGGCTGTTACAGACTCCCGCTGCTGCTACTGCCAGCTGGGAGGGAGGACACTGATGGGCTTCACCATGCACCGACACGCACCTGCATGCACACGCGTGTCACTCAGCTCACACTGTGGGCATCCTACGGGAAGGGAGAAAATTAAAACTTAAAAAAAACAACAGCTGGCCCAGCTCCGCGGACATCACACTGCTGATCGAGTTATTCACACCTCTGCATCAAGCATGTGCATTTGTGAGAGGGTGGGATTTCAATAATTCATGTGTAAATTATTGTCCTGCCCCTTCACACATAACAATAAACCATATATTTTCAGTCAGGCCATTGCATATCCTACAATACACACATATATATATATATATATATATATATATATATATATACACACACAGTATATATACACACACACAGACGTTTATTACATAGATATTACATGGATGGGGGGTTTCGATAGGAGCTATTATCATGTATTTCCCTGTATACATCAACAATTAAAGCTGTATACCTCTGCAATTCCAGGAGTTAAAGCTGCATACCTCCCAATTAAAGCTGTACACTTCCCCAGTTAAAGCTGCATATCACTGGCAAAAAACACTTACAGACCAACATCATGAACAAAACAAATTAACAACTAAGTAAGTCAATTAACACATCAATCAACAAACCTACCACACTAGACAATTTAATGCTTATTTTCGGGCACAAGCCTGGAAATTACATAGGGTCAGGGTCAGTAAACAACAAGTTAGCAGTACAACAACAGTGAGTGAAATTAATAACCGCATATATAACAGATTACACAGCCAAGGCAGTACATAGATAAGCATGAAGTCTGGTAGATGCTTCATATACCCATCTAAGGGGAAAACCAGACAAAAAAAATCCACTTGCCCTTCCAGCACGTGACTATTATCTGATCAGCCCCCTGGATTGGTATATTTTCCTTGCTACCACACCTACCCATTGTTTAATCTATAGATATATACATCAGAGACAGAGAATAAATGATAGGCAAATGCAGTGTACAACGGAATAAGGGAATGTACTCATCCAGGGAGCTAATCAGATAATGAAGCCATGACCCCAAATGGTGAATGACGTTACTAACTGATTAGCCCGCGAGATGGGTTTATTTACGAGTACAGCAGAATTACCCATCATTTATTTTGTATAATATATATAAGGCTCCAGAGACAAACAGCTATGCCGCTTGAAGGCTAGAGGGGGTGCAGGCAGCAGCAAAATGAAAACTCAAAAGAAAACAAATGCCGGAGGACTCGCCCTCCGCAGCTGCAGACTGGAAAGACGCAACACGAATCCTCAATGTGCTGGAAAACACTTTATTCAAAAATTGAGCACAGCTTTGGACTTGTTTTAGCGTCTGCCTTTGGAATAAAGTATTTTCTATCACATTGAGGATTTGTGTTGCATCTTTTCAGTCCACATCCATGGAGGATGAGTGCTATGGCAGTTATTGCCTTTCAATATATAAGGATGTCGACTTTTACTTTGAAATCACATTGCCAATCATTTCAGGGTTCATCTTTGTCGAGTTTTGTCCCGTCTTTCCATAGTGTAGCACATTCTGTATACGGACAGTCTTATGACCCTAGTGTTTTTCCATACTGCAGGGTCCCCTTTAAAAGGAGGTGTGTCTGCAGTGGTGAGTCCTTTAGCTCGTTGGTGGCACCGTGATGTGCGGCAGAAGTTTGTGGTCTGGGCCGGCGGCTGTAGTTGGGAGCAGTGTTTGTCATGCAGGGCTGCTGGATTTTGTGGTCGGTAGTGGTATGTGGCATCGGAGCTGCTGGATTCTGCAGCTGGCAACAGCATGCGGGAACCAGCATTGATGGACATGGTGACGGCAGCATAGAGGGCCTGGTATATGAGGAGACAACTGATGCATCAAGGGACAGGGCTGTTTGGTGAGAGAAAGTGGAGAAGCAATGTGCTCTGTAAGGTTGCAATAACTGTTTTGGTTATGATAGGGGTTGTGTTTTGTAAATGGGGGATTTTGTGAGGATGTTGTAAGTGTGCCTTTGACAGTGGATAGGGTGTTTTTTTTGTCAGGAAAACGTTGTAATTGGTTTGGTAGTTTTGTTAACTGGTCAACAGGTTTAGTTATTACATTTTAATTGGGTGGTAATCGCTTAATTGATATGTTTACATACTTTCTTGTGTTTACTGTTGTTTTATCCATTTGTTTTTTGCCGCCCCCCAATATGCAGCTTTAATTGGGAGGTATGCCACTTTAACTGCAAAGGTATGCACAGCTTTAATTGGGAGATACAAAACTCTAATTGGGAGGACTACAGCTTTAACAGAGGTATACAGCTTTAACTGGGAGGTCTGTAGCTTTAATTGCGGAGGTATGCAGCTTTAATTGGGAGATACGCAGCTTTAATTGGGAGGTATACAGCTTTAACTGCAGAGGTACGGAGCTTTAACTGGGAGGTATGCAGCTTTAATTGGGAGGTATGAAACTTTAATTGGGAGGACTGCAACTTTAACTGGGAAGTATGCAGCTTTAATTGCAGTGGTACAGAGCTTTAACTGGGAAGAGGTATGCAGCTTTAATTGAGATATGAAACTTTACTTGGGAGGACTGCAGCTTTAACAGAGGTATACAGCTTTAATTGAGGAGGTATGCAGCTTTACTTGGGAAGTATACAGCTTTAACTGCAGAGGTATACAGCTTTAATTGCAGAGGTATGCAGCTTTAATTGGGAGGTATGCAGCTTTAATTGCAGAGGTATACAGCTTTAACTGGGAGGTATGCAGCTTTAATTGGGAGGTATGCAGCTTTAGTTAGGAGATATGAAACTTTAATTTTGAGGACTGTAGCTTTAACTGGGAAGTATGCAGCTTTAATTGCAGAGGTACAGAGCTTTAACTGGGAGGTATACAGCAGCTTTAACTGGGAGGCATGCCGCTTTAACTGGGAGGTCTGCAGCTTTAATTGCCGAGGTATGCAGCTTTAATTGGGAGATACGCAGCTTTAATTAGGAGGTATACAGCTTTAACTGCAGAGGTATGCAGCTTTAATTGGGAGGTACACAGCTTTAACTGGGAGGCATGCAGCTTTAATTGGGAGGCATGCAGCTTTGACTGGGAGGTATGCAGCTTTAATTGAGATCTGAAACTTTAATTGGGAGGACTGCAGCTTTAACAGAGGTATATAAATATATATATAATATAATATGTATAAATAAATACAGCTTTAACTGGGAGGTCTTCACCTTTAATTGCGGAGGTATACAGCTTTACTTGGGAGGTATACAGCATTAATTGCAGAGGTACGGAGCTTTAACTGGGAGGTATGCATCTTTAATTGGGAGGTATGCAGCCTTAGTTGGGAGATATGAAACTTTAATTGTGAGGACTGCAGCTTTAGCTGGGAAGTATGCAGCTTTAATTGCGGAGGTACACAGCTTTAGCTGGGAAGTATGCAGCTTTAACTGGGAGGGATGCAGCTTTAATTGAGGTACGCAGCTTTAACCGGAAGGTACGCAGCTTTAATTGGGAGATATGCAGCTTTAATTGAGGGTACGCAGCTTTAACTGGGAGGTATGCAGCTTTAATTGGGAGATATGCAGCTTTAATTGGGGTATGCAGCATTAATTGGGGGTACGCAGCTTTAATTGGGAGGTACACAGCTTTAACTGGGAGGCATGCAGCTTTAATTGAGAGGTGTGCAGCTTTCATTGGAAGGTATACAGCTTTATCTGGGAGGAATGCAGCTTTAATTAGGGGGTGCCCAGCTTTAATTGGGAGTTACCGAGCTTTAATTATGAGGTATGCAGTTTTAACTGGGAGGTATGCAGCTGTAATTGAGGGGATGCCTAGCTTTAACTGGGAGATATGCAGCATTATGGGGAAAAATCTACATCCACGTATTATACATACATACATATATATCAAAACAAGCTAAAGAGCTGCTCCAGTCTGTCCCAGGTGTTGTGTCTCCAGCACAAGGAAATAGCACTCAGCCTCTATCTGTAAAACCGCAAAAAAAGTCCCCACCCACTCGAGATACTGAAGGTGCCTCTTCATTATGTGCAAACTGAGCGGTGATACAAAATGTGATATATTAAAATATGCTATGCAGCATGGCTGCCAGTACCCCAATGCCTTACCTTACGTTTCGCTATGAGCTTCGTTAGACAATATCCTTTCAAGGTGTAGCCTGCAAAACTGGACACAGTACCGCAGGTGAAATCTCACCGGCAAGCAATAGAGGCAACACCACTTCCCCCCTCCTGCTGGACATACCCCTCCCTATGCACCCCAACATCCCACTAGCTGTACCCTCTGCTTTGTCGCACTGCCCTGCCACTTTGAGGTCATCAGATACGGCAACTCCAAGGTCCCTTTCCTGTTCAGTGACTATCAGTACCCCCCAACCCCCACCACCATCCTATACTCAGCTCTAAGGTTCCTATGCCCTAGGAGCATGATTTTGCACTTCTTGGCACTGAACCCCAACTGCCACGCTCTTGACCACTCCTCGAATTTCCCTAGATCCCTGTGCGTTATCTTCACCCCCTCATGAGTGTCCAGTCTACTGCAGATTTTATCATCATCTGCAAAAAGGCATACATTCCCTTCCAGTTCTTCTGCATGTTATTTATGATGACATTAAACAGAACTGGTCCCAGCAGTGAGCCCTGTGCACCCTGCTGGTCACTTTCTCATCATTAGAGACAGTGCTGTTTACCACCACCCTCTGCCTCCTATCTGTTAACTAGTTTCTAATCCAGTTCACCCCTTTGGAACCCAACCCTAGGCTGCTCAGTTTTATTATCAACCTCCTGTATGGCACAATACTGAAGGCTTTGCTAAACTATCAGCAAAGCATCTCCTACAAGGCTCTAAGAGCTCCCTGATAAACTAAAGTGCTTCCTGGTGTGCTGATACACTGCTAGTCAGTTTAAGAAAAGAGAGAGAGAGAAAAAATAGCACATTAATAAATCATCTACTGTCGTAAAGTCAGTTACAGGTATAGTGGGGAAAAAAAAATCAGTTTCATGTCAAAACTTCAGTTTTCTGCTGCCACCCAGGAAGGAAGGAAGGAAGGCATTGTGTTTAAGCCCCAGTATTCCATACTGGAAGCAGACGGGCATACTGTATTCACAATCACAAAAGGGTAGCACGTAACCACACACACACACACGGGTACACTATCAGCTGAATAAAGATAAACACTGGGGTGTAAAGGGGAAGAGGCAGGCACAAATCCCAATTTTGTGCTGCTCTTAAGTCATTTCAGATGCACCAAGATGATTTTTCAAAGCCTGCCCCGTGGTGCTGAGGGCTGACACTGGACGCCTTCCCTCATGCTACGCCGGTGACCCGAGCTTGGGAACGTCCTTGGGTCATCGGGGTGCCAGCGCATGGGGGGAGAAGGGAGGAGCAGGACTGAGCAAGCTGGCAGGCTGCCTCTCCTCTCCCAGGGGGTGGTGAGGGGTGGAGTTGTCGCCCATTCTTCGCACCCACCGCGTGGAGGCCCAGAGGGTAGCATAGGTGGGAGTGGGTGGCATCATTATGGGTGGGTGGAAGGGGCTGAGCTGGCACCACGGTGTGCGTGCATACCTCCACACACACGCACGGCCATGTGCCTGGCCCTCAGGCGGGGAAGCGGGAGCAAAAACCTACAAAACTACCATAAAAATCTATATAGAAAAAAAGAAAGGAAAAAAAAAAGATGATTTTTCAAAACGAATGTCACTTTTTCAACAGTTCTGCTGCTTTATGGACATCTGCATAAAAATTGTCATTTTTTTGATGCGTGCGGACTCCGTAGTTCCGCAACTCACGGCACTTGTGACCTGCTCTACTGCCTCTGCACTGGCTAAGTTGGACACTCTCTACCACAGTGCTTTCAGGTTCATTACTGGCCTTCCACTTTCTGCACACCACTGCTCCCTGTACTCATCGTTAGGCTGGACTTCCCTTCACTATAGAAGGAACAGAAACGCCGCCCTAAGGACCTTCAGAGCGGTCACCAACAAGCTCCCCTCATATGTCTCAGATTGTATTCCCCAGAGTGTGTTAGGCACCTACGCTCTAAGGAGCTATTTCCTAATTGCCCTCCAAGTTCCAAGGGTCAGAATTCGTTTCGACAAAGCTGCTCTAAGCTTCTCTTTACCCACATTGTGGAACGGTTTACAAAGGAACTTGAAGCTGAGCTGAGCTGCCCTGTTAGCCTGAATATCTTCAAGGCGCTCTACGATCACTACACGAAAGCACCTTGCAAATGTTTTCCTCACTGCTAGCCCACTAATTCCGCAACTCCCCCCCCTTCCATCCTGATGCTCGCCATGTTTCTACCCCTGGCTCTCACTTTCCCTATTAACTCTTCCTACTGCACCCACCCTTCCCTGTCCACTCCAGCCTGGCTAAAGTCCCACCCCATCCATAGTAGTGTCCCAATTATCTACCCCTCCTCCGTCATTATCATAATAAACAAGTACATGACAGCCATCATCACTTTCTGTGGTTTTAGCTCAATTTTTTTACCCCAGTCATCGATAATATATCCCTCCTCTTCTTTACCTCTCTAACCTGCCACCCCATACACGGCCTCTTTCCCCTATATGTGTAGTTGCCGGCTGGCTCACTCAAAAGATCTCAGCTTATAACCCCTGTATGCCTATGGCTGATTGTACATTTGCTGACTTCTTCAATTGTAAAATAATGCTTTTTTTTTTTTCATTTCAACCTTATACTGTACTGTACTGTATACACTGTATATACTTTTTCTTCCTTGTACATTATTGCTTTTTGTATACCTGCTTCTGTACTGTATTTTGATGTATTCCTGACCAGGTCCACCTTGCAAATGAGCCTTGCTCAATGGTGCCCACCTGGATAAATAAAGATTTCGATTGAATGATTGACTTGTGCCTGTAAGTTACACCACCTTTTAAGTGGTCCAGCCTATCTGGGCAGTGATCTGAGATGTAGATGAAACAAGCCACATCTGGCCCTAAATCTTTATTAAATAAATATTAAAAACATGCAAAAAGTAGCTAAATGTATGCAGCAATGCTAGACCCAGGACGCCCACAAACCTAACATTTCACACTTACACGCAGCACTTCGTCAGAGACCAGGCACACTGTGGAGGTAAGGCTCTTGCCTCCGGGGCGGGGAAGCACAGACAGCCCTGCATTTGCAAACTTCCTGCTTACCAGCCAATCAAGGAGCAACACTGGCTTCGGAAGGCAGCCACTCTTCAAGGCTACAGCTGCAGTTGCCCCAAATAATACAGTGATGGGGGGGTGAAACAAAACTGGAGGGGCTTATAGACCTTTAGTGTTAAATACTAAAGAAGTGAAAAATAAGTAACAAAGGGGGAACTTCCCCATAAGTTGTAATAGGAAATGGATGAAAGTACAAGTTACTGTAACCCTGTGTTTACTGTATGCAATTAAATGTCTTTGAATAAAGATTGAGTTTAAAAAATAAAAATGAAAGTGACTTTACAATAACATACAGACCATAATGAGTGAACAAAAGTACTTCCTGCTGACAGCTGGTTTGTGCAATGGCTCATGATGCCGATAACCCAGATTCGGGAACGGCCTGGGTCACTGGGAGGCCAGCCAAGGGGAGCAGGATCCAGCATCCCAGAGGGCACTCTCCCCCTCTGGGGAGGGCGAGCTGACTGCCTCACAGAACTACCGCCACCTGTAGGTGTGTGGGTGACAGACTAGCTGTCGAGACATGGAGAGAGTTGATCTGCATTTAAGCGGAGCATGTGTCAGCACGCTCCTGCCAGGACCTAGGTCCTCACACCAGTGTCCTTGTGGGGTTGGGAAGCCACAGCCTGGGAAAAACTAAAGGGGTAAATCCTCTCCACCAGAGCTCTGTGATGGCCCTTATATCCATCCCAATAGTGGTATATCCGCCATGATGGGTAGAGGTGCTAAAAACACTGTCAAAAAAGGATGAAGCTTCCGGCACTCTTGGGCCCTGATGTGCCGACTGCCCTCTGTCTCCCAGAACATATCATTTAAGAGGGGAGTCAGGCCAGCTCCCCATCAACCCAACCAAGGAGTGGAAAATCTGAGGTTAGAGGGGAAAGGCGAGCAACAGAGACGGCACAGGTGTTGCTGGGAGATCACCTCATGAATGGAAAGGTGCTGCCACGGAGCCCAAAAGGGTGGAAACAGTGCACAAAACAAAAACGGGGGGGGGCACAATTAACAAAAACAGGGGAGAAAGGATTACATAAAACCAAATACAAAGTTACAGACACAAACTATAACACATCATATGGATTGCACTTTACATAAATACTTTATTCAAAAAGGTCTGCGTAGCAACTACTGGGATATTACACGGAACTGGAGCAACAACAGGTAAAAAACGTAGCAAGTTGCTGCAAACCATCTGTGAGGCAAATGTACAGTCACTTTTGGGTGAAATGAGATGCGTAGCAAGCGACTGCTGTACAATAATATTGTTTGGTAGGCAATGAAAACTGCAGTTTTTTTGCTACGCTGCTTCCCTGTGCAGGGAGAGCCCAGAGGTGCGGTTGGGCTGAGGTACTGAGTGCTACACCACATACCACCCCGGCAACCCAGGTTCAGGAACGGATGCAGGTCGTTCAGAGGCTAGGATGGCTCTCCTCCCTTGAGGAGGGGGTAAACATGTCCCGCTATGTGGCTGCTGCAACCTTGAGGAATCTGGGTAGCAGCGCAGTGGGACACAAGGCAAGAGATCCCACCTGCTTGACATGGGGGGGGGGGGGTGTCTCTGCAAAGGTGGGGCTCGCACAGTGCATCACTGCATGTGTTGCAGACCTGGGGGTGAAAATAGTAGAAAAAGCCTCAACTGTGACTGGATGATGGCTCAGTACACCATGGGCATCATATCAGCAACTGAGTTCCTCCACGTCCTATGGCAGAGAACAACAGATCATAAGGCAAGCCCAAGGGAAGTTGGGTGATGAGGCTGGGGAAATTGGTCCAGATGTGGGCCAGTTGGGAGACAAGGAGATAAAGTACTGATCTAAAAAAATATTCCCTGTGCCCCACCAGCTTACTTCAAACTGATTATGTGTTACAAATTTTTTTTCCTCCGCAAGATTTTCTTTTTTCTCTCATTCGGGCCCTTGGATACCCTTACCCCACCACAGTGTTGAGGGGACACCACGGCTGCACCCTTTCTCAGCTGGAAGCGAAGGCAAGCCTCTGCCTTCACAGTCAATGCCAATTCAGCTCCATGAGCAGCGGGAAAGGGGTGCGTGAATACCAGGTGACCCCATTCCCTCCCTGGGAGGGAGCTCCACTATTGCATCTCTGCCATGTGCCCAGCCCTCAATCGGCCTCACCTTGGGATCTGGAGGTCCAAAAGCAAAATCTGGTCTCCCTGAAGGCAGTAGGACGATACCATAGTGCTGGCCCGATTAGTTATTTTAGTTTTTCTCAGAACTTTTTTCTCCCAGCCCAGTCCCATTCTATCATCTAGTTGGCAACCTCCAAACCCCAATGGCCACTAGCCCCTGGCCTTCCTCCTCCATGGCTAACCCCACCCCCCTTTGTGGAGTCAGTAAGAGGCTGCCAACTACCTCCTGGAAGAACATATGGTTTGGTGGTGGTGGGGGGCCAAGAGCACTGGTCACCATCCTTATCAACACAGAGGAATTGTATCCCCTTTTCTTTGACCTGTCTACCTCCTCTGATGTCGCTTATAGCCTCTTGCAGTCTTGCATGGCACAGTACTGCCAGCAGAGGCCTATCCTTCATAAGGGGCTACTAAGGTGCGAAGCAGCAGCACCATCCCTCCCCAGATTTGGAAGCAGAGGTCTGCACTTGCCCTCCACCCCTCCAAGTCTGCTCCCGAATCTGGGTCCCCCCACACAGAGGTTCTGCGTGTTTCCACTAAGCCTTTATTTATTTTTTAAAGTCACTGCATGGACGGGGTCTCAGTCAGCCATTAATGCTGATAGATCTCTGCATGCACGCTAGTTCTTTTCCCAGAATTTTAGAAAACTTTTTTCTGTTTGTTTCCACCTCGGCAAAACATTCAATCTAGAAATGCATTAATGTGGTCAATGACCCACAGCTGAATGAACAGCGAGGATCGATGCTAGCTGTGCACCAGCTGTATTTAAATATAATTGCCCCACACAGCAGAAACAGCCGCGGGTCGACATGGAGTCTGGAAGGAAAGATAATGAGCAGGCGACATATTGTTGGGGGGGGGGGGGGAGTCAGGCAACAACTGAGGAAGTGTGTGCAGGTCCAAGCCTTCCTTCCCATATGCGAGCATGTGTGTTTTTGCTTTGAGCTCCCACGGTGCACAAGTTCCTGTCTATCTGGCTACTCAACACACCCAGAATTCAACTCAAATGGGAGTCTACTGTTTTATTAGAGACCCACCACCACTTAAAAAATGGGGATTGAAAATGTACCTAACTTGGCTGGCCTGCACAACCGCTCACTATGTTGGCAACCAGAGTTTGTTAGTGGACTTGTGTCACTGGGGGGGGGGGGCGCCTAGGGAGGAAGGGTGGGGCATCTTAGGGACAGCTCTCTTTCTTCAGGGAGGGGGACAGTGAGCTCTGCAGCTAGACTTCTACCAGGCTGAAGTGGGATGGCGGCACTGCAGGAGACATCACTACACAGGTTATTGAAGGTCACGAGCCCTCAGGGGTAAAAACAAAGGGAGAAAAAAAAAAAAAAAACACGCCAGCTGAGCAGCGTGGTTCTCAACTTCGTGCAGGCCCTACACCATCGCTGTTGGTGCTCCACCTTCACAACCATGGATCCAAATCTGTGGGGTGGGGCTCTTACATACAAGTCCTACCAGGGAGGGCACAGTGCTACAAGAATGGGGGAGGTAAGGCAGGTGACAGGGCCGAAGAGGTCAGTTTGGGTAGGTGAAGGCTTGTATGCAAGTAGGGTAAAATACAATTATAACAAGAAGAAAAAGAAAATATAACTAACTAAATCAAGGTCTAAATTATGTTTTAAAGCAACTAGCCAGCAAGTCTACAGTCTGGAAGAAATTACTTTCCTCGGTGGACATTCCTTTAGCCTAACTGGTGTATCTCTTGAACTATTATTTCCTTCAACACAAACCGGAAAGGATAGTTAAAGGATAACTTTACTGACCCAATATATTTACACATTTTTGTTTGTGGTACATTACCAATTTCACCCCAACAGCTTGGTGTTTCTCGTTTGTTAGAAATGTGGTATGATACCACACGCCTCTGCAAAACACCAGTGTTGCTATCCCTCCCCCAGGGAGGGAGTTGAGCCCATAATTTCCTTCATGCATCTGCCCCCCCCGCCAGCCACAGCATGGGGTTCTGAGAGTCACACCCCAAGCCTCACTCTTTCATGTACAAGTGCAACACGCTGCCAGCACACCACTGAACCCACCTGCCACCTTATTTTTATAGACAATTCAGACAAAGCAATAGTCTTTGCTATGAAGAAGGGACCTGTTGGGCCCCAAAAGCTTCTGTACTATACCATCTTTGTTCAAGACATACGTTGGTCCAACAAAAGGTGTCAAACTATCAAGCAACAGCAGACTCAGTGGCGCTGAGGGTTGAGGAGCTGGATGCCACACCTTGCGCCACATCGGTGAGCCAGGCTTGGGAGCAAGCTCGGGTTGCTTGGGTTGGCAGGGGAGGGAGAGGATCGGGCGTCTGATGATAGCTCTCCTCTCCCAGGGATGGGGGAATGTTGTCCTGTGCTTTGGTTGCCTCTTGGTGCAGGCCAGGTGGCAGCGTCACAGTTAAGGAGGCAAGAGCGCACAGCTACGTGATGCGTGCACTTCCACACTCATGTCCCTTGAATGCCATGGCCACGAGGGGGAAGGGACAGAAAAGCAGAAAAAGTAAGGGTGACTGCAGGCTCCGTGAAGCCCTGCCAGCCACCCAGTGTCCCGCTTTGCCACCAGACTGCCCGTAACTGCCCCGATCTGGATCGTGTCCGGGGTGGAGAGGATGGCACTCCCGTCCTGCCCTGCCATGGGGGGATCCGTGGGGAGTGGGGCTCGGGGGTATGGGGGGGTGGACAGTCCTAGGGAGCTGGTAGGGTGATGGGCCGTGCCTGCGGTTGCCCGGAGGACAAACAGAAGATAAAAAAAAAAACTATCAAGCAATGCTGGCCTGGTGGCTTAGAGGGCTTGGGCACTGTCAACCACCCTACCTCTCATCACACCGGCGACTAGAGTTCAAATATTAGCTCGGATCGCTGGGGGTCAGCTAAAGAGGGACTGAGAGAGGATTGAGAAGACACCTGGCAGCTCGTCTTTCTCAGACTTGAGTGGTGGATCTTCATGGCTCTTCTGGGAAGCAAACATCGGTCAGTGGAGAGTGAGGGAGCTGTGGCTCTGGAATGCACATGCATATCCATGCGTATACATCCTGCAAGTCGTCGTGGGCTCCAGGCACTAGAATGAGGAAAACGGTACAAAAACTGAACAGACTGGGCTTCATGAAGCTGCACCTGGACACCTAAACTCGTCCTTCCACTCCAACTGTTAAGGCGTTCTGGACTATGTGCTCTGGTGAGGGGACGGCCCTTCCTTCTGGCCATGCTGCGGGGGAGGGGGATCCATGGGGGAACTAGCCCCCAGTCTGGAGTGAGGACAGGAATGGTCCAAGGTGTCCGGGAAAGTGGCTGAGAAGCTGCCCAGTTTGGATCTGAAGGATGAAAACCTTTATAGAAAAAATACCAAGCGACTCTCATTTTCCAAGGACTATAGATTCATAGCTGAGTACAAGTTCAGAAGGCCAAAGCCCATGATGAACTCCCACCATTACATCTAATGCTGGAAAGAATATTTTTTTTCACCCATGTAATGATCTAGCTTTTTTTTTTTTAAAACTGTTCCACATTTTCACTCATTACAACGTTACTTGGTAAGGAGTTCCATATAGAGGGAACCCTCTGTGTGAAAAACGTTTGTCACCTTGTAGTTCTGCACTTAGACCATTATGACTAAAATCTCTTTTTACCTGATACTTAGGGGAAGGGAAAGTGGAAAGGGAGCTTTGTTTAACCAGGAGGAGCACACTAAGCCGAAGCTTGTTTCCAGATGTGACCTGGGAGCACAAGGACGTTAAGTGACTTGCTCAGCATCACACAGTATGCACCTAGGCGACTGTGGGATTCAAACCAAGGTCTCCAGATCTACAGCTCAGCACCTTAACCCACTGTGCTATACTGCCTAAGTAGAAGAATACAGCTGATGTGACTAAATATGAATCTTTAAAGAGTGACTGACGCCTCTGGGAAAACTTTGGAAAAACATAATATTTAGATGCAATTCAGTTTGTATTTCATATATCTTCTACAGATTTCCCACAAAAACAAGATCTATAATCCCTAAGAGTTTGTTTGCCTCTGTAGCTTATTCCCTACTTGAAATTACAATACTCTGTTGTGATATTGAAGTCTGTTGCTATGGGTATAACTGTGATGTCACAAGCAGAGTATTATGACATCAGGTTGAGAAGTATTAGGAGCTGATGAACCCTCAAGGAACAACGCTCCTGTTTCCACGCATATGAGCTCAGTAATAAATAACGGGGATACGAAATACTGAGCTCGTGAGAAACTGAAGCGGCTTTGTGTCCAAATATTATGTTTTTTCAAAGTTTTTCTGGAGAGGCTGGTGGCTCTTTAAATTGGCTTAGCAATAACTAAAAAAATCCATAAACTAGCTGGCCTGGTGCTGATGGAGGTTGAGGCGTTGGTCGCTACACCTCACACCACACCGGTGACCTGGGTTCGGGAACAAGCCCAGGCCGCCAGGGGTCAGCAGGGGAGCGAGAGTACTGAGCATCTGGAGGACTGCTCACCTCTCTCGGGGAAGGAGGGTTTGCCATCTTGCTTCTTGATCGCTCTCTGGCATCAGCCAGGAGGTGATGCGAGCCGGGAGGCATGCTGCTGATGTACGTCATCGGTGGGGGGGGGGAGGAGAAAACTTGGGAAGAAAAGGAGCTGGCTGGCTCCATGATGGCTGCATCAGCACCCCCCCCGTCTGTCCCCCAATGTCTGGATTTCACTTCTGGGGTGGGGGAAAGACGGCGCCCCTTCACTTTGGCCCTGCCACGGGGGGGGGGACCCATGGGGATTTAGGAGGTGTCAGGCGGGGGAATGGTGCGGCAGCAGACATAGTCCCTCCGACGGAGGTACAGGCTCAGGAGAATAAAAAGATAAAAGGGGAAAAAAAATCCATAAACTAGACAGCTATTTATACTAAAAGCGTCTCCTGAAGGCAGTCGGCTAATGACAACATACAGGATGGAAATTTGGAAATACATCCAGTACCTGATACAGGAACAGGTTAGCCCAGGATCAGAAGCCATCTCCCTACTGTAAATGATCCCTTAATAAAACAGACTTGACACACGCACTTCACTATTGTCCTCTGTTTTTTCAAATCAGACATTCAACAGTTGGAAAGATCTTAGAAAAAAAATCAATACAGTCCCACTAAATTACTGTTAAACAGGTTCTATAACCTTAGGGTTCTGCTTCCATTTAAAAGTTATATATTTGCAGTCATTGTGAACTATGAAATACTGCCCAACTAATGGTGTTGCACTTGCTGTTGCTCTAGAATACTAATTTTGCGCACTGGAATTCATCTATAATGCCTTGCTTTTAGATTTTTTTATTGTCCAAGTATAAACGTTTTTTTGTGGGTTTTTTTCCTACATTTTAATGTTAAGATGCAATTTGACAGTACCTGGCAAGCAGCAGGGCAGTCATGTCACAGCAGAATTCGGTCAGGAAAGCAGCCAAATTCTGGTGTAAATGAAGCTACTGAGGGGAACCACAGTTTTATTTGGGGAAACAAACAAACAGTAATTCTATGTCCCACATGACTCTGCGTTTGATTAATAGATAATGGACCCACTGATGTCACTTGCTCTTCAGAAAGCATCAGAAACCTCAGTTTCGACCTTTGAATAAGGTTCCAGCCAGCCTGCCAGCACAGCAGTAGCATGCTCGTGAAGCCGACGACCCAGGTTTGGGAATGAGCATGAGCTGTCAGAGGGCCGGCTGAGGAGAGGTGAGCTAGGCATCTCAGAGGATGCTCTCCACCTCGGGAAGGGTTGATGGACTCCGCTCTGCTACTGCCAACTGGGTGACCACAGCTGGAGGTGCAAGCGGAATAGCAGAACTGGGGAGAGGGGGAGCCAATGTACTCCAACATGCAATACACACGCATGCATGCACACATGTCGAGGGCTGCCCTCAGCACCCCACAGAGGACTGGGCCAAAAAACGGAAAATACTGCCAGGCGCTGCAAGGGGACAGCCACTCCTCACTGCAGGCCTCCTGCCAACTGAGGCATTCCTCTCCAAAAGCACTGACTGAGTCTCTGTTGTGGATAAGGCCCTCTCCTGGTTTCCTTCGATGGGGAGTAAGCCAGGGTGTTCACAGGAGGAGAGCTAAGGCCCGGGGAAGGCATGTGAGGGGGCTGGGTGTGTGAGTTGGACCGATGGGGGCAGCCAGACATGGGGAGTACGGTAAATGTAAACAAAAAAAAAAAAGAATAGGATTCTAATGATTCTAAAATTGGAACACAATCTGGAGGTGGCTCAGCCCAACCCTCTGCAAAGGCAATTTTATGCAGAAGTGAAACAAGAGGTCTTCTGGAGGCCCACACAGCATGGGCACTTTAAAGTAAAAAAACAGAGCTTGAATTGCTATGTAGAAAAAAAAGCGTTAAAATAATTATCACTCTTGTATTAAGAGCATTCTTACAACTTTTTGGTGTGGGTTGGGGTGGAGGGGAGGGAGTGGGGCAGTGGTGAAGGAGGGTGTCACAAGTGTGTTTGCTTGGTATGCTATTGTGTCAAAAATCAGCCCTGACCAAACCCATCAGCAAAAGAATTACCTCATAAAAATCAGAGACACCATGCACTGTATAACCTTCTCCTACACATGTGAAGGACGCCAGCCACGAGGAATATAATGCTGATGATATCTTTAAGGGGAAAAAACGTATTCTTCTTCATGGAGAAAATAGGATTTATCAATTTCATAGATTGGGAATTAACCTTTTTGTCCCCCAGGAAAGTTCAGTCACTGCTGGCTTCTTATATATAAAGCTGTATAAATGTATAAAATGGATAAGAAAAATCTGTGAAAATACAGCCTGCTGATTGGATGAAGCACACCACATGACCGTCCATTATTCCACAACAACCACACATCTGCACTTATTTTTATCCCTCAGAATCCTCTGGACAGTATATAATCCACTACAGGGTGTGTGGTCGTGCTGTGATAAATGCTCGCACTGGGTGGTTGAACACACTCAGCCTGCTGCCTCATGCATCACAATGTACACCAAGGTGTACGTATATCAGAGCACGACCACACGCCTTGTAGTGGATTATCTATTACACACACGTACAGATATGTACACAGTATTTATATCTGTATCTACAGGGATATGCAATGGGGGGAAGGGGCTGTCAGATAAACAATTTATTTTTATGAGTCCACAGTGAACTCGGGTAACCTCACAAGTGGCAAAGTGAAGCGAAGCCACACATGATGACCCTGAGTTCACTGTGGATAAGTACAAATAAATTGTTTATCTGACATTCCCCCATCGCATATTCAAGTTATCCAATAGGGAGGAACTGTTGGGTGAAGTCAGTTTTTTAAATTTTTTTTTAAATTGTAATAGTGTACATTTTTTGGTTTTATGTGGGTTTATTTTGTGCTCAGCCGAGTCAGTGTACCTCCGACAGTGTGGTCGTCATGGGTGTGCCATCAGGACAACCCATCTGTGTGACAATGTGGCTGCTGACTGGCTGAATAACAGGGTTTTCAAAAGTTAAGCTAGGGAGATGGTGGCTATGTTAAGCAAGGCAGAGAGAGAAGAGAGAGTGGTGTGGGCAAGAAGACTGGAGACACAAACAGAGAATTGCATTTTTATCATTTTGCACTTTCCATTACTTCAGGAGCATCTGAGGAGTTTGGGGATTCTAGTACTGTGAATGTGCAGGCAGATTTTTTTGTTGTTGTGAGCTGGAATGAGGCGAATGGGTCATTCCAGTATTTAGCAAGTGGCAATTTTTTTTTTTTAATTAAAAATAAGTAGCAGGCTCCATGGTGCTGAGCGAAGGGGTTTGCGCCCCAAGCCCAATTACCAGGAGCAGAAACCAGCGGGGGATCAGAGCGTCCGTTGGGCTTTCCTCTCCGGGGACAGGGCCTTGGCATCTGCAGACTAATTGGAGATCGTAGCCAGGGCGTGTGAAGCTTTATGCGCCCAGGCATCCCGCCGCAGGTGCCACTTCCATCGCCAATCTAGGTTATGTGGGCAGACAAAGAAAAAAAGGGGAAAATACCCCCTGGCCCGACTAGATGACAGTCACTGGTCCCTGGCTCACCACGATAGCCCAGCATTGCCCCATGCTGACACCCACTGCCGATCCCCGGGCTAAGCACATGCCTCTCGGTACTTCTCTTCTGGAGGGAGGGGGCCCTGTGACAGGGGCTCCTGCCACTCTTAAGGACCGACCTTTTCTTAAATCTGTTGCAACAGTTCTTCTATTTCTTAGCCTAATCTATCCTTTACAATTTCTGTCCATAAGGTTGGCCACCACTTCCCTTTCTTGACTATACTATAGTGTCCTCTTTAATTTTCCTTTTTCCTCTCAGGTCCTCGTATAGGGAGGTTATTGTGGTGACCTCCGAGCTTATGTAAAACAACAGGCTGTATTCCTCATTATTGGATTTAGTATGCAACGGCACTATGTCATAAAACACTTTAATGTATATATACCTTATGTGTATAAAATCTGTAAATGTTGAAAATACCATGGCACTAGATGTTTCAGATAAAGGTAAAAAGTATTAGGTGACTGTATAGCATAGAAATTAAGTTAGTTGTGCTATTTAAAATGCATGTAAATTGCTGTAAGTTGAACAAGTCTGAAATGCCACGGTGATTTGCATACATCCCATGATGCTATGGATTACGGAAGTATTGTCTTTTGCTTGCCTTTTTTTTCTTTTTTTTTTTTTAATTTGAGCCCCCACCACCCAAGCAAACAAGGCCTGCATAGGGGTGGAAGTTTAATCTCAACTGTTAAGTTAGATCAGAGATCAGTGAGTCAGCAGGTGCTGGCTAAGTACAGAGAAAGGACATACAAAGTCTGTTGCTGCAAACTGATGTACTGAAGAAAGGATATACCATTGCTTAAGGTTATCTCCTGTATTTTGAATAAACATCACACAGAGATTGTGTGTTGAACTTGAAGTTCGGTGTCTGGTTCATCTGTTATCCCACAACCCCTCCACAGACCCACCTGACGAAGGATTACGTCGGGTCACCCAAGTAGGGATCAACTGGTGGTTGCGGAGGCAGCGGATGGTGTCCGGCGGAGGAGGAGGGTGGCCAAGGGGCCTTGGTGGCACGTAGTGGCCAGCCAGGAGGGTGTGGAACAGCATAAAAAATAAATAGCAGTTTATGAATTTCAATCTTGGAATATGAAGGTGTCCGGTTATTTATTTAGTGTTTGTTGAATGGGAAAGGAGGGCTAAGCAATTCTGCCTATTTTCAGCCTTGCCCCGGTGGCCGGGGTGGGGGGGTATGGGGATACATGATGGGTGACTGTGGAATATGGGAAATATCTGCATGAGTGCAGCGTGACCTTGAGTAATATCACAAGTGGCGGCTTTCTTTTCAGTCTCCCGAGTTGTAGGGTCAGCTTTGTGGTAGGAGGATGTTTTTATTTCTGGTACTGTGTGTTTGTTTTTTTGTTAAAACTCAGCTTTATTTTTGGAAATAAAGAATAAAGGAACAGTACATCCACAATGGTAATGCATTCTGAAGTAATTTACCTGCCAAACAGACTGGGTTCTAGAATACTATGCATATTTGTAACAGAGCTAAACCCTCTTATTAAATACTTAAAGAAAAAGCTTTATTGACATGAAAGTTATTCTGAATTACTCATGATGTACTGGCTATGACAGTACTGTGTTTTTTGTTTCACTTTTTCTTTTGGTGAGGTGCTGGGTGAGGTTGTGGTCAGGTTGGCGTACAGGGGGCATTTTGTACTAAATAGTGGAGCAAGGTTTTTCGGCGAGGTTTGGACACTGTAGGGGCAGCGTGGTTAAGTGTCCGGGTTACTAATTCATGGACAAAAGGTAAAGTGCTCTTTTGACGTTGTGTCCTGGGTTTTAGGAGAGAGGAACGTTGGCTTTTCGATACTGTGTTTCGCTATATTTTAGTGCATGAGACACCTGTGCAGGTAGTTGAGTTTCTTAGGGCATTTGTAGCTCTGGTTACCTTTTTAGTTTCATTTTGCAAAAGTAAGTCGGCTTTGTGGGGCTGTTACGTATCTGGAGTGGTTTATTTCGTTGGTGAAGTATCCACAGTGCAGTTTATTTAAGCAATGAGACAATAGGGTGTATATTGAGGGTTTATTCCATCGCCTTTGTGTGGTGTCACGAGGCGCAGCCGAGTGACTTAACCACACAAGAAGTGGGTAAACCCCCAATAACCCACACCCTGGAGTGCCTTATTGTGATTATACAATGGACCCATGTGTAAAATGTGTTTAATTATGTTGTTTTATAAATGTATTTCCTCAGACGTGGGTAATGCAGGATTTACCCACGGTCATGTGACATATTTTGACCAATGAGGTCACAGGATTTTCACACACCATTGTATAATTCCAGTTATTCCACTGTGGATATGTCATTGCTAGATTATACAATGGGGGTGAGTTTACACATATATGTTAGCATATGCACGCACCCCTATTGTATAAACTGATGCAAACTGACATACTGAACCAGATTAAGCTGTTGGAGGTGTTGTTAGTGAATGGGGGAATCTGGCCAGGACACCGGGGAAATTCCCCTACTCTTTTTTGATAAATGCCATGGGATCTTTAACGCCCACCTGAACAACCACCAGAACAGGCAGACAGTGCTGGCCCAGTGGCATGGAGGGCTCAGGCATTGACTGCCTTACCTCCTGCCACGCAGGCAACCCATTCTCAGGAATAACTATGGGTTGCCAGGGATCAGTGGGGTGCGAGAAGACTGAATGCCTCAGGGACTGCTCTCCACTCCGAGGGAGGGGTGGCCAGTTGACTCTGTCCTTGATAGCCACCAGGTGGAGCCCCACTGGTAATGCAGATGCAAGCAGCTCGAAGGGAAGGGCAATGATCCTGCAATGCATGCGCCCCTCCATGCATACGTGGCCATGGCAGGGACCAACGGGTTGGTGTGGGCTACATAATGCCCTACCCACTTACCTCTGCCCATGCCATTGGCTGATAACCCTGCCCAATAATCTGGATGTGTGTCTCTGGGTAGGGGGAGGATGGCCCTACCTTCCCTGTCAGAGGGGGCAATCCATGGGGGATCACAGGCACAGTGGTCTGGGGCAGCGGGTGCCAGGCAAGAGGAGGCGGGGATGGGGCTGAGAGTCGCCCACACTACCCATAAGAAAAACAGGCAGACGGGACCTCAGTTTAATGTCCCATCTGAAAGATTGCACCTCAGGACAGAAGCACCCCACTCATGATGCACTACAGTGTCAGTATGGGATATAACCCAAGTTCCGGATGTGGGGCTAGAACACACAACCTTCCAATCTCCCGGCCTCACAGGCAAGCGTGCAAGAAGCTGAACCACTGAGACTGCTTGCTCCAGGAAGCTTGGGGGGGGGGGTGTTGGAGTTATAGGGGAGTGCGATGGTGGAGCCAGTAATTCCAGGAAGGAGCAGGACTGCAGTTCAGCGTGAAGTAGGAAATGAAGACGTACAGTAGAGGGGATTTGTGATCAGGGAGTTGTCTTTTATTTTAGAGATGTTCTGTGGGTCTGGGAGCTGTGATTTTGTGTGCCTAATCTGTGAAACTACATAGAAAGTATTATCGGCCGGGGAGGGGTTCTGTGGTAACGACCTTAGTGTACAAATCGGGTCTGATGCAGTAACTAGGCATCCTCTGGGGCAAAGATGGTGGACTTGGTTGCCCCTGGGTGAGGAACAAGGCAATCTGGATCCTGGTCAGCTTAGTCCAGAGTCTAGTGACCTCCTCCCTCAACCCAGAGACGTGCGTACATGTGAGGCTGCACCGCAGTCCCCAGAATGTCTACCTGAAGACTGTTGCTCTGCACCCACTGCACTGCTCCACTCCCATTACTGACTATATTCTCTTCCTCCTGTTTCTTACTGCACCCTGTCCCTCTGTTTGGTTCTACCCCCTTGAACCTCCTAGTAGTCTTTCCTATGTCACGCTACCCCAGATAGGGTGTGTCCTGACTTTCCCATTTACCCTTGTTTTCCTGTTTACTACCTTCTTTAAATTCCTCCCTGTTCCCCTCTGGCTCTTTACTACATTTAGACCTTTCTCCTTAGTGCCCCAACAGAGACTTTATTTTACCTAACTCTAGATAGGGTGTCTCTCCTGTTCCCACTAGTGACCTGCCTTCTACCCTTTAACCTATCCCTGCAGTGAGTGTAACAACAGAAGGGATCAGGTACTTTACATTAATCAACCGGCAGAGTACCCTGCTGCCCTGCCTCCTCCTGTGGATGTCTGCCAACGCCCATGATTCCAGTACCTGTTCCACTAACTCGCTGGAACAAGAGCATGCTGGGTCTCACTGGACAAGCAAGTCTTTTATACTGCACTTGTTAGAAGGCATTCAGCCTCTGTCAGCCCAAGCCCCTCATTTACACAACTGATTCACAGGGCTTCCCAAATCTACTTACCCCAAGATTAACCTCCTGTACTAGTTTTGCCCACACTACCTGTTACAATTTTAAAGGCAAGTCTCAAAGTACCCCAAACACTGCCTACAAATCTCATTTTTTTTTCTCCCCACTTACCCTGCTACTTTCAGTATGAAGAGAAATATAAGTAAGCAGTAAGACATGGCAGGGTGTGCATTGTACTGAGATAACCACATGCCCAGAGGTGCAGTGAGGCATGAGGCCACAGGCCTCACCCACAGAGTCCCTTTGGCAGGACCCTACCAAGACAGGCATGCAGCTGCCCTGGCCATGACATCACTTGCTGTCTCAAGATTCCACAATATGGCTACCGCTTTGCATCAGTATAGGGCATAGTAATGCACAGCTCCAAACTGCTGCCACCTACAGGTACACCCCATACCTTGTTGAGAAGCACTCCTCGTGTACTTTTGCAGGATCAATGACACTGTCTGAACATTACCCTTTAAAGGCGGGTGATCTGCTGAATTTCTGTTAATGGAAGTACAGCCTAGAGGTTACAGCAATAAGCTGTGAACAAGCCTGGTTTATCCAAAAGTCCTGGGTTTGAGTCCCATAACCTCCACTTGCATACTGTGTGACCCAGAACAAGTTATTTAACCTCCTTGTCCTCCCAGGATGCACCACAAAATGAATTTCAAATTAGTGTGCCTTTCCTGGCCAAAACATGCAAAATAATAAACAAATTGAATAACAAAAAATAGTCCTCGCAGTTTCTGTATCAGAAAATTTATAACTTCTGTTGGACTAAAATTATTTTCAAGCTGCTTTGCCCACAGCAGCAAAGAAAAGAAAAGTCACGGGGGCAACATAACTACGCACAACCCCCCACCCCCAAAAAAAAAAAACAGTTTGGCTACGGCTACAGTGGCAGAGGTAATTTCACATCCTGATTTAATTTTCAAATTTTTTTCCGTGACTCTCCTAATGTAGAATTTTGTGTCACATTGTATGGACTGTCCGAGTATTTTAAAAAGGGACTTTTGCAGTGTAGCAAATTTAGAAAAAATTACTGGAACGGGAGTGTACATGAGCAAAAGCCCCACTCAAAGACAGCACACTCGCTGAGGGCTGAGGTGCTGGATGCCACACCTCGCTCCATGCCAGCGAGCTGAGTTCGGAAGCGGACTTAGGCACCGAGGGTCGGCAAGGGGAGGAGAAGATCGATAGTCCGGAGGACTGCTCTCCTCTCCTGGGGTGGGATGACAGGGACTCCCTGCTCTGTAGTGACTCCCAGTGGAGACCGGGGGGCACTGCAAGAGAGCGGGGCTGCAGAGAGTGTGAGACATGGTGGACGTCAGCAGGAGGAGCTGGAGCATGCACAGACATCACTGCACATCCGTACCTTGGGGAGGAATAACCGAAGATGGAAAAACCCCGGCTTCTGGGAAGGCAACGGCAGGGCTCGAGGACCTAGCTCACACGTCCATGCCGGCCCCAACGCAATTTGACTCTCTGTGGTCCCTCCCTCTTCCTGAATGGGCCCAGTGGGGGGGGGGACTAGCACCTGATTCCTCGGTCAGGGAGGAGTTCAGGCGGATTGTAGATGCGGGTTGAGTGGGTCCCTGCCCGAGAGATGCCCCAGCAGTCGGTGAACAGGACGGGAAAAGAGTTCACAAAAAAAAAAAAAAAAGATAAATAAAAAGCTCACTGCGGTACCAAGGGGAGGCACCACTCTGGCATGCTGGGGACCCAGGTTCGGGCCCTGAGCCCAGAAGTACAGGAGCAGAGGCCAGTGGCATCCATGAAGACATTCTCCTTCCGGGGATAGGTAATGTGAGGCATCACTCATGGAGCACCACCTACAGGTAGCACAGGGGAAGTGCCATTTGTAGTGTAGAAGTTGACAGCACACACACATAATGCAGGGAGGTGGGTGGCCCATAAGGGAATAAAACCTCACTTATTGGTGCAGCATGATGGCTGGCACCAGTAGTGCCCCACACCCACAGACATACAAACGTCCTGTCCGATTCCATCTACCATCATCATGCTGCCACTGGATCCTTACTTCTTTCCTACTGTAGCAGTTCTGCAGGAAGGGGAACCCCTCCTCGGGAAAGAAACCAAGCGATCTCAGCAGTGGAAATGGTGCTGTTCCCAATTTTTCTGCCACAGGGCACGAATCTGATTAGCAGTTTCCATGCAATATAAAAAAACTTTATTTTACAAATATTTTATTAGAATTTTATACAAATGAGGGGTACAACAGAATAAACTGTACATGAATGACATCAACAGGAAGAAAAATGCAATACAACAAATTAACACATCATTGGCAATACGCAGCAGGGAACAGAAAGAAAATCAACATTAGCAGGTAACTTACAGGCACCTATGTACACCTGGTATGGCTACATCAGAGTCAGCTTAACAAAATGAAGCAACCAGTACCACAAGGCCATTATGCCTCATCTACCGCAACAGTGGGGAAGCAGCAGACTCACGGAGCAAAAGGTACGCATCCCATTTGGCCCACTGCATCAGGATGCTTCGGCTGACACCATCATATCAAAAGTGCAGATTCGTGTACATTTCTTACATATGCTGAAGTTCTTTAACTAACTTGATCCAATTGCTAACCAAAGAAATAGTTGGCGCCAGCCACCTTCTAATGATGGGTGCAATATAAAAAATGTTTTTCCATCTACATTTTATTCTCCTAGTCACCCCCAGCTGCCCCTTCAGACCGATTTCCCCAGCCCTGTCACTCCGGTATCACTGGGACTTACTTTCTCAACTCGCCCGGTTGCCAGGTGCAAAGCCTGTGGAGGGTCGGTCATCATCTGAGGCTGGAGGATTTTTCCTCCATTTTCTCCTGTCCCATTTGCCGGGGCACACATGCCAGACATGCATATGTGGAGGCACGCATACGTACGCAAAGTCTTGCAGCACCTGCCCTTCCCTGGCTCCCATCAGACCCACACTACTCGGGCCCCCGCATGAGGGCAAGTCATTCGACGGGAATGCCAGTCCTCCCTACTAGGGAGAGGAGATCAGTTCTTCGGACGCTTGATCCTCTCCCTCCCTAGCCAACTCCCAGTGGCCCACTAACACCGCGAACATGGGTCGCCGACATGGCAGGAGGTAAGGCATGGATGCCTCAGCCCTCCATGCCACTGGGCCGGCTGCAATATAACATTTTTAACTACCTTCTTGTTCGAGACATCTGTTAATTTACCTGATTGGTTCTGTCATCCTCCTGCCACACTCTGTAACCAAAGCCACTTCAGCAGCAACTCAGAATCCCTGTGGCAGATGCCAGCGACAGTTTATAGATGAGGGAGATTCAATTAGCCCCAATACACGTCTGAGCTTTGCACAGCTCCGAAATGCTGACCACTGGTTCGGTTCTTCCCCTCGAAGAAAAGTACAGGTCCCATGACCCTTACTGACGTACCAGCAATGGCAGCCCACTCTGCTGCTGGGGACACAGCATATCTGTAAGAATTCAGTGTGACATCTTAGTAAACCAGCTGACACTCCTGACAGCCTCAGCTTCCTTGCCTTTTAAGATTTTTTTTTTTGGGGGGGGGGGCATTATACTTTGCAACTTCATTCCCCCCCCCCAACTTTCTGTTTTTGCCCCCATTGCTCCTGCCAGCTGCCAGGTCCTCCTTCCCAAGCCCTTCTTCCCACCACAGCAGGCCACCAATACTCCAACTTGACATCAGCCTCTGCTCGCCATCCTCTCCAGAATCCTGTCCATAACCCACAGCTTGTGCCCTGCGGGTGGGGTACTCCGATTCCCCAAGCTGGAAGCAGGATACTTCACTTGATGGTCGAGGCCTGGAAGGACCAACTGGTGAGGGGCGGAAGGAATTGGAAGGACCCTACTTTGGTGTGGGGGCAGTGCGGCTTCATCTGCCTGGTGCTGCTGGGGTATTTTCCTTCCAAGCCCTTCCTTATCTCTCCCCAGGGCGTGGTCCTGAGAAGTGACCCAGCAGACTGCCTATCAGGACTGTCGGTAGGGTAGGTGAGCCCCGCCATTCTCCATAACTCCCCTGCTGGCCCCACTCTGAGTGAGTACTTGCCAGGCAAGCAGGTGACTGCCAACGTAAGGCCACCCCAGAGGGACTACTTATTCCTTCCAACATGACACGCCCTTCCCCTGGGCCACTAGGGGTAAGTCATACAGCGGAAGGAGGTGCCCCCCCCCCCCAAGACAGGAAGCATCCGAATCGGACACCGGAAATCCACCTCGACTTTGCAGCCTCAGTGCACCAGTGACTCTTACCTTTATCTTCTGTTCAGTCCATCTGCAAGTCACCGTGCATCTCTACTCCTTGCCGGTTACCTCGCCTCCCCTTCAGCTCCCACCTAGAGCCAGCTACTTAACATGTAGCCCCCCTTTGTGGTGAGATGTTTGGTTGACTGAGGTGGGTGAAGCATGGGTGGACGTGGGAGAGGAGGTGATCTGACACTTACACCAAATATCATGAGTCACAGACACTTAGACTGTCCTCCTCTCTCTCCAGTGCACCCTTTCTGCTGCCCATGCATGCTACAGCACCTGGGAGGGGGGTAGACAGTGGGACCAACTGCACCAACACTCTACCACAAGCCACTCCAGAGTGGTGCAAAGCTCAACCCTGAATCCCCCCCATTCCAGTTTGTGCTCCTGATGTCCCAGGCTCGGGGCCCGAGCCCCAGGCTGCCAGCCTTTCAGAGTGAAGCCTTTATTGTTCACTGCATGGTTTGGTTCCTCACAGTTTATCTTGCCTGTATTGCTTAAAGTACCAGGTCATCAGTCGTGCTCTTCTCATGCGATTGTGTTTTGTTTTTAGCTCCCTTACCATACATGTTCAGGCACAGAGGGAGGGGGAGCCGTCTGCACTACGGCACCTATTGTTTGAAACTGTCTCAGCAGACATTCAGGAAGGACTGCATAGAGCTGCCTTCATAGCTACATGAAAGGCATTTTGTAAGCTAAATGTCTTTTTACCGTATAATCATATCCGTTTATGCCGTTTCTGTGATTTTTATTTTTTTTTTCCATTATTGTGCAGTGCTCTGCAGTGCTGCAATAATGACACCAATGTACTTTAGAACTGTATATCATACAGCTTTATCTTATTTCTGTTGTGGGAATTACAGATTCCCTGGCACTTAAAAGAGACAGATTTTTTTCAGTCAGGTTTTTTCCTGACCCTTGAGTCAGGCACACCGCACCTCAGAGAGGACAACCTCCTACCCTGACCACCTAAATTAACATCACCCAAGGTCCTGGGGGTCAGGCTGGGGCCCAAAGGTCTATGTTCTTTCTTTTGATGATTGCTCCCTCTCCCGTATAGTTTCCCAGGGAAGGGAGTTTCAAAGAATCAGGGCAGTTATAATGAACACCCTATCACCTGCTGATGTCAACCGAAATCTAGGTACAGACAAGAGGTCGGCCTCTGCTGAGCGCATGACCAGGAGTATATGGCACCAGGAGATCTTGTAGGTAGCTCGGACCCAGACCCTGCAGTGCTTGTACATCAAGAAGCGCACCAGGAAACTAATGCACCACTGGACTGGCAGCCAGTGGAGGGCATGGCAAACCGGCGTGATGTGCTCCAACCGAGAAGTCCAAGCGACCAGCCATGCTGCCACATTCTTAACTAGCTGTAGGTGACGCATCAGCCTTGAGGGTAACTCAAGGTAGAGAGCGTTACAGTAATCCAACCTGGATGCAACTAAGATGTGCACCAGTGTTCCCAGAACAATCAGTTCAAGACAGAGCTTGATTTGGGCGATGTTACGGAGGTAGTAAAAGCCACTGTGGACAATGGCCGACACCTGGAACTCCAGAGTCAGTTTGGAATCCACAAAGACCCCCAGATTCTTCACCCTATATGCAGTGCAAAGGGCCACGCTGTCCAATGGAGGAAGGGCTACGTTACCACTTGTTGCCACAGAACCTGATTGGCCTGGTTCCACAACTACTGTTGTGCCATCGGACAGATGCAGATTCAGAATGATTTTTTTTTAAGTGTTTATTCTCTGAGTCTGCCCTGGCAGCCCCACTCTGACTGACTCCCCCCCCAGCCCCGTCACCCAGCTTCTCCAGGACTTACCTTCCCACAGTGTCCTCTGCCACAGTACCTGTGAGGGGTGCCCGATCGCCAGTGCAGAGCCCAGCGAGGGGTTGTCAGGGGTGGTTTCCGAACATTTTCACCCGAGCCTCAAGGATGTGCAAAGGGCATAATGTGCGAGCTCCGCCTCCACAGAGACACCCACAGTGCCCTGAATGCAGTCTCTTCCCACTCCTGTGGGTCACATGCACTGCCACCTGGACGCCTCCAAGTAGCAGATACACAATGAACCATGGCAGCTCTCCTTCCAGAGGGAGGAGAGCAGTCCTACAGATGTTCAATCCTCCCTCCACTGGCCAGCCCCCGAGCAACCCGCGTGTATTTCTGAACCAGCGTCGACAATGTAGCAGGAGGTGAGGCGCTGAGCACCTTAGCCCTGCATGCCACTAGGCTGACTGCGGGAATTCTTTTTTTAAAGGGGAACATTTATGAGCAGTTCCTATCACAGCTTGAGAGCCCCTGAAAAGCCCTTTTATATGATTTTGTGGGCTTGCCTGTAGCTGGCAGCAGTCCAGCGATATTGACGACTACGGGCATATCCATACAGGTGGCCATGATACACTCGAACTGGGCATATCCCTCCCACAGTTCTGTGCACCCCAATGCCATTCAGCACCACATGGATCCATGGCACCTGTTCCCAACGTTTCGTTGGTGTGGAGCCACATGTTGAGGCAGGGGGTTGACAGTATGCAATCAGATGCCCGCATTGGACTCCTAGTTTATCCCTGACTGCACAGGGGCTGATGTGATATAGTAGTCCTCAAAAGACTGCCGCATCCCCTTCGAAGTGAAAGTGAAACTGTACAGTAATGTTAACGCTGCCAGATGGTGCCAGTACTGCCCATAGCCCACTGTGGAGGCTCCCAGAGCTGGTGGTGGGGGGCTAATCGGGTACCGGGAATGAAGATGAGGGCAGGCAGAGGGGGTGCATAGCTGGTCATGCTGCCTCTAGGGAGACATAGCAGCCACCCCTCCACATGCACTCCACTACGCCAAGACTGTTTTAAGAATGAGGCACATGTCCGCACCTCCCCTGTGGTCCATGCATGGCTCAGATCCACGTGCAAGGGGGCCAGTTGCCAGGGCTGTGGATGTGTGGAGGTCCCCGTACGTGTGAAGCGGGCTCTCTGTACACTATAAGCCCTCATAAACACACTCTTCCCCCACAGGTGCGGAAGGGTGAGCTGGGTATTTGAGCATCGGGCCCTAAATCTGCTTTATACTGATACTACACTGTCACCATTGTCAGAAACTGTGATGTCACGCAGGATGAAGCTGTGCCTAGCTACACTGTAGTCAGACACTGCATGACATCACAAAGTTCTAAAAATTGGGGCTCTGTAGTATCAATATAGGGCAGACTTAGTCGTGGATATCTCTGGAATACTGCCAGTTACAAGTAAGCCCAGTACCTCACTTAAAAGAGGTTTTTCATGGGCTTTCAAACCATGATGTGCACTGTTCATAAATGTTCCCCTTTAAATTAATTTGAAATTGGTTGGTTTGTTGTCTGAGTACTGTGTCTGTATCCCTGTTTAACCTAAAACTCTCCCTATGCCCCTAGTATCACCCTCTTGAAAGGATTCATGCCCCAGTAAAAGTAACAAAGGAAACCAACTGCAATTCAAGGGGGCACTAGCACAGCTTGTTTCTTATTCCTTTCTCTTTTTTCTATGTATGTAGCCATCCCAAAGCTGCTGGGGTGATCTGCGGTTCTCTCAGCAACTAGGCTATGAGGCAGTCTCTACGCTGACCGCTGGGGACCAGGATTCAAAAACAGCATAAACCAGAGTGACCACACAATGCTCCTCCCTGAAGGCCAGGAGAGGTTAAAGGGGTGAGAGAGCAGTGAGGGGGAAAGAGAGAAGTTGTACAAGCTGCGTTCTAGGGAGAGGTTTCCATCAGGTGACCTTTTACTTAGTACCACAGCACACAGCACTGAGGGAAAGACAGACCCAATAAACAGACAGTATAATTTCAAATTAAAAAATGCAATACGTAATTCCACAATGCCCAGACCCCTACCAGGTCAGCCAGATCCGATGATATATATATGTATATGTATGTTATTACTCATAGTATATTTGTTATTACTCATAGTATTTTTATATATAGAGAATAAATGATGAGAATGTGTGGTGTACAAGGAAATAATGCCATCAAGGCGTCTAACATGCCATAAAGACAGAAGCCTGAAGGGATAGTGGTCTTTATGGCTTGTTTGACCCCGAGATGATATTTTTTCACATCGAGTATACCAGACTTTGCTTTTTTTTTTTTTATGTAGTACATTAAACTGGACATTGTTTTCTGTGTCCACTGTTTTTTTTTCCATAATGTAGGGTTTTTCCATAGGATAGTGGTGGTTTTGGCAGTGTGTTTTCCGCAGTGTAGTGGTGATTTTGGTGGTGTTTTTCCATACTGTAGTGGTTTTGCTTGAAACGTTAGGTTTCTGTCATAGCAGTGTTTCAGTAGTGCCAATAACAGGAAGTGTGGCTCCGGTGATCTTCCCTTTGTAAAGTTCAGGATGGAGAACAGCGTGGTGTACAGTCAAGAACGGCATGGTGAGTGGTCGGGAATGGTATGGTATGCAGCTGGGAGTGGCCTTGTCAGCGGCAGTTCGGGGCACAGTGATGTCGGGAGCCTTGGCAGTTGAAATGGCATGGAAAGAAGACCGGCAGCAGTAGCAGCATGCAGGGCCTGACTCAGAGACCTGCAGCGCTGAAGGACATGGTGGTTTGATGAGGGAGGGTGTTAGTTGTGTTGCTGGTGTAAGCTAAGGTACTTTTTTGCAGGTAGAAATAGGGAGGTTCCAGAGTGGGAGTTATGTGTTAATAAGGTGTCTGTTTCACGTGTTAATAACTAACTGTTACATACAGGATAATGTATGGGTTTTGATCACTAACCACACTGTAATTGCTTCCGAGAGGTTACCATGACAACTTTGTAACCCTCAAGAGCAAAGCTCGAGAGGTTTTCAGTTGTTATGGTAACCTCACGTAGTGATTTCAGAGCGGTTACTAATCGAAACTCATACATTAGCTTTTATAGTGTATGGGATACCAAGCACTCCTACAATTCATACAATCTCCCTCAATGATTAAGAGCTGTGGTGAAAGCCATTGTGATCGCTAGTTCCTGCAAGCTCTAACTGCCAGAACGGAAATCTCCTTTGAACCGCTTGCAGAGGCTAGCATTTGGCATTCTTGCTAAAGAATACTGCTTTCTGCTGGCGTTCCGTTTTATAATCCCATCATTATGATGTACTCAAAAAGGTTAACAACACCCTGACATCATAGCGATGGTATTACAAGGCTATAATCTGGCTGATTTTGATGGTAATAAGCCACTCCCATACATTATATGTGTTATTAAAGTGCTTGTTACATAGTATTGCTGGTGTAGTAGTGTGGTTTTGGTTTGTAGCATGTTAGGTATTAATGTGTTGTTAAGACGTTACTAACATACTAATACAGTGTAACTAGCTTTTTTTTTTTAAACTTCATGTTTATTACTTTGATAAAAAACAAACATATAGTTTGATAATGCAAGCAAGGATCTTACAGATTCAAAATTATACTCTATGAGGGCGCCACTCCTCTTAATATACACATAAAGTCCATCCATTGCTGATCAATATATCCCGGGGGGAGGGGGGCTAAACAGTACTTTAATAATCAAGAATTTACTAAAACAGTTGGCTATGTGGGTGAGCCCAGGAGCTGCTAGAGTTTAATGTCAAAGTCCCAAAAGTCTTTTGCCCTCAGATAGGGACATGAATAGTACCATGCTATGTTATACTACATTTATGCACAAGCTGTGCAATACCCTCCTGTGACAGATGTTCACAGGCTGTAAACAGTTAACCTGATGATTTTACTAACGGCGCTAAAAATACATCTCTCAGGATCTAAGTTACACATTTGGTAACATCTAACAAGCAGTACAGTGTTCTTTAAACTTTATTAAAATAACAAATGTTGAAATAGTTGTGGCAAAGGAGGCCAAACAGGACCCACTAACCACATGAAATATAATTAAACTTTTACTGGCAAAACAACGAGTTGCCAAGAGTTTTAAACTAATGGGGTGCATAGCTGACTCCCATTTCAAAATGTACAAGAAAAATTAAAGTCCCAAACAACCTCAGTAACGGGTAGTTGCGTACCCCATGTTTCAGTGTTGGTATTGTAGTCTGATGGAGAATTTCAATTGGGATTCTGTCTTACCTGGGTGCGCTACGGCTCATCTACCCTACAGAATGTAAGCACACAGGTCAAAAGGGTTTCAGGTCTCCTCTTCAGATGACAACTGCTTCAGCGATACAACAACTCGAGCCTCTGATACCGCATATTTTTGACTCCATTTCATGGCCTCTCCAGGATCGGTGAACAAATAAGCCTTCCCACGATAAGTGATGTGTAGTCTGGCTGGAAAGACCATGCCATGCGGAATTGAGGCTTCCCACAGCATGGCCCTTACCCCATCAAATCTTTTCCTCTTCAGCCTCATTGCAAAGCTAATGCTAGGGAAGAGCCCAATACACTGACATCCTGCAGGAGAAGTCCCTTCTGCCGGGCCAGAGCCAGTAGGTTGTCCCTTGAACCTGCGCCATCCGATACCACCACCACCATTCGAGGGACATCGGAGTTGTCCTGCCATCCACGTTGAGTAACCCAGTAGGCCTTCTAAAAAAGATGAGCTTTGGGTGCCACCTCTTCTCCTAACTGCTGCACAAATCATTCCTTCAGGAACAATAAGAGGTGGTCACCCTCACAACCTTCTGGCAAACCCAAAACACGACTATTCGAAGAACGAATTTTATTTATTTTATTTATTTGAATCTAGGATTACAAGTACCTTTGAGCCAAGGCTCTTTTACAAATGTTCCACGTCAGTTGAGGTACAATTCAAACAAGACATTGAATAACAGTGGGTTACAGACAATTACATACAGTTTTATACATTCAATACAGTGGCAAAAATGCCAGAAGGTCTGGTAACAGGGTTGATACGGTATGGAGGAGAGACACACTAGTGGGGTGCGGCCATAGGCATTTGTCAAATATCAATTAAAGTGCTACAGGAGGGTAGGGAAGGAGGGTGGGAGGAGGGGAGGATGAATGGGTGTATGGGAGAGGGTTAAGTGCTAGGTGGAAAGAGCAAAGAGGAGAGGGGAGAACAATTAGGAAGGACAGTCACAGGAGCTAGATGCAGACAGGATGTGACGGAGACTGGATTTGAACGGACCAAGCTTTGGCACTGAGGTGATGTCAATGTTGAGACCACTGAACCAGCTGGGAGCTCTGTGCGCAAACAATCTTTGTCCTTGCATGGTGCGGAAACACGGGATATGCAGAAGCTGGGATTCAGAGCCTCTGGTGATGCGAGTAGTCCGCGTTGGGCAGAGGAGAGCTTGGACACCTGGGGGAGCAAGGCCTAGTGTTATTTTCTTTATCATAAGGCAGGTTTGGTACTTGATCCGGTTTGAAAGTTGAAGCTACCCAGTCTGTGCGTAGAGATCACATGTGCGGGTGAGGCAATGGGCGCCGGTTATGAGACAGCAAGCTTCGTTTAGTGCAATGGATATTCGCCTGAGGGCGGTGGCAGAGGCAGAGCCGTAGATGATCAGGCCGTAGTCAATTATTGAGATTACTGAGCTCTGTACTGCAATCCTTAACGCATCTGAGGTAAGGCATTGCCTGTGCCTGAAGAGTAGGCCAGTGCTATTGTTGGCAGCCTTGGCAATGTTGTCAATGTGCGTAGCATACGATAGGTTACAATCGATGGTAATACCTAGATATTTAAAAAATTGAACCTGTTCGAAGGTTGCACCAAGGCAGTTTTTGATCATGATGGGACTGAGTCTGTGTTTGTTGTGGGACTGCAGAAGAGCATGGACTTGTTTTTTTTGTAGTTGAGAACCAATTTATGTGTACTAAACCAAGTTTCAATTGAGGTGAAGGCAAGCTGTAGATTCTTTTGAAGGTGGCCCAGATCATTGTGAGTGGACAGGATGACAGCGTCGTCAGCACTGAGGAGGATTTGTGCTGGACACGATTGTGGAAGATCATTCAGAAAGAGGTTAAAAAGAAGTGGCCCAAGAATGGAGCCTTGAGGAACTCCTGAGTAAACAGGACCTGCGTCTGAGAGAACATCAGCTATTTTCACTCTTTGGGAGCAGTTCTCCAAGTAGCTCTTGAACCAGGTAGTGGACTCAGGTGAGAGCCCAGCAGAACGTAGCTGTGTGATTAATAGATTATGACGTACAGTGTCAAAAGTCTTGGTCAGGTCAATGAAGACAGACCCGGTTAGGAGGCTGTTGTCCAACAAGCTGTGGATAGCACCGGTGAATTCAAGGAGGGCCAATGTAGTACTGTGACCTGTATGGAAACCATGTTGTTGGGAGCAGAGGACATTGTGTTTGTCCAGGTATTCCGTTAGCTGGTCGGATATCATACGTTCAATGGCCTGGGGGGGGGGCTGTATGGAGATAAGCTGGTAGTTTATATGCAGATCTTTGTCCCCACTTTTGTGGACCAGGGTTACTGTGGCTGATTTCCATCTGTCGGGAAACTGGCTGAGGGAGAGGCTGAAAATATTTGTTAGTGGAAGTAGCACTTCATCAAGAGTGAGGGACACCAGCTTGAGGTCAAGTGAGTCCCCACTAGTTCTGGTTTTGGCGATTGCATTAGAGACGTATTTATGGACCTCATGCACCCTGACTTCCTTAAAGTAGAATGGTGGGTGGGTGGTGGGAGGGAGGGGGTTGTGGGCTGGAGGTAGGAGAAGGAGGGTGGTCATCATTGAAGAAGTCCGAAGGGAGAACACTACTGAGGTCAGGGAACGCAGTATTGAAAGTATTTGCAACTGTGGTAGGGTCGAGAGTTATGCCACCATCAATGACCAACATAGTAGGTGAGGTTTTTGGCTGCTTCTCAGTTACTTCTTTAAGATTGTCCCAGAAGGATTTTCCCTTACCCTAGGTGTTCATGAGCGTATCTGTAGTATGCATTTTTCTTCTGGTAGATTGATTTAGTGCAGTCGTTTCGCGCCCGTTTGTAGTTCTGAATATCGGCTTGATTGCCAGTGGCTCGTGCCAAAAGACAGAGGAGGTCCTTTGCTTTCAGATCCTTGAGTAGTTCAGCGGAGAGCCAAGGATTGCAAAGGCCTTTGATTTTACACCCTTTGAAAGGGGCATAGGTGTCACAGGCAGCATTGAAGGAGTTGATGAAAAATCCAAGGCTGAGTTGACATCAGAAGCGCTGAATATAGGAGACCAGTCGAGCTGTTGGAGGTGGGACTTGAGGTGCTTCAACTGACCACGTGGGAGGACTCTACTATTGATGAATTTGGGGGGGGGTTTGCAGAATTTATTCGACCATTCGCAGATGACTGGGGAATGGTCACTTAGTGTATCTGGAAGGACGGAAACATCCGAGATGTGGGAGGGATGGCTGGTCAGTATCCAGTCTAGGAGAGTGCTTGCGCCAGTTTTATAATTATGTCTGGTGGGGGAGACTACCAGCTGTGCCAGGTTGGCTGCTGAGATGGCATCCTTGAGGCCCCCTGTGTCAGCGGCTCGCCAACTGATGTTAAAATCACCCATTAGGATTGACTCCGAGTCAGGGAGTTGGGCACGGATGAGGTCCAAGACTGAGTTGAGGCCTTTACCTTGTTCTTTTGGAGGAATGTAAACAGCAGCAGCAGTCAGTGCTTTGTTGTGAGCCCCCAGCAGGATTTTAATAGGTAGGATCTGCGTAGAAGAATCCGAGAGGGGGGAAGGTAAGCAGTGACCCAGGAGGGTGTCTGAAATATAAAGCACAGCCTCCCCCGCTTTTTGTACTCCTGTCAAGTCTGAAGACATTGTACCCTGGCAGGGCAATAGCTGTGTCTGGAATTTTGGGTGATAGCCACAGTTCTCCAGAGTCTCAATACGAGATTTCTAGTGGGTGCTCTCCTTGAGCATGGTAGAAACTGCACCCATAGCAGCATCCGCTCATTTAGAGGCTCCCACAGACACCGTTTGAACATTTTCCCAGTGCGCCTCTAAGGTTGTGACCTGATTTGTAAGACCAAACTTGTCAGTCAGGATAGACACCGATTTGATGAGGTGAGAGAGTTTTAATCCAATAGACTGCAATGTCTCTTCTCCTGATGCCCTTGGGCTGTTCCTCCGTGCATGCCTGAGTGGATCTCGTGGTTGGTGCCGGAGGAGCATTTTTTGATTTTGCGCCCGTACCCTGCTGCTGATCCATCCAAGGGTTTCCCATGTAGTACTAATGCGATTCCGAAACAATCCAAAACAGTTGTAGTCTCAAGAAAATACGTATTTTTAGCAATTTTTTGCAAAATTTTGTCATCGGGTCGAAAAGCCCTATCCCTGAGCTACTGTCTTGCTCGGGCTCCACAGCGAACCCTAGCTGGTTGGTTCTGTATACATTAATTTTTTTCATGTACACAAATTGTTTTTTTATTTTCAAACAGTCTAATTTTCTATCTTCATATACATGGAAACACATGATGGCATATTCAATGGGGACCAGGACCAAACAACTGAAATATAAACACATATATAGATAAGATATATATATATATCTATATCTATATATACACACACACTTTCATAAATGCATTTATCTACACAACTGCATTTATCTCAGTGGTTGCCACGCCATCCCTCCCCCCAACCTGGCACTACTTACTGTACACTCTTAGTTTTACATTTACTCCAACATTATCCCCTGGTGGGCCCCCAACAGCCCCCCATGTACTGCACACTTACTTGCATACGACCCTGTCCCCTCTATCTGCACGTAAAGAAACATCTCCCTTACAGTTGGTCATTTTTTTTTTTTTTTAAGTAAAACAAACCTTTCATTTTTATCACACTGCAGCTCCTCCTCGCCAGTGTCCAGTCCTGGAGGCCGCATCTCTACAAGGACATAGACAGGGTAGAGACAGTTCACAGAAGGGCTACAAAAATGGTGCAGGGCCTGCACCAAAAGTCATATGAGGTGAGACTGGAGAACCTCAATATGTATACTCTGGATGACAGGAGGGAAGGGGGGGGTATGACAGAGACCTACAAATATCTCAAGGGCATAAATAAGGTACAGGAGGGTAGCATCTTTCAGAAAAAGAGATGTTCTAGAACAAGGGGTCATGCCATGAGGCTGGAGGGGGTAGACTCAGGGGTAATAAGAAGGAAGTATTTCTTCACAGAAAGGGTGGTGGATGTATGGAACAGCCTCCCAGCAGAGGTGGTGTGGGCAAATTTGGTAGGGGACTTCAAACATGCATGGGATAGGCATAGAGGAACCCTAGCAGTAGGGATGCATACAAAGCCGGAGATGAAGTAGGGTCTGTGATTTTTTTTGCAACAGATAGGGCAAATGGGCAGACTGGGTGGGTCTAGCGGTCCTTATCTGCCATCAATTTCTAGGTTTTTATGTTTCTATGCTCCACATGCAATAGCACCGTCTCGCTACACACTATGCCCACACCCGCCATACCAACTTAAAAAAAAAAAAAAAAAAAAAAAATTCGCACCGTGATTCTAATAGCAACCGCTCCGTACCCTTGGATGAAAAACTCTCCCATATCCCAGCTCGCCAAGAGCGATTGCCATATTTTCACACAATTTTCCGGTTCCCACATGAACCACCAATCAGCTGCAACATCTGGGTGTCAGCACCACCATCAGGATGGCAAGTCCACGGCAAAAGGGGGAATGAAATGAGGAGGGGCATTATTTTACCAACAAAACCCATAATGTATCATTAAAAAACTGCTAAAAAATGCAGACACAAGGTCCCAGCCTCTTGCATAAATGAACTATGCGGTGGGAACCTTGTGAGATAAACGCTTTATCTCTACTCATGCTGTTTGTCCTCGGCCACCTCGCTTGAGGCTTTTCGGCACCCGTGAAGTTAGTTGAGGCCAAACAACATTTGCATACGTAAATTATTTATCTCACTGGTCCACACTGCATAGCTTTTATGCATAAATGTTATACTGGTGTGGTAGCACCAGTATAGTTAGAGTTAAGTAAGGTGTTTAATTTTAAACCCCAATTTTTGCACCTTAATAACTTTGGAGGCATTGAAAGAGCTAGCCCAAAATCTGGCATGCACGGTCTGGCTGGCAGGGTCTCAAGATGTGAAAAGTTTTGTGACGTACTTTTGTGCGGCTTCCAAGATATGGAACACTGACTTTTAATGAAGTGTGGATTTTTTTCCATTATTTAATACACTTTTGTTTTTGCTCTTGTATACAGCCTAGACAGTACAGAATTTGTTTCTAAAAACTTTAGGGTAAAAGGTAGTGCCTTTAAAAGGCTTCATGAAAAAATATTAATTGGTTCCAGAGTTATAAGGATTCTAATTTTTTTTTGTGAGTATGATCAATAGGGATTTGAGTTACTTCTCTGATATGACCCATACATTCTCGGTTGGCCGGAGCACTTTTGATTGGCATCACTAAGTTCACATGAACCAAAAACGGCTCTCATTAACTGAACATTTTTTGTTTGTGACCTTTTTTTTTTTTACTAAAAAATGTGGAAAATACCTAAAAAAGATTTGTTTAAAAAAAATACAAAAAAACATCTGAACCAAAGCTAAAAGGGATCCGTTTAGCTAGATTCTGGTGTTTGTTTTCTTAATATGATACTGGAAATAAGCTTTTTGGGCACCTGACAATCCTGGGTGCCCAACTAAGTGAGAAGAGCTGTTCACCTGCATTCTCTGTATGAGAACAGTGAGAGTTTATTGATTTCTGCAGCCATCGATACAGTGCTGCTGATGACTTCAGTGCCAGCAGTGAGCCGGCAGTCAATGTATTGTGACCCGGACTGTATGCTCACTTTGAACCAACAGATATTTGTAGATGTTGTAAACTGATCCATATTTTTTTATTAATTACACACTTATGTACATTGTTGTATTAATCTATTATACAGTGTATATATCTATAATGTCCTAAAGTACATTGTATGTCTGTCTGTTCTAGAATGTTTGTCTATATAGACTATGATTTTTGAAAACGGATCCTATTTCCATGCAGGACAACCTTGTAAACAGGATCTTTCATCCTAATGGTGTAAATTTCCAGCGATTTTCCTGTATAAAAATAAAGATTTTACTACTACTAATACTACACTCTATCTATCTCTCTAATCTCTCTCTCCATCTCTCGCTCTCTATCGATCTATCTTTGTTTTTTGATTGCTTCCCCCTCCCAGCTCAGCCAACTCTCCCTTGTCATTCCCTGATACAGTAATATAGAAAAGCGGACCAGGGTACCCACCCTCAGTACCGCTTGCCCAACCCCGTCTCCTCCAGGTCGCCCACGTATAGGTGGCGACACCGGCATGCCCACCAGCAGTGCCGTTCTAGAGAATAAGCCAACTATGGGGTGCCCAATCCCCAGTGTCAGATCCAGTACGATAACGCTGAGAAAAGAAAACAGTCCCTTGCCTTTTTTTAATCTTGTAAATAAGAAAACAGTCCATCGCCGATCTGACCATCCCCACAACCCCAAGCACCCCACCCCAATCCCCCACAGTAACACCCACTACCCCACACCCCCTCACTCACCTAAAAGTGTTTCAGTGTGGCTACACCCTCCGATCGAAAAGAAGTCTATCTGCTGGAACCTGAGAATGTGATATGAGAAAACAAGGCAAATCCCTTTAATGTATTTCAATGAATTTTTAACTTTTACTCATAACTTTGTCATTTTTCAATATTTCTACACCAAATTTTTAACATGGCCTTTTTTGGAACCACCGCATGAATAATGTAGGTACATTTTTTTTTCAGATCTACACCAAAAGGTGATTTTGTGGTCGCTCCAAGAAATCACCTTATGGGCAGGATTTAAACATTTTCACCTACCGGCTTCATAAGGTGGGGTCATAAGAAGACTGTTGAAAATCTGGTGGAAAAATATGGTAAATGACTGTTATGTGTGAACATTGAAATATTTCAACGCTCCTATTATTAGTGATTTTCAGTATTTTTCCACAACTTTCAACACAGTTTTTAGACCCCACCTCATGAACAATGTAGATGAAACGTTTCAAATCTGTGCTGAATGGTGATTTTGCAGTTACTCTTTAAAATCACCTTGTGGTGGGATTTGAACATTTTCACCTACTGGCTTCATGAGGTGGGGCCATAAAAAGAGCATGTTGAAAATTTGGTATAAAAATATGGTAAAGTTATGAGTGAATGTTAAAATATTTCAAGGTTCACTCAGAAATTTGCTAATTTTCAATATTTTGACTCCAATCTTTCAACAGAGCCACCTACCCCCACTTCATAAACATGACAGGCATAATTTTTTAAGTGCTGGACATGTTTTTGCACTTATCATGTGAAAACATGTTTCAGCTACTATGCTATAAATGCAACATGTCATGTTTACAAGGGGGCATCATAGAACAACTATCTTGGGACATGTGGGGTCAAAATTTTAAAATACAAAATAATTCTTAATAAACGCTGTGTGTAGTACCGGCCATTTATCGCAGTGGGTAGTGCTTTCTGATCCCGTGCTGGTGAGCTGAGGTCAGGGGGCAAGAACCATGAGCCAGCTGGATGGGACAAGGCTGGGAGACAGCACTGTCATATGACACCACCCCCACCCTGTGGGAAAAAAGGTGCAGGGGTTGCACATATGGGCCCAAGTACCATATAGTGAAGAGGAATCTTTTTTTTTTCTCTCGTAATTTTTCCCACCCAGGCGCACTGAGGACAGGAAGTTCATCCCTGCTCAACTCACCCACCAGCTCAACCACCACCGCCATCCCCGAGACCCTCCATGGATTTCCCCGTGATGGGGCTGGGAAGGAGAGACCCTTCCCAAAGCACAATCCAAATCTGGGAGGTTGCTGCAGTGTGCCCTCGGGTGCGGTCGGGATCTCATAGAGCCTCAGCCTCCATTTTCTGTGCCCTCTGGCACGTAGGCATTGTGCGTGCATGTGGGGGCATGTGCACGCTATGCCGACTAGCTCCTTGCCTCCCTGGCCTGCATCATCTCCCAGTTCCCACCAGGGGCAACTGACAGGCGGGACGATGTGCCCACCCTCCCTCCCAGAGAGAGGAGGCCGTCTTCAGGATGCTCCACCCTCTGCTCCTGCCAACCGGGTGGCCTGGCTCGTTCCTAAACCCAGGTCGCTGGCATGGCACGAGGTGTGGCGTTCCAGCACCTCAACCCTCAGCACCACCGGGCCGGCATACAGAAGTCTTCTCTTGACATAGGACCCTGTACCTCTGCACCCGTGGGCAGCACAGAGCCCTGTGCATCTGTATCTGTGGCCACATGGAAGTGCAGAGCCCAAGCAACCTTGCACTTCTGCAGCCCACCATATCAGCCCCGTGAATTCTTGACATTCAGCACCACACAGGCATGGCCCACAGGGCCCTGCACTTCCATAGGTGGATGGAGTCTTCCTTTGGTGCGTATGCATCTGTTCACGCAGGTTCCAAAGGGACCTGGGTTAATGAGGATATGATTCCATTATCTCAAAAAGAAAATACATTTTTTGCCAAAAAATTATTTTTTTTTGTACTTCATTTTTATTCAGTTTTCCACTGTGTACATCACACAATAAAAAATACAGTAACGTAATAGCAGTGTCAAGTAAATAGCATTAGTAATACAAATACAGGATTTGTGTACTATCACTGTAGTTACCTCATATGGTGGGGTCTCAATTCAATAAATTAAGGTGGATATCAAATTAAGTTCAAGAAGAGACCATTGCAGCATGCTCATGGACTAAAATCGATACGATTATTCTAATAATCACCTAGGTGCAAAGCACCCACTAACACATCAAGTGCTTCATGAGTCCATGTATTTATTTATTTATTTGCTTTTGTTAACCGGGTAAGCACACTAGACAGCCAAGTGCCTATTTTCAGGTGCAACCCGGGAGATTACAAGGTACATACATGAACATCAGGCAAATACAAGTGGAGGATTATATTACATAGAATTAGCACAACAGGGACTTTACAAGCATCAGATTTCATCAGGCAAATAGTAGTGAAGAGTTAATATAAAGTGACCAGAACACAGGGACAGTAAGACAACAATACCAAAACAGGTATTACAATACAGTATTAAACACTGCAGTCAGTAGGAAGAAGTGCAGTGTGAATTCATCGCTCAGGCAGCAAGTTGTAAGGCTAGCAGTTAGAATAAGGAGGAGTCACAGTTGGGATAGTGGGCCTGAAAGAGAGAAAGGAGTGCACAGTTATAGTATATATGTAGATCCAAAAAGTAAAATAACTTTTAAGTACATGACTGCACTATTACAGAGTAGTCTCCTATCATACCATTTATACTAACCAACTTTAAAAAGATATAATTTCCTCAAATTATTTAAACATGAGCTACTGAATTGCTGTGATCTAATAAGGAAGACAAGAAGGCTCTAATAATTTCAAACAAAGTGATAAGGAACATCGACGGCACGAATATGCCTGGTTAACCTCCACAGTTCCAATTTTAAGTAGCTGGATATGCAACTTGACAAATCTTTAAAACTAATCAGTAAAAGCTGGTGAACTTTAAAGGTGCTAGACTGTTAATCCCTAGGAGTACCAAGTCTCCTAACAAAACGGCAATTGTAATATAAACTTTTTAAACCAGTAAAACATTTAGCTGCAAAAAAGTCAAGTTGGACAGTATTTTTAAATGCGTAGCACAGAGTCACAAAACCCCTCCAGTCCCCGTCGTCTTCATCATCCGAGGACCTAGGGCAGTGAACAAAGTCTTGCTTAATTGTCTCTAGTCTCTTGCCCGCTTCTACCTGGATCAGAAAAGATGTAAGTCTTATTGGTATAATAAAGCCTCAGTTGCGCCGGTAGCTGCAGTGAGTGATTAATCCCTAGTGCTTGGAGACCAGCGCGAACGGCATTGAAGCTTTTTTGCCATTTCCTCATGGCATAGCTCAAATCTGGGAAAAAAATAGATTCGCTCACCAGCCACCAATTTCAGTGGGCCCAGAGATTTAGCTGCATCTAATGCGGTGTCCCAAATACGAGCTCCTGCCATAACCATCATGATAGTGCGGGGTGTCTCAATCGTTGATTTCCTCCGTGGATTCAGGCAGTAAGTCTTGATAAGCTGTCCTTGCAGATCCAAATTGAGCTGTTTAAGTAATAAATCCTGGACAAATTCCTGTAAGGCTTTACCCTCCATAGCTTCCGAGACCCCCAAGAGCCATAGATTACTAGCCCACATGTTGTTCTCCAGGGTTTCAAGCCGGAGTCGCGTGGTCTTATTCTTGGCTAAGATCCCGGCCACTGATGCTGCTGATGTATTAACTGAGTCTACCGCTGTTTTGGCATCCGTGGCTACAGCATCCATGCGGGACTCCATTGCAGTGAAACGAGTGCCCAAGCCGTCTACTTTTCTGTCTAGGTCTCGTATGGCTTGAAGCACCGCATTGAGGGAGGGTTCCAAGGCCTTGTTCCCTTCTGCTGCTAGGCCGCTGCCATGTGGCATCTCTGTTTGTGATCGCACCTTGTTAGGATCATGTTGGGTCATCTGGCGGGTTTTCCCCATTTTAGCTGGCAAAAATCCTTTCCAACTCGTAGTACCAACACCAGTTTTCACTTTAGTAATAAAATAAAGAGATTTTCTCAATTAAATATGCGTATTTTGGTAGAATCTGGAGGAGCTGCTGTAAAGTGCGTCTGTCCTGTCTGGCTGCTGGCCATGCACCCCCAAAAAAACTGTTTTAATGCACCAGTTAGGGTTCAATTTAATGCAACAAAAGTAGAGAAAAGTGACATTAGGGCTAACTCCCCACCCACCAACCCCAAGCAACAAAAGGACAAGACCACACGAGCAACCACAGACAAATAACATACAGCTGTTTCCAGATGACACAAATGCAGTACTACTGATGTGCTACCTTTGTTGATTTGCATCAGTGGTTGCATAAGCACAGGCACCACAGGGGCCTATCCTTATGTGACCACACCTCTGTGTGTATGTCATACAACATGCATGAGTCTCTATGTCTGCAGAAGCACAGGCCCCATTTCTTCAAACGCCACCAGAGGTATCAAGTTGCATTCACCCTACTGGGAGAAAGATGTCACTGCTCCCTAGATTCCACCAGCTCAGAGTGGTGGGACTCACCCAGAGGGGTAAGGGATGTCTCCAAAATGCTCTCACTTCTGCACAAGCCTGGAGTGGTGGGATTCACCCACATGGGAGAGTGATACCTTCACACTCCTCCCTAGACTCCACGAACTTAGAGAGTTGGAACTAGTCTGCAGAGCGAACCCAGGTCACCCATGTGGGATGGAAACAAGACTGATCTGCGCCACTAAACAGATCCATTTTCTTTTTAAACATGCATAAAATATTCACATATATATTTTTCAAACCTCTGTTTTTCCTTCTGCTGTCCCCTGCTTCCAGTGGCACACACCCCCAGCCCCATCATCAACCCTCTCATGGGTTTGCTGACTGACTACCACTTACACATAACCTCTTAGGTGGGTGGCCTGCCACACTAACTGTGCGATGCCTGGTGGGGGCCCCCCCAAGTAGGCTGGAGCATTTTTCACCCTCTGTCTCCCCCTCTAGGATGTCGGTGCACAGTAATGCACATACACACACACACTTGTGCATCGGCTTACCTATGTGCCAGCACCCACCGACATCCCTATCCGACGCTGCTGCTCTCGCCAGTGCTACCACATGGCCTTCGACAGGTGGCAGTCAAGTGTAAAAAAGCAGGATCTCCCCACCCTGGGGGAGGAGAGCTATGCCAGGGATGCTAAATCCTCCTCTCCCTCCCTACCCCCAGTGACTGGTGCTCGTTCCAAAACACAGGTCTCTGGCCTCAGTGATAAGCGTTACCGTCGTGCCAATAGGCTGCCATTTAAACTTATGTTTCATTAATTTCACACTGTAAAACATTTTACATGGAATGCATGACACATGGGAAAGAAATCAGTGAAACAGCACTCAAGATAATTACATTAGGATATGTAGTTCATTGCCATCTGTTACATCATGCGTAAGTTATCACTGAATATTGTAGGTCACAAAAAAAAATTTACCAAGATTTTATAAGACACAGCCATATGCAGCATGACACTGACCCAATAAAGAAATTATGATCACTTCAGGGAACAAGATCTGTTAACCGAAACTAACTAAAGGAGTCATATGGTCCAGACTATACTAATTAAACATATTAATCTCGGAGCCCCAGCAATATAAAAAAAAACAAGTGCACTGACAGAAAGCCCCAAATTGACCAACTGCAAGGAAAACTATTACTCTGCAAACAATAAAGTGCTGCATAATTAAAAAGAGGTAGAAGAAGAGGTATTACTACCTCTATCAGCTGCCTCCATTCATTATTTTAGCACAGTGGGCCACCACCTATATTGTTTTACCACCCCACATTTGTAGCCATCAGCCTAATCTATTGTTATAAGATCCTCCAAAATTGCCTTTTACCATCATCCTTTATTGCCCTACCCTTGTTTTGATACCAGTGATCTAAACTTGACTTAAAATCACTTATGTACATGTACAGGGTATTTAGAATGCCCAAGAAATAATACACCTTTGTCCCCGACCACCACCCTATATTTGTAGGCTATTGGGAACCCTGTCTATGTATCTCTGGTGAGGTCCCACCTGCAGTACTGTGCGCAGTTCTGGAGTCCTCACCTATGGAAAGACAAGGACAGGCTGGAGACAGTGCAGCGCAGGGCAACCAAAATGATTCCGAGCCACCAGGGCAAGTCCTATGAGAATCAGCTTACAACACTGAACACGTACTCGCTCAAGGCCAGATAAGGGAGGAGCGATATGACAGAGATCTTCAAGTTCTTAAAAGGAATTAACAAGGTGAACTGTCAGGAACTATTCAACAAAAGTAGCAAATGTAGAACATGAGGTCACGAGTGGAAGCTGGTGGTGGTGGTGGGGGGGGGTTAAGGGGGGATGCAAGAAACTTTTATTGTACAGAGAGTGGTTGAGCCATGGAGCAATCTACCAGAGGAGGCGGTGGGCGCGAAAACCATTAACAGTTTCAAACATGGCTGGGGCTGAGTTAAGGGCTTGGTAGTTACTCTGGGAGTTCCAGTAAAACGGAGCAAGGGGGTGGATAGTGTAGACAAAGACCCCATACTGACAGAAGGTCTTGGAGTATGATAGGGTGTTAAGGACTGACATGATGGACCACTGATCTTTTTCTTTCATCAGTTTCTATACTTCTACGTAAAACAGCACTAGGCTATTGCAATGGACTACACTACTATACCTTGGGAAGACGTTAATGTCATTTAATAGGTACTGCTTACAGCTGCAAGCTATGCAGTGGCCTACAAGCAAACTGTAAGATACATTTACTGTGTCTATTTATGAGCTGTGACACTCCTCTTGGCACTATGTTGGAGCCATACTGCCCCCCACTCCCCCATCAGCAAATCTGACGGCGCCAACTCTGGCCACATGAAAACCGCCATCCTGCAAGGAGAACATTGGTGGACACCTGGAAAAGACTGCCAGAGGAAATGGTAGAGGCAAAAACAGTAGAGGGCTTCAAGCATGCATGGGATAGACATAGGGGAATATTGTTAAACAGACAGGGGGGAGGAGGAAGGGTCACTGAAGGCCAGGTAGGGCCTGCGGAGACAGACTAGGCAGAGACCATCTGGGCAGACTGGGTGGGACAAGCGGTACTTTTCAGTCGACAAATTCTATAATTCTGTTTAGCTTGTTTTTCACGATATTCTATAGAACTGTCCTCCAGTTATTTATTACTGAGGAAATCTGCATGGAAACAGGATCTGTTGACAAATTCTGTTTCCAGAAAAGGCTACAAGAACCTGACAGTTTACCTGACCACAATAAAACAAAAGAACAGCACACACCCATACATGTTGAAACGGCAGAATCACAATGAGTCCCAACCACAGCCCCCAGCCATAAGAAACAGTAAGTCTATGTACTGTCAAGGGCGTGCTTGCATGGAAAGTAGAAGGCGGCAAGGGCACTACACAAGCACCACTTCCGGTACCGGGATCAACAAAGACTCAAATGCAATCTCCAGCCAAGACAAGAGTCTAAATCCGACTCTTGAGCGTCCCCTTGAGACATGAGGTCTGCGTTAATCTTATTTCACTGTTTTCCAGCATTGATCAGGCCCCAAACAAAAATGATTACCTTACACAAGTCGCTTTCAATTTTGCTGGAAATTGCAGGAATGAGTGATTCCTAGTTCATTCCAGCACGCACTCCCATCAAAACCTCTGTGCATCTCCCGCATGGAGTAACTAGGATCCGGGGAAAAAAATGCAGCTACACCCCCTTGGGTGAAAGAGTCTGTCCTTGTCTTTTGGTCGCTTGCAAAAGATGATCATATTCGTGAGCCAGCTTCTACCTTCCGGCCCCTATCATCTCTGATCCACCAAGCTGGCGGTATAGCCTAGTGGTTAGAGGAACGAGGTGTGAATGAGCTTGATTCATCCAGCAGACCAGACCCGAGTCTGATTCTCACAACCTCCACTTGCATACTGTGTGACTCTGAGCAAGTCATCAGAACCTTTCCAGTGCCCCAGGTCGCCTCTGAAAACAGGCACTTGTGCCCATTTGGCCTTACCCGGTTTATTTTTTTATTTATTTTATTTAAACAGCAGTTTGAAAACCTTTGAGCCATAGGCTCATTTACAAAGTACCTTGTCACAGCAAGACAAACCAAAATACACAGTATAGCAGTACAAAACATAGGTATAACAGTAAATTAAGACATAGATACAAACAAGCTGGTACAGGTAGGATGGATGCAAACAATACCAGAGTTATGTTGTCCTTAGCAGCTTAGTAATAAGCTTTGTCATAAGTATTGAGTACGGCTTTGACTAGCAGCAGTTACAGCATGGTGTTAATAAGGTAGTTCACGTAAAGGAAGTTTTGAAGCAATATAGTTGGAGCTTGAGGAGATGGAGGGCAATGTGTTGAACCAGGAGGGGCCCTAAAGCTGAAGGCTCTTTGGCTGTGAGAGGTCCTAGCTCTAGGGATAACAGAGAGGTTTTCCCAGAGGTCCGGTATGAACTAGTGGGACAGAGCGGCGTATGGTGGTGGTCAATCCTGGTGGGAAAGCCCAAGGAGGGTCTTTTTGTAAGGGTACAGGTAAGATATTTGAGGCGCCTGCTGAGATCAAGTACCAGCGCTTTAGCATACAGTAGACAGGTGTGTGTCATCCTAGGTGCTCCAGTAATTAACCTGCAGGCCTTATTCAGAGTAGTGCAATTTTATGGAGTGCGGTCTGATCAGCAGCACCATACACCGGCAGTCCATAGTCCACTAGGGACAGGATAGAGGAGGTGACTCATGAGTCAAGAGCCTCCGGGGGAGGCAGTGTTTATACCGATGTAAGATGCCCAATCTTATATTAGTGGCAGTGGCTAGGGCAGCGATGTGTCCATGGAAGGAGAGGGAGGGTCAAAATGGATCCCTAGGTATTTATAGGACAAACTTGTTCAAGTGGGAATGAGGACCCAGAGTGAATGAGGAGTTTGAAGTTGCAGGACTTGTTTTGGGGATGAGAGAAGAACATAGTTTTTGTTTTTAAGATTTATCACCAATCTATGTTCCTTGAACCAGCCCTCAGCTTCAGTGAAGGACTTCTGCAGCGAGTCCTGGAGGGCAATAGGGTTCACGACTTGAGGCAAAGATGACTGCATCATCAGCGTACAATAGAATGTTCCCTGAGCAAGAGTGTGGAAGGGTGTTAAGGTAAAGGGAGAACAGTTACCAAAAGACTTAAAAAAAAAAAAAAAACTCCATCGCCCACTTCCTACCTTCTGACCCCTATCATCTTCGACCCATCAAACCCCATCACCTACCTTCTCTGGGACTTACCAGCTCCTGAGCATCCTCCACTAACTGCCCCCATGACAGGCCGGGGGGAGGGCATCCTCCCTCTCCTTGGGGTGTCCACATAACCTCAGCTACATCCATAGACCTAGCCAAGGCCTTTGATTCCATTTCCCACCCTTTCCTACTCACCAAACTAGAACTCACTGGCCTCTCCCCCCCCCTCCCCGGTCAAATGGTTCAGATCCTACTTTACTGGTTGCTCCCAATGTGTTCAGGCTGGTGATGTACTCTCCCCCAATCCTAGCAGGTGTACCTGAAGGCTCTACCTAGGACCCATCCTTTTCTCCATCTTTCTTAATGATCTCCCTATCGTGCGCTCATCCTCCCACATCCACCTATATGCTGACGACACCATCCTCTACACTTGCAGCCCCTCAGCCTCCGAGGTGTCCTCTCAGCTGCAATCTGATTTCACTCATGTCCTGAACTGGTTCCAGGCCAACCAACTGAAAGTAAATACATCTAAAACAGTCTCCACGAATTTTGGCACCCCACAAAAACTAGCCAAACTCCCCACACCTCCCTCTTTCTCTACCCTTGATAGCATTACCTTGGACATAGTCCCAGCCTACAAGTACCTCAGAGTCTGGTTTGACAGCCGCCTGGACTTCACAACAGATGTCAAACTACAGTCATTCCAAGTCCTGCCCCAAACTTGGCGCTCTTTACAGGAATAAAGATGCCCTCTCCCTCCGCCTGCCGGACTCTCCTCAGCAAGACTATCCTACCACTCTTTGGCTATGCAGATGTTGTGTACAGGTCCGCCTCAGCATCCACCCTCTCTAGGCTGGACATCCCTTTTCAATGCCTTTTGTCAGTTCACCTTAAGCGCCCCTCCAAAACTCATCACTGCACCCACTACTCATCTCTATCACTCCCCTCCCCAACCTCCCGCTGCAATCACCACACCTCCATCACCTCAGCCAAATACTGGTTTGGCTCACTTCCTCCCTACCTCGCCTCCCTTCTATTTCCCTCCCTCCACATTTCCTCCCACCTCCCCACCCACGATCCTCGTTCCTTCACCCTTCCACGCCCTCGCTCTAACTCTGGCAAAGCTGCTTTCTCCTTCTACTTTCCCCATTTGTGGAACTCCCTTCCCTCCTCACTCCGAATGCTGCCATCACTAAACCTCTTTAAACGTACCCTCTACCACTCTCTACCCCCGCCCTGCTCGTGCCACCAATCTGACTAATCCCCTTATCTGGGTTAAATCTTAAATCCTACTCTCATTCGTGTACTAGCTTGTGCTCTCCTACAAATTGCTGTACCTTGCTTTCTGCATTGCTTATTCACTGTTTACACAACTCTGTACCTATGCATTTGCTTCCTTACTCAGGCAATCACAGTAACTTGCCTGACCCATGTACTAATGTATTTGCTTCTGTAATATTGTAATATGCCCGACATTATGTACTTGTGTTTTTTTGCCTCTCTACTGCCTCCAGATCCAGGCATTTACTGTAACCTGCCTGTCTCTATTGTACTACTGTATTTGCTTTTGTACTACTGCAACCTGCCCAACGTTATGTACTTATGTATTTTAACTCCCGCCTTCCCCCCAAGATGGCACCTGGAAACGAGCCTCTGCTCAGTGTGCCTCTCCCGGTTACCAAACTTTAAATAAATAAAAGTTTCTGAGCCAGCCCAGTTATGGTGTCAGGCCTGCAGTAGGTCTGAGACTCACCAAGCCAGTCAGAGTTCTTTCCTCCATTACCGGTCCCCTGAGCTGCGTTTGTTCAGTGATGCACCATGTTTGTGTGCCTCTGCATGCATGTGTGTCTAAGCATCATGAGTGGCCGTCTCTTGCTGTGGCATCCTACTCGCTTACCCGCCCCGGTCTCCATCAGGAGGCAGCCACACCTAGGGCTCAGAATGTGAACTCGGGGTCATCAGAATGGCAAGCCATGTAGCTTACCATTCGGTATCAGGTGACTTCTGGCCGCAGTGAGACCTGCCACAGCTGCCACAAATTTAAGGTAGAAGAATGTTTTAAAGTAGAAAGCCTACTGGCTGGCATGACTTAAAATAGAGACGGACAAGCCCAGGGTGACTGAACCTCTCTGGAGCCCAATACCTGGCACTAGCTTGGCTCACACTCCTTAAAGAGCTTCTCATGCTGTTTGGACTACTTTGGGAAAAAGTGTAATATCTAGACACAATTCAGCTTGGTTTTCACATTTCATCTGTAATTGTGCCTTTTTTATTTTTACTTAGTATGCGTTTATTGTTGCTGCTTTTTGCCGCTGATCCTCGCCCGGTCACGGACTCTTCTGCTCCTGCATCCCACAGTAGCTTGGCTCCTGATACCCCTGGTTTACCCCCCAGGGTGAGGTCAGCACTATTCCATGCTGCCTTGAATAACAGGATAAGTCAGGAGCCAGCCTGTAGTGATCGGAGCAGAGGGCGGGCTTCATTAAGGTAGCCAGCAGCAGGGGTTTTCTCCCGATGTTATGGCGAGGGGCGTGCACTGATAGCCAGCGCCACCAAGCCCTCGAACATGTTGCCATCGGCGTATGCAGTACACTCAACTTCCGCTAGGTGTCCGTGATAATGCCAAACACTCTACCACCCTCCTGGAGAGCAGTCCTTGTACACTTAGTCCTTCTCCCTTGGCCAGCTCCTCCGATATCCCGGGTCTGTTCCTAACCCGGTCACTGGCATGGCAGGTTGGCATCCTGCCCCTGCACCAGCAGGCCGGCCAATGTTCCCTTTTTTTTCATTACTTAGGGTATTTTGCATGAAAACAGGACCTCTGCTGGTGCAGTGGTTGAGCTTCCGCTCGCGATGCCGAAAACCTGAGTTTGGGAACTGACTTGGGAGTTGGAGGGCCAGCCGGGGGGAGAATATTTGAGCATTCTAGGGACTGCTCTCTTTTTCTGGGGGCAGGGGCCCAGAGTGTCCAAAGCAAGACTGACTCTGGCGGAGGCGGGGTGGTAGCAATGACCGGCCTACACCAGCTAAGAAGGCAGGGACAGACATACAGTAGGTGTTCATGCCATGACGTCATTGCACGTCCCACCTGCTGGGGAGAAGTACCAAAAAATCAGGCCAAGTAGGATGCCACCCATTTCGCAACACAGGCACCGCACCACTGCCCACAGCACCACTGGGATGGTAAGCCCCCTCCCAGAGGCCCTGCCCTGGGGGATAAGCCAGGGCGCAACCCCAAGGACAAAATGTCCTGGGGCCGCATCCTGTTGTCCACCGGGTGGTCGGTCTCCTCCCATGGCCCCGCCTGGGGGCAAGCCAGAGTGTATCACCGTGGGTTCGACCAGAGGTGAGTGATGGGGCCAGGCTGATGGGGTTGGTCTGTGATGAAAAAGCATACTAAATAAAAAGAAACAGGATCTCTGCCCTGTCTGCTCTGACTGCCTGCCTACACTTGACATCAGGTTTCTGTTTATGACATCCCAGTCTGTTGCTGTGTGAATACCATATGATGTGAAGTGTAGACAAGCTGCCAGAATGCGATCTTGTTTTCACGCAAATGTCCTCAGTAATAAAAAAAGGGAGAACAAATTGCAGAAAATATTTATAACATAAAGTGAGAAAGTGAAAAGTGTTGTAATTCCAAGGAGCATAAATCCAATCTAGCCAGGACTGATCTTATGTAATATCTAGAAAATTTAAATAAACACTTAAAAAAAAAAAAAAAAAACTAAACTGAGTCGAAATCTTAACATTTTTCAACATTTGTTAAAATTGTGTCAGGGGCTCTTTAAGCAATCAAGAGCCAAGATAGAGCCAAGCTAGCTGTGATCAGCACAAGTGCTTTTTATGTTTGCTAGGACACATGTGCAAGAAACATAGTGCCACCATACGAATTTTCATAGGTGTGCCACCTTGCTTCCAATGCCCTGCTCCTTCTTGCAGGTGCGGCCTCACCGCACCAATAAATATCTGAGCTGTCTATGACAGCAGTTCAGATGCTGATGACGTACAGTTCAAAGCAAAAGACTGCTATACTCAGTAGTAGATGTGGTAATTTTGCATACTGCCGTCGGCAGTATGCAAAGTGCCCACATCAGCAGTGCATCTGAACAACTGTCATAGACAGCTCTTTTTTTCTTGCCCCCCAACAAACACCCAAGTAGCATGCTGGAAGCCCACCCCAGCATGCTCATGTGCTCCCCTCAAGACACTGTATGGCCAACAGGGGTGCTCTAATCCCCCATCAGCTCCACTGTACCCCCAAAACAGACTTCCAGGTGCCACGCTGGAGCCCACCCCAGCGTGGCAAAAGTCCGTATGGCTGATGGGGTTCCCAACTCTCGCCGACTCCACTGCCCCCCAAACAAACTTCCAGCTGCCATGCCAGGAGCTCACCCCAGCGTGCAAAAGTCCCACGTCGCCTTCATAAAGAAGAAAACAAAAACACCTGTAAGAAAGAACGGTCCCTCGTTGACTATCCTGCCCCTCCCCCGCACCCACTTCTCCACACCTCCCTGACCCCATACTTACCTCCGGAGCCCAGCACAACGATCTTCGTGACCGGGAACACGCCTTGCACTCTTCAAAGCCAACCGCAAACTAAAGAAATACCGTAAGCTCTATAATGGCATAAATTGGGGTTTTCAACTGGTTCATATCTCGGCCATTTGGGAATTTTTCACCAAATTTTCAACATGGGGTTCTTGGGGCCCCACCTCATGAACTCAGTCACTGTCATTTGTTATTCGGTCCCGAAGGTGATTTCCGCGGTCAGTCGCACGGAACCACCTTTTAGGGACTGATTAACGAAAATGACAGTGTTACAGTTCATGAGGTAGGCCCCTCAAAACCCTATGTTGAAAAATTTGAACAAATTCCCCAAAATTACTGTTTTACAAGTGTGCGTTGCGCAGTTCCTACGCATGCTCGTAACTTTGAGAATTTTTTATACTTTCACTCCAGATTTTCAACATTGCCATTTTAGCACACCTCCTTATGAACAGTATAGCTGTCATTTTTCATTTCTTGCCCATAATGTGTTTTTGAACATGTAGCGCACACTGGCGTGGTCGGTGTGCGAAATCAATGTTCAGGACACATTAAGAAAATCACAGTGACACTGTTCATGAGCAGAGGTGTTGAAATGGCTATGTTGAACATCTGGTGACAAAAGTTCATAAAATGATTCTGTTACAAGCGTGCATTGCACAATTTCCACGCTCCCTCATAAGTTCACAAATTTGTAATATCTTCAGTCCAGATTTTCAACATTGACATTTTTCCACACCTCTTATGAACAGTACAGCTGTCACTTTTCACACCCAGGCCGAAATGTGTTTTCGCACTTCCGGCACAAAATAGTGCGGTAGCTGTGGGAAATTAGTATTCGGGACAGATTAAGAAAATCACAGTGACACTGTTCATGAGTGGAGGTCCCAAAATGCCTATGTTGAAAATCCGCTGTAAAAAATCCCCAAACTAATTACAGCATGAGTGTAAATTGCGCAGTTTCTACACACGCTCATGACTTCCCCAGTTTTGGTATATTTTCACTCCAGATTTTCAACAATGCCATTTTTTACACCTCCTCATGAACAGTACACCTGTCACTTTTCACATCCTGTTCGAAATGTGTTTTCGCACCTGTGATGCCAAATGGAGCAGTCACTGTGCAGAATCACCTTTTGCCTAACGAACTGATAGTGTCACTGTTCATGCGGTGGGGTCACAAAAAGCCCATGTGGAAAACTTGGAGTAAAAATACCAAGAAATGTCCAGGACGTTAGGGTTTTCGATCATAACGCCTACCTTGTAGGGACTGACAGGCGTTAAGAGTTGTGACTTGGGATTGTCAACAGTAATGCTCATGCCTTTCCACCCCCACCCCTACCCTGCAGCCAGTGACAGGCATTGAGGTGCGCCTTGGACCCTTTGCCCTGGAGTACACCCCATTCTCATATACTGCACCCATTTCAGCATATTCCCTATGGAATGAGGTGAATGTAAAGCCCAAACACCCCAAGGCACACCTCAACACTTGTCAGTGTCTGAAGGGTAGGGAGGTGAAATGTCATGACCGTTATGGGCGACGCACCCAAAAGGCACACCCCAATGCCTGTCCATCTCTGCAGAGCGAGGGTGGAGTTAGCGCCAGTTCAATATTTCAATGCCATTCCTATACTGCATCTGTTAACTCCTGCACTTCCACTGCTAATGCCAGCAAGCAAACATTCGGCATTGACAAATGCTTGTTACAGGCTGCAGTTAGTGTTATGGCGGTACAATCCAAGAAGGAGATAAGTTTGGGAGCTGTATACTGGATGGTGCCACCCTAGGGCCCTAAAGAATGCTTAAGACATCTAAAAAAAAAACAACTGCATCCTGACCCGATGGAAAGTATTCCTTTGAGGAGGCAGTGGTGTGGATGGAACCTAAAAAGATTCCAATTCCCCCCCACGCTTCATACAAAGTCATTAACTTTCCTTATAATGGAAGCATGTAGGACAACACAGCTAAAGGATGTTGAGGACATAGAAACCTCAGGTGTGAAGTGAACTATCCTGTCCGCTTGGCATCAGTCCCAAAGTGTTTTCTAGACTTCTGGCACCATGACCAGATTATTGCACAGGAATGGGCCAGGTGGATAAGCGAAAACAGCTCCCTAGACCAAGGGCAAGATATTACTGGTTTCTGAAGGTGAGTTTCAAGATTTGGGAGAGCCTACCAATAGCAGACAAGGTGGTGTGCATGCGGTCAAACACACGACCATACCACTAGAAGGTTCACAGCCCTGTATGATGTTAACAACTGTGTGCTCCCTGACTGGTTTCAAACTCGCTTGGGATAAGCAATGTGGGTAACAGGGTGGGGGTAGCCACCTTGGAGACTAGATGGACCACATGGTCCCCATCTGTCAACATTTTTGTTATGTTCTTATGGTTTAAAACCAGGTAAATGTCTTTTGATATGTATTTTTTGAGAACATACCCTGAGTGCTGTCCAATTTTTCGTTATGTCGTAGTAGGAATCTGTAACTTGCAAGGGACACACATGCATCTTTGCCAGCTCCTCAGCTCACCTTGTGTTTTGGCTCATAGTCCAAGCCAGATCCTTGGCTCAGCTCTAGCCTGGCTCTAGTTAGAATCTCTAAGGCTTACTCACCTCTAACTGGCAGCAAGGTCTACGACAGCTGGCATCTGTCAAGGCGGAGATTGCTCACCTGTGCTCCCAAACTGCAGCACACAGTGACCCCAAGTCGGCCACAAAGGAGTGTAAGAGAGAAACAGAAGGATGGATAAAAAAAGAAATGAGGATTTTTTTTTTTTCAGTTTAGAAAACAGGCAGCTTTTCACTGGCAGCCCACATTCAATGCTGCTCAGGATAGTTTTTTCAGAAGCTGCAGGTCACATGAGTTTTCTTTCTTGTTTTTGAGACTGCCCAAACAGTCAATAATGGTAATCAGCTGGTGCATCTTTGATGCAGAAATTCAATATGTTTGACAAGCATGAGGCCCCCTTCAAAACGCCCTGAAGTCGTCGTCCCTGTACATCCTTAGGATTATTCAATTTATTAAAGAAAAGTACATGGATTCAGACACAGTGCCTTATAGATTAGCTGCAGAAAAAAACAGCGGAAACACAGGAGGAGTTTAATATTGTGAAAACTGTATTTGAATCCATCAGAACACTGGAACTTTTTTATGCTGAACAATGCAGCTCATTACCCATCTAATGGAGAATGGCGTTCACTTTTAAAATAAGGTTTTAATTTAAAAAAAAAATAAAAAATAAACAATTACCAGCCGCTCTGATCTGTGGCAGCAGGTGACATGGGCTTGATATCAACCCTGACGCCTCATCCTCTGGGACGGTGGCAAACCAGCACATCAGGAAGATGATGCTCTGGCTCTCAGTGGGGGGTCTAGAACATGCCATTCTGTGCCCCATGGTCATTCTATATGCTGAAGCTGTCGAAGCTGGGGAGAACAGGGTCCTACAAGAGCTTGCTAAGCTCAGGGTGGATAAGGCAATGGGACCTGATGGCATACATCCCAGGGTACTTAAGGAGCTAAAGGAGGAACTAGCAGAGCCATTAGCAGAATTGTTTAGTGAGTCTCTGAGCACAGGAGAGGTCCCAGAAGACTGGAGAAGGGCTCATGTGATCCCACTCCAAAAGAGTGGTAGCAGGGAGGAGGGGAACTACAGACCGGTCAGTCTTACTCAGTAGTGGGCAAGATTATGGAGGCACTCCTTATGGAAAGGATAGTGCAACACCTGGAATCCATAGGGCACAGGATCCAAGACAGCATGGGTTTACAAAGGAAGGTCCTGTCAAACTAATCTCATAGATTTCTTTGACTGGGTAACCAGAGTGGTGGACCAAGGGGAGCAGTTGATGTCGCTTACCTTGACTTCAGCAAAGCTTTTGACACTGTTCCACATAGAAGATTGATAAATAAGCTAGGTAGGCTCGGGTGGGTCGAAGTTGGTCAACTGGGTGGCAAACTGGTTGACTGGCAGAAAACAGAGAGTGGTGGTAAATGGTATACAGTCAGAAGAGATGCAAGTCACAAGTGGGGTACCTCAGGGATCAGTCCTGGGGCCAGTCCTATTCAACATCTTCATTAGTGACCTCGCAGATGGACTAGAGGGTAAGGCTTGCCTGTTTGCAGATGACACCAAGATCTGCAACAGAGTAGATGATCCAGATGGGGTGGGCAGAATGAGAAGAGATCTGATAAACTAGCAGAATGGTCAGAAGAGTGGCAACTGGGATTTAATGCAAAGAAGTGCAAAATCATGCACATAGGGAAGAGAAACCCTGAAGCCACTTATAGGCTGGGAGGGAGTTGCTAGCAGTCACAAAGGAAGAAGAGACTTGGGCATCATCATCACTGATGACCTAAAATCATCCAAGCAGACCTCTAAAGCAGTAGGTAAGGCTAGGGGTGTTAGGGTGTATTAGTAGGGTATCACAAGTCGTAGAGGGAGGTAATAATCCCTCTGTACAAGACATTGGTTAGGCCCCATCTGGAGTACTGCGCAGTATTGGAGGCACACCTTCACAAGGACATTAACCAAATTGAGGCAGTCCAGAGAAGGGCAACCAAAATGGTGCAGGGACTGCATCAGAAGACATATGAGGACAGATTAACGGAGCTCAATATGTATACCCTTGAGCAAAGGAGGGAGAGGTGATATGATCGAGACATTTAAACACCTTAAGGGCATAAACAAGGTGAAAGAGTCTAACATGTTTAAATATAAGAAAAATAGCAGGACAAGAGGACACAGCATGAGATTAGAGGGAGGCCGATTAAGGGGAATGAGGAAATTCTTTTCACAGAAAGGGTGGTAGATGCATGGAATGGCTTACCAAGAAGTGGTGGCTATGAATACAGTGCAGGGCTTCAAACAGGCATGGGATAGGCATAAGGGAGCAATACAAATGACTATGAATAGATAGGTCACTGACAGAGCAAAGGCCGATGGCACATTTATAAGGTAGAAAAAGAAATGGGCAGACTGGATGGGCCTTGCGGTCCTTATCTGCCGTCAACTTCTATGTTTCTATGTTTCAGGTGCATGAACACGGCAGAAAACAGCTCACCTGGTGCCCGTATTTAAAACAAAATGGTAACAGCCATTTTTATGGGGTCCCAAACTAACTGAACATTCTCAATCAGCCCACATTGCCAACATGTAAACAATGGCAGTTCGGAGGGGTACAAAGTTCAGAAAGCCAAAATATAACCACCATTTTAACCTAGAACCTCAACATACCATCATAACCCCGAACTGTTTTCTCATTTGAATCCTTGAATACTATCTTTATGTTTATTGTATTTTACAACTGATTTACTCCCAAATGGCCCCACTGAGATGCAACATCTAACTTACATGGGGTCCTGTTTCCATCCATTTCACACCTGGGTGTGGACTGAGAGGTCAAGTGATTTATGCAAGATCACACAGTGAGCTTTTGGCTTGGGTGAGATTTGAACCCGTGATCCAGGCTCCCTAGCCGGTGTTTGAACCACTAGACCACAAACTGCCTCCAATGGTGCTCTGTCTAGACAGGGTATGCTAGTGTATAGGCTTCCACTAGCTGAATGGCTTTTTGCTAAGCATTTCTGCATTTAGCTACAAATACCATAGTTCAAACAGTCAGACTGCTGCTGCAGTTCCACGGGCTGTAAATCCAACTTGTATTATATTTAAGAGTTGGCTAATGTTTACATTTGGCTACAACGTGCTAGTTACAATTAACCAAAAGGCTATAAGGTTACATAACACATAAAGCTAGATTTATTCAGTATACCATTTCATAAATAGAATGGATATTTTGTGTAGGCTCCAGGAACAGCAAGGCTGCACTTTGTTTGACTGACTGATTTTATACATTTTACCAGGACAGACATACTGAGCTGGTTACAGCTCGTCTCCAGATGCATCCTTGGTGGTGGTGTGTGTGGGGGGATCAGTAACAGTACAATAAGGTGCAGCAAGATCAATAACATAAAATAATGCAGGGCCTTAAAGCAGTGGCACTGGTTAGTCACAATATAGTTTTGTCAGCAGTTATGTTTTTCAGGCAAAAATATCATAAATCTAATTCCGCCTAAAAATTAAATATCCTGGTACAGTGCTGTACTGTTTACTATCAGAAACATGTCCCGCTGTCCTGGGGCCGCAGAGGGCAGGCACACCTTTTGCCTCCCTACCACCATGCTGGTGACCGGGTTTGGTGACGGACTCAGGTCGCGAGGACTGGCTGGGGAGAGAGAACTGAGCATCCGTGGATGGCTCTCTCCTCTGGAGTGGGAGGGTTGTGGGTCCAGCACCTGCCTGGCCCCAGCAGAGGCTTGGGGACCAGCAGCCAATGTCAGTACACCGGGTTTGGAGGGTCGGTGTCATTGATATCCCATGCACGATAGCATGCGTGGTACATCTGGACAACACTGCACATCTGCCTTGCCATTGATATGAGCACAAAAATTGGTTGGTCGCAGCCTGGATGATGCTGACCCTCTGCAGGCCCTGCACCGAACTGCAGGACCCCTTCCCTGCACCGGATCCATAAATGTCGGTGGGTAACCTCCTGCCGCGCCGGTCCCCACCACACGGAGGATGTAGACTCTTGCCAGTGTTTATGTGCCTTGTCTACAGTTTACAGTAAAGAGTGTCCGAAACTGGAGCAGCAGTAGCTCAGGGATGCCCTTCCGTTTCTTAGTCTTGTCATTGGGTATCCTCCGCCCTGCCCCCAGCCCAAAGATGTAGACTCTTGTCAGGGTTTCTGTGCCCCAACAAGAGTTTACAGTGAAAAGTGTCCTTTCCCAAATAACACCATGCACGACTGCCTTGTCCAAACATACCATGGCTTTTACCAAACTATACAGCATTTTGTAATAACATACACAACTCCCTGTGCTTTTCTGCCTGTTTGATCTTTGAATATGTTTGTACATAATGTACATTGATTTCTCTGAAAACACTTGTTCTTTGTTTAAATGAAATCAATAAACTATTATACATGCCATGGCAAAAGACCCAACCTCGTCCCAGTAACTGAAGTCCAAACAATAGAAATTAACAGACCGAGTAGCCCTCCTCCCTCATTTTCAATAACAGATCATATCTGATATTTGTCCACCCTCCCGGATGTAACTAGATAGATCCCAAATAAGGGGCATCCTAACCAACACCGCTAACACTCGCTTTCAACAGCTCTATACAGGTACTCCTCTCAAACTGTTCCACACAGAGGATGCCTCTTTAGCTATAGAAACATTAGAGAGGACGGCAGAAGCTGGCCCGGTGGCGCTGAGGGTTGAGGTGCTGGATGCCACACTGTACCATGCCGGGCGACCAGGGTTGGATGCAGATTCAGGTCGCGGGGTTTGGCCAGGGTAGGAGGACTAAGCATTCCAGGACTGCTCTCCTCCTCCTCCTCAGGGAGGGTGGGAGGGATATCTGTGGTGGTGCTGGCTCCTGGTGGTGACTGGGGGTAGAGCTGCTTGTGGATTACTGGAAGGGCAGCGAGGTGGACGCCAGACATGCAGCACACAGGAGCGCAGTCGAATGTCCTTGGCATCCCTGCATGCTTGTGTCATGGGGTGAAACTAAGGGAGAATTCCTTGCGAATCATCTGGAGCTCGTCATGGTCTGCCGCGGCACTGCACTGGACGCTCCAGGAGCTCCCTCTGGCCCCAACTCCTTGGTCTTCTGCGCTGTCCAGAAGTGACCTAGAGAGAGGGAGATGGAAGGAGGTCAAATGCTCGGGCACGGCGCCCAGTGCAAGAGCTGCTAGCAGACTGGATTGGGGAACCATCGAGAACACCCCAACCGAGGAAGTAGGCAAGAAAAGAAACCAAAAAAAAAAAAGATGACGGCAGAAGGGGACCGCAAGGTCCATCTAGTCTGCCCAAGATTTATCAGTTTCTACCTCCTCCCTATATGCCCCTCTGGAGAATCATACCTTTGTGTCTGTCCCAAGCTCTCTTGAAACCTCCCCCACACCATTTTGGCACCCACGGCCTCTAGAGACAGGCTATTTCAGGCATCTACCACCTTCTCAGTGAAGAAGAACTTCCTACTATTGGTCCCAAATTTTCCCCCTTTCAGCCTCAGCTCATGCCCCCTTGTTCTATTCCTTTCCTTGACATGAAAGAGTTCCTGCGTCTGTACCTTATTTATACCCTTGATGTACTTGAAGGTCTCCATCATGTCTCTCCTCTCCCTCCTCTGATCCAGGGAGTACATGTTTAATTCCTTCAAACTATTCTCAAATGGCATCTGGTGTAACCCATGTATTATTTTTATTGCCCTTCTTTGCACCATCTCTATCCTATCAATGTCCTTTCTGAGGTGTGTTTTCCAAAACCGCATGCAGTAGTCCAGCTGGGGGCAGACAAGTGCCCTGTACAGTGGCAATATCGCCTCCCTCCTTCTGCTTGTAATTCCACTCCCAATAGATCCCAGTATGCCACTTGTCTTTAGTGCGCGTTCTCGCACTGTCTACCCACTTTCAAGCCATCTGATATCATGATCCCAGGTCGCCTCCTGGTTGGTTGCAGCTAGTTTTTCTCCACCCAAGCAGTAGTCCTTTTGGGTTGCTTCTTCCTAGGTGCATGATTTTGCTCTTTTGATGTTGAATTTCAGCTGCCACGCCCGGACCATTCATCCGGTTTCTTTAAGTCTGATTCCATTTTCTTTGTTCTCTGGGATATTCACCCTGTTGCATATCTTGGTGCCATCCACAAACAGACACACCTTCTCCACGAGCACATTTACAATGTCGGCTATGAATACACTGAATAGTAGAGGCCCAACAAACACCGAGCCCTGGGGTACCCCGCTGGTTACTTCCCCCACTTTTGATAATGTGCAGTTTACCCGCACTCTTTGTGATCTCCTGAGCAGCCAATTTTTCACCCAATCTACCACCTCCTGCCGCATCCCCGTGCAGTCTAGCTTCTTTACCAGCCTTCTGTGTGGAACAGAGTCGAAGGCCTTGTTAAAGTCCTGGTAGACCACATCAACTGCCTTAGTAACCCAGTCGAAGAATTTGATCAGGTTTGTTTGGCAAGACCGCCCTGCCTTGAACCCGTGCTGTTTATGATACTGATGAACACTGGATTCCAGGAATGTTAATATTCTCTGCTTGAGTCCATCATTTTTCCTACGCTGAAGTGAGACTCACAGGGCAGTAGTTCCCTGCCTCCTCCCTGCTCCCAGATTTATGAAGTGGGACCACCGATGCCCTTTTCCAGTCTTCTGGAACTTCTCCGCTCATAAGAGATTTAGTAAATAGGTCCGCTAGAAGTGCTGCCAGTTCCCTCCCAGTTCTTTCAGGATTCTGGGATGTATATCATCCGGTCCCATGGCCTTATCCACTTCTAATTTGTTTAGCACCTCCATGACTTGTTCTGCCATGAAGGGGCTTGTACGACTCTAGTCCAGTGGTGCTGTTACTAGTTGACTCTGGGCCATTGCCCTCCTCCTCCTTGTAAACACTGAGCTGAAGTACCTGTTGCAGACTTCTGCCTTCTCTCGATCCTCCTCTAGTAGATTCCTTCCTCCACTGCTAGTCTAACTATTTCCCCTTAGTTTTCCTTTTTTCCCTTATGTACCTTAGAAGGTTTGCTGCCTCGCTGTGCCCCTTCTGCAATCTCCACCTCTGTCTGGGCTTTAGCCTTCTTAATTGCCTTACTTGCCTCCCTCACTTTCTCTTTATATGCTTCCTTATCCGCTTCATTTGATGCTTTGTTGGTTAACTGAATAAACTCCTGAAATGTCAAGACATTGTCAGTGTCAATGACAAGATGTTACATGCTAAGTTTACCCATCTGTAATTATGTACAATTTGTGCTATGCCTATGTACCATGGACCACTGGAAAAGTTTAATAAAAACTACATTAACGGCAAAAAAAAAAAAAAAAAGTTTCATATTAAAAAATTTTTTTTTCCTAATGACAGGAATCTCCAGCATCTCAGCTTGTTCTGTTTTTTTTTTTTTTTAGTTTTATCAGTCCCCGGCTCATCTGACAGCAACCCCAGCCCCATCAATTACCTTCTTGTGGACTTACTGGTGATCCACTACTTACCCACAACCCTGCTAGTGGTGGGTGGCCTGCCATGTTGGTGAAGTGTAAGCCTGTGGGGGAGAATATGACAATAGCAGACCTGAGCTTTCTTCAGCTCTGTTTTCCCCCAGAGTACTGGTGTGGAATGACGCACGCATGAGTGTCTCCGGCATCCACCTCTTCTCCCATCCCAGGTCTCCAGCTGTGCTGTCACCTGCTCTCCACCAGATGGCAGTCAAGTACTGGGATGCCACATCCCTACCACCACCACCACCAAGGGAAGAGAGCTGTCCTTGGCATACTCAATCCTCCCTCCCCTGGCCGGCCCTAAGCGACCAGAGTCTGTTCTTGAACCTGGGTCATGGGCATAGTGAGTGGCAGCACTACTGCTGTGCTGCTGGTCCAGCTACTCAGCGTGTTTCCGTTCTGTTTTTTTTTTTTCTTGATTATTTATTTTTACCTCCTCAGCATTGGGGGGGGGTTGCACCTATGGTTCCCCCCCATTCCAGCACGGTCTCCTCAGCTCCCACCCCGGCCGCAATCAGAGTTCAGGATCTCCTCGCCCTGCCCTCCCCAGGCTGCTTCACAGGGGTACTTACCCTGCACGCTGCGGAAGACCTGGGGGTCAGGCTCAGGAGGAGCTAACTTAAGAGCATCCGTCGTAGCGCTGATGGGCCGCCTTCATATGCACGCTGCAGGATTGTGTTTTGCCTGTGACCACCCCCCAGAGCGGGCAAGCAAGCATGTCAGGGATGCTGCTGCACATGCTTCAGCGCACAGCACGTCTGATGTCAGCCCACGCCGACCTACACACTGGACCCCAAGCATGCACCAGTCCCCGGCCACCACCATGAGCCAGTACCGCGGCGGTCGTCCCTACCCACCCTCCATGGAGGACAGCAATCTGTGGGACGTTCGAGCTGACCCTCCGACAGCAGAGGTCGCCTCCCACCCCGGTCGCCGGCATGGTAAAGGTAAGGCACTAGTGCTCAGCCCAGTGCACCTGGGCCAACAACCTTTCTGTTTTCTGACTTGGCTTCAACTCTAAAGTTAGAAGCAGGTGGTAGCCATGACACTGCGCTGGGGATCTCCACCACAAGAGGCACCAGTGGTGGTCTCTATCAAGAATTTAACAGGTCCCCTCTCAAAGCGCTGCACAGGGGAATGATGCAACACAGTCCTCTCTCCCTCCCAGGACAGTAAGCACATCACCTCTAGAATGCATCTACCTTCCAACATCCCTGTAAGCACGAGTCCCTTACAAAAAAAAATAGTTTCCATGGAAGGCCAAGCATCGATTTTAATACTGTATACCAAAACTGCCACCCTGCTGGCTCAACAGCAGAGTGACGAGTGCCATGCAGGTGACCCAAGTTCAGTGGCGAGCTCAGGATGCCACATTGGGAGGCAGGCCAGACTGCAGCAGTTACTGCTCAGAAGTGTACTGCAGTTGGGAGGGCTGGTGTACAGCTCTGGCACCGCCACAACATGTCCAGTAGGCCAAGAGAGCTTGCATGCAGCCGAAGCTACCAGGAAGTTTCTGAGCACTGCTGGGGAGGTGGGAGGGCCCAGCAGGAAATGTGGAAGAAAAACCCACATGTTGTTTTCATGATGGCCAGCCTCTCTTGGTCCTCAGGGATTCTCCATTGAGCCACTGCTGGATCCTAGTCCCAAAGAGGCCAGGAGCCCGTCACATAGGAAAAGCCGTAGGTGTTGTCCATATCTCTTGGGGTGGGGAAGAGACCCAGGATGTGCTGCAGACACCGACTTGAGCAGGGTATACCCTGCAACCCTGGTGGCTGGGGTAAGGAACAACTCTGAAAAAAAATACACCAAAACTGACCCCTTCTTAATATATTTGAAAATGTATGAAATAGTGGGAAATAAACCTATGCTATCTATATATGACCAGTATTTGTTTGTGTGGGATGTGCATTCCCCATCTCTGGATAAGCAAACATCTCTCACACTCAGCTGTGGGCTTGCCTTGGCAGAACTGACAGTGCAAATAGACCAGGCTACATGGCCCTTTCGCTATATCTGCCCCTAAAACCTTGCCCTTATCAGAAATGTATGGTAGCTTGGGAGGACAGAAACATAAGCTCTTGGACAAAGGGAAAATCCAATGGCTGTTGACTGCATAAGTCCTATGGAATGGGGGATTATTAAAAGACCCTACAGCATGGGTCGCCCTGTGGCCTTGCAGTGGAATGTCATGTTAGCATTCTCGTGACCTGGGTTCAGGAGTGAGCCCGGGAACCTGGGAAAGGGACAGCCAGGTCAGGAAGTGCCTCCAAAGACAGTGCTTTACTGAACAGAGAGAGTTGGTGCAGTGCACACTGCCCCAGTGACCTGTGAGGTGGGCCAAGCAAGTTTGTCTCCATCCACATGGTATACTGTGTGGGTGTGGCCATAGTCAGCACCATGGGAGAAGGAGTGATGTAAAAAGCCCTGTAGTCGCATCCATGAACATAAGCTTAAAACCCCTGCAGCTGTGTCCATAATCGTAACATAAAAACGCCTGTAGCCACATCCATGAACGTGGGATAAAAACCCTGTAGCCGCATCCATGAATGTGGGATAAAAATTCCTGTAGCCGCATCCATGAACGTGGATAAACCCTGTAGCCACATCCATGAATGTGGGATAAACCTTGTAGCCACATCCATGAACGTGGATACAAACCCTTGTAGCCACATCCATGAACGTGGGATAAAAACCCCTGTAGCCATATCCATGAACGTGGGATAAAACCCCTTGTAGTTGCATCCATGATGCCTCCAGCAATCTTGGTCCGCGTACCACTGATCGGTGTTGGAGTTGGAGGTCAACTCACAGTAGAGTAGACGTCCCTCTGTATACCAAGGTGGGGGATGTGGCTCCAGGGTGGAGGGGGGAAAAAGGCAATATGAAAAATTACATCCGCTGATCCCTATTAAAGGGGAACAGTCAGCACTAAGAACCCTATACCAAAGTGTGGAGCTGGTCCCAATTTGCACTTTGTGTGCAAAAATAATAGATTGTATCAGACTAATTCAGCTACAGATCCCAGAATCCATTGCAGTTGACATCAGAGGAGGGCTGCAGCAGTGGGAGATTCAACAGCATGCAGTGCACGTTAGAGCTTTTATCAGCTCAAATCAGACGTTTGCCAGTCCTACTGTTCTCTCAGGGCTGAATACAGACCTCTGTGACTATACTTAGCCCATGGAGGACAGTGGGACCAGAAAACAAAAGATCATAGCTTCCAAAAAATTCTAACATGCACTGCAGGCGATTCAATCTTCCACTGCTGCAACCCTATTCTGATGTCAGCTGTGGAGGATTCTGGGATTTCTAGTGACAGGAAATGTCAGCTTGAGGGGCACTAAAGAGACAGTCCCCAGGCAGCACGTCTTCTCTGTTAACTCTGTGGATCAGTGCAGTATTCACTTGGGCAGACTCGATGGACCACAGGTCCCCTTCTGCCGTCATCTTCTATGTTTCTATGTATTTTCCTAAAAAACTATCTTTAGAACTGCAAACATCACAACTTTTATCTGACAGCATCATGTTCCTGAGTGTCTGTTGACTCCAACGATACCACACTCACCGTGGGAAATCCACAAAGACAGTACCCAGGGGCACAGAGAAAACAACAGCCACCTCCTGGGATGGCTGACGATGGTTCCATCTATTAGGCAGATAACCCTACCGGTTCATCCACCGAGCCCCCCGTGGTAACAGATGATTTCTTCTATGAAGGCGATGGATGCCAAAATAGAAATGACCCTGGTCAAACTTGAAAAACATGATGCTGCGTTAACAGCTCTTACAGGGTCAGTTGCTGATCAAGAGCACAAAACAGTGACTACTCAGGCTATGGTAACCACGCTCATTCGAAATCTTTTAACTGAGAGGGTGGCTTAAGGCCCTCGAGAATGAAGTCTGAGCCAGAAACCTCCGCTTTGTTGGGGTCCCGGAGGGTGCGGAAGGAAATTAACTCTTAACTTTTCTTGCCACTTGGCTAAAATTTAATCTAGCTGTTCCTTGGGGCTTTGATTGGGGAATGCTGAAAAGAACTTACAGAGTTAACCCCGGAGTGAGACAGACAATCAGTAACCAGCCCCAGGCAGTGCTTGTGTGCACCTCAGAAGTAGAGATCCTGAACATTATTCTTGCAGCTGCCCATGAAGCATATCCCCTTAATATCAATGATTTTGACATTAAACTGCTCCCTGACCTCTCTTTTCAAACAAGATCCAGGAGGAAACAATTATATAGCATGTACCATCGTCTTAAAGCTCTAGGGATAACGCACACTTTTCTTATACTAGCCAAACTCGGATCACTTCTGGGGGGAAAATCCTGGCAATTTATGGAGCCTAAGAATGCAGGTCAATGGCTACAGAGCACAGAGACGAAGTTAGTGGCCAGGGCGGCATTTATTGACGTGGTTTAATTATGTTAATTGTTTTTTAGTGGATTTTGTTGGGTATAAAAAGGGGGCTGATCCAGTCCCAGATCAGATCCATTTTGGAAGGGTAGGGGGAACTTTACCTCTTCCTCCATCTGAGCAAGCTTGAAAGGCAGAGGCCATGAAAGACAGACCAGGAGAAAAGCTGGCTATCACAACATACAAGAAAAAGAATTCTACTTTTTTTCTGCTGTAGCTTTGAACCTGAAAGAGAGATTAGCTGTATGAAACATGAAATAGCTGGTAAATACTACACACATGCCAAATTTCAAATCTTATTTAAAGAGGAAAACCACAGCAGAGCATGTATAAAGTTCCATGAGCAGTCAACTCTAAGATTGGACTGGCCTGTACAACTAGACAATCAATCACTCCCTCTGCCCGAATTGCTATAGCCTAGGACATCCTCTTCTCAGCTCTTACCTATGGCTCCATCACCTATGCTGGTGCCACAAAGGCTAGTTTACACAATTGGGCAACTATTTATAACAATATTTGTCGCTTTGCTCTTGCTTCACATAGGTGTACCCATCACTACCACCTTTAAAGCAGACTAAACTGGCTCTCCCCTACGGCAAACCACTTCTACGCCCTTGGCTCACTGACGGATAGTACCTCATGCACTGGTGTTCCCCCCCCCACACACACACACACACACACACACACGCTAGCTCAGCTGCTGATTCCTCAATGTCCTTCCTGTGCCCTCCGCTCTGGAGATCAGCAGCTCTTTACTGTACCCAGATGTAAAACAGCCATGGGTGCTCAGGCTTTCTCACACATTGCCCCAGCTCTCTGGAACTCCCTACCATTATCCGACTTGCTCCTACCCACACCACCTTTAATCGACAGCTAAAATGTCACCTCCTCCAATTTGATCCCTGCTCCTGCTTCATTCCCCTCTTCATTTCCCTGATGCCATAACTGTAATGGGCGAGGGATTGCCACTGACTCCGACTGCTCTCAAAATGGCCTGGTCGGGTAAGAGCACAGGTCCACTCCAGCTACAACTTGGAAGGGAAAACACAAGGTAATCCGACTACGGCAACCACCCGGAGGTGGATTTTTGTGTGATGTCCGGCCAGCGGGTGTCAGGGGAAATTTGGGGGAAGGGGGCCCAAGTTCAATTGCTACCAACTGGGACACAAGGAGAGGTGTGAAGTTGATGAATGCAAAGAACAATGTAAACGTTTATTAAACATAACTATACAATAACATTACACTAAATATCTAAACTCCAAGCTCTAAAACTCTAAAGGACTAGAACATTACAAAAGTAATGCATGGCATTTCTAGATTCAAAACTCTAAAAGATGGACTTCCGGTGGCGCTATGGAAGGCTGAGAACGTGATTTGGGAGCGTGCTCCCTCTGCCAAATAATGAAGCTTTTTTATTAACTTAACCCTCCTTCTACGAGTGAATACCTCACTTAAACGAATCCAGAGGTATACCCCAGTACATGCAGCAATTTGAAAGTAATCGCTTTTGTATTTTCTCCACAATAACAGACCAAAATGTCAACAGCGGTCCTATAGATGTAGACACAATGTCTAATCGCGATGACTCTAAATGCACTCGCCACAATAAAAATGTACCTGGCAAGCCATCTTCTCTTTCCTCAGAATCGATCCTCCAAGCGATCCAAGAATTCTGTACAGAAGTTAAGGAAACACTATAGGACCTCCGCTCTGATCTGGGATCTCTACAAACTCGCCTAGATGAAGCAGACATCCAGATTTCTTCTAATACGGACTGCCTCAATGCCCTGGAGGCCTCCGTAAGGGAACTCGCTTGCACCCAACTTTCCTCCATTTGCAGCCAAGTGGACACAGAAAATAGAGCCCAAACGAAAAATCTAAGTTTTTATGGTATCCCAGAGGGAGAAGAGAGCACGGACATCCAGGCCTTTCCTGATCATCTCCTCCAGGCCACGCTAGACCTAGGCCCCGATTTCTCTATTGATATTGAGAGGGCCCACCGTGCCTTGGGTCCTAAACCACCCCCTGGATCTCGCCAGAGCTCCATTGTAGTGAGGTTCCTGAACTATTCCATTAAAGAAACCTTTCTTCAAAAGGCATGGGCTCAAAAATCAATCTATTATGAAAATAAGAGGATCTTCATGGATAACGACTATGCGCCTACTACCCAGCACTTAAGGCTATTCTTCTGTCTACGGGCGAATAAACTAAAATTTAAGACCCCTTACCCTGCCAGAATGGTGGTTTTCCTCCCCTCTGGGTCTCAACCATACACATCAGCAGAAGATGCAAAAAACTGACCTGTTATCCAGAGGTCTCTTGAAAGAACAAGAGGTTCGGAGAATTCCAAGTCAGGTTGCACCACTGAGAGGCTGCTTAAAGCAACACTACCCTTTGACAGAGCTCCGGATTCTCCTTGCTTCCAACACCTGACGGATATTCTTAAACACATTTGTCAATTCCACATCACCACCACGTTTGACTCTAACATGGAATAATTATTCTAGAACATCTTAATCCTGAACAGGTGGGTGCAGACGGTTTGGCCCGGGAGCTACCGGGGGAAGGGGCGCGACTATTTCTGGCATGCCTAACGACCACGCTAGGAACTTGCAAGGCAACCTTATAAGGGGAAAGTAAACGAACTAACTTACTAATAACATAGATAAACAATGCCTATCTTATTTCCCCAAATATCTGGCCGTGATTGAAAGGCTTCTCAATGGTGGGCATGCGTGCCAGGCCAAGAACCTCTTTTGAAAATATTTCTTAGTGTCTGCAGACCGTGGTTTGCGCCCTGATCGTCCCACCCCTGCCTTGTGGTTCCTGTTTTGATCTACCACGCCCCTCCTAGGATCCATTTTCCTACCTTCAGACACCCACCTAGAGATTGGTTTCCCTACCACCTTCCCTACTGTCGATGGGCCAAACTGGGTTTCTGTATTCATCCTCGCTACATCGTAGAGGTGACCTAGGATAAATTGTGACAACCCTCACTTTTATGTTCCTCAATCTGTTCTGGAATTCCATTAACATTTTATTATGACTTTTGGGGATAAAGTCCTCATATTTTACATGGCTCAAGTTATGAGCTTGGGGCTGTATGGCCGGTTACTTTAATTTAGTATGATACTCCAGAGTACGGAAAGGCATAGTAAAGATCCAGCCCCATGTTTGTATAACAAATCATCGGGGGGAGACCTAGAAATACCGAATTATGAAACTACGTTCGGTACCCCCAGGGTCTCAGGAGCGTGTTGAGAGTAAGCGTACCAATGTCATGATGGATTCCCCAGGTGAGGGGGGATGATAAAGGATATTTCTATAACCAATGAAATCAGGGTAACTTTTAGTGTGAGTTTGAAAGGTTTAAAAACCTCAATAAAGTTCTAAAAGACCCCGATTTCTAAGGCACTTTAGAGAAGACGTATGTTCTGTGACACAGAGGGGGGAACCCCGCCCTCTCATGAACGGTCTCCATGTCTCCACAACCATCAGTAGGATCATCACTTTCTCGAGTGATGTTCCTGCTGTTAAGGGGCTTCCGCCTCCTTGGGGGGGGGGGGGCCCACCTCCCATTAGCCATGGGAGTTCTATCCCCAGCACCTAAGGTTCCACTATTTCTGGACCCTGGGTGTGCACCCAGAAGGAGCTACATTTTTCTCCTTCCACTGTGGAAGTCATTCAAGACTCTAGTACCCCAGTTAACAGTTATTATTCTAGCTCCTCAAATTGTAGAGGAGCTTTTTGGGGCGGGGAGGACCTTGCTGTTTCCCCTGGTTCTAGCCCCATTAGTAGAGCCCCAAGGGTCTATTTAGTTAACTATGTTAAAGGCAGTTGCCAAGCAGTTTATCTAGCTAACATGGCCATAGTTTGGCCTAGGAATACTGTAATATTGGTAAAAAATAAAACAACAAAAAGGAAACACACACACCATGGTTTGGAAAATGCTTTATTACAATATGCCCTGACCTATCTTACTTACTTTTATCTATATACGATGGCGGTTAATCCGTTAAGATTTTCTCAATGAATGTAAATGGGCTTCACAGCCCAATTAAGAGATCCCGCTCATGCAATATCTGAATAATCAGGTGGCCAACCTCTATTTTCTACAGAAACTCATCTACCTGAGTCAGAACACCAGAAATTAAAATGGGGACACCGTCATGATGTATATGCATCCTCCCACCCTAGTGCCCGAAGAAAGGGGGCAGCTATTCTGGTGCCTTCCTCCATTCCTCTGGAGGTACGTAATGTTATTGCAGACTCCCAGGGGAGATATGTTATTCTAACAGGCATACTCTACTCACAGGAGGTAACCTTAGTGAATACCTACCTGCCTCCCCAGTCATCTCTCGGAGTGATCCGAGCCTTTCTCCAGAAAGTTTTAACTGCTCTTCAAGGCATTTAATAATGGGGGGATATTTCAATGTAGTCTTATCACCTCAACAAGATACCTCTGCTCCACGAGCCTACAGATCTTCCACAGTCCTTAAATACTTTAGGAGTGCACTTTCTCACCTGGGCACACAGGATACCTGGAGAAAGTTTTTCCCTTCAGATCCTGGCTTTTCCTACTGTTTGGTCCGTTTCCAGATTTATTCCCATTTGGACTATTTCTTTATTTCGTGCAAACATTTTTCTTTAATCCAGGATTTAACTATGGGACCCCGAATTTTATCTGACCACAATCCACTAACAGTGAACATAAATTTGGGTAAACCCCCAAAATTAAAACTATGGCGACTCAACCCCGCTTTATTAAGAGACCCTGTTTATATAGAATATATCACTACCAGAATTCTGCAGTTCCTTAAAGACAACAGTGGAGGGGAAACCCCTGATCCTATCACATGGGACACCCTAAAAGCTGTTATAAGGGATGAGAGCTTTTCATCCCACAAAAGTGGAAATTAGAGGCCTCATATAAATATCTTACTGAACAATTACAATCCTAGGCTGGCCCGTCGGCGCAGCGGTTGGATTTCCGCTCACAACGCCGGTAACCCAGGTTCGGGAGCGGACTCAGGTCGCTGGAGGGCTGGCCGGGGGAGAAGGCTTGAGCATCCCAGGGACTGCTCGCCTTCTCCGGGGGGAGGGAGGGACATGATCCGCAGCTTGTCTGACCCTGGGTGGAGGCCCGAGGTACAGCAAGCTGGTAGGACAGACCAATGGGGGAGCTGTGTGGTGGACGTCGGCGTGTAACGCCTTGACATCAGGGCACACACCACACAGCACAGAAAGCCGGAAAAAGCACCACCGGAGCACGGGTAGATGGAGCTCCAGTGCCAACCCTAATTGTGATGGCCTGCCTGACCACCCGGGGACCGGCAAACTCGAAAATGTCGGGTGCTGGGTCCACCCGTACCGCCGAGAGGTAAAGCCACGGCTCCATGGGGAACCTCTTGGGATTTAGGGTAGGCCAGTCACGGAGGGACACCTACGAGTCTCTCGAAGAAGCGCAGCACCAGGGTGGGGGAAGGAGGAGAAATAGAAAGTAAAAAAAAAAAAACAGGGAGGGAGATAAAATACTACAGTGAAAAATTAGGGAAGTTAAAAAAGAAATACAGAACATTATGGATTCCAAAATACTTCAAACCTTGATCTACCTAAAACAAGCCAATTATGAGGGGGTGTCAGGGCTACCTGCCATTTAGCTAGCAAATTAAGAAACAGGAAACGCACTGCAACTATCTTAAAAATCAAGCATCCAGTTACAAAGCAAATTTCCCATTCAGACAAACATATCTAATCGTCCTTTCTTTCGTTTTATCAATCCCTATACTCACCCACTCCTGATCCCTCAGACCCTAATGTCAGGTTAGAGTTCTTAACTAAATTACTTTTCCCAAAAATTATCGGACACACAACAAACTGCTCTGGAGTCCCCTATTAGGCCAGACAATGTCCTTAGTCACATTCAAGCCCTTAAACTCTCCAAATGCCCAGGCCCAGATGGCTATACAGTGGAATGGTACAAGAAATTTGCTGGTCTCCTTCTGCCCACGCTCTTGTCCTCTTACAGGGCTGTGGTGGGGGGCCCTCTTGGAATTATGCAGTTATTGCTCCTCCCTAAACCTAATAAAGACATAACTGATACAGCTTCATACCATCCTATCTCCAACTTGAATGTTTTTTTGTATTTTTAAACTCTATTTATAACACTGCCTTACCCTGAACTCTGAGTCTAGATGGACACACGGCATGGAATCAGATCCCACCCTTCTGAAGTCCTCCACTGATTCCTCTGGAGGCTCCCCAGCTTCTCCATCCACTAACCCAGCCACTCAACCCCCAAACTCTGAGTCCCCAAGGCGGGACGCGTTACTCCTTTCTGGCACTCCTATCTACAATCTAGAGAGCAGCCAGGCAGGAGGAGAACAGAGGAGAGAGACCGAATTGGGCGTGGTGGCCAGCCCTGGACCATCCTTTGCCTATCAGGAGGCAGGGATTTTACTTGTACTTTCCCCTTGGAGCAGCGTGAAATGGATGCCAGCGTGGGTCCGCCCACAGTCGTCCTGCCAGCCAACCCCTCTACAGAAACCGTGCTACTGAGCGATAAGCCCAGCCTCCGCTGAGAGCATGCTAATCGGTACTCCTGGATCCCACCCAGGAGAAGAGAGCAGTCACGGGACTTCGATCTTCTCCTTCCGCTGACCCCTGACGGCCCTAGCTCGCTCCCCGAACCCAGGTCGCCGGGTTTGGCACGAGGTGGCATCCAGCGCCAACCTCAGCGCCACCAGGCCAATTTCTATCTTGAATGTTGACTACATGATCTATATGGCTATCTGGGCTTCCAGACTTGAGTCACTTCTCTCCACCCTTACTCACCCTGACCAATCTGGATTCATCAAACGTCGTAGTACTACCGATAATATTCAACATAATATGTTACTCTTAGAACACATACATTCCAGACAGATTCCATCGACCCTTCTTAGCTTGGATGCCGGAAGGGCATTTGACAGGGTTTCATGGAATTTCCTTTGGGATACTCTTCATTCTTTCTCCTTCCCTGACCAGTTTCTCCTTTGGCTTAAAAAGTTATATTCTCAACCTAAGGCCTATATCCACATTAATGGAGCTATGTCTCCCCTATACACCTACGACAAGGAAAGTGACAAAGTTGCCCACTCTCCCCTTACCTCTTTGCCCTTTATATGGAACCCCTAGCTATGGCCATAAGACAGAAACGTCGGATAGAGGGTGTCCGCTTAGGTCAAATAAGTTTTTAAGATATCATTATTCGCAGACATTATTCTCCTGTTTTATTTCCTGAATCCTCAATACCCGTAATTTGGGAGATCCTTAGGAATTATGAAAGGGTAGCGAATTTTAAATTAAACATAGCTAAAACAGATGCTTTACTGTTATACTATAAACCAACACAAAATTTGAAAAACTCTCTACCTCTAAAATGGAGATGTACCAAATTCAAATATTTAGGTATCCATATCCCTTTAAATCTGGAGCATCTCGAATTAGTTAATCATGAACCAGTATCTCTTCTTATTCAAGAAGACCTATCTAGATGGGGCAACCTAAAACTAACTTTTTTTCAACGCGTAGAAACTATACAAATAGATTATTATATTTATTCCAAAATGTCCCAATTTTCCCAGTAAACTTTTATTTTAAATCCTGGAATAGGCTGCTCTCCTCCTTCATCTGGGACAATCAGAGACCGAGGGTTCGTCTCGCTTTACTGTCCCTCCCTTTAGATCAAGGGGGAGCTAATCTTCCTGACTTGAAAATGTATGCTATGGCAGCTTTTTTTTTTAGAATTTTTCCTTTGGCTCTCTCCAACCACTCTTCCTGCTTGGAAAGAAATAGAATTTTTAATAAATGACCTCCATGATATCAAGAGGATTGCCTTTTCCTCTCCGGGAAGGGGTCCCCCGCTTAGTGATTTTTCTAAATACACGGCCCAAATTCTAAAGATATGGTAGAATGTAAAACAAAAAAAGGCCTTCAAACAAATAATCTTCTTTTTTACGTTAATATCAAGAGATGAAGACTTTCATCCTGCCCACCTCAATACCTCATTCGATTCCTGGCGGAGACTAGGACTTAGCTATTGTCATCAATTGGTTAACAACTTTGGTGTCTTATCCTTTATTGACTTACAACACAAATATGCCCTCCTCATCGGGACATGTATCGGTATGTCCAAGTGAGAAATTATATTTTAAGACAAAGAATTCCTTGTTGTCACTCTCCCTACCTACTTTGTGGACCTTGCTTAAGGACATGCTGGAAGGAGGCCCTGGGGAACCTTATAGGCCACTAATACAGAATAACACAAGATAACCTGGGGAGTCCTCTTATTCGATATTAGAGGCCTGGAATAAAGACTTGGAGTTAGAAATTCCCTTTCCGCTTTGGAGAGAAACAACACTGAAAGCAATTAAAATGACCTCTTCAGGGGGTTGGAGGGAGTTTGCTTGGAAATCCCGCTCCAGATAATTTCGCTCTCCAGCAATCGTAGCAAAATATCTTCCAGCTTCTTATGGGTATTGCTGGAGAAACTGTAATTGTAAACTAGCAGATTTAGGTCATATTTTTTGGCACTGCCCAAAATTAATGCCCTTTTGGTGTACCTTACTGGTGGAGTTGGGGGAGTGCCTGGGTGAGGTAACTGAATTGACGGCAGAGATGGTTGTTTTGTTCATCTTTCCGCCCCACAGACCACAAAGGGCCCACACTTTACTTCCTTCCTATTAGCAGCAAAAAGCCAAAACACGTAACTGAATGTCCACTTTGATTCCTACAACTACAGAATGGCACCAAATAGTCCTCCAAATATACAGACTTGAGTACCTTACAGCTAAACTACAAATAAACAGGATACCTTCAGGAGGAAATGGCAGAGGTGGATTCTTTATTTCTCCCTGGTAGATCCGGAATTTATTCCTTGACACAGGAGTGGTTTTGGTGGCTCCTGCTTGGGGAGGGGTCCCTTTCCGCTGCCTCCATCCTTCTAACTGTCTACTGGAGGTTGGGATGGGGATCCCTCAAACTTTTAATAATAAATTCTGGGATGCTCTGAGGTTTGGTCGCCTGCTTTGGGGACCCTGGGAGGACATTGGAGGTCCTCCAGGGTAACTTTGAGGAACTGGTGTGTGATAAATTGAAACTTTATATCACTAAGACCTTTTCCTCCAGAGAGTAATCTCCGAGTCCCTCAAGGATGGGACCTGGTCTAATTAGTTCTTGAGTGTACATGATTCGTCCTCCAACTCCCTTAATTGTCCCCCCGCATTTTAACTCTCCAACAGTCCACTGCCACGGTGTATGTATTATAAGTGAGTAATCCTGTAAACCTTTCTCTGTATAAATATGGCAGTCGACATAAGTACTTGGATACTTCTTTTATATGAGTTATAGTTTATGTGATGCTTTAGTTGGCAACAACTATGATGATAAAGCTCTTCCAACAGATGTGTACCGATATTTACATGTAACACTGCTCTGTGTGTCCTATGTAAAAACAAAAACTATAATAAATAAAAGTATAAAAAAATTAACTTTATATCATATACCTGACATCATGCACCATTTCTAATAATCTGTATTTCTATAGACAGACTTATTATTCTTGGGTACAACTATCTGCTGTATTTTTTTATGTCTCTTCTAATAAAAATAAAATAAAAAAAAACTCTAAAATATAAGATACCTACAATTATACTGTGCCCTACTAAAAATCAGCTGTAAACATTCTAAGCCCGCTACCCTTGCATGTCCAACCGGGGAAGGGGAAAAAGCAAGATGGGGAATCGGCTGCCCGGGGCAAAACACAAAACAGGACACAGGCCAGGACTATTCCGAGGCGGTGTAGGTCATTGGCACAAAGGTCTACACAGACCACTGGAAATGACACCCCTCCAGGCAAAAGTCTGCCAACTCCAACCAGCCACAGCCCCTACGTGGACTACCAGGACAAAAGGTCACCCAGCCACAGCCCCTACATGGACTGCCGGGAGACAAAAGACAAACAAGGACACAACAGCTGGTGGGAGAAAACAGGGCCGGGGCACCTGGGATCACATGCAGGCTGAAGGGTGGCGGCACAATAAACATTTCTATTAAAACCCTGTGTCTGTGTCATTTTTAGGGCACTTTATAGACAGATAAAACAATTCAGGTTATCAGATTACATAAAATACATAGGGCACACTGTCACTTATTGGCCATCTTCAGCTGGCACACGGATACTGGCATAAGGACAGCGTCATCACAGGGGCCCAAAAGCGTTGCAATAAAACAATTATGTACATTTATTTACAAGCAGAACACAACTGCACATACCCCAATAATGCAAAGCATCATGGGAAACATATGTAAATCCCCATGAGAGAATTTGGACTGGCTCAACTTTAAGCAGAATTGCATGGTGCCAGAAGGCCTCACAATGCAATCAGCAAAGGCTAAGAACAGCAGACACATACACATGTTTTAAGTCCTCATTTGTATTCATCAGTAGGCCCAAAATTTGTAGTTCTTTTCGGGCCCCCCATGACCCAAACAAATAACATCCCCCTTAAGGGGTGGCTGGCTCCCTCCCCCTGGGCTAAGACACAGATATGCCACACTGTGAGTACAAATGAGGACGAAACACGTGTATGTGTCTGCTGTTCTTAGCCTTTGCAGATTGCATTGTGAGGCCTTCTGGCACCATGCAATTTTGCTTAAAGTTGAGCCAGTCCAAATTCTCTCATGGGGATTTGCATATTTCCCATGATGCTGTTATACATAAAATTGTTTTTAAAGTTGCCCCTCATAGACTATAATGTAGCGTACCCCTGCGCTCTCCCTGTGGTCACGTCATAAAAGTTGGCCGAGCGCAGGGGTGGAGTTACACACCGAGAAGTGCCTATGTCCCTGGCAGAGTAATTTTACGAGCGATTTAACTATTTAAGTATTGGGTATTTTAATGGCCAATATGGATTAGAAGCAGTTCGAGGAGGGAAGGCACAGCACTGTGTGGTGCACATCTACTGCCATTTACCTTGGTGAATATCTTTAAAATCTGTACTTGAGATCCGGTATTTCCTTTTACTCTCCTTGAATTTGTTGAGCTAAATTTATTTTTGTACATTACATTGTGTCAAGTTTTGTGTACCCATGTTATTTAATAAAGAGGCATTAAAAAAAAAATAAATAACTTTTACTTCATGAAATATGTGAGCTCAGGCCGGCCCGCTGGTGCTGAGGATTGAGGTGCTGGACGCCACACCTCACACCATGCCGTCGACTCGGGAACGAGCCCAGGCCACCAGAGGAGAGAAAGGAACGAGTGTCCGGAGGACTGCTCTCCTCTCTCAGGGAGGGAAGGGTTGCCATCCCACTCATCGATCACCCTCTAGCGATGGCTGGAGGGAGATGTGAGTTGGGAAGCATGTTACCAACATACAATGTCGGTGGGGAGGGGGGCAGGAGAAAAATGGAGAAAAACAGAGCTGGCAGGCTCCGTGGTGGACATACAAGTGCCTGTTCTGGCTCCCGATGTCTAGATTTCTCCGGGTGGGGAAAGCCAGTGCCTCTTACCTCGGCACTGTCACGGGGAAAACGTGGGGATTGTAGAGGGTGTTGGACGGGAATAGGGCCAGAGACTGAGTCCCTCTGAGAGGGGTCCGGAGCTGCCTGCCAGGCTCCCAGGAGGGGATAGAAAGATAATTAAAAAATAAAGAGAAAATATGTGAGCTCACAACAAAGGATAAAAAGGATCCCAGATTGTTTGTGACTCCCTGTTTGGACATTTAATCTGTTCTGTCCAAGTTCTGCTAACCTCCTTCCTTAGCAGCTCCGACTGCTCTGCCATGTGCAGGAGGAGCCCCAAAGGTCAAGCCTCAGTCTGGGAGGCCAAGTAAGTGTTCACTGGTAGTTTGTGTGGGCTCCCTCCCTGAAAATGTTTGCTGTCATCAATCTGCCCCAAGACCAGGGAGAAGGGCTTACACTATTGTGGCACCCATTTCGGATATGAACCCCTAAACACAGCCTGTCCATATTCCTGAACTGATTTAATGGGAAGGGGAATGTTGGCCAAGACACCGGGGAAAATTCCCATTTCTTACCAAAAGTGCTTTGAGTTCTTTTACTTCTACCTTAACACCACCAGGACAGCACCAGAAATGGGCAGATGCGCCGGCCCAGTGGCGCTGAGGGTTGAGGCGCTGGACGCCACACCTCACTCCACGCTGGCGTCCCGGGTTCGGGAGCGGACTCAGGTCGGTCGGTCGGGCGGAGACAGGCTGGAGCGTCCAACGACAGCTCACCTTCTGCGGGGAGGGATCAGGCCGATGCCCACCACTTGCATGACCCCGAGCGGAGGCTCAGGGAACTGCAAGCCCCATTAGGGGATGGGAGGTGGCCACTGAGCAGCTTGGACGTTGACGCTCTTGTCATGATGTCGGGGGAAGTCATTTGCTGCTCGGGGAGGGAGAAAAATGGAAAAAAAGCCTGCCTCAGCTGGGAAGATGGGAGGACCGAGGCCGTGTCCATGATTTGCCCGTGCCCGCCCAGCAGACCTCAAAGACCGCACACAACATAAGTTACGGGTGTCTGACCCCTCCATCGCTCCCACCGGGGGTAATCCATGGCTCCATGGGGCAGAGGTCTGCTTGGGTAGGGTTCCAGGCAGTGGATGTCCACTTGTCCTCCTGAAGTGTCAGAGGTGGCAGGCTAGGGGAAGGAGATAAACTATAGGGGGAAAAAAAAAGAAATGGGCAGATGAGACCCCGGTTTAACATCTGTGGAGGGGTCGTGGGATAACAGATGGACCAGACACCGAACTTCAGGTTCAACACACAATCTCTGTGTGACGTTTATTCAAATTACAGGAAATAAGCTTCTGCAATGCCATATTCCTTCTTCAGTACATCAGTTTGCAGCAACAGACTATGTATATCCTTTCTCTGTACTTAACCAGCACCTACTGACACTGATCTCTGATCTAACCACTTTTTAGTGAAAACCCTTCACCTCTATGTGGGCCCCGTTTGCTTGGGTAGTGAGGGCTCAAAAAGGAAAAAACAAAACAAAGCAAGCTATAGACAAAGAGCCTCAATACAGAATCACCGAAAAAAAGGGCTACCCCAAAGGGCACTGACAACAAATCAAGTTTCAAAAATAAAACATCATACATACGTTCGTTGTATAATGTATCATGGGATATATGCAAATCACCATGAAATGTCAGACTTGTTCAGTTTACAGCAATTGACATGCATTTTAAATAGCACAACTAACTTAATTTCTATAATAGTCACCTAGTACTTTTTACCATTATCAAAAAACCTAGTGCCATGGTATTTTCAACATTTACAGGTTTCATAAACTTAAGGTATATCATGACATAGTGCTATTAGATACTAAATCCAACAACGATAAACACAACCTGTTTTACATACGCTTGGAGGTCACAACAATAACCTCCCTGTATGAGGACCTGAGAGGGAAAAGGAAAATTAAAGAGGACACTATAGCATAGTCAAGAAAGGGGAGGGGGTGCCCAAAGGTAGCCAACCTTATGGACTAGAAATTGTAAAGGACAAATTAGGCTAAGAACCAGAAGAACTGTTGCAACCAATTTAAAAAAAGGTTGGTCCTTAAGAGTGACAGGAGCTTCCTGTCACATATCCCACCTAAGAGGGAAGCAGTTATTGCAGACTGCTTTTACCACCTTCCTGTCCCAGGAAGGATGGAGATTCCATCCATCCATCTTCAGAAGCTCTGTCTCAGGGTCCCTATTAATGATAAACATTCTATCAGAAACATAGTGGATATCATCATTCTTTACCCTGAGGCATTAACACATTGCTCAACAGAGACTAATGGTACCTTCCCTGAACTATCTCCTTTTAGGGAAAGTACGTCATATTTCACTGACATCAATTTCTGCACCATATCTAGACACAAAATCAGCATTTACATGTTGTCCGTCATGTTTCATAAATGAAAATTTGGACAATTGTAAAGTTTAGTACTACAGAAAGAGTTTTTCCTCTGGGGTGAGTAATTACCTGCTACAACCCCACCAGACATGTCAGTTTTAAGCAGGGACCCAGTCCTAGGTTCAGCCTCTACATAAACCCACCATCTCTTGATTCATTCATTTCACTTGCTACTGATACGGACACCTGAGGGTAGACACTCTTTTATGCTACTCCAACACAGGTTCCAATCCATTTCCACCCACATCCTCCTTGGTAGGTTTTCCTCAGAAAAGAATAAAACACACATTCTACCTCAGACTCCTTGTCTGCCCTTGGGTACCTCTTTCTTTGACATCAGGCCCACCCCCTGATCAAACATGTTACATTTTTGCCTACAGAAAGGGACCATTGCAGAGCCAAATCTGGCCTTGCCTGCAACTAACTTGACCCCTGTGTCTTACACAAAGTGTCTGCGGGAATGTGGAAGAAGCAATAGTAGTTTCTACTCTCCTTAACCTTAACATACTGTAACAGTTTGGCAACATTAGCATTTTCAGCATGCAGTATACCCCAGTCAATACTGTTAATAGATTTAGTTGCATCAATATAAGAAAACGTCGACTTCCGGTCGAGACATGGCGGCATAAAGATTGGGGAAAGAGGAGCTCCCGCCCCACCACATCTAAAATAAGTATTTAATCTGACCACAGCCTGAATTTTAAAAGTTGAACCTGGCAAAACTATTTTAAAACAGCGGGGATAACAAATCAATCAAAGAAACCTCGACATACCTACGTAGAATGGCTTGCCAAGACCGAATCAATACCAGCCACTTCTAGACGCATTAGAAACATAGAAACATAGAATTTGACGGCAGATAAGGACCGCTTGGCCCACCCAGTCTGCCCATTTCCCTACCTACTGGATAAGCTGCAGATCCTAGTTAACCAGCAGCCTACTTCTTCCTACCTCCACCCCCCAGAATTGCCTTATGACTATCCCATGCATGCTTGAATTCCACCACTGATTTTGACTCACAACCTCCTCCGGAAGGCCATTCCATGCATCCACAACCTCTCTGTGAAAAATACTTCTTAAATTACCTCTGAGCCGCCTCTATCTTCAAATTGTGCCCTCTTGTTCTTGCACACCTCTTTTTGAAAGATGCTACCCTCTTGGACTTTGTTGATTCCTTGAGGTACTTGAAAGTTTCTATCATGTCCCCCCTCCTCCTTTCCTCGAGGCTATACATATTAAGCTCCTTAAGTCTCTTTATATGTCCTCCGTGCAGACCCTGCACCATTTTAGTTGCCCTCCTCTGGACAGCTTCCATCCTGTCTATGTCTTATGGAGATTGGGTCTCCAGAACTGCACACAGTACTCCAGATGGGGTCTCACCAGCTGTCTGTACAGAGGGATAATAACTTCCTGTTTTCTACTGGTGATGCCTCTCCCTATGCATCCCAGTATCCCCCCAGCCCTCCTTGCTGCCCTCTCACATTGCTTGCCCACCTTTAGGTCATCTGATATGACTACCCCAGGTCCCTATCCATTTTTGTTGTTGTTAGTATCTCACCCCCCATTGTGTACTCTTCCCCTGGGTTTTTGTTTCCCAGGTGCATTACCTTGCACTTCTTAGCATTGAATCTAAGCTGCCATACATTTGACCATTCCTCTAACCTTGCCAAGTCCCTTCTCATCCTTTCCACCCCACCCTGTGCATCAACTCTGTTGCAGATCTTAGTGTCATCTGCAAAGAGACATACTTTTTCTTCCAGTCCTTCTGCAATGTCGCTTATAAAGACATTGAAGAGACTGGTCCTATTACTGAACCCTCAGGCACCTCGCTAGTAACCCCCTTTCTCTGAGTGGACTCCATTTACTATTACCTCTGTGTCCTATTCTCCAGCCAATTTTTACCCAGGCTGTCATCTTGGGACCCACCCCAGGCTGGCTAACTTGTATATTAATCTTTGTGGGACTGTGTCAAATGCCTTGCTAAAGTCTAGGTAGGCCATGTCCACAGCCCCTCCCTGATCTACTACTTTGGTCACCCAGTCAAAGAAATATATCAGATTTGTCTGGCATGACCTTCCCGCTGTGAATCCATGCTGCCTTGGGTCCTGTGCCCCTCTGGCCTCTAGATACTTAACAATTCTTTCCTTCAGAAGTGATTCCATCATTTTCCCTATCACTGAGGTTAAACTAACAGGTCTGTAGTTTCCTGCTTCTGCCTTGCTCCCACTTTTGTGAAGGGGAATCACATCTGCCCTCCTCCAGTCCTCGGGTACCACCCCATCCTCCCATGATTTGTTAAAGAGGGTAGTCAGTGGTGTCACTAGTTCTACCCTAGTTCTTTAGAATTCTGGGATGACAAGAACGAATGCTGAACCCGACAATATCATATTGGTCCCTCCCTCCGCGACACTGAACAGGGAGAACAGATAAAGATAAAATAAAAGAACTACCAGGACTTATCCGACTAAACACAACCCTGTCGGCAATATCCAAATTTAGAGCCGAAATGCGGGACGCCCTAAAAGACTTTCGAACCAACCTTATAGAGCTCCAGACACGGGCTGAAATAGCGGATGCTCAACTTACCGAACACTCCAACAAAATCTTGAGCCTGGAAAACTCAATACATGCTCTTGCAGAGGAACAATTACATACATCGAGGAGACTTGAGGACATGGCGAATAGGGGTCGCCGGAAAAACAAACATTCGGGTGTATGGTATCCCGGAAACGGAACAGGAAAATGACCTACTAGCATTTGCAGACGACTTGCTATGCCAGACCCTGGAGCTAGGACTGGAGTTTCAGCTAGACATTGAAAGGGTTCATAGAGCGCTGAGCCCTCGCCCTACTAGGCCCAAAGCTCACCCTAAGTCTTTTGTGATGCGTTTTATGAGTTTCAGTCAGAAAGACCAACTTCTGATCAAGGCCTGGCGCCAACAAAAAGTATCCTGGGGAGGTCAAAGAATTATCTTTGACAACGATTATGCACCAGCTACCCAATGCATGAGAAGAACAGGTTACTCACTTGTGGAGTGGTATATGTTGTTCATCCACACCGTTTGGCATGTCCCTTTTCCCTTTGAATCCTGCCGGAAGTCTTCAAGCTGGCTCCTCCCAGCCACCCGGGTGGTATAAACCTTGGTTCCGCCCATGATGCCAGATCTTAGCCCGCTGGAAGCCAGGTTGTGCGCCTAAAGCCGGGAGGTCAGGGGGTGCGTGGATGAACAACATATACCACTCATTGAACTACTGTTACATGTGAGTAACCTGTTCTTCTAGGAGCGTGGATATGTTGTTCATCCACACTGTTTGGCAGACTCCAAGCAGTTCTCCGGGAGAAGGGAGGCAAGGCACACACCCCTTACTTGGGAAATAAAGATTGGAGAACCGAGGCCCCAAAACCAGCATCCCGGCATGACTCAAGGTCGATGTGGTAGTGGGTAATGAAGGTGTTTGCTGACTTCCAGGTAGCAGCCCGACAGATGTCCTGGATAGGGATGTCCCTGGAAGCAGCCACAGATGCAGCAATATGGCGGGTAGAATGAGCTCTTATCCTCTGGGAGGCTCCTTCCCGCTAACTCATAGCACAGACATATGCATGATGTAATCCATCTAGCAATGGTCCGCTTGGCTGCAGGTCTGCCAGAAGTGGCTTCAGCGCAGAGGTGACAAACAGCTGGCTAACCATCTCCATGACTTCCGCCATTCGCCTCCTTATAATAGGAGAGAGAACGCCTCAGGTCCAAGGTATGGAGCCTGTACTTGGCGCCTGAGGTGTAGCTAGGGTAGTATACCAGCAGAGTCAAGACCTGGTTAAGGTGAAACTCTGATACCACCTTCGAACGAATTTCACGGGAGGCACAGGACACTTTGTCCCTGTGAAAGACCAGATAAGGGAGTCCACCGATGCATGCCTGAGCTCCTCTCCTTCTAGCTGACATGATAGCCACTAGGAAGGCCGTCTTTTATGACAAGTGTGAGAATGCACACTTGTGCATAGGTTCGAATGGCTTGCCCATGAGCTTCGCCAAAACCAGCAACAGATCCCACGGAGGTGGAAGTTCACCACCGGAGGGGATATGTGATCCAGGCCTTTGAAGAAGGGCCCAACCACTGTCTCCTGTGCCAATGTCGGCTGACCGGCCCACGCCTGGTAAGCAGAAATGGCTGCCAGGTGCACCCTAAGGGTCGATGACCGCAGACCTCCTTTGGAGAGAGACCAAAGGTAGTCGAGAATGTTAGCCACAGAGCAGGATAAGGGGTCCAGACTCTTACCCTGACACCAAATGGAAAACCTTTTCCATTTGAAGGCATAACATTTCCTGGTTGATTCCTTGCGATGCCTCCACCACGGTGTAGACATCCTCGGAAAGACCCAGAGCCTGGAACTCTAGCCACTCAGGTACCAGGCTGTGAGGTGCAGGGATTGAATGTCCGGATGGAATACCTTCCCCTGGTTCAGTGACATCAAGTCCGGGTGTGTACAAAGCCACTCCGGGGGCCTGCAGCTGAGGCTGAGGAGATCTGGATACCAGAACTGGTGCGGCCAATCTGGGGCTACCAGGATCACCTTTGTCTTGTCTCTCCTCACCTTGAGTAGCACCTTGTGGATGAAGGGAAATGGAGGGAAGGCATAGAGGAGGCCTGGGGTCCACAGCCTCAAGAATGCATCCCCCTGTAGTGAGCCCTGCTGAGGTGGGAGGGCATGGTACAGCCTCAGCTTGTTGTTTTCCCTTGAGGCAAACAGGTCCACCAACGGATTGCCCCAGCAGGAGAACAGACTGTAAGCTATCTCTGGATGGAGAGACACTGGGATGTCTGGCCTATGCGGCTGAGAACATCCTCCAGCTGGTTCAAGACTCCTGCCACATGAATGGTTAGGAGATCTGCCTCCAGCCAACTTACGAGGGTCCAGATGCGGAGCGCCTCCTTGCACAGCAGACGGGAGTGCATGCCGCACTGTTTGTTGAGGTAGTACATGGTCGTGGTATTGTCTGTCTGGACTTGAACCACTTGACCCCGGAGCTGAGGAACGAAAGCTGACAGTGCCAGTCTGACTGCTCTGAGCTCCAACAGGTTGATGTGGCATCGGGACTCCTCAGGGTCCGGAACCCATGGGCTCGGTTGTTCCCAATGTGAGGCTCCCAGCCCATGAGAGAGGCATTGGTCGAAGACGACCTGTCAGCTTGGGGTGGACAAACGGATCCTTCTGTAATCATAGGGGCGGTTCACCATTGAGCGCATCCCACATCTTCTGGGTTACAGTGATCAGCTGGTCGAAATGATTGCGGCGCTGAGTCCACTGGGTGGCCAACTCCCATTGGAGGGGGCGCATGTGCCACCTGGCCCAATGGACCACTGAGGTGCATGCCGCCATGTAACCCAGAAGGCGCAGAAAGTCCCGGGCAGGGTGCAAGTGCCCAACCAGAAATGATTGTGCAAAGGAGGAGAGAACCTCTGCCCTGTCCGTCGGGAGCCGAGCTCTGGCTTGATTAGAGTCAAGCTCTGCCCTGATGAAGACCATCACCTGAGCAGCCATGAGTTCCGACTTGGCCTCGTTGATCAGGAGGCTGAGCTGGGAGCAGGTTTGGAGAGCCAGGTCCCTGGACCTCTCCACCTCCTGAAGGGAGGATCCTGTCAAGAGCCAGTCGTCGAGATAAGCGTAGATACGTACTCCTTGACGCTGAAGATGGGCTGCCACCACTGCAATGCACTTGGTGAAGACCCGAGGGGCCAATGACAGGCCGAACGACATGGCTCGGAACTCGTACAGGGCCCCTTCGACCCTGAAGCAGAGGAACCGCTGATGGGATGGACGGATTGCGATGTGAAAGAACGCATCCTGTAGATCCAGTGAACAGAACCACATGTTTCACTCCAGGGATGGTATGATCTGGTTCAGAGTTACCATCCGGAAGGTGAGAGACCTGAGATATTGATTCAGGTCATGGAGATCTAGGATGGGGCGCCAAGCCCCCCGTCTGCTTGGGCTCCAGGAAGTACCTGGACACGAAGCCTGGGTCTGTAGGAGGATCTGGCACTGGAGCTACTGCCTTCTTGCGAAGGAGCTGGGCTATGTCGTCTCAAAGAGCTGACTGAGTGCAAGCTGAGATCCTTTCCTCCCGAGGGGCACAGGCTCAGCTGGGAGGGTACTACTCGAACTCTAGAGGCAGTCCCTGACTGACCACTTCAAGAACCCACCTGTCCGAAGTGATATCGGACCAGGCGGAATGAAAGTGGCGAGCCAGCCCCCACAGGAGGACCCAGAGCTGGCGTGACAGGTGTAGGGTGGCAACCCCCAACCCGACACTGAGCAGGCTTAGAGGAGGAGAAGGCCCTGACTCATGCCCCGCCTCCTTTACGGGGCTGTTGAGGGCCCTGCTTGGGCAGTGGCGCCAAGCTTGAGCCTGCGTTGCTGCTGTTGCTGCTGGCCTCCTCGATAGGAGGATGCCTGACCGCAGGGGAAGAATGCCAAATGGCTTTATTCCTTTTCTGCTGGTTCTTGCCCAAGAACCTTTTGCAGAGGTAGCACTGGACTGCTCGATACGCTGAAGGTGACCGGCCACTCCTGGACCGAACAAGTCGGTGCCAAGGAAAGGAACGTCAGCTAACTTGTGCTGGGTATCCGCCAGGAAGGAGGATAGCCTCAGCCAGGCCCTGCAGTGAGTGGCCACTGCGGCTGCTAAAGAGCGGGCACAAGAATCCCCGATGTCTAGGGCCATCTGGAGCTGCTGTTTTGCAACAGCACGGCCCTGATCACAGGACTTGCTTGACCGTGGCCTGCATGTCCGCCAGGACATGAGGGAGGACTTCATCTAATGACCCATGGAGGACATGAGAGAAATGTGCCATAATTACAGCTGAACTGGCCTGATGAAGGCCTAAGGAAGAGGCTGCGAGACCTTGCAGGCAGAGTGGTCCATATTTTTGAATTCCTTGTCCGGGGATCAGTTTGTGTCAGCCGAGCTACCAGTACGCCTAAACACAGAAGCGGTCAACCAGGCTCTCGGCCGAGGGGTGTTCTGTGAATCCCGGCAGGGACCCCATGGCACCGTGATACTTGTGGCCACGTGGGCAGACGGTGCTGGGCAGGAGGCTGGACGCTGCCAGAGCTCAAGGGCTGGGCCAGTGATCGCCTGCCACTGAAAAGGCCTCCGTCGGGGTATCTCCCCTTTTTAGGATGTCCGTAAGGGGGTCTTTTTCTGGATAGACTCCAGGGGCATTCCGGTGGATTCTGAGATCAGGCGGAGAATGCCTTGAAAGGAGGAAGGTCCCTCCTCTAAACCTGCCATGGAGGACTCATCATCCCCAGGATGGGAGTGTAGTCCTGTGATGTCCGAGGAGTCGTGGTACAATGGTCTCCCGCCTACGTCCCCTTCGATCTGCCAGGGGCGGTCAGGGGTAACTGTGATGGACAGACATCGGGGAAGCCCGGTGTCTGTATGGTCCTCTTTCGAGGGAGCCCCTCCCTGAGGCTGCTTAGGCGGTGGTTCCACCAGAATTGGTGGAGAGACTGAGATGGGCTGAGCCGGGATATGGCCAGCCCCCGTGGGCAGGGGAACCGAAGGCTTCGGTTCCGGAGGGGTTGGCGTCAGCCCAGGAGGCGGTAGCCAAGTGATGGCCAGGGTGGACGGCAGAGCCGGCTTCTGCCCGGTCAAAATCAGCTGTTGCCACATAAGATTCTCATAGCGTTGGAGTTTCCGTCGAAGCCTCTCCTCGTCCGAGGAGGATGAGGATCTGCACGACGCCTCTTTTAGAGTGCTTATGACTTTTTGGTCGCCGACTGAGGGAGTTCCGACCTCGATCAGATCGGGCTGGCCGACTCAGTCAATCGGGAGACACCAGCATCGGTGAAACTGAGGGTCTGGAACCGTTTCCTCGATGGTGACACCAGCGGGCTGGGTCTCCTCATCAGGAAAGATAAAGACAGGAGTCCTTTCCAAAGAATCGTCGACCGGAGTCGACAAAATAGGGTTGATCAGGTCGAGAGGAATCTCAACCTCGTCGGTCACTTCCTCGATGTCTTGGCCAGATGGAAGATCCGTAAAGCCAGCGGCCAAGGATGCGATCTTGACCGAGGTCGAGACCGCGTGTTCCTGGGACTCGGACCTTTCTCGGTCCCAAGAACGTCTCCATTTGGACGAAGACTTCGAGTCCTTCTCCCTCTTCCGAGGGCGGGAGGAGGCGAGCCGAGGCGCCTCACCCTGGTGGGGAGAGACTGGCACAACTCCTCGAAGGAGCCTGAAAAGGTGGAACCGAGGTTCAGAGGAACAAAAGTTCGACTGGCGAAGCCTGAGCCACTTCCTACTCGAAAGACTTCATTTGCTCCAACTGCTCAGTGGATCCCGCAGCCGCGGATACCGCCCACCTCGCCTCCTTCGATTTCACCAGTGGGTTCCTTTTCTCCGGTCTCCCCAATTTTAGGCATGCCAAGCAGTCATCCAGGACGTTGGGATGGAAGGCCAGGCAGAACGTGCAGGTGGAGATGTTATGCCCGACACCAAGGCAGTAGACGCACGTTAGGTAGGGATCGGTGCGTGACATCTTCTGGCCACAGGTGCACCGCCAAAATCTGGGAGCAGATTTATCCTCCATGTCCGATGTGCTACTATCGGAATCGATAACTTGAACGAGTTTTAAGGTAAGTTGCGGTGAAAACCGACGCTTTGAATCCAGGGCCTACGAATTGCTGTGAAGCACGAGGGAACCTATATCTTCTAGCGGAAAGGAAGATCTGGCATCATGGGGCGGAGCAGAGGTTTATACCACCCAGGTGGGTGGGAGGAGCCAGCTTGAAGACTTCCGGCAAGATTTAAAGGGGAAAGGGACATGCCAAACTGTGTGGATGAACGACATATCCACGCTCCTAGAAGGGAATATTCTCCCCTTCTGCCATTCCTTAGAGCCAAAAATCTTAAATTTTGTACCCCTTATCCGGCAAAGCTGATGGTTCAGTTCCCCAATGGCACCATCACTTATTCCTCAGCAGAAGCTACAGCAGATCTGCTACAACAAGGAGTTATTCAAAAAGACGATCCAAAGTTCACAACAACAAGAAACCTTGCCATCTCAACAAGACCCAAGACAAGCTACCTACTGAGATTGGAGACCAGCAGCTACAGATGATTCTGGATATAAGATCCCTACACAATCCAACTATGCAGCAAGCTATAAGGTTTAGTTTTAGATCTTTATGTATAAATGAAGTACAAATACAGCTACAAAACCTAAATGTAAGCAAGGCAGGTGGTTTAGATGGAGTTGAGGCAAGATTTTTAAGATTGGTGCTGACATTTTAGCACCAATAGTAACCTATCTTTTAAATTGGAGTCTTACTAGTTTAATAGTCCCCGATGTGTGGAAAATGGGTAAGGTGATACCAATTTATAAGGGAGGAGATAGTATTGTACCATCTAATTATAGACCAATTACGATACTTCCAATATTATCAAAAATTTTAGAACGTAGTGTTCATTCTCAAATTAGTCATTACATGGAATTAAATGCAATTTTTTCAGATAAACAACATGGGTTTAGATTGGGGAGGTCCACGCACACCGCCCTACTGGATTTCCATAACCAGGTAGTAACATCACTGGATCAGGGAAAAACCACTGTGGTGGTGTTCGTGGACCTTAGCAAAGCTTTTGATTTGGTTCAGCATAGAAAATTGTTGGAAAGACTTTGGTTGGTTGGGATAGATAAAGGACCATTAATATGGATGGCATCATATTTGGCAAATCGTAGACAGTGTGTCATCAATGGAGACTCTATCAAGCCTTGAGAAAATAAACCGTGGTGTTCCTCAGGGATCGATACTCGGCCCGTTGATGTTTAATGTCTATGTAAATGAACTTGAGCAAACAATAAAATACGGGAAGATTAGATTATACGCGGATGACACGGTCTTGCTGGTTTCAGCAGATAATATAGGAATCGTAGAACAACAGTTGCAGAGGGATCTAACTTTATTGGAGAAGTGGATGGCTATCTCGTCTTTACTTAATGCAAAAGAAAACTCAGTGTATGAAGTTTCGCTAGGACGTAAGTTGAAAACTGAGCCACAGTTACACATCCACTTAACTAATGGTGTACAAATTGAGGAAGTAAAAGGTTACAGGTATTTGGGAATGTATATAGATTCTGGTATGACATTTGAAAATCATGTTGATATGCAGATAAAAAAAGTTAATCAAAGACTGGGTGCCCTTAGAAGATTAACAGATGTTTTGCCTAAATTAGCTAGAGAGAAACTTGTTAAGCAAATGCTAATACCGGTACTTGATTATGGCGCGCTGATCTATATGAATTCCTCTCAGAGAGTGTTAAAAAAAAGTTAATCAAACAGTTTATAGATTAGGTAAATTTATTGTTAAGGGTGAATATAAAATGCATCATTGTAAGTTATATGATAAACTAAATTGGTTGCATCCTGAGGCACAAAGAAATTATGTATGGCTAATTAACTGTCATAAGACTATACATGAAAAGTATTCATTCTTTAGCTAAGTATGTTATGTTACAGTTTTCGGACAGTCAAAGTCTTTGTACAAGAAATTCAGAAAATAGAATTCCAATACTTAAATATTGTAGTAATATAGGAGAAATGAAGATACAAAATAGATTTGCTTCTTCGTGGAACAAATTGCCTAAATATCTACAAAATATAGTCAGCCTGTCTAGTTTTAAAGGTAAATTATTTGAATATTTGCAGACTGAATGTGTATGTTATGGATAATGTTATTTATTATGTTTATGTTGTTTGTAATGTAGTTTGTTGAAGTTTATTTATGGAATTATCTCACAGGACCTGATTGTAAACAGTGTTTTTGGCACTAATCATTTGTTCCTGTATAAAAATAAAGTTTTAAACAAACAAACTATATAAATAAAAGAGGTCTTGAGAACATAAACCAGGTACTGTTAGGGGGGGATGGGGGAGGAGGGGGTCGGGGAACTCGTGGGGGGATTGAGGGACAGCAATAGCTTTAGTTCAGGTCCCTCCTGAAATGGAATATTCATGCTGTGCCACTACCAGTCGGCTCTTGGTGGACCCTCTTGAGTGCCTCCCCAGTGAGGCTGACCTGAGTACGGTGCCCCGATATGAGAGGGTCGAGAGGGCCAATATACTGGATCAAGCTCCTACATGATTAGATATAAATAAGGACTCTGAGGCCTGTCTCGCAGGGCTGAGGCATTTGCAGAGCTCTTTCACCCCTCCGCATGGTGGCCGGGAAGCTGATGGCACGATGGCCCAATGTGGATGTGGTAGGGAGGGTTATGGCTCTGAATAGTGTTTCCCCAGACAGAATAAAAGAAATCAGCCCCATATGCCTCTATCAGGCTGTCGAAGAGAGTCACCGGGCGCCTTTCTCTCCCCCCCCTGCTGTGGCGGCTGGGGCCCCTGGGCCGGGGGTGGGGTTGAGGAGGCTATTGCCCTGGCTTAGGCTTTCCTGAATAAAATTAAAAAATTGGTCCTTTCACCTTAACCAGGTTGTTGACAAGGAGCTTCCCTATGCGCCTTTCTCTCCCCTCGGAGGGCGGACGAGGGGCTGCTTTTCCGCTCCCCCATCTCGAGATGCCCTGCTGGAGTTTGCTTTGAGGCAGAGTGTCAACAGATTGTAAATACAACAGACTCGAAACAGGGCCTACGGCCTGGATTAGATCTGAGTTTTTCCATGAAGTTCACTTCCAGAGATAGTAATTACAGGCCGTAACACCATGTTACTGAGAAAAGTGGAATCATTGAGACTGTTCAAAGGACTAAAGACTTTATAAATGTGTTCTGTTAGGACTCTAACATTAACTACTTAGTCAGTTAAGGGTACCCCGAGAATATACTAAGTTTTTGAAGCACTAGTATCAGGGGTTTCTCAGGGTTCTCTTCCCTCTAAGGTTTCTCCTGCCCCCCACTTAAATTTTTGTAGGTAACACATTTTAGCTTAGTGGGGAGATTTGGGAGGGATGGAGGAGTGGAAACGGACAAGAGGAGATAGGGTTTATCCGGACCCAGGGCGATGTCGCTGAGCTTGCCCAGATCTGCCTGGAGACCCCACTCCACTCCCTCTCGACCACAACTCTGCAAGATCAGAACCGTGAGCTGATGAGAGAGGCCACAGAGGGGAGGGTTGAGGGCTTGGGCTGGAGAGATGAGGGGAAATCTAATATCCCCAGTAAATACAGGGAAATTGGGGTGGGGCAGGGGCTCTTTTTCCTCAGAAAATTGGGAAAGTAATGTATTATTTTCCGAACCATATGTCTTAACCAATTCAGAGGTAGTTTCTATGTGTGAGTAGCGACTGCTTCTAGAGAAGGGTTCCCTCTCAGGAGGGTCTAAATTCACCAATCGGTGGGTGGTGCCCAATCTCCCCAAGGCCTAGAGATCCTGGGCCTGGGGCCTAGGGAGAGTGATGATTCTCTCTCCCTTACAAATGGAAGTTACTTTGTACAAAGGTTGCTCCAGATGGAGCCAGGTTTTAGTTATTAAGTTCAAACAGTTTCTTTGTTGATTAGGTTTATTGGTCCAAATATCTGTTAAAAAAGATGGAAATCTATCACTCCGCACCAAGTTGATGGGTTGCTGGTCCGGAGGGGGTTTCAGATGGGGGTCCCTCCCGGCTCTGGAATAGCTGTACATGGTCTTATAGGACCACCAGAGTCCGACAGGAACTCTCAAAAAAAAATAAGGTTTAAATGTTTGAACCCCATCCGGACTAGACAGACTACTAGAATGACCAAGATATCCCTTTTTTTACAAAGATAATGGTTAATGTTCCAGTAAAAATCTACTCCCAAACTGTGAATGGCTTGCATGCCACTGTCAAAAGGTACAAGATAATGAACACCTTGGGAAAGCAGATACATATTTTTTTTTACAGGAGTCTCACCTTTTCCCACTAGAACATTCAAAATTACAATGGGGAGGGAGGTATAGCATATTGGCATCTTCACATCCAAAAGGTCATAAACAAGGTACGGTGGTTTTAATCCCCTCCACAACCCCATTAGAAATAATGGATTCTTATCGCGACCCCCAGAGTCGATATGTAATCATAACTGGGAAGCTTTATTCTCAAATGATAACTTTGGTAAATGCTTACCTCCCCCCACAAACATCTCTCCCAGTGATACAGGCCTTTTTACATAAGGTGATGGAAAGACATAGGTGCATACTTATCATGGGGGGAGATTTTAATATTTCCTTTAATCCACATGTAGACACCTCCAACCCTAAAATAAATAGGTTATCTAAAGCGGCCAAATACTTAAAGGGAAATCTGGCCTTTTTAGGACTAGTACATGTCTGGCGTAGATTATTCCCCTCGGTCCCAGGTTACACGTTCTTCTCTGGACGCCACATAACTTACTCTATATTAGACTGTTTTTTTATAACAGGGAAGCTTTTATCTAACATTAGTGCAAGACATCTTGGTCGACCTCAGAATATTATCACATCATAATCCACTGGTCCTCAAAATAGACTTAGGTAAACAAAAAAAATCCAGGTTCTGGAGATTTAATATCTCCCTTCTCAAAGACTCAGAGTTTCTAGACTCCATAAGAAAGCATATCCCGCAGGTCATCCAGGACAATTCGACCCCGAGGTTTCCCACTAAATCCAGTGGGATACATTGAAAGCAGTCTTGAGAGGAGAAATCTTAGAATATGCCTCTGAAAAATAAAAACAACAAGCACAGCTTAAGTTTCTGGAAGACCAATTGGCTTCATACCAGCTTCTTTGTAGAGAAGGTGACATAGACCTTCAAAGAAGAATCAAGGGCTTAAAACAAGAAATACAAAAAATACTAGATTACAAGACCCTTTGAAATTTAGGTTATTTACGACAGTATGACTATGAGGGGGGCCTGGGGCGCTAGATTATTGGAACGGAAGTTGAGAGCCAATAAGCGAGCATCCACGATCTTAAAATAAGGTCGGCTGCCACGGGCAACCTCACTTACAAAGAGGACCAAATCAAGACAGAATTTGTGCAATTTTACGAGACCCTATATACAGCCCCTCAACAATCTCAAGACCAAACTTCCCAAATGTTAGATTTTCTGAATACACTTCCTTTACCAAGGTTGTCAGAATCACAAATCAATCACCTAACATGCCCCATTAGATCAGACAAGATTCCCCATCAGGTTAAACAGATTAAATCCCGGAAATGTCCAGGTCCAGATGGTTTTGGTCCGGAATGGTATAAAGCTTTCCTCCCTCAGTTACTCCCCAGTTTTCTTCCAGCATGTAAGGCGGTGACGGAGGGAGAAGCACCCCCTCCTTCATGGAGCTATGCAGTACTCTCCCCAGTTCTTAAACCTGATAAAGATCCACCCATCCATCCTCCTATCGCCCAATTTCAATTTTAAATGTTGATTATAAAATATACATGGCAATATGGGTGAAAAGATTAGAGCCAATACTCCTCCAGCTAATACACCAAGATCAAGCTGGTTTTATTAAGCAGAGAAGCACGTTGATAATTTACGCCGACTCTAACATTAATGGAATATATTCATACTAGGAAAATCCTTCCATAATAGTAAGTTTGGATGCTGATAAAGCACTCGGACAAGGTGAGTTAGGAATTCTTATGGACAACACTTTCTAAATTTTCCTTCCCAAATTCTTTACTTACTACTTTGAGAAAATTTATACATCCACTAAAGCATATATTCGCATAAATGAATCCTTATCTCAGGCAATACCCATCCAGGAGGAACAAGACAGGGATGCCCATTATCTCCATTATTATTTGCCCTCTACATTGAACCTCTGGCGGAGGCCAATCGAAAAGCAGCAGATAGAGAGTCCCGATAGGTCAAAGGGAATATAAAGTGGCCCTCTTAGCGATGATATCTTGGTGACAGCCTTCCCCCAGAGATTCTTTTCCGGCCCTATAGGATACACTACAGACATTTACAGAGGTGTCGGTTCCAACTAAATATAACTAAAACTGACCTTCTTCCACTATACTTACTCCAACACAACAAGCTTTAAAGAGCCCCTGACACCGCTAGGACAACTTTGAGAAAAAGTAATATATAGCTAAGTAAGCTTTATATTTTACTATTATTTCTGTATTTCTATACTCTTAATACTAAGGACATCTGCATGTAAACAGGTTCCCTGCCCTATCTGTTCTGGCTGCTTGCCTACATATGACATCACAGTTCTGTTTATGACATTACAGTCTGTTGCTGGGGATAATTACGATGCCATAAAGGGGGATTCTTTATTTTATTTATTTATTTAAAAGTTGGTAACCAGGAAAAGCACCATGACTAGAAGCTCATTTCCAGGTGCAACCCGGATTATGATGTCATATGTAGGAAAGCAGAAACAGCAGATAAAGTCTAAGGGACAATAAGCCTCTTTCATACAGCTGTTCTCAGTAATAAAGGAAAAAGGTAAATAATTATAGAAAATACATGAAATAAAAACTGAACTGTCTAAATCTCACATTTTTTCTAAGGTTTTCAAACAGTGTCAGGGGCTCTTTAAAAACTAAATATCCTAAAAAATGGCACCAAACAAAATTTAAATATTTAGACATTATTATTCCAAGAAATTTGGAAAACCTGGAATTATTGATTTATGAACCCCTTTCAAACCAAATACAATCCGACATATCCCACTGGTCAAAGCTACCCCCTGAGTTTCTTCCAAAGAATAGAATCCGTCCGTATGATCACTCTACCAACATTATTATACCTATTTCAGAATATCCCCACATTCCCTTCCCCTTTTAACTTTGAATTTTGGGATACAATTATTTCCAATTTTATCTGGCAGAACCAAAACCTCGAATAAGGATGTCACTGTTACAACTCCCGCTCTCTCAGGGAGGAGCTAACCTTCAAATTTAATGTTATGCCATGGCGGCTTTCCTTAAGATAGATAAATATATATATATATATATATATATATATATATATTTTTTAACTTTATGTTTATTAATATTTAATAAACATACAGTCATTAATCACTAATTTCAGATATTACATACATGGAGTTTTATATCCAGGAGGGCGCCACTCCTCTTAATACTTGCAGTTTATCCATCCGAAATTAAAAGATGCGTCATGAGGGGTTACAGTAGCATTAAAATCCAAAGTAAGTTGTTTCACTTGGCTGCAAAATGAGCCCACGAGCTGCATGGTAAGCAATATAAAATCAAAAACAGTATTTCAGTGTCCCAAACTTCATTCCCACTGAAACTAATGTACCACCATGCTGAAACAAAGAAAATTAGCACAATGAAGTGCAATAATCGAAAAATAGAGTCCATATCTTCCTGTAAATGAACTGGGGAAAAGAGCAGATTAAATCACTCCTCAAGTATACAATATTTAATCCTCTACATACTTATCTTAATGATAATATGACTAATTAGGTGCATATGAGAATTATTTTTAAAGAGGATACAGCAATAAACAAAATTCCAATATTAAATTTTAGAACTATATATTCTAATCCCCCTTAAGGCGCTAACTAGGCCTAAGAGCCAACTTTATAAAACTACTCCCTCTCCTCAATCTGATAAAGAGAATCTGTTTCAAGTCCAGAAATAAAAGATTCAAGTGTCCTCTTCTTCTGAAGAATAAGCCTCTTCGCTCTCCTCCCTTGGCTGAGCTGCGTATTTCTGGCACCACTTGAGAGCATCTTTAGGATCCGAGAATAAAAAAACTTTACCACGGTTATGCGATCCTCAGACTGCTCGGGAACACCATTCCATGCGATATCCTCCTTCACGACATTGCCTAGCTCCATCAAACTTCTTCTATTTTGTCAGTAGCATACCCAATGTCCAGGAACATCAGCACATTTTGGCCCACACACAAGAGTACTTGCTTTCATCTGGCCATTGCAAGCAGCGAGTCTTGAGAGCCGACTCCATCAGTCACTACTACCACAGTGCTTGGGGCCTCTGGGTTAAGGCAGCCCTGTGGTGTAACCCTATACACTTTCTGGATTTGTTGGACTATAGAAGTCACCTCTCCCAGCTGCTATGTCAACCATTCCTGTGTGAACAGAAGCAGATGATCTCCCTCTGCTCTCTCCGGTATGCCAAAAAGACAAAGGTTAGAGGCACAAGACTGATTTTCATGGCTCTCCAATTGGGTCTTGAGGTGTGCATTTTCTTTTATTATCACTGATACCCGCTCCCATTGCTGCATCGGCCCTTTTGGTTGCTTCTGAGGTCGCCAGATTGACAGATTCCATACTAGTTTCGATATTGGTTACCCTGTGTGTAAGACTGTCAAACTTTTCAGCCAAGCCAGTGACTGAAGAAATCAGTCGATTAATTTTGTGACCGAGTGACTGTAATGTCTCCTCACCTGAATCAGCTTCTTCATGGTCCCAGCTTCATGTCGATCGGGTTGCCGGAGCACCGGGGGTGTTTTTGGATTTAGATCCCTCTACGGCCAACTTATCTCTTTTAGGATTGCCCATTGCAGAAAGGAAGTATTTAAACACTCTTCTGATGAGTTTTTAACCACTCTGTTCATGAAAAAATTGAATTAAAACTGTAAAAATAATACAGGAAGTATGAAGCTCTGTTGAGATGCGTCCTCCACGCTTGGGCTCCACAGCGCCCCCCCTTTCCTTAAGATATTAACCCTATGGTTGTCACCAACCTATGAGGCTCCATGGAAGGAGATAGAATTTTCTCTAAATGACCTATATGATGTAACAAAAATAACCACGACATCGAGAGGCAGGGCCCCTAACCTACGAAATCTTACACCCTTTTCTGCCCAAATTTTAAAGCAATGGTACCAAATAAAAAAGCATCAAGGTTTCAGTACCCTTTTCTTCTTCCATACCTTAATCTCGGAAGACAAAAAAAAAAATTTTTCCAACTACAATGGACCATACATTTATAAGGTGGCGAAGAGTGGGACTCCAATACTTTAGATGGTTCCTCTCTCGAGAAGGAATAATTCCATTTGATATACTCAAAACAACCTATGACTTATTAGACAATGACATATACAGATACACTCAGGTTAAAAAATATCTTTTGAGACAAAGGAACAAGGTGCCAAGACTACCAGACCCCACCTCCAAATTCTGGAAATTCTTGGAAGATACCTTATCAGGTCATACTTGGGACCACCAAGTGGGACACCCGTACAGCTTCCACAGGGAGGAGATGGGAGACTCGTCTCTCTCAACATTAAAAAGATGGTGCACAGATCTGGAAATAGAATCTCCAGACCAAGATTGGGAACAAGCATCTCTGGCTACTTAAGGTAACTCGATCCACCACATGGCGTGAATTCACCTTGAAAATGTCGGGGCTCGATTTTTCGCGTCTCAGCCATTCTCTTAAAATACTTTCCCCCCTCATATGGGAGATGCAGGAGAAACTATAAATGCCCTTGTGCTAACCTGGGTCATATCTTTTGGCTCTGTCCACTGTTGACTCCCTTTTGGAGTCAAATACAGCAGGAGATTACAGAATGCTTGGGGGAAACATATAGAATTAACTGCTGAGGTGGTTATGCTAACGATCTTTCCCTCTCACTGCCCACCTTGGCACCGAACTTTGTTACCAATTTACATTTTGGCAGCTAAGAAGACAATAACAAGACGTTGGATGTCCCCAATTGCCCCTACGGTTCAGGACTGGAAAGGGGTGGTTTCTAACATCTACTACACAAAATCCCTTACTGTTAGATTGCACAACAAAAAATCCAAATATGAGATATGTTGGAGGCCATGGGTGGCTTATATTTCAGAACATGATCCCAAATTTATTCCATGAGAGCCTTTTATGAAATAGTCTGTGAGGGGACTGGGAGTAAGTTAACCTAGATATAAAATACAGGGAGCATCCCAAAGTATGTAACCTTACATTGCAGAAATGGGAGTACCATAAAGATTCTAGGTAAAGAAGGAGGTGATGATTTGGAAAAGATGAAACAAATAGACACAGTCAGAACATATAAGTATGTCTTTATTCACACGTAATTGTATGGCGTGATCAAGTATTATCTATTTACAGTAGAAATTGTAAAAATGTAAAGCACCCTATTACAAGACTTTATACATGACTGTAACAAAATTGTGCTCATATCCATCTAACAAAAAGAAATCCCTTCAGCCTCATAGGCTTCTTCTTGCTTGCTTGGAGTCTTCAACCCCAGCACAATATCACTAGGCACAGTCTTACCTGGGGTCTCGCATTCAAGTTCCATACCTGTATGTCCCACCTCCAACAGGTAAGATCCTGACAACAAAGGAAAATCCTGCTCAGTCAGGGGGTCCTCCTCCAAGTGGGCCCACAAAAAATCCTCCTCCAACTCTTTATCCAAACTCTCTGGCAGGAATTTCTCAAGCACCTGCCACCAGTGTTCCACCTCTCTGCATAGTCAGTCTGCCTCCAGCCATTACCCACTCATCCAGTGGATCATCCTCATCAGGGTCTCCACCTCCTGGGTGTTGTTTCGCACCTCAGTCTGCCTTGACCTGCATCTCTTCGTCTTCAGGCTTGGCCTTCCTCCGAGTTCCAGGTTCAGTCTAGGCAGCAGCTTCTCTCCATCTGTCAGCCATGGTTCTGGTCAGAACTCCACGGACGTTCTTCTCCAGGTTCTCCTCTGGCAACTCCTGGTGCATCAGTCCACCTGGGATATCTGGGTGATATCCACCAGAAAACGTCCCTCTTCAGTCAGTCCAGATGCTTCCAGCAAGTTATCCCACTGCTCACACCAAGTCTGTGGACGGGTTGTGGGATAACAGGTGGACCAGACACCGAACTTCAGGTTCAACACACAATCTCTGTGCGATGTTTATTCAAAATACAGGAAATAAGCTTCTACAATGCCATATTCCTTCTCCAGTACATCAGTTTGCAGCAACAGACTATGTATGTCCTTTCTCTGCACTTAGCCAGCACCTATAGACACTGATCTCTGATCTAACCACTTTTCAGTGAAAACCCTTCATCCCTATGTGGGCCCTGTTTGCTTGGGTAGTGGGGGCTCAAAAAAAAAAAAACTATAGACAAAGAACCTCAATACAGTATCACTGAAAAAAGGGTTACCCCAAAGGGCATTGGCAGCAAATCAGGTTTCAAAGAAATACAACATTATACATACTTCCATAGCACAATGCATCATGGGATATATGCAAATCACCATGACATTTCAGACTTGTTCAGTTTACTGCAATTTACATTCATTTTAAATAGCACAACTAACTTAATTTCTATAATAGTCACCTAGTACTTTTTACCATTATCAAAAAAACCTAATGCCATGGTATTTTCAACATTTACAGGTTTCATAAACATAAGGGCCCGGATATTCAAACTGCGCCAGGCTTTGGCGCAAGCTTGGGCGCAGCTCAACTTGGCTGCGCAGGGGTGTGGCCTGAGCAATATTCAACAGAGCTGCTCCATGGCTCAGCAGCTTTGAATATCGCACCCTGTCCACCCCCAGTGTGCATGGCACAGTGGCACTGCGCCAGCGCAAGTGGCCAGAGTGGAGCATGGAGATGCGCTAGCGCAAGTTCCATTGCGCCATGCACAGCACCAGCGATATTCAAAAGTTGACATGCAAATGGGTCCATAATGTATGCAAGGCGCACATGGGGCGCCGATCCCCAACAACTTGCGACTGGCACCCTGCCAGGCAGCAGCCGTCGGGGACCAACGCCCCCTGCAGCCTGATCACAGGCATCTGTCCAAAACTAGAATATGTTCTTATATCCCCGGTGGTCCAGTGGACTGCTATGTACCAGATATCCCTGGTGGTCCAGTGGACCGCTATGTGCTCGATCGCGGGCAACTGAGTAAAAATAGAGAAAACCTTCCTATATCCCCGGTGGTCCTGTGGACCGCTATGTGCCCGATCGCGGGCATCTGTGTAAAAATAGAGAAAACCTTCCTATATCCCCAGTGGTCCAGTGGACAGCTATATGCCGATCGCGGGCATCTGTGTAAAATAGAAAACCTTCCTATATCGGTGGTCAGTGGACCGCTATGTACTTGATCGCGGGCATCTGTCGAAATAGAAAACCTTTGGCATTTGTAAACAAAATATTCCAATATCCCTGGTGGTCAAGTGGTACCCCCCACCCGCCGACTGAGCCCCATCGCCCGCTCCCCGGTCAGCGGCGGGCGGCAGCACCACCCTGCCTGCCCGACTGACACCTCGGTAGGTTGCACACCATTGGCTAGAGGTGCATGCCCATTGGTTCACAGCATGAGCCAATGGGCGTGCAGCCCACCGAGGTGTCAGTCCATGGGCGGGTGGGGTGCTGCCGCCCGCCGGGGGGGGGAGCAGGGCAGTGGGGCTCAGTGGGCGGGTACCACTTGACCACCAGGGATATTGGAATATTTTGCTTTACAAATGCCCGCGATCTGGCACATAGCGGTCCACTGGACCACCAGACATATAGAAAGGTTTTCTCTAATTTTGGACACATGCCCGCGATCGGGCACATAGCAGTCCACTGGACCACCAGGGATACAGGAAGGTTTTCTCTATTTTTACAAAGATGCCCACGATCGGGCACACAGCAGTCCACTGGACATCAGGGATATAGGAAGGTTTTCTCTATTTTTGGACAAATGCCTGCGATCGGGCAGACAGCGGTCCACTGGACCACCAGGGATATAGGACTTTTTTTTTACAGATGCCCGCAATCGGGCATAGGGGGGCGCCGCCAAGTGCAGCTGGACCTTGGGTGGCGACCCACAGGTGACAGCTGCCGTGTTGCGCCCTGCAATGTGGCAGCTCACCTGTGGGTGGCCATCAGTTGTTCCTTTTTTTTTTGGCTTAACTTTGTGCTGGCGCAAGTAGGGGTTGCGCATGCATGGCTCTGCACATCCCGGGCTGAATATCGGGCTGTGCAGGTTATGCAAGTCGCCCCCACCTGTGCCTGCATACTTACCGATGCGCTCCGGCGGCATTGGGATTTCCAGCCGCCATTTTTCCCTTTTGAATATCACCGCACCGGCGTGATTTCAGTGGGTTGTGCACGGGCGCAACACTGCGGCGCCCATGCACAACCCTTTGAATATCTGCCACGTATATTATGACATGGTGCTATTACATACTAAATCCAACAACGATAAACACAACCTGTTTTACATACGCTTGGAGATCACAACAATAACCTCCCTATACGAGAACCTGAGAGGGAAAAGGAAAATTAAAGAGGACACTATAGCATAGTCAAGAAAGGGGAGGGGGTGCCCACAGGTGGCCAACTTTATGGACCAGAAATTGTAAAGGATAGATTAGGCTAAGAAATAGAAGAACTGTTGCAACCGATTTAAAAAAAGGTCTGTCCTCAAGAGTGGCAGCAGCTTCCTGTCACAACGCCTCATCCAGAGGATGGCATACTCTTACAGTGCAGTATCCCTCTAGTACTGCACTAGGGTGCCAGCATTTATGTTACGCCCCAGTGTGCAGTCATATGTAGTACTTCGTTTTTTTTTCTTACCTCGTTTTGCCTCTACTTGTTTAATTCTCCACAAAGTTTTGTAAATCTCAAAGTTGTAGTTGCTAGGTAGGGCCTTTACAGCCTCCTGGAGCTCTTTATCCTTCAGAATTTCATCTGGAATTTGATTGGCTACCCTCCTCTGGGGTCTTCGAGCTGTTGAAAAGAAAACAGTTACGGATATAAAGATATTGCACAAATGGATTGGTAGAGCCACTATTCTTTTTTTTTTCTCTCACTCTGAGCCAAGACAAGTAAACTAACGTGTGCTCCTCATTCGAGGCAGCAAAACTGGGTAGGTCCTTAGAACAATTTAGTTTGGACCATGTCACAGTCTGGTTTATTCCCCATGTCCCCTTTCGGCACTTTCTGATGCAGAACCTAGCTTCAGCAGGAGTAAAATTTGGCTAGATAAGGGATTAAAAGAAACTGAGTCAATTTCTGGAGGATAAACAAATTATTGATTTTTGCCAAACTTAAAGAGGAATATCATTTATTTTATTTTAGTCTTTGGTAACTGGGTAATGCCCACTAGGCACAAGTGCCTGTTTCAGGGGCAACCTGGGGCACTGGGAGGTTAGGTGATTTGCTCAGAGTCACATAGTGTGCAAGTGGAGGAGTCAAACCCAGGTCTGCTGGATGTACCAAGCTCATTCACAGCTTCGTTACTCAACCTCTAAGCTATACTGCCAGCCCATTTATCCCATAAACATTTTTATGGTTGTTTACAAGTTAGACATTTTATCCAAGCAAATATCTGGTTCCATGTGAAAATCGCGACGCGCAATCGCGATTGAACTAATAAGCAGCAGTTATAATGGCGAGCACCAGAATCGCTACCAGAGCATAATAGCGCTACAGAAGTTTGCCGACCGTAATAATAGTGACATTGTTTGGCCCACTGCTGAGCCCCCTTCCACTCAGAGCAGTACAATTTCAGACAGTAGCAAGAAACCGCATCAAATATGTAGCAGAGCAAAAAACAGGTCACAGAAACACAGTCTTTTGTGAAATGCAGATGAATGAGCAGCACTAATTTTCCGGGCTTTAGCAGCTCTTACCTGCAGGCATTTCACAGTCAATGCCTAAATGCTGCTCATTCTTTGGCCCACAGCTAAGCCCCTTTCCACCTCAGAGGTGTCTAGCTCAGTCGGTGGGGGGGGTCGGTACCACAGGATGTCACTCGCTAGGCATGCAGAGGGAAGACTGTGTTACTCTACTGTGCTACAGGATGACTCTCTCCTTACCCAAACTGCAAGCTGTGACGGGGGACGGAGGGGTGCTTATGTTACTGACTGTGTTGAAGACTATGTAGCACGGTCGGGAGGGGGAATCGGTACCGCAGAGTGCCACTCGCTAGGCATGCAGAGGGAATATTGTGTTACTCTACTGCCCTACAGAATGACTCTCTTCTTACCCAAACTGCACGCTGTGACCGGGGGATGCTTGGGTTACTGACTGTGTTGCAGACGTGATTATTCACGATTACTGTTCACAATTTGGCAGGTACTGGTGCTATTTTGTGTTGGTCGCTCATATTTACAGGTAGCTGAACTCACGCTCGCTATCCTTGCATCGTGATTTTAGCGGTCGCGATTATGTAGTCGCGATTTTCACGGGATACCAAATATAAAGGATTTGGAAAGTTCCACACAAAATGAAATACTGAGTATGTACAAAACCTGGAGGAAAAGAAATGACCACCAATTATATAAGATTCTGTAGGAAGATGTTGGTTATAATTCACTGAAATCTAATCTCAAGCAAAAATGGGAAACAGCTTGATGTTGGGCATTTGGAAGTTCAATAGACACAAATTTCTAATATTAAAAATATAGGTATCAAGTCCACTAAATTACAACAAATATATTTTAATATTTTGCAGAGAGTTTATTTAACTTCATAGATTGTATTTATTCAATACGAATATTACAGAAACTTGCCCTAGGGGTTGTGGGGTTAATGGCACTTTGCAACATATGCTGGTTACTTGTCCAGCTCTAAACAATTGGTGGGACCAAATATTGTGGCTCATAGCTCTAACAGGAGGTATATCATTTTATAAAGATGTCTCATGGATGATTCTTTGCTCTGGCGACCCCCGAAAGGGTCTTATTTTTCAACGACAAAAGTTTGTTAGATTGTGCTCGCTTTTAGCATATAAGATTATTCTAATGCATTGGAAGGGTCACGTTTCCCTGAGTTATAAGCTACAGATCAATTCACTGATATCAGTTCATGGATTAGAAAAAGTTCATTATAGATTTAATAATCAAATTTCTCAATATGATGTTATGGTCACTCCTCAATGATTTTCTCAAATCAGATGATTTCTCTAGGTCCCTTCACTAAACATTCCAGTAGGATGATTTTATGGTTTTCATACCCCATCTATAAAATGTAACGTATAGATTAAGAGAATTAAACTTCTTTATTTAAAGTGTATGGAATTGAATGAAAATCACGTCTATGCATATAAATGCTATGTGTCAGACTAATGAATGTTATGATATAACCTTCTATGTATCTATATTTCTTTTTTACTTGCATTGATAAAATCAAAAAACACTCTCAGGAGTACGGCACCAACTGACTTAGTTTCCAGGTTCTCCCAGTCAGCACAACGCATAAGCCAGGAATAACCAGGTGCATGATGGGCTGTACTTGGTACCACGTATCCTCAGGAAGCAGACACAAACGGTCAGTAAACTGTCACCAGTTCTCTTAAAGCCAGATCACAGATGGATTTCTAGGCATTACACACACACACACACACACACACACACACACACACACAGTGCCTTACTGCTGTGGCTGGAGCCAGAAACTGTCATTCACTGCGGTCACCAGCTTGATCTCTCACCTCCACACTCTCTCTCACAATGTCAAGGCCCGACCCACCATGAGGGAGCTAGAGAACAAGTGCAGAAACTGCTGACTTGAGACCAACAGGTATCTTTTAATTTACCGTAATTTGGTTCCCCAAGTCTTTCCTCCATAACCTACCACACGGACTCCTGCTATCACTTTCTGATGGTGGTCTTTCCTGCTCGTGATTCAAACAAGTGCAATGGAGGTGAAACACGACTGAAAGCGAAACACGTCACGAGGCGATGAGGGATTGCCTGGCAGGCTGCGTCCGGGTTCACATCCGACCGGGACAACAGAAGCGGAGGCCAACAGGGAGGTCAGAGCATCCCTTGGATGCTTCACTTAGCGGCAGGGAAAAGGCAGTGTGATTGCGGGTGGTTGGAGGGCAGAAAAATCCTGCCAGCCAGCAACTGGTCCGATCCCCGGCCACCCGTGGTCAAGGTAGCGGGAACTATCTCCCTCCCTCCCTCCTTGACATCTCCTTGGGATGGGGCCCCGGAATGGTTGCCCAGGTCTACCATGGGGTGTGTGCCATTGTGGGGATGGACACACAGATGGGGATGGTGTGTGTGTGTGTGGGAGTGCCTGGAGGCAATGATTCAGCGTCCAAGGAGAGGCTGAAATGGGCACCGAGTAAGGCGCAAAAAAAAAAAAAAAAAAACACACACAGAAACAAAACACCATAACAACTGCATATGACGTCCATCGAGACACAGGTCAGGAAGCACAGAAAACCAGGAGCTGTTATAATATTTGCAATTAGCACTGTATTATTTTCAAGAATAATAAAATTAAAAAATAAAATTGTGCAGGATAACTTTTATACAGGCAGTTCAAACAAAACTAAGTCTTTCCTCTGAGGTCACTTCTAATTCTAAATTTCAGTCTCTCTCTCTCTAACAAAAGATTGCTCTCTTTATGTACAATGTCTTTTCCTGTCGATTAACTTCTGCATCCTGAGAGCATTAAGAGACATCCTGTTTTCACACAAAATGTATCAGAGTTCTTGTCAGTTTCTTTCCAAAGCAGGCTTGCAAATAGAACACTGTGTCCCAAACTGGCCTCCTGCTGACAGTTTTACAAACAAGTCTGAGGAGGTCAAACTGCATCTCAAGGTTACCCCATGAGTTCCAAACAGTTTCCTTCAATCACTTCAACACTACAACTATATACATTTTCAAACCACAGAACCCAGTTTCACATAAAGACCATATTTGTATGACCACAGATAAGCAAGGAGGAAGAAGAGATAGAAATGGCACAAAACAGCAGGTTAAGCGGGGAGATAGCTGGGGCAGATCATGAAACTGTCAGAGTGATCAGTTCCGGGTCACACAAGAAAATTTGATTGCAATCAGACAAACAAGAGACAGAAAAGGAGAAGCTAGAACAAGATCCTTGCTTTAACTCTTTCTGCATAACAAATGGAACAGGGTCTTAGTCAACCCTGTCACAATGACATCATACCAGATTATTACGGGCATTTGATCGGTGCTCATTATCCAATCATTAAAGGGGATCACCAGTAATTCTAATAATATTCTGGTTGGTCTGGTGCTACTGCGGTAGAGCTACCTCCTGCCACACTGGCGACCAGGGTTCGGGAGTGGATCCTGGTCAGCTGGTAGGGGGGCAGGGAGAGGAAGATCGAGTATCCATGGGACTGCTTTCCTCTCTCTGGGAGAGGGGTTTCATTGTCCTACTCACAGGTTGCCACCTGGCGCAGGCCAGGTGGTAGCGCAGCAGGGATCACCCAAGTTGTGGGAAGGGCCGCTCCTGCGACATTGATGACAGGAAATGTTCTGTCTGCCCATCCAGTCTTTATTCTTTATTATTAGTTTTCTCTAGTATTCAAAATATATTCTAGACCATCAAGACCTGCTTGATGGGGAGGTCTGTATATAGCAAGTCAACACAGTGGCGCAAAGAACCATTCATGAGCCAGGTCCAGATCCCCTATTGTTTGCAGAATGTCAAATGTATCTACAAATGAAGGCAGTTTAGACACCAGTGGTTTTAAGAAACGCACCTAGACAGGGACTCCGTGATCCACCCAGTAGCTGAAATGATGGGTTGGCCTGGTGGATCATGGAGATTCTTGTGGATTTTACGTAGTATATAAGCAGAGTTTTATCGGACAATCTGTATTATGAATTGTGCAGAAAGAATGCTGGCTCCTGATTGGCCAAGAGTGAGTTTCAGCTGGGCCGTTATCCTAGCACAGCAGCTCAGCTGAAAATAGCGTAACAAAAATGTTTAAAAAAATACATCTAATTTACTAAAGAGGACCCATGTCAAAATTGCGATAAGGCAGCTGGCTCACTGGCGCAGCAATAGCACTACTGCTTGTAACACCAACAACCCAGGTTCAGGAATTAGCATGGGTCATTGGAGAACCGGCGGGGGTGGGGTGGGTGAGGAGAGACTGGCTGAGTGTCCCATGGACGCTTGTCTCTTCCGGAAAGGGAATATGGTCTCTGCCACCACGTCGCCAGCTGGATGACCACAGCTGGTGGTTCAGCTGGAGCCAAGAACTGAGGGAAGGGGACATCAGTGGCATGCCGCATTGTGTCAGCAAGGCCTTGCCAATGTGAGGAGAGAGGACAGGAAAATACGGGGGAAAAAATTGCAGCAGGGTGCCTCCACCTCCGCCTGCAGGCCCTGCATCTCTGACTAAGTTCTTCCTTGCCAACCAACACTAAACCCCTGTCCGGGGAGGGGGGAGTAAGGGCCGGTCACCTGGCAGACCCTTCCCATGAGGGGGTTATTCATAGGGGAACAGTGAGTGGAGGCAAGTCCCAGAGATGGTGGATGACAGGGTTGGATGGGTCGGCAGGACTAATGGGGGACAGTCAGGCTAGAATAGGGTAAAGTGTAGTAAATTCATAAAACGAAAAAAAATTAAATAATAGCAATAAGGCACTCCAGGGGGTACGTTATGGTGGGCTAATGACCCTTCCCAGATGGTTTAAGAGCTCAGCTTCACCTTATTTTCAACCCACCCAAGGCAGGCCATTATCCCACCATAACATGCCTCCTGTCATGTTTTATTGTTTAAGGGCCCTCCTGTCTCTTTCTGAGACAGTTCTCAGTCCTACCACCTCCTATAAATAATTACACATCACTCATTTAAAATGTGTGCTAAGATTTGTGGCAAGTACGGTATTTTAAAAAAAATGACAATCAGAGAGCTGACTCTCAATGTCAGTAATGTACTTATCACTGTCCATAACAACAATCCCCCCCCCCCCATTGGCAGGCTTTACTGAGACTTGCTTGATGGCATTTAAGATCCAGCACAGTCCCTGACTACATAAGAATGCATGCACCCATATACTCCAGATCACCCTCTCCGCTGGGGAGACTCTATGAGTTCTTCCATGTGCTCACTTGAAGCCTTCAGGGGACAGTGCCTCTTCTGTGGCCGCCTCAAGCCTGTGGAACTCGTCTCCATCCCATCTGCATCACGTCGCTTCCATGGAGGTTTTAACTCATTCAGCCCAGATAAGGCGACCATTTTGAATAAGGTTAAGCATAGGACATTTTGACTCATGTATACGCTCTGGGAGAGAATGAGCAGGCCCTAAAGACCCACTTCTTCTCCTGTTTTTTTTTTTTATTTTATAGGCATTTGTACCCACCCCCATCTCAGGCACGCGCAACCGTGTTTTCAAGACCCTCCTACATGCTTCCTCCTGCCTATGCAGCCACCAGACCTCCACCTGGTGGCGGTGGAACTACAGGTGGAGCGACAACCTCCCAGGAGAAGAGACTGCCATTAGGCTGCTCAATCCTACCCCCATGTTGCTCCCTGACCACCCGAGGTCATTCCTGAACCTGGTCGCCAGCGTGATGCGAGGTGAGGCAGGATGCCTCAGCCCTCTGCATCCGACCGGGCCAGCTCCTCCCTGGCTTTTCTGTTAATTTTATATAGTGATAGGAGGGAGACTTGTTGCGTCAGTCGGTTTTATTTTATATGATTTGTGTGTAAGTGTTGTTCAGCACCTCTAGCCCTCAGAATGAGGTACTTTAAAAATCAACACTGCCCAGCTGAGGAGCCTGCTACAGGGACTGCAGAGAGCCTTAACAGGTAAAGCCTCCTTCCATCCAGCCTGTTTGTGGAGAGGTGTTACCCCATCTGCACTGTGCGCGTACTGCCCCACCTGCCCAAGGGCGGCTCTCCATTTATTGCTGCTTACAGGTCACATGATCTCTCCTTCTAATTACTGTGTGTCCACTTTGCCATTTGCAGCTTATACTCACTGACCACTAGGGGTTGCTGCTGTGCACCCCCGGGCACCACTCTATCTCTCTCTCCTCCTCCTCTCCATTCCTTACCTACAGCTACTATTGGCACTGGGCACCAGGAGTCACTTTAGCACCCCTCCTAACTACTACTTCTTCCTCACCTACACCACTCTGCACCCTCCTAATCTCTACTCCTACCTTATCTACTACTGCCCCTTGTGAGTCTCAAACCCTCTACCACTAAGCCAATGAGTCAGGCTATTGACTCCCTCTGATCCATAACTCTTATACCTTTTGGCCCCATACTCAGCTGAAAAATACCTTCTGCTGTCCCGCTGCAGGTCTCAAACCCTGTACGCTTGACACCTGAGTCAGCAGCTCTGCCACTGGACTAGCAAGCTGATACAAACTACTCTGGTTCCTTAAAGCTTTTATAGCTTCTTGGCACCATAATTCAGCTAGAAAAATACTCTCTACTGTCCCACTGCGGTTCTCAAACCCTGCTCACCTGGCCCCAAAGTCAGCAGCTCTGCCTTTAAGCCACCAAGCCAAGACATAATTCTTTTGAATCTGAAAACTCTTAAAGCTTTTGCTCTTTAAATATACCAAAATACTCTACTGTCCTACCACAGGTCTTAAAACCAGTACCTTTGGGACTGAAGTCTACAGCTCTACAACCAGGCCATCAAGCCAAGACATAATTCTACTGGATCTTAAAGCTTTTGCTCCTTAACCCAATTAAAAAAAAAAGGGGGAGGAGGGGCACTCCACTGTCCTTCCCCAGGTCTCAAACCCAGCACCTTTGCAACCGAAGTCAGCAGCTCTATTCAGCAAGCCGAGACAATTCTGACTTGATTTCTACAGCTCTTAAAGCTTTGGCTCCCCCCTCTCAGCCACTGTGCCCTAACTCCAAGGCTACCTGGCATCATGAGTACTAATTTCCACCTCACATGCATCACCTTTTATACTTCCTGGAACCTACCTCCAACCAGCCAGACCTCAGCCCTTGCCCATGGTCTATGATACCCACATACCTTACCACTGTAGCCCACGCACCCACCACCATGTCAATGCACCCCAGACCCCTGCATCCACCTCCATGCTGCCCCCCCAACCCCACCTTCGACCCTGGCTCCACCACCTCTGCATCTTCCAGACCCTCCAAACCCTGCCTATTCCCTGTTCAGTCACTGCCTGCCCGGCCCCTCAACGTACCCACAAGAAACTAACAAACTGCCACCCCAGGGTTAGAGCCTTAGTCATACTACTACTCCTCTCTGGTAATATCCACCCAAACCCAGGCCCTGCCCCCGCCAATCCACCAACTAAATCCAACGGACTCCGAATTGTCTCCATGAACGTATGCAGCCTGCTTAAAAAATTCACTGCCGTTCAGTGCTGGGTTATATCACACCAACCAGACATCTTAGCCCTAGTAGAAACCTGGCTAAGTCCACCCCGGACTCCTTTGTCTCCCTCCCAGGCTACACCCTATTTCGCGAGGATCGAGTAGGTAAATGTGGAGGTGGTTGTGTGTTCTATGCTTGTGACACCATCGTAGGTCATGCCCTCCCAGCCCCCAAGCCTGTAGATGGTGCCCAGGCCCTCACCCTCAAACTCACCCCAGACCCATCCAAGAGCCCCCTCTATCTCACAGTCTCCTACATCCCCCCAAGGAACCAGGCCCCCGCAATATCATCTCTCACTGAATATCTCTCCTCCCTCCTCCATAAGGCTCAACAAGTCCTAGTAGGAGACCTCAATGTAAACTGGCTTAGTCCCACTGCCTCACCGATAAGAGACACTTTCGCTGCATTGGACCTGACCCAACCTGTCGCACAACCCACCAGACGTAACCAAAAGCCAGGGATAAGCACCTTCCTAGACGTCATTGTCTCAAACCGACCCCAAAAGGTTCAAGATATCCAAGTTCTCCCAGATTCCTTAAGCGACCACTCCCCTCTCCTATTCCTCTGGTCTACCCCCAACCCCAAACCCATAGCCCAAACCACTCACCGCAGGCGCCTTCACCCAAGAGGACTACTAAAACTCAGGCAGTTCCTCGCTCACATTGTCTGGTCTCCCATCCGCCAGGCAACAAGCGTTGACACTGCCCTCGACCTATTCTCACAGGCTTTTACCAAGACCTGTGATCTTTTTGCACCCTTCACCATGATCCGCTCCAAAAAACAAAATGCACCCTGGGTCACCCCTGCCCTACTCCAACTACTCAAGGACAGGGATAACCTTTGGCATATTGCCACTGAGACTGGTCGGGCTGCCGACAGACAGGCATATAAAGCTGCCCGGAACAGGTGCACATGGGCCATCCGCAAAGCCAAGGCAAACCACTACCAGGCCACCCTCACCTCCTCATGGGGCTACACCCGGAACTTCTGGGACAATATAAAAGAAATAACTGGGAGATCACGCCCCCCAGCACACCTTACAGTCAATGGCACCACTATCACTAACCCCACTGACACTGCCAACTGCCTTAACTCCTCCTTTACTGATCTTAGCCCTGTCCTCCCGAGTAACTTTTTCGACCCTACTCACAACCTGCCGCATTCAGATCCACAGCACCCCTGGTTCTACCTACCCAAGATATCCGTTCGGGAAGCCAAACCACTCCTGCTTAAAGCAGTAAAAGGCACCAGTCCTAGCAGCGAACCCCTGGACCCAAAAATACTCCTGCTGGTCCTGGATGAGGTCCTGGTCCCACTTACAGAACTACTGAAACGATCCCTCTGTCGACAATTCCCCACAGCATGGAAAACTGTGACAGTCACACCTATCCACAAAGGTGGTGACCGGTCCGTCCCCAGCAACTATCGGCCAATTTCCATTCCCCCCCCCCCCCCACAAAAGACTTAGAAAAGGTGGTGGCCACCCAACTCAAAGAATATCTAGCAAAATATAACATCCTGTGGCCAGAACAGCATGACTCTCCAAGGCTGGTCACAGTACAGGCACAGCTTAATGGAGTTCTCCAACTTCCCACACGCCTCCCTGGATCACGGCTTCCTAGTTGGGGCAGTGTGCATTGACCTCTCTAAGGCCTTTGACACTGTCTCCCACCCACTCCTACTAAATGCCCTCAACCATACAGGTTTCTCTGCTGGCCTCCTCTCCTGGTGTGCAAGCTACCTATCAGCCCGCTCCCAGCGTGTCAAAATCAACGGGGTGCTCTCAGAAACCTGTCCCATCCGCTCAGGGGTTCCCCAGGGCTCTATCCTGGGCCCACTACTCTTTGGCCTGTACCTAAACGCCCAGCCTAGCACCTGTTCTGGCAATATTCTACTATATGCTGACGACGCCGTGATTTATGCAGCTCACAAAAAATCTCACCTCCCTCCAAGACTCCCTCTAGCACTCTTTCAATGATGCTGAGAATTGGTTTAAGAAGAGCAGACTAGTAATTAACCTCAAAAAAAACTAAGGCAATGCGCTTTTCCCACCCCCAGAACAAAGCCAGCAAAAGTCCCCTCCAAATCTTACCGAGCACTTGTCAACCACTCGAACAAGTTTACTCGTACAAATACCTTGGAATCACGTTTAACTTGGCCCTCACCTTTCATGCCCACATTACTGCCCTTGCTTCCACCGCAAACATGTGTCTTGGCATCCTCTACCGGGCACAAGGACTGCCTCTCACCTGATACCCTCAGGCTCGCCATCATGTCCGCAGTAATGTCCCTTATTGATTACGGCCTCCCAGTATATGGTGCTGCTGACTCCACTGCCCTGAGCAAGATTAGACTCATGCTAAATAAGGCTTGCAGGCTACTGAGCAGCACCCCTAGACTCACCTAAACCTGTCAACTCTATGACATGGCCAAACTCCTAAACCTCGACGAACGCATCTGCTACCAAACCGGCTGGCAACCAAGAAGATCCTACTTGGGCTCCCCCCCCCCCCGGGGTGTCTGCCTCCATCCAATTTACACACCCCAGAGCCACCACCCGAACTTCGGACAAGATCATTCTACTAGTGCCCAGAACTAGGACCTCCCGGGCTCAGAGGTCATTCAGCTACAGAGCCCCTACCTGGTTCAACTCACTCCCCGCAGCCATTTCCAACACTGCCAAAATTGCCCCCTTCAAAGCTGCCTTATGAGACCTGCTGTTCAACACCCGCTGCTGCACCTGTCACCAAAATATACTCTGCTGTTCTTCTGGCACTACAGGCATGGCCCACTGGGCTGAATACCCCCCCAATCCCCCCTCCGGGCCCTCTCTCCTCTGCCAGTACCTGCTGGTACTACTTGAAATGTTTATTTATCTACACATGTATTCAAGCAATTGTATGTAATACTATGTATCTCTGTTCATGCAACCTATGTAAAACTATGTTGACTCTGTGTGTCTGTATTCTGTAAATATGTAAAAATCTGTTACTCTGTCTTGACTGTACTCTGTAAATTATGTTAACCATGTGTGTCCTCTCTGTGACGAGGTACATTTGTAAACAAGCCGCTGGTTCAAAGGTTGTAAATCTGATTATACAATAAATAAATAAATGATGAGGATGATGATTGTAATGGACTGATTTTTTTCTTATGGTTCTTTACAGCCACTCTTTCCACATTACCAAATTTGTGAAAAACACACAGGGCCAGAGTTTTACAGAAACACAGAAAGGTGACAGCAGAAGGAGACCAAAGGTCCATCAAGTCTGCTCATGAGATCCCGAGATCCTAGGAGATCCCAGGGCCTAGCTGATACTTTTCCTACAGGATTTAATTATAGCATATTCTTTATCCAAACCACCTTTGAATGCAGACATGGTCCTATCCCCTACCACATCTGCCGGCAGTCTGTTCTATGGTTCAACTATCCTTTCTGAGACGTAATGCTTCCCAAGATCCCTTTTGAACTACCCACCCCTCAGTTTCCATTCATGCCCCCTTGTACTGGAGCTGGGAGCCCTGGTAAATATTTCAGAGTGGGGTACTGCATTTAATCCCCTCATGTACTTGGAGGTTTCAATCATATCCCCCCCTTTCCCTCCTTGTTTCTAGCAAGTACATGTTTAATGCCTCCAGTCGCCCTTCTGACAGTAGCCCTGAAGCACCTGTATCATTTTGGTCACCCTTCTATGAATGGTTTCTACCCTGTCCTCATCTTTTTTAAGGTGTGGTCTCCAAAATATTTCACGTTTCCAAATCCAGTTCACATGTCTCCACAAATGTGGACAATGCAGGTCGCAAGGGAGAGCAACAGGATGATTTAGGTTATATGGGGATTTGATCTTTCTCCAAAGGTAGTTCAGGATTCAGTACAGTTTGTCCAGCATCATATGAAATAAGGTCATCCTTTACAGATGTTCGAGTCGTTTGCATTAGCATTTTGAAAATTAAACTTCTTGCAAATTTATGTAACTCTGTAGCTGTTTAAAAAAAAATCAAAGCCTGTGGTTAGACCAAGTGACAGGCCCCCCATTAGCATCCCATTCAAATGTTCTCAGTTTGACATTTCAAATTTGTATATGAAACTTTAAGATGTTCACTGCAGTAACAAGACTAGCAGATTTTTTCTTTTTCCGCAATCTTAGCTGCCACTTCATTACCGACAGATAAATCAATTTGATCCATTTTACAGCAGCTGCTTCCATGACTGCCTTCCATTTGGTTATAATGGGCTCTCTTTTCAGAATCCGAAGCCCCCTCGGAATGTATCCTATACATCAAGGTAAACTACCAATGCAGTCTTCAGCCAACAATTTTGTCTACCTTTCAAAATAATTTTTTCCAGCTGTCTGAATGCCAATTTTTGCATCCTTCACCTCAACTTTAGCTGGTTTTAATGGGCCACTTGTTAGTAATAGGTTTCTAGCACGTGCAAACAAAAATGAGGTTAGAAAACTTGTTGCCTCCTCTGAACTGCCGATCCGGGTGCCTCTGAGCTAGTAAGGTAACCACATTAACATTTATGCTTTTTTGAGCAGTGTGTGGGCCTCCTCAATCTCCCTACTGCACTTTGTCCTGTAATCACTTTAAAAACGTGCTAGTTTCCTTTTCGTAGGCTCCATTGTTGATGGTGTCTTTATCCTACCGGACGTACTTTATTAATCTGTGATGTCACCGTGTTCCAGTACTTATAAAACAAATATCAGGCAAGGAAAAAAACAGCACCAACTAGAAGTCCTAGAAAAGTAGAAAAAAAAGAAAATGATTTCAAAGCAAAGAGATAAACTGGAACAGAAGGGCACACATGCCTGAATTTCCAACTGTATTAAGGAGTATGGGGCCAAACAGTACTATGTAACAAGGAGAGGGGCCAAAGAGATATCTGGCATCCAAATTATTTTCTAGCTGCACCCCTGACCAATTAAAAAGAATCTTACTGTCTGCATTTGATGGTGAATCAATAATTTGTGGCTGCAGAGACGTCAGATGTATACATTTCATTCCTAGCTACACCCCTGGCAAGCGCAGTCGAATCCTACTGTTGATCAATAATTTGCTGTGGTCCGGTGCAACAACACAACAGCCAGGGAGCTGTCTGCATGCCTGAGATCAGGTTCACATCCTGAGCCCAGAATGTCGCTTAAGCCAAATGAATCTTTTGAACTTACATGGTACCCACAGTGAGGGGGTGGGGAAGGATACATCAGTGTTAGTAACTGTTCAAGTAATTTTTAGATAAAAGGGTGCCATAATTTCCACCATGTTAGCAACCTCCAGATGGCTATGCAAATAGATTTGAAGTAAAAGAAAACAAGTGAAACTTTATCCACTTTGCAATGCATTTGTGAGTCGCTTCTGCAGGAGGGAGAGCACCTAAAAAGGGAGTGAGCCAGGGAGAGAGAAAGATGGATGACAAAGTCATACAGTAGCTCTCCATAGTCAACTCCCATAATCAGTGACCTCCCTCATTTTATCTCAGAATTGCTCCACCCCAACTCAAGACATTAAAGCATATATTCATAATCTGTTAAAAACAAATGTTTTTAAAAAGCATTAGTATTCTCAGTGTTCTTAATTTGTATCTCCATAGAGTCCCACATTTTAATTATTTGTTTATTTCAAAAGTTTCACCAGGAAATACATAGATGTACTGAGCTGATTAACAGCTCATTTCCAGATGCTCCCTGAGGGTTGGGAGTAAAGGAGATAGATAGTACAAGAGGAGACAAAAAATAACATCAACAACAGTAGTACAAAAATAGAAATCATATACTGCAATATATTTCAACAAAGGAACATAGTCAAAAACATTGTAATCAATGTTTTCTTTATAATTTCCTTATACTGGTTCCTATATATAGTACTAATGTAAACAAATCCGAGCAGCACAGTGCCGTCTCCATGATCAAGCGCAGCTCCGGCGACACTGCAGTGAGTGATACAGTTCACTGTTGCGAAGCTGCACTGATCATGCGAAATGGTGTCACGTTGGTCTGGATTTGTTTACGTTATGGCTAATACACTGGAGCCAGTATAAAGCAAATGAGGTAAAGAAAAATATTTGGGTGGGGGCTCAAAAGCCTGATCGGAGGGTTTTGGTTTGTGGGATTTGGTGCTGAGAAGGCATTTGGGAGAAAGCAGAGGAGGCAGAGCAGATTGACAGGGGAAGGGTGAACCAGAGTTTAGGAAAGCAATACGAGAAGGCAGCTTCCCAAACAGTAGATTTCTTAGATGGAATAAAAAGGGAATGTGGAAACACTGCTGCATAAAGGGCAGGAGGAGGGAGGGGAGAGGACAGAGTAGGAAGGTAAAGGAACCAAACTAAAGTTTGGATATAAAGGAGGCACAATGGGGAAGGCGTCTGGCATCAAGAGAAGAGCGTAAAAGGGCAGAGTAGAGAAAGCAGTGGTAGGTACGAGGGGGACAGTCTAAGGCAAAAGGACAAAAAGAGTGAGAGGATCCAGTCTGGTAAGTTAGTTACAGTTTATGGGGCATCTAACTGTCCAGAATTTTACTGGACAGTGCAGAAATGGCCTCCTTTGCACTAAAAAGATGGCAACCTATCCAGAATTCGTACTTGCTAACACAAAAACAATGTAATGGAATTTTGCACATTCCGAGCATTGTATGGGGTTGTTCAGAATGACGTACAAGATGGTCTACCTACAGGCACACAGTGTGTGTATATATACCTGGCTGGTAGGGTTTCAGAGTCTCTTTACAACAGATGACAGTACTCTCATACCTCTGAGCTGTCACACATTACGAGGTACGTAACTCATTTTATCCCTCAGAAACCCTCTGTCCCACATGGAGACGGTGACATTCCACATTGACCACTGAGACTTTTAATTAGAAATGTATAATAATATAAGATGCTAGGCTGTCGGCAAACATTATAAACATTAGTGCACTTATTTCCACAGTATTCTGAGCTTGCAATTTCATGTTTGATGATCTGTCCCACATTTTGTCCAGTTGTCACACATTTGGGAGATTAAAGGTTGAGAGGTACGGACACTCTCCTGCAAAACCATGTTTTACTGATGGTTCCTTAGCAGACCTGGTACAGCACCCGTAAACACTTGCACACCGGAAGTGCCAAGTCCTGTACCACGTCCCCCGCTCCGGCTCACCGCCCCGGCCCCCGTTCCGCTCCGCGTTCCCAGGCCAAGCTCCTCTCACTCACACACACACACACACACACACACGCGGTCCCACCTGCTGGTTTCCCGGCCGGAGTCACTGCTGTCAGGTCGGGGCCGCCGGAGCTAGCAACTGTCGCCATGACACACCGAACGAACGTAGAAAGCACACAAAAACACGTGGGGCACGGAAAGACACGGCTAGCCAATTCACCAAACCAGACAATCGAGAATCGAGCGCACTGATCCATAGGCAGGGCTTAACGTGAAGCCCCGCCCATCTCTGAAGTTCTGAAAGCCGCTGTCCCTTCAAGTGGAAGCAAAAAGTAAAAGCTGTTTGAACAATATCTGAGAATTAAAAAATGCACTGAGTACGAATCTTTAGGATGTCAGAAATACACTTTTTACTTAATAAAATGATATAATGAAATGTGCCCATTAAGAGCCATTGTGTATTCAGTGTTCATACATCAGTAGGGTACTTGGCAAAAGGAGGCGTGGTAGTAGTTCCTTGATATGAAACTACTTGTCCTAGCAGAAAGAACTTTCCTCCATCTCTATAATTTTAACTTTTCCTTTGCTACTTGCAGTTCCCGAAGCAGAAATCTGCACTGGTTACAACAGTTTTCAAAAGCAGAGCGCACACTAGTCTTGCCAATACATACTCATTTCTATTTATTTTATTTACTTATGTATGACTTTGGTAACCGGGTAGGTGCGCTGATCCCAGGGACCGTTTCAGGCATCGACACAGACCACTATACAGTGGCACAGAGTTACTAAAGCAGAGATGCATAAATGCATTATACAGATTGACAACTAGATCAATGGTACAATAAATGTAAGTCTACATCACAAAATAAATAACAAAGGTACAACTAGAAATAACAGTGTTGCTTAAAGCAGAGTTAACACAGATGTACACAACACTATGTAGTACAAAATCCTACAAGGCTAGAGTCTGAAGTGCTAGGAGAGAGACATAGTGCACAGGTTTGCAAATGCTATGTACAGGAAGGAATTGACAGGCCAGGGAAACAGTGGCACCTAGATGTAGCCGCTAGCTGTTCTCTAAGGCGAGATCTGAAATGGTCATAGGAGTCAGTGGAGCAGAGCTCAGCAGGCAGTTGGTTCCAAAACATAGGGGCAGCTACTGACAGGGCTCTTTTGCCCATATTTGTGGATACTCTGGGGAAATACGGGGGGAGGGATACTGTGTGAACATAGGGGGCGATGAACAGTACGGGCCATGAGGATGGCAGCAAGGGGGGATTCCTGGCTGGCCGGATGGCAGAGTTGACCATGCTACCAAGGGTGAGGTCAAAGTGGCCCTGTAGCGGTAGCCATCCTAGTGTATTGTAGAGGGCACAATGGTGAGTGGAGAATGGTGCCAACAGGACGAAACTATATGCACAATTGTAGGCAGAGGAGAGCTTGGTCATTAGGTTTGAGGATTCTAGTGTAGATGAGGGCACAGTAGTCCAGGATAAGGAGTAGATTTCCCTGGATGATGGCAAGTCGGGCGGCCTGGGTGAGGTATTGCTGAAATCTCTAGGCAGCACCTAATTTTTGGTGAAATCTTCTAACAAGAGAGTGGATGTGGTTGGTGAAAGAGAGTGAGGGGTTGAGCAGGACTCCTAGGTATTTAAAGGAGTCAACTACTTCGAGGGGTTGGCCATCGGGGGAGATGATGTTGAGAGCAGGGAGGGTTTTGGATTTTGCTAGGAACGGCTTGCATCCAAACAGCATGAATTTCGTTTTTTTAGTATTAACCAGAAGGAGGTCTTCCGTGAACCAGTTGTGGGCCACAGTATAGTTTTGGGAGAGTACAGAGGAAATGAGAGTGGAGGATTTGTCACTGTGGTAGAGTATGAGGTCATCGTGAGAGGAGAAAGTGGCATTTTAGGCTTCCTGAGGGAAGGGAGTTGATAAACAGAGAGAACAGTAGGAGCCTAGGGATAGAGCTCTGGGGCACCCTGACAATATTGGTAGGGTTGGGGAACTGGTGGGACCAATACGTATGAATTGGGTACAACCTGAGAGGTAGCTCAGGAACCAGTTTGTAACTTCTAGCAAGCAGCCGAGACCCCGTAGTTTGAGCAGGAACAGGGCATGATTGACCATGTCGAATGCTTTTGAGAGGTCAATGAAGACCACACCGGTGGCATTTCCGCGGTCCATGTTTAGTAGGATATGGTCGGTCAGTAGTGCATGAGTGGTGGTGGAGTGGCGTTTGCGAAAGCTGTGCTGTTGGTTACTCAGGAGATTATGCGTGCCCATGTACTCAGCAAGCTGGTGGTGGATAGCCTTCTGTAGTATTTTACTAAGGTGGGGGAGGATGGAGATGGGACAATAGTTGTCAGAGGATAATGCATCATCTCCCTTGAAGATGGGAATCACCTTGGCAATTTTCCAGGGGTTGGGCATAGAGGAGGAGGAGGAGGAGAGGGCAAGATTAAAGATACAGGTGAGAGGCTCTATGATAGGCTGGGAGACAAACCTGAGAAAAGCTGGGGAAAGACCATCATCCCCAGGGGACCCATGATTAGGGAGGTTCTTGAGTAGCTTTGTGGTGTCAGCCATTGAGAGGGCTTTAAAATAGAAAGAAGGGGCAGGAGGATGGATGGTGGACCCGTTATGGATCGACCAAGTGTTGGAAAAGAGGACAGAGCAATTTGGCAGGCCAGATGGAAGTTTGTTAAGATACACAGACAGATTAGTGAACTTGTCATTGAAAGCCCTGGCCACTTCTAGGGGGTTCGTAATAATGTAGTCAGGGGATTGTAATTGCAGTGGTGCCTTGTTTGAGTGGGGGTTAAGGAGGGACCCAATTGATTGCCAGAATTTCCTAGGATCGCCAAGTTAGCCTGCTGGAGATGGCAGAAATGGTTCTGTTTAAGGAATTTGGCCAGATGTTTGCATAGGTTTCTCCAGCACCTACAGGCCTCCCAGACAGCAGGGAAGGGGAGGCCTTGTAGGTAGACCAAGCACAATCCCTGTCTTTCATTAGGGCAAGAAGGTCTTTAGTGACCCAGCGTGAGTAACCTCCTCTGACCTTCTTGTAGTGACAGGAAAGTGCCTGTCCTGCAGGGTCAAGAGGGTCTGGGTGAATAGGGTTACTGCTTGGGACATGTCTGTGAGAGAGTAGAGAGACAACCAGTCCAGAGCCCAAGTCTCCTCGGAGGATTGTGGTGTTTGTGTTCCCGAAATTTCTGAAAGACAGGTACTTGGGGATGGGCTGATGTTTCAGTTTGAATGACCAGAGGAGATATGTTGGGAATGGTCACTGGTAGAGTTGGCCAATGGTACGAGTGTGCAATACACAGTCCTCCTTGTTTGTAATAATCCAGTCCAGAAGGGTCTGGGTGGTCGTGATGAGTTTTGTCTGGTGGGGAGAGAGATTGTCTGAACAAGATTGTATTGTTTTAGGTGGGTAACATAGTCCAGCTGGTGAGTACTCAGCCAATTTAAGTTGAAATCTCTGAGGATAATGGAGTCCCTGTGAGGGGATAAGGAGCCGAGTCCCATGAGAAAGCTATTTAAGCCCCTCGGTACCATCAGTGGAGGGTTGTAGCAGCAACCTATGAACAGCTTCTTGCTGTTGCCAAGGGTTAGTTCCAGGAGGAGCCATTCATTGGGATTTGGGATCAGAGCCGAGGACAATATTTGCTGAGAGGGGTTCCCTTATGAAGAGAGCAATGCCACCTCTTTTTTGCCTGGCCTGTCGAGGTGCAGGAGGAGTACCTGGTATTTGATAAGTGGAGATGGCATAGTGAGGCTTTAACCAGGTTTCAGAATACCTAGGATGTGGGGCTTGTATAGAGAAGTCTACACCTCCAGATCTGGGAATTTGAGGGAAGACTACAAATGTTGATGTGGGCAACCTTTAGTCCAGGGGCATTTACCCAGATGCTGGAGGAGGCATAGAGATGTGGGAGTTTGGTGGCCCAGGACTGCATTCAACATCTCTGGCCATGAGAAGGAGGAGGAAGGATAGCAGTAAACTGTAAGGGGTGGGAGTGAGCACAGAAAGAGCAGGAGAGGGAGGCCAGGTAGTGGCTGAGCAAGGACGCTCCTGATTTGAGAGAAAGGAGAGTGTGATAGGCCCCAGAGAGGACAGTTCTTATGCCGAGTGAGGGGTAGGGGCGTAGAGGGGAGTGGAGGCAGAGAGGAATACAAGGTGCTCTTGGTCCTGGGTGGGTACAGTGCGCAGGGTTAGTTAGCCAGGCATGCTGGCAGAAAGACAGTGAGAGAGGTGAGTTTTAGCACATAGTTGTCAGGAGGCAAGACCTGTACGGCAGAGAAACAGTGCAGGAAAGGCAAAAGGGTAAAGACTAGTAATAGAGAATAAAAGATAAAATAAAAACAGGAGAAAGGGAAGGAGTGAGACTGGGGAGCAAACAAAACCAGTGGAAAAAGGTGAGAACACTGGAGGGATAGCTTAGTGCTAGCCAAAGCAAGCAGGAGTCAATCAGGTTGGGTTAGCTAGAAAGGGGAGGTCCTCGAGTGTATTTAATAGAGTGAGGGGGTGGGGGAGGGCTGGAGGGATGCGGCCGTGGGTTCACCGGAGCAAGAGTCCTGGTTGTACCTGCAAGCTGTGACTGAGGGGCAGGTGGCAGCAGGCTCCTGTTCGACGTTGTCCCTAGATTTTCATTGGAAACAGACCGTGGGAGCGGTGGTAGCCCACAGGGCTAACAAGGGAACACCTGAGAAGAGATGGACAGACAGGGGGATTAGATAGGTTGCCAGAGTGGGAGGTTCCAAATCGGGGGGGGGAAGGTAGGTCTCCGACTGAGGGCTAGGTGCCAGCAGGGTCAGGATGGGACAGAAACAAAGGAGAAGTCACGGCTAGCCAATTCACCAAACCAGGCAATCGAGCATCAAGTACACCAATCCACAGGGCAGGGCTTAATGTGAAGCCCCACCCATTTCTGAAGTTGTCACATACCTTGAAAAATGCAGTGTCTGGTGTGTACAGCAGCATGGCTTCTGGAAGCGCCACCACAGTACCAACATGGCACTGCTGGAATACACCAACTATGTTCATGAGGCCTTGACAATGGTGATGCAGTCATCTATTCCGAAAACCCTGACCTTGATGCTCTTTAAAGTAACTTTGGATCACTAGAAAGCTTGTTCTTTTTATTCCCCCCACACAATTTATCCCCACCTACTACCCACTGGATCCGCATCATCGGGAGTCGCCCATTAAGCCTAGTCTCTGCCGGAACCTTACCTGCCAGTCCCCAGGTCCCTCCATTCTGCTGCAGATACCCCCCGGGCAGGGTCAGAGTGGGGGCAATCCCCCGAATCTTGCATGTGACAGGGTTCATAGGGCTCTAGGCTTGACTCCGGCACATAGAGACCCCGCTCAGCGCCTGTCTTCTCGGCTCCAGTGGGGTATTTTCACTTTTCGCTTCATGGACGTCATGGGTCTTGTATGTCAAGGGGTACGAACGCCGACATCGGCAACGGCCCCTCCCCTCCCTATATCTTGAGGTTGATTGGTTGCTGACCCACGCCCTCAACCAATCCAGCCCCTAGGACCCCGACTTGCCGGTCACACTCCCAGCCTCCGCCATAGGTCGCCGCTTGCCGGGATAGAGAATCTTCCAGAGAAGGTGAGCATCATCGATGCTGCAGCTTGTCTTCTCCCCTGCCAACCCCTGGAGGCCCAAGCTCACTCCCGAACCTGGGTCACCAGCGTGGAGCGAGGTGTGGCGTCCAGCGCCTCAACCCTCAGCGCCACCGGGCCGGACCCATTCTCTTTTATTTTTATTCAGCTTTTTGACCCCTGTCACCACCTCCCATCTGCTTTGGTGAAAGGGGTACATGGCGGAACTGGACAGGCAGCTCCGACCCCACCTTCAGGGAGCTCAGTCTAGGACCTTCACTACTTCCCGCGCTTGACCCTCCCAGCAATCCCCCATGGGTTACCCCCTGTGACAGGGCCAAGGGTGAACGGTGTTGACTCCCACCCCCGGAAACTAACATCTAGACTGCCGGTGGGGGGGGACTGCAGAGCCATCATGGAGTCTGCCAGCTCCATTTTCACTTGTTTGTTCCCCACCCTTCCACGGTTGCTCGCATGCGTGTGGAGGCATGCAGACACAGCGACCCACGGCACCCTCCCTACTCTAGTTGCTCCTGACTGCACTACCTCCAGGCCTCCACCCAGGGTCAGCCCCACAACAGGAGTGGCTGGGCCCCACCCAGGAGTGGAGAACTGCCTTACGGCTGCTCAATCCATCTCCCAGCCTCCCCTCCCAACCCCTGATGGCCCAGGCTTGTTCCCAAACCCAGGTCGCCGGCATAGCACGAGGTGTAGCGTCCAGCGCCTCAACCCTCAGCACCAACAGGGCCGGCTCATAGAAAGCTGGTTCTCTGACAACTAACTGGTCATGCATTACAAAAAAAACAAAGACCATGCTCTTCTCTAGCCTTCTACAAAAGAGGAAGATTCAACCATTTGTCATTTGAAACGGCCAAGGACAAAACCTTGAACAGGTAGAGATCTTCAAATACCTTGGAGTAATTCTGAATGACCGTTATCTTTTGGCACCCCCCCCCACACTTGTTGACAGACTGGTGGCCATAGCTAACAGTTTGTAGAGCAGATTAGACAGTGTAACCCCTTGTCAGAGTTACAGTGTGCGTGTATTTCTTTAAGAAAGCATGGAACCTCTAGACAGATACCAACCTCTGTGCCCTTGGAGGACTATGACCGCTATGCTACCTTGGCATTCTAAAGGGGAAGGGTCAGAGTTCTGTTTAGAAAGAAGAGAGAGTTAGTTCTGAGTCAGTTGGTGGAAGACCAGAGACTGGCGCACACTGCCAGCTCCTACTTAGTGGAACCCCTTTTCTCAGAGTCTGGCATTGGAAAAAACTGTTTGTTCTTGGCGGCGGCCATGGAGCAAGATCCTAAAGGGGGGGGTGCCCTTCTCCAAAGGAGAAAAAAAATACCCATTTACCAGAGAGTTGCAGAGAAGCTCCTGAGGGAAATGGACTGCCAATGGAGACACAAGGTGACATTTAACTATTATTCAAAAGGTAGTTCCAATGGCATTCAACTGTGCCTCCAGCATCATACAGAGTGGGCATAATTGATACTGGATGTTCATCAATTCATACAGGGGGAAAGTACTCAAAGATTATTTAACCATGCAAAAGGAGTATGGCCTGCCAAAGAATGATTTCTTTAAATATGTACAATGCCATCAATATATAAATAAGTTATATGGGGTGATAGCTTTGAATGTTCCTTTACCCAGGGATATTAATCTAATTCATACCAAGGCCCTCCTAGTAAATACTAAACATCTTATCTCACATCTTTACAAATTTATGCAAGAGGGAGTTGGCTTTTTAGTCCTTCAAAAAATACAAGATAAATGGGAATTAGAACATGGAGATAATATTATGGAACAGAACTGGATGAGTATATAGAAAACAATCCCTAAAACCACATCATCTGCAGTATGGAGAGAGTTTAGGTGAAAGGTAACTGCCCATTACTTTATAACACAGACTATTTCTAAGCATTACTCCACTCACCCGTCTTATATATGCTGGCGGGAATGTGGGTCAAAAGGCACGCAAAATCCCATTTTTTGGAGCTGCCCCAGAATCCAAGAATATTGGGAGCAGACAGGGAATACAATTAAATCTATCTTGGGAGTGGAGCAAATCCTAAACTTCCATCATTGGATTCTAGGCTGCCCTCCAGAGGACATGCATTCGACCACCAAAAAATATTTATATTTGATATTAATAGTGGCAGCCCTAAAGTTATCACACAGACTTGGTTAACGCCTAAAGTCCCATCTCAACATCAATGGCTCTCCAACGTGAAAACAGTTAAGAATATGGAGGCTATCACAGCGAAACTAAGACTCCAAGTGGCTAAGTATAATTCAAGATGGCTCCCATTTTTTTATTACATTGAAAAAACAGAGGGAATCACTGTTCTGGAGCAGCTCCTTACAGATTAGCCAGAGATGCACAGCCTTTCTAGTCTACTCAGTCTTATCCTTTTTATATTTTTATTCTTCAAGTCTAATCAGCGGATTGGTTCACCCCTACCCAAAGTTCTTAGTAATATAAACTTATGTTCAGTCTCAGCACCATATGATGAAATTATATTTGTAAAACTAAAATTCAGAATTTAAGAATGATAAAAAATAAGCAGTGAGTGGAAAAGTTATGACTAATTGTTTTATTAGTTAGGATTATAATGTTATAGCAACTTTTAATAGGAAGATTAAGAGACAACAGTGTTGTTCTTTTAAGGGTTTATTGAGTATGAGAGCAGCAATGTTTTCCTTTTTCAAATGGACGTTATTTACTTTATAAATCTTACCTGGTAATAATAACAAAAAACATTTGATTGTCCTATATGCTTCATGTAACAGGCATGTAGAAGTTTAGCTTTTGGTAATGGATTGTATACTCTGTACAACAAGCTGCTTTCAATAAAAACTCAAGTTAAAAAAAATTGATATTGGATGTGGATTTCCAGTCAGAACAGTGACAACCTCTGAAGGGTCAGTCGAGCTGTTGTGTGATGCCTAATGGTGAATGTGCCTGTGTGGTCACTCCGCCATGCCCAATTGGGTGCCAAGGCTGTGGTAAGCACCACAGCGAAGATATTTAAGGCTCAAAGCAAATGTCTGCTCTGTCAGCAACAGCGTGTATTTTGTGGAAGCCTCACAGGAAAAAATGTGGCACTGTCTGCTACTATGGCCGAGATATTCAAAAGGGTTGCGCCATGCACAACAGGGTTGCGCATGCGCAAGTCCTACATTGCGCCATTCTGCGATATTCAGCAGGAGGCAGTTACGCCACTGACAACAGGTTACGCAACAGCGCAATGCAAATGAATGCATGCTCAACAGGAGGGGAGGGACCATGCATAAACTGCGCAACCCGATATTCAGTCGGGTTGTGCAGAGTTGTCACGCAACCCCAACCTGCGCCTGCACAGCCGGCCAAAAAGGATTGGGTTGAGGGCCAGACAGTGAGCTGCCGTATTGCAGGGCGCAACACAGCAGCTGCCACTTCCGTTTAGCTAGATTCTGGTGTTGTTTTCTAATATGATACTGGAAATAAGCTTTGGCACTTGACCTTGTGCCTAACTATGTGAAGAGCTGTTCACCTGCATTCTCTGTATGAGAACAGTGAGAGTTTATTGATTTCTGCAGCTATCGATACAGTGCTGCTGATGATTTGAGTGGCAGCAGTGAGCGGCAGTCAATGTGTGTGACTGGACTGTATGTTCACTGAACCAATGATATTTAGATGTTGTAAACTGATCCATATTTTTTATTAATTACACATATGTACATTGTTGTATTAATCTATTATACAGTGTATATATCTATAATGTCCTAAAGTACATTGTGTGTCTGTCTGTTCTAGAATGTTTGTCTATATAGACTATGATTTTTAAACTTATCATTTCCATGCAGGACAACCTTGTAAACAGGATCTTTCATCCTAATGGTGTAAATTTCCAGCGATTTTCCTGTATAAAATAAAGATTTTACTACTACTATTACTACACTCTATCTATCTCTCTAATCTCTCTCTCCATCTCTCGCTTCTATCGATCTATCTTTTTTTTTTGATTGCTTCCTCCCAGTCGGCCAACTTCCTTTGTCATTCCCTGATACAGTAATATAAGCGGACTAGGGTCCCCACCTCAGTACCGCTTGCCCAACCCTGTCTCCGGGTCGCCCACGATAGGTGGCGACGCCGCATGCCACCAGCAGTGCCGTTGTAGAGAATAAGCCAACTATGGGGTGCCCAATCCAGTGTTGGATCCAGTACGATAACGCTTGAAAAGAAAACAGTCCCTTGCCTTTTTAATCTTGCAAAGAAACAGTCCATCGCCATCTGACTATCCCCTATAACCCTAAGCACCCTAAATTTCTATCCCCCATATACCACCACCAAAGTGTTTATGCATACCCCTAGAAGAAGTCTACAACCTAATTTATATAAATAAGGTAAACCCTTTAATGTATTTCAATGAATTTTAACTTTTACTCATAACTTGTCATTTTTCAATATTTCTACACCAAATTTTTAACATGGCCTTTTTTGGAACCACCGCATGAATAATGTAGGTACATTTTTTTTTCAGATCTACACCAAAAGGTGATTTTGTGGTCGCTCCAAGAAATCACCTTATGGGCAGGATTTAAACATTTTCACCTACCGGCTTCATAAGGTGGGGTCATAAGAAGACTGTTGAAAATCTGGTGGAAAAATATATGGTAAAATGACTAAGTTATGTGTGAACATTGAAATATTTCAACGTTCCCATATAGCTGATTTTCAGTACTTTTCCACCAAACTTTCAACACAGCCTTTTTGGGACCCCACCTCATGAACAATGTAGATGAAACGTTTCAAATCTGTGCTGAATGGTGATTTTGCAGTTACTCTTTAAAATCACCTTGTGGTGGGATTTGAACATTTTCACCTACTGGCTTCATGAGGTGGGGCCATAAAAAGAGCATGTTGAAAATTTGGTATAAAAATATGGTAAAGTTATGAGTGAATGTTAAAATATTTCAAGGTTCACTCAGAAATTTGCTAATTTTCAATATTTTGACTCCAATCTTTCAACAGAGCCACCTACCCCCACTTCATAAACATGACAGGCATAATTTTTTAAGTGCTGGACATGTTTTTGCACTTATCATGTGAAAACATGTTTCAGCTACTATATAAATGCAACATGTCATGTTTACAAGGGGCATCATAGAACAACTATCTTGGGACATGTGGGTCAAAATTTTAAAATACAAAATAATTCTTAATAAACGCTGTGTAGTACCGGCCATTTATCGCAGTGGGTAGTGCTTTCTGATCCTGCTGGTGAGCTGAGGTCAGGGGCAAGAACCATGAGCCAGCTGGATGGGACAAGGCTGGGAGACAGCACTGTCATATGACACCACCCCACCCTGTGGGAAAAAGGTGGAGGTTGCACATATGGGCCCAAGTACCATATAGTGAAGAGGAATCTTTTTTTTTTCTCTCGTAATTTTTCCCACCCAGGCGCACTGAGGACAGGAAGTTCATCCCTGCTCAACTCACCCACCAGCTCAACCACCACCGCCATCCCCGAGACCCTCCATGGATTTCCCCCCGTGATGGGGCTGGGAAGGAGAGACCCCTTCCCCAAAGCACAATCCAAATCTGGGGAGGCTGCTGCGGTGTGCCCTCGGGGTGCGGTCGGGGATCTCATAGAGCCCCCAGCCTCCATTTTCTGTGCCCCTCTGGCACGTAAGGCATTGTGCGTGCATGTGGGGGCATGTGCACGCTATGCCGACTAGCTCCTTGCCTCCCTGGCCTGCATCATCTCCCCAGTTCCCACCAGGGGGCAACTGACAGGCGGGACGATGTGCCCACCCTCCCTCCCAGAGAGAGGAGAGCCGTCTTCAGGATGCTCCACCCTCTCGCTCCTGCCAACCAGGTGGCCCTGGCTCGTTCCTAAACCCAGGTCGCTGGCATGGCACGAGGTGTGGCGTCCAGCACCTCAACCCTCAGCACCACCGGGCCGGCATACAGAAGTCTTCTCTTGACATAGGACCCTGTACCTCTGCACCGTGGGCAGCACAGAGCCCTGTGCATCTGTATCTCTGTGGCCACATGGAAGTGCAGAGCCACAACAACTCTGCACTTCTGCAGCCCACCATATCAGCCCGTGAATTCTTGACATTCAGCACCACACAGGCATGGCCCACAGGGCCCTGCACTTCCATAGGTGGATGGAGTCTTCCTTTAGTGCGTGTGCATCTGTTCACGCAGGTTCCAAAGGGACCTGGGTTAATGAGGATATGATTCCATTATCTCAAAAAGAAAATACATTTTTTGCCAAAAAATTATTTTTTTTTGTACTTCATTTTTATTCAGTTTTCCACTGTGTACATCACACAATAAAAAATACAGTAACGTAATAGCAGTGTCAAGTAAATAGCATTAGTAATACAAATACAGGATTTGTGTACTATCACTGTAGTTACCTCATATGGTGGGGTCTCAATTCAATAAATTAAGGTGGATATCAAATTAAGTTCAAGAAGAGACCATTGCAGCATGCTCATGGACTAAAATCGATACGATTATTCTAATAATCACCTAGGTGCAAAGCACCCACTAACACATCAAGTGCTTCATGAGTCCATGTATTTATTTATTTATTTGCTTTTGTTAACCGGGTAAGCACACTAGACAGCCAAGTGCCTATTTTCAGGTGCAACCCGGGAGATTACAAGGTACATACATGAACATCAGGCAAATACAAGTGGAGGATTATATTACATAGAATTAGCACAACAGGGACTTTACAAGCATCAGATTTCATCAGGCAAATAGTAGTGAAGAGTTAATATAAAGTGACCAGAACACAGGGACATTGTAAGACAACAATACCAAAAACAGGTATTACAATACAGTATTAAACACTGCAGTCAGTAGGAAGAAGTGCAGTGTGAATTCATCGCTCCAGGCAGCAAGTTGTAAGGCTAGCAGTTAGAATAAGGAGGAGTCACAGTTGGGATAGAGTGGGCCCAGTGCGAGAGAAAGGAGTGCACAGTTATAGTATATATGTAGATCCAAAAAGTAAAATAACTTTTAAGTACATGACTGCACTATTACAGAGTAGTCTCCTATCATACCATTTATACTAACCAACTTTAAAAAGATATAATTTCCTCAAATTATTTAAACATGAGCTACTGAATTGCTGTGATCTAATAAGGAAGACAAGAAGGCTCTAATAATTTCAAACAAAGTGATAAGGAACATCGGACACGACGAATATGCCTGGTTAACCTCCACAGTTCCAATTTAAGTAGCTGGATATGCAACTTGACAAATCTTTAAAACTAATCAGTAAAAGCTGGTGAACTTTAAAGGTGCTAGACTGTTAATCCCTAGAGTACCAAGTCTCCTAACAAAACGGCAATTGTAATATAAACTTTTTAAACCAGTAAAACATTTAGCTGCAAAAAAGTCAAGTTGGACAGTATTTTTAAATGCGTAGCACAGAGTCACAAAACCCCTCCAGTCCCCGTCGTCTTCATCATCCGAGGACCTAGGGCAGTGAACAAAGTCTTGCTTAATTGTCTCTAGTCTCTTGCCGCTTCTACCTGGATCAGAAAAGATGTAAGTCTTATTGGTATAATAAAGCCTCAGTTAGCGGTAGCTGCAGTGAGTGATTAATCCCTAAGTGCTTGGAGACCAGCTTGAACGGCATTGAAGCTTTTGCCATTTCCTCATGGCATAGCTCAAATCTGGGAAAAAATAGATTAGCTCACCAGCCACCAATTTCAGTGGGCCCAGAGATTTAGCTGCATCTAATGCGGTGTCCCAAATCTGAGCTCCTGCCATAACCATCATGATAGTGCGGGGTGTCTCAATCGTTGATTTCCTCCGTGGATTCAGGCAGTAAGTCTTGATAAGCTGTCCTTGCAGATCCAAATTGAGCTGTTTAAGTAATAAATCCTGGACAAATTCCTGTAAGGCTTTACCCTCCATAGCTTCCGAGACCCCAAGAGCCATAGATTACTAGCCCACATGTTGTTCTCCAGGGTTTCAAGCCGGATCGCGTGGTCTTATTCTTGGCTAAGATCCCGCCACTGATGCTGCTGATGTATTAACTGAGTCTACCGCTGTTTTGGCATCCGTGGCTACAGCATCCATGCGGGACTCCATTGCAGTGAAACAGGTGCCCAAGCCGTCTACTTTTCTGTCTAGGTCTCGTATGGCTTGAAGCACCGCATTGAGGGAGGGTTCCAGGCCTTGTTCCTTCTGCTGCTAGGCCGCTGCCATGTGGCATCTCTGTTTGTGATCATACCTTGTTAGGATCATGTTGGGTCATCTGGCGGGTTTTCCCCATTTTAGCTGGCAAAATCCTTTCCAACTCGTAGTACCAACACCAGTTTTCACTTTAGTAATAAAATAAAGAGATTTTCTCAATTAAATATCGTATTTTGGTAGAATCTGGAGGAGCTGCTGTAAAGTGCGTCTGTCCTGTCTGGCTGCTGGCCATGCACCCCAAAAAACTGTTTAATGCACCAGTTAGGGTTCAATTTAATGCAACAAAAGTAGAAAAAGTGACATTAGGGCTAACTCCCACCCACCAACCCCAAGCAACAAAAGGACAAGACCACACGAGCAACCACAGACAAATAACATACAGCTGTTTCCAGATGACACAAATGCAGTACTACTGATGTGCTACCTTTGTTGATTTGCATCAGTGGTTGCATAAGCACAGGCCCCACAGGGGCCTATCCTTATGTGACCACACCTCTGTGTGTATGTCATACAACATGCATGAGTCTCTATGTCTGCAGAAGCACAGGCCCCATTTCTTCAAACGCCACCAGAGGTATCAAGTTGCATTCACCCTACTGGGAGAAAGATGTCACTGCTCCCTAGATTCCACCAGCTCAGAGTGGTGGGACTCACCCAGAGGGGTAAGGGATGTCTCCAAAATGCTCTCACTTCTGCACAAGCCTGGAGTGGTGGGATTCACCCACATGGGAGAGTGATACCTTCACACTCCTCCCTAGACTCCACGAACTTAGAGTTGGAACTAGTCTGCAGAACGAACCCAGGTCACCCATGTGGGATGGAAACAAGACTGATCTGCGCCACTAAACAGATCCATTTTCTTTTTAAACATGCATAAAATATTCACATATATATTTTCAAACCTCTGTTTTTCCTTCTGCTGTCCCTGCTTCCAGTGGCACACACCCTCAGCCCCATCATCAACCCTCTCATGGGTTTGCTGACTGACTACCACTTACACATAACCTCTTAGGTGGGTGGCCTGCCACACTAACTGTGCGATGCCTGGTGGGGGCCCCAAGTAGGCTGGAGCATTTTCACCCTCTGTCTCCCCTCTGGGATGTCGGTTGCACAGTAATGCACATACACACACACACTTGTGCATCGGCTTACCTATGTGCCAGCACCCACCGACATCCCTATCCGACGCTGCTGCTCTCGCCAGTGCTACCACATGGCCTTCGACAGGTGGCAGTCAAGTGTAAAAAAGCAGGATCTCCCCACCCTGGGGGAGGAGAGCTATGCCAGGGATGCTAAATCCTCCTCTCCCCCTCCTACCCCCAGTGACTGGTGCTCGTTCCAAAACACAGGTCTCTGGCTTCGCAAGTGATAGCGTTACCGTCGTGCCAATAGGCTGCCATTTAAACTTATGTTTCATTAATTTCACACTGTAAAACATTTTACATGGAATGCATGACACATGGGAAAGAAATCAGTGAAACAGCACTCAAGATAATTACATTAGGATATGTAGTTCATTGCCATCTGTTACATCATGCGTAAGTTATCACTGAATATTGTAGGTCACAAAAAAAAATTTACCAAGATTTTATAAGACACAGCCATATGCAGCATGACACTGACCCAATAAAGAAATTATGATCACTTCAGGGAACAAGATCTGTTAACCGAAACTAACTAAAGGAGTCATATGGTCCAGACTATACTAATTAAACATATTAATCTCGGGAGCCCCAGCAATATAAAAAAAAAAAAACAAGTGCACTGACAGAAAGCCCCAAATTGACCAACTGCAAGGAAAAACTATTACTCTGCAAACAATAAAGTGCTGCATAATTAAAAAGAGGTAGAAGAAGAGGTATTACTACCTCTCTATCAGCGTTCCCCATTCATTATTTTAGCACAGTGGGCCACCACCCTATATTGTTTTACCACCCCCTACATTTGTAGCCATCAGCCTAATCTATTGTTATAAGATCCTCCAAAATTGCCTTTTACCATCATCCTTTATTGCCCTACCCTTGTTTTGATACCAGTGATCTAAACTTGACTTAAAATCACTTATGTACATGTACAGGGTATTTAGAATGCCCAAGAAATAATACACCTTTGTCCCCGACCACCACCCTATATTTGTAGGCTATTGGGAACCCTGTCTATGTATCTCTGGTGAGGTCCCACTGCAGTACTGTGCTATTCTGGAGTCCTCACCTATGGAAAGACAAGGACAGGCTGGAGACAGTGCAGCGCAGGGCAACCAAAATGATTCCGAGCCACCAGGGCAAGTCCTATGAGAATCAGCTTACAACACTGAACACGTACTCGCTCAAGGCCAGATAAGGGAGGAGCGATATGACAGAGATCTTCAAGTTCTTAAAAGGAATTAACAAGGTGAACTGTCAGGAACTATTCAACAAAAGTAGCAAATGTAGAACATGAGGTCACGAGTGGAAGCTGGTGGTGGTGGTGGGGGGTTAAGGGGGATGCAAGAAACTTTTATTGTACAGAGTGGTTGAGCCATGGAGCAATCTACCAGAGGAGGCGGTGGGCGCGAAAACCATTAACAGTTTCAAACATGGCTGGGGCTGAGTTAAGGGCTTGGTAGTTACTCTGGGAGTTCCAGTAAAACGGAGCAAGGGGGTGGATAGTGTAGACAAAGACCCCATACTGACAGAAGGTCTTGGAGTATGATAGGGTGTTAAGGACTGACATGATGGACCACTGATCTTTTTCTTTCATCAGTTTCTATACTTCTACGTAAAACAGCACTAGGCTATTGCAATGGACTACACTACTATACCTTGGGAAGGCGTTAATGTCATTTAATAGGTACTGCTTACAGCTGCAAGCTATGCAGTGGCCTACAAACAAACATGTAAGATACATTTACTGTGTCTATTTATGAGCTGTGACACTCCTCTTGGCACTATGTTAGCCATACTGCCTCTACTCCCCATCAGCAAATCTGATGCGCCAACTCTGGCCACATGAAACCGCCATCCTGCAAGGAGAACATTGGTGACACCTGGAAAAGACTGCCAGAGGAAATGGTAGAGGCAAAACACAGTAGGGCTTCAAGCATGCATGGGATAGACATAGGGGAATATTGTTAAACAGACAGGGGGGAGGAGGAAGGGTCACTGAAGGCCAGGTAGGGCCTACGGAGACAGACTAGGCAGAGACCATCTGGGCAGACTGGGTGGGACAAGCGGTACTTTTCAGTCGACAAATTCTATAATTCTGTTTAGCTTGTTTTTCACGTATATTCTATAGAACTGTCCTCCCAGTTATTTATTACTGAGGAAATCTGCATGGAAACAGGATCTGTTGACAAATTCTGTTTCCAGAAAAGGCTACAAGAACCTGACAGTTTACCTGACCACAATAAAACAAAAGAACAGCACACACCCATACATGTTGAAACGGCAGAATCACAATGAGTCCCAACCACAGCCCCAGCCATAAGAAACAGTAAGTCTATGTACTGTCAAGGCGTGCTTGCATGGAAAGTAGAAAGCGGCAAGGGCACTACACAAGCACCACTTCGGTGCAGGATCAACAAAGACTCAAATGCAATCTCCAGCCAAGACAAGAGTCTAAATCCGACTCTTGAGCGTCCCCTTGAGACATGAGGTCTGCGTTAATCTTATTTCACTGTTTTCCAGCATTGATCAGGCCCCAAACAAAAATGATTACCTTACACAAGTCGCTTTCAATTTTGCTGGAAATTGCAGGGAATGAGTGATTCCTAGTTCATTCCAGCACGCACTCCCATCAAAACCTCTGTGCATCTCCCGCATGGAGTAACTAGGATCCGGGGAAAAAAATGCAGCTACACCCCCTTGGGTGAAAGAGTCTGTCCTTGTCTTTTGGTCGCTTGCAAAAGATGATCATATTCGTGAGCCAGCTTCTACCTTCCGGCTCCTATCATCTCTGATCCACCAAGCTGGCGGTATAGCCTAGTGGTTAGAGGAACGAGGTGTGAATGAGCTTGATTCATCCAGCAGACCAGACCCGAGTCTGATTCTCACAACCTCCACTTGCATACTGTGTGACTCTGAGCAAGTCACGTAACCTTCCAGTGCTCCCAGGTCGCCCCTGAAAACAGGCACTTGTGCCCATTTGGCCTTACCCGGTTTATTTTTTTATTTATTTTATTTAAACAGCAGTTTGGAAAACCTTTGAGCCATAGGCTCATTTACAAAGGTACCTTGTCACAGCAAGACAAACCAAAATACACAGTATAGCAGTACAAAACATAGGTATAACAGTAAATTAAGACATAGATACAAACAAGCTGGTACAGGTAGGATGGATGCAAACAATACCAGAGTTATGTTGTCCTTAGCAGCTTAGTAATAAGCTTTGTCATAAGTATTGAGTACGGCTTTGACTAGCAGCAGTTACAGCATCGGTGTTAATAAGGTGAGTTCACGTAAAGGAAGTTTTGAAGCGATATAGTTGGAGCTTAGGAGATGGAGGGGCAGTGTGTTGAACCAGGAGGGGGCCCTAAAGCTGAAGGCTCTTTGGCTGTGAGAGGTCCTAGCTCTAGGGATAACAAGAGAGGTTTTCCCAGAGGTCCGAGTATGAACTAGTGGGACAGAGAGGCGTATGGTGGTGGTCAATCCTGGTGGGGAAAGCCCAAGGAGGGTCTTTTTTGTAAGGGTACAGGTAAGATATTTGAGGCGCTCGTTGAGATCAAGTACCAGCGCTTTAGCATACAGTAGACAGGTGTGTGTCATCCTAGGTGCTCCAGTAATTAACCTGCAGGCCTTATTCAGAGTAGTGCGAATTTTATGGAGTGCGGTCTGATCAGCAGCACCATACACCGGCAGTCCATAGTCCACTAGGGACAGGATAGAGGAGGTGACTGCGAGTCGAAGAGCCTCCGGGGGGAGGCAGTGTTTATACCGATGTAAGATGCCCAATCTTATATTAGTGGCAGTGGCTAGGGCAGCGATGTGTCCATGGAAGGAGAGGGAGGGGTCAAAATGGATCCCTAGGTATTTATAGGAGCAAACTTGTTCAAGTGGGAATGAGGACCCAGAGTGAATGAGGAGTTTGAAGTTGCAGGACTTGTTTTGGGGATGAGAGAAGAACATAGTTTTTTGTTTTTTTAAGATTTATCACCAATCTATGTTCCTTGAACCAGCCCTCAGCTTCAGTGAAGGACTTCTGCAGCGAGTCCTGGAGGGCAATAGGGTTACGACTTGAGGCAAAGATGACTGCATCATCAGCGTACAATAGAATGTTCCCTGAGCAAGAGTGTGGAAGGGTGTTAAGGTAAAGGGAGAACAGTTACCAAAAGACTTAAAAAAAAAAAAAAAACTCCATCGCCCACTTCCTACCTTCTGACCCCTATCATCTTCGACCCATCAAACCCCATCACCTACCTTCTCTGGGACTTACCAGCTCCTGAGCATCCTCCACTAACTGCCCCCATGACAGGCCGGGGGGGCATCCTCCCTCCTTGGGGTGTCCACATAACCTCAGCTACATCCATAGACCTAGCCAAGGCCTTTGATTCCATTTCCCACCCTTTCCTACTCACCAAACTAGAACTCACTGGCCTCTCTCCCCCAGTCAAATGGTTCAGATCCTACTTTACTGGTTGCTCCCCAATGTGTTCAGGCTGGTGATGTACTCTCCCCCAATCCTAGCAGTGTACATGAAGGCTCTACCCTAGGACCCATCCTTTTCTCCATCTTTCTTAATAGTCTCCCTATCGTGCGCTCATCCTCCCACATCCACCTATATGCTGGTGACACCATCCTCTACACTCAGCCCCTCAGCCTCCGGTGTCCTCTCAGCTGCAATCTGATTTCACTCATGTCCTGAACTGGTTCCAGGCCAACCAACTGAAAGTAAATACATCTAAAACAGTTCTCCACGAATTTTGGCACCCCACAAAAACTAGCCAAACTCCCCACACCTCCCTCTTTCTCTACCCTTGATAGCATTACCTTGGACATAGTCCCAGCCTACAAGTACCTCAGAGTCTGGTTTGACAGCCGCCTGGACTTCACAACAGATGTCAAACTACAGTCATTCCAAGTCCTGCCCCAAACTTGGCGCTCTTTACAGGAATAAAGATGCCCTCTCCCTCCGTCTGCCGGACTCTCCTCAGCAAGACTATCCTACCACTCTTTGGCTATGCAGATGTTGTGTACAGGTCCGCCTCAGCATCCACCCTCTCTAGGCTGGACATCCTTTTCAATGCCTTTTGTCAGTTCACCTTAAACGCCCCTCCCAAAACTCATCACTGCACCCACTACTCATCTCTATCACTCCCCTCCCCAACCTCCCGCTGCAATCACCACACCTCCATCACCTCAGCCAAATACTGGTTTGGCTCACCTACTCCCTACCTCGCCTCCCTTCTATTTCCCTCCCTCCACATTTCCTCCCCACCTCCCCACCCGATCCTCGTTCCTTCACCCTTCCGCCCTCGCTCTAACTCTGTCAGCTGCTTTCTCCTTCTACTTTCCCATTTGTGGAACTCCCTCCCCTCCTCACTCCGAATGCTGCCATCACTAAACCTCTTTAAACGTACCCTCTACCACTCTCTACCCCCGCCCTGCTCGTGCCACCAATCTGACTAATCCCCTTATCTGGGTTAAATCTTAAATCCTACTCTCATTCGTGTACTAGCTTGTGCTCTCCTACAAATTGCTGTACCTTGCTTTCTGCATTGCTTATTCACTGTTTACACAACTCTGTACCTATGCATTTGCTTCCTTACTCAGGCAATCACAGTAACTTGCCTGACCCATGTACTAATGTATTTGCTTCTGTAATATTGTAATATGCCCGACATTATGTACTTGTGTTTTTTTGCCTCTCTACTGCCTCCAGATCCAGGCATTTACTGTAACCTGCCTGTCTCTATTGTACTACTGTATTTGCTTTTGTACTACTGCAACCTGCCCAACGTTATGTACTTATGTATTTTAACTCCCGCCTTCCCCCCAAGATGGCACCTGGAAACGAGCCTCTGCTCAGTGTGCCTCTCCAGTTACCAAACTTTAAATAAATAAAAGTTTCTGAGCCAGCCCAGTTATGGTGTCAGGCCTGCAGTAGGTCTGAGACTCACCAAGCCAGTCAGAGTTCTTTCCTCCATTACCGGTCCCCTGAGCTGCGTTTGTTCAGTGATGCACCATGTTTGTGTGCCTCTGCATGCATGTGTGTCTAAGCATCATGAGTGGCCGTCTCTTGCTGTGGCATCCCTACTGCGCTTACCCCCCCCCCGCCCCCGGTCTCCATCAGGAGGCAGCCACACACCTAGGGCTCAGAATGTGAACTCGGGGTCATCAGAATGGCAAGCCATGTAGCTTACCATTCGGTATCAGGTGACTTACGGCGGCAGTGAGACCTGCCACAGCTGCCACAAATTTAAGGTAGAAGAATGTTTTAAAGTAGAAAGCCTACTGGCTGGCATGACTTAAAATAGAGACGGACAAGCCCAGGGTGACTCGAACCTCTCTGGAGCCCAATACCTGGCACTAGCTTGGCTCACACTCCTTAAAGAGCTTCTCATGCTGTTTGGACTACTTTGGGAAAAAAGTGTAATATCTAGACACAATTCAGCTTGGTTTTCACATTTCATCTGTAATTGTGCCTTTTTTTTTATTTTTTACTTAGTATGCGTTTATTGTTGCTGCTTTTTTGCCGCTGATCCTCACGCTGATCACGGACTCTTCTGCTCCTGCATCCCACATTAGCCGCAGCTCCTGATACCCCTGGTTTACCCCCCAGGGTGAGTCAGCACTATTGCCATACTGCCGCGAATAACGGATAAGTCAGGGAGCCAGCCTGGTAGCGATCGGAGCAGAGGGCGGGCTTCATTAAGGTAGCCAGCAGCAGGGGTTTTCTCCCCGATGTATGGGGGCGGGGACGTGCACTGATAGCCAGCGCCCACCAAGCCCCCGAACATGTTGCCATCGGCGTATGCAGTACACTCAACTTCCGCTAGGTGTCCGTATAATGCCAAACACTCTACCACCCTCCCCCTGGAGAGCAGTCGTTGTACACTTAGTCCTTCTCCCCTTGGCCAGCCCTCCGATATCCCGGGTCTGTTCCCTAACCCGGGTCACTGGCATGGCAGGTTGGCATCCTGCCCCTGCACCAGCAGGCCGGCCAATGTTCCCTTTTTTTTCATTACTTAGGGTATTTTGCATGAAAACAGGACCTCTGCTGGTGCAGTGGTTGAGCTTCCGCTCGCGATGCCGAAAACCTGAGTTTGGGAACTGACTTGGGAGTTGGAGGGCCAGCCGGGGGGAGAATATTTGAGCATTCTAGGGACTGCTCTCTTTTTCTGGGGGCAGGGGGGCCCAGAGTGTCCAAAGCAAGACTGACCTCTGGCGGAGGCCGGGGGTGGTAGCAATGACCGGCGCCTACACCAGCTAAGAAGGCAGGGACAGACATACAGTAGGTGTTCATGCCATGACGTCATTGCACGTCCCACCTGCTGGGGAGAAGTACCAAAAAATCAGGCCAAGTAGGATGCCACCCATTTCGCAACACAGGCACCGCACCACTGCCCACAGCACCACTGGGATGGTAGGCCCCCTCCCAGAGGCCCTGCCCTGGGGGATAAGCCAGGGCGCAACCCCAAGGACAAAATGTCCTGGGGCCGCATCCTGTTGTCCACCGGGTGGTCGGTCTCCCTCCCATGGCCCCGCTCTGGGGGGCAAGCCAGAGTGTATCACCGGTGGGGTTCGACCGCGAGGGGTGAGTGATGGGGCCAGGCTGATGGGGGTTGGTCTGTGATGAAAAAGCATACTAAATAAAAAGGAAAACAGGATCTCTGCCCTGTCTGCTCTGACTGCCTGCCTACACTTGACATCAGGTTTCTGTTTATGACATCCCAGTCTGTTGCTGTGTGAATACCATATGATGTGAAGTGTAGACAAGCTGCCAGAATGCGATCTTGTTTTCACGCAAATGTCCTCAGTAATAAAAAAAGGGAGAACAAATTGCAGAAAATATTTATAACATAAAGTGAGAAAGTGAAAAGTGTTGTAATTCCAAGGGGCATAAATCCAATCTAGCCAGGACTGATCTTATGTAATATCTAGAAAATTTAAATAAACACTTAAAAAAAAAAAAACTAAACTGAGTGAAATCTTAACATTTTCAACATTTGTTAAAATTGTGTCAGGGGCTCTTTAAGCAATCAAGAGCCAAGATAGAGCCAAGCTAGCTGTGATCAGCACAAGTGCTTTTTATGTTTGCTAGGACACATGTGCAAGAAACATAGTGCCACCATACGAATTTTCATAGGTGTGCCACCTTGCTTCCAATGCCCTGCTCCTTCTTGCAGGTGCGGCCTCACCGCACCAATAAATATCTGAGCTGTCTATGACAGCAGTTCAGATGCAGTGACGTACAGTTCAAAGCAAAAGACTGCTATACTCAGCAGTGGTAATGTGTAGGCAATTTGCATACTGCCGTCGGCAGTATGCAAAGTGCCTACACATCAGCAGTGCATCTGAACAACTGTCATAGACAGCTCCTTTTTTTCTTGCCCCCCCAACAAACACCCAAGTAGCATGCTGGAAGCCCACCCCAGCATGCTCATGTGCTCCCCTCAAGACACTGTATGGCCAACAGGGGTGCCCTAATCCCCATCAGCTCCACTGTACCCCCAAAACAGACTTCCAGGTGCCACGCTGAGGCCCACCCCAGCGTGGCAAAAGTCCATGATGGCTGATGGGGTTCCCAATCCCCGCCGACTCCACTGCCCCCCAAACAAACTTCCAGCTGCCATGCCAGAGCCCACCCCAGCGTGGCAAAAGTCCCACGTCGTCTTCATAAAGAAGAAACAAAAAACACCTGTAAGAAAGAGCGGTCCCTCGTTGACTATCCTGCCCCTCCCCCGCGCACCCACTTCTCCACACCTCCTGACCCCATACTTACCTCCGGAGCCCAGCACAACGATCTTCGGTGGACCGGGAACACGTCTGCACTCTTCAAAGCCAACCGCAAACTAAAGAAATACCGGTAAGCTCTATAATGGCATAAATTGGGGGTTTTCAACTGGTTCATATCGCGGCCATTTTGGGGAATTTTTTCACCAAATTTTCAACATGGGGTTCATGGGGCCCCACCTCATGAACTCAGTCACTGTCATTTTGTTATTCGGTCCCGAAAGGTGATTTCACGGTCAGTGCGCAGAACCACCTTTTCGGGACTGATTAACGAAATGACAGTGTTACAGTTCATGAGGTAGGCCTCAAAACCCTATGTTGAAAATTTGAACAAATTCCCAAAATTACTGTTTTACAGTATGCTATGCAGTTCCTACGATGCTCGTGAATTTCTTGAGAATTTTTATACTTTCACCCAGATTTTCAACATTGCCATTTTAGCACACCTTATGAACAGTATAGCTGTCATTTTTCATTTCTTGCCCATAATGTGTTTTTGCACATGTAGCACACTAGGCGTGGTCGGTGTCGAAATCAATGTTCAGGACACATTAAGAAAATCACAGTGACACTGTTCATGAGCAGAGGTGTTGAAATGGCTATGTTGAACATCTGGTGACAAAAGTTCATAAAATGATTCTGTTACAAGCGTGCATTGCACAATTTCACGCTCCCTCATAAGTTCACAAATTTGTAATATCTTCAGTCCAGATTTTCAACATTGACATTTTCCCACCTCTTATGAACAGTACAGCTGTCACTTTTCACACCAGGCGAAATGTGTTTTCGCACTTCCGGCACAAAATAGTCGCGGTAGCTGTGGGAAATTAGTATTCGGGACAGATTAAGAAAATCACAGTGACACTGTTCATGAGTGGAGGTCCCAAAATGCCTATGTTGAAAATCCGCTATAAAATCCCCAAACTAATTACAGCATGAGTGTAAATTGCGAGTTTCTACACGTCATGACTTCCCCTAGTTTCAGAGTATTTTCACTCCAGATTTTCAACAATGCCATTTTTTACACCTCCTCATGAACAGTACACCTGTCACTTTTCACATCCTGTTGAAATGTGTTTCGCACCTGTGATGCCAAATGGAGCAGTCACTGTGCAGAATCACCTTTTGCCTAACGAACTGATAGTGTCACTGTTCATGCGGTGGGGTCACAAAAAGCCCATGTGGAAAACTTGGAGTAAAAATACCAAGAAATGTCCAGGACGTTAGGGTTTTCGATCATAACGCCCTACCTTGTAGGGACTGACAGGCGTTAAGAGTTGTGACTTGGGATTGTCAACAGTAATGCTCATGCCTTTCCACCCCCACCCCTACCCTGCAGCCAGTGACAGGCATTGAGGTGCGCCTTGGACCCTTTGCCCTGGAGTACACCCCATTCTCATATACTGCACCCATTTCAGCATATTCCCTATGGAATGAGGTGAATGTAAAGCCCAAACACCCCAAGGCACACCTCAACACTTGTCAGTGTCTGAAGGGTAGGGTGAGGTGAAATGTCATGACCGTCATGGGCGACGACCCAAAAGGCACACCCCAATGCCTGTCCATCTCTGCAGAGCGAGGGTGGAGTTGGCGTCAGTTCAATATTTCAATGCCATTCCTATACTGCATCTGTCTAACTCCTGCACTTCCACTGCTAATGCCAGCAAGCAAACATTCGGCATTGACAAATGCTTGTTACAGGCTGGGCCCAGTTAGTGTTATGGCGGTACAATCCAAGAAGGAGATAAGTTTGGGAGCTGTATACTGGGATGGTGCCACTCCCTAGGGCCCTAAAGAATGCTTAAGACATCTAAAAAAAAAAAAAAACAACTGCATCCTGACCCGATGGAAAGTATTCCTTTGAGGAGGCAGTGGTGTGGATGGAACCTAAAAAAAAGATTCCAATTCCCCCCCCCCCCACGTTTCATACAAAGTCATTAACTTTCCTTATAATGGAAGCATGTAGGACAACACAGCTAAAGGATGTTGAGGACATAGAAACCTCAGGTGTGAAGTGAACCCCATCCTGTCCGCCTTGGCATCAGTCCCAAAGTGTTTTCTAGACTTCTGGCACCATGACCAGATTATTGCACAGGAATGGGCCAGGTGGATAAGCGAAAACAGCTCCCTAGACCAAGGGCAAGATATTACTGGTTTCTGAAGGTGAGTTTCAAGATTTGGGAGAGCCTACCAATAGCAGACAAGGTGGTGTGCAATGCGGTCAAACACACGACCATACCACTAGAAGGTTCACAGCCCTGTATGATGTTAACAACTGTGTGCTCCTGACTGGTTTCAAACTCGCTTGGGATAAGCAATGTGGGTAACAGGGGTGGGGGGTAGCCCACCTTGGGCAGACTAGATGGACCACATGGTCCCCATCTGTCAACATTTTTGTTATGTTCTTATGGTTTAAAAACCAGGTAAATGTCTTTTGATATGTATTTTTTTGAGAACATACCCTGAGTGCTGTCCAATTTTTCGTTAAGTGTCGTGGTAGGAATCTGTAACTTGCAAGGGACACACATGTGCATCTTTGCCAGCTCCCTCAGCTCACCTTGTGTTTTTGGCTCATAGTCCGAAGCCAGATCCTTGGCTCAGCTCTAGCCTGGCTCTAGTTAGAATCTCTAAGGCTTACTCACCTCTAACTGGCAGCAAGGTCTACGACAGCTGGCATCTGTCAAGGCGGAGATTGCTCACCTGTGCTCCCAAACTGCAGCACACAGTGACCCCAAGTCGGCCACAAAGGAGTGTAAGAGAGAAACAGAAGGATGGATAAAAAAGAAATGAGGATTTTTTTTCAGTTTAGAAAACAGGCAGCTTTTCACTGGCAGCCCACATTCAATGCTGCTCAGGATAGTTTTTTCAGAAGCTGCAGGTCACATGAGTTTTCTTTCTTGTTTTGAGACTGCCCAAACAGTCAATAATGGTAATCAGCTGGTGCATCTTTGATGCAGAAATTCAATATGTTTGACAAGCATGAGCCCCTTCAAACGCCCTGAAGTCGTCGTCCTGTACATCCTTAGGATTATTCAATTTATTAAAGAAAAGTACATGGATTCAGACACAGTGCCTTATAGATTAGCTGCAGAAAAAAACAGCGGAAACACAGGAGGAGTTTAATATTGTGAAAACTGTATTTGAATCCATCAGAACACTGGAACTTTTTTATGCTGAACAATGCAGCTCATTACCCATCTAATGGAGAATGGCGTTCACTTTTAAAATAAGGTTTTAATTTAAAAAAAAAAAATTAAAAAAAATAAACAATTACCAGCAGCCTGACTTGATCTGTGGCAGCAGGTGACATGGGCTTGATATCAACCCTGACGCTCTCATCCTCTGGGACGGTGGCAAACCAGCACATCAGGAAGATGATGCTCTGGCTCTCAGTGGGGGGGGGGGTCTAGAACATGCCATTCTGTGCCCCATGGTCATTCTATATGCTGAAGCTGTCGAAGCTGGGGAGAACAGGGTCCTACAAGAGCTTGCTAAGCTCAGGGTGGATAAGGCAATGGGACCTGATGGCATACATCCCAGGGTACTTAAGGAGCTAAAGGAGGAACTAGCAGAGCCATTAGCAGAATTGTTTAGTGAGTCTCTGAGCACAGGAGAGGTCCCAGAAGACTGGAGAAGGGCTCATGTGATCCCACCCAAAAGAGTGGTAGCAGGGAGGAGGGAACTACAGACCGTCAGTCTTACTCAGTAGTGGGCAAGATTATGGAGGCACTCCTTATGGAAAGGATAGTGCAACACCTGGAATCCATAGGGCACAGGATCCAAGACAGCATGGGTTTACAAAGGAAGGTCCTGTCAAACTAATCTCATAGATTTCTTTGACTGGGTAACCAGAGTGGTGGACCAAGGGGAGCAGTTGATGTCACTTACCTTGACTTCAGCAAAGCTTTTGACACTGTTCCACATAGAAGATTGATAAATAAGCTAGGTAGGCTCTGGGTGGTGAAGTTGGTCAACTGGGTGGCAAACTGGTTGACTGGCAGAAAACAGAGAGTGGTGGTAAATGGTATACAGTCAGAAGAGATGCAAGTCCAAGTGAGGTACCTCAGGGATCAGTCCTGGGGCCAGTCCTATTCAACATCTTCATTAGTGACCTCGCAGATGGACTAGAGGTAAGGCTTGCCTGTTTGCAGATGACACCAAGATCTGCAACAGAGTAGATGATCCAGATGGGGTGGGCAGAATGAGAAGAGATCTGATAAACTAGCAGAATGGTCAGAAGAGTGGCAACTGGGATTTAATGCAAAGAAGTGCAAAATCATGCACATAGGGAAGAGACCCTGAAGCCACTTATAGGCTGGGAGGGAGTTGCTAGCAGTCACAAAGGAAGAAAGAGACTTGGCATCATCATCACTGATGACCTAAAATCATCAAGCAGACCTCTAAAGCAGTAGGTAAGGCTAGGGGTGTTAGGAGTATGATAGTAGAAATTATCACAAATTCGTAGAGGAGAGTAATAATCCTCTGTACAGACATTGGTTAGGCCCCATCTGGAGTACTGCGCAAGGTATTGAGCCACACCTTCACAAGGACATTAACCAAATTGAGGCAGTCCAGAGAAGGGCACCAAAATGGTGCAGGGACTGCATCAGAAGACATATGAGGACAGATTAACGGAGCTCAATATGTATACCCTTGAGCAAAGGAGGAGAGAGGTGATATGATCGAGACATTTAAACACCTTAAGGGCATAAACAAGGTGAAAGAGTCTAACATGTTTAAATATAAGAAAAATAGCAGGACAAGAGGACACAGCATGAGATTAGAGGGAGGCGATTAAGGGGAATGTGAAATTCTTTTCACAGAAAGGGTGGTAGATGCATGGAATGGCTTACCACAAGAAGTGGTGGCTATGAATACAGTGCAGGGCTTCAAACAGGCATGGGATAGGCATAAGGGAGCAATACAAATGACTATGAATAGATAGGTCACTGACAGAGCAAAGGCCGATGGCACATTTATAAGGTAGAAAAAGAAATGGGCAGACTGGATGGGCCTTGCGGTCCTTATCTGCCGTCAACTTCTATGTTTCTATGTTTCAGGTGCATGAACACGGCAGAAAACAGCTCACCTGGTGCCCGTATTTAAAACAAAATGGTACACAGCCATTTTTATGGGGTCCCAAACTAACTGAACATTCTCAATCAGCCCACATTGCCAACATGTAAACAATGGCAGTTCGGGAGGGGTACAAAGTTCAGAAAGCCAAAATATAACCACCATTTTAACCTAGAACCTCAACATACCATCATAACCCCCCCGAACTGTTTTCTCATTTGAATCCCTTGAATACTATCTTTATGTTTATTGTATTTTACAACTGATTTACCCCAAATGGCCCCACTGAGATGCAACATCTAACTTACATGGGGTCCTGCTTCCATCCATTTCCACACCTGGGTGTGGACTGAGAGGTCAAGTGATTTATGCAAGATCACACAGTGAGCTTTTGGCTTGGGTGAGATTTGAACCCGTGATCCAGGCTCCCTAGCCGGTGTTTGAACCACTAGACCACAAACTGCCTCCAATGGTGCTCTGTCTAGACAGGGTATGCTAGTGTATAGGCTTCCACTAGCTGAATGGCTTTTGCTAAGCATTTCTGCATTTAGCTACAAATACCATAGTTCAAACAGTCAGACTGCTGCTGCAGTTCCACGGGCTGTAAATCCAACTTGTATTATATTTAAGAGTTGGCTAATGTTTACATTTGGCTACAAAGTGCTAGTTACAATTAACCAAAAGGCTATAAGGTTACATAACACATAAAGCTAGATTTATTCAGTATACCATTTCATAAATAGAATGGATATTTTGTGTAGGCTCCAGGAACAGCAAGGCTGCACTTTGTTTGACTGACTGATTTTATACATTTTACCAGGACAGACATACTGAGCTGGTTACAGCTCGTCTCCAGATGCATCCTTGGTGGTGGTGTGTGTGTGGGGGGGGGGGATCAGTAACAGTACAATAAGGTGCAGCAAGATCAATAACATAAAATAATGCAGGGCCTTAAAGCAGTGGCACTGGTTAGTCACAATATAGTTTTGTCAGCAGTTATGTTTTTCAGGCAAAAATATCAACATAATCTAATTCCCGCCTAAAAAATTAAATATCCTGGTACAGTGCTGTACTGTTTACTATCAGAAACATGTCCCGCTGTCCTGGGGCCGCAGAGGGCAGGCACACCTTTTTGCCTCCCCTACCACCATGCTGGTGACCGGGGTTTGGTGACGGACTCAGGTCGCCGAGGACTGGCTGGGGAGAGGAGAACTGAGCATCCGGTGGATGGCTCTCCTCCTCTGGAGTGGGAGGGTTGTGGGTCCCAGCACCTGCCTGGCCCCTAGCAGAGGCTTGGGGACCAGCAGCCAATGTCAGTACACCGGGGTTTGGAGGGTCGGTAGTCATTGATATCCCATGCACGATAGCATGCGTGGTACATCTGGACAACACTGCACATCTGCCTTGCCATTGATATGAGCACAAAAATTGGTTGGTCGCAGCCTGGATGATGCTGACCCTCTGCAGGCCCTGCACCGAACTGCAGGACCCTTCCCCTGCACCGGATCCATAAATGTCGGTGGGTAACCTCCTGCCGTCGTCGGTCCCCACCACACGGAGGATGTAGACTCTTGCCAGTGTTTATGTGCCTTGTCTACAGTTTACAGTAAAGAGTGTCCGAAACTGGAGCAGCAGTAGCTCAGGGATGCCCTCCCGTTTCTTAGTCTTGTCATTGGGTATCCTCCGCCCTGCCCCCAGCCCAAAGATGTAGACTCTTGTCAGGGTTTCTGTGCCCCAACAAGAGTTTACAGTGAAAAGTGTCCTTTCCCAAATAACACCATGCACGACTGCCTTGTCCAAACATACCATGGCTTTTACCAAACTATACAGCATTTTGTAATAACATACACAACTCCCTGTGCTTTTCTGCCTGTTTGATCTTTGAATATGTTTGTACATAATGTACATTGATTTCTCTGAAAACACTTGTTCTTTGTTTAAATGAAATCAATAAAACTATTATACATGCCATGGCAAAAGACCCAACCCTCGTCCAGTAACTGAAGTCCAAACAATAGAAATTAACAGACCGAGTAGCCCTCCTCCCTCATTTTCAATAACAGATCATATCTGATATTTGTCCACCCTCCCCCCGGATGTAACTAGATAGATCCCAAATAAGGGGCATCCCTAACCAACACCGCTAACACTCGTTTTCAACAGCTCCTATACAGGTACTCCTCTCAAACTGTTCCACACAGAGGATGCCTCTTTAGCTATAGAAACATTAGAGAGGACGGCAGAAGCTGGCCCGGTGGCGCTGAGGGTTGAGGTGCTGGATGCCACACCTCGTACCATGCCGGCGACCAGGGTTTGGATGCAGATTCAGGTCGCCGGGGTTTGGCCAGGGGTAGGAGGACTAAGCATTCCAAGGACTGCTCTCCTCCTCCTCCTCAGGGAAGGGTGGGGAGGGATATCTGTGGTGGTGCTGGCTCCTGGTGGTGACTGGGGGGTAGAGCTGCTTGTGGATTACTGGAAGGGGCAGCGAGGGTGGACGTCAGACATGCAGCACACAGGAGCGTGTGTCGCAATGTCCTTGGCATCCCTGCATGCTTGTGTCATGGGGGTGAAACTAAGGGGAGAATTCCTTGCCGAATCATCTGGAGCTCGTCATGGTCTGCCGCGGCACTGCACTGGACGCTCCAGGAGCTCCCTCTGGCCCCAACTCCTTGGTCTTCTGCGCTGTCCAGAAGTGACCTAGAGAGAGGGAGATGGAAGGAGGTCAAATGCTCGAGCACGGCGCCCAGTGCAAGAGCTGCTAGCAGACTGGATTGGGGAACCATCGAGAACACCCCAACCGAGGAAGTAGGCAAGAAAAGAAACCAAAAAAAAAAAAGATGACGGCAGAAGGGGACCGCAAGGTCCATCTAGTCTGCCCAAGATTTATCAGTTTCTACCCTCCTCCCTATATGCCCCTCTGGAGAATCATACCTTTGTGTCTGTCCCAAGCTCTCTTGAAACCTCCCCCCACACCATTTTGGCACCCACGGCCTCTAGAGACAGGCTATTTCAGGCATCTACCACCTTCTCAGTGAAGAAGAACTTCCTACTATTGGTCCCAAATTTTCCCCCTTTCAGCCTCAGCTCATGCCCCCTTGTTCTATTCCTTTCCTTGACATGAAAGAGTTCCTGCGTCTGTACCTTATTTATACCCTTGATGTACTTGAAGGTCTCCATCATGTCTCTCCTCCTCTGATCCAGGGAGTACATGTTTAATTCCTTCAAACTATTCTCAAATGGCATCTGGTGTAACCCATGTATTATTTTTATTGCCCTTCTTTGCACCATCTCTATCCTATCAATGTCCTTTCTGAGGTGTGTTTTCCAAAACCGCATGCAGTAGTCCAGCTGGGGGCAGACAAGTGCCCTGTACAGTGGCAATATCGCCTCCCTCCTTCTGCTTGTAATTCCACTCCCAATAGATCCCAGTATGCCACTTGTCTTTAGTGCCGCATTCTCGCACTGTCTACCCACTTTCAAGCCATCTGATATCATGATCCCCAGGTCGCACTCCTGGTTGGTTGCAGCTAGTTTTTCTCCACCCAAGCAGTAGTCCTTTTTTGGGTTGCTTCTTCCTAGGTGCATGATTTTGCTCTTTTTGATGTTGAATTTCAGCTGCCACGCTCCGGACCATTCATCCGGTTTCTTTAAGTCTGATTCCATTTTCTTTGTTCTCTGGGATATTCACCCTGTTGCATATCTTGGTGCCATCCACAAACAGACACACCTTCTCCACGAGCACATTTACAATGTCGGCTATGAATACACTGAATAGTAGAGGCCCAACAAACACCGAGCCCTGGGGTACCCCGCTGGTTACTTCCCACTTTTGATAATGTGCAGTTTACCGCACTCTTTGTGATCTCCTGAGCAGCCAATTTTCACCCAATCTACCACCTCCTGCCGCATCCCTGCAGTTCTAGCTTTACCAGCCTTCTGTGTGGAACAGAGTCGAAGGCCTTGTTAAAGTCCTGGTAGACCACATCAACTGCCTTAGTAACCTAGTCAAGAATTTGATCAGGCTTGTTTGGCAAGACCGCCCTGCCTTGAACCCGTGCTGTTTATGATACTGATGAACACTGGATTCCAGGAATGTTAATATTCTCTGCTTGAGTCCATCATTTTTCCTACGCTGAAGTGAGACTCACAGGGCAGTAGTTCCCTGCCTCCTCCCTGCTCCCAGATTTATGAAGTGGGACCACCGATGCCCTTTTCCAGTCTTCTGGAACTTCTCCGCTCATAAGAGATTTAGTAAATAGGTCCGCCAGGGGTGCTGCCAGTTCCCTCCCCAGTTCTTTCAGGATTCTGGGATGTATATCATCCGGTCCCATGGCCTTATCCACTTCTAATTTGTTTAGCACCTCCATGACTTGTTCTGCCATGAAGGGGCTTGTATCGACTGCTAGTCCAGTGGTGCTGTTACTAGTTGACTCTGGGCCATTGCCCTCCTCCTCCTTTGTAAACACTGAGCTGAAGTACCTGTTGCAGACTTCTGCCTTCTCTCGATCCTCCTCTAGTAGATTCCCTTCCTCCACTGCTAGTCTAACTATTTCCCCCTTAGTTTTCCTTTTTTCCCTTATGTACCTTAGGAAGGTTTTGCTGCCTCGCTGTGCCCCTTCTGCAATCTCCACCTCTGTCTGGGCTTTAGCCTTCTTAATTGCCTTACTTGCCTCCCTCACTTTCTCTTTATATGCTTCCTTATCCGCTTCATTTGATGCTTTGTTGGTTAACTGAATAAACTCCTGAAATGTCAAGACATTGTCAGTGTCAATGACAAGATGTTACATGCTAAGTTTACCCATCTGTAATTATGTACAATTTGTGCTATGCCTATGTACCATGGACCACTGGAAAAGTTTAATAAAACTACATTAGCAGCAAAAAAAAAAAAAAGTTTCATATTAAAAAATTTTTTTTTCCTAATGACAGGAATCTCCAGCATCTCAGCTTGTTCTGTTTTTTTTTTTTTTTTAGTTTTATCGAGTCCCCGCTCATCTGACAGCAACCCCAGCCCCATCAATTACCTTCTTGTGGACTTACTGGTGATCCACTACTTACCCACAACCCTGCTAGTGGTGGGTGGCCTGCCATGTTGGTGAAGTGTAAGCCTGTGGGGAAGGGGGGGTGCCAGAGCAATGGCAGACCTGGGCTTTTTCTTCAGCTCCTGTTTTTCCCCCCAGAGAGTACTGGTGTGGAATGACGCACACGCATGAGTGTCTCCGGCATCCACCTCTCTCCCCATCCCAGGTCTCCAGCTGTGCTGTCACCTGCTCTCCACCAGATGGCAGTCAAGTACTGGGATGCCACATCCCTACCACCACCACCACCAAGGGAAGAGAGCTGTCCTTGGCATACTCAATCCTCCCTCCCTGGCCCATCATGACCAGAGTCTGTTCTTGAACCTGGGTCATGGGCATAGTGAGTGGCAGCACTACTGCTGTGCTGCTGGTCCAGCTACTCAGCGTGTTTCCGTTCTGTTTTTTTTTTTTCTTGATTATTTATTTTTACCTCCTCAGCATTGGGGGGGGGTTGCACCTATGGTTCCCCCCCATTCCATCACGGTCTCCTCAGCTCCCACCCCGGCCGCAATCAGAGTTCAGGATCTCCTCGCCCTGCCCTCCCCAGGCTGCTTCACAGGGGTACTTACCCTGCACGCTGCGGAAGACCTGGGGTCAGGCTCAGGAGGAGCTAACAAGATGCATCCGTCGTGGCGCTGATGGGCCGCCTTCATGCTCTGCAGCTGCAGGATTGTGTTTTGCCTGTGACCACCCCAGCGGGCAGCCAGCATGTCAGGGATGCTGCTGCACATGCTTCAGCGCTTTTATGCGTCTGATGTCAGCCACATGAGCCTACACACTGGACCCCAAGCATGCACCAGTCCCCGGCCACCACCATGAGCCAGTACCGCGGCGGTCGTCCCTACCCACCCTCCATGGAGGACAGCAATCTGTGGGACGTTCGAGCTGACCCTCCGACAGCAGAGGTCGCTCCCGACCCCGGGTCGTCGGCATGGTAAAAGGTAAGGCACTAGTGCCTCAGCCCAGTGCACCGCTGGGCCAACCTTTCTGTTTTCTGACTTGGCTTCTAACTCTAAAGTTAGAAGCAGGTGGTAGCCATGACACTGCGCTGGGGATCTCCACCACAAGAGGCACCAGTGGTGGTCTCTATCAAGAATTTAACAGGTCCCCTCTCAAAGCGCTGCACAGGGGAATGATGCAACACAGTCCTCTCTCCCTCCCAGGACAGTAAGCACATCACCTCTAGAATGCATCTACCTTCCAACATCCCTGTAAGCACGAGTCCCTTACAAAAAAAAATAGTTTCCATGGAAGGCCAAGCATCGATTTTAATACTGTATACCAAAACTGCCACCCTGCTGGCTCAACAGCAGAGTGACGCAGTGCCATGCAGGTGACCCAAGTTCAGTGGCGAGCTCAGGATGCCACATTGGGAGGCAGGCCAGACTGCAGCAGTTACTGCTCAGAAGTGTACTGCAGTTGGGGAGGGCTGGTGTACAGCTCTGGCACCGCTACAACATGTCCAGTAGGCCAAGAGAGCTTGCATGCAGCCGAAGCTACCAGGAAGTTTCTGAGCACTGCTGGGGAGGTGGGAGGGCCCAGCAGGAAATGTGGAAGAAAAACCCACATGTTGTTTTCATGATGGCCAGCCTCTCTTGGTCCTCAGGGATTCTCCATTGAGCCACTGCTGGATCCTAGTCCCAAAGAGGCCAGGAGCCCGTCACATAGGAAAAGCCGTAGGTGTTGTCCATCTCTTGGGGTGGGGGAAGAGACCCAGGATGTGCTGCAGACACCGACTTGAGCAGGGTATACCCCTGCAACCCTGGTGGCTGGGGTAAGGAACAACTCTGTGAAAAAAAAAATACACCAAAACTGACCCCTTCTTAATATATTTGAAAATGTATGAAATAGTGGGAAATAAACCTATGCTATCTATATATGACCAGTATTTGTTTGTGGTGGGATGTGCATTCCCCATCTCTGGATAAGCAAACATCTCTCTCACACTCAGCTGTGGGCTTGCCTTGGCAGAACTGACAGTGCAAATAGACCAGGCTACATGGCCCTTTCGCTATATCTGCCCCTAAAACCTTGCCCTTATCAGAAATGTATGGTAGCTTGGGAGGACAGAAACATAAGCTCTTGGACAAAGGAAAATCCAATGGCTGTTGACTGCATAAGTCCTATGGAATGGGGGATTATTAAAAGACCCTACAGCATGGGTCGCCTGTGGCCTTGCAGTGGAATGTCATGTTAGCATTCTCGTGACCTGGGTTCAGGAGTGAGCCAGGAACCTGGGAAAGGACAGCCAGGTCAGGAAGTGCCTCCAAAGACAGTGCTTTACTGAACAGAGAGAGTTGGTGCAGTGCACACTGCCCAGTGACCTGTGAGGTGGGCCAAGCAAGTTTGTCTCCATCCACTGGTATACTGTGGGGTGTGGCCATAGTCAGCACCATGGGAGAAGGAGTGATGTAAAAAGCCCTGTAGTCGCATCCATGAACATAAGCTTAAAACCCCTGCAGCTGTGTCCATAATCGTAACATAAAAACGCCTGTAGCCACATCCATGAACGTGGGATAAAAACCCTGTAGCCGCATCCATGAATGTGGGATAAAAATCCCTGTAGCCGCATCCATGAACGTGGGATAAAACCCCTGTAGCCACATCCATGAATGTGGGATAAAACCCCCTGTAGCCACATCCATGAACGTGGGATACAAAACCCTTGTAGCCACATCCATGAACGTGGGATAAAAACCCCTGTAGCCATATCCATGAACGTGGGATAAAACCCCTTGTAGTTGCATCCATGATGCCTCCAGCAATCTTGGTCCGCGTACCACTGATCGGTGTTGGAGTTGGAGGTCAACTCACAGTAGAGTAGACGTCTCTCTGTATACCAAGGTGGGGATGTGGCTCCAGGGTGGAGAGGAAAAAGGCAATATGAAAATTACATCCGCTGATCCCTATTAAGGGAACAGTCAGCACTAAGAACCCTATACCAAAGTGTGGAGCTGGTCCCAATTTGCACTTTGTGTGCAAAAATAATAGATTGTATCAGACTAATTCAGCTACAGATCCCAGAATCCATTGCAGTTGACATCAGAGGAGGGCTGCAGCAGTGGGAGATTCAACAGCATGCAGTGCACGTTAGAGCTTTTATCAGCTCAAATCAGACGTTTGCCAGTCCTACTGTTCTCTCAGGGCTGAATACAGACCTCTGTGACTATACTTAGCCCATGGAGGACAGTGGGACCGAAAACAAAAGATCATAGCTTCCAAAAATTCTAACATGCACTGCAGGCGATTCTAATCTTCCACTGCTGCAACCCTATTCTGATGTCAGCTGTGGAGGATTCTGGGATTTCAGTGACAGGAAATGTCAGCTTGAGGGCACTAAAGAGACAGTCCCCAGGCAGCACGTCTTCTCTGTTAACTCTGTGGATCAGTGCAGTATTCACTTGGGCAGACTCGATGGACCACAGGTCCCCTTCTGCCGTCATCTTCTATGTTTCTATGTATTTTCCTAAAAAACTATCTTTAGAACTGCAAACATCACAACTTTTATCTGACAGCATCATGTTCCTGAGTGTCTGTTGACTCCAACGATACCACACTCACCGTGGGAAATCCACAAAGACAGTACCCAGGGGCACAGAGAAAACAACAGCCACCTCCTGGGATGGCTGACGATGGTTCCATCTATTGGGCAGATAACCTACCGGTTCATCCACGAGCCCCGTGGTAACAGATGATTTCTTCTATGAAGGCGATGGATGCCAAAATAGAAATGACCCTGGTCAAACTTGAAAAACATGATGCTGCGTTAACAGCTCTTACAGGGTCAGTTGCTGATCAAGAGCACAAAACAGTGACTACTCAGGCTATGGTAACCACGCTCATTCGAAATCTTTTAACTGAGAGGGTGGCTTAAGGCCCTCGAGAATGAAGTCTGAGCCAGAAACCTCCGCTTTGTTGGGGTCCCGGAGGGTGCGGAAGGAAATTAACTCTTAACTTTTCTTGCCACTTGGCTAAAATTTAATCTAGCTGTTCCTTGGGGCTTTGATTGGGGAATGCTGAAAAGAACTTACAGAGTTAACCCCGGAGTGAGACAGACAATCAGTAACCAGCCCCAGGCAGTGCTTGTGTGCACCTCAGAAGTAGAGATCCTGAACATTATTCTTGCAGCTGCCCATGAAGCATATCCCCTTAATATCAATGATTTTGACATTAAACTGCTCCCTGACCTCTCTTTTCAAACAAGATCCAGGAGGAAACAATTATATAGCATGTACCATCGTCTTAAAGCTCTAGGGATATCGCACACTTTTCTTATACTAGCCAAACTCGGATCACTTCTGGGGAAAATCCTGGCAATTTATGGAGCCTAAGAATGCAGGTCAATGGCTACAGAGCACAGAGACGAAGTTAGTGGCCAGGGCGGCATTTATTGACGTGGTTTAATTATGTTAATTGTTTTTTAGTGGATTTTGTTGGGTATAAAAAGGGGGCTGATCCAGTCCCAGATCAGATCCATTTTGGAGGGGTAGGGGGAACTTTACCTCTTCCTCCATCTGAGCAAGCTTGAAAGGCAGAGGCCATGAAAGACAGACCAGGAGAAAAGCTGGCTATCACAACATACAAGAAAAAGAATTCTACTTTTTTGCTGTAGCTTTGAACCTGAAAGAGATTAGCTGTATGAAACATGAAATAGCTGGTAAATACTACACACATGCCAAATTTCAAATCTTATTTAAAGAGAGAAACCACAGCAGAGCATGTATAAAGTTCCATGAGCAGTCAACTCTAAGATTGGACTGGCCTGTACAACTAGACAATCAATCACTCCCTCTGCCCGAATTGCTATAGCCTAGGACATCCTCTTCTCAGCTCTTACCTATGGCTCCATCACCTATGCTGGTGCCACAAAGGCTAGTTTACACAATTGGGCAACTATTTATAACAATATTTGTCGCTTTGCTCTTGCTTCACATAGGTGTACCCATCACTACCACCTTTAAAGCAGACTAAACTGGCTCTCCCCTACGGCAAACCACTTCTACGCCCTTGGCTCACTGTCGGATAGTACCTCATGCACTGGTGTTCCCCCCCCCACACACACACACACACACACACACACGCTAGCTCAGCTGCTGATTCCTCAATGTCCTTCCTGTGCCCTCCGCTCTGGAGATCAGCAGCTCTTTACTGTACCCAGATGTAAAACAGCCATGGGTGCTCAGGCTTTCTCACACATTGCCCCAGCTCTCTGGAACTCCCTACCATTATCCGACTTGCTCCTACCCACACACCTTTAATCGACAGCTAAAATGTCACCTCCTCAATTTGATCCCTGCTCCTGCTTCATTCCCTCTTCATTTCCCTGATGCCATAACTGTAATGGCGAGGATTGCCACTGACTCGACTGCTCTCAAAATGGCCTGGTCGGGTAGAGCACAGGTCCACTCAGCTACAACTTGGAAGGAAAACACAAGGTAATCCGACTACGGCAACCACCGGAGGTGGATTTTGTGTGATGTCCAACAGCGGTGTCAGGGAAATTTGGGGAAGGGGCCCAAGTTCAATTGCTACCAACTGGGACACAAGGAGAGGTGTGAAGTTGATGAATGCAAAGAACAATGTAAACGTTTATTAAACATAACTATACAATAACATTACACTAAATATCTAAACTCCAAGCTCTAAAACTCTAAAGGACTAGAACATTACAAAAGTAATGCATGGCATTTCTAGATTCAAAACTCTAAAAGATGGACTTCCGGTGGCGCTATGGAAGGCTGAGCAACGTGATTTGGGAGCGTGCTCCCTCTGCCAAATAATGAAGCTTTTTTATTAACTTAACCCTCCTTCTACGAGTGAATACCTCACTTAAACGAATCCAGAGGTATACCCCAGTACATGCAGCAATTTGAAAGTAATCGCTTTTGTATTTTCTCCACAATAACAGACCAAAATGTCAACAGCGGTCCTATAGATGTAGACACAATGTCTAATCGCGATGACTCTAAATGCACTCGCCACAATAAAAATGTACCTGGCAAGCCATCTTCTCTTTCCTCAGAATCGATCCTCCAAGCGATCCAAGAATTCTGTACAGAAGTTAAGGAAACACTATAGGACCTCCGCTCTGATCTGGGATCTCTACAAACTTCGCCTAGATGAAGCAGACATCAGATTTCTTCTAATACGGACTGCCTCAATGCCCTGGAGGCCTCCGTGAGAACTACGCTTGCATCAACTTTCCTCCATTTGCAGCCAAGTGGACACAGAAAATAGAGCCCAAGCGAAAATCTAAGTTTTATGGTATCCCAGAGGAGAAGAAACACGGACATCCAGGCCTTTCCTGATCATCTCCTCCAGGCCACGCTAGACCTAGGCCCCGATTTCTCTATTGATATTGAGAGGGCCCACCGTGCCTTGGGTCCTAAACCACCCCTGGATCTACTGAAGCTCCATTGTAGTGAGGTTCCTGAACTATTCCATTAAAGAAACCTTTCTTCAAAAGGCATGGGCTCAAAATCAATCTATTATGAAAATAAGAGGATCTTCATGGATAACGACTATCGCCTACTACCCAGCATTAAGGCTATTCTTCTGTCTCTGGTGAATAAACTAAAATTTAAGACCCCTTACCCTGCCAGAATGGTGGTTTTCCTCCCCTCTGGGTCTCAACCATACACATCAGCAGAAGATGCAAAAAACTGACCTGTTATCCAGAGGTCTCTTGAAAGAACAAGAGGTTCGGAGAATTCCAAGTCAGGTTGCACCACTGAGAGGCTGCTTAAAGCAACACTACCCTTTGACAGAGCTCCGGATTCTCCTTGCTTCCAACACCTGACGGATATTCTTAAACACATTTGTCAATTCCACATCACCACCACGTTTGACTCTAACATGGAATAATTATTCTAGAACATCTTAATCCTGAACAGGTGGGTGCAGGCGGTTTGGCCGGGGAGCTACGGGGGAGAAGTGTGACTATTTCTGGCATGCCCTAACGACCACGCTAAAGGAACTTACAAGGCAACCTTATAAGGGAAAGTAAGCGAACTAACTACTAATAACATAGATAAACAATGCCTATCTTATTTCCCCAAATATCTGGCCGTGATTGAAAGGCTTCTCAATGGTGAGGCATGCGTGCCAGGCCAAGAACCTCTTTGGAAAATATTTCTTATTGTCTGCAGACCGTGGTTTGCGCCCTGATCGTCCAACCCCTGCCTTGTGGTTCCTGTTTTGATCTACCACGCCCCTCCTAGGATCCATTTTCCTACCTTCAGACACCCACCTAGAGATTGGTTTCCCTACCACCTTCCCTACTGTCGATGGGCCAAACTGGGGTTTCTGTATTCATCCTCGCTACATCGTAGAGGTGACCTAGGATAAATTGTGACAACCCTCACTTTTATGTTCCTCAATCTGTTCTGGAATTCCATTAACATTTTATTATGACTTTTGGGGATAAAGTCCTCATATTTTACATGGCTCAAGTTATGAGCTTGGGGCTGTATGGCGGTTACTTAATTTAGTATGATACTCCAAAGTGCGGAAAGGCATAGTAAAGATCCAGCCCCATGTTTGTATAACAAATCATCGAGGAGACCTAGAAATACGAATTATGAAACTACGTTCGGTACCCCAGGGTCTCAGGAGCGTGTTGAGAGTAAGCGTACCAATGTCATGATGGATTCCCCAGGTGAGGGGGATGATAAGGATATTTCTATAACCAATGAAATCAGGGTAACTTTTAGTGTGAGTTTGAAAGGTTTAAAAACCTCAATAAAAGTTCTAAAGACCCGATTTCTAAGGCACTAGAGCGTATGTTCTGTGACACAGAGGGGACCCCGCCCTCTCATGAGCAGTCTCCATGTCTCCACAACCATCAGTAGGATCATCACTTTCTCGAGTGATGTTCCTGCTGTTAAAACTCGGCCTCCTTGGGGGCCCCCTCCCATTAGCCATGGGAGTTCTATCCCAGCACCTAAGGTTCCACTATTTCTGGACCCTGGGTGTGCACCCAGAAGGAGCTACATTTTCTCCTTCCACTGTGGAAGTCATTCAAGACTCTAGTACCCCAGTTAACAGTTATTATTCTAGCTCCTCAAATTGTAGAGGAGCTTTTTGGGGCGGGGAGGACCTTGCTGTTTCCCCTGGTTCTAGCCCCATTAGTAGAGCCCCAAGGGTCTATTTAGTTAACTATGTTAAAGGCAGTTGCCAAGCAGTTTATCTAGCTAACATGGCCATAGTTTGGCCTAGGAATACTGTAATATTGGTAAAAAATTAAAAACAACAAAAAAGGAAACACACACACCATGGTTTGGAAAAATGCTTTATTACAATATGCCCCTGACCTATCTTACTTACTTTTATCTATATACGATGGCGGTTAATCCGGTTAAGATTTTCTCAATGAATGTAAATGGGCTTCACAGCCCAATTAAGAGATCCCGTCTCATGCAATATCTGAATAATCAGGTGGCCAACCTCTATTTTCTACAGGAAACTCATCTACCTGAGTCAGAACACCAGAAATTAAAATGGGGACACCGTCATGATGTATATGCATCCTCCCACCCTAGTGCCCGAAGAAAGGGGGCAGCTATTCTGGTGCCTTCCTCCATTCCTCTGGAGGTACGTAATGTTATTGCAGACTCCCAGGGGAGATATGTTATTCTAACAGGCATACTCTACTCACAGGAGGTAACCTTAGTGAATACCTACCTGCCTCCCCAGTCATCTCTCGGAGTGATCCGAGCCTTTCTCAGAAAGTTTTAACTGCTCTTCAAGGCATTTAATAATGGGGATATTTCAATGTAGTCTTATCACCTCAACAAGATACCTCTGCTCCACGAGCCTACAGATCTTCACAGTCCTTAAATACTTTAGGAGTGCACTTTCTCACCTGGGCACACAGGATACCTGGAGAAAGTTTTTCCTTCAGATCCTGGCTTTTCCTACTGTTTGGTCCGTTTCCAGATTTATTCCCATTTGGACTATTTCTTTATTTCGTGCAAACATTTTCTTTTAATCCAGGATTTAACTATGGGACCCAATTTTATCTGACCACAATCCACTAACAGTGAACATAAATTTGGGTAAACCCCAAAATTAAAACTATGGCGACTCAACCCCGCTTTATTAAGAGACCCTGTTTATATAGAATATATCACTACCAGAATTCTGCAGTTCCTTAAAGACAACAGTGGAGGGGAAACCCCTGATCCTATCACATGGGACACCCTAAAAGCTGTTATAAGGGGTGAAACGAGAGCTTTTCATCCCACAAAAAGTGGAAATTAGAGGCCTCATATAAATATCTTACTGAACAATTACAATCCTAGGCTGGCCCGTCGGCGCAGCGGTTGGATTTCCGCTCATAACGCCGGTAACCCAGGTTCGGGAGCGGACTCAGGTCGCTGGAGGGCTGGCCGGGGGAGAAGGCTTGAGCATCCCAGGGACTGCTCGCCTTCTCGGGAGGGAGGGACATGATCCGCAGCTTGTCTGACCCTGGGTGGAGGCCAGTGCAACAAGCTGGTGGGACAAACCAATGGGGGAGCTGTGTGGTGGGCGTCGGCGTGTAGCCCATGACATCAGGGCACACACCACACAGCACAGAAAGCGGAAAAAGCACCACGGGCACGGGTAGATGGAGCTCAGTGCCAGCCTAATTGTGATGGCCTGCCTGACCACCCGGGGACCGGCAAACTCGAAAATGTCGGGTGCTGGGTCCACCCGTACCGCCGAGAGGTAAAGCCACCGGCTCCATGGGGAAATCTTGGGATTTAGGTAGGCCAGTCACGGAGGGACACCTACGAGTCTCTCGACGCAGCACCAGGGTGGGGAAGGAGGAGAAATAGAAAGTAAAAAAAAAACAACAGGGAGGAGATAAAATACTACAGTGAAAAATTAGGGAAGTTAAAAAAGAAATACAGAACATTATGGATTCCAAAATACTTCAAACCTTGATCTACCTAAAACAAGCCAATTATGAGGGGGTGTCAGGGCTACCTGCCATTTAGCTAGCAAATTAAGAAACAGGAAACGCACTGCAACTATCTTAAAAATCAAGCATCCAGTTACAAAGCAAATTTCCCATTCAGACAAACATATCTAATCGTCCTTTCTTTCGTTTTATCAATCCCTATACTCACCCCCTGATCCCTCAGACCCTAATGTCAGGTTAGAGTTCTTAACTAAATTACTTTTCCCAAAATTATCGGACACACAACAAACTGCTCTGGAGTCCCCTATTAGGCCAGACAATGTCCTTAGTCACATTCAAGCCCTTAAACTCTCCAAATGCCCAGGCCCAGATGGCTATACAGTGGAATGGTACAAGAAATTTGCTGGTCTCCTTCTGCCCACGCTCTTGTCCTCTTACAGGGCTGTGGTGGGGGGGGGGCTCCTCCCCCTCTTGGAATTATGCAGTTATTGCTCCCTTCCCTAAACCTAATAAAGACATAACTGATACAGCTTCATACCATCCTATCTCCAACTTGAATGTTTTTTTTGTATTTTTTTAAACTCTATTTATAACACTGCCTTACCCTGAACTCTGAGTCTAGATGGACACACGGCATGGAATCAGATCCCACCCTTCTGAAGTCCTCCACTCGATTCCTCTGGAGGCTCCCCAGCTTCTCCATCCACTAACCCAGCCACTCAACCCCCAAACTCTGAGTCCCCCAAGGCGGGACCGCCGTTACTCCTTTCTGGCACTCTATCTACAATCTAGAAGAGCAGCCAGGCAGGGAGGAGAACAGAGGAGAGAGACCCGAAATTGGGCGTGGTGGCCAGCCCCTGGACCATCCTTTGCCTATCAGGAGGCAGGGATTTTACTTGTACTTTCCCCCTTGGAGCAGCGTGAAATGGATGCCAGCGTGGGTCCGCCCACAGTCGTCCTGCCAGCGCCAACCCCTCTACAGAAACCGTGCTACTGAACGATGCGCCCAGCCTCCGCTGGGAGCCGCTACTGAGCTCGGTACTCCTGAATCCCACCCAGGAGAAGAGAGCAGTCATGGGCCTTCGATCTTCTCCTTCCCTTGTGGCCTGGCGGCCCTAGCTCGTTCCCGAACCCAGGTCGCCGGTTTGGCACGAGGTGTGGCATCCAGCGCCTCAACCCTCAGCGCCACCAGGCCACCTCTATCTTGAATGTTGACTACATGATCTATATGGCTATCTGGGCTTCCAGACTTGAGTCACTTCTCTCCACCCTTACTCACCCTGACCAATCTGGATTCATCAAACGTCGTAGTACTACCGATAATATTCAACATAATATGTTACTCTTAGAACACATACATTCCAGACAGATTCCATCGACCCTTCTTAGCTTGGATGCGAAGGGCATTTGACGGAGTTTCATGGAATTTCCTTTGGGATACTCTTCATTCTTTCTCCTTCCTGACCAGTTTCTCCTTTGGCTTAAAAGTTATATTCTCAACCTAAGGCCTATATCCACATTAATGGAGCTATGTCTCCCTATACACCTCGACAAGGAAAGTGACAAAGTTGCCCACTCTCCCTTACCTCTTTGCCCTTTATATGGAACCCTAGCTATAGCCATAAGACAGAAAGCGTCGGATAGAGGTGTCGGCTTAGGTCAAATAAGTTTTAAGATATCATTATTGCAGACATTATTCTCCTGTTTTATTTCCTGAATCCTCAATACCCGTAATTTGGGAGATCCTTAGGAATTATGAAAAGTGGCAATTTTAAATTAAACATAGCTAAAACAGATGCTTTACTGTTATACTATAAACCAACACAAAATTTGAAAAACTCTCTACCTCTAAAATGGAGATGTACCAAATTCAAATATTTAGGTATCCATATCCCTTTAAATCTGGAGCATCTCGAATTAGTTAATCATGAACCAGTATCTCTTCTTATTCAAGAAGACCTATCTAGATGGGGCAACCTAAAACTAACTTTTTCCAGCGTAGAAACTATACAAATAGATTATTATATTTATTCCAAAATGTCCCAATTTTCCCAGTAAACTTTTATTTTAAATCCTGGAATAGGCTGCTCTCCTCCTTCATCTGGGACAATCAGAGGCCGAGGTTCGTCTAGCTTTACTGTCCTCCCTTTAGATCAAGGGGAGCTAATCTTCCTGACTTGAAAATGTATGCTATGGCAGCTTTTTTTAGAATTTTTCCTTTGGCTCTCTCCAACCACTCTTCCTGCTTGGAAAGAAATAGAATTTTAATAAATGACCTCCATGATATCAAGAGGATTGCCTTTTCCTCTCGGGAAGGGGTCCCCAGCAGTGATTTTTCTAAATACCGGCCCAAATTCTAAAGATATGGTAGAATGTAAAACAAAAAGGCCTTCAAACAAATAATCTTCTTTTTTACGTTAATATCAAGAGATGAAGACTTTCATCCTGCCCACCTCAATACCTCATTCGATTCCTGGCGGAGACTAGGACTTAGCTATTGTCATCAATTGGTTAACAACTTTGGTGTCTTATCCTTTATTGACTTACAACACAAATATGCCCTCCCTCATCGGGACATGTATCGGTATGTCCAAGTGAGAAATTATATTTTAAGACAAAGAATTCCTTGTTGTCACTCTCCCTTACCTACTTTGTGGACCTTGCTTAAGGACATGCTGGAAGGAGGCCCTTGGGGGAACCTTATAGGCCACTAATACAGAATAACACAAGATAACCTGGGGGAGTCCTCTTATTCGATATTAGAGGCCTGGAATAAAGACTTGGAGTTAGAAATTCCCTTTCCGCTTTGGAGAGAAACAACACTGAAAGCAATTAAAATGACCTCTTCAGGGGGTTGGAGGGAGTTTGCTTGGAAATCCCGCTCCAGATAATTTCGCTCTCCAGCAATCGTAGCAAAATATCTTCCAGCTTCTTATGGGTATTGCTGGAGAAACTGTAATTGTAAACTAGCAGATTTAGGTCATATTTTTTGGCACTGCCCAAAATTAATGCCCTTTTGGTGTACCTTACTGGTGGAGTTGGGGGAGTGCCTGGGTGAGGTAACTGAATTGACGGCAGAGATGGTTGTTTTGTTCATCTTTCCGCCCCACAGACCACAAAGGGCCCACACTTTACTTCCCCTTTTCCTATTAGCAGCAAAAAAAGCCAAAACACGTAACTGAATGTCCACTTTGATTCCTACAACTACAGAATGGCACCAAATAGTCCTCCAAATATACAGACTTGAGTACCTTACAGCTAAACTACACAATAAACAGGATACCTTCAGGAGGAAATGGCAGAGGTGGATTCTTTATTTCTCCCTGGTAGATCCGGAATTTATTCCTTGACACAGGAGTGGTTTTGGGTGGCTCCTGCTTGGGGGAGGGGTCCCTTTCCGCTGCCTCCATCCTTCTAACTGTCTACTGGAGGTTGGGATGGGGGATCCCCCTCAAACTTTTAATAATAAATTCTGGGATGCTCTGAGGTTTGGTCGCCTGCTTTAGGGGACCCTGGGAGGACATTGGAGGTCCTCCAGGGGTAACTTTGAGGAACTGGTGTGTGATAAATTGAAACTTTATATCATCAAAGACCTTTTCCCTCCAGAGAGTAATCTCCGGAGTCCTCAAGGATGGGACCTGGTCTAATTAGTTCTTGAGTGTACATGATTCGGTCCTCCAACTCCCTTAATTGTCCCCCGCATTTTAACTCTCCAACAGTCCACTGCCACGTGTATGTATTATAAGTGAGTAATCCTGTAAACCTTTCTCTGTATAAATATGGCAGTCGACATAAAGTACTTGGATACTTCTCTTGTATATGAGTTATAGTTTATGTGATGCTTTAGTTGGCAACAACTATGATGATAAAGCTCTTCCAACAGATGTGTACCGATATTTACATGTAACACTGCTCTGTGTGTCCTATGTAAAAACCAAAAAACTATAATAAATAAAAAGTATAAAAAAAAATTAACTTTATATCATATACCTGACATCATGCACCATTTCTAATAATCTGTATTTCTATAGACAGACTTATTATTCTTGGGTACAACTATCTGCTGTATTTTTTTATGTCTCTTCTAATAAAAATAAAATAAAAAAAAACTCTAAAATATAAGATACCTACAATTATACTGTGCCCTACTAAAAATCAGCTGTAAACATTCTAAGCCGCTACCCTTGCATGTCCAACCGGGGAAGGGGAAAAAGCAAGATGGGGAATCGGCTGCCGGGCAAAACACAAAACAGGACACAGGCCAGGACTATTCCGAGACGGTGTAGGTCATTGGCACAAAGGTCTACACAGACCACTGGAAATGACACCCCTCCAGGCAAAAGTCTGCCAACTCCAACCAGCCACAGCCCCTACGTGGACTACCAGGACAAAAGGTCACCCAGCCACAGCCCCTACATGGACTGCCGGGAGACAAAAGACAAACAAGGACACAACAGCTGGTGGGAGAAAACAGGGCCGGGGCACCTGGGATCACATGCAGGCTGAAGGGTGGCGGCACAATAAACATTTCTATTAAAACCCTGTGTCTGTGTCATTTTTAGGGCACTTTATAGACAGATAAAACAATTCAGGTTATCAGATTACATAAAATCGCAGGGGCACTGTCACTTCGTGGCCATCTTCAGCTGGCACACGGATACTGGCATAAGGACAGCGTCATCACAGGGGCCCAAAAGCGTTGCAATAAAACAATTATGTACATTTATTTACAAGCAGAACACAACTGCACATACCCCAATAATGCAAAGCATCATGGGAAACATATGTAAATCCCCATGAGAGAATTTGGACTGGCTCAACTTTAAGCAGAATTGCATGGTGCCAGAAGGCCTCACAATGCAATCAGCAAAGGCTAAGAACAGCAGACACATACACATGTTTCGTCCTCATTTGTATTCATCAGTAGGCCCAAAATTTGTAGTTCTTTTCGGGCCCCCCATGACCCAAACAAATAACATCCCCCTTAAGGGGTGGCTGGCTCCCTCCCCCTGGGCTAAGACACAGATATGCCACACTGTGAGATCCTGAAATGAGGCAAACACGTGTATTGTGTCTGTTCTTAGCCTTTGCAGATTGCATTGTGAGGCCTTCTGGCACCATGCAATTTTGCTTAAAATTGAGCCAGTCCAAATTCTCTCATGGGATTTGCATATTTCCATGATGCTGTTATACATAAAATTGTTTTAAAGTTGCCCTCATAGACTATAATGGAAGGCACTTTCGCGCTTCCTGTGGTCACGGGCCATGTAGTTGGCCGAGCGCAGGGGTGGAGTTACAACGAGAAGTGCCTATGTCCCTGGCAGAGTAATTTTACGAGCGATTTAACTATTTAAGTATTGGGTATTTTAATGGCCAATATGGATTAGAAGCAGTTCGTGGAGGGAAGGCACAGCACTGTGTGGTGCACATCTACTGCCATTTACCTTGGTGAATATCTTTAAAATCTGTACTTGAGATCCGGTATTTCCTTTTACTCTCCTTGAATTTGTTGAGCTAAATTTATTTTTGTACATTACATTGTGTCAAGTTTTGTGTACCCATGTTATTTAATAAAGAGGCATTAAAAAAAATAAATAACTTTTACTTCATGAAATATATGAGCTCAGGCCCGGCCCGCTGGTGCTGAGGATTGAGGTGTGGACGCCCACACCTCACACCATGCCGTCGACTCGAGGCAGGCCCAGGCCACCAGAGGAGAGAAAGGAGCAGTGTCGGAGGACTGCTCTCTCTCTCAGGGAGGGAAGGGTTGCCATCCCACTCATCGATCACCCTCTAGCGATGGCTGGAGGGAGATGTGAGTTGGGAAGCATGTTACCAACATACAATGTCGGTGGGGAGGGGGGCAGGAGAAAAATGGAGAAAAACAGAGCTGGCAGGCTCCGTGGTGGACATACAAGTGCCTGTTCTGGCTCCCCGATGTCTAGATTTCTCTCCGGGGTGGGGAAAAGCCAGTGCCCCTTTACCTCGGCACTGTCACGGGGGGAAAAACGTGGGGGATTGTAGAGGGTGTTGGACGGGGAATGGTAGGGCCAGAGACTGAGTCCCCTCTGAGAGGGGGTCCGGAGCTGCCTGCCAGGCTCCCAGGAGGGGATAGAAAGATAATTAAAAAAATAAAGAGAAAAATATGTGAGCTCACAACAAAGGATAAAAAGGATCCCAGATTGTTTGTGACTCCCTGTTTGGACATTTAATCTGTTCTGTCCAAGTTCTGCTAACCTCCTTCCTTAGCAGCTCCGACTGCTCTGCCATGTGCAGGAGGAGCCCCAAAGGTCAAGCCTCAGTCTGGGAGGCCAAGTAAGTGTTCACTGGTAGTTTGTGTGGGCTCCCTCCCTGAAAATGTTTGCTGTCATCAATCTGCCCCAAGACCAGGGAGAAGGGCTTACACTATTGTGGCACCCATTTCGGATATGAACCCCTAAACACAGCCTGTCCATATTCCTGAACTGATTTAATGGGAAGGGGAATGTTGGCCAAGACACCGGGGAAAATTCCCATTTCTTACCAAAAGTGCTTTGAGTTCTTTTACTTCTACCTTAACACCACCAGGACAGCACCAGAAATGGGCAGATCGCGGCCCAGTGGCGCTGAGGTTGAGCTGGGCGCCACACCTCACTCACGCTGGCGTCCCGGGTTCGGAGGCGGACTCCAGGTCGGTCGGTCGGGCGGAGACAGGCTGGAGCGTCCAACGACAGCTCACCTTCTGCGGGGAGGGATCAGGCCGATGCCCACCACTTGCATGACCCCGAGCGGAGGCTCAGGGAACTGCAAGCCCCATTAGGGGATGGGAGGTGGCCACTGAGCAGCTTGGACGTTGACGCTCTTGTCATGATGTCGGGGGAAGTCATTTGCTGCTCGGGGAGGGAGAAAAATGGAAAAAAAGCCTGCCTCAGCTGGGAAGATGGGAGGACCGAGGCCGTGTCCATGATTTGCCCGTGCCCGCCCAGCAGACCTCAAAGACCGACACAACATAAGTTACGGGGTGTCTGACCCCTCTCATCGTCCCCACCCGGGGGGGGGGTAATCCATGGCTCCATGGGGGCTAGAGGTCTGCTTGGGTAGGGTTCCAGGCAGTGGGATGTCCACTTGTCCTCCTGAAGTGTCAGAGGTGGCAGGCTAGGGGAAGGAGATAAACTATAGGGAGAAAAAAAAAGAAATGGGCAGATGAGACCCCGGTTTAACATCTGTGGAGGGGTCGTGGGATAACAGATGGACCAGACACCGAACTTCAGGTTCAACACACAATCTCTGTGTGACGTTTATTCAAATTACAGGAAATAAGCTTCTGCAATGCCATATTCCTTCTTCAGTACATCAGTTTGCAGCAACAGACTATGTATATCCTTTCTCTGTACTTAACCAGCACCTACTGACACTGATCTCTGATCTAACCACTTTTTAGTGAAAACCCTTCACCTCTATGTGGGCCCCGTTTGCTTGGGTAGTGAGGGCTCAAAAAGAAAAAAACAAAACAAAGCAAGCTATAGACAAAGAGCCTCAATACAGAATCACCGAAAAAAAGGGCTACCCCAAAGGGCACTGACAACAAATCAAGTTTCAAAAAAATAAAACATCATACATACGTTCGTTGTACAATGTATCATGGGATATATGCAAATCACCATGAAATGTCAGACTTGTTCAGTTTACAGCAATTGACATGCATTTTAAATAGCACAACTAACTTAATTTCTATAATAGTCACCTAGTACTTTTTACCATTATCAAAAAACCTAGTGCCATGGTATTTTCAACATTTACAGGTTTCATAAACTTAAGGTATATCATGACATAGTGCTATTAGATACTAAATCCAACAACGATAAACACAACCTGTTTACATACGCTTGAGGTCACAACAATAACCTCCTGTATGAGGACCTGAGAGGGAAAAGGAAAATTAAAGAGGACACTATAGCATAGTCAAGAAAGGGAAGGGGGTGCCCAAAGGTAGCCAACCTTATGGACTAGAAATTGTAAAGGACAAATTAGGCTAAGAACCAGAAGAACTGTTGCAACCAATTTAAAAAAAGGTTGGTCCTTAAGAGTGACAGGAGCTTCCTGTCACATATCCCCCACCTTAAGAGGGAAGCAGTTATTGCAGACTGCTTACCACCTTCCTGTCCCAGGAAGGGATGGAGATTCCATCCATCCATCTTCAGAAGCTCTGTCTCAGGGTCCCTATTAATGATAAACATTCTATCAGAAACATAGTGGATATCATCATTCTTTACCCTGAGGCATTAACACATTGCTCAACAGAGACTAATGGTACCTTCCCTGAACTATCTCCTTTTAGGGAAAGTACGTCATATTTCACTGACATCAATTTCTGCACCATATCTAGACACAAAATCAGCATTTACATGTTGTCCGTCATGTTTCATAAATGAAAATTTGGACAATTGTAAAGTTTAGTACTACAGAAAGAGTTTTTCCTCTGGGGTGAGTAATTACCTGCTACAACCCCACCAGACATGTCAGTTTTAAGCAGGGACCCAGTCCTAGGTTCAGCCCCTCTACATAAACCCACCATCTCTTGATTCATTCATTTCACTTGCTACTGATACGGACACCTGAGGGTAGACACTCTTTTGGCGTTACCCCAACACAGGTTCCAATCCATTTTCCACCCACATCCTCCTTGGTAGGTTTTCCCTCAGAAAAGAATAAAACACACATTCTACCTCAGACTCCTTGTCTGCCCTTGGGTACCTCTTTCTTTGACATCAGGCCCACCCCCTGATCAAACATGTTACATTTTTGCCTACAGAAAGGGACCATTGCAGAGCCAAATCTGGCCTTGCCTGCAACTAACTTGGACCCTGTGTCTTACACAAAGATTCATGGAATGTGGAAGAAGCAATAGTAGTTTCTACTCTCCTTAACCTTAACATACTGTAACAGTTTGGCAACATTAGCATTTTCAGCATGCAGTATACCCCAGTCAATACTGTTAATAGATTTAGTTGCATCAATATAAAGAAGTCGACTTCCGGTCGAGACATGGCGGCATAAAGATTGGGGAAAGAGGAGCTCCGGCCCCACCACATCTAAAATAAGTATTTAATCTGACCACAGCCTGAATTTTAAAAGTTGAACCTGGCAAAACTATTTTAAAACAGCGGGGATAACAAATCAATCAAAGAAACCTCGACATACCTACGTAGAATGGCTTGCCAAGACCGGAATCAATACCAGCCACTTCTAGACGTACCAGAAACATAGAAACATAGAATTTGACGGCAGATAAGGACCGCTTGGCCCACCCAGTCTGCCCATTTCCCTACCTACTGGATAAGCTGCAGATCCTAGTTAACCAGCAGCCTACTTCTTCCTACCTCCACCCCCAGAATTGCCTTATGACTATCCCATGCATGCTTGAATTCCACCACTGATTTTGACTCACAACCTCCTCCGAAGGCCATTCCATGCATCCACACCCTCTCTGTGAAAAATACTTCCTTAAATTACCTCTGAGCCGCCCCTCTATCTTCAAATTGTGCCCTCTTGTTCTTGCACACCTCTTTTTGAAAGATGCTACCCTCTTGGACTTTGTTGATTCCTTGAGGTACTTGAAAGTTTCTATCATGTCCCCTCTCCTCCTTTCCTCGAGGCTATACATATTAAGCTCCTTAAGTCTCTCTTTATATGTCCTCCGGTGCAGACCCTGCACCATTTAGTTGCCCTCCTCTGGACAGCTTCCATCCTGTCTATGTCTTTGGAGATTGGGTCTCCAGAACTGCACACAGTACTCCAGATGGGGTCTCACCAGCTGTCTGTACAGAGGGATAATAACTTCCTGTTTTCTACTGGTGATGCCTCTCCCTATGCATCCCAGTATCCCCCAACCCTCCTTGCTGCCCTCTCACATTGCTTGCCCACCTTTAGGTCATCTGATATGACTACCCCCAGGTCCCTATCCATTTTTGTTGTTGTTAGTATCTCACCCCCCATTGTGTACTCTTCCCCTGGGTTTTTGTTTCCCAGGTGCATTACCTTGCACTTCTTAGCATTGAATCTAAGCTGCCATACATTTGACCATTCCTCTAACCTTGCCAAGTCCCTTCTCATCCTTTCCACCCCACCCTGTGCATCAACTCTGTTGCAGATCTTAGTGTCATCTGCAAAGAGACATACTTTTCCTTCCAGTCCTTCTGCAATGTAAACATAAAAGACATTGAAGAGGACTGGTCCTAATCTGAACCCTGCGGTACCCGCTAGTAACCCTCCTTTCTTCTGAGTGGACTCCATTTACTATTACTCTCTGTGTCCTATTCTCCAGCCAATTCTTTACCCAGGCTGTCATCTTGGGACCCTCCCAGGCTGGCTAACTTGTATATTAATCTTTTGTGTGGGACTGTGTCAAATGCCTTGCTAAAGTCTAGGTAGGCCATGTCACAGCCCTCCCTGATCTAACTTTGGTCACCCAGTCAAAGAAATATATCAGATTTGTCTGGCATGACCTTCCCGCTGTGAATCCATGCTGCCTTGGGTCCTGTGCCCCTCTGGCCTCTAGATCATAACAATTCTTTCCTTCAAGTGATTCCATCATTTTCCCTATCACTGAGGTTAAACTAACAGGTCTGTAGTTTCCTGCTTCTGCCTTGCTCCCACTTTTGTGAAGGGGAATCACATCTGCCCTCCTCCAGTCCTCGGGTACCACCCCATCCTCCCATGATTTGTTAAAGAGGGTAGTCAGTGGTGTCACTAGTTCTACCCTTAGTTCTTTTAGAATTCTGGGATGACAAGAACGGAATGCTGAACCCGGACAATATCATACCGGTCCCCCTCCCCTCCGCGACACTGAACAGGGGAGAACAGATAAAGATAAAAATAAAAAGAAATCCACCAGGGACTTATCCGACTCAAACACAACCCTGTCGGCAATATCCAAATTTAGAGCCGAAATGCGGGACGCCCTAAAAGACTTTCGAACCAACCTTATAGAGCTCCAGACACGGGCTGAAATAGCGGATGCTCAACTTACCGAACACTCCAACAAAATCTTGAGCCTGGAAAACTCAATACATGCTCTTGCAGAGGAACAATTACATACATCGAGGAGACTTGAGGACATGGCGAATAGGGGTCGCCGGAGAAAAACAAACATTCGGTGTATATGGTAGCCGGAAGCGGAACAGGAAAATGACCTACTAGCATTTGCAGGCGACTTGCTATGCCAGACCCTGGAGCTAGGACTGAGTTTCAGCTAGACATTGAAAGGGTTCATAGGCGCTGAGCCCTCGCCCTACTACAAAGCTCACCCTAAGTCTTTTGTGATGCGTTTATGAGTTTCAGTCAGAAAGACCAACTTGATCAAGGCCTGGCGCCAACAAAAGTATCCTGGGAGGTCAAAGAATTATCTTTGACAACCATTATGCACCAGCTACCCAATGCATGAGAAGAACAGGTTACTCACTTGTGGAGTGGTATATGTTGTTCATCCACACCGTTTGGCATGTCCCTTTTCCCTTTGAATCCTGCCGGAAGTCTTCAAGCTGGCTCCTCCCAGCCACCCGGGTGGTATAAACCTTGGTTCCGCCCCATGATGCCAGATCTTAGCCCGCTGGAAGCCAGGTTGTGCGCCTAAAGCCGGGGAGGTCAGGTGGGTGCGTGTGGATGAACAACATATACCACTCATTGAACTACTGTTACATGTGAGTAACCTGTTCTTCTAGGAGCGTGGATATGTTGTTCATCCACACTGTTTGGCAGACTCCAAGCAGTTCTCCGGGAGAAGGGAGGCAAGGCACACACCCCTTACTTGGGAAATAAAGATTGGAGAACCGAGGCCCCAAAACCAGCATCCCGGCATGACTCAAGGTCGATGTGGTAGTGGGTAATGAAGGTGTTTGCTGACTTCCAGGTAGCAGCCCGACAGATGTCCTGGATAGGGATGTCCCTGGAAGCAGCCACAGATGCAGCAATATGGCGGGTAGAATGAGCTCTTATCCCTCTGGGAGGCTCCTTCCCCGCCAACTCATAGCACAGACATATGCATGATGTAATCCATCTAGCAATGGTCCGTTTGGCTGCAGGTCTGCCAGAAGTGGCTTCAGCGTAGGTGACAAACAGCTGGCGAACCACTCCACGAATTTCCGCCATTCGCTCCTTATAATAGGAGAGAGAACGTCTCAGGTCCAAGGTATGGAGCCTGTACTTGGCGTCTGAGGTGTAGCTAGGGTAGTATACCAGCAGAGTCAAGACCTGGTTAAGGTGAAACTCTGATACCACCTTCGGAACGAATTTCACGTGGAGGCACAGGACACTTTGTCCCTGTGAAAGACCAGATAAGGGGAGTCCACCGATGGCGTCTGGAGCTCCCTTCTCCTTCTAGCTGACATGATAGCCACTAGGAAGGCCGTCTTTTATGACAAGTGTGAGAATGCACACTTGTGCATAGGTTCGAATGGCTTGCCCATGAGCTTCGCCAAAACCAGCAACAGATCCCACGGAGGTGGAAGTTCACTCACCGGAGGGGATATGTGATCCAGGCCTTTGAAGAAGGGCCCAACCACTGTCTCCTGTGCCAATGTCGGCTGACCGGCCCACGCCTGGTAAGCAGAAATGGCTGCCAGGTGCACCCTAAGGGTCGATGACCGCAGACCTCCTTTGGAGAGAGACCAAAGGTAGTCGAGAATGTTAGCCACAGAGCAGGATAAGGGGTCCAGACTCTTACCCTGACACCAAATGGAAAATCTCTTCCATTTGAAGGCATAACATTTCCTGGTTGATTCCTTACGAGATGCCTCCACCACGGTGTAGACATCCTCGGAAAGACCCAGAGCCTGGAACTCTAGCCACTCAGGTACCAGGCTGTGAGGTGCAGGGATTGAAGGTCCGGATGGAATACCTTCCCCTGGTTCAGTGACATCAGGTCCGGGTGTGTACAAAGCCACTCCGGGGCCTGCAGCTGAGGCTGAGGAGATCTGGATACCAGAACTGGAAGCGGCCAATCTGGGGCTACCAGGATCACCTTTGTCTTGTCTCCCTCACCTGAGTAGCACCTTGTGGATGAAGGGAAATGGAGGGAAGGCATAGAGGAGGCCTGGGGTCCACAGCCTCAAGAATGCATCCCCCTGTAGTGAGCCCTGCTGAGGTGGGAGGGCATGGTACAGCCTCAGCTTGTTGTTTTCCCTGGAGGCAAACAGGTCCACCAACGGATTGCCCCAGCAGGAGAACAGACTGTAAGCTATCTCTGGATGGAGAGACCACTCGTGGGATGTCTGGCCTATGCGGCTGAGAACATCCTCCAGCTGGTTCAAGACTCCCGCCACATGAATGGTTAGGAGATCTGCCTCCAGCCAACTTACGAGGGTCCAGATGCGGAGCGCCTCCTTGCACAGCAGACGGGAGTGCATGCCGCACTGTTTGTTGAGGTAGTACATGGTCGTGGTATTGTCTGTCTGGACTTGAACCACTTGACCCCGGAGCTGAGGAACGAAAGCTGACAGTGCCAGTCTGACTGCTCTGAGCTCCAACAGGTTGATGTGGCATCGGGACTCCTCAGGGGTCCGGAACCCATGGGCTCGGTTGTCCCCAATGTGGGCTCCCCAGCCCATGAGAGAGGCATTGGTCGAAGACGACTGTCAGCTTGGGTGGACAAACGGATCCTTCTCAATCATAGGGGCGGTTCACCATTGAGCGCATCCCACATCTTCTGGGTTACAGTGATCAGCTGGTCGAAATGATTGCGGCGCTGAGTCCACTGGGTGGCCAACTCCCATTGGAGGGGGCGCATGTGCCACCTGGCCCAATGGACCACTGAGGTGCATGCCGCCATGTAACCCAGAAGGCGCAGAAAGTCCCGGGCAGGGTGCAAGTGCCCAACCAGAAATGATTGTGCAAAGGAGGAGAGACCTCTGCCCTGTCCGTGGGAGCCGAGCTCTGGCTTGATTAGAGTCAAGCTCTGCCCTGATGAAGACCATCACCTGAGCAGCCATGAGTTCCGACTTGGCCTCGTTGATCAGGAGGCTGAGCTGGGAGCAGGTTTGGAGAGCCAGGTCCCTGGACCTCTCCACCTCCTGAAGGGAGGATCCTGTCAAGAGCCAGTCGTCGAGATAAGCGTAGATACGTACTCCTTGACGCTGAAGATGGGCTGCCACCACTGCAATGCACTTGGTGAAGACCCGAGGGGCCAATGACAGGCCGAACGACATGGCTCGGAACTCGTACAGGGCCCCTTCGACCCTGAAGCAGAGGAACCGCTGATGGGATGGACGGATTGCGATGTGAAAGAACGCATCCTGTAGATCCAGTGAACAGAACCACATGTTTCACTCCAGGGATGGTATGATCTGGTTCAGAGTTACCATCCGGAAGGTGAGAGACCTGAGATATTGATTCAGGTCATGGAGATCTAGGATGGGCGCCAAGCCCCTGCCTGCTTGGGCTCCAGGAAGTACCTGGACACGAAGCCTGGGTCTGTAGGAGGATCTGGCACTGAGCTACTGCCTTCTTGCGAAGGAGCTGGGCTATGTCGTCTCAAAGAGCTGACTGAGTGCAAGCTGAGATCCTTTCCTCCCGAGGGGCACAGGCTCAGCTGGGAGGGTACTACTCGAACTCTAGAGGCAGTCCCTGACTGACCACTTCAAGAACCCACCTGTCCGAAGTGATATCGGACCAGGCGGAATGAAAGTGGCGTAGCCAGCCCCCCACAGGAGGACCCAGAGCTGGCGTGACAGGTGTAGGGGTGGCAACCCCCAACCCGTCACTGAGCAGGCTTAGAGGAGGAGAAGGCTCCTGGACCTGCGTCTCGGCCTCCTTTACGGGGCTGTTGAGGGCCCTGCTTGGGCAGTGGGCGCCAAGCTTGAGCCTGCTGCTGCTGTTGCTGCTGGCCTCCTCGATAGGAGGGATGCCTGACCGCAGGGGAAGAATGCCGAAATGGCTTCTTATTCCTTTTCTGCTGGTTCTTGCCCGAAGAACCTTTTGCAGAGGTAGCACTGGACTGCTCGATACGCTGAAGGTGACCGGCCACTCCTGGACCGAACAAGTCGGTGCCAAGGAAAGGAACGTCAGCTAACTTGTGCTGGGTATCCGCCAGGAAGGAGGATAGCCTCAGCCAGGCCCTGCAGTGAGTGGCCACTGCGGCTGCTAAAGAGCGGGCACAAGAATCCCCGATGTCTAGGGCCATCTGGAGCTGCTGTTTTGCAACAGCACGGCCCTGATCACAGGACTTGCTTGACCGTGGCCTGCATGTCCGCCAGGACATGAGGGAGGACTTCATCTAATGACCCATGGAGGACATGAGAGAAATGTGCCATAATTACAGCTGAACTGGCCTGATGAAGGCCTAAGGAAGAGGCTGCGTAGACCTTGCAGGCAGAGTGGTCCATATTTTTGAATTCCTTGTCCGGGGATCAGTTTGTGTCAGCCGAGCTACCAGTACGTCTAAACACAGAAGCGGTCAACCAGGCTCTCGGCCGAAGGGTGTTCTGTGAATCCCGGCAGGGACCCCATGGGCACCGCATACTTGTGGGCCACGTGGGCAGACGGTGCTGGGCAGGAGGCTGGACGCTGCCAGAGCTCAAGGGCTGGGCCAGTGATCGCTTCGGCCACTGAAAAGGCCTCCGTCGGGGTATCTCCCCTTTTTAGGATGTCCGTAAGGGGGTCTTTTTCTGGATAGACTCCAGGGGCATTCCGGTGGATTCTGAGATCAGGCGGAGAATGCCTTGAAAGGAGGAAGGTCCCTCCTCTAAACCTGCCATGGAGGACTCATCATCCCCAGGATGGGAGTGTAGTCCTGTGATGTCCGGAGTGTGGTACAATGGTCTCCGCCACGCCCCTTGATCTGCCAGGGGCGGTCAGGGGTAATCTGTGATGGACAGACATCGGGAAGCCCGGTGTCTGTATGGTCCTCTTCGAGGGAGCCCTCCCTGAGGCTGCTTAGGCGGTGGTTCCACCAGAATTGGTGGAGAGACTGAGATGGGCTGAGCCGGGATATGGCCAGCCTCCTGGGCAGGGAACCAAGGCTTCGGTTCCGGAGGGGTTGGCGTCAGCCCAGGAGGCGGTAGCCAAGTGATGGCCAGGGTGGACGGCAGAGCCGGCTTCTGCCCGGTCAAAATCAGCTGTTGCCACATAAGATTCTCATAGCGTTGGAGTTTCCGTCGAAGCCTCTCCTCGTCCGAGGAGGATGAGGATCTGCGACGACGCCTCTTTTTAGAGTGCTTATGACTCTTTTTTGGTCGCTCGACTGAGGGAGTTCCGGACCTCGATCGAGATCGGGCTGGCCGACTCAGTCAATCGGGAGACACCAGCATCGGTGAAAACTGAGGGTCTGGAACCGTTTCCTCGATGGTGACACCAGCGGGCTGGGTCTCCTCATCAGGAAAGATAAAGACAGGAGTCCTTTCCAAAGAATCGTCGACCGGAGTCGACAAAATAGGGTTGATCAGGTGAGAGGAATCTCAACCTCGCCGGTCACTTCCCGATGTCTTGGCCAGATGGAAGATCCGAAAGCCAGCGCCAAGGATGCGATCTTGACCGAGGTCAGACCGCGTGTTCCTGGGATCGGACCTTTCTCGGTCCCAAGAACGTCTCCATTTGGACGAAGACTTCGAGTCCTTCTCCCTCTTCCGAGGGCGGGAGGAGTGCGAGCCCGAGGGCGCCTCACCCCTGGTGGGGAGAGACTGGCACAACTCCTCGAAGGAGCCTGAAAAGGTGGAACCGAGGTTCAGAGGAACAAAAAAGCTCCGACTGGCCGAAGCCTGAGCCACTTCCTACTCGAAAGACTTCATTTGCTCCAACTGCTCAGTGGATCCCGCAGCCGCGGATACCGCCCACCTCGCCTCCTTCGATTTCACCAGTGGGTTCCTTTTCTCCGGTCTCCCCAATTTTAGGCATGCCAAGCAGTCATCCAGGACGTTGGGATGGAAGGCCAGGCAGAGCGTGCAGGTGGAGATGTTATGCCCGACCCAAGGCAGTAGAGCATCGTTAGGTAGGGATCGGGTGCGTGACATCTTCTGGCCACAGGTGCACCGGCCAAAATCTGGGAGCAGATTTATCCTCCATGTCCGATGTGCTACTATCGGAATCGATAACTTGAACGAGTTTTAAGGTAAGTTGCGGTGAAAACCGACGCTTTGAATCCAGGGCCTACGAATTGCTGTGAAGCACGAGGGAACCTATATCTTCTAGCGGAAAGGAAGATCTGGCATCATGGGGCGGAGCAGAGGTTTATACCACCCAGGTGGGTGGGAGGAGCAGCTTGAAGACTTCCGCAAGATTTAAAGGGGAAAGGGACATGCCAAACTGTGTGGATGAACGACATATCCACGCTCCTAGAAGGGAATATTCTCCCCTTCTGCCATTCCTTAGAGCCAAAAATCTTAAATTTTGTACCCCTTATCCGGCAAAGCTGATGGTTCAGTTCCCCAATGGCACCATCACTTATTCCTCAGCAGAAGCTACAGCAGATCTGCTACAACAAGGAGTTATTCAAAAAGACGATCCAAAGTTCACAACAACAAGAAACCTTGCCATCTCAACAAGACCCAAGACAAGCTACCTACTGAGATTGGAGACCAGCAGCTACAGATGATTCTGGATACAGTGCGATCCCTACACAATCCAACTATGCAGCAAGCTATAAGGTTTAGTTTTAGATCTTTATGTATAAATGAAGTACAAATACAGCTACAAAACCTAAATGTAAGCAAGGCAGGTGGTTTAGATGGAGTTGAGGCAAGATTTCTTAAGATTGGTGCTGACATTTTAGCACCAATAGTAACCTATCTTTTAAATTGGAGTCTTACTAGTTTAATAGTCCCCGATGTGTGGAAAATGGGTAAGGTGATACCAATTTATAAGGGAGGAGATAGTATTGTACCATCTAATTATAGACCAATTACGATACTTCCAATATTATCAAAATTTTAGAACGTAGTGTTCATTCTCAAATTAGTCATTACATGGAATTAAATGCAATTTTTCAGATAAACAACATGGGTTTAGATTGGGAGGTCCCAGACACGCCCTACTGGATTTCCATAACCAGGTAGTAACATCACTGGATCGGGAAAACCACCATGGTGGTGTTCGTGGACCTTAGCAAAGCTTTTGATTTGGTTCAGCATAGAAAATTGTTGGAAAGACTTTGGTTGGTTGGGATAGATAAAGGACCATTAATATGGATGGCATCATATTTGGCAAATCGTAGACAGTGTGTCATCATGGAGACTCTATCAGCCTTGAGAGAAAATAAACCGTGGTGTTCCTCAGGGATCGATACTCGGCCCGTTGATGTTTAATGTCTATGTAAATGAACTTGCGCAAACAATAAAATACGGGAAGATTAGATTATACGCGGATGACACGGTCTTGCTGGTTTCAGCAGATAATATAGGAATCGTAGAACAACAGTTGCAGAGGGATCTAACTTTATTGGAGAAGTGGATGGGCGACTCCGGTCTTTTACTTAATGCAAAGAAAACTCAGTGTATGAAGTTTCGTTTAGGACGTAAGTTGAAAACTGAGCCACAGTTACACATCCACTTAACTAATGGTGTACAAATTGAGGAAGTAAAAGGTTACAGGTATTTGGGAATGTATATAGATTCTGGTATGACATTTGAAAATCATGTTGATATGCAGATAAAAAAAGTTAATCAAAGACTGGGTGCCCTTAGAAGATTAACAGATGTTTTGCCTAAATTAGCTAGAGAGAAACTTGTTAAGCAAATGCTAATACCGGTACTTGATTATGGCGCGCTGATCTATATGAATTCCTCTCAGAGAGTGTTAAAAAAAAGTTAATCAAACAGTTTATAGATTAGGTAAATTTATTGTTAAGGGTGAATATAAAATGCATCATTGTAAGTTATATGATAAACTAAATTGGTTGCATCCTGAGGCACAAAGAAATTATGTATGGCTAATTAACTGTCATAAGACTATACATGCGAAAAGTATTCATTCTTTAGCTAAGTATGTTATGTTACAGTTTTCGGACAGTCAAAGTCTTTGTACAAGAAATTCAGAAAATAGAATTCCAATACTTAAATATTGTAGTAATATAGGAGAAATGAAGATACAAAATAGATTTGCTTCTTCGTGGAACAAATTGCCTAAATATCTACAAAATATAGTCAGCCTGTCTAGTTTTAAAGGTAAATTATTTGAATATTTGCAGACTGAATGTGTATGTTATGGATAATGTTATTTATTATGTTTATGTTGTTTGTAATGTAGTTTGTTGAAGTTTATTTATGGAATTATCTCACAGGACCTGATTGTAAACAGTGTTTTTGGCACTAATCATTTGTTCCTGTATAAAAATAAAGTTTTAAACAAACAAACTATATAAATAAAAGAGGTCTTGAGAACATAAACCAGGTACTGTTAGGGGGATGGCGGGAGGAGGTCGGGGGAACTCGTGGGGGAGTTGAGGACAGCAATAGCTTTAGTTCAGGTCCCTCCTGAAATGGTAGATATTCATGCTGTGCCACTACCAGTCGGCTCTTGGTGGACCTCTTGAGTGCCTCCCCAGTGAAGCGACCTGAGTACGGTGCCCCGATATGAGAGGGTCGAGGAAGGGCCAATATACTGGATCAAGCTCCTACATGATTAGATATAAATAAGGACTCTTGAGGCCTGTCCTTGGCAGGGGCTGAGGGCATTTGCAGAGCCTTTCTCACCCCCCTCCGCATGGTGGCCGGGAAGCTGATGGCACGATGGCCCAATGTGGATGTGGTCGAGGGAGGGTTATGGCTCTGAATAGTGTTTCCCCAGACAGAATAAAAGAAATCAGCCCCATATGCCTCTATCAGGCTGTCGAAAGAGAGTCACCGGAGCGCCTTTCTCTCCCCCCCTCCTGCGGCGCGGCTGGGGCCCTGGCTGCCGGGGGGGGTGGGGGTTGAGGGAGGGCTATTGCCCTGGCTTAGGCTTTCCTGAATAAAATTAAAAAATTGGTCCTTTCACCTTAACCAGGTTGTTGACAAGGAGCTTCCTATGCGCCTTTCTTTCCCCCCTCGGAGGGGCGGCCGGACCGAGGGGCTGCTTTTCCGCCCCCCATCTCGAGAGATGCCCTGCTGGAGTTTGCTTTGAGGCAGAGTGTCAACCAGATTGTAAATACAACAGACCTCGAAACAGGGCCTACGGCCTGGATTAGATCTGAGTTTTCCATGAAGTTCACTTCCAGAGATAGTAATTACAGGCCGTAACACCATGTTACTGAGAAAAGTGGAATCATTGAGACTGTTCAAAGGACTAAAGACTTTATAAATGTGTTCTGTTGGGACTCTAACATTAACTACTTAGTCAGTTAAGGGTACCCGAGAATATACTAATTTTTGAAGCACTAGTATCAGGGGTTTCTCAGGGTTCTCTTCCTCTAAGGTTTCTCCTGCCCCACTTAAATTTTTGTAGGTAACACATTTTAGCTTAGTGGGAGATTTGGGAGGGATGGAGGAGGAAAACGGACAAGAGGAGATAGGGTTTATCCGGACCCAGGCGATGTCGCTGAGCTTGCCCAGATCTGCCTGGAGACCCCCACTCCACTCCCTCGACCACAACTCTGCAAGATCAGAACCGTGAGCTGATGAGAGAGGCCACAGAGGGAGGGTTGAGGGCTTGGGCTGAGAGATGAGGGAAATCTAATATCCCCAGTAAATACAGGGAAATTGGGGTGGGGCAGGGGCTCTTTTTCCTCAGAAAATTGGGAAAGTAATGTATTATTTTCCGAACCATATGTCTTAACCAATTCAGAGGTAGTTTCTATGTGTGAGTAGCGACTGCTTCTAGAGAAGGGTTCCCTCTCAGGAGGGTCTAAATTCACCAATCGGTGGGTGGTGCCCAATCTCCCCAAGGCCTAGAGATCCTGGGCCTGGGGCCTAGGGAGAGTGATGATTCTCTCTCCCTTACAAATGGAAGTTACTTTGTACAAAGGTTGCTCCAGATGGAGCCAGGTTTTAGTTATTAAGTTCAAACAGTTTCTTTGTTTGTTAGGTTTATTAGTCCAAATATCTGTTAAAAAAGATGGAGACAGAATTTCCAAGTGAAATCTATCACTCTGCAACAAGTTGGTGGGTTGCCGGTCCGGAGGGTGTTTCAGATGGGGTCCCTCCCGGCTTTGGAATAGCCTGAACATGGTCTTATAGGACCACAAGAGTCCGAGAGGAACTCTCAAAAAAAATAAGGTTTAAATGTTTGAACCCCATCCGGACTAGACAGACTACTAGAATGACCAAGATATCCTTTTTTACAAAGATAATGGTTAATGTTCCAGTAAAATCTACTCCCAAACTGTGAATGGCTCATGCCACTGTCAAAAGTACAAGATAATGAACACCTTGGGAAAGCAGATACATATTTTTTTTACAGGAGTCTCCCACCTTTCCCACTATAACATTCAAAACTACAATGGGGAGGGAGATATTGGGTATTGGCATCTTCACACCGAAAGGCCACAAACAGGTACGGTGGTTTTAATCTCCCACCCCCATTAGAAATAATGGATTCTTATCACGACCCCAGAGTCGATATGTAATCATAACTGGGAAGCTTTATTCTCAAATGATAACTTTGGTAAATGCTTACCTCCCCCACAAACATCTCTCCCAGTGATACAGGCCTTTTTACATAAGGTGATGGAAAGACATAGGTGCATACTTATCATGGGGAGATTTTAATATTTCCTTTAATCCACATGTAGACACCTCCAACCCTAAAATAAATAGGTTATCTAAGCGGCCAAATACTTAAAGGAAATCTGGCCTTTTAGGACTAGTACATGTCTGGCGTAGTTATTCCCTCGGTCCCAGGTTACACGCTCTTCTCTGGACGCCATAACTTACTCTATATTAGACTGTTTTTTATAACAGGAAGCTTTTATCTAACATTAGTGCAAGACATCTTGGTGACCTCAGAATATTATCACATCATAATCCACTGGTCCTCAAAATAGACTTAGGTAAACAAAAAAAATCCAGGTTCTGGAGATTTAATATCTCCCTTCTCAAAGACTCAGAGTTTCTAGACTCCATAAGAAAGCATATCCCTCAGGTCATCCAGGACAATTCGACCCCGAGGTTTCCCACTAAATCCAGTGGGATACATTGAAAGCAGTCTTGAGAGGAGAAATCTTAGAATATGCCTCTCGAAAAATTAAAAAACAACAAGCACAGCTTAAGTTTCTGGAAGACCAATTGGCTTCATACCAGCTTCTTTGTAGAGAAGGTGACATAGACCTTCAAAGAAGAATCAAGGGCTTAAAACAAGAAATACAAAAAATACTAGATTACAAGACCCTTTGAAATTTAGGTTATTTACGACAGTATGACTATGAGGGGGGCCTGGGGCGCTAGATTATTGGAGCAAGTTGAGCCAATAGCGGGCATCCACGATCTTAAAATAATTAGCTGCCACGGGCAACCTCACTTACAAAGAGGACCAAATCAAGACAGAATTTGTGCAATTTACGAGACCCTATATACAGCCCCTCAACAATCTCAAGACCAAACTTCCCAAATGTTAGATTTTCTGAATACACTTCCTTTACCAAGGTTGTCAGAATCACAAATCAATCACCTAACATGCCCCATTAGATCAGACAAGATTCCCCATCAGGTTAAACAGATTAAATCCGGAAATGTCCAGGTCCAGATGGTTTTGGTCCGGAATGGTATAAACTTTCCTCCTCAGTTACTCCCAGTTTCTTCCAGCATGTAGAAGCATTGACGGAGGAGAAGCACCCCTCCTTCATGGAGCTATGCAGTACTCTCCAGTTCTTAAACCTGATAAGATCCACCATCCATCCTCCTATCGCCCAATTTCAATTTTAAATGTTGATTATAAAATATACATGGCAATATGGGTGAAAAGATTAGAGCCAATACTCCTCCAGCTAATACACCAAGATCAAGCTGGTTTTATTAAGCAGAGAAGCACGTTGGATAATTTACGCCGCACTCTAACATTAATGGAATATATTCATACTAGGAAAATCCCTTCCATAATAGTAAGTTTGGATGCTGATAAAGCACTCGACAAGGTGAGTTGGGAATTCTTATGGACAACACTTTCTAAATTTTCCTTCCCAAATTCTTTACTTACTACTTTGAGAAAAATTTATACATCCACTAAAGCATATATTCGCATAAATGAATCCTTATCTCAGGCAATACCCATCCAGGGAGGAACAAGACAGGGATGCCCATTATCTCCATTATTATTTGCCCTCTACATTGAACCTCTGGCGGAGGCCAATCGAAGAAACGCGCAGATAGAGGGAGTCCCGATAGGTCAAAGGGAATATAAAGTGGCCCTCTTCGCCGATGATATCTTGGTGACAGCCCTCTCCCCAGAGAATTCTTTTCCGGCCCTATGGGATACACTACAGACATTTACAGAGGTGTCGGGGTTCCAACTAAATATAACTAAAACTGACCTTCTTCCACTATACTTTACTCCAACACAAGCTTTAAAGAGCCCCTGACACCGTTGTGACAACTTTGAGAAAAAGTAATATATAGCGCAAGTAAGCTTATATTTTACTATTATTTCTGTATTTCTCATACTTCTTTAATACTAAGGACATCTGCATGTAAACAGGTTCCCTGCCCTATCTGTTCTGGCTGCTTGCCTACATATGACATCACAGTTCTGTTTATGACATTACAGTCTGTTGCTGGGGGGATAATTACGATGCCATAAAGGGGATTCTTTATTTTATTTATTTATTTAAAAGTTGGTAACCAGGAAAAGCACCATGACTAGAAGCTCATTTCCAGGTGCAACCCGGATTATGATGTCATATGTAGGAAAGCAGAAACAGCAGATAAAGTCTAAGGGACAATAAGCCTCTTTCATACAGCTGTTCTCAGTAATAAAGGAAAAAGGTAAATAATTATAGAAAATACATGAAATAAAAACTGAACTGTCTAAATCTCACATTTTTTCTAAGGTTTTCAAACAGTGTCAGGGCTCTTTAAAACTAAATATCCTAAAAATGGCACCAAACAAAATTTAAATATTTAGACATTATTATTCAAGAAATTTGGAAAACCTGGAATTATTGATTTATGAACCCCTTTCAAACCAAATACAATCCGACATATCCCACTGGTCAAAGCTACCCCCTGAGTTTCTTCCAAAGAATAGAATCCGTCCGTATGATCACTCTACCAACATTATTATACCTATTTCAGAATATCCCCACATTCCCTTCCCCTTTTAACTTTGAATTTTGGGATACAATTATTTCCAATTTTATCTGGCAGAACCAAAAACCTCGAATAAGGATGTCACTGTTACAACTCCCGCTCTCTCAGGGAGGAGCTAACCTTCCAAATTTGAAATGTTATGCCATGGCGGCTTTCCTTAAGATAGATAAATATATATATATATATATATATATATATATATATTTTTTAACTTTATGTTTATTAATATTTAATAAACATACAGTCATTAATCACTAATTTCAGATATTACATTGAGTTTTATATCCAGGAGGCGCCACTCCTCTTAATACTTGCAGTTTATCCATCCGAAATTAAAAGATGCGTCATGAGGGGTTACAGTAGCATTAAAATCCAAAGTAAGTTGTTTCACTTGGCTGCAAAATGAGCCCACGAGCTGCATGGTAAGCAATATAAAATCAAAAACAGTATTTCAGTGTCCCAAACTTCATTCCCACTGGAAACTAATGTGTACCACCATGCTGAAACAAAGAAAATTAGCACAATGAAGTGCAATAATCGAAAAATAGAGTCCATATCTTCCTGTAAATGAACTGGGGAAAAGAGCAGATTAAATCACTCCTCAAGTATACAATATTTAATCCTCTACATACTTATCTTAATGATAATATGACTAATTAGGTGCATATGAGAATTATTTTTAAAGAGGATACAGCAATAAACAAATTCCAATATTAACTTTTAGAACTACATATTCTAATCCCCTTAAAAGCTAACTAGGCCTAAGAGCCAACTTTATAAAACTACTCCCTCTCCTCAATCTGATAAGAGAATCTGTTTCAAGTCCAGAAATAAAAGATTCAAGTGTCCTCTTCTTCTGAAGAATAAGCCTCTTCGCTCTCCTCCCTTGGCTGAGCTGCGTATTTCTGGCACCACTTGAGAGCATCTTTAGGATCCGAGAATAAAAAAACTTTACCACGGTGTGCGATCCTCAACTGCGCCGGGAACACCATTCCATGCGATATCACGCCTTCACGGAGCATTGCCCTAGCTCCATCAAACTTCTTCCGTTTTTGTCGAGTAGCGTACCCTATGTCCGAGAACATCAGCACATTTTGGCCCGCACACAGGAGTACTCGCTTTCGTCTAGCCGTTGCAAGCAGCGAGTCTCGAGAGCAGACTCCATCAGTCACTACTACACAGTGCGGGGCCTCGGGTTATCGGGGCGGCCCCACAGTGTAACCCTATACACTTTCTGGATTTGTTGGACTATAGAAGTCACCTCCTCGCCCAGCTGCTATGTCAACCATTCCTGTGTGAACAGAAGCAGATGATCTCCCTCTGCTCTCTCCGGTATGCCAAAAAGACAAAGGTTAGAGGCACAAGACTGATTTTCATGGCTCTCCAATTGGGTCTTGAGGTGTGCATTTTCTTTTATTATCACTGATACCGCTCCCATTGCTGCATCGGCCCTTTTAGTTTGCTTCTGAGGTGCCAGATTGACAGATTCCATACTAGTTTGATATTGGTTACCCTGTGTAAGACTGTCAAACTTTTCAGCCAAGCCAGTGACTGAAGAAATCAGTCGATTAATTTTGTGACCGAGTGACTGTAATGTCTCCTCACCTGAATCAGCTTCTTCATGGTCCCAGCTTCATGTCGATCGGGTTGCGGAGCACCGGGGGTGTTTTTGGATTTAGATCCCTCTACGGCCAACTTATCTCTTTTAGGATTGCCCATTGCAGAAAGGAAGTATTTAAACACTCTTCTGATGAGTTTTTAACCACTCTGTTCATGAAAAAATTGAATTAAAACTGTAAAAATAATACAGGAAGTATGAAGCTCTGTTGAGATGCGTCCTCCACGCTTGGGCTCCACAGCGCCCCCCCTTTCCTTAAGATATTAACCCTATGGTTGTCACCAACCTATGAGGCTCCATGGAAGGAGATAGAATTTTCTCTAAATGACCTATATGATGTAACAAAAATAACCACGACATCGAGAGGCAGGGCCCCTAACTCTCGAAATCTTACACCCTTTCTGCCCAAATTTTAAAGCAATGGTACCAAATAAAAAAGCATCAAGGTTTCAGTACCCTTTTCTTCTTCCATACCTTAATCTCGGAAGACAAAAAAAAAAATTTTTCCAACTACAATGGACCATACATTTATAAGGTGGCGAAGAGTGGGACTCCAATACTTTAGATGGTTCCTCTCTCGAGAAGGAATAATTCCATTTGATATACTCAAAACAACCTATGACTTATTAGACAATGACATATACAGATACACTCAGGTTAAAAATATCTTTTGAGACAAAGGAACAAGGTGCCAAGACTACCAGACCCCACCTCCAAATTCTGAAATTCTTGGAAGATACCTTATCAGGTCATACTTGGGACCACCAAGTGGGACACCGTACAGCTTCCACAGGGAGGAGATGGGAGACTCGTCTCTCTCAACATTAAAAAGATGGTGCACAGATCTGGAAATAGAATCTCCAGACCAAGATTGGGAACAAGCATCTCTGCAAGCTTGCAAGGTAACTCGATCCACCACATGGCGTGAATTCGCCTGGAAATGTCGGGCTCGATTTTTTCGTGCCCCAGCCATTCTCTTAAAATACTTTCCCCCCTCATATGGGAGATGCAGGAGAAACTATAAATGCCCTTGTGCTAACCTGGGTCATATCTTTTGGCTCTGTCCACTGTTGACTCCCTTTTGGAGTCAAATACAGCAGGAGATTACAGAATGCTTGGGGGAAACATATAGAATTAACTGCTGAGGTGGTTATGCTAACGATCTTTCCCTCTCACTGCCCACCTTGGCACGAACTTTGTTACCAATTTACATTTGGCAGCTAAGAAGACAATAACAAGACGTTGGATGTCCCCAATTGCCCCTACGGTTCAGGACTGGAAAGGGTGGTTTCTAACATCTACTACACAAAATCCTTACTGTTAGATTGCACAACAAAAAATCCAAATATGAGATATGTTGGAGGCCATGGGTGGCTTATATTTCAGAACATGATCCCAAATTTATTCCATGAGAGCCTTTTATGAAATAGTCTGTGAGGGGACTGGGAGTAAGTTAACCTAGATATAAAATACAGGGAGCATCCCAAAGTATGTAACCTTACATTGCAGAAATGGGAGTACCATAAAGATTCTAGGTAAAGAAGGAGGTGATGATTTGGAAAAGATGAAACAAATAGACACAGTCAGAACATATAAGTATGTCTTTATTCACACGTAATTGTATGGCGTGATCAAGTATTATCTATTTACAGTAGAAATTGTAAAAATGTAAAGCACCCTATTACAAGACTTTATACATGACTGTAACAAAATTGTGCTCATATCCATCTAACAAAAGAAATCCTTCAGCCTCATAGGCTTCTTCTTGCTTCTTGAGTCTTCAACCCCAGCACAATATCACTAGGCACAGTCTTACCTGGGGTCTCGCATTCAAGTTCCATACCTGTATGTCCCACCTCCAACAGGTAAGATCCTGACAACAAAGGAAAATCCTGCTCAGTCAGGGGGTCCTCCTCCAAGTGGGCCCACAAAAAATCCTCCTCCAACTCTTTATCCAAACTCTCTGGCAGGAATTTCTCAAGCACCTGCCACCAGTGTTCCACCTCTCTGCATAGTCAGTCTGCCTCCAGCCATTACCCACTCATCCAGTGGATCATCCTCATCAGGGTCTCCACCTCCTGGGTGTTGTTTTCGCACCTCCAGTCTGCCTTGACCTGCATCTCTTCGTCTTCAGGCTTGGCCTTCCTCCGAGTTCCAGGTTCAGTCTAGGCAGCAGCTTCTCTCCATCTGTCAGCCATGGTTCTGGTCAGAACTCCACGGACGTTCTTCTCCAGGTTCTCCTCTGGCAACTCCTGGTGCATCAGTCCACCTGGGATATCTGGGTGATATCCACCAGAAAGCGTCCCTCTTCAGTCAGTCAGATGCTTCAGCAAGTTATCCCTGCTCACACCAAGTCTGTGGACGGGTTGTGGGATAACAAGGTGGACCAGACACGAACTTCAGGTTCAACACACAATCTCTGTCGATGTTTATTCAAAATACAGGAAATAAGCTTCTACAATGCCATATTCCTTCTCCAGTACATCAGTTTGCAGCAACAGACTATGTATGTCCTTTCTCTGCACTTAGCCAGCACCTATAGACACTGATCTCTGATCTAACCACTTTTCAGTGAAAACCCTTCATCCCTATATGTAGGCCCTGTTTGCTGGGTAGTGGGGCTCAAAAAAAAAAAAACTATAGACAAAGAACCTCAATACAGTATCACTGAAAAAAGGGTTACCCCAAAGGGCATTGGCAGCAAATCAGGTTTCAAAGAAATACAACATTATACATACTTCCATAGCACAATGCATCATGGGATATATGCAAATCACCATGACATTTCAGACTTGTTCAGTTTACTGCAATTTACATTCATTTTAAATAGCACAACTAACTTAATTTCTATAATAGTCACCTAGTACTTTTTACCATTATCAAAAAAACCTAATGCCATGGTATTTTCAACATTTACAGGTTTCATAAACATAGGGCCCGGATATTCAAACTGCGCCAGAGCTTGGGCGCAAGCAAGCGCCAGCTCAACTTAGCTGCGAGGTGTGGCTAGGCAATATTCAACAGAGCTGCTCCATGGCTCAGCAGCTTTGAATATCGCACCCTGTCCACCCCAGTGTGCATGGCACAGTGGCACTGCGCCAGCGCAAGTGGCCAGGTGGAGCAGTGGAGATGCGCTAGCGCAAGTTCCATTCGCCATGCACAGCACCAGCGATATTCAAAGTTGACATAAATGGGTCCATAATGTATGCAAAGGCGCACATAGGCGCCAGTCCCCGCTAACTGCGACTGGCACCCTGCCGGGCAGCCGTCGAGGACCAACGCCCCTGCAGCCTGATCACAGGCATCTGTCAAAACTAGAATATGTTCTTATATCCGGTGGTCAGTGGACTGCTATGTACCAGATATCCCTGGTGGTCAGTGGACCGCTATGTGCTTCGATCGCGGGCAACTGAGTAAAAATAGAAAACCTTCCTATATCCCGGTGGTCCTGTGGACCGCTATGTGCCCGATCGCAGGCATCTGTGTAAAAATAGAGAAAACCTTCCTATATCCCCAGTGGTCCAGTGGACAGCTATATGCCCGATCGCGGGCATCTGTGTAAAATTAGAGAAAACCTTCCTATATCCCCGGTGGTCCAGTGGACCGCTATGTGCCCGATCGCGGGCATCTGTCCAGAAATAGAGAAAACCTTTGGCATTTGTAAAGCAAAATATTCCAATATCCCTGGTGGTCAAGTGGTACCCCCCACCCGCCGACTGAGCCCCATCGCCCGCTCCCCGGTCAGCCGGCGGCGGCAGCACCACCGCCTGCACACCCGACTGACACCTCGGTAGGGTTGCACCCATTGGCTAGAGGTGCATGCCCATTGGTTCACAGCATGAGCCAATGGGTGCAGCCCAAGTGTCAGTCCATGGGCGGGTGGGTGCTGCCGCTTCCGCCGGGAGCAGAGGCAGTCAGACTCAGTGGCGGTACCACTTGACCACCAGGGATATTGGAATATTTTGCTTTACAAATGCCCGCGATCTGGCACATAGCGGTCCACTGGACCACCAGACATATAGAAAGGTTTTCTCTATTTTTGGACACATGCCCGCGATCGGGCACATAGCAGTCCACTGGACCACCAGGGATACAGGAAGGTTTTCTCTATTTTTACAAAGATGCCCACGATCGGGCACACAGCAGTCCACTGGACATCAGGGATATAGGAAGGTTTTCTCTATTTTTGGACAAATGCCTGCGATCGGGCAGACAGCGGTCCACTGGACCACCAGGGATATAGGACTTTTTTACAGATGCCACTCTGTCGGGCATAGAGCGCCGCCAGTGCAGCTGGACCTTGGGTGGCGACCACAGGTGACAACTGCCGTGTTCGCCTGCAATGTGGCAGCTCACCTGTAGGTGGCCATCAGTTGTTCCTTTTTTGGCTTAACTTTGTGCTGGGCGAAGTAGGGGTTGCGCATGCATGGCTCTGCACATCCCGGGCTGAATGTCGGGCTGTGCAGGTTATGCAAGTGCCGCCCCCACCTGTGCCTGCGATACATTACCGATGCGCTCCGGCGCATTGGGATTTAATGCCAGCGCATTTTTCCCTTTTGAATATCGCAGCACCGGCGCGATTTCAGTGGGTTGTGCACGGGCGCAACACTGTTGCGCCAATGCACAACCCTTTGAATATCTGCCACGTATATTATGACATGGTGCTATTACATACTAAATCCAACAACGATAAACACAACCTGTTTTACATACGCTTGGAGATCACAACAATAACCTCCTATACGAGAACCTGAGAGGAAAAGGAAAATTAAAGAGGACACTATAGCATAGTCAAGAAAGGGAGGGTGCCCACAGGTGGCCAACTTTATGGACCAGAAATTGTAAAGGATAGATTAGGCTAAGAAATAGAAGAACTGTTGCAACCGATTTAAAAAAGGTCTGTCCTCAAGAGTGGCAGCAGCTTCCTGTCTAGCAGCCTCATCCAGAGGATGGCATACTCTTACAGTGCAGTATCCCTCTAGTACTGCACTAGGTCTGCTCAACATTTATGTTACGCCCCAGTGTGCAGTCATATGTAGTACTTCGTTTTTTTTTCTTACCTCGTTTTGCCTCTACTTGTTTAATTCTCCACAAAGTTTTGTAAATCTCAAAGTTGTAGTTGCTAGGTAGGGCCTTTACAGCCTCCTGGAGCTCTTTATCCTTCAGAATTTCATCTGGAATTTGATTGGCTACCCTCCTCTGGGGTCTTCGAGCTGTTGAAAAGAAAACAGTTACGGATATAAAGATATTGCACAAATGGATTGGTAGAGCCACTATTCTTTTTTTTTTCTCTCACTCTGAGCCAAGACAAGTAAACTAACGTGTGCTCCTCATTCGAGGCAGCAAAACTGGGTAGGTCCTTAGAACAATTTAGTTTGGACCATGTCACAGTCTGGTTTATTCCCCACATGTCCCCTTTTCGGCACTTTCTGATGCAGAACCTAGCTTCAGCAGGAGTAAAATTTGGCTAGATAAGGGATTAAAAGAAACTGGTCAATTTCTGGAGGATAAACAAATTATTGATTTTTGCCAAACTTAAAGAGGAATATCATTTATTTTATTTTAGTCTTTGGTAACTGGGTAATGCCCACTAGGCACAAGTGCCTGTTTTCAGGGGCAACCTGGGGGCACTGGGGAGGTTAGGTGATTTGCTCAGAGTCACATAGTGTGCAAGTGGAGGGAGTCAAACCCAGGTCTGCTGGATGTACCAAGCTCATTCACAGCTCGTTACTCTAACCTCTAAGCTATACTGCCAGCCCATTTATCCCATAAACATTTTTATGGTTGTTTACAAGTTAGACATTTTATCCAAGCAAATATACGGTTCCATGTGAAAATCGCGACCGCATAATCGCGATTGAACTAATAGCGCAGTTATAATGGCGAGCACCAGAATCGGGCCAGAGCATAATAGCGCTACAGAAGTTTGCCGACCGTAATAATAGTGACATTGTTTGGCCCACTGCTGAGCCCCCTTCCACTCAGAGCAGCACAATTTCAGACAGTAGCAAGAAACAGCATCAAATATGTAGCACAGCAAATAACAGGTCACAGAAACACAGTCTTTTGAAATGCAGATGAATGAGCAGCACTAATTTTCGCGGCTTTGCAGCTCTTACCTGCAGGCATTTCACAGTCAATGCCTAAATGCTGCTCATTCTTTGGCCCACAGCTAAGCCCCTTTCCACCTCAGAGGTGTCTAGCTCAGTCGGTGGGGGGGGTCAGTACCACAGGATGTCACTCGCTAGGCATGCAGAGGGAAGACTGTGTTACTCTACTGTGCTACAGGATGACTCTCTCCTTACCCAAACTGCAAGCTGTGACGGGGGACGGGAGGGGGGTGCTTATGTTACTGACTGTGTTGAAGACTATGTAGCACGGTCGGGAGGGGGAATCGGTACCGCAGAGTGCCACTCGCTAGGCATGCAGAGGGAATATTGTGTTACTCTACTGCCCTACAGAATGACTCTCTTCTTACCCAAACTGCACGCTGTGACCGGGGGATGCTTGGGTTACTGACTGTGTTGCAGACGTGATTATTCACGATTACTGTTCACAATTTGGCAGGTACTGGTGCTATTTTGTGTTGGTCGCTCATATTTACAGGTAGCTGAACTCACGCTCGCTATCCTTGCATCGTGATTTTAGCGGTCGCGATTATGTAGTCGCGATTTTCACGGGATACCAAATATAAAGGATTTGGAAAGTTCCACACAAAATGAAATACTGGAGTATGTACAAAAACCTGGAGGAAAGAAAATGACCACCGAATTATATAAGATTCTGTAGGAAGATGTTGGTTATAATTCACTGAAATCTAATCTCAAGCAAAAATGGGAAACAGCTTGATGTTGGGCATTTGGAAGTTCAATAGACACAAATTTCTAATATTAAAAATATAGGTATCAAGTCCACTAAATTACAACAAATATATTTTAATATTTTGCAGAGAGTTTATTTAACTTCATAGATTGTATTTATTCAATACGAATATTACAGAAACTTGCCCTAGGGGTTGTGGGGTTAATGGCACTTTGCAACATATGCTGGTTACTTGTCCAGCTCTAAACAATTAGTGGGACCAAATATTGTGGCTCATAGCTCTAACAGGAGGTATATCATTTTATAAAGATGTCTCATGGATGATTCTTTGCTCTGGCGACCCCGAAAGGGTCTTATTTTCAACGACAAAGTTTGTTGGATGTGCTCGCTTTTAGCATATAAGATTATTCTAATGCATTGGAAGGGTCACGTTTCCCTGAGTTATAAGCTACAGATCAATTCACTGATATCAGTTCATGGATTAGAAAAAGTTCATTATAGATTTAATAATCAAATTTCTCAATATGATGTTATGGTCACTCCTCAATGATTTTCTCAAATCAGATGATTTCTCTAGGTCCCTTCACTAAACATTCCAGTAGGATGATTTTATGGTTTTCATACCCCATCTATAAAATGTAACGTATAGATTAAGAGAATTAAACTTCTTTATTTAAAGTGTATGGAATTGAATGAAAATCACGTCTATGCATATAAATGCTATGTGTCAGACTAATGAATGTTATGATATAACCTTCTATGTATCTATATTTCTTTTTACTTGCATTGATAAAATCAAAAACACTCTCAGAGTACGGCACCAACTGACTTAGTTTCCAGGTTCTCCCAGTCAGCACAACGCATAAGCCAGGAATAACCAGGTGCATGATGGGCTGTACTTGGTACCACGTATCCTCAGGAAGCAGACACAAGCGGTCAGTAAACTGTCACCAGTTCTCTTAAGCCAGATCACAGATGGATTTCTAGGCATTACACACACACACACACACACACACACACACACACAAACAGTGCCTTACTGCTGTGGCTGGAGCCAGAAACTGTCATTCACTGCGGTCACCAGCTTGATCTCTCACCTCCACACTCTCTCTCACAATGTCAAGGCCCGACCCACCATGAGGGAGCTAGAGAACAAGTGCAGAAACTGCTGACTTGAGACCAACAGGTATCTTTTAATTTTACCGTAATTTGGTTCCCCAAGTCTTTCCTCCATAACCTACCACACCGGACTCCTGCTATCACTTTCTGATGGTGGTCTTTCCTGCTCGTAGATTCAAACAAGTGCAATGGAGGTGAAGCACGACTGAAACGAAACACCGTCACCGGGCGATGAGGGATCGCCTGGCAGGCTGGCGTCCCGGGTTCACATCCGACCCCGGGACAACAGAAGCGGAGGCCAACAGGGAGGGAGTCAGAGCATCCCTTGGATGCTTCACTTCTGGGGGCGGCAGGGAAAAAGGCAGTGTGATTGCGGGTGGTTGGAGGGGCAGAAAAATCCTGCCAGCCAGCAACTGGTCCGATCCCCCGGCCACCCCGTGGTCAAGGTAGCAGGAACTATCTCCCTCCCTCCCTCCTTGACATCTCCTTGGGGGATGGGGCCCCCCGGAATGGTTGCCCCAGGTCTACCATGGGGTGTGTGCCATTGTGGGGGATGGACACACAGATGGGGATGGTGTGTGTGTGTGTGGGGGGTGCCTGGAGGCAATGATTCAGCGGCCCGAAGGAGAGGGGGCTGAAATGGGCACCGGAGTAAGGCGCAAAAAAAAAAAAAAAAAAACACACACAGAAACAAAACACCATAACAACTGCATATGACGTCATCGAGACACAGGTCAGGAAGCACAGAAAACCAGGAGCTGTTATAACATTTGCAATTAGCACTGTATTATTTTCAAGAATAATAAAATTAAAAAAAATAAAATTGTGCAGGATAACTTTTATACAGGCAGTTCAAACAAAACTAAGTCTTTCCTCTGAGGTCACTTCTAATTCTAAATTTCAGTCTCTCTCTCTCGCCAACGAAAGATTGCTCTCTTTATGTACAATGTCTTTTCCTGTCGATTAACTTCTGCATCCTGAGAGCATTAAGAGACATCCTGTTTTCACACAAAATGTATCAGAGTTCTTGTCAGTTTCTTTCCAAAGCAGGCTTGCAAATAGAACACTGTGTCCCAAACTGGCCTCCTGCTGACAGTTTTACAAACAAGTCTGAGGAGGTCAAACTGCATCTCAAGGTTACCCCATGAGTTCCAAACAGTTTCCTTCAATCACTTCAACACTACAACTATATACATTTTCAAACCACAGAACCCAGTTTCACATAAAGACCATATTTGTATGACCACAGATAAGCAAGGAGGAAGAAGAGATAGAAATGGCACAAACAGCAGGTTAAAGCGGGAGATAGCTGGGGGGCAGATCATGAAACTGTCAGAGTGATCAGTTCCTGGGTCACACAAGAAAATTTGATTGCGCAATCAGACAAACAAGAGACAGAAAAGGAGAAGCTAGAACAAGATCCTTGCTTTTAACTCTTTCTGCATAACAAATGGAACAGGGTCTTAGTCAACCCTGTCACAATGACATCATACCAGATTATTACGGGCATTTGATCGGTGCTCATTATCCAATCATTAAAGGGGATCACCAGTAATTCTAATAATATTCTGGTTGGTCTGGTGCTACTGCGGTAGAGCTACCTCCTGCCACACTGGCGACCAGGGTTCGGGAGTGGATCCTGGTCAGCTGGTAGGGGGGCAGGGAGAGGAAGATCGAGTATCCATGGGACTGCTTTCCTCTCTCTGGGAGAGGGGTTTCATTGTCCTACTCACAGGTTGCCACCTGGCGCAGGCCAGGTGGTAGCGCAGCAGGGATCACCCAAGTTGTGGGAAGGGCCGCTCCTGCGACATTGATGACAGGAAATGTTCTGTCTGCCCATCCAGTCTTTATTCTTTATTATTAGTTTTCTCTAGTATTCAAAATATATTCTAGACCATCAAGACCTGCTTGATGGGGAGGTCTGTATATAGCAAGTCAACACAGTGGCGCAAAGAACCATTCATGAGCCAGGTCCAGATCCCCTATTGTTTGCAGAATGTCAAATGTATCTACAAATGAAGGCAGTTTAGACACCAGTGGTTTTAAGAAACGCACCTAGACAGGGACTCCGTGATCCACCCAGTAGCTGAAATGATGGGTTGGCCTGGTGGATCATGGAGATTCTTGTGGATTTTACGTAGTATATAAGCAGAGTTTTATCGGACAATCTGTATTATGAATTGTGCAGAAAGAATGCTGGCTCCTGATTGGCCAAGAGTGAGTTTCAGCTGGGCCGTTATCCTAGCACAGCAGCTCAGCTGAAAATAGCGTAACAAAAATGTTTAAAAAAATACATCTAATTTACTAAAGAGGACCCATGTCAAAATTGCGATAAGGCAGCTGGCTCACTGGCGCAGCAATAGCACTACTGCTTGTAACACCAACAACCCAGGTTCAGGAATTAGCATGGGTCATTGGAGAACCGGCGGGGGGTGGGTGAGGAGAGACTGGCTGAGTGTCCCATGGACGCTTGTCTCTTCCGGAAAGGAATATGGTCTCTGCCACAGTCGCCAGCTGGATGACCACAGCTGGTGGTTCAGCTGGAGCCAAGAACTGAGGAAGGGGGACATCAGTGGCATGCCGCATTGTGTCAGCAAGGCCTTGCCAATGTGAGGAGAGAGGACAGGAAAATACGGGGGAAAAAATTGCAGCAGGGTGCCTCCACCTCCCGCTGCAGGCCCTGCATCTCTGACTAAGTTCTTCCTTGCCAACCAACACTAAACCCCTGTCCGGGGAGGGGGGAGTAAGGGCCGGTCACCTGGCAGACCCTTCCCATGAGGGGGTTATTCATAGGGGAACAGTGAGTGGAGGCAAGTCCCAGAGATGGTGGATGACAGGGTTGGATGGGTCGGCAGGACTAATGGGGGACAGTCAGGCTAGAATAGGGTAAAGTGTAGTAAATTCATAAAACGAAAAAAAATTAAATAATAGCAATAAGGCACTCCAGGGGGTACGTTATGGTGGGCTAATGACCCTTCCCAGATGGTTTAAGAGCTCAGCTTCACCTTATTTTCAACCCACCCAAGGCAGGCCATTATCCCACCATAACATGCCTCCTGTCATGTTTTATTGTTTAAGGGCCCTCCTGTCTCTTTCTGAGACAGTTCTCAGTCCCTACCACCTCCTATAAATAATTACACATCACTCATTTAAAATGTGTGCTAAGATTTGTAACTAAACACGGTATTTTAAAAAATGACAATCAGAGAGCTGACTCTCAATGTCAGTAATGTACTTATCACTGTCCATAACAACAATCCCCCATTGGCAGGCTTTACTGAGACTTGCTTGATGGCATTTAAGATCCAGCACAGTCCCTGACTACATAAGAATGCATGCACCCATATACTCCAGATCACCCTCTCCGCTGGGGAGACTCTATGAGTTCTTCCATGTGCTCACTTGAAGCCTTCAGGGACAGTGCCTCTTCTGTGGCCGCCTCAAGCCTGTGGAACTCGTCTCCATCCCATCTGCATCACGTCGCTTCCATGGAGGTTTTAACTCATTCAGCCCAGATAAGGCGACCATTTTGAATAAGGTTAAGCATAGGACATTTTGACTCATGTATACGCTCTGGGAGAGAATGAGCAGGCCCTAAAGACCCACTTCTTCTCCCTGTTTTTTTTTTTTTATTTTATAGGCATTTGTACCCACCCCCATCTCAGGCACGCGCACACCGTGTTTTCAAGACCCCTCCTACATGCTGCTTCCTCCTGCCTATGCCGCCACCAGACCTCCACCTGGTGGCGGTGGAACTACAGGTGGAGCGACAACCTCCCCAGGAGAAGAGACTGCCATTAGGCTGCTCAATCCTACCCCCCATGCTGGCTCCCTGACGACCCGAGGTCATTCCTGAACCTGGGTCGCCAGCGTGATGCGAGGTGAGGCAGATGCCTCAGCCCTCTGCATCCGACCGGGCCAGCTCCTCCCTGGCTTTTCTGTTAATTTTATATAGTGATAGGAGGGAGACTTGTTGCGTCAGTCGGTTTTATTTTATATGATTTGTGTGTAAGTGTTGTTCAGCACCTCTAGCCCTCAGAATGAGGTACTTTAAAAATCAACACTGCCCAGCTGAGGAGCCTGCTACAGGGACTGCAGAGAGCCTTAACAGGTAAAGCCTCCTTCCATCCAGCCTGTTTGTGGAGAGGTGTTACCCCATCTGCACTGTGCGCGTACTGCCCCACCTGCCCAAGGGCGGCTCTCCATTGATTGCTGCTTACAGGTCACATGATCTCTCCTTCTAATTACTGTGTGTCCACTTTGCCATTTGCAGCTTATACTCACTGACCACTAGGGGTTGCTGCTGTGCACCCCCGGGCACCACTCTATCTCTCTCTCCTCCTCCTCTCCATTCCTTACCTACAGCTACTATTGGCACTGGGCACCAGGAGTCACTTTAGCACCCCTCCTAACTACTACTTCTTCCTCACCTACACCACTCTGCACCCTCCTAATCTCTACTCCTACCTTATCTACTGCCCTTGTGAGTCTCAAACCCTCTACCACTAAGCCAATGAGTCAGGCTTGACTCCCCTCTGATCCATAACTCTTATACCTTTGGCCCCATACTCAGCTGAAAATACCTTCTGCTGTCCCGCTGCAGGTCTCAAACCCTGTCGCTTGACACCTGAGTCAGCAGCTCTGCCACTGGACTAGCAAGCTGATACAAACTACTCTGGTTCCTTAAAGCTTTTATAGCTTCTTGGCACCATAATTCAGCTAGAAAAATACTCTCTACTGTCCCCTGCGGTTCTCAAACCCTGCTCACCTGGCCCCAAAGTCAGCAGCTCTGCCTTTAAGCCACCAAGCCAAGACATAATTCTTTTGAATCTGAAAACTCTTAAAGCTTTTGCTCTTAAATATACCAAAATACTCTACTGTCCTACCACAGGTCCTAAAACCAGTACCTTTGGGACTGAAGTCTACAAGCTCTACAACCAGGCCATCAAGCCAAGACATAATTCTACTGGATCTTAAAGCTTTTGCTCCTTAACCCAATTAAAAAAAAAAGGGGGAGGAGGGGCACTCCACTGTCCTTCCCCAGGTCTCAAACCCAGCACCTTTGCAACCGAAGTCAGCAGCTCTATTCAGCAAGCCGAGACAATTCTGACTTGATTTCTACAGCTCTTAAAGCTTTGGCTCCCCCCTCTCAGCCACTGTGCCCTAACTCCAAGGCTACCTGGCATCATGAGTACTAATTTCCACCTCACATGCATCACCTTTTATACTTCCTGGAACCTACCTCCAACCAGCCAGACCTCAGCCCTTGCCCATGGTCTATGATACCACATACCTTACCACTGTAGCCCACACTCACCACCATGTCAATGCACCCAGACCCCTGCATCCACCTCATGCTGCCCCCAACCCCACCTTGACCCTGGCTCCACCACCTCTGCATCTTCCAGACCCTCCAAACCCTGCCTATTCCCTGTTCAGTCACTGCCTGCCCGGCCCCTCAGCGTACCCACAAGAAACTAACAAACTGCCACCCCAGGGTTAGAGCCTTAGTCATACTACTACTCCTCTCTGGTAATATCCACCCAAACCCAGGCCCTGCCCGCCAATCCACCTTCACTAAATCCAGCGGACTCAGGAATTGTCTCCATGAGCGTATGCAGCCTGCTTAAAAATTCACTGCCGTTCAGTGCTGGGTTATATCCCAACCAGACATCTTAGCCCTAGTAGAAACCTGGCTAAGTCCACCCCGACTCCTTTGTCTCCCTCCCAGGCTACACCTATTTCGCAGGATCGAGTAGGTAAATGTGGAGGTGGTTGTGTGGTTCTATGCTGTGACACCATCGTAGGTCATGCCCTCCCAGCCCCAAGCCTGTAGATGGTGCCCAGGCCCTCACCCTCAAACTCACCCCAGACCCATCCAAGAGCCCCTCTATCTCACAGTCTCCTACATCCCCCAAGGAACCAGGCCCCATAATATCATCTCTCACTGAATATCTCCTCCCTCCTCCATAAGGCTCAACAAGTCCTAGTAGGAGACCTCAATGTAAACTGGCTTAGTCCCACTGCCTCACCGATAAGAGACACTTTCGCTGCATTGGACCTGACCCAACCTGTCGCACAACCCACCAGGAGTAACCAAAAGCCAGGGATAAGCACCTTCCTAGACGTCATTGTCTCAAACCGACCCCAAAGGTTCAAGATATCCAAGTTCTCCCAGATTCCTTAGCCACCACTCCTCTCCTATTCCTCTGGTCTACCCCACCCCAAACCCATAGCCCAAACCACTCACCGCAGGCGCCTTCACCCAAGAGGACTACTAAAACTCAGGCAGTTCCTCGCTCACATTGTCTGGTCTCCCATCCACCGAGGCAACAAGCGCTGACACTGCCTCGACCTATTCTCACAGGCTTTTACCAAGACCTGTGATCTTTTTGCACCCTTCACCATGATCCGCTCCAAAAAACAAAATGCACCCTGGGTCACCCCTGCCCTACTCCAACTACTCAAGGACAGGGATAACCTTTGGCATATTGCCACTGAGACTGGTCGGGCTGCCGACAGACAGGCATATAAAGCTGCCCGGAACAGGTGCACATGGGCCATCCGCAAAGCCAAGGCAAACCACTACCAGGCCACCCTCACCTCCTCATGGGGCTACACCCGGAACTTCTGGGACAATATAAAAGAAATAACTGGGAGATCACGCTCCCCCCCAGCACACCTTACAGTCAATGGCACCACTATCACTAACCCCACTGACACTGCCAACTGCCTTAACTCCTCCTTTACTGATCTTAGCCCTGTCCTCCCGAGTAACTTTTTCGACCCTACTCACAACCTGCCGCATTCAGATCCACAGCACCCCTGGTTCTACCTACCCAAGATATCCGTTCGGGAAGCCAAACCACTCCTGCTTAAAGCAGTAAAAGGCACCAGTCCTAGCAGCGACCCCCTGGACCCAAAAATACTCCTGCTGGTCCTGGATGAGGTCCTGGTCCCACTTACAGAACTACTGAAACGATCCCTCTGTCTGGACAATTCCCCACAGCATGGAAAACTGTGACAGTCACACCTATCCACAAAGGTGGTGACGGTCCGTCCCCAGCAACTATCGGCATTTCAATTTCCCCCCACAAAAGACTTAGAAAAGGTGGTGGCCACCCAACTCAAAGAATATCTAGCAAAATATAACATCCTGTGGCCAGAACAGCATGACTTCCGCGCTGGTCACAGTACAGGCACAGCTTTAATGGAGTTCTCCAACTTCCTACACGCCTCCCTGGATCACGGCTTCCTAGTTGGGGCAGTGTACATTGACCTCTCTAAGGCCTTTGACACTGTCTCCCACCCACTCCTACTAAATGCCCTCAACCATACAGGTTTCTCTGCTGGCCTCCTCTCCTGGTGTGCAAGCTACCTATCAGCCCGCTCCCAGCGTGTCAAAATCAACGGGGTGCTCTCAGAAACCTGTCCCATCCGCTCAGGGTTCCCAGGGCTCTATCCTGGGCCCACTACTCTTTGGCTCTGTACCTAAACGCCCAGCCCTAGCACCTGTTCTGGCAATATTCTACTATATGCTGACGACGCCGTGATTTATGCAGCTCACAAAAATCTCACCTCCTCCAAGACTCCCTCTAGCACTCTTTCAATGATGCTGAAATTGGTTTAAGAAGAGCAGACTAGTAATTAACCTCAAAAAACTAAGGCAATGGCTTTTCCCACCCAGAACAAAGCCAGCAAAAGTCCCCTCCAAATCTTACCGAGCACTTGTCAACCACTCGAACAAGTTTACTCGTACAAATACCTTGGAATCACGTTTAACTTGGCCCTCACCTTTCATGCCCACATTACTGCCCTTGCTTCCACCGCAAACATGTGTCTTGGCATCCTCTACCGGCACAAGGACTGCCTCTCACCTGATACCCTCAGGCTCGCCATCATGTCCGCAGTAATGTCCCTTATTGATTACGGCCTCCAGTATATGGTGCTGCTGACTCACTGCCCTGAGCAAGATTAGACTCATGCTAAATAAGGCTTGCAGGCTACTGAGCAGCACCCCTAGACTCACCTAAACCTGTCAACTCTATGACATGGCCAAACTCCTAAACCTCGTCGAACGCATCTGCTACCAAACCGGCCTGCTAACCAAGAAGATCCTACTTGGGCTCCCCCCGGGTGTCTGCCTCCATCCAATTTACACACCCCAGAGCCACCACCCGAACTTCGGACAAGATCATTCTACTAGTGCCCAGAACTAGGACCTCCCGGGCTCAGAGGTCATTCAGCTACAGAGCCCCTACCTGTTCAACTCACTCCCCATGCCATTTCCAACACTGCCAAAATTGCCCCTTCAAAGCTGCCTTATGAGACCTGCTGTTCAACACCCGCTGCTGCACCTGTCACCAAAATATACTCTGCTGTTCTTCTGGCACTACAGGCATGGCCCACTGGGCTGAATACCCCCAACCCCTCCGGCCCTCTCTCCTCTGCCAGTACCTGCTGGTACTACTTGAAATGTTTATTTATCTACACATGTATTCAAGCAATTGTATGTAATACTATGTATCTCTGTTCATGCAACCTATGTAAAACTATGTTGACTCTGTGTGTCTGTATTCTGTAAATATGTAAAAATCTGTTACTCTGTCTTGACTGTACTCTGTAAATTATGTTAACCATGTGTGTCCTCTCTGTGGACGAGTACATTTGTAAACAAACCGCTGGTTCAAAGGTTGTAAATCTGATTATACAATAAATAAATAAATGATGAGGATGATGATTGTAATGGACTGATTTTTTCTTATGGTTCTTTACAGCCACTCTTTCCACATTACCAAATTTGTGAAAAACACACAGGGCCAGAGTTTTACAGAAACACAGAAAGGTGACAGCAGAAGGAGACCAAAGGTCCATCAAGTCTGCTCATGAGATCCCGAGATCCTAGGAGATCCCAGGGCCTAGCTGATACTTTTCCTACAGGATTTAATTATAGCATATTCTTTATCCAAACCACCTTTGAATGCAGACATGGTCCTATCCCCTACCACATCTGCCGGCAGTCTGTTCTATGGTTCAACTATCCTTTCTGAGGCGTAATGCTTCCCAAGATCCCTTTTGAACTACCCACCCTCAGTTTCCATTCATGCCCCCTTGTACTGGAGCTGGGAGCCCTGGTAAATATTTCAGAGTGGGGTACTGCATTTAATCCCCTCATGTACTTGGAGGTTTCAATCATATCCCCCCCTTTCCCTCCTTGTTTCTAGCAAGTACATGTTTAATGCCTCCAGTCGCCCTTCGTACAGTAGCCCCTGAAGCACCTGTATCATTTTGGTCACCCTTCTATGAATGGTTTCTACCCTGTCCTCATCTTTTTTAAGGTGTGGTCTCCAAAATATTTCACGTTTCCAAATCCAGTTCACATGTCTCCACAAATGTGGACAATGCAGGTCGCAAGGGAGAGCAACAGGATGATTTAGGTTATATGGGGATTTGATCTTTCTCCAAAGGTAGTTCAGGATTCAGTACAGTTTGTCCAGCATCATATGAAATAAGGTCATCCTTTACAGATGTTCGTGTTGCATTAGCATTTTGAAAATTAAACTTCTTGCAAATTTATGTAACTCTGTAGCTGTTTAAAAAATCAAAGCCTGTGGTTAGACCAAGTGACAGGCCCCCATTAGCATCCCATTCAAATGTTCTCAGTTTGACATTTCAAATTTGTATATGAAACTTTAAGATGTTCACTGCAGTAACAAGACTAGCAGATTTTTTCTTTTCCGCAATCTTAGCTGCCACTTCATTACCGACAGATAAATCAATTTGATCCATTTTACAGCAGCTGCTTCCATGACTGCCTTCCATTTGGTTATAATGGGCTCTCTTTTCAGAATCGAAGCCCCTCGAATGTATCCTACATCAAGGTAAACTACCAATGCAGTCTTCAGCCAACAATTTTGTCTACCTTTCAAAATAATTTTTTCCAGCTGTCTGAATGCCAATTTTGCATCCTTCACCTCAACTTTAGCTGGTTTTAATGGGCCACTTGTTAGTAATAGGTTTCTAGCACGTGCAAACAAAAATGAGGTTAGAAAACTTGTTGCCTCCTCTGAACTGCCGATCCGGGTGCCTCTGAGCTAGTAAGGTAACCACATTAACATTTATGCTTTTTTGAGCAGTGTGTGGGCCTCCTCAATCTCCCTACTGCACTTTGTCCTGTAATCACTTTAAGAACGTGCTAGTTTCCTTTTCGTAGGCTCCATTGTTGATGGTGTCTTTTATCCTACCGGACGTACTTTATTAATCTGTGATGTCACCGTGTTCCAGTACTTATAAAAACAAATATCAGGCAAGGAAAAAAAACAGCACCAACTAGAAGTCCTAGAAAAGTAGAAAAAAAGAAAATGATTTCAAAGCAAAGAGATAAACTGGAACAGAAGGGCACACATGCCTGAATTTCCAACTGTATTAAGGGGGGTATGGGGCACCAAACAGTACTATGTAACAAGGAGAGGGGCCAAAGAGATATCTGGCATCCAAATTATTTTCTAGCTGCACCCCTGACCAATTAAAAAGAATCTTACTGTCTGCATTTGATGGTGAATCAATAATTTGTGGCTGCAGAGACGTCAGATGTATACATTTCATTCCTAGCTACACCCCTGGCAAGCGCGGTCGAATCCTACTGTTGATCAATAATTTGCTGTGGTCGGTGCAACAACACAACAGCCAGGAGCTGTCTGCATGCCTGAGATCAGGTTCACATCCTGAGCCCAGAATGTCGCTTAAGCCAAATGAATCTTTTGAACTTACATGGTACCCACAGTGAGGGGTGGGGAAGGATACATCAGTGTTAGTAACTGTTCAAGTAATTTTTAGATAAAGGGTGCCATAATTTCCACCATGTTAGCAACCTCCAGATGGCTATGCAAATAGATTTGAAGTAAAAGAAAACAAGTGAAACTTTATCCACTTTGCAATGCATTTGTGAGTCGCTTCTGCAGGAGGAGAGCACCTAAAAGGAGTGAGCCAGGAGAGAGAAAGATGGATGACAAAGTCATACAGTAGCTCTCCATAGTCAACTCCATAATCAGTGACCTCCCTCATTTTATCTCAGAATTGCTCCACCCCAACTCAAGACATTAAAGCATATATTCATAATCTGTTAAAAACAAATGTTTTAAAAAGCATTAGTATTCTCAGTGTTCTTAATTTGTATCTCCATAGAGTCCCACATTTTAATTATTTGTTTATTTCAAAAGTTTCACCAGGAAATACATAGATGTACTGAGCTGATTAACAGCTCATTTCCAGATGCTCCCTGAGGGTTAGGAGTAAAGGAGATAGATAGTACAAGAGGAGACAAAAAAATAACATCAACAACAGTAGTACAAAAATAGAAATCATATACTGCAATATATTTCAACAAAGGAACATAGTCAAAAACATTGTAATCAATGTTTTCTTTACTTAATTTTCCTTATACTGGTTCCTATATATGAGTACTAATGTAAACAAATCCGGAGCAGCACAGTGCCGTCTCACATGATCAGCGCAGCTCCGCGACACTGCAGTGAGTGATACAGTTCACTGTTGCGAAGCTGCACTGATCATGCGAAATGGTGTCACGTTGGTCTGGATTTGTTTACGTTATGGCTAATACACTGGAGCCAGTATAAAGCAAATGAGGTAAGAAAAATATTTGGGTGGGGCTCAAAAGCCTGATCGGAGGGTTTTGGTTTTGGGATTTGGTGCTGAGAAGGCATTTGGGAGAAAGCAGAGGAGGCAGAGCAGATTGACAGGGAAGGGTGAACCAGAGTTTAGGAAAGCAATACGAGAAGGCAGCTTCCCAAACAGTAGATTTCTTAGATGGAATAAAAGGGAATGTGAAACACTGCTGCATAAAGGGCAGGAGGAGGGAGGGAGAGGACAGAGTAGGAAGAAGGAACCAAACTAAAGTTTGGATATAAAGGAAGCACAATGGGGAAGCGTCTGGCATCAAGAGAGTAAAAGGGCAGAGTAGAGAAAGCAGTGGTAGGTACGAGGGGACAGTCTAAGGCAAAAGGACAAAAAGAGTGAGAGGATCCAGTCTGGTAAGTTAGTTACAGTTTATGGGGCATCTAACTGTCCAGAATTTTACTGGACAGTGCAGAAATGGCCTCCTTTGCACTAAAAAGATGGCAACCTATCCAGAATTCGTACTTGCTAACACAAAAACAATGTAATGGAATTTTGCACATTCCGAGCATTGTATGGGGTTGTTCAGAATGACGTACAAGATGGTCTACCTACAGGCACACAGTGTGTGTATATATACCTGGCTGGTAGGGTTTCAGAGTCTCTTTACAACAGATGACAGTACTCTCATACCTCTGAGCTGTCACACATTACAGTACGTAACTCTCATTTATCCCTCAGAAACCCTCTGTCCCACATGGAGACGGTGACATTCCACATTGACCACTGAGACTTTTAATTAGAAATGTATAATAATATAAGATGCTAGGCTGTCGGCAAACATTATAAACATTAGTGCACTTATTTCACAAGTATTCTGAGCTTGCAATTTCATGTTTGATGATCTGTCCCACATTTTGTCCAGTTGTCACACATTTGGGAGATTAAAGGTTGAGAGGTACGGACACTCTCCTGCAAAACCATGTTTTACTGATGGTTCCTTAGCAGACCTGGTACAGCACCTGTAAACACTTGCACACCGGAAGTGCCAAGTCCTGTACCACGTCCCCGCTCGACTCACTGCCCGCCCCCGTTCCGCTCCGCGTTTCCCAGGCCAAGCTCCTCTCACTCACACACACACACACACACACGCGGTCCCACCTGCTGGTTTCCCGGCCGGAGTCACTGCTGTCAGGTCGGGGCCGCCGGAGCTAGCAACTGTCGCCATGACACACCGAACGAACGTAGAAAGCACACAAAAACACGTGGGGCACGGAAAGACACGGCTAGCCAATTCACCAAACCAGACAATCGAGAATCGAGCGCACCGATCCATAGGGCAGGGCTTAACGTGAAGCCCCCGCCCATCTCTGAAGTTCTGAAAGCCGCTGTCCCTTCAAGTGGTGCTAAAAAAAGTAAAAGCTGTTTGAACAATATCTGAGAATTAAAAAAAATGCACTGAGTACGAATCTTTAGGATGTCAGAAATACACTTTTTACTTAATAAAATGATATAATGAAATGTGCCCATTAAGAGCCATTGTGTATTCAGTGTTCATACATCAGTAGGGTACTTGGCAAAAGGAGGCGTGGTAGTAGTTCCCTTGATATGAAACTACTTGTCCTAGCAGAAAAGGAACTTTCCCACTCCATCTCTATAATTTTTAACTTTTCCCTTTGCTACTTGCAGTTCCCCGAGAAGCAGAAATCTGCACTGGTTACAACAGTTTTCAAAAGCAGAGCGCACACTAGTCTTGCCAATTACATACTCATTTCTATTTATTTTATTTACTTATGTATGACTTTGGTAACCGGGTAGGTGCGCTGATCCCAGGGACCGTTTTCAGGCACGACACAGACCACTATACAGTGGCACAGAGTTACAAAGCAGAGATGCATAAATGCATTATACAGATTGACAACTAGATCAATGGTACAATAAATGTAAGTCGACATCACAAAATAAATAACAAAGGTACAACTAGAAATAACAGTGTTGCTTGAAGCAGAGTTAACACAGATGTACACAACACTATGTAGTACAAAATCCTACAAGGCTAGAGTCTGAAGTGCTAGGAGAGAGACATAGTGCACAGGTTTGCAAATGCTATGTACAGGAAGGAATTGACAGGCCAGGGAAACAGTGGCACCTAGATGTAGCCGCTAGCTGTTCTCTAAGGCGAGATCTGAAATGGTCATAGGAGTCAGTGGAGCAGAGCTCAGCAGGCAGTTGGTTCCAAAACATAGGGGCAGCTACTGACAGGGCTCTTTTGCCCATATTTGTGGATACTCTGGGAAATACGGGGAGGGATACTGTGTGAACATAGGGGCGATGAACAGTACGGGCCATGAGGGATGGCAGCAAGGGGATTCCTGGCTGGCGGATGGCAGAGTTGACCATGCTACCAAGGGTGAGGTCAAAGTGGCCCTGTAGCGGTAGCCATCCTAGTGTATTGTAGAGGGCACAATGGTGAGTGGAGAATGGTGCCAACAGGACGAAACTACATGCACAATTGTAGGCAGAGGAGAGCTTGGTCATTAGGTTTGAGGACGTTCTAGTGTAGATGAGGGCACAGTAGTCCAGGATAAGGAGTAGATTTCCCTGGATGATGGCAAGTCGGGCGGCCTGGGTGAGGTATTGCTGAAATCTCTAGGCAGCACCTAATTTTTGGTGAAATCTTCTAACAAGAGGTGGATGTGGTTGGTGAAAGAGAGTGAGGGTTGAGCAGGACTCCTAGGTATTTAAAGAGTCAACTACTTGAGGGTTGGCCATCGGGGAGATGATGTTGAGAGCAGGAAGGGTTTTGGATTTTGCTAGGAACGGCTTGCATCCAAACAGCATGAATTTCGTTTTTTTAGTATTAACCAGAAGGAGGTCTTCCGTGAACCAGTTGTGGGCCACAGTATAGTTTTGGGAGAGTACAGAGGAAATGAGAGTGGAGGATTTGTCACTGTGGTAGAGTATGAGGTCATCGGGGTAGAGGAGAAAGTGGCATTTTAGGCTTCCTGAGGGAAGGGAGTTGATAAACAGAGAGAACAGTAGGAGCCTAGGATAGAGCTCTGGGGCACCCCTGACAATATTGGTAGGGTTGGGGAACTGGTGGGACCAATACGTATGAATTGGGTACAACCTGAGAGGTAGCTCAGGAACCAGTTTGTAACTTCTAGCAAGCAGCCGAGACCCCGTAGTTTGAGCAGGAACAGGGCATGATTGACCATGTCGAATGCTTTTGAGAGGTCAATGAAGACCACACCGGTGGCATTTCCGCGGTCCATGTTTAGTAGGATATGGTCGGTCAGTAGTGCATGAGTGGTGGTGGAGTGGCGTTTGCGAAAGCTGTGCTGTTGGTTACTCAGGAGATTATGCGTGCCCATGTACTCAGCAAGCTGGTGGTGGATAGCCTTCTGTAGTATTTTACTAAGGTGGGGGAGGATGGAGATGGGACAATAGTTGTCAGAGGATAATGCATCATCTCCCTTGAAGATGGGAATCACCTTGGCAATTTTCCAGGGGTTGGGCATAGAGGAGGAGGAGGAGGAGAGGGCAAGATTAAAGATACAGGTGAGAGGCTCTATGATAGGCTGGGAGACAAACCTGAGAAAAGCTGGGGAAAGACCATCATCCCAAGGGGACCCATGATTAGGGAGGTTCTTGAGTAGCTTTGTGGTGTCAGCCATTGAGAGGCTTTAAAATAGAAAGAAGGGCAGGAGGATGGATGGTGGACCCGTTATGGATCGACCAAGTGTTGGAAAAGAGGACAGAGCAATTTGGCAGGCCAGATGGAAGTTTGTTAAGATACACACAGATTAGTGAACTTGTCATTGAAAGCCCTGGCCACTTCTAGGGGTTCGTAATAATGTAGTCAGGGGATTGTAATTGCAGTGGTGCCTTGTTTGAGTGGGGGTTAAGGAGGGACCCAATTGATTGCCAGAATTTCCTAGGATCGCCAAGTTAGCCTGCTGGAGATGGCAGAAATGGTTCTGTTTAAGGAATTTGGCCAGATGTTTGCATAGGTTTCTCCAGCACCTACAGGCCTCCCAGACAGCAGGGGAAGGGGAGGCCTTGTAGGTAGACCAAGCACAATCCCTGTCTTTCATTAGGGCAAGAAGGTCTTTAGTGACCCAGCGTGAGTAACCTCCTCTGACCCTTCTTGTAGTGACAGGAAAGTGCCTGTCCTGCAGGGTCAAGAGGGTCTGGGTGAATAGGGTTACTGCTTGGGACATGTCTGTGAGAGAGTAGAGAGACAACCAGTCCAGAGCCCAAGTCTCCTCTCGGAGGATTGTGGTGTTTGTGTTCCCGAAATTTCTGAAAGACAGGTACTTGGGGGGGGATGGGCTGATGTTTCAGTTTGAATGACCAGAGGAGATATGTTGGGGAATGGTCACTGGTAGAGTTGGCCATGGTACGAGTGTGCAATACACAGTCCTCCTTGTTTGTAATAATCCAGTCCAGAAGGGTCTGGGTGGCCGTGCATGAGTTTTGTCTGGTGGGGAGAGAGATTGTCTGAACAAGATTGTATTGTTTTAGGTGGGTAACATAGTCCAGCTGGTGAGTACTCAGCCAATTTAAGTTGAAATCTCTGAGGATAATGGAGTCCCTGTGAGGGGATAAGGAGCCGAGTCCCATGAGAAAGCTATTTAAGCCCTCGGTACCATCAGTGGGAGGGTTGTAGCAGCAACCTATGAACAGCTTCTTGCTGTTGCCAAGGGTTAGTTCCAGGAGGAGCCATTCATTGGGGGGGATTTGGGATCAGAGCCGAGGACAATATTTGCTGAGAGGGGTTCCCTTATGAAGAGAGCAATGCCACCTCCCTTTTTTTTGCCTGGCCTGTCGAGGTGCAGGGAGGAGTACCCTGGTATTTGATAAGTGGAGATGGCATAGTGAGGCTTTAACCAGGTTTCAGAATACCTAGGATGTGGGGCTTGTATAGAGCAGTCTACACCTCCAGATCTGGGAATTTGAGGGAAGACTACAAATGTTGATGTGGGCAACCTTTAGTCCAGGGGCATTTACCCAGATGCTGGAGGAGGCATAGAGATGTGGGAGTTTGGTGGCCCAGGACTGCATTCAACATCTCTGGCCATGAGAAGGAGGAGGAAGGATAGCAGTAAACTGTAAGGGTGGGAGTGAGCACAGAAAGAGCAGGAGAGGGAGGCCAGGTAGTGGCTGAGCAAGTGACGTTCCTGATTTGAGAGAAAGGAGAGTGTGATAGGCCCCCAGAGAGGACAGTTCTTATGCCGAGTGAGGGGTAGGGCGTAAGAGAGGGGAGTGGGAGGCAGAGAGGAATACAAGGTGCTCTTGGTCCTGGGTGGGTACAGTGGCGCAGGAGTCAGTTAGAGCCAGGCATGCTGGCAGAAAGACAGTGAGAGAGGTGAGTTTTAGCGTGTACATAGTTGTCAGGAGGCAAGACCTTGTACGGCAGAGAAACAGTGCAGGAAAGGCAAAAAGGGTAAAGACTAGTAATAGAGAATAAAAGATAAAATAAAAACAGGAGAAAGGGAAGGAGTGAGACTGGGGAGCAAACAAAACCAGTGGAAAAAGGTGAGAACACTGGAGGGATAGCTTAGTGCTAGCCAAAGCAAGCAGGAGTCAATCAGGTTGGGTTAGCTAGAAAGGGAGGTCCTCAGAGTGTATTTAATAAGTGAGGGTGGGGGAGGGCTGGAGGGATGCGTGCCGTGGGTTCACCGGAGCAAGAGTCCTGGTTGTACCTGCAAGCTGTGACTGAGGGCAGGTGGCAGCAGGCTCCTGTTCGCGTTGTCCCTAGATTTTCATTGAAACAGACCGTGGGGCGGTGGTAGCCCACAGGGCTAACAAGGGAACACCTGAGAAGAGATGGACAGACAGGGGATTAGATAGGTTGCCAGAGTGGGAGGTTCCAAATCGGGGAGGTAGGTCTCCACTGAGGGCTAGGTGCCAGCAGGTCAGGATGGGACAGAAACAAAGGAGAAGTCACGGCTAGCCAATTCACCAAACCAGGCAATCGAGCATCAAGTACACCAATCCACAGGGCAGGGCTTAATGTGAAGCCCCACCCATTTCTGAAGTTGTCACATACCTTGAAAAATGCAGTGTCTGGTGTGTACAGCAGCATGGCTTCTGGAAGCGCCACCACAGTACCAACATGGCACTGCTGGAATACACCAACTATGTTCATGAGGCCTTGACAATGGTGATGCAGTCATCTATTCCGAAAACCCTGACCTTGATGCTCTTTAAAGTAACTTTGGATCACTAGAAAGCTTGTTCTCTTTTATTCCCCCCCACACAATTTATCCCCACCTACTACCCACTGGATCCGCATCATCGGGAGTCGCCCATTAAGCCTAGTCTCTGCCGGAACCTTACCTGCCAGTCCCCAGGTCCCTCCATTCTGCTGCAGATACCCCCCGGGCAGGGTCAGAGTGGGGGCAATCCCAGAATCTTGCATGTGACAGGGTTCATAGGGCTCTAAGCGACTCCGGCACATAGAGACCCCAGCTCAGCGCTCTGTCCTCTGCTCCAGTGGGGTATTTCCACTTTTCGCTTCATGGACGTCATGGGTCTTGTATGTCAAGGGGTACGAACGCCGACATCGGCAACGGCCCCTCCCCTCCCTATATCTTGAGGCTGATTGGTTGCTGACCCACGCCCTCAACCAATCCAGCCCCTAGGACCCCGACTTGCCGGTCACTCCCAGCCTCCGCCATAGGTCGCCGCTTGCCGGGATAGAGAATCCCCCAGAGAAGGTGAGCCATCATCGGATGCTGCAGCTTGTCCTCCCCCGCCAACCCCTGTGGCCCAAGCTCACCCCGAACCTGGGTCACCAGCGTGGCGAGTGTGGCGCCCAGCGCCTCAACCCTCAGCGCCACCGGGCCGGACCCATTCTCTTTATTTTTATTCAGCTTTTGACCCCTGTCACCACCTCCCATCTGCTTTGGTGGAAAGGGGCATGGCGAACTGGACAGGCAGCTCCGACCCCACCTTCAGGGAGCCTCAGTCTAGGACCTTCACTACTTCCCGCTCTCGACCCTCCCAGCAATCCCCCATGGGTTACCCCCTGTGACAGGGCCAAGGGTGAACGGTGTTGACTCCCACCCCCGGAAACTAACATCTAGACTGCCGGTGGGGGGGGACTGCAGAGCCATCATGGAGTCTGCCAGCTCCATTTTCACTTGTTTGTTCCCCACCCCTTTCCACGGTTGCTCGCATGCGTGTGGAGGCATGCAGACACAGCGACCCACGGCACCCTCCCTACTCTAGTTGCTCCTGACTGCACTACCTCCAGGCCTCCACCCAGGGTCAGCCCCACAACAGGAGTGGCTGGGCCCCACCCAGGAGTGGAGAACTGCCTTACGGCTGCTCAATCCATCTCCCAGCCTCCCTCCCAACCCCTGATGGCCCAGGCTTGTTCCCAAACCCAGTGCCGCGGCATGCGTGTAGCGTCAGCGCCTCAACCCTCAGCACCAACAGGGCCGGCTCATAGAAAGCTGGTTCTCTGACAACTAACTGGTCATGCATTACAAAAAACAAAGACCATGCTCTTCTCTAGCCTTCTACAAAGAAGATTCAACATTTGTCATTTGAAGCGGCCAAGGACAAAACCTTGAACAGGTAGAGATCTTCAAATACCTTGGAGTAATTCTGAATGACCGTTATCTTTTGGCACCCCCACACTTGTTGACAGACTGGTGGCCATAGCTAACAGTTTGTAGAGCAGATTAGACAGTGTAACCCCTTGTCAGAGTTACAGTGTGCGTGTATTTCTTTAAGAAAGCATGGAACCTCTAGACAGATACCAACCTCTGTGCCCTTGGAGGACTATGACCGCTATGCTACCTTGGCATTCTAAAGGGAAGGGGTCAGAGTTCTCTGTTTAGAAAGAAGAGAGAGTTAGTTCTGAGTCAGTTGGTGGAAGACCAGAGACTGGCACACACTGCCAGCTCCTACTTAGTGGAACCCCTTTTCTCAGAGTCTGGCATTGGAAAAAACTGTTTGTTCTTGGCGGCGGCCATGGAGCAAGATCCTAAAGGGGGGGGTGCCCTTCTCCAAAGGAGAAAAAAAATACCCATTTACCAGAGAGTTGCAGAGAAGCTCCTGAGGGAAATGGACTGCCAATGGAGACACAAGGTGACATTTAACTATTATTCAAAAGGTAGTTCAATGGCATTCAACTGTGCCTCAGCATCATACAGAGTGGGCATAATTGATACTGGATGTTCATCAATTCATACAGGGGGAAAGTACTCAAAGATTATTTAACCATGCAAAAGGAGTATGGCCTGCCAAAGAATGATTTCTTTAAATATGTACAATGCCATCAATATATAAATAAGTTATATGGGGTGATAGCTTTGAATGTTCCTTTACCCAGGGATATTAATCTAATTCATACCAAGGCCCTCCTAGTAAATACTAAACATCTTATCTCACATCTTTACAAATTTATGCAAGAGGGAGTTGGCTTTTTAGTCCTTCAAAAATACAAGATAAATGGAATTAGAACATGGAGATAATATTATGGAACAGAACTGGATGAGTATATAGAAAACAATCCCTAAAACCACATCATCTGCAGTATGGAGAGAGTTTAGGTGAAAGGTAACTGCCCATTACTTTATAACACAGACTATTTCTAAGCATTACTCCACTCACCCGTCTTTATATATGCTGGCGGGAATGTGGGTCAAAAGCATAAAATCCATTTTTGGAGCTGCCCCAGAATCCAAGAATATTGGGAGCAGACAGGGAATACAATTAAATCTATCTTGGGAGTGGAGCAAATCCTAAACTTCCATCATTGGATTCTAGGCTGCCCTCCAGAGGACATGCATTCGACCACCAAAAAATATTTATATTTGATATTAATAGTGGCAGCCCTAAAAGTTATCACACAGACTTGGTTAACGCCTAAAGTCCCATCTCAACATCAATGGCTCTCCAACGTGAAAACAGTTAAGAATATGGAGGCTATCACAGCGAAACTAAGACTCCAAGTGGCTAAGTATAATTCAAGATGGCTCCCATTTTTTTATTACATTGAAAAAACAGAGGGAATCACTGTTCTGGAGCAGCTCCTTACAGATTAGCCAGAGATGCACAGCCTTTCTAGTCTACTCAGTCTTATCCTTTTATATTTTTATTCTTCAAGTCTAATCAGCGGATTGGTTCACCCCTACCCAAAGTTCTTAGTAATATAAACTTATGTTCAGTCTCAGCACCATATGATGAAATTATATTTGTAAAACTAAAATTCAGAATTTAAGAATGATAAAAAATAAGCAGTGAGTGGAAAAGTTATGACTAATTGTTTTATTAGTTAGGATTATAATGTTATAGCAACTTTTAATAGGAAGATTAAGAGACAACAGTGTTGTTCTTTTAAGGGTTTATTGAGTATGAGAGCAGCAATGTTTTCCTTTTTCAAATGGACGTTATTTACTTTATAAATCTTACCTGGTAATAATAACAAAAAACATTTGATTGTCCTATATGCTTCATGTAACAGGCATGTAGAAGTTTAGCTTTTGGTAATGGATTGTATACTCTGTACAACAAGCTGCTTTCAATAAAAACTCAAGTTAAAAAAAATTGATATTGGATGTGGATTTCCAGTCAGAACAGTGACAACCTCTGAAGGGTCAGTCGAGCTGTTGTGTGATGCCTAATGGTGAATGTGCCTGTGTGGTCACTCCGCCATGCCCAATTGGGTGCCAAGGCTGTGGTAAGCACCAAAGCGAAGATATTTAAGGCTCAAAGCAAATGTCTGCTCTGTCAGCAACAGCGTGTATTTTGTGGAAGCCTCACAGGAAAAAATGGGCACTGTCTGCTACTATGGCGAGATATTCCAAAAGGAACTGCGCCATGCACAACAGGGTTGCGCATGCGCAAGTCCTACATTGCGCCATTCTGCGATATTCAGCAGGAGGCAGTTACGCCACTGACAACAGGTTACGCAACAGCGCAATGCAAATGAATGCATGCTCAACAGGAGGGGGAGGGACCATGCATAAACTGCGCAACCCGATATTCAGTCGGGTTGTGCAGAGTTGTGCATGCGCAACCCCCAACCTGCGCCTGCACAACCTTGAGCCAAAAAAAGGATCAAGTTGAGGGCCACCCACAGGTGAGCTGCTGTATTGCAGGGCGCAACACAGCAGCTACCACCCTGGCTGGCCCCAACTCGGTCCCTGTGCCCCCACCCAGCCCGATCGCGGGCATAAAGTAACATGACCCCCGCCACATCTCGAGTGATCGCGGGCAATAAAATAACATGAACCCCGCCCACATCTCCCGAAGCCCGATCGCGGGCAATAAAGTAACATGACACCTCCGCCCACACATCTTCCGAAACCCGATGCGGGCAGAGCGTGTATCAACCCCAGTGCCTGATCCGCGGGCAGAATGTAAAAGCCCCCAACCGAATATCCCTGGTGGTCCAGTGGACCGTAATGCCTGATCGAGGGCAGAATGTCAAGTTACAACCCCCAAAACATCTCCCTGGTGTCTAGTGTCCCCCACCCACCCACGAAGCCCCTCCACCTGCTCCCCGGCAGCGGGCGGCAGCATCCCACCCGCCTGCCGCCCCCCTCCGTGGACTGTCATGTCGGTATGGGCTGCATGCCCATGGCTGCATGCCCATTGGCTGTAGCTCTGCACCACGGGCGGCAGCCCTACCGACAGTCAGTCGGCAGGCGGGCGGGCGCGGCGGGTGGATGCTGCCGCCGGGGGAGCGGGGTGGAGGCTTCGGGTGTGGGTGGGGGATACTAGACACCAGGGAGATGTTTGGGGGTTGTAACTTGACATTCTGCCCACGATCAGGCATTACGGTCCACTGGACCACCAGGGAGATATTCGCTGGGGGCTTTTACATTCTGCCCGCGATCGGGCACTGGGGTTGATATATCGCTCTGCCCGCGATCGGCTTCGAGATGTATGGGGGCTTCGAGATGTGGACGGGGGTTCAGTTACTTTTATTGCCCGCGATCGGGCTTCGGGAGATGTGGACGGGGTTCTATGTTACTTTATTGCCCGCGATCGGGCTTTGGAGATGATGGGCGGGGGTCTATACATTTTATATGCCCGCGATCGGGCTTCGGAGATGTGTGGGCGGGGTCTATGTTATTTTATTGCCCGCGATCGGGCTTCGAGATGTGGGCGGGGTTCATGTTACTTTATTGCCCGCGATCGGCTTCGAGATGTGTGGGCGGGGGTTCATGTTATTTTATTGCCCGCGATCGGGCTTCGAGATGTGGGCGGGGGTCTATGTTACTTTATTGCCCGCGATCGGGCATCGAAATGTGTGTGGGGGTCATGTTACTTTATGCCCGCGATCAGGCTTCGGGAGATGTGTATGGGGGGTCATGATACTTTCTGCCCGCGATCGAGCTTCGGGATCTGTGTGTGGGGGGAATGTATACACAGAGATACTGCCCATGATCGGGCTGCAGGGTGCGTCGGTCCCCGACGGCTGCTGCCTGGCAGGGCGGCCAGGCGCAAGTCCTCGGGGATCGGCGCACCTACATGCTAATGGCATGCAAATGGGGCCATAAATAGATGCAAATGGCCCCCCCCCTGCGCCTTGCATAAATTATGGCCCCATTTGCATGTCACCTTTTGAATATTGGAAATTTGCGCATGGCGCAATGGTACTTGCGCCACCGCAAGTTTAATGCTCAACTCTGGCAACTTGCGGTGGGGCAAGTTCCACTGCGCCATGCCCAGTGGCTGTGGCTGGGGGGTGATATTCAAAGGAGTTGCTCAATAGCGCAACTCCTTTGAATATCGCCCAGGCCCCACCCCTGCGCAACTATTTTGAGCAGCGCAGGGGCTTGCGCCTCAGAATGGCGCAGTTTGAATATCTGGGTCTATGTGTTCAAGATTGAGCTACTAGCCAGGTGGCTAGTAACTGTTTGGATTTTCAAATGTCTTTGGAAGTTTGTACCCATTTGTAAATGGGGAGTATGGATCCCCAATGTGATATGCCTCTCAGTGCCTAGCAAAGTATGTATGAAAGTAAAGATGGTTGAAGCCAACTGCTGTATACCCCGTTGGGCAGAAAATGTAAACTGCCCAGGGGAGCGCTCTGTCTCTCAGTAAAAAAAAAAACTGGAATACTGTTTCAAGGTCTCCAGATCAAGTAATAGAGATTAAAACATATGCCTTTCTGAGGACTGAATATGTGACCACCTTGGGGTTGGTGGGCTAGCCAAAAATGAAATGTTTGGACCCATCGCCATGGCTATTAATTGTTTCTAAATGAAAGGATCCTGTTTGTTTTCATTTTAACCCCTGTTTGGACATTGACTCCGCTACTTCCAAGTTGCATAACCCCCTTTTAACTCTGCAGCCTAGCCAGCCCTGCCATGTACCAAGGGATGCCCAGAGGTCAGCTCCAGCTCAGGAGGTCAAGTAAGTGTATCCTGATTACTTTTGTACCCTCCCCTCCTTTTAATTCCGTCTTCGTACCCCTAGACATGGGGGGTGGGGTTACAACAGTAAGGGTTAAGTTAGTCAGGCTCCTCTGAAGAGGAGCCTGGGGTATGAAAAAGTTGGGATCAGCTATTTTAGAAGGTTGGTCCCTGACAGGGCTTGTGGATAGGGAGATCTCCCAGGGATGCAAATACTGTGCCAAGGTTCCATCCCTTGCAGAGGCCCTGGGTGGAGACCAGACAGTGCCCCAGAGAGACTGTGGTCTGAACCAGATGTCCACACAGACTGAAAAGGTGTAGGCACTCCCTGAATAGATCCTCCCCTACCATGGGGTAGGATTCAGAACCAAGATGGAGCAGAATGAATTGCTTCCCACAGGGGAAAATGGTATAGACTGTGCTAGGTGAATGTACAGGCGTCCGGGTCCTTGAAGAGAACTGGCTGTTGTGACATGGACAGCCAGTTCTGAGTGCTGTATCATTTTGTTTTAAATATAAAAATGTATTACTGGTTGTCTCTGCTGAAAAATCTGGTGCTCTTAAAATGACCTCCCCCCCCCAGGTTTCAGCTGAGAGATGAAAGTCATGAGAAAAATGCTGAAAACAGCATGTGAGATCACACACACAGGTTTTAGAGACAATGTGTCACGTGGAAGGCCTTAATCAAGGACCTCCTGTATGTCTGAGTTAATTACAGCCGTAGTTGCTAAATCATATCCATCTTATGACGTTGGAGGGAAAACCCAGGTTATTACATAGAAGTGCGAAATCATAAAGATGCTTTCATGTCCTGAAAGGGGGAAGCTTATCATGAGATCAAAGAGATGTCATTTGAAGAACATATGAGTCATGCTGAGGATTGCAAAATGAATACTTTGAAAAGACATCCGTTTTTTTTTTATTAGATATATTTTTATATATAATCTGACAGAGGAGGAGCTAGATGACCTCACACAAAAGGGGTTGGCAAATACAATTTACTTTAAGGAGTAATTCTGTTTTACTTACACTTTTATCTACACTCTGACAAGGAAAGATCTGTGAGCACTGTAAACAGGTATTTAGAGAGAGAGTCAAATCTAAGTACTGTAGGTAAGTAGGAATTTGCACTGTTTAAACCTTGTTCTTTTAAAAGATTTGTATGTCTTGTGATATAAGAGTTCTGTATTTTGCGTTTCACATATTTTTATCTAGTTTTAGTAAAACTCTTTTTAGAGCATACTTGGTCTGTCTTTGATTTCTTCTTATTTGTAAGAAAAGTATATATGGTTAAAACAGACAGTAGACATAAGCTTGAACGGTGATACCAAACTGGAAAGAGAAGCGTTTTAAATCTGAGGTCTTTATTAAAGTTTTTAAGGGTTCATCTCTGTATACCTAGTTAGGTGCCCGTAGGCAAAGATATATGGCCCCCCGAAGACAGAAATATCTGAGCCTGTACATTGGGTGCACTAGCAAGAGGTTATCAGTTTGAATCCCTCCAAAACTTGAGACCAAAGGTTGATCCGAACTCACAAAACAGACAAGAGTGTTACCTTGTTCTGTTAAACTGTTCACAAGACTGCGCTCGGAGGTTGGCACTTTGGGAGTAGAAGGCCTGACCTGCTGAGTGGGTCTGTGACAGCTGTAACTATGGCTTGGTACTGCACACACACTTGTATTTGAATGACAGATAATAAAGAAGTAATGATGCCTCCAGTTCAGTGCATCTTGCCCTGTTATTGAGAGACTGTTTTAACTGGTGCATGCAGATAGCCCTATTACTCAACAGGGTGGGACTGCATTCTGAGTCTTGAAGCAACAAGCAATATCAAAAGGTCAAACTACACGAGGGAAAATATTAGTGATATTTTCATTAGTGCCGTGGCATATTTGATTTATGCCATGCCTTTTATTATACTATGGCGAGAAAACATCCTGCATCTTGATTGTTCAGTGGTCACCTTAAACAGTGATGCTGCCTGTTCACAGGTCACCTGAATGAAGGGATCTGCACTGTAGCTCCATTGCCATTATGGAATAAATAGAGTAAGAAAAACACTGATACTTTCACTCTAGGTCCCATAGTGGCAAAAGTATCACTGATATTTGCCACTTGTCATCCTCCTTCCAAAATATTTTTTTATAGGCTGGTCCAGTAGAACAATCGTAGTGCTGCTCCTCACTATACTCGTGACCTGAGTTGGGGAATGAGAGGAACGTTGTTCTGTGTAGAAGCCTGATTCCCTCAATTGTGCTTACAGTGTCCGATGCACTATGCTATCACTATAGCTACTGTTCATAAGTAGGGAAAATGAGATACGCTTGGCGAGGCACAGTGGTCTCACGCTGTGACAGGATGTTGCAAAGTATGACTGCTGCTACAGAAAATGGTGCGTATGCTCTGGGAGTATTGTCATAGGGAAAAGTTTAGGAATATTACACTGTATTATGCCTTTTGATGGATACCTAAACAGTGCTTTTGCTGGTTGCGCTGTCCCCTGAAACCCTTCCATAGAACTGTAGCACAAAGGGAGTACTGCTTAATAGTAAAACTAATTACCTTAAAATCTGGTATTTAGTACTGTTTTGACAATTTTTTTTATTTTGCCACAGTCAGGAAGCATTTGAGCAGCACAGCGCCGACCGGGAGTCTAAGACTACTGGAAACATGCAACACGATGATGCCATCTAATCGAGACATCTTGTCTATAATACTGAATCCTTATGGAGCCTTGTATATCATGTCTGAGATTAGCACTATGTGTGTGTACCTTATTTTCTTCATTGAGATTAACGCTATATGTGTACCTTATCATCTTCATTGATATTCAACTTATGCTCAAATGCTTCCTGACTGCGGCAAAATAAAAATAAAAACTTGCCAAAAAAGTATTAAATGCCAGCTCTTAAGGTAACTAATTTCACTATTCAGCAGTACGAATGAGAAAAACCTTAATTAAAAAGCACAAAATGGCAACAGTGGGCTGGCCCGGTGGTGCTGCAGGTTGAGACACTGGTCACTACACCTTGCACCACGCTGCCGACTCAGGTTCGGGAATGAACCCGGGCTGGCAGGGGTCGGCAGGGGCAAGAGAGGATCGAGCGTCCAAAGGACTGTTCTCCTCTCTCGGGGGAGGGATGGAGGTTTGCCATCCCACTCGCTGACTGCCCTCTGTTGGTGGCCGGAGGGCAGTACAGGCTGGGAGGGCACGCGCCAGTGTCCTTACGTCGGTGGGGAGGGGGGATGGGAGAAAAAGGAAAAAGGAGCCAGCAGGTTACATGATGACTGCACCAGTGCCCTGGCCAGCCACCCAACGTCTGGCTTTCACTCCGGGTGGTGGGAGTAAAGCCCCTTCACTCCAGCCCTGCCATGGGGGTGACCCATGGGGGAAGTAGGGGGGTGTCGGGTCGGAGAACGGTGCGGCCGGAGACCGAATCCCTCTGAGGGAGGGACAGGAGCCACCTGCTGGGCTTGGGGGTTGTAAAAACTTACATGGAAAACAAAAAAAATTAAAAACACAACATGTTGTTATTTCATTGCAGCCTATTATGTATTCAGTATAAAGTACAGTATACTTATCCAGAGATGTGAGCTATAACCCACTGAGACACCTGACTTGCTTTTGAGTAGGGACCCCAGTAATTATTGTTTATGGAGTCATATTTTTATAAACAATTATTTATTTATTTATTTATTAAACTGAGAGTCTAAGAATATTTTTGTTTCTATATAGATTTTTACTCCTCCCTGTGGGGCTGCCAGGCGGCTCCGGCTCTGCCCTCAGAGGGGCTCACTTCTCCAGCCCTGGCATCCCTGCACCAGTCCTTCCCTGGCAGGTTACCCACAGGTTGCCCGAGCATCAACTTTCCCCTCTCCCCCGGAAACCAACATCTAGACTCCGGGGCACTGGTGCATGCACATTCAGGTTATCATGGAGCTTGACAGATCCATTTTCCATTTTTCTGCCCTTCCCCTTGCTGTAGTTGCTCGTGCGTGTGTGGAGGCATGCGCACGCAGCCATCCATGGCACCCTCCCTATTCTAGTCACTCGTTGTGTGCACTACCCTCAGACTTCCACCTGGGGGGCAGCCCTGCAGTGGGAGCAACTGAGACCCTCCCCCAGGAGAGGAGAGCTGCCTCACGGCTGCTCAATCCAACTCCCGCCCTCTCCCCCCGGCCGAATACTGGCGACCCAGGCTTGCTCCCTAACCCAGATCACTGGCACAGTGTGAGGTGTGGTGTTCAGCACCTCAACCCTCAGCATTAATGGGCCTACTGAGTCAATGAATATTTTGAAGAAAACAAGGTGATGGTATTCCCACTGAGCTTGTGTGAGGGAGGGAGGGAGGAACTTGATGGACAGATGGTCCCCCCCCACAAAACAAAACAAAAAATACATGCTGTATTCATTAGCCGGCCTGTTGGCACAGAAGTATCACTAGCGCTCATGACACTGGGGACCCGGATCCAGGAATGAGCCTTAACCATGTGAGGGCCAGCAGGGGAAGAGAATTGATGAGTCCCACAGAAAGCTTTCCTCCTTCGGGGAGGAAGGGTCGCTGCCTCTGCTGCAGTACTGGGTTCTACGTCATAATAGTGCCAGGAGAATGACGCCGTCCAAATCAGTAACTGCACATAACCAAAAACTGAAACAGTGATCTGCAGTATAGCGCCTATGACAAACAGCCACTGGTGCTCAATTTGAACACAACAAACAATACAAACTTAAAATAATTCCGGGTGGCATGGGTTAATACAGGGAACAGGGGAAAACTCGGGAAGGGGGGCTACATTGGCTGAGGGATGTCAGTAGGGGGAGAACATTGAGGGGGCAACATACAGGCAGGGGGAACACAATCGGGAGGGCAGGGAACAGGACACAAGATAAAACACAAAAAAACACAATTTAAAAAAAAAAAAAGAAAACCCGCATACCAACAACCAGTCCCGAACCTGGGTCACACAACACAAAGGCAGTGACCTTAGCCACCAAACCAGATGGCCAGCTGGAAACTCTCCCAAGGAAAAACCCTACACATACTCTAGCAACTATATACAAACACAGTGCTGAAATACACTGTGCTATTAACCACACGTAGCTATTAACCGCACATAGCTATTAACTGCATATAGCTATTAACCGCACATTGCTGTCTTTCCTTTTTCTATTTAATGTTGCTTAGATTACCTCGCTCAAAAGGACTCGCTATCTTAATGCGCTACCGCTGTACTGCCACTTGTGTGACCGCAGGTGGAAGCACATTGGCAAGCGGAGTGAGTGGGAGGATGCTGGCCGGGCTTGCAGTCAACGCACCTTTGTGTCAGCCCCTGCTTGAGCCACATATGTGTCGACATCATGAGTGTGGGTACAACAACGAGAGAAAATGGACCCCAGCACAGCATACGGCAGACCCCAGTACATCTGGGTCCCCCGCACCAACGGTCGGCATCACCCTGACAATGCTTGATGTTTCAAGGTACATCCCCTGCCCACTCCTGTTTAACTATGTTTACATTTTGAAATGCGTTAAATCTTAGTAATTGCTTGTCTTTATTATGTATTACACGTAACCTGTAACCCAACACAGGGCGACTTTTTGTAAACGGGGCTTTGGCCCTATGGTGTTTTATCCTGTATAAAAATAAAAGTTTATATTTATCATACTGTCCCCAGTTGGGTTTACTGCTATGCAGGGTGCGGGCACCGCTGAGTGGTGTGTCAGGGAATGGAAAAGTGCCAAGGGAGCTTCTGAGGGTGGTCTGCACTGGAGTGAGGGGGGCACATAAATAGCAAGTTAAAAAAAAAATCATATAGTATTTGAAATTTGCATCCAATAGATGGCAGAATAGTCCATGTGAGATCCTGTTTTCAGGTAGGTGGGGCTTGGTACAACAGCTGGACACAAAAAGTGCTTAGTTTATATGATGCATGACAAGCAGTGTGTGGTGGCTGTCAAAAAGGCCAGCAGAATGCTGGGGTGCATCAAAAGGCTGGTAACCAGCGCAGCAGGGGAAGTAATCCTGCCCCTTTACAAGCCCTAGGTCAGAGAAGAGGAAGTAATCCTGCCACTTTAGAAAGGGCACTGGTCAGGGCAGGAGAAGCAATCCTACCACTTTAGAATGCCTTTTATTTATTTATTGAATTTTGTTGACCCAGCAAGCCCACTGGGCCTAGAAGTCCCTTTTTCAGGAGCGACCGGAGGGAAGGGGATACAGATGGTAAGCAACTGAAATTGAACCAGATTAAGCTGTTGTTGGTATTTTTAGTGAATGAGAGAAATTTGGCCAGGACACTGGGAAAATTCCCCTACTCTTTTTCGATAAGTGCCATGGGATCTTTAGCATCCACCTGAACTACCACCAATCCAGGCAGATGGGACCTTGGTTTAACATCTCATCCGGAAGACGGCACCTCAGAAGTGCAGCACCCTCATCGTGCTGCACTACAGTGTCAGTACTGGGATATTAACCCAAGTGCCACATGTGGGAACTGAACCCACGGCCCTCTGATCTCCTGGCCTCAGAGGTGAGTGTGCTACCTACTGAGCCACTGACACTTGATCGGGGAAGGGGAAGTAATACTGCCACTTTACAAAGCCCTGGTCAGGGCAGGGGAAGTAATCCAGCCACTTTACAAGGCCTGGGTCAGGGAAGAGGAAGTAATCCTGTCAGCTTACAAGGCGCAGGTCAGGCCTCGCCTGGAGTATTGGGATCTTTTCTGGATTCCTTAATACAAACTGGACATTGAGGAAATCAAAAGAGTGTAACACAGGAGCACTAAAACAATCAGGGTTATGGTGGGCAGGGGGGGCAGATACTGTTAGGGTGGTGGCCCTTAACATGTTCACGTTGGCGAAAAAGAGGCCGAGATGGGACATGATCTCAGTCTTCTCTATAGTCTGGGTATTGACAAGATTGAACAGACAGGTGTTTGATCAGTTGTCCTCCAGGAGGACTTGGGGACATGCCCAAAAACTCAGAAATATTAAATTCAGGGGTAAAATTAAGATGCACTTCTTCTCCCAGAGGGTGGTGAACCTATGGAGCAGCCACCCAACTGAGTCAGAGAATGTGGAGGCAGTAAAGGCCTTCGGGATAATCCCAGACAAATGTTTGCTTACCAAGGAAATGATAGGGTACCGATGTGATTAGAAAACCTCTATAAATTAGTACCTGTTTTCACAGCATGCTTATGTAACAAATGCATATGATGGACCTATTGTCCCTTCTGACTTTAAAGTATTATATTACAGTGTTACAGTGCAGTACAATAAGGTTCGCAAGCACTAGCTTTTTTGTGTGTGTGTTTTTATCTATGCATGTATGTATGTATGTATTCATTTATGTATGTATGTACATAGAAACATAGAAACATAGACTTTGACGGCAGATAAGGACCGCTTGGCCCATCTAGTCTGCCCATTTCCCTACCTACAGGATAGGTCTTAGATCCTAGTTAATCAACAGCCTATTTCTTCCTACCCCCAACAAGAATTGCCTTATGTCTGTCCCATGCATTCTTGAATTCTCCCACAGTTTTAGACCCCACAACCTCCTCAGGAAGGCTGTTCCATGCATCCACTACCCTCTCTGTGAAATAATACTTCCTCACATTGCCCCTGAACCGCCCTCCTTCTATCTTTAAATTGTGTCCCCTTGTTCTTGCAAGTCTCTTTTTCTGAAAGATGCTACCCTCTTGGACTTTGTTGATTCCACTGAGGTACTTAAAAGTTTCTATCATGTCCCCCCTCCCTTCTTTCCTCAAGGGTATACATATTAAGCTCCTTTAGTCTCTCCTCATATGGCTTCTCTTGCAGACCCTGCACCATTTTAGTTGCCCTCCTCTGGACTACCTCTATCCTGTCTATGTCCTTGCGGAGATGGGGTCTCCAGAACTGGACACAGTACTCCATATGGGGTCTCACCAACTGTCTGTACAGAGAGATAACAACTTCCTGTTTTCTGCTGCTGATGCCTCTCCCTATACATCCCAGTATACCCCCAGCCCTCCCTACTGCCTTCTCACATTGCTTACTAACGTTAAGGTCATCTGATATGATTACCCCCAGATCCCTTTCCTTTTTTGTTGTTGCTACTACCTCCCCACCCATTGTGTATTCTTCCCCTGGGTTCTTGTTTCCCAGGTGCATTATTTTGCACTTCTTTGCATTGAATCCTAGCTGCCATACTTCTGACCATTCCTCCAACCTTGCCAAGTCCCTTTTCATCCTTTCCACGCCTCCTTGTGTATCAACCCTGTTGCAGATCTTTGTGTCATCTACAAAAAGGCATACTTTTCCTTCCAGTCCCTCTGCAATGTCACTGATGAAGACATTAAAAAGGACTGGACCCAATACTGAACCCTGCGGTACCCCACTAGTAACCCTCTTTCTTCAGAGTGGACTCCATTTACAATTACCTTCTGTGTCCTGTCGTGCAGCCAATGTTTTACCCAGGCTACCACCCTGGGACCCACTCCCAGGCTGGTTAATTTGACTATTAATCTTTTGTGTGGGACTGTGTCAAATGCCTTGCTAAAGTCTAGGTAGGCCATGTCCATAGCCCCTCCCTGGTCTACTACTTTGGTCACCCAGTCAAAGAAATCTATTAGATTTGTCTGACATGACCTTCCCACTGTGAACCCATGCTGCCTTGGGTCCTGTGCTCCACTGGCCTCTAGGTACTCAACTATTCTTTCCTTCAGAAGTGACTCCATCACTTTCCCTACCACAGAGGTCAGACTGACAGGTCTGTAGTTTCCTGCCTCTGTCTTGGTCCCACTTTTGTGAAGGGGAATCACATCCGCCTTCCTCCAGTCCTCGGTACCACACCATCCTCCCATGATTTATTAAAAAGAGTAGCCAGTGGTTTCACTAGTTCCTCCCTTAATTCTTTTACAATTCTGGGGTAAATTCCATCAGGACCCATTGCTTTGTCCACCTTCAGTTTTAGGAGTTCTTGCAGAACCCTTTCTTCTGTGAAAGGACTGGGATCGACCCCCCTATCAAGAGTGCTTCTGTTAATTGGATTAGGCACTTCCCCCTCCTCTAAATACGTATGCATTTAGTTATGTATATATGTATTTAGTTATGTATGTAGGTATTTAGTTATGTATGTGCAGTAAGGCCCTTGAGCAGCAGTGTGTGCCCATTATCAAGGGCGGCCCTGGTCAGTTCAAGTAGAAACTCAGACAATTATCATTTGACACACACAACATCGTACTGGTGTGTGTGTGTGTGTGTGTGTGTGAGACACCAGCTGCTGGTTAATATGGATACACAGATAATGTAGGTAACATAACAAAGGTTATGCCAGCAGGCTGATTCACCTAGGAAGTAATAATGATGGCCAGTGTGCCGGCACTACCTCTCATGAGGCCGATGACCTGGGTTTGAGAACTAAACTGAGTCGTCGAAGAGGTGGCTGGGGAGGTGGTTTAAGAATCCCATAGGACAATTGCCACCTTGGGAAGGGTGGGAATTTGATGACCACATGTTACGGTGCAGTTAGGAGCCAAGAATCAAGGGTGGGAGGATGCTGACATTCTCCGCACATGGCACAAATCAGCATGTACATCTGTTGCAGGAGTTCACTCAGTGTCCTAGAGGGTTGGGAGAGAAAAGGAAAAAAAGCCGGCCACAGCAAGAAGACATCTGCCATTCACTGTAGACCTCGCACCACCGGCCATGGCACTCTCTCCAGACCAGACTCTAACTCTGGGGGAACAGTTCCACCCCCAGCAGCCTGCCCTGGGGGTAAGCCAGAGAGGAACATGGAGAGAGGGTGACGGGCCGAGTGATTGGGCAGGACTAATGGTGGGCAGGTGGCGGTGCCCAAAGGGAGATAAAGCGTAGTATATGCATCGGAGTATTTTGTGTAGTTCTGGGCACCACATAAGAAAGGTGCCATATCAAAAATGGAGAGGGTTCAGAGGAGAACAATGAAGATGATTATAGGACTGGAGGGTACAACACCTGAGAAGATATTAAGTAACCAAGAGCTATTTAGTTTGCAAATGAAAAGGCTAAGAGGGGACCTTATAAGTGACTACAATGCATTAAACAGTACAGATATTGTGAAATGCATGCACCTGGAATATAAGAGCAAAGAAAAAGAAACTGGGGCCATAACAAGCAACTGAAGGGCAGCCTATGCAGAACAGAGAAAAGGAAAAGGTGGTTTTCCCAGTGAGTAGTGGGAGCCTGGAATAACCTTCCGAATGATGTGGTTGATTGTAAAAATCTAGACATCTTTATGATCCGGCTGGATGAATATTTATTGGGTGCCTCAATGGTATAAACTGTTGAAAATGGCAGACAAGCATGATAGGCTTATGCCTCCTCTTGTTGCTATTGCTTATGTAACTTATGTAATTAACAAATAAAAAGAGAAAGGAAGTGTGGGCAGACCTATCACTCATTCCCATCCATGAAGGCAAGTGCAGTTGGCAGAGCTCATCAGGTGGTTTTCCAGCTGTTTGTTGCCCACAAGATTGATTAGTACAGTCTGGAGAGTGACTGGTTTCCATGAGTTGGGGGCATAATATGATAATGATCTCTGATTCTGACTAGTTTCAAAAGGATGCCATTGAAAGTTATTAATTAATTATTATTTATTTTTATTTATTAATTGTCTTGGATGACAACCTTTGAGCTAGGAACTCATTTGCAAAGGTTCACTGGCAGGAAAAGATACAGTTACAAATGCACAAAGACAATAAACTATATAGAGAAGGAATAAAATGGTAAAAAAAGAACGTTAAATAGATGCGTAAAAATATACGGATCATTTACAAAAAGAGCTAGGTTATTCCAGCTGTAATTGACAACTGTTCTTAGGTGGAGGTTACTAGGCAAAGAGGTGAGGTAAGGCGCACAGCCAGGAGTTAGCATTGACACTAGGCAGGGGGAAGAAGTGATGAGCGGAAGGGAGTCGGGTATGTGGAGGGGGGGTGGGAGTGGATGGAGGAGGCAGTGAGTGGGGAAGGAGTGGTTATACATCAGGGAAGCAGTTGTCTGGAAGGGGAGATGTGTTTGGGGGGGCAGGGAATGGCAGCAGGGGTGGCGAGTAAGGGAGTGGAGAGGGTGGGGGAGAGTGGAGAAAGAGGGGTTAAGTTGGCAAGCTAGGGATAGAAGAGAGAGAGAGAGGGAGGTGATGTGTAGGAGAGAAGGAGGCACAGGAATTAGTTCAAGCAGTCACATATGCATAGGGTGGTCAGGTGTAGTTCACGGCAACAGCGGAGAACAATTACTTGTACAGCAGGTAGGGGATAATAGCCACTGACGTTAGGAGACACAATAAAAACAAAAATATGGTTTAGATTTATTTCATCGGTACTAGGAGAAACCAAGATTGTCATGTGAGTATGAGAATCCAAACAGAAGTAAAATTCTAGTTTTTGGGCTGTTTGTGCTGACTGTATTTTTTTTTCGCCTGTCTCTGGCCAGTGTGTTTGGGGGGGTGGGCAATGCAAGAATGAGAGACATAAGGGATTTGTTCTTATGGAAGTGATGGGACAATTGAGTAAGACCTAGGGAGTCCCAAAAACTAACGAACATAGCATATGTGTGTGTGTGTGTGGACACCTACTGTGTCCAAGGCAGTAGAGAGGGTAGGGAACCCTTTTTTAAGTATTGCGTGTTTGAACAGACTGTTTATTCATACATACTTATGAAGCATGGTGCAGACATAACGGACCTAAAGTCCCTTCCAACTTTAAATTACTATGTTCCATTGTACGTACATCCCCCACCTATTCCCCAGGCATTTCAAGGAGATTCTGGCTGAGCAGACAGGACAAACGTAATCAACACATGGCGAAACAGATTGAATGAGTTACCAAAAAGCAGAGAAGGATAGAATTAACAATTACTGTCGTAGCCTGCGTGCCTTGCTTGGAACGTGACAGACACTGGTTAAAAAGCTGAAGCAGAAATGAGGCTTCAAGTGTGTCTGCACTCATAATGAGATTTAGAAGTGCTGGTGTTAAATAGGATACTGTTGGTTTCCCCACTTTATTAATGAAGAACATAACTTGGAGACGCCAAGGCCCCCACCCAACAGAGCTGGAAGCGTAAGTCTTCCAGTTAGTGGCTGCCGCCATATGGAAGGAGCGACAGAAAGTATATTTCTTACACGGCAGATTGCAGCATCACATAGTTCTGCTTTTACATATTTCTAGTACATTCGATATTTAAATTATGTGGTTAGAAAGCACTAAGCTGCTAACTTTGACACCTGGAGTGACATATAATGCTTGGTTGGTTTTCTGGTACTTAGTTTTCAACAGTTTTTTAAAATGTCTCACTCCTACCCTAATGCACTTTTTTTTTCACTGTTTTTCAATGGAAAAACTTTTAAAAACTTGTGGGTTTTTTTTTTTCAGGTATTGCTTTTTAAGATGCTAATGGCAAATGGCGAAACTCTACAAGCATATAAATTACATGTAGTGAGAACTGAAAAGGCCCTGACACCCAACACATGTTAGTGTCATGTACCCTAATAGAATAAGCTTGCATGATTACTGGAAACTAAAGTCCTCCCCCCACCTACCACCACCACCACCACCACCAACAACAACAACAACAATACACACGCACACACTCACACTTTTGTACGCTTATCTCTCTGGTCTTTATTGTTTCGTTTTTAATTATAAAAGGTGGTAGTTTTGCTAATAAATTCTGTAGTTACATATTGTGTTACTAATAGGTGATAATCTTTCTGGTCTATTATTGTTATTTGTAGAAAACATATCTATTAGTTTGATTTTATTGTATTTTTTTGCATTTTTTTTTATCCTCCTTCGGATGCCCCCCCCCCAGCCTGCTACTCCTAAGGGCAGCTTAGTGTCCCTGCTACCCATCAGTTCACCCCTCCCTCTGTTGACTCCTGCCACCTAAATCCCCATCCTTACCTGGGTCCCCAAGGGTTCTGGCTTATTCCTGCTGGGGGGGGGGGGCGCCCTCTCTGAGGGTGGGAAGTAGCGGGCTCTCAAGGTTCTCCAGGGTGACAGGTGCAGGGAGATAGGAACGGCATGCTGTGGGGGGCTGTGGCGTCATGGGACACGGCTGCCGTCATCCGGCCTGGCTGAGATGGGCACTTTTCTGGTTTTTGGGGCCCACCCATCTCCCATATGTGTGCAGCCACAATAGTGTCCAGGGGATGGGGGTGTTCGGTGGCACATGGTCACCTATACCAAGAACACCTCCTCTAAGCTACCACCAGAAGCCGCTATAAGAGTGGCTCGCAGCAACCCCTCCCCCCACCCCCAGGAGGGAAGCGTCCAAGGGACACTTGCAACTCCCTCCCTCCCTGCCAGCCTCCACTCCTGACATCCAGACTCAGGGAATGAACCTGGATCGCCAGTGTGCCAGAGCGATGTCCCATACCTCGGCGCCACAGATCCAGCTGATTTTACTGTATTTTAATTGTTTCTTTAATAAAAATGTTAAGTCATAAAGAAATGTATTTAAGCTGGGCTAGAAAGCAGAGAATTGATACACAATCTTTATTTTTTTTTAATTTAAAATGTTGATAACAATGTAAGACCCGAAGGACATTAAAATGTCCATTTTCAAGGACATGTTTCCCAGATGCGATTGGGAGAGGGATGTCAAAGGATACATAAGCAATAGGTGCATGAACGAGAAAAATGTAGACACCAAGCAACATAAGTGTAAAAACGCAAACCTTGAACAGCGAGAGAGAATATGGGCACAAAGCGACATAGTGTACTGTCCATGGCTGCAATCAGAACAGAGCAAAAATATAGCAGAACAAAGATAAGCATCGCCCCGTTCTGTTTTTTTTTTTTTTTCTCATATGGATATTTGCGTTCCAGCTGACTTCCTGTTCTCTGGGATATACCCTGGTCAGGCTGAGGAAATCCAGGCTGGTACGTAGATGTCTGCCAGTCCTGTTTTTCTCCCATCCCCCCGCCCCTGGTGTGGGCCAGTGCCTGTGTTGGTCTTGCTCATCCACAACATCCCCACTGTGGCGGGAGCAAGCTGCCTGGCCTAGCTGCAGGGGTTGCTGTGGTGGCAGGACCTGCCATCAACCCTCCCCAGCCCAGATGCAGTGCCGTGCAGCAGCTGTCTCAACCTGGTCTGACCCCTGACACAAACCTGGCTCATCTACTCAGCAGTTAGGGCGGCTCCCTGTTCTTTTTTTATATGCCTCTCTATTTTGTTTTATGTGTCTCAGGTCTTTAAAATCCGCTCTGTGTATATAGCCCCCCCCCCCCACTGCGACATTAAAGGTGCTCCAAGCAGTGACATCATCGGTTGTGATCATTCTACCCTGTTAATCCCCCTCTGATATATAAAGGTTTCTGTTATTTCCCCTTATTAAAGGGACAGTGTCAACCCTTTTTGCACCATATTTATTAGTTGAAAATTCACATTTTATGATTGCTTACCTACTCTAAAATTAATTGATGCTGCTGGTTGTTGTATCTGCCTCCTTCCTTAGTAGGACTGAAATGCTTGCTAATGGTATATGTTATACACAACCTTGTTTTGTATCAAATCCTTGATCTTTTCTCTTTGCATGCTTCCTGAACAATAGGAATATGCCCAAACAGTGCAGTCACTCATTATGCAATAGACGTCTCTCCTTCCATGGCATCATGAGGGGCTAGACTGCGTCGGAGTGTTCCCAAGTCCAGGAAAGATGCAGTGTGAGCTGATCAAGGAATGTAAACAAACCTGTTTTTGTGTGATGACACCAGTAAGGTGGGCTGTCTGTTTTTCACTTTTTAAAAGAAAAAATATCAGAATCGAACTACCAGCTACATCGGCACTCTCTACAGAATGTGAATAATTGTAACACATGTTTTTTAAACTAGGGACACTTTGAGGCCTAAGGGGACGGACAGAGTGTCCCTTTGACACTGCCCACTTCCTGGTGAAATAAATAAACATCATATTGGTCTAAAATGGTACTTACCACCAATGTGCAAATCAGACACTCAGTGTACTGAAAGGTCTGTAAAGACAGAACAATAACAGAACCAGAACTAGCATTTAACAGAGCAGTATTTGTTAGCAAAAAAATTCATAATATACTTTTTATTGTATTTCTGGCAAAAAAAATCAGTATTTCTATGTTTTCATGTTATTTGGTTCTTGAAGTGAGATAAGAACTTTTGATTTTTTATGGTTCCTGCTCTCGCAGCATTCACTATGAGACATCATGATTCGGCACCAAGCTGTTCACCACCTGAAGCATAAGCTAGTGCTATCCTAACACATCCGCGGTCTGAGTCTACTGTGTACAATCAAAATATATCCTTAACGGAAGAAACACGCAATGAATTCTTTCAGACTTAAAAAAAAATACTGCTCCTTTAAAAACCGCTTTTACATGAAGAAGATGATTTCCAGGTTCAGCGGCGTTCTCCTTTAATTGCAGAGCAGAGACTCGGTATTGTACTAGCAGAATCCTGCACTGCTCGGTAATTACACACATGTCTTGTCCATTGCACGAACTCTGCATTCTCACTAATGCTGCTCCAAACCTCTCCTCCCTGTCACCAGACCAACATCACATAATTTCAATTTTAAATTCACAAAAACCTCCTGGCAGCCTCATTTGCGGAAGCTCGAGAGATGAATTCTCCAGAGACAAGAAAAATACCCACTTGTCTGAAGTCTGATTCTTCACTGTTATCCATGTGTCTTACTAGCGCTGTAGACAGCGCAGGCAGAACAAGCTAAACCATCAATGTAATTACAGCTGTACCTTAACAGTGCTTTCTGCATCTTGATGGAGCACTGAGCAGGGGTTACGTTTTAGATACAAAAGCTTTTAATGAAAGTGGCAGATATGAGCTCCTTGAGCACAGTTCTCATAGGGTCTCAAAATCTCAAAACTTACTCTTTTGTTACTTCCCTTGCCCTCCTGGTACCCAAGTTATTTGGTCATTTAGTCTTGTTGCCTGCCAAACTTGGCCCTTGTTGCCATCCATTGACTCCTGTCTCCCCAGTTCCTCTAGCATCCCATGGTCCAGAGTAACCCTTCTGGGTTCTCCACCTGTGATTATTGGGAATGAAGTTCGTTAGTTATCAGGATACCAGTTAGGGGGACCACAGTTGTGTGCTGGGTGGTGGGGTGGCATGGGGGACATTAGTGCCATCATCTGGCGTGACAATCTGAGGCAGCATTTCCATGTTCTGGTCCTTTCCTCCATCTCCTTCTCCCCATGGGCCCATACACTCATTGGTGTCCTGGGAGGGATGCTGGCTGGCATGAGGTTACATACACCAGCCAAGGTACTACCACCACTACACCACTGGGAGCCACTCCCCAAGCAGTGTACTGCCACTGCACCCTCCCTAGGGGTGAGTGAGCTGACAAGGGATCAGGCAACCTTGGACCTAGTACTGAAAACTGCAGCTATGTCAGGGACGTCAGCATAGTCGAGTCTCTAGAGAGTAGTGATCACCAGCTGATGTGCTTTCAGTTCGATGTGGGAAAAGAAGTCCTGAATATTAAAACGTGTTCTGGATTTCAAAAAGGCTAACTACCACAACATAAAGAACAACTGGGCAACACCTGGCTGAGCTCAGGAGGGCGACAGGGGTAGAAAAATACTGATTTATCATTAGGAAAGGAAATTCAGGAACTCCCTAACACCTGTCTGAAGCAAAGGAAGCCCCTCTGGTACACACTAGGGAGGTAGTAGGAGCAGTGTGGGCGAAAAGGGCATTTTTCAGAAGGTACAGGAAGACTCTGTGACAAAACAGAATGGACTTCCTGGCCAAACTCAAGTCAGCTAGAGAAAAAAGACTAAAGTGAGAGCTGAATTAAGAATTATGGAGGGAGTCCAGGAAGGTGACAAAACCTATTTTTTTTTTTTTGTTTCAGTGGGGGGTGAAGGAAGGCATTGTGAAACTGAGACAAGGGACAGAGTGGATGAAGGACAGTTGATGAAAGGCAGGAGTAGTGGCCAGTGAGCCAGTATTCGGCTGACAGTGATCACCTCGGATGCCCGGAGAGCACTCCACCTAGTTGGGGTGAGTATAGACCAGTGGAGGTGGCTGAGGTCATTGAGGTTGCTTCCAAACTGAGACACACATATTGTGAACTGGACCCAGTGTCAACGCGTTTCTCGATGGGATGTGTTGACTCTGTTGGCTCAGTGTGTGCCTTGATTGTCCGGTGCTTCTTGTCTGAGGGGGTCTTTCCCAATGCCTTGAAGGAGGCATTGGTGAGACCCTTTCTGACAAAGCCATCTTTGGACCCTGATGTCAAGGCAAATTACCGTCCAATCTCCAACCTTCCATTCCTTGGTAAGGTTGTTTCGAAGACTGTGGCGCTTCAGCTTGAGGAGCACCTCATGGTCTTTGATCTGTATGAGCCTCTCCAGTTTGGGTTTTGGGTAAAGCACAGCACAGAAACTGCATTAGTTCAGGTGCACGATGACCTTCTCAGGGCAAGAGATCGAGGGGAAGGGACAATTCTCGTTCTCCTCGATCTCTCCTTGGCTTTTGACACAGTGGGCCATTGTGTGTTGCTTGACCGCCTGAGGGAATTTTGTGGACTCGCCAGCACGGTAATCTGCTGGTTTGAGTCCTTTCTCACAAACAGCAGGCAAAGGGTAGTGATGAGGAATTTCTCCTCCTCCCCTAGTCTCCTGTCTTGTGGAGTACCTCAGGGTTCAGTCTTGTCGACAGTGTTGTTCACCATGTGCATGCTGCCCCTGGGAAGGCTCATTAGGAAATATGGCTTGGATTTTCATTGCTATGCCGATGATACCCAGCTGTATCTTTCCTTTGCACCTGGGACATCCAACGCAGTGGATGTGCTTAATAGCTGCCTTGCTGAAATCAGTGACTGGATGGCCTCCAGCTGGTTGTGACTGAACCCCGATAAGACGGAGGTATTGGTAGTGTCCGTTCCTCCTCGAGAAGCCTCCTTGCAATTCCCAGGATGATGATAAAAACTGTCAGTGATAGAGCTTTTAGCGTTGCCTGCCCCATCCTGTGGAATTTTCTACCTCCATCTATAAGGGAGGCTCCTTCAGTGGAGATATTCAAGGCACACCTCAAGGCCTTCCTATTTGCGCAAGCTTTTCCTGACCCAGCTTTGTAAATATCATCCTGTTGTGACTTGCTATATCGCCTGTCCCTGATTTCCTTTTTATTATTTAATTTGTTATTCATTTTTTATTTGAATGAGTTTTATAGTTTTTATGATAATGTTTTGTTTATTGCTGTTTGTTTCATGTTGATTTTATGTACGGTGCCCAGAGCCTCCGGGATTGGGCGTCTTTTAAATAAAATTTGCCTTGCCTTGCCTAGTGAACAAATACTTCTCAGTATTCACTAAAGAAAATGATGGACCAGTACCACAGGGTAGGATATTCAAAGGGAGGGGGCTCAAGGTGTATGAGGAGCTGATCAAGGCTGATGAGGACTAGATTTTCAAAACATTGAGGGACTAAGTCCCATGCCGTCACCATTATTATGTCACAACATCTCCCCACCTGTGCAGATTTCTACTTTCAGCCCATGCTCTACGCATGCGGCAGGTGCAGCTGGAGAAGGTGCTATGCCTAGTCTCACCAGGCAAAACATTTCAGCACAGATGTGCTGAAAACATGACTGTAAGCTGATGTAAATTGGGGAGCTGGTTGTAAACTGGTTCCCACTTTGGAAGTATAGCATGTACGGGGAAAACTGTGGCTCCACAAGTGAAGCCCCACTTGTGGCAGTTTTTCACCTGCACCTACACCGATGGAGGTGGGGATGGGGCTGAAAATCCAGCCTAGGGTCCTTAAGGGACTAATGGCCCTTACGATGAATAATTCTCTGAGCCAGATGGTATGCACCCGGGGTACTGCAAGAGTGGACAGCAGTACTGGCAGCCCCACTGGCTGACCTATTCAGTAGTTCGTTAGACTCGAGAAGTGGTGCCATGAAATTGGAAAACCACAGATGTAGTACCCTTGCATAAGAGCGGGGCTAGAACAATCCAGGGAACTCCAGGCCAGTCAGCTTGACTTTGTTGGCAAGTTGATCAAAACCGTCCTTAAGGACAGGCTGGTGGAGTTCTTTGTGGAAAATGGGCTCCAATATTACATACAGCATGGGTTTGTGACAGGGACGTCATGTCAGAATACCTTGATACATGTTTTTGACTAGGTCCGTATACTTACTTCCCATCTTACCAGTTTTGGGATCAGGGAACTGCACCCAGCAACATTTTAGCCCTGTTTGTCCCTACACTCTCTAACCTCCCTGGTGGCTGTCATTTTCCGAGGCCTGGGGTCTGGGAACTGCAACCAGAAAAGTACCAGTCCCATCTATAGCTACCGGTAGTCGCACTGCTCTCCCTGATGGAGGTCCCTGCGTTATAGGTCCTGAGCGTGCCATCACATGTCCCCAATTTTCTTCCTGTGCAGCAGCAGGCATGGCTTTGTAGGACCACTGGCATGCAAGGAGGAATGCAGATGATCTGGGTAAATTGCTGGGTGGCATCCATAAGCACCAGCCATTTAGAACACATTTCCCAGCTGTACTACATAAAAGTGTCACATCTCTGAGGGGATAACTATGAAAGACAAATCCGACATGCCAGCGTCCGACAGCTTCAGTATCTCCATCGTTAAATGAGGAAGCTTGATATTGGCAAATGAGGAGCATGCAATAATGACCTTTGTAGGTCAGACTTGGTTAACTCTAGATGATACTGACCTTTAACTAACCTTCAATTAACTGCTTTCCATAAATCCCTGGGGGAGGGAGCACTAACATTCTGTAGAGGTGGTGGGTTTTTTTTGTTTTTTTAAATGTATACTTTAGCCTCCTCATTCACCTGCTAGCCACAACAGTTACTTACCTTGGTCTGATTTCTATTGCCCCCCCCACCTTGTGGCGGTAGCTGCAGGGTGCCCCCTTCTGAAGTCGGTGTCAGATCCAGGATTTTACAAAGGGGGTGTGCTGGGGTGGTGTGCATACTTGATATGCAATTAAAAAAACACTTTAATCCCTAATATTGTCTGCTATTATCTTTATTACATTTTTGACAGAAAATGTAATCTAATGTTTTAAAAGTGTACTGTCTTGCAATCAATAAATCGGACTTCTTCAACAAAGTGAAATGCAGCAGTAGCAAGCAAACAAGTTACAATGGGAGGTGCGGCCGGCTGCCCCCTTTGCGCCCCCCTCGATCTGTCACTGCCCTGAGTTACAAATGTAGTGCTTTCAGACAGGTGGCATGGGTCCTGTGTGTACTGGGTGACAAATGCAGGTATTTTCATCTTCTTTTGTCCCACCCCTCCTGTAGAGATGGGGCATGGTAGCAGACTCAAAACACATGCACGAACAGGCACCACACACACACACACACACACACACACACACACCCACACACTTGTGAGATGCGCTGCAGAAGCCACTGCACCCCTGGGCCAACAGGGGTCAGTACAACACAGAGAAGAAGTACCACAAAGACTGGGGGCACGCAGGCTTAGCGTGCCGTGACTTCAAGAAAAGATTACAAATGTAAAAAGAAAAAAACACACAGAAAATCAGGGCTAGAGGCAAACATGTTTAAATGAAGCAGTGTTTATTGTGCAAAGCAAATTTGAGGAAACAAATGCTGACACCCCAGGACTTTGAACCAGAACAGTTCTACTACAGGGACTGTTTGTCCCTTCATTTTGTTTGGCTACTAAATACTGTTTAATTTGCAGGGGGAACGGTCAGCACTAGGAGGCCCACACCCATGTCTGGGGCTGGTACCAATTTTCACTTTGTGTGCAAAAAATCTTTCTTTGTTTGTTTAAATTTACTGTTTACTGCAGTGTAATAGATTGCATCAGGCTTGTTTTGCTGACTTCTAAACTGACATTACCTGTAACAACAAATACCAGAATCTTCCACAGCTGACACCAGAGCAGGGCTGCAGCAGCGGGAGATTTAATAGCTTGCAGTGTATGTTAGAGTTCTTGTAGTGTATGTTAGAGTTTCTGCAGTGCATATAAGAGTTCCCGCAGTTCATATTAGAGTTCCCGCCATGCATATTAGAGTTCCTGTAGTGCACATATTAGATTTTCTTTAGTGCATGTTATTGTTCCCGCAGTGTATGTTAGAGTTCCTGTAGTGCATATTAGAGTTTCCGAAGAGCATGTTAGAGTTCCTGTAGTGCATTTTAGAGTTCCCGCAGTGTATGTTAGAGTTCCTGCAGTGCATTTTAGAGTTCCTGTAGTGAATATTAGAGTTCCTGCAGTGCATATTATAGTTCCTGTAGTGCATATAAGAGTTCCTGCAGTGCGTATTAGAGTTCCTGCAGTACCTACTAGAGTTCCTGCAGTGTATGTTGGAGTTCCTGCAGTGCAAGTTAGAGTTCCTGTAGTGCATGTTGGAGTTCTTGTAGTGCATGTAAGAGTGTTTCATAAGTTCTGATCTCTTGTTCACTGGTCTCAATGTCTTCCCTGGGCTAAGCACTGTCACAGAAGACTGTACCAAGTCCTGGAAGACCAGCAGGACTGACAAACAACTGATTGGAGCTCATAAAAGCTCTAACTTGCACTGTAGGCGATTGACTCTCCCACTGCTGCAGCCCTGCTCTGATGTCAACTGCAGGGGATTCTGGGATTTGTAGTTATAGAAAATGTCAGCTTGGAAGTCAACAGAATCAGTCTGATACAATTTACTATACTGCAATAAACAGTAAGTAAAAAAATTATATATATATTTTGCCCACAAAATGCAAGTTGGGATGTGCCCCGGACATGGGTGTGGGGCTCTTAGTGCTGCTGTCTGTTTTCCTTTAAGCATTTGTGCTTCTGGCCCTGATTTCATGCACAACACAGAGACACTCTCCCCTCTCATTCCTGTGGAGGAGGGCATATTCAGGGACACTCAATGCTGCTCCTTTTGGCCACAGCAATATCCTGGGCTTGGAGCACAAACCCAGGTAGCCTGAATAGCAAATGGTTTTACAAACTCTGAGTTATTGGGTCAGCTCAAGCTGGCTCTTTTTCACTTCTGTTTTTCTGTCCTCACCTCAAGGGCCAAGTTCTTCATGATTCCACAAGCCCTGGATCGCATCCCTACTGAACCAGTTGTCACTAACCCCCAGTTATCCCACCCTCTGTGTAGGGCTGGCTGACTGGGAGTTGAGCTAGACAGAATTTACTTAACTGGGGAAGGGGTACTCCTTGTATGTCTCACTCCAACCCACTGTTGCATGACCCAAAACATGAGACCTTTCTGGCCAGTTGGAAGTGGCCTGGAACCAGGCCCAACCACCATACTCTGACAATAACTGGCACAGGACTGGACACCACTACATCACATGTGGGCATCCAGCGTCATACCAGCAGTAGGATTTCACCCCCCTCTTAGGAGCCACATATTCCTGCCCACACAACTTGCTTCCTAGGGACACCGGGGGCCCAGTATGAGCATAACAAAGTAACGTGGTGATGGAAGGGACCTGGGGTCTATCTTGCCAGTCCTTCCTGCTCATTAGCAGTGACTATGCCCACATTGAGTATAGGCACACCTTCAAGCTTATGTTCCAGAATTCTACCCCTACTGATGCTAAGTAGCCCCAATGATATTCTTCCACAGGAATCTGTTTAGTTCTGGTTTAAAAAGCCTGAACTGTGCTAGCTTCCACAACCTTACCACGTTAACCACCCTGTAAGTGCAATAATGTTTTCCTTATGTTTCCTCTTATTCTTATGTATACTCCACCCTGTCTATCCCCTTTAGTATTCAGAACACTGTGATAATGTCCCCCTCATCCTTCTGTATCTGTGTCTACCCCACTCTATCTATCCCCTTTCATATTCAGAACACTGTGATCATGCCCCCCTCTCAGCCTTCTGTATCTGTGTATACACCACCCTGTCTGTCCCCTTTAGTATTCAGAACACTGTGCTCATGTCCCTTCAGCCTTCTGTATCTGTGTATACACCACCCTGTCTGTCCCCTTTAGTATTCACAACACTGTGATCATGCCACCTCTCAGCCTTCTGTATCTGTGTATACTCCACCCTGTCTATCCCCTTTAGTATTCAGAACATTGTGCTCATGTCCCCTCAGCCTTCTGTATCTGTGTACACACCATCCTGTCTATCCCCTTTAGTATTCAGAACACTGTGATCATGTCCCCTCTCAGCCTTCTGTATCTGTGTTTACCCCTCTCTTTCAATATTAGTATTTAGTAGAGGCCAGGAGAGAGGGAGTGATTGTTCACCTTGAATGGAAGTGCAGTAGCTGACCTGGTGGCGCAGAGGGCTGAGGTGTTGGATGCCTAATGTCATGTCATGCTGGCGACCTGGGTTCGAGAATGACCTGGAGTCATGGGAGAGCCGGCATGGGGGGGAAGCAGGATTGAGCAGCCAAAAGGCAGCTCTCCTGTCCTCTCATGGGGAGGTTGTCACCCCCCCCGGTAGTTCCGCTCCTATTGGATGGAGGTTCAATGGGCAGTGTAGGCAGGAGGAGGTGGCAAGTAGTGGGAGGTTGCCTCGAGGCATCACGGGTATGTGCCTCCACATACGCAAGCATGCCCGAGGCATGGGGCAGGCGAAAATGGGGGTTAAACTTAGGATAAAAATCTGTATAGAAAAAAAAAGAATGCAAGTACAGTGATGAGAGGGCATGGATGGAGATTTAGTAATGGGAGTTTTAAAAGAGACATAAGAAATTCTTCTTCACCATGAGGGTGATAAAACCATGGAACAGATTACCCACACAGGTGGTAGGGCAGTGTATATAAACAGGTTCAAAAGTGGGTGTTACAGATGCAGAGGGCTGATCATACCAAAGGGAGGGCAAGGGAGGTAAGAGAGGTAATTGGCGGTGGGGTGAGTGGCCAGGAGCAGTCATTTGTGTTAAATACCCCTATAGGACAATGGATCATGGAGATTGGTAGGATAACTCAGGCAGGCTTGATGGACCACCGACAACTTTTATGCTTCTGTGTTTCAAATAAACTGCAGATGAGGGGGACCTTCAAAGGATGAAAGTAGGAGCAGATAGCATGTTTAATTTTTCAGTTTTTTTACTTTTTATTTACCCATGATATCACATCTGTGATACCACATCCCCTTTTTTCAGTGGTGTCCTGCTTTTACCCATTTCTACAGATGGGTGGGGTGCAGCACTGAGTGGTTAAGTGACTTGCCTATGGTCACAGAGTATTTCGCTGTGACAGTGCTTGAACGTGCAATCTCCCGGCCAGGTAGCACAGCAGTAGTGCTACAGCTTGCCATCTAGGTGACCCTGGTTCACTTCCCAAACCCAGAAAGTCTGGTGCTGACCAGCGAGGTAGAGTAAAACAATGGAGAGCAGCTGTGGGAGAGATGCTTGGTTTGCTATGCCCACCTATCCTTCCTGGCCTGCTTTACCCTCACTGGCTTCTGCTCTCCGGGCTCCCATTGAGTTGAGTTGAGCAAAATATGTCCTCAAAGGCCTAGTACCTCTCCATGGTCCGAACTGTGGGAAATAAGTCACATGTTATTGGTTTGAGGGTCAGAGTTCGAAGTCAGCATAGGCAGGAAGGAGTATCAATCCCTGGAGATTCCAAAGGCAAGAAAGAGACCTTGAGGGAGATGGAAGGAAGAGCCCAGGTCAAGTCTAGGGGTGCTAGAAACAGAGTATCTATATACACAAAGACAGAAGAGCCTGCAGTCTCCCAGTGCTCTAACTGCCAGATCACACTGCCTCTTAATGTTCTGAGTCCCACTGACATTTTGTATTCTTGTACTCAGTTTCCTACAGTAGTCCAGCTGGAATGAACTGGAAGCCTGGCCCCACGCAAGAAAAAATATAACTGAATTCAATCAGTAAGGAAAGGACACAAAAAGTACAGTTACGTAAGAACTTACTGTAACAGTAGATCTTCAAGAGAGACTCTTGCAGTAGCTATTCACAGATAGGACTAAGCCGCCAGGCATCAGGACCCCACGTAAAAATTTCTAGCTAGCAGTCTGTGGCCGGGGACCTCCCCCATGTCAGGTGACCTGCGTCATGCGACGTCAGTATAAAGGGGTGGTCCCCAACGCTCTCCTTCCAGTTCTTTCCTGCCAAAGGCCAAAAGAGGCAAGACAAGAGAGAAGAGGATATTTCCCTCCATGGAAATGAAGCAAAGAAAACTTAGGGGGATGGAGGGTGGGAAGGCCATACCTACTGCAAAAGCCTCCTTCGAAGATCTACTGTTACGGTAAGTTCTTACGTAACTGTACTATCTTACTTCCAGAGGGCTCTTGCAGTAGGTATTCACATATAGGACTGAGTCCCAAGCAATCTGGAACAAGGAAGAACACTCAGGAGGAGGATTGTCATCCATAACATAAAACCTCAGGGTTGAACAGGTCTCATGAAAGACCTTGTAAGACAGCCAACCCAAAGCCTTCTCTATAGCGAGAGGCAATGTCCAAACTGTAGTGTTTCGTGAAGGTATGTACAGAAGTCCAAGTTGTGGCTGCACAGATGTCTGCCACTGACATATTCTTGAAACAAGCCACAGAGGCAGCTACTCCTCTGGTGGAGTGACCTCTGACTTGACCCGGAAGGGTCTTGTTGTACTTTTCATAACAGAAAGCGATACAATTCACCAACCATTTTGATAGGCATTGCTTAGAAACAGCATTGCCTTCTCTGTTGTGAGCAAAAGAGACAAAAAGCTGATCAGTCTTCCTGAGATCCTTAGTCTGATTGTTGTAGCATCTCAGGATTCTGTGAACATCCAAAGTATGCAAGAGGTACTTCCCTTGATTGGAGTGTTGCATAAAGAAAGCGGGTAGCTCAATAGATTGATTCAACATAGATTAAGCCACCACCTTAGGGAGAAACTTAGGGTTGGTGCGTAAAGCCACACATTCCTTGCAGAAAATCAAGTATGGGATTTTACACATCAAGGCTTGAAGCTCGGAAATTCGCTGAGCAGAAGTGATGGCCACTAGGAAGAGCGTCTTCCAAGAGAGGAACTTTAAATCACCTTCCACTGCTGTCTCGCAGGGAGTCAGAGTGAACTTCTCCAAGATGAAATTCAAGTCCCATGGAGGGCCAATGGAGAACCTCTCTAAGGAAAGTCTTAGAGACATCCAACTGGGCAAAAGTCCTGTCTCCAAAGGGAATATGGTAGGCTGAAACAGCTGCCATATGGACCTTTAACGAGGAATGGCTGAGACCCAGATCAAAGAGGTGACTCGTAATCCAGGACTTTGATGACTGGGCATGAGAAGGCTCAAAGTCTTTAGAGTTTGCCCAGATGGAAAACCGTTTCCACTTCATATCATAGGTGGACTTGGTGGAAGGTTTCCTTGTCTCCACCAAAATGTTCGCTACTAAAGGGAAGACTCTGAAGCAGGCTTTAGCTATGTCTGCAGGAGCCATGCATGGAGATGGAGGGATTTGAGACCTGGATGAACAAGGGACCCCTGATCATGGGTCAACAACTGTTGTGACAGAGGAAGAGGAAGAGGAAGAGGTGGTTCCTCTGAAAACTGTTGCAGAAGAGAGAACCAAACTTGCCTGGGCCAGAAGGTGGTGATGAGAATCATTGAGCCCCTTCTGATCTGAGTTTGTTCAGGACCCTCGGAATTAAAGGAATGGGAGGGAAGGCATAAACAAATCTGTCCCTTCAACAGAGAGACAGAGCGTCCCGCCAGAAAACGTCTCACCCTGGAGTGAGTGAGCAAAAGATGGGAAGTTTTGCATTTTGGGGAGGGTCAAAGAGGTCTACCTGAGGTGTTCCCCACCACCGAAAGATGTCGTTTACAACCTGCTGATCTAACTCCCATTCATGGGACTAGGCTCAGGACTGACTGAGTTCATTTGCCAGCATGTTTTCTACTCCAGGAATGTGAACTGTGGTCAGGTGAAGGTGATGCTGGTCTCAATACCAGACTCTCATCGCCTCCCGGCACAGGGGTTAGAAACATGTTCCTCCCTGTTTGTTGAGGTACTAGACTACTCACAAGTTGTCTGACTGGATAAGGAGATGGCCGGGGAGAATGAAGGGAAGAAGAGCCTAGAGGGCATAGAGGACTGCCCTCAGTTCGAGCACATTTATGTGCAGACTTTGTTAGAACCTGGACCAGCTGCTCTGAGTCCTGTGAGACCCTAGGTGGGCACCCCAGCCCTCTCCTGACGCACCTGTTGTCAATGTCTAGAAAGGAGGAGCGATGCAGAAGTGAACTCCAAGACATAGGTTCTCCTGAACCATCCACCAGTGCAAGTCCTTGATCATGGGAGCCAATACAAGCACCTCTTGGTCTAGATTGTCCCTGGTCTGGTCCCATTGAGACTGAAGCATCCATTGAGAGATCCTCATATGGAGCCGAGTGAATGGGACTGACGGAATGGCAGCTGCCATTAACCCAAGGAGGCGGAGGACTGACCGGGCTCCGACCCTCCTGCTACCAGACGGAAGATAAGCCTGATTCTGAAGGGTCTCGACCCTGTCCAGAGGCAAAAAGGCTTTGCCTGTGGTCATGTCCAGAATCACCCCTATAAATTGGAGGCGTTGGCAAAGGACCAAGTGGGACTTGGCCTGGTTGATGGTGATACCCAGGTTGGTAAAAACCTGCAGGGTAAGGGAAAAGGAGTGCAGGAGTTCCTCCCTAGATGGGGCCACCAGGATCCAGTCATCCAGGTACGGGAATATCTGCACACCCTGGATACGCAGGTGGGCTGCTACTACCGACAGACATTTGGTAAACACTCGGGGGGCCAAGGAAAGACCAAATGGGAGGGCCTTGAATTGGTAGTGGTCCCCCTGAAAACAAAAACGGAGGTATTTGTGATGGGAAGGGCATATGGGGATATGCAGGTACGCATCCTGCATGTCCAGAGCACATAGCTACTGTCCTGGCGGAAGGAATGGTAGGAGGCTCTGCAAGAAGAGCATTCTGAAGTGGTTGTACTCCATGAACATGTTCAGGGTACTGAGGTCTAGAACTGGCCTCAGATCTCCCGCCTTCTTTGAAACTAGAAAGAAATGGGAATAGTAACCTACCCCCGAAGGTGAGTGGGGACTGGCTCTATCACCGCCTTCGAGAGAAGGAAGATGATTTCCTCTAGAACCAGAGGAAGATGTTGCGGGGAGTAAGATGACTGAGTGGGTGGGTTTCGGGGTGGTTTCTGCAGAAACTCTATTGAGTGTCCTGCCGATATTAGCTGGAGCACCCAAGCGTCCGATGTTATCCTCTCCCAACCCAGCAGATGGGAGGAAAATCTCCCCCCTACTGATTCCTCTGGAACGGCCAGAGGCAGAGGAAGATGCAGGGAGTCAGGAGGTGTGGGGGCAGCGCAGCAGCTGAGGCTCCTGTGGGTTTTTTGCTGGGGGTAGTCTTGGTTGCTGGAGGGGGCCGATGTTTGTTGGAACGCTTTCCTTGAGGCTTTGTCATTGTCGGGTTTGGTGACGAAAAGGACACCTCTGCCCTTGAGAGTTTCTGTACATAGTTTGGACAGACTTGAGTGTAGCACCCTTCTCTTGCAGTTCGATTATGATGTCCTTGACATCACCGAACCCCTGAAGGGAGCATCCTGTATAGTGGACTGTACCTCAGGGACCAATCCTGACATGCAGAGCCAGGCATGACACCGTCGGCCCATGGCAAAGGCCAAGCTCCTTCCAGCTGTGTCCACCACATCGTAAGTGGCACGAAGCATGTGCCTACAGACCGAATGAGTGGAATGGACTAGGTCTCCCAGTTCCTGCATAGGTTGTGACTCAGGAAGGGAGTTCAATTTGGATTCCACCTGGCTAAGGATGGACTTCTGGAAATCCCCCATATACGCAACATAATTGAGGGCCCTGATGCCTAGGGTAGAAGAGGAAAAGATCCTCCCATAATGTTCCAGAAGCCAGGATTCTTTGTCAGGCAGGGATGAGCTTAGATGTTTAGGGTTGTCGGAGCGGCCGTGGGCGGCGCTGATGACAACCGAATCTGCCTTGGGGTGAAGGCTGAGAAAGTCTACACGTGCAGGAGCCTGGTATAGCCTGTCTGCCTTCCTCAGAAGGAGGGCAAGCATGGAAAGTTGTTTCCAGATGGTGGAAACAAGATCGGCATGAGGCTCAATCCAGGGTGGAATCAGCATAGGAGCAATCATTGGCAGATCCAAATGAGCAACAAGTTTTTTACGCTGTGGGTCTGGCTTCACTGATTGCCACTGGCGTGTTTCCTGGATCTTCCTTAATAGCTCCAGAAAGGAAGGGTCCTCCAGAGGGGACTTTGAGGGATCCCTCAGCCTTGGGTGGTCTGGAGTGTGGGGCTTGTCTCCATGGTCAGAGTGGCCAGACTTCAAGTCTGAGTCAGATGTCTCTGAAGAAGAGAAAGAAGACTCCAGCCTGGGAGGGGAGGGATGACCCCTCTGGGGAGGTCCTGGGGGCGCGTGTCCTCCCCACCTCGGGCGCCAGAGGGTTCTTTTCTGGTGTCAGGCAAGGGGGAAGGGGTCTCCCGTCTCCAACGTAGGGGCTCTGGTGTAAGGACCGCTATCGAGAGATGACTCTCGAACTCCTTGGTGATCTGAGTCCTGGCCTCAGCCCACCAGGAGGCCAAGGTCTCCTTCAGATCTGCTGGTGGCTGTGGAGTGGGTGGCAGAGGTGGAGAAGGTGGGGGATACATCTACTGAGGGTACTCAAAATGGGAGTATCCATAGCCCGACGGCGGGAAGCCCGGCGTCAGGTACTGAGGCATCGGGTACTGTGGTACCAGGTACTGCGGCATCAGATACTGAGGGTCCAGGTACTGCGGCACCGGGTATTGTGGTGTTGGGTACCCTGGTACCAGGGGCTCTGATGGAGCAGAAGGACCTGGCAAAGGCCCTGCTGGTGGACCAGATGGAGGAAGCATCAGCTGTGTAGGCATCAGGCCCAGTGTAGGTATACCGTCGAGCGGGTCTGACGGTGTTGACGGAGGGACAGGTCTTCTGTTGAGCAAAGGGATGCCAGAGGGCAGCGTCGGGTTGGCTGGTGTCTGAGGATCCAGCGTCAGGGGGTCCGGCGCAGGAAGGGGGATCCCTGATGGCAGCATCTCAATGTCTTCGGTTTCAACTGGGGAAGGAGGATTAAAATCCCCGGGTGTCAACCGAGGGGATGCAGGGACCTCAGTAGGCAACATGGTGAGACTTTGCAGAGAGCCTGGGGCATCAGATGGGACAATGGGGTCTGGCGCAAGCTTCTTGACTGGGCAGTCAGAAGAGGAGCCAGAGGCCGACTTATCGGCAGTGTCTGGGCAGACATCGGAGGAGCCAGCATCCGACTTATCGGACTCCCTGTTCGAGGAAGGTCACAAAGGAGGGCGGCCGTGTCGGAAGGGAGGAGGTGAGTGGCTTAGCAGCCTTGTCCGGGCGGCCATCGGTGGGACCAATGTCTGACTTACTGGACCCACTGTGACCAGAAGGCCGAGAAGGAGAAACAGCCTTAACGGGAGTGGAGGCCTCCTTTTCCCCTGGAGGCTCCCTAAGGACCCAAGCACGAGCCCGACAGAAAGGGCGACACCTTCTTGGTAGCCACCAAGATGGACGTCAAGGAGTGATCTCCCGGAGGGAATGTTATCTTGAGGGCCGCAACTCTAGCTGAAGTCGCGGCTGCTGTAGAAGATGACTCCTGTTCCCGGTGCTTCTCCTTGTCACACTTCTTTTTGTGGCCTTCGAGGGAAGTGGAGACCTGTCTAAACTTTTTTAACTCTTTTTCCATGGAGGCCATTTTCTTCTTGAGGAGATGGGCTTCCAGGGACTGCTGCCTTCTCTTGCAGGTAGCCAAGTTGAACTTCTGGCAGTTCTGGCTCTTCTCCACGGGGTAGTTGGGGCCTAGACAGAAGAGCACAAGGAGTGGCTGTCCTTGTGTGGAAGCTGGGAACCACACAAGTCGCACTTGTTTTTATGCGATTCGAAGGGTGTCAGGGATGACATACACACAGAATTTGTAGAAATGTCAAAAAAATCGAGAAAAAGGTTGAAAAAGTTGAAAAACTTTAAGACCGATGAATGACTGACGAGCGCTGTTCTACCATGAGGAACTTTCACAAGCCAACGGTGGGAAAGAACTGGAAGGCAGGCTTGGGGGACCACCCCTTTATACCGACGTCGCGTGACACCAGTCACCTGATGTGGGGGTGTTCCCCTGCCACAGACTGCTAGCTAGAAATGTTTCCGTGGGGTCCTGATGCCTGGCGGCTTAGTCCTATATGTGAATACCTACTGCAAGAGCCCTCTCAAAGTAAGATCTAGTGTTTGACAGTCAAGTCGCCAAAGGCAGACAGGCAGACAGACAGACAAAATCGCAGTTTCATGTCTCATGCCAAAGGTGGCAACTCCTATAGTGCAGCCCCTCCTCCACAGGTCAGCTGATTACCAGTCTCAGGAGAATGGACCCAGCTGAATACCAGTATCAGGTGTGTGGTTCTAATGGAATAACAACATCATGGGGGGGGGGATTCCCTAACTGAATACCTGTATCAGGGATGTGATACCAACTGAATACCAGTATCAGTGGTGATTGATCTTAACTGAATAGCTGTATCAAGGGCACTGCATAATCCTAAATGGCATTTTTCTGAATTGTTGACTTCCAGATTAGCTTGGGCTATTTAAGTGCTTAGATGTCAACCATGCTTTTGAGAGCATAGCGGCCTGATCACTATTGACTTAATAAGGCATGACGAAGGGTGCATTATTGTGAGATAACAGTATACCTTGGGAAGTGAGGCATGACGTAATGCCGAGTACCTTACACACCTGAAGAGTGCTGTTATTCCACAATAAGTGCACCCTGGATTGCCTTATTGTGATGATAAAATGGTTCCTCTGGTTTGTAGTCTAAAATAACAGAGTAATGAGGTTTAGAAAGTTAAGTATGTCTGACCTGTACTGTTGTGCAGGAATAACTCATGGTCATGTGATTACATCTAGTCAATCAGAGGTCTTGTTATTGCTCCCATTTTATAAATCAGTTTGTGATGTAGTAAATTGAAATCCACACAGAGTGCTTGGTCCTGGTGGACAGCAGTGTGTGTATGTGTGTGTGTCTGTTTGTGTCTGTGTCTGTGTAATAATTAAACTTGGAATGAAAAAGTAAGTGGTACGTATCTAAATAATATTTTTATCATTCGAGATTGACAGTAGGCTTTGTTACAGACAGCATTCACATGATGGAACCAGGACAGACTCCCAAACTCCCAAGAGTATGAAGAGAGGAGGCTGTTTTGATAGGGCATTCACTAGCAGTTGGTTCCTTGTTTAGACCACAGCTGCAGTATTTTCTCCTTCAACAACAAAATGAGTTACAGCCATAATCTTGGCTAATAAAATCTCTGGCTTGCTGATTTAGTGGCCAGTCACAATAAGAGCCCAGCGCTGTCCATCCCTGCATACTCCATGCACCCTCTTGCTCCATGTGTCTCATTCTGACAAAGCCATGCCTGCTGCGGATTTTGTAGGCATGTGTTATGACTCTCCAGCTGAGTACAGTGGCATCTGCTATGACCTAGGCTAGTGGAGTTACTCCTTTGGCTACCAGATGAGCTTAGGCTTGGTAGATGGAAGATCGCAGGCAACGGATTCAGTTTCATTTTATTTTCTTTTTCCATATATATTTTTATTCCCCTGGCCAGCCAACCTGTCAACTGGCTTCTCTGAGGCTTACCTCACTCCTTGCTGACCCAGGCCATCAGCCAGGGGGTCTCTTCAGAGGTGCCCGGTCGCTGGTATGGAGTCTGCGGGGGGAAGGGGTCTGGTGTCATCCTACATCTGTTTTTTACACGCATTTTTGCCCGAGGGATTGTCATGTGTGCTATGGACGAGATGTGCGAGCTACACCTCTGCAGAGATGTCCCCAGCGTCCTACGTGTCATCCCTCCTGCTGCATGACCCCACTGCACTGCTGCCAGATACTGCCAGGCGGCAGATGAGAAGTGATGCACTGTAACCCCCCCCGAAGGAGGAGAGATGTCCTAGGGATGCTCAGTCCTCCCTCCCTGGCTGGTTCCTGGGTGTCCCACATCCATTGCCGAACTTGGGTTGCCAGCGTGACAGGAGGTGAGGTGCCCATTGCCTTAGACCTCCATGCCACTGCGCCACCCTAATTTTGGAAGTTTCTATCTAATTATTGAAAGTCCAATGCTTCCTAAATGGAGATAACTACTATAGCTTGTGGGTTCAAATTTCCCAAATTCCCCTGTGTACTGTGAAGCTGTACCTCTGTTTAAGATGCTTACACGTGGTGCAGAAATGTCCTATCACAAAATGGGTTTCTACTTGACAAAAGCTGATGTCCACAGTGGGTCCCACATTCATTAATCTTTAACTAAACTATTATTGGTCTATTTGGTGATAAGGTAGGAAAAATGGGCATGCTGGGTCAACCCACTTTGCCTCAGTCTCTCCCTTAAATATGTCACATTCTGCTGGCCCAGTGTCGACTATGAACTGTGGTCTTTCATCAGGCAGCTCAACTCCCCCCGTGAGTCCCCTCCTTAATGTTGTGTACACTCTGCTGACCCAAGTTCAAAGTCCAGGGGTCAGGGCATAAACAGTGGTTTCTCTCCAGTATAGCAACTTGCAGCAGCCATGTCATCTGGCCAACTCATGGGGGGGGGGTAACGTCTGACATCCTGGAGAGAGAGTCATGTGGGCAGGAATACATGGATCCATCCCGGGGGTGGGGAGGACCATGAAATCCTGTCACCGACATATTTAACCTCTGGGAGAGGAAGCCATGTGGGAAACAATACACAGATCCGGGTGGGGAAGGGGGCTGAAATCTCGTCACTGGTGTATCTAACCTCCAGGATAGAGAGAGAGAGTCATGTGGGAAGGAATAAACAGATCCAGACCAGGGGTGTGGGGACCAGAAAATCCTGTCACAGTCATATCTGATCTCTGGGAGAAGGAGTCATGTAGGAAACACAGAAACGGTTTGTCAGCAGTGTCGTTGAGGCACAGGTCAGGAAGCATAGGAAAAACCAGGAGCAGTTGTAGAATTCTCAAAAAGTGTTTATTAGTACTAGAAGTAATATAAAAAATAAAATTGTTCAAAATAACTATTTACAAAGGCAGAATAAACAGAGAAAATCCATCTGAGCTTTCGTTCAATCTCTGTGTCTCTCTTGCAAGAAATTACATTTTTGTTTTATAAGTCCTTGCAACCTCCTTTCTTAACAAGCATCCAGTTTTTTTCTAAAATGTTCTTGTAAGTGTCAGGCAGGTGCAGCTAGAACACAATGTCCCAGAACGGGGGACCCTTCTCCACAGCTTCTGAAAAAAACACTTAAAAATTGCATTTCAGGTTAACCCCTTGAGTTCCCAAGTTCCCAATAGCATTTTTTTTTTTTTTTTACGATTCTGTTTCTAGTCCTCCAACCTGGAACTCTCTCAGGCCACTGCACTCGCTGACTTGCTCTACTGCCCCCTGTGTTCCCCCGCCATCTTCAAGTTTGTTATGGTTCCCCGGGTCAGGGGACTGCAACCCGGAACGACCGAATGGGCAGTGGCGGGGAACCAGCTGCTACATGTATAAGTGGCATTGCAGGGCCATTGTCATCTGGGCTGGAGGGGTATTTCTTGTGTGGAAGCCTGAAGCCCCCCACCATGCGTGGTGCACATCTGACGCTGCGGTGCACAGCAACCCTGCCTGCATCAGCCACACTCCTTACATGCAGCCTGGCATCTCGTGGTGCCCCCGGTCTCCACCAGGGGTCACCAGAGCACTGGACAACCCATGCCCTCCCACTCGGAGAGGAGAGCAGCCCAGCAGGTGCTCGATCCTTCTCCCTCCCCTGCCGACCCCCAACTCCCAAGCTCGCTCCCAAACTCGTGGCGTCAGTGTGGCTCGAGGTGTGGCGTCCAGCACCTCAACTCTCAGTGCCACTGGGCCGGCCTCCCAATAGCTTTTTGCAGTTATCTCAAACTATAATTATATACATTTCAACAGTAACACTATATAATTTCTAAACAAAAGGATCCCAATATCAGTTACATTTCCACATAATGATTTGCATATATTTTTATACCAGCAGGTATCCAAGGGAGGAAAAGACAGCAACAGCAATTGAAGGTAGAGAGATAGCAAGAGGCAAAGAATTGCGAGACTGTCGAGGTGATCAAATCCTAGGTCTCACGAGAAAATTTGGTTGTGCAACCAGACAGACAAAAGACAGGAAAGGAAAGAACAGAATAGATCCCTGCATTCAAATTCTCCATAACAACTGGGACAGGGTCTTATTCAACCCTGTCACAAGCAGCGAAGGACCGATTGGCCCACCTAGTCTGCCCAGGTGGTTCCTGCCTAATCTTCCTCTGTAGACTCTAGCTGGTCTTCAGCAACCCTGTCTCCTCCCTGCCCATTTCCTAATATTGTATTCCCCTACATGCTTGAAGCATCCTACTGTTTGTGCCTGTACCACTTCCACTGGTAGTCTGTTCCAGGCATCCACCACTCTTTCAGTGAATTAGTGCCTTCTCACATCCCTCCTTAATGTCCCCCTCCAGCTTTATCGCATGCCCTCTGGTTCTGGTGCTCTTCCTCATTTGAAAGACTCCCCACCTGCAGCCTGTTCACCCCCATGTGGTACTTGTAGGTCTCTATTATGTCCCTTCTCGCTCTCCAGTCTTCCATGGTGTACATGGTGAGATCCTTAAATGTCTCCTCATAGGGCCGTTGGTGCAAACCCTGAACCATTTTAGTTGCTTCCTCTGGACTGCCTGCACCCTGTCTATGTCCTTTCTAAGGTGCAGCCTCCAGAACTGGAAACAATATTCCAGGTGGGGTCTCACCAGCGAGCAATATAGTAGCAACACCACCTCCTTCCTCCTGGTAGACATACCTCTCCCTATGCATTCAGGCATCCTACTGGCCCTACCCACTGCTTTGTCACACTGCTCTGCCACTTTGAGGTCATCAGATATAACCTAAAGGTCCATTTACTATTTAGTGACTGACAGTTCCTCCCTCATTCAGTTCTTAGGTTCCTATGCCTTAGGTGCATGATTTTGTACTTTTTTGTCATTGAACCCCAACTGCTATGCTGTTGACCATTCCTCGAGTTTCCCAAGATCCCTATACATTCTTTGTTAAAGGAATAATGCACAACAGGGTGTGTGTTGTGCTGGGATAACACCACGCCTGGGGGAGGGGTTGGGCACAAGTGTGTCCAACACCCTGGGCTTGGCGTTATCCCAGCATGACACACGCCCCAGAGTGCATTATTCCCTATTATACAATGCCTTGTTGTTATATACAGAATAAGAAAATAATTGTAAAGAATGTTTTTGTTAGTGTGGAAAAATATTGTTGTTTCTTAAGAGAAGATGCAAACAAGAGGTTCACAGTGCTGAGACTAGGGCCGTGATGTTATGCTGGGATAACACCACGGGTCCAGTCCCAGACTGACCAGTCACAGTCCAAGATTCTTTCTTGCCATTGTATGATATTGTTCATCCTGTTACAGATTTTGGTATCATTTGCAAAAAGGTATACCTTCCTCTCCAGTTCATCTGCAGTGCCACTTATGAAGACATTGAAGAGGATTGGTCTGAGTACTGAGCCCCGTGGCACCCTGCTGGTCACTGTCCCATCATTAGAGTGAGTGATGTTAACCACCACCCTCTGTTGCCTATCCCTTAGCTAGTTTCTAACCCAGTTCACCACTTTGGATCCCACACCTAGGCTGCTCAGTTCCTTTTTTTTTTTGCTCCTCCCTCACTCCCTGGCCGGCCACTCCTTCGGGTCACCTAGGACCCCCGCTGGCACTCCACCTCCACCATCAACGACCACGTTATGTGACAGCCCCCCGCCGGGTAACCCGACATATCCCTTCATCAGACAGGCCCCCCCACCCTTTCTTTTAATATTGCCTCCATCACTTTGTCCACCACTGAGGTGAGGCTGACCAGGTGATAATTGCTCGTCTCTTTCTTGCTCCTACGCTTGTGTAGTAGCACCACAACTGCCCTCTTCCAGTCCCTCAGCACCCACCCTGTCTCTAGTGACAAGTTAAACAAAAATGAAGCACAATTAAATACATTTTAGATTTATTTTGCACACTGGTCCATTGTATAATCACAATCAGTCACTCTGGGATACAGGTAATTGAAAGTAAAGGGAAGGGAAGGGGAAATTGGTTAACCAGGAAAGGCACACTAGATCGGAGTTTGTTTCCAGGTGCGACCTGGGAGTACAAGGAAGTCAAGTGACTTGCTCAGGGTCACATAGTATGCAAGTGGGAGCTGATGGGGATTCAAACCCAGGCCTCCAGGTTTGCAGCTCAGTGCTCTTTTCGTTTTTTATTCTTTTTCCTTCTTGGTCATGGTCCTAGGAGCCTCTCTCAGGCATCCAACCTGAATCCTGCCCTGTCTGAAGTCCCCTCGACCAAACCTTCCTCTCCCCTGCCCCGCCTTGCAGCTGGCACCCACTGGCTTAACCCCTCTGGGATGGGGCCGCCCCTCCTGTCTTGCGCGCACTCGCACATATAGTCTCCAGTTGCAGACGTGGGCCCCGGGCGGAGGATCCTTGAAGGTCAACTAGGACGGACCCAGCAGTGGGCATGGGGATTGGCGCCGTCGCCTACCCCTAGGACTGTTTTTTTTTCCATGTTCTGTGGTCCCCCCATGCGTGGGCGCGCCCCGACACTTCTGGTGCATGGCAACCCTGCTTGCATCGGCCACGCTAGTACGTGCTTGCCTGGTTTGCTACAGTACCCCTGGTCTCCACCAGGGGTCCCCGGCTTGCCGGGCCAACCCATACCCTTGATCCGGGGAGGCAGCACCACATGGGCACCAGTCCCTCAACCTTCCCTGCCGACACCCGCCGCTTGAGTCCATTCCCAACCCGGGTCGCCGGCGTGGCATGAGTGTGACGCCCAGCGCCAACCCACAGTGCCACCAGGCTGACAGCTCAGTGCTCTTAACTACTATGCTATACTGCCTCTTAATTGAGGGATTATTCACTTCCTGGGTGGTTATATACCAAACAAGCTGTTGGTAAATCCCCCAATAAACCACACCCTATGACTGTCATAACTTATTTTTTGAATTGATTGACCCACACTAACCCCCTCCACGTAGTTCAAATAATGCCCCACTTAGTGTGCCAAGCAGCTTCACAGGTCACAACCGAAATTTCACTACAGGGTCTAATTTACCTTTTTTTAATTTTTTGCACTAATGTTCTCTGCTGGTGACAAAATGTTGCAATTCACCTTCCTGGTTCTAGTTCAGTCCAAACCATCCTTGGCAGTACTACATGTACAACCTAGTCCTTCATCTCTACCTGTTGTTTTCCTATAAAATGCCCCAAAAAAGCGCCAGTTCTCTTGTACATACACCTAACATCTGGCCAGATAAGCTCACCACTTGAGTAAGATATCCCAAGAGATTTCAGGATTTACTGTCCCAGTTAGCTTGCTTAAATCACTGGTACTAGCTGTTGTAATTCCCATTTACTATTGGTTCCCAAGGTCCCCTCCTTGAAAAGCCCACATATCCCAGCATATCTGTGCTGTTTCACTTCCATTTCTTAGAGCAGAGAACACTCTGCACTCCTGCACTCCCAGCTGATTTTACTAAACTACTTGACAGTGCAAAAATAAACTCAAGCGAATCTGTGAGCAAGAACTAATTGGCAGCCAACCTATTTAAGGTGGAACTTGGAATTCAAACTAGTTTACAGTATACTGTACGGATTCTGTTCCATCCAGGAGAACTTGGTTCCCATACCTAGCTTTTCAGACTTGACTTTTATTTGACTGTGAGGTTTAGGGGTACAGTTGGCAAGGCTGCATATTTTAGCACCCCCCTCTTAAAAAAAAGTTTGATCCCCCTGCAAAAAGATCAAGGACCCCCCTGAAAAAAAAAAATCAGTGCACCCCTACCCTTGTTTTGTGCAGGACTTGGTTGAGGACCAGTAACTACCAGGTAGAATGAGACTATGAGCACAGCAGGCCCTGTCCACAGTGATTCAACTCAGAGGGCCTTCCTTGGCCAAGGGTGAGACAGAGAAGCAGACATAAGTTGCCTTCTTCCACTTTGGATCTGAGTTTATGTAAGGGACATTTGCAGCATCCTGTATATACGCAAACTAGTGGAGCCAAAGCCATGAAAATGACTGTAATTGGTGGTTTGATCCAAGATGGCAGCTGTGTAGGAGCCACGCTCACCGACACTTTGCACCCTAGTTTCAGTAAATCACTAGAAACCTGATATGAAGAGTGCTAACCCACAAAAACAAAAGAAATGTAAAGACAAACCCTCAACATTTTCCTCCTTGGATTCAGCAAGTCCACAATGAAAAACAGGGAGCGCTGGATAGATTTTTTCTTGCTGCACAAACAGGCCCAGGAAACACCATGCAGACAGGACCCCTGAGTTGGTATTCAGTTTGGTGGCACAGCCCACAAGTCTGGAAGTGCCCCTCAAACCGACTTCATGGCTTTTGAATTGCCTGCATATGGACTGGCAAGACCTCCAGTGAAGCAACTTAAGTGCGACTGTAACACCTAGCACCCAACCCCCGAGGCTACCATCCAACACCAGCACTTAGTAGATAATCTCTTCCTCTCTCCCCTCACTGCTCCTTCTCCCCATCATCGACCCCCCACACTGTTCCTCTTGTGTATCCTTTACCCTCTGTGGCCAATCTCTACTCTTTTCCTGATACTACCATCCTGTATCAGCACTTAACCATTTACTCCCCTTATGTCCTTGCCCAGCATACCACCATCTGCTCCTCTCCACCTTCCTTAACCCACATGTTATCCCATTCCTCCTCTGTGGCCAACCCTCACCCTCATCCCCTTCAGACCCCTACTTCCCTCTTGTTTCCCTATTCCCCATCCCCCTACAGCCCTTCTCTTACCCCCATAGACCCTCACGTAGCCCCACCTTCTGGTCTCCCCTCAATTCTCCTTTACCTCAACAAGGCCCCTTGGGCTGCTCCACCCTCATTTATCCCTAATTAACTGCTTCTTTCTCATTACTTCTCCTTACAGCTGTCCTCAACACTATTCTTACCTTCTCTCACCCCTGCCTACCTCTCTCTGCCTTCACCCCACCTCACTTTCTCCTCTTACTCCTTACCCTAGCGTAGCAACTGTCAATAGCCCTACTGAATCTGTAAGCTATACAACTATGTATTCTGTATCTTTGCTGTAACAATCTTGTACTGTTGAATAGCCCTACCAAACCTGTTACAGGGGTCACGTTTAACTTTTTTTTGCACTGGCCTAACCGGGAAAGTGGTACCAGTTTGCACTGGCCCATCAAGATTTACACTGGCCCCAAGTTATAACGGGATTAGGGATTACTGGGAGGAGGAAGGACTCCATCTCCTCACCTTTTTCCAATTACTCCTGTTTTCCAGTGGTACCCCTCCTCTTCTCTTCCCCATAAGCATTCACTGTTGTCTAGTGACACCCCTATCCCTCTCCTCTTGCTGTAAGTTCTTCTTGGTGTCCAGTGGCACCCCTCCTTCTCCCTTCCCCATGAGTTCTCTCTGGTGTCTAGCAGCACCCTCCTCTTCCCTTCCTATAAGTTCTTCTAGGTGTCCAGTGGCAACCCCAGCTCCCCAGAGCATCCCAGCCCCACACTAGTCTCTGACAGGACTGAAACAAACCCTCCGCCATCTTCTTGTCCAGCCACTATCTGACTCGCACAACTTAAGTAAAAAAAAATCTTCCCTACCCATCTCAGCTCCACCACCCTCCTTCTCTGTGTCTCCTTAGCAAGTCACAAACGTTTGAAAGTACAGTCCAACCCGTTTATCGACACCCCATAAACCAAACCTCCCTATCTAACAAACCAACTGGTTGTTCCGGTGTTCCCATTGATGCATGGTGGTATTCTCACTTTGTTAAAGCTGGTGGTCGTTCCTATGTGATTGCAGGTAGCCATTATCAAGGTCGATCGCAGCTACCTCACGATCATAATGGGAATGATCAACAGCTTTAACAAGGTAAAAATACCACCCTGAAATTCAATGGAAACACTGGCGCACAAACAGCAGTTTGTAGAGTGTAGAGTGTAGTTATAGTTTTAGCAGCATTCAGTACCTAGAGTTGCATACCTTTCATCACACAATCTGTTAAAGTGACAGAACCCAAAGCAGCTTTCAAAGCCACTCAGCAGCAGGTGAACTCTGCCCACCTGAATGATTTCCACCCACTGACAGGAGGAGCAGGCTAGTGAACAGAAGTCCTAGGGAGCCAAACAAAAGCTGAACAAATAGCTCCCAAGTCAAAAAGCCCGACCGGCTCAGCTGATGTCCTGAGGTCATGTGTGTCAGTGACGATCATTGCCCAGTGGTTCCAGATGGTAAATGGTAGCTTGTAATTTCTGTTTGCCTGCTGCAATATCTTAGTCTACATTTACATTCTTCTTAAATAAAACTACAGTTGGGCATTGGCAGGTCATGTGTGTCAGTGACTCGATCGTTGCCCAGTGGTTTACTGCTTACTTTGGATAAGGGAGTCTACTTCTGTAAGCAGACACTTCAACTAACCCTGAAAGGATGCAGTAAAGTACTGTATATTGGTAATCTCGCTATCTGATCTCTCGTTTGTCTGAACCAATCAGATGTCCCCCCAGGCAGTTCAGAGAAACAGGATTGGACTGTATGTGAATAAAATCTTTAATAAAGTATGCCACCTATAATAACTTAACAGTCTCAATGCAGGCCCAAATGCCAGCACTCTGTCCCAGCAGTGCTTTGCAATAACACCTGAGAGAGAGAGAGAGAGAGAGACTGCCGACATTTGAGCCCCATGGTGAGACTGTTAAGATACTCTATCAGTAGAGTGATTTCTTAAGGATTTTATTTGCATACTTTTGAACTTTTGGTGAGTTGCTGATTAAGGGGACATGGGTGGGGAGGGTTGAGGGGCTGGGATGAATGGGGTGAAGGCTTTGATTTTTTACACTAGCCCCATCAGGCAAGTCAGGGAATCACAGTGGCCCGAGGGAGCTTGCACTATGCTCCGGCCAGTAAATTAATGTTAAGCATGAACCCTGCTGTTAGCAATACTACTATGTATTTTGTAACTTTGTTGTAACACATTTGAAATGTGTAACACCTGTGTCAGTATGTCAAACTTTGATGATGTGGAACTTCTGTAAACAAGCTTTTAGCTCAAAGGTCTTAATCTGAGATGTTAATAAATAAATAAATAAATAAAACTTGTAAAAGAGCCCAAAATGACTAAGCCTAAAAACATATCGTTGCCGTCTGTGTCTCCAAAAGGGGCTACATCAAACGTTGATACAGCGTCCTCTGCATTGCTTTCTGACAGCCTGAATGCTGCAGACAGTGGTTTCAGCAACTCATACAGAAAAGCGGCCCCCAAGTGTTACTGAAATCCAGTCCTGATTTACAAACTCATTCGACAGGAACAGACATAAAAAAATTTAAAGAACTTAATGATGTAATGGGTGGATTGTTCCAAGTTCATTTGAGAGGTTGGAAACAAAAATGGATGTCCTGCTCCTGTCCTGGAGGATAGCTAAACCCGCCCTCTATAGTCTGGCTGCAAAAATCTACCTTGCCCTAGCTGACATTAAGCTGCCGCAGTTGAGTTTGTGTATGAAACCGGTCTCTACTGATGTAACCCCTTATCTAGCGTCCTATACTGAATTGCTTGTATATGACGCTGTACTACCTGACTGCACTTCTACAACCTCTCATATGCTAACCTTACCATATGTTCTACTCTGTACTGATTATGTCCTATATGGTAGAGGCTGCATAGTTAGTTGCACTGCTTGCTTATAATGCTTGTTTGGTCCATTGTACTATGTGTACTATTGTGCTATGTGTACTATTGTACTATGTGTACTATTGTGCTATGCGTACTATGTGTACTATTGTACTATGTGTACTATTGTACTATGTGTACCATGTGCACTATGTGCACTATTGTACTATGTGTACTATTTTACTATGTTTACTATTGTACTATTTTACTATGTGTACTATTGTACTATGTGTACTATGTGTACTATTGTACTATGTGTACTACTGTACTATTGTACTATGTGTATTATGTGTACTATTGTACTATGTGTACTATGTGTACTATTTTACTATGTGTACTATTGTACTATGTGCACTATTGTACTATGTGTACTATGTGTACTATTGTACTATGTGTACTAGGTGTACTAGGTGTTTATAGTTCTCAATCTATTGCAATAAGCCTAGCAGGATCCACTGCTGTTATACCCCATGTCACCATCTTCTGTTATGAAAACTGTATTCTGTCATTGAACTTCCTGTATGCTATGTCCTACCCTGCATTATCTGAATGTATCTGCTCAGCTCTATGTAACTAACTCCCAGTCGCCCCTGAAAAAGGGACCTCCAGGGCCCACTGGGCCTACCCGGTTACCAAACTTTGATAAATAAATACATTTATGAAAACAAATGAGCTAAGCTGTCTGGCCAGCAAAGCGGTTGTGCTACCACTTGCAACGCCGGTGACCTGGTTTTGGGAACGAGCCTGGGTTGTTGGAGGGCCGGCTGAGGGAGGATGGCGAAGCATCCCATGGAGGCCCACCTCCTCAGGGGTGGGAGGGAGTTTGGTTTTCACTGCAACACCCCCACCTGGGTGACCACAGGTGGTGGTGCAAGCTGCAGGCAGGGATCAATGGAGGGAGGATGTCAGTGGCATGATGCAAGCTGCGTTGGCCAAGGTCTCCCTGATGTTCATAGGCTGGGGCAAGAAATGTGGGAAAAAACTCCTGACCGTGCAGAATGCTGCCTGTCACAGACCCTGGACTGCCAGCTGGGCTTTTTGCTTCAGGACTGAAACTATAAGTCTGTTAGGGGGGTTAGGGCCTGACCCCCAGGAGTCCTTCCCATCGGCGGTGGTAATCCATGGAGGAATGTGGAGTGGAGGTAAGTCCCAGCGAGGGTGGGTGATAGGGATGGGTGGAGCAACAGAACTGATGTGGGCCAGTCAGGATGAAAGATGGCATAAAATATGCAAATCAGAAGAAAAAAAAAGAATCCGCTACTTGAACAGGAGCGGAAATGATTAGTGTCTGATAATACACAAGCATTTGAGCAGACTAAGCAGCAACAAGAGTTTACACAGAAAGGACTGGAGGAGTTAAAACTGAAATCACTAACCACAGAAACTCTAGCACAATCAAACACTCATATGGCAATCTCTCTGAACAGGAGAATGGAAGTGCTTGAGAATACAAGTAGATTCTGAAATTTGAGACTGGTTGGTTTTGAATAAGCTGTAACAAAATAGCAGGGAATTAGTTGGAAACATTTCCAAGAGTCCTTGATCTTACCAGAGGAAAATGTTCCGTTCGTGGCAACAGCATATAGACAACCTCCTAAAAAAACGTAAATTTTATCAACAAAAAATGTTGCTGTTACTTCACAGTCTTCAGAGTCTATCCCTCGATCAGCACGTGATGAGATAAAAACATCCATAAAGGTCACATTTTCGTTTGAAATGGACAGAGGCTTCATTACTAGAGTGGCAAGGAGTGAAGGTGCTCTTCCTTGTAAGGAGTACAGAATCTGCAATTTTCTGGCCATTTCCCCCGTTACCCAAGAGTGTAGGAAGAAATTACTACACTTCTAAGGAGAAATATTGGGTCTTATGGCTACTTCTGTTTTTCCTTACCCAGTCAAGTGTTCTATCATATATAACGGCAATAAATATCTCTTTTTTATACCAGAACAAGTGGCTGGGTTCTTAGAAACACAGCAGAGGCTGAGACAGCAGACATGCACAGCTGGCAAGGAAATGGAACATAAAGTGATACAGATGTATAACTGACAATACTACCCATGAAGAGATGGAAGTCAGCATGCAGGAATAACAGTTTGCTTAAAATATGGACACATTAGCGATTTATCATTTAGGCCTTAAAAATATTAAAACTAACAAAAAAAAGAAAGAACCTAAAAAGTAATTGTTAAAATGGATTTGAGAGGGAGGGATAGGCAGAACTGGTTTCTTATGTTATGGTTATAGTTATAGTTCATATCTGCACTTATACTGTATTGCTGCTTTACTGTATTTCTGTTTATGTCCATTCTCTACAGCTCTCCTTTCTGCGCAGGACCACCAAGCACCTTGATTCCCCTGCCTCCCCAGCCATGGCCCCCACCTCCATGGAGCTACTGCTTGCACCCCCCATGTGGAGTAAGAGTGGGGTGTACCTTTAAACAGTTAGGTTACATCACGTGGTGCCACATGCTAGTGAGGCAGGGATCTGATGTACTGGGGTCCATCATCGGGAGATGCTGGGACATTTTCCTTCTGTCTTCCTCCCATCCCCTGGATGTTGCAAACTCGACATCAAGGTGCACCCACACACAGTGTGTGCATGTCCTCATGCTGACATCTGCAACGTCCCCACCCTCCTCAGTCCTTCAGCTGCACTACCACCTATTTTCACCCAGGTGGCAGTATCACAGCAGAGGATAGAACCCGCTCTCCTCCAAGGAACACAGCATCCTCTGGGATGCTCAGTCCTCCCCCCCAGCTGGCTGCCAACAACCCAAGCTTGTTTCCAAACTCAGGTCACCGGTGCTGCGAGCAGTAGCACTGCTGCTGTGTTGACAGGCCAGCTTCACAATTGCTAATATAATACTAGACAGAGAACTTTATTGTTGTGTTATTCAGAATATAATAACTGAGTCATCCCGGTGGAGCTGACGGTTGAGGTGCTGGATGCCACACCTTGCTCCATGCTGGTGATCCGGGTTTGGGAATGAGCTCGGACCGTCAGGGGTTGGCCGGGGGGGGAGAAGATATGCTGGAGCGTCTGATGACAGCTCGCCTTCTCTGGGGGGCAGTCCAGCAAACGGTGACCCCTGGCAGAGGCTGGGGGTGCGACAGCAAGCTGGAGTCACTGGGGCATGATTGGTCACAGGCAAAGGCCTGGGACCTATCAGCTCCAGGGGCAGCTCCTTCGTAGAAGGAGGGGGAGGGATGTTGCAGACATCGGCATGCGTACCTTGACATATGGGCATGCAACGTCCCTGAGAAAAGGGAAAAAAACCCTCTAGAACCAGAAAGACGGAGCGCCGAGCCAGGTCCCATTGTGCCAGTGCCTGCCTGCAGTCCCGGACACTGACAAGGACCACAAGATTCCGGGGTTGGCCCCTACCTTGATCCCACCCAGGGTGTTTTCAAGGGAGGATGGAGGAACCGGGGGTTGTCAGGTAAGGTACTAGGCAGGGACAGGCTTAATTGGTGTCTCCCGATGATGTGGCTCAGAGGGAAGTAGGAGGGGGAAAAATAGAAATAAAAAAAAAAAAAAAAAAAGAATATAGTAACTGGCAACTTTCCTGGATATCCAATCTTGATAAAACACCGTAATAACCCACTGAATTTGCATAATAACTTTATGCCGTTTTCCTCCTCATACTGTCACTTCACTGAAGCACGAAAGAAAGCACACTGTATTTGTACGAGTATAGCAGCTGCTGAAGGACACACTCGCTCGCACAAATACACTTTACAGTTTTTCTCTCTGAAACCTTGCACCAGTTATTATAAAATCTTCACAGACATTCTTCTCTGCATAATAACTGGAGTTCTTGATTAAGTGTCCATAGGATATAATTTTACTCTACAGCAATATCCTCTGCAGACTCACTTCAGCTGGCCAGTCCGCCTTCTCCCACTACTTCCCCAAACTCTGGAACTCATTACCACCTCAGGTCAGACACTCATCCTCCCCACACTCTATCTCAACTGCCCCATCAAATTACTACTCCTCTAATTGCTCTTACACCTCATGTGCAAAGTATCACCCCAGCTCACTCTACTGCCCAACCTTGGCTGCCTTAGTGACTCATGTTACAGCAGTATCGTGCTCTTGTATTCCAAAAATGGCCCTTAATACTGTTCTAATTTTGGCAATTGCCCCAATTGTTGGGCTTATTGACTGTACATTATGAGGGAGATATTCAAAGGGGTTGCGCCAGCAGTGCGCTCCCAAGACTGCGCGACTTGCTTGGGGAACCTATCCCTTGGGAGTATCTATCGTATGGGAGCGGCATTAGACAATGGTGTTAGCAGCACTGCTGCATGGAAACACACATCTTAATTTATTATAATTATTCTTAATCCTGTATGTTTATGTTTTATTTTATTTTATTGTTCTTTCTTATGCATACTGTTAATATGCTATCTTTAATGGACAAAGAACCTCTGCGCAAACACTGAGGCAAAGGTTACCCCAAAGGACATTTGGCCGAAGCCAAGTTTCAAAGAAATACAAAATCACACATGCCTCACAATGCAAAGCATCATGGCTGCATATGCAAATCACTACAGAATATTATGCTGGTTCAACTTACGCAGAAATGCATGGGTGCCGAAAGGCCTCTCACACAGCTGTAAAAGGGTGCCAACAGAAGACATAGACACGGTTTCGTCTCTACCAGGACTCATCAGTATGCCTCATCTGTTTGACACCCCAGTGGAACGTAACCAGCTACCCTAAGATGGTCTATCTGGTATTGATGTGGTGAACCCAATCTTTAATGTTTGGCTTGTAATGCACTGTGTTTAATTATATATGTGTTTGTACCTGATTTTTATGCAAATTCATTGAAAATAATAATTAAAATAAGCGACAATGGTGTGGGAGCACTAAATGCGGGAGCGCACAGCTACTGCAGCCCCACCTCCCAGAAGAAGTCACTGGAGACAGTGTGGTGGAGCACTGACTGCACCAGACACAAGAGGCTGCTGCAGTCTCACCTCCCTGCAGAAGTCACTGAAGAGAATGGGTAGAAGCACTGGCTGAGGGGGAGCTCACAACTACTGCAGTTCCACCCTCCCAGCAGGATTCACCGTAGTCAGTGGTGTAGGAGAGCTTACCAAGGAATTTTAAACACATGCCAGTGGGTTTCTTAGGTAATAAAAATGTAAACAATGAAGATCATATGTCTCTGTTTACTAAAATAAAACTAGAACCAAAATTGATTTTCTTCTTGTGAGACAAAAGATCGTTCTGAAAAATGAAGATTTCAGGCATGGCTAGAGACGACAGCCCTCCATGGGGAATGAGGAGAAACAATTTTATAGGGAATGGATAAAAGGTGGCATAGCATCAAGTTTTCACTGGTTATCGGATATCCATTATCAGAACACTGCAGCTGCCCTGTAATTCTAGTACTTGGCTGCCCACTACAAACATTTCTGCTTCGACTGCATGTTCACATTGTCCCTTCACTGTAAAGTTAGTTACATTACCCTGGGGCTGTAATTAACCTATTCCTTTCAAGATTAGTGTAGCCTTCTGACTGTGCAGCAAAGCAGAAATGGAGGTGTCCTAGGTTGATACCCAGATGCTGGCATTTCCACCATAAGCCAGCAGTTTTTTTTATTAAGTAAACTTTATTGATTTTGTTTCCATATAGGTTTACACCCTTCCTTGGCAGGACGGCGGCTTCTCCTCCGTCACTGCTTGCTGCAGCTGTCCCTTACCTCCTCCTTAGTCAGGGTCTTATCTCCTGTGGATTTCCCCCTGTGACAGGGTCAGGGAGTGAGGTCCATTCCCCCCCCCCAGGACACACATCCAGATTCCTCCTGGACTGGAGTGGCAGAGTGGGCTACAGCGCGATGGGCAGGACTTCATGGAGCCCTTCCTCCGTTTTTCCTCCCCTGGGTCCATAGACTTGCAGCAAGTAGAATGTGCGTGCTCTGCCTCCATAGAGACATCCCCAGCACTCTGAAAGTGGGGTCCCTTCCTACAACAGTGCGACTCACATGTCCTGTCACCCGAATTCCTCCAGGTGGCTATCCAGCAGTGAGCCATGACAACCCCCCCCCGAGGGAGGAGAGCAGTCCTACAGATGCTGTGGCCTGCCCCCAAGCGACTCCGCTTCCGGACCGGTGCTACTGTGGTATGAGGTAAGGCACCCAGTGTCTCAGTTCTCCATGCTAGTGGGCCAGCTTGCTTTATTGATTTTTAACAGTTAGTACACATGCAGGCATCACAGACATAACAGCTGGACTCTTCCAGACCACAGATGGTTGAATGTAGTGAATAAACTCTAAAATAAATAAAAAAAATGGGAAAAAAGAAGATTCAAGGGAAATGTCAGGAAGAACATAAAAACATAGAATTTGTTGGCAGAAAAGGTCCAGTGGGTCCATCTAGTCTGCCCTATTTGCCCTGCCTGTTTCTACACCCTAGACCCTTTCTGGTCACAGGTGCCCCTCACGCCTCCTTTTCCTCCACCTCTTATATCCATGTGCCTATCCCACACTTGCTTGAAACTCCCCACTGTCTTTGCCCCCACCACCTCTCCTGGCAGGCTGTTCCAGGTGTCCACCACTCTTTCTCTGAAGAAATATTTCCTCACATCCCTGTTAAACCCCCCCAAGCTTCATAGCATTCCCCATGATGTTTCTCCTCCACTGAAAGAGACTTCCCTCCTGCACCTTGTTCACCCCTGTGAGGTACTTATAGGTCTGAATTATGTCCTCTCTCACTCTCCCCTACTCCATGGAATACATGTTGTGCTCTTGCAGCCTCTCTTCATACGGTTTCTCATGCAACCACCCCACCACCACCATTTTGGTAGCTCTTCTCTGGACCAGGGTGTAGCCAGGGATTTCAGATCTGCACACCAAGTGGGACTCACTGCTACCCCCTGTTAGGTGAGCTACCCCGGGGTGTAGCCAGACAATATACAAATATACACCAGGACCGTGTTTGTTGCCTCATTTTGCACAATAAATACAACTTTTGTATCTCATGACATTGGTTGTTGCCATGTATGGGTAAATACAAATACCATGCATTGTTCCCTAAGACACCCACATACCAGCCCACAGCCTGTAAAGTTGTATTGTCCTTGGGATGCAAAGAGAGTATTAGTGACCAGTCCTTCGAATTTCGACTCCTATGAATAAAATTACAGAAAGGGTCAGTATTTTCTTAGTTTTCATGGACCAAGGAAGCAGTTCAGAGCATATTTGCTACCCCCCCTTAAATAAAATTGCACACCATGGAGTGCTTGGAGTATGTCTGCCTACACCCATGCTCTGGACTGCTTCCACCCTGTCAATATCCATGCGGAGATGTGCTCTCCAGAACTGGACACAGAACTGTAGATGGGGTCTCACTATAGAGCAATATAGTGGCAACACTACCTCCCTTCTCCTGCTAAAATCCCCTCCCTAAGGTCTGGTATGGGAAGCTGGCAAGGCAGCTATGGGGGGAGCCATAATTAGTTATATGGCAAAAGTGAAAAAGGAGAGAAGGGAGAAAATTAATGATCTTGAGAAAGTGATTAAAGAACTAGAAATTGAAGTCCTACTGGACAATAAGGCTGATGATAGACAACAGCTGAAAATGGCTCAGGAGGCTATTAATGAGACTCTGAATGGCCTAGCACAAAAGAACTTGATGTTTACCAGACAACGTATTTCTGAATGGGGTAATAAACCGGGCCCCTTGTTGGTTCGTTTGATGAAGGGAGGAAGGGTCAACCAGTAAGACAGTGTCTATTAAGGATAGAGGCAATTGCATCACCACTCAAGAAGGGGAAATTCAAGGGATATTTAAAGACTTCTACTCAAATTTATATAGGGCAGAATGTGCAGGCACCAAGGCAGAAACAAAGCTATATTTGGACAAATGTGCACTCCCTAAATTGTCTGAGGACCAAGTTCAAGATCTGGGGGCAGAGATCTCCGAAGCAGAAATAAAACGAGCAATATCTGGGCTGAAATCAGGGAAGGAAGAGAACCAGATGGTTTTTAGGTGGAATACTACAAATTGTTAAAAGATGTGATAGCTGGACCTATGAGTAGCATGATAAAAGAGACAAGGGAGGGGGGAGAACTTCCAGCCTCGTGCTCCCTGGCTAATATCTCTTACTGTTAAAACCAGATGAAGACAGTTCAGATTGTGCATCTTATAGACCTATATCTCTGCTTAACTATGATTGTAAAATCATAGCTAAAGTGCTGGCCCTACAATTAGAATCATTATTGCCCTTGATTATCCATCCTGGTCAGACAGGCTTCATTAAGGGGAGGATGTCATACCATAATATTAGAAGACTTTTGAATGTGGTATGGTGGGGAACTAAATACCCGGGAAAGGCTTGCATGTTATCAATGCCAGATACAGATTGGTCAATACCAGCGAGAACATCTGCCAGAACTAGACACATGGTGGATTCCCTGCAGGGGGAGGGCCTCAAACAACTGGTACAACAACCCACAAGAGACAGGGCTATCCTTGATCTAGTGCTGACTAACAGGGAAAGGATCACAGATCTCCAGGTAGAAGGTCACCTGGGGGCCAGTGGTTCAATTTGACCACTACAACTAAATTGTCCCATTCCGAGGCAAAAATATGGGACTTCAGAAGAGCTGACTTTGATAAGATGGCCAACAGAGTTAAGCTAGCCTGGCAAAAAGAAATACAGGTGAGGGGGTACAGGTGAAGTGGGCAAGCATTAAGGATGCAATACTTGAATGAACATCCCATTGTGTTAGAGAGAAAAGGAAGTAAAAAGAAGAAGAAAACCACTTTGGTTCTCAAAAACAGTAGCAGAAAAGGTCAGAGCCAAAAGGCTGGCCTTCAGGAAATATAAGGGAATGCGGCGGGATGAAGATAGGGAGGCACACCAAACTTCCCTAAGGGAAGCAGGGAGGGCAGTAAGGCAGACAAAGGCACAAACCAAGGAAACACTAGCACAAACAGTAAAAGAAGGTGACAAGACTTTCTATAGATACATTAGTAAAAAGGAGAAAGTACAGAGGGGGTATTGCTAAGATCAAAGGAGATAAGGGGGCACGTGAGGAGGAGGACCATGTAAAAGCATCTATCCTAAATAGATACTTCTGCTCTGTATTTACTGAAGAGAAGGTAAGGTAGGGTAGGGCCCACAGCTCGGTACCATGGACACAGGGGGGAGGGAGGTGAGCACTAGTCCCTTCACAAAAGAAGGGGTCCTACAAGAGCTCAATAAGCTCAGGGTGGACAAGGCAATGGGACTGATGTCATACATCCCAGGGTACTAAAGGAGCTAAGGGTAGAACTAGCAGAGCCATTATCAAAACTGTTTAATGAGTCTCTGAGCACAGGAGAGGTCCCAGAAGACTAGAAAAGGGCTTATGTGATCTCACTCCACAAGAGTGGTAGCAGGGAGGAGGCAGGGAACTACAGACCAGTCAGACCTCAGTAGTGGGCAAGATTATGGAGGCACTCCTTAAGGAAAGGATAGTGCAACACCTGGAATCCATAGGAGCACAGGATCCAAGACAGCATGGGTTTACAAAAGGAAGGTCCTGTCAAACTAATGTAATAGATTTCTTTGACTGGGTAACCAGAGTGGTGGACCAAGGGGGAGCAGTTGATGTCCTACCTTGACTTCAGCAAAGCTTTCGAAACTGTTCCACATAGAAGATTGATTAATAAGCTGGGTAGGCTCAGGGTGGGTCAGAAGTTGGTCAACTGGGTGGCAAACTGGTCGGCGGGCAGAAAACAGAGAGTGGTGGTAAATGGTATACAGTCAGAAAAGATGCAAGTCACAAGTGGGGTACCTCAGGGATCAGTCCTGGGGCCAGTCCTCTTCAATATCTTCATCAGTGACATTACAGATGGTCTGGAGGGTAAGGTCTGTCTGTTTGCAGATGACACCAAAATCTGCAACAGAGTAGATGATCCAGATGGGGTGGGCAGAATGAGAAGAGATCTGGATAAACTAGCAAAATGGTCAGAAGAGTGGCAACTGGGGTTTAATGCAAAGAAGTGCAAGATCATTCACATAGGGAAGAGAAACCCTGAAACCACCTATAGGCTGGGAGGGGAGTTGCTGGCAGTCACAAGGGAAGAAAGAGTCTTGGGCATCACCATCACCGATGAGCTGCAATCATCCAAGCAGACCACTAAAACAGTAGGTAAGGCTAGGGGGATGTTAGGGTGTATCAGTAGGGGTATCACAAGTCGGAAGAGGGAGGTAATAATCCTTCTTTACAAGACACTGGTTAGGCCCCATCTGGAGTACTGCATGCAGTACTGGAGGCCACACCTTCACAAGGACATTAACCAAATTGAGGCAGTCCAGAGAAGGGCAACCAAAATGGTGCAGGGACTGCATCAGAAAACATATGAGGACAGATACATATGAGGAGCTCAATATGTATACCCTAGAGCAAAGGAAGGAGAGAGGTGATATGATCAAAACATTCAAACACCTTAAGGGCATTAACAAGGTGAAAAAGTCTAACATGTTTCAATATAAGAAAAATAGCAGGACTAGAGGACACAGCATGAGATCAGAGGAAGGCCGATTAAGGGATAATGTGAGGAAGTTCTTTTTCACAGAAAGGGTGGTGGATGCATGGAACAGCCTACCTCAGGAAGTGGTGGATATGAATACAGTGCAGGGCTTCAAACAGGCATGGGATAGGCATAAGGGAGCAATACAGATGAGTATGAATAGATAGGCCATTGACAGCAAAGGCCAATGGCACATTTATAAGGTAAAAAAAAAAAACCGGCAGACTGGATGGGCCCTGTGGTCCTTATCTGCCGTCAACGTCTATGTTTCTATGGATGCCGAAAAGACATTTGATAGAATTGAATGGGAGTACCTCTTTGAGGTTCTGCAAAGATTTGGGGTAGGGGCTGATTTTATTAAATTGGTAAAACTTTTGTATCATAAGCCCATGGCAAGGGTGTTGGTGAATGGTCTTCCCTTGACAGACTTCCAGCTTTTTAGGGGCACGAGGCAGGGTTGCCCCTATTCCCCCTCCTGTTCGCTATGGTGATTGAACCACTGCTGTGTAGGGTAAAGGAGAGTGACTCGATTCAGGGTATTGGCATACGAAATGGTAACCAACACCGCATATCTTTATATGTAGATGATTTGGTTTTCCATTTAACTAATCCAGAATCTTTGGTTCCTGCTCTGCTAGGACTTGTACAGGAGTTTGCTGTTTTCTGGTTACAGATTTAATCTCAAAAGTCTGAGCTTATGTACCTGGACAAGGAAGCTAACTTTAGAGGAAAACGACCTGGGGACTAAGAGCAGTGAGATATTGCCTCATGTATTTGAGACTAAAAGTAGGAAGAGACCTCAAAACTATATGAATTTAATTACTCTATTATAAAGCAAATACAGGAAAACATGTTAAGATGGAATGGTTTGCCGCTATCATGGATTGGAAGGATCAACCTTATAGAAATGAATATACTGCCCAGGTTACTATATATAATGCAGATGATGCCATTTAGCATAACTAAAAGATTTAAAAAAGCCAGACAGAAGTTTCACTAATTTTATCTGGAAGGGGTGTAGACTGAGGATGGCTTTGAACAGACTTAAGGCTGCTAAAGAAAAAGGTGGCATGGACTTTCCGGACATGAGGGTATTTTCTCTCGGCTCAATTTCGGTACATACATAACTGGGTGGCAAGGGGGGAGGCTGCCTCCTGGCTAGATTTAAAACAGGATGGGTGTCCAGGCTACCTCTCAGCACATTTGGCACCTGGTGGTGCCAGAGCTTTTGCCCGGATACCATGTCCTAATCCTTTGGTCTTGGCAGTTTTAGAGGCCTGGAGATGTTTTAAGAAGAGGGGTAATGTATTAGACAGTAGTACAATCCTGGTGCCAATAACTAGAAACCCAGAGTTTCTACCGGGATGCGGGATTTGCTCTCTGGGAAACCAGAGGGATCAACTGTTTGTGAGATTTATGGGGAAGAGATGGAGCTTTTACATTTGAGACTATTAAAAGAAACCTTAGCTTACAAAACTCACATATGTATTGCTACTTTCAAGTTCGGCATTATGGGGGGAAAATTATGGCACAAGCTTCCAGAGGGGAAAGGATTCTACAAATAGAAAAAGAAATTAGAGATGCTAGCAGTAGTGAGAAGGGTCTTATTGGGAGAGTGGCAAAAGTAGACAGGCAGTGCTTTGGTGAACTGGCATTGGCCAAAAGAGTAAAATGGTAGAGAGAACTTGTGTCTGATTTGGCTGACGAAACTTAGGAACAAATAATGCTCTCTCATATGGGCTTGCTAACATGCAATAAATTGAGAGAGGCACAGTATAGGTTTCTCCATTATCATTTTTATCCCCCAGCCAGGGTTAATAAATATCATCCTAACATCTCTCCAATGTGGTAGATGTTCGAAGGAAATAGGTTCTTATCGCCATTGTTTTTGGAGTTGTCAAATTTTACAGAATTACTGGGGCCAAATAAGGAGCGAGGTAGGTAGAATGTGGTGTCAATCTCTGGAAATGTCCCCACTCTCCCTGCTTTTTGGAGTAAGAGAGGAAGGACAGGGGGAAGGGGCCATTTATCCATGATGGGTGAGATTATTGCTTATATTAGCCAGACAAATCATATTAAATATGTGGGTTTCATGTGCAGTACCCACAATAACTATGTGGAGAAACATAATGATGTCCACTCTGGCAATGGAAAGATTAACTTTTGAACTAAAGGGAAAGGTGGATCAGTCCTCTAGGATTTGGGCTCCATGCATAGCGCCCTTACTCCTGCAGAGTTATTAATTTTCTCAGAGGGTTTTAGAGGAGAGTTTAAATGTGGGGGTATGACAATAATATTCGCCACTCATAGCTCTACCACGGGAAATAAGCTGTTGTTTTCACAATAGCATTTAGTAAACCTAAATTAATATTGGTGCTGTATACATATGAAATAGGTTGCAATTTCACTGCTGTAACTTTTTTCTTAAAAATAAGTTTCTTTGTATGATTTTTGTTCCTCTTAAAATGATTACTGAATTTAATATGTTGAAAGAGTTCACGACTTACTCTTAATTGATTATACAGTCTCACTGCAACTGAACATTTAATTACTCTTGCCTAGGGTGCTGGCCAAAGACTGGATTTTGGGGCCAGCCTTAAAGACTCTTTCTAAAGTGGACTGTTAGTTGCAAATATTATATGTCATATGCGTGATATCCCTATAGAGTATGCAAATCTTGGAATGTCTGTTTTATCTAAAGACAAAATGATAAAAGATTATACAAAAAAATCCCTCCCTATGCAGCCCAGCCTCCTTATGCAACCCCGCATCCAGCTAGCCTTGCTTACTGCTTAGATTACTCCCTGCTACCTTGAGATCATCATATCGATTACCTCAAGGTCCCTCTCTTCTTAATGGCTGCAAGTACTCCCTCATCTTATATACAGCCCCTGGGTTTCCCACCCCAGGTGCATGACTTTGCACTTTGTAGCATTGTTTTGGTATTGAAACCCAGACCACTCCTCAAGTTTCCCCAGATCCCTTTGTATTTTCTCCACCCCTCCCTGGGTGTCTTCCCTGTTGCAGATTTCTGTGTCATCTGCAAAGAGACATAGCTTCCCCTCCAGTTCCCCAGCAATGCCACCTAAGAAAACATTGAAGAGGACAGGACCCAGTACTGATCCCTGTGGTAGTCCACTGGTCACTGTCCCATCCCCCGAGTGACTACTGTTTACCATCAGCCTCTGCCTCCTACCCTTTAACCAGTCTGATATCCAGTTTACCACCTTCCCTCCAACTCCCAGGCCACTAAGTTTCTTAATTAGTCTCCTGTGTGGCACAGTGTCAAAGGCCTTACTGAAGTCCAGATAGGCTACATCCACTGCCCTGCCCTGATCCACCTCCTTAGTACCCAGTCAAAGAAATCTACAAGATTCATCTGACACAACCTCTCCCTAGTGAAAGTCCTGCTGCTGGTGCTTTTGCAACCCATTTGCCTCCAGGTACTCCCTCAGCCTCTCCTTCAGTAGGGTCTCCATTAATTTCCCCACCACTGATGTGAGACTGACTGGCCCATAACTGCTATCCTCCTCATTGCTGCCACTCTTGTGTAGAGGGACATAATCCCACCTCCAGTCCTCTGGAACTACCCTGTCTCCAGTGAATTGCTGAATAGTGTTGCCAGAGGGGCGGCTAGCACCGTGCTTGGTTCTTTCTGTACCCTTGGGTGGATCCCATCTGGTCCCATGACCTTATCTTCCCTTCCCTTTCTTCCTTTAGGGCTTCCAGTCCCCTTTGAACTCTCTCCTCCAAAAATGGACTTGTGTCCACTGCGCCCTCGCCACTGGTGCCTGCTTATAGATGTTGGTCTGTCCCCTCCCCCTCCACTGTGAAGACCAAGCAGAAGTACTCATTCAATATTTTAGCTTTTCTTGGCCTTCTTCTGCACAGCGCCCCCAGTTCTCCTGATCCTCACTATTTCACCCTTGCTTTCCTATTTTCACTTACGCACCTGAAGAAAGTCTTTCCACTATTCTGACCTTCCTTGCTATCCTCTGCTCTATTTGTGCCCTAGCTGCCCTCACCTTCCTTACTGCCTCCCTTTGTTTATCTAGCTATACCTCCCTGTCACCCTCCATCTGAGTCTTCTTGTACTTCTTAAAAGTTTTTTTTTCCTACCACCTTAGCCATCTCCTATGAGAACCATAGTGGCCTCTTCCTCCTTCTACCCTTGCTGATTGCCCTCAAACAGCTTGCCATTGCCCATTGCCTTAGTTATTCTCTCCTTTATCCTCTTCCATTATTCCTCCACTCCATCCCCCAGCCATTCCCCCTTCAAAGTATTTAAGAAGGCAGTCTCCCATTTCCTTATAATCTTCACTCCTCAAGTCCCGGACCACCATCCTAGTGTGGTTTTCTTTTGCCCAATGTATATGCTAAACGACACTGTACGATGGTCACTTGTACTCCAGGGGGCTACCCACTGTGACGCCTGCAATGCTATCGCTGTCTGTAGAAGAACCAGGCCCAGCACTGACCTGTCCATAGTGGCTTCTATAACCAGCTGCTAAGAAATAGCCCCTGTTGGGAGTCAAGGATGGCCCTGCTTTTTGTAGCTGTGGTCATAAAGTTCCAGTCTACATCAGGCAGATTAAAGTCCCCCATAATTAATACCTTCCCTTTGCCTGCTATTTTGCTTATGTTCTCCCCTAGAACTCCAACTCCTCCCCCTGTGTTGGTGGTCTTTACACCATCCGCACCCAGATAAAGACCCCGGACCCTGTCTCTAAGCCAACCCATGGAACCTACAGCCCTTCCATGTCCCCGCTGTGACCTTGTATCTTCGTGGCCTTTATGCATTCTCTCACATATGAAACAACCCCCCACTTGGAATGGCCATATCCTGGCTGTGGTTGTGGCACACCCTGATTTTGTTATGCCTGCACAGTGGTTGCCTCAGGTTGGGCATTTTATTTCCTAGATTCCTTGCATTGGCACACATGACATTCCACCTTTGCATTTCACTGCCCTTACCTTCTCCAGTTGCCTAGTCCATCCTTTTACCCTTCCATTGTCTCCATTAGTGTCATCCTCTTTATTTTCCTCTGCCCACCCTCCTTAACGCCCATCATCCTTAAAACCAACTCCCGAATCTCCCCCCTCCTCCTCCTCTTTCCCTACACCACTCTGCCAGTGGAGAATTTATTTCCCTTGGGCTTTTCCTCTCTGTTGTGCCATTTTCTGGGGTGGGGGAGGCATTCTCTGCTTCCCTAATTTTTTCTGCTTCCCCCTGGCCCATTTAAATAACCATCAAAGCAGCATTTAGGTCTTCCATTCAGAACTGTTATTCCCCTCTTGGATAGATGGAGGCAATCTCCTTTGAGCAGGCTGTATTCCTCCAGATAGGATCCCAGCCCCTGATGTAGCTAACCCCTCCTCCCTGTACCATGCCTTTAATCATTTGTTGAAGACACTAGTGCAGTATTCCCTAATCTTCCCCAGCCATATATAGGTAGCATCTCAGTAAAGGCCATTGTGCAAGCTACTTGCTTCAAGCCCTTCCCAGTTCCCTAAAAGTATCCTGCACCTCCCCTGGTGCTTCCTTTGCCAGGTCATTAGTCCCTAGATGGACAATGAAATCCCATTCCCCCTCCTGCCTCTCCTCCCTAATGATCCTCAGGATTCGCTCACCATCCCTCTGTGCTGAGGCGCCAGATACCCACTTCACTTCCCTCTTTCCCTCCCTTCCTGTTCCCAAAACTACCACTCTGATGACTGAGTCCCCGTTTCCTCTTCTGTTGGGCTCTTCTACTTCCCACCGTGGTGCCTCTTATCTGCAGGACCCTTACATACTCCTTGGCCACTATCATGGATGCCTCCTCTGGCAATCCCATCCCACCAGAGAAGTGAAAGCATTGTATAGTGTCACCGGCTGAGGAACGTGTTCTTACCCACCACCCCCACCTCCTGAGCCCGCCATAGTCCATCTGGCCCTTCTTCATAGCTCCTCTGGGGCAAAGGAGGTGGTCCGAGGCTCCTGGTTGGGGGGAAGAGGGTCCTCCAATCCTAGATAACTCAACCCAGAGTCTAGTGACCTCCACCCTGAGCTCAGAGAGGTGAACAAGGATAGGGCAGTACCTCAGTCTGCAACAGGTCTCCCTGAAGACTGCCGCCCCACAGTCACTGCACTACACCACTCCTGACATTCCCGTTCCTACACTCACTATGCTTCTGGGAAGAAATCTGTGACCTTACCTCAGATAAGATGTGACCTTATCTCAGATAAGATGGCCAACAGAGTTAAGCTAGCCCTGGCAAAAAGAAACACAGGTGAGGGGGTATAGGCAAAGTGGGCAAGCATTAAGGATGCAATACTTGAAGCAACATCCCATTGTGTTAGACAGAAAAGGAAGTGCAAAAGAAGAAGGAAACCACTTTGGTTCTCAAATACAGTAGCAGAAAAGGTCAGCCAAATGGCTGGCCTTCAGGAAATATAAGGGAACACAGCGGATGAAGATAGAGAGGCATACCAAACTGCCCTAAGGGAAGCAGGGAAGGCAATAAGGCAGGCAAAGTCTCAAACTGAGGAACACCACACAAACAGTAAAAGAAGGTGATAAGACTTTCTATAGATACATTAGTGAAAGGAGAAAGTCCAGTGGGGATACTACTAAGCTCAAAGGAGAAAAGGGGGGCGTGTGAGGAGGAGGACCCTGTAAAAGCATCTATCCTAAATAGATACTTTTGCTCAGTATTTACTGAAGAGAAGGTAGAGCAGGGCCCACAGCTCAGCACCATGGACACAGGGGGGAGGGAGGTGAGTACTAGTCCCTTCACAAAAGAAAGGGTTCCACAAGAGCTCGCTAAGCTCAGGGTGGACAAGGCAATGGGACCTGCCTATACTATATCTCCTGCTGTCTTCCCCTGAGTATAATTGGGAAATACGCATTGAGAAGTTACTCAGCTATTACACTTAAAGTACCCAAAGCAAAATCCCGCTTCGGCAGGGCAGCCATAAGCTTCGTGCTACCTACCTTATGGAACGATCTACAAAAAACCCTCAAATTACGCACTCTAATCAGTATAAATGCTTTCAAGATGCTTTATTTCCGTACAATCAGAGAAGTATGTAACTGCTTCACCCACTCAGACCCAGTACCGGTGTCTGCACTGGTATATAGCCACGCCTAGACCCAATTTTAAGTACTGACCCCCCCCAGCTTGCTCCTCACCAGCCTAATTGTTCTCTCTCTTATCCCCCTGTCTTATCAACACTAGGCCCGTCCATCCCCTTATTCTTCCTTTCCCAACCTCGGATAGGAGCTCACTACCCTGGGTTGTGACATCCTACCATGCCCCATACTTTATAGCATTCAATCCGGGGCTCACACATACTCTTTTCTCCATCCACCTTCTCTACATCCAGCTTTACCAACTCCTTTCTGTGCACCGTCCTCCTCTAGCCTTTCTCCCCTACTTCCTCCCTCTCTTCCCCTACCTTCACCTCCACCTGGTGTATATTTTATTTTTATTTTTTCTTCAGTTACTTCCTCCTGCAACCTTAGATAACCTGCTTTATCTTCCTATAGACACTTCTATGTATGTAAATACCGTGTAATCTGTACAATATCTGTATAATTCTATGTACATATGAACTTCTTTTTCTTCCTCTCTGTAAAGAGTATTATCTGTATTGCCTTGTAAATACCTGTGTTGACCTGTATATACAATTGTTCATGCTCCACCCAGGTCCATCTTGCAAATGAGCTTCTGCTCAACGATGAACGCCTGGTTAAATAAAGACTTGATTGATTGACCTGATGGCATACATTCCAGGTTACTAAAGGAGCTAAGGGTGGAACTAGCAGAGCCATTAGCAGAAGTGTTTAGTGAGTCTCTGAGCACAGGAGAGGTCCTAGAAGACTGGAGAAGGGCTCATGTGATCCTGCTCCACAAGAATGGTAGCAGGGAGGAGGCAGGGAACTACAGACCAGTCAGTCTTACCTCAGTAGTGGGCAAGAAATGGAGGCACTCCTTAAGGAAAGGATAGTGCAACACCTGGAATCCATAGGGGCACAGGATCCAAGACAGCATGGGTTTATTTATTTATTTATTTATTAAATTTTGATAACTGGGTAGGCCCTCTGAGCCCCGAAGGTCCCTTTTTCAGGGGCGATCCAGACAGAACATTACATGTGGTTTTACATACAGAGAGTAGGTTACATAGACAGAAAGGTTACATAGAATATACATGTCAGTGGGACAGGTTACAGTCATTCATTGCACTGATATCGAGCCTAAGTCTTGGATGTTAGCTATGTGTACTGTAACCAGGCAGAATCCCTTGGGCGAAGGTTATCCGACAGGTTTCAAGGCAATCCGGAGAAGAAAGTTTGCAAAAGGAAGGTCCTGTCAAACTAATCTCATAGATTTCTTTGACTGGGTAACCAGAGTGGTGGACCAAGGGGGAGCAGTTGATGTCGCCTACCTTGACTTCAGCAAAGCTTTCAACACTGTTCCACATAGAAGATTGATAAACAAGCTGGGTAGGCTTGGGGTGGGTCAGAAGTTGGTTAACTGGGTGGCAAACTGGTTGATGGGCAGAAAACAGAGAGTGGTGGTAAATGGTATGCAGTCAGAAGAGATGCAAGTCACAAGTGGGGTATCTCAGGGATCAGTCCTGGGGCCAGTCCTCTTCAATATCTTCATCAGTGACATTGCAGATGGACTAGAGGGTAAGGCTTGTCTGTTTGCAGATGACACCAAGATCTGCAACAGAGTAGATGATCCAGATGGGGTGGGCAGAATAAGAAGAGATCTGGATAAACTAGCAAAATGGTCAGAAGAGTGGCAACTGGGATTTAATGCAAAGAAGTGCAAGATCATGCACATAGGGAAGAGAAACCCTGAAGCCACCTATAGGCTGGGAGGGGAGTTGCTGGCAGTCACAAAGGAAGAAAGAGACTTGGGCATCAGCATCACTGATGACCTGAAATCATCCAAGCAGACCTCTAAAGCAGTAGGTAAAGTTAGGGGATGTTAGTGTGTATTAGTAGGGGTATCACAATTAGCAAGAGGGAGGTAATAATCCCTCTTTACAAGATACTGGTTAGGCCCCATCTGGAGTACTGCGTGCAGTACTGGGAGGCCACACCTTCACAAGGACATTAACCAAATTGAGGCAGTCCAGAGAAGGGCAACTAAAATGGTGCAGGGACTGCATCAGAAGATATGAGAACAGATTAATGGAGCTCAATATGTATGCCCTAGAGCAAAGGAGGAGAGGGTGATATGATCAAAATATTCAAACGCTTTAAGGGCATTAACAAGGTGAAAGAGTGTAACATGTTTCAATATAAGAAAATAGCAGGACAAGAGGACACAGCATGAGATTAGAGGGAGGCCGATTAAGGGGTAATGTGAGGAAGTTCTTTTTCACAGAAAGGGTGGTGGATGCATGGAACAGCCTACCTCAGGAAGTGGTGGCTATGAATACAGTGCAGGGTTTCAGACAGGCATGGGATAGGCATAAAGGAGCAATACAGATGAGTATGAATAGATAGGCCACTGACAGAGCTGGAAGGCATGGCACATTTATGAGGTAGAAAAGAAATGGGCAGACTGGATGAGCCTTTATGTCCTTATCTGCCGTCAACTTCTATGTTTCTATGTAGACACGATATTTATAATTTTCCTTATTTGTTTTGCTAAACCCTCTGTTACTTGACCCAGATAGGGCACATTAAGATTATCCCTTTTATTTCTTTTATTATCTTTAACCCATACTATTTTTTTGCATGATTTGTGTGTTTTATGATTATAATGTTTGAAGTGCAGTGACCAGAGTACCAGGAAATAGGCTCTTTACAAATAAAGTATCTATCTATTTATCGATCTATCTAGTTTTACTATTACTTATACTTCTGGATTGTGTTTTATAACCCTATCTCAGATAGCGTGCTACCTTCTTCTTTCTCTTCTCTTTGTATTTTTTTTGCATATTCTTTTTATTCCCTCTCAGCCCTCCTGGCTGGCCACTCCTCGGGCAACTTAGGTCCCCACTGCCACCGAATCCCCTGTCACCATCCTGCTGTCCCCCATCTGCCAGCACCCCATCGACCAAGCATCCTTCACTGGGGCCCCTCTCATGGTTATGACTGGAGAGGAGACTTGCCTACTGGTGCTCCATTCTCACGGGGCCTGGTGGGGATCATCTCGGACTTCTCTGGGCATTGTGGTGCATGGGAGGCCAGTCGCCATCATTTGGTTGGCCAGGTGGCCATTTTTCTTTTTACCCCACCCTTTCAGTACGGCCACATGCTCACAGCATCCTGCCTGAGCACACCTGTGGCATGTGGTCACCCACACCACAAATGTTTGCTGTCACAATGGGCAGCCAGGAGCCACAATGGAGCAGTAAAGGCTCAAACCCTACCCTACCTCAGGAGGAGAGTGTCCCAAGGATGCTCCAAACCCTCCGCAACCTGTCATTCCGGCTCGGGTGCAAACTGGGGTCACCAGCATGCCAGGCAGTCCCCATCGCCTGGCGCACAGAGCCGCCTCTGTTTATGTCTTAATAGGTAACCTTCTCCTTTTCTGTACCTATTTACCTACTTCACAGAGAACTATGCCAGAAAATGAGTGGTGAACGCTTGGAATAGACTTTCAGATCAGGTGGTATCAAGCAGACACTGGTAACTTAAAAGACTCACATTCTTCAAAACTCTGGAAGGCTGCCCCCTCTTTTTTTTTTGCTGCATTCTATACCTAACCCCCTCAGGCACCTCTGGCCAGGATCTGCTTTGATCTTTTCCAGCACCACCTACTTTCCATTTAGGCTCCTCTTACCTGGGCATCCTAGGACTTATGGGTCACCTGCAACACACTGCTGCTTTGTCCCCCCGACTGGGCCTGCCATTCTGTTCCTTCGACAGCTCCTCCCCATTATACCATCACCCACAGTGCAGGTGAAGGCCAGGAGCTAATCCAGGAGCCAGGAAGTGTAAGGCCAACCGTTGATGTGGGGAACAGCCAGGGTTTTATCTGCCCAGTTGGTAGCCATTTTTTCCCGCTTCTCCTCTCAGGAATGCTGCCATGCAATGACATTCCAGGACACTCAACCATGCATGCATGGTCAGCGTCGGAAGCATTCTACCCCCATTCTGCTGACTCTCAACCCGTGGTGCCTTTCAGGCTTCACTAGGTAGCAGACAGTGGGACATGCATGCCACCCTCCCTGAAAGAGGAGAGGTGTCCTCCAGACACTCCAGCCTCCTCCCTGACATCCAATGACAAAAGTTCACAGTAGTATAAGTTCTTATACTGCTGCTCACTACTCAACTCAGGCTTTTGGCTTAACAAGCAATAGTACTATCAGTGCACTACCGGGCCAGCTTGCTTACCTCTCTTACAGAGGTTTGTGGATTGAACCCTGACTTCTCTAGCTACATCAATGACATCTCCAGAAACACTTCTGCTAACACTTGGTGCACTGTATCCCAATAAATCTTGCTTCTTGCTCCTGGGCCGCTGTGAGATCATCCTCAGAATGATCCTCCTGGGGTCTGACTACAAGGGTGTGACAATGCCACTCTTGATCCCACCTCAACCTGGCTGGATCACCTTTTCCAATCTTTCTGCCATACTGCCTTAAAGTGGGTGCCTCGGGGGGGGGAGAATAGGGTGCAGGAGGGGAGTATTTTTTAAGGGAGGCACAAGAGCAGGGGGCCATGCAATGAAGCTGAAGGGGAGTAGGTTCAGAAGGGATGTGAGGAGGTACTTCTTTGCCGGGGGAGTGGTGGATGCCAAGAGCAGTCCTCCATTGGAGGTAGTGGGGGCAGGGGCAGCAGTGGGCTTCAGGCATGCATGAAATATGTACAAAGGACTCTTAGTGGGAAGCAAAGAGGGATGCTTGAGATTAAGTATGGTTTGCAGTGACCATATAGACAGGGAAAAATGGGCAGACAGTATGGGCCAAGCGGTCCTTCCCTGCCATTAGAGTCTATGTTTCTATGTAAAGTGCTCTTCCCACACTCACCACTGCTTCCTCTATACTACCTGTTTCTTCCCTCGTTAGAAAGTGGGTGCCAGTCTCACCGTACCATCTTCCTTTCTAAATTCTGGTTTAGCTCTCTCTCACCTGTTACCTCTTCACTCTCCTCTCACTTGCCCTCCTCTCTTCTTACTGTCTCAGATCTTCTGCCTCTACCTTCCTAAATGCTAACCAGTGCAAGACCTCTGGTGGTTAGGCTGCATAGGCCTCCTGCAAACCTCTCATCCACAACGACTGCCCTTCTTCTCTGCTCTGCCACCTCCCTTCTTCTTCAAGGTACTCACTACCACCTTACTCCCCATCTCCCCTTTTCGCACTCCCATTTAGCAATCCCCCAGATCTCATCTCCACCCCCACATCATAACTTCATCTTACAGTTTTCCCCGCACTCACTACTCACTCATGAGCCCCCTATCTGTGCGCCATCATACCTGTCTACCATCCCTCCAGCACTCACTATCCACCTTGTGCTCCATCTCCCCCATCATATGCTGTTTACCATTTCCCCAGAACTTCCCACTGCCTTCCCTATCATACCTTGTCTACACTTTCCCCAGCACTCGCTACTTATGTTGCTCCCATCAGGGCGGTTCCAGGATGTACTGGGCCCTGGTGCAAGACTTTGTAGGGCCCCCTTGTCCATGGTGGGCCCCTCAAAGTGCTCCCTGCCCCAGGCGGGCCCTCCCATGACCCTAGCCAGAAGCCAATTATTTCTTAGACTTTACCTTTAAACTCTGCATGGACAACAGTGCATTTTTAATATATTGAATATGTGTCTACTTACAAGAACGTCCAAGATTTGTGAAGAAGACGTTAGTTCAACAGTGCATTCTCCTCCGTCCATGCTCCTTGCTCATCCACCACTCACTATCTGCTGCCAACAGCTCCCAACTGCCACTATTAGGGTTTCTCGCGAGATTCTCAGCCTGGGCAGGGAGGCAGTGCTGCGTCATCAGGAGGGGCATGGGAGGGAGCAAACAAACAACAAACAAATGAGCCAGTCAGCCGCGGTCGCCGGGCAATGCCATGCCAAGTCAGCCAAGAGAATGGGTTTATAATTATTATTGGAAGAGCATGCCACTACTGACTGCCAGCATGGAGAGGAGGAGTGAGGAGGTCACCAAGCAAGTGGACGGTGCCACGGTAGGTCTGTCTGTTGGATGGGGATTGGTTGGATTGGAGTCTCTGGGGTCGGGCCATCAGAGAGATCATGGAGTAGTCATTGAGGTCGGTCAGAGGTGGAGAAGAGTAGCAGCTCACACACAACAGCACCACCACAACACCACCAGGTATGTTCGGGACTGAGAGGAGGTTAGCGCATGTGCACAGCAGGTGGGAGGGGGATTTAATTTTTAAATGCCACCGTGAAGTCCGACTCCGCTCGCTGTCCGCATGCACACTAACTCAGGGAGGGACGGGACCAGCACGGCGGGTCTCAGAGGTCACTGGGTAGGACGGTCTGACTGTGAGCAGTTTAAATTAAATAAAACTAGAAAAAAAAAACAGTATGCTTATGCTTACTTAAGGGGCCATCGGGCCCTGCTGGCACTCTGGGCCCTGGTGCAGTCGCATCCCTTGCACCCCCCCTGACGCCGGCCCTGGCTCCCATTCTCCCCCTCTCATCCTACTTCATCTACCATTTCTGCTGGCACTCGTTACTCACCTTGCTCCCCATCATGCCTCATCTATCATTTCCCCAGCACACACTGCTTACTTTGCTCTCCCATCTTCCATACAGCATCCGCACCCTCCAGCATCTCTAGTACTGCAGCACATTCCCTAAGTACCACACTGCAGTCTCCACTTTGGATATGAGCCCAAGCCCCCAGCGTGGGCCTTGAACTCCAGACCTTGTGCCCTGGAGGTACAAGCACTGCCCACTGAGCCACACTGGCACCTCCATTCTTGGTAGTGACATGACACTGCATGGAGCACCAAGAGAGTGCAAAGAATAATTTTCATTTAGCATACTGGAATCTCTTTTTCAAGGTGTCATGTAAAAAAAAATAAGCATTTGTCATCTGTTGTGAAGATCACAATGCAGCAGAGCAGCAGGAGACAGAGAGAAGGAAACTGGGTGCTCCTTGAATAATCGGCTGCTTTCTCTGCCAGGTACCACCATCATTAATCATCGGGGATGGCTACCACACCTCTCGCGAAATTAGAATTAGCACTGACAGTCTTCCTTCCCTTTGCAGGGACTGCTTTGTCCGCTTCTTGATGCACAAGAGATTGAGTCACTCAGTAATCGCTGGGACTTTCAACTTAGGGGAGGAATTGAATGACCGTCGACTTAGTTCATTAAACAAAAATCACTTTAATGGCCTTGTGCTCTCAGTAAGCTGACTGTGACTGAGTTTTGGGCACTGCTGATGCTTCCAGCCTTGATCTCTGCTCACCCACATGGCTCTTCAAGTTTGGTGAGGTGAAAAACAATATTTATTTATTTTTGGATTTATTGATTCTATGCTGTAGCAAGGAGACCTCCCCCCCTACTGCCATGCTTTTTTTTTTTTTTTTTTTTTTAAATTTTCTCTTTTTGCCACTTTTGGCTGCGGACATCTGCCTGGTCATGGACCCCGTGCACTTCCACCTCCATGTTGCCTGTGCTCTCCCGGTACCCCTGGCTTACCCCCCAGGGGATGGGGTCGCAGCACCGGGTCTTAGTGTTACAATTCCGGTAACTGATCTGGGAAGAGCCAGCCTGGAGGCTAATCGAGGCCGGAGGCAGGTTTCATTAATGGTGGCCAGTTGCATGGGTTTTTCCGTGATTTATCCCCAGGGCAGGGACGTGCAATGATGTCCTGCATCTGCCCTGCCCCTCTTAACATATAGGTGCTGATCCCTGAGGTATTCCCGGCCTCGGTCAGGGGCTCCCTGTGCATCAGTCACTCACCTGATCCTTCTCTCCCGGCCCGCCCTCTGGTTCCCCGGGTCAGTTCCCAAACCCGGGTCGCCGGCGTCGCAAGCAGAAATCCAACCACTGCACTGGCGGGCCAGCCATACTGCCATGTTATCTGCCAAGAACTCCTCGCCATCTCCTCATGTTCCTCCATCGTTTACCCCATTGTGTGGCTCTCCAGTCAGCACCAGGGTGGACATGAATTTAGCGATAGGCTGGTCTGCTACTGCAGCAGTAGAGCTACCGTTTACAGCACTGATGACCCGGGTTCGGGAGCCAACTTGGGCTATCGGAGGGTCAGTTAGCAGGAGGAGGATTATGCATCCATAGGACTGCTCTCTCAGGAAGGGAGGTTGCTGCATCTGGTGTAGTACTGACCCCTGTGGGGCTGGGAGTCGGGCACCCAGGGACAGTATTCTAGAAGTGAGAGGAGGGGCTGCTGATGTCCCGTGCAAATGTACATGTGGGTATGTCTGGGTGGCACTGCACATCCACCCTCCCGTGAACATAATAGGAGCAGGAAAACATGGCAGGCCAACATGATGAGGACCAACCCCTTACAGGCCCCGCACCCAGCTCTATGGCTTGCCTCCTGTGTGAGGATCCTTTCTGTGCCCAAGGGGGGGCCACCCCCACCATGGAGGGTAAGCCATGGGGAAGATGGGAGTAGGACGGTGAGTTCTTATGGGGCCATGGTGGCAGGGCTGGTTCCTGATGACTGGGCCAACCTGGGGCAAAATAAAGAACACTAACTGCGAAAACAAGAATGCAGAGATGGGAGCAAGTGAATCCATGTAATGGGAGACAGCTGTCATCCTGCTCCATCTCTTTGTTTTTCCCTGTAAAAACCCTGGCCAAGAGCTGCCAGCACTGTGTGGTCATTCACAGCCCTGACACAGTGTGCTTTTACTGCCCCCTCTTTCCCCACAGGGGTATCAGCCCACAGTGTAATCTAAAGCTATCCTATGGAGAAAGTTTGACAATGAACGCCCTGCTGTCTTTCTTTGCCCACTGCGGGGTGTCATTACTGGAGTACGTGAGACCACAGAATGCTGGAATGCATGGGGGGGGTTGCATCAGTAACCAAAAGGAGGGAAGTAATCCCACCTCCGTATAGATCTCTGGTAAAGCCATAGCTGGAGTACTGTGTCCAGTTCTGGACCTCTCAACTTAGAAAGGACAGGCAAAGTCAGCCCAGTGGTGTTGTGGATTGAGGCACCGAGTGCTACGTCGCCCAACACACCCATGATTCTGGTTGAGGATCAAACTAGTCTCACTGGGGGTCAGCTGTGGGAAGGACAACTGCGCATCCACAGACCACGCTCCTCCTTTGGGGAGAAGGACAAAGGACACAGCGAGCCACTGCTTTCCGGCATAGAATCAGTGACCACTTTCCAGAGGGAGGGGGAGGCAGGCCCCTGAGTATGTACAACATCATCACGCCATACACCCGTGACATTGCATGCATTCCCGACCTTGGGGTATGTGGCAAAGAAACCAAGGAGGAAAAACTGCTGAGTGCCAAGATGATGGCTTGTGACCCTGCAGGCTCCAACCCACTGCCCGTGGCACCCAGTCACCCAACAAGGTAGGCAAGTGTCTGGGGTAAGGTCTTGGATAGTGAGAGATGGGGCTGGGGGAGTAGCCGTCATATGAGGGCTGCTTGGGGGTGAACAGGGGACAAACAAAGGGAAGACAGATGGGGATAGACTGGACTCAGTACAAAGTAGGGTGACAAGGATGATCAGTGGTCTTTAGGAGAGAATATATGAGAATAGGTTAAAGCTTTTGAATGGGTATTCACTGGAAATCAGGATGGAGAGGGAGACATGATGGAAACATGCAAGTTTCTTTGTGGAGTAAACAGGGTAGAGACAACAGAACTGTTTATAGTAAAGGGGATTACAGTCATTGGGGGACCCATCTATATGTCGATGGGTAAATTCAAAAAAAGTTGAGATAATGTTCTTCACAGAGAGGGCTGTAGAGGGCTAGAATGAATTTGTGCAGTGAGCTGGTAAATGCTGGTAGTGTGGCAGGTTCGAAGTGGAGTGAGACAGAGTCAACGTGGCGTATGGGGTGCTGGGAGACCCGGTCCAGAATAGCCAGTAGGAGTTGTTGGTAATTAGGTAGGGACAGGGCAGACTGGATAAGCCTTGGCACCTTTCTCTGTTCTCAGGATTCTGTGTTTTTATTTTTCTATGAGACAGAGAGCACTGCCATTGGCAAATAGCTGTCTCTGGGCCGCTTGATATGTTGGGATCCTGGCTCACTTCCAAACTTAGACCACCTACACAGAGGGTGCTCATCCCTCGGACAGCCCTCAAAAAATAGTTTTTACTTCATGGGCAACTCTCTGTGAAACCCCGCTTAGGATGCCTTACAGGGGTTACATTTGTAGAGCTATCCAAGGCCTTCTACACTGTGGACCATGGCTTTTTACAAAGGTTAGCTGACTTGAATTTAGATTCCCATGGTCTAATCTGGTTTCAGAACTATTTATCTGCTCATAGTCAGAAAGGAGCATTTGGGGGTTGGAACCTGAGGCAGTTGTGGTTTTCAGGGGAGTCCCCGTAGGGTTAAGTTTCCATTCTAGCCCTGTTCCTTTTTTTTTTTTTTTTTTTTAAACTCAGTTTTTATTGGCGTTTTGACAGGTCATCAAATATTACATCCAGACAGTTAGAGTCTACCTTGAGACAGAAGCTTGTACAGGTTCAGAGCTCAGAATCAGATGGTGTAACATATAAATTAGTCAGACATAAAAAGAGCTAACAACTTGAATAGTCACTACGTAGGGACTAGAGAAGAGAGATCTAGTTGTAAGGCTCAGTATCAAATCTGTAGGACTCATCTCTCACCAATAATATTTAATAGATCTGTTCTTATTATACATTAAGAATGTGAGCCAAACTACTGGTGATATTCGTTACCAGTTACACACCGATGACGCTGTTCTTTATGTGTTTTTCAGTAGTAGGCCTGCCAATCAGCACAGCGACAGGCTTAGTGCATGTGATGCTGACAACCCAGGTTCAGGAGTGAGCCTGGAACACTGAAGAGCCCATGGAGGGAGGATGGTAGGGCATCCCACAGGTGGTTCTCCTCCTCGGTGACGTAACTAATTCCCTCCGGCTGAGTGCCATCTGGGGGGTTTACAGGAGGCACAAACCAGCCAGAGACAGCAGTGGGAGAGGAGGCGCAGTGGCTTCGCACTACGCAAGTCCTTGTGTATGTGCTCTGCATGTTCACAACAAAGCATCTCAAGGGAGAGAGGAACATGAGGGAATGCATTTGAGGCACACATGTCTGTCATGTATGTGCACCACACATTCACAGCCAGGATTCTGAGGGGAGTGAAAAAAAACAGAAAAAAAAAACTTTGCACCAGCAGGAGAATGCTGGTACACTGAAACTCTGTGCTGCTCACCTGCGAAGCACAGTCGATCTCCCTAAGCACCAAATTCGGAGGAGACCAGAAGGAGAAACTGACCTACCCCTCCAAAGGCCCTACTGTGGAAGGGATCCCCACGGGGCAGTTAAAGAGGAGGGACTAAGGGTCCAGGATGGCAGCGGAGCTGGGCAGTAGACAAACAGATGGGGGTTGCAGCAGGAAGTATAGGAGCAGAAAGACTTAAAAAAACAAAACAAAAAAGGAATATCAAACAGTCCCCTCAGAATGGGTTTAGCTAACTCTAATATTTTTTTTTTATTTTTTTTATTTATTTATAGAAATTTGGATTTACAACCTTTGAGTCATGGACTCGTTTACAAAGGCACCTCATCGCAGGAAGGGTAGACAACAATTGACAGTGAGGTACAACAGTGGAGAACGATACAGGTGTAGCACAATAAACACAAAGCAATTCCAACGTTACACTGACACACTGAGCAGAAAAGATGCTTACAAGTAATTCCATGTGATTCTGAAATACATACATATTAATATTTCTGTTCTAAATGACCTTTAAATGACGACAAAACTTAAGTAATGTAATGATTTCTCAAAAATAAAATGGAGTAATTGGAATGGATCATAAATGGTTTTATGATTGACCTGTTTGTACTGTAACCATATAATCTGCTAAGTACGAGATGTCTTCCCAAATCATACATGCTATCCTCTGTTACTCAGTGATGTGGAACCTTTGTAAACCAGCCCCGGCTCAAAGAATCTGAGAAATAACTAAATAAATAAATAAAATCAGTGTCACTGTCTTAGCCATAACAACTCACTGGTCGCTCAGTGGTAAATGACTGTTGTGGTGACTCATTGTGGTATGGCACTGGTAATAGTAAATTGACACTAAAGGGATTTGGTGCAGGAAAAAACGAAGTGCAACAAAGAAAGCTCCTGTACAGCGATGAAACTGACCCCAGAACACGTGGCTCGAAAACTGGTCTCTGAACAGTCGTCAAGGGAACAAACTTCCTACAGCTGGGGGTCAGGCAGGGGTAGATTTCCTAGGAGGCAGGAACCGGTACTTGTTTGCAGGAGAGGCCTTGGTTATTTAAGTGGCTACAACGAGGGCTCTGCCTTCTTTTGTTCCTACCTGTAGCGGATACCAGCTCCGAGCCAGTGATTTATTTATTTATTTATTTGAATTCTGATGACTGGGTAGGCTCACTGAGACAACATTGTCCCTTTTTCAGGGACGACCCGGGGAACATAGCATTCCATAAGTAAATCTTAAGGCAATTCATAAGTCAAACGTTACAATAATCATGTGTAAATACAGAGATAATTGTTTACATAACAGAATGTCAAAAATAGTTAAAGGCCTAGTTTACAAGATGTTGTATTTGACAAAAGTAGTAATGCAAGGTTATAATTCATCTGTAATCTGTGATACATCATGTGAAGATTATATTTCAGTAGTTAGTGGTACAGAGGTAGAGGAAACATCTCTAGCACACTCACTGTCAAGTATCAAAACATAGAGAGACAAATTAGAGTATTTTTTTACTTGATTTCTTTCTGCTCCTCGTGGACCGGCCCCTTCCTCCAGCTCCCCAGCCCTGTCACCCGGCATCCACTGGTACTCACCTCTGGCTTGAGGTGCCAGCTGGCTGAGTGCGATGCCTACAGAGAGTGGGATCATCCTGCCAGTCCGGTGTTTTGCCTCCAGTTTCTCCTGTTTCCCGAGTAGCGGGACTTGGCGTGTAACAATGCCACTGGCCGAGCCGCATGCGCCTGCTTTGTCTCCGCCCCCTGTCCTTTGGGATCAGTGTGCTAGCCTCCAGCTGCCGCTGGGGCCAGGCATGCACCAATTGCCAGTCCTACCCTCCCAGGAGAGGAGAGAGAGAGCTGTCCTTGGGATGCTCAATCCTCTCCCACCCCCTCGCCAACCACCGCCACCTGCTCCGCGACTACTTCCATCACTGGCAGGCTGTCGGGCATGGCAGAAGTTGCAAGGCATGATGCCTCAGCCTCCATGCCACTGGGCCGGCATTGCAAATTAGAGTATTGAGAGTAGGTCGTATGTTTATACCATAAGTACAGATCAATTTGGAGATTGAAGTCATAGGAGGTACAGCTATTAGAGCAGAGGAGAGTAGGGTAGGAGCAGGGATAGTTGACCATCGATGAGAGTAGTGATTATTTGCAATTACAGATGGGAGGGGGAAAGAATATTTCCTTGAAGAGTTTTTTTAAACTGAGGAAGAGACGTACAGGAGAGTAGTCCCTGCAGAAGGCTGTTCCATTTTGGGGGGGCTAAGAATAAGAAGGATCTCATGCCAACTGCTAAACGAGTCTTAGGGAGACTTAGAATTGGGTAACCAGAGGATCGAAGGGACCTGGTGAGGGGTTTCAGATTGAGCAGGTCGACGAGGCTGGAGGGAGAGGGGAGGTGGACGAGTTTAAAAGTGGTGCATAGTAAGGGTAAATCCATTTTTGCTTTGAAGGAAGGCCAACCTAGGGTGTTGAGCACTTCACAGTGGTGGGTTCAAGCTGGGGCGGAAGCAGAAAATTGGGCTATCATGTGATATGATTATCAGAGTCTGATTAACATAGAGGACTTAGCTGTGGTGAGTACCGAAGCTCTGTATAAGAGACCTGGGAGTAGAGTTGCAGAGGCAATGACCTTTGTGTACTGTGGTGTGAGGTAGGGGGTTGCACTGTATAATAGGTCTAACTTCTGATGAGTGGATTTTATAACTGTCAGCGTGGCCTGGTGGCACTGAAGGTTGAGGCGCTGGACACCACACCTCACGCTACGCCAGCAACCCATGTTCGGGAGCAAGCAGGGGTCATCGTGGGTTGGCGGGGGGAGATGGATCGAGTGTCCGATGGACTGCACTCCATCTCCGGAGAAGGGGACGACCTTGGTCACTGTGCGCTTGACCCCTAGCGGAGGCTGGGGATTGGCATCATGGTGCGTAATTGTAGGGGGTGGAGCGCAGAGGAGCATGTGCATCCATGTCGATGGCATCATTGCACACCGAGCACCACAGGGGTGAAAAATCAGGGGAAAATGGTGTCCTTGTTGCTGCGGCTTGATGGCTGTCCTATGGGCACCCTGACTTCAGAGGGGGATCACTGGAACTGGATCTGGTCCTGACGGATGAGTTGGGGGCTAATTGCTGCGGGGGAAGAAGGTGATGGCCTCTCAGGATGAAGCTGGGGGACAGACCGGACGGTGGCCAGATACTCGGAGGATGCCTGGATGAGAAGTGCTGACCAGGAAGCCAGGGAGAAAGAAAGTAAGAAAAAAAATAAAATAAATAACTCTGTCAGCGTGTAATTCGAAAGATAGATGCTCGTCAAGTGTTAGGCCAAGATATTTGAAGGAGTTTACGTCATCGAGTGCCTCACCGGTCGAAGTCTTAACTACCAGTGGAGGATGGGTAGACAGGTCAAAGGAGGTGTGGTGGAATAGCATGGTTTTAGTTTTTATGTATTAAGCACCAATAGGTTGGTTTTGAACCATGCCTCCAATATCTGGAAGTCGCTCTCCAGATTGGAGTTGAGGGAGCGATATCCTCAGAGGATCTGTATAGTATGGCGTCATCTGCACAGAGCTGAATTGATGCCCCTCTGCAATTTAGAGGAGCTTGTTTATAAAAATGGAAAATGAGAGAGGACCCAGTATAGACCCTTGGGGACACCATCTCTGATTGGAGATAGGGAAGACATCGCACCAGACCATCTGACGCACTGAAATCTATGGTGAGGTAGTTGGATAGCCATGAGTGGGAGAGGCTGTCGAAGTCCTAAGTTATTGAGTTTTGTTAGGAGAAGTTGGTGATTGATGAGGTCAAAGGCTTTTGTTAGATCCACAAAAGTCGCCCCAGTTGTCTTGCCGCATTTCATGCCCTGAAAGATGTGGGTAGTTACTCACAGGAGAGCAGATTCAGTGCTGTGTAGTTTTCAGAAACTATGCTGATGGATGGTTATGGTATTAGTCTACTCGAGGTACGAGTAAAGCTGGATGTAGAGGATCCTTTCTTGAATTTTTGCTGTGGGAGATGACATAGAAATCTATAGTTTTCAACTGATTTGTTGGGCCACTTTTATGCACAGGGACAGCAATTGCAGTTTTCCATTTGTCTGGTATAGTCTGAGTGAGGAAGGATTTATTGATCAGAAGCATTACTGGGTGAGCAATGGCAGGTGCTCCCACCTAAGAAGTTTTGAGTGAAGGGAATGGAAGTCGTGAGAGCTATCAAGGTTGAGACCTCTGAGCAGCTTTAGAACCTCTTTCCTCATTCACGAGCTTTAGATGGAAGGGGGGAAAAGAGACATTTGGGTTGGGGGCAGTTGGGTCTTTAGGGACAGAGGGCAGCTCGTCTTTGTATTCGGCTGAAGAAGAGATTTATACTGGCAGCTGTATCAGTGAGGTTTGATAACGTGGTGCCTTTCGTGATCATGGATTGAGGAAGGTTTAGTTCTTTTCCCTTACACAGGGAGTTGATTTGAGACCAGAAACTTTTTGGATTAGCAAGATTATTGACCTGTCGGGAACAGAGATCGTCAGGCTTTGCTTTCTTGGCTTTTGATTTGCAGGTATTCCTCAGCTGCCGATAAGATTGCCAGTCGGATGCTTGTCCAGAGTTTTTGAAAGCTTCCCAAGCTCTATCACATGAGCGCATTTGATGTCTTAGGTCCCAGAAGCCAGGGTAAGTGGATTCCTTTGGCTCTCCTTAATTTGATACGGGAAAGGGAGTCAAGGATGGAGGAGAACACCAAGAATATGAATCAATGAGACTATATAATCTGATGTTAAAGAAGAATGAATTATGCATATGCTGAAAAACATTGTATGAAAAAGGATTCATGTACCTGAATGTTTCAATAAACTTGAATTTAAAAAAAAGGATGGAGGAGAAGGTATTAATGAAAAAAATCCAGTGCTTGGTTTATTTCAGCATCAGTGAAGAGACTAGAAAACACAGAGGTTTAGGTGAGCAGGTTTTTTTGTTCAAGGCTGGCCTGGTATAGCAGACCTGGTACCCCATGACACTCTGTACAGCATTGGTCTTAAAAAAAAAGAAGAAACAATTGGTACATGGTTTGATTTCAGACAGGTACAGGTAGCAGTGATTTAGAAAGGTGGGTCTTTGTGTGATAATCTGCACTAGTAAATTATAAATTGAACATGAAAAGGGGTTTAGCCAGGCAATAGGACAGGTAAGTAGTAGCTGCAATGTAAAGTGCCCCTATGGTTCTGTGGGCGTAGTCAAGGATGCCGACAGCCACATGGTGACCAGGTCAAACCCTCCCTTTTTCCCTACCATCTCGCTATACACAGTTTCATGCTGTAGCAATAAGAAAGGTATCCAGAAGAATTAAAAGTGGAATGGATGTTTCCTTGGTCATTTGGGTGGCACTGCAAGGTCCAGCAGGTGTGGTCAGTCTGAGAACGCCGACTGCTGTGTGATGACCAGGCCAACATCCCCCCCTTTTTTCCCCCTACCATCTCGCTACACGGAGCTGCCATGCAGTAACAGACAAAAAAAGAAGAATGTCTGGGAAGGCAGACAGGCAGCCCCGATAACAAGTGCAGGGCTTGTTTGGCACATTGAGGTGGGGGGAGGAGTCGGTTGGGCGTGGTTGTGACCGCTGTGTGGTTTCAGGTTCCTCTCCGACTGGCACCATAGTACCAGAGTGCCAAAACTGAAATGATTGTTTTAGTGGTGCATAGCATTAAAGCATGCACTCTGGTGGTTTTCAATTCTCTGAGCACCTGAGAAGAGAAATCACAATGCCCACCTGAGGGGAGAGAGAGAGAGAGAGAGAGAGAGAGAGAGAGAGAGAGAGAAAGTTTCAGGGCAGTTGCGACAGTGGCATTCACTGAACTCCCAGCCCATTCTTGCCTTTACATCCAGGTGGCCATTTCAGCGTGCGATCTGCAGATCAGCTTCTTGGATTTTGGGGGGGGTGGTCTTTCTGGTCTGGGGCTGAGCTTCTTTAGGGTTTGGTCAGGCTTGGTGAGTCCAGGTCTTATTAAAATAAAAAAAGGTGAAACAGGAGATTCAGGGTGCTCTGGGCAAGGGGGCCTGTCAGGCCACTGGCAGGGTCGAAGGACACTGACTGCCACGTGGGGAGGAAGCCCACCCTCCCAAATACACCTTTGAACAAAAGGTCAATGAAAGCAGTCAAAGGTCATAATCGGAGAATGCTGACAGTGTCCCTTTAACCATTTTTCACCAAGGTAACAGAAAAATGCTGTCTAAAATTCATACTGTTTGCTTGCTCACTTCATCAGAAACAGAGTAACGTAAGTGTTAATACAGCAGTCTGACTGAGCCTCCCAAACAAAACAGAGGATGGGTATTTTATTACTCAATTTTAGCTGTTAACACTCTTTTAAGAAATTGTATCCTTTTATGATGTCTGGGAATACCTAATTGTGGCACACACTTTCCATAATATGCAGGTATACCTGTGTATACTGGAGAATGGAAGGTCTGATTTCAGTGAATCAATAGACTCAGCTGGGTATTATAAGTCTTAATGCATGCAAATATCTCCTCTAAATCAGAGAGAGACAGTTTTATGACAAATTAAATTTACTGCTAAGCTCCTTTTTTGCTGTCTTGTCTTGATCTGGAAAACACTGAATCATCAACATTTTATTGTTTAATCACTCAAAACAAACGTTCCTGCTGGGTGTAGTAGAATGGTGGTGAGGACTGCTTTTTGTTTGGTAGGGGAGATTCTAGGCTTCTTTACTGACTCGGGTCTGGGAAAGTATTTTCTTTGGAAGTCTGACGTGGTTGGTCTGCCATATGTGAGGCTTGACCAGGGCCATCTTGTAACTGGATCTGAAAAAAAGCAGGTTTTCCGAAGCTAGTTTCTGTTGTACAAACCTGCCTGATTCAATGGGAAAGTCTGGGTGCTCTCTTGCTGAACGGAAGGAGGCCGGTGCCATCTTTTATGGCTACCAGCACCAGTTGCTGTAAATCGTACAGTACATGCTAATAACATACTATTCAGAGGTTCAAGTTGCTTCTTGATAGAGTTTAACAAGTTACTGCCTGCCTCTTGCTTTGGGGGGACCCTCCCCACAACCTGGGCTCCAAAGCCCACTTTTAGTAAACAGGTGGATCCAGTGTGGCGTATAGGCTGACCCCTGAATAACTCAATGCAATTAAATGGGTTCAGTTAATTTTTAAAAAGGGTGGTTGCTGAAAATAATTAGTAGAATTACCACATGTCATGGCATTACAAGAGATTGGAAAAGGAAGGGCATCTTGGCCAGGTAACCACAAATCCTAGTAGTATAGGGGGGTTCAAAAAGGGGAGTGGGGTGGGGCTGAGGGTCAAGCAAGCTTTGGGGTCACTGCAGAGCAGGGAGGGAAGGAGAGGAGCAACAGGGGGGAAGGAGGTGAAGGGAGATGTTAGCTGCCAAAAAAAGGGAAAACAAAATTAGCATATCATTAACATAGCAATATACCACAGTATGCCTGGTAAAGCAGTTGAGGCAGAGGCCTGAACAGCAGACAGGGTGGGAGTGCATTTGCTTTTTCTCTTTGCAGCCTGAGATCTAACATGGCAGACGCAAGGCCCGTAACGAGCGCTGAGTTTCAGCAACAGCTCATAATCTGGGTAAGGGTGAGAGGAAGAGGATGGGGAGGTGGTTTCCTAAACCCAGCTGGCCCAGCACAGTAGGGGCAGTGAGGCATCTATTGCTGGGACCATCCACAGCAGTCCAGGAACTCCCAGCAATGGTCCAAACAGGGGCCAGTTGAGGACAAGCGAGCGGGGCTGTGGCAGGACAGTCAGCTGCTCCACTGCCTCAGCAAGGTAGGCTGACTCTTGATCAAATGACTAACCATGAACTGTGGGAATTATTTGCAAACATTCTGGTGCCGACACCAGGGTTGGGGGTGCCCCCATCCAAAAAGGCACACAAGCCATGGAAGGAGATGCTGCAACCTGTAGGGCTAGGGTGAGCATCATATTCACAGCTGCTGGCATTGATGTCACCTGCCCCGGGGTCCCTATCAGCACCAAGGCCACTCCTCGCCCTGCGGTCCCACCAGATGAGGCTGCAGCTTCTAGCCCCTGGTCTGAGGGTCATTCTGACACAGACTCTGGTTGTCTGTCTCTGCACCTGGCACCTCAGCTACATGTCTCAATCCCGATGGGACAGTTTTGGCCCCAGCAAGTGCCAGTGCCTTACATGGCAGGTCCTCACCCAGCCCTGCTCCTGCCATTATGGTCAATGCCACTGCCAGCACCGTAGCCAGGCCCCGTGACTTCACTGCTGGCACCAGGCCCAATTTCATTGGCCCCATTGCCTGTGCTCCAGCCAGCCTTGTCCATACCCTTCTACCATCCCCACCTGCTCCACAACCTGGCAGTCCTCCACAGCTGGGTGCCTCAAGTCCACTGCCCCAGCCAGTGGACCTTCCCAGCAGACCGCTGACACTGGGGGAGAAGATGAACAAGCTGTTTCTCGCCTAATGACAAAGAAGGAGAAAAGCAGCCAGATGCACCAGGGGAGATAGGGATATGGGACAGGGATGGGGCTGAGTCAGTGGGGGCAAGGGATTCCGGCACCAGGGTAGATAGAGAATAGGGGCTGAGTCAGTGGGGCAAGGGATTCAGGGCAGCAGGGGAGATAGGGATAGGGGCTGAGTCAGTGGGGGCAAGGGATTCAGGGCACCAGAGGAGATAGGGATAGGGGCTGAGTCAGTGGGGGCAAGGGATTCAGGGCAGCAGCAATCTACATAGATGGCACAGGGGCTGTAATGTATCTATCACTGAGCCAATAGGATCACACTTGCCTGAGAAGCTGAGTCAACAGATTGCAGGAGGGGAGTTTGTAGATGTTTCACATTACTCAAGGAGCCAGAGGTTGAAAAGGATTTAGAGAAGGACAAGGAAAAAGGGGATGGGGTAGAATGAAAACACAAGGTGGTCATTAGGTGCCACTGGGAGAACTGGCAGGCGGGATTTGCAATTTATGCCAGCCTGCGGAATTGTGTCCATAGAAGGCCCAGGGCCTGTGGAGCTATTACAACCGCATCATGGTGACACGTGTCAAAAGGGGGCTAGGTATGGTTGGAGTATGATGAGTTTTAGAGAAGGAAGCAGAATGACACCAACAGGGTTTGGGGAGCCATGGATTTTCTCTTCGTGAGCTATAGAGCCGAGGGAGGGTAGTACAGCATTCAGATAGTGGCTTCAGTCCATCATCCTAGCCTTCGAGACAGGGCTTTGTATCAGGGAGTAGTGGTTCATCAGCAGGAATTCAGGAAAAGGGAGAGAAGGATGGACATTGTTGCCACTACAACCATGGAACATGCAAGGTGGAAGCCTGTAAACAAAGGCATAGATGCTGTGGTAAGAACCAACACTTCATACAATGCATGAAAGGGATGAGCCTGCAGCCCTTCATAAAGGGTAAGGCAAACCTTTCAGCCTCAATAAAGGTGGAGCGCTTTGAGAGTTGGTTAGAGAGATAACTGGACAGGTAGGGTGCCCGGTCACTGGCAGAGGGTTTTTCACAGGGCTTCAGGATCTCTTACAAAGGCGCTCTCATAGCTTGCAAGGTAGAGAACCTACAATCTGCCAGAGACTGGCCAGACGTGGTTAGAAAAAAAACTAGAGAAAGAAGTAGTGCAGACAGGGTTAGAGGGCCCTTTGATCAGCCCCCTTATCCTCACCTTCGAGTATCACTGATAGGCCTGGTACCAAAGAAGGTTCTGGGAGAGTTCTGGTTAATAGATCACTTGTCTTATCTGGAGGGTGATTCAGGCAATCACCACATTGACCCAGAAGACACCGCAGTGTCATTCGAGTTACTTGATGCTGTTGTGAAATTAGTGGAGGGGATAGGAAAGGGGGCTCTCCTGGGTAAGTCTGACTTAGAATCAGCCTTTTGATTGTTGCCTGTACACCCCCAGGACAGGGATTTATTGGGGATGAAGTTTGTGGGCAGGTACTTTGTCGACAACTGCATGCTGATGGGTTCCATAGTGACTTATGCAGTGTTCAAGCAATTAATCCCTTTCTGCATTGGGCAACTGCCCAGATGGCAGGGAGAATGGAACCTCGCCCACTGTCTGGATGATTTTTTAATTTGTGGATAAAACAGGGACGGACCACCGTGCACAGTTGATGCCAGCATTTCAGTCTATGTGTGAGGACCTGGGGGTACCGATAGCTCATGATAAAACAGAGGGGCTAAATATGTCCTTGTCTTTTGGCGTATTGAAATTTGACATGATTGCCACAGAGTTCTGCCTTCCGCTTGAAAAGGTCTGCACAGTGAAGGCTGTTGCAGAAGGCAATGCAGGCACAAAGGATTGTCTTGAAAGAGCTGCAACAATTATTAGGACATTTGAATTTTGCATGCAGTCATGCTCTGGGGAGAACTTTCTCTGGCTTTGTGGGGTGTGCTGCAGCAAGCTCCATCACAGGCTTAGGGTTACTGAATCCATGCGGGATGACCTTCAGGTATGGGTAACTTTCCTCTCATGCTTTGATGGGGTAGCCATTTGGCTGGTGGAGGTTACAAGACAAGAACTGGAGCTCTACACGGATGTGTCTAGTAGATTGGGCCTTGTGGGTCTTGTGCACAGATCCTTGGCCCCAGGGGTTGGCGGAGGCTGGCTTGCTTCACCAGGTCATCCTCCTTGAATTCCTCCCCATCATGGTGGTGCTAATGATTTGTAGGGAGTAAATGTGCAACAAGCAGGTGATATTCAGGACAGATAACATGGGGAAAGTTTATAGCATCAGTGGGCAGCTGGGGGAAGGGCCCCATGGAAAACCTCATGAGGGGGTTCATACTTAAATGTTTGATACCAAATGTGCAATTTAGGGCAATGCATGTATGAGGTGTTAACAATGAAGTGACTGACACTTTCTTGTTTACGGTGGGAGAGGTTGCTAGAGCTGGGGCCAGATGCACAGACATGCCTCAGGTAAGTCCTGGGATTTGGTGATCCAGAAGAATGAGAGTTGATCAAGTGCTTGCTGGTGCCTAGCACAAGGGTGGCATATCAAAGGGAGGTGGACACCTTTTTTGGGGTAAGGGGCAGCTAGGTTGGGAAGCTGCTTGGCGGTCAAGGACCAGTTGTGTGCATACTTTCTACATGAAGTGCCAGGATGCTACACTGGCAATGGTGGTGGTGGTGGTGGTGGGGGGACATTCAGAAGTGACTCCATGGTTTGCAAAAGATAGGGGGTTAGGGACACAACTCAGTCTTTTAAAGTACATAAGATGCTCAAAGGGTGGGCTTCAGGAGACTCCAAAAAGGGAGATATGCGGCTCTCTATCGGCCTAGCATTAGTGGTGAAGATTATAACAGCTTTGCCCAATGTTTATTCATCATATGCAGAGGCACAGCTGTTCCAGACAGCCTTCTTAGTGGCTATTTGTGGGGCTTTTAGGGTGTCTGAAATCACCCAGCCAAGCAAATCGGGGACCTATTGGTAGCCTTGGGCAGTGATGACATGGTCATGACCAGCGAGGGGTGTTTGTTCACCTAGGCAGGGTAAGACAGACAAGGGAGCCAGTGGCTGTTGATGCAGCCTCAGGTCTCCTCCTGGAGTGCAGTGGAACATAAAGGCATGGGTGTCTGCACATAGCCAGCAGCTGAAACCTGGGGACAGGCTGCTTTCCACCATGAGGATAGATCCCTCTCACCTTGTTTCAGTTCCAACATCTGCTGGGCAAGGCGCTGCAGGAGTTAGGGATGGCAGACCTGGAATATAACACGCTCCTTTAGGATAAGGTGACATCACACTCCAGGTTGGAAGGGTGGACAGATGCACAGATACAGTCACTGGGGTGATGGAAATCAAAAGCATTTGAAAAATATGTGCATCCACAATTATTTTAATCTTTTCTGTTCTGTTTTTCGCAGATCAGGACTTCGGACAAGGCAGTGTGGATGCATGGCCATTCCTTCATGCATTGGGCAACGATTAGAGCATGGTAGCTTTAAGAGGGAACGAATCTCCATTTTCAGCCCCAGAGGGTACAGATACCTGGCTGGGCCAAAGAGGGATGAGATGGGTGGGGGTGGGGCTGCTCCCCTGGATCACTGCTGAAGCTCGACGCCACAGCCGGCCAGATGTGCTTATCATTGGAAATGACTTGGGTCTCGTGAAGTCCTTTGAGTTGCAGAACAGCATGCGGGAATATTTTGGATAGGTGTATGGCGAGTGGCCCATGACACAGATAGTGTGGTCCCACATGATACAGAGGCAGCGGTGGTGCCATGCCGGGAGTTCCAGCACCATAGACTTTTACTAAATAGTAAGAAAACCAAATGTATGATGTTTGGATCAAAACCTAGATCGTCTAGATGTTCCCCGTTGCTGATTACTGATTCTAAAGGTATCGCACTTAAGCAGGTTACTGAATTTAAATATTTGGGATTGCTTTTGGACACTAACTTAACTTTTTCATTACATGCAAAGTTAATTAGTAGACAAGTTAACCAAAACCTGGTGCTTTATTTAAACTACAAAGCTGTTTGACCCTGGAAGCCAGGCATGCTATTGCAAAAAGTATATTATGACCTACATTAAATTACAATGTATACATTTTTTTGAATTTAACTTCTGCTGACCTAACATTGATAACTAATACATTTCATGGGATTTGTAGATTTGTATTAAAAATGCCATGTAGCCATGATGGCACTAAGGGTTGAGCTGCTGGATGCCACACCTCGCTCCGCGGCTGACCGGGTTCGGAACAAGCTCTGGCCGCTTCGGGTCGGGAGGACTAGCATCGAGCGTCCGACGACAGCTCTCCTAGTCCTGGGGAAAAGGGGTGGGAGGGCACATCGCGCTTCTGGCGTGTCCCTGGGAACACCTGGAACTGCAGTGCACGAGTGTTATATGGGGTGAGCACGGGGGACGTCTGCATGTTGTGCATGGACATCATTGCATGTCCGTGCTCCCATTGGGGAGAAAAAGGAAACGGCAGCACAGTCCACGGCAGCTTGATGGCCGCATGTTTCACCGACCAATGATGCCTGGAACCAGGCGTGTGCTGGTATTGGATCCTCGCCGTGTGCAGGGGCTTAGTGGAGCCCCTCTCGACGGATGTAGCAGCATATGCCTGCTGGACACGCCACGCTTCGGGGTCAGAGGTGAAAGGAGGAGTGGTGGCTGGATTCATTGCAGGACTGTGGCTGCAACAGGTGAGAAAAAGAGATGATAAAAAAAAAAAATGCCATCTAAAACTCACCACTGTGTTCTGTATACTTGGACTGGCTGGTCACCTCCTAAGTTAAATGGCTTGTATAATTTGTGCTTTACTGTGGGTAACATAAAACAGACTCTCCTCTTTATGCTCTTCTTAATTCCAAAAACAGAATAAAGGCAGTTGAGATCTACAGGAAAGTACTTGTTATCAATCCCAGTTACATAAACTGTTGTGGTGACGTGCTTTCGGGTCCTGCTGCCAAATGCTGGAACAGTTTACCAGATTCTATTCACAATGTCAAAAGTCATACAGTTTTTTTTTCATATGCTCTTTTCTCCCTCCTGGCATCTGCACAGTTTCTCCCCTGTCTTGTGACCTATGACCATCCACTACTCTTCCGGTACAACCAAGCCCCTAGTACCCCCATGGTCCCCCATGGTGAGGATGGGAAGGAGGGCCATCCTCCCCCAACTGGGGCATACAATGTGGTGCAGTGTCTCCAGAGGTCTGGTGACAGAGTGGGATGCTGGTTGGTAGGCAGGGCTCACGGAGCCTGTGGACGCCATCCTTTTTCCATTTTTCTTGTCTCTTCACTTTGGGGCTGTGAGCGAGCACATGTGGAAGCATGCGCTTGCCACATTGCCACATTCTTTTGCCTCCCTGACTCCTAGCACTGCCACCCGACCTCCACCAGGAGGCAGCCAAGGATTGGGACAGCCATCCCTCTCTCCCTGAGAGAGTAGAGCAGTCTATCAGATGCTTGATCCTCTTCCTCCCCCTCCCCTGCCGACCCCCAGCAACTCAAACTTGCTCCCGAGCCCGGGTCACTGGTGTGGTACGAGGTGTGGCATCCAGCGCCTCAACCTTCAGTGCCACTGGGCTGGCTAAGCCATACAGTTTTTAAACAGCAGTTAAAATCGTATCTGTTAAAGCAATGGATTGTAAGTGTTTTACCTAGATTGTCTTGAATATGTTGTGACTAAGTTAATCCTGCATATTGCATGTACCTTTTTAAGCATTTATAACTAACATCTTAGCTGTTTGTAAGAATGGCCCCCAGTAGTTCATGAAAAAGGGTGTTGGCTCATTGTACTTACCCGGTAAACAAAAGTAAAATCAATCACTAAATGAATAAAGAAATAGCGAGGGCATGTGGTTTGAATAACATGGCCATGCAATACATCATGGAACCCGTTGGGGGTTGGGAGTTGTGACATGACAGGATCTTGGGGAAAGTCCCACAGTTATATGCCAAAGAGGGATGGACCTATCAGATTTAGGGAATGATAGTTTTTGTTTCCCCTACAGGTTTTTATCACTCCGTGGTGGGCTGGGCAGCTGTATCAGCCCATCCAACAGTCCCCAGCCATCCCGAGTCTCCATGCTCCTTCCTTGAGACAAGGCGGCTGTTGGTGCTAGGGGCAGACTTCATGTAGCTCAGCCTCCAAATTTCCACCTGATTTTCTCCCTGAGTTGTTGCCCTCGCAGCTGCCCACATGCAGTGGCATAACAGATGAGCTCCGCTTCATGGAGACATCCTCAAACACGTGTTTGGCTGGCTTGTGTGTGCTCTGAACTGTGCTACCACCTGGACACCTCCAGGTGGCAGGTAGCAGTGGGTCACACAACCCCCCTCCCTCAAGGGAGGAGAGCTGTCCAATGGGATGCTCAATCCTCCTTCCCCTGGACAGTCCCCAAACAACTCGACTCTGTCCCAAATTCTGGTCACAGGTGTGACAGGAGGTAAGGCGCTAGGCGCCTAGCCCTCTTGCCATGAGGCCAGCGTAGAATGATAGCTTTTAACTGACCTATGGCGTGACTTTTAAGAAGACTTGGTGTTTTGTGCTTGGTGGGGATGAGCACCCAAGGCATTAGAACACCTATTGTGTGGTGGCATGGTAGTCGTATAGGATCAGATGGGGTGGTGTTAACATAGAAACATAGAATTTGATGGCAGATAAGGATGGCTTGGCCCACCTAGTCTGCCCATTTCCCTACCTAATGGATAAGCTGCAGATCCTAGTTAACCAACAGCCTACTCCCTCCTAGCCCCCACTAGAATTACCTTATGTCTGTCCCATGCATTCTTGAATTCCCCCACTGTTTTTGACTCCACGACAGGGTCATCGCTCCTTTTCAGGTGGGCCCTGAGGCTGGGGAGAGGTGAGGCCTTGGTGGCTGGTATGAGGGGATGCCAGTCATATGCAAAGGATAACTCTGACACAGGTCACAGTCAGTGGTACCCTTGACGATGGGAGGGTGCTCTAGAGACTTGCCCGTTCAGAGCTACCCCTCATGCCTCAGTGGCCTAGGGGCCTCATAAGGTGGTTAATCAGTATGTCGACCCCTTCCAATGAGGTGGGAGGGCTTATATGCTTCAGGTGAATAAATTGGTTAATTCGTAGCTGCGCCTATCCTGCTACACATGTCTTGCCAATATGGTTTACATTATAGTTATTGTGATGATACCAACTATCAGTTTACCAGTTCAGTTCTAATTGGCTCATATTAATAAATGCAGGATGCGTCCATTTCCTCCAGATACACTATCTCATTTGTCCGTGTGAAAGAAGGAGTTGTGACCTAGAAGCAATGGCAGGTTCCACTCTTGTCCAGAGACATTCATGTTTTTTTTTTTTTTAATTACTATGTTTTTTGGTCCATACCCAGCCATCAGGATCCGCTCTGGTCATGGACCCCCTTGCCTTCACCTCTGAACATGAGCGCACTCACCCTGTCATCCCTGGCTTCCCCCCTCCCAGAGAGCAGGGTCGCGGCACCAACCCCCATATCAGGCCACGATACAGCTATCTGGTTGGGGAGCCGGCCCCGGAGGCTGAATTGAGGCACCGGGGGCAGAGCTTCATAGAGATGACCAGGCACAGGATGTTTTTTTCTCCCCTGTGAGCAGGGGCGGGGATGTACAATGATGACCGGCGTCCGCCCCACCCCTGAGTTCAATTTGGCGTCAGTGCTTGCGGTGAACCCAGCCTCCGCTAGGTGTGCCATGGCACTGAGCACTCAGACCCCACTCCCCCCCCCCGGAGAAGGAGAGCAGTCCGAGGACGCCAATCATCCCTCCCCGCCGCCCTCCGACAACCAGGGTCCATTCCTGAACCTGGGTCACCGCGCTGCAAGCAGACATCCTACTGCTATGCCGGTGGCTGGCAGAGACATTCATGTTGAATAAGAACCCAGCCTCAATGATTGGTTTTCTCTATAGAAGTAAGAATCTTTTATCATCAGAAGCATGACTAAAAAGTCTAACCATGCCATTCCCAATCCTGGACTACGACCCCTAAGTGCCGACTAAATAACCTGATGATCCTGTATAATAGGATTGCTAGGCCAGTTGGTAACTTTCCCTTTAAGGACTCACCACTGTGAGCTTTGTAGAGCCTCAGGTTGACTGGCTTTGGAGGACAGAAGGCACCTTTATAAGCTTATAATTATTTTTAAATATGTGAAGGGAAGTGTCCCTGACTATTTCACCAGGAGCTGACATGAAGGTTTCAGCAACCACACTTAAGTGCTGCTAGTCACTTGGAATTTGTCATGCCTACAGTCAGATCTGAGTGGGGATGACACTCACTCATCTTTTCCCATAACTGCAGCATTCTCTACCTGATATTTTCTGCAACTTAGCTCAGAAACGTCCAACGGAAAAGCAGTTACAGACTTCGTGTATATCCTCATTGTCTGGTCTTAAAAATTGATGCAGAGGTATTACTTGTGTATAAGATATAGCATAATGTATGGGAAACCATACACAACAAGGATATGTTTTCATCGAGGGGGTTATGATGACATCATTAGGACTGCGCGAGTGAAGCTCAAGAGACCCTTGATCTCATCACAGTCCCCAAGATGAAAACATGGTTGAGTTGGTAAGGTCAAACATGTATAATGTTATATAGTATGTGGTCCTCTGTAAGCTGCCCTTGGTTACTCACCCTGCTGCCTGAGGAGTAAGAGCACTGTGCAAACTTATGCTGTCCACAGTTTTTTGGTTTGGTGTAGCTGTATTACTGTATATTGTATGTTTGGCTCTGTAGCAAAGCTACCATGGTACAGTAAGTCACTGAACCACTGTAACTACATCATCTACTGTGATTCTAAGGGGAACCTGACTGTATGGCTTTCCATACACAACAATCTCTAACTATACATTAAACAGAGATTCTGTTTGGGCAACCATCACACTCAGCCTGTGCTGCCACAGAGGGATAATTGATTACATCAGACCCCGAGAGCTAAGCTCAGAGGTCTGATGTAAATAGAAGCCCAGGTGCCAGCACAGACTGGATGGACATATGGGTGCCCAATCAGTATTTTACAGTGTATAGTTTTTTATATATAGATATACATATATATATATATATATATATATTTATGCAATGGGTGGACATATATTCAGTGTGATAACAGGATATGAGGGTGCCTGTAGGATAACAGAGTTATTTGTACAGTTGCTCAGACCTTGAGTAACCTCACGAGTGGCGAAACCATGAGTGAGGGTTACGTGGTCACTGGCAGCTGAACAAATAACTTTGTTATCCCACAGGCACCCCCTGCATATTTGATTTATGCAACAGGATTTTTTTGGGTTCTGGTTTGTCATATATTGTTTTTTTTTAGTTAAGTTCCTTTTCAGGTTTTTTCTCTGTGCCTGGTTGCTATGTTTGGTTTGCAGGATTGCTGTGCTGAGAAAGAGGAAAAATGTCTTTTTCTTAAGAATGTTTTCATTTAAAATGTGGTTCCAGTTTGGAGGGGGGGGGGTTGGTTAGGGTGTGCATTTTGTGAGTGTTTGGGACTGTGATAGCTTGGCTTTTAAGAGCACTGTGAGGAGGTGAAAGTGAAACTGGGAGACAGTGCTGGTAAGAAGGCAGCACAGGTGGTGGTAGTTAGTGATGTAGTTACTGTGTGGATAAATGGGTGATGATGTAGTTACTATGTGGATGAATAAATGTATCCACATGGTAGCACAGATAAATGGATATAATAACTGGTTACACCCATTATCAACCCGTTTTTGAGTGTTGTAAAAAGTCGTATCAACCCACAGTTTGATACGAAAAAAGTCGTATCAACCTGCGGGTTAATACGACTTTTACAGCCTCGCGCCAAGAAGCCTGCAGCACTCGCATTCCAGAGTAAATAGATTCAAAATGACAACAAAACGCTGGCAGATTTCATTAGTAGGCACGCTTCACGCCAGCACGTTATGTGATGTCATTCCTTTATTGCATGGGGGCGCATTTAGTAAGGAAATGAGTTTTCACCTCGCTTCTCTTCTTACTGTTAATTGTTGTATTGAATTGTTTTAGGATCACCAGTTATTATAAAAAATAAAATATTATGTATGCGTTAGAAATTGAGTTTTTACACCCTGGGTTGTGTGATAATAGTAAAACCTCTCGGCTTACGCTCTAGAGAGTTGTATATTATCACAGCAGAGTATAATAAAAACCTCATATCAACTCCATACGTATGCATTATTCTCTATTTATCAGTGCAGATTTATTCAGACACTTGTTGCATAAATGCGTTTACCTGAGTCACTGTATGTGTAAATAAATTTATACATACAGTGACCATTTATATACACAGTTACTATGTCACAGATCTCTTTAGAATTCATTTAGAATGTTCAGCCTCAGAAGCAGTACTAACCATATTTAAATGGGAATAACTTTAAAACGAAAAAAGATAGCATGGTACTGTGAGCACGAAAATTGTTCAGCACAAAATTATCTACAAAATGAGTAGTGTTTCATGTATAGATACCTTATAGATTTTTTACAGTTAGCAAAAAAGCAGAAGAAAATTAAATTTTTTGTTCACTTTTTTGACAAACAAATGTGAATAACTTTAAAACCAAAAATGATAGCATTGTACTGTGAGCACGAAAAATGTTCAGCACAAAAATATCTGCAAAATGAGTGGTGTTTCATTTATAGATACCTTTTAGGTTTTTTTTATAATTAGCAAAAACCAGCATAAAATTCAATGTTCTTTTCCCTTCTTTGACAAACAAATGTGAATAACTTTAAAATTAAAAACATAGCATAGTACTGTGAGCATGACATTTGTTCAGCAAAAAGTTTTCTACAAAATGAGTAGTGTTTCATTTAATAGCAACCACTATGCTAGGTGGACATACTCTAGGAAAGTTAACCAAAACTCACAGAAAGTATCATTTAAAATAAAGATAACAGTCAAAACCAAATGTTCCTGCACTGATAGAAAGCATCCCTATTGCATAAATGAAATATACAATGGTGAGCTGTCAGATAAATGATTTATCTACACTTTTGCTGTTTGACCTTGGAAAACTCACTCGTGGCTTACGCCACTCGTGAGGTTACCCAAGGTCAAGCAGCACTTATGTAGATAAATAATTTATCTGACAGTTCACCATTGTCTATCCCTTATATACAGTATATGTTTTAAAACAAAAGAGTTTTCACAGTGCTCCATGGCAGCCGTGAATGTGCCGGCGATTTCAGTTCAGAACTTGAATCGATTGCTGTGCACATGTGGCAGTGCTGCACAAAACACCAACTATCAGGAGGATTTCCGATGAGCTGGAATGTTTTTGTACAACAGAAGAGTACAGCTGCATTCCATGAACTTTGAACTGTGCTACAGTGACATTTCAGCTGGCATGGAAATCCTTGCAGAACAAATCCTCACTATACACTATGGCCCGGATATTCAGAAGGGTTGCCCATGGTGCAACACAGTTGAGTCATGTGCAACCCACTGATGTTGCCCCAGTGCAATATTCAAACAGGGATTGAGCCTGGCACAAATTCCTATGCACCAGAGCGCATCAGTAATGTATGCGGAGCAGGTGGGGGTGTGTGCCCTGCATACTCTGCATCCCGATATTCAGCCCGGGATGTGCTGAGCCCATGCATGCGCAACCCCTACTTGCGCTGCACACAGGTGAGCCAAAAAAAAAGGAGCAACAGCTGGCTACCACAGGTGAGCTGGGCCAGACAGGGCGCAACACGGCAGCTGCCACTCTATGGGTGGCCACCTGACCTCCGCCTGCACCTTCTGGTGGCACTTCCATGCCCAATCGCGGCATGTTTAGAATAATAATAGTCCTACATCCCTGGTGCAGTGGACCGTCAGGAGCCCCGATCAAGGGCATCAGTATGTTTAAAATGTTAACCTCTCCCTGGTGGTCCAGTGGACTGCTCACAGCCCAATCAAGGGCATTTGAAGTAGAATCATAGTCCTATATCCCTGTTGGTCCAGTGGACTGTTTGCAGCTCGGTCGCGGGCATTTGTTATACAAAATGACATCCCAATCAAACCCTGGTGGTCCAGCAGTACCCCTCCCACCCCACTGAGCCCCACCGCCCCACTCCCCCAGTCAGCAGTGGGTGGCAGCTCCCAACCCACTTGCCGCCCGCTGCCCACCGACTGATAACGAATTCATTGGTCCAGGTGAGCTAATGGGCATGCAGCCTATAGACTACATTAGTCCAGATATGTGAATGGATCCATTCACATATCTCGACTGTGTGGTATAGTATGGCTGCACGCCCATTGGCTCACACTGTGGACCAATGGGCATACAGCCCTACCGTATGGTGTCAGTTGGCAGGCGTGGTCCAGCAAGCGGGTGGGAGCTGCGCCCACCGCCGGTGGGGAAGTGGGGCGGTGGGGCTCAGGGGGTGGGTGGAAGGGGTACTGCTGACCACCAGGGTTTGATTGGGGTGTCATTTTATAACAAATGCTCGCGATTCGGGCTGCGAGCGTCCAGTGGACCACCAGGGAGAGAGTGCTAACATTTTTAGACATACTGATGCCCGTGGATTGGCTGCGAATGGTCCACTGGACCACCAGGAGTGAGTTTACATTTGAACATACTGATGCCCGCACTGGGCATCAGGCGTGCCACTTGTGCAGGGCGCTGTCCCCGACGGCTGCAGCCTGGCAGGGGTGCCAGGCGCAAGTCGCCGATCGGTGCATTTGCATGCAAATGGGGCCATAATGGCATGCAAATGGCCCCATTTGTGCCCTGCATACATTATGTCCCCATTTGCATGTGTACTTCTGAATATCGTGGTTGTTGCGCCTAGCACAATGGAACTTGTGCTAACGCATCACCCTGCTCCACTCTGGCCACTTGCGCTGGCGCAGTGCCACTGTGCCATGTGCACTGCGGGTGGCCAGGGTGTGATGTTCAATGATGCTGTGCCATGGTGCAGCTCCGCTGAATATCATCCTGTCAATGCCCCCGCGCAGCTAAGTTGCGCTGCTTCAGGTTACCGTTTCAGCCTGACGCAGTCTGAATATCGGGGCTTCATATTTTTTCTGTGTGATTAATTGCTGATTGATTTATTGTTGTTTGATTCATTTTTTTCACCTTGCTGTTTACTCAGGCTGCCTTGCTTTGTACATGCATTAACTCCAAAGTATTTATTTGTAACATTCTTGCACAATTCCTTCTTGAATAAGAAATGGTTATAAATGAGCTCTGTTTAACTGGTGTTCTTTAATAAAAATAATGCGCCACAAGAGGACAGACATGTACTGTGGGAGTTTGTTTGTGATTGCTCTGCAAAACTGGAGTGTGAGTTCCTCATTGTCCTAGTAGTAAGGGAGGGCCAGCCTATCATGTCATATAGCAGGCAGTGGTGAGTGTTTAAAGGAGCATTAGTTTTTTTTGTAATTCTATACTTATTGAGTTTATCAATATTATACAAGTATATACAGTCCGGATGAAGTACATACAAGTTATCTTTATATGCCATTGAGGGCGCCACCCCTCTTAATACACACATTTAATATAATAATTCCGTACTACATCAAGTTACATCATAGAGGGGTATCCCATTTAGGCTAATTTAGGCCTAATAAACAACTTTTATCTAACTCTTGCTGTGTGGTAAACCCATGAGCAGCATGGATTTTCTATCCCATTGTAATTACTTAGCCCAGGGGCTACATAGTTAACCACAGCTCGTTGTCTTTAAAAGAAAGGGAGTGATCATGCTCCCCCATAATACTGAGTACTATAGCAGTACTAAATTAGAGAGGATTAAGCTCTACTTAAATAACTTTTTTCAAACTAAAGGCTTTTCACATTTTTAGCAAGCAAATAACTAAGGACTGAGAATAAATCTCGTACTTGTGCCAACCTGCATTGTTGATTTAGGAAAACTTTAGTGACCATTTAAGTAAACAGAGGCAACGCACATTATTAGTTTCATGTGACACACTCTGAGTGAGAAAATAAAATAAAATATAGTCCCACATTATATAGTTCTCTAAAAGTAGAGCTCAACAGGTCTAGATATGTGTTTTCTTTGAGCTTACATGTCCTTTTTCAGGTTGCACCATCGACCTGGTGTTCTTCTTCTGACTGGGACTGCTCGCCCTGCTATGACGAGGTTTAGAAGGGACATGCTTCAGGGTCCATTTAAGAGCCTCTTGGGGAGCAGTAAAAATGTAAATTTTCCCCTTGATGGGCTATTCTTAAATGAGCCGGAAAATCATGCTATGCGGCACCCCTGCTCCTCTCAACATGGCGCGCATGCCTTCATAACGCTTTTTTTTCTGCCTTGTCGCAAAACTCAGGTCCAGATACAAGTTCACCTTCACCCCATCTCACAAGAGGGTCCGCTTCTGTTGGGCCAGTGAAAGAACAAAGTCTCTCATTCTGATCCCGTCCAACACCAGCACAATTGCCCTGGCAGCTTCTGGATTGACATGACGGCCTCTCGTAGCCACTCTATAGGCTTTTTGGATCTGAATCCTCCGATCAACCAGGGCCTGTCTCAATTGTTGTTCCAACTACTCAACCATGAACAATCCCAGGTGGTCACCCTCCGCTCATTCAGGAATGCCAAGCACCCTTAAATTAACAGCCTTTGCCTGATTTTCCAACATCTTGAGTCTCGAGTGCAAATGGGTGTTCTCCTTCACCAATTTTGCTGTCACTCCCAGTGCCATCTCAGAACGCTTTCCAGGCATCCCAAGTCTCCGTCTTGATGTAAGAGTAATCTGCCTCCAAAACTGTAACTCTGTTATTCAGGGAGTCAAAACGAGATGCCAAACCTTCCACTGAAGAGATGAGATGGTTTATTTTTATACCCAGACTTTGGAGTGTTTCTTCTCCAGGGAAGTAGGATTTTGGGCCGAGTCGGCCGACCTCGTCTTTAGTGGGGCTGAAATTTGCTTAGCCCCTTGTTCCCTGCTGAGAAGACTTGTCTTTTTTCAGATTACCCATATCGTTAGTACTGATCTTCCAACTGCTTGTCCGTTCGTTTTTCATAGTCATTCCGACTTATATTATATAATAAAATACTTTTTTCTCCAAGAACTTTGTAGAGCTAAAATCCTTGCTACCTTCTTGCTCGGGCTCCACAGCGCCCCCTAAAGGAGCATTTGTAACAAATTTCAGAGCCCGGTGGTACAGGGTGTCGAGCTTAGCAAGTGCTGTTTTAGTGCAGTGGCCATATAGGATATCAGCATAGTCTAGTAATAGGAGGAAAGTAGTTTGTACAGGTTTTACCTTTGCCTCATAGTTGAGAAGCCTGTTACGGTAGAAAATGCCTAACTACAATCGCAGTTTTGTGGCAACTCATCAATATGGTATGAGAAACTAAGGTTACTGTCGATCCAATAACCCAAGTATTTGAACCTGCCCACTGTTTCTAGGGGTTCCTCTAGAAGGATCTGGATCTTAAGTGATGGGGTAATGGGCGCTGAAGAGTGGGTTGGGGGGTAGATGAACATAACCTTTGTCTTCTTTACATTAAGAAGCAGCTTTAGCTGTATAAGGTTCAACTGCAGTGTATCAAAGTCATGTTGCAACTCAGCACGGGCAAGCTCTGGGGTAGGACTGGCCGCATACACTACTGTATTGTCTGCAAACAAGTGCACATGTGCCAAGCTGATATTAGAGTCTATGCTGTTACTATAAATCGCAGAGTAGGGATCCCAGGATGGACCCTTGTGGCACTCCTCTTGGGAGGATTTTGAGGGTTGAAAGGTCTCCTTGAGCCTTAACTTGCTGCACTCTGGTGTTGAGGTAACAGCTGAGCCGCTTCAATGCGGTAACATCAAGACCAAGGTTACTCAACACAGACAAAAGCAGGCCATGGTCGATGGTGTTGAAGGCTTTGCTTAATTCTAGAAAGAGTGCACTGTGTGCATATGTGCTTCTTCTGGTCAGAGTGCGTTTAGCCAGTCGGTCACTTTGACTAAAGCAGATACCATGCTAACCTTTGGTCTAAAGCCCGGCTAGATAGGGTTTAATAACTGTTCAGACTCCAGATATTCCCATAGCTGACAGTTGACTGTCTTTTCAAGCATTTTTGAAAGGATGGGTAGCAGGGAAATAGGCCTGTAGTTATTGAGACCATATGGGTTGCCTGACTTGAAAAGGAGGATAATGTGCGTAATTTTCTAGTTTGCTGGTAGGTCACCTAGTGCTAATGATAAGTTAAAGAGATACGTAATAGGGGCCGTTACTAGAAGATAGCCTATTTTCAAAGAGGGGCTGAAGCAGATCAGCACTGGCACTTTTCTTGCTGTCCAAGAAAGTTAGTAGGTCCTCTTCTTGTTTAAAGGAAACTGGGCTAAAACTAATTGAGGAGGAAAGCTGGGTGTTCATATTGTCAGAGCAGAGATCAGCCTTGTGGTATGACTGGGTAATAATCTTGCTAGCTGGTGAGATATCAAAAGCTAGGCTGGCCATGCAAAGTGGTTGTTGTTGGTCTCAGGACGCCGGCCTTGTCCAGATATGTAGCCCCAACTATGTTTAGGGGGCAATAGAAAAGAGGGCGTATGCAAGTGGAGTTGCACTGTGGGACTTAGTCCCAAATTGTTTTGAGAATCTGACCCCAGGTGTTTTATTGTTTGGTAGTGCTTTAACTGCCTGGGTAATTTCCTCTATTGAAATTGGTCTGTTCAGAATATGTTTCCCTTGTTTATCTAATGTTCATAGATCAGTGGCATTCAAGAAAGATTGAAAGTTTGTTTATTGATCTAGCCCTTTACAAGTAGATAGAGCCTTGTAAAATTCAGTGAAGACACTATTTATGTCTTTATTGCATAAATTGTCTGCATTGTTTCGATCTCACACCTGGCATATTTTGTGTTTGTTTTTTCTTTAGCCTATATGATAACCACCTGCCTGATTTCTCCCCTAAATCCCAGCAAGCCTGTCTCTCACACTCAGCTTTGTAGAGTAAATACTATTAATAGCATACTTCAGGGATATTATCTCTTGTAGTCTAGCGGCATCTTATTTACATTTTGTTTGTATTCCAACTCAATTTTTTAAGCTTGTTTCATTTCTTAGTAAGTTCTTTCAAGGAGGCTTTCTTTTTGTTGGTTGCAAAACTAATTACTCTGCCCCTTAGAAAGGCCTTAAAGGCATCCCAAAGAATAATGCAAGAGGTTTGCCCATTATCATTTATCTCAAAATACTCCTTAACAGACTTCTCAAGAAGCTCTTTGAAGGCTGCGTCTTTTAGCAGTGAAGTGTTGAACCTCCATCCCAACCCCTAGTTGTTTCTCTGTTGACAGCGTGAGAAAAACAAGCCCATGATCTGATATTAAAATACTTTCATTGTCAGCGGAAAGTGTGTTAGAAGTTAGGTCATTAGAAACCAGTCGATAGTCTAACGTACTCAGTGTTGGAATGATACTTTATGAGCTTCAGGACCTGGGGGCCATAATGGCCCTACCTTTAAATTGAGCCCCCCTTCCCATATTGTTTAGTAAGTATTTTAGTGCTGGATTTTAAAATGTGTATATGTTGATATCTGTGTTGTAAAAGCACCCTGAGCTTGGGAAGGGTGCTTAATATAAATAACATTTTACATTACGTAAGTCAATAGAAGTGATGCGTGAGCAACTGGGGCTCACATCAGAGCTGGGAGGGGGGGGCTGAGCCCTTGCTAGCCCCTCTGTAATTCCAACAACTGAACCTACTATAAGAATCATGTCTATTGGAATGTAAGATGTAGTCCCTCCCCAATGAGTGCATCAGTTTCCACATGTCCACTAGTCCAAGGTCTGTTCTTAAGACTAGTAAATACTCTTCTTGGACTAAATATGAAAGAGTTAAACTCTGTCTACTTTTATCTATAAAGCTGTCAGCCACCTCATTGAAACCACCCCCACAAATTACTTTGCGGTCCTTGTGAGAATTTATCTGTATAGCAATATTGTCAAAAAAAGGCCACTTGATATCTATTTGAAGCACATAAATTGCAGATAACTATTTTCTTGCCATTCAGCGCCCCTGCCAGAAACTTATAACATCCTTCAGAATCAGTAATATAACTGCGTTTAATTAAATTAACCCCCCTTCCTGTTTCTGACCCTTCATCCTACTCCCTGGACACCATGCATAGTCACATCAGGCCTGACGTGCACTCTGCAATGATGTCAGGGCCTACACATCGTGAGGAAGCAAGATTCCATGCAAACTGTGAATGGCCGCTGAGATGATGGGTTCTGGACCTCCCACCCTGGCATGGACCGTGCCAGTAGGTCATTAGGGTGCAGGCTCCTGAACCCTGGTAGTCCTGTGTGTAGCAATGCAATGGCGTTATTGCATGGCCACTAGGCGGCCTAAGGGTCTATTTTACTGTTGCAATTCCATGAAGAAAGCATATCTTATATATACTCAGCATAAGTCGCCCCTCCCTTTTTTCCTTGTGAATTTAGAAGTGCTAACACCACTGCTAAGACCACTTTTCCAGTTGTTAGAGTGGTCTCAAATGCATTCTTACGGTATGAGAACTGTGAACTAAAGATGAGTGATTCTGATACCTTAAGGATATAAGTGAGATCACACTCACAACCATAAGAGTGGTCTTGGCAGTGGTGTAATATATATTAACCAAGCTCAGTCAATAATGCATTATTTTTCAAAACACCTTCACTGAATGTGCCTGTTTCACGGCAGTTGTGTGAAAGACACCAAAGAGAATAAGAGTGTGCACCATGCAGAAGAAAGGAGCACTCTAATTGGTTGGGAGCACTTCCTCGCTCTATAATAATATTTTATAGCTGTGCCTTGCATATAGTTTAATCCCCCATAATCAGTGCTCCCACACATCCATAGCACCACTCCACCAGTATAATGCCACATAAAACAGATGCTTCCACTGTATTCTACCCCAAGTCCACAACCACTGTAATGCTTCCAGCTACATGTTGTATGGTGCTCCCAGTTTTCACTCCACACCATCAGCTCCTCCAGCTCGCTGTGGCAGTGACGGCTCCCAGGAGGAATGTAGACAAAGAATAGCACTAGCGAGGAGACGAGACGCCAATATGTGTGTTTGGACTGGATGTGCGTGGTGGAGGGAGTGGGGGTGGAGGGCCAGTATAATGGTCCAGTACAGCTGCAGATTTAAAACGTTCAGGCAAAGGACATGCTAAAACAGTCATGGAAGCTATACATGACCTCACAGATAAGTCAATCTCACTATACTAGGAGGGAGTATGGTGTAGTGGTTAAGAGCACTGAGTTGCAAACCTGAAGAACTAGGTTTGAATCCCACAGCCATCACTTGCATACTGCATGACAATGGCCATGTCACTTAATTTCCCTGTGCTCCCAGGATGCACCTGGAAACAAGTGTCAACTTAAGGTGTCTTTCCAGACAAAAAACTGTAGCAAAAAAAAAAAAAAGGCCCCTTTCTGAAGTGCCTACTCTTAGTACTAAAATACGACTTATACGTGAGTATATATGGTACTTTAATTGCCAAGGATTCCCATTTGAAAAGAGAAAGAGCTACTATCTAAAGGATATTTTTTGTTAAAAAGTACCACGTCCTTTCACTAAGAAATGGTAATATCTGAACATAATGTAGTCCTTCCTTCCTGCTGCATTCAGTTATGAACAATAACCCGCTATCGCTTGAGCTTTCAGAATCTGGGCATGTGTTTACACAGGTCAATTTGCTGCTTTTACGACCTGCTATAGAATGCGGAGGAGAGGCTTCCTCAAGAAAAGGACTTCCTTGAAACACTGACTATAGTCATAAAAGCAGGCTGCGTTAGCCTCAATCTGCATCTTGGGAATAAATAAAAAAAAAAGAGTTGGCACAGAATAAGACAGTTGTTTCCTTTCAATTCCTTCATGAATGGGAGTGAAGGAGAAAAATGTAGGGTCTTCCTAGAGATGGAAAGGTAGGCTCTGTGGCATTGAATATGCAGGTGCGAGAACAGAGATCTGACTGTCAACATGTCCTGCAGATGTCATGTATTAAATGTAGAAACATAGAAATTTGCCAGCAGAAAAGTACCCTTTGGCCCATCTAGTCTGCCCATCTCCCCTTCCTGCCTGGTTTATTTTACTCCGTTTATTCCATGCTATTTTAACTCTTATTTAGCCAATGTAGTTGCCTCAAGCCCGCTTGAATTTGCTCACCAATCTACCTCCACCACCCATTCTGACAGCCTATTCCATGGACCCACCACTCTCTCAGTGAAGAACTGCCCCTCATATTGCCTCTAAATCTGCCACCTTCCAGTTTAAATGCATGCCCCAGTTGATTTGTTTTCTTATCCTGAATATGCTTCCTTCCTCATCCTGTTTATTCCTTCAGATATTTGAAGGTTTCTACCATATCCCCTTTCCTCCTGCTCACAGTGTGTATAAAGTTTGCTCATCCAGTTGTTCCTGGTATGACCTCCTGTGTAGTCCCTGAACCATCTTGATTTCCCTTCTCCTGACCCTTTCCACCCTGTATCTGTCACCCTGTAAGTGTGGCCTCCAGAACCGAACCACGTATTCCAGATGTGGTCTGACCATAGTTTTGTATAGTGGCATGATCACCTCCATCCTCCTACTAGTAATGCCCCTCCCTATGCATGCCAGCATTCTGTTTACCTTCTGCACCATCATGTTGCATTGGTTCCCAACCTTCAGGTTATACGAAATGATGATCCTCAGGTTCCTTTCCTGCTCAGTTGCCTCATGTTCCTCCCTCCCAGCCTGTATTTTGCCCTTGGTTCCTATGCCCTATGTGCATAATTTTGTTCTTTTTATTTATGCTTAATTAGTAGCGCTACTTCGGACCACTCTCCAGCCTGACAGATCCTCCTCATTCAGTCACCCCCCAGTGTGCCCACCCTGTTACAGATCTTTGTGTCATCTGCAGATAGACACACTTTCCAATTTAGGCCCTCTGCAATGTCCCAGATGAATAAGTTAAATGGTATGGGACCCAATACAGATCCCTGGGGAACCCCACTCATCACCCACTCTTCCATGGAATGCACCCCACTAACTGTGTGATTGTTTTGTGTTGCACCAGACTGATACTGCTTGTGAACAGTTATCAAATGTTTTGTAACTTTTGTTTATTCCGTCGCTACAGATTACCCTTGGCTTCCTGCTCTCTGACACCCCAAATGGCAATCTTGGTCCTTCTGTAGCTATCACTCCATTCCATTCCCGTGGCTTCACCCACACAGTTGACCCTACTCACCTGGGATCCAATGTAGGGGTGCAGATATCCAGGACAGTTGCAAGGCAGATACTGTGGGTGAATACAGGCCTTCCACAATCCCCCCGCTTGAGTCACCTCCCATCTTCAGGATGTATGGTTGCACTGCTCAGAATTGGCCTTCATGGGAGGAAGGAGGGCTAATGTTGCATGCTTATCCACAACATCAATGATGCTTCCAGCGCCTGCCATTTTTCCCTACCATTGCCCAGTCTGCCCAACTCAGCCATGCCACTTACTTAGCCCCATCACTCACCTTCTCCTGGACTCATCCTCATCCTGTTAGTTTCTGGTTTGCCCCCAAGGCAGGGCTGTTGGGTGTGCAGGATCCCTAATGGACATGATACTCAGTACAAAGGTGGGGGCCTCAGTCAGCAATTCAGGGCCTGTGAAGCAGGGCTGCATCATACTACCATGGCCAGAGGAGGTTCCACTTATTTCTCTCTTCCCCATAGGACACTGACATGTGGGTTTGATGCACAGATGCACATGGTGCACTAGTTAAGCAACAAGACATTACAGGTGGTATGTTATGGTGGGATAATGGCCTGCCTCAGATGGCTTGAAGCACGAGGCAAAGCAGAATGCTTCCACCACCTGAGAAGGGTCCTACCGGGTCAATATGTCATACGTTTTACCGTGCACAACATAACCGCGTAACAAGAACAGCACAGTAGGGAAGAGCGAGAAGGTGCAAAACTGCAAAAGGATGCATGTGCGGTAGTGCACCCTCTCACTCTTCCCAGTACAGGATAAGAATCCTGCTGGGATGAGTGACTGGCAAGTAGCTGCCATGGCTTGTTGGGAGAAGCCACAGGCAGCAATGGAGGCAGTGCGTCTGTGGACCGGGTTTCGATTCCCGGTCCCAGATGCATGGAATTTTTTCATTTTTCGCACTTTGTGTGCATTTAAGTGTTAAACCCCCCAAGTTAGTTATTTTAGTTAGGGGAGGTTTGGGGGGCACAGCCGACTTATGCCGCTGGCAATATATTGCACTGTATGGGCAGCACAGTATATTACTGTGGCATAATGTCTTGCAACACTATGACTCTGTGCCGAGAAGGGTCATTAGCTCATCATAACGCACCCCCGGACTGCCTTATTGGGATTGTGAAATGGGTCCTTTTTAGTAAATTGGATGCATTTTTTAAACATATTTTTGTTGAGCTACATTGAGCCAGGCTGTTGTGCTATAATAACAGCCTGGTGGAAAGTTCCTCTTGGCCAGTCAGAAGCCAGCATTCTTTCTACCCATTTCATAATGCACATCATAGCCCTATCAGTGTCCCCCTTCCATGCTCCAGCATCAGTTTGCACTGGCACCCCTGGTCAACCAAGTGGAGGTAGCACAGTGGAGTCTGTGGACCCTTCCTCCACAATGTGGAATGCGGCCTCTGGGTGTTCAAGCCTCCTCCTCTGGCCAGCCATCTAATAACTTGGGCTTGTTCCCAAACTTGGGTTATCAGTGTCATAAGCAGTAGTGCTACTGATGCTTCAACAGGCCAGCCACTCCCAGTTCCTGCTTAAGGAGGCACACATGCAGTGAAATGACCTGCCCAGTCCATTGGCATCTGATCCTGTGCAGCACACCCTACACTCTACCCAGCCCAGCTGAGGAGTAAAGCTGTCACATGGTGAGTCAATTGCACTTCCCTAGAACTGCTAGGCAGAGCACAATGGGATTTTGGTCCTCTAAACACCTCTTTTCTTTGACATTTCCCATTCCCCACACTGATCCTTAAGGAGCCACTATGAATGTGCTTGCCCTCAACACAGAGGTACTTTCCATACTGAGAAACATGGATGGCAGATTAATCACTATCACAACACCAATATCGCAGTGACGCTGTAGCATGGTATGCTATGATATACAGTGCTGAACTGGCTTGAGTTTCTCACCTTTTCTGTTCTGGCAGAGTACGTCTCTCCCCAGGTGCAACTGAAATTCATAATCCTGCCTCCCACAATTAGAATTTCCCTCTTTTTCTTTAACAAAAATAATCAAAGTACTAAATAAGTTCTGTAAAGTGTGAAATAATTATGCATTTAAATACAATATAATGTGTGATTGCCTGGATTCAAATCACTGATCCTTTGCCTGTTAAGCAAACACACATTCAGTGTACGACTGAACTGCAGGTAAGTGAGTTGCAGTGCCTATAGTGTAGAGTTATGTCACATCCTGTAAAACAGGGGACTAGGGATCTAATCCCAGCAGGCAATTTGCCATCACAAACTGTTGTTATTAGCTAAATTTGCTTATCATATAATTTACTATTCCAACTCCACACCACATCAATCACCACTCAAGTGAGTTTCCATCTTACAAAACAAATTTGAAAAAATAAAAAAGCTTAAGTCCCTGCTAGGATTGAATGACTGATGCTTTGCCTGCTAAGCAAACACACACATGCAGTGGGCCACTGAGCTGCTAGTTAGTGAGTTGCAGTTCTTATGGTGTAGAGGTTATGTCATATTCTGCCAAACGGGACAGGGGATCTAAACCCAGCAGGTGATTTACCTTCATAAGCTGTTGTACTTAGCTAAATGTACTTATATAATTTGCTATTCCAACTCCACACCACCATGAGTTGCTACTCAAGTGAGTTTCTTTCTTATAAAAAGTTGAAACAAATGTTTTAAGTCCTTGCCAGGATTCAGACTTGTTACCTGAATTTAAACCACTGATTCTTTGTCTGCTAAGTAAAGACACATTGGTTGTGCCACTGAGCTGCAGGTAAGTGAGTTGCATTTGTTATGGTGTAGAACTTATGTCACAACCTTACAAGATTACAAGCGCTCTCTTCCCTGTGTGTCGGCCAAAACCTGAGTGATATGGTGGGAGTGCTGTGGTTATTGGCATCTTGCTGACAAAAGCACGATTTTCCTTGATATCTGCCACCTTCAAGGTTATTATACGGCAGAGAGGAGACAGGACGCACTACTGAACCTAGCAGTTCTACTAGAGTGAACATAGGACTACAGAAAGGGACCCAGACCTTGCTTTTTAATTAGAGTAGCAGCCCCAGGGTGTGCTGAAAGTACTCTTGTGCAATTGCTGGCTGCAAGCTGTTTTAAAACTGTTTTGGGAATTTGTAAACTACAGAGTGGGTCATAGGCTCTACTTCTGGGTCGGGGCACTTATAAGCAGAAGCTGTAGCGAGCACCGCGAGCTCGAGCGTGCGGTGCCTGCACGCAGAGACGCATGCAGAGACATGCACAGCTAAGCGTGTGTCTGGTGAGTCCGGTGAGGAAGGGGAGGAAGGGGAGGAGAAAGGAGCAGTGACACAGTTCTAAAGAACAGGTACAGGTACAGCATAGGTAGGGCTCACACTGTGGTTTAGAAAATAGGAGAAGGAGCCGCCATATGCTGGCAAGTGAAGACAAGCAGTAATTCAATAAATAGAGGCTCATTTCTAATACTGGTGTGTGTGTGACTCTTATATAAGAAATGGGGCAAGGAGCTGGGATCAAACTAACAGTGGGTGCTTGCTGGAATAAACTAACATGTGGGAACAGGAAGTAACAGTTTAGTGACCTAGGGAAAAGCTTGGTATGAGGAATATATAAAAGAAAACAAGGTTGACTGTATAAATAAAGGCCATCGATTGAACAACAAAATTGCATAACATTAGTATTGAAAGGAGTTAAAAATGGATGAGAATGTGGTTAGATTGGAGGGAGGAAGACTGGGTCTAAGGTGTATCTTATGCAATAAGATATATCGCAGGTTGCAAATGAGGTCTTGAGTTACACCTGCAAAGAATGCCTACTTATTAAGGAACTGCATCAAAGAATTTTAGAATTGGCAATGAAACTGATCTCTTTAGAACAACAAATGTAATTCAGCACTAATAAGAACCTCCCTGGAGGGAGAAAGTAGGATACTTTAAAAAAGAAGAAAAAGAAAAATAAAAAGAAGAGATAGAGACAGAGATGAAGAAGATTAGAAAGTGGAAACACGTAAATATAAAGAGGGAAGACGGGCAATGGGCTTCAGTTTGGAAACCAGTAATAGATTTGAACACATTATGCTGATTGATCTAGAAGCTGATATAAATCAGGATAAGGATAAAATGAAAGGACAGGATAGTGTACAAAGCCAAGATAACTGTCCGGAGCTACTGGAAGGACAAAACAACCCTAATCTAGATGGAAATGAGTGTATTAGTATAATAATAGAGTGAGACACAGGGGAGGGGAGGGCACAGGTCGACAACAATAGAGTAATGACAGATGCAACATCAAACAATAACAAAGAGGGGAAACAGACACACATTAAAAATACCCAAAAAGCTGAGGAGCCACCAGTAAGAGATAGTGTAGATGTAAACGGAGTTTTAGACTTAGAGCAGTTAATATGGACACTACACCACAGGAAGGTGGAGAGGATCTACCAAAAGAAACAGTTATACACTGCAAGATCTTGAAACAGAGATAAGCAGAGTTGAAGACTCGGGAGTAGGAAATATGGACACTACACCACAGGAAGAAAGAGAGATCAATGCAGAGGGGAACAGTATTATGAACGCTTATGTTTTGGGAGACTCTATCTTACAATATATGGACAGATATACCTCATATTGTAGTAAAGAAAATATTACAACCAGCTGTTTCTCAGGAGCTAAAATTAAGGATGTGCAGAAAATACTGCCGAACATAATTAAAGGACAGAAGGGGAATGATGTTTTAAAACTGCACTTGGGAGTTAACAACATTAAAGGTTAAAATATAAACGAAATAAAAAGCAAATTTAAAAACATAAAGGAAGAAGCAGATAGGCTCAGATGCAAAATTAATTTTTCCGAAATTCTCCCAGTCCAGAGAGAGAGAGAGAGAGTGAGTTTAAAGGAAAATAAGGGAACTGAAATATTGGTTACAGTATTAGACATTGCAAGAGGGGATTGGGTACATAAGCCACTGGGAAGAGTTTGTTAATGATCCAGGGTATTTTTGCAAGGACGAAAAGGGGGAGTAGGAAGCTGGGACTGGAAATCAAAAAGGTACTGAATAACAATTTAAACTGATAAATCAGGGGACAGGGGTTAAGACTGGTAATGAGTAAAGTAAACCATTCTATGAGGGAGATACACAAAGCAAAACAAAATAAATCAACACAAAGGGTTAAAAGTTTGGTCACTAAATGCAAGGAGCCTTAATATTATGAAAAAATCGGAGTTCGAAATAAGACTACAAGCAGAAGACATAGATATACGTTTCATTACTGAAACATGGTGGGAAAAGGAAGCTCTGTGGAACTGGAATATTGAGGGCTACAATCTGTATTCTAAGAGAGGGTCACAAAAGGCAGGGAATTGCTATTTACATAAAAAATAGCATTAAGAGCTCATTATTTAACAAATATGATCAAAACGTTGAAACTGAATCTTTATGGGTGTCCATACAAGATAGCAAAAATCAAAAAAAAACTTTTCTTAGGCATGTATTATTGTCCAGTTAGTAGTAATAAAATCCTGGACGATTACATCGAAGCAGAAACTAAATAACTGGCTATACAGGGGGATGCGCTTATTACAGGTGATTTTAACCTACCAGATATTGATTGGATCAAAAGAACAGCAAACAACAGAGTTCACCGAAGGTATTTGGAACTGATGGAAGAAATTGGTCTCAACCAATTAGTCTATAAGCCCACTAGAGGGGAAAACACGCTAGATTGGCTACTTACCAACAGAAAATCTATAATAACTATAATAAGTATTAGAGATAGTCTGAACAATAGTGACCGTAATATCATTGAATGTTTCATCAAAAGAAGACTAGTGATAGAGGGTCAACTATTGTTAGGAATTATAATAAGGAAGACTTCAGTACAAAAGAACACCTGACTGATTGGAAGTGGTAGTATAGTTTTGAAAAAAAGACAGTAGGGCAAATGTGGGATGCACTAATGAATAAACTTAAGGATATAAACAGGGTGCCAGTGGGATCATCTTCCAGATGAAGGGAAATCGAGAATGAGGGGGTATGGCCTGCAGGTGGAGGGGGGGCAGTTCAGGGGTAACATTAGGAAATACTATTTCACAGAGAGAGTGGTTGAAAAGTGGAACAGACTTCCAGAGGCAGTCGTTGGAGAGGAAACAGTGGAGGGATTCAAAAGGGCATGGGACAACCACAGGGGACTGTTATGGGGGGGCACAGGTCCAAGCAGATAGCTGGACAAATGGACAGACTTGGTGGGCCTTGTTTGGTCCTTTTCTGCCGTCACACTTCTATGAATCTATGAAACTTCAAGAGCTGGAAAAAAAATATATTCCAAAAAAAGAATATATACTAGTAAAGGTAAAAGACCCATGTGGTGCACCAATAGAATTATAAACTTATGTAAAAAAAAAAAGAAGAAAAAAGCATATGACAGAACAAGAAGTCTTGGAAGTATAGAAACAACTACGGAATACAAAAAAGTACTACATATGTTAAAATCAAAAATAAGGGAAGAAAGAATTCAACTAGAAACAAATTTGGTGTTTAGAAAGGACAATGGAAAGGTTGCAGATCTCGTGGCCTCTGCCGACCTGTCTTGCAACACTGAGACCTGGCTGGATTAAAGTGCAGGCCCCATTTTGGAGTCTGCGGTTCCAGCTGGGTTCTCCGTGATTCACCGCCTGAGAGAGGATCATAGGGGTGGGGGGGGTTGCTGTCTGTTTTAGACAGGAACTGGGTCTCAGAGAGGTGCCAGTTGGAGCAACCAACTCCTTTGAGTGTACTGTGGGTGCAGGTGTAGGCTACAGGACCCTTCTCATTTACCATCCACCAGGTGATGGGAGGGAGTTCCTGAAGGAGGTTGCGGACTTCATCGCCAACGTGGTACTGGAGTCTCCCAGATGGTTGATTCTGAGGGATTTCAATGTTTGGGTTGACGATGAACTCTCGCCGTTTGGACAAAACGTCCTCCAATTGATGGACTCATTGGACCTAGCATGGGTTATTACCACTACAACCCACGAGAAGGGGCACTCATTGGACTTGGTGTTCCAGCCGGGGACAGAGATGTCCGATGTGGAGGTGGAGCCAGTTGGTTGGTCTGACCATCATGTCCTGAGATTCAGTTTCGCAGCCCCCCGAAATAGGCCTGCCCCAAAGGAGTTGGTACAGTTCCGTCTTTTGAGAGGAGTTACCTCAAAAGGCCTAATGACGGTACTGGACCTCTGGGATTTCCAAAGGGTAGCACTGATCCAGGGTCCTTTGTGTTAGCCTATAATAGCGCTGTTACTGAGGCCTTGGCTATCATTGCTCCAACTTGTGTTCGCCCTCTTACTCTTCACCCGGGTGCCCCCTGGTTTAATGGGGAAATCTGTGAGTTGAAGAGGCAAGGGTGAAGGTTGGAAAGACACTTGTGGAAAATTCACCTGAAGGTGGATAAACTTAGATTGATGGATCATTATAAGATCTTCCAATCAGCAATTTCCCATAAGAAGGCAGAGTTCCTGTCCAGGGAAATTGCTACAGCGAAGAATACGCCAGCCCAGCTCTTCTGGACTGTAGACAGACTGTGCAATCCAGCCTGTCTTCATTCTGGTTGAACGTTGTAACAAGTACAGTGTGAGGAGTTTGTGCAGTTCTTTGCTGATAAGGTGTCCACCATCAGGGATGAGATCAACCAATGCCTTCCCATTGGACCTTGCTTAATCAGTTGAGTGGTACTAATGCCCGACAGACCTGGTTCACCTTTAGTCAACCGGTAGTCATAGATATAGTGAGGATCATCCAGACTTTGCAGCCAACCTACTGTAGTTTGGATCTGGGCCGTGCACGCCTACTAGTACGGTGTGTAGAGGTTGTAGGCCCCAACCTCGCTGGGATAGTGGGGGCTTCACTGGAGAGAGGGATCTTTCCAGATCCCTTAAAAGAGGCAGTAGTGTGCCCCCTTCTGAAAACAAACTCCCTTGACCCTGACTGCCCAGCTAATTACAGACCGATCTCGAACTTACCCTTTATAGGGAAAGTTATTGAGAAGGTGGTCGCTCTGCAGCTGGAAGATCATTTAACCAACCACAATATCTATGATCCTCTCCAGTCTGGCTTCAGAAAAAGGCATAGTACCGAAACAGCCCTGGTACGGGTACTCAATGATCTTCTGATGGTGAGAAATCGGAGAATCCATTCCATCTTGGTTCTCCTTGATCTCAGCAGCATTTGACACCGTGGATCATGGGGTGCTGCTTGAGTGCCTGTGGTTCTTCTGTGGATCGAGGGGGATGGTCCTCAGTTGGTTTTGATCTTTCCTCGAGGGCAGATCCCAGAGAGTGGTGTCGGGGATTTATTCCTCTGCCCCTACTCACTGCCTGCCCTGCAGGGTTCCACAAGGTTCGGTGCTGTCCCCATATTATTTGCGGTGTACATGCTTCCATTAGGGGACACTGTAAGATGGTACGGGTTGAGTTTTCATTGCTATGCCGATGGCTCTCAACTGTACATGTCTTTTGTACCGGAACAGGAGTTAGAGTCTGCTACAGTGTTTAATAACTGCCTGCTGGAGATTCAGAACTGGATGAGTGCCAGTTGGCTTCAGTTGAACTCGGGGAAAAACAGAGGTATAGGTGGTGGACCCTGGTTACAGGGTGACAGGGGCATGGGCGGAAAAACCCTCAGGATTAAATCTTGGTGGGACCCCGCTTATTGCCTCAGGCCAGGTGCGCAACCTGGGCATGGTATTTGATGAAGGCCTGACCCTGAGGGCTTAGGTTTCAACTGTAGTCAAATCCTCCTTTTACCATCTAAGGAACATAGCCCAGGTGAAGCACCCGGTCCCACCCGAAGATCTTCCTACCTTGGTCCATGCCTTTGTCACCAGTCTTTTTGATTACTGCATCGCCCTCTACCTAGGGCTACCGGGGGTAGATATCCGCTGCTTGCAGCAAGTGCAGAACACGATGGCCAGGTTGTTGACTGGAACCCCTAGATCCAGTTATATAACACCTGTGCTGCGTGAATTGCACTGGCTGCCAATACAGTGGCAGATCACCTTCAAGGTCGCATTGCTGACCTATAAAGCCCTACATGAGCAGGGACCCCACTACCTGAAAGAACTCTTGCTCCCTTACTGTCCCATCCGTTCACCCCGATCCTCTGGTGAGGATTGCTAGAATTCCCAGGGTATCTCTGAAAACATCAGGAGAAAGATCTTTCGCCTTTATGGCACCTACCCTGTGGAATTCTCTACCTCGCCAGATATGAGAGAGCCTGACCGTGGAAGGTTTTAAAAAGTCACTGAAGACCTATTTGTTTAACCAGACATTTTCAGGGACCTACTGAGTGCGTATTAATATGTTTTATTTGTTTTTAAGTGTAATGTTATGAAATTTTCTTTTTAATGTGTACTGTAAAAGCACCCTGAGCACAGGAAGGGCACCTTGTACAAATAAAGTTTTACTTACTTACTTACTATACTCTTATATTAACAATAGTAAGAAAACATCTAATCAGATAGGACCCTTGCTTATAAATGATACTAAGATATCAGACACAGAAGACATGGCAGAACATTTAAACGGTTACTTCAGTTCAGTTTATGATACAAAGCACAAGATAACATCACGGTAGAACAGAATATAAATTTAAATCTAGATATACAAATTAGTGCTTCCCAGATAGAAAATCTGTTAAACAAACTGAAATCACACAGCTCTGCAGGGCATGATCTCTTGCTCCCAAGATTACTTAAAGAAGTGAGAGCACAGCTATGTAAGCCACTGGCATATTTATTCAGTGCTTCATTTTCCACAGGAGAGGTGCCTGAGGATTGGAGAAAGGCCATCCATTGTTTTAAAAAGGGGTTAAAACATCAATGTCAAACTATAGGCAGTTAGTTTAACCACAGTTCCATGTAAGATAGCAGAAAACTTTTTGAAGGACAAGTTGGAAGAAAATCTAGTTATGCTAAATTATAAAGATGTTAAGCAGCATGGGTTTGGAAGGAATAGGTTGTGTTTGACAAACCAGCTCAGTTTTTATGAGCATGTAAATAAAGATATACTTGACAATAACCCGGTGGATGTGGTTTTTCTGGATTTTCAGAAGGCATTCAACAAAGTGCCACATTATCAACTTATCAACAAAATGGTTAAAATAGGGACTGACAGTAGATTAATAATGTGGGTGTAATTGGTTGGGGGAAAGGAAACAGAAAGTTAGAATTAGGGGGATTTATTCAAAACTGCACCAACGTGACTAGTGGAGTGCCACAGGGGTCGGTGCTGGGTCCGGCTCTTTTCTCATTATATATTGGGGATATCCACCAAGGTATAGGAAATATGATGGTCAGGTCTGCAGATGACATAAAGTTAGGAGGGTCTGTGAAATCAGCTGAAAGCATTCAGGGTTTGGAGAAAGATCTACAAACAGTAAAAAAGTGGTCCAAGGAAAATAGAATGCCTTTTAGTATTGAAAAGTGCAGAGTTATGCATCTGGGGGAAAAGAACCCTGGGCATATATACCTGTTAAATGGCAAGCACGTGGTAATGTCCAGTAAAGAGAAAGACTGTGGTCTTATAATATTTATTTATTAAATTTTGGTGACCGGGTAAGCCCACTGAGCCCCGGAGGTCCCTTTTTCAGGGGTGACCCGGGATTACATAGCATTGATAAATAACACAGTATGGTATTGAAATACTACAGGATGATACAGTCAGCTGGTTACATTTGATGAGAAGAACATACAGTCATAGTGTTGTACAGGAGACAATCAGAACTTGTGACTAGACAAGGAAATGATTGAGGAGGGTGTTAGCCACATTACTGATACAAATTACACTCTGAAGGTAGTATAGAACTGTGAGATTCGGATGTCCATGTGAGGGTCCCAGGAGCCCTAGCAATGGCATTTGGTAGTTGCCATTATGTGAGCCTTGAGCCTAGTGCAGAAACTTTTAATAGAAGGTGCTTCCCACCCCTGGAGGGAGTGGAGTTCACAGGGTGGGTGCAGCGTGAGCGAATGATCGCCCCCCGCCTTGGTTCTTACTCTGGGGATTGCTAGGAGAATACATTCCATTGTGCAGAGGAGCCGAGGAGTAGTCTTTATCGCAATGAGTCCAGAGAGGCTGGGAGGGGGAGTTGGGCTGATTAGTTTGAAGGCTTGGCATAGCAGAGGGTACTGGAGGCGAGCTTCCCATGACGGCCAGTTTAGTTGGAATAGGGTGTCACAGTGGTGGTTCCTGGGGTTTGACTGGGCAGTGAACCAAGCCACCTTATTGTACAGGACTTGTAGTCTGTTCATCTCAACCCTTGCCACTCCGTGCACCACTGGAGCTGCATAGGTGAGTGTCGGGAGGAGGACACTGGTGGCGATTGAGACTCTTGCTTCAGGTATCAGCTGGTCCTTCAATCGGTAGAGGGTGCCTAGCTTCCCATGTAGGGTTTTTGTGACTTGGTCCACGTGACTGTTGAGGGTGAAACCCTGGTCCAGGGTGAGGCCAAGGTATTTTAGTGATGCCACTACCTCTAGGCTGCTACCAGACATGGAGGCCAGGTGTAGGTGCTGTTTTCTATCATGTCCAAGGGATCTTGGACCGAACAGCATGGCCTTGGTCTTATGCGTATTGAGGACCATTCTGTTCTTAATGAGCCAGTTCTCGAGGGAACTCAGGTCTCCTTGGAGTAATGGGCTGAGGTCACCCAGATTAGTGGAGGGTCGATAGATGATGACATCATCCGCATACTGGACCACAGTGGTCACTTAGTTCATTAGTGAAAAGGGAGAAGAGGAGTGGGCCGAGTATTGACCCTTGCGGCACTCCCTCTTTTAGTGGGAGCGGGTCTGATAAGGCATCCCTCCACTTTACCTTCTGTGTGCGACCGGTTAAATAGCTTTCGAACCACCTTAGAGAATGGCTGTCAAGGCCTACATTGCCCAACTTGGATAGTAGCAGATTGTGATTGACCAGGTCGAAGGCCTTGGATAGGCTGATGAAGACCGCACCAGTAGGGGTCCCCTTGTCCAGTTCTCTGAGTACATCGGTCGAGAGTTTGGTAAGGGCAGTGTCCGTTTCATGCCGGATGATAACATGAATTTCAGAGCACATAGGAAGCAGGTAATCAGGAAAGCTAACTTTATGATAAAGAATATTAAAATAAACTTCATTAACAAATCTAAACAGTGTCTTCTACCACTTTATAAAGCATTTGTTAGACCACATAATCGATTACGGTTCCCCATTGTGGAACCCTTATGCTAGGGGAGAAATTAATAGGATGGAAAAAATACAGAGATCATTTACTAAAATGATAGGGTCCATAAAGAATGATAACTATACAGTTAGGTTAAGGAAATTAAACCTGTATAGTCTAGAAAACAGAAGGAAAAGAGGGAACCTACTACAAATGTTTAAAATAATGAAGGATCCAGAGCCGACCCAAGAAATGGGGATAGAACTAGTGGATAAGCCGGAAGGTTTGAAAGTGCACAGATTTCAAATAAAAATAAAGACTGCAAAAACAAATGCTGGGCATCGTTCCTTCTTGAATTGAACAGCTAGGAGTTGGAATAACTTACCTGAGCATATAGTTATGAGTGCTACCTTAAATGGTTTTAAAAGGGAGATAGATCGAATGGTGGGGTATAAAGGGACAAATTGAGCCCACTATGTGGGGAATGGTGTAATGGGCAGAATTGCCTTCTTCCGTTCCAATACACATTATACGTACCCAGTATAACCTGCAAAACAGACAGGGGATATAATTTCAGCAGGCACAAGGCCAGCCCATTGGCATAGTGGTAGTGCTACTGTTCATGACACTGGCACCCCGAGTCTGGGAATGAGCTTGGGTTGTTGGCAGCCAGCTGGGGAGGAGAAGGATTGAGTGTCCCAAGGAGCTGTCCTTCTCTGGGGAGGAGGGAGGCTCAGCTCCACTGCAAGACTGCCATCTGAGTGACCAAAGGTGGCAGTGCAGCTGGAGATGGACCTGGGGGGGGGATGTTGCAGCTGTTGGTGTGGGGACGCCTGCACAGCGTACCCATGCACACCTGCATGACTTTGTACATGACATCCCGGGGGGCACTTACAGGGGAAAAAACCATGAACCCCACACCTCTGCAAAAGTGACGGCCCCCAGTATATCCAGGGTCCCCTACCTCACCAGTGCCTGCCCTGCCTTACGACCTGAATGTCCGGGAGGCAGTCACCCACCCCAGCCTCACCTGGTGGCAAAAACAAGGCTCAATGGAGGTAAGTGGCCACAGCTGGGAGGTAGGAGAGGATCGAGAGGTGCCTGGTGGTCCCGAGGATGGGCAGAGGAAGTTGGAGAGTACAGAGGCATAAATAGCAAGTAAAAAAATAATTTCAGCAAGTGAGTTACCTTCACAAATTGTTGTTCTTAGCTAAATTTACTTCTCACATAATTTACTATTCCAACCCCACACTACCATGAATTACCACTTAAGTGAGTTTCCACTTACAAAAGAAGATTTTGACTCCCTGCCAGGATTTGACCCACTGATTCTGTGCCTGTAAAGCAAACACATATTCATTGTGTCACTGAGCTACAAGTAAGTGTGTTGTACTTCCTATGATGGAGAGGTTATGTCACAATCTGCAAAACAGGTGACTCGAATTGTATTCAAACCTAGACAAGCCTCTGCTGGGACTAATTTAACGGACTACAACATACTGTAGAACTAAGTCAGTTATCTGAAAGTCTGCTATTTAGCTGTGCTGCAACCCTGAAATTCTGTACGATATCTAACAATTTCTCTGATACAACAAAACTGTAGTGAGAAAGAAAAAAAATTGCAGTACACGGGATCAGACCCAGGCTTTTATAGGTCTGAACCCCTACGCCAAGCCCTATCACCAATGTAATCCATGACATCATGCAGCCAAATTTTTCACACTGAATGTAACCTTCAACTTGACTAAATGCACAAAGGAGTATACATGACCACATGAGCACAATAGGTGCCACCAGCTATGCTTTTGGCACATAAAAATGCAAAAATATAGTGAAAGCAATTTTTTGTGAGAACATTTTTACTGCAGATTTTCAAAAACAATTTACACAAATAACAGTTGATGCAGAAGAATCTATATGCATCTGTTTATAGAATAAATATTACCCTACAGAGAGTAGGAAATTATAAAATAACTAAGATTGTAACAACCCTCCTACCAGTAGGGGTGGGGTTGATGCTACATTGCCAGACTCAGAGCCTACTCTCTAGTAGTGACTCCTGACTTAGACTGTAGGATGGAAGAAACTTAGCGCTAGAAAGGAGGGTGTCAGAGTGCCCTTGAGAGCTTTTGCCCTGAGATGGCAGACCTCCCACCTACTAGCTGTCATTGGATCCAGAAATGGGAGACCATCACGCAATGCCTAGCCACCTGGAAGCCTCCAGAGACAAGCTCAAGACAGCAGTATAGATCCAGGGAAAGGATCTAGGGGCATCTAATGTAGACTGCTTGTAATTAGAGGATCCTTTTGAGGGGACACACACCGCAAGGGCGTGGGGACCTTAAGGAGCTTCCCCTCAAGGGGAGTTCTTGATAGCCTTTTTGTGCATGAGAGGCCCTCAGGAGAGGCAGTGCCGCTTTTGAGAGTGGCATTTATGGCCCTGTGCCTGTGTCATGCTGCCAGCAGAGCTGTTGATGGAGAGAGACCTGGTGTGTGAGACAAGATGGCTGACTAAGGTAGGAGATATGCCTTCAATGTGCTTAAAGAGATCTCAAGCATGGGATGGGGGCCAGCCCATCAATGCAACGCAGCAACCCAGGTTAGGGAATGAGCCTTGATCATTTGGGGCCAGCCTGGGGGAGGATTGCGTGTCCTCGAGGACACGCTCCTCTCCTCTGGGGAGGGTGGTTGCCATCCTCACTGCAATACTGCCACTTGGGTGACCACAGGTGGCAGGGCAGCTGAAGTGCCACAGGAGGGACAGATGCAGGATAGAGGCCGGTGTGGCAGCATGCTCTGCATGCACAGACACATGGTCTCCTGCATGCATGCATCTGTGGGGTTTGGGAGAAGCAGATGGAAAAAGCAGCCCGACTGGCTGAAGATGATATAGCCCTAGTGAACTGAAGGAGACCAGACCCGGGACTGTACAGCACACTACCCGGCGATGGTGATGCAGTCCGGGGGTATACTCACCTTCCCATCCCCACCCGGGGAGGGGGAGACAAGGCAGCATGGAGGTAGGTGGCTGTAGGACAGGTTTGGTGCAGCCAGGCACCATGTGGTCTCCAGAGAGAGATCAGCCAGTAGTGAGTAAGGAGACATAAACAAACAAACAAAAAACAATTGGGATAGGTGACAAAACTACTGCTGCTGGCTGAGGGAATGGGGACTGAGTTTCCCAGGAACAGCTCTCCTCCTTCAGGGAGGAGGAGACAGTACATTCAACAGCATGACTGCTGCCTAGCTGCAGCTGGCTGGTAGTGCAATGGAAGCCACTGCATCAGGGATAGTTGCTGCTGAATGTCAACAAGACCACATGCATCCCTGCATTCCAGAGACAGGATAATGCCAACACCCTCTTAGTTCTCTGAGATTTCTCAGTAGCTCCCTTCCCAGAAAACCACATTTCTTGTGTGTGTTTGTTGGGGGGGGGGCATGCCATACCACGGTGGTTCAAAACATTTTGAGCCTAATATAGAAGGAAACACCAGAGACCATTGATGTTGCAGCTAATCACAGTCCATGTGGAGTAGAACTCATAAAGCATGGGCAGAGCATTCTAGATTGTTTTGTTGCTTATGTATGCTTTGTCAATTGCAGGTAGACCATGATGGATGCTGAAAATCAGAAAATCAAGCATCGTGCTGTCAATGAATTTTTGACGCTAGAGAACACTGAACCAAAAGAAATTTAAGAACACATGCTGAAAGTGTATGGGGACAATGCATCATCTTATGCAGCGGTTAAAAGGTGGGCTGCAGCCAGCCTGGTGGCGGAAAGAGCTGAGGCACCAAGCCTCACCTACCACCATGCGGTGACCCGGTCGGAGTAACATTGGGCATTGGGGTTTTGGCCGGGAGAGGAGGATTGAATGTCCTCAGCACCGCTCTCTGGGAGGGAGGGATCAGTGGCCAGTGTTAGTCTGGCCCTAGTGGAGAGCTGGGGGTTGGCATCCTGACACTGCGTAATGGGGCAGAGGTGGGACAGGCGTCCGGCATGCTGCATACAGGAGCATACCTAACACTGCCATTGGTGTCATTACATGCCCTTCACTCTGCTGGGAGAAAATGAGAAAAACATCCGGTCACGCATATAACCACGGCCTCTGCAGGCTCTGCACCTGGCGCCTCCAAATCTGGATCTAGTCTGGCAGGTCAATGAACTCTCCACCCCTGCCATGGAGGGCAAGTCGTGGGGATACCAGGAGAAGGTAAGTCCTGGGGATGGTGGGGTGGCAGGCTCGGAGGTTCAGTGGGAATTAGGGCTGGCTGGGATGAAGGAGAAACAAATAAACTAACCAAAAATAAAGTAAAAAATAAAGGTGGGCTGCAGAATTTTGTAGCGGCAGAAAGACTCTTGTAGATGAGCCCAGGTCAGGACGGCCTCATGACTGTGGTGAATGAGGAAAACATCAAGGCAGTACAAGACATGGTTTTGGAAGACCGCTGTGTTACTGTTGCAGTTAGCTGATACTTGGGCATTAGTGTGGGATCAGTGGAAACAACCTTGCATGATCATTTGGGAATGAACAAGGTGTGTGCCTTTTGGGTTCCCAGAATGCTGACATGCGACATGAAGAGGGAGCGTCTGATGACTGCCTTGACCTGATGAAAGCAGACTGGAGCATGTTTAAGAGGTGATTTTGTACCAGTGACAAGACCTGGATTTACCATGGGTTTTCCTTTACCATTCCATGTCCAGGTAATCCCACATACCCCCCTTCACCCCATCCCCATCAATAGTGACTGGCAGCAAGGGGAGGGTGCAAGTATAAGTTCACGAACACCCCCAACAAAAACATGTCACAGCGCTACTTCTGACTCTCAGCATGATAGAGGATGCTGGGGCCATCTAGGGGAAGAAAGCCTACAAAGACTTATAGGAAAAGCATGCTGGGAGAACAAAAGGCATTTAACCTGACGGGAGGTAGAAAGACAAAGCAAAGAGTCACATAGAATGAATGGAGTGAAATTGACATACGTGCTCCTGCCCACCATGAGGAAGTGGTGGGTGGTACAATGAAATATTAGTGGCATACAAAGAAAAAACCTTTGTTCATGTATCTAAAATCAGAATAACAAAAAAAGTTTGTGAACTTGCTAGGAGAGTTGTCATTTCCAAACTGATTACATGTCCAGCTCTACCTCCATGGTCCAGAGCAGAAGATCCAAACTTCTCTGCCAGATTCAGGAACCTCGTAAGACTCAGCATTAGTTCTTTGCGTGTGTCTCATTTATTTAGAATTTTAAAATGGGCAAAAAAAATCCAGTGATCTGATTGGTTAATAGCATTCCAGACCTGTGTGGTAACTGACCAATAAGCACATGGTCAGGTAAGTGCCTTACAAGTATTGGAACTTATTTTCTAGGCTGTCCTAACTCCATAGAAATATCACTACACTGCTTTGGAATTCTCAATAACTGTGACAGTTGAGAAAAACAAAAAGGTTCAACTAACAATACAAGTGAATAAAGATATATTTATTCTTAATTTAAAAAATTAGTTTTGTGTTTTTTATTATTTTGTTGCCATTTTATAAATGCAATAACACACTTTAGGGCTTGCGGTTATTGGGTAATTACCGCACTTCCCCATCCACCCTATCATTAAAGGGCACTCGACTGAAGCCTTGTGCCTCCAACCCATGGAGTGAGGAGGCATGTGGTAATTACCCAATAACCGCATGCCCTGTCGTGTGTTATTGCTTACTTAAACAATTGGTTAGGAAAATCCTGTACTGGGATTGGCAGAATCTGATCATGTGATTGTGCGTTATTCCAGCATAACAGCACAGGTCAGAAATATTTAACTTTCTGAATCTCATTACACAGTTCTAAAATTTAAAATTAAGGAAACCATTTCTTTTTTTTTTTGCTTTTTATTTATAGATTTCAGACAAAACATGCAGATGTAATACATGTGGGACATATGTGGATACAATGAAATTCAAAGACATTTACTGTCATTAATACAGTGTGTATATACTGTAAGTCTTCCGTTGATACACACTAGGAGGGAATACCAAAGATTATACCAATTTATATCATCAAGCGAGCAATACTGTCGAAGTGTATCACCATTAAGTACAATTATGTACAAAATGTTCAGTCCTGGTGACAGAGTTATGCCATAGTTATATTATTAGTCACCCAGCCATATACCCCACTGAAAATATGGAAAAGTCTCAGGGATGTTGTAAAGCCCCAAGCGCAGGCCAGTTTCTAAACAATTATGCTATTAAAACATACAAACAGGAGGGGTTACCCTTTGTAGTATACACAAAGGCTGACAGACACATTACAAGTAAAGTTGTGGCAAGACGACTGACAGTAAACACAAAGTGTGAATATCACAACTGACTTGCAGTGTCAAGGCTGCCAGTATAGCCTGGAGATTAGAGTAATGAGCTGTGAATGCGCTTGGTACATCCAGCAGACCTGGGTTTGATTCCCACAACCTCCATGCCATACCGTGACCCTGACCAGCCAGTCTTAACCTCCCCACTGCTCCTGGGTTGCCCTAAAACAGACACTTGTTCCTAGTGGGCCTTACCTGATTACCAAAGAATTTAAGTAAATAAAAAAAAATAAAACAATGTTGCAATACACAGCTACCAGTCCCATCACAGATATACTAAAAAGGCCCCCATAACATTAATTATGTCTCCCCCACAGGGTTAATGGACTCAAGAGTCTCAACATAGTCCAAAATGTGTCCTGGACTATTCTAGACTGCAGCTTACCGAATGCCCCAGGGCATTTTCTGTTGGGTGCTCTTCCCTAGGGAGCACAATCCACACAAAATAGATATTCGTTGAGGATTCTATTATGCATTTAAAGTGCACAACCAGCTAGACATTGGCTGACCCCACTTCCCCTCTTGTAAGATGAAGTGGACTACCTTAGTGAAGGAAATCCATATCATTGAAGAAATGTTTATAAGGATACACTCGCCTTATGATGGGGAAAACCTGCACATTCTAAACTGGCGGATGAAATTGGACAGCTATATAAATCAGACATAGACACAATAAAGACGCCACACTCAGTAATATAAATACGGTTTTATTGCCAATAACCCATCAGGTCAGGGTTGAGAGGGTATGTATTAAATCAGTCTCCAATGCGTATAGGTACCATAGATTGGTATTGTGCAGCAACACAACATACATTCACATCAGTCAGAGTACTGTACCGCTAGTTTGTGAGTATGGCCTTCTCGTTCAAATTCTGTAGCTTGTAGAATTCTGTCAAGATATTGATTCTTATACCTGAAAGATGTTATAATAAATGTTACATTTTAAAATCTGTCCTGGGGTGCCTGAACAAAACAAATAATGGGAAAACAAATGTGTTAGCATCAGACTGTGGTACTGTGTAAGTCCCAGCTGAGTACAAGAGACTAGTATCAATAGTGCTCTGTACCCTGCAAGCTCACAAAATATGCAGATAAACAAAGGAAAAAAAGTGAAATGGGACCAGGCAAGGTGTATCCTAGGGTATTAAGGGAGCTCAGGAGTTACTGGCTGCACCCCTGACAGTCCCATTTAACAGCTCACTTAAAACAGGAGTGGTTCCAGAGGACTGGAGGAGGGCGGATGTAGTCCCCTTCACAAAAGTGGTAGCAAGGAGGAGGCTGGCAATTATAAACCAGTCAGCCTGACATTGGTGGTGGGAAAAGTTAACAGAATCACTGCTGAGGGAGAGAGAAAGTGGAATATCTTGAATACAATGGGTTACAAGACCGAGACAGCAGGGATTCATGGATGGGAGGTCATGTTAAATGAATCTGCTACATTTCTTTGACTGGGTGACCAAGGAATTAAATCAGGTTGGAACAGTGGATGTGGCCTACCTAGATTTCAGTAAGGCATTCCACACTGCTCCGCACAGGAGACTATTGAACAAGCTGGGTAGCTGATAGACAAAGCTGAACTTTTAACTGTAGGTCTTTTCTATATGATGAAAATCAATAAAAATATTATACAAAAAAAAGAAGTGGGTCAAAAAGTGGCAAACTAGATAAGAAATTGGTTAGGGGACAGGTAACAGGGCGGTGGTAAAGTACGGAGTTCACGCAGAGGGGGGAGGGTGACCAGTGCGGTGCCTTAGCGATCACTGCTTGGACTGGTCCTGTTTAATGTCTTTATAGGTGACGTTACAAAGGAGCTGGAAGGGAAGGCCTGCCTCTTTATGGATGACACCAAAATCTGCAACAGGGTGGATATTTTGGGGGAAGGGTGGAAAGGATGTGCAGTGACCTGAGAAAACTCAAAGAGTGGTCAAGGGTATGGCAGCTGGGTTTCAATACAGAAAAGTGCAAAATAATGCACCTGGTGCACAGAAACCCAGGGGCAGAGTACAAAATGAGAGTGTTATTTAAGACCACCAAGCAGGACAGAGACCTGCGGGGTAATAATCTCTGATGACCTAAAGGTGGCCAGGCAGTGCGACGAAGCAGTTGGGAGGGTGAGTGGGATGCTGGGGTGAAACAGGGGAAGGTACCAGCAGCAGAAGGAGAAAGATGGTGCTGCCTCTGTATAGATCGCTGGCAAGACCTCATCTAGAATACTGTGTACAGTCCTGGAGGTCACATCTCTGGAAGGACACAGAGTGGAGGCGGTCCAGAGGAGGGCAACTAAAATGGTACAGGGTCTGCATCAAAAGCCATACGAGGAGAGACTAAAGGAACTCGGTATGTACACCCTGGAAGAGAGGAGGGAGAAGACAGATATGATAGAGACTTTTAAATACCTCACAGGAGTAAATAAGGTACAGGAGGAAAGTATTTTTCAGAATAAAAAGTGCACAAGAGCAAGGGGGCATGATAAGGAGCGGGAGGGGGGTAGATTCAGGAGATATGTGAGGAAGTACTTCTTCACAGAAAGAGTGGTGGATTCCTGGAACAGCTTAGTAGCTGAGATGGTGGGGTGAAAACAGTGATGTGGGTTCATGAATGCATGGCATAGGCATAACTGAATCTTAGTGGAAAGGAATGGGGGAGAGAGAAAGTCGGACATCAAGTAGGGTCTACGGTGATCTAATAGGCAGGAAAATGGACAGACTGGGTGGGCCAAGCAGTCCTTATCTGCCAACAAATTCTGTTTCTATAAAAAACTCATTAAACCACTTCAGAATCTGAAAGATCATTTTCATGGTTCTGCTCCTCTCCCGAGTCCAGAAACCTCGCTCCTTCTCTAGTTTCTCCAGCAGTTTGTGAGCATCCAGGGGTTTCAGATATGCAGGTCTCCCCCACCTCTAACTTAAGGAGGGCTAGCAATGGCAGCAGTAATGTGGAAGATATGGTCAGTGCCCTCCCTTTGTTTTGCACTCTCAAATTCTTTACATCTCTTCTGAGTTGACTAAGAGAGGTCTAGTCGCAGATGAATTATCACTTTTCCCCAGTGGACAATTCTGAGTTGCCTCACAGAATGCAGAACTTTATGTCATACTGACTTTTGTAAAAATCACTAATACCAATCTCGGAGTGAAGGCAGAGGCTGCCCTCCTAGGGTGTAGCGAACACTTGATCAATGTACCTGGGCTGTGGTGCACCATCCTATTTTAATAACTACTGACAACCAGTTCTGAAAGAAAGCCACCGGGTCCTCCAACTCAAAACCCTCAGGCAGGCGATGATACAGAGATGCCTCTCTCTGAAGACATTTCCATGTGTTTCCAGCCCAAGCTTAAGGTGCACGTCTGTTTCCACTGGTGCAGCTAAAGATGCGTCGCTCTCTCCACCTGCCCAGAGGTTTCATACAATTTCTTCTTTATACCTGGCGTAACTGTTCAACAGTCACTAAGCGATTGGTCAAATCACCAGCTTTCTTTCCCCTGATGTGCATGGATTTGCAGAGTAATTTTTTTTTATATACTTTCTATTTTGTCCCCATTTTCACTGCCAGCTGCTGGGACCTCCTTCCACCTACCTAAGCCCTTATACCCACCGCAGGAGTCCTTTGGTGGTCCTGCTCACTACCAGCCTATGCTCTGCAACCTTTCCCAGATATCCTGGCTATAACCCACAGCTTATCCCCTGTGGGTGGGACCCCTGGTTCCCCCAAGCCAGGAGGAGATAATTCACTCAACAGTCGGGGCTTGTGAGGAGTAGCCGGTGAGGCGTTGAAGTGACCCTGCTGTAGCGGGGGTTGGGTGGCTTCATCTGCCCGGTGTGCTGGGGGTATTTTATCCATTTGTTAAACCCTCTCCTTATCACACAGGCTGTTGGGAGGATAAGTAAGTCCTTCTCTATCTTCAGAACTTACCTGCTGGCTCCTCTCTGGGCAGGTGATACCTCTGTGGCACTTGCCAGGTGAGTGGGTGTGTGCCGATGTGAAGTCACCCCAGAGGGACCACTTATTCCTTCCTGCATGACACCCCCCCCCTGGGTCACCAGGGGGCAGTCGTGCAACAGATGGAGGTGCCTCCTCCGAAGCAGGAGACATCCAAAGGATGTCCAACCCTGCCTCCGGTCGACACCAAACATCCTGGGCTCAGGGTGTAAACCGAGTCATCTGGATGGCAAGCAGTAACTCTACCACTGTGCTAGCCAGCTGGCTCTGCAGAGTGATTAAGAAATTCTTAATTTCAGTAAGTTCATGTCCAATAGGGCTCTCCAGCTGTTTCAAATCTTGTAGTGGCTGACCTCCGGGCAGTTGTTTTTCTATGAAAAAGCCCATTGCCAGATGCCTGGAAGCAGCCCCTATCGATCAAGGCATAATTTTTGTCGAGATTGTATATTTCAGCAGAAAAACTGTCCTTAGTTTAATGTGTTTGTATTGTGTAAAATAAGAACAATAGTTGCCTGTAGCAGGAGCTCTTCCAAATCACGTCCTCTCGCTCTGACAGCTAGCCAGGAGGTCATTATATGATCACAACAAGGCCCTCCGGGATAACTGTGGTACTCCTCGGGTTGGTAAGGTACTTGGCTTCACTTCATGCCTCACTTCCAGAAGTGTGCTTTGATGCCACAATAAAGCACACCCTGTCATGCCTGGCTTATTGTTTAATTGTCATTGTCAGCACTAGGTTAACCCCATTTTGGTGCATCTCCTGTGTTTTCAAGAGAGTCCCAGGCAGGCAGGGAATGCAGCAGTAGCTGGCAGACCACGATTATAGTTACAATGCTTTATGGGTTACTAGCAGGTCGAAACAAATTACATACAGCTATCTCTACACAAGCAATTAACTTTGGGGTTTGATAGAGAAACTATTTTTTTTTTTATACAGCTTTTTTCCATTGGGGCTGGTAGGCAGACTGCAGCCCCTCGTGGAGGGCTCCATTCTCTTTCCATGACCCCGCTTCCCGACTTTGAGCTTCCCTGGTATTCCTTTCATGGATTTTCCCCCTGTGGCAAGGCTGGAGGGAGAAGGTCATCCTCCCTCCCTCCCTGAAGCACAATCCAGATACCCAGGGTCATCAGAGTTGGGTGCAGTGCCGCAGCATCATGGAGTCTGCCAGTTTCTTTTCCTGTTTTCTCCCTTACACCTCCTCTCCCTTGCAGCATGAATGTGCATGTGTGGAGGCACAAGCATGACATGTTTCCACGCTCCTGTGTCTCCTAACCTCTGACGCTGCCCTCTGGCCTCCACTAGGGGGGTAGCCAAGGAGCGGGATGACAACCCTCCCTTCCCCAGGACAGGAAAGCAGTCTGTTAGACACTCAATTATCTTCCTCCCCTGCCAACCCCCGGCAACCCGAGCTTGCTCCTGACCACTGGTCACTGACGTGGTGTGGTATCCAGCGCCTCAACCCTCCGCACCACCAGGTCGGCTCAGAGAAACTAGTTTTAAAAGTATATCTCAAGGGGCCACCCAGTGGCTAAATGAGTAACATGTTACTCTCCATGCCAGCGACCCAGTTTGTAGATAATGTCTGGGACCTTGGCGAGTGGGTGGCTGGCCGGAGAAATATGTCCTCAATCAGGTGGTTTGGGGCTTTGCATCCATGGCACCAGCAACCCCTGTGGTCAGACCATGAAATGTTCACTTTCCAACCACAGGGGAAGCTGTATGTTGGTGAGGACCCAGCGGCTATAGCAAGCACCATAGGCATGGGGCGAGGTAGGGTACAGTATTACAGGGGATAAATCAGCTAGGTTCTGTCTTAACAATGGCTGCAGCGGGTACTCTCAGGTCTCACCCCACAATGCCCATTGACTACCCCTCGATCCAGACTGAGCCACTGGGGGAAAGAATGTCCCCCCCCAAAGACCCTTGCCATGCTAGGAAGAGCCGTGGAAGCTGGCAGAAGTAGTGGCTAGTGATAGATGGGGTTGGGTGGTCACCAGAAGACCACAGAAAGTTGACTAGGGCTGGGTCAGGGAGAAAAAGCTATGTAAAACAACTCATAAAAGGATATAATGAGACAAGTTGTGTCTTTGATCATTTTGATCATGAGTCCAACCCCCCCCATGCACACACGCACACACTGCCTTCCTAGATTCAAGTGTGTGTTGGGGGAGGGAAACAGATGGGTGGAGAGCTGAGAGTGTCCATTGAGAATGACAGAGTACAGAATCTATACTGGTTACACAAGGTACCTCTTATTTTTGTACATGAAGGTACAGGCATTCTTCTAAAGGAGGATGTGTGAAACCATTTACATTGCCACTCGACACCATCCCATGTTTGCAGATGGGCAGACAATTAGGGCAGAGCTGGCATTCTGTGGGCCCGAAAAAACCTTTGTGAATAGTTGTTTGTAGTCAGTATTGAAAAGGGAAGGCAGAGTATGAGCGAGAGAGAGAGAGGGAGAGAGAGCGAACGAGCGAGAGGGATTCATTGACAGATAATCCTTAAACACAACATGAAAAGAGTAAGGTCAAACAAGAAACGTTAGGCCAGCACAAAATTAATAAATCGATCCTCAGATTTTTCAGGAGAAGTGAGCAAAATATTTTAAATTGTTTTCTGCACAGGTCTTAATTTATTAGTTATAATAACACGAAAAGTACATCTTTTGTGCTGGTGTATTACTGGGTCAAAAGCTCCCATATTGACTTCTGTGACATGACAAGCTGGTAAATATTCATGCAAAAGGGAATCAAAGGTAAAACATATGATTTTGAAAATAACAATAGGTGAATTCCGAGGATCAACTTTCCTTTGTCACGGCCTTTAGTGTTTTTCCTAATCGAAGAATAACAAGATGACTTGAAGAACTGGAAGAAAATTCACTGTTGAATGGCAGTGAAGGAGAACGCAGGTCTGATTAGTGCTTTGTTTGATATTGTTTCAGCTTTGTGGTACCTAGAGCAAGCAGCATCCATTAAAACACTCCACAGCTGACTACAGCCTCGCTTAAGAGTTATGACAAGTGAAAATCACTTAATCTCTGTTACACACACAATGGCAGTGCGCTCATTATAATGTACTGCGGCTCTCAGGGTCCTTCTTTGAGTGGAGTTCCACTCATTTTGCATCTACAGCAAATCATTGTAAGAATATTTGTTTAGCATTCAGGGCCTATGCTTTAGACTGTGTTAGTATTTGTAAAATAAATGCAGTAAGCAGGCTATATATATATATATATATATATATATATATATATATATACACATTATACATGTAGATATGTTAATCAGATGGTGCACAGACTCTGAAAAGCAGATATTCACTCTGTGAAGCGTTGGGGACTGGAATATGAAGCCTGCTGAGTTGGACTTCATACTTTAGGAGCTTTAGGAGCTATGGTGTCAACCCTGTACTGATGAAGTGTCTCTCTGTGGTGTACTGCCATTGCACCACCACTTAGCTCCAGTCCCTGAAAGGCAGGTGGGCTACAAGGAAGTTCCTTATGGATAAATTGTGTCTGAATGCCAGGAGGTGACATTAGGCTCAGGAGTGTGGAGCCCAGGAGCCCTTTTCCATGTTCTCAGTCTCTCCAAGCAGTTGCTATGGCACTAGTGTGCCAATGTCCAGTACGGACGTGTGAGCACACCCTGTGTCTCTGCCTCCTCCCAGTTGAACTGTGACCCTGGTGTTCTATGGGCACAGAATTGGCACATGGTGTTGTTGATTATTATCTGTCCACCCACAGGAGGTGCTGCAAGAGTGGAACAACAAGCTCCCTGTCCATCAGGAGACAGTGCCAAGGGCAATTCTTCCCTCCCAGTGGCCAGATCACAGGAACCCAAGGTTGGAGCATAAACTCTTGTCACCCACATGATAGTGTGACATGCTACCTCAGGGCCAGCCAGTGGCCCAAGATATTTATTTCTAAAGCATCCTTCTCACACCCAGAATGCTAATCATTAAAATAGTTAGCCACCCAGGTACAATCAACAGGTAAAGAAATACCAAATAGCATTCCAGGGATAATAATCAACATGTAAATAACTTCAGTAAATAACACTCCAAGTATAAAACAAGGAAGGAAGGAAGGAAGGAAAATAGTCCAAGTATAATAATCAACAGGTAATGTTCCAGGTACTATAATTAACAGGTAACTAAATAAATAATAAATGACATTCCAGGTGCAGTAATCAACCTGTAAGTAAATAAATACAATAAATACCATTTCAAATACAGTAAACAACAGGGAAATAAAAAGAAATACAGTAAATAACATGCCACATGCAATAATCAACAGATAAAGAAATTCCAATAAATAATGCTCCAGATATAATAATCACAGCTGAATAGATGAATACAAAAATAACACTGCAGGTACAATAATTTTTCTATTTTCTTCCTTTTTTTCATTTTTTCTATTTAGCCTTTGTGTTCTTAGTCTCACTTTGTTTTACACAGTGCCTCAATCAATTTTTTTAATAATATTTTGTAAATGTCTTATCTCCATTGTATCTCCTATGTTCTGAACTGTATTGTAACAAATGTTTTACCCCGTTGTAATTCTTTGAACCCGAGTCACACCTGGAAATGAGCCTTGGCTCAATGTGCCTTTCCTGGTCACCAATTTTTAAATAAATAAAAAAAAATCAACAGGTAAATAAATAACACTCCAGGTACAATAATCAACAGGTAATTAAGGAAACAAAATAAATAACACTCCAGGTACACTAGTCAACAGGTAACTAAAGAAATAGAATAAATATCACTCTGGATACAATAATCAACAGGTAACTAAGGAAATAGAATAAATAACACTCCAGGTACAATAGTCAACAGGTAACTAAAGAAATAGAATAAATAACACTCCAGGTACAATAGTCAACAGGTAACTAAAGAAATAGAATAACTAACACTCCAGGTACAATAGTCAACAGGTAACTAAAGAAATACAATAAACAGCACTCCAGGTACAATAGTCAACAGGTAACTAAAGAAATAGAATAAATCACACTCCAGGTAAAATAGTCAACAGGTAACTAAAGAAATACAATAAACAGCACTCCAGGTACAATAATCAACAGGTAACTGAAGAAATAGAATAAATCACACTCCAGGTACAATAGTCAATAGGTACTAAAGAAATAGAATAAATAACACTCCAGGTACAATAGTCAACAGGTAACTAAAGAAATACAATAAACAGCACTCCAGGTACAATAATCAACAGGTAACTGAAGAAATAGAATAAACAACACTCCAGGTACAATAGTCAACAGGTACTAAAGAAATAGAATAAATAACACTCAGGTACAATAGTCAACAGGTAACTAAAGAAATAGAATAAACAACACTCCAGGTACAATAGTCAACAGGTACTAAAGAAATAGAATAAATAACACTCCAGGTACAATAATCAACAGGTAACTAAAGAAATACAATAAACAGCACTCCAGGTACAATAATCAACAGGTAACTGAAGAAATAGAATAAACAATACTCCAGGTACAATAGTCAACAGGTAACTAAAGAAATACAATAAACAGCACTCCAGGTACAATAGTCAACAGGTAAATAAAGAAATAGAATAAATAACACTCCAGGTACAATAGTCAACAGGTAACTAAAGAAATACAATAAACAGCACTCCAGGTACAATAATCAACAGGTAACTAAAGAAATAGAATAAATAACACTCCAGGTACAATAGTTAACAGGTAACTAAAAAAATACAATAAACAGCACTCCAGGTACAATAATCAACAAGTAACTAAAGAAATACAACAAATAATGTTCCAGTTACAATAATCAACAGCTAAACAAAGAAATGCAATAAATAGCATTTAAGGTACAATAATCAACAGATAAAGAATTACAATAAATATTATTCCAGGTACAATGATCGACTGATAAATAATTAAAATAAAAAAATTACAGGTACAAAGATCAACAGGTAAATAGAACTATAATAATGACGATCCTGAGTAAAATAATCAACAAGTAAATAATTATAACATTTTATGTACAATACTTAACAGGTAAACAGACAGGTGCAATACACAGAAGGTAAATAAATGAATAAATATAATAAATAACATTCCAGATACAAGAACCATCATGGGAAATAAGGAACTACAATAAATAACACACTGGGTAAAATAATCAACACACATACATACATACAGTATATAAATAACATTCCAAGTACATTCATCAGCAGGCAAATAACTAGATAACTAACTAAGATGCATAACATTCCTGGTAGAATCAACAGCTAAATACAGAAATACAGTAAGTAACATTCAAGGTAAAATAATCATAGAAACACAGAAACATCGAATTTGATGGCAGATAAAGACCTCTTGGCCCATCCAGTCTGCCCATTTCTCCCTACCTACATTTTTACTGCAGACCGTACCCGATCTACAGCTCTTTCTCCCTCCTCCTGCTCTTACTTTCCATTATGATCCCTTTGTGCTTGTCCCATGCATTCTTGAACCCCACCACTGTTTTTGCCCCCGCCACCTCCACTGGAAGGCTGTTCCAGGAATCCACCACTTTTTCTGTGAAGAGTGCTTCTTCACATCTCTCCTGAATCTACCCTCATCTAGCTTCATAATATGCCCCCGTGTTCTTGAGCACCTTTACTTCTGAAAAATACTCCCCTCCTGTACCTTATTTACCCCCATGAGGTATTTAAAGGTGTTCATCATATCCCCCCTCTCCCTCCTTTGTTTTGCGGTGTACATATTGAGGTCCTTTAGTCTCTCCTCATAGGGCTTTTGATGCAGACTCTGCACCATTTTAGTTGCCCTCCTCTGGACCATCTCCACTCTGTCTATGTCCTTCCAGAGATGTGGTCTCCAGAATTGGACACAGTACTCTAGGTGGTGTCTTATCAGTGATGTATACAGAGGCAACATTACCTACCTCCTTCTGCTGGTGATACCCCTCCCCATCTACCCCAACATCCCACTTGCCCTCCATACTGCTTTATTGCACTGTCTGGCCACCTTTAGGTCATCCAATATTATTACCTCCAGGTCTGTTTCCTGCTTAGTGGTCACCAATACCACTCGATTCATTATGTACTCTGCCCCTGGGTTTCTGTGGCCTAAGTGCATTATTTTGCACTTTTTTGCATTGGAACTCAGCTGCCGGGCTGACCTGCTGGTACAGCAGAAAGATTCACTGCTGTGACACTGGTGACCCAGGTTTGGGAACAGACTGGGGCATTGGAGGACCAGCTGAGGGGAGAAGGCTTCAGTGTCCGACTGCTCGCCTTCTCCTGGGGGGATCTGTGGCCCAGCACTTGCTGACTCCTGGCAGAGGCCGGAAGAACAGCAATGCAGCATAGCCTTGTTGCCTAGGAGCGTGATGGATGTTGGCGTATGCCCTGACATCAGTGGCACATCATGCTCCCACAGGGAGAAAAGCAGAAATGCTTCCCAACTGACCAGATGACGGTCGCTAGCCCCTGCTGCTGCAAAAAGCTCGGACAGCCAGACCACCTCAGCAGCACCCCGGGCCAATCATAGAGTGTGCTGGCCACCCCCACTGGCGCCTTCTCCCTTGGAGGAGCGGGATCCATCCAGCGAAGAGTTACGCTGTGTTACCTGGGGTAGGCTGTGATCTGAGGTGGTGTCTGGCAGCGGGGATGAGTGCCGGCAGGGTCCATGGCAGCCCAAAGGAGAGGCTGGTCGGAGGAGAGAGGAGCAAAAAAAAAACAACAAAAAATCACCTGCCATATCCTTGACCACCTCTAGGTTTTTCAGGTCTTTGCCCATTCTTTCCATCACTTCCCCCAGAGTGTTTGCCCTATTGCAGATTTTGGTGTCATCCGCAAAGAGGCAGACCTTCCCTTCCAGCTCCCCTACCTGCCTTGGAGTGAACTCCCATTTACCACTGTCACCTATCCCTAACCAATTTCTTATCTAGTTTACCACCTTTGGATCCATTCCTAAGCTACCTGGCTCGCTTACTAGTTTCCTATGTGAAACGGTGTGGAATGCCTTACTAAATTCTAGGTAGGCCACATCTCCTGCTCCACCCTGATCTAGTTTCTTAGTCACCCAGTCAAAGAAACTATCAGATTCATTTGACATGACCTCCCACCCTGTGAAACCATGCTACTTAAGGCCTTGTAACCCACTGGATTCCATTAACTTTCCCACAACCGATTTCAAACTGACTGGCCTGTAATGCCAGCTTCCTTCCTGTTACCACTTTTGTGTAGGGGGATTACATCCACCCTCCTCCAGTCCTCTGGAACCAATCCTGTTTCCAGTGAGCTGTTAAACAGAAGTGCAGCCAGTACCTCCCTAAGCTCCCTCAATACCATTGGATGCACCCCATCTGGCCCCATTGCTTTGTCCACCTTCAGATTAGAAAGTCCCTTCTGGACTCTTGCCTCCACAAAAGGAGTAGTGTCCACCTCCCTCCCTCCAAAGCTTTTGTTACTTTTTGGTGGCCACTCCCATTCTCCTTCCTTTGTGAAAACTGAACAAAAGTACTTGTTCAGGATGTCTGCCTTTCCTGCCCCCACCCTCACATCCCCTCCTTCCCTTCTAACCTTACAGTCCCACCTTGGTCTTCCTCTTTCACTTACCTACCAAAACAAGTCTTGTACCCTTCCGTTACCTCCTGGGATATTCTCTTTCAGTTTGCAATTTTGGCTCCTTACTGCTTTCCCTGCGTCCATGTTTCCCCTGCTACAACTCCCTGTCCTCCTACTTCTCCATCTCCTTATACCTTCTGAATGCGACCCTTTTAGCTTTTACCTTTTCAGCCACCTCTGTTGAGAACCATAGCAGTCTCTTTTTCCTCTTGCTTTTGCACACTTGACACAGAGGTTTGTTGCCTTTACTATGCTCCCATTTATCTTTGCCCACTGTTTCTCCACTCCCCCCCAGGTCACCCACCCCCGTTAGGTCATCTCTGAGGCATTCGCCCATCTTTTTAAAATCTGCCCTCCTGAAGTCCAGGACCCTTGCCCTTGTGTAGCTTGATTCCACAGTTGAACCACACCGTACAGTGATCACTGGTCCCCAAGTGGCCTCCCACCTTGACATCTGCAATACTGTCCCTATTAGTGAGTACAAGAGCCAGTATTGCCCATCATGAGTGGGTTCACTGTCTAGTTGTGCGAGGAACTCCCCCCTGTAGAGAGTCCAGGATGTCCACGCTTCTAGCAGAAGCCACTGCTGGGAGGCTCCAGTCTACATCTAGCAGATTGAAGTCCCCCACCACCAGCACCTCCCCCTTTTCCGCTATTTTGCCAATGGCTTCCACTAGTACCGTATCTAATTCCTTCCCCTGTTCTGGAGGTCTGTAGATCGCTCCAGTGCAAACAGTGGCTCCATTTCCCATCTCCAGGGTGACCCACAGTATCTCTGACTCCCCCTGTATTCCCTGTATCGCTGTTGTTTTTATGCTTTTCCTCACATAAAGCACTACACCCCCTCCTTTCTTTCTCACATGGTCCTTCCTGAACAGAGTATAGCCTGGTATGGCCATGTCCTACTCATGGTTTTCAGTGCACCATAACTTATAATGGCCATAATATCCAGGTCGGCCTCTGCCATGATGGCCTCTAGGTCTGGAATCTTATTTCCTAGGCTTAGCATTCATGCACATGGCCCTCCAGATTTTGTTTCCACTCTGCTTGTTGCCCCTTTTTTGTCCTTTTTGCCCACCCTCCTTCCTGCCTCTCTTTTTTAATGCTCCCATTTCTTTCCCCCTTTATCTCTACCACCCTACTTCATTTATTAATTTGCACCCTGGGGATTCCTCTCCCCTCGGGTTCTCCTTAATCTCTACTTCAGCCTGTGAGGGAGTGGGCAGTTTCTGACTCCCTGACTCCTTCTGCCATCCCTCTTGGTTAGTTTAAATTTTCATCAAAGTAACATTTAAACCATCCACTGAGTACTGTTGTTCCAGTCCTGGATGGATGCAGGCCATCACCCCTATATAGGCTCTTATCTTCCCAGTTGGGTCCCCAGTCCCCAGTGTAGCTGAACCCTTCTTCTCTGCACCATTTCTTTGACCATGAGTTGAATTCCCTGGTGTGGAGATCCCTCTCCTGTCCCCTGTCATAGACAGGCAGCACCTCAGCGAAAGCCACTGAGTGAACTACCTGTCCAAGACCCCTCCCCAGCTCCCTAAACTCCTCATGCACTATCCTAGCCCTGTCCCTAGCCAGGCCATTAGTCTCCAAGTGGACAACGACATCCAGCTCTCCCTCCTGTCCTGCTGCTCTAGTGATCCTCAGGATCCGCTTCCCCCATCCTGCAGGCTGTGACACCCTAAAGGCACCTAACCTGCCCCTTCTTATTCCCAAATCTATCCCCCACAGTCAAGTCCCCACCAGAAATTGCTTCCTCCTCCTCTGGGGTCCTCTACCACCCACCTTGGGGTCTCCACTGTGAAGGTCCCTGACATTCCCCTTGGTCACTACTGCAGGTGCCTCCTCCTGGCAGTCCCACAACACTGGAGTGGTATAGGAATTATGTAGTAGTACCGGATGAGGAATGTGCCTCTGTCCCACCACCCCACCCTTCCAGAGCCCACCACAGTCCAGCTGTTCCTCCTCCCTGGCATCCTCTGAGGTAATGGTGGCAGACCTGGTGGCCCCTGGGTGGGAAGAGAGGTCCCCCGAATCCTAGCCAACTTAGCCTGAAGTCTTGTGACCTCCTTCCTCAACCCAGAGAGGTGTGAGTAGATGGGACAGCACCACAATCTCCACAAGGTCTCTCTGAAAACTGCCACCCCACAGTCACTGCACTCTACCACTCCCAGCATTCTCAACCTCTATTCTTCCTGTGTTACCTGGAAATACTTTTGTACCCTTACCCTGATAAGGTGTTTCTAGTTTCCCCCTTTTTTGTTTATTTCCATTTCTGTTCCCCCATGCCTTGTTTAAATCTTTATCTACTCTTACCCTAGATTGGTGTTGCTCCTATTTCTAGTTTTAGCCTACCTTTGACCTTCCCTTCCCTGTAGTGACTATTACACAGTAGTGAACAGATGCTTTTCCTTAGTAGTAGTAAACGTTTATTTCTGATATCAGAAACAGGATAACCCAATTTAGCAAAAGCTAATTTATAATGGGGTCCTACTGTATAGAAGGAGAACAGTTTCATTAAAAAAATACTATAACGTACATATAGATAGATTCATACATAGACAAAACAACAATTTTACAGTAAGTACAAATCTTTCAAATACAACAACTTTTTGGAGACAATGTTGCCTTTACAAACCATGATCTTAATCAACTGGCAGAGTCCCCTGCTTTTCTGCTTCCCTTTACTGATGCCTGCTGACGACAGTTACTTGTTCCACTTTTTTGCTGGACAACAATATATCAACAGGTAAATAAATACAAAAACAACATTCAAAATGCAATAATCAGGAGGTAGTAAAGAAACGCAATAAATAACACTGCTGGTACAATCATCAATGTGTAAATAAATAAATATAATTAAAGTGCTGCTGACACTGTAAAAATAACTTTGAAAACCATAATAATTAGGTGCAATTCAACTCCCATTCTATATATATTCTAAAGTTTCCTCCTCCCCAGTATTTATTACTAAGAACATTTGCATGAATACATGATCTTTATCCCTCAGGGTTCATCTGCCTCTATAGTTGACTCCCTACTTCAAGTCATAATCCTACACTGTGACATCACAGTCTGTTGCCATGGGACTAACTGTGATGTCACAAGCAGTGCATTATGACCTCAGGTAGGGAGACAGACACAGGAATAGATGAACTCTTCTGGAGCAAAGATCCTGTTTTCATGTAGATGACCTCAGTAATAAATAATGGGGATGAAGACCATAGAATTAAAGTGAAATACAAGCTGTGCTGTGTCTAAATATTATGTTTTGGTAAAGTCCTTCTGAAGGCGCCAGCTGCTCTTTAATAACATTCCAGGTACCATAATCAACAGGTAAATTAGAAATGCAGTAAATAACAATACAGGTACAATCAACAGGCAAACTAATTAATACAGCAATTACATTCCAGGTGTAATAATTAACAGGCAAATGAATGCAATAAATAATATTCCAAGTACAATAATCAACAGATACAGAAATACATTAAATAATAATATTCCAAGCACAGTTATCAATAGGTAAATAAATTAAAAAAATACAAGCAAACACATAAATACTATTCCAGGTACAATAATCAACAGGTAACTATAGAGAATAATGGATGGGGAAGGGTGTGATATGAGAATTTAATGCACACCCGAGTTGTGGGATGCTACATAAACCCCGAGGGTGAAGCCGAGGGGTTTATCAAGCATCCCACAATGAGGATGTGTATTAAATTCTCATATGAAACACCCTTCCCATCTTTTAATTTTTATAATAACATACCAACAATTTTTCTCCAGCAGTTTGTGAGACTGTTTGGCCCTGCCCACACGCAGAATGTTGGCCAATGAGGCAGCAGCATAGTTTGACTGGCATGGCTCATGAATGTCATAACAACCAGCCGGTTGTTATGGAAAACATCAACTGGTCAGTACATTGAGAGAAATTGCTGACCAGTTATTATAAGTATGATAAGTAACATGACATGTACAATAATCTACAGGTTAATAAATACAGTAAATTACATTTGCAAGTCCAATAATCAACAGGTAAACAAATGTACACAGTAAATAATATACCAGGCACAGTACACAATGGGTAAAGAAATTAATCCAGTAAATAACATTATAAGCACAATAATTAACAAATAAATGAACCAATACAGTAATCCCATTCCACTTACAGTTATCAACAATCCCACCTCGGGGGGGGGGGGCTGCAGAGGGAGGCCAGGGATAATAAAGGTGGGTACGGAATAGAGAAGGTGAGAATGGGGATGGGAGGTGGCTTGACCAAGAGAAAGCAGCATGGCAGGAGCATAGATAAAGGCACAAAAAAAGGAGCCGGGGCAGACATACCATCAAATATTTTCGTTAAAAAATGTAGAAGTTTAGATCTGTTGTGATATGAGCAGTCAGGATAGAATGCTGATGCCCACAAAGGAGCCAAAGTTATGCGTTCTGTTTCTAAGTGGACACGCCAGTTACCTGCATTTCAGAAGAAAACAGAGAAAGAGTTGAGACTATGTGATATCTGAGCCTGGGTCTGCTCTCTTTCTCTCTCTCTCTCTCTCTTTTTTTTTTGCTTCATCACATAATGTTCAGCAAGCCACTTAGGTAGGACAAGGTGTGTACCTGATGACTGGAGGGAGGCCCATGCAGTCCCTATATTCAAAAAGGCTCTACATCAAAACCAAGAAATTATATCTGTGAACCTCACCTCAGTGACGGAAAATTGATAGAAACAATTATGAAATAGAATTATAAAATATAATTTAAAAAAACATAGAAACATAGAATTTGATGGCAGATAAGGACCACTTGGCCCACCCAGTCTGCCAATTTCCCTACCTGATGGATAAGCTGCAGATTCTAGTTAATCAACAGCTTACTTCCTCCTGCCCCCCACTAGAATTGCCTTACGCCTGTCCCATGCATTCTTTAATTCTCCCACTATTCCTGACTCCACAACCTCCTCAGGAAGGCTGTTCCATGCATCCATAACTCTCTCTCTCTCTGTGAAAAAATACTTTCTAACATTACCTCTGAGCCGTCCCCCCTCTATCTTCAAATTGTGCCCCCTTGTTCTTGCACATCTCTTCTTCTGAAAGATACTACCCTCTTGTACCTTGTTAATTCCCTTGAGATACTTGAAAGTTTCTATCATGTCCCCCCTCTCCCTCCTTTCCTCAATGGTATACATATTAAACTGCTTTAGTCTCTCCTCAGTATGTCTTCTGGTGCAGACCTTGCACCATTTTGGTTGCCCTCCTCTGAACAGCCTCCACTCTGTCTATGTCTTTACGGAGATGGGGTCTACAGAATTGCATGCAGTATTCCAGATGGGGTGTCACTAACTGTACAGAGGGATAACAACTTCCTGTTTTCTACTGTTGATGCCTCTCCCTATGCATCCCAGTATCCCCCCAGCCCTCCTTACTGCCTTCTCACATTGCTTGCCCACCTTTAGGTCATCTAATATAATTACTCCTAGGTCTCTTTCAATTTTTGTTGTTGTTATTAACTCACCCCCCATTGTGTACTCTTCACCTGGGTTTTGTTTCCCAGATGCATTACCTTGCACTTCTTTGCATTGAATCTGGAGCTGCCATACATTTGACCATTCCTCTAACCTTGCCAAGTCCTTCTCATTCTTTCCACTCCATCTTGTGTATCAACCTTGTTGTAGATCTTGTGGCATCTGCAAAGAGGTATACCTTTCCTTCCAGGTGCTCTCCAATGTCACTTATAAAGATATTAAGAGGACCGGTCCCAGTACCGAACCTACGGTACCCCGCTAGTTACCCTCCTTTCTTCACTGTGGACTCGTTTACTATTACCCTTTGGTCCTGTTGTCCAGCCATTTTTTTATCCAGGCTACACTTGGGACCCTCCAGCTGGCTCAGACTAGATTAATCTTTGTGTGAGACTGTGTCGAATGCCTTGCTAAAATCTAGGTAGGCCATATCCATAGCCCTCCCTGGTCTACTGCTTTGGTCACCCAGTCAAAGAAATCTATTAGGTTCATCTGACATGACCTTCCTGCTGTGAAACCATGTTGCCTTGGGTCCTGTGCCCCACTGGCCTCTAGGTACTCAACAATTCTTTCTTTCAGAAATGATTCCATCATTTTCCCTACCACTGAAGTCAAACTAACTGGTCTGTAGTTTCCTGCCTCTGCCCTGCTCCCACTTTTGTGAAGTGGAATCACATTGCCCTCCTCCAGTCCTCAGGTACCATGCCATCCTCCCATGATTTGTTAAAGAGAGTAGTCAGTGGTGTTACTAGTTCTACCTTAGTTCTTTTAGTATTCTTGGGTGAATCCCATCAGGCAAAGATATATATTATTTGTAATTTTATACCAATACATACATGTATAGTATCAAGACAGCAAGATCACAATACAGTAATCACAAGCTGTTACAGCTGTGTAGTGGACTCCAGGTTGTGCATCTTTGGAGGGGGCTTTAAATGGCAGTGTGATGGTCTGTGCACACTCTCATAGCCGGTTTTAGGCACTAGCAAACCCTGTGGTTGCTGGGAGCCCCTGCTCATGGGGGCCCCGACCAGAGAAGTTTATCTTATTCATTTTTAAACAATTTTTTATCTTAATATATTTTTAAGACATCAGCAAAGGACTGTGCAGATCCTTCTGGTTATGTCATGAAATACCTCAACAAGCTATGATCCAGTCAATATGAGGTGGATAGAGAGCAATGGATGGGATAGGAAGAACAGCCCCAAGAACTGACACTGCTGTGTCCTGCTAAAAATTTTTAAAATACTACTGGTTATATTATACTAAAGCTATACATAGAAACAAAGAAATATAAAATTTGCCTGCACATAACTACTGCTTGGCCCACCTAGTCTGCCCATATTTCCCTGCCTATAGTATCACCACAAATAAAATCTTGCACGTATTTATGTAATTCTTGGATTACAATTACCTATGAGTCAGGAGACTCTTTTGTGTGGGTTCAACGTCATACAATGACAAGTAACAATACAGGCAAACAAATTACTAAAAACACCATCATATGGATGAATACAATTTCAGTAGACAGATTAGTGTATTACAGTCATACACAGCAAAGGCTACTTAAGTAAACTGAGTAACAGAAAACATAAATTGCACATAATAGTTAAAAAAAAGGATACTGTTGCCTCATACAGGAACGGCAAACAGCTGGAGGCAGACAGAAATGGCTTTGATGGTGTGAGCTAGTCTGCCTAAAAATAGGCTTCATCCACAAGATGTGGAAGGGGTGGGAGCTATCATAAATGGGGTTGGGGGAGAGTTAGAGGGTATAAGGGGGCTAGTGGGGGCAGTCGCCGAGGCTGTGGGGGATGAGGTGCAATCTCAAGAGTTGTTTAAAGGGGCCCAATGTGGGTGAGTCAACTGTGCCTTTTGGAAGACCATTCAGCCAACTGGGAGCCCTATAACTAGAGGACCATTGGGGCTGACTTGTGTGACAAAAGGGGACCTGGTATGCAAGATTTGGTCCATTTCTTGTCGTACGAGAGCAGGCAAACTGGGTTAGTAAGTACTGGGAGTTGGGGGTAAGGCCCTAAGCTAATCTTTTTTTTCCCTTATAGGCAAGTGTGGTACTTTGTCCTGTCACTAAGGTTGATAGGCTACAGTAAAACACATGGGCTAAAGGTGGGTCAAGTTGAGAGGCCCCATGACTTCACTAATTCTGCTGGGGGCCCCCAAAACTCTAAAGCTGGCCCTACTCACTGAAAGCTTGCTAATAAAGCACTGAACATTGTGAAGTTACAATGTCTGACTGTCGCTCTATTTAAACTCTCTGGAGTGCAGGTATATTTGGATTTTGTACATATTTGGTCTAGCAGCCCTTACCTTCACCCCTCCCAACTTGGGCTACTCACGGTTTCTCTATGGATCTTTGGAGGAAACGCTGGGCTCCTGAGGAAACCACATTATGACTCACATACTGTATATTGTCAATAAGCCACTGTATCCCCTGGGCTAGACCCATTTTAATCAAACGTTGTGCAGCAGCGTATCTGGCAGTGCGGTCTGCTGGGTCCTAATCATTCCACGTCATATCCTACACACATGGCACCTATCATTTATAAAGAACTCAGGCAGTATTCTCAAAAGGATCCCTCCGACACGCATCTGCCACCATTACTAAAACAGAAATGCCTCCAAACTGTATGGCCATCTATTAGATGGGCTCCCAGCGTCCAAACTTTGGGGCAAAAAAAAAGATGCAACTTTGGGGGGAAAATGCTGCAAACCGCATACGTGTCATTTATTTTAAATGCAAATGATGACTTTTTGTGCACATGGATGCATCTTTGAAAATATCAGTGGGGCTGCTTGGACCCGCTTGGCAACACACATGCGGTACAACTTGTATCTGTAATGCAGCGTGTGTAATCAAGAACTTCAGATACTAGTCTTGGGTTGCAATCGACACTTACCTGTAATTATACAGGGAACAAAGTATGGGCAACAGTGTGTAATGAGTTTATGATTACTGGTTAGATATGATTACAACTTAAAACCAGTATGTGTAAATCGCCGATACACATGTACATGTGTAACAAAGATAACCTCATGCTTCGCCTCGACTGGTTTGAGGCATGCAATAAACTGTTTGTGCCTCACTGAACGAGGAAAACAAAACCAGTAATTGTGTCAAATTAAATATGGGCAACAGTCAAACAAATTTTTTACACACCCTCAATGAGTGATACCTAAATAAACCACCTGACCTTCAGTCTAAGGGTTCATGTGGTATCACCCACTGAGGGTGCAAAACAAATTGCCACACACTTTTGTCCACATATTATTATCTATTATACAATGGCAAGAACATTTCCTGGACTCAGACTGGTCAGTGTGTACTGCGTCAGTGAGGTTATCTGCGCCAACCTCACTGTGCATTGTAGCATTCTCTTCTCTTAAGAAACAAAAATATATTGCCACACTGAAAATCTACTAAAACATTTTTAAATGTTTTTTTATTTTAATATAAGGATGAGCTGTTGTATAATAGCAATAATGCACTCCATGATGTGGGTTGTGCTGGGGTAACCTCACTTCTGGGACATTGCATCGCTCAGCCTGTGTGCCGCACCCAACCACCCAGGCGTGAGGTTATCCTAGCACAACCCACTCTGTTGTGCATTATTGCTTAATTTTTACACACACTCAGAGTATGATTAAGTGATAACATTCAGTTAGTTGGATTATGCAGCAATAACAGGCTGGTGGGTCATTAGTTAATGTGACCCACACTAGCCATATTGTGAGTATACTCCAACTAACTGAACGTTACTACTATTATACTAGTTGGAGTATATGTAAATTTATTATATATAGACTCACATATTCAGACGAGATGTGTGTATGATCACTGGATGCGCTAAGATCTCCAGATTCTGCACGGCCATCGGGCATGACCATATTCAAAGGCCGCCAATGCACCATGCATCCCTGACTGTGCTGTCAAGACACAATATTGTGGATGCACCTATGCAAATGAAGGGTCCCTCATGCATATGCTGCCATCACAATATTGAACCCCCCCCAAGTGTAAAGCTGGCTGGCTGTGCTGCTGCAAAGTTATGCTTTTGAAACCCTCCCCTAACTATACGCGGTGTAGGTTGGTGCCTCACAAGATACCTAGGGGCTGGGTACACAGTCTTCTCCATCCCCAATCACTGTAAAAATGAAAACAGCTCCCGATCCCGTTTCCTTAGTGTAGTGCCCCCAGCCCGATCACTGTAAAATAGAAAACAGCTCCCGATCCCGTTTCCTTAGTGTAGTGCCCCGAGCCCGATCACTGTAAAATAGAAAACAGCTCCCGATCCCGTTTCCTTAGTGTAGTGCCCCCAGCCCGATCACTGTAAAAATGAAAACAGCTCCCGATCCCGTTTCCTTAGTGTAGTGCCCCAGCCCGATCACTGTAAAAATAGAAAACAGCTCCCGATCCCGTTTCCTTAGTGTAGTGGCCCCCAGCCCCGATCACTGTAAAATAGAAACAGCTCCCGATCCCGTTTCCTTAGTGTAGTGCCCCCAGCCCCGATCACTGTAAAAATAGAAAACAGCTCCCGATCCCGTTTCCTTAGTGTAGTGCTAGCCCGATCACTGTAAAATAGAAAACAGCTCCCGATCCCGTTTCCTTAGTGTAGTGGCCCCAGCCCCGATCACTGTAAAATAGAAAACAGCTCCGATCCCGTTTCCTTAGTGTAGTGGCCCCCAGCCCCGATCACTGTAAAATAGAAACAGCTCCCGATCCGCGTTTCCTTAGTGTAGTGCCCCAGCCCCGATCACTGTAAAAATAGAAAACAGCTCCCGATCCCGTTTCCTTAGTGTAGCCCCAGCCCGATCACTGTAAAAATAGAAAACAGCTCCCGATCCCGTTTCCTTAGTGTAGTGCCCCCAGCCCGATCACTGTAAAAATAGAAAACAGCTCCCGATCCCGTTTCCTTAGTGTAGTGGCCCCAGCCCGATCACTGTAAAATAGAAAACAGCTCCCGATCCCGTTTCCTTAGTGTAGTGCCCCCAGCCCGATCACTGTAAAAATAGAAAACAGCTCCCGATCCCGTTTCCTTAGTGTAGTGCCCCAGCCCCGATCACTGTAAAAAGAAAACAGCTCCCGATCCCGTTTCCTTAGTGTAGTGCCCCCAGCCCGATCACTGTAAAATGAAAACAGCTCCCGATCCCGTTTCCTTAGTGTAGTGCCCCCAGCCCGATCACTGTAAAATGAAAACAGCTCCCGATCCCGTTTCCTTAGTGTAGTGCCCCCAGCCCCGATCACTGTAAAAATAGAAACAGCTCCCGATCCCGTTTCCTAGTGTAGTGCCCCCAGCCCGATCACTGTAAAAATAGAAAACAGCTCCCGATCCCGTTTCCTTAGTGTAGTGCCCCCAGCCCGATCACTGTAAAATAGAAAACAGCTCCCGATCCCGTTTCCTTAGTGTAGTGCCCCCAGCCCGATCACTGTAAAATAGAAAACAGCTCCCGATCCCGTTTCCTTAGTGTAGTGGCCCCAGCCCGATCACTGTAAAATAGAAAACAGCTCCCGATCCCGTTTCCTTAGTGTAGTGGCCCCCAGCCCCGATCACTGTAAAATAGAAAACAGCTCCCAGTCCCGTTTCCTTAGTGTAGTGGCCCCCAGCCCGATCACTGTAAAATAGAAAACAGCTCCCGATCCCGTTTCCTAGTGTAGTGGCCCCAGCCCGATCACTGTAAAAAAATAGAAAACAGCTCCCGATCCCGTTTCCTTAGTGTAGTGGCCCCAGCCCGATCACTGTAAAAATAGAAAACAGCTCCCGATCCCGTTTCCTTAGTGTAGTCCTGGCCCGATCACTGTAAAATAGAAAACAGCTCCCGATCCCGTTTCCTTAGTGTAGTGCCCCCAGCCCGATCACTGTAAAATAAAACAACTCCCGATCCCGTTTCCTTAGTGTAGTGCCCCCAGCCCGATCACTGTAAAAATAGAAAACAGCTCCCATCCCGTTTCCTTAGTGTAGTGCCCCCAGCCCGATCACTGTAAAAATGAAAACAGCTCCCGATCCCGTTTCCTTAGTGTAGTCCCCCAGCCCGATCACTGTAAAATAGAAACAGCTCCCGATCCCGTTTCCTTAGTGTAGTGCCCCACAGCCCGATCACTGTAAAATAGAAAACAGCTCCCGATCCCGTTTCCTTAGTGTAGTGCCCCCAGCCCGATCACTGTAAAATAGAAAACAGCTCCCGATCCCGTTTCCTTAGTGTAGTGGCCCCCAGCCCCGATCACTGTAAAAATAGAAAACAGCTCCCGATCCCGTTTCCTTAGTGTAGTGCCCCCAGCCCGATCACTGTAAAAATAAAACAACTCCCGATCCCGTTTCCTTATGTAGTGCCCCAGCCCCGATCACTGTAAAATAGAAAACAGCTCCCGATCCCGTTTCCTTAGTGTAGTGCCCAGCCCGATCACTGTAAAATAAACAGCTCCCGATCCCGTTTCCTTAGTGTAGTGCCCCAGCCCGATCACTGTAAAATAGAAAACAGCTCCCGATCCCGTTTCCTTAGTGTAGTGCCCCAGCCCCGATCACTGTAAAATGAAAACAGCTCCCGATCCCGTTTCCTTAGTGTAGTACCCCCAGCCCGATCACTGTAAAATGAAAACAGCTCCCGATCCCGTTTCCTTAGTGTAGTGCCCCCAGCCCCGATCACTGTAAAAATAGAAAACAGCTCCCGATCCCGTTTCTTAGTGTAGTGCCCCCAGCCCCGATCACTGTAAAATAGAAAACAGCTCCCGATCCCGTTTCCTTAGTGAGTGCCCCCAGCCCGATCACTGTAAAATAGAAAACAGCTCCCGATCCCGTTTCCTTAGTGTAGTGCCCCCAGCCCGATCACTGTAAAAATAGAAAACAGCTCCCGATCCCGTTTCCTTAGTGTAGTGCCCCCCAGCCCGATCACTGTAAAAATAGAAAACAGCTCCCGTCCCGTTTCCTTAGTGTAGTGCCCCCAGCCCCGATCACTGTAAAAATAGAAAACAGCTCCCGATCCCGTTTCCTTGGTGGTGCCCCCAGCCCCGATCACTGTAAAAATGAAAACAGCTCCCGATCCCGTTTCCTTAGTGTAGTGCCCCCAGCCCGATCACTGTAAAAATAGAAACAGCTCCCGATCCCGTTTCCTTAGTGGTACCCCAGCCCGATCACTGTAAAATAGAAAACAGCTCCCGATCCCGTTTCCTTAGTGTAGTGCCCCAGCCCGATCACTGTAAAAATAGAAAACAGCTCCCGATCCCGTTTCCTTAGTGTGTGCCCCCAGCCCGATCACTGTAAAATAGAAAACAGCTCCCGATCCCGTTTCCTTAGTGTAGTAGCCCCAGCCCGATCACTGTAAAATGAAAACAGCTCCCGATCCGTTTCCTTAGTGTAGTGCCCCAGCCCGATCACTGTAAAAATAGAAAACAACTCCCGATCGTTTCCTTAGTGTAGTGCCCCCAGCCCCGATCACTGTAAAAATAGAAAACAGCTCCCGATCCCGTTTCCTTAGTGTAGTACCCCAGCCCCGATCACTGTAAAATGAAACAGCTCCCGATCCCGTTTCCTTAGTGTAGTACCCCCCAGCCCGATCACTGTAAAATAGAAAACAGCTCCCGATCCCGTTTCCTTAGTGTGAGTGCTCCCACCGATCACTGTAAAAATGAAAACAACTCCCGATCCCGTTTCCTTAGTGTAGTGGCCCCCAGCCCGATCACTGTAAAAATAAAAACAGCTCCCGATCCCGTTTCCTTACAGTGTGGCCCCAGCCCCGATCACTGTAAAATGAAAACAGCTCCCGATCCCGTTTCCTTAGTGTAGTGGCCCCCAGCCCGATCACTGTAAAAATAGAAAACAGCTCCCGATCCCCGTTTCCTTAGTGTAGTGCCCCAGCCCCGATCACTGTAAAATAAAACAGCTCCCGATCCCGTTTCCTTAGTGTAGTACCCCCAGCCCGATCACTGTAAAATGAAAACAGCTCCCGATCCCGTTTCCTTAGTGTAGTGCCCCTAGCCCGATCACTGTAAAATAGAAAACAGCTCCCGATCCCGTTTCCTTAGTGTAGTGACCCCCCAGCCCCGATCACTGTAAAAATGAAAACAGCTCCCGATCCCGTTTCCTTAGTGTAGTGCCCCCAGCCCCGATCACTGTAAAATAGAAAACAGCTCCCGATCCCGTTTCCTTAGTGTAGTGGCCCCAGCCCGATCCTGTAAAATAGAAAACAGCTCCCGATCCCGTTTCCTTAGTGTAGTGCCCCCAGCCCGATCACTGTAAAATGAAAACAGCTCCCGATCCCGTTTCCCTAGTGTAGTGCCCCAGCCCGATCACTGTAAAATAGAAAACAGCTCCCGATCCCGTTTCCTTAGTGTAGTGCCCCCAGCCCGATCACTGTAAAAATGAAAACAGCTCCCGATCCCGTTTCCTTAGTGTAGTGGCCCCAGCCCGATCACTGTAAAAATAGAAAACAACTCCAGATCCCGTTTCCTTAGTGTAGTGGCCCCAGCCCGATCACTGTAAAATAAAACAGCTCCCGATCCCGTTTCCCTTAGTGTAGTGCCCCAGCCCCGATCACTGTAAAAAGAAAACAGCTCCCGATCCCGTTTCCTTAGTGTAGTACCCCCAGCCCGATCACTGTAAAATGAAAACAACTCCCGATCCCGTTTCCTTAGTGTAGTGCCCCCAGCCCGATCACTGTAAAATAAAACAACTCCCGATCCCGTTTCCTTAGTGTAGTGCCCCCAGCCCGATCACTGTAAAAATAAAACAGCTCCCGATCCCGTTTCCTTAGTGTAGTGCCCCCAGCCCGATCACTGTAAAATGAAAACAGACTCCCGATCCCGTTTCCTTAGTGTAGTACTTTAGCCCGATCACTGTAAAAATAGAAAACAGCTCCCGATCCCGTTTCCTTAGTGTAGTGCCCCCAGCCCGATCACTGTAAAATGAAAACAGCTCCCGATCCCGTTTCCTTAGTGTAGTGCCCCCAGCCCGATCACTGTAAAAATAGAAAACAGCTCCCGATCCCGTTTCCTTAGTGTAGTGGCCCCAGCCCGATCACTGTAAAATGAAAACAGCTCCCGATCCCGTTTCCTTAGTGTGAGTGCCCCCAGCCCGATCACTGTAAAAATAGAAAACAGCTCCCGATCCCGTTTCCTTAGTGTAGTGGCCCCCAGCCCGATCACTGTAAAATAGAAAACAGCTCCCGATCCCGTTTCCTTAGTGTAGTGCCCCAGCCCGATCACTGTAAAAATAGAAAACAGCTCCCGATCCCGTTTCCTTAGTGTAGTGCCCCCAGCCCGATCACTGTAAAAGAAAACAGCTCCCGATCCCGTTTCCTTAGTGTGGTGCCCCCCAGCCCGATCACTGTAAAATAGAAAACAGCTCCCGATCCCGTTTCCTTAGTGTAGTAGCCCCCAGCCCCGATCACTGTAAAAATGAAAACAGCTCCCGATCCCGTTTCCTTAGTGTAGTGCCCCCAGCCCGATCACTGTAAAATAGAAAACAGCTCCCGATCCCGTTTCCTTAGTGTAGTGCCCCAGCCCGATCACTGTAAAATAGAAAACAGCTCCGATCCCGTTTCCTTAGTGTAGTACCCCCAGCCCGATCACTGTAAAAAGAAAACAACTCCCGATCCCGTTTCCTTAGTGTAGTGCCCCAGCCCCGATCACTGTAAAATAGAAAACAGCTCCCGATCCCGTTTCCTTAGTGTAGTGCCCCAGCCCGATCACTGTAAATAGAAAACAGCTCCCGATCCCGTTTCCTTAGTGTAGTGGCCCCCAGCCCCGATCACTGTAAAAATAGAAAACAGCTCCCGATCCCGTTTCCTTAGTGTAGTACCCCCCAGCCCGATCACTGTAAAAATAGAAAACAGCTCCCGATCCCGTTTCCTTAGTGTAGTGCCCCCAGCCCCAATCACTGTAAAATGAAAACAGCTCCCGATCCCGTTTCCTTAGTGTAGTGCCCCCAGCCCGATCACTGTAAAAATAGAAAACAGCTCCCGATCCCGTTTCCTTAGTGTGAGTGCCCCAGCCCGATCACTGTAAAATGAAAACAGCTCCCGATCCCGTTTCCTTAGTGTGGTGCCCCCAGCCCGATCACTGTAAAATAGAAAACAGCTCCCGATCCCGTTTCCTTAGTGTAGTGCCCCCAGCCCGATCACTGTAAAAATGAAAACAGCTCCCGATCCCGTTTCCTTAGTGTGGTGCCCCCAGCCCGATCACTGTAAAATAGAAAACAGCTCCCGATCCGTTTCCTTAGTGTAGTGGCCCCAGCCCGATCACTGTAAAATGAAAACAGCTCCCGATCCCGTTTCCTTAGTGTAGTGCCCCCAGCCCGATCACTGTAAAAATAAAACAGCTCCCGATCCCGTTTCCTTAGTGTAGTGCCCCAGCCCCGATCACTGTAAAATAGAAAACAGCTCCCGATCCCGTTTCCTTAGTGGCCCTAGCCGATCACTGTAAAATAGAAAACAGCTCCCGATCCCGTTTCCTTAGTGTAGTGGCTCCCGCCCGATCACTGTAAAATAGAAAACAGCTCCGATCCCGTTTCCTTAGTGTAGTGGCCCCAGCCCGATCACTGTAAAATAGAAAACAGCTCCCGATCCCGTTTCCTTAGTGTAGTGCCCCCAGCCCGATCACTGTAAAATAGAAAACAGCTCCCGATCCCGTTTCCTTAGTGTAGTGCCCCCAGCCCCGATCACTGTAAAAATGAAAACAGCTCCCGATCCCGTTTCCTTAGTGTGTACCTCAGCCCGATCACTGTAAAAATAGAAAACAGCTCCGATCCCGTTTCCTTAGTGTAGTGCCCCCAGCCCGATCACTGTAAAATAGAAAACAGCTCCCGATCCCGTTTCCTTAGTGTAGTGCCCCAGCCCGATCACTGTAAAATGAAAACAGCTCCCGATCCCGTTTCCTTAGTGTAGTGCCCCAGCCCGATCACTGTAAAATAAAACAGCTCCGATCCCGTTTCCTTAGTGTAGTACCCCAGCCGAACTGTAAAAATAAACAGCTCCCGATCCCGTTTCCTTAGTGTAGTAGCCCCCAGCCCCGATCACTGTAAAATAGAAAACAGCTCCCGATCCCGTTTCCTTAGTGTAGTTAGCCCGATCACTGTAAAATAGAAAACAGCTCCCGATCCCGTTTCCTTAGTGTAGTGCCCCAGCCCGATCACTGTAAAATAGAAAACAGCTCCCGATCCCGTTTCCTTAGTGTAGTGCCCCAGCCCGATCACTGTAAAAATAGAAAACAGCTCCCGATCCCGTTTCCTTAGTGTAGTGCCCCCAGCCCGATCACTGTAAAAGAAAACAGCTCCCGATCCCGTTTCCTTAGTGTAGTGCCCCCAGCCCGATCACTGTAAAAATAGAAAACAGCTCCCGATCCCGTTTCCTTGTGTGGTACTCCCAGCCCGATCACTGTAAAAATAGAAAACAGCTCCCGATCCCGTTTCCTTAGTGTAGTGCCCCCAGCCCGATCACTGTAAAATGAAAACAGCTCCCGATCCCGTTTCCTTAGTGTAGTACCCCCAGCCCGATCACTGTAAAAATAAAACAGCTCCCGATCCCGTTTCCTTAGTGTAGTGCCCCCAGCCCGATCACTGAAAAATAGAAAACAGCTCCCGTTTCCTTAGTGTGTGCCCCAGCCCGATCACTGTAAAAATAGAAAACAACTCCCGATCCCGTTTCCTTAGTGTGCCCCAGCCCCGATCACTGTAAAATGAAAACAGCTCCCGATCCCGTTTCCTTAGTGTAGTGCCCCAGCCCCGATCACTGTAAAATAAAACAGCTCCCGATCCCGTTTCCTTAGTGTAGTGCCCCAGCCCGATCACTGTAAAAATGAAAACAGCTCCCGATCCCGTTTCCTTAGTGTAGTCCCCCAGCCCGATCACTGTAAAAATAGAAAACAGCTCCCGATCCCGTTTCCTTAGTGTAATGCCCCAGCCCGATCACTGTAAAATAGAAAACAGCTCCCGATCCCGTTTCCTTAGTGGTGCCCCAGCCCGATCACTGTAAAATAGAAAACAGCTCCCGATCCCGTTTCCTTAGTGTAGTGGCCCCAGCCCCGATCACTGTAAAATAGAAAACAGCTCCCGATCCGTTTCCTTAGTGTGGTACACCCCGATCACTGTAAAGAAAACAGCTCCCGATCCCGTTTCCTTAGTGTAGTGCCCCAGCCCGATCACTGTAAATAGAAAACAGCTCCGATCCCGTTTCCTTAGTGTAGTGCCCCCAGCCCCGATCACTGTAAAATAGAAAACAGCTCCCGATCCCGTTTCCCTTGTGTAGTGCCCCAGCCCGATCACTGTAAAATAGAAAACAGCTCCCGATCCCGTTTCCTTAGTGTGTGCCCCCAGCCCGATCACTGTAAAATGAAAACAGCTCCCGATCCCGTTTCCTTAGTGTAGTGCCCCAGCCCGATCACTGTAAAAATGAAAACAGCTCCCGATCCCGTTTCCTTAGTGGTAGCCCCAGCCCGATCACTGTAAAAATGAAAACAGCTCCCGATCCCGTTTCCTTAGTGTAGTGCCCCCAGCCCGATCACTGTAAAATGAAAACAGCTCCCGATCCCGTTTCCTTAGTGTAGTGCCCCAGCCCCGATCACTGTAAAAATAGAAAACAGCTCCCGATCCCGTTTCCTTAGTGTAGTGCCCCCAGCCCCGATCACTGTAAAATAGAAAACAGCTCCCGATCCCGTTTCCTTAGTGTAGTATCCCCAGCCCGATCACTGTAAAATAGAAAACAGCTCCCGATCCCGTTTCCTTAGTGTGTGCCCCAGCCCGATCACTGTAAAAATGAAAACAGCTCCCGATCCCGTTTCCTTAGTGTAGTAGCCCCAGCCCGATCACTGTAAAAATAGAAAACAGCTCCCGATCCCGTTTCCTTAGTGTAGTGCCCCCAGCCCGATCACTGTAAAATAAAAACAGCTCCCGATCCCGTTTCCTTAGTGTAGTACCCCAGCCCGATCACTGTAAAATGAAAACAGCTCCCGATCCCGTTTCCTTAGTGTGCCCCCAGCCCGATCACTGTAAAATAGAAAACAGCTCCCGATCCCGTTTCCTTAGTGTAGTACCCCAGCCCGATCACTGTAAAATAGAAAACAGCTCCCGATCCCGTTTCCTTAGTGTAGTGCCCCCAGCCCCGATCACTGTAAAATAAGCAGCTCCCGATCCCGTTTCCTTAGTGTAGTGCCCCCAGCCCGATCACTGTAAAATGAAAACAGCTCCCGATCCCGTTTCCTTAGTGTAGTGCCCCCAGCCCGATCACTGTAAAATAGAAAACAGCTCCCGATCCCGTTTCCTTAGTGTAGTGCCCCCAGCCCGATCACTGTAAAATAAACAGCTCCCGATCCCGTTTCCTTAGTGTAGTGCCCCCAGCCCGATCACTGTAAAAAGAAAACAGCTCCCGATCCCGTTTCCTTGTGTGTATTTCAGCCCGATCACTGTAAAATAGAAAACAGCTCCCGATCCCGTTTCCTTAGTGGTATTTAGCCCGATCACTGTAAAAAGAAAACACTCCGATCCCGTTTCCTTAGTGTAGTGCCCCAGCCCGATCACTGTAAAATGAAAACAGCTCCCGATCCCGTTTCCTTAGTGTAGTGCCCCAGCCCGATCACTGTAAAATGAAAACAACTCCCGATCCCGTTTCCTTAGTGTAGTGCCCCCAGCCCGATCACTGTAAAATAAAACAGCTCCCGATCCCGTTTCCTTAGTGTAGTGCCCCCAGCCCGATCACTGTAAAAATAGAAAACAGCTCCCGATCCCGTTTCCTTAGTGTAGTGCCCCCAGCCCCGATCACTGTAAAAAAAACAGCTCCCGATCCCGTTTCCTTAGTGTAGTGCCCCCAGCCCGATCCTGTAAAATAGAAAACAGCTCCCGATCCCGTTTCCTTGAGTGTAGTGCCCCAGCCCGATCACTGTAAAATAGAAAACAGCTCCCGATCCCGTTTCCTTAGTGTAGTGCCCCCAGCCCGATCACTGTAAATAGAAAACAGCTCCCGATCCCGTTTCCTTAGTGTAGTACCCCCAGCCCGATCACTGTAAAATAGAAAACAGCTCCCGATCCCGTTTCCTTAGTGTGTATTTAGCCCGATCACTGTAAAAGAAAACAGCTCCCGATCCCGTTTCCTTAGTGTGAGTGCCCCCAGCCCGATCACTGTAAAATAGAAAACAGCTCCCGATCCCGTTTCCTTAGTGTAGTGGCCCCAGCCCGATCACTGTAAAAATAGAAAACAGCTCCCGATCCCGTTTCCTTAGTGTAGTACCCCAGCCCGATCACTGTAAAATAGAAAACAGCTCCGATCCCGTTTCCTTAGTGTAGTGCCCCCAGCCCGATCACTGTAAAAATGAAAACAGCTCCCGATCCCGTTTCCTTAGTGAGTGCCCCCAGCCCGATCACTGTAAAATAAAAAACAGCTCCCGATCCCGTTTCCTTAGTGTAGTACCCCCAGCCCGATCACTGTAAAATGAAAACAGCTCCCGATCCCGTTTCCTTAGTGTGGTACCCCAGCCCGATCACTGTAAAATAGAAAACAGCTCCCGATCCCGTTTCCTTAGTGTAGTGCCCCCAGCCCCGATCACTGTAAAAATAAAAAGCTCCCGATCCCGTTTCCTTAGTGTAGTACCCCCAGCCCGATCACTGTAAAAATAGAAAACAGCTCCCGATCCCGTTTCCTTAGTGTGGTACCCCCAGCCCGATCACTGTAAAATGAAAACAGCTCCCGATCCCGTTTCCTTAGTGTAGTGCCCCCAGCCCGATCACTGTAAAATAGAAAACAGCTCCCGATCCCGTTTCCTTAGTGTAGTGCCCCAGCCCCGATCACTGTAAAAATAAACAGCTCCCGATCCCGTTTCCTTAGTGTAGTGCTCAGCCCGATCACTGTAAAAATAGAAAACAACTCGATCCCGTTTCCTTGTGTAGTGCCCCCAGCCCGATCACTGTAAAATAGAAAACAGCTCCCGATCCCGTTTCCTTAGTGTATTTAGCCCGATCACTGTAAAAATAGAAAACAGCTCCCGATCCCGTTTCCTTAGTGTAGTGCCCCAGCCCGATCACTGTAAAATAGAAAACAGCTTTTTTCCATGTTCTGTGGTCCCCATGCGTGGCGCCCGACACTTCTGGTGCATGGCAACCCTGCTTGCATCGGCCACGCTAGTACGTGCTTGCCTGGTTTGCTACAGTACCCCTGGTCTCCACCAGGGGTCCCCGGCTTGCCGGGCCAACCCATACCCTTGATCCGGGGAGGAAAGCACCACATGGGCACTCAGTCCTCAACCCTTCCCCTGCCGACACCCGCCGCTTGAGTCCATTCCCGAACCCGGGTCGCCGGCGTGGCATGAGGTGTGACGTCCAGCGCCTCAACCCACAGTGCCACCAGGCTGACAGCTCAGTGCTCTTAACTACTATGCTATACTGCCTCTTAATTGAGGGATTATTCACTTCCTGGGTGGTTATATACCAAACAAGCTGTTGGTAAATCCCCCAATAAACCACACCCTATGACTGTCATAACTTATTTTTTGAATTGATTGACCCACACTAACCCCCTCCACGTAGTTCAAATAATGCCCCACTTAGTGTGCCAAGCAGCTTCACAGGTCACAACCGAAATTTCACTACAGGGTCTAATTTACCTTTTTTTAATTTTTTGCACTAATGTTCTCTGCTGGTGACAAAATGTTGCAATTCACCTTCCTGGTTCTAGTTCAGTCCAAACCATCCTTGGCAGTACTACATGTACAACCTAGTCCTTCATCTCTACCTGTTGTTTTCCTATAAAATGCCCCCCCCCCCCCAAAAAAAAAGCCAGTTCTCTTGTACATACACCTAACATCTGGCCAGATAAGCCCACCACTTGAGTAAGATATCCCAAGAGATTTCAGGATTTACTGTCCCAGTTAGCTTGCTTAAATCACTGGTACTAGCTGTTGTAATTCCCATTTACTATTGGTTCCCAAGGTCCCCTCCTTGAAAAGCCCACATATCCCAGCATATCTGTGCTGTTTCACTTCCATTTCTTAGAGCAGAGAACACTCTGCACTCCTGCACTCCCAGCTGATTTTACTAAACTACTTGACAGTGCAAAAATAAACTCAAGCGAATCTGTGAGCAAGAACTAATTGGCAGCCAACCTATTTAAGGTGGAACTTGGAATTCAAACTAGTTTACAGTATACTGTACGGATTCTGTTCCATCCAGGAGAACTTGGTTCCCATACCTAGCTTTTCAGACTTGACTTTTATTTGACTGTGAGGTTTAGGGGTACAGTTGGCAAGGCTGCATATTTTAGCACCCCCCTCTTAAAAAAAAGTTTGATCCCCCTGCAAAAAGATCAAGGACCCCCCTGAAAAAAAAAAATCAGTGCACCCCTACCCCTTGTTTTGTGCAGGACTTGGTTGAGGACCAGTAACTACCAGGTAGAATGAGACTATGAGCACAGCAGGCCCTGTCCACAGTGATTCAACTCAGAGGGCCTTCCCTTGGCCAAGTGGGTGAGACAGAGAAGCAGACATAAGTTGCCTTCTTCCACTTTGGATCTGAGTTTATGTAAGGGACATTTGCAGCATCCTGTATATACGCAAACTAGTGGAGCCAAAGCCATGAAAATGACTGTAATTGGTGGTTTGATCCAAGATGGCAGCTGTGTAGGAGCCACGCTCACCGACACTTTGCACCCTAGTTTCAGTAAATCACTAGAAACCTGATATGAAGAGTGCTAACCCACAAAAACAAAAGAAATGTAAAGACAAACCCTCAACATTTTCCTCCTTGGATTCAGCAAGTCCACAATGAAAAACAGGGAGCTGGATAGATTTTTCTTGCTGCACAAACAGGCCCAGGAAACACCATGCAGACAGGACCCCTGAGTTGGTATTCAGTTTGGTGGCACAGCCTACAAGTCTGGAAGTGCCCCTCAAACCGACTTCATGGCTTTTGAATTGCCTGCATATGGACTGGCAAGACCTCCAGTGAAGCAACTTAAGTGCGACTGTAACACCTAGCACCCAACCCCCGAGGCTACCATCCAACACCAGCACTTAGTAGATAATCTCTTCCTCTCTCCCCCTCACTGCTCCTTCTCCCCATCATGACCCCCCCCACACTGTTCCTCTTGCGTTATCCTTTACCCCTCTGTGGCCAATCTCACTCTTTTCCTGATACTACCATCCTGTATCAGCACTTAACCATTTATTCCCCCTTATGTCCTTGCCCAGCATACCACCATCTGCTCCCTCTCCACCTTCCTTAACCCACATGTTATCCCATTCCCTCCTCTGTGGCCAACCCCTCACCCTCATCCCCTTCAGACCCCCTACTTCCCTCTTGTTTCCCCTATTCCCCATCCCCCTACAGCCCTTCTCTTACCCCCCATAGACCCTCACGTAGCCCCACCTTCTGGTCTCCCCTCAATTCTCCTTTACCTCAACAAGGCCCCTTGGGCTGCTCCACCCTCATTTATCCCTAATTAACTGCTTCTTTCTCATTACTTCTCCTTACAGCTGTCCTCAACACTATTCTTACCTTCTCTCACCCCTGCCTACCTCTCTCTGCCTTCACCCCACCTCACTTTCTCCTCTTACTCCTTACCCTAGCGTAGCAACTGTCAATAGCCCTACTGAATCTGTAAGCTATACAACTATGTATTCTGTATCTTTGCTGTAACAATCTTGTACTGTTGAATAGCCCTACCAAACCTGTTACAGGGGTCACGTTTAACTTTTTTTTGCACTGGCCTAACCGGGAAAGTGGTACCAGTTTGCACTGGCCCATCAAGATTTACACTGGCCCCAAGTTATAACGGGGATTAGGGGATTACTGGGGAGGAGGAAGGACTCCATCTCCTCACCTTTTTCCAATTACTCCCTGTTTTCCAGTGGTACCCCTTCCCTCTTCTCTTCCCCATAAGCATTCACTGTTGTCTAGTGACACCCCCTATCCCTCTCCTCTTGCTGTAAGTTCTTCTTGGTGTCCAGTGGCACCCCCTCCTTCTCCCCTTCCCCATGAGTTCTCTCTGGTGTCTAGCAGCACCCCTCCCTCTTCCCTTCCCTATAAGTTCTTCTAGGTGTCCAGTGGCAACCCCAGCTCCCCAGAGCATCCCAGCCCCACACTAGTCTCTGACAGGGACTGAAACAAACCCTCCGCTCATCTTCTTGTCCAGCCACTATCTGACTCGCACAACTTAAGTAAAAAAAAATCTTCCCTACCCATCTCAGCTCCACCACCCTCCTTCTCTGTGTCTCCTTAGCAAGTCACCAAACGTTTGAAAGTACAGTCCAACCCCGTTTATCCGACACCCCCCATAAACCAAACCTCCCTATCTAACAAACCAACTGCTTGTTCCCCAGTGTTCCCATTGACATGCATGGTGGTATTCTCACTTTGTTAAAGCTGGTGGTCGTTCCCTATGTGATTGCAGGTAGCCATTATCAAGGTCGATCGCAGCTACCTACGATCATAATGGGAATGATCAACAGCTTTAACAAGGTAAAAATACCACCCTGAAATTCAATGGAAACACTGAGCGACAAACAGCAGTTTGTAGAGTGTAGAGTGTAGTTATAGTTTTAGCAGCATTCAGTACCTAGAGTTGCATACCTTTCATCACACAATCTGTTAAAGTGACAGAACCCAAAGCAGCTTTCAAAAGCCACTCAGCAGCAGGTGAACTCTGCCCACCTGAATGATTTCCACCCACTGACAGGAGGAGCAGGCTAGTGAACAGAAGTCCTAGGGAGCCAAACAAAAGCTGAACAAATAGCTCCCAAGTCAAAAAAAAGCCCGACCGGCTCAGCTGATGTCCTGAGGTCATGTGTGTCAGTGACGATCATTGCCCAGTGGTTCCAGATGGTAAATGGTAGCTTGTAATTTCTGTTTGCCTGCTGCAATATCTTAGTCTACATTTACATTCTTCTTAAATAAAACTACAGTTGGGCATTGGCAGGTCATGTGTGTCAGTGACTCGATCGTTGCCCAGTGGTTTTACTGCTTACTTTGGATAAGGGAGTCTACTTCTGTAAGCAGACACTTCAACTAACCCTGAAAGGATGCAGTAAAGTACTGTATATTGGTAATCTCGCTTATCTGATCTCTCGTTTGTCTGAACCAATCAGATGTCCCCCCCCAGGCAGTTCAGAGAAACAGGATTGGACTGTATGTGAATAAAATCTTTAATAAAGTATGCCACCTATAATAACTTAACAGTCTCAATGCAGGCCCAAATGCCAGCACTCTGTCCCAGCAGTGCTTTGCAATAACACCTGAGAGAGAGAGAGAGAGAGACTGCACATTTGAGCCCCATGGTGAGACTGTTAAGATACTCTATCAGTAGAGTGATTTCTTAAGGATTTTTTGCATACTTTTGAACTTTTGGTGAGTTGCTGATTAAGGGACATGGGTGGGAGGGTTGAGGGGCTGGGATGAATGGGGTGAAGGCTTTAGTTTTTTTTTTTACACTAGCCCCATCAGGCAAGTCAGGGGGAAATCACAGTGGCCCGAGGGAGCTTGCACTATGCTCCGGGCCAGTAAATTAATGTTAAGCATGAACCCTGCTGTTAGCAATACTACTATGTATTTTGTAACTTTGTTGTAACACATTTGAAATGTGTAACACCTGTGTCAGTATGTCAAACTTTGATGATGTGGAACTTCTGTAAACAAGCTTTTAGCTCAAAGGTCTTAATCTGAGATGTTAATAAATAAATAAATAAATAAAACTTGTAAAAGAGCCCAAAATGACTAAGCCTAAAAACATATCGTTGCCGTCTGTGTCTCCAAAAGGGCTACATCAAGCGTTGATACAGCGTCCTCTGCATTGCTTTCTGACAGCCTGAATGCTGCAGACAGTGGTTCAACAACTCATACAGAAAAGCGGCCCCCAAGTGTTACTGAAATCCAGTCCTGATTTACAAACTCATTCGACAGGAACAGACATAAAAAAATTTAAAGAACTTAATGATGTAATGGGTGGATTGTTCCAAGTTCATTTGAGAGGTTGGAAACAAAAATGGATGTCCTGCTCCTGTCCTGGAGGATAGCTAAACCCGCCCTCTATAGTCTGGCTGCAAAAAATCTACCTTGCCCTAGCTGACATTAAGCTGCCGCAGTTGAGTTTGTGTATGAAACCGGTCTCTACTGATGTAACCCCTTATCTAGCGTCCTATACTGAATTGCTTGTATATGACGCTGTACTACCTGACTGCACTTCTACAACCTCTCATATGCTAACCTTACCATATGTTCTACTCTGTACTGATTATGTCCTATATGGTAGAGGCTGCATAGTTAGTTACACTGCTTGCTTATAATGCTTGTTTGGTCCATTGTACTATGTGTACTATTGTGCTATGTGTACTATTGTACTATGTGTACTATTGTGCTATGCGTACTATGTGTACTATTGTACTATGTGTACTATTGTACTATGTGTACCATGTGCACTATGTGCACTATTGTACTATGTGTACTATTTTACTATGTTTACTATTGTACTATTTTACTATGTGTACTATTGTACTATGTGTACTATGTGTACTATTGTACTATGTGTACTACTGTACTATTGTACTATGTGTATTATGTGTACTATTGTACTATGTGTACTATGTGTACTATTTTACTATGTGTACTATTGTACTATGTGCACTATTGTACTATGTGTACTATGTGTACTATTGTACTATGTGTACTAGGTGTACTAGGTGTTTATAGTTCTCAATCTATTGCAATAAGCCTAGCAGGATCCACTGCTGTTATACCCCATGTCACCATCTTCTGTTATGAAAACTGTATTCTGTCATTGAACTTCCCTGTATGCTATGTCCTACCCTGCATTATCTGAATGTATCTGCTCAGCTCTATGTAACTAACTCCCAGTCGCCCTGAAAAAGGACCTCCAGGGCCCACTGGGCCTACCGGTTACCAAACTTTGATAAATAAATACATTTATGAAAACAAATGAGCTAAGCTGTCTGGCCAGCAAAGCGGTTGTGCTACCACTGCAACGCGGTGACCTGGTTTGGGAGACGAGCCTGGGTTGTTGGAGGGCCGGCTGAGGGAGGATGGCGAAGCATCCCATGAAGGCCCACCTCCTCAGGGGTGGGAGGGAGTTTGGTTTTCACTGCAACACCCCCACCTGGGTGACCACAGGTGGTGGTGCAAGCTGCAGGCAGGGATCAATGGAGGGAGGATGTCAGTGGCATGATGCAAGCTGCGTTGGCCAAGGTCTCCCTGATGTTCATAGGCTGGGGCAAGAAATGTGGGAAAAAACTCCTGACCGTGCAGAATGCTGCCTGTCACAGACCCTGGACTGCCAGCTGGGCTTTTTGCTTCAGGACTGAAACTATAAGTCTGTTAGGGGGGTTAGGGCCTGACCCCCAGGAGTCCTTCCCATCGGCGGTGGTAATCCATGGAGGAATGTGGAGTGGAGGTAAGTCCCAGCAGGTGGGTGATAGGGATGGGTGGAGCAACAGAACTGATGTGGGCCAGTCAGGATGAAAGATGGCATAAAATATGCAAATCAGAAGAAAAAAAAAGAATCCGCTACTTGAACAGGAGCGGAAATGATTAGTGTCTGATAATACACAAGCATTTGAGCAGACTAAGCAGCAACAAGAGTTTACACAGAAAGGACTGGAGGAGTTAAAACTGAAATCACTAACCACAGAAACTCTAGCACAATCAAACACTCATATGGCAATCTCTCTGAACAGGAGAATGGAAGTGCTTGAGAATACAAGTAGATTCTGAAATTTGAGACTGGTTGGTTTTGAATAAGCTGTAACAAAATAGCAGGGAATTAGTTGGAAACATTTCCAAGAGTCCTTGATCTTACCAGAGGAAAATGTTCCGTTCGTGGCAGCAACATATAGACAACCTCCTAAAAACGTAAATTTTATCAACAAAAATGTTGCTGTTACTTCACAGTCTTCAGAGTCTATCCCTCGATCAGCACGTGATGAGATAAAAACATCCATAAAGGTCACATTTTCGTTTGAAATGGACAGAGGCTTCATTACTAGAGTGGCAAGGAGTGAAGGTGCTCTTCCTTGTAAGGAGTACAGAATCTGCAATTTTCTGGCCATTTCCCCCGTTACCCAAGAGTGTAGGAAGAAATTACTACACTTCTAAGGAGAAATATTGGGTCTTATGGCTACTTCTGTTTTTCCTTACCCAGTCAAGTGTTCTATCATATATAACGGCAATAAATATCTCTTTTTTTTATACCAGAACAAGTGGCTGGGTTCTTAGAAACACAGCAGAGGCTGAGACAGCAGACATGCACAGCTGGCAAGGAAATGGAACATAAAGTGATACAGATGTATAACTGACAATACTACCCATGAAGAGATGGAAGTCAGCATGCAGGAATAACAGTTTGCTTAAAATATGGACACATTAGCGATTTATCATTTAGGCCTTAAAATATTAAAACTAACAAAAAAAAGAAAGAACCTAAAAAGTAATTGTTAAAATGGATTTGAGAGGGAGGGATAGGCAGAACTGGTTTCTTATGTTATGGTTATAGTTATAGTTCATATCTGCACTTATACTGTATTGCTGCTTTACTGTATTTCTGTTTATGTCCATTCTCTACAGCTCTCCTTTCTGCGCAGGACCACCAAGCACCTTGATTCCCCCTGCCTCCCCCAGCCATGGCCCCCCACCTCCATGGAGCCATGCTTGCACCCCCCCCATGTGGAGTAAGAGTGGGGGTGTACCTTTAAACAGTTAGGTTACATCACGTGGTGCCACATGCTAGTGAGGCAGGGATCTGGATGTACTGGGGTCCATCATCGGGGAGATGCTGGGGACATTTTCCCTTCTGTCTTCCTCCCATCCCCCCTGGGATGTTGCAAACTCGGACATCAAGGTGCACCCACACACAGTGTGTGCATGTCCTCATGCTGACATCTGCAACGTCCCCACCCTCTCCTCAGTCCTTCAGCTGCACTACCACCTATTTTCACCCAGGTGGCAGTATCACAGCAGAGGATAGAACCCGCTCTCCTCCAAGGAACACAGCATCCTCTGGGATGCTCAGTCCTCCCCCCCAGCTGGCTGCCAACAACCCAAGCTTGTTTCCAAACTCAGGTCACCGGTGCTGCGAGCAGTAGCACTGCTGCTGTGTTGACAGGCCAGCTTCACAATTGCTAATATAATACTAGACAGAGAACTTTATTGTTGTGTTATTCAGAATATAATAACTGAGTCATCCCGGTGGAGCTGACGGTTGAGGTGCTGGATGCCACACCTTGCTCCATGCTGGTGATCCGGGTTTGGGAATGAGCTCGGACCGTCAGGGGTTGGCCGGGGGGGGAGAAGATATGCTGGAGCGTCTGATGACAGCTCGCCTTCTCTGGGGGCAGTCCAGCAAACGGTGACCCCTGGCAGAGGCTGGGGGTGCGACAGCAAGCTGGAGTCACTGGGGCATGATTGGTCACAGGCAAAGGCCTGGGACCTATCAGCTCCAGGGGCAGCTCCTTCGTAGAAGGAGGGGAAGGGATGTTGCAGACATCGGCATGCGTACCTTGACATATGGGCATGCAACGTCCCTGAGAAAAGGGAAAAAAACCCTCTAGAACCAGAAAGACGGAGCGCCGAGCCAGGTCCCATTGTGCCAGTGCCTGCCTGCAGTCCCGGACACTGACAAGGACCACAAGATTCGGGGGTTGGCCCCTACCTTGATCCCACCCAGGGTGTTTTCAAGGGAGGATGGAGGAACCGGGGGTTGTCAGGTAAGGTACTAGGCAGGGACAGGCTTAATTGGTGTCTCCCGATGATGTGGCTCAGAGGGAAGTAGGAGGGGGAAAAATAGAAATAAAAAAAAAAAAAAAAAAAGAATATAGTAACTGGCAACTTTCCTGGATATCCAATCTTGATAAAACACCGTAATAACCCACTGAATTTGCATAATAACTTTATGCCGTTTTCCTCCTCATACTGTCACTTCACTGAAGCACTAAGAAAAGCACACTGTATTTGTACGAGTATAGCAGCTGCTGAAGGACACACTGCCGCATTAAATACACTTTACAGTTTTCTCTCTGAAACCTTGCACCAGTTATTATAAAATCTTCACAGACATTCTTCTGCATAATAACTGGAGTTCTTGATTAAGTGTCCATAGGATATAATTTTACTCTACAGCAATATCCTCTGCAGACTCACTTCAGCTGGCCAGTCCGCCTTCTCCCACTACTTCCCAAACTCTGGAACTCATTACCACCTCAGGTCAGACACTCATCCTCCCACACTCTATCTCAACTGCCCCATCAAATTACTACTCCTCTAATTGCTCTTACACCTCATATTGCAAAGTATCACCCCAGCTCACTCTACTGCCCAACCTTGGCTGCCTTAGTGACTCATGTTACAGCAGTATCGTGCTCTTGTATTCCAAAAATGGCCCTTAATACTGTTCTAATTTTGGCAATTGCCCCAATTGTTGGGCTTATTGACTGTACATTATGAGGGAGATATTCAAAGGGGTTGCGCCAGCAATGCGCTCCCAAGACTGCGCGACTTGCTTGGGGAACCTATCCCTTGGGAGTATCTATCGTATGGGAGCGGCATTAGACAATGGTGTTAGCAGCACTGGCTGCATGGAAACACACATCTTAATTTATTATAATTATTCTTAATCCTGTATGTTTATGTTTTTATTTTATTTTATTGTTCTTTCTTATGCATACTGTTAATATGCGTTATCTTTTAATGGACAAAGAACCTCTGTGCGCAAACACTGAGGCAAAGGTTACCCCAAAGGACATTTGGCCGGGAAGCCAAGTTTCAAAGAAATACAAAATCACACATGCCCTCACAATGCAAAGCATCATGGGCTGCATATGCAAATCACCACAGAATATTATGCTGGTTCAACTTTACGCAGAAATGCATGGTGCCGAAAGGCCTCTCACACAGTTTACAAAGGGTGCCAACAGAAGACATAGACACGTGTTTCGTCCTACCAGGACTCATCAGTATGCCTCATCTGTTTGACACCCCAGTGGAACGAACCAGCTACCCTAAGATGGTCTATCTGGGTATTGATGTGGTGAACCCAATCTTTTAATGTTTGGCTTGTAATGCACTGTGTTTAATTATATATGTGTTTGTACCTGATTTTTATGCAAATTCATTGAAAATAATAATTAAAATAAGCGACAATGGTGTGGGAGCACTAAATGCGGGGGAGCGCACAGCTACTGCAGCCCCACCCTCCCAGAAGAAGTCACTGGAGACAGTGGTGTAGGAGCACTGACTGCATCAGAGCGCGCAGCTGCTGCAGTCTCACCTCCCCTTGCAGAAGTCACTGAAGAGAATGGTGTAGAAGCACTGGCTGAGGGGGAGCTCACAACTACTGCAGTTCCACCCTCCCAGCAGGATTCACCGTAGTCAGTGGTGTAGGAGAGCTTACCAAGGAATTTTAAACACATGCCAGTGGGTTTCTTAGGTAATAAAAATGTAAACAATGAAGATCATATGTCTCTGTTTACTAAAATAAAACTAGAACCAAAATTGATTTTCTTCTTGTGAGACAAAAGATCGTTCTGAAAAATGAAGATTTCAGGCATGGCTAGAGACGACAGCCCTCCATGGGGAATGAGGAGAAACAATTTTATAGGGAATGGATAAAAGGTGGCATAGCATCAAGTTTTCACTGGTTATCGGATATCCATTATCAGAACACTGCAGCTGCCCTGTAATTCTAGTACTTGGCTGCCCACTACAAACATTTCTGCTTCGACTGCATGTTCACATTGTCCCTTCACTGTAAAGTTAGTTACATTACCCTGGGGCTGTAATTAACCTATTCCTTTCGAAGATTAGTGTAGCCTTCTGGACTGTGCAGCAAAGCAGAAATGGGAGGTGGTCCTAGGTTGGCACCCAGATGCTGGCATTTCCACCATAAGCCAGCAGTTTTTTTTTTATTAAGTAAACTTTATTGATTTTGTTTCCATATAGGTTTACACCTTCCCTTGGCAGGACGGCGGCTTCTCCTCCGTCACTGCTTGCTGCAGCTGTCCCTTACCTCCTCCTTAGTCAGGGTCTTATCTCCTGTGGATTTCCCCCTGTGACAGGGTCAGGGAGTGAGGTCCATTCCCCCAGGACACACATCCAGATTCCTCCTGGACTGGAGTGGCAGAGTGGGCTACAAGCCGATGGGCAGGACTTCATGGAGCCCTTCCTCCGTTTTTCCTCCCTGGGTCCATAGACTTGCAGCAAGTAGAATGTGCGTGCTCTGCCTCCATAGAGACATCCCCAGCACTCTGAAAGTGGGGTCCCTTCCTACAACAGTGCGACTCACATGTCCTGTCACCCGAATTCCTCCAGGTGGCTATCCAGCAGTGAGCCATGACAACCCCCCCCCGAGGGAGGAGAGCAGTCCTACAGATGCCGTGGCCTGCCCCCCCAAGCGACCTGCGTTCGTTTCCGGACCTGGGTTGCCACTGTGGTATGAGGTAAGGCACCCAGTGTCTCAGTTCTCCATGCTAGTGGGCCAGCTTGCTTTATTGATTTTTAACAGTTAGTACACATGCAGGCATCACAGACATAACAGCTGGACTCTTCCAGACCACAGATGGTTGAATGTAGTGAATAAACTCTAAAATAAATAAATAAAAATGGGAAAAAAAGAAGATTCAAGGGAAATGTCAGGAAGAACATAAAAACATAGAATTTGTTGGCAGAAAAGGTCCAGTGGGTCCATCTAGTCTGCCCTATTTGCCCTGCCTGTTTCTACACCCTAGACCCTTTCTGGTCACAGGTGCCCCTCACGCCTCCTTTTCCTCCACCTCTTATATCCATGTGCCTATCCCACACTTGCTTGAAACTCCCCACTGTCTTTGCCCCCACACCTCTCCTGGCAGGCTGTTCCAGGTGTCCACCACTCTTTCTCTGAAGAAATATTTCCTCACATCCCTGTTAAACCCCCAAGCTTCATAGCATTCCCCATGATGTTTCTCCTCCACTGAAAGAGACTTCCCTCCTGCACCTTGTTCACCCCTGTGAGGTACTTATAGGTCTGAATTATGTCCTCTCTCACTCTCCCCTACTCCATGGAATACATGTTGTGCTCTTGCAGCCTCTCTTCATACGGTTTCTCATGCAACCACCCCACCACCACCATTTTGGTAGCTCTTCTCTGGACCAGGGGTGTAGCCAGGGATTTCAGATCTGCACACCAAGTGGACTCACTGCTACCCCCCGTTAGGGTGAGCTACCCCTCCGGGGTGTAGCCAGACAATATACAAATATACACCAGGACCGTGTTTGTTGCCTCATTTTACAATAAATACAACTTTTGTATCTCATGACATTGGTTGTTGCCATGTATGGTAAATACAAATACCATGCATTGTTCCTAAGACACCCACATACCAGCCCACAGCCTGTAAGTTGTATTGTCCTTGGGATGCAAAAGAGTATTAGTGACCAGTCCTTCGAATTTGACTCCTATGAATAAAATTACAGAAAGGGTCAGTATTTTCTTAGTTTCATGGACCAAGGAAGCAGTTCAGAGCATATTTGCTACCCCCTTAAATAAAATTGCACACCATGGAGTGCTTGGAGTATGTCTGCCTACACCCATGCTCTGGACTGCTTCCACCCTGTCAATATCCATGCGGAGATGTGCTCTCAGAACTGGACACAGAACTGTAGATGGGGTCTCACTATAGAGCAATATAGTAGCACTACCTCCCTCTCCTGCTAAAACCTCCCTAAGGTCTGGTATGGGAAGCTGGCAAGGCAGCTATGGGGAGCCATAATTAGTTATATGGCAAAAGGAAAAAGGAGAGAAGGAGAAAATTAATGATCTTGAGAAAGTGATTAAAGAACTAGAAATTGAAGTCCTACTGGACAATAAGGCTGATGATAGACAACAGCTGAAAATGGCTCAGGAGGCTATTAATGAGACTCTGAATGGCCTAGCACAAAAGAACTTGATGTTTACCAGACAACGATTTCTGAATGGGGTAATAAACCGGGCCCTTGTTGGTTCGTTTGATGAAGGGAGGAAGGGTCAACCAGTAAGACAGTGTCTATTAAGGATAGAGGCAATTGCATCACCACTCAAGAAGGGAAATTCAAGGATATTTAAAGACTTCTACTCAAATTTATATAGGGCAGAATGTGCAGGCACCAAGGCAGAAACAAAGCTATATTTGGACAAATGTGCACCCCTAAATTGTCTGAGGACCAAGTTCAAGATCTGGGGCAGAGATCTCCAAGCAGAAATAAAACGAGCAATATCTGGGCTGAAATCAGGGAAGGAAGAGAACCAGATGGTTTTTAGGTGGAATACTACAAATTGTTAAAAGATGTGATAGCTGGACCTATGAGTAGCATGATAAAAGAGACAAGGAGGGGAGAACTTCAGCCTCGTGCTCCTGGCTAATATCTCTTACTGTTAAAACCAGATGAAGACAGTTCAGATTGTGCATCTTATAGACCTATATCTCTGCTTAACTATGATTGTAAAATCATAGCTAAAGTGCTGGCCCTACAATTAGAATCATTATTGCCCTTGATTATCCATCCTGGTCAGACAGGCTTCATTAAGGGAGGATGTCATACCATAATATTAGAAGACTTTTGAATGTGGTATGGTGGAACTAAATACCCGGAAAGGCTTGCATGTTATCAATGCCAGATACAGATTGGTCAATACCAGCGAGAACATCTGCCAGAACTAGACACATGGTGGATTCCTGCAGGGAGGGCCTCAAACAACTGGTACAACAACCCACAAGAGACAGGGCTATCCTTGATCTAGTGCTGACTAACAGGGAAAGGATCACAGATCTCCAGGTAGAAGGTCACCTGGGGCCAGTGGTTCAATTTGACCACTACAACTAAATTGTCCCATTCCGAGGCAAAAATATGGGACTTCAGAAGAGCTGACTTTGATAAGATGGCCAACAGAGTTAAGCTAGCCTGGCAAAAAGAAATACAGGTGAGGGGGTACAGGTGAAGTGGGCAAGCATTAAGGATGCAATACTTGAATGAACATCCCATTGTGTTAGAGAGAAAAGGAAGTACAAAAGAAGAAGAAAACCACTTTGGTTCTCAAAAACAGTAGCAGAAAAGGTCAGAGCCAAAAGGCTGGCCTTCAGGAAATATAAGGGAATGCGGCGGGATGAAGATAGGGAGGCACACCAAACTTCCCTAAGGGAAGCAGGGAGGGCAGTAAGGCAGACAAAGGCACAAACCAAGGAAACACTAGCACAAACAGTAAAAGAAGGTGACAAGACTTTCTATAGATACATTAGTAAAAGGAGAAAGTACAGAGGGGGTATTGCTAAGATCAAAGGAGATAAGGGGCACGTGAGGAGGAGGACCATGTAAAAGCATCTATCCTAAATAGATACTTCTGCTCTGTATTTACTGAAGAGAAGGTAAGGTAGTGGGGCCCACAGCTCGGTACCATGGACACAGGGGGAGGGAGGTGAGCACTAGTCCCTTCACAAAAGAAGGGGTCCTACAAGAGCTCAATAAGCTCAGGGTGGACAAGGCAATGGGACTGATGTCATACATCCCAGGGTACTAAAGGAGCTAAGGGTAGAACTAGCAGAGCCATTATCAAAACTGTTTAATGAGTCTCTGAGCACAGGAGAGGTCCCAGAAGACTAGAAAAGGGCTTATGTGATCTCACTCCACAAGAGTGGTAGCAGGGAGGAGGCAGGGAACTACAGACCAGTCAGACCTCAGTAGTGGGCAAGATTATGGAGGCACTCCTTAAGGAAAGGATAGTGCAACACCTGGAATCCATAAGGAGCACAGGATCCAAGACAGCATGGGTTTACAAAAGGAAGGTCCTGTCAAACTAATGTAATAGATTTCTTTGACTGGGTAACCAGAGTGGTGGACCAAGGGGGAGCAGTTGATGTCGCCTACCTTGACTTCAGCAAAGCTTTCGAAACTGTTCCACATAGAAGATTGATTAATAAGCTGGGTAGGCTCAGGGTGGGTCAGAAGTTGGTCAACTGGGTGGCAAACTGGTCGGCGGGCAGAAAACAGAGAGTGGTGGTAAATGGTATACAGTCAGAAAAGATGCAAGTCACAAGTGGGGTACCTCAGGGATCAGTCCTGGGGGCCAGTCCTCTTCAATATCTTCATCAGTGACATTACAGATGGTCTGGAGGGTAAGGTCTGTCTGTTTGCAGATGACACCAAAATCTGCAACAGAGTAGATGATCCAGATGGGGTGGGCAGAATGAGAAGAGATCTGGATAAACTAGCAAAATGGTCAGAAGAGTGGCAACTGGGGTTTAATGCAAAGAAGTGCAAGATCATTCACATAGGGAAGAGAAACCCTGAAACCACCTATAGGCTGGGAGGGAGTTGCTGGCAGTCACAAGGGAAGAAGAGTCTTGGGCATCACCATCACCGATGAGCTGCAATCATCCAAGCAGACCACTAAAACAGTAGTAAGGCTAGGGGATGTTAGGGTGTATCAGTAGGGGTATCACAAGTCGGAAGAGGAGGTAATAATCCTTCTTTACAAGACACTGGTTAGGCTCCCATCTGGAGTACTGCATGCAGTACTGGAGGCCACACCTTCACAAGGACATTAACCAAATTGAGGCAGTCCAGAGAAGGGCAACCAAAATGGTGCAGGGACTGCATCAGAAAACATATGAGGACAGATACATATGAGGAGCTCAATATGTATACCCTAGAGCAAAGGAAGGAGAGAGGTGATATGATCAAAACATTCAAACACCTTAAGGGCATTAACAAGGTGAAAAAGTCTAACATGTTTCAATATAAGAAAAATAGCAGGACTAGAGGACACAGCATGAGATCAGAGGAAGGCCGATTAAGGGATAATGTGAGGAAGTTCTTTTTCACAGAAAGGGTGGTGGATGCATGGAACAGCCTACCTCAGGAAGTGGTGGATATGAATACAGTGCAGGGCTTCAAACAGGCATGGGATAGGCATAAGGGAGCAATACAGATGAGTATGAATAGATAGGCCATTGACAGCAAAGGCCAATGGCACATTTATAAGGTAAAAAAAAAAAACGGGCAGACTGGATGGGCCCTGTGGTCCTTATCTGCCGTCAACGCTGGTGTTTCTATGGATGCCAAAAGACATTTGATAGAATTGAATGGAGCAACCTCTTTGAGGTTCTGCAAGATTTGGGGTAGGGGCTGATTTTATTAAATTGGTAAAACTTTTGTATCATAAGCCCATGGCAAGGGTGTTGGTGAATGGTCTTCCTTGACAGACTTCCAGCTTTTAGGGGCACGAGGCAGGGTTGCCCCCTATTCCCTCCTGTTCGCTATGGTGATTGAACCACTGCTGTGTAGGGTAAAGGAGAGTGACTCGATTCAGGGTATTGGCATACGAAATGGTAACCAACACCGCATATCTTTATATGTAGATGATTTGGTTTTCCATTTAACTAATCCAGAATCTTTGGTTCCTGCTCTGCTAGGACTTGTACAGGAGTTTGCTGTTTTCTCTGGTTACAGATTTAATCTCAAAAAGTCTGAGCTTATGTACCTGGACAAGGAAGCTAACTTTAGAGGGAAAACGACCTGGGGACTAAGAGCAGTGAGATATTGCCTCACGTATTTGAGACTAAAAGTAGGAAGAGACCTCAAAAAACTATATGAATTTAATTACTCTATTATAAAGCAAATACAGGAAAACATGTTAAGATGGAATGGTTTGCCGCTATCATGGATTGGAAGGATCAACCTTATAGAAATGAATATACTGCCCAGGTTACTATATATAATGCAGATGATGCCATTTAGCATAACTAAAAAAGATTTAAAAAAGCCAGACAGAAGTTTCACTAATTTTATCTGGAAGGGGTGTAGACTGAGGATGGCTTTGAACAGACTTAAGGCTGCTAAAGAAAAAGGTGGCATGGACTTTCCGGACATGAGGGTATTTTCTCTCGCTCAATTTCGTACATACATAACTGGGTGGCAAGGGGGAGGCTGCCTCTGGCTAGATTTAAAACAGGATGGGTGTCCAGGCTACCTCTCAGCACATTTGGCACCTGGTGGTGCCAGAGCTTTGCCCGGATACCATGTCCTAATCCTTTGGTCTTGGCAGTTTTAGAGGCCTGGAGATGTTTTAAGAAGAGGGTAATGTATTAGACAGTAGTACAATCCTGGTGCCAATAACTAGAAACCAGAGTTTCTACCGGGATGCGAGGATTTGCTCTCTGGGAAACCAGAGGGATCAACTGTTTGTGAGATTTATGGGGAAGAGATGGAGCTTTTACATTTGAGACTATTAAAAGAAACCTTAGCTTACAAAACTCACATATGTATTGCTACTTTCAAGTTCGGCATTATGGGGGGAAAATTATGGCACAAGCTTCCAGAGGGGAAAGGATTCTACAAATAGAAAAAGAAATTAGAGATGCTAGCAGTAGTGAGAAGGGTCTTATTGGGAGAGTGGCAAAAGTAGACAGGCAGTGCTTTGGTGAACTGGCATTGGCCAAAGAGTAAAATGGTAGAGAGAACTTGTGTCTGATTTGGCTGACGAAACTTAGGAACAAATAATGCTCTCTCATATGGGCTTGCTAACATGCAATAAATTGAGAGAGGCACAGTATAGGTTTCTCCATTATCATTTTTATCCCCCAGCCAGGGTTAATAAATATCATCCTAACATCTCTCCAATGTGTGGTAGATGTTCGAAGGAAATAGGTTCTTATCGCCATTGTTTTTGGAGTTGTCAAATTTTACAGAATTACTGGGGCCAAATAAGGAGCGAGGTAGGTAGAATGTGGTGTCAATCTCTGGAAATGTCCCCACTCTCCCTGCTTTTTGGAGTAAGAGAGGAAGGACAGGGGGAAGGGGCCATTTATCCATGATGGGTGAGATTATTGCTTATATTAGCCAGACAAATCATATTAAATATGTGGGTTTCATGTGCAGTACCCACAATAACTATGTGGAGAAACATAATGATGTCCACTCTGGCAATGGAAAGATTAACTTTTGAACTAAAGGGAAAGGTGGATCAGTCCTCTAGGATTTGGGCTCCATGCATAGCGGCCCTTACTCCTGCAGAGTTATTAATTTTCTCAGAGGGTTTTAGAGGAGTAGTTTAAATGTGGGGGGTATGACAATAATATTCGCCACTCATAGCTCTACTACGGGGAAATAAGCTGTTGTTTTCACAATAGCATTTAGTAAACCTAAATTAATATTGGTGCTGTATACATATGAAATAGGTTGCAATTTCACTGCTGTAACTTTTTTTCTTAAAAAATAAGTTTCTTTGTATGATTTTGTTCCTCTTAAAATGATTACTGAATTTAATATGTTGAAAGAGTTCACGACTCTACTCTTAATTGATTATACAGTCTCACTGCAACTGAACATTTAATTACTCTTGCCTAGGGTGCTGGCCAAAGACTGGATTTTGGGGCCAGCCTTAAAGACTCTTTCTAAAGTGGACTGTTAGTTGCAAATATTATATGTCATATGCGTGATATCCCTATAGAGTATGCAAATCTTGGAATGTCTGTTTTATCTAAAGACAAAATGATAAAAAGATTATACAAAAAAAAAATCCCCTCCCTATGCAGCCCAGCCTCCTTATGCAACCCCGCATCCAGCTAGCCTTGCTTACTGCTTCGTCGTACTACCCTGCTACCTTGAGATCATCATATACGATTACCTCAAGGTCCCTCTCTTACTTAATGGCTGCAAGTACCTCCCCTCATCTTATATACAGCCCCTGGGTTTCCCTACCCCAGGTGCATGACTTTGCACTTTGTAGCATTGTTTTGGTATTGAAACCCAGACCACTCCTCAAGTTTCCCCAGATCCCTTTGTATTTTCTCCACCCCTCCCTGGGTGTCTTCCCTGTTGCAGATTTCTGTGTCATCTGCAAAGAGACATAGCTTCCCCTCCAGTTCCCCAGCAATGCCACCTAAGAAAACATTGAAGAGGACAGGACCCAGTACTGATCCCTGTGGTAGTCCACTGGTCACTGTCCCATCCCCAGGTGACTACTGTTTACCATCAGCCTCTGCCTCCTACCCTTTAACCAGTCTGATATCCAGTTTACCACCTTCCCTCCAACTCCCAGGCCACTAAGTTTCTTAATTAGTCTCCTGTGTGGCACAGTGTCAAAGGCCTTACTGAAGTCCAGATAGGCTACATCCACTGCCCTGCCCTGATCCACCTCCTTAGTACCCAGTCAAAGAAATCTACAAGATTCATCTGACACAACCTCTCCCTAGTGAAAGTCCTGCTGCTGGTGCTTTTGCAACCCATTTGCCTCAGGTACCCCTCAGCTCTCCTTCAGTAGGGTCTCCATTAATTTCCCACCACTGATGTGAGACTGACTGGCCCATAACTGCTATCCTCCTCATTGCTGCCACTCTTGTGTAGAGGGACATAATCCCACCTCCAGTCCTCTGGAACTACCCTGTCTCCAGTGAATTGCTGAATAGTGTTGCCAGAGGGGCGGCTAGCACCGTGCTTGGTTCTTTCTGTACCCTTGGGTGGATCCCATCTGGTCCCATGACCTTATCTTCCCTTCCCTTTCTTCCTTTAGGGCTTCCAGTCCCCTTTGAACTCTCTCCTCCAAAAATGGACTTGTGTCCACTGCGCCCTCGCCACTGGTGCCTGCTTATAGATGTTGGTCTGTCCCTTCCCCCTCCACTGTGAAGACCAAGCAGAAGTACTCATTCAATATTTTAGCTTTTTCTTGGCCTTCTTCTGCACAGCGCCCCCAGTTCTCCTGATCCTCACTATTTCACCCTTGCTTTCCTATTTTCACTTACGCACCTGAAGAAAGTCTTTTCCACTATTCTGACCTTCCTTGCTATCCTCTGCTCTATTTGTGCCCTAGCTGCCCTCACCTTCCTTACTGCCTCCCTTTGTTTATCTAGCTATACCTCCCTGTCACCCTCCATCTGAGTCTTCTTGTACTTCTTAAAAGTTTTTTTTTTTTCTCCCTTACCACCTTAGCCATCTCCTATGAGAACCATAGTGGCCTCTTCCTCCTTCTACCCTTGCTGATTGCCCTCAAACAGCTTGCCATTGCCCATTGCCTTAGTTATTCTCTCCTTTATCCTCTTCCATTATTCCTCCACTCCATCCCCCAGCCATTCCCCCTTCAAAGTATTTAAGAAGGCAGTCTCCCATTTCCTTATAATCTTCACTCCTCAAGTCCCGGACCACCATCCTAGTGTGGTTTTCTTTTGCCCAATGTATATGCTAAACGACACTGTACGATGGTCACTTGTACCCAGGGGGCTACCCACTGTGACGTCTGCAATGCTATCGCTGTTCAGAAGAACGAGGCCCAGCACTGACCTGTCCATAGTGGCTTCTATAACCAGCTGCCTAAGAAATAGCCCCTGTTGGGAGTCAAGGATGGCCCTGCTTTTTGTAGCTGTGGTCATAAAGTTCCAGTCTACATCAGGCAGATTAAAGTCCCCCATAATTAATACCTTCCCTTTGCCTGCTATTTTGCTTATGTTCTCCCTAGAACTCCAACTCCTCCCCTGTGTTGGTGGTCTTTACACCATCCGCACCCAGATAAAGACCCCGGACCCTGTCTCTGCCAACCCATGGAACCTACAGCCCTTCCATGTCCCCGCTGTGACCTTGTATCTTCGTGGCCTTTATGCATTCTCTCACATATGAAACAACCCCCCCCCCCACTTGGAATGGCCATATCCTGGCTGTGGTTGTGGGCACACCCTGATTTTGTTATGCCTGCACAGTGGTTGCCTCCAGGTTGGGCATTTTATTTCCTAGATTCCTTGCATTGGCACACATGACATTCCACTCCTTTTGCATTTCACTGCCCTTACCTTCTCCAGTTGCCTAGTCCATCCTTTACCCTTCCATTGTCTCCATTAGTGTCATCCTCTTTTTTATTTTTCCTCTGCCCACCCTCCTTAACGCTTCCATCATCCTTAAAACCAACTCCCGAATCTCCCCCCTCCTCCTCCTCTTTCCCTACACCACTCTGCCAGTGGAGAATTTATTTCCCTTGGGCTTTTCCTCTCTGTTGTGCCATTTTCTGGGGTGGGGGGCATTCTCTGCTTCCCTAATTTTTTCTGCTTCCCCCTGGCCCATTTAAATAACCATCAAAGCAGCATTTAGGTCTTCCATTCCAGAACTGTTATTCCCCTCTTGGATAGATGGAGGCAATCTCCTTTGAGCAGGCTGTATTCCTCCAGATAGGATCCCAGCCCCTGATGTAGCTAACCCTCCTCCCTGTACCATGCCTTTAATCATTTGTTGAAGACACTAGTGCAGTATTCCTAATCTTCCCCAGCCATATATGGTAGCATCTCAGTAGGCCATTGTGCAACTACTTGCTTCAAGCCCTTCCAATTCCTAAAGTATCCTGCACCTCCTGGTGCTTCCCTTTGCTCAGGTCATTAGTCCCTAGATGGACAATGAAATCCCATTCCCCCTCCTGCCTCTCCTCCCTAATGATCCTCAGGATTCGCTCACCATCCCTCTGTGCTGAGGCGCCAGATACCCACTTCACTTCCCTCTTTCCCTCCCTTCCTGTTCCCAAAACTACCACTCTGATGACTGAGTCCCGGTTTCCTCTTCTGTTGGGCTCTTCTACTTCCCACCGTGGTGCCTCTTATCTGCAGGACCCTTACATACTCCTTGGCCACTATCATGGATGCCTCCTCTTGGCAATCCCATCCCACCAGAGAAGTGAAAGCATTGTATAGTGTCACCGGCTGAGGAACGTGTTCTTTACCCACCACCCCCACCCTCCCTGAGCCCGCCATAGTCCATCTGGCCCTTCTTCATAGCTCCCTCTGGGGCAAAGGAGGTGGTCCTGGTGGCTCCTGGTTGGGGGGAAGAGGGTCCTCCAATCCTAGATAACTCAACCCAGAGTCTAGTGACCTCCACCCTGAGCTCAGAGAGGTGAACAAGGATAGGCAGTACCTCAGTCTGCAACAGGTCTCCTGAAGCTGCCGCCCCACAGTCACTGCACCACACCACTCCTGACATTCCTGCTCTACACTCACTATGCTTCTGGAAGAAATCTGTGACCTTACCTCAGATAAGATGTGACCTTATCTCAGATAAGATGGCCAACAGAGTTAAGCTAGCCCTGGCAAAAAGAAACACAGGTGAGGGGTATAGGCAAAGTGGGCAAGCATTAGGATGCAATACTTAAGCAACATCCCATTGTGTTAGACAGAAAAGGAAGTGCAAAAGAAGAAGGAAACCACTTTGGTTCTCAACACAGTAGCAGAAAAGGTCAGCCAAATGGCTGGCCTTCAGGAAATATAAGGGAACACAGCGGGATGAAGATAGAGAGGCATACCAAACTGCCCTAAGGGAAGCAGGGAAGGCAATAAGGCAGGCAAAGTCTCAAACTGAGGAAACACTAGCACAAACAGTAAAAGAAGGTGATAAGACTTTCTATAGATACATTAGTGAAAGGAGAAAGTCCAGTGGGGATACTACTAAGCTCAAAGGAGAAAAGGGGGGCGTGTGAGGAGGAGGACCCTGTAAAAGCATCTATCCTAAATAGATACTTTTGCTCAGTATTTACTGAAGAGAAGGTAGAGCAGGGCCCAGGCTCAGCACCATGGACACAGGGGGAGGGAGGTGGTACTAGTCCTTCACAAAGAAAGGGTTCCCTAAGAGCTCGCTAAGCTCAGGGTGGACAAGGCAATGGGACCTGCCTATGCTATCTCCTGCTGTCTTCCCTGATATAATTGGGAAATCGCATTAGAAGTTACTCAGCTATTACACTTAAGTACCCAAAGCAAAATCCCGCTTGACCAGGGCAGCCATAAGCTTCGGTGTACCTACCTTATGGAACGATCTACAAAACCCTCAAATTTACGCACTCTAATCAGTACAAATGCTTTCAAGATGTTATTCGTACAATCAGAGAAGTATGTAACTGCTTCACCCACTCAGACCCAGTACCGGTGTCTGCACTGGTATATAGCCACGCCTAGACCCAATTTTAAGTACTGACCCCCCCCAGCTTGCTCCTCACCAGCCTAATTGTTCTCTCTTATCCCCTGTCTTATCAACACTAGGCCCGTCCATCCCCTTATTCTTCCTTTCCCAACCTCGGATAGGAGCTCACTACCCTGGGTTGTGACATCCTACCATGCCCCGTACTTTATAGCATTCAATCCCGGGGCTCACACATACTCCTTTTCTCCATCCACCTTCTCTACATCCAGCTTTACCAACTCCTTTCTGTGCACCGTGCCCTCCTAGCCTTTCTCCCCTACTTCCTCCCTCTTCCCTACCTTCACTTCCACCTGGTGTATATTTTATTTTTATTTTTTCTTCAGTTACTTCCTCCTGCAACCTTAGATAACCTGCTTTATCTTCCTATAGACACTTCTATGTATGTAAATACTGTAATCTGGTACAATATCTGTATAATTCTATGTACATATGAACTTCTTTTTCTTCCTCTCTGTAAAGAGTATTATCTGTATTGCCTTGTAAATACCTGTGTTGACCTGTATATACAATTGTTCATGCTCCACCCAGGTCCATCTTGCAAATGAGCTTCTGCTCAACGATGAACGCCTGGTTAAATAAAGACTTGATTGATTGACCTGATGGCATACATTCCAGGTTACTAAAGGAGCTAAGGGTGGAACTAGCAGAGCCATTAGCAGAAGTGTTTAGTGAGTCTCTGAGCACAGAGGTCCTAGAAGACTGGAGAAGGGTTCATGGATCCTGCTCCACAAGAATGGTAGCAGGGAGGAGGCAGGGAACTACAGACCAGTCAGTCTTACACTCAGTAGTGGGCAAGAAATGGCCTCCTTAAGGAAAGGATAGTGCAACACCTGGAACTAGGGGCACAGGATCCAAGACAGCATGGGTTTATTTATTTATTTATTTATTAAATTTTGATAACTGGTAGGCCCTCTGAGCCCGAAGTCCCTTTTTCAGGGGCGATCCAGACAGAACATTACATATGGTTTTGCATACAGAGAGTAGGTTATATAGACAGAAAGGTTACATAGAATATATGTCAGTGGACAGGTTACAGTCATTCATTGCACTGATATCGAGCCTAAGTCTTGGATGTTAGCTATGTGTACTGTAACCAGGCAGAATCCTCAAGGGTTATCCACAGGTTTCAAGGCAATCCGGAGAAAGGTTTGTAAAAGGAAGGTCCTGTCAAACTAATCTCATAGATTTCTTTGACTGGGTAACCAGAGTGGTGGACCAAGGGAGCAGTTGATGTCGCCTACCTTGACTTCAGCAAAGCTTTCGACACTGTTCCACATAGAAGATTGATAAACAAGCTGGGTAGGCTTGGGGTGGGTCAGAAGTTGGTTAACTGGGTGGCAAACTGGTTGATGGGCAGAAAACAGAGAGTGGTGGTAAATGGTATGCAGTCAGAAGAGATGCAAGTCACAAGTGGGGTATCTCAGGGATCAGTCCTGGGACCAGTCCTCTTCAATATCTTCATCAGTGACATTGCAGATGGACTAGAGGGTAAGGCTTGTCTGTTTGCAGATGACACCAAGATCTGCAACAAAGTAGATGATCCAGATGGGGTGGGCAGAATAAGAAGAGATCTGGATAAACTAGCAAAATGGTCAGAAGAGTGGCAACTGGGATTTAATGCAAAGAAGTGCAAGATCATGCACATAGGGAAGAGAACCCTGAAGCCACCTATAGGCTGGGAGGGAGTTGCTGGCAGTCACAAAGGAAGAAAGAGACTTGGGCATCATCACCACTGATGACCTGAAATCATCAAGCAGACCTCTAAAGCAGTAGGTAAAGTTAGGGGATGTTAGTGTGTATATTAGTAGGGAAATATCACAATTCGGAGGGAGGTAATAATCCTCTTTACAAGATACTGGTTAGGCCCCATCTGAGTACTGCGTGCAGTACTGGGAGGCCACACCTTCACAAGGACATTAACCAAATTGAGGCAGTCCAGAGAAGGGCAACTAAAATGGTGCAGGGACTGCATCAGAAGACATATGAGAACAGATTAATGGAGCTCAATATGTATGCCCTAGAGCAAAGGAGGAGAGTGGTGATATGATCAAAACATTCAAACGCTTTAAGGGCATTAACAAGGTGAAAGAGTGTAACATGTTTCAATATAAGAAAAATAGCAGGACAAGAGGACACAGCATGAGATTAGAGGGAGGCCGATTAAGGGGTAATGTGAGGAAATTCTTTTTCACAGAAAGGGTGGTGGATGCATGGAACAGCCTACCTCAGGAAGTGGTGGCTATGAATACAGTGCAGGGTTTCAGACAGGCATGGGATAGGCATAAAGGAGCAATACAGATGAGTATGAATAGATAGGCCACTGACAGAGCTAAGGCCGATGGCACATTTATGAGGTAGAAAAAGAAATGGGCAGACTGGATGAGCCTTGCGGTCCTTATCTGCCGTCAACTTCTATGTTTCTATGTAGACACGATATTTATAATTTTCCCCTTATTTGTTTTGCTAAACCCCTCTGTTACTTGACCCAGATAGGGCACATTAAGATTATCCCTTTTTATTTCTTTATTATCTTTAACCCATACTATTTTTTTGCATGATTTGTGTGTTTTTATGATTATAATGTTTGAAGTGCAGTGACCAGAGTACCAGGAAATAGGCTCTTTTACAAATAAAGTATCTATCTATTTATCGATCTATCTAGTTTTTACTATTACTTATACTTCTGGATTGTGTTTTATAACCCTATCTCAGATAGCGTGCTACCTTCTTCTTTCTCTTCTCTTTGTATTTTTTTTTTGCATATTCTTTTTATTCCCCCTCTCAGCCCTCCTGGCTGGCCACTCCCTCGGGCAACTTAGGTCCCCACTGCCACCGAACTCCCCCTGTCACCATCCTGCTGTCCCCCCATCTGCCAGCACCCCATCGACCCGAAGCATCCCTTCACTGGGGGCCCCCCTCTCATGGTTATGACTGGGAGAGGAGACTTGCCTACTGGTGCTCCATTCCTCACGGGGCCTGGTGGGGATCATCTCGGACTTCCTCTGGGCATTGTGGTGCATGGGGAGGCCAGTCGCCATCATTTGGTTGGCCAGGTGGCCATTTTTCTTCTTTTTACCCCACCCTTTCAGTACGGCCACATGCTCACAGCATCCTGCCTGAGCACACCTGTGGCATGTGGTCACCCACACCACAAATGTTTGCTGTCACAATGGGCAGCCAGGAGCCACAATGGAGCAGTAAAGGCTCAAACCCTACCCTACCCTCAGGAGGAGAGTGTCCCAAGGATGCTCCAAACCCTCCGCACCTGTCATTCCGGGCTCGGGGTGCAAACTGGGGTCACCAGCATGCCAGGCAGTCCCCCATCGCCTGGCGCCACAGAGCCGGCCTCTGTATTTTATGTCTTAATAGGTAACCCTTCTCCTTTTCTGTACCTATTTACCTACTTCACAGAGAACTATGCCAGAAAATGAGTGGTGAACGCTTGGAATAGACTTTCAGATCAGGTGGTATCAAGCAGACACTGGTAACTTAAAAGACTCACATTCTTCAAAACTCTGGAAGGCTGCCCCCTCTTTTTTTTTTGCTGCATTCTATACCTAACCCCTCAGGCACCTCTGGCCAGGATCTGCTTTGATCTTTTCCAGCACCACCTACTTTCCATTTAGGCTCCTCTTACCTGGGCATCCTAGGACTTATGGGTCACCTGCAACACACTGCTGCTTTGTCCCCCCCCCCCCGACTGGGCCTGCCATTCTGTTCCTTCGACAGCTCCTCCCCATTATACCATCACCCACAGTGCAGGTGAAGGCCAGGAGCTAATCCAGGAGCCAGGAAGTGTAAGGCCAACCGTTGATGTGGGGAACAGCCAGGGTTTTATCTGCCCAGTTGGTAGCCATTTTTTTCCTGCGTTTCTCCTCTCAGGAATGCTGCCATGCAATGACATTCCAGGACACTCAACCATGCATGCATGGTCAGCGTCGGAAGCATTCTACCCCCATTCTGCTGACTCTCAACCCGTGGTGCCTTTCAGGCTTCACTAGGTAGCAGACAGTGGGACATGCATGCCACCCTCCTGAAAGAGGAGAGGTGTCCTCCAGACACTCCAGCCTCCTCCCTGACATCCAATGACAAAAGTTCACAGTAGTATAAGTTCTTATACTGCTGCTCACTACTCAACTCAGGCTTTTGGCTTCAAGCAATAGTACTATCAGTGCACTACCGGGCCAGCTTGCTTACCTCTCTTACAGAGGTTTGTGGATTGAACCCTGACTTCTCTAGCTACATCAATGACATCTCCAGAAACACTTCTGCTAACACTGGTGCACTGTATCCCAATAAATCTTGCTTGCTCCTGGGCTGTGAGATCATCCTCAGAATGATCCTCCTGGGGTCTGACTCAAGGGTGTGACAATGCCACTCTTGATCCCACCTCAACCTGGCTGGATCACCTTTTCCAATCTTTCTGCCATACTGCCTTAAAGTGGGTGCCTCGGGGAGAATAGGGTGCAGGAGGGGAGTATTTTTAGGGAGGCACAAGAGCAGGGGCCATGCAATGAAGCTGAAGGGAGTAGGTTCAGAAGGGATGGAGGAGGCTCTTTGCGGGGAGTGGTGGATGCCAAGAGCAGTCCTCCATTGGAGGGTGGGGGCAGGGGCAGCAGTGGGCTTCAGGCATGCATGAAATATGTACAAAGGACTCTTAGTGGGAAGCAAAGAGGGATGCTTGAGATTAAGTATGGTTTGCAGTGACCATATAGACAGGGAAAAATGGGCAGACAGTATGGGCCAAGCGGTCCTTCCCTGCCATTAGAGTCTATGTTTCTATGTAAAGTGCTCTTCCCACACTCACCACTGCTTCCTCTATACTACCTGTTTCTTCCCTCGTTAGAAAGTGGGTGCCAGTCTCACCGTACCATCTTCCTTTCTAAATTCTGGTTAAGCTCTCTCTCACCTGTTACCTCTTCACTCTCCTCTCACTTGCCCTCCTCTCTTCTTACTGTCTCAGATCTTCTGCCTCTACCTTCCTAAATGCTAACCAGTGCAAGACCTCTGGTGGTTAGGCTGCATAGGCCTCCTGCAAACCTCTCATCCACAACGACTGCCCTTCTTCTCTCTGCTCTGCCACCTCCCCTTCTTCTTCAAGGTACTCACTACTCACCTTACTCCCCATCTCCCCCCTTTTCGTACCCCATTTAGCAATCCCCCCAGATCTCATCTCCACCCCCACATCATAACTTCATCTACAGTTTTCCCCGGCACTCACTACTCACTCATGAGCCCCTATCTGTGCGCCATCATACCTTGTCTACCATCCCTCCAGCACTCACTATCCACCTTGTGCTCCATCTCCCCCATCATATGCTGTTTACCATTTCCCCAGAACTTCCCACTGCCTTCCCTATCATACCTTGTCTACACTTTCCCCCAGCACTCGCTACTTATGTTGCTCCCATCAGGGCCGGTTCCAGGATGTACTGGGCCCTGGTGCAAGACTTTGTAGTGGGCCCCCCCTTGTCCATGTGGTGGGCCCTCAAAGTGCTCCCTCGCCCCAGGCGGGCCCTCCCATGACCCTAGCCAGAAGCCAATTATTTCTTAGACTTTACCTTTTAAACTCTGCATGGACAACAGTGCATTTTTAATATATTGAATATGTGTCTACTTACAAGAACGTCGTCAAGATTTGTGAAGAAGACGTTAGTTCAACAGTGCATTCTCCTCCCCCGTCCATGCTCACTTGCTCATCCACCACTCACTATCTGCTGCCAACAGCTCCCAACTGCCACTATTAGGGTTTCTCGCGAGATTCTCAGCCTGGGCAGGGAGGTGCAGTGCTGCGTCATCAGGAGGGGCATGGGAGGGAGCAAACAAACAACAAACAAATGAGCCAGTCAGCCGCGGTCGCCGGGCAATGCCATGCCAAGTCAGCCAAGAGAATGGGTTTATAATTATTATTGGAAGAGCATGCCACTACTGACTGCCAGCATGGAGAGGAGGAGTGAGGAGGTCACCAAGCAAGTGGACGGTGCCACGGTAGGTCTGTCTGTTGGATGGGGATTGGTTGATTGGAGTCTCTGGGGTCGGGCCATCAGAGAGATCATGGAGTAGTCATTGAGGTCGGTCAGAGGTGGAGAAGAGTAGCAGCTCACACACAACAGCACCACCACAACACCACCAGGTATGTTCGGACTGAGAGGAGGTTAGCGCATGTGCACAGCAGGTGGGAGGGATTTATTTTAAATGCCACCGTGAAGTCCGACTCCGCCGCTGTCCGCATGCACACTAACTCAGGGAGGGACGGGACCAGCACGGGGTCTCAGAGGTCACTGGGTAGGACGGTCTGACTGTGAGCAGTTTAAATTAAATAAAACTAGAAAAAAACAGTATGCTTATGCTACTTACAAGGCCATCGGGCCCTGCTGGCACTCTGGGCCCTGGTGCAGTCGCATCCCTTGCACCCCCTGACGCCGCCCTGGCTCCATTCTCCCTCTCATCCTACTTCATCTACCATTTCTGCTGGCACTCGTTACTCACCTTGCTCCCCATCATGCCTCATCTATCATTTCCCCAGCACACACTGCTTACTTTGCTCTCCCATCTTCCATACAGCATCCGCACCTCCAGCATCTCTAGTACTGCAGCACATTCCTAAGTACCACACTGCAGTCTCCACTTTGGATATGAGCCCAAGCCCCAGCGTGGGCCTTGAACTCCAGACCTTGTGCCCTGGAGGTACAAGCACTGCCCACTGAGCCACACTGGCACCTCCATTCTTGTAGTGACATGACACTGCATGGAGCACCAAGAGAGTGCAAAGAATAATTTTCATTTAGCATACTGGAATCTCTTTTTCAAGGTGTCATGTAAAAAAATAAGCATTTGTCATCTGTTGTGAAGATCACAATGCAGCAGAGCAGCAGGAGACAGAGAGAAGGAAACTGGGTGCTCCCCTTGAATAATCGGCTGCTTTCTCTGCCAGGTACCACCATCATTAATCATCGGGGATGGCTACCACACCTCTCGCGAAATTAGAATTAGCACTGACAGTCTTCCTTCCCTTTGCAGGGACTGCTTTGTCCGCTTCTTGATGCACAAGAGATTGAGTCACTCAGTAATCGCTGGGACTTTCAACTTAGGGGAGGAATTGAATGACCGCCGACTTAGTTCATTAAACAAAATCACTTTAATGGCCTTGTGTCTCAGTAAGCTGACTGTGACTGAGTTTTGGGCACTGCTGATGCTTCCAGCCTTGATCTCTGCTCACCCACATGGCTCTTCAAGTTTGGTGAGGTGAAAAACAATATTTATTTATTTTTGATTTATTGATTCTATGCTGTAGCAAGGAGACCTCCCCTACTGCCATGCTTTTTTTTTTTTTTTTTTTAAATTTTCTTTTTGCCATTGGCGGACATCTGCCTGGTCATGGACCCCGTACTTCCACCTCCATGTTGCCTGTGCTCTCCCGGTACCCTAGCTTACCCCAGGGGATGGGGTGTAACACCGGTCTTAGTGTTACAATTCCGTAACTGATCTGGGAAGAGCCAGCCTGGAGGCTAATCGAGCCGGAGGCAGGTTTCATTAATGGTGGCCAGTTGCATGGGTTTTTCCGTGATTTATCCCCAGGGCAGGGACGTGCAATGATGTCCTGCATCTGCCCTGCCCTCTTAACATATAGGTGCTGATCCCTGAGGTATTCTCGCCTGGTCAGGGCTCCTGTGCATCAGTCACTCACCTGATCCTTTCTCCTGCCCGCCTCTGGTTCCCCGGTCAGTTCCCAAAACCCGGTCGCCGCGCCGCAAGCAGAAATCCAACCACTGCACTGGCGGGCCAGCCATACTGCCATGTTATCTGCCAAGAACTCCTCGCCATCTCCTCATGTTCCTCCATCGTTTACCCCATTGTGTGGCTCTCCAGTCAGCACCAGGGTGGACATGAATTTAGCGATAGGCTGGTCTGCTACTGCAGCAGTAGAGCTACCGTTTACAGCACTGATGACCCGGGTTCGGGAGCCAACTTGGGCTATCGGAGGGTCAGTTAGCAGGAGGAGGATTATGCATCCATAGGACTGCTCTCTCAGGAAGGGAGGGTTGCTGCATCTGGTGTAGTACTGACCCCCTGTGGCGGCTGGGAGTCGGGCACCCAGGGACAGTATTCTAGAAGTGAGAGGAGTGGCGGCTGCTGATGTCCTGCGTGCAAATGTACATGTGGGTATGTCTGGGTGGCACTGCACATCCACCCTCCCGTGAACATAATAGGAGCAGGAAAACATGGCAGGCCAACATGATGAGGACCAACCCCTTACAGGCCCCGCACCCAGCTCTATGGCTTGCCTCCTGTGTGAGGATCCTTTCTGTGCCCATGGGGCCACCACCATGGAGGGTAAGCCATGGGGGAAGATGGGAGTAGGACGGTGAGTTCTTATGGGGCCATGGTGGCAGGCTGGTTCCTGATGACTGGGCCAACCTGGGGCAAAATAAAGAACACTAACTGCGAAAACAAGAATGCAGAGATGGGAGCAAGTGAATCCATGTAATGGGAGACAGCTGTCATCCTGCTCCATCTCTTTGTTTTTCCTGTAAAAACCCTGGCCAAGAGCTGCCAGCACTGTGTGGTCATTCACAGCCCTGACACAGTGTGCTTTTACTGCCCTCTTTCCCACAGGGGTATCAGCCCACAGTGTAATCTAAAGCTATCCTATGGAGAAAGTTTGACAATGAACCCCTGCTGTCTTTCTTGCCCACTGCGGGTGTCATTACTGAGTACGTGGAGACCACAGAATGCTGGAATGCATGGGGGTTGCATCAGTAACCAAAAGGAGGGAAGTAATCCCACCTCCGTATAGATCTCTGGTAAAGCCATAGCTGGAGTACTGTGTCCAGTTCTGGACCTCTCAACTTAGAAAGGACAGGCAAAGTCAGCCCAGTGGTGTTGTGGATTGAGGCACCGAGTGCTACGTCGCCCAACACACCCATGATTCTGGTTGAGGATCAAACTAGTCTCACTGGGGGTCAGCTGTGGGAAGGACAACTGCGCATCCACAGACCACGCTCCTCCTTTGGGGAGAAGGACAAAGGACACAGCGAGCCACTGCTTTCCGGCATAGAATCAGTGACCACTTTCCAGAGGGAGGGGGAGGCAGGCCCCTGAGTATGTACAACATCATCACGCCATACACCCGTGACATTGCATGCATTCCCGACCTTGGGGTATGTGGCAAAGAAACCAAGGAGGAAAAACTGCTGAGTGCCAAGATGATGGCTTGTGACCCTGCAGGCTCCAACCCACTGCCCGTGGCACCCAGTCACCCAACAAGGTAGGCAAGTGTCTGGGGTAAGGTCTTGATAGTGAGAGATGGGCTGGGGAGTCATATGAGGGCTGCTTGGGGTGAACAGGGGACAAACAAAGGGAAGACAGATGGGGATAGACTGGACTCAGTACTGAAGTAGGGTGACAAGGATGATCAGTGGTCTTAGGAGAGAATATATGAGAATAGGTTAAAGCTTTTGAATGGGTATTCACTGGAAATCAGGATGGAGAGGGAGACATGATGGAAACATGCAAGTTTCTTTTTGTGGAGTAAAAGGTAGAGACAACAGAACTGTTTATAGTAAAGGGATTACAGTCATTGGGGACCCATCTATATGTCGATGGGTAAATTCAAAAAAGTTGAGATAATGTTCTTCACAGAGAGGGCTGTAGAGGCTAGAATGAATTGTGCAGTGAGCTGGTAAATGCTGGTAGTGTGGCAGGTTCAGTGGAGTGAGACAGAGTCAAGCGTGATGTATGGGGTGCTGGGAGACCCGTCCAGAATAGCCAGTAGGAGTTGTTGGTAATTAGGTAGGGACAGGGCAGACTGGATAAGCCTTGGCACCTTTCTCTGTTCTCAGGATTCTGTGTTTTTATTTTTCTATGAGACAGAGAGCACTGCCATTGGCAAATAGCTGTCTCTGGGCCGCTTGATATGTTGGGATCCTGGCTCACTTCCAAACTTAGACCACCTACACAGAGGGTGCTCATCCCTCGGACAGCCCTCAAAAAATAGTTTTTACTTCATGGGCAACTCTCTGTGAAACCCCGCTTAGGATGCCTTACAGGGTTACATTTGTAGAGCTATCCAAGGCCTTCTACACTGTGGACCATGGCTTTTTACAAAGGTTAGCTGACTTGAATTTAGATTCCCATGGTCTAATCTGGTTTCAGAACTATTTATCTGCTCATAGTCAGAAAGGAGCATTTGGGGTTGGAACCTGAGGCAGTTGTGGTTTTCAGGAGTCCCTTAGGGTTAAGTTTCCATTCTAGCCCTGTTCCTTTTTTTTTTTTTTTTTTTTAAACTCAGTTTTTATTGGCGTTTTGACAGGTCATCAAATATTACATCCAGACAGTTAGAGTCTACCTTGGAGACAGAAGCTTGTACAGGTTCAGAGCTCAGAATCAGATGGTGTAACATATAAATTAGTCAGACATAAAAAAGAGCTAACAACTTGAATAGTCACTACGTAGGGACTAGAGAAGAGAGATCTAGTTGTAAGGCTCAGTATCAAATCTGTAGGACTCATCTCTCACCAATAATATTTAATAGATCTGTTCTTATTATACATTAAGAATGTGAGCCAAACTACTGGTGATATTCGTTACCAGTTACACACCGATGACGCTGTTCTTTATGTGTTTTTCAGTAGTAGGCCTGCCAATCAGCACAGCGACAGGCTTAGTGCATGTGATGCTGACAACCCAGGTTCAGGAGTGAGCCTGGAACACTGAAGAGCCCATGGAGGGAGGATGGTAGGGCATCCCACAGGTGGTTCTCCTCCTCGGGTGACGAACTAATTCCCCTCCGGCTGAGTGCCATCTGGGGGGTTTACAGGAGGCACAAACCAGCCAGAGACAGCAGTGGGAGAGGAGGCGCAGTGGCTTCGCACTACGCAAGTCCTTGTGTATGTGCTCTGCATGTTCACAACAAAGCATCTCAAGGGAGAGAGGAACATGAGGGAATGCATTTACGGCACACATGTCTGTCATGTATGTGCACCACACATTCACAGCCAGGATTCTGAGGGGAGTGAAAAAACAGAAAAAACTTTGCACCAGCAGGAGAATGCTGGTACACTGAAACTCTGTGCTGCTCACCCATGGCCACAGTCGATCTCCCTAAGCACCAAATTCGGAGGAGACCAGAAGGAGAAACTGACCTACCCTCCAAAGGCCCTACTGTGGGAAGGGATTCACGGGCAGTTAAAGAGGAGGGACTAAGGGTCCAGGATGGCAGCGGAGCTGGGCAGTAGACAAACAGATGGGGGTTGCAGCAGGAAGTATAGGAGCAGAAAGACTTAAAAACAAAACAAAAGGAATATCAAACAGTCCCTCAGAATGGGTTTAGCTAACTCTAATATTTTTTTTATTTTTTATTTATTTATAGAAATTTGGATTTACAACCTTTGAGTCATGGACTCGTTTACAAAAGCACCTCATGCATGGGAAGGGTAGACAACAATTGACAGTGAGGTACAACAGTGGAGAGCTGATACAGGTGTAGCACAATAAACACAAAGCAATTCCAACGTTACACTGACACACTGAGCAGAAAAGATGCTTACAAGTAATTCCATGTGATTCTGAAATACATACATATTAATATTTCTGTTCTAAATGACCTTTAAATGACGACAAAACTTAAGTAATGTAATGATTTCTCAAAAATAAAATGGAGTAATTGGAATGGATCATAAATGGTTTTATGATTGACCTGTTTGTACTGTAACCATATAATCTGCTAAGTCGCGCGATGTCTTCCCAAATCATACATGCTATCCTCTGTTACTCAGTGATGTGGAACCTTTGTAAACGAGCCCCCGGCTCAAAGAATCTGAGAAATAACTAAATAAATAAATAAAAATCAGTGTCACTGTCTTAGCCATAACAACTCACTGGTCGCCACGTTGAGTGGTAAATGACTGTTGTGGTGACTCATTGTGGTATGGCACTGGTAATAGTAAATTGACACTAAAGGGATTTGGTGCAGGAAAAAACGAAGTGCAACAAAGAAAGCTCCTGTACAGCGATGAAACTGACCCCAGAACACGTGGCTCAAAACTGGTCTCTGAACAGTCGTCAAGGAACAAACTTCCTACAGCTGGGGGTCAGGCAGGGGTAGATTTCCTAGGAGGCAGGAACCGTACTTGTTTGCAGGAGAGGCCTTGGTTATTTAAGTGGCTACAACGAGGGCTGCCTTCTTTTGTTCCTACCTGTAGCGGATACCAGCTCGAGCCAGTGAATTTATTTATTTATTTATTTGAATTCTGATGACTGGGTAGGCTCACTGAGACAACATTGTCCCTTTTCAGGGACGACCTGGAACATAGCATCCATAAGTAAATCTTAAGGCAATCATAAGTCAAACGTTACAATAATCATGTGTAAATACAGAGATAATTGTTTACATAACAGAATGTCAAAAATAGTTAAAGGCCTAGTTTACAAGATGTTGTATTTGACAAAAGTAGTAATGCAAGGTTATAATTCATCTGTAATCTGTGATACATCATGTGAAGATTATATTTCAGTAGTTAGTGGTACAGAGGTAGAGGAAACATCTCTAGCACACTCACTGTCAAGTATCAAAACATAGAGAGACAAATTAGAGTATTTTTTTTTACTTGATTTCTTTCTGCTCCTCGTGGACCGGCCCCCTTCCTCCAGCTCCCCCAGCCCTGTCACCCCGGCATCCACTGGTACTCACCTCTGGCTTGAGGTGCCAGCTGGCTGGGTGCGATGCCTGCAGAGGGTCGGGATCATCCTGCCAGTCCACGGTGTTTTTTGCCTCCAGTTTCTCCTGTTTCCCCGAGTGCGGGACTTGGCGTGCAATAATGCCACTGGCCGAGCCGCATGCGCCTGCTTTGTCTCCGCCCCCTGTCCTTTGGGATCAGTGTGCTAGCCTCCAGCTGCCGCTGGGGCCAGGCATGCACCAATTGCCAGTCCTACCCTCCCAGGAGAGGAGGAGGAGCTGTCCTTGGGATGCTCAATCCTTCCCACCCCCTCGCCAACCACCGCCACCTGCTCTCGCGCACTACTTCCATCACTGGCAGGCTGTCGGGCATGGCAGAAGGTAAGGCATGATGCCTCAGCCCTCCATGCCACTGGGCCGGCATTGCAAATTAGAGTATTGAGAGTAGGTCGTATGTTTATACCATAAGTACAGATCAATTTGGAGATTGAAGTCATAGGAGGTACAGCTATTAGAGCAGAGGAGAGTAGGGTAGGAGCAGGGATAGTTGACCATCGATGAGAGTAGTGATTATTTGCAATTACAGATGGGAGGGGGAAAGAATATTTCCTTGAAGAGTTTTTTTAAACTGAGGAAGAGACGTACAGGAGAGTAGTCCCTGCAGAAGGCTGTTCCATTTGGGGGCTAAGAATAAGAAGGATCTCATGCCAACTGCTAAACGAGTCTTAGGAGACTTAGAATTGGGTAACCAGAGGATCAAGGGACCTGGTGAGGGGTTTCAGATTGAGCAGGTCGACGAGGCTGGAGGGAGAGGGAGGTGGACGAGTTTAAAAGTGGTGCATAGTAAGGGTAAATCCATTTTGCTTTGAAGGAAGGCCAACCTAGGGTGTTGAGCACTTCACAGTGGTGGGGTTCAAGTTGGGGCGGAAGCAGAAAATTGGGCCACTGTGTATATGATTATCAGAGTCTGATTAACATAGAGGACTTAGCTGTGGTGAGTACCAAGCTCTGTATAAGAGACCTGGGAGTAGAGTTGCAGAGGCAATGACCTTTGTGTACTGTGGTGTGAGGTAGGGGTTGCACTGTATAATAGGTCTAACTTGATGAGTGGATTTTATAACTGTCAGCGTGGCCTGGTGGCACTGAAGGTTGAGGCGCTGGACACCACACCCACGCTACGCCAGCAACCCATGTTCGGAGCAAGCAGGGGTCATCGTGGTTGGCGGGGAGATGGATCGAGTGTCCGATGGACTGCACTCCATCTCCGGAGAAGGGACGACCTTGGTCACTGTGCGCTTGACCCCTAGCGGAGGCTGGGGATTGGCATCATGGTGCGTAATTGTAGGGGGTGGAGCGCAGAGGAGCATGTGCATCCATGTCGATGGCATCATTGCACACCGAGCACCACAGGGGTGAAAAATCAGGGGAAAATGGTGTCCTTGTTGCTGCGGCTTGATGGCTGTCCTATGGGCACCCTGACTTCAGAGGGGGATCACTGGAACTGGATCTGGTCCTGGCGGATGAGTTGGGGGCTAATTGCTGCGGGGGAAGAAGGTGATGGCCTCTCAGGATGAAGCTGGGGGACAGACCGGACGGTGGCCAGATACTCGGAGGATGCCTGGATGAGAAGTGCTGACCAGGAAGCCAGGGAGAAAGAAAGTAAGAAAAAAAATAAAATAAATAACTCTGTCAGCGTGTAATTCGAAAGATAGATGCTCGTCAAGTGTTAGGCCAAGATATTTGAAGGAGTTTACGTCATCGAGTGCCTCACCGGTCGAAGTCTTAACTACCAGTGGAGGATGGGTAGACAGGTCAAAGGAGGTGTGGTGGAATAGCATGGTTTTAGTTTTTTATGTATTAAGCACCAATAGGTTGGTTTTGAACCATGCCTCCAATATCTGGAAGTCGTTCTCCAGATTGGAGTTGAGGGAGGCGATATCCTCAGAGGATCTGTATAGTATGGCGTCATCTGCACAGAGCTGAATTGATGCCCCTCTGCAATTTAGAGGGAGCTTGTTTATAAAAATGGAAAATGAGAGAGGACCCAGTATAGACCCTTGGGGGACACCATCTCTGATTGGAGATAGGGAAGACATCGCACCAGACCATCTGACGCACTGAAATCTATGGTGAGGTAGTTGGATAGCCATGAGTGGGAGAGGCTGTCGAGTCCTAAGTTATTGAGTTTTGTTAGGAGAAGTTGGTGATTGATGAGGTCAAAGGCTTTTGTTAGATCCACAAAAGTCGCCCCAGTTGTCTTGCCGCATTTCATGCCCTGAAAGATGTGGGTAGTTACTCACAGGAGAGCAGATTCAGTGCTGTGTAGTTTTCAGAAACTATGCTGATGGATGGTTATGGTATTAGTCTACTCGAGTGCAGAGTAAAGCTGGATGTAGAGGATCCTTTCTTGAATTTTTGCTGTAGGGAGATGACATAGAAATCTATAGTTTTCAACTGATTTGTTGGGCCACTTTTATGCACAGGGACAGCAATTGCAGTTTTCCATTTGTCTGGTATAGTCTGAGTGAGGAAGGATTTATTGATCAGAAGCATTACTGGGTGAGCAATGGCAGGTGCTCCCACCTAAGAAGTTTTGAGTGAAGGGAATGGAAGTCGTGAGAGCTATCAAGGTTGAGACCTTTGAGCAGCTTTAGAACCTCTTTCCTCATTGCGAGCTTTAGATGGAAGGGGGGAAGAGAGACATTTGGGTTGGGGGCAGTTGGGTCTTTAGGGACAGAGGGCAGCTCGTCTTTGTATTCGGCTGAAGAAGAGATTTATACTGGCAGCTGTATCAGTGAGGTTTGATAACGTGGTGCCTTTCGTGATCATGGATTGAGGAAGGTTTAGTTCTTTTCCCTTACACAGGGAGTTGATTTGAGACCAGAAACTTTTTGGATTAGCAAGATTATTGACCTGTCGGGAACAGAGATCGTCAGGCTTTGCTTTCTTGGCTTTTGATTTGCAGGTATTCCTCAGCTGCCGATAAGATTGCCAGTCGGATGCTTGTCCAGAGTTTTTGAAAGCTTCCCAAGCTCTATCACATGAGCGCATTTGATGTCTTAGGTCCTGCGAAAGCCAGGGTAAGTGGATTCCTTTGGCTCTCCTTAATTTGATACGGGGAAAGGGAGTCAAGGATGGAGGAGAACACCAAGAATATGAATCAATGAGACTATATAATCTGATGTTAAAGAAGAATGAATTATGCATATGCTGAAAAACATTGTATGAAAAAGGATTCATGTACCTGAATGTTTCAATAAACTTGAATTTAAAAAAAAGGATGGAGGAGAAGGTATTAATGAAAAAAATCCAGTGCTTGGTTTATTTCAGCATCAGTGAAGAGACTAGAAAACACAGAGGTTTAGGTGAGCAGGTTTTTTTGTTCAAGGCTGGCCTGGTATAGCAGACCTGGTACCCCATGACACTCTGTACAGCATTGGTCTTAAAAAAGAAGAAACAATTGGTACATGGTTTGATTTCAGACAGGTACAGGTAGCAGTGATTTAGAAAGGTGGGTCTTGATAATCTGCACTAGTAAATTATAAATTGAACATGAAAAGGGGTTTAGCCAGGCAATAGGACAGGTAAGTAGTAGCTGCAATGTAAAGTGCCCCTATGGTTCTGTGGGCGCAGTCGAAGGATGCCGACAGCCACATGGTGACCAGGTCAAACCCCCTCCCTTTTTCCCTACCATCTCGCTATACACAGTTTCCATGCTGTAGCAATAAGAAAGGTATCCAGAAGAATTAAAAAGTGGAATGGATGTTTCCTTGGTCATTTGGGTGGCACTGCAAGGTCCAGCAGGTGTGGTCAGTCTGAGAACGCCGACTGCTGTGTGATGACCAGGCCAACATCCCCCTTTTTCCCCTACCATCTCTCGCTGGAGCTGCCATGCAGTAACAGACAAAAAGAAGAATGTCTGGGAAGGCAGACAGGCAGCCCCGATAACAAGTGCAGGGCTTGTTTGGCACATTGAGGTGGGGGGAGGAGTCGGTTGGGCGTGGTTGTGACCGCTGTGTGGTTTCAGGTTCCCCTCTCCGACTGGCACCATAGTACCAGAGTGCCAAAACTGAAATGATTGTTTTAGTGGTGCATAGCATTAAAGCATGCACTCTGGTGGTTTTCACTTCTCTGAGCACCTGAGAAGAGAAATCACAATGCCCACCTGAGGGGGTGAGAGAGAGAGAGAGAGAGAGAGAGAGAGAGAGAGAGAGAGAGAGAAAGTTTCAGGGCAGTTTGCACAGTGGCATTCACTGAACTCCCAGCCCATTCTTGCCTTTACATCCAGGTGGCTATTTCAGCGCAGCATCTGCAGATCAGCTTCTTGGATTTTGGGGGTGGTCTTTCTGGTCTGGGGCTGAGCTTTAGGGTTTGGTCAGGCTTGGTGAGTCCAGGTCTTATTAAAATAAAAAGGTGAAACAGGAGATTCAGGGTGCTCTGGGCAAGGGGCCTGTCAGCCACTGGCAGGGTCAAGGACACTGATCTGCCACGTGGGAGGAAGCCCACCCTCCCAAATACACCTTTGAACAAAAGGTCAATGAAAGCAGTCAAAGGTCATAATCGGAGAATGCTGACAGTGTCCCTTTAACCATTTTTCACCAAGGTAACAGAAAAATGCTGTCTAAAATTCATACTGTTTGCTTGCTCACTTCATCAGAAACAGAGTAACGTAAGTGTTAATACAGCAGTCTGACTGAGCCTCCCAAACAAAACAGAGGATGGGTATTTTATTACTCAATTTTAGCTGTTAACACTCTTTTAAGAAATTGTATCCTTTTATGATGTCTGGGAATACCTAATTGTGGCACACACTTTCCATAATATGCAGGTATACCTGTGTATACTGAGAATGGAAGGTCTGATTTCAGTGAATCAATAGACTCAGCTGGGTATTATAAGTCTTAATGCATGCAAATATCTCCTCTAAATCAGAGAGAGACAGTTTTATGACAAATTAAATTTACTGCTAAGCTCCTTTTGCTGTCTTGTCTTGATCTGGAAAACACTGAATCATCAACATTTTATTGTTTAATCACTCAAAACAAACGTTCCTGCTGGGTGTAGTAGAATGGTGGTGAGGACTGCTTTTGTTTGGTAGGGAGATTCTAGGTTTTACTGACTCGGGTCTGGGAAAGTATTTTCTTTGAAGTCTGACGTGGTTGGTCTGCCATATGTGAGGCTTGACCAGGGCCATCTTGTAACTGGATCTGAAAAAAAGCAGGTTTTCCAAGCTAGTTTCTGTCTGTACAAACCTGCCTGATTCAATGGGAAAGTCTGCGTGCTCTCTTGTTGAACGGAAGGAGGCCGGTGCCATCTTTTATGGCTACCAGCACCAGTTGCTGTAAATCGACAGTACATGCTAATAACATACTATTCAGAGGTTCAAGTTGCTTTTGATAGAGTTTAAATGTTACTGCCTGCCTCTTGCTTTGGGGGACCCTCCCACAACCTGGGCTCCAAAGCCCACTTTAGTAAACAGGTGGATCCAGTGTGATGGCAGGCTGACCCTGAATAACTCAATGCAATTAAATGGGTTCAGTTAATTTTAAAAAGGTGGTTGCTGAAAATAATTAGTAGAATTACCACATGTCATGGCATTACAAGAGATTGGAAAAGGAAGGGCATCTTGGCCAGGTAACCACAAATCCTAGTAGTATAGGGGGTTCAAAAGGGAGGGGTGGGGCTGAGGGTCAAGCAAGCTTTGGGGTCACTGCAGAGCAGGAGGGAAGGAGAGGAGCAACAGGGGGAAGGAGGTGAAGGAGATGTTAGCTGCCAAAAAGGAAAACAAAATTAGCATATCATTAACATAGCAATATACCACAGTATGCCTGGTAAAGCAGTTGAGGCAGAGGCCTGAACAGCAGACAGGGTGGAGTGCATTTGCTTTTTCTCTTGCAGCCTGAGATCTAACATGGCAGACGCAAGGCCCGTAACGAGCGCTGAGTTTCAGCAACAGCTCATAATCTGGGTAAGGGTGAGAGGAAGAGGATGGGGGAGGTGGTTTTCCTAAACTCCAGCTGGCCCAGCACAGTAGGGGCAGTGAGGCATCTATTGCTGGGACCATCCACAGCAGTCCAGGAACTCCCAGCAATGGTCCAAACAGGGGCCAGTTGAGGACAAGCGAGCGGGGCTGTGGCAGGACAGTCAGCTGCTCCACTGCCTCAGCAAGGTAGGCTGACTCTTGATCAAATGACTAACCATGAACTGTGGGAATTATTTGCAAACATTCTGGTGCCGACACCAGGGTTGGGGGTGCCCCCATCCAAAAAGGCACACAAGCCATGGAAGGAGATGCTGCAACCTGTAGGGCTAGGGTGAGCATCATATTCACAGCTGCTGGCATTGATGTCACCTGCCCCGGGGTCCCTATCAGCACCAAGGCCACTCCTCGCCCTGCGGTCCCACCAGATGAGGCTGCAGCTTCTAGCCCCTGGTCTGAGGGTCATTCTGACACAGACTCTGGTTCTGTTGTCTCTGCACCTGGCACCTCAGCTACATGTCTCAATCCCGATGGGACAGTTTCTGGCCCCCCAGCAAGTGCCAGTGCCTTACATGGCAGGTCCTCACCCAGCCCTGCTCCTGCCATTATGGTCAATGCCACTGCCAGCACCGTAGCCAGGCCCCGTGACTTCACTGCTGGCACCAGGCCCAATTTCATTGGCCCCATTGCCTGTGCTCCAGCCAGCCTTGTCCATACCCTTCTACCATCCCCACCTGCTCCACAACCTGGCAGTCCTCCACAGCTGGGTGCCTCAAGTCCACTGCCCCAGCCAGTGGACCTTCCCAGCAGACCGCTGACACTGGGGGAGAAGATGAACAAGCTGTTTCGCTCCAATGACAAAGAAGGAGAAAAAGCAGCCAGATGCACCAGGGAGATAGGGATATGGGACAGGGATGGGGCTGAGTCAGTGGGGGCAAGGGATTCCTGGCACCAGGGTAGATAGAGAATAGGGGCTGAGCCAGTGGGGCAAGGGATTCAGGGCAGCAGGGGAGATAGGGGATAGGGGGCTGAGTCAGTGGGGGCAAGGGATTCAGGGCACCAGAGGAGATAGGGGATAGGGGGCTGAGTCAGTGGGGGCAAGGGATTCAGGGCAGCAGCAATCTACATAGATGGCACAGGGGCTGTACGTATCTATCACTGAGCCAATAGGATCACACTTGCCTGAGAAGCTGAGTCAACAGATTGCAGGAGGGGAGTTTGTAGATGTTTTCACATTACTCAAGGAGCCAGAGGTTGAAAAGGATTTAGAGAAGGACAAGGAAAAAGGGGATGGGGTAGAATGAAAACACAAGGTGGTCATTAGGTGCCACTGGGAGAACTGGCAGGCGGGATTTGCAATTTATGCCAGCCTGCGGAATTGTGTCCATAGAAGGCCCAGGGCCTGTGGAGCTATTACAACCGCATCATGGTGACACGTGTCAAAAGGGGGCTAGGTATGGTTGGAGTATGATGAGTTTTAGAGAAGGAAGCAGAATGACACCAACAGGGTTTGGGGAGCCATGGATTTTCTCTTCTGTGAGCTATAGAAGCCGAGGGAGGGTAGTACAGCATTCAGATAGTGGCTTCCCAGTCCATCATCCTAGCCTTCGAGACAGGGCTTTGTATCAGGGAGTAGTGGTTCATCAGCAGGGAATTCAGGAAAAGGGAGAGAAGGATGGACATTGTTGCCACTACAACCATGGAACATGCAAGGTGGAAGCCTGTAAACAAAGGCATAGATGCTGTGGTAAGAACCAACACTTCATACAATGCATGAAAGGGATGAGCCTGCAGCCCTTTCATAAAGGGTAAGGCAAACCTTTCAGCCTCAATAAAGGTGGAGCGCTTTGAGAGTTGGTTAGAGAGATAACTGGACAGGTAGGGTGCCCGGTCACTGGCAGAGGGTTTTTCACAGGGCTTCAGGATCTCATACAAAGGCGCTCTCATAGCTTGCAAGGTAGAGAACCTACAATCTGCCAGAGACTGGCCAGACGTGGTTAGAAAAAAAACTAGAGAAAGAAGTAGTGCAGACAGGGTTAGAGGGCCCTTTGATCAGCCCCCTTATCCTCACCTTCGAGTATCACTGATAGGCCTGGTACCAAAGAAGGTTCTGGGAGAGTTCTTTAATAGATCACTTGTCTTATCTGGAGGGTGATTCAGGCAATCACCACATTGACCCAGAAGACACCGCAGTGTCATTCGAGTTACTTGATGCTGTTGTGAAATTAGTGGAGGGGATAGGAAAGGGGGCTCTCCTGGGTAAGTCTGACTTAGAATCAGCCTTTTGATTGTTGCCTGTACACCCCCAGGACAGGGATTTATTGGGGATGAAGTTTGTGGGCAGGTACTTTGTCGACAACTGCATGCTGATGGGTTCCACAGTGACTTATGCAGTGTTCAAGCAATTAATCCCCTTTCTGCATTGGGCAACTGCCCAGATGGCAGGGAGAATGGAACTCGTCCACTGTCTGGATGATTTTTTTTAATTTGTGGATAAAACAGGGACGGACCACCGTGCACAGTTGATGCCAGCATTTCAGTCTATGTGTGAGGACCTGGGGGTACCGATAGCTCATGATAAAACAGAGGGGCTAAATATGTCCTTGTCTTTTTGGCGTATTGAAATTTGACATGATTGCCACAGAGTTCTGCCTTCCGCTTGAAAAGGTCTGCGCACAGTGAAGGCTGTTGCAGAAGGCAATGCAGGCACAAAGGATTGTCTTGAAAGAGCTGCAACAATTATTAGGACATTTGAATTTTGCATGCAGTCATGCTCTGGGGAGAACTTTCTCTGGCTTTGTGGGGTGTGCTGCAGCAAGCTCCATCACAGGCTTAGGGTTACTGAATCCATGCGGGATGACCTTCAGGTATGGGTAACTTTCCTCTCATGCTTTGATGGGGTAGCCATTTGGCTGGTGGAGGTTACAAGACAAGAACTGGAGCTCTACACGGATGTGTCTAGTAGATTGGGCCTTGTGGGTCTTGTGCACAGATCCTTGGCCCCAGGGGTGGGCGGAGGCTGGCTTGCTTCACCAGGTCATCCTCCTTGAATTCCTCCCCATCATGGTGGTGCTAATGATTTGTAGGGAGTAAATGTGCAACAAGCAGGTGATATTCAGGACAGATAACATGGGGAAAGTTTATAGCATCAGTGGGCAGCTGGGGAAGGGCCCCATGGAAAACCTCATGAGGGGGTTCATACTTAAATGTTTGATACCAAATGTGCAATTTAGGGCAATGCATGTATGAGGTGTTAACAATGAAGTGACTGACACTTTCTTGTTTACGGTGGGAGAGGTTGCTAGAGCTGGGGCCAGATGCACAGACATGCCTCAGGTAAGTCCTGGGATTTGGTGATCCAGAAGAATGAGAGTTGATCAAGTGCTTGCTGGTGCCTAGCACAAGGGTGGCATATCAAAGGGAGGTGGACACCTTTTTTGGGGTAAGGGGGCAGCTAGGTTGGGAAGCTGCTTGGCCGGTGCCGAAGGACCAGTTGTGTGCATACTTTCTCTACATGAAGTGCCAGGATGCTACACTGGCAATGGTGGTGGTGGTGGTGGTGGGGGGGGACATTCAGAAGTGACTCCATGGTTTGCAAAAGATAGGGGGTTAGGGACACAACTCAGTCTTTTAAAGTACATAAGATGCTCAAAGGGTGGGCTTCAGGAGACTCCAAAAAGGGAGATATGCGGCTCTCTATCGGCCTAGCATTAGTGGTGAAGATTATAACAGCTTTGCCCAATGTTTATTCATCATATGCAGAGGCACAGCTGTTCCAGACAGCCTTCTTAGTGGCTATTTGTGGGGCTTTTAGGGTGTCTGAAATCACCCAGCCAAGCAAATCGGGGACCTATTGGTAGCCTTGGGCAGTGATGACATGGTCATGACCAGCGAGGGGGTGTTTGTTCACCTAAGGCAGGGTAAGACAGACAAGGGAGCCAGTGGCTGTTGATGCAGCCTCAGGTCTCCTCCTGGAGTGCAGTGGAACATAAAGGCATGGGTGTCTGCACATAGCCAGCAGCTGAAACCTGGGGGACAGGCCGTTTTCCACCATGAGGATAGATCCCCTCTCACCTTGTTTCAGTTCCAACATCTGCTGGGCAAGGCGCTGCAGGAGTTAGGGATGGCAGACCTGGAATATAACACGTACTCCTTTAGGATAAGGTGACATCACACTCCAGGTTGGAAGGGTGGACAGATGCACAGATACAGTCACTGGGGTGATGGAAATCAAAAGCATTTGAAAAATATGTGCATCCACAATTATTTTAATCTTTTCTGTTCTGTTTTATGCGCAGATCAGGACTTCCGGACAAGGCGAGTGTGGATGCATGGCCATTCCTTCATGCATTGGGCAACGATTAGAGCATGGTAGCTTTAAGAGGGAACGTCCATTTTCAGCCCCAGAGGGTACAGATACCTGGCTGGGCCAAAGAGGGATGAGATGGGTGGGTGGGCTGCCCTGGATCACTGCTGAAGCTCGACGCCACAGCCGGCCAGATGTGCTTATCATTGGAAATGACTTGGGTCTCGTGAAGTCCTTTGAGTTGCAGAACAGCATGCGGGAATATTTTGGATAGGTGTATGGCGAGTGGCCCATGACACAGATAGTGTGGTCCCACATGATACAGAGGCAGCGGTGGTGCCATGCCGGGAGTTCCAGCACCATAGACTTTTACTAAATAGTAAGAAAACCAAATGTATGATGTTTGGATCAAAACCTAGATCGCCTAGATGTTCCCCGTTGCTGATTACTGATTCTAAAGGTATCGCACTTAAGCAGGTTACTGAATTTAAATATTTGGGATTGCTTTTGACACTAACTTAACTTTTCATTACATGCAAAGTTAATTAGTAGACAAGTTAACCAAAACCTGGTGCTTTATTTAAACTACAAAGCTGTTTGACCTCGGAAGCCAGGCATGCTATTGCAAAAAGTATATTATGACCTACATTAAATTACAATGTATACATTTTTGAATTTAACTTCTGCTGACCTAACATTGATAACTAATACATTTCATGGGATTTGTAGATTTGTATTAAAAATGCCATGTAGCGACAGAGTGGCACTAAGGGTTGAGCTGCTGGATGCCACACCGCTCTCCGCCCGGCGTGGGTTGAGGGACAAGCTCGGGTCGTCGGGGGTCGGTAGGGGAGGACTAGCATCGAGCGTCCGACGACAGCTCTCCTAGTCCTGGGGAAAAGGGGTGGGTACACATCGCGCTCTGGCGGTCCCTGGGAACACCCGGAGGAACTGCAGTGCACGAGTGTTAAGTAAGGGGGTGAGCACGGGGGACGTCTGCATGTTGTGCATGGACATCATTGCATGTCCGTGCTCCCATTGGGGAGAAAAAGGAAACGGCAGCACAGTCCACGGCAGCTTGATGGCCGCATGTTTCACCGACCAATGATGCCTGGAACCAGGCGTGTGCTGGTATTGGATCCTCGCCGGCTGCAGGGGCTTAGTGGAGCCCCTCTCGACGGATGTAGCAGCATATGCCTGCTGGACACGCCACGCTTCGGGGTCAGAGGTGAAAGGAGGAGGGTGGCTGGATTCATTGCAGGACTGTGGCTGCAACAGGTGAGAAAAAGAGATGATAAAAAAAAAAAATGCCATCTAAAACTCACCACTGTGTTCTGTATACTTGGACTGGCTGGTCACCTCCTAAGTTAAATGGCTTGTATAATTTGTGCTTTACTGTGGGTAACATAAAAAACAGACTCTCCTCTTTATGCTCTTCTTAATTCCAAAAACAGAATAAAGGCAGTTGAGATCTACAGGAAAGTACTTGTTATCAATCCCAGTTACATAAACTGTTGTGGGCGAACGTGCTTTCTCGGGTCCTGCTGCCAAATGCTGGAACAGTTTACCAGATTCTATTCACAATGTCAAAAGTCATACAGTTTTTTTTTCATATGCTCTTTTTCTCCCTCCTGGCATCTGCAGGCAGTTTCTCCCCCTGTCTTGTGACCTATGACCATCCACTACTCTTCCGGTACAACCAAGCCCCTAGTACCCCCATGGTCCCCCCCCCATGGTGAGGATGGGAAGGGGAGGGCCATCCTCCCCCCCCAACTGGGGCATACAATGTGGTGCAGTGTCTCCAGAGGTCTGGTGACAGAGTGGGATGCTGGTTGGTAGGCAGGGCTCACGGAGCCTGTGGACGCCATCCTTTTTCCATTTTTCTTGTCTCTTCACTTTGGGGCTGTGAGCGAGCACATGTGGAAGCATGCGCTTGCCACATTGCCACATTCTTTTGCCTCCTGACTCCTAGCACTGCCACCGACCTCCACCAGGAGGCAGCCATGATTGGGACAGCCATCCCTCTCTCCCTGAGAGAGTAGAGCAGTCTATCAGATGCTTGATCCTCTTCCTCCCTCCCTGCCGACCCTCAGCAACTCAAACTTGCTCCCGAGCCCGGGTCACTGGTGTGGTACGAGGTGTGGCATCCAGCGCCCAACCTTCAGTGCCACTGGGCTGGCTAAGCCATACAGTTTTTAAACAGCAGTTAAAATCGTATCTGTTAAAGCAATGGATTGTAAGTGTTTTACCTAGATTGTCTTGAATATGTTGTGACTAAGTTAATCCTGCATATTGTATGTACCTTTAAGCATTTATAACTAACATCTTAGCTGTTTGTAAGAATGGCCCCCAGTAGTTCATGAAAAAGGGTGTTGGCTCATTGTACTTACCCGGTAAACAAAAGTAAAATCAATCACTAAATGAATAAAGAAATAGCGAGGGCATGTGGTTTGAATAACATGGCCATGCAATACATCATGGAACCCGTTGGGGGTTGGGAGTTGTGACATGACAGGATCTTGGGGAAAGTCCCACAGTTATATGCCAAAGAGGGATGGACCTATCAGATTTAGGGAATGATAGTTTTTGTTTCCCCTACAGGTTTTTATCACTCCGTGGTGGGCTGGGCAGCTGTATCAGCCCATCCAACAGTCCCCAGCCATCCCGAGTCTCCATGCTCCTTCCTTGAGACAAGGCGGGCTGTTGGTGCTAGGGGGTCAGACTTCATGTAGCTCAGCCTCCAAATTTCCACCTGATTTTCTTCCCTGAGTTGTTGCCCTCGCAGCTGCCCACATGCAGTGGCATAACAGATGAGCTCCGCCTCTGCGGAGACATCCTCAAACACGTGTTTGGCTGGCTTGTGTGTGCCTGAACTGTGCTACCACCTGGACACCTCCAGGTGGCAGGTAGCAGTGGGTCACACAACCCCCCTCCCTCAAGGGAGGAGAGCTGTCCAATGGGATGCTCAATCCTCCTTCCCCTGGACAGTCCCCAAACAACTCGACTCTGTCCCCAAATTCTGGTCACAGGTGTGACAGGAGGTAAGGCGCTAGGCGCCTCAGCCCTCTTGCCATGAGGCCAGCGTAGAATGATAGCTTTTTAACTGACCTATGGCGTGACTTTTAAGAAGACTTGGTGTTTTGTGCTTGGTGGGGGATGAGCACCCAAGGCATTAGAACACTCATTGTGTGGTGGCATGGTAGTCGCACAGGATCAGATGGGGTGGTGTTAACATAGAAACATAGAATTTGATGGCAGATAAGGATGGCTTGGCCCACCTAGTCTGCCCATTTCCCTACCTAATGGATAAGCTGCAGATCCTAGTTAACCAACAGCCTACTCCCTCCTAGCCCCCACTAGAATTACCTTATGTCTGTCCCATGCATTTTGAATTCTCCACTGTTTTTGACTCACGACAGGTGGTCATCGCCTCTTTTCAGGTGGGCCCTGAGGCTGGGGAGAGGTGAGGCCTTGGTGGCTGGTATGAGGGGATGCCAGTCATATGCAAAGGATAACTCTGACACAGGTCACAGTCAGTGGTACCCTTGACGATGGGAGGGTGCTCTAGAGACTTGCCCTGCTCAGAGCTACCCTCATGCCTCAGTGGCCTAGGGGCCTCATAAGGTGGTTAATCAGTATGTCGACCCCTTCCAATGAGGTGGAGGGCTTATATGCTTCAGGTGAATAAATTGGTTAATTCGTAGCTGCGCCTATCCTTCTACACATGTCTTGCCAATATGGTTTACATTATAGTTATTGTGATGATACCAACTATCAGTTTACCAGTTCAGTTCTAATTGGCTCATATTAATAAATGCAGGATGCGTCCATTTCTCCAGATACACTATCTCATTTGTCCGTGTGGAAAGAAGGAGTTGTGACCTAGAAGCAATGGCAGGTTCCACTCTTGTCCAGAGACATTCATGTTTTTTTTTTTAATTACTATGTTTTTGGTCCATACCCAGCCATCAGGATCCGCCTGGTCATGGACCCCCTTGCCTTCACCTCTGAACATGAGCGCACTCACCCTGTCATCCCTGGCTTCCCCCCTCCCAGAGAGCAGGGTCGCGGCACCAACCCCCATATCAGGCCACGATACAGCTATCTGGTTGGGGAGCCGGCTCCGGAGGCTGAATTGAGGCACCGGGGGCAGAGCTTCATAGAGATGACCAGGCACAGGATGTTTTTTTCTCCCCTGTGAGCAGGGGCGGGGATGTACAATGATGACCGGCGTCCGCCCCACCCCTGAGTTCAATTTGGCGTCAGTATGTGTGAACCCAGCCTCCGCTTAGGTGTGCTATGGCACTGAGCACTCAGACCCCACCCCCGGAGAAGGGAGAGCAGTCCGAGGACGCTCAATCATCCCCTCCCGGCCGGCCTCCGACAACCAGGGTCCATTCCTGAACCTGGGTCACCGGCGCTGCAAGCAGACATCCTACTGCTATGCCGGTGGGCTGGCAGAGACATTCATGTTGAATAAGAACCCAGCCTCAATGATTGGTTTTCTCTATAGAAGTAAGAATCTTTTATCATCAGAAGCATGACTAAAAAGTCTAACCATGCCATTCCCAATCCTGGACTACGACCCCTAAGTGCCGACTAAATAACCTGATGATCCTGTATAATAGGATTGCTAGGCCAGTTGGTAACTTTCCCTTTAAGGACTCACCACTGTGAGCTTTGTAGAGCCTCAGGTTGACTGGCTTTGGAGGACAGAAGGCACCTTTATAAGCTTATAATTATTTTTAAATATGTGAAGGGAAGTGTCCCTGACTATTTCACCAGGAGCTGACATGAAGGTTTCAGCAACCACACTTAAGTGCTGCTAGTCACTTGGAATTTGTCATGCCTACAGTCAGATCTGAGTGGGGATGACACTCACTCATCTTTTCCCATAACTGCAGCATTCTCTACCTGATATTTTCTGCAACTTAGCTCAGAAACGTCCAACGGAAAAGCAGTTACAGACTTCGTGTATATCCTCATTGTCTGGTCTTAAAAATTGATGCAGAGGTATTACTTGTGTATAAGATATAGCATAATGTATGGGAAACCATACACAACAAGGATATGTTTTCATCGAGGGGGTTATGATGACATCATTAGGACTGCGCAGTGAAGCTCAAGAGACCCTTGATCTCATCACAGTCCCAAGATGAAAACATGGTTGAGTTGGTAAGGTCAAACATGTATAATGTTATATAGTATGTGGTCCTCTGTAAGCTGCCCTTGGTTACTCACCCTGCTGCCTGAGGAGTAAGAGCACTGTGCAAACTTATGCTGTCCACAGTTTTTTGGTTTGGTGTAGCTGTATTACTGTATATTGTATGTTTGGCTCTGTAGCAAAGCTACCATGGTACAGTAAGTCACTGAACCACTGTAACTACATCATCTACTGTGATTCTAAGGGGAACCTGACTGTATGGCTTTCCATACACAACAATCTCTAACTATACATTAAACAGAGAATTCTGTTTGGGCAACCATGCACAACCAGCCTGTGCTGCCACAGAGGGGTTCTGATTACATCAGACCTCGAGAGCGAAGCTTAAGAGGTCTGATGTAAATAGAAGCCCAAGGTGCCAGCACAGACTGGATGGACATATGGGTGCCCAATCAGTATTTTACAGTGTATAGTTTTTTATATATAGATATATATATATATATATATATATATATATTTATGCAATGGGGTGGACATATATTCAGTGTGATAAATAAGGGATATGCAGGGGTGCCTGTGAGGATAACAGAGTTATTTGTACAGTTGCCTGTGACCTTGAGTAACCTCACGGAGTGGCGAAACCATGAGTGAGGGTTACGTGGTCACTGGCAGCTGAACAAATAACTTTGTTATCCCATTAGGCACCCCTGCATATTTGATTTATGCAACAGGATTTTTGGTTCTGGTTTGTCATATATTGTTTTTTTTAGTTAAGTTCCTTTTCAGGTTTTTCTCTGTGCCTGGTTGCTATGTTTGGTTTGCAGGATTGCTGTGCTGAGAAAAGAGGAAAAATGTCTTTTTCTTAAGAATGTTTTCATTTAAAATGTGGTTCCAGTTTGGAGGGGTTGGTTAGGGTGTGCATTTTGTGAGTGTTTGGGACTGTGATAGCTTGGCTTTTAAGAGCACTGTGAGGAGGTGAAAGTGAAACTGGGAGACAGTGCTGGTAAGAAGGCAGCACAGGTGGTGGTAGTTAGTGATGTAGTTACTGTGTGGATAAATGGGTGATGATGTAGTTACTATGTGGATGAATAAATGTATCCACATGGTAGCACAGATAAATGGATATAATAACTGGTTACACCCATTATCAACCCGTTTTTGAGTGTTGTAAAGGTCAGTATCAACCCACGGTTTGATACGAAAAAATCTCGTATCAACCTGCGGGTTAATCGACTTTTGCAACTTCCTCAAGAGCCTGCAGCACTCGCATTCCAGAGTAAATAGATTCAAAATGACAACAAACGCTGGCAGATTTCATTAGTAGGCACGCTTCACGCCAGCACGTTATGTGATGTCATTCCTTGAATAGCATGGGGGCGCATTTAGTAAGGAATGAGAGTTTTCACCCGCTTTCTTCTTACTGTTAATTGTTGTATTGAATTGTTTTAGGATCACCAGTTATTATAAAAATAATATATGTATGGTAGAAATTGAGTTTATACTGCCAGTGATATAGAAACCTCTCGAGCTCGCTCTCGAGGTTTGTATATTATCACACAACTTGGGTGTGTAAAAACACTCCATATCAACTCCATACGTATGCATTATTCTCTATTTATCAGTGCAGATTTATTCAGACACTTGTTGCATAAATGCGTTTACCTGAGTCACTGTATGTGTAAATAAATTTATACATACAGTGACCATTTATATACACAGTTACTATGTCACAGATCTCTTTAGAATTCATTTAGAATGTTCAGCCTCAGAAGCAGTACTAACCATATTTAAATGGGAATAACTTTAAAACGAAAAAAGATAGCATGGTACTGTGAGCACGAAAATTGTTCAGCACAAAATTATCTACAAAATGAGTAGTGTTTCATGTATAGATACCTTATAGATTTTTTACAGTTAGCAAAAAAGCAGAAGAAAATTAAATTTTTTGTTCACTTTTTTGACAAACAAATGTGAATAACTTTAAAACCAAAAATGATAGCATTGTACTGTGAGCACGAAAAATGTTCAGCACAAAAATATCTGCAAAATGAGTGGTGTTTCATTTATAGATACCTTTTAGGTTTTTTTTATAATTAGCAAAAACCAGCATAAAATTCAATGTTCTTTTCCCTTCTTTGACAAACAAATGTGAATAACTTTAAAATTAAAAACATAGCATAGTACTGTGAGCATGACATTTGTTCAGCAAAAAGTTTTCTACAAAATGAGTAGTGTTTCATTTAATAGCAACCACTATGCTAGGTGGACATACTCTAGGAAAGTTAACCAAAACTCACAGAAAGTATCATTTAAAATAAAGATAACAGTCAAAACCAAATGTTCCTGCACTGATAGAAAGCATCCCTATTGCATAAATGAAATATACAATGGTGAGCTGTCAGATAAATGATTTATCTACACTTTGTTGTTTGATTCTGAAATCTTACCGCGGCTTACGCCACTCGTGAGGTTACCCAAGGTCAAGCAGCACTTATGTAGATAAATAATTTATCTGACAGTTCACCATTGTCTATCCCTTATATACAGTATATGTTTTAAAACAAAAGAGTTTTCACAGTGCTCCATGGCAGCCGTGAATGTGCCGGCGATTTCAGTTCAGAACTTGAATCGATTGCTGTGCACATGTGGCAGTGCTGCACAAAACACCAACTATCAGGAGGATTTCCGATGAGCTGGAATGTTTTTGTACAACAGAAGAGTACAGCTGCATTCCATGAACTTTGAACTGTGCTACAGTGACATTTCAGCTGGCATGGAAATCCTTGCAGAACAAATCCTCACTATACACTATGGCCCGGATATTCAGAAGGGTTGCCCATGGTGCAACACAGTTGAGTCATGTGCAACCCACTGATGTTGCCCCAGTGCAATATTCAAACAGGGATTGAGCCTGGCACAAATTCCTATGCACCAGAGCGCATCAGTAATGTATGCGGAGCAGGTGGGGGTGTGTGCCCATGCATACTCTGCACATCCCGATATTCAGCCCGGGATGTGCTGAGCCCATGCATGCGCAACCCCTACTTGCGCTGCACACAGGTGAGCCAAAAAAAAAAAGAGCAATAGCTGGCTACCATATAGTGAGCTGGGCCAGACAGGGCGCAACACGGCAGCTGCCACTCTATGGTGGCCACCTGACCTCCGCCTGCACCTTCTGGTGGCACTTCCATGCCCAATCGCTGGGCATGCTTAAGATAATAATAGTCCTACATCCCTGGTGGCAGTGGACCGCTCGCAGCCCCGATCAAGGGCATCAGTATGTTTAAAATGTTAACCTCTCCTGGTGGTCCAGTGGACTGCTCACAGCCCAATCAAGGGCATTTGAAGTAGAATCATAGTCCTATATCCCTGTTGGTCCAGTGGACTGTTTGCAGCTCGGTCGCGGGCATTTGTTATACAAAATGACATCCCAATCAAACCCTGGTGGTCCAGCAGTACCCCCTCCCACCCGCCCACTGAGCCCCACCGCCCCACCCCCAGTCAGCAGTGGTGGCAGCTCCCAACCCACCTTGTCGCCCTGGCTGCCCACCGACCGATTATCAGAGGAGCAGACGCTTGTTCCAGTGAGCTACCGGGCATGCAGCCTGATATCAGAGGCTATATTAGTCCAGACATGTGAATGGATCCATTCATATCTGACTGTGTAGTATAGTATGGCTGCACGCCCATTGGCTCACACTGTGGACCAATGGGCATACAGCCCTACCGTATGGTGTCAGTTGGCAGGCGGCGGTCCAGCAAGCGGGTGGGGAGCTGCCGCCCACCGCCGGTGGGGAAGTGGGGCGGTGGGGCTCAGGGGGTGGGTGGAAGGGGTACTGCTGACCACCAGGGTTTGATTGGGGTGTCATTTTGTATAACAAATGCTCGCGATCGGGCTGCGAGCGGTCCAGTGGACCACCAGGGAGAGAGTGCTAACATTTTTAGACATACTGATGCCCGTGATTGGGCTGCGAATGGTCCACTGGACCACCAGGGAGTGAGTTTACATTTGGGAACATACTGATGCCCGCAATTGGGCATCAGGGCGTGTTGCCACTTGTGCAGGGGGCGTCGGTCCCCGACGGCTGCAGCCTGGCAGGGTGCCAGGCGCAAGTCGCCGGGGATCGGTGCACCTGCATGCAAATGGGGCCATAATGGCATGCAAATGGCCCCATTTGTGCCCTGCATACATTATGTCCCCATTTGCATGTGTACTTCTGAATATCGTGGTTGTTGCGCCTAGCACAATGGAACTTGTGCTAACGCATCACCCTGCTCCACTCTGGCCACTTGCGCTGGCGCAGTGCCACTGTGCCATGTGCACTGCGGGTGGCCAGGGTGTGATGTTCAATGATGCTGTGCCATGGTGCAGCTCCGCTGAATATCATCCTGTCAATGCCCCTGCGCAGCCAAGTTGCGCTGCGCCCAGGCTTGCGCCATAGCCTGACGCAGTCTGAATATCTGGGCCTATATTTTTTTCTGTGTGATTAATTGCTGATTGATTTATTGCGTGTTTGATTCATTTTTTTTTCACCTTGCTGTTTACTCAGGCTGCCTTGCTTTGCACATGCATTAACTCCAAAGTATTTATTTGTAACATTCTTGCACAATTCCTTCTTGAATAAGAAATGGTTATAAATGAGCTCTGTTTAACTGGTGTTCTTTAATAAAAATAATGCGCCACAAGAGGACAGACATGTACTGTGGGAGTTTGTTTGTGATTGCTCTGCAAAACTGGAGTGTGAGTTCTTCATTGTCCTAGTAGTAAGGGAGGGCCAGCCTATCATGTCATATAGCAGGCAGTGGTGAGTGTTTAAAGGAGCATTAGTTTTTTTTGTAATTCTATACTTATTGAGTTTATCAATATTATACAAGTATATACAGTCCGGATGAAGTACATACAAGTTATCTTTATATGCCATTGAGGGCGCCACCCCTCTTAATACACACATTTAATATAATAATTCCGTACTACATCAAGTTACATCATAGAGGGGTATCCCATTTAGGCTAATTTAGGCCTAATAAACAACTTTTATCTAACTCTTGCTGTGTGGTAAACCCATGAGCAGCATGGATTTTCTATCCCATTGTAATTACTTTAGCCCAGGGCTACATAGTTAACCACAGCCTGTTGTCTTTAAAAAGAAAGGGAGGATCATGCCCCCATAATACTGAGTACTATAGCAGTACTAAATTAGAGAGGATTAAGCTCTACTTAAATAACTTTTTTCAAACCTAAAGGCTTTTCACATTTTTAGCAAGCAAATAACTAAGGACTGAGAATAAACTCGTACTTGTGCCAACCTGCATTGTTGATTTAGGAAAACTTTAGTGACCATTTAAGTAAACAGAGGCAACGCACATTATTAGTTTCATGTGACACACTCTGAGTGAGATAAAATATAGTCCCACATTATATAGTTCTCTAAAAGTAGAGCTCAACAGGTCTAGATATGTGTTTTCTTTGAGCTTACATGTCCTTTTTCAGGTTGCACCATCGACCTGGTGTTCTTCTTCTGACTGGGACTGCTCGCCTGCTATGACGAGGTTTAGAAGGGACATGCTTCAGGGTCCATTTAAGAGCCTCTTGGGAGCAGTAAAATGTAAATTTTCCCTTGATGGGCTATTCTTAAATGAGCGGAAAATCATGCTATGCGGCACCCCTGCTCCTCTCAACATGGCGCGCATGCCTTCATAACGCTTTTTTTTCTGCCTTGTCGCAAAACTCAGGTCCAGATACAAGTTCACCTTCACCCCATCTCACAAGAGGGTCCGCTTCTGTTGGGCCAGTGAAAGAACAAAGTCTCTCATTCTGATCCCGTCCAACACCAGCACAATTGCCCTGGCAGCTTCTGGATTGACATGACGGCCTCTCGTAGCCACTCTATAGGCTTTTTGGATCTGAATCCGATCAACCAGGGCCTGTCTCAATTGTTGTTCCAACTACTCAACCATGAACAATCCCAGGTGGTCACCTCGCTCATTCAGGAATGCCAAGCACCCTTAAATTAACAGCCTTTGCCTGATTTTCCAACATCTTGAGTCTCGAGTGCAAATGGGTGTTCTCCTTCACCAATTTTGCTGTCACTCCCAGTGCCATCTCAGAACGCTTTCCAGGCATCCCAAGTCTCCGTCTTGATGTAAGAGTAATCTGCCTCCAAAACTGTAACTCTGTTATTCAGGGAGTCAAAACGAGATGCCAAACCTTCCACTGAAGAGATGAGATGGTTTATTTTTATACCCAGACTTTGGAGTGTTTCTTCTCCAGGAAGTAGGATTTAGTAGTCGGCCGATCATTCCTTAGTGGGGCTGAAATTTGCTTAGCCCCTTGTTCCCTGCTGAGAAGACTTGTCTTTTTTCAGATTACCCATATCGTTAGTACTGATCTTCCAACTGCTTGTCCGTTCGTTTTTCATAGTCATTCCGCCTTATATTATATAATAAAATACTTTTTTCTCCAAGAACTTTGTAGAGCTAAAATCCTTGCTACCTTCTTGCTCGGGCTCCATAGCGCCCCCTAAAGGAGCATTTGTAACAAATTTCAGAGCCCGGTGGTACAGGGTGTCGAGCTTAGCAAGTGCTGTTTTAGTGCAGTGGCCATATAGGATATCAGCATAGTCTAGTAATAGGAGGAAAGTAGTTTGTACAGGTTTTACCTTTGCCTCATAGTTGAGAAGCCTGTTACGGTAGAAAATGCCTAACCGCAATCGCAGTTTTTTGGCCAACTCATCAATATGGTATGAGAAACTAAGGTTACTGTCGATCCAATAACCCAAGTATTTGAACCTGCCCACTGTTTCTAGGGGTTCCTCTAGAAGGATCTGGATCTTAAGTGATGGGGTAATGGGCGCTGAAGAGTGGGTTGGGGGGTAGATGAACATAACCTTTGTCTTCTTTACATTAAGAAGCAGCTTTAGCTGTATAAGGTTCAACTGCAGTGTATCAAAGTCATGTTGCAACTCAGCACGGGCAAGCTCTGGGGTAGGACTGGCGCATACACTACTGTATTGTCTGCAAACAAGTGCACATGAGCCAAGTTGATATTAAGTCTATGCTGTTACTATAAATCGCAGAGTAGGATCCCAGGATGGACCCTTGTGGCACTCCTCTTGGGAGGATTTTGAGGGTTGAAAGGTCTCCTTGAGCCTTAACTTGCTGCACTCTGGTGTTGAGGTAACAGCTGAGCCGCTTCAATGCGGTAACATCAAGACCAAGGTTACTCAACACAGACAAAAGCAGGCCATGGTCGATGGTGTTGAAGGCTTTGCTTAATTCTAGAAAGAGTGCACTGTGTGCATATGTGCTTCTTCTGGTCAGAGTGCGTTTAGCCAGTCGGTCACTTTGACTAAAGCAGATACCATGCTAACCTTTGGTCTAAAGCCCGGCTAGATAGGGTTTAATAACTGTTCAGACTCCAGATATTCCCATAGCTGACAGTTGACTGTCTTTCAAGCATTTTGAAAGGATGGTAGCGGAAATAGGCCTGTAGTTATTGAGACCATATGGGTTGCCTGACTTGAAAAGGAGGATAATGTGCTCAATTTTCTAGTTTGCTGGTAGGTCACCTAGTGCTAATGATAAGTTAAAGAGATACGTAATAGGGGCGGTTACGAGAAGATAGCCTATTTTCAAAAAGAGGGGCTGAAGCAGATCAGCACTGGCACTTTTCTTGCTGTCCAAGAAAGTTAGTAGGTCCTCTTCTTGTTTAAAGGAAACTGGGCTAAAACTAATTGAGGAGGAAAGCTGGGTGTTCATATTGTCAGAGCAGAGATCAGCCTTGTGGTATGACTGGGTAATAATCTTGCTAGCTGGTGAGATATCAAAAGCTAGGCTGGCCATGGCAAAGTGGTTGTTAAAGTTGGTCTAGGACGTCGGCCTTGTCCGTATATGTGGTATTCCCAACTATAAGCTTAGGGGGGCAATAGAAAAGAGGGCGTATGCAAGTGGAGTTGCACTGTGGGACTTAGTCCCAAATTGTTTTGAGAATCTGACCCCAGGTGTTTTATTGTTTGGTAGTGCTTTAACTGCCTGGGTAATTTCCTCTATTGAAATTGGTCTGTTCAGAATATGTTTCCCTTGTTTATCTAATGTTCATAGATCAGTGGCATTCAAGAAAGATTGAAAGTTTGTTTATTGATCTAGCCCCTTTACAAGTAGATAGAGCCTTGTAAAATTCAGTGAAGACACTATTTATGTCTTTATTGCATAAATTGTCTGCATTGTTTCGATCTCACACCTGGCATATTTTGTGTTTGTTTTTTCTTTAGCCTATATGATAACCACCTGCCTGATTTCTCCCCTAAATCCCAGCAAGCCTGCTTCGTCCTTACACTCAGCTTTGGTAGAGTAAATACTATTAATAGCATACTTCAGGGATATTATCTCTTGTAGTCTAGCGGGCATCTTATTTACATTTTGTTTGTATTCCAACTCAATTTTTTTAAGCTTGTTTCATTTCTTAGTAAGTTCTTTCAAGGAGGCTTTCTTTTTGTTGGTTGCAAAACTAATTACTCTGCCCCTTAGAAAGGCCTTAAAGGCATCCCAAAGAATAATGCAAGAGGTTTGCCCATTATCATTTATCTCAAAATACTCCTAACAGACTTCTCAAGAAGCTCTTTGAAGGCTGCGTTTTAGCAGTGAAGTGTTGAACCTCCATCCACCCCTAGTTGTTTCTCTGTTGACAGCGTGAGAAAAACAAGCCCATGATCTGATATTAAAATACTTTCATTGTCAGCGGAAAGTGTGTTAGAAGTTAGGTCATTAGAAACCAGTCGATAGTCTAACGTACTCAGTGTTGGAATGATACTTTATGAGCTTCAGGACCTGGGGGCCATAATGGCCCTACCTTTAAATTGAGCCCCCCTTCCCATATTGTTTAGTAAGTATTTTAGTGCTGGATTTTAAAATGTGTATATGTTGATATCTGTGTTGTAAAAGCACCCTGAGCTTGGGAAGGGTGCTTAATATAAATAACATTTTACATTACGTAAGTCAATAGAAGTGATGCGTGAGCAACTGGGGCTCACATCAGAGTTGAGAGGGGCTGAGCCTATTAGCTCCCTCTGTAATTCCAAATAACTGAACCTACTATAAGAATCATGTCTATTGGAATGTAAGATGTAGTCCCTCCCCAATGAGTGCATCAGTTTCCACATGTCCACTAGTCCAAGGTCTGTTCTTAAGACTAGTAAATACTTTCTTGGACTAAATATGAAAGAGTTAAACTCTGTCTACTTTTATCTATAAAGCTGTCAGCCACCTCATTGAAACCACCCCACAAATTACTTTAGTCCTTGTGAGAATTTATCTGTATAGCAATATTGTCAAAAAGGCCACTTGATATCTATTTGAAGCACATAAATTGCAGATAACTATTTTCTTGCCATTCAGCGCCCCTGCCAGAAACTTATAACATCCTTCAGAATCAGTAATATAACTGCGTTTAATTAAATTAACCCCCCTCCCTGTTTCTGACCCTTCATCCTACTCCTTGGACACCATGCATAGTCACATCAGGCCTGACGTGCACTCTGCAATGATGTCAGGGCCTACACATCGTGAGGAAGCAAGATTCCATGCAAACTGTGAATGGCCGCTGAGATGATGGGTTCTGGCACCTCCCACCCTGGCATGGACCGCACTGCCAGTAGGTCATTAGGGTGCAGGCTCCTGAACCCTGGTAATCTGTGTAGCAATGCAATGGCATTATTGCATGGCCACTAGGCGGCCTAAGGGGTCTATTTTTACTGTTGCAATTCCATGAAGAAAGCATATCTTATATATACTCAAGTATAAGTCGCCCCCTCCCTTTTTTCCTTGTGAATTTTGTATGCTAACACCACTGCTAAGACCACTTTTCCAGTTGTTAGAGTGGTCTCAAATGCATTCTTACGGTATGAGAACTGTGAACTAAAGATGAGTGATTCTGATACCTTAAGGATATAAGTGAGACCACACTCACAACCATAAGAGTGGTCTTGGCAGTGGTGTTACTATATTATTAACCAAGCTCAGTCAATAATGCATTATTTTTTCAAAACACCTTACCGGAATGTGCCTGTTTCCACGGCAGTTGTGTGAAAGACACTCTGCGCAGAATAAGAGTGTCTCACATGCAGAAGAAAGGAGCACTCCAATTGGTTGGGAGCACTTCCTCGCTCTATAATAATATTTTATAGCTGTGCCTTGCATATAGTTTAATCCCCCATAATCAGTGCTCCCACACATCCATAGCACCACTCCACCAGTATAATGCCACATAAAACAGATGCTTCCACTGTATTCTACCCCAAGTCCACAACCACTGTAATGCTTCCAGCTACATGTTGTATGGTGCTCCCAGTTTTCCTCCACACCATCAGCTCCTCCAGCTCGCTGTGGCAGTGACGGTCCCAGGAGGAATAGACAAAGAATAGCACTAGCGAGGAGACCTAGACGCCAATATGTGTGTTTGGACTGGATGCGTAAGGAGGGAGTGGGGTGGAGGCCAGTATAATGGTCCAGTACAGCTGCAGATTTAAAACGTTCAGGCAAAGGACATAAAACAGTCATGGAAGCTATACATGACCTCACAGATAAGTCAATCTCACTATACTAGGAGGGAGTGGGGTAGTGGTTAAGAGCACTGAGTTGCAAACCTGAAGAACTAGGTTTGAATCCACAGCCATCACTTCTGCATACTGCATGACAATGGCCATGTCACTTAATTTCCCGTGCTCCCAGGATGCACCTGAACAAGTGTCAACTTAAGGTGTCTTTCCAGACAAAACTGTAGCAAAAAAAAAAAGCCCCCTTTCTGAAGTGCCTACTTAGTACTAAAATACGACTTATACGTGAGTATATATGGTACTTTAATTGCCAAGGATTCCCATTTGAAAAGAGAAAGAGCTACTATCTAAAGGATATTTTTTGTTAAAAAGTACCACGTCCTTTCACTAAGAAATGGTAATATCTGAACATAATGTAGTCCTTCCTTCCTGCTGCATTCAGTTATGAACAATAACCCGCTATCGCTTGAGCTTTCAGAATCTGGGCATGTGTTTACACAGGTCAATTTGCTGCTTTTACGACCTGCTATAGAATGCGGAGGAGAGGCTTCCTCAAGAAAAGGACTTCCTTGAAACACTGACTATAGTCATAAAAGCAGGCTGCGCTAGCCTCAATCTGCATCTTGGGAATAAATAAAAAAAAAAGAGTTGGCACAGAATAAGACAGTTGTTTCCTTTCAATTCCTTCATGAATGGGAGTGAAGGAGAAAAATGTAGGGTCTTCCTAGAGATGGAAAGGTAGGCTCTGTGGCATTGAATATGCAGGTGCGAGAACAGAGATCTGACTGTCAACATGTCCTGCAGATGTCATGTATTAAATGTAGAAACATAGAAATTTGCCAGCAGAAAAGTACCCTTTGGCCCATCTAGTCTGCCCATCTCCCCTCCCTGCCTGGTTTATTTTACTCCGTTTATTCCATGCTATTTTAACTCTTATTTAGCCCAATGTAGTTGCCTCAAGCCCGCTTGAATTTGCTCACCGAATCTACCTCCACCACCCATTCTGACAGCCTATTCCATGGACCCACCACTCTCTCAGTGAAGAACTGCCCCCTCATATTGCCTCTAAATCTGCCACCTTCCAGTTTAAATGCATGCCCCCAGTTGATTTGTTTTCTCTTATCCTGAATATGCTTCCTTCCCTCATCCTGTTTATTCCCTTCAGATATTTGAAGGTTTCTACCATATCCCCCCTTTCCCTCCTCGTCTACAGTGTGTATAAAGTTTGCTCATCCAGTTGTTCCTGGTATGACCTCCTGTGTAGTCCCTGAACCATCTTGATTTCCCTTCTCCTGACCCTTTCCACCCTGTATCTGTCACCCTGTAAGTGTGGCCTCCAGAACCGAACCACGTATTCCAGATGTGGTCTGACCATAGTTTTGTATAGTGGCATGATCACCTCCATCCTCCTACTAGTAATGCCCCTCCCTATGCATGCCAGCATTCTGTTTACCTTCTGCACCATCATGTTGCATTGGTTCCCAACCTTCAGGTTATACGAAATGATGATCCTCAGGTTCCTTTCCTGCTCAGTTGCCTCATGTTCCTCCCCTCCCAGCCTGTATTTTGCCCTTGGGTTCCTATGCCCTATGTGCATAATTTTGTTCTTTTTATTTGCGTTTAATTGTAGTTGCCACTTCCCGGACCACTCCTCCAGCCTGGACAGATCCTCCTCATTCAGTCACCCCCAGTGTGCCCACCCTGTTACAGATCTTTGTGTCATCTGCAGATAGACACACTTTCCAATTTAGGCCCTCTGCAATGTCCCAGATGAATAAGTTAAATGGTATGGGACCCAATACAGATCCCTGGGGAACCCCACTCATCACCCACCCTTCCATGGAATGCACCCCACTAACTGTGTGATTGTTTTTGTGTTGCACCAGACTGATACTGCTTGTGAACAGTTATCAAATGTTTTGTAACTTTTTGTTTATTCCGGTCGCTACAGATTACCCTTGGCTTCCTGCTCTCTGACACCCCCAAATGGCAATCTTGGTCCTTCTGTAGCTATCACTCCATTCCATTCCCGTGGCTTCACCCACACAGTTGACCCTACTCACCTGGGATCCAATGTAGGGGTGCAGATATCCAGGACAGTTGCAAGGCAGATACTGTGGGTGAATACAGGCCTTCCACAATCCCCCCGCTTGAGTCACCTCCCATCTTCAGGATGTATGGTTGCACTGCTCAGAATTGGCCTTCATGGGAGGAAGGAGGGCTAATGTTGCATGCTTATCCACAACATCAATGATGCTTCCAGCGCCTGCCATTTTTTCCCTACCATTGCCCAGTCTGCCCAACTCAGCCATGCCACTTACTTAGCCCCATCACTCACCTTCTCCTGGACTCATCCCTCATCCTGTTAGTTTCTGGTTTGCCCCCCAAGGCAGGGCTGTTGGGTGTGCAGGATCCCCTAATGGACATGATACTCAGTACAAAGGTGGGGGCCTCAGTCAGCAATTCAGGGCCTGTGAAGCAGGGCTGCATCATACTACCATGGCCAGAGGAGGGGTTCCACTTATTTCTCTCTTCCCCATAGGACACTGACATGTGGGTTTGATGCACAGATGCACATGGTGCACATTAGTTAAGCAACAAGACATTACAGGTGGTATGTTATGGTGGGATAATGGCCTGCCTCAGATGGCTTGAAGCACGAGGCAAAGCAGAATGCTTCCACCACCTGAGAAGGGTCCTACCGGGTCAATATGTCATACGTTTTACCGTGCACAACATAACCGCGTAACAAGAACAGCACAGTAGGGAAGAGCGAGAAGGTGCAAAACTGCAAAAGGATGCATGTGCGGTAGTGCACCTCTCACTCTTCCCAGTACAGGATAAGAATCCTGCTGGGATGAGTGATGAGCAAGTAGCTGCCATGGCTTGTTGGAGAAGCCAGGCAGCAATGGAGGTAAAGGTCAGGACCGGTTTCGATTCCGTCCCAGATGCATGGAATTTTTTCATTTTTCGCACTTTGTGTGCATTTAAGTGTTAAACCCCCAAGTTAGTTATTTTAGTTAGGGAGGTTTGGGGCACTAGCCGACTTTATGCACTTGGCAATATATTGCACTGTATGGGCAGCACAGTATATTACTGTGGCATAATGTCTTGCAACACTATGACTCTGTGCCGAGAAGGGTCATTAGCTCATCATAACGCACCTCGGACTGCCTTATTGGGATGTGAAATGGGTCCTTTTAGTAAATTGATGCATTTTTAAACATATTTTGTTGAGCTACATTGAGCCAGGCTGTTGTGCTATAATAACAGCCTGGTGGAAAGTTCCTCTTGGCCAGTCAGAAGCCAGCATTCTTTCTACCCATTTCATAATGCACATCATAGCCCTATCAGTGTCCCCTTCCATGCTCCAGCATCAGTTTGCACTGGCACCCTGGTCAACCAAGTGGAGGTAGCACAGTGGAGTCTGTGGACCCTTCCTCCACAATGTGGAATGCGGCCTCTGGTGTTCAAGCCTCCTCTCTGGCCAGCCATCTAATAACTTGGGCTTGTTCCCAAACTTGGGTTATCAGTGTCATAAGCAGTAGTGCTACTGATGCTTCAACAGGCCAGCCACTCCCAGTTCCTGCTTAAGGAGGCACACATGCAGTGAAATGACCTGCCCAGTCCATTGGCATCTGATCCTGTGCAGCACACCCTACACTCTACCCAGCCCAGCTGAGGAGTAAAGCTGTCACATGGTAGTCAATTGCACTTCCCCTAGAACTGCTAGGCAGAGCACAATGGGATTTTTGGTCCTCTAAACACCTCTTTTCTTTGACATTTCCCCCATTCCCCCACACTGATCCTTAAGGAGCCACTATGAATGTGCTTGCCCTCAACACAGAGGTACTTTCCATACTGAGAAACATGGATGGCAGATTAATCACTATCACAACACCAATATCGCAGTGACGCTGTAGCATGGTATGCTATGATATACAGTGCTGAACTGGCTTGAGTTTCTCACCTTTTCTGTTCTGGCAGAGTACGCCTCTCCCCAGGTGCAACTGAAATTCATAATCCTGCCTCCCACAATTAGAATTTCCTTTTCTTTAACAAAAATAATCAAAGTACTAAATAAGTTCTGTAAAGTGTGAAATAATTATGCATTTAAATACAATATAATGTGTGATTGCCTGGATTCAAATCACTGATCCTTTGCCTGTTACAACACACATTCAGTGTACGACTGAACTGCAGGTAAGTGAGTTGCAGTGCCTATAGTGTAGAGTTATGTCACATCCTGTAAAACAGGGGACTAGGGATCTAATCCCAGCAGGCAATTTGCCATCACAAACTGTTGTTATTAGCTAAATTTGCTTATCATATAATTTACTATTCCAACTCCACCACATCAATCACCACTCAAGTGAGTTTCCATCTTACAAAACAAATTTGAAAAAATAAAAAAGCTTAAGTCCCTGCTAGGATTGAATGACTGATGCTTTGCCTGCTAAGCAAACACACACATGCAGTGGGCCACTGAGCTGCTAGTTAGTGAGTTGCAGTTCTTATGGTGTAGAGGTTATGTCATATTCTGCCAAACGGGACAGGGGATCTAAACCCAGCAGGTGATTTACCTTCATAAGCTGTTGTACTTAGCTAAATGTACTTATATAATTTGCTATTCCAACTCCACACCACCATGAGTTGCTACTCAAGTGAGTTTCTTTCTTATAAAAAAAGTTGAAACAAATGTTTTTAAGTCCTTGCCAGGATTCAGACTATGTCTACCTGAATTTAAACCACTGATTCTTTGTCTGCTAAGTAAAGACACATTGGTTGTGCCACTGAGCTGCAGGTAAGTGAGTTGCATTTGTTATGGTGTAGAACTTATGTCACAACCTTACAAGATTACAAGCGCTCTCTTCCCTGTGTGTCGGCCAAAACCTGAGTGATATGGTGGGAGTGCTGTGGTTATTGGCATCTTGCTGACAAAAGCACGATTTTCCTTGATATCTGCCACCTTCAAGGTTATTATACGGCAGAGAGGAGACAGGACGCACTACTGAACCTAGCAGTTCTACTAGAGTGAACATAGGACTACAGAAAGGGACCCAGACCTTGCTTTTTAATTAGAGTAGCAGCCCCAGGGTGTGCTGAAAGTACTCTTGTGCAATTGCTGGCTGCAAGCTGTTTTAAAACTGTTTTGGGAATTTGTAAACTACAGAGTGGGTCATAGGCTCTACTTCTGGGTCGGGGCACTTATAAGCAGAAGCTGTAGCGAGCACCGCGAGCTCGAGCTGCGGTGCCTGCACGCAGAGACGCATGCAGAGACATGCACAGCTAAGCGGTGTCTGGTGAGTCCGTGAGGAAGGGAGGAAGGGAGGAGAAAGGAGCAGGACACAGTTCTAAAGAACAGGTACAGGTACAGCATAGGTAGGGCTCACACTGTGGTTTAGAAAATAGGAGAAGGAGCCGCCATATGCTGGCAAGTGAAGACAAGCAGTAATTCAATAAATAGAGGCTCATTTCTAATACTGTGTGTGTGTGACTCTTATATAAGAAATGGGGCAAGGAGCTGGGATCAAACTAACAGTGGGTGCTTGCTGGAATAAACTAACATGTGGGAACAGGAAGTAACAGTTTAGTGACCTAGGGAAAAGCTTGGTATGAGGAATATATAAAAGAAAACAAGGTTGACTGTATAAATAAAGGCCATCGATTGAACAACAAAATTGCATAACATTAGTATTGAAAGGAGTTAAAAATGGATGAGAATGTGGTTAGATTGGAGGGAGGAAGACTGGGTCTAAGGTGTATCTTATGCAATAAGATATATACGCAGGTTGCAAATGAGGTCTTGAGTTACACCTGCAAAGAATGCCTACTTATTAAGGAACTGCATCAAAGAATTTTAGAATTGGCAATGAAACTGATCTCTTTAGAACAACAAAATGTAATTCAGCACTACCAAGAACCTCCCTTGGAGGGAGAAAGTAGGGATACTTTAAAAAAGAAGAAAAAGAAAAAGAAAAAGAAGAGATAGAGACAGAGATGAAGAAGATTAGAAAGTGGAAACACGTAAATATAAAGAGGGAAGACGGGCAATGGGCTTCAGTTTGGAAACCAGTAATAGATTTGAACACATTATGCTGATTGATCTAGAAGCTGATATAAATCAGGATAAGGATAAAATGAAAGGACAGGATAGTGTACAAAGCCAAGATAACTGTCCGGAGCTACTGGAAGGACAAAACAACCCTAATCTAGATGGAAATGAGTGTATTAGTATAATAATAGAGTGAGACACAGGGAAGGGGAGGGCACAGGTCGACAACAATAGAGTAATGACAGATGCAACATCAAACAATAACAAAGAGGGGAAACAGACACACATAAAAAATACCCAAAAAGCTGAGGAGCCACCAGTAAGAGATAGTGTAGATGTAAACGGAGTTTTAGACTTAGGAGCAGTTAATATGGACACTACACCACAGGAAGGTGGAGAGGATCTACCAAAAAGAAACAGTTATACACTGCAAGATCTTGAAACAGAGATAAGCAGAGTTGAAGACTCGGGAGTAGGAAATATGGACACTACACCACAGGAAGAAAGAGAGATCAATGCAGAGGGGAACAGTATTATGAACGCTTATGTTTTGGGAGACTCTATCTTACAATATATGGACAGATATACCTCATATTGTAGTAAAGAAAATATTACAACCAGCTGTTTCTCAGGAGCTAAAATTAAGGATGTGCAGAAAATAGCGAACATAATTAAAGACAGAAGGGAATGATGTTTTAAAACTGCACTTGGGAGTTAACAACATTAAGGTTAAAATATAAACGAAATAAAAAGCAAATTTAAAACATAAAGGAAGAAGCAGATAGGCTCAGATGCAAAATTAATTTTTCCGAAATTCTCCCAGTCCAGAGAGAGAGAGAGAGAGTGAGTTTAAAGGAAAATAAGGGAACTGAAATATTGGTTACAGTATTAGACATTGCAAGAGGGGATTGGGTACATAAGCCACTGGGAAGAGTTTGTTAATGATCCAGGGTATTTTTGCAAGGACGAAAAGGGGGAGTAGGAAGCTGGGACTGGAAATCAAAAAGGTACTGAATAACAATTTAAACTGATAAATCAGGGGACAGGGGTTAAGACTGGTAATGAGTAAAGTAAACCATTCTATGAGGAGATACAACGCAAAACAAAATAAATCAACACAAGGGTTAAAAGTTTGTCACTAAATGCAAGGAGCCTTAATATTATGAAAAAATCGGAGTTCGAAATAAGACTACAAGCAGAAGACATAGATATACGTTTCATTACTGAAACATGGTGGGAAAAGGAAGCTCTGTGGAACTGGAATATTGAGGGCTACAATCTGTATTCTAAAGAGGGGGGTCACAAAAAGGCAGGGGAATTGCTATTTACATAAAAAATAGCATTAAGAGCTCATTATTTAACAAATATGATCAAAACGTTGAAACTGAATCTTTATGGGTGTCCATACAAGATAGCAAAAATCAAAAAAAAACTTTTCTTAGGCATGTATTATTGTCCAGTTAGTAGTAATAAAATCCTGGACGATTACATCGAAGCAGAAACTAAATAACTGGCTATACAGGGGATGCGCTTATTACAGGTGATTTTAACCTACCAGATATTGATTGGATCAAAAGAACAGCAAACAACAGAGTTCACCAAGGTATTTGGAACTGATGGAAGAAATTGGTCTCAACCAATTAGTCTATAAGCCCACTAGAGGAAAACACGTTAGATTGGCTACTTACCAACAGAAAATCTATAATAACTATAATAAGTATTAGAGATAGTCTGAACAATAGTGACCGTAATATCATTGAATGTTTCATCAAAAGAAGACTAGTGATAGAGGGTCAACTATTGTTAGGAATTATAATAAGGAAGACTTCAGTACAAAAGAACACCTGACTGATTGGAAGTGGTAGTATAGTTTTGAAAAAAAGACAGTAGGGCAAATGTGGGATGCACTAATGAATAAACTTAAGGATATAAACAGGGTGCCAGTGGGGATCATCTTCCAGATGAAGGGAAATCAGAGAATGAGGGGGTATGGCCTGCAGGTGGAGGGGGGGCAGTTCAGGGGTAACATTAGGAAATACTATTTCACAGAGAGAGTGGTTGAAAAGTGGAACAGACTTCCAGAGGCAGTCGTTGGAGAGGAAACAGTGGAGGGATTCAAAAGGGCATGGGACAACCACAGGGACTGTTATGGGGCACAGGTCCAAGCAGATAGCTGGACAAATGGACAGACTTGGTGGGCCTTGTTTGGTCCTTTTCGTCACACACTTCTATGAATCTATGAAACTTCAAGAGCTGGAAAAAATATATTCCAAAAAGAATATATACTAGTAAAGGTAAAAGACCCATGGGGCACAAATAGAATTATAAACTTATGTAAAAAAAAAAAGAAGAAGAAAGCATATGACAGAACAAGAAGTCTTGGAAGTATAGAAACAACTACGGAATACAAAAAAGTACTACATATGTTAAAATCAAAAATAAGGGAAGAAAGAATTCAACTAGAAACAAATTTGGTGTTTAGAAAGGACAATGGAAAGGTTGCAGATCTCGTGGCCTCTGCCGACCTGTCTTGCAACACTGAGACCTGGCTGGATTAAAGTGCAGGCCCCATTTTGAGTCTGCGGTTCCAGCTGGTTCTCCGTGATTCACCGCCTGAGAGAGGATCATAGGGGTGGGGGGTTGCTGTCTGTTTTAGACAGGAACTGGGTCTCAGAGAGGTGCCAGTTGGAGCAACCAACTCCTTTGAGTGTACTGTGGTGCAGGTGTAGGCTACAGGACCTCTCTCATTTACCATCCACCAGGTGATGGGAGGAGTTCCTGAAGGAGGTTGCGACTTCATCGCCAACGTGGTACTGGAGTCTCCCAGATGGTTGATTCTGAGGGATTTCAATGTTTGGGTTGACGATGAACTCTGGCGTTTGGACAAAAGCTCCTCCAATTGATGGACTCATTGGACCTAGCATGGGTTATTACCACTACAACCCACGAGAAGGGGCACTCATTGGACTTGGTGTTCCAGCCGGGGACAGAGATGTCCGATGTGGAGGTGGAGCCAGTTGGTTGGTCTGACCATCATGTCCTGAGATTCAGTTCTCAGCCCCAAATAGGCCTGCCCAAAGGAGTTGGTACAGTTCCGTCTTTGCAGAGGGTTACCTCAAAGGCCTAATAATGATACTGGACCTCTGGGATTCCAAAGGGTAGCACTGATCAGGGTCCTTTGTGTTAGCCTATAATAGCGCTGTTACTGAGGCCTTGGCTATCATTGCTCCAACTTGTGTTCGCCTCTCTTACTCTTCACCCGGTGCCCCTGGTTTAATGGGGAAATCTGTGAGTTGAAGAGGCAAGGGTGAAGGTTGGAAAGACACTTGTGGAAAATTCACCTGAAGGTGGATAAACTTGATTGATGGATCATTATAAGATCTTCAATCAGCAATTTCCCATAAGAAGGCAGAGTTCCTGTCCAGGGAAATTGCTGTGAAAAAATCACATGCCCAGCTCTTCTGGACTGTAGACAGACTGTGCAATCCCAGCCTGTCTTCATTCTGGTTGAACGTTGTAACAAGTACAGTGTGAGGAGTTTGTGCAGTTCTTTGCTGATAAGGTGTCCACCATCAGGGATGAGATCAACCAATGCCTTCCCATTGGACCTTGCTTAATCAGTTGAGTGGTACTAATGCCCGACAGACCTGGTTCACCTTTAGTCAACCGGTAGTCATAGATATAGTGAGGATCATCCAGACTTTGCAGCCAACCTACTGTAGTTTGGATCTGGGCCGTGCACGCCTACTAGTACGGTGTGTAGAGGTTGTAGGCCCCAACCCCGCTGGGATAGTGGGGGCTTCACTGGAGAAGGGATCTTTCCAGATCCCTTAAAAGAGGCAGTAGTGTGCCCCCTTCTGAAAACAAACCCCTTGACCTGACTGCCCAGCTAATTACAGACCGATCTCAACTTACCCTTTATAGGGAAAGTTATTGAGAAGGTGGTCGCTTTGCAGCTGGAAGATCATTTAACCAACCACAATATCTATGATCCTTCCAGTCTGGCTTCAGAAAAGGCATAGTACCGAAACAGCCCTGGTACGGTACTCAATGATCTTCTGATGGTGAGAAATCGGAGAATCCATTCCATCTTGGTTCTCCTTGATCTCAGCAGCATTTGACACCGTGGATCATGGGGTGCTGCTTGAGTGCCTGTGGTTCTTCTGTGGATCGAGGGGATGGTCCTCAGTTGGTTTTGATCTTTCCTCGAGGGCAGATCCCAGAGAGTGGTGTGGAGTTTATTCCTCTGCCCCTACTCACTGCCTGCCTGCAGAGATTCCACAAGGTTGATTGCTGTCCCCACTTGGCTACTGGGTGTACATGCTTCCATTAGGGGACACTGTAAGATAGTGCAGGTTGAGTTTTCATTGCTATGCCGATGGCTCTCAACTGTACATGTCTTTTTGTACGGAACAGGAGTTAGAGTCTGCTACAGTGTTTAATAACTGCCTGCTGGAGATTCAGAACTGGATGAGTGCCAGTTGGCTTCGTTGAACTCGGGGAAAAACAGAGGTATAGGTGGTGGACCCTGGTTACAGGGTGACAGGGTACATGAAAACCCTCAGGATTAAATCTTGGTGGGACCCCGCTTATTGCCTCAGGCCAGGTGCGCAACCTGGGCATGGTATTTGATGAAGGCCTGACCCTGAGGGCTTAGGTTTCAACTGTAGTCAAATCCTCCTTTACCATCTAAGGAACATAGCCCAGGTGAAGCACCTGTCCCACCCAAGATCTTCCTACCTTGGTCCATGCCTTTGTCACCAGTCTTTGATTACTGCATCGCCCTCTACCTAGGGCTACCGGGTAGATATCCGGCTGCTTGCAGCAAGTGCAGAACACGATGGCCAGGTTGTTGACTGGAACCCCTAGATCCAGTTATATAACACCTGTGCTGCGTGAATTGCACTGGCTGCCAATACAGTGGCAGATCACCTTCAAGGTCGCATTGCTGACCTATAAAGCCCTACATGAGCAGGGACCCCACTACCTGAAAGAACTCTTGCTCCCTTACTGTCCCATCCGTTCACCCCGATCCTCTGGTGAGGGATTGCTAGAGATTCCCAGGGTATCTCTGAAAACATCAGGAGAAAGATCTTTCGCCTTTATGGCACCTACCCTGTGGAATTCTCTACCTCGCCAGATATGAGAGAGCCTGACCGTGGAAGGTTTTAAAAAGTCACTGAAGACCTATTTGTTTAACCAGACATTTTCAGGGACCTACTGAGTGCGTATTAATATGTTTTATTTGTTTTAAGTGTAATGTTATGAAATTTTCTTTAATGTGTACTGTAAAAGCACCCTGAGCACAGGAAGGGCACTTTGTACAAATAAAGTTTTACTTACTTACTTACTATACTCTTATATTAACAATAGTAAGAAAACATCTAATCAGATAGGACCCTTGCTTATAAATGATACTAAGATATCAGACACAGAAGACATGGCAGAACATTTAAACGGTTACTTCAGTTCAGTTTATGATACAAAGCACAAGATAACATCACGTAGAACAGAATATAAATTTAAATCTAGATATACAAATTAGTGCTTCCCAGATAGAAAATCTGTTAAACAAACTGAAATCACACAGCTCTGCAGGGCATGATCTCTTGCTCCCAAGATTACTTAAAGAAGTGAGAGCACAGCTATGTAAGCCACTGGCATATTTATTCAGTGCTTCATTTTCCACAGGAGAGGTGCCTGAGGATTGGAGAAAGGCCATCGTAATTCCATTGTTTTAAAAAAAGGGGGTTAAAACATCAATGTCAAACTATAGGCCGGTTAGTTTAACCACAGTTCCATGTAAGATAGCAGAAAACTTTTTGAAGGACAAGTTGGAAGAAAATCTAGTTATGCTAAATTATAAAGATGTTAAGCAGCATGGGTTTGGAAGGAATAGGTTGTGTTTGACAAACCAGCTCAGTTTTTATGAGCATGTAAATAAAGATATACTTGACAATAACCCGGTGGATGTGGTTTTTCTGGATTTTCAGAAGGCATTCAACAAAGTGCCACATTATCAACTTATCAACAAAATGGTTAAAATAGGGACTGACAGTAGATTAATAATGTGGTGTAATTGGTTGGGGAAAGGAAACAGAAAGTTAGAATTAGGGATTTATTCAAAACTGCACCAACGTGACTAGTGGAGTGCCACAGGGTCGGTGCTGGGTCCGCTCTTTCTCATTATATATTGGGATATCCACCAAGGTATAGGAAATATGATGGTCAGGTCTGCAGATGACATAAAGTTAGGAGGGTCTGTGAAATCAGCTGAAAGCATTCAGGGTTTGGAGAAAGATCTACAAACAGTAAAAAGTGGTCCAAGGAAAATAGAATGCCTTTTAGTATTGAAAAGTGCAGAGTTATGCATCTGGGGAAAAGAACCCTGGGCATATATACCTGTTAAATGGCAAGCACGGTAATGTCCAGTAAAGAAAAGACTGTGGTCTTATAATATTTATTTATTAAATTTGGTGACCGGGTAAGCCCACTGAGCCCCGGAGGTCCCTTTTTCAGGGGTGACCCGGGATTACATAGCATTGATAAATAACACAGTATGGTATTGAAATACTACAGGATGATACAGTCAGCTGGTTACATTTGATGAGAAGAACATACAGTCATAGTGTTGTACAGGAGACAATCAGAACTTGTGACTAGACAAGGAAATGATTGAGGAGGGTGTTAGCCACATTACTGATACAAATTACACTCTGAAGGTAGTATAGAACTGTGAGATTCGGATGTCCATGTGAGGGTCCCAGGAGCCCTAGCAATGGCATTTGGTAGTTGCCATTATGTGAGCCTTGAGCCTAGTGCAGAAACTTTTAATAGAAGGTGCTTCCTGCACCCCTGGAGGGAGGGAGTTCCACAGGGTGGGTGCAGCGTGAGCGAATGACTTGCCCCCCGCCTTGGTTCTTACTCTGGGGATTGCTAGGAGAATACATTCCATTGTGCAGAGGAGCCGAGGAGTAGTCTTTATCGCAATGAGTCCAGAGAGGCTGGAAGGGGGAGTTGGGCTGATTAGTTTGAAGGCTTGGCATAGCAGAGGGTACTGGAGGCGAGCTTCCCATGACGGCCAGTTTAGTTGGAATAGGGTGTCACAGTGGTGGTTCCTGGGGTTTGACTGGGCAGTGAACCAAGCCACCTTATTGTACAGGACTTGTAGTCTGTTCATCTCAACCCTTGCCACTCCGTGCACCACTGGAGCTGCATAGGTGAGTGTCGGGAGGAGGACACTGGTGGCGATTGAGACTCTTGCTTCAGGTATCAGCTGGTCCTTCAATCGGTAGAGGGTGCCTAGCTTCCCATGTAGGGTTTTTGTGACTTGGTCCACGTGACTGTTGAGGGTGAAACCCTGGTCCAGGGTGAGGCCAAGGTATTTTAGTGATGCCACTACCTCTAGGCTGCTACCAGACATGGAGGCCAGGTGTAGGTGCTGTTTTCTATCATGTCCAAGGGATCTTGGACCGAACAGCATGGCCTTGGTCTTATGCGTATTGAGGACCATTCTGTTCTTAATGAGCCAGTTCTCGAGGGAACTCAGGTCTCCTTGGAGTAATGGGCTGAGGTCACCCAGATTAGTGGAGGGTCGATAGATGATGACATCATCCGCATACTGGACCACAGTGGTCACTTAGTTCATTAGTGAAAAGGGAGAAGAGGTGGGCGAGTATTGACCCTCGGCACTCCCTCTTTTAGTGGAGGCGGGTCTGATAAGGCATCCCTCCACTTTACCTTCTGTGTGCGACTGTTAAATAGCTTCAACCACCTTAGAGAATGGCTGTCAAGGCCTCACATTGCCCAACTTGGATAGTAGCAGATTGTGATTGACCAGGTCGAAGGCCTTGGATAGGCTGATGAAGACCGCACCAGTAGGGGTCCCTTGTCCAGTTCTCTGAGTACATCGGTCGAGAGTTTGGTAAGGGCAGTGTCCGTTTCATGCCGGATGATAACATGAATTTCAGAGCACATAGGAAGCAGGTAATCAGGAAAGCTAACTTTATGATAAAGAATATTAAAATAAACTTCATTAACAAATCTAAACAGTGTCTTCTACCACTTTATAAAGCATTTGTTAGACCACATATCGATTACGGTTCCCCATTGTGGAACCCTTATGCTAGGGGAGAAATTAATAGGATGGAAAAAATACAGAGATCATTTACTAAAATGATAGGGTCCATAAAGAATGATAACTATACAGTTAGGTTAAGGAAATTAAACCTGTATAGTCTAGAAAACAGAAGGAAAAGAGGGAACCTACTACAAATGTTTAAAATAATGAAGGATCCAGAGCCGACCAAGAAATGGGGATAGAACTAGTGGATAAGCGGAAGGTTTGAAAGTGCACAGATTTCAAATAAAATAAAGACTGCAAAACAAATGCTGGGCATCGTCCTTCTTGAATTGAACAGCTAGGAGTTGGAATAACTTACCTGAGCATATAGTTATGAGTGCTACCTTAAATGGTTTTAAAAGGGAGATAGATCGAATGGTGGGGTATAAAGGGACAAATTGAGCCCACTATGTGGGGAATGGTGTAATGGGCAGAATTGCCTTCTTCCGTTCCAATACACATTATACGTACCCAGTATAACCTGCAAAACAGACAGGGGATATAATTTCAGCAGGCACAAGGCCAGCCCATTGGCATAGTGGTAGTGCTACTGTTCATGACACTGGCACCCCGAGTCTGGGAATGAGCTTGGGTTGTTGGCAGCCAGCTGGGGGGAGGAGAAGGATTGAGTGTCCCAAAGGACGCTGTCCTTCTCTGGGGAGGAGGAGGCTCAGCTCCACTGCAAGACTGCCATCTGAGTGACCAAGGTGGCAGTGCAGCTGGAGATGGACCTGGGGGATGTTGCAGCTGTTGGTGTGGGGACGCCTGCAACAGCGACCCATGCACACCTGCATGACTTTGTACATGACATCCGGGGCACTTATAGGGGAAAACCATGAACCCCACACCTCTGCAAAAAGTGACGCCCTAGTATATCCAGGGTCCCCACCTCATCAGTGCCTGCCCTGCCTTTACGACCTGAATGTCCGGGAGGCAGTCACCCACCCCAGCCTCACCTGGTGGCAAAAACAAGGCTCAATGGAGGTAAGTGGCTACAGCTGGGAGGTAGGAGAGGATCAAGAGGTGCCTGGTGGTCCCGAGGATGGGCAGAGGAAGTTGGAGAGTACAGAGGCATAAATAGCAAGTAAAAATAATTTCAGCAAGTGAGTTACCTTCACAAATTGTTGTTCTTAGCTAAATTTACTTCTCACATTTACTATTCCAACCCCACACTACCATGAATTACCACTTAGTGAGTTTCCACTTACAAAGAAGATTTTGACTCCTGCTGGATTTGACCCACTGATTCTGTGCCTGTAAAGCAAACACATATTCATTGTGTCACTGAGCTACAAGTAAGTGTGTTGTACTTCCTATGATGGAGAGGTTATGTCACAATCTGCAAAACAGGTGACTCGAATTGTATTCAAACCTAGACAAGCCTCTGCTGGGACTAATTTAACGGACTACAACATACTGTAGAACTAAGTCAGTTATCTGAAAGTCTGCTATTTAGCTGTGCTGCAACCCTGAAATTCTGTACGATATCTAACAATTTCTCTGATACAACAAAACTGTAGTGAGAAAGAAAAAAAATTGCAGTACACGCGGGATCAGACCCAGGCTTTTATAGGTCTGAACCCCTACGCCAAGCCCTATCACCAATGTAATCCATGACATCATGCAGCCAAATTTTTCACACTGAATGTAACCTTCAACTTGACTAAATGCACAAAGGAGTATACATGACCACATGAGCACAATAGGTGCCACCAGCTATGCTTTTGGCACATAAAAATGCAAAATATCGTGAAAGCAATTTTTTTGTGAGAACATTTTTACTGCAGATTTTCAAAAAACAATTTACACAAATAACAGTTGATGCAGAAGAATCTATATGCATCTGTTTATAGAATAAATATTACCCTACAGAGAGTAGGAAATTATAAAAATAACTAAGATTGTAACAACCCCCTCCTACCAGTAGGGGTTGGGGGTTGATTGCTACATTGCCAGACTCAGAGCCTACTCTCTAGTAGTGACTCTGACTTAGACTGTAGGATGGAAGAAACTTAGCGCTAGAAAGGAGGGTGTCAGAGTGCCCTTGAGGAGCTTTTGCCCTGAGATGGCAGACCTCCCACCTACTAGCTGTCATTGGATCCAGAAATCGGAGACCATCACCGCAATGCCTAGCCACCTGGAAGCCTCCAGAGACAAGCTCAAGACAGCAGTATAGATCCAGGGAAAGGATCTGGGGGCATCTAATGTAGACTGCTTGTAATTAGAGGATCCTTTTGAGGGGACACACACATGAGGCGTGGGGACCTTAAGAAACTTTCCCCTCAAGGGAGTTCTTGATAGCCTTTTTGTGCATGAGAGGCCCTCAGGAGAGGCAGTGCCGCTTTTGAGAGTGGCATTTATGGCCCTGTGCCTGTGTCATGCTGCCAGCAGAGCTGTTGATGGAGAGAGACCTGGTGTGTGAGACAAGATGGCTGACTAAGGTAGGAGATATGCCTTCAATGTGCTTAAAGAGATCTCAAGCATGGGATGGGGGCCAGCCCATCAATGCAACGGCAGCAACCCAGGTTCGGGAATGAGCCTTGATCATTTGGGGCCAGCCTGGGGGGGAGGATTGCGTGTCCTCGAGGACACGCTCCTCCTCTGGGGAGGGTGGGTTGCCATCCTCACTGCAATACTGCCACTTGGGTGACCACAGGTGGCAGGGCAGCTGAGAGTGCCACAGGAGGGACAGATGCAGGATAGAGACCGGTGTGGCAGCATGCTCTGCATGCACAGACACCTTGGTCTCCTGCGCATGCATGCATCTGTGGGGTTTGGGAGAAGCAGATGGAAAAAAGCAGCCCGACTGGCTGAAGATGATATGGCCCTAGTGAACTGAAGGAGACCAGACCGGGACTGTACAGCACACTACCCGACGATGGTGATGCAGTCCGGGGGGGTATACTCACCTTCCCATCCCCACCCGGGGAAGGGGGGGAGCCAAGGTAGCATGGAGGTAGGTGGCTGTAGTGGACAGGTTTGGTGCAGCCAGGCACCATGTGGTCTCCAGAGAGAGATCAGCCAGTAGTGAGTAAGGAGACATAAACAAACAAACAAAAAAAACAATTGGGATAGGTGACAAAACTACTGCTGCTGGCTGAGGGAATGGGGACTGAGTTTCCCAGGAACAGCTCTCCTCCTTCAGGGAGGAGGAGACAGTACATTCAACAGCATGACTGCTGCCTAGCTGCAGCTGGCTGGTAGTGCAATGGAAGCCACTGCATCAGGGATAGTTGCTGCTGAATGTCAACAAGACCACATGCATCCCTGCATTCCAGAGACAGGATAATGCCAACACCCTCTTAGTTCTCTGAGATTCTCAGTAGCTCCTTCCCAGAAACCACATTTCTTGTGTGTGTTTGTTGGGGGCATGCCATACCACGGTGGTTCAAAACATTTTTGAGCCTAATATAGAAGGAAACACCAGAGACCATTGATGTTGCAGCTAATCACAGTCCATGTGGAGTAGAACTCATAAAGCATGGGCAGAGCATTCTAGATTGTTTTGTTGCTTATGTATGCTTTGTCAATTGCAGGTAGACCATGATGGATGCTGAAAATCAGAAAATCAAGCATCGTGCTGTCAATGAATTTTTGACGCTAGAGAACACTGAACCAAAGGAAATTTAAGAACACATGCTGAAAGTGTATGGGGACAATGCATCATCTTATGCAGCGGTTAAAAGGTGGGCTGCAGCCAGCCTGGTGGCGGAAAGGGCTGAGGCACCAAGCCTCACCTACCACCATGCCGGTGACCCAGGGTCGGGAGTAACATTGGGGCATTGGGGTTTGGCCGGGAAGAGGAGGATTGAATGTCCTCAGCACCGCTCTCTGGGGAGGGAGGGGATCAGTGGCCAGTGTTAGTCTGGCCCCTAGTGGAGGCTGGGGGGGTTGGCATCCTGACACTGCGTAATGGGGGCAGAGGTGGGACAGACGTCCGGCATGCTGCATACAGGAGCATACCTAACACTGCCATTGGTGTCATTACATGCCCTTCATCTGTGCTGGGGAGAAAATGAAGAAAAACATCCCGGTCACGCACAATAACCACCGGCCTCTGCAGGCTCTGCACCCTGGCGCCTCCCAAATCTGGATCTAGTCTGGCAGGTCAATGAACTCTCCACCCCTGCCATGGAGGGCAAGTCGTGGGGGATACCAGGAGAAGGTAAGTCCTGGGGGATGGTGGGGTGACGGGGCTCGGAGGTTCAGTGGGAATTAGGGGCTGGCTGGGATGAAGGGAGAAACAAATAAACTAACCAAAAATTAAAAGTAAAAAATAAAAGGTGGGCTGCAGAATTTTGTAGCGGCAGAAAGACTCTTGTAGATGAGCCCAGGTCAGGACGGCCTGCGACTGTGGTGAATGAGGAAAACATCAAGGCAGTACAAGACATGGTTTTGGAAGACCGCTGTGTTACTGTTGCAGTTAGCTGATACTTGGGCATTAGTGTGGGATCAGTGGAAACAACCTTGCATGATCATTTGGGAATGAACAAGGTGTGTGCCTTTTGGGTTCCCAGAATGCTGACATGCGACATGAAGAGGGAGCGTCTGATGACTGCCTTGACCTGATGAAAGCAGACTGGAGCATGTTTAAGAGGTGATTTTGTACCAGTGACAAGACCTGGATTTACCATGGGTTTTCCTTTACCATTCCATGTCCAGGTAATCCCACATACACCCCTTCACCCCATCCCCATCAATAGTGACTGGCGCAAGGGAGGGGCATGTCTCACGAACACCTCTAACAAAAACATGTCACAGCGCCATTTGACTCTCAGCATGATAGAGGATGCTGGGGCCATCTAGGGAAGAAAGCCTACAAAGACTTATAGGAAAAGCATGCTGGGAGAACAAAGGCATTTAACCTGACGGGAGGTAGAAAGACAAAGCAAAGAGTCACATAGAATGAATGGAGGAAATTGACATACGTGCTCCTGCCCACCATGAGGAAGTGGTGGTGGTATGAAATATTAGTGGCATACAAAGAAAAAACCTTTGTTCATGTATCTAAAATCAGAATAACAAAAAGTTTGTGAACTTGCTAGGAGGTTGTCATTTCCAAACTTGTCCAGCTCTACCTCCATGGTCCAGAGCAGAAGATCAAACTTCTCTGCCGGATTCAGGAACCTCGTAGACTCAGCATTAGTTCTACTGCGTGTGTCTCATTTATTTAGAATTTTAAAATGGGCAAAAAAAATCCAGTGATCTGATTGGTTAATAGCATTCCAGACCTGTGTGGTAACTGACCAATAAGCACATGGTCAGGTAAGTGCCTTACAAGTATTGGAACTTATTTTCTAGGCTGTCCTAACTCCATAGAAATATCACTACACTGCTTTGGAATTCTCAATAACTGTGACAGTTGAGAAAAACAAAAAAGGTTCAACTAACAATACAAGTGAATAAAGATATATTTATTCTTAATTTAAAAAATTAGTTTTGTGTTTTTTATTATTTTGTTGCCATTTTATAAATGCAATAACACACTTTAGGGCTTCTTGGTTATTAGGTAATTACTGCACTTCCCCATCCACCCTATCATTAAGGGCACTCGACTGAAGCCTTGTGCCTCCAACCCATGGAGTGAGGAGGCATGTGGTAATTACCTAATAACGCATGCCCTGTCGTATGTTATTGCTTACTTAAACAATTGGTTAGGAAAATCCTGTACTGGGATTGGCAGAATCTGATCATGTGATTGTGCGTTATTCCAGCATAACAGCACAGGTCAGAAATATTTAACTTTCTGAATCTCATTACACAGTTCTAAAATTTAAAATTAAGGAAACCATTTCTTTTTTTTTTTGCTTTTTATTTATAGATTTCAGACAAAAACATGCAGATGTAATACATGTGGGACATATGTGGATACAATGAAATTCAAAGACATTTACTGTCATTAATACAGTGTGTATATACTGTAAGTCTTCCGTTGATACACACTAGGAGGGGAATACCAAAGATTATACCAATTTATATCATCAAACGAGCAATACTGTCGAAGTGTATCACCATTAAGTACAATTATGTACAAAATGTTCAGTCCTGGTGCAAGTTATGCCATAGTTATATTATTAGTCACCCAGCCATATACCCCACCGAAAATATGGAAAAGTCTCAGGGATGTTGTAAAGCCCCAAGCGCAGGCCAGTTTCTAAACAATTATGCTATTAAAACATACAAACAGGAGGGGTTACCCTTTGTAGTATACACAAAGGCTGACAGACACATTACAAGTAAAGTTGTGGCAAGACGACTGACAGTAAACACAAAGTGTGAATATCACAACTGACTTGCAGTGTCAAGGCTGCCAGTATAGCCTGGAGATTAGAGTAATGAGCTGTGAATGCGCTTGGTACATCCAGCAGACCTGGGTTTGATTCCCACAACCTCCATGCCATACTGCGTGACCCTGACCAAGTCACTTAACCTCCCCACTGCTCCTGGGTTGCCCCTAAAAACAGACACTTGTTCCTAGTGGGCCTTACCTGATTACCAAAGAATTTAAGTAAATAAAAAAAAATAAAACAATGTTGCAATACACAGCTACCAGTCCCATCACAGATATACTAAAAAGGCCCCCATAACATTAATTATGTCTCCCCCACAGGGTTAATGGACTCAAGAGTCTCAACATAGTCCAAAATGTGTCCTGGACTATTCTAGACTGCAGCTTACCGAATGCCCCAGGGCATTTTCTGTTGGGTGCTCTTCCCTAGGGAGCACAATCCACACAAAATAGATATTCGTTGAGGATTCTATTATGCATTTAAAGTGCACAACCAGCTAGACATTGGCTGACCCCACTTCCCCTCTTGTAAGATGAAGTGGACTACCTTAGTGAAGGAAATCCATATCATTGAAGAAATGTTTATAAGGATACACTCGCCTTATGATGGGGAAAACCTGCACATTCTAAACTGGCGGATGAAATTGGACAGCTATATAAATCAGACATAGACACAATAAAGACGCCACACTCAGTAATATAAGTACGGTTTTATTGCCAATAACCCATCAGGTCAGGGTTGAGAGGGTATGTATTAAATCAGTCTCCAATGCGTATAGGTACCATAGATTGGTATTGTGCAGCAACACAACATACATTCACATCAGTCAGAGTACTGTACCGCTAGTTTGTGAGTATGGCCTTCTCGTTCAAATTCTGTAGCTTGTAGAATTCTGTCAAGATATTGATTCTTATACCTGAAAGATGTTATAATAAATGTTACATTTTAAAATCTGTCCTGGGGTGCCTGAACAAAACAAATAATGGGAAAACAAATGTGTTAGCATCAGACTGTGGTACTGTGTAAGTCCCCAGCTGAGCTACAAGGGCCCCAGTATCAATAAAATGCTCTGTACCCTGCAAGCTCACAAAATATGCAGATAAACAAAGGAAAAAAAAGTGAAATGGGACCAGGCAAGGTGTATCCTAGGGTATTAAGGGAGCTCAGGGGAGTTACTGGCTGCACCCCTGACAGTCCCATTTAACAGCTCACTTAAAACAGGAGTGGTTCCAGAGGACTGGAGGAGGGCGGATGTAGTCCCCCTTCACAAAAGTGGTAGCAAGGAGGAGGCTGGCAATTATAAACCAGTCAGCCTGACATTGGTGGTGGGAAAGTTAACAGAATCACTGCTGAGGGAGAGGAAAGTGGAATATCTTGAATACAATGGGTTACAAGACCCGAGACAGCAGGGATTCATGGATGGGAGGTCATGTTAAATGAATCTGCTACATTTCTTTGACTGGGTGACCAAGGAATTAAATCAGGTTGGAACAGTGGATGTGGCCTACCTAGATTTCAGTAAGGCATTCCACACTGCTCCGCACAGGAGACTATTGAACAAGCTGGGTAGCTGATAGACAAAGCTGAACTTTTAACTGTAGGTCTTTTCTATATGATGAAAATCAATAAAAATATTATACAAAAAAAAGAAGTGGGTCAAAAAGTGGCAAACTAGATAAGAAATTGGTTAGGGGACAGGTAACAGGGCGGTGGTAAAGTACGGAGTTCACGCAGAGGGGGGAGGGTGACCAGTGCGGTGCCTTAGCGATCACTGCTTGGACTGGTCCTGTTTAATGTCTTTATAGGTGACGTTACAAAGGAGCTGGAAGGGAAGGCCTGCCTCTTTATGGATGACACCAAAATCTGCAACAGGGTGGATATTTTGGGGAGGATGTAGAAGGATGTGCAGTGACCTGAGAAAACTCAAAAGTGGTCAAGGTATAGCAGCTGGGTTTCAATAGAAAAGTGCAAAATAATGCACCTGGTGCACAGAAACCCAGGGGCAGAGTACAAAATGAGAGTGTTATTTAAGACCACCAAGCAGGACAGAGACCTGCGGGGTAATAATCTCTGATGACCTAAAGGTGGCCAGGCAGTGCGACGAAGCAGTTGGGAGGGTGAGTGGGATGCTGGGGTGAAACAGGGAAGGTACCAGCAGCAGAAGGAGAAAGATGGTGCTGCCTCTGTATAGATCGCTGGCAAGACCTCATCTAGAATACTGTGTACAGTCCTGAGGTCACATCTCTGGAAGGACACAGAGTGGAGGCGGTCCAGAGGAGGGCAACTAAAATGGTACAGGGTCTGCATCAAAAGCCATACGAGGAGAGACTAAAGGAACTCGGTATGTACACCCTGGAAGAGGAGGAGAAGACAGATATGATAGAGACTTTTAAATACCTCACAGGAGTAAATAAGGTACAGGAGGAAAGTATTTTTCAGAATAAAAAGTGCACAAGAGCAAGGGGGCATGATAAGGAGCGGGAGGGGGGTAGATTCAGGAGATATGTGAGGAAGTACTTCTTCACAGAAAGAGTGGTGGATTCCTGGAACAGCTTAGTAGCTGAGATGGTGGGGGTGAAAACAGTGATGTGGGTTCATGAATGCATGGCATAGGCATAACTGAATCTTAGTGGAAAGGAATGGGGGGAGAGAGAAAGTCGGACATCAAGTAGGGTCTGCGGTGATCTAATAGGCAGGGAAAATGGACAGACTGGGTGGGCCAAGCAGTCCTTATCTGCCAACAAATTCTGTTTCTATAAAAAAAAAACTCATTAAACCACTTCAGAATCTGAAAGATCATTTTCATGGTTCTGCTCCTCTCCCGAGTCCAGAAACCTCGCTCCTTCTCTAGTTTCTCCAGCAGTTTGTGAGCATCCAGGGGTTTCGTATATATGTAGGTCTCCCCCCCCCCCACCTCTAACTTAAGGAGGGCTAGCAATGGCAGCAGTAATGTGAAAGATATGGTCAGTGCCCTCCGCCTTTGTTTTGCACTCTCAAATTCTTTACATCTCTTCTGAGTTGACTAAGAGAGGTCTAGTCGCAGATGAATTATCACTTTTCCCCAGTGGACAATTCTGAGTTGCCTCACAGAATGCAGAACTTTATGTCGCATGCTGACTTTTGTAAAAATCACTAATACCAATCTCGGAGTGAAGGCAGAGGCTGCCCTCCTAGGGTGTAGCCGGAACACTTGATCAATGTACCTGGGCTGTGGTGCACCATCCTATTTTAATAACTACGGCAACCAGTTCTGAAAGAAAGCCACCGGGTCCTCCAACTCAAAACCCTCAGGCAGACGATGATACAGAGATGCCTCTCTCTGAAGACATTTTCCATGTGTTCCAGCCCAAGCTTAAAGGTGCACGTCTGTTTCCACTGGTGCAGCTAAAGATGCCGTCGCTCTCTCCACCTGCCCAGAGGTTTCATACAATTTCTTCTTTATACCTGACGCCAACTGTTCAACAGTCACTAAGCGATTGGTCAAATCACCAGCTTTCTTTCCCCTGATGTGCATGGATTTGCAGAGTAATTTTTTTTTTTATATACTTTCTATTTTTGTCCCCCATTTTCACTGCCAGCTGCTGGGACCTCCTTCCACCTACCTAAGCCCTTATACCCACCGCAGGAGTCCTTTGGTGGTCCTGCTCACTACCAGCCTATGCTCTGCAACCTTTCCCAGATATCCTGGCTATAACCCACAGCTTATCCCTGTGGTGGGACCCTAGATTCCCCAAGCCAGGAGAATATTCACTCAACAGTGGGGCTTGTGAGGAGTAGCCGGAGGCGTTGAGGTAACCTGCTGTAGCGGGGTGGGTGGCTTCATCTGCCCGGTGTGCTGGGGTATTTTATCCATTTGTTAAACCCTCTCCTTATCACACAGGCTGTTGGGAGGATAAGTAAGTCCTTCTCTATCTTCAGAACTTACCTGCTGGCTCCTCTCTGGGCAGGTGATACCTCTGTGGCACTTGCCAGGTGAGTGGGTGTGTGCCGATGTGAAGTCACCCCAGAGGGACCACTTATTCCTTCCTGCATGACACCCCCCCCCTGGGTCACCAGGGGGCAGTCGTGCAACAGATGGAGGTGCCCTCCCTCCCTGAAGCAGGAGACATCCAAAGGATGTCCAACCCTGCCTCGCCGGTCGACACCAAACATCCTGGGCTCAGGGTGTAAACCCGAGTCATCTGGATGGCAAGCAGTAACTCTACCACTGTGCTAGCCAGCTGGCTCTGCAGAGTGATTTAAGGGAATTCTTAATTTCAGTAAGTTCATGTCCAATAGGGCTCTCCAGCTGTTTCAAATCTTGTAGTGGCTGACCTCCGGGCAGTTGTTTTTCTATGAAAAAGCCCATTGCCAGATGCCTGGAAGCAGCCCCTATCGATCAAGGCATAATTTTTGTCGAGATTGTATATTTCAGCAGAAAAACTGTCCTTAGTTTAATGTGTTTGTATTGTGTAAAATAAGAACAATAGTTGCCTGTAGCAGGAGCTCTTCCAAATCACGTCCTCTCGCTCTGACAGCTAGCCAGGAGGTCATTATATGATCACAAGGCCCTCGGGATAACTGTGGTACTCCTCGGGTTGGTAAGGTACTTGGCTTCACTTCATGCCTCACTTCCAGAAGTGTGCTTTGATGCCACAATAAAGCACACCCTGTCATGCCTGGCTTATTGTTTAATTGTCATTGTCAGCACTAGGTTAACCCATTTTGGTGCATCTCCTGTGTTTTCAAGAGTCCCAGGCAGGCAGGGAATGCAGCAGTAGCTGGCAGACCACGATTATAGTTACAATGCTTTATGGGTTACTAGCAGTCAGAAACAAATTACATACAGCTATCTCTACACAAGCAATTAACTTTGGGGTTTGATAGAGAAACTATTTTTTTTTTTATACAGCTTTTTTCCATTGGGGCTGGTAGGCAGACTGCAGCCCCTCGTGGAGGGCTCCATTCTCTTTCCATGACCCCGCTTCCCGACTTTGAGCTTCCCTGGTATTCCTTTCATGGATTTTCCCCCTGTGGCAAGGCTGGAGGGAGAAGGTCATCCTCCCTCCCTCCCTGAAGCACAATCCAGATACCCAGGGTCATCAGAGTTGGGTGCAGTGCCGCAGCATCATGGAGTCTGCCAGTTTCTTTTCCTGTTTTCTCCCTTACACCTCCTCTCCCTTGCAGCATGAATGTGCATGTGTGGAGGCACAAGCATGACATGTTTCCACGCTCCTGTGTCTCCTAACCTCTGCGCTGCCCTCTGGCCTCCACTAGGGGTAGCCAAGGAAGCGGATGACAACCCTCCCTTCCCCAGGACAGGAAAGCAGTCTGTTAGACACTCAATTATCTTCCTCCCCTGCCAACCCCCGGCAACCCGAGCTTGCTCCTGACCACTGGTCACTGACGTGGTGTGGTATCCAGCGCCTCAACCCTCCGCACCACCAGGTCGGCTCAGAGAAACTAGTTTTAAAAGTATATCTCAAGGGGCCACCCAGTGGCTAAATGAGTAGCATGTTACTCTCCCATGCCAGCGACCCAAGTTTGTGAATGTGTCTGGGACCTTGGCGAGTGGGTGGCTGACGGAGAAATATGTCCTCAATCAGGTGGTTTGGGGCTTTGCATCCATGGCACCAGCAACCCCTGTGGTCAGACCATGAAATGTTCACTTTCCAACCACAGGGAAGCTGTATGTTGGTGAGGACCCAGCGGCTATAGCAAGCACCATAGGCATGGGGCGAGGTAGGGTACAGTATTACAGGGGATAAATCAGCTAGGTTCTGTCTTAACAATGGCTGCAGCGGGTACTCTCAGGTCTCACCCCACAATGCCCATTGACTACCCCTCGATCCAGACTGAGCCACTGGGGGAGAGAATGTCCCCCCCCAAAGACCCTTGCCATGCTAGGAAGAGCCGTGGAAGCTGGCAGAAGTAGTGTGGCTAGTGATAGATGGGGTTGGGTGGTCACCAGAAGACCACAGAAAGTTGACTAGGGCTGGGTCAGGGAGAAAAAGCTATGTAAAACAACTCATAAAAGGATATAATGAGACAAGTTGTGTCTTTGATCATTTTGATCATGAGTCCAACCCCCCCCATGCACACACGCACACACTGCCTTCCTAGATTCAAGTGTGTGTTGGGGAAGGGAAACAGATGGGTGGAGAGCTGAGAGTGTCCATTGAGAATGACAGAGTACAGAATCTATACTGGTTACACAAGGTACCTCTTATTTTTGTACATGAAGGTACAGGCATTCTTCTAAAGGAGGATGTGTGAAACCATTTACATTGCCACTCGACACCATCCATGTTTGCAGATGGGCAGACAATTAGAGGCAGAACTGGCATTCTGTGGGCCATAAAAACCTTTGTGAATAGTTGTTTGTAGTCAGTATTGAAAAGGGAAGGCAGAGTATGAGCGAGAGAGAGAGGGAGAGAGAGCGAGCGAGAGGATCATTGACAGATAATCCTTAAACACAACATGAAAAGAGTAAGGTCAAACAAGAAACGTTAGGCCAGCACAAAATTAATAAATCGATCCTCAGATTTTTCAGGAGAAGTGAGCAAAATATTTTAAATTGTTTTCTGCACAGGTCTTAATTTATTAGTTATAATAACACGAAAAGTACATCTTTTGTGCTGGTGTATTACTGGGGTCAAAAGCTCCCATATTGACTTCTGTGACATGACAAGCTGGTAAATATTCATGCAAAAGGGAATCAAAGGTAAAACATATGATTTTTGAAAATAACAATAGGTGAATTCCGAGGATCAACTTTCCTTTTGTCACGGCCTTTAGTGTTTTTTTTTCCTAATCGAAGAATAACAAGATGACTTGAAGAACTGGAAGAAAATTCACTGTTGAATGGCAGTGAAGGAGAACGGCAGGTCTGATTAGTGCTTTTGTTTGATATTGTTTCAGCTTTGTGGTACCTAGAGCAAGCAGCATCCATTAAAACACTCCACAGCTGACTACAGCCTCGCTTAAGAGTTATGACAAGTGAAAATCACTTAATCTCTGTTACACACACAATGGCAGTGCGCTCATTATAATGTACTGCGGCTCTCAGGGTCCTTCTTTGAGTGGAGTTCCACTCATTTTGCATCTACAGCAAATCATTGTAAGAATATTTGTTTAGCATTCAGGGCCTATGCTTTAGACTGTGTTAGTATTTGTAAAATAAATGCAGTAAGCAGGCTATATATATATATATATATATATATATATATATATATATATACATTATACATGTAGATATGTTAATCAGATGGTGCACAGACTCTGAAGAAGCAGATATTCACTCTGTGAAGCGTTGGGGACTGGAATATGAAGCCTGCTGAGTTGGACTTCATACTTTAGGAGCTTTAGGAGCTATGGTGTCAACCCTGTACTGATGAAGTGTCTCTCTGTGGTGTACTGCCATTGCACCACCACTTAGCTCAGTCCCTGAAAGGCAGGTGGGCTACAAGGAAGTTCCTTATGGATCGAATTGTGTCTGAATGCCAGGGAGGTGACATTAGGCTCAGGAGTGTGGAGCCCAGGAGCCCTTTTTCCATGTTCTCAGTCTCTCCCAACAGTTGCTATGGCACTAGTGTGCCAATGTCCAGTTACGGACGTGTGAGCACACCCTGTGTCTCTGCCTCCTCCCAGTTGAACTGTGACCCTGGTGTTCTATGGGCACAGAATTGGCACATGGTGTTGTTGATTATTATCTGTCCACCCACAGGAGGTGCTGCAAGAGTGGAACAACAAGCTCCCTGTCCATCAGGAGACAGTGCCAAGGGCAATTCTTCCCTCCCAGTGGCCAGATCACAGGAACCCAGGGTTGGAGCATAAACTCTTGTCACCCACATGATAGTGTGACATGCTACCTCAGGCCAGCCAGTGGCCCAAGATATTTATTTCTAAAGCATCCTTCTCACACCAGAATGCTAATCATTAAAATAGTTAGCCACCCAGGTACAATCAACAGGTAAAGAAATACCAAATAGCATTCAGGGATAATAATCAACATGTAAATAACTTCAGTAAATAACACTCCAAGTATAAAACAAGGAAGGAAGGAAGGAAGGAAAATAGTCCAAGTATAATAATCAACAGGTAATGTTCCAGGTACTATAATTAACAGGTAACTAAATAAATAATAAATGACATTCCAGGTGCAGTAATCAACCTGTAAGTAAATAAATACAATAAATACCATTTCAAATACAGTAAACAACAGGGAAATAAAAAGAAATACAGTAAATAACATGCCACATGCAATAATCAACAGATAAAGAAATTCCAATAAATAATGCTCCAGATATAATAATCACAGCTGAATAGATGAATACAAAAATAACACTGCAGGTACAATAATTTTTCTATTTTCTTCCTTTTTTTTCATTTTTTTTTCTATTTTAGCCTTTGTGTTCTTAGTCTCACTTTGTTTACACAGTGCCTCAATCAATTTTTTTAATAATATTTTGTAAATGTCTTATCTCCATTGTATCTCCTATGTTCTGAACTGTATTGTAACAAATGTTTTACCCCGTTGTAATTCTTTGAACCCGAGTCACACCTGGAAATGAGCCTTGGCTCAATGTGCCTTCCTGGTCACCAATTTTAAATAAATAAAAAATCAACAGGTAAATAAATAACACTCCAGGTACAATAATCAACAGGTAATTAAGGAAACAAAATAAATAACACTCCAGGTACACTAGTCAACAGGTAACTAAAGAAATAGAATAAATATCACTCTGGATACAATAATCAACAGGTAACTAAGGAAATAGAATAAATAACACTCCAGGTACAATAGTCAACAGGTAACTAAAGAAATAGAATAAATAACACTCCAGGTACAATAGTCAACAGGTAACTAAAGAAATAGAATAACTAACACTCCAGGTACAATAGTCAACAGGTAACTAAAGAAATACAATAAACAGCACTCCAGGTACAATAGTCAACAGGTAACTAAAGAAATAGAATAAATCACACTCCAGGTAAAATAGTCAACAGGTAACTAAAGAAATACAATAAACAGCACTCCAGGTACAATAATCAACAGGTAACTGAAGAAATAGAATAAATCACACTCCAGGTACAATAGTCAATAGGTACTAAAGAAATAGAATAAATAACACTCCAGGTACAATAGTCAACAGGTAACTAAAGAAATACAATAAACAGCACTCCAGGTACAATAATCAACAGGTAACTGAAGAAATAGAATAAACAACACTCCAGGTACAATAGTCAACAGGTACTAAAGAAATAGAATAAATAACACTCCAGGTACAATAGTCAACAGGTAACTAAAGAAATAGAATAAACAACACTCCAGGTACAATAGTCAACAGGTACTAAAGAAATAGAATAAATAACACTCCAGGTACAATAATCAACAGGTAACTAAAGAAATACAATAAACAGCACTCCAGGTACAATAATCAACAGGTAACTGAAGAAATAGAATAAACAATACTCCAGGTACAATAGTCAACAGGTAACTAAAGAAATACAATAAACAGCACTCCAGGTACAATAGTCAACAGGTAAATAAAGAAATAGAATAAATAACACTCCAGGTACAATAGTCAACAGGTAACTAAAGAAATACAATAAACAGCACTCCAGGTACAATAATCAACAGGTAACTAAAAGAAATAGAATAAATAACACTCCAGGTACAATAGTTAACAGGTAACTAAAAAATACAATAAACAGCACTCCAGGTACAATAATCAACAAGTAACTAAAAAATACAACAAATAATGTTCCAGTTACAATAATCAACAGCTAAACAAAGAAATGCAATAAATAGCATTTAAGGTACAATAATCAACAGATAAAGAATTACAATAAATATTATTCCAGGTACAATGATCGACTGATAAATAATTAAAATAAAAAAATTACAGGTACAAAGATCAACAGGTAAATAGAACTATAATAATGACGATCCTGAGTAAAATAATCAACAAGTAAATAATTATAACATTTTATGTACAATACTTAACAGGTAAACAGACAGGTGCAATACACAGAAGGTAAATAAATGAATAAATATAATAAATAACATTCCAGATACAAGAACCATCATGGGAAATAAGGAACTACAATAAATAAACACTGGGTAAAATAATCAACACACATACATACATACAGTATATAAATAACATTCCAAGTACATTCATCAGCAGGCAAATAACTAGATAACTAACTAAGATGCATAACATTCCTGGTAGAATCAACAGCTAAATACAGAAATACAGTAAGTAACATTCAAGGTAAAATAATCATAGAAACACAGAAACATCGAATTTGATGGCAGATAAAGACCTCTTGGCCCATCCAGTCTGCCCATTTCTCCCTACCTACATTTTTACTGCAGACCCTACCCGATCTACAGCTCTTTCTCCCTCCTCCTGCTCTTACTTTCCATTATGATCCTTTGTGCTTGTCCCATGCATTCTTGAACCCCACCACTGTTTTGCCCCTGCACACTCCACTGGAAGGCTGTTCCAGGAATCCACCACTTTTCTGTGAAGAGTGCTTCTTCACATCTCTCCTGAATCTACCCTCATCTAGCTTCATAATATGCCCCGTGTTCTTGAGCACCTTTACTTCTGAAAAATACTCCCCTCCTGTACCTTATTTACCCCATGAGGTATTTAAAGGTGTTCATCATATCCCCCCTCTCCCTCCCTTTGTTTTTGGTGTACATATTGGGTCCTTTAGTCTCTCCTCATAGGGCTTTTGATGCAGACTCTGCACCATTTTAGTTGCCTCCTCTGGACCATCTCCACTCTGTCTATGTCCTTCCAGAGATGTGGTCTCCAGAATGGACACAGTACTCTAGGTGGTGTCTTATCAGTGATGTATACAGAGGCATACCTACCTCCTTCTGCTGGTGATACCCCTCCCCATCTACCCCAACATCCCACTTGCCCTCCATACTGCTTTATTGCACTGTCTGGCCACCTTTAGGTCATCCAATATTATTACCTCAGGTCTGTTTCCTGCTTAGTGGTCACCAATACCACTCGATTCATTATGTACTCTGCCCTGGGTTTCTGTGGCCTAAGTGCATTATTTTGCACTTTGCATTGGAACTCAGCTGCGGGCTGACCTGCTGGTACAGCAGAAAGATTCACTGCTGTGACACTGGTGACCCAGGTTTGGGAACAGACTGGGGCATTGGAGGACCAGCTGAGGGAGAAGGCTTCAGTGTCCGACTGCTGCGCCTTCTCTCGGGGGATCTGGGCCCAGCACTTGCTGACTCCTGGCAGAGGCCGGAAGAACAGCAATGCAGCATAGCCTTGTTGCTAGGAGCGTGATGGATGTTGGTGATGCCCTGACATCAGTGGCACATCATGCTCCCACAGGAGAAAAGCAGAATGCTTCCCAACTGACCAGATGACGGTCCGCTAGCCCCTGCTGCTGCAAAAGCTCGGACAGCCAGACCACCTCAGCAGCACCCCGGGCCAATCATAGAGTGTGCTGGCCACCCCCACTGGCGCCTTCTCCCTTGGAGGAGCGGGATCCATCCAGCGAAGAGTTACGCTGTGTTACCTGGGGTAGGCTGTGATCTGAGGTGGTGTCTGGCAGCGGGGATGAGTGCCGGCAGGGTCCATGGCAGCCCAAAGGAGAGGCTGGTCGGAGGAGAGAGGAGCAAAAAAAAAAACAACAAAAAATCACCTGCCATATCCTTGACCACTCCTCTAGGTTTTTCAGGTCTTTGCCCATTCTTTCCATCACTTCCCCCAGAGTGTTTGCCCTATTGCAGATTTTGGTGTCATCCGCAAAGAGGCAGACCTTCCCTTCCAGCTCCCCTACCTGCCTTGGAGTGAACTCCCATTTACCACTGTCACCTATCCCTAACCAATTTCTTATCTAGTTTACCACCTTTGGATCCATTCCTAAGCTACCTGGCTCGCTTACTAGTTTCCTATGTGAAACGTGTGGAATGCCTTACTAAATTCTAGGTAGGCCACATCTCCTGCTCCACCCTGATCTAGTTTCTTAGTCACCCAGTCAAAGAAACTATCAGATTCATTTGACATGACCTCCCACCCTGTGAAACCATGCTACTTAAGGCCTTGTAACCCACTGGATTCCATTAACTTTCCCACAACCGATTTCAAACTGACTGGCCTGTAATTGCCAGCTTCCTTCCTGTTACCACTTTTGTGTAGGGGGATTACATCCACCCTCCTCCAGTCCTCTGGAACCAATCCTGTTTCCAGTGAGCTGTTAAACAGAAGTGCAGCCAGTACCTCCCTAAGCTCCCTCAATACCATTGGATGCACCCCATCTGGCCCCATTGCTTTGTCCACCTTCAGATTAGAAAGTCCCTTCTGGACTCTTGCCTCCACAAAAGGAGTAGTGTCCACCTCCCTCCCTCCAAAGCTTTTGTTACTTTTTGGTGGCCACTCCCATTCTCCTTCCTTTGTGAAAACTGAACAAAAGTACTTGTTCAGGATGTCTGCCTTTTCCTGCCCCCAACCCCGCACAGTCCCCTCCTTCCCTTCTTAACCTTACAGTCCCACCCTTGGTCTTCCTCTTTTCACTTACCTACCAAAAACAAGTCTTGTACCCTTCCGTTACCTCCTGGGATATTCTCTTTTCAGTTTGCAATTTTTGGCTCCTTACTGCTTTCCCTGCGTCCATGTTTCCCCTGCTACAACTCCCTGTCCTCCTACTTCTCCATCTCCTTATACCTTCTGAATGCGACCCTTTTAGCTTTTACCTTTTCAGCCACCTCTGTTGAGAACCATAGCAGTCTCTTTTTCCTCTTGCTTTTGCACACTTGACACAGAGGTTTGTTGCCTTTACTATGCTCCCATTTATCTTTTGCCCACTGTTTCTCCACTCCCCCAGGTCACCCACCCCGTTAGGTCATCTCTGAGGCATTCGCCCATCTTTTTAAAATCTGCCCTCCTGAAGTCCAGGACCCTTGCCCTTGTGTAGCTTGATTCCACAGTTGAACCACACCGTACAGTGATCACTGGTCCCCAAGTGGCCTCCCACCTTGACATCTGCAATACTGTCCCTATTAGTGAGTACAAGAGCCAGTATTGCCCATCATGAGTGGGTTCACTGTCTAGTTGTGCGAGGAACTCCCCCCTGTAGAGAGTCCAGGATGTCCACGCTTCTAGCAGAAGCCACTGCTGGGAGGCTCCAGTCTACATCTAGCAGATTGAAGTCCCCACCACCAGCACCTCCCCCTTTTCCGCTATTTTGCCAATGGCTTCCACTAGTACCGTATCTAATTCCTTCCCCTGTTCTGGAGGTCTGTAGATCGCTCCAGTGCAAACAGTGGCTCCATTTCCCATCTCCAGGGTGACCCACAGTATCTCTGACTCCCCCTGTATTCCCTGTATCGCTGTTGTTTTTATGCTTTTCCTCACATAAAGCACTACACCCCCTCCTTTCTTTCTCACATGGTCCTTCCTGAACAGAGTATAGCCTGGTATGGCCATGTCCTACTCATGGTTTTCAGTGCACCATAACCTATAATGGCCATAATATCCAGGTCGGCCCTGCCATGATGGCCTCTAGGTCTGGAATCTTATTTCTAGGCTTAGCATTCATGCACATGGCCCTCCAGATTTTGTTTCCACTCTGCTTGTTGCCCTTTTTTGTCCTTTTGCCCACCCTCCTTCCTGCCTCTCTTTTTAATGCTCCATTTCTTTCCCCTTTATCTCTACCACCCTACTTCATTTATTAATTTGCACCCTAGAGTTCCTCTCCCCTCGGGTTCTCCTTAATCTCTACTTCAGCCTGTGAGGGAGTGGGCAGTTTCTGACTCCCTGACTCCTTCTGCCATCCCTCTTGGTTAGTTTAAATTTTCATCAAAGTAACATTTAAACCATCCACTGAGTACTGTTGTTCCAGTCCTGGATGGATGCAGGCCATCACCCCTATATAGGCTCTTATCTTCCCAGTTGGGTCCCCAGTCCCCAGTGTAGCTGAACCCTTCTTCTCTGCACCATTTCTTTGACCATGAGTTGAATTCCCTGGTGTGGAGATCCCTCTCCTGTCCCCTGTCATAGACAGGCAGCACCTCAGCGAAAGCCACTGAGTGAACTACCTGTCCAAGACCCCTCCCCAGCTCCCTAAACTCCTCATGCACTATCCTAGCCCTGTCCCTAGCCAGGCCATTAGTCTCCAAGTGGACAACGACATCCAGCTCTCCCTCCTGTCCTGCTGCTCTAGTGATCCTCAGGATCCGCTTCCCATCCCGCCAGGCTGTGACACCGCAAAGGCACCTAACCTGCCCCCCCTTCTTATTCCCAAATCTATCCCCCCCACAGTCAAGTCCCCCACCAGAAATTGCTTCCTCCTCCTCTGGGGTCCTCTACCACCCACCTTGGGGTCTCCACTGTGAAGGTCCCTGACATTCCCTTGGTCACTCTGCAGGTGCCTCCTCCTGGCAGTCCCACAACACTGGAGTGGTATAGGAATTATGTAGTAGTACCGGATGAGGAATGTGCCTCTGTCCCACCACCCCACCCTTCCAGAGCCCACCACAGTCCAGCTGTTCCTCCTCCCTGGCATCCTCCTGAGGTAATGGTGGCAGACCTGGTGGCCCTTGGGTGGGAAAGAGGTCCCCAATCCTAGCCAACTTAGCCTGAAGTCTTGTGACCTCCTTCCTCAACCCAGAGAGTGTGGAGTAGATGGGACAGCACCACAATCTCCACAAGGTCTCTGAAAACTGCCACCCCAGTCACTGCACTCTACCACTCCCAGCATTCTCAACCTCTATTCTTCCTGTGTTACCTGGAAATACTTTTGTACCCTTACCCTGATAAGGTGTTTCTAGTTTCCCCCTTTTTTGTTTATTTCCATTTCTGTTCCCCCATGCCTTGTTTAAATCTTTATCTACTCTTACCCTAGATTGGTGTTGCTCCTATTTCTAGTTTTAGCCTACCTTTGACCTTCCCTTCCCTGTAGTGACTATTACACAGTAGTGAACAGATGCTTTTCCTTAGTAGTAGTAAAACGTTTATTTCTGATATCAGAAACAGGATAACCCAATTTAGCAAAAAAGCTAATTTATAATGGGGTCCTACTGTATAGAAGGAGAACAGTTTCATTAAAAAAAAAATACTATAACGTACATATAGATAGATTCATACATAGACAAAACAACAATTTTTACAGTAAGTACAAATCTTTCAAATACAACAACTTTTTGGAGACAATGTTGCCTTTACAAACCATGATCTTAATCAACTGGCAGAGTCCCCTGCTTTTCTGCTTCCCTTTACTGATGCCTGCTGACGACAGTTACTTGTTCCACTTTTTTGCTGGACAACAATATATCAACAGGTAAATAAATACAATAAACAACATTCAAAATGCAATAATCAGGAGGTAGTAAAGAAACGCAATAAATAACACTGCTGGTACAATCATCAATGTGTAAATAAATAAATATAATTAAAGTGCTGCTGACACTGTAAAAATAACTTTGAAAACCATAATAATTAGGGTGCAATTCAACTCCCATTCTATATATATTCTAAAGTTTCCTCCTCCCCAGTATTTATTACTAAGAACATTTGCATGAATACATGATCTTTATCCCTCAGGGTTCATCTGCCTCTATAGTTGACTCCCTACTTCAAGTCATAATCTACACTGTGACATCACAGTCTGTTGCCATGGGACTAACTGTGATGTCACAAGCAGTGCATTATGACCTCAGGTAGGGAGACAGACACAGGAATAGATGAACTCTTCTGGAGCAAAGATCCTGTTTTCATGTAGATGACCTCAGTAATAAATAATGGGGATGAAGACCATAGAATTAAAGTGAAATACAAGCTGTGCTGTGTCTAAATATTATGTTTTGGTAAAGTCCTTCTGAAGGCGTCAGCTGCTCTTTAATAACATTCCAGGTACCATAATCAACAGGTAAATTGCGAAATGCAGTAAATAACAATACAGGTACAATCAACAGGCAAACTAATTAATACAGCAATTACATTCCAGGTGTAATAATTAACAGGCAAATGAATGCAATAAATAATATTCCAAGTACAATAATCAACAGATACAGAAATACATTAAATAATAATATTCCAAGCACAGTTATCAATAGGTAAATAAATTAAAAAAAAATACAAGCAAACACATAAATACTATTCCAGGTACAATAATCAACAGGTAACTATAGAGAATAATGGATGGGGAAGGGTGTGATATGAGAATTTAATGCACACCCGAGTTGTGGGATGCTACATAAACCCGGTGAAGCCGAGGGGTTTATCAAAGCATCCCACAATGAGATGTGTATTAAATTCTCATATAACACCCTCCCATCTTTATTTTTATAATAACATACCAACAATTTTCTCCAGCAGTTTGTGAGACTGTTTGGCCCTGCCCACACGCAGAATGTTGGCCAATGAGGCAGCAGCATAGTTTGACTGGCATGGCTCATGAATGTCATAACAACCAGCCGGTTGTTATGGAAAACATCAACTGGTCAGTACATTGAGAGAAATTGCTGACCAGTTATTATAAGTATGATAAGTAACATGACATGTACAATAATCTACAGGTTAATAAATACAGTAAATTACATTGCAAGTCCAATAATCAACAGGTAAACAAATGTACACAGTAAATAATATACCAGGCACAGTACACAATGGGTAAAGAAATTAATCCAGTAAATAACATTATAAGCACAATAATTAACAAATAAATGAACCAATACAGTAATCCCATTCCACGTACAGTTATCAACAATCCCACCTCGGGGGGGGGGGGCTGCAGAGGGAGGCCAGGGATAATAAAGGTGGGTACGGAATAGAGAAGGTGAGAATGGGGATGGGAGGTGGCTTGACCAAGAGAAAGCAGCATGGCAGGAGCATAGATAAAGGCACAAAAAAAGGAGCCGGGGCAGACATACCATCAAATATTTTCGTTAAAAAATGTAGAAGTTTAGATCTGTTGTGATATGAGCAGTCAGGATAGAATGCTGATGCCACAAAGGAGCCAAAGTTATGCGTTCTGTTTCTAAGTGGACACGCCAGTTACCTGCATTTCAGAAGAAAACAGAGAAAGAGTTGAGACTATGTGATATCTGAGCCTGGGTCTGCTCTCTTTCTCTCTCTCTCTCTTTTTTGCTTCATCACATAATGTTCAAGCAAGCCACTTAGGTAGGACAAGTGTGTACCTGATGACTGGAGGGAGGCCCATGCAGTCCCTATATTCAAAAAGGCTCTACATCAAAACCAAGAAATTATATCTGTGAACCTCACCTCAGTGACGGAAAATGATAGAAACAATTATGAAATAGAATTATAAAATATAATTTAAAAACATAGAAACATAGAATTTGATGGCAGATAAGGACCACTTGGCCCACCAGTCTGCAATTTCCCTACCTGATGGATAAGCTGCAGATTCTAGTTAATCAACAGCTTACTTCCTCCTGCCCCCACTAGAATTGCCTTAAAGCCTGTCCCATGCATTCTTTAATTCTCCCACTATTCCTGACTCCACAACCTCCTCCCAGGAAGGCTGTTCCATGCATCCATAACTCTCCTCTCTCTGTGAAAAATACTTTCTAACATTACCTCTGAGCGCCCCCTCTATCTTCAAATTGTCCCTTGTTCTTGCACATCTCTTCTTCTGAAAGATACTACCCTCTTGTACCTTGTTAATTCCCTTGAGATACTTGAAAGTTTCTATCATGTCCCCCCTCTCCCTCCTTTCCTCAATGGTATACATATTAAACTGCTTTAGTCTCTCCTCGTATGTCTTCTGGTGCAGACCTTGCACCATTTTGGTTGCCCTCCTCTGAACAGCCTCCACTCTGTCTATGTCTTTGCGGAGATGGGGTCTACAGAATTGCATGCAGTATTCCAGATGGGGTGTCACTAACTGTACAGAGGGATAACAACTTCCTGTTTTCTACTGTTGATGCCTCTCCTATGCATCCCAGTATCCCCAGCCCTCCTTACTGCCTTCTCACATTGCTTGCCCACCTTTAGGTCATCTAATATAATTACTCCTAGGTCTCTTTCAATTTTTGTTGTTGTTATTAACTCACCCCCCATTGTGTACTCTTCACCTGGGTTTTTGTTTCCCAGATGCATTACCTTGCACTTCTTTGCATTGAATCTGAGCTGCCATACATTTGACCATTCCTCTAACCTTGCCAAGTCCCTTCTCATTCTTTCCACTCCATCTTGTGTATCAACCTTGTTGTAGATCTTTGTGGCATCTGCAAAGAGGTATACCTTTCCTTCCAGGTGCTCTCCAATGTCACTTATAAAGATATTAAAGAGGACCGGTCCCAGTACCGAACCCTGCGGTACCCCGCTAGTTACCCTCCTTTCTTCACTGTGGACTCCGTTTACTATTACCCTTTGCGTCCTGTTGTCCAGCCATTTTTTTATCCAGGCTACCGCCTTGGGACCCACTCCAAGGCTGGCTAACTTGTGTATTAATCTTTTGTGTGAGACTGTGTCGAATGCCTTGCTAAAATCTAGGTAGGCCATATCCATAGCCCCTCCCTGGTCTACTGCTTTGGTCACCCAGTCAAAGAAATCTATTAGGTTCATCTGACATGACCTTCCTGCTGTGAAACCATGTTGCCTTGGGTCCTGTGCCCCACTGGCCTCTAGGTACTCAACAATTCTTTCTTTCAGAAATGATTCCATCATTTTCCCTACCACTGAAGTCAAACTAACTGGTCTGTAGTTTCCTGCCTCTGCCCTGCTCCCACTTTTGTGAAGTGGAATCACATTTGCCCTCCTCCAGTCCTCAGGTACCATGCCATCCTCCCATGATTTGTTAAAGAGAGTAGTCAGTGGTGTTACTAGTTCTACCCTTAGTTCTTTTAGTATTCTTGGGTGAATCCCATCAGGCAAAGATATATATTATTTGTAATTTTATACCAATACATACATGTATAGTATCAAGACAGCAAGATCACAATACAGTAATCACAAGCTGTTACAGCTGTGTACTTAGTGGACTCCCAGGTTGTGCATCTTTGGAGGGGGCTTTAAATGGCAGTGTGATGGTCTGTGCACACTCTCATAGCCGGTTTTAGGCACTAGCAAACCCTGTGGTTGCTGGGAGCCCCTGCTCATGGGGGCCCCGACCAGAGAAGTTTATCTTATTCATTTTAAACAATTTTTATCTTAATATATTTTTAAGACATCAGCAAAGGACTGTGCAGATCCTTCTGGTTATGTCATGAAATACCTCAACAAGCTATGATCCAGTCAATATGAGGTGGATAGAGAGCAATGGATGGGATAGGAAGAACAGCCCAAGAACTGACACTGCTGTGTCCTGCTAAAAATTTTAAAATACTACTGGTTATATTATACTAAAGCTATACATAGAAACAAAGAAATATAAAATTTGCCTGCACATAACTACTGCTTGGCCCACCTAGTCTGCCCATATTTCCCTGCCTATAGTATCACCACAAATAAAATCTTGCACGTATTTATGTAATTCTTGGTTACAATTACCTATGAGTCAGGAGACTCTTTTGTGTGGGTTCAACGTCATACAATGACAAGTAACAATACAGGCAAACAAATTACTAAAAACACCATCATATGGATGAATACAATTTCAGTAGACAGATTAGTGTATTACAGTCATACACAGCAAAGGCTACTTAAGTAAACTGAGTAACAGAAAACATAAATTGCACATAATAGTTAAAAAAAAGGATACTGTTGCCTCATACAGGAACGGCAAACAGCTGGAGGCAGACAGAAATGGCTTTGATGGTGTGAGCTAGTCCGCCTAAAAATAGGCTTCATCCACAAGATGTGGAAGGGTGGGAGCTATCATAAATGGGGTTGGGGGAGAGTTAGAGGTATAAGGGGGCTAGTGGGGGCAGTCGCCCGAGGCTGTGGGGAGATGAGGTGCAATCTCAAGAGTTGTTTAAAGGGGCCCAATGTGGGTGAGTCAACTGTGCCTTTTGAAGACCATTCAGCCAACTGGGAGCCCTATAACTAGAGGACCATTGGGGCTGACTTGTGTGGACAAAGGGGACCTGGTATGCAAGATTTGGTCCATTTCTTGTCGTACGAGAGCAGGCAAACTGGGTTAGCAAGTACTGGGAGTTGGGGGGGGGGGGGTAAGGCCTAAGCTAATCTTTTTCCCTTATAGGCAAGTGTGGTACTTTGTCCTGTCACTAAGGTTGATAGGCTACAGTAAAACACATGGGCTAAAGGTGGGTCAAGTTGAGAGGCCCCATGACTTCACTAATTCTGCTGGGGGCCCCCAAAACTCTAAAGCTGGCCCTACTCACTGAAAGCTTGCTAATAAAGCACTGAACATTGTGAAGTTACAATGTCTGACTGTCGCTCTATTTAAACTCTCTGGAGTGCAGGTATATTTGGATTTTGTACATATTTGGTCTAGCAGCCCTTACCTTCACCCCTCCCAACTTGGGCTACTCACGGTTTCTCTATGGATCTTTGGAGGAAACGCTGGGCTCCTGAGGAAACCACATTATGACTCACATACTGTATATTGTCAATAAGCCACTGTATCCCCTGGGCTAGACCCATTTTAATCAAACGTTGTGCAGCAGCGTATCTGGCAGTGCGGTCTGCTGGGTCCTAATCATTCCACGTCATATCCTACACACATGGCACCTATCATTTATAAAGAACTCAGGCAGTATTCTCAAAAGGATCCTCTCGACACGCATCTGCCACCATTACTAAAACAGAAATGCCTCCAAACTGTATGGCCATCTATTAGATGGGCTCCCAGCGTCCAAACTTTGGGGCAAAAAAAAAGATGCAACTTTGGGGGGAAAATGCTGCAAACCGCATACGTGTCATTTATTTTAAATGCAAATGATGACTTTTTGTCGCACATGGATGCATCTTTTGAAAATATCAGTGGGGCTGCTTGGACCCGTTTGGGCAGACACACATGCGGGTACAACTTGTATCTGTAATGCAGCGTGTGTAATCAAGAACTTCAGATACTAGTCTTGGGTTGCAATCGACACTTACCTGTAATTATACAGGGAACAAAGTATGGGCAACAGTGTGTAATGAGTTTATGATTACTGGTTAGATATGATTACAACTTAAAACCAGTATGTGTAATCGCCATACATATGTACATGTGTAACAAAGATAACCTCATGCTCCGCCTCGACTGGTTTGAGGCATGCAATAAACTGTTTGTGCCTCACTGAACGAGGAAAACAAAACCAGTAATTGTGTCAAATTAAATATGGGCAACAGTCAAACAAATTTTTTACACACCCTCAATGAGTGATACCTAAATAAACCACCTGACCTTCAGTCTAAGGGTTCATGTGGTATCACCCACTGAGGGTGTGCAAACAAATTTGCCACACACTTTTGTCCACATATTATTATCTATTATACAATGGCAAGAACATTTCCTGGACTCAGACTGGTCAGTGTGTACTTGCCGTAGTGAGGTTATCTGAGCGCAACCTCACTGTGCATTGTAGCATTCTCTTCTCTTAAGAAACAAAAATATATTGCCACACTGAAAATCTACTAAAAACATTTTTTAAATGTTTTTTTTATTTTGTATAAGGATGAGCTGTTGTATAATAGCAATAATGCACTCCATGATGTGGGTTGTGCTGGGGTAACCTCACTTCTGGGACATTGGATGCACTCAGCCTGTAGCCCCGTACCCAACCACCCAGGCGTGAGGTTATCCCAGCACAACCCACTCCCTGTTGTGCATTATTGCTTAATTTTTACACACACTCAGAGTATGATTAAGTGATAACATTCAGTTAGTTGGATTATGCAAAGCAATAACAGGCTGGTGTGGGTCATTAGTTTAATGTGACCCACACCAGCCAGCTATTGTGAGTATACTCCAACTAACTGAACGTTACTACTATTATACGAGTTGGAGTATATGTAAATTTATTATATATAGACTCACATATTCAGACGAGATGTGTGGCGCATCACTGGATGCGCTGCGCATCTCCAGACTTGCACGGCCATCGGGGGCATGACCATATTCAAAGGCCGCCAATGCACCATGCATCCCTGACTGTGCTGCCGCACACAATATTGTGATGCACCTATGCAAATGAAGGGTCCCTCATGCATATGCTGCGCATCACAATATTGAACCCCCCGCCCCCCAAGTGTAAAGCTGGCTGGCTGTGCTGCTGCAAAGTTATGCTTTTGAAACCCTCCCCTAACTATACGTGGTGTAGGTTGGTGCCCCGCGCATACTCTAGGGCTGGGTACACAGTCTTCTCCCATCCCCAATCACTGTAAAAATAGAAAACAGCTCCCCGATCCCCGTTTCCTTAGTGTAGTGCCCCCCAGCCCCGATCACTGTAAAAATAGAAAACAGCTCCCCGATCCCCGTTTCCTTAGTGTAGTGCCCCCCAGCCCCGATCACTGTAAAATTAGAAAACAGCTCCCGATCCCGTTTCCTTAGTGTAGTGCCCCCAGCCCGATCACTGTAAAAATGAAACAGCTCCCGATCCCGTTTCCTTAGTGTAGTGCCCCCAGCCCCGATCACTGTAAAATAGAAACAGCTCCCGATCCCGTTTCCTTAGTGTAGTGCCCCCAGCCCCGATCACTGTAAAATAAAACAGCTCCCGATCCTGCTTCCTTAGTGTAGTGCCCCCAGCCCCGATCACTGTAAAAATAGAAAACAGCTCCCGATCCGTTTCCTTAGTGTAGTAGCTCAGCCCGATCACTGTAAAATAGAAACAGCTCCCGATCCCGTTTCCTTAGTGTAGTGGCCCCAGCCCGATCACTGTAAAATAGAAAACAGCTCCGATCCCGTTTCCTTAGTGTAGTGCCCCCAGCCCCGATCACTGTAAAAATAGAAAACAGCTCCCGATCCCGTTTCCTTAGTGTAGTGCCCCCAGCCCGATCACTGTAAAAATAGAAAACAGCTCCCGATCCCGTTTCCTTAGTGTAGTGCCCCAGCCCGATCACTGTAAAAATAGAAAACAGCTCCCGATCCGTTTCCTTAGTGTAGTGCCCCCAGCCCGATCACTGTAAAATAGAAAACAGCTCCCGATCCCGTTTCCTTAGTGTAGTGCCCCCAGCCCGATCACTGGAAAAATGAAAACAGCTCCCGATCCCGTTTCCTTAGTGTAGTGCCCCAGCCCGATCACTGTAAAATAGAAAACAGCTCCCGATCCCGTTTCCTTAGTGTAGTGCCCCCAGCCCGATCACTGTAAAAATGAAAACAGCTCCCGATCCCGTTTCCTTAGTGTAGTGCCCCCAGCCCCGATCACTGTAAAATGAAAACAGCTCCCGATCCGTTTCCTTAGTGTAGTGCCCCAGCCCGATCACTGTAAAATAAAACAGCTCCCGATCCCGTTTCCTTAGTGTAGTGCCCCCAGCCCCGATCACTGTAAAATAGAAAACAGCTCCCCATCCCGTTTCCTTAGTGTAGTGGCCCCCAGCCCCGATCACTGTAAAAATAGAAAACAGCTCCCGATCCCTGCTTCCTTAGTGTAGTGCCCCCAGCCCCGATCACTGTAAAATGAAAACAGCTCCCGATCCCGTTTCCTTAGTGTAGTGCCCCAGCCCGATCACTGTAAAATAGAAAACAGCTCCCGATCCCGTTTCCTTAGTGTAGTGCCCCAGCCCGATCACTGTAAAAATAAAACAAGCTCCCGATCCCGTTTCCTTAGTGTAGTACCCCCAGCCCGATCACTGTAAAAATAGAAAACAGCTCCCGATCCCGCTTCCTTAGTGTAGTGGCCCCCAGCCCGATCACTGTAAAAATAGAAAACAGCTCCCGATCCCTGCTTCTTAGTGTAGTGCCCCCAGCCCGATCACTGTAAAATAAAACAGCTCCCGATCCCGTTTCCTTAGTGTAGTGGCCCCCCAGCCCCGATCACTGTAAAAATAGAAAACAGCTCCCCGATCCCCGTTTCCTTAGTGTAGTGGCCCCCAGCCCCGATCACTGTAAAAATAGAAAACAGCTCCCCGATCCCCGTTTCCTTAGTGTAGTGGCCCCCCAGCCCCGATCACTGTAAAAATAGAAAACAGCTCCCCGATCCCCTTCCTTAGTGTAGTGCCCCCAGCCCCGATCACTGTAAAAATAGAAAACAGCTCCCCGATCCCCGTTTCCTTAGTGTAGTGCCCCCAGCCCGATCACTGTAAAAATGAAAACAGCTCCCCGATCCCCGTTTCCTTAGTGTAGTGGCCCCCCAGCCCCGATCACTGTAAAAATAGAAAACAGCTCCCCGATCCCCGTTTCCTTAGTGTAGTGCCCCCAGCCCCGATCACTGTAAAAATAGAAAACAGCTCCCGATCCCGCTTCCTTAGTGTAGTGCCCCCAGCCCCGATCACTGTAAAATAGAAAACAGCTCCCGATCCCGTTTCCTTAGTGTAGTGCCCCCAGCCCGATCACTGTAAAATAGAAACAGCTCCCGATCCCGTTTCCTTAGTGTGGTGCCCCCAGCCGATCACTGTAAAAATGAAAACAGCTCCCGATCCCGTTTCCTTAGTGTAGTGCCCCCAGCCCCGATCACTGTAAAATAAAACAGCTCCCGATCCCGTTTCCTTAGTGTAGTAGCTCAGCCCGATCACTGTAAAATAAAACAGCTCCCGATCCCGTTTCCTTAGTGTAGTGGCCCCAGCCCGATCACTGTAAAATAGAAAACAGCTCCCGATCCCGTTTCCTTAGTGTAGTGCCCCCAGCCCGATCACTGTAAAATGAAAACAGCTCCCGATCCCGTTTCCTTAGTGTAGTGCCCCAGCCCGATCACTGTAAAATGAAAACAGCTCCCGATCCCGTTTCCTTAGTGTAGTGCCCCCAGCCCGATCACTGTAAAATAGAAAACAGCTCCCATCCGTTTCCTTAGTGTAGTGCCCCCAGCCCGATCACTGTAAAATGAAAACAGCTCCCGATCCCGTTTCCTTGAGTGTCCCCCAGCCCCGATCACTGTAAAATAGAAAACAGCTCCCGATCCCGTTTCCTTAGTGTAGTGCCCCAGCCCGATCACTGTAAAAATAGAAAACAGCTCCCGATCCCGTTTCCTTAGTGTAGTGCCCCCAGCCCGATCACTGTAAAATAAAAACAGCTCCCATCCCGTTTCCTTAGTGTGGTAGCCCCCAGCCCGATCACTGTAAAAATGAAAACAGCTCCCGATCCCGTTTCCTTAGTGTGGTGCCCCCAGCCCCGATCACTGTAAAAATAAAACAACTCCCGATCCCGTTTCCTTAGTGTAGTGCTACCCGATCACTGTAAAAATAGAAACAGCTCCCGATCCCGTTTCCTTAGTGTAGTGCCCCAGCCCGATCACTGTAAAATAGAAAACAGCTCCCGATCCCGTTTCCTTAGTGTAGTGCCCCAGCCGATCACTGTAAAATAGAAAACAGCTCCCGATCCCGTTTCCTTAGTGTAGTGCCCCAGCCCCGATCACTGTAAAATAGAAAACAGCTCCCGATCCCGTTTCCTTAGTGTAGTGCCCCAGCCCGATCACTGTAAAAATAGAAAACAGCTCCCGATCCCGTTTCCTTAGTGTAGTCCTCAGCCGATCACTGTAAAAATAGAAAACAGCTCCCGATCCCGTTTCCTTAGTGTAGTGCCCCCAGCCCGATCACTGTAAAATAGAAAACAGCTCCCGATCCCGTTTCCTTAGTGTAGTGGCCCCAGCCCGATCACTGTAAAATAAAACAGCTCCCGATCCCGTTTCCTTAGTGTAGTGCCCCAGCCCGATCACTGTAAAATAGAAAACAGCTCGATCCCGTTTCCTTAGTGTAGTGCCCCCAGCCCGATCACTGTAAAATAGAAAACAGCTCCCGATCCCGCTTCCTTAGTGTAGTGGCCCCCAGCCCCGATCACTGTAAAAATAGAAAACAGCTCCCGATCCCCGTTTCCTTAGTGTAGTGCCCCCAGCCCGATCACTGTAAAATAGAAAAAGCTCCATCCCGTTTCCTTAGTGTAGTGCCCCAGCCCGATCACTGTAAAAATGAAAACAGCTCCCGATCCCGTTTCCTTAGTGTAGTGCCCCCAGCCCGATCACTGTAAAATAAAAACAGCTCCCGATCGTTTCCTTAGTGTAGTACCCCCAGCCCGATCACTGTAAAATAGAAAACAGCTCCCGATCCCGTTTCCTTAGTGGTAGCCCCAGCCCGATCACTGTAAAAATGAAAACAGCTCCCGATCCCGTTTCCTTAGTGTAGTACCCCAGCCCGATCACTGTAAAAATGAAAACAGCTCCCGATCCCGTTTCCTTAGTGTAGTGCCCCCCAGCCCGATCACTGTAAAATAGAAAACAGCTCCCGATCCCGTTTCCTTAGTGTAGTAGCCTCAGCCCGATCACTGTAAAAATAGAAAACAGCTCCCGATCCCGTTTCCTTAGTGTAGTGCCCCCAGCCCGATCACTGTAAAATAGAAAACAGCTCCCGATCCCGTTTCCCTAGTGTAGTCCCCCAGCCCCGATCACTGTAAAAATGAAAACAGCTCCCGATCCCGTTTCCTTAGTGTAGTGCCCCCAGCCCGATCACTGTAAAAATAAACAGCTCCGATCCCGTTTCCTTAGTGTAGTGGCCCAGCCTCACTGTAAAAATAGAAAACAGCTCCCGATCCCGTTTCCTTAGTGTAGTGGCCCCAGCCCGATCACTGTAAAATAGAAAACAGCTCCCGATCCCGTTTCCTTAGTGTAGTGCCCCAGCCCGATCACTGTAAAATAGAAAACAGCTCCCGATCCCGTTTCCTTAGTGTAGTGCCCCCAGCCCGATCACTGTAAAAATGAAAACAGCCTCCCGATCCCGTTTCCTTAGTGTAGTACCCCCAGCCCGATCACTGTAAAATGAAAACAGCTCCCGATCCCGTTTCCTTAGTGTAGTGCCCCAGCCCGATCACTGTAAAAATAAAACAGCTCCCGATCCCGTTTCCTTAGTGTAGTGCCCCCAGCCCGATCACTGTAAAAATAAAACAGCTCCCGATCCCGTTTCCTTAGTGTAGTGCCCCCAGCCCCGATCACTGTAAAATGAAAACAGCTCCCGATCCCGTTTCCTTAGTGTAGTCCCCCCAGCCCGATCACTGTAAAATAGAAAACAGCTCCCGATCCCGTTTCCTTAGTGTGAGTGCCCCAGCCCCGATCACTGTAAAATGAAAACAGCTCCCGATCCCGTTTCCTTAGTGTAGTCCCCCCAGCCCGATCACTGTAAAATAGAAAACAGCTCCCGATCCCGTTTCCTTAGTGTAGTGGCCCCAGCCCGATCACTGTAAAAATAAAACAGCTCCCGATCCCGTTTCCTTAGTGTAGTGGCCCCCAGCCCGATCACTGTAAAAATAGAAAACAGCTCCCGATCCCGTTTCCTTAGTGTAGTGCCCCCAGCCCGATCACTGTAAAAATAGAAAACAGCTCGATCCCGTTTCCTTAGTGTAGTGCCCCAGCCCCGATCACTGTAAAAATGAAAACAACTCCCGATCCCGTTTCCTTAGTGTAGTGCCCCAGCCCCGATCACTGTAAAAATAGAAAACAGCTCCCGATCCCGTTTCCTTAGTGTAGTGCCCCCAGCCCGATCACTGTAAAAATAGAAAACAGCTCCCGATCCCGTTTCCTTAGTGTAGTGCCCCCAGCCCCGATCACTGTAAAATAGAAAACAGCTCCCGATCCCGTTTCCTTAGTGTAGTGCCCCAGCCCGATCACTGTAAAATGAAAACAGCTCCCGATCCCGTTTCCTTAGTGTAGTATGCCCCCAGCCCGATCACTGTAAAATAGAAACAGCTCCCGATCCCGTTTCCTTAGTGTAGTGCCCCCAGCCCCGATCACTGTAAAATGAAAACAGCTCCCGATCCGTTTCCTTAGTGTAGTGCCCCCAGCCCGATCACTGTAAAATGAAAACAGCTCCGATCCCGTTTCCTTAGTGTAGTGGCCCCAGCGATCACTGTAAAAATAGAAAACAGCTCCCGATCCCGTTTCCTTAGTGTGGTAGCCCCAGCCCCGATCACTGTAAAAATAGAAAACAGCTCCCGATCCCGTTTCCTTAGTGTAGTGCCCCCAGCCCGATCACTGTAAAATAGAAAACAGCTCCCGATCCCGTTTCCTTAGTGTGAGTGCCCCCAGCCCCGATCACTGTAAAATAGAAAACAACTCCCGATCCCGTTTCCTTAGTGTAGTACCCCAGCCCGATCACTGTAAAATAGAAAACAGCTCCCGATCCCGTTTCCTTAGTGTAGTGGCCCCAGCCCGATCACTGTAAAATGAAAACAGCTCCCGATCCCGTTTCCTTAGTGTAGTGCCCCCAGCCCGATCACTGTAAAATAAAACAGCTCCCGATCCCGTTTCCTTAGTGTAGTGCCCCCAGCCCGATCACTGTAAAAATGAAAACAGCTCCCGATCCCGTTTCCTTAGTGTAGTGGCCCCAGCCCGATCACTGAAAAAAGAAAACAGCTCCCGATCCCGTTTCCTTAGTGTAGTGCCCCCAGCCCGATCACTGTAAAAATAGAAAACAGCTCCCGATCCCGCTTCCAGTGTAGTGCCCCCAGCCCCGATCACTGTAAAATAGAAAACAGCTCCCGATCCCGTTTCCTTAGTGTAGTGGCCCCAGCCCGATCACTGTAAAATAGAAAACAGCTCCCGATCCCGTTTCCTTAGTGTAGTAGCCCCAGCCCGATCACTGTAAAATGAAAACAGCTCCCGATCCCGTTTCCTTAGTGTAGTGGCCCCAGCCCGATCACTGTAAATAGAAACAGCTCCGATCCCGTTTCCTTAGTGTAGTAGCCCCAGCCCGATCACTGTAAAAATAGAAAACTCCCAGTCCCGTTTCCTTGTGTAGTGGCCCCAGCCCGATCACTGTAAAAAGAAAACAGCTCCCGATCCCGTTTCCTTAGTGAGTACCCCAGCCCGATCACTGTAAAAATAAAACAGCTCCCGATCCCGTTTCCTTAGTGTAGTCCCCCCAGCCCGATCACTGTAAAATAGAAAACAACTCCCGATCCCGTTTCCTTAGTGTAGTGGCCCCAGCCCGATCACTGTAAAATAGAAAACAGCTCCCGATCCCGTTTCCTTAGTGTAGTGCCCCCAGCCCGATCACTGTAAAATAGAAAACAGCTCCCGATCCCGTTTCCTTAGTGTGGTAGCTCTAGCCCGATCACTGTAAAATGAAAACAGCTCCCGATCCCGTTTCCTTAGTGTAGTAGCTGCCCCGATCACTGTAAAATGAAAACAGCTCCCGATCCGTTTCCTTAGTGTAGTGCCCCAGCCCGATCACTGTAAAATAGAAAACAGCTCCCGATCCCGTTTCCTTAGTGTAGTCCTGGCCGATCACTGTAAAAATAGAAAACAGCTCCCGATCCCGTTTCCTTAGTGTAGTGCCCCAGCCCGATCACTGTAAAAAAAACAGCTCCCGATCCCGTTTCCTTAGTGTAGTGCCCCCAGCCCGATCACTGTAAAATAGAAAACAGCTCCCGATCCCGTTTCCTTAGTGTAGTGCCCCCAGCCCGATCACTGTAAAATAGAAAACAGCTCCCGATCCCGTTTCCTTAGTGTGGTGCTCGCCCGATCACTGTAAAATGAAAACAGCTCCCGATCCGTTTCCTTAGTGTAGTAGCCCCAGCCCGATCACTGTAAAATGAAAACAGCTCCCGATCCCGTTTCCTTAGTGTAGTAGCCCCAGCCCGATCACTGTAAAAATAGAAAACAGCTCCCGATCCCGTTTCCTTGGTGTAGTGCCCCCAGCCCGATCACTGTAAAATAAAACAGCTCCCGATCCCGTTTCCTTAGTGTAGTGCCCCAGCCCGATCACTGTAAAAATGAAAACAGCTCCCGATCCCGTTTCCTTAGTGTGGTATTTGCCCCGATCACTGTAAAATAGAAACAGCTCCCGATCCGTTTCCTTAGTGTAGTGCCCCCAGCCCCGATCACTGTAAAAATAGAAAACAGCTCCCGATCCCGTTTCCTTAGTGTGGTAGCCCAGCCCGATCACTGTAAAATAAAACAGCTCCCCGATCCCGTTTCCTTAGTGTGGTGCCCCCAGCCCCGATCACTGTAAAAATAGAAAACAGCTCCCGATCCCGTTTCCTTAGTGTAGTAGCCCCCAGCCCGATCACTGTAAAATGAAAACAGCTCCCGATCCCGTTTCCTTAGTGTAGTGCCCCCAGCCCGATCACTGTAAAATGAAAACAGCTCCCGATCCCGTTTCCTTAGTGTAGCCCCCGATCACTGTAAAATAAAAACAGCTCCCGATCCCGTTTCCTTAGTGTAGTACCCCCAGCCCGATCACTGTAAAAATAGAAAACAGCTCCCGATCCCGTTTCCTTAGTGTAGTACCCCCAGCCCGATCACTGTAAAATGAAAACAGCTCCCGATCCCGTTTCCTTAGTGTAGTACCCTAGCCCGATCACTGTAAAAATGAAAACAGCTCCCGATCCGTTCCTTAGTGTAGTGGCCCCCAGCCCGATCACTGTAAAAATAGAAAACAGCTCCCGATCCCGTTTCCTTAGTGTAGTACCCCAGCGATCACTGTAAAATAAAACAACTCCCGATCCGTTTCCTTAGTGTAGTGCCCCCAGCCCGATCACTGTAAAATAGAAAACAGCTCCCGATCCCGTTTCCTTAGTGTGGTGCCCCCAGCCCGATCACTGTAAAATGAAAACAGCTCCCGATCCCGTTTCCTTAGTGTAGTGCCCCAGCCCGATCACTGTAAAAATAAAACAGCTCCGATCCCGTTTCCTTAGTGTAGTGCCCCCAGCCCCGATCACTGTAAAATGAAAACAGCTCCCGATCCCGTTTCCCAGTGTAGTGCCAGCCCGATCACTGTAAAATAGAAAACAGCTCCCGATCCCGTTTCCTTAGTGTAGTGCCCCCAGCCCGATCACTGTAAAAATAGAAAACAGCTCCCGATCCCGTTTCCTTAGTGTAGTGCCCCCAGCCCGATCACTGTAAAATGAAAACAGCTCCCGATCCCGTTTCCTTAGTGTAGTCCCCCCAGCCCGATCACTGTAAAATGAAAACAGCTCCCGATCCCGTTTCCTTAGTGTGTACCCCCAGCCCGATCACTGTAAAATGAAAACAGCTCCCGATCCCGTTTCCTTGTGTAGTGGCCCCCAGCCCGATCACTGTAAAAATGAAAACAGCTCCGATCCCGTTTCCTTAGTGTAGTACCCCCAGCCCGATCACTGTAAAAATAGAAAACAGCTCCCGATCCCGTTTCCTTAGTGTAGTGCCCCCAGCCCCGATCACTGTAAAATAAAACAGCTCCCGATCCCGTTTCCTTAGTGTAGTGCCCCAGCCCGATCACTGTAAAATAGAAAACAGCTCGATCCCGTTTCCTTAGTGTAGTGCCCCCAGCCCGATCACTGTAAAATAGAAAACAGCTCCCGATCCCGTTTCCTTAGTGTAGGTGGCCCCAGCCCCGATCACTGTAAAATAGAAAACAGCTCCCGATCCGTTTCCTTAGTGTAGTGCCCCCCAGCCCGATCACTGTAAAATAGAAAACAGCTCCAGTCCCGTTTCCTAGTGTGGTACCCTAGCCCGATCACTGTAAAATGAAACAGCTCCCGATCCCGTTTCCTTAGTGTAGTAGCTGCCCGATCACTGTAAACGAAAACAGCTCCCGATCCCGTTTCCTTAGTGTAGTAGCCCCCAGCCCGATCACTGTAAAAATAGAAAACAGCTCCCGATCCGTTTCCTTAGTGTAGTGGCCCCCAGCCGATCACTGTAAAATAGAAAACAGCTCCCGATCCCGTTTCCTTAGTGTAGTGCCCCCAGCCCCGATCACTGTAAAATAAACAGCTCCCGATCCCGTTTCCTTAGTGTAGTGCCCCCAGCCGATCACTGTAAAAATGAAAACAACTCCCGATCCCGTTTCCTTAGTGTGGTACCCCAGCCCGATCACTGTAAAAATAGAAAACAGCTCCCGATCCCGTTTCCTTAGTGTAGTAGCCTCAGCCCGATCACTGTAAAATAGAAAACAGCTCCCGATCCCGTTTCCTTAGTGTAGTGGCCCCAGCCCGATCACTGTAAAATAGAAAACAGCTCCCGATCCCGTTTCCTTAGTGTAGTACCCCCAGCCCGATCACTGTAAAATAGAAAACAGCTCCCGATCCCGTTTCCTTAGTGGTGGCCCCAGCCCGATCACTGTAAAATGAAAACAGCTCCCGATCCCGTTTCCTTAGTGTGTCCCCCAGCCCGATCACTGTAAAATAAAACAGCTCCCGATCCCGTTTCCTTAGTGTAGTACCTCAGCCCGATCACTGTAAAATAAAACAGCTCCCGATCCCGTTTCCTTAGTGTAGTGCCCCCCAGCCCGATCACTGTAAAATGAAAACAGCTCCCGATCCCGTTTCCTGAGTGGTAGCCCCAGCCCGATCACTGTAAAAGAAAACAGCTCCCGATCCCGTTTCCTTAGTGTAGTACCCCTAGCCCGATCACTGTAAAATGAAAACAGCTCCCGATCCCGTTTCCTTGGTGTAGTGCCCCAGCCCCGATCACTGTAAAATAGAAAACAGCTCCCGATCCCGTTTCCTTAGTGTAGTCCCCAGCCCGATCACTGTAAAATAAAACAGCTCCCGATCCCGTTTCCTTAGTGTAGTGCCCCCAGCCCGATCACTGTAAAAATAAACAGCTCCCGATCCCGTTTCCATGTGTGGTACCCCGCCCGATCACTGTAAAATAAAACAGCTCCCGATCCCGTTTCCTTAGTGTAGTGCCCCAGCCCCGATCCTGTAAAAAGAAAACAGCTCCCGATCCCGTTTCCTTAGTGTAGTACCCCCAGCCCGATCACTGTAAAATAGAAAACAGCTCCCGATCCCGTTTCCTTAGTGTAGTGGCCCCAGCCCGATCACTGTAAAAATAGAAAACAGCTCCCGATCCCGTTTCCTTAGTGTAGTGGCCCCAGCGATCACTGTAAAATAAAACAGCTCCGATCCCGTTTCCTTAGTGTAGTGGCCCCAGCCCGATCACTGTAAAAATAAAACAGCTCCCGATCCCGTTTCCTTAGTGTAGTGCCCCCAGCCCGATCACTGTAAAATGAAAACAGCTCCCGATCCCGTTTCCTTGTGTAGTGCCCCAGCCCCGATCCTGTAAAAATAGAAAACAACTCCCGATCCCGTTTCCTTAGTTAGTGCCCCCAGCCCGATCACTGTAAAATAGAAAACAGCTCCCGATCCCGTTTCCTTAGTGTAGTACTGCGATCACTGTAAAATAGAAAACAGCTCCCGATCCCGTTTCCTTAGTGGTGCCCCAGCCCGATCACTGTAAAATAGAAAACAGCTCCCGATCCCGTTTCCTTGGTGTGCCCCCAGCCCCGATCACTGTAAAAATGAAAACAGCTCCCGATCCCGTTTCCTTAGTGTAGTGCCCCAGCCCGATCACTGTAAAAATGAAAACAGCTCCCGATCCCGTTTCCTTAGTGTAGTGCCCCCAGCCCCGATCACTGTAAAATGAAAACAGCTCCGATCCCGTTTCCTTAGTGTGGTACTTTCAGCCCGATCACTGTAAAATAGAAAACAGCTCCCGATCCCGTTTCCTTAGTGTAGTGGCCCCCAGCCCGATCACTGTAAAAAGAAAACAGCTCCCGATCCCGTTTCCTTAGTGTAGTGCCCCCAGCCCCGATCACTGTAAAAAGAAAACAACTCCCGATCCCGTTTCCTTAGTGTAGTGCCCCAGCCCGATCACTGTAAAAATAGAAAACAGCTCCCGATCCCGTTTCCTTAGTGTAGTGCCCCCAGCCCGATCACTGTAAAAATAGAAAACAGCTCCCGATCCCGTTTCCTTAGTGTAGTAGCCCCAGCCCGATCACTGTAAAAATAGAAAACAGCTCCCGATCCCGTTTCCTTAGTGTAGTGCCCCCAGCCCGATCACTGTAAAATGAAAACAGCTCCCGATCCCGTTTCCTTAGTGCTGCCCGATCACTGTAAAAATAGAAAACAGCTCCCGATCCCGTTTCCTTAGTGTAGTGCCCCCAGCCCGATCACTGTAAAATGAAAACAGCTCCCGATCCCGTTTCCTAGTGTAGTGCCCCGCCCGATCACTGTAAAATAGAAAACAGCTCCGATCCCGTTTCCTTAGTGTGAGTCCCCCAGCCCGATCACTGTAAAATAGAAAACAGCTCGATCCCGTTTCCTTGTGTAGTGCCCCCAGCCCGATCACTGTAAAAATAAACAGCTCCCGATCCCGTTTCCTTAGTGTAGTCCCCCAGCCCGATCACTGTAAAATAAACAGCTCCCGATCCCGTTTCCGATCACTGTAAAATAGAAAACAGCTCCCGATCCCGTTTCCTTAGTGTAGTGCCTCAGCCCGATCACTGTAAAATGAAAACAGCTCCCGATCCCGTTTCCTTGTGTAGTACCCCCAGCCCCGATCACTGTAAAATGAAAACAGCTCCCGATCCCGTTTCCTTAGTGTAGTGCCCCCAGCCCGATCACTGTAAAAATAGAAAACAGCTCCCGATCCCGTTTCCTTAGTGTAGTGCCCCCAGCCCCGATCACTGTAAAATAGAAAACAGCTCCCGATCCCGTTTCCTTAGTGTAGTGCCCCAGCCCGATCACTGTAAAATAGAAAACAGCTCCCGATCCCGTTTCCTTAGTGTGGTACCCTAGCCCGATCACTGTAAAAATAGAAAACAGCTCCCGATCCCGTTTCCTTAGTGTGGTACCCCCAGCCCCGATCACTGTAAAAATGAAAACAGCTCCCGATCCCGTTTCCTTAGTGGTATTTAGCCCCGATCACTGTAAATAAACAACTCCCGATCCCGTTTCCTTAGTGTAGTGCCCCAGCCCCGATCACTGTAAAATGAAAACAGCTCCCGATCCCGTTTCCTTAGTGTAGTGCCCCCCAGCCCCGATCACTGTAAAATAGAAAACAGCTCCGATCCCGTTTCCTTAGTGTAGTGCCCCAGCCCGATCACTGTAAAATAAGAAAACAGCTCCCGATCCCGTTTCCTTAGTGTAGTCCCCCCAGCCCGATCACTGTAAAAATAAACAGCTCCCGATCCCGTTTCCTTGTGTAGTACCCCAGCCCGATCACTGTAAAATAGAAAACAGCTCCCGATCCCGTTTCCCTAGTGTAGTGCCCCCAGCCCCGATCACTGTAAAATGAAAACAGCTCCCGATCCCGTTTCCTTAGTGTAGTCCCCCAGCCCCGATCACTGTAAAATAGAAAACAGCTCCCGATCCCGTTTCCTTAGTGTAGTGCCCCCAGCCCGATCACTGTAAAAATAAAACAGCTCCCGATCCCGTTTCCTTAGTGTAGTGCCCCGAGCCGATCACTGTAAAATAAAAACAGCTCCCGATCCCGTTTCCTTAGTGGTGGCCCCAGCCCGATCACTGTAAAAAGAAAACAGCTCCCGATCCCGTTTCCTTAGTGTGTAGCCCCCAGCCCGATCACTGTAAAATGAAAACAGCTCCCGATCCCGTTTCCTTGTGTAGTGGCCCCCAGCCCGATCACTGTAAAAATAGAAAACAGCTCCCGATCCCGTTTCCTTAGTGTAGTGCCCCCAGCCCGATCACTGTAAAATAAAACAGCTCCCGATCCCGTTTCCTTAGTGTGTGCCCCAGCCCGATCACTGTAAAATGAAAACAGCTCCCGATCCGTTTCCTTAGTGTAGTACCCCAGCCCGATCACTGTAAAATGAAAACAGCTCCCGATCCCGTTTCCTTAGTGTAGTGCCCCCAGCCCCGATCACTGTAAAATAGAAAACAGCTCCCGATCCGTTTCCTTAGTGTAGTGCCCCCAGCCCGATCACTGTAAAATGAAAACAACTCCCGATCCCGTTTCCTTAGTGTAGTGACCCCAGCCCGATCACTGTAAAAATGAAAACAGCTCCCGATCCCGTTTCCTTAGTGTAGTCTCAGCCCGATCACTGTAAAATAAAACAGCTCCCGATCCCGTTTCCTTAGTGTAGTACCCCAGCCCGATCACTGTAAAATGAAAACAGCTCCCGATCCCGTTTCCCCAGTGTAGTGCCCCCAGCCCGATCACTGTAAAAATGAAAACAGCTCCCGATCCCGTTTCCTTAGTGTCCCCCAGCCCGATCACTGTAAAATAAAACAGCTCCCGATCCCGTTTCCTTAGTGTAGTGCCAGCCCGATCACTGTAAAAATGAAAACAGCTCGATCCCGTTTCCTTAGTGTAGTACCCCACCCCGATCACTGTAAAATAGAAACAGCTCCCGATCCCGTTTCCTTAGTGTATTCTAGCCCGATCACTGTAAAATGAAAACAGCTCCCGATCCCGTTTCCTTAGTGTAGTCCCCAGCCCGATCACTGTAAAATAGAAAACAGCTCCCGATCCCGTTTCCTTAGTGTAGTGCCCCCAGCCCGATCACTGTAAAAATGAAAACAGCTCCCGATCCCGTTTCCTTAGTGTAGTGCCCCAGCCCGATCACTGTAAAAATAGAAACAGCTCCGATCCCGTTTCCTTAGTGTAGTGCCCCCAGCCCGATCACTGTAAAATAGAAAACAGCTCCCGATCCCGTTTCCCAGTGTAGTACCCCCAGCCCGATCACTGTAAAAATAGAAAACAGCTCCCGATCCCGTTTCCTTAGTGTAGTGCCCCCCAGCCCGATCACTGTAAAAATAGAAAACAGCTCCCGATCCCGTTTCCTTAGTGTAGTGCCCCCAGCCCGATCACTGTAAAAATAGAAAACAGCTCCCGATCCCGTTTCCTTAGTGTAGTGCCCCCAGCCCGATCACTGTAAAAATAGAAAACAGCTCCCGATCCCGTTTCCTTAGTGTGGTACCCCAGCCCGATCACTGTAAAAATAGAAAACAGCTCCCGATCCCGTTTCCTTAGTGTAGTGCCCCCAGCCCCGATCACTGTAAAAATGAAAACAGCTCCCGATCCCGTTTCCTTGAGTGTAGTTCCAGCCCGATCACTGTAAAATAAACAGCTCCCGATCCCGTTTCCTTAGTGTAGTACAGCCCGATCACTGTAAAAATGAAAACAGCTCCCGATCCCGTTTCCTTAGTGTGGTATCTGCCCCGATCACTGTAAAAATGAAAACAGCTCCCCGATCCCGTTTCCTTGTGTGGTGGCCCCTAGCCCGATCACTGTAAAAATAGAAAACAGCTCCCGATCCCGTTTCCTTAGTGTAGTACTTAGCCCGATCACTGTAAAATAGAAAACAACTCCCGATCCCGTTTCCTTAGTGTAGTGCCCCCCAGCCCGATCACTGTAAAATAAAACAGCTCCCGATCCCGTTTCCTTAGTGTAGTCCCCCAGCCCCGATCACTGTAAAATAGAAAACAGCTCCCGATCCCGTTCCTTAGTGAGTGCCCCAGCCCGATCACTGTAAAATAAAAACAGCTCCCGATCCCGTTTCCTTAGTGTAGTGCCCCAGCCCGATCACTGTAAAAGAAAACAGCTCCCGATCCCGTTTCCTTAGTGTAGTGCCCCCCAGCCCGATCACTGTAAAATAGAAAACAGCTCCCGATCCCGTTTCCTTAGTGTAGTGCCCCCAGCCCGATCACTGTAAAATGAAAACAGCTCCCGATCCCGTTTCCTTAGTGTGTACCCCAGCCCGATCACTGTAAAATAGAAAACAGCTCCCGATCCCGTTTCCTTAGTGTAGTGCCCCCAGCCCGATCACTGTAAAAATGAAAACAGCTCCCGATCCCGTTTCCTTAGTGTAGTATTAGCCCGATCACTGTAAAAATAAAACAGCTCCCGATCCCGTTTCCTTAGTGTAGTCCCCCAGCCGATCACTGTAAAAGTAACAGCTCGATCCCGTTTCCTTAGTGTAGTGCCCCACGATCACTGTAAAATAAAACAGCTCCCGATCCCGTTTCCTTAGTGTAGTGCCCCAGCCCGATCACTGTAAAAATGAAAACAGCTCCCGATCCCGTTTCCTTAGTGTAGTGCCCCAGCCCCGATCACTGTAAAATAGAAAACAGCTCCCGATCCCGTTTCCTTAGTGTAGTGCCCCCAGCCCGATCACTGTAAAATAGAAAACAGCTCCCGATCCCGTTTCCTTAGTGTAGTGCCCCCAGCCCGATCACTGTAAAATGAAAACAGCTCCCGATCCGTTTCCTTATTGTGGTGGCCCCAGCCCGATCACTGTAAAATGAAAACAGCTCCCGATCCCGTTTCCTTAGTGTAGTACCCCAGCCCGATCACTGTAAAATAGAAAACAGCTCCCGATCCCGTTTCCTTAGTGTAGTACCCCCAGCCCCGATCACTGTAAAAATAGAAAACAGCTCCCGATCCCGTTTCCTTAGTGTAGTGCCCCCAGCCCGATCACTGTAAAAATAGAAAACAGCTCCCGATCCCGTTTCCTTAGTGTAGTGGCCCCCAGCCCGATCACTGTAAAAATAGAAAACAGCTCCCGATCCCGTTTCCTTAGTGTAGTGCCCCAGCCCGATCACTGTAAAAATAAAACAGCTCCCGATCCCGTTTCCTTAGTGTAGTGCCCCCAGCCCGATCACTGTAAAATAGAAAACAGCTCCCGATCCCGTTTCCTTAGTGTAGTGCCCCCAGCCCGATCACTGTAAAAATAGAAAACAGCTCCCGATCCCGTTTCCTTAGTGTAGTACCCCCAGCCCCGATCACTGTAAAATAAAACAACTCCCGATCCCGTTTCCTTAGTGTAGTGCCCCAGCCCGATCACTGTAAAAATGAAAACAGCTCCCGATCCCGTTTCCTTAGTGGTAGGCCCCCAGCCCCGATCACTGTAAAATAAAACAGCTCCCGATCCCGTTTCCTTAGTGTAGAACCCCAGCCCGATCACTGTAAAAATAGAAACAGCTCCCGATCCCGTTTCCTTAGTGTAGTACCCCCAGCCCGATCACTGTAAAATAGAAAACAGCTCCGATCCCGTTTCCTTAGTGTGGTACCTTAGCCCGATCACTGTAAAATAGAAAACAACTCCCGATCCCGTTTCCTTAGTGTGGTGGCCCCAGCCCGATCACTGTAAAATAGAAAACAACTCCCGATCCCGTTTCCTTAGTGTAGTGCCCCCAGCCCGATCACTGTAAAAATAGAAAACAGCTCCCGATCCCGTTTCCTTAGTGTGAGTACCCCCAGCCCGATCACTGTAAATAAAAACAGCTCCCGATCCCGTTTCCTTGGTGTAGTACCCCAGCCCCGATCACTGTAAAAATGAAAACAGCTCCCGATCCCGTTTCCTTAGTGTGTACCCCAGCCGATCACTGTAAAATAAAACAGCTCCCGATCCGTTTCCTTAGTGTAGTCCCCCAGCCCGATCACTGTAAAATAGAAAACAGCTCCCGATCCCGTTTCCTTAGTGTAGTGCCCCCAGCCCGATCACTGTAAAAATAAAACAACTCGATCCCGTTTCCTTGAGTGCCCTAGCCCGATCACTGTAAAAATAAAACAGCTCCCGATCCCGTTTCCTTAGTGTAGTGCCCCAGCCCCGATCACTGTAAAAATAGAAAACAGCTCCCGATCCGTTTCCTTAGTGTAGTACCCCCAGCCCGATCACTGTAAAATAGAAAACAGCTCCCGATCCCGTTTCCTTGGTGTAGTTAGCCCGATCACTGTAAAATAGAAAACAGCTCCCGATCCCGTTTCCTTAGTAGTACCCCACCCGATCACTGTAAAATAAAGACAGCTCCCGATCCCGTTTCCTTAGTGTGGTAGCCCCAGCCCGATCACTGTAAAAAGAAAACAGCTCCCGATCCCGTTTCCTTAGTGTAGTGCCCCCCGATCACTGTAAAATGAAAACAGCTCCCGATCCCGTTCCTTAGTTGTCTAGCCCGATCACTGTAAAAAGAAAACAGCTCCCGATCCCGTTTCCTTAGTGTGGTACCCCCAGCCCGATCACTGTAAAAATAAACAACTCCCGATCCCGTTTCCTTAGTGTAGTGGCCCCAGCCCGATCACTGTAAAAATGAAAACAGCTCCCGATCCCGTTTCCTTAGTGTAGTAGCTAGCCCGATCACTGTAAAAATAGAAAACAGCTCCCGATCCCGTTTCCTTAGTGTAGTACCCTCAGCCCGATCACTGTAAAATAGAAAACAGCTCCCGATCCCGTGTTCCTGCCCGATCACGTAATAAACACTCGATCCGTTTCCTTAGTGTAGTGCCCCAGCCCGATCACTGTAAAATGAAAACAGCTCCCGATCCCGTTTCCTTAGTGTAGTGCCCCAGCCCGATCACTGTAAAATGAAAACAACTCCCGATCCCGTTTCCTTAGTGTAGTAGCCCCAGCCCGATCACTGTAAAATAGAAAACAGCTCGATCGACCTTTCCTTAGTGTAGTGCCCCCAGCCCGATCACTGTAAAAATAGAAAACAGCTCCCGATCCCGTTTCCTTAGTGTAGTGGCCCCAGCCCGATCACTGTAAAATAGAAAACAGCTCCCGATCCCGTTTCCTTAGTGTAGTGCCCCCAGCCCGATCACTGTAAAAATGAAAACAGCTCCCGATCCCGTTTCCTTAGTGTAGTGGCCCCAGCCCGATCACTGTAAAATAGAAAACAGCTCCCGATCCCGTTTCCTTGTGGTAGCTCGCCGATCACTGTAAAATGAAAACAGCTCGATCCGTTCCTAGTGTAGTCAGCCGATCACTGTAAAATGAAAACAGCTCCCGATCCCGTTTCCTTAGTGTATTCAGCCCCGATCACTGTAAAATAGAAAACAGCTCCCGATCCCGTTTCCTAGTAGTGCCCCCCAGCCCGATCACTGTAAAATGAAAACAGCTCGATCCGTTCCCAGTGTAAGCCCGATCCTGTAAAATAAACACTCCCGATCCCGTTTCCTTAGTGTAGTGCCCCTAGCCCGATCACTGTAAAATGAAAACAGCTCCCGATCCCGTTTCCTTAGTGTAGTACCCCAGCCCGATCACTGTAAAAATAGAAAACAGCTCCCGATCCCGTTTCCTTAGTGTAGTACCCCCAGCCCGATCACTGTAAAATAGAAAACAACTCCCGATCCCGTTTCCTTAGTGTAGTGCCCCAGCCCCGATCACTGTAAAATGAAAACAGCTCCCGATCCCGTTTCCTTAGTGTAGTGCCCCAGCCCGATCACTGTAAAAATGAAAACAGCTCCCGATCCCGTTTCCTTAGTGTGGTGCCCCCAGCCCGATCACTGTAAAATGACAACTCCCGATCCCGTTTCCCTAGTGTAGTGCCCCCAGCCCGATCACTGTAAAAATAGAAAACAGCTCCCGATCCCGTTTCCTTAGTGTAGTGCCCCCAGCCCGATCACTGTAAAAATAAAACAGCTCCCGATCCCGTTTCCTTAGTGTAGTGCCCCCAGCCCGATCACTGTAAAATAAAAACCGCTCCAGATCACTAAATAGAAACAGCTCCCGATCCCGTTTCCTTAGTAGTGCCCCAGCCCGATCACTGTAAAATGAAAACAGCTCCCGATCCCGTTTCCTTAGTGTAGTGGCCCCAGCCCGATCACTGTAAAATAGAAAACAACTCCCGATCCCGTTTCCTTAGTGTAGTGCCCCAGCCCGATCACTGTAAATAAACAGCTCCCGATCCCGTTTCTTGTGTGTGCCCCCAGCCCGATCACTGTAAAAATAGAAAACAGCTCCCGATCCCGTTTCCTTAGTGTAGTGCCCCAGCCCGATCACTGTAAAATAGAAAACAGCTCCCGATCCCGTTTCCTTAGTGTAGTAGCCCCAGCCCGATCACTGTAAAATAAAACAGCTCCCGATCCCGTTTCCTTAGTGTAGTGGCCCCAGCCCGATCACTGTAAAATAGAAAACAGCTCCCGATCCCGTTTCCTTAGTGTAGTGCCCCCAGCCCGATCACTGTAAAATAAAACAGCTCCCGATCCCGTTTCCTTAGTGTAGTGCCCCCAGCCCGATCACTGTAAAAATAGAAAACAGCTCCCGATCCCGTTTCCTTAGTGTAGTGGCCCCAGCCCGATCACTGTAAAATGAAAACAGCTCCCGATCCCGTTTCCTTAGTGGTGCCCCCAGCCCGATCACTGTAAAATGAAAACAGCTCCCGATCCGTTTCCTTAGTGTAGTACCCCCAGCCCGATCACTGTAAAATAGAAAACAGCTCCCGATCCCGTTTCCTATGTAGTATGTAGTGCCCTCCACAGCCCGATCACTGTAAAAATAGAAAACAGCTCCCCGATCCCGTTTCCTTAGTGTAGTGGCCCCCAGCCCGATCACTGTAAAAATAGAAAACAGCTCCCGATCGTTTCCTTAGTGTAGTACCCCCAGCCCGATCACTGTAAAATAAAAACAGCTCCCGATCCCGTTTCCTTGTGTAGCCCCCAGCCCGATCACTGTAAAAAGAAAACAGCTCCCGATCCCGTTTCCTTAGTGTAGTGCCCCCAGCCCGATCACTGTAAAATAGAAACAGCTCCCGATCCCGTTTCCTTAGTGTAGCCCCCAGCCCGATCACTGTAAAAATAAAAACAGCTCCCGATCCCGTTTCCTTAGTGTAGTAGCCCCCAGCCCGATCACTGTAAAAATAAAACAGCTCCCGATCCCGTTTCCTTAGTGTAGTGCCCCAGCCCGATCACTGTAAAAATAGAAAACAGCTCCCGATCCCGTTTCCTTAGTGTAGGTGCCCCAGCGATCACTGTAAAATGAAAACAGCTCCCGATCCCGTTCCCCAGTGTAGTGCCCCCCAGCCCGATCACTGTAAAAAGAAAACAGCTCCCGATCCCGTTTCCTTAGTGTGTAGCCCCCAGCCCCGATCACTGTAAAAATAGAAAACAGCTCCCGATCCCGTTTCCTTAGTGTAGTGGCCCCCAGCCCGATCACTGTAAAAATGAAAACAGCTCCCGATCCCGTTTCCTTAGTGTGGTAGCCCAGCGATCACTGTAAAAATGAAAACAACTCCCGATCCCGTTTCCTTAGTGTAGTACCCCAGCCCGATCACTGTAAAATGAAAACAACTCCGATCCCGTTTCCTTAGTGGTATGCCCCGATCACTGTAAAAATAAAACAGCTCCCGATCCGTTTCCTTAGTGTAGTGCCCCCAGCCCGATCACTGTAAAATAGAAAACAGCTCCCGATCCCGTTTCCTTAGTGTAGTATCTAGCCCGATCACTGTAAAATAAAACAGCTCCCATCCCGTTTCCTTAGTGTGTATTTAGCCCGATCACTGTAAAAATGAAAACAGCTCCCGATCCCGTTTCCTTAGTGTAGTGCCCCACCCCGATCCTGTAAAATAGAAAACAGCTCCCGATCCCGTTTCCTTAGTGTAGTGCCCCAGCCCGATCACTGTAAAATAAAACAGCTCCCGATCCCGTTTCCTAGTGTAGTGCCCCCAGCCCGATCACTGTAAAATAGAAAACAGCTCCCGATCCCGTTTCCTTAGTGTAGCCCCCAGCCCGATCACTGTAAAATAGAAAACAGCTCCCGATCCCGTTTCCTTAGTGTAGTGCCCCAGCCCGATCACTGTAAAAATCAGCTCCCGATCCCGTTTCCTTAGTGTAGTGCCCCCACTGTCAGCTCCGATCTCCATGCTGATATATAGAAAAACAGCTCCCGATCCCGTTTCCTTAGTGTAGTACTCTAGCCCGATCACTGTAAAATAAAAACAGCTCCCGATCCCGTTTCCTTAGTGTAGTGCCCCAGCCCGATCACTGTAAAATAAAACAGCTCCCGATCCCGTTTCCTTAGTGTAGTACCCCCAGCCCGATCACTGTAAAAATGAAAACAGCTCCCGATCCCGTTTCCTTAGTGTGTAGCCCCAGCCCGATCACTGTAAAATGAAAACAGCTCCCGATCCCGTTTCCTTAGTGTGGTAGCCCCAGCCCGATCACTGTAAAATAGAAAACAGCTCCCGATCCCGTTTCCTTAGTGTAGTGCCCCCAGCCCGATCACTGTAAAAATAGAAAACAGCTCCCGATCCTTTCCTTAGTGTGTGCCCCCAGCCCGATCACTGTAAAAAGAAAACAGCTCCCGATCCCGTTTCCTTAGTGTAGTTGCCCCCAGCCCGATCACTGTAAAAATGAAAACAGCTCCCGATCCCGTTTCCTTAGTGTAGTACCCCAGCCCCGATCACTGTAAAAATAGAAAACAGCTCCCGATCCCGTTTCCTTAGTGTAGTGGCCCCCAGCCCGATCACTGTAAAAATAGAAAACAGCTCCCGATCCCGTTTCCTTAGTGTATTGTCCCAGCCCGATCACTGTAAAAATAGAAAACAGCTCCCGATCCCGTTTCCTTAGTGTAGTGCCCCCAGCCCGATCACTGTAAAAATAGAAAACAGCTCCCGATCCCGTTTCCTTAGTGTAGTGCCCCCAGCCCCGATCACTGTAAAATAAAAACAGCTCCCGATCCCGTTTCCTTAGTGTGTGCCCCCAGCCCCGATCACTGTAAAATAGAAAACAGCTCCCGATCCCGTTTCCTTAGTGTAGTGCCCCCAGCCCGATCACTGTAAAATGAAAACAGCTCCCGATCCGTTTCCTTAGTGTAGTGCCCCAGCCCGATCACTGTAAAAATGAAAACAGCTCCCGATCCCGTTTCCCTAGTGTAGTGCCCCAGCCCGATCACTGTAAAATAGAAAACAGCTCCCGATCCCGTTTCCTTAGTGGTGCCCCAGCCCGATCACTGTAAAATGAAAACAACTCCCGATCCCGTTTCCTTAGTGTAGTACCCCCAGCCCGATCACTGTAAAATAAGCAGCTCCCGATCCCGTTTCCTTGGTTGCCAGCCCGATCACTGAAAATAAAACAGCTCCCGATCCCGTTTCCTTAGTGTAGTGACCCCCAGATCACTGTAAAATGAAAACAGCTCCCGATCCCGTTTCCTTAGTGTAGTGGCCCCAGCCCGATCACTGTAAAAAAAAAACAGCTCCCGATCCCGTTTCCTTAGTGTGGTAGCCCCCAGCCCGATCACTGTAAAATAAACAGCTCCCGATCCCGTTTCCTTAGTGGTGCCCCCAGCCCCGATCACTGTAAAATAGAAAACAACTCCCGATCCCGTTTCCTTAGTGTAGTGCCCCCAGCCCGATCACTGTAAAATAGAAAACAGCTCCCGATCCCGTTTCCTTAGTGTAGTGCCCCCAGCCCGATCACTGTAAAAATGAAAACAGCTCCCGATCCGTTTCCTTAGTGTAGTGCCCCCCAGCCCGATCACTGTAAAATGAAAACAGCTCCCGATCCCGTTTCCTTAGTGTAGCCTAGCCCGATCACTGTAAAATAGAAAACAGCTCCCGATCCCGTTTCCTTAGTGTAGTGCCCCAGCCCGATCACTGTAAAATAGAAAACAGCTCCCGATCCCGTTTCCTTAGTGTAGTGGCCCCCAGCCCGATCACTGTAAAATAGAAAACAACTCCCGATCCCGTTTCCTTAGTGTAGTGACCCCAGCCCGATCACTGTAAAAATGAAAACAGCTCCCGATCCCGTTTCCTTAGTGTAGTATTTAGCCGATCACTGTAAAATAGAAAACAGCTCCCGATCCCGTTTCCTTAGTGTAGTGCCCCCAGCCCGATCACTGTAAAAATGAAAACAACTCCCGATCCCGTTTCCTTAGTGTAGTATTCCTAGCCCGATCACTGTAAAAATGAAAACAGCTCCCGATCCCGTTTCCTTAGTGTAGTAGCCCCCCAGCCCCGATCACTGTAAAAATGAAAACAGCTCCCGATCCCGTTTCCTTAGTGTGTACTCGCCCGATCACTGTAAAATAGAAAACAGCTCCCCGATCCCGTTTCCTTGTGTGGTACCCCCCAGCCCGATCACTGTAAAATAGAAACAGCTCCCGATCCCGTTTCCTTAGTGTAGTGCCCCCAGCCCGATCACTGTAAAATGAAAACAGCTCCCGATCCCGTTTCCTTAGTGTAGTACCCCCAGCCCGATCACTGTAAAATATAAACAGCTCCCGATCCCGTTTCCTTAGTGTAGTGCCCCCCAGCCCGATCACTGTAAAATGAAAACAGCTCCCGATCCCGTTTCCTTAGTGTAGTACCCCCAGCCCGATCACTGTAAAATAAAAACAGCTCCATCCCGTTTCCTTAGTGTAGTGCCCGCCCATCACTGTAAAATGAAAACAGCTCCCGATCCCGTTTCCTTAGTGTAGTGCCCCAGCCCGATCCTGTAAAATGAAAACAGCTCCCGATCCCGTTTCCTTAGTGTAGTGCCCCAGCGATCACTGTAAAATAGAAAACAGCTCCCGATCCCGTTTCCCTTAGTGTAGTGCCCCAGCCCGATCACTGTAAAATGAAAACAGCTCCCGATCCCGTTTCCTTAGTGTGGTAGCCCCAGCCCGATCACTGTAAAAATAGAAAACAGCTCCCGATCCCGTTTCCTTAGTGTAGTGCCCCCAGCCCGATCACTGTAAAAATGAAAACAGCTCCCGATCCCGTTTCCTTAGTGTGGTAGCCTAGCCCGATCACTGTAAAAATGAAAACAGCTCCCGATCCCGTTTCCTTAGTGTAGTGCCCCAGCCCGATCACTGTAAAAATAAAACAGCTCCCGATCCCGTTTCCCAGTGTGGTGCCCCAGCCCGATCACTGTAAAATAGAAAACAGCTCCCGATCCCGTTTCCTTAGTGTAGTGCCCCAGCCCGATCACTGTAAAAATGAAAACAGCTCCCGATCCCGTTTCCTTAGTGGGTGCCCCAGCCCGATCACTGTAAAAATAGAAAACAGCTCCCGATCCCGTTTCCTTAGTGTAGTACCCCCAGCCCGATCACTGTAAAATAAAAACAGCTCCCGATCCCGTTTCCTTAGTGTAGTGCCCCCAGCCCGATCACTGTAAATAGAAAACAGCTCCCGATCCCGTTTCCTTAGTGTATTCTAGCCCGATCACTGTAAAATGAAAACAGCTCCCGATCCCGTTTCCTTAGTGTAGTGCCCCCAGCCCGATCACTGTAAAATAGAAAACAGCTCCCGATCCCGTTTCCTTAGTGTGGTGCCCCCAGCCCGATCACTGTAAAATGAAAACAGCTCCCGATCCCGTTTCCTTAGTGTAGTGCCCCAGCCCGATCACTGTAAAAAGAAAACAACTCCCGATCCCGTTTCCTTAGTGTAGCCCCAGCCCGATCACTGTAAAATAGAAAACAGCTCCCGATCCCGTTTCCTTAGTGTAGTGCCCCCAGCCCGATCACTGTAAAAATGAAAACAGCTCCCGATCCCGTTTCCTTAGTGTGGTAGCCCCCAGCCCGATCACTGTAAAAATAGAAAACAGCTCCCGATCCCGTTTCCTTAGTGTAGTGCCCCAGCCCGATCACTGTAAATAGAAAACAGCTCCCGATCCCGTTTCCCTGTGTAGTGCCCCAGCCGATCACTGTAAATGAAAACAGCTCCCGATCCCGTTTCCTTAGTGTAGTGACCCCAGCCCGATCACTGTAAAATGAAAACAGCTCCCGATCCCGTTTCCTTAGTGTAGTGCCCCCAGCCCCAATCACTGTAAAATGAAAACAGCTCCCGATCCCGTTTCCTTAGTGTAGTGGCCCCAGCCCGATCACTGTAAAAATAGAAAACAGCTCCCGATCCCGTTTCCTTAGTGTAGTGCCCCAGCCCGATCACTGTAAAAATAGAAAACAGCTCCCGATCCCGTTTCCTTAGTGTAGTGGCCCCCAGCCCGATCACTGTAAAATAAAACAGCTCCCGATCCCGTTTCCTTAGTGTAGTGCCCCCAGCCCGATCACTGTAAAAGAAAACAGCTCCCGATCCCGTTTCCTTAGTGTAGTGCCCCCAGCCGATCACTGTAAAAATAGAAAACAGCTCCCGATCCCGTTTCCTTAGTGTAGTACTCCAGCCCGATCACTGTAAAAAAAACAGCTCCCGATCCCGTTTCCTTAGTGTAGTGCCCCCAGCCCGATCACTGTAAAATAAAACAGCTCCCGATCCCGTTTCCTTAGTGTAGTAGCCCCAGCCCGATCACTGTAAAATGAAAACAGCTCCCGATCCCGTTTCCTTAGTGTAGTGCCCCAGCCCGATCACTGTAAAAATAAAACAGCTCCCGATCCCGTTTCCTTAGTGTAGTGCCCCCAGCCCGATCACTGTAAAATGAAAACAGCTCCCGATCCCGTTTCCTTAGTGTAGTGCCCCCAGCCCGATCACTGTAAAATAGAAAACAGCTCCCGATCCCGTTTCCTTAGTGTAGTGCCCCCAGCCCGATCACTGTAAAATAAAACAGCTCCCGATCCCGTTTCCTTAGTGTAGTGCCCCCAGCCCGATCACTGTAAAAATGAAAACAGCTCCCGATCCCGTTTCCTTAGTGTAGTGCCCCCAGCCCGATCACTGTAAAAAGAAACAGCTCCCGATCCCGTTTCCTTAGTGTAGTGCCCCCAGCCCCGATCACTGTAAAATGAAAACAGCTCCCGATCCCGTTTCCTTAGTGTAGTGCCCCAGCGATCACTGTAAAAATAAAAACAGCTCCCGATCCCGTTTCCTTAGTGTAGTGCCCCCAGCCCGATCACTGTAAAATAGAAAACAGCTCCCGATCCCGTTTCCTTAGTGTGGTGCCCCAGCCCCGATCACTGTAAAAATGAAAACAGCTCCCGATCCCGTTTCCTTAGTGTAGTGCCCCCCAGCCCGATCACTGTAAAATAGAAAACAGCTCCCGATCCCGTTTCCTTAGTGTAGTTCTAGCCCCGATCACTGTAAAATGAAAACAACTCCCGATCCCGTTTCCTTAGTGTAGTGCCCCCAGCCCGATCACTGTAAAATAGAAACAGCTCCCGATCCCGTTTCCTTAGTGTAGTAGCCCGCCCGATCACTGTAAAAATAGAAAACAGCTCCCGATCCCGTTTCCTTAGTGTAGTGCCCCCAGCCCGATCACTGTAAAATAGAAAACAGCTCCCGATCCCGTTTCCTTAGTGTAGTACCCCAGCCCCGATCACTGTAAAAATGAAAACAGCTCCCCGATCCCGTTTCCTTATGTGGTACTTTAGCCCGATCACTGTAAAATAGAAAACAGCTCCCGATCCCGTTTCCTTAGTGTAGTGCCCCAGCCCCGATCACTGTAAAAATAGAAAACAGCTCCCGATCCCGTTTCCTTAGTGTAGTAGCCCCCAGCCCCGATCACTGTAAAATAGAAAACAGCTCCCGATCCCGTTTCCTTAGTGTAGTGCCCCAGCCCGATCACTGTAAAAATGAAAACAGCTCCCGATCCCGTTTCCTTAGTGTAGTGCCCCAGCCCGATCACTGTAAAAATAGAAAACAGCTCCCGATCCCGTTTCCTTAGTGGTACCCCCAGCCCCGATCACTGTAAATAAAACAGCTCCCGATCCCGTTTCCTTAGTGTAGTGCCCCAGCCGATCACTGTAAAATAGAAAACAGCTCCCGATCCCGTTTCCTTAGTGTAGTGCCCCCAGCCCCGATCACTGTAAAATGAAAACAGCTCCCGATCCCGTTTCCTTAGTGTAGTGCCCCCAGCCCGATCACTGTAAAATAGAAAACAGCTCCCGATCCCGTTTCCTTAGTGTAGTGCCCCAGCCCGATCACTGTAAATAGAAAACAGCTCCCGATCCCGTTTCCTTAGTGTAGTCCCCCCAGCCCCGATCACTGTAAAAATGAAAACAGCTCCCGATCCCGTTTCCTTAGTGTAGTGGCCCCCAGCCCGATCACTGTAAAATAGAAAACAGCTCCCGATCCCGTTTCCTTAGTGTAGTACCCCCAGCCCCGATCACTGTAAAATAGAAAACAGCTCCCGATCCCGTTTCCTTAGGTGTAGTACCCCAGCCCGATCACTGTAAAATGAAAACAGCTCCCGATCCCGTTTCCTTAGTGTGTGGCCCCAGCCCGATCACTGTAAAAATAGAAAACAGCTCCCGATCCCGTTTCCTTAGTGTAGTGGCCCCAGCCCGATCACTGTAAAAATGAAAACAGCTCCCGATCCCGTTTCCTTAGTGGTACCTCCAGCCCGATCACTGTAAAAATAAAACAGCTCCCGATCCCGTTTCCTTAGTGTAGTGCCCCCAGCCCCGATCACTGTAAAATAGAAACAGCTCCCGATCCCGTTTCCTTAGTGTAGTGACCCACCGATCACTGTAAAAATGAAAACCAGAGATTTTGGGGTTTTGAGCCTTACAACAGAGTCAGTAGGGAACCCAGATAATATTGCTTTGTTGCCATGGGGAGAGCCATCCTAGGTCATCATAAAGCTGACAGCAGTGCCTTTGTCTTGAGAGGGAAGATGCATACCGACATATGTTATTGTAAGTGACATCCATTTCTGAATAGCAGTTTTGTGAGCACTAGGTAGGATGGGGGCACTGTTGGTTAGGAAAGGTAGCAGTATACCCCTAGCAATGGTTTGTTTAGCAGATGATGTTAGCAAGTAACCAGATTTGTATGCTGCACCAAGTTTGCTGTTTACAGCCTTGCAGATGGATTGAATGTGCAGGCTCAGGTCAAGGGATTGGTCGAGCAGGACACCAAGGTAGTTAAAAGATGAGACAGTTTCAAGTTTTGTATCACCTAGGTCGTGAACTGTAAGGGAGGAGGGGCACCTACGAAGTTTTGGGGCTGAGCCAAAAAGCATGACCTTGGTTTTCTTCGCATTTAAGACCAGTTTGTGTTCGTACAGCCAGTTCTGTATATTTCTGAAATCAGTTGAGAGTGCCGAGTTTAGATTCTCCACTTTGTTATCGCTGGTATAAATGATGAGATCATCTGAGTACAAGAGAGATGAGCAACTTTTCAGTGCACAGGGGACATTATTTATAAAGAGAAGAGAGGACCCAGGATGGAGCCTTGTGGTACACCCATGTTTACTGAGGCAGCCTCAGAAATGGCTGAGTTGAATTTAACTGCTTGTGACCTATCGGATAAATAGTTGTTAAACCAGTGTACAACCGGAGAGGAGAAGCCCAGGCCTAAGCAGGAATAGAAGTAAAGGGTGTTCCACAAGGTCAAGGCCTTGATAAGGTCTATGAGAACAGCACCAGTAAGTCTGCCTGAGTCCATGTTTGAGAGAATATCTGAGGTAAGTTTAGTAGCGCAGTAGATGTGCTATGGTTTTCCAGAAACCATGTTGAGCATCAGAGAGATACCCCACTCTGAAAGGAAGTCTGGGTAGTGACAGCCTTTTCAAGTAGCTTGGACAATACTGAGAGAATAGCTATAGGTCTGTAATTGTTGATATCTTTTTTGTCCCCTTTTTTAAAGACAGGAGTTATTCGAGCAACTTTCCATAGGACCGGGACAGTGCCAGTGGACAGGGATAATGTATATATTTTTGCCAGTGGAGAGGCTATGTAGGCAGCAGCAAGTCTGAGTAAGTGGGGTTCAAGGAGGTCAGACCCGACACTAGTATTTTCAGATATGGATAAGACAAGTTTAAAGACTTCTTCTGCAGTAATTACCTTAAAGTAGAAAGGAGGAGTATGCAGAGATATCTGGGGAGCTGTAGAGGAGCTAAGTGTCCTGTGGGGCCATCTGTCCTGGAGGGAAAGGTCTGTGGTGGGAAAGCAGAGGTATACAGAGACAGATCGAGAACTTCTGGTTTAGAGTGTTTGCAATAGTCTTGGATCATTACAGTGTGCCCCATTTAGTATCATATCCTTAGGGTGTGGGACTGGGAGGATCCCAAAAGGTTTTGATATGGGCCCAAAATTTCCTGGAGTCCGACGCTGAGCTCACGAGCAGGTCCTGACAGTATTTACTTTTGGCTAATCTTATTTTCCTTTTACAGAGATTTCTGCAGGCCCTATAAGTGTTAAAATCAGCCATACGCCCAGTTTGTTTAAAACGCTTCCATAGCTTATCCCTTTCACGTGAGTTGGGTCAGGTAGGCCTTTTGTAGCCACCTAGTTTGCTTGCCTTTTACTCTCCTGGTGATCTTAGGGGCATGCCTAGACTGGATAGCAGTAAATTTATTGAGAAAGATGTGCAGAGCCTCTTCTACACTGTCTGTGAAGTAGATATCAGTTCAATCTACACAAGAAATGTCCTGAAGGCAGCCTTTTCATCATGCTGTCAAAATTGTGAAGGTAACATAACAAAGGTGGAGGAAATGGTGGGTGCTCCTGAGGCCCACATGCAGAAAATTGGAGTATGGTCGGTTATAGCATCCGCAAGGAACCCTGTAGAGATCATATGCTCAGGCCGGGTTGTAAGTAACCAGTCTATAAGGCTACCAGTTCTGGTTGGATTTGGAGTCCTGGTCAGTCCAGTAATCATCTGATATAGGTTATAGGTGCTAGTCACTGATACCAAGGAACTATGAGCAGGACCCAGCCAATTTAGGTTAATATCCCCAAGAATTATAGCCTCATTTTGGTTTATATTTGAAAATATTTTGTCGAGTAGGTCTTGCAATCCAGTCAAGCCACCAGAGGGAGGTTTATAGGCACAAAGCGATATGAAGCTTCTTTGTACCTAATGTAACAGTGACATGTAGATGTTCACATAGCTCAGAAGAGGCCGAATTGAGGACAGTTGTTAGGTTGAGGCAAGATCTGTGATAGATGGCAACACCACCACCGCATTTGGTTTTCAACCTATCACTCCGTATCAGGGGTAGTTGACTATTGGGCAGAGGCGTCAGATATACTGGGGTTTAGTACGTTTCTGAGAGGCAGAGGATGTCAGGGTTGAAATCATTCATCCACACCTCAAGTTCATCCTTGTGGCATGTTAGACTCCTGATATTCATGTGGGCAATAAAGAGCCCTTTCTTGGAAGACCAGATAGGGCTTGACAGTAAGGTGAGTGAAAGGCCAGGATTGACCTCAATATCGCCTGCCAGAAGGAATAAAAGCAATGCCAAGAAGCAGAGCCTTACCAGGTAAAAGATTTGGATATGGACAGACCTCCAACTCCACTTTTCAAGGCCAAGGAGCATATAATAGGTACAGCCCTTAGGGTACAGGATAAAAAGCCAAAGTTACTGGCCAGTGTTTAGTAATAATTGAGTTGGAGAAGCGAAAATCCCAGGTATCAGACCCCATGCTAAGGCGGTCACAGGGGAATACGGAGTGATGCTATGTTCATACTGATTAGAGCAAGTATGATAAGGGGTATACCACACAGGCGTGTTACCCATAATTCCTTGTTCAGGGTACACTTTGGGACAGGGACTGTATTGGCTCATGGATTAGTGTATATCATTGTGGGTGGTTTGAGTGATTGTTGCTTAGAACATGAAGGTAACAATGAGATCAGGGAATTTAGGTGGGAAATCTAATAGGCAGCAGTAAGAGGATGCTGAGGCTGAAGAAGTAGCATATATAAGGATACCAACGGAGCACCCAAGAAAGAATGCCAGGGATTGTACAGCAACCCTAGTAAGGTTCGATTTGTAGGAAATAGCACTGATCCAAGAACATGAAAGATTAGCAGGGCTTGGTAGCCAGTGCAAGCCTTGAGAAAACCAGGCTGTTTTCAGGAAGTATCAATTGTTTACCCCCCTAGTGGCAATGCAGTATAAGGAGCAAATGGGATTTAGGGACTTAGTCATATGACAGACGAGTCCTATATAAGCAAGTGCCCACCCAGGGTGGGTGAGGTGGAGGGGGCAGGAAGCTAATTGCTGTAAATCACTTTTCCAGTAATGCTTTAGTAGCAGACTAGGCCCCCAAGGGAGTGCTCACAAGATTGCATGAAAACAGCTATTTTAAGTATATGTCAGTCCAGACAGAGGAAAAAGTTCACTATTTCAATTGATTTCGGCCCTCTGCCTGAGGTAATCACCTAAGCGGCACTACATTCCCCTGGGTAGAGCGGAGATTGAAGGTGATCCAATCGGTAGGCAGCGTGAAAGAGGCGCACCAATCAGCAAGCCACAGAAGTAAAGCACAACCAATCAGATAAGCGGCGCATTTTTCCGAGAAACCCCAACGAAGTGCCAGGAACCAGGAGGACGTACCTTGCAATGGAGTTACGGCTTTGCCACCTGCTTCGAGGAGATGCAGCTGGGCTCACGGTTCTCAGGTCAGGGAGGAGTCCGAGCAGTGTAGCGCTCCTGCCCCACGGGGGGGGGGGAGCCTCAGGGGAGCATCAGTGTCGTCAGTGAGTCCGGCTTTACAGAGGCCTTCTGTTGTGTGTGTTTGTGTGCGGAGAGGTGAACATTCTGCCAGTAGACTTTTGTAGAGTTTTAATTCCTGTATTCCATGAGAAACAGAGGATAATGGATGGGCAACAGTGAGCAACAATGCTGCGTTCACTTCGAGAGGTTGTCATGACAACCTAGTAAACCTCGAGAGCAAAGCTCGGGAGGTTTACAGTTGTCTTGACACCTCAAGAAAACGAACAACATTACTGTTTAACTGTTGCCCATCCATTGTCTTTTATAGTGTATGGCCAACAGTCAAACAAAAATGGAGCATTTCTTGAGTGTTGCACAGCTGTCCTTCCCACACAACATTGAATGAGCCATACTCTGCCCCCCCCCACCACTCAAATAGTCTCAAGGTATTTTTAAACAAAATTAAGCGGAGGGACCATACTGTTTTGTGTTGGCATCTGTGGTGTCTTTCTCATTATCCATGCCATTCACTGCCACAGTACTGCGCCAGCGAAGTCTGTTTCTCCTGAGAACAGCCATTGCTTGAAGATTGTGCTGCAATTGGAGACAGAAGCAGATGCATAAGTGCGAAGACATTCATGTTATGCTATTGTTGTAGCGTACTCAAGAGGTATAACAACCTCTTGACATCCAAACAGTACCAACAATGATAGGAACTCATTGAATTCCATCGTTAATAACCCTCTCCCGTACACTATAAACATTTTCCTTCTGAATGTGTGGAAAGAGAGGGGAAAAAGGTAGGTAGGGAGGGAATACTTATTACTAGTCATTAATTTAAAATAAAGTCCTTGTTTTTTAAAGATTTCTCAGTTTCCCCATTTTATAAGTGCAATAAGACAGGTCATGCATTTATAACCACCCACACCCTGTTATGTCCTACCGCTTATAGAAACAGCACAGAAATCAATCTTTTATAATAGATCTCTGTGAAAGTATGTAACTAATTTACTAATTATGCATCGTGCGCCATGATGACATTTCTTCTGATCTGCAGTACGCTCTCTGACAGACAGATACTGTTGATAGATAGATAGATAGATAGAGAGATAGAGACAGAGAGATATAGATAGGAAGATATAGATAGAGATAGATAGCTAGAGAGAGAGATAGAGAGATAGATAGATAGATAGATAGATGCTGTCTGTAGATAGGTAGATAGGAGCGAGAGAGAGAGTGATAGATAGATAGATAGATAGATAGATAGATAGATAGATAGATAGATAGATATAGAGATAGATAGATAGATGGATACATACTGTCTGTAGACAGATAGAAAGATAGATAGATAGATGTATATAATGGGACTGGCTAAAAGAGGTATGCCATCACTATGGCAACATCTTTACCGCGACCGACACTACAGGGACAACAGCGCCAGGTTGCTGTAGGTGTCGGCGTGGAGATTCCAGCACTGCTTTCTGGGGGTGCCCCGCCGAAGCAACTCCGACTCAGGGTTGATTAATTTAGTAGCGAAGTGCGAGGCAGAGACCCCTGCATCGGGGTTCGGGGCAAAGCTCCAAGAAAATACAGTCTGAAGTGACTTTTAACATCGGGTCAACAATGAAATTGTTTAATCGACTGTCATAGATCTGCTAAAAAATACAGTAGTCAGATAAAAAGATATCTTGGTGACAACAGTAACAGAGATATCATGAAAAATATCTCAATTACTGTTATCACAATTGCTATCTTTACTGGTACTATCGTCATAGAGCACAGCATCAATGACTGACATACTGAAACTTGACTGGACCAAGTAGCGTGAGCCGAGTTTAAACCGCAGCTCCGTTACCTTTTCTTTTTGTCTCTTAGGTGTCAGTATCCAGCAAGTGTTACTGCCACTGTCTCTGAAATCATTTTACAAACAGTAATACTGTGCTGTGTTAGTGACGTCAAAGTTAAAACACAGCTCTGATTACATTTTTTTTGTTTTATTTTTTTTTTCTCATGCAGCTTCCATGGCTGTCATTAAAACATTTTAGTACCCATAACTGTGTCTGTCATTGTTCTTAACAGTAGTACACAAAGTGTTAGCACCGGACTACCTGAACTTTGTGGAGCAAAGCAAAGCGTTTTTTTTTTGCTGACTGCTAGTATTAGAGGGGGTGATGTACCTGGGGTAAATGGTAGGTGGGGTTAGTCCTCTGTTGATTCGTCCACTCATATGCACTCTAGCTGCTGAAACTAAACAATTGTGTCCACATGTACAGGACGAGTCATTTTCACAGTTCCACCGTGCAGAGAATGAATCCGCATTGCAATCCATGACAGCAAAATAATAAGAAAAACAAACAAAATAAAAATACTTGCATTGGGAAAAACCAAAAAAACTAAGACAACGTGTGTCAGAAGTACAGTGCCAGATGTACTGAAGACCAAACAGTAACAACAGCACAAATGGCAAGCAGAATGTCCTGCTAAATTATAATCAAAAAGCGAGTCCCATTTTAACCCGCTCCCCCAAAAAAAGAAAGAAAAGAAAGAACAATTTTTCCATTTTGCTGTCACTGGGAAAGAGGCCCACGTGAAGTAATTGCCAAGGCAGCGCCACCATGCCTCGCACGTAAGTCAGCCCCCATTACTTCAAAGGGAAACTGCAGCATCCAGTGACACCTGTGGAAAAATGGGGCTGACCAATGAAAGTGCAGTATGCAAATGCATAGCATACAAATGAGCGTCACGAAAACACATTCAGCCTAGCCAATTGTGGCCATGGGAAAATTGTTCCATGGCAACCAGACAGCATCGGTGGAAAAAAAAGCGGAAAGCTAAAAAGTTAACAGACAAGTAGTCTGTGAAACTGATATTAAAATACAGTGTAAAAAACAATTAATACACCAGAGCACTGCAACCGTCCTGCCCAGTTTTTAGCCACTACAGTTATGTACATCAAATGTGTGATGGGCTGCCGTAACATATCAGAAATATCTTCATTTGTTGACTTTGACCCCAGTGAAACCTTTTTTGCGGCTCCGACCACTTGTAAGGTCACTGGGGTCAAAACTAACTCATGAAGATATTTCTGATGTTATGGCAGCCCATCTCATATCCTGTATAGATAGATAGATAGAGAGATACTGCTGATAGATAGATAGATAGATAGATAGATAGATAGATAGATAGATAGAGAGATACTGCTGATAGATACTGCAGATAGATAGATAGATAGATAGATAGATAGATAGATAGATAGATAGAGAGAGAGATATTGCTGATAGATACTGCAGATAGATAGATACTGCTGATCGATAGTCAGACAGACAGACAGACAGATAGATAGATAGATAGATAGATACTGTCTGTAGATAGACAGAGATACTGTCTGTAAATAGGTAGATATTGTCTGTAGATAGATGAGACTGTGGACAGATAGATATACTGTCTGTGGATAGATACACAGCTAGATATAATGTCTGTAGATAGACACTTGATAGATACTGTCTGTAGATAGATACTGTCTATAGATATATAGATACTGTCTGTAGATAGATATTGTCTGTAGATAGATAAATACTGTCTATAGATAGATACTGTCTATAGATACATACATATATACATAGATATATATACTGTCTAAAGATGGATAGATACTGTCAATAGATAGATATTGTCTGTAGATAGATACTGTCTGTAGATCGATAGAGATTGTCTGTAGATAGATACTGTCAATCGATCGATAGATAGATACTGTCTGTAGATCAATAGATAGATGTACTGTCTGTAGATAGATATTGTCTGTAGATAGATAGATAGATAATAGTTATCTACAGACAGTGGATCGATCTCTCTATCTCTCTTTCTATCTATCTGTTTATCCCTCTATTGAGAATATCTATCTATTGATAGACAGTGTGTATCTATAAATCTATAGAGAGTTTATCTATTGACAGACAGTATCTGCTTGTCTGTCTGTCTATCTCTCTAGCTATCTATCTGCAGTATCTGTATATCTGTCTTCTGTCTCTCTGTCTGTATCTATCCATCTATAGACAATATCTTGCTATTGACAGAAGTATCTATCTATAGACAGTACCTGTCTAGCTGTCTGTCTATCCATCCCTCTATAAAGAATATCTATTGATAGACAGTGTGTATCTATCCATCTATAGAGAGTTTATCTATTGACAGACAGTATCTGCCTGCCTGTCTATCTCTCTAGCTATCTATCTGCAGTATCTGTATATCTGTCTTCTGTCTACTGTCTCTCTGTATCTATCCATCTATAGACAATATCTTGCTATTGACAGAAATATCTATCTGTCTGTATCTATAGACAGTACCGGTCTGTCTATCTATCTATCTCTCTATAGAATATCTATCTATTGATAGACAGTGTGTATCTAACCATCTATATAGAGTTTATCTATTGACAGACAGTATCTGCCGGTCTGTCTGTCTATCTATCTAGCTATCTGCAGTATCTGTATATCTGTCTTCTGTCTACTGTCTCTGTCTGTATCTCTCCATCTATAGACAGTATCTTGCTATTGACAGACGTATCTATCTATAGACAGTACTTGTCTATCTGTCTGTCTATCTCTCTATCTAGCTACCTATCTTTAGCAAAAGTAAAAGAAAGAGGAGACAGATAAGGTTCTCAAAAGAGGTAGCAGAAAAGGTAAAGGCTAAAAGAGTGGCATTCAGAAGGTACAAGGAGACCCAGAGAGAGAGAAGGATAGGGGAGCGTATCAGGGAAAACAGCGGGAGGCCAGGGAAAGCAATAAGGAGCAGAAAGGTGCAAACTGAGGAAAGAATAGCTGAGGGAGTACCAAAAGGGGACAAGACATTTACATAGAAACAAAGAAACATAGAAGTTGATGGCAGATGAGGACCGCAAGACCCATCCGGTCTGCTCATTTTTTCTACCTTATCATTCATACTCATCTGTATTGCTCCCTTATGCCTATCCCATGCCTCTTTGAAGCCCTGCACTGTATTCATATCCACCACTTCCTGAGGTAGGACGTTCCATGCATCCACCACCCTTTCTGTGAAAAGAACTTCCTCACATTACCCCTTAATTGACCTCCCTCTAATCTCATGCTTTTAGGTATGTTAGCGAGAAAGGAAGACAAAGGGAGGGATTGTATGGTTAAGAGGAGGGATTACTGTATGGAGGGATCTAGAAAAGCAAACATCCTGAGCAAATAATTCTGTTCAGTGTTCACCGTAGAAGAGGAAAGGGAGGAGAGGAGGGACCACGAAAAGATGCCAGGAACTTTGATGGGAGGAAATGGAGACTAGTCCATGTTCTGTGGAGGGAGTCTGAAAAGAACTTGCTAACCTGAAGGTGGACAAAGCCATGGGGCAGATGGGGTACATCCAAGAGTGCTGAAGGAGCTCAGAGGGTACTAACTGCACCTCTGACAGACCTATTTTTTTTCTCATCATATTTTATTGGAATTTTTAGTTTTCTCATACACAGCATTAACACATATAATACAAACTGAAACAAGGACAAAACTGAGGATAAAAGAAGAAAATCAATCAATCAATTAATCAATCAATGTTGGCTCTGCGCTAGCCTGTTTGTATCTGATATTACGTATACTGCAGTGTTTGACAGCAATTTCAATCCTGTTGTTTCTTTCTGTACCTCTGTATTGTTCTCCCAGGTCCACCTCGAAAATAAGCTTGCTCAACGGTGTCTGCCTGGTTAAATAAAGATTTTGATTGATTGATTTCCATCTAGGACTAGAGTTTTGGAATAAGGGAAAGGTCTGAGACCACTCCCATGAACCAAATCTCCTTAGCTTGTTACTGATCTTTTCCCTTACTTGTTTCCAGAGGCCTTCCCTCAGAGCTGCGGTCTTTCCCAGCATCAGCGATGCACGGAAGGGCTCCCATATATTCAGGAAGCGCACCTCCCTATTTTCAACAGTATAGGTCAGGCACTCCAGTGCAAGCACCTGTATAGTCAGGGTTCACCACTGCTGTATTGTTGGTGTCAAAGCTGAGACCCATGTGTTAAGTATACAGCATCTGGCCAACAGCAGCAACACTCTTACCCATCTAGGAATTACTTCCCACTCCTCAGGACCCATCACCTCCACTCCAAATAGCAAGCAGAGTGGAGTCACCCCTAGCTGCCTACCCCACATTCTTCCCACTTCCTGTGCAATTGCACCCCAAAGTTCTGTAGAGTCCTACAGGACCAGAATAGTGTAGACAGACCTATTTAACAGATCACTGGAGACCGGCATGGCCCCGGAGGACTGGAGAAGGGCAGATGTAGTCCCACTTCACAAAAGTGGTAGCAAGGAGGAGGCAGGCAATTATTGGCCTGCCAGCTTGACATCAGTGGTGGGTAAGTTAGTGGAAACACTGTTAAAGGAAAGAATTGTGCAATATCTTGGATCCAGTGGATTACAGGATCAAGGCAGCGTGGTTTCACAAGGGAAAGGTCATGCCAAACAAATCTGATAGATTTCCTTGACTGGGTGACAAAGGAGTTGGATCAAGGAGGAGGTGGATGTGACTGGCCTACCTGGATTTCAGCAAGGCTTTCAACACCATTCCACATAGGAGACTGGTAAGCAAGTTGGGTAACTTGGGGTGGGTAATAAGGTGGTAACCTGGATAAAGAACTGGTTAGTACATAGGAAGCGGGAGGAGTAATGGTAAATGGAGTTACCGAGGAAGGGAGGGTGACCAGCGGGGTGCCTCAGGGATCACTGCTGGGACCAGTCTTCTTCAGTGTCTTCATAACTGACATAGTGGAGGAACTGCAAGGGGAGTTCTACCTCTTTGTGATGACACCAAGATATGCAACACAGTGGACACTTGGGGTTACATGTCATGACAGCAATCGCAATACAGCGATTGCTATCATAGAGAATGTGTATCGACGAAAAGCATTCGGCGATATCCAATGCTCAGCGATCCGACTTCCGCAACTTAAGGTATTTTTGGGGGCTGCACCTTTCCACACCCCCGACTAAGGATTGTTAACTCCAGGGGTGGATGTCAAGGATGGAGAAAAACAGTGATGGAAAAAAACTTTAACAGACAGTTGCAAGCAGCAGCAAAACAGTCACCACCAGGCAAGTACTGAACCCAGAGCCTACTACACCATAGCCAGTCCCCCTTACCACCACACCACAGGGCTGGCTTGGCTGCAGCGTGCTCTCCTGTCAAGCAAGCAAGCAAGTCTTTATTTATATAGTGCCTTTCAATATCAAGGTGCTGTACAGGATATGAAAACATAAATATACAGGCAGACAGCAATATAAACCCTCCCTCCTATCCCTCCCCTACACCTCCCTATCCCTCCCTTCCTGTCGCTTTCCTCGCTATACCATCGCTACCCTTGCAGGGTAGCTGATGATGATAGCGCCATAAATGAGTCACTGTTTTTATAGTCGCTTATTTGTAATTGCTATCATCACTGTATATCGACACTCGGGATCCAAAAGACTGGAAGAGTGATCAAGGGTATGGCAGCTGGATTTTAATACAAAAAAGTGCAAAATAATGCACTTGGGTGATAGAAACCCAGCAGCAGAGTACAAAATGGACGGAGTGATACTGAGAAAGACCAAGCAGGAAAGAGACCTAGGGTAATCATATTGGGTGACCTAAAGTTGGCCAGGCAGTGTGACAAGGCAGTCGTAAGGGCTAATGGAATGCTGGGGTGCATAGAAAGGGGTGTCGCCAGCAGGAAGAGGGAGGTGATGCTGCCCCATATAGATCACTGGTAAGACTCCACCTTGAGTACCATGTCCACTTCTGGAGACCATATCTCAGGAAGGACATAGGCAGGGTGGAGGCGGTCCTGAGAAGGGCACAGCTGAGCAAAAAAAAAAATTGCGCAAGCTGCCATAAAATGCGGAATAGGTCACAAACAAGCAGCCATTTTGAAAATGATGTGCACATGCAACAAGTTGCACTTGTGCAAGGATACCCTCTTGTGCTTCTCTTTTTTGCCAAACATGTAATGTTTCCACTTATAAAAATCTGGTCCTCAGTTTTCATGTTGCTGTTCATAATTTTGAAGCAAAATGGATGAGAAACAAAGAAATATTTGTATATTAGTTGATATGTTTTACATTTTTCTTAATTTCCCTCACGATGTAAGGGCTCTTAAAGATATACGTTGTTTCTCTCCTCTTTGATTAGGCTTGGCAGCAGTCTCTACACTGTCCTAATATGACAGCTTGTCCCCTGCTGTAAAACAGCAAAACAAAACATAATTGCCAACAAAGAGGACTTGGGTGCTGTTGCACATGCTTGCCCCCTCAGATTTTCCTATGTAGAGGTGTCAGAGGGCCGATAATGGTCCTTGGAGTGATAAAGGATGATAGCAGCTTCAGACATCGGTGATGAAGTATGATAGATAACATGGACATGTGGAGCCAGTAACTTTGTATCAGGCACAAAACTGTTGATCGTCCCTGCTCAGTCTTCAAATGCTCGACAAAAAACAACTGCAGTATCCAGCTGTGTCACGGTAACTGAAGCCTCCAACATGCTGCATTTATAGGTGTCCAAGCTGACCTACGGGTTAGCTAATGCATTCCCTCCCAGACAATCGATGCTAATAGTATACAGGCTGACAAGAAATGTTATCCACTAATATGATAAATGCACTCGATTGTTTACATGGTCCCACAGAGGTCTAATAATACAGATATGATATCACCCTGATGTGGTTGGAGAACTTCCAAACAAACAGTAGAGAGAGTCATCCGTTACCGTGGCTTTTCTATGGAAAGGCTGCCAGGGCTGCTATTTTGTCTTGTGTCTTCAGGTTTCTATTTAGTTCCTCTGAAGAGCTCCCACCCTAACTACGCAATGCTAGCCCCAACATGCTGTCCGTCTGGGAGATGGAGATGGCAGAGTGGTTCCTGTGGTGCTTGAGCAAGCATGTGGCATTCATCACACACACTCACTCACACCCAAACAAAACAAGTACTTTAACCTACTTTAAAATAAAAGCAAGTACTAGAACTAGTTAAGTAGAACAATGTGTCCATGCTATGAGTCATTTGTATAAATTCATGGCAATGAAGATGGTAATAATTTGATCTGGTAGTTCAGCACCTGATCCACAGAGCTCTACACACCACTACATGGGTGCATAGTGTAACCCCTGCAAATGGGGTTCCCAAAAGACTTCCAGGAGCTTGCTTGAATGCTCCAAGCCTGAATGGTGTTTGGCATTTAAGCCATTTATCAGTGAGTGTTTTTAGAACCTCTGGTACTGTCTCTTTAAGAGCTGTCTGCTTGCAGACATAATTAGTTGTATGGGGGACTGTGTGTTTCTTTGATTGAGTACCACTCAAGCTGCTGCCAATTCACTTCATTTTTGCAGTCACTAGGAGTGCAAAGGGAACCTATCTGAAAGATGTAACTGTTTGCCAGAAATTATTTAGAGTAATAATGAAATTACAGTTTGTCTAACCTGCTTTCTTTGCAGTCAGAACTGTGTCTGCTAGTTCCCCATTCTAGTTTTGAACTGCTGAACTGGACCAATCAGTGTGGGGTAAGCTAGCTCTAAAATGGTGCCTTGGACGAATCAGAACTTGGACTCATAATCTGAGCCAGCCACAAGAGGATTGTATGGGCAGTGACTCTGGGAGATGTAGTTTAGACTTCAGTGCCTTTTGGACCAACAGCAGCAGTCTATTGTGAGTGACAGCCAATCCAGTCAAGAACTGGGAGGAACTCAAAGGAAGTGCCAGTTTTGTCGGTTGGAGTTTCAGTTGAGCTTTGGCAGTGAAGAAGGAAGGAGCCCTGTGCTTTTCAGTGTGCAGTTTTAGTCAAAAACGTGTAAGGCCCAGAGTTCGGTCTGCAGCTTGTGTAACAGCTTGTTGGGACTGAATCCGTCCTGTGAAAAGAATCAAAGGATCTCTGAAGAGTAGAAACCAGGCTCACCCTGTAGAAGACTGGAAGAATTGCTGAAAATTGCACTCGGTCTGTCAGGAACTGAATCTGCTGTGTGTTCTCCGGGTATTGTGCAGTAATTGCGATCGGGATACAGATGCAGCCTGCCTGGTATAGTGCTTTCTTTTATATGGATGTGTGAAGAGGTTTGTGTCCTCAAGTGAGCCTCTGACATTGAAGGACCCTATCTTATTTGGAGGTCGTGAGTACTAATTCAGGGTCGCTCCCTGTTGAATTGCCACATTAAATCCAAATGGAATTACTGTACTGCTGACTGTTTAATTCTCCTTTTCTCTGTGTGAAAGGGCCCTACCAGCTGCCACGGTTTGGACTAGCCACTAGGGCTTGGGTACCCAGGGACAGTAACTGATAGGGATAGGCCTGTGCACAGAGCCATAAATGATTATTAGAGTGATAAGCTAATTAACCTGATTCCCTGTCCTTGTTATATCCCCTAAATAAATCAGAGCTGCTTGTTTCAGCAAAGTTATACTGCCTGAGGTATTTGTCTATGTTAAAGTACTGTACTGTGATTGTTGCACTGTATCTCATTTCACAGGAGGTCCCAGTGCGGAACCACACCTGGGGGTAAGTGTATACTGTGAAGGTAATTCTGATATATTGTGTGGGCCACTAGTGGGAAGAAAGGGGTTGCAGTGTCCCAGAGGGCTGTGACCAGTTAGTTTAACTATTGCAAACCCTGACCTCTGGGTGGAGGCACCCGCCATTGGATCAGGCCCTCAACCTGTTAGTGGCAAATCAGGCGGGGTAGTAGCCCTGGGATAGCGCCATCTAGGGGTTACAATAAGAAGGCCCTGGATATGTGGAACCCCTCTTTGCAGCTGTGGAGGCCTCTGTACATCTCTGCAATCAATATATCATGAACTATGGGAAGGGGGTCCGCTGGGGCCGGGGTGCTAGCACTCCATGACCATTCAAGGCAGGATCTATGCACTGTAGTAGCCTTCTGCATGGAACTTTAACTACACCAGGGGAGCCCCCAAAGTAAGTCCTATGTGCCCTCTGGCCATGGGTGCAGGTGACATTCTAGGGCTCCAAACGGGGCCCCTGTTTGTGATCCTTATTGCTCTGCAGCCTCCTGGAGGGCTGGGCTGTATGATGGCCCTATTTTTTCAGTTAAAAAATTATTTTTGTAGTAAAGGGGATACGGCAGTCCAGGCGTGCTGCCATATTCCACAATCCTCTGTTCCCTGGCTTTCAGCTTGTTGGCGCAGCAGCAGTGCTGATGCGTGCATTGTTAACAACCCAGGTTCTGGAGCGAGTCCAAGTCATTTGCGGTCAGTTGGAGAGGGAGGAGGATTAAGTGTCTTAGAGGACGCTCTCATCCTCCTCCGGGGAGAGAAGACAGCCAGCTGTGGTGCATTCCTCCCACCTGGGTGGTCACAGGCAGCAGTGTACCTAGAGTGACTCACTGGATGGGGAGATGCTGACAGGTGACATACTGCACACACATGCTGATGAGATTAAGCAACCCCCAAAGCTCAGCATTTGTGGAAAAAGGGTAGAAAATAATGGCAAAATTGCCAGCCTGGGGCAACATAATAGACCGACCCCTTCCAAGCTCCACTGTGCCAACAAGGTGGCCTTCCCAAAAACCAGATCCTGTACTGTGGCAGTTGGGGCTGCTGCCCCTGCCATAGGGCAGATATGGGAGGCAGCAGGTAAGTCCATGAGAAGCTGGGTGATGAGGCTAGAGGGTTAGTCTGGAAGGGGGGGGCACAGCTGACAGGAGGAGGATAAACAGAAGGGAAACAAATACAAAAAAAAATTCTCTGTTCCCCTAGCAATGGAGACGGTCAGCCCTAAGCACCACCTCTAATCAAAGCACTGCAAATCTTCCTAGAGTGATATAGTCTAAGAATAATCTTAATCCATGTGAGCTGGCCATGCTAGCCCTGTGTTTCATTAAGGGAACTATCTAAGGGGACTCAGCAAAGGAACTGAAACCACCTTTTTTCTTTGCTCCCCACTATACCAGCAGCATCCCTCTCTTCGGTCCTCACATCGCCACCTCTTCTACCACCTGGCTCACTGCTTGACTGCACTCCACTGGCACACACTCCTATCCAGACCTCTGGAAGCCTGTGGGGCCAGCTTGTCCCTGCCAGGGGCTTACCTGGCTGTCCTTGAGGAATAAACATCTGAAAGCTCCTTATTTCCCTCTCCATTGGTCTGCCTGTCCCTGCTAGGGGCCCTGTCATGGGCTAGACAAGGAGCATTGCTTGTAGCATCCAGAGAGTGTGTGTCCATCGAGTGCGTCTAGAAGGGTCCAGACATTAGGAGTGGCAGAGATGCCGTCATCCAGCTACCGGTGCCGCATTTTTCCTTTTCCTGTCCCTGCTCACCCTGTAGCCCATTCACCGACAAATGCATGGTTGGCCTGGGAGGTGCCTGACAGTGTGGTCACACAGGCCATCATGGGCACCTCCACAGGCACCATGAGGAGTTGCAAGACAGCAATGTGCTAAGCAGCCTCCCTCCTCAGGAGGAGAGCATACAAAGGATACTCCTTCATCGTCTCCTGCCAGTCTCTGCTCTTGAGGTCCAGGGTACAGGGCACAAACCCAGGTCACCAGCATGACAGAGTAATCCACCATCACTCAGTGCCATGGAACTGGCTTGAAACCATACAAACAGAGGTGAGAAAGAAGTAAGTGCCTCAGCTGGGACTTGAATCCAGGCCACCCAGAATGCCATTCTGACTGCGCTAACCAGCTGCGCCACTGAGACAACTGGAACCTGGGCTGTCCCTGAGCACATTACTCTTTCTCAAATGCACAACCCAATGGCAACACAAATATTTACTTGTAACAATCACACAGGAGTGCAGTGTGCATATTTATGGAACACATACAAACAGAGGTGAGAAAGAAGTACAGTAAGTGCCTCAGCTGGGACTTGAACCCACTTTTAAATGGAAACAGAAGTATTACCACCATCTACTAAATCTACCCAGGATGATATAGCTCTAAAGGTCATGAAATGCTGGTAGCACCTACCTGTGCTGGTTTGTAAAAATAACCAAAAATAAAGATTATTACAAGGATCAGAATTTGAAAGTCATGTATTTCTTATTTTTCTGTATCACTAACTGCAGGACATCTCCTTTGACTTGTGAGAAGGCAACGGCAGCCTGAAACCCCCTCTTCTACAATTCACTGTTTGTGCAGAGCAGGGGATCCACTCTCTGGCTGATGTGGGCCCATTGGGAACCCAGAGTCCAGCTTGGCTCTGACCCTGACCCCACGCCATGCCTCATGTACGCAGACATGGACAAGGACAACCAGGGGCTGAAGATGCTGTCGGCTACGTTTTATATAGGGACGACATTGCATGGACCAGGTACGTGTGAATCACACCACAGCCATCCCAACTGTTGGTCGAACCTCAGATACTACGATTCACTAGTAATTCACCCATTTTAAGTAGCTTATTAGGTAAATGTGGTAATTATTCATAATTTCTAGTATAACTTCTACAAAGCAAAAGTAATTCAAAATTAATAAGTAATTTCATTAAGATTCTAGTCATTTATGGTAATTTGAAGTAATTATGAGTTAATATCAAGAAACAGTAAAACACAAAGTAATTTTTAACAGCTTGAAATGTAATTGTATTCTTTTTTTGTGTAACCGGGATCTACTGATATGACAACTGTGATATTTTTTTACTTTAATTAATAAAATCTCTCATTGGTCAGCATTTTAGTGTGGGAATTTTAATTTTTTTTTGACAATATATCCAGGGAAAAACTAGCAGGGATGCTCCAACTCTTTTCTAGCTGGGATGACGAAGGAGCTGGCAGGCAATATTCCACACATGTTCGGTATAACATATTAAAACCTCTAGCTCTAGAATGCAACGGAGCCCAGTGCTATCAGACACACCCACCTATTTACTTGACATGTTTAACCAGGATGAACCCCACTCTGAGATTAAAAAAAATGTCATCCCCCCCACTACCAACCCTCCCCCCGGGAGTCCTGGAATACCTACGGAAGCTGGCTTTAGTCACTTTGGAATGCAGCAGGCCTTATTCTAAAGAATTTTCTTTTAATTAAAGGACTTTGTTTATGGAGATGAATTAATCAAACACAAGGGTGAGGGACTTCCTGTACTTTAGTTGTGGATTGAGAGGTTTGCTCCTACAGAGGCATCTCCATACTCAACTGAAGGTTCTGAGTGGCCGATGACTTGTTCTCTGGGTGTCTCTTTCATACTAGATTCTCCCTTCCCTACCTCACACTTCCAGCAGAGAAATAAGTGTCTAAAATTGATTAGAGGATGTTTCTGTTTCGCTAAATCAATCCAAATGCAATAATCTAAATGTGTAACCTCATTATGGAAAAAATGAGTCACTGGTTTCAGTTTTCTGTGCTCCCAGAATGCTCTGCCAACCTTGAATTCTCTCCTTGTACCACACTGCAGCAAGGTTATGCGTTTTTTTCAATTTATTTACCAAGGATAGCCCTGTTCAAATGCAATATCTCATTTTCAGTGGAGTCCTGCTTTGTACCATGTTTTTTTTACTTCATAAGTTTTTATTACAATAAATCATACAATCCAGTTAACATGTAGCAGAACAAAACAGGTATAGAAAACAGCATAGTTTTGAGAAAGAAAAATACATTAGCAATTAATCAAAGTAACATATTTACATTTTTTCATGTTTACATTGGAATGTACCAGGTTTTTCATCTGGAAGGATTGAAGCAAGTTCAACTGAGCCCTGTAGCAGTAAATGTACCCCCCACACACACACCTCGGTGATGTGGGGGCTTCTGTCAGCAGGAAGATGGCTGGTCCTGGGTTACACTTAGACAAAGTAAAACAAGTACAAAGTGCCAGAGAAAAAATATGTAGTTATCCAGAAGGCCAAGTAAGCTGGGGAATATTTTAAGCCAGAAGCCAGGAAATTGCGAAAATACTAATAATCAAACAAACAGAATGCCACCTACCCAAAGAAGTGGTTTTAGTCATGAAACATTGTGTATTTAAGGTGAAAGATAAAAGAAATATATTAGTATATAGGAACTTAAACTTCATTTTTATGTTTGCTTGCACGCATGTGCAAGAAACATTATGTGGCAGCTTAGGAGAGAAGCGGGTTGTGGAGATGTGGCACTGTGGCAGCCAATGCCGGCACTGCATTGTTGGGCTTGGCAGTGCTCGGCCAATGCAGGGCCAGTGTGCTGATGACACTGGTACTGCAGAGTGCCACCAAGTTGTAAGGATTTCGCCGCTGCAATCAGGGGCCTCCTCATCATTGCAGCGTCAGCCATTCCGCTGCAGTGAGAGAGCAACCCATCATTGCAGGGCGATACCTTCCCTGGTGTAACATTATCAGGACCCTGACGACTGTATGCTGCCTCAGAGGTGCATAGAAAGCCAACAGGGTGCCCAGTCCCCTGTGGCATGACCGACCCAGTTCATTTGCCAATGGGGAGCCACCCCCATCGGCATAATGCCTCCCTCCCATTTCAGTTGTGTGCGAGTGCCCAGTCCCCTTGGCATCATCTCCCGCCACATTTCTGTGCCGCACGGGGCCCAATCCCATCTGCTTCAGTCCCCCTTCTCAGTTCCAGTTGCAGACGGGAACCCACTCCTGTCGACATAATGTCCCCACTCCCAGATTTCTGCTGTGTGCCGAGGGGTGGCCAATCCCCCTCAGCATCATCGTGCCCCATGATCTGTGCCGACAGGGCCCCAATCCCATTGGCTTCAGTCCCCCTCCCACAAATGCAGGTGGTACATTGGGAGCACACCCCAGTGTACCAAACAACACCTGCAAAAAGAAAACCAACCCTTGTTGTCTTTTTTTTTACCTGTAAACAAGAAAACGGTCCCTGCAGTCTCTCCTGCCCCTTCCCAAACCTCTGCCCACCCTCTGCACCTCTGCCTCACCACACACCCTCACCCCATACTTGCTTCCGGAGCTCAGCGTGATGATCTTCAGTGGACCGGGAACACATCTGCTCTCTTCAAAGCCGACCACGAACTGAAGAAATGCCGGTAAGCTGTATAATGGTATAAATAGGGTTTTTTCAACTTTGGTGTATATCTTGGTCATTTTGGGGAATTTTGGCACCACATTTTCAACATGGGTTATTGGGACCCCTCCTCATGAATTCAGTCACCGTCATGGAATTATTTGGTCCCGAAAGGTGATTTTGCAGTCACTGCATGGAATCACCTTCGGGACCAATTAACAAACAACAGTGCCACTGTTCATGAGGTGGGACTCTCAAAAGCCTATGTTACAGATTTGGTGAAACAAATCCCAAAAATGACTGTTTTCTGGCGTGCATTGTGCAGTTTCCATGCACGCTGGTAACTTCTCGAATTTGTAATATTTCACTCGATTTTCAACCTTGGCCTTTCACACCTCCTTATGAACAGTACTGCTGCCATTTTGCACATCCTGGACTGAAATGTGTTTTCACACTTCTAAGCGAGAATAAAGCGTGGTCGCTGTGGGAAAATAAGTGTTTGGGACAGATTAAGAACGAAAGCAAGAGAGGGGGGAGTGAGCGAGCTCAGTGGAATCTGTCGAGGACTGCTGCGGATTTCTTTGTGGGCAGAAAAAGCACCAATGCAGGCAGGAGCCCAGTACAAAAGGGCAGCCTGCAGCGCCGGGGAAGTAGAACGAGCAAGTGAGAGAGGGGGAGTGAGCAAGCTCAACTGAGCTCTGTCGGGCCTTTAGAGTTGCCCACCCTGCCACCTAGGGTCCTGTGTGGTCCTATATTACAGCAGGGTCTCTGAGGTGGAGACAAAGCAATGATTGGATACTTTTAGGATTGCTGTAATAATACAGATTTAGTTGTTCTGTTTATTTCTCTAACTGAGCTGAATAATACTTGGAGTGCAATAGGATTTCTAACTGGGCTAAGTGAAACTATGTGAAGGCTGAGAACAAAAAGTATGGCAGCTGAGGGGTGAAAAACGGACAAGGAGGCTTTAGGATTGCTACAGTAATACAGTATCTAACGGATGAGATTTGAGACTGAATTGATCCGGTCAGCCAGGGGACAGTAGAGGGACTAGTGTGGGGGGGGACAGGAATTTGAGTAACTAGGGGCTTAACAGTTGTAGTAGGGTACAGCAACCGGGAGTGAGAGCCTGTAACATAAGATGGGGGCCAAAATGGGGCAGGTGCCACATGTCAATAGGGCGGGCATCTTTGGAAGGGTAGTGGGGTGTACAGGGTGTGGATCCACCATGATTCTGGACTGGGCTTGGAGGATGGGGGGGTGTATGGTCTGTAGACAACTGGCTAGTTTGAGGGAGGAACTGTGGAGGTTAGGGAGGAGTCTAAGTGGCAGGGCAGATGAGTATGGTAGGCATCCTGTCTGGGGAAGGGAATAGGGGATAGCGGGAGGGATGGGAGAAGAACAACTGGGACTGAAACTGACCCCAGTATCAGAGGCACTAGTAGAAAAGAGAGAAGAAGGAAGGGTGCCAAGGCGAGAGGGGGCCTCTTGATGGGGAGTTAGAGACCACGAGGAGTACCGGAGAAAGCAGATGGCTGCGGGGTAGGGAGGGACCAGGGGTGGGACGGAGGGAACAAGTAAGAGGGGGAACCGATAAGGAGAAGAGATGTAGGAGGGTATCAACTAAGAACAGATTCAAGCCTCTACTATGGGACAGAGAGGGAGCAGGAACATAATGAAGGGGAGGACAAGCGGGGCATGAGAGGGATGGCAACAGGTGGGGAAGAGGTAGCGAGGACGAAAGGTAGAAGGGGGCTAGTAAAGGGGTGAGATGGGGCGGAAGTGGGGAAAGGCACATCTGTATTTGGGTTGAAGCTATCCCTGGGTTGACTGCAGGAGGGGCAGGGCAGGCACTGCTCAAGTGTGCAGTGAGGGGGAGGAAGAAACCTCATTTAGTGTTGCACGTGGGTACAAACGACTTGGCAGGGGAGACTGTGGAAGTAGTGAGGGGGAGGTTTGAGGAGTTGTGCACAATGTGAGGGGGTGGGGGAGTCAGTGACATTCTCGGAGGTACTCCTGGTACCATGTGCAAGCACAGGAGGAAGGGTAGGATCGAGGAGTTCAACGACTAGGTTGAGGGACTGGTGCTACACCAAAATTATGGGTTAGTGACTAACTGGGGTAGGGTCTGGGGAATAGTGACTTGTACATGGGGACAGGCTACACTTGAGCAGGGATGGGAGGGAGAATTAAAATGTGGGTGTATCCCCCTACAAATGGGGGTTCCCGAAAGTCTTCTTTGGGTGTGCCTAAATGCTCACTGCCAGGCTGGTATCCTGTGTCTTAGCACTTTAAAAGTGTTTATGAGAGTGCCTTAATGCCTCTGTGCTGTCTCTTTAAGAGCTACCAATAACGTGGTGCTTATTTAATCTGGGAGGGGGCTGAGTGTTTCTGTGTTCAAGTCCCGCCCAGGCTGTCAGATAATCGCTTCATTCTGCCATCCCTATTTGCGCAGAGGGAGCTCTGTTAGAAGCTTACTTATTTGCTGATTATCTATTAGAAAAGCAGTAGCATTGTAGTTTGTCTAACCTGCCTTCTTTGCAGCATGAACTTTCTGTATTGCTCCACCATTTTGGTTTTTGGACCAATTAGCACCAATTAGTACCTTTGAGGACTCTGAAATGGAGCCTGTCCCCACGGGTCTTGTGGAAGCAAATTTCTGTAGGAATTGTAGTTTTTACATTTTGGCTCCAAAACAGACCTGGAGAGGGAGCCCTTGCTTTGACAGACAGATGAATCAACCAATCAGAACCTTTTGGACTGAAGGGAAATTCCCAAATTGCCTGCTGCAGTGAGTCAGTCTGGAGTTTGCAGAGTAAACAGCTTGAGTGATTCAACCAGCAGCTTTTGCGTAGTTTGCGCAGGGGATTGGTGGAAAGGCTGAGTCTGGCCTGTCTGCCTGCAGTCCCTCGAGAGGGAATCCTTTGAAGGCTTAATACTCTGGACTGTATCCAAATTGAGTGAGAGAAAAGCCACTGAAGTGTGACCAGGCTTAAACCTGAAGAAGACCGAAGATTTGCTGTATGCGAACGGCCTGTCAGGACATCCATTCACCATAGAACTCACGGTTTTGCTCAGAGACACTGATATTGCTGCCGGACTGCTAGCCACTTTGTGGTATGGTGATTGCGTTACTGTAAATGTTCTGTGTGCTGTTAGTGGGTTGCGATTTGGTTCCCCACTGTTTAATTGTGCCACGCTTTCTGGAAGCTGCATCCAGCCTTCCCGGACTGATTTTCAAACTGTTTTACCCAGCCTGGCCCTGCCACACTGGCCCAGCCAGCTACTTCTGGTGCATAGAACACCATTGACGAGAGACTCGCCTGGGGATCAGCCCCCTGCTCAACATCTTCAACAGGAATGACACCTCGGTGATTCGTGTGGGCCCTTCTTCTCCTGGCATACCAGTTGTCAACCTGCAGTTTCCATTTCATCCCTCCTGTGTCTTGCATCGGGTAGCGTGAGTAACAATCAGGGTAGCTCCCTGCAACAACAGCCAAATCTCTAGTGCTGTCATCTGACTGCGTTGTTGTTTTTCCTTTCATGAACTGAGCCTTCAAGCTCTGGATTACAAATTGTGTGTGGTTGTGCATGCCTTTTCTTTTCATCACAGGGTCCCAACCAGCTGCGACGCCGGCCTACCCCGGTCAATGTTCCAGGCTAGCCCACCTTACTTCCAACTGGGTACCCAGAGCGTGTGACTGTGCAGGGACTAAAAGTGCATGCATAACTGCCTGACTAGATCAGTTTTCGAATCAATCAACCTGATTACACTCCTCCCTTGTTCAATGCCCCTGAATAAATCAGATCTAACTCTTTTTGTATTTAATCTGACTGTGGTTCCAGTTTGTACCAAAATCACTGTACTGTTGTTATTGGCTGTGCCTAATCTTGTTTTACAGGGAGTTTCCAGGGTCGAACTGGTGGAACCAGCCCTGGTGGTAAGTGCAAACAGTGTGGGGATTTGTATGCTGAATAGGGGCTACAGTGAAAGTGTTTGTTGCATATTGTCCAGGGCACTAGAGGGGAAAGAGGTGGGTTACAGTGTCCCGGAGGGCTGTACCCAGGTTAGCCTTGTTACTAACAACCCTGTCCTCCGGGTGGAGGCACACGTTTCAGTACCCAGGCCCCTTAACCTGCAACTAGCCACGCAGGCAGGAGTAGTAGCCCTTGGGATAGCGCCACCTAGGGGTTACATGGGATTGAAGGGGTATATCTCTACTAAGGTGGATTTAAACTAGTGGGGGGGAGCAAAAGACTGAGGTTGGTAGAAAGGTCCGGACAGGGGAGCCTAATGAGCTCACTCCCACTAGATATAGGTAAAGACAGAGGCGTAGTAACCCCGGGATGGGGTGGGCAGAGTGGTCTGAGTGTAATACAGAAGGCATCACCACCCAGTAAGAATAAGGAGGAGAAAGGGTGTGGACTACCGTGAGGAGGGACACAGGCCAAGGAGAAGAGTGAGGGGAAGGAGGGGTATGGGTGGAAGGTGGTCTCTCTCAATTCTAGAAGCCTGGGGAACAAAATTGCAGAGCTTCAGGCACTGCTTTTGGGGGGAAGGTGGACATTGCTGCAGTGACAGAGACTTGGGCCACAGAGTACCATGACTGGGACTTGTCAATCCTGGGATACAAGATATACAGGAGGGACCGGGGGGGGTTGGAAGGGTGGGTTGCACTCTATGTGAGGGAATGGATCAAATGCATAAGGGACAAGGGAGAAGAGGAGAGGACAGAGGTGCTTTGGGTACAGCTCCTGGACTCCAAGGGCGAAAGCTGAGGCTGGGAGTAGTGTACAGACCACCAGCTCGATCCGGGGAACTGGATGGGGAGTTGGCAGAGCAGACAAGGAAGGTGTGTAGAAGGGGAGTGTGGTGATAGTGGGGGATTGTAACCTACCAGGGGTTGACTGAAGCACCCCGGCCACTAGCAGTACCAGGGAGCAGGTGCTTCTTGATGCATTCCAGGATGGCCTTCTGATGCAATTGGTAAGTGGGCCTACAAGGCTTGGTAGCACTCTGAACCTAGTACTGGCAAATGGGGAGGCGGTGAGGGAGGCAAGGGTGGAGGACCCACTAGCTGGTAGTGTCCACCAAACAGTGTGGCTCGTTCTCGCACTGGGCAGGGAGACAGGAGGCAAGGGCACTAAGGTAGTGGACTTTAATAGGGTGGACTTTGGGAGGATGGGAGCAGTACTGCAAGGCAGACTCAGGATATAAGGCCGGGGATGGATGCAGAACAAAAGTGGGGAGTCATAAAGACTGGGCTAGCAGAGGCCACAATCCAAAAACGCTCTGCACTAAGAGCCAAGAAACCATGCTGGCTGAACAAGGAAGTGCTGCAAGAGGTAAAGGCAAAGAGGGCCGCATACCGGAAGTACAGAAGAACAGGGAAGGGAGAGCATAAGGAGGCTTACGGGAGTTGGTCAAGGGAGGTGGCCAGTTGGGTGAAAAAAGCTAAGGCCTCCAGGGAAATAAGGTTAGCAGAAGGCATAAAGGGAGGGGGGAAAGGACCTTTTTAGGTATGTCAGGGAAAAGAGGAAGTGCAAGGAACATATTGTGAGGATAAAGCAGGGAGGGGATTGGGTGGAAAAGGGGAAGGAGCAAGTGGAAATTCTAAATGAGTACTTCTGCTCCATTTTCACTAGGAGAGGGATGGTCCACTACCAGAATGGGCTGGGGGGATGGGGAAAGGGGGGGAGGAGGTGATGGACAAAGTGATCACATAGAGTAGGGTGCTAGAGGGGCTGAGGGCAGTAAGGGTAGACAAGGCACCAGGTCCCAATGGCATCCACTCCAGGGGCTGAGGAGGATGGCGGAGCTGTTGGCTGAGCCACTGGCAGATCTGTTCAACACCTCTCTGGAAACAGGCTCTGTGCCCCAGGACTGGAGGGTGGCCCTTGTGGTGCCCATACACAAGAGTGGGCCTAGGGAGGAGCCAGGACATTATCGGCCGGTCAGTCTCACGTCCATAGTGGGTAAGCTTATGGAGGCGATACTGAAGGAGAGGCTGGTGGCATTCCTAGAAAGTAATGGCCTCCAAAATGGGCGGCAACACGGATTTGTCTCAGGGAGGTCTTGTCAAACCAACCTAATAGAGTATTGGGTAAAGTCGAACACCTCAACACTTGTCGGTGTCTGCAGGATAGGGTGAGGTGAAATGGCATGAGCATTATGGGTGACAAACCAAACTCATACCCCAATGCCTGTCCATCTCTGCAGGGTGGAGGTCGGGTTAGTGTGAAGTTCAATACATCACTGCTATTCCTACTCTGCATCTGTCTAACTCCTGCATTTCCAATGCTAATACCAGCAAGCAAACATTTGGCATTGACAAATGCTTGTTATGTTGTCTTGTGCACACACACAAGCAACATCTTGTGGTAGTAGTAATAGTACAGTGAAAGGTGTGTCAGTGTTGATGAATGCAAGGCACACTTTAGTAGGTGTGTCCCTCATTCCCCAATTAGCCAGCATGCTAGCGCTGATACAAAACTTATGTAAAGTGCCATCAACTTGAAAGAAATGTGCTGCTGCAATCAGAGACAAGCTCGTCATGCAGCGGCAGAGATGACACAGCTCCCATACGTGTCTTTCCTGTGAAGCATTTCAATAAACATGGTGGCGACGGCACAATCCCCAAACAAAGCCGACATTGGGGGTGCAATCCCCATGTCAGCATGTCACCAACCCCCCACACTGTGTGGTACACTGGGAGCCCACCCCAGTGTGCCGCCACTCCAAACAAAGCTGACTGTGTCGGCATGTTCCTCCCCCAACCCCCATTTTGTGGCACACTATGTCCAGTTCCCGGTTTTTCTTTTTACCTGAAAAAAAAATGGTTCCTCGTTGTCCGTGGCGCCCCTTCCCCAACCCGCACCCACCCTCTCACTCCACCTCCCCACACACAACCTCAGTCCATACTTACCTACTTACCTCCAGAGGTCTGGCGCTGCAATCTTTGGTGGAGCAGGAACACGTCTGGACTCTTCAAAGCCGAACTACAAAATGAAGAAATGCCAATAAGCTGTATAATGGCATTAATGGGGGAGGGGGGGTCAACTTAGGTGGATATCGTAGCCATTTTTTTGAATTTTGCCTCCAAATTTTCAACATGGGGTTCTTTAGACCCCACCTCATGAACACATGCACTGTCATCTCCTTATTCGGTCCCGAAAGGTCATTTCGCGGTCACTGCGTGGAATCACCTTTTGGGACTGATTTAACGAAACGACAGTGCCACTGTTCATGACGTGGGGTCCAAAAAGCCTACGTTGCAAATTTGGTGAAAATATTCCAAAAAATGACTGTTACGAGCATGCATTGTGCAGTTTCCACGCACGCTCGTAACCGATATTTTGTAATATTTTCACTCCAGATTTTTAACATTGCCCTTTTTTCACACCTCCTTATGAACAGTACAGCTGTCATTTTTCACATCTTGTCTGAAATATGTTTTCGCACCTCTGGCGCACAATGGCTCGGTCTCTGTGGGAAATCAACTTTCGGGACAAATTAACAAAATCACAATGCCACTTTTCATGAGCGGAGGTCCTAAAATGCCTATGTTGAAAATTTGGTTAAAAAAAATCCCCAAAATAATTACGTTACGGGCATGCGTTGCGCAGTTTCTATGCACGCTCGTGACTTCACCAATTTTTCATATTTTCACTCCAGATTTTCAACACTGCCATTTTTTACACCTCATCAGGAACAGTACAACTGTCATTTTTCACATCCTGCCCAAAATGTGTTTTCACACCTGTGGCGCCAAATGGCGCAGTCGCAGTGCAAAATCACCTTTCGGCTAACGAACTGATAGTGCCACTGTTCATGAAGTGGGGGTCACAAAAAGCCCATGTTAAAAATTTGGAGCGAAAATACTAACAAATGCCCACGGTGTTAGGGTTTCCAACAGTAACGCCCCACCCTGCAGAGACTGACAGGCATGAGGGGTGTGACTTGGGATTGTTGCCTGTAATACTCCTGCCATTCCACCCCACCTTGTAGCCAGTGACAGGCATCGAAGTGTGCCTTGGACTTTTCAGCCCCAAAGTTCACCCCATTCTCCTATACTGCACCCATCTCAGCATATTTCCTTATGGAATAGGGTGAGCGTAAGGCACAAAGACCCCAAGGCACACCGCAACACATGTCGGTGTCTGCAGGGTACGGTGAGGTGAAATGGCATGAGCGTTATGGCCAATGACCCAAAGACACACCCCAATGCCTGTCGGTCTCTGCAGGGTGGGGATGAGGTTGACATCAGTTCAATACTTCCCTGCCATTCCTATTATGCACCTCTCTAACTCCTGCACTGCCAATGCCAATGTCAGCAAGACAACATTCGGCATTGACAAATGCTTGTTCTCATTTGGACTTTATCCTGCACGTAAGAGTTCTTCTGATCTCTGCTCACTTTTGGATGGCATGTAATGTAGGCAGTATCCTAGTCCTTACATTTCGTAGTAGAGAATGTGGGGGATTACCTGGAGATTCCAGCATCTTCTGTGCCCAAGGGGGTGGGGCTTTCAAGTCATTTCACACTGACCCCTGGGGCATTTGTCCTGTGGAGAAGATTTTTTCCCCTGGAGACACACTACATGCTTCCTGTAATGAGTGACATGAGGGGTTCAGAACAAGGCGGGGCATTTGAGAACTTTTGCTCCAATCATGTTTAAATGGGATGCCCTACGATTCCCAAGGTGGGGGGGGGGGTACTGTGATTACTCCACTACCCCGGCAAGATACGGCATTATTTTTTTAAGCCTTTTGCCACAGGGCACATCCTCCATTGCCCCTCTGTTGGATCTCTTGCCAGTAACTTCACAGCACCATCTACAGCTCCCCCCTGTTGTTAAACTACCAGAGCCGAGAGTGCCAGGGGTAGGGGCCATCATTCAGCTGGCCCTTGGCTGGAATTTTCACAATTATTTTTCCCCACAGTCCCTCCCACTATTCGAGCAGTGTCCTGACAGGACACAAACACATATGTACACACACACACACACACGTCCCTGTGGAGAGCATGGTTCCCTGGCCAAATGCAGCAGTTGTTGTGGCAGCATAATATAGCACCAGTCCCACCCCAGCTGGCAGCACTGCTCCAGCCCCCTGGCTTCCCGAGCCAACTCCCAAGCCCAGGTTATTCTCATGGGAGCGCATTATGCTTCCCAACTTCCCATGGGGTTACCAGGCAGCCAAGACATGCCATGTTACTTGTAACCATCTTAGTAGCGTTTATACACAATAAGCAGGGTTACAAAAATTCCCATGTAAGGGGAGGAGGCTGCATCAGACATTATTGGTGCAGCCATAAGTGACAGGAGATCTCAACTGCACAGCCCCTAATCAAAGTCTCAGGTTCAAATCCTTTCCTAAACCCTCACCAATGTGGCTACATTTACATAGTGCCTTCCTGCCCTGTGAAGTGGACCAGCCAGTATGTTGGGGAGAGGGGGAACGGGCTTTGTCCCTGCATGCCACTGCTGTCTTCAGCCCTGCATTCGTGCTTGCTGCTCAAGGACTGAGTAGTGAACATCAGAATGTCATACAAGCATTATTAGTGCACTAAGTGACCAGGGCATGGATCTATGACTTCTGCCCACACTGCCATGTTAACTGCAACTTTATAGTTCCGAGGGTCTTACACAGTAACGAGCTGTTTATTATCTGTCCCGTACTGCAGTTCAGCACCATTGGATGACTGGTGGTGGTGGGGGGAGACACAAATTTGTTAAACAATTTCTAATTCCCAGTAAGCTCTTTTAAAATAAAATAGGCATAATTTGGTGGTAGGGCATGATGCAGTGGGTTGTCATGTTGTGATCTGACCCCCCCATTACTGTTGTGGGGGGGGAGAATACCAGTAGTCAAGTAACCCACTCCTAGAGTTGCCATACCAGTATCATATTGACTCCCCCCAGGTCTTCCTAGGAAAGGTGACATAAAATCTCATGGGGACTATTCTGGTGTGCAAACCTTTTTATTTACTTTCTATTTTTGCCCCATTTCTCCTCACCAGCTGCCAGATCTCCTTCCACTTGCCCAAGCCCTTCTGTCCACTGTAGGAGTCCTCCGATATTCCAACCCACCACCAGCCTCAGCTCAGCATCCTCTCTGGATAACCTGACTGTAACCCACAGCTTGTCCCCAGTGACTGGCCCCCACCCCACCCCATTTCCGCATGCTAGGAGGAGGATAATTTGCTCAACAGTCAAGGCCCAGGAAGAGGACCTGGCAGGCCATAAGAGTAGTTGGTAGGGACCTACTGTGATGTGGGAGGGGCAGCTTCTTCTACCTAGGGCTTCTGTTAGTATTTTTGTCCCACTAAGCTCTCCCTTGTCCCTCCCCAGGGTGTGGTCCTAAGGTGCAACCTGACAGAGCACCTATCAGGGCTATCAGAAGGGTGGGTGAACCCCACCATACCTTCGAATGTCCCATGCCAGCCCCACTCTGGCCAGTGACACCTTCATGTCACTCTCCAGGGAGAAGGCGTGCTGATGTAAAACCACTCCAGAGGGATCAGCTATTTCTTCCTACACTTCCTCCCCCATCCACAGGGGGCAGTGATGCATCAGAAGGTGCCTCCCCTTCCTCATTGAGGCAGGGAGCATTCAAGATGAATGCCAGAACCTCACCACGTCGATCTGCACCAGTCCTCACTGGTTCTGGGAGCGAATGTGGGTCATCAGGATGGGTGGGCAAACTATTAAATAAATAAATGATGCCATGAGGCTTATAAAAATGTTACTAAAAATTACACAAACTAAAACCAAGACCGCTGACCTACTCTCCCTGTGCATGAGCCCTGCTTCCATAAACAACTGGGTGCCTGCGTGACTTGTGTAATAGGTCTCAGCCATTAAAGAGGCATGATTTAAGAGGTGCTGTAAATCCGCTTATGTTTCATTAATGTTCTGTATTTCTCTCCCTCATTCATTATTGCTGAGGAAATTTGCATAAAAATCGGATCTTTGTGTCTCAGACTTCATCTCGACCTCCTGCGTTTCACTTCGCTGAAGTCATAATCCTTGGCTGGTGGCATCCCAAGCTGTTCCTATGTATATGACTATGACATCATAAACAGGAAAAACCAGGATGTGAGGAAATCTTTGACACAAAGATCTGGTTTTCATGTAAATGATCTCCATAATAAAGAATGAAGGGAGATAGCCAGCCCGTCGACATGGGCAGGGCAACCCACTCATGACGCCGGTGACCACGGTTTGGGAACAAGCCTTGGTTGCTGGAAGCCAGCTGGTGGGAAAAGGGTTCAGTGTCCCAGCAGATGCTCTCCCTCTCCAGGGAGGGAGGCTGTGAGATGACACAGCCGCTGCAACACCTGGGTGACCAGAGGTGGTGGTGCCAGTTGGTGCAGATTTGAGGGTGGGAGATGCTGGCTGATGCCATGTGACTGTACACTCTGCATGCAGTCTCATGCATTGCATTCTAGAAGTTGTCGTCCCGGGGGGGGGGGCAGAAAACAATGAAAATAACCCAGTCCATGAGGATGGCAGCTCCTGTATAACCGGGTCCAGAGCCTCTGCTGCACTAACCCTGACCAAACAAACCCTGTCAGGGGTACACTCCGCTTACCCTGACCCCACCTGGGAGGGAATTCCAAGGCTAGATGGAGGCAGGTGAGTACAGATCAGAGGGTTTGGGGGTGGGTGGGTAGCGGTGCCATGGAGCTCCTCCTACAGGAATTGGGTGCCTGGGGCGCAGAGAAGAAAACAATTCAAATTAAAAAAAAAATGAGAGTAAAAAAAAAGAATGAAATTTAAGGTGACTTGTGTTAAAATATTAAATTTTTAAAAAGTTTTCCTGAATATTGGAACAGTCACTTTAAGAAATGCTAAATGACTTGCCAGTGTCAAACACCATAGGCTACATACTGCAGCGTTTTCAAACCAATTCAGAATACTCTGGGTGAGATATATGTCTCCTGACATCATTAGCTCTTGCTAGACAATAGAACTGAAATGCTAATGCAGTTTTGTTAAGGGAGCTTTATGTCTTGTGACAATTCAAGCAGCCTCCAGGGTTCTCATCAGTAGCGGAATCCATTGTAGGCTGCATCCACCATGTGAATGAGGGATGAAAGCTGTCCCCCCCCCCTTACTTTAGTGTACTGGTGCTCCAGATTTGTTTCCCACTGCAGGCAGTGGCACAGACTCATCTGCCTGCTAAGGGGATGGCCTCTTCACACCGTAATGACAAAAATATTTTAAGTTATGATTCAGCAGGGCGACGCGTTGTTGTTGCCTAGTTTGCAATTAAAATATTTATGATGCTTTAATGATTCCTGTCGTTACCACGTACACAGCCACAGTTATTTTCGATGGCCAGGGTCCCTGCGGACAGACAGCTCCTGTATAACAATGCATGATGGAACCAGACACTTCAGGTTTCATCATGCCACAGTGAAAGCCACTCAGTCTTACTCTGCTGACACACATCGTTGTGTTGTTTTTACCTCCGTCCCCTGCCCACTGGCTTTCCACTCCGTCAGGTCCTGCAGCAGCCCTGTCAGACCGACAGTCATACCCCTCACTGCCACCTGAGAATACATCGAGATGCTGTCCCAGCAGTAGCTCTGCCACCTATGACACCAATGACCCTGGCACACTAGATTAAAACAAACAAAAACAACAACAACAGAGAGATGCCATCAGGATGTCTCCCCACAACAACCTGGGGCCAGCTTGTCCCCGCGGAACACCTCCTCTGACCTTAAGGGAGGAATGATGCTCTCCTGATTCTCTCCTCTGGTGCTGGCTTTGATTCTGTCAGGGGGGCTCCCCTGGCTTAGAAGACAGAACTGCATTGCGAACTTGGTGACATAGGCTGGAGGGGCCCTTCCAGTGGTGTGCTCTGTGTGTGGGGGTCCAATGGCATGGTGAGACTTAGCAAGCCATCATACAGTGTACATTTGTGGCATTTCCTTTCTTTTTTCCCCACCTCTACCCCGGTCTCACGCATGTTTGCTGCTGGCTTGGGGGGGGTGGATCGAGTATATATATAAAAAAAAAAAAAAGTATACCACCATAATGCCACCACCAAGAGCCACTGGAAGTGTGGTGAAGGCCACCCTCCCCGCCGAGAAGAGAATCCATCAGACGCTCTGTACCATCCTTGCTGGCCTGGATGCCTGATGTCCCCAGCTAGGAGTAGGAACTTGGGTCACCAGCATTCCAGAGTGAACCCCATCGCTCAGTGCTATGGAGTAGGGAGTATCTTTATGCAGCTTATAGCAACTGTTATTACAATTGTGGGAAGCAGTTTGGCCTAGTGGTTAGAATGCAGAGCTGTGAACCTGGAAAACAGGGTTTGAATCCCACCACTGCCCCTTACTGTGTGACCCTGAGCAAGTCACTTGACCTCCCTGCACTAAACCTCTCTCTCTCTCTCTACTGTTATAGCCACAGGAGAGGGTTTAGGATATATGGAGCTGAAGCTGATTTCCAGATGCAACCTGACCTGGGGGGGGTGTTAAGGTACACTGAGCGGAAACTGATTTCCAGGTGTGACCTGACTGGAGGGGTTAAGGTACCCTAAGCCGAAGCTGACTTCCGGGTGTGACCTGGCCTAGGGGGTTAAAGTTCATGGAGCCAAAGCTGATGTCTAGGTGTGCCCTGACCTGGGGGAAGGAGGTTAAGGTACACTGAGCCAAAGCTGATTTCCAAGTGTGACATGTCCTGGGAAGGGGGGAGGTTAAGGTACACTGAGCCAAAGCTGATTTCCAGGTGTGCCCTGACCTGGGGGAAGGAGGGTAAGGTACACTGAGCCGAAGCTGATTTCCAGGAGCGACATGACCTGGGAAGGGGGGAGGTTAAGGTACCCTGAGCCAAAGCTGATTTCCAGGTGTGACTTGACCTGGGGAGGGGAGGTTAAGGTACACTGAGCCGAAGCTGATTTCCAGGTGTGACATGACCTGGGGAGGGGGGAGGTTAAGGTACATGGAGCCAAAGCTGATTTCCAGGTGTGACATGACCTGGGGAGGGGGGAGGTTAAGGTACACTGAGCCAAAGCTGACTTCCAGGTGTGACCTGACCTGGAGGAGGGGGAGGTTAAGGTACACTGAGCCAAAGCTGACTTCCAGGTGTGACCTGACCTGGGGGGTTAATGTTCATGGAGCTGAAGCTGATTTCCAGGTGTGACCTGACCTGGGGGAGGGGGGTTAAGATACACTGAGCTGCAGTTGAGTTCCAGGTGCGACCTGATGGAAAGGGATTTACAAGTGGATAAGAAAAACAGCCAAATAAAACACAGCACTGTCTGGTTGACTAAGTCTTTATGAGAATAAACTGAATTTGTATACACTCAGAAGTAAGAACTGAGACAATAAGATACACCATGCATATCCATAAATTAAGAAGTAATGGAGAGCTGATGACTGAGGTGTCCTTAGTGATGGAGGGTTACCGGTGATGATGAGGGAACATACTAGTGATGTAGAAAGACACCATTTAGGCGCTACTTGCAGCAGAGTTTATTTATTTAAAGAACTTCAGCATCTGGGCGAGGAAAACCTCCCATGTGGTGGAAACCTCTAGGATCCAAGGCCTGAGGCAGCTATCCAACCAGGCTACATTTAATTAATTGTACAAGCTAAATAAAGTCAAGCAGTATGAACACAATGTGCCAGTTTGGATTAGAAGGGACAGTTTTGAACAGGTTGTATCCTCCTGTCTCATATAAGACTTCCACCCTGATGAGCAGTGGCAGATCTAGCATTAATAAAGATCCTAGCTGGCTTTGTGGCACCGAGCAGTTGGGTACCTGTTTGGTGCATTGGCAACCCATGTTCATGTCCCAGACCCAGGACATCAGGAGCAGAGACTGGAGGGATGGTAATAAGAGCACCCGTGTGAATGTTTTCCTCCTGGGGAAGGGTGCTGTGGAGCAGTGCTCGGAGAGCATCACCCAGTGTTGTGCGGTAGCCTTACCGGTGTGGGTGATCACATATCAGCTGTTGCCACGATGTGTGCCGCTGGAGTGTGGGGTGGGGCCCAGAAAACAGAAACAGGACCCGTCTTGGCCTGCTGAGTGACAGCTGCCTAGTCTCCCCACACTACAGTGCCCCTAACGCACCACTCCTGCCCCTTTCAGCACTACATGCCTTGAAGGAACCTCCCCTCCCTTTCTCCCTGGGGAGGGGGAGTTCCCCAGCAGGAATGAGCCAGATCCTCTGAGAGGTAGGGATAGCCCGGGGAGCATGGTGGCAGGAAGTGGCAGCGAAGGGTAAGACTGATGGGCAAAACATGACGATAAGCAGCCAGAAGGGGTGGCAGATTGGGGGGGTGCATGGAGGCAGAAAAACATAAATAAATAAACAAATAAATAAAAATGAAGATCCTGCAGCAGCAGGAGGACCTTTCATTGATGTTTTCATGGAATAGACCCAATCCAACATAACATATTTCTAATACAACCAAAATTAAGTGTATCGTGGCCCATTACTGCTGATTATCATGTTCAGTGCAAGATGACAGGTACAGAAAGTTTTCTGCCTGCTTAATGACAGCCCATCTCCTTTTAGTCTGTCCCCATTCATTATTGCTGCAGGACCCTTTTTAAAATTCTAGGTACGACACGGCTCACAAAGGTGCCAGGAGGCACAACTCTGCAACACAGAAGTGTACACTGTTCAGTTCTCTCCCAGTTTTCTCCTTTTTGTTTTATGTGTTTTATCATATGTATATATATATATATTCTGTTTATTAATGTTTGATGGATTGTATGTAAGCCGAATTGAGTTTTTTTAAAAAGCCACTATTTGAAGAATAAAAATCGAACCCCTAACCTCTTTTACATCTGAGTCCTACCTCTGCCCAGTGTTGCAGCTTGGATTGACTGAAGCACATGGTAGGTCAAGTGACTTGTTCAAGGTCAGGCAGTGAGCCAGTGACTGGGGTGGGATTCGAAGCTGTAATCTTCCTGTTTCTCAGTTCTGGGCTCTAACTACCAGAAGGCACTGCAGTACACTGCTTTCCCAACAAAGGGCAGACTTTCTCCTGGGAAGACACTTGTGACAATGCACAGAAAAGATTGGAAAACCTAAGACTAAAAGATAATTTTAATCTACAGGTCATTTACCCAGGGTAGCCCAACAGACATAATATATCTTGTTTTCAGTGGGTTCCTGCATTTACCCTTTTTTATAGCTGAGTAGACTGAAGAGCTGAGAGGTCAAATGACCTGTCAGGGTCAAAGACAAATAAGCGACTCTGGGTCCCCTGGTTCCCAAGCCAGTGTGCTAACCATTGCACCACACTGCCTCACTTGGCAAAAAGATGGCATAAAGGGACCTGGAACTTGCAGCCAGCCATGCTGTGTGGATCCCCAATGAAGGCTAAGCCAGCCCTGCTATCTGTATATTCCCAGACTGCATCCCTGGGCTTAATGACTTGTTCCATTAGTTCTATAATAATGCAATGAAATGCACCGTATCTGTCCCATTATCTCCGCAAATAATACAATAAATTGCTAAACAGAGTGATATAACTATTTAGAATTAAAGCTGGCCGCTGCCTCAGCCCTGTAAACCAATTCCGTTACATCATTTGCAGCACTCCTGGAACTATAAATATTTTAGGTGCAGCTGATTACACCGAATGCAGGCCCAACTGATGAGATCTCGGTGCCCCCCTCCATGTGAATGCCGACTACAATGTCACCACTCAGCAGGCAAACCGGTAGTTAGCTTGTAATTTACAGCCATGTCTGACAAGAGATGCTTATTAGTGAGTTAGGTACCTGGGTAAACTTGTCATTCAAATCATCCAGCAGAGGTGAAAAGGGAAAAAAAAAGGGATGCATCTGTAGCAAAAACTCAGAAGGCTTTTATTGTATTATAATTTCGTGTTGTTGGAAGGCGGGTTATTAAGACCATGCACTTCTAAAATTCTTTACCTCAGTCTCATTAAACCGCCACTGATATACCAGGGAGAATGTCATAAAAACAGAATTTTTGGGGAGTGTTTCAGCTGATCTTTTGTATCATTTCTGCATACAGCTTCTCCTATTTAACTAGCAGCAGAACGTGTCCATTAAAGGGCCTCTGACACACTTGGAAAACATTTACAAAAAGATTTAGACATAATTCAGTATATATTTATATATTTTCTGTAATTCTTTCCCACTTTTTCTACATTACTGTGGACAACCACATAAAAATAAGATCGCTATCTCCCAAACTACTTCTGCTCTCACAGCTTCTCTACAGCTGACATTATAATCTTCTGTTTGTGACATCATATTCACTTCTGCAGCAATAGGCTGTGACATCAGGTGTAGTCAAGAAGCCAGAGAAGCTGGAGGTAAAGCAGCGATCCTGTTTTCATGCAAATAGCCATAGCTTTACAGAAATAAAGGGTGAGAGTTAACAAAAAAATAAGAAATATACACTGTTCTGTGCCTAAATATTACATTTTAGTTATTTATTTTGTTGTTTATTCCCTGATTACACTGGCTCCAGCCCCGAAAGGAACCCTCAGTATCTCTCTCCAGTCCCCACCTGCCTTCCACCCCCATGGAGCTTCAGATTACCCCCAGGTGGTGCACCGGGGTGAGGCTGTACCCCAGATTGTGCATGTCATTGTGCAGTGGAGGAGGCGGAGGGGGGCCATGCCAGATGTACTGGGGTCCCACAGGGGCCAAGCTTTTTGTCCCATTTTGTTCCTTGAAGCTGTCAGCATACAAAGTAGACCAATGTGCACGTGCACACAATGCGTGTACAGTGCAGGTCCATGTCTGACGGCTTTCCCTCCCACACGGTGCCCTAAGCTGCACTGCCACCTGTGGTCACCCAGGTGGCAGTACTGCAGCAAGGATCGTGGCCCTCCCTCCTCAGAGGAGAGCATCCTCTGGACAGCTCAATCCTCCTCCCCCTCCTCCTGGCCAGCCCCCAATGACCCAGGCATATTCCCAAACCAGGGTCACCAGTGTCACAAGCGGTAGCTCTACCCTTGCGCTGACGGACAGGCCCTAAAATTCCATTTTATAAAATTTTTCCCAGTGGCATCAAGGGCTCTTTAAGGATCCTTCAGGACCAACCAGTCTATCCTAAATATTAATTTGTCTTTGATCCCCAGGACCTTTCAGCAGCAGTTGGTTCCCTTGCTGACTGGTGGTGTGAATTCCTGTAATGAGTGGGAGGACTTGCCTAATTCGTGGCAGTCAGCCTTTATAACTGTTATTCACAAACCAGGCAAGACACAAGATGAGTATACTTCGTACCATCCTATTTCATTATTAAATGTTGATTCTAAAATATTTACCAAAGTCTTAGCTAATAGGTTGAATGGGATTCTTGGAAACCTTATCCACCCGGACCAATCCGGTTTTGTTCCAAATAGATATTTGGCAGACAATGTAAGAAGGTGTTTAAATATCCTTCATCTGGTGGTAAGGTACAGGAGCAACAGATTGCCATTACCAGTGACACTGAAAATGTGTTTGCTCGCTTGAGCTGGGATTTCTCTTTGCCACTTTAGTTAAATATGGCTTTGGAGCTCGGTTCAGGGGTTGGCTGGAGGCACTTTACTCTGCTCCCACAGCAAGAGCGAAGGTCAGTGTCACTGTATCACACCCATTGTGTGTACAGCGGGGCACTAGACAGGGGTGCCCCCTCTCACCGTTGCTCTTTGCCCTTAGTATCGAGCCTCTCACTGAACTGATTCGATCCCACCCCAGTTTGGAGGGTATAAAGATTGCAGGGAAAGAAAATCGAATATTCCTTTATGCAGATGACACGATGCTCTGTCTGTGAAACTCGCGACACACTTTCCTGACTGTATACCAAATTCTACATCAATATGGACTTGCTTCCAGTTTCAAAGTAAATGAGGATGAAGCAGAAGTCCTTATGGTTAGTGGAACTCCAACCCCAGCTCTTACCCGTTTAATTCCCTTCAAGTGGGTCTCAACCCGGATTAGATACCTGAGGGTAGCATGAATATTCTCCCTCGTTTTCTGTTCCTTTTTCAAACCCTCCCTTTAAACATTCCTCGGGCCAATTGGCTTTGAGTTACTAAAGCCCTGCACCGCTTTGTTTGCAATAATCGAAAAACTAGAATCAAATGGTCAGACTTGCAGCACCCAAGGACACAAGCAGGGGTGGGGCTCCCAAATCTCAAAGCTTATTTTCTAATGGCACAATTACTCCCCTGGATAGTGTATGGAAAACAAGATCCACTTAACGTGTAGGTCTCTCAAGAATTAAATGACAACCTTACCCTCACCCTTTGGAGGGTTTTGATACCCCTGCAGCTCAATTGGTTAGGTTTTCTGCCTCCAAACCCTGGAGCCAAGAATTTCTCCAGGTATGGGTTACCATTAAAAAAGACATGGGTGTGGTAGAGTCTCTAACCTCCCATACCTAAATAATACACCGTGCTCAGTTCAACCCTCCATGCATGGATAATGGTTTCCATCAATGGACACGTTCCGGTTTGTAACGCTTCTCTCAGTTTGTTCGAGGCGGGTCATCAAGCCATTTGAGGTAATGAAGGGGGAATTGGAATTACGACAAACAGGTTTTTTTTTTGAATACTTACAAGTAGTCTCCTGTCTTAGGTCTGGTGTCTGCCTCTGGGATGCTCAGATGCAACTCCACCCCCTGTATCTCGCAATTATACAGGCAGGAGACGTGCATCCCCAAATTGGTTCAAACTTACATACAGACCAAAGAACAACCACCGCCCCTGTATCGGATGGCGTGGGAAAGGGAATTGGGCCTTGTTCTCGAACCTGGAGAATGGAAGCGTATTTGGGATGGGGTGTTCCATACCATGTCTTCCAATAATTGGAGAGAATTTAATTGGAAGGTAGTTTGCCGCTTTTTTCTCACCCCCACAAGAACGTACTATACGAAAGATTACTCTGATAAATGTTGGCAGGGATGTGTGGAGATGGGTACTCTGTTTCATGTTTTCTGGAATTGCCCCCCCCCCCCGCAGTCTCTCTGGGCTGAGGTTGGGCCCCATTATAACCAGATAGCAGGCATCCATAGTGAACCTAGCTTTGAGCATTTGGTTCTGGGGATGTTGCCCAGGGGAAGACGATCGAACTGCCAGAGATCATTCTTAAGAGCATTATTGGCAGCTGCTATTAAGGTAATCACGAAAAGGTGGTTAAATCCAGACCCCCCCTCCAACCCCACAGGGCAGGATTGGATTACCATTGTTAAAAACGTACATGGAATGGAAAAAATGACAGCTGACCTCCGCTTACAGACAGATAAACTCACTGGAGTGTGGTATCCATTTATGGCTCTTATTGAAGAACTTGAAGGTAGTTTCGTCCTGTCCCAGTAGGCTTGGAGGTACACATTTGTATTGTTTTTTTGCATCCGGAGATAGAGATGAGTACTTTAGACTAGCCATTATCTTAATCCCTAAAATCATCTCACACAGGCCTACTATTAGTTAATGCTCATTGCATTGTTTAATTCTGTACTGTTTCTTGCATATCACCAGGTTTTTCCCTGGTTCTAATAGACAGTACATTAGTTTTCTATCAGTTTTGTAAGTTTTCTTATCATTCCATCTACAGGAGTATGGAACATCAACAGGAGCTGGAGCCTTTCTAAAAGGTGTGTGTGGGGGCAAGGTCAGGGGGACGAGGTAGCCATGGGGGCAGGTGCACTGCTGCCCCCCCTCCTTATTTCCTTCTGATAATTGGCAAACAGCATGGAGAGCTGCAGGAGAAGAACTGGTCGGGTAATTCGATGCTTTTATCTCCCTCCCACCAATGCACAGTGCCCACTTGCCCATTGCCCCGAGTCTGCAAAGTTTTAGTTTGCTTTTATGTTAATTTTTTGTCACTAATCGCTTCAGTTCAGCACCACACTCACTGACTGACTCACTGTTGCTGGGCTCCTTAGTGACCCAGCCCTCACCCCCCGCCAATTAATCCTCACTTAACTCTTTCCTTTTTCCTTATCCCTACTGGTTTCTCCTGGCTGCATGCTTACTTCTGACCTGTTCTGTTTCTGAAACAATTCACCCATCCCTCCCTCCCTCACACTGTTGTTCCTGTGGTCCAACACACTAGTTTAAAAAAATTCCTCCAGCTCCAATTACTCTTTTTTTTTTTGCCAGGTGCCCTCTAATAACATCTCTACCAAGTAATCAGGACTTGGTATCCACTGTCTGGTTTAGGTTATAGGGTTGGGAACTTGGCTGGGACAGAAGTAGGTAAGGTTTTTTTTGTTTTTTACGTGACTGATGAAAAGACAAGTAACACCACAGTCCACACACACCTGTCGGCCACGTGGTCGTGCGAAAAATGAATGACTTGTTTCACTACAAGAAGCTGTTAGCTGACCTGACTGTCCCTGTTCAGTAGGGTGCAAGCAGCAGTTCTGTGACGGACCCTAGCTGGCTGCCCTCTTCATGCACCTGTTTGGAACTTGATTCCCGAATCCTGAGTAGTACAGTCCTGATCCCGACCCAACTCCATCCTCGGACAGCCACCCGCAACTCTTACGAGCCAACGGCTCATCACCCTGCACCAGTCTAATGAGTGAGTGCTCTCTTTATCTGGACTGATGACTGCTGCCATGCGGCTGTACTGTATTATTGCCGCAGGCTCAGCAGAGAGCAGCCAGACCGTGCTGCTTTTTCTAAAATTCTGGCAAAAAAGGGGGTCCATGGCCCTCCTGGCCCCCTTGGCTCTGGCACCCCTGGCCATCAGTATACACCTGTACTAAATGGATTCATTTTTTAAAGACACATAATGGGATGATGCCTATAAGGGTTCCATCCCCCTAATTTTAAATGTTCCAGTGCTTGAGGAGACATTGAACTGATTCAATTTACACAACCGCACTATGTATGAGGGTATGCTGTATGATATCTTGTCCCTGCTTCTGCTTTGTAATGTTTCTGATCACTTGAATAAAAAGTAAAAAAAAATGTATTTGTCTTTAATACACAGATTGTATATTACTTCACAAATTGCAGTTGGGGTGACAAACAGTGTCCTGAATATTGCGACGTTCTGGCTTGAGGGTGGGGGTTGGAGGATTGACTATCACACAGGATACTCTCCTCTTCCAGGGAGGGAGGATTGCAGGCCCTGCTGAAACATCACCACCACCTGGGTGACCACAGCTGGTGGTACAGTCAGAGCGGCAGACATGCTGGAGGATGTAATCTGCGTTGAAACAAGAGTATGCTTAGTGTACACACGCGCATGCTTCATAAGGCCTTGTATGGCGGCACCCTAGGGGAGAAGGCGGAAAACTCCAAAAGTGTGCAACATGATACTGGTACCCCTTGGGCCCTACTGACCCCACTGGCCACATTGGACCCCCCCCTCACTCATCTGACAGGCCAAATGGGGCCGCTGTACAAAACAGTGACCAAGATTTGCGCCCTAAACTCAGGGCATCAGGAGTGGAGGCCGTCATGGAGGGCGATAGCGCATTCGTGATGATGCTGTATTCTCAGAGAGGGAACAGCTGATAACCTGCTTGAAGAGCAGCTCACAATGGTGGCTCAGTGCATTGGCTGCTGTGGGTGATCCCATGCTAGCCAGCCCTACTCCCAGGATGACAATGTAATGCATTCTGTCATGGGTGGTGAACAGGCCCCAGAACAGGAAAATTGTACACTAGATAGAAACATAGACTTTACCGACAGAAAATGACTGCTTCTCCCACCCAGTCTGCCCAGATTGTCCCTGCCTAGTCTGTCTCCGCAGACACTAACTGGTCTCCGGCGACTTTCCTTCCTTCCTGTTTACTAATATTCCGCTATATCTATCCCACACATGCTTGTGTAACCCCTTGGTGGCTCTATCCCAAGGGCTACTACCCCTACCTGTGCAGCTAGTAGCAGGTTAAGGGGCCTGAGTTCTGAAACAGGTGCCTCCACCTGGAGGTCAGGGTTGGTAGTGGTCAAACTAACCTGGGCACAGCCCTCCAGGACACTGTAACCCCTCTCTTTCCCTTCTAGTGGCCTGGGCAATATCACGATAATCCTTTATGAGTACCCTTGCTTTTCCTTCCAGTACCTACACTGTTTGCACTTACCACCAGGACTGGTTCCTCTGGCTCGACCCTGGGGACCCCCTGTAAAACAAGGTTATGCACAGTAAATAGCAACAGTACAGTACTCTTGGCACAAACTGGAACCACAGCCAGGTTAAATGCAGCAAAAAAAAGTCAGATTTGATTTATTCAGGGGACTTGAACAAGGAAAGGGCGTAATCAGATTGATTGGCTTAAAGGCTATATTAATCAAACAGTTATGCGTGCGCTTTAAGTCCCCACACAGTCACACCTCTGGGTACCCAGGAAGGGAGACGATGGGCTAGCCAGGAACGTTGCAGCTGGTTGGGACCCTGTGATGGAAGAAAGCAACGTGCACAACACACACTATTTGTAATCCGGAGCCGGAGGGCTCAGTTCGTGAAAGAAAAAGCAACCAGACAATCAGATGACAACACTTCAGATTTAGCTGTTGTTGCAGGGAGCTACCCTGATGTTTATTCACAATACCCAATACTGGACACAGGTAGGATGAAATCGAGACTGCAGGTTGTTGAGCTGGAGTGCCCAGAGAAGCAGGGCCCACACGAATCACCGAGGCATTATTCCTGTTCAAGTGCTGAGCAGGGGGCTGATCCCCAGGCAGGTCTCTCGTCGATGGCTTTCTCTGTGCAGTGGGTAGCGGACTGATTTTCAGGCTGGGTTACCCAGTGTGGCAAGGCCCAGGCCCAATGGAGATGATTTTGGATTCAGTCCGTGGTGCTGGATGCAGCTTCCAGCAAGCAGAATATAGTTCAGATCACAGTGGGAAACCAAATCGTGATCCACTAGCAGCACACAGCACATTTACACGTAAGGAAATTCTAATGCAGCTTCCAGCAAGCAAAACACAGTTCAAACCACAGTGGGGAACCAAACCACGACCCACTATAAGCACACAACACATTCACATGTAAGGAAATTCCACTGTACCAGGCAAAAGGCTCTCCGGTCGCAATTACAGTCTCTGCACAATCCTGTAGTTCAGAGGTGGCTGGAAGTCCAGACAGGCCGATCGCATTCAGCAAATCTTCGGACTGCTTCAGGTAGAGGAGCCTGGTCACAATTCAGTGGCTTACTTCGCTCTCCAAGTTCAGATTCAGTCCAAAAAAGGCACAAGTTACCTCTCAGGGACAGCAGGCAGGCATGCAGGCCAAAACTCAGGCCTTTTCACAGTTCTCCCACGTGAATCTATGCCGGGACTGCTGCTTGAATCATTCAAGCTGTTATCTCTTCACTTCCCAGCTCAGAACTGAAACTAGCTGCAAGCAGCTTGGGAATTTCCCTAAGATCCAAAAGGTTCGGTTGGCTGATCTGTCTGTCAGTCACAACAAGGGCTCCCCCTCCATGTTATTTTAGGCACCAAAATGCAAAAACTACAATTCCTACAAGTTTTGACCCCACCGAGCCCCTGTAGGCAGGCTCCATTTTAGAGTCCCAACAGTACTGATTGGCCCATTCTGACAGTCCCGGGCCAAGTTGGTGGAGATAAACAGAACAGTCCTTGCTGCAAAGAACGCAGGTTAGAACAAACTGCAGTATTATTACTACTCTAACAAATGATCAGCAAACAAGCACATCTTCTAAAAGAGCACCATTTTAGATTAATTAAGACTGCAATCCAGGCAGCTCTTAAAGAGACAGTACACAGAGTCTATGCAGGCACTCTATGGCAATACATTTAATCTGCTAAAACGCAGAACACCAGCCTGGCAGTGGGCATTTAGGCAAGCTCAAGGAAGACTTTTTGGGAACCCCCATTTGTAGGGGGTTACACCTGAAAAACCCCTACTGTTTTCGCCGCCACCACTTTCTCTGGCAGAGTGACTCAGTAGAAATAACAATAGGATGCCCGCTGCCATTCCCTCGCCTACACCACCCCAGTCACCTGGCACACCAGCGTTGCCCTACTGAACTGACATCGACATCTGCACAAGGTGCTTCCTCCCTTCTTTTGAGACAGCCACTAACACGGGAGGGGGACCCTGGCAGGGATAAGCTGGACCTACCAGAGAAGGAGCAAAAAACAGACAAATAAAATAGAAAAAGAGAAATACGCCTTGGCCAGTTTTTACTTTCCTACTCTGATGTCCTCCTGAACATTGGAGGCACAGCAGTAAAAGGAAGAAATCAAGTTGTCACCTCTGGACAAGACAAGCAATAAAGTTGCATACAGCGAAAAAGGGCACCCAGCATATGGTATCAGAGCTAAAAAGATTATCCCTCACTTTACAAGCAATTTGCCTGCAAATGTTGTCTCAGTCATCATAGACAATTCATTCTGCTGTCTCTCATGTTCCTGGCAATTTCCAGTTTTGCAGAAATCACATGTTTATCTATTAACCCTTCCTTTACCACCTCCCATTGTTTTTTTATTTTTTATTGTTGTACCAGGCAGGTGATCTTGAACAAGTCTATTTTCAGTCATACCCAGAAACTTACATAAAATAGTACAGTACAAAGTATTATTAATTAGAACAACTTAGACATACATTTACATTCCAATTTGAAAAATGTGATAATTCAGTTTTGTCTTATTTATTTAGTTTGTGTTCACTGGGAAAGGAGGACTAGGCAGTTCTGCCTATTTTCACCACGTCTGGGTGGGTGGGGGGTACAGATGAAACCAGCTGAAACTGAACCAGGTTAACATGTTGGTAGTATTTTTAGTGAATGGGGGAATTTGGCCTGGCCACTGTGGATATACCCTTGTTCTTGTCAATGAGTGCCATGGGTTCTTCAACATCCACCTGAAAAACCACCAGAACAGGCAGGCGGAACCTCAGTTTAACATCTCTTCTAAAAGACAGTACATCAGGAATGCAGCACCCCCTTCCCCCATGCTGCACTACAGTGTCAGTACTGTATTCATTTTACTCCAGGTTCCTGGTGTGGGGCTAGAACCTACAACCTTCCAACTTTCTGGCCTCAGAGGTGAGTGTGCAACCTGCTGGAACACTCGCTGTGCCATGGTTGATCTATCCGTCCAGAATTCCAGTATGTTCTAAATCTGTTGGCAGCTGTGTCTGGCAGGGTCAGAGACCTAGCAAAAAAACAGAGTGATTTGAGAGTGCTCTCAAGCAAGGTCCCTGACTCCATGTTTGTTTCACCTTACGATGACTTCAGGAACCCTGCAACCCTCCCACCCCAGGGCTCGTCCTACAGTTATAGAGTAGTCCTATAGGATCTTGCAGTATTCTGCACCCATACAGCAAGTAGCAAAGACAGGAAAAAAAACCTTGGGAGATAACAAATAAGCATCTTAAGCAGACAGTTGATTGAAGAGGGAAACAGACATGATGGGAGTGGTGCAGTGCAGTGGTTGTGGAGCAGCAGTCTTCAGGGAGACATTCTGGAAGCTGTGATGCTGCCCTATCTGCAGGCAACTCTCTGGGCTGATGGAGGAGGTTGCCTGTCTCTGAGCAGAATTGGCCAGGCTACAGGCGGTATCCACCTCCACCCATATGTAACCCCCCTGCAAATGGGGGTTCCCAAAAGACTTCCAGGAGCTTGCTTGAATGCTCCAAGCCTGAATGGTGTTTGGCATTTAAGCCATTTATCAGTGAGTGTTTTTAGAGCCTCTGGTACTGTCTCTTTAAGAGCTGTCTGCTTGCAGACATAATTAGTTTGTATGGGGGGACTGTGTGCTTCTCTGAGTACCACTCGAGCTGCTGCCAATTCACTTAATTTTGCAGTCACTAGGAGTGCAAAGGAACCTATCTGAAAGATGTAACTGTTTACCAGAAATTATTTAGAGTAATAATGAAATTACAGTTTGTCTAACCTGCTTTCTTTGCAGTCAGAACTGTGTCTGCTAGTTCCCCATTCTAGTTTTGAACTGCTGAACTGGACCAATCAGTGTGGGGTAGCTAGCTCTAAAATGGTGCCTTAGACGAATCAGAACTTGGACTCATAATCTGAGCCAGCCACAAGAGGATTGTATGGGCAGTGACTCTGGAGATGTAGTTTAGACTTCAGTGCCTTTTGGACCAACAGCAGCAGTCTATTGTGAGTGACAGCCAATCCAGTCAAGAACTGGGAGGAACTCAAAGGAAGTGCCGGTTTTTGTCGGTTGGAGTTCGGTTGAGCTTTGGCAGTGAAGAAGGAAGGAGCCCTGTACTTTTCAGTGTGCAGTTTTAGTCAAACAACGTGTGTAAGGCCCAGAGTTCGGTCTGCAGCTTGTTAGGACTGAATCCGTCCTGTGAAAGAATCAAAGGATCTCTGAAGACTAGAAACCAGGCTCACCCTGTAGAAGACTGGAGGAATTGCTGAAAATTACACTCGGTCTGTCAGGAACTGAATCTGCTGTGTGTTCTCCTGGGTATTGTGCAGTAATTGCGATCGGGATACAGATGCAGCCTGCCTGGTATAGTGCTTTCTTTTATATGGATGTGTGAAGAGGTTTGTGTACCTCAAGTGAGCCCTACTGACATTGAAGGACCCTATCTTATTTGGAGGTCGTGAGTACTAATTCAAGAATTGCTCCCTGTTGAATTGCCACATTAAATCCAAATGGAATTACTGTACTGCTGACTGTTTAATTCTCCTTTTCTCTGTGTGAAAGGGCCCCACCAGCTGCCACGGTTTGGACTAGCCACTAGGGCTTGGGTACCCAGGGACAGTAACTGATAGGGATAGGCCTGTGCACAGAGCCATGAGTAGATTATTAGAGTGATAAGCTAATTAACCTGATTTCCCCTGTCCTTGTTATATCCCCTAAATAAATCAGAGCTGCTTGTTTCAGCAAAGTTATACTGCCTGAGGTATTTGTCTATGTTAAAGTACTGTACTGTGATTGTTGCACTGTATCTCATTTCACAGGAGGTCCCAGTGCGGAACCAGACCTGGGGGTAAGTGTATACTGTGAAGGTAATTCTGATATATTGTGTGGGCCACTAGTGGGAAGAAAGGGGTTGCAGTGTCCCAGAGGGCTGTGACCAGTTAGTTTAACTATTGCAAACCTGACCTCTGGGTGGAGGCACCTGCCATTGGATCAGGCCCCTCAACCTGTTAGTGGCAAATCAGGCAGGGTAGTAGCCCCTGGGATAGCGCCATCTAGGGGTTACATCTTGGAGGCTCACCGCTGGGATTGTGTGTCCTCTAGTGGCCATATTCTGAACCACTGTTAAGAAAAAATGGGTACCCGACAGAAGTGGCTGTGCACCGGCTGGTGGAGTGGTGTACTGGGGGAGATCGACCCCAAAATGCTATGCTTATCCTGGACATCCCCTGGGTATCAATACGGACACTGTGCAGGGAGTACTTTCCAAGGTGGAAGGTTTACAAAACCCTGTGGTGGTGGGTCGGCATGCTAATCTGCTCACCCACACTTTCCTGGCCCTAGTAGAGTTTAAGGATCCCATAGATAGCTCCAAAGTGCCACAGACCATTACCCCAGAGGAGCCCTCACTGCTTGGAAGTGATAACTAAGGACAGTAAAGACCCGGGGAATCAGCCCCCACCACTATCTGAAACTTTGAGGAGAAATTTGCTGAATGGTTGCTGGGAGGGAAAACTGTGGAGGACTTGAAGAAACTATTCTTGCCACCTGGGGTGTTCCTCCCCAACACCCTCTCCTGCTCCAGTGCCCGTAATGGTGGCTGAACCAATGCAGACTCTATTTCTGCACCTGCCATTAGTCACGACTCTTACGAAGGTTGAGGATCTTCTCTGGCACCTCCCACCCCAAGGGAGGATGACTGGGAGACCTGGATAGACTATGTTGCCCCAAGTGCTAGAATGGCAATGCTCGGAAGGCAAAGCAAAGAGGGTTAGTGAGAGCCTCCGAGTCCTGCCCTGGCTACCATCCGTGCTAAACGGGCCGGTAACCCTGAAGCGACTGCACAGGCCTATCTTGAGGCCTTGGAGAATGTATGGGAGCCCAGATTCTGATGAGGACCTATGGTGGAGAGTAAGAAATGCACAACAGTACCAAGGGTTGTTGTCTGTGTATGTCTCTCGCTGGAAAAATTGTTGCAAGAATGCCTCCAGAAAGGGTAGTTTGCCAGCGATTGAACTAGACCGAACCAGACTGGACAGAATCCTTAAGTCTGCCCTTCTCAGAACTGCTGTTGCTTCAGTTACGCCTGGCAAATCGACTGGAATCCCACCCTCCTATGATGAGTTAATGAGAGAATTCGAGGAGTTGAGAAAAGGCGACCTCGGAGGTACCTGCACCAACAGCTGTAGCTTCGACCAGTGACTGAGGTGACCCATCAAGTGAAGTTCAGGGGCAGAGGTTGACAGTCAATGAGTGCTCTGACAAGGAAAAGATATGCCACAATGGGGCGAACTGTTGAGAGATCGGAATTCAAAACAGTCCCTTTATGAAGGCCACGCCTGCAAATGCAGGCCCTGACCTATATCCGACTGCATCTGCTATGGGGTGGGGTACCCACCCATGTATCTCCTGCTGATAACAGCTCCAAACTCAATTCCTTGACCATGGAAGTGCAGAAACTGACGAGATGTCTCCAAATGCTTATCACGCGCAGACAGAGATGGCACCCAGGTTTCCAGTTAGTAATACCCATCCTGGCTCCCAGTGTGGCGCCTCGCCAGCTCAAACTCCAGAAAGTATGTTTTGCTATAATTGTGGAAAGATGGGCACATGAAAGGGAATGCCAGTCCCAAAGACACTGACAAAGTTGCATATAGGCTACAAGGAGAGCTTGGAGAAGAAATCAGTGGTTAAGAGGTGCACGACATGATCCCAGTGAGGGCACCAAAATGCTAATTCACGTCCTTTGTGGCAAGGTCAGTTGCCCAGGCCCCACTACCGCCTCTCAGACTGGTCCAGAATAGTGGGTCCCTCCATGGAGACCACTGTAAAGGTGAATGGAGTGTCTACAAGAGCTGTATTAGACAGTGGCTCCCAAGTGACAATTATGTTCCAGGATTGGTATCAGAAGCATTTGTCAGAAGTACCCTTACAACCATTAGAAGGACTGCATGTATGGGGTTAAGTGAGGAAGGCCTACCCCTATTCCGGGTATATCCGAATTTGGCTGTCTTTCCCCACCTCCGTGGCTGGAGTGGCCGAACAAGTAGAGACCCTAGCCTAGTGTGTCCCCCACTGGACTGTATGATGGTGTCCTTTGTTGATTGGAACAAATGCTCATATGTTCGGAAGGCTGGCACAGTTGTGTTATGAAAAACAGGGTCAAAGACTAGTAGAGCTTTAAGAGTTCCGGCTTTAATTAAGAAGGCCTATGAGGCACAGAGAGATGCTGAAAAAACAGAACCAGAGGAACCGGTCGGAATTGTATGGAAGAAGGATCCTGAGTCTCTGATCCTGGCGCCAAATGCCCAGTGTACCTTACAGGGAGAGGTCCGTATCAGAAAGGATGTTAAGAATAAAATATTAATGTTGGATGCACCAGGCGATGGAAAATTGCCAGAGGGACTGCTGGTCAAGCCTAGTATTTTGCCCGCTAGAGCCCATGCTTATGCCAGAAGGGTAATGGTCCAAGTTCATAATGTGTCTGAAAGAGACATTCGAGTAAACAGAGGTTGCATCCTGGCTAATGTGCATTGTGCAGACACTGCAGTGCTACCCAGCAGCAAGAGTTCAAGGAAGAATGAAGTAACGCCTGACTTGTTTGATTTCGGTGACTCCCGCTGCCAGCTGAATGGAAAGTGAGGATCAGTGAGAAGCTTGCCCAGAGACCAGGTGTTTCTTTAAAGGAATGGGATGTAGGATGCGTGCAAGGAGCTGAGCACAATATCCGCTGCATGACGAAAGACCATTTCGTGAGAGGTCTCGACGCCTGGCACCTGCTGACATAGATGATGTGAGACGGCATCTGCAAGAGATGTTAGCTGCTGGTGTAATACAAGAATCCAGAAGCCCTTATGCTTCCCCATTGTGGTAGTGTGAGGAAAAGAATGGAACAGTAAGGATGTGTGTGGATTATCGCACCTTAAACCGGCGGACTATCCTGATCAGTACACAATGCCCCGCATTCAGGATGCTTTGGACTGCCTAAGCGAGAGCAAGTGGTTCTCTGTGCTGGATCTCCGATGGGTACTACCAGATCCCGATGGCCCCAGAGGACGTGAGAAGGCGAGCTTTATCTGTCCGCTTGGCTTCTATGAATTCATGAGGATGCCTCAAGGGATTTCAGGTGCCCCAGCCACTTTTCAACGATTGATGGAGCGTGCAGTGGGGGACATGAACTTACTAGAGTGCCTGGTATACCTAGATGATGTTATTGTGTTTGGCAGCTCACTGGAGGAACATGAGAGCAGATTATTTAAGGTATTGGACCGACTGGAGGACTTTGGCCTTAAACTGTCCATTGATAAGTGTCAATTCTTTCAAACATCAGTAAAGTATGTGGGACACATAGTATCCACCGAGGGAATAGAGACCGACCCAAGTAAAGTTGAGGCCTTGACCACCTGGCCACAGCCCAAAAATCTAAAAGAACTGCAGAGATTCCTGGGATTCTGTGGTTATTATCGGCGCTTCATCAAGGACTATTCAAGAGTGATCCGCCCTTTACTTAACCTTACTCAAGGGTATCCCCCAACCCACAAAAAATACCAAAAGTCAGCGTCCCTCAAGACTGAAAGAGTGTATTTTCATCCGAGTGAAGTATTTGGGGCCCGCTGGACTCCTGATTGTGAGACTGCTTTTCATGAGATCATATATCAACTTACCCATGCTCCAGTGCTGGCCTATGCCGATCCAAGAAAACCTTACGCCTGCACACTGATGCTAGCTTGCAAGGGTTGGGGGCTGTGTTGTACCAAGAGCACGAGAATGGCCTGAGACCAGTGGCCTTTGCCAGTAGAAGCCTGACCCCATCCGAAAAGAACTATCCTGTACATAAGTTAGAGTTCCTAGCTTTGAAGTGGGCTATTGTTGACCAATTCCATGAGTACTTGTATGGGGCTAAAATACTAGTAAAAACTGACAATAATCCTTTGACCTATGTGCAGACCTCAGCTAAGTTGGATGCCACTGGCCATAGGTGGCTTTCTGCATTATCTACATATGACTATGCTCTCGAATACCGAGCAGGTCTGAACCACATAGATGCTGATGCTCTCTCCCGGAGGCCTGTTCCCCAGAATGATTGGGTCCGATTGGCAGAACCTGACATTCGGCACTCTGCCGGAAGTTTGACAGGGAGGAACAAATGTCCAGGACGCAGTGGACTGCATGGTGGATTGCTTGGGAGCCTCTGAGAATTGCATACCTGCTGCTTATTGCCACTTTTCTGCAATAGACATTGGTGCACTGCCTCAGCTGGACAATGACAGTATTCGGCGGGCTCAACTCAGCGATCCCATGATCAAAGCAGCTTTAGAAGCCCTCTATGCAGGAAAAGATGTGTCCAAATTACGCCCACTGATTTGAGAACTGCACTGTTATACAAAGAAGGTCCTAAGTTGAAACTGATCAATAAACTGTTATACAGAGAAACAGTAGACAGAGGGGACAAGTAGACAAACAACAACTAGTGCTGCCCACTGCCTTCGAGACTCAGTACTGAGGTCCTTGCACAACCACATGGGGCACCTTGGTATAGACAGAACACTTGACTTGGTGAGATCCAGATTCTATTGGCCTAAGATGGGGGCTGATGTGGAGCAACACATTCGAACTTGTAGTCGCTGCTTACAGAGGAACTTTCCCAGGGCTGCCCCTTGTTAACATCACCACCAGTGCACCCATGGAGTTGGTCTGTATTGATTTTCTAAGTTTGGAGTCAGATCAAAGAAATATCAGTAATGTGCTGGTGGTCACTGACCATTTCACGAGATATGCCCAAGCTTTCCCACCAAAGACCAGAAAGCATCCACTGTGGCCAAAGTACTTGTAGAAAACTTTTTGTTCACTATGGGGCTCCACAAAGAATCCATTCTGATCAAGGGAGAGACTTTGAGAGTCGCCTGATCAAAGAGATGCTTTCTTTGTGGGGTGGCGAAAGTCCAGAACCACTCCTACCACCCCAGGGGACCCACAGCCTGAACGTTTCAACGCACTTTGCTAGATATGCTAGCACCCTGCACCCAAAGGACAAGCCTAGATGGAGCCAACAAATTAGCACCCTGATACATGCTTATAACTGCACCAAAAGTGATGCCACTGGATTCTCCCCTACCGCCTGATGTTTGGAAGAGAAGCTCGACTACCAGTAGATGTGTGTTTTGGGGTCTCTCTGATGGGGTTCAAGCTGACAACTATTTACAGTATGTGCAAAAGTTAAAGGCCCAGCTAACTCATGCGTATCAACTGGCTCAAACCATGGCTGCCAAAGAAATCTGGCCAACAAAGAAAGGTATGATAAAAGGTGAAAGCACAGGAACTCCAGGAGGGAGATCGGTATTGCTAAGAAATCTGGGACTGCATGGCAAGCACAAGATTGCTGACAGATGGCACCATCTCCTCACATTGTAGTGGGCAAACTAGATGATCTGCCAGTGTACAAAGTAAGGCCTGAGAATAATTCAAAAGATGTAAAACAATGCATAGAAATCATTTACTGCCCATTGGACAAATCCTGATTGAGTCTGAGCCCCAGAAGATGCCCTCTGGACCAGTGACTAGAGCTGCTGCTAAGAAAAGACCAAGGAAGTCTGCACCTACAGAAGCAGAGTTAAAGTGTTCCCCTGCACAAGTCCCAGTTGAGCATGACTGTCAGTCCATATCAGAAGAAAGTGAGAGTGACTTTGAATACTATCCTTCTTACGAACTGAGTCAATTGTTTCGGGGCAATCCCCTAGTCAATACTGGAGACAAAGCTGGGCCTTCTGGACTGTCTAAGCCCCCAGCTTCATCCCTGGAGCCAATGCTCCCAGAAAGTGAAGTGCAAAGCATCAGATCAGATGAAATGGAATCATTGTGCATGGTTGAACTGTTTGAGCTTTCAGGGGAGGAAAATGATAGATTGGGGCAGACTGGTGATACACCGAACAAGAAGAGTATTTTGAGTGCCCTGACAGTCCACTGCCAGTGTCCGAAAGCTCTCCATGCGAGCCAAATGTTGTGGACTCAGAAACTGTAACTCCTGGAGCTGAAAGTGCCCCAAGTTCTAGCCTCTACCCCCATGGAGACTCCCCTGACAAGTGAGGACAATGCTGAAAATGAGGCTCAGAGTGCAGAGACTATAACAGTTCCCCTAGAAAGACTGGTCGAGCTGTAAAGCCTGTGGTGCACCTCAGTTATGATTCACTTGGGGCCTGTGGACTTGCCTCTCAATGTTGTCCATAAAGGAGTGTATGTCCCGAGCTCACTGCCCAAACTGAGCATCAGTGCTAACTCAAGTTACTTGTGTTGCCCTCTAAGTATGGTGCCCTTGCCCCATCCAGCCCCAAGGTAACTGATAGGAAGGGCCCCCCTCTCTTCAGGTTTCATGTACAAGAGGTAATAACTTGAGTTATGGTACAATGTGTATGTAATACTGTGTAAAGTGACGTACTGCAATGTTTCAGAAATGTGTTCTTGGTAAAATGATATATTGACTGATGATTACATGTGCGAGCCTAATGCAAATGTATATGGTTGCAGTTGAAACTTATGGGTACTTGCTTGACGGGACGCCAAGCTTTCCCAGGCTAGGAAGGGTGTAACCCCTGCAAATGGGGTTCCCAAAAGACTTCCAGGAGCTTGCTTGAATGCTCCAAGCCTGAATGGTGTTTGGCATTTAAGCCATTTATCAGTGAGTGTTTTTAGAGCCTCTGGTACTGTCTCTTTAAGAGCTGTCTGCTTGCAGACATAATTAGTTGTATGGGGGACTGTGTGCTTCTCTGAGTACCACTCGAGCTGCTGCCAATTCACTTAATTTTGCAGTCACTAGAGTGCAAAGGAACCTATCTGAAAGATGTAACTGTTTACCAGAAATTATTTAGAGTAATAATGAAATTACAGTTTGTCTAACCTGCTTTCTTTGCAGTCAGAACTGTGTCTGCTAGTTCCCATTCTAGTTTTGAACTGCTGAACTGGACCAATCAGTGTGGGGTAAGCTAGCTCTAAAATGGTGCCTTGGACGAATCAGCACTTGGACTCATAATCTGAGCCAGCCACAAGAGGATTGTATGGGCAGTGACTCTGGGAGATGTAGTTTAGACTTCAGTGCCTTTTTGGACCAACAGCAGCAGTCTATTGTGAGTGACAGCCAATCCAGTCAAGAACTGGGAGGAACTCAAAGGAAGTGCCCGGTTTTGTCGGTTGGAGTTCGTTGAGCTTTGGCAGTGAAGAAGGAAGGAGCCCTGTACTTTTCAGTGTGCAGTTTTAGTCAAACAACGTGTGTAAGGCCCAGAGTTCCGGTCTGCAGCTTGTTAGGACTGATCAGTCCTGTGAAAAGAATCAAAGGATCTCTGAAGACTAGAAACCAGGCTCACCCTGTAGAAGACTGGAGGAATTGCTGAAAATTACACTCGGTCTGTCAGGAACTGAATCTGCTGTGTGTTCTCCTGGGTATTGTGCAGTAATTGCGATGGATACAGATGCAGCCTGCCTGGTATAGTGCTTTCTTTATATGGATGTGTGAAGAGGTTTGTGTACCTCAAGTGAGCCCTGCTTGACATTGAAGGACCCTATCTTATTTGGAGGTCGTGAGTACTAATTCAGGGTCGCTCCTGTTGAATTGCCACATTAAATCCAAATGGAATTACTGTACTGCTGACTGTTTAATTCTCCTTTCTCTGTGTGAAAGGGCCCTACCAGCTGCCACGGTTTGGACTCAGCCACTAGGGCTTGGGTACCTAGGGACAGTAACTGATAGGGATAGGCCTGTGCACAGAGCCATAGGTAGATTATTAGAGTGATAAGCTAATTAACCTGATTTCCCTGTCCTTGTTATATCCCCTAAATAAATCAGAGCTGCTTGTTTCAGCAAAGTTATACTGCCTGAGGTATTTGTCTATGTTAAAGTACTGTACTGTGATTGTTGCACTGTATCTCATTTCACAGGAGGTCCCAGTGCGGAACCAGACCTGGGGGTAAGTGTATACTGTGAAGGTAATTCTGATATATTGTGTGGGCCACTAGTGGGAAGAAAGGGGGGTTGCAGTGTCCCAGAGGGCTGTGACCAAGTTAGTTTAACTATTGCAAACCCTGACCTCTGGGTGGAGGCACCTGCCATTGGATCCAGGCCCCTCAACCTGTTAGTGGCAAATCAGGCAGGGGTAGTAGCCCCTGGGATAGCGCCATCTAGGGGTTACACATAGACCACCGGGTCCACAGCCTGAACCTCAAAGGATGCCCAGGAAGAAGAGTGATTGGACCATGGTGGGCTCGGGGAGGGGGAGGGAGGGGTGGTCGAAAGCACATCCCCCAACCAGTCCCACCTAGTAACCCCTACAGTGTTTTGGAAGAATGAGAAAGCCCCACTCAGGGACCCGAGGCTGGGACCAGGGTGGATGGGTGGTTCCCCCAGGTTGGAGCCCCAGCAAGGGAGGCAAGGGACCCCAGAGGAGGGGGAAGCTTCTTCTAGCGGGGGACTCTATTGTACAGGGAATGGAGTTAGGGACACCTAGCAGGGAAGAGAGGGAGGCCAAGTGCATCCCAGGAAGTGCTGCATGGAGGGATGGGGAGTGGATCCATAGGATCGCTACGGCAATAGCCAGGAGGGAGCAGCTGGATGTCACTGTCCACCTGGGGACCAATGACCTGGCAGGGAGAAGGGTGGAGTTAGCTAGGGTACAGGAGGATTTCAGGAAGCTGGGGGGGGGATCTGAAAAAGATAGCGCACTCTGTCTCATTCTCGGAGGTGGTATCTGCCCAGGGCACAGGGGAGGATAGGGCACTCCACATCCATACCTTCAACTCCTGGTTGAAGGATTGGTGTGGAAGGGAGGGTTTTGGCTTTATAGGGGACTGGGGTCTGACCTGGACAGATACAAGCTTATATAAGGAGGATGGCCTGCATCTGTCCGAGAAGGGTACCTTGGCTCTTAGTGAGAAGTTGAAATGCTTCAGATGCGAGCATTTAAACTGGCCAAGGAGGGAGAGCCAGAAGGGGCAGGAGGCTCAGGAACAACCCCGATGGTAACATGCAGAAACATAAGTTGCCAACAGATACAGCTGAATCAGGCAGGGAGGAGCAGGTAGGCAAAGCGTGTATAACAAGTGATACATGGGGAGCACATAGGAAAGGAAACCAGGATGGGGGGGGACACTGGAGAGGGAGGACAGAAGCAGAGGGAGGGAAGACTATAAAACATGTAAGGTCATGTTAACAAATGCCCATAGCCTAGGAAATAAGGTTCCAGATCTGGAAGCCTTTTTGGCAGATGCAGACCTTGACATAGTAGCAATAACAGAGATGTGGCACTCTGCTAATCACCTGCCACAAGAACCGACGTTCACCATCTCGAAGGCGGACCATCACCCCTGACTGGACAGTTCCTCCCCTCCTCCACCTGCCACAAGAACCAACCTTCACCTTCTCGAAGGTGGACCATCGCCCCTGACCAGGCAGTTCCTCCCATCCTCCACCACCTGCTGCAAGAACCAGCCTTCACCATCTCAAAGGCAGACCGTCGTCCCTGACCAGGCAGTTCCTCCCCTCCTCCACCTGATGCAAGAACCGACCTTCACCATCTCGAAGGCAGACCATCGCCCCTGACTGGGCAGTTCTTCCCCTCCACCTGCCACAAGAATTGATCTTCACCATCTCGAAGGTGGACCATCACCCCGACTGGGCAGTTCCTCCCTTCCTCCACCTGCCACAAGAACCGACCTTCACTATCTCGAAGGTACGCTGCATCAGAGCTAAATCTAGCTAGCTCTGTTCAAACTTTGGCACCTTTCTATAGTCTGACTACATTGGCTCCCACAGCTCTCTGCTTCTCCTGCCCACTCTCGGGACTCCAACTTCACTCCACTAGGGAGACCTTATAAATTAATGTTAAATTTTCTAACTGCGGTTCCACTAGGGACAACTTGCTAAATCAATTTTTAATTGTGGTGGGGCATTGCTACAGACAGTAACACCTCCTAAGGGCATCAGAAGAACATAGTTTACTTTTCAAACTGTTGTGGGACCCTTTTTTACTGAATCAGAAGAAATTAATTAAACTTTTTAAACTGTTGTGGGACCTTATTTACTGAATGCTGATCTCTGTAAGGGTAATAGTTGTAAGGAGAGTATCTGATAGCAGAAACTTTAAAGGGTAGTATTAGTGCAGCCTAAGTTTGAAACGGATTCCACAAGAACTGTAGGAAACTGCTGTGCTCTGCTTAAATTGTGAAGTCTAAGCCAAGCTTCATTGAAGTTGTGCAGTGTAAACTGAATCTGATTTTACTTGTACTCTTCACTGTTCTGCTCTGACCATCTTGCCCGCTGTTATTTTATTTAAACTGGAACTTATTCCTATTGCCTACTAAAATCTTTTGCACTGCTCTGCTTTGTTTAAAACGGACTGCTTTTTCTTTAAAAGCACTCATTTATTTTATCTGCTAAAGATCTTCCTACTCTGCTGCGTCTGCTCTCTTTTTCCCTCATCAGCCCCCATTCTACTGCAACCCACCCCCCCGATTACTACTGTTTGCCTCTTTTGTCTTCACTTAGCCGCCCCCGATTGCAGCCAATTTAACCAATCCCTTGCCTTCTTTCTCCTCAGGCAGACCGTTGCCCTTGACTGGGCAATTCCTCCCTCCTGCACCTGCCGCAAGAACCAACCTTCACCATCTCGAAGGTATGCCACATCAGAGCTAAATCCAGTTAGCTCTGTTCAAACTATGGCGCCTTTCTACGGTCTGACTACATTGGCTCCCGCAGCTCTCTGCTTCTTCTGCCCACTCTCGGGACTCAAACTTCGCTCTACTAGGGAGACCTTATAAATTAATGCTAACTTTTCTAACTGCTGTTCCACTATGGACAACTTACTGAATTTATTTTGAACTGTGGTGGGGCATTGCTACAGACAGTAACACCTCCTAAGGGCATCAGAAGTACCCCACCGGCGCTACGCACCAGCTCCTCCCCCACCCACCCTATCTGAACCTTCGCTTATATAGAGGAATTTGATCACACGATTACTCAGTACACCACTGGGCAAAAACCTAAATGTCCACTTTATCATTTGCTGCTTATATCACTCAGCCTCTAGAGGCATAGTTTCTTGCACCACATCAAAGAAGTTTGAAATGACCAAGCACACTATATCACTAGAAACTACTCTAGTAATTCATTTCCTTCTCCTCTAAAGTGTGCTCCTATATATTTTCTCATCGTTCTTCTTGCGGATCACTGGTCTATTTAGCACTCTCTATTGAACAACAAGCTCTACCAAGCCCACCTATTATAATATTTATTAGCTAGCAGACTTACCAAACTAGTCTACACTTTAATCATGATACTATTAATTATATTACTATTTGCATCCCCCAAAACAACTAACAATGACAAGGAGTTTACTTCCCATGCCCATGATTCTTACTCAAGTTGGAGCCTATCTACTGGCAGTAATCCACATCCCACATGGGATTATTACACAAGCGTATATGCAGTATTACTGGTCTCCAGTAGGCCGCCAACCTTCCAGGCTATCGTTCTCATGTGTGCAACACTGCACTTTAACACCTACTGTGACACAAAATTCTTAGCCTCCTTGCACCACAAGCACGGCCATCAATACAAACTGCACAATAACCCTATGAAACTATGGGCACAATAAATTATTTTTATGCTCCTATTATTGTTCAGGAAACATAGAACTTAATCCAGGACCCATCCCTACTTTAGCATCACCTAGTGATTTTGCCTTGGCCAAAGGTTTAAAGCTTATGCTTATTAACATTTGTAGTCTTCAGAAGAAATTAGCTGAAGTACAAGCCTGGATATCACATACTAACCTAGACATTCTAGTCTTAATGGAAACATGGCTAAAGGCATCTGTCACTGATGAAGCTGTGGCTATTCCATGTATCATATGGACAGACCCTCGAGGGGGGAGGTGTGGTAATTTATGTCAATGATAGGTATCCCACTAACATTTTTCATGCACTCTCAGTATCTAAGGAATCTGAATGTCTGGCAATAGCATTATCCATCTCTCCTGCAGAAAATGGTTAATATAATAGGGTGTTACAGACCACCTGCAGGTGGCCTAGACTAACTAAGCCATTTATACAACTTTCTAGACAACAGCTCCAATGAATCTATAATATTAGGTGACTTCAGTCATGATTGGCTCAGTCCCAAGTCCACACCACTAGAAGACCTTTGTGATGACCTAGGCTGAACTCAAGTAATCACAGGGATCACTAGCCCAAACCCAAGAAATCACACAATCGGTACCCTTATTGACCAAGTTATCACAAATAGACCACACAAAATCCTACAAGAAGCTGCCTTCCATAATGACCTTAGCAATCACAATATTATAGTATGCCTAAGGAATATGCCTAAACCCACCCACATTGGTACATTTATCGCTAAGAGAAGCCTTAGAAAATTCGATGCTGCAGAATTCCTAGCTGACCTATGGGACATCAGTTGGCAATCGTTCTACCTGGCACCGATGATTAGTGAGGCCACATATATTTTCAATACAACTCTAAGTGGAATTATTCACAAACATGCCACACTAATTACTTGCAGAGTTAAAAATACATCATGTCCCTGGTTTAGTGGAGACATTAAAAAAGCTCTGCTAAAAAGAGATCAGCTCTGGGCCACTGCAAGACACACCAAATTCCTTAAGGATTGGACTGCTTTTAGGGCCTGTCACAGTGCCTGCACTACAGTAATACTATGCACCAAGGAAATGTTTTACCTGAATACTCTGGAATCAGCGAAAGGTAACCCAGCAAAAATATGGCATACCTTCAGGTCGATAGAAGGTTGTAATGTTTCCCCGTCCTTACCTGACAGACTCAATATCCGAGGTTCTACCATTACCAACAAATCGTTGATACTTGATAAATTCAACTAACACTTCATGACAGCTGGACTTGCTTTCGACTCTTCACCAGCAGCTTGCCTATGCCCCTCTGCCTCCACCCCAGCATCGGCCCATGGCTCCACCATTTCTGCCTGCTTCTCCTTCTCTGCCATCTCCTTTAAACAAGTGGAAGATCTATTACTTAAGCTTGACACCAAAAAGAGTGCTGGAGCAGATAACATTGACCCTTTTTCCTAAAGATTGACTGTTATTATCTAACAGCCCCTATCACCCATCTATTTAAGTTATCACTAACTGAGGGCACTGTACCCCCCGATTGGAAAATCGTGCATATTCTGCCCCTATTTAAATCTGGTGATCCCTATGACTTGAACAATTATAGGCCAATATCAATCCTACCAGTTCTATCAAAGCTCTTGGAAAAATTAGTTAGTGCGCAGGTACGGGAGTACCTAGAAACAGACAAGATAATCAACCCACTACAGTCTGAATTCAGACAATATCATAGCACTACATCTGCCTTGGCTAAAGTAACTACTGACTGGTTAGAGGCTACTGATGCTAAATTGGTAACAGGGGCTGTCTTCTTGGACCTTAGCAAGGCCTTTGATACAGTTGATCATGGCCTCCTTCTGGGCAACCTCACTGACACTGGACTCAATAGATCAGCGTTAAAGTGGTTTTCCAGCTACCTGGAGGAAAGACAACAGCAAATTAAGGCCACTGGGACCTTCTCTTCCCTACTTCCCATAACAAGAGGGGTTCTGCAAGGGTCTATTTTGGGCCCTCTACTCTTTTTGCTATATGTTAACAACATCAGCAATAACATTACTGATTCCAACATTCACCTCTTTGCCGATGACATGGTACTGTATATCTCCCAAACCATCATTCACCCAAGTCTGCATTGCACTACAGGCCGACTTCACTCAGCTCCAGAACAACCTAATTCAGTCTAAACTCCTGCTCAATGCAAAGAAAACAAAAGTGATGTTTTTTCTATCCACCCAGCCTATCTCATGATCCTTCTAATCTCTGCCCACAGTCACCCATCATCACCCTTTGCGGTGACGTACTTGAAATAGTAGACCGGTTCAAATACTTAGGCTTCCTGCTTGACTCACATCTCTCTTTTTTCCCACATATTGAAGCCTTAACAAAAATCTGAGAATAACACTCGGTTTCTTCTTTAGGAACAAAAGACTATTCTCCAGGGCCTCTAGAATGACTCTAGTCCAAACCACATTTTTTTCCTTTACTAGATTATGCAGATATCCTATACAACAACTGCGCTTCTATCTTTCTGAGCAAACTGGATGTTCTGTACCATTGTGCCATCCGCTTTATTACCAACACACCAGCCAGAACCCATCACTGCACCCTTTACAAGGAGGTGAACTGGATCTCATTGGCAAATAGGAGACTTGCACACATCTACATATGGACATACAAAACATTACTAAACAAATTGCCTAACTATATCGCCAAGCTCCTTCATCATATGCATAGCCTATATGCCTTAAGGAAGTGCGACTACATCTCCCTGGTGATACCAAAAGTATGTACTCACTATGGTAAAGCTGCCATCAGCTATGCGCTCCCTTCAGCATGGAACAAGCTACAAACCACACTAAAACTCCAAACCCTGATCACACTGAATGCTTTCAAAAAACTAAGTATTTTTTTTTCCAATTGTTTAACCAGGAGGGACACACTAAGCTGAAAGCTTGTTTACAGGTCCAACCTGGGAGCACAGGGAAGTTAAGTGACTTGCTCAGGGTCACACAGTATACAAGTGGGGGCTGTGGAATTCAAACCCAGGTCTCCATGTTTGTAGCTCAGAGCCTTAAACCACTACACTACTGCCTCCCAAGAGTTGCAATAATGAGAACTGTCATTGCCCCAACCCCTCATTTCTCTGTCTCCAACCCTCTATTTATCTATCTCATATCAACATGGTCCTGTCCTTTATAGTGTTTTTTAGAGCTGACCATATATTGTGTGACGTAGTAATGAATATTCCTCCCTTTAAGCCTGTAAATTGTGGGAACCTCCACTCCAGTACCTGCATTCTATAGCTGTCAACTTTTATTCGGTGCTATCCATATCCTTCGTGACTGAAATGTGAGCACCCTTGCCTCATGCAGCGACCTTGTGAATGCCTTATTTGTAGATACTTACTGTACATAACATATACAGTATTTAATGTATATTTAGTATTATATCCTCGTATCTGTACCATTCATTACCTTGTCTTGTAATACTATGACTGTACTGTGTATATGCTCTGTATCTTGTTGATTTGTATTCCTTCATGTTTATTTGTACAAGGGACACCCTTGCAAATGAGCTTGCTCAATGGATGTTATCCCTTCACAATAAACTTGAACTTGAACTATTCGTGGCTGGGAAGTCAATGTACCAAGCTATACACTGTTCAGGAGGGACAGGGAGGGTAAAAAGGGTGGGGGGGGCCCTGTACATCAGAGATAGTATAAAGTCTACAGAAGTTCAGGGAACAGAGCAGGCCGAGGCAATGTGGGCACCCTGGAGCCAGGGAATGGAACAGCAATACACACAGGGGTGATCTACAGACCTCCGACACAGAGGGAGGAAGTTGACAGGGAACTAGTGGAGGACATACACAACATGGCAGCTAAAGGCGAAATCCTGCTACTTGGGGATTTCAGTATGCCGGACATGGATCGGACCACCCAGGTGGCTGCTTCAGCCAGAAGCACAGCCATCCTAGAATCCCTGCAGGGGGTTGGACTGATGCAACTGGTGCAAGAACCAACTAGGGACAAGTCGATTCTGGACCTGGTATGGATCAATGGGAACAGAGTCGAAGAAATACAGGTTGAAGGGCAGCTGGGGTCCAGTGATCACGTTCAGCGTGGCAATATGGACTCAAGTATGTTACACAAGGACAAAAGTATTAGATTTTAGGAGGGCATATTTCACTGAAATGGGTAGATGTATACAAGGTGTCCTGGGGAAGGGAGAGGTAATAGAGGGGGTGGAGAAACAATGGGAGAAACTGAAAGGAACCATAGTGGGGATAACAAACCAATGCGTTAGGATAGTGGCCAAAGGGAAAAGAAGAAGGAAACCACTATGGTTCTCCAAGGAAGTTAGGGAAAAAGTCAGGGCTAAAAGACAGTTTCAGGAAATATAAGGGGACCCAAAGGGAGGAGGACAGGGAGGTGTACCTTGAATGTCTAAGGGAAGCAGGGAAGGCTGTTAGGAGAGCTAAGGCGCAGACAGAGGAGGGTTTAGCACAGTCTGTGAAGAAAGAGGACAATGCATTTTATAGGTACATCAGTGAAAGAAAACCGGGGGATTGTGAGGCTCAAAGGGAGGCGGGAGAGTGTAAAGCAGGAGATCTGGACAAGGCAGAAATACTGAACAAATGCTTCTGCTCAGTATTCACTAGTGAGGGGGAGGGTCAAGAACCACAGATGGGTAGCAGAGGCAGTGGTGGTGGTGGGGGAGAAGTGGACACCAATCCATTCACAGTGGAGAGAGTTCTGGAAGAACTCAAAAAAGCTGAAGGTGGATAAGGCCATGGGGCCAGATGGCATCCACCTGAGGATATTAAGGAAGTTGTGAAGAGAACTGGCAGTGCCTCTGGCAGCCCTGTTCATGGACTCACTCAACACGGGTGTGGTTCCAGAGGACTGGAGGAGGGCACATGTGGCCTCACTGCACAAAAGTGGCAGTAGGGCGGAGCCTGGGAACTACAGGCCAATCAGCCTCACCTCAGTGGTGGGAAAGATCATGGAGACACTGCTGAAAGAAAGGAGAGTGGCACACCTGGAATCCAGGGGTGCTCAGGATCTGAGGCAACACAGATTCACAGCAGGAAGGTCATGTCAAATGAATCTAATAGATTTTTTTGATTGTGTGACTAGGGAAGTCAATCAGGGAGGGGCAGTAGATGTCACCTACCTAGATTTCAGCAAAGCCTTTGACACCGTCTCACATAGAAAGCTGGTTAACAAGATGGGTAGTCTGGCATGGGAGACAAGGTGGTGAACTGGGTTAGGAACTGGTTAACAGACAGGAGACAGAGGATGATGGTAAATGGGATACAATCTGGGGAGAGGGGAGTGACCAGTGGGGTACCGCAGGGATCAGTACTGGGACCAGTCCTGTCCAATGTCTTCATTAGTGACATTGCACAGGGGCTGGAAGAAAAGGTCTGCTTGTTTGCAGATGACACCAAGATCTGCAACAGGGTGGATACTCCAGAAGGGATGCAGAAAATGTAGAGGGATCTGGAGAAGCTTGAAAGATGGTCGGAGATGTGGCAACTGAGGTTCAATGCAAAAAAGTGCAAAATGATGCACCTGGGTAGATGGAACCCTGGGGGGAGCTACAGGTTGCGGGAGGAGGAGCTGACTGTCACCAAGGAGGAAAGGGACCTAGGGGTTATAATTTCTGATGACCTTAAGGTAGCAAAGCAGTGTGCAAAGGCGGTGGGGCGGGACAGTGGCATGCTGGGGTGCATAGGCAGGGGTATCACTAGCGGAAGGTGGGAGGTGGTGATGCCATTGTCTAAAACATTGGTAAGGCCTCACCTGGAGTACTGCGTGCAGTTTAGGAGGCCACACCTGCGCAAGGACATAAACAAGGAGGAGACTATCCAGAGAAGGGCTACGAAGATGGTGCAGGGCTTGCACCACAAAACACATGAGAAGAGACTAGGGGACCTCAATATGTACTCACTGGAGGAGACGAGACATGATTGAAACTTTCAAGTACCTGGAGGGCATAAACAAGGTGCAGGTGGGGGACCTTTTCCAGTGTAGAAGTATTAGAACAAGGGGGCACGATATGAAATTGGAGGGGGGTAGATTAAAAGGTGATGTGAGGATGTTTTTCTGCACAGAAAGGGTAGTTGGCGCTTGGAATAGTCTGCCACAGGAGGGAGTGGGGGCAAACACAGTGGAGGGGGTTAAGCATGCCTGGGACAGGCACAAGGGAACCCTGAGAGGGGAGGGAGTGATGAAAAGTCATTGATCACATGGGGTCAGTGGCCACATACAATGTATAGGGCCTATGGGCAGACTGGATAGGCCTGTCAGTCCTTATCTGCTGACAATTTCTATGTTTCTACGTAATATGTGGAGATATAGTTCAGACAGTTTCATTTTTTACTGTTCGTTGTCCTCTTCCACATGGCTGTTCCTTCGTCCCTCAATGTCCTGGTGTCCTTGTGTTTTCACTTGATTTTTGTGTTTTCAATAGAGATAAATAGCTGAGGTTTGAAAAAGCAAATTGTACACTGTATACATAAAAGGATCTCAAGAATATACATCATATGACCATACATAGCCAGCAGAAGGCCGTACAATCTATTGAGTCTGCTCGATTGCACAAGCCCTGATCCACAGATTAGAGTTGCCCCTGACACCCTTCCCCAATAACCCGAACCCTTCCCCTCACTCTGTCCCACCCTTTCTTGACCCCCCCCATATCTTTTGATTGACGACCTCTGCAGGGAGTTAATTCCATGCCATTGCCACTTGTTCTGTGAAAAAGTGTCTCCCAGCCTCCTTCTTGAACCTTCCCCCACCAGCTTCTAATAGTGCCCTTCCCCCCTTGTAGTCTTGTTCCCACTGAGACAAAAGAGGTCCAGGATATCCACCTTGTTTATACCTTTCAGGTACTTGAGGATTTCAGTCATGTCCACTGTCAGCCTCCTCTGTGCAAGTGAGTACATGTCGAGTTCTCTCCGCCTGTCCTCGTATGCCTTGCCCTGTTGTCCCTGAACCACCTTCATCACCCTCCTCTGAACTACCTTGAGCTTTGTTCAGGTAGGGGTTCTGGAACTGCACACTGTACTCCCAAGTACGGTTGCACCGAGGATCTGTACAGCAGCAGTATAACCTCCTCCCTTCTGCTTGTGAACCCCCTCGCAATACAGCCTAGCTTTCTGTTTGTCTTGGCTGCTGCCTTTCCACACTGCATAGCCTGTTCTAGGTTGTTGGTGAACTATCGCTAAGCCCTTTTCCTTCTTCCATTCGGTGACATTGAACCCCCCCACCAACTGTACTTGGCCCTTTGTTTTTTTTCTTCTCCTATTTGCATGATGCTGCAGTTCCTTGCACTGAATCTGAGCTGCCACATGCCAGATCACCTTTCCAGCCTTGCTACTGTTAGTTCCTGCAACCCCTCGTCCATGTCCACCCTCCTACAGGGCTTGGTGTTGTCCGCTAAGAGGAAGATTTTGCCTTTAATGTTATCTCCAATGTTACTGATGAACACATTGAACAATACCAGGCCAAGCACTGTCTCCTGTGGGACCCCACTGGTGACCTCCCTCATGCCAGAGAGCTGTCCCACCACCACCTTTTGTGTCCTACTTCTAAGCCAATTTGACAGCCACCTTTTTAATTTGCTTACTATTCCTAGGTCCTCCAACTTTCTGATCAACCTTTTGTGGGGTTCCAAGTCAAAGACTTTGCTGAAATCCACATATAGCATATCAGCCACCTAGTCTTTGTCTGCGGCCCTTGTTACCAACTCAGAGAAACTCATCAGGTTGGTTTGACAGGATCTCCCTGACATGAACCCATGTTGTGTCTCATCTTGGAGCCCATTTGCCTCCATTTGATTAGCTTTTCCTTCTGAATAGTCTCCATTAGTTTATCAACAATGGAGGTCAGACTGACCTGTAGTTCCCAGGGTCCTCTCTGGGCCCACTCTAGTGCAGAGGTACCACACATGAGTACGACATGTGAGACCACATTTAGAATGTGGGGTAAGGTACTGGCATCCTTATTTTAAGAAGGACATCAGCATGCTGGAAGGGGTCCAGAGGAGAGCAACCAAGATGATCGTGGGGTTACAGGATAGGTCCTATGAGGAGAGGCTGGGAGCCCTGGGGATGTACTCCCTGAAAGAGAGGAGGCAGAGGGGTGACATGATAGCAACCTTCAAGTACATGAAGGGAATTCACAGAAGGGAGGGTTTCTTTAAAATGAGTGACAACAGCACCACTAGGGTGCACAGCCTAAAATTGATGGGTGGGGAAGGGGAGATTCAGAAGGGATGTTAGGAAGCATTTCTATATGGAGAGGGTATTGTCCACCTGGAATGAGCTGCCAGAGGAGGTGGTATCAACAAGGATAGTAGGAGCATTCAAGAGAACCTGGGACAAGCACAAAGGGAACACTTGTGACCAAGGAAGAGGAGAAAGGGGGTAGATGGAGGGACAGTTGCGGGGGCAGGGTCATTGGCATAAATTGTAAGGCAAGACCCTGCATCACTTACCGAGCAGATGTGATAGACCAGGTGGTCTTCTTCTACTGGCTCTTTTCATATGTTTATATGCGCCTTTCTTCACTCCTGCGGTACCACTCCTATATCAAGTGAGCTGCGGAATAGATCTGCCAGTGAACCTGCCAGTTTCACCGCCAGCTCCCTCAACACCCTTAAGTGCATGCCATCTGGTCCTGCGGACTTATTTACCTTCAGAGAACTGAGCCATTTACTAACCCATCCTATGTTATCATGTCCTCAACTATTTCCCCTCCTCCATCCTCCCTTGCAGCACTGGTCCATCCTTTTCCTTAGTAAAGACAGAGCAGAAGAGCTGGCACAGGGGTGCTGAGGGCTGAGGTGCTGGACGCCACACCTTGCGCCACCCTGGCGACCTGGGTTCGGGAGCGAGCCCGGGCGCTGGGGGTTGGCAGAGGAGGGAGTTGGATTGAGCATCTGTAGAACAGTTCTCCTCTCCTCTTCTTGGGGAGGGATCCAGGGTATTCCTGGTACAGTAGAGACCCACGGTGGTGACCGGGGGTACTACTAGCATGGGAACGGGATCGGGGATGAGCACTGTAGGGCGTCTATAGGCAGCCGCGTGCTGACGCCACTGCACAATTGCGCTCAAGGGGGGCAAACAAAAAGGAAAAACTCTCTAGACTGCCGGTGAAATGATGGTGGCCCCAGTGGAGCACCCACATCCCAATGCCAGCCCAAGCGCACCCAGTTCTCTCCATGGCCGACCAGAAGACTGAAGGCAAGACACCTTCACACTTCAGAGTAGACCACCAGGGAAGGGCGGAACCAGCCCCGGAGGTGATCTGGAGGTGAGGCCTGCCTAGGCCGGTCAGGGGGAGAGAGCCTGGGAGAAGCGGGGGATTCAGGCCAGGAGTTAGGGTAGCATCCGTGTGGGCACTCCAGAAGGATGCCCGGGGGTCTGGATGCATAAAGAAAGTTAAAAAAAAAGACAGAGCAGAAGTACTGTATTAGTTCAGTACCTCTCTGCCTTCTCTTTATTACCTTCCAGCCATCCCAGCGCCCCTTTTTAACTTCACTGTTCCTTCCTTCATGTCCCTCTTCTTGCAGCTACTGTATACTGGAAGAAGGTTTTTCTCCTCTTTCATCCATTCTGCAGTTTGTATGTAGTAGTAAATAGTAGTAGTAAAATATTTATTTTTAGACAGGATATACAAAATTTTAGGTCCTAAGATCTATTTCTAAAGTTGTCCTGTACATAAAACATTCAGGTACCTGAAAATAGGTATATAACTTGTCTAGTATACTTCCCTGGTCAACAAAAGCTAAATAAAATAAATAAATAGGTTACAGGGTAAATATCATTCATAAATACATTATAGTGTATAGCAGAATGTTGTTATGGATAGAAATCCATAACTAGAATGGAGTTGTCATGCTGCACTAGCTATGTCACTACTGCAGCATGACAACTTGGAATGATGACACATAGTTGCTTTCCTCAATCCAGTTAAGATGGAAGTTGCTGGGTTTTTTTTTTAAACTTGAACTTGCAGAAACATCTGTAGCACACTGTGTCAGTTAAAAAAAGAAAATGTTAAAATTTCTATTTTCTGTTGTCTTCTCCAGCTGGTTTTGTTTGATTTTCTATGCTGTGACTGCACATACACTATAACAGATTATGTATGAGCAGTGATACACAAACAAGGAAATTCTTGTGTCTTGAGGTTCCCTTGGTAACAGAGTACCTCTCGAGCTGCGCTCTCGAGGTAATCTGTTACCAAGGAAATCTCTCGATACAAGAATATCCTTGTTATGTATGACTGCTCATACATAATTCTCTATACAGTACATACAATACTGTTTCATAATTCAATACATACAGTAAGTAACAACTAATTTACCTAATATTAATCAGATTTCAGAGTTAAGTACTTCATTCCCTATTTGGGTATCAGACAATTTACGTCATACCCCCCTCTTATAAAAAAACATCACTTCAAACAAGTACATTCCGCATAAAATATTTCATTCAAGCCAGTTTTAAATTGTGATAATTTTGTCAGATTTCTCAATTGAGGGGGAATTTGTTCAAAATGTTTGCTGCTCGAGCCTGCAATGTCATGCTCCCATATTTTGTATTAACCTTTGGGAAAATAAGGCCCCTATGTTTTACTCCCCTTAAGGCATAATGGTGACTCTCACAACCAAAGTTTAAATCCATATTACCTTTTCTCAACCTTTATTTATCTTATATATGAATACTGAGTATTGTTTTTTAGACTGTACCAATAAACTATCCCATTTTAGGTCATTATATATATGGTGCAATGATGGGTTAAAAAAGTTACACTTGAGGGCAAATCTTGCTAATCGGTTATATGATTTGACAAGTTTATCCAAGTATTTTTGTCCTGCAAAGTTATGCACTAAATTACCGTATTCCAATACAGGCAGTATTAACTGCATAGCAATTGTCCTCCAAGTCTGTTGACTTAATATTCCGGAAGACTTGCGCAGTGCCCCAATTCTATTATTAACTTTCTTTGTTATATTATTAATATGGGCAAAAAATGTTAAGGCACTGTCTATTACAGCTCCTAAATATTTAAATTGTTTTGTCATTGTCAATTTTTTCCCATCTCTCATTAATAATTCCCTGTCATTCACTAACTTTTTTGTTACCTTATTTAATTTCTTGTTAAAATACATAACCCTGTGTTTTCTTTTCACTTAATACAAGTTTTGAACTGGAAAACCAGTCTTGAAGAATATTAAAGTCCAGTTGTAACTTTGCCATCATTTCACCATGTGTTTTTGCTGATGCTAATAGCACGGTGTCATTCGCATAAAGCCTTGTATGTGTATTGTTTGTTTTTGTGGGTAAGTCATTTATATATATCAAAATCAACAGTGGCCCCAGGATTGATCCCTGGGGCACACCTCTTAACAATCTACCCTCATCAGATAGCTGACCGTCAATTTCTACTTGTTGTTTCCTTTGTCCCAAGTAGGATTTGAACCATTGTATGGACCGGGGGCAATCCTGGTCCTCTCCATCCTCTCTTAACCCTTTCCAGCCTTGACTTGCCTGCCCATCCTACTAGCCTCCTTACCTTTCTCCAAGCAGTCCCCAATATCCTTACTCAAAATCAGGACACCCTGCTGACATATCATTTTTTTCCTGCTCCCTTTAGACTAGTGATGCGTTTTACTGGGAAAGTTCCAGCCTATACAGTTTTACTGCAGTTTAACATTTCCTCTTACCTCCTCTCTTGTACAAGTACCTTTCTTTCCCATTCTGAGTCTGCTTTAGCACTTTTTTACATTCACAATCACAATAACTAAAGGAGCGCTACTTTTAATATGGCTCAGACCAGGTTATCATCCGTATATACTGTTGTGGGTTTTTTTTTCCCCATATACATTTTTGCCGCTCCGAGCCCTGGCAGGCAGCTACAGCCCTCCAGCTGGAGGGACTTACTCGCCAGTCTCGTGGCTCCCATGCTAGATGGTCCCAGTGGTTCCCCCGTGGATTGCCCCCCATGGCGGGGCCAGGAGGAGGTTGCCGGCTTCTCCGGCCCCCCCCCCGGAGACTCAATCCAGAATCCGGCACTGCTCTCAGGAGCCACGGACAATCACTAAGCCTGCCAGGCTTGATTTTCCTCCATTTGCCCACCTCCCTCTGGCCCTAGAGACATCGGCTCCAAGTCTTCCGACCAATGCTGCCCTCCAGCCACTGCCAGAGGGCAGTCAGTAAGACGGATGACTAGTCTCCCTCCCCCCAAGAGAGGAGAGGCGAGAGCAGTCCTCGGGATGCTCAATCCTGTCTCCCCTGCCGACCCTCGGTGGCCTGAGCTCATTCCTGAACCCGGGTAGCTGGTGTGGCACGAGGTGTGACATCCAGTGCCTCAACCCTCAGTACCATCGGGCCGGCCACACTGTTGTATTTTTACATCAATTGTCCCATAAGGTCAGGAAGCGGTGTCTGCTGCATGCTAGTTCATTCAAAAACCACAGAGAATGCTGACAAAAACCTGGATTGAGCCATTTTAAAAGGAGCAAAAAAGGTATCATACAAGACAGGAGATAAGGGGCAGTCTAAACTAGATAAAAAAAATTGGTCAAAATTGTTACCATTAACCAGCACTGCTCCTTTAAGCACTGGGTAAAGCGCTCATAAATTTATTTATTTATTAACTTTTGTTTACTAGGTAAGCACACTAGACAAGGAATGCCTATTTTCAGGTACAACACGGGAGATTACAAGAGGATGGTTTACAAAACAGTGTGAGGGAATTACAACAATGTGCAATACAAGCAGTGAGCAGGGTGATACAAATAAACAGGTACAGGCTGAACAGATGAGCATTTACATCAAGGGTAAGCACAAGCAAACAATAGTTACATTTCATGGAAATAATACAAGCACAGTTTGTCTTGTTTTGAGGATGGTAAGCAGGGTCCTGTGTTTTCTGCAATTCTGTGGTTGCAGCAGAAATCAATGCTTGCCGTAGAAATCAGGAAAACCAGTCACAGAGCCAGAGAAATGCTAGCTATGCTATGCGATCACACAAGGCACGGGCATAGCTATTGATATGTTAAGTATGACATGGCACACATGCTCATTAGAAGGTGCAGCAAACTGATACCATCCACTAAGAAGTGCAAAGTAATGTACCTAGGAAATAAAAATCCAGGAGAAGAGTACACAATAGCAGGGGAGGTACTAACGACAACAATAATGGAAAGGGATCTGGGTGTAGTCATATCAGATGACCTAAACATAGAAACATAGAATTTGACGGCAGATAAGGACCGCTTGGCCCACCCAGTCTGCTCATTTCCCTACCTACTGGATAAGCTGCAGATCCTAGTTAACCAGCAGCCTACTTCTTCCTACCCCCACCCCCAGAACTGCCTTATGACTATCCCATGCATGTGGAATTCCACCACTGATTTTGACTCCACAACCTCTCCGAAGGCCGTTCTATGCATCCACAACCCTCTCTGTGAAAAAATACTTCCTTAAATTACCTCTGAGCCCCGACCCCCCATCTTCAAATTGTGCCTCTTGTTCTTGCACACCTCTTTTTGAAAGATGCTACCCTCTTGGACTTTGTTGATTCCTTGGGTGCTTGAACGTTTCTATCATGTCTCCCCTCTCCTCCTTTCCTCGAGGCTATACATATTAAGCTCATAGAGTCTCTCTTCATATGTCTTCGGTGCAGACCTTGCACCATTTTAGTTGCCTCCTCTGGACAGATTCCATCCTGTCTATGTCTTACGGAGATTGGGTCTCCAGAACTGCACACAGTACTCCAGATGGGGTCTCACCAGCTGTCTGTACAGAGGGATAATAACTTCCTGTTTTCTACTGGTGATGCTTCTCCTATGCATCCCAGTATCCCCCAGCCCTCCTTGCTGCCCTCTCCATTGCTTGCCCATCTTTAGGTCATCTGATATGACTACCCCAGGTCCCTCTCCATTTTGTTGTTGTTAGTATCTCACCCCCATTGTGTACTCTTCCCTGGGTTTTGTTTCCCAGGTGCATTACCTACTTCTTAGCATTGAATCTAAGCTGCCATACATTTGACCATTCCTCTAACTTGCCAAGTCCCTTCTCATCCTTTCCACCCCACCCTGGCATCAACTCTGTTGCAGATCTTAGTATCATCTGCAAAGAGACATATTTTCCTTCCAGTCCTTCTGCAATGTCGCTTATAAAGACATTGAAGAGGACCGGTCCTAATACTGAACCCTGCGGTACCCCACTAGTAACCCTCCTTTCTTCTGAGTGGACTCCATTTACTATTACTCTCTGTGTCCTATTCTCCAGCCAAGTCTTTACCCAGGCTGTCATCTTGGGACCCACTCCCAGGCTGGCTAACTTGTATATTAATCTTTGTGTGGGACTGTGTCAAATGCCTTGCTAAAGTCTAGGTAGGCCATGTCCACAGCCCCTCCCTGATCTACTACTTTGGTCACCCAGTCAAAGAAATCTATCAGATTCGTCTGGCATGACCTTCCCGCTGTGAATCCATGCTGCCTAGGGTCCTGTGCCCCTCTGGCCTCTAGATACTCGACAATTCTTTCCTTTAGAAGTGATTCCATCATTTTCCCTATCACTGAGGTTAAACTAACAGGTCTGTAGTTTCCTGCTTCTGCCTTGCTCCCACTTTTGTGAAGGGGAATCACATCTGCCCTCCTCCAGTCCTCGGGTACCACCCCATCCTCCCATGATTTGTTAAAAAGGGTAGTCACTGGTGTCACTAGTTCTACCCTTAGTTCTTTTAGAATTCTGGGATGAATCCCATCAGGCCCCATTGCTTTGTCCACCTTCAGTTTTAAGAGTTCTTTCAGAACCCTTTCTTCTGTAAATGGGCTGGTATCAACTTCTGTATCCAGCGTGTTACTACTGTTTGTTTTATGTACTCCCTCTTCCTTTGTAAATACTGAGCAAAAATATTTGTTTAGTATCTCTGCCTTTCACAGTCTCCTCTGCCCACCCTCTCTCCCCTTTATTAAGCCTCACTATCCTCCCTTGGTCTTCCTTCGCTCCCTGATGTACCTATAAAAGGTTTTATCCCTTCTTAACTGAGGTTGGCTATCTTTCCTCGGTTTGGGCCTTTGCTGTTCTGACTGCCTTCCAGCCTCCTTTGCTTTAACTGATACAGTTCTCTGTCCTGCTCCTTCTCAGATTCCTTGTACTTCCTGAATGCTTTCTTTTTCTCTTGAACCTCACTGCCACTTCCTTTGAGAACCATAGTGGTTTCTTACATCGTCTTGTTTTGTTTATTTGCTTCACACAAAGGCTCGTTACCTCTGTGATGGCAGTTTTATTATTCCCATTGTTCTTCCACCTCCTTCCTGCCCATTTGCTAGTGCATTCCTTAGGCACTCACCCATTTTGGCAAAGTCAGCCTCCTAAAGTCCAGTACTTTTGTCTTTGTGGCTTGACTCTATTGCTGTGTTTATTGTGAACCATACTGTTCGATGGTGCTAGTTCCCAGATGGCTACCCACTTCTACATCTGTAATCCTCTCTCATCTCCATTTGAGAGAATCAAGCTAATATTGCTCCTCTGGAGTGGGCTCCAGTACTAGTTGTCTAAGGCATGCCCTGTGGGCATCTAGGAATAACTGCACTCTTGAAGTGGCAGCTGCAACTGCACTCCAGTTAACATCTGGCATATTAAGATCACCATCAGCAATATCTCCCCTTTTCTGCCATTCTAAGTATACTTTCTATCATTTCCTGTCCATTTCCTCCCCTGAGAAGGGGTTCAGAGTCTAACCCTAGCGTATTGTGGTGCCATTGCCTGTCTCCAAATTTACACAGTGCTTCTTCTCCTCCCTGTTTACCCTTTTGTTCTGTTGCTTTTATTCCTTCCCTTATGTAAAGAACTCCTCGCCCTCCTCTTTACCTCCCTGTCCCTCCTGTAGACAGTGTATCCTGGTATGTTTATGTCCCAGTCATGGTTTTGTATGTACCATGTTCTGTGACTGCCACGATATCCAGATGTTCCTCCTCCATCAAGGCCACTAATTCAGGAAGCTTGTTACCCAGACTATGGGCATTAGTACTCATTGCTCTCCATTTTTTGATGGCTTTACCTTCTGTTGCAGCATCCCCCACTGACCGTTCTACCTCAGTCTTTTTCTCATTTAGTACCCTGTTTTGTAGGGAGAGGCTGGGATTTTCCTGCTGCTTGTTAGTGCCTCCCTTTGACTAGTTTAAAAGCTTGCCAATGAAGCATTTAAACCGATTGCTCAAAAGACTTGTTCCCTTCCTGGACAGATGCAGACCATCCTGCCAGTATAGGCTGGTGTCCCTCCAGGTGGAACCCCAGTCCCCAATGAAGCCAAACCCTGTGCTCCGACCATTTTTTCAACCATTCATTAAACTGCATGGTGCCAATTGGCCTCGCCTCCCCCATGCTTTTGACAGGCAGCACCTCTGAGAAGGATACTGTGTGTGCTACTCGTCTTAGGTCCCTCCCCAACTCTGCAATGTCCTCCTGCACTGCTCTAATCTCATGATGAGCCAAAGTCATTTGTCCCTAGGTGGACAATTACGTCCAGCTCGGAATCTCTTGCAGCTGTTCTCGTGATCCTGAGGATGCGCTTCCTGTCCCTCCAAGCCATGGCACCAGGCAGGCACCTTACTTCATTTTTCCCAGCTCCCCCCAGTTCTATACCCCTAATAACTGAGTCCCCCACCAGGAGCTGCTTCCTTTCCCTTTGGTGCCCTCTGCCTCCTTTATGTGGGCCTCCCTTGTGACAGATATCATCAGTCTTCTCTGCGGGTGCATCCATAGGGGAGCTATGCTCCCCCAGAATGGTGTATGGATTGTGGAGTGGAACAATTGACTGGGTGTGCCTCTGTTCCACCCTCCTCACCCTCCCTGAACCCACTGTGGTCCAACTGCTGTGCTTTCTTCGCAACCTCTGAGGTAGTGGTGGTGGCGCTAGTGCTCCCTGGATGGGGGAGGTTCCCTTCCTACTGTCCAGTGTGGCCTGGGGGAAGGTTTCCTTACTACTGTCCAGTGCGGCCTGAAGACAGGCAACTTCCTCCCTCAGGGCAGATAGTTGTCTGCAAATAGGGCAGCATCTCAGCCTCCAGAAAGACTCCCGGAAGACTGCTGCCCCACAGCCATTACATTGCACTACTCCCCACATGTTTATCTAGTTGTTTTTTTTTTTGTATTTGTGTGTGTGTGTGTGTGCGCATGCGTGTGTGATTTGTTATATAGAATATATATCTATATATTATACAACGTATGCTTATATTATCAGTGCAGTGTGCTAGAGAGGATATGACAGTGAAATGCACCTTGCACTCGAGAAATGATGTCAGAACCTCAGGTATAAAGGAACTATTTCCAGGGGTGGGTGGGGTGGGTGGGGTGAGGGTGGGAAGGGTTGGGCCTAAACTGTGTTCTCACAAAACAATTGACTAAAAGCTCTCCCCACTGCTGGGATGAATGCCTTCCTGTCAGCAAGATACCCTACACAACAATTTGACAAAGTACCCTGCTAATCAAACAGAGAAAAATCCAGACATCCAAGTCAGACACAGGTGGGTAAGCAATGTGAGAAGTCAGTAAGGTGGGTAAGCAATGTGAGAAGTGTGAGAAGTAAGTGTGAGAAGTAAGTGTGAGAAGTCAGTAAGGAGAGACAGGGGGATACTGGGATGCATAGGGAGGGGCATCACAAGTAGAACAAGCATTTTTCAGTGCCGAATGTTGCTTGATTCTATGTGCTGTTTAGGTATTTGGAAGTCATTGGAGTGCAGATATTGAAAATTTCGCGAACTCACGAGCGCAGAGGGAACTGCGCAACGCACGCCGAAACAGTCATTTTTAGGAATTTTTTCATTAATTTTCAACATAGCCATTTTAAGACCTCTGCTCATGAACAGTGTCACTGTGTTTTGTTAATGTGTCCCATACATTGAGTTTGTGACACCGACCGCGCCCATTGTGCGCTCATATGGGCGGAAACAAGTTTTGGGCAGGATGTGAAAATGACAGCTGTACTGCTCATGAGGAGGTGTGGTAAAATGGCAATGTTGAAAATCTGGAGTGAAAATATTGAAAATTTATGAACTTACGAGCCAGGTGAGGAACTGCAACGCATCGCCTAGAAACAGTCATTTTTAGAATTTTTCACCAAATTTTCAACATAGCCATTTTAAGACCTCTGCTCATGAACGGTGTCACTGTGATTTTCTAATTTGTCCTGTACATTGATTTAAGCACACCGACTGCGCCATTCTCGCTACATGGTGAGAACACATTTTGGGTGAGATATGAAAAATGACAGCTGTACTACTCATAAGAAGGTGTGGTAAAATGACAATGTTGAAAATCTGGAATGAAAATATTGAAATTTCGTGAACTACGAGCCTGCTGGGAACTAGAACCGCGCTCATCAAAACAGTCATTTTGGAATTTTTGCAAATTTTCAACATGGTTTGGGACCTTTTCAGATGATGTCACTGTCATGGTGGTATTCAGGCCCGAAGGGTGATTTTGCAGTCACCGCGCAGTCACTGCGCCAAATCACCCTTCGGCCCAAATAATGCCATGACAGTGACATCATTCACGAGAAGGTCCCAAAACCCCATGTTGAAAAATGTGGTGCAAAAATTCCCAAAATGCCTGAGATATGCAACAAAGTTGAACCCCCATCTAGGCCATTATACAGCGCACCGGCATTTCCTCAGTTCGCGGTCGGCTTTGAAAAGTGCAGACGTGTTCCCGGTCCACGAAGATCGTCGTGCCGGTCCGGAGGTAGCATGGGGTGAGGGGCGTGGGAGGCTGGGTGCGCAGTGGGTGGGTGCGGGTTGTGGGAGGGGTCGGAGCGCTCACGAGGACTGTTTTCGTTTTCAGGTTAAAAAAAAAAAAAAAGACGTCGTGGGACCGTTTGCCACGCTGGGGTGGGCTCCCAGCGTGGCACAAGGACCAGAGGCGTTCAGCCGACAGGGTTGGGCACCCCGTCGGCCTATGGACTGATTACCACGCTGGGGTGGGCTCCCAGCGTGCAGCTAACAACGGGGAGACGCAGCTCAGCCGATGGGGATTGGGCACCGTCCGGCTACACAGTACGCGGCGGGCGCCGCAGCGCCCGCGTGTCGGTGGGGAGCTACGCCTATCTCTGCTCACTGAAGCGTAACTCCCCTTTCAATCAGTGTACACTGCATTTTGGAGCGTGTCATGACAGCTCCAAAATGCATTGGCTTACAGGCGCCGCGCCTGCCAGCTCACTGACTGAATTGGAGGAGGAGGAGGTGACACACCTCCGAAATCTCCGATGATGGCACTATGTTTCTTGCACATGCGTGCAAGCAACATAAAAAGGGAAGTGGTTATCCCTCTATATAGACAGTTGGTGAGACTCCATCTGGAGTACTGCATGCAGTTTTGGAGACCTCATCTATGCAAGGACATAGACAGGATGGAAACAGTCCAGAGGAGGGTAACTAAAATGGTGCAGGGTCTACATCAGAAACCATATGAAGAGAGACTGAGAGAGCTTAATATGTATACCCTTGATGAAAGGAGGGACAGGGGGGACATGATAGAAACTTTTAAGTACCTCAAGGGAATCAACAAAGTCCAGGAGGGTAGCAACTTTCAGAAAAAGAGATGTGTAAGACAAGGGGCACAATTTAAAGTTAGAGGGGGGACGGCTCAGGGGTAATGTGAGGAAATTCTTTTTCACGGAGAGAGTGGTGGACGCGATGGAACCGCCTTCCTGGAGAGGTTGTGGGGTCTAAAACAATGAAATTCAAACATGCATGGGACAGACATAAGGCAATTATAGTGGGGGGTTGCAGGAAGTAGGCTGTTGGTTAACTAGAATCTGCAGCTTATCCAATAGGTAGAGAAATGGGCAGACTGGGTGGGCCAAGTGGTCCTTATCTGCCGTCAAAGTCTCTCTCTCTCTCTCAGTACAAAGCCGAAAAGCTAGTGGCTGCATGACATCTTGACTCGTGCTGGCTCTTGTTACATAACTCTTTCCAGTCAGTATTGTGTGTGTGTGTGGGGGGGGGAGACTGATGCAAGAGTAGCAGAGCTTGATTAGGTCCAGGGCAGTTATGATTTGCTGCTGTGTAGGTGTGGGTAGCTCAGCCATGTTAATTTTTCATTATGAGGCTGCTCAAGGTGCATGCTGAATCCTTGGAAGATGAATTTGGAAGGAAGAACTGTGAGGCAAGCTGTAGTCAAGAAGTGAGAAGATTCAGTGGTGTTCATGGAGGTGGAGTCGATCTCGTTGTGGTGACAGGTATCGAAGGAGGAGGAGCTGATTGCTGAAACAGAGGGTTGGCAGCTGACTGAGCAGATGACTCTGTCCCCACTGGTGGACATCTATCACAGTTTTGATTTGTGGGCCGCAGCTCTGTACCTGCAAGTGTGAAAGTAATTTCTTGGCAGATCTGAACCTGCAGCCTAAGTGGTGGCATCAAGCACAGTTATTAAGGAGAGTCAAGTTGCTCAGCTGCAGAAGAGTTGGGGACCAGGGTATACTAGAACTGGAGGAAGTAGGTAAGGAAAAAAATCAGAATTGAGAGTTTGATTGCTGCTATACGTACGTGAAATGAGGGTCACTGCCTGAAGAACACCACAACCCCCTGAGTTGAGAGAAGAGGACATGCTAACCGAGGTTACTCCAGCTTAATAAGAATGACTTGCTTGCATTTTCAGTGTGCCCCCCAAAAAAAACTCTCCTTCACTGTTATAGGAAGACAACCCCCAAACACACAGATTTGTACACTGCACTCAGCAGGTTTGTTGCAAGGCAGTTAGGGTATTCCTAGTTAAAAAAAAAAAAAAAAAATTAAAGAACATTGATCAAAATCAGAAACGAAAATGGCTTTCAGGTCGGAGCCTCTCTATATCTGCTAACTGTAAGTATAAACCAGAAGAAATCCAAGCAGGTGTTGCCTTCTGTGTAGTTTTAGCTGAGTGTGCATGTCTTTCTCTGATTATAACCTAGGAGAACAGCAAAGGCCACCGATTTCCAGAGGAAGAACAGATGAGCTTCAAATTCGGGGGTGGGAGGGAAAATTCATTAAAAGGAAACACTGATGCCCATGGCTGTGCCAGGTTTGAGTTATTGCTGTTTAATATTTGTGATGAGAAGACTACATATTATTAAATGGCCTGCTGTTCCACTTTCAGTGTAGCAGAGTGGTTGCACGAAGGCAGTCAAAGGGTTAATTATGACTTATTCCTTTTGAAGGTAGCCACAGTTTATCTGCCACAGAATCAGCAGTTGTTCTGCCGCAGAAAGTATGAGGTCCTGCCACAGAATGTAGGTCCACTTTGCCGCAGTAAACACGGGGCCCTAATGGTAAGTGCGGAGGTGAAGAGCACGCAGGGCAGATAATTCCCCTCACTAGAGCTCAGAGGGGGTAGGTGATCAGGGAAATGTAGGGTGCACACCCAGGGTCCAAGCAGGGGTACGGGATATCAAGCAACCTTGGAACTTAGAATGGTATGTCACTAAATGGGTGTAATACCCATGACTCTTTGCGCCCGCTCATATGGGAACCCATGGCACTTCCGTGTTCGGCCAAAAGTTTTGGCACTTTATGGCAAAAAACACACAGGATTAAAAATTTAGATCACTGCAGCCCCAGACTCCCACAGCAGTATTTTAAGGTATGTGGGAATGGGAGCGACCTGCAGTCTTTCTTTGCAGGTCACCTTTAAAAAAACATTGCTCTTTGAGGTAGAGCCAACAGCTGAGTGGCATGTAGAAAGGCTGAGCATTACTGCAATGTTGACATTCCTTTCTGCATAAAACTCTCCCAGATTGTGGCAATGTTTATACCTTGACAAAGTTTGCATTCTGGTAGCTGAAGTTTGTAGAGTCAACTGTAAAAGATGGGTAAGCTGTGAGGAAAAGTGTCCCAAACTTACAATGCATTTAATTTCTTCAAGCCAAAATTGGGTTAGAAAGGAAAAGGTGGGGAGACTGAGGTGGGAAGGAGCACTAAAATTAAGACCCTATGGATGAGAGGGCAGAAGGGTGGAACAACATACATATATAATATACAGGGTACAGTATAACCATGATCTTGCACAGTGTGATGAGAGTAAAACTGTTTATGTAAAGGTATAAGTGGCCATGATGATGTGGAGTTCAGAGGTTGATAATTCAAGTTTAAGTGTAATATGCATAATCTGACCACCTCCTGTCTGGGAGATGAAGGGAAGGAAATGGACCTTGTGTATGATATGACTGGAATTTAATAAAACAGAGTTAAAAACAAGGAATGAGAAAGGAATAAGTGGCATGGACCCAACAGCAGTGGTGGTACGGAATCCATACACACTGCGGACATTAAACATTCTATACAAGATACTGCAAGATCATAAAGGCCTGGAAAATATATTTGGTGCATGGCCAGATCCTTTTAGTGGAAACACAGGTTGTGGTGATAGATGGTGGATTGTTTTATAAAAAAAACAATGATTCTGTGTACAGCACTATGACCTCCTTTATCAAGGAGAATATGCACTTCCGGACTCAGTTGGAAACCTTTGAAAACTCAGCCCTTGAAAAGAATCCCTGCCAGTTCGTGGGAATTCCAGAAGGCATGGGGGGCACTGATATGCTGGAGTTCATGGAGGAAAGGATTGCAGCACTACTAAACTGGAATATAGCAATGGAGGGCCCTCTTCTGACAGATTACCCCGCCCGCTTCGCCCAGCACAAGCTTCTCTGACCACATGGTTTTGGTCTCCTTCTCTACAGGCCATGTCAAGGACAAGGTCATTTGTAAAGCAAGACAGACATGAGAACATGTGTTGGACAACTCAGTGATCCAGGTATACCCTGACCTTGTTTACGCCACCAGGCAGAACCGTAACACTTTTGTCAGCCTCAAAACACAGTTGAGAAACTTAGGCATAAAGTTTGCACTTCTAATGCCAGCAAAGTGCTGCACTTCTTAGTGGGAAGAAAACTCTTATGTTCACTGACCCAGAAGAGGCTGCAAACATATTGCAAAACTACGTTCCAAGGGAAGATCTGATGGCTGCTCGAAGGAAGGATGGTAACTGAAACTGTTTTTTTTTACTCATATTCAGGTTCTAACTTAAAGTTTGATTAGCAGATGGATGTGCTATGCATGTTTTCTAATAGGTTTGGGAATATAATATTACCTGTGAGAGTCTGTTATGGGACGGAACTGTGCCAATTACTGCAGGAATGTTTTACCTATCACTACAGTTACATGAAGTTTTTATTGTCAGAAAACTGAATTTTTATGGGGGTGTATACAGGTGTATCCTGGTTGGAGGGGAGGAGGCAGTTTCAGGAGGGACATGTGGAAGTATTTCTTCACTGAAAGAGTGGTGGACAGTTGGAACAGCCTCCAGAGAGGGGTGGTGAAGGTCAAAATGGTGACAGGCTTTAAGAGTGGTATTTGCAAGATCTCCTCTGCCCCTACTGCCCTCTCGGCTCCGCCAACGAGGGATTGCTGGAGATTCCCAGGTTCTGTCCGAAAACCGCGGGAGCTAGATCTTTTGCTTTTGCAGACCCGCCCCTGTGGAATGCTCTACCTCATCGGATTAGAGAGTGCCCAACCACTGAGGTTTCTAAATCTGCCTTAAAGACTTATTTATTTAACCTGGCATTTCCAGACACTTGAAATTCCTGCTGCCTGCTTTTAATGATTTTATGATTATTGTTTTTGCTTAATCTATGTTTTTACTATTTTATCTATGTAACCCCCAGGGGGCGCTATCCCAAGGGCTACTACCCCTGCCTGTTCCGACTGTAACAGGGTAAGGCGCCTAGATCCGTTGGCGGGTGCCTCCACCCAGAGGTCGGGGTTAGGACAGTCGAGGTTGACTTGGTCACAGCCCTCTGGGTTGCTGCAACCCCCTTTCTCCCCACTAGTGGCCCACACAGTTCAATTGCAGTGTCCTTACCATACACACTTACCCCCCCGGCTCGGGCCGCTCAGCTCACTCCGGGGACCCCCTGAAAAGTAAGGTGCAGTTACACAATATGCAATGAGAAGTAATTTACCATTAATATACAAACTAGCCAGTGTACCTTTGCAAACAAGCAATCTGATTTATTTAAGGGGAGATAACAAGGACCGGGGGGGAATCAAGTTGATTGGCTTACCACCACAGTATATAAGTATCTACCTAGGGCTCTGTGCACAGGCCTAACCTATAAGTTACTGTCCCTGGGTACCCAAGCCCAAAGGCTAGTTCCTTGATGCAGCTGGTTGGGGCCCTAACACAGAGACAGGCATGAGATTCCTACGGCGATTAAATAGAGCCAGCTGGCTCAGTTAGTGTAGTCAGAGAAGTAACCAGAAGATCTTGCCCTTGTTAGGAGCATTTGACAGGGAGCTATCCTGATTTAGTACTCACGACTCAAGGAGCCCTCACACCACTTACAGGACCGAGCCTGGACTCCAGACACTTCTCCGCACATTTATATGGAAAACAACAGAGGGGTACCATACCAGGCAGCTGCTTCTAGGGCCCAACCGAACTCACAGCTAATCGAGAGTCTCACCACAGCTTCACTCTTCCTGACAGACCGAGCGCGATTCAGCAGATTCAACAGTCCTCTACAGGGTGAGCCTGGTAGGTAGCTGCACTCCTGCACAGCCTCCTCTGACCGCTACCCAGCGGATTTATTCTGAACTCGCTGGCGATTCAAAATGCACAACACTGGCCTTACACGCACTTCCCACGCGAAAACTCAACGGCACAGGAGCCCCGAGCTCCTTACTCGCTCACAGCCACAACGACTCTGCTCCCTTGGCAGTTTGGGCAAAAACTCTTAGTTCGGGCGCCACCCAATCCCATTGGTGGGCTACAGATACCAGGCACTTAAGTCTGTCCCCATTGGTACAAAAAGGGCACCCTAGCCCAGAACTCCATTTCCCAGAATTACTGGCAGTACTCTCTATGGCCAACCGGCTCCAAAACGAGTCCTGATTCTGGTTGGCTTAATTAGTCTCCATTTTAATGTTCCCTCATGCTCCATCGGCCCAATTTGACTATCCAGGTCCAAAATGGAGGGGCTAAGTACACCAAGTCCCAGCTGCAATGAAAGCAGGTTAGACAACTGAAATTTCACTTAATACTTTAAATGATTATAGTCAAACAGTTGCATCTTTCAAAAGGGCTCCCTTTGCACTTACAGCGGTCACCAATTGGAGCGATTTCACCGCAGCTCAGGTGGGATTCGAGCAGGGAAACACAGTCCCCCTTACACAGTCATTGGAGCCTGCTAGCAGGCAGCCCTGAAAGAGACAGTATGCAGAGGCTCTAAAAACACTCACTGCAGCGCCATTTGAAAACAGCTTAAACGCCGAACACCATCCAGACTTGGAGCGCCCAGCAAGCTCCTGGAAGACTTTTGGGAACCCCCCATTTGCAAGGGGGTTACACCCTTCCTGGCCTGGAAAGAACTTGGCATCCACATCAAGTAGTTACCCTTAAATCACTTTAAGGCAAAACTGTTTAACTTAACAGCACATTAAACTGTTGATTGCACACATTACATAGTTTACTGTTTACCTATACAACAGCACATATATTTACAACTCCTGTCGTTTATACATCAGGTCATTTCTTCCTGGCTATGCCACTTGGATAAAGGGGGCCCTTTTCTATCCCCTACCTGAGGGCTGGCTGGGGCCGTAGCACTATACTCAGAGGGTAATACTAACAGTTGTATATCGTTTCCCAAAACTAACTTGGGCAATGAACTTGGAGATACATAGACCCCCTTATGGACTACATTTAATGGCAGGTCCACAAGCTGACCCAGAGACTCATAACTTAACCTTATTACAGGCCATATTTCTTGGCCAGTGCGTCTAGGGGTCTCAGTAAAATCCGCTACGGGCCCTGCCTCCGCCTCTGCCTCATTGAGGTCAGTAGATGGAACCTCCACATGAGACGAGGGACCCCATACCCATAGTACTTCGGGACGTGACCCTCATATCAGGACCCACACTACTTGGTTCAGTCAAGGGCACTTCTGGCACTACGGGGATGCTATCAGGGCACTCAAAGTATTCTTCTTGTTCAGGTGGATCCCGAACAGGTTCCCCCACATTACTTTCCTCTTCTGAAAAGTCAGACAGTTCAGCCAGCCCAGATAGCTCAGCTAGACTCATAGACCCCACTTCTCCGGCTTTGAGGCCACTCGCTTCATCCTCGGGGAGCATGGGCTCCAGGGACAAAGCTGGGGGCTCAGACAGTCCATAAAACCCAACTTCATCCCCAGAGTGAGCTAGGGAGTTGCCCTTAAAAAGCTGACTCAGTTCATATGAGGGGTAATACTCCATATCATGTTCACTGTCTTCAGCCACAGACGGGGGATCAATGTCAGCAGAGGGGAGAGGGGAAGGCTCCCGGGGTGTAAGTTCTGAGGAGTCAACCCCTCTGAATCTCTTTTTGGCAGCAGCTCTAGTTATAGGCCCAGAGGGAGGGGCATTAGGAGGCGCAGTCTCTATCAAAATTTGTCCAATTGGCAGCAGTGTGATTTGTGCAAAGTTTTACATCTTTTGAATTGTTTCGGCCTTACTTTGTACACAGGCAGATCATCTAGTTTGCCCACTACAATGTGAGGGAGATGGTGCCATCGATCAGCAACCTTGTGTTTGCCATGCAGTCCCAGATTTCTTAGCAATACCCAATCTCCCTCCTGGAGTTCCTGGGCTTTCACCTTTTTATCATACCTTTCTTTGTTGGCCAGATTTCTTTTGGCAGCCATGGTTTGAGCCAGTTGGTACGCATGATTTAGCTGGGCCTTTAACTTTTGCACATACTGTAAATAGTTGTCAGCTCGAGCCCCATCAGGAGAGACCCCAAAGCACACATCTACTGGCAGTCGAGCTTCTCTTCCAAACATCAGGCGGTAGGGGGAGAACCCAGTGGCATCACTTTTGGTGCAGTTGTAAGCATGTACCAGGGTACTAATTTGTTGGCTCCATCTAGGGTTGTCCTTTGGGTGGAGGGTGCCTAGCATATCTAGCAAAGTGCGGTTGAAACGTTCAGGCTGTGGGTCATCCTAGGGATGGTACGGGGTGGTTCTTGATTTCTGCACCCCCCACAAGGATAGCATCTCTTTAATCAGACGGCTTCCGAAATCTCTCCCTTGATCGGAATGTATTCGCTGGGGGGCCCCATAATGAACAAAGAAATTTTCCACAAGGACTTTAGCCACCGTGGTTGCCTTCTGGTCCTTGGTGGGAAAGCCTGGGCATATCAAGTGAAATGATCCGTGACCACCAATACATTACTGATATTTTTTAGATTGGGTTCTAAACTCAGGAAATCAATGCAGACCAACTCCATAGGGTCGCTGGTAGTGATGTTGACCATGGGGGCAACTCTCTGAGGTAGAGCTTTTCTTTGCAAACAACGGCAACAGGTCTTGACATACTGCTGTACGTCTGCACTCATTTTGGGCCAGTAGAATCGGGTCCGCACCAGGTCAAGAGTTCGGTCTATGCCAAGATGCCCCATGTGATCATGCAGAGACCTCAGCACCAGTTCTCTAAAAGTGGTGGGCAGCACCAATTGTTGTTTGTCTATCTGCCCCTCTTTGTCTACGGTCTCCCGATACAACAGTTTATTGTTCGGCTTTAACTTTGGACCTTCTTTGTATAGCAGGGCAGTTCTCAAATCAGCGGACCGCAGTTGGGACACATCTTTCCCGGCTTGCAGCGCCTCTAAAACAGGTTGTATCATAGGATCTCGAGACTGAGCTAGCTGGAGGCTATCATTATCGAACTGAGGCAACATACTAGTGTCTAATGCAGAAAAGTGGCAGCAAGCAGCGGGCACACATTTCTCAGACAGACCCAAGCAATCTACCATGCAGTCCACAGCATCAGGAGTCACCGGTTCCTCCTTATCGAATTTTTGGCAAAGGGCTCTAATGTCAGGTTCAGACAACCTGACCCAATCAGCTCGGGACACAGGCCTCCGAGAGAGAGAGCATCAGCATCTATATGGTTGAGACCTGCTCTGTATTCAACAGCATAGTTGTAGGTGGATAATGCAGAGAGCCACCTGTGACCAGTGGTATCTAGCTTGGCTGAGGTCTGAACATACGTCAAAGGATTATTATCAGTTTTCACCAGTATCTTAGCCCCATACAAGTAGTCATGTAATTGATCAACAGTGGCCCACTTTAGAGCCAGGAACTCTAGTTTGTGCACTGGATAATTCTTTTCAGAAGGAGTCAAACTGTGGCTAGCAAAAGCTACAGGTCTCAGCCTGTTCGAGTGCTCTTGGTACAATCCGGCCCCCAATTCTTGCAGACTGGCATCAGTATGAAGAACATAGGGTTTAGCTGGATCAGCATAGGCCAGCACTGGGGTGTGAGTAAGTTGATATATAATGTCATAGAAAGCTTTCTCGCAGTCAGCAATCCAGCAAGTACCAAACGCATCATTGGGGCGGAAATAAATATTTTCAGTCCCAGATTGTGCAGCCTTCTTATATTTCTTATGGGTCGGGGGTACCCTTGAGTAAGATTAAGCAGAGGCCGGATCACCCGAGAGTAGTCTCTAATGAATTGTCGGTAGTACCTGCAGAACCCCAGGAACCACTGTAGCTCCTTCAAGTTTCTGGGTTGGGGCCAAGTGGTTAAAGCCTCTACCTTGCTGGGGTCAGTCTCTATGCCTTCAGTGGACACTATGTGGCCTACATATTTCACAGAGGTTTGAAAGAATTGGCATTTGTCAATAGATAACTTAAGGCCGAAATCCTCCAGCCAGTCTAGAACCTTGAACGAGGGACTTTCACGTTCTTCCAATGAGTTGCCAAACACTGTGACATCATCTAAGTAAACCAAACACTCGAGCAAGTTCATGTCCCCCACGGCACATTCCATCAGGTGATGAAAAGTAGCGGGGGCACCGTAAATCTCTTGAGGCATCTGGATAAACTCAGAGAAACCTAGGGGGCAAATGAACGCAGTCTTCTCTCGATCCTCTGGAGCCACTGGAATCTGATAGTACCCACTGCGGAGGTCTAACACAGAGAACCACTTGCTGCCATTTAGACAGTCCAGAGTGTCCTGTATGCGTGGCATGGTATACTGGTCAGGGATAGTCCACCAGTTCAGGGTACGGTAGTCCACACACATCCAAACAGCCCCATTCTTTTTCCTCACTACTACAATGGGGGAAGCATAAGGGCTCCTGGATTCTTGTATCACACCAGCAGCCAGCATCTCTTGCAGATGCCGTCTCACATCGTCTATGTCAGCAGGGGCCAGGCGCCGAGACCGTTTGCGAAAAGACCTTTCATCATGTAGATGAATGTGGTGTTCGGCCCCCTGCACACATCCCACATCCCATTCTTTTAGGGAAAATACCTGGTCTCTTGGGGCAAGCTTTTCACTGATCCTTACTTTCCATTCAGCAGGCAACGGGGAGTCACCGAAATCAAACAAGTCGGGCATGACTCTGTCATCCTTCCACAAACCCTTGCTATTGCGGAGCACTGCAGTGTCCACACAATGCACACTAGCCAGGGTACAGTCTCTATGTACCCGAATCTCTTTGTCAGACACATTATGAACTTGAACCATCACTCTCCTGGCATAAGTATGGGCTCTAGCAGGCAAGATACTGGGTTTAACCAGCAGTCCCCCAGGCAGTTTTCCTTCCCCAGGCGCATCCAGTATCAACAGTTTATTCTTGACATCCTTTTTAAGCCGGACCTCCCCTTGTAAAACATACTGGGCATTTGGGGCTAGTAGCAACGGTTCCGGATCCTTCCTCCAGACAACACCCACTGGGCCTTCAGGCTCCTCCTGACTAGCCTTTCTCTAAGTCTCATAGGCCTTCTGGATCAAAGCGGGTATCCTAAGAGCACGCCCAGTCCTGGACACTTGCTTTTCCAAACACAACGGTGCTAGTCGACCAAACATGTGGGCATTGGTCCCAATCAACAAGGGCACCCCATCATACAGTCCAGTGGGGGAGCAGACCAAGGCCAGGGTTTCCACCTGTTCATCCACCCCAGCCACAGAAGTAGGAAACGACAATCAGACCTGGATATATCCCAAATACAGATAAGCCTTGTCACTCAGCCCCCATACATGTAGACCATCCAAGGGTTGTAGTGTCACCTCAGGTAAGTGAGTCCGATACCTGTCCTGGAACATAATGGTCACCTGAGAGCCACTATCCAATACAGCTCAGGTGGGAATCCCATTCACTTGCACCGGGGCCTCCATCGAGGGCCCTACCACATCAGACCATTCGGGGGCCACAGCACTGACAGTTGCTTGGGCATGGGCCCGGGTCACAAAGCCCTTCCTAGGGGGTCAGACGTAGGCCCTGCGATGCCAGGTAATCAGCCTGCTGTTGACCTTCCATAAATTTTCTGGCAACTGGCTCTCAGTCTGAAAGTGTCCATCCTCCCCACAATGGTAACAGAACTTGGGGTCCCGAGGGTCTCTATTGGGAGGGGAATACTTTATCTGCTCGGAGCCATCCGGGGGACGAAGGGACTCCCCCGGGCTCGGGTGTTTATTTCTAGATAACTCGGGTTCTCCAAACCTAACAGGGTGGGTAGTGGTTTGCTTCAAGTCCCTCACCAGTTCTCGTAAATTCCTGATCTCGGCCCTCAACTCACTTTCTACTTGGGGATCAGAGGAAATGGCATGCACCCCAACCCCTCCTTGCAACTCTGGGGATACATCAGGCCCCCTCCAAAGGGTGGGTCTCATCGCATTCGCTAGACTCAGGGGTTTGGCACAGATTCACAGCCCCCACATAGGGTTCCCACCCCTCCTCATCAGTCTCTACTTCTCTAATCTCCCTCATCAATTGACAGTATTCAGGCGAGGCAGCTCGCCGATCATGCAACTTAAGTTTTAACAGTATCACACTAGAAAATCTAGCAGATTTTAAAACATGTTCCAACCTGACTTGGTTCAAGGCTGAGGCAGTGATCCCCCCTTTCGATAGGCCTTCTGTAAAGCCCGTTCCACCCTAGTAACAAAGGTGGAGAGCTTTTCATTCCTCCACTGCTTAGCAGACTTGAATTTCCATAATAAGTCTTCCCTGGTTTCTGTACTTCCAAACACTCCCTCTAAAGCAGAAAGATACTCTGCTGCAGTAGCTTCTGGGCTAGTAGCCCACAAAAAACGAATGGCTTCTAAAGCCAGACCCCGCAGGCTCTCCATCAGCCTCTTTCGTTTCTCCCCCTCAGAGCATTGCCACTCCTGAAATAAAGGGGTGGCATAGTCCATCCACGCCTCCAAATCATCCTCCCCTGAAGGCACGGGCACTGTACCAGAAAAAAGTTTTAGCCTATGGTACGAGTCTAGCTGTATAGAAGGAACCACTAAGGGCGGTGGGGCCAAAATAGAACTCTTGGGGAGCCCAGGGGAGGTACCGGGGAAACCTGGGGGGTGGGATCACTGGAAAGATCCAAAGCCTGCAGTAACTCCTGGGTAGTCCTCCTCTCCACAGCCAACAATTTAAGCAGTTTGTCTTTGAAGCTATTAGTCTGGGGAGACCCCCCCCAGGAGTAACTGACCCACTCCGGATGTGAATGACCCTCCATCCCTGTTGGGCACCCTCCAGGTAAATCACTGGGGGAACCCTCTCGTGGTCAATGGCCACACTACATAACAGTAGTACCTGTAAAGTCTGATCGAGTAGGTCAGCCATACGCCCTCTCACCTTCTTCCTTACCCAAACACTTAACCCACTCCACTACGGAAATAAGGTCAGTGTTTGTGGTCCCTAGAGGTACATCTAACAGCAACACAATTCTCTGAGAGTCCAACTCTTCAGCTTCACTCCAACCCATCAGTTTATGTACCATTGTCTTAATGGGGTCCAACTTGATTTTAGCCATGATATCCCCTTCCAACTTTTCCTTCAATTTATCCATTGTTAGGTACTTCGTCCACTCGGCCACTAGGGGAACGCTGATCCCAGCGGTGCCTCCACTATGTAACCCCCGGGGGACGCTATCCCAAGGGCCACTACCCCTGCCTGTTCCGACTGTAACAGGGTAAGGGGCCTAGATCCGTTGGTGGGTGCCTCCACCAAGAGGTCGGGGTTAGGACAGTCGAGATTGACTTGGTCACAGCCCTCTGGGTTGCTGCAACCCCCTTTCTCCCCACTAGTGGCCCACACAGTTCAATTGCAGTGTCCTTACCATACACACTTACCCCTCGGCTCGGGCCACTCAGCTCACTCCGGGGACCCCCTGAAAAGTAAGGTGCAGTTACACAATATGCACTGATAAGTAATTCACCATTAATACACAAACTAGCCAGTGTACCTTTGCAGACAAGCAATCTGATTTATTTAAGGGGAGATAACAAGGACCGGGGGGAATCAAGTTGATTGGCTTACCACCACAGTATATAAATATCTACCTAGGGCTCTGTGCACAGGCCTAACCTATAAGTTACTGTCCCTGGGTACCCAAGCCCTAAAGGCTAGTTCCTTGATGCAGCTGGTTGGGGCCCTAACACAGAGACAGGCATGAGATTCCTATGGCGATTAAATAGAGCCAGCTGGCTCAGTTAGTGTAGTCAGAGAAGTAACCAGAAGATCTTGCCCTTGTTAGGAGCATTTGACAGGGAGCTACCCTGATTTAGTACTCACGACTCAAGGAGCCCTCACACCACTTATAGGACTGAGTCTGGACTCCAGACACTTCTCCACATATTTATACGGAAAACAACAGAGGGGTACCATACCAGGCAGCTGCTTCTAGGGCCCGACCGAACTCACAGCTAATCGGGAGTCTCACCACAGCTTCACTCTTCCTGACAGACCGAGCGCGATTCAGCAGATTCTCCAGTCCTCTACAGGGTAAGCCTGGTAGGTAGCAGCACTCCTGCACAGCCTCCTCTGACTGCTACCCAGCGGATTTAGTCCGAACTCGCTGGTGATTCAAAACACCCGACACTGGCCTTACACGCGCTTCCCATGCGAAAACTCAATGGCACAGGAGCCCTGAGCTCCTTCCTCACTCACAGCCACAACGACTCTGCTCCCTTGGCAGTTTGGGCAACAACTCTTAGTTCGGGCGCCACCCGATCCCATTGGTGGGCTGCAGATACCAGGCACTTAAGTCTGTCCCCACTGGTACAAAAAGGGTGCCCTAGCCCAGAACTCCATTTCCCAGAATTACTGGCAGTACTCTCTATGGCCAACCGGCTCCAAAACGAGTCCTGATTCTGGTTGGCTTAATTAGTCTCCATTTTAATGTTCCCTCATGCTCCATTGGCCCAATTTGACTATCCAGATCCAAAATGGAGGGGCTAAGTACACCAAGTCCCAGCTACAATGAAAGCAGGTTAGACAACTGAAATTTCACTTAATACTTTTAATGATTATAGTCAAACAGTTGCATCTTTCAAAAGGGCTCCCTTTGCGCTTACAGTGACCACCAATTGGAGCGATTTCACCGCAGCTCAGGCGGGATTCGAGCAGGGAAACACAGTCCCCCTTACTAGTCATTGGAGCCTGCTAGCAGGCAGCCCTTAAAGAGACAGTACGCAGAGGCTCTAAAAACACTCACTGCAGTGCCATTTGAAAACGGCTTAAACGCGAACACCATCCAGACTTGGAGTGCCCAGCAAGCTCCTGGAAGACTTTTGGGAACCCCCCATTTTCAAGGGTGTTACATCTATATGTGCAGTGCTATGATCTGGCTTTGGAATATCGTTTAACAAATAAAATTCACTTTGCTTTGCAAAAAAATCCTGCCTGTAAACAGCACAGTTTCTCCAAAACCAGTGTTTTCTAGTGAATGCGCTACCGGGATACGATATACTGGTAATGCTGCATTTACTGGCTAACAGAATGCATGCAAACACAGTATATAATGATGATCTTTTCTGGTATTACAGGTGATTATGATGTTACAGACAGAGGAGTACAATCAGCTAGGGGCTGTAGAAATCTGTCCAACCAATGAAGAGAGGGATTTGGGAGTAATTATAAGTGATAACATCAGATCATCAGTATAGTATACTAAGGCAATAGGAAACGCCAGTAGTTTGCTGGGTTGCATAGGCAGGGGGTCTGCCAGTAGAAGGAAGGAGATGGTATTGTCCCTCTATTAGGAAGACCTCACCAGGAGTACTGCATCCAGTTCTGGAGCCCACACCTCAAAAAGGACATGTCTCCTTGAATCTGTCCAGAGAAGGGCCACAAAAATGGTCACTGGTCAGCAGGGAAGGACACACCATGAGAAGATAGCTACCTGAATATGCCATCGCTGGAGAGAAGAAAGGAAAGAAGGGATATGACAAACCTTTTTAGGTACAGGAACAGAATGAACAAAGGTAAATCACGGGAGCCTATTCAAGTGCTGTAGTCATCCCACTACCAGGGGGCATAACTCTAAACTGGCTGGAGGGGAGGAGGCAGTTTCAGGAGGGATGTGTGGAAGCATTTCTTCACTGAAAGAGTGGTGGACAGCTGGAACAGCCTCCAAAGAGAGGTGGTGAAGGTCAAAACAGTGACAGGCTTTAAGAGAGCATGGAACGTACATAACGGACTAGTGAAACCACATTGCACTGGTGCTCTAGTAAGTGGTTTGTAAATAGGTGGCAAATGGCCAAACCAGATGGGCCATGGTGGTCTTCTTTTGCCATCAGTGTTCGACATTTCTGTGATGTCATAGACAAGTAGAAGTAGCAGATAAAGACCAGGTGATGGAGATCCTGTTTTCATGCAATCATCCTCAGGGGTGAAGAATTAGGGGGTGTAAACATAGACAGTCTCTGAATTAGAAGTCAAATTCTGTCTAAATATTATGCTTTTTTTATCTTTTGTTTGAGCCCGTTTATCCCCACTGGCCCCCTTCGGTCTCCAGCCTGCCCAGCCCCGCTACCCATCATCTCTGGGTCCTACCTGGTTCAAGTCAAAACCCGGTAGGTCATGGGTGGGCAGGTGTCATCCTGGCTAATGGGGTTTTTCACCTTGTTTTTCCCCCATTCCCAATGTTGGTACATGTGATGTGACATGGACGTGAGGTGCAAAAACGTTGCACGCACTCAGTGCCTGCACCCAACCCCCTGAGAGGTGGTTGCTGCTCTACCACCTCACCTCCACTAGGTGTCAGCCATGCAGTGGCATGCACTGTCCCCCCCTCCCCCGAGAAAGAGATCTGTCTGTGGATGTTCAATCCTCCCTCTCCCGCTCGGTCCCTGAGCGACTCTGGTCCGGAAAGGCCCTCGAGTGACCCTGGTCCATTCCTGAACCGTGTTGCGGTGGTGTGGCAAATATTGTGTCTTTTTTTTTTTTTACTTTGTTTTTATTATTTTTCTTTCTTTTTTTTTTTTTTTTATCATTTAACATTTTATTCCTCCTTCATTGCGGAGCGGGCCCCAACGACTGCTGTCCGTCGGCACCCAAGCCCCCGGACCAAGTCTGGTGTACACTACGGCGCCTGACACACACAGGTTCCAATGAAATTGATGGGACACCCCCTCTGGGGTCTGTGACCGGAACCAGGTAGCCATGCCTCTTGGGTCTGGGGCTGGGCACGCCATGAGCCACCGCAGTCACCCCACAATTTTCCGCCGTTACTTGCCCCTAGGGAGCTGGACATGCAATGATGTCTGCTGCACCTTGCATGCAGACATCTGCCATGCTCCCTCCCCTCGGAATGCACACCACTGACAGTGCACCCAGCCTCTGCTAGGTGCCACTGCATCGTGCCGCATACCCCGTACCCACCCCAGAGGAAGGAGAGCGGTCTTGGGATGCTCAATCCTTCCTCTCGTCTGCCAGCCCCTGGCACCCCGAGTCCATTCCCAAACCCAGGTCACCAGCGTGGCATGAGATGTGGCGTCCAGTGCCTCAACCCTCAGTGCCACTGGGCCGGCTGTTTTTATTACCTTCTAAAGATACAAAAGCATATTGATACCGTGTTGGTAGAAGACAGCATAAAAATACATGTAACTACATTTGCCACATTTTGTATTAGAATATTCCATTCCACTGACTTTTGTGCCCACATGGGGGGGGGGGTCCAATGTAGGTCCTTCATATATCCCAAAATGAGCTGCATACAATAGTTTTCCATGTGATGGTGGAGGCTTTTCAAGGACTGGAAACCCTACTGTATGACACAGCAATTAGAATATAAATGATAAATCATTAATATATGTTTAAATGTATGGTTACTGTGTCTTTTATTTGAATATATGAAGAAGCCAGCAGAAGAAGGCCATTTGGTCTATCAAGTCTGCTCGTGTTGCGGGGTCCACAGCTTGAGCTACTGTCCCTGCCCCCTCTCCCCACTCCTCCCGTCCTCCCTACCCATGACCCATACCTTCCCCCTATACCTGTCCCAGCCTCTCTTAAAGCTGCCCAGTGTCTTCAATGAGATTACCTTTTCTGGCAGTGCTTTCCAAGTGTTCACCCCCCTCTCTGTGAAGAAGCGCTTCCTGTCCTCCCTCCTAAACCGCCCACCCTCCAGCTTAAGACTGTGCCTCCTCGTGTTATGGTTGCCACTCAGCTTAAAGAGACTCTCATCAACCTTATTTATCCCTTCGAAGTACTTGAAGGTCCCAATCATGTCCCCTCTCTCTCCTGTCTTCCATGCATTCTCATGTTCTTTGGGCAAGAGAGCTGCGAAGCAAAGCTGAGCAGTGCCGGCACACCAAGGACTTGAGAAAAAACACTTATAACCATAAGAGACACAGGAAGCGTACGTATAAACATAATTTAAATCATGTTAACGTGCTTTTGCTTAAAGAAATGGAATTTGAATTTAAAATCAGAATGTTTTGCTTTGCAGAATATTACAGAATCCCCTTTGTTGGAAATGGGCTGTGCCAACAGAACTTAGAACTTTAACATTTTAGAACTAGTTGCATGATACACCCTCTTAAGGTTATTATAGATCGAGGGAGCACTCCTGACCAGTCGCAGCACTTCTTTCCTCTGCACGTGAGAGACTCTTATTCCATGACCAGTAACTCATGCACAGATGCCCTGGAAACAGGCACGTTCCATGACAGTTTTTTAAAAAATAACATATTATCGCTCTAGCTCAATCAATAATATATTGATCCTGCCTCGGAGACCACTCTCACGCTTGTAAGAGTGGTCTCACTTACGTTCTTTTTTTTTTTTCAAAGATAGTTTATTAAATGGTTCAAGATGTACAAGTACAAAGTACAGCACAGCAGCAGAATTGATTAATAACTTATAGAGTGACTTTTTAAAATTACAAACATATATCATCTCACTGTACGTAAAAAAAACAGATCCACGTTGGGTAAGGTAAAATAACCAAAATAGCAGTCCACTATTTGAGTGTATAAATACAAATTAAGCCAGATATTCAGACTCTTAATGAGTAGTGGAGCTTTTAGAGACAGAACTTAAAGATATCATATGCAAACACAAATGGTATACAGTCCTATATAACACCATATATCCAAACATTCGGCCCAGATCCAGAGCAGCCCATACTAATATCGGTCCATAGCACTTTGTGAATTGTTACATTATGTACATTAGATATGCTATACAGGAAACCATCCTTCCTCCACCGCTGCTATAAGCAGGCTCCACATATGGTAGAATTTATGAATAAGACCCAAGGCGCTCAGTTGCGCTTTTTCAAGAGCCAAACATGAGAGCAAGTTTTTGGACCATTTGCTCACCATAGGGGGGGATGGGGACATCCAAAGTTGGGCTATAGTCCTCCTAGCATTAATTAGTGCTACATTCCATAAGGGATTGCTTAAGGCTCCATTAGTGTGCTTCGGGTCTGCACCCAGGAGGAGCTCAAGCGGGGACCACGAGGGGGCATACCCCAACACCTGGGACATAATTCTATGTACCTCATGCCAAAAAGGGGTGACCCGAGAGCACATCAGGGCTAGATGAAGAAAGTCACCAACTTCGACATTACATTTGGGGCACCACTTTGTTTTAGTATTGTCTATAGTATGAAGCTTTCCTGGAGTTATATATGCTCGGTGTAGGAAATAGAGTTGTATTTGCCCGAGTTTATTACTGACTGAGCAATATACATAGTGGGAACATGCCAATCTCCATGTATGGGAGTCAATTGATAGGGAAAGGTCCTCTGCCCAATGCTGCCCACTGATTGTAGACCTATCCCCTCCTCCACCCACAATTATACGATAATAAATGGAGAGGGGCTTACATCCTGGTTGGGGTCTATACAATTCCTCTTCAAATGGTGAGGGCAGGGCCCACCCCTGTGCCACAGTTAGGGATACCCCCAGTAGCTGACAGATCTGGAGGTATACAAAGAAGTCCCCAGGGTGAAGTCCCCATCTCTCACACAGAGTCAGGAAACTACAAAGTGCACTCCCCTCATATAACTGTATCACACTGATAAGGCCCTGTTGCCTCCAATGCCATAACCACTGTGTGAGCTGAGTAGAATATATTCCTTTCATCCTAACAGCGTGTACTATACTAATGTGCTGTGAGCGACCTTCCTGCTAGCCAATATGGCGGTACACCCTCATCCAAAGCTCCATAGTGTTGTTAGAGAAAGGATTAGGCACTGGTTGTGCATTCTGTGATGCAACGCTCGCGCTCAGTAAATCATTTTGAAGGTACCCTCCAGCATCTCCTCCTCAATCTTTAACCAGGCAGAAACTTCCCTGCCTGCTCCTTGTGGGAGAAATGCTAGCTGGGCAGCCCAGTAGTAAGCCTTAAAGACTGGCAGACCTACACCACCTTCCTTGGGGGGTGGAATCAGCGTCGTCTTTCGGACTCTCATGCTCCCCCCCAAAGAAATTGGTGCAACACCGCTTGCAGTCCCCTGAAGTGGCGCTGTGGTACTCTGATTGGGAGAGACTGATACAGATATAGGCACCATGGAAGAAGTCATTTTTATTTATTTATTCACTTTTGTTTACCAGGTAAGCACACTAGACAGCCAAGTGCCTACTTTCAGGTGCGACCTGGGAGGGTTACAGGATACATACAATACATCATACAGAGTCAAGGTAACATACAGGAGCCAACGGCATAGACAAGTAGGTGATACAGCATATGGGACATCAGGCATAAAACAGTTAAGTAGGCAGATAGCAACAAGATACATAACAACATTAATAAGTAGAATAACATCTAAATAACATCAAGATGTAAAATACACAACAAATTATCGAAAATACAGACAGGTACTGATATGATGTGTGCCCCCTCCAGTGGAGGGCAGAAAGTGCCATGTGCAGGTAATCAGCAGGAATTAAACAACAGACGGTATCAACGGCACTCAGGGCATCACCTTCAGTAGTCATAAAAGAGGGGAGAGACTCCGCTAGGGTCTATATGGCACATAGACAGGCAGAGTCTAATTTGAGGAAGCTCCAGAGGGATGCTTTGAAGCAGGAATTGGAGGGAGAGGCACGAACTAAGGCAGGAAGGGAGTTCCACAGTCTAGGCGCGTGGATGGAGAAGGCCCAATCCCCAGTAAGGGTTTGGGTCTTAGGGATCAGGCGGTCCTGTGCAGCACTGGATCTTAAATGGTAAGTTGGGCTTCCATGTTTGAGGGGAAGGGCAAGCACGGAAGGAGTAGCCGTTCTAACTATGTTTTCTCCGAAGTTACCGAGGACAAAGGCGCGGTGCTTTTCAGGGGGGAGCCACTCCAGCAGTGCATAAGGCAAGGGGCAGAGAGTGTGAAGCGGCATATATTGTTATAAGCAGTGACCCATTTGCAAGACTAGATTTCGGGACTGGGGCAAAGACTACGAGCCCATAGCAGAGCGTGGGAAGAAGTATTCCCCTGGCTAGGATGAGCTGTGCAGCCGGGGTGAGGCAACTTTTGGCTCTGTAGGCAAGTCCGAGCTTACCATTTGTGGCCTTACATATATTCCGAAGATGCGTGGTGAGATCCAGTTGTGGATCAATGGAAACTCCTAGGTACTTGACTGAGTCCACAGCCTGCAGGAGGGAGCCATTCATTCCAAAGATGGTTAGAGGAGCAGAGCAGGAATTAGTTTTGGCCATGGAGCCAAAGAGCATGGCCTGGGTCTTTTGCAGGTTGATGGTCAGCTTATGGCCCTCTTGCCAGTTCTGGATAAGTTCAAGTCAGAGTTATGCCTGGAGTTGATGACAGTGATATCCGGGGAACTGGTCAGACGACAAGATCATCCAGCATATAGGGTGGGGTGCCCGCAGGTTATGATGGAGGCAGTTCATTAATGAATAGAAAACAAAAATGGGTCAGGGACGGATCCTGGGGGCCCCAGTTAACTAGGGAGAGGACAGAGAGGGCACGGTTGAAGCTGGTGTATTGTTGCCATCCCGCAAGGTACTGTAGTTGGCGAACCAGGCAAGAGCTGGATGGGAGAATCCGAGAGATTGAAGAGAGAAGTAGAGGAGGGAATAGTCAACCTGATCAAAGGCCTTTGAGAGATCGACAAAGATGGCACCAGTCAGTTTGCCTTGATCAGTCGCGGACCTGATCTCAGAGGTAACCACAGCAAGCGCTGTTGATGTACTGTGCCCTTTTCTGAAGCCATGTTGAGCAGAGGAGAGAACAGCATAACCCTGAAGGTAGTGGGAGAGTTGTATAGCAACTGTCTTTTCAAGGAGCTTACAGATTATGGAGAGTATGGCATGATGGGGCATACTTTTTAATGTCTTTGGGGTCGCCTTGTTTGTAACAGGGACAACCTTGGCCACCCTCCATATGTCAGGGATGATCCCCAAGATAAGAGAAGAGTTAAAGATGTGAGAGACCAGCCAAGTGAGGAGGGAAGCCCCAGGTTAAGCAGTTTTGGTTCAAGGCTGTCGTGTCCTGCCCCGTGTGGGGATAGACTGGCTAGGAGTTCCTGGGTCTCTTTAACAGAGACCCATTTCAGATAGAAGGGTGGTCAAGGGAGTGCCCACTCAGAGGTTTAGGGGCAGTGTGCTGGGAAGAATGGGGAGCAGGCAAGTCCGAGAACATGGAGTTAAAAGCATTGGCAGTAGTTTGGGGGTTGTGCAGTTAGCCCCGATTTGCATGTCGGCGATCTGTTCCCTGGCAGACCCTCCGACCAGGTTTTAATGTTTTGCCAAAGCTCCAGGATTTTGGCCAAGGCAAGCAGGGAAGATTTGCAGTACTCACTCTTGGCGGTGCGGATGGCTCATTTACAAGTGTTTCTAAGCAGCGATATTCAAGGAGGTCATTACTGTTGTGGGAGATCTCGTGTTTCACCCAGCATTTGTCTCTCTGCTTCATGAGAGAATAAGCCTCCATGGAGCCACTTTGTGACTGGGCCCTCACCCTCCTTTTTGTCAGGGGCGTGCTTGTTTTGCAAGGGGACAAATACCGAAGGAAATGATCAAGGGCTGCTACAGGGTCGTTGGTTGCAGTGACCCTAGACCAGTCAGCATATTGTAGGTCCTCAAGATAGTCATTAAGTATAAGTTTGGAATAGTCCCTCATCTGGATCACTTTGCTTGGGATTTTGGGTGAGAAGATGCCCCATACGCAGTAAGTTGGAGAGTGATCTGAGATGACGTCAGGGAGTATTCCTGAGTAAGTAATTATAATGCCGACCTTACCCAGCAGAGATATAGGGAGGGCACACCACCGCCCACAATCCTCAGAAATTTGAGCGAGTAATGGCTATAGTTAAGGGTACAGAGATGATCCACCCTAGCCGATATCTGAATGCCCAAATATTTTATCTGTGCAACGAATTGCAGGCCCCCTAAATTATCAATCAACTGCACTCTGTCCTGAGTGCCGATGTGTAATAGCTCGCTCTTTGTCCAGTTCACCTTGTGGCCAGATAAGTCTCCAAACTCCCTCATAAGCTGATGGACCACAGGTAGATCCCGTGCAGGGTTCTGTAAGTATAACAATTGATCATCTGGATATATAGAAATCTTATGTTCAGAGCCTTCCCCCACAAAACCAGCAATACCAGGATGTGCCCTCAATACTGCAGCCAGGGGCTCCAAGGACAGGACATATAACAGAGGGGATAAGGGGCATCCTTGGCGGGTGCTTCATTCTAAAATAAAGGGGGTAGAAAGGCTACCATTTACCGCCACCTGAGCTAAGGGTTAGTGTATAATGTATGCACCCAGTGGCAAAAATTCAAGCCCAATCCCATCCTCCCCAAGGTTTCAAAAAGATAGCCCCACTCCACATGATCAAAGGCTTTTTCTGTGTCCAGTGCTACAACAGCAGCTCCGTGCCTATTTTTCATTCGCCCTCATCTATAAATAATATTGACGGTTCTTCTGATATTGTGCTTGCCTTGGTGGCCTTTAATAAAACCCGTCTGATCTGGATGAATCAATTGTGGTAACAACGGTTCTAATCGAGTAGCCATCACTTTAGCCAATATTTTATAATCTGCTGTTAACAAAGATATGGGCCAGTAGGCAGCACACTTGATCTGATCTTTCCCAGGTTTGGGTAGGATTGTAATCACTGCAGACCATTTGGAGGAGGGCAGAGTTCCGCTAGACAGACCTTCTTTCAGCATGTCAAACAGGGGGTCCACCAGTAGGGAGCTAAAGGTTTTAAAAAACTCTATAGGGATACCATCTGGTCCAGGGGCTTTCCCTCCTTTCAAGGCACAAATTGCCTTTTGTACTTCCTACCTAGACGGGGGGCATCAAGCAACTTAGAGTTGTCATCTGCCAATTTCTTTAGTGGGGCCCATTGAAAAAAGGAATTAAGATCTTCCCTGGAAGGGTGGCATTCTGACGTGTACAGCTCTTTATAAAAAGTTACAAAGGCTTGTCAGTACCCTCTGTATCATATGCAGTGTCCCCATTCAAGTCAGTTATCGCTCCCACTCTCCTCTCGGCCTCTCTACGTTTAATTTGCCAGGCAAGCAATTTTCCCCCTGTGTCTCCATCAAAATAGGCACCCGCATTAGCCAGTAAAATTGAACACTCTAACCTAGTACTATTAAGGACTTGAGCCACTGGATAATATTATAAACCTGTTTGGAGGGCCTGTTTTTAAGAGCCACCTCACAATCCAAAATCTTAGTCCGCAGGAAGGTTTGTTCCCTCTCCTCCCCCTTTTTACAATGGGCTGCGTAAACAATGGTCTGCCTAATATATGCTTTAAGGCTTTCCACTTAATCCCATGTGATGTGTCCCCATGGCGCTTGAAGGCAAGATATTCTCGTATACACCGCATATAATCAATATAGTCGCTCATTTAAAAGGTGGGTCCAACCACCAACCGCAGGGATCCTGTGAGAAACCCCAGATGTTGAGAGATAGTGGGGAGCATGATCTGATATCAATATTGAAAGGTATTCCACCTCTTTAATACCCAGTAGTAAAGAATGGGAAACTAGGAGTCTATATATTCTAGCATATGACTGATGGGCATGGGAAAAAACTGTAATTCCTGGTTGTGGGGTGTAGGTGGCGCCAGACATCCAACAAGTTCAAATCCCTGAAGCTGCTCCAGTGCCATAGCATTCCTAGACATCGGAACAACAGTAGCCTTGGAGCGATCGAATATAGTATCTATCACACAATTACAATCCCCACCTAGTGCCCATGCCTCATCCCATCGCAACATGTCTAACACTAATTTTGAAAAATCCGGGTCTTCAATGTTAGGAGCATAACTGAGCCCAATAAAAGTGTGCTCCCCCAGGTATACACACCTTTGCAAGCTTATGTCTACCTGCTGTATCCGGCCAATGATTTTATTAACTCTGCTGGACAGCCCCTAGGTAGCCAGATAGAAGCGCCCCTAGCCTTGGATGAGTACGAGGAAGATATCCAGGTACCCCCCCATAAAGGCAGCAGTCCTACAGGCTTCAGGCACAGAGAAGTGTGTTTCTTGTAGTAATACTATTTGTCCCCTTATCCTACGCACTTCAGCCATGATTTTTCTACGTTTGAGAGTTGTTTTTACACCATTTATGTTCCACCTGACAATCTTAATATCAGATGTCATAGTAATTACCCAGACAATGCAAATCCCAACAGAATTCTAATATGTACAAACCCTGAACCATAAATTTGAACTTATAACAAAACTTTAATCCCAAACAACACCCCACCACCCTCCCTGTCAAAAACCTGTAGAACCTCTTATCAGAAATGTATGAAAATGAACTAGAGGCGCCAGCGCCATACTCTAAAAGTATGCAGGACAGAAAAACGACTCCCAAGAGTGAGCCAACTACCCTTCCAGCTCCAACCATCAAGACTGCAGTAAGATAAACCCCGTGAGTAAGCTTCCCCATGTTTCGCGGCAATCACCTCTTCCTCTTCCCAACCTCCTCCATCCCCCACCCCTTATCCTAACTCCAAGGAGAAACCCTTCAAGAATTTCTCCATCATCCTCCCCCCCCAGTGCCACGAGGCAGAAAGAATTCTACCCAAGGCCCCACTACTAACAATAGGCAGAAAAATATGGTTTCCATCCTTAACGTAAGGGCACCAGCAAACTTTGTACCATTCATACATAAAGTTGCTATAAGTAGCATGACTGATTGCAAACCTGCAAAAGCTTATTATTGTAAACATTAAAACATAAAACACTGCAATGATTGAAAACCCTCTAAAGCAGTAAATTAAAGAAATGTCTATTCAATAACATAAAACCGGGAACTGTTTAGTCTGTCCTTTAATGTTCCATGTCTGGCGAAAGAACGCAAACAAATCAGAAGAAGCCAGAGAAAATGGGCCTCCCGTCGAGCTACAGCAGGGTTGAAGGAAGCCCGCCGATACCCGTGTCCCCAGACACGGTCGGGCAGTACCTCCAAAAGCAAACAAGTGACAATAGTCCTTCACAGCTGGATCAACTCCCAAATGCTAAAACAGAGCAGACAACCTGACAGAAAAGCTGCATCCAACAAAGCAACATCCTTCTCAAGCAGCTGAAAGCCGAGGGCATGAGATCCCCGAGAAAGTGAAGAAGCTAAAGCGGAGTTAATACTTAGCCAGCTCAAGTGTCTCCGTCTTGTACTCTCTCTCTCTCTCCTGGTCTCCTCCTCAGCCACCCACTGGTCTGCAGCCTTGGGGCAAGTGAAAGAACATGGCTTGTGGCCTGGTCGATCAATCTGTAGTCGTGCTGGATACCGAGAGGAGAAGGCCCATCCCATGGCATGTAACTTGCTTTTTATTTGAGAGAATTTCTGCCTTTTCACCAGTAAATGTCTGCTGAAGTCCTGGTATATGTGAACTTTGCCATTTCCAAATGGTATAGGGCCTACTTGTTTAGCTTTTTGGAGGATTTTTACTTTTTCCTGGAAACAAAGATATTTTATTAGCAATGTCTTGCCCTCTTCCCAGTTTGGGCGGAGGTCCCTCAGTGGGCTCGTTCAATTCCGAATGCAGCATATTCGTCTGGTAGATCGAGGTGCTGTACTAACCATTTTGGAAGGCCTTGTGCTGCATCTCTGCCCTGTGTTCCTCTGGCAGGCCAATTATCCGGATGTTGGACCTCTGCGATCTATTCTCTTGATCGTCGATCTTAGCCAACAGTTCCTCCAGGGTGCCCTGAGGCCATTTTCTCCCTGATACAACTGCCACAGTGTTTTCCAGAGTGCTCACTCGTTGCTCCAGCTCAGAGATCTGAATAGCATGCTCCGCTGTCATTTCAGTTAACCCAGTTACAACTCCCTGGAGATAGGTGAGCTGCGCCGTTATATTAATAAAACCTGCTTTCATCTCCTGCTGCATTTGTAGCAGGGTAGAGAGCGCCACCAGGGATTTGAAAGTGCCTCCATTCCCAATCTCTCATTAACCCCAGCAATGTCAGAGCTTAAGCCCTGGAGCTTTGAGTGGCCCTGGAGTCCTTGCTCATTCAAGTCGATGTCGCCACGCTGAACTGCAGCTTCCTGCCGATTTTTTGTTTTCCTGATGCCATAGGGCTTAAATTTAATAGACAAGCATTTTACAGGATAAAGTAGGCAAAATTGCAACTTTAAAGACCATTTTTAACTTGATGCCCAGAGGAGCTAACTAGCATATGTCTGCCATGTCCCACTGCTAGCGACGCCCCCCCACTTACATTCTTAGGGTATCAGATTGGCTCACCTTCAGTTCACGGTTCTCAGACCATAAGAATACGTGTGAGACCACTCTTACAAGTGTAAGAGTGGTTTCCGTGGTGGTATTAATGTACATAAGAGTTTACTGGGGCAGCACTAAGGGATGTTTCTAGGTCCCGCCGTGCCTGCCGGATGCAGTTCATGGGGGCGCGCAGTGGGTTATGGCAGGGTCGCCCCTGGCATAATCTGCACCCACCTACTATCCCCTGTACACAGCACTACGTGCCTTAGTACATGGTGCATAGTGCAGGCATGCCTCCAAAATGCCCCCGGTGCATTGCTGTCTGCACAGCTGGGGAATCAGGCACGAATCTACCTTGCACATGGATAATGAATGCTGCCAGGGATCCCATGCATGGATTCCAGACTAAGGATTGCCAGCGTGCCTCAGCTAAGAGTACACGCACACAGGCACCCTTTTTTTTCGTGCATAGGCACCAATATTTGCATTTACAGAAAGGTTGTCTCTTACAGAGATGAAAGTGTCTCCTCCACTCAGTTTTTTGAAGACAGAACCACAAATCCTAAGGACCCAAAAGGTGACGCTTTTATTTCTGTAAGAGATACCCTCCTTACATAGAAACATAGAAGTTGACGGCAAATAAGGACCGCAAGGCCCATCCAGTCTGTCCATTTTTTCTACCTTATAAATGTGCCATAGACCTTAGTGTCTCTATCAATATATTATAAATCATCAAATAATTTTTTGCTGATTTAAGATTCATAAAGTAAAATTCCCCACTGCCCAATTTTAAAGTGGGCTGTTCCATGCTTTTTAACTCTGCGTGTGAGATCGTGGTTATAAGGTCCTTGCATGCAGCCTGATCTGAGCGCCGATTGGTTAAGTCAGCGTGGATGATTTACATCAGCATCAGTGAGCTTGCAGTGCACCTGGCTCCCACTCTGTATGCCACCACCGCTTCAGTGACTGTCACTAATTTCAGTGATTCATGGAGACACAACAAAAATGTAGGCAACAGGGAGGCATCGTGACTCATTGAAACGAGAGATAAAGATATTATTTCAAACAGAGCTATTGATTTAACATTATTACAGGATAAAATTTATAACGGTGTGTTTATAAGCACCATATATATGTGACAGAGGGTGAGGATTCAATAGCCTGACACGTTATACATTGCTTGAAAGATTTTTTTTTTATGACATACTGCTTCGCACGGTATAAGTAATTTAATATGGAACCCATTTTGCAAAAAACAAGAGATGCTGTTAGGTAAAAATTGCTAAACTAAGCTGTGATAGGTAGAGGAGATTACTGTATCTAGTCATTTAGGATGGGTTACAGTCTAGCAGTAAACCTGAAGGGTAACTTCACCTGAGCTAACTGCTGCTGTCTGTCATCAAGGTTATAATTTAATTATGCAAATAAAAAATGTAATTCGCAAATCATTTTTATGTTTTTCGAACTGCTCCGAGACACCGGGTTGATAACTGTGAGACTTAAAGCAGCTGTCACCTGTCAGGATCCACGATTCTGAGCAGCTGGGATCTGGCAGTTATTCATGACATCACGATGCGCCAGCTGTCACTCTGTCAGGATCCACAATTCTGAGCAGCTGGGATCTGGCAGTTTTTCATGACATCATGTTGCGCAGAATGGTGGAGTGGCATGTGGCTGGTGGCACCACTGACCTCTGTTAAGAGGAAGAGGAGGGCAGGAACAGGGGCTTAGATGCCTCTTATAGCCCCTACAGGTCCAGCGCCTTGAAAGCGCTGCAGGTGGTCAAGCCCATGTGGCCACCGTGCAAGAGGAATAAAGAGTCAATTTTGTACATCGTTAGCTCAAGGGATGGGATGGCAAAGGCAGCTGTGAAAATAAAGCACCATAATAACTGTTTTCGGTTGTCTGTCACACAAATGTGAGGTGTACATGTGCTGTTTGTGGTCCCTCTCGTTTTGTAGAAACAGCTGTTCATTCTCTACCACTGCCCCTCAAAGCCACATCTGGAACTGGCAAACCCTCCAGCCCTGATAACCATGATACAGCCCTATTAGTGGTGTTTTTTCACCCTTGTCCCCCCGACACAGGCGTTGCAGTCTGCTGTAATCCAGTGGAGGAGGTGTCTCTCCCCAACCACTCCTTGACTCACCACAACGATCGCTTCAGGAGCGGAAGTATAGCACCTCCCTCACCTAACCAGGAAGTGTTTCAGTAGGCAGCTCCCCAGTCACAGTCTGGCACACAAAGGGATCGTGGGTTCAGTCCTGAACTTGGGTCACACCTGCATGTTATTACAGTGCAATGATAGGATGTCAAGACAGAACTTTTTTTTTTAAAGGGATGGGCCCAACAGTTTCAATTTTCTTTTCGGTCTCTGTTTCTATTTTTTCTCACCCTGTGTTCCCCATTGATCCTCCCACCACCCCAGCAGGGTCCTTCTTCTGTCTTCCCCCAGTTCTCTGCTAAGTCCTCCCTGGCTTCTTAATTGCATGAGCTTGACTGTCCCAGCGGCAGCTATCTAGTATCAAGGCAGACCCCCAGAAGAACTCCCTCAGACCTAGTCCAGACCACTCAGGGTGCGCGCGCGTGTGTGTGTGTGTGTGATGGACAACCTGAGGGACCCGTACACTGAGCACTGAAGTGCTGTTGTGCATGGGGGAGGAGGTACAGAAGGAGGACTCTGCGGCATGACATCCATCACTAATTGACTACCAGTGGCAAGTCATTCCGTGGCAAATGGCACTTTCCACCCCCAGGTACAGCAAACTATATGCCCACCACTTGCCATTCCTTTTTAGAAGGCCGGCACAAACTGGTTCAGTAACATGAAACGAATCTTCCATCCCAAACCCCCTTCCTCTAAACCTGACCGGTTCCAAAATTTAGAAGCAAAAAGTGTGGTTCAAAATGTAAAACAATAACTGTCGTGCTATTTACATGAATTTAATATGTAAATTAGTAGGTTATAAAAGCATTCTGAAAACAAAAAGCCTTTTAGGGCTTATAAATAGAAAAAGGATTCACTTGGGGCCACCCTGAGGGCTACCATGTAGGTGACCTGGGTTCAAGAGGGGGTCTGTCTCTCTAATGTGATGTGGCCCCAGGGTCAGGGGTGCTTCCTGGCCTGGTATAAAATGCCCCTGTTTCTCTCCTGTAGCGCACCCTCTGGTAGGACAGAACATGTTGCAGGGCTGGCACGATGTTGGAGAGTAGAGGAAATAATGGGGGCAACACACAACATAGGCACGATGGACCCTGGGACTCTCGGGCCCTGCACCACAAGTATAGCTGAATACGGACTGCCAGGCCTTGGAGGCCACTGGTTGCTACTCTGGAGAGGGTGGATTATGGAGGAAAAAACACTTTATGAAAAAGGGTGCCAAACTCAAATTTTAATAGCTTAATGACACACTTATACCTAACGAACACTCTATTTACCACCTCAAAGAGCTACTGATGCCTCAAAGAAAACTTAAAAAAACATAATAATTAGGCACAATTCTCTCGCGTTCCATTTACATTTTATATATTTCTCCTCCCCATAATTTATTACTAAAGGAGTGTGTATGAATATATGATTGTCGTCCCTTAGAGTTTATTTTGTGTTCATCTGCCTCTATAGCTTACTCCCTACCTCAAGTCATAATGCTCTATTGTGACATCACAATCTGTTGCCATGGTAGTAACTGAGGTCACAAGCAATGTTCTGTGACTCAAGTAACGGAGAAAGCACAGGAATAGATGAACTGTTTAGGAGCAAAGATCCTGTTTTCATGTAAATGACCTCACTACTAAATAATGGGGAGGAAGAATACAGAACTAATGGGAAATATAAGCTGGACAGTGCCTAAATATTATGGTTTGTTAAAGCTGTCCTGAACGTGTCACCAACTCTTTAATGACACATGTCACAACCACCTTAATAACACATTAATAACCACTTATTAACACATGTAACAGCCAACTTATTAACACAGCTAACAGGCACCTTTAACAACACATGTCATGACCACCTTAGTAATATGTGTAACAGCCACCTTAATAACACATATAACTACCTTATTAATGCATGTAACAACCACCTTAATAACACATATAACAGCCACCTTATTAACACAGGTAACAGCCACCCTATTTTTTTTTCAACTTTCTTTTATTGCCCGGTCATGAATAGGAGGATGTACCCCTCATCGGTGCCTGGATCTGACCTCCCGGCATCTCCTCCATGTCGCCCGTTCTGTGTGGCCACTAGCTAACCCCCTTCGGCAGGGCTTGCCAAAGGGAGAGACCAAAATCTACCAGAGGCCCTAGCCAAGGCTTACCCTGGGGTGTTATTCGGGAGGTGGTCCTGGGGCATCACTTAGGTCCTGTCCTGGGGTTTTCATCTTGGGTTCCCCAAGAGGCGTGGACATGTAATGACGTCAGCGTGGTCTAGGTGTGCTCCCGCACCTGGCCCACAGGTGTCCGCTGATGCCTCGAACAGTGTTTGATGGTCCAGCTGTTGCACACCCAGTCTCCACTGGGTGTCACTGGCATGCCAGAAAACCACAACCCTGTCTCCCCAGAGGAGGAGGAGAGCTGTCCATGGGACGTTCATCCAGCCTCCCCCCAGCTGACCCGCTGATGCACCGTGCTCGCTTCCGAACATGGATCATCAGCGTTGCAGGCAGTACCGCTACTATTGCGCTGGCAGGCTGGCCAACAGCCACCTTTATTAACACATGTCACAACCACCTTTTAAAAGAAAGAAGTATTGCAGATTCACACATGCTAATGCAGCTGTTGCATGAAAGAGTCCAGGCTCTACTTTCTGTCATCATGCCAACTTGATAAACACAAGTTTCAGTGACATAGGTGGTGAAACAGAAACAGATCTGATTGCTAACCATTCAGTCAGTGTGCAGAAAAGAATCTCCACAAGAAAAGATGACATTAAAAAGATCTACACAATACTGCCAGAACACTTCAGATTCCAAGCCGTACGGTCAAAGCTAGGAAGTGAGACACCAAGAGAAAAGCCGAGTTTGCAAGGTGGCAAATAAGTCTGCAATTGTAAATAAAGTCAGCTGCAGACAAGGCTGAGTCAGTGTCTGAATAGTGCCATTGTTGAGCTGATTACCCGCAGCAGAAACTCTGTCGAGCAAAATATAAAGAACCGCCATACATGTGACAGAATCAATCATTTAAGTGCTGTACCTGAGTCCTCATGTCAGGGTAATTCTGCCTCACTGACATTACATTCAAGCCCCACTGGCGAAAGCAGCAAGTCAAAAACCAAACAGTATTCTAACACCAGCAATGATGAGGATTTGCTAATAGCTTCTTCAGCAGCACCCAAGCCAGATTCAGGGGACTCGTACACGCTAATCTCTGTTTCTGGTTTATGCCAGCATATCCTTTTTAGGACCTTATCTCCCAATGACCGCATCACTGCAGAGTGTGTTGCTGCACTTATAAAATGGCCTGGTATAAAAAAATGTGGCTTAGAAAATGCCTCACTGTGGGTTCAGGAGGGTTCCATGTAAGAACCATGCCTGCAAAACGGCGGCAGGCAAAAACAGCAAATGAAAAACAGCAAGACCCATAACGGCGCTTTACAATACAGCGCCGAACAACGAGAGTGAAACCCCCATTCTATGTCAGTTGTGGGGGGCTGCACCCCCATTGGGGGGCTTCACCCCTGAACCTCCCCTTAACTTAAATAACCACCCTGAGCCACACAACAGTAGAGCAGAAGAACAATACCCCTGACAGCTCTAAACTTCACTTGCGCTGTAATTACCACCTCGATGAAATGCCCAGCGCTGTTTTTGACTCACCTTCTTGGCGGGACACTGTTCAGCAGTATGTGTAGACACAGCATGTGTCCTATCTTGTCTCATCAGAGAGCAGAATATGTGGTGGCCATCTCAGCCCAGTTTATGATGTACTATACTATCAGTGTTGCCGTGATGCACATGCCCAGTGTCACGGCTTGACATCCCTTGTTTCTGCAGGTGAGCTACACTACTAAGCTCAGCTTGCTGTGCAGTATCAGGAGATGCACTTAGCCTACATTGTTTAATAGTTAGCAAACTTGTCCATGAACGAGTTTACCAGTGCTTTGGCGCCATATTGACACTGTGAATGCCCGTAATGCTGTCGGAGAGAACAAGAGCAGGTCAGCAATCCAATGAATAAACACTAATAACTATTAAAATTGGTTATTTTATGGCATAACATGCCATTCGGGCATCATATATGCATTCATTGTGCACATGGGCGGTTGCAGGCTCTTATTTCAAAAGGGAATATAGAAGACAGTCAAAAGCTGACAGTGTCGCTTTAAAAAGAGATGGGTAGGATAATAGGTGCTTTTTTTAGGATATTCGGATTTAGGATATTAGTCCTCAAAACTGGATATCCTGAAAAGCACCTTGAATGTCAGATCCCACATCAGATATCCTAAGATTTGAACTCTCCCCCTCCTCATAATAAAACAGCTGATACTGTTGCCTCCCTCAGCCGAGTTCTGCTTGCCCCACCCTTCCACAATATATAACAAGTCCCCAAGTCGGAGCAAAAAATCCCACCCAACACATCCACTAGTGCCCACCTCCATCCTCCCCCTCCACCTCATAATAAAATAATGTAGTGATTGCCACAGGCTGCGACCCTAGAGCCTGACAGATCCCCGTCAAAATCCTACATACTCCCAGCCTTGTACAAGATAATCAAGCCCTTCCCCCAATCCCCGGATAAGAGTAAAACACCCAACCCAACAGATGCAGTAGCCCTCACCTCCCTCCTCCCCCTTATAAAAAATATAGTTGAAGTGTACTGATTGATATGCGTTGTGAGAAGCCTTCATTTGTCCCCATCTCTCCCTCCGCTGTAGCATCCCTTACAAATACTTTTCAAAGTGCCCACAAAGTAGGAAAAACATTGTATTGCAAATCTTTAAAATAATCATCTTTTGAGAACATTTTGTAAAAAAGTATTACTTTGCCAATTAGTTTATTTAGACAGCAAACTACATTGTGTATCTCATATAATCCCTCCTCACAAGCACTTAACTCATATATCTATCTACACACACACACACACACACACTCAGTAGGGACATTTCCCCCATAAAAGTGGTTAGCAGTTATTTCCCTGTATATGCAATTGCAATAACTAAGAGAAACCATCCAGATGCATTATATAAGATAAAAGATTGGTAAGTCCACTATACTCAGAAATAAACTCATTGAGAGGCTTCAGGCTCATGGCTTTGTGATCTGGTTAGTCCCCACAATGCAGTGGTGCACAACTTGTTTTTGTGGAGGGCCAGACTGAAAACTTGAGTCAAGGCTGAGGGCCAAGGGCCACTGTAAAATGGTCCGAGGTGACAAATGTCCAGAAAGACATTATTGAATGTACACATAAAACAAATCAAAACATACATTTAGTTGTTTGTTTATTTATTTATCAACATGTTACTGAAACTAAAAAAAAAAAAAAATAAAGACTGCAAGTGGAAGCTGTTAGGTCCACGGGAGCCACAGATAGCTGCTATGGGGGCCATTTGTGGCCCGCGGGCTGCACGTTGTGCACCCCTGCCTCAGTGTTTTTTCCTTGTATACTACACTTACCCATCCTTTATTTTATATGTATGTATGCATGGCTAGGCCTTCGTCCCGATAGAAAAAGCCACCATATACAGTATTTGCTTTGTATACTCCTTTGTATCTCACCTGTATTGTTCTTCAATGTCTTGCCTCACAAATATGTTGTCCCCCCCCCCCCGTGACAAGGTACCTTTGTAAATGAGTCTCTGACTCAAAGGTTTGTAAATCTGATTTGTGAATTAAATAAATAAAAATAAATAAAATATTTTGCAATATATGATGGTAGCCAATTACTATTATGACACCAGTTAGTTAATTATAATGTAGTAATGTGTTAATAACACCTTAGTAACACATTAATACCCAACACGCTACAAACCACCCCAATAACACATGTAACAAAACCCTTAATAATACTTCTAAAATGAGTAGAACATTTCTGGTTTTGATTGACTAAGAAGTACCATTTGTCATGGTCCTTATCAGGACATATTCTGGCAAATGATACTACTTATGCCAACCAGGATGCATCGCACCAGAAGATCAATGCATGGCAGAAAGATTTTTTTCTGACAGCCTTGTCAGCGTATGAAATACATGCCTTGCCATAAACCCTAAAATACATTTCCTAACTGATTTCACTACATACACTACACCACCCTGCAAGAAACACATTACGCTTTTAAAGTTTAATTTACTGGAATAACTGACCATCTTGCTGTCACTGTGTGTGACCCACGGACCCCGGTGTTGCAGAAACTTAGACCACCCACCTAGCCATCCGTCATCTCGTGCACGCCATTTTCTGGCCACTGTTGATTATAAATGTATTTTATTTATAGGCATATTTAAAGAAAAGCATGAAACCAGGTAACAGTTTCTTACAGCGACCAGCCCGACGAAACCATAGTGGCATCATTTATTTCACCGCATACCAGTGACTAATCTATCAGTTAAAAGTATATACCTGCACTAATCAAACAATTGCAGCTGTATACCTACACTAAATAAAGCTATATGCCTACACTAATTAAACAATTAATGGGGCAATACTGATAACACAATTAACAAATCATTAGGAAGCTAGTCAAACCAATTAACAAGCTGCAAAAGAACCTGGAAAAAGGACACACAAAATCCTCTCAAATTCAGAAATCCCTCAAACTCCTAGCTGCAGTCACTACACCATTCCTTCCTTGCTGCAAGAGACCTTCGGGTGCTGTAATGTGATCACAAATGCAATCTCCAGAACAATAACCACCCTAATGTATTATATTCAACAAACAATGGATACGGGTAGAACACTTGGAAGTATACCCATCTTGGGCGCAAATTAAGTCAATAAAGCCACTCGCCCTTCGGGTTAGTGGCCTTATAGTCCTAAGTAGCCCTGTCGATGGTTATATATCCTCGTATACCACCCTTACCCATTATTTATTCTATATGTATACCACACGTTGCCATCATTTATTCTGTGCATGTGTGTATAATAAATGATGGTTAAGTGTGGTATGTAGAGAAATAGACCATCAAGGGGGCTAATTAGCACAATAATCCACAAACCCGAAGGACAAGTGGGTTTATTGAGCTAACTATCCCCCCCCACAAGATGGTAGATTTCCCTATGGCACACTAACCTTCATTTATTTTATATAATACATTGGTTTGGTTACTGTGTGTGCTTTTGAAACTTTTCTCAGGTAGTGTAGTGTTTTTCTGTAGTGTAGTACATATGAACATATGAACATGCCAGCAGATAAAGACCTTACAGCCCATCTAGTGTGCTAGAGTGTACGGTTCCCAATTTATTTATAGAGGCAACTGACCCCATCTCCTTCTGACCTCCCTCAACCTCCCGTCCCCCACTCACCCCCTCCCACAGCTTTCCTTCACAGGGTCCCAGCCCCTTTTGAAGCTGTCCCCAATTTTTAGGGATACCACATCCTGTGGCAGCTTAATCCACTTGGCCACCACCCTTTTGGTGAAAAAGTGCCTCCTCATTTCCCCCGGAACCTTCTTCCTACCAGCTTTAGGCTGTGTCCCCTAGTGGTCTTGTTCTCGCTAAGGCTGAAGAGGCCTTCAGTGCTCACCCTGTTAATACCTATGGCGTACTGATGCTTCAGTACGGTTGGCTAACTGGACTGCTAATGTATGGTTCTCGGGTGAGTTATACAGTTTGCTAATCAAGATCTCTGTTGCTCACATCTGTTGAGATCCTGTCTGTCACAGATCTTCTCTGGTGTGACTACTTTATGTTTCATACAATTAATGGGCAAACTAAAGGATTCCAGGAAATACTGGGAGGCCAGCCAGGTCAAATTCCAAAAGTCACACATGTGGGCAAATGGGCTTGTGGTCATTAATCGGTTACGAGGTGGGAAGTGACAAGATTTATACTGTACAGCAAGTTATTTTCACATAAAGTAAAGTTAGCGCAAACACAATGCAACCATAATTGCGTAAATTTATTTTAGCGCTAAGTCACATCACCACATTCACTATAATGAAAAAATTACAAAAGAGCTAATTAACACAAATTTATTTTCACAAATTGGTGCTTCAGTGAAAATAGTCAAAGTTATTTGACAGTGAAAATTTCAAGTTCTACAGTATGTCTCTGAGGGTTCTGAAAGGTGATACATTTGCGTTCGCTTCAATGTATGCTGTTTTGTGATTACTTGGGTTTCATTCCTGTCAAACACATGTTCTCTATGGGCAAGGGGCCTGCTGAGATTTGAGAACTGGTTCTATAAGAAAAAGAAGAAGAAGAAGAATCAGCATTTATATAGCACTTTTCATACACAATGTATCCCAAAGTGCTTTACAAGCAATGCTAGACTGGTAGTGAAGTGACTGAATGAAATATCCCCTACTCTTTGCAAATAAATGCCTTGGGTTCTTTTACTTCCACCTGGATGCCCATCAGGACAGCACCAGGATGGGTAGAAGGGACCTCAGTTTAACGTCTCATCCGAAGGACGGCATACCCCAACAGTACAGCACCCTCTAATACTGCACTGTGCCAATGTTTTTAGATACGAGTCCAATCTCGGTGTGGGACAAGAACCCATGACCTTCTAGTCCAGAGGTGGATGTGCTAACTTGTATACCATTGAAACAACGACAGTAATACATCAGAGAGCATTACTGCAGCAAAAATGGCAGTTTGCTGTAATGGTCCACAGTACAGTGACACTGTTTTCTGTGGTGTGTATGCCCACTCCCTGAAATAACTCAGACTCGGAGTTGACAGTCATAATTTGTGGGGGGTGTGGGGGTCAGAGTCCCCCCCCCCAAAAAAAAACACTGTTTCACTGGCGGCACAGTGCCGACTGCCCACATTGTGCCATCACAGTAAAATGCCGCTCGACAAATTTCTTGTCGAAGCAGCTTGGTGGAACCCAGACAGAGGGGAGTCAGCATGTCCTGTACACCATGGCTCATGGGGCTAGAGACTGTAAGGAGAGAACTCAGCTGCAGGTTCGAGTTCTCTGAATACAAGAGACTTTCTTTTCTTTGTGTTCATCTGCAAATTTTAACCTAGCTATCATAAAGCTACATTTGCATTTTATGGTTTAACTTGCTTCATTTTCCATGTCTTTTTCCTGGATTTAGTCATGATCCTGGACAACGGTTTGACACTTAGTGCTCAGGTGTCGCCATCATCAGGAGTGGATTTTATCTTCTCAGGAACATTGCACGAATCGAGCCCTGATCCCAATGGAGGATCTGACCACACTGGTGCATGCATTTATCACTTCCAGACTGGACTATTGAATGCCCTGTACCTAGGGTTATCTGGTGGCAACCTCCGCAGGCTGCAGCTGGTGCAGAATGCGGTGGCAAGATTTGACTGGGGTGAGACGGGTGACCATATCACCCTGGTCCTCCGTGGACTGCACTGGCTGCCAGTCAGGTGGAGGATTGCCTTCAAGGTAGGGCTCCTGACTTACAAGACCCTACACGAAAGGGGATCTGTCTATCTGCAAGATCTCCTTGCCCCCTACCATCCACCCCGAGCACTCCATTCTGCTGGGGGGGAGGCCTTCTTGGAGTTTCCAGAGTTAGGCTGCAGCGTTCTGGGGACAGGGCATTCTCAGCGGTGGCACCTACTCCGTGGAACTCCCTTCCTGGTTATTTAACAGAGGCCCCCTTGTTAGAAGCCTTTAAACAGGGACTAAAGACATACCTGTTCCAGCAGGCTTTTAGTGATTGATATTGGTTTTAATGGGATGGATAGAATTTTAAGTTTATGATGAATCGCTGCTCATATGTATTTTGTTGTTGCTTTGTATTGTACAGTGCCCAGAGTCTACGGAATTGGGTGCTTTATAACTAAATATCTACCTACCTATCTATCTATCTAAGCATTTTGTTCTGTCTTGGCTAATGTGTAAATATATTGTGTAAATAAAGTAGTTATTATTTATCACAGTATGTAGACTGGGTGTGCATTTACATTAAAAGGGTATAGTTTTTGAATCTCTAGGTACCCATCATTCTGAAGAGGCATGCTAAATCTGATGTAGGCAATCTGAAAATGTATTCCTTCCTGATGCAACGAAATGAGTGGGGTGAAGTTTTTATTTTAATTTTGCTCTTTAAACCCCCTTCTCTTCACACCAGTCACCACTCTTCAGGGAGCCCTAGGCTGTAAGTCCCTCTAGCTCCATACCTGGTAACTCCTCTAGGAACTGGTGGACCTACCCCCATCCTGCCGCGGTTTGCGTCCCAGGCAGAAAGTGAGGGGACTCCAGGTCATCCTCCCCACAGTCCCTAAGTGTGTGTCGGGTGGTCCTTCTGGCCCCGAAAGGAGCCTCGTTAAGGAGTCTGGGGTAGCAGGGTCCCATTTACCGGCGACTACTGCAGGATTTTTCCTGCTTTTCTGGTCCTCCTCAAGGGCACTGGCACTCACGGGGATCTAAGGCGGCAGGACACATTGAGACATGCCATTGCTCCAGATCCTGACTGACGTCCTTCCCTCCCAAGCTTCAGCGGTCCCACTGCACCTCCACCCGTGGTCACCCGGGTGGCGGAAGAGTAGCTGGACTCGCAGCCCATCCTCTCTAGAGGAGGAGAGCAGCCCCTTGGGTGCTTGATCCTTCTCCTCTTGGCCAACCCTCTAGCAGCCAAAGATTGTTCCTGATCCAAAGTCGTTGGTGTTGCAAGAAGTAGTGGTACTGCTGTGCCGGCGGGACGGCTAGTGGAGTGAAGTTTGATAAAGACATAACCCACACTTCATCTGTGGTTTGAGCAGTCGACCTTGGCTTGATCCTGGGAGACTAGTGACTGGGCTGAGAGAGTCCAGGTGTCCAGGGTGTACCACCTATGTACAGGGTCGTGTGTAGGCACAAGGACATGGCAAGACATAGATGAAGGTCTGCAACAGAGGTGCTGGTTGGGGCACGGGCAAGTGGGTTTGTCACAATACCCTTTTTTTTCCATACATATTTTTTCATTTTTCTGTTTTTACTCCCTTCCCCCCCCCGGGCTACAGTGTATACATGTGTGTACATGCATGGAGGCGCACGAACATGCCAGGATCCTGTGGCCCCTTCCGCCCCCCCAGACTTGCGTCACCGCTCCTAACCGCCTGTGCTACCCACTGGACTGCCACCCGGTGGGAGCAGGACTATGGCAGAGTGAGCATCCACCCCTATAGAAGAGAGAGCCACAGTTCGATCCTGTTTCAACCTCCCCCGAGCCATCACCACAGTGGCCCAAGGTCATTGCTGAACCCAGGTCGCTGGCGTGGCATGAGGTAATGTACCAGCACCTCATCCCTCTGAACCACCAGGCTGGCCCTTTGTCATAATACCCTTAAGGTATTTGAAGGTCCCAGTCATGTCTCCACTCTCCCTTTTTTCCTCAAGAGAGTACATGTTGAGCCCCCTGAGCCTCTTCTCATAGGTGTTACCCAGCTGACCCTGGATCATCTTGAGTGCCCTTCTCTGGACTGTCTCCAGCCGGTTGATATCCTTCACAAGATACGGGCACCAAAACTGCACGCTGTACTTCATGTGCGGTCTTACCAGTGACCTGTACAGTGGCAGAATGACTTCTGTGACATAGACAGCCAGCTCTGAGTGCTGTATCATTTTTTATTTCTTAAAAATAACAGAAATGTGGTATTGAATTTGTCTGCCGGAAATGCCAGTGCACTTGGAGTGACCTCCCTCACTCACATATCCCCCCCCCCCAGATCTCAGTATGTGAGATGACCACACACACAGGAACTTAGATAAAAAAAATCTAACACCTGCAAGGCCAAGATAATTGCAGGGCTAAAAGGTACCTAAAATCAGGGACATCCTGTTTAGCTAGTTCTATTATCAATAGCCAAGTTGGCAGGAAAGAACATATCCATTTTACAACGTTTACAGGAAAGGAAAGCAGGTTATGACACTTCTCTGTGAAATTAAAAAGGCTTTGATATCTGTGAAGATCAGGAAGACCCTTTTTCATCAAAGAGGTGTCATTTGAGAATTGATGTGATGCTGAGAAAAACAGGATCTTACTGCCTTATAAGGATCCTGTTTCCTGTAGGATATATTTTTAGTAATAATATCCTAATAGGGATGAAGTACAGTGACCTCATCCAGGGGCTGGAGAAAGCAGCTTTAAAAACTATGATTCTGGTTTCATAGAATGACTTCGAAGCAGCAACATCAAGCCTTTAGAAGATAAGTATTTTGTGGATAGGAAATATAGATGCACTTTTACACCTTTTGGTTTTTTGTGATACGAGTTCTGTATATTACAGTTTACTATTTTACCTTTTGTTTGGTAAAGATATATTTTAAAAACAGAAACTGCCTGGTGTGCCTTGAAACATTTCTTTGGTTTTAAGTGAAGTTAGATGGTTTTAAAGCTGACACGGTGCATGAGTTTATGGGTGTACCAAACTGGGAAACAGTTTAAGAGTTTCTCTGGGTCTTGTATAGAGTTCTAAAAGGGTTCATTTTGTAATACCTGGTTGGGTGCCCATAGACAAAGATATCTGGCCCCCTGAAGACAGAATTATCTGAGCCTGACAACTGGGTATGCTAACAAGAGGTTAACAAGTTTGAATCCCTCCAGAACTTGGGACTAAGGTGATTCAAATCAACAAAACAGACAAGAGGGCTACCTTGTTTTGTTTACTGTTCACAAGACTACGCTCAGAGGTTGACACTTTGGGAGTAGAGGGCTGACCTGCTGAGTGGGTTTGTGAGAACTTCTACCTCCCTGGTGGTAATTCCCCTGGCTATGCAGCCCTGCATATGATTCGCTTGGGCTGCTGCTCTCAAGCAGTGTACAGAATGTTTTAGGTCACCTGTGATTATTACTCCCATGTCCTTTTTTTCCTCTGATCTGCTTATATGCACTCCACCCAACCAGTATTTGTTCCCTGGATTCTTTGCCCCCAAGTGCATAACTCTGCTCTTTTTAGCATTCAACTCCAGTTGTCAAATGCAAGACCACTTCTGTAGCTTAGCCAGCTCCTCCCGGAGTTCCTTCCTTCCTTCCTGTCTGCACTCGAACACAGATTACTGTCGTCCACAAACAGGCAGATTTTACCCTTGATCCCAGCAGTGAAGTCACTTACAAGCCCTGTGGGACTCCAATGGTCACAGGCCTCACTTCTGAGAATTCTTTCCCAACTGCCACCTTTTGGCTTCTCTCCTGCAGCCAGCTTTTGACCTATCCTGCGAGCTTAGCCTCACCCCCCAGGTCCTCCAGCTTCCCGATCAATCTCCTATAAGGCACTGAGTTGAAAGCCTTGCTGAAGTCCAGAGATACAGGACATCAACTGCCTGGCCCTTGTCCACTGTCCTAGTGACCCAATTGAAGAAGTCAACTAGGTTAGTTTGACAGGACCTTCCCAACACAAACCCATGCTGTCTCATGTCCTGGAACCCATTTTTCTCCAGAAAATCAATCAGTCTGTCTTTCAGGATGGTCTCCATCAGCTTACCCACAACTGAGGTCAGGCAGACTGACCTGTAGTTCCCTGATTCGTACCTCGGCCCACTTTCATGGAGAGGTACAACATGCGCTGTTCTCCAGTCCTGGAACATGTTTCTGGATTCCACAGAGGTGTTAAACAGGTCTGCCAGGGGACCGAATAGAATCTCCGCCAGTTCTCTTAAGACCCTCGGTGCATGCCATCTGGCCCTGTTGATTTGCCCACCTTTAGGACCCATAGGCCCTTGAGTACCCTGCCAGCTTGAATTGAGCCATCTGTGACTCCCCCCAATTCCCACCCCCCTGCTCCCTTGTGGCACTGGTCCATCCTTCTCCCTAATCAAGACTGAACAGAAGTACTTGTTGAGTACCTCTGCTTTTTTATCACTGCGCTTTGCTCATCCCCCTCCTTTTTTAAGCTGACCACAGCTTAATGTTTCTCTTCTCCTATGCAGTGGAAAAAGGCTTTCTCGCCCACTTTTACCCCTGTGCTAGCTGCACCTCTCGTAGCCTTTGCCTCTCTTACTGCCCTGCTTGCCTCCCTTGATTTAATGGCATAGTCCGCCTTATCCTCCTCCGTCCGAGTATGCTTGTATTTTCTGAAGGCTTCTCTCTTGTCCCCTACCACTTCTGCCACCTCCTTGCCTAACCAGCTGGGCTTCTTGGTGGGGCAGAGTTAGTGTTTCTCCATAGCATAGTAAGGCGTGCCCATTTTGCACTGCACACGTCCATTCTAGCCAGTGTTGGAATTACAGGAGGACTTGCCAGGGCTCAGCCCGTTAGCTCCAAAGTGAGCCTCGGTAGCTCACGCATCACTGCCATTGACTTATTAAATTTTTATTTTCATTACATGAAGCACAAGTTACAGAGGTATAACATGTCACATCACACAGAGAACAGTCATTGGCAGTTACATGAATATCATGTCATTTATATTTTAAGACATAAACGTAAGGGATGACCTTGAAATAAAAATATACAAAAATCTCAACACCCTGCCAAAAGAACAAAGATGCACCCTTGCTTATACAATGAGGTTGAGAGGCAAGACTTTCGCCCCCAGCCCCCCACGACAGCGGTCCCCTCCCCAAACCACCCCACCTAGCCTCTCATGGAACAAATTCCTGATTCACCTGAGCTATATACCAGATTCACCCTCTCCATCTCTGAGTGAAGAGAGCAAGTCTGCCATGTAATGTCGCTGTCAGGCGTTCCACAGTGTATATTTCCAGCACTACCTGTTGTCACTCACTGATTGTAGGGAGTTTAGGCGACATCCACCACGTGTGATAGCCTCCTTAGCCACCAATATATATATATATATATATATATATATATATATATATATATATATATATAGTATTCTAAGAGCAGGGTTTATACTAGGGTGGATGATGATGTAGGCAGCTCGATAACATTACCAAATCAGATGTTAACTCTACATGTTCACCCAAACAATTGTCAAGTTCCCTCTTGAGGGATTGTCAAAATGCCGACACTAAAGGGCAAAGCCAAAACACATTGCAGTGATCAGCCAGGTTATGTCCTCAACTCCTCCAGCAATTTTCAAAGGAAGGGGGCATAAATTTTGCTAAAAGTGCAGGGGTGCAGAAATAACGGTAACGGCATTTCCAAGCAAACTCCCTCCAGGTGTTGGAAAGAGTTATTTCGACCGCCGGGAGTGCGAATTTTAACCAGGAGTTGCATGAGACAGCAAGGCTCAATTCCTTATCCCAAGACGCTAAGACCGTCTGCGTGGAATCACCCAGCGTATCTTGTAGGATTCCATGCAGATGGCCTATCAAGTGTCCCCAGGGCTTGTCATCCAGTGTATCCATTAAACTAGTCAAGAGTAAAGGTTTAGGGTCTGGAAGTTTGATATATTGCTTCTGTTTATGATAAAGGTGTGTCCTAACCTGTAAATACCTATAATGTTCTCTACCCGTTAGATCAAAAGTTTGTTGGAGCGTTTTGAATGGAACCACCCCATTTTATCCCCAAATTGAAAATAAAATCGTAATCCCTGCTATATCAAACGTCTGAAGGAGAGGTCCATTTGGGCCGGCAAGAAATCCTCATCTACGGACAGTAATTTACAATAATAAAACGTTTCAAATTTATAATGATTTTTCAAATGGTACCACATCCTAATATGTTGCCCAAAAATTTGGAAAAATTATTCAGTGAGGAGATTTGCCCCAAGAGGCAAACAAAACAGGATTAATATCATGCAGGTCATTAAAAGTAAATTCAAATTGTTTCCGTGGGAGGGCTGTAGGTGGACAGAAGCCATAAAATGCAGTTGAAGAAGGCCGCCCTGGTGAACAATTCCAAGTTTGGAGATTACCCCCTCCGGAAAGTTGTAGGATGGAGAGGCGGTACGAGGATGTTGACCCTGCCAGATAAAGCTAGAGATTATCCTTGACCATGAGGCAAGTATGACCGAGGGGGAACACAGGGACATTTTGAAATATGTATAATAATTGAGGCAGTATGTTCATTCTGATTACCTCTACCCGCTGGAAAAAGGAGGGAAGCCCAACCACGGGCCAGGTCAGTCCTGCATCGTGGTTGTTAAAGGTTCAAAATTGACCAGGTCTACACTACATATAACTGCCATTGACTTATAATGGGAAGGGGCTTAATTTTAAGACAGCGCCCTTATGGACCCCCTAGTTACCAAAACTCATAAAGTGTAATTCCAACACTGATTCTAGCTCTCCCTGTAAGGAGGGAGTGATTTGCCAGCATTACTTTCAGGATGGCGTTTGAGTGCTCGTATGGCTTCCGCTTTGGGGTTTTATTTGCAGTCAGAACGGCTGTGTCGCGTGGTTGAGTGGTCGGGAGTGGCTGTGTGGTGTATGACTGAGTGGTCGGGAATGGGAATGGCAGCATGTCAGTGCGGTTGTCGGTCATGCTTCAGAAGAGCATGGGGGAAGAGTCAGCATATGAAGCAGTGTAGAGCGCTTGGCAGCCAGAGTGAAGCCTGGAGTGTTGACGGACATAGCTGTGAGAAAGTTGTAGGGAGGTTTTGTATTGCCATCTGTGTTATGTGCTGGTTTTATAGGGGTTGTGCTAAGCGGTTTTCAGATGTGTAGGAGGTTGTTATATGTTATAATGTAACTAGCTGGTTGGTTTCATATATGCTAAATGGTTACAGTGGTATACAGGGAAATATATGATAGCTTTTCCTATGGGGATGAAGGCCCAAACGTGTGTGTGTGTTTGTACATCTATATCTATATAGATATGTATGTATATATATATATATATACATACATACATATGTATATTATTTTTATTTATTGCAGATTCAGATTACATAACCTTTGAGCCAGAGAGCTCATTTACAAAGGTTCCACATCAAAAATCAAGGTGCAGAGACACTTTGGAGTTACACAACTACAGCAGTTCCTCAGTGAATCAAACAAAGTTGTACAGACAATTGTGGGTAGTACATAGGACAAAGAGGTGCAGGTATAATAGGACATAAAGGTGCAAGTAAGCAGCCAACATGGCATTGTCATGGTTCATTTAAGTGCTATAGGCTGGAAGAGAAACTTAGGCGAGGTATTGGAGGTTGGAGGGAGGATGTGCTGCCTGTCCGAGAGGGGGAGGTTGGGTATAGCAGTTACATCTACCAGACTGGGATAGGTGGTTCCGGAGTGCCACTTTGAAAGGGGAAATTTTATTGAACTCATGAAGGGTGTCAGGGAGTTCATTTAACCATTTAGGGCCCCTATAAGCTAGGGACCTTTGTGCTAGGGTGGTGTGTCTAAAGGGGACCTGGAGGGCATTTCTAGCTCTGCTTCTGGTATGTTCAGTGGTTTTAGTTGGAAAGGCTTCTTCATGAGGGCAGGGTTGAGGTTTAATTCGTTTTTTTTTTGCCAGCAGACATATTTGATTCCTGATCCTACTGTGTAGGGGGAGCCAGCTGGTTTGAGTATAGGGTACAGGTATGTGTTAGTCTGTCTGTTTCGAGGTGAGCCTGCTAGCCTTGTTGAGTAGCAGATTAATCCTTTAGAGCTGTGTCTGTTGCAGCACTGTAAATAACCAGCTCACAGTCAACTGAGGACAGTAATGAAGTACTGATGGCTAGCCACAAGGCATTGGGTGTCATAAAGTTCCTGTGCCTATAAAGTACACCTAGCGTAACGTTGACTGATTTGACAACATGGTCTATGTGAGGCATAAAGGAGAGGGTTTCACCTAGGTACACTCCAGGATACTTAAATACATGCCTGTACTGACTATTGATTTGTATGGTCCCCTATCAAATGGTGCGTGTACAGTTGTTGCGATGGAACAATATTACAAGTATCAATGGATCTTGCATTTTCAGCATCTGTACCAGCTGTGGTTCTGGAACAGGACAATATGTTCTCTGCTTCTGGCATACCACAATGTTAAAGCATGACCGTGAGGGGAAAATGGTAGTATGTTTCAGCAATTCTCTGATCACTTAGGCTTCCAAAATTGCAAACTTACTCCCCTAATTCCACTAGCTATTGGCACAACACATCACACCTCAAAAACGATTAGCAAGTTGAACAAACCATTCCAGGCCGAAGACAGTTGGCAATGACAAGAACTATTTTAAGTTCTGTGCTACAAGCGCTCTGCTCCACATGGTACCATATGTAACACAGCGGTTTTGTTCAATCTCTGAAAATTAAAGGCACTGTTAATCCCCATAGGTCAGTTTGGGCCCTTTAAACTAATCTGGGGAGTTAACAGCATCTTAAATACAAGGGGGCAAACCAATTAGTTTATATCCCTGTAGGTACATTAATGAAAGTAACTCAACCCTTGGCCTTTAATGTTATTTATAGATTGCAGGACGCCCCGACCATTCGCAGCCCTCCCTTCACTTGTGCGTGAGGTACTCTTATTACTGTAATGGGTTTCTCGCTGACCGCCCATGCTGTTAACTGTGTTAAGTAAAAGAACAAAGAATTTTTTTAAATTTAATACAGTTAGTGATAGATAATAAGTTTATGGGTTTGTTTGGAGGGCCTCTTTTGGATCTAAGAGTGCCACCTCTTATGTATTTAGGACCACAGAACTGCTCACCTTCAGTCTGCAGTCCTCCAGTCCTAAGAACATGTGAGGCGTCACTCTTATATCCATAAGAGGCCTTCCAAATGGACCCATAAACTTATATTATAAATTAAAACCTTTTTTTGTTTATATTTTTTAAATTCTAATTATTTTATTGCACATAAGGGTTCCCAGCCATTAACGTATTCATTCCATATGTACTGTTATGTTCCTGTACTACCATCATAACTGTTTTGTTGTGATTCCTGTAACCTGAATTAATGCTGTTTTAGTGTCTTGTGTTATGTAATCCCGGGTCGCCCCTGAAAAAGGGACCTCCAGGGCTCAGTGGGCCTACCTGGTCAGCAAAATTTAATAAATAAAAAATAAACGTGACCCTTTAGAATGTGATTAAGCAAATCAAAATGCTCCATTTCCAGCTTTCATTTTATAATATATAGAGTGCCATGGGATACTACTGACCAACCAGAGTGCTTGTTTGAGTAGCATGTGAGACACTCTTATTTCCATAAGAGTGTCACATATGCTGTTCACTAGCAACGGACATCTCGCTGGCACCTGCTGCACCAAAGTAAAGGTTTATCTTTTAAGTGAACTCTTTATCCACTAAATCTTCTTCCAGACCCCCATTATGCCAGCTTCTCCAGCCTCATCAGCTGGCTGCTCCTAAACTTCCCCTCAACTCCGTTCCTTCCAAGATTGCCCCCATGGTGGGTTTGGTGGGGCTCCCCAACCCCCCACTGTGAACAAGATCCAGCCAGATGAATGGCCTGGGTCACCACTGTGAGGCCTACAGAAGGCCTGATTAGTCATCCTGCCTGGTCGGAGTATTTCATATTTTCATCCCCAGACCCAGAGGACGCCAGTGGCAAGGATGCAGGTACATGCAAATGTGCGTAGGGTGGCACCAGCCGACATCCTCCCAGGCACAAAGCCGCTCCAGACAGCACCACCACCACCTGTGGTCACCTAAGTGGCAGTAACACAGCAAAGCCGGCTGCTCTCCCCCCCACTGAGAAGGGCATTCCCTGGGTTGCTCAATTCAAGTTCAAGTTTATGTTTATTGGAGTAAAAGCCCTTGGGCCTTGGCTCATTTCCAGTAGTGTCCCAGAGAACTTAAAACAGTGCATGTGAAAGGGGGAAAGGAAACATTGTTTAACCAGGAGTAGCACACTAAGCCGAAGCTTGTTTCCAGATGTGACCTGGGAGCACAAGGAAGTTAAGTGACTTGCTCAGGATCACACAGTATGACCTAGGTAGCTGTGGGATTCAAACCCAGGTCTCCAGATCTGCAGCTCAGAGCCTTAACCCACTGTGCTATACTGCCTCCTATGTAAAAATATAAAATATAAAAATAACGGTAAATACTGTAGTTATTTATTTTTATTTATTTATTTATTTATTAAATTCTCGGATTACAAATACCTTTGAGCAGAAACTGCTCGTTTACAAAGGTTCCACGTCAAAGGATGAGGGTCAACATACATACAGAGGTAGTAAAAGAATGCACAATAAACAACCAAAACAACTAAAAGAAAAAATAAAGATACTCAGTTATAACATACTTTGAGATAATATTCATAAAACGAGCAGCTTGAGTAGGCAGCTGGCTGTGGTAACAATAAGAGAAAGAGGGCACCATAGGCAGTTAGTATTGCAGGCATGCGACCGGGAGAGGAAGTTGGCAGGCTAATGGGCCACTGTCCGATGGTAGTATAAAATGTCTTGTACCAGTGGAGATGTGAAGCAGGAAAGGAGTCACAAGGAAGGCCCAGTGCCAGAGGGAATGAGATTGGGAAAGGGCGGGCTGTGAGACATGAGTGAGCTGGGAGGTGTTTAGAGAGATCTCTGTTCAACAAAGCAGTCACACTGAGTGGTAGAGGTGAGGTAAAGTTTGAGATTCCTTTTGAAGGGTCCAAGTGTAGTAGAGGAAAGTGATTCTTTATTGAGGGAATTGAACCATTGAGCAGCTCTATAGATAAAGGACCGCTGACCCATGGAGGTACGACATCTGGGAACCTGAAAGGTTAGAGATTGGGCACCACGTGTTTGTTGAGTGCCACTGTAGGTAGTAAGGAGTGAGCTAACACCAGGTGGCATGAGACCAAGGAGAATCTTTTTGGTAAGTAAGCAGGTCTGGTATTGTATTCTGCTGCGTAGGGGTAGCCAGCTGGCCTGTGCATAGAGGTCACAGGTGTGAGTTTGTCGGGCTGCACCTGTCAGTAGTCTACAGGCTTTGTTGAGAGCAACTGAGATCCTGTGGAGGGCACTTGTTGGGGCAGAGCCATAGATGGCAAGGCCGTAGTCAATGATAAGGTGACAGAGCTGTAGATGGCTGGTTCTGAACATCGAACATACAATTGCCAGCAGATAAAGGCCTAGAGGTCTATCAAGGTCTGCTGAATGCAGCTAGCACCCTTATTCTGCAGCTGCCCCTCCCTTCCACCCTTCCCCTTCATTAACCCTCCCCCTTGTCCTGTCCCATCCTCGTTTGAAGCAGTCCACTGTTCCACTGCATACCACTTCTGCAGGTAACGCATTCCACCCAGCCACCACCCTCTCTGTAAAAAAGTGTCTCCTCATCTCCCTCCTGAACCTTCCTCACTCCAGTCTCATATCATGGCCCCTAGTGGCCCTCCCTTCCCTTACTTTGAACAGCCCCTCTGTACCTGTCTTGTTTATTCCTTTCATGTATTTAAAGGTTTCAATCATGTCCCCCGTCTCTCCTCTCTCCAGTGAGTACATGTTCAACTCCTTCAACCTCCTCTCATATGATAAGTCCCCAGACCCTTGATCATCTTTGTCGCCCTGCGCTGCACTCCCTCCAGTAACTTAATGTCCCTCTTCAGATACGGACGCCAGAACTGTACGCAGTACTCCAGGTGTGGTCTAACTAATGACCCATACAGTGGCAGAATCACCTCCTCCCTCCTTGAGGATATACTCATATATTTAAGGGCATCCGCAGGCATACAGTGCTTGTGTTTGTGTAGTAGTCCAATCCGTATATTGGCGGTCTTGGCAACAGTGTCAATATGCCGAGTGTAGGAGAGGGTACTATCCAGGGTAATACCAAGGTACTTGAACTCCTTGATATGTTCGAGTGGGTTCCCAGCGTGGTTCTTGATGGTGAGGGACAGAGAGTTGTGCCTGCTCTGTCGGTTACAGAAGGACATGGCTTTAGTCTTGCTGTGGTTCAGGACAAGTTTATGAAAATTGAACCAGTCTTGATCGATTGAAGTCGAGCTGCAGCTGGGATTCAAGGACTGTAATGTCATGGTGGCTGGAAAACAGGACTGCATCATCTGCGTATAGTAATATTTTTTGGTGGCAGGCACTGGGGAGATTGTTGATGAAGAGGGAGAAGAGTAGAGGACCCAGAATAGACCCCTGGGGGACTCCGGAGCGGACTGGTTTCTCATCCGAAGAGATCCCTGCAATCCTTACATGTTGGATCCGATTATCAAGGTAGCTGGTGAACCATGGAAGGGCATTGCTGGAGATCCCAATGGAGGACAGTTGCTTGAGCAGTAGGGGGTGGTTAACTGTGTCGAATGCCTTGGTAAGGTCTATAAATACTGCCCCTCCACAATTCCCTTTGTCAAGCGTGGCATGGATGAAGGTTGTAAATTCCAGTAGTGCAGTGGTGGTGCTGTGCCCTTTTCTGAAGCCATGCTGCTCTGGGCACTGTACATTGTACTTATCCAGGAATTCAGCTAGTTGGTCCGACACTATTCGCTCCAGCGCTTTGGATAGTGGGGGGAGGAGTGAGATAGGTCTGTAATTGGTGTGCAGTGTCCTATCTCCGCTTTTGTGAACCGGTGTGACAGTGGCTTTCTTCCAGAGAGAGGGAAATGGCCCAAACTAAGCGAGAGATTAAAGATCTTTGTAAGTGGTTCTAAGATTTCATCGAGGACTTGTGCCAGCAGTTTCAGGTCAAGGAGTCACCACTGTACCCTTGTTTGCCGATGGCCTTTTGAATGTATTTCTAGCTACTTGTGGTGGGACCTCCTTAAAAAAACTTTGCATGTAGCATGACACATGAGTTACAATGTTACAATCTCATACTGACAGTAACAGTCCTCCTCCCCCAGTCAGCCCCAGAGACCTGGGCTCGGTCCTGAACCTGGGTCACTGTCATCCTAGCGGCAACCCTACCACTGTGCAGATGAGCTGGCAAGGAGGGTTTTTAAGATAATTTGTTAAAACAAATGTTTGTGATCAGTTATGTGATAATACATTAGCTCAGGTACACTGTGACTATATGAATGGTTTCTCTTGAGTCCTTTAGGGTCAGGCAAGCTGAGTGTTGCCTCTCTGTTTTCACACCAAAAGAATATGCATGAAACCCACTCATTGCTGTAAGAGTACTTGGCACCAACATATTAAGTAAGCAATAATACCTGACAGGGAAGGGGGTATTAGGGCACACTGGACTACCAGGGCATAATGTGTCCCAATACCGCAGGCAGAGGGCCTTCTAGCTCGTGGAAGATCTAACATTGCCTATACCATGCACCCTGGGGGTATTGTGTTAGAAAATGAGCCAAATGTGGCATTTTATGTACTGTTTAAAAAATACGTAAAAAAATTAAAAATTACTAAAATCTATTTAAAATGGTTTTTACTTGTAAAGTAGTCCCTCCATGATATACTTGCCAGTAGAGGGCACTGCAGTTTCCTTTAATCCTCTGTGTTTTCCTTAACTCTCCCGCTTGTTACTTTGTTCCCATTTTCACTTCAGATCCAGATGAGCAGCGTGGTTACATCAGATGGCAGAGCGGCTAACAAGCTTTAACTGGCTACCATTTTTATTTGAATGATTGGAGTGTTGAAATGGATAGAATGATGTGAGCGGGACGGTAGCAGGATGCAACTTGTGCTTCCATGCCGCCTCCCCCTCCATCCAACCCAGCTGTCACTGCATCAGTCAATCAGTTAGTTAGATAATCTATTTTCTTTGTTTTAAAATCCTTGCAGGTATTGGTGATAATGTACTTTTACTTGCGGTCGGGAATGCTGTGATTGCAGTCAGGTCAGGGAACTCTAGAGGAACCACACAGTCAGCATGGTCGCGGTGCAGTGTAAGGTAAGCACCAGAACTGATTTGCCTACAGAAACAGTTTTCTTTAGAAAATGGGCAGACAGAAATGTTTCTACCTTAGTTTATCCTGTTAAATGTGATGACTGCCGTTGTGCCTGGTGACAGTTTGAGTTGGGGGGGAAGCTGTCACTCACTAAGTGAGAAAAAAAGATGGCAGGATTTGTTTTGGTTTTTAATTCCATATGCACAATACTATCAGAATGAAATGAGGTACACAGAGACTGGGAATCGCTACTTCCTAATCTCTGTTGCCTCATACCAGACCGGCTGATAGATGGTTTCAGCCAATCAGCATCAAAATTTCTCTCTGACCATTTTCTAACACACAATAAAAGAACTGTTGTGCTTACTGGCTCAGAATAAACTGAAGCCACCCGTAAGATGTCATGCCACTTGTATGGATCAATGACAGTGAATTCTGTTACTTTATCAGTAAGGAATGGTTTACATACAGCCAGATTACTGTTTTGGTCTCCATTTGGGTCCTAGACACTGCTGTGCGAGAGTGAAAGCGCTAATAGAAATGCTTCCTGCTGTGGTTCCAGCCAGCAGTGAAGCAGCAGTACAGTGCCTCTGTAGGGGGCCTCATGTTTAGTCGGGCAGCAGAACAAAGGATTAGCACTCTCATTCTTCCACAGAACTCTGTGTCTGTATCTCACTTGTAAAGGACCTCCGACATAAACGACCAACCGTATCATAGCAATTCTGTGTTTCTTTAAAATGTGGCGTTACAGCCTATACATACTTAGAACAACCTTCGCCCTAGTGCTGTGCACCGAGTTTCTTTTTTTCCCTGCATCACAGGGACATATACAATTAATGATTTATTTATGATCAAAACAACCAAACATGTCATAGCGACATAGACGGCTGGAAGTGCTAAAGCACTGTGGGGGGAATTTGAGAAAACACATTTATCTCACAAAAGTGTAACTCTCTGGAATAGACTCTTCAGGAAGCTATGGATGCACAGGCAGCATTCCAGGTTTTTGGTTAATTCTCTTTCTCCGTCCCTGACTGGCTTCTCTCCTCTGACCTCTCCCCCGTCACCTTGCATCCCCGACTTACTTGGCTCCAGCTTGCCCATCCAGGTCATTGGCGCTGCAAGTGGTAGACCTGCCACTCTACCGGAGGAGAGGCGAGGCTAGTCAGAGATTCAGGTTTTGTACATAGATCTTTTTGTCCCTAGCCATGCTTGTCTTGTGAGAATATGCCCTGGTCCCAGGGTTATACTTCATTCAAGCTTGTTGACTCCCCCAAGGCCAGCACCACCCAAACTTCATCTGTGGCTTCCCCTCCATGTGAGGGGCTGTGCGGGAAGGGTAGCCCCTTCCATGCAGGGTCAGGTGCTGGCAGACATTAGGACCCAGGCTAAGCCCAGGAACCCATGCTATTACATAGAACATTTTTAAATGACAACATTTACAATGTATTTAATTTGTCTATGGCATTACATGTGATATTGTAACTGTTTACCTTAGTGTTTTCTTTTATTTACAGTGTTATTCTGCCCCTGCATTTTACCTCTATCCCATCTGCCAACAGGCAATCTCCCTGCCCCTCACTGGTTTTTATTGCCTATTAACTGAGGCTACTTTCTCCCATGGCATACACCCTGTGGCAGGGCTTATGGCACCATGCCCTCCTGTGACCGAATCATGCCTAATCCTTGGGTGGCATTGCAGGGCTCAGCAGTACACAATTCTTGTCCTCCTGCTGGGCTGTGGATTTTTTTTTTTCTCTTTTCTCCCACATTCCCTGGGACTGTGGCGGCACGTCTCAAGCCATCAGCATGTAAGTGCCTGTGTGCATGGAGCCTACCGACGCCCTCCCACCTCTGCCAGTCTGCCTGCAGCACCACCTGTAATCACCCAGGTGGCACTAGCTTAGCAGAGTCAGACACCATCTGTCGCTGGAGGAGGGATGCTAAAGACCACCATCCCCCTTCCCACTGGCCCTCCAACTTTCTGGGCTTGCTTCTAGACTCTGGTTGCTGGCGTAGTGAATGGTGACATTGGGGTGCGCCGAAGGAGAGGCCATTACACCTACTTTGTAACAACTCAGCTGTTGTTTTGTCCCCAATACCCAAACAGGTGCTTCTCTTAAATGAGGCTGTGTGCAAAATAACTGAATAAAATCAAAATCTTTATTATTTATTTTTCAGTGTTTTACGTATTACACGTCCAGTTTTGCTGGTGTTATATTTGCTCTGAAAGCAGCAGAAATCCCTCTATCGATACTGCACTGTGTCTGATGGCAGTCTGCCAATGTACTTTATACTGAATTTATCTCAATAAAATATCAATGAAGAAAAAAATGAACTAACCGGTGTTTTAAAGCTACCCAAGGAGAGCAGTAAACCTTCCACACAGACCGATCGATGACATGTGAATTGAAAAAAAAGCTCCTGTTGGCATTTCTACAGTGTTTTCTGTTGGCAAAACAGAGTAATGTATCAGATACACGATCTTTAATGTAACCCCCCTTTGGGGTGGGGGCCTACCTGTATCGGGGCTATGGCCCCGAGGGCATCCCGTCAATGGTCGCGTGGAATTTGGGCCAGGTGCTCTGCATGTTCCGTGGCTGCAGTCGCTGTCAGTCTCCCACTCCTTGGCCCTATCTCAAAAGGGGACTGAGGTCCAGAATATTGTTCTGTGCCTCTGGACACTTTGGGGATGTCTTCTCAGTCCCTAGGACAGCGCAGTAGTGGATTTAGCAAATATAAATAAACAGTATGGCTGTGTTGTGCCATGTGCCCATGCATGGCCAGAGAGCCTAAAAATTTAAATGAGCCACAGCTCTAATGACTCGGTGCCAATAAAAGGGTGATAAAGGGGGAATTATATGTATCAGGAGCCGCAGTCGACAAATGGGTTTTCCACTGAATAAACAAAGGGGTTCCTTGCCCCAAGGGGGAAAATGGGGGTAGTATGTTTAACTTTTAGTCCCTGAATGGGCATATTTATAAAGTTAAGGGGCTATGTTGTTTTGGGACTGAAATATAAACAAATATAGTAGCCCCCAGGGACTTCTGCAGCAAGGAGGCTGCTGGAACAATATCAGAGGTCATCCTGTGTGCCCGGGAATTGGCCAGCCAGTCAGGAGCAGAGCTGGCAAAAGTGATAAAAGAGAGAGTTTGCCCTCCAGAGGGAGAGATTCGGGAGGATTCAGAGGGAGAGAGAGAGAGAGAGGATAGAGTGCAGAAGAGGCTGCAGTGGGCTTCCCAGCTCAAAGCCTGCACCCTGAGCCCAACGATCTGTTCAGACCCAGCAAGATATTAAAAGGCAGAGCACCTGAGAAATCCAGTTTGCTGCCAGAAGGAGAGAATTTGGAGTTTGCAGCTTGAGAGCAGAGACTGTAGGTTCTGCAGTTTTGAAATAAAGTTCTGCAGCAGAGTGAAGCCTTGTAGCCTATGTTCCCCCTCAGAAGGGCGAGATTGATCAGAGACTGCTGTGTTGTGGCTAGCAGAGTAGTTGTGGGAGCTGGGGCTAGAGACTGAGCCAAATGCTCAGCTGAAAGTGCATGGAGCAGAAGCTGTGAGCCAGCAGAGAAGTCTGGAGACCAAAATTAAATAAAGTCTGGAGACCAAGCCTGCCATGTGCCCAGACACCAAAGAGGCACTGGAGAGGAAAAGGTTGAGAGGCCTGTCAGTGTGAAAACTGCATACAAAAGCTGGCCCACTGGTGCAGCAGTAGTGCAACTGCTTGAAACACCAGCGACCTGGGTTCGGTAGCGAGCCTGGGCTGTTGGAGGGCCGGCGGGGGAAAGAATCGAGCACCTGAAAGGCTGCTCTCCTTCTCGAGGGAGGGAGGGAGGGAGGATGTATTCCCTGCTGCTATACCACTACCTGGGTGACCACAGGTGGAGGTGCAGCCAGGGGAGCAGTAGTCTCGGGGAGGGGCGGACATTGGCTGAGGGTCCAGAGCAAAGGCACCTCTCAGCATGCCTTTGTCTTCTTGGTCCCTCCCTTTGTGCCGGCTTCTGCAGGGGGTGGGACCAGAAAAAGAGAAAATGCCCCACGTCAGCTCCTGAAGTTGGCACTGGTGATCAGAGAGTTCAGGGTAGAAGTTCCACAGAGTGTCCGCTCCACATGAGGTAAGAAGGGGAAAGGGGGACTCCTCCACCCCACTCGAGGTCAATCTGAGTGCTTGAAGTTAGAGAGGGGTGGGCAACCAGCCTGGTGGTGCTGAGGTTGAGGTGCTGGATGCCACATCTTGTGCCACGCCTTGGACCCGTGTTTGGGAATGGACTCGGGCCGTCGGAGGTCGGCAGGGAGGAGGATCGGCGTCCCATGACAGCTCTCCTCCCTCTGGGGTGGGTAAGGGGTCTGCGTCGCTCTCCAGTGGTAACTGGTGGAAATCAGGGGTACTGCATGTAGTGGTGTACAGCAGAGGGTTGGAGCACGGCAGGCATCAGCACGTAAGTGCACCGATGTCATTGCACATCTGGCTCCAAGGGAGAAAATCCAGGCAGAAAATTGCAGGGTGGTCATGGTGGCTGATGGCCGTGTGTCGCACCCCCAGACATGAGAGGTGCGCCCCCAAGTATCAGGATCCAGATCCCCATAAGGGGGAGAGTGCGTCGCTGACCAGAGCGGGTCCAGGGGTGCGGGTGCCGCGCCAGACGACCATCAGCCCGCTCTGCAAAGGTAGGAGATAAAAAATGTAGTGATAAAAAAAAGATAGGGGTGGCTACCTATGTGGATGGAAAGTCTCTTGTCCTCTGGCACAGCCTGAGTGGTCACATTGGGAGCCCTGATGAGAGGAGCAGATGTGGAGTCAGTGGGGGCATAAACAGAAAGTAAAGCATACAAAGACCCCAGGTGCGAAGTTTGGAAAGGCCCGACAGGTGAAGACCAGCATTCTTCAGTTCTTCAGCCAGCTGCTGTCTCCCAGCGATCTGCTACTTGGTGCACCATTACGAATACCAGCATGGTACCGTGAAACACGTTCCTGTAACCCCCCTTTGAAGCTTTGAACTGTAAGTACCCCTGGGCTGCAGTTCAGGAGAGTTCCTATTTTAGCTAGCTAGTCTGTTCTCAAAGGGGGTTAAGTCCTGGGCTGGACTGAGCCAAATTTCAAGCTGCGCCCAGGCAGAAAAAATAAAAGTTTTCTGTTTAAAAGTATTGGGTCCCAACGCAAATACCCCAGCTGGAGCCACCAGACTGTCACCTTCTCAGCACCCTGATGTGGTATCCACCGCTACAGCTAGACTGTGCTGTGTAACTGCTATTTGGGGAAAAGCCGGATGCACCCACAGGTAGGAGGTGGAAATACTGTGTGGGATAATATTGTTTGCACCAGTTATTATTGTTGTTGGGATAGTTCCATTTCTTCCCCTCCCCAAAATAAATGTTGAGGTTGGTTTATGTTACACATGGTCATTGCAAGGTGTGTCCTGTTACTGTGTGTTGGGTAGGTACTGTGGGGAGGGGGGGCAGCTTTTGTATTTTTCTGGAGGGTGGTAACCTGCAATTTATCCACAGGTATCTCCTGTCACTACCCCAGGTGGAGTCAACATGCCATTTCCTTATCTAGGTAGCTTATCCATCAGTGAACCCAGGCCAGCCCCCTCGGAGGTGTGTGCAGTGTGGACCCCTAGGGCCCTGGAGCAGCCAAGGGGAGTCAAGGGGCAGTTACAAATATATTATATTAATTCAATTTCTGTCTTCCAAATCACCTATTATATTCTCATAAAAACTAGTTAGACCCTATAATTTATATTTTATGCCTGCTACACCCTTTGTCCCCTTTTTCTTACAGGTTAAATGGTTCTACTGTACCTTGTATATATATAAATTGTTGTACATAATCATTTCATGTCATTGTATTGCTGTTTATGCTATTCTTGTCTATCTATTAATACTTGTATCCTCATTTGTATGACCACTCAGGTCCATCTTGAAAATGAGCTTTGCTCAATGATGTTCGCCTGAATAAATAAAGATTTTGATTGATTGATTGATTGACAAAGCAGAGGCACTGCTGGTATTTGCTACTCCCTAATGGCCACCCCCAAAATTGCATTTCGAAAAAGAAAATCTTTGGAGCCCCTCCACCATACTTGTTTAAAAGGAAAAAAAGGCATGCCAAGAAGTAGAGGACTGGTGTATGGTTCAGGTTTTGGACTCCCAGAAAGTGCTTTTGATAAAGAATGTGTCTGAAGAGAGAGACAAGGAGTTTATTCTGGGAGTGCTGGAGTAGGCCATGAGGGACCGTGGGAGCATGAAGATTCAGAGAGCAACTAGAGAACCAGGTACCCAGTTTAGAAACTTAATTGTGGATGTGCCTCCCACAGTGGCCTTCGAGGGGCTTCAAGAGATTTGGGTGGTGATAAGTAAAGAAACATAGAAAACATAGAAAAAAAGACGACAGAAGGAGACCAAGGGCCCATCTAGTCTGCCTGTATGTTCCTTGGATCTTCTCGGATCCCAGGACCTAACCCCCCTTCTGTCTAATGCCTCCTACTGCTCCTGTTGCTTTTGATCACGCTTTAGCCTTGTCCCACCCCAGCTTGAATTATGTCACAGACTTTGCTTCCGCTACCTCAGCTGGCAATTTATTCAATGGCTTCAGGACTCTTTCTGTAAAATAGTGCTTCCTAAGCTCCCTCCCCTAAGATTAAAGTTCTGCCAGTGTGAAACCTTCTCCCCCCCGACCCTGATGCTGGTGGGGGGCAGGATTTCAAGATTAAACTAGAGTTATTGTTGGCCAGTGAAGGAAAGACTTTTCAGAATGTGAAAACCTTGTAGCTTCCTGGGGTGCCATCTGAGGAACCTGGGCTAACCCGCCTTCTAGTTCGGACTGTTACAGACGTTTGATGGTTTTCTGTGGCATACTCCCCACACCTGCTGGGGAGGATGATTAGGAAACTTGGATTGATAATGCTGTTCCGTGCTACAGGAATGGCAATGTTCAGAGGCTGAGGAGCGGGAGACTGACGGCGGCCGCAGCCACAGAACTTCGGAGTGCCTTGGCCCGATACCACCCAGGACCACTGACAGATGCCCTCGGGCCATAGCCCCGATACAGGTAAGCCCCACCCAAAGGGGTTACAGCAATGTAAGGCCGTAAACCGTTATACCCTGAACAGCACTACTCTCCAAATTTTCATAAAGCACCATGATCCAAGGGGATAACTCCACCAAAGGTCACATTAAGTTGTGCGTTTGGGGAAGAGTTATCTTTTTCTAAGTTGACCTAGCAGTTTTGTGAGTTATGGTCCTGTCCCTCACTGGTTAAGACACTTTGTATATTCTGAGTCTGCCTACTGCATATCCGCTGTAGACAAACTTCTTTAGAGCAACATACTCTTATTTCTATTGGTGTTAAAAATTGGAACTGTAAACCAAACTATATTTGTAACTGTCCAAATATGTTTTTTTAACTAACATTTTTATAATAAGACAAAGAACAATGCTTACATGCAAAGTACAAAACATACAACATACCAACGCACTGAACTGTTCCCCAGTGCGTCAAAAAAAGATAAACACTTCCGATTTCAAATTATGTCAAGTGACGTAATGTAGACTGAAATTACTGTACAAAAAATGTATGTGATTTGCAACTGGTGCCTTTCTGCGGTATGCCCCCTGTACGGCAACACCATTACAGCGAACATGTTGATGCCGACAACATCGACAGTTTGCTGTAATGGTCTGCCCAAGATCCGGCACTTTGTCCCCGGTCCACCCCTCCTGAATCAGCTCTGACTCGGGTTGATAATCCCTAAGATTCGGGGGTGGGGGAGTTGGGGAGCAAAGCCCCCCCGATAGAAAAACAACTGGGGTCTCCTGCTAGATTTATGTCGACCACAACTTGCAGTCGACATAAATCCATTGCTGTGATGTCAGTCGACAACATAGTTGTCGAACCGGCATCGTAGAGCCCCTTCCTGCATTGAACTGGCCCTCCCTAGAAGTGAGATTGGCTTATCTGCTGCTCGGTTTCACTTTCAAAATGATAACGATCACTAGCCCACCTGTTGGCGCAGCGGTAGTGCTACCACTAGCAACACCTGCTCAGGAATGAGTTTGGGTCATCAGGAGCCAGCGGAGAGTTGAGTTTCCCATAGGACACTCTCCTCCTCCAGGGAGGTAGGGATCAGTTCTCCCTGCGATACTGGTACCTGGGTGACCATAGGTTGCAGTGGAGTTGGAGATGGAATTGAGAGGGGGACATTGCAGATGCCAGTGTGGAGCTGCACACACACCTTGGCGCCCTTGCATGCAATGTCCCAGGGAGACAGAGGGAGAAATGCAGAAAATGGCCCTTGCACCACCATGATGACAGCCTGGGGAGCTCCCAAGGCCTTCACCTCTCCAGATCATGGCACCTCCTGACAAAATGCACAAATTGGAGCATGCCTCTTCCCTCCCTGTCCCCACCTGGGGGCAAACGAGAAGCTCCATGGAGGTAGGTGATCGTGACCAAGGGGGGTTGCTCGCAGAGCCTGAGGGTTTGAGATGGATCAGAGAGTAGGGGCTTAAACATAAATTAGATAAAATAAAAAAATGAAAAGATTACTACTGACCTCCTACAGTCTTAAGGGCATTCTTAAACCTAAACCACAGAGGAGGTTTCTACACTTCTCAACGTGTCCATTGCTTGAAGTACCAAGGGCTGTGACAGGCTCAGGCATGAGGTCCTTTGCATTCACTGCCCCATCCCTCTGGAATAAGCTTCCACAAGAGGTCCAAAACTGCTCCTCCTCTGCTGTGTTTAACAAAAGCTTTGAGGCCTATTTACAAGGGGACAGTCGGTGCAAGTGCAACTGCTGAAAATATACCCCGCTCCACCCAAGGTGGTTGAGCATTGATTCCGGCTGAACTAATGTCTTCCCATGACCTTGACTACTGTTGCAGTAGGTGCAGTTATCAAATAACCTAACTTTCTTCAACCCTGAATGTAAAACTTGTCAATGCAGTGCCGTCTCTGTATATAATTAACTTTGTACTCTTGAGTGTATGTTCTTGTAATGTTCGATATTATCTCGAATATAATTATCTCCAGGTCACCCCTGAGGAAGGACATCTTGCTTCCAGTGGGCATACCTGGTTAACAAAATCAGATAAATTAATAAAGACCCCCCAAAGACACACATGGACACACATATGGTACATCCTTGGAGGTTACCAAGAAAAAGCAGAAACTTAACACCCCCAAACAGGGGTTAAACACATAGCATAAAATGTCCTATTTGCTGCCAGTGGCTTGGGATCTATACTCAATTTTGTTGTCCAACTATCCCTTCTGCTATCATTGATTCTGGTACCTGGGAGCCAGTATGATCCCAGTATTTCCAAAACAATATTCACAATTCCAAGTGCCATAGTGGGAGCTCAGATATTGATCAAACAGCAAAGACACTGTTCAGCATCGAAACTTTAAACTGTTATTAACATCTGTGACCATTTGCTTAAACATAAAATTCAGTCAGCTTTTCATAACGTTACAGGACACAGCCCCAACCCACATCAAACCTAGCAATTCTTAAACAGTGTTTGTGCACACCAGGATCACAACATATTCACAATAATGAATGGGTATCCATGCACAACAGGCCTGTGTTTCCATCAAGGGATATAGATAACAACATATGGGGCCTCAAGAGTAAGGTCTGAAAGGTCCATGCTGTTATCTCAACCCTGAGGTGGAAACACAGGGCGAGTTGTGTGTGGTCACCCATATTTTATTTGTTATAGTATATGGTTTATTTTCTTGTTTCAGCATGAATTTCTCTCAGTCTGACGTTTCTTTAGAGAGAATGGCTGCAGTTGTGAGATCGTAACATTGTGTGCGTGCGACTGGGGTAGAGCGAGTGAACGAAACTGAAACTGGGAGCAGGGAAGCGGCAGTAGTCAGCATGAGAAGGAGTGTCGCATGCACAGATTATAGGAAGTGCACAACATCTTTAGAATGTGCACAACAAACTTTTCAGCTGTGCACAACAAGCTTTTTGAACTGGCTGAATTCCATACACAATACGCCCCAAGTTACCATGTATTATTATATTTCATGTAGTTTCCAAGTGGGCCGGGGAGACAGCCGTGAGTGAATGACAGTTTCAATAAAAACATCAATGGTTTGGTTATGAATTTAACAAACAAGGTGACTGCAAATGCGAATATATACAAATACAGAGACAATTTACAAATCATTAATCAATTCACTAATGTCTATCCATCAAGCTGCTGCTGGGGTTAATCAGAGGTCAAAGATCTAAGGAATATTCAAAGAGGAATGAGGAGAGAAGGCTGGGGGTGAGGGAAGGTAAGGTGGCTAGAGTTATGTTCATGGTACTTTAAGGTGCTGAAGCATGGTTCGTAAGGTGGGTGAGATTCTGAACCTCTCTGATATTGTCAGGTGTCTCATTCCAGCTGTTGGCAGCAACAGAGAAGACCTTGTGCCCTAAGGCCTTTTGGGTTCACAATATTTGAAGCAAATCTTTGACCATGGATCTGAGTTGTAGGCAGCTACTGTATGAGTCTGGTCAGTTGGTTGCTGAGATACACTAGGTCTAAGCCGTGGACACATTTGTAGACCAAAGAAACCAATTTGTTTCCCCTCCTTTTGTTTGAGAGTATGTCCAACTGCTTGTAAATGATGGGTGAGTCTGTCGCAGCTGAGGACAAATCTAGATAAGTTGCTAAAGGCAACTGTGATTTTCTGAACGCTGTGAAGTTAGCTAGATCTGTACACCACACTAGTATATTCCAGGGCTGATGAGTGTCTCTATAAGAGTGCCACTTGTTTTCGATTCCGACAACTTCTTTTATGATAGGAAAGGCCCACTTTTTATTCGAGACTCCTGACTGTTTTGGCAATGTGTACACAGGACAACTGTGGGTCAAGAAAAATCCAAATTTGAATGACTGCACACTGTCAGTTGGGAAGTCAGAAATGGTGGGGACTTTCAGTGCTTTTCAGGTTTAGGTTGGGATGAAGCACATGGTTTCAGGGTCGCGATGCCCCAGTGCTGGCAGGTTGTGCTGCTGTCCTGACGACCTGGTTCAGAAGTGAGCCTGGAAAGTCACGTCAGTGGCCAGGCCGTGGCTGAGACAGCTGCCACCTGGCAATGCATCTCAGGCAGGGAGGGCTGGCAGTGGCTTCTGCCACTGCAGCGATCCCTGTGGCTGAACAGGAAGCTTGCTCCTGCCACAGGGCAAGCTGTGGTTGGTGAGGCCAACAGAGGCACTGCCCAGTAAGGGAGGAGGAGGATGATAAAATGGGGATGTAAACCCACCTAGTGTCAAATCCGATTACAGGGTATACCCCGAGACTGATGGCAGGACGAGGGCATAAAAATAAAAAAAAAAGCACATGGTTTTGATACTATTGAGGAGGAGTCCAGTGGTGATCATTCAGTACTGTTTCTTATCAAATACAGATTGAAGAGGATTTGTTGAGCTCATCGATGCCTTGGTATATACAATATTATACAATGGCAAAAAAAAAAATACCTGCGCTCTGACTGGTCTGTGTGTGCCTGGGACAGTAATGTTATCTCACTCTAACATTACTGTATCAAGTCCAGGCAAATACATGACCACATCTTACCAAAAGTGTTTAATGGCTTATATTTGAGTTAGCACAATCTTAGTTTCATATAAAAACCTTATTTACTAATACTGTGGGGACAAAAATATTTGTCATGGCTAAAACATTTTTTTTTATATTTTGTATTTATTATATTTTCATCACAAAACCATAGGACAGTTTTACAGTATATAAGTTAAGACAGCACATAATTACATCAGTCAGGTACGAAGCAATACATTATTCAAAGGTCTCAGGACAACTTACATAATTTACAAAACAGTTCATGTAATGAGCGCTAAGACATTTACAGAAACCATCATCAGGGTCAATATATTTCTAAGGTACAAAAGTAGGATCTAAGGATGAAATATATATAATCCATTTCCTCCATTTAAGCTCAAAGGCAGACCATTTATCTGTACTTTTGGCTATTAATCTCTCTAATACATAAATTTATCCCATTATTCCCCACCTGCTCTGAATGTTTGGGGGCATCTTCTTTCCCCAGTTTCTAGTAATTGCTTTTTTAGCTGCCAGTATATAAGTGATTAACAATGATCCTCTGGGTATTGGGAGATCCTCTGGCGGAACTGAGAGTAATACTAGCTCAGGGGTCAATACAGCTTCCATATCTACCAGTTCTTTTAATGCCTCTAAAATATCTCTCCAGTAACCTGCTAACTGCGGGCAGGCCCAAAAATCATGGAACTGATCCGCAGATATTTCTCCACAATCTCTCCAGCAATAGCTTGGCGTCCAGATGAGAACTTGGCGAGCCTTGCTGGTGTATAGAAAAATCTATTTCTAGCTTTCCAGGCAAATTCTGCCAATAGGGGCCCCAAAAGTCCCATTGAGAATTTAGTATACTTTTCCCAATCCTCCTTTGATACCTGGAGTGGAAGCTCTTCATTCCAGGCATTCAGAATTCCCTGAGTAGAATTTTTTGATAATTCTCTCGAACCCCTATATATTAGTCCCACAAAGTGGGGCCACCACTGCCCTCTCCCTGTGGTCATAGCTAAGGTAAGCAATGAAGGGGAGGGGGGATCTGAGAGCCTACTGTAGGCTAGTCCCCTCTGTTCAACGCCCTCTCTTAAGCTTGTATATATTGGAAAGTCTTGTTGTGAAAGACTGTAAGTTTCTTGGGGTTTGGTAAATGAGAGGACCCCTCTGGCGTCCACCAAGTGGAATATAAATTTAAAACCCTTTTGTCTCCATTGAGCCAAAGTACCCTCCTGTTCCAGAGTAAGAGATTGGATTCTGAAATTTAATAGATTAAGATAGGTACCTACTGGTTCTAGCTGTCTTAAATGGATGAGTTTCATCCAAGTCTCTATAGTAGAATTTGTGCTATAAATAAGTCTAGGTCTTTTATTTACTGGGGTATACATCAATTGTAGAAGGTCGCCCCCCTCCCTCACCCCATTAAGGGTAAATTCCAGGTTCTTCCAGGGAATGTCATACCTTGGGTTGTTCCAGTTAAAAACTCTAGCTATCATAGTGGCATATGCATACATCTGAAGATCAGGCAAATTTAAGCCTTCCTTGTTTATTGGTAACATTAATGTGGACCACTTGATTCAAGGTTTTTCCCAGCCCAGACAAATCTAGCCAGAGTCTTATTCCAGGAGGGAAAGTACATTCCATCTGGCATCACTGGTATGGTCTGAAAAAGATATAGCAGCCATGGGAGGATATTCATCCTAATAAGATCCACCTTAGAATATAATGATAAATGAAGTTGGGACCACTGATGTAGATCAGACTCTGATTTTTGTGTTAGGGGTTCGTAGTTCACCATAGTGAGGTGCATTAACTGGTTTGGTAACTGTATACCTAAATATTTTATCTTGATGCTGTTCCAGCGCAGAAGTAAACTGCTTTTCAGTGTTCGCGAGGGGGAGAAATGGAAGGGAAGAACCTCCGTTTTAGAAGAACTTATTTTGTATCCAGAGAACTGAGCAAATTGCTCAAGTACCTCCCATATTGCTGGGATAGAGGACTCTGGATCCGATACTGACAATAAAATGTCATCCATATAAATAACTTCCAAGATTGATTGACCACCTGAATACCCTTGATTTTTCTGAAATTCTAAGCATCATAGCCAAAGGCTCAATATAGATGGTGAATAGCAAAGAGGATAAGGGACATCCCTGTCTAGTGCCTCCTGTGACATGATATGAGGTGTGATACTGCCATTAAGATGGCTAAAACATTTCATAGTTAGGCAGAGAACAAGTGTCAGAACATTTTGTTTATAGTGTAGAACATCTCTTTTATAGTATCAGTTTTACAGTTTAATTTTTTTATGAGGAAATACACCACATATGAATGCACTGCATTATGGGTAAGCAAATACCTAATTGCCTGATATAACACACTACAGTGATACCAGACAATTTGATTATTTGCATACCCATGATGCAGTACTTTCACATGTGGAGTGTTTCCTCAAAAGAAAAAAATAAGTGGACAACTGATACTATAAAATAGATGTCCCTACACATAAAAGGGATGGTCCAACACTTGTTCTCTGCCTAACTATGAAATGTTTTAGCCATCTGTATGTGCTCATTTTTGTCTCCACAATATTAATAAATAAGAGCCACTGTATACTAGCAATAATGCCCTCCAGGATATGTGTTGTGCAGGAATAATGTCACTTTTTAGGTGTTGGATGCATTTGGCTTATAGCCTTGTGACCAACCACCTAGGGTGTGATGTTATCCTAGCATGACATACACCCTCATGTTGAGGCCTGTATTGCTTAATGTGCAATGCTGTAACTCAGGTTGTGCCTGAAAATGGTCCTTTGCATCAGTACACCCACCTGGTTATCAAAGATATAAATAAATATACCCACAAAAGCAAGAGAAAGGCAGAGCTGTGAGAAATTCCTGCTGTGGCCCTATCCCTTGCATCACATGACCACCACACTGGTACAACACAACAGGATTGGCTCTGATGTCTCACATCCTGAACGACATTGATGATCTCGTGTGCTTGCCTGCCAGTCATGTGGCTGACCAACAAAGACCTGCGGTGGATGTGATGCTGCTGCACTACAGTGCGTAAAGTGGGAGAGAGGAAGGTGCCAGTGGCAGTGCATGCATGCATGCCAACAGCAGTCAGGAAGTAGAATGTGATACAGCAAGCCTGCAGTCCCCAGTTCTGTAATCCTGTCTGCATTTTCCTTTTTCTGCTCTCTCCCACAGACTCGAAACCAGACCCTTGTGGCCGAGTACATAGTTGTGTGAGGCCGTGCATGACTGCTGGATTGGGGGGGGGTTCTGATTCCATAAAGAACCGTCCTTCAAGCCCTAGACTTTACTGCAGCATGGCTCCTCCAAATAAATAACTATATCCTCTTGAACTCTGGAGTGCTGAGGTCTGAAACCTGATTGTTCTTCAGTCAGCAGTTTGTTATCCAGGATGTGGGACACAAGCTGTTTGTGGACAAGTTAATCCAGTACTCTGTTCCGGGTTGCTAAGATGAAAGTTGGATGGTAGTTATGTGGCCTGATTAGAGGCCAACTTTGAGGAGTGGAGTGACTATGACCCTTTTCCAAATCTGCAGGATAAGGCCTCTCCGGAGGGATAAACTGTATAGGTCCGAGACTGGATAAGCCAACTGAGTCTTTGAGAGGGCTCTATGCTTTCTTACAATGCAGGGGGAAGTCATGGTAACTGTGAGCTAAATGTCTGTTTACCATATGATTGTTTTTATTATTTTATTGGCATATGTAGTAGTAGTAGTTGTAGTAAAAGTTTTATTCTTATAAAAATATGAAAAGGGATGATCCTCTTAAGCCAAGACTCATTACTAGTGAGGTCCCATATGCCTTGCAATGGTATAAAACACTCTCAATCAATAACGCGTATACATCATTCAAATACAGATTAGCAAAAAGAATACAGATTAGTAAATGCACAACTCAAAAGAAAAAAACATACACACAATCTTAATTTACATATATGCCCTCAAATGACTGAAATGTAAAAATGGATATATGAAAATAAGTGCAAGAGGATTTTATTGAACAATCCTGTATTATACTGGGAAGTTACTGCCACCATAGTTAAGGTTGAGCAGGGGTTTCTATGTTAAACCCCAAACATTGCACTTTAGTAGCTTCACAACTGTTCAGTGGATTTGCACAAAATTATGCATGCACAGTCTCAAGGGTAAGATCTCTCGATATGCCAAGTTTAGTTCCAGTAAGATGTTCGGATTCTGAGATCCGGATAGTGAAACAAAGTGAAAAAATTGGGGTGGGGGTTGGGGGGGTGCTGTTTTTTTGTCATTGCCTACCTCCCAGACGGTTTGGAATTTTGCTTTGAAGATTTCTGGGTAGAAAGGGCTTGGGCCACGGTGGTGCATTTCGCTGGTTTGGTGAAAAAATATTAATCTTTTCTAAAGTTATAAGAATTCGAAATTTCGATTCAGAGCATACTCAGTATGGGTTTTTGGACAGCTGCTTGGAACAAAAAAAAGAATTTGGTCCATATGAAAAAAAAAAATCCTTTTTGTATGGGGGTAATGCTTTTCATTGATAAAAATTATTTTTTGTATAGCTTCCATCTTGTTTCCGTTTTTTTGTTTTGTTTGTCTTTTGAAAACCCATAAAAATGAGATCCTGTATGAGACCAACACATGTATTTTGCTAATCGGGACCCAGTTAGGTGGATTCTGGAGTTACGTTTTGGAAAAATTACCCCAAATTTATTTTTTTATACATTTTAAATCTTTTTGTGACTCAATTTTCTTTATTCTTATGATCATATGAAAAGGAATTGGGCCATATGAAAAGGATCCTCATACAAAAAAATAATTTGGACTTATTTTTTTTCCATATTTCAATTTCAACAAGCCATAACTCCCTCAAAATTTGCAGTTAAGGGTCAATCTATATATAAAAAAGGGTCCTGCTGGCCCGGTGGCCCTGAGGGCTGAGGCGCTGGATGCCTTACCTCGTGCCATGCCAGTGACCAGTGTTCAGGAGCGAGCATGGGCGCGGAGGTCAGTGCAGGAGGAGAAGGATCGAGTATCCCATGGATTGCTCTCCTCTCCGGGAGGGGATGCAGCACTCAGCGATCACTTGCCCTCTAACGGAGGCTGGGTGGTGGCACGCCAACGCTGGAAGATGTGGGCGGGGGATGCGGCAGACACCTGGAGGAGCACACGCAGGAGCATGTGTGCTGCCTCCGCTGGCGTCACTGCACGCTGCATCATCCTCCGAGGGGAACAAGAAAAAAGGGAAAACAGAAGCCTTCTGTGGATGACGATGGTCCCCACTACAACGGCCCGGGAAGGTGCCTCCTCAAACACTGGTTGGTCAAGAGGTCTCCCCACCCCCTGCCATGAAGGGTAAGTCGTGGGGGTTTAGGGGAGGGGGTCTAATACCCATTGCCTGCGCGGGGGAGGGGGAAGGTCAGATGGATGGCAGAGGACTCCAGGGAAAAAAGGACTAATAAAAAAATAAATAAAAAAGGGTCTTAATGAGTACTACAAGAATAACACATAATACCCCTCTCCCCCCAAAAAAGTTAGGGGCCATATAAAAAAGAGATACAAATTAAAAAATCTAAATTTCCATATGATAACATTGGAAGTTTAAAAAGCCATACAGAGAGCTACCTAAGTGGTAGATCACAGCGTGTCAAAATAAACTCCACTCTATCTGACAATCTGCTAGTTTGCTCTGGCATCCCCCAGGCATCCATTCTAGGGCCACTTCTCTTTGGTCTCTTTCTAAATTCTCTCCCAAAAGCATGTTCTGGCCAAATGCTTCTATACGCGGATGGCAGAGTTATCTTCTGCAGTCTGTGACCCCCTTCAGCTTGCCCTCCAGAGTCTTTTCTCTGAAACTGAAACATGGTTCTCTGCCAAAAAAACTGGTGTTAAATTACAAAAAAACAAAGTCTATGGTCTTCACTCATTGTCAAAACAAATACAGGGGCACCCCACTGTGGATACTTAACCGTCAAAACTCACAGCTAGAACAAGTGACTTCCTTTCACCAACTCACTACCACCAACAACCACAGAGACGTTCTTGAACAAACTCAACTTTTCAAATACCTAGGTCTAACCCTGGATAGTCACCTTACCTTTGTGCCTCACATTGAAAATGTTGCCAGAGATGTTAATATCAGGGTGGGCTCCTCTTCAGACACACAGATCTTACCCAAGAAGCCCTGAAGGTTGCAGTTCACAGCTCTGTCCTCTCTAACATTGATTATGGTCTACTCAAATACTGTGCTGCAACCTCCACATCTCTTAAACTACTCACGGTGGCCCTGAACAAAGCCTGTAGGTTGATTCGGGTGCTGCGTGCCTCACTCATACCTGTGAGTTATATGCTCAATCTGGCTGGCTCCAACTAAATAACAGGATCAAATATCAAACCTGTCTCCTGTCCAGAAAAGCTCTACTTGGATTACTACCCCGAGCATTGGCCTGCTAAACAAATCCCTAAGACCCACACACACATATACCTCAGTTTCTGACCTCCTTCTAGTACCCCACTGTTGGACTGCTCAGTACCAGCGATCCTTTCAATACAAAGCCCCCCCTGTGGTTTAATAATCTAAGCAACCAACTGAGCAGTCTTTCTAGTCTGTCCCAATTTAAATTTATGCTTCGCCAGCATCTCCTAACCGAAAGCACTTGTGATCGTTACACCTAGTTTCCCACTTCTGCAGACACCCTTATACCACTTTTTTCACTCACTGAGGCTCTTTACTTGGCTTACTGTTTCGTTTCACTTCTCCTGACAGAACAATTTCCCCTTCCCCCTGCCACCTCCTCCTCCTCCTCCTCCTTCTCCCTTACCTCACCCCCTCCTTGCTCTTATCCCACTGACCCCCCCCTTCTTGGACCTGTCCTGGCCCTCTGGTCCCCACTCTCCCTTATCTTCTTCCCCTTCATCCGCCCTCCTTTTCCCCTCTTTTACCCCTTCTTCCACCTTAGCCTCCCCTCCCTCTCACCTTATGACAAGGCCTCTGGCTGCCATATTTTCTTTTCCTTCTCTATCTGGACTCTGCCCCTCATCTCCCCTACCCCTTCCCCCCACCTCTGATTAGTAATGTTGCTTCAAATGTACCTTATGGTTTTCTATGCTTGCTTGTAATCTTGAGTGTGTAGCACTGTTCCCACTTAGTTAACAGTTGACTTGCTGTGCTCCAATGATACCACAAATGTCTGTACCTCCGTTGATACCATGAATGTTGTCTATACCTCCCAACCTTACTGTAACCCTTTCCTTTGACGTGGAACCTTTGTAAATGAGCTGCCCATAGCTCAAAGGTATTTGTTATCCGAGATTTAAATAAATAAATAAATAAAAATAATGAGAGACTGTTCCTTTAAATATCTGGGTGTTGCCCTTGACTCCTCACTAAACTATCATGAACATATCCATCATCTTAGCTCTGCCACAAATGCCAGAATTGGTCTCCTTTACAGGAACAAATGGTGTATGCCTCCTGCAGCCCTCCGTTTAGTAGTTACCTCCTCTGTCCTTTCCTTATTGGATTACGGGATCATCATCTAGCAAGTGGCTGACAATACCACATTTCACAGAATTAAGGTCACCCTGAATAGGGCCTGTCGTCTTGTCACAGGGTGTGATAGGATGACTCACACCTGTAACCTTCATTGACTGTCCAACTGGCTCAGCTTTGAGGGATGCCTGAAATACCACACCTGCCTCCTTTCCAGGAAGAGTGTCAATAGTCAATCCCCACCAGGCTTCTTAACATCATTCAACATGCATCATCCACAAGGAAGACTAGAGGCTCAGCCAAAGCCACATTGCTTGTGCCATTCTGCAGAATGTCCAGCCAGAACAGCGTGCCTTCCACTATCGGGCTCCACTCTGGCTAAATGATCTGCCTCGATATCTCATCTGTCCAGAACCTTGGTCATTTCAAACTCAAACTCAGAGAGCAACTACTCACCACCAGTATCTGTGACTGCCCCTGAGCTGTCCACTCGCATAGTCGCCCCTTTTTCACTGGTGTGCCAAGCCAAACTTCTGTGCCTTCTGCCCTCTCCCTCATCTCTCCTCTCCCTCTACTCTGATTGATTCTTCTGATGTATTGTGCCTTTATCTTAAGTATCTGTTTTATTGGCTTTGGAAACCTTGTATCATCCTTGAAATTTGAATGTAAGCAATAGCTTAATTTGCTTGAAACCTTTGTGCCAGTGCTTGACTCTGGGTTGTTTTACCCTCCTCATTCAGATGAAATACCTTTAAATGTATTGCTCGTTACCTTTGTACCATACTTGACTCTGGGTTGTTTTACCCTCTGCATTCATTTGTAATACCTTTCGTTGCATTGTCCATTTCTCTTGTTTCATATTTCCATGACGTGGAGCCTTTGCAAAGGAGTCTCTTACTCAAAGGTTTGTAGTTCCAATCACTCAATAAATAAAAAATAAATAAAACCAAGCAAATAAATTGTTTTTTGGGAAAAAAACGGAAGCAAAGAGCCCTCCAGGCCCTGCAGTTCCACACTAACATGTCTGTATGCATCTAAGGAGGGATGGAAGCCGGGCCCTGCACTTCCATAGGCAAATGGATATGTTCACGCAGGTAAAGAGGATACGATTATGCTGTCTCAAAAAGTAAGGAAATTCTTTGCGAAAAACTTTGTTAGTGCACTTTTTAGGGTTCAGATTAAAGCAACAAAAGTAGGGAAATGTGATGTTAGGGTTCCTAACCCTAACACCCCACCTCCATCCTGCAGGCAGCAGAAGGAAAAACCATTATGGTTTCACCTCTCCTGAGGCTTCGCAAATCAGGCCTGGGGTGTTCCTTGGGGTTGTCAACCATAACGCTCACCACATTCTCATATAGTCTGCAAATCTCAGCTTCTTTATTGATGGAATGGGGTGAGTGTTAGGGCTGAGAACCCCAAGGAACACCCCAGGCCTGATTTGTGAATATTCAGGACAGATGAAACCATAATGGTTTTTCCTTTTGCTGCCTGCAGGGTGGGTGGGGTATTAGGGTTGGGAACCCTAATACCACATTTCCCTACTTTTGTTGCTTTAATCTGAACCCTAAGTGATGCATTAACAAAGCTTTTTGCAGAGAATTGTTATAGGTTGTTAACTATGAACTGTTGTCAAGTGTCAGGTCGTGCTGCAAAATAGGCGGTTGTTTGCCTAGTGTGCCTACCAGAAAAACAAAACAAGACTAAAAAAATGAGTAAAATGTTTCCTGATGTTGAATGAACATCTCACCAGCTGCCTCACAGACAGCTGGTGATCCTGCCAAGCCAATCATCAAAGTGCAAGGTCTTGCATACATATATTATTCTCAGGACCACTATACCTTTATTGTAATGTGGTAACCCTTTAATAGCTCTGTCCACTGACTGACAGAGACCCTCCCATTTCAGTATATTTATGTGTAAATACAGGTAATACAGTGCGTGCTGTACATCTTTATTATTAGTTTCACCGCTGGTACCTGTGGCTCGTTATTTGTGTATTTTACTGTAAAGTGCTATAATATCTGTTACTTGATGTTCTTCTATGGTGGTTTTCTGAATCCTGAACAATTCAGACTCCTCATTGGTTAAAACCTGGTCACATGGAACTGCTTCATATGTCTGATAACCCAATCTCAAGGCATGTTATCTGCTGAATACAGTCAGACCTGGTTAATCCATACACATTTGTGTTTGCCAATTTTGTTACGTAATACAAATCTACATAGTAACCAGACAGTGATAATAAAGAGGTCAATAGCCCAACAAAAAATCTGTATGCACTGTTTTTCATTCAGATAATCAGACATATGGATTAACAAGACACGGATTAACCAGGTCTGACTGTAATTGGTAGAAGTCAAAGATCAGCATGCAGATTGTATAATGCAGATGGCTCAACTAATACCACCCCCATGCCCTCCCCAAGACAGAAGACAAAATCACTCTCAAAATCCAACTCTATGTAACTCCTAGGTGGCGCTATCCCTGGGCTACTACCCCTGCCTGCTTGGCTACTAACAGGTTAAGGGGCCTGAGTTCTGAAACGGGTGCCTCCACCCAAAGGTCTGGGTTGGTTTGGGTTACGCTAACCAGATCACAGCCCTCTGGGACACTGTGACCCCCATTTTCTCCCACTAGTGGTCCACACCATACACAACAGTGACTTCCCCAATACACCAGATATGCAAACTACATACACTTGTACTTGGCACTTACCCCCAGGACTGGTTCCTTCAGCTTGACTCTGGGGACCCCCTGTAAAATAAGGTGAGGCAGTACAACAGCAACAATGCAGTACCTTCAGCATAAACTGACACAACAGTCAATGTAAATTGCAGAAGCAAACAGATCTGATTTATTCAGGGGTCTGTAACAAGGAGGGGGAATAATCAGGTTAATTAGATTGAACACATTAATAATCACACTATTGTGCATGCACTTAGAGTCCCTCTCAGTCACATCTCTGGGTACCCAGGATGGGGAAAGGGGCTAGCCAGGTCCGTTGCCCGGTGTAGTTCAGCGTCGTAGCTGGCTGGGGCCCTGTGATGGAAAGCGAACATGCGCACACACACAATTTGTAATCTGGAGCTGGATGGCTCAGTTCGTGAGAAAAGCACAAACAATCAGATGACACACTGGCGGTGACATCAGGCCTAAAGACACAGCTTGAATCTCGAGCTCCGTCTCACCAAGGCCCTAAAACTGCTAAAAGCTTGAACCTTGACCTAAACAGGGGCTGATTTAAATTTGGCATCTGATCAATATGCCTAGAAAAGAAACCCGACCCAATCGGCTCTGGACACGCCAACCTTGATGGAGCTGCTCTCTGATAGCGATGCCTCCCAAACCGCAAATCTCAAGCAAAGGTGGCCCTACTGGGAGGAAAACTCCCTGCCATCTAATGTAAGCAGGCAAATGGACATTGTCCTTCGGAGATTCAGGACTTTAGAAGGAAACCGTTCCACCTTTACAGCATTGGGCACTGACCTGGGGAAGTTGAAAAGCGTCTTGACGCATTGAGGAGCAGACCCGATCGCTGACTCCTGCATGGACAACGCAGAATGTGCCATAGTGCAGCTCCACCAGGCAATTCAAGACAAGATCGAGCTGATGACTCGGAGGCCAGGAGCCGACGGAATAACTTGAGGGTAAATGGATTCTCTGAGGGCACCAACCCGATACAATTTATGCAAAAACATTTTTAAACCCAGCTGGATTTACCCAATAGTTGCTCTCTGAAAATGGATTGGGCCCATCATACCTTAGGCCCACAGTCGAGCACTCGACCACGAGCCATGCTGATTTGTTTTCTGTTGCCAAGAGAAAGAACTGATATTACATAAATCGTGGCAACAAGTGGATTTGACCTTCCAGAATCATTGGATCTATGTAGATAACAATTACCCTACTGCGATTGCAATGAGGCGCAGAGCATACGCACCTATCCTTAAAAAGCTGAAAGAATCCAAGCTCAAGTTCAGAACCCCCTACCCAGCGAAGTTGGTAGTCCAGCTTGCAGAGGGCCCTAGGTCCTTCGATTCAGCAGATGAAGCGGCACGAGAGCTTGCCAGAGTCGGCATAGATATTCCACTTGCTCAGAGACAATCGGGTACTTCCCTAGCTGCCAAGCTGGCCCATAAAGCATGGTCCAAAATACTCCCGAGGGAACAACTTCAGAAGGAGGGAGCCACAGCGGTTCAACGGATAATTGCAGATCTAAGACAGCAATCCGTAGACCACACCAAGACCTCTTCAATCAGCCAAGGACTGAAATGAATTGACTCTATGAACATTTTGATATTTGCTTATTCTGACCACAGGTAGACCATTTGTTTACCCTCCCCATGTCTTTATGACCTTCCCGGTGACTATCTGCTTACCCCTTCCCTCTTCGGGGGACTCTTCTGCCCCTGTGGACCCCCACTGGATGGACCTCGCTACACTGGGAGACCCCTCCCTGAGTGCGGGGTCTTCTATCAGTTGTCCATTGCTCGGCGTGGCCTGGGACTTTACACACGGTCTAGGCCACTTGTGGTCCCTGGTAATTGCCTAGCTGAGGCTGACTGGTTTGGGGGGTCTGGTGTCGGGGGGGTCCTATGGATGGGGATCGGGATGCGGCAGGGTTGCTGGGGAGTGGGTGGGTACAGTGAGGACTCTGTTAATGGAGCCCTTGGGCCTTGCCGGCTATGCTTCCTGAGATGGGTTGGCGGCACCCACATACACATATGTTTGCAGTTTTAAATGCTGCCTCTTTACCACGTTGAGTGATGCACTGCTCTCCAGCATTGTATATAGAGGCCCTTGTTATACGTTGTTTAATCAGTTCTAACACCCCTGGCCCCCAGTGAAAACTGTTTGTTCCTTACTTTACATATCACCTCGGGGGAGGGGTGGGTCCCCCCGTGTCCACTTGGTCCTGCCCCCCCACACGCTGAAACGGCGGGGCAGGCCTGGTTGCAGGCAGGAGACCCATGGACCTACAAATTTGCTCCTTTTACCCCTGCATGGTTACTGGGGAAGCTGAAACATAGCAACATTTAAGTGTGATGGCAAGTTGATTTTACTATGGGCCCCTTGGGAGCAGAACACGAGCCACAACTACCTTCGGGAAAACCTGGGTCTAAAACTCACTCTAAATCCTTGATGGAGCAAGAGGCATGACCACCTTCCCCTGCCCCCCCCCACCACCTCACAAGAGATGTCTAACATCTGGTCTACCTATTGGTAAGACCCTGCCAAAAATTGTTTTGGCATACCCTAGAGGCTGGTCACTTACTCATAAGTGATTGACCTCATGGAATCCCGCAGTTGTATTGTAGTACCTGCCCAGCTGGCAGTCTGCTGCTTTAAAAAGTTTAATCAGTTAATGTTTAATTCTGATTGTTTGTTGTTAGAGGAATTTACTCTTCACACTTCCACTTACAGACAGTCACATCCCTCAAGCATTGAGTGGGAGCCAGAGGTTTTCTATGTAATGGAGTCTTGTGTTGTACTACCAACACAATTCCTCAGTTCCGAGCTATACTTTTAATGGCTAAAGCACCACTTAAGATTTTTTCTTTGAATGCGAATGGTCTGGGCAGCCCGGTAAAAAGATCCAGAATGATTTCCCTGTTCAAAAAGACCCAAGCAGGAATAATATATTTACAGGAGACGCATATGACTGGGAACGAGCATGGGAAGCTGACCTGGGAAGGGTTCACACAGGTGTTTTCCTCCTCCTTTGTGAGTGAAAGGAGGAGGGGGGTCGCCATACTGGTTTCCAGCCACACCCCTTTTCAACCCACATGGGAGTGGGTTGATCCAGAAGGCCATTTAGTGGTGGTACAGGGTCTATTGCAAGACAAAGAAATGACATTGGCCAATATATATTTACCCCCTGGTTCCACTATTCAGACCATCAGATCCCTCTTGAATAAAGTGGTTCAGCTAACTAAGGGCACACTTATTTTACGCGGAGATTTCAATATTGCCCCTAGTCCCCATCTCCATTCCACCCGAGTTGCTAGAGGCAAGCAACCTGCTCCACATAAATTCTTTAAACGTTTTGTACAGGAGGTGGGCTGGTTGGACGTTTGGTACACCCTCTATCCTAGGGATAGATGATATACTTTTTACTCAGCTGTACATGGTTCTTACTCTAGGATAGATCACTGCTATACACAGAGGGAAAGTCTGGACTCCCTTAAAGAAGTCTCTATGGGGGACATAGTCCATTCTGACCATGCCTCAGTGGTCACTGAATGGGAGGTGGGCCTAGAGAGACGACATACCCTGTGGAGATTGAACCCAATCCACCTTAAAGGTGCCCCCTTCTGGGAATTTCTCGATGAAAAATTATGGGAGATCCAGGAAGATAACACGAGCACTGAAGCCCCCTCTGCAATTCAGTGGGACACACTGAAGGCGGTACTCCATGGCCACTTAATACAATACTTATCAACTCTGGCGAAACAGCGTAGGGAGAGGCAATCACTCTTAGAACAGACGCTCACATTTCTCCAGACGGCCCACCAGCAGGGGGATGACTCTGTGTTAGCCCAACTCAAACAGACTAGACAAGAACTGGACTCATTAGCACTGCAGAAAACTGAAATAGCATTAGCCTTTCTAAGGCAACGATATGGTAAGATTGGCCCCAGGGCCTCCTGTCTGCTAGCTTTTCAGTTGCGTAAGCAAAGCCGCTTTTCAACTATACCCACAGTCAGGGACCCTGCATCGGGCACCCTCTGTACAAGGGTGAGTCATATTACTCAGGCCTTTAGCGACTATTATAAAAACCTGTACACCCCTGATCACCCCTCGGAACCTGATGACATCAAGGCTTTTCTCCAACCCCTGGGCCTCCCCAGGTTAACTAGAGATCAGCAGACTCTGCTGGTTTCCCCCATTACACATGTAGAACTCATAGCTGCCATTTCCTGTGCCAAAACCATGAAAGCCCCTGGCCCAGACGGATATGGTGCTGAACTTTATAAACACTCTACACAGAGAATTGCCCCACTCCTTCTGCAGGTATATAACTAGTCCTACAGGGACTAGTTAGCCCCCCACCTAGCTGGTCATATGCGGTGATATCCTAAATTCCAAAGCCAGATAAGGACCCGCAATTTGGCACATCATACCGCTCAATTTCCGTACTAAATGTGGATTATAAGTTTTTCATGTCTTATGGCCAAACGTTTAGATGCAGTTGTACCCTCTATAATTGTCAGTGTCAGTGGCTCAGTAGGTAGCACACTCGCCTCTGAGGCTGGGAGATCAGAGGGCTGTGGGTTCAGTTCCCACATCTGACACTTGGGTTAATATCCCAGTACTGACACTGTAGTACAGCATGAGAGGGGTGCTGCACTTCTGAGGTGCTGTCTTTCGGATGAGACGTTAAACCGAGGTCCCATCTGCCTGGATTGGTGGTAGTTCAGGTGGATGTTAAAGATCCCATGGCACTTATCGAAAAGAGTAGGGGAATTTCCCCGGTGTCCTAGCCAGATTTCCCTCATTCACTAAAAAAATACCACCAACAGCTTAATCTGGTTCAAGGTCAGTTGGCATTCATCTGTATCCCCCTCCCCTGGGTCGTGCCTGAAAATAGGCAGGATTTGTTTAGTGCACGTACCCGGTCAACAAAAACTAAATAAATAAAATAAATAAAAAATTAACCTGGACCAGACAGGATTTGTTAGTGCTAGATCCACCACGGACAACACGAGAAGGGCCCTTCATTTGGTTCAGTAAATGCAATCACACGGGTCACCCTTTGTCTTTCTCAGCCTAGATGCTGAGAAGGCTTGAGACAAGATCTCTTGGTCCTTCCTGTTTACCACCATGTCAAGGATGGGCTTCCCCTCTCTATTTCCATGATTATGACACTTTATTCCGCACCTAAAGCATGTGTTAAAGTCTCGGGGCATCACTCCACCTATTTTCCAATTTACAGGGGTATCCATCAGGGTTGCCCTCTGTCCCCCAGCCTGTTTGCTATTTTCATTGAACCCCTGGCACAGGCCATCAGGGAATCCTGCCTATTAGAGGGAGTAAGGGTTGATGGAATAGAACACCGAACAGCCCTTTAGGCCGATGACGTCCTGCTATTCTCACTAATCCTCAAAGTCAGTCCCAGCTATATTCAAAATAATTGAACAATTCGGTGGCTGGTCAGGATATAAGCAATACCACCAAAGCGGAGGTATTAACATTTAATTCCCCGTATCACTGACACACAGGTTTCCCTTCTGTTGGGATCTTGACAGGTTAAAATACCTGGGCATTTATCTTTCCCATCGGGCTGGAGACGCACAACTCCAGTCCGACCTTGCACGATGGAATATTCTCCCATTAAATCTTATCCAGAGAGTAGATGTGATCAGAATGGTCATTCTGCCCCGAGCTCTCTATCTGTTCCAAAATGTCCCCATATATATCCCTGCTAAAACATTCCAACTATGGAATAAACACATTAGCAGGTTTATATGGGCTGGGCGACACCCCAGAATAAAATACTCTACCTTGACCCTCCCAAAAAGTACTGGAGGATTGGCCCTCCCAAACCTTAAACACTATTACTGGGCCTCACATCTCTTGTTCATCTTACACAGACTTACAAAAGTCACCCCGCCTCTGGAGAGAAATAGAGGAGGGGCTCATGCCTTACTATAAGTGGGTTAGGGTGATGTTACATTGCTCCACCTCCTATCCACATGAGTTGACCCCCAAGAACCCCTGGATTTTATACCAACTGAAAGTCTGGACTGTCATCCAGACAATTATCTCTCACCGCATACCTACCCTTCATATGTCCTATAGCCCTCATGGAGAACTTCCTCCTGCCTCCCTTGACCATATATTTGAAACCTGGAGCCATTCCCAACTCTCCTACCTTACACAATTTCTAAGTGGAGGGAGTTTAAGTCCTTCGGACTTGAGCCTACCTGTGGGCCACGACATCTCGATTTTTACTGTTATCTGCCACTGAGACTTTTCTATTATTCCCTCCCCCTGGAGTTGCATGCATCTGGGGCTACCTCCCCCCTGGTCACTTGTCTCCAGCAATTCATTACCTGTGGTGGGGTTCCCCACATTATCTCGGTTCTGTATAAGGCAATTACAGACAATTTGGGATTAAATACCGAAGGGATCTGCGCAAAGTGGATCTTGGAGTTTGGGTTTGAGGTGCCCCCACAACAATGGGAAAGGGGTTGCAGATCAATATCTAAACTTACATACTCATACAGCTGGAGATTGTTCTCCTGGCAGATAATGCTCAGATATTTCCGAACCCCAGTGATAACAGTGCATTTCTCAGTAACCCACCCAGGAACCTGTTGGGTGCCAATGTGGGGACTCTGTTGCACATCATACACATATATTCTGGCTATGTCCAAAAATTCACCCCTTCCTGACCTCTTTGCAATCTGAACTGAGTGAGCTGGTTGGCACCTCAATTATCCTCACTGCTGATCTTTTTATCCTGCATATCTTCCCTCGAGGAATCAGAGACTCCCACATACGCTACTTGCTGGGGATCTCCCTGCTGGCTGCGAAAAAGGCCTTGACTCGATGATGGCTTACTCCAAAAGTTCTCACAATGCTAGAATGGAGAGAGATAATGACCTATATCTATAAGAGATTGAAAAGATTTCCTACTACTTAAATGATACCTCTGATTTATTTACTATGAAATGGACCAGATGGGTTATGCATATAATGTTAAGGGATAAGACCTTTATTCCCTGAACCTCTCCATCGGGGACAATCTAATCTGGGAGAAACATTAGTCAACACAAACATTTTAAGTTTGGTCCTTATATCCAGGTTTGAGTGGCCCCTGAGGAGCTGGAGAGGAGAGGGCACCCTCAGGAAATGCCTGTCTTAAGTTATCTCATGTTGGGGAGGCTATTGCTGGGTCATTGTCATTATCTCGCATCTAGTGCTTGACTCCATGATATTTTATGTTTTCTTTTAATGGACTATCTGTTTGGCTCCACTATAAATGTATGTATAATATTGAATTATGACTGTCAATCCCTGTGTAAACCCCTTTTATCTGAAAATAGTAAAAATATAATGACAAAAAAAAAAAATCAGATGACACACTTTGATTAAACAAAAGTTGCAGGAGCTACCCTGATAATTACTCATGTTATCCAGGCTAAACACAGGAGGGCTGATGGCTGACTGGCTGGTTTGCCAGAGGAAGCTTGGCCTCGATGATGGATCTTTCTGTGCAGCAGGGGGAGTAGACCCACGTAGCAGGGCCTATCTGCATCAGGCAGCACAGATTCAGTCCGATTCTGACAGAGAAACACTTCCGCTTAGCACACAGTTTACAGATAGAGGGAAACCAGATTGAGACCCCTTGCAGTTCATAGCACATTTATAGGTAAAAGAAGCTACTATACCAGGCAGGCTGCTCCTTGATCCCGATCGCAAAATCACTGCAATTACCTGGGAGCACTACGGCAGTTAAAGTCCTGACAGACCGATCGCTTTCTTCGGAATCTTTGGTCTTCTACAGGGTGAGCCTGGCTATAAATCAGCAGCTTGCTTCATTCTCTGCAAATTCGGATTCAGTCCGAAAACATCCTCTTCTCCCTCTCAGGGCAGACAGCAGGTGAGTAGGCCAGAAATCTGGCCTTCCACGGTTCTCCCACGCGAACTACGCCCAACGGCCACTCGAACACACACAGCAGTGCTGCCCCTTCAGCGTCCAACTCGAATCTGGCTAGCCAGCAAACAGTTCAGGGCATTTCACTTTGATCCAAAGGGTCTGTGGTCGGTTCAGTTGTCAGTCACAGCAGGGCTCCTCTATTGGTGCAAAAAGGCGCCAAAGATCCAAAACTACATTTCCCAGGGTCAGGCACCACAAGATCCACCTTATAGGCTCCATTTTAGAGTCCTCAAACCCGATTGGTCCAATTTGGCAGTTCGGGACCAAAATGGTGGCTATAACAGAAACAGTCCTTTCCACAAGAAAAGCAGGTTAGACAAACTACATTTCATTACTGCTCTAAATAGTTCCCAGCAACTAGTTACATCTTTCAATAATCCTCATTCTGCCCAAGTAGCGACGCAGAAAAGGAGCGATTAGTCATCAGCTTGAGCGGACTCGAGCAGAGAAACACACAGACCCCCATCCAAATTAAATATGACTGCAAACAGGCAGCCCTTAAAGAGACAGTACTTGGAGGCTTTAAAAGCACTCACTGGCAATCACAGTTAAACGGCCCAGACGCTGAACACCAACCAGGCTTTGACCAATCAGGGAAGCTCTTAGAAGACTTTTGGGAACCCAGATTTGCAGGGGGGTTACATCTACAACACCACACAGCAAAAATTCAACTGAAACAACAATATCTAATGGAAGCACAGAACCCATACATTTCAAATAAACACACAGCTAGTTGAAAGTAAACAAGACAGAAACACCACATACTTCTAAAACTTCAAATTAATTCAGTGAAACAAGGCACAGAAACCTCATCACCTACAGAGTAAACAGTTAAATCCTAAAAGTGCTGAACTGAAAGCGTATAACAGCTAAACATTCCTTCTGTAAACGGTTCAGTTCTCTCTCCCCCATTTCAGGAAGCAGACTAAACTGCAGGTGGTGGGTGAGTGGATGGATGTGTGGGTAGATGGATGTGTGGGTGTCATGTGACCAGAAAGCAAACATCCTAGAAGAGGTTTCTTAAAACCACAGTGCCATGCATGACCTACATGTGACTTCAGCTGCTCTTAACTACACTGAGTTGTTGATCATTAAAACCCAAACCCATATACTAAGCAGAATAAGAAATTCTAGATATGGGATTACACACTGTAACATGCCTTGAGGTGGTTTACAGCCTGAGCCAAACCCACCGCTGACGTGTTACTGTCCCAAGTCTGCCGTGCCTTATTCCTTATGTAGTGTGTGTGTGTGTGTGTGTGTGTAGAAGCATACAAGACGTGTGTGTGTGTGTGTGTGTGTGTGTGTGTGTGTGTGTACATGTATGTAGAACCTAGTAGCAAACTAACAGCAAGTGTATAAGACCCATCAGGGTGGGAAAACATTTCTGTTTTTAGATGACTTTGTAGTATATTACAATCAAAAGTCACACAAAGGCAAATTAGTTTGATTACCTCAACATATCTTTGTCACCATCTAATTTTATGTGCGATATGAGTAATTTTTTTTTTTAAATAATGTAGTTTTTTTTCTTCACATTGACAGTGTGGTGTGAAAAGGTAGGTGTTTTGCTGTCAAATACAGTGCTTTGCATTTTCCTTATTTTTGTAAAAATATGGATTACCTCTTTAAAAAGGGTACCAGAAAGAATGTGCCGAAAATGCCACTGAAATTGTTTTATACTTCAGTATCTTTTCTGAACCAGTGTACCAGTGTATAAGCTGACACTAGACAGTGAACTGATTGGATAAGCCTAGATAAATAAAACAGGGTGAACTGGATGAACTCAGTCATCCTTGCATCTATGTAACAAGAGTTCTGTTAATCATTTTTGCATTTAGCTATAAATAATGTTGTTCAAACTGCCAAATTTCTCATTCTTTTACCTGGTAAAAAGAGATTCTAGCTGTATTGGTCTTTGGAACTGAAAGAAACCTTCCAATGTCTCTCAATCTTTTACCCTGTTCTGAGTTGACAGAATGGCTGTGTGCTTTAGGGATGGGTGAATGGGTTCAGATAAGTTCATAACTTCCCAGAAAATCGCCATTTTTCTGTAAAAGAACCTCATCAGAATGTTTTTTAAGCTCTGAAAAGTTCTGATAATTTTGAAAGACTCAGTTTTGGAGCTTAAAGGAATTTTCTCAGATATGTAGTTGGGCTTCATAGCCCAGTACCTCAAAGGCAGCGTTAGCCAATTCTTGGCAAAAGCTGAATTTTAATCACATCATTTTCGGGATCATAACTGGGGCCAAACCCATCGCCAGCTGATCCTTTCCACTTCCTGGTCTGCTGGCTCCACCCCTGCACTCAGATGTTTTGTGACATTTAAACAGGGAGAGTGCGGGGCACACCCCAAACACATCTATAGGGGCCCCTGTTAGTTGAGCGGTGGCTTTCATTTTTCTCCAGGGTTGTTTAAACATCTAGAAAGATGCATTTAAAAACATCCCCATAGACTTCTGTGGGGCGTGCCCCTGCGCTGTCCCTACTTAGACATCACAAAACGTCTGAGCATGGGGCCAACGGACCGGGAAGTGGAAGGAACTGGCTGGCCATGAGTTCGGCTCCAGCTATAATCCCTTCTCTCCCAAAAATGACATGCTTAAAAATTCAACTTAAAATGTTAGGAATGGGCTAGTACTGCCTCAAGATAATCAGCTATGAAGCCCAAATTGATTAAAAACCTTAATAATTCAATATACCCCCAGCAGGTTTTCATCCTGAAGGAATGCTGAGGATGATGATGATGAGACCAGAAAGGATGTTAAGAGTGGTGGTGGGGACAGAGATCCTGTAAGCTAGGTCTGTATTGAGTGGCCATGAATGGTCAGTGGTGTTTAGAAGGAGCACTAGTAACACTGAATTTATTTAGTACAACCCTCGCCTGTTTAGAGTACTGTCATTTCCTTTCACTGGCAATAAGTTTTGATTGAAAATTGTTAAAATCCATTATCTGTACTTTAAATTGATAAAAAAAATTAGAAGAACCTGAAAGTTCTGATAGGTCTTGGAGAACTGTCAGAACTTTTCATGATGTATCTGAACCTCAGAACCTTTGCACTTCGCCCATTCCTGATCTGCCTTCTCCTGCTTTAGATTCTCCTGACTTTGGCCTAACCTCCCATTTCCATTCATTCCTCGTCCTCCCCTCTGCCCCAAATCCCTACTTTGCCCATGCTAGATTGTGTTCCTCCAGGAAGTTGACTATCTGTTCCTTCATGTTTGACTCTATGGCCTGCTCACTAGTGATGTCTGGCTCACCGCCTATCGTTTCCTGGGTTCTGCATATCCCCTGTGCCACATCTCATTTCCTGTCTGCATCTAATCCTTCCTTCTCTATTTCTCGCCTTCTTATGGAGTCATGCTTTCCTACTTCACCCATTTCTTTCCCCATCTTCTGCTCCTTTCAACCCATGTATTTTCTCCTTGGCATTTATTGATCATGGGTTTCTCACATGCTGCTTAAACTGTAGTTGTTTATTTGTTTTTATTTGAAATGGATTTTCCAGGTAAGCCACGCAGAGGACAGCCGTCTCGTTTACAGATGTGACCTGGAGGGAAGGAGGCAGACAAGATGACAGAAGGGGAGTCACACACATTTAAGCCCCTATCCCCAGGATGCATCTGGAAACAAGCTGTCACCAGCTCAGTAGGTCTTTTCTGGTAAATATTTTGAAATAAATGAAATACAACAGCAATAGCAAAAATTATCATTAGAACATCAGATTATACAGAAAAGTTTATGATACAAATGAATAGCACAAAAATACACCAGGTAAGGTGGGCACTCATAGGAGGAAAGAAAGGGCTGCTTAATTTCTGTTTTAGACATGTGGAGAGAAGGGCGAGCAAGAGGGTAGTGTGTTCCTGAGTTTGGGTAGCCGAAAACTAATAGAAGATTGCCAAGCAAGGGGGCAGTGTGTTCCTGAGTTTCGGTAGCTGAAAACTAATAAACTGTCAAGTATTCTCTCCTGTAATATAATTTCATATGGTTGGCATGTTCGGGCCCTGCTACAGCACTTCTTATGGGTCTTGTTTTTTGCTGTGCCCTGTTCTGAACGCCTACCCTTTTTTTTTTTTTTTTTGCCATTCTGTTTTACCCACTATTAGCACTCTGTTGTACATAAGCCTCCCTTCCCACTGTCTAGGGGTCCTGATGGTAAATATAGGGAGAGGAGGGTACAAATCAGAGACCTCCCAGGTATCCTCGTCTTCAGCAAATAAAGGAAAGGCCTTACCTTGCCTGCAGTCTCGAACAGCATGGGCCATCAGATTTTCTTTTTTTTTTTTTTGTATACTGTTTATTATCCTCGGCCTGCAGGCATATAGCTGCCCTCTTCCAGTCTCCTGGCCACCACTCCCCTGGTGCCCCCAAGCCCTATTTCCCCCACGGATTACCCCCCATGGTGGTGCGGGAGGAGGGCTGTCCTCCCCCACCCTGTGCACATATCCGGAGCAGGCAATTATGGGCTGTGCCTGAGGCAGTGGTGCCGGCATGCTGGAGGGGCTTCATGGAGCCTGTAGCCATGATTTTCATGCTTTTCTGTCCCCTCCCCTTACATCCATGATCACGTGCACGTCACATAGCCACATTGCTTGTCTCCCTTAACTCTGGCACTGCCCCCTGTCTTCCACCAGGAGGCAGCCAAGGAGCAGGATGACATGCCCACCCACCCCCCGGAGAGGAGAACTGTCATCAGATGTTCAGTCCTCTCCCTCCCCTGCTGACCCCCGTCAGCCCGAGCTCGCATCCGAACCCGGGTAACCGGCATGGCGCAAGTTGTGGTGTCCAGTGCCTCAACACTCAGCACCACTGGGAGCTGGGCGGTGTCACCTTTGGCTGTACTTCTAGGCCAGGCTTGGGTGGATAAAGGCTATTTTCTTAGGGGAACAGCATGGTTAGTTCATAGAAACATAGAATTTGATGGCAGATAAGGACCGTTTGGCCCACCTAGTCTGGCATATAAATAATCCCAGGACACACAGAGTGAAAATGAATAGTAAGAAATGTTATTTGTTCTTAAAATAATAAATAAATAAAGAGTGCAGCTCCGTGGAGCAGGGAATCAAAACAGGCTGGAAGGCACTTAACGGACCTACAGTAGATACAGCACTGGGCTGAAGGTAACAACAGGCCGATAAATAGGACAGGCTCCCCTCAGCTATAAAAGGCCTGTCCACACTTACAGCTAACAGTTTTTAAACCGTTACGGGGCTTACCATGCTGCTGCATCCACACTAATCAGGACTGTGTCTTAACACGGTTCTGTGCCTGTCCACACCTCCCGAAATGAAAACGTGTTTTAACACACTGTCAGCTCACTTACCAGTGCAGATCAGCTGCTGCATTGTGAGCACCAGGAGGATCACCGACAGGGAACACGGATCGGACGCCTGTACACACTGGTAAGTGAAAAAGTTTTTCACTTGAACCGTTTTCAAAACTGTGCTAAAAACTTGATTGTATCAGGGTTTAAACACAGTTTTGAAACATGGTTCGGTAATGCTACCAGTGTGGACGCGAACCATGTTCCCCGATTTTAAAACGTTAGAGGGCGTCTGTAACATTTTAAGATCCCCAGTGGGGACAGGGCCTTAGTGAGCCAAACAAGCTCAGAAATTACTGTAAGCACCAAAACCCTACAGACTGGTGGAGTGACTTACTCTCCACCGCAGCATAACCCAAACCGGAGGTTGCAGCCTTTTAACCACCGTGACCGCCTGAGACCTTACCAGAGAACACCCTTTTTTGGACTTCCTTAGGTCAGGAAAACAAGTTTACCAGGAAATACAGCTTTTGTCACTCTGCTCCCTCCTTCCCGTTACTCATAACTCTTGCACTTTAAATGGTAGCGTGTCAGTTCAACTACTCAATTACAGCAGGCAAAAATCTGTGACTACAATTTACAGCGATGCAGCATTACATCAACTGTGACATTTCAGCGATCCTCTGATGTCAATGAGCGACTGAGGATGTTATTTTAGAAATGGGGGTTCAGGGCACAGCTCCCATGGGGTGTGCAGGGGTGTAGCCCCCACAATAACAAGTAGCAACAATGCCTACCTTCTGTAGGGGTAGATGGATGTTGTTTCCATTTCAGGCAAAAGCGATTTGGAGGCTGTACAGCAGTGCCACTTCTACATCAAGGTATGTGCATGATGCTGACTTTGCTCTCGATATTCAAATGCTGCTTTCATTAGCATTTGTCCCCGAGGTGGTGGTTGTAGAGGCATTCAAGGAATTGTTGCAGATCTGAATATGTTCACTGAAATGTCCTGCGCTGAAGTTGCCGGTCACTGAAATTTGTGTCGCTATAATTACATCATTGAAATTGCACTCGCTATTTTTCAGTAGCTGAAATGACATGGAACCCTTTAAATGGGCCTAACATGAAGCCTACCCCAGACATGGGTGCGGCAGATTTGATAAAACGAGATCTCATGCAGGCCATCAGACTCACCCCAGCAGTATGCCACACCAGGAAAAACTCTCCTCGGAGCTGCCACCCCTGAGGGGCCCTGTCAAAGCCCTGCCACCACTGCAACAGCCCCACTGCCATACCTTTCCAATGGGTACCAGCATTCCTGAATCTGCCCCGACTGAATGAAGGGCTTAACTCCGGTCTGATGTCCACACCACCACATGCATTCTTAGGACTCCAATCCCATGGTGGCAAATGCTTCTGCCAGGTTCCCCCAAATGGCCTGTACACATAGTCCTTGCTGCCGCCATTTTGCCCAAAATTTCCTGGGCTGGGGGGATTTGAAACCCTGGCCCACTGGCCCCACATCAGCCCACCGACTCCCTCAGCTCCCTCCCAGTGGCCCCATTTTAAACAGGCAGGGAAAAAAGTAATACTCCCAAGGGGTGGACCCAAACTGCCCAAAGCGGAAACTGGCAAACGGGAGGAGAAAGAAAGATATAGTAAGCCTGCCCCGAGAGAGGTGGCTTATATACAGTAGTGTTGTACTGTGTCTCTGTACCCCATTCCCAGGACGCTCTCCGGTCCAGAAACAAGCTCTTCTCTACTTTGTAGGCCTTTCCTGAGCTCTTCTCAACTTAGTAGGCTATTCCAGGCAAAATTCAATTAGAAAAATGAATTACTACCACAGTTCCAAAGGCTGCAGATCAATATGCAGTGATATTTTTAAGGCTTGGCTAACAGTTTTGTCATGTGGCTAAAAGGTTCAGGTGAAAATGCCTGTCCATGACTACCCTCCTCCCACCCACACACACACACTAGTTTTGCCCTGGCAATCTGCTTCCTTCATTACCTGTTCATTTATATCCTAGATTAGTTCTATTTACCTAAAGATTCGTTTTTATTTTGATTATTCTCCTTGATATATTGTACTTACTATATATGATTTTTCCACATCCCCTACCGCCAGGACTATCTGGAAACGAGCTGTTAGCAGCTCAGTATATCTTTCCGGAGAAACTTTTGAAATAAAATAAAATAAATAATTAGCCAAAATATTGTAGGGTTGTAGACCTGCATCTTAACGCTGTTACAGGTGTGCCTCTAAGGAGAGTAGCCTGCTCGAATTGTTGATGAAGACAATGCGGGGGGTGGCGGGGGTATGTTGCAGGTGATGGCTTTTATTGGACTAACAAAATTATTTCTGAAACTAGCTTTCGAGAGATAATACTCTCTTCTTCAGGTCAGGTCAGTGAGAACAGAGCTGGATAGCATGACACATATACAGGTTGGATGTGGATTCAAGACACGGAACAGCAGTTTACACATCAAAGCATTACAGTCAATTCACATTCCTAACAGGCAGGAAGAATCCCATTGTCAATGGACTATGTCTGTTGAAGGGCCCACCTTATAAGATAAAGGCAAAGAATGGGTTTTGCTTTGACACACCACCTTTCGTGTACAGTGTATCTCAGAGTTAGTTATGAAATCATGAGTTAGATACTGCCAGTCCAGAGACTGCATACAATCATTAACAGTCATTAGGAACATAAACCTGGTGTTTTCCTCATTTATTATAATTGGAGCTGAGGGCACATCCCTAATTAGTTTAAAGAGATCCACCAAGCTATAAACAGACACCCTTTGCACCATATATATTGGTGCCTTACCAACAGAGGATCCTCCATTTGAATATCTCCCTGAAAATGTGTTAATTATTTCAGAATGTTAAATTGGTCTGGCTTCTCGATGATGCCTGGCCAGAGACGTGATATTAGATGCCAGTGAGCATGGCACTTCTCTATTAAACTCAATGGCGGTGATTTTTCCATCTGTTTTTTGTAATATATTGGTCATTGGGCAATAAAATGTGGGCACTGGTTGACTAACAATGCCCTTGTTAGTTGACCGGTGCCCACGTTTTATTGCCCAGTGGACATTATATTACAAAAAACAGATAGAAAAGTTACCACTCATTGAGCTTAATGGAGAGCACCCCCGCATTCTCACTGGCATCTCGTCATCATGTCCCCGAGCTCGGGGGTGGACCCTGGGCAGCAGAAAAAAATTGGAAAGTGCTTTGGACCCAGTTTACAGTATTTTACGGAGGAATTTACTTTTTCTGTGTAGCACATTTTCCGGGGGGAGATATTCAAATGGAGGATCCTTTGGTGGTAAGGCACCAGTATATATGGTGCAGGGTCTCAGCCTGGCGAAGCTCTTTAATTGCACTGCTTAAATGCTTCTTGAGTTTGTACTGAAATTGTGTAGTTGTTTCTGAAGAGTCCACTGCTCGTGCTTTCCTTTTAGCACCTCATATTTACTTATTTTGGATTTATTTGTCATTCTTTTTGTTCCTGAAATTTTTCACTGGTACCCACCCCCGATTATGGTGTCGCCTGACTGCACCCTTTGTCCAGCCAGGACGGTGGGCAAGCTGCTACCTTTATAGTCGACAGCAATAGTGTTCATATTAAACCAGTAGGGAGTGCATGAATTCTGGGCTGCACCAAGCAGTCTCTCCTGGGCATCAGGCACCTCATTCTCTGCCATGTGCCTACACCTCCCGTCTGACTGTGGGATTCCAGGGCACAAATGCAAACCCTTGTCTCCTGGTGGCAGTAATGCACTATATGCAGCTAGGCTGGTGAGCTATTCAAATTTTTTTTCATCTTAATATTTCTGCCCCTGGTCATCGGCTGGACCCCATCAGCCCCGCCCCCCCCAGCCTCATCACCCACCTTCTCTGAGGCTTCCTCCACTGAGTCTTCCATGAATTATCCCCCCTTGATGGAGCCTTGGAAGGGGCTGGTTCGGCCCCTCAGAGCCACAGTCCATTTTCTAGAGTGAGAGCACAGTCAGTGATGCAAGGCCTGCAGAGGACCGGAGTGCCATCCTACTCAGTCAAAAATTTTTCCATCTGGGTCTTCACCCCAGGGCTGCGGAATGTGCCATGGTGCACCATACATGCTTGTGGAGGTATGCATGCTTGCATTGGTATCTGTCAACAAGCCCCCTTGAAGCTGATGCACCAGCTGTGCAGTCATCTGACCTCCACCAGGTCACAGGGAAGTGGTGGAGCGAACTCTGTCCCCATCTTGAGAAAGGAGAACAGTCCATGGGATGCTCTGTCCTCTCTGCCCTGGCCAGTCCTCATCCAGGCTGAGCTCGCTACCAAACCTGGGTCACAGGCGCAGCAGGAGGTAGCACTACCGGCATGCTACTGGACAAGCCAGATATTCAATTTTTTATTATCAGTCAGTTCTGGAACCTAACAATCTCAATTGAGGGGAACCCAGGAGTGAAACTTTCTCTTCGGGATTCTACTCAACAGATGTCATCAGGTTCTGAAACTGATCAGTAATGTGTATAAATATGTCCCGCAGAGCCACTTGGTGATGTATAAAGAGTGTTGTTTTTTGGTTTCTTTGATAACTGGTTAAAGCCCACCAGGCACAAGTGCCTGTTTTCAGGGGCAACCTGGGAGTACTGGGGAAGTTAAGTGATTTGCTCACAGGCTACGTCCATGCTGGCATTCTTGTAACATTACCGTTAGTCTGTAACCTTATAATAATGCCAGACACAGTTTGCGTCCACATTAAACATGTTTTTAAACCATGTTTTAAAACCGAGTTTAAACCCTGATGAAATGAGGGTTTTAGCTTGGGTCTGAAAATGGTTTAAAAGTTAGCATAGTAAAATTATCTGTGTGGACGGGAATTCATACCGTGCTCCAGCTTGCTCTTCCTCCAACGGCCCAGAATTCAGAGCATATTATCCCTTGGCACAATTAAAGAGCCTCCAACACCACAGGGACATTTTTTCAAAGATACGTATTCCGACCCTGCTATAAAAATAAGGTATCAAAAATATATTCCACCTAGAGAATATGACATATAGAATTGAGCTTTTGATTTCTGTGTTATGATGTGTCCCGCTAAGCAGCACTTATTGTGCAGACATGTCATAACATAGAAATCAAACGCTCTCCAATTCTATGTGCTGTCATATTCTCTAGGTAGAGTAATATTCTGAATACTTATTTTATAACAGCATCAGAAATATAGATGATATCTTTGGAAAACCCTGCATGCACCCCAACATCATGCAATGCATTGTGGAAATGGGAGAGGATGAACACCAGCACTGTTATCCTGCAGTTGGTGTGGACAGGCGCCAGCGGTGTTTAAACGGACTGGACAAAGGTAGACACAGTGGCACAGTAAATGTGATGGCTCTAAAACCATTTTTAAAATGTTTTTCAGATCCGCCACCGTGTGGACAGGGCCTAGTCACACAGTATGCAAGTGGAGGCTTTGGGAATCAAACCCAGCTCTGCTGGATATGCCAAGCTTATTCACAGCTCATTACTCTAACCACTAGGGTATACTGCCTGACCCACATTTAACAAGCGTTTATCGAGTGAAAGAACAGCAAAGCAGAGCTGAGCTACTCAGTCGCCAGCTGGATACAAGTTGTGTATTGTAGGTTGGGAGAGTGCTACCACTTTCTGAATTAATAAAACCATCTCTAGATGCTCCAAACCTGCCAGTTTCCAGGGCAGTTGTGCATCAGACACTCCTTGCTGAATAAGAATGTCTCACACGTATGGGAGAAGAGCACTCCAATTGTTCGACAATGTTCTCTTGACTAGTTATGACAAAAATGAATACCAGGTCAGTATGTGTGTTGGGGAAGGGGGGCTTGGGAGAAAACTGGAGGAACGAATAGCCAATCACAGCAGGATGAAGACCCTACACCCCACAGTGATGACCATGGCTCCTGTTTCTTCCTATGATTCGGACCCTGGAAGGGCTGGAAAGCACCCCAGCCGGGTGGGGGGCACTAACCTAACAGAGGCAGGGTAAGTCCTGGAGAAGATAGGTGGTGCAGCTGGGGGTCGCCAGACCTTATACAAAAATAAAAGTGGCGCTTAGCACAGAGAGTGGAGAATTCCCCATGTGGGGATTGGGGTTTGTGTGAATGAGCTCCAACCGCTGCCCTGGGCAGGAGGAGTCTAGGGAATGCTGTATCTACAGTACACTCAGACACAAGATGAAGTGTATGAAACATTGTGTTGCCCCCATTATTCTTTTTATTGAACTTCAATGTTAACAATAGGATTGATTCAAACAATATAGAAATAACATCTAAAACATAATAATTCAAAATATTCAGAACTAAATACTGGACAAAAATATATATAAGAAACTTTGAAATAAGAGATTACATATTTGATTAAAACAGGTTTTGTAATTATCAGGAACATAAACGACTGCAGAGATATCCTGTACTTGTTTTATAATATTTAACACATCTCAGTTAGAGAAGCCAGGGGCTGGAAATGGGAACTGTCACACAAGAATAAATGTAAAAATGATGACCACATTTTGTTAAAGATCTATAATTTATCCAGAATCTGATAGCTAATTTTTTCATTTACCGCTTGAGTACTCTTAAGTGACCACCAATCTACTATTAAAGAATCAGATTTATCTTTCCAGTTCTTGAGAATTAATCTATTTAGTCCCAGTGCAGCTAGCTATAGCCATGTCTGGGGATGATTGTCCATGTTAGGAACAATCTGTGTATTACCAAAGATCCACAGTTCAGAATTTAATGGCAAAGGTGGACCTAGAATGTCCTTACATATAAACTCTCTGCTGCATTCAAGCAGTCTTCTTGGGTGGGTATACGATCATACAAACATACGAATGTGCCAGCAGAAATAGACCACCCGGTCTATCTAAGTCTGCTTGAGTGTGCAGTTAGCACCCCTAGTTTGCAGATGCCCCATCCCCTCCCCTTTTTTATCCCACTGCCACCCTCCCCACCTCCCGCACCCTCACTCTCCCCTGTTCCCTGTACCATGCCCTTTTAAAGCTGTTCACAGATTTACATGATACCACCCATTCTGGTAGTGCATTCCATTTTGTTACCACCCTCTCTGTGAAATAGTGTCTCCTCATTTCCCTCCTAACCCCCCCCTCCATTCTTGGCCCGTGCCTCCTGGTGTCCCTCCCCCCCCTTAGCTTAAAGACCCCATCTGCCCCATCCTTATTGATTCCCCTCAGATACTTGAATGTCTCTATCATGTCCCCCCATCCCTTCTATCTTCCAGGGTGTACATATTCAGGTCTCCCAGCCTGCTCTCATAGTCTTTTCCTTCAATTCCACATATCATCTTTGTTGCCCTCCTTTGCACCTCCTCCAGTAGCCTGATATCACGCTTTTTGTATGGCCTCCAAAACTGCACACAGTGCTCTTAAGTGTGGCCTTACCAGCGACCTGTAGAGGGGCAAGATCATCTCTCTTCACCTGGATGAAAACCCTCTCGCTATGCACCCCAGCATTTTGTTCACTTTTGCAGCCGCTCTCCTCCACTGGGCAGTGTTGTTCATGGTCCCTGTTATCATTACCCCTAGATCCTTCTCCTCCTCCTCCTCAGTGATCCCCAGCTTACCCCCCCAGCCAGTATTCCCTCCATGGGTTCTTTGCCCCGAAGTGAATAACCTTACACTTCTTTGCATTGAACCCCAGCTGCCACCCCTCTCTGACCACTCCTCTAGCTTGCTTAGGTCCCCCTGCAGCTGCTTCCATCCCTCCCCTCCATCCACCACTGCTCCGATTTTGGTGTCATCAGTGAACAAACTTACCTTGCTCACCACCCCATGTGCAATGTCTGATATGAAGAGCCCAAATAATACTGGCTCCAGTACAGAACCCTGTGGCACTCCACTCCTCATCAGCCTTGGACTTACGAGCTCCCCTCTCACCACCACCCATTGCAGCCTCCCATTCAGCCAGCTTGTAATCCAGCTCATCATTTTTGCCCCTACCCCTACCCCAGTTAGCTTCCCCCCAAGCCACCCATGAGGCACCAAATCGAAGGCCTTGCTGAAGTCCAAGTAAAGAATATCCACCGCATGACCCTTATCCGGCTCACCTGTCACCCAGTCATAATAGTGTATCAGGTTGGTTTGACAAGACTTCCCCGAAACAAACCCATGCTGCCTCACATCCTGGAGGACATTGTCCTCCAGGTATGACACCATTCTTTCCTTTGGTATCATTTTCATGAGTTTGCACACTATGGAGGGGAGACTTACTGGATGGTAATTACCCGGGTCATCCCTTGGTCTGCTCTTGTGTAATGGCACTACATGTGCCATCCTCTAGTCCAGTGGCACATTTCCCAACTCCAGTGAGGTACTGTACAGATCTGTCAGCTGCCTGCCAACTTCTCCCGCTATCTCCCTCAGCACCCAGGGTGGATAACATCTGGCCCTGGTGCCTTGTCTACCTTCAGTGCCCCTCAGTCTCTCTAGGACTCTCACTTGCCTCAATTCTTCCATCTGTCGCCTCTCTCCCCGTCCCCACCCTCCCAGCCCATGGTGGTAGCAGCACCCCTTTCTTCTGTGAACACTGAGCAAAAGTATTCATTCAGTGCTTCTGCCTGCCCTCCCTCTTGTCTGTCCACTCCCACCCTTTTATCCTCACTATTGTCTCCTTGCACTTCCTTTTCTCACTGATGTATCTGAAAAGTCCCCCGTTAATTCCCTGAGCTAATCTCTGCTCCTCTGGGCCTTGGCTTCTCTCACTTTTCTGGTCACCTCCTGGACCATCTTGCATACTCCTCCTGTCCCCTCCTTCTCCATCCTCCTATACCTCTGGTGCTCCTTCATTTTACCTCACCACTTCCACTACCTTGCTGTTCAACCAGCATGGTTTTCTTTGCTCTGCTCCTCTTACTCTGTGTCTTGGTGCAGGCTTCTGTTGCCTCTGTAATCCCCCATTTAATAATATCCCATTTCTACTCTGTGTCCAGCTCCTGCCTTATGCCCTCCAGTTTCCCTTTCAGTACTTCCTGCATCCTCTCAAAGTCCGCCCCCCCCGAAGTTCACCACCCGAGTAACTGATTTCTCTGGCTCCCGCAGCATGATGATATTAAACCACAATGTCTGGTAATCACTGTCAGCTAGTGGGTCCTCCACCTTTATTTCCCTTACTGCCTCCCCATTCAACAATACCAGATCTAAAGTGTTCTTTAGCCTAGTAGGTACACTAACCAACTGTGTCAGGAGATCCTCCTAGATCACATCCAGGAGCACTTGCTCCCTAGCACTGGAGGTGACTGGAATGCTCCAGTCAACCCCCAGCAAGTTGAAATCCCCCACGGTGACCACATTACCTTTTCTACATACCTTTCTGATTTGTCCTGCTAATTCCCTGTCAAACTCCTCAGACTGGGACGTGGCCTGTATACCACCCCAAACCTCAGTTTCCTATCCCTTGAGTCTAGAGGCTGCAGCCAGATTTACTCTGTTCTCCTTTCTTCCCCCTTGTCCCTTTTGCATTTGATCCTGTCCCTCACATAGACTGCCACCCCAATCCCTTCCCCTCCCTACGGTCCTTCCTGTACAATTTGTATCCTGGGATTGCCAGATCCCAGTCCTGGTGCTCAGTTGCCCACGTTTCTGTGACAGCTGCAATATCCACCCTCCACACTGCTAAGAGTGTTTGTAGCTCAGCTGATTTGTTGCCTAAGCTTCTGCATTCAGCAAGACCACCTCCATCCTGCCCCATTCCCTTCACTGGCCTCCATCCTCCCTTCTACTCCCTCCCTCCCTTGGCCACTCTGAGTCCTTCCCTGCTAGCCTGGGGGTAGCCTGTGACTCCACTCTATCGGATCTCTCATGCACTGCTGTCCACCTGGCACCCCCCCCCCATCTAGTTTAAATCCACCTTTGTCGCAATATACCTCCCCAGTCTTTGCTTTAATACCTCCTTCCCCTCCCCTCTCAGGTGTAGCCTATCCCTTGCAAATAGACTGTTATTATCCCAGGTACTGCCCCAGCCGCCCACAACCCCAAGCCCCTTAGTTTGACACCATTCTACCGACCATGTGTTCAACTCCCTGATCCTCTCCTTTCTCAATGTGCTTGTGCAGGGTACTGGGAGCACTTCAGAGAAGGCCACAGACTCCCCAGTCTCCTCGCACAACCTTCCCAGTTCCTCAGTCCTCTCCCTTGTTATGTCCACCATTTCTCCTGCTAGATCATTTGTCCCCACATGTACCACAATGTGTGGTTTCCTCCTACCCCTTACGCACCTTAGAATTGCCTGTCCTGCCTTGTCTGCCTTTAATCCCAGTATGGACTCCATCTATATCCAACAGTGCCTCTCCCACTTGCTGCCCCATCTGATCCCCTTGAGTATGGAGTCCCCCAACACCAGTATACCCCCCTCCTCTTTCCTTGTGCCTGTCACCACCCCCCACCCAGGTTCTCATTCCTGGAGCCACTCAAGACGGTGCTTTACCATTTGTCCCGTGTCTTCCCCTGCCCTCTCAACTGGAGACCCTCCCTCCTCCTGTTTGACTGCCAACCTCCCTCTCCTCCTCACCTCTATTATCCCTCCCCTGCCACACCATGCTCAGTCTCTCCACTAGTAACGCCCCTCACAACCTCCTCTTCGTGAGTACTAGCCCTTGTGCAGTCTCCTCCTGCATCCTCTTTCCCATGTGTTGCTAGTACAGCAAACATGTTCCCTACCCCCTTTGCCTTACTATGTGTTTTCTCCTCCCTCCTGCCTACTGCTGCTCCTCTTTCTATAGGTCCTACTACAGTCCACCCTTCATCAGCTGGCTTCCTGTCTAGTTTGCCCCCTCCCCCAACCCCTCCCTTGACCCACTGTTCCTTCTCTGTGGTGCCCTCACAATACTCTCAGATGTCAGCCCTCCTACCGACACAATCCTCCCCTCGTCCCTCAACCTTCCCAGCTCCCTGCCAAGCCACTGAACCTCTTCCTTGAGCCTCCTTAGCCTGTGATATATTGAGCACCCTCCCAGCCTCCACAGTATGTTCATCTGGATTGCTGCCCCACAACCATTGCACCCTATAATCCTACCCATGGTCCACACTACCTTTACAGAGCAGTGAAGTACAGTTTCTCTATATTGATTGCAGTTGTTTACAAACACAATTACAAACCCACCAATAGCATTCCCAGGTCTCATAAACACATACAGTCCAGAAATTAGGCGTTTGCCCCAGTTACTCTTTAGGACCCTCCCCCCGGCTTTAAGTGGTGCCACTGTGCCCCCGTTGAGCTTAATTCAGTTACCCAGCCACAGAAACCTTTAAGCTAAATACTTTAAGCTAAATAAAAAAGCAATATCAAAACTTACAAAATCCTCTACACATTAACTCTCTCAATGGCAAGTAGAATAAACTAATCCTTCTTTCCTGTAGTTTAAAAACAATAGCAAAACTTACAAAAATCTTCTCCACAGCAAGCAGACTTAACCAATCCTTTTCTCCTGCAGTTTGATGGTTTCTGTCAGACTTTAAAGGCTTTGTGGGTGGGCAAGTCGGGGCATGCCCTGTGCAGTCACTCTAGCCACATAAACCTTTAAGTTAAATTCCACTTTAAGCTAAATTAAAAAAAAAAAGCAATATCAAAACTTACAAAAATCCTCTACACATTAACTCTCTCGACAGTAAGTAGAATTAACTAATCCTTCTCTCCTGTAGTTTAAAAAACAATACCAAAACTTACAAAAATCTTCTCCACAGCAAACAGACTTAACCAGTCCTTCTCTCCTGCAGCCTTGGATATCGTGAGGGACCTACAATTGCCCCCTGAGGTCAGGCATGATGTTGGGCACCAGCACTGGAGTGGACTGAGCCAAGATCTGTAAGGGGGATGTCCTGATTGGCATATGCTGCTGCTAACTCCCTATGCCACCAGCCCCAGTATGCCTGACCCTGTCTCCTTCCCAGTCACTCTTGAACCAGCGTGCAAACTTCCAAGCACATTGGGGGTCAGAATCCTCCATGAGGAGGCTTTCCCCATGGGGTGGCTAGGAAACTGGCAGTACTAAATGTCTTCGAGGCACAGGTTGGGACGATAGGAAACCCAGGAGCAGTTTCAAAATTACAAATAGTGTTTTATTTTATCAATAACAGCAAAATAAAAATAAAAATTATTCAGTATAACTATTTACAAAGGAAGTAAAGAGAAAACTAAGTCCTTCTGCAGGTATCTCTTAATTCCAAGTTTCAGTCTCTCTGGGCAAGATCCACAAAGAGAAACTTTTAAAGTTTCCCTCATAACTGCCGCTATGACTGGAATCGTCTTATCTGGCGCGGTTGCGATTCACAGCCGTGGCAGTTGCAGAGGGTGTTACGGCAGGTTCCGCTGCCCATAGCAGTCTCCCGCAGCTGCGGTGCTGTCCATGGTGACAGCATCCACAAGCTGCCATATTCTGTGGAGCCAGTCATACTCCTGCTCCACCTATGTGAATACCCGCAGCTGCAGGTGACCTGCGGCTTTGCAAGTGGTTTCCCACTAGCGCCAAGGTTTTCCAGCAGCTGTGGGTCCTTCTCCCCCTTCTGTGGATCCTGCCTCAGTCTCTGACTCTCCTTGTTCTCTAGCAAAAGCAGTGCTGCTCTTTTAAACTTTGGGAACTCGTTGAGAGACCTGCTTCTCACAGAATGTTCTTGTCAGATTCAGGTCAAGTGCAGCAAAAGAACATAGTGACCCAGAACTGACTTTTTGTTTACAGCTCTGCAAAAGGTTTAGAAACTGCAGCTCAGGTTAACCCCTTAAGTTCCAAATAGCTTTTGCAATAATTTCAACAGTATAACTGTATACAGTTTTAAACAAAGGGATCCCAGTATCAGTGACATTTCCACATAAAGATTCACATATATTTTATACCCACAGATATGCAAGGAGTAAGAAAAGACAGAAATAGCAAGGGAAGACAGAGAGATAGTGAGAGGGGAGAGTTGTGAAACTGTTGGAGTGATCAGTTCCTAGGTTCCACAAGAAAATTTGTTTGTGCAACCAGAGAAGAGTCAGAAAAGGAGAGGATAGAATGGACCCTTGCATTTAAACTCTTTCTGCATAACAAATGGGGCAGGACCTTATTTAACCCTGTCACACTGAACTGAGGATGGCAGAATGGAATTGTGAAACTTGTTAGGGCCCAGGCTGGCTAAAGGAAGGAAAGAGGAGAAATTAAAATTATTTACTCACTGTAATTCTTGATCTTCTAGAATATCTTCACCATTAAGTCACACTAGTGGGTCTTAGCTGGAGGTGCTAGGACCTAGCAGGAGTCAAAACTTTTAAGAGGGCTGACACCGAGAAATCAACATGCATGCACAGCTCTGCAGTAAGTGCATGCCACTTCTCATTATGTTGGTGCCAGCTCCCAGCCACCTCAGTATCTTTGTTACCAAGGAGGTGAAGCATAACCTGACAAGTACCTATGCACTTAACATAGGGGCATAAGATGCTCTGGTGGCTCATGTAAGAAGGGCCACCAAATCCTAGTAACACAGTGTCTTCACATCCCAAATCAAGCAGAAAGGGTGAAGACCAACACAACTATATTGAATAGGTCCGGGGATGGTGGGCAGGTGTGGAATTAATGGTGAAGATATTCTTAGAAGATCCAAGAATTATGGCAAATATGTCATTTTAATATCTTCCAAGAATCAAGTCTTCACCATTGATTCCCACTAATGGGTCAGAGTACCAAGGTCAGACAAAGTCCCCCTGGATTAGGGTGGCTGGAATTGATGACTCACTCAGGATAGTAATCCATTCAGGACTGTCTTGCCAAAGGTGGCATGTTCATCCAGGGCATAGTGCTTACTAGAAGTGTGCACTGTGCTCCAAGTTCTAGCTCTGCAAATTTCTCCAATAGGCACAGAGCATATCTCAGCCAGGGATGTGGCAACCACTCTGGTGCAGTGGGCGTGGACCTTGCCCTCCAGTTTAACCTTAGCCAGGACACAGTAGTGGTGAAGGCAGTTCCCAATCCAGGCAGAAATGCACTTGGTTGTAACAAGCTATCCCTTCCAATTAGGATCATAGGAGACAAAAAGCCATTTGGACTGTCTGAAGTCCTCAGTTCTAGCTAGGTAAAACCTAAGGACTATCTTAACATCCAGAGAGTGGAGAGACTGCTCCCCCTCATTCTGGAAGTTGGCAAAGCAGGTAGGCAGGACTAAGGCCTGGTTTAGATGGAGCTCTGACACCATTGTCAGTAGAAACCTGGGGTGTGTATGGAGAACTACCTTATCTTAATGGAAAACAGTATATGGATGATCTGTGACCAAAGTATGGATTTCAGATACTCTGTGAGCAGAGGTGACAGCCACCAGAAATGCTGCTTTCCAAGTTAAAAACTTCAAGTCCTGCATCGCAAGGTGCTCAAAGGGCTTGCAGGTAAGCACATCTAGCACAAGGTTGATATCCCAAGCAGTCACCGACTTCCTAATGGGAAAGCTTGTGTATGAAATGCCCCTGCTTAACCTCTTGAACAATGGCAGTTGTGCCAGGCAGAGGGTACCAACAGGCTTGTGGTATGCTGAAAAGACACAGGTGGACCTTTACTGTGGAATACTGTAGATCAGCATCAGAAAGGTCTAGTAGGTTCTCCAGAACCTTGTCAGGTGGGCACTTAAAGGGTCCATGTGGTTTTAGAGCACCAGATGGAAAATCTTTTCCATTTCACTGTGCATGTCTTCCTAGTGGAAGGCTCACATGCAGCTAGAAGTGTTTGAGAGACCTTCTGAGATACATTGTACCTGTTCACTTCTGTCTCTTCAGGAGCGAAGCCTGAAGGTGAAAGGAGTGCAGGTTGGGATGGACCAGATGACCCTGTGTCAGTAAGTCCATCCTGAGTGGTAGAGTTCTCAGTTTGATGACTGAAGGTCTGTTCAGCTGAGAAAAATATCTGTCAAGGCCAGCAGGGGGCAACTAGCATCATCTTGTGCCCTTGTGCCTCCAGTTTGAGCAATACTCTCTGAACAAAAGGGTTTGGAGGGAATGCATACAGAAACAGATTTTGGCACTGCTGTCTAAATGCATCCTGACAGAAAGTGCTATGTCCTGGATTTCTGGAGCAGAATCAAGGCAGTTTGGCATTAAGTAGGCATGCAAAAAGGTCCACATCTGGGGTACTCCACTCGTCAGATAGCAATCTCACGATGTCTGGAGTTAGTGACCACTCATGAGGATCGAACTCTGTTTGAATGAGCTCATCTGCCACAGTGTTCTGCACTCCTGGCAGACAGACTGCTTGGAGCAGGATCCTTTGCTCCAGGCACCATTTCCACGCTCTCATCACCTCCCTGGAGAGAAGGTAAGAGTGTACGCCTTCTTGTTTGTTGATGTAGTACATGACAGATTTGTCTGTCTGGAAGAGGACTGTTTTTCAGCTGAGTAGGTCCATTAGGGCTTTCAGACTGTACAGCTTGCGTCTCCAACACATTGATGTGGAGATGAGTCTCTGATGGATCCCAGACACCTTGTGTTGGAGGCCCTGGCAGTGGACCCCTCCCCACCCTACAGGGAGGCATCTGTGGTGAGAGTCACCTGAGGCTCCAGTCAGGAGAAGAGGAAACCATGGAAGAGGTTATCCTCCACTGACCACCACGTGAGAGACCAAACCGAGGGCTTGATCATGTGAATGGGGTAAGTATGAGGGTGTGATGCCTGTGCCCACTGTGCACTGAGCATCCACTGGGCTGTCCTGATGTGCAGACATGGTAATAATAAAATTGTAAAAACTTTATTTTTATACAGGATTAAAGATGGTGCAAATACACCATTAGGACCAAGGTCCTATATTCAAGGTGGTCCTGTTGGCAAATCAATACAAGTTATTTTACACAGTTACAATCAATACAATTAAATATCTAATAAAATTACATAAATCCAGTAATAAAGAATAATTAAAACATAGGCATGTTACTGATATACAAACATGTTAATAGAAATACTGGAGAACCAAGGACACATTTATTTTAGTATAGTTGATTTATAAATGAAAGTTAAATGAATCCTGCGTTTGAATTGACTTAACATGGTAATAATGCATATGTGGTTATTTGTGAACATCGAGGAAGCTTTCCGACTCAGTATGCATAGCACGGAGTGGGCTTGCACAGCTTTGCTCTCCATGATATACCATCTGCAGAACTGCTTGTAGTCTGTTCTCTGGAAGAAAAGCCTGAGCCTGGTTTGTATCTGGAAGAGCCCTATGAATAGCAGTTGCTGGGAGGGTTGTAGCTGAGACTTTGAGGTTCAGCAAGACCCCCATCAAGGTCATGAACATACGAGCATATGAAGAAGCCAGCAGAAGAAGGCCATTTGGTCTGTCAAGTCTGCTCGTATTGCAGGGTCCACAGCGTGAGCTAATGTCCCTGCCCTCCCTCCCTGCCCACTCCTCCCATCCTCTCTACCCATGATCCTTACCTTCCTCCTGTGCCTATCTCAGCCTCTCTTAAAGCTGCCCATTGTCTTCAATGAGATTACCTCTTCTGGCAGCGCATTCCTAGTGTCCACCACCCTCTCTGTGAAGAAGTGCTTCCTGACCTCCTCCTAAACCTCCCACCCTCCAGCTTAAGACTGTGCCCCTTGTGTTATGGTTGCCATTCCACCCAAAGAGACTCTCCTTATCAACCTTATTTATCCATTTCAGGTACTTGAAGGTCCCAGTCATGTCCCCCTCTCTCTCTCTCTCTCTCTCCTGTCTTCCAGGGAGTACATGTTCAGTGCCCTCAACCTCTCCTCATATACCTTACCCTGCTGACCTGCTATCATCTTTGTAGCCTCCTCTGGACCTTCTCAGCAGGTTAATGTCCATTTTGAGGTGTGGGAACCAGTACTGAACTCCGTACTGTAGATGCGGCCTTACCAGTGACCTGTACAAGGGCAGTATAACCTCCTCTCTCCTACTACTGATCCCCTAGATATGTATCCCAGCATCTTGTTTGCCTTTGCTGCTGCTTTCTTGCACTGGCGTGGAGTGCTTCAGGTCACTAGTGATCATCACTCCCAGGTCTTTCTCCTACTCTGATGCAGATACTCGGACCCCACCCAGTATATGTATGTAGTATATGTGAGCTGCAGTTATGGATGCCTTGAGATATGTGACTGCATCCCTGGTTTATTGCACATGGTAAAAATTAATTGCAATACCGAATTATAATAGTGATCAATGTTTTCTTCTAGTATCTAGCCTAAAAGAATTAGGAATTTATCCTTGCTTTGTTATTGGCATTGTTTTCTAGTTTAAATAAGAAGTTTTAATTTTGTCTCCACCTCTTGTATGTTTACTGTTTGCCTAGAACAAATTTTATGTTAAATGCACACTGTCACTTTAAATTACTTTCACTTTTTAAGTGCAGTCACTTGAGGTGTAGGCCATCCCTGAGGAAGCACGCATGTCCAAAACCGGTCGGGTCTAGTTGTGAGAGGGTTACGCACTACATGGCACTTGCTCCTATGTTTGTTTTGTTTTGTTTGCTGCACATTTTGGCAATTGAACTATGAGCATCGATTATTTCCTCTGGTGGATGGTGCCCTTTTTTCCTGCCTTGGCCTGTTTGCATTGCAACTGCGGCACATCAGCGTTTGGAGACGCCTTCCTGCATTTTTAGGGTAGCAGAGAGCCCAGAGAAATCATTTTGAATTCTTCTCGCTCCATGAATTTGTTCACATTTCTGAGGTCGAGAATGGGACGTATGTTCCCTGATTTATTTATAACTAGGAGGTAGTGGGGGTAGAAGCCTGTGTTTTGTTCTGACTCTGGCTCTGCCACCATTGCCCTGTTGCTCAGAAGGCCCACAATGGCTCTGACATGTGAGCTGACAAAGGGGGTTGTCTTTGATAGATAGATAAAAGCGTTTATTTTTATACAGGATAAATGCATGTTGTAAGGATAAATACTCTGTTTTCAAGACAGTCCTGTTTAGGTGTTCTTCATTGCATAAAAAATAATAAATACATAAGTTCACAAGACAGACTACATAAAATATGCTAACATCTACATGCCATGGCAAAATAGATTTTAACATGGAATTGAACACACTACATGAAGTAGTAATACGTAGGAGTGCGGTAGCTAGTTTCATAGAGCTGAAGACTGATATCTCAGTGTTTTAATTCCATATTTAGTCTTATACAAGTAACAGATATCTTGTTCTCATGGACTGTCCTAGTTAATACTCAAGTTGGTATTTCACTCTTTCCCAGGGCTGTTACTGAAATATAATGTGAGGGAGATTTTGCAAAGGACTTGTGGAGTAACTTTAACCAGGTCATAGTATGTTTGTGATATGTTGGGTAAAGTTTAACTCCACATCATACGTTATTCCTAGGTAATGATATTCTGTCACTTGTTCTATTTATAGTATAAACAGTAAACTCAGAATTTATTTTTTGTTCCAAAATAGAGTTCTTTTGTTTTGTTAGTATTCCTTAGAAGTCTCGATCTGGTGAACCGCCTCCCATGCCATCAAAGTCCCTCTGTAGCTTATTGTGAAGTTCAGATCTTCCTACCCTGTAGTAATCAGTGTCATCGGAGTATAGGGTATCCAGTGATAACAGCACCTGAAAGTCAGCCCTGAAAATATATCTAGTCAGTATGACAGAGCAGCACAATGCTGACACAACAGTAGTGGTCAGTGCTCCGTGACAGCCACAGTGTGTGAGGCACCGTCATGTGTGCTGAAGTCATAAGGGTGACCGTCAATAAGGAGAATGGTAATAAGGGCAACTGGGAATAAGGCTAATAGCAGTTAGGGTGAGCCTCCAAACAGCATGCGCACTACAAAAATGTTCACCGACAAGCACAGACCACACCCTGAAGGGATATACACACACAAGCCAGGTAGGTGTGGCCCCAGGGCAACATTCGCACTCTCCAGGCACATCGCCCGCCCACGGAGCATCGGACCATCAAACCCCATCTCTGACTCTATGCCCACGAACCAGGTGCATGCCACACAGCCCGCCTCCCCAACAGGTATGGCACAGCAATGCCCCCTCCCAATAATGCCGCTTATGTAGAGCATACAGGGGTGACACAACCCCTGCACACAGCACGTGCCACACTGGTACAGTCACACCCGACACAAGTGGCACAGGCTGCGCCATATGCCGACAGTAGCACACACAACCCCCTCATGCCAATGCTGTGCATGGTCGAATGGCCCCCCATGCAGTGTTCATTTGGGACCCCCCAAGCAGCGGCTTGCGTGGCACACCTCCACGGAGCAGCAGACAAGCTGGCCCCCCCCAACACAGTGCCAGCAGTCCAGCAGGAGACAGAAATGCCTAACGCCACAGCAACCATCAAGCCCTCATGGCATATGGTGTTAGGCAGTGCATAGGCAGGCAGTACAGTGTGGAATTACTTGGGTCGTAGGTTCGAGAACTAGCATAGATGTCAACACGGTGTAAAGTGTAACACACATAGTTGACTGGAGTGTGCCCGTAACGGTAGTACACTCGCCCATCAGGATCTCAGCGCAGGGTCCTGGGAACACATCAGAACATTGAGTCCACTTGAGGGAGCACAGCTCTGCACCATGCCACCAAACAAACGCCGCCCATACCCAGACAAGAAAACTTTTGCACAGCAAAACCCATCCTGTGGGAGGTGCTCCCCTTTTCTGCACACTGGCTGCTGACTGTGGGCATGCCCCTGCTGTTCTGTCCTCCATGACATCACCAGTCACGTGTCCCTGAAGGGACAGAAAAGGCAGCTGCCTGCACAAACACAGTGTCTTCCAATTTTTGGCAACTTTAGGATGGAGATTCCCACATTCCTGCCCAGCCAGAAGGGGAGACCCCTACTGTCCCTTGCGGGATAAGTATATCGCCGAGATAAGGAGGTGAGAGGGAAGGTGTACTGACATTGTACCCAGTACAACCGCTTTCCATGCCCTGCATGCCTACACACGGTTGCTGACCATGTGGTGCACCAGGGACAGAACCACACTCACGTCTCCGATGCCAGTGAGGTTGGTGTGCGCAGGGTCATGTCCGATGTCCGCGCCAGGGCGTGCACCTCGGGGTGTCAGATGCTGTGGCAGACAGGCTGCCCACCCTGCCACTCTTGAAGAGGACAGTACAGCATGTCCGACAAGCTGCATGAGGCTGCCCAGCTACACCTACCACTGTCAAGGACCTGGACATACCTCTAGAGTACCATATCACCAGGGTGGGACAAATCAGTTTATGAGCTGGTGGTCAATTTGGCCATTAGCTTTCAAAATCTGGTGGCCAAACTAATATTTGTAGTGGCCATCCCTTTTAAGGGCTCAAAAATTACTTTGTAGGCACATAGCCAAGTTGACCAGTAACATTCAAAATATGGTAGCCAAAACAGTTTTTTAAGTAGCCATTAGCCAGCTGGCTAACTGATTTGCCCCACCCTGCATGTTACCTGTGCAGAGGAGCCCTTCCTCCTGTATGATAGTGGGTCAACCGAGGACAGGGTGTTGCTGTTCACCACACAGCGCACACTACACTTCCTGGGTGACAGCAAGGACTGGTTCCTTTAATGGCATCTTTCATGCCGCACCACCCCTGCTTGGGCAACTTTACACCATACATGGCATGCGTACAGACATCATGCTGCCCACAGTCTATGTACTGATGTGCAGCTGTCAGGAGCAGGCATACAACAGGGTGTTGACAGAGGTGCGTAGGCTGGTGGGTGACAGTACCCCATGGACAGTGCTCATGGATTTTAAGAGGGCGGCCTGGTGCTTTGGGGTTGCTTCTTTCACTTTGGCCAGGCCCTGTGGCGGCGCATACAGCAGTCTCCCATGGCCCTCCGTTATTCCACGGTGAGGAATTCACCCTGCAGGTTCAGATGGTGCTCGCCCTTGCCTTCGTGCCTGTGGATGACATGCTGGATGCATTTGCCACCCTGTGTGACTCTGCCTACTATCAGGCAAATGAGTCATTGCTGAGGCCCATACTTGATTATGTTAAGGAGACATGGCTTGGCCGACCCATTGGACGCATGGCTAGGTGCCAGCCTCTGTTCCCACTGGAGGCATGGAACATGTATGATGCCACATGCACAGGGCTGGCACGTACGTACAGTGCCATTGAGGGCTGGAACAGGGGCTTTAACACCCATCTTGGTGCTGCCTATCCAGGGATCTGGTAATTCATTGACTGCCTCCGTGAGGAACAGCGGTTGAACGAGATCCGCATTGAGCAGCTCGTCTCCGGGAGTGGCACCGCAACAAAATGGAGGAAGTACAGAGAACTGACACAGTGGATTGAGGGCATTATGGAGGACTACAGCCAACGCACCACGGCTGACTACCTGAGGGGTCTGGCATATAATTTCCAACTCCAGGTGTAGTCGGCCATCATCGGGTGCTGCACAGCTGACACCCATGACATCTGTTCCTGACTGCCCACCTGTTCCATTGCTGCCCGCCATGTCCTGTACCCACATTGCCTTCTCCATTTTGCAACATGCAGGTGCCCTGCCCTGCAGTGGTCACCAATGGCTAGCTGCCACTGTTGTCCTGCATGCCCCCTGATGCTCTTGGTGAACACCACACCTGGAATTACACCAACATGTACCACTACTGCCACCTGTGCCATATACCTGTGCCTGCCACTACGCCATCCATCTACAGTGTCTCCCTCTGTACCGGCACCATACACGCCTTCGCTGGTGTCCTGCATTCACCTTGTCCAGTGCTGTCTCTTGCCTCTGGGTGCATTGCTCACCAAACCTGACTGCCACCTGTGTGGCTGCACTGTTATGCCCTCCACGCTCTGCTGCCCTGCCCCTTTGTTCGCACCCCCTGCCCATTCTGTCACAGTGCCGAATGGGGCCTGTGCACCCATGGGCCTTCTGTCTGCACTCCTTGGTGTGTCTCCTCATCTCCCCCGGTGATCCGTTTGCGTCCGGGACTTTCTGTTCTTGTGGTGGTGTTAGTTGCATTTTTTTTAATGCCTCCATTCACTCTTTTGATGTTCGCACACCTCTACTGTGCAACATTCTTCGGTGGTTGCTTCTGCCGCTCACTATTCTGGCTTGCACACAGTTGTGTGGTGGGCCCGGTTGTGAATCGGCATGTCTTCCCCTGTGCCACTTTCCCATTCGGCGTCTTTCCCGGGCCTACATTCCCGTCGCCCTTCACTGTGCATCCTTCTCACATGGGAATACTGTACTTCCAGTAGGAGATCATTTATGAACATCAGAAACAGCATTGGTCTGAAAATTGATCCCTGTGGGTCCCCTCGATTTACCCCTCTACTTAAGGACAGAACTTGGGACACAGATACCCTCTGTATACCAAGGATTGTCCAGAAGGATTATGTAAAATCCAGGAGTGTCCCTCTTGGATGATCCTGAGGACTTACTTGTCTGTCATGATGGATTCCCAGAGATGGTAAAATGGGATTAGATGCCCCCATTGGGGAGGAGCGGTCTTCCCTGGGCATCTGAGGCAGAACTGGAGCTGGAGCCTGAGACAGTAGCACTAGGTGCTTTCGTCACCTGTGCCTTTGGCTGTGTCTTCTTCTGAGGCTGGAAAGGCTGACTTCCCTGCCTTTGCCAAAGAAGGGCTGCTTGTTTCAGAAAGAGCACTGCCCCTTGCCCTTTTGAGGGTTACAGGGAGCTGATCTGCAAGTTTTAAGAGTTATTCTAGTTTCATCAAATGCCTTAAAGCAGCAGTGCAACAAATATGTGCTAACATTTGGTCTCACCTTTTTTCTTCCTAATCGATGCCAGATGTCTTCTGGTTTATTTTGGTGGTGAAATTTTCAGTTTCCTTTGTCATTTAAGAATTTTCTGAAAGTTTTAAAATAATTATTTCTCAACAAAAAAAATTGGCCGCCTCTTTTTTGCATAGAAATAATATATATATTTTTTTTAATATCATTTTTATTGAGTGAAGTCCATCAAACATAAGCCATATAAGCCAAGTAAAGACAAAAGATCTGTACATCAAAATTAGGACTGGGTCACAGGATCAAAAGAAAAGGCAACACTAAGAAACATTACATGGTTATACAGTATGTCTGAAATACAACAGATTAAGTCCTATTACAGTAAATACTTCCACAAAGCAAACAATATCCCCTGAAGGGTTCCTCAAAGATGCTCAAAGCCCGTCATCTTCTAGGCATCCTTCCCCAGCAAGGGCAGCAGCCCAGCCCCCACCCAGGCCTGCGAGCCTAGGGTACAAAATCGGCGTCAACCTGGGCCATGTACAATAGCCATCTCTGTCACTTCTCTTGAAAGGGAGGAAGCATATCTCAAAGTTGGGCAGTCAACTTTTACAGCTGATAGCCATCTAAGACTATCTTCCTCCAATCCTGGCTGGATGGCACAATAGTAGACATCCATTTGCATGTAATAGCTTTTTTAGCAGCCAAAAGATAAAGTGGTAGCAGTGTTTTATGCCATGCAGGATGATGTTCCGGGAAAAGTGACAGAAGGACCATCTCCGCCGTAAATTCCACCCTCTCACCGAGGCACTCCCCAACTCTTCCTGCACTGAGCTCCAATAGGACATTAGCATGGGACGTAACCAAAAGATATGACCAAAATCTGCCAGAGGACATTTACATCCCCTCCAACAAGTTCCATAGGATACAGGCAGGCACTTAGCAAGAATTGCTGGGGAACGAAAGAACCAGTGCCTACATTTCCATGCAAATTCTCTCCAGCATAGAAATAATATTGAGGACCTGGGGAGGGTAAGAATCCACACAAAAATGCAAATGTACAGTACACAACATAGGGAGCATCCAGAAAACCCAAATCAACAGTTCTGCCAATGTTTTTCATATCCATAGCAGAAAATTTGCTTTTTGGAATAACTTTTCGTTGCACTGCTGCTTTAAGAGACTGCTCCACCTGCTGTCTGAACAGGTAAATTCCATTAAAGGAAACATTCATCTGCTGTTCCTGGATGTCCTGTGTGAAGCCAGCAGTCCACAGTCAGAAATACTGCCAATGCCTGCAGCCTGAAGAGTGAGATGCAGCATTGAAGGCCATTCCGGAGGCTTTAAGCTGGTGACTGTTAGACTCAATACCTTGCCTTACAGTCATCAGAATATCCTGTTTAACCTCTGAATCTGGTAGAGACTCTGCCACGGACATCAGCTTGATCAAAGGGTATACTCATACTTACAAAAATGCCCTTGGTAGCTGGCTGTCCTCGTGCCCAAAGGTAGATGAAGCACAGGCTTGACTGCCAACAGTGTCAATCTTGCATGACTCCCTACTAGTAGGGTGCGTAGTGACCTCTTTAGGGCCAATGGCCTGGTCATTCTCAGTGAAAATAACAGTAGCATTAGCTGTCGGCTGAGTGACATATACTGGCATTTTTTTGGAGCACCCTATTTTCTGACTGCCTGCTTGGGTACATCTGCCAACAAGTCAGGTCTTTGTCAAATTGCATCAGACAAGGTTTCCTGTGCAGGTGGGACTGGAGGGACCAAACTGACCAGCATATTAGGCACATTTAGGAACTCCAATTGGAGGTGCTTAGCCTGGTCTGGGACTGCTGGCTCAAAATTCACTGTTGAGTCCATATGATTGAGTAGAGCCTGAAAAGAGAGATCCTTCTGAGGTTCAGACACCAGAACTGGGTCTGAGGTCTCTTGGCTATAGAAAGAGTCACCATCACTGCCTTTAGAGATAATGATTTTGGGGTCTGCCTTATCCCCCCTCTACACCCTTCTTGGAAGGAGGACAGAAGAAGCGGGTGGTGTTGGAGGCCTGACAACCCAGCACATGGCTGCAGAAACACCAGTGACACTGGTCCCCACCCTGTGGGACGAGGGATTAGTGCTAAAGGCAGAGCGAACTGGCACTGGATGTGGCACCGGAAGGTTCCAGGCACTGTGAGCCCATGCAACACCAGGTTCGGCACCACACCTGGCACCAGGTTGGGCCCTAAAGAGCCTGGACCTGGCACCGGATATGGTACCGGAACTAGCAATGACTCAGCTGACACCAGAGTGACTGGTAGTGGTCCCATGGCAGTTCCATCCCAGGACAGGATGGGGAGTGGACCACAAGTGGGACAGACATCAGCTGTGCCACTCCTGACATGGTCCCGAAGGGTGCTGCTGCAAGCAAACACTCTTCTGAGCCCAGCAGTACCACCTGTTGTACCGAGTCCACCGGCCCCCAAAGGGCCAGAGACCAGCTCCACCAGCGCTGCCACTCAGGCCAGACACTGCTGCCCACCAGAGCCCTCACTTAAAGACAAAGGAGGGCTTCAGGCCTAAAATAACAACCCTCCAAGTCCAGAGGTCTGTGGTGTCACCAGTGGCAACAGTGAGGGTCTCCGACTCCAGGAAGGCATGCATCTTGCAGCAGACCTCACAGAAGGTGGACTTGACCAGTGCCACCTCTTTCCCTTTCTACAAGAAGAGGAAGAAGTTGAGGCTGAGCAGTGCCTGGACCCCAAACGCAGTGCATGTGTGAGATCAGGACCACTTCTTTTTGTGCTTACAGAAGGACCGTCTTTCTTTCAAGCACTGAACTGCCCATCATCAAAACCTTTCTCTGGAGAGGAATGCAGACTGGACATGGCCCCACTGCCGTAGCAGCCTGCCTCTTCAGACTCCCTACCATCCTTCATGGTCGATGACCGTTGACACTCAGTAGGGTTTAGGGAAACTACATTATTTACTTGTGACAAAATACATTAAAACTGACACAAAAATAACAAACTCTAGCTTTAAACACTACAACTGAGAAGAACTGAACACTGATGTTATACAGATGTGAAGTTCTGACTCAAGTGACGAGGCACTGATGCGCACTTAACAGTGTGAAGAAAGGAACTGAGGCAGTTGGGGGTTGGCGCCGATGCAAATGAGCGGCCATGTGCACTCATTCAAAGAGTTCAGCAGACTCGCGGCTTACTTCAACGCCTGCCCTCTGAGAAGTTTTGGATCCTGCTGGGTCTTAGTACATCAGTGGTGAAGACTGATTCTTGGAAGATCAGTCAGTTGAGGAATAAACAGCAAGTTCAACTAAAATAAGAAGAAGAAAACAGTGAAAAGCCAGGTTTATGTTCTATTAAAAGAGGGTCTTCAGTTACCAGAAAACACAATCATGGTTGGCATTAGAAAATCCAAGATATCCAACATTCCAAAATAAACTTGAATGTCAGCTGCCATTTTCTTTTATTATTAAGGATAGAAACATAGAAGCATAGAATTTATCGGCAGATAAGGACCGCTAAGATAAGGATATATGTCTGAAAAAGCAACCTTTGTCTTGAATTTGTCAGCAGATAAAGACTGATAAGATAAGATCAGATGAGATAAGATAGGATAAGGATATATGTCTGAAAAAGCAACCCTTGTCCTTCATAGTTCATTTTGTCCTTATGCTAGTCAGGAGCTGAATTCATAATCATCTGGTTGTGACATCACAATCAGTTGTGTAGCAGCAGAGTGTGACGTTACACAATCAAAGGATTTTGGCCTCTGACTCTGTCTAGTATTGGGGGAAATGGAACTGTAAAAGACAGGTATTACAAATAGAATAATAGACAGGAAGCCATGCATAACATAGAGGATAATGGCTGGGGATCGGGTGATAACCACGCTGTAATCACCTCGAGTGGTTGCCAGGGCAACATGGTAATCCTCGAGAGCGCAGCTCGAGAGGTTTACTGTAGCCCTAGCAACCATGAGAGGTGATTTCAGTGTGGTTGCCACCCGATCCCCAGCCATCATCTTTTATAGTGTATGGTAACAAAAACACTGTTTGCATTCTATGTGTGAGAATTATGGAACTCTGGTGCATTCTATTTTGTTATGCAACTGTTTGGAAGTTCCGAAGTGTGGTTAACAACTTTTAAAATTCTAAACGGTGCATAACAAGGCTGTGTGACTGCTGATTATGGTGGTTAATAGGCACTTACCATACAATATAAGCCTCTCTTCCCATCGGAGATTCTGATGCCAACAGAACTACAAAGAGCAAAGCTTGAGTATCTGTCCATCTCTTGTTCTCCCTCAGTATCTATCTATCTGCAGGCACATCTATCATCTATTTACAGACAGTATCTATCTATCCATCCACCTACAGACACGTCTGTCTGTCTATTATCTATCTACAGACATTATCTATCTATCCATCCATCTACAGACACATCCATCTGTCTACAGACAGTATCTATATCTATGTATGTATGTAAGTATGTATCAGTCTATCTATCTATCTATCTCTGTAGCTATCTGTTTTTTTATTCTTTGGTAACCAGGTAAGGCCTTCCAGGCACAAGTGCCTGTTTTCAGGGGTGACCAGGAGCAGTGGGGAGGTTAAGTGACTTACTCAGAGTCACACAGTATGCAAATGAAGTTTGTAGAAATCAAACCCAAGTCTGCTAGATGTACCAAAATTCATTTCACAACTTATACTCTAACCTCTAGCGCTATACTCTCAGAAACCTACACCCAATACCATAACTGAAATCTCTTACCTGTCCCAGGTACAAAGTATTCCTCAAGAACCAAGAGAAAAACTGAATAGGTAACTATTATATCAAGAAAGGAATACTATGTAAAGAATAGAATGAAACCAAAACCATAAATGCCTCCCACCCCTAAAGCAAAACTCCAAAATAAAAGTAGTATACAAACCACCCCTCACAAGTAAATGAAAACACAAAACAATCAAAAATCCAAAAAACAATTATAGCCAAAAATTCACCTACTACCTAAAATTTAACTAAAACAACACTACACCAAAAACAAGTACTACTAAACTACTCCAAAACACTTTACCTAAATACAAAGTAACAAAACCTACTAGAAACTATACACAAATCTAACAAGCAACCATCCAAGAATACAAAACAACCTTGCAACCACTACTCAAACATAGTTTCTCCCTCACACAAGAAAGTGAAAAAATACCAAACTTCAAAAGCAAAACGATCACTGTAAAATAGAAAACAGCTCCCGATCCCGTTTCCTTAGTGTAGTGCCCCCAGCCCGATCACTGTAAAAATGAAAACAGCTCCCGATCCCGTTTCCTTAGTGTAGTGCCCCCAGCCCGATCACTGTAAAATAGAAAACAGCTCCGATCCCGTTTCCTTAGTGTAGTGGCCCCAGCCCGATCACTGTAAAAATAGAAAACAGCTCCCGATCCCGTTTCCTTAGTGTAGTAGCTCCCAGCCCGATCACTGTAAAAATGAAAACAGCTCCCGATCCCGTTTCCTTAGTGTAGTACCTAGCCCCGATCACTGTAAAAATAGAAAACAGCTCCCGATCCCGTTTCCTTAGTGTAGTGCCCCAGCCCGATCACTGTAAAATAGAAAACAGCTCCCGATCCCGTTTCCTTAGTGAGTGCCCCCAGCCCCGATCACTGTAAAAATAGAAAACAGCTCCCGATCCCGTTTCCTTAGTGTAGTGCCCCCAGCCCGATCACTGTAAAAATAAACAGCTCCCGATCCCGTTTCCTTAGTGTGGTGCCCCAGCCCGATCACTGTAAAAATAAACAGCTCCCGATCCCGTTTCCTTAGTGTAGTGCCCCAGCGATCACTGTAAAAATAGAAAACAGCTCCCGATCCCGTTTCCTTAGTGTAGTGCCCCCGATCACTGTAAAATAGAAAACAGCTCCCGATCCCGTTTCCTTAGTGTAGTGCCCCAGCCCGATCACTGTAAAAATGAAAACAGCTCCCGATCCCGTTTCCTTAGTGTAGTGCCCCCAGCCCGATCACTGTAAAATGAAAACAGCTCCCGATCCCGTTTCCTTAGTGTAGTAGCCCCAGCCCCGATCACTGTAAAATAAAACAGCTCCCGATCCCGTTTCCTTAGTGTAGTGCTGCCGATCACTGTAAAATAGAAAACAGCTCCCGATCCCGTTTCCTTAGTGTAGTGCCCCCAGCCGATCACTGTAAAATAGAAAACAGCTCCCGATCCCGTTTCCTTAGTGTATGATGCCCCAGCCCGATCACTGTAAAATAGAAAACAGCTCCCGATCCCGTTTCCTTAGTGTAGTGCCCAGCCCGATCACTGTAAAATAGAAAACAGCTCCCGATCCGTTTCCTTAGTGTGTAGCCTCCAGCCCGATCACTGTAAAATAGAAAACAGCTCCCGATCCCGTTTCCTTAGTGGTGGCCCCAGCCCGATCACTGTAAAATAAACAGCTCCCGATCCCGTTTCCTTAGTGTAGTGCCCCCAGCCCCGATCACTGTAAAATAGAAAACAGCTCCCGATCCCGTTTCCCTTAGTGTAGTGGCCCCAGCCCGATCACTGTAAAAATAGAAAACAACTCCCGATCCCGTTTCCTTAGTGTAGTGCCCCAGCCCGATCACTGTAAAATAGAAAACAGCTCCCGATCCCGTTTCCTTAGTGTAGTAGCCCCAGCGATCACTGTAAAATGAAAACAGCTCCCGATCCGTTTCCTTAGTGTAGTGGCCCCCAGCCCGATCACTGTAAAATAGAAAACAGCTCCCGATCCCGTTTCCTTAGTGTAGTCCCCCAGCGATCACTGTAAAAATGAAAACAGCTCCCGATCCCGTTTCCTTAGTGTAGGCCCCCAGCCCGATCACTGTAAAATAGAAAACAGCTCCCGATCCCGTTTCCTTAGTGTAGTGGCCCCAGCCCGATCACTGTAAAATGAAAACAGCTCCCGATCCCGTTTCCTAGTGTAGTGCCCCCAGCCCCGATCACTGTAAAAATAGAAAACAGCTCCCGATCCCGTTTCCTTAGTGTAGTGCCCCCAGCCCCGATCACTGTAAAATAGAAAACAGCTCCCGATCCCGTTTCCTTAGTGTAGTACCCCAGCCCGATCACTGTAAAAATGAAAACAGCTCCCGATCCCGTTTCCTTAGTGTAGTGCCCCAGCCCGATCACTGTAAAAATAAAACAGCTCCCGATCCCGTTTCCTTAGTGTAGTCCCCCAGCCCGATCACTGTAAAAATAAAACAGCTCCCGATCCCGTTTCCTTAGTGTAGTGCCCCCAGCCCGATCACTGTAAAATAAAACAGCTCCCGATCCCGTTTCCTTAGTGTAGTGCCCCAGCCCGATCACTGTAAAAATAAAAACAGCTCCCGATCCCGTTTCCTAGTGTAGTAGCCCCAGCCCGATCACTGTAAAAATAAACAGCTCCCGATCCCGTTTCCTTAGTGTAGTAGCCCCCAGCCCCGATCACTGTAAAAATAAACAAGCTCCCGATCCCGTTTCCTTAGTGTAGTGCCCCCAGCCCCGATCACTGTAAAAATAGAAAACAGCTCCCGATCCCGTTTCCTTAGTGTAGTCCCCAGCCCGATCACTGTAAAATAAAACAGCTCCGATCCCGTTTCCTTAGTGTAGTGCCCCAGCCCGATCACTGTAAAATAAAACAGCTCCCGATCCCGTTTCCTTAGTGTAGTATCTCAGCCCCGATCACTGTAAAAATGAAAACAGCTCCCGATCCCGTTTCCTTAGTGTGGTACCCCAGCCCCGATCACTGTAAAATGAAAACAGCTCCCGATCCCGTTTCCTTAGTGTGGTACCCCCCAGCCCGATCACTGTAAAATAGAAAACAGCTCCCGATCCCGTTTCCTTAGTGTAGTGCCCCCAGCCCGATCCTGTAAAATGAAAACAGCTCCCGATCCCGTTTCCTTAGTGTATGTGCCCCAGCCCGATCACTGTAAAAATAGAAAACAGCTCCCGATCCCGTTTCCTTAGTGTAGTGCCCCAGCCCGATCACTGTAAAAAGAAAACAACTCCCGATCCCGTTTCCTTAGTAGTGCCCCCAGCCCGATCACTGTAAAAATAGAAAACAAGCTCCGATCCCGTTTCCTTAGTGTAGGTGCCCCCAGCCCGATCACTGTAAAATAGAAAACAGCTCCCGATCCCGTTTCCTTAGTGTAGTGCCCCCAGCCCGATCACTGTAAAAATAAACAACTCCCAGTCCCGTTTCCTTAGTGTAGTGCCCCCAGCCCGATCACTGTAAAAATGAAAACAGCTCCCGATCCCGTTTCCTTAGTGTAGTGCCCCAGCCCCGATCACTGTAAAAATAGAAAACAGCTCCCGATCCCCGTTTCCTTAGTGTGAGTGCCCCAGCCCCGATCACTGTAAAAATAGAAAACAGCTCCCGATCCCGTTTCCTTAGTGTAGTAGCCCCAGCCCGATCACTGTAAAATAAAAACAGCTCCCGATCCCGTTTCCTTAGTGTAGTGCCAGCCCGATCCTGTAAAATGAAAACAGCTCCCGATCCCGTTTCCTTAGTGTAGTACCCCCAGCCCCGATCACTGTAAAAATGAAAACAGCTCCCCGATCCCGTTTCCTAGTGTGGTACCCCCAGCCCGATCACTGTAAAAATAGAAAACAGCTCCCGATCCCGTTTCCTTAGTGTAGTGCCCCAGCGATCACTGTAAAAATAGAAAACAGCTCCCGATCCCGTTTCCTTAGTGTAGTGCCCCCAGCCCCGATCACTGTAAAATGAAAACAGCTCCCGATCCCGTTTCCTTAGTGTAGTGCCCCAGCCGATCACTGTAAATGAAAACAGCTCCCGATCCCGTTTCCTTAGTGTAGTGCCCCCAGCCCGATCACTGTAAAATAGAAAACAGCTCCCGATCCCGTTTCCTTAGTGTGGTACCCCCCAGCCCGATCACTGTAAAAATAGAAAACAGCTCCCGATCCCGTTTCCTTAGTGTAGTGCCCCCAGCCCCGATCACTGTAAAAATGAAAACAGCTCCCGATCCCGTTTCCTTAGTGTAGTGCCCCAGCCCCGATCACTGTAAAATAGAAAACAGCTCCCGATCCCGTTTCCTTAGTGTAGTGCCCCCAGCCCGATCACTGTAAAATGAAAACAGCTCCCGATCCCGTTTCCTTAGTGTAGTTGCCCCAGCCCGATCACTGTAAAAATGAAAACAACTCCCGATCCCGTTTCCTTAGTGTAGTGCCCCAGCGATCACTGTAAAATGAAAACAGCTCCCGATCCCGTTTCCTTAGTGTAGTCCCCCAGCCCCGATCACTGTAAAAATGAAAACAGCTCCCGATCCCGTTTCCTTAGTGTAGTGGCCCCCAGCCCGATCACTGTAAAAATGAAAACAGCTCGATCCCGTTTCCTTAGTGTAGTGCCCCAGCCCCGATCACTGTAAAAATAGAAAACAGCTCCCGATCCCGTTTCCTTAGTGTAGTGCCCCAGCCCGATCACTGTAAAATGAAAACAGCTCCCGATCCCGTTTCCTTAGTGTAGTGCCCCCAGCCCGATCACTGTAAAAATAGAAAACAGCTCCCGATCCCGTTTCCTTAGTGTAGTACCCCCAGCCCGATCACTGTAAAAATGAAAACAGCTCCCGATCCCGTTTCCTTAGTGTAGTACCCCCAGCCCGATCACTGTAAAAATGAAAACAGCTCCCGATCCCGTTTCCTTAGTGTAGTGGCCCCCAGCCCGATCACTGTAAAATAAGCAGCTCCGATCCCGTTTCCTTAGTGTAGTAGCCCCAGCCCGATCACTGTAAAAATAGAAAACAGCTCCCGATCCCGTTTCCTTAGTGTAGTGGCCCCAGCCCGATCACTGTAAAATAGAAAACAGCTCCCGATCCCGTTTCCTTAGTGTAGTACCCCAGCCCGATCACTGTAAAAATGAAAACAGCTCCGATCCCGTTTCCTTAGTGTAGCCCTTAGCCCGATCACTGTAAAAATAGAAAACAGCTCCCGATCCCGTTTCCTTAGTGTAGTACCCCCAGCCCGATCACTGTAAAATGAAAACAGCTCCCGATCCCGTTTCCTTAGTGTGGTACTCTCAGCCCCGATCACTGTAAAATGAAAACAGCTCCGATCCCGTTTCCTTAGTGTAGTGCCCCCAGCCCGATCACTGTAAAATGAAAACAGCTCCGATCCCGTTTCCTTAGTGTAGTGCCCCAGCCCGATCACTGTAAAATAGAAAACAGCTCCCGATCCCGTTTCCTTAGTGTGAGTGCCCCCCAGCCCCGATCACTGTAAAATGAAAACAGCTCCCGATCCCGTTCCTTAGTGTAGTCCCCCCAGCCCCGATCACTGTAAAATAGAAAACAGCTCCCGATCCCGTTTCCTTAGTGTAGTGGCCCCCAGCCCGATCACTGTAAAAATGAAAACAGCTCCCGATCCCGTTTCCTTAGTGTAGTAGCCCCAGCCCGATCACTGTAAAATAGAAAACAGCTCCGATCCCGTTTCCTTAGTGTAGTGCCCCCAGCCCGATCACTGTAAAAATGAAAACAACTCCGATCCCGTTTCCTTAGTGTAGTGCCCCCAGCCCGATCACTGTAAAAATGAAAACAGCTCCCGATCCCGTTTCCTTAGTGTAGTGCCCCCAGCCCGATCACTGTAAAAATGAAAACAGCTCCCGATCCCGTTTCCTTAGTGTGGTAGCCCCAGCCCCGATCACTGTAAAATAGAAAACAGCTCCCGATCCCGTTTCCTTAGTGTAGTACCCCCAGCCCGATCACTGTAAAATAGAAAACAGCTCCCGATCCCGTTTCCTTGTGTGTGGTCCTAGCCCGATCACTGTAAAATAGAAAACAGCTCCCGATCCCGTTTCCTTAGTGTGTAGCCCCAGCGATCACTGTAAAATGAAAACAGCTCCCGATCCCGTTTCCTTAGTGTAGTGCCCCCAGCCCGATCACTGTAAAAATGAAAACAGCTCCCGATCCCGTTTCCTTAGTGTAGTATTCCCACCCGATCACTGTAAAAATGAAAACAGCTCCCGATCCCGTTTCCTTAGTGTAGTGCCCCAGCCCCGATCACTGTAAAATGAAAACAGCTCCCGATCCCGTTTCCCTAGTGTAGTGCCCCCAGCCCGATCACTGTAAAAATGAAAACAGCTCCCGATCCCGTTTCCTTAGTGTAGTAGCCCCCAGCCCGATCACTGTAAAATAAGCAGCTCCCGATCCCGTTTCCTTAGTGTAGTAGCTAGCCCGATCACTGTAAAATGAAAACAGCTCCCGATCCCGTTTCCTTAGTGTAGTGCCCCCAGCCCGATCACTGTAAAAATGAAAACAGCTCCCGATCCCGTTTCCTTAGTGTAGTGGCCCCAGCCCGATCACTGTAAAATAGAAAACAGCTCCCGATCCCGTTTCCTTAGTGTAGTGCCCCCAGCCCGATCACTGTAAAATAAAACAGCTCCCGATCCCGTTTCCTTAGTGTAGTACCCCCAGCCCGATCACTGTAAAAATAGAAAACAGCTCCCGATCCCGTTTCCTTAGTGTAGTAGCCCCAGCCCGATCACTGTAAAATAAAACAGCTCCCGATCCCGTTTCCTTAGTGTAGTGCCCCAGCCCGATCACTGTAAAATAGAAAACAGCTCCCGATCCCGTTTCCCAGTGTAGTGCCCCAGCCCGATCACTGTAAAAAGAAAACAGCTCCCGATCCCGTTTCCTTAGTGTGGTACCTCGCCCGATCACTGTAAAAATGAAAACAGCTCCCGATCCCGTTTCCTTAGTGTAGTGGCCCCCAGCCCGATCACTGTAAAATAGAAAACAGCTCCCGATCCCGTTTCCTAGTGTAGTGGCCCAGCCCGATCACTGTAAAAATGAAAACAGCTCCCGATCCCGTTTCCTTAGTGTAGTGCCCCAGCCCGATCACTGTAAAATAGAAAACAGCTCCGATCCCGTTTCCTTAGTGTAGTGCCCCCAGCCCCGATCACTGTAAAAATGAAAACAACTCCCGATCCGTTTCCTTAGTGTAGTGCCCCCAGCCCCGATCACTGTAAAATAGAAAACAGCTCCCGATCCCGTTTCCTTAGTGTAGTGCCCCCAGCCCGATCACTGTAAAATAGAAAACAGCTCCCGATCCCGTTTCCTTAGTGAGTGGCCCCAGCCCGATCACTGTAAAATAGAAAACAGCTCCCGATCCCGTTTCCTTAGTGTAGTGGCCCCAGCCCGATCACTGTAAAATGAAAACAGCTCCCGATCCCGTTTCCTTAGTGTAGTGCCCCCAGCCCGATCACTGTAAAAATGAAAACAGCTCCCGATCCCGTTTCCTTGATGTAGTCCCCCCAGCCCCGATCACTGTAAAATAGAAAACAGCTCGATCCGTTTCCTTAGTGTAGTGCCCCAGCCCGATCACTGTAAAATAGAAAACAGCTCCCGATCCCGTTTCCTTAGTGTAGTGGCCCCAGCCCGATCACTGTAAAATAGAAAACAGCTCCCGATCCCGTTTCCTTAGTGTAGTGCCCCCAGCCCCGATCACTGTAAAAATGAAAACAGCTCGATCCCGTTTCCTTAGTGTAGTACCCCCAGCCCGATCACTGTAAAATAAAAACAGCTCCCGATCCCGTTTCCTTAGTGTAGTGCCCCCAGCCCCGATCACTGTAAAATGAAAACAGCTCCCGATCCCGTTTCCTTAGTGTAGTAGCTACCCCGATCACTGTAAAATAGAAAACAGCTCGCATCCCGTTTCCTTAGTGTAGTAGCCCCAGCCCGATCACTGTAAAATAGAAAACAGCTCCCGATCCCGTTTCCTTAGTGTAGTGCCCCAGCCCGATCACTGTAAAAATAGAAAACAGCTCCCGATCCCGTTTCCTTAGTGTAGTGGCCCCAGCCCGATCACTGTAAAATAGAAAACAGCTCCCGATCCCGTTTCCTTAGTGTAGTGGCCCCAGCCCGATCACTGTAAAATAGAAAACAGCTCCCGATCCCGTTTCCTTAGTGTAGTGCCCCCCAGCCCGATCACTGTAAAATAGAAAACAGCTCCCGATCCCGTTTCCTTAGTGTAGTGCCCCAGCCCGATCACTGTAAAAATGAAAACAGCTCCCGATCCCGTTTCCTTAGTGTGGTACCCCCCAGCCCGATCACTGTAAAATGAAAACAGCTCCCGATCCCGTTTCCTTAGTGTAGTGCCCCCAGCCCGATCACTGTAAAAATGAAAACAGCTCCCGATCCCGTTTCCTTAGTGTAGTCCCCCAGCCCGATCACTGTAAAATAGAAAACAGCTCCCGATCCCGTTTCCTTAGTGTAGTGCCCAGCCCGATCACTGTAAAAATGAAAACAGCTCCCGATCCCGTTTCCTTAGTGTAGTAGCCCCAGCCCGATCACTGTAAAATGAAAACAGCTCCCGATCCCGTTTCCTTAGTGTAGTGCCCCCAGCCCGATCACTGTAAAATGAAAACAGCTCCCGATCCCGTTTCCTTAGTGTAGTGCCCCCAGCCCGATCACTGTAAAAAAAAACAGCTCCCGTCCCGTTTCCTTAGTGTAGTACTCCAGCCCGATCACTGTAAAATAGAAAACAGCTCCCGATCCCGTTTCCTGTGCCCCAGCCCGATCACTGTAAAATAGAAAACAGCTCCCGATCCCGTTTCCTTAGTGTAGTGCCCCCAGCCCGATCACTGTAAAAACAGCTCCACGTTTCCTTAGTGGGCCCCAGCCCGATCACTGTAAAATAAACAACTCCCGATCCGTTTCCTTAGTGTGTAGCTCAGCCCGATCACTGTAAAAATGAAAACACTCCCGATCCCGTTTCCTTAGTGTAGTATTAGCCCCGATCACTGTAAAATGAAAACAGCTCCCGATCCCGTTTCCTTAGTGTAGTACCCTAGCCCGATCCTGTAAAATAAACAGCTCCCGATCCCGTTTCCTTAGTGTAGTAGCCCCCAGCCCGATCACTGTAAAATAGAAAACAGCTCCCGTCCCGTTTCCTTGTGAGTAGCTGGCCCGATCACTGTAAAAATGAAAACAGCTCCCGATCCCGTTTCCTTAGTGTAGTGCCCCCAGCCCGATCACTGTAAAAATGAAAACAGCTCCCGATCCCGTTTCCTTAGTGTAGTGGCCCCAGCCCGATCACTGTAAAAATAGAAAACAGCTCCCGATCCCGTTTCCTTAGTGTAGTGCCCCCAGCCCGATCACTGTAAAATGAAAACAGCTCCCGATCCCGTTTCCTTAGTGTGGTACCCCCAGCCCCGATCACTGTAAAAATGAAACAGCTCCCGATCCGTTTCCTTAGTGTAGTGCCCCCAGCCCGATCACTGTAAAAATGAAAACAGCTCCCGATCCCGTTTCCTTAGTGTAGTGCCTAGCCCGATCACTGTAAAAATGAAAACAGCTCCCGATCCCGTTTCCTTAGTGTGTGCCCCCAGCCCGATCACTGTAAAAATAGAAAACAGCTCCCGATCCCGTTTCCTTAGTGTAGTACCTCAGCCCGATCACTGTAAAATAAAACAGCTCCCGATCCGTTTCCTTAGTGTATGCCCCAGCCCGATCACTGTAAAATAAAACAGCTCCCGATCCCGTTTCCTTAGTGTAGTGCCCCAGCCCCGATCACTGTAAAAATAGAAAACAGCTCCCGATCCCGTTTCCTTAGTGTAGTGCCCCCAGCCCGATCACTGTAAAATAAAAAAGACTCGATCCGTTCCTTAGTGTAGTGCCCAGCGATCACTGTAAAATGAAAACAGCTCCCGATCCCGTTTCCTTGGTGTAGTGCCCCCAGCCCCGATCACTGTAAAATGAAAACAGCTCGATCCCGTTTCCTTAGTGTAGTACCCCAGCCCGATCACTGTAAAAATAGAAAACAGCTCCCGATCCCGTTTCCTTGTGTAGTACCTAGCCCGATCCTAAAATAAAAACAGCTCCCGATCCCGTTTCCTTAGTGTAGTGCCCCCAGCCCGATCACTGTAAAAATGAAAACAGCTCCCGATCCCGTTTCCTTATGCGTCTTATCCTCATCGTCCTTAGTGTAGTGCCCCAGCCCGATCACTGTAAAATGAAAACAGCTCCCGATCCCGTTTCCTTAGTGTAGTAGCTAGCCCGATCACTGTAAAAATGAAAACAACTCCCGATCCCGTTTCCTTAGTGTAGTGCCCCCAGCCCCGATCACTGTAAAAATAGAAAACAGCTCCCGATCCCGTTTCCTTAGTGTAGTGCCCCCAGCCCGATCACTGTAAAAATAGAAAACAGCTCCCGATCCCGTTTCCTTAGTGTGATGTAGCCCGATCACTGTAAAATAGAAACAGCTCCCGATCCCGTTTCCTTATGGTATTGCCCCAGGTGTAGCTGGCCCGATCACTGTAAAATGAAAACAGCTCCCGATCCCGTTTCCTTAGTGTAGTGCCCCAGCCCGATCACTGTAAAAATGAAAACAGCTCCCGATCCCGTTTCCTTAGTGTAGTGCCCCCAGCCCGATCACTGTAAAATAGAAAACAGCTCCCGATCCCGTTTCCTTAGTGTAGTGCCCCCCAGCCCGATCACTGTAAAAATAAACAGCTCCCGATCCCGTTTCCTTAGTGTAGTAGCCCCAGCCCGATCACTGTAAAATAAAACAGCTCCCGATCCCGTTTCCTTAGTGTAGTACCTAGCCGATCACTGTAAAAGAAAACAACTCCCGATCCCGTTTCCTTAGTGTAGTGGCCCCAGCCCGATCACTGTAAAAATAGAAAACAACTCCCGATCCGTTTCCTTAGTGTAGTGCCCCCAGCCCGATCACTGTAAAAATGAAAACAGCTCCCGATCCCGTTTCCTTAGTGGTAGCCCCAGCCCGATCACTGTAAAATAAACAACTCCGATCCCGTTTCCTTAGTGTAGTGCCCCAGCCCGATCACTGTAAAATAAAACAGCTCCCGATCCCGTTTCCTTAGTGTAGTGCCCCAGCCGATCACTGTAAATAGAAAACAGCTCCGATCCCGTTTCCTTAGTGTGAGTCCCCAGCCCGATCACTGTAAAATAAAACAGCTCCCCGATCCCGTTTCCTTAGTGGCTAGCCCGATCACTGTAAAATAAAACAGCTCCCGATCCCGTTTCCTTATGTGGTAGTCTAGCCCGATCACTGTAAAATAGAAAACAGCTCCCGATCCCGTTTCCTTAGTGTAGTGCCCCCAGCCCGATCACTGTAAAAATAGAAACAGCTCCCGATCCCGTTTCCTTAGTGTGGTACTTTAGCCCGATCACTGTAAAATAGAAAACAGCTCCCGATCCCGTTTCCTTAGTGTAGATCCCCAGCCCGATCACTGTAAAATGAAAACAGCTCCCGATCCCGTTTCCCAGTGTAGTATAGCCCGATCACTGTAAAATAGAAACAGCTCCCGATCCCGTTTCCTTAGTGTAGTGGCCCCAGCCCGATCACTGTAAAATGAAAACAGCTCCCGATCCCGTTTCCTTAGTGTAGTGGCCCCCACCCCGATCACTGTAAAAATAAAACACTCCCGATCCCGTTCCGTGTAGTCCCAGCCCGATCACGTAAAGAACTCCCGATCCCGTTTCTTAGTGTGGCCCCAGCCCGATCACTGTAAAAATAGAAAACAGCTCCCGATCCCGTTTCCTTAGTGTGGTGCCCCAGCCCGATCACTGTAAAATAGAAAACAGCTCCCGATCCCGTTTCCTTAGTGTAGTACCCCCAGCCCGATCACTGTAAAATAGAAAACAGCTCCCGATCCCGTTTCCTTAGTGTAGTGCCCCCAGCCGATCACTGTAAAATAAACACTCCCGATCCCGTTTCCTTAGTGTAGTGCCCCAGCCCGATCACTGTAAAAATGAAAACAGCTCCCGATCCCGTTTCCTTAGTGTAGTGCCCCAGCCCGATCACTGTAAATAGAAAACAGCTCCCGATCCCGTTTCCTTAGTGTGTAGCAGCCCCGATCACTGTAAAATAGAAAACAGCTCCCGATCCCTCCTTTGTATGCCCGATCACTGTAAAATAGAAAACAAGCTCCCGATCCCGTTTCCTTAGTGTAGTGCCCCCAGCCCCGATCACTGTAAAAATGAAAACAACTCCGATCCGTTTCCTTAGTGTAGTAGCCCCAGCCCCGATCACTGTAAAATAGAAAACAGCTCCCGATCCCGTTTCCTTAGTGTGTGCCCCAGCCCCGATCACTGTAAAATAGAAAACAGCTCCCCGATCCGTTTCCTTAGTTGGTAGCTAGCTCGATCACTGTAAAAATAGAAAACAGCTCCCGATCCCGTTTCCTTAGTGTAGTGCCCCAGCCCCGATCACTGTAAAAATGAAAACAGCTCCCGATCCCGTTTCCTTAGTGTAGTACCCCCAGCCCGATCACTGTAAAATAAAAACAGCTCCCGATCCCGTTTCCTTAGTGAGTACCCCAGCCCGATCACTGTAAAAATAAAACAAGCTCCCGATCCCGTTTCCTTAGTGTAGTGCCCCAGCCCGATCACTGTAAAATGAAAACAGCTCCCGATCCCGTTTCCTTAGTGTAGTGGCCCCAGCCCCGATCACTGTAAAAATGAAAACAGCTCGATCCCGTTTCCTTAGTGTAGCCCCCAGCCCGATCACTGTAAAATAGAAACAGCTCCCGATCCCGTTTCCTTAGTGTAGTACCCCCAGCCCGATCACTGTAAAAATAGAAAACAGCTCCCGATCCCGTTTCCTTAGTGTAGTGCCCCCAGCCCGATCACTGTAAAAATAAAACAGCTCCCGATCCCGTTTCCTTAGTGTAGTGCCCCCAGCCCGATCACTGTAAAATGAAAACAGCTCCCGATCCGTTTCCTTAGTGTAGTGCCCCCAGCCCGATCACTGTAAAAAAGAAAACAGCTCCCGATCCCGTTTCCTTAGTGTAGTGCCCCCAGCCCGATCACTGTAAAAATAGAAACAGCTCCCGATCCCGTTTCCTTAGTGTAGTGCCCCAGCCCGATCACTGTAAAATAGAAAACAGCTCCCGATCCCGTTTCCTAGTGTAGTACCCCCAGCCCGATCACTGTAAAATAGAAAACAGCTCCCGATCCCGTTTCCTTAGTGTAGTACCCCAGCCGATCACTGTAAAATGAAAACAGCTCCCGATCCCGTTTCCTTAGTGTAGTGGCCCCAGCCCCGATCACTGTAAAAATAAAACAACTCCCGATCCCGTTTCCTTAGTGTAGTACCCCAGCCCGATCCTGTAAAAATAGAAAACAGCTCCCGATCCCGTTTCCTTAGTGTGAGTGCCCCCAGCCCCGATCACTGTAAAATAAAACAGCTCCCGATCCCGTTTCCTTGTGTAGTGCCCCAGCCCGATCACTGTAAAATAGAAAACAGCTCCCGATCCCGTTTCCTTAGTGTAGTGCCCCCCAGCCCGATCACTGTAAAAATAGAAAACAGCTCCCGATCCCGTTTCCTTAGTGTAGTAGCTAGCCCGATCACTGTAAAAATGAAAACAGCTCCCGATCCCGTTTCCTTGAGTGGTACCCCCAGCCGATCACTGTAAAAATAAAAACAGCTCCCGATCCCGTTTCCTTAGTGTAGTACCCCCAGCCCGATCACTGTAAAATAGAAAACAACTCCCGATCCCGTTTCCTTAGTGTAGTAGCCCCAGCCCGATCACTGTAAAAATAGAAAACAGCTCCGATCCCGTTTCCTTGGTGTGTATCTAGCCCGATCACTGTAAAATAGAAAACAGCTCCCGATCCCGTTTCCTTAGTGTAGTGCCCCCAGCCCCGATCACTGTAAAAATGAAAACAGCTCCCGATCCCGTTTCCTTAGTGTAGTCCCCCAGCCCGATCACTGTAAAATGAAAACAGCTCCCGATCCCGTTTCCTTAGTGTAGTGGCCCCAGCCCGATCACTGTAAAATAGAAACAGCTCCCGATCCCGTTTCCTTAGTGTAGTGCCCCCCAGCCCGATCACTGTAAAATAGAAAACAGCTCCCGATCCCGTTTCCTTAGTGTAGTGGCCCCAGCCCGATCACTGTAAAATAAAACAGCTCCCGATCCCGTTTCCTTAGTGTAGTGCCCCCAGCCCGATCACTGTAAAATGAAAACAGCTCCCGATCCCGTTTCCTTAGTGTAGTGCCCCCAGCCCGATCACTGTAAAAATGAAAACAGCTCCCGATCCCGTTTCCTTAGTGTAGTGCCCCCAGCCCCGATCACTGTAAAATAGAAAACAGCTCCCGATCCCGTTTCCTTAGTGTAGTAGCCCCGCCCGATCACTGTAAAATAGAAAACAGCTCCATCCCGTTTCCTTAGTGTAGTGGCCCCAGCCCGATCACTGTAAAATAGAAAACAGCTCGCGATCCCGTTTCCTTAGTGTAGTAGCCCCAGCCCGATCACTGTAAAAATGAAAACAGCTCCCGATCCCGTTTCCTTAGTGTGGTACTGCAGCCCGATCACTGTAAATAGAAAACAGCTCCCGATCCCGTTTCCTTAGTGTAGTGCCCCCAGCCCGATCACTGTAAAATAGAAACAGCTCCCGATCCCGTTTCTCTTAGTGTAGTGCCCCAGCCCCGATCACTGTAAAATAGAAAACAGCTCCCGATCCCGTTTCCTTAGTGTAGTAGCCCCCAGCCCGATCACTAAAATAGAAAACAGCTCCCGATCCCGTTTCCTTAGTGTAGTGCCCCCAGCCCGATCACTGTAAAAATAGAAAACAACTCCCGATCCCGTTTCCTTAGTGTAGTGCCCCCAGCCCCGATCACTGTAAAAAGAAAACAGCTCCCGATCCCGTTTCCTTAGTGTAGTAGCCCCAGCCCGATCACTGTAAAATGAAAACAGCTCCCGATCCCGTTTCCTTGTGTGGTACTAGCCCGATCACTGTAAAATAAAACAGCTCCCGATCCCGTTTCCTTAGTGTAGTACCCCCAGCCCGATCACTGTAAAATGAAAACAGCTCCCGATCCCGTTTCCTTAGTGTAGGCCCCAGCCCGATCACTGTAAAATAGAAAACAGCTCCCGATCCCGTTTCCTTAGTGTAGTACCTAGCCCGATCACTGTAAGAAACTCCCGATCCCGTTTCCTTAGTGTGTCCCCCAGCCCGATCACTGTAAAATAAAACAGCTCCCGATCCCGTTTCCTTAGTGTAGTAGCTAGCCCGATCACTGTAAAAATAAAACAGCTCCCGATCCCGTTTCCTTAGTGTAGTGCCCCCAGCCCGATCACTGTAAAAAGAAAACAGCTCCCGATCCCGTTTCCTTAGTGTAGTGCCCCAGCCCGATCACTGTAAAAATAGAAAACAGCTCCCGATCCCGTTTCCTTAGTGTAGTGCCCCCAGCCCGATCACTGTAAAAAGAAAACAGCTCCCGATCCCGTTTCCTTAGTGTAGTCCCCCAGCCCGATCACTGTAAAAATAAACAGCTCCCGATCCCGTTTCCTTAGTGTAGTAGCCCCAGCCCGATCACTGTAAAAATAGAAAACAGCTCCCGATCCCGTTTCCTTAGTGTGTGCCCCAGCCCGATCACTGTAAAAATAGAAAACAGCTCCCGATCCCGTTTCCTTAGTGTGGTACCCCCAGCCCGATCACTGTAAAATGAAAACAGCTCCCGATCCCGTTTCCTTAGTGTGTATCTAGCCCGATCACTGTAAAATAGAAAACAGCTCCCGATCCCGTTTCCTTAGTGTATGCCCCCAGCCCCGATCACTGTAAAATAGAAAACAGCTCCCGATCCCGTTTCCTTAGTGTAGTGGCCCCAGCCCGATCACTGTAAAAAAAACAGCTCCCGATCCCGTTTCCTTAGTGTAGTGCCCCAGCCCCGATCACTGTAAAATAGAAAACAGCTCCCGATCCCGTTTCCTTAGTGTAGTGCCCCCAGCCCGATCACTGTAAAATGAAAACAGCTCCCGATCCCGTTTCCTTAGTGTGTCCCCCAGCCCGATCACTGTAAAATAGAAAACAGCTCCCGATCCCGTTTCCTTAGTGTAGTATTTAGCCCGATCACTGTAAAATAGAAAACAGCTCCCGATCCCGTTTCCTTAGTGTAGTGCCCCCAGCCCGATCACTGTAAAATAGAAAACAGCTCCAGATCCCGTTTCCTTAGTGTAGTGCCCCCAGCCCGATCACTGTAAAATAAAACAGCTCCCGATCCCGTTTCCTTATGTGGTGCCCCCAGCCCGATCACTGTAAAAATGAAAACAGCTCCCGATCCCGTTTCCTTAGTGTAGTAGCCCCCAGCCCGATCACTGTAAAAATGAAAACAGCTCCCGATCCCGTTTCCTTAGTGTAGTGCCCCCAGCCCGATCACTGTAAAAATAGAAACAGCTCCCGATCCCGTTTCCTTAGTGTGGTGCCCCCAGCCCCGATCACTGTAAAATGAAAACAGCTCCGATCCCGTTTCCTTAGTGTAGTACCCCCAGCCCGATCACTGTAAAATAGAAAACAGCTCCCGATCCGTTTCCTTAGTGTGGTGCCCCAGCCCGATCACTGTAAAAATGAAAACAGCTCCCGATCCGTTTCCTTAGTGTAGTACCCCCAGCCCGATCACTGTAAAAATGAAAACAACTCCCGATCCCGTTTCCTTAGTGTAGTACCCCAGCCCGATCACTGTAAAATAGAAAACAACTCCCGATCCCGTTTCCCTAGTGTAGTGCCCCCAGCCCGATCACTGTAAAAATAGAAAACAGCTCCCGATCCCGTTTCCTTAGTGTAGTACCTCAGCCCCGATCACTGTAAAATAGAAAACAGCTCCCGATCCCGTTTCCTTAGTGTAGTGCCCCCAGCCCGATCACTGTAAAATAGAAAACAGCTCCCGATCCCGTTTCCTTAGTGTAGTGGCCCCAGCCCGATCACTGTAAAATAGAAAACAGCTCCCGATCCCGTTTCCTTAGTGTGGTGCCCCAGCCCGATCACTGTAAAAATAGAAAACAGCTCCCGATCCCGTTTCCTTAGTGTAGTACCCCCAGCCCGATCACTGTAAAAATAGAAAACACCCGATCCCGTTTCCTTAGTGTAGTGCCCCAGCCCGATCACTGTAAAAATGAAAACAGCTCCCGATCCCGTTTCCTTAGTGTAGTCCCCCAGCCCGATCACTGTAAAATAGAAAACAGCTCCCGATCCCGTTTCCTTAATTAGTGCCCCAGCCCGATCACTGTAAAATAGAAAACAGCTCCCGATCCCGTTTCCTTAGTGTAGTATTTAGCCCGATCACTGTAAAATAGAAAACAGCTCCCGATCCCGTTTCCTTAGTGTAGTGCCCCCAGCCCGATCACTGTAAAATAAAACAGCTCCCGATCCCGTTTCCTTAGTGTAGTGCCCCCAGCCCGATCACTGTAAAAATAGAAACAGCTCCCGATCCCGTTTCCTTAGTGTAGTCCCCCAGCCCGATCACTGTAAAAATAGAAAACAGCTCCCGATCCCGTTTCCTTAGTGTAGTAGCCCCAGCCCGATCACTGTAAAATAGAAAACAGCTCCCGATCCCGTTTCCTTAGTGTAGTGCCCTAGCGATCACTGTAAAATAGAAAACAGCTCCCGATCCCGTTTCCTTAGTGTAGTGCCCCCCAGCCCCGATCACTGTAAAAATGAAAACAGCTCCCGATCCCGTTTCCTTAGTGTAGTGCCCCCAGCCCGATCACTGTAAAAATAGAAAACAGCTCCCGATCCCGTTTCCTTAGTGTAGTGCTAGCCCGATCACTGTAAAATAAACAGCTCGATCGTTTCCTTAGTGTAGTGCCCTAGCCCGATCACTGTAAAAATAGAAAACAGCTCCCGATCCCGTTTCCTTAGTGTAGTGGCCCCCAGCCCGATCCTGTAAAAATGAAAACAGCTCCCGATCCCGTTTCCTTAGTGTAGTAGCCCCAGCCCGATCACTGTAAAATAGAAAACAGCTCCCGATCCCGTTTCCTTAGTGTGGTCTTTAGCCCGATCACTGTAAAATAGAAAACAACTCCCGATCCCGTTTCCTTAGTGTAGTGCCCCCAGCCCGATCACTGTAAAATAAAACAGCTCCCGATCCCGTTTCCTTAGTGTAGTGCCCCCAGCCCGATCACTGTAAAAATAGAAAACAGCTCCCGATCCCGTTTCCTTAGTGTAGTACTGCCCGATCACTGTAAAATAGAAAACAGCTCCCGATCCCGTTTCCTTAGTGAGTACCCCAGCCCGATCACTGTAAAATAGAAAACAGCTCCCGATCCCGTTTCCTTGTGTAGTGCCCCCAGCCCGATCACTGTAAAAATAGAAAACAGCTCCCGATCCCGTTTCCTTAGTGTAGTGCCCCCAGCCCGATCACTGTAAAATAGAAAACAGCTCCCGATCCCGTTTCCTTAGTGTAGTGCCCCCAGCCCCGATCACTGTAAAAATAGAAAACAGCTCCCAGTCCCGTTTCCTTAGTGGTGCCCCAGCCCGATCACTGTAAAATAGAAAACAGCTCCCGATCCCGTTTCCTTAGTGTAGTAGCCCCCAGCCCGATCACTGTAAAAATGAAAACAGCTCCCGATCCCGTTTCCTTAGTGTAGTGCCCCCAGCCCGATCACTGTAAAATAGAAAACAGCTCCCGATCCCGTTTCCTTAGTGTGTGCCCCAGCCCCGATCACTGTAAAATAGAAAACAGCTCCCGATCCCGTTTCCTTAGTGTAGTGCCCCAGCCCCGATCACTGTAAAATAGAAAACAACTCCCGATCCCGTTTCCTTAGTGTGGTGCCCCCAGCCCGATCACTGTAAAATAGAAAACAGCTCCCGATCCCGTTTCCTAGTGTGGTACCCAGCCCGATCACTGTAAAATAAAACAGCTCCCGATCCCGTTTCCTTAGTGTTTTAGCCCGATCACTGTAAAATAAAAACAGCTCCCGATCCCGTTTCCTTAGTGTAGTGGCCCCAGCCCGATCACTGTAAAATGAAAACAGCTCCCGATCCCGTTTCCTTAGTGTAGTGCCCCCAGCCGATCACTGTAAAAATGAAAACAGCTCCCGATCCGTTTCCTTAGTGTGGTACCCCCAGCCCGATCACTGTAAAATAACAGCTCCCGATCCCGTTTCCTTAGTGTAGTGCCCCCAGCCCCGATCACTGTAAAATGAAAACAGCTCCCGATCCCGTTTCCTTAGTGTAGTGCCCCCAGCCCGATCACTGTAAAATAGAAAACAGCTCCGATCCCGTTTCCTTAGTGTAGTGCCCCCAGCCCCGATCACTGTAAAAATGAAAACAGCTCCCGATCCCGTTTCCTTAGTGTAGTGCCCCCAGCCCGATCACTGTAAAAATGAAAACAGCTCCCGATCCGTTTCCTTAGTGTAGTGCCCCAGCCCCGATCACTGAAAAAATAGAAAACAGCTCCCATCCCGTTTCCTTAGTGTAGTACCCCCAGCCCGATCACTGTAAAATAGAAAACAGCTCCCGATCCGTTTCCTTAGTGTGGTACCCCCAGCCCGATCACTGTAAAATAGAAAACAGCTCCCGATCCCGTTTCCTTAGTGTGGTGCCCCAGCCCGATCACTGTAAAAATAGAAAACAGCTCCCGATCCCGTTTCCTTAGTGTAGTACCCCCAGCCCCGATCACTGTAAAAATAGAAAACAGCTCCCGATCCCGTTTCCTTAGTGTAGTAGCCCCCAGCCCGATCACTGTAAATAGAAAACAGCTCCCGATCCCGTTTCCTTAGTGTAGTCCCCAGCCCGATCACTGTAAAATAGAAAACAGCTCCCGATCCCGTTTCCTTAGTGTAGTACTTTAGCCCGATCACTGTAAAAATAAAACAGCTCCCGATCCCGTTTCCTTAGTGTAGTGCCCCCAGCCCCGATCACTGTAAAAATGAAAACAACTCCCGATCCCGTTTCCTTAGTGTAGTCCCTCAGCCCGATCACTGTAAAATAGAAAACAGCTCCCGATCCCGTTTCCTTAGTGTATCTCCAGCCCGATCCACTGTAAAATAGAAAACAGCTCCCGATCCCGTTTCCTTAGTGTAGTGCCCCAGCCCGATCACTGTAAAATGAAAACAGCTCCCGATCCCGTTTCCTTAGTGTAGTGCCCCAGCCCGATCACTGTAAAATAAAAACAGCTCCCGATCCCGTTTCCTTAGTGTAGTTAGCCCGATCACTGTAAAATAAAACAGCTCCCGATCCCGTTTCCTTAGTGTAGTGCCCCCAGCCCGATCACTGTAAAATAGAAAACAGCTCCCGATCCCGTTTCCTTAGTGTAGTACCCCCAGCCCCGATCACTGTAAAAATGAAAACAGCTCCCGATCCCGTTTCCATAGTGTGTGCCCCCAGCCCGATCACTGTAAAATAGAAAACAACTCCCGATCCCGTTTCCTTAGTGTAGTGGCCCCAGCCCGATCACTGTAAAATAGAAAACAGCTCCCGATCCCGTTTCCTTAGTGTAGTGCCCCCAGCCCCATCACTGTAAAATGAAAACAGCTCCCGATCCCGTTTCCTTAGTGTAGTGCCCCAGCCCGATCACTGTAAAAATAGAAAACAGCTCCCGATCCCGTTTCCTTAGTGTAGTGCCCCCAGCCCCGATCACTGTAAAAATAGAAAACAGCTCCCGATCCCGTTTCCTTAGTGTAGTGCCCCAGCCCGATCACTGTAAAATAGAAAACAGCTCCCGATCCCGTTTCCTTAGTGAGTGCCCCCAGCCCGATCACTGTAAAAATGAAAACAGCTCCCGATCCCGTTTCCTTAGTGTAGTGCCCCCAGCCCGATCACTGTAAAAATGAAAACAGCTCCCGATCCCGTTTCCTTAGTGTAGTAGCCGCCCCGATCACTGTAAAAATAAAACAGCTCCCGATCCCGTTTCCTTAGTGTAGTGGCCCCCAGCCCGATCACTGTAAAATAAAACAGCTCCCGTCCCGTTTCCTTAGTGTAGTAGCCTAGCCCGATCACTGTAAAAATGAAAACAACTCCCGATCCCGTTTCCTGTAGGTAGCCCCCCAGCCCGATCACTGTAAAATAGAAAACAGCTCCCGATCCCGTTTCCTTAGTGTAGTGGCCCCAGCCCCGATCACTGTAAAAATGAAAACAGCTCCCGATCCCGTTTCCTTAGTGTAGTAGCCCCCAGCCCGATCACTGTAAAATAGAAAACAGCTCCCGATCCCGTTTCCTTAGTGTAGTACCCCCAGCCCCGATCACTGTAAAATAGAAAACAGCTCCCGATCCCGTTTCCTTAGTGTGGTCCCCCAGCCCGATCACTGTAAAAATGAAAACAGCTCCCGATCCCGTTTCCTTAGTGTGTAGCCCCCCAGCCCCGATCATAGTAAAATAGAAAAGCTCCCGATCCCGTTTCCTTAGTGTAGTGCCCCCAGCCCGATCACTGTAAAATAGAAAACAGCTCCGATCCCGTTTCCTTAGTGTAGTACCCCCAGCCCCGATCACTGTAAAATAGAAACAGCTCCCGATCCCGTTTCCTTAGTGTAGTGCCCCCAGCCCGATCACTGTAAAATAGAAAACAGCTCCCGATCCCGTTTCCTTAGTGTAGTGCCCCCAGCCCGATCACTGTAAAAATGAAAACAGCTCCCGATCCCGTTTCCTAGTGTAGGTACCCCCAGCCCGATCACTGTAAAATAGAAAACAGCTCCCGATCCCGTTTCCTTAGTGTAGTATTTAGCCCGATCACTGTAAAATAGAAAACAGCTCCCGATCCCGTTTCCTTAGTGTAGTAGCCCCCAGCCCCGATCACTGTAAAATAGAAAACAGCTCCCGATCCCGTTTCCTTAGTGTAGTGGCCCCAGCCCGATCACTGTAAAATAGAAAACAGCTCCCCGATCCCGTTTCCTTAGTGTAGTGCCCCCAGCCCGATCACTGTAAAATAGAAAACAGCTCCCGATCCCGTTTCCTTAGTGTAGTGGCCCCCAGCCCGATCACTGTAAAATGAAAACAGCTCCCGATCCCGTTTCCTTAGTGTAGTGGCCCCCAGCCCGATCACTGTAAAATAAGACAACTCCCGATCCCGTTTCCTTAGTGTAGTGGCCCCCAGCCCGATCACTGTAAAAATAGAAAACAGCTCCCGATCCCGTTTCCTTAGTGTGGCCCCCAGCCCGATCACTGTAAAAATGAAAACAGCTCCCGATCCCGTTTCCTTAGTGTAGTGCCCCAGCCCGATCACTGTAAAATAGAAAACAGCTCCCGATCCCGTTTCCTAGTGTAGTGCCCCAGCCCGATCACTGTAAAATAGAAAACAGCTCCCGATCCCGTTTCCTTAGTGTAGTGCCCCCAGCCCCGATCACTGTAAAATAAAACAGCTCCCAGATCCCGTTTCCTTAGTGTAGTACCCCAGCCCATCACTGTAAAATAGAAAACAGCTCCCGATCCCGTTTCCTTAGTGTAGTGCCCCCAGCCCCGATCACTGTAAAAATAAAACAGCTCCCGATCCCGTTTCCTTAGTGTAGTGCCCCCAGCCCGATCACTGTAAAAATAGAAAACAGCTCCCGATCCCGTTTCCTTAGTGTAGTGCCGCCCGATCACTGTAAAATGAAAACAGCTCCCGATCCGTTTCCTTAGTGTAGTGCCCCCAGCCCGATCACTGTAAAAATGAAAACAGCTCCCGATCCCGTTTCCTTAGTGTAGTGGCCCCAGCCCGATCACTGTAAAATAGAAAACAGCTCCCGATCCCGTTTCCTTAGTGTAGTGCCCCCAGCCGATCACTGTAAAAATAGAAAACAGCTCCCGATCCCGTTTCCTTGATGTAGTGCCCCCAGCCCGATCACTGTAAAATGAAAACAGCTCCCCGATCCCGTTTCCTTAGTGTGTACCCCCAGCCCCGATCACTGTAAAATAAAAAACAGCTCCCCGATCCCGTTTCCTTAGTGTAGTACCCCCAGCCCGATCACTGTAAAAATGAAAACAGCTCCCGATCCCGTTTCCTTAGTGTGGTGGCCCCAGCCCGATCACTGTAAAATAGAAAACAGCTCCCGATCCCGTTTCCTTAGTGTAGCCCCCAGCCCGATCACTGTAAAAATGAAAACAGCTCCCGATCCCGTTTCCTTAGTGTAGTACCCCCAGCCCGATCACTGTAAAAATAAAACAAGCTCCCGATCCCGTTTCCTTAGTGTAGTACCCCCAGCCCGATCACTGTAAAAATAGAAAACAGCTCCCGATCCCGTTTCCTTAGTGTAGTGCCCCAGCCCCGATCACTGTAAAATAGAAAACAGCTCCCGATCCCGTTTCCTTAGTGTAGTGGCCCCAGCCCCGATCACTGTAAAATAGAAAACAGCTCCCGATCCCGTTTCCTTGAGTGTAGTGCCCCCAGCCCGATCACTGTAAAAATAGAAAACAGCTCCCGATCCCGTTTCCTTGAGTGTAGTGGCCCCCAGCCCCGATCACTGTAAAAATAGAAAACAGCTCCCGATCCCGTTTCCTTAGTGTAGTGCCCCCAGCCCCGATCACTGTAAAATAGAAAACAGCTCCCGATCCCGTTTCCTTAGTGTAGTACCCCCAGCCCCGATCACTGTAAAATAGAAAACAGCTCCCGATCCCGTTTCCTTAGTGTAGTGCCCCAGCCGATCACTGTAAAATAGAAAACAGCTCCCGATCCCGTTTCCTTAGTGTAGTGGCCCCCAGCCCGATCAGCTGTAAAATAGAAACAGCTCCCGATCCCGTTTCCTTAGTGTAGTGCCCCCAGCCCGATCACTGTAAGAATAGAAAACAGCTCCCGATCCCTGTTGCCATAGTGTGGTCCCCCCAGCCCTGATCGTGGCACAACAAAGAAACCCGATCCCCCTTCGCGGGTGGCTAGTGGTCCACCCCTCCACCCCATTAGGCACTGATCACCCCTCCCCCATACCAACCCATGTTGGCGATGGCACAGTCCTACTCACCTTGCCACAGCCAGCCACTGACTGATCAGTACCTGAGCGCTACAGCAAATAGTACATGCTCATTGGTTACAACCAATGAGCGCGTCCTGTTTACTGTACGCGCTCAGGTACTGATCAGTCAGTACCTGAGTGCATACAGGTACTGATCAGTCGGTACCTGAGTGCATACAGATACTGATCAGTCGGTATCTGAGTACATACAGGTACTGATCAGTCGGTACCTGAGTACATACAGGTACTGATCAGTCGGTACCTGAGTGCATACAGGTACTGATCAGTTGGTACCTGATTGCATACAGGTACTGATCAGTCGGCGGCTGGCTGTGGCAGATTGAGGAGGGCTGTGCCAGTTGCCAGCACAGGTTGGGATGGGGGGAGTGGAGTGGTGGGTCAGTGCCTAATGGGGTGGACTGGTGGGGGGACCACTAGCCACCAGAAAACAGGGATTGGGGTTTTCTTTGTTGTGCCACTGATCGGGGCTGGGGGCCACTACACTATGGCAGCAGGATCAGGGAGATGTTTTCTATTTTTACAGTGATTGGGGCTGGGGCACTACATTATGGAAATGGAGATCAGGAAGATGTTTTTTATTTTTACAGTGATTAGGGATGGGGGCACTACATTATGCAAATGGGGTTCAGGAAGATATATTTTTTTCATTTTTACAGTGATCAGGGATGGGGGGGCACTACACTATGGAAATGGGGATTGGGAAGTTGTTTTATTTAACAGTGATCCCTGCATAGGAGGGCTGGCCTGGCGCACAACAAAGCAATACAGCCGTGCAGATGAGCCCATAACTGGCATGCAGATGTCCCCATTGCACCGTGCATGCCCAATGAGCTCATCTGCATATGTGGGCTGGATATCGCCCATGGGGGCCATAGTGAAAACCAATGTGTGCCATGCACTACCCCTATGGGTGGTCCTCAGCCCTGCCCCCTGCTGTGTGCTGCAGAACCAGGGTCCGATATTCAAACAGATTGCATGGTCTTTTCCATTTGCATTCTGTTTGAATATCGCGCCAGAGCTGGCCGGCCCAACTTATTTGCAAGGTGTACTGTTATGCGTGCACATCCAGCCGGCTCTGAATATGGGGCCCATAGTGCCTACGAGGCATAAATAAGATGTCGCTTGCTGTTCTGAAACAGGGAAATGGAGGAAATTTTTTTATGTCGGCTTAAAAGACTGCACCAGTTAGTGATGAAGGTAATTTAAAACAAACAAAAAAATAGAATTAAAAAGTCCCAGAGCATGTGAAGCAGTCTGACAGTGTTGATACAAGTGCAGGAGGTGAGATGCCACATTATGTGTGTATTCAGTGTTGGCTAAGTCAGCTTGGAAGTTGATATGTGCATTGTAGTAGATTTTAATGAAGGGTGTATCTGAAAAATTAAGAGACAGAGAAATAGTTTTATAATAAATACTATGAAGACATAGAAAAGAGAAACATAGAAACATGTCGGCAGAAAAGGACACATTGGTCCATCCAGTCTGCCCCTTCCATGTTACCCTACCCCAGCTTTTGTTACCCCGACACATTCCAGTCCTCTTACTCTCGAATGATTAACCTTCCTTTTCTTGCTTAAGCCCATGTAGTTATCTCATGCCCTTTTGAACTCCCACACTGATTTTATCCCCACTACCTCCTCAGGCAGCCTATTCCAGGGACCCACCACCCTCTCAGTGAAATAGTGCCCCCTCACATTTCCCTTGAATTTACCACCCTCCAGCTTTACGCTGTGTCCCCTAGTTTTAGGGTTTTCCTTCATCTTGAAGATGCTTCTTGCCTTATCTTGTTTATTCCCTTCAGATATTTAAATGCTTCGATCATGTCCCCACGCACTCTCTCTCCTTGTTTCCAGTGGATACAGGTCACGCTCCTCCCTCCTTTCTTCATATGTCCTCCTGTGCATGCCCTCCACCATTTTGGTCACCCTTCTTTGGACCCTCTCCACCCTATCTATGTCCCCTTTTAGGTGAGGTCTCCAGAACTGCACCCCATATTCCAGATGTGGACGAACCATGGACCTATATAGGGGCACGAACACCTCTCTTCTCCTACTTGTAATACTGTACCCTTCCCTATGCAGGCCAGCATTTTGTTTGCCTTACCAGCTGCCTTGTTGCACTGGTTTGCCACCTTTAGGTTATAAAATATGATCATCCCTAGATCCCTCTCCTGCTCTGTTACCAGAATCTTCTCCCCTCCCAGTGTGTAAGTAGCCTTTGGATTCTTGTGCCCTGTGTGCATCATTTTGCATTTCTTTGCATCAAGGCTCAATTTTTTTTTTAACCAGGAGAGACACACTAAGCTGAAAGCTTGTTTACAGGTGCAACCTGGGAGCACAAGGAAGTTAAGTGACTTGCTCAGGGTCACAGAGTATGCAAGTGGGGGCTGTGGGATTCAAACCCAGGTCTCCAGGTTTGCAGCTCAGAGCCTTATACCACTGCGCTATACTACCTCTTTAAATTGCCATCTCTCTGACCACCCCTCCAGCATTAACAGGTCTTCCTTCATATTCTACCCCCCCCCCCGTGTGTCAACCCTATCGAAAATGTTTGTGACGTCTGCAAATAGGCACACCTTCCCATTTAGCTCCACGGCTATATTCCCAATGTAAATGTTAAACAGCATCGGTCCCAATACTGACCCCTGGGGTACCCCACTCGTCACCCTTCTTCCCTGAAGTAAGCCCCATTTACAATCACGCTTTGAACTCTGCCTTCAAGCCAGTTCTCCACCCAGGTTGTTAACTTCCTCCCTACCCCTAAGCTACCCAGCTTGTTCTCCAGTCTCCTGTGAGGGATGGTGTCAAAGACCTTACTGAAGTCCAAATAGGCCATGTCCACTGCCCCTCCCTGATCGCACACCTCCATCACCCAGTCAAAGAATTCGATCAGGTTCATCTGGCATGACCTTTCCATCTGTGAATCCGTGCTGACTGTTGTCCTGCAGTCCACTTTCTGTCAGGTACTGTACTAATCTTTCTTTAAGGAGTGCCTCCATCAGCTTACCCACCACTGAGGTAAGATTGACTGGACGATAGTTACTCGGCTCCTCCTTTCCACCACTCTTGTGTAATGGCACGTCTGCCTTATTCCAGTTCCCTGGAATTCTCCCAGAGTCTAAAGATAGGTTAATTAGCCTCATTAGTGGTGCCACCAGTTCGTCCCTAATCTCCCGGAGCACCCTGGGATGTAGTGCATCTCGACCCATTGCCTTGTCCACCCTTAATTTACTGAATTCCTCCAATACCCTACTCTCCTTGAATGGACTTGTGTCCACCTCGCTATCCTCCATTCCCTTTACCCACAGTTCTGGCCCCTTTCCCTCTTTTTTGATCGTGAGAAATGAGCTGAAGTACCTGTTTAGGAAGTCGGCTTTTTCTTCATCCCTCTCTATAAGAGCTCCCCCCTCCCCCTTTAGTCTCATTATACCCTGCTTGTTCCTTCTTCTCTCACTGATGTACGCTGTAATGTTATTTATTTGTGGTAGATTACATAGAGGAGGAGTCAGGCAGGCAGTGTGAGTACGGCGGGAGCTGAAAGAGCCACAAGCATGGCACGGTTTCCTAAAGATTTCATAGGAAGGGAATATCATATTTGGAAAAGTAAAGTTATGGTCGGGGGGGGGGGTAGAATGAGATTTGTAGGGGAATGTCACTGGTGGTATGAAGTAGGAAAACATCTGACCTGGTTTGCATCACCGAGACCTGACTGGACGAAAATGCTGGCCCAGTTTTGGAGTTGGCGGTTCCAGTCGGGAACTCGGTGATACACCGCCCACGATTGGATTGTAGGGGCGGAGGTGTAGCTATCTGTTTTAAGATAGAACTGGGCCTTGTGGAGGTCCCAGTGGGGACCACCAGATCCTTTGAGTGTATCATGGGAGCAGGTGTGGGCAGCAAGATTCTTCTCATCTACCGTCCGCCCGGAGATGGGAACGTTTTCCTGCAGGAAGTTGCGGACTTCATGGTCGATGTGGTGTTGGAATCCTCCAGGTGGTTGGTCCTGGGGGATTTCAATGCCTGGGTCAATGATGAACTCTCGCATTTTGGCCAGAACTTCCTCCAACTAATGATTTTGTTGGGGTTCACACAGGTAGTTACCGCTGCTATCCATATTCAGGGTCACTCCTTGGATCTGGTGTTCCTTCTGGGGATGGAGGCCACTGACTTGGTGGTGGAACCAGTTGGATGGTCGGATCATCACTCCATAGGGTTCAGTTTCACAGCTCCCCCTATGAGACCCGCCCATTTGAGATGATCCAGTACTGCCCTTTGAGGGGTGTTGCCCCAGAGGGTCTGATGGCGGTGCTGGACCTATTGGGTAGACCATTAGAATGCATGGATCTGGGAGACCTAGTGGTGCACTATAATAGTATGGTGCTGAGGGCCCTGGATTCCATAGCTCCTGTCTGAGTTCATCTGCTCCTGCTTCACCCTCGGTCACTCTGGTTTGATGGGACTTTGAGGGAGATGAGGAGAGCAGGACGAAGGTTGGAACGTTGTTGGCAGAAATCTGGCATGGAGGAGGATAGACTTGGGTTGATCATTCATTGTTCATACTATCAATCAGAAATCTCCCATAAGAAGGCAGAGTTCCTGTCCAGGAAGAGTGCTGCTGCAAAGAATCGACCGGCCCAATTCTTTCGGACTGTGGACAGACTGTGCAATCCAGCTCGTCTCTGGGGCCGGAGAGCTTTTTCACAATTAAAGTGTGATGAGTTTGCTCAATTCTTTGCAGATAAGGTGTCTGCCATCAGGTCAGAGATCTGCTTGACTCATTCAAATGAGTATGATGGTGGTTGATGCAAGGGCACAGGCACCTAGTCTGTCTGGACAGACTTCGACCGGCCAGCGATCACGGATTTTGTGAAGATTGCTCGGAGCTTGTGACCGACTTACTGTAGTTTGGATCATGGTCCAACTCACCTCCTTGTGGGGGTGTATGGATGTCATCGGACCGATCCTTGCTGAGATAGTCTGGTGCTCACTGGATCAGGGGGTGTTCCTAGACCCCCTGAAGGAGGCTGTGGTGACACCTCAGTTAAAGAAATCTTCCTGCGACCCAGATTGTCTTGCAAACTACAGACCAGTCTCTAACCTTCCCTTTTTGTGTAAGGTTATTGAGAAGGTAGTCGCATTGCAGCTTGAGAACTTTCTTACCACCCATGAGGTCTATGATCCTCTCCAGTCCGGTTTCAGGAAGAAGCATAGTACCGAGAGGGCATTGGTTCGAGTACTTAATGATCTCCTAATAGCGAGGGATCGGAGGAGTCGTTCGATCTTGGTCTTCCTTGATTTCTCTGCAACATTTGACACTGTGGATCATGAAGTGTTGCTTGAACACCTGTGGCTACTCTGTGGACTGTCTGGGACAGTCCTCAGGTTGTTCCATTCTTTCCTCACAGGCAGGACTCAGAGGGTGGTATTGGGGATTTTTTCCTCGGCCCCCTTCTTCCTGCCTTGTGGGGTGCCACAGGGTTCCGTGGAATCCCCCATGTTGTTCACGGTGTATATGTTGCCGTTTGAGACATTATAAGGCAGTATGGGCTGCATTTTCACCACTGTGCAGATGACACTCAGCTCTACTTGTCCTTTGTGCCCAAACAGGATAGTGCAGTCTCGATCTTTAATAACTGCCTCGCTGAGATTCAGGACTGGATGAGTGCTAACTAGTTGAGGCTGAAGCTGGATAAGAATGAGGTGTTGGTGGTGGACCCAGGTCAGCAGGTAGAGAAGTTGACTCCTGGGCAACCATCTGCGTGTGCTAGGGGGCAACCAGTTGAGACCTTCTGAACGGGTGCAGAATCTGGGCGTTGTGCTTGATAATGATCTGACGCTAAAAGCAGCAGTTGTCAAGTCCTCATTTTTTTCATCTGAGGAACATCGCCCGGATAAAGCACTTTGTTCTGCCTGTGGACCTCCCTACATTGGTTCAAGCCTTTGTGTCCTCACGTCTTGATTACTGCAATGCTCTATATCTAGGGTTACCAGGGGTGGATCTCCGTTGCCTGCAGCTGGTGCAGAACGCTGCAGCCAGGTTGTTGATAAGGTTGTCAAGAACTAGCCATGTCACTTCTGTGCTGTGCAAACTGCACTGGCTGCCGGTGCAATGGAGGTTCACCTTCAAGGTCACGTTGCTGACCTTTAAGACCCTACACAGACAGGGACCGGGTTACTTGCAAGACCTTCTTCGGCCTTACAGCTCCCTCCACTCACTCAGCTCCACTGACGAGGGATTGCTAGAGGTTCCGAGGGTCCATCTTCAGACATCAGGTGCAAGGGCTTTTTCTTTTGTGGACCCGACCCTGTGGAACTCTTTACCTCGTCAGATTCGAGAGTACCTGTCCACCAAGACTTTTAAATCCTCATTAAAAACATATTTATTTGGACTGGCATTTGGGAATAATTTTTAGTCTTATGACTTGTGTCTTGTTATTATGTTAATGTTTTATCTGTTTATTGTTGTTCTGAATTGTATATGCGCTTTGGTTTTTGGCTTTAGAAATCAGTTTTGATTTGATTTTTTTGATTTGACGAAGCTGTGGGTTGGTCAGGATCACAGAGACGGGGACATGGTTTACATTTTTATGTAAGTATCTTATGGGATACCGGGGTGGATGACAAATGTTACTGAGAGCACTGCAGAGGGAGGGAGGGAGTCATGGGTGAGGGTTTTTAATAGTTTGAAATATGTGGAAATGTGTACAATATCTAGAAGAAAGCACAGTGTTCATTGTGTTGTATGTAGCGGTGTCTGCCGTCATTCTGGCGGGTGAGGGAGAGATTCGGCTTGGTCTGTTTCCGAGAGAAACTGGAAGACATGCTGGATAAACTCTGTGAATGTGTATAAAAGTGACTTATAATGTGGGAAATGACAGTACTTTGTGATTGTCTGTTTACCTGACAGGTACAGCGAGTTCTCATTATTGTGTGAGGTATGGACTTCAAAGTGTGAATGTTAATTTTTAGTGGGTTTTTATAAAATTACGAAGTAAATACATTTAAAAATGTTTGCTGCCCACTTTGTTCATTTTTTTGTAGAGCGTTCATCCTTTTCCGCTTTTTCTTCCATGAGGGTCTGAAGTCTGCTATTTCTGTGTTCTGAAGCAGCTGATGTGGAAGGTCATTCTGATGCCATTTTGTTTGGTTTTTGCTTTGATTTTCTAGGTATGAATAACTGACTGTGGGCGTGGCTATAGGCTGATTAACCGACTGTGAGAGGGATTTAGTTGAATAAATGACTCTGGGGGGTTCTCCAAAGTAGTTTGTGGGACAATAACTGACGGCGGTTCTTCATTGTGATTGGCTGAGAACAGACCTCTCATATAATTAAGTGATAACATTCAGTGAGTTGAAGTATACGAAGCAATAACAGGCCGGTGTGGGTTCGGCCTCAGCGTGTGACCCACACCAGTTGGTTACTGTGAGTATACTTCAATTAACTGAATGTTATTGCTGTTATACAACTTGGAGTCACACAAATGTCCCCCAAATTGGATTTTGTTTTGTACAAGAAAAGATGCTCACTCTGCCTGAAGCTGTCGATCCTACTTACAGTCATTCTTCACCACACCGCCCCACTCTGGGACTGCCAGTAGCAGATCCACAGCTCAGCTCCATATAGCAGTCAGCATAATTTAGAAAATGCAGGTAAAATCGACAGTAGTGAGCTGCTGAAGTTCTGTACAATGGCATGTAGTATTGAATGTGGGCAGGGGAAACCAAAATGAAGTGGAGCCTGCAACACCATTTCTTTCTTGTTGCTTTTCATCTTCCAGGAGTGAATAACCAATTGTGGGTGTAGTTAGAAGGTGATTAACCAACTGTAGGAGTGGCTTAACTGAATAACCGACTCTGGGTGTTTTAGATGTAGTTTGCGGGGCAATAACTGGTGACTTTTCTGTATTGTGATTGGATTAGAGTACATGCCTGTCCTATAATTAAGCAATAATGCACAACAGGGTGTGAGCTGTGGTGGGATTTATCCACACCTGATGTGGTGTGTCATAAGGCTGCAGGCTAAGTGATTTTAACTATGCCAGATATGAATAAATCCCACCATAACCCACACCCTGGAGTACATTATTGTGATCACACAATAAGCACTTTATTAAAATAAAGATTTTTTAAATGTATCTTTTTATGTGTTTTTAGAAGGTTTTTTTTTTTTTTTTTAGAAATATCTAGTAGTCAAGTTCCCTGAGCCAGCACTAGAAGGCCCCCTTCCCCGCCAGCCAGCACTAGAAGTGGTGCTAGTGAGAAAGAAATGAAATGAGGCTTTTAATGTTAAAAAAAATAAATAAATATAAAAAAATAAAAAAAAAGCTTTTTTAATTCCAACTTTTCCACCAGTGAGGACAGTTATAAAGTGGCGAGAAGCTGGCAGGTTTGGGGAGAGAGGCAACGTGTTAGAGTACAGAGAGACAGAAACAGAGACTCTGATGGTGCGGCCAGCACTGGGAGAGTGAGGGTGGAGAGACAGCAAGCATGAAAGGAGCATGAAGGGATGATAAAGTAGAGAGCCAATTGTTTTCTTGTGTGGAGAGACAGGTGGGATGATGCCTGGAGTAAGAGAGTTGCAAGGCAGATGCGAGCAGTCAGCAAAATAGATGAGCACTTATTTGTGGAAAAATGTAGGTGTTGTGGCACACAGTGTTGTTTTTGAATGTTATTTGTTTCCGTAAACTTGTTTGGGAGCTTGGTGTCCTTTTTTCGGCAGGGTTTAAGAATTCAAGATGGCGACTAAATGGGTCCATTCAAAAAATGAAAAGGTAGTGATTTTGTGTTTTGTGCATCAGTCGGCAGGAAGTTTGCCTTTGGGTTGTGGGCAGATTTACTCATGGTCAGACGTATCTTGACCAATCAAAATGCAGCATTTTGATGCCCATTGTGTAAGTAAGCGATAAGCCAAGATAGGGTGTGGGTTACTATTCCTGAAATGCACGCCTAGGTGCATTGTGAGGTACTAGATGCTTGCGCTGAGTGCCTTCAGCTTCTTGGAGGTGTCGTTCAGGATACTAACCCACACCCTAAAGTGGCTTTTATTGTGCTTGTAAAATGGGTTGAACAGAAAAAAAAATGGTAAAAATTTAAAGAAAGTTTATAGTTCACAAAATAAAGGAAAACTATTTAAAATGTCTTTCTCTGTATTAAAAGTGCCAAATAGTTCCTTCTCTTTTCTGTGCAGTAGGTGCTGTTTTGTATATCTGCCATTAGGTGGTGCTGAATGCCATAGTGATATCGTGTTTTTGTTCAGAGAGGCATTGATTTGTGTATGTGCTGTGTTCTAGTTGTGTGAGGCAAAGCCGAGTGCTTTCACCACCCGAGAAGGTCTGTTGGACTACCATAATTTATATTGTTGTTGCTGGGTATACCTTCTGCTGCATTATTACAGGGTGTGCCTACAGGTGTCTGCTTACAGATTACTGCTGTAATCTTCTCATTCAAATTGTCTTTTGCAAGGTATATCTTCTGTTACTGCTTTATTTTTCTCTGTAGCAAAGTGTTTCATACAGGGTATATCTTCTGTGAAATTGTTACAGGTGGTGCTTTACAGGTTTTACAGTTTTATATATCATTAGGCTAAGCTTTCAGGGCTACTACATTTGTTGCTGACTGATTGTTTCTGCTCTTACCTCCTGGTTTCTTTCGTCTGCGGTTCTTCCTTTTCGGCAGGGGAAGGGCCCAGACACCCACCCCCATCAACCCCACACTACACTCCTTTTATAGGGTAGCAAAGTCATGACAGTTCCTGTAGCAAAGCAGGAAGGGGCGGATCAGAGGGGTATCCACACAGTGACCTCATTTACAGGGGCACAAATAATTTAACTTGTTATAACAAGTTATACAGAAACAAACAAAATACAAAATCAAACTTTGGCTTTCATTTTCCTCCTTCTAATTACTCTGACCAGGTTATAAACCCAGCAAGTTATCTGGAATGGATATTATTAACTGCAGGTACCGTGGGACACTTTTCAAAAAGGCAGTTATAGAGGATTTAGGACACTGTCCTACATGCTGGGCCATTGGAGATCTAAGGGCTCAGCTCCAGGCAGCATGGGCAGAGATTGTGCACCTCAAATCACATATTCAGGAGGAAATATATTATAAGAACCGCCTGCCATTTCCCCAACGTCCAACAGTAGCACCTCAACTGCAGAGGGTAGTTGGTCTGGGAGGTTGGCAGGTGGTTAGGAGGGGAAAATCGGGTGCCCCATCACTCGATGCTCTCCAACATATCACCTCCACAAACCATATAAAAACTACAAACAGGTATCTGCCTCTGTCTCCGAAATCAAACAAAGAGGCAGAGGACACTGCAGAGCAGGACACTGCAGCACAGGAGCTAGCACAACAAAACTCGCCCAAAACAGGAACCAAAGCAAAAAGGAAATCCAAAACACTTCTGATCATAGGAGACGCCATGATTCGGGGAGTTGATAGCTATCTCCAGCCAGGGGTAATGGTCAGATATCTCCCAGGTACATCAGTGTGGAGAGACACTGACTGCATTGCTAAAATTGTACAGGAAGCAGGAGAAAACATCAACGTCCTGGTACACATAGGGACTAACGAGCTTACCAGCCAGTCAGTTGTGGAGACCAAGGAACACCTGACCAGGCTGGGTGACAAACTATCATCCATTTCATCCGGCATCTCCTTCTCTGAGATCTTACCAGTCTGAGAGATGGGGTCAGATGGGCGGAAGGTCAGAGAAGGGGAGTTAGGGGAGTTAAATGAGGCCCAAGTGCTGGTGCCAGGAAAAAGGACACAAATTCGTAGGTAACTGGCAACAGTATTGGGAGCGAAAGTTCTTTAAATTTGATGGACTGCATCTGACTAAGGAGGGAGTCAGTGCATTGGGGCAGAAGTTTGATGTCTTTGCAGAATATTTAAACTAGCAAATGGGGAGAGGGGTGCAGCGCCCGATATGTCGAATGGGAAGAACACCCCTCCCCCCTCAGCTAGTGATCAAACAGGAGTTCAGCATGTTTGTAGTTCATTTGCATCACCAGGTAAGGAAAAAGGTCTGGCTTCCCATACGATGCACAGGGGAAACACCAGACCTTGCCCAACAACCAACATACCAAAATCTGGCCAGTGGAAAATCATGTACACAAATGCTTGCAGTCTGGGAAACAAGATCCCAGACCTGCAGGCAATAATGACAGAGGCTAAACTGGACATAGTAGCTATTAGCAAGTCATGGTTTACCAGTAACCACACTTAGGATACTTCAGTACCTGGCAATGTACTGTTCAGAAGAGACCAAGGTGCAAAGGGGGGTGGAGTGGCCCTTTATGTCAATGAAAATATCAAGCTACAGAAATTCAGAATACACATAAGGAGCCAGAAGAACTGTGGGTCACCCTGGAAACAGGAAATGGGACAGCCATACGAACTGGGGCTGTCTACAGGCCTCCAGACCAGGAGGAGGATATAGACACATTACTGTTAGAAGATATACAAAACATGACAGCTAAGGGGGAGGTTCCAATAATGGGATACTTCAACATGCCAGATACAGATTTGTCAATACCAGCAGGAACATCTGCCAGAACTAGACACATAGTGGATTCCCTGCAGGGGGAGGGCCTCAGACAACTAGTACAACAACCCACAAGAGACACGACTATCCTAGATCTAGTACTGACTAACAGGGAAAGGATCACAGATCTCCAGGTAGAAGGTCACCTGGGGCCAGTGACCATCACATGGTATGGTTTAATTTGGCCACTAGAACTAAATCATCCCATTCCAATGCAAAAATATGGGACTTCAGAGGAGCTGACTTTGATAAGATGGCCAACAGAGTTAAGCTAACCCTGGCAAGAAGAAATACAGGTATGGGGGTACAGGCAAAGTGGGCAAATATTAAGGATGCAATACTTGAAGCAACATCCCATTGTGTTAGAGAGAAAAGGAAATGCAAAAGAAGAAGGAAACCACTTTGGTTCTCAAAAACCATAGCAGAAAAGGTCAGAGCCAAAAGACTGGCCTTCAGGAAATATAAGGAGCATGGCGGGATGAAGATAAGGAGGCATACAAACTTCCCAAGGGAAGCAGGAAGGCAGTAAGGCAGGCAAAGGCCCAAACCAAGGAAACACTAGCACAAACAGTAAAAGAAGGTGACAAGACTTTCTATAGATACATTTGTGAAAGGAGAAACGTCAGAGGGGTATTGCTAAGATCAAAGGGATAAAGGGGGAGTGTGTGGAGGAGGACCAAGGAAAAGCATCTATCCTAAATAGATACTTCTGCTCAGTATTTACTGAGGAGAAGGTAGGGCAGGGCCCACAGATCAGCACCATGGACTGAGTGGGGAGGGAGGTGTGCACTAGTCCCTTCACAAAAGAAAGGGTCCTACAAGAGCTCGATAAGCTCAGGGTGGACAAGGCAATGAGACCTGATAGCATACATTCCAGGGTACTAAGGGAGCTAAGGGTGGAACTAGCAGAGCCATTATTAGAACTGTTTATTGAGTCTCTGAGCACAGGAGAGGTCCCAGAAGACTGGAGAAGGGCTCATGTGATCCCACTCCACAGGAGTGATAGCAGGGAGGAGGAGGCATTGAACTACAGACTAGTAAGTCTTACTTCAGTAGTGGGCAAGATTATGGAGGCACTGCTTAAGGAAAGGATAGTGCAACACCTGGAATCCATTGGAGCACAGGATCCAAGACAGCATGGGTTTTCCAACAGGAAGGTCCTGTCAAACTAATCTCATAGATTTCTTTGACTGGGTAACCAAAGTGGTGGAATAAGGGGGAGCAGTTGATGTCATCTACCTTGACTTCATCAAAGCTTTCGATACTGTTCCACATAAAAGATTGATTAATAAGCTGGGTAGGCTCGGGGTGGGTCAGAAGTTGGTCAACTAGGTGGCAAATTGGTTGACCGGCAGAAAACAGAGAGTAGTGGTAAATGGTATACAGTCACAAGAGAGGCAAGTCACAAGTGGGGTACCTCAGGGATCAGTCCTGGGGCCAGTCCTCTTGAATATCTTCATCAGTGACATTGCAGATGGACTAGAGGGTAAGGTTTGTCTGTTTGCAGATGAAACCAAGATTTGCAACAGGTTAGATGATCCAGATAGGGTGGGCAGAATGAGAAGAGCTATGGATAAACTGGCAAAATGGTAAGAAGAGTGGCAACTGGGGTTTAACGCAAAAAAGTGCAAGATCATGCACATAGGGAAGAGAAACCCTGAAGACACCTATAGGTTGGGAGGGGAGTTGCTGGCAGTCACAAGGGAAGAAAGAAACTTGGGCATCTTCATTATCACAGATGACCTGAAATCATCCAAGCAGACCACTAAAGCAGTAGGTAAGGCCAGAGGGATGTTGAGGTGTATTAGTAGGGGTATCATAAGTCGGAAGAGGGAGGTAATAATCCCTCTTTACAAGACACTGGTTAGGCCCCATCTGGAGTACTGCGTGAAGTACTGGAGGCCACACCTTCACAAGGACATTAACCAAATTGAGGCAGTCCAGAGAAGAGCAACCAAAATGGTGCAGGTACTGCATCAGAAAACATATGAGGACAGATTAACGGAACTCAATATGTATACCCTGGAGCAAAGGAGGGAGAGAGGTGATATGATTGAAACATTCAAACACCTTAAGGGCATTAACAAGGTGAAAGAGTCTAACATGTTTCAATATAAGAAAAAAAGCAGGACAAGAGAACACAGCATGAGATTAGAGGGAGGCTGATTAAGGGGTAATGTGAGAAAGTTCTTTTTCACAGAAAGGGTGGTAGATGCATGGAATCGCCTACCTCAGGAAGTGGTGGATATGAATACAGTGCAGGGTTTCAAACAGGCATGGGATAGGCATAAGGGAGCAATACAAATGAGTATGAATAAATAGGCCATCGACAGAGTAAATGCCGATGGCACAGTCATAAGGCAGAAAAAAAATGGGCAGACTGGATGGGCCTTGCGGTCCTTATCTGCCGTCAACTTCTATGTTTCTGTGTTTCTATAATGTACTCCCTGGAGTGTCTTACTGCAGTTATAAAATGGGTCCTTTTTAGTACATTGGATTTTTTTAAACACACTTTTGTTGAGCTACTTTCAGCGTGGTTGATGTGCTGGGATAATGGCGTGGCTGAAAGGACCCCTTGGCCAATCAGGATCCAACATTCTTTCTACCCATTTCATAATAATAAATATCACAATATTTCTGCATAATGTGTTTGTCATTATTCCCATATGCATGACCATGTTGCATTTTGAGGGGGACTGTTCACAGGTGTACTGTGTTGTGCATCTGCCTAATATTGTGCTCCCTGCTGTTTGTGTGAGTTACGCTCCACTGTTATTGGATGTGCCATTGTTACTGATGTCTGCGAATAGTGTGGTTTTGGGGCTTGTGACCAGCATGTGCAAACACCTGTCTCATGCTGTGGACCGGTATCCCTTCCCCACTGTGGAGGCATGCTGGCACACAGTGTGAACGTGTCCGCATGTCACTTCAGCATTGTGCCTAGTGCGTGCTGTAGCTAGGCATCCACATATCATACAGGACTTTGGTGCAGGCTCTGTCACCCACCTGGAGCCTTTATAGATCCGACTCTTAAAACTGGGGCTAAAAAGGTTAGTAAACTGGGCCTTGAGGCTGGCCTGTTGAAACAGCAGTAAGTCTGTTGCTCGAAACACTAGCAGCCGGGGTGCGGGAATGAACCAGGGCTGTTAGGGCCCAGTTAGGGAGGGGCGGGATCAAGCATCCCAGAGGACGCTCCCCTCCTCTGGGGCAGGAGGGTACCATCCTCTGCTGAGATACTGCCACCTGGGTGATCACAGGTGGTGATGCAGTCGGGGAGTTGAGGGTGGGTGGGACGTTACTGATAGTAATGTGCGCCCTTGACATCCTAGATTATGTCATCCCCTGGGATAGAGAGAACCTTAAAAATGGCCCTAGCACCAGCAATGGACAGACCCTGGTATATCTGGACCCCGTACCAACACCTGAACTGCCGCCTGATGATGACTAAGACTCTGGGGTAATTCCCCCCCTACCCCGTCACCACCTGAGGAGAATAGCCAAGGCTTTGTGGAGGCTGGCATTCAAGGTAAGAGTACAGGTGGACTGAGTATTTGGGTGTTCCTGAGGAGACCAATGCTCTGGTGCTAGAGACAGAGGGCATAAAAAGAAAACGAAAAAAGACAAAAAAAAAAAAATGGACCTTGAATGCTTAAGTTGTTGCAGTGTTTGCGCCCCTCCCCTTCTTAATTACTTATACTGATGGACTGACATAGACAGCCCTGGGAGATTCCCTGGAACCCTGATACTGAAGTCAGCATGCTGGAGGTCCTATCCTGGGTACTAGAGACAACGGATTCCTCCAGACACTGGATGGGTAGGTGCAGTAGTGGGATGTTGCACCTCACTGCAGTATGTGCAGGGCTAATCTCGGTGGTCTGTTTCCTCGATTATTTTAGAACTATTCGGAAAGGCAGTAATAAACACTCAGGTAGGGGGTGGGTGGGGGTGCACCACAACCTAATGCACTCGACTCCCGTACAGATCTGTGCCTGTGACACCTGGCTTAGGTTGAAAATGATGCCTTTTATAAAGTAGACCGGCGCAGATCAGCTTTGTAGCTAACCTCTGTAACAAGGCAAATAGAGAGATATGAAAAAAAAAAACACCTTAAGAGAGCTAGAGAGAGAGAGAGAGTCACATGGAAGCGAGCAGGTTGCAGTGGGAATAAGATGGTATTTTTGAACTCTGCAAGCAAAAAGCGGTTTCATAAATTTTATATGGGAGGCGTTTTATGAGAGTGAGAGAGAGGGAGCTTCTTGGCGCTCGAGTGCTGGAAGTGCTCATCTTCGGCAGCTTTTTTTTTTTTGGGAGGAGGAGGAGAGGCGGGGATCGATGCATCTGATCAGACTTTTCTATTGATGAAATCAACAGAGAGGGGACTGCTGAGGAGGAAGAAGAGGCTGAGGGGTTTGGGTACAGCGCGGAGGAGGAGGAAGGCAGGCGACTGTTGTTTCTGTGTTTGTGTTTTTTTATGAATTAAGGGGAAAGTCGTTTCAAAGGGCGGACAGGGAGGGAGAAAGCGAAAAGTGTGATCAGTTTCCCCGCGAGCAGCTGCCTCTCTCTAGTCAGTTTCAGCTCCCTGAAATTAACCAACAGCAACATTAGCAAGGAGGGATCGCGAAGGGCTGCCGGTGCATGCCTGCTACAGCTCTACATACAAGAAATAATGCAACTTACCTGGACAGTCATTTTGCGGTGATTAAATGCAAATTTAATTGGAGACGAGACATATACCTACCCCAACACACACAGAAATCAAAACAAAACAAAAAGAGCTTCCCCAATGCAAAGGATCATTGTATCTGGTGGTGTGGCATCTTCTCTGGTTGCAAGGTACCTTTGGCAAGACCATGCTGTCGGGGCTTCTTAGTGACTTGGGTACCGGAGGAGGAAGTGGCGGTGGAGGCAGCGGTGTCGGATTTGGGGGGTCGCTTCCAGCTGCTGGGACTGCTGCTTTGGGGCTCGCTTCGGATTTGGGCGATTTAAACGCTATCGTCTTTTAACACCCCCACCCCGACCAGAAAATATCAACAAGCCTGTAGCCTGGATATTCCTTTTATTGGTCTTCAAACATTTTAAAGATGGTCAAGAAAGGTAAGTTGGGATAACACTGAAAAAAAAAATATCAGTAAACTTTTCCATGGTAGTGTTACATGCTTTTATCTTGTCTAAAAACTGTTGTTGCTGTGGATCGGTTTTTGCAGCCTTCTGCGTTTATGGGCATTACATACTAATTGGGGACTAAAATGAAATATTTTTCCCAAAAAAATGAAGTGTTGCCGCACTGCGTTGTGTGTACTTAGGGAACGAGACGGAGAGCTCTCTCCACGAATCTGAATGTCTAGATATAGGGACTGTGGTTCCTGGTGGTTTACAAATGATTACACTTTCCAGACTGTATAGTTGCTTGGTTTTATATTAATGGAAAAGTTATTTAATAAACTGGGTCGAGAGGGTTTTCTGAGGGGTTGGGGGTAGGGAAAGGACAGCAGCAGGAGCCTTAAAAACATACCATATTTAAATCAGCCTTAGTATCTAAAAGATAGTGACGGTGTAGCATGTGAAAAAGGTATCTTCAGCAGCTTTGTTGTTTCTTTGTCCCATTTTTCTTCTTCCTTTATTCTAAACAGCGGTCGCAACCTCCCTCCAGGTTACCAAACGATGTGCTATTAAGTTTTTTTTTTTAACTCCAAAATAGGGGTGGGGTGCGTAACCCTTTGCCTTAGGAAAAATAAATAAATAAATGAAACGTGCACAAAACTTGTCTTTGGAGAGTTCTCGGGAAGGGAAGGAGTTAACATGGGAGTATCCCTCATTCAAAGATGACCATCTCTTCAGACTGTTGTTAAACAGATCAGATATAAGAAACTATTATGGTGTTGACCCCGGGCATCTCTTATTTCATAATTCTGTTTAGTAAGGTTTAACTCCACAGGGATTTCTTTTTAAATCAATTGTCCTACTCATATGACTTGCTGGAATGTGCAGTGTGCATCTGTCAGGTTTCTTAAGTTCCGAGAGCAGGGATAATTCAGAGAACCCTATGCTTGTTGTGGACAGACAGGTGGGGTGGTTTATTTAACCCATGGAGTGCCAGCATCACTGTGAATATGCCCCCAAGTTCTGGGGACCTTGCCTGCTCTTTTGAACCTGCACCTATTCTGATGCTGGACATTGAATGTTGGCAGTCCAGTATCACTCTGGTGAGATGTGCCTGGAGGGTGAGGGGAAGTTGGGTGTCTATAACCCTCCCACCAAGAAGCTTTTATAATTTGTGTCATGTAAAAGAGGTCAAATGAAAAGCAGATGGTTATGTGATCCTCACCAGGGAGAGAAGATACTGATTAACACATAACCACATTATTAAAGGTGTTCTACATGGCCATGTGTTTTGTTGTGCAAAAATCTGGGGGCATTTAAAGCTGGTGGTGATTGCAGGGAGGGGCTATCCATTGTTAGTCATCTGTGGGATTATTATTTTTTTGCCTTTGAATTCTAAGCATCATAGCTGGTCTCCTACCAGAAAGGTCCTCAGGCAGTGCTGGTATTCTTCTGTCTGTCTTGTTACTATTAGCACTTACCTCTAAGGAGGTTGTTCAAAACATCAATGTTACCATTCAGGGATGGTCAAAATATGAAGTTGTACACATGAAACTAGTTCCCATGGCTATAGGTTGTTGACTGCAAATCAAATTGCAGCTTTTTTGATGAATCTATTAAATGCATTTTTTACATTTAGAGATAAATATTATTTTTATTGATTTCGCGACACAGTATAGGTTGGTATTAGCTTTCTACTTGTAGGTTCAAGATGTGGGGATTTGTTGCTGAGTCATCAAAGAATGGTACACGGGTTCAGATTTAAAAACACATACACATGCACAAACAGCCATACAGAAAACACACACACATATACACACGCACAGTCAGGAAACATACACAAACATACACACACAAACATACAGGTATACATGGATGCACACATTGACACACACATATACATAAGCACTCACATGGCCAGGCACATACACACACACACACACACACACACACACACACACACAAGACACATGTATAATACACACATGTGCATAAACATATGTGAACAGACATTTACACATATTTATACTCCCAAATGTGTACACACACACACACACACGATAGATACATTTATTTAAAACAACACATTTCCAAAAACTCAAAGCATCTTATACTGAAGTTTTCAATACATTAATTCACATTTAAAAACATAGACACACTTGTGTTTTATAACTGCCCAGAAAAGATAACTGGGTGGGGAATTGAGGGGGGAATATACTCGAGGCAGAAAATTTTCCACATCATCTTCGACGCAGCCTGGGATGTTATTCAGTGAATTACTTTGAAGATTTGGACCTGATGGTGGTGTAAACCTCAAGCAAGGACCCCGACTTTTGCTGGAAAATGCAAACAACAGGCAGAAGGCAGCTGTCTTGGTCTTGTAGCCCACAGTGTCGCTTGTTCAAGCTGCAGGTGGAAGATTACAGCTAATTGAACAAATAAATTAAGCTTTGGCTGCTCTTAAAAAAATGTTTCATGGATAACATATCTGTCTTGAAGATGAAGAAAGGAAGAGGAAATTGAGTTGGAGAGAGTCACTGTGTTGGTCTTATCACTGAGGAGCTCTCGGTTCAAATACATCTCATACTAAGGCAGTCCTAATCCAGTAGATATTTTTAAAATAGCAAATGTACACTTTATAAAATACCGAGGAATCAAACGGAAGTCACATTGGTCATTTCCTAGAGAGGTCATCAAGTCAAAAAACAAGAATATTTAAGATATTTCCAGTGTCGGAATTACATCTTGTGAGCTTTATGTGTGGCTGATGAATTGTGAGGTTCTGTCTCTTGACTGAGCTCCTCACAACCCCTTAAGTGTCAACATGCTAACTTCAGAACTATGGATACTAAACCCCTGTTACCCGCCCCACACACACACACACAAACACATTTTTGAACTCTGACATTAAAGAGCAACTCTGTACTTCAGCATGTTTGTTCACAAATAAGATGTGTCAGCTGTTACAATTTACTGGCGAGTACATTTTTTCATTTTCAGTGTTTCTTTCCAAGGTTTACAGCACATCTTGGTAGTCCATCTAAATTGTCTGTATAAAAAACCTTTGAAAACATTTGTTTTTCTCCTGTTAACCTCACAGGGCCTTGGTTTATGACATCATAGTGCCCACCATGACAATGGACTGTGATGTCACAAATAGCAGTTGTGTGGTTAGCAGGGGAGAGTCCACTACATTTTGAAAGGCAGTGAAATAATTGCTGCATTATCTACAATACTGAGTTGACCAACAGCAGAGGAAAGTAAAACAAAAATAACAAAAAACTAAAAAACAATAAAGTCAGAACACAAATGGTGTAAATCTAGTATTGATAAGCTTTTTATTATAAGAGAGAGTTGCTTTTTCAGCTATGATAGGGCCTGCATATGGTGCTTAGAAGGAGTGTTTAACCCCTTTTGAGCTGAGGCTATAAATTGCCCTGCAAATGAAATGATTTTAGGGAGCGTTTTGTGTAAAAGTTGTTCTTTGAAACTGTCATGGTTTTAGTGTATGTCCATTCTGTAAATCAGCTGGACTGACAGAAGTGCCATCAAGTATTTGGTCCCAGAGATGAGACGTTAAACTGAGATCTCCTTCTGTCCATCTCTGATGGTTGAAGCGGGTGGAAGGAAAAAGCCCCTGTAGCACTGGTTACATAGAAACATGGAGTTTGTCGACAGAAACAAATGCCCTGTGACCCAACGAATCTGCCACAAGAGTCAGGAAATTATTCCGGTGTCCAGGCCAACATTCCCTCTTGCAGTAAAACGGATTCTAATGCAGCTTGGGCATGAATGTTAGATGTGCTTACCAACTGTTGTTATATTTGTAAACATACAGTCCCTGCTCTACTAGTGTCTCACTCAGTGGTAAAGTATGTGAAGCACTTTGATATACAGTACATGAAATTTGCTAAATATATACTGTGCAGTATATGTGTAAGCAATAAGCCACAACAGGGTGTGCATTATAGGATTTTAATGCACGCCCCATGGTGTAGTAAGGCACGAGGCCGAAGGCTGAGTGTCCTTACACCCCTAGGAAGTGCATTAAAATCCTATGATGCGCACCCCAGAGGAGCTTATTACACTTATAAAATGGCTCTAAGAAGTTTTTTTGGGGAGGAGAATGAGATTTGTCACCTGACCATGCATTTATAGAGATTTAATGCACAGTCAGGTGACAGCTCTCGGCCAGTGAAATGTCTAGATTTTTTTCTTGCCATTTTATAAATACATTAATAAAATGACAAGAAAAAAAGGAAACTTCACTGGTTGAGAGACATCACCTGACCATGTGTTAAATCTCTATAAATGCACGGTAAGATGCCAAATCTTATTTTCCTCCACAATAAACCAACTTACGTATAAAAATGAGCCTTTTTATAAGTGTGATAATCTACTCTAATGTGTCCATTATGTAAGCAATATTACACAATGGGGTAAGGGTTATTGCCTGATAAGAGCATGCCCCAGATGTGTAGTGAGGTACAAGGCACTTGTGCCAAGTGCCTTCAGCACCTGGGAAGTGCTCTTATTAAGCAGCAACTCACACCCCGGGAGTGTCTTATTGCACTTATAAAATGGGTTTGTCACAAAGAAGAAAAAAATATTTTAAAAGTATGTGTGTGTTTATATTTTCTGTTAAAGTAATTCCATTACAGTGCAGATGATGCAACCATGGTGTGGCTACACCAGTAGGTATCTCCAGCAGGAGGAGGGAGGTGGTGTTGACGCTATATCATTCATTGGTGAGATCCTACCTGGAGCATTGTGTCTAGTTCTGCAGGCTGCACTTCAGAAAGGACATCAACAGGGTAGCGGTGGTCTAGCGGAGGGCATCAAAAGTTCTACGAGGAGAGACCGAGGGATCTCAACATGCGCACACTGGAAGAGAGGAGGGAGTGGGGGGGCATGACAGAGACCTATAAGTACCTCACAGGGATAAACAGGATGCAGGGAGGGAGTCTTTTTCAAGTGAGAAAGAGCACCTTGATCAGAGGACATGTGATGAAGTGGGGGGGTTAGGAGGGATATGAGGAAGTACTACTTCACCGAAAGAGTGGTGGAAGCCTGGAACAGACTGCCAGTGGAAGTGGTGGAGGCAAAAACAGTAGGGGGCTTCAAGCATGTGTAGGACAGACATAAGGGACTATTAGGAAAAGGGTAGGGATGAGGGCGGGTCGCTGAAGACCAGTTAGGGTCTGCGGAGACAGACTACGCAGGGACCATCTAGGCAGACTGAGTGGGCCAAGTGGTTCTTTTCTGTTGACAAATTCTATGTTTCTATGTTAGAGGGCACTTCTTTTCAGCTTACTCCCCCTCCCCCCCATATTAGGTACCATAGTTTGTAGTTCACTTCTTTGCTTTGCATACACACCCCCATTAGGTATTTTTTTTTTCTCTGTTGGTGAGCGCTAATGTTCTAGTGTGTTCACTTTCTGCAGTGAGGAGTAGAGCCAAAAGCTGGTGGTGGGTCAGTTTTACATATTTGAACCCGGCAGCACAAGCTCATTACTGTGAGCTGCTAGCACGAGCGCTGCAGTTCAACTGAGCTGTTTCTTTCTTTTCTAATTTTTTTTCCTAAGTCTTTATAGGTAGTTAATTCTGTTTGTGGGGAAGTGTAGCAAGACAGGAGGGGGAAGAGTAGTGGATCAGCAGAGAATGAGGGTGGGACCAGACAGGTCTGCACGGCTGGAGGGTCACAGAGCTGTAGTGAGCAAGGTGACTGAGTTGACAGTCTTTCTTGGATTTGAGGCCTTGAAGTAATTAAAACAAAAGAAAGCAAAGGAAAGATCAGATGATCTATTTAAATATTTGTATACATACATTTCGTGTTCTTTAGCTCTGCTGTGTGTGTGAGGAGTTCTTAAAAAGCATAAAAAATGTTATTTTACATGTAAGGGGTAAGTAATTGGTATAATCTTTTTGCCTTTACTAACATGGCTGCCAGAAAATATTTTTCAAAAATGTTTGGCAGGCATGGATATGTGGGTTGTGCTGCATCCTGCTTAGCCTTAAAAGTGCCAGCCACAGGTCTATTGTCCTACAAGGGCACAGGTCCTGACCAATCAGAACACAGATTTCCTTTACCCATTTTATAAAGTATTTTAAATGCACTTCCCAGGGGTGTAAAGACACTTGGCCTTTGGCCTCATGACTCACGGCATCCCTGGGGCATGCATGAAAATCCTATAATCCACACCCTCGAGGTTCCAAGTCCCCCAAATCTCTCAATGGTCTTATTGCCTTGTAATAGACACTTATCTATTATTCTATTTATAATAACTGGGTAGTGTTTTCACCCATAGGAAAACTCGATTATAATGGCAAATGTGCTGGGTTTCCCTCATTGTAGGCACGCTCACTCTGCCTTCCTTGCAGTTGAGCACACAACACTCACTCCCCTCATTAGCACCTCCTAAACTCCCAATGCCTATGATTGACTTAGGATTTTAACTGGGATGCAATTTGAATATCTGTTGATCGTGAGAAAAAAACAACATAACAAACTGTACCATACCCTGAATGCGCTATTGCTACCATCTACTTGCCACGCTGTTTATATAAATGCTGGGTAGTATTTCCAAGGTGAGAAAACACTACCCTGCAGTTACATAAACCAAAATATGGGGAGGTGTGTAAAACAGGAATTTTACACACACTTTCAATGTGGGATGCTTTTATAGACCCCTCGAGCTGTGCTCTTGGGGTTCATGTTGGGCCCCACACCTTGGGTGTGTGCATAATTCTCATTATACACACATCCCCATATATTATTCTATATTTAATGTATGCCCCAGAGGTGCAGTAATGCATGTGGCTGAAGGCCAAGTGTCCTTGCACCCCTGGAAAGTGCATTCAAATCCTATGATGCACATCCTGGAGGGGCTTATTATACTTATAAAATGGCTTTAAGTAGGTCATTTTGGGAGGAAAATGGGATTCGGCTCCTGATCGTGCATTTTTAGAGATTTTTTCCTTATTTTCCTTTCCATTCTCAGGCAGGCTGGGTGGCTGTATCAGCGTGTCTCTCATCAGCACAGCAGCCATCCTGAGTCTCTGACCTCCTTCCTCTCCGAGACCAGGTGGGTCACTGGCAACAGCTGGGGGAGCTTCATTAAGCCTCCAATCCCCAGTTTTTCCACCGATTTTCTTCCCTTACTTCTCCGGGGCCCCCATTGCAAGGTCGTGTGTGTGTGTGTGTGTGTGTGTGTGTGAAGGCACGCATGTACACCTTGGCCTGAACTGAACCCGCTTCTCCCACCCGACCTAGCACCTATTCCGCCCCCGATGTGTGCACCATCATCATGCCTCCACATGGTGGTGCGGTTAAAGGCTGGGATAGCTAACCTCCCCGATCCGGGAAAGGACAGCTGCCTGGCGGCTGTTCAATCCTCACCCAGCCCCCCCAGCAACCCACGCTCATCACCGAACATGGGTCGCCAGTGTGGCAGGAGGTAAAGCGCCAGCACCTCAGCCCTCCACACCAACGGGCCGAGTGCATATTTAGAGATTTAATGCACGGTGACATGATATCTCTTGGCCAATGAAATTTCAGGTTTTTATCTTGCCATTTTATAAATATATTTATACAAGCTGTGTGGGTCTGGATTAGCCAAGATAAAACTGCTGTCTTATGACCAACTTTCAGGGCAGACCTACTATCTCACATCTGAGCAAGCTAGTACTATTATCTAGCAAAGCTGGGTATGTCACAGTGGAGTACTGAACCAATCAGAAAGCAGTTTTAACAAAGCTGATGACATTACAATAACCATGTGTGGCACAGAAGCCAGCAGACATGAGATACTCTGTAGACCAAGTTGCTTTCTAGTTTGCATCTGTATTGATTGTATTAAAGGGACACTGTCAACCTTTTTTCCCCCCATCATATTATTTCTACTTGAAAACCTACATTTAATGATTGCTTCCCTTCTCTAAAACTCATTGATGTTGCTGGTTGTTTTAGCTGCCTCTTTGCTTAGTAGAACTGAAATGCATGCTAATGATGTAATTACACCCAGCCCTGTTTTGTTTCAAATCCTTGATCTACTCTTACTGCATACTTCCTGAAAATTAGGAAAAACCCCCAACAGTAGCCATACATGATATGATAGTCTTCTCTCCTCTCACTGCATCAAGAGTGGCTAGGCTACGTTGTGAGGTGTTCCCAAGTCCAGGGCAGATGCAGTGGGAGTTAATCAAGGACTGTAAACAAACACATTTTTGTGTGGTAACACCAGTATGGTGGGCAGTCTGTGTTTTACTTATAAAAAAAGAAAAAAGGGGTAAAAAAATCATACTATCAGTGACATCAGCAATCTCTACAGAATGTTACCAATCATAACATTCTTTTTTTAAACTAGAGACGCTTTGAGGCCTAAGGGGGTTGACAGTGTCCATTTAATTTGTGTCTTTTATGCAGGGCACAGTTTACAGTTTATACTTTTTTCCTTTTGGAACTTTTTATACCTTCCATTACAAAACCACCTAAACACCTGTTGTAGAAATCAAATACGACAAGGGTGAGAGTGAGATAGTAGAAATATGTATCTCTACTTGCTATACTTGACCTCTTCTGACCTCACTCGTGGCTTCGCCACTCATGAGGTCAGGCGGTCAAGTCTAGCCCATGAAGATACGTCTACTGTCTCACGTTCACCCATGTTATATCCCCTATACATAGGTGCACCAACTTTTTGGTGAAGAATAGAGCCCTAGATTCTCGAACACCAGTTTTTATATGACCCAGACATTCTTGCTTGAGGTCCTCATGGTTTGATGGGGAACTCAAGGAGTTGAAGAGACCATGGGTCAGAGGTCGGAGTGCTGCAGGCAGAGGTCCTGTGCTAATGGAGACAGGTTGGCTTTGAAAGCTCATTATAATGAGTATCAAAGGGCTGTCTCCTGTAGGAAGGCAGAGTTTCTGTCCAGGGAGATTGCTACAGCCAAGAACAGAGCAGCTCAGCTCAGCTGTTCCAGATGGTAGACAGACTTATCCGTCCTTCCTGTCTTCAGCTGGTGAGAGCATTGTCAGCTGCTAAATGCGACAAGTTTGCTCTGTTCTTTGCTGACAAGGTGTCTTCCATCAGGGGCTGTATCTCTCCCCAAAGGGGGTCTCATTGGGCATGTGGTGTTGGATCTGGGGCCAGTAGAAGCAATCTTCATGCCTGGTGTGAGTTTAGCTCTGTGGGAGTGGAAGAGGTCAGGGAGATAATCTTGAAGCTACGGGCTACTTGTTGTGAACTGGACCCAGGCCCGACATGTCTCTTAATGGGATGTGTAGAGTCCTTTGATCCAGTGTTTGCTGAAATATTCCAGTGCTTCCTCTCAAAGGGGATAGTCTCCAGTGCTCTTAAAGAGGCATTAGTGAAACCCCCTTTGAAGAAACCATCTTGGGACCCAGATTGCCTTGTGAGCTGTAGTCCTGTCTCCAAACTCCCCTTCCTGGGGAAAGTTATTGAGAAAGTAGTGACCGTGCCACTCGAGGCACATCTCACTGCCCCTGACATCTGTAAGTCACTCCAGTCTGGTTTGTGGTCCAGGTACAGTACGGAGACAGCACTAGTCAGTGTGCATAATGATCTTGTCACGGCAAGAGATAGAAGTGAATGGTCAGTTCTCATTTTACTCAATCTGTCTTCAGCATTTGACATTGTAAATCACGGGGTGTTGCTGGATCACCTGGGGGAGCTGTGTGGACTCGCTGGTACTGTCATTAACTGGTTTGAGTCCTTTCTTACAGGTAGGATGCAAAGGGTGGTGATGGGAAATTATTCCTCCCGCCCGAAACCTTTGTCCTGTGGAGTTCCCCAGGGCTCGAGCTTCTCACCCATGTTATTTGTGGTGTACATGCTACCCTTGGGGGATATCATTAGATGCTACAGAGTGGAGTTTCACTGCTCCGCAGATGATACCCAACTATACAAATGCATTTGCACCAGAAACACAGGGTGCAGTCTCAGTTCTGAATGCCTGTCTGGCTGAGATCCAAAATCGGATGTCCTCCAACTTGTTGAAGCTTAGTCCAGATGAGACAGAAGTATTGGTGATTGAGTCTGGTCACCGGCGGGTAGCTAAAGTGGTGGGAGAGGAGACCGGTCTAGTACTTTGCTCTTCTTGTCTTGCCACTTTAGTAAAGGGTAAGAATTTGGGCATTATTCTGGATGGCGAACTGATACTGGAGGCTCAGGTGTTGTCCATAGTCTGAAATGGTTTCTACTATTTTAGGAATATCGCCTCCCTAGATTAAACCTTTTATCCCACCTAATGAACTGCCCTCACTAGTACACGCATTTGTGACATCACAACTTGATTACTGCAATGCCCTTTACCTCGGCTGAATGGAGGAACCCTATGTTGTCTGCAGCTGGTGCAGAATGCTGTGGCAAGGTTGCTGACAGGCCTTCCTAGGTCCTTTCATGTGATCCTGGTCTTGGGCGATCTGCACTTGTTGGCAGTGAGGTGACAGATTTCCTTCAAGGTCGGTTTGCTGACTGATAAAGCTCTACATGGACTGGGCCCTAGCTATGTGCCGAACCTTCTGTTACCTTACCAGACCTCATGCCCTCTCCATTCTTCTGAGACAGGCCTCCTTGTGGTTCCTAGGGCTTGGTTAAAACCTTTGGGTGAGAGGGACTTTGATGTTTCTGGCCTGGCCCTGTGGAACTCGCTTCCCAGATCTCTGAGGGAGGCCCCCCTCACTGGAAGCCTTCAAAAAGGTCTGAAGTCCCATCTTTTTATGGCGGCTTTTGGCACACTTTAGTTTACTGGCTGTTATGTTATATTAAATTTTATTATATTATGCTATAGTATACTATATTGTATTATAGTATATTATGTTATATTTATGGTTATTTTATACTCATAAATTATCTTGTCTGACTTGTTGCTATTGATTTAAACTGGCTGACTTTAATGGTGTGGCTATTTGTTGGTAAATTTTTCTTCTGTATGTAATGTTGTGGTATTGTATATTGTACAGCACCCAGAGCCTATGGGAATGGCAGCTTTATAAATAGAAGTTTGCTTGTTTGTTATGTTGCATTGGTAAAATACAAGAAAAATTAGCACAGGACTACATTTAGGTATTAACTATTCAGTTTCTTTATTTGTGTACAGCTTGGTAACAAAAATACTTAAAAAGTACAGTATGACTATTAAAATCTAGTTTTGTTAATTTCTCATTTATCATCAATCAACTGTGATGTAATCAGTGATGGACATCTGTTTGGCTTCATTTGCCATGATTAATTTCATTTTAGTATCCATGTCCTCCTCTCTCATCAGCCTGCAGTGGTGTCCAAGGAAAATACAGAGTTGGTAGACTGGGAAGGGAGAGGGAGTGACAATGGGGAGGCTGGGATAAAACCCGCCACCTGCATGGCAGACACTACAGACCGCTTAACATTTTTTCACTGAACTGTTGAGCAGTGATATTCAGAATGTAGGAAAATAAGGGACACTGGCCTTAATAATGTGGGGCACATCAACACACACATGGAGACACAAACTCAGAACACTGGGAGCTAGTGACGTAAACAGCATTCCACCCCGATCACAGCTTGGACAGTAGCTGGAAACACTAACAATGGGATGACAGTGACTCGCATGGAGTCTCTTGTGGGGTCCCCACACTGAACTGCCAGGTAATGTATATGTATGTATATATGTATATATATATATATATATATATATATGTATATATATACATACTGTGTGCGTGTGTGTATATATATATATATATATATATATATATATATATATATATATATATATATATATATATATATATATATACACACACACACATATATCGTATGCAATGGCATGACTCAGAATATGCCAGTTATCTACATGAGTGAGTAGGCAAGACAATAACTCAAGAAAGGCAGAGTCACAAGTGAGATCTGTTAAGTCCTACACTCCCACAAGTGATGATAAATGACTTATGTTGAGTCAGGTCATTGTGTGACCAGTTTATATAATGTATATAATGATTTTTAAACTGTAAAATGGTAAATTAGAGTGCCTTATAAAGATTTATCTGGTTTTGTTTGATTTCACTGCTCTGTTTTGAGAGCAAGAGAGGCCACTGTGATGTCATCAGGCATTGTTCAAGCTGCTCTCCTATTGGTTTAGGGTCCCTTTATTACTTGTCAAAAGAGGGAATAAATGGCTAGAGTGAGGATAAATTGTTTATCCTAATTTAGAATGCTTCTGTGGCAAAACAAAAACAAAACAAAAAGAAAAGAAAAACTAACAATTTATCTGTAAGGCTTAACTCACCCATACATTGCCTATCTACAGACAGTATCTCTATCTATCTATCTACAGACAGTATCTATCCATCTATCTACACACAGTATCTCTCTCTGTCTGTCTATCCATCTATCTACACACAGTATCTCTCTTCATCTATCTATCTATCCATCTATCTACACACAGTATCTCTCTCCATCTATCTATCCATCTATCTACACACAGTATCTCTCTCCATCTATCTATCCATCTATCTATCTACACACAGTATCTCTCTCCATCTATCTATCTATCCATCTATCTACACACAGTATCTCTCTCTATTTATCTGTCTGTCTGTCTGTCTATCTATCTAAGAAGTGTGCGGTGATGCATATAGGGTGTAAGAAATGGACTGGCCAAGTACTCACTGGGGGAGAGCAGATCAAGCAAACAGAACAGAAAAGGGATCTGGGGATTATAATATCAAACAACCTTAGGGTAAGTGACCAATGTAGTAAGGCGGTTGGCAAAGATAATAGAATGATGGCGTGCATAGTAAGGGGTCAGGCCCGGACAGAGTCCATCCAACGGTACTGGCAGACCTATTTAATAGTTCACACATGTTGTGTCTCTCCACAAAAATGGTCCCAAGGATGACCCAGGGAACTACAGACCAGTCAGTCTGACCTCAGACGTGTGCAAGCTTATGGAGACCATACTTAAGGAAAGGCTGGTAGAACATCTAGAGGAGCATGGTCTCCAGGATGCGAGGTGGCACAGGTTCATGGGGGGGAGATCATGTCAAATGAATCTGACTAACTTCTTTGACTGGGTCACTAAGACAGTAGACAGGGGCCAAGTGGTAGACATCCTCTGTCTGGATTTCAGCAAGGCCTTTGACTCTGTGCCCCACAAAAGGTTGATCAGGAAGTTGGCGGATCTTGGGGTTGGGATAAGATGTCCAGATGGGTGGAAAACTGGCTGAGGGACAGATCCCAGAGAATGGTTGTGGGGGGAGAGTTATCTGGCACCAGAGAGGTCACCAGTGGGGTCCTGTAGGGCTCGGTGCTGGGGCCGGTGTTGTTCAATGTCTTCATCAGTGACACTGGGGATGGCATTAAGAGCAAAATATGCCTATTCGCAGATGACACAGGATGATCTGGAAAAGCTGGGGAGGCGGTCCAGGATCTGGCAGCTTGGCTTCAATGCCAAGAAATGCAAAGTCATGCACACTGGAACCAAAAATCCCTGGATGGAGTGCTATCTGGATAGAGTCCAGGTATTGCATCAGAGGAGGAGAAGGACCTGGGAGTGATGATCATTAGTGATCTAAAGCACTCCACGCAGTGCAAGAAAGTAGCAGCAAGGGCAAACAGGATGCTGGGATGCATAGCTAGGGGGATCAGTAGTAGGAGGGAGGAGGTTATGCTACCCTTGTACAGGTCACTGGTGAGGCCACATCTAGAGTATGGAGTTCATACTAGTGCCCACACCTCAAAAAGGACATTATCCTTCTGGAAAAGGTCCAGAGGAGGGCTACAAAGTTGATAGCGGGTCAGCAGGGTAAGGCATATGATGAGAGGTTGAGGGCACTGAACATGTACTCCCTGGAGGAAAGGAAAGAGAGAGGGGACATGATTGGGACCTTCAAGTACTTGAAAGGGATAAATAATGTGGATAAGGAGAGTCTCTTTAAGCTGAGTAGCAACCATAACACGAGGGGGCACAGTCTTAAGCTGGAGGGGGAGGTTTAGCAGGGAGGTCAGAAAGCACTTCTTCACATAGAGGGTGGTAGACACTTGGAATGCACTGCCGAAGAGGTGGTCTCATTGACGACAGTGGGCAGCTTCAAGAGAAGCTGGGATAGGCATAGGAGGAAGGTAAGGATCATGGGTAGGGAGGATGGGAGGAGTGGGAAGGGGGGCAGGGACAGTAGCTCACGCTGTGGACCCTGCAATACGAGCAGACTAGATAGATCAAATGGCCTTCCTCTGCTGGCTTCTTCGTATGTTCATATCTATCTACAGACAGTATCTATCAATCTATCTACCTACCCACCTACAGACAGTATGTATCTATCTATAGATAGTATATATCTGTCTGTCTATCTGTCTATCTATAGATAGATAGTATCTAGCTGTCTATCTAATCTATCTACAGGCAGTATCTATCTATCTATCTATCTGCAGATAGTATATATCTATCTATCTATCTATCTCTCTATCTATGTAGTCTATCTACAGACCGTATCTATCCATCTATCTACAGACAGTCTATCTATCTACAGACAGTTTCTCTATCTATCTATCTATCTATCTATCTATCTATCTATCTATCTATCTATCTGTCTGTCTGTTTACCTGTACACACATACATACACACATACATAAATATTAGATCTTTGTGCTTCTCCCATGATGACATCATAGTGGAAGAGTGCTGTAAAGGGATTATACAGCTGAGCCCCTCCCATGATAACATCATAGTGGGAGAAAGCTATGACAGGATTACTCAGCTGAATCCCTCCTATGATATCATTACAGTGGGACATAGCTTTGACAGTGTTACTTGGGTAAGTCCCTCCCATGATAACATCACAGTGGGAAGGAGCTTTAAATTGAAAAGGCAGACCAGCCCTTCTCTTGAAGACATCACAATAAAGTTACTGTGACATGATGGGACAGCTGAATTCTACTATAATAATAACATCAAAGGAGGTAGGAACTGTGAATTCATTAAAGGTGATAGGAGACCGTTTTTAGACCTCTAGATGCTCTCTAGTTGTTTTTTTATTGGTTACCCACTATTCTGATATGTTTTTTACCTTTTGTGTTAAATTAATAATCTAATTTTGTTGCCTTTGTAACTACCCTGAATCTCTCTGTGCTCGACAGTTGCTGCTCTCTGTTTTCATACTACCTGAACATTCTATGACATCAGAAACACTCACTCCAGGCCATTCGGATGAATAGCACGGAATGGGAGTTTCTAATGTCACAGAATGTCTTAGAAATATGAAAATCAAGAGCAGTAGCTGGTGAGGAGAGTGGAACTCAATGTAGGTCAGAAGCCACCCCAAAGCTAGATTATTTATTTATCAAGACATCATCAAAGCATATCAGAGTACATAACTGGCATGGAAAGGAAGATGGAAGGGCAGTTAACTATGTAAAAATCATGTCAGATCTCCTTTACGCAGCTAATTGCCTTCCATATTGTCATCACAGACCAAAGGAGCAGTGACATGATTACATAACTGCACATTTCCACGGCAACATCATTGTGGGTAAAAACTCTAAAATAGTTATTCTGCTAAGCCCCTTGCATTATGACATCAAAATATGAAGATACTGTGAAATGATCAGTCAGCTGTCCCCTCCCATGATGACATCACAGAAAGAGTGGTGAAAAAAAATGACACAGCTGAGCCCCTCCTGTGATGACATCATAGTGGGAGAGAGGTGTCACAGGATTACATAGCTGACCTCGTGGGAAGGCATTGTGGAAGCATTAGAGAGCTTGGTCTCACCCATGACGATGTCACAGTAAGGAGCGGAATGATTAGGCAGGTGAGCACCTCCCATGATGGCATCACAGTGGGAAGAACCTCTGGAAGGATTAGGCAGCTGAGCCCCTCCCATTGTGATATCACAATGGAGAGGAATTGTGACAAATTAGACAGCTGAGCCCCTCCCATGATGATATCACAGTGCAGAAGAGTTGTGACAGATTAGACAGCTGAGCCCCACCCATGATGACATCACAATGGAGAGGATTTGTGACAGATTAGACAGCTAAACCCCTCCCATGATGGTATCACAATGGAGAGGAGTTGTGACAGATTAGACAGTTGAGCCCCTCCCATGATGACATCACAATGGAGAGGAGTTGTGACAGATTAGACAGTTTAGCCCCTCCCATGCTGATATCACAATGGAGAGGAGTTGTGACAGATTAGACAGTTGAGCCCCTCCCATGATGACATCACAATGGAGAGGATTTGTGACAGATTAGACAGCTAAACCCCTCCCATGATGGTATCACAATGGAGAGGAGTTGTGACAGATTAGACAGTTGAGCCCCTCCCATGATGACATCACAATGGAGAGGAGTTGTGACAGATTAGACAGTTTAGCCCCTCCCATGCTGATATCACAATGGAGAGGAGTTGTGACAGATTAGACAGTTGAGCCCCTCCCATGCTGATATCACAATGGAGAGGAGTTGTGAAGGATTAGACAGCTGAGCTCCTCCCATGATGACATCACAGTGCAGTTGACTTGCATAATATATTTTCCTCAGTGTTTTGCAAAATATGTTGGCCACCCAGCAGGCTTTCTATGGAATGGTCTGACTAAGGGACAGACGGACAGTGAGTGCCTGTTAGTTGCTGCCTCTTGGGCTGCATTTTTGCCTTGGAGCTAAAAGGAAAATGGAGAAAACTTTGTGGGGCCCACACCTTTAAGTGTAAGAGAAGAAGCAGCTTTGATTTCTCCTTTAAACTGAAGATCCCAGTTTGAGATTAAACTCTCCTTTGCCAGGGAGTCATGGCCAAGAGGTGACGAGTCATGTAGTAATCTCATTGCAAATCTTGTCATTACACTGCGTGTCACACAATGTAATCTACCCTGATAGGGTAATATGGGCAGACCGGATGGACCATCTGTCTTTTTCTGCTGCCATCGTCTATGTTTCTGTATTTCTATGTAGAGAATTATTTGTAACCGTATCGTTCCTTGTACAAAAACATGAACAGAGTGGGTGATTTGATACATTTTATCCAATAATCACCTATTTTGTTCATGTCTATGTTTCTATGTAATTTGTTTAAAAAGTACATATTTTAAAACTTAAAAGACTTTAGGAGCAGAATAAATGTTGAAATAGTAAATCGTAATAGAAATGCCATTTATTTATTTATTTACACTTCCTCCACATGGATCACCTCACGTGATGGACTACCTCTATTAGGGTCCCTGGGCTGTAGCAGACAGGATGCTGAAGTTCACAAGTTAGATGAGACAATCCGAGGAGGCTCTAGACCTACAGAGCTGAGGGGGATCTGCTCATAAAAAAAAAATCATTATTGGTCTAGAACATTGGGATAATTGCATGAAAAAATAGAATTCTAGGGGGACGTCAGCCCCCCATGCGCCCCCCTCTTGGAGCAGCCACTGGAGACAGTATGTACCTTGATTGCTTGATACATATAATCATTTACAGATGATAGGGATGGAGTTTGGCCTGGTGATCAGAGTGCAAAGCTGTGAACCTGGAGACTTAGGTTTGAATCCCACAACTGCCACTTACTGTGTGTCCCCAAGCAAGTCCCTTAGCCTTTCTGTGCGTAACCTGTCTCCGATTTCTGCCTGTGTGCTGTTTGACACTCCCTGTATGCCTAATGGCAACAACATTCTTGCCTCCCACTTGCCAGCTGGATTGTAAAGCACTTTGGGATTTGGATTCTATGAAAGATGTTAGTGAAACCAGGCGTAGAACGTGTAACTCTTGTCTTTAGAAAGAGCATTTTATTGTGTCCAGCACAAATCCAAAACAAATGATACATTGCCCGTAGAAAAGCCTTTTCTTTCTTGTCTTAGACTTAGAAAAATGACTTAAAAATACCAGGTTTATGACTCATGAGCTTGGAAAGAACTTCTTTGTACTTTAACTACAATTCTTTCTTTCTTTCTCGTCTTTAAGTTTTGTCTTGTTAAGCTAGATAATAGAGTGGAAACGATGTTTTGGTAAGTGGCAGGCTCATCAATTATTTATGGAGCTGTGGACATCCTTTATTAGAACTTATCTGTACATCAACCACAAAACCAGTCAAACATGCTCGTTTATAAGTTAATGCAAGCCCTGAATAATTTAGCAATCTGCAAGATTAAGCCCAAGAATCTTGGGAGACAGTTTTTTCCATCATTTCTCCAAGCCAGATGTTCCACACAGGGTTTCTATAAATGGCTGTCTTGCTCTTGGTCTCCGGTGGGGATTTGTGATTCTGCTTGTTTGACCCGTGTGACGTTGTTTAGCTGCTGGAGTGGTTGACTGTTTGCCCATATAATGATGACTTGAAACTCCATCAGGGAAAAAAATACACAAATATAGTGCTGAAACCAGAAACTCACTTGGTCCTAAGCCTTCCATGAAAATCCTTAAATGATTTTTTGGGACATCACCAAAGTGGGGGGAGAAGAATAACAATTTGGTTGGGGAGACATTGTGGTGTATAACAGAGTATTTGTAATTTCTGACCAAGAAAGGTGCGGGGGAGTAGTTTGGGGGTACCTGGACCTATTATTTGTATGTATTTATTTAGTTATTTATTTGTAATGTTTGACCAGGAAAGGCACACTGAGCTGTGCCACCTTGTTTCCAGGTGTGTCCGGCGGGTGGGAGTGAAGGGTAGTAGGGTTACATGTACCAAATCTCTAATTTATATATTTGTAATTGTTTGATCAGGAAAGGCAAACTGAGCTATGCCAGTTTGTTTAAAGGTGTGTCCTGGGGGGAGGCGTTGCATGAACTTTTTGACAGTGGGACTGTTAGGATACCAGGAAAACTCCCCTACCTCTTACAGTAAGTAGTATGGGATCTTTAATTTCCACCTGGACCATGACCAGAGATGGGCAAAAGAGACCTCAGTTTAATCTCTCATCCAGTGAATGGCACTTGAACAGTGCAGCGTGCCCTAATGCTGCACTACGGCACTACATTAGCCCAGGTTCCTGGTGTGGGATTAGAACCCACAACCTTCTGATCTTCCAGCCCTCGAGGCACGTGTGCTGCCTACTAAGTCGCTGTCCATGCTGAATGACAGGGAGAACTCATTCTTGCAGTACATGTTCAGTGGATTAGGATTCATGCTTCTTTGAAATGGTTACCCAGCCAACAGTAAAAATGATTAGCCTGTCAACTGTGTGTGTGTGTGTGTGGGGGGGGTGCAGTTATTTGTGTGCAAATTACCTTGCTGGGGTCCACTTTGTTCATTTCTATTCCAGAATAAGTCCTCTGCCAGGGTTAGCCATCCAGCCAGGGGGTTAGTATTGCTGGTCTGTTCCTGTAGAGGGTGGAGGTAGTTTCTTCTGGTCCAGGTTTGGCTGCAGAGATTGAAGTTAACAGCCCAACACTCTGTGCCTAATAAGGTGTGAAAAGAAATGGGAAAGAAAAACCTCGTTAACATACTGCAGTGAAAAATAAGTGACAGTCCCGGCGCTGGCGCTGCACTGTGTGCACATCAAAGCCATCTCTAAGGCTGGGGAAAAAAAAAAACTTCCGCGTTTTAAGAATATAAACTGTGAGATGTGGGAGGGTTGGTCCAGCTGCTTTGGAAGCAGAGTCACCGCAGTCTTCCACTATCCCAGTTTTTGGTGCATTCGAGGATCCAGGCAGCTGTAATTGGCTAACTGGTAGCTGAGCAATGCATATTATGAAAGACTCAATTTTGGGGGAAGAATCGCTCAGCTCTGTGTGATGACTTGACAGTCTTGTGTGGAAGATTTCAGATGCCCTCTTGCTGTCTGCGGGCCAGAGGTATGGTACAGCACAGGCTTCCTCATATTGGGCCACCAGAGCACCTCAGTACTGCGATGGAGCTGGAGGGGAGCGGGAGGGAAACTGTGTAGGCTTAGTGGTTAGAGTGCAGAGTTGTGAACCTGTAGGCCCAGACTGGAATCCCACTTACTTGCTGCATGTCCAAACACCAAGGAAAGCTTAAAAACTAAGAGAAGAACCAAAAGACTACATGAAAATGGATCAGCAGGCTTTTGCTTCTTATATTCCTAAATTATGGAATACATTACCTGAGAAGATACAAGTGGCTGTTAACTGTGATCGATTCCATGGCAATCTCAGGAACTATATTTTTACAGCTGCTGATGTTTGCATGTGGTTTATGTGAAATGTGGTGATCTGTTTAATAGTCCAGCACTATTATACGTTATTCTACACTTATCTGTGCATTTTTTATACTCAGAATTTATTAATGTTTTCGCGTGCTTAGACAAGACAATACAACCAGAAGGAACAACACAAGGAACAATGGACAGCACTGCAAATAATGTACTTGGGGTACTTGATGGGAGTCGTGGGGGACATGAGGGGGCAGTTCCCTCTGTAAACAGAGTGGGAACTGCACATTCTGAGCAGACTAGACAGACTGTAAGGCCTTTATCTGCTGGCACATTTGTATGTCATTAAACAGACAGTCATCAGGTACGTCAGATGTCAGGTGGTTCATGAAACTAGACATTTCTTTACCTAGTGCACCTGCTAAATAAATAAAAACTTAATTAAAAGTGATTTTCTTACTGTTAGGAAAACTTTGAAATAAACATAATATTTAGACACTATTTAGCTAATATTTGATAGAGTTTCTGTATTTGTGTTCCTTTTATTCATGATTACTAGGTTAATTTGATTGGAAACGGGATCCTTGTCTGCTATGTTGATCTGCTCTTACTGCTTAAAGAGCAATGGATGCCTGGAGAAGAACTTTGAAAAACATAATAGTTGGACTCAGTTCAGCATATATTGCACATCAGTTCTGTATTTATCTTCCGCACTATTTATTACCGAGGTCATTTGCATGAAAACAGGATCTTTGTTCCGTGCACGTTCATTAGCTCCTGTTGCTTAGTCCCAACCTGAGGCCAGATATTCAAAGGTTCGCCTGGGTGCAAAACCTAGTTTGCATGCGCAGACCCAGCTTTGCAGGGATGTCTCATATTCAAAAGCCCGGTTAGCATGGGCAAATGGGGTTTGCGCCCGGATTATATTTGGGAGGGGCGCAATGCAAATGAAGAGGTGGGGACCTGAATATTGGTGCAGTCCAGTATTCAGAGTATGTGTGCCATGCAAGGCGGTTTTGCATGGTCCCCTTGCATGATGCAAATTCTGCTGACCTACAACATGACTTACTCCCATACAACCCTAGCCATTGGAGAAGGAAGAGTATTGGCCCCTCTGACCCCCAACACAGTAGTCCCTGGTGTCCAGTGGTGCCCCCCTCCCACTCCCGTATACACATTATCATGTTCCTGGTGTCCAGTGGTGCCTCCCACCCAACACATCCATGCCCAATATTGAAATAAGTATTCCTAGTGTCCAGTGGTCCTGCCTCCCACCCATGCCCAATGTTGAAATAAGTATTCCTGGTGTCCAGTGGTTTCACCCCCCCATCCTGATCCCCTGTGTAAGAATGCTAAACCATTCCCTGGTGTCTAATGGACCCCCCCTCCCGATCCTGATCCCTATATAAGACAGTAAAGCCATTCCATGGTGTCTAGCGATCCTCCCCACCCCGGCAGGTAGACTACCCATCCCCCCATCCACCCCGAGCTGGTTCAAGTAGAGCCCTCCGCTTCTCCACCACACACAGCAGCCACCAACTGAGCTGTCAATGGTGAGCACTGTACAAGCAGCTGTTACAGTATGCACTCATTGACAGCTAAGTCGGCGGCCAGCCCTGGTGGAGAGCGGAGGGCTGCACCATTCACCAGCTCGGGTCAGGATGGGGAGAGTGGGGTGGTGGGGCACTACCTGCTAGGATGGGGGGGGTCTGCTAGACACCAGGGAATGGTGTCACTTTATTATACAGGGATCAGGATGGATGGGGTCCAGTAGACACCAGGAATGTGTCACTATTATACAGGGATCAGGATAGGGATGGTGGGTCCAGTAGACCTCAGGGAATGGTGTCACTTTATTATACAGGGGATCAGGGATAGGGATGAGGGTCCAGTAGACATCAGGAATGGTGTCACTTTATTATGCAGGGATCAGGGATAGGGATGAGGGTCCAGTAGACATCAGGAATGGTGTCACTTTATTATACAGGGGATCAGGGATAGGGATGAGGGGTCCAGTAGACATCAGGGAATGGTGTCACTTTATTATGCAGGGGATCAGGGATAGGGATGAGGGGTCCAGTAGACATCAGGGAATGGTGTCACTTTATTATACAGGGGATCAGGGATAGGGATGAGGGGTCCAGTAGACCTCAGGGAATGGTGTCACTTTATTATGCAGGGGATCAGGGATAGGGATGAGGGGTCCAGTAGACATCAGGGAATGGTGTCACTTTATTATACAGGGGATCAGGGATAGGGATGAGGGGTCCAGTAGACCTCAGGGAATGGTGTCACTTTATTATGCAGGGGATCAGGGATAGGGATGGTGGGTCCAGTAGACATCAGGGAATGGTGTCACTTTATTATACAGGGGATCAGGGATAGGGATGAGGGGTCCAGTAGACCTCAGGGAATGGTGTCACTTTATTATACAGGGGATCAGGGATAGGGATGGTGGGTCCAGTAGACATCAGGGAATGGTGTCACTTTATTATACAGGGGATCAGGGATAGGGATGGTGGGTCCAGTAGACCTCAGGGAATGGTGTCACTTTATTATGCAGGGATCAGGGATAGGGATGGGGTCCAGTAGACCTCAGGGAATGGTGTCACTTTATTATATACAGGGATCAGGGATAGGGATGGTGGGTCCAGTAGACATCAGGAATGGTGTCACTTTATTATACAGGGATCAGGGATAGGGATGGTGGGTCCAGTAGACATCAGGGAATGGTGTCACTTTATTATACAGGGGATCAGGGATAGGGATGGTGGGTCCAGTAGACCTCAGGGAATGGTGTCACTTTATTATACAGGGGATCAGGGATAGGGATGAGGGGTCCAGTAGACCTCAGGGAATGGTGTCACTTTATTATACAGGGGATCAGGGATAGGGATGGTGGGTCCAGTAGACCTCAGGGAATGGTGTCACTTTATTATGCAGGGGATCAGGGATAGGGATGAGGGGTCCAGTAGACATCAGGGAATGGTGTCACTTTATTATACAGGGGATCAGGGATAGGGATGAGGGTCCAGTAGACATCAGGGAATGGTGTCACTTTATTATACAGGGATCAGGATAGGGATGGTGGGTCCAGTAGACCTCAGGAATGGTGTCACTTTATTATACAGGGATCAGGGATAGGGATGGTGGGTCCAGTAGACCTCAGGGAATGGTGTCACTTTATTATACAGGGGATCAGGGATAGGGATGGTGGGTCCAGTAGACCTCAGGGAATGGTGTCACTTTATTATACAGGGGATCAGGGATAGGGATGGTGGGTCCAGTAGACATCAGGGAATGGTGTCACTTTATTATACAGGGGATCAGGGATAGGGATGGTGGGTCCAGTAGACCTCAGGGAATGGTGTCACTTTATTATACAGGGGATCAGGGATAGGGATGGTGGGTCCAGTAGACCTCAGGGAATGGTGTCACTTTATTATGCAGGGGATCAGGGATAGGGATGAGGGGTCCAGTAGACATCAGGGAATGGTGTCACTTTATTATACAGGGGATCAGGGATAGGGATGAGGGGTCCAGTAGACATCAGGGAATGGTGTCACTTTATTATACAGGGGATCAGGGATAGGGATGGTGGGTCCAGTAGACATCAGGGAATGGTGTCACTTTATTATGCAGGGGATCAGGGATAGGGATGGTGGGTCCAGTAGACATCAGGGAATGGTGTCACTTTATTATACAGGGGATCAGGGATAGGGATGGTGGGTCCAGTAGACATCAGGGAATGGTGTCACTTTATTATACAGGGGATCAGGGATAGGGATGGTGGGTCCAGTAGACATCAGGGAATGGTGTCACTTTATTACAGGGATCAGGGATAGGGATGGTGGGTCCAGTAGACATCAGGGAATGGTGTCACTTTATTATGCAGGGGATCAGGGATAGGGATGGTGGGTCCAGTAGACATCAGGGAATGGTGTCACTTTATTATACAGGGGATCAGGGATAGGGATGGTGGGTCCAGTAGACACCAGGGAATGGTGTCACTTTATTATACAGGGGATCAGGGATAGGGATGGTGGGTCCAGTAGACCTCAGGGAATGGTGTCACTTTATTATGCAGGGGATCAGGGATAGGGATGAGGGTCCAGTAGACCTCAGGAATGGTGTCACTTTATTATACAGGGATCAGGGATAGGGATGGTGGGTCCAGTAGACATCAGGGAATGGTGTCACTTATTATACAGGGATCAGGGATAGGGATGGTGGGTCCAGTAGACATCAGGAATGGTGTCACTTTATTATACAGGGATCAGGGATAGGGATGGTGGGTCCAGTAGACATCAGGAATGGTGTCACTTTATTATACAGGGATCAGGATAGGGATGAGGGGTCCAGTAGACATCAGGGAATGGTGTCACTTTATTATACAGGGGATCAGGGATAGGGATGGTGGGTCCAGTAGACATCAGGGAATGGTGTCACTTTATTATGCAGGGGATCAGGGATAGGGATGAGGGGTCCAGTAGACATCAGGGAATGGTGTCACTTTATTATACAGGGGATCAGGGATAGGGATGGTGGGTCCAGTAGACATCAGGGAATGGTGTCACTTTATTATGCAGGGGATTGGAATGAGGGGAGCCACTGGACACTAGGGATTACTTATTGACACGCTGGGCATGGGTGCATGTGGGGGGACCACTGGGCACCCAAAAATGCTTACTGACACATCAGGCATGGGTGTGGGGGGACCACTGGACACTAGGGAATACCTATTTACACATAGGGTATGGGTGCGGGTGGGGGCATGGACCACTGGACACCAAGGAAGGATTTATGATTAACATCGAGCCAGTGATTGGCAGGGGGGGTGATCACTAGCCCCAGGGAATGATTTATTGTTTAACATTGGACCAGCGATTGGTGTGTGTGTGTGGGGGGGGGGGCATTAGCACCAGGGAATGATTTGTTGTTAACATGGGACCAGCAGTTGTTGGTGGTGGTGGGGTTTACCACTACATAGAAACATAGACTTTGACGGCAGATAAGAACTGCTTGGCCCACCTAGTCTTCCCATTTCGCCACCTAGAGGATAAGCTGCAGAGCCTAGTTAACCAACAGCCTAGCACCAGGGAATGATTTTTTATTAACATCGGGCTGGCGATTGGTGTGGGGGGGGGCCATTAGCACCAGGGAATGATCTGTTGTTAACATGGGACCAGCAATTGGTGGTGATGGGGGGGTTTACCACTACATAGAAATATAGACTTTGACGGCAGATAAAAACCGCTTGGCCCACCTAGTCTGCCCATTTCCCTACTTACAGGATAAGCTGCAGATCCTAGTTAACCAACAGCCTAGCACCAGGGAATGATTTATTGTTAACATCAGGCCAATGATCAGCACGGGAAGGGGGGGGACACTAGCACCATGGATAGCTGTCTGGGACTGACCAACTGGGGGGTGGCGCCACACAATCCAGCCTTGCTCCTCATGCAAATGAGCCCATAATGGGCATGCAAATGGCCCCTCAGTGCCTTGCATACCCAATGGGCTCATTTGCATGAGTCCGTTTGAATATAGGAAATTTAGCACGGGCGCAAGCCATTGTGGCATCCTGTTATGGGAGCTATGTCTGCCCAGTGCTAAGTGACTTAGTGCTGGGCCAACATGGCCCTGTATTGAGTAGAATAGTGCTGGTGCACTGTTCCACTGAATATAGCATCTTTTGGCACCTGAGCAAATGCATAGCACAATGCAAATGTTTGCACTGCACTTTGCACCTCTTTGAATATTAGGTACCTGGATTTCATGATTTTAGGTCAAAATGGGTAATGCAGATACCGTGGGCTCCTCACTGGGGTATGCCAGATTTTTGTTTCTGGAGCAAAGCTCCAGGGCATCGGGTTGGGGGGTGGTGGGTGAGGGGTGGCTAAAGGTTATCTGCCAGTCATATGAGGGATGTGATTGACCTTTCCTGAAGCATTTCCAACTCAGATTTTAAGCTGGAAATATGAGCTCCGAAATCAGCACTCATGGTTTGGAGAGGCCGAGGGAGGCGACTCTTACCAGAGCTCTCTGCAACTGAGTCAGTTTTGTTAGGCAAACATTCTGAGGTAGAGATAAAAACAGTAGTTAGAAATTTTCAACTACAGCATAATGCCAGCATGAACTCTAAGGTTCCTACTGTTGATTTTGGGCACAATCATTTGCACCTCAAATGTTGTTTTGCATAGTGTTTCAGTCATTGTGGGGAAGGGGATTTTATTTAGCTGAAATACAATGCAAGTTATTTTGACTCAGTGTTATTGAATATTTTGCAGGTGTGGCAGTTGTAAAGTAGGGAAAGTTAAGCAAAGTTTCATTAGAATGTACTTTTTCATTCTGTATTTTTTGCTGACTGCTGCTGCTGTATTTTATATAGGCACTTAAGCAGGCACTGTGGCTGGCCAGGTTCCTTCTGTTGCAGATAGCTGGCACTGGTCTGCCACTCAGAGTACTTGGAATGATGACAAGAAATACTGCTTGGGAAAATGTTAAAAGGAAACATGTAAATGTTGCCTTACTGATGGCTTATGGATAAACAAGTTGCCTTTCTAGTCATGACTGGCTCAGAGTCTAAGTATTGCCCCTCCAAGATAACAGGCAAGCTGATTGGACAAAATGTGATCAGCCAACTTTATGTTCAGCACATGTGCAAGGCATGGCTACAAAAATGCTCAGGGGTATGAAAGGCGAAAGTTATGAGAAAAATTACCATGTTCACCTTGGAGGAGGTAAATTCAGGGGGCAATGTTAGGAAGCACTTATTCTTCTAGAGGGTGGTGAACCTGTGGAACAGCCTGCTAGTGGAGGCTGTGGATATGACAGCAGTACAGTCTTTCAAGGTAAGCCCGGATAAAGTTCTGCTTACCCAAGGAATCATTGGTATACTGGGTATTAAAGTGGATAGGGATTGGGAACCCCTTTAAATTATTAGTATATGTTTGCGCAGTACACTTATTCTTAGCTGCTTATGAAGTGGGCCGGGGGAGGGGGGGACGTGTTCCTTTCAACCTTAAATTACTGTTCCTGTGTTATTTGGCAAGCTGTTTGGCAGTTTATATTGTGAGCAGACCTAGTCTTTTATCACTAGTCTGACTGAACTATATTATATAATCGGTAAATGAAAGAAGACTTATAATTGGTAAGATGTGATCACATGACTGTGTGTTAGTCCAGCACAGCACAGCACCGTAGGCCAGAAATACTTAACTTTTTGACTCTCATCACACAGTTAAAAAAAACAAAATCACACGAACCATTTTATAATAATAATAATAATAAGGCACTCCAGGGTGTGCGCCATTGTGGGATAACAGCACTCACTGGGTGCATAAGGCACTCAGTGCTACCCTGTGCCTTACTTTCCAAGACATGCCATTATTCTACATTAACAAATGCTACAAGTCTTGATGGCTGAGAGGGACCTGGGGGTGGTGGTGGATGTCAAGATGAACAACTCGGAGACTTGTAGGAGGGCAGCAGCCAAGGCCAACAGGATGCTGGGATGCATCGCTAGGGGGATCACCTCCAGAAGGAAGGAAGTGATACTCCCTCTGTATAACTGCTTGGTGAGGCCGCACCTCGAGTACTGTGTGCAGTTTTGGAGGCCACACTTAAAGAGGGACATTAAACTCCTGGAGAGGGTCCAGAGGAGGGCAACCAAAATGATTTGGGGCCTGGGGGACAGGACCTATGGGGAGAGGCTTGAAGAGCTAAATATGTACATATTGGAAGAGAGAAGGGACAGGGGGGACATGATAGAGGTCTTCAAGTACATGAAGGGGGTAAATAGGGGAGAAGCAGTCAGGGTGCTTCGAAGGAAGGAGGAGGGCAACTAGGGGCATGGGTGGAAGCTGGAGGGAGATTCAGGGGAGAAAGGAGGAGGTGCTACTTCACTGAGAGGGTGGTGGAGCCATGGAATCGCGCTGTCCAGGGGGCTGGTGGAGGGGTTCAAGAGGGGGTGGGACAGGTACAGGGGAAGGGTTCTGTAAGCAAAATCCAATGCAGCAAGAATATCCGTAACTGGGAAGGGAGAAGCCAGAGAAGGCGAGGGGGGCAGCAAGGTCAGCTCCCAGGGTGGGGGCTGACCAAACGAGCAGACGCGAAAGACCATTAGGCCTATTCTGCTGGCATGTTAGTATGTTAGTAACACACACCCTGTCATGCCTGATATCTTATGTAATGACTGCTGAATATGTTAGAAGACAGTTTGGGAAAAGCAGAGTCACCTAGATGTGAGTTGCTGTTAAAAAAAAAAAAAAAAAAAAAAAAAGAGTAGTCTTACGATGCTGGGAACAGTAACTGGACAGAGGGGTGGTGGTGATTGGGATTGCAGTGTATGAAGTCAAAGGCTCAGTCTAACTGCTCAACTTAGTGAAATTTTTTAATCAGAACCCTCTCTGACACCCTGTATTGTTGCATATATTGCCCAGTCTATATACCTCATGGTGTACATAAGGAAGAGCCAGGTAAGAGCAAAACAAATACCGCAGCTGGAAGCACTTGGCAGTGGGTTTAATTATAAAATGGGGCAAAGAAACTAAGACATGTGATTGGTCAAGTGTGATCACATGATGGGCATTATCCAAGCACAACAGCACAAGACCGAAATAGTTACATTTCTCAGTTTGAATGCTTAAAACCAGGGGAACCATTTTGTAATCACAATAAGGCATTCCAAGGTGTGCGTAACTGTGTGATAATGAGACTTCTTGGGTGCATACGGCACTCAGCTTTGCCTCGTGCCTTGCTTTCTTGAGTTGTGTTGTTATTCCACAATAATGTACACCCGGTCATGTCGCATTACTTAATTCACAGAAACAGAGACTCTGATGGCAGAAAAAGACCATGTGGCCTATCCAGTCTGTCTGTTTACCTGCCTGAAGCCATGTCTGGCCTAAGACTGGACCGGAAGTTATTCAGCTGATAGCCCTAGTGCTGTCTTGGCACTCCATTCCCCAGGGCGCCCCCAAACATCAGTAATACTGTATATTATTACATCAGCAGGGATGAGGGATGACGCAAATGGGAGCAACTGAAATCAGTGGCCATGGCCCAGAGCATCTCCCCCACCTGACCCCCAAAACAAAATTGTCTTGTAAGCTATGGAATCTGCGTTCCTGCTACCACGCTTTCAGACTCCTCTGAATCTTGTGTTCTTGTATCAGCGCTTGCACAACACCCACCCAGTCTCTTTATATATGCAGAATGCCGTATAACTGTAAGCTCATTTTTATATGCTTCTCTCCACCCCGCTTGCACAACACCTACCCAGTCTCTTTATATATACAGTATGCTGAAGAAATGTAAGTTCATTTCTATATGCTTCTTTCCACCCATGACAATTTCTAAATCTAACTTCTCTGACGCCTTTTTCTTGCTATCTTTTTTTTACTGCTTCTTTAATCAAGTTATCTCATGTATGCCCACCGACTGGCTCGCATACGCCGACTCCTGAGTCTTTAGTATCCTTTGATTCTGAATCTTCTCTTCTGTATCTCCTTTAAAGATAGATCTCTGTAGATATGTAGCCACCTGCAGAAACGAAAATGTAAGAAATGTTAGTACTGAATGTTTTTATTAATAGATATAAAATATCCATTAAAACTATCTTTTTAGATCTATAGTACTAATCTGGAATAACTAATGCTTAAGCACTTGTTGCAGTTGTATGAAACAGAATATTCTGAAATGTATTTCAAATATGGTTTGTTAAATTAATTAGTAATATTGAAATGTTTATAGATGTTGACGTATTGCGCTAAATCTAATAACATTTTATTGAGGAACAAAAGCATGTTGGGTTGCTGTTACTGCAGGCAACCTCACACTACAGGCCCATCAGTTTCAGGTGTGGCTCTCATGGTGTGGGCTGTCAGCAAATTTTGCTACAGTCTTCCTTCTGTCCCTCCCTCCCTCTTCATTTTCCCCAGAGGGCTAGTGGTGCAGAGAGCGGGAGTTGCTGCCTAGCGTGCCACGCTTCAACATTCATCACTTTAACTTACTCCCCGCCTCCCTTACTTTCCTGTAGAGAAGCTCCAGGTTTTTTTTCGATGTTATTGTGTTTGATGCCTGTGAGTGAGTGCTGCATTGAGGCTTTGTCTTCCAGTGGGACTCGGGGGAGGATTCTGGCATTTGTTGCTAACTCGCTGCTCAGCACCCTGGGGAGGCTTCAGGCATCTACAGAGAAACAGGGATGAAGCTCTCTCTTCATTATGTTGGAGAAAACAAGCTCGGGCTTGCAGACTTAGCTACTCCATTTTGGTTTAAAGAGGGACTTCGACTAAGGCAGACATGAAAGCAAAATAATATATTTTTTCTTCTTCTTTTACATTCACCTCTCCACTCCCCCGTTTCCCCTGACCTTCAACTCTGAAGCCTGGGGGAGGGGGACACAGCTGCACCCAGTGGGGGCAGGCAATAAGCCACCTTCTCAATGGACACTAATGCTGCTCCTGGGTGGGCCGGCAGGAGGTCCATGACTGACGGGTGTCTTGCACCCTCCCCCCGCTATGCGACCAGCCCCAACCCCCAGCCGACTCTTGGGTCAGAATTTTGAGGAGTAGTACATAATCCCTGTTCTCTCTGGTGGCAGTCTGCGCCATATTTATACAAGTGGTTTCTTGCTCAGAATTCACGGACTCCTACTGCAGGGGTGGGTAATGAGCTCATAGTCCTGCATAATCAGTTGCCGTGGACACACGTGGTAATATCACTAATACAGCATTATAATATGATTGCATGCAGTAGTAACTAGTGTAGATGGGTTGTGAGGGAGGAAACTTTGGTTTAAAGGGGAACATAGCTGTGTGGGGGTCTCTCTTGATCTGTAAACCCATGAAAGCTCTTTCTAACAAAGGTACTGGACTGACCTGTGTCAGCAAACTGGAGATATCCGCCAAGAGGTTTGACCAATCTCACACCATTCAGACAGCAAATCCCTTTGTATCCCTGGAGAAGGCTGAGATATCTGACTCCATCGGGGAGGACTCTAAGTCTGTTGAGGGAAATGGGCAGGATGACTTGGTGGCACCTAAGGGGGTGAGCGGGAGGAAGTCAGCAAGGTGAGCCTTAGTGATTGGGGATTCAGTGATTAGGGGAGTAGAGAGGGTGATTGGCAGGGGAGGGAAGGGGTGTGAAATGGTTAGATGCCTTCCTGGTGCATCAGCCATCCAGAATGTAGATAGGATAGGGAGGATGCCGGAGAAGGGGAGGGGGAGCTGGGGGTGCTGGTACACTTGGGTACCAATGATCTGGCAAACCAGCCTGTGGAGGCAGTAAAGTGGAACTTTAAGAGGCTGGGGGAAAGACTGAAGGTGCATTCGGCTTCCTTGGTCTTTTCCGAGGTCCACCCTGTGTGGAATAAGGGGAAAGGGTACGACAGAGTAATGAAGAAAGAGGCTGACAAGTTTAATAGGTGGTTGAAGGGATAGTGTCAGGAGGAGTATAATTTTGTGGGGGGACAGGGGGGATTCTGGGACAGGAGGCTCTTCAAGGGTGATGGCCTTCATCTAATGAGAGAGGGGTCCAGTGCTCTGGGGCATAAGTTTGACAATTTGCATTGGACAGTTAAATGACTGTGGGGGAAATGGAGGCTATGGGAACCACTGAGAAGGGAGAACAGGTAGGGAACTTAGCTAGGGCTCCCCCTAAACAGGGGGCAAGTAACAGCAAAGTGGGCAACAGTAAGATTGAAGTTCAAATTAGGTTAGGGGAGAGGCTAATGAGGAAGGGCTGACAAAGCCTGCATTCAGCATGAAAAACAAAAAAAATTAGAGACCAGGGAAGAATAAGGGAGAAGGAATAGGAAAAAGCAAGAGGGGATCAGGAGAAAGATGGAAAGGGGTCTACCTTAATGCTAGGAGTCTGGGAAATAAAATTAGTGAGCTCCAGGCAATGGTAGCAGACACTGAGATGGATCAAGTAGCCATCACAGAAACTTGGGCCACAGAGAATAATGATTGAGACTGACAGTCTCGGGCTACACCATGGAGAGAATACTGGTTGGAGGGGTGATGCTGGGGATCACTGAGGAGGAGAAGGACCTAGGGGTGATGGTAACAGGGAACATCAACAATTCTGCCCAATGCAGGAAAGCAGCAGCGAAGAAGGTGAACAAGATGCTGGGGTGTATAGCGAGGGGTTCTCATCCAGGCAGAGGGAGGTGATCTTGCCCCTCTACAGGTCACTGGTCAGGCCGCGCTTGGAGTACTGTGTGCAGGTCTGGAGGCCATACTTGAGGCAGGATATCAAGCTGCTGGAGGGAGTGCAGTGGAAGGCAACGAGGATGATACAGGGAATGGAGGGGAGAGACTATGAGAACAGGCTGGGGGAACTGAATATGTACACCCTGGAGGACAAGAGGGATGGGGAGACATGATCAAAACTTTCAAGTGTCTGAGGGGAATCAACAAGGATGGAGCCAACAGAGCTTTTAAACTGAGGAAGGGAAGGGAAGGGACACTAGAGGGCATGGGCTAAGAATAAAGGGGGGAAGATTTAGGAGGGGAGATGAGGCATTATTTCACAAAGAGAGTGATGTCAAAGTGGAATGCCCTACCAGAGAGGATGGTATCATGCAAAACTGTGGGCAGCTTTAAAAGGGCATGGAACAGAGAACAGGGAGAAGCACGGGTGGGTGAAGCTGAAAACGTCTGAGGGCGGACAAAAGGAGAGGGGGTGGGGCAGCTGCAACCTAGGGGCGCTAGCTGAACACTTGAGCAGACGTTGATAGACCAGGAAGTCTGCTTCTGCTGGCACATTCGTATGCTTGTATGTTTAGAGGGGACAGATGGAAAGGTAAAGGAGGAGGCGTAGCCCTACATGTCAGAGAGGGCACAGAGGCAGTGGAGGATGGAAGCATCAGGGGAGGTAATGGGGGAGCAGAATCACTGTGGGTAAAGCTCACGATATCTTCAGCAAAGAAACTACGAATGGGCATGATCCATAGACCTCCAGGACAGGTGGAAGAGAGAGATAAGGAGCTAGGGGCAGAGCTAGAAAGGGGGATGGCGGCAAAGGGGGACGTGGTGGTAGGAGATCTAAACCTCCAGATATTGACTGGATCATTCCAGCGACCAGGAGCTTCAGAAGTCTGGCTCTGTTGGATTCATTGCAGGACTGCCTGCTGGTGCAGCTGGTTAAGGAACCCACTAAGCAGTCTGCCATTCTCGATGTGGTGCTCACCAACTCGAGAAGTGGTAGGAGGAGTGAGGGTAGGGGAGCCACTGGGGTCCAGTGGTCACACCTCTACATGGTTCGACCAGGCCCTTGGGACAAGTAAGTGCTCATCAAAGGCTGAAGTCCTAGATTTCAGAAGGGTAGACTTAAACTGGATGAGGGAGCTGGTCAAGGACAAGTTAGTTGAAGTGGACAGCATCAGGGATGTGGAGGAAAGATGGTCAATCAAAGGAGCCGTTCTCGAGGCAACAAAGTCTTGCATGAGAACAGTAACCAAAACAAAAAGGTACAAGAGACCAGTGCGGTTCTCTGGAAAGGCCAGGGAAGCAGTGAGAGCCAAAAAGAAGGCCTTCACCAGGTACAAGTAAAAACAAGGGAAGGAAGAATGGGGGAGCACCTAATGAAAACGAGAAAAACCAAAAGGGCGGTCAGAGAAGCAAAGGCAGACACAGAGATGTGTGTGTGTGAGAGGGTCACTGTTAGGAAAAATATTTTAAATAAAGAGACAGGGGTATATATATATATATATATATATATATATCCTGCCTCTTTATACTAAGGGCTACTACCCTGCCTGCATGCCTGAATACAGGTTGAGGGCCCTGAGTGTGTGACTAACTGGTACCGGGATATCCCTACCAGTAGTTGTACTACAATTATGATGCCTCCACCCAGAGTTGTGCTTAAGTGGGTAACTATCACAATAAGTACAGCCCTCTGGGGGGCTAATACCACCCAGAATCCCGCCTAGTGACCTTATACGCTTAGCTGGGCAATTGCAGTGCTTAACAGTTAGGACACAAATCAGTTTCAACATTAATGATATTCTCACACTCAACCCACTTACCAACGGGGTCTGGATCTCTGCTTAGCACCCTGCATTCCCCTGTAAAAGACAAGTTTCAATACAACCATGCACTTTGAGAATACTTAGCATATACCTTATCACTGTAAACCAAGTAATAATATGCTCATGGCTCAGGCTAAACTTGAAACAGCAAATCAGGTTTATTTTGGGGGTCAGTAACAAGGGAGGAGTGAGAATCTGAAGTATTGTGGTAAAACTGCAGTGCACAGAATAAATCACTTTTATGCAATCAGCCCCTGTATTGACACAGTTCAACACTGGGTACCAGAATGGAACCTGGCATGCCTGATACAGTGCCGCAGGTTGGCCAGCATTGCAGCTGTGTTGGGGCCCTTGTTGGAAAGAAGGATGATTAAACACATGCAACACACTTGGAAAAACTCAGAATCAATTGTATCTGTGGCTGGATGGCCCAGTCTATTTAAACACTTTAACTGGCAAACAGAATCAGATGGTACCACAGATAATCAGTGGCTAGTGGCAGGGAGCTACCCTGGTTTTACTCACTGTACCCAGAAGATGGAACATGGCAGTGGTGACACGAAGTCCCGCTACTGGCTGAAGTTGATGGGGGAGGGGGGGGACAGAGCTGACACGACTCACCCTCACTTCACGGCCTTTCCCTGTAGGTGGCCACAACCTGTGCGTAACTGCTTCACAGTGATTGACTCCCTGAAACTGGTCTTTCACCAGGATGGTGCTGCTGGCGGTACAGGAACAATCTGGCTGAGCTAGGGATGGCATAGGCCCAGGCTGGAAGTGTCTTTTGAACAATCTGGTCTGCGTACTGGTGAACCCTCCAGCTGGTATTGGCTGTGTAGTGCTGGCCCCTTTTTCTTTACACAGGAGTCCCTAGAGCAACTCCTCCACACACGTGATAGGCCACAATTGCAGTGGCTGAAAAACAGCAAACTTTACTTTTTTCGGTTTCTAGATCAGCCGAATGCTGAGAAGCCCCACAGTCTGCTGTCAGGCAGTTCCTGGAGATTGATCCCCTTTTGGACCAAAGCTGAACCACAGGAGGCAATACAGGCCTCTCCTGGGAGAACACACACAGCCCCAACGGCTTCTCTCTCCTCGGAGTCTCGAACTGAAATCTCACACAGCTTTTTTTTTTTTTTGTTGACTTTCTTTCACTCCGGTCACGGCCAAAGGAACCTTCTCTCAGGCATCCTTATCCTTGTCCTGCCCGCCTGAGGCTCCCTGAGCTGTATCTCCTCTCTCCTCCACTCCCCTACTGCCAGCACCCCTGGTTTAACCCATCCAGGGGGGGGGTCACCCTTCTCCTCATGGGTGCTTTTCTAAGGCAGTCTCTGGCTGCAGGCGAGGGCTTGGCGGGAGGAACTGGAAGGCCAGTCTGGGTAAGCCCCGGCAGAGGGCATGGGGGACAGGTGCCATTGCCTGTTCCTCGGAGCCAGGTTTTTCTCTTTTTTGGTCCTGATGCAATGGCGCACAGCAACCCTGCCAGCATCAGCCATGCTGTGTAGTGTGCAGCCTGTGCACTGCAGCGCTCCCGAACTCCATTGGGAGCCACTGGTGCGCTGGGCTTGCCCTCACTCACCCACCTGGAGAGGAGAGCCGCCCGATGGTGTTCAATCCTCTATCATCCCCTGCTGACCCCCAGCTCCTGAGCTCACTCCCGAACTCGGGTTACCGGCGTGGTATGAGGTGCAGCGTCCACACCTTAGCCCTCAGTGCCACCAAGCGGCTAATCTCACACAGTTTAAAAGAAGTTCTGGACTAAGTCTGTTTTTTATGGATTCCAGTTGGCTGGGGGTGCTGTCAATAACAGTTCCAGTGCTCCCATTGGTTCTTTTAGGCGCCAACCTGAAAGTTTACACTTTCTCCCATAAGGTACCATAATTAGGACCACTCAAGGACCCCTTGGTTCCGACCGGTCCAAAGCAGGAGTCCAAGACTAAAGATGGCGGCTCCCATTGGGAAGTCCAGTACTGGCATCATAAACAATTTATTTTACCAACAGTAAAGTTTTAGTGATAAACAGCTACAGATTCTTGTAGGGCTCTCTCTGCACTGCTAGTGACTGCAGATTAGAGTGGATGGCAGCTATGCCTGGCTGGTCATGAGCCTTGATTTACTCAGATCCAGCTCAGGCTGTTTACACTATACACAGACTGACTCCACTAAAGTGATGGCGTGGTGGCATGGAGGTTTGCACACACGCAGGACAACAAAAAAACATCAACAGCCATGAATTTAGCTCTGCTTGTAGGACATCTGCCAGGCAGTGGGCATCAGCGTAACCAAGGGAGATATGTACAGTAATCTCCCCGAAATTGGGGGGTTTACACTATATTAAGGAAACAAGAAAGAAGGCGAGAGAAGGAATTGTTAGGCTAACAGAGGGAGGTAGGGTAATTGAGGGGGATGGGCAGAAAGCAGCCATTTATTTTGTATAATGTCTTTATTAAATGTTGTTATACACAAAACAAACAAAACATTACATCATCATTTTGTGGTTTTAAAAGCTTCTGACATAAAAAACAAACAATTTAAATAAATTAAATAACATCTCATTCTACGAGAACGTACTTTGTATTCACAGAGTTAATATACTACATCCAAAATGTATCTCTCACGTTAATGCGACTGTATATTATGTACCATGGAATTGTCTGGATATGGGTTCCTCTGTCTCTCCTGGACCTCTCATCCTTTTGTAGTTATTATAGAATACTCTCCCACAGCATGTGGGCCTCTGTTGGGGAGAGGAAGTCCAAAAATCTTCCTCACTCAGCAAGGAATCGTTCTTCCCTCTCCTTGAGAATATAATTGAGGCGATCTAGTGCCATGGTCTGAACAGTCAGTGTTTTCCACTTCCCCACAAGACATCCAAGTGTTCTGAATACATTGCCTTGCTAAGGTAAACATGATTTGCATCCATCTGGGGTAGAAGGTCCACCTCTCCGGCCCCAAATCCTCTAGTCCAAATAGTACTGACAAGGGTGCCGTTGGGTTCTCCTATATATTGGCCAACTCCTGTGATATAACCCCCCAAAATGCTTTGATAGCAGGGCAGTCCCAGAAATAGTGAAAGTATGTGCCCAGCGCTTTCTGGCACCTGCCACACATGGGGGAGGCTAGTGGGTTAAATTTACAGACTACTGTATGTTTGGTGGACAGTACAGTCAGTGGAGAAATTTATACGGCAATTCTTTGTATTTATTACATAAAAGCAAGCCCATGTGGGAGCCAATCACTGTGCTCCAGTTTTCTTCTGTAATTGCTATTCCAGATCTTGTTCGCACTGCAGTCTTGCCTTCCAGCAGCCATTTTTAAAGACTACTTTTGTGCAGTATTCACAAGGGAAGACAGAGAGCCTCTGCCAGAGAGTGGCATTAAGGCAGCTGTAAGGGGGAATCTTTGAGATGAGGCAGCAAGCATTTACCAGTGAAAGGATTTAGAAAGGGTTTGCAGCCCTAAAGATAAATAATGCGCCGGGGCCAGACTGGATGTATTGGAGGATGTTCAAAGAATTGGCAGCAGAACCAACTAAACTCCTGGTGGGGCTATTCAATAGCTCATTTCAGACAGGGGTAGTTCCAAAAGGCTGGAGGGTAGTAGATGTAGACCCACTCCATAAGGCAGGGAGGGGACAAACAGCAGCTGGGTAACTACAGACCTGTCAGTTTTACCTCTATTGTGGGTAAACCGATGGAGACACTAGTCAAAGAAGACCTCATGGACTGCAGGACAATAAACAGCACAGGTTCATGGCAGGGATGTCTTGTCAGACCAACCTAATTGTGTTCCTTGACTCAGTAATGAGGGTAGTGGATAAGGGCCATGATGTGGATTTACTCTACTTTGATTTCAGCAAGGCATTTGACTCGGTTCATCACAGAAGGTTGCTGAAGAATCTAGAGGATCTGTGTACAGCGAAGGACACAGATGAGTGAGAAACTGGTTGGGAGACAGCAACGGGTTGTGGTCAATGGAATAAAATCAGAAAAGGCAGAGGTCACCAGTGGGGTGCCAGAAAGATCAGTCCTAGGTCCAGTCTTTTCAGTATGTTCATCAGTGACATGGGGGAAGGAGTCCACGGCAAGATGTGTCTCCTCGCAGATGACACTAAGGTCTGTGGCAGGGTAGACAGTGAGGACAGGGATAGGGAGATGCAGAGTCTTGCAAAGACTAGAGAGGTGTTCAAAGGTTTGGAAGTGGAACTTCAATGCCAAAAACTGCATGGTGATGCACATGGGAACAAGAATCTCAGGACAGAATACTGGTAGTGGGGGTGGGGGTGGGGGTAAAGCAGGGCATGGCCTCTGAGGAAAGAGACCTAAGGGGCATCAGTGACTCCCTAAAACAATCGATCGGGTGTAACAAGGCTTACTGTAAGGCAAACAGGATGCTGGGGTGTATAGGAAGGGGTACTGACAGCAGCAGGAAGGAGGTATTGCTACCTCTCTATAGATCACTGGTGAGGCCCCACCGGGAGTACTGTGCCCAGTTCTGGAGTCCTCACCTAAGGAAAGATAAGGACAGGTTGGAAACTGTAAAAGGTAGGGTGACCAAAACAATTCATGGCCAGCAGGGCAGATCTTATGAGGACTGGCTTGAGGCACTGAGCATGTATTCGCTGAAGGCCAGATGAGAGAGGGGAGATGTTATAGAGACCTTCAAGTTGCTGAAAGAAATGAACAAGGTAAACATTGAGGAACTATTTAGCATAAGTATTAGATCAAGTACACAGAGGCATGAGTGGAAACTAATGGGGGGGGGCAGATTCAAGAGGGGAAATTAGAAAGTTTTATATTACATAAAGAGTGGTGGCGCTGTGGAATGATCTTTCAGCTGATGTGGTGGGCGCCAAAACTATCAATGGTTTCAAACATGGCTGGGAGGGTGATTGTGGTAGGGCAGAGAGCATGGGGGTGGATAGTGTGGGCTAGAACTCTGTATGGACAAGAGGTCCTAGGTTTGTTAGGGTTTATGGACAGACTGGATGGACCAGTGGTCTTTTTCTGCCGTCATTGTCTATGTTTCCATGTTTCTATGTCCAAGTCAGTCTTACATTTTCTATTTTTTTTTTTCTTATGGAGCTTTTTATCTCTGACCTTTTTTTCTTTTGTCATTGTTTCTATGCCTCCTTCTTCTGGCTTGGTGGATTTACTGGCCTTCGGCTTGGATGTAACAGATATCATGGAACTGTGGGTGGAGATGGGGTTTCTTCTTCTTCTTTCTTTTTATTAGTTTCCCCCATTCTCTTTCTGTGCCATGTGTCCCTGATCCCCAAAGAGGCGCCTGCACTGGGACATAATCCCCGACTTGAGCGTGCATCGGCTCACTCATGTGAAACACATTACATCCCTCCCTGTATCCCGTGCACTCTGCCACTCGTACATCTGCAAATGACAGTAGTGCATTAGGATGGGGCAACCTCCCCGGGGGAGGATCAAACGTCCCCTGAGACTGCCAGTTCAGGGAAGAAAGATTTTTTTTTCATTGTGCATTAATGCCCTCTGCTAGTCTCTGGACTTCAACTCATTCTGGGGCTTCAAGGTACACTTCTGGGGCACTCCTACCTCACCAGAGCACTGCCTCCTCCATGCTGCCTTTGAATAACCCGAGTTGGGGTGGTGGATTAACCCCCAAACTCACTGTGCTCATCAGGAGGTGTGATAATCACTGTGCTAATCGATTGGTGGAGTGCAGTCCTGGATGTACCAGGGAATTTCATCCACGGAGACCAGGGCCATCTTCTGTTCGGTCCTCTGCCCATGGACTCTGGTATGCAAGGACATCAAGGGACAATCATTTGCACTGAACACAGTGACACCAAATGCCCGTGGAGTCCCACACACCCTCAGTCACCCAGTTGCACTGTCACTTATGGTCACCCAGGTGGCAGTATTGTGGCGCAGGACAGGAAACTACCCTCCCCAGAGAGGGAGAGCATCCTGTGTGATGCTCAGTCCCTCTCCCCTGGGCTGGCATCTGACAGTCCAGGCTCGTTCCTGAACCTGGGTGTCCAGCATCGTGAGTGGTTGCACTACTGCTATGCCAATAGGCCAGCCCCAGGAAGAAGGACTGAGCATCCCAGATGACACTCTCCTCCATTGGGGTGGGAGGGTGGTGATCTCTGCTATACCATGGCCACCTGGGTGAGTGCAGGTAGCAGTGCAGCAGAACCCACAAAGAAGAGTAGGTGGGGATGCTGGCTGTGCTCTGAGTGATACGTCTGCCTGCTCATGCATTGATCTCCTAGCTTGCCAATGTCCTGTGGGAGTGGGAATGGGACTGAACAGCAGGAAGCCCTGGGGTGAGCGTGATGTTACTAGGCTCACTCAAGAACTGCTGCCCACTACTGGCTGACCCCTTTGTCCAGGGTTCTCCTGTCTCTGCCCCACCCACACACCACCCCTGTGAGATGAGAGGTGTGAGTTCAGCATGGCTGGGCCCTGCCACAAGGGGTACGCTTGTGGGATTGCGAGGAGTAAGCACCAGAGATGCAGGGTGGGGGGCCCGCTCCACTGTGAAGCATGAACAATAAAGTTGCAGCGACTGCATTTTTGCTTTTCAACTCAAAGTAATGAGGCCAGGAGATCAGAGGGCTGTGGATTCAGTTCCCACATCTGGCACTTGGGTTAATATCCCAGTACTGACACTGTAGTGCAGCATGAGAGGGGTACTGCACTTCTGAGGCGCCGTCTTTCGGATGAGACGTTAAACCAAGGTCCCATCTGCCTGGATTGGTGGTAGTTCAGGTGGATGTTAAAGATCCCATGGCATTTATCGAAAAGAGTAGGGGAAGTTTTTATTAAAATAAAAACAAATCACACAGTCATTATGATATCCATATTATCTACCCAATTCCTGTTCGAAAAGAGTAGGGGAATTTCCTCAGTGTCCTGGCCAAATTTCTCTCATTCACTGAAAATACTACCAACAGCTTAATCTGGTTCAAGGTCAGTTGGTATTCATCTGTTTCCCCCTCCCTGGGTCGTGCCTGAAAATAGGCAGGATTTGTCTAGTACACTTACCCGTCAACAAAAACGAAATAAATAAATAAAATAATGACAGAGAGCTAAACTGAGAGTTATCTTCCGGGAATCTATTCTGTTGACATTGCTGCCTGCCCCCCCCAACCCACCAGATTGGAGGAAATGTTTATCTAGGATGAGTCCCTTTGTCCAGTGAATACTGCTCAGAATTCTCTGATCTGTCTTCCACCTCTCCTTCCCATACCAACCAAATTCATTTGCTATGCCACAAACCATGGCTTGGGGCAAGAGAAATCTACAGACACAAGCTTTTCTGCACTCATCAGTCTGCTATGATCATTTATAATAAAAGTGAACTGTCAGCTTTTCAGAAATCACTTCTTATTTTTGTGATTGGTGATGCCAGAACAGTGTTACTGCAAAAAAAAAAAAAAAAAAATTTTCATTATGTGAAATTTGAGGGAGTTGGGGACCAAGTCCATGCCTTGGGAATGGCAAAGCCTTCAGTGGCACTATGGCCCAAACTGTAAAAGGGCCCAAAAGAATGTGCATAACTTTGCAGTAACACTCTTTTTTTTTCAAGGCCTGTCGTGCATAGGTAGTGTTACTGCTTATGACACTGGTGACCCAGGTTCAGGTATGAATCTAGCATATCAGGGGCCAGCCAAGGGAGGCGGGCAGCAGGGTCTGTTGCGTTACTGTTATTAGGATGACCACAGAGGTCAGTGCAGTTCAAGCTGCTAAGTGGGAGGAGTGTGGTGGTTGGCCTGATTTGTGCCCGTGCATAGCATGTGGACCTGGCACCCTTGCCCCCAGCATCTGTGGGGTAGAAGAAAACACAAGAGGGAAACCCCAACATGTGCAGTATGAAATCCCTGCCTGCTCCCTGGCCCCACCGCTCCCACACAGCACCATCTCCACCATGCAACCAGCAAGGTTCTGAGGACCCTTTGGGAGAAAGGGCAAATGTGTGAGAAGGAGACAGGTGGGGGTAGGATGCAGAGGTGGAAGGGAGCAACACCGGTGATGAGGAAATAAAGAATGTGTTAAAAACAACACTCATTCTTTATATGTTTATAGCTGCACTGCTCCGTATACTTCAATATTCTGGAGGCTGCAAAGCCCTTACTAAACTAACTCATACTTAAAGTCATTTCCGTTCCGGCAGCTTGTTTTCGTATCAACTACCCGGCCAAAAGAAGGCCCCCTGACTCAAACTACTGTATTGTACTGCCTTCTGGGGAAGGGCACAGACCACCAGGAATTTCATTTGCACCCCCCAACCCTTTTCCGGGCTGACCAAGAGGCAACATTGCAGATGGCTATGGAAACTGCTGAATGCTGTCCCTTCCTGCTGGGGTGGACCCTGGATTTTCGGTGTAGGGAAGGGACGAACCCAGATAAGAAATGGAAAAGACAAATACAAAAACTGAAAACTGCCTTCCAAAGACGTCCTGTGGGTCTATCCAGTCTGCCCCTCCCCCCCTACTCGCTTTAGCAACCCTTTGTGCCTATCCCACCCACTCTTAAAGCTCTCTACTGTTTTAGGCAATTTGTTCCATCCCTTTACAACGTCCCCACCCCCAATTTCTTACTATTGCCCCGGGTATTTATATTGCACTGGTTATGAGTAGCCCTATGGAGTCCACCTTGGTAATATTCTGCAAGTATCTTGTAATTTGGCTTGTCAAAATCCGATATTGTTGCTCCTAATTCTTCCTGCTCTACCTTACTGGGCAATTAGTTATCAAATGCAGTTGTACTGTTAGACCATGCCACTCAAGCACTCCAAGTCCTTGTATAGTATCTTACGTGTTAGCCCTCTAGTGCACCGTATGGTCTTCAAGACTAGTGTACTGAATCACATGTTAGCAGTCCGTTGCACTGTATGTTCTCACTACCCATGACATGTTGCCATTTTGATACTGTATGTGCCATCTTTATGGCCTGCGTTGTACCTGAAAACGGTTGGGGCTGGTGGTATAGCCTAGAGGTTAGAGTAACAAGCTGTGAATGAGCATGGTACATCCAGCAGACCTGGGCTGGATTCCCACAGTCTCCACTTGCATACTGTGTGACTCGGAGCAAGTCACTTAGCCACCGCCCAGTGCTCCTAGGTCACCCTGAAAACAGGCACTTGTGCTAGTGGGCCTTACGTGGTTACCAAAAGAATAAGATAAGTGTACTTACCCGGTTAACAAATAAATACCGTCCCCCTCTCCCTTCTGACCTCCTGTTGAGAACTCCAGTCTTTTTTTGGAAGTTTTCTCCTGTTACCCCTGAATCATTTTAGTTGCCTGCCTCTGAACTGTCTTTAGCTTAATCAGGGCCTTTTTTAGAAGAGGATTCCAGAATTGTACAAAGTACTCCAGTTTGTGGTCTCACCAGGGACCTACAGAGGTAATATGACCTCCTTTTCTTTTTAAAGGAGAACAGTCAGCACCAAGGACCCCACACTCCCAATGTTTTATTATTTATTATATTTTGGTGCCTCCCACGCTGGTGCCATCTGCCCAATCACGGACCCTCGGCTGCTATTCCCACATCAGCCACCTTCCCAGTACCGTCTGGCTTACCCCTCAGGGTGGGGTCACGGCACCCGAACCCCTCTGAAGGGTGCTACAATCCACGGGATAGGGCAGGAGTCGGCCTGGGATTCGATTGTAGCCGGGGCCGAGCATCATTCAGGTGGTGGGTGGCAGGCTTTTTCTTGGAGTTTTTGTGAGGGTGGGAACATGCAATGACGATCAGCACTGCTCCACCCTCCGAACATGCTTTGGTGTTGGCACAGGCAGTACACCCAGCCTCCCCTGCGTGTCTGTAGTCCCGACACACTCCCCGCCTTCCCCCCTGGAGAAGGAGAGCAGTCTATGGATGCTCAATCCTACTCCCCCCCCAGCTGGCCCTCCGGCATCCCAGATCCGTTCCTGAACCCAGGTCGCCAGCGTCGCAGGTCGGCGTCCTGCCCCTATAACAACAACAGACTAGCTGGGCTGGTCCCAATGTGCATACCATGTGCAAAAACATATTGGTTTCCTTACTGTTTACTATAGTATAGTAGATTATATCAGACTAATTTTTCTTTGTTGTAGGCTATCTTCTTTTACTACAAATCCCAGAATCCCCTGAAGCTGACATCAGAGCAGTAGGCAACAGTGGGAGCTTCAATAGCCTGCAGTGCGTGTTAGAGTTTATACATGAGAATTTGCCGGCAGACTTCCGGTTGGGCTTCCAAGCAGCATGGCGGTGTAAACGCAGAGCTCTGCTACACCCCCCGCTAATCTTCCCAATTTGACGATTCTTAACAACAAACAAACCAAAATAAACAAGAGCCAGATATCGGGGACATATGTAAGAAGCAACTTAAAAAATAAAAATAAAAGAAACAGTACAACTACGGGCAGCAGTGAGCAGAATTAAAGCAAGCAGCAATGTCGGCCCAGGAGCCCTCCGATTTCAAAAACTCTCAAGAGCCAGCAGAACGGCAGGACGAGACGACCATACCAAATAATAAAGTGAGACACAAACGCATAAAGTTAGATACTGTATACAAGGAGCTATTATCGTTTCGTGCAGAAAGTAAAGATCTTTACGGAGAGCTTTGCAGAGACGTAGTGAGTCTGGAGCAACAAGCCGATGCATCGGAGGGACAGATAACAGCGGCAGAGAACAGAGTAGACGACATGGAGAATACTGTTCAACTCTTACAAGATCAATGTGTACAACTGCAAGAAAAACAAGAAGATCTAGAAAACAGAGCTTGCAGAAAGAACCTAAGATTATAATGCATTCCTGAAGGCTCAGAAGGTCAGGACATTACTTAGTTTACTATTACTTTGCTCAAAACAGCTCTTGAATTGACCACTGATATTCAGTTATCATTAGAGAGAGTTCACCGTGCACTGGGCCCATGGCCTACAGATCTGAATGCTAGGCCTCAATCTATAATTATGCACTTTCTAAGCTATGCAGTCAAGGAGACAGTATTAACAGCAGTATGGCGAAAAGGCAAGGTCTTTTATGGACAAACCTGTTTCTATGTAGATAATGACTATGCTCCACAAACTATGCGTAATCGCAGAGCATATGCAGGCATCTTACCAGTTTTGAAGGAGGCAACCATCAGATTTACAACACCGTACTCAGCTAGACTTGTGGTGCAATTGCCATCGGGAAGGAAGGAATTTCATACTGCGGAGGAGGCCAGAGAGGAGCTCCTAAAAGCGGGAATTCAAATAAAAACAAAATCCACGTCGGAATTGCAGAGAGCTGACCCACCGCGCTGGCAAATGGTGAATTTGGGCAGAGTTCGGAACGGTGGAGAGATAGCAAAGAGGGGGAACATTTCCAATTACCTGGCAAATTTTCACTGATCGGCAAGGGGAAGAACCTGACTGATAGAAGAAGATTGGCCTCAGATTTCTCGAGGGTCCTCTGGATAGAGGTCTCTGAAAGAGCATGACTGATGAGAGGGACTGGGAATTCAGTTATCTGAACTGGAATCTTTATTAGATGACAACTCTCTCACAGGAGGTTGGACAGAGAAAAGGAACGCTTACTAAGTGTACCTGCAGAAAACTTTGCCATAACAAAGAAACAAGTGAAACTTTCGATCTGGCTGTTCGAACTGGCCCTGACGATTGCTCTGAAGGGAGCAACGAATACAACTTTAAAGAGCAGATTATTGAGGGTTATTTGATTTGTTTTCAGGGCTAAATTGATATAAGGGCCTAAGAAAAGCTGCCCTAGTTGTATAATACAGAATTTAGTTAATAACAAAACAAACAATTTACTTTGCGGGGGGGGGGAGGGGGAGGAAGCATCTCCTGATCGAACAAGGAAGCCCATTTCAAATCAAAGACAGACAGGCAGGATATTTTGAGTTAACAGTTTGATTTTTATTTTGCTTTTCTGCACATTTCCTTTTATTTTTATTAGGGGAGTAGTATATCCCCAGGAGGCCTGGGCATTTGGTGTTACCAGATATCCTCCGGTGACCTCAGACTATCAGGAGGCACACTTAGGGAGCAAGTTTTAAGACTCCCCTACCTTGGAAGTCAATATTATTTGGAATACAGTGTATGTACATAGTTATCAAGAAAAAGGCCAGACATATACTGATAATTTGTTTCAAATTTCAAAAAGTTTGATAAGATCGCAGCAGGAAATGTTTAAGAATAAGATAGACGGGAAAGGCATAAAATGTTTCAAAAAAAGTGACATTCAGAAAGAAGGCTCGAGGGGGGGAACATCAATATGGTGATCCTTTAGGAATCGGATTATTAAGATGGGGACAACAGGAGAGATGTTTCCATAAAGGAATAAGATGGCTTCTCAGATAGTAAAATCACTCTCGCTTAATATAAATGGGCTTAACAACCCCATCAGAAGGGCCAGACTGTTCCAATATATTAAGAAACACCTCAGTGATTTTTATTACCTCCAGGAAACACATTTAACAGATACCAAACATGCAAAATTGAATTGGGGGGGCAGGTTTTGGGTATATGCTTCGTCCTTCCCTAAAGGGAAATGACGAGGAGTAGCCATTTTAATACCTAGGACCTCTCTTTTTCATTTAGAAACACAGTATGTAGACCCAGAGGGAAGGTATGTAATCTTAAAAGGTACCCTTTATGGGACAAAGGTCACGTTAGTGAACGTGTATTTTCCCCCTCTTACATCAGTTTGTCTTTTTAAAAGATTTTTTGCAAAGCTTTTAGACATTATGCACGGCTGTCTTATAATAGGGGGAGATATCAATTTAACTTTTTGACACCTCGGTTGGACTCCTCTGCACCTTCCAAATATAGGCTAACATCAGCTCAAAGATTATTTATCTCTCAACTTAGGGCATTGGGTCTAATCGATGTATGGAGACATTTTTATCCTCTTTCTGGGGGATATTCGTTTTTTCTCCCCTAGACACAATTCTTACTCAAGATTGGACTATTTTTTCATTTCAAAAGAACATTTGGACTGTTTACAAGATTTAACTATAGGACCTAGACTTCTTTCTGATCATTCTCCCCTATTTTTGAGGCTAGATTTAAAAATACCAAGGAAATCCACTGGGTGGCGCCTGAATACATCATTTCTAAAGGATAAAGCTTTTAAGGACAGCTTTAACTCAAAAATAGCTCAGGTTATTTCAGAAAATTTGTCCCAGGAGACATCCAACACAATTGTTTGGGACACTCTGAAGGTTGTGATCAGGGGGGAGATAATTACGTATTCAGCATACAAGAAGAGATATTGAGAAACACGATATGGTGAATTACATGAGAAATTAAGGGAAATACAAACAAAGTTTACCCCTATTACTACAGAGGCCAAACCCAGATTAATCAGACAAAGGCTGAGCTCCAGAAACTTTAAGACAAAAAAACACAACAGGCACTTTTTCATTTGAAAACATATAGGTATGAGGGAGGGCCAAAAGGGGCGAGAAATTTAGCCCGGAGGCTTAGGGGACATAGGACAGCCACAATCATAACACATTTAGTGGATCCAGAGAGAAAAACAAGAGCTTTTAATTCACAGCAGATAATGCAATTGTTCCAGAAATACTATAGGCAGCTATATGAGAAACCACAAGATCCAGAATTTAATAAAATTGAGGATTTTTTCTCCCCCCTTACATTAAGAAAGCTAACTAGGGAAATGGAAATCAAATTAAAAGCCCCTATCAGATCAGAGGACGTCAGACATGCTATAAAGGAAAGTAAATCATTAAAAAACCCTGGTCCAGATGGATTTCCGTCCGAGTGGTACAAGACTTTGGTAAACAACTGACCCCCTTATTACTAAAGGCTTTTTTTAGAAATTCAACAGGAGAGTCCTCCTCCTCCTTCATGAGATTACACTAATATTTCACTTATATTAAAAGAGGGCAAACCAGCAGATCTGCCTACTTCATATTGGCCAATATCCATATTAAACATGGACTACAAGTTATTTACGTCCATATGGGCACATAGACTGGAGGAACTGTTGCCCTGTTTGATTAATTCAGATCAATCTGGGTTCATTCGAGCCAGAGAAACCACAGATAATATACGTAGAACGATCCATTTGTTGGACCACTTACATCAGAGACAGATACAGGCAGTGTTGCTCAGCCTTAACGCAGACAAAGCTTTTGATCGCATCAGCTAGCCTTTTTTATGGGAAACTTTGCACAAGTTTGGATTTCCTGGGGAATTCTCTAGCATGATACAGAGAATCTATACCTCTCCGAAGGCATATGCTAAAGTGAATGGACCGTTACCTTCAATGTTACAGCTGGGAAGGGGAACTAGGCAGAGCTGCCCACTTCCCCGCCTTACTCTTTGCCATATACATTGAGCCATTGGCTGAAGCCATAAGGCAACATCCTAATATTCAGGGGGTCCCTTTAGGAGGGAGGGATTTTATTATATCATTATATGCAGATGATGTATTATTAACAATCCTAGAACCAGAGAAGTCCATTCCTGCTACTTTACAAGTGATAGATAAGTTCTCAGAGATAGCCGGATACAAAATAAATATACAAAAAACAGAGTTATTATCTTTAAATTTCATCCCCTCTCAGTCTCTGAAGAACCAGATCCCTCTGAAATGGAGAAATAATAAGATTAAATACTTAGGTGTAAATATTCCCCTGAAATTGGAACATTTGGAACTGTTTAATGTAGAGCCCCTATCGACAGAGATAGAGAATTTAGTTGGGAATTGGACACATCAGGTATTCTCTTTTTCAGCTCGAATACAAGCTATTCGGATGACCTTATTTTCTAAGATATTATATTATTTCCAGACTTTGACGATTATTCCATCACAGTTCTAGTTTGCATCCTGGGCTAAAATCTTTTCGAGATTTGTGTGGGCAGGACAGCAGCCTAGGGTCAGTTGGTCTCTGTTACAGTTACCAGTGACAAGGGGGGTTGTAATCTTCCAAACCTTAGAGATTACCGTAAGGCAGTAACATGTAAAATAGTGATGACATGGCTGAATCCTCAGGTAGAAAAATCATGGAAATTTATTGAATTTATACTAAATGACTTAGTAAATATTATCCCTATTATATTTGCCCCTCAAAACGCTTATCCACAGTTACAAAACTTTACATTTGGAACTCGTTATACATTAAAGGCTTGGTTTGAGCTAAGGGCATTTACTACATTAACTGAGAAAGTTTTTGGTTATTTTAAACTAATAGGTACAGAAAGTGTATCTTCGGAGATAGGAGCTGTCCGGGTCCATCAAGAATGGCAGAAAAAAGGGCTGCTCTTCTTATATCAGTACCTAGATGTAATTGGAGTATTGCCTTTTGCCACACTACAGGCAAAATATCAACTTCACCATACACATCATTATAGATATTTACAGATTCGGTCATTTATACAGAAAGAATTAGCATTAAATACTCTGCCCTCTCTCATACCTATGTTGATGTCCCTTTTAAGAGACGCAATAGAAGGCAGAGAACAAGTTAATTTAATTGTACAAATATATAAAGCAGTAAGATATTTTTGGAAGGAATCTACTGAAGATGTCTTAGGGAGATGGAACAGAGAATTAGGGACTCAGATAACTTATAAGAAGTGGTTGGAACCTATTTCTCACTCGATGAAAGTATCACAGTCATCATACTGGTCAGAATATATATGGAAATGTCGTTGTAGATATTTTTATACCCCTGACAAAATTGCTAAATTTATATCCATGAGTTATGGCCTTTGTTGGAGAGAATGTGGAGAAAAAATGGCAAATATAACACATATTTTTTGTACCTGTCCGAAAGTTACTCAATACTGGTTAGATATTGAGAAGAGTATACAAAAAATTGTGGCCCAGAAATTAATTTATCCAATCAGATGATTTTGCTTTATATTGGGGAAGACGGAAAAGTTCCACCAGGTGGAAATAAGTTATACCTGTACCTGGCAGCAGCTAAAAAGGTTATAACTTGCCTATGGCGAACGGCTAAAGTACCCACCCTCTCTGACTGGCATTCATTGATGACTGAGATATATTATCTAGAGAGAATAGTAGCTTCTAGAGCTGGAAGGATGTCACGATTTGAGCTCCAATGGAGACCATGGGTTTTCTATATCTCACCTCTAGATGAAACATTTGTTCCTTGATAGAGCCATTTGAAAGTGACCAATTTTTGTAAGATATGAATTCTGAGTAAGTGTCATTTGATATATAACAGAATGATATTATAGAAACATGAATTGGCAACCCGAAGAACATTCCATGTATTGTAAGACAAAAGAGCAATACTGTATAGATGAACTCCTGCTGTCATATATATACGTGTATATATATATAACTATATAAAAAACAATAAAAAATAAGGAATATTAAAAAAAAAAGAATTTGCCGGCAGAAGGAGACCATGTGGACAGAGGGCTGGCTGGGGGGAGGAGGCTCGAGCATCCAGAGGACCGCTTGCCTTCTCAGGGGAGGGAGGGCGGTTGACGCTCAGCGCCTTGATGTCTGTGTGCATGTGATGCCCTCCAGAACAAAGAAAATCGGCTCTTGGAGCACCGGGGAGACAGAACGCCCGGTACAGACCCCAAAACTCCCGCCTGCCTGTCCTGTCCTGTCCAGGGTGTCCAATGAGAACAAGAAGGACCTCGGGGTGTAGGGTCCCACCCATTACCCACCTGGGGGTATAGCCACGGCTTCATGAGGGTTCACCCGCAGGTTCAGGTAGGTAGAGCAGACACCATAGGTGACTCCCGATGGTATGGGGCTCCAAGAGTGGGGGGAAGATAAATAGAAAGTTAAAAAAAAAAAAAAAAGGCGACCGTGTGGTCCATCTAGTCTATCTGGGTTTTCTATCCCCCACTATCAATTTGTCTTGCTAAGGTGACTATACTGTCACCTTTATATAAGCTGTGCAGGGAGGCGTTGACGGCCCCTTTTCACCCACACATCGGCCTAGTGCCTGGCACTCCCTCTGGCCTGCGCTGCCCCCTGGCCTCTACCATGGGGCAGTCAAGAGTCGAGGTATACCACCTTCCCTACCCGGAGAGGAGAGCTGCCTCTTGGTGACCCCATCCAGCTCCGCGCCCTCCTCCCCTGCTGACCTCCGACTGTCCGTGCTCGTTCCCGAACACGGGTCATTGGCGTGGCATGAGGTAAGGCATCCAGCACCTTAGCCCTCTGCGCCACAGAGCCGGCTACACAAATCAGAGATTATAAAAGCTCTAACATGCACTACAAGTTATTGAAAATCCCACTGTTGCCTACGCTCTGATGTCAGCTGCAGGGGATTCTTGGATTTGTAGTAAAAGTGGATGTCAGCCTAGAAGTAAACAAAATTAGTCTGATACAATCTACTATACTACAGTAAACAGTAAATAAACCAAAATAGTTTGGCACACAAAGTGCACATTGGGACCAGCCCCACACTTTAGCGTAGGGCCCTTTGTGCTGACTGTTCCCCTTTAATTTTCAAAAAAAAGATTTTGAATTTCTAGTTCTTGTATGTATTTTCTTTCCACAGTTGTTACTATCATATCTCTGTTTTGCAGCTTGGTCAGATGATGCTGTTGTCATAAAGACCTCCGATGGTAGAGGTGGGGCGAAGGAGTGGCAGGCAACCCCCTTCTTTTTGCAGGCTAAGCCTGCTCGCAGATCAGCACACGTTGTTAACTTATTGGCAAAGATCTAACAGACCCCAGCTGGCTATGCTGCCAGGTTCTGCAATCCAACCCACCACCCCCACTGGAAAGCTATTGCCAATTAAAGAGCTTGAACACCCCCTGAAAATCCTACTCATTTTCAGAAATAACCTGCAATTACTATTTATATCTGAAGCACTTTTTTCCGTTTGCTAACTAGAGGTTGTTTTTTTTTTTTCCCCTGACAGTACAGGCTGTGATGTCTGGTGGAACCAAATTCTAATGCAACCTCAAAGGATGGTCCCACTAAAACTACTCCTCTTCACACCTCGGCAGTATCGTGACCGCACTGGCTGTGGCATCACACCTGACCCAACATGTGCCACTCCTCTTCTGCCAGACAGGAGTAAGGCATGCTATGTCTGCTCCCAGGAAGAGTGCTCTTCCACATATCCCGTCTATTCTAGGCCTGTGAATGCCTTACCTTTCGACCTTGGTATGTTAGTCTTGCACAAACTCTTTAAAACAAGAATGCATGACTTCTTGTTTTTAACATCAGTTTGTAAATATGTCCTTTTTTAAATTAACTTCTTTCTTTATTATCTCCAGACATGCTTCTCATCCAGTCCTGGCCTCTTGCCTGCAGCCCAACCCAAAACTCCTCCTAGCCAAGTCGCACCGCCTCAGTCTCCAGCTGACCCACCTGACACTTCTGTTGGCTGCAGCTTGTCCCTCACAGTTCGCCTCCCTCTGCAGCCTAGTCGGGGAGGGAGGGTCTCTTCTAGAGCGTTGACATCAAGTGAGGGGTTGGCCCTTCACAATATCAGGGGGCGTGGGCAGCGATTGGCTGTCCCATCACCCAGCTCCAGTTGGAGACCCACACTGTAAAGAGCCTGCCTGGTCTCCCCATTAAGTGCTCATGAATGCTAGAGACTGTGCTAGCGGAGAGGTTGCTAAACCATGCATGGTTACCCATCCACAAGGCCACCCCTAGGTTTTGCTACAAGAGTGGCTCTGCGTCCCTGCTCACCTCCAAGAAAAGAGTGCCCCTGGGATGCACTCAGCCTGCCCTGCTGCCCTCAGCTCCCGACATTCCCAGGGCGCGAACCTTGGTCGCCAGTGTACTGGAACAGTCCCCTACCACTTGATGGCAAAAAAAATGTTTTTATGTTTTAATTTTGCATGTAATGTACTGTTTGTTTTTACCACAGTGGAGGCTGAAAATCCGTTTGTCGCAGTCCACCTACATATAAAACAAATACAATTAAAAACCGATCAGAAAGAAAATGTCCTTTGTTTTTAAATCCTATATTTTATTACACTTTTTTGTATAATATTTTTGCGATTTTCAGTGAAAGATGCATTCACAGAACCAGAGAGAAAGTGAACATACACATTTCTGAGGGTTGCTACGTCATTCTACACTCGCACACTATGCCCATACCCCATTGTTAACATGAATGAAGAACTTTCCCATTTGCCCCTTAATGTTACAAGTGGATGTTCCTCCTCACAGCACCAAAAAAGGGAAAGTCACAGTAAAAGAAAACTCAGAAGAGGAAGAACCACCAGAACCCCCAGATCTGCAATCAGACTAAACATAGTTCTTAGCTTCACTGTGGTCCTCATCCAGCTAAAGTACCTGGGAGAACCCCCAGATACCTCTTTTGTCACCCGCCACCAAGACTACCTGTAACAGGAGAAGCTATGAGCTCAGAAATGTATCCCAGCTATGCTGAAACATTTCCTCTTGCCCCTTTTAATTACACTTTTAAATGCAAACAAATACAGTTGATACAGAGTCATAAGAACAACACAGAGGTGAAATAATAAATATCACATTAGGAGAAGCTGTCTTCTGTCCCATTTGTTTCTGACTTGTGGGGATATAGAATATACTAACTACCAAAAAGTAATGAGCAAGTCCTGGCCCAGTGGGGAACAGGGCTGAGGCACCATTGGAACCTTACCTCTTCCCACGCCGACGGGTCACTCGGGGGTCAGATGGGGAGGATAAGATTGCGCGTCCGTAGGACTGCCGTTTTCCCTTGGGAAGGGGGGGTATTCCATGATTCACCGCTTGACTGCCACCTGGAGGAATCCAGGTGGTGGCACGTATGAATCACTCAGAGGGGAAGGGGCCAGCGTTCAGAGCACCTTGGGGGGCCCCATGGAGGTGGAGCTCGCACAACGTGCTCATTGCTCATCTGCAGAGCCCAAGGGGAGAAAATATGAGGAAAAATGGAGGATGGGCTGTATGAAGCCCTCCCCGTCACGCCGGTGGCCCGCCTGATTTCTGTGGTCTGGAAGCCATCTGGATTTGTGTCCCAGGTAGGGGAGGATGGCCCTCTCTTCCCGGCCCCACCGCGGGGGGGTGGAAATCCATGTGGGATAATGGTCCCCGACACCAGAGGAGATACTGGACAGCTGTGGCTGTTGGGGACAGGGCTGAAACTGCTGCCCAATCCTGCCTAGTAGGATAAAAACCTCTATAGAAAAAAAAGTAAGGAGCAACATAACAGCAGGACAAATGGGCAGTTTATAACAACAGCCCAAAGGAGGTCAATCCTTTGGTGCAGCGGTTGGGCTACTGCTTGCAATATTGGTGACCTGGGTTTGAGAATGAGCCTAGGTCATCAGGGACTGGCCGGGGGGGGGTCTGGAGGATTTCAGTGTCCTCTCTCCTCTTCCAGTGAGGGAGAGCTGCCTGCTCCACTACTATACTGCTACCTGGGTGACCCCCAAGTGCCAGCACAGTCGGGAGGGCTAAGTGGGAGGTAGGATGTCAGCTGGTGTTGTGCTCTGCATGGTTGCATGCGCATGCTGTTGCACACCTTGTCATCGATGTTCTGGGGGTCAGAAAGGATTGGAAATGGGAAAACACCTCGACCAGGCAGGATGAATTCTGGCCTGCTGCAGGCCCTACTCAGCGACCTCAACCCCGGCTCCTGAATCAGGATCTGCACCGCAGTGGAGAAGGAGAAAGCTCCACTGGACCAACATGGGGGTAAGCCATGAGGGAGTTGGAGTGACTCCAGCAGAGTCCAGCAGAAGTCGGGTTACAAGGCTGGTGGTTTACCTATGGCGAATCAACAACACTGTTGTTGAAGTTCGGCATAGCAAGATCCCCAATGTTGACGGGTGAAATTTTGGTTTGTTTGGTTTGTTTCTCTCAGGGGGCAGCGCTCCCCAAACCCCCCAAGCAGGGGGCTGGGACCCCCCACACCCCCTTCTATAGATTCTCAACTCTGAGTTGGAGTTGATTTGAAGGTGGGGGCCAAACACGGCAAAATTTCACCCATGGGTCCCTCACGGCAACAATCTCGAAACCTGTCGAGATTGTTGCTGTGAGGGGTTTCGCCGTGAAAGTTTCAATGTGTGGTCGTCACACCAAGGCGTTACAGCTGGCAGGAAGGGGGCTTGGGTGTAGGCAAGGCGCAAAACTAGATTAACAACAAAATAAAACAATAACCCAAAGGAGACCATTCAGTTCTATATAATGTCATCTATAAGTGGCTGAAGTCCAATTTTTCTGAACTGAAGGAAAGAAAAAATGTTATGATGAATCTAAACAGCAATCTGTCTATTAAACAAAAGTACCCTTTAGCTTAACTGGAGTGAAAGACTAGGGGACTGCTTTCAAAGCCTGCCATTTGCACTGCACATCCATTACTGGTGCACATGAGATAGCGCATGGTCATCTTGGGGCCGGGAGTCACATTCAGACAGGCAGCATGCTCCGACCAGTGCCCACTGCCTGTTTGAAAATGGGGCTGTGCTAGTGCTGCACACAGTGACTGTGCTTAGTGCTAACACCGCCCCACTGTAGAAAAGTGACTCACAGGAGCAAAGGGAGATAGCATGTCCCAAACCGGATACTACCTTTGCTCTTGCAAGCCATATTCAGCAGCTGCCGTGCTAATGGACCACATATGGAATGCAAAGCACTAAGGGGCCATTTGCATGCTATTATGTTGCCATTCACATCTCTTCACAATGCCGATGTGCAGAAATTTACAGAGGCATTTTAGAGAGCCTTGGCCAGTCCCCCCCCCCCCCATTACTGCTCTGTACTATTAAATAATGTAAAACCCATTTCCTGGTAGTATAATGCCCTCCAATCACTTTACCAAGTAGTCAAATAATGTAACACCCTGTTCCTGGTAGTCTAGCATCCCCTCCACCCCCAATCACTATCCCAATCAGCATTAACTAAATCTTTGGTAGTCCAGTGCCCTCCACCAGTTGCTGTACTGAACAGTCAAATATGACATAACACAAATTGTGGTAGCTTAGTGGACCCTGCACCCCCACCAATTGCTGTTGCAACCCCCTCCACAGCCCACCCACTCAGCACCCACCACCCTACTCCTGAAGACACCTAACTTAATCCTTCATAATGGTGACAGTTAGCTACTGTCAGGTCCCCAGACGGTGACCGGCACAGTCGCTCTGCTCCCCACCTCTGCAGAAACAGCTGTGGATGAAACACGCTAACAAATACATTGCCTCTATTCACCAGTCAAGCGAGCAGATGTCCACACAAACCCAGGACATCAACAAACCCAGGACATCAACAAGGCCTTCCAGCCATTTTATGCTAACTTGTACTCCTTTAAACTAGGTCTTACCCACCTCCCCACGCTGCAGGATTTCACAAACAATATGAGGCTCCCTTGTTTATCAGTTGAACTTGGACTCTAGAAACTCTGACCACTCTTTAGAAAGTGAGGATAGCCATTCAGTACCAGTCCAAAGTGAAAATACCATGGCTTGCTTGGTAGCTTCCCCTCGGAGTTGCTTCTTACCTTCTACCAGTTTTCAGCTCATCCTTTAATGAGAGTAGGCCCTCCCCCACTACGAGAGAGGCAGTAATCACTGTATTTCCCAAGTTGGAGAATGACCCCCAACTTGTGGGCAGCTACCGCCCAATATCCTTGCTGAATGTGGATGCCAATGTACTGGCAAAATGTTTAGCCACTAGACTTGAGGCACTATTACCCCACATCGTAAATAAACATCAGGCTGGGTTTGCTCAGGGTGGTAGCAGTGCAGGCAACCTCCGGATGGTCAAAAATACTATCTGGGCTGGTTTTTTGCATCACAACTCCTACTGCGCTGATGAGTATAGATACAGAAAAAAGCCTTCAACTACCACGAGTGGTTATTCCTTTACCAGGCCATGTTAAGGGTGGGACTAGGAACCAACTTCATTGTGTGGGTAAAAGTACTGTATATGGATCAGACTCATGTTACTGGCTCTGAACAATCAGCCTCCAGAGAGGAACCAGACAGAGAATCCCATTATCCCTCTTGCTATACCAAACAACCATGGAAGCTCTCCTGGTACAGCTTTGTGTGGCACAAGATTGTGTGAGCACTCAAATGGTAACAACTTGCCTAAAAACTCTGGCCTATGGTGATGATGTGCTATTAGTTATTACACACCTAGACAAGGTAATACTGACCATTCCACATATTCTTGACAGCTGCCATATGCTATTGGGATTAAAAGTACATTGGGCAAAAAAAACCCGAAGTGCTCACCTTGAATTTCACTGCTTCCTCAGAGTTGGTGAACAGATGGTGACTGAAATGGCCTTGTTTCTCTATTAAATACCTAAGTATGCTGCTCACCCCCCAGTTGGACAAATTAGTCCCCATCTACCGGGACCAACTATGTAATGAGCCGGAGAAAGGGTTCCTCAGATCGAAGAAGCTTAACCTCAGCATTGTGGGGAAAATTGCCGCATACAAGAGGATGTTCTTTCCTAAGCTCATGTACTGTCCTGACAACATACTGGTGCGTATCCCCAAAGGCAAACGAGACAGGGCATAAACTGCAGTCTCAATCCTCCTATGGGAAGATCGCATAGACCTCGCTTCAGTGTACAAAAATTCAGAGTCCCAAGGACTAAAAGAAGATGTAGCTTGCCATGGTTCTGTGCGTACCACCTGGCTACTGGTTTTAAATAAAATATTCACTGGTTATTATTATAGTAAATGGAAACGATCCCACTATGGATAGAAATCAAACAAGCCACAACCAATGCCCTGCCATGGTGCTTGCCAGGAACAGGGCTTAAAAATAAGGGAGGGAATGCTTCCTCCAGCAGTTGAGATTGCCAGATTATCATGGCAAACGATCATCGGTAACACCTGGAGTGAAGTACCCCACAAAGGGAAATAGAAACCCATCTGGTTTAACCATAGGCTATGGATTGACGTTCTAACCTCACCCAGCCCAACTGGTGCCAGAAAGGCATCTACAGTAACTGTTGGGCCACCTCATGGATGTCAAAAGCCTGACTTAAAGATATGACCTGCCTCATACAGAGTTCTGGTATTATCTCCAGCACTAGCACGCTTTGATCTCCTTCTTAGGGTCCTCCCTTAGGATGGCCAACCCCTATACAGATGGACTGCTAGACAATTAGGCATAACTTCCTAAATGGCTATGGGGAATGATATATATATGGTTTTGCTGAGGGATAAGATTCCATCACTAATTTTCCCTATTGACTCGTTGGAATAGGGCAGCTACCCGAGACTGGCACACACAGCGTTTTGAGATATCAGATAATAAACAATCCAAAAAGGAAAAACTGCTGCACACGTGGTGTCATAGACCAGTCAGGGTTTGCTGCCTGCTGGTATATATTGGAGGTTCCATGCAATACAAGGTATGTTACCGCATATAATATGGTGATGTAAGTTAAAAAGACAAAGAACATTAGCACGACAGCACTGGGGCAAAGGTCATCCAAAAACGAAGTCAGGTTTTCAAGAAATACAAAGTCACACATACCCCCATAATGCAGAGCATCATGGGATATATATATATGCAAATCACTATGAAAATGTAGGCTGGTTCACTTCAAGTAGGAATTCATGGTGCCAAACAGTCTCTCATACAATCTGCAAAGGGTGAGAACAGAAGACACAGACACGTGTTGCGTCCTACACAGGACTCCTCATTGTGCCTCGTCTGTGTCTCACCCTGGGGAAAACGAGCCAGCCCTAATGTGGTCTTAAGGGTTTGGGACATGGTGGGCCCAAAATATGGGGATGTTGCTCACTTCAGATCTACTGGAAGCAAATCATAGATTTTTGTGAGCAGGTCCTGGGGGTATCTTTTGCCGTGTGACCCCAAGATGTGGGAACTGGGGACCACTGACACACAGGGCTCGGCAACTAAAATCTGACCACCCGAATGTGGCTACTACTGCCAGTGACACTGGAGGTCAAAAGGCAAATTCTTCTAAAATGGAGAATTGCCTTTACCTCATCATTCACAGAGTGGTTGAAGGCTCTGTCTCAGCTAGCTTTGTATGAAAGAATGTCCCATATTTTTAAGTAATACTTTAACTAGATATGAAGCCATATGGTCCCCCTTACTGAATCTTACTAACTAGTCATGCATTAGTGAAAAGTACAAAATCCAGGCATTGGTCCGACAACCTAAGTAATTACATGATGGATTGAGGGACCCTGGGCAACGTTTAATTGCCTTGATAAAATGTCTGCACTGTCAGTTTGGAGAACTACCGTGGTACGTGTGTTAAAGAAAGCTGTCATATTTTCTTCACTGTGTAGTGTTTGAAAACTAAGAGGTATTTTACGAGACACTGAGTTGTAAATGTTTATTTCTCTCAATAAAAAAAGTATTAACAAAAAAAAGTAACCACTGGCTGCTTTTAAAGCTTGACAGCATTCCTGGACCGTTAGCAGAGCAACTGCTCACTGCACTGGTGACCCAAGGTTGGAAATGGGCCAGGGTCCTCAGGGGTAGACCAGCGTAGGAGGACTGAGTGTCTCAAGGATAGCTGTCCTCTTTTGGGGAGGGGGGGAAGTGCATGTCACTGCATACTCACCACCTGATGGAGGCTGAATGGTGGAACAGTGGATGCCACAAACTGGGGGAGGTTACTGACGTGGATACTGATAGCATGTCACGTGTGAGCACATACATCATTGCACATGAGCAAACCGTCGGGAGAAGATGGTGGAAAACTCCCATAGTTGGCAGGATAAAGATGACTTCCTTGTAGGCTTCGCACTGCCCAGCACGGCACCTGCCAACCACACAGCGGTTCTGGGTAGGCTCTGGGCTTAAATCTCAGAGAAGTAAGTGATGGGGTTGCGGGGGGCCACCTAGGGCAGAGCAGGAGCAGAAACTGTAAACTGACAAAAAAAAAAGTTGATAGCATTTTTGTGGCAGTGCGGTTCTACCTTTTAAAGCAGTGGGGCCTGGCAAGACATGCATTCCAGTGTAAGATCATGGAACAACATTGGGAAGTAAAGCAGTTGGAGTCCAAGTCAAGGACACTCACTGTACTGATGCAGTAACAACTTGAACATCTCAGTAACAACAAGGGGTCCTATTTAGGGATGGCAGATGGCTTAAGGAAAAAAAAAAACTCATCTGGACAAAATGGATTTGATTAATCTGAACTAAAGTACTGCACGGGATGCAATGCATTGTGATGGGGCTTAGTGCACTGGCGACTGAGTGTCTTGCCAGTGTCCAGGACGCTCCAGTCCTATTGGTCTTCTGCAACACTCCCTCCCCTCCACTGCGGACAGCCGTAGACAGTCACACACCAACCAAGGTCTCTGATCCACTGCAGAAGAGGAACGCATCTGATTGGATTTGGCATCCCTCCCATTGGTCACTACTGAAATCCACAGTTATGGGTCGTAAACTGTGAGCTCCCACTTGTCAGTGAAGTGCACTAACTCCAGCTCCCTGCCTTGCCGTGGTCAGCATTCATTTGCTAGTAATGGTGAGTTTCTATGTACATGTCGTACAGTAGGCTGATAACAGCACCATCTAGACGTGATGTAAGACGCTGCATTAGCAGAGGGCCTATGGTGCTGTGGGAGAGTAACAGCAGCAGCACCCTCTAGTCGTGACAGATTGACAGTAATGGAAAATTGAACACTTGGTCTAAACTCCCAGTTGAAGTTAGAGCTCTTGATTTCAGGATGCAAGGCCCCAGGACTGATTCCCAGTGAGGGCTTGGAGGTGAGTCTACCCAGCAGAGGGGAAGAAACATGACTGGTTTTGCTGCTGAGGCAATCTTCAACTTCTTTCTAACAGCCTGTAAGAGACAGAAGTGGGTATGACCTGTTGACTTCACCTCTTGACAGAGAGGTGAAGTACTGAGTGCAAACACAGTGGGGAACAAAAGAAATGAGGGGAGCAAAAAATATGCACTGCATGCTTGCAGTACCACGGCATCCTTCTCCTGCACTGTGCTTAGAGAGCTGCGTAAACGCTGGGGATTAGGAGGTGCTGAGAGTGGGAGCATCACCAAGCAGCAGAATCACTTGAAGCTTGGTATCTGCTAACCCTTCAGTAGCCACTCCAGAACAAGCAAGAGAGGATTATCAGAATTTACAGTTGTTGTAATGTGTGTGTATGGAGAGCCAACGTTTTAGTCATACTAATCCTTTTTTTCTCTTTTGGTAACTGAGTAAGGCCCACTAGGCACAAGTGTCTGTTTACAGGGGCAACCCGGGAGCACTGAGGTTAACTGACTTGCTCAGGGTCACTCAATAGGCAAGTAGTGGTTGTGCGAATCAAACCCAGGTCTGCCAGATGTACCAAGCTCATTCACACCTCATTACTCTAACAACCGCTATACTGACAGCCCCATCTTGCATTCTGTTTTTTATTTTTATTTGTTTTTTATTAACCGGTAAGTACGCTAGACAATCGAATGCCTATTGACGGGTACGACCCAAGAGAGAACACAACAGAGGCATGAAACAAAACATATAACAAGTCCAGATAGTAAACAATATCCAATATGCAATGTACAATTAAGAGTGACAAACATAAAACCAGTGATTCAATCATTTAGGCAAAAAGGGAAAGGGAACACTGTTTAACCAGGAGTAGTACACTAAGCCGAAGCTTGTTTCCAGATGCGACCTGGGAGCACAAGGAAGTTAAGTGACTTGCTGAGGATCACACAGTATGCACCTAGGTGGCTGTGGGATTCCAACCCAGGTCTCCAGATCTGTAGTTCAGAGCCTTAACCCACTGCACTATACTGCCTCCTAAAAAAAAATATTAAATATATAAAAAAGATATTAGTTAGTAAGATTCATTCAAAGCACTCCTCCAAGGCTCTGAGCACCTGTACAATAAAACATGCAAATAGAATAGTCATAAATAAGCACACAATCACAAAATGTACACCCTGTGCAAGCATCAATAAATACATTCATTCTAGTTCATTATACTGTTATTTTCTAACAAACTTTGTAGAAATCAAGATGAAAATTTTTAGCTGAAATTAATCAAATGCTTTTTGGAGATTTGGAGAAGGTAGCACTTTGGTTGCTTTTTGAAAGATAGCACAGATCTGGCTGTGTACATCCTCTCTGGTAATTAATTCCGGGAGTAGGGGCCACAACCGAAAAAGCTTGATGACATGCGGACTTTAGACTGGATGGCGGCACCCTCAGCAGCCCTCGCCCTTTGGACCTCAAGTCCTTAGATGGAACATGGAGAGTCAGGAGATCAGTGAGGTATTGGGGGCCCAGTCCATTCAAGGCTTTAAATGTCACTAACAGCACCCGGAAGTCAATGCGCCACCTCAAAGGCAGCCAGCCCAGTAACTGCGGCGAGGGGTGTAATATGATCCAACCTCCGAATGGATGTCAGAAGCCTCGCTGCCACTTTCTGAACCAGCTGCAGGTGACACAGTTGAACCCCAGGTAAGGTCTTGTAGAGTACACGGCAGTAGTTGAGATGGGAGAAAACAGAGTGCACAGTGATCTCACAGCGACTTTGCACAGACCGGAACCTCTCAGACATGGCTCGATAAATTTACCGCACATACAGCACAGCTACATCTCAGCGCTGAAATGGACTGGGGCCACCAAAACAAAACAAAAAAGCCCTGAATTAGCCTAAAAAAATGCAAAAATGTAAACTATGTTGCAAGCACGCTAATCAGAGTGCCACAGTGACCGCCTTGCTCTCCAGCAGTGGTGCCGTCCTGGCCTCCGCCTGGTCACCAATTTTGGTCAAATGCTTTAGTGCAACTGGGGAGGAGTAGTCAGCAGATATTAACCAATAGAAAAAGAGACACAAATAACTCGGCTAAAAGTACGCTTATAGAAGATGCACATAAGGTGCACTGATGAGCCCAGGGTAAAGAAGGGCAGTAGTTGTAACAAGCATTTGTCAATGCCGAATGATGTCTCGCTGGCATTCGCATTGATAGTGCAGGAGTTAGAGACGCATAATAGGAGTGGCAGTGAAGTACTGAACTGACGTCAACCCCACACCCACCCTGCAGAGACTGACAGAGCTGGGGTGTGCCTTTCAGGTAAATCAGCTACTCGCGCTCATGCCATTTTACCTCACCCTACCCCTGTAGACACTGACAAGTGTTGTGGTGTGCTCTGGGGTCCTTGGGCGTTATACTTACCCCATTCCATAAGTAAATACGCTGAGGTGGGTACAGTATAGGAGAATGGGGTGAACTTTGTGGATGAACACTCCAAGGCACACCTCGATGCCTGTCAGTGGCTGCAGGGTGGAGGTGGGGGTCAAATGGCAGGAGCATTACAGCTGATGATCCCAAGCCACACCCCTGACGCCTGTCAGTCTCTACAGGGTAGGGTGTAACAGTTGGAAACCCTAACGCCATAGGCGTGTGTTGGTATTTTCACTCCAAATTATCAACATGGGCTTTTTTGTGACCCCACCTCATGAAGAGCGGCAGTATCAGTTTGTTAGCCGAAAGGTGATTTTGCACAGTGACTGTGCCATTTGGCGTCAGAGGTACGTAAACACATTTTGGGTAGGATGTGAAAAATTACAACTGTATTGTTCATGAGGAGGTGTACAAAAATGGCAACGTTGAAAATCTGGAACGAAAATATGAAAAACTGGTGAAGTCATGAGCATGCATAGAAACTGTGCAACGCATGTCCGTAACCCAATTATTTTTGTTTTTTTAAACCACATTTTCAACATAGGCATTTTGGGACCTCCCCTCATTAACAGTGGCACTGTGATTTTCTTAATCTGTCCCAAAAGTTGATCTCCCACAGCGACCACGCCATTGTACGCCACAGGTGCGAAAACACATTTTGGGCAGGATGTGAAAAATGACAGCTGTACTGTTCATAAGGAGGTGTGAAAAAATGCCAGTGTTGAAAATCTAGCATGAAAATATTGCAAATTTACGAAGTTACAAGGGTGCGTGGAAACTGCGCAGCACATGCTTGTAACACAGTCATTTTATGGACTTTCTTCACCAAATTTTCAACATAGACATTTTAGGACCTCTGCTCATGAACAGTGTCACTGTCATTTTGTCAAACTGTCCCAAAAACTGATTTTGCTCAGCGACCGTGCTATTCTGTGCTGGACATGCGAAAATGCATTTCGGCCAGGATATGTAAAATGACAGCTATACTGTTCATAAGGAGGTGTGGGAAAATGGCCATGTTGAAAATCTGGAGTGAAAATATTACAAATTCACGAAGTTACAAGCTCATTTGTAAAACAGCCATTTTTTTTATTTTTCTCACCAAATTTGCAATATAGGCTTTGAGAGCCCCCCTCATGAACAGTGGCATTGTCATTTCATTAATCGGTCCCAAAAGGTGATTCCGTGCAGGGACCATGAAATCACCTTTCGGGACCAAATAACACCATAACAGTGACTGAATTCATGAGGAGGTGTCCCAGTAACCCCATGTCAAAAATGTGGTGCCAAAATTCCCCAAAATGGTCGAGATATGCACCAAAGTTGAAAAAACCCTATTTATGCCATTATACAGCTTACCAGCATTTCTTCAGTCCATGGTCGGCTCCGAAGAGTGCAGACGTGTTCCCGGTCCACTGAAGATTGCTGCACCGGGCTCCGGAGGTAAGTATGGGGTAAGGGGGGGTGTGTGTGGGGAGGTGGGATACACAGAGGGTGGGTGCGGGTTGAGGGAGGGAGCAGGACAAACTGTGAGGGACCGTTTTCTGATTTACAGGTTTAAAAAAAAACAAAAAAACATTGTGGGACTTTTGTTTTTTTACAGGGGCATTTGGCACACTGGGGTGGGCTCCCAGCATGCCACCTGAGTGTTTTGGGAGGTACTGTAGCCGACGGGGGATTGGGCACCCCTGTCGGCACATACCAAGGCAAAGGGGGGCAAGAGCCAAGGGTGATTGGGCACCCCCCTCGGCACACAACAAATGGGATATTATGCCAACGGGAGTGGCCTCATTGGCAAATTAAACTGGGAAGGGGGGACTAAAGCGACGGGATTAGGCCTCCTGTCGGCAAAGAAAGACTGTTGGGATGCATGATGCCAAGGGGATTGGGCACCCTCGGACACATGTGAAATGGGAGGGAGGGGCATTGTGCCGACGGGAGTGGACTTCCCCGTCGGCAAATGAAGTGGGTCGGGGCATGCCAACAGGGGGATTGGGTACCCCTGAAGTCAGCACTCTGCACGGCGGCAGTCAGTGTCGCTATACTTATTGAACTGCTTCACCAGGAAAGGCACGCAGCAGCATGACGAGCTTGGCTCTCATTGCAGTGGACCTTTTCTTAGATCTGGTGGCCAATTTACATGTTGCTGGTGTCAGCGCCTGCAGCTGCCTTATTGGGGAATGAGGGGCGCACCTACTGATGCATGCCCTGCATTCGCCCACAGTGACCGCACCTGCAAATCTGCTACTACTGCAATATGTTGGCTGGCACGCAAGCGCGAGCCAACATAAAAATGGCATTGGAAAATCCACAAACATGACTGGCTAAAGCATGTCACATTACCATGCATTAAATCTCTATAAACTCATAGTCAGGTGCCAAATCTCATTTTCCTTGCCAAAAAATCCTTCTTAGAGCCATTTTATAACTGTAATAAGCCCCTCTAGGGTATGCATCACAAGATTTTAATGCACTTCCCAGGGGCATAAGGACAGTCACGCGTCAGCCTCATGCCTTACTACACCCTCGGGGTATGCATTAAAATCCTATAATGCACACCCTGTCATGGCTTATTATTTACTTAACTAAATTAGGGAAATAATAGTTACATTTCCAGTGAGGTGGAATGAGTTAGGTGCAGTTAGAGGCTATAGATATAAGGAGATGTGTCCTCAGAGCATCTTTGAAGTAAGGCCATGTGGGAGAGTTGCATATGGAGGGGTTCATAGCCTAGGGGCAAACAAGGAGAAGGGCTGATCACCCGTTTTGTTCAAACACTTAGGTACGACACGGGAGGAGGAGTCTGCAGGGCATCACTACGAAACACCGACACTCCTTTCCCCACCACGGTTGCCCTGGCCTGTACTCCCGAATCGACAATATCCCAACAGTGGGATTTTGCCCCTCCCTGGAGTTTGTTATATTACACCCAGGGGTGCAGGGGTGGTAGAGCCCCCACATTTGGGGGGTGCAGTGGGCAAAGCCCCCCGAAACACGGAAAAGTGCAAAATCCCACTGTCGGGATTTTGTGTTCGGGATCGGGCTCAGGCAACCGTGGGTCGGGGAAAGGAGTTTCAGTTTTTCGTAGTAGATCCATCTGGAGATCTAAGTGAGTAGGAAGGGTGGGCACATCGTAACCGAGAGACAGAAGTGGCAGTGGAGGTGGATCTGACTAGTCTGAAGAGAATTCCCCCCCCCCCAACACCTAGGAACCAGAGGAAGAGAGGGAGAACCAATCTAGGGAAGAGTAGAGGGTGTAGTGATGACTTAGGCAGGGGAAAACAAAGCAAAGTGGCAGATGTTATTATAGACCACACCCCATTTGTGAAGAGTGTTTTTGGGTGTGTTTTTGTAAATAAGTGAGCTGTGCTGCAGGCAGAGAAGGACAACACCTTGGGATATGGCAAGTCGTACTGTCAGAGAAAGGAACAGTAAACCGGATTGGTATTACAGGGTAGGGGATGGGGTGTAGTCCTATGCAGCGGAAATCGGGCTTAAAAAATCAAGTATATGTAAAACATTGCTCCCAGAACTCACTAGTGCAGTACCTGCATTCTTATTGTACAGCCCCCCCTACCAAAATAAACCACTTAAATATTTTATTTGCATCTCATATCTCTTCTGCCTGATGCATTGCAATTATTGGCCTCCCCCCTCCATCTGGTAAAGGGGGGGATTAGGGAGGGGTCCACTAGACACCAGTGGTTGTGTTTTTATTCAAGCTGGCACTGGGATCAGGGGGAGAGGGGGCCACACTAGACTACCAGGGAATAATTAATTACTTCAAACTGGCACCAGGATCAGATGGGGGGGGGGGCACTAGGCTACCAGGCACTAGTTAATCAGTTCTTACTGACATGGGACCAGGTGAGAGAACATTAGTGCTGGGTTTATTTTTAAGAGTTGGCACCGGAGATGCCTGCTGTGGGGGATTGGTGGTGGTGATTGCAGGTCCGCACGTTACAGGATGGACAGCCCTCCAGGCAATCCGAGAAACAAATGCTTGTGCCTCACTAGTTAAGGAGACCATGATGGCCTGGAATGCAAATAATCTATTAACACCATGTATGGAGAAAGAGGTCTATGGGAGAGTTCTGAAAACAACAACGTAGTGCAAATGTGCCAACAGGTTTGGGACACCATGACTGCTTTTTTTCCTTGACAGCCTCTGTGGTCAGTGTAGTTACATATCTCCTTGTGGCCAGCAGGGGGTGTGCTTTGTGCTGATGGCACCTGTTAGTGCCTTAGTGTATTTATTTAGTTTGTAAACTGGGTGAGCTCACTGGAACAGAATCCCCTTTACAGAAGTGACCTGGGAATAGATGCAACAAACTCTGGAGGAGCATGAGCAAAGTGCAAAGACTGCTTAGGGAAATTCACTTAGTTGTGAAGTTAAGTGGATATTTTTTTTCTGTCCATTGTTTCTCCACCTGATGCCCTCAGTGACCCCCCTTCAGACTGGCCCCCCCGCCCCATCACCTGGCTCCTCCGGGAAGTACATTTGCCAGAGACATTCCATGCTACAGGACTTGAAGCAGGTGCCAACCATCAGTGCAGATCCTGAGAGGGGCAGTCTTCATTTGTCGTCGAGGGCGATTTTCCACCTGATTTTCTCCCCTTATGTCCCCGGAGCCTCAGTGCGAGGATGTGCATGTGCTTGGAGGTGTGCATGACGCCTTGGCCTGAACAGCCCCAATTCCTCCACTTGGTCTAACGCCAAGCCGTCCCCAATCGCCTGCACTGCCATCACGCCTCCACATAGTGGCAGTCAAAGGCTGGAAAGGATGACCTCCCCAGTCCGGGAGAGGAGAGCTGCCAGGCAGCTGGTCAATCGTCACCCAGCCCTCCCCTTCCCCCCCTCGGCCGACCTCCAGCAACCCATGCTCATCATCAAACACAGGTTGCCAGTGTGGCTTAGGTGGATATTTTTAAACAAGTTTAGGGTGCACACACTGCACTCAGAACTTGCTTGAATATAGCAATGCCAGGGCCTTGCGCTAATTTCATTCTGCTGAAGGACTTTGTGCGACCCAAACCCACCCTTTTGAATATGGGGCCCTAGATTTCTGTGACCCCACTGGCAGCTGCATGTGAGGAACAGTGGTCTAATGGGTACAAAGCAAAGGCCTGGGAGCCAGGAGATCCCGGTTCAAATTCCAGTATAACCACAGACTCGCTGCGTGACTTTGAGCAAGGCTCATGACACAAAGCGATGCCATTTATGTTTTTAAAGTAGCATTCATACAAGTTGTCCTCGAAGTGCTTCACAGAGAAAACATAAACAAAAGGAAATGTAATGAGAAAGAAGTCTTGGGAGTGCAATTATACAAAAATATAAAATGTGTCTGGCTCCATGGTGCCGAGTGGTGGGGAACCCGCTTGGAATGCTGGCTACCTGGGTTTGAACCCCAAGCCTGGGATGTCGGGAGTGGCAGCCGGCGGGGGTGTGTGTCTGTGTGATATGGCATCTGCATGGATACTTTCCTCCTGGGGGAGGGTGTTTTGGAGCGCTGCTTGGACAGCAACACCTGGTGGTGTGTGGAGCCTTGCTGGTGTGGGCGGCAAGGTGGTCTGTGGTGTGTTCCAAACACACTCACAAAATCTCAGCAATAAAGCTGGAATTTTTAATTGATTCTATCTTTTGAGTGTGTTTTTTCCTGATTGCAGGACTGCAAAAACCAGTTGGACTTTTGTGACTTTAGAGCTGGCTGCCCTTGTGTTTGCACCCACCTCACTGGAGGATTTGCAGTCCTGTTCATGGATCAACTGCCTCCACTTCCAGATGTCATGGTGGTGCATGCTGTTGAGGTATAGGAAGGGGCCCAGAAAATTTAAACTAGCACCTATCTTGGCCTGCTGGAAGACGCTTGCCTAGTCCCCCATGCCACAGTCCCCCTAGTGCACTGCTTCTGTCCCCCAGTTCTGTATGCATTGGGGGACCCCCAAGAATGCTACTCTTCTCTTCTCCCCCAGGGAGGGGGGGCCTATGGCAGGGATAAGCTGGACTCTGAGGACACGAGGAAAGTCTGGGGAGTCAGGTGGCAGGAGGTGGCAGCAAAGGGTGAGACTGTCAGGAAGACAAGGGCATTGAGCAGCCAGAAGGAGTAGGAGGTATGCCGGCCCAGTGGCACTGAGGGCTGAGGCACTGGATGCCTTACCTCATGCTATGCCAGCGACCTGGGTTCAGCAACAACTTTGGGTCACCAAGGAGCTGGCATGGGGGGGTGGGAGCAGGATTGAGCTGTCTAATGGCAGCTCTCCTCTCCCGGGGGGGTCACAGTCCCGCAGCCTTCAGGTGGAGGTCCGGTGGTGGTGTAGGCAGGAATGGGTGACCAGTAGGGTGGGGCGTCCTGCAGTGCGTGATGCATGTGTGCCTCCACATGGGCGAGCTCACACTAAGGATGTGACGGTGGCCAAAAACCAGGGGAAAAAATGATAAACATATAATTGAAAAAAAAAAAAGAAGGGAGTGCAGGGCAAGACCGCAAGATGTAAATGGTATAGGATTTCATGGAAATGGTTGTGCATACAATAAATGAGATACAGTAGTTTCAGCATCGTGAGATTTAGCCGGCCCAATGACTCCTCAGCAATGGGCTACTGCTTGTGATCTCTGCAACCCGCATTCAGGAGGAAGCCTGGGTCATCAGGAGCAGTTTCTCCAAGGAGGGAGGGAGGGAGCATGCCACACTGTTGTGCCACCTGGGCATGCCCTCTGGTACAGGAGACTGCGCATGCATTTTTGCCTGCGTGTCAGAGCCACTAGCATCTCCAGGGAGAGGAAAGGAACCACAGTTTATCTGGGCCACACCCTACCACTGCACTGTGTCCTGATGTTGAACCACTTTCAGGGTAAATCCCCTGACTGGCCCCTGCCAGGGGGAGGGGTAGTAAACCAAGGCTATGTGGAGGGCTGCCAGCGTCAGGTAGGCAAGTGTAGGGCTGCAGATGAAAGGTACCTTGAGAGATCTAGAGGAAATCAAGTGTCGGGGCTGAATGGAGCACAAAGTAAACATTAAAAAAAAAATATTGGGATTAATGGCAGTTGGATGGTCAATTATTTATATAAGAAAAAATTTATAGGGCTTTAATTTAGATGGAGCCCAATGGTATGCCTTTGTATTTCTTCCCTCTCACTTCCCAAGGTGCCTGATAACTAGCCTGTAGGCCCCGTACACACATAGACAACCCCTGATGGGGGAGCTAGTGCCACAACCCTCCACCAGAGTCACCATAACAAAGAAACCTGACCCCAGCCCTCCCTGGCTGGTAGCAGCAGCACTGCTCCCAGACTCTCCAGGCTGCCCTGTCAGATACAAGTACGCTTCCGAAACCAGATCACCAGAAGACAGTGCATTGCAATCTGGTGGTGTCCAAAAAGGTAGGCTTTTAGGTGAGATGTAAAACGTGAGGGTGAGATAATTAGTGAGATATGTCAATTATTCCAGGTGGAAGGGGCAGCAGAAAAGCAGGTTCCACTGCCAAAAGTGGAAAAGTTAGTTGGCACTGAGAGAAGTAAAGAGTATGAGAGGTTTCCCTGTGCTTCCAGTGTTTCTGTGAAAGCATTTATGCATGGGTGCATGTATGCCCCCCATGTCTTTTCAATGCATCCGTGCTTCCCCCATATTTAATGCAAAGTCCTGGTCTCCAGTATTTTATGGTTACAGCATGGGAGATACAGAAAGAAAAGAATAAGAACACAAAGAAGGAACTGAGAAGAAAAAGGAAGGAGCAGAGAGAGGTCTGTATGTGTTATGGCATGTTGCTTGACAAATACCCCCATTCTTTCAGTTTTTTTCCTGGGGAAACACTGGCTTTCATCTGTCCAGCTAGTCAAATAAGTTGAAGTAGACATTTCAGTTTGGGATATTCTCCTGGGGAAAATGTAAAAAAAAAAAAAATGTGTGTGTATATATATATATAAACGAGCTGTATAAAAACAATAAACAAGCAATATGGACTGTAACAAGCACAGGTGTCAGTTTCTGTATGCAGCATACATTTCACCCTGGGGACCTTTCCCCCGACAGCCCAGGATCTTCACTGAATGTGAAGAGTTCACTGCTGCCCACCACTGGCTGCTTGAAGTATTGCACTGTGGGGCTGGGTTTCATCTGTTTCACTCACCATGTGTGCGCATCAGCTGCTATGAATTTCACATAGCATTATGAATTTAACACTACAATTTACCCTTTCTTTGTGAAAGTTTACTGATCTTCCTCATAATGTTAGAAGTATAACTAAATAAATAAGTAAATAAAGAAACTAATTTTATAGAAACATTCCCTAGACAAATGGGCCCACTATTCTTAGACGTATTATTCTTTAAAGTGCTACACATTCTGGCCATGTGAAGGCCAGTGCTGTGCATTTTAATGCTGACAGGTTGAGAGGTATGTGTGGACGGACTCCAGTTTCTCACTGCGTGGTCTCGTATTCCCACTTCAGGCGGTCACCCATGCTTACAAGCCAGTGCCATATCCAAAAGCGGTGCAAATTCCAAGTCTTGGGAATAGCAATGGGAACGGAGCCTGCGCTGCAAGCGGGGGCACCTTAGAACCAGCCACTAGTGTACTGACTCACCTTACTAGCCCACAGTCGCAGACTGTAGGGTTTGAGAAACTCTGCTACCTGCAGAGGCAATCGCTTAAAATGGGGCACGTTATGAGGCACAAAGTGTTCTGTACTCTAGACAGCAAACAAAGCAAACCCCGAGAGAGAGAGAGACTCTGATGAATGTTGTTTTTTTCATTCTGCTTAGAATGACAAAAAATAAAGATCTGAAAATGAGAAATGTCCTGATCATCCACCGCAGTGTAGTGCCCCCCAAAGCAGGGGTGGATACCATTCTGTGCACATCCCACCCCCAAACTGTGCTGTTCTAATTTTCGCAAGAGTACATTTCCATATTCTCGGCTGTGTGTACTTCAGTTACTGAAACATATTTCCTTTTATCGTAATGTTGTTCGCAGAAACTCATTGTGGTCGACAGACCGTAAGAGGCACTGGAGTGCATGTGTTGAGGTACAACAGAGGTGCACTCTGAGGAAAGTGTGTTGCGTGAGTGTTCAGTGGATGGGGGGGCTGGGATGGAGGCAGGCTGTAGCCAAGGTGCAGTTCAGAATAAGATGGAGCGTCTGTTCTGTCAAGATCTCTGTCCTCAGCTTAGCTCAGTTTTGATGCAGTGAAAGCACTGTCAGCACTAGGTGATTTCCTTTTTTTTTTATGGTACTTGGCAGTTTTAGCAAATCGGTGTTTTGATGGTGTGTGCCTTTGGTGTCAGGCTGGTGTGTCTCACCAAGTGACAGCTGAGGGGGAAGGGCTGCCTTGGCAGCTCATATGATCCTCTCATCAGTCATTGCTGGATCAATGGCCAGCAACAGCAAGTTCAACAGAAACTCCTCTTCCTCTCTGAGCATTAATAATATTAACAACATATCAAATAAAGGACGGGAAGTGTGTCTATATATAGGATGAGAGTATCGGTAAGCGAGACTTACACACTGGGTTAGATGCTACATAAACCCCTCAGCTTCTCGGCCTCGGTTTATGTGTAGCATCAAACCCTCGGTGTGTGTAAATTCTCGTTACACACCCAGACCCATAATTTATTTTATATAATTGCTAGGTTTCCCTTTTTTTGCCTCAGCAATTGTATAAAATAAAATCTAGCTGTGCAGCCGGGTTCACTGAAGGTGAAGTACGTGGCCGTAGTTGGCAGTTTGATTTTGTAAATAGTTTTTTTTTTTATTTCGTGCACAGCATTGACTGAGGCAGATTTTTTTTTTTTTTTTTATGTACTTACTGCCTAGTCGAGGTGGCGGTTTGCTGTCCCATAGCGGTTCCCCGAGCAGGCACGGTGTCGCGAAGCGGGGAAGTGCAGCGGGCGCATGCGCACAGTGAGGGAAATCATGCGCGTGTTTGCCGTAATGAACACTCCTTCATTATAGCAAATTACGCCATGGTTTCCCTATGGGAAAAAAGGGAAACCAGTAATTATGAGAATTTATTGCACACCCAAGGTGTGGGATGCCACATAAACCGCAAGGCGAGACTCGGTGGGCCTGGAGGTCCTTATCAGCCTACAATTTTTTTATGTTTCTATCCCACACCGGGGGTGTACATTAAATTCTCATATGCACGCTTTCCCATCTTTTATTTTATATAATTGCTGGTCAGCAACTTTTCTGCAGCCTGACTTCTGTGACCATGTCACATACACACACACACCCACACCCACACACGGTCTCTGTCTCCCTGTCCCTCTCTCATTTGTTCTTTGTTTCTTTTTTTCTTTACTCATTTGTTTTTCCTTTCTGTTTTGTTTGTTTGTTTTTTACTTACAGGTAGTACATCAGGATCAACCAGATGCAGTTAAAAAAAGAAAAATAAGGAGAGTTGAGGCTTGTTGTGGTGCCTCCTCAGTGAGCACAAGACAGTGCCGTCATGTTTGTGAGAGTCTTCAGCCTGCCCACACACGGAATAAAAGTCAGTGAGGGAGCGCTGTGGTGTGAGTGACAGGGCGTGAGAATGCTGTAATAACCCGCGGGTCATTACAGCAAATGTCAACTCGGTCAGTCCATAGAGAAAAATTGCTGACCAGTAATTTATTCATTCTATCTATCTATCGACAGTATCTATCGACAGTATCTATCGACAGTATCTATCTACAGACAATCTCTATCTACCTACAGACAGTATATCTATCTATCTATTGATCTACAGACAGTATCTAACTATCTATCGACAGTATCTATCTATCTGTCTATCTGTGTCTATTTTTTTTTTAAATTAGTTTCATGTAAAGTAACATACCATAGTAACAGTAGTTTAAAGGAAAGTTGTCAGATTGTGTACTGTACCTAGAGTCCCTTTTGACCTTAAAGTAAATGTCTCACGTTTTTAATTTCAGTTTTGGGCTTTATAGCCCATTACCCTGCCGAGGCAATAGTCCCTCTGCAGTAAAATTATACATTTTAATACTGTCCTGTAAGGGAGGGAAGGGACTGTAACTCTGGCTGAACTGCCGGCCAGTTGATCCCTTCCATTTCCCAGTCCACTGACCACGCCACCATGCTGCGGCAGAGTAATGGGCTATAAAGTCCAAAACTGAAAGCAGAAATTTGTCTCTAATAGGCATACCTTGAAGGCTTATAAAATGCATTGTATACATAACTGCCCCCCCCGTACCCCTGGCTGTGCAGATCCCAGTTTGCTTAACAGGGTTAATGCTTTAAAGGCAGTGAACCCAGGGTTCCAGTTTAACTGATGATGCTTGGTGCCTACACCTGGGAGCGTTCACGTGTGCCCAGCACAGGAGGCTAGCTCCCAGGGAAATACCTGTCTGTAGTGCTCTGGTCGAGATGGGTGCCTCAAGGCCGCTGAGACTCTGGGGGCCACTACATATAGAATAGTGTATGGTTGACTATACACCGATAAGGCTGTGCTTCCCTCTCGGGGATGTGAGGCCGTCATAGAGACCTTGAGAGCTCAAGGTCTGCCATCACCCCACCCCCGAGATGGAATACAGCCGTAGTTGTGTATGTTCAACCATACACTGTTTTATATAGTGTATGGTTTCTCCGGCCTGTAAAAGTTTTTTTTTTTTTTTTTAACAAGGTTTCCTACTTAGACTTCATGCTGCTGCTTGCTTCCATACTTCAGTCTGCCAGCTTGCTGATGAGCCGTCTCCCGCTCTCGACCTTAATTCAATCTGGAAACATACACTTTAATACCGCATTGTTTATCATTTAAAAAAAAACAACCACTGAGAAATGAGTACTGTTTGGAAACACGGAGCTGACCGTGTCCAAACTGCCTTTGTGAGCTGCTCGCTAGGTGGCGCTGCCATTTTGCCCTGAGTTTTTGTTCGCAGTCCATCTTCATCCAGTCAGGTGGCATGTCAAGGCTGAAAAGTTGTGGTATAGTTGTGACATCAGATCAGTACCACATCAACTTTTCATGACCTTTCTAAAACCTAGGAGGCTCCATCCGTTCTCTAGGCTCCGGAACAACCAGGCACCAGCCAAACTACTCTGAACCTCTACACACCCACTGCACTTGCCCTTGGCTCATAGGATTGTGCAAGCTTTATGAGGAGATAGGCTCAATAGTGGTACAGAGCCTCCGGGGTCGACCTGCTTTCCAGGTCTAGTTTGCATCCACAGGTGATCCCTGCAGAGTCATTTCCTCCCCATTCATCTCAAGTTACCAGGGCCATTCCATACAGAGGCACTTCCACATTCCCTGTAGCTGAGCTTGGCCTGGACCTGCCCACACAGGCATATCAAAGATGGTCTTCTTGGAGCCTAGCACAATCTTCATGGCTCTCTAATAATCGCCTTAAAAGGGACTGTTTTAGCTCCAATCATTTCTTCCTTCATCCTCTCCCTCTTACAGGTCCAATGCTCAGGGCCTTCCCTGCCCTCTAGGGCAGACCTACGAGCTCACCTCTCTGTCTCCTTTTCCCCTTAAATGGGGAGGCCCAGATCACATGGTGAGGGCACGATTCAGCTTTCACCACCCTTAAAGGGCAATGTGGCTGTTCTCAGTAAACCCACTCCTGTCCACTGGGAAGTTACTTATAAATTGGATATACAATGGCTAAACTGACAAAATGCCATTTATCATCACTCATGAGAGGGCATAACTTTCATACCTCTTTTTGTGAGTCTGCCACTCAAGAGTTATCTTTCTGCCCCCTCACTTGTACAGATAAATGGTATATTGTGAGTCAAGCTGTTCCCCGAGGGATGTCTACAGCAGAGTATATACACACACATCCTGGGAGTGTGTTATCACTCTAATAACATGGATTTGTGTTGGGGAAAAAAGTGAAACTAGAGAAGGAGTTCTAACCTGTGGGTATATCATGGGATAATACCATGAGGTATATCATAGGATAATACCATGATCATGTGATCAGATGCCAGCAATCACAGTACAGAACTTTCACAACACATTTTTTTGCACACATGTAAATATATACCTGTATGTTTACTTTTAAAATACCAGAAGTGCTCATCTAACATAAGCACAAGATTGACTGCAATCTGGGAGACCCAGGCTCAGAGATAGGTCTAGAGATCCTGCTTGGAGACGTGAAGCGGTGGTGGTATGTGAAACATCACGGAGGTAAGGGCCATGACTCCTGCAGTGTGGGATGGTACATGCCACAAGGCATATGCATATCGTCTTCCAGACAATGACAGAAAAGCATTGACATTGGCTGTGAATGTGGCTGCTTCTGAATTCTCCTAGCCAGAGTACAAGGTGTTGCTTGCATGGGGGGGTATGGGGGCAGGAGTTTGGATTTAGGGAGACATTTGGTCAATAAAAAATAAATATAAATTGGGGGTGACCCAGTGATACAGCATGGCACACTGCCACCTGGGAGATGGGCGGGGGGGTGTCACATGTAATCCCCCCCCATCCTGTGCTGGAACTGGTTGGGGGGAGAGGCAAGCCCTTTTATGGTCTGTTCTGTCTGACAAGGGGTTACCCTCCATGCGCCCACGAACTGCCTACCAGCTGCCTAAAAGTCAACTGCACTATTGTTCAGTAATGATGACAGAAAACTTGATTGTGATCCTCTGAGACCATCATTCTGTAGATGTGTGACACCAGCAGATGCAGACAATAAATAATTTTATTTATTTAGTTTTTGTTGATCAGGAAAGGAGGGCTAGGCAAGTCTGCCTATTTTCAGCCTTGTTCTGCTGGGAGTGGGGGCATAGCTATAAACTGTCTGTTCAATCAGGTTGAGCTTTTGGTAGTATTTTTAGTGAATGGGGGAAATTTGGCCAGGACACTGGAGAAATTCCCCTACTCTTTTCGAGAAGTACCACAGGATCTTTAAAGTCCACCTAAACAACCACCAGAACAGGCAGACGGGACCTCAGTTTAATGACTCATCTGAGATTGTGTCAGGATATTTTGTCCAAGAAAAGCAATGTGTCCAATAGATAAAAGCAGTGCTTAGAACCTAAACCTCAAAAAGGATAACGATAATGAGTGATGTCAGGCTGCCAAGTGGCCCTGAAAATAGAGATATATGCACAGCCCACACTAATAGCCACCGTGACCAGAGAAGAGTAACCTTTTCATGGTGCTGACTAGTGCCAATTTGAGCCAGAAAAATGATCTGTCACATCCTCTTCACCCAGACCAGATTTACTATAGCACCAGGGCTCAGCTTATGCTAGGGCCTTTTATCTTTTGCCCATGCCACCAAATCTATCTTAGTTAAATTGTATGTGGCTTTCAATAATATTTTCTATTATGACTCATCCTCTCCTCGCCTCTGTCACCACTGTAATATGTATTCTTCAGTTGGCTGGTTACCCCCTTCTGCAGGACACCTTTGAGGTTGCCTAGTTACCCCCTTCTTCAGGGTTCTTCTTTCCTCTTGGCTGGTTACCCCCTTCTGCAGGGCTCTTCTTTCCTCTTGGCTGGCTACCCCCTTCTGCAGGGCTCTTCTCTCCTTCTGACTGGTTACACCTTCTGCAGGGAACTTAAGTGCTCTCTGCTGGTTACCCCCTTCTGTAGGGCTCATCTTTCCTCTTAGCCGGCTACCCCTTTGCAGGGCTATTCTTTCCTCTTGGCTGGTTACCCCCTTCTGCAGGGCTCGTCTTTCCTCTTGGCTGGTTACCCCCTTCTACAGGGCTCTTCTTTCTTCTTGGCTGGTTATCCCCTTCTGCAGAGTGCTTCTTTTCTTGTGGCTGTTTTCTGGACAAACTTCTAAGATCCTCCTCGCCTTCTTTTATTGCTCCACTCCTTCAAACACCCCATCAGGATTCCCCTCTCAGATCCTCAGACAAATCCTTACTCCATGTACCCAGATGTTGGCTGGTGGTATAGGGAAAGGGAAAGAGGAAATTGTTTAACCAGGAAAGGCACACTAAGTCAAATCTTGTTTCCAGGTGTGACCTGGGAGCACAAGGAAGTTAAATGACTTGCTCAGGGTCACACAGTATGCGAGTGGGGGCTGATGGGATTCAAACTCAGGTCTCCAGGTTTGCAGCTCAGTACCCTTAACCACTACATTATACTGCCTCCTATAGCCTAGCGATTAAAGTAACGGGCTATGAATGAGCATGGTACATCCAGCAGACCTGGGTTTGATTTTTACAGTCTCTACCTGCATACTGTGTGACCCGCAGCAAGTCACTTAACCTCCCCAGTGCTCCCGGGTCAGCTCCTGTAAACAGGCTTGGGCCTAGTGGGCCTTAATCAGTTACCAAAAACAATGTGCTACTAGGATGGGGGTACAGGCCTTTTCCTCTCATGCACTGAAAATCTGGAGCTCTGTCTCATCTCTACATACTACTCCCTCCCAACCCTATTCAAAGGAACAGTGAAAAAGCATATTTTGCCCTCCTCTGCCTGTAACTGTAATGAAAGAGATGACTGCTACTGTCTGTGCATTGCTCCTGTCTAGGAGCTATTTGATGCAGCTTAATTCCTGTTTGCACTCAGCTCTTGTTAAGCTGACAAACCTGTAACTTGCTGCCCTCTTGAAATGACTTAAATTGATCTGTTGTGTTTACCATTTAGTGCTCTTTAATGTGTTACTGGCTACTCTCTCTGTATCATTGCTATTCTGTCACCTCCCTGTAACCCCGCTGTAAACTGAATAAGTTTGGTACTGTTGCTTTTCTGCTCTTTCCTGGGTCGTACCTGAAAATAGTCATTTACTTGTCTATTATACCTACCTGGTAAACAAAAGCCAAATAAATATTTTTTTGAACCGCTTATTTGAATTTGATTAGCAAACATTAGTTTGCCACCCATATAGAGGCATTACATAAGAAACTGTATATCAGACTTGGATTCTGCTTTAGAAACAGGCCCTGCTTCCTATACGATGCACGCAAACAGTTGGTCCAGGCCACTGTATTATCGATATTAGACTATGCTGACAGGATATACTGTCACACCTCAACCACATACCTTGCCAAATTAGATGTACTCAACCACAGTGCACTCAGATTCATCACATGGCTAGGGCCCAGGACCCACCACTGTTCCTTCCTTCCTTGTATGCTATAGTTGAATGGCCCTTTTCAGCCAACAGAAGACTTTTGAACTTGTATTCCTGGGCATGCAAAATATTCCTAAAAGGATGTGTCACTGAGTTATTTCACCTATCAAGTAGCAACTTCTCACTCAAGAAACACAATTACATATTGTTAGACATTCCAATGCACACTATACAGGTAGGAAAATCTGCAATTAGGGTTATCCCTACTGCATGAAACTCGCTACAAGCATCACTAAAACTCACCTTGCTGGTCAGCCCCTGCACCTTTAAAAGGCTCATCAAAAAATCATACCCTACAACCTGCTTGTGTGCCTAGCCTCTTCTGGTTTATTACTGAATGGTTCTAATTGTGTGGTGCAACTCCTATCCTTACTGTGGCAAACATATATTCTATTTGCACTTACAGCTAGTTTAGATATACTGTACATTCAAATCTGATACACCTTATATTCTGTAGTTAACCTTAGAGTTGCGAACCTTATGATACTGCTTTTGTTGTGAATACTACACTGTGTTTTATATATCTCTGTACCCTGTATCGTTGTTTCTAAATACTGTAATGCTGTCCTACCCAGGACGTCCTTGTAAATGGGCGTGCTCAATTGAGCCTTTTCCTGGTGAAATAAATAAATGAAATTAAATGAATTTGTTGTGTACGAGAAAAATTTGCACTATCTAGGTGCGAGAGCTGAAATGACATTGTGTTGAGCAATGCTAATGGCAGCGCCGTGTAGGGGCAAGAGCTGAAATGACACAGTGCAGAGAAATGTTAACAACAGCGCCATCTAGAGGCACAAGACTACATGACATAGTGTTGAGGAATGCTAACAACAGTGCTATCTAGAAGTGAGCCGAAATGACACAGTGTTGAACAGTGTTTATAGCAGTGCCATCCATCTAGAAGCGAGGGATGCAATGGCATAATGTTGAGGCATGCTTACAGTAGCGCCACCTAGAGGCAAGAGCTGCAATGACATACTGTAGTGCTGAGCAATGTTAATAGCAGCGCCATCTAGAAGCAAGAGCTGAAATGACATAATGTTGATAAATGCTAGCAGCAGCACTCTCTAACAGCAAGGCTGATGGTGATGGGGCATTTTTTATTTTGAAATCTTGGATAGCACCAGTGAGCGGATGCTCGTTAATTGGTTCCACGTCAGTTAACAAGTACAGAGTGATACATAAACATTCAAATACAGAGTGGTTCGGTAGCAAATATACAAACACATGTTACAGTACAACAATACAGATAAAGTTCATGGTTACATTATACTGACGCATTGCGCAATGTATGCTTGTGTCAAGGAGAGACAAAAATCAGTAGAGCAGACAGAGGGAGGAGAAGGGGGAGAAGATGAAGAGGCAATGGTAAGAGGAAGGGGTGGGCGGGGGTAGGTTGTGGAGGGGTAGGGTGGGGAAGAGAGGTGGGGGGCATGGCAGCACCATGGGAGAGGACAGTGGGTCAGTGAAATGCATGGTCGGGGCTAGCCAGTGGAACAGTGACAGGGTTAGAAGTGCTAGAGGGTAAGTGCACACTACGGCAGTGGGATTACTAACTTGAGGCGGGATTTAGTGGGGGCAGGCACAGGTACCTGTGGTGAGAAGGTGTTGGCGCAGTTTGTGTTTAAAAGAGCCAATTGTTGCTGCATCACAGATGTCCTGAGGTAGCGCATTTGTCTGCGGGGGGGCCAGTGTGAGAAACCCTGCTGGGCAATGTGGCACCTTGGCACATGGAATACCTGAGAGGCAGCGCTTCTGGTTTGCTTTGTGCTCCGGGAAGGGGTTAGTAGGTTCTGTTAGAAACACAGTCTAACCTCCCAGCTGATACAAATTTCCTTTAGCTGAACGGTTAGAGATGCTGCCTTGGAAACTCATGGTCCCTGGTTTGATTCCCACTGAGGGCTCTTGATGACAGTGCCAAGTAGAGGGGGCAGACCTCCCAATAATTAACATGCAATATGTGTGAATTACCTATGCAGTGTCTCTAATATTGTTTTAAATTTAGCTTGGAACTTTCCAGTCAGCCGTGTCCAAGGAGTCTGGGAATTTTTTTCTTGAACTTTGTTTGTCCTTCCCTAATCCCAGCCAGGGCCAATAAATCAGAGCAAACCAGCAATATTTGCCAAAACCTACTTCCTCCAGTACTCTGTTTCAACCTAAATGCCCACTTTGCACTGTACAAAGTGGAGTGGACATTTGGCCATGTCCTGTACACCCAGAGTCCCATGCTGTTTTATTTATTTATTTATTTATTGAAATCTTGGATTAACACCTTTGAGCAGAAAGCTCTTTCATAGGTTCCACATCAAGTATGACACAAACAAGAATACAGATATGTTCCACAGATACAGATACAGCAAGAAACAATTGAAAACTGCCTCCAGGCGTAAATTCTAACAATAGTTCCGCAATCTAAGCACATACAGGGTGCAGAGTCAAAACAAAGGCTAACGTTTCACTAGGTAACGGTAACATAATATGAGGACGCTTATTTAAAAAGGAGAATTGCACAACTAACAACATAGGCAGATAATTGGATTGTGCCTGAGTCAAAGAAAGAAAGAAGGTCTCATACAAGTAGAGAGGGACAGGGAAGGGAGGAGGAAAGTGCGGGGAGGGAGAAAGCATGCAGAGGTAGGGGGTAGGATGGGGATAGACAGGAGAGAAAGGGAAGAACAGCTATATAGCCAAAGCGGAATAAAGGGGGAGGAGGGTGGGGGAAAGGAGGGGTGGAGGAGAGTAGGGAGGAAGAGGTGGTGTAGGTAGTGGGGTGATGATGAAGATGTATTTAGATGGTAGGGAGGAAAGAGGTATGGAATGACGGAGGGGCAAAAAAGGGAAGAGGAGGAGGTGGAGGGAGGTAGGAGGGAAAATAAATAATTTAGGCAGGGGAAGAAAGCCCATGAAAGTGTTAACTTGACCGGGAGCCCAAGAACTGGACATGAAGCGTAACATTTTATTAATCAATAGAGATCACAGAGATTGCAAATGGTAGGAGCAAGGTAAAGGCAAATTAGCGGTAGCAGTCACAGGTTGCCAGTGAGATTAAATGCTGCCGGAGTTTTTTTCTCCATGCCCCTAGCCAGCTCCTGCAATCCTTCTCGCACATTATGAGCCTCAACCTGCCTGCTGACACACGTTTTCAGGTACCATGATCTGCCAGCTCTTGACAACAATCTAACAGCTGGACACTGACCCTGCTTTACACTCGGCCCTCGTACTACAGATACATCTTTCCTGCTTCAGAAAGTGCAGAACTGGCCCTTTATCTCTGCGCAGGTGAAAACAGGCTTTTTTTTTTCATTAAAAGCACAAAAATCATGAACAGAAGACACTATGAGTCACTGGCGGACAAATAAGCAGTCCTTGAATGTGGGGGACCTGAAAAAGTGAAAAAAAACCCGAATGAAATTGTCAGTACTCTATACCTTCTACATACTGCCTATCATGGTAAGAGAGAAAAAAAACATGGAGTGAGGGTCCTGGCTTGAGACCCTCTCACCCCCCTAGACACCAAAAAATGTTTCCCTCTCCGAGCACACATTAAGCCATAGGTCATGGCAATGAGAACAAACACCCCCCCACAGTGGCATAAGAACCAAAAAGCCCCTGATTACAGTGGGCCAAATGTAGAGACCCCCCCGTGCAAAAATGAAGGGGCATAAAGTTTGGTGCCAGATTGTTCAGATCAGGATCCCTCTGGGTCATCACAAGTTTATTTATTTATTTATTTATTTTTTGAAAATTGGTGACGTCACATCTACAGGGGTTGGATCTTTATGCATGCCCACAGCTCCCTCACAAGCATCTGCGAACCTTTGAGGAGTAGTTCATCGCCCATGTGAGGCGGATTTTTCTGATCAAGAGTACCAAACTGAAATCTTGGTTTCCAGCTTACATCCAGAGCGAGAGAGGAAATATTCTGATTATTTCTAAATCTGCCCCCTTGCCATTTTTGATTTAGTCAGCACAACTGCAGCCTACTAAGACGAGTAGATTGAAGCGCCACATGTATAAAAAAAAAACAGTGTATTTACTTCTCTGCACCTCCAACAGCGCTTTTTTAAATTCAGCAATTCCATTGCTTCGCCTTACAGCAGAATGGCTGCCACAGAATTAACGTCTAAAAATAATGCAAGACAACAAAAATAATGAATTAATTCTCAAAACAGCCCTACCAAGGAAATGCAACAATGGCCCTCACACAAAGTCATATAGAAATAAGACATAACACGTATGGCATTTTAACAGCGTTATCCCATACACGTGTCAGCACCAGCTCTTGCTTGGGAGGGGCTCGGACTGGGGTAGCTCTGAAGTGCTCCCCCAAGCGTTTATATAATTCCACAGTTCTTGTTGGGGTAGATGGGCACTGCTGCAATGGTAGGGAAGGGGGTATTTGCCTGGAATAACTATAGCTTCCACCATCTCACCCCCACCACCACACACACAGAAAATTTGCATCAAGCACCCGCTCCAGTACCAGCAGGGGCACTGCGTGATTAAATATTTTTGATATTCACTGCAGTTACTGGATAAGAAGTGGATAATTAATTTTTTTTGGCAAGCCGCAAAGACTGTTCGCAGTTCAAAGGGAAAGCAATTCTTTTCTTAAAATCCTAAGATGGTTGCTGAGTGACCAACGTGCCGTGATGTCGTTTTAATAATTGAGGATAATTTTTTTCTTAGCTCTCTGCCGCTTGTCAGCTCTCCTCTGATCACTCAGTATCTTTGCTGGGCAAAAAAAAAAAAAAACCTTTAAGAAAGGGATTAAAGACGAGAAAGTAGGTCTTCCTGAGACTTCATGCTTCTCAACAGCTACTTCAAGCATTGATCTTTTCCAGGGCACAGAGGGAATGCTAATGGCAAGCACACTCCTGCCAATAAAGAAAAAGGCTTAAAAGAACGCCGGTGCTAGGGCCACCTGAGGGACCAGGGGCAGCACAATGGGGACCCAGGTTCGGGAGAGGACTCAGGAGCTGGTCAAGCAGCCTGAGGGGGCTGGGGGAGTGTGGCTGCACTCCCAGCCAGGGAGGGAGAGTGGAAAGTTCCACTGCCACAGCTATCTCTCATGATGGATTGGGGAGCTAGCCTCCCTGCCCCACAGTGGAATACTACACAGCAGCATGGCCTGCCAGGATGTTGCCTGATGCTGTGTGGGCGGGCGCAAGTGAGGCAGGTCCAGGGAAAGTGGGAGAAAATCCAGTAAGAAAACAAATTGTGCAGAGCCGACCCAGTGGTGTGGTGGTAGTCCTACTGCCCATCACGCCGACGACCCAAGACTGCGAGCTATCTAGGTTGCTGGGAGCCAGGTTGGGGGGGGAGGGTAGAGGATGAGCATCTAATGGACTGCTCTCCTCTCCTCTCCTGGAGAGGGAGGTGTGTCATTCTCACGGAATGACTGCCAGCAGGTGGAGGTCTGGTAGCAGTGTGGGTCTGCAGGGTGGCACAGGAAGGGAGGGAGAGGTGGGACTTCCACAGTGCACATGTATGCCTCCACACATGTGCACGTCTGCGTACATGCTCCAGCATGGGGATCAGGAAAAAATGGAGGAAAACTGGCAAGGCAGGCGTGCCGACACCGCCACTCCACCGCCAGAGACCTTGAGGCAGCCAAATACTGGATATGTACCTGTGGGGGAGGATAGTCCTATCTCTCTCTCCTGACCCCACTGGGGGCGGGAAGAATCTGTGGGGGTGTTGGCTGCTCAGGTAAGTCCTGGTAGGTGGGAGACAGTGGGGGGAGCGGGGACAGCGATGAGAGGAGCCCTGCCTGCCTTGGCTACAGGCAGAAGCAACCTTGATTGAAGGAAAAAAAGTTGTGCAGACCATCACTATGATAGTTCTTGTCTTTCTTAAGCTTCAATGTGGAATCATGCTGGTTCTGACGGGGGCAGTGGACAGGGCTGGGGGCTCCAAGGCATAAAGGTCGACTAGCAGGAGAGGGTCAACAGTTTTAGGGGCAAACAACTAACTGAAAAAACAAGCAGTGTTCTCGAAATTACACTGCGTCCCCTTTTTTGGTCATGCAACACACAAACACACACACACACACACACACACACACACACACACACACACACTAACTTCGTAATCAAGTCATGCCATCTCCCAGTCCACTGGAGCCCCTGAGTGCTCAACTTTACACCACAAATCCATTGAATAATAGACGGGCAATGATGGGCAAGAAGGCTGTGTTTCCACTGAGGGGATCCTTGTGATACGACGTCATGAGGATCCCACGGGAACTCAGCGACTGTACGTTGCACGTTTTTTGTCATTTCAGTATTTGTTGGGAGTGTAGCACTGATCAACAATAAATCATAATTCGCTTCTGCCCTGCTTGCTGTCTTGTTTTGCTGTGCCCTCATTTCTGCCAGTTTTAATCAGCAAAAGTGACAGGTCTGAATGTCTGAGCGACCTGATCTGACGTCAGAACGTTGGTACAGCAGCATCCTAACATCAAAAGGATGGAACAATAAGGCTGTTATTTATTTATTTTTTCCTATGGGGAAAGTAAGCAGCCATGCATTATTTAGTGTTTACCATCCTGCCTACAGTGCATGCTCTTCCCATGGCTGCATGGAAGGCATTAAACTGAAACTTCAGCAGAAACGTGCACGTGGCCTCAGGAAGCCTCCATAGATCCCTGGCTTAATTCCACATCAGCCATCGACTCTCGTTGTAACCCTGAGAAAGCACATCACATGGCCTCCCCATTCCTCAGTCCAATGGTTACTAACACAGGCCTGTTAACCCTGAGAATGCATGTTCACATCCCACCTCAGTCACTGCCTCCTTGTGTAACCTTATACAAGTTACTTGACTTCCTTGACCTTCAGTCCCCTCCCACCCCAAAAATGGTTAGAAACAGGATCTGCAATACACTGTGTCTCAGCAGGGTGATAATTTCTTCAAAAAAATAATGAAACTAAAACGATGCGATTATTGCTTGCCACTGAGTCTCACCAAGTTCAGATTTTCTGTCCCCAGCCCCATGCGACCATGGATCTTCTCAGTGTTAGGCACTTTGGGCCACACTCAGATACAACTCCACGCATACCGTTTCTTTCAGAATTGGAGTTTTATATAACGAACATGGATACAGACCTTAGTCTGCACCCAGGTGGCTTTGGCATGTCCTTTTGCTAGATTGCTAGCTGCAGGCATGGAGCAAAAACATGTATTAGCTGGTGCGTCCTCTCTCTCTCTGTCATGCTATTTGTCTGTCTGTCTGTATCTATCTATGTATCTAGCTACAGTATCTGTCTATCTATGGACAGTAGCTATTGGTCTGACTGTCTATATCTATCTATTGACAGTATCTATCTAGCGACAGTATCTATTTATCGACAATATCTGTATTTCTATTTACACACATTTTTATATACATGTATAAGTGCGTGTATATATATATATATATATATATATATATATGAATGCATACATTCCTCCACACCCACATACCAAAGAACAGGATGAGTCTCGGAGTTCTCTGATAATTCATGTAACTACAGTGCTGCAAAGGAGTCACCACTAAAAAAATGAATATTCAGTAGGCCTTAAAAGCAGTGGAAGCATCACACACAGTTAACTGTGACACGTGCATACATTCAGCCAATGCATGCGTACGTTCACTACCACCTACGCACTCACACGTACCCCCTTACTGTTCTCTTACATAGCTAAAACAGGAACACTGCAGACAAAAAAAAGTCCAGCTGGAAGAAAAATTTGCATTTCGGTAGGGGGCCATGAAGGGTAGGACAGTTTCTCTGGTGTCATGGCCAGCATCCTCCATCAGTGAAACAAGTCCATGTAACCCTACTATTAAAGGGCTTCAGTCCACCGTTGGTGCAGAGGGCTTCATATGAGATCCAGCTCTAGCCACTACAAGGCTTTTGCTGATAGCAAAGCAGCATTGGTTGCAGGTGGTTCTGTGGGAGCGGCTCTGAGCTATTGGACTGGGGTCCTATGAGGGAAGATCTCGGATGGCTTCCACCAGTGGCAGGGTGGTGTGCTTCAACTGGAAGACCACCTGGTGATTGTGGGGGGTGAGGGGGCACAGACAATTGAGGGTGCTACCCTCCCTTGGTTCACCACACCAACAGTAACGGGACTTGAACAGCATATGCATGCAATCAACAGTAAGGATTTAGGGTGGGAGATTAGAGGCTGCCACATCTGGGGGGTTCACATTGATAAATATTTGGTGGGTGCTGACAGAGGCAGCTGGAGTGGGTGGAAGTTCATTAGAATGTCATATGGCCTGGTCTGAGATAGCTGGGAGTAGAGTGGCAGAGGGGGAGGGCTTGGTGGTCCATCAGGGAGAGTATGCCAGCAGACTACACCAGAAGGAATGGAGGGAGAACACGTGGTTGCAGGCTCATGAGGGGTATGGCATAAGGGACAATGGGGAAATGTTATGATGAATGAGCCTGGGGGAAAATGTATGTGAAATGTTTTGATTTAAATCCACCTAATGGTTTACTTCTGGGATAGTGTGAGTTCGGGGGTCACTGTGTTTACGGGTTTGCAAAGTTTATTAAAAATGTGGTTGTAACTAAAGTGAGTGCTGGGGGAAAGAAAGGCAGGAGACAGAAGGAACGGGGAATGGGCACAACAGGAGGAGAACCAATATTGAATATTAGTATTATGTACTCTAAGAGAAAGTTAACTCATCTAGGTGGCAAACAGGAAGGAGAGGAAGGGTTGAGTGCTGCACCCCCAGCCGGTTGTGGGGGTCTCAGGAGTATCAGGATATTTCTGCCAGTTGCAAAAGACCTGGAGGTTAACAGTTACAGTTGCTTAGGTGTTATATATGTAAGCCCCCCTCCTTGTGTCTAGGGGTATGCCAGATGGTATTTCAGGGAGAGAGGGGCACTCACAACCAGAAACCCAATCACAAGAATTGGCTCATTTACCTGGCTGTGAAGACAGCCCTTCGGGTGTCGGAAATTTCTTCAGGGGGTGCTAACAGCTGCAGGGAGCAAATGCAGTTAGAGTATCACAAAGATACCACACTGATTAAGTTTATTGTCCACAACATGTAAAAGTGCAAAAACAGAATTAAATGACCACTACATGGAGCGTGGGTAACAGTTGAAACGGTTGGTTTTTCACATGGCACAGGCCCTGCTTACATTCTGGCAGCAAAATGTGATCCAGGGATCTGCACGGCTACCTTCTCCCTGGGAGCCGAGTAAGGCTCTGAACTGATAAAGGCAGCAGATTTCCGAGGGTGGAAAAGGTCGCAAATGACCAGACAGCTTCTATTCTCCTTCCTGCACAGACCTTAATTCATTCAGTAAGGTAGGTCACAGCTCACTTCAGACTCCACGCTGACAGTATGAGCAACCCACAAAAACAGAACTTACATCCAAGCTGCTCCAGATGGTCTTGGCTCCCCAGCGGTTTGCAACCTCAGGGCCTTCACAATGCCATGCCAAGTTGGACACAGGACAAGTCCCAAACAGGTGACTGGGAGGCAGGCTGCCACCACTGCACCCCCAATGAATTGGACTCCCACCACTGACTTGAGCACCCAGGACCCTGTGGCAGCCAATCGTGCCAAATGAGACAGGACCCCTTCACGCCATCCTGTGCCAGTGCCAGGGATCATGGTGCAGGCTTCACTTTCTACATGGGTCCCCGCCTCCACCTCCATGGCATGGAGGTCCCAACCCATGTAGCAACCACAGAAATTACTGTCTTGGTCCATGACAACCCTGCCACACCATGAAACTTCGAGGGTGGTGGTCCAGGGTGGCAAATGCCCCACCCCGGCCCCAAACCTTGGCCCTTCTGGATGAACTGGCCGCTTGTCTCCTGGGCTCCTCCTTCCTCTGGCCTCTCCTCTCTCTTTTCCTCCCACCTTCTTGGCTCCAACCTATCCCATTTATACTACCTGGGACCCAAGCCCCATCTGCCAGCAGGCGGTCCCAAGCCCCATGCAGCATACTAATGGAGCACTACTAGTAAGCTCCCATAGGGGGCTTACATATGTTTTTCTGTTTACATGTATCTTTTTGTGACCAATGGAATTCACTGTGTACCAACATGGATAGCAATGTGTGGGAGGGGACTCAATGAATCTTGGAAACCCAAAGGCATGACTGTGGGGCCTGATTTTGCAATATCATCTTGGAACATGAGGTTTTTTTTTGACCCCATCAAATGGAAAAAGGTACTCCTGGCTGTGACATGCCAGTTGGCTCAGGTGATCCTATTTCAGGAAACACACCTGTTGAAGGAGGAACACAAGAAATTGATATGGGGGGGGGGGGGGCAAGTGAGCTCCTGTTATGCGGCCCCATGCACTCCCACAAATGTGGAGTGGCGATCTTGTTTCATAAAGGCTTCCCCTTGCAAGTGAAGAGAGTGGTAACAGACCACCAGGAAAGCAGGTACATCTCTGTGCAGGGTATGCTCCAGGGAATCTCTGTTACATATGCCAGTATTTATGCACTGTCCATCTATGATGCAGAGATTTATCAAGGTCTCTTGGACATGCTGCACAAAGAACAGTTTGATAATCTCATAATGGTAGGCAACTTCAGTTGTGTGATGGAGCCCAGCCTGGATCACTCGGGGGAATTGCCAGACATGAGGGGGCAATTAGATGCTGGAAGCAAGGGATGGTGGACCTGGATCTCCTGGATATGTTGAGGGCAGCTAACACAGAGGCCAAGGAGTTTACCTTGTATTCAAACCCACACAGGACATAGTCCAGGCTGGACTACATTTATATGCCCCAAAAAACGTATGGTCAGGATCGTGATGTACCCATAGCTCCATCCACGTATTGGACCATGCAGTGGTGATGGTGAAATTGCAGTTGGGAGGTCAGCACAGGAATAAATCTGGTGAAGATTCCCCACATACCTAATGGCAAGTGAGGAGTTTAGGAAGTATTTAAAAGAGCAATGGAATATCCACCGTGGTGCTAATTGAGACACAACACCCTCTAAGACAATTTGTTTGTAAGCAGGAAAGGCACATGTGGGGTGTGGTTTTGAGCTATGTGGCTAGCCACAAGAAAAAGAGGGGGGAGAGAGATAGCAAGCAGGAGACAAACTTAAGGGACCTGGAAGAGAGGGCGATAGAAGACTCCTCTGAGGAACTGCAGGGAGAGGTGTTGGCAGCACGGGGAGGGGGCACTAAATTTGCTGCTCATGGGAGAAGCTAGAACCTCATTATTCTTTGCTAGACAGCATATTTATGAGTGGGGGAACAAACTGGGAGACATGCTGGCAAGGTTGTCGCAGGGAAGGAAGACCTCTTCTGCCATACCGGCTTTGCAGGGTGTTAATGGAAAGTTGGAGAATGGGGGCAGAGAATCCGAGAACTATTCCACACCTTCTATCAGAAATTATATCAGGCAGAATGTAGAGGAATGGAATGAAAGACAACTATTTTCCTGGATGGGATTAACATATCGACTCTGAATGAGGAGCAGCAGGAACTCTTAGGGGTGAAGGTGAAGGTGACTAAGGAGGAGCTGTGGGGGGCTATTGGTGTCATGAAAAGTGGGAGGCCTAGGTGGGTTTGTTATAGAATACTCTAAAGAACTTAAAGGGGACTTGGTGGGTCCTATGGATGACATGCTGGTGGTGACAAAGGGGAGAGGGATCTACCTGTCTCATGTCTGAAAACTCTAGTATGTGTCTTTCTTGTCAAAACCAGGCAAAGACCACCTGGAGTGTGCATCTTACTGGCCCGTTTCCCCTCCTAAATTGTGATTTGAAAACATACACAAAAGCACTATCTAAGAGGCTGGAGGCCCTTTTACCATTAATGGCACACCTGGACCAAACGGGCTTTGTTAGGGGATGGTTATCTTACTACAACATGTGACGACTACTGAATATGATTCACTGAGGGGGTTCGGCATCCTGGGCAGGTGGTGGTGCTGTCCATGAATGCTGATAAAGTGTTCGACCACGTACAGTGCCAATATTTGTTTGAGGCCTTGTGGATGGATTTGAGTTGGGAGGTGCATACATACACATGGTGAAACTATTATACCACAATAACAGAGCACAAATTTTGGTGAATGGGGAGCCCTCAGTGGAATTTGAACTACAATCAGGAATGAGGCAGGGGTGCCCCCGTCTCTCCTTCTGTTTGCAACAGTTATAGAGTCACTGGCCATTCGTATTAGGGAAGTGCAGATGACTATGGATGTGGAGTGCAGCTCGAGGTGTCAGCATAAGATAACTTTGTATGCAGATGACCTACTGCTGTTTGTCACCAAGCCGGAAAGGACTATTCCAGCCATGCTGGAAATGGTGGGGAATTTGCGGCGTTTTCTGGCTGCAGATGAAATGTGAACCAATCAGAAATGCTGAGGCTGGCAAAGGGGGGGCAGGGCAGAGACCCCTACTACATGGGGATTTAAAGAAGTGGAGATATGCTTCGCATATCTGGACATTAAAGTGAGGAAGGATTTGGGAAGTTTATATAACCGAGATTATAAACCCCTGTTGAGGATAATCTCGGCAGACCTTGAGAGGTGGCAGATCTTGCCCATCCCTTGAATCGGACAGCTCAACCTCATAAAAATGAATGTGCTGCTTCACATTCTGTATATGATGCAGACGCCATCCATGGGGCTCACAGGGGAGGTTACAAAAAAGCTTGAAAAGGGATTTAGCCACTTTATATGGCAGAGCAAGCATCCAAGGATGAATCTACAATGGCTGAAGGGAGGGCTGAATTTCCCAGATCTGGAGTACTTCTTTTCTATGCAGCATAGACATGACCAGGACAGGGTTAACCATGGGGAGGCAACTAGGTGGGTCGATCTGGAAGGGGAAGGAGCTCCGACTTAAACTGGGGGCTTACTTAGCTTCTGGGAGGGGAGACATATGGGCACATGAAGCACAAGAACCCACTGGTTAGTATGACCTTAAAGGCCTGGGAGCAAGTGACAAAGAAACAGGGAGCAGGGGATATCACTCTTAGTTCCCGAAGCAGGAAACCCATTATTCATGCCTGGATTGCAGGACGCTGGCTTTCCTATGTGGGACGAACTGGGGGTAAAGTGTATGGGGGACCTCTACACCAGAGAAGGTATTAAAACTTTGGCAGAACTTCAGGAGCAAGTTGGGATACCTCTGGCACACAGATATCATTATTTCCAGGTGTAAGCTTTCGGAAGGAGCATGGCCAGTAGAACTATCCAAATTATACCAACTGGAGCAGGCTGTATTTAATGCCAGAGCTTCTCCACAAGGCCTTATAGCATCATTGGTGAAGCAGGACAGGGACATATTCCCAGACCTCTTGGCAAAAGTCAAAGGTCATTGGGAAAGGGACCTGGGAATGTTAATCTCAGAAAAATCACACATGGGATTACTAATCTTTTTTTTTTTTTTTTATACCCCATTTTTCTCCCATCCCCTGTCCCGGCAGCACGCGTGCATGTGGAGGCACATGCATGCCGCGGTACCGGAATGTCCTCCCATTACTTTTGCCACCTACACTGCCCTCGGACCTCCATCCTGGGGCAGTAGAACTATGGTGGGCGAAAAGGCACCACCCTGGGAGAGGAGAGTTGCCTTCCGGCTACCCAATCCTGCTCTGTCCCTCCCCCCGTGCCAGCTCTCTGATGACCCTGGGCTAATTCCCGAACCTGGGTCACCAGCATGACGCGAGGTAAGACGTCCAGCGCGTCAGCCCTCAGCGCCACCAGGCTGGCCAATAGGATTACTAATCTGTAATAAATATAATGAATTGCAAAGGCTTTATTGCCCACCAAACAATCCATAAATTTAACCCTACAATATCCCCTACCTGTGGATGTTGGAATAGTATGTTCAGCACTTACATGCATTATTTCTGGGAATGTCAGGATCTGAGATTTGGTCACAGGTAGTGCAGGAACTTTCTCAGATAGTTATCACAACGGTAGTGGATACACCAATCTCATTGCTTTTTAGTATGGAAGACATGGGTGAAGAAGGGTGGGAACCTTGTCCCAGGGTGGTTAGAGCCCTGTTAAGGCTAGCACACCAGCGTATACAAAATGCATGGGTTTCCATGTTAAACCCACAGTGGGCCACTGCAAGATCTTAGGGATAAGTATACTGGCCCTGGAATAAATTAACATATACCCTGCATGATGAGGAGGAGCTTTTTCTCCAGCGTTGGGGGAAATATCTAGATGTCCTCTCAGTGGAGGAGGCAGCCCTACTATATCAGGGCTTGACCTAGGGCAGCCTTAAATGGCACGGGTGTTCCCTGCGTGGGTATGTACGCCTAGGAGAAGGGGTTACAGAGAACTTACCCGCGTCAATAACTTGGGAATGGATGTTGCGGTTTCCACACAGCAGCCTAATACAGACAGTACCATCTGGAGGAGTCCAAGGTGCTTGTAACTGGTAAATCATTGGTCGAGTGTATGCTGTCATTTTATTAAATGTATTTATATATTTAGCTGTCAGTTAACTCAGTCATTCACTGTTAATCATGGTGCCTGTTTATTAAGCTTACCAATTAATTGTGTGGTCCTTTTTTAAGATAGAAGGCCAAAAACCAGCACAGTCGACCTTGATGAAAAAAACAAAAACAGAAGACTAATTAGAGAAAGGGAGAGGCCCACGCCAATCACGGCTAATGACAAAGCACTCGGATTGGAAAAACGGGCCCACTCACCATAAGTCAAAATAAAAATCAGTTTATTTTTTCTCATAACTTCCAGCTTCAACACATCTCCTACATTTAATCCCCTTTTTCAGGGAAACTGGTTTTCAGTTCTAAGATAAATAATATTTATTTTTACTAAACATCTTTAAATAGAGCTCTTGTTAGTGCTATTTCATCTAACAATAAACCTTACTTACTGTAACACTTTAAAGATGCTCACAGTTAATATAGTTCATCAAGTATTTGGCTTATTGCACTGGAAAAAAGGGAACATATATAATTCATTATTTCATTCCGTCCTGAGACGTTATTTAACTTTCAAACACTTGTGTCAAAGGCTGGTGATCCCACCTTGTTACCGGCCGTGCTGTGCCCAGTCTTGCAATATCTTTCACAGCTTTCTGTTTAACCGCTTCATTTTTCATCTTAAAAAATGTAAATAAAGAATCATTATTGTAACAGTACATAGCTGTCGCCTGTATTGAACAATTTGACTCCGTTTTAAACAACTCTTTGAAACATGTGTACCTGTAAAAAGCACGATTGTCTCATCTACTGCCGGGAACTACAATAGGCAGGTTATCAGCCAGAAAAGTGGCTTTTTATGTTGGAGAAAGGACCTGAATCAGGCAGCGAGACGCGATCCTCCCAGTGATGTGAACCTTTATCACCAGTGGGCGCGTTCGGTGTTTGGTGCATGCACGCCCAACTGGGTGCCGGACCCGCTGAACACAGCAGCACCAACTGGCGGTGTCCGCTATCGCAGCAAAGAATTTCTTTTAAGCTGTCACAGTAAACATTTTTTTCGAGTGGGAAAACCATTGCATATTGGTTTCCTCTTATAATATCATAACAAAGAAAAGTAAGATATAAGAACTTAATGTTGAAAAAAGTGAAAGAATTACTGGCACTTCCTTCGTAGTAATACAGAAGGAGTTTATTTACCTTACGCTGTCAATGCATCCTTAGTTTGCGGGGTTGGGGGAGTAGAATTGTTTTGAGAGGAAATCTTTTTTGTGGTTCAGGCTACTTCTCACAGTCAAATGGGGGTTCTGTCTAACTCCCCATTAAGCGATGCTGGCTATCTCGTGCTCTCAGGACAGTGGCACCCCAATTGTTTAATATAGCCTAATACCCTGGAAGCTAGAAAGCACTTGGTTCAAACAACCTTCCTTCCACTGATTGACTATGCTGACTTCCTATACAGTCATTGCCCCCAGTGTGCACTCCAAAGACTTGAGACACTCTATCATCGCATTTTGAGATTTGTTCTTGGCTCACCATTGCAGACTCACCACTGCTTGTTGCACCAAGCATTAGACTGGCCATCCTTCTCCATGAGGAGGCAAATAAACACCCTTATATGGTTCTATCGGGCTACATCTAATCAACTTCCTCCCTATATCTGTGATCTGTTTGAACCTTCAAAAGATGGCTACACACTAAGAAACTCCTCCCTTATTCTTTTTAAGCTACCACAGACAAGGACATGTTTTGGCTCAACTGCCATTAGCTCCTTCCTACCAGCGCTCTGGAATAACTTGCAAAAAGTACTTAAACTCTCCCTTCTGCCTAGCCCCTATATATTCAGACAATTGCTCAATAGATGTCTGAAAACAGTGTGTGACTGTTTCAGGTAAGCACTACCCCCTGACTGGGCAGTCCCCCATCTTCTGGATCTCCCTGGCCTTCTTATTCCCCCTGTCGGCCAGAAATATTTTACGGTAACCCCCCCATTCCCTCCTTCCCCGTGGTAACTCTCCTGGGGGGGCCTCACCCAGTAGACTGCCCTCTTCCCTCTCCCCTTTATTGTCTGTCTCCCTCCCTTCACACTGCCCACCTCCGTGTCCCTCCTTCCTCTCCTCCCTTTGTACTCTACAGACTTTCACCAGTATATATAGTGGTATGTAGTATATAGTGGTGTATCACCTTCAAAGTCGGCTTACTGACTTATAAATCCCTACATGGACTTGGCCCCGACTACTTGAAAGAGCTTCTTGTTCCCTACTGCGCTGAGCATCAGCTCCGTTCGGCTGACGAGGGGTTGCTGGTGATTCAGAGGGTGTCTTTGAAATCCTCTGAGGCCCCTACCCTCTGGAATTCTCTACCCCGTCAGCTACGTTAGTGCACGACTGTGGGGGGATTTAAACAGGCACTTACAACTTTTTTGTGGTGTCAGACCTTCATTGATGTATAATTGAATGGATCTGTTATTTTATCTATTATTGTATTTGCTTTGTGTTATTGTGGTTTTAACTTTTGTACAGCGCCTTAGTACTTCAAAAGGTGTTTAAAAAATAAAGTTTATTATTATTATATGCCGCATTCTAAATGTGTGTTTTTGTACTCGTTATACATGTTTTACTACAGTTTTTAGTGATGGTGTATCCTGTATCGCTCTGTATTTATGTACACTGTATTATAAATGGTTGTGTAATGTGACCACATTTGTCGTACGTGTCCAGGACCATCTTGAAAATGAGCTTGCTCAACGATGTAAACTGCCTGGTTACATAAAGTTTGATTGATTGATTGATTGATCGATAGCCTAGGGCTGGCAGTATAGCCTAGAGGTTAGGGCAATGAGCTGTGAATGAGCTTGGTATATGCAGCAGACCTGTGTTTGATTCCCCACAACCTCCACTTGCATACCGCGTGACTCTGAGCAAGTCACTTAACCTCCCCAGTGCTCCTGGGTCACTCCTGGAAGCAGACATTTATACCTAGTGGGCCTTACCCGATTACCAGAGAATTAAAAAAAAAAATTAAGGCTCTGTTCTTATTCTCTCTCTTTTTTTGTCCAATATTTTAACAGTCTGGTGTGTACTCATGTAAAATGTGGTGTAATTACAGTGTGTTGTACGTTAATGCAAAATCGCAATAGAAATATGAAACAAAAAAGAGGGTTTTGGTCAGATGCACTTAACCAAACTCAGTGCAGTGGGGAAGGGAAAGGCGTATCAAGTCCTTCAATTTGAGTCCTCATCTAAGGCCTTCTACAATGTGTAACATATATATTTTTTAAACAGGCATTTTGCATGATTGTTGTTGCAATTTGTAATGCATTTTGATGTCAATATTTGCACTTTGCATTTATGCTCAAGCTGTGTAAACAGATGGAAATTTAATAAAACATTTTTTTAATATTTTAAAAACATGATCACACTTTTTCGACCTCTGAGCATAACCTTGTCTACTGAATATTATGTTAAAAGATTAGCAAAATCCGAGCTTTTCCTGATGAGAGAGAAGAGCTTATTTCACTGCCTGCAGAGCACACATTTCCATAAGCATATCACCGTGGCACAGTTGAGTTTTGGCATGTCCTTGTTTAACATGGGGTCCTGTCACGTCTGTCACTCTGGATTTGATGCTGATAACCCTTGTTTAGTGTTCGGATTAAAGACATCGGCTATGTAAATTCGATGCGCTGCTCCGCCCACCCCTCAGTGCCTCTGATCAATACAGCACAGCAAAACAAAGTAAATGTTTAGTATTATCCAGGGACTCGGAGATGGCAGGGGTGTGTGTTTTGTGTGTTCACGGGGGGGGGAGGGGGATTCATTTTCTCACTGTTTCTATGACTGCGTTTCATCTTCCATACAATTTTCAACAACTCGTTTTTAATAACAGAAATGTGGCGTGCCGATCAATACAGCAGAGCAGAGTAACTGGAAACTGTTTCATTTAACAAAGGCCTTGGGATTCAGTGTTCAGTATAGGTGACAGGTCTTGTGACAAAACCCTGTTTCACTACATCTCTGGCTCTCTCTTGTTCTCTGTATAGATGCATCTATGTCTATATCTATTCAGTGAAACTCTGACACTTTATTAACAACCTAGGGACACTTGATAAACATAACACAAAGCATCTTCTTGCCACTGCAAGGGTATAGGATAAGTCACCTTCCGATCCCAATCACAACACTCACCCCTCTCTCCTTGTACCTAACTGGGACCTAACCTTGCCTTGATTTGCTCAGGGGTTGCACTTATGGTCTATTAATTGTATAACTGCATGTAATGTTATCCTCATAACCGTGTAAACCTTTTGTTACCCTGGATCACCTGACTGTATGTATTCTACTGTTTTCTGTTCCCCGGGTCGCCCTTGAAAAAGGGACCTTCGGGGCCCAGTGGGCCAACCTGGTCATTAAAATTCAAGAAATAAATAAACACATGTAACAACCACCTTATTAACTGCTTAATAACATGTTACAACCACCTTATTAACAGCCTAATAACACATGTAACAACCACCTTATTAACTGCTTATTAACATGTTATAACCACCTTATTAACAGCCTAATAAAACATGTAACAACCACCTTATTAACTGCTTAATAACACATGTAACAACCACCTTATTAACAGCTTAATGACATATGTAACAACCACCTTATTGACACATGGAAAAACATACTGGGCTCTCATTCACATAGTAAAAATGTGCCATTAACCTGGCCTGGCGGCATGGAGGGCTGAGGTTCTGGATGTTTTACCTCCACCTGAGCCTGCCGACCTGGGTTTAGAAAAGGACCAGGATTGCTTGGGAACCGGCTGGGGGTAGCAGGATTGACATCCCAAGGACCGCTTTCCTCCCTTGGGGAGGAGGGACACTCACTGAGTCCCACTACTGGCCTGCCACCCAGTGGGCGGGAGGCATGATGACGCAACCTGCATGTACAGCAAGACATAGAAACATAGAAATTGATGGTAGATAAGGACCGCAAGGCCCATCCAATCTGCCCATTTTTTCTGCGTTATGGATGTGCCATAGACCTTTACTCTGTCACACGCACACACGATTGTGTAGTATGCAGTTCCTGGTGGGCAAAAATAGAGGAAACAGCCCCGGCTCTCTTGGTATCCTCTCAGGACCCACATTATGACAGACCACCTGCCAAAATGGCTCTTGAGTAAGTGGTGGTTAATCCATAAGCCCATGAGATGTGTCAGTGGTGGGGCTAGAGATTGCTACCAGGACCAGAGATGCCAGGTGATACAACAGGAATAATAATAATAATAATCAAAAAGCATCATTAACCAAATAAAGAGAACCTGTTTCTTTGTTTTTCTCAAGCCCCCCACTGGTGTCTTACCTGTTTTTGACTTCAGTAGTCCATATCTCAAACTTTTCTTCATCTAGATTGGAAAGGGAAGGATGGGATCAGACTATGGCTTGAGAGGCGCACAGATCCATTCCCTTTCGGTTCCAAATTAAATATGCTTCCTGTGCCTCATGCCACGTACAGACATAGTAGTTTGCAGTGGGGGGCACTCAATTGATATTAAAGGAGGTCGGTTTAAAATTACTTTTTTTTCTATAGAGATTTTTATGTTGCTTTTTCTGTAGGTTTCCTCCAATGTTTTAGAGGTGCACTGGGGCCAAATCAAAGTCCCTGTTAACTAACAAGGCTCGTGTTAGTTGAGTGGTGGCTTTGATTTGACCCCAGTGCACCTCTAAAACACATTAAAAAAGTCATTTTAAACCCACCCCCTTTTATATCAATTGAATACCTGCCTCCACACTCTACAAACTACTCTGTCACCAAACTTAAGAGCATGGGGGTGGCATAGGAGCGCACTTTTACAATTCGGGACCAGGAAGGGGAAGGGATCTGGTGGCTGGTTCCTTCAAGCCATGAATTACAATTTTTATTTATTTATTTATTTATTTACAGTATTTATAGGATATTCGGAATTACAAACCTTTGAGTCAGAGACTCCTTTACAAAAGCTCCCTGTCAAATTTACAATGAACAATAGACATAACATACAATTGCAAGAACATCGTAAAGTTTGTATACAGGGAGCAAGCTGTAGTCACAATGGGTAAAACATTTAGAGGCAGCAGAAACATTTTAAAACAATATTTAAGTACAATTAATGCAGTGTGAGATGTTGCGAAGGGGTTGGGGTGGGCAGCAGATCAAGAAAAAAGAGCCGAGAACCAGGGGTTATAAGGTGGCTCAGAGGGAGTTGAGAGGATGGCATGGTGAAGGGGTAATGGTGGAGGAGGGAGGAGTAGGGGGAGAGCTGGATGAGGTCCATTGTCAGAGTGGAGGTGAGTGGGAGAGCTGAGTGGTCCGAGGTCTATATGAAGGAGCAAGGACCAGGAGGCAGGACACAGTCCATTGTCAGCTAGTAGCGGATTTAGGGACAGGCACAGGAGCGTATGGAGAGAATGTGGGAGCGCAATAGAAATTTAAAGTGGCCAAGCTTAGATTCCTCAGTAATGTGAGGGAGGAGGGAGTTTAACCAGGATGGGGCATGATAGGCAAAGGAGCATTGGCCAAGTGAGGTTTTAAGTCTTGGTACCAGATGAGTAGGTTTGATGGAGCTCCTGGTGATCCTAGTGTGTAGGATAGGTTGCAGGAGAGGGGAGAGACTGGGGGTGGTGAGTCAGGCAGAGATTTTTTGGCCAGGAGAAAAGTGTGGTATTGCATTCTACTGTCCAAGTCTAGCCAGTTTGTTAGGCTGTAGAGAGAGAGCAGGTGTGGGTGGTACTAGGGCAGCCCAGGTAGAGGCAGCAAGCTTTGTTAAGAGACAATTTGACTCTTTTGAGGGATGTGTTGTAAGCAGCCCCATAGATAACAATACCATAGTCCAGTAATGAGAGGACAGAGGAGGAGATGGCGAGTTGGAGTGCTTCAGTGGGAAGACAGTGCCGGTGACAATAGAGAAGCCCGATACGGGAGTTTAGATTGGAGCAGAGATGATGTATCTGCTCATGGAAGGTAAGGGCAGGATTGAAGGTGAAGCCCAGGTATTTAAAGGAGTGGACTTGTTCAAGGGGCAGTGAGGTGGAAGTGCAGATGCGTATTTGCGTGTTTTTAAGCTTGTTCTGGTGGTGGGTGAAAAGCATGGTCTTGTTTTTTTTTTGGTTGAGCACCGGTTTATGGTCAACGAACCATGACTCGGCGTCTGTAAAGGAGGAAGGAGAGTTCAAGTTGGGAAGGATTTGGGTGGGGTGGTATGTTACCAGAGCAGGCTTTAAGGAGGGAGTTTAGGAAGAGACTGAAGAGGAGTGGGCCTAATATGGAGTCTTGCGGAACTCCAGAAAGGACTGGGTGTGGATTTGAGGTGGTGTAGCTGATTTTTACCTTCTGGGTGCAGTTTGATAGGTAATCGGTGAACCAAGTAATGGAGTCTTGAGACAGGCTGAGTTGAGAGAGGGTGGAGAGGAGAAGTGGGTGATTCACAGTGTCAAAGGCCTTATATAGGTCAAGAAACTCCGCGCCGGCCAGTTTGCCAGTGTCCAGGACAGAGTGTATGAAATTGGAGAACTCGAGTAGGGCAGTAGTGGTACTGTGCTCTTTTCTGAAGCCGTGTTGTTCTGGGGTTAGCAGGTTGTACTTGGAGAGGTATTCTGTAAGCTGGTCCACAGCAATACGCTCAAGGGCCTTGGAGAGCAGGGGAAGGATGGATATGGGACGGTAGTTGCTGGGAGAGAGGCAGTCACTAGATCTGTGAATGGGGGTGATAAGAGCTGCCTTCCATCCTGAGGGGAACTTACCTAGACAGAGGGAGAGATCGAGGAGAGAAGTTAGGGGGAGATAACATAGTCAAAGATGAGTTGTAGGAACCGGAGGTCAAGAGTGTCACTACTGAAATAGGATTTCCTGAGAGCTTTGAGGAGGTAAGGTTTAGTTTCCTGTGGGGTGAGAGTGCGGAAACAGAAGGGAGGAGATGTTGGGGGGGATAAGGGGGCTAGGAGAGTGTGGTTAAAAAAAGTTAGGTGGGAGGGTAGAGCTGAGGTCTGAGAAAGCAGAGTTGAGTGCTTCAGCAACCAGCTGGGGGTCATTAGTAATGGACCCGGTATGCTGATTTGGTCGGGGGTAGCTTTGCCACTGAGGGACTTCAAGTTGTCCCAGAATTTGCACCCATCCCCCCAGGTAGAGGTCAGAGCAGATTTGAAGTAGCCAGATTTGGCTTTCCTGATGGCCCATGTGCTACTGTTGCGGGTGGCACGGTAGAGTTGTCTGTCAAGGGGATTGCTGGAGTCTAGGGCCTTTTTCTGCAGCTCATCCCGATGCCTCATGAGGTCAAGCAGGTGAGGTGTGATCCAAGGGGTGGCATAGTCACGGACAATCTTTTTTGTGAGGGGTGCAAATTTGTTACAGGCGCCGTAAAAGGCATTGATAAAGTCGCTTAGGGCGACATCGACATCTTGACTGCAGTAAAGGGGGAGGGGGTCCCAGTTGAAGTGAGCTAGGTAGGTTCAAAGATTTCTTATGTTGCTGGCTTTAAGGGACCTAGTGAAGATTGTCTTAAGAGGTGGTTTTGGAGCACGGCAGGACCAGGTGAAAAGGACGGGAGAGTGGTCGCTGAGATTGTAGGGAAGGATGGAGAGATCAGAGATTTTATGGGGGCAGTTCGAGAGGACTAGGTCAAGTAGGGTTGCTGAGCTAGTGGTGTGATTAATTTGTGTCTGGGTGGATACAAGCTGGGCGATATCAAGGGCTGCTAGGGCGTCTTTGCAGTAGGAAGTGTTAGGGGAGAGCCAGTTCAGGTTGAGATAGCCAAGTGTGATAAATTCAGTTTTGGGGGGGCAGGGTAGTGAGATAATCTAGGAGGGAATGGAAGGTGGGTTTCTGTCCATGGGGTGGAATGTAAACAGCAGAGATGATCACAGGGGCCCTAGCAGGGGCAGGGGTGATACTAATGGATATAGCTTGGGCTCCGTCTGCTAGTTGGGGGGGAGGGCATGGGCCTGGAGGTAATCGCGATGATAACTAGCGCAGCCGCCTCCACATTTTCCACTTCTGTCTAGGCAGTGCAGGGTGTAGCCGGGTAGAGATATATGGGTGTCAGGTGTAGATTTGGATAACCAAGTCTCAGCTAGCACAAGGATGTCGGGTTGGTGTTCAGCAACCCAGACTTGAAGATCATTTCGTTTTTTGGGGTAGACTGCAGATATTGACAGCCTCAATCTGAATTCTGGGTGAATTTATGTGAGTCCGGGTGGAAAAGGTGGGTGAGCCAGGGTTGGGGTGGACATTGCTAGATAGGAGGAGAAGGAAGGAGAGTATTCTGAGCAGTAGCTGCCTTATGGCGATTTTTTGTGTAAATCTGCTTGGTCGTGAGGTACCAGGTCGAGGGAGAGAGGTGGGGATGGGAAGTGAGAGATGGGTATGGGAGGCATGTAGGAGGTGCTCATACCTGAGGCCAGTGTGCGGGTGGGTGGGCGGAGATAGGGGAGGTGTTGGGGAGGTCTTGGGAAGAGTGGCTAGAAGACGTGGTGTGATGGGGGAGTGACTTGTGGTGGGTGGGGGAGGAGGGGTGGCTGGGGGGATGGGTGAGAGATAGTGCCAAAAAGTAAGGCCATGCAAACAAGAGAGGAAAGGAGATAGACCATGTCAGCGGTGGACAGTGTAAAAAGAAAAAAAGGGGGAGCAAAAGACACCAGTGAGTAAGGCAGCTGGAGTGGCGCCGAGGAAAGGTGCCTGCCTTTAGAGAGAAAGGTACAGGGTTTGAGTCCCAGAGAAGGAGGGCGGAAGGGAAAATGCGTTAAAATACAAAGTATATGAGGTGGAGAGGAACTTTGGAGAGGGTGTGGGTAGTGACAAAAAGGAAGGAAAACCTAATTGGAAAGCTAGAAATAGGGAGGGTAATACTGCCTCCTATAGGCCAGGTGACACAATAACACGTAAGGGGAGCTTGGGGGGGGGGGTTGGACAGGAAGTAGAGAAGTAGGTTTGGACAGAAGAGTAATAAGAGAGTAGTTAGAGAGGCCTGTAGTTGGGAGAGAGTATAAGCTGCTAATGGGAAAGTGGGCACTCAGTCATGTGATGAGGATGGGCTCTAAATTAAGTACATCTGTGGGAGGGTGGCTGGGGCAGGGCAGTTGATGCAAAGTGTCGACGGGCTAACACCCCCTTAAAAGATGTCCTCTCCAGTAGGGAGCCTGTGATTACCTTTACGGCTCTGCGGTGATTCCTGTGTGCTCCCTGGGTTAAGAGGCTACTATCCTGGCTTGTGTGAGGTTGGCTTGTGTGAGGTGGGAAGGGGGTCCCAATCCCTTCACCTTTCCAATCTAGATGACAGAAAAATTGGAGATATGACCTATTTAAGTCCTAAACAGGTAAGGCACTGGGGCTTGGGGAATTTTTTTATATCAGCATGATTGTTTCTCTTTAAGCACCTACACAAATTAAAATGTTACAAAATGAACAAAAAACCTACAGTTGACCATTTTAACTGCTGTGCAGCTCCAGCCTATAAACGCCAACTCCCAAACACAAGCATAAAAATGCTGACAAAACTGTCATGACACACCCCAGACACTGAACCACGTAAAACACAAACTCCAAACTTAAAGGACACACTTTCCACAGCAGCAACTGTAAAACTGCACACCCCAGTTAACACAAAACCCTACAATTAAACAGTTGAATCAAAAATATCCACCTATTCTAGGCTCTGCCTCTCACTATGCTGTTCTCTGCGATGCTACCAGTACCTGTCCTAAAGGATCGCCCTTGGCTCCTTCTCCCCCTTTTATGAAGAAACTCCTGACATGCACCACAACATCATCCGCACATGCGTACACAGCAGAACGCATGTAAATGTGCATGCACACACGGCAGAGTAAATGCACATAACACCCATAGCTGAAATGAACACATGGCAGCATGACCACGATTTCGATCAAAATCATAACAGGCACAAAATGTTCACCACCCGAATGTGTTGTATAAAATAAACACTAGAAAAGTACACTGTACTAATAATACCATGACGTAAAGGCCACCTGGCCTTCGGTCTCGTTGTGGCTTTATAAGCTTGTTAGCCCCCTTGATGACTTCAGTGCTCTGAAAAAGGAATTGTCCAAAACATTAGTAATATGTGGACCTGTGTGTGCACGCTTCCACAACCTATGCCCCTCAGGTAGACACACCACGGGGTGCCCCTGATTTGTATTATTTGATCTGTAAAACTTGCTTCGGCTACAACTGTCAAAGACGGATGGACCATCATTAAAATATGACCTATTAGATGTTAAGGTTGGCATAAGCATATTTTTGTTTTTCTCTTGCCATATGTGAATTGTGCTGCCAATTTCTGCACTACAGTACTGTATACGTGACGTGCAGTTGTTTATCCTGTTGCATGGCGCCATCAACAAAGTACTTTTTGCATCCTTCTATACTAAAGGCCCCCCACTAAAACGAGATATTTTATTTTTTTAATTAATGTTTATTCATTTTCAAACATATTACAAGTAGAATAAGAGAGAAGGGACTGTGTATTGTGAGGCTATAATACCATTAAGAGGTTCTGGGGACATGTGAACCTCGAGAGTGAAGTTCAAGAGGTTCCAACATGTCCCCAGAACCTCGAGATGGGATTACAGCCAAATGAGACGCAGTCCTCTATTGTTTTATTTTTGTGATGTATGGAGTCAAGGAGCCATTGTTTCCGTGTTTATAGTCAGTGGTGAGTCGGCTTTCACAGTGTACGGCAGTTACAGTAGAAGTCGGCTCATGCTGACCACAAGGTTTTGTGCTGCTTTTGCTTGCGATGGAGTTTTGTGTCAAGTGGGAAGTGCTGAGAAAAAAATGTTGCAGCGCTAGCTTGGAGCATGGTTCACAGTGCACCAGGAAGTTTTAATGGAGTGGCCTTTAGAATGAAAAATGGTCAGCGGTAGGCAGGAGAGAAGTCCGCGTAACCTCCCCATGCCACCTGGCTTTTACTGAACTCGACAATTACAGTAAAAGCCAGCTCGCACACAACTGGGCTGAGTATGTGCAGCGTGAGGAAAGTCTCTGCCGTCGTAGCACCATTGTAGAAAAAGCCGCATTATGAGATCCCGTAATACTATCGATGGATTTGTATAATATTACAGTTTTTTTCTGTATGACTTTTGACAGTATTATTAAATGTATCCATATATTACAATACTATTGAAAGTACTTAGTTCCGAGTACAGCAGTGGAATCAAAGAAACTTTACAATTGGAGATATACACACATTACCTTGTGCTACTTCTGTGGGAGGAATGCCAAAAAGGTACAAATTAGTAACCCATTTGTAAAACAAGACATTGAATGTCAGGAGGGCCTCCCGGCCACCCCACCATCAGTTTCATGAAAATGTTAAATAAACCAGTAAAGCATGAGTAACGGTTGCATTTTATAATCACGTTTATAAAATGGGCTTAAAAAATCCAGACTGCTGATTGGCTAAAACCTAGTTTCAGCCGTGTCCTTATCAGCATGTATTGTGTCAACTGGCACTAATTCTGTCAAGCTGACCGTACCACACAAAAATATCATTGTCCCCAACACCGGCATCCTCATTCAAAAAACAAACTGCAGCTCCATGCCACGCTAACCAAACGTGTAAGCACTCTACACAGTACTCCCGTCACCTGCAAACCACTCCCCAGTGTTACACTGTTCCCTCACAAAACGCAATCCCACAAATTATTATTTTTTTATTTCAATAGTCACTCTGCCCTTTTTTTTCTTGTTTCCCAACCGAGCAAACCGAAACTGGCTCTCGACTCGTCCGTAAATTCGAACGTCTTCAAAATGATGCAGTACAACAGCTCTCACTCCTTCTGATGCCGAAACTACACATAAAAAATGCCTTATCCATTCTTCCTCACAAAAATACACTTTTTAACAACCGCAACTTCTAACCGCATGAACGAAAATCCGGAAGTGATCCTTCGCTGATCACGTCATGCGAGGATACCGCCAACAAAATGCATCTCTATGAATCTTTATAAACCGAGACCATACCTCCAAATCGCAAGCACATGCACACTTAAAATATAACAAATAACACAAATCAAAGGAAAAAAATAAAATAATCAACAAAACACATACCGAGTGGGGGGGGGGGCTCGCCTCACTCTCAGCTTGAATAGAGCACACCATCCACCACATTTAAAATAAGACAGAAGACTAAAAAAATACAATTAATAAATCAAACAACTCAAAATAATGTACTAGTGTTGCTGGTGTTGGGGGCAAAAATTATAATTCCATGTTGCCAATGCAACACTATTCAAACTCACATATGAAGGAACTATTTTTTTACTATTTCAAATGTTAAAACTTGTTTTAATACTCTTTACCCTTTATTTTTTACTTTTTTAACATTAAATAAATAAAATTTAACAGCCCATTTTATAAGCACAATAAGACACTCTGAGGTGTGGGTTATCTCCTGATAAGAGCACGCCCAGGTGCATAAGGCACTCGGCGCAAGCGCCTCGTGCCTAACAACGCACCTGGGCATGCTGTTATCAGGAGATTTTATAACCCACACCTCGTCGTGTCTTATTGCTTGCTTAACTCCATGATGCATAAGGGTTAGACCAGTATCTCATGAGTGACGAAACTACAAGTGTATTATGAAGGTATTATCCTTCCTTTTTCTTAATACAGTTTTTCTCTTCCTGTGTCAGCTGTCATGCGTCCTGCACTATCTGGCAGGCAACCAACCAGCTCTGTCACTGTACAACCTCACCCCATTTCCCCCCATGGATTACCTCCCCACCCCTGCAGCTGGGCCAAAGGGAATGGCAAGCGTTCCCACCTTCACTTGCCAGAGCACAGTCCGGCATGGGAGCAGGATGGCCAGCAAGGGGAAGAGTGTGCCACTGCCATGATGTAGACGGCCTCTATTTTTCCGCTTGCAGTTTTGTTCCCACAAGCCCTCTCGTGTTGTTGAGCACTGCTCCTTCAGGCTCGCCCATGCACGAGGCAATGTCCTGCAGAGGAGGCAAGCTCCCTGGACCACCGTGGGAGTCGCTGCAGCTGTAGAGCCTGTTCCAGCTCCCAGGTTGACTCTGGAGCTTGGGTCAGCGGCATGGCAGCACAGCGATGGGCAGCCCCTTATCCTTACTTCTGTGAACAAATGTGATATTTAAAGTGCAAACCATCACGTATGTTGTTTATGCATCAGTATAGGGATACATAACAGTGTCAGTGGCTCTGGTGTTAGCCATCTTGCCTCTGGATCATGGAGATTGGGTGATCATGTGTTCAAGTTTGGCAACAGACATGTGAGAAACAGGATTTGATAGTCCCTGCACTACCAGTACCTAACTCATTGCTTTGTAAAGCACTTTGTGATACAGTGTGTGTAAAAGGCACGTTATAGTTTCTGCATTACCACTATTAAGGTGCTATATAAATCCAAATTCTAGTCTATTTTATTCTGCAGTCGCTGTACTGCCAGTGCTGAACTCATTACTTCATATAAAGCACTTTGGGATACAGTGCGTATGAAACAAACTAGAAAACCAATTTTTATTCTATTCAGCAGTCCCTGCACTTTATTTTATTAATTTTTATTTTAGTTTATTTGATAACCAGGAAAGAGTGCTAGACCGCGGGTTCTTTTTCAGGCACTGCCCAGGCAGAAACTACAATAACAATACTTACAGACTCTAAACAGAACAGTAAAAACAAAATACAAGTTACAGAAAATTGCAATGACAGTTACACTGCACTCTGATATACAGTATGTATGAAAGGCACTATAGAAACCCAAATTCTATTTTAGTTCATGAACAAATGTTTTTTTGATCAGTAAGAACTGGGTGACCCATCAGGTCCCTCTTCCTGCCAGCTCAGCGGGTGTAGCTAGAGAGTCTATATTTGGTCATGAACTTGTCCTGGCCAGTTTTTACACGTCAAGTATCAACACAATTTTGAAAAGTATATATTTTAAATAAGCTCAATATATAGCTTTTGAAAGTAATCCAGGTTGCAGTGAGCGCAGGACTTTGTACATTGCATTCTTAACATGCACCAGCAGAGGTCTCTGCACCATTACTGTTTCTCAGTACTATAGGAGTCTTGTCACTAGCAACTCTCAAAACTAGATGGTGCTGCTTTGCACAGCCTGCTTGTTTTCAGCTACACAAAAATGAGCTCAATGGCTGTACCGCTATTTATAGAGTGGTTTATCATTCATTCCTTATATTTGCACTTCACAGTTCTGCTGAAGAAGTAATGCAAGAGATGCCACTTAATAAAACATATTAGAGGTAGGGACATGATATGAAGATAGAGAGGGTAGACGTAGTGGTAATATGAGAATGTATTTTTTCAAGGAAGGGGTGGTGAATCCATGGAACAGCCTCCCGGCAGAGGTTGTAGGGGAATTCAAAAACGCATGGGACAGGCATAAAGGAACTCTAGCGATTGGAAAGAGAGGGTAAGTGGCAGATCATTTAGGATCTGCGGTATATGAAACAGGTAGGGAAAATGGGCAGAGTAGGCGGGCCAAGCAGTTCTTATCTGCCATCAAATTCTATGTTTCTGTGTTTCTGAGGTCTTGTACATGCATTATACATTATGTGAAGAAGACAAATCCTGTTTGTTTGACACCAGACAAGGGGTTGCCTGAGACTGCGTTCTGTGCTGTCAGAGTGTGGCGTCTTTCAGATGAGACGTTAAACCAAGGTCCCTTCTGCCCAACACTGATGCCATCTATAATGCCCCAAAGCATGGGGGGCACTACAGAAAATTAGAAGGGGTTAAGAATGCCCCAAGAGTCCCTTGTTGTGTTGTGGGGCATTAGGGGTCGTGTTTAGGGGCCCCTTATAGTACTCCCCCAAGAGAATCGTCAGGCAGGGTACGTTTATAAAAAAAAAAAGAAAGTCGCTCTTCTGGCTTTCTGCTGCCTGCCTGCTCCATTCCACCATCCCTCCCTCCCAGAGCAGGCAGCACAAGAGTGGGCACCCACGCATTGGGACCGCTTTCCCTGGCCAGCGCGTGGTGCTCTGTTTTGAATCCCTGGCCATTGTGTGGGCATGGGTTCGGGGTTCTAGAATTAGAACCCTGAGCGCTTTTTTAAGGGAAAAAATGTTTTTCCTTGGTTGTTTCAGGCTGGCTGTGGAAAAGAAGGGACCTGGGGAGTGCAACGGAGACACTGGGCCTACCTGTGGGACTGAAGCCGGTCTTGTCGACTCTTTGTGGTGCCCTCCTCCAGTCAGTGAAGACTGCTGCTGTTCCTGTTGCTCCGGTCCTGTTGTTGTGGTCAAGTCCAGTGGTCTGGTGCCCAGAAGAAAAGAAGATCCTGTCTCCTGCGGCGGTTTGGGCTCTGCTTAGCCCGTTTTATTATTTTTCCTGCACCCCTCGGTACCCGATTCTAAAAGTATAAATTCCAGTCCCTCATTGATGGTGTTGAAGAGCCACATCGTGACAGTGAAACCGTCAGCATTCCTGAAGCCCCCTGTTGCCCACCGCTTGCCTGCTTTCCTCCTTCGCAGTTCCCTCCCACTGCCAGAGACCTCCCGCCTCCCTAAGCAGCTACTACACCCCGGTCCAAGGCAGTGAGTCAGGCAGCAGCACACTGAAGAGTGCTGACTGCCTAGTTTAATTAAATATTAAAAGTTTTATTTGTTGGGCGGATGGAGCTGCACCGAAGAAGAGGGCCAGCTATAAATTTAAATATTTTGGGCAGCGATGCTCACGGGGAGGGGCCAGACAGACAGGCCCAAAGGAAAATATCTAAATATTTATAAGGGGCATGGAAAAGGGGCAGAGCAAGCCCAGAGGATTGACAGCAGGTCTTGAGCAGGCCTGCACTTACAAGGACAACGCCAGGCCAAGCATTTAAAGGGGCAAGGAAGGCCCAGGTGTGAGAAGGGTAAATAGGGATGAGAGGAGGCACTGTAGGTCACCTTAGAGACTGGAAATGGCACCATAATCCGCACAGGGGTTGTATACAGACCCCCATGTCAGGGGAAGGGAATGGACAAGGATATGATAGAAGGCATGCTTAGGATGGCAGAGAAAGGGGAGATACTGTTGATGGGTGACCTTAATATGCCAGATGTTAACTGGAGCACCTTTGCTGCAGTCACATCCAAAAGCAGGGCCATCCTCAATGCCCTTCAGGTGGCATGCCTCAGACAGCTAGTTTTGGAACCTACTCATGAGGGAGCAATCTTAGACCTCATACTCTCAAATGGGGACAGTGAGAGGATCTCAGATCTAGAAGTGGGTAGCAATTTGGGAACAAGTGACCACCAAACAGTGTGGTTCATGATAAACTCAGCTACAGAGTCAAGCCATACAAAAGTGAGGGTTCTGGACTTCAGGAGGGCTGACTTTGGCAAGATGGGAGAGTGCCTTAGAAAAGCACTAGCAAACAGGCTAGAAGGAGGGATGGAGCAACAATGGGGAAATATCAAAACTGCCATCACAGAGGCAACAAGCCTTTGTGTGAAGCAAATAAACAAATCAAAATGAAAGAAAAAGTCACTATGGTTCTCAAAAGAGGTGGCGGTGAAGGTTAGGGAGAAAATATAGCATTTAGGAAGTATAAGGAAACATAGAAGGAGCAGGACAGAGAACTGTACCAGTTAAGGCAGAAGGAAGCAGGGGGGTAGTCAGAATAGCAAAGCCCCAAACTGAGGAAAAGATAGCCAACTTGGTTAAGAAGGGGGATACAACCTTTTATAGGTATATCAGGGAGCGTAGAAAGACAAAGGGAGGGATAGTGAGGCTGAACAAAATGGATGGTGGGTGGGCAGAGAGGGACAGTGAAAAAGCAGGGATACTGAATGAATACTTCTGCTCAATATTCACAAAAGAGGAGGTGGGGGAGGTGCCTAATCCAATTAACAGAAGCACTCTGGATGGGGGGGGGGGGGGTCGATCCCAGTCCTTTCACAGAAGAAAGGGTTCTGAAAGAACTCTTAAAACTGAAGGTGGACAAAGCAATGGGGCCAGAAGGAATTTACCCCAGAATTCTAAAAGGATTAAGCACAGTGAACTAGTGACACCACTGACTATCCTTTTTAACAAATCATGGGAGGATGGTGTGGTACCTGAGGACTGGAGGAAGGCAGATGTGATTCCCCTTCACAAAAGTGGGACCAAGACAGAGGCAGGAAACTACAGACCTGTCAGTTTGACCTCTGTGGTAGGGAAAGTGATGGAATCACTTCTGAAGGAAAGAATTGTTGAGTACCTAGAGGCCAGTGGGGCACAGGACCCAAGGCAGCATGGGTTTACAGCGGGAAGGTCATGTCAGACAAATCTAATTGATTTCTTTGACTGGGTGACCAGAGTAGTAGACCAGGGAGGGGCTGTGGACATGGCGTACCTAGACTTTAGCAAGGCATTTGACACAGTCCCACACAAAAGATTAATAGTCAAATTAACCAGCCTGGGAGTGGGTCCCAGGGTGGTAGCCTGGTTAAACATTGGCTGGACAACAGAACACAGAAGGTAATTGTAAATGGAGTCCACTCTGAAGAAAGAGGGGTTACTAATGGGGTACCGTGAGGGTTCAGTACTGGGTCCAGTCCTTTTAATGTCTTTATAAGTGACATTGCAGAGGGTCTGAAGGAAAAGTATGCCTCTTTGCAGATGACACAAAGATCTGCAACAGGGTTGATACACAAGGAGGCGGTAAAGGATGAAAAGGACTTGGCAAGGTTGGAGGAATGGCTCAGAAGTATGGCAGCTTGGATTCAATGCAAAGAAGTGAAAATAATGCACCTGGGAAACAAAAACCAGGGAAGATTACACAATGGGGAGGTAGTAACAACAAAAATGGAAAGGGACCTGGGAGTAATCATATCAGATGACCTTAAGGTTGGCAAGCAATGTGAGAAGGCGGTAGGGAGGGCTGGGGGGATACTGGGATGTATAGGGAGAGGCATCACCTGCAGAAAACAGGAAGTTGTTATCCCCCTGTACAGATAGTTGGTGAAACCCCATCTGGAGTTCTGCATCCAGTTCTGGAGACCCCATCTCCGCAAGGACATAGACAGGATGGAGGCAGTTCAGAGGAGGGCAACTAAAAGGGTGCAGGGTCTGCAAGAGAAGCCATACGAGCAGAGACTAAAGGAGCTTAATATGTATACCCTTGAGGAAAGAAGGGAGAGGGGGGACATGATAGAAACGTTTAAGTACCTCAGTGGGATCAACAAAGTCCAAGAGGGTAGCATCTTTCAGAAAAAGAGATGTGCAAGAACAAGGGACACAATTTGAAGATAGAGGGGGGACAGCTCAGGGGCAATGTGAGGAAGTATTTTTTCACAGAGAGGGTGGTGGACATATGGAACAGCCTTCCTGAGGAGGTTGTGGGGTCTAAAACTGTGGGAGAATTCAAGAATGCATGGGACAGACATAAGGCAATTTTTGTTGGGGGTAGGAAGAAATAGGCCGTTGGTTAAATAGGATCTGCAGCTTATCCTCTAGGTAGGGAAATGGGCAGACTAGGTGGACCAAGCGGTCCTTTTCTGCCGTCAAAGTCTATGTTTCTATGTTAAGGGCAATGCCAGGCCAAGCATTTAAAGGGAAAGTTAGGCCCAATGAGCTCAAAGGGGGGGCCCAGCATTCAGAGGTCCCACAGCTGTAGGAAAGGGCAAGGAAGGCCCAGATGGGAGAAGAGCATCACAAGTCTGAGGTATTAAAGGGCATCTCTAGGCCCATATTGGTAGGGGCAGCAGAAGTACCCCAGAACAGTTAAGAGCAGCCTGAGGCCCACAGTGAACAGAGGGGTAGCAAAGGCCCACATCGGAGAGAGAATAAAAGAGGGCTCTGTCAGTAGGCCCAGCAGTTACAAAGGCAAGAGAGGCCCAGAGTTGGAAGGGCATTCACCCACCCAAAAAGTTTCCAGAGTGCTAGCCAGATACTAGTGAAAGAGGGATCCACAAGTGTGGAGGATCCAAACAAGGGATGTTTAGCGCACAATTGCTATTGAATGACCGTCAGCTGATGAACTGTATATTACTCAGTATTTGAAATGTTTGTGTGGATTGCAAAGTACCGAGACTGTATTATGCTAGGATTGTGGTTATTTGCCCCTGCTTCGAACATTTGCCTCAGACTCTGGTGAATTGCCCCAGATTCCAGCAATTTGCCCCTGCTCCAGGCAGATTGCCCCACAACGAACAATTGCCCTGGATTTCAGCAAATTTGCCCCTGCTCCAGGCAAATTGTCCCTGCAACGAACAGTTGCCCCTGCAACGAACAATTGCCCCAGTAACCATTGAACACCGTGGTGTAGTGCAAAGTGGAATTACCAGTGTTTTAGTGCAAAGTGTATGGACTCAATCTTCTGCCGCAAAACCTCTGGTGGGATTGTTCACATCTGATTCTTCACTGAAGCAGTCTTCAGCCAGAGAAGATCTTCATAGCATCTTCCTTCCCTGTCGTCCACTCTTAGTCGAAGTCCATGTAACCTGTTGTGAGTTGTGGCCGCCGGCTTCTGGTTTCCCTGTGGTTCAGTCAGTCTGGAAGTGGAACATCCTGGAAGAAGCCTTGTCCATCAATCCCAGCTATTCGCTGGAAATCAAGTTCACATGGACAGAGTGTGTCTGCGTCTGCAGGTTTAATGTTTTTCTGGTTCTGGACAGTGCAGGGTTCTGATCTTCACCCTGCATCTTACTCTTCCTGCTTGTTCTACACTGCTTGTCCTGTGTTGTCTCCTGGGATTCAGCTTGATCTTGGTGGTCCTCCTGTGGATCTTTCGCCAAAGAAGCTTCAATGTGCCATCATCCTTGGCAATCCTTGCAAGTGGATTCGACGCCAAGTTTGTGTTCCTTCCTCCTTGGCAGCCCTGGTCGAGGGTTTGTGCCAGGGGAATCTGCAACAGATCTTCACCCTTGGCAATCCTTTCAAGTGGATTCTACGCCAAGTCTTGGTTTCTTCATCCTTGGCAGCCCTGGTCGAGGGTTTGTGCCAGGAAAAAGTTCCGGCAACCATGGAGAGTGGGTTGGCCGAAGAATCAGGGTCTGTTTAAAAATCTCTCATATTCCCCTTCCAACCTCTCTAGGTTTTCACACAGGTGTAGCTTGACGCCAAGCAGGAGCCCCGTTTTCCCTTTTCCCCATTGCTACACCATTTTTCAGCTGTGCACATGAAGATGGCAGGAAAAAGTTTTGGCTCTCCCTTTAACCTGAAGAACTCTTAGAGGTGGTTACGCCACCCAGTCCTCTGGGATTTGTACTGGTACCCATTGTTCACTGCAGTGATTGTCTCATCTCATGGTAAAGTAATAGATGTTTACATTTGTTCCTTAGATCACTAAGAGGAAGTTTATCATAGAGCGCAACAGAGAGTGGCCTTAGGCCAAGGTGCACCTCTTAGAATTGGTATAAAGTGTTCCTTGCTGTTCTTGTGTGGTTTGGTTCCCCTCTTTCCTTGTGACCGTGTCTACCTTTCCCCGTGGTATGTAATAAAGCCCGTCAGGCATCAAACTTATAGATTGTCTCCTGCCTCTCCTTATTGGGTGCTTCCATTCATCCAGCCCTACTCGAACCACAGCATTGTCTTGCCAGTCCACCTGCTTGAGGCGACACTGAGTGTGCAGCAGAGGAAGGTGATCTCCGTGGTCAGCACTCAGTTGAATTAGATCACCACACATCCTAGTGGGTATCCAGGTGCCAGTCAAAGAGCCCAGTGCACCTTTTGTAAGGGGGGGGGGTCTTGTTGTATATGAGAAATGGCAATCTGAATAAAGCAGTTCTATCTAGCAGTGAAAATTGTGAATAACAGTTGAAGCACTGACATCTAGTGGTGAAAGCTATAAACTGCAGCCAAAAGCAATACAGCTGCAACCAAGGCAAGGCAAAGTTTATTTCTAAGGCGCCCAATCATGGAGGCTCTGGGTGCCGTACATAAAAACATACAACAAGCAGGGCAATTATAAAATATCATGCATGAAAGAAATATAAAATAGCAGTATCAGAATAAATAATAAAACAACACTATCAGAATCAGCAGATCTTTCCTTCAGGATTTCTGGGCTGGTCAGCTCTCAAACCTCCAGGAAGGCCAGGGAAAAAAGATGTGTTTTTAGACCGCTCTTAAACCCCCCAACCAATGGGGCCTCCCTGACATCAGCTGGTAGTGAGTTCCATAGGACCGGTCCAGCGACACTAAAGGCCTGATCGCCGGAAGTTCTAGGTCTGGTCCTAGGAACTTCAAGGGGGCCCCCTGGTCGAGGAACGGAGGGAGTGGACTAAGGAGGTGAGTGTCAGAATGTCAGCTAGGTAGCTAGGGCCGAGCCCATGTGGGGCCTTATAGGTGAGTAAACTCACCTTGAAGATAACCCTCCACCTGACTGCCAGCCAGTGCAAAGCACGCAGCACCGGAGTTACATGGCTAGACTTGGGCAGGCCAGTCAGCAACCTGGCAGCTGCATTCTGCACCAACAGCAGCTGGCGGAATGTACCTCCAGAGACCCTGAAGTAGAGAGCATTACAGTAGTCGAGACTGGATGTCACAAAGGCATGCACCAGGCAGGGCAGGGCATGGGGTGGAATTACGGGTTTGATCCTGGCAATGCTCCTTAAGTGGTAAAAAACACTTTTGACGACAGTCAACACCTGAGCTTCAAGTGTCAGTCTGTCATCAAGGATCACACCAAGATCTCGCATCTTAGGGGAGGCTGTCAACAACGTGGGTCCCAGGAATAGCCCAGTAGCCATGTTGGAGGCACTCCCATCATGCCCTTGTCCTGGCCCAATCACTTTTACAGTACCTCCATCTTGTCCAGGTTTAGTCACAACCAACTGGAGGACATCCTGTGTATGTATGTATATATATCCATCTAGATAGCAAGTATAATGTAAAGTAGCACTTTTATCTCCCAGCTAGGGGAAAAATTCCCTTAGCTGAATGGTTAGACTTGCTGCTACTGAGACTCGGGGTACTTGGCTTGATTTCCACTAAGTGCCCAAGGTATGTATGCTCAAGTAGAGATCACAGACCTAATGAAGGTCTTCCCCTGTGTCCCGGCAACTATTCCCCTTCCAGATGGTTTGAGCAGTAGTCCATGGCTGTGCAGGGACGCTGATGGAGTGACTGGCTGTCACTGCACAATTTTACTGTCACTATATTGTCGGCCTCTCTCATTACTTGAAAAGTATTTTGGGACACACTTTATATAAATCAGTGCTATATAGAAAGAAAATTCTTCCTCGTCCTCTTGCCTCAATCCTTCATCAATAGCTGAGTGCATTTAGGGAGCAATCACAGCCTCTTTATGTTTTTGGTTGAATGATTTAGGATTTAACAAATCCTCTCGACACCGTTGCTCATAAGCCTCTGCTGGAGCAAGTTAGAAACTGCAGGTGTTTCTAGTGCACAATAAAAGTGGTTCGCTGAGGTCACCAAGTGTTCGTGCTAATGGTGTTTTTATCCAGCAATGACAGTGTTCTCTCTGGGGTTCCCCCAGGCTCTGGCACGTGTCCCCTACTATTCCCTCCTGAACATCAATGATGTTAACATCTTTAGACTCTCACCTGACGCTCAGATCACCCTTTGTATGGATGAGGCAACCCTCCCTAAGGCCATTTATAGCTCACAAGACCTTTGTGACCCTCAGTCAGTCACCTACCTCTAGTACATGACTTTGTTTTTATTAGAACCAGTTCTGGTTTGTTGGGGTGAATAACAGGTTGCTCTGGTGTCTTTACTGGCGTATTAGGGATCGATCACGAATACTGGTCTTCAGGCCTGTCTCCCCTCCTTCTTCCTTCCAGCCACAAGGGTGGCTATCCGTGTGCTGGGGGGCCTTCATCACAGGAAGTTTAGGGGAAATTGCTCCTGGCTGCCGAACATAACAGATGGCTGGCTATCCTGGTTTAGAGGACGCAGGACTGGCTAGTGGTGGTGCCAGCTACATCTTTGTTTGTTTTTTACATTTTACTTTTATTCATTTCACAAAGTACTGTACAAATGTATGCATATGGTAGACAATCCAAAATGAGAACACAGTGGAGAACGGTCTCCTTAATCATAGATATTCAGTGCATCTAATATATTGAGATAAAACATTGGGGTTGGGGGGGATATCCCCCCCAAAAAAGTATGACTACTGTAATTATTTTACCTAAGCTGATCTGAAGGCCAGGTGCTGTATAACTATTTTGAAAGTCTGAAATCCTAGATCTCCAGGCATGTCATACCCCCTAAGGGACTATGAAGCTCCACGCACAGCCCTCAAGTAATCTCCATGACAAACAATAGCAGCAGTATTTTAAGTGAAGTAAAAAGCATGAAACCATACAATCTGATAAAGTTCCCGGTCAAAACCATGAGATTCTGGGTGCTATATATCAGTGGTGAACTTGCGAGTTATTTTCTGGTACAGAGCTGAAATACATACGATATGGTATTAATCATTACACAGTGAAACAGCAAACCACGTGGCAGCTCTCATCGCTATAAAAATAGCAACAAAGATTAATAGAAACTTGTGGAATGTTATAGTAATTGCTCCAGAACAAATCCGATGGGACTTCAAAAAATCTGGCCCTGTTATATTAACCAGACAATCTTAAGAGGCGAATAACAGGAAAGAGTAATAACTGTGCCTTGCTGGTAAATGGTGGGTATCAGAGGAAACTAGCCCTCTTACTAAAAATATTTATTTATTGTCCCAATTTAACAGCGCATATCCCTCCAGAGGCCAGGCATCAAATGTTAAACTAAGCAGTGGGATCAAGCAGGTAAGAAGTCACATATCTGGCTCTGTAATATTCAGGTTTCCTCTGCATCGGAGGCACTCTTGCTCCATTCTCCAATCCACCCTCTTCAGTTCAGCGAGGGTCTTTGTGGACCACTTACCCGCATCAGTAGGTTGGAGTGAGACAACACTTTACTCTTGTGAACAGTTGTTAGTCGTGCCAGGTAAATCATAGCATGACTGATTCCAGTCTCCCTCAGTTTTTCTGACTCCATCAAACTCCTTCCGACATGGCCTTGTCGCATAACTAACATTGAGGAAAATGCTGGGGGCATATCAAGTCATCCTGGTCATCTCGCTGTGCGACACCTTGCCATGGACACTTAGCTCCAGCGTGAATCGCCACCCTGCACAACTCGTCCCCGGTTGAGTTTGTTTTATAATATTTACACTGGTGAGAATTGTCTGGAAACAAATTGTGCAGGGTGCCGATTCACATTGGAGCTAAAAGTCCGGGGCAAGTTGTTATGCAGCTGGAAATGTTGACTTGTTCAGTGGCAGATCTTGGGGCGGCAAAGGGTGTGGCCACACCCCCAATGTTTTATTTTAGTCTTTGGTAACCGGGTAAGGCCCATTAGGCACAAGTGTCTGTTTTGAGGAGCAATCTGGGAGCACTGGGTGGTTAAGTGACTTGCTCAGAGTCGCACAGTATGCATTTTGTAACTCACCTGCTTGCTACTGCTGCAGTTCATTTTGTTGAAGTCTGATTTATCGATTGTACAAATGTTTATATTCAAAACTATACATTACATTTGTATTTTCTGTCAAAAATGTAACGAAAAAGATAATAGCAGACATTATACAAGATTTTAAAAAATTTAGAAAATTGCGTATCAAATATGCACACCACCCCAGCACCACCAGTTTTAACATCCTGGATTCACCACTGGACTTCCTGATCCCTCCCTGCATGATTAGATCTCTCCTCTTTTTCAGATGCAAAATCCAGTCACTCGTCCTAACTCCATATGTCATCAGTAGGAGTATCCCAGGCCCCATCTATGACTGCTGTCTTCCTCTGGGGTAATTCGACACACAGTGCCTTTTGGACTCCTAAAGAGAGATCTTCCTCCTCCACTTGCAGATGTTCCACCAGCCACTATTTCACAAACAGTAATGGGTGATCCCCCTCTAGTCCCTCTGGGAGGCACAGGACCCACACATTTGCAGAGCAGGTCTGTTTTTCCAGAGTCTTGAGTCACGCTTGTAAATGCTGTTTCTCTTGTGCTAAGGAGGCAATCACACTGGACGCTGTGGCCATTTGTTTCTGCATGTATCCTCCCCCCATTCCTGTTTAACTCCATCTATTGAAGATTCAGACACATTACTCAGGTTGTTAGAGGTGTCCATTTTGCTATTAAGGTCTGCTACAGAGGCGGCTGGCTTGCCGGCGCAGCATTAGCGCTACCACTTGTGACACCGACGACCTGGATTTGAGAATAAGCATGGGGAGTATGAGGGCCGACTGGGTGGGGAGAGAGGCTGAGCATCCCAAGGACTGCTCGCTTCTCCGGGGGCAAGAGGCTTGGTGTGACTGACCCCAGGCAAAGGCCTGGGGCACAGCAAGCACCTAGCCACGCTTAGAGTGGGGACATGATGGACGCAGTTGCCACACTTTGATGTCAAGGTGCACGCTCATGTTCACAGGAAGAATGGAAAAAATGACTTCGGCTTCCAGAGACAGGCCCTGGCACCAGTGACTGGGGATTGGAGGAGAAGCTCCATAGTGTGTCCGCCACCATTGTACATAGGATGGAGGGGTCTGGGTCTCCCCTTTCACCCTGCTCGGGGCAGTCTGAGGGCTGAAGAAAGGAGGACACATGAAGGGAGTGGAAAGCCCACTGATCTCCTACGCAGCCTCATCGGATGCCTAGGGAGTCCCTGAGGGACGGAGCAGGAGTGGAGAGAAGAAGGGGCTTGAACAGTAAGTGGAAAAAAGGTCTGCTACATAGGCAATAAGTATTTGGAGCTTTAAATCCAAAGATGTGTGTCTCATCAGAGTCATGCTCGACTGTGAGGTTTGTGCTCCTGAAGCCATCTTTCCTTCTGTGGAGTCATCAGTCGCAGTAGTCTAACGAGGATGACCCATTTTACTAAGTTTGCGGTGCTTTATTGAGTGGTGTAACTCTTAAGAAGTCCTAAACTTGCGAAAGCTATATATTTAGCCCAGTCTCGTAGGTAAAGGCAGGAGCTGATCAAAACTGCTGCTGCTGTTCAGCTCAGACTCTACAGCCCCCCCCCCCCCATACACACACACACACACTTCTTCTTAAAACTGTTTTCCACAACCTCATGTTGCTTACTCTGTTAGTAGGGTGAGTCATTCCAAGGGCGAGTGGTCCCTACAGATTCCTACCAGGTCCCACATGATTAAAACTTGCGAGTGAATGTTCATTTTCTGCGACACTGGACAGCCTCAGGTACTTTGGAACATCTTACCTACCAAGATTGGTCTGGCCCCTTTGGTGGTTAGAGTTAAAAACTTATTAAAAGCCTGGCTGTTCTACAGAGCTTTTATTTATTTTTTTTTACTTCATAAATGTTATTGAATATTGAGAGAAAAGTACAGTTTAAACATGTCCTTTTAACAACCGTTTTCCCTGCTGGGGTTTTATTCATTTTTCATTTTGCTGTGCTCGACATGTAGGTTCGTAAGTGTGTGTGTATGTATGTATATGTACGTGTGTGTGTATGTACATCTATATGTATTTATAATCTATCTGTCTGTCTTTCTTTCTGTCTGTCTGTCTGTCGACAGTATCTCTCTATCGCTCTCTCTCTCTCTATCTACAGAGAGTATCTATCTACCTGTCTGCCTGCCTGCCAATCTCTCTATCTAGACAGTATCTATCTATCTACAGACATTATCCATCTATCTACAGACATTATTTATCTTATCTACAGACAATATCTATCTATCTACCTACAGTCAATATCTATCTGTCTGTCTATCTATCAACAGTATCTAGAATCAAGTTCTGTTGTGCATAGGTTGACTATCCATGTCTAGTACACATGATGTCTTATCAGAATTGTTATTCCCTCATGTTGTGAAATGTATTTATATGTAATGTGCAATTATTATATTTATGGTTCTCGGTATGTTTTGTAATTTTATAACCCTGTTTTATGTTATGTCATGGGTCACCATTTTAAATGAGTTTATTCTCAATGGGCTAACCCTTCAATAAAATGAAATGAAATCTATCTGCCTGTCTGTCTGTCTGTCTGTCTATCTATCTACCTACCTACCTACAGACATACAGTTTCCATCTGTCTACAGTATCTGTCTGTCTGTCTATCTCTCTATCTACCTACCTACAAACATATCCATATTTATCTCTGTCAGTCTGTCTATCTACAGCCAGTATCTGTTGGTCTGTCTATGTCTATCTGTGTGTTTATCTATTCACAAGTGCTAACCCCACCAACTACATAGTAAAATCATCAAACAGACTGGATCTGCGAGGTCCAGTCCCCAGTTTTAAACTTTTCCCTAATAACCACCCTACTGAAAGAATCTTCAGTTTCAAGCTCTTATTATTATAACATAGATGACTAACAAGCTTGCTCAGTCTAACCATGTCAGTGAGATTTGTAAGAATGTCCGCAGTGGAATACGAATGGTAAACAGGTTCTTCAGACATGCATCACCACCTACTCTGCTATTGTTTAGCCTTCACCCATCTCCCGTGTGCCCCATTTCAAGGTGTAATTCCTTTATCTGAAATCCCACCAGGAGTACAATACTAGCAAGCTTGAATCGGTTCAGAAATTTGCATGTGGAGTTACCCAGCGCATCTGGGATTGGAACTATTCTTATCATAAGCTCCTTACTCACAGGGCTTGCAAAATTGGACTTGCATTGAAATAGGGCTATATTATGTCAGACATACAAAATCATTTAAGGATTATGTTCAACCCCACATCACTCTCGCTAAACACAATCCTGGATTGACGAGAGCTGCTTCTCTGCATATCCTGTATTGTCAGATAGATGCCCCACTAAATTTGTCTTCTTTTGCTGCCAGACTGCTGGGAGCGTCTACTTTGTATTGTTTCCAGCTCTGACTCCTGTCATAAATTTCAATCAACTCAGAGCAGTCAGTACAGTTGTTGATTTATCCGCTGTCATTAATAGTTATGTTGGCTCTTGTCTGTATTTATTTGAATTATATTTATACGGTTACTTGTTTTCATCATTTTTGTATTAGGCCTAAATCACTGCTGTCTTTATTTATTTATTTATTTATTTATTTAAGAGATTAATCAAGGCTCACTACTCCTCTACGATGTCCTGCCCCAACTGCTTCAGACACAGTTCCGGTCTTCCAAATGAAGTAGTTCCTGTTACTGTTGGAAGTTAACAGGGTCTCCGAGGGGTGTCTCTAATGGTATAAGAGACACCAAGCATGAGGTTTGGGTGAGGGGACCATAAAGCGAAGCTGAGTGGCTCTGTCTGCCCCAGCCTCATGAGAAAAGTCTCTTATACCATAAGAGGCACCCCTCAGAGGCCCTATTAACATTTTATGAATCGCTTAAGTGTCGCTTGAGTGATTTATAGCTGGTTTAGAGGCATTTTTTAAATTTATGCCATCCTCCCCCCAGTGCTGAAGTGGCGTGCTTTCCCCTAATGCTTCTGTAACCCCTAGATGGCGCTATCCCAGGGGCTACTACCCCTGCCTGATTTGCCACTAACAGGTTGAGGGGCCTGGATCCAATGGCGGGTGCCTCCACCCAGAGGTCAGGGTTTGCAATAGTTAAACTAACTTGGTCACAGCCCTCTGGGACACTGCAACCCCCTTTCTTCCCACTAGTGGCCCACACAATATATCAGAATTACCTTCACAGTATACACTTACCCCAGGTCTGGTTCCGCACTGGGACCTCCTGTGAAATGAGATACAGTGCAACAATCACAGTACAGTACTTTAACATAGACAAATACCTCAGGCAGTATAACTTTGCTGAAACAAGCAGCTCTGATTTATTTAGGGGGATATAACAAGGACAGGGGAAATCAGGTTAATTAGCTTATCACTCTAATAATCTACCTATGGCTCTGTGCACAGGCCTATCCCATCAGTTACTGTCCCTGGGTACCCAAGCCCTAGTGGCTAGTCCAAACCGTGGCAGCTGGTAGGGCCCTTTCACACAGAGAAAAGGAGAATTAAACAGTCAGCAGTACAGTAATTCCATTTGGATTTAATGTGGCAATTCAACAGGGAGCTTACCTGAATTAGTACTCACGACCTCCAAATAAGATAGGGTCCTTCAATGTCAGCAGGGCTCACTTGAGGTACACAAACCTCTTCACACATCCATATAAAAAAGCACTATACCAGGCAGGCTGCATCTGTATCCCGATCGCAATTACTGCACAATACCGGAGAACACACAGCAGATTCAGTTCCTGACAGACCGGTGCAATTTTCAGCAATTCTTCCAGTCTTCTACAGGGTGAGCCTGTTTTCTACTCTTCAGAGATCCTTTGATTCTTTTCACAGGACGGATTCAGTCCTAACAAGCTGTTACACAAGCTGCAGACCGGAACTCTGGGCTTACACACGCTTTTTTGACTAAAACTGCACACTGAAAAGCACAGGGCTCCTTCCTTCTTCACTGCCAAAGCTCAACTGACACTCCAACTGACAAAACCGGGCACTTCCTTTGAGTTCCTCCCAGTTCTTGACTGGATTGGCTGTCACTCAATAGACTGCTGCTGTTGGTCCAAAAGGCACTGAAGTCTAAACTACATCTCCCAGAGTCACTGCCCATACAATCCTCTTGTGGCTGGCTCAGATTATGAGTCCAAGTTCTGATTCGTCCAAGGCACCATTTTAGAGCTAGCTTACCCACACTGATTGGTCCAGTTCAGCAGTTCAAAACTAGAATGGGGAACTAGCAGACACAGTTCTGACTGCAAAGAAAGCAGGTTAGACAAACTGTAATTTCATTATTACTCTAAATAATTTCTGGCAAACAGTTACATCTTTCAGATAGGTTCCCTTTGCACTCCTAGTGACTGCAAAATGAAGTGAATTGGCAGCAGCTTGAGTGGTACTCAATCAAAGAAACACACAGTCCCCATACAACTAATTATGTCTGCAAGCAGACAGCTCTTAAAGAGACAGTACCAGAGGTTCTAAAAACACTCACTGATAAATGGCTTAAATGCCAAACACCATTCAGGCTTGGAGCATTCAAGCAAGCTCCTGGAAGTCTTTTGGGAACCCCCCATTTGCAGGGGGGTTACACTTCCGCAGGAGAGCTTACTGTACATGGGATACGAGGTACAGTGACTCTGTGTGCTGATTGGCTGAAATCACATTAGTAATTTATAAATCTCGAGATTGCCTGCACAGTACTTTGTATGTATGTATGTTACCCTTTAGTCAGTCTGTGGGTCTTGAAGTAATTACATCTGTTTACACAACGTATACTGTGCCTGCCAGAACTGTACTTAAGAATTATGTATGTGAGTGAAACTCTCCCTATGACCACCCTACTCCCTCCATCCCCCCAGATTGCAACTAGAAGCAAGCCTTCTGGGTTTTGCTGTTTACCTGGTAAAATAGGTTTTAAATGAATGAATGAATGAATGAATGAATGATTCAATCAATATATAAATACGTGTTTATTTTTTTTCCCCATCAAACTTTTTCACAGTTCCCGACTCGCCTGAGGGTACCCTCCCAAGCCCTATCACCAACCTTCTCATAGGCATACTAGTTATCCAGCACTGGCCCTGGACCACAATAGTGATGGCTGGGCTGCCTTGTTGGTCATGTGTGGGCCAGCAGGAGGTTCTAGTGCAATGTTTGGCAAGGGCTTTTTTCCCCTCCATCTCCTGCTTCGCTCACTGAGGGTACCGGCATTCAGTGGCTTCCCCTTCCCCTGTTGTGGTCCTGTGGTACTTACTCCTGGCTTCTACCAGGTGGCAGAAGAACAGCAGAGCACTGTCTGGCCCCCTACCCAAAAGAGGAGAGGTGTCTCTGGGATGCTCAAACCTCCCTTCCCAGCCAGCCCCGAGTAACTTGAGTCCATTCCCAAACCCAGGTTGTCTGCTTTTTTTTTCCACCAATTCTTTTTTGTTCCTTGGCCCCAGACTCTCTCCAGTGTAGGCACTCGACTGCACCTCCATTCTGCCCTACTGTAGACTCAGTCCTGCCATCCTGCTCCCCTGGCTCCTCTACTACTCACTCGGTACATGGTTCCCCGGATTTAAGCTTCCCGGGGTGGGACCGTACTTCTCCCAGAACAACCTTTCTGCAGATCTGGTCAGGCAATCCAGGGGTGGAGGGAGCACCACAGGCAGCCGCCGCACTCAGCATTGGGCATGGGGGGGTGGTGGTCCCTGGCCCCACCTTCACCAAGGGAATTTTTCAGTAGCAGTTTTCCCCAGAGCTCAGATGTGCAATGACGTCCTACACGATGTGTGCATGCACCCGCGCACACTCGTTGGTTGTCCACCACAGCTCTTCCCTCTATACTGCAGCTATTTGCTGCACAACCACCAGCAGCTGCTGCTAGAGCAGTGGCTTGTGCGAACCCCCCCCGGGAGAGGATAACAGTCCCTGGGACACTCAATCCTTTCCTGTCCCTGCCAGCCCCTGACAACCCGTGCTCGTTCCCGAACATGGGTAGCCGGCATGGCACGAGGTGTGGCGTCCAACGCATCAACCCTCAGCACCACCGGCTGGCTCCAGGTTGTCTGCTTAGGAAGCAGAAGTGTTACCACTATGTTATTGGGTTTGCTGTCTCTCATTTTTTTTTTTTTTAAGTTCTTGTTCCCCCGCCACCCAATTTTTAGGCCATCCTCCACCTTGTTGATCAGGGTCACCACAGCTGTACCTTTCCTCCTGCTGAATAAATACAGTTCTGTGATTGGCCAGTGGGTGGGGGTGGACATGTCGACTGCATGCACATTCCCTCCATTGGTGACAAACGCCTTCCCTCTGGTTTGTGCACAGATCTCTGCCAACCTCAGCACGGGATGCTGTTGATGGGTCACTGCTGTCTCCCTTGTTTTTTTCTATACAGCCTTTTCTCCCGGCCATGTCTCACAGTAATATAAATAGTTCTGGCCCAATAGCTCCCGGCCCCCTGGGCCCTGCCCCCATGGACATCTCCCATGATTATTCCCTTCATAGCAGGGGCTCCAGGGGGTAGGAAGTCCTCCCCCTGAGGCAGTCCACTGTGTGCACTAGGATGAAGCATCAGCACGAATCAGGATCCAGTGGAAGCCCAGGGAATTCAGCCTGGCACAGAGATGGGCATGGGTCTTTCCCAGCTTTTTGCCCTGGTTCCTCCTTCTTTCCTAGGTGTGGACATAGCTAGTTGAGCAGTCTCAGCTGCATGCAGTGATGCGCTCCGGACGGCACAAGATGCCATGGCCCACCGCAAGAGTTGCAGCAGTGCTGGACCCCAACGCCATCCCTCCCTGACTGCAGTGCACTGCTGAGTACAAGCTGCTGTGATCTGGCCTGCCATCAGTGCAGCATCCCATGCATAGGTGCCGGAACGGGGGGACCACTAGGGCCATGGCCCTACCACTTTTATAAGTGGCCCTTGCAGTTTTTGCAATCATGTTAATGTATTTAATAGGGGAGAATTTATGCTTGACATCCTTGGCCCAACCACTTTTCAAACCGTTCTGGCACCAATGATCCCACGTTCACTCTGAAACTCAGATCAGCTGCACAGCTGTGCTGTATGCTGCCCCCTGTCCATCAGGGAAACCCACTCCTGTCTTTTGATAAAACTTATGCGGCGACTGGACTCTTTTGCTTAAATCAAGAAACTGACTGGCAACATTTTTTTTGGGTAAAGCTACCCCCTTACCCTTGTTCCAACCCACTCTTCGTAATCATCATTGATGGACTTTATTCAACAGCCAGCAGGGGTGGGTGAGCGACTGCCTCCACTGCCAATGCCGCTTGATAGTTGACCATCAGGGAGAATGCACTTGGCAGGTGGCATGTGCCCTACCTCAGCAGGATCCCAGCACCTAACCTCCAGGGTGTGCTCAGCCCCACTCCCAGTCTATGGTTAGGCCAAGTCTGTACTCGAATCCTAGCCTCACCAGTATCTGCACAGAGTGCTGCTGCCACTGCCCCCCTGGAGAGGCCCAGTAATATTTTTTCGTAATATTTATGATACTGTTGTAAACACTGTCTGGCAATGGAACTTTCTGATTGGATAACTCAGATTTATAAGAGTAATGTTAATGGTTGGAAACCTTCACATGCAATAGAACAATTCAAACTGAAACTATAAAAAGTTTTAATAAAGCAACATTTCAGTTTGGTAAAAACATTAATGGCTGACCAGGTGTCAGTTACCTTGTAGGGTTCCTCAGTGGTGTAATGGATAAAGCACTGTCCCTGACAACCAGAGAGTCTGTTATCGAGTCCCATCTGTGTGTTCTGCAGTGTCAGTGGCTCAGTAGGTAGCTTGCTTGCCTCTGGGAATGGAAAATCAGCAGGTTGTGGGTTTGAGACCCACTGCAGGTACTTGGGATAATGACCATAGCTAACACTGCATTGCATTACTAGGAGGTGCTGCATGTTTGTTTTTTTTTCATGTTTTTGTTCTGGTTCTCCCCCCTTTTTTGAGCTCGGACCCTCCCACCACGCTTCCCAGGCCTGCCCCTGCAGGGCCGCTGGGGGCTCCACCTCCTAACGGACACTGTGGGCAAGCCCTGACTTACCCCACGGGTCGAGGTAATGGAAGTGGGACATCCTCAGTGGATATTGGAGGCAATGGATGACGGAGAAGAGCGGGTCATCATGCGGGGGGGGGGCTATTCCCAATGCTTGATCTTTGGGGGCAGGGACGTGCAATGATGTCCAGCATCCATCCCGCCCCTGAAACATAATGGCATCAGTCACAGCAATACCCCCAGCCTCTGCTAGGGGTCTGTGATGCACTGGACACTCTTCCCCTCCCTCCCCCAGAGAAGGAGAGCAGTCCCTAGGACACTTGATCCTTCTCTCCCGGCCAGCCCTCCAACTCCCGGGTCCATTCCCTAACACAGGTTGTCGGCGTCACAATCGGAAATCCAACCACTGCACCAGTGGGCCAGCTGGGGTGCTGCACAGTTTATGTGCCATCCTTTGAATGCAACATTAAACCAGCATCTGTTCTGCCCATCTCAGGTCGCTGTCCAGATGGAAGGTAAAGATGCCATGGTACTTATCGAAAAAGAGCAGGGGAATTTTATTTAAAATAATAAAATGAATACAGAAATTGCATTCATCATACAAAGATCAAAGAGCATTCATTACAGACAATTCAATCAATAGAAAAAAAGAAAAGAAAAGTAAAGCTGTCAATATCAGGGGTACACATATAGGCAAACAACATCTTCACACCGTGTACAGTTACCCACAACAACTTGTTTACAAGTGAGTGCTCTAGAGATAGTCTCCCTGATATGTATACTTTTTTACTACAATATTAGGAGCAATATATTTCTGTTGCATGCTGATGGTGCAGCGAGCTTGCCGTAAGTAATATTTACAACATGCCATATATGTGTAAGGTGCTTTCTTTATATTTTCTCCAAGACGCTGGAAAAAGGCATAACACTAGCTCTTGATAAGATACCTGGGCAAACAGAGGTTCTCCCCATATGTGGGCTGAAGCTTCCCGAAAGAAGACTGAAAGGGGCCAAGATAGCAAAAAGTGGGTCTGTGTCTCAAGTGTGTTGTTGCAAGATTCCCATGGGCAAAAAAAGGGCACTAGGTTAGAACACACACATCACAACAGCACGGTAAAAATGCTTCTCACCAGAACAGCGCCCAGCGCCTACCCAAAACACTGACCACAAGAACATCGGCAATGGTAGCAGTCCCCGAAGACACGGACTGCTGCCATAAAATAACTACATATATTTCTGTTTTTGCGCTCCCCATATCCCCCATATCTAATATATCTAACTCCGGGGGTGGAACATGGGGAGGGGTAGAACGTTGGGGGAGTATATCTGTTTCGGCACGTACCAAAAAAAAAAAAAAAAACACACTTGGGGTGGGAGAAAAGTAAATCTGCAGGAGTTGGAAGACCAGGAACAGAACCCTGTTCTCCCAAGTTGTACTAGCTAAGCTGCTTGTGCTTTAGACCTTTTCACCACAGGAGCAACTCAGCCAACCCTTGCACTTTTCTCCCACTTCTCCACTTCCTGCTTTGCATTGCCTTGCCTTTACAGCCACAGGGGTAGCAGTTCCTAACATTTGCTGTTCTACCCCTGTCACTGTCTGTGTTTCGCTCTTCTTACATGCGCTGTTCAAGAAGTGCTGTTCTGATCAGGTAGGCAAAAGGAGCAGTGGAGTTTCCCCGGTGTCATGGTCAACATTCATCTGTTGATAAAACAGGTCCATGTAACCCCCACCCCACCCAAATGAACCTAGAAACAAGCTATCACAACTAAGTGTGCCTTTCCTGGTCACAAAATTAAAAATAAATAAACTAAAAATACCTTTATTAATCTAGCCCTTGGAGCATAATGCACTTAGTGTTGCCTCCTGCCTCGTGACCCCCCCAGATTAGATTAATGGATAGTAACCCCACCCCTGGAGAGTACAACATATACAATGTGTCAGCTCTGCACCACCAAAGAATGGCCAGCAGAGGGACGTGAGGGCCTGAGACAAAGCTGAGTGCCCGGCCCTGTGGAACATGCTTCCGCAGTCTTTACGGGAGGCCCCCCTCCATGGAGGCCTTCAGAAGGGACCTGAAGGCTTTCCTTCTTCATGAGGCTTTTAGCACTACCTAAATATTTAACTCCTGTATTTGATGCCATCTGTTTTTACTGTCTTTATTGTTTTATAGCTGAATGTGTCTATAAGCTTGTTATCTTTCTTCATTGTCTTTATTTTTATTTATTGAATCTACACAAAGTTAGTTTATATTTATAAGCTGATCTGAGGCCCAGGCAATGGGCACTTGATAAATAAAGTTTACTTGTGCTTATTGTCAGTCATTATCATTAATGTAGGTGGCAGGAGTTAAAACTATGAATGGGCAGAATGGGTCTTCAAAAAAAAGGATCCCCTAGAACCTGTCCTAATTTAAGACTAAAACCTAAAATTTAGACTAAAAAACTCATCCTGTAAAAAAACATTCTGTAGGCGTAACCCTTTGAGAACTGAATATGTGTGAACGTATATAGATTCTGGACGTGTATATATACGTCCACAGTCTTCTAATTAAAAATGCAGATTATTCATGAGCATGCAATTTGCATACAATTTACATGCACATATATGCTAATTACTACATTTGAGAAGAGGTTTAAAAACAGAACTTGTAGAACCTTATTGGTTTCTTATTAGAACCCTGTGCTAAACAAAACTGAAAGAGGGTTTCCCCTGCCCGCGGAAAAATATCAACCACATTTGAACTGCTTAAAGAGCTGCTGACGCTGCAAAGAAAACTTTGAAAAACATGATATTTGGGTACAATTCAGCTTGTATTTCATATATATTCTATAGCTTTCTCCTCCCAATTGTTTATTACTGAGGAAATCTGCATGAATACATGATCTTTATACCTTAGAGTTCATCTGCCTCTTTAGCTTACGTCCTACTTCAAGTCATAATCCTGTGTTGTGACATCACAATCTGTTGTTATGGGAGTAATGGTGATGTCACAAGCAGTGCATTATGACCTCAGGTAGGCAGGAAGCAACAGAAATAGATTAACTCGTCCGGAGCAAAGGTCCTATTTTCATGCAAATTACACCAGTAATAAATAATGGGGAGGAGGAATACAAAACTAATGTGAAATGGAGGGTGCTGTTGAGCCCAAGCAGCAAGAAGCAACTTTTTCTAGTTCTGCACAGCATACTACTAAATCTACCCTAATCCTCCCTTTTGTGAGTTTTGAAATTGAAATTGGACTTCACCAACAGAAAGAGCAATCTTGTTTTGGTGAGAATGAGCCCTAAAAAGGACAAAACAATCGCTGGGTCTGGGAAAAGTAGGGGACATGGCAAACCAGAAGATGGTGCTCAGCTCAAGGAGGCCTCCGGCTCGGGAGAAACCTTAGCAACATTAGGGCATAAAATGCAAACCATAGTCTCATCTTTATCCACGCTCAACCAGAAAGTGGATGAATTTAACGGTCAGGTCCTAGTGCTCGAAACAGCTGTTGATGGCCTGAAGAGAGAAATACAGCAGGTCCATAAACAGGCCGACACGTCTGCTGGAGCCACGGCCCTGATAGCTAAGGAGTCCCAACATCTAAGGGCTAGACTGGAAGCCCTAGAAAACCAAGCAAGGTCTGCAAATGTCTGGCTAATGGGGCTGCCTGAGGGGTCGGAGGGAGACCATCCAATTATGTACATGCAAGACTGGCTTTCAGAGAAGTCCTACCGGAAGGATTGCAAGAGGACTGGGGCATTCAGAAAGTATATTGGGTGACCCCGCGGGGCTGTGCACTGAATTCGGATGAGCCTCACACCTTAATGTTAATTACTTCAGGTATTGGGGCCAGGGACAAGATCCTGCGACATGCTCGACGTGCTGCACCCTTAACTCAGGATGGAAACCAGGTTCATCTGTTTCCAGATATCAGTTACACCACGAGGCAGAGGCGTAAAAAGTTTGATGCGGTTAGGTGGGTACTCAGAGAAATCAATGTACCGCATACAATAATATTCCCTGCAAGACTTCGGATCGTTTATCAGGCTAAAACATACATCTTTTTGGATCCCATAGAAGCCGGCAAGTGGGCTGAACATAAAGCTACTGAATCGCGAGTTTGATCGGTGGAATCAGAAAGCGAGGAGGAGGTACCTTGAAGGAAGATAAACATCAGGACTTTTAGTGAACTGTATGTTGCAATGACTATAAGTAGGCAATGGACTTCTCTCAGATATATATGTCTGCTCTATTCTGCTTCTGCTGTTTATTAGAGAGTAAATTGTGCTAACAGAGAGAGTTTAAACATTTCTTTTTTTGTTTTTGTTTCTAAGAGGGTAAAATAATACCTGATAGGTTCTTTCTCTCCTCTTTTCATGTAAGAAATACAACAAAATATGAAGGGGAATATAGGGTCAGAAAGTTTGTTGCATTTAGACTAGAACTAGTTTTCTACGTAACTGTTTATTTAAAATGTTTTCCATTTAGCTTTAACACATGGCTCCAACTATCCCTTCCTGAGATTGATGGCACTACAGGACCTAATTGCTGGACAATCCTATACTCTTTGGGACTGCCATGTGGCTCATGGACTCAAAATAGCAGCAAATTATGGACTAAATGTTGGAACTTTTGATAAAAGAAAATGCTGGTTCCCTCCAATGTTGTATCACTGTACTGCAAATGCATATTACATACTTTGATTAAGGGAAAGTGTTGCTCCCAAAGGCTGCTCTATCACATGGACTGTCTGCTGTATGTTATATTTGTCACAAGTTATGATTAAGATAAATAGAATAAAAATAAAGTATTAAAAAAAAAAAACTAATGTTAAATACAAGCCAAACTGTGTCTAAATATTATGTTTTGTTATAGTTCTACTGAAGGCGTCAGCTGCTCTTTAAGCAATTTTTTTTTACTTCTCCACAGGGGAAGCAGCTCACCTTACACACACCAGATTGCCCCCTTTGAAGGGCCGACCTCTGACACTGTCCGAAACTAACTCCCCCCAAACCCCAACTCCTGTAACCCTGGAGTTAATACTTCAAAAGTCAATTGTTTGGTTGTTCTGGCAACAAGTTTATTGTTTACATCAGCCATCCCTTACCAAGCCTTTAAGGACTGCATGATGGACCACTCAGAACACTGTTTTCCTTTTTCCATTGGCAGCATTCCGTAATAAATATGTGAATAAGTAATGACGCTTGAGGCAGAGGCTAATGTCACTATCCACTGAAAAAAAAAACATTTGTAAAGAAAATGTTACCTTGTATTTTCAAAAGCTGAAAAACAAATTCTCCATAGTGAGTCTCCTGTAGTGTTATGTTACCACGCACAGGCTGTCATGTCTGCCCGGCAGAAAACCAGTAGGTGGACAGATGTGGTGTCAGAATGTCTCGTTTGCTGCAGAGCTTGTGCATGTGCCTTATCAGCTAACAGCCATGAAAGTGACCAGTTGGATGGTGGTATTTGCAATCCGGCACGCAGTGACGTTTAGCAACCTCTTTTATTTTGCACCTTACTGTTGTTATTATTAGCTTTTATTGACCAGGTGAGTACACTGTACACAGCTGTACCTATTTTCAGGTACAACCCAGGAGGTTACAAGGCAAACAATACAATAGGCTACAGTACAATACAGTGCAGAACAAAAATAGCAGATACAATAGTCAGTGGTTAAATTGCAAATGTTTAGGTGGTGGAATTCTTTAAATAGTCAATGGAGAAAGATGACTGAGGTGGTGGAACTGTCATATAGTTTTTTTAAGACCTGGTAGACCTGAGTTCCTGTGGGCTCCTGCCCAGTTTAACCCCTGACAGTAGTACATGGTCAGGGAACAGTGTTAAAAGCACAAGGTTTTTTTTGTGCAGTTAGTGATGTTTCTCAGGCACCCAAGCCACCCTCCAGACACCAACCACCCCAGACCCACTCCCCTGCTTTCTGCCAGGACTTACCTCTTGCGCAAGGGCAGCGTGGCCTGGGTGTTCAATGGAGTGTAGGGCTACTAGGTGGTCAGGGTTAGTGGTAGCTTAGACAGCCATTTTTTCTAGTTTCTTCCCTGAGAGGTGGTGTGTGGCGCCACCCCCCCAGATGTCTCCATGCACGCTTCTGTGTTCTAAGCGCTGGCAACTGCCACTCCCTCCCCCTGTCCTTCTGATGTCACTGTTAATGCTCACTGATTCTTGTTTCAGTTTTCTCTTCATTTGCCACAATAGTTTGTCACACGGACATTGTATCAAATGTACCACATGGTCCACGTTGTAGTTTATATGTTGTTTTATGGTAAACGTTTGATTTGTGTAGAGGTGCCCGAAAACGATTTTCGGCTAGCATTACCACATTGAAACCATTTACTGCATGGAAACATTCCATCTGCAAGTGATACTAATGAAAACTGTCCATTTTGGGGTTGCCAGAACCTCATATTCTCTGTGGATCAGTTTGTCCCATATTGTCTTGTTCTTTTGGGATGTAAACAAAGGGATGTTTTTGAACCTTCTGTTTACGCTGTTACCAACCTGCAGAATGGGCCAATTCATATTGATTACTCCTTTTATGGATTCACTGAGGGGTGTGTGTGCTGTAGAGAAAACTGTTCTACCGCCCTTCATATCCTTTCTGTTGTGGCTCAGAAGGGTCTCCCTTTGTGTTTCAGTGATATCTTCTGCTGCCTTTTTTACACAATCAAGAGGGTAACCTGTTGCTATGAATCTGTCCATCAGATCTAGTACATGCTTCTGGAATTCTTCTTTTTTTTTTTTATGCGCCTCCCCATAGAAGCCCCAACCAGCCACTCCTGAACGCCAGTGCCATCCCTGCTGCCCTCCAACCCCTGTCGCCATCTACCAGCCCATATTACAGCCTTACCTGGGTAGCCTGGCCTATCCCTTATGCAAGGAGGGGTCCCTATCTTCTGGGGGGGAATCACCTTTCAGCAGCTGTGCATCCCAGGGGCTGCAAGACTGGATCCGGGATGACTCTGAGGCTTCAGGAGGCAGGAGCCGGGCACTCATCATCCGGCTGGTTGGGGAGCCATTTTTTCCATTTTTCTGTGCCCCGACCACCAGAGTTATTGGCCTTGCATGAGTGCAGGGTGACCTTGGGTGGGGTTGTGCAGGAGAAGTGTCAAGGCAGCACATCCCACAAGCAAATCACCAATCTGCCCGCAGGTGCCCAGGCGAACCCCCGCCAGGAGGGAAGCGTCCAATGGACGCTTGTGAAACCCCTCCCTGCCGATCTCCAGTCCTGGTACCTGGGCTCGGGGCGTGAACCCAGGTTACCAGCATGCCGAGCACCACGGAGCTGGCCTCTTTTTTTTTTTAACAAATATACTTTATTAAATTTCATACAAGTACAGTACAACCACAGTGACATTCAACATACATCAGCATACCCCCCCCCCAATATTTGCCTGCATAAATAGCACATGGTTTACTGAAAGGTAGCATACAGTTTACTGACATAGAGGTATTTATGCATTTTCTGGTTTCATCCATTTACGATAGTTAGCAGAGAATCTAGGTTCCCCCGACATTTGGTACTTGTGCTTCACTGAAGCTAGCATTCCTTCACGTCTCAATATTTGCAGTATCTCCTGGTCCCATTCCAGTAATGTGAGGATATCTGTGTCCATCCAGTGGTGTAAAATTATTTTCTTAATAACCAGTGTAATTAATGTAAAATATTTTCTCTCCCCCATGAGTATCTTAAAGTGTAGGCCTAGAAGGCACTGTTTCTTGTGAATGTCCTTTCCAGTCCCAGCAAGGGGACCTAGCATATCTTGGACAACTTACCAAAGTCCTTGTGCCTTTGGGCAGCCCACAGGATGTATATTAGAGTACCCTCCTCTGTGCCACAACTAGCACGGGAGGGGGGAGTGTAAAAGGCCCCAATTAAACAGCTTCTGTAGCATGTGGTACATGTTTTGTAGTATCTTGTGATGCATGAGATGGCAGGTGTCCAATTTAATATATTTATATGTGTTTTTCCAAGTAGTATCCCTTTGTCATTTGGTCCGGTTTCAGTCTAGCACTTTAGGCCAGTAATCTGAATTGGAACCATATATATGTGGCATGGAGTTTCTCATAGGTGGGATATGGTGTGTCAGTGTTCTGACAGGTCCCTAAATTCCTGTACAGTGTGTGGAGCTGCTTGATCTGGGTGCCCTGGTAATTTAGCCAACGTATATAGCTGCAGGAATATGAAGACCTCGTTACTTGACTAGATTGAAGTGGGTTTGTGTCTGTTGAAACTTGACCCATTGTCCCAGATGAGTGAAGTGTAACTGTTTCTGTTCCTTTGTCTTTCCATGATTTCTTAAATACTGTCTTCCTAGCTATCTTAAAATTAGGATTGTGCCATACTGGTTGTTCCAATATAGTCCCCGGGTGAGAATTTCAGTACACTACATAGCTGGCGTTATGTGGCTGTGACAGGATTGAATAAGACCCAGTTCCATTTGTTATGCAGAGAGGGTTAAAAGCAAGGATCTGTTTTGTCCTCTTCTATTTCTTCCACTTGTCTGTGCAATCAACATTTTCTTGTGGCACCTAGGAATTGGCCACTCCAATGGTCCCACAATTTCTCCTTGTTATCACACTTCCTTCACTTGCTGTTTCTATTCTTTTTCCCCACCCTGCATCATTGTGGTTAAAAATATTTGTGGATCTTTATGTGCAACTGGGATCCCTTGGTTTGCAAATGTATATAATTGTATAGCTGTAATGATTACAGAAAGCTATTTAGGTTTCTTTAATGGCAATCTGTACTACAAGAGGTTAACTTCGAGATGTATTTTGACCTCCACAAGCTTGTTTGCAAAGTTCTCAGCAGGAAACCAGCAGCTGGAACAGAACATTTTATTTCGTTGCATCTGCAGGCTGATCACAGGAAAGAAACTGACAAAGTTTTGATGCATTTTTGTGAAAAACTGGAGATGTAATTTACAAAAATAGGAAGCAGAATTTAATTGCCAGGAAAAGTCATCTTATATAAAGAGAGCAATGTTTTGTTTCAAGAGTTAGAGAGATTGGGATTTAAACTGAGAGACAGAGAGAGACTCTCAGATGAAGAACTTTTGTTTTGTTTGTTTGTATTGCCTGTATGAAAAGCTATCCTGTACATCTTTATTTTTTATTTTATTGTTATTGAAGATAATAAAATGCTACTTGCAAATATTATGACTTCTCCTAGTTTGCCTATGCTTCCTGACTTATGCCTCAACCACAGTGGCTACTGATGTGCCAGCAGGTGTATTGAACTCGGGTTTGAGTAGCTTGGCCTTAGTAGTGTGGAAGAGGGAGTAGACTCACTCCTTGTATGAGCAGAGCCAGCCACGATGCAACATAGTAACCTGCAGTAAGTGATATGTTACAAAATACTGCTGTAACAAAGAGCTTAATTGATACTTAATTACACTGTTCCCTGCAGCATACTGCAGCATTTTGTGATTATACTGCAGTATTACTAAATACGATCTTCGCTCGACTGCTAATGCCCCTGTGCTTATTCCTTGGCACCACTCCACTAAAGGAGCTAGCACTTTCTCCTGTTATGCCCCCTGTCACTGGAATTCCCTCCCACTAGCTATAAGGTTAGCACCTTCCCATGCCTCTTTCAAGAAATTGCTTCGTGATCATCTTGCCGACTCCTGTTCATGCTCCTGCTTCAAACCACCCTAGCCCATTCTCTCTCCCTTGATCCATGCACCCTCTCACCTCAGGTATGCACTTTACACGCCTCTATTCCTCCACTTGCACCCTTAGTTTAAACAAATTCCTATCCCCCCATTTTTGCCTTTCTGTCTATACTTTTCCATCCTTCCCCTTTTTAGTGCACCTCTCCCTAGTCATATCCTGGCTTTACTGTATCCTATATGTATAATTATACTTTTTGGGGTATTTTTGTTTTGTGTATTATACCATTTTCTCTACCCGGATTACTGCTTAATGGTTTATTTATTGCACTTGCTCTCTTATTCACTCCATGTTATTGCCTATGTAATTTGTATCATGTTGCTTTCTGACTGCTTTGTATTACTACTGTCTATGCTTTTACCTTATTGTATTTTAATGTTCTGTATTTGTTTCTACCTCTGTTGATCAAATGTTAAATTAACTGTATTGTATCTGTAAACTCCCAGGTCATGCCTGAAAATAGTCATTGCTATGGCTAACGCACCCTACCTGGTCAACAACAAAAACTAAATAAAATACTGCATTGATCCTGGCTGGTGCCACTGCAGGTGGTGTTTGATTTCTAGCCATTGGGGTGTACGGGGTGGTAAGTGGGCTCTAGAGAGTGTCTGATAGAGCTCTCTACCTAAACTATTTCTCCCTATGTGTGGTGTAAAAGAAGGCCACAAAATCTGGGAGATTTAGTCCTCCTTTGACTTTGTCTGGTGTGAATTTTAAAATATGCCATTCAAGGTCTCTTCTTTTGCCAGAGAAAAGAGGAAATCATGGAGTGTAGACCCCCTGAACCATGACAATGGAAGTGTGACTGTGAGCAGATTAAGAGGGTCCATAATTCTGGGTAAGATATTCATTTTCACGGTATTGATGCAACCCCAGCGTGAAAGGGGCAGCCACTGTCACCTATCCAACTCTTGTTTAATTATCAGCAGTAGATCTGTCAGATTCTCCTTAAGCATTTATGTTACTGACATCAAAACATTTAGGCCTAAATGTACTAGATTTTTGTTGGACCAGCTTAGGCCCAGGTGCTCAGGACCCTGCCGTCTGGTGGGCTAGTTGAGAGGCAACATGATAATCTTACTGACGTTTAGCTTGTACAGGGATAGGGCACCAAAGTCCTTAGTTTCTTTAGGAGCTGCTGGTAAGGAGGACGAGGTTGTGTACATGCAGCAGAATATCTTATGCATATAGAGATCATTTATATTGCTTCTGTCCAAATGTTACGCCCCAAATATCTAGGTTTTGGCTAATCCTTACCACCAGGAGTTCTAAATCTAAACTGAATAAGAATATGGATAGTGGACATTCCTAGTGGGTGCCATTTTTCAGTGAGAAGCCAGACATCATTACCCTGTTACAAAGAATCTTTGCTGTGGGGTTAGAATACAGCAGGTTAACCCATTCAAAAAATTCTGCAGGGCTCTGGTATTGCTTCATAACCCTAAACAAGTACTGCCAGTCGATCCTATTGAAGATTTTTTTCTGCATCCAGAGAGGCTAGCACCACAGGGGAGGTGACCTCCCTGGACGCAGAAATCACGTGGAAGAGCTTTCAAAGGTGGTTTGATGAGACTCTTCCTCCCATGAACCCCACTTGTTCTGCCCCATTAGTGAAATCCAGCACTTCTGTAACCTAAGGGCTAATGTTTTGGCCAGAATCTTAAGGTCACTGTGTAAAAGTGAGATTGGTCAGTAGTTTAATACTTCACTCTAATCTTTCCCTGCTTTTGCAAGGACTGAGATGATTGCTTTCTGCATATTATGTTCCAAGGTACCCCTCTCATATACTTCCAGACATGGTCCTTTAAAGGGAATCTGTACCATTAGGGGCCACTTTAGCAATATGTGTTTTTTACCAGCCTATCTATCCTTACATGGAAAAGGCTGGTGGTACTAGTGGCCAAAATAAATTTTTTGAAACATTCACAGCCCACTTAGTCCTCTGAAGCAGAGCACCATTTTTGCTTTGTACATTGCACACATTGTGGCTGTTGTGATGACGTCCACACTCTCACCACCTGGTGAGAGCACATACATTTATCTGGCAGCCCCCAAAGGTTAAAGTACATAATGCACACTTTACATTCCTCCCCACAGAAATATAACATACTAGGATACAAGTGCCCAGGGTCCTCCTGTAGCACCCATTGAAAACTGGTGAAGAAAATGTTTTGTCGTAACTTAGAATTCTGTTTTGCTCAGCTATTCTACAGCTCCGCTTGCACATGTCGGTCGCTGATCCCAGCATGCTCAGCAGTGAACAGAAATGCCTATTTTATAATATGAAGCTTACTAATGTTCCACGCTGTCCTGGAATCTTTGCCCCTGCGGTTTGGTGAAAAGCTTTGGCAGGACTGTATGGAGTTGCTGGCTGGTCACAGCAGCCGAGTCATAGCTGTATGTGCCATGGGGTAGCGCAATGACTAGGTGGGCTGGGAACAGTACTTTAAATTTTATTTCTCCATCGTGGAGCTTTAGTTTGATCTCTTTGTATGCTTTTTGCATACAGTCTACCTCAAGTCATTAACCATGTTGTATCTCGTACTTCTCCAGTGGAGGGTCAGGTGTGCTTTGGCTGCCGGCTGGATAGCCACTTTGTCCTCAAAATTAAGCAGCCAACAGATAATGATTCTTGATCTCTCCCCTTTTGGTGGCATAGCTCAGAGAGCACTGTGAGACCTCTCTATGGATAGGCAGGCCAGCTGGTTTGGTAAAGAGACAATTGACAAACTTAATGGGATTGGAACCCTCTGCATTTTCTGGGATGCTGACAAGGAGCAGGTTGTTGTGCCTGCTTCTGCTTTCTTGATCATCTATCCATTCTTCTAGATGAACCACCTTTCTTCGCAGACTGATCAGCTCTTTTTCATCCCTTGTGGCTTTATTATTAATGCTTGTTTTTTCGGCCCTAGACGCTGCCAGAGGAGGAGATCCACCCTCCATACTGGCTAGGTCCTGGCATATACCGGGATCCAGGCATCATGGGGCTCATGCTGAGGGTTTTTTCCCATGTGCGTCCCCCCCCCCTACCTGTTTGTGTCTGAGCCAATCATGCAATGACCTCGGTACATGATTGGGTGCGCTCCTGACCCGATGTGCAGAGGTCTGCCAGTCCCTGCCGTGACATGCTCCCAGTATGGTCCTGGAGTGCTGCACCCCCCTGCCAATGTAGGGGTCAATAGGCAATGGGTACCAAATTCCCTCCCTCCCCGAAGAGGGCGAGCAGTCCCTGGGACACTCAGCTTCCCCCAGATGATCCTATGATGTCTGAGGTCCACTCCCGAACCCCAGTCATTGGCATGGAAGACAGAAGCACTTCCACTGTGCCAGCAGGCCAGCCCTCGTGGCTTTCTCTTCTGGTGAACTAACTCTTGCCTCCGCATCCCTCATGCGAATAGCCAGTGCATTGACTGAGGACTTCACTGCCTTCACTTCCCTGGTCTGGTCAGTCAGCATTGTTTTTATTGTAGCAAACTCTGCTAGAAAAGTCTTTGCCATGGGTTTTTCTTGAAGGGGGTCCAGTGATAGGGCTGTGCAGAGCCAAATATTATTTCCCAAATACCACAAATAGTAAGGCTCCAGAATATTCAGAAGCCCTTCCCAAATACAATATAAGGACATAGACAGGGTGGAGGTAGTTCAAAGAAGGGCAACAAAGATGGTGCAGGGCATATGAGGAGAGACTGGGAGACCTCAATATGTATACCCTGGAGAAGAGGAGAGACAGGGGAGATATTATAGAAACCTAGAAATATCTAAAGAGCATAAATAGGGTACCGGAGGGTAGCATCTTTCAGAAAAGGAGATTTCCAGGAATGAGGGGGCATGACATGAGGTTGGAAGGGGGGTAGACTAAGGCATATCATGAGGAAATATTTCTTCATGGAAAGGGTGGTGGATGTATGGAATAGACTCGCAGCAGAGGTGCTGAGGGCAAACACAGTGGGGAAATTCAAACATGCATGGAACAGGCATAGGGGAACCCTGGCAATAGGAATAAGGAAGTAAAGCTGGAGATCAAGTAGGGTCTGTGGCTTTTACAGTAGGCAGGGAAAATGGGCAGACTGGATGCTCTTAGCAGTTTCTAAACAGGGGACTGTCCGTATTCGGGAAAGAGTATTTGTCTAGCTACAAAAAAAAGAATAAATAACAGTAAAAAGCCACTCCTTCCCAATCCCAAACCCAGTTAAATAAATGTAACCCCCATCCTCCCTACCCTATCAGAAGAAGAAGAAGAATCAGCATTTATATAGCGCTTTTCATACATCCAAAGCGCTTTACAAGCGATGCTAGACTGGTAGTGAAGTGACTGAATGTGTGGTGGCGGCCATATCGCACATCATCACCCACACACAGCCGGATAATTGCATGAACCGGTTTATGGGAAGGGAAATGTTGGCCAACGACACCAGGAATGTTCCCTACTCTTTGTGAAGAGTGCCCTGGGTTCTTTTACTTCCACCTGGACACCCACCAGGACAACACCAGCATGGGCAGAAGGGACCTCGGTCTAACGTCTCATCCGAAGGACGGCATCCCAATGCCACTATCCTCCCCCCAAACACCCACAATTTGTTATATTTAAATTTATTCTACATTGTAAATAATATGTCCCCCAATGGACAACTGACACAATCCACCCACCGGCCGCCATCTTTCTTTGCACATAAACTATGTCCCCCCACACTGGCAGCATCCCAGCGCCCAATTTTTTTTTAACCTTGTATTTATGCTCCTCTACCCCACACTGGCTCCTATCCTCAAGGTCCTCAATCACGCCCTGTCGACCAGAGGTGGAGGTTATTGCTCCCTACTCTGCTCCCTGCCCCTACAATCCTTGAGTATCCCGGATTACCCTCCGGGTGGTGGGAGGAGGCTCCCCAAACCCCCTTCTTACCTGAGACAAGGTGGACAGACAGATTGGAGCTCTTCCCAACTTCCTAGTCGACGGTGCCAAGGCCCGTCTCCAGGAGCCTGCGTAGAGTGTGTTTTTCCTCCTGATTTTTTATCCCCACAAATGTTGGCATGCAGGGATTGTCAAGGAGACAAAGGCATGTTGAGGCATGCCCTACGCTCCGACCCTCGGCTGATGTCCTCCCCTCCCATTCTGCTGCTCCCTGACTGCACCACCACCCGGGGTCTCCTAGGTGGCGGTACGCCAGTGATGAAAGTGAACAGGAATGCACAGGAACTCAGTTCCTGTACTTTTTTTGTAGCAGGAATGGAATTCCTGTACCTCTTCCCACTGACACTGGAACTGAAATTCTTAAACCAGCAATATAATGACAGTTTCTGGGTCTGTGACCTGAAATCAGGGTTTCCTTAACAACATTTGATTTGTACAAAAATGATGCTTTCATAGAAATACTTCAATATCTCTAATAGAATCTACTAGTGTCTAAACAGATAGATGTGTCTTGACACAGCTATACATTCAGATTGATGATCTTAATTCTGCATCTCATATTTGCCAATGACTGAGTTCCTGTACTTCTTGTCTACCACTTGTACCACTGCGATATGGCAGTGGGAGCGTGCAACCCTCCCCACCCAGAGAAGGAGAGCAGCCTGCTGGGTGCTAAATTCTTCTCCCCCTGGCCAGCCCTCCAGCATCCTGAGCTCGCTACCAAACCCGGGTCTCTGGCATCGCAAGTGGTAGCTCTACCGCTGCTCTGGCGAGCCAGCTTCAGCACCCAATTTTTAATACAGAGAGAGAGAGAAAGCAATCGGAACAGACCCACCCTCCTCCACAGCTGGCCACCTTCTCATGAATGAAAGTGCTCAAGTGCTTACTCTGTATAGTACAATTTGAACAACTTCCAAGTCCCATGCATAATTCTGCACTCCTTCCTGCTCCTACTACACATTGTATTCACAAGATCTGCATATGATTGTATTTATGTTCCTAAACCCTAAGCATTATATTCAGGGTGTATCTGCCTCATCTACTATTAGCTGCACTGCTACCTGAACTACTACTACGGTTATCTGTAAATATTGTATCCACCAAGGTATCCTGTGAACATGGCGACCATGATTGAGGAACTGCAAAAAGGGCGACTCAATCATGGTGCCTGTGTTCTGGGCTACCTGGCAGGGTAGCGACAGGATACAGGGGTAGGCAACTACGGTGACAAGATGCATGTATGTATACATGCACGCAGGGGTGTGGGAACATACTGCGCGATGGGCGGAAGGGGAGGGAGGGTATGTAGAAGGTAGTGTGGCAGTTGGCTGCTGAGCTGGCCATGTGGCGTGTTGGGTAGGGTGGCAGGCTAGGGTTGGGAGGGTGCTGGGTTTGGTTCTGGGGCAAGATCACTTTTTGTGTTAGGGTCGTTTTTATTTTTTCAGTTTACCCCTCCCCCGACATACACCCCGCTGGAGTTGAGAATCATTAAGTAGGGAGGTGCAGGGGGCAAAGCCCCCCCCGTATAACATTTAAAACCATCACCGGTTTTCAAGTCACTGCGAGTGTACATCACTGTTATTTATTTTCAGCAACGTACACTTGCTCAAATGACGATGGCTATTCGGTGTTCGCCTTTATGACTTAGAACCCCAACACTAGTAACCTGGTTTTACTCGGTTTCATTATGTTGTACAGATATATTTTGTATCTACCCCTTTATTCATTCCTACTCTTTATCTCTACTGTTGTGTGAATGTGTAAATGTCTATTATATTTCTTTCAAATCCCCCTCGCCTTTTCCCAGGACGCATCTGGAAACGAGCTGTTGGAACTCAGTATGTCTATCTTGGTAAAATACTTTAATAAATAAAATAAATAGTAAAACCAGCTGATCGCGTGACCATCTGGTTTTACTCTACAGACAGAGTAAATACGCGAATACTTTCATTCATGAGAAGGTGGTCGGCCATGGAGGAGTGAGGGTCTGTGCTGGTCGCCTTCTCTGTCCGTATTAAAAATTGGGCGCTGGTGCTCTGGTACTGCCAGCATGAGGGGGCATAGTGTTATGCTCAAATGAACACTAAGAAAGATGGCAGCCGGACGTGGAGGTGGGTGGGTTATGCTGGTTATCCATTGGGGGATATATTATTTACAATGTAGAATAAATGATTAAAATATAACAAATTGTGGGTGCTTGCAGGGAGGAGGGTGGCACTGGGCTGCTGCTACAGGGTAGGGGGATGGGGGTTACATTTATTTGACTGTGTTTTGGGCTGGGGAGAAGCTTTTCTTTTTTTAATTTGTTTTAAATTGGCTGTCAAATATGAATACCACAGTACATGAATATTTGGCTGCCAAATACAAATGTTCCGTTGAATAATCAGAAAACGGTATTTGCACATCCCTATCTGGTGATGTCGCTTGAGAAGTCTCTATTTTGTGTCTCTTTGGGGCCTGCCACCTCGCTGAGTTTGGCGAAGCCTGCAGTGTTGGAGGCCGATTCTCAGGTTTCTTTGTGCCATTCTGCTGTCTGGATGGTTCGGTGATTGTGATCCTTGTCTACAGATCCTTGTCTCAAAGGTACCATTTTTTGCCAGTTCAAATAGGTTTATAGTGGCAAAAGTGAAGTTTTACCAGTGGTTCAACCCGAGGCTCACTTAGACGTGTCTGCTGCCATCTGCTGTGTCACTGGAAGATGTTTCCTTTTGGAATTCCAGTTCCCCACTGCAGTTTCTTCTGGCACATATAAATTGTGCCTTTAGTATACTGCAAATAAATTTAGGGTCATACTATTTGGTTCTGTGTAAGGTGGTGTTTCTGTGCACTCTGTCCATTAAAAAATGCTTGCCATTTCTTAGTGGTTGTATCCCAGTATGTTATTTGCCCTAAAATAATCATCCAGATTTTTCTTATAGGTATCTATTGTTCCACTGCAAAATATTATGCTGGTTCAACTTGTTGAACAAGTTGAACCAGCATAATATTTTGTGGTGATTTGCATATACAGCCCATGATGCTTTGCATTATGGGAGTATGTGTGGTTTTGTATTTCTTTGCAACTTGGCTTCCCAGCCTATGCCCTTTGGGATAACCCTCGCCGCAGTGCTTGCGCACTAAGGTTCTTTGTCTCTTAACTTGTTTTTTGTTTTTATTGGGCTCACCATAACCCAACCCAAATAGACCATCTTTGTGTAGCTGGTTCATTCCACCGGGGTGTCATACAGATGAGGCACACTGATGAGTCCTGGTAGGATGAAACACGTGTCTGTGTTTTCTGCTGGTACCCTCTGCAGACTGTGTGAGAGGCCTTTTGGCACCATGCATTTCTGCTTATAGTTGAACCAGCATAATATTTTGTGGTGATTTGCATATATAGTCCACGATGCCTTGCATTATGGGAGTATGTGTGATTTTGTATTTCTTTGAAACTTGGCTTCCCGGCCACTGCCCTTTGGGGTAACCATGGCCTCAGTGCTTGTGCGCTAAAGTTGTTTGTCTATTGTTCCACTGTCCATCACTGATGCTGGATGGGCATTCCACATTGTCACCACTCTCTGTGATAACCATTATCCTCACCTATTAGTCTTATATAGTTCCCCTCTTAATTGCTTATTATGGCATCTATTGAGACAGTTCCAGATATCCCTATCTTTAAATGTTCTAAATACCAAGAACATGTTGTCCCTTAGTCTTCCCTGCACAAGTGTGTATAACTATAATGCATCTCTCCTTTCATCCTAAGTCTTGTCCCTGAGTTCAGAAACCACACGTGTAGCCCTTCTCTGGACCCCTTCCAATGTCCTAATTACTTATTTCTTCTCCGGTGCCCAGAAATGACACAAGTACTCCATATGGGGCCTCAAGAGTGGTCCATATGTAAGCAATAACCCACGACAGAATGTGTGGTTACTGGGGATTAATCAACACCCTGGGTGCGTTGTGAGGCACGAGGGTGCAGCCTGAGTGTCCTCACAGCAACCAGGGTGCTGATTAATCCCCAATAACCACACAGGCTGGAGTGGGTTATTGTGCTTATAACATAGTGTTAATAGATAGTTGTAAATATCATAGTATAATAGAGATAATCATTAAAATATGCTGCTTTGTAATAGTGTCCTTGCACAGAAAATAGTTCACCCGGTGTCGTTCATGTACATGCAGGTTACTGTGCATTGGTAGGGATACAGAACTTTGAGGTTTTTGAAGCCATATGTTATATACAAAAATATTTTACATTAATATTTACTGACCCGTGCACTTTAGTCCGTGGCAACTGTCTGTTCCTCTGCTGCGCTGCGTGACTGTGTGTCCATGTATTCCGAATCGACTGAGCCCCGATTTTATTCTAGAAATCACATTATTGTGAGAGCCATGCAGGATATTAACTGGCTTTCTACATTAAATATTTATTCAACAAAAAAATTATGTTACTGAACATGGTTGTAATTGGAGATTTGTACCTTTTTTTATTGGGTAGTGTGCTGGTGTATTTCAACTGTGTACAACAGTACTGCACAGAAATGTTTAGCAGAAACAGGAACCGTTACAGTCGTTCCAGCACATTAATGGACACATCTCAAAATAACATACAGCTCATTGCTCATTCATTAATCAGTACAACGATTCACAAATAAGGAGGTTATTAAAAGTGATGTGGAACATTAATGGACCGATGCAACTGTTAAAATAAAAGTAACCATTACAGTCATTCCACCACTGTAATGCACACATGCAAATCTCAAAATAAGGTATAGCTCATTGGTTTTTCATCGCTCAATAGAATGATTTGCAAATAAGGAGGTTGCTAAAAGTGATGTGATACATTAATGGAGCGAAGCAACTCTGAAAATAAAGTACAATTGCATTGCTCATTATTATCTAACATAACATTGGATAGCCGATTGAAGATTAATTACGATTCCTAATAAATCAAATGCACTTGAGCACACAATGATTTGTGCTGCCCTCTGTTTACAGGTGATTTAGTTTGTTTTTCTAGGACTTCTAAGTCCCTCTGGGTGGGTGGGTGGGACAAACAAGATGTATTTTACAATTAGCGTGATTGGCAAGAGGGACAACCGTCATCTGGAACCACACAATGTACGATTCTTTGCCAGTAGTTCTGACTATGTTTCAGGTAGGAGTACTGATTTTCACCACTGACTGGTCACCCTCAGCGTTTGTGTAACAGACATTAATGACTTGTCACCTGATATGGTTTAGCCAATCATTTTACTCTATTATAAACACCATGTTATAATGTGGAATAATAGCCTCCTTTACTTACTTGTTATATTTTTACCAATGCAACCCAGAATTTTAAGGCATTTTTTCACCACCTCAGAGCAACATCAAATTTAAAATCCTCCGTAACCACGACACCCAGATTTTCCACCAGCTTCCTTCAGTTCATTCTCATTCAGACACTATACTGCTTTTTCATTCTTACTTCCAAAGTGCATAACAGTACATCTGTCAACATTAAAGTTCAGCTTTGGGTTGTGTAGGCCAGTTCTGTAATAGCGGTAATTCCTCCTTAAATTTCCTTCTCAGTAGCCACCATAGCCCCAATTTTTGTATTGTCCGCGGATTTCTACATCCACCCTACATTAGTGCACTGCATAGATGCTACATATGTGCTAAAGAGGGTTGGTCCCAGTACAGAACCCTTCAGAACGCTGCTTGGAATGTGTCCCCATTCTGATAAATTCCATTCAATACTGACACGTTGTTTCCCTCCATCTAACCATGACTTAATCCAACTAACCAGCCTTGTGCTTAATCCCAGATTTTCCAACTCCACAGTTAATTATGAAACACTTGATCAAAGGCCTTACTATAATCCAGGAACCCAACATCCACCAGTAGTCCTCTGTCCAAGGCTTTACTAACAGGCTCAAAAATCTTATGAGATTTGTCTGACATGACCTTCCCTTACCGTAGACAAGCTGTGTATCATCCACCAGGTTCCTATTTGAAATAAAGCTTTCAGTTTCCTCCTTTATTAAGGCCTCAAGTTCTTTCCACACCACAGAGGTCAAATTCACAGGTCTGTAATTTTATTATTTACCCTGGAGCCTTTTTTGAATATGGGAACAACAATTGCCTCCTTCCAGCTATTAACAGATTTTCCCAAGTTTAAAGATTTCTGAAATATACTGGTTAGTGGCTCTGCTATATCACCAGCTAATTCTTTCATCACTCTGGTGTGCAACACATCTGGTCCTTGAGCCTTAATTGGATTTAAGCTTTCCAGTTTCATTCTAATATTACTGCTGTCCAGCGTAATCTCTGGGCTGTTAACACACTCCATCCTACTGATGTTTGTATAATAGTCATTGCGGAAGACCGAACAAAAAATACTATTAAAGATACTAACTATGTCTTTTTCAACTGATATTTGTATTTGGTCTACCTTTAAGGGTCCCACGGCTAACTGTTAACCCTTTTTACTGTTGACGTATTTATAAAAATACTTATCTTTTGCATTGACTCCAGTTTAAATGCCATATTTCTTTGGGCCTTTCAATTTCTTTCTTACATTTTTATGTTTGCTTGTGTGCATGCGTAGCAAACATCACAGTAGCGGCTTCTGAGGCATATCACTGTCAGATCCAAGGCAGATCAGGATGTAGGAGGATCGGCAGTGACAAGCCGATGATCTGTGAGGCTGATCATGACCCTGTTCTGCTGGTTGATGAGCGGAAGATTCCTGTGGTTGAAAGGAGGCAGCCGCACCTATAGCAGCTGCATCCTGTCATCTTACAAGACACCCCCCCCAGCAGCCAGCTGAGTGGTATCCTGATCAGCCTGCTGTGACTTCTTGCAGCATACTTCCCACTAAGCCCATCTTTCATGTAATAACCCCTCCACCAATACAGTGTGCCCCCAACCCCTTTAATATATACGGACACCAGGTGTACACCCTGGTGTCAGAAGATATCTGTGACACTAAAAAAAGCCAATCCTGTCATTCTTTGCTATAAGAAAAAAAATGGTCCCCGAGTCTTTTTTCAAAATAATTTTACCATGAAAAGGAGAAAACTGACCATCAATGTCTTTTGATGCCGACCTCTGAGCCACCACCCACTCCACCCCGACCCCCCACTCAGCATCCACCACCCCACACCCTCACACACCTCAAAATGGTCCACAGCCGCTCTGCTGCAAATTGCATCCTTCTTTAATGCCATCTGGGAATTGAAGAAACAGTATAAACTTGAAGGATCACATAGCCCACCTCTGGAGAGAGGTTCTTGACTACTGTACCGAAATTTTCCTGCTGTATGCAATATAACTTGCTGTTTGTTTTAATCTTGTGAACAGGGGTACTCTTTCTCTGCAGCAGCTTGTCTGTGGTTGCTCTGCAAGGGATTGTGGGGTACTGGTGGAGTGCGCTGTCTGCCATCAGTCCTCCCCCGCTAGTAACAGTCTAACACAGTGTTTTCTTCAGTGTTTGAGCTCTTCTTTAGAAGAAATACCTATATAACATCTGGGACAGCCTTTTAAAGGCTTTGCAGTCATTAATACACCTTTTGCTTTCAAGCAGGCTTGAGTAAAAGCATGACTCGCACTCCGGTTTCGGCTTTATAAACAGCCGCTCTAGCAAGCAAACCACAGTATAAACTTGAAGGATCACATAGCCCACCTCTGGAGAGAGGTTCTTGACTATTGTACCGAAATTTTCCTGCTGTATGCAATATAACTTGCTGTTTGTTTTAATCTTGTGAACAGGGGTACTCTCTCTCTGCAGCAGCTTGTCTGTGGTTGCTCTGCAAGGGATTGTGGGGTACTGGTGGAGTGTGCTGTCTGCCATCAGTCCTCCCCCACTAGTAACAGTCTAACACAGTGTTTTCTTCAGTGTTTGAGCTCTTCTTTAGAAGAAATACCTATATAACATCTGGGACAGCCTTTTTAAAGGCTTTGCAGTCATTTAATACACCTTTTGTACAAACGTGAAACCGGAAGTAGCGCAAACTCGCACTTCCGGTTTTGGCTTTTATAAACAGTCATTTAGCAAGCGTGAGCGTGCGGGTGCGTGGAGGGGACAATAAGGTAATATTAGTCAAGTTTTGTTAAGAATCATAGGACTCTATATTTGATTACTTAACCAACTGTGCTACCATCTAAACCTGACAATGAAAAAGGCAAATAAATACTGCACTACCTGTAAAATGTATGCCCAGGGCAAACATATAGCCAACTACATGTGTGATAAGTGTATTTTAGTTGGTGATTTACAAAATGAAATTGATAGACTTCAGCCCAAGATGTCTGTAAACCCTGAGATTAAAGCCTTAGAGGACTACATTGATCAGATGTCCATCCTGGTGGAGGCTAATGCCTCAATCACAGCAACAGTGGATGAGGACATCACCCAGAAGTCCCAACAAAATGTTACCCATGTCCCAATATTAGACCAACCTACTAATACCTCAACTCCTTTGACTATAACCTGCCAACAGCTTAAAGCTGATAAAACTAACATTTGGTCTAAAAAACCTAATCCCAAATTTAAGTCAGCTACTAATAACCTATCCCCCCCTGCCCCATATGTAATTCCTACGCATAATTCATTTGAGCACCTGTCAAACTTTATTGATGAATCTGTATCAATCAGTCCCAAACTCAGTAAAATTACTGGTAACATCTCAATTCATTACAAACCCCCCAGTAATTCACCTGATGCAGCCCCTTTACATATTCCATGCACCACAAATACATTAGCCAATCATAAGGAAGTTTACATACTTGGAGACTCCATTACGAAATACATTGATCGCATAGTCTGTAACCCGGACAAGGAACATCGTACTAGCTCTAGCTACCAGCAACAGGATCTCCGACATCACAGCAATGCTTAAATCTATCTTGAAGTCTGGGAAACCCACTAGTTGTTGTCCATGCGGGAACGAATGACATTGTTAAGCAACCCCTGCAAGGTATTAAGCAGGATTTTGTTTCCCTCTGCAACTTATTGGTTGACAGGGGCTGTGACATTTGCCTCTCGGAAATATTACCCATCCCAAGAGCAAGTGACGCTATTAACTCTAAGGTAAAAGCCATAAACGAATGGCTGAGGAAATGGTGCTTTAAACAAGCTATCCCTTGTCTAACCCATTGGGAGGAATTCCATCTCAACCCTTCCCTCTTTTGTTGGGACGGTTTACACCTTAGCAGAAGAGGCAGTGCTATACTTGGGAAAAAGATTGTCACCTTTATCAATTCTCATTTAAACTAACTACTAAGGAGGAGTTTGGAACATCTACCAAAACCTTGACAATGGACACAGCCTCAAATCTCCATTTAAATATACTATCTCTTAATGCTCGATCCCTAAACATTGCTAAACGTTTAACTGAACCTCAAAGCCCACTTCCTAGACCTCTCCTTGATTGCTGTTACAGAAACTTGGGGTAATTCCTATAGAAATTGATCATCAGAAATTTCGGGTTACAAACACTATTTCAAAAATAGGCCAGACACTAAATCAGGAGGTGGAGCTAGTCTTTACGTTAAGGATAGCATCCCCTCATACCAGTCTCCAATCGAACAAAATTCTGAGAGTGTATGGGTGTATATCCAACCTGATGGCTTCCCCCAAATCTTGGTTGGAACTTGTTACTGCTCCCCTCCATTAGACAGTACTCAAAGTTTAAAATTGACAGAATATATTTCCCAGCTTGCTAGTAAGGGTTCTGTCCTAATTTTAGGAGATTTTAATCTCCCAACTATTAATTGGGACACTTTGATGGGCTCAAATAATTATGATAACAACTTTCTCACTACCATCATTGATCTGGGTTTGTACCAACTAGTCAAGGAACCCACATGGGGTAATAATATTCTAGACCTTGTTTTAACTAGTTTAGATGTTCCTGTGAACAATCTGCATATATCCGAACCACTTGGCAATAGCGACCACAAGTCAATATTCTTTACTATTACCATACCCCGCCGTCCTGTACTAAATAAGAAAACAATCAAACACTATGAAAGGGCAGATTTCCAAAAAATAAATGAACACTTCAGTAATATTGATTGGACAAACACCTTATCTTCCCTTAATACCATCGAGGCATGGGACTTTTTAAAATCTCAAATATCCCTAGTTGAACATCAATATGTTCCTGATAAATGTACACACAATAGCAAAGGTAAAATTCCACCATGGTTTAATTCGTCCATTAAAAAGCAAATTCGACGTAAATGCAAGTTATTTATACGTCTAAAAAATTCTCCCACAAGTACCAAAGACGATTTAATTATTCAATATAGAGAATCAGTAAGATTACTCAAAAAAATCAATATTAGTAGCAAAAAGAAATCTTGAATTCCGTATTGCGTATACTAAGGATACACACAAATCACTTTATGCTTACCTTAATAGTAAAAAAAGAAATAATAAATCAATCGGTCCCCTTATGGTAAACAATAAAATAATATCCTCTGACCTTGTTGTTGCCTCCACACTAAATAACTATTTCTCATCAGTATTTACCCAAGATCCATTACAACCCACAATAGCCCTATCACCTATCAGCACCACTGAGCAAATGGTCCAGCAGAAAGACACCTACAATCTACTATTAGCCTTAAAAAAATCCACTAGTCCTGGTCCAGATGGTATATGTTCAAAATTCCTCCTGGCGCTAAAGAAACAATCACTCTACCACTCACAATTATCTTTAACAAATCACTTCAAGAATCTATGGTCCCACCAGCTTGGCTAACAGCAATAGTTACTCCTATTTTCAAGCAAGGCTCCCATTCATTAGTTAACAACTATCGTCCCATTAGTTTAACTTCTATTCCCTGCAAATTACTTGAAAAAGTTATCAAAGCACTCCTGGAAAAGGAAATACTATCCTTAAATCTTCCAGACATCTCTCAACATGGATTCAGATCTGGCCTATCCTGCACTACAAACTTGTTGGCTTTCTACAATTCCATTAGTTTAAACTTAGACCTAAATATTCCCTCTGATGTTATTTTGTTGGACTATAGTAAGACTTTTGACAAAGTGTCCCACAGCATTCTCATCACCAAACCTATTCACCTAGGTTTTTCAGCTTCACTTGTGTTATGGATTAAAAGTTGGTTGACGGGTCGATCCCCGAGGGTATGGGTTAATGGCACTCTGTCAGACATAGGCAGAGTGACGAGCGGTGTTCCCAGGGCTCCGTCCTGGGACCCACTCTGTTCAATATCTTTATTAGTGACATGAAAATTCACTCATCAAATATTCTCACGAAGTTTGCCGATGACACCAAGCTGGGTGGTGCTGTCAACAATGCTGCCAATAGACAAACTCTACTTAAAGATCTTTCATCAATTGAACACTGGGCCCTCATTAATAAAATGGAGTTCAACATAACTAAATGTGCTGTTCTGCACATGGGGAAAAATAATCCCAAACAAGTATACACACTGAATAACACCATCATTAAGGTTTCTTGTTTGGAGGAAGATCTATGGATTCTAGTTAATAACAAACTGACCCCTGTTTCACATTGTAATAAAATTGCTAACCAAACAAACGCACTTCTTCGAAGGATCAACTGTACTTTTGTTTCTAAAACTGAGCAGTGCATCATTGCACTGTACAGATCGCACATTAGACCACATCTTGACTATGGTTCCCCGTTTTGGAGTCCATACCTCTGCAGGGACATAGATAGAGTTGAGAGGATTCAGAGAAGAGTCACTAAAATCATTCCCCATTTGACACATGTGGATTACAAATCTAGACTACGTAAGACAGGGTTACACTCACTTAAAATGAGAAGAACAAGAGGGGGACTTACTCCAACTTTTTAAGATTACTAAAAACCTTATTTTGATGAGGCAATGTGGCATTTCGCTTGCAACCAGAAAAATCGGACCCAGGCTAAATAACAAACAACTGGATATAGCCAAATATAATACAAACAAAAGACAAAACTTCTTCTCCATAAGAACCCCAAGACTATGGAATACACTCCCCCCCAAGATATTGTAGACGCAATCTCCATCATGACTTTTAAACGCAAACTTGATGAATGGTTAACTAGGTAGGATTCACAGTTAATGATCCACATATGTGGAGGACAATCCTTATGGGCTTTGGCCTTCTTTTGTCCCTCTAACCAAGTAACCAAGTAAGGTTAGTGCGGTTAAAGTATTTTCAATGCATTTTGAACTTTTCCTCATAACATTGTCATTTTATTAGTATTTTTTCACCAGGTTTTCAACAAAGCCTATTTTGAATTTCACCTCATGTACAAGGTAGGTAAAATTGTTCAAATCTGACCTGAAAGGTGATTTCACAGTTGCTATGTGAAATAACCTTTTGAGCAGGTTTTGAAAATTTCCACCTACCGGGGCTCATGAGGTGGGGTCATAAGAAGACTATGTTGAAAATTTTGTGAACAAATATGATAAAATGACAAAGTTATGATTGGCTGTTTAAATATTCAACAATCACTCATAACTTTGCTATTTTTCAACATTTATCCACCAAACTTTCAACATGGCCTTTTTGGGACCCAACCTCATGAACAAAATAGGTGAAATATTTCAAATCTGGCCCAAAAGGCAATTTTGTAGTTGCTCTGCGAAAACACCTTTCTGGCAGGATTTGAAAACATTTACCTACCATGTTCATGAAGTGAGGTCATAAAAAGACTATGTAGAAAATTTGGGGTCAAAATCTTAACACCAAAGCTATTAAGGTACATTGAGATTTTCAATGTTCACCTGTAACTTTAATAACTTTCAATATTTTGACCCCACATTTTCAACACAGCCATTTTTTCACACCACCTCATGAACATGACAGGTGTTGTTTTTCAAATCCTGCCCAAAATGTGTTTTCACTTTTGTGGCACAAATAATGCTTCGGCCAGTATTTTATAAACAGCACCTGTCATGTTTAGAAGGGGTGGTCATAAAAAAACAATGTTAAAAATGTGGGGTCAAAATGTAAAAAAAAAAAAAAAATTATGAAGAAACTTTGTATGCAGAGCCAGCCGTTGGCACGCTGGGTAGCGTGTTGTGTTCCCGTGCTGGTGGCTTGAGTTCAGGGGTGAGCTCAGGGAGCCAGCTGGGCAGCACTGTCATGCACCACACTGCTCCAAGCCTGGGAAGGTACTGTGCAGTGTTCTGTCACACAGGTGACACCTTGTGATGGGCCAGGGAGCCTTCCCTCACAAGCGGTTGCCACGCAGGTCATGGCCCACTTCTGTGATGAATTACTCATATCATTAAATGTGACTGCCACTCACAGTTTCTAAATGTATCTTCTCTTGAGCTCACCACTTCAATGTACGTACTAGATTCATACTCTGGCTGTAGTAGGATGATGTTATCATGTGTTTGTAATGGTAAATACCACAGACGTGTAGCAGTATATATTTAACTGTTACATAGTGCCCACGGTTTTCCATACTGTCTGCCTTGTAACACTTGTTTGTTTTAGGGACTCATTGATGATGACCCTTAGGTCTCTTCCCTCAGAGGCTGTACACAGTTGTACTCCTGGCATCCAGTGCTCTGTCCTCAGGTTCTTGTTTCCTATTTGCATCTCTTTGCACTTTTTGACATTGAGTTTTAACTGCCAAACCTATGTCTCTAACTTTTGCAAGTCTCTGTGCATCTCCCTAACTCCCCCCTCGCTGTCTACCCTGCCACAGAGCTTACTGTTGTCTGTAAAGAGATACATCTTGCCCTGGATTCATTCCCCATGTCTCTGGTGAGCATATTGAAAAGGACTATCACTGGATCCTGGACCGAGCCTTGTGGCACCTCACTGGTGACCTCCATCTCTTCTGCTTTGACTCTGTTAACCACAACCCTCTGCTGACTCCCTTCCAACCAGTTTCTCACCCATCTAACTGTGTCTTTCACAGTACAGAGATCCTCTAGCTTCTTCAGCAACCTTCTGTGAGGCACCGAGTTGCAAGCCCTGCTGAGATCGAAGTACAGTAAATCCACAGCATTACCCTTATCCACTACCCTCATTACCTAGTCAAAGAATACAGTCAGGCTGGTCTGACAAGACCTTCCTGCCACAAACCCATACTGTTTACTATCCTGGAGTCCGCTGCTATCCAGGGAGTTTGCCGGGTCCTTTTTGACTAGTGTCTTCATCAGTTTACCCACAATAGAGGTAAGACCGACAATGTATGAATACAGATTTTTTACATGTGGAGGACTGCCTGGCACAAGGCCGGGGTTGGGGGGTGCTGATGGAAGACTGACAGTAGCAGTGAGGACTGAGTGGCAGTTTTGAACCAAATAGCCTGAGGCTTATTTGACTGAGTGTGTGTGTGTGTGACACTGGAGACTGGCTGGCCTGCTGCTACTACTGAGCTAGGAGTCGAGGTCAGAGCTGTCAGGAACTCAAATCAACAACAAAAATCCAAACCAAGACTGGACAATTTTTTTAGCAGAAATAATTCTGCCTCCTTCTAACCACAGGGATTTCCTGGGGAGAGGGAGGAATTTTTAAAATGGCCACCAAGGCTTCTGCTCCAGCTAGATTCTATTATTTTGTGAGGGAGTCACAAGTCATTATGTTGGCGCACTTGCGCAGCCAACATCTTGCGATAGTGGAGATTTGGAGGCGCGGTCACTGTTCGGTGAATGCAGGACACGCATCAGTAGGTGCGTCCCTCATTCCCCAATCAGCCTGCATGCTGGCGCCACACCATGCATACATAATGTGGCGAGCACATCTAAGGAAAGGTCCGCTGCAATGCGAGCAAAGCTCGTCATACGCAGTGGACCTTCCTACGTGCTTTGCCAACTACAAACATGGCGGCACAGTGGCCACTAAACTAGCGACTTCGGGGGTGCCCAATTCCCCAGTCGGCTTACCTGCCCCTCATGGTATGCCGACGGGGAAGCCCACTCCCTTTGGCATAATGTGCCCCCCTGCTTTTTTTGCCGAGGGTGCCCAATCCCCACGGCTCATGCGCCCGCTTTAGTTTTGCCGACGGGGTGCCCAATCCCTGCTCGCATCCGTCCCCCTTCCCACTTTATCGAATGTGTCGGAGCCCACCCCTGTTGGCATGATCTCCCTTCTTCTGTGCTGCCAGGGTGCCCAATCCCCTTCAGCTAGTGTCCCCACCTTATGTGCTGACGGGGTGCCCAATCCCCCATCAGCTACTGTATCCCACAAAAAACCTGTAAAAAGAAACCGTCCGCTGATGTTTTTTTTTTTTTTAGCACTTGTAAACAGAAACGGTCCCTCAGAGTCTTCCTACCCTCCAACAACCCGCACCCACCCACTCGCACCCTGCTTCCCCACACCCCCCTCACCCCATACTTACCTCCGGAGCTCAGCGCGACAATCTTCGGTGGACCGGGAACACCTCTGCACTCTTTAAAGCCGACCGTGAACTGAGGAAATGCCGGTAAGCTATATAATGGAATAAATAGGGTTTTTTTCAACTTTGATGCATATCTCAGCCATTTTTTGGAATTTTGGCACCAAATTTTCAACATGGGGTTTTTGGGACCCCTCCTCATGAATTCTGGCACTGTTATAACGTTAATTGGTCCTGAAAGGTGATTTCGCAATCACTGCGTGGAATCACCTTTTGGGACCGATTAATGCAAGAACAGTGGCAGTGTTCATGAGGTGGGCTTTCAAAAAGCCTACATTGCAAATTTGGTGGAAAAAATCCAAAAAATGGCTGTTTTACGAACACATGCTGCGCAGTTACTACACACGATCGTAACTTCGCGAATTCACAATATTTTCATGCCAGATTTTCAACATTGTCATTTTTCTACACCTCCTTGTGAACAGTACAGCTGTCATTTTTCACATCCTGGCGAAATGTGTTTCCGCACTCCGCGCTAATACACGTGAGGTCGCTGTGGAAAATCAGTGTTTGGGGCAGATTATGAAAATGCAGTGACACTGTTCATGAGCAGAGGTCCTAAAATGCCTATGTTGAAAATTTGAGGACGAACTCCATAAATGACCAGATACGAAAGGCGTTGCACAGTTGCTACGCACGCTTGTAACTTCGCGAATTTGCAATATTTTCATGCCAGATTTTCAACATTGTCATTTTCTATACCTCCTTGTGAACAGTACAGCTGTCATTTTTCACATCCTGGCCAAAATGTGTTTCCACACTTCCTGTGCACAATAGCGTGGTTCGCTGTGGGAAATCAGTGTTCAGGGCAGATTACGAAAATGACAGTGACACTGTTCATGAGCAGAGGTCCTAAAATGCCTATGTTGAAAATTTGGTGACGATAATCCATAAGATGATCTGAAGTTACAGGCAGTTGTGCAGTTTCTACACACGTCCGTAATATTGTGCATTTGTAATATTTTCACTCTGGATTTTCACCATTGGCATTTTTCCACACCTTTGATGAACAATATAGCTGTCATTTTACATATCCTCGTTCAAATGTAAGCCGCAGACGCCTGGCGAGAATAGCACGGTCGCTGTGCGAAATCACTTTTTGGGACAGTTTGAGGAAATGACAGTGACACTGCACATGAGCAAAAGTGCTAAAATGCCTATGTTGAAAATTTGGTGCCGAAAGTCCATAAAATGACTGTGTTACAAGCGTGCGTTGCACATTTCCCACACACCCTTATAACTTCGAAATTTGCAATATTTATATGCCACGTTTTCAACACTGCCATTTTTTTACACCTCCTTATGAACAGTACAGCTGTCATTTTTCACATCCTGCCCAAAATGTGTTTCCGCACTGCACTACCAAAGCCAATGCTAGCGCGACAACATTCGGCATTGACAAATGCTTGTTTTTCAGTTGTCACACAATTTGTGCCAAAAGTCACAATTTTTGGCAGTGTGCAGGAACAAGGTTCCTGCAAGCAGTCATTTTTTATGTTTGATGCTCATCTGCACTAAACGTTTTGTTACACTGAAAGAGGATTTGGGGGAGGGGGGTTGTCACTGCCAAGCCCATTGTAGTTCAGAATAGCAGGGGCTTGGCAGTCTAGACCAATGACCACACACTGCAGTCGTGACACCACTCGCTGCTTGCTGAGCAGAAACTTCTTGTACTTCAAAGGACCAAGCCGCTCCAATCAGAGAGGGCTTCGGTCCTTTGATTTGCATGTAGCTGGCCAGCAAGCAGCTGATCAGCTGTCAACACCAGGAGCTCTGTTAAAGGGACACTGTCAGCTGAATTGTGTCGTTTTTTTCTTCATTGTAATAAAGTAAGTTCTGACTCAAAATGTGTCTGTTTGTTATTTATTTATAGTGATGGATTCATTTTCTCTAAAATCCGTCAGTAACATTTTTTTTTATGGCAAACGATCTGAAGCAGGCCATCAGTAATCCTTCTCTTCCTATTTTGTGCAAGCGCGTTCCCATCACAGTCACACCGACAGTGATGGCGGCAGTTAGTAACATGAACAAGCAAGCCAAGTACGCGTTCCACTGTACAGGATGTTGGTAATACCACATCTGGAGTACTGTGTCCAGTTCTGGAGGCCCCACCTGCGTAAGGACATTGATAGGGTGGTGGCAGTTCAGAGGAGGGTGACCAGAATAGTACAGGGGCTACATAACAAGCCCTTCGAAACTAGACTGAGGGAATTGAATTTGCACTCCCTGGAGGAGAGGGGGGATATGACTGAGACCTTTAAGTACATCACGGGGAGAAATAAGGTACTGGACAGTACAATTTTGCAGAAGAAAGGCTGCACAAGGACTAGGGGCCATGAAATTGGCAGGAGGAAAATTCAGGGGAAATGTGAGGAAGTACTTCTTCATGGAGAGGGTGGTGGACAGGTGGAATAGCCTGTGGGTGGAGTTGGTGGGGGCAGAAACAGTAAACGGATTTAAAGAGCTACTGTACTGCCTAAAACTAATATTAGATTTTAAAAGCAGCCAACCATTACCTTTTATATCTGAGGTACTTTTTCCTTTTCCCTTTGTTTAATTAAAGGATTGTTTACCTGATGTTAGTAGGTGTGTTGTGTGGAGCAGCTCTTAGCCTGGCAGCTGACATATCTTGCTTTACTGCCCCACACTACATCAGCATTGTGACCTCACTGACTGTGGCATCACTGCTATTTAGGAACAGCAAGTGAGTTATTGCCAGGTCATTCACCTGTGATGTAACTGTCAGTGAGTGCATAATGCTGATGATGTAGTGTGGGGCAGTAGAGTTAGATATGTCAGCTGCCAGGCCAAGAGCTGTTCCACACATCCAGCAAATATTATCACATAGAATACTTTATTATGAGCAAAAGGAAAAAGAAACATACTTCAGAAATAAAAAGTTACAACTGACTACTACTTAACATTTGTATTATTTTCCTGTCTGCCTGTTTTGGCTCCACTAGTTCTTTAAAAATGTTGGGATAAGCATGGGGGACTACTGGTTAAGTAGAAGAGGGGAAGAACCAAATACAAGATGAGCATAAAAGAGCCCAGTTATTGGAGCTAGTAGGGCAAACTGGGCGGGCCAAATAATAATAATAATCTTTATTTACAGTGGCGTGAAAAAGTATTTGCCCCCTTCCTGATTTTCTCTATTATTGCATATTTGTCACACTGGATGTTTTCAGGTCTTTAGACAAAATATAATATTAGATAAAAGGAACCTGAGTGAACAAATAACACTTTTTTTTTTTACTTATTTCATTTATTTAATGAAAAAGTTAACCAACACCAACTGGCACTGTGTGAAAAGTAATTGCCCCCTAGTTAAATCAACCCAATTAAAGGGATAATTAGAGTCAGCTGATTGAACACAGCCAGGCTTGATTACAGCCAGTCCTGCTCAATATAAACCTCACTTATTTTGACCCTTACCATCAGAGTCACTGCACAGCACAAGATTCAACAAGCACATTATGCCATGATCAAAGGAAGTTCCTGAAAAGATCAGAAAAAATTTGTTGCCCTCTATCAGTCTGGAAAGGGTTACAAAGCTATTTCTAAGGCTCTGGGACTCCATCGAACCACAGTGAGAGCCATAATCTCCAAATGGAGAACACTTGGAACAGTAGTGAATCTTCCCAGGAGTGGGCAGCCTGCCAAAATTACTCCAAGGGCGCAGCGTAAAATCATCCAAGAAGTCTCAAAGGATCCTAAAACAACATCCAAAGAACTGCAGGCTTCTCTTGCCTCAGCTAGGGTCAGTGTTCATGACTCCACAATCAGAAAGATACTGGGCAAAAATGGGCTTCATGTGAGAGTAGCAAGGCGGAAACCACTACAACTAAGAAGAACATAAATGCTCGCCTCTCATTTGCCAAGAAGCACCTGGATGATCCACAAGCCTTTTGGGAAAATGTTCTATGGACAGATGAGTCCAGAGTGGAACTTTGTGGACGACATGGATCCCATAATCTCTCACGTAAAGCAAACACAGCATTCCACAGTAAGAACACCATACCAACAGCCAAACATGGTGGTGGTAGTGTGATGGTGTGGGGATGCCTTGCTGCCTAAGGACCTGAAAGACTTGCCATAATTAAAGGAACCATGAATGCTGCTCTGTACCAGAAAATTCTTAAGGAGAATGTCCAGTCATCCTTCCATCAGCTGAAGCTGAAGCGTAGTTGAGTCATGCAGCAAGACAATGATCCAAAACACAAAAGCAAGTCCACATCAGAATGGCTAAAATAAGTAAAATTAAAGTTTTGGAGTGGCCTAGTCAAAGTCCAGACTTAAACCCAATAGAGATGCTGTGTCAGGACCTGAAACGAGCAGTTCATGCTCGAAAACCTACCAAATGTTACTGAATTAAAGCAGTTCTGCGAGGAAGAGTGGGTTAAATTCCTCCACAGCGATGTGAAAGACTTGATATTGAATTATAGGAAGTGTTTGGTTGCAGTCATTGCAGCTAAATGTGGGTGAACCGTTATTAAGTGTAAGGGGCAATTACTTTTCACACAGTGCCAGTTGGTGTTGGTTAACTTTTTTCATTAATAAGTGAAATAAAAAAAAAAAACAAGTGTTATTTGTTCACTCAGGTTCCCTTTATCTAATATTACATTTTCTCTAAAGACCTGAAAACATCCAGTGCGTCAAATATGCAATAATAGAGAAAATCAGGAAGGGGGCAAATACTTTTTCACGCCACTGTATAAAGCGCCTTTCAAACTGTCAAGGCGCTGAAAAATAAGAACAGATAAAAAACATAAAATTCACAGTTATCAAACAGATAGATACAGGGCTAAAAATCAGTTTGGGTATGCTTGTAACCAAAGGTGTGTTTTTAGGGCCTTCTGAAAGCCCTCCACGGTCGTGCACTCCTGTATCTGATGAGGTAGAGAATTACACAGGGCTGGGGCCGCATACATGAATGCATGGGCCCCCGATGTCTTCAAAGATACTCTGGGAATCTCTAGCAACCCCTCGTCAGCTGAGCGGAGTGGTCGCCTTGGGCAGTAGAGGGACAGGAGCTCTTTCAGATAGTACATTCTCTGGCTCAGTAACAGATCTGCAACAGGGTGGATACACCTAAAGGGGTGCAGAAAATGAAGAGGGACCTGGAGAAGCTTGAAAGATGGTCAGAGATGTGGCAACTGACATTTAATGTAAAGAAGTGCAAAATAATGCACCTAGGTAGAGGGAATCCTGGAAGAGATACAGGTTGGGGGGAGAGGAGCTGACTGTCACCAAGGAGGAAAGGGACCTAGGGGTTATCATCTCTGATGACCTTAAGGTATCAAAGCAGTGTACAAAGGCAGCAGGGAGGGCCAGTGGTATGCTGGGGTGCATAGGCAGAGTTATCACTAGCAGGAGGCGGGAGGTGGTGATGCCATTGTATTAAACATTGGTAAGGCCTCACCTGGAGTACTGCATGCAGTTCTGGAGACCACACCTGCGCAAGGACATAGATAAGGTGGAGACTATCCAGAGAAGGGCAACAAAGATGGTGCAGGGCTTACACCACAAAACATATGAGGAGAGACTAAGGGACCTCAATATGTACTCACTGGAGGAGAGGAGACAGCGGGGGGACATGATTGAAACTTTCAAGTACCTTAAGGGCATAAACAAGGTGCAGGCGGGACAGCATTTCCAATGTAGAAACAGTACTAGAACAAAGGGCACAATATGAAATTGGAGGGGGATAGATTAAGAGGTAATGTGAGGAAGGTTTTCTACACAGAAAGGGTAGTCAACACATGGAATAGTCTGCCAAAGGAGGTACCGGGGGCAAGCACAGTGGAGGGGTTTAAGCATGCTTGGGACAGGCACAAGGGAAGCCTTAGCGGGGAGGGAGTGATGACAAGCCATTGATCACATAGGATCAGTGGCCACATACAATGTATAGGGCCTACAGGCAGACTGGATGGGCCTAGTGGTCCTTATCTGCCGACAATTTCTATGTTTCTATGTCCAGGCCCTGTCTGTGTAGGGCTTTGTAGGTTAGAAGCCTGACCTTGAAGGTGATCCGCCACTGAATAGGCAGCCAGTGCAGTTCGCGCATCACCGGTGTGATGTGACTCGCACGAAGGGTCCCCGTCAACAGCTGGGCCTCAGCGTTCTGCACTAGCTGCAAGCGGCAGATATCAACCCCCAGATGCCCCAGGTAAAGGGAGTTGCAGTAATCAAGGTGCGAGGTCACAAAGGCGTGGATCAACGTAGGGAGGTCCCCAGATGGAACATGGTGCTTGACCTTGGCAATGTTCCTCAGATGGTAAAAAGAGGAATTGATGACTGCCGACAGCAAAGCATGCAGTGTCAGCCCATCAACAAGATTCACCCCCAGATCCCACACCCGTTCAGAGGAAAGAAGCTGGGTACCTCCCAGGCAAAGTCCAGAAGGTTGGTGAGCCCCAACCCCTCTGTCCGGCGGCCCAGATCCACAACCATCACCTCAGTCTTTCTTGAGTGCAACTTCAGCCAGCTGGGGTTCATCCAATCCTGGATTTCAGAGAGGCAGTTATTAAATACCAAGCATGCACTATCCTGGTCGGGTGCAAAAGACAGGTAGAGCTGGGTATCATCAGCATAGCAGTGAGACCTCAGCCCATACCATCTTACAATGTCTCCAAGGGGCAGCGTATACACTGCAAACAACATGGGGGACAACACCGAGCCCTGAGGGACCCCACATGGCAGGGAGAATGGGTCAGAGGGAAAAAAATCCCTGACACCACCCTCTGATTTCTGCCCTTATCTGCTGACAACTTTCTATGTTTCTATGTTTGCTCGAGATGCCATTCACGAACACAATCTCTCTCTCCCTGTAGCGCAAGCTGCCATCTTACTTTTCAGCTGTCTGTCAAAGGCATCGTTTTCAAGCGGGCAAAACAGTCATGGCCAGCTCTAAGATGGAGGTGCAAGTCAGGTAGTGGCTGAATCGTAAATGGGAGTCAGTGCTTTTTTACTTGTTCCATTACAGCAACTGTGTCTTAGTAGTGGAAATGTATAGCACTGAACAATGTCCATACTTACTAGGGAGTGAGTCGATATCATTGTTTGTGGTACAGCTAGTTATTTTCTGATTTGATTTTATTCTTTTTTTTTTTTTTTTTTTACTGTTACTGGAAAGGTGTCACTAAGGAAAAATCATCCAGATTCCTTGTGCCAGCCTGTAGTATCTCTTTACACACATAAGTGTGTGTAAATCATTCGGTAAGAACGGTTGCATCCCTAGTGACTTTGCATTCTGATGGCATCTTTATGTAGTCAGATATATCTTTTTTCTAATAAGAAAAGTCTGGAGAGTCACTGTGATTACTCTGTCAGTTATAATACTGGGCACTCCAAAAGATCCAACCGCGAAAATACTGTGCAGGGCAGGTGCAGTATAAACAGGTGGCCAGCCTGACAACAACACTGGCTTAATATATCCAGTGGTACGCATCTCTCTCAAATGAATACAGAGTGACATCATGCAAGTGTTGACAAGAGGTCAGTTGAGCTGTTCTAGTTGCACAGTATTATTCCAATATTGCTTTCAGGCTGGTCGCCTGCTTATACCGCACCCGCCCTGCACTGTAAAGATATGTCTGACACCTTTCTGGCAACAGTAGCACCTTTCCACTAACAGTAAAAAACAACAACTCAAGTCATGAACTCACTAACTGTACCACAAACAACTTCCCTGCCTGGCCTTCCCATATTTATAATATTGATATATTTTTTTATATGTAAGCAGTCCAGGGTATAGGTATTCACCCCTGGTACCGCTTCTCTTGACCCTCCCCCTCAGGTCGCCCACCCCTGTTCCTCAACAAGCCCAACACTGGGGTGCCCAATCCCAGTGTTGGAATGTATGTATCTGAAATAAAGAAAACCGTCCCTCGCTGCCTTTTTTTTTTTTTAAACCTGTAAGAAAGAAAAACGTCCATTGATGTCTACTGCACAGTTAGTTCTCCCACAACCCTCCCACTCAGTACCCACCCCACAAACCCTTACGTACCCACTGGAGATCCAGCGTTGTAATCCTTTCTGGACCGCAAACACGTCTTCACTCTTCAAAGCCAGACTGCGAACTGAGGAAATCAGACATGCAGTTCAATGTATTTCAATGAGTTTTGAACTTAGTGGCATAACTTGGCCATATTTCAATATTTTTGCCCCAAATTTTCAACATGCCTTTTTTGGGACCCCACCTCATGAACAAATGCAGTGAAATTAGGCAAATCTGTCCCGTAAGGTGATTTCGTAGTCACTGCGTGAAATCACCTTTTGGGTAGGGGTTGAACATTTTCAACATCCTTGTTTACGAGGGGGGGGGTAATAAGAAGGCTATGTTGAAAATTTGGCTTGAAAATATTAAAATACAACAACGTTATGAGTCTACATTGAAATTTGTGAACGTAGGCTCATAACTTTGGTAATTTTCAATATTTTGACCACAAATTTTCAATGTAGCCATTTCTTCAAAGAAACTCATGAATGTGATAGCTGTTATTTTTCAACTCCTGGCCAAAATGTGTTTTTGTACCTGTGGCGCGGAATGTCATTTCGGTGGGGTGGAATGACATTTTGGGGAGGATTTATAAATTTTAACCTACTGAGTTCATTAGGTGGGCTAATAAGAAAGGTGTGGTGAAAATTTGGTGTAGAAATACAGTAAAATGCCCAGGTTGTGACTGAACGTTACTCTATTTCAGCTTTCATGCATAGCTTTGCTAATTTTTTAAAATTTTGATTCCAGACTTTCAACATAGCAATTTTTCCACACCACCTCATAAACATGACGTGTCATTTTTAAAATCCTGGACGAGATGTTTTTTTCACATCTCTCGTGCGAAATGACATTTTGGCCAATATACTATAAACAGTACGTGTCATACGGCAAATCCTAAAACAAGTACTTGGGATCAAAATAAAAAAAAAGTCGCTTAATAAGCATCAAACATTTGGCATTGACAAATGCTTGTTTTAGACATGTATAGCCCAGGTGCCATGTGCCAATGGGCTACTACCGCTGCCTGGTGGCCACCACACAGGTTAAGGGGCCTGGGTTCTGTTGCGATGGTGATTGGGGGTTCTGTCCCAGAATAGAAGTAAAATAGCATGGTGCCTCCACCCAGAGTAAAATAGCAGTGGGCCAGGTGTCTGTTTGGTACAACCCCAGGGATGCTGTACCTACCCACCTCCCCTTCACCCCGGACACTGAATGCCCCGTTGCCTACCAATACTGTAAAACATATATACTTAACAGCTATAATCAATAAATGTACTCATAACAAAGGACTAGCAAAGAACAAAATACAGCTTTATTTTAGGGGGAGTGCTAGGGACACGGGTACCGGGACACAGGATTGCTGTGAGGAAGAGAAAAAAGGGTCGATTGAGGTTAACAGGGCCCGTAGTCCAGAACATTAACAATGCCCATACACTGGTACCAGTACACACACCCTATGTCCTGACTGGGTAGCCAGATTTAACGCAGACCTGCTAGATGCCGCAGGTTGGCTGGTATTGGGGCCCTTGAAGTAGCTCTTTCTAGGATGCTAGAAATTTGAAATGTTACTCCCCTCTAGCAGGGCAAGCCCTGGGTACTCATGGTCCTACAGACTGGAACTTGGCTACTGACACAGTAAGTTCAGGCAATTCAGGATCAACCGCTCTGAAGGGCAGCAAGCAAAGAGGCAGGGACTGCTGGTCCGAAAGCTGAATCAATGGCTAGCAGTTGGTCGACCTTGGACTTGCTTGAAGATTCTTGCAGCTTGTCACCTTCAGCCCACCAAGCAGGCCAGACTGCAGAGCACAAACACAAGGCCTACTAGGCCACAAGGGAACCCAGACCCAGGAGTGACCCCACAGTCCGGCTCCCCCAAATGGGTCTAGGGTGCCCTAGTACCCAGGCACGCACCTGTGGCTCCCCTGCAGCCAAGTCTGCCTCACTTGATAGGGGTTTACAATGTCCCTACCTGGTCCCAAGCTGCAGCTGTGAAGATGTTCAGTTTTCTTCTATCTCCTGAGCAAGAACAAACAGCTCTGGTGTGCAGCATAAGTTCTCAGATTTACATCTTGCCGGTGGCTTTTGGCTAGTGACTTGCAGTCTCTCGATTTGACCTCCATCTTTTCCACAGCTGGTTTTCAGCAAAACAACAGGCTCCCAAATTCTGGATACCTGCAAACCTTTTTTCTCCAAGGTTTTCAATGGCTTCCTCTAAGGTGCCCAATCTTGGTATGTTCCTGGACGGTGGTTTGACATTTGAATCTCAGGTGTCATCTGTCATCCAAAGTGGTTTTTACCACTTGAGGAACATTGCCAGGATCAAGCCTCTAGTTCCGCCTGAGGACCTGCCCACTCTAGTCCATGCCTTTGTAACTTTCCGGCTTGACTACTGTAACACCCTATACTTTGAGGTTTCAGGAGGCACCCTCCGCCGGCTGCAGCTGATGCAGAACACAGCTGCCAGATTGCTGACAAGCCTTCCGAGGTTCTGCCATGTAACCTTGGTACTGCATGAACTGCATTGGCTGCCGGTCAGGTGGAGGGTTATCTTCAAGGTCGATTTACTCACCTTTGAGGCCCTACATGGACTAGGCCCTTGCTATCTGTTGGATCTCCTAACACCCGCTGCCCCAGTCCGCTCCCTCCGTTCCTCCTCTAGGGGCCTCCTAGTGATTCCCAGGATGAGACTTAAAACAACTGGCTACAGAGCCTTTAGCGTCGGCAGCCCCATCCTGTGGAATTTGCTCCCACTAGCCATTCTGTCAAAGTGTTTACGGGCTACCTCAGGACCCATCTTTTTGCACTAGCTTACCCAGATGTAGTCTTTTAATATGTGGGAAAGACAGCTAGTCTGTTTCTGATTATTACTATAGATTCATTACTGTTTTATAGTTTTATCTGTAAATTGCTGTCTTTTGTACTTGCTATGATTTTACGTAAGGCACCCAGAGCCTCCAGGAATGGGCACCAAAGAAATAAAATTTGCCTTGCCTTGCCTTCAGATTCCCATGCAGTGCCCACTTTTAGCTCTGGCACACACAGTTCCAAACCACCCTTTTCACTGGTTCAGGGTTTTTCCACACTGATGCAGGCTCACTGCAACAGTGGATCTCCAAAAGCGCCAGGAGTTTTCACCAGATTTCCTTGGCTGTTCAGTTGCACCACCACAGTCCCTTCAGCCAGAGAAAATCCTCTTTCCCCGACTCTCAGACCATTGACCGATTGACCAGTTAAGTCCTGTAAAAAGGCCTCCTGCCTTTCCAGCACACAGCCTGAGACCTTCTTGACTCAAACAGAGCCCAGACCAGACTGCTCAAGCTGCCCAAAGTCCCTGGGGTGTCACACGAAAATCACGACTTCTGATTGGTCAGATCCTGCAGACAATCACAAATATTAATAGTCATTCACCCAGTTTGATTATTGATTGGTGTAACCCCTAGATGGCGCTATCCCAGGGGCTACTACCCCTGCCTGATTTGCCACTAACAGGTTGAGGGGCCTGGATCCAATGGCGGGTGCCTCCACCCAGAGGTCAGGGTTTGCAATAGTTAAACTAACTTGGTCACAGCCCTCTGGGACACTGCAACCCCTTTCTTCCCACTAGTGGCCCACACAATATATCAGAATTACCTTCACAGTATACACTTACCCCCAGGTCTGGTTCCGCACTGGGACCTCCTGTGAAATGAGATACAGTGCAACAATCACAGTACAGTACTTTAACATAGACAAATACCTCAGGCAGTATAACTTTGCTGAAACAAGCAGCTTTGATTTATTTAGGGGATATAACAAGGACAGGGAAATCAGGTTAATTAGCTTATCACTCTAATAATCTACCTATGGCTCTGTGCACAGGCCTATCCCTATCAGTTACTGTCCCTGGGTACCCAAGCCCTAGTGGCTAGTCCAAACCGTGGCAGCTGGTAGGGGCCCTTTCACACAGAGAAAAGGAGAATTAAACAGTCAGCAGTACAGTAATTCCATTTGGATTTAATGTGGCAATTCAACAGGGAGTACCCTGAATTAGTACTCACGACCTCCAAATAAGATAGGGTCCTTCAATGTCAGCAGGGCTCACTTGAGGTACACAAACCTCTTCACACATCCATATAAAAGAAAGCACTATACCAGGCAGGCTGCATCTGTATCCCGATCGCAATTACTGCACAATACCCGGGAGAACACACAGCAGATTCAGTTCCTGACAGACCGAGTGCAATTTTCAGCAATTCTTCCAGTCTTCTACAGGGTGAGCCTGTTTTCTACTCTTCAGAGATCCTTTGATTCTTTTCACAGGACGGATTCAGTCCTAACAAGCTCGCAGACCGAACTCTGGGCCTTACACACGCTTTTTGACTAAAACTGCACACTGAAAAAGCACAGGCTCCTTCCTTCTTCACTGCCAAAGCTCAACTGACACTCCAACTGACAAAACTGGCACTTCCTTTGAGTTCCTCCCAGTTCTTGACTGGATTGGCTGTCACCACAATAGACTGCTGCTGTTGGTCCAAAAGGCACTGAAGTCTAAACTACATCTCCCAGGGTCACTGCCCATACAATCCTCTTGTGGCTGGCTCAGATTATGAGTCCAAGTTCTGATTCGTCCAAGGCACCATTTTAGAGCTAGCTTACCCACACTGATTGGTCCAGTTCAGCAGTTCAAAACTAGAATGGGAACTAGCAGACACAGTTCTGACTGCAAAGAAAGCGGTTAGACAAACTGTAATTTCATTATTACTCTAAATAATTTCTGGCAAACAGTTACATCTTTCAGATAGGTTCCTTTGCACCCTAGTGACTGCAAAATTAAGTGAATTGGCAGCAGCTCGAGTGGTACTCAGAGAAGCACACAGTCCCCCATAATAAACTAATTATGTCTGCAAGCAGACAGCTCTTAAAGAGACAGTACCAGAGGCTCTAAAACACTCACTGATAAATGGCTTAAATGCCAAACACCATTCAGGCTTGGAGCATTCAAGCAAGCTCCTGAAGTCTTTTGGAACCCCATTTGCAGGGGGTTACACCTTCCTGGTTTGGAAAGCTTGACGTCCGCTCACAAGCAAGTACCTATAAGTTTCAACTGCAACCATATACATTTGCATTAGGCTCGCATACGTAATCATCAGTCAATATATCATTTTACCAAGAACACATTTCTGAAACATTGCAGTACGTCACTCTTTACACAGTATTACACACACATTGTACCATAACTCAAGTTATTACCTCTTGTACATGAAACCTGAAGAGAGGGGGCCCTTCCCTATCGGTTACCTTGGGGCTGGATGGGGCAAGGGCACCATACTTAGAGGGCAACACAAGTAACTTGGAGTTAGCACTGATGCTCAGTTTGGGCAATGAGCTCGGGGACACACACACTCCTTTATGGACAACATTGAGAGGCAAGTCCACAGGCCTCCCAAGTGAATCATAACTGAGGTGCACCACAGGCTTTACAGCTCGACCAGTCTTTCTAGGGGGAACTGTTATAGTCTCTGCACTCTGAGCCTCATTTTCAGCATTGTCCTCACTTGTCAGGGAGTCTCCATGGGGTAGAGAGGCTAGAACTTGGGGCACTTTCAGCTCCAGGAGTTACAGTTTCTGAGTCCACAACATTTGGCTCACATGGAGAGCTGGACACTGGCAGTGGACTGTCAGGGCACTCAAAATACTCTTCTTGTTCGGTGTATCACCAGTCTGCCCCAATCTATCATTTTCTCCCTGAAAGCTCAAACAGTTCAACCATGCACAATGATTCCATTTCATCTGATCTGATGCTTTGCACTTCACTTTCTGGGAGCATTGGCTCCAGGATGAAGCTGGGGGCTTAGACAGTCCAGAAGGCCCAGCTTTGTCTCCAGTATTGACTAGGGATTGCCCCAAACAATTGACTCAGTTCGTAAGAAGGATAGTATTCAAAGTCACTCTCACTTTCTTCCGATATGGACTGACAGTCATGCTCAACTGGGACTTGTGGAGGGGAACACTTTAACTTTGCTTCTGTAGGTGCAGACTTTCTTGGTCTTTTCTTAGCAGCAGCTCTAGTCACTGGTCCAGAGGGGCATCTTCTAGGGCTCAGACTCAATTAAGATTTGTCCAATGGACAGTAAATGATTTCTTATGCATTGTTTTTACATCTTTGAATTATTCTCAGGCCTTACTTTGTACACTGGCAGATCATCTAGTTTGCCCACTACAATGTGAGGGAGATGGTGCCATCTGTCAGCAATCTTGTGCTTGCCATGCAGTCCCAGATTTCTTAGCAATACCGATCTCCCTCCTGGAGTTCCTGTGCTTTCACCTTTTATCATACCTTTCTTTTGTTGGCCAGATTTCTTTTGGCAGCCATGGTTTGAGCCAGTTGGTACGCATGAGTTAGCTGGGCCTTTAACTTTTGCACATACTGTAAATAGTTGTCAGCTTGAACCCCATCAGGAGAGACCCCAAACACACATCTACTGGTAGTCGAGCTTTCTTCCAAACATCAGGCGGTAGGGGAGAATCCAGTGGCATCACTTTGGTGCAGTTATAAGCATGTACCAGGGTGCTAATTTGTTGGCTCCATCTAGGCTTGTCCTTTGGGTGCAGGGCCTAGCATATCTAGCAAAGTGCGGTTAGAAACGTTCAGGCTGTGGGTCCCCTGGGGTGGTAAGGAGTGGTTCTGGACTTTCAGACCCCTCACAGAGAAAGCATCTCTTTGATCAGACGACTCTCAAAGTCTCTCCCTTGATCAGAATGGATTCTTTGTGGAGCCCCATAGTGAACAAAAAGTTTTCTCAAGTACTTTGGCCACAGTGGATGCTTTCTGGTCTTTGGTGGGAAAGCTTGGGCATATCTCGTGAAATGGTCAGTGACCACCAGCACATTACTGATATTTCTTTGATCCGACTCCAAACTCAGAAAATCAATACAGACCAGCTCCATGGGTGCACTGGTGGTGATGTTAACAAGGGGCAGCCCTCTGGGGCAAAGCTTTCCTCTGTAAGCAGCTACTCATAGTTCGAATGTGTTGCTCCACATCAGCCCCCATCTTAGGCCAATAGAATCTGGATCTCACCAAGTCAAGTGTTCTGTCTATACCAAGGTGCCCCATGTGGTTGTGCAAGGACCTCAGTACTGAGTCTCGAAAGGCAGTGGGCAGCACTAGTTGTTGTTTGTCTACTTGTCCCCTCTGTCTACTGTTTCTCTGTATAACAGTTTATTGATCAGTTTCAACTTAGGACCTTCTTTGTATAACAGTGCAGTTCTCAAATCAGTGGAGCGTAATTTGGACACATCTTTTCCTGCATAGAGGGCTTCTAAAGCTGCTTTGATCATGGGATGTGGGATTGAGCCCGCCAATACTGTCATTGTCCAGCTGAGGCAGTGCACCAATGTCTATTGCAGAAAAGTGGCAATAAGCAGCAGGTATGCAATTTCAGAGGCTCCCAAGCAATCCACCATGCAGTCCACTGCGTCTGCGGACATTTGTTCCTCCCTGTCAAACTCTCCGCAGAGTGCCCGAATGTCAGGTTCTGCCAATCGGACCCAATCATTCTGGGGAACAGGCCTCCGGGAGAGCATCAGCATCTATGTGGTTCAGACCTGCTCGGTATTCGAGAGCATAGTCATATGTAGATAATGCAGAAAGCCACCTATGGCCAGTGGCATCCAACTTAGCTGAGGTCTGCACATAGGTCAAAGGATTATTGTCAGTTTTACTAGTATTTTAGCCCCATACAAGTACTCATGGAATTGGTCAACAATAGCCCACTTCAAAGCTAGGAACTCTAACTTATGTACAGGATAGTTCTTTTCGGATGGGGTCAGGCTTCTACTGGCAAAGGCCACTGGTCTCAGGCCATTCTCGTGTCTTTGGTACAACACAGCCCCCAACCCTTGCAAGCTAGCATCAGTGCAGGACGAAGGTTTTCTTGGATCGGCATAGGCCAGCACTGGAGCATGAGTAAGTTGATATATGATCTCATGAAAAGCAGTCTCACAATCAGGAGTCCAGCGGGCCCCAAATACTTCACTCGGATGAAAATACACTTTTCAGTCTTGAGGGACGCTGACTTTTGGTATTTTTGTGGGTTGGGGATACCTTGAGTAAGGTTAAGCAAAGGGCGGATCACTCTTGAATAGTCCTTGATGAAGCGTACCGATAATAACCACAGAATCTCAGGAATCTTTGCAGTTCTTTAGATTTTGGCTTAGGCCAGGTGGTCAAGGCCCAACTTTACTTGGGTCGGTCTCTATTCCCTCGTGGATACTATGTGTCCCACATACTTTACTGATGTTTGAAAGAATTGACACTTATCAATGGACAGTTTAAGGCCAAAGTCCTCCAGTCGGTCCAATACCTTAAATAATCTGCTCTCATGTTCCTCCAGTGAGCTGCCAAACACAATGACATCATCTAGGTATACCAGGCACTCTAGTAGTTCATGTCCCCACTGCACGCCTCCATCAATCGTTGCAAAGTGGCTGTGGCACCTGAAACCTTGAGGCATCCTCATGAATTCATAGAAGCCAAGCAGACAGATAAAGGCCGTCTTCTCTTCACGGTCCTCTGGGGCCATCGGATCTGGTAGTACCCACCGCGGAGATCCAGCACAGAGAACCACTTGCTCCTGCTTAGGCAGTCCAAAGCATCCTGAATGCGGGCATTGTGTACTGATCAGGATAGTCCGCCGTTTACATGCGATAATCCACACACATCCTTACTGTTCCATTCTTTTTCCTCACTACCACAATGGGGAAGCATAAGGGCTTCTGGATTCTTGTATTACACCAGCAGCTAACATCTCTTGCAGATGCCGCTCACATCATCTATGTCAGCAGGTGCCAGGCGTCGAGACCCTCACGTAAATGGTCTTCGTCATGCAGCCGGATATTGTGCTCAGCCCTTGCACGCATCCTACATCCCATTCCTTTAAAGAAAACACCTGGTCTCTCTGGGCAAGCTTCTCACTGATCCTCACTTTCCATTCAGCTGGCAGCGGGAGTCGCCGAAATCAAACAAGTCAGGCTTACTCTGTCATTCTTCCTTGAACTCTGCTGCTGGGTAGCACTGCAGTGTCTGCACAATGCACATTAGCCAGGATGCAACCTCTGTTTACTCGAATGTCTCTTTCAGACACATTATGAACTTGGACCATTACCCTTCTGGCATAAGCATGGGCTCTAGCGGCAAAATACTAGGCTTGACCAGCAGTCCCTCTGGCAATTTTCCATCGCCTGGTGCATCCAACATTAATATTTTATTCTTAACATCCTTTCTGATACGGACCTCTCCCTGTAAGGTACACTGGGCATTTGCGCCAGGATCAGAGACTCAGGATCCTTCTTCCATACAATTCCGACCGGTTCCTCTGGTTCTGTTTTTCAGCATCTCTGTGCCTCATATGCCTTCTTAATTAAAGCCGGAACTCTTAAAGCTCTACTAGTCTTTGACCCTGTTTTCATAACACAACTGTGCCAGCCTCTCCAACATATGAGCATTTGTTCCAATCAACAAAGGGACACCATCATACAGTCCAGTGGGGGACACACTAAGGCTAGGGTCTCTACTTGTTCGGCCACTCCAGCCACGGGGTGGGGAAAGACAGCCAAATTCGGATATACCCGAATAAGGGTAGGCCTTCTCACTTAACCCCCATACATGCAGTCCTTCTAATGGTTGTGGGGTCACGCCTGACAAATGCTTCTGATACCAATCCTGGAACATAATTGTCACTTGGGAGCCACTGTCTAATACAGCTCTTGTAGACACTCCATTCACCTTTACAGTGGTCTCCATGGAGGGACCCACTATTCTGGACCAGTCTGAGAGGCGGTAGTGGGGGCCTGGGCAACTGACCTTGCCACAAAAGGACGGAATTAGCATTTTTGGTGCCCTCACTGGGATCATGTCGCACCTCTTAACCACTGATTTCTTCTCCCAAGCTCTCCTTGTAGCCTATATGCAACTTTGTCAGTGTCTTTTGGGACTGGCATTCCCTTTCATGTGCCCATCTTTCCCACAATTATAGCAAAACATACTTTCTGGAGTTTGAGCTGGCCGAGGCGCCACACTGGGAGCCAGGCGGGGGTATTACTAACTGGAAACCTTGGTGCCATCTCTGTCTGCGGCGTGATAAGCATTTGGAGACATCTCGTCAGTTTCTCCACTTCCATGGTCAAGGAATCGAGTTCGAGCTGTTATCAGTAGGAGATACATGGGTGGGTACCCCCCCCCATAGCAGATGCAGTCGGATATAGGTCAGGGCCTGCATTTGCAGGCGTGGCCTTCATAAAGGACTGTTTTTGAATTCCTGGATCTCTCTCAACAGTTCGCCCCATTGTGACATATCTTTCCTTGTCAGAGCACTCATTGACTGCCAACCTCTGCCCCTGAACTTCACTTGATGGTCACCTCAGTCACTCGGGTCGAGCCGCAGCTATTGGTGCAGGTCCTCCCAGGTCGCCTTTTCTCAACTCCTCAATTTCTCTCATTAACTCATCATAGGAGGGTGGGGATTCCAGTCGATCTGCCAGGCGAACTTGAAGCAACAGCAGTTCTGAGAAGGGGCAGACTTAAGGATCCTGTCCAGCCTGGTTCGGTCCAGTTCAATAGCTGGCAAACTACCTTTTTTGAGGCATTCTTGCAACAATTTTTCCAGCCGAGATACATACACAGACAACAACCCCTTGGTACTGTTGTGCATCTCTTACTCTCCACCATAGGTCCTCATCAGAATCTGGGCTCCCATCACATTCTCCAAGGCCTCAAGATAGGCCTGTGCAGTCGCTTCAGGGTTACTGGCCCGCTTAGCACGGATGGTAGCCAGGGCAGGACCTCGGAGGCCTCACTAACCCTCTTCGCTTCCCGAGCATTGCCATTCTAGCACTTGGGGGCAACATAGTTCATCCAGGTCTCCCAGTCATCCTCCCTTTGGGGTGGGGAGGGTGCCAGAGAAGATCCTCAACCTTCGGTAAGAGTCGGACTAATGGCAGGTGCAGAAATAGGAGTCTGCATTGGTTCAGCCACCATTACGGGCACTGGAGCAGGAGAGGGTGTTGGGGAGGAACACCCCAGGTGGCAAGAATAGTTTCTTCAAGTCCTCCACAGTTTTCCTCTCCCAGCAACCATTCAGCAAATTTCTCCTCAAAAGTTTCAGATAGTGGTGGGGGCTGATTCCCCGGTCTTTACTGTCCTTAGTTATCACTCTCCAAGCAGTGAGGGCTCCTCTGGGGTAATGGTCTGTGGCACTTTGGAGCTATCTATGGGATCCTTAAACTCTACTAGGGCCAGGAAAGTGTGGGTGAGCAGATTAGCATGCCGACCCACCACCACAGGGTTTTGTAAACCTTCCACCTTGGAAAGTACTCCTGCACAGTGTCCGTATTGATACCCAGGGGATGTCCAGGATAAGCATAGCATTTTGGGGTCGATCTCCTCCCAGTACACCACTCCACCAGCCGGTGCACAGCCACTTCTGTCGGGTACCCATTTTTTCTTAACAGTGGTTCTAGAATATGGCCACTAGAGGACACACAATCCCAGCGTGAGCTCCAAAATGTAACCCCTAGATGGCGCTATCCCAGGGCTACTACCCCTGCCTGATTTGCCACTAACAGGTTGAGGGGCCTGGATCCAATGGCGGGTGCCTCCACCCAGAGGTCAGGGTTTGCAATAGTTAAACTAACTTGGTCACAGCCCTCTGGGACACTGCAACCCCCTTTCTTCCCACTAGTGGCCCACACAATATATCAGAATTACCTTCACAGTATACACTTACCCCCAGGTCTGGTTCCGCACTGGGACCTCCTGTGAAATGAGATACAGTGCAACAATCACAGTACAGTACTTTAACATAGAAAATACCTCAGGCAGTATAACTTGCTGAAACAAGCAGCTTTGATTTATTTAGGGGATATAACAAGGACAGGGGAAATCAGGTTAATTAGCTTATCACTCTAATAATCTACTTATGGCTCTGTGCACAGGCCTATCCCTATCAGTTACTGTCCCTGGTACCCAAGCCCTAGTGGCTAGTCCAAACCGTGGCAGCTGGTAGGGGCCCTTTCACACAGAGAAAAGGAGAATTAAACAGTCAGCAGTACAGTAATTCCATTTGGATTTAATGTGGCAATTCAACAGGAGCGACCCTGAATTAGTACTCACGACCTCCAAATAAGATAGGGTCCTTCAATGTCAGTAGGGCTCACTTGAGGTACACAAACCTCTTCACACATCCATATAAAAGAAAGCACTATACCAGGCAGGCTGCATCTGTATCCCGATCGCAATTACTGCACAATACCCGGGAGAACACACAGCAGATTCAGTTCCTGACAGACCGAGTGCAATTTTCAGCAATTCTTCCAGTCTTCTACAGGGTGAGCCTGTTTTCTACTCTTCAGAGATCCTTTGATTCTTTTCACAGGACGGATTCAGTCCTAACAAGCTGCAGACCGGAACTCTGGGCCTTCAAAATGTAACCCCTAGATGGCGCTATCCCAGGGGCTACTACCCCTGCCTGATTTGCCACTAACAGGTTGAGGGGCCTGGATCCATGATGGTGCCTCCACCCAGAGGTCAGGGTTTGCAATAGTAAACTAACTTTGGTCACAGCCCTCTGGGACACTGCAACCCCTTTCTTCCCACTAGTGGCCCACACAATATATCAGAATTACCTTCACAGTATACACTTACCCCCAGGTCTGGTTCCGCACTGGGACCTCCTGTGAAATGAGATACAGTGCAACAATCACAGTACAGTACTTTAACATAGACAAATACCTCAGGCAGTATAACTTTGCTGAAACAAGCAGCTTTTGATTTATTTAGGGGATATAACAAGGACAGGGGAAATCAGGTTAATTAGCTTATCACTCTAATAATTCATTTATGGCTCTGTGCACAGGCCTATCCCTATCAGTTACTGTCCCTGGGTACCCAAGCCCCAGTGGCTAGTCCAAACCGTGGCAGCTGGTAGGGGCCCTTTCACACAGAGAAAAGGAGAATTAAACAGTCAGCAGTACAGTAATTCCATTTGGATTTAATGTGGCAATTCCAACAGGAGCGAACCTGAATTAGTACTCACGACCTCCAAATAAGATAGGGTCCTTCAATGTCAGCAGGGCTCACTTGAGGTACACAAACCTCTTCACATCCATATAAAAGAAAGCACTATACCAGGCAGGCTGCATCTGTATCCCATCGCAATTACTGCACAATACCCGGAGAACACACAGCAGATTCAGTTCCGACAGACCGAGTGCAATTTTCAGCAATTCTTCCAGTCTTCTACAGGGTGAGCCTGTTTTACTCTTCAGAGATCCTTTGATTCTTTTCACAGGACTGATTCAGTCCTAACAAGCTGCAGACCGGAACTCTGGGCCTTACACACGTTTTTGACTAAAACTGCACACTGAAAAGCACAGGGCTCCTTCCTTCTTCACTGCCAAAGCTCAACTGACACTCCAACTGACAAAACGGCACTTCCTTTGAGTTCCTCCCAGTTCTTGACTGGATTGGCTGTCACTCACAATAGACTGCTGCTGTTGGTCCAAAAGGCACTGAAGTCTAAACTACATCTCCCAGGGTCACTGCCCATACAATCCTCTTGTGGCTGGCTCAGATTATGAGTCCAAGTTCTGATTCGTCCAAGGCACCATTTTAGAGCTAGCTTACCCCACACTGATTGGTCCAGTTCAGCAGTTCAAAACTAGAATGGGGAACTAGCAGACACAGTTCTGACTGCAAAGAAAGCAGGTTAGACAAACTGTAATTTCATTATTACTCTAAATAATTTCTGGCAAACAGTTACATCTTTCAGATAGGTTCCTTTGCACTCCTAGTGACTGCAAAATTAAGTGAATTGGCAGCAGCTCGAGTGGTACTCAGAGAAGCACACAGTCCCCCCATACAAACTAATTATGTCTGCAAGCAGACAGCTCTTAAAGAGACAGTACCAGAGGCTCTAAAAACACTCACTGATAAATGGCTTAAATGCCAATCACCATTCAGGCTTGGAGCATTCAAGCAAGCTCCTGGAAGTCTTTTGGGATCCCCCATTTGCAGGGGGGTTACATTGGTAAAGGGGTATTGGTGCGTGAAATAAAGTTCACACCCCTCCCAAAAGGCATTTCACCAGTCTTTGGGTGCCTATCACATTGATTGGCTGTCCACAGGGGTCAAAGCTTCAAAGATGGCTGCTTAATGCACAGTTTAACAGCAGTCCCAACTTTACAGAGTTTTCGCAACCAAATAAAGTAGCTTTCACAAGCAATTTCCCCACTGTCCAAAACTGGACTCTGTCATCTCTCAAGCGACTGCAGAATTACACTTTTATTCTGTCCCATTGGTCAGTCACTAGCTCCAATAAACACTGCCCCCTCTGGAGCAGCAATAGACTCATTAATATTCATACAGACTCATGACTATGAAAATATGCCCCCCCCCACTCAAGCGCTTATAAACGCTTCTAAACAAAATATAGCAGCCACTTCTTAGCCTCCCCCTCCAGGTGTCCAACCCCTGATTAGCTTATTTAGAGGGTCAAGAGCACCGGGGAGGCATTTGTTAAGCCGCTTCAATGGCGAGAAGACGCCGGGCACACGAGTGCACATGCGCGGGCCCCCGCAGGCACTCTTAATGTTCCAGCTGCAGTGGCGGTCCTGTGACTGACTCCTCCAGCCTCCAAAAGGATCAGAACACCAACAGGGTCCGGACGGAGACCTGAAAAGACCATTAGGACCCGTGGACTGAGGCGGAGCAGCAGCGGGAGGAGAGGGGGCAAGAATGTGCTCCCCTGGCCATCAAGGTAAGCCGCACTGGTGGGGAAGGGGGTTACACATGTTCTAGGGTACACATGCCATGCTTTCATGGAAAATTGGACCCATATAGAAAAAAATATATATTCTCCATATATGGTAAAATTATATTTTAAAGCATGTTTCCAGTATGCAGGACAACTGTTTGAAGTACTATAACATTCAGCCACAATTTGCTATGTTGTTCATGTTCTGTATTCTTCCTCTTTTTTTATTACAGAACATAGGTCTGAAAACAGGACCCGACACCTGTGTTGCAGATTTGTGGTGCTGTGTTAGTTTCAGGAAAATCTAGTACACCTTGTTTGTGGTAATACCTTTCATTAGACTAACTGAAGAATTGTTGCACAAGAAGCTTAATTTTCAAAGCCCGGGGAATGACGCAAGGTGCATGCATCAAACATAAATGATGCAAGTAGCACCTTGCATCAAAAGATGTGGCAATCACAATTTTCGAATGCAGTCTGCATTGAAAATGGAGCTGTTGTGCCTAAGTGGCACTGCGCCAGCCTTGCGCCATTCAGCGGGGTGCGCCAGGTCACAAAGGGACTACAACATCCCCTTTTTTGGCATTTTGCAAGCCTCACCATGGACGCAGCAAGGGGCACCACTTAGACCAGCCAGGAGGTAGTCTAGGTGACGTACGCCAGTGCCACACACTGTGGCAAAATGGGATGGGGTCTGTCACATTTAATATTAGTGGATTTAATTCCCCCATCATGCATTCAAGAATCCAGTCATACATGAATAAAATGAAAGCTGACTTTATAGCATTGCAATAAACCCACACAGATTTGGAGGAACACCAAAAAATTATTAGGAACTGGGTTGCATACTTTTACTCCTCCCATGGAACAAATAAAAGGGCAGAGGAGTGTCTAAGTTGATCTGAAAAAATTATTGAGTTTTATTCTATAAGATAAGTGGAATGACACTGAGGGCATTAAACTAATTAAGGGGGAAAATGAAAGCCATGTAATGACTCTTGGATCAACATATGCACCATTCTAACAATGAATAAATATTTAGTCAAAATAACGGTAGCGCTTATTCAGATTAAGGCTAAGCACATCACTGTAGAAAGAGCATGGAAGGTGACACAGGTTGAGTCGGGGAGACAGCTGAGCATGAAAGGGAATGATGTGGCACCCGGTGGGGTGTGCTTGCTTTTGTATATTTTTGTAATGTCTATGAATTCTTATTAGAATACCGCGAAAGTACTGTACTCTAAGCATTATACTGCACGGGGGTGTCAGGATAGAAAGTGCAACTGTCAGGGCTGTGCCCACCTGGTGCTATGTCAATGCTCTCTGTCCCTGGGCCTCCCAGTACAGTATAATTAATAGGTACAGTACTTTGTGGTATCCTAATAGGAACTGATAGACGCTAGAAAAATAAATACAAAAGTAAATGCACTCCGCTGGGTGCACATCACTCCCTTTCCTGCCCAGCTATCTCCCCGACTCCCCCATGCCACCTGCCATACCCCTTCTGCCCCCAGCTCCCTCCTGTCTAGCAGATACACCACCACTCCCAACCATCCCAGCCCTTCTAGTGTTGCACTGGGTGGGGAGGCCAGTTCCCTGTGGCAATTCCCGCAGGTGCACCATATGTTTGGCGCCAGCCTGCATTGACTCCTGGGTTTTAGGCGTAGGGACCCCTTACCTTCAACATACTATTTGCCAGCAGATTAGGCTCACGGTCTACTCCAGTCTGCTCAACCTTAGATCCTTAGTTGGGTGCCGAGACCTCCCATCCCTTGTGCTCCAGAAACCCTGATCATCCATCCCCACCCCCTGGGACAGGCCATCATCTGATACATCCCTTTCTGTGTCTGTCCCACCTCTCTTGAAGCTCTTCACTGTGGATCTCTGAACCAGCTCACCAGGCAGTGCATTCCAAGGGTCCACCACCTCTCAGTGAAAAACCTCCTCCTCTTTTCCCCTCACCCTTCCACCTTCCAACTTCAAACCATGCCCTCTGGTGATACCTCCCTGCTTTAGTCTAAAGATCCCTCCATGTTTACCCTATTTATTCCCTTTGAGGTACTTGAAGACCTCAATCATGTCCCTCTGTCTCTCCTCTCCTCCAATGAAAACAGGCAGAGCTCCTTAAGTCTGTCCTCACACCAAACTCCTAGCCTCTGATCATCTTTGTTGCCTCCCTGTACCCTCTCCAGGAGCTGTATGTCCCTCTTCAAGTGTGGTCTCCAGTACTGTACATAGTACTCAAGGTGTGGTCTAACCAGTCCATTGTACAGCGCAGAATCACTTCCTTGCTCCTAGAGGTGATCCCCTTACTATGCATCCCAACATCCTGTTTGCCTTGCTAGCCGCCTCCTGCACTGCTCAGAGTTATTCATACATGCATCCACCATGACCCCTAGGTCTTTTTCCCTATTGAGGCCTCCAGCACCTCCCTCCCAGGGTGTACCTGTGTTTAGAGTTTCCACCAAGATGCAACACCTTGCACTTGGTGATATTGAAATTAATTTCCATGGTGAGCCCAGCTTCCAGGGTGTCCAGGTCCTTGCAGGGCCAACCTCCCTCTTCTCCTCAACTACTGCTCCCATCTTGGAGTCATCCCAAAGAGACTCATTTCACACCTATACCCTCCCTGATGTCCGATATGTATGCATTAAACAGGATCGACCCAGGACCGAGTTCTCTGCGGTACCCCACTACCAACCTCTCTAGGTTCGAGAGCCCCACAGACCACCTACTCTCTGAGTGCGTCCAGCTAGCCAGTTTTCAATCCATCTGACCATCAAAGGGCCTACTCCTAACCCCATCAGTTTCTCCACCAGACCATTGTGGGGACAGAGTCAAACGCTTTGCTGAAGTCCAAGAATAATATATCCACAGGCTTACCCCTGTCCAGTTCTGATGTTACCCATTCATAGAACTCCACAAGGTTGGTTTGACATGATCTACCTGGCACAAACCCATGTTGCCGACTATCCAGACCTCCACCTCCTCCAAGTACACCCCAATCGTTCCTTTAGTATACTCTCCATTAATTTTCCCACCACGAGGTCAAACTGATGGGTCTATAGTTACCTGGTACTTCCTCGACCCCCCTTTATGGATTGGTACCACATGTGCCTCTCGCCAATTCCTAGGTACCCTCCCTGTCTCAAGTGACCTGCTGAAAAGCTCCGCCAGGGGTGCAGCCAGTATGTCCGCCAATTCCCATAGTACTCTCGGATGAATGCCATCCGGCCCAGGAGATTTGTCTTTCTTTAGGGCCTTGAGGGCTAACCACTCCCTTTTGGCGGAGATAGCATCATCCGTCCCCTCCACCTTACTGGCCTTTTTATCCTTACCCAGATGTGACACCCCTGGGGTACCTCTCCCTCCCTCTTGCTCCATTTCTGTTGCTCCCCTGATCCCACTTACTGATGTTTCTATCCCCTTCGGTCTTGCTTTGTAGATATCCCATCCCCCTCCCTAGTGAACACAGAGGCAAAGTACAGTTAAATCACTCTGCCTGGTCCTCGCCTCTTCCACCCACCCTCCTTATGATCTCAATCTGCTGAGATGGCCCTTGGTTTTTCTCCGCTCCCCAATGTACCAGAAGAACCCCTTTTCCCCTCCATGTATCCCCTGTGCCAGCCGCTGCTCTTTACTGGACTTTGCTCCCCTCACCATACGGGTGACTTTTCTAGATGCAAGCTGGTACATTTCCTTATCCCTATCCCCTTCTTTTATAAAATTGGACGCAGGGTCCCTTATGCACCCAGAGTTCACCGCAGCCCTAGGTTGCTCTAAGGGTTCTGAAAATTGAGCCCAAACTTTTGAGACTACCCAGGTCCCTTTATGGCCTAATGAAGGATCTGTAAGGTATCAAAAGCTTGTGTAAAAATTCTTGGTCCCATACTCTGTCACTAGTGGAGGAGGCACAAAATAGGTTTATGGTGCAGCCCCTCCCCCTGCCTGCAACTTGGAGATACATTAGAGTCTAAGTCACACATTAATTCTGTATCCCTTGTCAGGTTCATGTATTAGCAGTTCTTTTTGCTCAGACTAGAGCTTGTTTGTTTTGCAGCCTTGCTCAGCTGAAAACAGACTGTGGAACAAAGCCTGTTTACCTGCAGTGGCCCCACCCCACTGTGCATTCAGACACTGTGGTGTGGGAAGGGCAGCCAGCTGCAATCTGCCACAAGCTCCGTGCATGGAGCCCGCCCACCAGAGTCCCCGTAGAGCATCCTCAGGTGAAACTGGAGGTCACCAGGGGGATCTTGGAAGCTGTTTGCTCTGAAAACAAGACAGACGGAGAGAGAAAGACTCCTCTGGAATTCTAAAGCTGTGTCTTCTTCCAAAGATTCCTATTCAGTCCTCTTGATGTCCCTTGGATTACATGCATAGCTAAAAACATCTCATCTGGAATGCATGAAAGTTCCAGACAGTGTCTGGAGAGTGCTGGTGTAGCCAGCAAAACACAGAAGCAACAAAATGTATATATTTTTTTTGAATAAATAAAAGCTGTCGAGAGACATCTGTGGTCGGATGATGGGATCTGGTGGGGGGCGCTCAGAAGTTTGTATACTAAAACTGTTTATTTGGTGAATGACCTTGGTACATCCAGCAGACCTGTGTTTGATTCCCACAACCTCCACTTGCATACTGTGTGACTGTGAGCAAGTCGCTTAACCTCCACAGTGCTCCCAGGTCACCCCTGAAAACAGGTACTTGTGCCTAGTGACCTTACTCCATTTCCAAAATAATAATACTAATTAAGAAAAATACAAAGTATATTTTCCCAGGTAAGCAAAGTGAGCCCAAGAGGACTTGTTTTCAGTTGCAACCTGGAGTGGGGGGACATAGGACAGCAGAGGAGGCCCCTTTCGGGGCTGTTTCCTCTCAAACAAACTGCATTCTGCAGTTTGGTAAGCAGACTGAGGAGAAGTTGCCCAACACTCACCCTCCAAGCAAGGGGACTACTGTACCCTTTCAGGGCTGTTTCCTCTCAAACAAACTGCATTCTGCAGTTTGGTAAGCAGACTAAGGAGAAGTTGCCTGACGCTCACCCTCCAAGCAAGGGGACTATGGTACCCTTTCGGGGCTGTTTCCTCTCAAACAAACTGCATTCTGCAGTTTGGTAAGCAGACTGAGGAGAAGTTGCCCGACGCTCACCCTCAAGCAAGGTACGGGTTGGAACTCTGAATTTTGGCATCTACCCCTGGAGGAATCTCACTTGCCCCTGTTTGTAAGTGTTTCTCACACTTTGTGCAGCAATCCAGAAGTCTTCTAAGAACTGCTGCCAAAAAATTAATGCTAGGACTGACCTCTGCTTGACATGTTCTTGATCTCTCACTTTAAGTAATGTTTGGTCTGAGGTAGAGATTTCTTAAGAGTTGGTTTAAGTTTGAGAAAGGTTATTGAGGTAGTGTGATTTTGCTATCTGCCCTGTGCCCCTTCTCTTAGAGCTGTAAGTCTGTGGGCTGCACCCTTGACCTCTGTGTCCCATTGAGGCTGCTGCAGTGCCCCCCCCCCAAATAAAACTTGCTTCAGAACCTCCCTGCCTGTTGTTTTTTTTTTTTTCCAGCTCTGTGCCCCAGTGTTAATCAGAGCCCCTTCCACAACTATATTGAGGCTACTGCTCTCTCCTGTTGAGCATACTGCAGTGTCTTCCCCAACCCCAAAGTGCTGCCATTAGCAGATTAGTAAGCATTAATCCCCGCTGAAGGTGGCATCTAATGGGGAGTTAATGCATGGTTGGGACCCTTGTGGCACGAGGCCAGAGGCCGAGGGGTGCAAAACCCAACCATGCATTAACTCCTGATGATGCCACCTTCAAGTGATAAATGCGCTTGTACTCCACAAGGCGATGCAAGTAACCATCACCCTTGAAAACTTAGCTCTTCCGGTGTGGGCTCTTCTACTGCTGTGTCGGGTCCGTGCTGGAAGGCAGTGAGCTGGTAGAAGAGCAACACGGCATTATGAGACGATAATGCCGTGTTGGCCTCGTGAACGCGCTTCCCACAACAACAGCAACGCCAGAAGAGGAGATGATAATGCCATGTTTGGCTGTTGGGAAGCTGCTCACGAGCTCCGATAATGCATTATCATAGATACATAGATACATAGACAGTGTTATAGATAAGGCCTATGGCCCACCCAGTCTGCCCATTTGAGCTTGTAAGTTCAGTTTGTTTTCCTAGAAGTCTGTTTCCCTTACCCTGACCTCTAGAATTCCTTTATGTCTATCCCATGCATTCTTAAATCCCATGATTGTTTCAGCCCCCACCACTTCCTCTGGCAGGGTGTTCCACTTGTCCACCACCGGTTCTGTGAAGAAATTTTCTCAGTATTTCCTCTGAATCGCCCTCCTCCAACTTCATCCCATGCCCTCTAGTCCTGGAACATCTTTTTCGCTTAAAAATAGTGTTTTCCTGCACCCTGTTTCTCCCTGTAAGATACTTGTATGTCTCTATCATATCCCCTCTCTCCCTCCTCTCCTCCAGGGAGTACATGTTCAGTTCCTTCAACCTGTCTTCATAGGACTTGTGATGCAATCCATGCACCATCTTTGTTGCCCTCCTCTGAACCTTCTCTACCCTGTCTATGTCCTTACGTAGGTATGGTCTCCAGAACTGTACACTGTACTCCAGGTGGGGCCTCACTAGTGTCTTGTATAGCGGAATTATGACCTCCTTTTCCTGCTGGTGATGCCCTGCCTATACATCCCAGCATCCTATTTGCTTTACCTGATGCCTTGTCACACTGTTTCCTCCTTTGAGGTCATCAGAGATGACAACCCCAAGATCCTCTTCCTGCTTGGGTATGCTATATCCTCACCCCCAACTGATATATTGTGCCAGGGTTTTGTGCCCCATATGCATTATCTTGCACTTCTTGCATTGAATTTCAACTGCCAAACCCTTGACCATTCTTCAAGTTTCTGCAGGTCCCTTCTCATTCTGTCTATACCCTCTGGTGTGTCTACTCTGTTACAGAGCTTAGTGCCATCAGCGAACAGTGAAATTCTGCCTTCTAGATCCTGCACAATGTCACTGATGAAGATGTTGAATAGGACCGGTTCCAGCACTGATCCCTGTGGTACCCCACTGGTCACTCTTCCCTCTGTGGAGTGACAGCCATTTACCACCACCCTCTGTGTCCTGCCACCCAGCCAGTTACCTACCCACCACACTACTGTCCTGCCCACACCCATATTCCCCAGTTTGTGTAATAGTCTTCTATGTGGCACAGTGTCAAAGGCCTTGCTGAAGTCCAGATAGGCCATGTCCACTGCCCTCCCCTGATCCACCTCCCTAGTCACCCAGTCAAAAAATTCAATGAGGTTGGTCTGACATGACCTTCCCCTGGTGAAACCATGCTGCCTTGGGTCCTGTAGTCCATTGACAACCAGATGTTCCACCAATCTCTCCTTCAGTAGTGCTTCCATGATCTTTCCCACTACCGAGGTGAGGCTGACTGGTCTGTAGTTCTCTGCTTCCTCTTTGTTCCCACTTTTGTATAAGGGGACTACATCTGCTGTCCTCCAGTCTTTGGGTACCTCCCCTATTTCCAGTGATTGGCTAAACAGGATAGCCAGAGGTTCAGCCACCACCTCTCTTAGTTCTTTAAGGACCCTGGGGTGCACCCCATCTGGTCCCATTGCTTTGTCAACTCTTATTACTTCCAGTTCCTTCAGGACCCTTTCTCGTGTAAAGGGACTTGTGTCCATTTCTGCACCATTCTCACCCCTTGTACTCCCTTCAGACCCATTACCCCCCTCTTCCTCAGTAATGCCGTGTTGCTCATGCACCATGTGATGCCGTCCCGCCTATCGCGTGGCGCCCTGACACGGCTCTCAATAATGCCGTTTTACAATATATTTTAGCCACTAGAGGGCCCAGTTATAAGCACACTTATCCAATCCAACACAATACAGTTCCTGTCTCATCTCACTTATCGTGTGGTCAGTCTATCACTATTCATCAGTCTTTGCCCCCTCCCTCTTCTACTGATTGATACTGATTTTTCCCAATTGCAACTTATTCCCTTCGCCCACTAGAGGGGTTTTCCCCCAACCGTGCCAAAGCTGCTCTACATCTCCTTACTCTCTAATACTCCTGGACGCTCTTCCTTTACTGCTCAGCCGTTATGGGTACCTACACTCCATTACTAAGTCTGCTTTCCTTCACCCTCTTGGTACAGACCTCACACCGACCAGAGCACCTTTCTTTCACACTAGGCACCTCATCCCCAGACTACCCCACAGTGACTCGGCCCTCCCCCACCCTCGACACACCCGTGACCCCCCAACACCCCCACCCTGCCAACACCCCCACTCCCTCCGCCCTCCAAGTCCTGACCTGGACCCAGCTCTCCCCTGCCATTCCCACCTTTCACACTTTATCTATCCCATGCACCCTGATTGTAAAGTCCTCACTCAGCTGGGTGTCGACCCAAGGGTCTCCATCGCCACCGGCCACTAACCAGAATAATTACACTGCTATTATTATTATCTGGTAATGTACACCCAAACCCAGGACCTATGGCTTCCAGCCCTTCTAAACCCTGTACTGCAACTGGCCTCCGCTTTGCATCCTTAAACATATGCAGTCTCCTAAAGAAATCTGCTGCCCTCCAGTGCTGGGTCGTCCAACATCAACCTGACATAATTGCACTGGTAGAGACTTGGCTCTCCAAATCCACCCCTGACTCTGCTATCACCCTCCCTGGATATACCATCTACAGGGAAGACCGAGTAGGCAAACGCGGTGGTGGTTGCGCACTACTCGTACAGGACTTCCTTATAGGTCAGGCACTCCCAGCTCCTAAACTTGATTATGGAGCCCAAGCCCTCACCTTAAAAATCACACCTGACCCCGCCCGAGGCCCTCTCTTCCTCACGGTCTCCTACGAACCCCCGAGGAATCAAAACCAAGCGGTCCAGTCCCTCACTTGACTACCTCACGTCTTTCCCTCACAAAGTGGAGCAAGTCATCCTAGGTGATCTCAATGTTAACTAGCTTGCCTCCACTGCCTCCCATATAAGGTACTCCTTTGCTGCCCTGGATATGTCCCAGTTAGTCACCCAGCCCACCAGATTCAACCACTTTACTGGCACCAGCACTCTCATAGATGTTGTTATAACTAACCACCCCTACAAAATCCAGGATGTCACTGTCCTCCCCAACTCTCTTAGCGATCACTCCCCAGTCCTCTGTCTCTGATCATCCTCCACTCTGAAGCCAGTGTCCCAGGCCACTCTACACCGCCGTTTACGCCCTGGTGGCCTCAGAAAATTAAAACAATACCTAGCCCAGCTAGACTGGTCCCCTATCCAGAGCACCCCTGACATTGACTCAGCTCTTGACCACTTCACAAATGCCTTCTGTAAGGCTTGTGACCTTTTCGTCCCCCTCACCAGGATTCGCTCCAAAAAATGCAATTACCCATGGATCACCCCACCCCTCCTCCAGAGACTCAAAAACAGAGATAATCTCTGGCACATTGCTGTAGAATCTGGAAAGGCATCTGATAGACAGGCCTACAACACAGAATGCAATAAGTGCACTTGAGCCATTAGGCGGGCCAAGGCAGAGCACTACCAGACCACCCTCGCTTCCACTTGGGGTTCAGCCCGGACCTTCTGGGATAAAATGAAAGAGCTACATGGGAAGTCCCACTCCCCACCACCATCTCAGCTCTCCATCAATGGCACCCCCACCACAGATCCACTCCTTATAGCCGATTGCCTTAACACTGCCTTCTCTGACCTAAGCTCGGTTCTCCCTAGCAGCTTCTTTGACCCAATCCCCACCTCTCTCCCTCCAGTCTTGCATCGCCCACCATTCTACCTGTGCACCCTATCCCCCCAAGAAGTCAGGCCGCACCTGCTAAAAGCCTTAAGCAGCAATAACCCCAGAAGTGACCCCTTCGACTCCAGGATCCTCCGTATGTTCTTGGACAAAGTCCTAGTCCCCCTGACTGACCTTCTAAACCGGTCTCTATGCCTGGGTCAGTTCCCAAGTGCTTGGAAAACTGCAGAAATCACACCCATACATAAGAGTGGGGACCGGTCCACCCCCAACAATTACCGGCTGATCTCCATCCTCTCCCCATCCCCTAAAGCCCTTAAAAAAGTGGTGTTGATCCAGCTCTCTGAATACCTAACCAAGTACGACATTATGTGCCCAGAGCAGCACGGTTTCCGCTCAGGACACAGTACAACCACGGCTCTCCTGGAATTCTCCCAACACCTGCATGCTGCTCTCGACTCTGGCAGCCTTGCAGGAGCAGTGTTCATTGACCTCTCCAAGGCCTCTGACACTGTCTGTCATCCCCTTCTACTCGACTCTCTCCACCAACTTGGCTTCTCTGGTGGTCCCGTTTCCTGGTTCTCTAGCTACCTCCCTGCTAGATCCCAGCATGTCAAGATCAGCGACTCCCTCTCCAGCACTCTTCCCATTTGCTCCGGGGTCCCTCTGGGCTCCATCCTGGGTCCAATACTTTTTAGTCTCTACCTCAACACCCTCCCCAGCTCATGTACCAGTACAATGCTCCTCTACGTCGACGATGTAGTCCTCGTTGCCTCACATCCCAATCCCACCTCCCTCCAATTATCCCTCCAGCAAGCTTACAACCAAGCCGAAAGGTGGTTCGGCAACTGCAGACTGGTCATTAACCTAAAGAAAACCAAATCAATGCTCTTCTTCCACCACCAAAATAAAGCTAAAAATACCCCCCTCTTGATTATCCCCAGCACTCTGCACCCGCTAGAACAAGTGACCACATACAAGTACCTAGGCATCACATTCGATACTGCTCTCTCCTTCCACACCCACATTAATGCCTTGTCAGCCACCATAAGCTCTCGAATTGGCCTGCTATCCTGACACAGGGACTGCCTGCCTCAGGTTGGCCTTAGGCTGGCCATCACCTCCTCCGTCTTGTCCCTTGTGGACTATGGCTTGCACATCTATGCCACAGCTGACAACACTGCCCTCTCCAAAATCCAACTGTCCATCAATAAGGCCTGTAGGCACCTGACCGGTGCCCCCAGCCGAACTCACACCTGCCTTCTCTATACTACCACCAATCTGCTCAACTTTGAGGAGTGACTGCTCTACCAGACCTGCTTTCTCGCTAAGAAATCACTGCTAGGACTCTTCCCCCCTCGGGGGTCTCCACCTCCTTACATCAGTCATCATCATCTGTCACCACCCGTAACTCTGTTAAGGCCACTTTCAAGGTACCCAGAACCAAAACCTCTCTTGCCCAGAGATCCTTCCTCTACCAAGCCCCCACCTGGTTCAACTCCTTCCCTAGCTGCATCTCCAACTTGCCAAAAATTGGCTCCTTCAAAATAGCCCTTCGGAACCATGTCTTTAATACCTGCTGTTGTAGGTGCAACTAACCCCCGTTGTAACCTGTGGTACCCGCCCGCCTTGCCCCCTGGCTCGACAACATCCACTGGACAGCCTCTCCCTCCCCCAGACCCACTCCTTACCTACTCGGTCCAAGCAGGGATGTAACCCGCTGTCTTCTCTGAGGACCTACTATATCCATGAGTGTAACTCACAATTTTGTAACACTATGCAACCTAAGCAACATACAAACTACTACATTATGTAACCTAAGTGTATCTATGTTAAATGTGCCTTTTACTACACCTGTAATGTTATCCTCTGTTTTAATCTGCAGTGTAATAACTATCTTGATGTCTGCCCCCTCTGCGACCAGGTGCCTTTGTAAATGAGTCTCTGACTCAAAGGTTGTAAACCCGATTTGTAATGAATGAATATATAGATAGTACAACAGAGCTATATTTACATTACTTGCCATAATGTTCTCTAATCTTCTCTAAACTTCTCCACTTGCTTGCCTATGCTCTCCTGGTGTGTATGATCAATGTCTAGGGCTATGAGTCTGTACACAGCCAATTGTCTGTACTCTGCACTTATGTACTAATTGACTCTACTACGATTATATTGTATGCTCGTATCAACCTTACAGTTTGTTCACCTATGTTGCAATTGACATCTGTAATTTGCACTGCCTCCCACTGAATGGGAGGGCTAGTCTAGTCCACGAATGTATGTAACTGTCCAATGATATTTGTACATAATTATCTGTATCTGCACTGTTTTCTTATGCTTGGAACATTTGGTTCCCCTGGTCACCCCTGAAAAAGGGACTTGACCGTCTCAGAGGGCCCACCTGGTCATCAAAATTTAAATAACATAAAATAAAATAAATAAAAATAAGATAATCCACATATAGCCGGTCAGTCAGTGCAGTGGGAGCACTACTGCTCACGATGCCAGACACCCGGGTTCGGGAATGAACATAGGTCACTGGGGGTCAGCCAGGGGGAAGAGGATTTAGCATCCCAGTGGACACTCTTGGAACCCAGGTATATTCGAGCTGGGATAATTGGGAATAGCCCAGCTGGTCCCTCCCAATGCCCTGCCATCAGCGGTGCCCCAGCAATGGTCCCATTGAAAGACTCAGCATGTGATGGCGAGGAGGGAGTTAGGGGCCGGGGCTTATCACATCATTGATGATATTAGGCAGACTGACATGTAAGCCCCACCCCCTTCTCCACTCCACGGGCGCATGCTCGGCCTATCAATGGGACTGGTGCAAGCACACCAAGGGTTGAACCACCTGGCTTCTTTCCTACTGTTCCACACCATTCAGCTGCCATTGCCACAGATAGACATCTACGTAGCAGTTGAGCAATGAAGCATGCCCCCCTGCCCTTGGAGAAGTGTGTCCTCTGGGATGCTCAATTGTTTGCCTGTTTATGTCCCCCTAGTCTCTCCAGTAACCCTCCTTCTCCTCAGGACCCAGCCCTCTGCCAGTCTGGGTGCATTGTGAGCATCGAGGCTGCTGCTGCACCAATGGGCAGGCCCCATTCCATTCTTTACGACTAAGGACATTTGCATTAAAGCATGATCTTTGACCCTTAAGCACAGATGTTCCTGCTGCCTATTTAAAAGTGTAGGTCATAAAAGACACAGTTAGGCTGGCCCGTCAGACCAGCAGTAGCGCTACTGCTTGCAATGCAGGTGGCCTGAGTTCGGGAATTAGCTCACATTGTCAAGGGCCAGGATGAGGAGGATCAAGCATTCCCAGCGGACACGCTCCTCCCCCGGGAAGGAAGGGATCTGTCTGTAACCCTAGGTGGCGCTAGCCCAAGGGTTACTACCCCTGCCTGCTTGGCTAGTAGCTGGTTAAGGGGCCTGGGTAATGAAATGGGTGCCTCCACCCGGAGGTCAGGGTTGTTAGTGGTCAAGCTAACTGGGCAAATAGCCTCCGGACACTGTAACCTCCTCTTTCCCTTCTAGTGGCCTGAACAATATACAATAATTACTTTCTCTAATGTCCCCTATTCACCAGGCAATACTCAGCTGTTTGCACTTATCACCAGGGCTGGTTCCTCTAGCTTGACCCCGGTGACCCCTGTAAAACAAGGTTAAGCACAGCAAATAGCAACAGTACAATACTTTTGGCACAAACTGGAACCACAGTCAGGTTAAATGCAAACAAAGTTAAATCCGATTTATTCAGGGGACTTGAACAAGGAAGGGGCGTAATCAGGTTGATTTGCTTAAAAGCTATATTAATCATACAGTTATGCATGCAGTTCAGAGTCCCTACACAGTCACACACTCTAGGTACCCAGGTAGGAAAATGGTGGGCTAGCAAGGAACGTTGCAGCTGGTTGGGGCCCTGTGATGGAAGAAAGCAACATGCACAACACACACTATTTGTAATCCAGAGCCGGAGGGCTCAGTTCATCAAAGAAAAGGCAACAAGACAATCAGATGACAACACTTTTAGATTTAGCTGTTGTTGCAGGGAGCTACCCTGATGTTTACTCACATTACCCAATACTGGACACAGGCAGGACAAAATCAAGACTGCAGACTGTTGAGCTGGAGTGCCCGAAGAAGCAGGGCCCACACGAATCACCGAGGCGTCATTCCTGTTCAAGGCGTTGAGCAGGGGGCTGATCCCCAGGCCAGTCTCTTGTCGATGACTTTCTCTTCGTAGCAGGTATTCTGGCTGGGCCAGTGTAGCAGGGCCCAGGCAAATGGAAATGGATACAGATTCAGTCTGTGGCACTGGATACAGCCTCCAGCAAGCAAAACACAGTTCAGACACACAGTGGGGAACCAAATCACGACCCACTATAAGCACACAGCACATTCACAAGTAAGGAAATTCCACTGTACCAGGCAAATGGCTCTCCAGTCGCAATTACAGAGTCTCTGCACAATCCGGGAGTTCAGAGGTAGCTGGAAGTCCTGACAGGCCGATCGCATTCAGCAAATCTTCGGCCTTCTTCAGGTTAAAGCCTGGTCACAATTCAGTGGCTTAATTCGCTCCAAATTCGGATTCAGTCCGAAAAAAAGCACAAGTTCCCTCTCAGGGAAAGCAGGCAGGCACGCAGGCCAAACTCAGGCCTTTCCACAGTTCTCCCACGCAAATCCACTATGGATTGCTGCTCAAACTATCTCGAGCTGTTACTTCTTCACTTCCCAACTCAGATCTAACTGAAACTGCAAGCAGTGTGGTACTTTCCCCAAGATCCAAAAGGTTCAGTTGGCTGATCTGTCTGTCAGTCACAACAAGGGCTCCCCCTCCAGGTTATTTTAGGCCCCAAAAACCCAAAACTACAATTCCTACAAGTTCTGACCCACCAAGCCCCTGTAGGCAGGCTCCATTTTAGAGTCCCAAATGTACTGATTGGCCCATACTGACAGTCCAGGACCAAGATGATTGAAACAAACAGAACTGTCCATGCTGCAAAGAAGGCAGGTTAGAACAAACTGCAATATTATTACTACTCTAACAAATGATCAGCAAACAAGTACATCTTCTAACAGAGCGCCCTCTCAGATTAATTATGACTGCAATCCAGGCAGCTCTTAAAGAGACAGTACACAGAGGCTATACAGGCACTCTCTGGCAATAGATTAAAACTGCTAAAACGCAGAACACCAGCCTGGCAGTGAGCATTTAGGCAAGCTCAAGGAAGACTTTTCGGGAACCCCCAGTTGTAGTGGGGTTACATGTCCTCCTCTGTGATACTGCTACCTGTGTGACCACAGGTGGTAGTGTGGCTGGAGGACAGAAAAAGAAGGAGACGTTGCTGACATCAATGTGCGGACACACACACAGTGTGTGTGTGGGCATGCTTTGATGTCCTTGCACATGATGTCATAGGGGACTGAAAACAGGAAAAATAAAAGCACAGCCCTGGCACCTTCACGATAATGGACCCTGGTATAGCTGGGACTCCACCTCTCTAGTATGGCACCACCTGATGCAACCAGATGTTTGGGGGTACATCTCCCTGACCCTACATGTGGTAGTATATCCAAGGCTCCATGAAGGTAGGCGTCTATGACTGGCAGAGGCAGGGGGAGTAGGGGGGTGCCTGGAGGTCCTGAGGGGAAGGAGGGTTGCTGGAGAGAAGAGGCAGAATAAACAGTAAGTTAAAAAAAATATTATACACGGTTTGTGGTATCACAGTCAATTCCAGAGAAACAGCGTGATGTCAGTGTGCCAGCTGTCCTTAATAAAGCCTTGGTTTCCCCCAGGAAAAGATGAGGTAGCAGAAATGTACTCCCAAATTGCTATATTTCATCAGGAAGTGCCGAGTCGGTGGTGCGCGACCTGGATATGCCAGGGATCAATCGTCATGGGTGCTGGGGCCATCCTGCTGTTTTCTCCCAGTCGTCTAGGATGTCAGCATGCTAACAATGACATCCTTCCTCTCATTCTGCCTTATGCTACATTACCACCTGTGGTCACTCAGGTGACAACATTGCAGCGAAGACATCGACCCTGCCTGGAGAAGGACAGCAACCTTTAGTATGCTCAGTCCTCCTCTCCGACTGTCCCTCTGAGGACCTGAGCCCATTCCTGAACCCAGGTCACTGGTGTTGGGAGTGGTAGGCCTACTGCTGCCCTGATGGGCTGGCTCTGGGAGCAGATAAACTCTGAGAGATAAACATGCTTTTTTCATGCAAATGCCCCCAGTAACAAAGAATAGAATGATTTGAAATTCTTTTTAGCAGAATGTGGTGTAATTGAATACAGCAGCTGTAAATTGCGACTGCTCCACAGGTGGCCCAGTCCCCCTTTAAACAGCCCAGCCAAAAATCAGGATACAATAAAACAGGGTCCCTGCCACCTGCTCGCATGAGAGGGTAGTGCATTGAGCTATGAAGCAGGATATCCCTGGTTCAAGTCCCACCAGAGCCAACAGAGACTTTGAGCAAGTCACTTGACCTCCCTGCACTTTAGTCCTTTATAAAACTGAGTAGAAGCAGAACTCCGCTGAAAGCTGGGTTATCTTGTGTAAATAAATTGCAAACACCCAACCGAGAGTCTGGCAGTGGCATCCTGCAGGGTGGCATTAGCTGACATCTCTGGGGGAGGTTCCAAAACCGCGAAAAGGGGGGGGGCTTCATTTGAAAGGTGAAGTCCTCACCCTCACCCTCCCGTAACTAGGGCATTTGAATGCAGTCCCTCCCACTTCAGTCTCAGCTGCACTGGATTTGCTGTCCTAGTTGATGGAAGATTGAGAGTGGATGCCAGCTTGGCCTGCCCTGGGGAAGGCAAGCTATTGAGCTCATGGGATCATGGTAATCAGGCAAAGGCAGCTGCCCTGGGGTTCCTAGTACAGCAGGAAACTGCTAAATAATGGAAAGAGATTTTCTGAGGTAATGTTAAGAAGCAACAACAGTGAACAAAAATAGAGCCGTATTCCCTTCTAATAATGGTCTGGGCCGTCCTAGATATTTTCAAGTGGCAGTTTGTTTTTAAATTACAACACAGATAACCTTTTCATTCAAAGAAAAGACAAAAAAGGGGGCCTGGTGTGTAGGGAAAAGGTTATCTATGTTATAATTTAACAATATCGCTAGAAAGATGTTGGAGGCCCGGCAGACAAATATCCCGGGGCAGTAAATCTATCTGAGTTATCCAAATCTCTCATGAGCTTTTTTTTCTTCTTCTTCTTCTTGAGGTGTTACAGCAGCATCCAATTAAAACCAAAACGAGCCTTACAGGCTGCACCAATTAAACCTTTGGACACTATTCAAAACAGTAATTAGAATCCCTGACCGTGGTGCTCATAAGTGGCGGCAGATGATTAGATGGTATTATATGTTGTGAGCACTCGAGATGAAGGCAGATACATGCCATGAAAGAGCTGACGAGGTGGGAGTGTGGGTGGGTGGGGGACTTTTCGCTTTGTTTATCCCATGGTTGCCAGTGATAGCCTCCTCTGCTCAGCGACCTCCCAACCCCATCCACCTCCCTTCCTGTCACTTACCTGGTCCCAGGGGTCCACTGGTGGCATTTCTGTTTTTGTCTTAAAGTCCCAATTTTCCACATGTACTCCACAGCTGGGTGCTTGCTACCCTCAGGAGCCCCATGGCATGCCCGACAACCCCATCTCTCTGACCTGCACTCACCTAACCTCCATATAGCCATGGAGTACTCACCAGGCGAAGTCGGGGTAAGGCTGATGTACCTCCGACAGTGTCCAGTTGTCAGATGGTGGTGCGAGAGAGGTGCTGGGCCTGTATATACTGGGATCCATTGTCCTCAAGTGTTGGGCCACTTTCCATTTTCTAAGTCCCAGCCCCTGAGATGCCGGCAGCTGAATGGCATTGGCCAGTGCTGCCCCACTCCCAAAGGTCCGCAACTACCCACGATCACCCAAGTGGAGCTGTTGAAGCAGCATCCCACAGCCTCCCTCCCCAGAAAGTGAGAGCACCCACAGGGACACTCAATTCATCTAGCCCCGGCCAGCCACCTACAACCCAGGCTCGTTCCTGAACCAAGTCATTGGTGTCGCAAACGATATCCCTACTGATGGACTGACGGACTGACCCTACTAGGGGCACTTCTTCATTCGAAGGTGTTTCCTACATACTGAATAACAGCTTTTGTCCCAGGCCACCTACTTATTTATTTATTTTCTGATTGTATTTATTATTGCTGTTTATTTAACATTGTTATATTTATTAATATGTTCTTTTATCTATTCTTTGATTGTGCTTTTATGTACGGCGCCCAGAGACCCTGGGATTGGGTGTCTTGAAATAAAATTTGCCTTGCCTTTCCCTATGTGGTGGGCCCCCTTGGGAGAGCTGACAGCCATGGTCTCCCTCAGGCCCATCTTTTGTGGGGACCGTTGGGCAGTTGGGAGCAGTGGGGTCCATGAGTTTTCACTTTTTTTTTTTTGTTACATTTCTCCCCTAGGCATGGCTACAAGGTATTCACGTGCATGTGTGTGCACAGCTGCACATCAGAGCCTGACTCTCCCCCATGTCACTGTCCAGCTATATGACCACTGTGGTCACCTAGGTAGCGGTGTGGTAGCAGATGGTGCTGCCTTCTCTCCCCGAAGAAGGAGCGTGTCCACTTGGAAGCTCAATTCCCTCTCTAGCTGACTTAAACCATCCCAAACTCATGGGGAGGGAGCCCAGATCAGACACTTCCCGGGAAACATACTAACATACTAAAAGCCAGCAGAATAGGCCTAATGGTTTTTTGTGTCTGCTCGTTAGCCAGCCCCTATTGGGCGCTAGCTTCTCCTCCCGCCTGGCCCCCGAAAGTGTCAACTTCGGCTTCAGTATACCCATGCATCTATCCCACTCCCTCTTAAAGCCCTCCACTGTGCCCTGTTCAACTAGATTCCTGGGCAATGCATTCCATGGCTCCACCACCCTCTCAGTGAAGTAATGCCTTCTACGTTCTCCCTTGTAGGTTCCCCCCTCCAACTTCCACTCATGCCCCCTGGTTGTGCCCCCATTCCTTAGCCTGAACACTTCTTTGGCTCTGCCCCTGTTAATCCCTTTCACATATTTGAATACCTCAATCATGTCACCCCTGTCTCTCCTCTCCTCCAGCGAGTACAGCCCAAGGACTACCAGCCTTTCCTCATAGGTCCTTTCACTCATGCCCTGAATCATCCTGGTTGCCCTCCTCTGAACCCTCTCCAACACTGATATGTCCTTTCTAAGGTGAGGTCTCCAGAACTGCACACAGTACTCAAGATGCGGCCTGACCAAGGCATTATACAGAGGAAGGATCACCTCCCTCTTCCTGGATGTTATTCCCTGGGCTATGCAGCCCAGGATCCTGTTTGCCTTTACACAGATCTTCTGTAGTTTTCAGTGTTGTTCATTCTGGTGTCTACCACCACCCTAGGTCCCTTTCACTCACTGTGGCTTGCAGCAAGACCCCTCCCAGGGTGTATACATGACCTGGGTTTCTGACCCCCAAATGCAGCACCCTACACTTCCCTGGATTAAACCTCAGTCCCCACCTCCTTTACCAACCCTCCAGGGTATCCAGATCCCTGTGGACTGTCTCTCTCCCTTCCTCCCTGTCAGCCAGTGCTCCCAGTTTTGAGTCATCCTCAAAGAAGCTCATCCTATTCCTAACACCGCTCCCTATATTGGAGACATAGGCACTGAACAGGAGTGTCCCCAGTACCGAACCTTGGGGAACCCCACTGAAGACCCTCCTAGGGGGAGGAGACTGTCCCACCAACCACTACCCTCTGTGATCTATCCCTGAGCCAGTTTTCTACCCATCTAAGCAACTGTCTTCCCACTCCCATCCCCCCCAACTTTGTCAACAACCGGATGTGGGGTACCGAGTCAAACGCCTTACTGAAGTCCAGATATAGGACGTCCACTGGTTTTTGTCGGTACAGGGTCCCTGTCACCCAGTCGTAAAAATCTATGAGGTTGGTCTGCTACGATCTCCCTTGGACAAAACCATACTGTATGTCATCCATGTGCCCCAGCCTTTCCAGTTGCCTCCCGAGCTTCTCCTTGATGAAGCCCTCCATTAGTTTGCCTAACACTGACGTTAGGCTGACAGGCCTGTAATTTCCCATCTCCTCCCTAGACCCCCCTTTGTGGATAGGCACCACGTGAGCCACCCTCCAATCCTGAGGAAGCCATCCTGTCTGCAGAGATGCTTTGAAAAGTGCAGCTAGTGGAGCTGCTAGTTCATCCGCCAGTTCCTTCAGGACTCTCGGATGCAGCCCATCTGGTCCTGGTGCCTTGTCAGTTTTCAGCAGCCGTAGGGCCTCCCTCACGCTGTCCTCCATGATTTCCCCCTCCCTAACTCCCCCCTTCAACAAGCAGCCATCCCCTTCTAGGCCTGGCCCACCCAGTGCCCCAGCCTCTTCTGGTCCTCGCCTCTCCATCTGTCCTCTCCTCTCAGCTGTCTCTTCCCCCCACCTTCCGGCTGAATGGATCCCCTTTCACCTTCCATAAATACCTAGGCAAAGTACTTGTTTAGTACTTCTGTCTGCTCCCCGCCTCCTAAGCCCATCCCTCCTCAGTCCTAATCCTGGAGATATGTGCTCTCCTTTTCCTCTTTTCCCCTATGTATCTGTAAAATCCCTTTCCACCCCTCCGGATATCCTTAGCCAGGTTTTGCTCCATCCTCACCTTGGCTCTGTTCACTACTCTTTGTGACCCTTCTGGCTATCAACTCATACTCACCTCTCTCCCTGACCCCCCTGGAGCACTTAAAATATGTGTAGGCAGCTTTTTTATCCCTCACTGCCTCTTGCACCTCCCTGGTCCACCAGCACGGCTTGTTGTCCCTACCATTTTTATGCCTTACCCTTGTACATGAGCTAGTAGCTTCCTGCACCCCATTTTTAATGGTCTCCCACAAGCTACCAACATCCATGTCTGGTCTAATCTTGTTCAAGCTCCCCCGCAGAATCCTGCCCATGCCTATGAAGTCTGCCCCCCTGAAGTCCACTACTACTGTGTTTGAGCGGTTGTCCTCCCCCTCCCAGACACAGTAGAAACCAGACCGTGGCATGGTCTCCTCCTGCCAGCAGGCTACACACCTCCAGATCCCTTATCTGGTCGCTGTCTGCCAGGACAACATCCAGTATCCTCCCCCCCCCCAGTAGGTTCCCCCACCTATTGGACCAAAAAGGCATCCTGAAACACATCCATCAGTCTCTGCTCCCTGGCCATCGCTGATGTCATAGTGTCCCAGTCTGCCCCTGGCATATTTAGGTCTCCCATGACCACCACCCTGCCCTTTCCATGGTCACAGTGCTCCCTGATATTCTCAAACAATTTACCCTCCAGGTCCTCATCCATTGCTGGAGGTCTGTATACCACCCCTACTTTCAGTCTTTTGCCTCCCCTCGATTGCAGGGTTACCCAGATCGCTTCCACTCCCCCATCTGCCTTCTCCACTCCACTAACCATTATGCCATTCTTGACTATCAGCGCTACACCCCCTCCTCTACCCTCTTCTCTATCCCTCCTGAATATTGTGTAGCCCTCCAAATTGAGGTCCCAATCATTTTTCTGGGTGGCCCATGTTTCCGTAATTGCTGCTACATCCGCTGATCCCTCTGCCAGCATCGCCTGGAGCTCGGGCATTTTGTTGCCCATGCTCCTGGCGCTGATCAGGACCATCCTCCACCTCATCCCCCCTCCCCTACCCAATTGACTCGGCCCTGCGCACTCCCTATTTGCCCTTTCCTGCACAGCTCTTGCTTTGTTCAGATTGCAGTCTCCTGTCCTCATTTTCCGCCCTGGACCTGGGACCTCGGGCTGTTCTCCTGACTCCATTTTTTCACTAGTCCCTCCCCCCTTTACAAGTTTAAACCCCATTTCTTGTTTATAAATTCAGTGAGTTTCAGTTTTAAGATCTCCTTCCCCTCTAGGTTAAGATGTATCCTATCCCTAGCATACAACCCTGTATCGTCCCATATTTCCCCCCAGTTCCCCACCAGCCCATACCCTTCTGCCCTGCACCAGTCCCTGAGCCACTGGTTCACCCCTCTGAGTTTGTGCTTGGTCTCCCTGGATGCCCTGGGTACTGGCAGAATTTCTGAGAAGGAAATTGAACTTCCTATAGAATGGCAGACTCTGTCCAATTCCTGAAACCGCACCTGGATTTCCATATCGCTGTTTCCTTCCAAATCGCTTGTGCCCAGATGTACTAGGAAATCTGGGGATCCCCCGCATTCCAATGCTAATGAATATAGCTGGAATTTGGCCTTGTGAACGGATAGGCCCGGAATACATTTAACCCTGACCTGGCTGCTTCTTCCCTCCCCTGCTCCTTCCCACTGGATGCACCTGGTCATGGAGTCTCCCAGCAGGATCACCTTCACCCGCCCCATCTTACTGGCCCTTTTGATCGCTTCCAGACTCTTCCTTCTTTCATCGATCCCCAGCTTACTCTTTCCACCCCCTTCAGTCGGGGGATCAGTAGTCTGTGCGTGTCCTACCAGGCTTTATCTTCTGCTAGCGGCTCCCAGTTTGCTCCTCACCCCCCAACCTCCTGGGAGGCACTGCTGGCCCCCTGATCCCCCTAACTCCTTATTAGGTCAGAATCCACAGGACCCCGCCCAGACACCCTTCTACTACTTCTCTCCTGCCTTCAACCCCCTCTGGTCTTGTCCCCCTTCCCATCTGGCATATTTCTCCCTCCCCCTTCCTCATCAGATTTCTCCTGCCCCACCCCCTACTATCCCTCTCCTTGTTGACTTCCCAGCCGGAGTGCCTGCTTGACCCCATTCCCCTCTCCTCTGTCCCCTGCTCTCTCCTTGCCTCCAATCCCCACCCCGCTTGCTAGTCACCCCCCTTACTGCCTGCCTGCCCCTCCTGCCCGCCACCTCTCCTGCCCCCACCCCTCCAGGCTTGCTGACCAAGCCCTCTCTGACAGCCTGCTCCTCCTTCCCATCAGCCTCAACCACCTCCTCACCTGGGTACATCATGCTGCATTTGTTGCTAAGTGTGATGCCTGCCCCCAGCTCATTTTCTCCTACCCCCTCCCTTCTTTGCTCCCTTTGATTAGCCCCCCCCTCCTGTGAGGTGTTTTCCATTCGTTGTTTGTAATGCGCCCTACCCCTCCAGAGTTTCTATAGGGCTCATGCCACCCACTTCCTGGGGTATGCTGTAGTGGCCTCCTCCTTTCATGTGACCAATTCCACCCTTCCCCCTCCCCCATGCCTTCCAGCTCCTTCTGATCCCCTCGACCTCCTCCCTAAGTCCTGCCAGCTGAAAACACACTGGCACCCTTCAAACCTCCATGCCCAATTTAAGATTACTGCAGCTCCGCACCCCATACACCCAACCACCCTGCCGAAGATGCCTACTCTGGCCTGCCCCGAATCCACCCTCATTTTGGTGTGAGAAGTGCCAACCACTGGCAGAACCAATTTTAGTTTTTTGCCCACCCCACAAGGTCAAATAGCAATAAACAATTCAGCACAGTTATTACAGCTATCAGTCAGATATATATATATATATATATATATATATATAGCAGGTAGTCAATGGTGCCCAAACAGGCACTGCATACAGTCCCCCTTTCTTGCAATCTGCCACAAACCAGACCCAATTTCGTTCTTGCCCACCCCTCAGGGATCGTAGCAGTAAACAAACAATTCAGCCTAGTTTTCAGTTTACACTTATCATATCCTGCAGCTGCATATAGCAGGTAGTCAATGGTTCCCAAGCAGGCACAGCTAACAGTCCCCCTTTCGTTCTAGCAGCCATAGCCCAAGTCACCCTCTGTCAGCTTGCTCTTTGCAGATGGTCTCAGTTGTCCACACAGCCACAAAGTACAGCTCCCTTTTCCCAATCAGTAGTCCAGGACACTAGACAGCAGCAGTAGTAGTCCAGGACACCCAGTCACAACCTTCCCCCTACAAGGCTCCACCCCCACCGACTGTTTAATAGAGGTTGGGGCCGGGGTGGGTGGTGTGGGACAAACAACACAGCAGCTCTTCCTCTTGTGACTGGGCTAATGGCCTTTATAGCCCAGTTGCACAGTTAAAGTTTGCATGCTCTGCACTGATTGGCCCCACTGCTCCTTCTCCTGAGTGGCAGTGGCCCTCCGCTCACTCCCACTCCACCGATGCGGCTTCCTTTGGCACCCGGGTCCTCCTACGACCACCGATGTGGTCCCTCTCTCTCTTTCCCGCCACCAATGTGGCCCCAGAATCTCTTGCCCTGTCTCCCACTGCAGCTAGCCAGCAAACGCAGCAGCTCTTCCTCTTGTGACTGGGCTAATGGCCTTTATAGCCCAGTCGCACAGTTAAAGTTTGCGCGCTCTGCGCTGATTGGCCCCACTGCTCCTTGCTCCTGAGTGGCGGCGGCCCTCCGTTCACTCCCACTCCACCGATGCAGCTTCCTTCGGCCCCCCTGGGTCCTCCTACGACCACCGATGTGGTCCCTCTCTCTCTCCCACCACCGATGCGGCCCCAGAATCACCTGCCCCATCTCCCACCACAGCTAGCCAGTGAACACAGCAGCTCTAAACAGCCACTAAAATGAACCCAAAGGTCTTACCTCACCCACAGAAACTCATAAAGCAGGGAAACAAAAATGGCTGTTCTTGGTCCACTGGATAACCAGAGGCAGGATGGAGTGCTTCAAGGCCAGGACTGTATGGACAGATGCTATTTTCTTTTCCTTCTTTGGAAGGAGCAAGCATAGTTAGGCAGCAGAAGTAATCTCAGAACACACCAGAGTGAAACTCATAAAAATGAATTGAATGAATCAGTAAAATGAATATATAAAGTGCACAGCTCCACGGAGCGTAGGGCCAGACATGTCGAAAGCCCCACAAGCAGGTATGAATGCAGCACAAGATTGCTGATAGCAACAGCTCCAGGAAAAGTTGCAGCAATAAATAGCAGCAAACAACTCGGCTCCATTCTTCCAGTTCCACCATCCTGCACTTTTGGGCCTAGATCAGAACCTGCCCCAGACACAGGCACTGCAGGTCTGATAATGCGAGATCCCTGCAGGCCACCAAAACATACCCTGGCAGTGTGCCACACCAGGTAATGGCCTCCTCAGCACTCTCACCACCGAGGGAACCCTGTCACAGCCCTGCCACCTCAGTAACAGCCCCACTGCCTGCTCTTCCTAAAATGGAAACCTGGACCCCAGTCCCACCCAGATGCACGAGATGGGGATTAACTCTGTTTCTCCGTCAATGACCGCCTTACAATCCGGAACCCCACATCCATGGTAGCATTGCTCCTACAACTTCACCCCCCAAGGACCCACGGCTGCAACCAACACCAAAACAGTGCCGCATCTCCCGGGGCTGGGGGTTCGAGACCCGGCCCACTTGCTTCAGCTAAATCCGCTGCCCTCCTCAAACCACACCTAGGGGCCCATTTAAGGGCAGGAAATAAAGGACCCCCTGGTGGACCCAGGCTGCCTATCAACTTGGTTTGACAAGAGGGAAAGAAGGGAAAAAAAATTAGTAAGCCTCCCCGAGAGGGGCGGTTTACATAACATATAAACACCTAACTAATATGCATACATTACCCAGACTGACAACCCCCTCAGGTACACATCATAGTTCCAGCATATATTCATTTCCACTTAACAGGTTTGTACTCTATTAAGCTGCAAGTGACACGATCTTAATACAAGACACATAAGGCAAGAAAACAATACAGTAGTCACCATTATTTAACACACTATGACGATGGCAGTCCTAATCTGGTAATAAAAGCAACTCATGCAGCTTTTACCACTTCTTTTATACACGTGCATTTTGTTGCTCATGCTAGCCACCATTTTCTCAACTCATAGTGCAAATAGTGTCTCCCAATGCCACGCAACAGAAGTGGGAATTTCAGTGTCTGGCCAGTGTCTCAGAATGACTTGTTTTGGCACATGCAGCTACCGAATTAATACTTTCCTGTCGAGGCCAGGTTGCTGACACAGTGCATGACTGTGCTAAGGTTGCACCAACGTGACTTGCCATACACACATTTTTAATATTTATTATGAAGTTACCAATGATGCCGTGGGGAAATCTTAAAAAAATATAACATTTAGACATTCTTCATCCTGGAGTTCATATATACGTTCCTGTACTTCTTGCTCCATGCTTTATTACTCAGAGCACTGATATGAAGACACAGTGGAGGGAGGGGGGATTTTTTCAAAAGGACTTAGACTTCACCATTATTTTTATGGACTACAGTTAGATCTTAAAGTTCTTTTGAAGGGAAAAAAATGGTCCCCCATAGCTTGCAAAAGAATCAACTGCATCCTTATAGTTTGGAAGGGACGGAGCATATTACCATTTATTTCTTTAATGTATGGATTTTCTTAATTCCTTGTTTATGCTCCCTGTCTTTCTGGCACTGCTGCTTCCATCACTCGGGCTGGCTCAGCCCCATTCCCTACATCTCTGGTGTTTACCCCCTCAGAGAGCCCCGAAGCTTACCCCACCATGGCAGGGCCTAGCCACAGCCAGACAATATTGCCCGACACCTCCTAAGTGCAGGGCACAGAGACACCGTGACTGCAGAGGCAGCCACTGCTGGCGAGTATCGGGAGGCAGAGCCTTGGCACACCGGCATCATCCATTGCGCACCAGTTTTTTTTTCTGTCTTATATTTCATCCGCCTTAGCTACCCAGCCACCCCCATCTGCCTACCCTCCCAGCTCCATCAACCAGCTTCTCCAAGGCTTACCTCACTCCTTGCTCACCATCGGCCAGAGGGTCTCTTTGGAGGTGCTCGGTCAATGGTGCGAGGCCTGCGTGGCGGTTGGGCGCCATCCTACATCTTTTTGTTTCCCCCATATTTTCACCCTGAGGGACTGCCACGTATGCCATGGATGCAATGTGTGAGCTGCACCTCCGTGGAAACACCCCTGGCATCCAACATGCAGTCCCTCCCCCGCCTGACCCCACTACACTGCCGCCCAGATACCTCCAGGCAGCAGACGAGCAGCAAAGCACTGTAACCCCCCTCAGGGAGGAAACCCGTCTGAGGATGCTCAATCCTCCTTCTCTGGCCAGCCCCCCCCCCCCCGAACAACCCGCATCCGTTTCTGAACCCGAGTCACCGGTGTGGCAGGAGGTTAGGCATGCAACGCCTCGGCCCTCCATACCACTGGGTCGGCTATGCGTCAGGGTTTTTCCTTGTTTCTGTCTTCCCCGTGGCTTGGGATGTCATGGGATGTCGGTGCACATGGTGCATCAAGCATCCATATGCAATGTATGCCATGCGGGACCCAGCCGAATGTCCTCCCTCCTAGGAGCACCTCCACGGCACTGCCAGCTGTGGTCACCCAGGTGGCAGCAGAGGCAGCAACCCTCCATACCTGGAGGAGCATAGTGTCCTCTGGGGCACTTGATCCTCCTCCCGCTGGCCAGCCATTGATAACCTGTGCTACTTCCCAAACCCAGGTTGCCAGTGTCGTGAGCAGTAGCACTACCACTGTGCCAACAGGAGAGCGTACAGTATGGATTATTATTATTCCTGGCTGGTCTTGACTTACCTCCAGCCAGGCTGCTCCTTTTCCTGGCCCACCACTTACCCTGCATCCCTGCCACTGACACAGCATTGTCTACCCAAGGCCTCTGTGGTTTCACCTCCCCAGGATCCACCATGGATGGGCGGGGTGGTGACACTAGGTGACTCTAAACATTTGAACATGAGGGAGGACTGTACACCCTCCCTTCCCCCTCCAGTTCCCTGTCCTATCTGCTCACCACTGTTAGGTCTGCCCACAGCTCACCATCCTGTGTGTGTGTGGGGGGGTAACACTGCAACTTTATCTTATGATGTTTCCCAATATTCATCCAGAGATGGCTGTTACTAAAAAAAAGCAGGAGGAGAGTCAGTGGAATTTGGATGAGGATTAATGATTCTAGGGCTGTGATACATTGAGGATAGCGAAGCCTCCAAAAACCCCTCTCTTGATGTGATGCCAAAATGTTTGCTACGCCTTCTGCTAGCAAACATAAAAATGAAGATTCTCCATCAGTTTTTCCCATTAGACCTTGAGAGAGACAAACAGACAGACAACATTTCAATTTATCTTGCACTTTTCTTGCATGACATATAGCCAAGTGCCTTACAGAACAGTGAGTTTGATACGGGTAGTGCAGGGGCTTTATGCAGACAAGCCAAGAAGCTGTGATGTGCTTATGTTTACATCTCTGAGTTTCGGTCCAGAATTCTTATTACATTCTGCCTTGCATTGCTGAATGTTACTAGGCAGACTATCTGTGCCATAGGGATCGGGGGCTAGAGGAGCACATCTAGGTTGGCCTCATCCTTCTGCTTATACAGGAAATAAGGTGGTTCTTCCACATCCCTTGTGTAATTAATGTAGCAAAGTTAGCCTGTCACTAGGAGCAGTACCTGTCCAGTTCAGGACCAGATCACATAAGTTTTAAGGTTCAAGACCCAGCTGAGGCACTTACTTCTTTCTCTCCTCTGTTTGTGTGTGTTCCATAAATATGCACACTATACTTTGTGATTGACAATTGTTATGGTCCTTATCTGGTTCTGTGGTTTTCTGATGCTGTGTTTGCAGTTGCTACATACTCATAAAACAGATACGCTCAAACATGCTTCTCAACCTTTTGTCATGGAAATGAGGGACACGAGGGACGATGACAGAAAGTGACTTCTATAATGAGGAACACATCCTCAAACATGGAGACACAAGTGCAGAACGCTGTCTGAACCACTGTGTTGTTTTATCAGTGTCAGTGGCTCAGCAGGTAGCACACTCACCTCTGAGGCTGGGAGATCAGAAGGCTGTGGGTTCTATCCCCACAACAGGCACTTGGGTTAATATTCCAATACTAACACTGTAGTGCAGCATGAGGAGGGTGCTGCACTCCTGAGGTGCCGTCTTTAGGATGAGACGTTAAACCGAGGTCCCATCTGCCTGTTCTGGTGGTAGTTCAGGTGGATGTTAAAGATCCCATGGCACTTCTCAAAAAGAGCAGGGGAATTTCCCCAGTGCCCTGGCCAAATTTCCCCCCATTCACTAAAAATACCACCAACAGCTTAATCTGCTTCAAGGTCAGTTAGCATTCATCTGTATCCCCCCCCCCCCGGTCGTGCCTGAAAATAGGCAGAATTTGTCTAGTGCACTTACCTGGTCAACTAAATAAATAAATACTTGTACAAAGTTTATTTTCAATTTAGCATCTTAGAATATTATGAATTTCTGCTTTAAAGTCTTGAATTTACAGTGCATTCTCTTTGTGGGCAGCACCTTTTCCATGAGGGATGGATGAGGGACAGAGCAATTTTGAGGGTTAAAATGAGGGACGTCACTCGTAATCAGGGACAGTTGAGAGCCATGTGCTCAAGTCATCCATTAACTACATACCTTAGGCTCCGCCTCCAGGTTGCACACAACAGGTCAAATGTCATACAGACATTTGCTTGAAAAACCATCCAGTTTAGTACTTTAGGTAAAAAGTAGAGCCCTTAACAGTATACTAACCAAATGTGCTCCCTCTGCATTTACTTACTCATCCATTAATGTCTTCTTTGACATACGAAATGGTAGTGGTAGTGTGGTTAGCTAAAAGAGCAACAATAGCTGGCCCACCAGCACAGCAGTTGGATTTCCGCTTGCGACGCCAGCGACCCAGGTTCGGGAATGCTTCCCGGGTTGCTGAGGGTCGTCTGGGAGGACCGAGCGTCCCATGGACAGCTCTCCTTCTCCGGGGAGGGTAGGGGCTGGTCCGGTGCCTGCTGAGCTCCTAAGCGGAGGCTGGGAGTAGAGCAGGACTCGTGGCCCTAAGGGTAACCTGGGGGAGGAGCAGACGCTATATGCCATGACGCCACCACTCTGCCCCAGCAGGAAAAAGGGAAAAAGCTCCCTGGCTGGCTGGATGACAGTCCCTGCCCTCCGCTGCTGCCAACTCAACCGGCACGCCTTCTCGACATCCCGGGCCAAGTCGGGAGGCGCTGGCCGACCTCACTGGTGCCTTCCCTCGGAGGAGGGGACCCATTCAGCCAAAGGGATACACCGGTTACCAGGGGGAGCCGCAATATGAGATGAGTAGCTGGCATGGGGGTGGGCAGGCAAGTCGGGAAGGGCCTAGGGGACCCGAAGGAGTGGGCAGCTAGGGAGAAGGAGGGATGCATTAAAAAAAAAAAAAGAGCACCATTTGTGTGTAATTAAAGTCCCTGCGCCCCCGCTGATGCCTGCTCTACCTGGACTTAAACATTCCATGGCTAGAATTTTTCTGAACTGTACTTTATGAAGGGGAAGGAATCATAATTCTTGGTTCAGAGGAGACGACTACCAGATCCCTTCCCCCAGTTTGTGAAAGTCCCACTCCTGTGCCGTCCCCACGCTCTCGTGTTTTGTGATATAGTAGTTTGTACCATGCAGGTGAGTGAGCCATTGACATTAATGGAAGGTGGGTTTAAAATTACTTTTTTATATGTTTTGGAGGCCTACCATGGTCAAATCAAAGCCGACGCACAGCTAACAAGAGCCTATATAATGCGGCCATCCTGCCAGATGTTTGATGCAATTTTTTTTAAATGAATAATTTAGGGGATGAATCACTTGGATTCTTGAATCTAAGAAGCTCCATAAGTGAACAGAGTGACAGCATATCGTGAGCCAGGATTGCAGTTAGACAGAAGCCAGAATCAGTGTAATTTAAGCGAGTAATTATGTTCTCTCTGTTAGCAAAGGGCAAAGCCAAGTCTCTTTTAATTTAGCACAGAACGGACATATTCGAGTGTCATCCTGTGATTCGCTAGAAGGGCTAATCTAAAATGTACAATGGAAGGACGATCTGAGAATTTGTTGAATTCTCTTTCTAAGCGTTGCTAAGATGGCAGAGCCTCTAACAGTCATGGTATGTCCTATATCAGTGCTTCAAGGATCTTTCGCACTCGACACATGTAGTGGTACTAAGCGATTTATTTATTAAAGGTTAGCTGAGACACTCGGAAACACAAATACAAAAGAACGCTTCTGTAGCTTCTTCTGCATTTATATACTTTTATTTCCACACCAAAAAAGACAGAGATTCTGGCAACATGGTCTTCTGGTTTCCTCTCTGCATTTGTGAGTGGCTTAGTACTTCTTGAAGTGGGAAAGCAGTGTGGTGCAGTGCTTAGAATGCTGAGCTGTGATTTACAGGATCATAGGTTCAAATCTCACCTCAGCTATTGGCTCACTGTGTGACTCTGAGCAAGCCACTAGGCACCCCCCTTACACCATGCTTTGCCTCCCTCCCAGAAATAAAATGGGAGAAGCTGGAGCCTACTGAAAAGGAGTTGCATCATTTCACTTGTATGATCCTGGGGAGATCAGTTACCATGCATGGGTACAGTGCACAGGATTTTTGAAACACGTTCTGAGTCTCAGACTGGAGAAGAAGCTCCAGGATGGCATATGATGAGGTGTTGATCCATTTAAAAAGACTCACAATGAAAACGCCCTGCATCTTACTTATTGTTGCCCATGCTACAGAGGATCCTAATAAAGTAGGACCTCTGCAAGTTTAAGTAATTAAAAGGTTGAATTACTAAGTAAAATGTAAAAACCGCGGGTCCCAAGGACTTCCTGCGTTTTTTTTCTGCACAACTCCTTCGCTCACTAGCATGAAGATGAGATGCCAGTGAGGCGGCAGGGGTGCACTCCGTGTTTGCAGTGGGCAGCAGCTTTTCTATGTATTTTAAATGATATAGTGGCCACTTGGCAGTGAAATGTGAGCACTGGTCAACTAACAGAGGCCTGTGTTGATAGATGCCATGTTGCCAAGTATTATCATTAAAAATACATAAACTTCTTTACATGGAGTGCTGGCAGCTCTCACTGGCATCTTCATCACGCTAGTGGCGCGTCGAAAACAGGCGAAATGGCAACAAACAACCCGAGGAGATCGCGGGCTGTATTCCCCACATTTTATCGAGTGATTCAACACATACTAAACGAACATCCTGCAACAGGATCTGGCTGACGAGCACCGATAGGCTATGGTGCGAGGCTGACTTCACATTAACGGTGAGTCTCTTTAAATCGAACTGGGGTGGCCATCCTGATGGCCCAATGGCAACACATCCTGCTACCATGCAGGCAACCCGGGTTTGACAGCAGACTTGGGACACCGCATCGGGTTGGGGGGAGCCTGGCAGAAATAGCTGCCTCAGTTGGGGGGGTTGGTGGTGAGTTCCAGTGCCACAGTGCCCCCCCCCTCGTGGTTGGGCCAGGGAACTTGCATCTCACTGGAGGGATGCTGCGATGTTCGAGGCTAACGCAGGCACTGCTCACTCCGAGTAGTATTCAAGGACACATCACATGTAATTTACATGGTAATTTGGGATAACTGACTTTGTCACCCACCAGGTGAAGAACATATATACAGTGTTATAAAACAGCAAGAAAAAATTCTACAAAATTTCATTGGCCAAGAAATGTCACGTGACCATGCATTAAATCTTCATAAACACACTGTCAGGTGCTGAATCTCATTTTCCTCCCTCCAAAAGCTACTTAGAGCTATTGTAGATGTGTATTAAGCCCCTCCAGGGTGTGCATCATAGGGTTTTAATGCACTTCCCGGGGGTGTAAGGACACTTGGTCTTTAGCCTCATGCCTTACTACACCCCTGGGGCGTGCATTAAGTAAGCAATAACACATGACAAGGTGTGTGGTAATGCTTAATTACTGCACACCCTAGGTGGGTTATGAGACACGAAGTGCAGCCGATTGCCCTCAACCACCTTGGAAGTGCAGTGATTTATGACATTACTGCACACCCTGGAGTGTGTTATTGCACTTATAAAATCATTTTAAGAGTTAAAAAAGCAGAAAAAAAGAAAGTAAAATGTGAGCTGTGCAGTAATTGATAATACTGCACGGTCATGTGACCAGTTTTGACCAATCAGATTGCTTGTTTGATTCAAGCCATTTTATAAAATCCTATAAATGCACACGCTGTCATGGCTTATTACTTACTTATACCGTTGCTATAAGAATGAGCTGATGCTGTCAAGGTACACGGCCATCAAAACACAAAATGTCCCAAAGTTAATTGAGAAAGAAATAATTATGAACCACCCTGATGGCCCTGTGGCAGCGCGTTGAGCTGGCAGGCAGTCGACCCAGTTTCAGTTGTGGACTCGGGTCACCACATCAGGGGACAGGCCAGGCTGAGGTAGCTGTGGTTCAGCAGTGTGTCTCAGTCAGGGAGGGTTGGTGATGAGTTCTGGCACCACAGTGATCCTGCCCGTGGATGGGCTAAGGAGCTTGCTGCTCACTGCAGGGATGCTTTGACATCCAAGGCCGATGTAGGCACTGCTCACACTGTGAGTTGGAGGGAGGAACTTTAGGGAGAAAGCTAGAGATAAAAAGTATGTATGTCGAGCCGTCTATATGACGGTCATCGGTACCCCTGGGCCCTGCTCCTTGGGAATTCCCACCAGCCGAGATGGTGAGGGGGAGTGGCTGATGAGGCTGAGGGGTCATCAACAGCTGGGGCTGGAGTCAATGGAGACATCATCATGGATGATGGACGAGAGTCCTCTCCCTTGGGTTGCAAACTGGCTGCACAACAGGGCACAGATGGTAATAGTGAGTGGAACACATTCCGAATAAAGGGGGGGTCCATACCTCTCAACCTTTCTTCACCAAAATGTGTGACACGATGTGTGACAAATAAACAAAATGTGTGACATATCGTCTAACATGGCACTGCAAGCTCAGAACACTATAGCTATCACTGCACTAATGTTCATAATATTTTTTGATAACTGAGCATAACAGATTATTATGAATTTCTGCTTTAAAGTCTCAGTGGGGAATGTGGAATATCACCTTCCATGATGGACAAAGGGTTTCTGAGAGGTAAAATGAGTGACGTTCCTCATAATGTGTGACAGTTGAGAGGTATGGGGGGGTCACTAGTAGAGTACCTCAGAGCTCAGTACTGGGTCCAGTCCTCTAACATCTTTATAGGGGACATTGCAGAGGGTCTGGAGGGAAAGGTATGTCTCTTTGCAGATGATACAAAGATCTGTAACAGAGTTGATACACGGGGGTAGAAAGGATGAGAAGGACTTGGCAAGGTTGGAGGAATGGTCAGACATATGGCAACATAGATTCAATGCAAAGAAGTGCAAAGTAATGCACCTGGGAAACAAAAACCCAGGAGAAGAGTACACAATAGCAGGGGAGGTACTAACAACAACAAAAATGGAAAGGGACCTGGGGGTAGTCATATCAGATGGTCTAAAGGTTGATAAGCAATGTGAGAAGTCAGTAAGGAGAGCCAGGGGGATACTGGGATGCATAGGGAGGGGCATCACAAGTAGGAAAAGGGAAGTGGTTATTCCTCTGTACAGACAATTGGTGAGACCCCATCTGGAGTACTGTGTGCAGTTTTGGAGACCTCATCTATGCAAGGACATAGACAGGATGGAAGCAGTCCAGAGGAGGGCAACTAAAATGGTGCAGGGTCTATGTCAGAAACCATATGAAGACAGACTGAGAGAGCTTAATACAGTATGTATACCCTTGATGAAAGGAGGGACGGGGGAACATGATAGAAACATTCAAGTACCTCAAGGGAATCAACAAAGTCCAGGAGGTTAGCATCTTTCAGAAAAAGAGATGTGTAAGAACAAGGGGGCACAATTTAAAGATAGAGGGGGGATGGCTCAGGGGTAATGTGAGGAAATTTTTTTTCACGGACAGAGTGGTGGATGCGTGGAACTGCCTTCCTGGGGAGGTTGTTGGGGGTAACACAGTGGGGGAATTCAAACATGCATGGGACAGACATAAGGCAATTATAGTGGGGGGTTGTAGGAAGTAGGCTGTTGGTTAACTAGAACCTGCAGCTTATCCAGTAGGTAGGGAAATGGGCAGACTGGGTGGGCCAAGTGGTCTTCATCTGCCATCAAAGTATATGTTTCTATGTTTCTATCTCATTACTGGATAGGTGACCTGGATGCAGCACCTTAGCCAATGTCTTGTGGGGGGGGAGAGGGTGGGATCTTGGGGTGAAAATTTGTAGGGGTTGGTAGGATGGAATATGCCTCATCCCCACACCCAGTAAGAGCACTGGTGGACCATGCCACTCACACACTGACTCCATGCCAGTTGTAGCTCAACCTCACCAGTCGAGAGAATTCCCTGGGGATACTCCATCCTTTCACGGGATGGCAGCAGAGGGACCATGGCCGAGCACAGACTTACAGAATGAGTGTGGCTGTGACTCGTGGAACTCCTTGAGTGGGAGAGAGGGGATGGAAGAAGGTTCTGATCTCAGCCCAGGGAAGAAAAATGTATACAAGGAAAAGGTAAACACAGAAATCAGGCTGGCCTGTTGGTGCAGCAGTAGGATCACCAGGGGTCAAAATTAGGGGCACGGTGTTCCTCTACTTTTTTAAATCAAGCTGTATGTTTAATATATGCCCTTGTGTGCATCGCTCCCAGAGCACTCACACTTTCGAACCCTTTGACCATTGAAGGATTACTGCTTGTGATGCCGGTCATCTAGGTCCAGGAAAGAGCCAGGGTTGCAGGATGGATGGCCGGGGGGGAGGGTAGGATGACTGAGCATCCCAGAGGATGTTTTCCTCTTCCGGGAGGGAGGGTCACTGCCTTTGTTGCAGTGCTGCTCCTTGGTGAACATGGTTGGCAGCGCATTGTGAGGCAAATATGGAAAGGAGGACATCGCCTGGGCACGTGTTTGCCAGAATGCCTTGCATGCTACAGCACTGCACCCCTAGCACACCAGTGTCTGATGGAGTGGAGAAAACCAGGAAAATGGCTTTGGCACCAAGACAAAGGACCCTGGTATATCTGGGCACTGTGCCTCTGCTGAAATGTGATCTGACAAATGAGTGTTCAAAGGCAGATCCTCCACCCTCACACCACCTGGAGGGTAAGCAAAGGCTCTTTGAAGGGGTGTTTGTTAACACAAAAAGCACGGGTGAGTCAGGTGTACCTGTTAGTTCCACAGGGATTTGTTGTCCGAGACTGAACAAGGGCTTAAAAAAGTGTAAGTAAAAAAAAAAAAAAAGACTACAGCCCAATTAAGCTGTGCTGATGGAGTGCACTGTTGTCCCAGGTGGGAGACCCAGAGCTGCATCCCTAGCTCGATTCATGCCACTGTGCCACTGGAGTTGCAGAGGTGCTGTAGAGACCTGATGCCCAAGCTCTGGGAGAGTGATCCACTCGTTCTGCTATACAAGGACCTTCTCTGGTGGGCTTGGTGGAATGCCCTGATGTCATGGGCAACCATGTTACATCAGCCCTCCCTCAGAGGTCAGGCATTGGCATGGTGGGTTGCTGTAAGGAGCTGGGCAGGGGTTTACAGAGGGGCAATATCCAGTGCCGTGTGGATGACATCTGCTCTAAGACCCCCCCTCATGACACTCCGCCCTATGATCCACCTGGGCTCCTCGCCTCCACTGGCCAAACATTTGTAGGTACAAAGTCCTGGCTCATTGGAGCCCTGCCACAAGTGGCATTTCCTTGTGATGTAGCCAGTCTGGTGGTGACGAAGCAGAAGGGGAGCCTGAGGGCTGCTACAGGGTGCACCAATGGACAGGAGCTAGTGAGAACTGATAAGGATGGGCAGGAGGAGGAAAGAGGTAACGATGCTGGCAAGGATCAACAAAACCTCCAAAAAAGTATTTTTATTTGTGTGTTTGAAAACGTGTAACTGGGAAAGATGCACTGAGCTAGGGCTCGTTTCCAGGGATGACCCAGGGGTCAGGGAACAGACGTCATAACAGTTACAGGCAGGATGAGAATAACAATTCCATGCTGACACATACAGCCAAACATCACAGTGGAAAGCTACAGTTGACAACCATAGTGAGGCAACAACATAAGATGGCAATAAGGTAGGAACTTTAATATCCTCCCGGAACCTTCGTAATTTTGCACTTTAACATTACTTTTACGCAAATGTAACATGAGGAAGAGAACCATATAAAAAGAGCGCTGAACCCTTTCTCGTCCCCATGTTACAAGTGAATTAACCCACTCCAGAGCATGGGTCTACTGGGGATTAATGCATGGCTGGGTGGTTGGACTCAATTGGCCTGCGACCTCGTGGTCCAACCCCCCCCCCCACCAGCCATGGATTAATTTCCAAGTAGAACCATGCTCCGGAGTGGGTTAATCCATACTTATCATATGGCAGTGTCAGTGGCTCAGTAGGTAGCACACTCAGCTCTGAGGCCGGAGATCAGAGGTCTGTGGGTTCAGTTCCACATCTGGCACTTGGGTTAATATCCCAGTACTGACACCTGTAGTGCAGCATGAGAGGGGTGCTGCACTTCTGAGGTGCCGCCTTTCGGATGAGACGTTAAACCGAGGTCCCATCTGCCTGGATTGGTGGTAGTTCAGGTGGATGTTAAAGATCCCATGGCACTTATCGAAAAGAGTAGGGGAATTTCCCCGGTGTCCATGCATTAATCCCCAGTAGACCAACGCTCTGGATCAGGGGAGGGCAGTGGACATGGCCTATCTGGACTTCAGCAAGGCCTTTGACACTGTGCCACATGGAAGACTGTTACACAAACTGGGGAATATGGGTGTGGGCAGGACAGTAGTGTGGTGGGTAGGTAACTGGCTGGGTGGCAGGACACAGAGGGTGGTGGTAAATGGCTGTCACTCCACAGAGGGAAGAGTGACCAGTGGGGTACCACAGGGATCAGTGCTGGGACCGGTCCTGTTCAACATCTTCATCAGTGACATTGCACAGGACCTAGAAGGCAGAATTTCACTGTTGCTGATGACACAAAGCTCTGTAACAGAGTAGACACACGGAGGGTGTAGACAGAATGAGAAGGGACCTGCAGAAACTTGAAGAATGGTCAGGGGTTTGGCAGTTGAAATTCAATGCAAAGAAGGGCAAGATAATGCATATGGGGCACAAAACCCTGGCACAATATATCAGTTGGGGGTGAGGATATAGCATGCACCAAGCAGGAAAGGGATCTTGGGGTTATCATCTCTGATGACCTCAAGGTAGGAAACAGTGTGACAAGTCAGCAGGTAAAGCAAATAGGATGCTGGGATGTATAGGCAGGGCATCACCAGCAGGAAAAGGAGGTCATAATTCCGCCATACAAGACACTAGTGAGGCCCCACCTGGAGTACAGTGTACAGTTCTGGAGACCATACCTACGTGAAGGACATAGACAGGGTAGAGAAGGTTCAGAGGAGGGCAACAAAGATGGTACATGGATTGCATCACAAGTCCTATGAAGACAGGTTGAAGGAACTGAACATGTACTCTCTGGAGGAGAGGAGGAGAGGATATGATAGAGACATACAAGTATCTCACAGGGAGGAACAGGGTGCAGGAATACACTATTTTTAAGCGAAAAAGATGTTCCAGGACTAGAGGGCATGGGATGAAGTTGGAGGGAGGACGATTCAGAGGAAACATGAGGAAGAATTTCTTCACAGAACGGGTGGTGGACAAGTAGAACACCCTGCCAGAGGAAGTGGTGGGGGCTGAAACAATCACGGGATTTAAGAATGCATGGGATAGACATAAAGGAATTCTGGAGGTCAGGGGTAAGGGGCAACAGACTTCTAGGAAAACATAAACTGAAATTACAAGCTCAAATGGGCAGACTGGGTGGGCCATAGGCCCTTATCTGCCGACACTGTCTATGTATCTATGTCCTGACCAAATTTCCCTCATTCACTAAAAATACCACCAACAGCTTAATCTGGTTCAAAGTCAGTTGGCATTCATCTGTATCCCCTTCCCCCGGGTTGTGCCTGAAAATAGGCAGGATTTGTCTAGTGCACTAACCCGGTCAACAAAAACTAAATAAATAAAATAAATAAATGGCCCCCAATGGGGCGAGCAGAAAGTAGATAAAATCAAACAGCTGAGTCCAATAAATAGAAGGAAGATACTAAAATAAGGAAATAGAGCAAATTAGGGTTGCAGTGGTAGAAAAGTGAGCAGACTGCAGTATACAGACAGCAAGCTGGACTGCATCCGTGGCAGGTGAGAATGGTCAGTGCAGCTGTTGGGGTGTAAAAGGAGGGTCAGTCGTGCCTGCTCAGTGAGCATCCTACCCTGTGCTTTTACTCTGTATCAGCAGGTTGTAGTGTATAATGTCACAGTTTATAAGACGGTATTGCTTCTGGCGGTTATAAACCTTCTGACTCGTTTTGCCAATTAAAGTTGACTGAAGAAGAACAGACAGTGTGCTCTTCTGGTACTCATGCATCCATTGATTCTTCTCATGACACAGTACTACAGAGACCTATTACCTGCCAAAACAGCGGGGTATATTTGCCGTAGTAAACCGCTGTGCCCTTTTTTCTTTTTTTAATAAGGCTGCAGCAGACTGCTTTAAAAGGAAACATAACATCTTCCCATCCCACTCTGTGTGATGCAGTGTCATATTTCAAGATGCAAATGACAAACATGATGAGGCTGAATGGATGATAACCCCATGACAGTATAATTTGACGAGACAGGTTCAGATTTACAAAAATAAATCTGCCTGGCCTGTTGGCACTGCCCAGTGGTGCATGGTATTGCTTCGTGGAAGACCCAGGATTGAGTGTTGGTCTTGTTTCCCCCTGCCCTTGACCAGTGTGGTCTTGTGTGCGATGCGGAGACATTGTCTTATATCTCAGGAGTAGTGAGATGGCCTCTCCACTCTTGGAGTGCCTCCTGTGGTTGTAAAATGTGGCATAATCCATGCTATAGGTGACTATGTAATGTCCGCCACCAACTACCTAGAGGGGGTGCTGCAGGTGTCATGGGCACACACCAGGGAGGTGGGAGAGCTAAATGAGAAAAGCTCAGTCAGACACATGAGTGAAAAAGCTGATACTCTTCCCCACCCAAAACACCGCAGAAAACCCAGATGCCCACTGATTTTCCATCTTTAAGTACGACTACTCCTCGGTGATGTGCTCTATGCCAGCTGGTCATCGGGGCCCCACCCAGGGGATGGCAGGCCCTGGAGGAATCAGTTGGAGGGGAGGATCTGGACAGAAGAGTCATAAGTAAGGAAGCATGTGGAGAGGTGCAGCAGGGTCAGGTGTGCACCTGATGTAACACGATGCATGACTGAAATAAAAAGAAAAGTCATTTTTTTTAAATGAGACCACCCAAATGGCAAAACAGTATTGCATTGTGCTACCATGCAGGTGACCCCGATTTGGGAGTGAGCTAAGGTCACCACCATATCTCTCAACTGTCCATGATTACGAGGGATATCCCTCATTTTACTCCTCATAATTTCTCTGTCCCGTATCTATCCCTCATGACTGTGTTGAAGTATTTACATTTGTAATTTCTATTTACACTGTATTCTACCTATCCCCCAAACCCCCAGGGCATATCTGGAATCGAGTGGTACCCTGCTCAGTATGCCTTCTTGGTAAAACTCTTAAATAAATAAATTGAAAAGGTGCTGCCCACACAGAATGTGCTTTAAAGCAGCAATTCATAATATTCTAAGATGCTAAGTGAGAAATAAACTTTTTCAAGTAAAACGGTTTGTACAGTGTTCTGAGCTTGTATCTCCATGTTTGAGAATGTGTCCCTCATTCTGAGGGTCATTGTCCCTCATTTCAATGACAGCAGGTTGAGAGGTGTGGTCGCCATCGTTCTGGTGGCTAGTGGTTGGGGGAAGGGGTGCTGCAGACAGCACTGCGGTGAGCCCAAGGAATATCTCCTCCTTGTGTGTCTGCAGCACCGAAAGAGAGGTGGAAGGGCTGGGAAAAATCTAGAAAAAAAAAATTTGTGTTGGGATTCTTGAGTTTGGGAGTGGACTGGGAGCAGGCTGGTGGGGAGGGGAGGGGCAGGGGGTGCCATGCTGCCGGGGAGGCATTGTATGGGGGGTGCAGCACCACAGGGACTCCTGCAGAAGGTTGGAAAGCTTGCTTCACCACAGAAAAGTAGTCTGCGTGCATGCAAGGCCAGAAGACGATGATTACCAGGTGCCATGGGGGAGGCTGGTGGCATAAAAACTGGGGGTAAAACACCCATCATCATCGAAATGATTGTATGTGGCACCCTTGGGCTGTGTGACATAGACTCCCCCATGTGATCAATTGGGTTAGCAGAGGCTGAAGCTGGAGATGCCTCCACGGGGCATAGCCCTAGGCTTGAGAACTGGAAGAATGGTAAGTGTTGAGAAAACGCTATTTGAATTTCTCCCAGAAAAAACCCTGTGTGCAGTTCAAATGGAGGAGGGGTCTGCAGGTTGTTTCTATGGTGACCGGTATAAAGCTTGGAAAAAAAACCTGGATTGCTTGGAAGTTTGACTGCAAACTCCATCCCAAAGATTCCAGTGTTTTCTAGATCGGCCAAAACATTATTGTTCTCCTTTATTTATTTATTTATTTATTTAATTCATATATCGGATTTACAACCTTTGAGTCAGAGACTCATTTACAAAGGCACCTTGTCGCAGGGAGGGGAACAATCTACATGTGAAGTAAGACAGTGGAGAACAGTACGGGTGAAATACATGCAACATACAATACAGAATCATCAAAGTGCCATCTAAACATTTGGGATGGTAGTGTCCAGCGGGACCTTTTAGCACATGCCAATGGTGTGGCTATGGTAGCTTCAGTATTGGAACTTGTATCAGAGGAAGTGTAGATAGGTTAGCTGGGTTGTTGCAGTGCTGGAAATTAGACTTTATGAGCTGTAAGATCTATGCAGGCCCAATTTTTTAACACAGACCCACCCCCCCCAGTACAAGTAAATAGCAGTGTTTCTTGAGCTGTGGTACAAGGGGCTCACATCAGACCTACGGGAGCCAGGCCACCCCCCCCCCATGGGCTCTCGTGTTATTCCAACAGTGGCGCTTTACACCTGGTCTTCAGTGCTGATGCCGTTGTAGCTTTGTAGTTAATCCACCACGAATTCACGGTCTAATCCTTACACTGATGTCTCGGTTGTCTTCTACGTTTTAATCCACTGACTGCTAATCTCCCAGCAGGGCATAAGGAAAAGTTCTGATTTAGCAATAGGACAACATCTCAGTGAGGAGAAAGCAAATAAAGATAGAAAAAGAGAAGTTAAATAGAGAAGCTAAATCTGTTTGCTAAGCGCTGACATGTGTCAAAATGATAATGTATAGATGTGAATGGAGTTTTTTGGGGGGACTCATGCAATCTGAACTGGAAATATGTAGATTATTCTTTGTTGGAGAACTATAAAAAAATGCAGCTTAGACTGGTGTACAACACATAGGCCTGTGTTGTTTTCCCGTGGATACAGTGAAAATACTTCTGTTTTCTGAATGTTTTTCTGTTTGTCTTGCGATTTTGGTTACTGGGGTAGTTAGTTTTTAACTTGCATTAGTATAGAATAGTGTAGAATGAGTGAAATTATGTAATATGATTATGTACTATTTCCTTTTTAGTATTTATTGTATTTATACATTTTTGCTGTATAGCTTTTTGTTCCTCTGTGGTCACCTTTTCCTGTTATTGGGACCCCTGCCGCTTCCAACCCTGTCAGCCTTTCCCCTCACCATCGTACCAGTGGGGATTTGCAAGGAGCAGGGTTTAAGAGTGGTAGGAGCCATCACATACGACCATGGAGAGACATTTTTTTTCTGTGGTTTCTCCCTGCCCTCCTGGAACAGTGGCGTGCATGGCAAGTGCATGCACGCACTCCCAGAAGCAGAGTACTCCTTCCACCCTTCCCTATGTTAATGTCGGTCCCTGACTGCTCTGACGCCCGGCCTCCAGCCGAGAGTGAGGAACTGTACCTCCCCAGTCCGGAATATGTGCGCAGCCCAGTGGCTGCTGCCATCATCTCCCAGCCCTCCCTGCCGACACCTGTCGGCCTGAGCTTGCCCCTGAACTCGGGTCGCTGGCATGGCACAAGGTGTGGCAACCAGTGCCATGGGGCCAGCCTTATCTATTGTTTTTAACTTCATCCACCTTATTGGTGATTTGCAATGGTATGTTTTAAATAAACTAAACTAAAAAAAAACTAAACTAAAATGGCATCTGATGACATATGAGTCTGAGCGTTCTGTTTCCCTTCTCGGTGGGAGGAGGAGGAGGAGGAAGTAAATTATATTTTTATATAGAAATATGTTTCTCCTTGGAGAGGGATTATAACATCCTTTATACCTGATTCCCCTTTTGTTTTTCACCCTACCCCATCCCAGTTCTCTAGCATTTCCCAGTAAAAGAGCCAGATTTCTCATACCTAGCAACTGGCACTGGCATGTTCGGCATTGTACTGCCTACCTTGTAGGAAACACAAAGCCAGTTACGCCTTGCTGGCTTTGGCTCCAAAGTGTGCACTGTAGTCTAATTTAGGCAAATTAGACTAGATGCCAGTGAAGTTCCCGAGGGGAAAAGGAGGCTTCCGCTGTGGAGCACTCTGAACAGAGAGTGCCCTGGGAAGACAGGCTTTGTGGGATTTTGAACAGGCAGCCTACACACAAACCACTAACATTGGAACCTGCTCCGCTAGTTGAAATGCAAGGGTGTCCCTGCTCTCATCAACACAGCTGAACATGGAAGCTGGTCTGCTGCCACACACAACTGCACGAGTGAACTGTGTTTACTTCTGCCACACTCACGGGCACCTAAATAGAGTTAAATGAAGTTGCTGCCTGTCAGTGTTGGAGAGTAACTGTTGTAATTTGTAACTATTACATTACTACTTTTATAGGTAAGTAGTAATAATAATATACAGTAATAGTGATATATAACTTTAAAAATTAGTAATGAGTGACCATAGTGCTATTACTTTTTCCCTAAAAGTAATTAGTTACTGTAAAGTCCATTTTAGTTACTATTAGATGTTCTTCCAGGGCTGTATTCTCATACGCTTTACCAGCACCAGGTAGACAAGTGATAAATTCAGGGTTTAGAGTCATCTGTTGTAACAGCATTCCCCCACAGAATTTGTTTTCATAAGTAAAACTCAGTTTATTCACCCGCTGGTCAATTTTACCCCTCCCTATGTATACACGTATACAGGCAGTTCAGATGAACCTTCTTTCTAGATTTTTATACGTGTTTCAGTCTGCCCCTACATTGCTTTGTAGAAAATGGTTCCTAGACCTACAGAAAAAACTGTTTAAATTTATCTGGGCCAACCAGAGACCTAGGGTGTGGAGATCCTTACTTCTGACCAAAAAATAGTGGGAAGGGAGAGCGATTCCCGATCTCCAAGAATATTGGAAGGCTACATAGATTAAATTGGCTTTACTGTGGGACCAGATCCCAGCACTAACATACTGGCATGAAATGGAACAAGGCCTGATTCAAGATAGACCTATCCGATCCCTTTGGTTTGATCTTCCTCAGGAAAGGTCTAGCATTCCAGGTCTATATACAGTGGTGGGGGTCACTTTTCTGGCGTGGGATCGTTTTAGTAAATATCTTATGGTCTTGGCAGAGGGCTGGAGGTATAGTGGTTTATTAGAAACTAAATCCTTCCCAGTGGAGTTATGGATATATGGTATAAGCGCCAAATAAGAGGGGGTATACAGTATCCGGAGCAACTTATGAGAGGGGACTCGGTTATATCCTTTGAAGAGTGCTGTGCATCCTTTGGCTGGGCGCAGTCATATCAGTTTCACTATTTGCAAGTGGCAGCCTACATTCAGGCCCAATTGAGGTTACACCAAAACCAAACACTGAAATTTCCAAGGGACTTACATTTTGGAAAGGTGTTGTCAATCTCTTCTCTTAAAGGAGCCATTTCTCAAATTTGCAATTTCTGGAGGTGCATAGATATGAAGCGGCTAGACTGATGAGGAGAGGTGAGAGGAGGAGGCGGATTTCCATCCTTCGTGGGCAGAATGGCTGACAATATGGAATGATACCTCCAGGGTCACATCTTCACCTTTGTAGCAGGAATATATGTGGAAGGTTAAATCTAGATACTTCCTGACCCCTAGTATGCAGGCTCACTGGGACCTGGCTGTTACGCCAGCCTGTTGGAGGGGATGCGGAGAGATATGTGCATCTCATTACCACATTTTTCATTCCTGCCTGAAGTTACGAGATTTTTATAGGGAGGTGGCATTCAGTTTGGAATCCCTTTTTACAATCACTGATCCACTGTGCTTTCATAACTTGATCCTGGGGTTGCCCCCACTGGGAGTCAAAGGAGCCAATGCTAAATATATTTGGTATATTTGTGTGGGGGCCTTGAATAAGCCATAACTCGTAAATGGTTGAGCTCTGTCCCAGCAATGGCGACCCACTGGGAACAAATTATTACAGATATTCAGGAGATGGAGAGATTGACATACCAAGTACAAAACAGAATGGAAAAATTCACAGAACGTTGGTCTAGATGGATATTATTAGAGGTAGAGTAGGGATTGGATAATTTATAAATTTATGAGGCAGGGCAACACCATACATCCCCTCTTGGAGGTCAGTTGGCCAGCTGAACCCAATTCTTATAGGCGGTTCTAGCATACGTGCTAATGGTTGATATGCATCTAAATAACTAAACTGGCATGGATCTACTATGGGTCGTCGACAAAATTTTTGTTGAACGACCCGACACCGAAACTGGCAGGTTGACCGCATTTTGCAGTCAGCTGACAGTTTCAGAGAACAAGAAGTGTTTTCTTTGGGGGGCTTTGCCCCCGAACCCCCCATGCAGGGGGCTGTGCCCCACGCACCCTCCCCACTTAGGATTCTCAACTCCAAGTCGGAGCTGATTTGGAGGGGTGCAGGACCCCCAACAGACAGTGTCGGGTTCCCTACAGTGACGTGGCGCTGTAGTCACTGTAGGGGACCCCGGCGTTGAAGTGTCCCTGTTGGGGGTGCATACCAATTGGCACAATACAGTCCCTTCTCCAGGGGTGAGCCCAAAGTTTTTTGAGAGCCACTAAATTTAAGTTGATGTTAATTGCCACAAAACCGATTTGTAATTAAGTGTTTTATCTCAGTTTGTTAACTTTCTTTGAGCAATACAGAAGAAGTTCCTATTCCTTCACTTTGAACAGAAGAACCCAGAGATTTTGTTCATAAGGTGCATGGTCTCTGCATCTTGACATGCACAGAACTATGAATGTAATGTTAAGTAAATCATAATAGTGACTTGGATTGTAACAGTTAATTGAAGGATTTGTGGTGTAAGGAATGTTGTACTTCCTGAAAACTACTATAATAAAGAAAGTATAAAAAAAAATAGTTGACTCGTTATATCCATTCAGATACCTTTTTTAAGCAACAAAAAATCAAAACTCCATTACACAGCCACTAAACTCTGGAACAATATCGACTTGGGGATTAGAAAAACTGTCAACACTGAGCTTAAAATCAAATGCAAAGAACATCTTTTTAAGGAAGATAGATGTGACTGTTCTTAGAAGATTTTTATTGCTATGATCTTACTGCTATATGTAGTGCCAATTTGCTTAATGTATTAGTACTGTTATGTGTTCAGTACAAACACTGGGCTGGATATTCAAACTGCGCCATTCATAGGCACAAGCCCTTGAGCTGCGCAAAATAGTTGCGCAGGGGTGTGTCCTGGGCGATATTCAAAGGAGTTGCGCTATTGAGCAACTCCTTTGAATATCACCCCCCAGCCACAGCCACTGTGCATGGCGCAGTGGAACTTGCGCCACCGCAAGTTGACAGAGTGGAGCATTCAACTTGCGGTGGCGCAAGTACCATTGCGCCATGCACAAAATCACGATATTCAAAAGGTGACATGCAAATGGGGCTATAATTCATGCAAGGTGCAGGGGGGGCCATTTGCATGTGATTATATCTCATTTGCATGCCATTAGCATGTAGATGCGCCGATCGAGGACTTGCGCCTGGCGCCCTGCCAGGCAGCAGCCATCGAGGACCGGCGCCTGCAACCGATCGCGGGCATAGTGTACTCCCACCAGCCCGATCGCGGGCATTAATAACTCCCCCTCCAGTACATATCCCTGGTGGTCCAGTGGACGAAATGCCCGATCGCGGGCGGTATATATGATAAAACCACCCCCGAACATAGCCCTGGTGGCTAGTGTCCCCACCACCCACCTGACCCCACCACCCGCTCCCCGGCAGCCCGGCAGCATCCCACCCGCCTGCCGCCCGCCGCCGCCGACTGACTGCCGGTAGGACTGCCCGCCTATTGGTGCAGAGCAAGAGCCAATGGGCTTGCAGCCCGCCTGCATATGACAGTCAGATTTGTGAATGAACACATCGTCTGGACTGTCATGTATGTATGAGCTGCACATAATGGCTCTTGCTCCTGTGAGGCAACCGGGCAATCGATCGGCGGTAGCAGGCCGCGCAGGCGGTGGGATACTCTGCCGCCGCCGGGGAGCGGGTGGTGGGCTGCGTGGTGGTGGGTGGGGACACCAGCCACCAGGGCTATGTTCGGGGTGGTTTTATCACACATACCGCCTGCAATCGGGCATTTCGTCCACTGGACCACCAGGGATATGTAACGGGAGGGGGGAATTATTACACATACCGCCCGCGATCGGGCATTTCGTCCACTGGACCACCAGGGATATGTACAGGAGGGGGGAGCTACATTGATGCCCGCGATCGGGCTGGTGGGGGTATACTATGCCGTGATTGGGCTGCGGGGGCACAGGGACTGGGTTGGGGGCCAGCCACAGGTGGCAGCTGCTGTGTTCGCCTGCAATACAGCAGCTCACCTGTGGGTGGCCCTCGACTTAAGCCTTTTTTGGGGCTCAAAGTCCTGCAGGCACAGGTTGGGGGTTGCGCCTGCACAACTCTGCACAGCCCGGCTGAATATTGGGCTGTGCAGTTTATGCATGGTTCCTCCCCCTCCAGTTCAGCATGCATTCATTTGCATTGTGCTGTTGCTCAGCATGTTTTCCGTGGTGCAACTGCCTCCTGCTGAATATCGCAGAATGGAGCAAGTTTGGACTTGCGCAGGCGCAACCCTATTGCACATGGCGCAACCCTTTTGATTATCTGGCCCACTGTGTAAAGTGTATAATTACAAATATATGTATTTGTCTATATCTGTACCTGGCTGAAGCCTGTAAAAGGGCAATGTGGCCCTGTGCTTCCCCACCTGGTTAACAACATTTTAAATAAGAAATAAAAAAAAAATGTATATCTGCAGAGGACACGCAATAAAACGTAATATAAAGCAACATAAAAAGTAATATCCATGACAATTACGGTTACTTATTACTTTTTATAAAAAAGAAATAGGAACACAGAAACAGAGACAATAACAGCAGAAAAAGACCAGAGATCCATCTAGTCTGCCTTATCTGCCTTTTAACTTATTGTCCATGCAGGGTTTTATCCTTCCCTGTCCATCCCCCTGCTCTTCTCCCTACCGACCCGGGCCACCACCAAACCCTTCACTCTGACCCAGCCCTGCTTATACCCACCACCTCTGCTGGCAGACTGTTCCACGGCTACACCACCCTTTCCGTAAAATAGAACTTCCTCACAACCCTCTTAACCCCCCACCCCCACCCACACAAGTTTCCACTTGTGACCTCGGGTTCATGACTCCATGTTCCTGCTAAATAGTTCCCCACTGTTCACCCTGTTTATTCCCTTCAGGAACTTGAAGGTCTCTATCATATCCCTCCCCCCCCGCCTGGTCTCCAGTGAGTACACGTTCAGTGCCTTGAGTCGATCTTCGTAAGATCTGCCTTGTTAGCCCTGAATTATCTTGGTCGCCCTGCGTTGCACCATCTCCAGTCTGTCCCTGTCCTTGTCCTTCCTTAGATGAGGACTCCAGAATCGAGCACAGCATTCCAGATGCAGCCTCACTGGTGACCTATATGGAGGTAGTAGTACATCCTTTTCTCACAGTCAATACCACTTCTAATACACCCCAGCATCCTATTAGCCTCACTATAGGCCTTGTTACGCTGGCTTGTTTGTGGCAGTCCCTAATGATGACTCCCCAGTCCCTTTCCTCTGCTATAGTGCTCAGTTTAACTCTTCCTATATCCTGTACTCTGTCCTGGGTTTTTTTTTTTGTCCCATAGGTGCATTACCTTGCCATTTTTGGCATTGGATTTCAACTGCCAAACCCTAGACCACGTCTCTAACCTTTGTAGATCCCTCATCTCCCTGATCCATTCATCACTATCCACCCTACCAAAGAGCTTTGTGTCATCTGCGAAGAGACACAACTTGCCCCGGATGCCCTTGCCAATGTCGCTGATGTACATATTGAAGAGGACAGGACGCAGGACAAATCCCTGCTGCACTCTACTCGTAACCTCCCTCTCTACCAATTTTGCCCTGTTTACCACTACCCTCTGCTTTCTCACCTTCATCCAGTTTCATATCCATTTAACTATGTCCTTAGCCAAACTCAGGTTCTCCACCTTCTTCAGCATTCTTCTGTGTGGCACCGAGCTGAAAAGCCTTGCTGAAATTGAAGTACAGTAAATCCATGGCATGTAACTTAATGAGTAACTGCAACTTCTTACAAATATTTCAGAGTAACTAATACCTGAAACTAATTACTTTTTAAAAATAACTTAGCTTTACATGGAGAGCCTCCCCACCCCCACCAGTCCCGTGACTTTCTACATGTAAGTAATAACCCACAGCAGGGCATGAGTTTCTACAGAATTAATACTATTTTTTTTCTTTGTTTGTTTCTCAGCCTGCCAGCCCCGGTCCTGGTGGCCGCCCTGTAACTGACCCAATTCATGGATATGGGTTAACCCCCACTTACACAGAGCTGTATCGGCGGGTGGCTAATCGCTTAAAGTTGTGTGGCGCCTGCGAGGGATGCCAAGCGAGCCAGGGCATTTTCTTCCATTTTCTCCATAGGGCATCTGCGAGTGGCACACATGCGTGCATACTGATGCACATGCATGTTTTGTCAGTGCATGTCCCCCATGTCTGGTGGCCCCACCGATACTGCCATGCAGCCTCCACTAGGTGGCAGGCAAGCAGTAGGACTCAGAATGCTGGTTCCACCAAGTTACGTCAACAACAATGCAAGTAAGTAAGTAAATTGTAAGTAAAATCTTTATTCTGATATCAGAACAGGATAACCCAATTTATCTGAAGCTCATTTTCAATGGGGTCCTACTATACTAAGATATCAATTTAACAAAAAACAAGCATTTGTCAATGCCAACTGTTTGCTTGCTGATATTATTAGCATTGGACGTGCAGGAGTTAGAAAGATGCAGAACAGGAATGGCAGTGAAGTATTTAACTCATGCCAACCCCACCTCCACCCTGCAGAGATGGACAAGCATTGGGGTGTGCCTTTGGGTCGTCGCCCATAATGCTCATGGCATTTCACATCACCCTATCCTGCAGACACCGACAAGTATTGAGGTGTACCTTGGGGTGTTCGGTTTTACAGTTATCCCATTTCGTAAGGACATACGCTGAAATGGATGCAGTATACAAGAATGGCGTGAACTCTGGGGCCGAAGAGTCTAAGGCACACCTTGATGCCTGTCACTAGCTTCAGAGTGGGGGTGGGGTGGAATGCATGAGCATTAGAGCCAGCAATCCAAAGGCACACCCCTGATGCCTGTCAGTCTGTACAGGGTGGGACATTATGGTTAGAAACCCTAATGCCCCAGGCGCTGGTATTTGCACTACACATTTTTAACATGGCCTTTTTGTGACCCCCACCTCATGAAAGCATTTGGGACCTCTGCTCATGAACAGTGGCACTATGATTTTGTTAATCTGTCTCGAACTTTGATTTCCCACAGTGACCACGCAATTCTGCGCCAGATGTGCAAAAACACAGATCGGGCAGGATGTGAAAAATGACAGCTGTACCATTCATAGGGAGGTGTGAAGAGATGGCAATGTTGAAAATCTGCAGTGAAAATATTAAAAATGTTTGAACATACGAGCATACGTGGAAACTGTGCAATGCACGCTCGTAACATAGTCATTTAGTGGAATTATTTCAGCAAATTTTCAACGTAGGCATTTTGTGAGCTCTGCTCATGAACACTGTAACTATGATTTTCTTAATCTGTCCTGAACATTGATTTCCCACAGCGACCGCACTATTGTGCGCCAGATGTGATAAAACACATTTCAGGCAGAATGTGAAAAATGACAGCTGTACTGTTCATAAGGAGGTGTGAAACAATGCCAATGTTGAAAATATTACAAATTTGCGAAGTTATGAATGTGCGTGGAAATTGCGCAACAAACGCTCGTAATATAGTCATTTTTTGGAATTTTTTCACCAAATTTGCAACATAGGCTTTTTGGGGGCCCACCTCATGAACAGTGACACTGTTGTTTTGTTACATAGTCCCGAAAAGTGATTCTGCGCAGTGACAGCGAAATCACCTTTTGGGATTGAATAACCAGATGACAGTCACTGAATTCATGAGATAGGGTCCCAAGAACCATGCTGAAAATTTGGTGCCAAAATGTGAAAACTGGCGAGATATCAACATAAGTTGAAAACAAAATGATGCCATTATACAGCTTACGGCATTTCTTCAGTTCATGATCGGCTTTGAAGAGTGCAGGCGTGTTCCTGGTCCACTGAAAATCATTGCACCAGGCTCCGGAGGTAAGTATGGGGTGAGGGTGTGTCTGGGAAGGTGGGGTGCGCAGAGGGTGGGTGCGGGTTGGGGAAGGGCACCAGACTCAGTGAGGACGTTTTGGTTTTTACAGGTAAAAAAACAAAACAATGTGGAAGGTTTTCTTTTTACAGGTGGTTTGGTAAGCTGGGTTGGCTCCAAGCATGCCACCTGAGTGTTTCTTGGGGGAGGTCTGTAGCCGACAGGAGTTGGGCACTCCTGTCGGTACATACAGAGTGTTGGGGGCACATGAGCCGAGAGAGTTTGGGCACCCTCCTTGGCACACAACAATTGGGGGCATTATGCTGATGGGGATTGGGCTCCCCATTGGCAAATGAACTTAGGAGGGCATGCCGACATGGGGATTAGGCACCCTCGTTGGCTTTCATGGGGACTGTGAGGCGGGCCAGTGATAGCCTCCACCATGTTAAATTAAAAACAAATGCGGGGACATTATGCCGACAGGGATTGGGCTACCCGTCAGCGAATTAACTGGGGAGGGGGCATGCCGATGGGGATTGGGCACCCCCATCGGCTTTCATGGGGACTGTGAGAGGCAGCAGCTGTCAGTCGGCTTCTGTGGGGACTGTGAGAGGCAGATGGCGAAGCTGCTGCCATGTTTATTGAAATGGGACAATGAGCAAGGCAAGCTGTAATTCACTGCTGCAATCAGGGATCGCCCCAGCAGCAAAAACAGCTGATTGTTAATGACGGGGCGCTCCCTGATTGCAGCAGTGAGTTTCTTTCAAGTTGGTGGCAGGCTACAATACTGCTGTCATAGACAGCATGCTCCTCTATTAGCGCACAGAGACCAGCCTCAAAATAGACTGCTGGCATTGGCTACAACACCTGCCGTGCCTCCACAACTCGCTACTACAGCAAGCTGCAGCAATATGTTTCTTAGATGCGTAAGCAAACGTAAAAATAACCTATTATACAACATAAATAGACCCATACAAAACAGTAACATCTATACAAATACACAATAAATATACATTACTAAAGTACAACAAACTTTACAGAATTTGCATAATTTACAAGCCAAGATCTTAAGGCATTCCAGGATGTTATATTGTTATATATAACCTCAAATGGCCAGGCAAACTATTCGATAGCCTTGGACCCATATAAACAAAACTGTGTTGACCCTTCACCGTTTTCATAGATGGCACCATATAGCTTATCTCCCTGCTGCGTAACCCTTCCCTAACACTTCACTTCTCTAATAATTCTATCAAATAGTCAGGCATTTTTGGGAGATGACAGCAATAGATCAAATGTAGCATGTGTATATTACATCGTTCCATCAATACTATCCAATTTAGAGCTCTATAAAGAAAACAATGATGTGTGTTCCAGAGTGCATCCAAAACAAACCGCACAAACCTATTTAACATTACATCAGGTCTGCACAGTACTCCTTCAGCGACACCTCCATACACGACATCACCATAGTCAAGCAATGGTATTACCATGGAGTTCACAGTTTTTAATCTAATGTTGTCAACATCCCCAACAGCAACGGGAGCTATGCCGACTGTTGGCATAGTTCCCATCAAGACAAAGGCTTTTTGCAGGGCTTCGCCCCTGCACCCCATCTCTAAATAATCAACTCCAAGTTGAGTTATTTCAGGGCAGGGTGAAACAGCAGGAGACAGAGTGTAGCAGTACAGCAGGACCATCACAGCAACATGGCGAAATTTGTTGCTGTGATGGTCTTCGCTGTAGAAACGTCATTGTGGTGATGGTATATGCAGAATGCCTACTCCCTGAGGGAGGAGCGCTGTCTTGAGATACACAATTCTTCCTCAGCTGGCTGGCCTACGAGCAACCCTGGCCTGTTCCTGAACCCAGGTCACCGGCACAGCTGGAGGTATGGCACTGGCACCTCAGCCCACCGTGCCACTGAGCCGAATCAAAATAATTTTAAAACTCTTTGACACAAGACACTGAATTTACCTGTATCTGGTGGCAATCCAAAGATACTGATGACTAAATACTGACACCACATTGCCAATTTCTTATCAAACCAATGGCGTCGTGCGGGGGAAGGTGGGGTAGCTGTGCCTAACTACAGTGTACTAAGACACAGCTTCACCATACGACCAGACAAACCTGACTGATTTTTGATTGGCTGACAAAGGTGATGGGCATGGGTTAGGCGGTGGACATACTGTCTCCAATCAGATGTTTTCCAGGTCTGCTTTTCTCCAGGAGCTGATTACAGCCGTCCATGACTGTACTTATCCTAGAGAGGACAGCGCACCAGCAAACCAAAGATCAGGGCTTATATAAACTCTAACATGCACTGCAGGCTAGTGAATCTCCACTGCTGCCTATTGCGCTGATGTCAGCTGCAGGGGATTCTGGGATCTGTAGTGACCAAAGATGTCAGTCTAGAAGTAAACAAAATTAGTCTGATATAATCTTTATACTACAGTAAACAGTAAGTAAACCAAAATGTTTTGCACACAAAGTGCACATTGGGATAAGCTCCATAATTGAGTGTGGGGCTTTTGGTGCTGACTGTTTCCTTTTAACAGGAACACTCAGAGGTCAGGAGGTCACCAGTGGTGTGCTGCAGGGATCAGTCTTGGGATCAGGTTTCTTCAACATCTTCATGTATGATACTGGAGCAGGGTTCTAGGGAATGTCTTGATTGGAGGAGGGTTCTAGGGAATGTCTTGATTGGAGGAGGATCATGGGGAATATTCTGATTAGAGTAGGGATCCAGGAGAGTATCCTGATTGAAACAGGGTTCTAGGGGATATCCTGATTGGAGTAGGGATCTAGGAGAGTGTCCTGATTGGAGTAGGGATCCAGCAAAATATCCTAATTGGAGCAGGGATCTAGGGGAATGTCCTAATTAGAGTAGGGATGCAGAGGACTATCCTGATTGGAGTAGGGATCTAGGGAAATGTCCTGATTGGAGTAAGGATCTAGGGGAAATGTCCTGATAGGAGTAGGGATCCAGAGCAATGTCCTCATTGGAGTAGGAATCTAGGGCAAAGTCCTTGTTAGAGTAGGGATCTGGTGGATTGTCCTGAAAAGACTGGAGAAGTGGTCAAAGGTCTGGCAGTTGAAATTCAATGCTAAATGCAAGGTAATTCACATAGGGATAAACAAAAATTAAAAAAGAAGAATACAGAATGGTGGGTTAACAGTGGAAAGTACATCCAAGGAGTGGGACAGTGTCATAATACTATCAGACGATTTAAAAACATCAGCCCATGCAGCAGAACAGTGGGGAGGGAGATAGTATGCTGGAAGGTGTGTGGGGGTGGGGGGGGATCAGTAGCAGGAGTGAGGTGTTTCTGCCAGTGTACAGGTCCCTGGTCCATCCTCTGCTGGAGTATTGTGTGCAGGCCCACACCGAGGAAGACAGGGAGAGGGTGCCTGCGGTACAGAGGAGAGTAACCAGAAGGGTCCAGGGTCAGCAGGAAAAGACCTACATGGAGAGGTTGAACGATCTCAATATCTACACACTGGGAGCAAGAAGAGAGAGCAGGGAGACATGAAGACATATACATATAACTCCGAGGGGTAGATAAAGCCTAGAGTTGTTTACACTGGGGGGAACACAAGTACTGAGGGAAACTGATGGATGGAAGATATAAGAGGGACATTAGAAAGCATTCCTTCATGGAGTGGGTGGTGAGAAAAAGGTTTTCTGTACAAAATCACTGGGGGGGTGTGTTACAGCATGGGTAGGACAGACACATGTGGCTGGTAAAGATGGTGACAAAAGGGGAGGTGGGTAAGAAGGAGTAAAAGGCCACTGGGGCCCCTCACAGTCACCATTAGTTAGGTAGGGGTGGGCAGACCTGATGAGCCACAACAATGTTTATGTTTTTATGTGACTGTGTCTCATATCTTCAAAGCAATATGCTTGTTTATTTTTTTTTTTCAATTCTTTTTCCCTCCTGGTCACGATCCTGGGAGCCTCTCTCAGGCATCCAACCCAATCGTGCCATGCCTGAAGTCCCCCCAACTGGACCTTCCTCTCTCCTCCGCCCCGCAGCTGGCAACCCGGGCTTAACCCCTCTGGGGTGGGGCCACCCCTCCTACATTGGGCGCACTTGCACACATTGTCTCCAGCTGCAGATGTGGGCCCATGGTGAAGGAACCCTGAAGGCCGGCCGGGTCAGATCAGGCAGTGGGCATGGAGGATGGTGCCTTCGCCTACCCCCAGGATCAGGTTTTCCATGTTCTACAGTTTCCCTCCCGTGCATGGGCACGCCCGAGACTCTGGTGCATGGCAACCCCTGCCTGCTTCACCACGCTTAGTACGTGCTGCCTGGCTTGCTGCAGTGCCCTTGGTCTCCACCAGGGGTCCCTGGCTCACCGGGCCAACCCATCCCCTTAGTCCAGGGAGGAGAGCACCACACGGGTGCTCAGTCCTCAACCCTTACTCTGCCGACCCCTGGTGCCCGAGTCCGTTTCTGAACCCGGGTCACCGGCGGGCGTGAGGTGTGGCGTCCAGCGCCTCAACCCTCAGTGCCACCAGGCCAGCTAGGAATATGTTTATTGACCAGCTCTTTGAGAACCTTGGGAATGTGCAGTCTGGTACAATCTTTAAACTCCAAATGCATGGAAAAAGCTGCTGCAAGGATGTGCCTATTAATATCTCTTCCGTGTCCTCATTGTAATTCAACCATGGTGTGAATTCCTGTTTACCTACTGAAAGAAAAAGCATGCATGCATGCACTACATTCTGCAGCACTGCAAGAAAAAATTTATGCTGGACTATGAAATACCTGTCACATCCCCTGACATACGAACATACGAAACTGCCAGCAGAAACAGGCTTCACGGTCCTCGGTCTTCTCGCGTGTACAGCTAGCACCTCATCTCACAGCTGCCCTCCACCCCTTCTTCCCAGTATCCCTTACCCTGTCCCAATCCTCTTGAAACTGACCACCGCCTTACTGGACACTATCTCATCTGGTAAGGTTTTCCATTTGTCCACCACTCTTTCAGGGAAAAATATGTCTCCTCATCTCCCACCTGAATCTTTCCCTCCAATCTCAGTCCATGCCTCTCATGTCTCTCCCTTTCTCATCTGGAAAATCCCTTCTGTGTTGGTCTTGTTTATCCCTTTAGATACTTAAGGTCTAGATCATATCCCCTACCCCTCCTCTCCTACAGTGAATACATGTTCAACTCTCCCAGCTTGTCCTTGTAGGGCTTGCTCTCTTATCACTGGACCATCTCTGTGGCTCTTAGCTGCACCCCCTCCAACAATCTGAAGTCCTTCTTCAGGAATGGGCGCCAGTACTGCATGCAGTACTCCAGATGAGGCCTGACCAATGACCTTTACAGGGGCAGGATAACCTCCCTCCTTCTGGAGGAGATCCCTCTTGCAATACACCCCAGCATTTTGCTGGCTTTTGCTGCAGCCTTCCTCCACTGAGCAGGGTTGTTCATGCTTCCCGTAATGATCACTCCTAAGTCCTTCTCCTCTGTGGAGCTCCCCAACTGTACCCCATTCAAGTGATAATCCTTCCCCTGGTTCCTGGCTCCAAAGTGCAGAACCTTGCACTTCTTGGCATTGAACCCCAACTACCATGTTTCCACCACTCCTGCAGCTTGATCAGGTCCTCCTGCAACCCCTTCCACCCGTCCGCATCATCAAGCACAGCTCCCATCTTGATGTCGTCTGCTAACAGACTGATTTTGCTCGGATCACATGTGAGATATCTGCAATAAAATGCGAACAGCACTGGTCCCAGTACCAATCCCTGTGATACCTCCACTCTCACCACTCTGGGTGACAGAGGTCCCCCCACCACCACCACCCATTGCTGCCTTCCCTTTAGCCAGTTTGTGATCCATTTCACCTTTTTGGTCCCCCCACATGTTCCTGTTTCCACAACCTGCCATGCGGCACTGAATCAAAGGCCTTGCTGAAGTCTAAATACAGAACATTCACTGCATGGCCCTTGTCCAGTTCCACATCACCTAGTCATAGTGCTCTACAAGGTTTGTCTGGCAAGATCTGCCTGCTACAAACCCGTGCTGTTGACTGTCCTGGAGACTGTTTTCCTCACATTCTGAGTATGGTCCTACCACGTAGCCACCAATTCTATTCACACTCTGGAATCATGTTAAACATATAAAGTATTTCCTAGCAAAAATACCCCTGTATTATAAATTGCAAAGGGTTTACCATCCCAGTCTCCCATCCTTTTTTCTAGTTCATAGGGTCATCGGGTTCTTGAGTAGGTTTAGGATTGATTGAGAGTGAGTAGTATGTTGTGCATGTGTAACTGTGAACTTTAGCTACACTGTCTGTCTTGGCTCACGGGACTGCCACCTCAACCCCTCAAAGTGTCGCAGGGATGATGCCCCAGGACCAAAGGCACCTTAGAGAAAAGCCCCAAAAGCACAATGGAAGACAGACAAGTACATTCTTCACGGAGAGGAGAGATGTAGCCAGATTGAGACCTGGACCTGGAGAGCCACTAATCAACTCCAACTTCTGTGGAAACTACCTAACTTTTTATGACCTTTGGTACAGAGGAGGAAACATCCCTATAAAGAGAAACCTCTGGGGATCCAAGGCCTTGATCACCTTCCCTCCAGGCTGGGATTAGAATTAGTGATGGCTCTGCTGCAATTTAGAAAACAAATTCAGGGAAATATCTCAGAGGAAGGGCTCTTGATCTGTCCATCTAATGGGAATGCCGTGAAGATGTCATAGTAAGCTGATCTCTGCAGCTAAAGCAGCTTCTCTCTGAAGGAGCTCCCCCCCAGCAGGAAGGAGAAGAGCAATGACCACTGAAAGGCACTCACCTGGTATCCACCTGGGGAGGGCTGAGAGGAAGATGAACCCTTGTGGGGCATGGCATAGGGAGCTGAGCCCTAGAGGGCAGAGAATTTGGATTGTATGATCTTCACCCTTGAGGGGTAGGGGAAGGGAAGTAGGTGGAGACCAGGTGAACCTTAGGCAACCATAGGGAGGAATAGCTTTCAAAGGTGGTAAGAATGTGGACTGCATAGCTAAAAGAGCCCCCCCATAAACTTAGCGGCTCCCACCCTCCAGCAGCTGAAAACTTAAATGCTACATCAAGAGGTGCCACTGGGTCAGTCTGCATGGCCAAAGCATCCCCCAGAGCATAGGACATTCTCACTCAAAGGGCAGAAAGAGAAGGACCCCCTCCCAAGTCGCGGGACCTACCTTCAAGATGAAGCCTTCTCATGAGCAAAGTGAGACCATCAACTTATGGGTCAGAAAGAGCCCTGGAAGTCATGCTATGGTCCTGACTGGCATGCATCCAAGTGCAGGAGAGTGGTAGGAGGCCGATGGCGAAGTTTGATGACCGTTGAATACAAGGTACAGAGGTAGAAATGAAACGAAGGCAAGGCTGAATGACCGACTGGAGGCATGGAATGCTGACTGAAATGTGGACTGAGACAGATATGTGCCTGAGAATGAATGATAGGATAAATAAAATGGTAGATGCACCCCAGTTGTTTCCAAAGGGAAGGAGCTAGCTAAGCAGGTTGACAATGAGTAATGCTGGGAGACGATGAAAACAGAGAACTGAACAGAAAAAGGCACCCAGGTTTACCTATTCACAGAACTTATTGGCTGTGATGACACTAAGGCAGCAACTGAGTAATGTTAGGAGATTACTAGTCATAGGCTATAGCCGAGCTGTGGAAGTGGGGAGTAGCCAGACCATAGCCTGAAAGTCTAGGCCTTCATTTGGATTCAAACATTTTGACCAAACACGCCTTAACTCAGCTACCCATGGTTACCAGTGTGCCCTAAAGCATGTGACCTGCAGTAGGCTTGGATCTTCAGTTATTGAAATTCTAGTTACTCCCTGGAAGTGAAGGAGCCTGAAAACAGAGCTGCACAAATGTCAGTTGCTAGTCCAGGAAGAACATTAGGACCCCAGAATAGCATCACCAAGTCTTGCAGACAGCACTGGTGTGATACGTAAAGGGCTATCAAGTTTGAGTACTGGATTGAAGAAGTCTCTCCTGGCTGGCAGTAGGCCTGAAAGAGTGTGAGGAGCTCACATTCAGCACTCACGTAGGGGGAGTACAGAAATGCAAGCTAACAGTTCAGCAGGGTGGGGAGAAGAGCCCAAAAGGCAAAAGCAATAGACTGGAGTGACCAAGGGGCTGCAAGAGTACCAGTGGAGCAGGGATGCCCAGAATCAGCCGTGCAGTGGCACAGGTACCATGGGGGTGGGAGCAGAATAAAGGCACTGCATGGCAGGCACAACAAAAATTCCAAATGTCCAGGGGATGCTTGGATATGCACAGTTTTAACCACAGGAGGTGTGATATGTCACCTGCTGCCCCTCCGAACCCTTTGAAATAAGTAATACTAGGCTTGAATGCATTCAGCTGACTCCCAATACCTGCTGAAAAAATAACACAGAAACATAGAAACATAGACTTTGACGGCAGATAAGGACCACTTGGCCCACTCAGTCTGCCCATTTCCCTACCTACTGGATAAGCTGCAGATTCTAGTTAACCAACAGCCTATTTCCTGCAACCCCCCACTATAATTGCCTTATGTCTGTCCCATGCATGTTTGAATTCCTCCACTGTTTTAGACCCCACAACCTCTCCAGGAAGGCGGTTCCATCGCCCACCACTCTCTCCGTGAAAAGAATTTCCTCACATTACCCCTGGAGCCTTCCCTCTAACTTTAAATTGTGCCCTTGTTCTTACACATCTCTTTTCTGAAAGATGCTAACCTCCTGGACTTTGTTGATTCCCTTGAGGTACTTAAAGGTTTCTATCATGTCCCCCTGTCCCTCCTTTCATCAAGGGTATACATATTAAGCTCTCCAGTCTCTCTTCATATGGTTTCTGATGTAGACCCTGCACCATTTTAGTTGCCCTCCTCTGGACTGCTTCCATCCTGTCTATGTCCTTGCGTGAGATGAGGTCTCCAAAACTGCACGCAGTACTCCAGATGGGGTCTCACCAACTGTCTGTATAGAGGATAACCACTTCCTTTTCTACTTGTGATGCCCTCCTATGCATCCCAGTATCCCCTGGCTTTCCCTACTGACTTCTCACATTGCATACCCACCTTTAGGTCATCTGATATGACTACACCCAGATCCCTTTCCATTATTGTTGTTGTTAGTACCTCCCCTGCTATTGTGTACTCTTCTCCTGGATTTTTATTTCCCAGGTGCATTACTTTGCACTTCTTTGCATTGAATCTAAGTTGCCATGTGTCTGACCATTCCTCCAACCTTGCCAAGTCCCTTCTCATCCTTTCTACCCACCCTTGTGTATCAACTCTGTTACAGATCTTTGTGTCATCTGCAAAGAGGCATACCTTTCCTTCCAGACCCTCTGCAATGTCACCTATAAAAGGCGTTAAAGAGGACTGGACCCAGTACTGAGCCCTGAGGTACTCCACTAGTAACCCCCCTTTCTTCAGAATGTGTTCCATTCACTATTACCTTCTGTGTCCTGTTGTGCAGCCAGTTTTCTACCCAGGCTACCACCCTGGGACCCACTCCCAGGCTGGCTAACTTGATTATTAATCTTTTGTGCGAGACTGTGTCAAATGCCTTGCTAAAGTCTAGGTAGGCCATAGCCACAGCCCCTCCCTGGTCTATTACTTTGGTCACCCAGTCAAAGAAATCGATTAGATTTGTCTGACATGACCTTCCTGCTGTGAATCCATGCTGCTTTGGGTCCAGTGCCCTGCTGGCCTCTAGGTACTCAACAATTCTTTCTTTCAGAAGTGATTCCATCATTTCCCCACCACTGAGGTCAAACTCACAGGTCTGTAGTTTCCTGCTTCTGCCTTGCTCCCACTTTTGTGAAGGGGAATCACATCTGCCCTCCTCCAGTCCTCAGGTACCACCCCATCTTCCCATGATTTGTTAAAAAGTGTGGTTAGTGGTGTCACTAGGTCCTCCTTAGCTCTTTTAGGATTCTAGGTGAATCCTGCCAGGCCCCATTGCTTTGTCCACCTTGAGTTTTAGAAGTTCTTTCAGTACTCTTTCTTCTTTAAATGGACTGGTATCAACCCCACTATCCAGAGTGCTTCTACTGTTTGGTTTAGGTAACTCCCCTCTTCTTCTTTTGTGAATACTGAGCAAACGTATTCATTCATTATCTCTGCCTTTTCACTGTCTCCCTCTGCCCACCTCCCCTCTCCTTTATTAATCTTCCCTATCCCTCCCTTAACCTTTCTATGTTCCCTAATGTACCTATAAAAGGTTTTATCCCCCTTCTTAACTGAGTTGGCTATCCTTTCCTCGGTTTGGGCCTTTGCTTTTCTGACTGCCTTCCCCACTTCTTTCTGCTTTAATTGATACAGTTCCCTGTCGTGCTCAGTCTGTGATTCCTTATACTTTTTGAATGCAGCCTTTTTCTCCTTAACCTTCCCTGACACTTCTTTTGAGAGCCATAGTGGTTTTTTATTCCGTTTTGTTTTCTTTATTTGTTTCACACAAAGGCTTGTTGCCTCCATGATGAGCTGGACAACCTAGCCTGCAAACCTCAGGGTGGAGGATATTTGTAGCTAATGTTGAGAAAGATTGGAAGGACTTACAGCTTTATTTCTATTGAGGTTTTTCTCCCGGCTACCTGTATCATTTCTGAGGAGTGTACTGTGATCCCAGGGATGCACCCTGTCAGGGCCACAACCTCTGGCTCCCCTGGATAACAGTAATCCCCTGGTTAACCCTATGGCTTACCCTACATGGCAGGGGCTCCAGTGGAAGTGCTGCCTCTCCCCCCCGAGGCAGTCCAGAACTAGAGTTGGCGGGCACTAGGACACAGGGGAATCCCAAGGTCCAGACCATTATATGGACCAGGGGTTCTCAAATGGTGAGGCCAGCCTCCCTGGGGAGGCCCCAATTTGTTCAAGGGGAGGCTCAAGCAAGTCTGAAAAAGTACTGTATTTAAATTGTAAGTTTTATATATTTTGTGTGTCGAGATGAAGCAAACTGAAAGAGGATAAAAGTGGATGAATGTTATGTATTTATTTACCAGTAGGTGACAAGGGCAGTGAATGAGCCAAGGCTCATTTCAGGTATACCGAGGAAGGGGTAGGGAGTGAATACATTCAAGGTAACTGCTTGGCCGGCCTGGTGGTGCTGAGGGGTTGAGAAGTATGGGCCACACCTCGCGCCACGCCCGGCGACCAGACCGGGAAACAGACTCAGGTTGCCGGGGGTCAGAGGGAGGAGGAGGATCAGGCGTCCCAGCGGATGCTCTCCTCCTCCAGGGGTGAGTTCAGGGTGCTAAATACCCGGCGCTCTGAGGGCAGTGGAAGCCACAGGCACAGGCACAGGCGGCCAAGAGCCGGGAGGGAGGGCGTCGAGGGCACTTGACACAGGCGTGCATCGGCACGCCGTCTGTCTGGATGTCAGTCCTGCGTGCGGCGTCCTGGGGGCAGAGGAGAAAACGGAAAAACCCCTCGGTGGTCCTAGATGAAGACGGCCCACCTTCCCTCCACCCAAGACCACCGAACCCAGAACAGACCCCAATGTGCAGAAGGAGGGAGGAGAGAGGCACTCTAGGGGCAGATCCTGGCAAGTGGCATAAGGGGATGAGCAGTCTGAAGGAGTGGACACCGGGGTAGGAAAGGAGGTTAAAAGAGGAGGGTTAAAAAAAAAAGGTAACTGCAAAACAATCAAGAAATACACATGGAACAATAAGGCAAACAAATATGAACAATAAACTAATAATGAGTGGTGGTAATTGATCAATTTGTATAGTGATGGCAGAACAGCCCAAATACAAGGGTTGAGCATAGAAGTGCTAAGAGCAATAGCAGGAAGGAGCAAAGTAATCCCAGAGAAGTTGCTTAGGTGCAGGGAAGGAGGGGGAGAGGCAAAGTATGTAGGAAGGTTATTTCATATAGAGAGGAAACAGAGAAAGTAGTCTGACCCATGAAGGTACTGCAACAAGGGGTGACAGTGGTTCAAGAATGAAAATAGTGGAGCAAGTAGGCTGGCTTGTGGGGGTTACAATAAGCTGAGTAATATTATTTGTTATTATTTGTTATTCAAATAACACCTTTGAGCACAGATGCTCTTTTTCAAAGGTTCCACATCAGTATAAGACAAAGAACTGAATGTGAGCCAAGTACTCAAATGGGTTTCAATTTATTCATGGTGTACTGTGCAAATTACAGTATGTTAATTTTCTTTGGGATGCCCAAGATTATTTCAGTTTTTGGGGAGGCTCAAAATCTTTTCCATGGATTTGGGAGGCTCACTGTGATAAAGTCTAAGAACTATTGATATAATCAGAATTGAGGCTTTTTCCTGTGTTTGGCCCCTCCCACCACCTCCAATGTGTGCCTAGCCTGTGACCTCAGATTCACACAGCTGACTCTGTGGCAGGAGCAAGCTCCTGGTCCAGCCCCGCAGGGGCTGTAAGCTGAATAACTCACTCATACGTCAACCTTCTGTGAAGGAGCATAGCCAAGCAGCAGCTGCCTTAGCCCAACCTGCCTCCCACTGTGGCAACATGAGCTCTCTCCTGATCTCGGGTCTCTGCATGGCAATGTAATATGCTGCTACTGGGTCATCAAGGTGGCCTTAATCATTTGACTACATTGCATTTTTGACATATGCCAAGCTTTCCAGCTGAAAACTTTTCGGCCGTGTTCCTCTAACTTCAACTCCCAAATCAGAACCACCATATCACCCATACCAAAATGTACCCCTCTGCCAAATTTTAATAATGTCAGCTGTAATTGAAGGACCCCCCAATTTCTACTTCCCCAGATAAGCATGGGTCCAGAAAGAGAGTCTTACTTTTAGTATAATTAGTCATTGAACTGGGTATGTGGGACAAGCTGTCTAGTGCTTGGGCCACTGCTAATATAGAGCTCTCATCCCTGGAACAAACAAATGTCATCAGCAAATGCATGATCTTCGAGGTGTCCCTCCCCAGCCCATTCTGTATCCCAGTTATATCAGTGTTAGTCTTCATCCGTCTGAACAAGGGATCCAAACTGAACATGTACACACGTGGACTCAAAGGGCACCCGTCTGTCTCTGAAGTATTGTTTACTTTTCTGGTTTGCTAATTAGACAGATTTCTACTTGACAATACTGGGTGTGATATGTGTAACAGCACTCTGTCTGGAGGCTGATATAGTTAGTTCTCTTCCTCTCTCTACAGCATCTGCAGTATGACCTCCCTGACTGACATCACCAGGAAACAAGAACAGACAATCTGCTGCTGCTTGACTGGAAACATTTTTATTTTCTCCCACTCCACTAGCGAGCCACCTTTAGCCCTTGCAGATCCCCCAACCGCGTCACCCACCAGCCCTGTGACTTACTGTGGGAGCCACCGAGTCCTCCACAGATTGTCCCCTGTGGGGGGGTCTTTGGGGGAACCCCCAACTCCCTCTCTGATGCCATGCTATGTCCGGTGGTCCCTTTTGCCCAGTAGGCAGTGCAAGGTCTGCTGGGATGACATCCTGCCACTGCTGGTATTTTCCAGTGTTCTTGGTTTTCTCCTGATTCATGGGCGCTCCATGGAGGCAACGGCTGGACATTTTCATGTCAGAAGACCTGCTAACATCTTCCGTCAGGGACTGTTCCCCACCCGGAACTGCTGCTCCAACTTGCACCACCAACCTTGGTCACCTAGGTGGCAGTGTTGAAGCGGAGCAGTCTGCGCTTACTGCCTGGAGCAGGAGATCGTCTGCTGGGATGTTCGATCCTCCTCCCCGGCCGACCCTCACGTGACCGAGTTTGTTCCCAAACCTGGATCACTGGCATGGCGCCAGGTGATGCATGGTGCCTCAGCCCTAATGCCACCGGCCACCTATATTGACTGGAACGCTTGACACATGTTACCAATCAGGCAGCAGGGCTTGTGGATGTAACAGGGTGAGGGCATGCTGATGATGTAGTGGAAGAGTAGAGCTAGAGAGATCTGCTTGCAGGTAAAGTAACATTTTCACATCCCTCCCAATACAATTAGATAAAAAAATATACTGAGCACAATGAAAAAAACACACTTCAGACATGAAAAATAAGGGACTACTTTTAAAACTAATAAAATTCTGCCTACTATTTTATGGTGCTACTAGCTCTTTAAACACATGTATGGCTAGTGTCAAGTCTTGCCCAGATCACAACTTGAACTCAGCACCACTTTACTCGTTCAAGTAAGTATTAACCATGACAGGGTGTGCATTATAGGATTTAATGCATGCCCCAGGAGTGTAACAAGGCATGAGGCTAAAGGCTGAGTGTCTTTACATCCCCTAGGAACTGCATTTTAAAATGCTATGATGCACACACTGAAAGGGCTCATGACTCTTATAAAATGGGACTAAGTAGTTTTTTATTGGGGGGGGGAATGAGGTTCAGCACTTGACCATGTGTTTATAGAGATATAATTAATAGCTTCCTCTTTTCCATAGAAACCATGGCGCAATTGCTATTATAAAGGAGCGTTTATAATGGCAAATATGCACAGTGTCCTCTCACTCGCGCATGCATCTCCTCATGCTCAATTCTCATCGCCGCCTCCTCCCAACCGCAGACCAAACATGGAAAGAAACTGCCACGGATACTCAGCAGTAAGTAACATTTCAAATAAACTTTGATGTACCTCATTTTTACTGGTTTGACCACCCTCACAATATTCAGAAAAATGTTAAAATAAAAGTGAAAGCTGACTGCAGCGCCATGGCGTGATCAGACTGCGGCGGCACAGCAGCCTTTTATTTTATATAATTGCTGAGGAAAAAGAGAAACCAAACAATTATAAAAATAAAATATGGGTCTGGTAGTGTGAAAACTCGATTTACACACACTCTCGGGGTTTGATGCTACGCGCAAACCCTCAAGCTTTGCTCTGAGGTTTATGTAGCATCAAACCCTGTGTGTGTAAATTCTCGTTACACACCCAGACTCATACTTTATTCTTTATATAATACACAGTCATGTGACATGCTTCAGCCAGTCATGCTTTCAGTGCCATTTTATAAGCTACATAAGAAACAGTATGAAATGAGCTTTGGGCACGGCATTGAGAGGCAGGCTAGTCAGAAGCAGCTGCCGCTCGGTAGTGTGCTGTTGTTGGGAAGGATGGTGCTGGGCAACCAGTGCTGGACTGACCCTGGGCTGGACCAGAGAGCCTGCTTCCTCTGTAGGACATTGCTCTGTGCAGTCTAGGCACTGAAGAGCTTGGCCCACACCTAGGGAGAAGGAGGAGGGAGGAAGCAGAGAGAGAGAGAGAGAGAGAGACAGAGGCAGAGACAGAGACAGAGACAGAGAGAGAGAGAGAGAGAGAGAGAGAGAATATCCCATGTACAGTACTGTCTATATAATGGTCTGAGCTTCTGGAATCCCTTGGGTTCTTGTGCATGCTGACACTGGATACTAGTCTGCCCCCTGATGAAGCTCCCATAGCGATGTGCTGGGGCAGTAAACTGGCAGTATCCATTCTGCTGCTGCTAGTTAATTCAAGACAATAAACCTTTTGCATGTCACTTTGCAGACTTCATTATTTTTTCTCAGTGGAGTGCACTGTTTCTTGTTGTTGTTCCCATATAGTGAACTGCCTCGGGGGGGGGGGGCAGGATGTCCCACTCCCCAAAGCCCCTGCCATGGATAGGAAGCTGTAACAGACATCAGGATGGCACTGGACTCAGCGGGTATGGGTGCCAATGGGCCAGAAGAGGGTGTACCCTAGGTAGTAGGGTATATTCCTAACATGAGCATAGCCGGGGAGAAAAATGCTCTATAAAAAAAGAACTAGCCCTCAGCGATCAACCTCTGATGAATGTGAAACAGTCTCTCTTCTTTGTTTAATTTTCAATTTTGACTGTCCATTTTGCAGCGTCTTTGTGGCCAGAAGAAATGAAAGTCTGTGATCCTTCCATGACCTTGAGCTTCGCTGGGAGAAGTCCGTAAAATTGCAGCTCAAGCTTGTGGAGCTGCAGCTTAATGCCATCAAAACCTTTATGGTGCATTCAAGTGTTGTAGCTGAGGCCTGGAAAAAATTAAACAAGAAGCCCCTCTAGTTCATAATCTTTCAAGCTGTGTGCTGCTCTCAAAATCTCACCCCGTTGTCTAGGGCTACGAAAAAACTAAGCAGGAGCATCCCAGGTGGTGGTTCAGCAGCCTTCCTGGGGTAATTCTGTGTAGCTCTCGACTGCACAGGAGGCTGTGGGTCGATTAATTTTAAATCCTCTCACAGCCAGGTTTTACTGGTGCTGTATGGGTCAGCGCCCTCAAATCCTCCCAGCAACCCAGTAACCTAAATATTGTGTGCTCTCACTGGGTTTCCGGCATGCCCGAAGCACTATCCCAACATGCCTTTCTCTTTATTTGTTCCTTTTCTAACTGCAATTTATGCCCCTTTACTGGCCTTGTCCCCATCTGCCCTTGACGATGACCCCTCTGGTCAGAGCGCCAGGGCAGTTGGCATCCTCTCTGTCTTGCACTAGTGGGTGTGGAGTATCTGAGTTGCTTGGCTAGACTTACAGTAAAACTGTTAGCTTATTTAAGCCAAATTATCACACTGCATTGAGACATTTTTTGGTTTCTCCGTGAGTTCACTATTTCTGTGTTGCCTGTCCCATCTGCCTCTGGCTGCCACCCACCCCCCAAGCTCCAATCACCCCTTACCTGTGGCTCTCCTTCCAACTCTGAGGCTTGTTCCCCATAGTGAGAGCAGAGAGTTAAGGTCCTCTCTAGAGTAGAGGTGGCAGGAATATGTGTGGGGCCCAAGTGTGATATGCATTAACCTACACTCCAGGCATATTTCTCTCTTTTCTACCCTGCCCCAGGGACATTGGCAGCAAGAGCATCATGACGTGTGTGAAAGTCCTCCCTCACTAGCAGCTCCTACCTACACTACCACCAACATTCATCCAGGTGGCAGTTTTACAGGTGTCCACCTTCTGCAGAAATGGACAGTGTCCTCTGGGTTGCTCAATCCAACCCCCCACCACCACCAAGCCCTCTGGTAATCTGAACTTTCTGAACCTGGTTTGCTGGTGTTGTAAGAGGCAGTGCTGGTACTGTGCCAACAGTCCTTTTTAATTATTCAGTGTCAGAGCCTTTGGTACCATAGAGGTAGCTGGCTTCTCAGCCTTCAGTTTGGGATGATTCTGCCTGTTGTTCCACCGTCATTAAATGGTGGTTAAAGGAATCACATTTTTCTTCCATGTATTTGCCTTTAAGATCCTTAGGTCTGTGGTAGCATAGTCTACTGACTGGAGTTCAAACACGAGATTCAGGAGACTCGGGTTCATGTTCAGCAGAGCCCTTACTCATAACCTCTCTGTGCTTCACTCCACCCAACTGCTAATATTTATAAAAAAGGAAGGCCCACTGATGCAGTGATAGTGCTACTGCTTGTGATGCCAATGACCTGGGTTCAGAACTGAGTCTGATTTGTAGGCAGGCCGGCCGGCGGCGGAGGTGAGCTGAGCATCCCAGGATACTCTTCACATCGGGGATGGAGGATGGATGACTCGCTATGCTACAGCCACCTGGGTGACCACAGGTGGCAGTGCAATTGCAGTCAGAGATGCAGGAGGACACCAACGTGCTGTCAGCGTCCTACAAGGGGCAGGGTTAAAAAAAAAAAAAAACAGAAAAAATGGCCAGGCACAGCAGGAGGACATTGTCCCTCACCGTAAGCCCCCTACCACCGACTATGGCACTGTCTCCTCCAGAAGCTCCTACCCAGTCTCCACTGGGGGTGGTGTCCTCCCAATGACCCCGTCCTGGGGGGTAAGCCAGGGAGTCTAGGAGGTGAGGTAAGTCCCAGAGAAGGGGGGGTGAGGGGGCTGGGGGGTGTGGGTTGGACCAATGGGGGCTGGCTGGCCACAGAAAGTGAAAAAGCACACTAAATTAAAGAAAATATTTATAAACAAGCAGAACCCCCTGAAAATGAAATATTACATCTCAGCAGGCCTATTCTGGATGAATAAATTGTAAAGCAAAAAATGCTTTGGGACACAGGGTGTGCAAAAAACTGCAGCACTGAATTCACAGAACAAAATATTCCTTCCCTTTTACTGCTTCATATTCACTTCAAGGGCAGGTGAAATGTAGCTGCATCGCCCAAACTCTTCATATCACAGTGCAAAACGCTGCTTCACTAATGGACAAGCAGGTGCACTGAAACTTACAGACCACCCACTGATTTAAAAAAGTCTGGTAACACGCTGACATCAATCAAGATCCCCTTCTCAGGCAGACAGCTGCTGACCGTTCTTATCCTAGCAGAACCCAGTTCTCCCAGTCTCACTTTACCAGCGTCTGGCATTCTCTTATCTGTGCAAACAGTTTGCTTAATCTCTGCTTAATTCCCACAGAACATCTGATCAAATCCCAGGACGCAACTTGAAGCCTATAGACAAGATGGTTAATCAGTAGCAACAACTTAGTGTGTCGCCATCTAAAGCCAAAGCGTTCCTATAACTATTGAGTATAATCATCTGTGAAACTGTGTATATGTGTGTGTGTGTGTGCGTGCGTGCGATGTCATGTGTGTATGTGCCCACACACAAGAATATAACCCTTTATCTATCTGTATATTCAGTATTTATGTATTATCTAGAAGTTATGTATCTATATAGCGATGCTTGGGTCTCGATCTAGTGGAACCTATGTAAACTAATTATAAAACAAGCATTTGTCAATGCCGAATGTTGCTTGCTTGTATGTGCTGTTTAGGTATTTGGAAGTCATTGGAGTGCAAATATTGAAAATTCGCGAACTTAACGGTGCGTGAACTAACGCCGCTTTCATCAAAACAGTCATTTTTAGAAATTTTCACCTAATTTTCAACATAGCCATTTTAAGACCTCTGCTCATGAACAGTGTCACTGTGATTTTCTTAATGTGTCCCATACATGGTTGCTTTGCAGGAAGCTGTGCCATTGTGCGCTACATGGGCGGAAACACGTTTTGGGCAAGATGTGAAAAATTAAAGCTGTACTGCTCATAAGGAGGTGTGGTAAAATGGCAATGTTGAAAATCTGGAGTGAAAATATTGAAAATTCACGAACTTACGAGTGCGTAGGAATTGCAGAATGCACGCTCGTAAAACAGTTATTTTAAGGAATTTGTTCACCAAATTTTTAACATAGGCTTTTTGAGAGCCCACCTTATGAACACTGGCACTGTCATTTTGTTAAGTGGTCCCGAAAGGAATTTACGGCGCAGTGACAAGTAAAATCACCCCAGACCCGATTAACGCCATGACAGTGCAAGAATTCATGAGGAGGGGTCCCAAAAACCCCATGTTGAAAATTTGGGCCCAAAATTCCCAAAAATGCCTGAGATATGCAACAAAGTTGAAAAAACCCTATTTATTCCATTACACAGCTTACCGGCATTTCCTCAGTTCGCGGTCAGCTTTGAAGAGTGCAGACGTGTTCCTGGTCCACCGATGATCGTCACAATGCACTCTGGAGGTAAGTATGGGGTGTGAGGGGTGTGGGGAGGCAGGGTGCACAGTGGGTGGGTGGGGGCAGGGAGACTGCGGGGACGTTTTTATTTACAGATTTTTAATGAGAGGCAGCTGTGGGGCGTTTGCCACGCTGGGGTGGGCTCCCAGCGTGGCAGCCTGAAAAACTGTTTGGGGCTGGAGCTGACAGAGTTGGGCACCCCGTCGGCTATAACAAGATTTGCCACGCTGTGGTGGGCTCCCAGCATGGCACCTGGAAAGCTTTGGGGGGGCTGCAGCCGTGGAGCCAGCGAGTTGGGCATCCCGTTGGCTATAAAATTTCCACGCTTGGGTGGGCTCCAGCGTGGCACCTGGACAGCTTGTGGGGGGGGCATGGAGCCAACGGGGATTGGGCATCACGTCGGCCATACAGTGAGTGCGTGGGGAGCGCGCATCAGCACGCAATATGCGCGTTATGCAGGTGGTGGGGGAGAGCTCTGCTCACTGAAGCGAGCCCTTCAACTGTATGGCACTCAGTTCCACTGCTGCTCTCATAGACAGCTGCAGCAGTCATTGGAGAACTGTGGCCACGCCTGCAAACACACTGACTGAATTGGAAGACAGGGTGCCACACCTCCGAAAACTCAGATGATTGCACTATGTTTCTTGCACAAGCATGCAAGCAACATAATGAGTAGGGAAAATACTGCATCCTGATTGGTTGGCAGCCATGCATGGTAAGGCGGCTACCCAAAGTAAAAAAAAAAAAGAGCTGTCAATCAAGATAGAGTACACAAACCTATCAATGCCTGCTGCAAAAACACTTGCTGCCTGGCACTACAAATATGGCTGTCACCTTTACTCCCACCTAAAAAGTCAGTTAGATCCTAAAAATGAAACTCCAAGAAAATTAAAAAAGAAAAAACAAATAATTGATTAAATGTTCTTTCCCGTCATACTCCCTTATGGTACTATGCATAGCTTTACTTTCTTGCCCTTCTTACCTGACCATCAAAACCCTCTTCCTATTCTTACCTTCTCAGCCTGCTCCTGCCCCTAAATTCTCATGGCCCTCAGCTCTCTCTTTCTCTCTCTCTACACTACATTCCTGAACCCTTAGGGCCTACTTTTGTTTTTCCATCATACCAGATTTAAAGGAAAACTGTCTAAATCCATGCCCTCCCAACCCACAAAAGGCTTACCCCTTGATTCAGCTTTTTATTTCGAAAAGCAAGTTTTTCTCGCGCTGCCACGTAATATATTTTTATTCCGAAAAGTCTGCAAACTGAGAATATGGTGGGCAGCTGGGGGTTCCATTTACTGTAAAGATTGTGGGCGCTGCGCTTCCGCTTCACATTTGTATTGAAGAGAGTGATCTTGGCGCATATCTTCAGATAAATAAACCCCCAGCATCCGCTCATATTCTCCGGTTCTAGATTTTGGAATAAAAATAATCTTGGCAGAAAAAACACACTTTTCTAAATAAAAGCTGAATCGGGGTAAGCTTGGGGCTAAATGGATTTAGACAGTTTTCTTTAAGTCTTTCACGTGCAGCTACAAACTGTATCTAATGTTAACTGAATTTCTCTCAATTTGTATTATACATCCTGTGGTTACCATCACTATATCACTGCCCCATTATCGTCAGATGTTAATTTGTAAATTGTATATATTGTAAAGTCTGCTTTTATTTTGTCTGTACCAATTTTATCCACTTTCCCTTCCCCAGGATGCATCTGGAAATGAGCATTTTGCTCAGCATGCCTTCCTGGTAAAACTTTTCAAATAAATAAATAAATCTTTGCTGGTTACCCTGCCCAGATAAACTTGAACCTCTTTATTTATTTATTTTATTTAGTTTTTGTTTACCGGGTAAGTGCACTAGCCAACACAATGACTATTTTCAGGCACGACCCGGGAGAGTACAACATAATGAACAAGTACAAGACAGGGAGAAGCAAACAATACATTAGTCAAGGAAAGGAGCAAATATACAAAAATATAAGAACCATGAGGGAACTAATTCAACATCACAGAGGTAGTAGTAGCATTACAAGTTCTCATTGTGGTGAAAACAATTTTAACATGGTACAAGTAGAGGGAAACAGAAAGCATAACAGTAAACAATGGTAGGCAATGATGCAAGACAAGTGGCAATAGTTGAGGGGATAAACACAGGATAATTCAGGCAAACACAGTTTATAGTATAGAATTGGGTGTCAGGTCTAACTCTGAAAAATAAAATCTATAGGATTAGAGAGAGGAGGAGGAGGGCAGGAGGAGACAGTAAAGTAGTATAATGAGAAGAGGGTAAGGAAAGGAAGGAAGAGTGGCAGGAGTAGGGAAGGACATGTATAGGAGGGAGGTGAAAAGGTGGAGGACCAGGCAAGAGAGAGACAAGGCAGAGGGATCATGGCATGAAAGAGTTAGAGCAAAGATACAGGAGGGGGGGAGATAGGGTTTTGAGAGATAGGAGAACTTGCCAGGCAGGCAAGCCTATAGGACTTAGGGAATGAGGTCAAGACATATACAGAGAGGAAACAGAAAAGGAATGAGAGAGCACTGGGGCATGCGATTTTACCAGGACTATCAGGTGGGATCAAAACAAGTGCAGGGGCCAGTATGCGATAGATAACGACGAAGCTCATTATTATGTAACCCCCCTGCAAATGGGGGTTCCCAAAAGTCTTCCAGGAGCTTGCCTGAATGCTCCAAGCCTGGGTGGTGTTCGGCGTCTGAGCTGCTTAACTGTGGTTGCAAGTGAGTGCTAGTTGAGCCTCCACGTACTGTCTCTTTAAGAGCTGTCTGCTTGCAGACTCAATTAGTTTGTATGGGGGGACTGTGTATTTAATGCTCGAATCCCACCCGAGCTGCGGAGTAATCGCTCCAATTTGCGGTCGCTGAAGGTGCAAAGGGAGCCCATCTGAAAGCTGTAACTGTTTGCCTGTAATCATTTAAAGCATTAGCAAAATTGTAGTTTGTCTAACCTGCCTTTATTGCAGCTGGGACTCTGTGTGTGTTACCTCTCCATTTTGGACCTAAACTGCTGTGCTGGGCCAATTGGGTAAAGGGAGCCCTAAAATGGAGCCTGTGGACGAATCAGAACTTGGACTCTTAATCTGAGCCAGCCACAAGGGGATTGTATGGGCAGTGACTCTGGGGAATGTAGTTTTGACCTTGGCGCCTTTTTCTACCAACAAAGGGAATCTTATTGTAAGTGACAGCTGAATCAGTCAACAGAATAGTGTAGAGCTAAAGGAAATGCCCTGCTCTGTGACTGGAAAGATCAGATCAGTTGTGGCAGTGAAGAGAGAAGGGAGAAGGAGCTGTGTGCTTCTGCGGTGTATAGTTTCGCGTGGGAAGCGCACGTGAGGCCCTGGGTTTCGGGTCTGCAGCCTTTGTGAGTGCAGGTTTGGACTGAATCCGAGTTGTGAGAGAAAGAAGCACTAGAAGTGTGGAAACCAGGCTCACCCTGTAGAAGACTGGAGAAATTGCTGAATGCGCTCAGTCTGTCAGGAACTGAAGCTGCTGTGTGTGCTCCCAGGTATTTTGCAGTAATTGCGATCGGGATCGAGGAGCAGCCCGGCCTGGTATAGTACTTTCCTTTTATATATAAATGTGCATAGTGCTTGCGGGGAATTGCTATTTCAAATCCCCTGTACAGTGAATTGTGTGCTGAAGCTGGAAGTAAACCCCAGCTTAATTCGGACTGCATCCGTTTGCTATCAACTGCAGTGGGGTCCAGTTACAAGGACCTTGTCCTCATGCCCTGCTCTTCTGGCAATCCAGAGGGACATTCTCCATCTGATCCTCAGCTTGGGTGTTGTGAGTACAAATCAGGGTATTCCCCTGCAGCTTGTTTTTCAATCACAAGTGTGTGATCTAATTCTTGTTGTTTCACTGTTTCATGGACCGAGCCCTCCGGCTCCGGATTGCAATTGGGTGTTGTGCATATATTTTCTTCCACAGGGCCCTATCCATCTGCACCTGCCGGCCAACCCTGGGCAACGGACCTGGCTACCCAGAGTGTGACTTTTCAGACCCTGTATGTGTGCACAGTACTGCGATTTAATGCCACTAATTAACCTGATTTCCCCTCCCGTGTTACTGTCCCTAAATAAATCAGATTTGTTGTTGTTATACTATATACTGTCTGTGGTGGTGGTACTTATGGAAACAGTATTGTGTTTTGCTGTGTATGTTGATTAACCTTACTTTACAGGGGTCCTCAGAGGCGTGCTGCTGAATCAGTCTCGAGGTAAATGGTATCTATATGAGTGAACAGTGTGTAAATGTGGGGTATTGGGGCTGTAACTCCGGTGTACTGTGTGAGCCACTAGAGGGAACCAAAGGGGGTCACAGTGTCCCAGAGGGCTGTGATCAAGCTAGTCTAACCACTACAAACCCTGACCTCTGGGTGGAGGCACCCGCCATAGAACCTAGGCCCTCAACCTGTCAGTAGTCAAGCAGGCAGGGGCAGTAGCCCTTGGGATAGCGCCACCTGGGTGTTACACTTAAAACACCGATGGGACCCAGCCGATTTGAGTTCAGGGAAGAGTATTCCAGAACTGGGGAGCCACACACTTGAAAGCCCCAGTGCCTTTAGCGGTAGAGCATCTTGGAACTTGGAATAGAGATTTGTCGATGGACCTCAGACTGTGAGAGACTGAGTGGGGAATTAGAAGCTCCAGAGATTTTGGGGTTTTGAGCCTTACAACAGAGTCAGTAGGGAACCCAGATAATATTGCTTTGTTGCCATGGGGAGAGCCATCCTAGGTCATCATAAAGCTGACAGCAGTGCCTTTGTCTTGAGAGGGAAGATGCATACCGACATATGTTATTGTAAGTGACATCCATTTCTGAATAGCAGTTTTGTGAGCACTAGGTAGGATGGGGGCACTGTTGGTTAGGAAAGGTAGCAGTATACCCCTAGCAATGGTTTGTTTAGCAGATGATGTTAGCAAGTAACCAGATTTGTATGCTGCACCAAGTTTGCTGTTTACAGCCTTGCAGATGGATTGAATGTGCAGGCTCAGGTCAAGGGATTGGTCGAGCAGGACACCAAGGTAGTTAAAAGATGAGACAGTTTCAAGTTTTGTATCACCTAGGTCGTGAACTGTAAGGGAGGAGGGCACCCACGAAGTTTTGGGGCTGAGCCAAAAGCATGACCTTGGTTTTCTCGCATTTAAGACCAGTTTGTGTTCGTACAGCCAGTTCTGTATATTTCTGAAATCAGTTGAGAGTGCGAGTTTAGATTCTCCACTTTGTTATCGCTGGTATAAATGATGAGATCATCTGAGTACAAGAGATGAGCAACTTTTCAGTGCACAGGGGACATTATTTATAAAGAGAAGAGAGGACCCAGGATGGAGCCTTGTGGTACACCCATGTTTACTGAGGCAGCCTCAGAAATGGCTGAGTTGAATTTAACTGCTTGTGACCTATCGGATAAATAGTTGTTAAACCAGTGTACAACCGGAGAGGAGAAGCCCAGGCCTAAGCAGGAATAGAAGTAAAGGGTGTTCCACAAGGTCAAGGCCTTGATAAGGTCTATGAGAACAGCACCAGTAAGTCTGCCTGAGTCCATGTTTGAGAGAATATCTGAGGTAAGTTTAGTAGCGCAGTAGATGTGCTATGGTTTTCCAGAAACCATGTTGAGCATCAGAGAGATACCCCACTCTGAAAGGAAGTCTGGGTAGTGACAGCCTTTTCAAGTAGCTTGGACAATACTGAGAGAATAGCTATAGGTCTGTAATTGTTGATATCTTTTTTGTCCCCTTTTTTAAAGACAGGAGTTATTCGAGCAACTTTCCATAGGACCGGGACAGTGCCAGTGGACAGGGATAATGTATATATTTTTGCCAGTGGAGAGGCTATGTAGGCAGCAGCAAGTCTGAGTAAGTGGGGTTCAAGGAGGTCAGACCCGACACTAGTATTTTCAGATATGGATAAGACAAGTTTAAAGACTTCTTCTGCAGTAATTACCTTAAAGTAGAAAGGAGGAGTATGCAGAGATATCTGGGGAGCTGTAGAGGAGCTAAGTGTCCTGTGGGGCCATCTGTCCTGGAGGGAAAGGTCTGTGGTGGGAAAGCAGAGGTATACAGAGACAGATCGAGAACTTCTGGTTTAGAGTGTTTGCAATAGTCTTGGATCATTACAGTGTGCCCCATTTAGTATCATATCCTTAGGGTGTGGGACTGGGAGGATCCCAAAAGGTTTTGATATGGGCCCAAAATTTCCTGGAGTCCGACGCTGAGCTCACGAGCAGGTCCTGACAGTATTTACTTTTGGCTAATCTTATTTTCCTTTTACAGAGATTTCTGCAGGCCCTATAAGTGTTAAAATCAGCCATACGCCCAGTTTGTTTAAAACGCTTCCATAGCTTATCCCTTTCACGTGAGTTGGGTCAGGTAGGCCTTTTGTAGCCACCTAGTTTGCTTGCCTTTTACTCTCCTGGTGATCTTAGGGGCATGCCTAGACTGGATAGCAGTAAATTTATTGAGAAAGATGTGCAGAGCCTCTTCTACACTGTCTGTGAAGTAGATATCAGTTCAATCTACACAAGAAATGTCCTGAAGGAAGCCTTTTCATCATGCTGTCCAAAATTCGTGAAGGTAACATAACAAGGTGGAGGAAATGGTGGGTGCTCCTGAGGCCCACATGCAGAAAATTGGAGTATGGTCGGTTATAGCATCCGCAAGGAACCCTGTAGAGATCATATGCTCAGGCCGGGTTGTAAGTAACCAGTCTATAAGGCTACCAGTTCTGGTTGGATTTGGAGTCCTGGTCAGTCCAGTAATCATCTGATATAGGTTATAGGTGCTAGTCACTGATACCAAGGAACTATGAGCAGGACCCAGCCAATTTAGGTTAATATCCCCAAGAATTATAGCCTCATTTTGGTTTATATTTGAAAATATTTTGTCGAGTAGGTCTTGCAATCCAGTCAAGCCACCAGAGGGAGGTTTATAGGCACAAAGCGATATGAAGCTTCTTTGTACCTAATGTAACAGTGACATGTAGATGTTCACATAGCTCAGAAGAGGCCGAATTGAGGACAGTTGTTAGGTTGAGGCAAGATCTGTGATAGATGGCAACACCACCACCGCATTTGGTTTTCAACCTATCACTCCGTATCAGGGGTAGTTGACTATTGGGCAGAGGCGTCAGATATACTGGGGTTTAGTACGTTTCTGAGAGGCAGAGGATGTCAGGGTTGAAATCATTCATCCACACCTCAAGTTCATCCTTGTGGCATGTTAGACTCCTGATATTCATGTGGGCAATAAAGAGCCCTTTCTTGGAAGACCAGATAGGGCTTGACAGTAAGGTGAGTGAAAGGCCAGGATTGACCTCAATATCGCCTGCCAGAAGGAATAAAAGCAATGCCAAGAAGCAGAGCCTTACCAGGTAAAAGATTTGGATATGGACAGACCTCCAACTCCACTTTTCAAGGCCAAGGAGCATATAATAGGTACAGCCCTTAGGGTACAGGATAAAAAGCCAAAGTTACTGGCCAGTGTTTAGTAATAATTGAGTTGGAGAAGCGAAAATCCCAGGTATCAGACCCCATGCTAAGGCGGTCACAGGGGAATACGGAGTGATGCTATGTTCATACTGATTAGAGCAGAAGTATGATAAGGGGTATACCACACAGGCGTGTTACCCATAATTCCTTGTTCAGGGTACACTTTGGGACAGGGACTGTATTGGCTCATGGATTAGTGTATATCATTGTGGGTGGTTTGAGTGATTGTTGCTTAGAACATGAAGGTAACAATGAGATCAGGGAATTTAGGTGGGAAATCTAATAGGCAGCAGTAAGAGGATGCTGAGGCTGGGAAGTAGCAATATATAAGGATACCAACGGAGCACCCAAGAAAGAATGCCAGGGATTGTACAGCAATCCCCTAGTAAGGTTCGATTTGTAGGAAATAGCACTGATCCAAGAACATGAAAGATTAGCAGGGCTTGGTAGCCAGTGCAAGCCTTGAGAAAACCAGGCTGTTTTCAGGAAGTATCAATTGTTTACCCCCCTAGTGGCAATGCAGTATAAGGAGCAAATGGGATTTAGGGACTTAGTCATATGACAGACGAGTCCTATATAAGCAAGTGCCCACCCAGGGTGGGTGAGGTGGAGGGGGCAGGAAGCTAATTGCTGTAAATCACTTTTCCAGTAATGCTTTAGTAGCAGACTAGGCCCCCAAGGGAGTGCTCACAAGATTGCATGAAAACAGCTATTTTAAGTATATGTCAGTCCAGACAGAGGAAAAAGTTCACTATTTCAATTGATTTCGGCCCTCTGCCTGAGGTAATCACCTAAGCGGCACTACATTCCCCTGGGTAGAGCGGAGATTGAAGGTGATCCAATCGGTAGGCAGCGTGAAAGAGGCGCACCAATCAGCAAGCCACAGAAGTAAAGCACAACCAATCAGATAAGCGGCGCATTTTTCCGAGAAACCCCAACGAAGTGCCAGGAACCAGGAGGACGTACCTTGCAATGGAGTTACGGCTTTGCCACCTGCTTCGAGGAGATGCAGCTGGGCTCACGGTTCTCAGGTCAGGGAGGAGTCCGAGCAGTGTAGCGCTCCTGCCCCACGGGGGGGGGGGAGCCTCAGGGGAGCATCAGTGTCGTCAGTGAGTCCGGCTTTACAGAGGCCTTCTGTTGTGTGTGTTTGTGTGCGGAGAGGTGAACATTCTGCCAGTAGACTTTTGTAGAGTTTTAATTCCTGTATTCCATGAGAAACAGAGGATAATGGATGGGCAACAGTGAGCAACAATGCTGCGTTCACTTCGAGAGGTTGTCATGACAACCTAGTAAACCTCGAGAGCAAAGCTCGGGAGGTTTACAGTTGTCTTGACACCTCAAGAAACGAAGACAGCATTACTGTTTAACTGTTGCCCATCCATTGTCTTTTATAGTGTATGGCCAACAGTCAAACAAAAATGGAGCATTTCTTGAGTGTTGCACAGCTGTCCTTCCCCACACAACATTGAATGAGCCATACTCTGCCCCCCCCCACCACTCAAATAGTCTCAAGGTATTTTTAAACAAAATTAAGCGGAGGGACCATACTGTTTTGTGTTGGCATCTGTGGTGTCTTTCTCATTATCCATGCCATTCACTGCCACAGTACTGCGCCAGCGAAGTCTGTTTCTCCTGAGAACAGCCATTGCTTGAAGATTGTGCTGCAATTGGAGACAGAAGCAGATGCATAAGTGCGAAGACATTCATGTTATGCTATTGTTGTAGCGTACTCAAGAGGTATAACAACCTCTTGACATCCAAACAGTACCAACAATGATAGGAACTCATTGAATTCCATCGTTAATAACCCTCTCCCGTACACTATAAACATTTTCCTTCTGAATGTGTGGAAAGAGAGGGGAAAAAGGTAGGTAGGGAGGAATACTTATTACTAGTCATTAATTTAAAATAAAGTCCTTGTTTTTTAAAGATTTCTCAGTTTCCCCATTTTATAAGTGCAATAAGACAGGTCATGCATTTATAACCACCCACACCCTGTTATGTCCTACCGCTTATAGAAACAGCACAGAAATCAATCTTTTATAATAGATCTCTGTGAAAGTATGTAACTAATTTACTAATTATGCATCGTGCGCCATGATGACATTTCTTCTGATCTGCAGTACGCTCTCTGACAGACAGATACTGTTGATAGATAGATAGATAGATAGAGAGATAGAGACAGAGAGATATAGATAGGAAGATATAGATAGAGATAGATAGCTAGAGAGAGAGAGATAGAGAGATAGATAGATAGATAGATAGATGCTGTCTGTAGATAGGTAGATAGGAGCGAGAGAGAGAGTGATAGATAGATAGATAGATAGATAGATAGATAGATAGATAGATAGATAGATATAGAGATAGATAGATAGATGGATACATACTGTCTGTAGACAGATAGAAAGATAGATAGATAGATGTATATAATGGGACTGGCTAAAAGAGGTATGCCATCACTATGGCAACATCTTTACCGCGACCGACACTACAGGGACAACAGCGCCAGGTTGCTGTAGTGTCGGCGTGGGACCCCGGCACTGCTTTCTGGGGGTGCCCCGCCGAAGCAACTCCGACTCAGGGTTGATTAATTTAGTAGCGAAGTGCGAGGCAGAGACCCCTGCATCGGGGTTCGGGGCAAAGCTCCAAGAAAATACAGTCTGAAGTGACTTTTAACATCGGGTCAACAATGAAATTGTTTAATCGACTGTCATAGATCTGCTAAAAAATACAGTAGTCAGATAAAAAGATATCTTGGTGACAACAGTAACAGAGATATCATGAAAAATATCTCAATTACTGTTATCACAATTGCTATCTTTACTGGTACTATCGTCATAGAGCACAGCATCAATGACTGACATACTGAAACTTGACTGGACCAAGTAGCGTGAGCCGAGTTTAAACCGCAGCTCCGTTACCTTTTCTTTTTGTCTCTTAGGTGTCAGTATCCAGCAAGTGTTACTGCCACTGTCTCTGAAATCATTTTACAAACAGTAATACTGTGCTGTGTTAGTGACGTCAAAGTTAAAACACAGCTCTGATTACATTTTTTTTGTTTTATTTTTTTTTTCTCATGCAGCTTCCATGGCTGTCATTAAAACATTTTAGTACCCATAACTGTGTCTGTCATTGTTCTTAACAGTAGTACACAAAGTGTTAGCACCGGACTACCTGAACTTTGTGGAGCAAAGCAAAGCGTTTTTTTTTTGCTGACTGCTAGTATTAGAGGGGGTGATGTACCTGGGGTAAATGGTAGGTGGGGTTAGTCCTCTGTTGATTCGTCCACTCATATGCACTCTAGCTGCTGAAACTAAACAATTGTGTCCACATGTACAGGACGAGTCATTTCACAGTTCCACCGTGCAGAGAATGAATCCGCATTGCAATCCATGACAGCAAAATAATAAGAAAAACAAACAAAAAAAATACTTGCATTGGGAAAAACAAAAAACTAAGACAACGTGTCAGAAGTACAGTGCCAGATGTACTGAAGACCAAACAGTAACAACAGCACAAATGGCAAGCAGAATGTCCTGCTAAATTATAATCAAAAAGCGAGTCCCATTTTAACCCGCTCCCCCAAAAAAAGAAAGAAAAGAAAGAACAATTTTTCCATTTTGCTGTCACTGGGAAAGAGGCCCGTGAAGTAATTGCCAAGGCAGCGCCACCATGCCTCGCACGTAAGTCAGCCCCCATTACTTCAAAGGGAAACTGCAGCATCCAGTGACACCTGTGGAAAAATGGGGCTGACCAATGAAAGTGCAGTATGCAAATGCATAGCATACAAATGAGCGTCACGAAAACACATTCAGCCTAGCCAATTGTGGCCATGGGAAAATTGTTCCATGGCAACCAGACAGCATCGGTGGAAAAAAAAGCGGAAAGCTAAAAAGTTAACAGACAAGTAGTCTGTGAAACTGATATTAAAATACAGTGTAAAAAACAATTAATACACCAGAGCACTGCAACCGTCCTGCCCAGTTTTTAGCCACTACAGTTATGTACATCAAATGTGTGATGGGCTGCCGTAACATATCAGAAATATCTTCATTTGTTGACTTTGACCCCAGTGAAACCTTTTTTGCGGCTCCGACCACTTGTAAGGTCACTGGGGTCAAAACTAACTCATGAAGATATTTCTGATGTTATGGCAGCCCATCTCATATCCTGTATAGATAGATAGATAGAGAGATACTGCTGATAGATAGATAGATAGATAGATAGATAGATAGATAGATAGATAGAGAGATACTGCTGATAGATACTGCAGATAGATAGATAGATAGATAGATAGATAGATAGATAGATAGATAGAGAGAGAGATATTGCTGATAGATACTGCAGATAGATAGATACTGCTGATCGATAGTCAGACAGACAGACAGACAGATAGATAGATAGATAGATAGATACTGTCTGTAGATAGACAGAGATACTGTCTGTAAATAGGTAGATATTGTCTGTAGATAGATGAGACTGTGGACAGATAGATATACTGTCTGTGGATAGATACACAGCTAGATATAATGTCTGTAGATAGACACTTGATAGATACTGTCTGTAGATAGATACTGTCTATAGATATATAGATACTGTCTGTAGATAGATATTGTCTGTAGATAGATAAATACTGTCTATAGATAGATACTGTCTATAGATACATACATATATACATAGATATATATACTGTCTAAAGATGGATAGATACTGTCAATAGATAGATATTGTCTGTAGATAGATACTGTCTGTAGATCGATAGAGATTGTCTGTAGATAGATACTGTCAATCGATCGATAGATAGATACTGTCTGTAGATCAATAGATAGATGTACTGTCTGTAGATAGATATTGTCTGTAGATAGATAGATAGATAATAGTTATCTACAGACAGTGGATCGATCTCTCTATCTCTCTTTCTATCTATCTGTTTATCCCTCTATTGAGAATATCTATCTATTGATAGACAGTGTGTATCTATAAATCTATAGAGAGTTTATCTATTGACAGACAGTATCTGCTTGTCTGTCTGTCTATCTCTCTAGCTATCTATCTGCAGTATCTGTATATCTGTCTTCTGTCTCTCTGTCTGTATCTATCCATCTATAGACAATATCTTGCTATTGACAGAAGTATCTATCTATAGACAGTACCTGTCTAGCTGTCTGTCTATCCATCCCTCTATAAAGAATATCTATTGATAGACAGTGTGTATCTATCCATCTATAGAGAGTTTATCTATTGACAGACAGTATCTGCCTGCCTGTCTATCTCTCTAGCTATCTATCTGCAGTATCTGTATATCTGTCTTCTGTCTACTGTCTCTCTGTATCTATCCATCTATAGACAATATCTTGCTATTGACAGAAATATCTATCTGTCTGTATCTATAGACAGTACCGGTCTGTCTATCTATCTATCTCTCTATAGAGAATATCTATCTATTGATAGACAGTGTGTATCTAACCATCTATATAGAGTTTATCTATTGACAGACAGTATCTGCCGGTCTGTCTGTCTATCTATCTAGCTATCTGCAGTATCTGTATATCTGTCTTCTGTCTACTGTCTCTGTCTGTATCTCTCCATCTATAGACAGTATCTTGCTATTGACAGACGTATCTATCTATAGACAGTACTTGTCTATCTGTCTGTCTATCTCTCTATCTAGCTACCTATCTTTAGCAAAAGTAAAAGAAAGAGGAGACAGATAAGGTTCTCAAAAGAGGTAGCAGAAAAGGTAAAGGCTAAAAGAGTGGCATTCAGAAGGTACAAGGAGACCCAGAGAGAGAGAAGGATAGGGGAGCGTATCAGGGAAAACAGCGGGAGGCCAGGGAAAGCAATAAGGAGCAGAAAGGTGCAAACTGAGGAAAGAATAGCTGAGGGAGTACCAAAAGGGGACAAGACATTTACATAGAAACAAAGAAACATAGAAGTTGATGGCAGATGAGGACCGCAAGACCCATCCGGTCTGCTCATTTTTTCTACCTTATCATTCATACTCATCTGTATTGCTCCCTTATGCCTATCCCATGCCTCTTTGAAGCCCTGCACTGTATTCATATCCACCACTTCCTGAGGTAGGACGTTCCATGCATCCACCACCCTTTCTGTGAAAAGAACTTCCTCACATTACCCCTTAATTGACCTCCCTCTAATCTCATGCTTTTAGGTATGTTAGCGAGAAAGGAAGACAAAGGGAGGGATTGTATGGTTAAGAGGAGGGATTACTGTATGGAGGGATCTAGAAAAGCAAACATCCTGAGCAAATAATTCTGTTCAGTGTTCACCGTAGAAGAGGAAAGGGAGGAGAGGAGGGACCACGAAAAGATGCCAGGAACTTTGATGGGAGGAAATGGAGACTAGTCCATGTTCTGTGGAGGGAGTCTGAAAAGAACTTGCTAACCTGAAGGTGGACAAAGCCATGGGGCAGATGGGGTACATCCAAGAGTGCTGAAGGAGCTCAGAGGGTACTAACTGCACCTCTGACAGACCTATTTTTTTTCTCATCATATTTTATTGGAATTTTTAGTTTTCTCATACACAGCATTAACACATATAATACAAACTGAAACAAGGACAAAACTGAGGATAAAAGAAGAAAATCAATCAATCAATTAATCAATCAATGTTGGCTCTGCGCTAGCCTGTTTGTATCTGATATTACGTATACTGCAGTGTTTGACAGCAATTTCAATCCTGTTGTTTCTTTCTGTACCTCTGTATTGTTCTCCCAGGTCCACCTCGAAAATAAGCTTGCTCAACGGTGTCTGCCTGGTTAAATAAAGATTTTGATTGATTGATTTCCATCTAGGACTAGAGTTTTGGAATAAGGGAAAGGTCTGAGACCACTCCCATGAACCAAATCTCCTTAGCTTGTTACTGATCTTTTCCCTTACTTGTTTCCAGAGGCCTTCCCTCAGAGCTGCGGTCTTTCCCAGCATCAGCGATGCACGGAAGGGCTCCCATATATTCAGGAAGCGCACCTCCCTATTTTCAACAGTATAGGTCAGGCACTCCAGTGCAAGCACCTGTATAGTCAGGGTTCACCACTGCTGTATTGTTGGTGTCAAAGCTGAGACCCATGTGTTAAGTATACAGCATCTGGCCAACAGCAGCAACACTCTTACCCATCTAGGAATTACTTCCCACTCCTCAGGACCCATCACCTCCACTCCAAATAGCAAGCAGAGTGGAGTCACCCCTAGCTGCCTACCCCACATTCTTCCCACTTCCTGTGCAATTGCACCCCAAAGTTCTGTAGAGTCCTACAGGACCAGAATAGTGTAGACAGACCTATTTAACAGATCACTGGAGACCGGCATGGCCCGGAGGACTGGAGAAGGGCAGATGTAGTCCCACTTCACAAAAGTGGTAGCAAGGAGGAGGCAGGCAATTATTGGCCTGCCAGCTTGACATCAGTGGTGGGTAAGTTAGTGGAAACACTGTTAAAGGAAAGAATTGTGCAATATCTTGGATCCAGTGGATTACAGGATCAAGGCAGCGTGGTTTCACAAGGGAAAGGTCATGCCAAACAAATCTGATAGATTTCCTTGACTGGGTGACAAAGGAGTTGGATCAAGGAGGAGGTGGATGTGACTGGCCTACCTGGATTTCAGCAAGGCTTTCAACACCATTCCACATAGGAGACTGGTAAGCAAGTTGGGTAACTTGGGGTGGGTAATAAGGTGGTAACCTGGATAAAGAACTGGTTAGTACATAGGAAGCGGGAGGAGTAATGGTAAATGGAGTTACCGAGGAAGGGAGGGTGACCAGCGGGGTGCCTCAGGGATCACTGCTGGGACCAGTCTTCTTCAGTGTCTTCATAACTGACATAGTGGAGGAACTGCAAGGGAGTTCTACCTCTTTGTGATGACACCAAGATATGCAACACAGTGGACACTTGGGGTTACATGTCATGACAGCAATCGCAATACAGCGATTGCTATCATAGGGAATGTGTATCGACGAAAAGCATTCGGCGATATCCAATGCTCAGCGATCCGACTTCCGCAACTTAAGGTATTTTTGGGGGCTGCACCTTTCCACACCCCCGACTAAGGATTGTTAACTCCAGGGGTGGATGTCAAGGATGGAGAAAAACAGTGATGGAAAAAAACTTTAACAGACAGTTGCAAGCAGCAGCAAAACAGTCACCACCAGGCAAGTACTGAACCCAGAGCCTACTACACCATAGCCAGTCCCCCTTACCACCACACCACAGGGCTGGCTTGGCTGCAGCGTGCTCTCCTGTCAAGCAAGCAAGCAAGTCTTTATTTATATAGTGCCTTTCAATATCAAGGTGCTGTACAGGATATGAAAACATAAATATACAGGCAGACAGCAATATAAACCCTCCCTCCTATCCCTCCCCTACACCTCCCTATCCCTCCCCTTCCTGTCGCTTTCCTCGCTATACCATCGCTACCCTTGCAGGGTAGCTGATGATGATAGCGCCATAAATGAGTCACTGTTTTTATAGTCGCTTATTTGTAATTGCTATCATCACTGTATATCGACACTCGGGATCCAAAAGACTGGAAGAGTGATCAAGGGTATGGCAGCTGGATTTTAATACAAAAGTGCAAAATAATGCACTTGGGTGATAGAAACCCAGCAGCAGAGTACAAAATGGACGGAGTGATACTGAGAAAGACCAAGCAGGAAAGAGACCTAGGGTAATCATATTGGGTGACCTAAAGTTGGCCAGGCAGTGTGACAAGGCAGTCGTAAGGGCTAATGGAATGCTGGGGTGCATAGAAAGGGGTGTCGCCAGCAGGAAGAGGGAGGTGATGCTGCCCCTATATAGATCACTGGTAAGACTCCACCTTGAGTACCATGTCCACTTCTGGAGACCATATCTCAGGAAGGACATAGGCAGGGTGGAGGCGGTCCTGAGAAGGGCACAGCTGAGCAAAAAAAAAAATTGCGCAAGCTGCCATAAAATGCGGAATAGGTCACAAACAAGCAGCCATTTTGAAAATGATGTGCACATGCAACAAGTTGCACTTGTGCAAGGATACCCTCTTGTGCTTCTCTTTTTTGCCAAACATGTAATGTTTCCACTTATAAAAATCTGGTCCTCAGTTTTCATGTTGCTGTTCATAATTTTGAAGCAAAATGGATGAGAAACAAAGAAATATTTGTATATTAGTTGATATGTTTTACATTTTTCTTAATTTCCCTCACGATGTAAGGGCTCTTAAAGATATACGTTGTTTCTCTCCTCTTTGATTAGGCTTGGCAGCAGTCTCTACACTGTCCTAATATGACAGCTTGTCCCCTGCTGTAAAACAGCAAAACAAAACATAATTGCCAACAAAGAGGACTTGGGTGCTGTTGCACATGCTTGGGCCCCCTCCAGATTTTCCTATGTAGAGGTGTCAGAGGGCCGATAATGGTCCTTGGAGTGATAAAGGGATGATAGCAGCTTCAGACATCGGTGATGAAGTATGATAGATAACATGGACATGTGGAGCCAGTAACTTTGTATCAGGCACAAAACTGTTGATCGTCCCTGCTCAGTCTTCAAATGCTCGACAAAAAACAACTGCAGTATCCAGCTGTGTCACGGTAACTGAAGCCTCCAACATGCTGCATTTATAGGTGTCCAAGCTGACCTACGGGTTAGCTAATGCATTCCCTCCCAGACAATCGATGCTAATAGTATACAGGCTGACAAGAAATGTTATCCACTAATATGATAAATGCACTCGATTGTTTACATGGTCCCACAGAGGTCTAATAATACAGATATGATATCACCCTGATGTGGTTGGAGAACTTCCAAACAAACAGTAGAGAGAGTCATCCGTTACCGTGGCTTTTCTATGGAAAGGCTGCCAGGGCTGCTATTTTGTCTTGTGTCTTCAGGTTTCTATTTAGTTCCTCTGAAGAGCTCCCACCCTAACTACGCAATGCTAGCCCCAACATGCTGTCCGTCTGGGAGATGGAGATGGCAGAGTGGTTCCTGTGGTGCTTGAGCAAGCATGTGGCATTCATCACACACACTCACTCACACCCAAACAAAACAAGTACTTTAACCTACTTTAAAATAAAAGCAAGTACTAGAACTAGTTAAGTAGAACAATGTGTCCATGCTATGAGTCATTTGTATAAATTCATGGCAATGAAGATGGTAATAATTTGATCTGGTAGTTCAGCACCTGATCCACAGAGCTCTACACACCACTACATGGGTGCATAGTGTAACCCCTGCAAATGGGGTTCCCAAAAGACTTCAGGAGCTTGCTTGAATGCTCCAAGCCTGAATGGTGTTTGGCATTTAAGCCATTTATCAGTGAGTGTTTTTAGAACCTCTGGTACTGTCTCTTTAAGAGCTGTCTGCTTGCAGACATAATTAGTTGTATGGGGGACTGTGTGTTTCTTTGATTGAGTACCACTCAAGCTGCTGCCAATTCACTTCATTTTTGCAGTCACTAGGAGTGCAAAGGGAACCTATCTGAAAGATGTAACTGTTTGCCAGAAATTATTTAGAGTAATAATGAAATTACAGTTTGTCTAACCTGCTTTCTTTGCAGTCAGAACTGTGTCTGCTAGTTCCCCATTCTAGTTTTGAACTGCTGAACTGGACCAATCAGTGTGGGGTAAGCTAGCTCTAAAATGGTGCCTTGGACGAATCAGAACTTGGACTCATAATCTGAGCCAGCCACAAGAGGATTGTATGGGCAGTGACTCTGGGAGATGTAGTTTAGACTTCAGTGCCTTTTGGACCAACAGCAGCAGTCTATTGTGAGTGACAGCCAATCCAGTCAAGAACTGGGAGGAACTCAAAGGAAGTGCCAGTTTTGTCGGTTGGAGTTTCAGTTGAGCTTTGGCAGTGAAGAAGGAAGGAGCCCTGTGCTTTTCAGTGTGCAGTTTTAGTCAAAAACGTGTAAGGCCCAGAGTTCGGTCTGCAGCTTGTGTAACAGCTTGTTGGGACTGAATCCGTCCTGTGAAAAGAATCAAAGGATCTCTGAAGAGTAGAAACCAGGCTCACCCTGTAGAAGACTGGAAGAATTGCTGAAAATTGCACTCGGTCTGTCAGGAACTGAATCTGCTGTGTGTTCTCCGGGTATTGTGCAGTAATTGCGATCGGGATACAGATGCAGCCTGCCTGGTATAGTGCTTTCTTTTATATGGATGTGTGAAGAGGTTTGTGTCCTCAAGTGAGCCTCTGACATTGAAGGACCCTATCTTATTTGGAGGTCGTGAGTACTAATTCAGGGTCGCTCCCTGTTGAATTGCCACATTAAATCCAAATGGAATTACTGTACTGCTGACTGTTTAATTCTCCTTTTCTCTGTGTGAAAGGGCCCTACCAGCTGCCACGGTTTGGACTAGCCACTAGGGCTTGGGTACCCAGGGACAGTAACTGATAGGGATAGGCCTGTGCACAGAGCCATAAATGATTATTAGAGTGATAAGCTAATTAACCTGATTCCCTGTCCTTGTTATATCCCCTAAATAAATCAGAGCTGCTTGTTTCAGCAAAGTTATACTGCCTGAGGTATTTGTCTATGTTAAAGTACTGTACTGTGATTGTTGCACTGTATCTCATTTCACAGGAGGTCCCAGTGCGGAACCACACCTGGGGGTAAGTGTATACTGTGAAGGTAATTCTGATATATTGTGTGGGCCACTAGTGGGAAGAAAGGGGTTGCAGTGTCCCAGAGGGCTGTGACCAGTTAGTTTAACTATTGCAAACCCTGACCTCTGGGTGGAGGCACCCGCCATTGGATCAGGCCCTCAACCTGTTAGTGGCAAATCAGGCGGGGTAGTAGCCCTGGGATAGCGCCATCTAGGGGTTACAATAAGAAGGCCCTGGATATGTGGAACCCCTCTTTGCAGCTGTGGAGGCCTCTGTACATCTCTGCAATCAATATATCATGAACTATGGGAAGGGGGTCCGCTGGGGCCGGGGTGCTAGCACTCCATGACCATTCAAGGCAGGATCTATGCACTGTAGTAGCCTTCTGCATGGAACTTTAACTACACCAGGGGAGCCCCCAAAGTAAGTCCTATGTGCCCTCTGGCCATGGGTGCAGGTGACATTCTAGGGCTCCAAACGGGGCCCCTGTTTGTGATCCTTATTGCTCTGCAGCCTCCTGGAGGGCTGGGCTGTATGATGGCCCTATTTTTTCAGTTAAAAAATTATTTTTGTAGTAAAGGGGATACGGCAGTCCAGGCGTGCTGCCATATTCCACAATCCTCTGTTCCCTGGCTTTCAGCTTGTTGGCGCAGCAGCAGTGCTGATGCGTGCATTGTTAACAACCCAGGTTCTGGAGCGAGTCCAAGTCATTTGCGGTCAGTTGGAGAGGGAGGAGGATTAAGTGTCTTAGAGGACGCTCTCATCCTCCTCCGGGGAGAGAAGACAGCCAGCTGTGGTGCATTCCTCCCACCTGGGTGGTCACAGGCAGCAGTGTACCTAGAGTGACTCACTGGATGGGGAGATGCTGACAGGTGACATACTGCACACACATGCTGATGAGATTAAGCAACCCCCAAAGCTCAGCATTTGTGGAAAAAGGGTAGAAAATAATGGCAAAATTGCCAGCCTGGGGCAACATAATAGACCGACCCCTTCCAAGCTCCACTGTGCCAACAAGGTGGCCTTCCCAAAAACCAGATCCTGTACTGTGGCAGTTGGGGCTGCTGCCCCTGCCATAGGGCAGATATGGGAGGCAGCAGGTAAGTCCATGAGAAGCTGGGTGATGAGGCTAGAGGGTTAGTCTGGAAGGGGGGGGCACAGCTGACAGGAGGAGGATAAACAGAAGGGAAACAAATACAAAAAAAAATTCTCTGTTCCCCTAGCAATGGAGACGGTCAGCCCTAAGCACCACCTCTAATCAAAGCACTGCAAATCTTCCTAGAGTGATATAGTCTAAGAATAATCTTAATCCATGTGAGCTGGCCATGCTAGCCCTGTGTTTCATTAAGGGAACTATCTAAGGGGACTCAGCAAAGGAACTGAAACCACCTTTTTTCTTTGCTCCCCACTATACCAGCAGCATCCCTCTCTTCGGTCCTCACATCGCCACCTCTTCTACCACCTGGCTCACTGCTTGACTGCACTCCACTGGCACACACTCCTATCCAGACCTCTGGAAGCCTGTGGGGCCAGCTTGTCCCTGCCAGGGGCTTACCTGGCTGTCCTTGAGGAATAAACATCTGAAAGCTCCTTATTTCCCTCTCCATTGGTCTGCCTGTCCCTGCTAGGGGCCCTGTCATGGGCTAGACAAGGAGCATTGCTTGTAGCATCCAGAGAGTGTGTGTCCATCGAGTGCGTCTAGAAGGGTCCAGACATTAGGAGTGGCAGAGATGCCGTCATCCAGCTACCGGTGCCGCATTTTTCCTTTTCCTGTCCCTGCTCACCCTGTAGCCCATTCACCGACAAATGCATGGTTGGCCTGGGAGGTGCCTGACAGTGTGGTCACACAGGCCATCATGGGCACCTCCACAGGCACCATGAGGAGTTGCAAGACAGCAATGTGCTAAGCAGCCTCCCTCCTCAGGAGGAGAGCATACAAAGGATACTCCTTCATCGTCTCCTGCCAGTCTCTGCTCTTGAGGTCCAGGGTACAGGGCACAAACCCAGGTCACCAGCATGACAGAGTAATCCACCATCACTCAGTGCCATGGAACTGGCTTGAAACCATACAAACAGAGGTGAGAAAGAAGTAAGTGCCTCAGCTGGGACTTGAATCCAGGCCACCCAGAATGCCATTCTGACTGCGCTAACCAGCTGCGCCACTGAGACAACTGGAACCTGGGCTGTCCCTGAGCACATTACTCTTTCTCAAATGCACAACCCAATGGCAACACAAATATTTACTTGTAACAATCACACAGGAGTGCAGTGTGCATATTTATGGAACACATACAAACAGAGGTGAGAAAGAAGTACAGTAAGTGCCTCAGCTGGGACTTGAACCCACTTTTAAATGGAAACAGAAGTATTACCACCATCTACTAAATCTACCCAGGATGATATAGCTCTAAAGGTCATGAAATGCTGGTAGCACCTACCTGTGCTGGTTTGTAAAAATAACCAAAAATAAAGATTATTACAAGGATCAGAATTTGAAAGTCATGTATTTCTTATTTTTCTGTATCACTAACTGCAGGACATCTCCTTTGACTTGTGAGAAGGCAACGGCAGCCTGAAACCCCCTCTTCTACAATTCACTGTTTGTGCAGAGCAGGGGATCCACTCTCTGGCTGATGTGGGCCCATTGGGAACCCAGAGTCCAGCTTGGCTCTGACCCTGACCCCACGCCATGCCTCATGTACGCAGACATGGACAAGGACAACCAGGGGCTGAAGATGCTGTCGGCTACGTTTTATATAGGGACGACATTGCATGGACCAGGTACGTGTGAATCACACCACAGCCATCCCAACTGTTGGTCGAACCTCAGATACTACGATTCACTAGTAATTCACCCATTTTAAGTAGCTTATTAGGTAAATGTGGTAATTATTCATAATTTCTAGTATAACTTCTACAAAGCAAAAGTAATTCAAAATTAATAAGTAATTTCATTAAGATTCTAGTCATTTATGGTAATTTGAAGTAATTATGAGTTAATATCAAGAAACAGTAAAACACAAAGTAATTTTTAACAGCTTGAAATGTAATTGTATTCTTTTTTTGTGTAACCGGGATCTACTGATATGACAACTGTGATATTTTTTTACTTTAATTAATAAAATCTCTCATTGGTCAGCATTTTAGTGTGGGAATTTTAATTTTTTTTTGACAATATATCCAGGGAAAAACTAGCAGGGATGCTCCAACTCTTTTCTAGCTGGGATGACGAAGGAGCTGGCAGGCAATATTCCACACATGTTCGGTATAACATATTAAAACCTCTAGCTCTAGAATGCAACGGAGCCCAGTGCTATCAGACACACCCACCTATTTACTTGACATGTTTAACCAGGATGAACCCCACTCTGAGATTAAAAAAAATGTCATCCCCCCCACTACCAACCCTCCCCCCGGGAGTCCTGGAATACCTACGGAAGCTGGCTTTAGTCACTTTAGGAATGCAGCAGGCCTTATTCTAAAGAATTTTCTTTTAATTAAAGGACTTTGTTTATGGAGATGAATTAATCAAACACAAGGGTGAGGGACTTCCTGTACTTTAGTTGTGGATTGAGAGGTTTGCTCCTACAGAGGCATCTCCATACTCAACTGAAGGTTCTGAGTGGCCGATGACTTGTTCTCTGGGTGTCTCTTTCATACTAGATTCTCCCTTCCCCTACCTCCCACACTTCCAGCAGAGAAATAAGTGTCTAAAATTGATTAGAGGATGTTTCTGTTTCGCTAAATCAATCCAAATGCAATAATCTAAATGTGTAACCTCATTATGGAAAAAAATGAGTCACTGGTTTCAGTTTTCTGTGCTCCCAGAATGCTCTGCCAACCTTCGGAATTCTCTCCTTGTACCACACTGCAGCAAGGTTATGCGTTTTTTTCAATTTATTTACCAAGGATAGCCCTGTTCAAATGCAATATCTCATTTTCAGTGGAGTCCTGCTTTGTACCATGTTTTTTTACTTCATAAGTTTTATTACAATAAATCATACAATCCAGTTAACATGTAGCAGAACAAAACAGGTATAGAAAACAGCATAGTTTTGAGAAAGAAAATACATTAGCAATTAATCAAAGTAACATATTTACATTTTTTCATGTTTACATTGGAATGTACCAGGTTTTTCATCTGGAAGGATTGAAGCAAGTTCAACTGAGCCCTGTAGCAGTAAATGTACCCCCCACACACACACCTCGGTGATGTGGGGGCTTCTGTCAGCAGGAAGATGGCTGGTCCTGGGTTACACTTAGACAAAGTAAAACAAGTACAAAGTGCCAGAGAAAAAATATGTAGTTATCCAGAAGGCCAAGTAAGCTGGGGAATATTTTAAGCCAGAAGCCAGGAAATTGCGAAAATACTAATAATCAAACAAACAGAATGCCACCTACCCAAAGAAGTGGTTTTAGTCATGAAACATTGTGTATTTAAGGTGAAAGATAAAAGAAATATATTAGTATATAGGAACTTAAACTTCATTTTTATGTTTGCTTGCACGCATGTGCAAGAAACATTATGTGGCAGCTTAGGAGAGAAGCGGGTTGTGGAGATGTGGCACTGTGGCAGCCAATGCCGGCACTGCATTGTTGGGCTTGGCAGTGCTCGGCCAATGCAGGGCCAGTGTGCTGATGACACTGGTACTGCAGAGTGCCACCAAGTTGTAAGGATTTCGCCGCTGCAATCAGGGGCCTCCTCATCATTGCAGCGTCAGCCATTCCGCTGCAGTGAGAGAGCAACCCATCATTGCAGGCGATACCTTCCTGGTGTAACATTATCAGGACCCTGGCGACTGTATGCTGCCTCAGAGGTGCATAGAAAGCCAACAGGGTGCCCAGTCCCCTGTGGCATGACCGACCCAGTTCATTTGCCAATGGGGAGCCACCCCCATCGGCATAATGCCTCCCTCCCATTTCAGTTGTGTGCGAGTGCCCAGTCCCCTTGGCATCATCTCCCGCCACATTTCTGTGCCGCACGGGGCCCAATCCCATCTGCTTCAGTCCCCCTTCTCAGTTCCAGTTGCAGACGGGAACCCACTCCTGTCGACATAATGTCCCCACTCCCAGATTTCTGCTGTGTGCCGAGGGGTGGCCAATCCCCCTCAGCATCATCGTGCCCCATGATCTGTGCCGACAGGGCCCCAATCCCATTGGCTTCAGTCCCCCTCCCACAAATGCAGGTGGTACATTGGGAGCACACCCCAGTGTACCAAACAACACCTGCAAAAAGAAAACCAACCCTTGTTGTCTTTTTTTTTACCTGTAAACAAGAAAACGGTCCCTGCAGTCTCTCCTGCCCCTTCCCAAACCTCTGCCCACCCTCTGCACCTCTGCCTCACCACACACCCTCACCCCATACTTGCTTCCGGAGCTCAGCGTGATGATCTTCAGTGGACCGGGAACACATCTGCTCTCTTCAAAGCCGACCACGAACTGAAGAAATGCCGGTAAGCTGTATAATGGTATAAATAGGGTTTTTTCAACTTTGGTGTATATCTTGGTCATTTTGGGGAATTTTGGCACCACATTTTCAACATGGGTTATTGGGACCCCTCCTCATGAATTCAGTCACCGTCATGGAATTATTTGGTCCCGAAGGTGATTTTGCAGTCACTGCATGGAATCACCTTCGGGACCAATTAACAAACAACAGTGCCACTGTTCATGAGGTGGGACTCTCAAAAGCCTATGTTACAGATTTGGTGAAACAAATCCCAAAAATGACTGTTTTCTGGCGTGCATTGTGCAGTTTCCATGCACGCTCGTAACTTCTCGAATTTGTAATATTTTCACTCCAGATTTTCAACCTTGGCCTTTCACACCTCCTTATGAACAGTACTGCTGCCATTTTGCACATCCTGGACTGAAATGTGTTTTCACACTTCTAAGCGAGAATAAAGCGTGGTCGCTGTGGGAAAATAAGTGTTTGGGACAGATTAAGAACGAAAGCAAGAGAGGGGGGAGTGAGCGAGCTCAGTGGAATCTGTCGAGGACTGCTGCGGATTTCTTTGTGGGCAGAAAAAGCACCAATGCAGGCAGGAGCCCAGTACAAAAGGGCAGCCTGCAGCGCTCGGGAAGTAGAACGAGCAAGTGAGAGAGGGGGAGTGAGCAAGCTCAACTGAGCTCTGTCGGGCCTTTAGAGTTGCCCACCCTGCCACCTAGGGTCCTGTGTGGTCCTATATTACAGCAGGGTCTCTGAGGTGGAGACAAAGCAATGATTGGATACTTTTAGGATTGCTGTAATAATACAGATTTAGTTGTTCTGTTTATTTCTCTAACTGAGCTGAATAATACTTGGAGTGCAATAGGATTTCTAACTGGGCTAAGTGAAACTATGTGAAGGCTGAGAACAAAAAGTATGGCAGCTGAGGGGTGAAAAACGGACAAGGAGGCTTTAGGATTGCTACAGTAATACAGTATCTAACGGATGAGATTTGAGACTGAATTGATCCGGTCAGCCAGGGGACAGTAGAGGGACTAGTGTGGGGGGGGACAGGAATTTGAGTAACTAGGGGCTTAACAGTTGTAGTAGGGTACAGCAACCGGGAGTGAGAGCCTGTAACATAAGATGGGGGCCAAAATGGGGCAGGTGCCACATGTCAATAGGGCGGGCATCTTTGGAAGGGTAGTGGGGTGTACAGGGTGTGGATCCACCATGATTCTGGACTGGGCTTGGAGGATGGGGGGGTGTATGGTCTGTAGACAACTGGCTAGTTTGAGGGAGGAACTGTGGAGGTTAGGGAGGAGTCTAAGTGGCAGGGCAGATGAGTATGGTAGGCATCCTGTCTGGGGAAGGGAATAGGGGATAGCGGGAGGGATGGGAGAAGAACAACTGGGACTGAAACTGACCCCAGTATCAGAGGCACTAGTAGAAGAGAGAAGAAGGAAGGGTGCCAAGGCGAGAGGGGGCCTCTTGATGGGGAGTTAGAGACCACGAGGAGTACCGGAGAAAGCAGATGGCTGCGGGGTAGGGAGGGACCAGGGGTGGGACGGAGGGAACAAGTAAGAGGGGGAACCGATAAGGAGAAGAGATGTAGGAGGGTATCAACTAAGAACAGATTCAAGCCTCTACTATGGGACAGAGAGGGAGCAGGAACATAATGAAGGGGAGGACAAGCGGGGCATGAGAGGGATGGCAACAGGTGGGGAAGAGGTAGCGAGGACGAAAGGTAGAAGGGGGCTAGTAAAGGGGTGAGATGGGGCGGAAGTGGGGAAAGGCACATCTGTATTTGGGTTGAAGCTATCCCTGGGTTGACTGCAGGAGGGGCAGGGCAGGCACTGCTCAAGTGTGCAGTGAGGGGGAGGAAGAAACCTCATTTAGTGTTGCACGTGGGTACAAACGACTTGGCAGGGGAGACTGTGGAAGTAGTGAGGGGGAGGTTTGAGGAGTTGTGCACAATGTGAGGGGGTGGGGGAGTCAGTGACATTCTCGGAGGTACTCCTGGTACCATGTGCAAGCACAGGGAGGAAGGGTAGGATCGAGGAGTTCAACGACTGGCTGAGGGACTGGTGCTACACCAAAAATTATGGGTTAGTGACTAACTGGGGTAGGGTCTGGGGGAATAGTGACTTGTACATGGGGACAGGCTACACTTGAGCAGGGATGGGAGGGGAGAATTAAAATGTGGGTGTATCCCCCTACAAATGGGGGTTCCCGAAAGTCTTCTTTGGGTGTGCCTAAATGCTCACTGCCAGGCTGGTATCCTGTGTCTTAGCACTTTAAAAGTGTTTATGAGAGTGCCTTAATGCCTCTGTGCTGTCTCTTTAAGAGCTACCAATAACGTGGTGCTTATTTAATCTGGGAGGGGGCTGAGTGTTTCTGTGTTCAAGTCCCGCCCAGGCTGTCAGATAATCGCTTCATTCTGCCATCCCTATTTGCGCAGAGGGAGCTCTGTTAGAAGCTTACTTATTTGCTGATTATCTATTAGAAAAGCAGTAGCATTGTAGTTTGTCTAACCTGCCTTCTTTGCAGCATGAACTTTCTGTATTGCTCCACCATTTTGGTTTTTGGACCAATTAGCACCAATTAGTACCTTTGAGGACTCTGAAATGGAGCCTGTCCCCACGGGTCTTGTGGAAGCAAATTTCTGTAGGAATTGTAGTTTTTACATTTTGGCTCCAAAACAGACCTGGAGAGGGAGCCCTTGCTTTGACAGACAGATGAATCAACCAATCAGAACCTTTTGGACTGAAGGGAAATTCCCAAATTGCCTGCTGCAGTGAGTCAGTCTGGAGTTTGCAGAGTAAACAGCTTGAGTGATTCAACCAGCAGCTTTTGCGTAGTTTGCGCAGGGGATTGGTGGAAAGGCTGAGTCTGGCCTGTCTGCCTGCAGTCCCTCGAGAGGGAATCCTTTGAAGGCTTAATACTCTGGACTGTATCCAAATTGAGTGAGAGAAAAGCCACTGAAGTGTGACCAGGCTTAAACCTGAAGAAGACCGAAGATTTGCTGTATGCGAACGGCCTGTCAGGACATCCATTCACCATAGAACTCACGGTTTTGCTCAGAGACACTGATATTGCTGCCGGACTGCTAGCCACTTTGTGGTATGGTGATTGCGTTACTGTAAATGTTCTGTGTGCTGTTAGTGGGTTGCGATTTGGTTCCCCACTGTTTAATTGTGCCACGCTTTCTGGAAGCTGCATCCAGCCTTCCCGGACTGATTTTCAAACTGTTTTACCCAGCCTGGCCCTGCCACACTGGCCCAGCCAGCTACTTCTGGTGCATAGAACACCATTGACGAGAGACTCGCCTGGGGATCAGCCCCCTGCTCAACATCTTCAACAGGAATGACACCTCGGTGATTCGTGTGGGCCCTTCTTCTCCTGGCATACCAGTTGTCAACCTGCAGTTTCCATTTCATCCCTCCTGTGTCTTGCATCGGGTAGCGTGAGTAACAATCAGGGTAGCTCCCTGCAACAACAGCCAAATCTCTAGTGCTGTCATCTGACTGCGTTGTTGTTTTTCCTTTCATGAACTGAGCCTTCAAGCTCTGGATTACAAATTGTGTGTGGTTGTGCATGCCTTTTCTTTTCATCACAGGGTCCCAACCAGCTGCGACGCCGGCCTACCCCGGTCAATGTTCCAGGCTAGCCCACCTTACTTCCAACTGGGTACCCAGAGCGTGTGACTGTGCAGGGACTAAAAGTGCATGCATAACTGCCTGACTAGATCAGTTTTCGAATCAATCAACCTGATTACACTCCTCCCTTGTTCAATGCCCCTGAATAAATCAGATCTAACTCTTTTTGTATTTAATCTGACTGTGGTTCCAGTTTGTACCAAAATCACTGTACTGTTGTTATTGGCTGTGCCTAATCTTGTTTTACAGGGAGTTTCCAGGGTCGAACTGGTGGAACCAGCCCTGGTGGTAAGTGCAAACAGTGTGGGGATTTGTATGCTGAATAGGGGCTACAGTGAAAGTGTTTGTTGCATATTGTCCAGGGCACTAGAGGGGAAAGAGGTGGGTTACAGTGTCCCGGAGGGCTGTACCCAGGTTAGCCTTGTTACTAACAACCCTGTCCTCCGGGTGGAGGCACACGTTTCAGTACCCAGGCCCCTTAACCTACAACTAGCCACGCAGGCAGGAGTAGTAGCCCTTGGGATAGCGCCACCTAGGGGTTACATGGGATTGAAGGGGTATATCTCTACTAAGGTGGATTTAAACTAGTGGGGGGGAGCAAAAGACTGAGGTTGGTAGAAAGGTCCGGACAGGGGAGCCTAATGAGCTCACTCCCACTAGATATAGGTAAAGACAGAGGCGTAGTAACCCCGGGATGGGGTGGGCAGAGTGGTCTGAGTGTAATACAGAAGGCATCACCACCCAGTAAGAATAAGGAGGAGAAAGGGTGTGGACTACCGTGAGGAGGGACACAGGCCAAGGAGAAGAGTGAGGGGAAGGAGGGGTATGGGTGGAAGGTGGTCTCTCTCAATTCTAGAAGCCTGGGGAACAAAATTGCAGAGCTTCAGGCACTGCTTTTGGGGGGAAGGTGGACATTGCTGCAGTGACAGAGACTTGGGCCACAGAGTACCATGACTGGGACTTGTCAATCCTGGGATACAAGATATACAGGAGGGACCGGGGGGGGTTGGAAGGGTGGGTTGCACTCTATGTGAGGGAATGGATCAAATGCATAAGGGACAAGGGAGAAGAGGAGAGGACAGAGGTGCTTTGGGTACAGCTCCTGGACTCCAAGGGCGAAAGCTGAGGCTGGGAGTAGTGTACAGACCACCAGCTCGATCCGGGGAACTGGATGGGGAGTTGGCAGAGCAGACAAGGAAGGTGTGTAGAAGGGGAGTGTGGTGATAGTGGGGGATTGTAACCTACCAGGGGTTGACTGAAGCACCCCGGCCACTAGCAGTACCAGGGAGCAGGTGCTTCTTGATGCATTCCAGGATGGCCTTCTGATGCAATTGGTAAGTGGGCCTACAAGGCTTGGTAGCACTCTGAACCTAGTACTGGCAAATGGGGAGGCGGTGAGGGAGGCAAGGGTGGAGGACCCACTAGCTGGTAGTGTCCACCAAACAGTGTGGCTCGTTCTCGCACTGGGCAGGGAGACAGGAGGCAAGGGCACTAAGGTAGTGGACTTTAATAGGGTGGACTTTGGGAGGATGGGAGCAGTACTGCAAGGCAGACTCAGGATATAAGGCCGGGGATGGATGCAGAACAAAAGTGGGGAGTCATAAAGACTGGGCTAGCAGAGGCCACAATCCAAAAACGCTCTGCACTAAGAGCCAAGAAACCATGCTGGCTGAACAAGGAAGTGCTGCAAGAGGTAAAGGCAAAGAGGGCCGCATACCGGAAGTACAGAAGAACAGGGAAGGGAGAGCATAAGGAGGCTTACGGGAGTTGGTCAAGGGAGGTGGCCAGTTGGGGTGAAAAAAGCTAAGGCCTCCAGGGAAATAAGGTTAGCAGAAGGCATAAAGGGAGGGGGGAAAGGACCTTTTTAGGTATGTCAGGGAAAAGAGGAAGTGCAAGGAACATATTGTGAGGATAAAGCAGGGAGGGGATTGGGTGGAAAAGGGGAAGGAGCAAGTGGAAATTCTAAATGAGTACTTCTGCTCCATTTTCACTAGGGAGAGGGATGGTCCACTACCAGAATGGGCTGGGGGGATGGGGAAAGGGGGGGAGGAGGTGATGGACAAAGTGATCACATAGAGTAGGGTGCTAGAGGGGCTGAGGGCAGTAAGGGTAGACAAGGCACCAGGTCCCAATGGCATCCACTCCAGGGGCTGAGGAGGATGGCGGAGCTGTTGGCTGAGCCACTGGCAGATCTGTTCAACACCTCTCTGGAAACAGGCTCTGTGCCCCAGGACTGGAGGGTGGCCCTTGTGGTGCCCATACACAAAGAGTGGGCCTAGGGAGGAGCCAGGACATTATCGGCCGGTCAGTCTCACGTCCATAGTGGGTAAGCTTATGGAGGCGATACTGAAGGAGAGGCTGGTGGCATTCCTAGAAAGTAATGGCCTCCAAAATGGGCGGCAACACGGATTTGTCTCAGGGAGGTCTTGTCAAACCAACCTAATAGAGTATTGGGTAAAGTCGAACACCTCAACACTTGTCGGTGTCTGCAGGATAGGGTGAGGTGAAATGGCATGAGCATTATGGGTGACAAACCAAACTCATACCCCAATGCCTGTCCATCTCTGCAGGGTGGAGGTCGGGTTAGTGTGAAGTTCAATACATCACTGCTATTCCTACTCTGCATCTGTCTAACTCCTGCATTTCCAATGCTAATACCAGCAAGCAAACATTTGGCATTGACAAATGCTTGTTATGTTGTCTTGTGCACACACACAAGCAACATCTTGTGGTAGTAGTAATAGTACAGTGAAAGGTGTGTCAGTGTTGATGAATGCAAGGCACACTTTAGTAGGTGTGTCCCTCATTCCCCAATTAGCCAGCATGCTAGCGCTGATACAAAACTTATGTAAAGTGCCATCAACTTGAAAGAAATGTGCTGCTGCAATCAGAGACAAGCTCGTCATGCAGCGGCAGAGATGACACAGCTCCCATACGTGTCTTTCCTGTGAAGCATTTCAATAAACATGGTGGCGACGGCACAATCCCCAAACAAAGCCGACATTGGGGGTGCAATCCCCATGTCAGCATGTCACCAACCCCCCACACTGTGTGGTACACTGGGAGCCCACCCCAGTGTGCCGCCACTCCAAACAAAGCTGACTGTGTCGGCATGTTCCTCCCCCACCCCATTTTGTGGCACACTATGTCCAGTTCCCGGTTTTTCTTTTTACCTGAAAAAGAAATGGTTCCTCGTTGTCCGTGGCGCCCCTTCCCCAACCCGCACCCACCCTCTCACTCCACCTCCCACACAACCTCAGTCCATACTTACCTACTTACCTCCAGAGGTCTGGCGCTGCAATCTTTGGTGGAGCAGGAACACGTCTGGACTCTTCAAAGCCGAACTACAAAATGAAGAAATGCCAATAAGCTGTATAATGGCATTAATGGGGGAGGGGGGGTCAACTTAGGTGGATATCGTAGCCATTTTTTTGAATTTTGCCTCCAAATTTTCAACATGGGGTTCTTTAGACCCCACCTCATGAACACATGCACTGTCATCTCCTTATTCGGTCCCGAAAGGTCATTTCGCGGTCACTGCGTGGAATCACCTTTTGGGACTGATTTAACGAAACGACAGTGCCACTGTTCATGACGTGGGGTCCAAAAAGCCTACGTTGCAAATTTGGTGAAAATATTCCAAAAAATGACTGTTACGAGCATGCATTGTGCAGTTTCCACGCACGCTCGTAACTTCGATATTTTGTAATATTTTCACTCCAGATTTTAACATTGCCCTTTTTCACACCTCCTTATGAACAGTACAGCTGTCATTTTCACATCTTGTCTGAAATATGTTTTCGCACCTCTGGCGCTACAATGGCTCGAGGCTCTGTGGGAAATCAACCTGGACAAATTAACAAAATCACAATGCCACTTTTCATGAGCGGAGGTCCTAAAATGCCTATGTTGAAAATTTGGTTAAAAAAAATCCCCAAAATAATTACGTTACGGGCATGCGTTGCGCAGTTTCTATGCACGCTCGTGACTTCACCAATTTTTCATATTTTCACTCCAGATTTTCAACACTGCCATTTTTTACACCTCATCAGGAACAGTACAACTGTCATTTTTCACATCCTGCCCAAAATGTGTTTTCACACCTGTGGCGCCAAATGGCGCAGTCGCAGTGCAAAATCACCTTTCGGCTAACGAACTGATAGTGCCACTGTTCATGAAGTGGGGGTCACAAAAAGCCCATGTTAAAAATTTGGAGCGAAAATACTAACAAATGCCCACGGTGTTAGGGTTTCCAACAGTAACGCCCCACCCTGCAGAGACTGACAGGCATGAGGGGTGTGACTTGGGATTGTTGCCTGTAATACTCCTGCCATTCCACCCCCACCTTGTAGCCAGTGACAGGCATCGAAGTGTGCCTTGGACTTTTCAGCCCCAAAGTTCACCCCATTCTCCTATACTGCACCCATCTCAGCATATTTCCTTATGGAATAGGGTGAGCGTAAGGCACAAAGACCCCAAGGCACACCGCAACACATGTCGGTGTCTGCAGGGTACGGTGAGGTGAAATGGCATGAGCGTTATGGCCAATGACCCAAAGACACACCCCAATGCCTGTCGGTCTCTGCAGGGTGGGGATGAGGTTGACATCAGTTCAATACTTCCCTGCCATTCCTATTATGCACCTCTCTAACTCCTGCACTGCCAATGCCAATGTCAGCAAGACAACATTCGGCATTGACAAATGCTTGTTCTCATTTGGACTTTATCCTGCACGTAAGAGTTCTTCTGATCTCTGCTCACTTTTGGATGGCATGTAATGTAGGCAGTATCCTAGTCCTTACATTTCGTAGTAGAGAATGTGGGGGATTACCTGGAGATTCCAGCATCTTCTGTGCCCAAGGGGGTGGGGCTTTCAAGTCATTTCACACTGACCCCTGGGGCATTTGTCCTGTGGAGAAGATTTTTTCCCCTGGAGACACACTACATGCTTCCTGTAATGAGTGACATGAGGGGTTCAGAACAAGGCGGGGCATTTGAGAACTTTTGCTCCAATCATGTTTAAATGGGATGCCCTACGATTCCCAAGGTGGGGGGGGGGGTACTGTGATTACTCCACTACCCCGGCAAGATACGGCATTATTTTTTTAAGCCTTTTGCCACAGGGCACATCCTCCATTGCCCCTCTGTTGGATCTCTTGCCAGTAACTTCACAGCACCATCTACAGCTCCCCCCTGTTGTTAAACTACCAGAGCCGAGAGTGCCAGGGGTAGGGGCCATCATTCAGCTGGCCCTTGGCTGGAATTTTCACAATTATTTTTCCCCACAGTCCCTCCCACTATTCGAGCAGTGTCCTGACAGGACACAAACACATATGTACACACACACACACACACGTCCCTGTGGAGAGCATGGTTCCCTGGCCAAATGCAGCAGTTGTTGTGGCAGCATAATATAGCACCAGTCCCACCCCAGCTGGCAGCACTGCTCCAGCCCCCTGGCTTCCCGAGCCAACTCCCAAGCCCAGGTTATTCTCATGGGAGCGCATTATGCTTCCCAACTTCCCATGGGGTTACCAGGCAGCCAAGACATGCCATGTTACTTTAACCATCTTAGTAGCGTTTATACACAATAAGCAGGGTTACAAAATTCCCATGTAAGGGAGGAGGCTGCATCAGACATTATTGGTGCAGCCATAAGTGACAGGAGATCTCAACTGCACAGCCCTAATCAAAGTCTCAGGTTCAAATCCTTTCCTAAACCCTCACCAATGTGGCTACATTTACATAGTGCCTTCCTGCCCTGTGAAGTGGACCAGCCAGTATGTTGGGGAGAGGGAGCACGGGCTTTGTCCCTGCATGCCACTGCTGTCTTCAGCCCTGCATTCGTGCTTGCTGCTCAAGGACTGAGTAGTGAACATCAGAATGTCATACAAGCATTATTAGTGCACTAAGTGACCAGGGCATGGATCTATGACTTCTGCCCACACTGCCATGTTAACTGCAACTTTATAGTTCCGAGGGTCTTACACAGTAACGAGCTGTTTATTATCTGTCCCGTACTGCAGTTCAGCACCATTGGATGACTGGTGGTGGTGGGGGGAGACACAAATTTGTTAAACAATTTCTAATTCCCAGTAAGCTCTTTTAAAATAAAATAGGCATAATTTGGTGGTAGGGCATGATGCAGTGGGTTGTCATGTTGTGATCTGACCCCCCCATTACTGTTGTGGGGGGGGAGAATACCAGTAGTCAAGTAACCCACTCCTAGAGTTGCCATACCAGTATCATATTGACTCCCCCCAGGTCTTCCTAGGAAAGGTGACATAAAATCTCATGGGGACTATTCTGGTGTGCAAACCTTTTTATTTACTTTCTATTTTTGCCCCATTTCTCCTCACCAGCTGCCAGATCTCCTTCCACTTGCCCAAGCCCTTCTGTCCACTGTAGGAGTCCTCCGATATTCCAACCCACCACCAGCCTCAGCTCAGCATCCTCTCTGGATAACCTGACTGTAACCCACAGCTTGTCCCCAGTGACTGGCCCCCACCCCACCCCATTTCCGCATGCTAGGAGGAGGATAATTTGCTCAACAGTCAAGGCCCAGGAAGAGGACCTGGCAGGCCATAAGAGTAGTTGGTAGGGACCTACTGTGATGTGGGAGGGGCAGCTTCTTCTACCTAGGGCTTCTGTTAGTATTTTTGTCCCACTAAGCTCTCCCTTGTCCCTCCCCAGGGTGTGGTCCTAAGGTGCAACCTGACAGAGCACCTATCAGGGCTATCAGAAGGGTGGGTGAACCCCACCATACCTTCGAATGTCCCATGCCAGCCCCACTCTGGCCAGTGACACCTTCATGTCACTCTCCAGGGAGAAGGGGCGTGCTGATGTAAAACCACTCCAGAGGGATCAGCTATTTCTTCCTACACTTCCTCCCCCATCCACAGGGGGCAGTGATGCATCAGAAGGTGCCTCCCCTTCCTCATTGAGGCAGGGAGCATTCAAGATGAATGCCAGAACCTCACCACGTCGATCTGCACCAGTCCTCACTGGTTCTGGGAGCGAATGTGGGTCATCAGGATGGGTGGGCAAACTATTAAATAAATAAATGATGCCATGAGGCTTATAAAAATGTTACTAAAAATTACACAAACTAAAACCAAGACCGCTGACCTACTCTCCCTGTGCATGAGCCCTGCTTCCATAAACAACTGGGTGCCTGCGTGACTTGTGTAATAGGTCTCAGCCATTAAAGAGGCATGATTTAAGAGGTGCTGTAAATCCGCTTATGTTTCATTAATGTTCTGTATTTCTCTCCCTCATTCATTATTGCTGAGGAAATTTGCATAAAAATCGGATCTTTGTGTCTCAGACTTCATCTCGACCTCCTGCGTTTCACTTCGCTGAAGTCATAATCCTTGGCTGGTGGCATCCCAAGCTGTTCCTATGTATATGACTATGACATCATAAACAGGAAAAACCAGGATGTGAGGAAATCTTTGACACAAAGATCTGGTTTTCATGTAAATGATCTCCATAATAAAGAATGAAGGGAGATAGCCAGCCCGTCGACATGGGCAGGGCAACCCACTCATGACGCCGGTGACCACGGTTTGGGAACAAGCCTTGGTTGCTGGAAGCCAGCTGGTGGGAAAAGGGTTCAGTGTCCCAGCAGATGCTCTCCCTCTCCAGGGAGGGAGGCTGTGAGATGACACAGCCGCTGCAACACCTGGGTGACCAGAGGTGGTGGTGCCAGTTGGTGCAGATTTGAGGGTGGGAGATGCTGGCTGATGCCATGTGACTGTACACTCTGCATGCAGTCTCATGCATTGCATTCTAGAAGTTGTCGTCCCGGGGGGGGGGGCAGAAAACAATGAAAATAACCCAGTCCATGAGGATGGCAGCTCCTGTATAACCGGGTCCAGAGCCTCTGCTGCACTAACCCTGACCAAACAAACCCTGTCAGGGGTACACTCCGCTTACCCTGACCCCACCTGGGAGGGAATTCCAAGGCTAGATGGAGGCAGGTGAGTACAGATCAGAGGGTTGGGGGGTGGGTGGGTAGCGGTGTACCATGGAGCTCCTCCTACAGGAATTGGGTGCCTGGGGCGTGCAGGAGAAGAAAACAATTCAAATTAAAAAAAAAATGAGAGTAAAAAAAAAGAATGAAATTTAAGGTGACTTGTGTTAAAATATTAAATTTTTAAAAAGTTTTCCTGAATATTGGAACAGTCACTTTAAGAAATGCTAAATGACTTGCCAGTGTCAAACACCATAGGCTACATACTGCAGCGTTTTCAAACCAATTCAGAATACTCTGGGTGAGATATATGTCTCCTGACATCATTAGCTCTTGCTAGACAATAGAACTGAAATGCTAATGCAGTTTTGTTAAGGGAGCTTTATGTCTTGTGACAATTCAAGCAGCCTCCAGGGTTCTCATCAGTAGCGGAATCCATTGTAGGCTGCATCCACCATGTGAATGAGGGATGAAAGCTGTCCCCCCCCCCTTACTTTAGTGTACTGGTGCTCCAGATTTGTTTCCCACTGCAGGCAGTGGCACAGACTCATCTGCCTGCTAAGGGGATGGCCTCTTCACACCGTAATGACAAAAATATTTTAAGTTATGATTCAGCAGGGCGACGCGTTGTTGTTGCCTAGTTTGCAATTAAAATATTTATGATGCTTTAATGATTCCTGTCGTTACCACGTACACAGCCACAGTTATTTTCGATGGCCAGGGTCCCTGCGGACAGACAGCTCCTGTATAACAATGCATGATGGAACCAGACACTTCAGGTTTCATCATGCCACAGTGAAAGCCACTCAGTCTTACTCTGCTGACACACATCGTTGTGTTGTTTTTACCTCCGTCCCCTGCCCACTGGCTTTCCACTCCGTCAGGTCCTGCAGCAGCCCTGTCAGACCGACAGTCATACCCCTCACTGCCACCTGAGAATACATCGAGATGCTGTCCCAGCAGTAGCTCTGCCACCTATGACACCAATGACCCTGGCACACTAGATTAAAACAAACAAAAACAACAACAACAGAGAGATGCCATCAGGATGTCTCCCCACAACAACCTGGGGCCAGCTTGTCCCCGCGGAACACCTCCTCTGACCTTAAGGGAGGAATGATGCTCTCCTGATTCTCTCCTCTGGTGCTGGCTTTGATTCTGTCAGGGGGGCTCCCCTGGCTTAGAAGACAGAACTGCATTGCGAACTTGGTGACATAGGCTGGAGGGGCCCTTCCAGTGGTGTGCTCTGTGTGTGGGGGTCCAATGGCATGGTGAGACTTAGCAAGCCATCATACAGTGTACATTTGTGGCATTTCCTTTCTTTTTTCCCCACCTCTACCCCGGTCTCACGCATGTTTGCTGCTGGCTTGGGGGGGGTGGATCGATATATATATAAAAAAAAAAAAAAGTATACCACCATAATGCCACCACCAAGAGCCACTGGAAGTGTGGTGAAGGCCACCCTCCCCGCCGAGAAGAGAATCCATCAGACGCTCTGTACCATCCTTGCTGGCCTGGATGCCTGATGTCCCCAGCTAGGAGTAGGAACTTGGGTCACCAGCATTCCAGAGTGAACCCCATCGCTCAGTGCTATGGAGTAGGGAGTATCTTTATGCAGCTTATAGCAACTGTTATTACAATTGTGGGAAGCAGTTTGGCCTAGTGGTTAGAATGCAGAGCTGTGAACCTGGAAAACAGGGTTTGAATCCCACCACTGCCCCTTACTGTGTGACCCTGAGCAAGTCACTTGACCTCCCTGCACTAAACCTCTCTCTCTCTCTCTACTGTTATAGCCACAGGAGAGGGTTTAGGATATATGGAGCTGAAGCTGATTTCCAGATGCAACCTGACCTGGGGAGGGTGTTAAGGTACACTAGTGAAACTGATTTCCAGGTGTGACCTGACTGGAGGGGTTAAGGTACCCTAAGCGAAGCTGACTTCCGGGTGTGACCTGGCCTAGGGGGTTAAAGTTCATGGAGCCAAAGCTGATGTCTAGGTGTGCCCTGACCTGGGGGAAGGAGGTTAAGGTACACTGAGCCAAAGCTGATTTCCAAGTGTGACATGTCCTGGGAAGGGGGGAGGTTAAGGTACACTGAGCCAAAGCTGATTTCCAGGTGTGCCCTGACCTGGGGAAGGAGGGTAAGGTACACTGAGCGAAGCTGATTTCAGGCGACATGACCTGGGAGGGGAGGTTAAGGTACCCTGAGCCAAAGCTGATTTCCAGGTGTGACTTGACCTGGGGAGGGGAGGTTAAGGTACACTGAGCCGAAGCTGATTTCCAGGTGTGACATGACCTGGGGAGGGGAGGTTAAGGTACATGGAGCCAAAGCTGATTTCCAGGTGTGACATGACCTGGGGAGGGGGGAGGTTAAGGTACACTGAGCCAAAGCTGACTTCCAGGTGTGACCTGACCTGGAGGAGGGGGAGGTTAAGGTACACTGAGCCAAAGCTGACTTCCAGGTGTGACCTGACCTGGGGGGTTAATGTTCATGGAGCTGAAGCTGATTTCCAGGTGTGACCTGACCTGGGGGAGGGGGGTTAAGATACACTGAGCTGCAGTTGAGTTCCAGGTGCGACCTGATGGAAAGGGATTTACAAGTGGATAAGAAAAACAGCCAAATAAAACACAGCACTGTCTGGTTGACTAAGTCTTTATGAGAATAAACTGAATTTGTATACACTCAGAAGTAAGAACTGAGACAATAAGATACACCATGCATATCCATAAATTAAGAAGTAATGGAGAGCTGATGACTGAGGTGTCCTTAGTGATGGAGGGTTACCGGTGATGATGAGGGAACATACTAGTGATGTAGAAAGACACCATTTAGGCGCTACTTGCAGCAGAGTTTATTTATTTAAAGAACTTCAGCATCTGGGCGAGGAAAACCTCCCATGTGGTGGAAACCTCTAGGATCCAAGGCCTGAGGCAGCTATCCAACCAGGCTACATTTAATTAATTGTACAAGCTAAATAAAGTCAAGCAGTATGAACACAATGTGCCAGTTTGGATTAGAAGGGACAGTTTTGAACAGGTTGTATCCTCCTGTCTCATATAAGACTTCCACCCTGATGAGCAGTGGCAGATCTAGCATTAATAAAGATCCTAGCTGGCTTTGTGGCACCGAGCAGTTGGGTACCTGTTTGGTGCATTGGCAACCCATGTTCATGTCCCAGACCCAGGACATCAGGAGCAGAGACTGGAGGGATGGTAATAAGAGCACCCGTGTGAATGTTTTCCTCCTGGGGAAGGGTGCTGTGGAGCAGTGCTCGGAGAGCATCACCCAGTGTTGTGCGGTAGCCTTACCGGTGTGGGTGATCACATATCAGCTGTTGCCACGATGTGTGCCGCTGGAGTGTGGGGTGGGGCCCAGAAAACAGAAACAGGACCCGTCTTGGCCTGCTGAGTGACAGCTGCCTAGTCTCCCCACACTACAGTGCCCCTAACGCACCACTCCTGCCCCTTTCAGCACTACATGCCTTGAAGGAACCTCCCCTCCCTTTCTCCCTGGGGAGGGGGAGTTCCCCAGCAGGAATGAGCCAGATCCTCTGAGAGGTAGGGATAGCCCGGGGAGCATGGTGGCAGGAAGTGGCAGCGAAGGTAAGACTGATGGGCAAAACATGACGATAAGCAGCCAGAAGGGGTGGCAGATTGGGGGGGTGCATGGAGGCAGAAAAACATAAATAAATAAACAAATAAATAAAAATGAAGATCCTGCAGCAGCAGGAGGACCTTTCATTGATGTTTTCATGGAATAGACCCAATCCAACATAACATATTTCTAATACAACCAAAATTAAGTGTATCGTGGCCCATTACTGCTGATTATCATGTTCAGTGCAAGATGACAGGTACAGAAAGTTTTCTGCCTGCTTAATGACAGCCCATCTCCTTTTAGTCTGTCCCCATTCATTATTGCTGCAGGACCCTTTTTAAAATTCTAGGTACGACACGGCTCACAAAGGTGCCAGGAGGCACAACTCTGCAACACAGAAGTGTACACTGTTCAGTTCTCTCCCAGTTTTCTCCTTTTTGTTTTATGTGTTTTATCATATGTATATATATATATATTCTGTTTATTAATGTTTGATGGATTGTATGTAAGCCGAATTGAGTTTTTTTAAAAAGCCACTATTTGAAGAATAAAAATCGAACCCCTAACCTCTTTTACATCTGAGTCCTACCTCTGCCCAGTGTTGCAGCTTGGATTGACTGAAGCACATGGTAGGTCAAGTGACTTGTTCAAGGTCAGGCAGTGAGCCAGTGACTGGGGTGGGATTCGAAGCTGTAATCTTCCTGTTTCTCAGTTCTGGGCTCTAACTACCAGAAGGCACTGCAGTACACTGCTTTCCCAACAAAGGGCAGACTTTCTCCTGGGAAGACACTTGTGACAATGCACAGAAAAGATTGGAAAACCTAAGACTAAAAGATAATTTTAATCTACAGGTCATTTACCCAGGGTAGCCCAACAGACATAATATATCTTGTTTTCAGTGGGTTCCTGCATTTACCCTTTTTTATAGCTGAGTAGACTGAAGAGCTGAGAGGTCAAATGACCTGTCAGGGTCAAAGAGCAAATAAGCGACTCTGGGTCCCCTGGTTCCCAAGCCAGTGTGCTAACCATTGCACCACACTGCCTCACTTGGCAAAAGATGGCATAAAGGGACCTGGAACTTGCAGCCAGCCATGCTGTGTGGATCCCCAATGAAGGCTAAGCCAGCCCTGCTATCTGTATATTCCCAGACTGCATCCCTGGGCTTAATGACTTGTTCCATTAGTTCTATAATAATGCAATGAAATGCACCGTATCTGTCCCATTATCTCCGCAAATAATACAATAAATTGCTAAACAGAGTGATATAACTATTTAGAATTAAAGCTGGCCGCTGCCTCAGCCCTGTAAACCAATTCCGTTACATCATTTGCAGCACTCCTGGAACTATAAATATTTTAGGTGCAGCTGATTACACCGAATGCAGGCCCAACTGATGAGATCTCGGTGCCCCCCTCCATGTGAATGCCGACTACAATGTCACCACTCAGCAGGCAAACCGGTAGTTAGCTTGTAATTTACAGCCATGTCTGACAAGAGATGCTTATTAGTGAGTTAGGTACCTGGGTAAACTTGTCATTCAAATCATCCAGCAGAGGTGAAAAGGGAAAAAAAAAGGGATGCATCTGTAGCAAAAACTCAGAAGGCTTTTATTGTATTATAATTTCGTGTTGTTGGAAGGCGGGTTATTAAGACCATGCACTTCTAAAATTCTTTACCTCAGTCTCATTAAACCGCCACTGATATACCAGGGAGAATGTCATAAAAACAGAATTTTTGGGGAGTGTTTCAGCTGATCTTTTGTATCATTTCTGCATACAGCTTCTCCTATTTAACTAGCAGCAGAACGTGTCCATTAAAGGGCCTCTGACACACTTGGAAAACATTTACAAAAAGATTTAGACATAATTCAGTATATATTTATATATTTTCTGTAATTCTTTCCCACTTTTTCTACATTACTGTGGACAACCACATAAAAATAAGATCGCTATCTCCCAAACTACTTCTGCTCTCACAGCTTCTCTACAGCTGACATTATAATCTTCTGTTTGTGACATCATATTCACTTCTGCAGCAATAGGCTGTGACATCAGGTGTAGTCAAGAAGCCAGAGAAGCTGGAGGTAAAGCAGCGATCCTGTTTTCATGCAAATAGCCATAGCTTTACAGAAATAAAGGGTGAGAGTTAACAAAAAAATAAGAAATATACACTGTTCTGTGCCTAAATATTACATTTTAGTTATTTATTTTGTTGTTTATTCCCTGATTACACTGGCTCCAGCCCCGAAAGGAACCCTCAGTATCTCTCTCCAGTCCCCACCTGCCTTCCACCCCCATGGAGCTTCAGATTACCCCCAGGTGGTGCACCGGGGTGAGGCTGTACCCCAGATTGTGCATGTCATTGTGCAGTGGAGGAGGCGGAGGGGGGCCATGCCAGATGTACTGGGGTCCCACAGGGGCCAAGCTTTTTGTCCCATTTTGTTCCTTGAAGCTGTCAGCATACAAAGTAGACCAATGTGCACGTGCACACAATGCGTGTACAGTGCAGGTCCATGTCTGACGGCTTTCCCTCCCACACGGTGCCCTAAGCTGCACTGCCACCTGTGGTCACCCAGGTGGCAGTACTGCAGCAAGGATCGTGGCCCTCCCTCCTCAGAGGAGAGCATCCTCTGGACAGCTCAATCCTCCTCCCCCTCCTCCTGGCCAGCCCCCAATGACCCAGGCATATTCCCAAACCAGGGTCACCAGTGTCACAAGCGGTAGCTCTACCCTTGCGCTGACGGACAGGCCCTAAAATTCCATTTTATAAAATTTTTCCCAGTGGCATCAAGGGCTCTTTAAGGATCCTTCAGGACCAACCAGTCTATCCTAAATATTAATTTGTCTTTGATCCCCAGGACCTTTCAGCAGCAGTTGGTTCCCTTGCTGACTGGTGGTGTGAATTCCTGTAATGAGTGGGAGGACTTGCCTAATTCGTGGCAGTCAGCCTTTATAACTGTTATTCACAAACCAGGCAAGACACAAGATGAGTATACTTCGTACCATCCTATTTCATTATTAAATGTTGATTCTAAAATATTTACCAAAGTCTTAGCTAATAGGTTGAATGGGATTCTTGGAAACCTTATCCACCCGGACCAATCCGGTTTTGTTCCAAATAGATATTTGGCAGACAATGTAAGAAGGTGTTTAAATATCCTTCATCTGGTGGTAAGGTACAGGAGCAACAGATTGCCATTACCAGTGACACTGAAAATGTGTTTGCTCGCTTGAGCTGGGATTTCTCTTTGCCACTTTAGTTAAATATGGCTTTGGAGCTCGGTTCAGGGGTTGGCTGGAGGCACTTTACTCTGCTCCCACAGCAAGAGCGAAGGTCAGTGTCACTGTATCACACCCATTGTGTGTACAGCGGGGCACTAGACAGGGGTGCCCCCTCTCACCGTTGCTCTTTGCCCTTAGTATCGAGCCTCTCACTGAACTGATTCGATCCCACCCCAGTTTGGAGGGTATAAAGATTGCAGGGAAAGAAAATCGAATATTCCTTTATGCAGATGACACGATGCTCTGTCTGTGAAACTCGCGACACACTTTCCTGACTGTATACCAAATTCTACATCAATATGGACTTGCTTCCAGTTTCAAAGTAAATGAGGATGAAGCAGAAGTCCTTATGGTTAGTGGAACTCCAACCCCAGCTCTTACCCGTTTAATTCCCTTCAAGTGGGTCTCAACCCGGATTAGATACCTGAGGGTAGCATGAATATTCTCCCTCGTTTTCTGTTCCTTTTTCAAACCCTCCCTTTAAACATTCCTCGGGCCAATTGGCTTTGAGTTACTAAAGCCCTGCACCGCTTTGTTTGCAATAATCGAAAAACTAGAATCAAATGGTCAGACTTGCAGCACCCAAGGACACAAGCAGGGGTGGGGCTCCCAAATCTCAAAGCTTATTTTCTAATGGCACAATTACTCCCCTGGATAGTGTATGGAAAACAAGATCCACTTAACGTGTAGGTCTCTCAAGAATTAAATGACAACCTTACCCTCACCCTTTGGAGGGTTTTGATACCCCTGCAGCTCAATTGGTTAGGTTTTCTGCCTCCAAACCCTGGAGCCAAGAATTTCTCCAGGTATGGGTTACCATTAAAAAAGACATGGGTGTGGTAGAGTCTCTAACCTCCCATACCTAAATAATACACCGTGCTCAGTTCAACCCTCCATGCATGGATAATGGTTTCCATCAATGGACACGTTCCGGTTTGTAACGCTTCTCTCAGTTTGTTCGAGGCGGGTCATCAAGCCATTTGAGGTAATGAAGGGGGAATTGGAATTACGACAAACAGGTTTTTTTTTTGAATACTTACAAGTAGTCTCCTGTCTTAGGTCTGGTGTCTGCCTCTGGGATGCTCAGATGCAACTCCACCCCCTGTATCTCGCAATTATACAGGCAGGAGACGTGCATCCCCAAATTGGTTCAAACTTACATACAGACCAAAGAACAACCACCGCCCCTGTATCGGATGGCGTGGGAAAGGGAATTGGGCCTTGTTCTCGAACCTGGAGAATGGAAGCGTATTTGGGATGGGGTGTTCCATACCATGTCTTCCAATAATTGGAGAGAATTTAATTGGAAGGTAGTTTGCCGCTTTTTTCTCACCCCCACAAGAACGTACTATACGAAAGATTACTCTGATAAATGTTGGCAGGGATGTGTGGAGATGGGTACTCTGTTTCATGTTTTCTGGAATTGCCCCCCAGTCTCTCTGGGCTGAGGTTGGGCCCCATTATAACCAGATAGCAGGCATCCATAGTGAACCTAGCTTTGAGCATTTGGTTCTGGGGATGTTGCCCAGGGGAAGACGATCGAACTGCCAGAGATCATTCTTAAGAGCATTATTGGCAGCTGCTATTAAGGTAATCACGAAAAGGTGGTTAAATCCAGACCCCCCCTCCAACCCCACAGGGCAGGATTGGATTACCATTGTTAAAAACGTACATGGAATGGAAAAAATGACAGCTGACCTCCGCTTACAGACAGATAAACTCACTGGAGTGTGGTATCCATTTATGGCTCTTATTGAAGAACTTGAAGGTAGTTTCGTCCTGTCCCAGTAGGCTTGGAGGTACACATTTGTATTGTTTTTTTGCATCCGGAGATAGAGATGAGTACTTTAGACTAGCCATTATCTTAATCCCTAAAATCATCTCACACAGGCCTACTATTAGTTAATGCTCATTGCATTGTTTAATTCTGTACTGTTTCTTGCATATCACCAGGTTTTCCCTGGTTCTAATAGACAGTACATTAGTTTTCTATCAGTTTTGTAAGTTTTCTTATCATTCCATCTACAGGAGTATGGAACATCAACAGGAGCTGGAGCCTTTCTAAAAGGTGTGTGTGGGGGCAAGGTCAGGGGGACGAGGTAGCCATGGGGGCAGGTGCACTGCTGCCCCCCCTCCTTATTTCCTTCTGATAATTGGCAAACAGCATGGAGAGCTGCAGGAGAAGAACTGGTCGGGTAATTCGATGCTTTTATCTCCCTCCCACCAATGCACAGTGCCCACTTGCCCATTGCCCCGAGTCTGCAAAGTTTTAGTTTGCTTTTATGTTAATTTTTTGTCACTAATCGCTTCAGTTCAGCACCACACTCACTGACTGACTCACTGTTGCTGGGCTCCTTAGTGACCCAGCCCTCACCCCCCGCCAATTAATCCTCACTTAACTCTTTCCTTTTTCCTTATCCCTACTGGTTTCTCCTGGCTGCATGCTTACTTCTGACCTGTTCTGTTTCTGAAACAATTCACCCATCCCTCCCTCCCTCACACTGTTGTTCCTGTGGTCCAACACACTAGTTTAAAAAAAAGGAATTCCTCCAGCTCCAATTACTCTTTTTTTTTTTGCCAGGTGCCCTCTAATAACATCTCTACCAAGTAATCAGGACTTGGTATCCACTGTCTGGTTTAGGTTATAGGGTTGGGAACTTGGCTGGGACAGAAGTAGGTAAGGTTTTTTTTGTTTTTTACGTGACTGATGAAAAGACAAGTAACACCACAGTCCACACACACCTGTCGGCCACGTGGTCGTGCGAAAAATGAATGACTTGTTTCACTACAAGAAGCTGTTAGCTGACCTGACTGTCCCTGTTCAGTAGGGTGCAAGCAGCAGTTCTGTGACGGACCCTAGCTGGCTGCCCTCTTCATGCACCTGTTTGGAACTTGATTCCCGAATCCTGAGTAGTACAGTCCTGATCCCGACCCAACTCCATCCTCGGACAGCCACCCGCAACTCTTACGAGCCAACGGCTCATCACCCTGCACCAGTCTAATGAGTGAGTGCTCTCTTTATCTGGACTGATGACTGCTGCCATGCGGCTGTACTGTATTATTGCCGCAGGCTCAGCAGAGAGCAGCCAGACCGTGCTGCTTTTTCTAAAATTCTGGCAAAAAAGGGGGTCCATGGCCCTCCTGGCCCCCTTGGCTCTGGCACCCCTGGCCATCAGTATACACCTGTACTAAATGGATTCATTTTTTAAAGACACATAATGGGATGATGCCTATAAGGGTTCCATCCCCCTAATTTTAAATGTTCCAGTGCTTGAGGAGACATTGAACTGATTCAATTTACACAACCGCACTATGTATGAGGGTATGCTGTATGATATCTTGTCCCTGCTTCTGCTTTGTAATGTTTCTGATCACTTGAATAAAAAGTAAAAAAAAATGTATTTGTCTTTAATACACAGATTGTATATTACTTCACAAATTGCAGTTGGGGTGACAAACAGTGTCCTGAATATTGCGACGTTCTGGCTTGAGGGTGGGGGTTGGAGGATTGACTATCACACAGGATACTCTCCTCTTCCAGGGAGGGAGGATTGCAGGCCCTGCTGAAACATCACCACCACCTGGGTGACCACAGCTGGTGGTACAGTCAGAGCGGCAGACATGCTGGAGGATGTAATCTGCGTTGAAACAAGAGTATGCTTAGTGTACACACGCGCATGCTTCATAAGGCCTTGTATGGCGGCACCCTAGGGGAGAAGGCGGAAAACTCCAAAAGTGTGCAACATGATACTGGTACCCCTTGGGCCCTACTGACCCCACTGGCCACATTGGACCCCCCCCTCACTCATCTGACAGGCCAAATGGGGCCGCTGTACAAAACAGTGACCAAGATTTGCGCCCTAAACTCAGGGCATCAGGAGTGGAGGCCGTCATGGAGGGCGATAGCGCATTCGTGATGATGCTGTATTCTCAGAGAGGGAACAGCTGATAACCTGCTTGAAGAGCAGCTCACAATGGTGGCTCAGTGCATTGGCTGCTGTGGGTGATCCCATGCTAGCCAGCCCTACTCCCAGGATGACAATGTAATGCATTCTGTCATGGGTGGTGAACAGGCCCCAGAACAGGAAAATTGTACACTAGATAGAAACATAGACTTTACCGACAGAAAATGACTGCTTCTCCCACCCAGTCTGCCCAGATTGTCCCTGCCTAGTCTGTCTCCGCAGACACTAACTGGTCTCCGGCGACTTTCCTTCCTTCCTGTTTACTAATATTCCGCTATATCTATCCCACACATGCTTGTGTAACCCCTTGGTGGCTCTATCCCAAGGGCTACTACCCCTACCTGTGCAGCTAGTAGCAGGTTAAGGGGCCTGAGTTCTGAAACAGGTGCCTCCACCTGGAGGTCAGGGTTGGTAGTGGTCAAACTAACCTGGGCACAGCCCTCCAGGACACTGTAACCCCTCTCTTTCCCTTCTAGTGGCCTGGGCAATATACGATAATCACTTTCGGAGTACCCTTGCTTTTCCTTCCAGTACCTACACTGTTTGCACTTACCACCAGGACTGGTTCCTCTGGCTCGACCCTGGGGACCCCCTGTAAAACAAGGTTATGCACAGTAAATAGCAACAGTACAGTACTCTTGGCACAAACTGGAACCACAGCCAGGTTAAATGCAGCAAAAAAAAGTCAGATTTGATTTATTCAGGGGACTTGAACAAGGAAAGGGCGTAATCAGATTGATTGGCTTAAAGGCTATATTAATCAAACAGTTATGCGTGCGCTTTAAGTCCCCACACAGTCACACCTCTGGGTACCCAGGAAGGGAGACGATGGGCTAGCCAGGAACGTTGCAGCTGGTTGGGACCCTGTGATGGAAGAAAGCAACGTGCACAACACACACTATTTGTAATCCGGAGCCGGAGGGCTCAGTTCGTGAAAGAAAAAGCAACCAGACAATCAGATGACAACACTTCAGATTTAGCTGTTGTTGCAGGGAGCTACCCTGATGTTTATTCACAATACCCAATACTGGACACAGGTAGGATGAAATCGAGACTGCAGGTTGTTGAGCTGGAGTGCCCAGAGAAGCAGGGCCCACACGAATCACCGAGGCATTATTCCTGTTCAAGTGCTGAGCAGGGGGCTGATCCCCAGGCAGGTCTCTCGTCGATGGCTTTCTCTGTGCAGTGGGTAGCGGACTGATTTTCAGGCTGGGTTACCCAGTGTGGCAAGGCCCAGGCCCAATGGAGATGATTTTGGATTCAGTCCGTGGTGCTGGATGCAGCTTCCAGCAAGCAGAATATAGTTCAGATCACAGTGGGAAACCAAATCGTGATCCACTAGCAGCACACAGCACATTTACACGTAAGGAAATTCTAATGCAGCTTCCAGCAAGCAAAACACAGTTCAAACCACAGTGGGGAACCAAACCACGACCCACTATAAGCACACAACACATTCACATGTAAGGAAATTCCACTGTACCAGGCAAAAGGCTCTCCGGTCGCAATTACAGTCTCTGCACAATCCTGTAGTTCAGAGGTGGCTGGAAGTCCAGACAGGCCGATCGCATTCAGCAAATCTTCGGACTGCTTCAGGTAGAGGAGCCTGGTCACAATTCAGTGGCTTACTTCGCTCTCCAAGTTCAGATTCAGTCCAAAAAAGGCACAAGTTACCTCTCAGGGACAGCAGGCAGGCATGCAGGCCAAAACTCAGGCCTTTTCACAGTTCTCCCACGTGAATCTATGCCGGGACTGCTGCTTGAATCATTCAAGCTGTTATCTCTTCACTTCCCAGCTCAGAACTGAAACTAGCTGCAAGCAGCTTGGGAATTTCCCTAAGATCCAAAAGGTTCGGTTGGCTGATCTGTCTGTCAGTCACAACAAGGGCTCCCCCTCCATGTTATTTTAGGCACCAAAATGCAAAAACTACAATTCCTACAAGTTTTGACCCCACCGAGCCCCTGTAGGCAGGCTCCATTTTAGAGTCCCAACAGTACTGATTGGCCCATTCTGACAGTCCCGGGCCAAGTTGGTGGAGATAAACAGAACAGTCCTTGCTGCAAAGAACGCAGGTTAGAACAAACTGCAGTATTATTACTACTCTAACAAATGATCAGCAAACAAGCACATCTTCTAAAAGAGCACCATTTTAGATTAATTAAGACTGCAATCCAGGCAGCTCTTAAAGAGACAGTACACAGAGTCTATGCAGGCACTCTATGGCAATACATTTAATCTGCTAAAACGCAGAACACCAGCCTGGCAGTGGGCATTTAGGCAAGCTCAAGGAAGACTTTTTGGGAACCCCCATTTGTAGGGGGTTACACCTGAAAAACCCCTACTGTTTTCGCCGCCACCACTTTCTCTGGCAGAGTGACTCAGTAGAAATAACAATAGGATGCCCGCTGCCATTCCCTCGCCTACACCACCCCAGTCACCTGGCACACCAGCGTTGCCCTACTGAACTGACATCGACATCTGCACAAGGTGCTTCCTCCCTTCTTTTGAGACAGCCACTAACACGGGAGGGGGACCCTGGCAGGGATAAGCTGGACCTACCAGAGAAGGAGCAAAAAACAGACAAATAAAATAGAAAAAGAGAAATACGCCTTGGCCAGTTTTTACTTTCCTACTCTGATGTCCTCCTGAACATTGGAGGCACAGCAGTAAAAGGAAGAAATCAAGTTGTCACCTCTGGACAAGACAAGCAATAAAGTTGCATACAGCGAAAAAGGGCACCCAGCATATGGTATCAGAGCTAAAAAGATTATCCCTCACTTTACAAGCAATTTGCCTGCAAATGTTGTCTCAGTCATCATAGACAATTCATTCTGCTGTCTCTCATGTTCCTGGCAATTTCCAGTTTTGCAGAAATCACATGTTTATCTATTAACCCTTCCTTTACCACCTCCCATTGTTTTTTTATTTTTTATTGTTGTACCAGGCAGGTGATCTTGAACAAGTCTATTTTCAGTCATACCCAGAAACTTACATAAAATAGTACAGTACAAAGTATTATTAATTAGAACAACTTAGACATACATTTACATTCCAATTTGAAAAATGTGATAATTCAGTTTTGTCTTATTTATTTAGTTTGTGTTCACTGGGAAAGGAGGACTAGGCAGTTCTGCCTATTTTCACCACGTCTGGGTGGGTGGGGGGTACAGATGAAACCAGCTGAAACTGAACCAGGTTAACATGTTGGTAGTATTTTTAGTGAATGGGGGAATTTGGCCTGGCCACTGTGGATATACCCTTGTTCTTGTCAATGAGTGCCATGGGTTCTTCAACATCCACCTGAAAAACCACCAGAACAGGCAGGCGGAACCTCAGTTTAACATCTCTTCTAAAAGACAGTACATCAGGAATGCAGCACCCCCTTCCCCCATGCTGCACTACAGTGTCAGTACTGTATTCATTTTACTCCAGGTTCCTGGTGTGGGGCTAGAACCTACAACCTTCCAACTTTCTGGCCTCAGAGGTGAGTGTGCAACCTGCTGGAACACTCGCTGTGCCATGGTTGATCTATCCGTCCAGAATTCCAGTATGTTCTAAATCTGTTGGCAGCTGTGTCTGGCAGGGTCAGAGACCTAGCAAAAAAACAGAGTGATTTGAGAGTGCTCTCAAGCAAGGTCCCTGACTCCATGTTTGTTTCACCTTACGATGACTTCAGGAACCCTGCAACCCTCCCACCCCAGGGCTCGTCCTACAGTTATAGAGTAGTCCTATAGGATCTTGCAGTATTCTGCACCCATACAGCAAGTAGCAAAGACAGGAAAAAAAACCTTGGGAGATAACAAATAAGCATCTTAAGCAGACAGTTGATTGAAGAGGGAAACAGACATGATGGGAGTGGTGCAGTGCAGTGGTTGTGGAGCAGCAGTCTTCAGGGAGACATTCTGGAAGCTGTGATGCTGCCCTATCTGCAGGCAACTCTCTGGGCTGATGGAGGAGGTTGCCTGTCTCTGAGCAGAATTGGCCAGGCTACAGGCGGTATCCACCTCCACCCATATGTAACCCCCCTGCAAATGGGGGTTCCCAAAAGACTTCCAGGAGCTTGCTTGAATGCTCCAAGCCTGAATGGTGTTTGGCATTTAAGCCATTTATCAGTGAGTGTTTTTAGAGCCTCTGGTACTGTCTCTTTAAGAGCTGTCTGCTTGCAGACATAATTAGTTTGTATGGGGGACTGGTGCTTCTCTGAGTACCACTCGAGCTGCTGCCAATTCACTTAATTTTGCAGTCACTAGGAGTGCAAAGGAACCTATCTGAAAGATGTAACTGTTTACCAGAAATTATTTAGAGTAATAATGAAATTACAGTTTGTCTAACCTGCTTTCTTTGCAGTCAGAACTGTGTCTGCTAGTTCCCCATTCTAGTTTTGAACTGCTGAACTGGACCAATCAGTGTGGGGTAGCTAGCTCTAAAATGGTGCCTTAGACGAATCAGAACTTGGACTCATAATCTGAGCCAGCCACAAGAGGATTGTATGGGCAGTGACTCTGGAGATGTAGTTTAGACTTCAGTGCCTTTTGGACCAACAGCAGCAGTCTATTGTGAGTGACAGCCAATCCAGTCAAGAACTGGGAGGAACTCAAAGGAAGTGCCGGTTTTTGTCGGTTGGAGTTCGGTTGAGCTTTGGCAGTGAAGAAGGAAGGAGCCCTGTACTTTTCAGTGTGCAGTTTTAGTCAAACAACGTGTGTAAGGCCCAGAGTTCGGTCTGCAGCTTGTTAGGACTGAATCCGTCCTGTGAAAGAATCAAAGGATCTCTGAAGACTAGAAACCAGGCTCACCCTGTAGAAGACTGGAGGAATTGCTGAAAATTACACTCGGTCTGTCAGGAACTGAATCTGCTGTGTGTTCTCCTGGGTATTGTGCAGTAATTGCGATCGGGATACAGATGCAGCCTGCCTGGTATAGTGCTTTCTTTTATATGGATGTGTGAAGAGGTTTGTGTACCTCAAGTGAGCCCTACTGACATTGAAGGACCCTATCTTATTTGGAGGTCGTGAGTACTAATTCAAGAATTGCTCCCTGTTGAATTGCCACATTAAATCCAAATGGAATTACTGTACTGCTGACTGTTTAATTCTCCTTTTCTCTGTGTGAAAGGGCCCCACCAGCTGCCACGGTTTGGACTAGCCACTAGGGCTTGGGTACCCAGGGACAGTAACTGATAGGGATAGGCCTGTGCACAGAGCCATGAGTAGATTATTAGAGTGATAAGCTAATTAACCTGATTTCCCCTGTCCTTGTTATATCCCCTAAATAAATCAGAGCTGCTTGTTTCAGCAAAGTTATACTGCCTGAGGTATTTGTCTATGTTAAAGTACTGTACTGTGATTGTTGCACTGTATCTCATTTCACAGGAGGTCCCAGTGCGGAACCAGACCTGGGGGTAAGTGTATACTGTGAAGGTAATTCTGATATATTGTGTGGGCCACTAGTGGGAAGAAAGGGGTTGCAGTGTCCCAGAGGGCTGTGACCAGTTAGTTTAACTATTGCAAACCTGACCTCTGGGTGGAGGCACCTGCCATTGGATCAGGCCCCTCAACCTGTTAGTGGCAAATCAGGCAGGGTAGTAGCCCCTGGGATAGCGCCATCTAGGGGTTACATCTTGGAGGCTCACCGCTGGGATTGTGTGTCCTCTAGTGGCCATATTCTGAACCACTGTTAAGAAAAAATGGGTACCCGACAGAAGTGGCTGTGCACCGGCTGGTGGAGTGGTGTACTGGGGGAGATCGACCCCAAAATGCTATGCTTATCCTGGACATCCCCTGGGTATCAATACGGACACTGTGCAGGGAGTACTTTCCAAGGTGGAAGGTTTACAAAACCCTGTGGTGGTGGGTCGGCATGCTAATCTGCTCACCCACACTTTCCTGGCCCTAGTAGAGTTTAAGGATCCCATAGATAGCTCCAAAGTGCCACAGACCATTACCCCAGAGGAGCCCTCACTGCTTGGAAGTGATAACTAAGGACAGTAAAGACCCGGGGAATCAGCCCCCACCACTATCTGAAACTTTGAGGAGAAATTTGCTGAATGGTTGCTGGGAGGGAAAACTGTGGAGGACTTGAAGAAACTATTCTTGCCACCTGGGGTGTTCCTCCCCAACACCCTCTCCTGCTCCAGTGCCCGTAATGGTGGCTGAACCAATGCAGACTCTATTTCTGCACCTGCCATTAGTCACGACTCTTACGAAGGTTGAGGATCTTCTCTGGCACCTCCCACCCCAAGGGAGGATGACTGGGAGACCTGGATAGACTATGTTGCCCCAAGTGCTAGAATGGCAATGCTCGGAAGGCAAAGCAAAGAGGGTTAGTGAGAGCCTCCGAGTCCTGCCCTGGCTACCATCCGTGCTAAACGGGCCGGTAACCCTGAAGCGACTGCACAGGCCTATCTTGAGGCCTTGGAGAATGTATGGGAGCCCAGATTCTGATGAGGACCTATGGTGGAGAGTAAGAAATGCACAACAGTACCAAGGGTTGTTGTCTGTGTATGTCTCTCGCTGGAAAAATTGTTGCAAGAATGCCTCCAGAAAGGGTAGTTTGCCAGCGATTGAACTAGACCGAACCAGACTGGACAGAATCCTTAAGTCTGCCCTTCTCAGAACTGCTGTTGCTTCAGTTACGCCTGGCAAATCGACTGGAATCCCACCCTCCTATGATGAGTTAATGAGAGAATTCGAGGAGTTGAGAAAAGGCGACCTCGGAGGTACCTGCACCAACAGCTGTAGCTTCGACCAGTGACTGAGGTGACCCATCAAGTGAAGTTCAGGGGCAGAGGTTGACAGTCAATGAGTGCTCTGACAAGGAAAAGATATGCCACAATGGGGCGAACTGTTGAGAGATCGGAATTCAAAACAGTCCCTTTATGAAGGCCACGCCTGCAAATGCAGGCCCTGACCTATATCCGACTGCATCTGCTATGGGGTGGGGTACCCACCCATGTATCTCCTGCTGATAACAGCTCCAAACTCAATTCCTTGACCATGGAAGTGCAGAAACTGACGAGATGTCTCCAAATGCTTATCACGCGCAGACAGAGATGGCACCCAGGTTTCCAGTTAGTAATACCCATCCTGGCTCCCAGTGTGGCGCCTCGCCAGCTCAAACTCCAGAAAGTATGTTTTGCTATAATTGTGGAAAGATGGGCACATGAAAGGGAATGCCAGTCCCAAAGACACTGACAAAGTTGCATATAGGCTACAAGGAGAGCTTGGAGAAGAAATCAGTGGTTAAGAGGTGCACGACATGATCCCAGTGAGGGCACCAAAATGCTAATTCACGTCCTTTGTGGCAAGGTCAGTTGCCCAGGCCCCACTACCGCCTCTCAGACTGGTCCAGAATAGTGGGTCCCTCCATGGAGACCACTGTAAAGGTGAATGGAGTGTCTACAAGAGCTGTATTAGACAGTGGCTCCCAAGTGACAATTATGTTCCAGGATTGGTATCAGAAGCATTTGTCAGAAGTACCCTTACAACCATTAGAAGGACTGCATGTATGGGGTTAAGTGAGGAAGGCCTACCCCTATTCCGGGTATATCCGAATTTGGCTGTCTTTCCCCACCTCCGTGGCTGGAGTGGCCGAACAAGTAGAGACCCTAGCCTAGTGTGTCCCCCACTGGACTGTATGATGGTGTCCTTTGTTGATTGGAACAAATGCTCATATGTTCGGAAGGCTGGCACAGTTGTGTTATGAAAAACAGGGTCAAAGACTAGTAGAGCTTTAAGAGTTCCGGCTTTAATTAAGAAGGCCTATGAGGCACAGAGAGATGCTGAAAAAACAGAACCAGAGGAACCGGTCGGAATTGTATGGAAGAAGGATCCTGAGTCTCTGATCCTGGCGCCAAATGCCCAGTGTACCTTACAGGGAGAGGTCCGTATCAGAAAGGATGTTAAGAATAAAATATTAATGTTGGATGCACCAGGCGATGGAAAATTGCCAGAGGGACTGCTGGTCAAGCCTAGTATTTTGCCCGCTAGAGCCCATGCTTATGCCAGAAGGGTAATGGTCCAAGTTCATAATGTGTCTGAAAGAGACATTCGAGTAAACAGAGGTTGCATCCTGGCTAATGTGCATTGTGCAGACACTGCAGTGCTACCCAGCAGCAAGAGTTCAAGGAAGAATGAAGTAACGCCTGACTTGTTTGATTTCGGTGACTCCCGCTGCCAGCTGAATGGAAAGTGAGGATCAGTGAGAAGCTTGCCCAGAGACCAGGTGTTTCTTTAAAGGAATGGGATGTAGGATGCGTGCAAGGAGCTGAGCACAATATCCGCTGCATGACGAAAGACCATTTCGTGAGAGGTCTCGACGCCTGGCACCTGCTGACATAGATGATGTGAGACGGCATCTGCAAGAGATGTTAGCTGCTGGTGTAATACAAGAATCCAGAAGCCCTTATGCTTCCCCATTGTGGTAGTGTGAGGAAAAGAATGGAACAGTAAGGATGTGTGTGGATTATCGCACCTTAAACCGGCGGACTATCCTGATCAGTACACAATGCCCCGCATTCAGGATGCTTTGGACTGCCTAAGCGAGAGCAAGTGGTTCTCTGTGCTGGATCTCCGATGGGTACTACCAGATCCCGATGGCCCCAGAGGACGTGAGAAGGCGAGCTTTATCTGTCCGCTTGGCTTCTATGAATTCATGAGGATGCCTCAAGGGATTTCAGGTGCCCCAGCCACTTTTCAACGATTGATGGAGCGTGCAGTGGGGGACATGAACTTACTAGAGTGCCTGGTATACCTAGATGATGTTATTGTGTTTGGCAGCTCACTGGAGGAACATGAGAGCAGATTATTTAAGGTATTGGACCGACTGGAGGACTTTGGCCTTAAACTGTCCATTGATAAGTGTCAATTCTTTCAAACATCAGTAAAGTATGTGGGACACATAGTATCCACCGAGGGAATAGAGACCGACCCAAGTAAAGTTGAGGCCTTGACCACCTGGCCACAGCCCAAAAATCTAAAAGAACTGCAGAGATTCCTGGGATTCTGTGGTTATTATCGGCGCTTCATCAAGGACTATTCAAGAGTGATCCGCCCTTTACTTAACCTTACTCAAGGGTATCCCCCAACCCACAAAAAATACCAAAAGTCAGCGTCCCTCAAGACTGAAAGAGTGTATTTTCATCCGAGTGAAGTATTTGGGGCCCGCTGGACTCCTGATTGTGAGACTGCTTTTCATGAGATCATATATCAACTTACCCATGCTCCAGTGCTGGCCTATGCCGATCCAAGAAAACCTTACGCCTGCACACTGATGCTAGCTTGCAAGGGTTGGGGCTGTGTTGTACCAAGAGCACGAGAATGGCCTGAGACCAGTGGCCTTTGCCAGTAGAAGCCTGACCCCATCCGAAAAGAACTATCCTGTACATAAGTTAGAGTTCCTAGCTTTGAAGTGGGCTATTGTTGACCAATTCCATGAGTACTTGTATGGGGCTAAAATACTAGTAAAAACTGACAATAATCCTTTGACCTATGTGCAGACCTCAGCTAAGTTGGATGCCACTGGCCATAGGTGGCTTTCTGCATTATCTACATATGACTATGCTCTCGAATACCGAGCAGGTCTGAACCACATAGATGCTGATGCTCTCTCCCGGAGGCCTGTTCCCCAGAATGATTGGGTCCGATTGGCAGAACCTGACATTCGGCACTCTGCCGGAAGTTTGACAGGGAGGAACAAATGTCCAGGACGCAGTGGACTGCATGGTGGATTGCTTGGGAGCCTCTGAGAATTGCATACCTGCTGCTTATTGCCACTTTTCTGCAATAGACATTGGTGCACTGCCTCAGCTGGACAATGACAGTATTCGGCGGGCTCAACTCAGCGATCCCATGATCAAAGCAGCTTTAGAAGCCCTCTATGCAGGAAAAGATGTGTCCAAATTACGCCCACTGATTTGAGAACTGCACTGTTATACAAAGAAGGTCCTAAGTTGAAACTGATCAATAAACTGTTATACAGAGAAACAGTAGACAGAGGGGACAAGTAGACAAACAACAACTAGTGCTGCCCACTGCCTTCGAGACTCAGTACTGAGGTCCTTGCACAACCACATGGGGCACCTTGGTATAGACAGAACACTTGACTTGGTGAGATCCAGATTCTATTGGCCTAAGATGGGGGCTGATGTGGAGCAACACATTCGAACTTGTAGTCGCTGCTTACAGAGGAACTTTCCCAGGGCTGCCCCTTGTTAACATCACCACCAGTGCACCCATGGAGTTGGTCTGTATTGATTTTCTAAGTTTGGAGTCAGATCAAAGAAATATCAGTAATGTGCTGGTGGTCACTGACCATTTCACGAGATATGCCCAAGCTTTCCCACCAAAGACCAGAAAGCATCCACTGTGGCCAAAGTACTTGTAGAAAACTTTTTGTTCACTATGGGGCTCCACAAAGAATCCATTCTGATCAAGGGAGAGACTTTGAGAGTCGCCTGATCAAAGAGATGCTTTCTTTGTGGGGTGGCGAAAGTCCAGAACCACTCCTACCACCCCAGGGGACCCACAGCCTGAACGTTTCAACGCACTTTGCTAGATATGCTAGCACCCTGCACCCAAAGGACAAGCCTAGATGGAGCCAACAAATTAGCACCCTGATACATGCTTATAACTGCACCAAAAGTGATGCCACTGGATTCTCCCCTACCGCCTGATGTTTGGAAGAGAAGCTCGACTACCAGTAGATGTGTGTTTTGGGGTCTCTCTGATGGGGTTCAAGCTGACAACTATTTACAGTATGTGCAAAAGTTAAAGGCCCAGCTAACTCATGCGTATCAACTGGCTCAAACCATGGCTGCCAAAGAAATCTGGCCAACAAAGAAAGGTATGATAAAAGGTGAAAGCACAGGAACTCCAGGAGGGAGATCGGTATTGCTAAGAAATCTGGGACTGCATGGCAAGCACAAGATTGCTGACAGATGGCACCATCTCCTCACATTGTAGTGGGCAAACTAGATGATCTGCCAGTGTACAAAGTAAGGCCTGAGAATAATTCAAAAGATGTAAAACAATGCATAGAAATCATTTACTGCCCATTGGACAAATCCTGATTGAGTCTGAGCCCCAGAAGATGCCCTCTGGACCAGTGACTAGAGCTGCTGCTAAGAAAAGACCAAGGAAGTCTGCACCTACAGAAGCAGAGTTAAAGTGTTCCCCTGCACAAGTCCCAGTTGAGCATGACTGTCAGTCCATATCAGAAGAAAGTGAGAGTGACTTTGAATACTATCCTTCTTACGAACTGAGTCAATTGTTTCGGGGCAATCCCCTAGTCAATACTGGAGACAAAGCTGGACCTTCTGGACTGTCTAAGCCCCCAGCTTCATCCCTGGAGCCAATGCTCCCAGAAAGTGAAGTGCAAAGCATCAGATCAGATGAAATGGAATCATTGTGCATGGTTGAACTGTTTGAGCTTTCAGGGGAGGAAAATGATAGATTGGGGCAGACTGGTGATACACCCGAACAAGAAGAGTATTTTGAGTGCCCTGACAGTCCACTGCCAGTGTCCGAAAGCTCTCCATGCGAGCCAAATGTTGTGGACTCAGAAACTGTAACTCCTGGAGCTGAAAGTGCCCCAAGTTCTAGCCTCTACCCCCATGGAGACTCCCCTGACAAGTGAGGACAATGCTGAAAATGAGGCTCAGAGTGCAGAGACTATAACAGTTCCCCTAGAAAGACTGGTCGAGCTGTAAAGCCTGTGGTGCACCTCAGTTATGATTCACTTGGGGCCTGTGGACTTGCCTCTCAATGTTGTCCATAAAGGAGTGTATGTCCCGAGCTCACTGCCCAAACTGAGCATCAGTGCTAACTCAAGTTACTTGTGTTGCCCTCTAAGTATGGTGCCCTTGCCCCATCCAGCCCCAAGGTAACTGATAGGAAGGGCCCCCCTCTCTTCAGGTTTCATGTACAAGAGGTAATAACTTGAGTTATGGTACAATGTGTATGTAATACTGTGTAAAGTGACGTACTGCAATGTTTCAGAAATGTGTTCTTGGTAAAATGATATATTGACTGATGATTACATGTGCGAGCCTAATGCAAATGTATATGGTTGCAGTTGAAACTTATGGGTACTTGCTTGACGGGACGCCAAGCTTTCCCAGGCTAGGAAGGGTGTAACCCCTGCAAATGGGGTTCCCAAAAGACTTCCAGGAGCTTGCTTGAATGCTCCAAGCCTGAATGGTGTTTGGCATTTAAGCCATTTATCAGTGAGTGTTTTTAGAGCCTCTGGTACTGTCTCTTTAAGAGCTGTCTGCTTGCAGACATAATTAGTTGTATGGGGGACTGTGTGCTTCTCTGAGTACCACTCGAGCTGCTGCCAATTCACTTAATTTTGCAGTCACTAGAGTGCAAAGGAACCTATCTGAAAGATGTAACTGTTTACCAGAAATTATTTAGAGTAATAATGAAATTACAGTTTGTCTAACCTGCTTTCTTTGCAGTCAGAACTGTGTCTGCTAGTTCCCATTCTAGTTTTGAACTGCTGAACTGGACCAATCAGTGTGGGGTAAGCTAGCTCTAAAATGGTGCCTTGGACGAATCAGCACTTGGACTCATAATCTGAGCCAGCCACAAGAGGATTGTATGGGCAGTGACTCTGGGAGATGTAGTTTAGACTTCAGTGCCTTTTTGGACCAACAGCAGCAGTCTATTGTGAGTGACAGCCAATCCAGTCAAGAACTGGGAGGAACTCAAAGGAAGTGCCCGGTTTTGTCGGTTGGAGTTCGTTGAGCTTTGGCAGTGAAGAAGGAAGGAGCCCTGTACTTTTCAGTGTGCAGTTTTAGTCAAACAACGTGTGTAAGGCCCAGAGTTCCGGTCTGCAGCTTGTTAGGACTGATCAGTCCTGTGAAAAGAATCAAAGGATCTCTGAAGACTAGAAACCAGGCTCACCCTGTAGAAGACTGGAGGAATTGCTGAAAATTACACTCGGTCTGTCAGGAACTGAATCTGCTGTGTGTTCTCCTGGGTATTGTGCAGTAATTGCGATGGATACAGATGCAGCCTGCCTGGTATAGTGCTTTCTTTATATGGATGTGTGAAGAGGTTTGTGTACCTCAAGTGAGCCCTGCTTGACATTGAAGGACCCTATCTTATTTGGAGGTCGTGAGTACTAATTCAGGGTCGCTCCTGTTGAATTGCCACATTAAATCCAAATGGAATTACTGTACTGCTGACTGTTTAATTCTCCTTTCTCTGTGTGAAAGGGCCCTACCAGCTGCCACGGTTTGGACTCAGCCACTAGGGCTTGGGTACCTAGGGACAGTAACTGATAGGGATAGGCCTGTGCACAGAGCCATAGGTAGATTATTAGAGTGATAAGCTAATTAACCTGATTTCCCTGTCCTTGTTATATCCCCTAAATAAATCAGAGCTGCTTGTTTCAGCAAAGTTATACTGCCTGAGGTATTTGTCTATGTTAAAGTACTGTACTGTGATTGTTGCACTGTATCTCATTTCACAGGAGGTCCCAGTGCGGAACCAGACCTGGGGGTAAGTGTATACTGTGAAGGTAATTCTGATATATTGTGTGGGCCACTAGTGGGAAGAAAGGGGGGTTGCAGTGTCCCAGAGGGCTGTGACCAAGTTAGTTTAACTATTGCAAACCCTGACCTCTGGGTGGAGGCACCTGCCATTGGATCCAGGCCCCTCAACCTGTTAGTGGCAAATCAGGCAGGGGTAGTAGCCCCTGGGATAGCGCCATCTAGGGGTTACACATAGACCACCGGGTCCACAGCCTGAACCTCAAAGGATGCCCAGGAAGAAGAGTGATTGGACCATGGTGGGCTCGGGGAGGGGGAGGGAGGGGTGGTCGAAAGCACATCCCCCAACCAGTCCCACCTAGTAACCCCTACAGTGTTTTGGAAGAATGAGAAAGCCCCACTCAGGGACCCGAGGCTGGGACCAGGGTGGATGGGTGGTTCCCCCAGGTTGGAGCCCCAGCAAGGGAGGCAAGGGACCCCAGAGGAGGGGGAAGCTTCTTCTAGCGGGGGACTCTATTGTACAGGGAATGGAGTTAGGGACACCTAGCAGGGAAGAGAGGGAGGCCAAGTGCATCCCAGGAAGTGCTGCATGGAGGGATGGGGAGTGGATCCATAGGATCGCTACGGCAATAGCCAGGAGGGAGCAGCTGGATGTCACTGTCCACCTGGGGACCAATGACCTGGCAGGGAGAAGGGTGGAGTTAGCTAGGGTACAGGAGGATTTCAGGAAGCTGGGGGGGGGATCTGAAAAAGATAGCGCACTCTGTCTCATTCTCGGAGGTGGTATCTGCCCAGGGCACAGGGGAGGATAGGGCACTCCACATCCATACCTTCAACTCCTGGTTGAAGGATTGGTGTGGAAGGGAGGGTTTTGGCTTTATAGGGGACTGGGGTCTGACCTGGACAGATACAAGCTTATATAAGGAGGATGGCCTGCATCTGTCCGAGAAGGGTACCTTGGCTCTTAGTGAGAAGTTGAAATGCTTCAGATGCGAGCATTTAAACTGGCCAAGGAGGGAGAGCCAGAAGGGGCAGGAGGCTCAGGAACAACCCCGATGGTAACATGCAGAAACATAAGTTGCCAACAGATACAGCTGAATCAGGCAGGGAGGAGCAGGTAGGCAAAGCGTGTATAACAAGTGATACATGGGGAGCACATAGGAAAGGAAACCAGGATGGGGGGGGACACTGGAGAGGGAGGACAGAAGCAGAGGGAGGGAAGACTATAAAACATGTAAGGTCATGTTAACAAATGCCCATAGCCTAGGAAATAAGGTTCCAGATCTGGAAGCCTTTTTGGCAGATGCAGACCTTGACATAGTAGCAATAACAGAGATGTGGCACTCTGCTAATCACCTGCCACAAGAACCGACGTTCACCATCTCGAAGGCGGACCATCACCCCTGACTGGACAGTTCCTCCCCTCCTCCACCTGCCACAAGAACCAACCTTCACCTTCTCGAAGGTGGACCATCGCCCCTGACCAGGCAGTTCCTCCCATCCTCCACCACCTGCTGCAAGAACCAGCCTTCACCATCTCAAAGGCAGACCGTCGTCCCTGACCAGGCAGTTCCTCCCCTCCTCCACCTGATGCAAGAACCGACCTTCACCATCTCGAAGGCAGACCATCGCCCCTGACTGGGCAGTTCTTCCCCTCCACCTGCCACAAGAATTGATCTTCACCATCTCGAAGGTGGACCATCACCCCGACTGGGCAGTTCCTCCCTTCCTCCACCTGCCACAAGAACCGACCTTCACTATCTCGAAGGTACGCTGCATCAGAGCTAAATCTAGCTAGCTCTGTTCAAACTTTGGCACCTTTCTATAGTCTGACTACATTGGCTCCCACAGCTCTCTGCTTCTCCTGCCCACTCTCGGGACTCCAACTTCACTCCACTAGGGAGACCTTATAAATTAATGTTAAATTTTCTAACTGCGGTTCCACTAGGGACAACTTGCTAAATCAATTTTTAATTGTGGTGGGGCATTGCTACAGACAGTAACACCTCCTAAGGGCATCAGAAGAACATAGTTTACTTTTCAAACTGTTGTGGGACCCTTTTTTACTGAATCAGAAGAAATTAATTAAACTTTTTAAACTGTTGTGGGACCTTATTTACTGAATGCTGATCTCTGTAAGGGTAATAGTTGTAAGGAGAGTATCTGATAGCAGAAACTTTAAAGGGTAGTATTAGTGCAGCCTAAGTTTGAAACGGATTCCACAAGAACTGTAGGAAACTGCTGTGCTCTGCTTAAATTGTGAAGTCTAAGCCAAGCTTCATTGAAGTTGTGCAGTGTAAACTGAATCTGATTTTACTTGTACTCTTCACTGTTCTGCTCTGACCATCTTGCCCGCTGTTATTTTATTTAAACTGGAACTTATTCCTATTGCCTACTAAAATCTTTTGCACTGCTCTGCTTTGTTTAAAACGGACTGCTTTTTCTTTAAAAGCACTCATTTATTTTATCTGCTAAAGATCTTCCTACTCTGCTGCGTCTGCTCTCTTTTTCCCTCATCAGCCCCCATTCTACTGCAACCCACCCCCCCGATTACTACTGTTTGCCTCTTTTGTCTTCACTTAGCCGCCCCCGATTGCAGCCAATTTAACCAATCCCTTGCCTTCTTTCTCCTCAGGCAGACCGTTGCCCCTGACTGGGCAATTCCTCCCCTCCTGCACCTGCCGCAAGAACCAACCTTCACCATCTCGAAGGTATGCCACATCAGAGCTAAATCCAGTTAGCTCTGTTCAAACTATGGCGCCTTTCTACGGTCTGACTACATTGGCTCCCGCAGCTCTCTGCTTCTTCTGCCCACTCTCGGGACTCAAACTTCGCTCTACTAGGGAGACCTTATAAATTAATGCTAACTTTTCTAACTGCTGTTCCACTATGGACAACTTACTGAATTTATTTTGAACTGTGGTGGGGCATTGCTACAGACAGTAACACCTCCTAAGGGCATCAGAAGTACCCCACCGGCGCTACGCACCAGCTCCTCCCCCACCCACCCTATCTGAACCTTCGCTTATATAGAGGAATTTGATCACACGATTACTCAGTACACCACTGGGCAAAAACCTAAATGTCCACTTTATCATTTGCTGCTTATATCACTCAGCCTCTAGAGGCATAGTTTCTTGCACCACATCAAAGAAGTTTGAAATGACCAAGCACACTATATCACTAGAAACTACTCTAGTAATTCATTTCCTTCTCCTCTAAAGTGTGCTCCTATATATTTTCTCATCGTTCTTCTTGCGGATCACTGGTCTATTTAGCACTCTCTATTGAACAACAAGCTCTACCAAGCCCACCTATTATAATATTTATTAGCTAGCAGACTTACCAAACTAGTCTACACTTTAATCATGATACTATTAATTATATTACTATTTGCATCCCCCAAAACAACTAACAATGACAAGGAGTTTACTTCCCATGCCCATGATTCTTACTCAAGTTGGAGCCTATCTACTGGCAGTAATCCACATCCCACATGGGATTATTACACAAGCGTATATGCAGTATTACTGGTCTCCAGTAGGCCGCCAACCTTCCAGGCTATCGTTCTCATGTGTGCAACACTGCACTTTAACACCTACTGTGACACAAAATTCTTAGCCTCCTTGCACCACAAGCACGGCCATCAATACAAACTGCACAATAACCCTATGAAACTATGGGCACAATAAATTATTTTTATGCTCCTATTATTGTTCAGGAAACATAGAACTTAATCCAGGACCCATCCCTACTTTAGCATCACCTAGTGATTTTGCCTTGGCCAAAGGTTTAAAGCTTATGCTTATTAACATTTGTAGTCTTCAGAAGAAATTAGCTGAAGTACAAGCCTGGATATCACATACTAACCTAGACATTCTAGTCTTAATGGAAACATGGCTAAAGGCATCTGTCACTGATGAAGCTGTGGCTATTCCATGTATCATATGGACAGACCCTCGAGGGGGGAGGTGTGGTAATTTATGTCAATGATAGGTATCCCACTAACATTTTTCATGCACTCTCAGTATCTAAGGAATCTGAATGTCTGGCAATAGCATTATCCATCTCTCCTGCAGAAAATGGTTAATATAATAGGGTGTTACAGACCACCTGCAGGTGGCCTAGACTAACTAAGCCATTTATACAACTTTCTAGACAACAGCTCCAATGAATCTATAATATTAGGTGACTTCAGTCATGATTGGCTCAGTCCCAAGTCCACACCACTAGAAGACCTTTGTGATGACCTAGGCTGAACTCAAGTAATCACAGGGATCACTAGCCCAAACCCAAGAAATCACACAATCGGTACCCTTATTGACCAAGTTATCACAAATAGACCACACAAAATCCTACAAGAAGCTGCCTTCCATAATGACCTTAGCAATCACAATATTATAGTATGCCTAAGGAATATGCCTAAACCCACCCACATTGGTACATTTATCGCTAAGAGAAGCCTTAGAAAATTCGATGCTGCAGAATTCCTAGCTGACCTATGGGACATCAGTTGGCAATCGTTCTACCTGGCACCGATGATTAGTGAGGCCACATATATTTTCAATACAACTCTAAGTGGAATTATTCACAAACATGCCACACTAATTACTTGCAGAGTTAAAAATACATCATGTCCCTGGTTTAGTGGAGACATTAAAAAAGCTCTGCTAAAAAGAGATCAGCTCTGGGCCACTGCAAGACACACCAAATTCCTTAAGGATTGGACTGCTTTTAGGGCCTGTCACAGTGCCTGCACTACAGTAATACTATGCACCAAGGAAATGTTTTACCTGAATACTCTGGAATCAGCGAAAGGTAACCCAGCAAAAATATGGCATACCTTCAGGTCGATAGAAGGTTGTAATGTTTCCCCGTCCTTACCTGACAGACTCAATATCCGAGGTTCTACCATTACCAACAAATCGTTGATACTTGATAAATTCAACTAACACTTCATGACAGCTGGACTTGCTTTCGACTCTTCACCAGCAGCTTGCCTATGCCCCTCTGCCTCCACCCCAGCATCGGCCCATGGCTCCACCATTTCTGCCTGCTTCTCCTTCTCTGCCATCTCCTTTAAACAAGTGGAAGATCTATTACTTAAGCTTGACACCAAAAAGAGTGCTGGAGCAGATAACATTGACCCTTTTTCCTAAAGATTGACTGTTATTATCTAACAGCCCCTATCACCCATCTATTTAAGTTATCACTAACTGAGGGCACTGTACCCCCCGATTGGAAAATCGTGCATATTCTGCCCCTATTTAAATCTGGTGATCCCTATGACTTGAACAATTATAGGCCAATATCAATCCTACCAGTTCTATCAAAGCTCTTGGAAAAATTAGTTAGTGCGCAGGTACGGGAGTACCTAGAAACAGACAAGATAATCAACCCACTACAGTCTGAATTCAGACAATATCATAGCACTACATCTGCCTTGGCTAAAGTAACTACTGACTGGTTAGAGGCTACTGATGCTAAATTGGTAACAGGGGCTGTCTTCTTGGACCTTAGCAAGGCCTTTGATACAGTTGATCATGGCCTCCTTCTGGGCAACCTCACTGACACTGGACTCAATAGATCAGCGTTAAAGTGGTTTTCCAGCTACCTGGAGGAAAGACAACAGCAAATTAAGGCCACTGGGACCTTCTCTTCCCTACTTCCCATAACAAGAGGGGTTCTGCAAGGGTCTATTTTGGGCCCTCTACTCTTTTTGCTATATGTTAACAACATCAGCAATAACATTACTGATTCCAACATTCACCTCTTTGCCGATGACATGGTACTGTATATCTCCCAAACCATCATTCACCCAAGTCTGCATTGCACTACAGGCCGACTTCACTCAGCTCCAGAACAACCTAATTCAGTCTAAACTCCTGCTCAATGCAAAGAAAACAAAAGTGATGTTTTTCTATCCACCCAGCCTATCTCATGATCCTTCTAATCTCTGCCCACAGTCACCCATCATCACCCTTTGCGGTGACGTACTTGAAATAGTAGACCGGTTCAAATACTTAGGCTTCCTGCTTGACTCACATCTCTCTTTTTTCCCACATATTGAAGCCTTAACAAAAATCTGAGAATAACACTCGGTTTCTTCTTTAGGAACAAAAGACTATTCTCCAGGGCCTCTAGAATGACTCTAGTCCAAACCACATTTTTTCCTTTACTAGATTATGCAGATATCCTATACAACAACTGCGCTTCTATCTTTCTGAGCAAACTGGATGTTCTGTACCATTGTGCCATCCGCTTTATTACCAACACACCAGCCAGAACCCATCACTGCACCCTTTACAAGGAGGTGAACTGGATCTCATTGGCAAATAGGAGACTTGCACACATCTACATATGGACATACAAAACATTACTAAACAAATTGCCTAACTATATCGCCAAGCTCCTTCATCATATGCATAGCCTATATGCCTTAAGGAAGTGCGACTACATCTCCCTGGTGATACCAAAAGTATGTACTCACTATGGTAAAGCTGCCATCAGCTATGCGCTCCCTTCAGCATGGAACAAGCTACAAACCACACTAAAACTCCAAACCCTGATCACACTGAATGCTTTCAAAAAACTAAGTATTTTTTTTTCCAATTGTTTAACCAGGAGGGACACACTAAGCTGAAAGCTTGTTTACAGGTCCAACCTGGGAGCACAGGGAAGTTAAGTGACTTGCTCAGGGTCACACAGTATACAAGTGGGGGCTGTGGAATTCAAACCCAGGTCTCCATGTTTGTAGCTCAGAGCCTTAAACCACTACACTACTGCCTCCCAAGAGTTGCAATAATGAGAACTGTCATTGCCCCAACCCCTCATTTCTCTGTCTCCAACCCTCTATTTATCTATCTCATATCAACATGGTCCTGTCCTTTATAGTGTTTTTTAGAGCTGACCATATATTGTGTGACGTAGTAATGAATATTCCTCCCTTTAAGCCTGTAAATTGTGGGAACCTCCACTCCAGTACCTGCATTCTATAGCTGTCAACTTTTATTCGGTGCTATCCATATCCTTCGTGACTGAAATGTGAGCACCCTTGCCTCATGCAGCGACCTTGTGAATGCCTTATTTGTAGATACTTACTGTACATAACATATACAGTATTTAATGTATATTTAGTATTATATCCTCGTATCTGTACCATTCATTACCTTGTCTTGTAATACTATGACTGTACTGTGTATATGCTCTGTATCTTGTTGATTTGTATTCCTTCATGTTTATTTGTACAAGGGACACCCTTGCAAATGAGCTTGCTCAATGGATGTTATCCCTTCACAATAAACTTGAACTTGAACTATTCGTGGCTGGGAAGTCAATGTACCAAGCTATACACTGTTCAGGAGGGACAGGGAGGGTAAAAAGGGTGGGGGGGGCCCTGTACATCAGAGATAGTATAAAGTCTACAGAAGTTCAGGGAAGACAGGGGAGGCCGAGGCAATGTGGGCACCCTGGAGCCAGGGAATGGAACAGCAATACACACAGGGGTGATCTACAGACCTCCGACACAGAGGGAGGAAGTTGACAGGGAACTAGTGGAGGACATACACAACATGGCAGCTAAAGGCGAAATCCTGCTACTTGGGGATTTCAGTATGCCGGACATGGATCGGACCACCCAGGTGGCTGCTTCAGCCAGAAGCACAGCCATCCTAGAATCCCTGCAGGGGGTTGGACTGATGCAACTGGTGCAAGAACCAACTAGGGACAAGTCGATTCTGGACCTGGTATGGATCAATGGGAACAGAGTCGAAGAAATACAGGTTGAAGGGCAGCTGGGGTCCAGTGATCACGTTCAGCGTGGCAATATGGACTCAAGTATGTTACACAAGGACAAAAGTATTAGATTTTAGGAGGGCATATTTCACTGAAATGGGTAGATGTATACAAGGTGTCCTGGGGAAGGGAGAGGTAATAGAGGGGGTGGAGAAACAATGGGAGAAACTGAAAGGAACCATAGTGGGGATAACAAACCAATGCGTTAGGATAGTGGCCAAAGGGAAAAGAAGAAGGAAACCACTATGGTTCTCCAAGGAAGTTAGGGAAAAAGTCAGGGCTAAAAGACAGTTTCAGGAAATATAAGGGGACCCAAAGGGAGGAGGACAGGGAGGTGTACCTTGAATGTCTAAGGGAAGCAGGGAAGGCTGTTAGGAGAGCTAAGGCGCAGACAGAGGAGGGTTTAGCACAGTCTGTGAAGAAAGAGGACAATGCATTTTATAGGTACATCAGTGAAAGAAAACCGGGGGATTGTGAGGCTCAAAGGGAGGCGGGAGAGTGTAAAGCAGGAGATCTGGACAAGGCAGAAATACTGAACAAATGCTTCTGCTCAGTATTCACTAGTGAGGGGGAGGGTCAAGAACCACAGATGGGTAGCAGAGGCAGTGGTGGTGGTGGGGGAGAAGTGGACACCAATCCATTCACAGTGGAGAGAGTTCTGGAAGAACTCAAAAAAGCTGAAGGTGGATAAGGCCATGGGGCCAGATGGCATCCACCTGAGGATATTAAGGAAGTTGTGAAGAGAACTGGCAGTGCCTCTGGCAGCCCTGTTCATGGACTCACTCAACACGGGTGTGGTTCCAGAGGACTGGAGGAGGGCACATGTGGCCTCACTGCACAAAAGTGGCAGTAGGGCGGAGCCTGGGAACTACAGGCCAATCAGCCTCACCTCAGTGGTGGGAAAGATCATGGAGACACTGCTGAAAGAAAGGAGAGTGGCACACCTGGAATCCAGGGGTGCTCAGGATCTGAGGCAACACAGATTCACAGCAGGAAGGTCATGTCAAATGAATCTAATAGATTTTTTTGATTGTGTGACTAGGGAAGTCAATCAGGGAGGGGCAGTAGATGTCACCTACCTAGATTTCAGCAAAGCCTTTGACACCGTCTCACATAGAAAGCTGGTTAACAAGATGGGTAGTCTGGCATGGGAGACAAGGTGGTGAACTGGGTTAGGAACTGGTTAACAGACAGGAGACAGAGGATGATGGTAAATGGGATACAATCTGGGGAGAGGGGAGTGACCAGTGGGGTACCGCAGGGATCAGTACTGGGACCAGTCCTGTCCAATGTCTTCATTAGTGACATTGCACAGGGGCTGGAAGAAAAGGTCTGCTTGTTTGCAGATGACACCAAGATCTGCAACAGGGTGGATACTCCAGAAGGGATGCAGAAAATGTAGAGGGATCTGGAGAAGCTTGAAAGATGGTCGGAGATGTGGCAACTGAGGTTCAATGCAAAAAAGTGCAAAATGATGCACCTGGGTAGATGGAACCCTGGGGGGAGCTACAGGTTGCGGGAGGAGGAGCTGACTGTCACCAAGGAGGAAAGGGACCTAGGGGTTATAATTTCTGATGACCTTAAGGTAGCAAAGCAGTGTGCAAAGGCGGTGGGGCGGGACAGTGGCATGCTGGGGTGCATAGGCAGGGGTATCACTAGCGGAAGGTGGGAGGTGGTGATGCCATTGTCTAAAACATTGGTAAGGCCTCACCTGGAGTACTGCGTGCAGTTTAGGAGGCCACACCTGCGCAAGGACATAAACAAGGAGGAGACTATCCAGAGAAGGGCTACGAAGATGGTGCAGGGCTTGCACCACAAAACACATGAGAAGAGACTAGGGGACCTCAATATGTACTCACTGGAGGAGACGAGACATGATTGAAACTTTCAAGTACCTGGAGGGCATAAACAAGGTGCAGGTGGGGGACCTTTTCCAGTGTAGAAGTATTAGAACAAGGGGGCACGATATGAAATTGGAGGGGGGTAGATTAAAAGGTGATGTGAGGATGTTTTTCTGCACAGAAAGGGTAGTTGGCGCTTGGAATAGTCTGCCACAGGAGGGAGTGGGGGCAAACACAGTGGAGGGGGTTAAGCATGCCTGGGACAGGCACAAGGGAACCCTGAGAGGGGAGGGAGTGATGAAAAGTCATTGATCACATGGGGTCAGTGGCCACATACAATGTATAGGGCCTATGGGCAGACTGGATAGGCCTGTCAGTCCTTATCTGCTGACAATTTCTATGTTTCTACGTAATATGTGGAGATATAGTTCAGACAGTTTCATTTTTTACTGTTCGTTGTCCTCTTCCACATGGCTGTTCCTTCGTCCCTCAATGTCCTGGTGTCCTTGTGTTTTCACTTGATTTTTGTGTTTTCAATAGAGATAAATAGCTGAGGTTTGAAAAAGCAAATTGTACACTGTATACATAAAAGGATCTCAAGAATATACATCATATGACCATACATAGCCAGCAGAAGGCCGTACAATCTATTGAGTCTGCTCGATTGCACAAGCCCTGATCCACAGATTAGAGTTGCCCCTGACACCCTTCCCCAATAACCCGAACCCTTCCCCTCACTCTGTCCCACCCTTTCTTGACCCCCATATCTTTTGATTGACGACCTCTGCAGGGAGTTAATTCCATGCCATTGCCACTTGTTCTGTGAAAAGTGTCTCCCAGCCTCTTCTTGAACCTTCCCCACCAGCTTCTAATAGTGCCCTTCCCCCCTTGTAGTCTTGTTCCCACTGAGACAAAAGAGGTCCAGGATATCCACCTTGTTTATACCTTTCAGGTACTTGAGGATTTCAGTCATGTCCACTGTCAGCCTCCTCTGTGCAAGTGAGTACATGTCGAGTTCTCTCCGCCTGTCCTCGTATGCCTTGCCCTGTTGTCCCTGAACCACCTTCATCACCCTCCTCTGAACTACCTTGAGCTTTGTTCAGGTAGGGGTTCTGGAACTGCACACTGTACTCCCAAGTACGGTTGCACCGAGGATCTGTACAGCAGCAGTATAACCTCCTCCCTTCTGCTTGTGAACCCCCTCGCAATACAGCCTAGCTTTCTGTTTGTCTTGGCTGCTGCCTTTCCACACTGCATAGCCTGTTCTAGGTTGTTGGTGAACTATCGCTAAGCCCTTTTCCTTCTTCCATTCGGTGACATTGAACCCCCCCACCAACTGTACTTGGCCCTTTGTTTTTTTTCTTCTCCTATTTGCATGATGCTGCAGTTCCTTGCACTGAATCTGAGCTGCCACATGCCAGATCACCTTTCCAGCCTTGCTACTGTTAGTTCCTGCAACCCCTCGTCCATGTCCACCCTCCTACAGGGCTTGGTGTTGTCCGCTAAGAGGAAGATTTTGCCTTTAATGTTATCTCCAATGTTACTGATGAACACATTGAACAATACCAGGCCAAGCACTGTCTCCTGTGGGACCCCACTGGTGACCTCCCTCATGCCAGAGAGCTGTCCCACCACCACCTTTTGTGTCCTACTTCTAAGCCAATTTGACAGCCACCTTTTTAATTTGCTTACTATTCCTAGGTCCTCCAACTTTCTGATCAACCTTTTGTGGGGTTCCAAGTCAAAGACTTTGCTGAAATCCACATATAGCATATCAGCCACCTAGTCTTTGTCTGCGGCCCTTGTTACCAACTCAGAGAAACTCATCAGGTTGGTTTGACAGGATCTCCCTGACATGAACCCATGTTGTGTCTCATCTTGGAGCCCATTTGCCTCCATTTGATTAGCTTTTCCTTCTGAATAGTCTCCATTAGTTTATCAACAATGGAGGTCAGACTGACCTGTAGTTCCCAGGGTCCTCTCTGGGCCCACTCTAGTGCAGAGGTACCACACATGAGTACGACATGTGAGACCACATTTAGAATGTGGGGTAAGGTACTGGCATCCTTATTTTAAGAAGGACATCAGCATGCTGGAAGGGGTCCAGAGGAGAGCAACCAAGATGATCGTGGGGTTACAGGATAGGTCCTATGAGGAGAGGCTGGGAGCCCTGGGGATGTACTCCCTGAAAGAGAGGAGGCAGAGGGGTGACATGATAGCAACCTTCAAGTACATGAAGGGAATTCACAGAAGGGAGGGTTTCTTTAAAATGAGTGACAACAGCACCACTAGGGTGCACAGCCTAAAATTGATGGGTGGGGAAGGGGAGATTCAGAAGGGATGTTAGGAAGCATTTCTATATGGAGAGGGTATTGTCCACCTGGAATGAGCTGCCAGAGGAGGTGGTATCAACAAGGATAGTAGGAGCATTCAAGAGAACCTGGGACAAGCACAAAGGGAACACTTGTGACCAAGGAAGAGGAGAAAGGGGGTAGATGGAGGGACAGTTGCGGGGGCAGGGTCATTGGCATAAATTGTAAGGCAAGACCCTGCATCACTTACCGAGCAGATGTGATAGACCAGGTGGTCTTCTTCTACTGGCTCTTTTCATATGTTTATATGCGCCTTTCTTCACTCCTGCGGTACCACTCCTATATCAAGTGAGCTGCGGAATAGATCTGCCAGTGAACCTGCCAGTTTCACCGCCAGCTCCCTCAACACCCTTAAGTGCATGCCATCTGGTCCTGCGGACTTATTTACCTTCAGAGAACTGAGCCATTTACTAACCCATCCTATGTTATCATGTCCTCAACTATTTCCCCTCCTCCATCCTCCCTTGCAGCACTGGTCCATCCTTTTCCTTAGTAAAGACAGAGCAGAAGAGCTGGCACAGGGGTGCTGAGGGCTGAGGTGCTGGACGCCACACCTTGCGCCACCCTGGCGACCTGGGTTCGGGAGCGAGCCCGGGCGCTGGGGGTTGGCAGAGGAGGGAGTTGGATTGAGCATCTGTAGAACAGTTCTCCTCTCCTCTTCTTGGGGAGGGATCCAGGGTATTCCTGGTACAGTAGAGACCCACGGTGGTGACCGGGGGTACTACTAACGTGGGAACGGGATCGGGGATGAGCACTGTAGGGCGTCTATAGGCAGCCGCGTGCTGACGCCACTGCACAATTGCGCTCAAGGGGGGCAAACAAAAAGGAAAAACTCTCTAGACTGCCGGTGAAATGATGGTGGCCCCAGTGGAGCACCCACATCCCAATGCCAGCCCAAGCGCACCCAGTTCTCTCCATGGCCGACCAGAAGACTGAAGGCAAGACACCTTCACACTTCAGAGTAGACCACCAGGGAAGGGCGGAACCAGCCCCGGAGGTGATCTGGAGGTGAGGCCTGCCTAGGCCGGTCAGGGGGAGAGAGCCTGGGAGAAGCGGGGGATTCAGGCCAGGAGTTAGGGTAGCATCCGTGTGGGCACTCCAGAAGGATGCCCGGGGGTCTGGATGCATAAAGAAAGTTAAAAAAAAAGACAGAGCAGAAGTACTGTATTAGTTCAGTACCTCTCTGCCTTCTCTTTATTACCTTCCAGCCATCCCAGCGCCCCTTTTTAACTTCACTGTTCCTTCCTTCATGTCCCTCTTCTTGCAGCTACTGTATACTGGAAGAAGGTTTTTTCTCCCTCTTTCATCCATTCTGCAGTTTGTATGTAGTAGTAAATAGTAGTAGTAAAAATATTTATTTTTAGACAGGATATACAAAATTTTAGGTCCTAAGATCTATTTCTAAAGTTGTCCTGTACATAAAACATTCAGGTACCTGAAAATAGGTATATAACTTGTCTAGTATACTTCCCTGGTCAACAAAAGCTAAATAAAATAAATAAATAGGTTACAGGGTAAATATCATTCATAAATACATTATAGTGTATAGCAGAATGTTGTTATGGATAGAAATCCATAACTAGAATGGAGTTGTCATGCTGCACTAGCTATGTCACTACTGCAGCATGACAACTTGGAATGATGACACATAGTTGCTTTCCTCAATCCAGTTAAGATGGAAGTTGCTGGGTTTTTTTTTTAAACTTGAACTTGCAGAAACATCTGTAGCACACTGTGTCAGTTAAAAAAAGAAAATGTTAAAATTTCTATTTTCTGTTGTCTTCTCCAGCTGGTTTTGTTTGATTTTCTATGCTGTGACTGCACATACACTATAACAGATTATGTATGAGCAGTGATACACAAACAAGGAAATTCTTGTGTCTTGAGGTTCCCTTGGTAACAGAGTACCTCTCGAGCTGCGCTCTCGAGGTAATCTGTTACCAAGGAAATCTCTCGATACAAGAATATCCTTGTTATGTATGACTGCTCATACATAATTCTCTATACAGTACATACAATACTGTTTCATAATTCAATACATACAGTAAGTAACAACTAATTTACCTAATATTAATCAGATTTCAGAGTTAAGTACTTCATTCCCTATTTGGGTATCAGACAATTTACGTCATACCCCCTCTTATAAAAAAACATCACTTCAAACAAGTACATTCCGCATAAAATATTTCATTCAAGCCAGTTTTAAATTGTGATAATTTTGTCAGATTTCTCAATTGAGGGGGAATTTGTTCAAAATGTTTGCTGCTCGAGCCTGCAATGTCATGCTCCCATATTTTGTATTAACCTTTGGGAAAATAAGGCCCCTATGTTTTACTCCCCTTAAGGCATAATGGTGACTCTCACAACCAAAGTTTAAATCCATATTACCTTTTCTCAACCTTTATTTATCTTATATATGAATACTGAGTATTGTTTTTTAGACTGTACCAATAAACTATCCCATTTTAGGTCATTATATATATGGTGCAATGATGGGTTAAAAAGTTACACTTGAGGGCAAATCTTGCTAATCGGTTATATGATTTGACAAGTTTATCCAAGTATTTTTGTCCTGCAAAGTTATGCACTAAATTACCGTATTCCAATACAGGCAGTATTAACTGCATAGCAATTGTCCTCCAAGTCTGTTGACTTAATATTCCGGAAGACTTGCGCAGTGCCCCAATTCTATTATTAACTTTCTTTGTTATATTATTAATATGGGCAAAAAATGTTAAGGCACTGTCTATTACAGCTCCTAAATATTTAAATTGTTTTGTCATTGTCAATTTTTTCCCATCTCTCATTAATAATTCCCTGTCATTCACTAACTTTTTTGTTACCTTATTTAATTTCTTGTTAAAATACATAACCCTGTGTTTTCTTTTCACTTAATACAAGTTTTGAACTGGAAAACCAGTCTTGAAGAATATTAAAGTCCAGTTGTAACTTTGCCATCATTTCACCATGTGTTTTTGCTGATGCTAATAGCACGGTGTCATTCGCATAAAGCCTTGTATGTGTATTGTTTGTTTTTGTGGGTAAGTCATTTATATATATCAAAATCAACAGTGGCCCCAGGATTGATCCCTGGGGCACACCTCTTAACAATCTACCCTCATCAGATAGCTGACCGTCAATTTCTACTTGTTGTTTCCTTTGTCCCAAGTAGGATTTGAACCATTGTATGGACCGGGGGGCAATCCTGGTCCTCTCCATCCTCTCTTAACCCTTTCCAGCCTTGACTTGCCTGCCCATCCTACTAGCCTCCTTACCTTTCTCCAAGCAGTCCCCAATATCCTTACTCAAAATCAGGACACCCTGCTGACATATCATTTTTTTCCTGCTCCCTTTAGACTAGTGATGCGTTTTACTGGGAAAGTTCCAGCCTATACAGTTTTACTGCAGTTTAACATTTCCTCTTACCTCCTCTCTTGTACAAGTACCTTTCTTTCCCATTCTGAGTCTGCTTTAGCACTTTTTTACATTCACAATCACAATAACTAAAGGAGCGCTACTTTTAATATGGCTCAGACCAGGTTATCATCCGTATATACTGTTGTGGGTTTTTTTTTCCCCATATACATTTTTGCCGCTCCCGAGCCCTGGCAGGCAGCTACAGCCCTCCAGCTGGAGGGACTTACTCGCCAGTCTCGTGGCTCCCATGCTAGATGGTCCCAGTGGTTCCCCCGTGGATTGCCCCCCATGGCGGGGCCAGGAGGAGGTTGCCGGCTTCTCCGGCCCCCCCCCCGGAGACTCAATCCAGAATCCGGCACTGCTCTCAGGAGCCACGGACAATCACTAAGCCTGCCAGGCTTGATTTTCCTCCATTTGCCCACCTCCCTCTGGCCCTAGAGACATCGGCTCCAAGTCTTCCGACCAGTACTGCCCTCCAGCCACTGCCAGAGGGCAGTCAGTAAGCGGGATGACTAGTCTCCCTCCCCCCAAGAGAGGAGAGGCGAGAGCAGTCCTCGGGATGCTCAATCCTGTCTCCCCTGCCGACCCTCGGTGGCCTGAGCTCATTCCTGAACCCGGGTAGCTGGTGTGGCACGAGGTGTGACATCCAGTGCCTCAACCCTCAGTACCATCGGGCCGGCCACACTGTTGTATTTTTACATCAATTGTCCCATAAGGTCAGGAAGCGGTGTCTGCTGCATGCTAGTTCATTCAAAAACCACAGAGAATGCTGACAAAAACCTGGATTGAGCCATTTTAAAAGGAGCAAAAAAGGTATCATACAAGACAGGAGATAAGGGGCAGTCTAAACTAGATAAAAAAAATTGGTCAAAATTGTTACCATTAACCAGCACTGCTCCTTTAAGCACTGGGTAAAGCGCTCATAAATTTATTTATTTATTAACTTTTGTTTACTAGGTAAGCACACTAGACAAGGAATGCCTATTTTCAGGTACAACACGGGAGATTACAAGAGGATGGTTTACAAAACAGTGTGAGGGAATTACAACAATGTGCAATACAAGCAGTGAGCAGGGTGATACAAATAAACAGGTACAGGCTGAACAGATGAGCATTTACATCAAGGGTAAGCACAAGCAAACAATAGTTACATTTCATGGAAATAATACAAGCACAGTTTGTCTTGTTTTGAGGATGGTAAGCAGGGTCCTGTGTTTTCTGCAATTCTGTGGTTGCAGCAGAAATCAATGCTTGCCGTAGAAATCAGGAAAACCAGTCACAGAGCCAGAGAAATGCTAGCTATGCTATGCGATCACACAAGGCACGGGCATAGCTATTGATATGTTAAGTATGACATGGCACACATGCTCATTAGAAGGTGCAGCAAACTGATACCATCCACTAAGAAGTGCAAAGTAATGTACCTAGGAAATAAAAATCCAGGAGAAGAGTACACAATAGCAGGGGAGGTACTAACGACAACAATAATGGAAAGGGATCTGGGTGTAGTCATATCAGATGACCTAAACATAGAAACATAGAATTTGACGGCAGATAAGGACCGCTTGGCCCACCCAGTCTGCTCATTTCCCTACCTACTGGATAAGCTGCAGATCCTAGTTAACCAGCAGCCTACTTCTTCCTACCCCCACCCCCCAGAACTGCCTTATGACTATCCCATGCATGTGGAATTCCACCACTGATTTTGACTCCACAACCTCTCCGAAGGCCGTTCTATGCATCCACAACCCTCTCTGTGAAAAAATACTTCCTTAAATTACCTCTGAGCCCCGACCCCCCATCTTCAAATTGTGCCTCTTGTTCTTGCACACCTCTTTTTGAAAGATGCTACCCTCTTGGACTTTGTTGATTCCTTGGGTGCTTGAACGTTTCTATCATGTCTCCCCTCTCCTCCTTTCCTCGAGGCTATACATATTAAGCTCATAGAGTCTCTCTTCATATGTCTTCGGTGCAGACCTTGCACCATTTTAGTTGCCTCCTCTGGACAGATTCCATCCTGTCTATGTCTTACGGAGATTGGGTCTCCAGAACTGCACACAGTACTCCAGATGGGGTCTCACCAGCTGTCTGTACAGAGGGATAATAACTTCCTGTTTTCTACTGGTGATGCTTCTCCTATGCATCCCAGTATCCCCCAGCCCTCCTTGCTGCCCTCTCCATTGCTTGCCCATCTTTAGGTCATCTGATATGACTACCCCAGGTCCCTCTCCATTTTGTTGTTGTTAGTATCTCACCCCCATTGTGTACTCTTCCCTGGGTTTTGTTTCCCAGGTGCATTACCTACTTCTTAGCATTGAATCTAAGCTGCCATACATTTGACCATTCCTCTAACTTGCCAAGTCCCTTCTCATCCTTTCCACCCCACCCTGGCATCAACTCTGTTGCAGATCTTAGTATCATCTGCAAAGAGACATATTTTCCTTCCAGTCCTTCTGCAATGTCGCTTATAAAGACATTGAAGAGGACCGGTCCTAATACTGAACCCTGCGGTACCCCACTAGTAACCCTCCTTTCTTCTGAGTGGACTCCATTTACTATTACTCTCTGTGTCCTATTCTCCAGCCAAGTCTTTACCCAGGCTGTCATCTTGGGACCCACTCCCAGGCTGGCTAACTTGTATATTAATCTTTTGTGTGGGACTGTGTCAAATGCCTTGCTAAAGTCTAGGTAGGCCATGTCCACAGCCCCTCCCTGATCTACTACTTTGGTCACCCAGTCAAAGAAATCTATCAGATTCGTCTGGCATGACCTTCCCGCTGTGAATCCATGCTGCCTAGGGTCCTGTGCCCCTCTGGCCTCTAGATACTCGACAATTCTTTCCTTTAGAAGTGATTCCATCATTTTCCCTATCACTGAGGTTAAACTAACAGGTCTGTAGTTTCCTGCTTCTGCCTTGCTCCCACTTTTGTGAAGGGGAATCACATCTGCCCTCCTCCAGTCCTCGGGTACCACCCCATCCTCCCATGATTTGTTAAAAAGGGTAGTCACTGGTGTCACTAGTTCTACCCTTAGTTCTTTTAGAATTCTGGGATGAATCCCATCAGGCCCCATTGCTTTGTCCACCTTCAGTTTTAAGAGTTCTTTCAGAACCCTTTCTTCTGTAAATGGGCTGGTATCAACTTCTGTATCCAGCGTGTTACTACTGTTTGTTTTATGTACTCCCTCTTCCTTTGTAAATACTGAGCAAAAATATTTGTTTAGTATCTCTGCCTTTCACAGTCTCCTCTGCCCACCCTCTCTCCCCTTTATTAAGCCTCACTATCCTCCCTTGGTCTTCCTTCGCTCCCTGATGTACCTATAAAAGGTTTTATCCCTTCTTAACTGAGGTTGGCTATCTTTCCTCGGTTTGGGCCTTTGCTGTTCTGACTGCCTTCCAGCCTCCTTTGCTTTAACTGATACAGTTCTCTGTCCTGCTCCTTCTCAGATTCCTTGTACTTCCTGAATGCTTTCTTTTTCTCTTGAACCTCACTGCCACTTCCTTTGAGAACCATAGTGGTTTCTTACATCGTCTTGTTTTGTTTATTTGCTTCACACAAAGGCTCGTTACCTCTGTGATGGCAGTTTTATTATTCCCATTGTTCTTCCACCTCCTTCCTGCCCATTTGCTAGTGCATTCCTTAGGCACTCACCCATTTTGGCAAAGTCAGCCTCCTAAAGTCCAGTACTTTTGTCTTTGTGGCTTGACTCTATTGCTGTGTTTATTGTGAACCATACTGTTCGATGGTGCTAGTTCCCAGATGGCTACCCACTTCTACATCTGTAATCCTCTCTCATCTCCATTTGAGAGAATCAAGCTAATATTGCTCCTCTGGAGTGGGCTCCAGTACTAGTTGTCTAAGGCATGCCCTGTGGGCATCTAGGAATAACTGCACTCTTGAAGTGGCAGCTGCAACTGCACTCCAGTTAACATCTGGCATATTAAGATCACCATCAGCAATATCTCCCCTTTTCTGCCATTCTAAGTATACTTTCTATCATTTCCTGTCCATTTCCTCCCCTGAGAAGGGGTTCAGAGTCTAACCCTAGCGTATTGTGGTGCCATTGCCTGTCTCCAAATTTACACAGTGCTTCTTCTCCTCCCTGTTTACCCTTTTGTTCTGTTGCTTTTATTCCTTCCCTTATGTAAAGAACTCCTCGCCCTCCTCTTTACCTCCCTGTCCCTCCTGTAGACAGTGTATCCTGGTATGTTTATGTCCCAGTCATGGTTTTGTATGTACCATGTTCTGTGACTGCCACGATATCCAGATGTTCCTCCTCCATCAAGGCCACTAATTCAGGAAGCTTGTTACCCAGACTATGGGCATTAGTACTCATTGCTCTCCATTTTTTGATGGCTTTACCTTCTGTTGCAGCATCCCCCACTGACCGTTCTACCTCAGTCTTTTTCTCATTTAGTACCCTGTTTTGTAGGGAGAGGCTGGGATTTTCCTGCTGCTTGTTAGTGCCTCCCCCTTTGACTAGTTTAAAAGCTTGCCAATGAAGCATTTAAACCGATTGCTCAAAAGACTTGTTCCCTTCCTGGACAGATGCAGACCATCCTGCCAGTATAGGCTGGTGTCCCTCCAGGTGGAACCCCAGTCCCCAATGAAGCCAAACCCCTGTGCTCCGCACCATTTTTTCAACCATTCATTAAACTGCATGGTGCCAATTGGCCTCGCCTCCCCCATGCTTTTGACAGGCAGCACCTCTGAGAAGGATACTGTGTGTGCTACTCGTCTTAGGTCCCTCCCCAACTCTGCAATGTCCTCCTGCACTGCTCTAATCTCATGATGAGCCAAAGTCATTTGTCCCTAGGTGGACAATTACGTCCAGCTCGGAATCTCTTGCAGCTGTTCTCGTGATCCTGAGGATGCGCTTCCTGTCCCTCCAAGCCATGGCACCAGGCAGGCACCTTACTTCATTTTTCCCAGCTCCCCCCAGTTCTATACCCCTAATAACTGAGTCCCCCACCAGGAGCTGCTTCCTTTCCCTTTGGTGCCCTCTGCCTCCTTTATGTGGGCCTCCCTTGTGACAGATATCATCAGTCTTCTCTGCGGGTGCATCCATAGGGGAGCTATGCTCCCCCAGAATGGTGTATGGATTGTGGAGTGGAACAATTGACTGGGTGTGCCTCTGTTCCACCCTCCTCACCCTCCCTGAACCCACTGTGGTCCAACTGCTGTGCTTTCTTCGCAACCTCTGAGGTAGTGGTGGTGGCGCTAGTGCTCCCTGGATGGGGGAGGTTCCTTTCTACTGTCCAGTGTGGCCTGGGGGAAGGTTTCCTTACTACTGTCCAGTGCGGCCTGAAGACGGGCAACTTCCTCCCTCAGGGCAGATAGTTGTCTGCAAATAGGGCAGCATCTCAGCCTCCAGAAAGACTCCCAGAAGACTGCTGCCCCACAGCCATTACATTGCACTACTCCCCACATGTTTATCTAGTTGTTTTTTTTTTTGTATTTGTGTGTGTGTGTGTGTGCATGCATGCGTGTGTGATTTGTTATATAGAATATATATCTATATATTATACAACGTATGCTTATATTATCAGTGCAGTGTGCTAGAGAGGATATGACAGTGAAATGCACCTTGCACTCGAGAAATGATGTCAGAACCTCAGGTATAAAGGAACTATTTCCAGGGGTGGGTGGGGTGGGTGGGGTGAGGGTGGGAAGGGTTGGGCCTAAACTGTGTTCTCACAAAACAATTGACTAAAAGCTCTCCCCACTGCTGCGATGAATGCCTTCCTGTCAGCAAGATACCCTACACAACAATTTGACAAAGTACCCTGCTAATCAAACAGAGAAAAATCCAGACATCCAAGTCAGACACAGGTGGGTAAGCAATGTGAGAAGTCAGTAAGGTGGGTAAGCAATGTGAGAAGTGTGAGAAGTAAGTGTGAGAAGTAAGTGTGAGAAGTCAGTAAGGAGAGACAGGGGGATACTGGGATGCATAGGGAGGGGCATCACAAGTAGAACAAGCATTTTTCAGTGCCGAATGTTGCTTGATTCTATGTGCTGTTTAGGTATTTGGAAGTCATTGGAGTGCAGATATTGAAAATTTGCGAACTTACGAGCGTACGTAGGAACTGCGCAACGCACGCCGAAACAGTCATTTTTAGGAATTTTTTCATTAATTTTCAACATAGCCATTTTAAGACCTCTGCTCATGAACAGTGTCACTGTGTTTTGTTAATGTGTCCCATACATTGAGTTTGTGACACCGACCGCGCCCATTGTGCGCTCATATGGGCGGAAACAAGTTTTGGGCAGGATGTGAAAATGACAGCTGTACTGCTCATGAGGAGGTGTGGTAAAATGGCAATGTTGAAAATCTGGAGTGAAAATATTGAAAATTTATGAACTTACGAGCCAGGTGAGGAACTGCAACGCATCGCCTAGAAACAGTCATTTTTAGAATTTTTCACCAAATTTTCAACATAGCCATTTTAAGACCTCTGCTCATGAACGGTGTCACTGTGATTTTCTAATTTGTCCTGTACATTGATTTAAGCACACCGACTGCGCCATTCTCGCTACATGGTGAGAACACATTTTGGGTGAGATATGAAAAATGACAGCTGTACTACTCATAAGAAGGTGTGGTAAAATGACAATGTTGAAAATCTGGAATGAAAATATTGAAATTTCGTGAACTACGAGCCTGCTGGGAACTAGAACCGCGCTCATCAAAACAGTCATTTTGGAATTTTTGCAAATTTTCAACATGGTTTGGGACCTTTTCAGATGATGTCACTGTCATGGTGGTATTCAGGCCCGAAGGGTGATTTTGCAGTCACCGCGCAGTCACTGCGCCAAATCACCCTTCGGCCCAAATAATGCCATGACAGTGACATCATTCACGAGAAGGTCCCAAAACCCCATGTTGAAAAATGTGGTGCAAAAATTCCCAAAATGCCTGAGATATGCAACAAAGTTGAACCCCCATCTAGGCCATTATACAGCGCACCGGCATTTCCTCAGTTCGCGGTCGGCTTTGAAAAGTGCAGACGTGTTCCCGGTCCACGAAGATCGTCGTGCCGGTCCGGAGGTAGCATGGGGTGAGGGGCGTGGGAGGCTGGGTGCGCAGTGGGTGGGTGCGGGTTGTGGGAGGGGTCGGAGCGCTCACGAGGACTGTTTTCGTTTTCAGGTTAAAAAAAAAAAAAAAGACGTCGTGGGACCGTTTGCCACGCTGGGGTGGGCTCCCAGCGTGGCACAAGGACCAGAGGCGTTCAGCCGACAGGGTTGGGCACCCCGTCGGCCTATGGACTGATTACCACGCTGGGGTGGGCTCCCAGCGTGCAGCTAACAACGGGGAGACGCAGCTCAGCCGATGGGGATTGGGCACCGTCCGGCTACACAGTACGCGGCGGGCGCCGCAGCGCCCGCGTGTCGGTGGGGAGCTACGCCTATCTCTGCTCACTGAAGCGTAACTCCCCTTTCAATCAGTGTACACTGCATTTTGGAGCGTGTCATGACAGCTCCAAAATGCATTGGCTTACAGGCCAGCGCCTGCCAGCTCACTGACTGAATTGGAGGAGGAGGAGGTGACACACCTCCGAAATCTCCGATGATGGCACTATGTTTCTTGCACATGCGCAAGCAACATAAAAGGAAGTGGTTATCCTCTATATAGACAGTTGGTGAGACTCCATCTGGAGTACTGCATGCAGTTTGGAGACCTCATCTATGCAAGGACATAGACAGGATGGAAACAGTCCAGAGGAGGGTAACTAAAATGGTGCAGGGTCTACATCAGAAACCATATGAAGAAAGACTGAGAGAGCTTAATATGTATACCCTTGATGAAAGGAGGGACAGGGGGGACATGATAGAAACTTTTAAGTACCTCAAGGGAATCAACAAAGTCCAGGAGGGTAGCAACTTTCAGAAAAAGAGATGTGTAAGACAAGGGGCACAATTTAAAGTTAGAGGGGGGACGGCTCAGGGGTAATGTGAGGAAATTCTTTTTCACGGAGAGAGTGGTGGACGCATGGAACCGCCTTCCTGGAGAGGTTGTGGGGTCTAAAACAATGAGGGAATTCAAACATGCATGGGACAGACATAAGGCAATTATAGTGGGGGGTTGCAGGAAGTAGGCTGTTGGTTAACTAGAATCTGCAGCTTATCCAATAGGTAGAGAAATGGGCAGACTGGGTGGGCCAAGTGGTCCTTATCTGCCGTCAAAGTCTCTCTCTCTCTCTCAGTACAAAGCCGAAAAGCTAGTGGCTGCATGACATCTTGACTCGTGCTGGCTCTTGTTACATAACTCTTTCCAGTCAGTATTGTGTGTGTGTGTGGGGGGGGGAGACTGATGCAAGAGTAGCAGAGCTTGATTAGGTCCAGGGCAGTTATGATTTGCTGCTGTGTAGGTGTGGGTAGCTCAGCCATGTTAATTTTTCATTATGAGGCTGCTCAAGGTGCATGCTGAATCCTTGGAAGATGAATTTGGAAGGAAGAACTGTGAGGCAAGCTGTAGTCAAGAAGTGAGAAGATTCAGTGGTGTTCATGGAGGTGGAGTCGATCTCGTTGTGGTGACAGGTATCGAAGGAGGAGGAGCTGATTGCTGAAACAGAGGGTTGGCAGCTGACTGAGCAGATGACTCTGTCCCCACTGGTGGACATCTATCACAGTTTTGATTTGTGGGCCGCAGCTCTGTACCTGCAAGTGTGAAAGTAATTTCTTGGCAGATCTGAACCTGCAGCCTAAGTGGTGGCATCAAGCACAGTTATTAAGGAGAGTCAAGTTGCTCAGCTGCAGAAGAGTTGGGGACCAGGGTATACTAGAACTGGAGGAAGTAGGTAAGGAAAAAAATCAGAATTGAGAGTTTGATTGCTGCTATACGTACGTGAAATGAGGGTCACTGCCTGAAGAACACCACAACCCCCTGAGTTGAGAGAAGAGGACATGCTAACCGAGGTTACTCCAGCTTAATAAGAATGACTTGCTTGCATTTTTCAGTGTGCCCCCCCCAAAAAAAACTCTCCTTCACTGTTATAGGAAGACAACCCCCCCCCCCCAAACACACAGATTTGTACACTGCACTCAGCAGGTTTGTTGCAAGGCAGTTAGGGTATTCCTAGTTAAAAAAAAAAAAATTAAAGAACATTGATCAAAATCAGAAACGAAAATGGCTTTCAGGTCGGAGCCTCTCTATATCTGCTAACTGTAAGTATAAACCAGAAGAAATCCAAGCAGGTGTTGCCTTCTGTGTAGTTTTAGCTGAGTGTGCATGTCTTTCTCTGATTATAACCTAGGAGAACAGCAAAGGCCACCGATTTCCAGAGGAAGAACAGATGAGCTTCAAATTCGGGGGTGGGAGGGAAAATTCATTAAAAGGAAACACTGATGCCCATGGCTGTGCCAGGTTTGAGTTATTGCTGTTTAATATTTGTGATGAGAAGACTACATATTATTAAATGGCCTGCTGTTCCACTTTCAGTGTAGCAGAGTGGTTGCACGAAGGCAGTCAAAGGGTTAATTATGACTTATTCCTTTTGAAGGTAGCCACAGTTTATCTGCCACAGAATCAGCAGTTGTTCTGCCGCAGAAAGTATGAGGTCCTGCCACAGAATGTAGGTCCACTTTGCCGCAGTAAACACGGGGCCCTAATGGTAAGTGCGGAGGTGAAGAGCACGCAGGGCAGATAATTCCCCTCACTAGAGCTCAGAGGGGGTAGGTGATCAGGGAAATGTAGGGTGCACACCCAGGGTCCAAGCAGGGGTACGGGATATCAAGCAACCTTGGAACTTAGAATGGTATGTCACTAAATGGGTGTAATACCCATGACTCTTTGCGCCCGCTCATATGGGAACCCATGGCACTTCCGTGTTCGGCCAAAAGTTTTGGCACTTTATGGCAAAAAACACACAGGATTAAAAATTTAGATCACTGCAGCCCCAGACTCCCACAGCAGTATTTTAAGGTATGTGGGAATGGGAGCGACCTGCAGTCTTTCTTTGCAGGTCACCTTTAAAAAAACATTGCTCTTTGAGGTAGAGCCAACAGCTGAGTGGCATGTAGAAAGGCTGAGCATTACTGCAATGTTGACATTCCTTTCTGCATAAAACTCTCCCAGATTGTGGCAATGTTTATACCTTGACAAAGTTTGCATTCTGGTAGCTGAAGTTTGTAGAGTCAACTGTAAAAGATGGGTAAGCTGTGAGGAAAAGTGTCCCAAACTTACAATGCATTTAATTTCTTCAAGCCAAAATTGGGTTAGAAAGGAAAAGGTGGGGAGACTGAGGTGGGAAGGAGCACTAAAATTAAGACCCTATGGATGAGAGGGCAGAAGGGTGGAACAACATACATATATAATATACAGGGTACAGTATAACCATGATCTTGCACAGTGTGATGAGAGTAAAACTGTTTATGTAAAGGTATAAGTGGCCATGATGATGTGGAGTTCAGAGGTTGATAATTCAAGTTTAAGTGTAATATGCATAATCTGACCACCTCCTGTCTGGGAGATGAAGGGAAGGAAATGGACCTTGTGTATGATATGACTGGAATTTAATAAAACAGAGTTAAAAACAAGGAATGAGAAAGGAATAAGTGGCATGGACCCAACAGCAGTGGTGGTACGGAATCCATACACACTGCGGACATTAAACATTCTATACAAGATACTGCAAGATCATAAAGGCCTGGAAAATATATTTGGTGCATGGCCAGATCCTTTTAGTGGAAACACAGGTTGTGGTGATAGATGGTGGATTGTTTTATAAAAAAAAAAACAATGATTCTGTGTACAGCACTATGACCTCCTTTATCAAGGAGAATATGCACTTCCGGACTCAGTTGGAAACCTTTGAAAACTCAGCCCTTGAAAAGAATCCCTGCCAGTTCGTGGGAATTCCAGAAGGCATGGGGGGCACTGATATGCTGGAGTTCATGGAGGAAAGGATCGCAGCACTACTAAACTGGAATATAGCAATGGAGGGCCCTCTTCTGACAGATTACCCCGCCCGCTTCGCCCAGCACAAGCTTCTCTGACCACATGGTTTTGGTCTCCTTCTCTACAGGCCATGTCAAGGACAAGGTCATTTGTAAAGCAAGACAGACATGAGAACATGTGTTGGACAACTCAGTGATCCAGGTATACCCTGACCTTGTTTACGCCACCAGGCAGAACCGTAACACTTTTGTCAGCCTCAAAACACAGTTGAGAAACTTAGGCATAAAGTTTGCACTTCTAATGCCAGCAAAGTGCTGCACTTCTTAGTGGGGAAGAAAACTCTTATGTTCACTGACCCAGAAGAGGCTGCAAACATATTGCAAAACTACGTTCCAAGGGAAGATCTGATGGCTGCTCGAAGGAAGGATGGTAACTGAAACTGTTTTTTTTTACTCATATTCAGGTTCTAACTTAAAGTTTGATTAGCAGATGGATGTGCTATGCATGTTTTCTAATAGGTTTGGGAATATAATATTACCTGTGAGAGTCTGTTATGGGACGGAACTGTGCCAATTACTGCAGGAATGTTTTACCTATCACTACAGTTACATGAAGTTTTTATTGTCAGAAAACTGAATTTTTATGGGGGTGTATACAGGTGTATCCTGGTTGGAGGGGAGGAGGCAGTTTCAGGAGGGACATGTGGAAGTATTTCTTCACTGAAAGAGTGGTGGACAGTTGGAACAGCCTCCAGAGAGGGGTGGTGAAGGTCAAAATGGTGACAGGCTTTAAGAGTGGTATTTGCAAGATCTCCTCTGCCCCTACTGCCCTCTCGGCTCCGCCAACGAGGGATTGCTGGAGATTCCCAGGTTCTGTCCGAAAACCGCGGGAGCTAGATCTTTTGCTTTTGCAGACCCGCCCCTGTGGAATGCTCTACCTCATCGGATTAGAGAGTGCCCAACCACTGAGGTTTCTAAATCTGCCTTAAAGACTTATTTATTTAACCTGGCATTTCCAGACACTTGAAATTCCTGCTGCCTGCTTTTAATGATTTTATGATTATTGTTTTTGCTTAATCTATGTTTTTACTATTTTATCTATGTAACCCCCAGGGGGCGCTATCCCAAGGGCTACTACCCCTGCCTGTTCCGACTGTAACAGGGTAAGGCGCCTAGATCCGTTGGCGGGTGCCTCCACCCAGAGGTCGGGGTTAGGACAGTCGAGGTTGACTTGGTCACAGCCCTCTGGGTTGCTGCAACCCCCCTTTCTCCCCACTAGTGGCCCACACAGTTCAATTGCAGTGTCCTTACCATACACACTTACCCCCCCGGCTCGGGCCGCTCAGCTCACTCCGGGGACCCCCTGAAAAGTAAGGTGCAGTTACACAATATGCAATGAGAAGTAATTTACCATTAATATACAAACTAGCCAGTGTACCTTTGCAAACAAGCAATCTGATTTATTTAAGGGGAGATAACAAGGACCGGGGGGGAATCAAGTTGATTGGCTTACCACCACAGTATATAAGTATCTACCTAGGGCTCTGTGCACAGGCCTAACCTATAAGTTACTGTCCCTGGGTACCCAAGCCCTAAAGGCTAGTTCCTTGATGCAGCTGGTTGGGGCCCTAACACAGAGACAGGCATGAGATTCCCACGGCGATTAAATAGAGCCAGCTGGCTCAGTTAGTGTAGCAGAGAAGTAACCAGAAGATCTTGCCCTTGTTAGGAGCATTTGACAGGGAGCTATCCTGATTTAGTACTCACGACTCAAGGAGCCCTCACACCACTTACAGGACCGAGCCTGGACTCCAGACACTTCTCCGCACATTTATATGGAAAACAACAGAGGGGTACCATACCAGGCAGCTGCTTCTAGGGCCCAACCGAACTCACAGCTAATCGAGAGTCTCACCACAGCTTCACTCTTCCTGACAGACCGAGCGCGATTCAGCAGATTCAACAGTCCTCTACAGGGTGAGCCTGGTAGGTAGCTGCACTCCTGCACAGCCTCCTCTGACCGCTACCCAGCGGATTTATTCTGAACTCGCTGGCGATTCAAAATGCACAACACTGGCCTTACACGCACTTCCCACGCGAAAACTCAACGGCACAGGAGCCCCGAGCTCCTTACTCGCTCACAGCCACAACGACTCTGCTCCCTTGGCAGTTTGGGCAAAAACTCTTAGTTCGGGCGCCACCCAATCCCATTGGTGGGCTACAGATACCAGGCACTTAAGTCTGTCCCCATTGGTACAAAAAGGGCACCCTAGCCCAGAACTCCATTTCCCAGAATTACTGGCAGTACTCTCTATGGCCAACCGGCTCCAAAACGAGTCCTGATTCTGGTTGGCTTAATTAGTCTCCATTTTAATGTTCCCTCATGCTCCATCGGCCCAATTTGACTATCCAGGTCCAAAATGGAGGGGCTAAGTACACCAAGTCCCAGCTGCAATGAAAGCAGGTTAGACAACTGAAATTTCACTTAATACTTTAAATGATTATAGTCAAACAGTTGCATCTTTCAAAAGGGCTCCCTTTGCACTTACAGCGGTCACCAATTGGAGCGATTTCACCGCAGCTCAGGTGGGATTCGAGCAGGGAAACACAGTCCCCCTTACACAGTCATTGGAGCCTGCTAGCAGGCAGCCCTGAAAGAGACAGTATGCAGAGGCTCTAAAAACACTCACTGCAGCGCCATTTGAAAACAGCTTAAACGCCGAACACCATCCAGACTTGGAGCGCCCAGCAAGCTCCTGGAAGACTTTTGGGAACCCCCCATTTGCAAGGGGGTTACACCCTTCCTGGCCTGGAAAGAACTTGGCATCCACATCAAGTAGTTACCCTTAAATCACTTTAAGGCAAAACTGTTTAACTTAACAGCACATTAAACTGTTGATTGCACACATTACATAGTTTACTGTTTACCTATACAACAGCACATATATTTACAACTCCTGTCGTTTATACATCAGGTCATTTCTTCCTGGCTATGCCACTTGGATAAAGGGGGCCCTTTTCTATCCCCTACCTGAGGGCTGGCTGGGGCCGTAGCACTATACTCAGAGGGTAATACTAACAGTTGTATATCGTTTCCCAAAACTAACTTGGGCAATGAACTTGGAGATACATAGACCCCCTTATGGACTACATTTAATGGCAGGTCCACAAGCTGACCCAGAGACTCATAACTTAACCTTATTACAGGCCATATTTCTTGGCCAGTGCGTCTAGGGGTCTCAGTAAAATCCGCTACGGGCCCTGCCTCCGCCTCTGCCTCATTGAGGTCAGTAGATGGAACCTCCACATGAGACGAGGACCCCATACCCATAGTACTTCCGGGGACGTGACCCTCTATATCAGGACCCACACTACTTGGTTCAGTCAAGGGCACTTCTGGCACTACGGGGATGCTATCAGGGCACTCAAAGTATTCTTCTTGTTCAGGTGGATCCCGAACAGGTTCCCCCACATTACTTTCCTCTTCTGAAAAGTCAGACAGTTCAGCCAGCCCAGATAGCTCAGCTAGACTCATAGACCCCACTTCTCCGGCTTTGAGGCCACTCGCTTCATCCTCGGGGAGCATGGGCTCCAGGGACAAAGCTGGGGGCTCAGACAGTCCATAAAACCCAACTTCATCCCCAGAGTGAGCTAGGGAGTTGCCCTTAAAAAGCTGACTCAGTTCATATGAGGGGTAATACTCCATATCATGTTCACTGTCTTCAGCCACAGACGGGGGATCAATGTCAGCAGAGGGGAGAGGGGAAGGCTCCCGGGGTGTAAGTTCTGAGGAGTCAACCTCTGAATCTCTTTTGGCAGCAGCTCTAGTTATAGGCCCAGAGGGAGGGGCATTAGGAGGCGAGTCTCTATCAAAATTTGTCCAATTGGCAGCAGTGTGATTTGTGCAAAGTTTTACATCTTTTGAATTGTTTCCGGGCCTTACTTTGTACACAGGCAGATCATCTAGTTTGCCCACTACAATGTGAGGGAGATGGTGCCATCGATCAGCAACCTTGTGTTTGCCATGCAGTCCCAGATTTCTTAGCAATACCCAATCTCCCTCCTGGAGTTCCTGGGCTTTCACCTTTTTATCATACCTTTCTTTGTTGGCCAGATTTCTTTTGGCAGCCATGGTTTGAGCCAGTTGGTACGCATGATTTAGCTGGGCCTTTAACTTTTGCACATACTGTAAATAGTTGTCAGCTCGAGCCCCATCAGGAGAGACCCCAAAGCACACATCTACTGGCAGTCGAGCTTCTCTTCCAAACATCAGGCGGTAGGGGGAGAACCCAGTGGCATCACTTTTGGTGCAGTTGTAAGCATGTACCAGGGTACTAATTTGTTGGCTCCATCTAGGGTTGTCCTTTGGGTGGAGGGTGCCTAGCATATCTAGCAAAGTGCGGTTGAAACGTTCAGGCTGTGGGTCATCCTAGGGATGGTACGGGGTGGTTCTTGATTTCTGCACCCCCCACAAGGATAGCATCTCTTTAATCAGACGGCTTCCGAAATCTCTCCCTTGATCGGAATGTATTCGCTGGGGGGCCCCATAATGAACAAAGAAATTTTCCACAAGGACTTTAGCCACCGTGGTTGCCTTCTGGTCCTTGGTGGGAAAGCCTGGGCATATCAAGTGAAATGATCCGTGACCACCAATACATTACTGATATTTTTTAGATTGGGTTCTAAACTCAGGAAATCAATGCAGACCAACTCCATAGGGTCGCTGGTAGTGATGTTGACCATGGGGGCAACTCTCTGAGGTAGAGCTTTTCTTTGCAAACAACGGCAACAGGTCTTGACATACTGCTGTACGTCTGCACTCATTTTGGGCCAGTAGAATCGGGTCCGCACCAGGTCAAGAGTTCGGTCTATGCCAAGATGCCCCATGTGATCATGCAGAGACCTCAGCACCAGTTCTCTAAAAGTGGTGGGCAGCACCAATTGTTGTTTGTCTATCTGCCCCTCTTTGTCTACGGTCTCCCGATACAACAGTTTATTGTTCGGCTTTAACTTTGGACCTTCTTTGTATAGCAGGGCAGTTCTCAAATCAGCGGACCGCAGTTGGGACACATCTTTCCCGGCTTGCAGCGCCTCTAAAACAGGTTGTATCATAGGATCTCGAGACTGAGCTAGCTGGAGGCTATCATTATCGAACTGAGGCAACATACTAGTGTCTAATGCAGAAAAGTGGCAGCAAGCAGCGGGCACACATTTCTCAGACAGACCCAAGCAATCTACCATGCAGTCCACAGCATCAGGAGTCACCGGTTCCTCCTTATCGAATTTTTGGCAAAGGGCTCTAATGTCAGGTTCAGACAACCTGACCCAATCAGCTCGGGACACAGGCCTCCGAGAGAGAGAGCATCAGCATCTATATGGTTGAGACCTGCTCTGTATTCAACAGCATAGTTGTAGGTGGATAATGCAGAGAGCCACCTGTGACCAGTGGTATCTAGCTTGGCTGAGGTCTGAACATACGTCAAAGGATTATTATCAGTTTTCACCAGTATCTTAGCCCCATACAAGTAGTCATGTAATTGATCAACAGTGGCCCACTTTAGAGCCAGGAACTCTAGTTTGTGCACTGGATAATTCTTTTCAGAAGGAGTCAAACTGTGGCTAGCAAAAGCTACAGGTCTCAGCCTGTTCGAGTGCTCTTGGTACAATCCGGCCCCCAATTCTTGCAGACTGGCATCAGTATGAAGAACATAGGGTTTAGCTGGATCAGCATAGGCCAGCACTGGGGTGTGAGTAAGTTGATATATAATGTCATAGAAAGCTTTCTCGCAGTCAGCAATCCAGCAAGTACCAAACGCATCATTGGGGCGGAAATAAATATTTTCAGTCCCAGATTGTGCAGCCTTCTTATATTTCTTATGGGTCGGGGGTACCCTTGAGTAAGATTAAGCAGAGGCCGGATCACCCGAGAGTAGTCTCTAATGAATTGTCGGTAGTACCTGCAGAACCCCAGGAACCACTGTAGCTCCTTCAAGTTTCTGGGTTGGGGCCAAGTGGTTAAAGCCTCTACCTTGCTGGGGTCAGTCTCTATGCCTTCAGTGGACACTATGTGGCCTACATATTTCACAGAGGTTTGAAAGAATTGGCATTTGTCAATAGATAACTTAAGGCCGAAATCCTCCAGCCAGTCTAGAACCTTGAACGAGGGACTTTCACGTTCTTCCAATGAGTTGCCAAACACTGTGACATCATCTAAGTAAACCAAACACTCGAGCAAGTTCATGTCCCCCACGGCACATTCCATCAGGTGATGAAAAGTAGCGGGGGCACCGTAAATCTCTTGAGGCATCTGGATAAACTCAGAGAAACCTAGGGGGCAAATGAACGCAGTCTTCTCTCGATCCTCTGGAGCCACTGGAATCTGATAGTACCCACTGCGGAGGTCTAACACAGAGAACCACTTGCTGCCATTTAGACAGTCCAGAGTGTCCTGTATGCGTGGCATGGTATACTGGTCAGGGATAGTCCACCAGTTCAGGGTACGGTAGTCCACACACATCCAAACAGCCCCATTCTTTTTCCTCACTACTACAATGGGGGAAGCATAAGGGCTCCTGGATTCTTGTATCACACCAGCAGCCAGCATCTCTTGCAGATGCCGTCTCACATCGTCTATGTCAGCAGGGGCCAGGCGCCGAGACCGTTTGCGAAAAGACCTTTCATCATGTAGATGAATGTGGTGTTCGGCCCCCTGCACACATCCCACATCCCATTCTTTTAGGGAAAATACCTGGTCTCTTGGGGCAAGCTTTTCACTGATCCTTACTTTCCATTCAGCAGGCAACGGGGAGTCACCGAAATCAAACAAGTCGGGCATGACTCTGTCATCCTTCCACAAACCCTTGCTATTGCGGAGCACTGCAGTGTCCACACAATGCACACTAGCCAGGGTACAGTCTCTATGTACCCGAATCTCTTTGTCAGACACATTATGAACTTGAACCATCACTCTCCTGGCATAAGTATGGGCTCTAGCAGGCAAGATACTGGGTTTAACCAGCAGTCCCCCAGGCAGTTTTCCTTCCCCAGGCGCATCCAGCATCAACAGTTTATTCTTGACATCCTTTTTAAGCCGGACCTCCCCTTGTAAAACATACTGGGCATTTGGGGCTAGTAGCAACGGTTCCGGATCCTTCCTCCAGACAACACCCACTGGGCCTTCAGGCTCCTCCTGACTAGCCTTTCTCTAAGTCTCATAGGCCTTCTGGATCAAAGCGGGTATCCTAAGAGCACGCCCAGTCCTGGACACTTGCTTTTCCAAACACAACGGTGCTAGTCGACCAAACATGTGGGCATTGGTCCCAATCAACAAGGGCACCCCATCATACAGTCCAGTGGGGGAGCAGACCAAGGCCAGGGTTTCCACCTGTTCATCCACCCCAGCCACAGAAGTAGGAAACGACAATCAGACCTGGATATATCCCAAATACAGATAAGCCTTGTCACTCAGCCCCCATACATGTAGACCATCCAAGGGTTGTAGTGTCACCTCAGGTAAGTGAGTCCGATACCTGTCCTGGAACATAATGGTCACCTGAGAGCCACTATCCAATACAGCTCAGGTGGGAATCCCATTCACTTGCACCGGGGCCTCCATCGAGGGCCCTACCACATCAGACCATTCGGGGGCCACAGCACTGACAGTTGCTTGGGCATGGGCCCGGGTCACAAAGCCCTTCCTAGGGGGTCAGACGTAGGCCCTGCGATGCCAGGTAATCAGCCTGCTGTTGACCTTCCATAAATTTTCTGGCAACTGGCTCTCAGTCTGAAAGTGTCCATCCTCCCCACAATGGTAACAGAACTTGGGGTCCCGAGGGTCTCTATTGGGAGGGGAATACTTTATCTGCTCGGAGCCATCCGGGGGACGAGGGGACTCCCCCGGGCTCGGGTGTTTATTTCTAGATAACTCGGGTTCTCCAAACCTAACAGGGTGGGTAGTGGTTTGCTTCAAGTCCCTCACCAGTTCTCGTAAATTCCTGATCTCGGCCCTCAACTCACTTTCTACTTGGGGATCAGAGGAAATGGCATGCACCCCAACCCCTCCTTGCAACTCTGGGGATACATCAGGCCCCCTCCAAAGGGTGGGTCTCATCGCATTCGCTAGACTCAGGGGTTTGGCACAGATTCACAGCCCCCACATAGGGTTCCCACCCCTCCTCATCAGTCTCTACTTCTCTAATCTCCCTCATCAATTGACAGTATTCAGGCGAGGCAGCTCGCCGATCATGCAACTTAAGTTTTAACAGTATCACACTAGAAAATCTAGCAGATTTTAAAACATGTTCCAACCTGACTTGGTTCAAGGCTGAGGCAGTGATCCCCCCTTTCGATAGGCCTTCTGTAAAGCCCGTTCCACCCTAGTAACAAAGGTGGAGAGCTTTTCATTCCTCCACTGCTTAGCAGACTTGAATTTCCATAATAAGTCTTCCCTGGTTTCTGTACTTCCAAACACTCCCTCTAAAGCAGAAAGATACTCTGCTGCAGTAGCTTCTGGGCTAGTAGCCCACAAAAAACGAATGGCTTCTAAAGCCAGACCCCGCAGGCTCTCCATCAGCCTCTTTCGTTTCTCCCCCTCAGAGCATTGCCACTCCTGAAATAAAGGGGTGGCATAGTCCATCCACGCCTCCAAATCATCCTCCCCTGAAGGCACGGGCACTGTACCAGAAAAAAGTTTTAGCCTATGGTACGAGTCTAGCTGTATAGAAGGAACCACTAAGGGCGGTGGGGCCAAAATAGAACTCTTGGGGAGCCCAGGGGAGGTACCGGGGAAACCTGGGGGGTGGGATCACTGGAAAGATCCAAAGCCTGCAGTAACTCCTGGGTAGTCCTCCTCTCCACAGCCAACAATTTAAGCAGTTTGTCTTTGAAGCTATTAGTCTGGGGAGACCCCCCCCAGGAGTAACTGACCCACTCCGGATGTGAATGACCCTCCATCCCTGTTGGGCACCCTCCAGGTAAATCACTGGGGGACCTCTCGTGGTCAATGGCCACACTACATAACAGTAGTACCTGTAAAGTCTGATCGAGTAGGTCAGCCATACGCCCTCTCACCTCTTCCTTACCCAAACACTTAACCCACTCCACTACGGAAATAAGGTCAGTGTTTGTGGTCCCTAGAGGTACATCTAACAGCAACACAATTCTCTGAGAGTCCAACTCTTCAGCTTCACTCCAACCCATCAGTTTATGTACCATTGTCTTAATGGGGTCCAACTTGATTTTAGCCATGATATCCCCTTCCAACTTTTCCTTCAATTTATCCATTGTTAGGTACTTCGTCCACTCGGCCACTAGGGGAACGCTGATCCCAGCGGTGCCTCCACTATGTAACCCCCGGGGGACGCTATCCCAAGGGCCACTACCCCTGCCTGTTCCGACTGTAACAGGGTAAGGGGCCTAGATCCGTTGGTGGGTGCCTCCACCAAGAGGTCGGGGTTAGGACAGTCGAGATTGACTTGGTCACAGCCCTCTGGGTTGCTGCAACCCCCTTTCTCCCCACTAGTGGCCCACACAGTTCAATTGCAGTGTCCTTACCATACACACTTACCCCTCGGCTCGGGCCACTCAGCTCACTCCGGGGACCCCCTGAAAAGTAAGGTGCAGTTACACAATATGCACTGATAAGTAATTCACCATTAATACACAAACTAGCCAGTGTACCTTTGCAGACAAGCAATCTGATTTATTTAAGGGGAGATAACAAGGACCGGGGGGAATCAAGTTGATTGGCTTACCACCACAGTATATAAATATCTACCTAGGGCTCTGTGCACAGGCCTAACCTATAAGTTACTGTCCCTGGGTACCCAAGCCCTAAAGGCTAGTTCCTTGATGCAGCTGGTTGGGGCCCTAACACAGAGACAGGCATGAGATTCCTATGGCGATTAAATAGAGCCAGCTGGCTCAGTTAGTGTAGTCAGAGAAGTAACCAGAAGATCTTGCCCTTGTTAGGAGCATTTGACAGGGAGCTACCCTGATTTAGTACTCACGACTCAAGGAGCCCTCACACCACTTATAGGACTGAGTCTGGACTCCAGACACTTCTCCACATATTTATACGGAAAACAACAGAGGGGTACCATACCAGGCAGCTGCTTCTAGGGCCCGACCGAACTCACAGCTAATCGGGAGTCTCACCACAGCTTCACTCTTCCTGACAGACCGAGCGCGATTCAGCAGATTCTCCAGTCCTCTACAGGGTAAGCCTGGTAGGTAGCAGCACTCCTGCACAGCCTCCTCTGACTGCTACCCAGCGGATTTAGTCCGAACTCGCTGGTGATTCAAAACACCCGACACTGGCCTTACACGCGCTTCCCATGCGAAAACTCAATGGCACAGGAGCCCTGAGCTCCTTCCTCACTCACAGCCACAACGACTCTGCTCCCTTGGCAGTTTGGGCAACAACTCTTAGTTCGGGCGCCACCCGATCCCATTGGTGGGCTGCAGATACCAGGCACTTAAGTCTGTCCCCACTGGTACAAAAAGGGTGCCCTAGCCCAGAACTCCATTTCCCAGAATTACTGGCAGTACTCTCTATGGCCAACCGGCTCCAAAACGAGTCCTGATTCTGGTTGGCTTAATTAGTCTCCATTTTAATGTTCCCTCATGCTCCATTGGCCCAATTTGACTATCCAGATCCAAAATGGAGGGGCTAAGTACACCAAGTCCCAGCTACAATGAAAGCAGGTTAGACAACTGAAATTTCACTTAATACTTTTAATGATTATAGTCAAACAGTTGCATCTTTCAAAAGGGCTCCCTTTGCGCTTACAGTGACCACCAATTGGAGCGATTTCACCGCAGCTCAGGCGGGATTCGAGCAGGGAAACACAGTCCCCCTTACTAGTCATTGGAGCCTGCTAGCAGGCAGCCCTTAAAGAGACAGTACGCAGAGGCTCTAAAAACACTCACTGCAGTGCCATTTGAAAACGGCTTAAACGCGAACACCATCCAGACTTGGAGTGCCCAGCAAGCTCCTGGAAGACTTTTGGGAACCCCCCATTTTCAAGGGTGTTACATCTATATGTGCAGTGCTATGATCTGGCTTTGGAATATCGTTTAACAAATAAAATTCACTTTGCTTTGCAAAAAAATCCTGCCTGTAAACAGCACAGTTTCTCCAAAACCAGTGTTTTCTAGTGAATGCGCTACCGGGATACGATATACTGGTAATGCTGCATTTACTGGCTAACAGAATGCATGCAAACACAGTATATAATGATGATCTTTTCTGGTATTACAGGTGATTATGATGTTACAGACAGAGGAGTACAATCAGCTAGGGGCTGTAGAAATCTGTCCAACCAATGAAGAGAGGGATTTGGGAGTAATTATAAGTGATAACATCAGATCATCAGTATAGTATACTAAGGCAATAGGAAACGCCAGTAGTTTGCTGGGTTGCATAGGCAGGGGGTCTGCCAGTAGAAGGAAGGAGATGGTATTGTCCCTCTATTAGGAAGACCTCACCAGGAGTACTGCATCCAGTTCTGGAGCCCACACCTCAAAAAGGACATGTCTCCTTGAATCTGTCCAGAGAAGGGCCACAAAAATGGTCACTGGTCAGCAGGGAAGGACACACCATGAGAAGATAGCTACCTGAATATGCCATCGCTGGAGAGAAGAAAGGAAAGAAGGGATATGACAAACCTTTTTAGGTACAGGAACAGAATGAACAAAGGTAAATCACGGGAGCCTATTCAAGTGCTGTAGTCATCCCACTACCAGGGGGCATAACTCTAAACTGGCTGGAGGGGAGGAGGCAGTTTCAGGAGGGATGTGTGGAAGCATTTCTTCACTGAAAGAGTGGTGGACAGCTGGAACAGCCTCCAAAGAGAGGTGGTGAAGGTCAAAACAGTGACAGGCTTTAAGAGAGCATGGAACGTACATAACGGACTAGTGAAACCACATTGCACTGGTGCTCTAGTAAGTGGTTTGTAAATAGGTGGCAAATGGCCAAACCAGATGGGCCATGGTGGTCTTCTTTTGCCATCAGTGTTCGACATTTCTGTGATGTCATAGACAAGTAGAAGTAGCAGATAAAGACCAGGTGATGGAGATCCTGTTTTCATGCAATCATCCTCAGGGGTGAAGAATTAGGGGGTGTAAACATAGACAGTCTCTGAATTAGAAGTCAAATTCTGTCTAAATATTATGCTTTTTTTATCTTTTGTTTGAGCCCGTTTATCCCCACTGGCCCCCTTCGGTCTCCAGCCTGCCCAGCCCCGCTACCCATCATCTCTGGGTCCTACCTGGTTCAAGTCAAAACCCGGTAGGTCATGGGTGGGCAGGTGTCATCCTGGCTAATGGGGTTTTTCACCTTGTTTTTCCCCCATTCCCAATGTTGGTACATGTGATGTGACATGGACGTGAGGTGCAAAAACGTTGCACGCACTCAGTGCCTGCACCCAACCCCCTGAGAGGTGGTTGCTGCTCTACCACCTCACCTCCACTAGGTGTCAGCCATGCAGTGGCATGCACTGTCCCCCCCTCCCCCGAGAAAGAGATCTGTCTGTGGATGTTCAATCCTCCCTCTCCCGCTCGGTCCCTGAGCGACTCTGGTCCGGAAAGGCCCTCGAGTGACCCTGGTCCATTCCTGAACCGTGTTGCGGTGGTGTGGCAAATATTGTGTCTTTTTTTTTTTTTACTTTGTTTTTATTATTTTTCTTTCTTTTTTTTTTTTTTTTATCATTTAACATTTTATTCCTCCTTCATTGCGGAGCGGGCCCCAACGACTGCTGTCCGTCGGCACCCAAGCCCCCGGACCAAGTCTGGTGTACACTACGGCGCCTGACACACACAGGTTCCAATGAAATTGATGGGACACCCCCCCCCTCTGGGGGTCTGTGACCGGGAACCAGGTAGCCATGCCTCTTGGGTCTGGGGCTGGGCACGCCATGAGCCACCGCAGTCACCCCACAATTTTCCGCCTTTACTTGCCCCTAGGGAGCTGGACATGCAATGATGTCTGCTGCACCTTGCATGCAGACATCTGCCATGCTCCCTCCCCTCGGAATGCACACCACTGACAGTGCACCCAGCCTCTGCTAGGTGCCACTGCATCGTGCCGCATACCCCGTACCCACCCCAGAGGAAGGAGAGCGGTCTTGGGATGCTCAATCCTTCCTCTCGTCTGCCAGCCCCTGGCACCCCGAGTCCATTCCCAAACCCAGGTCACCAGCGTGGCATGAGATGTGGCGTCCAGTGCCTCAACCCTCAGTGCCACTGGGCCGGCTGTTTTATTACCTTCTAAAGATACAAAAGCATATTGATACCGTGTTGGTAGAAGACAGCATAAAAATACATGTAACTACATTTGCCACATTTTGTATTAGAATATTCCATTCCACTGACTTTTGTGCCCACATGGGGGTCCAATGTAGGTCCTTCATATATCCCAAAATGAGCTGCATACAATAGTTTTCCATGTGATGGTGGAGGCTTTTCAAGGACTGGAAACCCTACTGTATGACACAGCAATTAGAATATAAATGATAAATCATTAATATATGTTTAAATGTATGGTTACTGTGTCTTTTATTTGAATATATGAAGAAGCCAGCAGAAGAAGGCCATTTGGTCTATCAAGTCTGCTCGTGTTGCGGGGTCCACAGCTTGAGCTACTGTCCCTGCCCCCTCTCCCCACTCCTCCCGTCCTCCCTACCCATGACCCATACCTTCCCCCTATACCTGTCCCAGCCTCTCTTAAAGCTGCCCAGTGTCTTCAATGAGATTACCTTTTCTGGCAGTGCTTTCCAAGTGTTCACCCCCCTCTCTGTGAAGAAGCGCTTCCTGTCCTCCCTCCTAAACCGCCCACCCTCCAGCTTAAGACTGTGCCTCCTCGTGTTATGGTTGCCACTCAGCTTAAAGAGACTCTCATCAACCTTATTTATCCCTTCGAAGTACTTGAAGGTCCCAATCATGTCCCCTCTCTCTCCTGTCTTCCATGCATTCTCATGTTCTTTGGGCAAGAGAGCTGCGAAGCAAAGCTGAGCAGTGCCGGCACACCAAGGACTTGAGAAAAAACACTTATAACCATAAGAGACACAGGAAGCGTACGTATAAACATAATTTAAATCATGTTAACGTGCTTTTGCTTAAAGAAATGGAATTTGAATTTAAAATCAGAATGTTTTGCTTTGCAGAATATTACAGAATCCCCTTTGTTGGAAATGGGCTGTGCCAACAGAACTTAGAACTTTAACATTTTAGAACTAGTTGCATGATACACCCTCTTAAGGTTATTATAGATCGAGGGAGCACTCCTGACCAGTCGCAGCACTTCTTTCCTCTGCACGTGAGAGACTCTTATTCCATGACCAGTAACTCATGCACAGATGCCCTGGAAACAGGCACGTTCCATGACAGTTTTTTAAAAAATAACATATTATCGCTCTAGCTCAATCAATAATATATTGATCCTGCCTCGGAGACCACTCTCACGCTTGTAAGAGTGGTCTCACTTACGCTCTTTTTTTTTTTTCAAAGATAGTTTATTAAATGGTTCAAGATGTACAAGTACAAAGTACAGCACAGCAGCAGAATTGATTAATAACTTATAGAGTGACTTTTTAAAATTACAAACATATATCATCTCACTGTACGTAAAAAAAACAGATCCACGTTGGGTAAGGTAAAATAACCAAAATAGCAGTCCACTATTTGAGTGTATAAATACAAATTAAGCCAGATATTCAGACTCTTAATGAGTAGTGGAGCTTTTAGAGACAGAACTTAAAGATATCATATGCAAACACAAATGGTATACAGTCCTATATAACACCATATATCCAAACATTCGGCCCAGATCCAGAGCAGCCCATACTAATATCGGTCCATAGCACTTTGTGAATTGTTACATTATGTACATTAGATATGCTATACAGGAAACCATCCTTCCTCCACCGCTGCTATAAGCAGGCTCCACATATGGTAGAATTTATGAATAAGACCCAAGGCGCTCAGTTGCGCTTTTTCAAGAGCCAAACATGAGAGCAAGTTTTTGGACCATTTGCTCACCATAGGGGGGGATGGGGACATCCAAAGTTGGGCTATAGTCCTCCTAGCATTAATTAGTGCTACATTCCATAAGGGATTGCTTAAGGCTCCATTAGTGTGCTTCGGGTCTGCACCCAGGAGGAGCTCAAGCGGGGACCACGAGGGGGCATACCCCAACACCTGGGACATAATTCTATGTACCTCATGCCAAAAAGGGGTGACCCGAGAGCACATCAGGGCTAGATGAAGAAAGTCACCAACTTCGACATTACATTTGGGGCACCACTTTGTTTTAGTATTGTCTATAGTATGAAGCTTTCCTGGAGTTATATATGCTCGGTGTAGGAAATAGAGTTGTATTTGCCCGAGTTTATTACTGACTGAGCAATATACATAGTGGGAACATGCCAATCTCCATGTATGGGAGTCAATTGATAGGGAAAGGTCCTCTGCCCAATGCTGCCCACTGATTGTAGACCTATCCCCTCCTCCACCCACAATTATACGATAATAAATGGAGAGGGGCTTACATCCTGGTTGGGGTCTATACAATTCCTCTTCAAATGGTGAGGGCAGGGCCCACCCCTGTGCCACAGTTAGGGATACCCCCAGTAGCTGACAGATCTGGAGGTATACAAAGAAGTCCCCAGGGTGAAGTCCCCATCTCTCACACAGAGTCAGGAAACTACAAAGTGCACTCCCCTCATATAACTGTATCACACTGATAAGGCCCTGTTGCCTCCAATGCCATAACCACTGTGTGAGCTGAGTAGAATATATTCCTTTCATCCTAACAGCGTGTACTATACTAATGTGCTGTGAGCGACCTTCCTGCTAGCCAATATGGCGGTACACCCTCATCCAAAGCTCCATAGTGTTGTTAGAGAAAGGATTAGGCACTGGTTGTGCATTCTGTGATGCAACGCTCGCGCTCAGTAAATCATTTTGAAGGTACCCTCCAGCATCTCCTCCTCAATCTTTAACCAGGCAGAAACTTCCCTGCCTGCTCCTTGTGGGAGAAATGCTAGCTGGGCAGCCCAGTAGTAAGCCTTAAAGACTGGCAGACCCACACCACCTTCCTTGGGGGTGGAATCAGCTGCCTTCGGACTCTCATGCTCCCCCAAAGAAATTGGTGCAACACCGCTTGCAGTCCCCTGAAGTGGCGCTGTGGTACTCTGATTGGGAGAGACTGATACAGATATAGGCACCATGGAAGAAGTCATTTTTATTTATTTATTCACTTTTGTTTACCAGGTAAGCACACTAGACAGCCAAGTGCCTACTTTCAGGTGCGACCTGGGAGGGTTACAGGATACATACAATACATCATACAGAGTCAAGGTAACATACAGGAGCCAACGGCATAGACAAGTAGGTGATACAGCATATGGGACATCAGGCATAAAACAGTTAAGTAGGCAGATAGCAACAAGATACATAACAACATTAATAAGTAGAATAACATCTAAATAACATCAAGATGTAAAATACACAACAAATTATCGAAAATACAGACAGGTACTGATATGATGTGTGCCCCCTCCAGTGGAGGGCAGAAAGTGCCGTGCAGGTAATCAGCAGGAATTAAACAACAGACGGTATCAACGGCACTCAGGGCATCACCTTCAGTAGTCATAAAAGAGGGGAGAGACTCAGCTAGGGTCTATATGGCACATAGACAGGCAGAGTCTAATTTGAGGAAGCTCCAGAGGGATGCTTTGAAGCAGGAATTGGAGGGAGAGGCACGAACTAAGGCAGGAAGGAGTTCCACAGTCTAAGCGCGTGGATGGAAGGCCCAATCCCAGTAAGGGTTTGGGTCTTAGGGATCAAACGGTCCTGTGCAGCACTGGATCTTAAATGGTAAGTTGGGCTTCCATGTTTGAGGGAAGGGCAAGCACGGAAGGAGTAGCCGTTCTAACTATGTTTTCTCACAGTTACCGAGGACAAAGGCGGTGCTTTTTCAGGGGGAGCCACTCCAGCAGTGCATAAGGCGAGGGCAGAGAGTGTGAGCGGCATATATTGTTATAAGCAGTGACCCATTTGCAAGACTAGATTTCGGGACTGGGGCAAAGACTACGAGCCCATAGCAGAGCGTGGAAGAAGTATCTCCCTGGCTAGGATGAGCTGTGCAGCCGGGTGAGGCAACTTTTGGCTCTGTAGGCAAGTCCGAGCTTACCATTTGTGGCCTTACATATATTCCGAAGATGCGTGGTGAGATCCAGTTGTGGATCAATGGAAACTCCTAGGTACTTGACTGAGTCCACAGCCTGCAGGAGGGAGCCATTCATTCCAAAGATGGTTAGAGGAGCAGAGCAGGAATTAGTTTTGGCCATGGAGCCAAAGAGCATGGCCTGGGTCTTTTGCAGGTTGATGGTCAGCTTATGGCCCTCTTGCCAGTTCTGGATAAGTTCGAAGTCAGAGTTATGCCTGGAGTTGATGACAGTGATATCCGGGGAACTGGTCAGGACGACAAGATCATCCGCGTATAGGGTGGGGTGCCCATGGGTTATGATGGAGGGCAGTTCATTAATGAATAGAGAAAACAAAATGGGTCCAAGGACGGATCCTTGGGGGGCCCCACAGTTAACTAGGGAGAGGACAGAGAGGGCACGGTTGAAGCTGGTGTATTGTTGCCATCCCGCAAGGTACTGTAGTTGGCGAACCAGGCAAGAGCTGGATGGGAGAATCCGAGATTGAAGAGAGAAGTAGAGGAGGGAATAGTCAACCTGATCAAAGGCCTTTGAGAGATCGACAAAGATGGCACCAGTCAGTTTGCCTTGATCAGTCGCGGACCTGATCTCAGAGGTAACCACAGCAAGCGCTGTTGATGTACTGTGCCCTTTTCTGAAGCCATGTTGAGCAGAGGAGAGAACAGCATAACCCTGAAGGTAGTGGGAGAGTTGTATAGCAACTGTCTTTTCAAGGAGCTTACAGATTGCGGAGAGTATGGCGATGGGGCGATACTTTTTTAATGTCTTTGGGGTCGCCTTGTTTGTAAACAGGGACAACCTTGGCCACCCTCCATATGTCAGGGATGATCCCCAAGATAAGAGAAGAGTTAAAGATGTGAGAGACCAGCCAAGTGAGGAGGGAAGCCCCCAGGTTAAGCAGTTTTGGTTCAAGGCTGTCGTGTCCTGCCCCCGTGTGGGGGGATAGACTGGCTAGGAGTTCCTGGGTCTCTTTAACAGAGACCCATTTCAGATAGAAGGGTGGTCAAGGGGAGTGCCCACTCAGAGGTTTAGGGGCAGTGTGCTGGGAAGAATGGGGAGCAGGCAAGTCCGAGAACATGGAGTTAAAAGCATTGGCAGTAGTTTGGGGGTTATTGCAGTTAGCCCCACCGATTTGCATGTCGGCGATCTGTTCCCTGGCAGACCCTCCGACCAGGTTTTTAATGTTTTGCCAAAAGCTCCAAGGATTTTTGGCCAAGGCAAGCAGGGAAGATTTGCAGTACTCACTCTTGGCGGTGCGGATGGCTCATTTACAAGTGTTTCTAAGCAGCCGATATTCAAGGAGGTCATTACTGTTGTGGGAGATCTCGTGTTTCACCCAGCATTTGTCTCTCTGCTTCATGAGGGAGAATAAGCCTCCATGGAGCCACTTTGTGACTGGGCCCCTCACCCTCCTTTTTGTCAGGGGGGCGTGCTTGTTTTGCAAGGGGACAAATACCGCAAGGAAATGATCAAGGGCTGCTACAGGGTCGTTGGTTGCAGTGACCCTAGACCAGTCAGCATATTGTAGGTCCTCAAGATAGTCATTAAGTATAAGTTTGGAATAGTCCCTCATCTGGATCACTTTGCTTGGGATTTTGGGTGAGAAGATGCCCCATACGCAGTAAGTTGGAGAGTGATCTGAGATGGCGTCAGGAGTATTCCTGGAGTAATAATTATAATGCGACCTTACCCAGCAGAGATATAGGGAGGGCACACCACCGCCCACAATCCTCAGAAATTTGAGCGAGTAATGGCTATAGTTAAGGGTACAGAGATGATCCACCCTAGCCGATATCTGAATGCCCAAATATTTTATCTGTGCAACGAATTGCAGGCCCCCTAAATTATCAATCAACTGCACTCTGTCCTGAGTGCCGATGTGTAATAGCTCGCTCTTTGTCCAGTTCACCTTGTGGCCAGATAAGTCTCCAAACTCCCTCATAAGCTGATGGACCACAGGTAGATCCCGTGCAGGGTTCTGTAAGTATAACAATTGATCATCTGGATATATAGAAATCTTATGTTCAGAGCCTCCCCCACAAACACAGCAATACCAGGATGTGCCCTCAATACTGCAGCCAGGGGCTCCAAGGACAGGACATATAACAGAGGGGATAAGGGGCATCCTTGGCGGGTGCTTCATTCTAAAATAAAGGGGGTAGAAAGGCTACCATTTACCGCCACCTGAGCTAAGGGTTAGTGTATAATGTATGCACCCAGTGGCAAAAATTCAAGCCCAATCCCATCCTCCCCAAGGTTTCAAAAAGATAGCCCCACTCCACATGATCAAAGGCTTTTTCTGTGTCCAGTGCTACAACAGCAGCTCTGCGCTATTTTTCATTCATTCTCATCTATAAATAATATTGATGTTCTCTGATATTGTGCTTGCCTTGGTGGCCTTTAATAAAACCCGCCTGATCTGATGAATCAATTGTGGTAACAACGGTTCTAATCGAGTAGCCATCACTTTAGCCAATATTTTATAATCTGCTGTTAACAAAGATATGGGCCAGTAGGCAGCACACTTGATCTGATCTTTCCCAGGTTTGGGTAGGATTGTAATCACTGCAGACCATTTGGAGGAGGCAGAGTTCAGCTAGACAGACCTTCTTTCAGCATGTCAAACAGGGGTCCACCAGTAGGGAGCTAAAGGTTTTAAAAACTCTATAGGGATACCATCTGGTCCAGGGCTTCCCTCCTTTCAAGGCACAAATTGCCTTTTGTACTTCCTACCTAGGCAGGGGGCATCAAGCAACTTAGAGTTGTCATCTGCCAATTTCTTTAGTGGGGCCCATTGAAAAAAGGAATTAAGATCTTCCCTGGAAGGGTGGCATTCTGACGTGTACAGCTCTTTATAAAAAGTTACAAAGGCTTGTCAGTACCCTCTGTATCATATGCAGTGTCCCCATTCAAGTCAGTTATCGCTCCCACTCTCCTCTCGGCCTCTCTACGTTTAATTTGCCAGGCAAGCAATTTTCCCCCTGTGTCTCCATCAAAATAGGCACCCGCATTAGCCAGTAAAATTGAACACTCTAACCTAGTACTATTAAGGACTTGAGCCACTGGATAATATTATAAACCTGTTTGGAGGGCCTGTTTTTAAGAGCCACCTCACAATCCAAAATCTTAGTCCGCAGGAAGGTTTGTTCCCTCTCCTCCCCCTTTTTACAATGGGCTGCGTAAACAATGGTCTGCCCCCTAACATACACTTTTAAAGCTTTCCACCTGATCCCATGCGAAGTGTCCCCCCTGGCATTGAAGGACAGGTATTGTTGTATGCTCCTTCGCAAATGTTCAACATAAGCCAGCTCATTTAAAAGGAGTGGGTCCAACCACCAACCGCAGGATCCTGTGGAGAAACCCCAGATGTTGAGAGATAGTGGGGAGCATGATCTGATATCAATATTGAAAGGTATTCCACCTCTTTAATACCCAGTAGTAAAGAATGGGAAACTAGGAGTCTATATATTCTAGCATATGACTGATGGGCATGGGAAAAAAAACTGTAATTCCTGGTTGTGGGGTGTAGGTGGCGCCAGACATCCAACAAGTTCAAATCCCCTTGAAGCTGCTCCAGTGCCATAGCATTCCTAGACATCGGAACAACAGTAGCCTTGGAGCGATCGAATATAGTATCTATCACACAATTACAATCCCCACCTAGTGCCCATGCCTCATCCCATCGCAACATGTCTAACACTAATTTTGGAAAAAATCCCGGGTCTTCAATGTTAGGAGCATAAACTGAGCCCAATAAAAGTGTGCTCCCCCCAGGTATACACACCTTTGCAAGCGCATGTCTACCTGCTGTATCCGCCAATGATTTTATTAACTCTGCTGGACAGCCCCTAGGTAGCCAGATAGAAGCGCCCCTAGCCTTGGATGAGTACGAGGAAGATATCCAGGTACCCCCCCATAAAGGCAGCAGTCCTACAGGCTTCAGGCACAGAGAAGTGTGTTTCTTGTAGTAATACTATTTGTCCCCTTATCCTACGCACTTCAGCCATGATTTTCTACGTTTGAGAGTTGTTTTTACACTTTATGTTCCACCTGACAATCTTAATATCAGATGTCATAGTAATTACCCAGACAATGCAAATCCCAACAGAATTCTAATATGTACAAACCCTGAACCATAAATTTGAACTTATAACAAAACTTTAATCCCAAACAACACCCCACCACCCTCCCTGTCAAAAACCTGTAGAACCTCTTATCAGAAATGTATGAAAATGAACTAGAGGGCGCCAGCGCCATACTCCTAAAAGTATGCAGGACAGAAAAAAACGACTCCCCAAGAGTGGCGCCAACTACCCTTCCAGCTCCAACCATCAAGACTGCAGTAAGATAAACCCCACGTAGAGTAAGCTTCCCCATGTTTCGGCGGCAATCACCTCTTCCCTTCCCAACCTCCCTCCATCCCCCACCCCTCATCCCAACTCCAAGGAGAAACCCTTCAAGAATTTCTCCATCATCCTCCCCCCCCAGTGCCACGAGGCAGAAAGAATTCTACCCAAGGCCCCACTACTAACAATAGGCAGAAAAATATGGTTTCCATCCTTAACGGAAGGGCACCAGCAAACTTTGTACCATTCATACATAAAGTTGCTATAAGTAGCATGACTGATTGCAAACCTGCAAAAGCTTATTATTGTAAACATTAAAACATAAAACACTGCAATGATTGAAAACCCTCTAAAGCAGTAAATTAAAGAAATGTCTATTCAATAACATAAAACGGGAACTGTTTAGTCTGTCCTTTAATGTTCCATGTCTGGCGAAAGCAACGAAACAAATCAGAAGAAGCCAGAGAAAATGGGCCTCCCGTCGAGCTACAGCAGGGTTGAAGGAAGCTCACCGATACCCGTGTCCCCAGACACGGTCGGGCAGTACCCTCCAAAAGCAAACAAGTGACAATAGTCCTTCACAGCTGGATCAACTCCCAAATGCTAAAACAGAGCAGACAACCTGACAGAAAAAGCTGCATCCAACAAAGCAACATCCTTCTCAAGCAGCTGAAAGCCGAGGGCATGAGATCCCCGAGAAAGTGAAGAAGCTAAAGCGGAGTTAATACTTAGCCAGCTCAAGTGTCTCCGTCTTGTACTCTCTCTCTCTCTCCTGGTCTCCTCCTCAGCCACCCACTGGTCTGCAGCCTTGGGGCAAGTGAAAGAACATGGCTTGTGGCCTGGTCGATCAATCTGTAGTCGTGCTGGATACCGAGAGGAGAAGGCCCATCCCATGGCATGTAACTTGCTTTTTATTTGAGAGAATTTCTGCCTTTTCACCAGTAAATGTCTGCTGAAGTCCTGGTATATGTGAACTTTGCCATTTCCAAATGGTATAGGGCCTACTTGTTTAGCTTTTTGGAGGATTTTTACTTTTTCCTGGAAACAAAGATATTTTATTAGGCAATGTCTTGCCCTCTTCCCCGGTTTGGGCGGAGGTCCCACTCAGTGGGCTCGTTCAATTTCGAATGCAGCATATTCGTCTGGTAGATCGAGGTGCTGTACTAACCATTTTGGAAGGCCTTGTGCTGCATCTCTGCCCTGTGTTCCCTCTGGCAGGCCAATTATCCGGATGTTGGACCTCTGCGATCTATTCTCTTGATCGTCGATCTTAGCCAACAGTTCCTCCAGGGGTGCCCTGAGGCCATTTCTCTCCCCTGATACAACTGCCACAGTGTTTTCCAGAGTGCTCACTCGTTGCTCCAGCTCAGAGATCTGAATAGCATGCTCCGCTGTCATTTCAGTTAACCCAGTTACAACTCCCTGGAGATAGGTGAGCTACGCCGTTATATTAATAAAACCTGCTTTCATCTCCTGCTGCATTTGTAGCAGGGTAGTAGGGACGCCCACCAGGGATTTGGAAAGTGCCTCCATTCCCAATCTCTCATTAACCCCAGCAATGTCAGAGCTTAAGCCCTGCGAGCTTTGAGTGGCCCTGGAGTCCTTGCTCATTCAAGTCGATGTCGCCACGTTGAACTGCAGCTTCCCCTGCCGATTTTTTTGTTTTCCTGATGCCATAGGGCTTAAATTTAATAGACAAGCATTTTTACAGGATAAAGTAGGCAAAATTGCAACTTTAAAGACCATTTTTAACTTGATGCCCAGAGGAGCTAACTAGCATATGTCTGCCATGTCCCACTGTATGCCCCCCACTTACATTCTTAGGGTATCAGATTGGCTCACCTTCAGTTCACGGTTCTCAGACCATAAGAATACGTGTGAGACCACTCTTACAAGTGTAAGAGTGGTCTGCAGTGGTATTAATGTACATAAGAGCTTACTGGGGCAGCACCAAGGGATGTTTCTAGGTCCCGCTGCCTGCCGGATGCAGTTCATGGGGCGCCGCAGTGGGTTATGGCAGGGTCGCCCTGGCATAATCTGCACCCACTTTACTATCTCTGTACACAGCACCACGCGGCCTTAGTACATGGTGCATAGTGCAGGCATGCCTCCAAATGCCCCGTGCATTGCTGTCTGCACAGCTGGGGAATCAGGCACGAATCTACCTTGCACATGGATAATGAATGCTGCCAGGATCCCATGCATGGATTCCAGACTAGGATTGCCAGCGTGCCTCAGCTAAGAGTACACGCACACAGGCACCTCTTTTTTTTTCGTGCATAGGCACCAATATTTGCATTTACAGAAAGGTTGTCTCTTACAGAGATGAAAGTGTCTCCTCCACTCAGTTTTTGAAGACAGAACCACAAATCCTAAGGACCCAAAAGGTGACGCTTTTATTTCTGTAAGAGATACCCTCCTTACATAGAAACATAGAAGTTGACGGCAAATAAGGACCGCAAGGCCCATCCAGTCTGTCCATTTTTTCTACCTTATAAATGTGCCATAGACCTTAGTGTCTCTATCAATATATTATAAATCATCAAATAATTTTTTGCTGATTTAAGATTCATAAAGTAAAATTCCCCACTGCCCAATTTTAAAGTGGGCTGTTCCATGCTTTTTAACTCTGCGTGTGAGATCGTGGTTATAAGGTCCTTGCATGCAGCCTGATCTGAGCGCCGATTGGTTAAGTCAGCGTGGATGATTTACATCAGCATCAGTGAGCTTGCAGTGCACCTGGCTCCCACTCTGTATGCCACCACCGCTCAGTGACTGTCACTAATTTCAGTGATTCATGGAGACACAACAAAAATGTAGGCAACAGGGAGGCATCGTGACTCATTGAAACGAGAGATAAAGATATTATTTCAAACAGAGCTATTGATTTAACATTATTACAGGATAAAATTTATAACGGTGTGTTTATAAGCACCATATATATTGTGACAGAGGGTGAGGATTCAATAGCCTGACACGTTATACATTGCTTGAAAGATTTTTTTATGACATACTGCTTCGCGGTATAAGTAATTTAATATGGAACCCATTTTGCAAAAAACAAGAGATGCTGTTAGGTAAAAATTGCTAAACTAAGCTGTGATAGGTAGAGGGAGATTACTGTATCTAGTCATTTAGGATGGGTTACAGTCTAGCAGTAAACCTGAAGGGTAACTTCACCTGAGCTAACTGCTGCTGTCTGTCATCAAGGTTATAATTCTAATTATGCAAATAAAAAAATGTAATTCTCGCAAATCATTTTTATGTTTTTCGGAACTGCTCCGAGACACCGGGTTGATAACTGTGAGACTTAAAGCAGCTGTCACTCTGTCAGGATCCACGATTCTGAGCAGCTGGGATCTGGCAGTTATTCATGACATCACGTTGCGCCAGCTGTCACTCTGTCAGGATCCACAATTCTGAGCAGCTGGGATCTGGCAGTTTTTCATGACATCATGTTGCGCAGAATGGTGGAGTGGCATGTGGCTGGTGGCACCACTGACCTCTGTTAAGAGGAAGAGGAGGGCAGGAACAGGGGCTTAGATGCCTCTTATAGCCCCTACAGGTCCAGCGCCTTGAAAGCGCTGCAGGTGGTCAAGCCCATGTGGCCACCGTGCAAGAGGAATAAAGAGTCAATTTTGTACATCGTTAGCTCAAGGGATGGGATGGGCAAAGGCAGCGCTGCTTGAAAAATAAAGCACCATAATAACTGTTTTCGGTTGTCTGTCACACAAATGTGAGGTGTACATGTGCTGTTTTGTGGTCCCTCTCGTTTTTGTAGAAACAGCTGTTCATTCTCTACCACTGCCCCCTCAAAGCCACATCTGGAACTGGCAAACCCTCCAGCCCTGATAACCATGATACAGCCCTATTAGTGGTGTTTTTTCACCCTTGTCCCCCCCCCCCGACACAGGCGTTGCAGTCTGCTGTAATCCAGTGGAGGAGGTGTCTCTCCCCAACCACTCCTTGACTCACCACAACGATCGCTTCAGGAGCGGAAGTATAGCACCTCCCTCACCTAACCAGGAAGTGTTTCAGTAGGCAGCTCCCCAGTCACAGTCTGGCACACAGCGGGGATCGTGGGTTCAGTCCTGAACTTGGGTCACACCTGCATGTTATTACAGTGCAATGATAGGATGTCAAGACAGAACTTTTTTTTTTAAAGGGATGGGCCCAACAGTTTCAATTTTCTTTTCGGTCTCTGTTTCTATTTTTTCTCACCCTGTGTTCCCCATTGATCCTCCCACCACCCCAGCAGGGTCCTTCTTCTGTCTTCCCCCAGTTCTCTGCTAAGTCCTCCCTGGCTTCTTAATTGCATGAGCTTGACTGTCCAGCGGCAGCTATCTAGTATCAAGGCAGACCCCCAGAAGAACTCCCTCAGACCTAGTCCAGACCACTCAGGGTGCGCGCGCGTGTGTGTGTGTGTGTGATGGACAACCTGAGGGACCCGTACACTGAGCACTGAAGTGCTGTTGTGCATGGGGGAGGAGGTACAGAAGGAGGACTCTGCGGCATGACATCCATCACTAATTGACTACCAGTGGCAAGTCATTCCGTGGCAAATGGCACTTTCCACCCCCAGGTACAGCAAACTATATGCCCACCACTTGCCATTCCTTTTTAGAAGGCCGGCACAAACTGGTTCAGTAACATGAAACGAATCTTCCATCCCAAACCCCCTTCCTCTAAACCTGACCGGTTCCAAAATTTAGAAGCAAAAAGTGTGGTTCAAAATGTAAAACAATAACTGTCGTGCTATTTACATGAATTTAATATGTAAATTAGTAGGTTATAAAAGCATTCTGAAAACAAAAGCCTTTTAGGGCTTATAAATGAAAAAAGGATTCACTTGGGGCCACCCTGAGGGCTACCATGTAGGTGACCTGGGTTCAAGAGGGGTCTGTCTCTAATGTGATGTGGCCCCAGGGTCAGGGGTGCTTCCTGGCCTGGTATAAAATGCCCTGTTTCTCTCCAGCGCACCTCTGGTAGGACAGAACATGTTGCAGGGCTGGCAATGATGTTGGAGAGTAGAGAAATAATGGGGCAACACACAACATAGGCACGATGGACCCTGGGACTCTCGGCCTCACCACAAGTATAGCTGAATACGGACTGCCAGGCCTTGGAGGCCACTGGTTGCTACTCTCTGAGAGGGTGGATTATGGAGGAAAAACACTTTATGAAAAGGAGCCAAACTCAAATTTTAATAGCTTAATGACACACTTATACCTAACGAACACTCTATTTACCACCTCAAAGAGCTACTGATGCCTCAAAGAAAACTTAAAAAAACATAATAATTAGGCACAATTCTCTCGCGTTCCATTTACATTTTATATATTTCTCCTCCCCATAATTTATTACTAAAGGAGTGTGTATGAATATATGATTGTCGTCCCTTAGAGTTTATTTTGTGTTCATCTGCCTCTATAGCTTACTCCCTACCTCAAGTCATAATGCTCTATTGTGACATCACAATCTGTTGCCATGGTAGTAACTGAGGTCACAAGCAATGTTCTGTGACCTCAAGTACGGAGAAAGCACAGGAATAGATGAACTGTTTAGGAGCAAAGATCCTGTTTTCATGTAAATGACCTCACTACTAAATAATGGGGAGGAAGAATACAGAACTAATGGGAAATATAAGCTGGACAGTGCCTAAATATTATGGTTTGTTAAAGCTGTCCTGAACGTGTCACCAACTCTTTAATGACACATGTCACAACCACCTTAATAACACATTAATAACCACCTTATTAACACATGTAACAGCCAACTTATTAACACAGCTAACAGGCACCTTAACAACACATGTCATGACCACCTTAGTAATATGTGTAACAGCCACCTTAATAACACATATAACTACCTTATTAATGCATGTAACAACCACCTTAATAACACATATAACAGCCACCTTATTAACACAGGTAACAGCCACCCTATTTTTTTTTCAACTTTCTTTTATTGCCCGGTCATGAATAGGAGGATGTACCCCTCATCGGTGCCTGGATCTGACCTCCGGCATCTCCTCCATGTCGCCTGCTCTGTGTGTCACTAGCTACCCCTTCGGCAGGGCTTGCCAAAGGAGAGACCAAATTCACCAGAGGCCCTAGCTAAGCGCTTACCCTGGGATTTATTCGGGAGGTGGTCCTGGGGCATCACTTAGGTCCTGTCCTGGGGTTTTCATCTTGGGTTCCCAAGGCGTGGACATGTATTAGCGTCAGGCGTGGTCTGGGTGTGCTCCAGCACCTGGCCCACAGGTGTCCGCTGATGCCTCGAACAGTGTTTGATGGTCCAGCTGTTGCACACCCAGTCTCCACTGGGTGTCACTGGCATGCCAGAAAACCACAACCCTGTCTCCCCAGAGGAGGAGGAGAGCTGTCCATGGGACGTTCATCCAGCCTCCCCCCAGCTGACCCGCTGATGCACCGTGCTCGCTTCCGAACATGGATCATCAGCGTTGCAGGCAGTACCGCTACTATTGCGCTGGCAGGCTGGCCAACAGCCACCTTATTAACACATGTCACAACCACCTTAAAAGAAAGAAGTATTGCAGATTCACACATGCTAATGCAGCTGTTGCATGAAAGAGTCCAGGCTCTACTTTCTGTCATCATGCCAACTTGATAAACACACAGTTTCAGTGACATAGGTGGTGAAACAGAAACAGATCTGATTGCTAACCATTCAGTCAGTGTGCAGAAAAGAATCTCCACAAGAAAAGATGACATTAAAAAAGATCTACACAATACTGCCAGAACACTTCAGATTCCAAGCCGTACGGTCAAAAGCTAGGAAGTGAGACACCAAGAGAAAAGCCGAGTTTGCAAGGTGGCAAATAAGTCTGCAATTGTAAATAAAGTCAGCTGCAGACAAGGCTGAGTCAGTGTCTGAATAGTGCCATTGTTGAGCTGATTACCCGCAGCAGAAACTCTGTCGAGCAAAATATAAAGAACCGCCATACATGTGACAGAATCAATCATTTAAGTGCTGTACCTGAGTCCTCATGTCAGGGTAATTCTTGCCTCACTGACATTACATTCAAGCCCCACTGGCGAAAGCAGCAAGTCAAAAACCAAACAGTATTCTAACACCAGCAATGATGAGGATTTGCTAATAGCTTCTTCAGCAGCACCCAAGCCAGATTCAGGGGACTCGTACACGCTAATCTCTGTTTCTGGTTTATGCCAGCATATCCTTTTAGGACCTTATCTCCCAATGACCGCATCACTGCAGAGTGTGTTGCTGCACTTATAAAATGGCCTGGTATAAAAATGTGGCTTAGAAATGCCTCACTGTGGGTTCAGGAGGGTTCCATGTAAGAACCATGCCTGCAAAGCGCGCAGGCAAAACAGCAAATGAAAACAGCAAGACCCATAACGCGGCTTTACAATACAGCCGAACAACGAGAGAAACCCCATTTGTCAGTTGTGGGGGCTGCACCCCCATTGGGGGGCTTCACCCCTGAACCTCCCCTTAACTTAAATAACCACCCTGAGCCACACAACAGTAGAGCAGAAGAACAATACCCCTGACAGCTCTAAACTTCACTTGCGCTGTAATTACCACCTCGATGAAATGCCCAGCGCTGTTTTTGACTCACCTTCTTGGGGACACTGTTCAGCAGTATGTGTAGACACAGCATGTGTCCTATCTTGTCTCATCAGAGAGCAGAATATGTGGTGGCCATCTCAGCCCAGTTTATGATGTACTATACTATCAGTGTTGCCGTGATGCACATGCCCAGTGTCACGGCTTGACATCCCTTGTTTCTGCAGGTGAGCTACACTACTAAGCTCAGCTTGCTGTGCAGTATCAGGAGATGCACTTAGCCTACATTGTTTAATAGTTAGCAAACTTGTCCATGAACGAGTTTACCAGTGCTTTGGCGCCATATTGACACTGTGAATGCCCGTAATGCTGTCGGAGAGAACAAGAGCAGGTCAGCAATCCAATGAATAAACACTAATAACTATTAAAATTGGTTATTTTATGGCATAACATGCCATTCGGGCAGCATATATGCATTCATTGTGCACATGGGCGGTTGCAGGCTCTTATTTCAAAAGGGAATATAGAAGACAGTCAAAAGCTGACAGTGTCGCTTTAAAAAGAGATGGGTAGGATAATAGGTGCTTTTTTTAGGATATTCGGATTTTAGGATATTAGTCCTCAAAATCCGATATCCTGAAAAGCACCTTGAATGTCAGATCCCACATCAGATATCCTAAGATTTGAACTCTCCCCCTCCTCATAATAAAACAGCTGATACTGTTGCCTCCCTCAGCCGAGTTCTGCTTGCCCCACCCTTCCACAATATATAACAAGTCCCCAAGTCGGAGCAAAAAATCCCACCCAACACATCCACTAGTGCCCACCTCCATCCTCCCCCTCCACCTCATAATAAAATAATGTAGTGATTGCCACAGGCTGACCCTAGAGCCTGACAGATCCCTCAAAAATCCTACATACTCCCAGCCTTGTACAAGATAATCAAGCCTCCCCAATCCCGGATAAGAGTAAAACACCAACCCAACAGATGCAGTAGCCCTCACCTCCCTCCTCCCCTTATAAAAATATAGTTGAAGTGTACTGATTGATATGCGTTGTGAGAAGCCTTCATTTGTCCCCATCTCTCCCTCCGCTGTAGCATCCCTTACAAATACTTTTCAAAGTGCCCACAAAGTAGGAAAAACATTGTATTGCAAATCTTTAAAATAATCATCTTTTGAGAACATTTTGTAAAAAAAAAGTATTACTTTGCCAATTAGTTTATTTAGACAGCAAACTACATTGTGTATCTCATATAATCCCTCCCTCACAAGCACTTAACTCATATATCTATCTACACACACACACACACACACACTCAGTAGGGACATTTCCCCCATAAAAGTGGTTAGCAGTTATTTCCCTGTATATGCAATTGCAATAACTAAGAGAAACCATCCAGATGCATTATATAAGATAAAAGATTGGTAAGTCCACTATACTCAGAAATAAACTCATTGAGAGGCTTCAGGCTCATGGCTTTGTGATCTGGTTAGTCCCACAATGCAGTGGTGCACAACTTGTTTTGTGGAGGGCCAGACTGAAAACTTGAGTCAAGGCTGAGGCCAAGGGCCACTGTAAATGGTCCGAGGTGACAAATGTCCAGAAAGACATTATTGAATGTACACATAAAACAAATCAAAACATACATTTAGTTGTTTGTTTATTTATTTATCAACATGTTACTGAAACTAAAAAAAAAAAAAATAAAGACTGCAAGTGGAAGCTGTTGAGTCCACGGGAGCCACAGATAGCTGCTATGGGGCCATTTAGGGTTCATGCGGCTGCATTGTGCACCTCTGCCTCAGTGTTTTTTCCTTGTATACTACACTTACCCATCCTTTATTTTATATGTATGTATGCATGGCTAGGCCTTCGTCCCGATAGAAAAGCCACCATATACAGTATTTGCTTTGTATACTCCTTTGTATCTCACCTGTATTGTTCTTCAATGTCTTGCCTCACAAATATGTTGTCCCCCGTGACAAGGTACTTTGTAAATGAGTCTCTGACTCAAAGGTTTGTAAATCTGATTTGTGAATTAAATAAATAAAAAATAAATAAAATATTTTGCAATATATGATGGTAGCCAATTAGCATATTATGACACCAGTTAGCTAATTACAATGTAGTAATGTGTTAATAACACCTTAGTAACACATTAATACCCAACACGCTACAAACCACCCCAATAACACATGTAACAAACCCCTTAATAATACTTCTAAAATGAGTAGAACATTTCCTGGCTTTTGATTGGCTAAGAAGTACCATTTGCCGTGTCCTTATCAGGACATATTCTGGCAAATGATACTACTTATGCCAACCAGGATGCATCGCACCAGAAGATCAATGCATGGCAGAAAGATTTTTTTTCTGACAGCCTTGTCAGCGTATGAAATACATGCCTTGCCATAAACCCTAAAATACATTTCCTAACTGATTTCACTACATACACTACACCACCCTGCAAGAAACACATTACGTTTTAAAGTTTAATTTACTGGAATAACTGACCATCTTTGCTGTCACTGTGTGTGACCCACGGACCCCGGTGTTGCAGAAACTTAGACCACCCACCTAGCCATCCGTCATCTCGTGCACGCCATTTTCTGGCCACTGTTGATTATAAATGTATTTTATTTATAGGCATATTTAAAGAAAAGCATGAAACCAGGTAACAGTTTCTTACAGCGACCAGCCCGACTAAACCATAGTGGCATCATTTATTTCACCGCATACCAGTGACTAATCTATCAGTTAAAAGTATATACCTGCACTAATCAAACAATTGCAGCTGTATACCCACACTAAATAAAGCTATATGCCCACACTAATTAAACAATTAATGGGGCAATACTGATAACACAATTAACAAATCATTAGGAAGCTAGTCAAACCAATTAACAAGCTGCAAAAGAACCTGGAAAAAAGACACACAAAATCCTCTCAAATTCAGAAATCCCTCAAACTCCTAGCTGCAGTCACTACACCATTCCTTCCTTGCTGCAAGAGACCTTCGGGTGCTGTAATGTGATCACAAATGCAATCTCCAGAACAATAACCACCCTAATGTATTATATTCAACAAACAATGGATACGGGTAGAACACTTGGAAGTATACCCATCTTGGGCGCAAATTAAGTCAATAAAGCCACTCGCCCTTCGGGTTAGTGGCCTTATAGTCCTAAGTAGCCCTGTCGATGGTTATATATCCTCGTATACCACCCTTACCCATTATTTATTCTATATGTATACCACACGTTGCCATCATTTATTCTGTGCATGTGTGTATAATAAATGATGGTTAAGTGTGGTATGTAGAGAAATAGACCATCAAGGGGGCTAATTAGCACAATAATCCACAAACCCGAAGGACAAGTGGGTTTATTGAGCCAACTATCCCCACAAGATGGTAGATTTCCTATGGCACACTAACCTTCATTTATTTTATATAATACATTGGTTTGTTACTGTGTGTGCTTTTGAAACTTTTCTCAGGTAGTGTAGTGTTTTTCTGTAGTGTAGTACATATGAACATATGAACATGCCAGCAGATAAAGACCTTACAGCCCATCTAGTGTGCTAGAGTGTACGGTTCCCAATTTATTTATAGAGGCAACTGACCCCATCTCCCTTCTGACCTCCCTCAACCTCCCGGTCCCCCACTCACCCCCCTCCTACCCACAGCTTTTCCCTTCACAGGGTCCCAGCCCCTTTTGAAGCTGTCCCCAATTTTTAGGGATACCACATCCTGTGGCAGCTTAATCCACTTGGCCACCACCCTTTTGGTGAAAAAGTGCCTCCTCATTTCCCCCGGAACCTTCTTCCTACCAGCTTTAGGCTGTGTCCCCTAGTGGTCTTGTTCTCGCTAAGGCTGAAGAGAGCCTTCAGTGCTCACCCTGTTAATACCTATGAGTACTGATGCTTCAGTACGGTTGGCTAACTGGACTGCTAATGTATGGTTCTCGGTGAGTTATACAGTTTGCTAATCAAGGTCTTGTTGCTCACATCTGTTGAGATCCTGTCTGTCACAGATCTTCTCTGGTGTGACTACTTTATGTTTCATACAATTAATGGGCAAACTAAAGGATTCCAGGAAATACTGGGAGGCCAGCCAGGTCAAATTCCAAAAGTCACACATGTGGGCAAATGGGCTTGGTGGTCATTAACTGGGCTTACGAGGTGGGAAGTGACAAGATTTATACTGTACAGCAAGTTATTTTCACATAAAGTAAAGTTAGCGCAAACACAAATGCAACCATAATTGCGTAAATTTATTTTAGCGCTAAGTCACAATCACCACATTCACTATAATGAAAAAAATTACAAAAAGAGCTAATTAACACAAATTTATTTTCACGCAAATTGGTGCTTCAGTGAAAATAGTCAAAGTTATTTGACAGTGAAAATTTCAAGTTCTACAGTATGTCTCTGAGGGTTCTGAAAGGTGATACATTTGACGCCGTTTCAATGTATGCTGTTTTGTGATTACTTGGGTTTCATTCCTGTCAAACACATATGTTCTCTATGGGCAAGGGGCCTGCTGAGATTTGAGAACTGGTTCTATAAGAAAAAGAAGAAGAAGAAGAATCAGCATTTATATAGCACTTTTCATACACAATGTATCCCAAAGTGCTTTACAAGCAATGCTAGACTGGTAGTGAAGTGACTGAATGAAATATCCCCTACTCTTTGCAAATAAATGCCTTGGGTTCTTTTACTTCCACCTGGATGCCCATCAGGACAGCACCAGGATGGGTAGAAGGGACCTCAGTTTAACGTCTCATCCGAAGGACGGCATACCCCAACAGTACAGCACCCCTCTAATACTGCACTCGGTGCCAATGTTTTTTAGATACGAGTCCAATCTCGGTGTGGGACAAGAACCCATGACCTTCTAGTCCAGAGGTGGATGTGCTAACTTGTATACCATTGAAACAACGACAGTAATACATCAGAGAGCATTACTGCAGCAAAAATGGCAGTTTGCTGTAATGGTCCACAGTACAGTGACACTGTTTTCTGTGGTGTGTATGCCCACTCCCTGAAATAACTCAGACTCGGAGTTGACAGTCATAATTTGTGGGGGGTGTGGGGGTCAGAGTCCCCCCCCCCCAAAAAAAAACACTGTTTCACTGACGGCACAGTGCCGACTGTCGACATTGTGCCATCACAGTAAAATGCCGTTCGACAAATTTCTTGTCGAAGCAGCTTGGTGGAACCCAGACAGAGGGGAGTCAGCATGTCCTGTACACCATGGCTCATGGGGCTAGAGACTGTAAGGAGAGAACTCAGCTGCAGGTTCGAGTTCTCTGAATACAAGAGACTTTCTTTTCTTTGTGTTCATCTGCAAATTTTAACCTAGCTATCATAAAGCTACATTTGCATTTTATGGTTTAACTTGCTTCATTTTCCATGTCTTTTTCCTGGATTTAGTCATGATCCTGGACAACGGTTTGACACTTAGTGCTCAGGTGTCGGCCATCATCAGGAGTGGATTTTATCTTCTCAGGAACATTGCACGAATCCGAGCCCTGATCCCAATGGAGGATCTGACCACACTGGTGCATGCATTTATCACTTCCAGACTGGACTATTGTAATGCCCTGTACCTAGGGTTATCTGGTGGCAACCTCCGCAGGCTGCAGCTGGTGCAGAATGCGGTGGCAAGATTATTGACTGGGGTGAGACGGGGTGACCATATCACCCTGGTCCTCCGTGGACTGCACTGGCTGCCAGTCAGGTGGAGGATTGCCTTCAAGGTAGGGCTCCTGACTTACAAGACCCTACACGAAAGGGGATCTGTCTATCTGCAAGATCTCCTTGCCCCCTACCATCCACCCCGAGCACTCCATTCTGCTGGGGGGGAGGCCTTCTTGGAGTTTCCAGAGTTAGCTGCAGCGCTCTGGGGACAGGGCATTCTCAGCGTGGCACCTACTCCGTGGAACTCCCTTCCTGGTTATTTAACAGAGGCCCCCTTGTTAGAAGCCTTTAAACAGGGACTAAAGACATACCTGTTCCAGCAGGCTTTTAGTGATTGATATTGGTTTTAATGGGATGGATAGAATTTTAAGTTTATGATGAATCGCTGCTCATATGTATTTTGTTGTTGCTTTGTATTGTACAGTGCCCAGAGTCTACGGAATTGGGTGCTTTATAACTAAATATCTACCTACCTATCTATCTATCTAAGCATTTTTGTTCTGTCTTGGCTAATGTGTAAATATATTGTGTAAATAAAGTAGTTATTATTTATCACAGTATGTAGACTGGGTGTGCATTTACATTAAAAGGGTATAGTTTTTGAATCTCTAGGTACCCATCATTCTGAAGAGGCATGCTAAATCTGATGTAGGCAATCTGAAAATGTATTCCTTCCTGATGCAACGAAATGAGTGGGGTGAAGTTTTTATTTTAATTTTGCTCTTTAAACCCCCTTCTCTTCACACCAGTCACCACTCTTCAGGGAGCCCTAGGCTGTAAGTCCCTCTAGCTCCATACCTGGTAACTCCTCTAGGAACTGGTGGACCTCCACCCCCATCCTGCCGCGGTTTCGTCCCCAGGCAGAAAGTGAGGGACTCCAGGTCATCCTCCCCACAGTCCCTAAGTGTGTGTCGGGTGGTCCTTCTGGCCCCGAAGGAGCCTCGTTAAGGAGTCTGGGGTAGCAGGGTCCCATTTACCGCGACTACTGCAGGATTTTTCCTGCTTTTCTGGTCCTCCTCAAGGGCACTGGCACTCACGGGGATCTAAGGCGGCAGGACACATTGAGACATGCCATTGCTCCAGATCCTGACTGACGTCCTTCCCTCCCAAGCTTCAGCGGTCCCACTGCACCTCCACCCGTGGTCACCCGGGTGGCGGAAGAGTAGCTGGACTCGCAGCCCATCCTCTCTAGAGGAGGAGAGCAGCCCCTTGGGTGCTTGATCCTTCTCCTCTTGGCCAACCCTCTAGCAGCCAAAGATTGTTCCTGATCCAAAGTCGTTGGTGTTGCAAGAAGTAGTGGTACTGCTGTGCGTGGGACGGCTAGTGGAGTGAAGTTTGATAAAGACATAACCCACACTTCATCTGTGGTTTGAGCAGATCGACCTTGGCTGATCCTGGGAGACTAGTGACTGGGCTGAGAGAGTCCAGGTGTCCAGGGTGTACCACCTATGTACAGGGTCGTGTGTAGGCACAAGGACATGGCAAGACATAGATGAAGGTCTGCAACAGAGGTGCTGGTTGGGAGCACGGGCAAGTGGGTTTGTCACAATACCCTTTTTTTCCATACATATTTTTCATTTTTCTGTTTTACTCCCTCCCCCGGGCTACAGTGTATACATGTGTGTACATGCATGGAGGCGCATCGAACATGCCAGGATCCTCGTGGCCCCTTCCGCCCCCAGACTTAAGGCCACCGCTCCCAACCGCCTGTGCTACCCACTGGACTGCCACCCGGTGGGAGCAGGACTATGGCAGAGTGAGCATCCACCCCTATAGAAGAGAGAGCCACAGTTCGATCCTGTTTCAACCTCCCCGAGCCATCACCACAGTGGCCCAAGGTCATTGCTGAACCCAGGTCGCTGGCGTGGCATGAGGTAAGGTACCAGCACCTCAGCCCTCTGAACCACCAGGCTGGCCCTTTGTCTAATACCCTTAAGGTATTTGAAGGTCCCAGTCATGTCTCCACTCTCCCTTTTTCCTCAAGAGAGTACATGTTGAGCCCCTGAGCCTCTTCTCATAGGTGTTACCCAGCTGACCCTGGATCATCTTGAGTGCCCTTCTGGACTGTCTCCAGCCGGTTGATATCCTTCAAAGATACGGCACCAAAACTGCACGCTGTACTTCATGTGCGGTCTTACCAGTGACCTGTACAGTGGCAGAATGACTTCTGTGACATAGACAGCCAGCTCTGAGTGCTGTATCATTTTTATTTCTTAAAAATAACAGAAATGTGGTATTGAATTTGTCTGCGGAAATGCCAGTGCACTTGAGTGACCTCCTCACTCACATCCCCCAGATCTCAGTATGTGAGATGACCACACACACAGGAACTTAGATAAAAAATCTAACACCTGCAAGGCCAAGATAATTGCAGGGCTAAAAGGTACCTAAAATCAGGGACATCCTGTTTAGCTAGTTCTATTATCAATAGCCAAGTTGGCAGGAAAGAACATATCCATTTTACAACGTTTACAGGAAAGGAAAGCAGGTTATGACACTTCTCTGTGAAATTAAAAAGGCTTTGATATCTGTGAAGATCAGGAAGACCCTTTTTCATCAAAGAGGTGTCATTTGAGAATTGATGTGATGCTGAGAAAAACAGGATCTTACTGCCTTATAAGGATCCTGTTTCCTGTAGAGATATATTTTTAGTAATAATATCCTAATAGGGATGAAGTACAGTGACCTCATCCAGGGGGCTGGAGAAAGCAGCTTTTAAAAACTATGATTCTGGTTTCATAGAATGACTTCGAAGCAGCAACATCAAGCCTTTAGAAGATAAGTATTTTGTGGATAGGAAATATAGATGCACTTTTACACCTTTTTGTTTTTTGTGATACGAGTTCTGTATATTACAGTTTACTATTTTACCTTTTGTTTGGTAAAGATATATTTTAAAAACAGAAACTGCCTGGTGTGCCTTGAAACATTTCTTTGGTTTTAAGTGAAGTTAGATGGTTTTAAAGCTGACACGGTGCATGAGTTTATGGGTGTACCAAACTGGGAAACAGTTTAAGAGTTTCTCTGGGTCTTGTATAGAGTTCTAAAAGGGTTCATTTTGTAATACCTGGTTAGGTGCCCATAGGCAAAGATATCTGCCCCCCTGAAGACAGAATTATCTGAGCCTGACAACTGGGTATGCTAACAAGAGGTTAACAAGTTTGAATCCCTCCAGAACTTGGGACTAAGGTGATTCAAATCAACAAAACAGACAAGAGGGCTACCTTGTTTTGTTTACTGTTCACAAGACTACGCTCAGAGGTTGACACTTTGGGAGTAGAGGGCTGACCTGCTGAGTGGGTTTGTGAGAACTTCTACCTCCCTGGTGGTAATTCCCAGCTATGCAGCCCTGCATATGATTCAGCGTGGCTGCTGCTCTCAAGCAGTGTACAGAATGTTTTAGGTCACCTGTGATTATTACTCCCATGTCCTTTTTTCCTCTGATCTGCTTATATGCACTCCACCCAACCAGTATTTGTTCCCTGGATTCTTTGCCCCCAAGTGCATAACTCTGCTCTTTTTAGCATTCAACTCCAGTTGTCAAATGCAAGACCACTTCTGTAGCTTAGCCAGCTCCTCCCGGAGTTCCTTCCTTCCTTCCTGTCTGCACTCGAACACAGATTACTGTCGTCCACAAACAGGCAGATTTTACCCTTGATCCCAGCAGTGAAGTCACTTACAAGCCCTGTGGGACTCCAATGGTCACAGGCCTCACTTCTGAGAATTCTTTCCCAACTGCCACCTTTTGGCTTCTCTCCTGCAGCCAGCTTTTGACCTATCCTGCGAGCTTAGCCTCACCCCCCCCCAGGTCCTCCAGCTTCCCGATCAATCTCCTATAAGGCACTGAGTTGAAAGCCTTGCTGAAGTCCAGAGATACAGGACATCAACTGCCTGGCCCTTGTCCACTGTCCTAGTGACCCAATTGAAGAAGTCAACTAGGTTAGTTTGACAGGACCTTCCCAACACAAACCCATGCTGTCTCATGTCCTGGAACCCATTTTTCCAGAAAATCAATCAGTCTGTCTTTCAGGATGGTCTCCATCAGCTTACCCACAACTGAGGTCAGGCAGACTGACCTGTAGTTCCCTGATTAGTACCTCGGCCCACTTTCATGGAGAGGTACAACATGCGCTGTTCTCCAGTCCTGGAACATGTTTCTGGATTCCACAGAGGTGTTAAACAGGTCTGCCAGGGGACCGAATAGAATCTCCGCCAGTTCTCTTAAGACCCTCGGGTGCATGCCATCTGGCCCTGTTGATTTGCCCACCTTTAGGACCCATAGGCCCTTGAGTACCCTGCCAGCTTGAATTGAGCCATCTGTGACTCCCCCCAATTCCCACCCCCCTGCTCCCTTGTGGCACTGGTCCATCCTTCTCCCTAATCAAGACTGAACAGAAGTACTTGTTGAGTACCTCTGCTTTTTATCACTCGCTTTGCTCATCCCCTCCTTTTTAAGCTGACCACAGCTTAATGTTTCTCTTCTCCTATGCAGTGGAAAAGGCTTTCACCACTTTTACCCTGTGCTAGCTGCACCTCTCGTAGCCTTTGCCTCTCTTACTGCCCTGCTTGCCTCCCTTGATTTAATGGCATAGTCCCGCCTTTTATCCTCCTCCGTCCGAGTATGCTTGTATTTTCTGAAGGCTTCTCTCTTGTCCCACCACTTCTGCCACCTCCTTGCCCTAACCAGCTGGGCTTCTTGGTGGGGCAGAGTTAGTGTTTCTCCATAGCATAGTAAGGTGCCCATTTTGCACTGCACCGTCCATTCTAGCCAGTGTTGGAATTACAGGAGGACTTGCCAGGGCTCAGCCCGTTAGCTCCAAAGTGAGCCTCGTAGCTCACGCATCACTGCCATTGACTTATTAAATTTTTATTTTCATTACATGAAGCACAAGTTACAGAGGTATAACATGTCACATCACACAGAGAACAGTCATTGGCAGTTACATGAATATCATGTCATTTATATTTTAAGACATAAACGTAAGGGATGACCTTGAAATAAAAATATACAAAAATCTCAACACCCTGCCAAAGAACAAAGATGCACCCTTGCTTATACAATGAGGTTGAGAGGCAAGACTTTCGCCTCAGCCCCCCGCGACAGCGCCCCCCTCCCAAACCACCCCACCTAGTCTCTCATGGAACAAATTCCTGATTCACCTGAGCTATATACCAGATTCACCCTCTCCATCTCTGAGTGAAGAGAGCAAGTCTGCCATGTAATGTCGCTGTCAGGCGTTCCACAGTGTATATTTCCAGCACTACCTGTTGTCACTCACTGATTGTAGGGAGTTTAGCGACATCCACCTACGTGTGATAGCCTCCTTAGCCACCAATATATATATATATATATATATATATATATATATATATATATATATATAGTATTCTAAGAGCAGGGTTTTATACTAGGGTGGATGATGATGTAAGCAGCTCGATAACATTACCAAATCAGATGTTAACTCTACATGTTCACCCAAACAATTGTCAAGTTCCTCTTGAGGGATTGTCAAAATACCGACACTAAAGGGCAAAGCCAAAACACATTGCAGTGATCAGCCAGGTTATGTCATAACTCCTCCAGCAATTTTCAAAGGAAGGGGCATAAATTTTGCTAAAAGTGCAGGGTGCAGAAATAAGTAACGCATTTCAAGCAAACTCCTCCAGGTGTTGGAAAGAGTTATTTCGACCGCCGGGAGTGCGAATTTTAACCAGGAGTTGCATGAGACAGCAAGGCTCAATTCCTTATCCCAAGACGCTAAGACCGTCTGCGTGGAATCACCCAGCGTATCTTGTAGGATTCCATGCAGATGGCCTATCAAGTGTCCCCAGGGCTTGTCATCCAGTGTATCCATTAAACTAGTCAAGAGTAAAGGTTTAGGGTCTGGAAGTTTGATATATTGCTTCTGTTTATGATAAGGTGTCCTAACCTGTAAATACCTATAATGTTCTCTACCCGTTAGATCAAAAGTTTGTTGGAGCGTTTTGAATGGAACCACCCCATTTTATCCCCAAATTGAAAATAAAATCGTAATCCCTGCTATATCAAACGTCTGAAGGAGAGGTCCATTTGGGCCGGCAAGAAATCCTCATCTACGGACAGTAATTTACAATAATAAAAAACGTTCTCAAATTTATAATGATTTTTCAAATGGTACCACATCCGCAATATGTTGCCCAAAAATTTGGAAAAATTATTCAGTGAGGGAGATTTGCCCCAAGAGGCAAACAAAACAGGATTAATATCATGCAGGTCATTAAAAGTAAATTCAAATTGTTTCCGTGGAGGGCTGTAGGTGGACAGAAGCCATAAGAGTACGGTTCGAAGAAAGGCCGCCCTGGTGAACAATTCCAAGTTTGGGAGATTACCCCTTCCCGGGAAAGTTGTAGGATGGAGAGGCGAGTACGAGGATGTTGACCCTGCCAGATAAAGCTAGAGATTATCCTTGACCATGAGGCAAGGTATGACCGAGGGGGGGAACACAGGGACATTTTGAAATATGTATAATAATTGAGGCAGTATGTTCATTCTGATTACCTCTACCCGCTGGAAAAAGGGAAGGGGAAGCCCAACCCACCGGGCCAGGTCGTCCTGCATCGTGGTTGTTAAAGGTTCAAAATTGACCAGGTCTACACTACATATAACTGCCATTGACTTATAATGGGAAGGGGGGCTTAATTTTAAGACAGCGCCCTTATGGACCCCCCTAGTTACCAAAACTCATAAAGTGTAATTCCAACACTGATTCTAGCTCTCCCTGTAAGGAGGGGGAGTGATTTGCCAGCATTTACTTTCAGGATGGCGTTTGAGTGCTCCGGTATGGCTTCCCGCTTTGGGGTTTTTATTTGCAGTCAGAACGGCTGTGTCGCGTGGTTGAGTGGTCGGGAGTGGCTGTGTGGTGTATGACTGAGTGGTCGGAATGGGAATGGCAGCATGTCAGTGCGGTTGTCGGTCATGCTTCAGAAGAGCATGGGGAAGACACAGATGAAGCAGTGTAGAGCGCTTTGGCAGCCAGAGTGAAGCCTGGAGTGTTGACGACATAGCTGTGAGAAAGTTGTAGGAGGTTTTGTATTGCCATCTGTGTTATGTGCTGGTTTTATAGGGGTTGTGCTAAGCGGTTTTCAGATGTGTAGGAGGTTGTTATATGTTATAATGTAACTAGCTGGTTGGTTTCATATATGCTAAATGGTTACAGTGGTATACAGGGAAATATATGATAGCTTTTCCTATGGGGATGAAGGCCCAAACGTGTGTGTGTGTTTGTACATCTATATCTATATAGATATGTATGTATATATATATATATACATATACATACATATGTATATTATTTTTTTATTTATTGCAGATTCAGATTACATAACCTTTGAGCTAGAGAGCTCATTTACAAAGGTTCCACATCAAAAATCAAGGTGCAGAGACACTTTGGAGTTACACAACTACAGCAGTTCCTCAGTGAATCAAACAAAGTTGTACAGACAATTGTGGGTAGTACATAGGACAAAGAGGTGCAGGTATAATAGGACATAAAGGTGCAAGTAAGCAGCCAACATGGCATTGTCATGGTTCATTTAAGTGCTATAGGCTGGAAGAGAAACTTAGGCGAGTATTGGAGGTTGGAGGGAGGATGTGCTGCCTGTCCGAGAGGGGAGGTTGGGTATAGCAGTTACATCTACCAGACTGGGATAGGTGGTTCCAGGTGCCACTTTGAAAGGAAATTTTATTGAACTCATGAAGGGTGTCAGGAGTTCATTTAACCATTTAGGCCCCTATAAGCTAGGGACCTTTGTGCTAGGTGGTGTGTCTAAAGGGGACCTGGAGGGCATTTCTAGCTCTGCTTCTGGTATGTTCAGTGGTTTTAGTTGGAAAGGCTTCTTCATGAGGGCAGGGTTGAGGTTTAATTCGTTTTTTTTTTGCCAGCAGACATATTTGATTCCTGATCCTACTGTGTAGGGGGAGCCAGCTGGTTTGAGTATAGGGTACAGGTATGTGTTAGTCTGTCTGTTTCGAGGGTGAGCCTGCTAGCCTTGTTGAGTAGCAGATTAATCCTTTTTAGAGCTGTGTCTGTTGCAGCACTGTAAATAACCAGCTCACAGTCAACTGAGGACAGTAATGAAGTACTGATGGCTAGCCACAAGGCATTGGGTGTCATAAAGTTCCTGTGCCTATAAAGTACACCTAGCGTAACGTTGACTGATTTGACAACATGGTCTATGTGAGGCATAAAGGAGAGGGTTTCACCTAGGTACACTCCAGGATACTTAAATACATGCCTGTACTGACTATTGATTTGTATGGTCCCTATCAAATGGTGCGTGTACAGTTGTTGCGATGGAACAATATTACAAGTATCAATGGATCTTGCATTTTCAGCATCTGTACCAGCTGTGGTTCTGGAACAGGACAATATGTTCTCTGCTTCTGGCATACCACAATGTTAAAGCATGACCGTGAGGGAAAATGGTAGTATGTTTCAGCAATTCTCTGATCACTTAGGCTTCCAAAATTGCAAACTTACTCCCCTAATTCCACTAGCTATTGGCACAACACATCACACAGCAAAAACGATTAGCAAGTTGAACAAACCATTCCAGGCCGAAGACAGTTGGCAATGACAAGAACTATTTTAAGTTCTGTGCTACAAGCGTTCTGCTCCACATGGTACCATATGTAACACAGCGGTTTTGTTCAATCTCTGAAAATTAAAGGGGCACTGTTAATCCCCCATAGGTCAGTTTGGGCCCTTTTAAACTAATCTGGGGAGTTAACAGCATCTTAAATACAAGGGGGCAAAACCAATTAGTTTATATCCCTGTAGGTACATTAATGAAAGTAACTCAACCCTTGGCCTTTAATGTTATTTATAGATTGCAGGACGCCCCGACCATTCGCAGCCCTCCTTCACTTGTGCGTGAGGTACTCTTATTACTGTAATGGGTTTCTCGCTGACACGCCCATGCTGTTAACTGTGTTAAGTAAAAGAACAAAGATTTTTAAATTTAATACAGTTAGTGATAGATAATAAGTTTATGGGTTTGTTTGGAGGCCTCTTTTGGATCTAAGAGTGCCACCTCTTATGTATTTAGGACCACAGAACTGCTCACCTTCAGTCTGCAGTCCTCCAGTCCTAAGAACATGTGAGGCGTCACTCTTATATCCATAAGAGGCCTTCCAAATGGACCCATAAACTTATATTATAAATTAAAACCTTTTTTGTTTATATTTTTAAATTCTAATTATTTTATTGCACATAGGGTCCCAGCCATTAACGTATTCATTCCATATGTACTGTTATGTTCCTGTACTACCATCATAACTGTTTTGTTGTGATTCCTGTAACCTGAATTAATGCTGTTTTAGTGTCTTGTGTTATGTAATCCCGGTCGCCCTGAAAAAGGGACCTCAGGGCTCAGTGGGCCTACCTGGTCAGCAAAATTTAATAAATAAAAATAAACGTGACCCTTTAGAATGTGATTAAGCAAATCAAAATGCTCCATTTCCAGCTTTCATTTTATAATATATAGAGTGCCATGGGATACTACTGACCAACCAGAGTGCTTGTTTGAGTAGCATGTGAGACACTCTTATTTCCATAAGAGTGTCACATATGCTGTTCACTAACAACGGACATCTCTGGCACCTGCTGCACAAAGTAAAGGTTTATCTTTAAGTGAACTCTTTATCCACTAAATCTTCTTCCAGACCCCATTATGCCAGCTTCTCCAGCCTCATCAGCTGGCTGCTCCTAAACTTCCCCTCAACTCCGTTCCTTCCAAGATTGCCCCCATGGTGGGTTTGGTGGGGCTCCCCAACCCCCACTGTGAACAAGATCCAGCCAGATGAATGGCCTGGGTCACCACTGTGAGGCCTACAGAAGGCCTGATTAGTCATCCTGCCTGGTCGGAGTATTTCATATTTTCATCCCCAGACCCAGAGGACGCCAGTGGCAAGGATGCAGGTACATGCAAATGTGCGTAGGGTGGCACCAGCCGACATCCTCCCAGGCACAAAGCCGCTCCAGACAGCACCACCACCACCTGTGGTCACCTAAGTGGCAGTAACACAGCAAAGCCGGCTGCTCTCCCCACTGAGAAGGGCATTCCTGGGTTGCTCAATTCAAGTTCAAGTTTATGTTTATTGGAGTAAAAGCCCTTGGGCCTTGGCTCATTTCCAGTAGTGTCCCAGAGAACTTAAAACAGTGCATGTGAAAGGGAAAGGAAACATTGTTTAACCAGGAGTAGCACACTAAGCGAGCTTGTTTCCAGATGTGACCTGGGAGCACAAGGAAGTTAAGTGACTTGCTCAGGATCACACAGTATGACCTAGGTAGCTGTGGGATTCAAACCCAGGTCTCCAGATCTGCAGCTCAGAGCCTTAACCCACTGTGCTATACTGCCTCCTATGTAAAAATATAAAATATAAAAATAACGGTAAATACTGTAGTTATTTATTTTATTTATTTATTTATTTATTAAATTCTCGGATTACAAATACCTTTGAGCAGAAACTGCTCGTTTCAAAGGTTCCACGTCAAGGATGAGGGTCAACATACATACAGAGGTAGTAAAAGAATGCACAATAAACAACCAAAACAACTAAAAGAAAAATAAAGATACTCAGTTATAACATACTTTGAGATAATATTCATAAAACGAGCAGCTTGAGTAGGCAGCTGGCTGTGGTAACAATAAGAGAAAGAGGGCACCATAGGCAGTTAGTATTGCAGGCATGCGACGGAGAGGAAGTTGGCAGGCTAATGGGCCACTGTCCGATGGTAGTATAAAATGTCTTGTACCAGTGGAGATGTGAAGCGGAAAGGAGTCACAGGAAGGCCCAGTGCCAGAGGGAATGAGATTGGGAAAGGGCGGGCTGTGAGACATGAGTGAGCTGGGAGGTGTTTAGAGAGATCTCTGTTCAACAAAGCAGTCACACTGAGTGGTAGAGGTGAGGTAAAGTTTGAGATTCCTTTTGAAGGGTCCAAGTGTAGTAGAGGAAAGTGCTTCTTTATTGAGGGAATTGAACCATTGAGCAGCTCTATAGATAAAGGACCGCTGACCCATGGAGGTACGACATCTGGGAACCTGAAAGGTTAGAGATTGGGCACCACGTGTTTGTTGAGTGCCACTGTAGGTAGTAAGGAGTGAGCTAACACCAGGTGGCATGAGACCAAGGAGAATCTTTTTGGTAAGTAAGCAGGTCTGGTATTGTATTCTGCTGCGTAGGGGTAGCCAGCTGGCCTGTGCATAGAGGTCACAGGTGTGAGTTTGTCGGGCTGCACCTGTCAGTAGTCTACAGGCTTTGTTGAGAGCAACTGAGATCCTGTGGAGGGCACTTGTTGGGGCAGAGCCATAGATGGCAAGGCCGTAGTCAATGATAGAGGTGACAGAGCTGTAGATGGCTAGTTTTCGAACATCGAACATACGAAATTTGCCAGCAGATAAAGGCCTAGAGGTCTATCAAGTCTGCTCGAATGTGCAGCTAGCACCCCTTATTCTGCAGCTGCCCCTCCCTTCCACCCTTCCCCTTCATTAACCCTCCCCCTTGTCCTGTCCCATCCTCGTTTGAAGCAGTCCACTGTTCCACTGCATACCACTTCTGCAGGTAACGCATTCCACCCAGCCACCACCCTCTCTGTAAAAAGTGTCTCCTCATCTCCTCCTGAACCTTCCTCACTCCAGTCTCATATCATGGCCCCTGTGGCCCTCCCTCCTTACTTTGAACAGCCCCTCTGTACCTGTCTTGTTTATTCCTTTCATGTATTTAAGGTTTCAATCATGTCCCCCTGTCTCTCTCTCCTCCAGTGAGTACATGTTCAACTCCTTCAACCTCCTCTCATATGATAAGTCCCCAGACCCTTGATCATCTTTGTCGCCTTGCGCTGCACTCCCTCCAGTAACTTAATGTCCCTCTTCAGATACGGACGCCAGAACTGTACGCAGTACTCCAGGTGTGGTCTAACTAATGACCCATACAGTGGCAGAATCACCTCCTCCCTCCTTGAGGATATACTCATATATTTAAGGGCATCCGCAGGCATACAGTGCTTGTGTTTGTGTAGTAGTCCAATCCGTATATTGGCGGTCTTGGCAACAGTGTCAATATGCCGAGTGTAGGAGAGGGTACTATCCAGGGTAATACCAAGGTACTTGAACTCCTTGATATGTTCGAGTGGGTTCCCAGTGGTTCTTGATGGTGAGGGACAGAGAGTTGTGCCTGCTCTGTCGGTTACAGAAGGACATGGCTTTAGTCTTGCTGTGGTTCAGGACAAGTTTATGAGAATTGAACCAGTCTTGATGCGATTGAAGTCGAGCGCAGCTGGGATTCAAGGACTGTAATGTCATGGTGGCTGGAAAACAGGACTGCATCATCTGCGTATAGTAATATTTTTTGGTGGCAGGCACTGGGGAGATTGTTGATGAAGAGGGAGAAGAGTAGAGGGCCCAGAATAGACCCCTGGGGGACTCCGGAGCGGACTGGTTTCTCATCCGAAGAGATCCCTGCAATCCTTACATGTTGGATCCGATTATCAAGGTAGCTGGTGAACCATGGAAGGGCATTGCTGGAGATCCCAATGGAGGACAGTTGCTTGAGCAGTAGGGGGTGGTTAACTGTGTCGAATGCCTTGGTAAGGTCTATAAATACTGCCCCTCCACAATTCCCTTTGTCAAGCGTGGCATGGATGAAGGTTGTAAATTCCAGTAGTGCAGTGGTGGTGCTGTGCCCTTTTCTGAAGCCATGCTGCTCTGGGCACTGTACATTGTACTTATCCAGGAATTCAGCTAGTTGGTCCGACCTATTCGCTCCAGCGCTTTGGATAGTGGGGGGAGGAGTGAGATAGGTCTGTAATTGGTGTGCAGTGTCCTATCTCGCTTTTGTGAACCGGTGTGACAGTGGCTTTCTTCCAGAGAGAGGGGAAATGGCCCAAACTAAGCGAGAGATTAAAGATCTTTGTAAGTGGTTCTAAGATTTCATCGAGGACTTGTGCCAGCAGTTTCAGGTCAAGGGAGTCACCACTGTACCCTTGTTTGCCGATGGCCTTTTGAATGTATTTTCTAGCTACTTGTGGTGGGACCTCCTTAAAAAAAACCTTTGCGTTAGCATGACACATGAGTTACAATGTTACAATCTCATACTGACAGTAACAGTCCTCCTCCCCCCAGTCAGCCCCCAGAGACCTGGGCTCGGTCCTGAACCTGGGTCACTGTCATCACAAGCGGCAACCCTACCACTGTGCAGATGAGCTGGCAAGGGAGGGTTTTTTTAAGATAATTTGTTAAAACAAATGTTTGTGATCAGTTATGTGATAATACATTAGCTCCAGGTACACTGTGACTATATGAATGGTTTCTCTTGAGTCCTTTAGGGTCAGGCAAGCTGAGTGTTGCCTCTCTGTTTTCACACCCAAAGAATATGCATGAAACCCACTCATTGCTGTAAGAGTACTTGGCACCAACATATTAAGTAAGCAATAATACCTGACAGGGTGGGCGGTATTGGGCTACACTGGACTACCCAGGGCATAATGTGTCCCAATACCGCAGGCAGAGGGCCTTCTAGCTCGTGGAAGATCTAACATTGCCCATACCATGCACCCTGGGGGGTATTATTGTGCTTAGAAAATGAGCCAAATGTGGCATTTTTATGTACTGTTTAAAAAAATACGTAAAAAAAGAATTAAAAAATTACTAAAAATCTATTTAAAATGGTTTTTACTTGTAAAGTAGTCCCTCCATGATATACTTGCCAGTAGAGGGCACTGCAGTTTCCTTTAATCCTCTGTGTTTTCCTTAACTCTCCCGCTTGTTACTTTGTTCCCATTTTCACTTCAGATCCAGATGAGCAGCGTGGTTACATCAGATGGCAGAGCGGCTAACAAGCTTTAACTGGCTACCATTTTTATTTGAATGATTGGAGTGTTGAAATGGATAGAATGATGTGAGCGGGACGGTAGCAGGATGCAACTTGTGCTTCCATGCCGCCTCCCCCCCTCCATCCAACCCAGCTGTCACTGCATCAGTCAATCAGTTCGTTAGATAATCTATTTTCTTTGTTTTAAAAATCCTTGCAGGTATTGGTGATAATGTACTTTTACTTGCGGTCGGGAATGCTGTGATTGCAGTCAGGTCAGGGAACTCTAGAGGAACCACACAGTCAGCATGGTCGCGGTGCAGTGTAAGGTAAGCACCAGAACTGATTTGCCTACAGAAACAGTTTTCTTTAGAAAATGGGCAGACAGAAATGTTTCTACCTTAGTTTATCCTGTTAAATGTGATGACTGCCGTTGTGCCTGGTGACAGTTTGAGTTGGAGGAAGCTGTCACTCACTAAGTGAGAAAAAAAGATGGCAGGATTTGTTTTGGTTTTTAATTCCATATGCACAATACTATCAGAATGAAATGAGGTACACAGAGACTGGGAATCGCTACTTCCTAATCTCTGTTGCCTCATACCAGACCGGCTGATAGATGGTTTCAGCCAATCAGCATCAAAATTTCTCTCTGACCATTTTCTAACACACAATAAAAGAACTGTTGTGCTTACTGGCTCAGAATAAACTGAAGCCACCCGTAAGATGTCATGCCACTTGTATGGATCAATGACAGTGAATTCTGTTACTTTATCAGTAAGGAATGGTTTACATACAGCCAGATTACTGTTTTGGTCTCCATTTGGGTCCTAGACACTGCTGTGCGAGGTGAAACGCTAATAGAAATGCTTCCTGCTGTGGTTCCAGCCAGCAGTGAAGCAGCAGTACATGCCTCTGTGAGGGCCTCATGTTTAGTCGGGCAGCAGAACAAAGGATTAGCACTCTCATTCTTCCACAGAACTCTGTGTCTGTATCTCACTTGTAAAGGACCTCCGACATAAACGACCAACCGTATCATAGCAATTCTGTGTTTCTTTAAAATGTGGCGTTACAGCCTATACATACTTAGAACAACCTTCGCCCCTAGTGCTGTGCACCGAGTTTCTTTTTTTTTTCCCCTGCATCACAGGGACATATGCAATTAATGATTTATTTATGATCAAAAACAACCAAACATGTCATAGCGACATAGACGGCTGGAAGTGCTAAAGCACTGTGGGGGGGAATTTGAGAAAACACATTTATCTCACAAAAGTGTAACTCTCTGGAATAGACTCTTCAGGAAGCTATGGATGCACAGGCAGCATTCCAGGTTTTTGGTTAATTCTCTTTCTCCGTCCCTGACTGGCTTCTCTCCCTCTGACCTCTCCCCGTCACCTTGCATCCCCGACTTACTTGGCTCCAGCTTGCCCATCCAGGTCATTGGCGCTGCAAGTGGTAGACCTGCCACTCTACCGGGGAGGGGCGAGGCTAGTCAGAGATTCCAGGTTTTGTACATAGATCTTTTTGTCCCTGGCCATGCTTGTCTTGTGAGAATATGCCCTGGTCCCAGGGTTATACTTCATTCAAGCTTATTGACTCCCCAAGGCCAGCACCACCCAAACTTCATCTGTGGCTCCCCTCCATGTGAGGGGCTGTGCGGGAAGGGTAGCCTTCCATGCAGGGTCAGGTGCTGGCAGACATTAGACCAGGCTGAAGCCCAGGAACCCATGCTATTACATAGAACATTTTAAATGACAACATTTACAATGTATTTAATTTGTCTATGGCATTACATGTGATATTGTAACTGTTTACCTTAGTGTTTTCTTTTATTTACAGTGTTATTCTGCCCCTGCATTTTACCTCTATCCCATCTGCCAACAGGCAATCTCCCTGCCCCTCACTGGTTTTTATTGCCTATTAACTGAGGCTACTTTCTCCCATGGCATACACCCTGTGGCAGGGCTTATGGCACCATGCCCTCCTGTGACCGAATCATGCCTAATCCTTGGGTGGCATTGCAGGGCTCAGCAGTACACAATTCTTGTCCTCCTGCTGGGCTGTGGATTTTTTTTTTTCTCTTTTCTCCCACATTCCCTGGGACTGTGGCGGCACGTCTCAAGCCATCAGCATGTAAGTGCCTGTGTGCATGGAGCCTACGGCGCCCTCCACCTCTGCCAGTCTGCCTGCAGCACCACCTGTAATCACCCAGGTGGCACTAGCTTAGCAGAGTCAGACACCATCTGTCGCTGGAGGAGGGATGCTAAGACCACCATCCCCTTCCCACTGGCCCTCCAACTTTCTGGGCTTGCTTCTAGACTCTGGTTGCTGGCGTAGTGAATGGTGACATTGGGGTGCGCCGAAGGAGAGGCCATTACACCTACTTTGTAACAACTCAGCTGTTGTTTTGTCCCCAATACCCAAACAGGTGCTTCTCTTAAATGAGGCTGTGTGCAAAATAACTGAATAAAATCAAAATCTTTATTATTTATTTTTCAGTGTTTTACGTATTACACGTCCAGTTTTTGCTGGTGTTATATTTGCTCTGCAAAGCAGCAGAAATCCCACTCTATACGATACTGCACTGTGTCTGATGGCAGTCTGCCAATGTGTACTTTTATACTGAATTTATCTCAATAAAATATCAATGATGAAAAAAATGAACTAACCGGTGTTTTAAAGCTACCCAAGGAGAGCAGTAAACCTTCCACACAGACCGATCGATGACATGTGAATTGAAAAAAAAGCTCCTGTTGGCATTTCTACAGTGTTTTCTGTTGGCAAAACAGAGTAATGTATCAGATACACGATCTTTAATGTAACCCCTTTGGGGTGGGGGCCTACCTATTATAAGGCTATGGCCCGAGGGCATCCAAATCCAATGGTCGCGTGGAATTTGGGCCAGGTGCTCTGCATGTTCGTGGCTGCAGTCGCTGTCAGTCTCCCACTCCTTGGCCCTATCTCAAAAGGGGACTGAGGTCCAGAATATTGTTCTGTGCCTCTGGACACTTTGGGGATGTCTTCTCAGTCCCTAGGACAGCGCAGTAGTGGATTTAGCAAATATAAATAAACAGTATGGCTGTGTTGTGCCATGTGCCCATGCATGGCCAGAGAGCCTAAAAATTTAAATGAGCCACAGCTCTAATGACTCGGTGCCAATAAAAGGGTGATAAAGGGGGAATTATATGTATCAGGAGCCGCAGTCGACAAATGGGTTTTCCACTGAATAAACAAAGGGTTCCTTGCCCCAAGGGGAAAATGGGGTAGTATGTTTAACTTTTAGTCCCTGAATGGGCATATTTATAAAGTTAAGGGCTATGTTGTTTTGGGACTGAAATATAAACAAATATAGTAGCCCCAGGGACTTCTGCAGCAAGGAGGCTGCTGGAACAATATCAGAGGTCATCCTGTGTGCCCGGAATTGGCCAGCCAGTCAGGAGCAGAGCTGGCAAAAGTGATAAAAGAGAGTTTGCCCTCAGAGGAGAGATTGGAGGATTCAGAGGAGAGAGAGAGAGGATAGAGTGCAGAAGAGGCTGCAGTGGGCTTCCCAGCTCAAAGCCTGCACCCTGAGCCCAACGATCTGTTCAGACCCAGCAAGATATTAAAAGGCAGAGCACCTGAGAAATCCAGTTTGCTGCCAGAAGGAGAGAATTTGGAGTTTGCAGCTTGAGAGCAGAGACTGTAGGTTCTGCAGTTTTGAAATAAAGTTCTGCAGCAGAGTGAAGCCTTGTAGCCTATGTTCCCCCTCAGAAGGGCGAGATTGATCAGAGACTGCTGTGTTGTGGCTAGCAGAGTAGTTGTGGGAGCTGGGGCTAGAGACTAGCCAAATGCTCAGCTGAAAGTGCATGGAGCAGAAGCTGTGAGCCAGCAGAAAGTCTGGAGACCAAAATTAAATAAAGTCTGGAGACCAAGCCTGCCATGTGCCCAGACACCAAAGAGGCACTGGAGGGAAAAGGTTGAGAGGCCTGTCAGTGTGAAAACTGCATACAAAGCTGGCCCACTGGTGCAGCAGTAGTGCAACTGCTTGAAACACCAGCGACCTGGGTCGAAGCGAGCCTGGGCTGTTGGAGGGCCGGCGGGGAAAGAATCGAGCACCTGAAAGGCTGCCTCCCTTCTCGAGGGAGGGAGGGAGGGAGGATGTATTCCTGCTGCTATACCACTACCTGGGTGACCACAGGTGGAGGTGCAGCCAGGGAGCAGTAGTCTCGGGAGGGCGGACATTGGCTGAGGGTCCAGAGCAAAGGCACCTCTCAGCATGCCTTTGTCTTCTTGGTCCCTCCCTTTGTGCCGGCTTCTGCAGGGGGTGGGACCAGAAAAAGAGAAAATGCCCCACGTCAGCTCCTGAAGTTGGCACTGGTGATCAGAGAGTTCAGGGTAGAAGTTCCACAGAGTGTCCGCTCCACATGAGGTAAGAAGGGGAAAGGGGGACTCCTCCACCCCACTCGAGGTCAATCTGAGTGCTTGAAGTTAGAGAGGGGTGGGCAACCAGCCTGGTGGTGCTGAGGGTTGAGGTGCTGGATGCCACATCTTGTGCCACGCCGGCGACCCGTGTTTGGGAATGGACTCGGGCCGTCGGGGGTCGGCAGGGGAGAGGGAGGATCGAGCGTCCCATGACAGCTCTCCTCCCTCTGGGGTGGGTAAGGGGTCTGCGTCGCTCTCCAGTGGTAACTGGTGGAAATCAGGGGTACTGCATGTAGTGGTGTACAGCAGAGGGTTGGAGCACGGCAGGCATCAGCACGTAAGTGCACCGATGTCATTGCACATCTGGCTCCAAGGGAGAAAATCCAGGCAGAAAATTGCAGGGTGGTCATGGTGGCTGATGGCCGTGTGTCGCACCCCCAGACATGAGAGGTGCGCCCCCAAGTATCAGGATCCAGATCCCCATAAGGGGGAGAGTGTGTCGCTGACCAGAGCGGGTCCAGGGGTGCGGGTGCCGCCGGCCAGACGACCATCAGCCCGCTCTGCAAAGGTAGGAGATAAAAAATGTAGTGATAAAAAAAAGATAGGGGTGGCTACCTATGTGGATGGAAAGTCTCTTGTCCTCTGGCACAGCCTGAGTGGTCACATTGGGAGCCCTGATGAGAGGAGCAGATGTGGAGTCAGTGGGGGCATAAACAGAAAGTAAAAAAAAAAACGCATACAAAGACCCCAGGTGCGAAGTTTGGAAAGGCCCGACAGGTGAAGACCAGCATTCTTCAGTTCTTCAGCCAGCTGCTGTCTCCCAGCGATCTGCTACTTTGGTGCACCATTAACGAATACCAGCATGGTACCGTGAAACACGTTCCTGTAACCCCCCTTTGAAGCTTTGAACTGTAAGTACCCCTGGGCTGCAGTTCAGGAGAGTTCCTATTTTAGCTAGCTAGTCTGTTCTCAAAGGGGGTTAAGTCCTGGGCTGGACTGAGCCAAATTTCAAGCTGCGCCCAGGCAGAAAAATAAAAGTTTTCTGTTTAAAAGTATTGGGTCCCAACGCAAATACCCCAGCTGGAGCCACCAGACTGTCACCTTCTCAGCACCCTGATGTGGTATCCACCGCTACAGCTAGACTGTGCTGTGTAACTGCTATTTGGGGAAAAGCCGGATGCACCCACAGGTAGGAGGTGGAAATACTGTGTGGGATAATATTGTTTGCACCAGTTATTATTGTTGTTGGGATAGTTCCCATTTCTTCCCCTTCCCCCAAAATAAATGTTGAGGTTGGTTTATGTTACACATGGTCATTGCAAGGTGTGTCCTGTTACTGTGTGTTGGGTAGGTACTGTGGGGAGGGGGGGCAGCTTTTGTATTTTTCTGGAGGGTGGTAACCTGCAATTTATCCACAGGTATCTCCTGTCACTACCCCAGGTGGAGTCAACATGCCATTTCCTTATCTAGGTAGCTTATCCATCAGTGAACCCAGGCCAGCCCCCTCGGAGGTGTGTGCAGTGTGGACCCCTAGGGCCCTGGAGCAGCCAAGGGGAGTCAAGGGGCAGTTACAAATATATTATATTAATTCAATTTCTGTCTTCCAAATCACCTATTATATTCTCATAAAAACTAGTTAGACCCTATAATTTATATTTTATGCCTGCTACACCCTTTGTCCCCTTTTTTCTTACAGGTTAAATGGTTCTACTGTACCTTGTATATATGTAAATTGTTGTACATAATCATTTCATGTCATTGTATTGCTGTTTATGCTATTCTTGTCTATCTATTAATACTTGTATCCTCATTTGTATGACCACTCAGGTCCATCTTGAAAATGAGCTTTGCTCAATGATGTTCGCCTGAATAAATAAAGATTTTGATTGATTGATTGATTGACAAAGCAGAGGCACTGCTGGTATTTGCTACTCCCTAATGGCCACCCCCAAAATTGCATTTCGAAAAAGAAAATCTTTGGAGCCCCTCCACCATACTTGTTTAAAAGGAAAAAAAGGCATGCCAAGAAGTAGAGGACTGGTGTATGGTTCAGGTTTGACTCCAGAAAGTGCTTTTGATAAAGAATGTGTCTGAAGAGAGAGACAAGGAGTTTATTCTGGGAGTGCTGGAGTAGGCCATGAGGGACCGTGGAGCATGAAGATTCAGAGAGCAACTAGAGAACCAGGTACCCAGTTTAGAAACTTAATTGTGGATGTGCCTCCCACAGTGGCCTTGAGGGCTTCAAGAGATTTGGGTGTGATAAGTAAAGAAACATAGAAAACATAGAAAAAGACGACAGAAGGAGACCAAGGGCCCATCTAGTCTGCCTGTATGTTCCTTGGATCTTCTCGGATCCCAGGACCTAACCCCTTCTGTCTAATGCCTCCTACTGCTCCTGTTGCTTTTGATCACGCTTAGCCTTGTCCCACCCCAGCTTGAATTATGTCACAGACTTTGCTTCTCCGCTACCTCAGCTGGCAATTTATTCAATGGCTTCAGGACTCTTTCTGTAAAATAGTGCTTCCTAAGCTCCCTCCCTAAGATTAAAGTTCTGCCAGTGAAACCTTCTCCCCCGACCCTGATGCTGGTGGGGGCAGGATTTCAAGATTAAACTAGAGTTATTGTTGGCCAGTGAAGGAAAGACTTTTCAGAATGTGAAAACCTTGTAGCTTCCTGGGGTGCCATCTGAGGAACCTGGGCTAACCCGCCCTTCTAGTTCGGACTGTTACAGACGTTTGATGGTTTTCTGTGGCATACTCCCCACACCTGCTGGGGAGGATGATTAGGAAACTTGGATTGATAATGCTGTTCCCGTGCTACAGGAATGGCAATGTTCAGAGGCTGAGGAGCGGGAGACTGACGGCGGCCGCAGCCACAGAACTTGCGGAGTGCCTTGGCCCGAATACCACCCAGGACCACTGACAGGATGCCCTCGGGGCCATAGCCCCGATACAGGTAAGCCCCCAACCCCAAAGGGGGGTTACAGCAATGTAAGGCGCTCGTAAACCGTTATACCCTGAACAGCACTACTCTCCAAATTTTCATAAAGCACCATGATCCAAGGGGGATAACTCCACCAAAGGTCACATTAAGTTGTGCGTTTTGGGGAAGAGTTATCTTTTTTTCTAAGTTGACCTAGCAGTTTTGTGAGTTATGGTCCTGTCCCCTCACTGGTTAAGACACTTTGTATATTCTGAGTCTGCCTACTGCATATCCGCTGTAGACAAACTTCTTTAGAGCAACATACTCTTATTTCTATTGGTGTTAAAAATTGGAACTGTAAACCAAACTATATTTGTAACTGTCCAAATATGTTTTTTTAACTAACATTTTTATAATAAGACAAAGAACAATGCTTACATGCAAAGTACAAAACATACAACATACCAACGCACTGAACTGTTCCCAGTCGTCAAAAAAGATAAACACTTCCGATTTCAAATTATGTCAAGTGACGTAATGTAGACTGAAATTACTGTACAAAAAATGTATGTGATTTGCGACTGGTGCCTTTCTGCGGTATGCCCCCTGTACGGCAACACCATTACAGCGAACATGTTGATGCCGACAACATCGACAGTTTGCTGTAATGGTCTGCCCAAGATCCCGGCACTTTGTCCCCCGGTCCTGCACCCCCTCCCTGAATCAGCTCTGACTCGGAGTTGATAATCCCTAAGTTCGGTGGGAGTTGGGAGCAAAGCCCCGATAGAAAAACAACTGTCTTCTGTTAGATTTATGTGCCACACACAACTTGCAGTCGACATATAAATCCATTGTTGTGATGTCAGTCGACAAATATAGTTGTCGAACCGCATCGGAGCCCCTTCCTGCATTGAACTGGCCTCCTAGAAGTGAGATTGGCTTATCTGCTGCTCGGTTTCACTTTCAAAATGATAACGATCACTAGCCCACCTGTTGGCGCAGCGGTAGTGCTACCACTAGCAACACCTGCTCAGGAATGAGTTTGGGTCATCAGGAGCCAGCCGGGGGGGGGGGATTGAGTTTCCCATAGGACACTCTCCTCCTCCAGGGAGGTAAGGGATCAGTTCTCCCCTGCGATACTGGTACCTGGGTGACCATAGGTTGCAGTGGAGTTGGAGATGGAATTGAGAGGGGGACATTGCAGATGCCAGTGTGGAGCTGCACACACACCTTGGCGCCCTTGCATGCAATGTCCCAGGGAGACAGAGGGAGAAATGCAGAAAATGGCCCTTGCACCACCATGATGACAGCCTGTGGGAGCTCCCAAGGCCTTCACCTCTCCAGATCATGGCACCTCCTGACAAAATGCACAAATTCGGGGAGCATGCCTCTTCCCCTCCCTGTCCCCACCTGGGGGGCAAACGCAGAAGCTCCATGGAGGTAGGTGATCGTGACCAAGGGGGGTTGCTCGCAGAGCCTGAGGGTTTGAGATGGATCAGAGAGTAGGGGCTTAAACATAAATTAGATAAAATAAAAAATGAAAAGATTACTACTGACCTCCTACAGTCTTAAGGGCATTCTTAAACCTAAACCACAGAGGAGGTTTCTACACTTCTCAACGTGTCCATTGCTTGAAGTACCAAGGGCTGTGACAGGCTCAGGCATGAGGTCCTTTGCATTCACTGCCCCATCCCTCTGGAATAAGCTTCCACAAGAGGTCCAAAACTGCTCCTCCTCTGCTGTGTTTAACAAAGCTTTGAGGCCTATTTACAAGGGGACAGTCGGTGCAAGTGCAACTGCTGAAAATACCCCGCTCCACCCAAGGTGGTTGAGCATTGATTCCGGCTGAACTAATGTCTTCCCATGACCTTGACTACTGTTGCAGTAGGTGCAGTTATCAAATAACCTAACTTTCTTCAACCCTGAATGTAAAACTTGTCAATGCAGTGCCGTCTCTGTATATAATTAACTTTGTACTCTTGAGTGTATGTTCTTGTAATGTTCGATATTATCTCTGAATGTAATTATCTCCAGGTCACCCCTGAGAAGGACATCTTGCTTCAGTGGGCATACCTGGTTAACAAAATTCAGATAAATTAATAAAGCACCCCCCAAAGACACACATGGACACACACATATGGTACATCCTTGGGAGGTTACCAAGAAAAACGAGAAACTTAACACCCCCAAACAGGGGTTAAACACATAGCATAAAATGTCCTATTTGCTGCCAGTGGCTTGGGATCTATACTCAATTTTGTTGTCCAACTATCCCTTCTGCTATCATTGATTCTGGTACCTGGGAGCCAGTATGATCCCAGTATTTCCAAAACAATATTCACAATTCCAAGTGCCATAGTGGAGCTCAGATATTGATCAAACAGCAAAGACACTGTTCAGCATCGAAACTTTAAACTGTTATTAACATCTGTGACCATTTGCTTAAACATAAAATTCAGTCAGCTTTTCATAACGTTACAGGACACAGCCCCAACCCACATCAAACCTAGCAATTCTTAAACAGTGTTTGTGCACACCAGGATCACAACATATTCAATAAATGAATGGGTATCCATGCACACAGGCCTGTGTTTCCATCAAGGGATATAGATAACAACATATGGGCCTCAAGAGTAAGGTCTGAAAGGTCCATGCTGTTATCTCAACCCTGAGGTGGAAACACAGGCGAGTTGTGTGGTCACCCATATTTTATTTGTTATAGTATATGGTTTATTTTCTTGTTTCAGCATGAATTTCTCTCAGTCTGACGCTTCTTTAGAGAGAATGGCTGCAGTTGTGAGATCGTAACATTGTGTGCGCAAGTGACTGGGGTGAGAGCAGTGAACAAACTGAAACTGGGAGCAGGGAAGCGCAGTAGTCAGCATGAGAAGGAGTGTCGCATGCACAGATTATAGGAAGTGCACAACATCTTTAGAATGTGCACAACAAACTTTTCAGCTGTGCACAACAAGCTTTTTGAACTGGCTGAATTCCATACAATACCTCCAAGTTACCATGTATTATTATTTCATGTAGCGTTTCCAAGTGGGCCGGGGAGACAGCCGTGAGTGAATGACAGTTTCAATAAAAACATCAATGGTTTGGTTATGAATTTAACAAACAAGGTGACTGCAAATGCAATATATACAAATACAGAGACAATTTACAAATCATTAATCAATTCACTAATGTCTATCCATCAAGCTGCTGCTAGGTTAATCAGAGGTCAAAGATCTAAGGAATATTCAAAGAGGAATGAGGAGAGAAGGCTGGGGGTGAGGGAAGGTAAGGTGGCTAGAGTTATGTTCATGGTACTTTAAGGTGCTGAAGCATGGTTCGTAAGGTGGGTGAGATTCTGAACCTCTCTGATATTGTCAGGTGTCTCATTCCAGCTGTTGGCAGCAACAGAGAAGACCTTGTGCCCTAAGGCCTTTTGGGTTCACAATATTTGAAGCAAATCTTTGACCATGGATCTGAGTTGTAGGCAGCTACTGTATGAGTCTGGTCAGTTGGTTGCTGAGATACACTAGGTCTAAGCCGTGGACACATTTGTAGACCAAAGAAACCAATTTGTTTCCCCTCCTTTTGTTTGAGAGTATGTCCAACTGCTTGTAAATGATGGGTGAGTCTGTCGCAGCTGAGGACAAATCTAGATAAGTTGCTAAAGGCAACTGTGATTTTCTGTAACGCTGTGAAGTTAGCTGATCTGTACACCACACTAGTATATTCCAGGGCTGATGAGTGTCTCTATAAGAGTGCCACTTGTTTTCAGATTCCGACAACTTCTTTTATGATAGGAAAGGCCCACTTTTTTATTCGAGCTCCTGACTGTTTTGGCAATGTGTACACAGGACAACTGTGGGTCAAGAAAAATCCAAATTTGAATGACTGCACACTGTCAGTTGGGAAGTCAGAAATGGTGGGGACTTTCAGTGCTTTTGCAGGTTTAGGTTGGGATGAAGCACATGGTTTCAGGGTCCCGCGATGCCCCAGTGCTGGCAGGTTGTGCTGCTGTCCTGACGACCTGGTTCAGAAGTGAGCCTGGAAAGTCACGTCAGTGGCCAGGCCGTGGCTGAGACAGCTGCCACTTGGCAATGCATCTCAGACGGGGAGGGCTGGCAGTGGCTTCTGCCACTGCAGCGATCCCTGTGGCTGGGCCAGGAAGCTTGCTCCTGCCACAGGGCAAGCTGTGGTTGGTGAGGCCAACAGAGGCACTGCCCCAGTAAGGGAGGAGGGAGGATGATAAAAATGGGGATGTAAACCCACCTAGTGTCAAATCCCCGATTACAGGGTATACCCCGAGACTGATGGCAGGACGAGGGCATAAAAATAAAAAAAAAAGCACATGGTTTTGATACTATTGAGGAGGAGTCCAGTGGTGATCATTCAGTACTGTTTCTTATCAAATACAGATTGAAGAGGATTTGTTGAGCTCATCGATGCCTTGGTATATACAATATTATACAATGGCAAAAAAAAAATACCAGTGCCTGATCATTCAGGTAGGTTTGGACAGTAATGTTATCTCACTCTAACATTACTGTATCAAGTCCAGGCAAATACATGACCACATCTTACCAAAAGTGTTTAATGGCTTATATTTGAGTTAGCACAATCTTAGTTTCATATAAAAACCTTATTTACTAATACTGTGGGGACAAAAATATTTGTCATGGCTAAAACATTTTTTTTTTTTATATTTTGTATTTATTATATTTTCATTCGCAAAACCATAGGACAGTTTTTACAGTATATAAGTTAAGACAGCACATAATTACATCAGTCAGGTACGAAGCAATACATTATTCAAAGGTCTCAGGACAACTTACATAATTTACAAAACAGTTCATGTAATGAGCGCTAAGACATTTACAGAAACCATCATCAGGGTCAATATATTTCTAAGGTACAAAAGTAGGATCTAAGGATGAAATATATATAATCCATTTCCTCCATTTAAGCTCAAAGGCAGACCATTTATCTGTACTTTTGGCTATTAATCTCTCTAATACATAAATTTATCCCATTATTCCCCACCTGCTCTGAATGTTTGGGGCATCTTCTTTCCCAGTTTCTAGTAATTGCTTTTTAGCTGCCAGTATATAAGTGATTAACAATGATCCTCTGGGTATTGGGAGATCCTCTGGCGGAACTGAGAGTAATACTAGCTCAGGGTCAATACACAGCTTCATATCTACCAGTTCTTTTAATGCCTCTAAAATATCTCTCCAGTAACCTGCTAACTGCGGGCAGGCCCAAAAATCATGGAACTGATCCGCAGATATTTCTCCACAATCTCTCCAGCAATAGCTTGGCGTCCAGATGAGAACTTGGCGAGCCTTGCTGGTGTATAGAAAAATCTATTTCTAGCTTTCCAGGCAAATTCTCGCCAATAGGGGGCCCCCAAAAGTCCCATTGAGAATTTAGTATACTTTTCCCAATCCTCCTTTGATACCTGGAGTGGAAGCTCTTCATTCCAGGCATTCAGAATTCCCTGAGTAGAATTTTTTGATAATTCTCTCGAACCCCTATATATTAGTCCCACAAAGTGGGGCCACCACTGCCCTCTCCCTGTGGTCATAGCTAAGGTAAGCAATGAAGGGAAGGGGGGATCTGAGAGCCTACTGTAGGCTAGTCCCCTCTGTTCAACGCCCTCTCTTAAGCTTGTATATATTGGAAAGTCTTGTTGTGAAAGACTGTAAGTTTCTTGGGGTTTGGTAAATGAGAGGACCCCTCTGGCGTCCACCACAAGTGGAATATAAATTAAAACCCTTTGTCTCCATTGAGCCAAAGTACCCTCCTGTTCCAGAGTAAGAGATTGGATTCTGAAATTTAATAGATTAAGATAGGTACCTACTGGTTCTAGTTGTCTTAAATGGATGAGTTTCATCCAAGTCTCTATAGTAGAATTTGTGCTATAAATAAGTCTAGGTCTTTTATTTACTGGGGTATACATCAATTGTAGAAGGTCGCCCCCCTCCCTCACCCCATTAAGGGTAAATTCCAGGTTCTTCCAGGGAATGTCATACCTTGGGTTGTTCCAGTTAAAAACTCTAGCTATCATAGTGGCATATGCATACATCTGAAGATCAGGCAAATTTAAGCCTTCCTTGTTTATTGGTAACATTAATGTGGACCACTTGATTCAAGGTTTTTTCCCAGCCCAGACAAATCTCGCCAGAGTCTTATTCCAGGAGGGAAAGTACATTCCATCTGGCATCACTGGTATGGTCTGAAAAGATATAGCAGCCATGGGAGGATATTCATCCTAATAAGATCCACCTTAGAATATAATGATAAATGAAGTTGGGACCACTGATGTAGATCAGACTCTGATTTTTGTGTTAGGGGTTCGTAGTTCACCATAGTGAGGTGCATTAACTGGTTTGGTAACTGTATACCTAAATATTTTATCTTGATGCTGTTCCAGCGCAGAAGTAAACTGCTTTTCAGTGTTCGCGAGGGGGAGAAATGGAAGGGGAGAACCTCCGTTTTAGAAGAATTTATTTTGTATCCAGAGAACTGAGCAAATTGCTCAAGTACCTCCCATATTGCTGGGATAGAGGACTCTGGATCCGATACTGACAATAAAATGTCATCCGCATATAAAGCCAACTTCCAAGATTGATTGACCACCTGAATACCCTTGATTTTTTCTGAAATTCTAAGCATCATAGCCAAAGGCTCAATATAGATGGTGAATAGCAAAGAGGATAAGGGACATCCCTGTCTAGTGCCTCCTGTGACATGATATGAGGTGTGATACTGCCATTAAGATGGCTAAAACATTTCATAGTTAGGCAGAGAACAAGTGTCAGAACATTTTGTTTATAGTGTGGGAACATCTCTTTTATAGTATCAGTTTTACAGTTTAATTTTTTTATGAGGAAATACACCACATATGAATGCACTGCATTATGGGTAAGCAAATACCTAATTGCCTGATATAACACACTACAGTGATACCAGACAATTTGATTATTTGCATACCCATAAATGATACTTCACATGTGGAGTGTTTCCTCAAAAGAAAAAATAAGTGGACAACTGATACTATAAAATAGATGTCCCTACACATAAAAGGATGGTCAACACTTGTTCTCTGCTAACTATGAAATGTTTTAGCCATCTGTATGTGCTCATTTTGTCTCCACAATATTAATAAATAAGAGCCACTGTATACTAGCAATAATGCCCTCCAGGATATGTGTTTGCAGGAATAATGTCACTTTTTAGGTGTTGGATGCATTTGGCTTATAGCCTTGTGACCAACCACCTAGGGTGTGATGTTATCCTAGCATGACATACACCCTCATGTTGAGGCCTGTATTGCTTAATGTGCAATGCTGTAACTCAGGTTGTGCCTGAAAATGGTCCTTTGCATCAGTACACCCACCTGGTTATCAAAGATATAAATAAATATACCCACAAAAGCAAGAGAAAGGCAGAGCTGTGAGAAATTCCTGCTGTGGCCCTATCCCTTGCATCACATGACCACCACACTGGTACAACACAACAGATTGGCTCTGATGTCTCACATCCTGAACGACATTGATGATCTGTGTGCTTGCCTGCCAGTCATGTGGCTGACCAACAAAGACCTGCGGTGGATGTGATGCTGCTGCACTACAGTGCGTAAAGTGGGAGAGAGGAAGGTGCCAGTGGCAGTGCATGCATGCATGCCAACAGCAGTCAGGAAGTAGAATGTGATACAGCAAGCCTGCAGTCCCCAGTTCTGTAATCCTGTCTGCATTTTCTTTTCTGCTCTCTCCACAGACTCGAAACCAGACCCTTGTGGCCAGTGACATAGTTGTGTGAGGCGGCATGACTGCTGGATTGGGGGGTTCTGATTCCATAAAGAACCGTCCTTCAAGCCCTAGACTTACTGCAGCATGGCTCCTCCAAATAAATAACTATATCCTCTTGAACTCTGGAGTGCTGAGGTCTGAAACCTGATTGTTCTTCAGTCAGCAGTTTGTTATCCAGGATGTGGGACACAAGCTGTTTGTGGACAAGTTAATCCAGTACTCTGTTCCGGGTTGCTAAGATGAAAGTTGGATGGTAGTTATGTGGCCTGATTAGAGGCCAACTTTGAGGAGTGGAGTGACTATGACCCTTTCCAAATCTGCAGGATAAGGCCTCTCGGAGGGATAAACTGTATAGGTCCGAGACTGGATAAATAACTGAGTCTTTGAGAGGGCTCTATGCTTTCTTACAATGCAGGGGAAGTCATGGTAACTGTGAGCTAAATGTCTGTTTACCATATGATTGTTTTTATTATTTATTGGCATATGTAGTAGTAGTAGTTGTAGTAAAAGTTATTCTTATAAAATATGAAAAGGGATGATCCTCTTAAGCCAAGACTCATTACTAGTGAGGTCCCATATGCCTTGCAATGGTATAAAACACTCTCAATCAATAAGCAGATACATCATTCAAATACAGATTAGCAAAAGAATACAGATTAGTAAATGCACAACTCAAAAGAAAAAACATAACACAATCTTAATTTACATATATGCCTCAAATGACTGAAATGTAAAATGGATATATGAAAATAAGTGCAAGAGGATTTTATTGAACAATCCTGTATTATACTGGGAAGTTACTGCCACCATAGTTAAGGTTGAGCAGGGGTTTCTATGTTAAACCCCAAACATTGCACTTTAGTAGCTTCACAACTGTTCAGTGGATTTGCACAAAATTATGCATGCACAGTCTCAAGGGTAAGATCTCTCGATATGCCAAGTTTAGTTCCAGTAAGATGTTCGGATTCTGAGATCCGGATAGTGAAACAAAGTGAAAAAATTGGGGTGGGGGTTGGGGGGGTGCTGTTTTTTTGTCATTGCCTACCTCCCAGACGGTTTGGAATTTTGCTTTGAAGATTTCTGGGTAGAAAGGGCTTGGGCCACGGTGGTGCATTTCGCTGGTTTGGTGAAAATATTAATCTTTTCTAAAGTTATAAGAATTCGAAATTTCGATTCAGAGCATACTCAGTATGGGTTTTTGGACAGCTGCTTGGAACAAAAAAAAGAATTTGGTCCATATGAAAAAAAAAAATCCTTTTTTGTATGGGGGTAATGCTTTTTCGTGATAAAAAATTATTTTTTTGTATAGCTTCCATCTTGTTTCCGTTTTTTTTTTGTTTGTTTGTCTTTGGAAAACCCATAAAAATGAGATCCTGTAGCGAGACCAACACATGTATTTTGCTAATCGGGACCCAGTTAGGTGGATTCTGGAGTTACGTTTTGGAAAAATTACCCCCAAATTTATTTTTTTATACATTTTTAAATCTTTTTTTGTGACTCAATTTTCTTTATTCTTATGATCATATGAAAAAGGAATTGGGCCATATGAAAAAGGATCCCCTCATACAAAAAAAATAATTTGGACTTATTTTTTTTCCATATTTCAATTTCAACAAGCCATAACTCCCTCAAAATTTGCAGTTAAGGGTCAATCTATATATAAAAAAGGGTCCTGCTGGCCCGGTGGCCCTGAGGGCTGAGGCGCTGGATGCCTTACCTCGTGCCATGCCAGTGACCAGTGTTCAGGAACGAGCATGGGCCGCCGGAGGTCAGTGCAGGAGGAGAAGGATCGAGTATCCCATGGATTGCTCTCCCTCTCCGGGAAGGGGGGATGGCAGCACTCAGCGATCACTTGCCCTCTAACGGAGGCTGGGTGGTGGCACGCCAACGCTGGAAGATGTGGGCGGGGGATGCGGCAGACACCTGGAGGAGCACACGCAGGAGCATGTGTGCTGCCTCCGCTGGCGTCACTGCACGCTGCATCATCCTCCGAGGGGAACAAGAAAAAAGGGAAAACAGAAGCCTTCTGTGGATGACGATGGTCCCCACTACAACGGCCGGAAGGTGCCTCAAACACTGGTTGGTCAAGAGGTCTCCCACCCCTGCCATGAAGGGTAAGTCGGGGGGTTTAGGGAGGGGTCTAATACCCATTGCCTGGCTGGGAGGGGAAGGTCAGATGGATGGCAGAGGACCCCAGGGAAAAAGGACTAATAAAAAAAATAAAAAGGGTCTTAATGAGTACTACAAGAATAACACATATACTCCTCTCCCAAAAAAGTTAGGGGCCATATAAAAAGAGATACAAATTAAAAATCTAAATTTCCATATGATAACATTGGAAGTTTAAAAAGCCATACAGAGAGCTACCTAAGTGGTAGATCACAGCGTGTCAAAATAAACTCCACTCTATCTGACAATCTGCTAGTTTGCTCTGGCATCCCCCAGGCATCCATTCTAGGGCCACTTCTCTTTGGTCTCTTTCTAAATTCTCTCCCAAAAGCATGTTCTGGCCAAATGCTTCTATACGCGGATGACGCAGTTATCTTCTGCAGTCACTGTGACCCCCCCCCCTTCAGCTTGCCCTCCAGAGTCTTTTCTCTGAAACTGAAACATGGTTCTCTGCCAAAAAACTGGTGTTAAATTACAAAAAAACAAAGTCTATGGTCTTCACTCATTGTCAAAACAAATACAGGGGCACCCCACTGTGGATACTTAACCGTCAAAACTCACAGCTAGAACAAGTGACTTCCTTTCACCAACTCACTACCACCAACAACCACAGAGACGTTCTTGAACAAACTCAACTTTTCAAATACCTAGGTCTAACCCTGGATAGTCACCTTACCTTTGTGCCTCACATTGAAAATGTTGCCAGAGATGTTAATATCAGAATTGGGCTCCTCTTCAGACACACACGAAGTCTTACCCAAGAAGCCCTGAAGGTTGCAGTTCACAGCTCTGTCCTCTCTAACATTGATTATGGTCTACTCAAATACTGTGCTGCAACCTCCACATCTCTTAAACTACTCACGGTGGCCCTGAACAAAGCCTGTAGGTTGGTTACGGGTGCTGCGTGCCTCACTCATACCTGTGAGTTATATGCTCAATCTGGCTGGCTCCAACTAAATAACAGGATCAAATATCAAACCTGTCTCCTGTCCAGAAAAGCTCTACTTGGATTACTACCCCCGAGCATTGGCTGCCTGCTAAACAAATCCCCTAAGACCCAACACACATATACCTCAGTTTCTGACCTCCTTCTAGTACCCCACTGTTGGACTGCTCAGTACCAGCGATCCTTTCAATACAAAGCCCCCCCTGTGGTTTAATAATCTAAGCAACCAACTGAGCAGTCTTTCTAGTCTGTCCCAATTTAAATTTATGCTTCGCCAGCATCTCCTAACCGAAAGCACTTGTGATCGTTACACCTAGTTTCCCACTTCTGCAGACACCCTTATACCACTTTTTTCACTCACTGAGGCTCTTTACTTGGCTTACTGTTTCGTTTCACTTCTCCTGACAGAACAATTTCCCTTCCCCTGCCACCTCCTCCTCCTCCTCCTCCTTCTCCTTACCTCACCCCCTCCTTGCTCTTATCCCACTGACCCCCTTCTTGGACCTGTCCTGGCCTCTGGTCCCCACTCTCCCTTATCTTCTTCCCCTTCATCGCCCCTCCTTTTCCCTCTTACCCCTTCTTCCACCTTAGCCTCCCCTCCTCTCACCTTATGACAAGGCCTCTGGCTGCCATATTTTCTTTCCTTCTCTATCTGGACTCTGCCCTCATCTCCCCACCCTTCCCCACCTCTGATTAGTAATGTTGCTTCAAATGTACCTTATGGTTTTCTATTTGCTTGTAATCTTGAGTGTGTAGCACTGTTCCCACTTAGTTAACAGTTGACTTGCTGTGCTCCAATGATACCACAAATGTCTGTACCTCCGTTGATACTATGAATGTTCTATACCTCCCAACCTTATTGTAACCCTTTCCTTTGACGTGGAACCTTTGTAAATGAGCTGCCCATAGCTCAAAGGTATTTGTTATCCGAGATTTAAATAAATAAATAAATAAAAATAATGAGACTGTTCCTTTAAATATCTGGGTGTTGCCCTTGACTCCTCACTAAACTATCATGAACATATCCATCATCTTAGCTCTGCCACAAATGCCAGAATTGGTCTCCTTTACAGGAACAAATGGTGTATGCCTCCTGCAGCCCTCCGTTTAGTGGTTACCTCCTCTGTCCTTTCCTTATTGGATTACGGGATCATCATCTATGGCGTGGCTGACAATACTGCATTTCACAGAATTAAGGTCACCCTGAATAGGGCCTGTCGTCTTGTCACAGGGTGTGATAGGATGACTCACACCTGTAACCTTCATTGACTGTCCAACTGGCTCAGCTTTGAGGGATGCCTGAAATACCACACCTGCCTCCTTTCCAGGAAGAGTGTCAATAGTCAATCCCCCACCAGGCTTCTTAACATCATTCAACATGCATCATCCACAAGGAAGACTAGAGGCTCAGCCAAAGCCACATTGCTTGTGCCATTCTGCAGAATGTCCTTGGGGCAACGTGCCTTCCACTATCGGGCTCCACTCTGGCTAAATGATCTGCCTCGATATCTCATCTGTCCAGAACCTTGGTCATTTCAAACTCAAACTCAGAGAGCAACTACTCACCACCAGTATCTGTGACTGCCCCTGAGCTGTCCACTCGCATAGTCGCCCCTTTTTCACTGGTGTGCCAAGCCAAACTTCTGTGCCTTCTGCCCTCTCCTCATCTCCTCTCCCTCTACTCTGATTGATTCTTCTGATGTATTGTGCCTTTATCTTAAGTATCTGTTTTATTGGCTTTGGAAACCTTGTATCATCCTTGAAATTTGAATGTAAGCAATAGCTTAATTTGCTTGAAACCTTTGTGCCAGTGCTTGACTCTGGGTTGTTTTACCCTCCTCATTCAGATGAAATACCTTTAAATGTATTGCTCGTTACCTTTGTACCATACTTGACTCTGGGTTGTTTTACCCTCTGCATTCATTTGTAATACCTTTCGTTGCATTGTCCATTTCTCTTGTTTCATATTTCCATGACGTGGAGCCTTTGCAAAGGAGTCTCTTACTCAAAGGTTTGTAGTTCCAATCACTCAATAAATAAAAAATAAATAAAACCAAGCAAATAAATTGTTTTTTGGGAAAAAAACGGAAGCAAAGACCCTCAGGCCCTGCAGTTCCACACTAACATGTCTGTATGCATCTAAGGAGGGATGGGCCGGGCCCTGCACTTCCATAGGCAAATGGATATGTTCACGCAGGTAAAGAGGATACGATTATGCTGTCTCAAAAGTAAGGAAATTCTTTGCGAAAAACTTTGTTAGTGCACTTTTGGGGTTCAGATTAAAAGCAACAAAAGTAGGGAAATGTGATGTTAGGGTTCTAACCCTAACACCCACCTCCATCCTGCAGGCAGCAGAAGGAAAAACCATTATGGTTTCACCTACAAGGCTTAAAATCAGTGGGGTGTTCCTTGGGGTTGTCAACCATAACGCTCACCACATTCTCATATAGTCTGCAAATCTCAGCTTCTTTATTGATGAATGGGTGAGTGTTAGGGCTGAGAACCCCAAGGAACACCCCAGGCCTGATTTGTGAATATTCAGGACTGATGAAACCATAATGTTTTTTCCTTTGCTGCCTGGGTAGGTGGTGGGGTATTAGGTTGGGAACCCTAATACCACATTTCCCTACTTTTGTTGCTTTAATCTGAACCCTAAGTGATGCATTAACAAAGCTTTTGCAGAGAATTGTTATAGGTTGTTAACTATGAACTGTTGTCAAGGATCAGGTCGTACAGTAAAATAGGCGGTTGTTTGCCTAGTGTGCCTACCAGAAAAACAAAACAAGACTAAAAAATGAGTAAAATGTTTCCTGATGTTGAATGAATATCTCACCAGCTGCCTCACAGACAGCTGGTGATCCTGCCAAGCCAATCATCAAAGTGCAAGGTCTTGCATACATATATTATTCTCAGGACCACTATACCTTTATTGTAATGTGGTAACCCTTTAATAGCTCTGTCCACTGACTGACAGAGACCCTCCCATTTCAGTATATTTATGTGTAAATACAGGTAATACAGTGCGTGCTGTACATCTTTATTATTAGTTTCACCGCTGGTACCTGTGGCTCGTTATTTGTGTATTTTACTGTAAAGTGCTATAATATCTGTTACTTGATGTTCTTCTATGGTGGTTTTCTGAATCCTGAACAATTCAGACTCTCATTGGTTAAAACCTGGTCACATGGAACTGTTCTATATGTCTGATAACCCAATCTCAAGGCATGTTATCTGCTGAATACAGTCAGACCTGGTTAATCCACACACATTGTGTTTGCCAATTTTGTTACGTAATACAAATCTACATAGTAACCAGACAGTGATAATAAAAGTCAATAGCCCAACAAAAATCTGTATGCACTGTTTTTCATTCAGATAATCAGACATATGGATTAACAAGACACGGATTAACCAGGTCTGACTGTAATTGGTAGAAGTCAAAGATCAGCATGCAGATTGTATAATGCAGATGGCTCAACTAATACCACCCCCATGCCCTCCCCAAGACAGAAGACAAAATCACTCTCAAAATCCAACTCTATGTAACTCCTAGGTGGCGCTATCCCTTGGGCTACTACCCCTGCCTGCTTGGCTACTAACAGGTTAAGGGGCCTGAGTTCTGAAACGGGTGCCTCCACCCAAAGGTCTGGGTTGGTTTGGGTTACGCTAACCAGATCACAGCCCTCTGGGACACTGTGACCCCCATTTTCTCCCACTAGTGGTCCACACCATACACAACAGTGACTTCCAACACAAGATATGCAAACTACATACACTTGTACTTGGCACTTACCCCCAGGACTGGTTCCTTCAGCTTGACTCTGGGGACCCCCTGTAAAATAAGGTGAGGCAGTACAACAGCAACAATGCAGTACCTTCAGCATAAACTGACACAACAGTCAATGTAAATTGCAGAAGCAAACAGATCTGATTTATTCAGGGGTCTGTAACAAGGAGGGGGAATAATCAGGTTAATTAGATTGAACACATTAATAATCACACTATTGTGCATGCACTTAGAGTCCCTCTCAGTCACACTCTCTGGGTACCCAGGATGGGGAAAGGGGCTAGCCAGGTCCGTTGCCCGGTGTAGTTCAGCGTCGTAGCTGGCTGGGGCCCTGTGATGGAAAACGAACATGCGCACACACACAATTTGTAATCTGGAGCTGGATGGCTCAGTTCGTGGAAAGAAAAGCACAAACAATCAGATGACACACTGGCCGGTGACATCAGGCCTAAAGACACAGCTTGAATCTCGAGCTCCGTCTCCACCAAGGCCCTAAAACTGCTAAAAAGCTTGAACCTTGACCTAAACAGGGGCTGATTTAAATTTGGCATCTGATCAATATGCCTAGAAAGAAACCCGACCCACAAAAATCGGCTCTGGACACCGCCAACCTTGATGGAGGCTGCTCTCTGATAGCGATGCCTCCCAAACTTCGCAAATCTCAAGCAAAGGTGGCCCTACTAGGGAGGAAAACTCCCTGCCATCTAATGTAAGCAGGCAAATGGACATTGTCCTTCGGGAGATTCAGGACTTTAGAAGGGAAACCCGTTCCACCTTTACAGCATTGGGCACTGACCTGGGGAAGTTGAAAAGCGTCTTGACCGCATTGAGGAGCAGACCACGATCGCTGACTCCTGCATGGACAACGCAGAATGTGCCATAGTGCAGCTCCACCAGGCAATTCAAGGCCTACAAGATCGAGCTGATGACTCGGAGGCCAGGAGCCGACGGAATAACTTGAGGGTAAATGGATTCTCTGAGGGCACCAACCCGATACAATTTATGCAAAAACATTTTTAAACCCAGCTGGATTTACCCAATAGTTGCTCTCTGAAAATGGATTGGGCCCATCATACCTTAGGCCCACAGTCGAGCACTCGACCACGAGCCATGCTGATTTGTTTTCTGTTGCCAAGAGAAAGAACTGATATTACATAAATCGTGGCAACAAGTGGATTTGACCTTCCAGAATCATTGGATCTATGTAGATAACAATTACCCATCATGATTGCAATGAGGCAGAGCATACGCACCTATCCTTAAAAGCTGAAAGAATCCAAGCTCAAGTTCAGAACCCCTACCCAGCCAAGTTGGTAGTCCAGCTTGCAGAGGGCCCTAGGTCCTTCGATTCAGCAGATGAAGCGGCACGAGAGCTTGCCAGAGTCGGCATAGATATTCCACTTGCTCAGAGACACCGGTACTTCCTTTAGTTGCCAAGCTGGCCCATAAAGCATGGTCCAAAATACCCCGAGGAACAACTTCAGAAGGAGGGAGTACAGCGTTCAACGGATAATTGCAGATCTAAGACAGCAACTGAGACCACACCAAGACCTCTTCAATCAGCCAAGGACTGAAATGAATTGACTCTATGAACATTTTGATATTTGCTTATTCTGACCACAGGTAGACCATTTGTTTACCCTCCCCATGTCTTTATGACCTTCCCGGTGACTATCTGCTTACCCCTTCCCTCTTCGGGGGACTCTTCTGCCCCTGTGGACCCCCACTGGATGGACCTCGCTACACTGGGAGACCCCTCCCTGAGTGCGGGGGGTCTTCTATCAGTTGTCCATTGCTCGGCGTGGCCTGGGACTTTACACACGGTCTAGGCCACTTGTGGTCCCTGGTAATTGCCTAGCTGAGGCTGACTGGTTTGGGGGTCTGGTGTCGGGGGTCCTATGGATGGGGATCGGGATGGCAGGGTTGCTGGGAGTGGGTACAGTGAGGACTCTGTTAATGGAGCCTTGGCCTTGCCGGCTATGCTTCCTGAGATGGGTTAGGCACCCACATACACATATGTTTGCAGTTTTAAATGCTGCCTCTTTACCACGTTGAGTGATGCACTGCTCTCCAGCATTGTATATAGAGGCCCTTGTTATACGTTGTTTAATCAGTTCTAACACCCCTGGCCCCCAGTGAAAACTGTTTGTTCCTTACTTTACATATCACCTCGGGGGAGGGGTGGGTCCCCCCGTGTCCACTTGGTCCTGCCCCCCCACACGCTGAAACGGCGGGGCAGGCCTGGTTGCAGGCAGGAGACCCATGGACCTACAAATTTGCTCCTTTAACCCCTGCATGGTTACTGGGGAAGCTGAAACATAGCAACATTTAAGTGTGATGGCAAGTTGATTTTACTATGGGCCCCTTGGGAGCAGAACACGAGCCACAACTACCTTCCGGGGGAAAACCTGGGTCTAAAACTCACTCTAAATCCTTGATGGAGCAAGAGGCATGACCACCTTCCCCTGCCCCCCCCCACCACCTCACAAGAGAGATGTCTAACATCTGGTCTACCTATTGGTAAGACCCTGCCAAAAATTGTTTTGGCATACCCTAGAGGCTGGTCACTTACTCATAAGTGATTGACCTCATGGAATCCCGCAGTTGTATTGTAGTACCTGCCCAGCTGGCAGTCTGCTGCTTTAAAAAGTTTAATCAGTTAATGTTTAATTCTGATTGTTTGTTGTTAGAGGAATTTACTCTTCACACTTCCACTTACAGACAGTCACATCCCTCAAGCATTGAGTGGGAGCCAGAGGTTTTCATGTAATGGAGTCTTGTGTTGTACTACCAACACAATCCTCAGTTCCAGCTATACTTTTAATGGCTAAAGCACCACTTAAGATTTTTTCTTGAATGCGAATGGTCTGGGCAGCCCGTTAAAAAGATCCAGAATGATTTCCTGTTCAAAAAGACCCAAGCAGGAATAATATATTTACAGGAGACGCATATGACTGGGAACGAGCATGGGAAGCTGACCTGGGGAGGGTTCACACAGGTGTTTTCCTCCTCCTTTGTGAGTGAAAGGAGGAGGGGGGTCGCCATACTGGTTTCCAGCCACACCCCTTTTCAACCCACATGGGAGTGGGTTGATCCAGAAGGCCATTTAGTGGTGGTACAGGGTCTATTGCAAGACAAAGAAATGACATTGGCCAATATATATTTACCCCCTGGTTCCACTATTCAGACCATCAGATCCCTCTTGAATAAAGTGGTTCAGCTAACTAAGGGCACACTTATTTTACGCGGAGATTTCAATATTGCCCCTAGTCCCCATCTCCATTCCACCCGAGTTGCTAGAGGCAAGCAACCTGCTCCACATAAATTCTTTAAACGTTTTGTACAGGAGGTGGGCTGGTTGGACGTTTGGTACACCCTCTATCCTAGGGATAGATGATATACTTTTACTCAGCTGTACATGGTTCTTACCTAGGATAGATCACTGCTATACACAGAGGGAAAGTCTGGACTCCTTAAAGAAGTCTCTATGGGGACATAGTCCATTCTGACCATGCCTCAGTGGTCACTGAATGGGAGGTGGGCCTAGAGAGACGACATACCCTGTGGAGATTGAACCCAATCCACCTTAAAGGTGCCCCCTTCTGGGAATTTCTCGATGAAAAATTATGGGAGATCCAGGAAGATAACACGAGCACTGAAGCCCCCTCTGCAATTCAGTGGGACACACTGAAGGCGGTACTCCATGGCCACTTAATACAATACTTATCAACTCTGGCGAAACAGCGTAGGGAGAGGCAATCACTCTTAGAACAGACGCTCACATTTCTCCAGACGGCCCACCAGCAGGGGGATGACTCTGTGTTAGCCCAACTCAAACAGACTAGACAAGAACTGGACTCATTAGCACTGCAGAAAACTGAAATAGCATTAGCCTTTCTAAGGCAACGATATGGTAAGATTGGCCCCAGGGCCTCCTGTCTGCTAGCTTTTCAGCTGCGGCAAAGCCGCTCAACTATACCCACAGTCAGGACCCTGCACTGGCACCCTCTGTACAAGGGTGAGCTCATATTACTCAGGCCTTTAGCGATATTATAAAAACCTGTACACCCCTGATCACCCCTGAACCTGATGACATCAAGGCTTTTCTCCAACCCCTGGGCCTCCCCAGGTTAACTAGAGATCAGCAGACTCTGCTGGTTTCCCCATTACACATGTAGAACCTCATAGCTGCCATTTCCTGTGCCAAAACCATGAAAGCCCCTGGCCCAGACGGATATGGTGCTGAACTTTATAAACACTCTACACAGAGAATTGCCCACCTTCTGCAGGTATATAACTAGTCCTACAGGGACTAGTTAGCCCCACCTAGCTGGTCATATGCGGTGATATCCTAAATTCCAAAGCCAGATAAGGACCCGCAATTTGGCACATCATACCGCCCATTTCCGTATTAAATGTGGATTATAAGTTTTCATGTCTTATGGCCAAACGCTTAGATGCAGTTGTACCTCTATAATTGTCAGTGTCAGTGGCTCAGTAGGTAGCACACTCGCCTCTGAGGCTGGGAGATCAGAGGGCTGTGGGTTCAGTTCCCACATCTGGCACTTGGGTTAATATCCCAGTACTGACACTGTAGTACAGCATGAGAGGGGTGCTGCACTTCTGAGGTGCTGTCTTTCGGATGAGACGCTAAACCGAGGTCCCATCTGCCTGGATTGGTGGTAGTTCAGGTGGATGTTAAAGATCCCATGAGCACTTATCGAAAAGAGTAGGGGAATTTCCCGTGTCCGCCAGATTTCCTCATTCACTAAAAATACCACCAACAGCTTAATCTGGTTCAAGGTCAGTTGGCATTCATCTGTATCCTCCCTGGGTCGTGCCTGAAAATAGGCAGGATTTGTTTAGTGCACGCACTGTCAACAAAACTAAATAAATAAAATAAATAAAAATTAACCTGGACCAGACAGGATTTGTTAGTGCTAGATCCACCACGGACAACACGAGAAGGGCCCTTCATTTGGTTCAGTAAATGCAATCACACGGGTCACCTTTTGTCTTTCTCAGCCTAGATGCTGAGAAGGCTTGAGACAAGATCTCTTGGTCCTTCCTGTTTACCACCATGTCAAGGATGGGCTTCCTCTCTATTTCCATGATTATGACACTTTATTCGCACCTAAAGCATGTGTTAAAGTCTCGGGCATCACTCCACCTATTTTCCAATTTACAGGGTATCCATCAGGCTGTCCCCAGCCTGTTTGCTATTTTCATTGAACCCTGGCACAGGCCATCAGGGAATCCTGCCTATTAGAGGGAGTAAGGGTTGATGGAATAGAACACCGAACAGCCCTTTACGCCGATGACGTCCTGCTATTCCTCACTAATCCCTCAAAGTCAGTCCCAGCTATATTCAAAATAATTGAACAATTCGGTGGCTGGTCAGGATATAAGCTTAATACCACCAAAACGGAGGTATTAACATTTAATTCCCCCCCCCCGTATCACTGACACACAGGTTTCCCTTCTGTTGGGATCTTGACAGGTTAAAATACCTGGGCATTTATCTTTCCCATCGGGCTGGAGACGCACAACCCAGTCCGACCTTGCACGATGGAATATTCTCCCATTAAATCTTATCCAGAGAGTAGATGTGATCAGAATGGTCATTCTGCCCAGCTCTCTATCTGTTCCAAAATGTCCCCATATATATCCCTGCTAAAACATTCCAACTATGGAATAAACACATTAGCAGGTTTATATGGGCTGGGCGACACCCCAGAATAAAATTCTCTACCTTGACCCTCCCAAAAAGTACTGGAGGATTGGCCCTCCCAAACCTTAAACACTATTACTGGGCCTCACATCTCTTGTTCATCTTACACAGACTTACAAAAGTCACCCCCGCTCTCTGGAGAGAAATAGAGGAGGGGCTCATGCCTTACCATAAGTGGGTTAGGGTGATGTTACATTGCTCCACCTCCTATCCACATGAGTTGACCCCCAAGAACCCCTGGATTTTATACCAACTGAAAGTCTGGACTGTCATCCGTAGACAATTATCTCTCACCGCATACCTACCCTTCATATGTCCTATAGCCCTCATGGAGAACTTCCCTCCTGCCTCCCTTGACCATATATTTGAAACCTGGAGCCATTCCCAACTCTCCTACCTTACACAATTTCTAAGTGGAGGGGAGTTTAAGTCCTTCGGACTTGAGCCTTACCTGTGGGCTACGACATTCCGATTTTTACTGTTATCTGCCACTGAGACTTTTCTATTATTCCCTCCCCCTGGAGTTGCATGCATCTGGGGCTACCTCCCCCCTGGTCACTTGTCTCCAGCAATTCATTACCTGTGGTGGGGTTCCCCACATTATCTCGGTTCTGTATAAGGCAATTACAGACAATTTGGGATTAAATACGAAGGGATCTGCAAAGTGGATCTTGGAGTTTGGGTTTGAGGTGCCCCACAACAATGGGAAAGGGGTTGCAGATCAATATCTAAACTTACATACTCATACAGCTGGAGATTGTTCTCCTGGCAGATAATGCTCAGATATTTCCGAACCCCAGTGATAACAGTGCATTCTCAGTAACCCACCCAGGAACCTGTTGGTGCCAATGGGACTCTGTTGCACATCATACACATATATTCTGGCTATGTCCAAAATTCACCCCTTCCTGACCTCTTTGCAATCTGAACTGAGTGAGCTGGTTGGCACCTCAATTATCCTCACTGCTGATCTTTTTATCCTGCATATCTTCCCTCGAGGAATCAGAGACTCCCACATACGCTACTTGCTGGGGATCTCCCTGCTGGCTGCGAAAAAGGCCTTGACTCGATGATGGCTTACTCCAAAAGTTCTCACAATGCTAGAATGGAGAGAGATAATGACCCATATCTATAAGACGGAAAAGATTTCCTACTACTTAAATGATACCTCTGATTTATTTACTATGAAATGGACCAGATGGGTTATGCATATAATGTTAAGGGATAAGACCTTTATTCCCTGAACCTCTCCATCGGGGACAATCTAATCTGGGAGAAACATTAGTCAACACAAACATTTTAAGTTTGGTCCTTATATCCAGGTTTGAGTGGCCCCTGAGGAGCTGGAGAGGGAGAGGGCACCCTCAGGAAATGCCTGTCTTAAGTTATCTCATATGTTGGGGGAGGCTATTGCTGGGTCATTGTCATTATCTCGCATCTAGTGCTTGACTCCATGATATTTTATGTTTTTCTTTTAATGGACTATCTGTTTGGCTCCACTATAAATGTATGTATAATATTGAATTATGACTGTCAATCCCCTGTGTAAACCCCCCTTTTATCTGAAAAATAGTAAAAATATAATGACAAAAAAAAAAAAAATCAGATGACACACTTTGATTAAACAAAAGTTGCAGGGAGCTACCCTGATAATTACTCATGTTATCCAGGCTAAACACAGGAGGGCTGATGGCTGACTGGCTGGTTTGCCAGAGGAAGCTTGGCCCCTCGATGATGGATCTTTCTGTGCAGCAGGGTAGGGGGAGTAGACCCCGCGTAGCAGGGCCTATCTGCATCAGGCAGCACAGATTCAGTCCGATTCTGACAGAGAAACACTTCCTGCGCTAGCACACAGTTTACAGATAGAGGGGAAACCAGATTGAGACCCCCTTGCAGTTCATAGCACATTTATAGGTAAAAGAAGTTACTATACCAGGCAGGCTGCTCCTTGATCCCGATCGCAAAATCACTGCAATTACCTGGGAGCACTACGGCAGTTAAAGTCCTGACAGACCGATCGCTTTCTTCGGAATCTTTGGTCTTCTACAGGGTGAGCCTGGCTATAAATCAGCAGCTTGCTTCATTCTCTGCAAATTCGGATTCAGTCCGAAAACATCCTCTTCTCCCTCTCAGGGCAGACAGCAGGTGAGTAGGCCAGAAATCTGGCCTTCCACGGTTTCCTCCCACGCCAACCACGCCCAACGGCCACCGAACACACACAGCAGTGCTGCTCCTTCAGCGTCCAACTCGAATCTGGCTAGCCAGCAAACAGTTCAGGGCATTTCACTTTGATCCAAAGGGTTCGGTTGGTCGGTTCAGTTGTCAGTCACAGCAGGGCTCCCTCTATTGGTGCAAAAAGGCGCCAAAGATCCAAAACTACATTTCCCAGGGTCAGGCACCACACAGATCCACCTTATAGGCTCCATTTTAGAGTCCTCAAAACCCGATTGGTCCAATTTGGCAGTTCGGGACCAAAATGGTGGCGTATAACAGAAACAGTCCTTTCCACAAGAAAAGCAGGTTAGACAAACTACATTTTCATTACTGCTCTAAATAGTTCCCAGCAACTAGTTACATCTTTCAATAATCCTCATTCTGCCCAAGTAGCGACGGCAGAAAAGGAGCGATTAGTCATCAGCTTGAGCGGGACTCGAGCAGAGAAACACACAGACCCCCCCCATCCAAATTAAATATGACTGCAAACAGGCAGCCCTTAAAGAGACAGTACTTGGAGGCTTTAAAAGCACTCACTGGCAATCACAGTTAAACGGCCCAGACGCTGAACACCAACCAGGCTTTGACCAATCAGGGAAGCTCTTAGAAGACTTTTGGGAACCCAGATTTGCAGGGGGGTTACATCTACAACACCACACAGCAAAAAATTCAACTGAAACAACAATATCTAATGGAAGCACAGAACCCATACATTTCAAATAAACACACAGCTAGTTGAAAGTAAACAAGACAGAAACACTCACACATACTTCTAAAACTTCAAATTAATTCAGTGAAACAAGGCACAGAAACCTCATCACCTACAGAGTAAACAGTTAAATCCCAAAAGTGCTGAACTGAAAGCGTATAACAGCTAAACATTCCTTCTGTAAACGGTTCAGTTCTCTCTCCCCCATTTCAGGAAGCAGACTAAACTGCAGGTGGTGGGTGAGTGGATGGATGTGTGGGTAGATGGATGTGTGGGTGTCATGTGACCAGAAAGCAAACATCCTAGAAGAGGTTTCTTAAAACCACAGTGCCATGCATGACCTACATGTGACTTCAGCTGCTCTTAACTACACTGAGTTGTTGATCATTAAAACCCAAACCATATACTAAGCAGAATAAGAAATTCTAGATATGGATTACACACTGTAACATGCCTTGAGGTGGTTTACAGCCTGAGCCAAACCCACCGCTTGACGTGTTACTGTCCCAAGTCTGCCGTGCCTTATTCCTTATGTAGTGTGTGTGTGTGTGTGTGTGTGTGTGGCATGCGCGCACGCGTGTGTGTGTGTGTGTGTGTGTGTGTGTGTGTGTGTGTGTGTACATGTATGTAGAACGCTAGTAGCAAACTAACAGCAAGTGTATAAGACCCATCAGGGTGGGAAAAACATTTCTGTTTTTAGATGACTTTTGTAGTATATTACAATCAAAAGTCACACAAAGGCAAATTAGTTTGATTACCTCAACATATCTTTGTCACCATCTAATTTTATGTGCGATATGAGTAATTTTTTTTTTTAAATAATGTAGTTTTTTTTCTTCACATTGACAGTGTGGTGTGAAAAGGTAGGTGTTTTGCTGTCAAATACAGTGCTTTGCATTTTCCTTATTTTTGTAAAAATATGGATTACCTCTTTAAAAAGGGTACCAGAAAGAATGTGCCGAAAATGCCACTGAAATTGTTTTATACTTCAGTATCTTTTCTGAACCAGTGTACCAGTGTATAAGCTGACACTAGACAGTGAACTGATTGGATAAGCCTAGATAAATAAAACAGGGTGAACTGGATGAACTCAGTCATCCTTGCATCTATGTAACAAGAGTTCTGTTAATCATTTTTGCATTTAGCTATAAATAATGTTGTTCAAACTGCCAAATTTCTCATTCTTTTACCTGGTAAAAAGAGATTCTAGCTGTATTGGTCTTTGGAACTGAAAGAAACCTTCCAATGTCTCTCAATCTTTTACCCTGTTCTGAGTTGACAGAATGGCTGTGTGCTTTAGGGATGGGTGAATGGGTTCAGATAAGTTCATAACTTCCCAGAAAATCGCCATTTTTCTGTAAAAGAACCTCATCAGAATGTTTTTTAAGCTCTGAAAAAGTTCTGATAATTTTTGAAAGACTCAGTTTTGGAGCTTAAAGGAATTTTCTCAGATATGTAGTTGGGCTTCATAGCCCAGTACCTCAAGGCAGCGTTAGCTAATTCTTGGCAAAAGCTGAATTTTTAATCACATCATTTTCGGGATCATAACTGGGGCCAAACCCCATCGCCAGCTGATCCTTTCCACTTCCTGGTCTGCTGGCTCCACCCCTGCACTCAGATGTTTTGTGACATTTAAACAGGGAGAGTGCGGGCACACCCCAAACACATCTATAGGGCCCCTGTTAGTTGAGCGTGGCTTTCATTTTCTCCAGGGTTGTTTAAACATCTAGAAAGATGCATTTAAAAACATCCCCATAGACTTCTGTGGGCGTGCTCCCCGCGCTGTCCCTACTTAGACATCACAAAACGTCTGAGCATGGGGCCAACGGACCGGGAAGTGGAAGGAACTGGCTGGCCATGAGTTCGGCTCCAGCTATAATCCCTTCTCTCCCAAAAATGACATGCTTAAAAATTCAACTTAAAATGTTAGGAATGGGCTAGTACTGCCTCAAGATAATCAGCTATGAAGCCCAAATTGATTAAAAAAAACCTTAATAATTCAATATACCCCCCAGCAGGTTTTCATCCTGAAGGAATGCTGAGGATGATGATGATGAGACCCAGAAAGGATGTTAAGAGTGGTGGTGGGGGACAGAGATCCTGTAAGCCAGGTCTGTATTGAGTGGCCATGAATGGTCAGTGGTGTTTAGAAGGAGCACTAGTAACACTGAATTTATTTAGTACAACCCTACGCCCTGTTTAGAGTACTGTCATTTCCTTTCACTGGCAATAAGTTTTGATTGAAAAATTAAGTTAAAATCCATTATCTGTACTTTAAATTGATAAAAAAAAAAATTAGAAGAACCTGAAAGTTCTGATAGGTCTTGGAGAACTGTCAGAACTTTTCATGATGTATCTGAACCTCAGAACCTTTTGCACTTCGCCCATTCCTGATCTGCCTTCTCCTGCTTTAGATTCTCCTGACTTTGGCCTAACCTCCCCATTTCCATTCATTCCTCGTCCTCCCCCTCTGCCCCGAAATCCCTACTCTGTGCCCATGCTAGATTGTGTTCCTCCAGGAAGTTGACTATCTGTTCCTTCATGTTTGACTCCTATGGCCTGCTCACTAGTGATGTCTGGCTCACCGGCCTATCGTTTCCTGGGTTCTGCATATCCCCCTGTGCCACATCTCATTTCCTGTCTGCATCTAATCCTTCCTTCTCTATTTCTCGCTCTTCTTGCGGAGTCATGCTTTCCCTACTTCACCCATTTTCTTTCCCCCATCTTCTGCTCCTTTCAACCCATGTATTTTCTCCTTGGCATTTATTGATCATGGGTTTCTCACATGCTGCTTAAACTGTAGTTGTTTATTTGTTTTTATTTGAAATGGATTTTCCAGGTAAGCCACGCAGAGGACAGCCGTCTCGTTTACAGATGTGACCTGGAGGGAAGGAGGCAGACAAGATGACAGAAGGGAGTCACACACATTTAAGCCCCTATCCCCAGGATGCATCTGAAACAAGCTGTCACCAGCTCAGTAGGTCTTTTCTGGTAAATATTTTGAAATAAATGAAATACAACAGCAATAGCAAAAATTATCATTAGAACATCAGATTATACAGAAAAGTTTATGATACAAATGAATAGCACAAAAATACACCAGGTAAGGTGGGCACTCATAGGAGGAAAGAAAGGGCTGCTTAATTTCTGTTTTAGACATGTGGAGAGAAGGGCGAGCAAGAGGGCAGTGTGTTCCTGAGTTTGGGTAGCCGAAAACTAATAGAAGATTGCCAAGCAAGGGGGCAGTGTGTTCCTGAGTTTCGGTAGCTGAAAACTAATAAACTGTCAAGTATTCTCTCCTGTAATATAATTTCATATGGTTGGCATGTTCGGGCCCTGCTACAGCACTTCTTATGGGTCTTGTTTTTTGCTGTGCCCTGTTCTGAACGCCTACCCTTTTTTTTTTTTTTTTGCCATTCTGTTTTACCCACTATTAGCACTCTGTTGTACATGTAAGCCCCCCCCCCTTTCCCACTGTCTAGGGGTCCTGATGGTAAATATGGGGAGAGGAGGGTACAAATCAGAGACCTCCCAGGTATCCTCGTCTTCAGCAAATAAAAAGGAAAGGCCTTACCTTGCCTGCCAGTCTCGAACAGCATGGGCCATCAGATTTTCTTTTTTTTTTTTGTATACTGTTTATTATCCTCGGCCTGCAGGCATATAGCTGCCCTCTTCCAGTCTCCTGGCCACCACTCCCCTGGTGCCCCCAAGCCCTATTTCCCCCACGGATTACCCCCCATGGTGGTGCGGGAGGAGGGCTGTCCTCCCCCACCCTGTGCACATATCCGGAGCAGGCAATTATGGGCTGTGCCTGAGGCAGTGGTGCCGGCATGCTGGAGGGGCTTCATGGAGCCTGTAGCCATGATTTTCATGCTTTCTGTCCCTCCCCTTACATCCATGATCACGTGCGTCACATAGCCACATTGCTTGTCTCCCTTAACTCTGGCACTGCCCCTGTCTTCCACCAGGAGGCAGCCAAGGAGCAGGATGACATGCCCACCCACCCCGGGAGAGGAGAACTGTCATCAGATGTTCAGTCCTCTCCCTCCCTGCTGACCTCGTCAGCCCGAGCTCGCATCCAACCCGGTAACCGGCATGGCGCAAGTTGTGGTGTCCAGTGCCTCAACACTCAGCACCACTGGGAGCTGGGCGGTGTCACCTTTGGCTGTACTTCTAGGCCAGGCTTGGGTGGATAAAGGCTATTTTCTTAGGGGGAACAGCATGGTTAGTTCATATAGAAACATAGAATTTGATGGCAGATAAGGACCGTTTGGCCCACCTAGTCTGCGCATATAAATAATCCCAGGACACACAGAGTGAAAATGAATAGTAAGAAATGTTATTTGTTCTTAAAATAATAAATAAATAAAGAGTGCAGCTCCGTGGAGCAGGGAATCAAAACAGGCTGGAAGGCACTTAACGGACCTACAGTAGATACAGCACTGGGGAAGGTAACAACAGGCCCGATAAATAGGACAGGCTCCCCTCAGCTAAAAGGCCTGTCCACACTTACAGCTAACAGTTTTTAAACCGTTACGGGCTTACCATGCTGCTGCATCCACACTAATCAGGACTGTGTCTTAACACGGTTCTGTGCCTGTCCACACCTCCGAAATGAAAACGTGTTTTAACACACTGTCAGCTCACTTACCAGTGCAGATCAGCTGCTGCATTGTGAGCACCAGGAGGATCACACGACAGGAACACGGATCGGACGCCTGTACACACTGGTAAGTGAAAAGTTTTCACTTGAACTGCTTTCAAAACTGTGCTAAAAACTTGATTGTATCAGGTTTAAACACAGTTTTGAAACATGGTTCGTAATGCTACCAGTGTGGACGCGAACATGTTCCTCGATTTTAAAACGTTAGAGGCTGCCTGTAACATTTTAAGAGATCCCCAGTGGGGAAGGGCCTTAGTGAGCCAAACAAGCTCAGAAATTACTGTAAGCACCAAACCCTACAGACTGGTGGAGTGACTTACTCTCCACCGCAGCATAACCCAAACCGGAGGTTGCAGCCTTTAACCACCGTGACCGCCTGAGACCTTACCAGAGAACACCCTTTTTTGGACTTCCTTAGGTCAGGAAAACAAGTTTACCAGGAAATACAGCTTTTGTCACTCTGCTCCCTCCTTCCCGTTACTCATAACTCTTGCACTTTAAATGGTAGCGTGTCAGTTCAACTACTCAATTACAGCAGGCAAAAATCTGTGACTACAATTTACAGCGACTGCAGCATTACATCAACTGTGACATTTCAGCGATCCTCTGATGTCAATGAGCGACTCGGAGGATGTTATTTTAGAAATGGGGGGGTTCAGGGGCACAGCTCCCATGGGGTGTGCAGGGGGTGTAGCCCCCCCCCCACAATAACAAGTAGCAACAATGCCTACCTTCTGTAGGGGTAGATGGATGTTGTTTCCATTTCAGGCAAGCGATTTGGAGGCACATACAGCAGTGCCCAGCTATACATCCAAGGTATGTGCATGATGCTGACTTTGCTCTCGATATTCAAATGCTGCTTTCATTAGCATTTGTCCCCGAGGTGGTGGTTGTAGAGGCATTCAAGGAATTGTTGCAGATCTGAATATGTTCACTGAAATGTCCTGCGCTGAAGTTGCCGGTCACTGAAATTTGTGTCGCTATAATTACATCATTGAAATTGCACTCGCTATTTTTCAGTAGCTGAAATGACATGGAACCCTTTAAATGGGCCTAACATGAAGCCTACCCCAGACATGGGTGCGGCAGATTTGATAAAACGAGATCTCATGCAGGCCATCAGACTCACCCCAGCAGTATGCCACACCAGGAAAAACTCTCCTCGAGCTGCCACCCCTGAGGGGCCCTGTCAAAGCCCTGCCACCACTGCAACAGCCCCACTGCCATACCTTTCCAATGGGTACCAGCATTCCTGAATCTGCCCGACTGAATGAAGGGCTTAACTCCGGTCTGATGTCCACACCACCACATGCATTCTTAGGACTCCAATCCCATGGTGGCAAATGCTTCTGCCAGGTTCCCCAAATGGCCTGTACACATAGTCCTTGCTGCCTCATTTTGCCCAAAATTTCCTGGGCTGGGGATTTGAAACCCTGCCCACTGGCCCCACATCAGCCCACCGACTCCCTCAGCTCCCTCCCAGTGGCCCCATTTTAAACAGGCAGGGAAAAAGTAATACTCCCAAGGGTGGACCCAAACTGCCCAAAGCGGAAACTGGCAAACGGAGGAGAAAGAAAGATATAGTAAGCCCGCCCCGAGAGAGGTGGCTTATATACAGTAGTGTTGTACTGTGTTCCCCCTGTACCCCATTCCCCAGGACGTCTCCGGTCCAGAAACAAGCTCTTCTCTACTTTGTAGGCCTTTCCTGAGCTCTTCTCAACTTAGTAGGCTATTCCAGGCAAAAATTCAAATTAGAAAAAATGAATTACTACCACAGTTCCAAAGGCTGCAGATCAATATGCAGTGATATTTTTTTAAGGCTTGGCTAACAGTTTTGTCATGTGGCTAAAAGGTTCAGGTGAAAATGCCTGTCCATGACTACCCTCCTCCCCCTCCACCCACACACACACACTAGTTTGCCCTGGCAATCTGCTTCCTTCATTACCTGTTCATTTATATCCTAGATTAGTTCTATTTACCTAAAGATTCGTTTTTTATTTTGATTATTCTCCTTGATATATTGTACTTACTATATATGATTTTTCACATCCCCTACCGCCAGGACACATCTGGAAACGAGCTGTTAGCAGCTCAGTATATCTTTCCTGGTGAAACTTTTGAAATAAAATAAAATAAATAATTAGCCAAAATATTGTAGGGTTGTAGACCTGCATCTTAACGCTGTTACAGGTGTGCCTCTAAGGAGAGTAGCCTGCTCGAATTGTTGATGAAGACAATGCGGGGGGTGGCGGGGGTATGTTGCAGGTGATGGCTTTTATTGGACTAACAAAATTATTTCTGAAACTAGCTTTCGAGAGATAATACTCTCTTCTTCAGGTCAGGTCAGTGAGAACAGAGCTGGATAGCATGACACATATACAGGTTGGATGTGATTCAAGACACGGAACAGCAGTTTACACATCAAAGCATTACAGTCAATTCACATTCCTAACAGGCAGGAAGAATCCCATTGTCAATGGACTATGTCTGTTGAAGGGCCCACCTTATAAGATAAAGGCAAAGAATGGGTTTTGCTTTGACACACCACCTTCGTGTACAGTGTATCTCAGAGTTAGTTATGAAATCATGAGTTAGATACTGCCAGTCCAGAGACTGCATACAATCATTAACAGTCATTAGGAACATAAACCTGGTGTTTTCTCTATTTATTATAATTGGAGCTGAGGGCACATCCCTAATTAGTTTAAAGAGATCCACCTGTTATAAACAGATATTTCTTTGCACCATATAGTATTGGTGCTCATGAGATCCTTCCATTTGAATATCTTCCCGATCGTGCTGGACAGCCCTCCTGGAAGAGCCAGTCATCCGGGCATTTCTCGAGTTGCCGCCCATTCCCCCGCCAGAGACGTGATATTCAGATGCCAGTGAGACATGGCACTTCTCTATTAAATCTCAAATGGTGATTTTTCCATTCTGTTTTGTAATATATTGGTCACTGGCACAAATGTGGGCACTGGTTGACTACAATGCCCTTGTTAGTTGACCGGTGCCCACGTTTTATTGCCCAGTGGACATTATATTACAAAAAACAGATAGAAAAGTTACCACTCATTGAGCTTAATGGAGAGCACCCCCGCATTCTCACTGGCATCTCGTCATCATGTCCCCGAGCGCGGGGGTGGACCCTGGGCAGCAGAAAAAAATTGGAAAGTGCTTTGGACCCAGTTTACAGTATTTTACGGAGGAATTTACTTTTTCTGTGTAGCACATTTTCCGGGGGGAGATATTCAAATGGAGGATCCTTTGGTGGTAAGGCACCAGTATATATGGTGCAGGTCTCAGCCTGGCTAAGTTTTAATTGCACTGCTTAAATGCTTCTTGAGTTTGTACTGAAATTGTGTAGTTGTTTCTGAAGAGTCCACTGCTCGTGCTTTCCTTTTAGCACCTCATATTTACTTATTTTGGATTTATTTGTCATTCTTTTGTTCCTGAAATTTTTCACTGGTACCCACCCCCGATTATGGTGTCGCCTGACTGCACCCTTTGTCCAGCCAGGACGGTGGGCAAGCTGCTACCTTTATAGTCGACAGCAATAGTGTTCCATATTAAACCAGTAGGGAGTGCATGAATTCTGGGCTGCACCAAGCAGTCTCTCCCTGGGCATCAGGCACCTCATTCTCTGCCATGTGCCTACACCTCCCGTCTGACTGTGGGATTCCAGGGCACAAATGCAAACCCTTGTCTCCTGGTGGCAGCGTAATGCACTATATGCAGCTAGGCTGGTGAGCTATTCAAATTTTTTTTCATCTTAATATTTCTGCCCCTGGTCATCGGCTGGACCCCATCAGCCCCGCCCCCCCCAGCCTCATCACCCACCTTCTCTGAGGCTTCCTCCACTGAGTCTTCCATGAATTATCCCCCTTGATGGAGCCTTGAAGGGCTGGTTCGGCCCCTCAGAGCCACAGTCCATTTTCTAGAGTGAGCACAGTCAGTGATGCAAGGCCTGCAGAGGACGAGTGCCATCCTACTCAGTCAAAAATTTTTTCCATTCAAGGCTTCACCCCAGGGCTGCGGAATGTGCCATGGTGCACCATACATGCTTGTGGAGGCATGCATGCTTGCATTGGTATCTGTCAACAAGCCCCCTTGAAGCTGATGCACCAGCTGTGCAGTCATCTGACCTCCACCAGGTCACAGGGAAGTGGTGGAGCGAACTCTGTCCCCATCTTGAGAAAGGAGAACAGTCCATGGGATGCTCTGTCCTCTCTGCCCTGGCCAGTCCTCATCCAGGCTGAGCTCGCTACCAAACCTGGGTCACAGGCGCAGCAGGAGGTAGCACTACCGGCATGCTACTGGACAAGCCAGATATTCAATTTTTTATTATCAGTCAGTTCTGGAACCTAACAATCTCAATTGAGGGGAACCCAGGAGTGAAACTTTCTCTTCGGGATTCTACTCAACAGATGTCATCAGGTTCTGAAACTGATCAGTAATGTATAAATATGTCCCATAGAGCCACTTGGTGATGTATAAAGAGTGTTGTTTTTGGTTTCTTTGATAACTGGTTAAAGCCCACCAGGCACAAGTGCCTGTTTTCAGGGGCAACCTGGGAGTACTGGGGAAGTTAAGTGATTTGCTCACAGGCTACGTCCATGCTGGCATTCTTGTAACATTACCGTTAGTCTGTAACCTTATAATAATGCCAGACACAGTTTGCGTCCACATTAAACATGTTTTTAAACCATGTTTTAAAACCGAGTTTAAACCCTGATGAAATGAGGGTTTTAGCTTGGGTCTGAAAATGGTTTAAAAGTTAGCATAGTAAAATTATCTGTGTGGACGGGAATTCATACCGTGCTCCAGCTTGCTCTTCCTCCAACGGCCCAGAATTCAGAGCATATTATCCCTTGGCACAATTAAAGAGCCTCCAACACCACAGGGACATTTTTTCAAAGATACGTATTCCCGACCCTGCTATAAAAATAAGAGTATCAAAAATATGTATTCCACCTAGAGAATATGACACATAGAATTGGAAGCTTTTGATTTCTGTGTTATGATGTGTCCCGCTAAGCAGCACGACAGCAGGACATGTCATAACATAGAAATCAAACGTTCTCCAATTCTATGTGTCAGTCATATTCCCTAGGTAGAGTACATATTCTGAATACTCTTATTTTATAACAGCATCAGAAATATAGATGATATCTTTGGAAAACCCCTGCATGCACCCCAACATCATGCAATGCATTGTGGGAAATGGGAGAGGATGAACACCAGCACTGTTATCCTGCAGTTGGAGTGTGGACAGGCGCCAACGGTGTTTAAGCACGGACTGGACAAAGGTAGACACAGTGGCACAGTAAATGTGATGGCTCTAAAACCATTTTTAAAATGTTTTTCAGATCCGGCCACCGGTGTGGACAGGGCCTTAGTCACACAGTATGCAAGTGGAGGCTGTGGGAATCAAACCCAGCTCTGCTGGATATGCCAAGCTTATTCACAGCTCATTACTCTAACCACTAGGGTATACTGCCTGACCCACATTTAACAAGCGCTTATCGAGTGAAAGAACAGCAAAGCAGAGCTGAGCTACTCAGTCCCAGCTGGATACAAGTTGTGTATTGTAGGTTGGGAGTGCTACCACTTTCTGAATTAATAAAACCATCTCTAGATGCTCCAAACCTGCCAGTTTCCAGGGCAGTTGTGCATCAGACACTCCTTGCTGAATAAGAATGTCTCACACGTATGGGAGAAGAGCACTCCAATTGTTCGACAATGTTCTCTTGACTAGTTATGACAAAAATGAATACCAGGTCAGTATGTGTGTTGGGGGAGGGGGGCTTGGGAGAAAACTGGAGGAACGAAATGGCCAATCACAGCAGGATGAAGACCCTGCACCCCACAGTGATGACCATGGCTCCTGTTTCTTCCTATGATTCGGACCCTGGAAGGGCTGGAAAGCACCCCAGCCGGGTGGGGGGCACTAACCTAACAGAGGCAGGTAAGTCCTGAGAAGATAGGTGGTGCAGCGGGGGTCCGCCAGACCTTTATACAAAAATAAAAGTGGCGCTTAGCACAGAGAGTGGAGAATTCCCCATGTGGGGATTGGGGTTTGTGTGAATGAGCTCCAACCGCTGCCCTGGGCAGGAGGAGTCTAGGGAATGCTGTATCTACAGTACACTCAGACACAAGATGAAGTGTATGAAACATTGTGTTGCCCCCCATTATTCTTTTATTGAACTTCAATGTTAACAATAGGATTGATTCAAACAATATAGAAATAACATCTAAAACATAATAATTCAAAATATTCAGAACTAAATACGGACAAAAAATATATATAAGAAACTTTGAAATAAGAGATTACATATTTGATTAAAAACAGGTTTGTGTAATTATCAGGAACATAAACGACTGCAGAGATATCCTGTACTTGTTTTATAATATTTAACACATTCTCAGTTAGAGAAGCCAGGGGCTGGAAATGGGAACTGTCACACAAGAATAAATGTAAAAATGATGACCACATTTGGTTAAAGATCTATAATTTATCCAGAATCTGATAGCTAATTTTTTCATTTACCGCTTGAGTACTCTTAAGTGACCACCAATCTACTATTAAAGAATCAGATTTATCTTTCCAGTTCTTGAGAATTAATCTATTTAGTCCCAGTGCAGCTAGCTATAGCCATGTCTGGGGATGATTGTCCATGTTAGAACAATCTGTGTATTACCAAAGATCCACAGTTCAGAATTTAATGGCAAGGTGGACCTAGAATGTCCTTACATATAAACTCTCTGCTGCATTCAAGCAGTCTTCTTGGGTGGGTATACGATCATACAAACATACGAATGTGCCAGCAGAAATAGACCACCCGTCTATCTAAGTCTGCTTGAGTGTGCAGTTAGCACCCCTAGTTTGCAGATGCCCCATCCCTCCCCTTTATCCCACTGCCACCCTCCCCACCTCCCGCACCTCACTCTCCCTGTTCCCTGTACCATGCCCTTTAAAGCTGTTCACAGATTTACATGATACCACCCATTCTGGTAGTGCATTCCATTTTGTTACCACCCTCTCTGTGAAATAGTGTCTCCTCATTTCCTCCTAACCCCTCCATTCTTGGCCTGTGCCTCCTGGTGTCCCTCCCCTTAGCTTAAAGACCCCATCTGCCCCATCCTTATTGATTCCTCAGATACTTGAATGTCTCTATCATGTCCCTCATCCCTTCTATCTTCCAGGGTGTTATATTCAGGTCCCAGCCTGCTCTCATAGTCTTTTCCTTCAATTCCACATATCATCTTTGTTGCCCTCCTTTGCACCTCCTCCAGTAGCCTGATATCACGCTTTTGTATGGCTCTCCAAAACTGCACACAGTGCTCTTAAGTGTGGCCTTACCAGCGACCTGTAGAGGGCAAGATCATCTCTTCACCTGGATGAAAACCCTCTCGCTATGCACCCCAGCATTTTGTTCACTTTTGCAGCGCTCTCCACTGGGCAGTGTTGTTCATGGTCCCTGTTATCATTACCCTAGATCCTTCTCCTCCTCCTCCTCAGTGATCCCCAGCTTACCCCCCAGCCAGTATTCCTCCATGGGTTCTTTGCCCCAAGTGAATAACCTTACACTTCTTTGCATTGAACCCCAGCTGCCACCCTCTCTGACCACTCCTCTAGCTTGCTTAGGTCCCCTGCAGCTGCTTCCATCCCTCCCCTCCATCCACCACTGCTCCGATTTTGGTGTCATCAGTGAACAAACTTACCTTGCTCACCACCCCATGTGCAATGTCTGATATGAAGAGCCCAAATAATACTGGCTCCAGTACAGAACCCTGTGGCACTCCACTCCTCATCAGCCTTGGACTTGCGAGCTCCCCTCTCACCACCACCCATTGCAGCCTCCCATTCAGCCAGCTTGTAATCCAGCTCATCATTTTTGCCCCTACCCCTACCCCAGTTAGCTTCCCCCCAAGCCACCCATGAGGCACCAAATCGAAGGCCTTGCTGAAGTCCAAGTAAAGAATATCCACCGCATGACCCTTATCCCGCTCACCTGTCACCCAGTCATAATAGTGTATCAGGTTGGTTTGACAAGACTTCCGAAACAAACCCATGCTGCCTCACATCCTGGAGGACATTGTCCTCCAGGTATGACACCATTCTTTCCTTTGGTATCATTTTCATGAGTTTGCACACTATGGAGGGGAGACTTACTGGATGGTAATTACCCGGGTCATCCCTTGGTCTGCTCTTGTGTAATGGCACTACATGTGCCATCCTCTAGTCCAGTGGCACATTTCCCAACTCCAGTGAGGTACTGTACAGATCTGTCAGCGGCTCTGCCAACTTCTCCGTCATCTCCCTCAGCACCCAGGGGTGGATAACATCTGGCCCTGGTGCCTTGTCTACCTTCAGTGCCCTCAGTCTCTCTAGGACTCTACTTGCCTCAATTCTTCCATCTGTCGCCTCTCCCCCGCCCCCACCCTCCCAGCCCATGGTGGTAGCACCCCCTTTCTTCTGTGAACACTGAGCAAAAGTATTCATTCAGTGCTTCTGCCTGCCCTCCCTCTTGTCTGTCCACTCCCCACCCTTTTTATCCTCACTATTGTCTCCTTGCACTTCCTTTTCTCACTGATGTATCTGAAAAGTCCCCCCGTTAATTCCCTGAGCTAATCTCTGCTCCCTCTGGGCCTTGGCTTCTCTCACTTTTCTGGTCACCTCCCTGGACCATCTTGCACACTCCTCCCTGTCCCCTTCCTTCTCCATCCTCCTATACCTCTGGTGCGCCTCTCATTTTACCCTCACCACTTCCACTACCTTGCTGTTCAACCAGCATGGTTTTCTTGCTCTGCTCCTCTTACTCTGTGTCTTGGTGCAGGCTTCCGTTGCCTCTGTAATCCCCCATTTAATAATATCCCATTTCTACTCTGTGTCCAGCTCCTGCCTTATGCCCTCCAGTTTCCCTTTCAGTACTTCCTGCATCCTCTCAAAGTCCGCCCCCCCCGAAGTTCACCACCCGAGTAACTGATTTCTCTGGCTCCCCGCACATGATGATATTAAACCACAATGTCTGGTAATCACTGTCAGCTAGTGGGTCCTCCACCTTTATTTCCCTTACTGCCTCCCCATTCAACAATACCAGATCTAAAGTGTTCTTTAGCCTAGTAGGTACACTAACCAACTGTGTCAGGAGATCCTCCTAGATCACATCCAGGAGCACTTGCTCCCTAGCACTGGAGGTGACTGGAATGCTCCAGTCAACCCCCAGCAAGTTGAAATCCCCACGGTGACCACATTACCTTTTCTACATACCTTCTGATTTGTCCTGCTAATTCCCTGTCAAACTCCTCAGACTGGGACGGGCCTGTATACCACCCCAAACCTCAGTTTCCTATCCCTTGAGTCTAGAGGCTGCAGCCAGATTTACTCTGTTCTCCTTTCTTCCCCCTTGTCCCTTTTGCATTTGATCCTGTCCCTCACATAGACTGCCACCCCAATCCCTTCCCCTCCTTACGGTCCTTCCTGTACAATTTGTATCCTGGGATTGCCAGATCCCAGTCCTGGTGCTCAGTTGCCCACGTTTCTGTGACAGCTGCAATATCCACCCTCCACACTGCTAAGAGTGTTTGTAGCTCAGCTGATTTGTTGCCTAAGCTTCTTGCATTCAGCAAGACCACCCTCCATCCTGCCCCATTCCCTTCACTGGCCTCCATCTCCTCCCTTCTACTCCCTCCCTCCCTTTTTGGCCACTCTGAGTCCTTCCCTGCTAGCCTGGGGGGGTAGCCTGTGACTCCACTCTATCGGATCTCTGCGTACCTGCTGTCCACCTGGCACCCCCCCCCCATCTAGTTTAAATCCACCTTTGTCGCAATATACCTCCCCAGTCTTTGCTTTAATACCTCCTTCCCTCCCCTCTCAGGTGTAGCCTATCCCTTGCAAATAGACTGTTATTATCCCAGGTACTGCCCAGCCGCCCACAACCCCAAGCCCCTTAGTTTGACACCATTCTACCGACCATGTGTTCAACTCCCTGATCCTCTCCTTTCTCAATGTGCTTGTGAGGGTACTGGGAGCACTTCAGAGAAGGCCACAGACTCCCCAGTCTCCCCACAACCTTCCCAGTTCCTCAGTCCTCCTTGTTATGTCCACCATTTCTCCTGCTAGATCATTTGTCCTCACATGTACCACAATGTGTGGTTTCCTCCCACCCCTTACGCACCTTAGAATTGCCTGTCCTGCCTTGTCTGCCTTTAATCCCAGTATGGACTCCATCTATATCCAACAGTGCCTCCCACTTGCTGCCCCATCTGATCCCCTTGAGTATGGAGTCCCCCAACACCAGTATACCCCTCCTCTTTCCTTGTGCCTGTCACCACCCCCACCCAGGTTCTCATTCCTGGAGCCACTCAAGACGTACTTTACCATTTGTCCCGTGTCTTCCCCTGCCCTCTCAACTGAGACCCCTCCCTCCTCCTGTTTGACTGCCAACCTCCTCTCCCTCCTCACCTCTATTATCCCTCCCCTGCCACACCATGCTCAGTCTCTCCACTAGTAACGCCCCTCACAACCTCCTCTTCGTGAGTACTAGCCCTTGTGCAGTCTCCTCCTGCATCCTCTTTCCCATGTGTTGCTAGTACAGCAAACATGTTCCCTACCCCCTTTGCCTTACTATGTGTTTTCTCCTCCCTCCTGCCTACTGCTGCTCCTCTTTCTATAGGTCCTACTACAGTCCACCCTTCATCAGCTGGCTTCCTGTCTAGTTTGCCCCCTCCCCCAACCCCTCCCTTGACCCACTGTTCCTTCTCTGTGGTGCCCTCACAATACTCTCAGATGTCAGCCCTCCTACCGACACAATCCTCCCTCGTCCTCAACCTTCCAGCTCCTGCCAAGCCACTGAACCTCTTCCTTGAGCCTCCTTAGCTCAGATATATTGAGCACCCTCCCAGCCTCCACAGTATGTTCATCTGATTGCTGCCCCACAACCATTGCACCCTATAATCCTACCCATGGTCCACTACCTTTACAGAGCAGTGAAGTACAGTTTCTCTATATTGATTGCAGTTGTTTACAAACACAATTACAAACCCACCAATAGCATTCCCAGGTCTCATAAACACATACAATTCAGAAATTAGGCGTTTGCCCCAGTTACTCTTTAGGACCCTCCCCCCGGCTTTAAGTGGTGCCACTGTGCCCTCGTTGAGCTTAATTCAGTCACTCCAGCCACAGAAACCTTTAAGCTAAATACTTTAAGCTAAATAAAAAAAAAGCAATATCAAAACTTACAAAAATCCTCTACACATTAACTCTCTCAATGGCAAGTAGAATAAACTAATCCTTCTTTCCTGTAGTTTAAAAAACAATAGCAAAACTTACAAAAATCTTCTCCACAGCAAGCAGACTTAACCAATCCTTTTCTCCTGCAGTTTGATGGCTCTGTCAGACTTTAAAGGCTTTGTGGGTGGGCAAGTCGGGGCATGCCCTGTGCAGTCACTCTAGCCACATAAACCTTTAAGTTAAATTCCACTTTAAGCTAAATTAAAAAAAAAAAGCAATATCAAAACTTACAAAAATCCTCTACACATTAACTCTCTCGACAGTAAGTAGAATTAACTAATCCTTCTCTCCTGTAGTTTAAAAAACAATACCAAAACTTACAAAAATCTTCTCCACAGCAAACAGACTTAACCAGTCCTTCTCTCCTGCAGCCTTGGATATCGCAGGTGACCTACAATTGCCCCTGAGGTCAGGCATGATGTTGGGCACCAGCACTGAGTGGACTGAGCCAAGATCTGTAAGGGGGATGTCCTGATTGGCATATGCTGCTGCCAACTCCCCTATGCCACCAGCCCCAGTATGCCTGACCCTGTCTCCTTCCCAGTCACTCTTTGAACCAGCGTGCAAACTTCCAAGCACATTGGGGGGCTCAGAATCCTCCATGAGGAGGCTTTCCCCATGGGGTGGCTAGGAAACTGGGCAGTACTAAATGTCTTCGAGGCACAGGTTGGGACGCATAGGAAACCCAGGAGCAGTTTCAAAATTCACAAATAGTGTTTTATTTTTATCAATAACAGCAAAATAAAAAATAAAAATTATTCAGTATAACTATTTACAAAGGAAGTACAAATAGAGAAAACTAAGTCCTTCTGCAGGTATCTCTTAATTCCAAGTTTCAGTCTCTCTGGGCAAGATCCACAAAGAGAAACTTTTAAAGTTTCCCTCCTCAACTGCCGTTGCGGACTGGAATCGTCCGCATCTGCGGCGGTTGCGATTCACAGCCGTGGCAGTTGCAGAGGGTGTTACGGCAGGTTCCGCTGCCCATAGCAGTCTCCCGCAGCTGCGGTGCTGTCCATGGTGACAGCATCCACAAGCTGCCATATTCTGTGGAGCCAGTCATACTCCGGCTCCACCTATGTGAATACCCGCAGCTGCAGGTGACCTGCGGCTTTGCAAGTGGTTTCCCACTAGCGCCAAGGTTTTCCCACAGCTGTGGGTCCTTCTCCCCCTTCTGTGGATCCTGCCCTCAGTCTCTGACTCTCCTTGTCTCTCTAGCAAAAGCAGTGCTGCTCTTTTTAAACTTTGGGAACTCGTTGAGAGAGCCTGCTTCTCACAGAATGTTCTTGTCAGATTCAGGTCAAGTGCAGCAAAAAGAACATAGTGACCCAGAACTGACTTTTTGTTTACAGCTCTGCAAAAGGTTTAGAAACTGCAGCTCAGGTTAACCCCTTAAGTTCCAAATAGCTTTTTGCAATAATTTCAACAGTATAACTGTATACAGTTTTAAACAAAGGGATCCCAGTATCAGTGACATTTCCACATAAAGATTCACATATATTTTTATACCCACAGATATGCAAGGAGTAAGAAAAGACAGAAATAGCAAGGGAAGACAGAGAGATAGTGAGAGGCGGAGAGTTGTGAAACTGTTGGAGTGATCAGTTCCTAGGTTCCACAAGAAAATTTGTTTGTGCAACCAGAGAAGAGTCAGAAAAGGAGAGGATAGAATGGACCCTTGCATTTAAACTCTTTCTGCATAACAAATGGGGCAGGACCTTATTTAACCCTGTCACACTGAACTGAGGATGGCAGAATGGAATTGTGAAACTTGTTAGGGGCCCAGGCTGGCTAAAGGAAGGAAAGAGGAGAAATTAAAATTATTTACTCACTGTAATTCTTGATCTTCTAAGAATATCTTCACCATTAAGTCACACTAGTGGGTCTTAGCTGGAGGTGCTAGGACCTAGCAGGAGTCAAAACTTTTAAGAGGGCTGACACCGAGGAAATCAACATGCATGCACAGCTCTGCGAGTAAGTGCATGCCACTTCTCATTTATGTTGGTGCCAGCTCCCAGCCACCTCAGTATCTTTGTTACCAAGGAGGTGAAGCATAACCTGACAAGTACCTATGCACTTAACATAGGGGCATAAGATGCTCTGGTGGCTCATGTAAGAAGGGCCACCAAATCCAGTAACACAGTGTCTTCACATCCCAAATCAAGCAGAAAGGGGTGAAGACCAACACAACTATATTGGAATAGGTCCGGGGGATGGTGGGCAGGTGTGTGAATTAATGGTGAAGATATTCTTAGAAGATCCAAGAATTATGGCAAATATGTCATTTTAATATCTTCCAAGAATCAAGTCTTCACCATTGATTCCCACTAATGGGTCAGAGTACCAAGGTCAGACAAAGTCCCCCTGGATTAGGGTGGCTGGAATTGATGACTCACTCAGGATAGTAATCCATTCAGGACTGTCTTGCCAAAGGTGGCATGTTCATCCAGGGCATAGTGCTTACTAGAAGTGTGCACTGTGCTCCAAGTTCTAGCTCTGCAAATTTCTCCAATAGGCACAGAGCATATCTCAGCCAGGGATGTGGCAACCACTCTGGTGCAGTGGGCGTGGACCTTGCCCTCCAGTTTAACCTTAGCCAGGCACAGTAGTGGTGAAGGCAGTTCCCAATCCAGGCAGAAATGCACTTGGTTGTAACAAGCTATCCCTTCCAATTAGGATCATAGGAGACAAAAAGCCATTTGACTGTCTGAAGTCCTCAGTTCTAGCTAGGTAAAACCTAAGGACTATCTTAACATCCAGAGAGTGGAGAGCTGCTCCCCTCATTCTGGAAGTTGGCAAAGCAGGTAGGCAGGACTAAGGCCTGGTTTAGATGGAGCTCTGACACCATTGTCAGTAGAAACCTGGGGTGTGTATGGAGAACTACCTTATCTTAATGGAAAACAGTATATGGATGATCTGTGACCAAAGTATGGATTTCAGATACTCTGTGAGCAGAGGTGACAGCCACCAGAAATGCTGCTTTCCAAGTTAAAAACTTCAAGTCCTGCATCGCAAGGTGCTCAAAGGGCTTGCAGGTAAGCACATCTAGCACAAGGTTGATATCCCAAGCAGTCACCGACTTCCTAATGGGAAAGCTTGTGTATGAAATGCCCCTGCTTAACCTCTTGAACAATGGCAGTTGTGCCAGGCAGAGGGTACCAACAGGCTTGTGGTATGCTGAAAAAGCACACAGGTGGACCTTTACTGTGGAATACTGTAGATCAGCATCAGAAAGGTCTAGTAGGTTCTCCAGAACCTTGTCAGGTGGGCACTTAAAGGGTCCATGTGGGTTTTAGAGCACCAGATGGAAAATCTTTTCCATTTCACTGTGCATGTCTTCCTAGTGGAAGGCTCACATGCAGCTAGAAGTGTTTGAGAGACCCTCTGAGATACATTGTACCTGTTCACTTCTGTCTCTTCAGGAGCGAAGCCTGAAGGTGAAAGGAGTGCAGGTTGGGATGGACCAGATGACCCTGTGTCAGTAAGTCCATCCTGAGTGGTAGAGTTCTCAGTTTGATGACTGAAGGTCTGTTCAGCTGAGAAAATATCTGTCAAGGCCAGCAGGGGCAACTAGCATCATCTTGTGCCCTTGTGCCTCCAGTTTGAGCAATACTCTCTGAACAAAAGGGTTTGGAGGGAATGCATACAGAAACAGATTTTGGCACTGCTGTCTAAATGCATCCTGACAGAAAGTGCTATGTCCTGGATTTCTGGAGCAGAATCAAGGCAGTTTGGCATTAAGTAGGCATGCAAAAAGGTCCACATCTGGGGTACTCCACTCGTCAGATAGCAATCTCACGATGTCTGGAGTTAGTGACCACTCATGAGGATCGAACTCTGTTTGAATGAGCTCATCTGCCACAGTGTTCTGCACTCCTGGCAGACAGACTGCTTGGAGCAGGATCCTTGCTCCAGGCACCATTTCCACGCTCTCATCACCTCCCTGGAGAGAGTAGAGTATCGCCTTCTTGTTTGTTGATGTAGTACATGACAGATTTGTCTGTCTGGAAGAGGACTGTTTTTCAGCTGAGTAGGTCCATTAGGGCTTTCAGACTGTACAGCTAGCGTCTCCAACACATTGATGTGGAGATGAGTCTCTGATGGATCCCAGACACCTTGTGTTTGGAGGCCCTGGCAGTGGACCCCTCCCCCCACCCTACAGGGAGGCATCTGTGGTGAGAGTCACCTGAGGCTCCAGTCAGAGAAGAGGAAACCATGAAGAGGTTATCCTCCACTGACCACCACGTGAGAGACCAAACCAGGGCTTGACCATGTGAATGGGGTAAGTATGAGGGTGTGATGCCTGTGCCCACTGTGCACTGAGCATCCACTGGGCTGTCCTGATGTGCAGACATGGTAATAATAAAATTGTAAAAACTTTATTTTTATACAGGATTAAAGATGGTGCAAATACACCATTAGGACCAAGGTCCTATATTCAAGGTGGTCCTGTTGGCAAATCAATACAAGTTATTTACACAGTTACAATCAATACAATTAAATATCTAATAAAATTACATAAATCCAGTAATAAAGAATAATTAAAACATAGGCATGTTACTGATATACAAACATGTTAATAGAAATACTGGAGAACCAAGGACACATTTATTTTAGTATAGTTGATTTATAAATGAAAGTTAAATGAATCCTGCGTTTGAATTGACTTAACATGGTAATAATGCATATGTGGTTATTTGTGAACATCGAGGAAGCTTTCCGACTCAGTATGCATAGCACGGAGTGGGCTTGCACAGCTTTGCTCTCCATGATATACCATCTGCAGAACTGCTTGTAGTCTGTTCTCTGGAAGAAAAGCCTGAGCCTGGTTTGTATCTGGAAGAGCCCTATGAATAGCAGTTGCTGGGAGGGTTGTAGCTGAGACTTTGAGGTTCAGCAAGACCCCCATCAAGGTCATGAACATACGAGCATATGAAGAAGCCAGCAGAAGAAGGCCATTTGGTCTGTCAAGTCTGCTCAGATTGCAGGGTCCAGCGTGAGCTAATGTCCCTGCCCTCCTCCCTGCCCACTCCTCCCATCCTCTCTACCCATAGATCCTTACCTTCCTCCTGTGCCTATCTCAGCCTCTCTTAAAGCTGCCCATTGTCTTCAATGAGATTACCTCTTCTGGCAGCGCATTCCTAGTGTCCACCACCCTCTCTGTGAAGAAGTGCTTCCTGACCTCCCTCCTAAACCTCCCACCCTCCAGCTTAAGACTGTGCCCCCTTGTGTTATGGTTGCCATTCCACCTAAAGAGACTCTCCTTATCAACCTTATTTATCCATTTCAGGTACTTGAAGGTCCCAGTCATGTCCCCTCTCTCTCTCTCTCTCTCTCTCTCTCTCCTGTCTTCCAGGGAGTACATGTTCAGTGCCCTCAACCTCTCCTCATATACCTTACCCTGCTGACCTGCTATCATCTTTGTAGCCCTCCTCTGGACCTTCTCCAGCAGGTTAATGTCCATTTTGAGGTGTGGGAACCAGTACTGAACTCCGTACTGTAGATGCGGCCTTACCAGTGACCTGTACAAGGGCAGTATAACCTCCTCTCTCCTACTACTGATCCCCCTAGATATGTATCCCAGCATCTTGTTTGCCTTTGCTGCTGCTTTCTTGCACTGCGTGGAGTGCTTCAGGTCACTAGTGATCATCACTCCCAGGTCTTTCTCCTACTCTGATGCAGATACTCGGACCCCACCCAGTATATGTATGTAGTATATGTGAGCTGCAGTTATGGATGCCTTGAGATATGTGAGCTGCATCCCCGTGGTTTATTGCACATGGTAAAAAAATTAATTGCAATACCCGAATTATAATAGTGATCAATGTTTTCTTCTAGTATCTAGCCTAAAAGAATTAGGGAATTTATCCTTGCTTTGTTATTGGCATTGTTTTTCTAGTTTAAATAAGAAGTTTTAATTTTGTCTCCACCTCTTGTATGTTTACTGTTTGCCTAGAACAAATTTTATGTTAAATGCACACTGTCACTTTAAATTACTTTCACTTTTTAAGTGCAGTCACTTGAGGTGTAGGCCATCCCTGAGGAAGCACGCATGTCCAAAACCGGTCGGGTCTAGTTGTGAGAGGGTTACGCACTACATGGCACTTGCTCCTATGTTTGTTTTGTTTTGTTTGCTGCACATTTTGGCAATTGAACTATGAGCATCGATTATTTCCTCTGGTGGATGGTGCCTTTTTCCTGCCTTGGCCTGTTTGCATTGCAACTCGCACATCAGCGTTTGGAGACGCCTTCCGCATTTTTAGGGTAGCAGAGAGCCCAGAGAAATCATTTGAATTCTCTCGCCCATGAATTTGTTCACATTTCTGAGGTCGAGAATGGGACGATGTTCCTGATTTATTTATAACTAGGAGGTAGTGGGGTAGAAGCCTGTGTTTTGTTCTGACTCTGGCTCTGCCACCATTGCCCTGTTGTCAGAAGGCCCACAATGGCTCTGACATGTGAGCTGACAAAGGGGGTTGTCTTTGATAGATAGATAAAAGCGTTTATTTTTATACAGGATAAATGCATGTTGTAAGGATAAATACTCTGTTTTCAAGACAGTCCTGTTTAGGTGTTCTTCATTGCATAAAAAATAATAAATACATAAGTTCACAAGACAGACTACATAAAATATGCTAACATCTACATGCCATGGCAAAAATAGATTTTAACATGGAATTGAACACACTACATGAAGTAGTAATACGCATGGAGTGCGGTAGCTAGTTTCATAGAGCTGAAGACTGATATCTCAGTGTTTTAATTCCATATTTAGTCTTATACAAAGTAACAGATATCTTGTTCTCATGGACTGTCCTAGTTAATACTCAAGTTGGTATTTCACTCTTTCCCAGGGCTGTTACTGAAATATAATGTGAGGGAGATTTTGCAAAGGACTTGTGGAGTAACTTTAACCAGGTCATAGTATGTTTGTGATATGTTGGGTAAAGTTTAACTCCACATCATACGTTATTCCTAGGTAATGATATTCTGTCACTTGTTCTATTTATAGTATAAACAGTAAACTCAGAATTTATTTTTTGTTCCAAAATAGAGTTCTTTTGTTTTGTTAGTATTCCTTAGAAGTCTCGATCTGGTGAACCGCTCCCCTATGCCATCAAAGTCCCTCTGTAGCTTATTGTGAAGTTCAGATCTTCCTACCCCTGTAGTAATCAGTGTCATCGGAGTATAGGGTATCCAGTGATAACAGCACCTGAAAGTCAGCCCTGAAAATATATCTAGTCAGTATGACAGAGCAGCACAATGCTGACACAACAGTAGTGGTCAGTGCTCCATGACAGCCACAGTGTATGAGGGCACACGTCATGTGTGCTGAACGTCATAAGGGTGACCGTCAATAAGGGAGAATGGTAATAAGGGCAACTGGGAATAAGGGCGAATAGCAGTTAGGGTGAGCCTCCAAATAGCATGCGCGCACCACAAAAATGTTCACCGACAAGCACAGACCACACCCTGAAGGGATATACACACACAAGCCAGGTAGGTGTGGCCCCAGGGCAACATTCGTACCCCTCCAGGCACATCGCCCGCCCACGGAGCATCGGACCATCAAACCCCATCCCTGACTCTATGCCCACGAACCAGGTGCATGCCACACAGCCCGCCTCCCCCAACAGGTATGGCACAGCAATGCCCCCTCCCAATAATGCCGCTATGTAGAGCATACAGGGGTGACACAACCCCTGCACACAGCACGTGCCACACTGGTACAGTCACACCCGACACAAGTGGCACAGGCTGCGGCCATATGCCGACAGTAGCACACACAACCCCCTCATGCCAATGCTGTGCATGGTCGAATGGCCCCCCCCATGCAGTGTTCATTTGGGACCCCCCAAGCAGCGGCTTGCGTGGCACACCTCCACGGAGCAGCAGACAAGCTGGCCCCCCCCAACACAGTGCCAGCAGTCCAGCAGGAGACAGAAATGCCTAACGCCACAGCAACCATCAAGCCCTCATGGCATATGGTGTTAGGCAGTGCATAGGCAGGCAGTACAGTGTGGAATTACTTGGGTCGTAGGTTCGAGAACTAGCATAGATGTCAACACGGTGTAAAGTGTAACACACACAGATGTTGACTGGAGTGTGCCCGTAACGGTAGTACACTCGCCCATCAGGATCTCAGCGCAGGGTCCTGGGAACACATCAGAACATTGAGTCCACTTGAGGGAGCACAGCTCTGCACCATGCCACCAAACAAACGCCGCCATACCCAGACAAGAAAACTTTTGCACAGCAAAACCCATCCTGTGGGAGGTGCTCCCCTTTTCTGCACACTGGCTGCTGACTGTGGGCATGCCCCTGCTGTTCTGTCCTCCATGACATCACCAGTCACGTGTCCCTGAAGGGACAGAAAAGGCAGCTGCCTGCACAAACACAGTGTCTTCCAATTTTTGGCAACTTTAGGATGGAGATTCCCACATTCCTGCCCAGCCAGAAGGGGAGACCCCTACTGTCCCTTGCGGGATAAGTATATCGCCGAGATAAGGAGGTGAGAGGGAAGGTGTACTGACATTGTACCCAGTACAACCGCTTTCCATGCCCTGCATGCCTACACACGGTTGCTGACCATGTGGTGCACCAGGGACAGAACCACACTCACGTCTCCGATGCCAGTGAGGTTGGTGTGCGTAGGTCATGTCCGATCCCGTCAGGCGCACCTCGGGTCAGATGCTGTGGCAGACAGGCTGCCCACCCTGCCACTCTTGAAGAGGACAGTACAGCATGTCCGACAGCTGCATGAGGCTGCCCAGCTACACCTACCACTGTCAAGGACCTGGACATACCTCTAGAGTACCATATCACCAGGGTGGGACAAATCAGTTTATGAGCTGGTGGTCAATTTGGCCATTAGCTTTCAAAATCTGGTGGCCAAACTAATATTTGTAGTGGCCATCCCTTTTAAGGGCTCAAAAATTACTTTGTAGGCACATAGCCAAGTTGACCAGTAACATTCAAAATATGGTAGCCAAAACAGTTTTTTAAGTAGCCATTAGCCAGCTGGCTAACTGATTTGCCCCACCCTGCGTGTTACCTGTGCAGAGGAGCCCTTCCTCCTGTATGATAGTGGGTCAACCGAGGACAGGGTGTTGCTGTTCACCACACAGCGCACACTACACTTCCTGGGTGACAGCAAGGACTGGTTCCTTTAATGGCATCTTTCATGCAGCACCACCCTGTTCTTGGGCAACTTTACACCATACATGGCATGCGTGACAGACATCATGCTGCCCACAGTCTATGTACTGATGTGCAGCTGTCAGAGCAGGCATACAACAGGGTGTTGACAGAGGTGCGAGGGCTGGTGGGTGACAGTACCCCATGGACAGTGCTCATGGATTTTAAGAGGGCGGCCTGGTGCTTTGGGGTTGCTTCTTTCACTTTGGCCAGGCCCTGTGGCGGCGCATACAGCAGTCTCCCATGGCCCTCCGTTATTCCACGGTGAGGAATTCACCCTGCAGGTTCAGATGGTGCTCGCCCTTGCCTTCGTGCCTGTGGATGACATGCTGGATGCATTTGCCACCCTGTGTGACTCTGCCTACTATCAGGCAAATGAGTCATTGCTGAGGCCCATACTTGATTATGTTAAGGAGACATGGCTTGGCCGACCCATTGGACGCATGGCTAGGGTGCCAGCCTCTGTTCCCACTGGAGGCATGGAACATGTATGATGCCACATGCACAGGGCTGGCACGCGACGTACAGTGCCATTGAGGGCTGGAACAGGGGCTTTAACACCCATCTTGGTGCTGCCTATCCAGGGATCTGGTAATTCATTGACTGCCTCCGTGAGGAACAGCGGTTGAACGAGATCCGCATTGAGCAGCTCGTCCTCCGGGAGTGGCACCGCAACAAAATGGAGGAAGTACAGAGAACTGACACAGTGGATTGAGGGCATTGTGGAGGACTACAGCCAACGCACCACGGGCTGACCACCTGAGGGGTCTGGCATATACCTAACTCCAGGTGAATGGCCATCATCGGGTGCTGCACAGCTGACACCCATGACATCTGTTCCTGACTGCCCACCTGTTCCATTGCTGCCCGCCATGTCCTGTACCCACATTGCCTTCTCCATTTTGCAACATGCAGGTGCCCTGCCCTGCAGTGGTCACCAATGGCTAGCTGCCACTGTTGTCCTGCATGCCCCCTGATGCTCTTGGTGAACACCACACCTGGAATTACACCAACATGTACCACTACTGCCACCTGTGCCATATACCTGTGCCTGCCACTACGCCATCCATCTACAGTGTCTCCCTCTGTACCGGCACCATACACGCCTTCGCTGGTGTCCTGCATTCACCTTGTCCAGTGCTGTCTCTTGCCTCTGGGTGCATTGCTCACCAAACCTGACTGCCACCTGTGTGGCTGCACTGTTATGCCCTCCACGCTCTGCTGCCCTGCCCTTTGTTCGACTCCCCTGCCCATTCTGTCACAGTGCGAATGGGGCCTGTGCACCCATGGGCCTTCTGTCTGCACTCCTTGGTGTGTCTCCTCATCTCCCCCGGTGATCCGTTTGCGTCCGGGACTTTCTGTTCTTGTGGTGGTGTTAGTTGCATTTTTTTTAATGCCTCCATTCACTCTTTTGATGTTCGCACACCTCTACTGTGCAACATTCTTCGGTGGTTGCTTCTGCCGCTCACTATTCTGGCTTGCACACAGTTGTGTGGTGGGCCCGGTTGTGAATCGGCATGTCTTCCCCTGTGCCACTTTCCCATTCGGCGTCTTTCCCGGGCCTACATTCCCGTCGCCCTTCACTGTGCATCCTTCTCACATGGGAATACTGTACTTCCAGTAGGAGATCATTTATGAACATCAGAAACAGCATTGGTCTGAAAATTGATCCCTGTGGGTCCCCTCGATTAACCCCTCTACTTAAGGACAGAACTTGGGACACAGATACCCTCTGTATACCAAGGATTGTCCAGAAGGATTTATGTAAAATCCAGGGAGTGTCCCTCTTGGATGATCCTGAGGACTTACTTGTCTGTCATGATGGATTCCCAGAGATGGTAAAATGGGATTAGATGCCCCCATTGGGGAGGAGCGGTCTTCCCTGGGCATCTGAGGCAGAACTGGAGCTGGAGCCTGAGACAGTAGCACTAGGTGCTTTCGTCACCTGTGCCTTTGGCTGTGTCTTCTTCTGAGGCTGGAAAGGCTGACTTCCCTGCCTTTGCCAAAGAAGGGCTGCTTGTTTCAGAAAGAGCACTGCCCTTGCCCTTTTGAGGGTTACAGGAGCTGATCTGCAAGTTTTAAGAGTTATTCTAGTTTCATCAAATGCCTTAAAGCAGCAGTGCAACAAATATGTGCTAACATTTGGTCTCACTTTTTCTTCCTAATCGATGCCAGATGTCTTCTGGTTTATTTTGGTGGTGAAATTTTCAGTTTCCTTTGTCATTTAAGAATTTTCTGAAAGTTTTAAAATAATTATTTCTCAACAAAAAAATGGCGCCTCTTTTTGCATAGAAATAATATATATATTTTTAATATCATTTTATTGAGTGAAGTCCATCAAACATAAGCCATATAAGCCAAGTAAAGACAAAAGATCTGTACATCAAAATTAGGACTGGGTCACAGGATCAAAAGAAAAGGCAACACTAAGAAACATTACATGGTTATACAGTATGTCTGAAATACAACAGATTAAGTCCTATTACAGTAAATACTTCCACAAAGCAAACAATATCCCTGAAGGTTCCTCAAAGATGCTCAAAGCCCGTCATCTTCTAGGCATCCTTCCCCAGCAGGGCAGCAGCCCAGCCCCCACCAGGCCTGCGAGCCTAGGGTACAAAATCGGCGTCAACCTGGGCCATGTACAATAGCCATCTCTGTCACTTCTCTTGAAAGGGAGGAAGCATATCTCAAAGTTGGGCAGTCAACTTTTACAGCTGATAGCCATCTAAGACTATCTTCCTCCAATCCTGGCTGGATGGCACAATAGTAGACATCCATTTGCATGTAATAGCTTTTTTAGCAGCCAAAAGATAAAGTGGTAGCAGTGTTTTATGCCATGCAGGATGATGTTCCGGGAAAAGTGACAGAAGGACCATCTCCCCGTAAATTCCACCCTCTCACAGGCACTCCCCAACTCTTCCTGCACTGAGCTCCAATAGGACATTAGCATGGGACGAACCAAAAGATATGACCAAAATCTGCCAGAGGACATTTACATCCCCTCCAACAAGTTCCATAGGATACAGGCAGGCACTTAGCAAGAATTGCTGGGGAACGAAAGAACCAGTGCCTACATTTCCATGCAAATTCTCTCCAGCATAGAAATAATATTGAGGACCTGGGGAGGGTAAGAATCCACACAAAAATGCAAATGTACAGTACACAACATAGGGAGCATCCAGAAAACCCAAATCAACAGTTCTGCCAATGTTTTTCATATCCATAGCAGAAAATTTGCTTTTTGGAATAACTTTTCGTTGCACTGCTGCTTTAAGAGACTGCTCCACCTGCTGTCTGAACAGGTAAATTCCATTAAAGGAAACATTCATCTGCTGTTCCTGGATGTCCTGTGTGAAGCCAGCAGTCCACAGTCAGAAATACTGCCAATGCCTGCAGCTGAAGAGTGAGATGCAGCATTGAAGGCCATTCGCGGAGGCTTTAAGCTGGTGACTGTTAGACTCAATACCTTGCCTTACAGTCATCAGAATATCCTGTTTAACCTCTGAATCTGGTAGAGACTCTGCCACGGACATCAGCTTGATCCAAAGGGTATACTCATACTTACAAAAATGCCCTTGGTAGCTGGCTGTCCTCGTGCCCAAGGTAGATGAAGCACAGGCTTGACTGCCAACAGTGTCAATCTTGCATGACTCCCTACTAGTAGGGTGCGTAGTGACCTCTTTAGGGCCAATGGCCTGGTCATTCTCAGTGAAAATAACAGTAGCATTAGCTGTCGGCTGAGTGACATATACTGGCTTGTTTTTTTTTTGGAGCACCCTATTTTCTGACTGCCTGCTTGGGTACATCTGCCAACAAGTCAGGTCTTTGTCAAATTGCATCAGACAAGGTTTCCTGTGCAGGTGGGACTGGAGGGACCAAACTGACCAGCATATTAGGCACATTTAGGAACTCCAATTGGAGGTGCTTAGCCTGGTCTGGGACTGCTGGCTCAAAATTCACTGTTGAGTCCATATGATTGAGTAGAGCCTGAAAAGAGATCCTTCTGAGGTTTCAGACACCAGAACTGGGTCTGAGGTCTCTTGGCTATAGAAAGAGTCACCATCACTGCCTTTAGAGATAATGATTTTGGGGTCTGCCTTATCCCCCCTCTACACCCTTCTTGGAAGGAGGACAGAAGAGCGGGTGGTGTTGGAGGCCTGACAACCCAGCACATGGCTGCAGAAACACCAGTGACACTGGTCCCCACCCTGTGGGACGAGGGATTGGTGCTAAAGGCAGAGCGCGAACTGGCACTGGATGTGGCACCGGGAAGGTTCCAGGCACTGTGAGCCCATGCAACACCAGGTTCGGCACCACACCTGGCACCAGGTTGGGCCCTAAAGAGCCTGGACCTGGCACCGGATATGGTACCGGAACTAGCAATGACTCAGCTGACACCAGAGTGACTGGTAGTGGTCCCATGGCAGTTCCATCCCAGGACAGGATGGGGAGTGGACCACAAGTGGGACAGACATCAGCTGTGCCACTCTGACATGGTCCCGAAGGGTGCTGCTGCAAGCAAACACTCTTCTGAGCCCAGCAGTACCACCTGTTGTACCCAGTCCACTGCCCCAAAGGGCCAGAGACCAGCTCCACCAGCTGCCACTCAGGCCAGACACTGCTGCCCACCAGAGCCCTCACTTAAAAGACAAAGGAGGGCTTCAGGCCTAAAATAACAACCCTCCAAGTCCAGAGGTCTGTGGTGTCACCAGTGGCAACAGTGAGGGTCTCCGACTCCAGGAAGGCATGCATCTTGCAGCAGACCTCACAGAAGGTGGACTTGACCAGTGCCACCTCTTTCCCTTTCTACAAGAAGAGGAAGAAGTTGAGGCTGAGCAGTGCCTGGACCCCAAACGCAGTGCATGTGTGAGATCAGGACCACTTCTTTTTGTGCTTACAGAAGGACCGTCTTTCTTTCAAGCACTGAACTGCCCATCATCAAAACCTTTCTCTGGAGAGGAATGCAGACTGGACATGGCCCCACTGCCGTAGCAGCCTGCCTCTTCAGACTCCCTACCATCCTTCATGGTCGATGACCGTTGACACTCAGTAGGGTTTAGGGAAACTACATTATTTACTTGTGACAAAATACATTAAAACTGACACAAAAATAACAAACTCTAGCTTTAAACACTACAACTGAGAAGAACTGAACACTGATGTTATACAGATGTGAAGTTCTGACTCAAGTGACGAGGCACTGATGCGCACTTAACAGTGTGAAGAAAGGAACTGAGGCAGTTGGGGGTTGGCGCCGATGCAAATGAGCGGCCATGTGCACTCATTCAAAGAGTTCAGCAGACTCGCGGCTTACTTCAACGCCTGCCCTCTGAGAAGTTTTGATCCTGCTGGGTCTTAGTACATCAGTGGTGAAGACTGATTCTTGGAAGATCAGTCAGTTGAGGAATAAACAGCAAGTTCAACTAAAATAAGAAGAAGAAAACAGTGAAAGCCAGGTTTATGTTCTATTAAAAGAGGGTCTTCAGTTACCAGAAAACACAATCATGGTTGGCATTAGAAAATCCAAGATATCCAACATTCCAAAATAAACTTGAATGTCAGCTGCCATTTTCTTTTATTATTAAGGATAGAAACATAGAAGCATAGAATTTATCGGCAGATAAGGACCGCTAAGATAAGGATATATGTCTGAAAAAGCAACCTTTGTCTTGAATTTGTCAGCAGATAAAGACTGATAAGATAAGATCAGATGAGATAAGATAGGATAAGGATATATGTCTGAAAAAGCAACCCTTGTCCTTCATAGTTCATTTTGTCCTTATGCTAGTCAGGAGCTGAATTCATAATCATCTGGTTGTGACATCACAATCAGTTGTGTAGCAGCAGAGTGTGACGTTACACAATCAAAGATTTTGGCCTCTGACTCTGTCTAGTATTGGGGAAATGGAACTGTAAAGACAGGTATTACAAATAGAATAATAGACAGGAAGCCATGCATAACATGAGATAATGGCTGGGGATGGGTGATACGCTGTAATCACTTTAGTGGTTGCCAGGGCACATGGTAATCCTCGAGCGCAGCTCGAGAGGTTTACTGTAGCCCTAGCAACCATGAGAGGTGATTTCAGTGTGGTTGTCACCATCCCCAGCCATCATCTTTTATAGTGTATGGTCAAAAAAACACTGTTTGCATTCTATGTGTGAGAATTATGGAACTCTGGTGCATTCTATTTTGTTATGCAACTGTTTGGAAGTTCCGAAGTGTGGTTAACAACTTTTAAAATTCTAAACGGTGCATAACAAGGCTGTGTGACTGCTGATTATGGTGGTTAATAGGCACTTACCATACAATATAAGCCTCTCTTCCCATCGAGGGATTCTGATGCCAACAGAACTACAAGAGCAAAGCTTGAGTATCTGTCCATCTCTTGTTCTCCCTCAGTATCTATCTATCTGCAGGCACATCTATCATCTATTTACAGACAGTATCTATCTATCCATCCACCTACAGACACGTCTGTCTGTCTATTATCTATCTACAGACATTATCTATCTATCCATCCATCTACAGACACATCCATCTGTCTACAGACAGTATCTATATCTATGTATGTATGTAAGTATGTATCAGTCTATCTATCTATCTATCTCTGTAGCTATCTGTTTTTTTATTCTTTGGTAACCAGGTAAGGCCTTCCAGGCACAAGTGCCTGTTTTCAGGGGTGACCAGGAGCAGTGGGGAGGTTAAGTGACTTACTCAGAGTCACACAGTATGCAAATGAAGGTTGTGGGAATCAAACCCAGGTCTGCTGGATGTACCAAGTTCATTCACAGCTTATTACTCTAACCTCTAGGCTATACTCTCAGAGGCCTGGGCCACCCAGTACCATGACTGGAATCTTATAATCCCGGGTTACAAGGTGTTCCTCAGGGACCAGGAGGGGGGAAGGGCTGGATGGGTGGCTATTTATGTCAGGGAGGGGATACTGTGTATGAGGGAGGATGGGGATGAGGGGAGACCAGAAGCCATATGGGTATTGCTCCAAAGCCCTAAAGGTAAGGAGCTCAGGATGGGGGTGGTGTACAGGCCACCCTCACAGAGTGAGGAGGTGGATGGGGAGCTGGGGGAGCAAATCAGGAAGGTCAGTGGCAAGGGAAATACAGTTATAGTGGGAGAGTTCAACCTGCCTGGGGTTGACTGGGAGACAGTAACTACAGCACACGCCAGGGAACAGGTGCTGCTGGAGGCTATCCAAGACAGCTACCTAGTGCAAGGGGTGATGGAACCTACTAGAGAGGGGGGAACATACTGGATTTGGTGCTAACAATGGTGATCAAGTCCAGGATGTGGTAGTACAGGACCTTCTAGCAGGAAGTGACCACTGCTCAGTGTGGTTCCTCCTCAACACAGGGAGAGAGTTGGACAAAAGTGTTGGACTTCAGGAAGGCAGATTTTGCCAAAATGGGCAGCATCCTAGAGGGGTATTTAGTTAAAATTAACCCAGTGATGGATGCTGAACAGACGTGGGCAATCATTAGGAAGGGGCTAAATGAGGCCACAAACATGTGTGCCAAATCTCAGAGTAAGCAATCCGGGTCCAAAAAACCTAGCTGGCTCAGCAAGGAAGTGGAGTGGAAGGTGAGGGAAAAAAGACTGGCCTTCATTAAGTTCAAAAAATTGGGGCGTGATTGAGAGGTGTTCATGAAGGCATCTAGGGAGGTGACCAGGTCAGTCAGGGCAGCCAAGGCAGCAATGGAGCTGAAGTTGGCTCAGGGGATCAGAGAGGAGGAAAAGGGGTTCTTTAACTACATAAGGGAGAAGAGGAGTTGTAGAGATGACATTGTTAGACTCAAGAGGGATGAGTGGAACAAGGGGAAGAACAGGCAGAGGCACTCAATGAGTACTTCTGCTCGGTGTTCACAAAAGAAAAGGATGGCCCAATACCACAGAGGAATGGGAGCAAGGGTGAAGTGGGGCAGAGATAACAGATGGTGTCATCCAAAAAGATAGAGTTCTGAAGGGCCTTAAAGCCTTGCAGGAGGACAAGGCACCAGGACCAGTCCATGTACACCCAAGGGTCCTGAAGTAACTGGCGGAGGTGTTGGCAGACCCTCTGATGGACCTCTTCAACACCTCCTTGGAGACGGGGAAGGTACCCAGGGACTGGAGGATGGCTCATGCGGTGCCCCTTCACAAGAGTGAACCCAATGACCAATCGAGCAACTACAGACCGGTAAGCTTGACTTCCATAGTGGGGAAGTTGATGGAGACCATTCTAAAGGAGAGACTGATAACCTTCCTTGATAGTAATGGTCTACAAGATGAGAGACAGCATGAGTTTGTCTCGGGAAGACTGTGGCAAACTAACCTGATCGACTTCTTTGATTGGGTCACTAGGGCAGTTGATGAAGGCCCCGCTGTGGATGTCCTGTACCTGGATTTCAGCAAGGCTTTCAACTCGTGCCCCACAGGAGCTTAATGAGCAAGATGAGGAACATGGGGTTGGGAGAGAAACTGGTGGGGTGGATTCAGAGTTGGTTGCAGGGCAGACAATGGAGGGTAGTTGTAAGGGGGGATACATCCAAGCCAAGACCAGTAACAAGTGGGGTACCGCAGGGTTCAGTGCTGGACCCCGTTTTGTTCAATGTCTTCATTGGAGACATTGCAGAGGGGGTCAAGAGTAAGATCAGCCTGTTCACAGATGACACTAAGATGTGTGCAAAAGTGGACAATGAGGGAGGCAGGCACTCAGGGAGGATCTAGTTAAACTCAAACACTGCTCTAGAGAGTGGCAGTTGGGGTTTAATGCTAAGAAGTGCAAGGTCATGCACCTTGAAGCAAGAAATCCCAGTACCAGGTACTGGTTGGGGTAATAGTCACAGGGGACATAAAGGTATCAGCACAGTGTAGGAGGGTGGTAGCAAGGGCAAATAGGATGTTGGGGTGCATTGCCAGAGGGATCACCTCTAGAAAGGAGGAGGTCATCCTCCCCTTGTATAGATCACTGGTGAGGCCACACTTGGAGTACTGTGTGCAGTATGAGTGCCCATACCTCAAAAAGGATGTGAGATTACTGGAGGGAGTGCAGTGCAGGGTTACAAAAATGATCATGGGACTGGGGGAGTTGCCATATGAGGAAAGATTGAGGGAGCTCAACATGTATTCGCTGGAAGAGAGAAGGGAAAGAGGGGACAGAAACCTTTAAGTACTTGAAAGGCATAAACAAAGTCAGAGAGAAAGAGAAGATTGTTGCGCTTAAGGGGGGAAGGTCACTAGGTGGCACAGTCTGAAACTGGAAGGAGGAAGGTTCAGGAGAGAGAGATCAGGAGGCACTACTTTACAGAGAGAGTGGTGGCGAGATGGAACGCACTGCTGGAGTAGTTAGTTGAACTGAGTACAGTGGATAGCTTTAAGTGGGGTTGGAATAGAGTCAAGGGCAGGATTAGGAAGGGGCTGGGGCAGCTATAGTAATATGAATCTAAGAGCTGCACAATCAGGCAGATTTGATAGACCTGTGGGCCTTTTTCTGCTGGCAATTTTGTATGTTTGTACTGCCAGCCTACCTCTCTACAGACAGTATCTATCAATCCTATCTCTCCATCTAGCTCTTTGTCTTCAGACCCATCTATCTGCTGACATAATCTCTGTCTACATATCTATCTGTCTGACGTATGTATCTACAGATATTATCTATTTATCAGCAGTATCTATCTATCTGCAGTATCTATCTATCTATCTATCTATCTGCAGTATCTATCTGTTTATGTATCTTTCTATCTATTCATCTAGCTATGTGGCAGTTGACATGAGGACAGTACAGCCCTCAAAGGTAAGCTCGGACAAATTTCTGCTTACACAGGAAATCTCTGGGAAAAGTAGGTAGGGAGCCCCTAAATATTGGAAAATGTTTGCACAACATACTTATTTTATTAATGCTTGTGACACGGGAAGGGGATATGAGGGACCTAGAGTCCCATCCAACCTTAGATTAGGATGTACTATGTTACTATACATCTTAAAAAGAGGAAATTAATTGTGATCATAGGATGGTTCTTGACCAGTGAACCCTGCCAGCTACTACTGGAAGTGTTGGTCAGCTTTATAAATATTAAGCTACAATGTGGTTTTAAACAAGATAGTGGCTATTTTGGCTTTGAATTGTCCGACAGTTTATTGGAGTTCATAGTCCATGGGAGATATATATATATATATATATATATATATATATATATATGTATAAAAAAAATGTGACTGTGATTTTTAATGACATTTTACAAACTATGGGAATTGGCTTTAACATTTTTTTTTATCATCTTTCCACAGGGTGTTCAGTGGAGCTGTTCCTGGTGATAGTTGGTCTTGAACTTCATTTCTCTGCACCTTGCCCTAAAAACTGTGTGTGTTACCCATCCCCAATGACTGTTAGCTGCCAGGCCCAGAATCTGATCACCATTCCGGAGGTAATTCCAAGCAACAGCGAGCGGATTTTCCTTCAAAACAATCGCATCACCATGCTCCTGAGGGGTCAGCTCAACCCTTTCATGGTAACCTTGTGGATTTATTCCAATAACATCACCTTCATAGACCCGAAGACCTTTGATGGACTCTTCCTGCTTGAGGAGCTTGACCTGGGGGATAATCGGTACTTGAGGTCTTTAGCCTCAGAGACTTTCCATGGGTTGGTAAAACTCCATGCCTTGCACCTTTACAAGTGTGGATTGCATGCTCTCCCTAATGGTATATTCAGTGGTCTCCATAACCTCCAGTACCTTTATCTTCAGGATAACCAAATAGAGTACCTACAGGATGACATCTTTGTGGACTTGGTCAACCTCAGCCATCTTTTTCTTCATGGGAACAAGTTATGGAGTCTCCATCAAAACACATTTAGAGGGCTGATAAACCTGGACAGGTTGCTGCTGCATCAGAACAATCTCCAGTGGGTCCATCGACGAGCTTTCCATGACCTCAAGAGGCTAACAACTCTCTTTCTCTTCAACAATAGCCTTTCAGAGCTTCCAGGAGACTCCTTGGCTCAGCTGGGTTCCCAGGAGTTTCTCAGGCTCAATGGAAACCCTTGGGAGTGCGATTGCAAAGCCCGCTCCCTTTGGGATTGGTTTCGTCGATTCCGAGGGTCAAGCTCGAGTGTTATCTGTGAATCTCCAAAGGAACTGCAAGATGTAGATCTCAGGGCCCTCAAGAAAGAGGACTTCAGGAGTTGCACTGGGTCAGAGTCCCTTCATCAGATTAAAACAAACACGTTCACCACTGCAGACAAAGTGACCCGTAAGAGCCATCACCCTCATCTTACATCAAAGGAAAAAGAGGAGTCAGAACATCATTTACACAGTAGCCCACCTGTAATTCCCACTGATTCACGTCCAGGTCACAGACAGCATGGTAGAAACTGCAGCAGTAACAGACACCGATATCGGACCACCAAAACTGGATCTACAGGGTCAAAGAAAAGCATCAATGATGTCCACAAGCCAGATGGCAAAGAATATGTGTCAGATTTTGAACATAAAACCAACATAGAGGCCACAACCCCTACCAGACGGAAGGCCAAATGCACCGGAAAGACCACTTTGCAAACTCCAAGCGGGGTACAGCAGGCAAATGGCATCTCGGGTGTACAGGCAGACCTGCTAGTCTTTTGGCTAGTGACCTTATTTGCCATCATACGCTGAACGTTGCTCCAGCATACCTGGGCAAACACACCTGCACTGCCACCATCAAGGACAACAATTTAAAAAATAAAATAATATTTCATACTATGAGAAGGAAGATGGTTGAGGCTGCGGATCATCTGCCTAAATCAGTGGATTATAAATATGCACTGTACAATAGGCACTTAGCAGGGGGTGGATAATGAGCGTTGTCACATGCCCCTCGCCAACAAACTCAACCAAGCACCAAAAAAGAAAAAGAAAAGGAAGAAAATAAACTGAAAAATACTCTGATAACAACGCAAGAAATTGGTTGTTTCTGTCTATTATTTCTGGTTGCTGCTAGTTCCTGTCTGACAATGACCCTACAAATGCGGATGGTATCTGCATCCTATGTCAGCTGCCACACGAGAATGCAAATCCAAGTGTAGCTTTTAAAGTGCCAGATGGTTACAAGAGTAAGCCAGCGGATATTTCCTCCCATAAAATGATTCACCAGTCCAAATCCACAAGCTTGTATTAGGAGGGACAGGATGGATGGTGTGTGTATAAACATGAAGCACATCAAGATACAGACAACACACACACACACACACACACACACACACACACACAAACCAACTTATCCGTATCTAGCCCCCTCATGACTGCATTGGGCCATAAATGACCGGATGGTGCCCAGTCTAACCAATCATGGCTCCTGGGATTCTCAGGCTACTTAAGAGTACTGGGCTACGTTGCAGGGGCTAGGGCTAGCCAAGTACCAAAGGATGGTGTATTCAGTGGTGGAAAAATCTGAACTTATAATACAGGTTCTTAAAGAAAGTGTTTTTTTTTCTTTTGTAAGTGTCTCACTATTAAAAGTAAAAAAAAATGCACAATTTTTTTCCATTATCAAAATGTATGTCTTATAATGTTTATAAATTATATGGAAACTCTAAATCTTCTGATGTTAAGAATTTGTATTATTGGTTTTATAACCAAACCCAAGCCTTTATTTTATTTTTTTAGTGTTCGATGATACCGGCAGCCATACTCTTTATTATATAACACAGCCTGGGCACATTCCTTTTCCAGAGAGGGCCAACTGTGGTATGCCAAAGATTCTGATACACGAGTTTCCTGAAACGTCTGGAATGCTCCTCCCTTCAACTACCAGCCCCCTAAAAAATGTTCATGGGCTCTAATTGCAATTTTCAAATATTCTATGTATATGTGTGTGTGTGTGTGTGTGTAAATATATATATATATAATATATATAAATATATATACACACACACACATATATATACGTATATACATACACACATATATACAGAGGATATATGAGAGGCAACATGGTCATCTAGTGGCTAGAACTGGCGTGGGAAGCAGGAGACCCAGATTCAAATCCCACCATAGCCACTTGATTCACTGTGTGACCCTAGCAAGTCACTTACCATCTCAGTGCTTCCATACAGCAAGCTGTATAAAGGGCGAACATGCTCCCCTGACTAAAAACAAGATCATGCATTGCAGTTGGGCTATCCTGGGTAAATAAATTATAAAAAAAATAAATAAAAATACCCCATTCCAATAAAAGTCCTTTGAGTTAGTGAGTTTGGCTGTTATGAATGCAGGAGCTGACCTTATAATAGTGTGAACTGAGCAGATGACTAGGGCCCTCAGAGCCAAGAGAATGCCTGAAGAAGCTTCAGACCTCCATTTAGTCTCACATCTTCCCTCAGTTTTCTGTGTCGCTCTGTCCAGTTTTCTAACACATTTATTTTTGACTCTGTGTACCTTTTTGTTCTTACAGACTAATTTAGTAACTGTTCAAGAACTTGAAAACAATTCTTTACTAAACTGAATGAACAAGGAGGCAACTGCAGGGGGAGGGATGACATTTGGGAGCCCTTCACTCTTGTTATGGAGCCCCCAGTAATGTTTGTGCATGGGGATCTTCGATCACTAGGGCCAGTGCTGATGAATGCAGTTTGAAATGTTAAGATGGAGGAAAAGGTACAACTGCAGACACCCTGGGGATGTGCGCAAGGCTATGTAGTGAGATCCGGGTTTCAGTTAACCCCCATTTGGGGAGTATCCGACTTCCAAAAGTGAGGTAAAAAAATCTCAAACATAAAGGGGGAGGAAGTATTTGAGCCCCAGAAAGGAACCAAAACAATTTGTTGGCTTCCAATTTTGCAGGCAAAGAAATCAAAACTTACTCACCTGGTTACCAAATGTTAAAACGTTGATTTTTATGAAAGAAAGGACATTTTATCAGTAATATTAATATTAAATCTGACAACTTTGTCTTAGAATTATGACTTACAAACTATGAACCCTGGTAAGTATTTTGGGTATGGCGGAAAACTAGACCACTGGAACCAGACTGGACTAGATCAGTATCTGGACCAGAGCAAGCTGTCCGAATTCTGCTAGTCCAGCCCCTGGTCCAGTTACAGTGATATGGTTTTCAACCATATCTGGGACATGGTAAAAAAAAAATTGGGGCCGGCCTGCCAGCGCAGCGGTTGGATTTCCACTTGTGATGCTGGCGACCTGGGTTCGGGAACTGACCCGAATCGTCAGAGGGCCAGCCGGGGGAGAAGGATGGAGCCCCCCATGGACGGCTCTCCTTCTCCAAGGGGCAGGGTGGGATAACGTCTGGCACAAGGAGGACCCCGGTGGAGGCCAGGAGTAACTCACACTGCCCGGCGCTTGATATACATAGAGGCAGGGCAGACACTGGTGTCATTGAACGTCCCTGCCTCCAAGAAAATTAGAAAAAGGAACAGGAGGGGTGAGCCCGTTGTCTCAGTGAAGCCCTCCTTGGGGCTTCGATTAGCCTGCCAACACCGCACTCCCTGACCAGATACTAGCCTGCGGCTCGGATGTGGGGGTCTGGTGCTGTGGCCCCGCCCTCCGGGGGGGTAAGCCGGGGGTGACTGGGGAGATAGTGGCAATGGATGGCAGGTGGAAGTCCTGGGGGCCGTGACCAGGGCTGAAGAACCGACAGCAAGGGCTTACCAGGATAAAGAATAGAAAAAAAAAAATAATTGTCAGACATAGTGAAAAGGAACAGATCAGTCTAGACTGGCCAGACCAGCAAAATTCACACAACCTGCACCCGAGCCTGCTTTTACCAGTCTGATCCAGGCTGATTCCGGCAGTCCAGTTTTCACAAAGTCCCAGTATTTTGACCTCTAAATAGTGGAATGACTTCCAAATCTGGAATCATTAAAGTTTTTAACCCCCAAAATTAACTGAATATTTGTCTGACTGTGATGGAGATAATCAATATCCCTGGGGTGCTCAGCTTGGTGGGGGGGGGGGGTCTGGTATGCCCTGATTTTCATATGGGAAGAGGTTTCATGTAAAATCGCATACTGCAGTGAAAGATAATTTTGTTTACAGCACAGAGAATGAACTCAATCGCTAATCTACAAAATGGCTCTGCTCTTGCCTTAAAGGAGTAGCACACCCTCATATCTTGTAAATGTTATTTGTTTCTTTGTCAGCAGACAACTCTTTTCATACAGCTGTTGGGGATATATGTGTTTGCTTTACTTTGTTTTCACCATTCACACCAGCCCCTGTAACTAGCCTGGGGGTGGGTGGGTAGGTGAGGAGGGGTCATTTTCTAGTTGTTTAAATCTCATTGTCCTTGACAGCTGCATTAGCATATTCGAACATGATGTGTCAGCACCCTTTAAACTCCATAGTATGCCTGTCTGCTTATTTAACATTCAACAAAACAAGTTGCAGCAAGGTGTGAAATACATTTACCTTCAGTTAGCTTTGCAAACTGTCTTAGATGTAATGCAAGATTTTTTCCTTGAAATTGCATTCAGTCTGTGTGTTTCTAGAGAGTTGTTTCAGGTTATGTGTACTTTCAGCATAGAGATACATGGTATAAATAGGTGCTGTGGCTTCATGTTCTCATATGCTAATGCAGCTCTCAGAGACAATGTGATTTCAACAAACCAGAAAATGGAGACCACCAGGGTTAGTCACAGGGGCTGGTGTAAACAGTGAAAACAAACTATGGCAGAAACATATATCCCCAACAGTTACACAAAAATAGTTAACGGTTGATAAGGAAGCAAGTAACATTTACAAGATATGAGAGTGCACCACTTCCTTTAAAGCAGCAGTTCATATTATGTCAAAAATTCTGCACGTACTATTTCCATTCCATTTTAGATCATCCTTTTTCTCCTTCCTCTAAGATGCCCCTTTTCTCCATTTTAAGTCAGCTTTAGTATTTTTTGTTAGATTTTAAACAATTAATGGTTAGCATCATTAAAGATCAATTGCAGTGTTTTTAAAATGATTTTACCGTGCTTTATTTGCTCACCATGAGAACAACCACTATGTATATATTGCAAGTAATGTGCAGGAACAGTAATTGCTAATGTTCAGATGCTGTTTTAATGCCTGTCTTTTTTTGAAGGTTTCACAGAACATTCCTCAGACATTTTCAGAACAGCTGGTGGAATCTTGGGTGAGTGCTGATTCCATTCAAGCAACAATGACATAATTTTCCTCAAGGTCCTGGCAGCTCAGTACATCATATTATGACATTCAAAAATCAGTCTTTGCTTCCAGTTTTCTGGTGGTGGCCTGTATTAATCAAATTATTCTAGTAAAACACCGAGGGTGGGATATTCAGAAATGCACCTGGCAGGAGTGCAGGCAGGGCGCAACGCAACTGGGATGTGCCAGGGCGTGGACTGGGTGATATTCAACGGAGCTGCACCATGGCTCAGCACCATTGAATATTGCAACTTGGCCACCCACACTGCGCCAGCGCAAGTGGAAAAAGTGGAGCAGGGGGATGCGCCAGTGCAAGTGCGGTTGCGCTAGGTGCAGGAGCTGTGATATTCAGCAGTGGATATGCAAATTATTTATTTATTTATCTAAAAGTTTTACCAGGAAAGGCATACTGAGCAGACTACCGCTCAATTCCAGATGCGTCCTGGGGGTTGTTTGGGATGGGATGATACATACAAGTAAAGAATACAGAGGTACAATTACAGAATTCCGACATTTACATAGGTTATATACAAAAAGGTACAAAAGTACTAAAATATAATAGTATAATAGTAGTATATACAGGGATATAAATAGAATATACACAGCAAGCAGTAGGCATTAATTAGTAGAAGAGGTATTGGCAACTAATTGGGACAGTTAAGCATTTGGGTGAACAACATAGTTGTGCACTGGGGAGTTGGCCCATACTTACTGCGAATCTAGGTGACATGAGCAGCTTGTGGGGACTTGCCCTTTAAGTAGGGAGATTTGTTGCCGAGGGGAGAACCGGATGTCAGCTGGCAGGGAGTTCCATAGTTTTGGTAGTCGGGCTCTAAAAGCTGACTGTCCAGCAGAGGTAGCCATGTGCAGGATTTGTAGTAGCTGGGAGTCGAAATTTCTGAGTGAGTATGTAGAAGGTGTTTGAGCAGTTAGGGTAGAGGCTAGGTAGGAGGGCAGTAACTGGGCCCAGAATTTGGCTTGTGAGTCTGTTACAGTGGTACTGGCGCCTATTGAAAAGTGAGGGTAGGTTAAGGTACCTGTAGAGGTCACAGTGGTGTGTGGAGGGTGGGCAGTCCAGTGCAAAATGACAGAAGGAGTTAAACAGAGAATCCAGTCTAGCCAGGGTGGATTTAGGGGCAGCACTGTAGACTACGTCCCCGTAGTCAAAAATAGGGAGGACCATTTTCTGCAGTATCTCTTTGTGGGCTGGCAGAGGAATGCAACTACGGTTCCGGTATAATGCTCCCGGTCTAGGATGCAGTTTTTTGTGGGTTGCTTCGATGTGAGTAGAAAAGTCGAGGTGTTGGTCCAGCCAGACCCTAAGTATCTGAAGGAGGTGCAGACTTCTAGAGGGTCCCATCAAGTGTTTGAAAATGGGGAATGCGGGAGGAGTCTCTGTCGTGCGAAAGTCAGGAGACCATTTTCTTAGCGTTTAGAATAAGTTGAGTTTTGAGAACCAGAGCTGGACTTCGGTGAAGTCTTGCTGGAGTTTGGATGCTACTTCCAGTGGGGAGTGGCCTGAGGCGTACAGGACTGTATTGTCTGCGTACATGTGAATGGCAGTATGCAGGCAGGTTGATGGCAGGTCGTTGAGAAAGACGGAGAATAAAATAGGGCAAAGGACAGAGCCTTGGGGGACACCCATATGGCCCCATTTACATGCAGGTGTGCCGATCCCCTGTGACTTGCACCTGGCGCCGTGCCAGGCTGTAGCCATTGGGGACCGACGCCCCCTGCACATCAAAGCAAACTGCCCCAGTGGTCGATCGCGGGCATACGGATAATTAAATTCACATCCTATGTCCCTGGTGGTCCAGTGGACCGCTTCCAGCCCGATCGCGGGCATTAGTAAACATCAAAGCATTTTACATTATCCCTGGTGGTCCAGTGGTACCCCCCTCCCCACCCGACCACTGAGCTCTGCCACCACCCCGGTCAGTGGCGGATGGTGGCTCCCCATCCATAAGCCACCCGTCCGCCCACCAACTGACTGTGTACTGTAGGGCTGTATGCCCATTGGTCCCAGCGTGGGCCAATGAGCGTGCAGACGTGCCATACTACACAGTCCGATATGTGAATGGAGCCATTCACAAATCTGGACTGTAATGCGACTGTCTGCACACCCATTGTGCACGCTATGGACCAGTGGGCGACAACCCTACAGAACGCAGTCAGTTGGCGGCGGCCGGTGACCGCGGTGAGGAAGCTGCCGCCCGCTGCTGACCGGGAGAAAGGCAAGGGTGGCAGAGCTCAGTGGGCGGGTGGGGGTACTACTGACCACCAGGATAGTGTAAAATGATTTGATGTTTACTAATGCCCGTGATCGGGCTGGAAGCGGTCCACTGGACCACCAGGAATAATGTTAAATGCTTTGAAATCTACTAATGCCTGTGATCAGGCTGGAAGTGGTCCACTGGACTACCAGGGATATTGGACATGACTGTAAATATACATATGCCCATGATTGGGCGGGGGGGGCATGACGCCGACGGACCCTGGCCCTGGAGCTCGGGTGGCCACCCACAGCTGGTGGCTGCCGTGTTGCACCCTGCAATACGGCAGCTCACCTGTGGGTGGCCAGCCCTTGCTGCTATATCCTTATGGCTCAACTTTGAGCACCAGTGTGCGGAGCAAGTAGGGGTTGCACCAACATATGCGCCGCACATCCCAGGCTGAATATCGGGATGTGCGGAATATGCATGGGCCCGCCCCTGCGCTGCATACATTACTGGTGTGCCTCAGTGCATCGGGATCTGTGCGACTCAACATCCCCTTTTGAATATCGTGCCGGGGTGCATCAGTGGGTTGCGCATGGCGCAACACTGTTGCACCATGCGCAACCCCTTTGAATATCCCACCCCATGAGTAAATATCTGTCAATATCCCTAAGCTGATAACGCACTTGGTGCACAGTATCACCCCAAAAAACATCAACAACATGACAGGCTCTTATCGTGAACATTTTTGTTTCCTTTGTTCTCTTCCTGCCTTGAATGAAGCCCCAACAGCTTCCTCCTTATTTTAAAGTATTGTCCCCTAAAACTACTGATTAATCTGTCAAAGTAACTAAATATTTATCTGCCGTGCTGTTTAAAAAAATTCAATAGGCAAAGATCATCAGACAATTGAAAGTAAACATGAGTTGTTGCCATTTTGCAATCTGTTGTACGTGTGTGTGTGTGTGTGTGTATGTGCATTGAGATGCCAGGACCATTAGGAAAATTATGTCATTGTTGCCTGAATGGAATGAACACTCACCCAAGATTCCGCCAGCTGGTTTAAAAATGTCTGAGGGATTTTCTGTTAAACCATCAAATAGGAGAGCATTAAAATAGTATCTATACATGACAAATGGCAATTTCTTCATTTCATATGTAATCAATAAGACCTGGTTGTCCTTGTGTTAGGGAAAAGGAGTAAAGTTTACAATATGTTTGTAGTCTTTCCATGTCATAATAGCAATCGCAAAATAGCGATTGCTATTATGGCAAGTGTATATTGCCGAAAAGCAAATTGGCGATATACACATCACAGCGACCTAACATCTGGCAACCTAAAAAGTGTTTTAGAGTACTAACTCCAGGGGATGCATGTCAGGAAGGGGGCGACACTCTGGTTGCCGCAGTAAAAAAAGTGTTGGCAGCTGCAGGTAGTGGCAAAAATGTTTGTGCCAGTCCCCAGCCCCGAACCTGGTACCTGCTCCACTAGAACCTTCCACCCTCACCACCACACCACATGACTAGCTCAGCAGCAGCAGGCACACCAATCTCCTAAAAACCCTTCCCTGTCCCTCCCCTTCTCCTCCTATCCCCACCTCCCAGCCACCGTTTCCTACCCTCGCCTTGGAATGTAGCTACCCTTGCAAGGTAGCCCATGAGTATATCAGCAATATAGTGTCTCGTTTTGACGGGGCGCCCATATTGGTTCGCCATACTCACTGGATACCGTTTGTATATAGCTGCAGTTGATCTTTAAATATGGTGGAGTAAGGCTGGCAGTAGTATTCTGAGCTGTGTTTAAATGCCCATTATTAAACATCACACATCTTGTGACTTAGATGAACCAGCATGCAACAGCCATTGCTGTTACCTTTTTTCCTACAGATGTTTTTGTGCCCCTAGCCTTCTCCCTCTTAACCTCAGTCCTCCTCAACCCTGATGCTCCCTAATCTTACGGGACACTGGTGGCATCAGGGGACTTGATTTTCAGAGTGCCAAAACTGACCTTCAGAGTCCCCTTGTGCAACATGCCAGCCAGTGAGGGGAAATAGTTCCACATTGGCCAAAATGCTACTTTCACCATTTTCTCTGCATGGGCAGCATTTTCCAGTATTTGTGGAAATGCGTTACCTGAAATGCCAGGCATAGCATGTGCCCAAAACTATTTTCTTAAGTTGCTGTTAATTCAGAAAAAAAGCCACAAAAAGGCAACTTTTAAAAAAAAATCATGCATGTTGCAGAAACTGCAGTTGTGCAACAGCCACCCTGTACAATCCCACATACATGCATGATTTTTAGTTTTAAAAATTGGGCCCCAAGGCTACCTCCAGGCCACAAAACGTAAGCTCCAACATGGCAACATAAAATTAACTGTAGCACCATATAAATGGATTTAAAAACAAAAATTAACTGAAGAGATCAACATCAGAGGATGCAAAGGAAGTGCAGAATGAAGGCTATAAAACATTTTTCAACATGAACTGCTGATGTAAGAGAGGAAAAGCAAGAGTAAAGCATTTTTTTCACATGCTCCCCAAGCCATGCGCTAATGAAGACTGCTTATACTTAAAGGGGAACTTTCATGCACAGTGTTCCTCACAGTTTGAAAACGCATGAAAATCACTTTCAAATGAGGTTGTATGCTGACATGCAGCTGGCAGCAGTCTATGAAATTGTAGGAGTCACTCAAACTGTAAAAGCCAATGTAAAGATCTTTCAAACAAGACACCGTGCTTACCTTTAGGTGTCAGGAGTCCTGAGATTCGACTAGCTAAATAATCTGTAAATTAAATCAAGGCAGCGGCCATTTCATGGAATCTTGAGACACAAAGTGATGTCATTGAGAGACAAGCTATAATTAGCAACATGAAGCTTGTCCTCAGTGACATCACTTTCTATCTCACGATTCCATGAAATGGCTTCTCCCTAGATCTAATTTACAGATTATTTAGCTATCTATATCTCAGGACTCCTGACACCTACAGGTAAGCCCAATACCTTGTTTGGAAGATCTATTCATTGGCCTTCAGAATGTTAGTGATCCCTGTAATGTTTACTTCCTCTTTAAGGCTGTTCAATATTGAAACTAAACTGATACCTTTTTACAGAATCTTGTGATGTCATGCAGGAACCATCTACACTTGAACACATGTAGTTTTGGCACAGCTTGTTCCTCCATGACGTTACAATTGTTTCAAAATATGGCAGCAATGTAGTGTCACTATTAAACAGACTTGGTCATCTCTATCTCAGGATTGCTTCCAGCTACACCTGAACTTAAATAGGACCTTCCCCAGTCCTTTTGACTTTCATGCATAAATTACCCCTTCTTGCATTGATTCTGGAATTGTATTTAATTACTGTCCATTGCACTTAGTTTTTCCATTCTGAGCTGCTAAAAACTGCAGGGTGTACCAGAGCTTCTATAGCAAGCCTGGTGTTGTTGTGGGCCCAGGGTTGTACTGCTGACATCACTATAGGGCAGAGTCAATTTCATTAAAAAAAAAAAAAACCATACTGACAAGGCATTTGGATTTTGGCATCTTGGGGAAGAGGAAACACAGTGGGTGGGATACTCAGACTGTGCCAGGCTGTGGCGCAAACCTGGACGCAGTACAACTGGGATGCGGCAGGGCATTGACAGGGTGATATTCAACGGTGCTGCGCCATGGCTCAGCATAGTTGAATATCGCTCCATGGCCACCCGCATTGCGCATGGCGCAGTGGCACTGCGCCAGTGCAAGTGGTCAGGGAGGAGCAGGGGGATGCACCAGCACAAGTGCCATTGCGCTAGGTGCAGCAACCATGATATTCAGCGGTGAACATGCAAATGGGGCCATAATGCATGCAAGGTGCAAATGGGGCCATTTGCATGTCATCATGGCCCCATCTGCATACAGGTGCACTGATCCCCCGCAAATTGCACCTGGCGCCCTGCCAGGCAGTAGGCATCGGGGATTGACGCCCCCTGCCCCTCACCGGCAATGCACCCCAGCTCGATCGCAGGCTGTAATTTGTTTAGATATCCCTGGTGGTCCAGTGGACCAGATCTCTCAGCCAATCGCGGGCTTGCAAAATATTAAACTCCCTGGTGGTCAGTGGACCGAACCAATAGCCCGATCGCGGGCTTTCCGTAATGCAATAACCCTGGTGGTCCAGCAGTACCCCCTCCCAACCCGCCCACTCCAGTCCGCCACCCTCTCCCTCCCCAGTCAGCGGTGGCGGCAGCGCCCTGCCGCCAAGCCACCCGGCCGCCCGCCGACTGACAGCGTATGTGTGGCAGCCGTCGCCCATTGGTCCACAGTGTGGCCCAAGGACGTGCAGACCATACCATACTACCTGATCCAAAATGTGAATGACTCCATTCATTCACATTTGGACACAATAGTACAATGCGGCTGCGCCCATTGGCCCACGCTGCGGACCAATGGGCCTCTGCCATACTGTACACTGTCAGTCGGTGGGCAGCGGGTGACTTGCGGGCAGGGTGATGCCACCGCCACTGACTGGGGAAGGGGTGGTGGGACTGAATGGGTGGGTTGGGGGGGTAACGCTGACCCCAGGGTTATTGAGGATTACGGAAAGCCCGCGATTAGGCCATTGGATCGGGTCCACTGGACCACCAGGGATGTTCCTATGATGACAGCCCACGATTGGGCATGGGGGGAGGACCGCGACTGATGGTGCCACTGGAGCTCGGGTGGCCACCCACAGCTGGCAGCTGCCGTGTTGCACCCTGCATTACGGCAGCTCACCTGTGGGTAGCCAGTTGTTGCTCCTTTACATTTTGGCACAACTGCGTGCGGTGCACGTAGGGGTTGTGCCTGCCTATGCTCAGCACATCCCGGGCTGAATATTGGGATGTGCGGGGCAAGATTGGGCATGCCCCCCCCACTTGTGCTGCATACATTACTGATGCACCCCAGCACATCGGGATTTGTGCCGAGCACATTCCCCATTTGAATATCGCGCCGGGGTGCATCAGTGGGTTATGCATGGTGCACCCCTGTTGCGCCATGTGCAACCCATTTGAATATCCCACCCAGTATGTACACTGAGCACTGGTAGGTTTCCCTTGCAACACTGTTGCAACTGCATGGTACTGCACAGTGTGAGTCACTCCTCTATCCTATAGTGATGTCATCAGGAGCTAGCAGCCCAGCAGCTGAACAGCAAAGGCAAATGCAGCAGGGCTCAAAAACAAATCCAAATTATGGAAGGCAGAGTAAACCTTGGCTAAAAATAACAAATGCACACACCTTTTCAGGTCTAGTACTGCATATAATGACTACAAACTGTAACTTTTTGGACCATCATGAAAGGTCCTTTTTAATGTCTCATTTAAAAGAACTTTTCATGGGTTTTCAAACTATAGCAGCCACAGTGCACGACTGTTCTCTTTAACCATGGGATTGGTACCCATTCTGCAAGGCCACAAGTCGGGGGGAAAAAGAAAGCTTTGTACCTTCAAATATACCTTTGCTCTCAACTCATTTTGAAACATATTCTGTATGTTTTACAACTACTGCAGCTGTTTTTCATGAATGCCTTTGACGGGAAACTATGGATATAAAAAAAGCTTAGACTGCTTATCACGTGATAAAGTGTGTACGTAACATCTTTGAAAGCAGAAGTCAGTTTGCCCATTAACATCAAAGAGACACTCACAGAAACGTAGACATTTTTTTTGTACACTTTATTTATGCACCCTACCCATTAGACTCTCTACAGCTGAGCCGTTCAGCAGGCAGGCTTATCCTGTCCTCTGTGGCCCAGACATCACCCCTGGAGAAACCTCTCTCCGCATCGCAGTGCCCCCCCAAGCCCCCCAGATCTGAGTCCCCCGGGGCAAGGACTGCCATCACCTTACCGGCACTCTATCTATAGTGTCAGGATGGGAGACGGTATGCGAGGGGAGAATCAAGGGGACGTCCTGGAGCCTGGATGTAGACATGGTGCCTGCTGCCTCTAGATCCTCTTTTGCCTACCAACGGGAAGGGGGATTTTCCACTTTTTGTTCCCCCCTTGGAGTGCAGCGTGCAATGACGCCTGCGCATGGCTGACCTGCTGGCGTCTGCTGCACTCTGCCCTTACATCAGCTGGTGTACCTGCAGTGCCCCCAATTTCCATTGGGGGTTGTCAGGACACTAAGCATCTCTGAATCCCTCCCCAGGGAGTGGAGAGCTGTCCGCTGGACGCTCCATCCTCCCCCTCTCCTGCCGACCCATGGCTCCCCAAGTCCGTCCCCGAACCTGGGTTGCCGGCGTGGCGTGAGGTGTGGCATCCAGCGCCTCAATCCTCAGCGCCACCGGGCCAGACAAACGTAGACATTGATGGCAGAAAAAGACCAATGGTCCTCCGTGTCTGCCTGTAGCACCCTATCATACCCAAGACTTTTTGTCAATACAGGTTTTTTTGTCTACATCATCCACATCCTTGCTCCTCTTTTTACCCCCCCCCCCCCCGAGTAACTACTAATCCATCAACTGTGTTCCCACTCTAAAAGGAAAGCACGCTCCAGGTATAAACATTGTATATCTGTTGATTATCATATAATTATTGGAAAAGTCATGTGATATGCTGTGATGTTTCTTCTATGTTTATGTGAGAAACACAAGAAAAACAGGAAGTACCATAATCTTTTTGGGTCTGTATGGTAGCTGCGATGGCTCAAAATCTTGAACATGTTTCCTACACTGGAAAAGATGCCATGAGTTGTAACATTTTTGGACCACTGCAGCTACCCTAGAGATATTCAAATGGTGTCTTCTCCTGTAGGAGTCACTTCTTTCCCTTGAAAATCCCCAACTGAAAACCTGCTTCTCTTGTCAAACAGATCCACAAGAAATCTTGGAAATCCTCAATGATTCTATCTGTAATGGAACATCTATGCTGTCTATGAAAAAAAAATCATTAGAGGAACATTTACCACAAAGCTTCAAACATGTTCCTCAGATTCATGTGAGGAGTCCATTGAAAATGTCACACTTGGACATTTGAAGTTAATACCCTTTTATGTAACAGTATATCTAACAGCTAATGTCTGTGCTTATTCAGGTAGCAGGCATACACTTCCCCGGAGCGCAGGATTGGAGATTCACCTGCCAGTCTGCTCTGCTGCCAGCTGACTCACTTTTCTTGAGCTTCCCTGCACTTAGAAGTTAATGTAAGTGAATAAAGGTTATCCACAGGGATCTCAAGAGTAATACTTAGCATTTGGCTATGCTATTAGCTGAGAAGGCACAGCGCATACGAAGAGCTGTTGTACAATTTGGCAAATTCACCTGGTATACAGAACTCTGTTATATACCCTCTATTCTGGATTCTTACAAAATAAAACTGAAATAAACTGAACTAGCTTGGAGCATGCTTTGCCAGAATATGTTTGTGTAGAAGGAAGAATGAAGAGGTATGTCCTAGGGAGACGTCAGACTTTTCCTCATCAGGAAACATAAAGTATATAGCTCTCAGGAGACTTGAAAAAGACATAAAAAGAGATTGCTCACTCACTACACAGGCAGCTAGAGTGTAATAGCATTCCTAAAAAGTGATACAGACATCAGGGCTGCAAAAACGGCACTTTCACCATGGGGAAATAAGTACCATTCTCCCCGTGGAAGTGGCAGAATGATACTGTGAAACGCTGGCAATATGCAAGTGGCTCTACCCAAGTGACAGTAAATAAAAACCTTGCAATTTTTTTTTTGCATCCAGAAGAAAACATCCAAAGTAGAAATGTATATCTGACAGTGTAGGTGTAACCTGATCTGCTGGAGCCTTATGATACTGGAAGCCAGAGCAAATTCCACTTACTGTATTAAATCCCCCCACACACACACTTTGGGATCCTTATGACTGTAACATCAACTTTAACAAATGCTATTATTATTTTTCAGTCATATTATTTGTTTTAAATAAAGGAGTTTCTCAAAATGTCGATATGAAATGCAGGCCCCTTCAGCGAGTCTTTGCATGGATGCATATTGAATTTTGCACCCTTCATGTCTGAGAGAAGCAAGGCTCTGACGGTTGACTGGTCATACATATGATTCTGATTGACCTCAAGGCTTTGCTTTAAACAGCAGGACAATAGCAGGCCATTAGCAATCCTGACAGAAACTGCTAATGGGCTATAATATAATTAACACCCTCTGATTCCCCATATTAAGAACTGACCCCAAATCTATTTTAAAATTGCCCAAACAGCTGCTCAGTAATTTGCAAGGTGATGGGATCAGTTTGGGCATAAATGCCAGGAGCACATGCTTCGCTAATGAAAGTCATACCAAACCACGTGCCATCGCTTTTAAAGAGCAGCTAATGCCTTTGGAAAAACTTTGGAAAACATAATAATTAGACATAATTCAGCTTGTATTTCATGTATTTTCTATAGTTTTCTCCTCTCCGCTATTTATTACAGAAGACATTCCCACAAAAATGCAGTCTTTTTCCTTTAGAGTTCATCTGCCTTTACAGCTTGTTCCTTACCTGAAATCATAATGCTGTGTTGTGACATCACAATCTGTTGCCATGGCAACAAATGTTGTGTCACTAGCAGAACATTATGACATCAGGTTGGGAAGCAACAATAGGGGCTGATAAACCCCCAAGGAACATGTATCCAGTTTTCATGCATATGACCTCAGTAATAAATAATGAGGATAAGAAATACAAAGCTAATGAGAAACATAAGCTGCCCTGTGTCCAAATATTTTGTTTTTCAAAGTTCTTTTCGAGGCGTCGGTGGCTCTTTAAATATGGAGGTACATTCTGCATGACTGGGAGAGCTAACACTTTTCTGTTAGATTAATTCAGTCTTAACCCCAATCAGACTACTGGGTCACAGAACTGGATCTCAGTTTCACCTGTACATCTGGCTCACTTAGAACTGTGAAACTAAAAGTAACATCGGGGGTAATGTATTTAATACACTGGAAAGCTGGTAAGATGTATAACTTCAGTTTTTGCCAAAAAATATTCTTATAAGGCCATGACAAATAGAAGACGATCTTGGGATTTGCCTCTTCTTATTTTCAAAACTATATTTTTTTTAATTTTGACTCCATTTTGTATAAATGTTTACCAGATTATCATATCACAGGACATAACAACCTAAAGGCCCTAAAGAAAGAAATGTCCTGGGCCGGATGGCATTCATCCGAGAGTACTATGGGAATTGGCGGACATACTGGCTGCACCCCTGGCGGAGCTCTTCAACAGGTTGCTTGAGACAGGGAGGGTACCTAGGGATTGGCAAGAGGCACATGTGGTGCCAATCCATAAAAGAAGTGAGGAAGTACCAGGTAACTATAGACCCATCAGTTTGACCTCGGTGGTGGGAAAATTAATGGAAAGTATACTAAAGGAGCGATTGGGGTGTACTTGGAAGAGGTGGGAGGTCTGGATAGTCGGCAACATGGGTTTGTGCCAGGTAGATCATGTCAAACCAATCTTGTGGAGTTCTCTGATGGGTAACATCAGAACTGGACAGGGAAGGCCTGTGGATGTATTATTCTTGGACTTCAATAGGCGTTGACTCTGTCCCCCACAATGGTCTGGTGGAGAAACTGATGGGGTTGGGAGTAGGCCCTTTGATAGTCAGATGGATTGAAAACTGGCTAGCTGGACGCACCCAAAAGGAGTAGTAGTTGGTGGGGGCTGGCCAGACCCTAGAGGTGAGGTGGTAGAAGTTTGCATGAGGCTTCGGTCCTAGGTCGATCCTGTTTAATGCATACATATCGGACATCGGAGGTATAGGGTGTGAAATGAGTCTCTTCGTTGATGACTCTAAGATGGGAGCAGTAGTTGAGGGGAAGAGGAGGTTGGCCTGCAAGACCTGGACACCCTGGAATGCTGGGCTCACACATGGAAATAAATTTCAATATCACCAAGTGCAAGGTGTTACATCTTGGGCGGAAACCCTAAACACAGGTACACCCAGGGAGGGGAGGTGCTGGAGGCCTCAATAGGGGAAAAAGACCTAGGGTCATGGTGGATGCATGTATGAATAATTCTGAGCAGTGCAGGAGGCGGCTAGCAAGGCAAACAGGATGTTGGGATGCATCGTAAGGGGATAACCTCTAGGAGCAGGAAGTGATTCTGCCGCTGTACAATGGACTGGTTAGACCATACCTTGAGTACTGTGACAGTACTGGAACCACACTTGAAGAGGGACATACAGCTCCTGGAGAGGGTACAGAGGAGGCAACTAAGATGATACAAGGACTAGGGGATTTGCGTATGAGGACAGACTTGAGAAGCTCTGCCTGTTTCCATTGGAGGAGAGGAGAGAGAGGGGGACATGATTGAGGTCTTCAAGTACCTCAAGGGAATAAATAGGGTAAACATGGAGGGATCTTTAGACTAAAGCAGGTAGGTATCACCAGAGGCATGGTTTGAAGTTGGAAGGTGGAAGGGTGGGGAGGGAGGAGGAGGTTTTCACTAGAGGGTGGTGGACCCTTGGAATGCACTGCCTGGTGAGCTGGTTCAAAGATCCACAGAGGAGGGCTTCAAGAGAGGGTGGGACAGACACAGACAGTGGATGTATCAGATGATGGCCTGGCCCAGGGGGGTGGGGATGGATGATAGGGGTTTCTGGAACACAAGGGGGGGAGGGCCTCAGCACCCAACTAGGGATCTGAGGTTCGAGCAGACTCGATAGACCACAAGGCCTAATCTGCTGGCAATTGGTATGTTAGTATGTTAGATTTTGACCCCACTATTTCCCCAGAAAAAAAAATATATTTTTTGTGATTCAAACTAACAAATTTAAGCCTGAGGAAAAATACAATTTTAAACAAGTTGCTTACTGCTCCAGAAACAGAGAATCAATGATTTTTTTCTTTATGGTTTTATGTATTTAACCATTAAAAATATTTTTATATTCCCTAATGATACGCGGGGTTTTATTATTTCAGCAATATCTATTACTGGTCATTCTGCTATGTGGGGTCCTACACTGTTAAGAGTATAATGAATGTTAAACCATAATTACTTTAGAACACACAGGGAGTAATTAAAACGGAATAAAATGATGTACTTTGCAGCCTTATTAACTATAGTAGAATGTAGTTAATGAACTCTAATACGTGCAACCTGCACATGCATAAACTCTTGCTTTCAGGCACGAGGCTCATAATGCAGACTGTTTACCTGATGAATAAATTCTTTACAGCTACGTGGTTGAACTTCAGCAAACCAGGTATCTTCCTCAAACCAGGTATCTTCTCAAACCAGGTACTTCCTCAAACCAGGTATCTTCTCAAACCCGGTATCTCTTCAAACCAGGTACAGTATTTCCTCAAACCAAGTACTTCTCAGACCAGGTATTTCCTCAAACCAGGTACTTCCTAAGACCAAATACTTCCCCAAACCAGGTACTTCCTCAGTCCAGGTATGTCCTCAAATCAGGTATCTTCTCAAACCAGGTACATTTTTATTATAACCAAGCCCACTTTTTTTTTCACTAAGTGCTCTATGCGGATCCCTGCTGGCTTGATAGTTGGGTGGTGGGAGTGAGCGATCAGGTTTGGGGAAGCTGGGGTAATGCCTGGAGTAGGTGTGAGATGATGGCCGGAAGCCAAACAGCTTTAATAGGGCAAAAAATTCTTCACAACATACACCACATTCCAGTTCCAATCCCTCTCCCCTTTCTTCCATACATCAAATAAATATGTTTATAAAACAAGTAAAGTCTTACAAATAGGATATTTGAAATTCCTTAAAAAGTACTAATCTTAACACAGAAAAAGTCTGAAATCTTTTGCATGTTTTTACACATTGGCCCGGATAGTCAAACTGCGCCACAAAGGTGCGCAATAGCAGGAGCAGACGCAAGTCCACTGTGCCCATGCGCAACATGCTCAATATTCAAACACTGCGCAGGTCAAGATGCGCCTGTGGCACACGACTGAATATCGCACCAACTGCGCCATAGCGCAACCAGGGAGGTGCAGTGGTGCAGGTCAGATGCGCAATAGCACAACCAGGGACACCTAGTGGAGCAGGGCAGCAGCGCAACAGCACAACCAGTGATGCGCAGGGACAGGATGCAGGGGCCCACCACCCACGGTAGGGATGGGCAGAGGAGCACACAGCAGAACAGACATCGCCCCCCCACACCCCATGCACTGCACAACCGGAGGACAGCAGGACAAACCACTGGCACAGGGACACCAGCAACAAACCCACCCCAGCACACCCCCTCGCAAGCTGTGACCGTCACACATGGATGCCCGTCCACCCTGTGCCATACCATCTCACCAATGCAGAGCACACCCTGCCCAGGAGTAGCGCCCAACAGTGCTGGACACCCCAAGCATGCCACCACCCCCACTGTGACAATACAACCCTGTGCACCACAGAACCATGCAAGGCAGGCCCACCATGAGCACCCGTCAGTGGGAAGCAGCAGACAGCGATGCAATGACTGCATACACAGTGCCGCCACACACGTCCCCCCCTCGCAGGTACAGCTGTGAGACTGACCAAGCGTCGGCAGAAGAGGTACGCCACATGTGACAGAGCATGCCCCGGACCCCACCACCAGTGGTACAGCACCCTGCACACCCTCCCAAGGACACACCCCATCCCAGCACTGGCCACAACAGCCAGTGCAGACACTCACAGTGTTGCATGGAAGCATGCGCCACACAGGATGCAATACAGTGCACAGACAAACAACCACCCATACCCAAGGGCACACCAACATAGGGACACAGTAGTGGGCCAACCAAGCCCCCGGCTTGTGGCCACGGCAGCCGTGTACACATGGCCAGAACCCCTCCACGGCACAGGTGTGCCAGCAACCCTGTGCAGGCACCACGATGCTGTACGCCACCAGCATGCGGCTGGAGCACAAGTGGCAGACAGTGGAGCATATCCCCTGCAATAGACACAAGTGACAACAGCGGAGGCAACAGTGCCACCCGAGGCAGACATGAACCACACCAGTGACAGGAGGCAACCCAGCATCGTGCTGGGTACAGTGGCAGTTCAGCATGGGCAGCCACCACTGACATGTCAGCGGACTGTGCAGGTCACAGACATGCAAGGGTGGCAGCTGCACAGGCCATGGATGGTCTGACAGGTGCGCCATGGACACAGTGCATGCACCATGTACCACTGCACACAGTCATCCAGTGCACAGGGAACAACACACAAACCACAGACAGTGACTGAGAGCTATGCCCACACCAAACCTTCCTCCCCTATGGACACACACACCCACCCATGAGAGCACCACCCCCGACACCATGCACACCACTGCAGCCGAGCACCATTAGCATGCTGCAAATCAGAGACCACCGCAGTAGGCATAACTAAACAAATGTGTTGTAAGAGTATTAACAAATCTATGTACATATATTTACAAAACAAAAGGGGTGAGGGCCACCAACCAGGTGGGGGTGGGTAAGGAGCAGGGGTGAACATATGGGAGAGGGAAGGAGGGGTGTGAGGGTGGGTCCAGAGGGGGAGGTGTAGTCCAGGGTTGGAAGTAGTTCAGCGGGATCCCTGCTCCCCGCTCCTGTGGCGCCTCCTGCCATGTCTCAGTCTCACAGCATGCTGCTCCACCCTCTGTAGGATCTCAACAGAGGCCCTGGCCACCTGAAGCAGCTCCTGCAGCGTCCACTCTATGTGCACCCTCCGTTGTACACCTAGGACAAGGGAGCAGAGTCAATAGACGTGAATAGACAGCCCCCTGCAGTCCTCCCATTGTGCATGGCATACAGTCGTGGGACACGCCCCTGTGATGGTGTGTGACCACCCACAGTGATCGTGTCCACAAGACCTGCCCACCCAGGCGCACACAGCCGTGCGGACCGCTGCACACACCCACCGCCCAAGTCCCGCACAGCAGCACCGTGGCTGTACAGTGACTTGGCTTTGCGGTGTGAAGGCAGTGGTACAGCCATGTACCCTGTGCATGCATGGACCACCAGTGATGCACACCCAGACATGCAGTGCCACTGGACAGTACTGACTGTACCATGTGGTGTGCATGGCAGTGGTGTCAATGGATGGTGGCCATGCCCCATTGCCCACCCTGCTACACAGCATGCACAGAAAACCTGGATGTAAGGCACTCACCATCATCGGGCTGGTCCTGGCGCTCAGCCTGTATGGGAGCTCCGGCATGGGGATGTGGCTCACGTCTCTGCCTCTCCTTCATCGCATGTCGATGCTCTACAGGTCCTAGGGTGCAAACATAGAGAGAGGAACATCAGTACAATCCAGTAGCAAAGGCCCCCCCACCCCCAGGTGTGTGCGATCCCACATAGCCAAACCATTCAGCCCCCCACCCTTGTACCACCACCACCACCACTGCCCACACTGGATGGACCACCCCCCCATGTGATGGACACATGCCCACCATGATACCCGTATGGACACAACCAATGTATGGATGGGGCACCTACCTGGCCGTGGAACAGCACCTCTCCTGGTGTGTGCCCGCAGGCGGGCAAGCCTGTCCGAGTCCCTCCACTATAGGTCCCCGTACTGGTGTCGGCACTGCTCAGCTGTCCTCTGTATCCCTGTTGACTCCTCCAGCGCCACAGCCACCTCCTCCCACACGGCACTTCTGGCCCTGTCCAGAGGTGCCTCACCAAACAGAGCACCAGCATGGGGCTCAACCAGTACTACTAGGTTTGCCAGTTCTACCTGGCTCCAGATCGCAGCTTGTCTCCGTGCCATCTTTGGACCATCTCTGATTCAAAATGGCACTCCCTAGCACAGGTCCGCCACGTGCGGATGCTGCGCAATACTGCGCTGCCATTCCCCATTGCGCTGTCACCGAACAGCATGATAGATGTGCACCCATGTGGACGCATGACACCTAGGGGGCAAAGGCTGGGCACAGGGTCAAGGGTCTCTCATGCATGAACCGCCACAGCGTGATTGGTACTCACCACATGTAGTGTGGTAGGGCACTTCTGTGTGACTTCCTGTAGTGGCCTACCAAACTGTGGCATCACGGTGCCTACGGCGCACCAGGGCAAGGGCGCTATACATGTGAACAGTGCACTAGCGCCACTGGCACAGTGGTGGATGTGCCTTGCACTGCCTACCACGCTCAGCACATCAGCAGCATGGCAGGCGTCGGCGTCAGCACCCCGGGCATGCACCGTGCGGTGTCTACTGCGCACGTCACAGAGCTGCGCCCCTGTCTGAGCACATTCAACATGATTGCGCAAAGTGCAACAGCGCGATATTCAGCCGGCATATGTAAAACAGCTCATCAGCAATTCCATGGCACAGCTACTGTATTAGCATCCACTTAAAATTGAGCCTTGCCTCATTTGCCTGCGTTGCACTATATAAATGCGACATGGGGCTGCAGAGGCCATAGTCTGGTATTGCAGTCTATTGTGGTGGGTTGCATGCTGTTTGCCAGTGTGGACTGTGATGTGTGGGAGATGCATGGGACTGCACATTCAGAGGCAACACCTGTCATTCCCACAGAATCAATAATGACTGAACGTGAGGTGGAGGAGGAACAGAGACTTGGGAGACGGAGGAGGCCCAACTTCACCCGGGCAGAATCAGATGCCTTGTTTGAGGCCTACCTTGACCAGGAACCGCTGCTCAGTGGACAGCGGGGAACACCACAGGCCTGTGCTGCGGTATGGGATGAGGTGGCGCGTGCTGTCAACCAGCATGGCAGCCACCAGCAGTCCATGCAGGAGTGCAAGAAGAAGGTGGGCACGGACAAGAGATGGATAAAAGATAAGGTGGCTGCCATCAGGGCAGCATGTTTTGCAACTGGTGGTGGACAGCCGGCCGTGCCATGCCTGATGCCACAGGAAGAGCGGGTGGCTGGCAGCATGCGGCGTTGTGCCCTAGAGGGCGTTCCAGGTGGTGGCTTCCAGACGGGTGGCAGCCCGTCACAGCATGGTAGGTCCTGATCTGTCACTGTGTGGGGAGTGGGGGGAATGCCACAGGGTAGGGCAGAGACATTAATGCTACTGTGTTTCCTTACAGCACCTGAGTGTCTACATGGGCCAGTGGTGGTAGGTTCGTCCACTGAGGGTGATACCCTGGACACAGAGGAGCGCCCATCCACCTCCACAGGTGTCCGAAGGTCAGGACAACAGTGTACCCGCCTGTCTGTCCGGACTGAAGTTGGTAGAGCTGGTGCGGTGGAGGCCCTGCCAGTGTCCCAGCGTGACAGCGTCCATGGATGCCAGCATGCTGAGAGTCGGGCTGGTGCTGGATCTGTCACCGATGATGATGATGGAGCTCACGTCATGGACAGTGATACATGTGGGATGCAGGATGGCCCCACAGCATGGCATATCCATGGGTGGTGCTGCTGTGGAGGCCTGCATGACATCAGAGTCCCAGTCTGTGCCTGTCTGCACCAGTGGGGCAGCACTGGTATGCGTCCAGGCCGGTGGGGCTGTTGCAGCCGCTGTGGCGACACCGTTGAGCCCTGGTGAGCGGCGGCCTGAGGGCCAGTGTCAGCAGTCGGCCAATGGTGACGAGGGGACAGTGTTGGAGGGCAGCATCAGTGCACCGCATGTGGCCATTCTCCGGCATGGCTCTGGTGTGCAGCGCTCATCATCAAGGGGTGATGCCCAGCAGGGCCAGGAACACCATGAGGGACATCATGCCGATCCAGCGGATGACCTCTTTGATGAGCACAGCCGACTACTCCAGGCTTCCGTGGATCAGCAGTCACAGCTTGTCAGGGTGGTGGAGCACTCAGTGCAGTTCTGCGCCAGGCAGAGGAACAGCGCAGCAGAGACCACGCTCTGCTCCTGGCAGAGATGGCCCGGCAGCGGGAGGATGTGACCGCTGCCATTGACAGGCAGACACGTGCTTTCACAGCTGTCATGGCCACATTGGGCACACAGTTTGTTGCCTATGCGCCGCAGACACAGCGCAGTGCCATGTCCACCCCCCCGTTCCCGGCATCGTGTGACACCCTCCATGTCGACACCGGGTTCAGCTGTGGGCATCCCGAGCATGCCTGGCGCAGGCATGTTCGGTGAGCTGCAGACCCCTGTTCGAACACGGTCACGTTCCCACAGCGTCACCCCTGGGGGACCGTCGTTGCCACCCCATGAGGCCAATGGTCAGCCTGTCACGGCTGGCAGGTCTCGGCGGGGCCGCCCATGCATCTGTGGCAGCTGTGGCATTGTGCCGTGTGACTGACCTGTCTCTCACCATGGCGACTGTCTGATGCTGCCCAGTGTGCAGTGTGTTGTTCAACGTGCGATGCACAGGTGGGGTACCTGGCCCTGCACACACACACACACACACGGTCCATGTGCACACCCTCCCAGCTGCTGGCTGCTGTGGCATGTGCATGATGATGCCTGCGTTGCACTGTCTGCCACTGTGCAATGGTGCCCAGCGTCTGAGACACGCACAATGACGGGCACTGGGCATGGTCGTCTGTGGACCTGTGTGTGGCTAGGGGTAGCGGTCGGTGTCGGCGTGCCTCCTACCCCTTGTGCATGTCTTGTGGGGTGTGTTTGTGTGTGTGTGACCGCGTGTCATGTTGGGCCTTGCCCATCCCTGACGGCGTGTGCGGTTCAACGCTCAGCCAATTCCCTTGTCACCATGCGCCCTGGGGTTCGTCCATGTGAGTTTGTGGGTTGTGCCTTTGCCATTGGTGGTTGCACATGGCCCCATGACTTACCTGGGTTGGTTGAAGTGCTCCTCTGTGATGGTGTCCCGTTGCAGCTGCGACATCTGGATCAGGCGGGGGTCCCTTCGCCCAAGGGGGGGCTGCCCATCACCGTCTGCACCGGCGTCCTCATCGTCCCCATCGCTGTCCCCCTCTTCGACCTCTATATCTATCCCACAGTCATTGGCCATGTTGTGCAGGATGCAACAGGCCAGGAATAGCCCACAGGCCTTCGAGGGGCTGTACTGTAGGGCACCGCCAGACGTGTCCAGGCAATGGAAACATGCCTTCAGCATCCCGAACACCCGCTCTATTGCATTGCGTGTGGTGGCATGTGCCTCATTGTACCGTTGCTGTGATGGGGTCACGGGCCACCAATATGGTGTGAGCAGCCAGGGACAGAGTGGATAGCCACTGTCACCTGTGTGTAGAGGGTGGACATTAGTATGGTGGTCAGCATCGCTCTGCCATGGGCCGTCAAGGCGAGTGCCTATGGCACCTCTGACTACGCCTCCCAAAAAAAATCCATGTCATCCTGCGTGATTTGCATACTCACCCACTAGGTGGCCAGTGGGGATGTCCCCACTCTCGAACCTGTGGCACAGTGCAGACTGGTGCCAGATGAAGGCATCATGTGCTCCCCCAGGGTGCATGGCACAGACATTGGTTATGCGCCCCCAGCATCGCACACCACCTGGCAGTTGATGCTGGCATAGCCCTTCCAGTTGATGTAAGCGGCACCTTCCAGGCCAGGTGGCATGCGGATGGCCACATGGGTGCAGTCAATGGCCCCAAGCATGCCAGGCATACGTGCTACCCTGTGGAACTCTTGTATGTGTGCTGTGCGCTCCGCTGGTGTGCTGGGGAAACGGATGTACTCCGCAGCACGTGGCAGCAGTGCGCTGAGGAATTATGTGAGTAGGCGTGACGCGGCCAACTGGGTTATGCCTGTTGTGTCCTCTGTTGGTCTCTGGAAGGTGCCCGTGGCGAGCAGGCACATGACGGCTGTTACTTTTGTCTCCACTGACAGAGCATGGCTCCATCGTGTGGCTGCCTGCATCTCATCACTGCACATAGCTCACAGAGCCGCCTCAGGATTGCCCAGTTCAGGCGGTAACGGCCCACATTCTCTGTGTCACTGTAGTGCTTGAAGCTGGTGCGGGCTCGGTACTGCCTGTTGGGGGCATACCACTGACGGGCCCTTCCACGGCTGCTCCCCCCTGCTGCCTGCCTTCTCGCATCCCTCATTACCGCCTCCATCTGAAAGGTGGCACTGGCCATGTCCCTGGCTGGTGTTCCCCCGGCAGCTGTTACCCAGTTCCCCACTGTCCTTTGTGATGCTCCCCCTGCACTGGGTACACCTCCAACCTTTGGCTGTCCTGCCCACTGCCACTGCCCTCAGTCCACTGTGGCACTTCCCCTGTCACTTCTGCACAGTGGCACAAGCTCCCCACTCCTGTCCTGTTGCTGGTTGTTCCCAGGTGTGCCCTGTCCTGCTCCTTTCCAGTCTCACTCACTGCTACCCTCTTTTCTGTTGCTGTCACCTTGCTCCCACCTCTGGCTTCCCTATCGCGTTCTTGCATCTCTCTCTTGTTCCTTTTTATTTTGGATCATTTCCGCTATCGCGCAACTTCCACTTGCTCCCCCTATTGCGCATGGCACATGCTGTTGAATATCTCACTGCGCCATTTATTCATGGTTCCTCCCCTACGGTTGCGCATGCATTCATTACCATTGCGCTCTTGCGCACTGCGGTTTGGGCGGTGTAGCTGCCTCCCGCTGAATATCGCAGAATGGTGCATTTTCGGAGTTGCGCAGGTGCAACTCTGTTGTGCATGACGCAACCCTTTTGAATATCCGGGCCATTGTCTTTTACGTAATAAACTATGCCCTACTGTTTAAAAATAATATTTCAGGATTCTTGTTTTTCACAGAACTTTTTCTCCCTGGCCACGTATGTCTTGTTCAGTGATATATACCCTGGTCCCAGGGATATACCCTGTTCATGTCTATGTCCCTAGTACCCCCTTTAGTAGTTACCACCCATCAGCTCACCCCACGATTCCACCCCCCCAATGCAGGGGCTGTGAGGGGAGGCCCCCCACACCCCAAGGTCAGCACTAGAACCAAGGGGAACACAAATGACCGAGGCCATCATACAGACAGCCACAGGTTTTTGTTCTCCATTTTCTAGTCCCTGCCACCGCCCCACCCCAAACGTAAGCACAGCCTATGCTGTCCTTGCATGCACGCAGCACATCCCTCGCAGAAGGGCCAAACTCCCTGGCCCAGCCATAGTGGGGTCACTGCGGCACTGAAGCTCACTTTCGACCATCCCTGGCTAAGGCACACTGCCACATGGTCTATGTGACAACCTGGACCCTTTGTGTTCCCCTGCCACCAACTGCCTGCCCGTGTGGGTGCTACCCAGCCTGGCCTACCTCCCAACACAATAACTCAGGACTACTCCCAATCATAGGTCTCCTGCGATGCAATGGTTTGGGACTGCTCCTGATCCCAGGTCTCCTGCAAACGCAGTGATTCAGGACTCCTCCCGATCCCAGGTCTCCTGCACGGCAGCACACTGGGGCAGCCTATCTCTGGATTTTGACGACAGATGTTATCCGTGCAGCCTTTTGACCTTGTGGCTCATATCTGCCAGCAGACCCCCCCCCCCAGTATTATGTATAGAAAGACATTTACTCCTGTTAATACTCCTTTTATTTCTCACCTTGATACTTCTCTTATTGTGCCATTCCTGCCAAGCCCATTGCCCACTGGCTCACTCTCCTATACTGTTCCCATGCCTGTGCAGACCACTGCCCAAATGGCAACACCCTGCCAAGAACCTCTCCCCCCCAACTCTAGAGTCCTGGGCCATCTAACTCAGCCCGGGATGCATTATATGTTCAGTGCCAGGGAGTGGGGGGATGGGGAGGTGGGAGGCTGAGTCAGGATGGGGTGATAGGGTAGGTAAGCCCAGCTGCCCCCTCATTTGGCAATTAGGGGGTGTTTACCCCCCTTTTCCATCCCTTCCACCTGTCCTGATATGTTGACATCAGTCTGCTGTTATTGCTGGTGGGACGGGGTATGTCATGTCCCATGGACACTTATGACTACTGCAGTATTAATAAAGTCTTCAGAGCCTGGAAGTATGAAATTAAAAGATCAATTAGTTTTGTTTACAGCAAAAAATATAATACAGCAATAAATAATTCTGTAGGTTTGTTAAATACAGAGGGCTCAGCTTCTCCAAAAGCCACATTCAGTTTCTCCTCTCCCAGTATACAGCTGCATTAAAAGGGATTGTCACGAAAAAGGAACAGAACATCATGTGATGCACACCTTCTTTTGGGATGAACAAGTTGCTTTCCTTTTTAAAAGCAATGCCTTGTATCCTGTGACCCTCTGTCTCATGCTAGTCCCTGAAGAGGCAGGCTGAGGACCTGCTCTGCACTAACTGTGTCTGCTCCCCATGCCTCCACCCATCTCCCGCCACCCCGTATGGTGCAGGCAGATGCCTCTGGCAGCCATGTGCATGAAAAGCATCCCACTGCAAGGAAGTCAGCTCCCCGGCTTGCTACTGTGGCAGCACAACTTCATGTTGCCCCTCGAGCTGGGTGTGCTACCATGAGATAGTGCCACCCCAGCCACCCAAACCCGCTGCCAAACCCAGACCACTGAAATGGATGTACGACACGTTGCCCACTAGGTGACCCCTGGATCACATCTTTTAAATAAAAAAAGTAATTTCAATCCAAGCCTTCAGTTAGGCAGTATTTATCCACCTATCCATCTGTGTAAGAGAACATAAGACTATTACTCTGACACCAGCTGACAATAACCACTTGCCTCCCCTGTGAAACAGTCCTCTCAGCCATGAAACTAAAGCAGAACACCTCCACTGAAAATAAATCAGTCCATCTCTGAAATATCCTGCATAAATGATTGTGACACCCTTTCTTAAGAAGTCCTCACTGGACCCGGACTGTCTTGCTAACTACAGACCCATCTAGTACCTACCCTTCGTGGGCAAGGTTATCCAGAAGGTGGTTGCGCTGCAGCTGGATGACCACCTTACCATCCATGACATCTACAATCCTCTCCAGTCCAGATTTAGGAAGAGGCATAGCACCGAGACTGCCCTGGTTCGGGTACTCAATGATCTCCTGATAGCGAGAGATTGTAGGACTCGTTACATCTTAGTCCTCCTTGATCTCTCTGAAGCATTTGACACCATGGATCACGGCGTATTGCTGGAGCATCTGAGGGTCATCTGTGGCTTGTCAGGGACAGTCTTCAGGTGGTTCCATTCATTCCTTACTGGTAGATCTCAGAGGGTTGCATCGGGAATTTATATTTTTGATGCATTCTCTCTACTATGTGGGGTACCCCAGGGCTCTGTGCTTTCACCAATGTTATTCGCAGTGTACATGTTGCCGTTGGGAGACGTAAGGCGGCATAGCTTGAGTTTTCACTGCTATACAGATGATACTCAGCTATACATGTCCTTTGTACCTGACTGGGATGATGCTGTCTCAGTGTTTAATAACTACCTAGTCGAGATCCAGGACTGGATGAGTGCCAACCGGCTGAAGCTGAATCCCGACAAAACTGAGGTTTTAATGGTGGACCCAGGTTGCCGGGTAGAGGAGCCCGGGGGGGACAGGCCATAGGGCTTTTGCTTGGTGGTTGCCACCTGATGGTCTCTGAATGGGTGCAGAATCTGGGAGTTATATTTGACAAGGGGTTGACCTTGAAATCTCAGGTTTCATCCGTTTTCAAAACCTCACTTCACCATCTGAGGAATATTGCCCGGATTAAGCATCTTATTCCGTCTGGTGATCTTCCAACACTGGTCCATGCCTATGTGACCTCTCGCTTTGATTACTGCAACTCCCTTTACCTAGGGCTTCTGGGGGTTGATATCCATTGCTTGCAGCTGGTGCAGAATGCTGTGACCAGGCTATTGACTGGGCTATTTTGGCCCAGCCATATTACACCTGTGCTGCGCGGACTGCACTGGTTGCCAGTTCAGTGGTGGATTACCTTCAAGGTCAGCTTGCTGACCTATAAATCCCTACATGGACAGAGACCAGGTTATCTGCAAGAGCTCCTTTGTCCCTCTGACAACTCTGCTCTGCCGATGAGGGATTGCTAGAGATTCCCAGGGTTCATCTGAAGACCTCTGGAGCCAGTGTGCTTGCTTTCATGGCTCCTACTCTGTGGAATTCTCTACCTCATCAGATAAGGGAGTGCCTGACTGTGGAGCGCTTTAAATCTGCTCTGAAAACATATTTATTCTCTCTTGCTTTTACAGATAACTAAGTCTGAATTGCTATTTATATGGTTTTAAATGTTAGTGTTTTAAACTGTTGTAAAAGCACTTTGGTATTTATTGAATTGCACTTGTTATAAATAGATTATTATTATTGAATAAATTGCCCTACTCCCGTCCCGCAACCTGACCAGGTGTGCTAGAATCCCAATTCTATGCAAAGGTAGCTGCTCTCCAAACTAACCCACTAGTGCGGCAAATCCCTACATAGACTTGAGAACTGTTTCTTCTTCTCAGGCTTGTTTAGATGTAGAGAGCCTTCCTGCAGTTTTTATATAAACCTGCATAACCCAACTGGAGTGTTTTATTATCCACTTACTTTTAAATTTTGCTTTAAATCCACAGAGGGCTCTGAAGCATTACTGGCGATATATTTAATTTAAATAAGAGGCGAAAAAATTGCACAGGATTTCAAAGACTCAAGCTCCCTGTTTAGATATGCCAGTGAAAAACTGTGGGAGACTGGATGACTCAGGGGACTAGCTATGGCTTTCAAGATGTTAGACTCTGTGCCACTGGTTTGAATCCAGTCCCGGTCGGAACGGACTGAAAGACATTATAATCGGATGGCTGTTTGGGGGCTATCTTACATGAACTGTGGTGGTCCACAGTCCAGTTCCTAATGAAGAGGCATCCTCACCACAAAGTACTAAAAGGGTCTGGGAAATGGAGCTTTCTGATTGGCTGTAGTCATTCTATTAGCCTTATGTTAATCTCTGGTTAACATACAGAGTGTAATCACATGTTGAACAAGGTACAATAGTATCCTAAAATAATATTTCTATTATAATAGCAATAAGCTACTCCCAGGAGTTATGTTAATGGTCTGTTAATCACCCTCTGGGGTTACGTGGCCCTCAGCTACACCTTGTGCCACATTACACCACCAGAGGGTGATAAATCATAATTTATTATTATTAAGGAGGGAGTCAGTGCATTGAGGCAGAAGTTTGACGTCTTTGCAGAATATTTAAATTAGCAAATGGGGAGAGGGGTGCAGCACCCTGTACATTGAATGGGAAGAACACCCTTCCCCTCTCAGCTAGTGGTCAAACAGGAGTTCAGCATGTTTGTAGTTCATTTGCATCACCAGGTTAAGAAAAAGGTCCGGCTCACCAAACGATGCACAGGGGAAATGCCAGACCTGGCCCAACAACTAACACACCGAAATCTGGCCAATGGAAAATCATGTACACAAATGCTCACAGTCTGAAACAAGATCCCAGACCTGCAGGCAATAATGACAGAAGCTAAACTGGACATAGTAGCCATTAGCGAGACATGGTTTACCAGTAACCACACTTGGGAGACTTCAGTACCTGGCTATGTACTGTTCAGAAGAGACAGAGGTGCAAAAAAAGGGGGGGGGGGTGGAGTGGCCGATATGTTAATGAAAATATCAAAGCTACAGAAATTCAGAATACACATAAGGAGCCCGAAGAACTGTGGGTCACCCTGGAAACAGGAAATGGGACAGCCATATGAACTGGAGTTGTGTACAGGCCTCCAGACCAGCGGGAGGACATAGACACATTACTGTTAGAAGATATACAAAACATGACAGCTAAAGGGGAGGTTCTGATAATGGGAGACTTCAACATGCCAGATACAGATTGGTCAATACCAGCAGGGGCATCTGCCAGAACTAGACACATGGTGGATTCCCTTCAGGGGAAGGGCCTCAAACAACTGGTACAACAACCCACAAGAGACAGGGCTATCTGAGATCTAGAACTGGCTAACAGGGAAAGGATCACAGATCTCCAGGTAGAAGGTCACCTGAGGGCCAGTGACCATCACATGGTATGGCTCAATTTGGCCACTAGAACTAAATCATCCCATTCCAAGGCAAGAACTTCAGAGGAGCGGACTTTGATAAGATGGCCAACAGAGTTAAGCTAGCCCTGGCAAATAGAAATACAGGTGAGGGGGTACAGGCAAAGTGGGCAAGCATTAAAGATGCAATACTTGAAGCAACATCCAATTGTGTTAGTGAGATAAGGAAGTGCAAAAGAAGAAGGAACCCAATTTGGTTCTCAAAAACAGTAGCAGAAAAGGTCAGAGCCAAAAGGCTGGCCTTCAGGAAATATAAGGAATGCAGCAAGATGAAGATAGGGAGGCATACCAAACTTTCTTAAGGGAAGCAGGGAAGGCAGGCAAAGGCCCAAACCAAGGAGACACTAGCACAAACAGTAAAAGAAGGTGACAAGACTTTCTATAGATACATTAGTGAAAGGAGAAAGTCCAGAGTGGGTATTGCTAAGATCAAAGGGGATAAGGGGGCATGTGAGGAGGAGAACCATGTAAAAGCATCTATCCTAACTAGATGCTTCTAAGTATTTACTGAAGAGAAGGTAGGGCAGGGCCCACAGCTCAGCACTATGGACACAGGGGGGAAGGAGGTGTGCACTAGTCCATTCACAAAAGAAAGGATCCTACAAGAGCTCGATAAGCTCAGGGTGGACAAGGCAATGGGACCTGATGGCATACATCCCAGGGTACTAAAGGAGCTAAGGGTGGAACTAGCAGAGCCATTATCAGAACTGTTGAGTGAGTCTCAGCGCGCAGGAGAGGTCCCAGAAGACTGGAGAAGGGCTCAAGTGATCCCACTCCACAAGAGTGGTAGCAGGGAGGAGGCAGGGAACTACAAACCAGTCAGTCTTACCTCAGTATTGGGCAAGATTATGGAGGCACTCTTTAAGGAAAGGATAGTGCAACACCTGGAATCCATAGGAGCACAGGATCCAAGACAGCATGGGTTTACAAAAGGAAGGTCCTGTCAAACTAATCTCATAGATTTCTTTGACTGGGTAACCAGAGTGGTGGCCCAAGGGGGAGCAGTTGATGTCACCTACCTTGACTTCAGCAAAGCTTTTGATACTGTTCCACATAGAAGATTGATTAATAAGCTGGGTAGACTCGGGGTGGGTCAGACGTTGGTCAACTGGGCGGCAAACTGGTTGACGAGCAGAAAACAGAGAGTGGTGGTAAACGGTATACAGTCAGAAGAGATGCAAGTCACAAGTGGGGTACCTCAGGGATCAGTCCTGGGACCAGTCCTCTTTAATATCTTCATCAGTGACTTTGCAGATGGACTGGAGGGTAAGGTTTGTCTGTTTGCAGATGCCACCAAGATCTGCAACACAGTAGATGATCCAGATGGGATGGGCAGAATGAGAAGAGATCTGGATAAACTAGCAAAATGGTCAGAAGAGTGGCAACTGGGGTTTAACACAAAGAAGTGTAAGATCATGCACATAGGGAAGAGAAAATCTGAAGCCACCTGTAGGCTGGGAGGGGAGTTGCTGGCAGTCACAAGGGAAGAAGGAGACTTGGGCGTCATCATCACAGATGACCTTAAATCATCCAAGCAGACCACTAAAGCAGTACGTAACGCTAGAGGGATGTTGGAGTGTATTAGTAGGGTTATCACAAGTCAGAAGAAGGAGGTAACAACCCCTCTTTACAAGACACTGGTTAGGCCCTATCTGGAGTACTGCGTGCTGTACTGGAGGCCGCACCTTCACAAGGACATTAACCAAATTGAGGCAGTCCAGAGAAAGGCAACCAAAATGGTGCAGGGACTGCATCAGAAAACATATGAGGACAGATTAAAGGGGCTCAATATGTATACCCTAGAGCAAAGGAGAGAGAGAGGTGATATGCTTGAAACATTCAAACACCTTAGGGACATTAACAAGTTGAAAGAGTCTAACATGTTTCAATATAAGAAAAACAGCAGGACAAGAGGACACAGCATGAGATCAGATGGAGGCCAATTAAGAGATAATGTGAGGAAGTTCTTTTTCACAGAAAGGGTGGTGGATGCATGGAACGATCTACTTCAGGAAGTGGTGGATATGAATACAGTGCAGGGCTTCAAACAGGCATGGGATAGGCATAAGGGAGCAATACAGATGAGTATGAATAGATAAGCCATTGACAGAGCAAAGGCCAATGGTACATTCATAAGGTAGAAAAAGAAATGGGCAGACTGGATGGGACTTGCAGTCCTCATCTTCTGCCAACTTCTATGTTTCTATGTTTCTGTGTTACCCTTAGTCATGACTTATTGCATAATCCCCACCCTTGCTGGCAGTCTCTCATGAAAGGCCAAGAACTATAAGGGCATGAAGTCTGAACTACTCTCTTGAGGTGGTCACTTCATGACAGGGCTGAGGCACATTGGGATGCATTAAGAATGCATGGGTTAGACATAAAGGAATTCTGGAGGTGAGAGTTAAGGGGCAACAGACTTCTAGGAAAACATAAAGTAAACTTACAAGTTCAAATGGGCAGACTGGGTGGGCAGTAGGCCCTTATCTGCTGACACTGGCTATGTATCCATGTATCTATGGTGGGAAAGTGTGGGGAAAACTGCACTGTAGCCGATGGTGTTGAACCTACCATGTGGATAAACAGAGTGATTCAGTCTTTATTGCTGCCAGTCTACCACTGTTCAACAAATCCATTCACTAGAAATATTTAAATGAGATTTAAAAAATTAATATTTTTTTCCTGGTCATGTTTGGTACCGAATTTGACATGGACCTATGGTTCCTATCCCACCCTAGCCACTGAATTATCATGTGACCTTGAGCAAGGGGCATGACTTTCCTGCATCCTAAAACTGGTGTAGAAGAAGTGGGATCCAACACTGAAAACAAGATGCTGTGTGACAATGCTACCACTCATGATGCTGGTGACCCGGGTTCGAGAGCAAGCTTAGGTTGTTACGGGCTGGCTGGGGGGGGAGGATCGAGTATGCCAGCAGATGCATGCCTCCTCTGGGGTGGGTTACACTCTCCACTACCACACTGCTGCCTACATGACCACAGGTGGTTGTGCAACTGGAGAGTGACGTGGAAAAGGGGGGATGCAGCATGGCTCCAGATGTCTGTGCACATGCACACTTAGGAACACTAGTTGGCTACATCCCATATGCAGGGAGAAATTACATGCAAAACCCTGATGTGGGACAGAAAGTGCTAGCACTCTCAGGCCCCAACAATCCTTTCTGCCCACCCTTCCCCACACCTGATGGGCCCAAGAGAGGTTATTGCTGGCAACACTCCCCAAGGGAGCCCAGCACAGAGGAAATGCCCTCCATGGATCCTCTGAGACAGGGTACATGACAGAGAAGGGCAGCAGATGGTGCCAAGAGCTTGCCTGGCAGAGAAAGACAGGATCAACAGGTAGAAAATGACAACAAGATAATGCATCTTGGCTGTGTCATCGTCCGGGGGCAGGGAATAAACATTATGAGTTGCCATGCTTTCTCCAGAAGGCTCTTTGCCTCTGATGACCAGAAAATGAAAAATGTTAAGGATTGGTATAAAATAAATCACAGTTACAGAATATCTGTGTGTGGCATCATTGTGCAAAGCAACAATAAAATGGAATGAAACCTCATAATTTCTTAATATTTTAGGAAAACACATATCGCAATAAACATTCTGTTAACCAAAACTTCATTTTCTATGAATCCAACAGGGAAAAAGGGTCTAGTAACAAAAATTAACACAAAACGGATGAAGAGAAGGCAACACAAAGGCAACAAAGACTAAAGTCGCTGCTATTATAAATCAGCTTTCACAGTACATTAGTAAGTTAATTATTTGTGAAAGCAGTACGGATTATTAAACATATTTATATTACTTTAAAACCTGCATTTTCCAAACATGAACTATAACTGTATTGATTTTTTTTAAAGATAATTATGCGGCTGGGTTTCCAGTTTAAGATTTATATTTCATCTGCAAATCATTACTGCAAGGGAGAAGTTACAGACTAGTTCCCTAATATGAATTAGTTCAGTCAGCAGCGGTACTGGAAATGGCGGCTCTGTGGCACGACCAGATTCAATTTATTTTTATTTATTTAAAAATTTGTTTACCTAGACAGGTCCACTGAGGCAAATCGCCTTGCTTACATGGGGTGTCAGGGAGACGGCAGCAGCAAGGTATTGGAGTATAATTACTGAGATAAAATATGTTGACAAGTGCATTCGGGTTTTTTAATACACTTTTACTGTGTTACCTTTTCGAACGGCTGGGCCTGAGCCAGGGACCTTCTTTGATGGGGACCTTGTGTGATGTAAAGAGTAGTACTTTACCTGCAGACTGATATATGTAATTCTACTTCTAGTCATCAGCACCGTGACCTCATTTATTGTGACATCACAAGTGATCGATCTGACAGCAGGTAATTGGCTCTTCTTGGTCAGTTGTGATGTCACAGGCAGTGAGGTCATAGGGCTCATGTATGAACAGAACTAGCTATGTCAGCCTCTAGATAAAGTACTGTTCCACTCAACACCAAGTATTGCCAGGTAGAAAATCCTCTAAGCAAAAAGGGGAAAAAGAAAAAAAAATCTTAAAATATATGAAGTAATGGTTCAATACTCATGAAAGTTAATATTAATTTCAGGCAGTAGACTAGCTGTTAAAGAGCAGGAGATAATATCAGCCATGGAGTGAAGGCTCATTTTCAATGATCCCTGATAAAAAATAATTAGTATAAATTGAAAGTTTCAATCCAAAAACACAAATATATTCATTATTATACGTGAGTCAAGCTTTTACAGCACATTAAAAAGTACAATGAAATAAACCTTAATTACAAATGTCAACACCTGTACTTCCTAGGCAGAACTGAGCGGCAGCTAATAAAACTGTCTTCAGATACACGAACCACAACTCATTCAGACTGGCGACTTACTGGCTGACCATTTCCACAGTAATCCCCTCTAGGTTTGCGCATTTTTTTTTAGTTTCAAGAATGAAGGAACAGGGCCCCATCTTGGCCTCAGTACAAGAGGGATGTGGTTCCATACCAGGACCATTAGAGGAGAACAATGGACTACCTTTCGGTTTTGTACTGAGGAACTTACATTTTAGTAATTTTATTTTTGTTAGTTCTCCTTTGAAAATTGCTTTATAACTAAGTCATATATTGTATCCACTTCTTGGGCTGATAAACAATTACATCATTTTAAGCCAATCAAGATTGTTTCTGTAGATTCTGGACACTCATATAAGTTAGTATGGCCTCCAAGGGATGTCTCTTATGGTATAAGAGACTCTGAGCTTGAGGGCTGAGCAAGAGGACAGAAAAGCGAAGCTGAGCTGTTCTGGCTACCCAAACCTCATGACAGGAGTCTCTTATACCATAAGAGATAGCTCTTGGTGGCCCTATTATTTTAATGTAAATCATTCAAGTTCTTAGCTCCAATGGTGAGTACCCAGAGCAGGTAGGTGATGGGGGTGGGAGGGGGGTGTCGAGCTGATAGGGGCAGGTGTGAGTCAAGAAGACATGAATAAAGAACAGAAACGAAAGACCCTGGCTTCAACATGGGTGTAAATGCTTCAAGAAAGCTTAGCTTTACCTTTCAACATATGCCAGCCACAAAAGCAGAGGAAGACTTAACACGGGCAGATATGCCACAAAAAGTTAGGGTGCCAGGCTTTCCCATCACACTACTCCCTTGCCAACCTGGGATTTCCTTTGTTAGATGTATTTTATATAAAAAAAAAAAGAATATATACTTTTATTTCTTATTTATCCCCCACCGTCCCAAGGCGGTGTCTCTCGGCATTCCTAGTGTTAGCAGTCTCCATAACAACATTTAAAACCCGTTCAAATTAGAGTTCCCACTGGGCAGTAAAGCAATTTAGCTATAATGAAGTAATATTCAAGAGTGTTGTCACGTAGATAAAATTTATAGCAAAGCTGTTATCTGCAAGCGACCTGAAGTCAAGCTTTTTTTCTCCCCCTCTTGTCTAGGAGGTGAAAAATATTTTAAAATTTAACAACAAAAATAAAGTCGTTTAAGCAAAATTCTGAGCTAATGTGACTCCATAGTCAGTGTGGTGCTATCACCCTGCTGCTTGCACATCTTAAGTATCTATTTCTCTCGGGTTATGAGGCCGTATAACAAATTAATTTTCTGTTGTGAGAAACAAATCAGGAGAAAAGAAACATTTCACTCAGTAAATATCTTTTTTTTTTTTTTTTTTTTTTTTAAGCAGATTATTCCCTGAAGGGACTGGAAATTTTTAATCACTCTCTCTGCTGGTTATAACTAATTCAGAATCTCATCCACTGATCTGCATAAGAGACACTCCATCTCCCCATCAGAGGGGTGCAGAGCAGTATCCCCATCTGACAGCGAGGTCTGTGTGACGTAAGTCATCTGTACACCTAACGATCCTGACAGTGTTGGCCAGAATCCTGTTGTGTGAAGGTGCATCAGCAAAAGTAATAATGCAACAGGGGCACAAGTTGTGTAAGCAGTAAGGAGCAGAACAAATCCATTTCCACTGTGTGTGTGCCAGGTAACAAAACAACAAGTAGAAAAGTAAAACTGGTTTAGTAAGTTAGTACATCATCGGGGAATGACACACTAGCTTGCGAAACTGGTTGGGGTTTTCATGGCCCAATTCTGCTGATGACATGTTTAAACTTTTTGTATGTTTGCAATATAATAAAGTCTGTGTTAAGCAGCAGTGTGTTGCCAACTTTTCTGTGTAAGGAATAAGAAATGACGGGGTATGTACTAATGGGTCAATCATCGCACACCTGGGGTGTGGGGGTTTAAGCATACCCAAGAAGTGTGATTATTGACCGTAATTACACAACCTTGGAATGTCTTAGTAGGCTAATAAAATGGTTTCTGAAGCAAAAAATACATTTAAAAATGTATCCGTGAGGCGGTCCAGTGGTGCGATGGGCTGAGGCTCTTATTGCCACATCACCTACCACGTTGATGACTCGGGTTTGAAAACAGACCATGGTCATTCAATGGAAGGAGGATTAAGCATCCACAGACAGCTCTCCTCCTTTGGGGTGGGCAGCATGTACCATGGCTGGGTGGCACCACATGTGCCACCTCTCAGAGGGTCGGCTGCAGGTGTACAAATATGTGCGATGACTTCATGCCACACACCCATGCCAGTGCACACATGCCAACCTCAGGGACAAGGGAGAAAAATAAATAGGACTCCCCCCGACTGGAAGGATGACTGGCCTCACACCTAGTGACTCAAGCACCACCACCAACCAGATCCATGCCTTGGCAGATAAATCTGCTGACCCTGACAGGGGGGTAAACCCTTATGGAACAGTGTGGTGAAGGTAAATCTGGAGAGATGCCAGGATAACAAGGCTGGGGCAGCCTGCACTAAGGAAGCTGGCTGGGACATGGAAACAGCTCTATAATCAGAAAAACAAATGCACCCATGTAACGTAAATGAACAATTACTTTCATGTGACTTGTTTCAACCAATCAGGTAATGGTATTTATCCATATCTTTTTATAATGTGTACTATACTATGAACTTAAAAAAATCCTGGAACTTGACTGGTTGGCAGGGTCTTTACCAGTTTGAGTAAATGCTGCAATAATAGGCTGCGAAAGTACCAAGTAACCGCACCACATTTCTAAAAATAAAACTCACTACCCCTACCTGAACAGAATTTTTATTTCATATAGAAACATAGAATATGTTGGCACAAAAGGACCGGTAAGCCCATCTAGTATGCCCTAGTTTCCCTGCCTAACACTACACCCTGGACCCTATTTGGTCACAGGTGTCTCTCCCTCCTCTCTTACCTCCATTTATTATACCAATGTGCTTATCCCACACGTTTGAAGCTTCCTACAGTCTTTGCCCCTACCACTTCTTTTGGTAGGCTATTCCAGGCATCCACTACCCTTTCTGTGAAGAAGTATTTCCTCACATCCCTCTTGAACGCCCCCTCTCAAACTTCATAGCTTACCCTCCTGTTGCTCCCCCTCCTGTGAAACAGACCTCCCTCCTGCACCTTATTCAACCCCATGAGGTACTTACAGGTGTCAATCATGTCTCCTCTCACTCACTTGTCCTCTAGGCAGCATGTTGAGCTCCCACAGCCTCTTCTCATATCACTTCTAGTGTAACCCCCACAGCATTTTAGTAGCCCTCATTTGGACTGCTTCCACTCTGTCAATGTCCTTGCAGAGGTGAGGCCTCCAGAACTGGACACAGTACTCCAGGTGGGGTCTCACCAGTGAGCAATACGGAGGCAACACCACCTCCCTTCTCCCTCCAGATGTCCCCCTCCCCAGGCACTGCAGCATCTGGCTCGCCCTGCCTACTGCCCTACAACCTTGAGATTAGATATACATACCCCAGGTCCCTCTCTTGCTTGGTAACTTAAATACCTCCCCATCCCATTGTAGACACAGCCCCCTGGTTTCCTTGCCCTAGTTGCATAACTTTGCACTTTTTGGCACTGAAACTCAGCTGCCACTCCTTAGACCACTCATCTAGTCCCCCCAGATCCCTTTGCCTTCTCTCCACCCACTCCTGGGTGTCTACCCTGCCGTAAGTTTTATGTTATCTGCAAAAAGACACACCTTACTTTCCAGTTCCTCAGCAAAAACAGGTTACTCACCTGTAACAGTAGTTCTAGGAGTGGTATATGTTGTTCATCCACACTTATTGACATGTCCCCTTCCACTTTAAATGTTGCCAGAAGTCTTAAAGCTGGCTCCTCCCACCCACCCGGGTGGTATACCTCCAGCTCTGCCCCATGACACCAGATCTTAGCCCGCTGGAAGCTAGGTGTTGTGCATCCACAGCCGGGGAGGTCGGGTGGGTCCATGTGGATGAACATATACCATTCCTAGAACTACTGTTACAGGTAAGTAACCTGTTTTTCTAGGATCGTGGATATGTTGTTCATCCACACTTATTGGCATACTCCTAGCAGTTCTCTGGGAGGAGGGAGGCAAGGCGCACACCTCCTAGTTGGGAAACAGAGATTGGAAAACTGAGACCCCAAAACGACCATCCTGGCGTGACTCAAGGTCGATGTGGTAATGGGTAATGAAGGTGTTTGCTGACTTCCAGGCAGCAGCCCAATAGATTTCCTGGATAGGGATGTCCCTGGAAGCAGCCACCGATGCAGCGGTATGGTGGGTAGAAAGAGCTCTTATCCCTCTGGGAGGCTCCTTGCCCACCAACTCATAGCACAGACTAATGCAAGATGTACTCCACCTTGCAATAGTCCATTTTGCTGCAGGTCTGCCAGAAGCGGCTTCAGCTTAGGTAACAAACAGCTGGTGAACTCTCCCCGAATCTCCACCATCCTCTCCTTATAATAGGAGAGAGCATGTCTCAGGTCCAAAGTATGGAGCCTGTACTCAGCCTGCGAGGTGTAATTGGGGTAGTAAACTGGCAGAGTTAACACCTGGGAGCAGGTCTGGAGGGCCTGATCCCTGGACTTCTCCACCTCTTGTTGGCTGGGACCTGCCAAAAGCCAGTCAATGAGGTAGGGGTAAATTCTGGCCCCCTCGATGCCTGAGATGGGCTGCCACCACTGCGATGCATTTGGTGAAGACCCGTGGGGCTGAAGACAGGCCAAAAGGCATGGCTCGGAACTTGTACAGGGTTCTTTTAGATCTGACGTGGAGGAACCGCCGATGAGATGGATGGATTGGAACGTGAAAGAACACGTCCTGCAGATCCAGTGAACAGAACCACATGTTTCTCTCCAAGGATGGTATGATCTGGGACAGAGTGACCATTCGAAAGGTGTGTGACTTGAAATATTGATTCAGGTCGTGTAGATCTAGAATGGGCCGCCAGCCCCCCGTCCGCTTGGGCACCAGGAAGTACCTGGAGACAAAGCCCGGGTCTGTTGGAGGATCCGCCACTGGAGCTGCTGTCTCCTTGAGGAGGAGCTGAGAAATGTTGTCTCGGAGAGCCGACTGAGTCCGGGCGGATACTCTTTCCTCCCGAGGGGTGTGGGCTCAGCTTGGAGGGTACTGTTCGAATTCCAGAGGCAGTCCCTGACTGACCACTTCAAGAACACACCTGTCCAAAGTGACAGTAGACCAGGTGGAAAGGAAGTGGTGGAGCCAGACCCCCACGGGAGGACCCAGAGCTGGTGTGACGGGAGATGGGGATGCAGCCCCTGAGCAGGCTTGGAGGAGGAAGATCCAGGACCTGAACCTCAGCCTCCTTTATGGGCCTGGGAGGGCCCGGGCTTGGGCCAGGGTTGCCAAGCTTGAGCCTGCTGCTGTTGCTGCTGACCTACTTGAAAGGAGGGCTACTGCACCACAGGAGAAGAGTGACGGAAAGGCTTCTTCTTCTGCTGCTGGTTCTTGCCTGAAGAACCCTTGGCAGAAGTAGCGTCCAAGGTGGCATTGGACTGTTCAATACACTGGAGATGACCAGTCACACCCGGGCCGAAAAGATCGGTGCCCAGGAAAGGCACATCAGCCAGTTTGTGCTGAGTATCCGCCAGGAAGGAGGAGAGCCTCAGCCAAGCCCTGTGACGAGAGGCAACTGCAGCTGCCATCGAACGGACACAAGAATCCCCAATGTCCAGGGCTGTTTGAAGCTGCTGTTTGGCAACAGCTTGGCCCTGATCCTGGACCTGCTTGACCGTCGCCTGCATGTCCATGGGGAGGTGTGGGAGGACTTCATCCAAAGACCCCAAGAGGGCATGGGAGAAGTGTGCCATGATGATGGACGAACTTGCCTGATGAAGGCCCAAGGAAGAAGTTGCATAGATCTTCCTGGCCGAATGGTCCAAGAGTTTGGACTCTTTCTTGGGAGGTAGGTCAGTGTCAGCAGAACTGCCAGTATGCCTGAACACACAGGCGGTCACCAGGTTCTCAGACAAAGGGTGCTCTGTGAACCCCATAAGGGACCCCATGTGCATCGTATACTTGCAGCCCATGCGGGCAGGCAGTGCTGGACAAGAGGCAGGGTGCTGCCAGAGTTCTAAGGCTGGGCCAAGAATGGCCTCGGCCACAGAAAAGGCCTCCATCGGGGTATCCCCTCTCTTGAGGATGTCCGTGAGAGGGTACTCTGCCTTTTTCTGGACTGGCTCCAGGGGCATCCCTGTGGACTCAGAGATGAGGTGAAGAATGCCCTGAAAGGACGAAGGACCTTCCTCCATCTCTAACCCACCATCCTCAGATGAGAATACAGGCCAATCAAATACGAATCCGAGGAATCTGGATACAACAGTCGACCACCCAGGTCACCCTCGACCTGCCGAGGGCAGTCCGGGGTGACAGTGACCGAAAGACGCGGGGGAAGCCCAGTGTCTGGGCCTATCTTCTTTAGAAGGAACCCCTCCCACAGGCTGCTTGGGCGGTGGTTCCACCACTATGGGTGGAGAGACCGGTTTAGGCCAAACCAGAGGTTTTGCCAGCTCCACGGGTGGTGGAACCGACTTGATCGGTTCCGAAAGAGTTGACTTCAGCCTAGGAGGTGAAAGCCAAGTAATGGCCGGGGTAGAAGCCAGGGTCAGCTTGTGCCCAGTCAAAATCAGCTGTTGCCACAAGGTCCTCGTAGCACCAACGGAGTTTCCGCCGGAGCCTTTCCTCATCCGAGGAGGACGAGGACAACCGATGGCATCGCCTCTTTTTACAGCGCTTGTGGCTCTTTCTCGGCCTTTTGGTCAAGGGGGTTCTGGACCACGATCAAGATCGGACAGGCCGACTCGGTCACTCAGGAGACATTTCCTCGATGGGATTTCCAGCAGGCTGACTCTCCTCAATTGAGAGAATCATCAACTGGAGTCAGCGACAATGGGTCGATCGGCTTGATGATGATTTCCACGTTGTCAATTGACACTTCAGTCGACTGGCCAGATGGCAAAGCAGAGAAGCCAGAGACCGAAGAGGCAATCTCGACTGAAGTCAAGAGTGCCAGTTCATGGGACTGAGATCTCTCCCGATACCAAGAGCATCTCCATCAGAATGAAAATGATCCCGGGTCCTTTTCCCACTTATGGGAGAAACTGGCACAACTCTCGAAAAGAACCCGAGAAGGTGAAGCCCAGGATGAATGGAACGAAGAAGCTCTGAGTAGTTTCTGCAGCCCAATCCGCTTCCTCTTCGAATGCTTGCATGCATTCCAATTGCTCAGTGGATCCCGCAGCCACTGAAACCGCCCACCGAGCCTCCTTAGATTTCACTGGAGGGTTCCGTTTCTCCGGCCTCCCCAACTTCAGCTGTGCGACATGGTCGTTGAGGACGTTAGGATGAAAAGCGAGATGAAGATCACACTTCGAGGTGTCATGGTCAACACTGAGACAGTAGACGCACGCGGTGTGGGGATCGGTGCACGACATCTTCTGGCTGCAGGGACACCGGCGAAATCCAGGGGAAGACTTGTCTTTCATAATCGATGGTAAATAGTTGCAATTGCTAATGCGAACTAGATGGATTTTCGGAATAACCGAAGGTTTTGAAGCCAGGGCCTACAGAATGCGTGAGCACGAGAGAGGCAACCTGTAGCTTCCAGCAGAAAGGAAGATCTGGAATCATGGTTCACCACCCAGGTGGGTGGGAGGAGCCAGCTTTAAGACTTCCAGCAAGATTTAAAGTGCAAGGGGACATGCCAATAAGTGTGGACGAACAACATATCCACGATCCTAGAATGTCACTTACGAAGACATTGAGGATGACAGTGCCCAGTAGCCATTCCTGTTGTACATTACCGGTCACTCTCCCATCCTGCAAGTGACTGCCGTGTACCACCACCCTCTGCCTCCTTTCAACCAGTTAAGATACACAGCTCACCACTTTCTCCCCCACCCGCAGTCTGCTATGCTTCTGCCTCCTATGTGGGGCAGTGTCAAAAGCCTTACTGAAGTCCAGACAGGACACATCCACTGCCCTCCCCGATCCACCTCCCTAGTTACCCAAAGAACTCTATGAGATTCATTTGACATGACCACTCCCCTGTGAAGCCGTGCTGCCGGTGGTCCTGCAGTCCATACTTTGGGGCTCTCTTTCCCCTTCTATTCACTCTGCTCCCTCCTTTCCTGCTCTTAAAGCTCCCCTCCATGATTTCTCTTCTCATTCCTGCAGTTGTTTCTGATGTTGGTTTGGTTCCCTTTCACCTGTAACTCCCATCATTGTTTTCAGCATTTCCCAAGCTTCATTTATTCCCTCTGTTCCTTATTGTGATATGTTAATATTTTAATTGTGTATTCGCCATTTTCACAATTTACTGCATGTTACTTACCGCTTGGCAATTTTATTCTTAAGCATAATGATCGTTTATTTTTACATACTTATTTCCAGTCTTCACATTTTGTATCTGTTCTCTCCTCTCTTCCCTCCTCCAGGACGCATCTGGAAACGAGCCGATAGTATGTCTTTCCTTGTAAAAAAGTAAACAAACTTTGAAATAAATATGTCTTCAGGTACTCTAGCAGGAGTCTGTCCTTCTGCAGGGACTCCATTAACTTCCCCACCACTGATGTGGGACTGACTGGTCTGGAATTGCTGGCCTCCTCCTTGCTACTGCTCTTGTACAGAGAGATCACATTGATCCTCCTCCATTCCTCTGGAACCACCCAGGTCACCAATGAGGTGCTAAATAGTGTTGCCAGAGGGGTGGCTTGCACTGTGATCAGTTTCTTAAGTACCCTTGGGTGAATCCTGTCCAGCCCCATTGCCTTGTTTTCCTCAATGGCTTCCAACCACTGGTGGACTCTCTCTCTTCTGTAAATGGTCTTGTGCCCCCCCCCCCCGTGCCCATTCATGCATGATGGCCCATCCCTGCCCTTCCACTGTGAAAACCAAACGAAGTATTTGTTTAAAATCTTTGCTTTCTCTTGGTTTTCCTTTGCACAGTCCCTCTCGGTCTCCTATCTTCACTATACCACCCTTTTTTTTTTGTCATCTCTATTTATCGCCCGGACTCCCGGGGCATCTCTCAGGCATGCCCCACTCGACTGCCGGCACCTAACTCCTCACCTGAAACCTCCTGAGGAACTGGGGACAGAGACACCCCATGACCCAGCTGACCCCCCGGAACGGGGCCACCCTACTCCTTACCTGGGTGTCCTCATCTAAAATCTAGACATCCTGGGTCCATGTGGACACTGCAAGAGCTTGAGAGAGTCAGCCAGAAAAGGCCACTGTTTGGGATGTGGGCTGTAGTCACCCTGGGGCCACCATTGCCTTCCCAAGAGCTGGGGGTTTTCAACATGGTGGTTCCCCCTGGAGCGTGGACATGTAACATTTGTGCAGGTGCGCTGCTGACGTCCACCGACGCTCCACCCCCTTACAGCATCAGCCCCTGTAGGACCTCCGATCTCCATTGGGGCAACTAAGGAGCCGGACAAAGCTCGCAACCCATCTCCGAAGAGGAGAGCTGTCCTCCGGATGCTCAGTCCTCTCCCTCTCTGCCGACCCCTGGTGACCCAAATCCATTCCTGAGCCCGGGTCACCATCGTGGTGTGAGGTAAGGTGTCCAGCACCTCAGCCCTCAGTGCCACTGGGCTGGCACTCTATACTACCCCTTGCCTTCCTCTTTTCACTCACGAACCTAAAGAAAGTCCTATCCCCATTTTTATACCTCCTGGGCAATCCTTTCCTCAGTTAAAACCTTTGCTGTCCTTACCCTCCTTCCTGCCTCCCTTTGTTTCTCTAGGTATATCTCCCTCTCTACCTCTGTTTGGGTCTTCTTGTACTTCCTAAAAGCTGTTTCTTTTTCTCCCTTACTGCCTTAGCCACCCACTTTGAGAACCGCATTGGCCTCTCTCTCCTTTTATCCTTGCTTATTACCTTTAAGCAATCCTAAGGATCCATTCCCCAACCTTCCAGACATGGGATAGGCATCTCACCTCCTTTTGGCCCTCCTGTGGTGCTCTCAAAACAACCCTCCTGACAAATGAGCCCCCCACCAGCAGTTGCTTCCTCTTCTGCTGGGGTTCTCTTCCTCCCACCTTGGGTCTCCACTCTGAAGGACCCCCGCATCCTTCTTTGCTACTGTCCCAGGTGCCTCATCTTGGCAGTCCTATCCTGCTAGGATGGCAGAAGAGTTCTACAGTGGCACCAGCTGAGGAATGTATTCCCTTACTCACACCCCCACCTTCCCCGAGCCCACCATAGTCCAGCCATCCCTCCATCTAGATACCATCTGAAGCATCAGCGGTGGACTTGGTGGCCCCTGGGTAGGGAAAGAGGTCCTTCAAATCCTAGCCAACTCAGCCCAGAGTCTAGAGAACTCCCCCCTGAGCCCAGAGAGGTGCATGCAGATGGGGCAGCACCTCAGTCTTTAAAAGGTCACCCTGAAGACTGCCGCACCATAGCCACTGCACTGCACCACGCCCAGTATTCCCAAATCTCCTCCCTCATTATCAGAAAATGATTTTATACTCTTACCCCAGATAGGGTGTTTCTTGATTTCCCTTTTCTTGTCTGGATTACCTCATTACAATCCCTAGTAAGGTACTAATTTGATTCCACCTTAAACTCTTAGCTTTTCTAGATAGGGTGTTTGTAGTTTTCCCCCAGATTTATCGTATTGGAGTTCTCTACAGGCACAGGCAATGCCTTACCCCAGAAGCCATAAGGGATGCAATTCAGAGCTCTGTGGTCTCCTTAATTGACTATGGTCTGATCGTTTATGACTCTGCCACTGCCACTGCTCTCCAACGGATATCCACTACCCTCAACAAAGCCTGTCAACTCATTTCTGGATCCCACCGTCTCACCCATACGTGTGGCCTCTATGCCCAAACTGGCTGGTCACAACTTGCTAACCACATAAAATACCAAACATGCATTATAGCTAAGAAAACAACTCTTGGCTTTTCTCCTTCCGGAGTCCAAGCTCTCCTCTCTCCTGCCCAAAACACTCGACATACTAGGGGTTCGGACTCGCAACTCCTTCAGATCCCTTGCTGCCGTACCTCGCAAGGGCAAAGAGCATTTGCCTACAAGGCCCTGCTCTGGTTGAATGATCTCAGCAGTGACATTTCCTCCCTACCCAAGCCAGGCCCCTTCAAATCCAGGTTCCATCTACTTCTTTCAGCCTCTAGCACCTGCGACTGTTTCTCTTAACAGCTCTCCTTTATCCTCAACCATTCTCTGTTTGCCACTGCCCTTCTACTCAGCACTTATATTCCCCCCCAACCTCCTTCCACCTCCCCCTGCCCTCCCCCATTGTTCCCTCCTTCCCCCTCCACGTCCTCTGCACTTTGCTAATGTGCTTCCGACAAAGCCTCTGGCTGCTCTTCCCTATTGTATCCTTGCCTAGTAATGTTTTCGATATGTATGTTTGCACAGACAAAACAATGTAATCTTCTATGTACCTGTAACTCTGTTTTTCCGCAACTCATTGTACTAAGTTGTCCTGTATTGTATTGTACACCATCTGACGTGGAACCTTTGTAAAAGAGCCTTGGCTCAAAGGTACTTGTAATCACAGACTCAAATAAATAAAAATAATAAATAAAAATAACAAATAAATTCCCTTTAACCCCTTTGTATTCACACCCTAGTTAGGGTGTTGCACCTGTTCCCAGTTAGTGTCTACTGTTTACATTTCACCCATCCCAACAGTGAAAGTTACTACAGGAGTGACCAGGTGCCTTGCCTCAGTTGAATGGCAGAGTCCCCCTGCTTCCCTGTTTTCTCCTGCAAACACCTACTGATGCCAGTCATACTCCTGTTCCACTCCTGTGCTGGGACATGAACTTGTGTGAAGACGTTAGGAGTGAAGCCTTATCCTCCATATAGGATCTCCCCCAGGCGGGACTTCCTGCTGTTACCCTGATTGGTCTGTGTCCATCACGTGACCCTCTTCTCCTTTTTGTCCTCCTCAGTGTGCCATTTTGGAGCCCTTGACCTGCTGGAGGTGGAAGGAAAAAAAGACAGACACAAGCGGGATAGTTCTGTGATTTAGCAAGACCCACTAAGCAGACTTCTTGTTTTGGTTTACTTTGTTGAGGTTTTGCTTTATTAACACTGTTCCTGCTGCTGGTGACATTGACTCCAATGTTAGCAGCTAGCATTTACAAAAAGCATGCCAGACCCTGTTCGGAGAGTTTTGTGTTGGTATTATTTGTGTTTACCTTTTGTTTTTACTATATATTTTCCACCATGGTGCTTGTTCCACGCTGAACACTGGATACCTCTCTCTGCACTTGTCACCCAGCCCCGTCACCTTTATCTGCAGCTCTTCCTCTAGCCTGGCCCAGCAGCAGGGGTGGTGTGACACCAGAGCTTGCCATCAACTCTCCCCAGCTGAGGCACACTGCCTCCTGGCTGTTACCTCAGTCTGGCCTGCCTCCCGATGAGGTTACTTGGGTCCACTTCCAAACCCAGTCATCTGCCGCTGTGCCATCTGTTTGGTCCATCCCTGCATTTTAACGATTTTTTTATATGATTTTTTTTTTTCAGGACTGCTCAACTGAAATGAAATGTCTGGTTTCCCTTAAGGTACTCCTTCTACCTAGGTTTACTGCTGTAGAGTGATAAAGCACCGAGAGGTCACATGAGCTGCTCAGTGTCACACAGGGAGTCAGTGGCCAGGATGGGATCTGAACCGCTGATGTCCTATTTCTACCTCATTTTATGGCTAAGGTAAGGTGACTTACTGAAGGTCACACATGGATCCAAAGTGCCCCCTCCGGTAGAGGCAGAGGTGCATGCATACAAAGTCTTCCATGGTCCACCACTAGGAACTCTGTGGGAGTGGAGATGGTGACTCCCTCTCAGAAAATGGACGGAAAGGACATGTCGCCAGAGCTGCTGCGTGCCATGGCAATGAACCTGATGGCACATTGGTATTCTTTCTTTCCTGCTAGTGTATGTATTTTAGTGATGGAAGAACCACACAAGGCTCTGAGGTTTTAAAAGGTTGTGATAAGCCACAAAATGTTCTGATGGTTATACGAGCCTTACCAGACCTTTTACAACCTTTTAAAGTACACAAACTGTTTAAACCATCATTGTCTATCCTTAAGCAGCTGTCTTTGAAGGGAAAGGAATTTAAAAACAGGTAGGGGTAACACACTAAGTCTAGCCTCCTTCTGGATCTTTTTACCACCACCACCAGTCTTCTTATTAGATAAGGACCTGATGGGGGAGTATATTAAGCTCCCAAATTAATGGTTTAAAAAATATCAGAACCTTAACAGAACCTGAAAAAAGGGTCTGATAACTCATTTTCACAGAAAATGATATAGGTTCTTGGAGGTTGTAAAGCTATCTTTTTTTCATAATGTGCTTTACTGAGTTTCCAATTAAAATTGTACATTATAAATTAACAATCAATTCTAGCAACCATATAACGCATGGCAGCATTATACATGTTTTTAAGTCCATAACCATAAATGCCAATACATGTAAACATATAAGCAGATTAACAAACAAAAAACAACTGCAATAAATGAGCAAACAATAAATCAGTAGGAATTGCTTCACTCATTAGGACAAGCAGGAAATAAATAAGAATTAAAACATAACAATACCCGCTAGCTGCATATCTGACCCTAAACTTAAATAAAAAATTAACATAATGAAAAGCAGTTTAATGGTTTAAGCGTAAATTCTAAAGTTATCTAAGCCGATTCTCCCATCCCTAATGTATTTAGAATAATAAATCACTTCTGTGATTTTCACCAATCAGCATTGAGAATTGCAAGGTGCAACCAATCAGCGCTGAGAACTGCAGGATGCAACCAATCGGCACTGAGAACTGCAGGATGCAGTCAATCAGCGTTGAGAACTGCAGGCTGCAAAACATTGAGAACTGTAGCATGCAACCACTCGGCGCTGAGAACTGCAGGATGCAACCAATCAGCGCTGAGAACTGCAGGACGTCTCCTCTTGTATGCTGGAATCTTGTGCTGTGACCTGAAGTGGAACACATAAACAGTGTGGAGGAGGAGCATTAACAGTCACTTTACACAATCTAAAAACAAAACAAAAGTGGAAACATTTATAAAGCAGTCTCGCAAACTGGAGTGATTTATAGTGTTTATGTTGTCCATTTCAGATGTGTCTTACTCACTAAGCATCAGCTGGAGCAGCTTTGCTTCACGGTCGTCTCACCCAATTGGCACAAGATGACCCTCTTCTTCAGTACGAGATGTCCTATTACGGACCCCCGATACACATTATTAGGCAATGCACTTCAATTGAAAATGCCATTGGTTCCACTTGAAAAAACAAACTCTTGTTCCCGACAGTCATGTGGCAGTTTGTCTACCTGTCCAGTAGCAGCCCAAGTTCTGTTCCCAAGGCTCAGATTTAGTTATGCCGGCAGGACAGGGGAGGTGTGAACACCTCCAGGGAAGGGCAAGAACGAGAGGAACAAAAAGCAATACAGGTCAAAATGGGGAACTGTAGAAAAAAGAATGGGGGAAATACAAGGATTCTTTTTTTTCCTTGCTTTAACAATTTTATTGATTTTTAACTACAATACAACTATTAAAAAATCCAGTTACGAAAGGGTTACATAGCAGAAACAAAATACATAAACAGATTATTAGGCCTCAAATCAGACATGAGAATATATCTGGGATTAAATACCTTTCAAAAGTATCCGAATACTTCAGCATATCTGAAATGTATGGCTCTTAAACAGGCTCAGTAAATCATGAGCCAAGACCACAGATGAGCTAAACCATAAGGAAACAAAATCATCCTTTCAGATAAATGAGTACTACCATCAAACTGAAACTGTCCACAGCATTTATAATGATGGGAATGAAGTAAGGTTCATGTAAGGAAGCCAGAAATGGGGACCAAGCTTTTTTAAAATAGATCCCCTCTTCTCAATAATCTGAGCACTAGTCTTACACTATTGATCACTTTACTCATTCTGTTACTCCATTATTTAAGCATGGAGGGAGACTTCCAGTAAGAAAAGAAAAGTCTTTTAAGTGTCAGTGCAGTCGACCACACACTGTACTTTTGGGGTGGGATATTCAAAGAGTGGCATGGCGCAACAGTGTACACCATCGCAGCCCTGATGCGCCCTGGCGCGATATTCAAGGGGCGTTGTGCTGCCTAATCCCGATGAGCGGGGTGCACAAGTAATTATGTGACACAAGTGCGGGCGTGCCCATGCATATATGACACATCCAGATATTCAGCCTGGGATATGCGGCGGGCGCATATGCGAGCACAACCATATGCGTCTGCGAAGGGGTGTGTGTGTGTGCAAGATCCGCCCCGAAAAGCAGAAGCAAGTCCCGGCCACCCACAGGTGAGCTGCCGTGTGCAGGGTGCAACACGGCGGCCGCCAGCTATGGTGGCCATCTGACTCTCCCCAGACACAGGCCGGGTGTCTGTGCCCCCACCCCAATCGCGGGCATATTAATATATTATCCCTGGTGGTCCAGTGGACCCTACCCCATCACCTGATTGCTAGCATAGTGTAAGCAATCACTGGTGGTCCAGTGGACCTGCCCCCCTGCCCAATCATGGGCCTCAGTTGAATTTACATTCCCTGGTGGTCCAGTGGACCCGATCCCCTGCCCGATCGTGGACTGTAGTTAAAAACATATTCACTGGTGGTCCAGTGGACCCGATCACTAGCCCGTTCGCAGGCAAATTATGTCATTAACCCCTGGTGGTCAGCGGTAACCCCCTCCCTGCCCACCCACTCAGACCCACCACCACTCTCCCCCCAGTCAGCGGCAGGCGGCAGCTCCCCACCCACTGACTGCGTACAGTATGGCTGTACACCTATTGGTCCACTGCGTGGGCTAATGGGCGTGCAGACCGTACTGTACTACACAGTCCCGAAATGTGAATATTATTATAACTACAGCCCGCTATCAGGCAGGGGAGCAGGTCCACTGGACCACCAGGGTATATGTTTCTTCATTTGCCCATGATTGGGTTGGGGTTCAGGTCCGCTGGACCAGAAATTTATTTATTATATGCCCACGATCGGGCATTGGGGCACGTTGCCCGTTGAGGGGCAGGGGGCATCGGTCCCGGAAGGCTGCTGCCTGGCAGAGCACCAGGCACAAGTCACCAGGGATCAGTGCACCTGCATGCAAATGGTTCCGTAATGACATGCAAATGGCCTCATTTGCATCTTGCATGCATAATGGCCTCATTTGCATGCCCAGCGCTGAATATCGTGGTTGCTGCACCTAGCGCACCCGCACCTGCACATCCCCCTGCTCCTCACTTACCACTTGCACTGGTGCCGTGCCACAGCGTCGCGTGCATTGCAGGTAGCCCCAGTGCCATATTCAACGGCGCTGAGCCATGGTGCAGCACCGTTGAATATTGCCTGGTCCACGCCCTGGCACATCCCAGTTGCGCTGTGCCTGGGCTTGCACCCCTGCCTGGCGCAATCTGAATATCCCACCCTTGGTGTTTATTTAGTTGTTCTGACCCTTCCTCTATTCCAAATTTGAGGAATTTAGGAGTAAAGGGAATTTTGGCCTCATACGCAGACTCACAGATTTTGTGAACTTTAATCCAAAGATCTTTAATGGGTGTGCAGGACCAAAGCATATGAAGGAGGTCTGCATTTTCCTTCTAACATCTCCAGCACTTATCAGACAGAAAACCCATGGAAGCTAGTCTTTTAGGGGAATAGTAGTAATAGTGCAAGATTTTATATGGAATTGTCCTTCCTTGAACTTTACTACTATTATACGCATTGTGCCGTGTTGAGGCCCATTCCAAATCAGATATTGTTTCCTTGATTTCTCCCTCCCACTATTCTTTGGCTGGAGCGGTCAGTAAGGAGTGGTCTTGAGTATTCATTAAGGCCCCATGTTCAGAGCCGGCCAGATGTGTCCGTGCCTGTTGGTACCCTCAAAAAATCAGTCCGGCCAGCTCTGGCGCCATATTCAATCAGATTGTGTAATCCAAACAGATTGCACAGTCTGTTTGAATATCGGACCCTGGATGTGCAGAGCCCAGCAGGGAGCACCAAGTTCCGCACAGAACATTCAGGGTGCAGGTCTGAGGATCGCCTAAAGGGGAATGGTGGCACATACCTGTACATGCCACAGCCCTCATGGGTGATATTCAGCCCAAACATGCAAATGAGACCATTGGGCATGCATGGCACAAACAGCCCATTTGCATGCCTATTATGGACTCATTTGCATGACTGCGCCTGGTGGAATGCACTGGGCCAGCCTCCTCTCCGGCCCCGACCTTCATAAAACAAAACATCCTCTCTGATCACCCTGGTAGTCTAGTGTGACCCCCCCCAGCCCTAATCTTCATAAAATAAAATCCCCTTCCCAATCACACTGGTAGTCAAATGGCCCCCCCCTCCCCAGTCCCGATCACAGATGCCATAAAAAAAACCAATCCCATCAACCAGTGGGCGTGTACTATATACTGTACAGTGCTCCTGTGCAATTCAGTTGGTGGCTGGTTGGTGGGCTGTGCCAGTCGCTGGCTCCGGTTGGGTTTGGGAGGGGAGCGGGGTGGTGGGTCACTGGCTAATGGGGTGGGGGAGCGGGGGACCACTTGACTACCAAGGAACAGGGATTGGGTCTTTTTATGGCATCTGTGATCGGGGCTGGGGAGGAGGGCCACTTAACTACCAGGGTGATCGGGAAGGGGATTTTATTTTCTGATGATTGGAGCTGGGGAGGGGGGGTCATACTAGACTACCAGGGTGATCGGGGAGGGGATTTTATTTTCTGATGATCGGGGCTGGGGAGAGGTCACACTAGACAACCAGGGTGCTGACTTGGACTTTACATTTATACAATGGGCGATCAGGGGTGGGGTGGGATGGGTCTACTAGACCACCAGGGCTGTCTTTCCTCGTTCATCTACAGGGCTCGGGGGGGGGGGTGACCCAGCCCTAGACTGTGCACAGGGCACCAACCTACCCTGTGCATAGTTAAAGTAGGGTTTCGTGAACGTAACTATGCGCTGGCACAGCCAGCTGGTTTTACCATTGGGGGGAATTCCATATTATGATGCTTGGAATATGCATGGGGGACCCTCATTTGCATAGGTGCATCATAATATTGTGTGCGGTGGCGCAGTTGGGGGTGCATGGTGCATCAGTGGCCTTTGAATATGGCCACGCCCCCGATGGCCCGGGCAAGTCTGGGGATGCGTGGTACAGGGCATCTCGTCAGAATATGTGGGCCTAAGAGTCTATGTGTTAGACTTACCCTCTTTTTAAGTTTTGCTATTCTTGTCACTGAACTCCACTCATTCTCGTCACTCAAATGCAGATTTGGGCCTTACACAGTGTCTTGGAGTGCCTGCCTTAATTGTAGATGGCTTTGAAACTAAAATCTGTGCAATTTCAGCTTGTATCTGAGTAGTTCAAACAAAAGCAATTCTCCATTTGAGCCTAGCAAATCCAGCAAGTTTGTTACACACGGCTTGCTCCAACCCAGATCCTTTATGGGTTTATGGTTGTAGGCCAGATTAACATTATTCCAGATTGCCGTCAATTGAGTTGATAGATTTTCAAAAGGACTGTGAATTAGATACTCTTTGTTTCACAAGTTTAAGAGCCCAGAAAAGTACCCCGACACACAAAGGACTCCTTCTCTCCATGCGAGTAATGAAGTCATCATGCTAGAAAGTGCCTCGAATTAATTATCTTTCAGCATGCCACCGAAACACAGGGAAATGTGAAAGGTACAGCATTACTTTCATCTTGTTCATTCGAGGCTCACAGTTTCCAGATCAGCGATCTTTCACATCTAATTAAAGTGAGCGAACGGGGACCTTCCAGCGGGTATGGAGGTGTGCGTGCATGTACCTAATCACCAAACAAGCCTGGCAGTGTACAGCCAAGTGATGCTCTGTTCTGGAGCTGCTGCAGCTCAACCTGGTGGATGAGGGAAATGTTTCCAGATGATGCCACAAGGCAGCACTGTTTACATGCATTTTAAATTCAGATTAGTGTGCCAGATACCGAGAATTGATAGCACTTATTCATATAATATAAAAATGCATGTAAACCTAGTATTCCGCATGAGTTGCCAGAACAGTTACCCTTTTGAAGTATTCCAAATACAGGTGGAATATTCCAACAAGTCAATGCTCTTCTCATACGCAACTGAATTGTATAGCGTGTGATCACAGGCACTTCAAGACATTGCTCTGTAGATAAAATACTTGTAAAAACAAATGTAAACTCAGAAAACGGATAGGTGACTTGGTACTTTTTTTTTCAGCAGCAGTTTTTACCCTTCCTGTTCAGTCAGACTATCTCCGTCAGGACCCATTGGGGTGACCTGCCATTTCAAACCCATCACCCAATCCCTGCCTACTTACCACCATAGCTTACACCCCCCCTCCTTGTTGGGGGATGGAGGTGTGAGAGCACATCTTGAAGCTGAGTCACCAGTCAGCTGGTGGTGGTTGGGGGGGGGGGGACAGGGTCTGAGTGTGTCCAAGTTCATGATTCTGTTCCACTTGAGCTGCTTAACCCCATCCCCACACTTTTCTGCCCTCCCGTATGGACGCCACCTTTAGAAATTCCTGAGCACATGTACATACGCACATAGAATGTGGCAGAGAGCAGAGTTGGGTTGGCATCCTGCCTCTCCCAATGCAAACAAGCTGTGTCCCCTTCTGTGGGCCACCAGCCAGAGATGGTGCTGTGGGAGCCAGAGACCTCACTCTGTGGGGGGAGAGCATCCTCTGGGACACTTGGTCCTTCTCCCCCAACTGAACCTCCAAAGGTATGGGCTCATTTTCAAATCCAGGACACTGGCACTGCAGGCAGTAACATTGCCGCTAAACTTATGTCCCATCCCAGCACTCTCATCTCTGTTTATGTTGATGTAGGATCCGGAATACATGCTGGGGATACTTGACCATCTGGAATATAAAATGCATGTAAATGTTCATGGAGAGTTTATTTTCTTTTTACTTTCTGTTTCTGCCTCTGCCACTATCACGACCCTTCTAACAGCAAGTGTATTACTGATGTCATACAAACTGTCAGCATCTTAGGCATTTAGAATCTTAAACTCTGCAGTGCAGTCACATTCCTCCTGGCATTCTAATGGAAAATGTATTTCTGTGCTGCAGTGTCACAAACGCACTCAGCAGGTCAGGCCCTCTGCTCCCGCAGCGCCAACCTCAGAGTGCAATAGTGTGAACAGGTAACAGACAGGGTGACAATTCCTGTCTGCTTTTGGGTCTGAATCACCTTTAGTCTCAAGTTCTGGGGGGATTCAAACTGTAAACCTTATGCTAGCGTACCCAAGGTACAGGCTCAGATATGTACCCTCTTTGGGGATGGCGGTACAATCTTTTGCCAGGGGCACCAAGCCAGGCTTCCAAAATGAACCCTTAAAACTCTATGAGACCTTAGGTATATTCTTACCTTTTCCCAGTTTAGTAACACCATCAAGCCCTTAAACAGTTGTCAGACTTAAAAAATGACGGAGGAGACCCAGGCAGAATCTTAAAGAATATGTTTACTAAAAATGGTTAAAAACAGTAAGATAAACTACTGAACAAATATCAAAGAGCATCACAATCACATAAAAGAAAAACAAGGAAAACTACAGAACAAACTCCTACCAAAATACATTTAGATCTTTTCTATCTAATGTATTACCTCTGTACGTGCAGTTAAATTAGAGAACTGTGTCTCTCTAGAGTCCCAAAATGATATGACATTCATGTCAGACACAAGTATCAGTTTAAACTGCGTCTCCACACCCTTTCTGTGAGTCATCTAGCTCCTCCCTTTAGAATTATAAAAAAATACAAACATGATGTCCTATCAGGAGGTATATTAAATAAGGTGACATCAGCAAAAACTCATTTCCCAAATTATTAGACTTTCATCAACCGGTTCCTTTGAGGTTTACAACCCTGCAGTCCATCACCTAGGTGCGATACAGCAAACAGGAATCATCTAAATGATGTCCTGTCCTGTCCTGTAATAAAATGTATATTTAGTTTCCCAACTTCAAAAGCATGAGGTCATAAAAAGGCCATAAAATGCAGTTTCTCAAGGAAGTTAATTACATTACAGAGATCTCCTGATCAGTGTAATATATTGTGTAGCTTCACTGAAACCTGGGGGAAGGGGGCACCCATGGAAGCACAGGCTGTCTTATGTGAGACAATCACATACTATATTTTTATATTACAAATATCATACCACAATCATAACCAGCTGGCCAAGTGTCACGCAGAGTATTTATAATACTGTTCCCAGTTATTCCAGCCTTTCATCACTAGATGGCTTCTGCACTTAAGCCTCCAGCCACTAGAGGGCTTTCTTCACAGCCAGCTTTGTCATATACATTGTCAGGGATGTATTTGACTTCCTCAAAAAGGATAAAAAACCTCTCAAAATAAAGGAGGAAGAAGTATTTTAATCCCAAAAGGAGTAAAAGGAAGTTAGGTGACATCTTGTTTTCACAAACATGGGAGTAAAGAATGATTGATTTTCCTGAAAAAAAGTGTATTTTACCAGGGATGTTTTACAGACAGTCTCCAAAAATTGATCTGTCTTGAGATTACTGACTACCAGAATCGGAGATATTTTTTTTTATCTATACTTTCTGCACCTTGTTCACCCCTCGGTGGCCTCTATCCATTTGACCTCTCCAGCCCCGTCACCCGGTTTCTCCCAGGATCATACCTTGAGCCATCCTGGCCACAGGATCAGCTGCCTAGCTATCGGTGCGGAGCCTATGGGAGGTTGATCTTCTTCCTGCCACTGCAAGGTGTTTTTCCTCCATTTTTCTTCCAATTCCTCCCCTTTTCTGGGGAGCGACATGTCAGCGTGTGTACGTGGAAGTGTACGCACACTGTGGAGACCCACAGCACCCACCCTTCCATTGGCACCCCCATCCTGTTCTACCCTCAGGCCTCTATCAGGGGCATTCAGCAGGGCCAGCCAAGTTTCCCTCCCTGGGAGAGGAGAGCTGTCCTCCGGATGCTCTGTCCTCTCCCTCCCTGGTGACCTGCTCACACCACGAACACGGGTCGCTGGCGTGGTAGGAGGTAAGGCACAGATGCCTCAGCCCTCCACACCACTGGGTTGACCCAATCTGAGGTATTTTGACTTCCAAAAAAAGACAGCAGTGACTTCCACTTTTGGAACAAGAACATTTTTTCCCCCCATTAGTCTTATTTAGTTCCACTGCAGGCTGGCCCCATCATCAGGCACCACCCCCCCCCAGTCCCAATGACTTACCATCCAGTTCCATGCTTTCCTCATGCCCCCCCCATGGCGGCGGTGGCCTAAAGCCAAGAAACAGATCCTCGGGTCGGAGGCATGCTACTGATTTCACCAAAGCGTTTGATTTGGTTGATCACACCTTCCTATTACATCAGTTGAAACTGCTTGGTCTTGATAATCGTTTCTATAAATTGTTCTCCCATTACCTATCAAATAGGTTTCAACTGGTTAAATGGAAGGGTGCCCAGTCTACTCAGAAGCTGATAACAGTGTTCCACAAGGGTCTATCTTTGGTCCTTTGTTGTTCTCTCGTTTCATTAATGATATGCCTAGTAACTGTGTCACAGTTAATTTACTACTGTATGCAGATGATGCTGTGTTGTACGTGTTCTGGTCAAGTCATCCAACTTGGAAGTCTGCTTACTAGTGATTTCAGGAAATCAGAGGAATTGTTTACCAATCACAAGCTAGTCCTGAATACCAAGAAAACTAGAGCCAGCTGGCCCGGTGACGCAGAGGGTTGAGGCGCTGAACATACATACATAGATACTGCCGGCAGATAAGGGCCGCCAGGCCCATCCAGTCTGCTCGTTTATGCTACCTGATGAAGCGGCCAGTGATCCTGTCTGGTCACTGGCTTTAACTTTTTCTTCCTGTCTCTAATATTCCTTTATACCTATCCCATGCATGTTTGAAGCCTGCAATGCCTTACCTCGTGCCTCAACGGTGACCTGGGTTCGAGAATGGACTCTGGTCGTCGGGGAGCAGGCATGGGGGGGAGGGTAGGAGCAGGACTGAACTGCGTAATGGTGGCTCTCCTCTCTCTCTCTCGAGGGTGGGTCGCCCTCCCATAGTCCCACCACCTCCAGATGGAGGTCTGGTGGCGGCGCAGGCAGGTAAGGGGCAAACAATAGGGTGTGGTGCCCCACAGTGTGTGACATGCATGTGCCTCCACAAGTGCACGCTCACACCAAGAATGTGAGGGTGGGTGCCTTCTAAGTAAGCAATACGGCATGAGAGGGTGTGTGTTATGCTTGGATAACATCACAGCTCCAGTGTGTTTCAAGTCATGAGGCGCAACTGAGCACCGCCCAACAAGTGATGTTATCCAGCACAGCACACCATGGAGTGCCTGACTGTGATTACAAAATGGATTGTGTAGAATTAAGAGAAAGCTTTTATGTAGATGTTCTTTAGATTTATTTCAGACGATGCTGTACTGGCATAACACCATGGCTGGAACTGCCTCTAGGCCAATCAGCTTTCAGCTTTTTTTCTATACATTTTATAACTGATCTTTTAAATTCTGTACTTAACACAAACATGTAACTTGTTACTGGATTTTCTTTTCTATATTCTTTTTATCAGTTTTTCATACTTTTTCTCTCCAATCCCAGCACATGGCGACACATGCACATGGGCCCCATGACACCGGTACTAGCCCCTTCCACCCCATCCCTGGTGATTGCCGTGGCTCCCATATGGCTTGGCATTACCACATGTCCTCCACCAGGAGGCAGCCAAGAGCTGGGGAACCCCCACATCCCTCACTGAGAGAGGAGAGACACCTTCCGGCGACTCAATCCAGCTCCTCACTCTCCCCCGATGACCCAGACTTGTTCCCAAACCTGGGTTGCTGGCGTGGCACGAGGTGTGGCATCCAGCACCTCAACCCTTAGCGCCATTGGGCTGGCAGCTTGTTACTGGATTTTCAAACAATTGCTGATGCTCCGCATCAAGGTTGTGTCTATGAAACTGCTGCCTGTTGAGATGAAGAAAACAGTGATGTCATAAATAACGCAGGTCAGAACAATTCTCACTAAAAAAAAAATCTGTGTATATTTCATGGAGAAATTGGCAAACTAGTAGCAACTCCCAGCAGGACAACTGTAATCTAACAAAAAAAAAAGGGCACGTGTTCACTAGTAAATGTTACCTCAGTAGTTAAAGAAATCATGTTTATGGAAGACCGTATTCGCACTACAGTGTAGTTACTCTCTTTTGTAGGAAGGTAAGCCGTAAAAACAGATTTTGTTAGCATTTCAATGAGATGCTGTCATCACCAAGTATGTGTTGTAAGTCTGTCCTCTTAAGAGTTATATCTTAAAGGCAGTCAAAGTAATTTCAATAGTGAATAAAAGGACAAACAGGGAAGATATATAATTGTGGATGCATCAATAAACCAGATACGTTACACCTTGGTGTCCCTCTACTGCCCGAATTTTGACTCCCCAGATTTTTTCTACCACTTTGATAACTGGTGGGGATTTTAATACTCATTAGGACCACACTCTTGACCACTCTGGTACCCAACATAGAACACAGGCCAGGAGTGCAGGGGCTCTGGGGGATATGATGAGGGAGAGAAACCTAACAGAAATCTGGAGATGCAAACACCCTCAAGACAGAGAATAGTCTTTCTACTCCCACTCAAATAAAGTCTGTACTAGACTTGAATACATCTTGTGCCCGATGGTTGCTCTGGGGGGAGTGACAGAAGCCAAATATGGACTCATACTGATCGCTGATCATGCTCCACTCATAGTTACCCTGCAGATTAATGGGGAAACCCCCCAGCCCAAACTTTGAAGGATGGACATTCGTGACATCCATCTCCCAAAAGCTTGTGGAATTTATAACCCTAAACGCAATGGGTGAGGTGGCTATCCAGACAATATGGGATGCTATGAAGGCTTTTATTAGATGGGAGGCCATTTCATATGCATCCTATGTAAGGAAACAGAAACTTCAGGAAGAAGAGGTGCTTGAAAAATAGATTTTGGCATTGGAGACGAAGAACACGGCGCAGGGAAACATGGATACGAGTGCCCTGGGCCTTTTAAAGGGGAAACTTAATCAACTGACATCTAGGAGACTGGAGAGAGATTTATTGATCTCTCACTCCTATGCCTATTTTGAAGGGGATAAAGCCGGAAAATTCCTAGCCTGGCAAATTAAAAAAAAAGACCTGAGAGGACTATCCTAGAAATAGAACGGGAGGATGGCTCTTACAATGCGAACCAACAAGAGATGGGTGCAGAGTTTAGGGACTTTTACCAAAACCTTTATACCTCCCAGGCTCCCCAAAACCTCATGCCGGCAACCTTTCTGAATACGATTAAGTTGACAGAGTTGTCTCCAGAACAGGTACACCAGCTAGACAACCCCATTTCAGAGGGAGAACTGCGCAAGGCAGTTTGGCCCACTAAGAGAGGGAAGGCACCTGGACCACATGGTATTCCATCTGAGTTCTATAAACAGCTCTGGGACACTCTGGTTATACTAATGCACAAGATGGTGTGTACAGCCTTCGAGGGAGGTACCCTCCCATGGTCCCAAATTTTGGCCACTATTACAGTTTTGCCAAAGCTGGGTAAGGAACCCTGAAACTGTGGTTCATATAGGCCAGTATCTCTGTTGAATGCAGATTAAAAAATGATGGCTAAGCTGTTGGCCCGCTGCCTTGAAGGGGTCCTCCTGGGTCTGGTGCACCCAGATCAGGGGGGCTTTTTTGGGGGGCAGACAGGCCAAACACAACTTATGAAGAGCTATGAACATCATTTATTACTGGTTAAAGTGAAATACGAGAGAGAACCAGGGACTGCTGGCATTAGATGCCGAAAAGGCTTTTGACCGTGTTGAATGGCACTTTATGTTCAGGGTCCTTAAAAAATTCCAGTTCGGTCCTAACATCAGGTCTTGGATAGGTTCTTTTTACACCACCCCAAAAGCACAGGTACTAACAAATGACACAATGTCTGCTCCCTTTACTCTTACCCGGGGCACCAGGCAGGGCTGCCCCATATCACCCCTCCTGTATATTCTATTGAGGCACTGGCAGTGGCAATACGGAACCACAAGGACTTAGAGGGCTTCGAGTGGCAGGGAGAGAACCAGATCATTTCACTCTTTGCTGACAACATTTTGTTGTTAGTCGCAAAGCCGTAGAAAGCGCTAAAGGCTCTTACAGATTTATTCTCTATATATGGTCCAGTATCTGGCAACAAAATTAACTGGAGTACATGTGAATGGCTCCTCCTGGGAGACACGAGGGACCCAGAGGAAATAGGGGGAGCTCAGCTACACCCATCCACAGAGATCAAATACCTGGGCATCAAGCTAACAAAGAAAATATCCAAATTAGTGGAGGTTAATTTTAAATCCCTAGTCTGCAAGGTGAAGGAGGACTGCTTAAGATGGCAGGCTCTCTCTCTTACATTATTGGATTTTGATGACTTTTGATGACTGGGTTGGCACACTGGGCCCCGAAGGTCCCTTTTTCAGGGTCGACCTGGGGAACAGAAGCAATACAATACATACAATCAGGTGATCCAGAAGCAATACAATACATACAGTCAGGTGATGCAGGGTTACGAGAAGTAGACAAGATAATGAGGATAACAGATTAATAGGTAGAGTTAATCTAGCTAAAATGTGTATTTTACCACAATGTCTGTATCCCTTTCAGTCTATCCCTATCCAGATCCCATTAAAATGTATACATGCCCTGGAAGGCACCATAACTTCCCTCATCTGGCAAGGCAAATGCCCCAGAATTAAAAAAGACGCACTGTGGCCCCCAGTGAAGAGGGGGGGCCTAAGCCTTCCAAATCTGCAATTATACTATCTGGCAGCTCAACTGGCCTTTGTCAAAAATATAGAACCAGGTAATATAGTCAACAGGGCATGGACAATGATGGAAGAGGCAGACAGGTATATACCATTCCCTTCTGGCCCCAAGTCTGTTACTCCAGAACTTCTCCTTGATCAAGAACCCCTTTATGAGAAACGTGGTTAAAATATGGGTCAAAGTACACAAAACTCTGGGTTTAACAGATATACTGTCCCCAGAGGTCTCTATAGTGGCTATAATGCAGCAATGGGGAATGGGAACAGCGGAGTATGAGAGAATTTTGAGGGACTGATCCAGGAGGGGCTCCTCCGCCTTTCACATTTATATGAAGACAATAACCTATTGAATTTCCCACAGCTGAGAAGAAAATATGGTCTGGAAGTCTCCAATTTTTTTTTACCTATTGTAAAATAAGAACCAGGCTCCTAGAGGAAGGAGAACTCAATAAACCCAAATGTACTCCTCTTGAGGAGATCTTTTCCTCAGCTACCTTGAATAATAAGGTTAAACCACTAAGCAGATGCTATAAGGTGCTTTTAGGGGTGCTACATGACCCGCTTGCTAGATTAAAGCGAAGGTGGGGTGAAGATCTGGCGCCCGAAAGTTTAACGGAAGGGGACTGGGACAGGCTTTTGAAGCAGGGTATGGAATGCATGGTCAATAACAGATTGAGAGCTATTCACTTAAACTATCTACACAGAGTATATTTCACCCCAGAGGTAGCTCATAAAAACAGACCCTTTGACCCAAATGTACGCCTGAAACATAAAATACACCCTGGTACTTTTTACCACTTGGTTTGTGCTTGCCCTCGGGTGATATCATTATGGGCGGAGGTAAATAAGATCTTGACTCGAACCCTCTCAATCCCTGTAGCCCTAGACCCAATTGAAATCTTGTTAGGACTCCCTAGAGGGGATGCCCATAGGAAGAAGGGAAACAAAGGCCTTTTGGCATTAGGATATGTGACTGGCAAAAAGGTCCTTGCCATGCACTGGAGTTCGGACACAACAGCTCAATGGGCCCAAGCCTTGCTCCAGTGTATGCGCTTAGAGCATATGCAGTTTGCGGTCAGGGGTCAACTGAACAAATATCTCTCCATCTGGGAGCCCTTGGAGCTAGCCATACAAAATAATGTGTTTCCTTTTCATTACATAAACTCAAAACCCAGGGTTAGGCAGTCAGAGCTCTTGACTTCCAGGGAAATTCAGTTACTTTTGTTCCATGGTGTACAACCAAGTATACAGGTATGAGGGGAAATTAACCTTCAAAAGAGATGTCTAACTACAAATTTTTATATAAGAAGCATTTGTATGGCTTACATTGTATTTCACTTCTGTCTCCTGTGATCATATGAATGTATGGATCTCCACCTTGCTGATTTTATTTAAATAAAGTTTACCAAAACAAAAAATTGTAAATAAAAGTTTACATAATTCATTAATGGTCTCATTCATTAATAAAGTAAAAACCATATTGGAGCCCGACATTCAAAGACTGCATCTGTTCTTGCTGGGATTACATTTACAGTAAATTTTAGAACCAAATGGGTGTGGCTGTAGGCATTTGAACGGCTTCCAAATTGGCGTCATGTCAAAAAAACAAACAAAAACAAAGATAGCTCAAGCAGGTACTGTTGCGTTGAGCAGTGGGGGATCATTTTGGCATGCTGGGAACTCAGGTTCACACAACATGCCGGGATGTCCAGAGTGACAGCTAGCCAGGAGGCTATAGATTGCCTATCTTGATGTTCTTATAGGGCAGTGAGGCTCCATGGTGCTGCTCTATTAGCAACACCTAAAACAGGCCTGGCAATGGTGCCGCTTGATGTGAGTGATCACACATTGCCCCCCACCCTACCCCAGGTGCTTCCAAACATGTGCATGTCTTCACAGAACAGGTGGAACACCCTGCCAGAGGAAGTGGTGGGGGCTGAAACAATCACGGGATTTAAGAATGCATGGGATAGACATAAAGGAATTCTGGAGGTCAGGGGTAAGGGGCAACAGACTTCTTGGAAAACATAAACTGAACTTACAAGCTCAAATGGACAGACTGGTTGGGCCATAGGCCCTTATGTGCCAACACTGTCTATGTATCTATGTCCTGAGGAGTCCTAAAGCAGGTTAAAGAAATTCCCTCATTTGGTGCTCTATGACAGCTAAGCACCACTGCCTGCCCACCTCCATGAAATGTGCTGTTCCCTGTCCATTTCACCACACTGCCTTTGGATTCTGACCCTGCTTCCGTTCCACGAAGGCCACGCAAAAAAAAAAAGGCACCCTGTCTCGAACTGCAAGTGGAAGTGTGCAGGCCATCATGGCTGGATGGTGACTTTCACTGGAGGTCATCTGGTCCACCAGTGGCAAAGATCCTGGACAGGAATATGGGATGTGTCCAGCAGCTAGACCAGACCAGATGGATGGCCAGGTGAGTTGAAGCAATAAAAGAAACTGCCTACACAGCCAGCTGTGTGACACGGTGTTACGGTACTGTTATGGAATTAATGCCCTACTGGCATGTTACAGATATTATGGAATAACCTGTTGGCATGTGCAGATCTTACAGAATTTCTTGTTGACATGCTGCAGATATTATAGAATGCATTTTTTTCAGTTTATTTTATTCTTCTGTTGGTCACAGACGGTGCCTCCTTCCACCTACTGCTAGAGTGCCCAGTTCTCGTCCAGCTGAAACCTTGCCACCTATTCTCCCAGGACTACTGGTCCATCCTTGACACACCACTGTGCTGCCCCTTCCCCCCAGGGCTGGGTACGCCTTCAGCTCCATGGCATTTCTTCCTCTTATCAATGTAGTCACCCACGGTGGAAGTGAAGGCTGATGCGTCCCTGGGGGACAACAGGATGGGTCCAGTGTGGGATGTGGCAGGCCGGCAGAAGTTTCATCCTCCCAGTCCTGCAAATTTTTTCCCCATTTTCTCCCTGCCCCCCCCAACCAGGAGCATACATCAGGATTGGCGGCCAGCTAAGCCTGACACAGCCAACCTGTAAGCACGCTCCAAAGGTCCCATCCCACCATCGCGTATTCCCTGCACAACCACCAGTGGTCACCAGGTGGTGATAATGCAGCAGGATGTGACACCCTCCCTCTCCAGAGGAGAACATACGAATCTGCCAGCAGAAACAGGCCTTACGGTCTATCAAGTTAGTCTGCTCGAATGCGCAGCAAGCACCCTTGTATTGCAGCTGCCCCCCCCCATCATTACCCCTCCTAGCACCCTGTCCCATGCCCTTTTAAAACTGCCCACTGTGTTACAGGATACCACCTCCTTGGGTAGTGTTCCATTTCTCCACCACCCTCTCTGTGAAAAAATGCCTCCTCATCTCTCTGATATCTTCCATCCTCCAACCTGAGACCATGCCCTCTGGTGTCTCTTCCTCTCCTCAGCTTAAACATCCCTTCTGTGCCCGTTTTGTTAATCCCCTTCAAATATTTGAAGGTCTCAATCGTAGCCCCCTGATCCCTCCTCTCCTCCAGGGTGTACATATTCAACTCAGTCAACCTGTCCTCATAGGTTTTGCCCTCCAGCCCCTCGATCATCTTAGTTGCCCTATGCTGCACCCCCTTCAGCAGTCTGATATCCTTCTTCAGAAAGGGATGCCAGAAGTGCACACAGTACTCCAAATGTGGCAGGATAACACCCCTAATTCTGGATGAGAGTCCTCTCACAATTCACCCCAGCATCTTGTTGGCCTTAGCTGCCACCTTCCTGCACTAAGCTGAGTTGTTCGTCTTTCCCATTATAATAAACCCCTAAGTTCTTCTCCTCCTCTGTGACCTCTATCTGAATCCTTCCCAAATGGTAGCTCCTCCTTGGGTTCCTTGCTCTCCTTTGTCTTGAAGCTCAATTGCCACTTTTCCGACCACTCCTCCAGTTTGATCAGGTCCTCCTGTAGCCTCTGCCACCCCTATATGTCGTCCATCACCGCCCCTATCTTGGTATCATCTGTGAACAGACTGATCTTGCTCCTAACACCACGTGAGATATCAGATATGAATAACCTAAGCATCACCGGACCCAGGACTGAGCCCTGCGGCACCCCGCTTGCCACAGCCCTTGGGGAACAGAGTTCCCCACCACACCTGTTGCTGCCTCCCCTTCAGCCAGTTCACAATCCACTTTACCATCTTTGTCCCTGCCCCCACATATTACAACTTAACCCCCAGGCTCCCATGAGGCACTGAATCAAAGGCCTTGCTGAAGTCTAAATACAGCACATCCACTGCATGGCTTCATACAGTGTCAGTGGCTCAGTAGGTAGCACACTTGCCTCTGAGGCTGGGAGATCAGAGGGCTGTGGGTTCAGTTCCCACATCTGGCACTTGGGTTAATATCCCAGTACTGACACTGTAGTGCAGCATGAGAGGGGTGCTGCACTTCTGAGGTGCCGTCTTTCAGATGAGACGTTAAACCGCGGTCCCATCTGCCTGGATTGGTGGTAGTTCAGGTGGATGTTAAAGATCCCATGGCACTTATCGAAAACAGTAGGGGAATTTCCCCGTGTCCTGGCCAAATTTCCCTCATTCACTAAAAAAAAATACCACCAACAGCTTAATGTGGTTCAAAATCAGTTGGCATTCATCTGTATCCCCTTCCCCCGGGCCGTGCCTGAAAATAGGCAGGATTTGTCTAGTGCACTTACCCGGTCAACAAAAGCTAAATAAAATAAATCCAGTTCCCTCGTTACCCAGTCGTAGTATTCAATTAGGTTAAGCTTCTCTTTACCCACACTGTGGAATGGTTTACAAAGGAACTTGAAGCTGAGCTACCCTGTTAGCCTGAATATCTTCAAGGCGCTCTAGGATTGCTACATGAAAGCACCTTGCAAATCTTTTCCTCACCGTTAGCCCACTAATTCTGCAAACTCCCCCCTTCCATCCTGATGCTCACCATGTTTCTACCCCTGGCTCTCACTCTTTCCCTATTAACTCTTCCTGCTGCACCCACCCTTCCCTGTCCGCTCCAGCCTGGCTAAAGTCCCACCCCATCCACAGTAGTGTCCCAATTATCTACCCCTCCTCCGTCATAATCATAATAAACAAGTACATGACAGCCATCGTCACTTTCTGTGGTTTTAGCCCAATTTTTCCCCCAGTCGTCAGTAATATATCCCTCCTCTTCTTTACCTCTCTAACCTGCCACCCCATACATGGCCTCTTTCCCCTATATGTGTAGTTTCCAGCTGCCTCACTCAAAAGATCTCAGCTTATAACCCCTGTATGTCTTTGGTTGATTGTACATCTGCTGGCTTCTTCAATTGTAAAATAATGCTGTTTTTTTTTTATTTATTTCAACCTTGTACTGTATACACTGTATATACTTTTTCTTCCTTGTATATTATTGCTTTTTGTATACCTGCTTCTGTACTGTACTTTGATGTATTCATGACCAGGTCCATCTTGCAAATGAGCCTTGCTCAATGGTACCTGCCTGGATAAATAAAGATTTTGATTGATTGATTGGTCTGGCAGGATCTTCCAGAGACAAATCCATGCTGTTCACTGTCCTGGAGTCCATTTTCCTCCAAAAAGGTCACTAGCCTATCTTTCAGGATTGCTTCCATATGTTTTCCTACAATAGATGTGAGGCTTACAGGTCTGTAATTGCCTGGTTCATCCTTTGGGCCACTCTTGTGCAGGGGCAGCACGTGAGCCATCCTCCAATCCTGTGGTATGCAACCTGTATCCAGGGAAGTACTAAACAGGTCCGCCAGCAGCCCCACCAGTACCCCCGTCAGTTCTTTCAGCACCCTGGGATAAATGCCATCTGGACCTGGTGCCATATCCACCCTTAGTGCCTTCAGACCCACCAGTAACCTGCCCTCCATAATTACCCCATTCCCTCCCTTGCCCACCTTCCCCATCCCAAGGTGTCTGTCCACCCTTCTCCTTCGTGAACACAGAAGTACTCATTTAGTGCTTCTGACTGTTCTGCCCCCTTCTCCACCCACTCACCGTCCTTCCTAATCCTCATTATCTGGTCCCTGCAGCTCCTTCTCTCCCATATGTATCTGAAAAAGTCTTTCTCCTGTTTCCTGATGCCCTATGCCAGCTTCAGCTCCCTGGAAGCCTTGGCTGCTCCGACCAATCTGGTTACCTCCTTGGACTTCTTCGCATACAATCCCCTGTCCTCCACCCTCCCAGACTTCTTGAACCTCCGAAAAGCTGCTTTTTTTGCTCTTACCCCTCCCAAAACCTCCTTGTTCAATAGCATGGCTTCTTAGCCCTACTCTTGTTACTTAGTATCTTGGTACATGATCCAGTAGCCTCAATCAGCCCAAGTTTGATAATATCCCACTTCTGATTTGCAACCATAACAGGCCTAATTCCTACCAGGTGCTTTCCCAGAATTTCTTCCATCTTGATAAAGTCTGCCCGCCTGAAATCAACCACCCTGGTTCCTGTACCTACAGTCTTGCTGCCCATGCTGAGCGTGAACCACACTGGTCACTCCCAGCTAGCGGATCCTCCACCCTCAGATCCCTCACAGCCTCCCCGTTAGTTAGCACTAGGTACAGAGTGTTTTCTATCCGAGTTGGCCCACTGACCATCTGCACCAGGAAGCTATCCAGGAATGCATCCAGTAGCACCTGCTCCCTTGTGCTTGAGGTGGCTGGGGTTCCCCAATCCACTCCTGGTAGATTGAAATCCCCCACGATCACTGTGTTCCCTTTCCTGCATACTCTTCTAATCTGCTCCACTAACTCCTTGTCCAAGTCATCTCTCTGAGCTGGTGGTCTGTACACCAACGCCAACCGCAGTATCCTACTTTTATAATCAAGGAACTGCATCCATAATGCCTCTGTTTTAACCTGCCCCCCTCATTCCTGTACACCTTATCGCTTCTCTAACGTAAACTGCCACTCCTCCCCCTCTCCCCCAGTCTTTTCTATATATCCCATACCCTGGAATCATCAGATCCCAGTCCTGGTATTGTGTGGCCCAAGTCTCCATGATGGCAGCAATGGCCACCATCCTGATGGCCAAGAGAGCCTGTAATTCAGCTGTTTTGTTCCCCAGGCTCCTTGCATTCAGGGAGCCTACCCTCCACCCAGTTTCCTTCCTTACCTTAACCCATCCCCCCTCATCCTGATCCCTCCCCCGTGGCCCTGCCCTGGTACCATCCCTGTTAGCATTGGGGGTAGCTGCTTCTCGCTCCTGATCTGGTAGCTTGTTTAAATCCACCCTGGATGCTGTGAGATGCTCAATCTCCCCCGGCTAGCCTCCAGACAGCCCAGGCTCATTTCTGAACCCAGGTCAGTGTCATGAGCAGTAGCACTACCACTGCACCGCAGACCAGCTGAAATGTAGAATACATTATAAAATGGGAGCAGTAAATCCTCTGTCCTGATTGGTTGGTTGCTTGCCGTACATTAGAGATGTCTCATGCAAGGCTAAGGAATAGCAGTTATGTAAGAACTTACCTTAACAGCAGATCTTCCTGCAGTAGGTCTTCACAGAGAGGACTGTACCACCTAGCGTCAGGACCGCACAGCAAACTTCTAGCTAGAAATCTATAGTGGGGGACCGCCCCCAGCATCACATGATGGACGTCAGCATGACTGTATAAAGGGGGTGGCCCCCACATCCACCCTCCAGTTCTCCCATCGGAGACCTCAAAAGAGGAAACAGGAGAAAGGAGTAACAACTCCTGTAGCCCTGAGCTGCTAATAAAGCCCTGGGAAAGGAAAAGAGGAAAGATACAAGAGCTGGGGGAAGGTGGGAGGGAAATCAAGACCTACTGCAGGAACTTCTCTCAAAGATCTACTGTTACGGTAAGTTCTTACGTAACTGTTATATCATACTTCAAGAGGGTTCCTGCAGTAGGTCCTCTCAGTACAGGACTGAATACCAAGCAGTCAGAGAAAAAGAAGTCGGAGACTAAGTTCCGGGAGGAGGACGCGTCTACCAACTAGAGGTCTGCTTAGGACAGGAGGCCTTGCAGGACTGTGAGGCCGAAACCGGCTCTGCACCTAGAGGCGATGTCCAGACTGTAATGCTTGGTAAAGGTATGGATGGAAGACCAAGTGGCCACTGCACAAATATCCGCAGTGGACACATTTCTCAGGAAGGCTGTCGAAGCAGCCATGCTCCAAGTCGAGTGGCCTTTCACGTCCCCCAGAAAGGGCTTCTCGTACTTGTTGTAGAAGTACAAGATGCAGTTAGCGAACCATTTTGACAAACCCTGTTTGGAAATGGCCTTGCCTTGACATTTGGGTGTGAAGGCGACAAACAACTGGTTAGACTTATGGTCCTCTTTGGTCCTAGAGATATAATATCTCAGAATCCTATGCACGTCCAAGATGTGCAAGAGGTATTCCCCCGTTGGAATACTCTGGGTAATATACCGGAAGTTCAACATTCTGATTCAAAGTAAATTCTGAAACTACCTTCAGAAGAAAAGAAGGGTTAGTCTGCAGAGCCACATGGTCTCTGTGGAAAATCAAATAAGGCTGCTTATAAACTAGGGCCTGAAGCTCTGAAATTCTTTGAGCAGAGGTAATGGTGACTAAAAACAGCGTTTTTCAAGATAAGTAACGCGTATAGCAACTTGCTGCCGGCTCAGAAGAAAGAAAGCTACGTTTTCTAAAATAAAATTCAAATCCCAGGGGGAAATGGATTCCAGACTGGAGGTTAAGGAGGAGGATCCCCATAAGAAATGTTTTGGAGACCTCCAACTGAGTAATGGTTTTGCCCTCCACCGTTAGGTGGTAGGCAGAAACCACAGATAGGTGGACCTTCAGCGAGGAATAGCTGAGGCCCAAATCAAACAGGTACAAGAGGTACTCGAGGACCTGGGGTGCCAAGCAAGAAAAAGGGTCCAGACCTTTGGCTGCAGCTCAAATAGAAAATGTCTTTCATTTCATAGCATACATGGATCTCATGGAGGGCTTTCTGGCCTCCACTAGGAACTGAGTGACTCTGGAAGAGATGCTGAAGCATGAGACGGCTATGTCCTAAGGTGCCATGAATGCAGGTGGAGAGACTTGAGGCTCAGATGCACCAGGCTGCCCTGCTCCTGAGACAGAAGGTCATGAGAGGAGAAGGTACCGGGGGTTCCATCTTCAGCTACTGCAGCAGAGGAAACCAAATCTAACGAGGCCACAGAGGGGCAGTGAGAATCACGTTGGCCCCCTCTGCCTGGAGCTTCAATAGAACCTTCTGTAGAATAGGAAAGCATACAGAAATCTCCCTGTCCAAGACAGAGACAATGCGTCTCACCAGAAAACACCATGCCCAGGAACAAGCGAGCAAAAGCTGGGTAGTTTTGCATTGGATGGGGAGGCGAGTAGATCTATTTCTGGCCGACCCACTGAAGGAAGAGATCTGCCACTACTTCCTGCTTTAGCTCCCACTCGTGAGCCCGTGTGACAGTGCGGCTGAGACTGTCCACCAGGACACTGTGGATTCCTGGGACATGGACTGCTATCAATGTCAGGCCATGCTGTACTGCCCAGTACCACACCCCGCATCACCTCCCTGCAAAGGGGGTATGGTCGGGTGCCTCTCTGTTGATGTGCCAGACCATGGCAGTGTTGTCTGTCTGGATCAGAAGTATTTCTGGGAGCAAGAGGAATTGGAAAGCTTGGAGAGCATAAAGCATTGCCCTCATCTTCAAAATGTTGATATGCAGATGTTCCTCTAGGGGAGACCATGTTCCCTGAGTCGAGTGTTCTCCCAGGTCGACTCCCCAACCATGGCCAAAGGTGTCCATCATGAGGGTCATGGGGGGAGGTGGGGAATGGAAGGGAACCCCCAGAGAAAGACTGGATAGATCCTGCCACCAGAGGAGATCCTTCTTCAAGCTGCTGGAGACTAGGATCCTGTGGTCCATGCATTGATCCCACTGGACCCGGAAGGACCACTGGATCACCCTCATATGCAGTCTGGCCATGGGGATTGTAGGTATGGCAGCCGCCATAAGACCCAACAGGCAGAGAATAGAGCACGCTGTGGCCCGATGGGAGGAGAACACCAACGGGATTGTTGAATCAGGGTTTCTGTCCTGTCCATAGGTAAAAAGGCCCTGCCCTGGACTGTGTCCAGCACCGCTACAATGAACTGAAGGAACTGGGAGGGTGAGAGCTGAGACTTGGGATAGCTTACAGTGATGCCAAGTCTGGAAAAAAGGTCCAGGGTGGTGGAAAGAATCCATCAGACTGTCCTGAGATGGAGCTAACAGAAGCCAGTCATCCAGGTAAGGGAACACATAATCCCCTTGCGGCGCAGGGCCGCAGCCACCACCACCAGGCACTTGGTAAAAACCTAAGGTGCCAAAGAGAGACCAAAAGAAAGGGCATTGAACTGATAATGGTTCTCCTGAAAGGAGAATCTCAGGAAAGGTCGGTGGGCCGGGAGGATAGGAATGTGCAGGTAAGCATCCTGCATGTCCAGTGAGTAAAGCCAATGATATTGTTGGAGCAGGGGAAGGAGTTCCTAGAGGGTCAGCATGTGAAACCTCTTGTACTCTAAGAAGAGGTTGAGCAGACTGAGATCTAGAATGGGGTTCAGATCTCCTGTCTTTTTGGGTCCTAGGAAGAAATGGGAGTAATATCCCCTTCCTATCTGCCCTGGCGGAACTGGCTCTATGGCTGATTTGGTCAATACAGCTTGGATTTCCTGTTGGATAAGGCCTAGATGGCCCGATGGGTAGTGGGACCTTCCCAGCGGACTGTCCAGGGGTCACTCCAGGAACTCTATGGAGTGTCCTCTTGCGACGAGCTGGAGTAGCCAAGCATCTGATTATTGCCTTTCATTCTTCCAGGTGGAGGGTGAACCTTCCTCCCACTGGTTCCTCCAGAAATACGTGAGGAGGTGAGTCAGGTAGTGGAGGGGAGAGCTGCTCTGCCGGCAGCGGTGAACTTCTGGGTCTTTGTCTGAGGAGTCTGGGTACCGGAACTGGTAGCACGATGCTTACCCTATCGTCTGCTCTGGTTCTGCCTATTCAACCTCTTCTGGGGGCGACGAAAAGTCTACTTGGGTTTTTGGCCTGAGCGGTACATGGAGCGGACGTCTTAAGGAGACCTACCGCTGTCTTGTAGCTCCATTATTATGTCTTTGGCTGTGCCCCAAAAAAGGACAGAGCCCCTAAAGGGGGCATCCAGCAGGGTGCTCTGGATATCTTGCACCAGTGCCGCAAGACAGAGCCAGGCCAGGCACCTCAGGCAAACTCCAGTAGCAGTGCAACGAGTCACAGAATCAATGGAGTCGTAAGTGGCCTGTAAGGCATGGCGGCAGGAAGACTTGTTAAATCTTACTTTCTCTAGTAGCCGATTCATTAGGTCCTCGTCTGGAATGGCCTGGAGTTCTTTTTTTAAGTCGGATAGAGATGACTTCTGAAAGGACACCATGTGGGCCACATAATTTGAAGAACAAATGGCGCAGATAGAAGAGGCATAGACCTTGAGGCCATACTGGTCTATTTGTTTGGACTCCTTGTCCGGTGGGGAGGCACTCAGGTGTTTAGACTGGGCTGATCTATTGTGGGCTGCTGTAATGACAATAGAATCAGCCTTAGGTTGAGTAGTCAAATGGCAAACCCCTTCAGGGGCGTGGGGGTGGTAGGTCCTGTCAGCTTCTTTAGAAACTGCAGGAATAGATGACGGCTGTTGCCATATGGTAGAGGTTAAATCCTTGTGCTGTCCCGTCCATGGAGCAATGGGGGGGGGAGCCACATTGGTGAGGTCCAGATGCTCTACCAGCCTCTTTCTCTTGGGGTCCATCTCCCGGGACACCCAACCACATGCCTGTTGAATGGCCCGGAGGAGTTACACGAAGGACGGATCCTCTGGTGGAGACTTTGGAGACTCCTTGGGCTGAGGCTCTATCAGGGAATGAGGCTCTGACTGGCCCACCATGTTGCAGTCTGAATCGGAGGACTCTGGTCTGTTGGGCAAGGAAGTAACATCTGGAGCTGCCTCCGTGACTCTGGCACCTAAAGAAACTTCCATTGGACACCTGCCCAAATCCCTATCTGACGTCCGGTCCATAGGTTTACTTGGTTTGTAGGACAAAAGGAGGCGATTTGCCTATTGAGACTGTCTTCCATATACATGGAACATTTAACCCAAATTCTGATTTTCCATCCATTTATCAAGTTTGTTCTTAAATGTTATAATAGTTGATGAATCAGCTATATCCTGTGGAAGTGTGTTCCATATTCTAGGTGTTCTGATGGTAAAGTAATTTAGCCTCTTATTATTATTTGCTTTTTTTACTTCTAGTTGTTTATTGTGGAGTCTAGCCACAATTTTTCTTGACGAAAATGCAATACCACATGTTGTCATTTGGGCAGGAGATTCCAGTATCCTAAACAACTGTAATAAATCACCTCTGATCCGCCTACGCTTGAGTGAATAAAATCCTGTTTTTCTAAGTCTAGTGTCATAATCAAGATGAGCAAGGTGGGGAAAAAGTTTAGTAGCTCTTTGTTGAACTTGTTCGATTCTGTTAATATCGGTCTTCAAATATGGGGTGGTCTTCCTGTCCTGCGCGTCAGGGTGGCCACCACGACTGGTTGGGGTTGGCCCAACTCAGTGGTGGAGGAAGAGAAAGATGGGCCCCAGTGCATGTTGTAATTTTGGCCTCCCCCAACAGCACCCCCTGGCCTGTAGCGTCCCCACCATTGATTTTTTGTAGGCTACTTCAGGGTTCAGGCTGCAGCAGTGGTAAACATGGAGGGAGACCTGCAGGACATGAGGAGGATAAGGTCAAGAGGTTTGATTCTGCTGCTCTGCGTCTGAGTCTTACTGAGGAGGAGACACACACAGGAAATTGTCAACAGTCCTTGTCTTTGCCTGGGGTGCTGTTGATTATTCTCTGTTCCTAACTGTATGTTTTGGTTTTCAGAAATGCCAATAAAAAACAGGCTTATAAGAAATTTTGCAGCCATGCTACCCTTCTGCTTCTCAACAACAATCTCAAAGTAACAGTTTCTACCAACAAACACAAATCACAGTTACCACTACAAATTCAACATATTTTCTTCATTTATTTTTAGTATTTGTTATAAATTACACCCCCAGTCCATACCTTCTTCCCCAGGCCAGCCAAGTCAGAACCAACAACAGTCAAACTAGTCTTAAGTGCACCAAAACACTGGTCCACCGTCCATTATCTGATTAAAATAACTTGCACAGACACATTTAAGCTGGGTCTCTCGCTGACGAAAATCCTTAGAGGTGTAACTTTTTTTTGTTCACACTTAGGCCATTATTGGCGTGGCCACACCACCACTACAGAATTATTAAAATCCTACCTTAAGAGGCTCAAATAAGAATCAGGCAGGCACTGCCACCATTCCAAACTGACCATCACCGACCTCATAATCCTCAGTTTGACTGACTCACTGTGACTGCTCGGGATCAGAGTGCAGATTATACTAAGACCGACCGAGACTTGCTGAATTAGCAGCGACCCGTGGGCTTTGGCTGATGGAGACCCACCTCAGACAGTGCTGCCACTGAAGTCAGGCCGTGTGTGCTATTCATCATCGGCTGATCCATCCCACTATCTGCCACAGACTGAAGTGCTGATGCCTGTCACGCCTCAAGTTAGTTTCTATTGAAGACTGACCCACTGATGAGTGCTCACCTCTTAAAGTGACAGTGCTGCATACATTAAAAAACAAAAGAAAGGACCGTTCCAAGCGACCAAGAGGAACTCTGGTAAATCCCTCCCGCCCTGCTTGCTGGGCCCCTCTAATTGCGTTGGCCCCTGTGTGACTGCACCGTCTATTCCTCCGCCACTGGCCCAACTGTTGCAAAAACTGGGACTTAGCATTCTTCCACCAAGCTGGGATGGTCTCTTGGGATTCTGGCTGGGGCAGAGGGGGTGGAGGCTAGTAGCCTGGGTACCCCATGGCATAATGGGGATAGCCAGGTGTCTAGTACCAGTAGTGGTATGGACTGTGTCCATGGTACAAGGGACCCTAGCCTGGCATCGGGTACTCTGGCGTCAGCACTTGCAGTGGGTAACCCGGCGCCCCAGTGTCGGGTAGTAGGGGAACTGAAGCAGCAAGCAGCTGGGATAGTTGCCCATGGGGTCTGATGGAGGAGGGGCAGAAGGCCCAGGCAGCGGTGGTGCCGAGGGACTGCTGGGGGTAGTAGGGTCCATCAGCAAGCCTGGGGTCAGAGCAGGGACCTCTGAAGGGCCAGAAGGGTGCTCCGGCATTGGAGCAAAAAGTCCCTGGTCCATGTCCAAATCTGAGGGAGTATGAACTGGGGAGTGGCCCGGTGTCGGGGGTCTGAAGGCATCCGCTGGGTCAGTGAGGCCTGGGAGGAGAACCCTCGTGGGACCGAGAGCAGCCTGGAAGCTCACTCTGCGTGACGTTGGAAACCACACGAGTATCTGATGGGAGAACCACCACCAAGCGGATGTTGGGCGAGCCAGCGACCGACTTATCAGCATCAACCTGGCGGGCGTCAGAGGGACAGACTATGACTTACAGGAGGTGGGCAGCAACCGGGAGGCTGGAGTCTGGCTGGTTAACTAAGGCTGGGCACCCGGTGGTGGGGCCAGAGGGAGATTTATCGGCTGAGCTTGCAACAAGCCCCGAAGGAAGGTCCTTCTAAGAGGAGATCCCTGATTGCCCACTGACAAAGGCAGGAGGGGGAGAAGGCATCTGATCCACCAGGGTGGATGGAGACCTATGAGGTGGAGTACTCACCGATGTGGAGGCCCCAACCGATGTGGCGTCGGCTGTCTGGTGACACTGAGTGGAGAGAGAACGGTCCCGCTCCCAGCGCTTCTCCTTCTTGTTCTCCAGGGTGGGTGAAGAAGAGCATTCCCTCAGCTCCTGAAGCTCTTTTTCCATCGATGCAAGGCATTGTTTTAGGAGGTGAGCATTAAGGGCCTTCTAGCAATGGGAGTGCATGGCCTGATTAAAAGATTGGCAGATTTGGCAATCCACTACCTTGTGTTTGGGGCCCAGGCAGAGAACGCAGCTGGAGTGGTCACCCTGTGTGGGATCTGTGCACCGCACTTCGAACGCTTTTTCTTCAGTCTATGCAAAGACATGCAACACGATGTTTTAGTGAAAAATATGAAAAGGCTAATACTTACACTATAAAGATGGTGGATGACTGAAGCTGTTCAACCGCGAGGTCTGACGAGTCAGGTCGATGGCAGGAAAGAACTGGAGGGTGGGTGTGGGGACTGCCTACTTTATACAGTCATGCTGACATCTGTCATGCGATGCCAGGGGTGGTCCCCTCTATAGATTGCTAGCTAGAAGTTTGCCATGCGGTCCTAACTCCAGGGGGTGCAGTCCTATTCTGTGAAGACCTACTGCAGGAACTCTCTGGAAGTACGATCAAGTGCTGCCAACCAGGACACTGCACACACTAAAACCATTGCGCAGATTTAGAATGTTCATAAACCTTCAGAATGCTTCACTAAAGGACCACCCAGTCACAGAACTAGTATCCTGCATCCATCTACTACCCCCTTACTCCTATAAAGTACTTCTCTTTAGCTTTAAATGAACATAATTATTACACCCTGGCCGTACATTAGGCAAGTCTAATGCACATCCTGTCGTGTTTTATTGCTAACTTGTTGATATATTGCAAGGATTAAAAGGTTAAAAATACCAATGCTTACAGTAACGCATGTACACTCCACTCTGCTGTGTCCCAGACCATTCCCCTCAGATGACATATGTATGTGCCGCATAATGTATGACAACAGCTGGTTGCATTATAACTGTTGTTTACTAACAAATGACAGCTGCATCATGTAGTGAAACCAGCTGTGTTGTCACTCCTGTGTCAGGGACGGGGCTACTGTCATTATAGCCCGGCCGTCCTGTGCCTTGAACTGTATCTGCACTCTGGGGGCCCAAGTCTCTGGTGGCAGTGTATTTACTAATTTATTTATTATATTTTATTTATCTACCTCTTTGATCCGACACCGGGATGCCCACCCCTGTGTCGGATGTCCCCTGTTTCCCAGTCTGTTTTTTTTTTTAAAGTTCCGACATCAGGGAGCCCATTCCTTGTTGGCATGTACACCTCCTCCCAGCAATGTGGACACTGGGGAGCCCACCCCAGTGTCCCAAAACAGTTTAATCCATCCCTGAAAAGAAAAAAATGTCCCACAATTCTTTTTTTACCTGAAAAAAAGAAAAGACCCTTGTCATTGCCATCCCCCTCACCTATCCCTCCCTTCCCACTGAGCACTCACCAACCCCCCCACCCTATACTTACCACCAGAGGTCATCCGCTATCATCTTCTGTGGACTGGAACACGTCTGCACTCTTCAAAGCTGAACCCCGAACCGAGGAATACAGGTAAATGCCATATAATGCATTTCCAATGGTGTTTTGAACTTATGGTGATATCTTTGCCATTTTATTCAAATTTTTTTCACCAAATTCTGAACATAGGTTTTTTGGGACCCCACCTCATGAACACTGTCACTGTCATTTCGTTAATCTAACCAGAAGGTGAATTCACGGTTGCTGTGCGGAATCACCTTTTGGGACTGAATAATGAAATTTCACCACCAGTGTTCATGAGATGGGTTCACAAAAAATTTTGAAAATTTGGTGAAAAAGATCCAAAAAAATGGTCAAGTTACAAGCTTCAATTGAATATATCTACGCATGCGCATAACGTTGGTAATTTTCAATATTTTAACTCCAAATTTTCAGCATAACCATTTTTTCACACCACCTCATGAACAATACAGCTGTCATTTCTCAGATCCTGTCTGAAACATGTTTTCGCACCTGTGGCACGGAATGGCATTTTGCCATGGATTTGAAAATTTTCACCTACAGGGTTTACGAGGTGGGGTCATGAGAACACTATGTTGAAAGTTTTGGGTCAAAATATCAAAGAACAAAGACAACATTAAGTAACGCTGTTTGCAGGGATGTCCTTTGCACCACTGGGGAAAGTGTTGCCTTACTGTGCCAGTGAGCTGAGTACAGGTGTGAACTCAGTGAGCTGGTTTACTGAGACAAGGCTGATGGGGATGGTGCTACAGCATGCAGCATCAGCCCTGGCCTGGGTAGGGATGGAGCAGTGTGTTGGCACAGATGCTACACTCTGTGGTGGGTTGGGAAAAACAGTGCAGAAACATGCATATGCATATCTTGACATTTATGCTCAAGAGTCATAAAGGACATTTTTCACAGTATATTTTGGAAAACATAAATAAAAGAACGGTGAAGGAAGGGTTAAGAACAGTGATGGGGTGAAGTTCACAGTGTCAAATTGTAATCTGGAAGGGGGGAGGTCTTCCACATATTTTCTGAGAAAGACACTATGGAACTCAATCGCCTATACCCTGAGATTATGAGATAGATCAGTAAGGAACACTAAAAAAATGGTGTGTCCAACAAGCTACCAAACCCCACCTTGTTGTCAAAAGCTGGGTACAGGTTAGAAAGTCTTATGACTTCTGATACAAGGGTCTCTTTTTCTGATTGTATAGCTAGCTATAATATGGTACTAGTATTTATTACTGTGGAACAATCAAATATTTATGTGTAAATCCAAACTACGTAGTCAAAAATGTTATATCTTTTTTTTTTTATTTCTCAAAAATTTATTCTATGTCTTGACAAATTGTTTGGAAAATGTTCTTATTGTAACTCTGCTCTTTGAAATGCAGCGAGGGACCTTACTGAAAATTAACCATATGGCTTAACTAAGTTGTTTATCCCTGTTCATACATTATGATGAGAATAAAAACTTTTACTTACTTACCCTGTTGACATGTGGCAGATATTACAGAATGACTTGCCGACACTGTAGACATTATGGAGTAACCTGCTGGCATGTTGCAGACATTATAGCATACCTTGTTTACAGTATGTGTTTATTTATTGGCTTCTGTTAACTGGGTAGGCACAACAGACAAGGAATGCCTGTTTTCAAGTGCGACCTGGGAAATTATAAGAACATGATTTACAAACATTGCAAAGGATTGACAATAAGAAAAATTATTCACCATAGTAATCTTCTTTCTTTCAAGGGGTCCTTTAGCATCAGTAACAATAGCAGTTAGCTGCCTAGGTGCAACTGCCCCAGAGGTATGCCTTTAAGGGAATTATTTAAATCAGCCTGGGCATTAGCCAGTCAAAAAACAGGACGGGAGTGAGCTGAGTGAGAGCAGCCTGAAGGGCTTCAGAATTTTTTGAAGAAAATGGGCACATGCCCCAAAAATGAATCAACAGGATTCCAAAAACATGCAAATGTCCAAAAACTGTAAATGGAAAAACAACAACCTTCTAACTAATGAAAAAAACAAACAAATTTGAAACATAGAAACACAGACTTTGACGGCAGATAAGGACCACTTGGCCCACCTAGTCTGCCCATTTCCCTTCCTACAGGATAAGCTGCAGATCGTAGTTAACCAACAGCCTATTTCTTCCTACCCCCACAAGAATTGATATATGTCTGTCCCATGAATCTTTTAATTCTCCCACAGTTTTAGACCCCACAACCTCCTCAGGAAGGCTGTTCCATGCATCCACCACCCTCTCTATGAAAAAATACTTCCTCACATTGCCCCTGAACCATCCCCCCCCATCTTCAAATTGTGTCCCCTTGTTCTTGCACATCTTGTTTTCTGAAAGATGCTAGCCTCTTGGACTTTGTTGATTCCACTGAGGTCTTAAAAGTTTCTATCATGTCTCCCCACGGGTATACATATTAAGCTCCTTTAGTCTCTCCTCATATGGCTTCTTTTGCAGACCCTGCACCATTTTAGTTGCCCTCCTCTGGACTGCCTCCATCCTGTCTATGTCTTTGCAGAGATGGGGTCTCCAGAACTGGATGCAGTACTCCAGATGGGGTCTCACCAACTGTGTACAGAGGGATAACAACTTCCTGTTTTCTGCTGGTGATGCCTCTCCCTATACATCCCAGTATCCCCCCAGCCCTCCCTACTTCCTTCTTACATTACTTGCCAACCTTAAGGTCATCTGATATGATTACCCCAGGTCCCTTTCCATTTTTGTTGTTGTTACTACCCCCCCCCACTGTGTAATAGCTGCCATACTTCTGACCATTCCTCCAACCTTGCCAAGTCCCTTCTCATCCTTTCCACGCCTCCTTGTGTATCAACCCTGTTGCAGATCTTTGTGCCATCTGCAAAGAGGCATACTTTTCCTTCCAGTCCCTCTGCAATGTCACTTATAAAGACATTAAAAAGGACTGGACCCAGCATTGAACCCTCGTGTACCCCACTAGTAACCCCTTTCTTCAGAATGGACTGCCTTAATTACCTTCTGTGTCCTGTTGTCTAGCCAATGTTTTATTTAGGCTACCACCCTGGGACGACTCCCAGGCTGGTTAATTTATTAATCTTTTGTGTGGGACTGTGTCAAATGCCTTGCTAAAGTCTAGGTAGGCCATGTCCACAGCCCTTCCCTGGTCTACTACTTTGGTCACCCAGTCAAAGAAATCAATTAGATTCGTCTGACATGACCTTCTCACTGTTAACCCATGCTGCCTTGGGTCCTGTGCCCCACTGGTCTCTAGGTACTCAACAATTCTTTCCTTCAGAAGCGATTTCATTAATTTCCCTACCACAGAAGTCAAACTGACAGGTCTGTAGTTTCCTGCCTCTGTCTTGCTCCCACTTTTGTGAAGGGGAATCACATCCGCCTTCCTCCAGTCCTCAGGTACCACACCATCCTCCCATGATTTGTTAAAAAGGGTAGTTAGTGGTGTCACTAGTTCTCCCCTTAATTCTTTTAGAATTCTGGTGTGAATCCCATCAGGCCCCATTGCTTTGTCCACCTTCAGTTTTAGGAGTTCTTTCAGAACCCTTTCTTCTGTGAAAGGACTGGGATTGACCCCCCTATACAGAGTGCTTCTGTTAATTGGATTAGGTACCTCCCCCTCTTCCTCTTTTGTGAATATTGAGCAGAAGTATTCACTCAGTAGCCCTGCTTTTTCACTTTCCCTCTGCCTACGAACCATCCATTCTATTTCAGCCTCACTATCCCTCCCTTTGTCTTTCTATGCTCCCTGATGTACCTATAAAAAGGTTTTATCCCCCTTCCTAACCGAGTTGGCTATCTTTTTCTCAGTTTGGGCCTTTGCTATTCTGACTTCCCTCCCTGCTTCCTTCTACCTTAACTGGTACAGTTCTCTGTCCTGCTCCTTCTGTTTCCTTATGCTTCCTAAATGCTATCTTTTTCTCCTTAACCTTCCTCGCCACCTCTTTTGAGAACCATAGTGGCTTTTCCTTTCGTTTTGATTTATTTGCAAAAGGGCTTGTTGCCTCTGCGATGGCAGTTCTGATGTTTCCCCATTGTTGCTCTTCCCCTCCTTCTAGCCTGTTTGCTAGTGCTTTTCTAAGGCACTCTCCCAGCTTGCCAAAGGCAGCCCTACTGAAGTCCAGTACCCTCCCTTTTGTATGGCTTGACTCTGTAGCTGAGTTTATCATGAACCATACTGTTTGGTGGTCACTTGTTCCCAGATGGCTACCCACTTCTAGATCTGAGATCATCTCACTGTCCCCATTTGAGAGCATGAGGTCTAAGATTGCTCCCTCACGAGTGGGTTCCAAAACTAGCTGTCTGAGGCATGCCCCCTGTAGGGCATCAAGAATGGCCCTGCTCTTGGATGTGGCTGCAGCAAAGGTGCTCCAGTTAACATCTGGCATATTCAGGTCCCCCATCAACAGTATCTCCCCTTTCTCTGCCATCCTAAGGATGCCTTCTATCATATCCTTGTCCATTCCCTCCCTGAGATGGGGGTCTGTATTATTTATTTAGTTTTTGTTGACCGGGTAAGTGCACTAGACAATTCCTGCCTATTTGCAGGCATGACCTGGGGAAGGGGGATACAGATGAATGCCAACTGACTTTGAACCAGATTAAGCTGTTGGTGGTATTTTTAGTGAATGAGAGAAATTTGGCCAGGACACCGGGGAAACTTCCCCTACTCTTTTCGATAAGTGCCATGGGATCTTTAACATCCACCAATCCAGGCAGATGGGACCTCGGTTTAACGTCTCATCCGAAAGACGGCACCTCAGAAGTGCAGCACCCCCCTCATGCTGCACTACAGTGTCAGTACTGGGATATTAACCCAAGTACTAGATGTGGGAACTGAACCCACAGCCCTCCGATCTCCCAGCCTCAGAGGCGAGTGTGCTACCTACTGAGCTACTGACACTGCTATAGAACCCCTGTGTGGATTGTGGTGCCATTTACAGTCTCTAAGGTGACCCACAATGGCTCTTCTCCCTGTTTAGTCTTTTGTTCCATTGCTTTTATCCCTTCCCTTACATAGAGAACTACTCCTCCCCCTCTTCTTCCCTCCATCTCTCCTGTAGGTGGTGTACTCTGGTATGTTAACATCCCAGTCATGGTTCTCTGTGTACCATGTTTCCGTGACTGCTATGACAGCCAGGCATCCATCTTCCATCAAGGCCACCAGTTCAGGGAGCTTGTTGCCCAGACTAGGGGCATTGGTACTCATTACCCTCCATTTCTTGATGGCCTTACCCCTTTTGCCCCATTCCTGTCCTTACTGCCCTTTTCTCCATTTACCCCAGCCCTTCTCCCTATCAACGTCTCTATCTTGGTGTTTACCTCACTTAGTACCCTGACTTTTTGGGGGGCTAGGATTTCCCTGCTCCTTTCCAGTGCCTCCCCCCTTGGCTAGTTTAAATGCTTGCCAATGAAGCATTTAAACCTATCACCTAGGATCTTGGTTCCCCTCCTGGACAGATGCAGACCATCGTGCCAGTATAGGTCAGCATCACTCCAGATGGAACCCCAGTCCTGAATGAAGCCAAACCCCCTGAGCTCTGCACCAGTTTTTCAACCACTGATTGAATCCCATGGTGTGGAGCACCCAAGCCTCAGTCACGCCATAGACAGGCAGCACTTCCGAGAAGGTTACCATACATGCTACTTGTCTAAGGCCCCTCCCCAACTCCACAGACTCTTCCTGCACTGCTCTGACCCCTTTCTCAGCCAGGTCATTTGTCCCTAGGTGGACAATGACATCCAGCTCCCTCCCCCGTGAAGCTGCTACGGCGATCCTGAGGATTTGCTCCCTGTCCCTCCAAGCCATGGCACCAAGCAGGCACCTTACCTCCCTCTCCCCTTCCTCCCCCAGTTCTACCTTCCTAACAATGGAGTCCCTCACCAGGAGTTGTTTCCTTCCCCTGTGGGGTCCCATGCCACCCTTCTGTGGGTCTCCTTTGTGGATGTTCCCAGCATCCTCCTTGGTCTCCACAGCGGGTGCCTCCATAGAGGAACTACACTTTGCCAGAATGGCATATGAATTGTGGAGAAGTACAACTGGAGGGATGCGCCTCTGTTCCACCATCCTCACCCTCCCCAAGCCCACTGTGGTCCAAACTGCTCCTCTTTCTTGGCAACCTCTGAGGCAACGGCAGTGGCCCTGGGTGGGAGAAGAGGTCCCCTAAATCCTGGCCAACTCAGCCTGGAGATGAGCAACCTCCTCCCTCAGCCCAGAAAGGTGCCTGCAGATGGGAAAATACCACATCCTCCAGAACGTTTCCCGGAAGACTGCTGCTCCACAGCCACTCCACTGCACTGCACCACTCCCATCATGTCTTACTTCTGGCTCCTTAAGTGTTGTTTTGAATACTTACTCTTTCCTCTATTAATTTTTTTTTTTCTCCCTACTTACTTACTGCCTCTGTGCCCTTTAAGCTCCTGATCTTCCTGTTCTGAGACAAGAAGTTCCTATATTTCTCAGTAGTCTCCTTACTTGCTCAGAGTTGGACCTCCAGCAGCTAGGGGGGGACAGAGAGCTACTCTTTTCCTTCTCGGATGGTGAGCCTTTTGTGCCTCTGTGATTACTCACTTCCTGCTCCCAAACATGAAGTTCCTGTTGTCAGTCAAATCATGTGCCTATAAAAGTAGAAGTGGCTTGGTAAGAGAACTGATAACAGAGCCCTTCTCCTGACAGGTGAACCAAGGAGGAAGGGTGGGAGCTTACTGATGCTAAAGGACCCTTGGAAGAAAGAAGATTACTGTGGTGAGTAATTTTTTCTTCTTACCCCAGGAATCCTTTAGCATCAGTAACTATAGCAGACTGCTGCGCAGTACCAAGTGGGAGGTGGGCAGAGAACCTACTTAGGAAAGAGACCCTGCAGAACCACCCTGCCAAATTTGGCATCAGATCTGGTCTACAGATCCAAACCGTAGTGTTTCACAAATGTGTGCACAGATTTCCAGGTAGCTGCTTTGCGGACACCCAGAAGGGGTACGACCCTTGCTGCTGCCACCTAGGCTGCAGTGCCCCAAGTAAAGTGGACTCTGAGCCCCACGGGAGGTTGATGACCAGCTTTCTCATAGCAGAATCTAATACAAGAGACCAACCAGTGGGAGAAGTTCTCTTGATAGCTGGTCTTCCTCTGCCTACATACCCATAGGTGAGGAAAACTGAGTGGAAGAGCCTCTGAACTGCCTAGTATGCTCTATGTAGTAAAAGAGGGCTATTTTGACATCCCAGCTGAGGAGCTTTAGCTCACCAGGAGTGGATTTCTCAGAAAAGAAGACAGGCAGAGTAATGAACTGGTTTAGGCAGAACTCTGAAACCACCTTTGGCAACAATTTCCTATTTGTCCTGAGCTCAACTTTATTGTTGTGAGGAATTATGTAATTTGGCTCAGTGCACAGGGCCTGTAGCTCTGAAATCCCCCTGGCAGAGGAAATGGCCCCAAACAAGACTGTCTTCCATGTCACAAACTTGATATGTGCAGTGGGCATAGGCTCAAAGGGTGATTTCATGAGTCTGTCTATGCAGAAGTTCAGGCCCCAAAGAGGAACTGTCTCCCTGATGGAAGGCTGTAGGTTCAGGAGGCCTTTGAAAAAAAACTGTTTAAATACGGTGTGGGGGGAAAAAAAATTGAGTTTTTCTTTCCCACTGAAAGGTAGGCCGAAACTGCAGCCAGGTGTAGCTTGAGGGAAGATGGTTTCAAGCCTGACACCTGCAAGTGTACCAGGTAATCCAGCAGCTGAGGGTCTGACGCTGACAGAGGATAGACCTTTTTGCTCTTGCACCAGAGGGAAAACCTTCTCCATTTGGCTGCATTAAATCTTCTTAGTGTTCAGTTTTTTAGCCAGTCTCAGGATCTTAAGGACCTGTTCAGAGTACTGAGAGGATGGAAACTAACTCCTCAAGAACCAGGCCTTGAGGTGAAGAGAGTGTATGTCTGGATAAGCACTCTTGTCTGAGGAAGGGTCAGCGGGGAGTGAGTTGGCGGCAGGCAAATTGGCCTGCTGTGGGACAGGGAAAGAAGGAGAGGGTACCAGGCTTGCCTGGGCCAATCTGGAGTCACCAGTATCATCGAAGCAGACTGTTGTCCGAGTTTCAGCAATACCCTGAGTATCAGGGAAAAAGGAGGGATTGCATAAGGAACCTCCCTGACCAGTCCAGGATCAAAGCATCCCAGTGGGGTCGTTCCCGGGACTGGGAGCCTGCAACAGTACTGAGGAAGCTGGAAGTTGAGGGGAGAGGCAAACAGGTCCACTTCTGGTGTGCCATGCTGCCTGAACACTGTGGCTAGTACTTGGCTGTTCAGAGTCCATTCACTCTGGCCTTAACTGATGCAACTTAGAGCATCTGCCGGAGTATTGTGTTTGCCTGGGGGGAGAATAGCTGAAAGGCTGACCCCCAGGAAGGAGGCGAGAGAAGATTTTCAAAGTCTCCGAACAGAACAGTCCTGATCTAGTACCACTCTGCTTGTGTATGTAAAACACTGCAGAGGTGTTGTGTGTTCGAATTTGTACACTGTTCTTTTTATGCCAGGAGCCAATATTTTGAGACTAGAAAAATTACCCCAAGTTCCAAAAGGTTTATGTGTAACTGCGACTCTTGGAGAGTCTAGGTGCCACTTACTGAGGCACTGTCCAGATGTGCCCCCCACCCCAGGAGGGAGACATCTATGGTGATCACCTTTATAAGAGCAGAGCCTGGAAAGGTATTCTTGCTGTCAGATTTGCAGGAGTCTTCCACCGAAGCAGAGTCTGAAGGAACTGCTCCGTTCCTGGTATCAGCTTTGAAAAATTGTTGCTTCTTTAAGACCAGCGAGCTCTGAGGTAGGCTTACAGGGTCGCATCCTGTACCTAATCCTGGGACCACTGCCGGCATTGAAGCCATGTGTCCCAATAGCCTGAGAAAGTGTCTGACTGGACTGGCTGTCCCTGGACAAAATAATCTGCCAGTAAGGGAAAATGTGAATCCTCACCTGTGGAAGGAAGGCATATCCTTTCTGGGTATCCAGCTGAGCTCATATGAAGGTGAGTAGTTGGGTGGGTTCCAGGTGAGACTTTATTTAGATTTACCAGGAAACCCCAAGGCGCCAGAATGAGCCCTGTAAAGGAAAAAAAAGAGTTCTTATCCTGACAAGAAGATTTTGGCCCTATGAGCCGATCAGCAAAAGGGGTAGACAGAGACACCCAGCTTCCTGAGGTGTGCTACCACCACTGCAGGCACTTGTAAAGACTCTTGGGGCCGAAGATAGGCCCAAGGGCTGCAGTGAGCCCACAGGGAGTTTAAACCTGAGAAACTGCCTGTGAGACATCCTTATGGGTATATGGAAAAAGGGGGCCCTTTAGGACCAGGGAGGCTAGCCAGTCTCCCTACTGTAAAGGACTGTATGACTAGTAACAGGGTGACCATCTTGACTTTGGGTTTTTACAGTAAGATAGGTTGCCGCTTCCCAGTTGTCTTTTCTGTCAGAAAATATCTGAAGTAGAGGCCCTTGTCCCTTTTCATGGGCCGGGACCCTCTCCACCACTCATAGAGCTAGAAGTTTGTTTTTTTCAATTCTGTTTCTCTCCTCCCTGACTGGAACTCTCTCAGGCTACCTCAGTCACCGAAGCCACTCTACCACCCGCTGTGCTCCCCGCCATCTTCAGAGACGTTACGACTCCCCGGGGACATGGGGGGCTACAGCCCCAGGGAGCTCAAAGGGGCAGTGGCGGAGAACCAGCATTGGGCATATGGCGGTGATGGCACTGGAGGAGCCACTGCCTATCTGGCAGGAGGGGCTTTCTCCCCTTAGTGTGTGCTCCTCCCCCCAAGCGTGGTGCACGCCCTGAGCAGCGCACGGCAACCCTGCCGACATCGGGCCACGCCAATTACATACTGTCCAGTGCTTGGCAGTGCCCTAAGTTTCCACCAGGGCCGCTGGCACCAGACACCCAGAACCTCCCGGGATAGGAGAGCAGCCCTATGGGCGCTCAATCCGTTCCCGGCCTTGCCGACCCCCCGAGCTCGCTCCCAAACCCGGGTCGCCAGCGTAGCGTGAGGTGTGGCGTCCAGCGCCTCAACCCTCAGTGCCACCAGGCCGGCGAGCTAGAAGTTTTTTTTTTTACCTCCAACTCCAACAATAACACCTGTGTTGGGGATAGAGGCTTAGACACCTGGGTACTTTTTTTGGTTTTTTTTTTAAATGAGATAGCTGAATATGTCCTCCCTGGGAATCAAACCTGTGACTTAGACTGCGAAGCTGCTGGCTGGGTAGAGGTGGCCACCTTCGGCCCCTTCCTCTGAAAGCACCCCTGTATTGAGAGAAACCAGACTGGGGGTGGGGAATGTAAGGCCTGGGAAAAATAACCTCTGTTCCTATTGTCCTCAGGAGGAATTTCTGCAGGGCAGGAGATGCATGATTTGATCACAGAGAAAGTCCATGGCCTTAAACTGGGGGTCTTGAGGCTAGACCATCGTTCTAAGCCAGGCAAAGTGCCTCGGAGAGATGGCATGGGCTCAAAAGGGGGGAGGGTAAGCTTCTCCAGCATAAAGAGGAGATCCGGGGGGGGGGGGTTACTGGATCTCAGGTGGGAAGGCTTAATGTGCAAAATACCCCTTAAAAAAGGTACAGGACATGTACAGTTAGGCTAATGTTTTACCCTCCACCAGCACATGGTATGCTGAAACCGCTCATAAATGCACCTTAATGGAGGAGTAGCTCAAGCCTTGGTTCAGTAAGGAGAGGAGATACTGAAGAACCAAGTTCACCGGACAGGAAAGGGGTTCTAAGTGACAGGATGAAGCCCAAAGACAAAAGCGTTTCCACCTCATAGCATAGGTGGACCGAGTTGAGGGCTTTCTCGCAAAGATGAGAATGTCCGCCACCTCCTGGGAGACCCCAAACCTGGATATGAGTATGTCTGCAGGAGTCAGGCATGAAGATGCAGGGACTTGAGGTCTGGATGAGCCAATGTTCCTTGATCCTGGGATAACAGGTGTGAGCTCAGAGGCAGCTGAATTGGAGGTTCTATTGCCATCTGCTGAAGTAGTGGGAACCTTCAGGAGGACCCTCTAAATCAGCAGAAAGGGGAGGAAGGCGTACAGAAACCTCCCTGTCCAACAGAGGGATAATGCATCTGACCAGAAAACACCAGGTGCGGGGTCTCACCAGCAAAAATTGGGCAGTTTGGCGTTGTGTGGAGACGCAAAGAGGTCCAGCTCTAGGTGACCCCATGTGTCGAAGAGCTGGTCCGCTACTGACTGAAGTAACCCCCACTCATGTGCCTTGGACTGAGACCAGCTTGGGTTGTCAGCCGTTTTGGACACCTGTAACATAAATTGCAGCGAGACTTAGATGATTCTTCAGGGCCCAATACCAAACTCTCATCACCTCCCTGCAGAAGGGGTAGGAGTGCTTGCCCCCTTGCTTGTTGACGTAGAACACTACGGCTGTGTTGTCCGTTTGGATAAGAAGAGAGCCTGGTGTAAGGTCTGCTTGAAACACCCTCAAGGTATTCAGGACCACCTGCATTTCCAGGACGTTGATATGGAGTTGACGCTCTTCTGGAGACCACGCTCCTTGAGTCTGATTGTCTCCTAGATGAGCGCCCCAACCAAGCCCGGAGGCATCTGAAGTTAGGATCTGGGTCGGGAGCTCCTGCTGAAAGGGGACCCCTCGTTCCAGGTTGGAAGGGTCCAGCCACCCAGAGAGTGTCCTTCTGACCAGGTCCAAGATCCTGACCAATTGATCTAGAGTAGACCATCGTACCTCTGGTTCCACTGCACCGAGCATCCGCTGTGGAACCCTCATGTGGAGGCAGACCACGGGGAATGTAGGGATGGCCGCAACCCTATGTCTCAGAAGTCTGACGAAAGTCCTGGCCTGGACCTTCAGGGCCATGGACATTGCTCGGGCCACTGCCCTTAGACGATCTCTCCTGTCCTGTGGGAGGAAGGCCATGCTCCGAATCATGTCCAGGACCACTCCTATGAAAAGAAGTCATTGACTGGGCTCTGGGGACTACTTTGGAAAATTCAGGATGATCCCCAACTCTCGAAAAAGAGTAAAGGTGTCTCCGAGTGTGTGTAGAAGAAGCACTCTTGAGGGAGCTGCCAGGAGCCAATCGTCTAGGTAAGGGAAGACGTAATGGCCTTTGTGTCTGTCGGCCGCAGCCACCACTGCTAGGCATTTGGTGAAGACTCGAGGAGTGGAAGAAAGGCCAAACAGTAAGACCCTGAATTGATAATGCCTCCCTTGGAAATGGAACCTCAAGAACTTCCGATGGGGAGAGAAGACTCCTGTGTGCATGTAAGCATGCTGCATGTCCAGGGAACAGTGCCAATCCCCCTGATGCAACAGGGGAATGAGGCCTGTAAGCGTCACCACTCTGAACCGCTTGTATTCTATAAAGCAATTCAGAGAATTGAGGTCCAGGATGGGCCGCAGATCTTTGGTCTTCTTTGGGACCAGGAAGAAGTGGGAATAGAAACCTTTCCCCTGCTGCCCTGGGAGACCGTCTCTATCGCTTGTTTTTGTAGTAGGGTCTGTATTTCTTCTTCTACTACTGGGACGTGTGAAGGATGATAATGTACGGACCTTGGTGGGTTTTCTGGAGGGGCCTGTGTGAACTCCAAAGTATGTCCTCGCCTTACTAGGTTCAGGACCCAGAGGTCCGACATGATTCCACTCCAACCCTCCAGATAGAGGGAGAAGTGACCCCCTACTGCCTCCCCCATGGCCTCCACTGGAGGTCAGCAGGGAGTCACTGGGAAGCTCCGGGAGTTGGCAGAGAAGGCTGGGAGGACTTTGGGCCTCTGGAGGAAGCGCCCCAGGAGACTGGGTTGTGGCCTTCCTTTTGAAGCCACCTCTCAGCGAAAACTGACCATGGGCGTTTTGACCTGAGGACTTACGAAATGACCTCTTCCGAAATGGCTTTTGGTCCCCCTTGTGGACCAAACAGACTTCCCAGGACTCCTGGAGATGAGAGATCAGTCTCCTCCCTGAACACGACGGAAACTGTGAATGGGAGAGCCTTGATTCTGGACTGCAGATCCTGGGAGAATCCAGAGACTCTTAGCCAGGCGTGGCGTCTAAGGCAAATGCTTGATGCCGCAGCCACAGTATCGTACGAGGCCCTCAAAACATGAGCCAATGTCTGAGCCCGATTTTAGGATTTCCAGCAGCTCAGTCTTCTGCTCCGAGTCTCACAAGGCTTGAGCAACTTCATGGCCCTTCTCCCATAACGTGTTCTGGTACTGGAGCATGTGTGTTAGGAAGTTAAGGGACCTTATGGAACAGGTGGAAGAAGAGTAGACCTTTTTGCTCACCTGGTCCAGATACCTGGACTCTGCGTCGGGAGGCTGTGAACTAAGATGCTTCGGCTGCTTTGACTTGTCATGAACAGGGAGAAGCTGACCTAGACCTGGAGAGGCTTCTATTCCCAGAATGCTGTCTACTGCTGGACCGACGTTGGCTATGGGACAGACGATGGACTGGGGACAGCTCCAGAACCGGCGGCAGCTCTCAGCCCAACGCCGGCTGGCCGAACACCTGTGCCGACTACCCAACCTACATCGACCAGGAGACTGCCTCCTGCTAGAGGGATGGCGGTGACTGGTAGATCTTGAGCGGCACCAGAGGCCCTTGGACCTGGAACGGCTGCAGCTAAGTGCCGGTGAGCGTGGCCCCAAAGGTTTCTCCTTATCTAGAGAAGTGGACTTTTCTGGAGAGGATGGGATGACCTTCCTACTTCTGTCCCCCCGGCTTCTCTGGGACTGGGGCAGGGTCCGGCTTTGGTGGCAAAACATCTTGCTTCACCTTGCTCCACCAGAACTGAAACAGCTCAGTGAGCTCCTCTCTGTTGAACTGTACCGCTATGGAACCAGATGGTGAGCTAGGCTTGTCTGGCTGATCCTGCAGAATGGGAGAGGAAGGCAGGTCAGGAAGATCTTGAGGGGGAGAGCCATCTGACTTATCCGCTGGGGTGGAAGCTCTCCGAACTGGCGACTGGACCGTGTCTGGTGTCACCTTCTCTGGCGAACGATCCGGACTCAAGCAAAAGGCTGGCTTATAGCCTCCCAGCTGGACCGATGCCGGGTCCAACACTGCTGGGAGTGACTTTGAAGGCCGGGAAACCGAGGTATGCTTGGCAGGAGGTTCCCGCTCCTTAGATGAGGCCTTACCCGGAGCCCCGGGGACAGCCAACACAGAGACTTTCTTCGGTGGGGCCGAGGAACTAGCATTCGAGGTGGAGGGGGCAGCAAGGGCACAACCTTCACCTTCTAGGGTGGCATCGGTTGAGAGGTCAGGTCTTGCATGGCACCAACCAACTCCGGGACCTTGGCATGCCCTGAGGATCCATGCAAGTGCTTGGAACGATCTGAACCGCCTGAGCCTGAAGAGGAGGCCTTCTGGAGGGGAGAACATGAGCGGGACCGGCTCTGGTCCTTGTCACGGAACTTATGCGACTTGTCCTTGTACATTTCTTCTGGAGAGTTCTGCATAACTGCAACCTGCTTTTCGAGGAGATGGGCCTTCAGGCGTCCGAATCCTCAACCTGCTGGTAAAGCCACGGCAGATCTCGCAACCCTGGGCGTCGTGGTCCGGGCTTAGGCAGAAGATGCAGGCCTGGTGTGAATCCTTGGAAAGATGACATACAATGACTTTCATGAGAAAGGGGAAGAAATCTAAGGAATAAACTTTGCTGACTGCTAGACAAAAATTTAAGAGCAACCGTTGAGAGCGGGTCTGCAGCGGGAAAAAAACTAAGGTGGGGCTGAGGACTGCCCCATTTTGCACCACTGGCTGACGTTGGGGTGGAGCCAACATCGGGGGCAGTCCCAGCTGGACACAGCTAGCTAAGAGTTTTCCGGTGGGTCCTAGTGCCTGTGGCATAGTCCTAATGGTAATAGCCCTGCTGCAAGAGCTCCCACTCGAAGATAGATCAGTACACGACTTCAAGATAAGCCTGGACAAATGTCTGACTACCAAAGGAATTAAAGGGTACTGCAAGTAATCCCTACAAAATTAGTAAATGTGAACAGCATACATATTGGTCTCTGCTTATGAAGTGGGGGGGGAGAGAGGAGGGGCTGAACTGATGGACCTCGAGTCCCTTCTGACCTTAAAATTACTGTTATTACATTCCAGAATGTCTTGTTGACCTGCCTGGCCTAATCACTAGTACCAATCAGATTTATGTGATAAGCTTTCATGTTGTTCTTTCCCCAAAATAAATATTCCTGTCCGACATCCTGGTAACCTGCAGTCCTGCCCTGAGCCTTGGACTTCAGGAGTGGAGGCTTGACAGAAAATCCATTTGGAAAAGAGATGGATATATAAAACCACAGAGAGAATAGCATCACAGGATACAACTGCAGGGATAGTAAGCAGGTGGACTCCATGGATCATCAGTCTTCCTCCAAGTACCATCTGAACAATGAGAAGCTCCGCCCCTTGGCCCATGGTTTTTGGTTGCGGAAAATACGATCTGCGTTTTCTTCTATTCAAAGCCCCAAAGCTTTCTGCAGATGTAGGGGATACTATGTCTATCAGTAATTCCCCCCAACCCAACCTCCACATTTCCACAACCTGAGTACACATCTGATGTTACATTTCTGACCAGTAAAATATAGTCACCTGCACTACTAACCTGATTTCAGGCGTTTTAGCGTACGGGCACTCTGCCATAACAGCTGAAGTCCAAATAGCATTTCTGGACCCTTATTGTCATGCCAAAATGCACTTACAGACGATATATTAATTTCACAGTCAATAACTGCAAGTTTCTTTTGTGTATTAAATACAGCGATCAATATTATCTGTACTTCTTGAAGATGGAGTTTACCATGAAGGGAGAAGGCATTTCAGGCCTGTAGCTCAAAGATTCCCACTAGAGACCACTAAGAAATTTAATGGAGAGCATAAAACATCTGAATTATGGGCAGATATCCAATAGCTATTAACTTCTGTCTCCCCGTTAAGCTCCTTGTAGAAGATGACCTGAGGGATCCGTGATCATTAAAAAAGGCAACATTATAAAATGCCTTGTTGACATGCTTGGCTTATCCACAATGGGCAATCAGCTTTATGTGATAAGATGCTATTGTTTCTTTTCTCGAAAGAAATGTCCCTGTCATGCGAAGAAAATACAGGTTACTCACCTGTAACAGGAGTTCTAGGAATGGTATATGTTGTTCATCCACACTCATTGGCAGTATCCTTGCCGCTTTAAATCTTGCCGGAAGGTCTTCAAGCTTGCTCCTCCCACCCACCCGGGTGGTATAACTCTCGGCTCGCCCGCCAGATCTGGCCCGCTGGAAGCTCAGGTTGTGCGTCGAGCCGGGAGGTGGAGGAATGTAGGGATGAACAACATATACCATTCCTAGAACTCCTGTTACAGGTGAGTAACCTGTATTTCTAGGGACATGGATATGTTGTTCATCCACACTCATTGGCAGACTCCTAGCAGTTCTCCGGGAGGAGGGAGGCAGGCAGCACACCCCATATACTTACTTGGGAAGAGAGACTGGAGAACCGAGGCCCCAAAACCAGCATCCCGGCGTGACTCAAGGTCGATGTGGTAGTGGGTAATGAAGGTGTTTGCTGACTTCCAGGTAGCAGCCCTGCAGATTTCCTGGATAGGGACGTCCCTGGAAGCAGCCACCGTTGCAGCAGTATGGCGGGTAGAATGAGCTCTTATCCCTCTGGGAGGCTCCATGCCCGCTAACTTATAGCAGAGATCTATGCAGGAGGTTACCCACCTGCTTATCGTCCGCTTGGCTGCAGGTCTGCCAGATGCGGCTTCAGCGTAGGTGACAAACAGCTGGCGAACCTCTCCCCGAATTTCAGCCGTGCGCTCCTTATAATAAGCGAGCGCCCTTCTAGGATCCAGAGTATGGAGCCTATATTCGGCCTCCGAAGTGTGATTGGGGTAGAACACCGGCAGAGTCAACACCTGGTTAAGGTGAAACTCCGACACCACCTTCGGAAGGAATTTCGGGTGGGGGCGCAGGACAACCTTGTCCCTGTGGAAGACCAGGTAAGGAGACTCGATGGAAAGCGCCTGGAGCTCTCCCATCCTTCTGGCTGACGGATAGCCACCAAGAAGGCGGTCTTCCACGACAGGTGAGAGAGAGACACCTGTGCATAGGTTCGAATGGCTTGCCCATGAGCTTTGCCAGTACCAGCAGTAGATCCCACGGAGGTGAGGGTTCCCGCACTGGAGGGGAAATGTGATCAAGGCCTTTGAAAAAGCGCCAGACCACCTTCTCCTGCGCTTCTGACTGCTTCCGGCCAGCGCCCGGTAAGCAGAGATAGCTGCCAGGTGCACCCTTAGGGTCGTCGACCTAAGCCCTTGACTAGAAAGGGACCATAAATAGTCCAAGATGCTTGCCAAGGAACAGGAGGAAGGGTCCAAGCCCTTGCCCTGACACCAAATGGAAAACCTTTTTCCATTTGAAGGCATAGCATTTTCTGGTCGACACTCACGGGACGCCTCAACTACATTGAGGACCTCGTCGGAAAGACCCAAAGCCTGGAACTCTAGCCGCTCAGGAACCAGGCCGTCAGGTGCAGGGATTGAAGGTCCGGATGGAACACCTTCCCTGATTGACTGAGAGCAGGTCGGGCGAGCTGGAAGCTCCCGGAGTCCTGGAGCTGAGACTGAGGAGATCTGGGTACCAGAACTGGCGAGGCCAGTCTGGGGCTATCAGAATCACCTGCGCCTTGTCCCTCCTCGCCTTGAGAAGCACCTTGTGGATCAAGGAAATGGGGAAAGGCGTAAAGAGGCCGGGGTCCATTGCCTCGAGAAGGCATCCCCTGCAGCGAGCCCTGCTGAGGGGCATGGAACAGACTCAGCAGCGTTCTCCATGGAGGCAAACAGGTCCACCTGAGGTGTGCCCAAAGGGAGAACAGATGCTGTACTACCTCCGGCAGGAGAGACCACTCGTGGGATGCAGCCCCTATCCGGCTCAGGGCATCGGCCAGGGTGTTGGAGGCTCCTGCCACGTGAATGGCTAGGAGATCCGCCTCCAGGCTGCGCAGTGACCAAATGCGGAGAGCTTCCTTGCATAGAAGCATGGAGGCGCGTCCCTTCTAGGCGGTTTAGATAGTACATGGTCGTGGTATTGTCCGTCTGGACTCGGACCACTTGACCCCGGAGGAACGGAGCAAAGGCGGTGAGAGCTAGGCGGACCGCCGGAGCTCCAACAGGTTGATGGCATCGGGACTCCCGAGGGACCAGAGGCCATGAGCCCGAGTGTTCCCCAGATGGGCACCCCAACCCATCAGAGAGGCATCGGTCGACAGAGAGACCGTCGGCTCGGGCGGACGAACAGGATGCCCTCCTGCAAATGATCTGGAGCGGTCCACCACTGGAGAGCATTCCACATCCCCTGTGTCACCGACCTAAGCTGGTCAAGGGATGCAGCGTTGCTGACCACTGGCTGGCCAGTCCCCACTGAAGGGGACGATGTTCCAGCGGGCCCAACGGACCACGCTGGTACAGGCCGCCATGAGACCCAGGAGGCGAGGAAGTCCCGGCAGGCGCAATTGCCCAACCAGAAATGATCGGGCAAAGAGGAAAGAACCTCGGCCCTGTCCGCCGGAGCCGCGCCTGGCTCGAAGAGAGTCGAGCTGGCCCGATGAATAAAATCACCTGCTCGCTCGAGTTCGACTTGGCCTCGTTGATAAGGAGGCCCAGTTGAGAAGCAGACCTGGAGGGCCAGATCTCTGGACCACTCCGCCTCCTTCCTGGAGGGAGCTGCTATCAGCCAGTCGTCCAGGTAAGGGTACACCTGACCCCTCGCGCCCGCAGGAATGCTGTCACCACTGCCATGCATTTGGTGAAGACCCTGGGAGCTGGAGACAAGCGAAGGGCATGGCTTGGAACTCAAGAGAGATCCTTCCGCTCGAAGCGAAGGAATCTCTGGTGAGATGGACGGATAGGGACGTGAAAAACGCGGCCCTGCAAGTCCAGAGAGCAGAACCACACGCGCTCCAAGGATGGTATTATCTGAGCCAGAGTGACCATCCTGAAGGTTCGAGACCTTAGGAACTTGTTTAGGTCGTGTAGGTCGAGAATGGGCGCCAGCCCCGTCCGCTTCGAACCAGGAAGTACCTGGACACAAACCCTGGGTCTGAAGGAGGGTCCACCACCTCTCTTACCACCTCCTTCTGGAGGAGGAGAGTGATGTCGGCTCGACGAGCCGCCAGTGAGGCTGGGGATCCCGAAGCCCCCCGAGGGGCGACGGCTCTGAAGGGTGGTGCCTGCTCGAATTCCAGAGGCAGGCCTCTTCCCACCACCTCCAAGACCCACCTGTCCGTGGTAACAGCGGACCAGGCGGAACGGAAGTGCCGGAGCCGTCCCCCCACGGGGGGACCCAGGGGTAAGGTGACGGGGATGGGGGCGACACCCCTCAGCCCGTCACTGGGCAGGCTTGGAGGAGGGACCGGCCGAGGGACCTCCTGGGCCCTTTCCTCCCTGCCTCCTGTTAGAGGAAGCCGGCGGCTTGGGTTTGGGATGCCAAGGCCGAGCCTGCTGGCCCTGACGTTGCTGGGCCGGGCGCGCCGGGGGCACAGAAGGACGAAAGGGCTTAGGCTGTGGTTTGCGGCCTTTGTCCTTCTGAGCGGAAGAGACCGAGTCCAAGGTGGCATTGGACTTCTCGATCCTCTGCAGGTGACCTTCCACCCCAGGGCCGAAGAGGTCAGTCCCCAAAAAGGGAACATCCGCCAACTTGTGCTGGGTATCCGAAGTAAAGGTGGATATCCTCAGCCAAGCCCGCCGACGCATAGCCACTGGCGGCCCCACCGATCTGGCACATGAGTCCCTACATCCAAAGCAGTCTGGAGCTGCTGTTTGGCCACTGCTCCTGCCCTGGTCCCGCACCTGCTTAACCGTAGTCTGCAGATCGGCGGGAAGATGAGGGATGACCTCATCCAGGGAGCCCAACAGGGCATGAGAAAAATGTGCCATGAGGACGGCCGAACTGGCCTGACGAAGGCCGAGAGAGGGCATGGCGTAGACTTTTCGCCCGACATAGTCCAATTTCTTGGACTCCTTGTCAGGAGGTTTGTCCACATCCCTGGCGTTGCGTAGCGCGAAAACGCTGTCGGTAACCAACCCCTCAGCAGAGGGGTGTTCCGAAAAACCGGACAAGGAACCGGTAGGGACCGCATACTTCCTGGCCATCCTGGCCGAAGGCGCAGGGCAGGAAGCAGGGCGCTGCCAAAGTTCCAGTGCTGGACCCACTATGGCCTCGGCCACCGGAAAGGCCTCCGTCGGAGAATCCCCTCGGTCCAGAATCTCCGTGAGGGGATACCTGGCCCGTTTGGAAACGGGTTCGAGCTCCATCCCGGTAGACTCCGAGATGAGCCGAAGCAGTCCTAGGAAGGACGACGGGCTATCGTCCATTGGCTGACCTCCTGAAGACTCCAAGTCCAGTCGCTTGGAGAAGAAGGAGGAATCATCTTCGGACTCGGAAGAGTCCTCGAAAAGCTGCCTCTGGCCTGAGCCACCCTTCACCTGCCGAGGTCGGTCGGGAGTGAGGTAACTGACAGCCGATGGGGTAAACCCTTAGCCGACCGAGAATCCTTGGTCGGAGCCCCAATTGGTGGCTGTGGAGGCGGAGGTTCCACCGGAATCGGTGGAGCAGCTGGTTTTGGCCGAACAACCGGCCTGGGTATAGGCTCCTCGGACAAGTCGAGGGGTTGTGTCGGCCGTTCCGGTGACAGCCACTTAATGGCCGGGGAAGGCGCCGGAGTCGGCTTATTCCCGGCCAGGAGGAGCTGTTGCAACATAAGGTCCTCGTACCGTCGACGTAATTTACGCCGAAGCCTCCCCTCATCCGAGGAGGAGGACGAGGACGAGCGGCGACGCCGCTTACCGCGGTGCCGAGACCGAGACCGCCTATGACGGTGGGAGCGGCTGGACCGCGAAGAGGTCCGAGACCGAGTCCCGGAATTTCCGGGTCGGTGCGGAGGTGTCGGCCGAACCGGCACTCCCTTGGCTCGGAAGGTCCATCCGAGGGCTCCGGAACCAGAGGCACAGAGCGAGCCCACGGGATCCTCAACTCCTCCCGGGAGAGAGAATCTCGGCTGCTAAGGCGACAGCCCGTCAATGGGTCGAGAAAATCTCGACTTCATCAGTGGGAGTCTCGGTCCAACTGACCTGGCGGGGACACCGTGAGGCCAGTGGCGGCTTGACCGATGGAGCCGAAGCCGGCCGGTCGACGGCCCGAGAGAGGGACCTTTCCCGCTCCCAAGAGCGTCGACGGAGGGACTTACCCTTGTCCCTCTTTTGACCGAGAAAAAGGTCCAGCAGGCGCGAGGCCTTCTCCTTTAGTGGAAAGGGACAAAGCTCATAAAGGAAGCGTGTAGGAAGAACCCAGAGGCGGGATAAATGCGCGGCCGAGGAAGGATCTGACCCGCGCCGCCTCCTCTTCGAGGCGACCATCCGCTTCGAGAGCTGATCCCTTCGAACCCGCCGCCCGCGGACACCGCCAACCGGGCCTCCTTGGACTTCACGGAGAGAAGCGCTTCTCGGGGCGGCCCAGTTGCAATCAGACGCTGCGGTCTTCGAGGGCGTAGGCCGAGAAAAGATGAGGCACAGTCGCCAAGCCTGCGGGTCGTGCTCAAGGCCTAAGCAGTAGACACACGTGGGTGTGGATCCGTCGAGACATCTTCTGCCCGCATGGGCATCTCGAAATCCGGAGTCGATTTATCCATCGCGGCGCGAGGGGATCGAAGACTAAGTCTTTTGCAAAATATTATTTTTAAATCCATAAGCGGAGAAATAGGAACCAGTCATAAGCGCAGAAGCGTTAAGGAGGAACCTGAGCTTCAAGCGGTAAGGAAGATCTGGCGTCATGGGGCGGAGCCGAGAGTTATACCACCCGGGTGGGTGGGAGGAGCAAGCTTGAAGACCTTCCGGCAAGATTTAAAGCGGCAAGGATACTGCCAATGAGTGTGGATGAACAACATATCCATGTCCCTAGAATTCCCCATTCTGCTAGTAAAGCAAAGCAAGTACAGTACTGAGTATCCTGTAGTATGGCTTATACAGTTTCTTCAAATGTATTCCCAAATGAAATCACACTCCCTTTGAGGACTCTTCTATTTCAGAACACCAGCACTGTTGGAGATAGTTATGCCACCAAATACTAATTTATCAGCTGGTAAGGTTTCGTACTATGCCATGACTCCCCCATTGCCACCATTAGTTGTTTATCCTCTGGCCAACTCTCCCCTTCCGGGGGGGTTTGGCAACTACCCAGTGCCGCTGGCTAACCTAGTCCCATATTGTTTACTCCCCTTGCCCCATGATGGGGCTGATGGAGTGTCTTTCCTCACTGATGGCACAGGATCAGGCATGGAGACTTGGCAGACGTCATGGGACCAGATTGTGCCTGCACTATCATCCAGCTTCCATTTCTCACCTGTCCATTTTTTTTCCTATCCCTCTGTCCCACCACTGGGTGGCAGAGGTGCACTATTCGGGAAATGGCTCAAGTGCATGCAGACATCTATGACGAAAGAAGACCACCACCAAGTGTTGCAAAGTCCTCCCCAGGCTGTGATGTGCTTCCGTACATAGCGTTCCTCCTAGCCATTGTTCATTTTTTTTTTAATTTTATCTTTTTATCCCCTCCACTGGAAGACTCTCCATCAGTTCCAACCTCCCCCCCCAGCCCCGTCATCCACTGGAATTTACCTCCCAGCCAGTACCTGAAGGGCTTACCACCCCAATGGGGCTGACAAGGTCCCCCAACCTTGTCAGGGACTGGGTACAGTATTTGGACTGGTGGGCCCAGCAAGTAGGGTGCGGGTCCTGCAAGGGTCGTTATCCTGCTGCTGGTAGGTGTTTTTGTCCCATTTTCTTCCCTTGGTGCGGAGAAAGTACCGTGCAATGACACCAATGGCTGAGCTGTGCACACTCCCATATGCAACATGTCAGGCGTCTGCCCAACCTACCTCCTCCTCCACATGCGGTCCTAGTGTGCTGACCCCCAGCCACGACTAGGGGCCAGGCTGACACCAGTCACATCTCTCCCTGGAGGAGGAGAGCAGTCCCTTGGACGCTTGATCCTCCTACCACCCTTCAACTTCTGAGCTCACTATCAAACTTGGGTTGTTGGTATCGCAGGTGGTAGTGCTACTGCTGGTGGGCCGGCCAGCCAGCCGTTGTTCATTTGATGCCAACTCTGCTTCTCAACCAAGGTCGCCAGCACTGCAGCAAGATGTACTACCACTAGGCCACAGGGTGGCCTAGCCATAAGTTTAAAAATTCCCCCACCCTTATCCCATTTATCCCTCCCACCTCCAGCTGGGCAAGCAGCTACCTTACAGCCAACAAGAGAGCTGTTCATTGGTTGGATGGCAGGGGTTGTGCCAATGCCAGGTGGCATGTGCCTTCCCCTCTCTGAGCACCAAGCTCCTCACTTTCATGATGTGCTCAGCTCTGTGAGATTCTGTGGGTTGCACATGAACCCTGGTGTCACAGGATGCAGCGCGATGTGCTGCTAGGGCACCAGTACCCCAGCCCCACCCATGATATAGTGCATGCACATTTGTAGGGCAACAAATAAGACTCATTATCATCCAAAATGACCCCCTGTGAGTGAAATGGTTTGGTTCATTATTAAAGCAAGTTTCCTGTATTCAGGGAACTTTTTAAAATGTAATCAGATACAACCATATTACAGATAACTTTCAATCTCTCTGACAACGATGGATAACCAACATGCTAGATGTTAAGCTGGGTTTCATTCCATAACTAGAGACTGTACTGTGACAACGATGATTATGTATTATACAATGGCAAGAATGAATCTTGGACTGTGATTGGTCAGTTTGGGGCCGGACCCATGGCGTTATCCCAGCATAACTAGAGATTGTACTGTGACAACGATGATTATGTATTAGATAGCTTGACATGAAGATTTGCACCTCCTTTGCAGTTCAGATGCCCTTGTTCCTGTTGTTTGTTTGTTGTAACATAAAACTTATTAAACAGATATTTAAAACACAAATTATAATCATACACACCAGTTTATAGTCAATTCATTTTCTGTGTATATGCTGCCCATTCTTTATTGCTGCGGAAATTTGCATGGAAGCAGTATTGTTTCCCCACACATCATCGGTTCCTCCCATTGAAATCTTAGGTACTAGAATGGAACTGCATTCTCACTGTGTGATAGCTGTCAGGAAGGTGGTGCTATACAGGCATACAATCGTCCTAGAATTGTGTGTCTGTATAAACAGCGCTTGCCACTCTCACATTTCCCAATGATTTCAGTTCTGCAATGTGACTGTGAATGAACAGCCTGGATCCAAAACACTTCTGATCATAGAAGACTCAGTGATCTGGGTAGTTGATACCTGTTACAAACCCACTCAGCAGGTCAGCCCTCTACTCCCAAAGTGCCAACCTCTGAGCGCAGTCTTGTGAACAGTCAACAGAAACAGGGTAACTCTCCTGTTTTATGGGTTCAAATCAACCTTTGGTCTCAAGTCTTGGAGAGATTCAAACTGTGAACCTCTTGCTAGCGTACCCAATGCACAGGCTCAGATAACTCTGTCTTTGGGGGGCTAGATATCTTTGCCTACGGGCACCTAACCAGGTGTACAGAAATGAACCCTTAAAAACTAATAAAAGACCTCAGACTAAACTCTCACCTTTTTCCAGTTTGGTATCACCATTCAAGCTTATGCACAGTGTCTGCTTTAACCAAAATACTTCACATGTAAAGTAAAGAAATATCAAAGACAGACCAAGTAGGCTCTAAAAATACAGTTTTACTAAAATCGATAAAAAGTATGTAAAACATAAAATACTGAACTAATATAACAAGAACCATATAATCTTTTGAAAGAGCAAGGTTTTAACAGTGCAATTCCTACTACAGCACTTAGATTTTGTCTCTCTCTCTAAATACCTGCTTAAAGTGCTCAAAGATGTTTCTTTGTCAGAGTCTAGATAGAAGTCTCTCTGAAGTAAAACAGAATACTGTCTAAAAGCTGGCTTTGCCCACCTCTTTGCATGTCACCTAGCTCCTCCCTGTCAGAATATATATATAAAAAAATATATATCTATACAAAAACAGGATGTCTTTTCAAAGTATTAAATTCTGCAATCCTCAGCACAACTCATTTTCTTCAAAGGATTTTCTTTGCTCTTACGAGCATCTTCCCCTTTCCAGGACATCAAAGCATCTTTTATGACTTTGCACTAAAAATACCTGCTCTTCTTCCTCTAACCGTTATAAAAGTTTTATGATTTTCCTCTTAGCAACTACAGTTATAATTAACTTAGACAAATAGGAGATCCTTGATTAAGGCCTGGTCTATATTTAGCTCATGGCTTTCATCTTTAGCTGAGACCGGGGTGAGAGGTCATTCCAAGAGCACCAGATTTCTCAGCAGAGACAAACAGTAATACATTTTTATATTTTAAAAAAGCATAGATTAATCAGAACCAGCTGTCCAAGTGTCACGATTCCTCCCCACCTAGACTGAGTTTGGGGGCTCTATCCCCTGCAAGGGATGAGCTTCCCAAATCAGTTCACTCCTCATGGACACAAGACAACCCATCTGAGTTCTGATTTTTGGCTCCAGCCCTATGTAGAACTGGCATATCATACCCTTGCAAAGCAAGACTCCATCTTAGCAATCTACCATTGTTCTTTCCCATCTGCGTCAGCCAAACCAGGGGGTTGTGGTCAGTCTGCACCACAAAATGCTGCCCATATAAGTATGGCTCCAACTTCTTTAGGGCCCACACTATGGCAAGACACTCCTTTTCCACCGTGGAGTATGCTTACTCCCTGGGAAATACAGGTTAGTCACCTGTAACAGGAGTTCTAGGAATGGTATATGTTCTTCATCCACAGTATCTGGCAGGTTCCTTGCCAGAAGGTCTTCAAGCTGGCTCCTCCCACCCACCCGGGTGGTAAAACTCTCGGCTCCGCCCCATGACGCCAGATCTAGTCCGCTGAAGCCAGATTATAAGCCTGGGCCAGGAGGTATCGGGGATGAACAAATATATCATTCCAGAACTCCTGTTACAGGTGAGTAACCTGTATTTCTAGGGACATGGATATGTTGTTCATCCACACTGTCTGGCAGACTCCTAGCAGTTCTCTGGGAGGAGGGAGGCAAGGCGCACACCCCCTACTTAGGGAATAAAGACTGGAGAACTGAGGCCCCAAAACCAGCATCCCGGCGTGACTCAAGGTCGATGTGGTAGTGGGTAATGAAGCTATGTGCTGATTTCCAGGTAGCAGCCCTGCAGATATCCTGGATAGGGACATCCCTGGAAGCAGCTACCGATGCAGCAGTATGGCGGGTAGAATGAGCTCTTATCCCTCTGGGAGGCTCCATGCCCGCCAACCTATAGCAGAGATCTATGCAGGAGGTGACCCACCTGCTTATCGTCCGCTTGGCTGCAGGTCTGCCAGGTGCGGCTTCAGCATAGGTGACAAACAGCTGGCGAACCTCTCCCCGAACTTCAGCCGTCCGCTCCTTATAATAAGCGAGCGCTCTTCTAGGGTCCAAAGTATGGAGCCTATATTCAGCCTCCGAGGTGTGATTGGGGTAGAACACCGGCAGAGTCAACACCTAGTTAAGGTGAAACTCCGACACCACCTTGTCCCTGTGGAAGACCAGATAAGGAGACTCGATGGAAAGCGCCTGGAGCTCTGCCATCCTTCTGGTTGACATGATAGCCACCAAGAAGGCGGACTTCCACGACAGGTGGGAGATATCACACCTGTGCACTGGTTCGAATGGCTTGCCCATGAGCTTGGTCAAAACCAGCAGTAGATCCCACGGAGGTGGAGGTTCTCGCACCAGAGGGGAAATGTGATCAAGACCTTTGAAAAAGCGCCAGACCACCTTCTCCTGCGCCACCAACTGCTTCCCAGCCCGCACCCGGTAAGCAGAGATGGCTGCCAGGTGCACCTTAAGGGTCGTCAAAAGAAGCCCTTGCTGAGAAAGGGACCACAGGTAGTCCAAAATGCTTGCCAAGGAACAGGAGGAAGGGTCCAGGCCCTTTCCTTGACACCAAATGGAGACTCTCTTCCATTTGAAGGCGCAGCATTTTCTGGTCAACTCCTTACGGGACGCCTCAATGACGGTGAGGACCTCGTCGGAAATACCCAAGGCCTGGAACTCTAGCCGCTGAGGAACCAGGCCGTCAGGTGCAGGGATTGAAGGTCCGGATGGAATACCTTACCCTGATTGACTGAGATCAGGTCCGGGCGGGCTGGAAGCCGCCTCGGGAGCCTGGAGCTGAGACTGAGGAGATCTGGATAACAGAACAGGCAGGGCAAGTCTGGGGCTACCAGAATCACCTGCGCCTTGACCCTCCTCGCCTTGAGAAGCACCTTGTGGATCAAGGGAAATGGGGGAAAGTCATAGAAGAGGCCCGGGGTCCACGGCCTCGAGAAGGCATCCCCCTGCAGCGAGCCCTGCTGAGGGGGGCGGGCATGGAACAGTCCCAGCTTCACATTCTCCCTGGAGGCAAACAGGTCCGCCTGAGGCGTGCCCCAGTGGGAGAAGAGATCTTGTACTACCTCCAGCAGGAGAGACCACTCGTGAGACGCAGCCCCTATCCGGCTTAGGGCATCGGCCAGGGTGTTGGAGGCTCCTGCCACGTGAATGGCTAGGAGATCCGCCTCTAGGCTGCGCACGAAAGATCATATACGGAGAGCTTCCTTGCATAACAGCATGGAGTGCGTCCCGCCCTGGCGGTTTAGGTAGTACATGGTCGTGGTATTGTCCGTCTGGACCTGAATCACTTGACCACGTAGAAACGGAGCAAAGGTGGTGAGAGCTAGGCAGACCGCTCAGAGCTCCAGCAGGTTGATATGGCATCTGGACTCCCGAGGGGACCAGAGGCCATGCGCTCTGTGCTCCCCCAGATGGCCACCCCAACCCATCAGAGATGCGTCGGTCGATAGACAGACCGTCGGCTTGGGGCGGACGAACGGGATGCCCTCCTGCAGATGTGCCAAAACAGTCCACCACTGGAGAGCGTTCCACATTTCCTGGGTCACTTGTCACCAACTGATCCAACAGATCGTAGCGTTATGACCACTGGCTGTCCAGTCCCCATTGAAGGGGACGAATGTACCAACGGGACCAACGGACCACGCTGGTGCAGGCCGCCATGAGGCCCAGGAGGCGCAGAAAGTCCCGGGCAGGGCGCGATTGCCCAACCAGAAATGACTGGGCAAAGGAGGAAAGAACCTCGGCCCTGTCCGCCGGGAGCCGAGCTCTGGCTTGAAGAGAGTCGAGCTCTGCCCCGATGAAGTGTATCACCTGCTTCGGCATGAGTTCCGACTTGGCCTCGTTGATGAGGAGGCCAATCTGAGGGCAAGCCTGGAGGGCCAGATCTCTGGACCGCTCCACCTCCGCTCTGGAGGGGGCTGCAATCAGCCAGTCGTCCAGGTAGGGGTACACCCGGACCCTTCGGCGCTGCAGGAATGCTGTCACCACTGCCATGCATTTGGTGAAGACCCTGGGAGATAGAGAGAGGCCGAAGGGCATGGCCCGGAACTCATAAAGGGATCCCTCCGCTCTGAAGCGGAGGAATCTCAGATGAGATGGACGGATCGGGACGTGAAAGAACGCGTCCTGGAGGTCCAGGGAAAAGAACCACACGCCTCGTTCCAAGGATGGGATTATCTGAGCCAGAGTGACCATCCTGAAGGTCCGAGACCTTAGGAACCTGTTCAGGTCGTGCAGGTCGAGAATGGGGCACCAGCCCCCCATCCGTTTTGGGACCAGGAAATACCTGGACACAAACCCCAGTCTGGAGGAGGATCCGCCACCTTTCTGATCACCTCTTTCTCGAGGAGCAGGGCAATATTGGCTCCGGTGGGCCGACAGCGAGGCTTCAGACCCCGTGGCCTCCCGGGGGGCGACGGCTCGAAAGGGAGGGGTCTGCTTGAATTCCAGAGGCAGGCCCTTTCCTACCACCTCCAACACCCAACGGTCCGTGGTGATAGCGGACCAGGCGGAAAGGAAGTGGCGGAGCCGTCCCCCCAGGGGAACCCAGGGAAGGGTGACTAGGTTGGGGGTGACACCCCTCAACCCATCACTGGGCAGGCTTGGAGGAGGGACTGGCCGAGGGACCTCCTGGGCCTTTACCTCCTTGCTTCCTATGGGAGGAAGCCGCTGGCTTGGGTTTGGGATGCCAAGCGCGAGCCTGCTGGCCCTGGTGCTGTTGGGCCGGTCGTGCTGCAGGAGCCGAAGGACGAAAAGACATGCTGTTGCTGACAGCGGCATTTGTCCCTCTGGGCGGAGGTGACAGAGTCCAGAGTGGCGTTGGACTTTTTAATCTGCTGGAGGTGTCCTTCCACTCCAGGGCCGAAGAGGTCAGTCCCCAAGAAGGGGACGTCCGCCAACTTGTGCTGGGTATCCGCCATGAAGGAGGATATCCTCAGCCACGCCCTGCGGCGCATGGCCACCACGGCCGCTACTGACCTGGTACAGGAATCACCTATGTCCAGAGCAGTCTGAAGCTGCTGCTTCGCCACCGCCCTACCCTGGTCCCGCACCTGACGGACCATGGTCTGCAGGTCAGCTGGGATATGAGGGATGACCTTATTCAGGGAGCCCATGAGGGCATGGGAGAAGTGTGCCATCAGCATGGCCGAGCTGGCCTGTCGGAGGCCGAGGGAGGACACAGCATACACCTTGCGCCCGGCATAGTCCAGCTTCTTGGACTCTTTGTCGGGGAGCTTATCCACATCCTGAGCGTTTCCAGAACGCCGGAAGACGCTATCGGTGACTAACCCCTCAGCAGAGGGGTGCTCCGAGAAACCGGGCAAAGAGCCGGTAGGGACCGCATACTTCCTGGCCATCCTGGCCGAGGGAGCAGGACAGGAAGCAGGCCGCTGCCAAAGCTCCAAGGCTGGGCCGACAATGGCCTCAGCCACAGGGAAGGCCTCCGTGGGTGAATCCCCTCGGTCCAGTATCTCCGTCAGGGGATACTTGGCCCATTTGGACACGGGCTCGAGCTGCATCCCGGTAGACTCAGAGATGAGCGGAAGCAGACCCATGAAGGACGATGGGCTATCGTCCAATGACTGGCTCCCGGAGGACTCCAGGTCGACCTGCCTGAGAACAGGGAGGAGTCATCGACCGAAGAGGTTGGCGAAGAGTTGCCTCGGCCTGAGCCACCCTCCACCTGCCGAGGACGGTCGGGAGTGAGGGTGACCGACAACCTGTGGGGCAGGCCGTGACCCGACCGAGAATCTTTGGTCGGTGCCCCAGACTTCGGTTGTGGAGGCGGAGGTTCCACCACAATCGGTGGGGCAGCTAGTTTCGGCTGAACAACTGGCCCAGAAATGGGCATCTTGACCGGCGAGCGGTTGCTTTGGCCGTTCGGGCGACAGCCACTTGATGGCCGGGGGATGAATTGGAGTCGATTTACTCCCGGACAACAGTAACTGCTGCCACATAAGCTCCTCGTAATGCCGACGCAATTTGCGCCGGAGCCTCTCCTCCGAGGAGGAGGACAAGGAGGAACGGTGTCGCTGCTTACTGGGTGCGTGACTGAGACCGCCGAGCGCACAAGTGGAACGGCTTGACCGAGATGAGGTCCAAGACCCTCAGTGTAAATCGAGGGTGGGCTCTGGGAAGGGGCGGGGGACACCCGCTCTTCCCTCGGCTCGGACACTTTAACTAGGGACTGCCGCCCCGAAGGCGCGGGCAGATCCTCGGTCTCCACCGGGGGAACCGGCGAAGAGGGGTTGTCGGCTTCACCAGTCGACAACCCGTCCGACGTGTTGAGGAATATCTCTACTGAGTCGACGGGTGTCTCGGCAGGCTGGCCTGATGGGGACGCCGTAAAGCCAGCGGCCCGAGCCGCAACCTCGACCAAGGTAGACGGTCGGCTGTCCGGGGAAGGAGACCTCTCCCGCTCCCACGAATGCCGATGGTGGGACTTACCCTTCAACTCCCTCTTCTTGGGCCGAAAGGAATGTCCCAATGGCCCCTCTCCCTTTGTGGAAAGGGACTGGCAAAGCTCCTTGAACGAAACAGAATAAGAGGAACTCAGAGAGAGCGGGATAAACGCCGCGACCGAGGAGGAGGAGGAGGATGCGGCCTGGGCCGCCTCCCCCTCGAGGGCGATCATATGCTCGAGGTGCTCAGCCAAGCCAGCCGCTGCAGACACCGCCCAACGAGCCTCTTTGGATTTTACTGGCGGGTAACGTTTCTCAGGGCGCCTGAGCTTCAATCGGGCAGCGCGATCCTCCAGGACGTTGGCCGAAAAGGAGCGACACAACTCGCAGGCCCGCGGGTCGTGGTCTAGGCCAAGGCAGTAGATGCACGTGGAGTGCGGATCCGTCCTGGACATCTGCCCGCAAGGGCACCTCTGAAAGCCAGGAACCGATTTGTCCATCGCAGCCGCGAGGGATAAAGAAGACCGAAGTTTAGAAAACTTCAAAACTAGTTTCGGACAAACCGAAGAGTTAGGATCCAGTCTAAAACGCAGAGCGCTAAGGAGAGAACCTGAGCTTCCGAGCAGTAAGGAAGATCTGGCGTCATGGGGCAGAGCCGAGAGTTTTACCACCCGGGTGGGTGGGAGGAGCCAGCTTGAAGACCTTCCGGCAAGATTTAAAATGGCAAGGAACCTGCCAGACAATGTGGATGAACAACATATCCATGTCCCTAGAAGTAACTTTTTACTCAGGTATGCTATTGGATGATCCTTCCCCCTTGGCTGGATGTCTGACTCAGCACTGCCCCAATACCCACGTCTGAGGCGTCAGTCTGAACTATGAAGGGTTTGCTATAGTCAGGACTTGTCAAAACAGGAGCACTGCACAGTGCCTCCTTCAGTCTGGTAAAGGCCGTCTCACAGGCTGGGCCCCAGGTAATTTTCTTGGGCATCCTTTTCTTTGTCAGGTCAGATAGGGGAGCAGCCAGGGCACTGTAATTGGGTACAAATTTTCTACAGTACCCTGCTGTCACTAGAAAACTCCTGACCTGCTTCTGTGTTTCTGGTCTGGGCCACGCCTGGATTACCTCTATTTTTATTTGCTTAGGATGGAGCTGTCCTTGGCCTACCACATGTCCGAGGTATGCCACTTCTCCCATGGCCACTTGGCACTTCTCGGCTTTGACAGTGAGCCTGGCCCACTGTCTTGTGCAGCACTTCCCAAGGTGGGATAGGGTTCTCCCAGCTGGTACTGAAGATGGCAATGTCATCCAGGTACACCACAAAGCGCACTTCAGCACCATTTAACACCAGGTTCACCAACCTTGGAAAGTGGTCGGGCATTCTTCATTCCGGAAGGCATTACTTTAAATTCAATAGTTTATTGGAGTGATGAAGGCTGACCCTCCCTAAGCTCTGCCCATCAACTCTACCTGCCAATACCCTTTGTCAGGTCAACAGTCATAGGTAAGTCGCCTCCCAACTTGTCCAGGAGTTTGTCCGTCCGGGCATCGGTGGGCGCTCTGATTTCATGACTGCATTCAGTCCATGATAGTCCACACAGAAACGAGTAGAGCCATCTGACTTGGGCACAAGGACTACGGGTGAGGTCCAGGGGCTGTGGGATCTCTGGATTAGCCCTAAATCCAGCATCTCCTCCACGTTCCTCCTGATGTCCTTTTGGACAGCCTCTGACACCCAATATGCTGTCCGCCGTATGGGCGTCTGTGTCACTGTCTCCACATTGTGCGTCGCTAAGGGGGTTAGTTCAGGCTTGGCACTAAACAATGGGGCAAAGTCTGCTAAAACCTCCCTTACTTTCTGGATCTGGCCGGGGCCAGCTGGGGAGACAATTTCACTGCCTCAACAGAGGACTCCCACCTACTTTCCTCCAGCAAGTCCAGAAGGGGGTCCTCCTTTGTCCACCTCCTCCCCATGACTACACACTGCAAACACCATGTCAGCCTTATTTGCATATGGCTTCATCATGTTGACATGGTACATCCTTTCTGTCCGTCTTCGGCCAGGTAACTCCACAATGTAGTTCACGTCATCTACCTTCCTAACCACTTTGTACAGTCCTGCCCACTCAGCCTGCAGCTTGTCTTTCCGGACCGGAATAAGGACCATGACTTCCTGACCCACCATGTACGAGCGAGCTCTGGCTCTGCACTCGTACCACACTTTTTGTTTCTGTTGGGCAGATGCCAGGTTGCTCTGGGCCATCCCCATAAGCTCCTTCAGCCTTTCCTTAAACCTAAGGACATAATCTACAATGGGAGTTCCCTGGGTGGTGTGCTTGCCTTCCCAGTCCTCCCGGATCAAGTCTAGGGGCCCACGTACCCGGTGTCCATATAAGAGTTCAAAGGGGGAAAATCCTGTCAACTCTTGGGGCACCTCCCTGTATGCAAACAACAGGTGGGGAAGGTATTTCTCCCAGTCCCTCCCATGCTGTTCAGCAAACACCTGGAGCATTGACTTTAGGGTACCATTGAATCTTTCCACAAGCCCATTGGCTTGTGGGTGATACGGTGTCATGCATCTCTGCACCACCCCACACCTCCTATAAACATTTCATCAGGTCCGACATGAAGGAACCCCCTCGATCGGTGATAACCTCCTGCGGAAACCCAACATGGGAGAAAATCCCAAGTAAGTCATCTGCCACTTTGTCTGTTCTCAGTGAGGATAGTGACTGCCTCTGGGTACCGGGTAGCATAATCCACCACAGTCAGGATGAATCTCTCCCCTGAGGAGCTGGGGGTATTTAGAAGCCCCACAATATCCATTCCCACCCTCTGGAATGGCTCCTCCACTATGGGCAATGGAATCAAGGTGGCTTGGGTTTTCTTGCCCGCCTTCCCTATTTCTTGGCATCGGTGCGGTGACAAGACTTGCAATATTCCTTCGCCTGCTGGGTGAAGTTAGGCCAGTAGAAATTCTGGGCCAACCGCTGTGTCATGCGCGCGATTACCAGATGACCAGACAAGGGAATATCATGTGCAGTCTTGAGCAACTGCTCATGATACCCCTGGGGAACGACAAGATGCCTGCCTAGCATCTCTCCCTCTGCCTGAGTATACGTAAGCCCATTTTCTCAATAAACCTTATGTCTGCCGTCACCTCCCTGTGCACTGTCCGAGTCTGCCCAAGCCCTCAGCTTCTCTAAACTAGAGTCACTTCTCTGAGCAGCTGCGAACCCCTCACACATTCCCAAAGCATGGGACATGTCCTCTTCAGTCGCTAAACTAGGGTCCCTATCACTGGCATCAGGTCACTCAGGATCACTGTCAATCCCAACCTTCTGACAAGGGGTCAACCCTCCTTCTTCAGAGTAACCCTCTGTAGCTGTGTGGTTACTTGCTACTGGGGAAATTTCTACCCCCTTTTTATCAGCCTCCCCCTCTGGAGATACAGACTGGGGAACCAGCCTCTCAGTTGTTTCCACAATGGTTTCTGTGGGGTTCGGGGACTACAATTTTCCCTTGCCGCTTGGCTACGAGTAACTGCACATACCATCCCCTGTTGGAGATTGTTGCCCAGGATCACATCCACTGCTAATGTTTTGGCTACAGCCACCTGTTGCACCCCAGTCTAAGAGAACACTAGCGAGGGGCAATGTTTTCTCCCCACCGGCAAAGTCCTGTACAGTGACGTATTTATTGGGTATAAGCTGACCAGATCCCCCTTTACCAAGGTCAGGGATGCCCCTGTGTCCCTTAACCCCTGCGTCTGTACACCATTCACCATGACTGGGTGCGTGCGTTCCCTCATGTTCACTGGCATGCTTCCAGGGACACACAAACAACCCACTTCTTTTCTAGCACCTGGTTCTGTATTACTGCTCGCCTTTTTGGGACACTGTCTGGCAATATGCCCAGTTTCTTTACACAATCAACATTCATTTCTTCTCTCAGAGAAATCTTTTCTCTGAAACCTGGGGCTAACTGGTTTCAGTGGAGGCAGTGAGGGTTTTAGCTGCCCTGAAGGCACGCTTTTCCCTTTCTGCACTGCCACGCTTGCCCCATTTGCTCTCAGAGCAGGTCTGCTCTTGGCATAGCGGTCAGAGAGTTCAGCAGCCTCTTGCACTGTTTTGGGATCTCGGTCCTCTAGCCAGGTTTTTAGCTCGGCTGGGCATGCCCAATAAAACTGTTCTAACAAAATCACATTTACAATGTTATCAACAGAGTTTGCCTCAATTCCTTCCCACCAATGTTTTAAAAACTGACATTGTTTCGTGACTAGCTCCTCGTAGCTCATGTCAGGGCTTCTCCTGAGCTTACGGAATTTAGCTCTGTATGATTCAGCGGTTAATTCAAATTTCTTTAACACTGCAGTTTTAAGTTTGCTGAAATCATCACTGTCCTCATTGTCCATTTGACCCAATATATCCCGAGCTTTCCCAGTAAGTAGCAGGGACAGCTGGAAGCTCCAGGACTCTCTAGGAATTTTAGCCTGAATAGAAACTTTTTCAAAAGAATTTAAAAAGGCATCCATATCCTCCCCTTCTTAAATTCGGCTATTAATTTGGAGTTTAATTTGTAACCCAGTCCTGCAGTCCCAGTTAAAGCCAAGCCATTTACCTGCTCTGGTGCCGCTGGTCGGAGTTGTATCTTCTCCAGTTCGTGTTGCCTCTGGCGCTCCTGCTCCTCATGCTCTGCCTCTCGCTCCCCCTTCTCCTGGAACTCCAGCTCCATCCTGCGCAACTCAATTTGCAGCCTTAGTACTTCCGGATTCAGGATACTGGTGACCTTTTCCTGCTGCTGTGGCCCTTCACTGGCAGTGGCCCTTTTGCCCTCCTCATCAGATCTGGACACTGCACTGGCCGCTAGCCCTGCCACATTTGAGGTTTGGTCCTTTTCAGTCACGGTCCGTGACTTGCTGCTCTGGGTATCTGCTACCATCAGGGCATCTATGAGGTTCTGCTTGCTGGCTTTCACCTCAAATGGGACTCCTCTGTCCCAGCACAAGTGCCTTAGGTAGTCTACAGTGTGCCTGCTGTAGTTGGAAGCCATCTTTCCTAACTACTGCTACTCTGACTTGCACTTTATGAAAAAATTAAAAAAAACGGGTAGAACTTGACTGTACGCCAAGTGATATAGTTCTTTTTTTTTTTTTTTTTTTTAAATAAAACTCTGCCTTTTTCTTTCTTTCTTTGCAAGTGAGCTGACGGTCTCAAGCTGACACACTAGACAATAAAAGATTATCCACACCGCTGCCAACCAATCTGTCACACACCCACTCAGCAGGTCAGCCCTCTGCTCCCAAAGTGCCAACCTCCGAGCGCAGTCTTGTGAACAGTCAACAGAAACAGGGTAACTCTCCTGTTTTGTGGGTTCAAATCAACCTTTGGTCTCAAGTCTTGGAGGGATTCAAACTGTGAACCTCTTGCTAGCGTACCCAATGCACAGGCTCAGATAATTCTGTCTTTGGGGGGCCAGATATCTTTGCATATGGCCACCTAACCAGGTGTACAGAAATGAACCCTTAAAAACTCTAATAAAAGACCTCAGATTAAACTCTCACCGTTTTCCAGTTTGGTATCACCATTCAAGCTTATGGACAGTGTCTGCTTTAACCATAATACTTCACTTGTAAAATAAAGAAATATCAAACACAGAACAAGCATGCTCTGAAAACAGTTTTACTAAAATTGATAAATATGTAAAACATAAAATACAGAAACAATATCACAAGAACCATACAATATTTTAAAAGAACAAGGTTTTAACAGTGCAATTCCTACTACAGTACTTAGATTTTGTCTCTCTCTAAATACCAGCTTAGAGTGCTCAAAGATGTTTCTTTGTCAGAGTCTAAATAGAAGTCTCTCTGAAGTAAAACATAATACTGTCTAAAAGCTGGCTTTGCCCACCTCTTTGCATGAGGTTACCTAGCTCCTCCCTGCCAGAATATATAATGTATAAAAAAATGTATCTATTCAAAAACAGGTTGTCTTTTCAAAGTATTAAATTCTGCAATCCTCAGCACAACTCATTTTCTTTGATCTTATGAGCATCTTCCCCTTTCCAGGACATCAAAGCATCTTTTATGACTTTGCACTAAAACGTCATAACCTGCTCTTCTTCCTCTAACCATTATAAAAGTTTTATGATTTTCCTCTTCGTAACTACAGCTATAATTAACTCAGACAAACAGGAGATCCTTGATTAAGGCCTGGTCTATAATTAGCTCATGGCTTTCATCTTTCAGCTGAGACCTGGGGGCGGGGGTGAATGAGGTCATTCCAAGAGCACCAGATTTCTCAGCAGAGACAATCAGTAAATACAGGTTACTCACCTGTAACAGGAGTTCTAGGAATGGTATATGTTGTTCATCCACACTCATTGGCAGGTATCCTGCCGCTTTAAATCTTGCGGAAGGTCTTCAAGCTGCTCCTCCCACCCACCTGGGTGGTATAACTCTGCTCCGCCCATGGCGCCAGATCTGGCCCGCTGGAAGCTTAGGTTGTGCGCCTAAGCCGGGAGGTTTCAGGTGGGTCAGGTGGATGAACACATACCATTCCTAGAACTCCTGTTACAGGTGAGTAACCTGTTTCTAGGACATGGATATGTTGTTCATCCACACTCATTGGCAGACTCCTAGCAGTTCTCCGCGAGGAGGAGGCAAGACGCACACCCCAATACTTACTTGGGAAAGAGAGACTGGAGAACTCGAGGCCCCAAAACCAGCATCCCGCGTGACTCAAGGCCTATGTGGTAATGGGTTATGAAGGTGTTTGCCGACTTCCAGGTAGCAGCCCTGCAGATTTCCTGGATAGGGACGCCCCTGGAAGCAGCTACTGTTGCAGCAGTATGGCGGGTAGAATGAGCTCTTATCCTCTGGGAGGCTCCATGCCCGCAACTTATAGCAGAGATCTATGCAGGAGGTTACCCACCTGCTTGTAATCCCGCTTGGCTGCAGGTCTGCCAGAAGCGGCTTCAGCGTAGGTGACAAACAGCTGGCGAACCTCTCCCAATTTCAGCCGATGCGCTCCTTATAATAATGACGCGCTTCTAGGTCCAGAGTATGGAGCCTATATTCGGCCTCCGAGGTGTGATTGGGGTAGAACACCGCAGAGTCAACACCTGGTTAAGGTGAAACTCCGGCACCACCTTCGGAAGGAATTTCGGTGGGAAGAGGACAACCTTGTCCCTGTGGAAGACCAGGTAAGGAGACTCGATGGAAAGCGCCTGGAGCTCCCATCCTTCTGGCTGACGGATAGCCACCAAGAAGGCGGTCTTCCACCTATTGTAGAGAGAGAGCACCTGTGCATAGGTTCGAATGGTTGCCCATGAGCTTTGCCAGTACTCAGCAGTAGATCCCACGGAGGTGGGGTTCCCGTGACTGAGGAAATGTGATCAAGGCCTTTGAAAAGCGCCAGACCACCTTCTCCTGCGCCGACTGCTTCCCGGCCCGCGCCCGGTAAGCAGAGATGGCTGCCAGGTGCACCCTTAGGGTCGTCGACCTAAGCCCTTGACTAGAAAGGGACCATAAATAGTCCAAGATGCTTGCTAAGGAACAGGAGGAAGGGTCCAAGCCTCTGTTCTGACACCAAATGGAAAACCTTTCCATTTGAAGGCATAGCATTTTCTGGTCGACTCTTATGGGACGCCTCAACTACATTGAGGACCTCGCCGGAAGACCCAAGGCCTGGAACTCTAGCCGCTAGGAACCAGGCCGCCAGGGTGCAGGGATTGAAGGTCCGGATGGAACACCTTCCCCTGATTGACTGAGAGCAGGTCCGGGCGAGCTGGAAGCTGCCGTGGAGTCCTGGAGCTGAGACTGAGGAGATCTGGTACCAGAACTGGCGAGGCCAGTCTGGGGCTATCAGAATCACCGCGCCTTGTCCTCCTCGCCTTGAGAAGCACCTTGTGGATCAAGGGAATGGGGAAAGGCGAAAGAGGCCCGGGGTCCACTGCCTCGAGAAGGCATCCCCTGCAGCGAGCCCTGCTGAGGGGGCGGCATGGAACAGACTCAGCTTGCTCTCCCTGGAGGCAAACAGGTCCACCTGAGGTGTGCCCCAATGGGAGAACAGATGCTGTACTACCTCCGGAGGAGAGACCACTGTGGATGCAGCCCCTATCCGCCCAGGGCATCGGCCAGGGTGTTGGAGGCCCTGCCACGTGAATGGCTAGGAGATCCGCCTCCAGGCTGCACGAGTGACCAAATGCGGAGAGCTCTCGCATAGAAGCATGGAGCGCGCCCGCCCTGGCGGTTTAGATAGTACATGGTCGTGATATTGTCCGTCTGGACTCGGACCACTTGACCCCGGAGGAACGGAGCAAAGGCGGTGAGAGCTAGGCGGACCGCCGAGCTCCAGCAGGTTGATGTGGCATCGGGACTCCCGCGGGGACCAGAGGCCATGAGCCCGGTGTTCCCCCAGATGGGCACCCCAACCCATCAGAGAGGCATCGGTCGATAGAGAGACCGTCGGCTCGGGGCGGACGAACGGGATGCCCTCCTGCAAATGATCTGGAACGGTCCACCACTGGAGAGCTGCTCCACATCCCCTGTGTCACCGACACAAGCTGGTCCAAAGGATCGCAGCGCAGACCACTGGCTGGCCAGTCCCCACTGAAGGGGACGCATGTTCCAGCGGGCCCAACGACCAAGCTGGTGCAGGCCGCCATGAGACCCAGGAGGCGCAGGAAGTCCCGGCAGGGGCGATTGCCCAACCAGAAATGATCGGGCAAAGGAGGAAAGAACCTCGGCCCTGTCCGCCAGGCGCCGCCTGGCTCAAGAGAGTCGAGCTGCGCCCGATGAATAGAATCACCTGCTTGCTCGAGTTCCGACTTGGCCTCGTTGATAAGGAGGCCCAGTTGAGAGCAGACCGGAGGGCCAGATCTCTGACCACTCCGCCTCCTTCCTGGAGGGAGCTGCTATCAGCCAGTCGCTCCAGGTAAGGGTACACTGACCTCGGGCCGCAGGAATGCTGTCACCACTGCCATGCATTTGGTGAAGACCCTGAGCTGGAGACAAGCCAAGGGCATGGCTTGAATCAAGAGGGATCCTTCCGCCTGAAGCTGAAGGAATCTCTGGTGAGACGGACGGATAGGGAAGTGAAAACGCTGGCCCTGCAAATCCAGAGAAGCAGAACCACACGCTGCCCAAGGATGGTATTATCTGAGCCAGAGGACCATCCTGAAGGTTCGAGACCTTAGGAACTTGTTTAGGTCGTGAGGTCGAGAATGGGGCGCCAGCCCCTGTCCGGCTTCGAACCAGGAAGTACCTGGACACAAACCCTGGGTCTGAAGGAGGGTCCACCACCTCTCTTATCACCTCCTTCTGGAGGAGGAGGTTCTGCCTCGACGAGCCGCCAGTGAGGCTGGGATCCCGGCCCCCGAGGGGCTGCAATGCCTGAAGGGTGGTGCCTGTCAATTCCAGAGGCAGGCCTCTTCACCACCTCTCAAGACCCACCTGTCCGTGGAAACAGCGGACCAGGCGGAACGGAAGTGCCGGAGCCGTCCCCCCACGGGGGGACCCAGGGGTAAGGTGACGGGAATGGGGGCGACACCCCCTCAGCCCGTCACTGGGCAGGCTTGGAGGAGGGACCGGCCGAGGGACCTCCTGGGCCTTTTCCTCCCTGCCTCCTGTTAGAGGAAGCCGGCGGCTTGGGTTTGGGATGCCAAGGCCGAGCCTGCTGGCCCTGACGTGCTGGGGCGGGCGCCAGAGGCACAGAAGGACTAAAGGGCTTAGGCTGTGGTTTATGGCCTTGTCCTTCTGAGCGGAAGAGACAGAGTCCAAGGTAGCATTGGACTTCGATCCTCTGCAGGTGACCTTCCACCCCAGGGCCGCAGAGGTCAGTCCCAAAAGGGAACATCCGCCAACTTGTGCTGGGTATCCGGGCAAAGGTGGATATCCTCAGCCAAGCCCGCCGACGATAGCCACTCGCGGTCGCCACCGATCTGGCACATGAGTCCCCATATCCAAAGCAGTCTGGAGCTGCTGTTCATTACTGCCCTGGTCCCCACCTGCTAACCGTAGTCTGCAGATCGGGGGGAAGATGAGGGATGACCTCATCCAGGAGCCCAACAGGGCATGAGAAAATGTGCCATGAGGACGGCCGAACTGGCCTGACGAAGGCCGAGAGAGGACGAAGCGTAGACTTTTCGCCCGTATAGTCCAATTCTTGACTCCTTGTCAGGAGGTTTGTCCACATCCCTGGCGCTAGCCGGGCGCCGGAAAACGCTGTCGGTAACCAACCCTCAGCAGAGGGTGTTCAAAACCGACAAGGAACCGGTAGGGACTCACATTTCCGGCCATCCTGGCCGAAGGCGAGGGCAGGAAGCAGGCGCTGCCAAAGCTCCAGTGCCGGACCCACTATGGCCTCGCCACCGAAAGGCCTCCGCCGGAGAATCCCCCCGTCCAGAATCTCCGTGAGGGGATACTGGCCCGCTTTGGAACGGGTTCGAGCTCCATCCCGTGGACCCGAGATGAGCCAAGCAGTCCTAGGAAGGACGACGGGCTATCGTCCATTGACTGACCTCCTGAAGACTCCAAGTCCAGTCGCTTGGAGAAAAGGAGGAATCATCTCGGACTCGAAGAGTCCTCAAGAGCTGCCTCTGGCCTGAGCCACCCTTCACCTGCCGAGGTCGGTCGGGAGTGAGGGTAACTGACAGCCGATGGGGTAGACCCTTAGCCGACCGAGAATCCTTGGTCGGAGCCCAATTGGTGGCTGTGGAGGCGGAGGTTCCACCGGAATCGGTGGAGCAGCTGGTTTTGGCCGAACAACCGGCCTGGGTATAGGCTCCTCGGATAAGTCGAGGGGTTGTGTCGGCCGCTCCGGTGACAGCCACTTAATGGCCGGGGAAGGCGACGGGTCGGCTTACTCCCGGCCAGGAGGAGCTGTTGCAACATAAGGTCCTCGCACTGGCCGACGCAGAATTTACGCCTCGAGCCTCATCCGAGGAGGAGGACCGAGGACGAGCGGCGACGCCGCTTACCGCGGTGCCGAGACCGAGACCGCCTATGACGGTGGGATCGGCTGGACCGCGAAGAGGTCCGAGACCGAGAGTCCCGGAATTTCCGAGGTCGGTGCGGGGAGGTGTCGGCCGGAACCGGTACTCCCTTCGGCTCGGATGGTCCATCCGAGGGCTCCGGAACCGGAGGCACAGGCGAGCCCACGGGATCCTCAACTCCTCCCGGGGGAACCGGGGAGAGGGGAATCTCGGCTGCTAAAGGCGACAGCCCGTCAATGGGTCGAGAAAAATCTCGACTTCATCGGTGGGAGTCTCGGTCCAACTGACCTGACGGGACACCGTGAGGCCAGTGGCTCGAGCCGAGGGTCGACAGGCCGACGGTCGACGGCCCGGGAGAGGGACCTTTCCCCTCCCCAAGAGCGTCGACGGAGGGACTTACCCCTGTCCCTCTTTTTGGACCGAGAATAAGGTCCAGCAGACGCAGGCCCTTCTCCTTTAGTGGAGAGGGACAGACAAAGCTCCTTAAAAGAAGCAGTGTAGGAAGAACCCAGAGAGAGCGGGATAAATGCCGCGGCCGAGGAAGATACGGCCCGCGCCGCCTCCTCTTCGAGGGCGACCATCCGCTCGAGCTGATCCGCCGAGCCGGCCACGCGGGACACGCCAACCGGGCCTCTTTGGACTTCACCGAGGGAACGCTTTCCTCGACGCCCAGTTGTAATCGGGCAGCACGGTCTTCGAGGACGAGGCCGAGAAAGATGAGCACAGGTCGCAAGCCCGGCGGGTCGTGCCTCAGGCCTACAGTAGACACACGTGGAGTGTGGATCCGTCCGAGACATCTTCTGCCCGCATGGGCATCTCCGAACTGGAGTCGATCGTCCATCGTGAGCTGAGGGATAGAAGACTGAAGTCTTTTCGCAAAATTTATTTTAAATCCGCAAACGGAGAAATAGGAACCAGTCTCAAACGCAGAGCGTTAAGGAGGGAACCTGAGCTTCAAGCGTAAGGAAGATCTGGCGTCATGGGGCGGAGCCGAGAGTTATACCACCCGGGTGGGTGGGAGGAGCAAGCTTGAAGACCTTCCGGCAAGATTTAAAACGGCAAGGATACCTGCCAATGAGTGTGGATGAACAACATATCCATGTCCCTAGAATACATTTTTATAGTTTAAAAAAGCATAGGTAAATCAGAACCAGTTGTCCAACTGTCACAATACGTACCACCAGCTGGGGGTAATGGTCAGATGTCTCCCAGGTAAATCAGTGTGGAGAGATACTGACTGCATTGCTAAAATCGTGCAGGAAACATGAGAAAACATTGATGTCCTGGTACACATAGGGACTTACGATCTCGCCAGCCAGTCAGTTGTGGAGCCCAAAGAACACCTGACCAGGCTGGATGACAAACTGTCATCCATTTCATCTGGCATCTGCTTCTCTGAGATCCTGCCAGTCTAGGAGAAGGGGGCAGATGGATAGAAGGTCAGAGAAGGGGAGATAGGGGAGCTAAACATGTGGCTCAAGAGCTGGTGCCAGGAAAAACGACACAAATTTGTAAGTAACTGGCAACAGTTTTGGGAGCGAAAGTTCTTTAAATTTGATGGACTACATCTGACTAAGGAGGGAATCAGTGCACTGGGACAGAAGTTTGACATCTTTGCAGAATATTTATACTGGCAAATGGGGAGAGGGGTGCAGCACCCGATATGTCGAATGGAAAGAACACCCTTCCCCCCTCAGCTAGTGATCAAACAAGAGTTCAGCATGTTTGTAGTTCATTTGCATCACCAGGTAAGAAAAAAGGTCCGGCTCCCCATACAACACATGGGGAAACGCCGGACCTCTCCCAAACAAACACACCGTAATCTGGCCAATGGAAAATTACGTACACAAATGCTCGCAGTCTGGGAAACACGATCCCAGATCTGCAGGAAAAATGATAGAGGCTAAACTGGACATAGTAGCCATTAGCAATACATGGCTCACCAGTAACCACACTTGGGAGACTTCAGTACCTGGCTATGTACTGTTCAGAAGAGACCAAGGTTCAAAAAGGGGTGTGGAGTGGCCCTTTATGTCAATGAAAATATCAAAGCTACAGAAATTCAGAATACATATAAGGAGCCAGAAGAACTGTGGGTCAACCTGGAAACAGGAAATGGGACTGCCATACAAACGGGGGTTTTCTACAGGCCTCCAGACCAGGGGGAGGACACAGTCACATTACTGTTAGAAGACATACAAAACATGACTACTAAATGGGAGGTACCGATAATGGGAGACTTCAACATGTCAGATACAGACTGATCAATACCAGCAGGAACATCTGCCAGAACTAGACAAATAGTGGATTCCCTGCAGGGGGAGGGCCTCAAACAACTGGTAGAACAACCCGCAAGAGACAGAGCTATCCAAGATCTAGTACTGACTAACAGGGAAAGGATCACAGATCTTCAGGTAGATCACCTGGGGGCAAGTGACCATCACGTGGTATGGTTCAATTTGGCCACTAGAACTAAATCATCCCATTCCAAGGCAAAAATATGGAACTTAGGAGCTGACTTTGATAAGATGGCCTACAGAGTTAAGCTAGCCCTGGCAAGAAGAAATATAGGTGAGGGGGTACAGGCAAAGTGGGCAAGCATTAAGGATGCAGTACTTGAAGCAACATCCCACTGTGTTACAGAGAAAAGCAAGAGCAAAAGAAGAAGGAAACAACTTTGGTTCTCAAGAAGAGTAGCAGAAAAGGTCAGAGCCAAAAGGCTGGCCTTCAGGAAATATAAGGAAACGGAGCAGGACGAAGATAGGGAGGCATACCAAACTTTCCTAAGGGAAGCAGAATGGAATGTAAAGGATCTAAAACAGCACGGAATCATTAAAGGGAGATCATGCACCACAAATCTTCTTAGTTTCTATGAAACAGTAAATCTATCGACAGAGGTTTACCAGTGGATATTTGGATTTTAAAAAGGATTTCGACAAGGTCTCACATTATATCCTGGTACAAACAATGAATGATATGAAATTTGACCAACATATTGTATTATGGATATCAGAGTGGCTAACCAATAGATCCCAAGTAGTTAGAATTCAAAATATTCATTCAGATCCAATGTTAGTGACAAGTGGGGTTCCCCAGGGCTCAGTACTGGGGCCCGCTCTATTTGGAATATACATCTCAGATCTCCACGAGGGTACTGATGGTCATATCAGCAAATTTGCAGATGATACCAAATTAAGTGGAGAAGTTAACACTAATGACAACATACAAGCTCTACAAAAATAGCTTACAAAATTAGAAAATTGGGCAATACACAATAATATGATGTTTAATGAGGAAAATGTGTAGTATTACACTTGGGACCTAGAAATCCGAATGTAAGATATTATATAAATAATAAACAAATTAAGCATGCTGACTCTGAAAGACAAAGGCATCCTTGATTAATGATCAGTTATCACCAGGAGACCATCGTAGACAGATTGCTCTTGGGTCTCATACATTGAATTTAAGCAAAAGAGCAATCCATGAAACCTGCATCTCGTCTCTTTATAACTCATACATTAGACCGTATCTGGACTATGGAGCAGCCTTCTGGTCACCTTTTCTGACAAAAGACAAGAGGTTGCTGGAGGATGTCCAGAAAAGGACTACAAAGTTAATCCCCAGATTAAGAAATCTACCATATACTATAAGGAGCAGGGAACTCAGTCTGTTTAATTTAGAGGTAAGATGCCAGAGAGGTGATCTATTAATGTTGTTCAAAATACTCCAAGACAAACACTTAATGGAAGAATGTGGGATAAGATATGCTAATAAACCAAATATTCTTAGATGTAATAGTCCAACTATTTGTGCATACGGCAAACAGGAACTAAATGAAATATTTCTTTACCATCAGGGCAATAACACTCTGGAATAAATTCCCCCAGAAAATAGTCATCTCAAGAAACACTGAGGAATTTAAGACCAAATTGCATAAATATATCCGGGGTACCTGATCAAATATCCCACAAGGCGTGGGGAGGTAAACTTGATGGGTCATATTGCCTTCTTTTACCTTAAAAAATTTTAAAACCATCTAAGCAGGGAAGGCAGTGAGGCAGGCAAAAGCCCAAACCGAGGAAGCACTAGCACGAACAGTAAAAGAAGGTGACAAGACTTTCTATAGATATATTAGTGAAAGGAGAAAGTACAGAGGGGGTATTGTTAAGATCAAGGGTAATAAGGGGGAGTGTGAGGAGGAGGACGACCAAGGAAAAGCATCTATCCTAAATAGATACTTCTGCTCAGTATTTACTGAGGAAAAGGTAGGGCAGGGCCCACAGCTCAGCACCATGGACACGGGGGAGGGAGGTGTGCACTAGTCCCTTCACAAAAGAAAGGGCCCTACAAGAGCTCGCTAAGCTCAGGGTGGACAAGGCAATGGGACCTAATGGCATACATCCCAGGGTACTAAAGGAGCAAAGGGCTGAACTAGCAGAGCCATTATTAGAACTGTTTAGAGAGTCTCTGAGCACAGCAGAGGTCCCAGAAGACTGGAGAACGGCTCATGTGATCCTGCTCCACAAGAGTGGTAGCAGGGAGGAGGCAGGGAACTACAGACCAGTCAGTCTTACCTCAGTAGTGGGCAAGATTATGGAGGCACTCCTTAAGGAAAGGATGGTGCAACACCTGGAATCCATAGGAGCACAGGATCCAAGACAGCATGGGTTTACAACAGGAAGGTTCTGTCAAACTAATCTCATAGATTTCTTTGACAGGGTAACCAGAGTGGTGGACAAGGGGGGAGCAGCTGATGTCGCCTGTCTTGACTTCAGCAAAGCTTTCGATACTGTTCCACATAGAAGATTGATTAATAAGCTTGGTAGGCTTGGGCTGGGTCAGAAGTTGGTCAACTGGGTGGCAAACTGGTTGGTGGGCAGAAAACAGAGAGGTGGTAAATGGTATACAGTCAGAAGAGATGCAAATCACAAGTGGGGTACCTCAGGGATCAGTCCTGGGGCCAGTCCTCTTTAGTATCTTCATCAGTGACACTGCATATGGACTGGAGGGTAAGGTTTGTCTGTTTGCAGATAACACCAAGATCTGCAACAGAGTAGATGATCCAGATGGGGTGGGCAGAATGAGAAGAGATCTGGATAAACAGGCAAAATGGTCGGAAGAGTAGCAACTGGGGTTTAATGCAAAGAAGTGCAAGATCATGCACATAGGGAAGAAAAACCCTGAAGCCACCTATAGGTTGGGAAGGGAGTTGCTGCCGATCACAAGGGAAGAAAGAGAGTTGGGCATCATCATCACAGATGACCTGAAATCATCCAAGCAGACCACTAAAGCAGTAGGTAAGGCTAGAGGGATGTTGGGGTGTATTAGTAGGGATATCACAAGTCGTAAGAGGGAGGTAATAATCCCTCTTTACAAGACACTGGTTAGGCCCCACCTGGAGTACTGCATGCAGTACTGGAGGCGCACCTGCACATTAACAAATGGAGGCAGTCCAGAGACTGGCAACCAAAATGGTGCAGGGACTGCATCAGAAAACAAATGAGGACAGATTAACGGAGCTCAATATGTATACTTTAGAGCAAAGGAGGAAAAGAGGTGATATGATCGAAACATTAAAACATTTTAAGGGCATTAACAAGGTGAAAGAGTCTAACATGTTTCAATATAAGAAAAATAGCAGGACAAGAGGATACAGTACGAGATTAGAGGGAGGCCGATTAAGGGAGAATGTGAGGAAGTTCTTTTTCACAGAAAGGGTGGTGGATGCATGGAACGGCCTACCTCAGGAAGTAGTGGATATGAATACAGTGCAGGGCTTCAAACAAGCATGGTACATGCATATGGGAGTAATAAAGATGAGTATGAACAGATAGGCCATTGACACAGTACAGGCCTATGGCACATTCATAAGGTAGAAAAAATGGGCCTTGCAGTCCTTATCTGCCGTCAACTTCTGTGTTTCTATCCACTGTTAAAAAAAATCACAAACATTACTGAATGGACTTGCATGGGTGTGTGAGGAAACAGAAGTATGTCTGCCTGCATACAACAAGCTTGTGTCATAGGCACATTCTCGGCCATCACAAAGATCGTGGTTTTCCATTCTAGTACCTAAGATTTCTATGGTTCCTCCTCCTTTGATCTCCGATGATTTCCCAATCCTGCAGGAGGATGATGTCATGTGTGGGCGGTCCGTGGTGAAAACTGCTAGAAGAGTTTCCATGCGACAGTGCCCTCTGCTGGACAATCTCAAAAGTAATCACCTACTGCAAGAGACACTCCTCGACGATCTGTTAGGGTAAGATTTTACATAACTGTACTTTCTATGAGTGCTAAGCTCCTCCCACCACCCGAGTAATGTATCTCCCGACTCCACCCCATGATGTCAGATCTTTGCATGCTGGAAACAGGGATCTGTGTGCCATATGTCAAGGGAGGCCAGGTGGGGTTGTGTGGATGAGAATCATACCACTCCTAGAACAATGGTTACAGGTGAGTAACCTATTTTTCTAGGGACATGTATATGGTTCACTATCCACATGGCAGATTCCTAGCAGTTCTCTGGAAGGAGGGGGCAAGGCACAAACCCAATGTGGTGAACAGAGACTGGAGAACCAATGACCCCAAACCAACATCCTGGTGTGACTCAAGGTTGATGCGGTAGTAAGAAATGAAGGTGTTTGCTGAAGATTGCTGCCAGGCTGGGAGTGTTATCTGCAGAAGCTTTGAGTTAGAAAACTTTTTTGTGAGTTACCCAAGCAGTTGGCTGAATTTTTATTTGATTTTGGTTGAGAATTTAAGCAAATTTTAGTTACTTATTTTGTTTTACTTTGTTTTATTCTATTGTGCAAGTTGATTTTTGTGTAGAAGGGGAGCTTTAGTTAGGGACGTTTGAGTCAGTGCTGGGAGATTAGATTTTTTATTTTATTTGTACCAGTCAAGTCTGTAGCCACTGTATCACTGTTTTCTACTTTTATTTCTAACATATGCAGTTTACTTTAACACTGTCAACCATCAGTGCAATATTGTCTGCAGTGTCATGATCTTAGCTTAGTGGAGCCAAACGGAGCAGAACAGAGTTTTTATTGTACAAGTGGCTAGTTGTGGTTAATGTGATTGCCATATTCCATCCAGGATAAAATCTGAATCTAGAAATCCAAAACCAAAATGGATGAATAAGACGATATCAAAACTACTAAAGAAGAAAGGAAAATGTTATTCAGTTTATAATAAATCACCATCCTCAACAAACTGGAGAATATTTTTAAATAGTAAAAAGAAATGTAAGAATGGTATATGAAAAGAAAAAAAAAAACACTTGGGAAGAGAAATTAGCCTCTAACGCAAATAAAAACAATAGCAAATCCTTCTATGCATATAGAAACTCCCTAAAAAAGCCTCAGTGTCAGGTAGGTCTACTTTTGAATAATGGTATTTTAATACATGACCCTTTAGATATAGCAAATCTGTTTAACATAAATATTTGTAATATATTTCAAAGAATCTATGTATAACTATTACTAAAGAAACTTTGGATTGTGCAATTATTTTCTCTGTTTCAAATGTTTATACAAAACTTATTGCAAAAAGGGAAAACTAGTGTTTCACCTGATAATGTTCCAGGTCATCTGTTGTATTTATTGGCCGATAGCCTGCCACTGCCCCTGAAGTTATTATATGAACATTGTATAAATCATAATTTTATTCCTAACATTTGGAAAACTGCATATGTCATACCAATTCACAAAAAAGGCCCTAGAAACAACTGGGAAAACAACAGACCCATCAGCTTAACTTCCCCCCATGTGTAAAATATTGGAATGTTTGATCAAGGATATAATTTCCCCTAGCCTAATTCTATCCGATATTGAACAACATGGTTTCAGAAAAGGTCGTAGTTGTCTGACCAATTTGTTATGTTTTTATGAGGATATTAGTTTAAACCTTAATAATAAATTACCTTATGCCGTGATCTACATTGATTTTAGCAAGGCTTTTGATCTTCTTCCCCATTGGGCACCGTTGCAAAAACTCTATTCTTTTGCATTAAATTCAAATATTATCACATGGATAACCAATTGGCTGTCGGATAGGTCACAGCAAGTTCTGATTAATGGACTATGTTCCAATATTGGTGCTGTCACTAACGGTGTGCCCCAGGGTTCTGTTTTAGGCCCCTGTCTCTTTCAGCTATTTATCGCCGATATTACAAAATTATGCAGTTCTAACATCATCAAGTATGCAGACAATATAAAAATTTGTGGTCTATGTGCCAACTCAGAACAAATCAATGTTCTCCAGCATGATCTTGACCTAGTGTCGGCATGGATTCTTCAATGAGGTATGAAAGTGAACCATAACAAATGTAAGACAATGCATTTTGGAAATAATAATCAATCTCATCTCTATACAATAGCTAATGTAGCACTGACTTCTACAGATAGAGAAGGATCTGGGTGTCCTGGTATCTGAGGATTTTCTCCCTAACTCACAGATTAACAAGGTTATTCTTCGGGCAAACAGGATTATTTGATCAATTAAGAGAAATATCAGATCTAGAAATAGAAACATCCTCATGCAACTTTATAGAGCCTACGTATGCCCCCATTTAGATTTTTCTTCCCAGCTTTGGTCCCCACATAAGAAACAGGATATTATTATATTTGAAAGGGTACAAAGAGGATATACTAGAATGGTGCACGGGTTGAGAAATACTTCCTATGAGGACCGACTACTCTCCTTGAATTTGATGCCTCTTTTTAACAGGCATTTAAGGGGGGATCTATTATTGTTGTACGAGATCACGAAAGAGTCTTACTTATTGACTTGTCTTGGGTTTAAGTTTAGAGGGGACTTTTATGACCTCAGAGGCCATCCCCTTCAGTTACAATCTAGAAGAATTAAATGTTTACCTCGTAAATACTATTTTACACTTCATAGAAACATAGACTTTGACGGCAGATAAAAAATTACTCACCATAGTAATGTTGTTTCTTCTAATGGAGTTTTGCTGTAGTCAGACATAATGCAGTTAGCCCCAGCACTTGAACTGCCCTGGAGAGGAAAGAGTTAACTCTATGCAGAAGCATAGAACGTTGAGCTCGAGCTCAGTTTTCAAACCTCTGTCTGTGGTACTTCCCAGTGTAACCGTCAGATTCTCACGAGCAAAACTAATATACTATAGTATGGAAATTATTCAAACATATAACCAAAGGGCAAAAGATTCTTTTTGGTCCCAAAAGACTCAAGTCGAGAACCCAAGAAGGAAAGGTAGTGACAATATTTAAGTATAAAACACCAGAAAAAACATCTACCCCACCAAAGAGGGAGGTACAAGATACACCCCTGAGGTGCGATACTGTACCTGCCAGCCCACTTCCCAAAAAACAAGTTCTGAGAGGGGAGGCGGGGGGAGGTCTGAATACAGCAAGACTCCATTAGAAGAAACAATACTACTATGGTGAGTAATTTTTTCTTCAAACATGAAGTCTTGCTGTATTCAGACATAATGCAGACTACCAAGCAGTTCCCTATGGAGGAGGGAATGCAGAACCTACTTTGGGAAGAGGCTCTGCAGTACTGCTGTGCCAAACCTAGCATCACTCCTAGCCTGAATGTCCAGGGAGTAATGCTTGATGAAAGTATGTACTGTCTTCCAGGTGGGTGCTTTACAGATCTCTAACAAGGGTACATCTCTGGCTGCAGCTAGAGAAGCAGCTGTACCCCTAGTCGAGTGAGTCCTCAGGCCTGAAGGGTGCGTTCTACCCAACTTGGCACAACAGAATTGTATACAAGAAACAATCCACCTGGCAATAGTTCTTTTAGTGGCAGGCTTACCTTTCCCCACTTCACCATAAGTAAGAAACAATTGAAGACAGTCATTTCTATGTGCCTTAGTATTCTCAATGTAGTAGCTAAGGGCCCTCTTAACATCCAGACTGTGTAACCTTCTTTCACCTGAAGAAGAATGGTCAGTGAAAAACACAGGGAGAGATATAGACTGGTTCAGATCAAAATCCGATACCACTTTGGGAAAGAACCTGCTATTGGTTCTTAGGACCACTTTGTCCCTATGGGAGGAGATGAAGTCAGGTTCAACTGACAGAGCCTGTAACTCAGTAATCCACCTGGCAGAAGTAATAGCTACCAGCAACACTGTTTTCCAGGTCAAGTACTTCAATTCGGCCAAAGCCAGAGGTTCAAAGTGTGGTTGCATACGCTGAGCTATGCAGACATTAAGATCCCAAGACGGAGTGGTCTCCCTAAAGGGAGGGTTAATGTGAACCAGACCTTTGAAAAACTTTCTGAAAACAGGATGAGTGCCAGGGAAGAGCCCTTCCCTGCTGAGAGGAATGCAGAGACAGCTGCTAGATGAACCTTCAGAGTGGCAGGCCAAAGGCCTAGACCATTCAGATGAACTAGATAGTCTAAGGTTGTGGAAATGTCTACAGAATCAGGCAGGATGCCTTTCTGAGAGCACCAAATACTGAACCTTTTCCATTTGGAGTTGTAAGTTTTTCTAGTCGAAGGTTTCTTGGAGACCTTCAGAATATCCAGAACTCCCTGAGAGAGATGTAGTGCTGCATATTCTAACTCTTCAAGAGCTAGGCCTTGAGATTGAGAGATTGGAGATTGGGGTACCAGATCCGCCCCTGGGAGGAGGACAGGAGACTGTATGTCCTGGGCAGAGACATGGGACGTGACACTGACAAGGACAGCAGTAGAGAATACCAAGGCTGTCTGGCCCAATCTGGAGCCACCAGTATCACTGTGCAGGGTCAAGACCTGATCTTGATCAGACCTCTGAACAGCAGAGGGAAGGCATAGAGAAACCTGCTCTTCCAGTCCAAAATGAGAGCATCCTGGGGAACCGTCCCCAGGACTGGAGGTCTGCAACAAAACAGAGGAAGCTGATTGTCTGGTGCTGCAAAGAGATCTCTGGAGTGCCCCACCTGGAGAAGATGACCTTCAGGATGTGAGGATCCAGGGACCATTCGTGATGTCCCTGTGAAATTCTGCTCAGAGCATCTGCTAGTACGTTGTCCTTTCCTGGAAGGTGAACTGCTACCAGAGAAGTCTGAAGAGAATAGGTCAGAGACCACAGCTTCATGGCTTCTGTGCACAAGGCCGAGGACCGAGTGCCTCCCTGCTTGCTGATGTACCACATTGTGGTGGTGTTGTCCGTTCTGACTTGGACCACCTTGCCCTTCACTGGATCTGAGAAGCTCTGCAGGGCTAGGAAAACTGCCCTGAGTTCCACGAGATTGATATGAAGGAGAGACTCCTGTGGAGACCACACCCCTTGAGCTGTCAGGGCTCCCAGGTGGGCTCCCCACCCAATGAGAGAAGCATCCGTAGTTAGAACTACTGATGGGACTTGAGGGAGAAATGGAACCACTTGGTCTGAGGTTGTCCTGGTCCAGCCACCACTGGAGCGCTTGGACCAGAGTCTGAGTCACTGGAATCAGTTTGGTAAGTGAACCCTTCTTTTTGAGACCAAAAAAGGACCTTAGATGAAACTGAACATCCCTCATCTGGAACCTTGCTCCCTGCACCACTGCTGTGGAAGCTGCCATGTGGCCCAGAAGCTGGAGGAACCGTCTTGCTGGGTGGGAGACCTGAGGTCGAAAGGAGGAAGTGAGATCCACTAGGGCCTTTACCCTTGCCAGGGGGGAAGGAAAGCTTTTCCTTGTACAGTGTCCAACTCTATGCCTATAAATGTGAGAAGTTGAACTGGTTCCAGGACAGACTTTGGAAGATTGAGAAGAAACCCCAGGGAACTGAGGAGGTCCTGGGCAGTTTGAAGAGCTGACTTGACCTGTAAAGATGACTTACCCACTAAGAGCCAGTCGTCCAGATACGGGAAGATGGTGATACCCTGTCTTCTGAGGTAAGCCACCACCACTGCAAGGCACTTTGTGAACACCCTTGGAGCTGATGCTAGGCCGAATGGCATGGCTCTGAATTGGTAATGGCCTGAAGGCAACTCGAACCTGAGGTATTTTCTGTGGGAGCACCTGATAGGAATATGGAAGTAGGCATCCTTGAGGTCCAGAGATGCTAGCCAATCCCCTGGCCTTAGAGAGGGAAGCATTATTCCCAGAGTTACCATTTTTAATTTTGGTTTTACCATGTGTTTGCTCAAATACCTTAAGTCTAGGATGGGTCGCCACTCCTCTGTTTTCTTTGGGGTAAGGAAGTACCTGGAGTACAGTGCCTTCCCCCTGTGCTGAGCAGGAACCCTCTCTACAGCTCTGAGAGCTAGAAGAGAGGAAACATCTGCCTCTAGGGCAATAGTTTCTGAGGCTGATGCAGGTGGAAAGGACTTGGCCCTCTTTTTTGGGAACTTTTTGAAGTTGAGGGCCAGTCCCTGGCTTACTACCTCCAGGACCCACCTGTCTGAAGTCACAGACTTCCAGGCCTGGACATAGTAAGCCAGCCTGTCTCCTACTGGAAATGGGGAGTCAACCCAGGCTGACACATCAGGGTGCCAGCTTGGCAGAAGCCTTAGTCTGAGAGGAGGAAGGAGCTGCCCTGCTCATCCCCCTCCTTCCCTCCGAAGAACCCCCTCTGTGGGAAGGGAGAGGCGGCCTGGGCTTGGTAAAAAGGCCTTTGAAAGGGCCTGCCCCTGCCCCTAGACTGCTGCTTGTGTGGAGTGGCTTGCCTTTCCTCGGCCTGTGCACTCCTGTACGTGGTCCTGTATTCATCATGTAAGCCTCTGTCTGCTCCCCAAACAGAGCGTTACCCACTACAGGAAAATCCATAGCCTTAATCTGGGTATCCTGTGAAAGGCTAGTACATCTGAGCGAAGCATGTCTTCTGAGAGACACAGATGTAGCCTTGACTCTAGATGCCACATCACTGGAGTCCACAGCAGCATGAAATTGCATTTTAGATGCCTCAATTCCATCAGCAGTCACCTCTTCCAGCTCCTTGGCTAGCTGGGGAGAGGCCTGTTTAGCCAGTTTCAGAATCATATCCCATCTGGATTTCTGGTATCTGGCTGTGTAGGCCATATAAGTAGCCTGCCTGAGTCCCAAAGAGGATGCCAAATACAGTTTTTTGGCCATGGCATCCACTTTCCTGGAGTCCTTATCCGGGGGTGTGTGAAGCCAAAGGAATGTTAGCCCTGTCACAGGCTGCAGCCTGCACTACCCCGACATGGCTGCAATGACTATAAAGGACCTCTGCAGCTGAGCCTGATAACACATACCTCCTGTCCATTCTCTTATCCACAGGAGGTATTGAATTGGGAGTTTGTAAAATTTTGTGTGTCTGTTTCCCCAAGGATTTATGAAGAGGGATAGACAGCCTTTTGGACTCTGGGATGTCCATCATTTCCACAAAATCAGGCTCTTCATCCTCCTCTGCGGCTTCAACCAAGGGAAGCTGCAGGATTTCTGCCACCTTTTTGTAGAACAAAAAATGTGAAGGGGACTCAGAGAGCCTGGCAGGAGACACACCTATGGGCCTGTCTAGGGAGACGTCCGGTTCAATGGGCACATGCAGACCCCCCGATCATCATCGCCACCATCACCGGGTTAGTCTTCGTTTCCCTCCCACTCCTCATAATCAGCACCTGGATCATAATCCGGAGGAGACGGATCCGACCAAACCGACCGCCTAAGCGGCGGTACCGGTTCGGACGGAACCGGTCTAAGCGACTGAACAATGCTAATCGCTTTGGCTACTTCGTCCATGGTTGGAAAGTGCGATACAGGATCCGAACCGGTAGACCTAACGCTTCTTTTTTGATGGAACCGACCCCTTGGGGTTGGCTCTCCTTTTGCCCGAGGAGGTATCACCTAGGTCAGTAGGCAACTTCTCAAGTTCAGCCACAACCGAACCAGGCTGGCCATCCGGATCTACGGACTTCTCAGCCTCCCTTTCCTTCAGCCTACTCAGTCTTTTGTCTAGAGTGGATTTAGGAAAGTTTTTTGCAGATTTGGCAGTCTGACTTGAGGTGGTCAAACCCAAGACAATAAACACAGAAACCCAGTGGGACCGGTTTTCTTCTTGGGTTTCTCAGACATGGCCAACCTAACAAATTACCTTATTGCAGCTTTCAAGCCAGGTAATACAATAACCGATCGGTTACAAACCGTGTCACGGGCTTTTTAAAAGCAGCAGCAAAAGGTCCGATTCTTTTGAAACTGATCGGTACCGGAACACCACTCTAATCCCCAAAATAAAATTAAACAGGATAAACAAGGTCGGTTCCAAACCGGACCGACCGTAAAGAAATAGAAGAAAAGAACAATTTCCAACTTTTTCACAAAATAAAACACAGTCACTACCTACCTACATACTACCTGTACCGTAGACAGAGGCTGGAAATCCAAAATTAAAAATACATGGTTTAAACCGAACGCTTTTACTTTTACTGAACCAAGCAGAGGAACTCTCCAGAGCGACTTCACTGTTAGGCGGAGTAAAGAATCTGACGTTTACACTGGGAAGTACCACAGACAGAGGTTTGAAAACCGAGCTCGAGCTCAAAGTTCTATGCTTCTGCACAGAGTTAACTCTTTCCTCTCCAGGGCAGTTCAAGTGCTGGAGCAAACTGCATTATGTCTGAATACAGCAAGACTTCATGTTGTTTAAAATCCTAGCTCTCCCCCCAAAAAAATCAAGGTAGTAAGTGAGGTAAAAACCAAGACGGAGATGTCGATCGGGAGAAGGGCAGGGGTAAATGGAGAAAATGACAAAGGCAATAAGGACAGGGATGGGGCAAAAAGGGGTAAGACCATCAAGAAATGGAGGTCACAGAAACATGGTACACAGAGAACCATGACTGGGATGTACACAACGTACAGAAGAGACGGGGAAGGTAGAAAAGGGGGAGGAGTAGCTCTCTATGTAAAGAAAGGGATAAAAGCAACGGAACAAAAGAGTAAACAGGGAGGAGAGGAGGCACTGTGGGTCACCTTAGAGACTAGAAATGGCACCACAATCAGCACAGGGGTTGTACACAGATCCCCATGTCAGGGAGAGGGAATGGACAAGGATATGACAGAAGGCATCCTTAGGATGGCAGAGAAAGGGGAGATACTATTGATGGGGGACCTGAATATGCCAGAAGTTAACTTGAGCACCTTTGCTGCAGCCACATCCGAGAGCAGGGCCATTCTCGATGCCCTACAGGTGGCAGGCCTCAGACAGCTAGTTTTGGAACCCACTCGTGAGGGAGGAATCTTAGACCTCGTACTCTCAAATGTGGACAGCGAGAGGATCTCAGATCTAGAAGTGGGTAGCCATCTGGGAACAAGTGACCACCAGTGTGGTTCACGATAAACTCAGCTACGGAGTCAAGCCATACAAAAGTGAAGGTACTGGACTTCAGGAGGGCTGACTTTGGCAAGATGGGTGAGTGTCTTAGAAAAGCACTAGTAAACAGGCTAGGAGGAGGGGTGGAGCAACAATGGGGAAACATTAAAACTGCCCTCACAGAGGCAACAAGCTTCTGTGTGACGCAAATAAATCAAAATGAAGAAAAAAGCCACTATGGTTCTCAAATAAGGTGGCAGGGAAGGTTAGGGAGAAAAAGATAGCATTTAGGTAGTATAAGGAAACACAGAAGGAGCAGGACAGAGAACTGTACCAGTTAAGGTAAAAGGAAGCAGGGAGGGAAGTCAGAATAGCAAAGGCTCAAACTGAGGAAAAGATAGCCAACTCGATTAAGAAGGGGGATAAATACGGGTTACTCACCTGTAACAGGAGTTTTAGGAGTGGTATATGTTGTTCATCCACACTTACTGGCAGGTTCCTTGCCGCTTTAAATCTTGCCGAAAGGTCTTCAAGCTGGCTCCTCCCACCCACCCGGGTGGTAAAACTCTCGGCTCCGCCCCATGACGCCAGATCTAGCACGCTGGAAGCCAGGTTGCGCGTCAAAGCCGGGGAGGTCGGGTGGGTTGTGTGGATGAACAACATACTGTATACCACTCCTAGAAAGTACAGTTACGCAAGAACCTACCGTAACAGTAGATCCTCGAGAGAGGCTCTTGCAGTAGGCAATACTTATAGGACTGATGCCGGCAGGTGGCAGGACCCCAAGGAAAAATTTCTAGCTAGCAGTCCCTGGCGAGGGACCGCCCCCAAGTCAGGTAACCGGCGTCAGGAGACATCGGTACAAAGTCCGGACACCTGCCTTCCAGTTCTTTCCGCCGTTAGCTCGTGCAGCTCTCGGAAAAGTTCGTGCTTCGTCAGCCCTACCTTCGCTGTTTTTTTACCGAAAAATTTTTTCGACTAGCGTCAGTGTATGTCGTCCCCTACACCCTCCGAGTAAATGCGATTCGTGCGGTGCCCAACTACTGCACAAGGGCAGCTACTCCCTGTGTCTGTTCTGCCTAGGCCCCGATCACCCGGTCGAGAAGTGCCAGCACTGCCTCAGTTTCAACGTGGCTACCCGGAAAAGGCGGCAGCAATCCCTGGAAGCCCATATTCTAAAGAAGAAAATCAGTTCTATGGAGAAGAAGCTCAAAAAACTGAGGCAGGCGTCCACTTCCCCCAACCCCTGTTACAGGTGAGTAACCTGTATTTCTAGGGACGTGGATATGTTGTTCAATCCACACTGTCTGACAGACTCCTAGCAGTTCTTCGGGAGGAGGGAGGCAAGGCATGCACCCCCTACTTTGGAAATAAGGACTGGAGAACCCAGGTCCCAAAACCAGCATCCCGGCGTGACTCAAGGTCGATGTGGTAGTGGGTAATGAAGGTGTGTGCTGCCTTCCAGGTAGCAGCCCTGCAGATTTCCTGGACAGGGAAGTCCCTGGAAGCAGCCACCGGAGCAGCGGTATGGCAGATAGAATGAGCTCTTATCCCTCTGGGAGGCTCCATGCCCACCAACCTACAGCAGAGAACTATGCAGGAGGTGACCCACCTGCCTATCGTCTACTTGGCTGCAGGTCTGCCAGGTGCGGCTTCAGCGTAGGTGACAAACAGCTGGCGAACCTCTCCCCGAACTTCAGCCGTCCGCTCCTTATAATAAGAGAGCCTTCTAGGGTCCAGAGTATGGAGCCTATATTCGCCTCCAGGTGCGTGGACAGAACACTGGCAGAGTCAACACCTGGTTAAGGTGGAAACCGACACTACCTTTGGAAGGAATTTCGGGTGGGGCAAAGAGGACAACCTTGTCCCTGTGGAAGACCAGATAAGAGACTCTATGGAAAGTGCCTGGAGCTCTCCCATCCTTGTGGCTGGACGTGATAGCCACCAAGAAGGCGTCTTCCACGACAGGTGAGAGATGTCACACCTGTACATCGGGTTCAATGGCTTGCCCATGAGCTAGCCAATACCAGCAGTAGATCCCACGGAGGTGGAGGTTCCCACAATCAAGGGATATGTGATCAAGGCCTTGGAAAGCGCCCGACTACCTTCTCCTGCGCCACCGACTGCTTTCCGGCCTATGCCCGGTAAGCAGAAATGGCTGCCAGGTGCACCTTAAGGGTCATCAACCGAAGCCCTAGCTGAGAAAAGGACCACAGGTAGTCCAGAATGCTAGCCAAGGAACAGGAGGAAAGGTCCAACCCCTTATCCTGACACCAAATGGAGAGTCTCTTTCATTTGAAGGCATAGCATTTTCTGGTCGACTCTTTACGGGATGCCTCAACAACGTTAAGAACCTCATCGGAAAGACCCAAGGCCTGGAACTCTTGCCGCTCAGAAACCAGGCCATCAAGTGCAGGGATTGAAGGTCCGAGTGGAGTACTTTCCCCTTGTTGACTGAGATCAGGTCCGGGCGGGCTGGAAGCCGCCCTGGGAGCCTGGAGCTGAGGCTGAGGAGATCTGGATACCAGAACTGACAGGGCCAGTCCAGGGCTACCAGAATCACCTGTGCCTTATCCCTCTTCACCTTGCGGATCAAGGGAAATGGAGGGACGGCATAGAAGAGGAGGAACGGGGAGCTGAGGGTAGCAGGCATGGAACTGCCTCAGCTTCGCATTCTCCTTGGAGGCAAACAGGTCCACCTGAGGAGTGCCCCAGTGGGAGAACAGATCTTGTACTACCTCCGGCAGGAGAGACCACTCGTGAAATGCAGCACCTATCCGGCTTAGGGCATCGGCCAGAGTGCTGGAGTCTCCTGCCACATGGATGGCTAGGAGATCCGCCTCCAGTCTGCTCATGAGAGACCAAGTACGGAGAGCCTCCTTGCACAGAGGCAAGGAGTGCGTCCCGCCCTGGTGGTTTAGGTAGTACATGGTCGTGATGTTGTCCGTCTGGATATGGGCCACTTGATCCCGCATAAACGGAGTTAAAGGCGGTGAGGGCTGGTCGACCGCCGAAGCTCCAGCAAGGCTGACGTGGCATCGAGACTCCTGAGGGACCAGAGGCCGGCGCCTGAGCTCCCAGATGGGGCTCCCAACCCAGAGAGGCCGTCATAAGAGTGACCATCGCTCTGGGCGATTTAATGATATCCTCCTCGCAGATGAGCTGAACGAGCCACCACTAGAGGCCATTCTACATCTCCTGGGTCACTGTCACAGGCTGGTCCAGAGGACCGGAGCGCTGTGACCACTGGCGGCCAGCCCCACTGAAGGGACGATGGCACAGCAGGCCCAACGGACCACGCCTGGTGCAGGCCGCCATGAGGCCCAGGAAGTCCCGCAAGCAATTGGTCCAACCAGAAATGATTGGGCAAAGGAGGAAAGAACTCGCCCTGTCAGCCGGAAGCCGTGCTCTGCTCAAGACAGTCGAGCTCTGCCCCGATGAACTGAATCACCTGTGAGGGCACGAAGTTCATTTGGCCTTGTTGATGAGGCCAATCTGAGCAGACATGGAGGGCCAGATCCCTGGACCGCCCACCTCAGCTTGAGGGGCTGCAATCAGCCAGTCATCGAGGTAAGGGTACACCCGACCCTTCGGCGCCATGCAGAAATGCTGTCACCATTGCCATGCATTTGGTGAAGACCCTGGGAGCTGGAGAGAGGCTGAAGGGCATGGCTCAGAATTTGTAAAGGGATCCCTCTGCTCTAAAGCGGAGGAATCGCTGGTGGGACGGACAGATTGGGACGTGAAAGAACGTGTCCTGGGGTCCAGAGAACAGAACCACACGCCTGCTCCAAGGATGGAATGATCAGAGCCAGAGTGACCATCCTGAAGGTTCGAGACCTAGGAACTTGTTCAGGTCGTAGGTTCTAAATGGGGTGCCAGCCTCCCGGTCCGCTTTGGGACCAGGAAGTACCTGGACACAAACCCTGTGTCTGGTGGAGGATCCGCCACCTCCCTGATCGCCTCCTTCTGGAGAAGCAGGGCAATGTCGGCTCGAAGAGCCGAAAGAGAGGCTGCGGAACCCGTAGCCCTCTGTGGGGCGACGGCTTGATAGGGTGGGGACTGCTCAAATTCCAGAGGCAGACCCTTTCCTACCACTTCCAGCACCCAGCGGTCCGTGGTGATATCGGACCAGGCGGAAAGGAAGTGGCGGAGCCCTGGGGGGAACCCGGGAAGGAGTAACGAGGTTGGGGGCGACACCCCTCAACCAGTCACTGGGCAGGCTTGGCTTTGGGGTGCCAAGTGCAAACCTGCTGGCCCTGATGCTGGTGTTGCTGGGCCGGACGTGCCACAGGGGCTGAAGGACAAAAGGGCTTACGCTGCTGCTGGTGGCCTTTGTCCTCCTGGGCAGACGTGACCAAGTCCAAGGTGCCACTGGACTTCTCGATCCATTGCAAATGACCCTCCACCCCGGGACCGAACAAGTCGGTACCCAAGATGGGACGCCTGCAAGCTTGTGTTGGGTATCTGCTGTAAAAGTGGAGATCCGCAGCCACGCTCTGCAGCGCATGGTCACTGCGGCCGCTACTGACCGGGCACACGAGTCAACGATGTCCAAGGAAGTTTGGAGCTGCTGTTTGGCCACCGCCCTTCCCTGATCCCAACCCTGCTTGACCGTCATTTGAAGGTCAGCCGGGAGATGAGGAATCACCTCATCCACGGAGCCCAAAAGGGCGTGTGAAAAGTGTGCCATCAGAACAACCGAGCTGGCCTGACGAAGGCCCAGGAAGCAGCATAGACTTTCCGCCTGAGTAGTCCAGTTTCTTGGACTCCTTATCAGGTGGCTTGTCCACATCCCGAGCGTTCCCAGAATGCCGGAAAACACTGTCGGTCACTAACCCCTTCGCGGAGGGGTGCTCCAAGAAACTGGAGAATGAACCAGTGGAAACAGCATACTTTCCAGCCATCCTGGCCGAAGGCGCTGGACAAGAAGCTGGCTGCTGCCATAGCTCCAGGGCCGGGCCAACAATGGCTTCAGCCACCGGGAAGGCCTCCGTGGGGGAATCCCCTTGGTCCAGTATCTCCATGAGCGGATACTTGGCCCATTTTGAAACGAGTTCGAGCTTCATCCCAGTGGACTCTGAGATGAGCCGAAGCATTCCGAAGAATGAGGATGGGCTCTCGTCCACCGACTGACCCCCAGTGGACTCCAGGTCAAGTGGTCTGGAGAACAAGGAGTGTCAGACTCCGAGGAGTCTGCGAACAGCTGCCGAGCGCCTGAGCCACCCTCCGTCTGCCGAGGTTGATCAGGAATGAGGGTGACAGACAACCGGTGGGGCAAGCCCTGACCCGACCGAGAATCCTTGGTCGGAGCCCCAGAGTTAGGCTGTGGAGGCGGGGGTTCCACCACAATGGGTGGCGCAGCCGGTTTCGGCCTAACAAGTGGTGCCGGCTTCGGCTCAACTACTACGAGGGGTTGTTTCGGTCGCTCCGGTGATGGCCACTTAATGGACAGGGAAGGTGCCGGAGTCTGCTTATTCACGGACAAAAGGAGCTGCTGCCACATTAGATCCTCATAGCGCTGACACAATTTGCACCGGAGCCTATCCTCCGAAGAGGAGGAGGAGGAGGATGAGCGGTACCGCCACTTTCCATGGTGCCGAGACTGCCGATGTCGGCTGGACCTGGAAGAGATCCGAGATCTTCAGGGATTCAGAGGGTGGGTCTGGGAGGGGCCGGGAGAAACCCGCTCCTCCCTCGGTTCAGGGACCTTAACCAGGGACTCCAGCACAGGAAAGTCCTCAGTTTCCACTGGGAGAACCAGTGAAGAAGGGTTGTCGGCTTCTCCAGTTGACAGCCCATCCGACGGGTCGAGAAAAACGCTGACCGCGTCGACAGGTGTCTCGGCTGGCTGACCTGACGGGGACACCGTGAAGCCAGCGGCCTTAGCTGCAACTTCGACCGGAGTCGAGTGTCAACTATCCAGGGAAGGGGACCTCTCCCACTCCCACAAACGACGGTGGGACTTACCCTTAGAGTCCTTCTTTTTGGACAGAGAGGAATGTCCCGAAGGCCCTTCTCCCTTGGTGGAGCGGGACTGACAAAGCTCCTTAAACAAAGCTGTGTAGGAGGAGTCCAAGGAGAGCAGGATAAATGCCACAACCGAGGATGATGATGCTACGGCTTGGGCCGCCTCTTCCTCGAGGGCGATCATCTGTTCGAGGTGTTCAGCCCAGCCCGCAGCTGCGGACACCGCCCAACGGGCCTCCTTCGACTTGACTGGAGGATAACGTTTCTCGGGGCGCCCAAGTTGTAATCTGGCAGCGCGATCCTCAAGATCGTAGCCGAAAAGGACTTGCACAAGTCGCAGGCTCGCGAATCGTGGCCAAGCCCCAGGCAGTAAATGCACGAAGAGTGCGGATTGGTCCGGGACATCTTCTGTCCACAGGGCACCTATGAAATCCGGGAGTCGATGTGTCCATCGCAGCCGCGAGGGAAGATAAAGACCGAAGTCTCGTAAATTTTAAAATTAGTTTCGGGTTAACCCAAGTTTGGATCCAGGCCTAAACGCAGAGCGAAGGAGGAACCTGAGCTTTCCAAGGTAAGGAAGATCTACGTCATGGGTGGAGCCAGAGTTTTACCACCTGGGTGGGTGGAAGGAGCTCGGCAAGATTTAAAGCGGCAAGGAACCTGCCAGTAAGTGTGGATTGAACACCATATCCACGTCCCTAGAAAACCTTTAATAGGTATATCAGGGAGCGTAGAAAGACAAAGGAAGGGAGGATTGTGAGGCTGAATAGAAAGGACGGTGAGTGGGCAGAGAGGGACAGTGAAAAAACAGGGATACTGAACGAATACTTCTGCTCAGTATTCACAAAAGAGGAGGAGGGGGAGGTGCCTAATCCAATTAACAGAAACACTCTGCATAGGGGGGTCGATCCCACTCTTTTCACAGAAGAAAGGGTTCTGGAAGAACTCCTAAAACTGAAGGTGGACAAAGCAATGGGGCCTGACAGAATTCACCCCAGAATTCCAAAAGAATTAAGGGGAGAACTAGTGACACCACTGACTACCCTTTTTAACAAATCATGGGGATGGTGTGGTACCTGAGGACTGGTGGAAGGTGGATGTGATTCCCCTTCACAAAAGTGGGACCAAAACAGAGGCAGGAAACTACAGACCTATCAGTTTGACCTCTGTGGTAGGGAAAGTGATGGAATCACTCCGAAGGAAAAAACTGTTAAGTACCTAGAGGAAAGAGGGGCGCACAGGACCCAAGGCAGCATAGGGTCATAGCGGGAAGGTCATGTCAGACTAATCTATTTCTTTGACTGGTTGAGCAAAGTAGTAGACCAGGGAGGGGCTGAGGATGGCCTACCTAGACTTTAGCAAGGCATCTGAACCAGTCCCACACAAAATATTAATAATGAAATTAACCAGCCTGGGAGTTGGTCCCAGGGTGGTAGCCTGGGTAAAACATTGGCTGGACAACAGGACACAGAAGGAAACTGTAAATGGAAATCCACTCTAAAGAAAGAGGGGTTACTAGTGGGGTACTGCAAGGTTCAGCAGTTCTGGGTCTAGTCCTTTTTAATGTCTTTATAAGTGACATTGCAGAGGGACTGGAAGGAAAAGTATGCCTCTTTGCAGATGATACAAATATCTGCAACAGGGTTGATACGCAAGGAGGAGTGGAAAGGATGAGAAGGGACTTGGCAAGGTTGGAGGAATGGTCAGAAGTATGGCAGCTTGGATTCAATGCAAAGTAATGCACCTAGGAAACAAAAACCCAGGAGATTTCACAATGGGGGGGGTATTAACAACAAAATTGGAAAAGGACGTGGGGTAATCATATCATATTACCTTAAGGTTAGCAAACAATGTGAGAAGGCAGTAGGGAGGGCTGGGGGGATACTGGGATGTATAGGGAGAGGCATCATCAGCAGAAAACAGAAGTTGTTATCCCTTTGTACAGACAGTTGGTGAGACCACATCTGGAGTACTGCATCCAGTTCTGGAGACCCCATCTCCTCAAGGACATCGACAGGATGGAGGCAGTCCAGAGGAAGGCAACTAAAATGGTGCAGGATTTGCAAGAGAAGCCATACGAGGAGAGACTAAAGGAGCTTAATATGTATACCCTTGAGGGGGGCATGATAGAAACTTAAGTACCGTGGAATCAACAAAGTCCAAGAGGGTAGCATCTTTCAGAAAAAGAGATATGCAGAAACAAGGGGACACAATCTGAAGACAGAGGGGGGACGGCTCAGGGGCAATGTGAGGAAGTATTTTTTCACAGAGGGTGGTTGATGCATGGAACAGCCTTCCTGAGGAGGTTGTGGGGTCAAACTGTGGGAGAATTCAAGAATGCATGGGATAGACATAAGGCAATTCTTGTGCGGGGTAGGAAGAAATAGGCTGTTGGTTAACTAGGATCTGCAGCTTATCCTGTAGGTAGGGAAATGGGCAGACTAGGTGGGCCAAGTGGTCCTTATCTGCCGTCAAAGTCTATGTTTCTATATGCCACTGGGCCCAACAGACCACGGTGGTGCAGGCTGCCATATAACCCAGAAGGCGCAGAAAATCCTGGGCAGGGCGCAAGTGCCCAACCAAAAATGATTGGGCAAAGGAGGGGAGAACCTCCGCCCTGTCTGCCGGGAGCTGTGCTCTGGCTCGGCAGGAGTTGATGTCTGCCCCGATGAAGCATATCGCCTGAGATGGCATGAGCTCCGACTTGGCCTCGTTGATCAGAAGGCAAAGTTGAGAGCAGGTCTGGAGGGCCAGGTCCCCGAACCTCTCCACCTCTTGCTGGGTGGAACCTGTCAAGAGCCAATCGTAGAGGTAAGGGTACACTCTGACCCCTCTATGCCTGATATGGGCTGCCACCACTGCAATGCATTTGGTGACGACCCATGGGGCCGATGACAGGCCGAATGGCATGGTTCGGAACTTGTATAGGGTTCCCTCTGCTCTGAAGTGGAGGAAATGCTGGTGGGACGGACAGATTGGGACGTGAAAGAACATGTCCTGGAGATCCAGTAAGCAGAACACGTTTTGCTCCAGGGGTGATATGATCTGGGGCAGAGTTACCATCCTGAAGATGTGTGGCCTGAGATACTGATTCAGGTCATGTAGATCTAGAATGGGGCACCAGCCCACCTGTCCGCTTCGGGACCAGGAAGTACCTGGGTTGACAGGAGGATCTGCAACTCGAACCTCTGTCTTCTTGAGGAGGAGCTGGGCTATGTAGTCTCTCAGAGCTGATCGTGTGTGGGCTGATACTCTCTCCTCCTGTGGGGCTCGGGCTCAGCAGGGAGGGTACTACTCAAAATCTAGAGGCAGACCCTGGCCGACGACTTCTAAGACCCACCTGTCCGTGGTAACAGCAGACCAGGCGGAAAGGAAGTGACAGAGCCGACCCCCCACGGGAGGACTCAGAGCTGGCGTGACAGGAATAGGGGTGTCAACCCCTATCCCGTCACTGAGCTGGTTTGGAGGAAGAGGGTCCAGATTGGAAGCTGCCTGAACCCTGACCTCCTTGTCTGTGGGCTGCTGGAGGCCTGGACTTGGGCCGAGGGCACCAAGTCTGTGTCTGCTGTTGCTGCCCACCCTGAAAGGAGGGCTGCTGGGCCACAGGAGCAGGGTGCCGAAATGGCTTCTTCTTCTTCTGCTGTTTCTTGGCACCAGGGGTGTTTTTTTTGGGCAGAAGTAGCAGAGTCCAAGGTGGCATTGGACTGCTCGATTTGCTGAAGGTGACCATCCACACCTGGGCCGAAGAGATCGGTGCCCAGGAAAGGAACATCAGTGAGTTTTTCTGGGTATCCACCGTGAAGGTGGAAAGCCTCTACCAAGCCCTGCGGCCCATGGCAACTGCGACTGCAACTGCCACTGAATGGGCGCAAGAGTCCACGAGGTGCAAGGCCATCTGAAGTTGCTGCTTGCCAACGGCTTGGCCCTGGTCCTGGACCTGCTTGACTGTAGTCTGAAGGTCCGTGGGGAGGTGCAGGAGAACTTCATCCAAGGAGCCCAGGAGGGCATGAGAGAAGTGCGCCATGATGACAGCCGAGCTTGCCTGACGGAGGCTTAAAGAGGAGGCTGCATGAACCTTCCTGGCAGAGTGGTCCAGTTTTTTGGACTCCTTGTCCAGACGTCTATCAGTGTCAGCAGAGCTGCCTGTGCATCTGAACAGAGAAGTGGTCACTAACCCCTCAGCCTAGGGAAGTTCCATGAACCCCGAGTGGAATCCAATGGGCACCGCATACCTGCGGGCCATCCGGGCAGATGGCGCTAGGCACGAGGCAGGATGCTGCCAGAGCTCCAAAGCTGGGCCAACAATGGCCTCAGCCACTGGGAAGGCTTCCATAGGGGTATCCCCTCTTTTAAGAATATCTGTAGGAGGGTACTCTGCCCGTTTCTGGACAGGTTCCATGGGCATCCCCATGTATTTGGAGACAAGGCGGAGAATTCCCATAAATGACGAAGGGCCCTCCTCTGTCAAAAGACTACCCACCGACTCATCCAGCAGATGAGAGTGAAGGTCAGTGTCGTCAGAATCCGAGGAATCCGGATAAATCAGTCAGCCACCAAGGTCCCCCTGCACACGCCTGGGACAGTCAGGCGTGAGAGTGACCGCAATTTTACGGGGAAAGACCCGGAACCGTCCAAGAATCCTTTGTAGGAGCCCCCTCCCAGGGGCTGTTTAGGTGGCGGCTCCACCACTATCGGTGGAGAGATTGGTTTTGGCCGAACCGGGACAGGTTTTACCGGTTCTAATGGAGTTGGCTTCAGCCTGGGAGGCGAAAGCCATGTAATGGCCAGGGTGGAAACTGAAGAGGGCTTCTGCCCGGACAGAATGACCTGTTGCCACATCAGATCTTTGTAGCATCGACAGAATTTCCAGCGAGGCCTCTCCTCATCCGAGGAGGACTAAGATGAGCAGTGGCGTTGCCTCTTTTTAGAGCGTTTATGCACCTTCCTCGGCCTGTCAGTCGAGAGGGTCCGAAATCTCAACCTCGATCAGACTGACCGAGTGGGTCATTCCGGGGACACCGGGGGAACCGCTAATTTACCCAGATCAGGGACCAGTTCCTTGATGGGAATGCCTGCAGGTTGGGTTTCCTCATCAGGAAGAGGCAGTACCAGGGTCCTGGTAAGTGAGTTGTCAGCCTCATCGGGTGACAAAAAACTGACAGGGTCGGGAGTGATCTCCACCGCATCGTCGATCAAGATCTTGGCTGCAAATCGTGGCCAAGCCCCAGGCAGTAAACGCACAAAGAGTCTGCAAAGCCGAGAAGCCGGCGGCTGAAGATCGACCCAAGTCGAGACAGAAGATTCCTGTGACCGAGATCACTCTCGATCCTAAGAATGTCTTTGCCGAGACGAAGAATCTCTTGGTTCCTTGTCCTTTTTACGAGACCAGGAGGTCCCTCGCCCTTGGTAGGGAGAGAGAGGAGCATATCCCGAAAGGAGCCCGAGAATGTGTAGCCCAAGTTGAGTGTAACGAAAATTGGCCGAGAGGAGAGCTCCATGGTCCGCACTGCCTCTCCCTCAAAGGCCTGCATCTATACTAACTGCTTGGCGGACTTCGCAGCCACGGAGACTGCCCACCGGGCCTCGTTGGATTTCACTGGTGGATTCCGTTTCTTGGACCTGCTCAACTTGAGCCATGTGAGACGATTGTCGAGGATGTTTGGGTGAAAAGCAAGACATATCTCCACATACCTAGGTGTCATGGGCAGCACCCAAGCCAGTAGGCCTTGCCCAGCGGTATGTCGGTCTATGCGCTTATTTTCTGGACACACGGGCACCGGTGAAAACCAGGTGAAGATTTATCTTCCATAATCGAATAGCAAAAGTTGCAATTGCTAGCTCGAACGAGCTTAATCTTCAAGGGATCCGAATATATCGAAGCCAGGGCCTGCAAAATGCAGTAGTGGAAAGGAGGCAACCTGAATCTTCCAGCAGAAAGGAAGATCTAGTGTCATGGGGTGGAGCCGAGGTTTATACCACCCGGGTGAGTGGAAGGAGCCAGCTTGAAGACCTTCCGGTGAGAATTAAAGGGGAAAGGGACATGCTAAGAAGTGCAGATGAACAACACATCCACATCCCTAGAAAAACAGTTCGTCACAAATATCGTTGACAACAAAGTAGGTAGATTTCGTTGATGAAGGTGGGAATGGGGAGAAAACACTGTTCCTAGGTCGAGGTCTTGTAGCTGAAGAACTGCATGCACTGGAAAGAAATTGCTGCTGTTCCGGCTGAAGACTGCAAAAAAATGAACTGAGGATGCCTGGGGCTGCCCACTCTTACATAGTCACACAGTGATAAGGTCACACTGTGGGTGGCACCTAGGCAAAGACTGCTGGGAACGCCTGCCATGCAGAAGAGTGCCCTCTGGCTATAACCAAAGTGTATTACTTGCTGCAAGAGATCACCCTGTGGAAGATCTACAGGTGAGTAAGAACAGGTTACTCACCTGTAACAGTGGTTCTAGGAGTGGTATATGTTGTTCATCCACACTCTCTGGCATGTCCCTTTCCCCTTTAAACTTGCCGGAAGTCTTCAAGCTGGCTCCTACCACCCACACGGGTGGTAAATACCTTGGCTCTGCCCCATGACGCCAGACCTTAGCCCGCTGGAAGCAAGGTTGTGCGCCTAAAGCCAGGGAGGTCGGGTGGGTGCGTATGGATGAACAACATATACCACTCCTAGAACTACTGTTACAGGTGAGTAACATGTTCTTCTAGGAGCGTGGATATGTTGTTCATCCACACTCTCTGGCAGACTCCAAACAGTTCTCCGGGAGGAGGGAGGCAAGGCGCACACCCCCTACTTGGGAAAGAGAGACTGGAGAATCGATGCCCCCAAACCAGCATCCTGGCGTGACTCAAGATCGATGTGGTAGTGGGTAATGAAGGTGTTTGCTGACTTCCAGGTAGCAGCCCGACAAATTTTCCTGGATAGGGATGTCCCTGGAGGCAGCCACTGATGCAGCAGTATGGCGGGTAGCATGAGCTCTTATCCCTCTGGGAGGCTCCTTGCCCGCCAACTCATAGTACAAACCTATGCATGATGTAATCCATCTCGCAATGGTCCATTTGGCTGCAGGTCTGTCAGAAGCGGCTTCAGCGTAGATGACAAACAGCTGGCGAACCTCTCCCGGAATTTCCTCTGTTCTCTCCTTATAATAGGAGAGAGCACGTCTCAGGTCTAGAGTATGGAACCTGTACTCTGCGTCTGAGGTGTAGTTAGGGTAGTATACCGGCAGAGTCAACACCTCGTTAAGGTGAAACTCTGAAACCACCTTTGGAAGGAATTTCAGGTGGGGGCGCAGGACAACTTTGTCCCTGTGGAAGACCAGACAAGGGGAGTCCACCGAAAGTGCCTGGAGTTCCCCTGTCCTTCTGGCAGATGTGATAGCCACCAGGAAGGCAGTCTTCCACGGCAAATGCGAGAACTCACACTTGTGCATGGGTTTGAATGACTTGCCCATGAGCTTTGTCAAAACCAGCAACAAATCCCACGGAGGTGGAGGTTCACGCACCGGAACAGAGATGTGATCCAGGTCTTTGAAGAAGTGCCCGACCACTGTCTCCTGTGCCAAAGTCGGCTGACCGGCCAGCGCCCAGTAAGCAGAAATGGCTGCCAGGTGCACCCTAAGGGTCGATGACCGCAGACCCCCTTTGGAGAGAGACCAAAGTAGTCTAGAATGTTAGCCACAGAGCAGGATAAGGGGTCCAGACTCTTACCCTGACACCAAATGGAAAACCTTTTCCATTTGAATGCATAACATTTCCTGGTCGATTCCTTACGAGATGCCTCCACCACGGTGCAGACATCCTCGGAAGAGACCAGAGCCTGGAACTCTAGCCGCTCAGGTACCAGGCTGTGAGGTACAGGGATTGAAGGTCCGGATGGAATACCTTCCCTGGTTCAATGATATCAGATCCGGCGTGTACAAAGCCGCTCCAGGGGCCTGCAGCTGAGGCTGAGGAGATCTGGGTACCAGAACTGGCGTGGCCAATCTGGGGCTACCTGGATCACCTTTGCCTTGTCCTTCCTCACCTTGAGTAACACCTTGTGGATCAAGGGAAATGGAGGAAAGGCGTAGAAGAGGCCTGGGGTCCACGGCCTTGAGAAGGCATCCCCCTGCAGCGAGTCCTGCTGAGGGGGGGTGGGCATGGTACAGTCTCAGCTGGCTGTTTTCCCTGGAGGCAAACAGGTCCACCAACGGTTTGCCCCAATGACAGAACAGACTGTAAGCTACCTCTGGATGGAGAGACCACTCGTGGGACATCTGGCCTATGCGGCTGAGAGCATCCGCCAGTTGGTTCGAGACTCCTGCCACATGGATGGCTAGGAGAGCCGCCTGCAACCGGTTTACGAGGGTCCAGATGCGGAGTGCTTCCTTGCCCAGCAGACGGGAGTGCGTGCCACCCTGTTTGTTGAGGCAGTACATGGTCGTGGTATTGTCCGTCTGGACCTGAACCACTTGACCCCGGAGCTGAAGAGCGAAAGCTGACAGTGCCAGTCTGACTGCTCTGAGCTCCAACAGGATGATGTGGCATCGGGACTCCTCGGCGGTCCAGAACCCGTGGGCCCTGCTGTCCCCCATGTGGGCTCCCCAGCCCATGAGAGAGGCATCGGTCGTCAGGACGACCGTCGGTTCTGGGCGGACAAATGGGATACCTTCCTGCAACCGTTCTGGGGTGGTCCACCACTGGAGAGCGTCCCACATCATCTGGGTTACAGTGATCAGCTGGTCAAAATGACCATGGTGCTGAGTCCACTGGGCGGCCAGCTCCCAGTGGAGGGGGGTGCATGTGCCACCTGTCCCAACGGACCCCTGAGGTGTACACCGCCATGTAACCCAGAAGGCGCAGAAAGTCTCGGGCAGGGCTCAATTGCCCAACCAGAAATGATCGGGCAAAGGAGGAAAGAACCTCCACCCTGTCCACCGGGAGCTGAGCTCTGGCTTGACGAGAGTCGAGCTCTGCCCCAATGAAGCCCATCACCTGAGAGGGCACGAGTTCTGACTTGGCCTCGTTGATCAAGAGGCCGAGCTGGGAGCAGGTTCGGAGGGCCAGATCCCTAGACCTCTCCACCTCCTGAAGGGAGGAACCTGCCAAGAGCCAGTCGTCGAGATAAGGGTAAATCCGAACTCTTCGACGCCGAAGATGGGCCGCCACCACTGCAATGCACTTGGTGAAGACCCATGGGGCCGATGACAGGCCGAACGGCATGGCTTGGCACTTATCCAGGGTCTCTTCGACCCTAAAGTGGAGGAACCGCTGGTGGGATGGATTGAGATGTGAAAGAACATGTCCTGTAGATCCAGTGAACAGAACCACGTTTCGCTCAGAGTTACCATCCGAAAGGTGCGAGACCTGAGATACCGATTCAGGTCATGGAGATCTAGGATGGGGCACCAACCCTCCGTCTGCTTGGGCACCAGGAAGTATCTGGAGATGAAGTCTGGGTCTGTAGGAGGATCCAGCCACTGGAGCCATCGCCTCTTTGCGGAGGAGTTGAGCAATGTTGTCTCGGAGAGCCGACTGAGTGCAAACTGAGATCCATTCCTCCCAAGGGGCTTGGCTGGAGGAGGGTACTGCTCGAATTCCAGAGGCAGTCCCTTTCCGACCACCTCTAGAACCCACCTGTCTGAAGTGATACCGGACCAGGTCGAAAGACAGTGGCGGAGCCGGCCCCCCACGGGAGGACCCAGAGCTGGCGTGACGGGTGTAGGGGTGGCAACCCAGAAGTCATCACTGAGCAGGCTTAGAGGAGGAGGAGGCTCCTGGACCGGCACCTCGACCTCCTTTACAGGGCTGTTGAGGACCCTGCTTGGGCCTGGGGCGCCAAGCTTGAGCCTGCTGTTGTTGCTGGCCTCCTTGAAAGGAGGGCTGCCTAACCGCAGGGGAAGAGCGCCGAAAAGGCTTCTTCTTGCGCTTCTGTTGGTTCTTGCCCTAAGAACCCTTTGCAGAGGTAGCGTCCAAGTTGGCATTGGACTGCTCTATGCGCTGGAGGTGACCAGCCACTCCTGGACTCAACAGGTTGGTGCCTAGGAAGGGCACGTCAGCTAACTTATGCTGGGTATCTGCCAGGAAGAAGGATAGCCTCAGTCAAGCCCTGTGGCGAGTAGCCACTGAGACAGCCAAGGAGCAGGCACAGGAATCTCCAATGTCCAGGGCCATCTGGAGCTGCTGTTTTGCAACAGCAAGGCCTTGGTCACGGACTTAGTTCACTGTGGTCTGCATGTCCGCTGGGAGATGAGGGAGGACTTCATCTAATGACCCCAGGAGGGCATGAGAGAAGTGTTCCATGATAACAGCCGAGCTGGCCTGACGAAGGCCTGAGGAGGAGGCCACATAGACCTTCCGGGCAGAATGATCCATATTCTTGGACTCCTTGTCCGGGGGGCGGTCCGTGTCGACTGAGCTACCAGCTCGTCTGAACACAGAAGCAGTCACAAGGCTTTCGGCTGAGGGATGTTCTGTGAACCCCACCAATGACCCCATGGGCACTGTATACTTGCGGGCCATGTGGGCAGACAGAGCTGGGCATGAAGCAGGACGCTGCCAAAGTTCAAAGGCCGGGCTGGCAATGGCTTCGGCCTCAGGAAAGGCCTCCGTCGGGGTATCCCCCCTTTTGAGGATATCCATAAGGGGGTACTCTGCCTTTTTCTGGATAGGCTCCAGGGGCATTCCGTTGGATTCGGAGATTAGGTGGAGGATGCCCTGAAGAGAGGAAGGACCTTCCTCCAAACCAGCCGCTGATGACTCATCATCCCCAGGATGGGAGTGCAAACCAGTGTCGTCCAAGTCCAAGGAGTCGGGATACAACGGTCTCCCTCCTACATCTCCCTCGATGCGCTGAGGGCAATCGGGGACAACCGTGCTGGACAGACGCCGGGGAAGTCCGGTGTCTGTCTGGCTCTCTTTCGAGGGAGCCCCTCCACCAAAATCAGTGTAGAGACCGTAACAGGCCAAGCCGGGATACGCGCCGGCCCCACGGGCGGTGGAACTGAAGCCTTCAGTTTCGGAGGGGTCGGCCTTGGAGGCGGAAGCCGAGTAATGGCTGGTGTGGTCGGCGGAGCTGGCTTTTGACCGGACAAAATCAGCTGCTGCCACATGAGATCCTCATAACGTCAACGGAGTTTCCAAAGTCTCTTCTCGTCCGGGGAGGATGAGGATCGGTGGCGGCTCCTCTTTTTTGAATGTTTAAGGTCCTTCTTCGGTTTTTCGACTGAAGGGGTCCTAGTCCTCGATCGAGACCGATGGGGTCGGCTTGTTCAATCGGGATACGCCGGAGTCGGTGAAAACCAAGGTTCCGGGATGGTTTCCTAGATGAGGTCACCCGAAGGTTGTGTAACCTCGTCGGGAAAGGAAAGGACCGGGGTCCTTTCTAAGGAATCGTCGACAGGAGTCGGTGACAAAGGCTTGATAGGGTCGAGAGTAATCTCGGCCAGTTTGGCTGTTTCCTTTGTCTTGGTGCCTTGGCCTGATGAAAGGTCTGTAAAGCCGGCGGACGAAGAAGCTATCTCGACCGAGGTTGAGACCGCGGGTTCCTGGGACTTGGACCTCTCGGTCCCAGGAGCATCATCTTCTGGAGGAAGAAGACTTAGGGTCCTTATCCCCCTTTCGAGGGTGGGAGAAGTGCGAGCCCGTGGGCACCTCACCCCTGGTGGGGAGAGACTGGCACAACTCCCTAAAGGAGCCAGTGAAAGTCAAGCCGAGGTTGAGAGGAACAAAGAAGCTTTGAGAGGCCGAAGCTTGAGCCGCTTCCTCCTCAAATGCCTTCATCTGCTCTAACTGCTTGACAGATCCTGCAGCTGTGGAAACTTCCCACCTCGCCTCTTTAGGTTTCACTGGCGGGTTCCTTTTCTCTGGTCTCCCCAGCTGAAGGTGCGCCTTGCAGTCATTCAGAACGTTGGGAAGGCCAGACAAAACGTGCACGACAAGGTGTCATGTCCTATGCCGAGGCAGTACATGCATGTTAGGTGGGGATCGGTACGTGACATCTTTTGGCCGCAGGTACACCGGCAAAATCAAGGGGACGACTTGTCCTCCATATCTGAATCGGAATCAATAACTCTAATGAGTTTAATAGCAAGTTGTGGTAAAACCAACGCTGTGAAGCCAGGGCCTACAAATTACTGAAGTAGCACGAGGGACCTGTATCTTCCAGCGGAAAGGAAGATCTGGCGTCATGGGGCGAAGCCGAGGTATTTACCACCCGGGTGGGTGGGAGGAGCCAGCCTGTAGACTTCTGACAAGTTTAAAGGGAAAAGCAGCATGCCAGAGAGTATGGATGAACACCATAGCCACGCTCCTAGAACCTGTTTTTCTAGGGACGTGGATATGATGTTCTATCCACACTTGCTGGCAGACTACTAGCACTTCTCCGAGAGGAGAGGGCAAGGTGCACACCCCCCATTTAGGGAACAGACTGGAGAACTGAGGCCCCAAAACCAGCATCCCAGTGCAACTCAAGGTCGATGTGGTAATGGAAAATGAAGGTTTATGCTGACCTCCAGGTAGCAGCCCTGCAGATTTCCTGGATAGGGATGTCCCTGGAAGCAGCCACCAAGGCAGCGGTATGATGGGTGGAGTGAGCCCTAAGCCTTACGGGCTCCTTACACTCCAATAGCAGAGGTTGATGCAGGATACAATCCACCTGCTAATCGTCTGCTTAGCTGCCGGTCTGCCAGGTGTGGCATCAATGTAGGTGACAAACAGCTGGTGAACCTCTCCCCGAACTCCAGCCATGCCCTCCTTGTAACAGGCGGAAGGAGCTTTGGGTTGGGGTGAAAGACAACCATATCCCTGTGGAAGACCAGGTATGGAGACTCCACTGAAAGCACCTGGAGTTCACTGATCCTTCTGGCTGACATGATAGCCACCAAGAAGGCGGTCTTCTACGACAGGTTAGACACATCACACCTGTGTATTGGTTCAATTGGCTTGCTCATGAGCTTTGCCAACATACGCAACAAGTCCCAAGGTGGTGGTGGTTCACGCACCAGAGGGGAAATGTGGTCGAGGCCTTTTAAAAAAAAAAAAAAGGCGCCAGACCACCTTCTCCTGCGCCACCGACTCCTGACCAGCCCATGCCCAGTAAGCAGAGTTGGCTGCCAGATGAACCTTGAGGGTCATCAACTGAAGGCCCAATTGAGAGAGGGACCACAGATAGTCAAGGAAACTAGCCACTGGATAGGACAGAGTCCAACACCTTGTCCTGACACAAAATAGAGAACCTCTTCCATTTGAAGGCAAAGCATTTCTTGGATGACTCCTTCAGAGATGCTTCAACAACGGTGAGAACATCTTCGGAGAGAGACCCAGAGACTGGAACTCTAGCCACCCAGGAACCAGGCTTTCAGGTGCAGGGATAGGGGTTAAACGGTCTGGATGGAGAACCTTCCCGATTGACGAAGAGCAGGTCCGGGCAGAGAGAAAGACGCCTCAGGAGCCTGCTGCTAAGGCTGAGATCATCTGGTAAGGAAGCAGAGGGAAGGTACAGAGGAGGACTGGGGCCCAAGGCCTTGAGAAGGCACCCCTCTGCAACATTCCTTGCGGGGGACGGGCACAGTACAGCCCCAGCTTTGAGTTCTCCCTGGAGGCAAACAGGTCCACCACAGGAGTGCCCCACTGGGAGAACAGACTGTGCATAACCTCTGGGTGGAGAGATCACTCGTGAGACACCTCGCCCACATGGCTGAAAGCATCCACCAGCTGGTTGGAGACACAAGCCACATGGATGGCCAGGAGATCGGCCTCCAGGCTGCGCACGAGGGTCCACATGCAGAGAGCTTCCTTGCACTGAGGCAGGGAGTGTATCCTGCCCTGCTTGTTGGTTGTGCTGTTGTCAGTCTGGACCTGGACCACCTAACCCCGAATATGAGGAGAAAAGGCAATCGGCGCCAGCCGAACTGCTCAGAGCTTCAGCAGCTTGACGTGGCATCGGGACTCCTTGGGGGTCCAGAGCCCGTGGACACTCTAGTTCCTCAGGTGGGCACCCCAGCCCATGAGAGGCATATCTGTCATCAGGATGATTCAACTGAATGCTGGCGAACAGGTCGGATGTGTGCCTGTGAGCTCCGTTGCGGCCTCTCTCTCCCAACTGTCAAAATTAACTTGGGGAATGTTGTTTTTTAATTTTGTTTTTAGTTTGCAGTAATTTATGTGAGTTTGATCGCTAGAGTCTACCTCCTACATTAACCAGTTCAATGCCGATAACGTTACGTGGTCCCGGTGCTTGAAGTTTAAGTATTTTTCTACCTGATGCTGCTGCAAATGTCAGACTTGGTATAGTACTCTTGTTTCAGCACAGGAGAGGTCATTAAATCAGATATTTTTACACATCATTACCAAGTTAAAATTACAACAAAAATTACCACAGAAATGTCTACGCCAAACCTGATTACTATGGTGGTTGAGACTGAAGTAAACATTAAAAAACGACCTCTCGAGTATATTACAAATGGATCAGGGGGTCACACTGGTTCAGAATCTTAAAAATTAGCAACAGATGGTCCTCTTTCAGTAGCACACTTTGATCTTTTAATGCAAGAGATAGGTGGCATTAAATTAACAAATCAAATGCCTGAAGATATAAAAGGAGTCAAGGGCGAACTGGCATCTCATAGTAAAAGAATATTAGATACTGAGGTCAGAATCAATAGTACAGAAGATCCTAATGTTAAAGAGCAAGCTGAACGCATTTTCAATTCTAGGAAGCTGTTTTAACTGCTAAAACTGAAGACCTAGAAAACAGAAGTAGACTAAACAATTTAAGGATCTTTGGGCTAAGAGATGGGATCGAAGGTTCAGACCCAATTGAATTTGCAAACAAGCTGTTCATTAGTATTGCTGGCCCTCCAGCTGGTGCCTCCAGATACTTTATTGAAAGGGCACATCGTTCATTGAAACCTATGACATCCAAAAATGAAAAACCCAGATAATCCGTATTACAATTTTTAGATTTTCAACAAAAGGTCAGCATTCAACATGCTTTACGTGACACCACTGCCATCAGCTTTCAAGACCGCACTATTAAAATATTCCACGATCTCCCACCAGAGACAATTCAAAAAAGGGATGCCTTTTTTTCCCCCCAATTAAAAAAGGCTCAGAGAAGCAGGTTTCAAGTATGGGCTACATTTCAGTGTCTATCTATTTAAAACAATAGCTATAAAAATTTATGATGAAAAAAAAGTATGGGCTACTCTTTCCCTCCAAGATCAAGGTTTGGGCTCCTTCTGGCACTTTTGAATACAATGGTATTGAGGCGGCAATGCAGGGACTACCTAAAGACTTCCCACAGTTATTCTCCAATTTTAAATTCAATGTCTCAGGCTGTCTAATTTCTTTCTGAAGTTGTGATCACTAAATTAACAATTTATTTACCTTTTGTTAACCAGGTAAGTAAACTAGACAAAACATATGCCTATTTTTAGGTACGACCCAAGAGAGTTCAGGAAATTAAAAGAACATACACAGTACAAATTGAAGCAAGTAAGGCAGACACACTGAAGTCAGGAGAAACAACACACATAGTGGGATAGCTCAGGTTAGAACAGTGGACACCGTCAAATGTAAAAAAAAAAAAAGTAGAGAGTTTCTAAAGCAATATATACAGAATATACACACTTTACACAGGGCCACACCCAGGCGGGCAGGCAACCACAGCAGGGCCGGAGCCAAGTACAGGAGATGATGTGCTCAAGTACGTGCAGGGATCAGGGAGGTCTGCGACAGTCACATACTGAGGAGAGCTTCAAGTGTTTCCACAGGGTGGTTCGTAGACATGCCTGGGAAGGGGAGGACATGACCTGGACAGGAAAGGAGTTCCATAATCTCGGGGCGCAGGATGCAAAATCCCTGTCCCCCATTTGGGTATGCGTTGCAGGAACCTTAAGGATAGCGGGGGCCCAATGACCTTAGGGAGTAAGCAATGGAGACAGCAGGCACAAGGGACTCTCATATATACAGTAACAACTTCATTATAGTAGATGTATACTGACTTTGCATAACATGTGACAGAGTTGGTGGTCCAAATCTAGCGGTCTCATACACCAGCAGCCGAAAACTCTGGTTCAGTCCTGCCCTTTGAGAGTTTGTCACTTTTGACTTTTCTATCATTAGGATGTTGATTTAAATCTATTCCCAAGTACCCTAAATGATCTTCTTATAATATTTATTACATAATAAAATATGATTATATGGTGATGCAATGTGTGTGTGTTTTTTTGGGGGTGGGGTGATGTCTCATCTCCAGAAGGTTACTACAATCTAAGCTCATTAACAACCATAACAATGATAATATTCGGGGGGGGGGCACACAGCCTGCCAGTTAGGTTCACTGGAGTGCTTCTGTAAATCCAATATATCATGTTAGTAGATATGGAGCGGCCTGCCCAGAACAGAGTACTGGTTCATGGTTTCCGTGTAACTTGATTTTACCCCTTCTGTTTGCATCATTAGGCAACTTAGCATTGAACTTTGAAAAGTTATTGAAGCATTATTGGGTACTCGACGGAAGTTTCCACCCCAATTATTGATAGCCGAAACACATTAAACATTTATCTAATAATTTTTCCTCTCTTTACTGTTTGAGGGCTGGCTGCCAAATGTATTCAGGATGCTAGGCTGCCTTGGGGTAAATCGGATTCGTGACTGCTAGCCTCTTTTGTGAGCCCTACAAATCGCTTAGCTTGTGTAAAGGCAATCTTTCACAGTCCTCTGCATGGAATTTTTCATTTTCAGCCATTTTCAATTGCAAGACCTTACCGGATTCAAAACTGAACTTATGCTGGCAGTTATGGTAGTGGATCTGTCTCATCGGCTCGTGCTCGACAGCGTGTGCTGTCTGCTTGCTCCACCCTCAGTCACGTAAATGGCGCAAATCTCGCAGGAGCTGGGATGAGTTTACGGCTGAGCTTTATGGGTAAAAATGGCAGAACACTCTGGGTCACACTTCAACTAAGAGAACTTTCTCGTAATATGAGGGATATCAGTAAAGTAAGTTTTTTTTAACTACCAATTCTTGCACAATCTGATTTGAACTGTAGTACCTTGCTCATTTAAGAATGTTCAGCGATTGAAAATGACCCAGAACATCGCGTCTCATACTGGGCATCTCGAAGTAAGTGGATCTCATGGTGACTGTAATACTTGCTCTTTCTTTTAGTTACTTGTCTCTTGTTAGGGGAGGCTGAGTTTATCGATTTCAAATACTATTACTACAGAAACAGTACCGGGAATAAATATCCATGGCTGCGAATTGTGAGATGGCCTTTGTTATCTATTATTATCGGTATGAAAAGTAACAGTCTGTCCTTCGTAGGACCTTCCCTTTTACTACAATTTATCTGCATGTCTTATAATGAAAAAAGTGGACTACTTATTATTTGCACCCAAAAGAAGAAAGACTAAAAGAAACAAAAGACAGTTCATTTGCTAAATCAGTCTCTCTGTGCTTGTGTGTCCATTCTGTGCTTCTCAGTCCTCAGGAACTATATCACTAACTACAAACTGCTGAGCTTAAAATTTAGTCTTATCTAAGTGATATAAATTGACTTAACTCCTTCATATTTTAAATGGCTGGAAGTCTGTGCAGGCTGACCTTCGGCACAGATGCATGTGTATACAAGCCACCATGTAATCTCATTATATCGTACTGTGCAGTTGCTATGCTGATTTGGGCTTAAGAAACTTAGCTGATTAAGGTCTAGTGATTAATTGTATCAATATGTTAGATTACTTAGAAGTTTTTTGCACTTGTGTGCTGCTGAATATCTCTCTATTGGTACACAGGGAAATGGTGTACCTTAAAATTATCTTTAAATCTCCAGTGCAATTATAAATTCTTTTTTTTTTTTCACCTGAACAATTAGATTATTAGGGAGAGGTGCTATGCACTTTGCCAAACTTGCATTTGGGAATGGTTTTGGGTTTGGGGATTGTTACTCATATACTGAAACAAAGGAAGTCAGGACTAAAAATGTTATGGATGTGCTTATTTTCATGCTATCTATTTCTCTCTTGTACCTTCTTTCTTTCTGCTCCATTTATACAGTGTATTCCCTAGACGAGACAGATTGTGGAATGTTTCTTGTGACTAGTAGCCATTTAACATGGGGAGTCTTACTTATTTCTGTTATACTAGATCTGCCTGATACTAATACTGTAATTAATGATTGGCTTGGATGAACTGACATTTGTCACTTGGAATGTCAGAAGTTTAAATAATAAAATTAAAAGATATTCTGTCCTGAGACATTTATACAAATTGGGTACATCCATTGCATTTCTTCAGGAAACACATCTCAGGCCTGAATATTATAACTTAATGCGTAGGGAAGGGGTGGGTCAGGTTTTTGGTGCAGGTAATCACTCAAAACAAGCTGGGGTTCTGATTTTTTAACAGGTCACCACATTTCCAAGTCACTAAACAAATAAGAGGATGCAAATGGCTACTTTCTGATTTTGCATGGCAAAATAGGAGAGGAACTTTATATTTTAGTAAATCTGTATGGCCCTACAGTACCAGGTCACGAAGTGTTCGACAAAGTACAAAGTAAAATCAGTGACCTTCCCAAAGCAACCATTATTATGGCTGGGGATGTTAATGCTACTTTAGACCCTTTATTACATAGAACTTGTATTAGAATGACTCGTACCAAATCTGATAAAGATATATTAGATCTTGTATCTGATTTACACCTTCGTTACATTTGGAGAATATTACATCCAAATAGTAAAGAATATACATTCTGGTCTATGTGCCACCAGTCTGGCTCAAGATTAGACTATCTTTGTAGACAAAGAATGTGTTAAAAGACAGACATCTGCTGAAATTAAACTGTAATTTCTGATCACTCCCCAGTCATCCTGCAATTCATTAGAGAACATAGTTCAGAATGGACCACGTGATGGCGTATAAATAATTCGATTTTAAATAATCCAACAGTTATTTCTGATATCAGATCTCACATAGAAGACTTCTTGTATCTTAATAGGCCAGAGGATACATCCTGAGGCAACCTGTGGGGCACTCTTAAGTGCTGGTTGAGGGGTATACTGCTTGGTATATACTCCAAACAAAAGAAAATTAAACTGAATAAACAATCAGAATTTCTAGCCAAAACAGAACAAGCTGAAAATAAACTTGCTGACTCTGATTCCTCTGACATCTGGGAGTCATGGTCCAAACTTAAGATGGAATATCATGAATTGATCAGGATGGACTCAAAGTTTGCAATTAGAAGAGCAAAACTTAATCATATTGATATCGGCCCAAGAGCATCCAAAATTCTCGTCATACGTCTGAAACAGAACACTGGCACTACGGTAATTTCTTCTATTAAATCTAGGTCAGATAATACAATCTTAACTAGACATAAATTAATAAATGACAAATTTTTTAAATTTGATCAAGCAATATACAAAGCAGACCCTTCACATGCCTCTCTGAGTTTATGGATAATACAGAGATCCCTACGTTGGGAATAGAAGCAGCCTACAAGCTAGACTCAGATATATCCATTGATACAATCATTCAGGCTATTAACTCCTTGAAAAAAAACAAGACCCCAGGACCAGACAGCTTTTCTGCCAATGTTCAACATAAATTTTCAAAGGAAGTAACCCCTTACTGAAAGAAATGTTTACAGAAGCACTTGAAAGAGAAACACTATCAAAAGATCAAACAAGGGGGCTGATAACCCGGATATATAAATTGGAGAAGGATCCACAGGACTGCAACAATTATAGGCCAATTTCATTAATTAACACAGATGTAAAAATTCTGGCTAAAGTGTTAGCAAGTAGGTTAGAAACGGTTGCTCCCTCCCTTATTGCTTCAAATCAAACAGAATTCATGAAAGGACGCATTTCCTCTGATAATACCAGGAAACTCTTTCATGTATTAGAGGTAGCAAACAAATCTTTGGTCCCATGCGGTCCGTTATCTTTGGATGCAGAGAAGGCCTTTGATAGGGTGGCATGGTCGCATATATTTAATGTGTTAAAACTTTAATAGTTCCCCACAAATTTGTGAAATGGATTCATCTCCTATACAAAAATCCCACCTTTGCGATCATTACCAACAGTACTGTATCCTCTCCCTTTGAAATAACTCGAGGTACAAGACAAGGTTGTCCCCTATCGCCATTATTTAATTTAACTATGGATCCCTTAGTGAGATGACTTGACTCAGACCCTGCAGTAGAAGGTATTGTTACCATGGGAAAGAAATTAAAGTCTCTGCTTATGCAGATGACATACTTATTGCTTTATCTAGGCCTGCAGACTCTATTCCTGATATTATTAAGGTGTTACAAGAATTTGGTAAAATGTCTGGTTTTAAGCTAAATGTTGTCAAAACGTTCTTTCTTCCACTTAACAAATACTGCAATAAAAAGGACATTGTTAGATTTGGTTTTACTTGGGCTTCACAGAGCATAGATTATCTTGGTATTAAAATACACACAGAAGTATACCAAAGACTGTGTCTAAAAACTTTGTAAACCTCAAAACAGAAATACTAGCTTAACTAAACCAATGGAATAAACTGCCTTTAGGGACCTGGGGTTGCTTAGATGCAATTAAAATGAATATTTTACCTATAATTTTGTACTACTTTATTATGATTCCTGCACATTTAAATAAAAAAATTAATAGATGTTCTCAACTCACATATATCCAGATTTATCTGGGAATATAAAAAGGTTAAACTATCATATCACAAATTAACAAGACATAAAGAAAATGGGTGTCTCAAGGCTCCAGATATGTTTACTATCTAGCAGCCAGGGCGCCTCAACTCCATTTTTGGTTAACTTCAAAAACTCAAGATGATTATATACCAGAATGGAAGGAAATCAAATCCAATTTATGCAGAACTGCAGGAATAGATTTAGATACTTTGCTCTTTGCCAAAAAATGTTAAGTTCAAGGCTCTAAGGTAATTTCAGATTCGTTTCAAATACTGGGACACATCAAGAGACTACTTAAAACAGACCTTCCTAATTCTAAGATGCATCCCCTCTGGGCCAATAGTAACTTAATGGTAAATGGTACTGGTCTTTCTAATTTGAGATGGAAACAGAAGGGTATACACAAAATTCAGGATATCTTAGAAACAGTTGCCCTAATACCTTATAATACTCTAGCTATTAAATATGACATGCAGATGGAAGAAGAAATTTATTTTCAGAAAGTTAGAGAGGTGTTACTAGCTTCAGCTATCCTTGAGACCGAATCCAGTGATACAACTAAACACTTTCTTGGGGTATTACACTCATCTCCCTCCATCTCCTCAATATATAATTTCCTTTTGTTACATTCTAGGCCCATTCTGGAGGATCCAAGGAGGTGGTGGGGTAGAGAACTTGGGGTAAGCACAGATGACTGGAACTGGAGTTTTATATGGAATTTCTCACTTAAGGCTTTCAGAACTAGTAATATCATGTTACTACAGTTTAAAACTCTACACAATCTTTATTTTACACCGGTGCATATGTACAAGATGGGTATTGAGACAGACACTATTTGTGCTAAATGTAATACAGGAAGGGGTTCACTACTCCGTATGTTTTGGCAATGCCCAATAATATAAAAACACTATGGGATGGGGTTGGGGAAATGTTAAATATTCCATCTTTACATGATTCGGTTAGTCCTGAGACATTATTGGGCATTTTGATGAAAATAAAGTTTGGACTAGTGAATTGAAACATTCATTACTTCTAGTTGGAGCTTCTGTTAGGAATATAATACTCAAGTATTGGCTGGATGATAGGGTCCCTTCTGTTACCGAATGGAAAGCTAAATTATTAGACTTTATCAGGTCTGAAAGAATGGCATTGTTTATGAATGGAATGGGACATATGTTTGTTAATAGGTATGGTGCAGTGTATACCTTATTGGGAGGAGTACCCTTGAGACAGTGAGGAAATATCTCATCTCTTGAATGGTACAATTCTAGGTATTTAGGTTTTAACTTGCTAGGTATTCATGTATTTTAAACTATCCAATCTGACTGTATTAAATATAGTTAAACAGAGCTTCTTTCTCGTCTTTTCTATCCTCCTGTTTTACTTTTCTTCTCTTCCCTTCTTGTTGCTTATTTTCCCCTTCATCAAATCATATTATTCTATTACCTTCACTCTTTCTTCACTACACTCTGGCTTAAGTGACATGCACATACTTCAACTAATAAAAGATTACAATAAATCAAGGTAAATTGATATCTTTGAGGATCACATGACAGTAAATACTCTAGTAATTGTGTTATGTTATACAAGGTATTCTTAAGTAATTATTTTATGTATCTTTTTAATAAGCATTTTTTTTCTAGAATCTTTAATATACTGTATTGGTATTGTTGGTTAGCTTTTAACTATTTACTGCTGATGCCCTTTATGGGATATAATATTTGATTAGTCTATTTTGCTTTTTACTTATGTATGTTTTAGCAGTAGAATCATTTATATTAGGATCCTGAATGTTACATGAAATGTGTTCTTTATGATTGGATTTTTCTTCCTTCACATTATGTACTCTTATGTGCATTATATTTTTATTTGCTTTAATAAAAATTTAATTGATAAAAAAAAAAGGATGACCATCAGCTCTGGACGGACAAACAGGATCACTTCCTGTAGATGTTATGGGACTGACCACCACTAGAGAACGTTCCACATCCCCATGGTTAGTGACCAGCTGGTAGAAGTGACCCCTGCACCAAGACCACTGGCTGGCCAGCTCCCACTGCAGAAAGCGCATTCTCCAGCGGGCCCATCGGACGAAGCTGGTGCAGGCCACCATGTAACCCAGCAGATGCAGGAAGTCCCGGGCAGAGCACAACTGCCCAACCAGAAATGATCGGGCAAAGGAGGAAAGCGCCTCTGTCCTGTCCGCCAGGAGCAGAGTCCTGGTTTTGCAAGAGTTGAGCTCTGCCCTGATGAAGATGATCACCCACGAGGGTATCAGTTCCAACTTGGCCTCGATCAGGAGGCCAAGAGAGACACAGGTCTGGAGGACCAAGTCCCTGAACCGCTCCACCTCCTGCCTGGAGGGGCCCGCGATCAGCCAGTCATCCAGGCAGGAGTAAACTCGGACCTCTCGGCGCCTTAGGTAAGCTGTCACCACTGCAATTTTATTTATTTCTTAAAAAGTTTTACCAGGAGGGCACACTGAGCAGGGTACTGCTCAATTCCAGGTGCATCCTGGGAAGGGGAAGCATGGGAGATGATAAATCAATCAATACATTAGAGTGTACAAAGTTATAACATGAGCAAATATAGTGGTAGACAACTTACTTCATGAGAAATACAGAATTATACAAGGGCATGAGACATTAGTATGTAAACATACAAACATTTTTCAGTGCACTTGGTGAAGACCCTGGGGGCAGAGGACAGGCCGAATGGCACGGCCTGGAACTCGTAGAGGATTCCTTCTGCTTAGAAGTGAAGGAACCATCTGAGACGGACTGATCAGGTCGTGAGAGAAATGAAAATTACGTACCTACTGTAATTCTTGATCTTCTTGGTCGAAGTCTCCACCACTCATTCACACTGATGGGACTATGCTGGAGGCGCTAGGACAGAGTGTAAGTCAAACATCTTCTGGAGGGCTAGGACCGCGCCATACAGGCTACCTCAGCATTGACCCTCCAACCGCCTTAGTGCCTTTTTTACAGAAAAGGTGCAGCGTAAACTAAACTAGTGAAACTAACCTATGTCGGACATAAGATAGCCCGAATGACCTGTATAAGAAGGGTCAACACAGAGTCTTCACAGTCCAACCATTGAGGGAGTGAAGACTGAAAAACAGATCAGTGAGCTCGGGGGATGGAGGGTGGGCGTGTGAATGAGTGGTGGAGACTTCATCCAAGAAGATCAAGAATTACAGAAGGAATGTAATTTTCATATCTTCCTGGACATAAAGTCCATACCACTCATTCACACTGATGGGAGAGTACCGAGCTAAAACAATCCCCCGAGAAGGGCGGCAGGAGAGGGAAGCTTACTCAGGACAGAAGTCTGTTAAGGATTGTCCAGCCAAAAGATGGATGCTGTCTGGCATGGACATTCAAAGTGTAGTGTTTCACAAAGGTGTGCACAGAGCTCCATGCAGCTGCATTGCAGATGTCTGCACTGGGCACGTTCCGAATTTCTGCCAGAGATGCCGCGACTGCCCTGGTAGAATGGGGGCATATCCTGCCTTCCAGCTCCAGGGTGGTAAAGCCCCAGGGTCCCGATCCCTGTCCGCCTGGCCCCTATGACAGAATGGTTGTGAAGGAGGAGAGGCAGTATGAACTGCAAAGTGTCAGTGGCTCAGTAGGTAGCACACTCGCCTCTGAGGCCGGGAGATCAGAGGGCTGTGGGTTCAGTTCCCACATCTGGCACTTGGGTTAATATCCCAGTACTGACACTGTAATGCAGCATGAGAGGGGTGCTGCATTTCTGAAGTGCCGTCTTTCGGATGAGACGTTAAACCGAGGTCCCATCTGCCTGGATTGGTGGTAGTTCAGGTGGATGTTGAAGATCCCATGGCACTTATCGAAAAGAGTAGGGAATTTCCCGTGTCCTGGGCCAAATTTCTCATTCGCAAAATACCACCAACAGCTTAATCTGGTTCAAGGTCAGTTGCCATTCATCTGTACCCCCCTCCCCCCGGGTTTGTGCCTGAAAATAGGCAGGATTTGTCTAGTGCACTTACTCGGTCAACAAAAGCTAAATAAAATAAATAAATAAAAGGAAGTAGGCTTTCCCATGGAAACATGACCCATCATTGATGGGGCAGCAAGGGAAGAAGCATTAGAATGCTTAAAAGAGGACGTCGTCGGGAAACCGACATAGGGTTCATCAGGAACTGCCGAAAGAGCGCTGGAAAGAACAGTCGACAAAAGGGTGACCCCCCCCTCCCCACTCCAAAGCGATAAGGAGGCAGGCTTGGCGGGCATCGTCGACAGTGGAGCACCTGTTGCAGATTTAGTAGCCTCTGCAGACCTGACTGGATGAGAATGCAGGGCCCATTTTGGCTGCTGCAATACTGGCCTGGTTCTCAGTGATACACCGCCAGAGTGTAGACCGGGGGGGGGTCCGCAGTCTCTTTTACACAGGAACTGAGCCTCTGGGAAGTGCCAGTGGGGAGTGCCAACTCCTTCCGAGTGTGTGGCTGTTGTGGATGCAGGATTCAGGATCCTTCTCATCTACCGTCCATCCAGAGATGGGAGGGTATTCCTGAAGGAGGTATCGGACTTCATCGCCGAGATGGTATTGGAGTCCCCCAGATGGTTAATTCTGGGGGACTTCAATGCCTGGGTCGATGAACTCTCGCACTTTGGACAGGACCTCCTCCTACTAATGGAGTCATTTGGCCTGACATGTGTTTTTACCACCGCAACACATGAAGGAGGGCACTCGCTGGACTTGTCAGGTCCATCTTGTAAATGAGCCTTGCTCAATGATGATCGCCTGAATAAATAAAGATTTGATCGATTGGTGTTCCACCTGGGGATAGAGATCTCAGATATGGAGGTGGATCCTATTGTATGGTCAGACCATCACGCCTTGAGGGTTTATTTTGCGACCCCCACGAAATGGGCCTGCCCCTAAGGAAATGGTACAGACAGGTAACCCCTGAAGGCCTTACGACGGTAATGGACCTTTCAGTTATTCCATTAGATAGCACTGACCCAGGGTCTCTGGTGCTGGCTTATAACAGGGCAGAGGCCCTGGATGTCACTGCTCCAATTCATGTTCGTCTTTTGACCTCTTGCACTGGTGCCCCATGGTCTGATGGGTCACTGAAGGAATTGAAGAAGCAGGGACAAAGGCTGGAGAGACACTGGTGGAAAACTCACCAGGAGATGGACAGACTTAGGTTGTTAGGACCATTATGAGGTCTACCAATCATCAATTTCCCATAAGAAGGCAGAATTCCTGTCCAGGGAAATTGCTGCAGCGAGGAACAGACCAACCCAGCTCTTCCGGACTGTGGACAGACCATGCAATTCAGTCTATGGGCTGGAGGAGCGTTGTCACAGGAAAAATGTGAGGAATTTGCTCAGTTCTTCTTCAGCCGTTAGTCTTGGATATAATGAGGATCATCCAGATTCTGTGACCAACTTGCTGTAGTTTAAACCCGGGCCCAAAACGCCTTCTTGTAGGGTGTGTTGAGGTTATTGGCCCAGCCCTAGCTCGGACAGTCTGGGTTTCCTTGGAAAGAGGGACCGTTACGGATCCCTTAAAGGAGGCAGTGGTTAGGCTACTGCTGAAAAAGCCCTCCCTGGACCCAGACTGCCCTGCCAACTACAGAACACTCTCTAACCTACCTTTTATAGGAGAGGCTATTGAAAAGGTGGTCGCTTTGCAGCTGGAGGATCATTTATCTAGCCATAATGTCTATGACCCTCTCCAGTCTGGCTTCAGGGAAAGGGATAGCACTAAGACTGCCCTGGTTAGAGTTCATAATGACCTTCTAGTGGAGAGAGATCGGAGAGCCCGTTCCATCTTGGTTCTCCCTGATCTCTCAGCAGCCTTTGACACTGTGGACCATGGGGTATTGTTGGAATGCCTGCGGTTCTTTTGTGGACTGGACGAAACAGTCCTCAACTGGTTTCGAACATTCCTGGAGGGCAGATCACAGAGGGTGGTGTCTGGAATTTATTCCTCGTCCCCTCGAAGTCTGCCCTGTGGGGTACCACAGGGTTCTGTGCTTTATCCCATGTTGTTCGCAGTGTATATGCTACCACTGGGGGTCATTATAAGGCAGTATGGGTTATGTTTTCACTGCTATGCAGACGATTCTCAACTGTACATATCCTTTTTACCTGGCCAGGAATTTGATACAGTCTCGATGTTTAACAACTGCCTACAGGAGATACAGACCTGGATGAATGCCAGCTGGTCGAGGTTAAACCCAGAGAAAACTGAGGTGTTGGTTGTGGATCCTGATCAGAGGACGACTGGGCCATGGACAGGAAAACCTTCCGGCACAAAACCTGGGGGGAGTCTGCTCAATGCCTCGAACTGGGTGCGTAACCTAGGGATGGTATTTGATGAAGCTTTGACCCTGAAGGCTCAGGTGTCGGCCGTGGTCAAATCCACCTTTTACCACCTCAAATATTGCTAGGGTAAGGCATCTAGTTCCGTCCGAGTATCTGCCAACATTGGTCCACGCCTTTCTTCACCACTCTGCTTGACTAATGCAATGCCCTTTACCTAGGGCTACCAGGAGTGGATATTCACAGACTGCAGCAACTGCAGAATACAACGGCCAGGTTGTTAACTGGAACCCCTAGATCCAGCCACATAACACCTGTGCTGCACGAACTGCACTGGCTGCCTATACAATGGCGAATCCCTTTCAAGGTTGCATTGCTGACCTACAAAGCCTTACACGAGCAGGGACCCCAATACCTGCAAGACCTCTCATTTCCCTATCGTCCTTCCCGATCACTCTGATCCTGTGACAAGGGACTGCTAGAGGTTCCCAGGGTACACCTGAAGACGTTTGGTGCAAGATCTTTTGCCTTTATGGTCCCCTACCCTGTGGAACTCTACCTCATCAGATACGTGAGAGGCTGACTATAAAAGGGTTTAAAAACTCCCTTAAAACACATTTCTTTGATAAAGCATTTCTAGGAACATATTATTTTAGGATTTCTGTGTTTAAGTGGATCATGGTTTATATTTCAAGATGTTTTATTGTACTGTCTGCAATTTTATCGTAAAGGCGCTCTGAGCAATGGAAGGGCGCCTCCTATAAATACAATTTTACTTACTTACCTGTGATGGTGGCCGTTGAGCGTTTGCAAGAAGATGGAGGGTTTCTTCTTATCTTGTTTGTGCTTCTAGTGTGAAGCAAGGCTGGGGGGGCCTTGGGACGGGCCCTCTGCTTCTCTAACAGAGAATTTCTGCTCCATAAGGTAGGATTCTAGCTCCTGCAGCCGGCATCGAGTTGCCGGGTTGAATTCCTGGCAACGAATGCAGGAGGTGGTGTTGTGTGTGGGTCCCTAACACAAACGGTATGGCTGTCAAAATGGTAGAGTTTTCTACTGTAACGACATGAGCGAAATAGTGCCGACTTGCTTGTAGATTCTTTGGACAGTCATCGATGATGTAATGACTGCTGCTCTCTGCACTAGCTGCTGCGTGCGAGCTGAAGACGGCGGGAAAATGAACTGAAGATACCAGGGACTGCTAGAAGAGAGCTGCCATGCACCACATCACCTTCTGGCGACGACCCAAGTGTATTAGCTGCTGCAAGAGATTATCCCTGTGGAAGATCCACAGTTACAGATGAGTAACCTGTTTCTACGGATGTTGATATGGTGTTCTATCTACACTTCAGGCAGACTCCAAGCAGTTCTCTGGGAGGAGAGAGTCAAGGCACACACACGATTTTGGGAATAGATTGGAGAACTGAGGCCCCAAAACCAGCATCCTGGCATAACTCAAGGTCGATGTGGTAGTGGGAAATGAAGGTGTGCGCAGACTTCCAGGTAGCAGCCCAACAGATTTCCTGGATGGGGACGTCCCTAGAAGCAGCCACCGAGGCAGCGGTATGACAGGTGGAATGAGACCATAACCCTACGAAGGCTCCCTACCTGCTAATCCGAGGTCGACGCAGTATACAATCCACCTGCCAATCATCCGTTTATCTGCTGGTCTGCCTGGCCCGGCTTTAGCATAGGTGACCAATAGCTAGCGAACCTCTCCCCGAACTCCAGATGTGTGCCCCTTGTAACAGGTGAGCACCTGCCGCAGATCCAAAGTATGGAGCCTGTGCTCGGCCTCTGAGGTGTGGTTGGTGAAGTACACCAGGAGTTTAATCACCTGATTAACGTAAAAATCTGACCTTTGGGAAGAACTTCAGGTTGGGCGAAGGACAACACTGTCCCTGTGGAAGACTAAGTAAGGAGACTCCACCAAGAGCGCCTGGAGATCACCGATCCTTCTAGCTGACATGACAGACACCAGGAAGGTGGTCTTCCATGTCACATCTGAGCATTGGCTCGAATGGCTTGGTCATATGCTTTGCCAATACCAGCAACAAGTCCCAAGGTGGTGGTGGTGGTTGTTCATGCACCAGAGGGGAAATGTGATCAAGGCCTTTGAAAAAGCGCCAGACCACCTTCTCCTGTGCCACCGACTGTGTACCGGCCTGCGCCCGGTATGTAGAGATGACTGCCAGGTGCACCTTAAGAGTAGTAGACCAAAGGCTCGACAGAGACCAGAGGTAGTAGAGAAAGCTAGCCACCAGACAAGATAAGGGGTCCAGCCCCCAGCCCCAAATGGAGAATCTCCTCCATTTTAAAGCGTAGCATTTTTGGGTCGACTCCTTCGGAGATGCCTCGACCACAGCAAGGATATTTTTCGGTGAGACCAAAGCCTGGAACTCTAGCCGCTCAGGAACCAGGCTGTCAGGAGCAGAGATTAAAGGTCCAGGTGGAGTACCTTCCCCTAATTGATGGTCCAAGCGTAGAGGAAGACATCTCGGAAGCCAGCTGCTGAGACTGATGAGATCAGGGTATAAGAACTTGTGAGGCCTGTCCGGAGTCGTCAGGATCATCCGTGCCTTGTCCCTCCTGATCTTGAGCAGCACCTTGTGGATCAAAGGGAACAGAAGGAAAGCATGAAGACGACCTGGGGTCCAGGGCCTGGAAAATGCATCCCCCTGCAGAGGGGGCCGGGCACAGTACAGCCTCAGATCTGCATTCTCCCTAGAGGCAAACAGGTCCACCAGAGGGTGCCTCACAAAGAACAGGCTGTGAACTACCTCTGGGTGGAAAGGCCACTCGTGAGACGCCTTGCCCACGTGACTGAACATCTACTGGCTGGATACACCGGCCACATGGATGGCCAGGAGATCGGCCTTCAGGCTGTGTATGAGGGGACCAAACACAGACAGCTTCCTGCACAGAGGAAAGGCGTGCATCCCACCCTGTTTGTTGAGGTAGTACATGGTTATGGTGTTGTCCGTCTGGACCTGAATGACCTGACCCCGAACATGCGGAGCAAAGGCCATCAGTGCCAGCCAAACAGACTGCAGTTCCAGCACGTTAATATGGCATTGGGATTCCTCAGGGGTCCACAGCCTGTAGACTCTGTGGTCCACTAAGTGGGCACCCCAGCCTATCAGGGAGGCATCGGTCGTCAGGATGACCGCCTGCTCTGGGCAGACAAATGAGATACCTTCCTGCAGATGTTCCGAGACTAACCACTACTGGAAGGCATCCCACATTAGCTGGGTTACAGAGACCAGTTGGACGAAGTCACCCTTGCATTGAGACTACTGGTGGGTCAGCTCCCATTGCAGAAAGCCCATTCTCCAGCAGGACCAATGGACCACACTGCTGCAAGCCGCCATGTATCCCAGTAGGCGCAGGAAGTCCCAAGCAGGGCGCAACTCCCCAACCCGAAACAATCAGGCAAAGGAGGTGAGAGCCTCCACCCTGTCTGCCGAGAATTGAGCCCTGGTTCTGCAAGAGTTGACCTCTGCTCCGAAGAAACTGATCACCTACAAAGGCACAAGTTCAGATTTGTCCTTACTGACCAGGAGGCCAAGAGATGCAGGTCTGGAGGGACTCAATCAGCCAGCCATCTTGGTAGGGGTAAACTTGGACCCCTTGATGCCTCTGGCAAACTGCCACCACTGCGATGCATTTGGTGAAGACCCTGGGGGCCAAGGACAGACCAAACAGCGTGGCTTGGAATTCGTAGAGGATCCCCTCCACTCAGAACCGGCATGGGACGGCCAGATTGGGACATGAAAGAACACGTTCCTGAAGATCCAGAGAACAAAACCACCTGGGTATTCTGTAGGGTCCACAACAGGAGCCATGACCTCCTTGAGGAGATGCTGGGTGATGTCCCAAAGGACTGAAAGGATGTCCGTGGACACCATGCCCTCCCGTGGGGCACAGGCTCGGCAAGGCGGGTACTCCTCAAATTCCAGAGGCAGACCCTGGCTGACCACTTCGAGAACCCACTTATCCGTGGTAACAGTGGACCAGGCAGAAAGGAAGTGACTGAGCCAGTGCCCCATGGGAGGACTCAGGGGAGTCTGGACGGACATGAGGGAGTCACCCCTCATCCCATCACTGGGCAGGCTTGGAGGTGGCAGAGGGACCGCCTGGGCCTATGGACAACTGTGGCCACAGACTCTGGTCGAGGTCACCAGGCTACAGTCTGCTGTCCAGCCTTAGGCTGGTTTGGTCGTGGGGGCAAAAAGGGTCCGAAAGGGCTTCTTCTGCTGCTTAGAGCCCTTGGGGTCTATCTCTAAGCGGATGTCATAGAGTCCAAGGTAGCACTGGACTTCTCAATATGGTTGAGGTGCCCCTCGATCCCAGCCTCGAACAAGTCTGTGCCTCAGGAAGAGGACATCTGCCAGCTTGTGCTGGGTATCTGCTGTAAAGGTCTAAATCCTCAGCCAAGCTCTTCAGCACATAGCCATTGTGGCCGCCACAGACTGAGCGCAAAAGTCACCGAAATCCATGGCAGTCTGGAGATGTTGCTTGGCTACTGCTCTGCCTTGATCCCGGACCTGTTTGACGATGATCTGCAGGTCAGCTGGGAGATGAGGGAGCACCTCATCAAGTGAGCTCAGGAGGGCATGAGAGAAGTAGGCCATCTACAGGGCCAAACTCGCTTGCTGCAAGCCAAGAGAGGAGGCAGCATTCACCTTTATGGCCACTGATGCAACTTCTTGGGCTCCTTATCGGGTGGCTTGTCAATGTCTCCCATGTTGCCAGTGCGCCTGAAAACAAGAGCTGGCAATAAGCCCCTCAGTCAAGGGATGCTCTGTGAATCCTGAAAGGGAACTGGTAGGGACTGCGTACTTGGGGGCAATCCAGACTGAGGGCACAGGGCAAGAGGCCGGGGTGTTGCCAAAGCTCCAAGTCAGGACCAAGAATGGTATCTGCCACCGGGAAGGTTTCTCCGGAGTAGTCTCCCCGGTCAAGGATCTCAGTGAGCGGGTACCAAGCCTGCTTCTGAACGGTCTCCAACGAGAGATCCATAGATTATGAGAAGACCCATAAAGGATGCAGGGCCCTGCTCCATCAAAACATCCTCACCAGATTCCCAGTCCACCGGACAGCAGTGCAAGGAGGAGCCCTTTGATTCAGAGGATTCATGGAAAAGAGGTCGCCCTCCAGAGTCCCTGCTCACCCTCTGGGGACAGTCAGGGGTAACTGTGACCGACAGCCGATGGGGAAGACCTCCTTAGGTCGGGGCACCGGTCGTCCGCTGTTTCAGGGGCAGCTCCACCAGAATCGGCGAAGAGGCTGAGAGAAGTCGAGCCAGGACCTGATGGGTCTGCTCCTGCAGAGGCGGAGAAGGCTGCGGCCTCTGTAGTAAAAGCCAAGGGATGGCCGGGGTCGAAGCTGGAACAGGCTTTACACCCAGTGAAAAGTAGGTGTTGCCACATCATATCCTCACAGCGCCAACACAGCTTACGCTGAAGCCTCTCCTCACCCGCGGAATAGCGACAGTGCCACTTGCCCGAGCGTAGACGTGGGCTGCTCAACTTGGGGCTCCAAGAGCAGGATCACTGTTGGGTCTCAGTGGGGGCCAGCGAGAGCTGGTGGATCAGCGGACTGGTCGATCCCTCCTTGAGTGAGCAGTAGGACCGGAGTCCTAGAAAGGGAGGAACTGGCCTCTTCCAGTGACAATGGGTTGACCGGCTTGAGAAATATGTCAGCCGGAAGACTGACCTGCGTCTTGACTAACTGGCCCGATGGGGAGATAGTGGGGCCAGCGGCCTGGGCTAAAGAACCAACTGAAGTTGGAACCTCCGGAGAAGCAACTGGGAGGCCTGAGAGCATGCCTGATCCCATAAACAATGGCACGATCATTTTTTTTTTTTTTTTTTTTTTTTTAACATTCATACTTCGCACCAGAGGGACCCTGCACACGAGTGGGAAGGGCCTGGCACAATTCTTTGAATACCCCTGTGAAGGAGGCACCCAAGGAGAGCAGCAAAAAAGGCAGAAGCAGAGGAAGCGTGAGCTGTGGCCTGGGCTGCAGTGAGCACCCAAGGGGCGTCCTTCGATTTGATGAGCAGATCACGATCATCAGGACAACCCAGAAGCAGGCAGGCATGGCGATCTTCCAATGTGGACGGATGGAAAGTGCAGCACAGGTCACAGATACACATGGCATGTGGGTCAGCCTGAGACATCTGCCCGCAGGCACAGTTTGGAATCCGGGTGCTGAATTCTCGTCATCCATACCACAGACTAGGAGTAGCAGCCTGAAGACAAGGTTTTCGGAAAATTTCAAAGTTTAATAAGCAAAGGGCCTTCTCAGCATGACAGCGGTAAGAAAGGAACCTTCTTCCAGCGGAAAGGAAGCTCTGACGTCATGGGTCAGTACCGAGGGAGTTACCACCCAGGTGGGTGGGAGGAGCCAGCTTGAAGATGTTCCAGCAAGCCTTAAAGGGGAAAGGAACACTGCCTGAAGTATGGCTAGAACACCATATCTACGTTCCTAGAAAAGACGTGTATGGACAGAAAAAGACTGTGTCCATCTAGTCTGCTCTAGGCTGAGCTATGGAATGCTCAGACTTCTACATGTGCTATTGGAGGGAAGGAGTTCAAATACTGGACACTGAGGGAAGCAGTATAACAAAAAAGGTGTCAGACAGGGTACGACATTCCTTTTTGGCCCCCTCCTCTCTCAATGTGGTTTCAGCTGCCTCACTCCTTCAGGCCCAATGTCTCTCTGTAAGTTCCGCCAACGCCTGGATCCTCCCTCTGCAACCCAGTACTTCCACCATCATAGGGAAATGGATTTAGAAGTAGTCATACGAGGTACTGGGCCAGCATCCCCCAATCCTCACACAGAGGCTCACCCACCTCCCTGCACTGTGTGATGCCTCCACTGCCACTTTCCTAGGTGGGTCTAGACAGCAGAAGGTGGTCATGCATGCTGTGCACCCATCTGCAGTATAAGGCACTGCTACAGTGGGCCTCTGCTCCCTCCAATGAGTCTGAACGCATAAGGTATCTGACTTTGCATATATAACCGATTAGTATACTTTTTCCAATAAATGAAAGTATTAAATAAGTTTAAAGTATAATTATGATTTATTCAAACAAAGCACAGGACACTTATCCCATAACCCCCCCTTACAAAAATAGGGGTACAAATTAAGTTTTGTAGCCATCAGCAGGGCTAGTGATTGGCAAAATCCACTAGCCCCACAAACCTTTCTACTGGCACAGATGGTGCACTTCCATTTGGCTAGTTATGCTGGTGCCATTTTCAACCCCGGCAAAAAAACCCTGCTCTCTGCCCCCACGAACAAAAATACAAATATGTACAGATATACAGCTTCTGCTACACACCAGGGGAGTTTCAATTTAACTGAAAACTATAGTGACACTTTGCAATTCACTTGATTTCCCTGTGGGCAGAGGAGTCAATGTTGAACAGCATTTTTCAGAACAGACTATTCTGATTAATATCAGTCACTGCCTGAGTCAGTCTATTAAATCTTGAAGGAAGGATATGCTTGAGAAATAGTTACGTTGCAGATTAATACTTCCGCTGAATTGGTTTGTTAACCCTGTGAGTGGAGAGACAGTGAAAAGTAATAGCAGGCTAGCAGTCCTAACACATAAAGCCAGTTCTTAAAAAAGTCTAGCCCAGCCAGAATGTGTGGAAGTATGTCCGACTAACACAATTCTGCCATTAGCATGGTATTTAGAAAAATGCTGTGTGTTTTTCTGAGCATACCAAGCTATTCAAAAGGAGTCACTCATAACTAGAAACAGTTTTCTCTTCCAGGAGTCTCAAGTACTCATGCCATGAAAATTCCAGAGTACACAATAAGCCATAGAGGGCTTTGGCGGCAGAATGGCTACTGTTAACTACATGCAGCTATTGTTTAACACACGATCAGGAAAGATGCATCTCTTCAGTTTGGCTGCGCCAAAGTACCAACATCTCCGACTGAGTCCATGGCACGCTGTCACACGTACTAAGATGCCAGTTTTCGGATGTTCATGATCAGCCTCTTACTGTATTCTGTGTGGTCCACGGGTTTAACATCCATCACAGTGGCCTTGATACGAGACTCATCCTGGAGAACATGGGAAACAAGGTAGTGCTTTCAGTCATCACACTGTCAATTCACCCCACCCCCTCAATCACACACACACTTTTATTCCCATTTCCCACCCCTGACAATTTAGGTCACAACAGCTGCACTCTGCCCCAACCAGAAAGGCGGGCAACTGCCTGTCTTCACAGCAGACACAAAAATTCCATTCCTTGGTCAGTGGGTGCAAAAATGTGCACTAATGCCCCTGCAGACATGACATGCGACAGGAATACACTTGACATCTGTGACAAATCGCTCCCAGCATGGAACTCAAATACTTCCATTATTGAGGCTAAAATACTCTTATTTCCCCCTGCCTCCTCTTAGGACTACATGATGAACCTTTCTCCGACTCTAAGAGGGTGTATGAATTTCTTAACAATCAATGCCAAAAAAACTGCTCTAAGTGTATGAAGGAGTACTCAAAATGCAAGAGACTGATTCTTTCAAGGAAAGCTGCCTCTGGGGCAGCCCTGCCTCCAAGGCAGACAGTTTGTATAAGGCTGCCTCCCAGTCAGGGCTTTAACCTCTACAACTAAACAGCTGAGCTTCACTGCTGTGTTGGCTTGGGGGCATAGTGGAAAGGTCTACAGCCTGATAAACAAGACAGTCTGAATCCAGACAAGATATCTGTTGAAAGAATCTGTCCCTTGCATACTCAAATACTGTGTACCTCCCTTACCTAGATGCAGATTACCTCATTTGCACTGGATTGGGGTTGGACACATCATCGTCCACACACTGCATCCATAAATAGGGCACACACCCCTTTTTAATTACGCATTAAGACATGCCCGGGGTTTGGTGACAGTCAGGTATCTATCACTAGGAGGTTCATGAGGCACAGAGGAGTGTCTTGTGTTTCTAAGGTTAGACTGACAGCAACCCAATCCCTGGAGCAACTTAATACTGATAATCTGTTTATTTTCCCTCTTGGCCTTTACATTAAAGGGATCTACTAACATGTACCATAACAAATGGCAATAGTAACTTGTAAGAGTTGTGATTTAATTTCCAAACATTCTAACTGCCCAAAAGTGCTGTTTTCCATGAAAAAAATGCCTTTATTTCTGTGCTCTGCTTCATTTGCATAACAAGCCCCCTTTTCCCCCCCTCTGTGCTGCTACCCCAACTGTGATATCATGTCAGGTAAACAAAGCTTCTAAAGAGTTAATGCTTAGTAAGGGAGAATGAAAGTTTTGTGCTTTTAGATGCCTCTGCAGTCATTCAATTTTCTTTTATTTACTTACTTTTCCAAAATCTTATCTGTATGTCACCAATTGCTAGTGAGAAAAGAATCAAATTAAGTGACTGGCAGTTTCTGACATGACAACACCAGAAGTCTGCTACATTCCTTTTTACTAGCAGTGTGAGAAACGAAGGAGGAAATCCACTGCGTCACTGCACTAACAGATATTTTATCATTAAAGTAAAAAGTAATTACTAACACATCAAAATACAATACAATTGTATTCTCTTTATTAGAAGTAAACACCTGCTGGTTTGTAACAGAGAACTCTGTTGGTCAGTCTTGGTATTTTAGCAAAATAGGAGTAGGGAGACAGAATAATCAGCTATGCACTGTACCCACAATGCCTTGCTACATATGTATCTACTGTGTGCCCCTTTCCTCACTCCTCAGGACGCATCTGGAAACTAGCATGTCTGCTCAGTATGTTTTTCCAGGTGAAACCTTTAAAAAATACATAATTAAATACACCTACATATTTGGTGATGTACTGCAGTGGCCACTACCAAAATAAGGGACTGCACCTCTGAGTAATGAACACTTAAGACCCCTTTATAATTTACCCAGAATTCCTCGTTGCTGTATATAAAACATCCCTTGCATGACATCATTCTGGGGGTGTGGCCACACAAAAAATTGGGGGCAGGCAGAAAAAAGTACCGATGAAACATTAAAAAAAGGATAAGATTTTTTAACTAAACAAATTGCAGTTTCAACATCTGAAGCATGGCTGGCAATGGCATACTATGTGAAAAAGGTATCTGGGGAGTCTTACTATATCCCTTTAATTTTATTAAAACAATTCAAATTTTAAACTGTATTATACTTAACTGTTTCCAACTGTTAATCTAATCCGGTCTACTAGTTAAGACAAACTGAAAATGACTGAATAAGTCTGGGAAGGGGCAGGTCCTAAGACTCAAGACTTCAGATTGTTTCTATCCGTTCCAGCTGGCAGGGAAGGGCAGCCCATACCAACTGTCTACCTACAGAAGCTGACACATAAAACCACTTTCAATACTTGACTGAGTTTTCTCCCATCTCAGAGAAAAGGAACAATTAAAACAAGTTCAACAATTTTTAAGTTGTTCAACAGCAGTCATGGCTCAAGAGGCTTTGCCCCAATCTACTTAACGGTTAAAAATAAGTGAAAAGCTGTAAGTCGCCTAATGCATGTTCACCCAACTTTGAGGTGCTGCAGTAACGAGTGTGTCTTCAGCCCCTCCAGGAGTGGCCTAATAGGAGCATCAGGGAGGGGACAACCTGACAGTGAGGGCAGAATGATGGGGATTTTAAATGGGCCTTGATCAGGGCCTTAGCTGGCTTGAGGGAGGGACAGTTACTCTGGAGAGAAGGTTGGTTCCAGACATTAGGAAGTCTGTAACTAATGGAAACGTGGCTTAGGTTGTGTTTGTGTCGAGGGATGTGGAGAAGGCAGTTTGCCTCAGATCTGAGGGAGCAGGCCAGGTAGCTATTTTGGTAGTTTTCCAGACCAGTAGTGTTCATCATCAGTCTTTCGGTGGGGGGGGAGGCAACCCAACTCATATGTATTAGAGTACTGCGTACGGAAGGAGGCAGGCAGCACATGAAACAGAGTGGTTATTTTGTCAAGGGCAGAGAAGTTTGCATTAAACAAATATCTCTGTAATACAGAAGGAGAACCTTCTTCCTTATCTTTAGCTGGAATTTTTTTTTTTTTTTAAGTTTATAAAGAGTGCCAAGCTTGGCATAGGACTTGGCCTTGTAGTAATCAAGGTGCTGGTTAAACTGGAGGCCAAGCTACTTGTCAGTGGCAACTGGGTACAGACAGGACCCATCTGGGGAGCACAGGGTCAGGGAGGAGGTGGTGGAGTTGATCCCTTACAGCCAAACAGCATGGACACCATCTTTTTTTGGCTCATGAACAAACAGCTGTCCTGGAACCATTTTTGGATGGCACACAAGTCCTGTTGAAGGGGTTCCTCAATAGAGAAGACCAAGATACTGGATGCATAAATTATGGTAGCATACATGTCTATGTTGCTGGCAGAGATGGACAGGGGGAGGTTGCTGATAAATACGGTGAAAAGTAGGGGACTGGACCTAGCTTGACAGACTGTGTGCAGTTGTCCAGGCAGGAGTGGAACCATGCTAGAGATGTTGGGCAGACACCTGACTTGGCAAGTCTGAGTAGCAGCCAGGGGTTGTCCACAGTGTTGAAGGCCTTGACTAGGCCTATAAATATGGCTCCTGTGCCCAGGCCCTTGTCTGGTTTTGAGTGAATGTGGTCAGTGACCCAGAGTAGGGAGGTGGAGGCTGAGTGGCTGGGACAGAAGCCCAACTGATGCAGAGATGGGAAGTTAGATAGCGGCCTACTGATGAAACCCTCAAAGGTTCTGGAGAGGATGGGTAGAAGTGAAACTGGACGATAGTTGGGAGAGTTGACTGGGCCTACTCTGTGGATCAGTATCACCAGTGCATACTTCCAGTTATGTGGGAAAGAACCGATGCAGAGGGACCGATTGAAGATGTGAGCGACAGGGACAGCTATTACTGAAGCATCGCCTATTTTGTGGAATTTTGGCAAGATGCAGTCAGATCCGCAGCTGGATGCAGCATTTGGTGCCAGTAGTTCGTTGCAGACAATATCACCCGTGATCACCTTTAAGTGGAAGTTGCCACCCGAGGGCTGGCTGCACTGCAAGGGGTGGAGGAGGCTGGGGATGAGGACCCTGGGGTCCTTTGATGAAGTACCTGTTCAAGGCATTGGCAGTTAAGGCGACAACGCCAGGGATGGACTGCGCACTGCCTTGGCGGTCTTCCAGAATTTGGAGGGGGGAGTCAAGGGCATTAAAGGCTAGCTTGATCTGGAAATACACAGGGCTGAATGTTAGCTATACATATTTTAATTGCCCTCCCATGCTCTCATTTCCTCCCCCCTCCCCAACCTAGGAATGCAACAGCTGCACACTTGCCCTGTGTTAAAGCAGCTGCCTTCACGGTTGTTGCAAATACTACTTTTCAATTGTCTGGCAGCATGTGCTTGATGGACAGGCAGATCAAACAAACTATCCACAGGAGCCAAGCACCTCACCTCGAACCCAGTCTCCCATGTGGCACACCAATGCGCAATTACACCAGTCAAAATATTTACTCACAATGTACATTGAGACCAGATGTATGCTTTCAACAGCCTATCCTCTGATAAAGTGGAAAAACTAAAGATTCATGCTATCTGAGTAACTTCTTAGGGGAGACTATCAGTGTGGTGATGTGACCTAGCTTTGATTGGAGCAACCAGTACTGCTCTACCTTCTGTGTGAAGTTGGCAGCGTTTTTAGTCATGGTTAACAAGCAAACAAATAAAATGTAGACAGCTCCAAGGAACATGGGGAGGCTACAACAGAACATGAGTTGGATCTGCACTGGCTGAGGCTCAACATTTCTAAGAAAGCCACTGTAAAGTCAGCAAAGACGCAGAGTATGTGCCTGTACAGTTGAGAAAGAGGCCTCATTTTTGCTCTGCTAGTTGCTTCAATAAAGTCTCTAATTTCCCCTTCACTTGGAAAGCTAGTCTCTCCCTCTCTGTAACTGTCAAGAGTAACAATACACACAGCTAACATTTAGCATCTTATTGTGCTGTTTCAGCATATTCAAAGACTTTAAAGAGGTAAATCATTAGTTACTGCAATTCTGAACCAAACCACAGGATGAAAGCGTTACAGTGTATGCCTCTCATGCTCTCTCACAGACACATAGACCCCTCCCCCCACTACAAAACCAGTGAAATGCTTTGCAGCAGACACTGCTAACTTTGACTTACATTATATGTCTCCAGCTTTACTCGGATTCTGAAGGTGTAAGAGCGGAAGTTGGCATTCTGGAACACCTCTTCAAAGGCCTGCTCATTCTGCCGAGAGAGAGAGATGGAGAAAGCGGTGAACTAAGCATTAAGCACAAGCAAAGATGATATAGCTATTAGCATGCAATGTTATTTCTCTGCCAGTACACTTATTTCAATTCTAGTCTTCCCATTAAGCAAATCTGAGTAGAAGTGGCAGAAAACCACAATGCAACACTGTGGTTTTTTAATGATTTCTTGCTGGATGAGTACATTTACAAACTAATTTGAAAATAAAATTGCATTTTTGTTCCAAAACACTTTAGTCTCACTACTTGGATTCTGTCACCCCTTCCCACCCTCCAAGCATTTAATGTAATCAACATTGTAAAATGGGTAAAAGAAATCCTTTACTGTGATTGGTGGAATCCAATCCCTTTATTGTGCTAATACTGAATAATTATATGGGTCAGTTAAAATTACTATTTTTAAGCTTTTGTGGCTCGTTCCCCCATTTTATAAGCACAATAACACCTTCCAGGGATGCTGTAATAAGTGCACATCCTAGGTGGATGAAGGCATCACAAGCATACCATAACCGTGCACCATGTCGTGTGTTATCGCTCAAAGTAAAAAAAAAAAAAGTTAGTTATCGGGGGTGGTGCCATCTACCACTGAGGGAATATGTCCTCTGTCGGCTCTCCTTTGTGGAACTTGCACAATAAAACAATCTGTTTAAACACTTGTTTTGAACAGGGCTAGATATTTTTAACTTACTGTGGAAATCTGATTCGAGTCAGTATGGCAACCCCCCCCCCCTCCCCTCCAGGGAGAAGGTGGCAGAAAGAAAGATCAGACAGTAAAGGCTTAGATGTGCTGGGAAATTGGCAACTGGAGGTGAACAAACAGCCCAAAACTTTACTATTAAGAATGTGAAGCAGGCTATAAAAGCATTGGACCTCTGGGTACTTGCTTTGGACACTAAAATGTCATACTTTCATTATATGCTGAAGCTTCATCAGACACAAAAAACAAGGGCGATCTGAAAAAGCTGGAAGACTGGTCAAGGGTTTGGCAACTGGGGTTTCAATGTAAAAAAAAAAGAAAAAAAAAAAGTGCAAAATCATGCACTTGGGCCACAGAAACCCAAGGACAACATACCGATTGGGAGGGGAGGTTTTGGCAACCACAAAATAGGAAGGAACCTGGAGGTAATCATTTCTGATGACCTGAAGCTAGCAAAGCAGTGGGGAAGGCTAGCAGGATGCTCGGGTGCATAGGGAGGGGTATCACCAGCAGAAAGACTGAGGTAGTGTTACCACTGTACAGATCAATGGTGAGGCCCTACCTCGAGTACTGTGTCCAGTTCTGGAGGACCCATCTCTGGAAGGACATAGGTAGGATGGAGGCGATACAGAAGAGGGCAACCAAAATGGTACAAGGCCTGCATCAAAAGCCCTATGAGGAAAGACTTAAGGAATTAAATATGTACTCTCTAGAGGAAAGGAGGAGCATGACAAATGTTCAAATACCCCACAGGTATAAATAAGGAACATGAAGGTAGCATTCTACATAGAAAAAGATGCTCAAGGATTTTGGGGGGGGGGGGTAACAGGACTCCCAAGGAGATGTGAGGAAATACTTCTTCACGGAAAGGGTGGGCGCCTGGAATGGCCTCCCAGTGGAGGTGGTGGGTGCTAACACAGTTACAGGATTCAAGCATGCATGGAATAGACACAAGGGGACATTAGAAATAAGGCGGGGAAGACAGGGACACAGATGGACGGAGATTGAGTAGGGTCTGTGGTGGCACAGTAGGTAAGGAAAATAGGGCACACTAGGTAGACCAAGAGGTCCTTAACTTCTGTGTTTCTATATGTACCTAAAGTTACAATGTCAATTACCAAACATTGAATGTTTTAACCGATGGGCTACCTTTTCTGTCTTTTCAGCCTGGACTGCATTTATTTTATTTTATTAGACTCTAGGATTACAAATACCTTTGAGCAATTACTGCTCTTTTACAAAGGTTCCACGTCAAAGGATGGTGGGAAAGGGCAGGCCTGGTGGCACTGGACGCCTTACCTCGTACCACGCCGGCGACCCGTGTTCAGGAACGAGCATGGATCACCGGGAGTCGGCCGGGAAGAAGGACAGAGCGCCCAACGGCTGCTCTCCTTCTCTGGGGGGTCACCTGCAAGCTCCCGCCATGATATTGCCACCTGGGGGTGCTCGGGTGGAAGGTACAGTACTGGGAGGCAGCAGTATGGGGACGGAGCAGACGGCAGAGCAGGAGGCGCATCTCCTCACTGCACGTCAACGCCTGGGGCTGAACAAGGAAACACCCCACCTCCTTGGCGACGACTCCTCGCTGCACATCCTCGGTACGTCGGGGCAGACTCCGTTGTGCAAGGTCCACTTCAGCACAGTTGTTGGGGAGGTTAATGAGGGTTCCCTCCTCACCCACACCGGGGGTCAAACTGGGCATCAAGGGTTAAGAAAGTGGAACCTTGCACTCTGCGTGCAGACTCCGGCAACGAGGATTGTGTATGAGGCAGTCCGAGAGAGTGGAGAGAAGGGGCAGGACGGCACAAAAATACAGAAAGAAAGAGGGGGAAAAAAAAAAAGAATGGAGGGAAACATACAAAGGTAGACAATGGCTTACAGTTTTAAACACAGCGAAGGCTAGGCTTTAAATTGGGAACTTCTGTCTACTTACCAACCCTCCTGTCCTTTCCGTTCCCTCTGAGGAGGGCCTCCTTGCAGTTCCCAGGCTTCTTTAGTAGCCAGTCTGACCCTATAGAACTTGCTCCCAAGGTCCTTGAAGGAGGTCCCCTCATTGGAAGCCTTTAAGAGGGGTCTAAAGTCCCACTTATTTAAGGAGGCTTTTTCTATCTTATTGGTTACAAACAGTTTTATATTGTTTTTAACTATTTGTCATTAATTCAATTTTGTTATATTTATTCATGTGCTGTTGGTATTTCATAGTGATGTATGTTGTTCAGTGCCTACAGCCGTCAGAGATGGGCGCTTTAGACAAAGTTTGCTTGCTAATCCTCCCAATATATTAAAGCAACCTGACGGGAACAGTACTGTATGTATCCTATAATAAGAATGTATGCACATATCCTATTGTTTCTAACTGTACCTACTGTGGATATGGTTTTTAAAATTTGTTTTTAAAACTAAAGAAAAGAAAAAAGGTTACTTAGAGTGGGTGAAATAGCTTGCCATGTAAGCAACACACGGTGACACCTTAAACCTACAGTGCGGTCTTGCCACTGTACAAGAGCCAAGGTGCAGCAGGAGTCCCAGTGGATGCTCCCCCCACCAGAGTGGGGACGACTGCCCTGATCCTACTGGCACTCCCAGGGAAAAGGGCAGCAGAGCAGGGTGCATTCCGCAGGCTTAAAAATGTCTGTGGGAGGGCTGTGGGGGAAGAAAGCAATATGGGTGGGAAACAGGAAGTCCCTGTACCACATCCAACTATACTCTATGTCAACTGGAGCCTCCTTTCGAGACCATCTCCTCCTCCCGGCCACGGTCCAAGACACAACTCAAGCAAGCCTTAGACAGAATCCAAAGCGCTACCACAGGCACCGGCACTACTACAGAGGACAGCAGGAACTCAGTATGGAAGGTGGTTCTGTCTCACAGAGAAAGAAAAGAGGAAACACACAAATATAAAAAGAAAAGTCTTTAGGCAGTTTGGGACCTGTGGTGTGCTGTGCAAACTAAAGGAAACAGCCTCCTGGGGATCTGGCCATTTTGCATGTCATCACGAAAATTTAGCTGTAGCCAGATTTACTGTAAATGGCAGTTAGGTATTGCAACTTAATATCCCAGCTACCACACTAACTGAGAGCATCATCAAGAGGGCAGAGAGTGCCATTGTGTTCTGAAATGCTATTATACTGCTTGTGGCTTCAGACCAGACTGGACAGCTCATGAGCTACACACTGCTTCCACAGAGACCGACTTGTGAGTGTTATTAAAGCAGTAATCTAATACAGCCTCACTGAGATAGCTTTATGGATTTGGCACATTTTAGAGGAGCAAGACAACAGAGCACAGCACAAACGGCCGGTGTGACAAAATACTGTAAGAGTATGAAACTTTTTTTTTTTGGTTGCTCTTTTTCCCTAGGACCCACCCCTTTTCCCTGGGACCCACTCCTTCAGGCTCTCATGCCTGCCTCCTGACCCACTGCACACCACCGCAGCTGTGTATCCCCCATCAGAGCTCACCGGAGATACTGAACCATCAGGCATACCTTACACAGACGACCCGGCTCGGACAGGGAAGGGGCAGGATGCTGCACTGCACAACTGGGCGGCACAGGAAGCACACCCGAGGCCATCATCCAGAGCTGCAGCAGCCAATTTTTCTCTTTTTTCTGGGGCTCCACCAATCTCTCTCTCTCTCATGTGTGGCTGCATCCTTGGATGGGGCCTTCAACAGTGTGTGGTCACCCATGCTGCCAAGAACCGCTGTTGCAGCAGCAAACAGGAACCCATCCCCAGGAGGGAAGCGACCAAAGGATGCTCCTAGCTCCCTCCCTGCTGGCCTCTGCTGCTGACGTCTGGGATTGTGGTATGATCCCACATTGCCAGAGTGATTAAATGAGTGAAGCTTTTAGCCACAACTGCCTGGCAGCTGGATTCAGACCAGTGATTTAAAGACAAAAGCCATCTACTCTCCCTAGAAACTTCAACAGCCACCAGCAGAGCCCGTTACTAGATATGTTAAATAACCATCATGACCAAAAGACAATATTAAAACTGCAGCCAGACACATGCAAGCTTTAGCCCCATTTATACTAAACAGTAAAAGGCATACTCACAGAGTCTTTTAGCTCTCCAAGATAATTAGCATTTTGTCCAAGGATGGCTTCAGCCGCATCCTGGAAACATGTCACCCACTGATTATCACCAAAATCTGCAATATTGGCCTGGAAAGAAAGAGGAAAACAATAAAATAGCGACAAGAACATGGCTGTTAGAAGTGATTGACGGGTTTTCACTTGCCGCCCAAAGCAGCATGCTCCCATCAGATAGCAGGAATCCACTGGGGAAATGGATCCAACAGTGATGGCTGGGGAGGACTGCTTACAACACTGTGCGAGCACCAGCACAGGGCTAGACACAGGTCACCCACATGGCTTAGGTCAAACGTTCAGAAGATACACAAAGGAGCGACAGAAAGGGGCAGCGGGAGTCCTGCATTTGTGACACCTCTCTGTCTGGATCCCCAGCCAGAGCCAGGCAATACAGATGCCACAATCCCTCCACAAAGGGAAAGTGCAGCTTCCTGCAGGCTCAACTAGGATCAAAGTTTACTTTAATTATGCAACTCTATGTCCCCCTTTGTGTGATATTTTCAATTAAAGTTTCAACACATACAGGCCCTCACCAAAGGAACATTAGATATGCAGGGCACACATGATGGGATGCAGGTTTCCTTCTGCAGACAATATCCATTTCTATGTTACAGTAAACATTTGACAGACAATACATTCACATACGTACTACACATTTTCTGCACTACCCTCCACCCTCCAGTTGTAAAAGTAACACTTGAGGGTCACCCTTTACACAGAAAAACAGATTACTCACCAGTAACAGTAGTTCTAAGAGTGGCATACGTTGTTCATCCACACACTTTGGCATTTCCCTTTCCCCTTTAAATCTTGCTGGAAGTCTTCAAGCTGCACCCCCCCCCCACCACCCAGCTGGTATAACCCTAGTCTCCGCCCCATGATGCCAGATCTTAGCCCGCTGGAAGCCAGGTGTTGTGCATCTGCAGCCGGGGAGGTTGGGAGGGTCCGTGTGGATGAACATATACCACTCCTAGAACTACTGTTACAGGTGAGTAACTTGTTTTTCTAGGATCGTGGATATGTTCATCCACACTCTTTGGCAGACTCCTAGCAGTTCACCGGGAGGAAGGAGGCAAGGCACACACTCCCACTTAGGAAACAGAGATTGGAGAAGTGAGGCCCCAAAACCCGCATCCCGGCGTGACTTAAGGTCGATGGGGTAATGGGTAATGAAGGTGTTTGCTGACTTCCAGGTAGCGGCCCCGCAGATTTCCTGGATAGGGATGTCCCTGGAAGCAGCCACCGAAGCAGCAGTATGGCAGGTAGAATGAGCTCTTATCCCTTTGGGAGGTTCCATGCCCGCCAACTTATAACAGACTGATGCAAGATGTAATCCACCTTGCAAATGTTCGTTTTGCTGCAGGTCTGCGAGAAGCGGCTTCAGCGTAGGTGACAAACAGCTGGCGGACCTCTCCCCAAATTTCCGCCGTCCTCTCCTTGTAATAGGAGAGGGCTCGTTCCGGGTCCAAAGTATGGAGCCTGTACTCGGCCTCCAAGGTGTAATTAAGGAAGTATACTGGCAGAGTTAACATCTGGTTAAGGTGAAACTTTGACACCACCTTCAGAAGGAATTTCGAGTGGGGGCGTAGGACAACCTTGTCCCTGTGGAAGACCAGATAAGGGGAGTCCATCGAAAGCACCTGGAGCTCCCCTGTCCTTCTGGCAGACGTGATAGCCACCAGGAAGGCCGCCTGCCACGACAAGTGTGACAAGCCACACTTGTGCACTGGTTTGAATGGCTTGTCCATGACCTTTGGCAGTACTGGCAGTAGATCCCACGGAGGGGGAGGTTCATGAACCGGTGGGGATATGTGATCCAGGCCTTTCAAAAAGTGCCCAACCAACATTTCCTGCACCAATGTCGATGACTGGCCCATGCTCGGTAAGTAGAGATGGCTGCCAGGTGCACCCTAAGGGTCGATGACCAAAGACCCCCTTTGGGGGGAGAGAGAGAAACCAAAGGAAGTCGAGAATGTTAGCCACTGGACAGGAGAGAGGATCCAGGCCCTTGTCCTGACACCAAAAGGAAAACCTTCTCCATTTGAAGACATAACATTTCCTGGTCGATTCCTTTCTGGATGCCTCTATCACGGTGAGGACATCCTCGGAAAGACCCAAAGCCTGGAACTCTAGCCGCTCAGGTACCAGGCTGTGAGGTGCACGGATTGAAGGTCCGGATGGTATATCTTCCCCTGATTGAGAGAGATCAGGTCCGGGCGCGCTGCAGGCTGCTCCGGGGGGCCTGCAGCTGAGGTGGAGGAGATCTAGATACCAGAACTAACGGAGAGTCTGGGGCTACCAGCATCACCTTCACCTTGTGCCCCCACACCTTGAGGAGCACCTTGTGGATCAAGGGAAATGGAGGGAAGGCGTAGAGGAGGCCTGGGTCCAAGGCCTTGAGAAGACATCCCCATGTAAGCCCTGCTGAGGGAGGCAGGCATGAAAAACAGCCTCAGCTTGGTGTTTTCCCTGGAGGCAAACAGGTCCACCATCGGTTTGCCCTGGTGGGAGAACAAGCTGTAAGCTACCTCTGGATGGAGAGACCACTCATGGGATGTCTCGCCTAAGCGGCTGAGGGCATCCGCCAAATTGTTTGAGGCTCCTGCCACATGGATGCTAACAGATCTGCCGCCCTATGGCTGACGAGGGTCCAGATGTGAAGCACCTCTCTGCAAAGCAGAAGGGAGTGCTTGCTGCCCTGTTTGTTGAGGTAGTACATGGTCGTGGTATTGTCAGTCTGGACTTGAACCACTTGACCCCACAGCTGTGAAGCGAAAGCTGACAGCGCCAGTCTGACTGCTCTGAGCTCCAACAGGTTGATGTGGTATCGGGACTCCTCGGGGGTCCAGAACCCATGAGAAAGGCATCGGTCGTGAGGACGGCTGTCGGCGCGGGGCGGACAAACGGGATCCCTTCCTGCAACCAGACTGGGGCGGTCTTTCATGCGGTCCACCATTGGAGAGCGTCCCACATCATCTGGGTTACAGTGATAAGCTGGTCAAAATGACCGTGGCACTGAGTCCACTAGGGCGGCCAGCTCCCACTGGAGGGGGTGCATGTGCAACTGGGCCCAATGGACCACTGAACTACATGCCGCCATGCAACCCAGAAGGCACAGAAAGTCCCGGGCAGGGCACAATTGCCCAACCAGAAATGATTGGGCAAAGGAGGAGAGAACCTTCGCCCTGTCCGCTGGGATTGATATATGTTGTTCATCCACACTTATTGGCAGGTTCCTTGCCGCTTTAAATGTTGCCTGAAGGTCTTCAAGCTGGCTCCTCCCACCCACCTGGGTGGTAAAACCCTCTGCTCCACCCCATGATGCCAGATCTGGCCCGCTGGAAGCCAGGTTGCGCGAAGCCGGTGAGGTCGGGTGGGTCGTGTGGATGAACATATGCCACTCCTAGAACTCCTGTTACAGGTGAGTAACCTGTATTTCTAGGGACGCGGATATGCTGTTCAATCCACACTTATTGGCAGACTCCTAACAGTTCTCCGGGAGGAGGGAGGCAAGGCACGCACCCCTACTTAGGGAATAAGGACTGGAGAACCGAGGTCCCAAAACCAGCATCCCAGCGTGACTTCAGGTCCCTGTCCTCCTTCTGAGGGCAGGAGGAGTGCAAGCCCAAGGGCGCCTCACCCCTGGCGTGGAGAGACTGGCACAACTCCTTGAAGGAGCCCGACAAAGTGGAACCAAGGTTCAGAGGAACAAAAAAGCTCCAACTGGCGGAAGCTTGAGACGCTTCCTCCTCGAAAGCCTTCATTTGCTCCAACTATTCAGCGGATCCCGCAGCCGCAGAAGCCACCCACCTCGCCTCCTTCGATTTCACCGGTGGGTTCCTTTTTTCCAGTCTCCCCAAGTTTAGGCACACCAAGCAGTCATCCAGGACGTTGGGATGGAAGGTTAGGCAGAACCTGCAGGTGGAGGTGTTATATCCGACACCAAGGTAGTAGACGCACGTTAGGTGAGGATCGGTGCGCGACATCTTCTGGCCGCAGGAGCAGCGACGAAATCCGGGAACAGATTTTTCCTCCATGTCCGATGCGTTATCGAAATAGACAACTCGGATGAGTTTTAAGGTAAGCTGCAGTAACAACCGACGTTTTAAATCCAGGGCCTAAGAATTGCTGTGAAGCATAAGGGAACCTGCATCTTCCAGTGGAAAGGAAGATCAGGCGTCCTGGGGCGGAGTCAAGGTTTATACCACCCAGCTGGGTGGGAGGAGCCAGCTTGAAGACTTCCGGCAAGATTTAAAGGGGAAAGGAACATGCCAAGAAGTGTGGATGAACAACATATCCACGCTCCTACAAAGGCTTTTCTGCTGTTTCTTGCCCGAAGAATCTTTAGCAAAAATAGCATCCAAGGTGGCATTGGAATGCTTAAGGCACTTAAGGTGACCAGCCATGCCTGGTCCAAAAAGGTCAGTGCCCAGGAAAGGCACATCAGCTAGTTTGTGCTGAGTATCTGCCGGAAAAGGAGAGTCTCAGCCAAGCCCCGCGACGAGAGGCAACTGCAGCTGCCATCGAGCAGCCACAAGAATCCCCAATGTCGAGGGCTGTCTGAAGCTGCTGTCTGGCAACAGCCTGGCCCTGCTTGACCGTGGTCTGCATGTCCGCAGGGAGGTGTGGGAGGACTTCATCTAAAGACCCCAGGAGGGCATGAGAGAAGTGTGCATGACGAAGGCCTAGAAATGAGGCCGTATAGACCTTCTGAGCAGAATGATCCAAGAGTTTGGATTCTTTTTCGAGAGAACGATCAGTGTCGGCAGAAATTACAGTTATGTAAGAACTTACCGTAACAGCAGATCTTCGAGAGGAGCTCTTGCAGCAGGCTATAACCATTAGGGCTAACGCCGCAGGCCTTAGGACCCACCGGAAAAATTCTCAGCTAGCAGTACCCAGCAGGGGCTGCTCCCTGATGTCGGCTCCACGCCAACGTCAGTCGCGGTACATAAGGGGGCGGACCCCGGCTCCACCCCAGTTCCGCCAAGACCCACGAATGGACCCCAACGAGAGAAAGAAGCAAAGCCTGTAGATGATGTGCTGAACACCTCACTCAGGGAATGGAGGGCGGGAAAGCAACGCCTGCTGCAAGAGCTCCTCTCTAAGATCTACTGTTGCGGTAAGGTCTTACATAACTGTACTATCTTACTTCGAGTGGGAGCTCTTGCAGCAGGCTATAACCATTGGGATTCAATCCCAAGCAGTTCCGCACCAAGGAGGGGCCTAACCCCGGGAAAAGGAAGGATGGAATAATGCTGGCAACACAGCAACTTAGGACAGGAGTCCCTGAAGGACTGCCAAGCTGAAACCGGCACGGCTTCTGGATGCAATGTCCAGGCTATAGTGCTTTACAAATATGTGTATAGAATTCCATGTGGCTGCCGCACAGATGTCTCTTATAGAAACATTCTTCATGGCAGCGAAAGAAGCAGAGACTCCCCTGGTGGCGTGACCCCCTAGCTGGGCCCGGAATGAGTTTGTTGTGCTTCTCATAGCAACACACAATGCAGTGGACAAGCCACTTAGAAATAGGTCTGTTTTGACACCGGTTTGCCCAATTGATGTGGCACAAAGGCCACAAACAGTTGCTCTGATTTACGGTGTGTAGCTGTGTGCTTGAGATAGTACCTCAGCACCCTGTGAATGTCCAGTGTGTGAAGGAGAGCTTTTCCCCTACTGGAAGGAGAAAAAAAAAAATAAAGTGGAAGGTCAACCTACGGGTTGAGGGTCAACTCCGAGACCACTTTAGGAAGGAACTTAAGATTTGTTTATAGGGAAATCCTTTCCCTGTGAAAAACCAAATAAAGCTCTTTACACATCAGAGCCTGGAGTTCGGAAACTCTCTGAGCTGAAGTAACAGCTACTAAAAAACATACCTTCCAGGAAAGGTAACGCAGCTCACAAGGGGGAACAGTGAGCTTCTCCAACACAAATAGGAAGTCACAGGGAGGGATAGGATCCCTAATGGGAGGTCTCGTATGCAAAATACCCCATAAAAAGGTGCGGGCCACGTCCAGTTGGGCTAAGGTTCTATCCCTCAAGAGGACATGATATGCAGAATTGGTCCTCATGTGCACCTTTATCGAGGAGTAGCTCAAGCCTTGATGGTATCAGGAGACAAGATACTGCAACATTGAGTTCACCGGACAGGAAAAGGGGGTCCAGATGGTGAAACGACGCCCATAAGCAGAAAAGTACAGTCACATAAGAACTTACCGTAACAGTAGATCTTCGAGAACAACTCTTGCAGCAGGTTACACCATTAGGACTGAAGCCGGCAGGTGCCAGGACCCCACGGAAATTTTCTAGCTAGCAGTATTCAGCGGGGACCACCCACGACGTTGGTCCCGCCCCCAACGTCAGGCATAGTACATATGGGGGCGATCCCCCAGAATCCCCAGTTCTCCCGCCGGAGACTCCCGGCCGCTGAATGACATCAAAAGAGGAGACTAAGGATCCGCCATCAAATAACAATCAGAGTGGTGTTGAGAACACCTGATCCTAGGAGAAGGATATCGGAACAAAAAATCTACCTCCAGCGGGGATGGTGGGAGGGAAAGTACCTGTTGCAAAAGCTCTTCTCCAAGATCTACTGTTACGGTAAGTTCTTACTCAACTGTACTATCTTACTTTGAGAAACAGCTCTTGCAGCAGGTTACACCATCAGGACCGATTCCCAAGCAATCGTGGAAATCCCACACCATTGGGAGGAAGGAAGGTAGAAATCTTTAATGAAACCAAAGCCTAGGACAAAAGTCCTTGAAGGATTGCTAGACCAACACCTGCTCTTTGACTCGATGCATATCCAGGCTATAATGCCTGATGAAAGTGTGCACGGAGCTCCAAGTAGCTGCAGCACAGATGGCCGAGGTGGACACATTCTTAAGAGCTGCAAAGGAGGTAGCCACCCCCCATGCCGAATGACCCTTAACTGCGCCCAGTAAGGGTTTGTTGCATTTCTGGTAACAGAATGTGATACACTGAATGAGCCACCTGGACAGTGACTATTTGGAAACAGGAGCTCCCATCAGCCTGTGGGCAAAGAAGACAAAAAGTTGGTCCGATTTTCGGTGGTGTTTGGTTCTAGTCAGGTAGTATCGGAGACAGCTATGCACATCTAGAGTGTGCAACAGGGCCTCTCCTCGATTCGAATAGTTGGGAAAAGTACACTGGTAGATCGATGTCTTGATTAAGGGTGAGAGGTGAGACCACCTTAGGCAGAAATTTGGGATCAGTCTGTAGGAATACCCTGTCTTGGTGAAAAACTAAATAAGGCTCTTTGCACATAAGTGCAGAGTGTTCAGAAATTCTTCTGGCGGAAGTAATGGCAACTAAAAACAACGTCTTCCAAGTGAGAAGACATAGCTCGCAATCCGCGGCTGGTTCAAAGGGTGGCAGCGTGAGCTGCTCCAGGACAAAGGGTAGATCCCATGGCGGAACTGGATCCTTAATCGGAGGTCTAAGGATGAAAATACCTCTCAGGAAGGCTCGTGCTGTGTCCAACTGGGATATGGTGCATTGGCCTATCTGACAATGATAGGCTGATATGGCACAGAGGCTTACTTTGATCGAGGAGTAGGCCAAGCCTGTCTGAAGAGACAGGAGGCAGTCCAAGACCGACTTTTCTGGACAATCTAGAGGTGAAAACCCCCACGCTTGAAGCCCATGGGCAAAAATGGCGCCATTTCATGGCGTAAGTAGCATGAGTGGCTGCTTTTCTCGCAGCCACCAGGACATCAGCTACTTCTTGCGAGACCCCGTGTTGCAAAATGGCTGTCTCTAGGAGCCAAGCGTGCAGGCTCAACGAACCAAGGTCCGGATGGACCAAGGAGCCCTTCTCCTGAGACAACAAGTGAGAGCTGATTGGCAGAGGCAACGGAGGTTCCCGAGATAGCTGGTGTAGTAGCAGGAACCAGATTTGCTTGGGACAGAATGGCTTGAGTATCAGCGTCGCTTACTCTCTGCGAAGTTTCAGAAGAACCCTCTGGATCAACGGAAAGGTGGGAAAGGCATAGAGGAATCTGCCCACCCAGGAGAGGGACAACAGGTCTCGCCAGAAAACACCAGGCCCTGGATCTAGCGAGCAGAAATTGGGCAGTTTTGTGTTGGATGGGGATGCGAAAAGGTCTGACTCTGGTGTACCCCATCTGTGAAACAGATCCTCTACTACCTCCTGGAGTAGTTCCCACTCGTGGACTCTGGCCTGAGAGCGGCTCAGGCTGTCTGCAATGACGTTGTCCACACCTGGGACATGAACAGCAATGAGGTTTGTGCCGTGTTGCAAAGCCCAATCCCACACCCTCATGGCCTCCCTGCAAAGCGGGTAGGAATGGGTGCCTCCTTGTTTGTTGAGGTAATACATCACCGTGGAACTATCTGTTTGCAACAGAAGGGTACCCAGTGGAATCTCCGACTGGAAGGCCTGCAGAGCGTAAAGAACTGCTCATTTCTAGCATGTTTATGTGGAGATGAGTCTCTTGGGCTGTCCACAGGCCCCGAGACTGGACACAGTCGAGGTGTGCTCCCCATCCGAGCCCTGATGCGTCTGTGGAGAGTGTCACAATCGGAGACGGTGCAACAAAGGGGACCCCTGCCGATAGATTCTTCGGATCTAGCCACAATAGCCAATCCCGGATTATGGCCTTCGTGATCCGGATTGGGAACCGCGGATGGTCTTGCTTTTGATCCCATTGGACCCATAACATCCAGTGGGTGACCCGCATGTGTAGACGAACAGGTGGGACTGTTGCAATGGCCGCAGCCATGTGTCCGAGCAGGCTAAGGACCAATCTGGCAGGAACGGTCTTTGTCGAAATGTCCCTGATGAGGGATCTGATGTGTTCCACTTTATCCTGGGGAAGGAAAGCTTTCCCTTGGACGGTGTCCAGAACTGCGCCTATGAACTGCAGAGTCTGAGACTGAACCAGACGAGACTTCTCTTGATTGATCAAGATGTCCAGCGTCTTGAACAGAGACTGAGTATAATAAATGGCGGACATCAAGGCCTCCCGAGAGGGCGCCATGAGAAGCCAGTCGTCCAGGTAGGGGAACACGTGATGGCCTTGCCTCCTCAGAGTCGCCGCTACGAACGCCATACATTTCGTGAATACCCGAGGTGCTGATGACAGTCCGAATGGGAGGGCTTGGAACTGATAATGGTGGCCCTGGAACTCGGAGCGCAGAAACTTTCAGTGTGCTTCAGCGATGGGTATATGCAGGTAAGCGCCCTGCATGTCCAAAGACGCTAGAAAGGTGCCCTGCTTGAGCATGGGAATCAGACCTGGGAGGGTCACCACGTGGAAGCGTTTGTACAGGACCGACTCGAGGTCGCTGAGGTCCAGTATCGGACGGAGGTCCCCTGTTTTCTTGGGAACCAGAAAGAAGTGAGAATAATATCCTGCGTCCCTCTGGTTCCGTGGAACATGCTCTACTGCTTCTTTTTCCAGGAGCGTGAGCACCACCTGCTGTATAAGCAGAGCGTGCGGACCCGAATAACGGGAAAGCAGGGGAGGTCTTACCGGTGGGTGGTCGAGAAATTCTATGAAATGGCCCTTCTTGACCAATTGCAGAACCCACCGGTCGGTAGTAATCGACTACCACCCTGAAAAGTGGTGAGCGATGCGCCCGTTGATCCAGAGGAGGGTCGGGGGCCGGGAAGAAGTCATGCTGTGGCTGCACTGGTCCCTGCAGGCTGAGCCGGTTTAGTATAGCGTTGGGCTCTGCCTGGGGACGACTTAGCCTGGGCTTTTCGCTGAAAGGTGCCCTTTTGTTGTTGGCCGGAACATGGCTGCTGTCTTTGTTGCAGACTGCGAAAATGGCTCTGGTTCCTACGAAAAGAACCAGGCCTGGGTCTGTACATGGCCTGTACAGACCGGACTGCCTTCCCAGCATCCTGCAGTTTGGTGACCACCTTCTCCGAGGGTTCACCAAAAAGTACTTCGCCGTTGTAGGGGACGTCAACTTGTTCTTCTGTACGTCCAGGGTGAAGCCGGAGACACTGAGCCAAGAGTGTCGCCGGAGACAGACGCCTGAAGCTGCAGCTCTGGCGAATGAGTCCGCAGAATCATATGCGTCTCGTAGTACCTGGGTCCACACATCAGACCCTGTGCGGAGAAGGTTTAGGAGCTCTTCCTTCTGCTCGCCATCCGGAAGTTTATCGACCAGGTCCTGGCCCTGTTCCCATAGGGCATTCTGAAACTGTACCATGTGGGTTAGGTAGTTCAGAGACCTGATAGAGCATGTAGCAGCTGCATACATGCGTATCCCCAGGGCGTCAAATTGTTTGGATTTCTGGTCTGGTAGCTGTGTGCTCATGTGCTGCGGTCTTTGGGACCGGTCATGTGAGGCCGTAATGACCAGGGAGTCTGCCAGAGGTTGCCGAGCCAAGTACTGGTCCTCTCTTGTGGCCCTGCACAGGCGGTCAGCTTTCTCCGGCACAGCCTTGGTGACGTCTGCGAAGGTGTCCACCAAGGGTGGCACTACCACAGGCTTTGGGTCTTTCTGCCGAAGATAACGGGCAAGGCGCTGTCTTCCGGGGTCGAGGTCTTCAGTATCCCACCCCATATTGTCCTGGATGTGCCTCATGATCTCAGAGAAAGAGCAGTCATCTGGAGGAGACCTGGGAAGGTCATGTGGGTCAGGTGATGAAATGCTGAGTGGAGAAGATCTGGAGTAATTGAGGTATCCGATCTGGAGTCCTCTCCCGGAGTATACCGCCGACGTCTGGGTCACTTGGGGCTGGGAGACCCTGATGGAGATCTTGAGGGAGGCCTTCTCCGATCCTGGGATCTACCCCTAGGAGGTGAAGTCTGCTCCTTGGGGGTTGGTGGTCGTCCTGCTAGCCCCTGTGGTGGAGGAGGGGGCGTAGGAGGTGAAGAAGTAGGAAGAAGAGGTTTCACTGGGACCACGTCTTTGCGGATGGTGTCCCACCAGAAAGTAAAGAGTTCCTTTACTTCTTGAATATTCATGCCCGACGGGCCTGGCGCCGGGGTCGGGTATCAGGTCCACGTGCGCCTCCGGGGTGGGCGAAGGTTCCCTCGGAAGCCCGGCATCCTCTGTATCGCCCGCCTGGTCTTCAGGCAACGCGGTGTCCTCCTCCGTGGAGTCCCTGTGACCAGTGTCTACCGGTGACTGGGGGGCGGTCTTTGGCTCCAGTGAGGCCGACATAGGTCGCTTGGCCGATGACTTCAGGTCCGGTGAACGCCTGGCTGGCGTCTGGTGCTTAGCCGATGTTCTCTGCTCTTATAGCCTGGCTGACTTCAGGTGCTTGGCCGACGTCCGGTCCGACGTCCGCTTGAGGGATGTCAGGTCCTTCGTCTTCCTGGGTGGAGGATCCAGGCCCCTAGGGGGCTGGGAAACCGACTTGGAGTCAGGGTCCCGACGTCGAGTGGAAGAGGAAGACTTGTGGCGTTCAGAGGATTTTGTAGAGGCCCGAGAAGGAGTAGAGGAAAGAGAGGGCCTGGAGGTCTTAATGGGCTGAAGAGTCTAAGAACCGCTGGAAGCCCAGACCCTGACCGGAGGGGGCAGAGACCTAGCCCTGGAGGGAGAGCGGTCCGATCGGGTGAAGCCGGAGCTCCGCGAATCCGAGGTCCAGTTTGGGGATCTGGACCTTGCCTTCTCCCGGAGTTTGTGGACCTTGGAGGAAGAATCGCCCCTGGAGGAAGGTTCTTTGTCCATACTACAAAGTTCTTCCTCTAACAGGTAAGCCTGAAGTGCTTTCTGACGGCGGATCCCAGTGCGGCTGTTGAACCCCTGGCAAAAGGTGCAGGCCTGGTATCGTGGTCCGGGCCTAAGCACCGCACACAGGAAGAATGAAGATCCTTGAAAGGGATCTGTTTTCCGCAGACACACTTTGAAAGGTGACCCTCAAATGAAGGAGTTGGAGAGGACATTAGTTGTGCAGAAACTCTGGAAGTTCTAAGTCGTCGTGTGCTAGGCAGAGACAAAGGCGCCGATGCTGGCGAGTCGATGGTGGGAAAAGAACTGGGGATTCTGGGGGACCACCCCCTTATGTACTATGCCTGACAGAGGCGGGACCGACGTCAGGGACGGTCCCCGCTGAATACTGCTACCTAGAAAATTTCCGTGGGGTCCTGGCGCCTGCCGGCTTCGGTCCTAATGGTGTAACCTGCTGAAGAGCGGTTTCTCGAAGCAAGATGGCTTCCACTTCATAGCAACTGTGAGCATACTGGCAGCAGGACTGGAGGTTCTGAGGACAACCACTGAAGTAGTGGGAACCAAATCTGCCGAGGCCACAATGGGGCGATTAGAATCATCCGAGCCCCCATGACCTGTATCTTCGACAGTACTCTCTGAATGAGAGGGAAGGCGTAAAGAAACCTCCTTGCCCAACAAAGGGACAACACATCTGGCCAGAAAGCACCAGGTGCGAGCTCCCGCGAGCTGAAAGCTGGCAGTTTGGCGTTGCGTGGCGACACAAAGAGGTCCAGCTCCAGACGACCCCATGTGTCGAACAGCTGGTCAACTACTGATTGTAGTAACTCCCACTCGTACGCACTGGACTGAGACCTGCTTATTCCGTCTGCCTAGTCGTTTAGGACGCCTGGAACGTGCACTGCCGAGAGACATGTGATGCTCTAGCGCACAGTACCAGACTCATCCCCTCCCTGCATAGGGGGTAGGAGTGCGTTACCCCTTGCTTGTTTATGTAAAAGACGACCGCCATGTTGTCAGTCTGAACTAGAAGAGAGCCTGGGACAAGGTCCTCTTGGAAGGCATGCTGCGCACTGAGGACCGCTCGCATCTCCAGGACATTAATGTGGAAGTTGCGTTCTCTGGGATCCAGACCCTTTGTGTTTGGCGGGCCCCTAGGTGCACCCCCCCCCCCAAATCTGACACATCCATTGTTACGGTCCTATTTTGGGGCTCCTGACGGAAGGGGACCCCTTTCCCTGATTGAGAGGGTCCAGCCACCAAAGTAGGGTCCTCCTGACCTGCTCCGCGACTGACCATGTGGTCTAAGTCGTCTAAGCAATGATCCCACTGCACACTGAGCATCTACTGTGGGATTCTCATGTGGAGGCGGGCCAAAACAGTGACAGGGATGGCCACAGCCATGTGTCCCAGAAGTCTTAGGAAGGTCCTGGCCTGGACCTGAGGGGTTACTAGGACCGATCCGGCTATCTCCTGCGATCGCCCCTCTCTGGAGACAGAAAAGTCATGCCCTGGATTGAGTACAGGACTGCTCCGATGAAGAGGAGTCTTTGGCTGGGCTCCGGGGAGAACTCTGAAAGCTTCAGGGTGATCCCCACCTCTCAGAACAGAGTATAGGTGTCTCTGAGAGCCTGTAGGAGGTACGTCCTTGACAGGGCTACAAGCAGCCAATTGTCGAGGGAAGAGAAGACATAATGTCCCTGGCGACTTACAGCCACAGCCAAGCATTTGGTGAAGACTCAAGGAGTGGCTGAACGGAAGAACTCAAAACTGATAACGCTCCCCCTGGAAGTGGAACCACAGGTACATCCTGTTTTTTTTTTTTTGGGGCGACCGATGTGCATGTACGTATCTTGCATGTCTAGGAGCAGAGCCAGTCTCCCTGGTGCAGCAGAGGAATGAGACCTGGAGGGGTCACCATCCTGAAAGTACAGTTATGCAAGAACTTACTGTAACAGTACATCTTCGAGAGAAGCTCTTGCAGCAGGTTCCACTATGAGGACTGACACCACCTGGCGGTGGTTCCGGCAACTTTTTTCTTCAGCAGTACTCAGGTGGGAACACCCCCTTGCCAGCGTCTGCTCCACCCCCGACGTCATCCTATATAAGGGAGGAGTTCCCCATGTGCTCTAGTTCTTGTACGCCCCGTCAGGCAAGATGACGACAGGCAAAGGTCGTAAAAACTGACCGTCAACGGATGACCCATCAAAGAGGAAAAAAAGTGGCCTGAACAGGGCTTGATCCCTGGGGGAAGAAGGGCGAGAAATATACCTGCTGCAAGAGCTTCTCTCGAAGATCTACTGTTACGGTAAGTTCTTACGCAACTGTACTATTCTTGCAGCAGGTTCCAAAATGAGGACCGAGTCCCAAGCAGTATGTACAAATAACCCTTGGGTGGGGCAAACAACAAAGAGAGGAAAAGCAGGATAAGGGAAAACCCCTCAAGAAACCAGGCTTTGCAAAACTGCAAGGCCAAACCCTGCTCCGCGTCTGGAAATAATGTTGAGGTTATAATGCCTGACAAAATATGCACAGAACTCCAGGTAGCGGCAGCACAAATATCCGCTGTCGGTACCCTCTTCAGCACTGCGAAGGAAGCAGCGACAGCTCTAGTAGAGTGAGCTTTAACTGACCCAGATGTCTACCTATTGCGCTTCTTGTAACAGTAAGAGATGCAATGGACCAACCAGCGCGAAAGCATTTGTTTGGTGACCAGGTGACCAACGGACCGTTGCGCAAAGGACACAAAAAGTTGATCAGACTTCCTGTCCCCCTTGGTTCTAGCCAGGTAGTACCCGAGAGCCCTGTGGACGTCCAAAGAATGAAGCAGGGTCTCCCTGTTTCAGTGCTCTGGGTAATAAACCGGGAGCTGAACCGACTGATTCAGAGTGAGCTCTGAAACAACTTTCAGTAGGAACTTCGGATAATTGTGGAGATCAACCCTGTCCCTGTGGAAAACAAGGTAAGGTTCCTTACACATTAGGGCTTGATGTTCTGAAATGCGCCTTGCTAAAGAAACTGCTACCAATAACAAAGTCTTCCAGGAAAGAAAACGAAGCTCGGATTCCATGGCCGGTTCAAATGGGAGGAAGAGTAAGCTTCTCCAGGACAAACAGGAGATCCCAAGAGGAACCGGGTCCCTGATGGGGGGTCTGATGTGGAGAATACCACGCAAAAATGCTTTGGAAACCTCCGTCTGAGCCACCATCTTACCCGACAGAGAAACGGTAAGCGGAGATGGTGGCCAGGTGTACCTTGATGGAGGAATAGCTGAGACCTTTTTCTGAAAGAGAAAGCAGATATTCTAATACGGTATTAACCGGATAGACCAACGGATCCACTCCCTTGGCTGTGGCCCAAATACAAAAGCGTTTCCACTTCATAGCGTAAGTGGCCCTGGTGGCAGGTTTCCAAGCCTCAACCAACACTTGAGCGACCTGATCAGACATTCCGAACCTGACCTTAGCTAGGTCCTGAGGAGCCAGGCATGCAGGTGAAGTGAATGTAAGTTCGGGTGTAACAGGGACCCCCTGTCCTGTGAAAGAAGGTGCGAGGAAGAGGCATTGGCGACTCTACTGCTAGACGCTGTAGTAAGGGAAACCAGGTTTGACAAGGCCATAGCGGAGCGATCAGGATAAGAGTGGAAGACTCAGACTGAGACTTGAGGAGAACCTTCTGTAGGAGCAGAAAGGGAGGGAAAGCATACAGAAACCTCCCATTCCAGCAGAGGGACAACGCGTCTTGCTAAATAGCTCCAGGCTCTGACCTAGTGAGCAAAAATTGGCCAGTTTTGCGTGGAACTGTGACGTGAAAAGGTCCACATCTGGTGTCCCCCATAGACAGAAGATGTGAGCTACAACCTCTTGAAGCAATTCCCATTCGTGGGCTTGTGGTTTTGTCCTGCTCAGCATGTCAGCCAACATGTTTTGTAGCCCGGGAACATGCACTGTCGTCAGACACAGTTGATCCTCGAGGGCCCAATCCCAAACTCGCATGGCTTCCCTGCAAAGGGGATAGGAATGTGTGCCGCCCTGTTTGTTGATGTAGAACATCACTGAAGTGTTGTCCGTCTGCACCAAGAGATGGCCCGCCATGAGGACCGAGGCCAGGGCTGGGGGAGCATAAAGCACTGTTCTCATTTCCAAGACGCTGATGTGCAGATTCACTTCTATGGAAGACCAGGAACCCTGAGTACGATGGGTCCCCAAGTGAGCACCCCACATCTGGGACAAGGCGTCCGTGGTTAGAGTCTGGGACGGCACTGCCGATTGGAAGGGGATGCACGCCAGCAAATATTTGGATGACATCCACCAGCGAAGCTCTCGGCAGACTAGCTCTGATATCATGATCGAGGCGTCCAGATGGTCTGCAGTCTGATCACACTGGACTCTCAAGGACCACTGAATGGTTCTAATGCACAGGTGTGCCAGAGGAACCGAAACTATGGCAGCGGCCATATGCCCCAACAGCCTGAGAAGGAGCAGAGCCGGCACCCTCAAGTCTGAAGAGATCTGGGGCGCAAGGGCCTGAATATGACCCGCTCTGTCGGAGGGAAGAAAGACTTTCGCCGAGAGTGGTGTCCAGAAGAGTTCCGATGAACTGGAGAATCCGGGTTGGAATCAAATGAGATTTGTCCCTGTTGATGGTGATTCCGAGACTCTAAGCAAGATGGAATCCTTGACAGTTTCCGACAGGTGAGACCTGGAAAGAGCCAGGAGGAGCCAGTCGTCCAGGTAAGGAAACACGAAGTGGCCCCGCCGTCGAAATGCCACGGCAGCCAGGCACTTGGTGAAGACCCTGGAAGCCGAAGAGATAATGACAGGGAGGACTCTGAACTGATAGTTCTCGTCTTCGAATCTGAACCTTACGAATCTTCGATGGCTCCTGGCGATATGCAGGTTCCTGCATGTCCAGTGCCGCTAGTCAGTCTCCTGCTGATATGAGTGGGAAGAGTGCGGGAAGTGAAACCATCCTGAATCTCTTGTAGGAGACCCACTGGTTTAGATTGCTGAGGTCCACAATGGGTCTGAGATCTCCTGACTTCTTCGGAACTAGGAAGAAGTGGGAGAAGAACCCTCTCCCTGACTCGACCGGTGGAACCAGCTTGATGGCTTTTTTGTCCAGAAGGGAAGAAATCTCCGCCCCCACATCAGGTGACCGGCATCAGGAGAGGTCGGAATAAAGGGGCAGTCCCGGACGCCCGCCTTCCAGTTCTTTCCCATCACAGGCCAAGAGAGGCCAGACGAGAGAGAAGCGGATATTTCCCTCAATGGAAAAGGAGCTGAAAAAGCCTAGGGGGATGGAGGGCAGGAAGGTATTACCTACTGCAAGAGCCTCTCTCGAAGATCTACTGTTACGGTAAGTTCTTACGTAACTGTACTATCTTACTTCAAGAGGGCTCTTGCAGCAGGTAATTACATACAGGACTGAACCCAAGCAGTCTGGAGCAATGAGAGGCACCGGGAGGAGGAAAACTACTCCAAGAAGCAGTTCTAGCTGTTCAAGCCTCAAGATAAGAGGCCTTGCAGAACAGCAAGCCCGAAGCCTGCTCTATGGTGACAGGCAACATCCAAACTGTAGTGTTTAGTAAAGGTATGGACGGAAGTCCAGGAGGAGGCAGCGCAGATGTCTGCCGCAGACACATTCTTGAAACAAGCCGCTGAGGCAGCTACTCCTCTGGTGGAGTGACCTCTGACTTGACCCGGGAGGGACTTGTTGTATTTGTCATAACAGAAAGTGATGCAATGAGCCAACCACTTAGACAGGCATTGCTTGGAAACAGCATTGCCTTCCCTTTTGTGAGCAAAAAAGATGAACAATTGATCAGTCTTTCTGAGATCCTTCGTCCTGCTGGCGTAGTATCTCAGAATCTGGTGAACATCCATAGTATGGAGTAAATATTCCCCTTGATTAGAGTACTGCGTAAAAAAGGCAGGTAATTCAATGGACTGATTTAGAGTAGACTCAGCTACTACCTTAGAGAGAAACTTAGGATTCGTGCGAAGAGCAACACGTTCCTTGTGAAAAATCAAGTATGAGATTTTGCACATCAGGGCCTGGAGCTTGGAGATTCTCCGAGCAGAAGTAATGGCCACCAAGAAGAGAGTATTCCACAAAAGAAACTTCAAATCTGCAGAAGCTGCGGGTTCGAAGAGAGGGAGAGTAAGTTTCTGAGAACAAAATTCAAGTCCGGGGCGAGCAGGAGTACGGATGGGGCCTCAGGTGGAGGACCCCTCTGAGAAAGGTCTTGGAAACCTCCAGTTGAGCAAAAGCCTGGTCTGCAAAGGGAACATGATAGACCGAAGTGGCTGCCGTGTGTACCTTCAGAGAGGAATGATTGAGACCCAGGTCAAACAGATGACGTAGATACTCCAGCAGAAGCCCCGCTGAACAGCAGGAAAGGTTCCACGTTCTTGAAAGCAGCCCAAATAGTGAATCTTTTCCACTTCATGGCATAAGTGGATCTGGTGTAGGGTTTTCTGGCCTCCACTAAAATCTCCGCCACTTTGGGAGACACTCCAAAATGGGATTGGGCTAGGTCTGCAGGAGCCATGCATGCAGTTGAAGGGATGTGAGGCCTGGATGGACCAGGGTCCCCTGATCCTGGGTCAACAAACCTTGAGATAGAGGAAGAGGAAAGAGGAGGATCCTCTGAATATTGTTGTAGAAGAGAACCAGACTTGCCTGGGCCAGAAAGGAGCGATCAGAATCATTTGAGTTCCTTCTGAAACTAGTTTCTGCAAGACTCATGGGATAAGTGGAATTGGGGGAAAGGCATAGACTAATCTGTCCTTCCAGTCTAGAGACAGAGCGTCATTCCAAAAAGGGCCCTGCTCTGGAACGAGCGAGCAGAAGACTGGAAGTTTTGCGTTTTGGGGGGTGCGAACAGGTCGACCTGTGGTGTTCCCCAAAGTTGGAAGATAGTGTCTAGGACCCTTGGTCCACTTCCCACTCGTGAGTCAGGGCAGAAGAGCGACTTACTTGTCTGCCATTGTGTTGTCGACTCCCGGAACGTGAATTGCCGTGAGGTGAAGGTTGTGTTGTGTTGCCCAATCCCAAACCCTCATTGCCTCCCTGCACAGAGGGTAGGACCGAGTCCCTCCCTGTTTGGTGATGTACCACAGCACGCACATGTCCATCTGGACAGCTAGGTGGCTGGGAAGGATGTATAGAGAGCATACAACACTGACTGAAGCTCAAGCACACTGATGTGGAGAGCTTGTTCTAGCTTGGACCAGAAGTCCTGGGTCCGATGAGGGCCTAGATGGGCTCCCCAACCTTTGCCTGAGGTGTCTGTGGTTAGAGTCTGGTGGGGTGGGGGAATGAAAGAAAGGAACTCCCCGAAACAGGTTCTCTCGAACCATCCACCATTGCAAGTCTCGAATCATCGGTGAGGAGATCAGAACTGGGTGATCTAGGTCGTTCACTAGCTGATCCCATTGAGAGCGTAGAGTCCACTGAGAAATCCTCATGTGGAGTCGAGCGCGAGGCACCATCGGGATAACAGCCGCCATGAGCCCGAAAAGGCGAAGGACCGACCTCGCAGAGACCATCCTGCGGTCGGACAACAGACTTATTTGGGTCTGAAGGGCGGGCGCCCTGTCCGGAGGCAGGAAGGCCTTGCCCATGGTCGTATCGAGAATCGCCCCAATAAACTGTAGTCTCTTGGATGGGTCCAGATGAGACTTGGACTGGTTGATGGTAATACCCAGGCAGGCAAAAACCTGCTGGGTAAGGGAGAGGAAACGCAGGAGTTCCTCCCTGGACGAGGCTGCCAGGAGCCAGTCATCCAGGTACGGGAAAAACTGCACTCCCCTGGTACGCAGGTGGGCCGCCACCACTGCCAGGCATTTGGTAAATACTCGAGGGGCCGAGGACAGACCAAACGGGAGCACCTTGAACCGGTAGTGGTCCCCCTGGAACGCAAAACCAAGGTATTTGTGATGAGATGGGTGAATGGGGATGTGCAGATAAGCATCCTGCATATCCAGAGAACAAAGCCATTGACCCGGCCAGAGGAGGGGCAGAAGGCTCTGCAAAGAGAGCATCCTGAACCTTTTGTATTCTACGTAAAGATTCAGGGAACTGAGATGCAAAATTGGTCTGAGATCTCCTGTCTTCTTTGGGACCAGAAAGAAATGGGAATAGTAACCCGTCCCTCACAGATGAAGGGGGACAGGCTCCACTGCTTGCTTCACCAGAAGAGCGGAAATTTCCTCCTGGACCAAGAGAAGATGTTCCCGTGAATACGACGACTTCAGAGTGGGGTGGCGGGGTGGTTTCTGAAGAAACTATGGAGTGTCCTTCTGCTATGAGCTGGAGCACCCAAGAAATACAGGTTACTCACCTGTAACAGGAGTTCTAGGAATGGTATATGTTGTTCATCCACACTATCTGGCAGGTATCCTTGCCGCTTTAAATCTTGCCGGAAGGTCTTTAAGCTGGCTCCTCCCAGCCACCCGGGTGGTAAAACTCTCGGCTCCACCCTATGACGCCAGATCTGGCCCGCTGGAAGCTCAGGTTGTGCGTCGAAGCCGGGAAGGTCGGGTGGATGAACACCATATACCATTCCTAGAACTCCTGTTACAGGTGAGTAACCTGTATTTCTAGGACATGGATATGTTGTTCATCCACACTGTCTGGCAGACTCCTAGCAGTTCTCCGGGAGAGGAGGCAAGACGCACACCCCTACTTGGGAATAAAGACTGAGAACCGAGGCCCCAAAACCAGCATCCCGGCGTGACTCAAGGTCGATGTGGTAATGGGTGATGAAGGTGGCCGACTTCAGGTAGCAGCCCTGCAGATATCCTGGATAGGGACGCCCCTGGAAGCAGCCACCGATGCAGCAGTATGGCGGTAGAATGACTCTTATCCTCTGGGAGGCTCCATGCCCGCCAACTTATAGCAGAGATCTATGCAGGAGGTGACCCACCTGCTTATCGTCCGCTGGCTGCAGGTCTGCCAGGTGCGGCTTCAGCGTAGGTGACAAACAGCTGGAACCTCTCCTGAATTTCAGCTGCGCTCCCTTATAATAAGCGGCGCCTTCTAGGGTCCAAAGTATGGAGCCTATATTCGCCTCCGAGGTGATTGGGGTAGAACACTGCAGAGTCAACACCTGGTTAAGGTGAAACTCGGCACCACCTTCGGAAGGAATTTCGGGTGGGGCGCAGGACAACCTTGTCCCTGTGGAAGACCAGGTAAGGAGACTTGATGCAGAGCGCCTGGAGCTCTCCCATCCTTCTGGCTGACGTGATAGCCACCAAGAAGGCGGTCTTCCACGACAGGTGAGAGAGTTCACACCTGTGCATTGGTTCGAATGGCTTGCCCATGAGCTTTGCCAGTACTAGCAGTAAATCCCACGGAGGTGGAGGTTCTCGCACTGGAGGGGAAATGTGATCAAGGCCTTTGAAAAAGCGCAAGACCACCTTCTCCTGCGCCACCGACTGCTCCCCGGCCCGCGCCCGGTAAGCAGAGATGGCTGCCAGGTGCACCCTTAGGGTCGTCGACCTAAGCCCTTGACGAGAAAGGGACCATAAATAGTCCAAGATGCTTGCCAAGGAACAGGAGGAAGGGTCAAGCCTTGCTCTGACACCAAATGGAAACTCTTCCATTTGAAGGCATAGCATTTCCTGGTCGACTCTACGGGACGCCTCAACTACATTGAGGACCTCGTCAGAAAGACCCAAGGCCTGGAACTCTGCAGCCAGGAACCAGGCCAGTCAGGTGCAGGATTGAAGGTCTGATGTAACACCTTCCCTGATTGACTGAGAGCAGGTCCGGTGAGCTGGAAGCTGCCTCGGGAGCCTGGAGCGGAGGCTGAGGAGATCTGGGTACCAGAACTGCAGGGGCCAGTCTGGGGCTATCAGAATCACCTGCGCCTTGTCCTCCTTGCTTTGAGAAGCACCTTGTGTATCAAGGGAAATGGGGGGGAAGGCGTAGAAGAGGCCCGGGGTCCACGGCCTCGAGAAGGCATCCCCCTGCAGCGAGCCCTGCTGAGGGGGGCGGGCATGGAACAGCTTCAGCTTCACGTTCTCCTTGGAGGCAAACAGGTCCACCTGAGGTGTGCCCCAATGGGAGAACAGATCTTGTACTACTCCGGCAGGAGAGACCACTCATGGGATGCAGCCTATCCGGCTTAGGGCATCGGCCAGGGTGTTGGAGGCCCCTGCCACATGAATGGCTAGGAGATCCGCCTCCGCCTGCGCATCGTAGTGACCAAATGCGGAGAGCCTTGCATAGAAGCATGGCGCACCCGCCCCCTGGCGGTTTAGATAGTACATGGTCGTGGTATTGTCAGTCTGGACTCGGACCACTTGACCCCGGAGAAATGGAGCAAAGGTGGTGAGAGCTAGGCGGACTGCTCAGAGCTCCAGCAGGTTGATGTGGCATCGGGACTCCCGCGGGGACCAAAGGCCATGCGCCCGGTGTTCCCCCAGATGGGCACCCCAACCCATCAGAGAGGCATCGGTCGATAGAGACCGTCGGCTCGGGGCGGACAAACGGGATGCCCTCCTGCAGATGAACTGAACGGTCCACCACCGAGAGGCGTTCCCACATCCCTGGGTCACTGTCACTAGCTGGTCCAATGGATCTGGCGTTGACCACTGGCTGGCCAGTCCCCACTGAAGAGGGCGCATGTGCCAGTGTGCCCAACGGACCACGCTGGTGCAGGCCGCCATGAGGCCCAGGAGGCGCAGGAAGTCCCGGGCAGGGCACGATTGCCCAATCAGAAATGACTGGGCAAAGGAGGAAAGAACCTCGGCCCTGTCCGCCGGGAGCCGTGCTCTGGCTCAAAGAGAGTCAGGCTCTGCCCCGATGAAAAGAATCAACTGCTTCGGCTCGAGTTCCGACTTGGCCTCGTTGATGAGAAGGCCGATTTGAGAGCAAACCTGGAGGGCCAGATCTCTGGACCGCTCCACCTCCTGTCTGGAAGGGGCTGCTATCAGCCAATTGTCCAGGTAAGGGTACACCCAGACCCCTCGGCGCCGCAGGAAAGCTGTCACCACTGCTATGCATTTGGTGAAGACCCTGGGAGCTGGAGACAGGTCGAAGGGCATGGCTCGGAACTCGAAGAGATCCCTCCGCTCGAAAGCGAAGGAATCTCTGATGTGAACGACGGATAGGGACGTGAAAGAACGCGTCCTGCAGGTCCAGAGAGCAGAACCACACGCCGGGTTCCAGGGATGGTATTATCTGAGCCAGAGTGACCATCCTGAAGGTTCGAGACCTTAGGAACTTGTTTAGGTCGTGTAGGTCGAGAATGGGCGCCAGCCCCGTCCGCTTCGAACCAGGAAGTACCTGGACACAAACCCGGGTCTGAGGGAGGGTCGCCACCTCCTGATCACCTCCTTTTGGAGGAGGAGATATCGGCTCGGCGAGCCGACAGTGAGGCTGCAGATCCCGATGCCCCCCGAGGTGTGATGGCTCTGAAGGGCGGGGCCTGCTTGAATTCCAAGGGCAGGCCGCTTCCACCACCAACACCCACCTGTCCGTGGTAATAACGGATCAGCGGAAAGGAAGTAGTGAGCCGTCCCCCCACGGGGGGAACCTGGGGTGAGGTGACGGGGTTGGGGGCGACACCCCTCAACCCGTCACTGGGCAGGCTTGGAGGAGGGACCGGCCGAGGGACCTCCTGGGCCTTTATCTCCCTGCTTCCTGTTGGAGGAAGCCCTGGGCTTGGGTTTGGGATGCCAAGCCCGAGCCTGCCAGCCCTGACGTTGCTGGGCCGGACGTGCCGTGGGCGCAGAGGGACGAAAGGGCTTAGGCTGTGGTTTGCGGCCTTTGTCCTTCTAAGCGGATGAGACAGAGTCCAAGGTAGCATTGGACTTCTCGATCCTCTGCAGGTGACCTTCCACCCCAGGGCCGAAGAGGTCGGTCCCCAAGAAGGGGACATCCGCCAACTTGTGCTGGGTATCCGAAGTGAAGGTGGATATCCTCAGCCAAGCCCGACGACGCATAGCCACTGCGGCCGCCACAGACCTGGCACAAGAGTCCCCAATGTCCAAAGCAGTCTGAAGCTGCTGTTTGGCCACTGCCCTGGTCCCGCACCTGCCTAACCGTGGTCTGCAGATCCGCGGGAAGATGAGGGACGACCTCGTCCAGGGAGCCCAACAGGGCATGAGAGCAATGTGCCATGAGGACGGCCGAACTGGCCCGGCGAAGGCCGAGGGAGGACGCAGCGTAGACTTTTCGCCTGGCATAGTCCAATTTCTTGGACTCCTTGTCGGGAGGTTTGTCCACATCCTCAGCGTTCCCGGCCGCTGGAAACGCTTCGGTAGCCCCACCCCTCGGAGGGTGTTCCGAAAACTGGACAAGGAACCGTGAGGACATACTCCTAGCCATCCTGGCCAAGGCGCAGGGCAGGAAGCAGGGCTGCCAGAGCTCCAAGGCTGGGCCCACTATGGCCTCGGCCACCGGGAAGGCCTCGTAGGGGAATCCTCGGTCCAGATTCTCTCTGAGGGATACCTGGCCCGCTTAGAACGTGGTTCGAGCTTCATCCCGGTGGACCCGAGATGAGCCGAAGCAATCCCAGGAAGGACAAGGCTATAGCCCACCGACTGTCCTCCTGAGGACTCCAAGTCCATTTGCTTGGAGAAAGGGAGGAATCGTCTCGACTCGAAGAGTCCTCAAAGAGCTGCCTCGGGCCTGAGCCACCTCCACCTGCCGAGGTCGATCGGGAGTGGGGGTGACAGACAGCCTATGGGGCGAGTCCCTGAGCCGACCGAGAATTCTTGGTGGAGCCCCAACTAACGCTGTGGAGGCGGAGGTTCCACCGAATCGGTGGGGCAGCTGGTTTTGGCCAACAACTGGCCTGGGAACAGGCTCCTCGGATAAAAGCGAGGGTTGTGTCCGCTCGGTGACAGCCACTTAATGGCGGGGAAGCGACGGTGTCGGCTTGTTCCCGGTCAGAAGGAGCTGTTGCCACATGAGGTCCTCATATCGTCGACGCAACTTACGTCGAAGCCTCCCCTCGTCCGAGGAGGAGGAAGAGGACGAGTGGCAGCGCCGCTTGCAGCGGTGCCGAGACCGAGACCGCTTATGACGGCGGGATAGGCTGGACCGTGAAGAAGTCCGAGACAGAGAGCCTCGGCTTTCCCGAGGACGGTGTGGGGAGGTGTCGTGGGAACGGCACTCCTCGGTTGGAGGTTCAACCAAGGCTCTGGAACGGAGGCACAGACAAGCCAACGAGGTCCTCAACTCCCACTAGGGAACCGGGAGAGGGGATTCTCGGCTCTGCCGAACAACCCGTTCAACGGGTCGAGAAAATCTCGACTCTGCCGACGTGGAGTCTCGGTCAACTGGCCTGGACGGGGACACCGTGAGACCAGTGGCGCAGGCCGGCGGTCGAGGCCACAACTCGGGAGAGGGATCTTTCCCGCTCCCAAGAGCGCCGACGTGAACTTACCCTTGTCTCTTTTTGGACTGAGAAACGGTCCAGCAGAAGTTGGTCCCTCACCTTTAGTAGAGAGGGTCAGACAAAGCTCCTTAAAAGAAGCTGAATAAGAGGCACGAGAAAGGCGGGACAAATGCAGCAGCCGAGGCAGAAGCTGACCCGCGCCGCCTCCTCTTCCGAGGCGATCATCTGCTCGAGCTGATCCGTCGAGCCGCGCCCGCTTGTGAACCGCCCGACGGGCCTCTTTGACTTCACCAGAGGCAGCTTCTCGGGCGTCCCAGTTGTAAGCAGGCATGCGGTCTTCTAGGACGTAGGCCAAAAAAGGAAGAGCACAGGTCGCAGGCCTGCGGTTCGTGCTCCAGGCCTAGACAGTAGACGCACGTGGAGTGCGGATCCGTCCGAGATATCTTCTGCCCGCAAGGGCATCTCCGGAAACCGGGAGTCGATTTGTCCATCGCAGCCGCGAGGGAGAGAAGACCGAAGTCTTTAAGCAAAAAACTTTTAAATTCGAAAATTCGAAGAATTAGGAACCAGTCTTATACGCAGAGCGTTAAGGAGGGAACCTGAGCTTCCAGGCGGTAAGGAAGATCTGGCGTCATGGGGCGGAGCTGAGAGTTTTACCACCCGGGTGGGTGGGAGGAGCCAGCTTAAAGACCTTCCGGCAAGATTTAAAGCGGCAAGGATACCTGCCAGACAGTGTGGATGAACAACATATCCATGTCCCTAGAATCTGTGGTTATCCTCTCCCATCCCAGAAGGTGGAGGGAAAACCTCCCTCCTACCGGTTCCTCCAGGGAGTCCGGAGGCAGTGGGAGAGGAAAGGAGTCAACTGAATGGGCAGCGCTGCAGCTGAGCGCCACGCTGCTTTTTGGGCCGGGGGCGCAGCTGTGGGGCCTGGGTTTGTGGCCACGCCTTCCCTGGGGTTTTGCCTTTGGCCGATTCTGTCTCGCGCGAAGGGACATGCGCTGCTGCTGCTGGGGCATGTACATGGAATCAACAGACTTCAGTGCCGTCTCCCCTTCTCAAATTGGTGATGATGTCCTTGACATCACCCCGAAAAGCACCGACCCCAGAAGGGTGCTTCCTGGATAGCAGATGCACCTCGGGGACCAACCCTGACACACGGAGCCAAGCATGACGCCGTAGGCCTACATCGAAAGCTGAGCTCCACCCAGCAGTGTCCACTGCGTCCTATGTCGCACGTAGCATGTGTCGACTGGCCGAACAAGCAGAGCGGATGAGATCAGCCAACTCCTGCTTGACTTGGGAGTCAGGTAAGGAATCCAATTTGGCTTCCGCCAGAGCCAGGATGGCCTTCTGGTAGTCCCTCATATGGCCGACATAGTCCAGGGCCCTGATTCCCAGTGTGGAGGAAGCATAAATCTTTCTCCCATACTGGTCCAGAAGGCGTGATTCCTTATCAGGCGGTGACGAGCTAAGATGTTTGGGGTTCGCCGACCGGCCGTGAGCGGCGCCAATCACAACCGAGTCGGCATGAGGGTGAGAATCCAGAAAATCAACACCCTCTGGAGCCTGATATAGCCGGTTCAACTTCCTAGGAAGTGGGGCTAAGACCGACGGTTGTTTCCATATTGTGGTAACGAGGTCAGCGTGAGGTTCTATCCAGGGTGGCACCAAGGTAGGATCTGTCACGGGCAGATCCATATGCTCAGCGAGTTTCAGACGCTAAGGGTCTGGTTCCAGGGAATGCCACTGATGAACCTCCTGGATTTTCCTAAGCAACTCCGTAAAAGAAGGATCCGGAGGAGACTTCGGCCTGGGCTTTGACGGAGAGCGTGGCTCGTCGTCTCTCTCTCGGAGCAACCGTTGGAAAAGTCCGATGAGTCAGAGGGCGAAGAGGAGAGACTCCCTTTCCCAACCCGGGGGAGGAACAGACCCCTTGGGAAGTCCCCGGGGAAGCGTGTCCTGCCTTTCTCTGGATCCAGACGGAAGAACCCTGGAGTCCGGAGGTGGTGAGGGAGTATGCTGCCTCGGACGTACGGGAACCTGGGGCGGCACCGTGCCGGAAGGTGGCTCTCAACCGCTTCGGTGAACTGTGCCTTGGCCTTAGCCCACCAGGAGGTCACAGTCTCCTGCAGGTCCACCGTCGGCCACGAGGGCGGTGGAGGAGGAGGCGGGGGATAAGGATACGGGTTGTAACCATATGGAGTGTATCCAAAACCCGGCTGAGGGTAGCCCGGCATTGGGTATTGTGGCGTTGAGTACTGCGGCATCGGGAAGCCCGGCGTTGGGTACAGTGGCGCCGGATACTGCGGACCCGGCTACACCAGCGTCGAATAGGACGGAGGATACCCGGGAGCCAGGGGGGCTGCCAGAGCAGACGGCCCGGCCGGTGGCCTCATGGGCGGGTCCATAGTGGAGAGCCCAGAGGATCCAATGGGAGCGGAATGTCTCCCGGAGTCGGTAAGGCCGACGTCAGGGCCATTGGCGGAGGCCCTCGCGTCGGGGGTACCAATGTTGGAGGAGCCGGCGTCCGGGGAGCCGACGTCAGGTCCGGCGCACCAGGTGGAGGAAGGACCGACTGAGGCAAAAGATCCCCAGCTTTGCCCGGGGACGGAGGGGAAAAGTCCTCGGGGTCGAGTTGGGGAGACTCTGGTTCCCCAGACGACAGCGAAGGCTGCGGGGAACCGGGTCCGACAGACGTGGGAGGGTCCGATGTCTGTTCCTTCGCCAGCTGGACGGTGCCGACGTTAGGCCGGGCGAAGCTCGGCAGGCGCTGGAAGAGCCAAGGCCCAACTTATGAGAGCCATCACCGGGGCGCAGAGTAGAGGATCGGCCTGGTCCGTGGGAGTGGAGGCCGTCGTCGCCGGAGGGTCGGACGTCTTACCGGCCCCTCCGGCAGAGACGCTGAGGAGCAGACGCCCGGCTTACTGGAGTTGCCCACAGTGGTAGGCCGCCGAGCCTCGTCCAACCGGGTGGAGGCTCTAACTGCCTGGAGGTTTCAAGACCTGAAAGTAGTCAACGCTCGGAAACCTCCAAGGCAGCCGTCGAGGAGCCCCTGTCCAGGTGCCTCTCCTTCTCCCAATGGCCTTCGGGAGGAAGTGGATGCCTGCCTCAGTTTTTTGAGCTCCTTTTCCATAGAACTCATTTTCTTCTTCAGAATATGGGCTTCCAGGGATTACTGCAAGAGCCCTCTCGAAGTCAGATCAAGGCTTACGAGCTCATCCCGGTTTCGGGCGGTACATGGACTGCATGGATCGGACAGCCCTACCAGAATCCTGCAGCCTGGTGATGCGCTCCGTGTCCTCGCCAAAGAGCATGGCGCCCTTAAAAGGAGCATCCACAAGGTTGGTTTGCACGTCTGGATCGAACCCTGAGACCCGAAGCCACGCATGGCGTCGGAGGCAAATGCCAGTGGCGGCCACCATTGAAGAGGTGTCTGCAGAATCATAGGCCGCGCTGCACATGGGTACCCACGTCTGAGCCAGTCTGTAAAAGCTTGGCCAGCTCTGCCCACTGAGGGCAATCGGACATGCTCTGCGCAATGTCCAATCCTTGTTACCAAAGGGCGTTCTGGAATTGGACCATGTGTGTTAGGAAGTTCAAACTCTCAATACTGCAGGTGGCAACTGAGTACACCTTGCAGCCCATCGAATCCAGCCGCTTTGATTCTCGATCAGGTGGCTGGGTGCTCGGGTTCGAAGGTGCCCGGTATAGCCGATGAGCCTTCTTGGGCATGGCAGAGGAATGGGGGCGCTTCCTGGTCACATGGGTGACATCCTGGAAGGTGTCGACCATGGGAGAGATGACCACCGGCTTTGGGTCCTTTTGGCGGAGATATTTAGCCAACCGCAATCACTCGGGGTCCAGGGCTTCAGTGTCCCACCCCATGTTGCCCTGGATGTACCTCATCACCTCCAGGAAGCTGGGATCGTCTGGAGGGGATCTGAGAACATCCTCCGTATCCCCTAGGTCTGGCTCTGTATAGGCATCGGAAGATGAAGAGTCAGAGTCTACGTAGCAGTCTGGAGAGGACGAGGGTGAAGGTCTGCGTCTTCTTCCTCTTGCGCCTCTTGTCCAGTAATGGAGAGGGTGAGCAGGAGAAGCTCCGAGACCTATGCCTCCAACACTTTTCAGAGTGCTTCCTAGGAGGAGACTCCCCTTCCGCCCCACCGCCCACCAGTTCAACGTTAATAGGATCAGGAACCGGCACCGGCATAGGAGGGGGCGCGTCCGCTGGAAGGTCCTTTTTAACTGTATCCCACCAGTGGGAAAAAAGCTCCTTCACCTGTGTCAGGTTTAACTTGGGAGAACCTGGAGGAGGAGATGGAGGAGCACCCGAGCCTGAGTCGGTATTGTCGTCCAGGGGTACCAGTGTCTGGTCCGCACCCTTATCGACCGGTCTCTGCCGGAGCTGATGGGTGGAGCCAGGGTGACCGGTGTACGAACAACCGGCTGCGGAATGACCGTTGGGACGGGGGTTGGGTCGGCCACTGGCGGACGAGGATCCAGCATCCGCTTTTCCTAAGGTGCTGACGGGCGTTCATGGGAGGCGTGAGTCTTAGGACGGTCGGCTTTGTGGCCAACGTGCTTTTTGGCCGAGCGCTGGTCAGTTGCTGGAGGCTGGCATCGGTTGGAATCCTTATGTTTTGGCGGAAAGGAAGAGGCCCTGCCACCCGAAGACCCAGAGGCCTTGCTCGACTCCCAGGAGTCTGCCTTCGATGAAGAGGTTGAGCAGGAGAAGCCCTTACCTGAGCCCAATTTTTCGGCGGGCTGAGAGACCCTCAGAGACTGGAGGGTAGAACCAGAAGACTTAGAGACAGAGGAGGGCTTAAGGGCCATGAGGCGTGATTCATGCCCCAACAACCCGGACTTCCAGCCCTAAGACCTGTGCTTGGAGAGCGACCGACCCCTGTCCTGTTCCCGGTCCTTGTGGGTGGGAGGTGGATCAGAGTCCCTGGAAGAGGCCCTCTCCATGGCAAGTTTCGTCTCGGTGAGGTAGGCCACGAGCGATTTCTGACGCCGGATCCATGTCCTCGAATTGAAGGCCTGACAGTGGGAACAGGCGCCAGTGTTGTGATCGGGCCCTAGGCAGTAGAGACTCAAGGAATGGCCATCCTCAGCGGGAATCTGTCGCCCACAAGCACACTTGTTGAGGTGAGAAGTGGACATAGAAGCTCTTGAGAGCGGAGATGCAAATTTCTAGGTGGAGAAGAGGAGATCGGTACTGAGCTGTAACTGAGCGAACTAACCCTGAACGTGCGGCGGGGAAGAACTGGAGCACGTGGGGAACTCCCTTATATAGGGCGATGTCGGGGGTGGAGCAGACACCAGCGGGGGCCGTTCCCACATCAGCACTGCTGAAGAAAAAAGTTGCCAGAACCACCGCCAGGTGGCATCAGTCCTCATTGTGGAACCTGCGGCAAGAGTTTCTCCTCGACGCAAGATCCTTCAGTACTCTATATAGTAGTTTAAGGAGCGGAGGTCCCGGATGGGCCAAAGATCTTGCGTCTTTTTTTTGGAACTAGGAAAAAGTGGGAGTAATATGCCTTTCCCCCTGCTGCGGCAGAGGAACTGGTTCTATCGCCCTTTTTCACAAGAGGGCCTGAATCTCTCCTTTTATGAGAGGTATGTGAGAAGGAGGATATCTTGAGGACCTTGGCGGAGTGTCTGGGGGAATTTCGGTGAACTCCAGCGCATGTCCCCTCCTTATAATGTCTAGGACCCACTGGTTCACTGTAATAGAGCTCCAACCCTTCAGGTGAAAGGAGAAGCGATCCCCTACTGCCTCCCCTGGTACCTCCTCTGGAGGAGAGGGGTAGGGAGGGAGACATTGGGCAGAGCCGGGAATGGGCAGAGAGGCTTGGGAGGTCTTGGGGTCTCGAAAAGGAGCACCTCCAGGTTGCTGGTTTTCCTTTTGAAGCCACCTCTCTGGCCCAGTTGGTTTCCCACAGGCTTGAGCACCTGAGGGCTTACGAAATGGCCGTTATCTCACTTATTTCTGGTCCCCTCCGTACATCTGCCTGACAGACCAGATAGATCTGTCTGACTCCTGGAGACAAGAGATAAGAGACTCCGTCTCCTGCCCCAAAAGACTGAACTCTGGCACGGGAGGTCCCGGATTGCAAATCCTGGTGAAAACCTGAGGCTCTCAACCAGGCATGGCACTGGAGGCAGACACCTGCCGCTCTGGCCACCGTATCTGCAGTGTCATACGAGTGAACATGTGTGCCGACGTCCGCGCCCGATTTTACTATGTCCAGAAGCTCAGTCTTTTGCGTTGAGTCTGGAAAGGCATTGGCTAGCTCCTGTCCTCTCTCCCACAATGCATTCTGGTACTGGACCATATGCGTGAGGAAGTTGATGGATCTAATGGAGCAGGTGGCGGCAGAGTAGACCTTCTTGTCCACCTGGTCCAAGTAGTGGGATTCTGGGTCAGGAGGCTGGGGGCTTAGGTACTTAGACTTGTCGTGAGCAGCTGTAATGACCGATGAGTCCGCCTGAGGGGGGTTCCGCCAGGAAAGGCTCTTCCCTCGGGGCTCTATACAGCCTGACTTTTTCAGAGCAGCTGGGACTGAGGCTGGATGCTTCCAAGTTATCCTGGTGAGATCTTGGAAGGTGTCCACTAAGGGAGGCACCACTAGAGGTTTGAGCTCCTTTTGCCTCAGACAACGGGCCAGTCGATGGCGTTCCGGATCCAGGTCCTCCGTCTCCCATTCATTGGAGGCCTGGATGTGCCTCATGACATCCATAACGGTCGGATCATCAGGAGGCGAGCGGAGTTGGTCCTTCTCCCACGGGGAATCCCCCAACTCCCGAGAGGGATGAAGAAGTAGAAGACTACCTGCTACTGGGCCTAGAATGGCCTGAGCTGCATCTAGGACCAGTGTTCCCATTTACTCCCCATCTGTACTTGATTCAAGTACAAATTATGAAATTCAAATACATTTTTGTGTGAAGGGGGTACACTGTACCCCATAATTCTGTTTGAAGTATATGTTTCCCACAAAAATGTTGTACAAATGGTAGAATTAACCCTTATAATTTATTTTGTACCTCTGAAAATTTTTGGAGAGGTAGATCTGCAGCCTTAATGGGAACACTGTCTGGGACCCAGGCGTTGGTAGCTATTGGACTGATAGCGGCTGGGACCAATGGCGGAAGAGCAATGGCGGCCCTGGGGACCAGTGTCAGCAGGAGGCCTGCCTGGGAGACCGGGATCTGCTCCTGGTGGAGACCACACGGCTGCCCGAGCAGAGAAGGGAGCTCACGATCGAACCCTTTCTCGATGGCAGGCGAGGGAGCGGCTGCTCAGGAGTCTTCTGAGGAGAAGAAGGGAAGGCCTCGAGTTCAAGTTGTCCAACCAGTTGGGATCCGTGTCAGGTCAGACTTGGTAGAGTCGCCTCTTTCTTCACCAGACTCTACCAAGGGAGAAGAGCTCTTGCAGCTCTTTGCTGAATGCAGCAGCTGTTTGTTCCGAGAAGGGACCGGGAAGCGGAGGGATCAGGAGGGCATGGTGAGAATCCTGAAAAGCCCTGCAGAGGAAGACCTGGGGTCGGGACATTAGCGGTGACCCCTTCCACAGGAGGAACCTCACCAGTGTCAGTTTTACCGGAGGTGGTGTCTGTACCACCCAGCAGCTTGTCTGAAGCCAGCATAGCTGAGGCCTTCTTGGGCAGAGCAGAGGCCTTGTGCGAAGAGGCCTTGTTCACTCGAAGCGGCGCCACCTTGGAAGCTCGCTGATTTGTCACCGGATGACTGGTGTGTTTTTACGAGGACTCTCTTCTTAAGGTCCTTACGATGTTCTCCTGAGCCAGAGGATGAAAAGGCTTTTCTTGGGGGCAGTTACGGTCCTTGTCCTGGGAACACTTACGGAGCTTGTCCCAGTGTTTACCCTTGTCCCCGAGTGTGCAGGACATCCATCTTCTTTTCTAAGAGATAGGCTTTTAAGGCCTTCAGGCGTCGAATCCTCGACCTGCTGGTGAAGCCTCTACAAGTGCTGCAGGCCGCGCTGTCATGGTCTGGACCCAGGCAGAAGACGCACTTGGAGAGGCTGTCTTTGGATGGTATCTGGCGGCCACAATCGCACTTGTTCCTCTTCGAACTAGAGGAGGATACTGATGATGGGGACGACATATGCACTGAAGTTGACAAGGGAGAGGAAAAACGTCAATAATATGAAGAAAAATTCAATTTTTACTGGAAACTGCTCTGTCAGCAACAAACTTCTCCAACGTGAGTGGGTCGCGGCGGGAAAAGAACTGGGTGAAGCCAGGGTCCGCCCCCTTAGGTACCATGACCGACGTCGAGGTGGAGCCATCAAGGAGTGGTCCCTGCTTGGTACTGCTAGCTGAGAATTTTTCCGGTGGGTCATAAGGTCTGCGGTGTTAGTCCTAATGGTTATAGCCAGCTGCAAGAGCTCCCACTCTAAGTAAGATCTGCCAGTACGCCTGAACATAGAGGCAGTCACCAACTCTCGGCAGAAGGGTGCGCTGTGAACCCCGAAAGGGATCCCATGGACACCACGCACTTGCGGGCAGACGGAGCTGGACAGGAGGCCAGGCGCTGCCAAAGTTCTAAGGCTGGGCCAACAATGGCCTCGGCCACAGGAAAGGCCTCCGTTGGGGTATCCACTCTCGTGAGGATATCTGTGAGAGGGTACTCCGTCTTTATCTGGATAGGTTCCAGGGGCATCCCTGTGGACTGAGAGATGAGGCGAAGAATGCCCTGAAAGGACGAAGGACCTTACTCCGTCTCTAACCCACTGGCCGATTCGTCATCCCTGGGATGAGAAGGAAGACCGGTCTCATCCGAATCAGAGGAATCCGGATATAACGGTCGACCACCCAGGTCACCTTCGATCCGCCGAGGGAGGTCCGGGGGTGACAGTGACAGAAAGACACCGGGGAAGCCTGGTGTCCGGTCTATCCTTAGAAGGAGCCCCTCCCACAGGATGCTGGGGTGGTGGTTCCACCACAAATTGGTGAAGAGTCCGGTTTTGGCCGAACTGGAGGTTTCGCTGGCCCCGTGGGCGGAGGAACTGACAACTGGCTCCGAAGGAGTCTGCTTCGGCCTGGGAGATAAAAGTCAAGTAATAGCCAGGGTAGGAGTCGGAGTCTGCTTGTGCCCGGTCAAAATCAGCTGTTGCCACGAGGTCCTCCTTGTAGCGCCAGATTTTCTGCCGGAGCCTCTCCTCATCCAAGGAGGACATCACCTCTTTTTAGAGTGCTTGTGGCTCTTCCTCGGCCTGTCGGTCGAGGGTGTTCTGGACCTCGATCAAGATCGGACAGGCCGACTCAGTCGTTCAGGAGACACCGGCAGGACAGTTGATTTACCAGGGTCGGGGACCACTTCCTCAATGGGATTCCCATCGGGTTCTCTCTCCTCATCAGGGGAAGGAAAGGACCGGAGTCCAACTGAGACAATCGTCGACGGGAGTCAGCGATAATGGGTCAATGACTATTTCAACCTTGTCGATCGACACCTCGGTTGACTGGCCAGATGGCAAAGTCGAGAGGCCAGCGGCCGAAGAAGCAATTTCGACCAAAGTCGAGACTGCCGGTTCCTGGGACTGAGATCTCTCCCGATCCCAAGAGCATCTCCATCGAGACGAAGACGATCCCGGGTCCTTTTCCCACGTACGGAACTGAGAGGAGTGCGTGCCCACAAGACCCTCTCCCTTAAGTCATTAGAGACTGGCACAACTCTCAAAGAACCCGAAAAGGTGGAGCCCAGGTTGAGCGGAACAAAGAAGCTCCGAGAAGAGGATTCCCTGGCACGAGCCGCTTCCTCCTTGAAGGCTTACATGCGTTCCAATTGTTTGGCGGATCCCGCGGCAACTGCCCACCGAGCTTCCTTAGATTTCACCGGAGGGTTCAGTTTTTCCGGCCTCCCCAACTTCAGGCATGCAAGACCGTCATCGAGGACGTCAGGGTGAAAAGCAAGACAAAAAAAAAAAAACGCACTTCGAGGTGTGATAGTCGACACCCAGGCAGTAGATGCACACGGTGTGGGGATCGGTGCATGACATTTTCTGGCCGCATGAACACCGCAAATCGGGAAGACTTGTCTTCCATAATGGAAGTTGAAGTAGCAGGATTGCTAATGCGAACTAGACGGGTTTTGAATAACCAAAGGTTTTGAAGCCAGGGCCTACAAAATGCAGGAGCACAAAGAAGGCAACCTGAATCTTGCAGTGGAAAAGAAGATCTGGCGTCACGGGGCGGAGCCGAGGGTTATACCGCCCGGGTGGGTGGGAGGAGCCAGCTTGAAGACTTCTGGCAAGATTTAAAGGGAAAGGGACATGCCAAAGAGTGTAGACGAAGAGTGTGGATGAAAGTACAGTTACGTAAGAACTTACCGTAACAGTAGATCTTCGAGAACAGCTCTTGCAGCAGGTTACACCATTAGGACTGAAGCCGGCAGGTGCCAGGACCCCATGGAAAAATTCTAGCTAGCAATATCCAGCGGGGAACTGACATCGGCCCTTCCCCGACGTCAGGCACGACATAAAAGGGAGCCGCCCCCCAGCATCCCCAGTTCTCCTGCCACAGACTCCCGGCCCAAGAATGACATCTGAAGGGGAGACAGAGGATCCGCTTCCAAAAGAAGGTTTGTAGAAGGAGTCAAAAGACGCTGTAGCCTAGAAACTAGGTCAGAAGACTCAACCTCCAGAGGGGAAGGTGGGAGGAAAATTACTGCTGCAAGAGCTGTCTCGAAGATCTACTGTTACGTAAGTTCTTACGTAACTGTACTATCTTACTTTGAGAAACAGCTCTTGCAGCAGGTTACACCATTAGGACTGATTCCCTAGTAGAAAGGGACCAAGTTGTTATCGGGAGGAGAATACGAGGAAAAACTCCAAGCTTCAGGACAAAAGTCCCTGAAGGACAGCCAGGCCGAAACCAGCTCTGAGCCTAGAGGCAATAACCAAACTGTAGTGCCTGATGAATGTGTGTACCGTGCTCCAGGTTGCTGCTGCACAGATGGCTGAAATGAAAATGTTTTTAAGCACCGCGAAGGAGGTAGCCACCCCTTAGTAGAGTGACCCTTTACCGGTCCCAGTAAGGGTTTATTGCGCTTCTGACAACAAAACATAATGCACTTTACCAGCCATCTAGAAAACAACTGTTTGGAAACAGAAGCACCGATCATCCTCTGTGAGTAGGAAACAAAGAGCTGGTCCGAGTTCTGATGAGCTTTGGTTCTGGTCAGATAATACCTGAGGCACCTATGCACATCCAAAGTGTGCAACAGGGCTTCCCCCCGTGACCATGATTCGGGTAATACACCGGTAGGTCTATATCCTGGTTGAGTGTGACAGCCGAGACCACCTTGGGAAGGAACTTAGAATTTGTTCTTAAGGACACCCTGTCCTTGTGAAAAAACAAATAAGGATCCTTGCACATGAGTGCCTGAAGCTCAGAAACTCTTCTGGCAGAAGTAACAGCAACTAAAGAGAGCGTCTTCCAAGCAAGGAGACGCAGCTTGCAATCCATGGCTGGTTCAAAAGGAGGCAGCATAAGCTGCTCTAGAACAAAAGGAAGATCCCAAGGTAGAACTGGGTCTTTAATGGGAGGTCTCAAATGCAGGATGCCACGCAAAAAGGCACGAGAAGCCTCTAGTTGAGCTAGAGACCTGTGACCTAGCGGAGAATGGTACGCTGAGATAGCGCATAGGTGGACCTTAATGGAGGAATGAGCAAATCCTGCCTCATAAAGGGATAGGAGGTAGTCTAAAACAGACCTTACAGAACACTCCAATGGGGTCAATGCTCGAGCCTGAGCCCAAATACAAAATTTACGCCACTTTATTGCGCAAGTAGCGTGAGTAGAGGGTTTTCTGGCTGCCACCAGAACGCTCGCAACTTCCTGAGAGACCCCATACCTCAGGACTGCTATGTCCTTAGGAGCCAGGCATGCAGGTTCAGAGACTGAAGATCCGGATGGACCAAGGAGCCTGTCTCCTGGGATAGAAGGTGAGAGCAAAATGGCAGAGGCACCGGAGGTTCCTGGGCCAGCTGATGTAAGAGAGGGAACCAAATCTGCCTGGCCCAAAAGCACGCTACTAGAATAAGGCACGCTTGCTCTTGACGGAGCTTCAATAGAACCCTCTGGATCAAAGGAAAGGGTGGGAAAGCGTTGAGGAAGCTGCCCGTCCAAGAGAGGGACGCGTCTCGCCAGAGAACACCAGGCCCTGGATCTAGCAAGCAGAAACTGGGCAGTTTTGCGTTGAATGGGGACGCGAAGGGATCTAATTCTGGTGTCCCCCATCTGTGGAATAGGTCCTCTGCAGACTTCCTGAAGCAGTTCCCATTCGTGGACCCTGGCCTGTGATCAGCTTAGGCTGTCCGCGATAGTGTTGTCCACACGGGAACATGTACTGCAATGATGTGTGCGCCGTGTTGCAATACCCAATTCCAAACCCTCTGAGCCTCCCTGCAAAGGGGGTAGGAATGAGTGCCTCCTTGTTTGTTGAGACAGTACATCACCTCGGTATTGTCTGAACCAGAAGAGTACCCGGTGGAATCTCCATCTGGAATGCCTGTAGGGCGTATAGGATGGCTCTCTTCTCCAGAATATTTATGTGAAGATGGGACTCCAGAGACATCCAGAAGCCTTGAGTCCTGACCTACTGAAGTGAGCTCCCCATGCGGACCCTGAGGCGTCTGTGGAGAGAGTCGCTGAAGGTGGTGGCGCAGTGAAGTGGACTCCCGTCGAGAGGTGGTCTGGGACGAGCCACCAGTGCCAGTCTCTGATGACTGCGTTTGTGATCCTGACTGGATGCTGCAGATGATCCTGCTTTTGGTCCCGTTGTGCTCTCAGCATCCACTGGGTACTCCGCATATGGAGTCGAGCTAGGGGAACAGTCACAATGGCAGCCACCATGTGACCAAGCAGGCAAAGGACGGTGTGGGCTGGTACCGTCTTCCTTTCCTTTATGTCCCTTATGAGGGATCTGATGTGTTCCGCCCTGCCCTGGGGAAGGAATGCCCTTCCCTGAACTGTGTCCAGAACCGCTCCTATAAAGTGCAAATTCTGACACAGAACAAGGCACGACTTCTCCTGACTGATGGTGATGCCCAGCGATAGGAACAGGGAACAGGTATCCTGTATTGCGGACATCAGGGCCTCCCGTGAGGGTGCCATGAGGAGCCAGTCGTCTAGGCATGGGAACATGTAGTGGCCTCTTCTCCTGAGAGCTGCTGCCATGACTGCCATACACTTCGTGAACACCCGAGGTGCCGAAGACAGTCTGAAGCGGAGGGCTCGGAACTGGTAGTGGCATCCCAGAAACTCGGGGAGCAGAAATTTGCGGTGAGATCGGGAGATGTAGATAAGCATCTTGCATGTCCAGCGACGCTAGCCATGCGCCCTCTTTGAACATGGGGAATGAGACCCGGCAAGGTCACCATGCGGAAATGCTTGTACAGCATAAAGTTGTTGAGCTCGCTGAGATCCAAAATCGGGCGCAAGTCCCCCGATTTCTTTGGAACCAGGAAGAAGTGGGAATAGTAACAGTTTCCTCTCTGGTTCAGTGGAACATGTTCTATGGCCTCCTTGTGTAGGAGGGCCAAGATCTCTTGCTGAATAAGCAGAGCACACTGACCCGAGTAACGGGAGAGTAGGGGAGGTCTGGACGGTGGGTGATCAAGGAACTCTATAGAGTGGCCTCGTTCGACCAACTGCAACACTCACCAGTCGGAGGTGATCCTCTGCCATCCTGAAAGGTGATAAGAGATCAGACCCCCGACCTTTTCGACCCTTTGATCCAGAGGAGGGGTGAGGGCCGGGAAGGACTCATGCTGTGGTGGTGTTGGCCCCCACAGGCTGGGCTGCTTTGGAATGCTTCGGGCCCTGGCAGGGAACCTGGCATGATTCTTATGCCGAAGTTGCCCATGGGTTGCTGGGCGGAACGTGGCTGTTGCCTTTGTTGGTGGCCGCGAAAGATTTAGGTCTATACATAGCTTGTACAGTCCTGACAGCCTTCCCAGTGTCCTGCAATTTGGTGATGATCTTCTCGGGCTCTTCACCAAAGAGGACCGCTCCATTATGAGGAACGTGCAGGAGATTCTTCTGGACGTCCGGGGTAAATCCGGAGACCCTCAGCCACGAGTGTCTCCAGAGACAAACGCTTGTAGCTGCTCCCCTGGCTGCCGGTTCCACTGAGTCGTGAGCGGCTCGGAGAACCTGGGTCCCCACATCTGACCCAGTTTGGAGGAGGTTTAACAGCTCCTCCTCCTTTTTGCCATCTGGTAGATCTTTAAGAAGGTCTTGGCCCTGATCCCAATGGGCGTTCTGAAATTGCACCATGTGCGGCAGACAGTTCAAAGACCTAACAGAGCATGTAGCAGCCGCACACATGCGTCTTCCCATGGAATCTAACTGCTTAGATTCCTGGTCCGGAGGCTGGGTGCTCAAATGTTGAGGCCACTGAGACCTGTCATGAGATGCAGTAATGACCAGTGAGTCAGCCAGGGGTTGGTGCGCCAAACATTGGTCCTCCGTAGGAGCCCTGTAAAGGCGGTCAGCCTTCTTTGCAACAGCTGGTGTGGAATGCAGACGTTTCCAAGCTGCCTCAGTGACGTCTGTAAAGGTGTCCACCAAAGGTGGGACCACCACAGGCTTCCAGTCTTTCTGCCTGAGGTAACGGGCAAGGCGTTGTCTCTCGAGGTCTAGCTCTTCAGTCTTCCATTCCATACCGTCCTGGATGTGCCTCATGATTTCTGAAAAGGAGGGATCATCAGGGGGAAATCTTGGGAGGTCTCGTGGGTCTGGTGATGGGGGTCTGAAAGGAGATGGAGACCTGGAAATGTTGGACGTATCCGGTCTGAGTCATCTCCGATGACCCGGCGTCCACTCCTGGGTCGCCGGAGCTCGAGGGACGTGAAAGGCGCTTCCTGTCTCTGGATCGGCCCCGTGGAGGCGGAGTAGGCTCCTTGGGGGTCGGGGGTCTGTCACCTGTGGCACCCCTAGGAGAAGGTGGAGGAGGCTGAGGCTTAGGGGGAACCACATCCTTCTTGATGGTTTCCCACCAGAAGGTGAACAAATCCTTCAACTCCTGGATGTTCATGCCTGATGATGGACCCGCGTCTGTGTGCGCCTTTTGTTGGGGTCAGGCGTCTGTATAGGCCTGTTGTTGGGCTCGGACGTCGGGTCCCGGGGAAGCACTGGATCCGGCGTCCTCCGTGGCGCCCGTCTGGTCATCTGGCGGTGCAGTAGCCTCTTCGACTGAGAACCCCCGACGTCCTGTGTCCACCGGTGTCTGTGTAGTGGTTGGTCACCTTTCGGGTCGGACGCCTCCTTGGCCTCAGTCATCCGCTTAAGGGACGTCAGCTCGGAGGTCTTCTTGGGAGGTTGGGAGACGGACCTGAAGTCGGTGTCCCGGTGTCGGTCAAACACACCTCTGGATTTGGAGGAAGACTTCTTATGCCTGTCCGAAGGAGCAGGCTTGGAGGCATCCATAGCCCGAGAGGTCTTGAGTGGGTGCAAGGAGGCAGAGGAGTTCCCTGAAGACCTTACCTTTACCAGGGGAGGCTGGGAGCGAGCTCTGGACTCTGAGGCCCTGCTAGGAGATTTTGCTCTGTCCAAGTCCCGATGCTTCTCGGACTTATGAGTAGATTCCCCTCTGGAGGAAGGTCTTTTCTCCATATTTTTGAGTTTCTCCTTGAGGAGGAATCCGTGAAGGGCCTTTTGGCGGTGGATCCGGGTCTTGCTATTGAACTGCTGGCAAACAGAGCAGGCCTGGGTGTTGTGCTCCAGGCCCAGACACCTGACACAGGCAGAGTGATGGTCTGCAAAGGGGACCTGCTTGCCGCAGGCGCACTTAGAGGGAAGTCCGTCAAGAGAAGGAGTGGAAGAAGCAGACATGGAGTAAAGTTTTTTTTAAAGGAAAATTGAAGATTTCACACGTCGTAGAGCGGAGCAGAGCAGGCTTCCGTGAGGCCGATGCCGGCGAGTCGACATTGGGAAAAGAACTGGGGATGCTGGGGGACCGCCCCCTTTTATGTCATGCCTGACGTTGGGGAAGGGCCGATGTCGGTTCCCGGCTGGATATTGCTAGCTAGTATTTTTCCATGGGGTCCTGGCTCCTGCCGGCTTCAGTCCTAATGGTGTAACCTGCTGCAAGAGCTGTTTCTCGAAGTAAGATCAACATATCCACGATCCTAGAAAGTGATTTCCGCACTCATATTTTTTTGGGGAAGAATGACATCACCACTGCATATTTGAACCTTACAAATTCATAATTAAGCATGCATATTAAAAAATATTTTAAGGCGACTTCCCTTTTGAAGTTTCCTCACCAGTTCCTCTGTCCCTCTTTACCATGTCCCTAAACGGATCCTTGAATATCTCCCCCTTTTTTGTCCAAATCAACATCCAAGTTTTAATTATTTATACACAGACATGAGAAATGAACAGCTACTCATTTCTCCACCAACAAACCAGGGGCCAGCATTCAGATTTTACAATTCGTGATCCTGAAGAAGGCAGGGTATTGCCCTTGCTAACTGTGCATCTTACAAACATACGAAAATTACCAGCAGCAAAAAGCCATCATGGCCTATTTAGGCTGATCGTGAATGCAGCTAGCTCCCTATTCAGTAGCTGCTCCCCCCCCCCTTTGCCCTGTCCCACCCCTTCTTGAAGCATTCCACTGTGGTAGATGCCACTTCAGCTGGTAGTGCGTTCCACTTTGCCACCACCCTCTCCATAAAGAAATGCTTCCTCACCTCCCTCCTGAATCTACCCCCCTCCGATCTCATGTCATGGTCCCTAATGTCTTTCCCCACCCTCCACCTGAACAGACCCTGTGTCCATTTTGATTATCCCTTTCATGTATTTGAAGGTCTCAATCATATCCCCCGTCCCTCCTATCCGCCAGTGTGTACATGTTTAACTCTCTTAGTCTGACCTCATATGGCAATTCCCCCCAGGCCCTGAATCATCTTCGCTGCCCTACGCTACACCTCCTCCAGTAGCCTAATGTCCTTTTGCAGGTACAGGGGCCAGTACTGCACGCAGTATTCCAGGTGGGGTCTAACCAACAAAGGTAATTCCCCTTGCAATGCACCCCAGCATTTTGTTGGCCATTGCTGCTGCCTTTCTGCATTACGCAGAATTGTTCATTGCTCCCGTGATGAGCACCCCCCCAGATCCTTCTCCTCTTCTGTTACCTCCAGCTGCACTGTCCCTAGCTGGTAGCTTCTCCTCAGACTTTTTGTTCTGAAGTGCAGCACCTTGCATTTTTGTTTTGTATTGAACCCCAGCTGCCATCCGTCAGACCATGCCTCCAGCCTTGCCAGATCCTCCTATAGCCCCTGCCACCCCCTGGTCGTCCACCACCACTCCCATCTTGGTGGTATACACAAATAGGCTGATTCTGTTACTGATGCCCTCCGAAATGTCTGCAATAAATATGCCAAATAGCACTAGGCCCAACAACGAACCCTGTGGAACACCACTTGTCACAGGCTTATGGGATAAGTATTCTCCACCTATCACCACCCTTTGCTATCTTTTAGCCAGTTCTCCACCCACGCCACCAGTTTTGCTCCCGCCCCTGTGCCCTGTAGCTTGATTCCAAGTCTCCCATGTGGTACTGAATCAAAGGCCTTACTGCAGTCTAGGTACAGAAGATTCACTGCATGGCCCCTGTCAATTTGCCTAGTCACTCAGTCATAGTATTCCACCAGGCTGGTCTGGCATGACCTGCCCCTGACGAAGGCAGGCTGCCTCCTGTCCCACACCCTGTTCACCTCCAGTAGTGCCACTAGCCTATCCTTTAGTATGGTCTCCATTAGTTTCTCCACTATGGATGTTCGACTTACTGGCCTATAGTTCCCCAGTTCGTCCTTCGGAGCACTCTTGTGGAGGAGAACCACGTGAGCCAGTCTCCAGTCCTGCAGTATGCATCCTGTGTCTAGAAATGAATTAAATAAGTCTGCCAAGGGTCCTGCCAGGACCTCTGCCAGCTCCTTCAGCACTCTTGGATGTACTCCATCCGGTCCCGGAACTCTTATCTACCCTCAATGCCCTTAACCCTTCCAGCACCCTTCCCACTGTGATTTCTCCATCCATCACCCCCCCCCCAATCTGTTTCTATCCTCCCTCTTACTATGGGTAGCACCCCTTCCTTTTCTTTCATAAAAACTGAACAGAAGTAGCATCTTAAAAGTGTCTGGTTATAAACTGCTGCTTGTAAGTGCCAATATTTTACATACCGATAGAATCATGCGGTACTTATAGTTGGGAAACTCTCGATCGCATTTCTCACAGCGGTATAGCCCATTCTGTTGATCCAGCACCTTCTTGTTGCACTCGGGGGTAGGGCAGGCCTGGTACATGCAGTTCTCTTTGCGCAGGTACACGATCGTGCCCAAACATGAGTAGTAATCAGCCTGACAGAGAAACATTACGGTACGTCACAGTCAAATCTTTTTATATACATAGATACATAGACAGTGTCGGCAGATAAGGGCCTATGGCCCACCCAGTCTGCCCATTTAAGTCTGTAAGTTCAGTTTATGTTTTCCAAGAAGTCTGTTGCCCCTTACCCCTGACCTCCAGAATTCCTTTATGTCTATCCCATGCATTCTTAAATCCCGTGATTGTTTCAGCCCCCACCACTTCCTCTGCCAGGGTGTTCCACTTGTCCACCACCCGTTCTGTGAAGAAATTCTTCCTCACGTTTCCTCTGAATCGTCCTCCCTCCAACTTCATCCCATGCCCTCTAGTCCTGGAACATCTTTTTCGCTTAAAAATAGTGCATTCCTGCACCCTGTTCCTCACTGTAAGATACTTGTATGTCTCTATCATATCCCTCTCTCCTCCTCTCCTCCAGGAGTACATGTTCAGTGCCTTCAACCTGTCCTCATAGGACTTGTGATGCAATCCATGCACCATCTTTGTTGCCCTCCTCTGAACCTTCTCTACCCTGTCTATGTCCGTGCGTAGGTAAGGTCTCCAGAACTGCATGTACTCCAGGTGCGGCCTCACTAGTGTCTTGTATAGTGGAATTATGACATCTTTTTCCTGCTGGTGATGCCCCTGCCTATGCATCCCAGCATCCAATTTGCTTTACCTGCTGCCTTGTCACACTGTTTCCCTGCCTTGAGGTCATCAGAGATAACCCCAAGATCCCTTTCCTGCTTGGTGCATGCTATATCCTCACCCCCCAACTGATATATTGTGCCAGGGTTTGTGTGCCCCATATGCATTATCTTGCACTTCCTTGCATTGAATTTCAACTGCCAAACCCCTGACCATTCTTCAAGTTTCTGCAGGTCCCTTCTCATTCTGTCTACACCCTCTGGCGTGTCTACTCTGTTACAGAGCTTTGTGTCATCAGCGAACAGTGAAATTCTGCCTTCTAGGTCCTGCGCAATGTCACTGATGAAGATATTGAATAGTACCAGTCCCAGCACTGATCCCTGTGGTACCCCACTGCCTTTCTTCATTCATTGTTTCTGCATTTCTGACCTCTTGCACTACAGCATTTCTCCCCCAGATCCTCTCGTGGACTTACCAGTTATTCACCAGTTTCTCAAGACCACGCAGGATGGTGGGTGGCCTGCCAGATCTGTTGTGTGCGTGGGTCTCCAGGCAGTACCGGATCGGAAGGGTACATTTTCCCTTTGGTTTTCTGTCCAGGATGCCAGTGTTTAGTAGCGTGCATTTGTACCATGCACCCTCAGCCATCCTGTCCCTGCACTGCGCACTCGCTTGCATTACCACTAGGCCTCCGCCAGGTGGCAGTCAAGCATCCTCGCACCCCTCGAGCAAAGAGAACGGTCCCTGGGATGCTTGATCCTCACTCCCCAGTACCCCCCCCCCATTCATTCCCGAATCCATGACGCCGGTGTCACGAGCAGCAGCCCCACTGTTAAGCTAGCTAGCCGGCCTCTTCAAGCCTTTAAACACCTCATCATAGCTATCACTCCTTTGCATATTAGATTCTGGCACCTTCCCTCCACTGTTGCAAGAGGAGCACTTCCTTTCGATTTAACTGTATAGAATGTTTACAGAAGACCCCTCTATGACTAACTTACTGTCAGCTCCCACAATACGAACAAGATTTTTACCCATCTTCTCAATTTATGCATTACTTCACTTTGATTTGGGTATTTCTGACTTTGCACCGCTCTAGGGAGTGAACAGACTCTAATGGTGCCGTAAGTGGTTTTTCACTGGATGTGAATAAAACAGCAATTTTTGTTTTGGTCTCAATACACAAGAAAATAAAACTTTAAAGGTTTGCTTTTTAAAGCCAACAAGTTATCTGAAATCTGACAGAACAGCCGCCAACCTCAATAACCCCTATCCTCCAAGGAGTAGTTTGTGCAGAACCTGGGGTGGACCAATGGCATGCAGGGCTCTCAGAGACATAGGCACCTGCATCCTTGACACACAGCGAGCTGTTCAGGAGACATGTACTTCCCAGATACACAGCAGCTTTCCCACAACTGCGAGGGGCTCGACGACGGATGACTGCAATAAGATATTTCCACCATCTGATAAAAACTGCTGTGTAATTGTAATCTGTTGGGGTGGGAGGTGTGGGGCTGCCCGAGCAGCACCAACATCTGGGTGGGTGAAAAATAACCAGAAAGAAGGGGACGCCCACCCAAAGTCCAACATAAATAAATATTCAATTTCCTCACTTGCATAATGTATGCTTATTTGTGCATCAGTACTAATGGCACAACTCAAGAATTTCTACAAGTGAAATTTGTATGCATTTGCTTTGGATAAATATTTATCATGGGCTTACTGATAATATTAATGAATGTGCTCGTTAGGTCATGCATTTTGTACTATCACTGCACATTATCCGAGTGTATATTCCCAGAGACATGCCTGAAATAAAGGGTATGTTTTTCCTGGAACCCCACAATGGGGTGGGGCAGCATGTCACAGAAGTAAATTACAGGTCTGTCACATCGGAAGCCAAAAATCATTACAATTGATTATGCAGGCTCTGAATGAACTGGGTCCCACCCATATCTGCAATCTGCTCATCCTGCACTGCCCAAAAAAGTCCTTAGTTCTGGGGATTTCGGGCAACGGACAGTCCAGTTGCAGATTAAAATCTGGGTGGGAAACATACCTCTTAACCTTTTGTCCCCCAAATGTGGAACATTGCCTGTCAAAATGTGGAGCAAATGGACAAAATGTGGAACACTTAACTCTTTACCCAAGAAGCTCAAAACACTGTTAAAATGTTGCATGTATGTTCAGAAAGTCTGTTGTTAATTGAATAATTTATTTTTTCTATCATTTACTATGGATTTTTGCTTTAAAATGTTGTCTTTGAATGTGGATCAAGCCCTCACAATGTGGAACATGGAGCTTTTTTTTTTTTTTTTTTTAAGTAAAATGAGGAACGTTCCTCATAATGTGGTACAGTTGAAAGGTATGGTGGGAAATTTTCCAGGCCCCACCTGGACTACTGTGTCCAGTTCTGGAGACCACCTCTCAGGAAGGACATAGACAGGGTAAAGGTAGTCCAGAGGAGGGCATCTAAAATGGTGCAGGGGCGTAATCATAAGCCCTATGAGGAGAGGCTCAAAAATCTCAATATGTACACCCTGGAGGAGAGAGAGGGTAAAGGGAGTCCAGAGGAGGGCAACTAAAATGGTGCAGGGGCTGCATCATAAGTCCTGTGAGAACAGACTCAAAAATCTCAATATGTACACACTCTGGAGGAGAAGAGAGATATGACAGAGACCTGCGAGTACCCATGGAGTGAATAATGTACTGGAGGGGAGTATTTTTCACAAGAGAAATTGCACAAAAACAAGGGGCATGCAATGAAGCTGGAAGGGAAGAAACGTAGGAGGGATGTGAGGAAGTACTTCTTCACTGAAACGGTGGACACCTGGAACAGTCTTCAAGTGGAGGTGCTGGGGCGGAAACAGTGGTGGGCTTCAGGCATGCATGGGACAGGCACAAAGGAATATTGGTAGGAGGGCTGGTGATCAGTTGGGGGCTGCGATGACTGTACAGGCAGGGACAAAATGGTCCAAGTGGCCCTTAATCTGCTGACAAATTTTATTTCCCTCCATCCACAATGGTAACACTGACACAGCCACCTTAGGATGGAGGTCCACAAGTGGCTTTTTGGGCAAGCCTACTGAGGCCCCAAGTCTCCAATATAAATTCCTTGACTGTTTTTGTACTTCAGTTGAAGTAAGACTAGTGCTATTTATGGTTTTACTGTATTGTTTTAAGTAAAGCATTCTTAGTTCTAAAGAAAAGAGCTATATCAAAATAAAAACTAAACACATATCCAGGCCTTCTGTGACAAAGATAGCCATCCTATTCATAGCACATTTTAAACTGAGAATTCCAGAGGTTCATGCTGGTACCGATTATACAGCTGAATGTTGTGACTGATGAAAAAACTGTATTGTTTGAACATTCATATATTTGCCTCACCTTATCTCCATGGCCAAGATTTTCTGCTTTAACCTCCAGCAGTGTTTTCCAGTTGGTATTTCCTCCTCCCCCTGACATACCACCCCTCTGGTCAGAGATTGATGTTCCCTCTAGAGACTGACCCACCGAGTCAAACCTGTGAAGCACAAATGTGGTTTCAGTTATAAACACCAGGCCTGGGACAAAAATAACTCGACAGGGCTTTTTTCGCTGTAAATAATGTTAATTTTTTAGCTGTCTGACCCCCTGTCAGTACTGCAACAGCAGAAGTCAGTCCTATGGAACAAGAGGGTCAACATGTCCTCAGATCCAGCATATGAATGACCCAAGTACAGGTTTTATATACCATTAGAATCTTATTCAGACGTTTGTGAATACTCAAGTAAGTACCATTAAAAACGCCAACGCTTTCTCATACACTCACTTTATTTACCAGTAACAGTAGATCTTCAAAAGAATCTTCTCCATACAGCAGCACTTTTGGAATTGTAAGCAGTTGGCATCAGGACCACTTGGTAACTTACCTAGCTGGGGACACCCACACTGAAGCAAGTCAGCGCCACCTATAACAAGGATAGCCCCAGATTTCCTCAGTTTCCCCACTAGAGACAATCTGAGCTGTACTGTACTGACAGGAATGGGAGCTCAGAACCCCAACCTAAACGACAGAATAGAAAACTGTTCCAGAAAAAATATATATATATATTTTAAAGGCACAGGGAAGAACACCAAGTGTGCAGCTATGGTTCCATTCTCCAGAGTACGCCACCAAAAATACAGGGATAGGTGGGAAGGTGTACAGTGGCTGTATGGATAAGAGTCTCAGTCTCTCAAAGATTTTATTTTATTTATTTATTGAAATCTAGGAGTACACCGTTGAGCTGGAAGCTTGTTTACAAAAGTTCCACTTCAGTAGAACATTTTTTTGTGTTTTAATTTAGCTTGTTTAAATCTTCACATTGCACACTAGCGCAAGCCTTTGTGCGAGCATTTACTGAGTGATGTGACCCCCACTCTAGTAGAGAACAACTGTTTAGAATATTGGGATATATTAGTTTTAATTTAACGTTTTTAGGATGAGGCTTAGCCAGATTTTAGGTTTCAGTATTATAGTTTGCATAATAGGGCCTTTCTCTGGGAATGTTACCTGTTATCTAAATATGGATGGGCAATATGAATGGGAATACAGTTCATTCCTACCAAATGGCCCAGGGACATCAGAGTTTATTAAATCACCTCTGTACTTAGGTTTTGAACCTTATGAGATGTTATCTCAATGTTTAATACAAAGAAATGTTAGGATTGGTTATTTGGTACATTTGTACCATTGTTATAAATGTGTTCAGTTTTCAGTACAGTATTTCTTTATAAAAATATCAGGATTACACGAATGGAAAGGAAAACTGAGATATGTAACATTAGATGGCTAGTTTCAATTCTCCTTATGTTGTCAGGTAGAGTTCATCCAAATCCAGGGCCCCAAGGGATACTTACCAGGAGTATTCAGCCCCATGATAGAGATGTCACCTCTTTACATATGGCCCATTTAAATGTTCATAGTTTGACTGCTACAAAGTCTTTGCTTGAGTGTTGGATACATGAAAAAAAAATTGATGTGTTAGCTCTGTCAGACACCTGGTTGTCTGAAAAAAATTCAAATCAAGAATTACATATTTAGGATTTTACCATTTTTAGGAGAGACAGGGTTGGGAGGAAAGGGGGTGGTTGCATGTTCTATACAGCTAATCATTTAGTGGCCAACAAATCTAACATCATTCCAGTTAGCCCACTATACGAATCACTGACTATGGTCCTTAAGTTTGGTCCAAGCAAAACATTAACTATCTGTAATGTCTATGTCCCTCCAGAAAAATCCAGAGAAGGTGTCTTAACTTTTTTTGGTAATATTTCCCCATCAATTATTGCAAAGAGAATTAATTATAGTCGATGACTTTAATCTCAATTGGTCTTCTAATAATTTTAGAAGTTCGGAACTTGGTCCCAGATTTAGGGCTTCATCAATTGATCATAGACACTACAAGATTTAATTACAAGACAGGTTATGAGTGAACTTTGGATTGGGTTATTACTAATTCCCCATCTCGAATCGTTAGTTCTGGGGTTTTCCCACATGATATTCGTGACCATTGTCCGGTATTTTTCAATTGGTCAGGTGAAGTATTTAAGAAATCATATAAAACTGTGACCTTCCGAAAAATAAAAGATTTGGATGCGATGAAATTTAAGAAAGAAATTCAGTTATGTGACTGGTCCTTTTTGGACAATATTGTTTATACTGATGTAGCCTACCAAAAGTTTTGTGATTTTTTTTGTTAGTATTTGTGACAGACTTCTTCCAGTTAAGAAAGTTACCGAGTTAGAGGGGATAACAACGTTTGGATAACTCCAGGCCTACCAAAATTGATAAGGCTTGGAAAACATTTAGGAAAACAAAACTACTTGAACATCAATTGAAGTTTAAGGAATAAATGTCAGATGGCCATTAGAGTGGCAAAAACTGAATTTTATAAGCAAAAACTTATAGAAACTAAAGGGAACTCACATTCCACTTGGAAAATTCTAAATTCTCTTATGGGAAAGACATAAGCACAGGATAATTTTGCTCTTGACCTTGATGGTCTATTAGGTAATGATGCCCAAAAAGTTGCTGAAGCTTTTAATTTACATTTTTCTAATCTGGATCATTATAGAGAAAGGTTTAATAGTAAAAATAGGGTAGGGAATATCCCTGATACTTTTCATCAGAAATTTAAAGCAAATATATACAACCTACCGATCTTGTTAGTTATGTTCTTAAAATGAATCCTAAGCCGGTTTTTGGTCCTGATCTACTTGACTTTAGGATTATAAAAAAGGTTATATATTCTACAGCAGAACCTTTGACTACTCTATTCAATTACTCTCTTTGTAATGGTGTTTTCCCAGAGATTTGGAAGAATTCCACTATTAAACCTATTTTTAAAACGGGTCCCAGATCCAATATCAATAACTACCGTCCAATTTCTCTTTTAGCCCCTCTTTCAAAAATACCTGAGAAAATTGTATTATATCAAGTTACTGATTATTTGGAAAAGTACAATTTATGGACTTCTTCACAACATGGGTTTAGACCCCATCATAACACTGAGACTGCCTTGGTGAGGTTCACAAGCCAAGCCACTAGAGCTACTGACGAAGGGAAATGTGGCAACGGCTTTTGTGGACCTCACCAAGGCATTCGACCTTGTGGATCATACTGAAACTCCTTAATAGTGTAGCTGGTGTTCTCCCCCCCCCCGGGAGGTGATTGCTTGGTTTAGGGATTATTTGTCTCATAGAAGGAAAAAAACAATGGTTAATGGGGTTTATTCTGAACAAGCACTGATACGGTGTGGAGTTCCCCAGAGCTCCATACTTGGACCATTTTTATTTTCTGTTTTTGTTAATTCCTTGCCATCTATTTTTACTAATACAGAATTAATTCTTTACGTAGATGATGCAGTATTATTTTGTTCAGGGGCCAATTTATTAGCCCTTAAGGAATCCCTGCAGATTTTTTCCTACTGCATTATTGGTTTGAGCTACATAAAATGGTAATAAATTCTGTTAAGACTAAAACTATGGTTTTTACTACTACTAAGAACCCCCCTATTTCCGAATTTTACATTTTCAATAAAGATGGTTTTTTAATTGAGTATGTTAAAGAGTTTAAATATTTGGGGATAATTTGGATCCTTATTTTTCATCTGAAGCTCATATTGTGGACCTTATTAGCAGACTTCATAAAAGACTGGGCCTTCTTTTTTGGCTAAGAAAATATCTTACTGTAGAGATTAGAACTATGCTTACCCATAGTCGTCTTTTTTCTATTACTGACTATGGGTCGATAGTCTATTCTTATACTTCAGGTAGACTAAAGGAATAATGCACGACAGGGTGTGTGTCGTGCTGGGAAAACGCCACGCTTGGGGGGGTTTGCGTCCAATGCCCCAGACGTGGCGTTATCCCAAATGACACACACCCTGGAGTGCATTATTCCTATTATACAATGGCTTCTTATATATAGAATAAAAAAATAATTTTAAAGAATGTTTTTATTAGTGTGGAAAAATATTGTTGTTTAAGAGGAGATGCAAAAAAAAACAAAAAAAAAAACCTCTAGCTCCAAACAATCATCATCCATATTGGTTTACATTGCTAAGACTAGACCTGTGGCGTTGTGCTGGGAGAACGCCATGGGTCCAGCCCCAAACTGACCAATCAGAGACTAGGATTCTTTCTTGCCATTGTATAATGTTAAATAAACTCCAGGCTACGTATCATTCAGCGATACATTTTGTAACTGGACAGTTGAGTATGACATCATTGTACATTATACAAATCATTTAAGTGTTTCTCACTTTTTTGCACAAAATTAGGCTGGGTCTTCTCCCCAGCAGTATTTCAAGTCTGTTTCCAGTAGTTCAAGATATTAAATAACCGTTTTCAAAGTAAATACTATTTTCAAATTCCATTTTTACGTACTGTTTCTGCTCAAAAGTCTGTGGCTTTTGTAGCTCCAAAGCTTTATAATGATTAACCCTGCAATGTTGTTAGTTGTCAAAAAATGTCTACATTTAAGACGGTACTTAAAAAATTTGTTCTCAAATTCTGTTTGTAGGTGTTTTTCTTAGTTTCAATTATGATGCAACTGTTTTATACTATTCTGGCTAATTCCTTAATGTTTTAATTCGTTTGTGTTTTGTAACATCTTTCTATGTATAATGTATGAAACTGGACGTCTGTGAAAATGGGCTTTGCCCACAGACCTTTTCAGTATAAAAAAAAAAAATGAAATGAAATTACATACAATTCAAACAAACATAGGACAGTACTTGAATTTCGAAAAATGGGACCATACAAACACACAAGTTAAGTGAAAGATCTTAAACAGTTAATAATACAGTTGTGTACAGGGTTGCATACAACGCAAGAATGGATCTGTAGTACAAGGGTTGCTAGTTGCACACTCGAGTAGACTCGATAGATCATAAGGCCTTTATCTGCTGGCAAATTCGTATAAACTACTAAGCAGAACAACATTTCATTGTCAAAGTATAGGGCGGGACAGGGAGGGAGAAGAGATTTATGGATGGAAATAAGTGCATCAAGGAGTAAAAAGGGGAATAGGGCGGGAGGAGGGCAAGGGAAAAGGAAACCGGGTAAGCAGTCGCAGCTGCTTAGGCTGGCCAGCAGTCACAGCTGCTCCGATTGGTGAAGTGTTGGTGGAGTTTTCTTTTAAATGACCCCAGCCTGGGCTGACTGGTTATGTCCAGGGGAGTTCATTAAGCCAAAAAGGGTCATGGTACCTCTAATGTCCTTTGCGCCTGTGAGGTGCGAAAGAAGGGGACAATAAGAGATGCATACGAACATACTAATCTGCCTGCAGAAACAGGCCTTACGGTCTTATCAATTTAGTCTGCTTGAATGCGCAGCTAGCACCCTTACATTGCAGCTGCCCCCCCAACACACCCTGTCCCATGCCCTTTTAAAACTGCCCACTGTGCTACAGGATACTACCTCCTCGGGTAGTGTGTTCCATTTCTCCACCACCCTCTTTGTGAAAAACTGCCCGCTCATTTCTCTCCGATATCTTCCACCCTCCAACCTGAGACCATGCCCTCTGGTGTCCCTTCCTCTCCCCAGCTTAAATATCCCTTCTGTGCCCATTTTGTTAATCCTCTTCAAATATCTGATCGATTTATCTTGAAATATTTGAGACCGTCTGGTACTGCTTCTTGTACAGTGGGAGGTTGGGGGCCGTAACGAGGAGCCTTTGGAGTAGACATACTTGGGTATTGTACTCAGCCTTGAAGGTTTAGCCAATCTGCACATATAGGTCACAGATGTGGGTTAGGTGGTTAGCACCTAGCAGCAACTGGCAGGATTTATTTAGGGTAACAGAAACCCTTTTGAAGGTGCAGTCTGGGGCAGCACCACAAACCGCTTACCATTTACTGGTAAGTAGCTAAACTATCTTCAAGAAACTCTCCCTCCAGAAAGTCACAACTCTGGAAAGATTCCCAAGGAATACAAGAGGAAGGCCAGACAGAAGGGACATAGAAGATCCTTCATATACCAGGCATGAGAGGATGTCACGTCCAGACTGTAGTGTTTAGTGAAAGTGTGCAAAGACAGCAGAGCACAGGTCAACAGTGGAGACTGAACAAAAACAAGCTGCATATGGCATGCCCACAGACAGGGCAAGGAAGCTGAAAAATGTGGTTACTCACTATAACCATAGCTCTCGAAGTAGTATATGGTTCACATCCACACAATGGCAATTTCAACAGAAGTACAGATTTGTCAGAATGTCCAAGCGAAGCTCCTCCCACTACCTGGGCAGTACATCCTAGACTTCCAGCTGTTCTCCGGGAGAAGAGGGCAAGGTGCGTACTCCTACTTGGCAAACCAAGACTAGAGAACCAAGGTCACAAATGCAGCATCCCGACGAGACTCGCAGTCGATGCTGTAATGAGAGATGAAGGTGTGTGTGGACTTCCAGATAACAGCCATGCAGATCTCCTGGATAGGAATGTCCCTGGAAGCAGCCACAGAGGCAGTGATATGTCTGGTGGAATGAGCCCTAAGCTACATGAGAAGTTTCCTATTAGTCAACCTATAACAGAGGTCGATGTAGGATGTAATCCACCTGCCAATCGCATGCTTAGCTGCTGGTCTGCCAGGCACAGCTTCAGTGTATGTGACAAAGGGCTGGCAAGCCCCCGAACTCCAGCTGTCGCTCTATGTAATCAGGAACAGTGCCCGCCACAGGTCCAAATTATGGAGCCTGTGGTCGGCCTCTGAAGATGGGTTTGTAAAATATACTGGGAGGGTCATCACCCGTTTATGGTGGAATTCAGATACTACCTTTGGCAGGAACTTCAGATGGGGCAAAGGACAATTGTGTCCATGTGGAAGACCAAATGTGGGGGCTCCACTGAAAGTGCCTTCAAAGCACTGATCCTTCTGGTTAGTGAGAGAGCCACCAGGAAGGCCATCTTCCACGACAGGTGCAACATCTTACACCTGTGCATAGGTTCAAAAGGCTTGCCCACGAGCACTAGTACCAGCAATAAGTCCCAAGGTGGTGGTGGTGGTGGTTCATGCACTGGAGGGCACAGAAGGTCCAGGGATTTAAAGAAGAATCCGACCTACCACATTCTCCCAGGCCACCACTGGCATACCAGCCTCCACCGCATTTGCAAGGATGGTGCTCGTCAATCGTAGCCCCAGCTGTGGAAGGTACCAGAGGTACTCAAGGATACTAGCCACAGGGTAGGCAAGGGGATTGAGCTCCTAGCACGGACACCAAATGGAAAATCTCATCCATTTAAAGGTGTAGCCTCTGATAGTTGACTCTTTTTCAGGAGGCCTCCACTACATTGAGCACATTCTCCAAAGACCCAAAGCCTGGATCTCTAGCTGCTCAAGAACCAGGCTGTGAGGCTACAGGACCCCCGTCAGCAGATCTGGGAAAGAGGCAACCACCATGGAGGCCTGCTGCGGAGGTTGAGGAGATCTGGGTATCAAAACTGGCACAGCCAGTCCGGAGCTATCAGGATCATCCGCGCCTTGACCACCATCTTGTGGACCAAGGAAAAAGGACGAAAGGTGTGGAGGAAGGCGTCCATCACCAGTGACCCAGACTGTGGGGGGCAGGCACAGAATAGCCTCAGTTTACTGTTCTTGCAGGAGGCAAACAGGTTCACCACAGGTGTTCCCCACAGGGAGAACAGGTGCTTCACCACCTGCTGATGTAGGGACCACTCATGGAACATCTCGCCCACCCAGCTGACTGACCGCTCCAGCAACATGGACTGCCAGATCTGCACCAAGGCTGCACATGAGGGTCCAGGTGTAGAGGGCCTCCAGACACAAGGGAAGGAACTGCGTGCTGCCCTGCCTGTTCAGATAGAACGCAGTTGTGGTACTGCCTGTCTGGACTTGCATGACCTGACCCAAGAAGAGAAGCAAATTCTGTCAGAGCTGGCCGCACTGCACACAGCTCCAGCAGGTTGATGTGACGGGACTCCCTGAGTGACTAGTAGAAAAAATTACTCACCATGTCTGCTTAACTATTGCAGTCAGCCTTCAGTATTGAACTGCCCTGGAGAGAATGGAATGTATGTAAATGATGGAACTCTCATTGACTTGTGCCAATTTCAAACTGCTGCCCCTAGTAACTGCTGCACTCTGAAGTGCTCAGATTCACTACGAAGCCTAACAAAGTGAGACATTCTAGCTAAACTACTAAACACACTTCCCCTATATAGGGGACCTTAAAAAAGGTCCCCTGTAAGAAAGGACAATTAAATACAACTGGTTTCAAAAAACTTTTAAACATTAAGCCTAGAAAGTAGCATAGTATGTGTAAGTGACCAACAGGGATGCATAAGAGGAGATTCCTTATTCCTGGTTCTGGTAGGGGAGGCAGGGGGTGGGAGCTTAAGCAGACTGAGTGATCCCCCAGAGGAAACGATTACTATGGTGAGTGATTTTTTTCTTCAAACCCCAGGAATCACTCAGTCTGCTTAACTAATGCAGACTATCGAGCAGTACACCTTTGGAGGTAGGGCAGAGAACCTATTTGGGAAAAAGGCTCTGCAGAACTGCTGTGCCAAACCTGGCATCACTTCTGGACTGTATGTCTAAGCACTGGTGGTTGGTAAAGGTGTGGACAGTTTTCCATGCAGCTGCCTTGCAATTTCAGTATGGGTATGTCTCTTGATGCAGCTGTGCCCTGGTAGAATGTGCCTGGGGCGCCGCACACATGGCCACTATCCAACATGCAATGGTTCTCCTAGATGCTGGTTTATCTTTGCCCACTTCCCCATAGGTGAGGAACAACTGGGTTAACCTCTGGTCTGTAGGCCTTGGTCCTGTCAAGGTAGTGGTGAAGTGCCCTCTTGACATCCAGGCTATGCAATCTCTGCTCACCTGAGCTGGAGTTGGCAGTAAAAAAGACTGGCAAAGTAACAGATTGGTCAGGCAGATTTCTTTATGCCTTTCCTCCCTTTCTTTTTTGCTCGGAGTCCTGCTAAAACTCAGGACATAGTCAGCAACCATGATCCTGGTAGCATCAGATTGGGCGAGACAACCTTGTTCCTCGCTCCTGGTAGCTCTGTCAGTGACACAGCCAATTCGCCTATCTCAGAGGTACAATCTGCTGACATCCTCGCAGGGCAGGATAATGTACCCCAGCCTAAAGTCCCTTCGTCTCAAGGCTTGGCTCCTGAAGACTTAAGAGTTTGCTAGCCTTCACTTCTCTGAAGAGGTCCTGACTGTCGGAAACAATCAACCAGGAAAACTTATGCTTCCAAATGGAAGAGGTTTTCCATATGGCATAGCCACAAAGGCATCCACCTTGCTACTGCTGGTCTGTCTGTCCTTTTGGACTACCTGACTCGCCTAAATTCACTAGGCCTTAGGCCTTCTACCTTGAAGGTGCACCTGGCCGCAGTCTCTGCCTACATCTCAGCTAGTAGGGACAGATCCCTGGCATCTCATCCTGTCCTTAAGTTTTTTTTAAAGGTCTCCTTCACCTCCACCCTCCCTTGAGGGAACCAGTGCCAGCCTGGGACCTGAACATCTGCATTGTCAGACTTCTGGAACCCCTCTTTGAGCCAACGGCAACCACAGATTTAAAATACGTTACCTGGAAAGCAGTCTTCCTGGTAGCCATTACCTCAGCTAGGCGAGTCAGCGAGCTTCAGGCTCTGTGCACAGATCTGAACTATAGCTCTTCCCACAGGGATAAGGTAGTGCTCAGGACTAATAGGAAAGACCTGCTTAAAGTGGTCTCAGACTTTCATCTAAATTAGTCGAATGTCAGGGCATCCACTAGCACAGAGCCCTTGACTGGGGGTCTGCAGCAGAACTGTGGCAGCTGGTGATTGTCTGGGGAAGCAAAGAGATCTCTCTCTGGTGTGCCCCACCTTCTGAACACTACTTGTAGCACCTGTCTGTTTAAGGACCACTCGTGATGGCTCTGGCTGATCCTGCTGAGGTAGTCTGCCAGAATGTTGTCCTTTCCTGGTAAGTGGACAGGGACGCCCGCAGTGAGTAGGCCAGGTTCCAGACTCTCATGGCCTCTGTGTACAGCAAAGTCAACCTGGTGCCTCCCCGCTTGTTGATGTAATACATGGTGGTCATATTGTCTGTTCTGACCTGCACTGCCTTGCCCTCTGAGGTGCAAATGACTGAAAAGCCAGGTATACTGCTCTGAGCTCTAACAGACTGATGTGCACAAGTGACTCCGGGGGTGGGGGTGTTGCCATGTACCACTGGCCATGAGGTCGAGCATATGTGAACCTCAACCTAGCAAGGTGGTGTCTGTAGTGAGTACTAGTGAAGGATTCTCCTTTTGGAAGGGAGTTCCCTTTCTGAGGATCACTCTGTCCGTCAACCGTTTCAGAGCCTGTATCAAGGTTTTTGAGACAGGGACCAGATTGGCCAGAGGATCCCTCCTCTGAGACCAGTGAGCCCTTAAGTGGAACTGAATGTCTCATTTGGAATCTTGACCCCAGCACCACAGCTGTGGCTGCTGCCATGTTGACTAGCAATTGCAGGAAATGCCTTCCTGGTCTGGGTCTGTTCAGTTTGAAAGATCATGCCAGCTGAAGAATACAGTTTATCCTGTCCTGAGGGAGGAATGCCTTCCCTTGCAGGGTGTCCAGCTCTGCTCATATGAAGTCCAGTACCTGAACAAGTTCCACCTGGGACTTCTGGGCATTTGTAAAGAATCCCAGAGATTCCAGAGTGCTCTAAACTAGAGCCAGAAGTCTCTGATGTGCTGAGGGGACTGTCCTACAACCAGCTAGTTATCTAGGTAAGGAAATACTATGACCCCTTCTTTGCCTTCTCAAGTGGGCCACCATTACAGCTATGCACTCTGTGAATGTCCTTGGTGCTGAGGTTAGGTGAAAGGGCATGGCTGCGAACTGAAAGTGGCCTGAGGGCAATCTGAACCTCAGGCACTTTCTGTGGCTGGGTCGGATTGGGATGTGGAAGCGTCCTTGAGGTCCAAGGATGCCAGCCAGTTTCCCTGCTGGAGAGTGGGGATTATCATAGCTAAGATGATCATTCTGAACTCTGGCTTTGTCACATGTTTGTTCAGGAGTCTGAGATCTAGTATGGGCCGCTAGTCCCCCTTTTTTTTGTATTAAGAAGTTAACAGGTTCCTCTGCTCTGATGAGCAACATGTTGGCTACCTTTGCTTCCAGAAGCAACTTTTCTGGTGGGGCGGCTAAATAAAAGTTCATGCTTCATAAAGCTTGGGGAGACTGTGAAAAGGCAGAGATACTAAACAAATATTTTTGCTCAGTATTTACAAATGAAGAGGGGAAGGTACATAAAACAAACAGTAGAAACACTCTGGATACAGAAGTTGATACCAGCCCATTTACAGAAGAAAGGGTTCTGAAAGAACTCTTAAAACTGAAGGTGGACAAAGCAATGGGGCCTGATGGGATTCATCCCAGAATTCTAAAAGAACTAAGGGAGTAGAACTAGTGACACCACTGACCACCCTTTTAACAAATTATGGGAGGATGGGGTGGTACCCGAGGACTGGAGGAGGGCAGATGTGATTCCCTTCACAAAGTGGGAGCAAGGCAGAAGCAGGAAACTACAGACTTGTTAGTTTAACCTCAGTGATAGGAAAATGATGGAATCACTTCTGAAGGAAAGAATTGCCGAGTATCTAGAGGCCAGAGGGGCACAGGACCCTAGGCAGCATGGATTCACAGCGGGAAGGTCATGCCAGACGAATCTGATAGATTTCTTTGACTGGGTGACCAAAGTAGTAGATCAGGGAGTGGCTGTGGACATGGCCTACCTAGACTTTAGCAAGGCATTTGACAGTCCCACACAACAGATTAATATACAAGTTAGCCAGCCTGGGAGTGGGTCCCAAGATGACAGCCTGGGTAAAGACTTGGCTGGAGAATAGGACACAGAGAGTAATAGTAAATGGAGTCCACTCAGAAAAAAGGAGGGTTACTAGTGGGGTACCACAGGGTTCAGTATTAGGACCGGTCCTCTTCAATGTCTTTATAAGCTACATTGCAGAAGGACTGGAAGGAAAGATATGTCTCTTTGCAGATGACACTAAGATCTGCAACAGAGTTGATGCACAGGGTGGGGTGGAAAAGATGAGAAGGGACTTGGCAAGGTTAGAGGAATGGTCAAATGTATGGCAGCTTAGATTCAATGCTAAGAAGTGCAGGTAATGCACCTGGGAAACAAAACCCAGGGAAGAGTACACAATGGGGGAGATACTAACAACAAAATGGAAAGGAACCTGGGGTAGTCATATCAGATAACCTAAAGGTGGCCAAGCAATGTGAAAGGGCAGCAAGGAGGGTTGGGGCATACTGGGATGCATAGGAGAGGCATCACCAGTAGAAAACAGGAAGTTTATCCCTCTGTACAGACAGCTGGTGAGACCCCATCTGAGTACTGTGTGCAGTTCTGGAGACCCAATCTCTGCAAAGACATAGACAGGATGGAACCTGTCCAGAGGAGGGACTAAAATGGTGCAGGGTCTGCACCGAGAGACATATGAAGAGAGACGAAAGGAGCTTAATATGTATAGCCTCGGGAAAGGAGGGAGAGGGGGGACATGATAGAAACGTTCAAGTACCTCAAGGGAATCAACAAAGTCCAAGAAGGTAGCATCTTTCAAAAAAAGAGGTGTGAGGAGACTTCCGGTGACGTCATGCCTCGAGCTGCAGCATAGCCGCGTAGCTCCGTCTTCCCCGGGACGAAAAAACTAAATTCTCCAGTACAGAAAACACAAATTCCGGGCTACAAAACCTCGAACCATCAGAAGATGCCCAAGAGAAAAACGGATGGCCAAGAACAGCCGTCAGACCCTTTCGATCCGGACGGATTGCACTCAGACAGTGACAGCTCTCAGAGATCAGGCCGCGGGGATGCTCTTAGGCCCGAAAACTCTAGGAACAGGTCAGAATCACACAGAAATAACAATAACATGGCACGGCAGATGGATATAGTATTAAAAGAGCTAAGAGACTTTCGCAGAGAGACCCAAGCGACGTTTGTAGCCCTGCGCATGGATGTAAACAAAATTGAAAAAAGGCTGGAAGGCCTGGAAGAACAGACCACCACCGCGGATTTGCGATTAGATCAGGCAGAGAGGGCCATAATACAGCTGCATCAGGAGGTGAAAAATCTAAGAGACCGAGCAGACGATGCAGAAGCACGAAGCAGGAGGAATAACCTTAGAATCAGTGGGTTTCCCGAGGGAGTGGAGGGGAAAGACCCTCTTCAATTTCTGCAGCAGTACTTTAGGTCTCAACTGGTCATACCAGAGGCATGCACTTTAGAGATGGACGGCGCACATTGGGCTCTGGGTCCACAAACAGTCAATCGCCCTAGAGCTATCCTGGTGCGTTTTTTGAGGTATCAGGATAAGGAGATGATATTGCACAAATCTTGGCAGAAGGGGAACTTAAAGTACCAAGAGCATAGAATCTACGTAGACAACGATTACCCAGCAACAACAGCTTTAAACCGCAGGGCATAAGGCCCAATCATGAGGAAGCTGAAAGAACTTGGTATAAAATTTCGGACACCTTACCCCGCAAAACTGGTAGTGCAACTCTCAGACGGCCCCAAGAGCTTCGATTCAGCAGGGGAAGCAGCAAGAGAACTGACAAAAATGGGGATTGCCATTCCCACACTACCAAATGCCCCTAATGCTACTCTGGCAGCGAAACTAGCTCAAAAAGTGTGGAGTAGGAGCACATCTCGAGACCAACGACGCAGCGAGGGAGAGGCAGCATTACAGCAGATTGCGGCGAGCCTGAGAGGACAAGTGGCCACCAAGGAGAAGAATGTGGAAAATGGACTGAATTCCACCTGAGAAGAATCCACATTACTGCATTCTTAACCCGAAAGGTAGGTGGGCCTAATCCTCTCACCCCCATCTACCAACTGGCACCTGGCTGGTCTAACCTGCTCCGCTGTCCCCCCTTTTTTTTCTATACGTTTATGTGAGTGCCGGCCGGCTGTAAAGCCATAATGTGACCTCATAAGGTGTTTTAAATTGAGGTCAAGTGGAATGCGCAGGTGGTCACTCAGTGAACGTGGGTTGTGGGGGTGTGGGTAGGATTGGCGGAGTGGGGGACCTACAGGAGCGGCGTTGGAGGATGGACGGGCCCACCACCTCATAACCTTGCGGGCTGGACCTGGAGTAATACTCTGACCATCTGGACATTCAGTATGGACTTGAGGGGGGTCTATATAAGAAAGAGAATAACCACCCTCTCCCCCCCCCTTTTTTTTCCTCCCCCGTTCCCTTCCCTGGATTACAGCCTCTAGGCAGATGTTGATGCTGAGTTCCTGGCTACCTGAGGGATTATGGATCTTGAACACTAGGTTTACTGCAACAATGAATGGTCCCCTATCACCCCAAGGCCTCAACAAAGATTACTCAATTGCTCATGGCACTAGATATCAGGAAGCTCATGAATAGGATTTGGATTGGCTTCTTCTCCCCCCCCCCACCACAGGTTTAAGAGGAGATGGGAGTCCGACCAGAGCTAAGTTCCTGAAATTTAACAGGGGAACTCAGGCAATAACTTCAGATAGAACTATTTGGTCCTGGGGAAGACAAGGCATGACTATCCTCCCCCTTCTCCCCCCAGGCGTCTAAGTCTGGTCCTAGATAAATAGGACCGAGCCAAATTTGTGGCACAGCGGGACTCCTGGGTGTGAATAACACTCAGAACCCATGGAAGTGGTAAATAGTTTGACAGGGCATGCCCAGTTGGCAAGCCACTGCCTCCAGTTGTTACTTATAGTTAGCTTGGGCAAGCAAGGATCTTGCCTGAAGTTCAGGGGTGATTTTCCCCCCATTTCCCTGTTTATGCAGTCACCAACTTTAAATACAGACACAGACTATCCAGAGGTCAATGGAGCTGTCAAGAGGAACCATGCACAACTCCCAAATATAGAAGAGACCTAAATGGCTAGATCACCGTTACAGATATTGTCATTAAATGTTAATGGCCTTGGAAATCCAGTTAAACGTTCGAGAATGTTGCCAATGTTTAAAAGAAGCAGAGCAGGAATTATGTTCATGCAAGAGACACATATGAATGCAAATGAGCATAAAAAACTGTTGGGCAGAGGGGTGGCTCAGGTTTTCTCGTCCTCCTTTGCAGGGGTAAAAGGAGGGGGGGGTCGCCATACTGGTCACAGGCCAAACTCCTTTTAGAGCAACAATGGAGTGGGCGGATGCTGAGGGTAGACTTGTGGTGGTCCAAGGCTGGCTGCAGGACACTGAGGTCACCCTTGCGAATGCCTATTTCCCTCCGGGGTCATCAACGCAGAATATCAGATACCTGCTAAGTAAGGTGTTAGAATTGACCAAAGGGACCCTGATATTAGCTGGAGACTTTAACATTATTATGAGTCCGCACCTTGACTCTACCAAGGTATCTGGGGGAAAACAGCCAGCTCCACATAAGTACTTTAAACGATTTATTCAAGAGGCTGGTTGGCTTGATGTATGGCGCACCCTCCATCCTAGAGAAAGGAAATATTCATACTATTCGGCAGTCCATGGTACATACACCAGATTAGACCATTGCTACACTCAGAAGGAGAATTTAGGGCTGTTCCAAGATGTATCTATGGGGGAAATTGCTCACTCAGACCACGTACCGGTGAATATAGTCTGGAATGGTGGCCTGGAGAGAAAGAAAACCCTGTGGAGATTTAATCCAGTCCACCTTAAAAGTGAGGTATTCAGGGAATTTTTACAAGATAAGGTGCGGGAGATTCTGAGAGATAACCCGGAGGGAGAGGTGACCCCTGCAACTAGATGGGATACACTAAAAGCGGTGCTTAGAGGTCATATCATACAATACACAGCCCGCCTAGCTAAGCAGCGCAAAGCTAAACAACAACACCTAGAGCAGACCCTGGCTTTTCTGCAGACGGCCCATCAGCAGAGGGACTCATCAGTGCTAGCACAGCTGAAACAGACAAAACAGGACCTAAATGACTTATGCCTGCAGCAAACAGAGATAGCTTTGGCCTTTTTGAGACAATGATATGGAGAAATAGGGCCTAGGGCCTCTAGGCTGCTGGCATTCCGCCTCCGTAAGCAAAAGCGGTGTGCAACGATAGCCAGTATTAAGGACCCAATGATAAACACTCAATTAACTAGGGTAAGTGACATCACACGGGTCTTCAGTGAATATTATAAGCACTTATACACCCCAGACCACCCATCAGAAGAAAACAACATTAGGACCTTTTTGTCCGAGTTAGACCTCCCCAAACTCAGTAGGGATCAACAAACTGAACTGACCCGCCCAATAACCCATTTGGAACTACGGATGGCTATCACAAAGCTGAGAACGATGAAGGCCCCTGGCCCAGATGGCTACGGCACAGAGTTTTATAAAGCCACTGAACCCCTCCTTAGTCCAATACTGGAGAAAGTATTTGAGGAGATATTTCAGGGTAGGAGTAACCTCCAGTTGGTCCTATGCGGTAATTTGGTCATTCCTAAGCCGGATAAAGACCCCTAGGTGTGCTCCTCTTACCGCCCTATATCAGTGCTAAACGTAGATTACAAGCTATATATGTCCATAGTGGCTAGGAGACTCGATAAAGTTCTTCCCTTTCTAATAAAATCCGATCAGAGGGGTTTTGTCAGCACTAGATCTACTACGGATAACACCAGACGGGCCTTATATTTAGTGCAGAAAATGCAATCATCTGTTGCTCCCTCAGCCCTTCTCAGCCTTGATGCTGAGAAGGCCTTTGACAGGGTCTCCTGGCCTTTTCTGTTTGCAACCGTGGCATCAATGGGGTTCCCAGCGCCCTTTATCTCAATGATAGAATCACAGTATTCTTCCCCACAGGCCCGTGTCAAGGTCTCGGGCCACCATTCAGACAATTTCCCTTTGTATAGGGGCACCCGGCAGGGGTGCCCACTCTCGTCGGGGCTTTTTGCAATATTTATTGAACCTCTGGCCCAGGCCATCAGGCAGGCAGTAGGTGTCCAAGGAGTCAAGCATTGTGGTAGGGAACACCGCATAGCCCTCTATGCAGACGATGTTCTGCTGTTTCTTTCGGACCCTACACACTCAATACCGGCGGTCTTTAAAATCTTAGAGACATATGGCCAGAATTCGGGATATAAATGGAATACCTCTAAGACGGAAGCACTACTTTTCAAATATAACCCTTCCCCTCAGTTCATGCGGTCCTTTCCCTTCCGCTGGGGCCTGGAAAAGCTAAAATACTTAGGCATATACTTATCACGAAATGTAGGGAAAGCTTTCCCTAATAACTACACACTATTTTACTCCCAACTCCAGGCAGATTTAGCCAGGTGGAATGTCCTCCCACTTAATTTACTACAGAGAGTGGAGGTCATCCGAATGGTGGTTCTCCCGAGTGCATTATATCTATTTAAAAACATCCCTATATATACTTCAAATAAGATAATAAAAACTTGGAACAAGGCAATATTGGGCTTTGTTTGGTCCGGCAGAAGGGCCAGGATCCGGGCCTCGGTTCTCACCCTCCCTAGACTGACGGGAGGTCTGGCCCTCCCGAATTTTAAACTGTATAACTGGGCCACTCATCTCTCATTTGTATTAGAGCGTTTTAATTTTACAAATCAGATGGTCTGGAGAGAGATTGAAGAAGGTCTGCTCCCATTTAATGACTGGTGTAGGGCAGCCTTACACCGAGCGCATAATGCTAATCCACAGTTAAATCTTAACTTCTGGATAGCACACCAGCTTAAAACGTGGAAGATGATATACACACAACTGGCCTTGGCACCCTACCTGTTACACCTATGCCCGATATATCTACTAGAGTCATTTCCCCCCAGTACATATGGATCATACATACAAACGTTGGGATATGTCCCACCTCACCTATGTATCACAGCTACTAAAAGGGAATGACTTTATAACATTTCAGGAAGCAAATCAGAAATTTAACCTGAGAAGGGAGAATTTCTTTAGATATTTACAATTGAGGCACTTTTTCTGCTCCCTCCCAGCTGAAGTGAGGGAGACAACAGACTTCCTTCCCCTAATAAGATTCATGTTAAGTTTCATACTAACGCCGGACACCTCACATATTATCTCCAAAACCTATAAAGCATTAAATGAATCCCTAGGAGTAAATACTCTGGAGACAATGGCAAAGTGGAATCGAGAGATAGAATAGGAGATTACATCACAACAATGGGAGAGAAGTTGTCTCTTGATCTCCAAGCTCACGTTTTCGCAGAATTGGCGGCTTTTCGCATGGCAGCTGCTGATGAGATATTTTCGTACGCCCACAATAACCAGTCACTACTCAGTCTCAGGGAGGGCAGAGTGTTGGCGCCTGTGTGGAGAACCACAAGCACACCACACCCATGTTTTTTGGTCATGCCTCATTTTACAGCCCTTTTTGGCCTCTTTTCAGGCAGAACTGTCCGAATTACTGGTAGCACAATTATACTATCACCAGAATTATTTATTTTGCACATTTTCCCCCAGGATTTAAGGGGCATCCACCTGCAATATATACTGGGCGTAACACTTCTGGCCGCAAAAAAGGCTATAACTAGACATTGGTTCACACCCAAGGTGCCAACAATAGATGAGTGGAGGGAAATAGTAACACAAATATATAAATCAGAGAAGATCTCCTTCTTCTTGAATAACTCCACAGCACTGGGCATATCAAAATGGACGAGGTGGATAATGTACATAATGACAAAGGATCCCAGGTTTGTCCCCTAGGGACCCCCCCCCCAACTGAGAGGTCTGGAAGGCTTGAAAAGTAGGAAGCAATGGGGAAAACTGTAACGAACTGAGGGCTTGGGAGCTGAGACGAGAGAGCTCTGGAAACGTAGGCCTCTGGGACGGGTTTACTGGCTTCTATGTGTCCGAACCTGATAGGAGAGTGGAAATCTGCTAGTCATCAATGATGGATATAAATAAATCAAATGTATCAGAACTGTGCTTCCTTTTTATCTCTTTACTTTCCTAATTTTCATTAATTTAATACAGATTGTATAAAGAAGTGATCTACATTTATTGACCAAGGCATGTATAAAACTGTAAAATGTGACTGCTTCCCCCCCTTTCCCCTCCCTTGGAATATATAAAAAACAATAAAGATATATTAACAAAAAAAAAAGTTGTGCAAGAACAAGAGGGCACAATTTGAAGATGGGGGGGAGCGGCTCAGAGGTAATTTAGGAGATATTTTTTCACAGAGAGGGTTGTGGATGCATGGAACGGCCTTCTGGAGGAGGTTGTGGAGTCAAAATCAGTGGTGGAATTCAAGCATGCATGGGACAGTCATAAGGCCATTCTAGGGGGTGGGGGTAGGAAGAAGTAGGCTGTTGGTTAACTAGGATCTGCAGCTAATCCAGTAGGTAGGGAAATGGGCAGACTGGGTGGGCCAAGCGGTCCTTATCTGCCATCAAATTCTATGTTTCTATGAGTGTTTTGAAGCTTAGGGACAGACTCTTGCTCACTACCTCCAAGACCCACCTGTCTGTGGCGATGGATTGCCAAGCTTGGAGAAAGTAATCCAGCTCCACCTACTGGTAGGGGTGAGGCGACCTGCACAAACATGTCAAGGGTTCCGTTTAGGTGAAGCCTTGGCCTGGGGGGTAGTCTCTGCCAGTATCATTGCCCTTCTGCCCCTGAAGTACCTCCTGGTCTGCTGATAGTCTGGCAGGGCTTGGGCCTGGAGCAGGATCCCCCACCCCTGCCTCCCCTCGTCTGAGACCTGTAGGAGGTGGAGGGTCTATCTTTGGCCACATTATTTCTGTAAGTGGCCTTGTACTCCTCCACTTTTTTCATATAGGCCTCTCTTTTGCCCCCAGAGAGAGTGTTATTTTCACAGGGGATTGGGTATCCTGAGAGATATTTGTGGCTCTAAGCCAGGCAACCTCCTGAGAGAAACTGTGAGGGCCATGAGTCTAGCAGCTGTGTCACTGGCATCTACTGCCATATGGAAGTGATATTTTGTGGCATCTAGAGCTGTCCTGGCGGTCTCAGCCAGATCCACTGCCACTTCCCCATGTATTTTACCTGACAGTCAGTACTGTAGTCCACAGTGCTTTTTGGTACTGAGCTGCATAAGCCATGTAACTGCCTTGCCTGACAAGTAGTGAAGCTGCCAGGTACCTTTCCTCCCCATGGCATTAATCTTTCTAGAATCCTTGTTTGGGAAGTGGGATGCCAAGGGCACCTAGCCCTATCACATCGGCAGCCTGTACCCTCCCTCATGGTCAGGGTGTGGAAATAAAAAGTTTGCATTAGATCCATCTAACTGGTACTTTTTTAATCTACCTTTCTGTCCACCGCTGGCACAGAAGTGTGAGTACTGCCTTTCTAACAGATTTGTGGACTGGCAGTAGCAGCCTTTCTGTGTATACGAAACCCAACATATCCAGAAAATCAGCTTCCTCTTCATCCTCAACTGACTCCTGGATAGAGAGGTTGAGGGTTATCAACCATTTGTCTCACAAAAGAATTGCGAGTCGAGTAGTTTTCTGGACCCCTGGGAGGGGAACCGAAGTCTGGCTCCAGGGAGACTTCTGGCTCAATGGGTTCCACCTCCTCTTCCTCCAATTCTTCATACAAATATGCTGGCTCCTGTGAAGGGGGAACAGAGGTGGGAACTGGTGGAGGAACCAGTGGACTGGCAGCCTGAAGAGCCTGCAATACCTACAGGGCCTTGGCAATGTCCTCTGCAGAGGGCATAGCTGGTCTGCCCGCTGAGAGCTCCTTTGCTTTTTCAGCAGGAGGTGCAGTAGTATGTTTTTCTTTGTTTTCTTTTTGCGGGAAACCGCTCAGACGCCGGTTCCACTGGTATTTTTGCCTCAGAAGACTGGTTTCTCAGTGGATTTTGGCTCCACCAGTTCTTTGTTTATATCCTTTTTTTAGAAGAGGACTCTTCCGAGGGCTTAGAAGAGGAGACAGGAGTAGCATTTCATCAAGTTTCTTGGCTCTTTTCTTCAGAGTTTTAGGGCAGTACATTTTACAAATGTCACAATTTGCAAACAGGAATACACAAATTGTGTTCATCTGCTTTGGCTACTAACATCCCACAACTAATACAGTTTTTAAAAGCAGTTGATCCTGTCCTTTTCTTTTTTCTAGGTGTCTGACAGTGTCAGGAACAACTCTGAAACGTAGTGAAAAAAAGGTTGATTCCCAAACCTTAAAATATACCCTGTAAATGGTAGGTTCCCAAAAGGAGTACTAATAAAGTGGAACTGTACGAAATACTCTGTTCCTGACTGGAAAAGGAACCGAGCGAAAAGCTTTTAAAAGATAAAAAGAAATAGTGCTATGTTCCCAAGGAGGAACAGAGAGCTATATGTAAAATAAGTGGGGAAAAAACACCACAAAAACTGTAGTTCCACGGAACCATGAAGTACCGCTAAAAACGAACAAAAACCCACTAAACTATACTAGAAATACCTGAAAAGGGGCAGCGATCCTAAAATAATAAACTTGTTTAAAATAAATGCACCCCAAGTTGAGACAAGCTCTCAGATGCGTCCGAACTGAGCAGGCGGAGAAATTAATCTGAGCACTTGAGTGCTGCAGTTACCAGGGGCAGCAGTTTTGAAATTGTCACGAGCCAATGAGAGTTCCATCATTTACATACATTCCATTCTCTCTGGGGCAGTTCAATACTGAAGGCTGACTGCATTAGTTAAGCAGACCACGTGATTCCGGGGATTGAACCCATAGGCCCAGTGGTACCCCAGATGTGCTCCCCACCCTACCAGAGAAGCGTCAGTCATGACAGAGATGGTCAGTTCTGGACAGACAAACAAGATTCCGTCCTCCAGATGTTCTGGGATCAACAGCTGGATGGCGTTTCACATGGGCTGGGTCACTGTTGCCGACTGGTCAAGTCCTAGGTGCTGGGTGGAGGGTCCTTTTCAAGGTGGGCTTACTCACCTACAAGGCCCTATATAGGCTGGGTCCTGGCTACCTGTCTGAGCTCCTGTCGCCTGCAACCTCTGCCTGTTCCCTCCGCTCCACTGCGAGGGACCCCCCCCCCCCGGGATGTTCGCAGGGTTTGGCTCAAGACATCTGGCGATCGAGCATTTAGTGTCTCTGGGCCGACCTTGTGGAACACGCTTCCAGCTGCACCACGGGAGGCCCCCTTGATTTGGTGTCTTCAAGCAGAGGCTTAAGGACCACCTCTTCTGCCAGGCTTTTGAGGACTAAGCTATCTCCATACTACCTTTTCCTCAGCTATTTTATATTTACATTTTAAACATGTTTTAAAGATTTCTTTATTGCTCTTGCACAAATGCGGTTTCTGAATTTTGTATTGTTTTTATTGTGTGCAGCGCCCAGAGCCTCCGGGATTGGGTACCTTAGAAATAAAGCTGCCTTGCCTTTTCAGTTTCTGGACCTCCAGGTCCTTCTGGGACCAAGCCAGAGTCCAAGATGGCACTGGACTTAGTCTGAGTGAGATGACAATCCACCCCCAGGCTAAAAAGGTTGGTGCCTAAAAGATGGGCATAGGCCAACTTATGCAGTGTCCACCATAAAGTTGGAGAGCTGCAGCCAGGCACTGTGACACATCTCAATGGCCACTGCCATGGCACAGGAAGAGGAGTCACCCATGTGCAAGGCAGTCTGGAGCTGGTGTTTGGCCAGCACTTGACCCTGATCTCAAACCACTTTCACCACTAACTGCTTGTCAGCAGGAAGGTGAGGGAGGACTTTATTCAGCATTCCCAGCAGGGAGGTACCTAAGTGGACCATCAAGACGTAACTCGCCTGACAGAGACCAAGTAAGGAAGAGGCACAGATCTTCTTGGCTGCATGGTCAAGCTTCTTAGACTTCTTGTTGGAGGGTGGGGTGGGGGGCTTCTCCACATTCTCCGTGTTTCCGAATTCCAGAAGCATCAGACCACCTTCTCCTGGGCCACTTTCAGCTTACTGGCATGTGTCTGGTTAGCAGAAGACGGAGGTGTGGTCCAAGAATCTGGACAGAGAGCTGGTAGAGAACGCATAGTTGTAGACCATGTGGGCTGAGGGCACCAGGCAGGATGCTGGATGCTGCATGAGCTCCAGGGCTGGTCCCATAATGGCCTCAGCCATGGGAAAGGCAACTCCCAGGTATTCGTCCCTATCCAGTATGTCTGTCAGTAAAAGGGTACTTGCCCCTTTTTGAACAGGCTCCAGAGGGACGTACATGAACTCTGACACAAGTCGGAAAAGAGCCCTGAATGAACACCAGCCTGTGGTCAGTTCCTTAATAAAGTCCTGGTTGAAGGTTCATGTCCTTGATGACTGCATGGGGAAACCATCGGTATCGTCTGAAAACTTTTCAAAAGACGGCCCCTGGACGTTTACCATCATGAATCACCCTAGTCTCATCCAACTAGGTGATCTCCACCAAGAGCTGGCCCTGCAAGCCAGTTGCAGCATGGAGTCCTTGGTTGGGGATCCACGCACAGGCTGCTGTAGAGGCAGTTCCACCAGCAAGGGTGGAGACACAGGTGTCAGCAACAACTCTCTCGAAAGGACTGGTATGGGCTTGACCAACACTGGCCAGTAGACCACAGATGTCGTAACAGAGCCCCACTTTGCCCCGCCAATGACTTTTGCCAGAGGAGCTCCTTGTAGCACCACCATATACTCCAGTAGAGCCTCTTGTCATCCGAAGATGAAGGGGAGGAGGAATGTCGATGGTGACATCTCACTGTCAAGTGGGATTGAGCCCAAAGAGCATATTGACTTCGACCCAGGGGGCCAATGTCGAGGAAAAGAAAGCGGAGGTGCCATATAGGTAACACTGCATCGGCTTCAGCTGAACGACTTCCGGTGGAGGCCGTTCTCTGAGTGGCAGTGGCCAGGGACACAGACTGTTCTATGTTCTCCTGGATGATTTCCAGGAATACCAGGGTCTTGGAGATAGACCCCCTTCAACAACTGGTCAACCATGTCAAAGAAAATCTCAACTGACTGACTGACCAGTGTTGAGGTAGAGAAGCTGAAGTGGTTACCATGGAGCTAGCGACCTGACCCGCAATCAATTATGGCGCGGCCAAGGCTGGGCACTTAACAAGCTTCAACCGGTTGGGGGAGTCTAAAGAGCGAGATCTCACCCAGTCCCATGGCCAACAGTGATGCTTTTCAGCCATCTTACCGTGACAGGCAGGGCTCTCCCCGAAAGTCTGGTGGGCCGACATCTCTCAACTCTCTTATGAAAGACACCCTGACAGGGGCCCCATCAGAAGCAGCGCCGAGGCCTTTGCAGCTGCTTCTTCCATGGCCGTGAGTTAAGCAGTGGATCTCGTCGCAGCAGAGGCTGCAGTTTAGGAACCCGATTGGTCAGCCGGCCAAGAAGATGAGCTGTGCAATCCTCCAGGGAAGAAGGGAGCATCATCTGGCAAAGGCCACAACCCTTGACGTTGTGTGCCGTCCCTAGGCAGTAGAAGCAGGACGTGTGTGGGTCCATCCACATCATCTTCTGTCGGCACAGGACACATTGCTTGAAGCAGAGAGCAGGCTTCACTTCTCTGTGTTCCATCTTCCTTTGCCGAAGGCTGGAGGTGCACTGAGGAATTAAAAAAAAAAAAAAAAAAAAAACCTAAGTTTGCCAATGGCGCACATTAGGCCCTACAACGCATAGGGCTGTGACAAAGGAGACCGAACTGTTCCAGTGGAAAGGAAAAGCTGACATCACGGGCCGGAGCTTAGCTTACGTTCCAATGCAGCAGCACTTCTGGTGGAATTGCCACCACGTGGATAAGCGAACCATATCTACGTCTTAGAAACCACGCTTACAGTAACGCACAGAAATGCAAGATGTCACCCATTTGGAAAGGCACTGCTTAAACAGGACAGGAAATTTCTAACTGGCAGCTGTTTATAAAGTTCTTATTCTCAGAAATGATATGCATTCACCTAAATTATCCATATTTAACTGTACCTGAATAAAAAGTGACATAAAAAGCTGTATTTTGCAGAGTCTAGTTTTTTTGGACAGCATTCTGTTACAGTTCTCTTCATGGAACCAATAATTTTAACTGTCATGGTTTGTGCACAGAACTCAACATGGTTCTGATAGGTCAGCAGCTCATACATTATAATTAGCATTCTGTACACAAATCATGACAGTAAAAACTCCACGAGTGATCTGCAACAAAATGCGGCCCATAAAAACAAAACAGTGCAAACTACAGTTTTACCCATTACTTTTATTCAAGTACAGTTAAAATATGGATACTCTAAGAAAATGCACATCGTTTCTGAGAATAAGAACTTTATAAACTGCTGCCAATTAGCACAAATTTCCTGTCCCCTTTAAAGACAGGGGCGCCCACACCCACCATCTCGAGGCAAAAGAATCCATAAGCTGTGAGAACTCTGAGTCCTTCATGCAATCCAAGTAGAAGTGGCAAAGCCCCATGGACCTGGAAAGAATGCAGGCTAACTTCTCACGTATGGGTGGGTGGGTGTGTGTGTGTGAGTGAGTGAAGAGAGAAACAAGGAAGCTGGACAGTCTGGTTTCAGAAGAACTCAGAAATCACATCCCACAAGTGAAAGAGCATACGTAAGAGACTCCAGAACCAGTTAAAGTCTCGCACTGAAACCGGCCTACAGACCAGGGAAGCAGATGCCGGAGCTCTTTCAGGAACCTTCAGGACATTTCCAGCTGGGCCAGTCTTTCCCCACTAAGAGGGCACGAAAAGCCAAAATAGCTGAAAAGTGTATCTTTACAAGAAGCGTGCTGAGGCCCAAGACTGATAAGGACAGGAAGTACACCAAGACGTGCTGCACCAGAGATTTAAAAAAAAAAAAAAAAGGTCCTGGGAGCAAGACACGCACCAAATAAATAGGTTACCTCACCTGTAACCATAGTTTTAGGAGTGGTACGCAGTTCACATGCACACACTGGCTGCTCCACCAGACGTGCTAATTCGGTTGTCCATCTGGACCTGCACGGCCTGACCCCTGACTACAGGAGCGAATCCCTTCAAGGCAAGTCGCACTGCAAAGATCTCAGGCAGGTTGCTATGGCGACAGGACTCTCGGGGTCACCAGAACCCATGGGCTCGGTCTCCCCCATGTGTGCTCCCCATCCTACTAGGAGACGTGTCCTTCATGAGGGTGACGGCCGGTACTGGGAGAACTAATGGGATTCTTTCCTCCAGATGTTCTGGGACCAGCTACCATTGGATGGTGTCCCACACTGGCTGGGTCACTATGACCAGTTGGTTCAAGTGGCCTAGGTACTGGGACCACTGACAGCCCAAATCCCACTACGGGTGGCGCACTGGCCAGCACGCCCAATGGACCACTCAGATGCAGGATGCCATGTACCCCAGCAGCCACTGGAAATCCCAGGCAAGACGCAAGGGCCCAACCTGAAATGATCAGGCAAAGGAGGTAAAATCCAGTGCCTGGTCCACAGGGAGGTGGCGGGTTTCGGCCTGTAGGGAGTCTAGAGCTGACCGATGAACCTGATCACCTGTGAGGGCACCACCTCTGGCTTATCTAGGTTGATCAGCAGGTGCAAGTCTCAGCAGGTCTGTGGAGCTAGATCTCTGGAACTTTACAGCATCTTTGGACACCCCGGCTACCAGTCAGTCATCCAGCAAGGGTTATACCCTGACACCCCACAGCCAAAGGAAGGCTGCCACCATTTCAACGCAGTCGAAGAGACTGGGTGCCGAGGAGAGACCAAAGGGCATAACCTGAAACTAGTACAGGACAGGCACAGAGGTGGGTACGTGCGTGCCAGTGTAGGACACAGGTGCAGGCCAAGGGATGGTTTATCCCAGTTACAGACAAGGTACACAGGGGCAGCCACATTCTGAGGCTGTTAAATAGCAGTGATTTACAAAAAGAAACAGGTCCAGGACAAGAGGATAAATGGTGAGAAGGGTTCAATTAAAAATAAAAACTGCAAAATACGAGACTACAGACACTATACCAGATGACCCTGGTACAGGACCCCTTCCGATCAGAACCGAAGGTATCGGCGGTGGGATAGACTGGGATGTGGAAGAACGCATCCAAGGAGCAAACCACACGTCTTGCTCCAGTGAGAGAAAGATCAAATTCAAAGCGACAATGCAGAACTTGCACTTCCTCATGAACTGGTTCAGATCATTCAGTTCCAATATGGGGCGTCAGCTTCCCCGTCCGTCTAGCCAGGGCATCTGGGACATGGGCTGTGGTTCCCTTTGCGAGGAGTCAAGCAATGTCCTCCTGAAGAGCGTAGAGGAGCATGGGGTCAGTAGGGTGGGAGAGCCTCAAAGTCCAGAGGCAGCCCTCTGCCTACCACTTCCAGAACCCACTTTTCTGTTGTGACAGCAGACCAAAGTGACAGAAAGTGACATGACCAAACCCGAGGGTCCTGAACAAGGACAGGAGGGTGGAGGACAGCGCCCCAAGCCAGTCACTGCACAAATTTTCAGGGGAGACCAGCTGCTGCTGCCGCCTAAGAGGCACAACCATCCCTGGCCCCTGAACTTAGGTTCTGGGCATCAGGCCTGGTACTGCCCCTGCTGAGGCTGCTGCCAGGGAAGTTGTGGCTTAAAGGACTTAGAAGACACTTAAGAAACAGGCTTTTCAGTATTAGACAATGCTACAGAGTCATGGGCAGCTCTGGACTTTGATACAGAGATGTCCTCCACCCCAGGGCCAAAGAGGCTAGTGCCCAGGAAAGGGACATCAGCCAGCTTATGCTGGGTGTCAGCCATGAAGGTGGACAGATGTAGCCACTTCCTGCAACGTACAAAGTGGAAGATTCCATGGCACGAAAACAAAAGTCACCAGTCTCCAAGGCCATCTGGAGCTGGTGCATAGCCAGCTGGTCTGCAGGGAGATGAGGGAGGATTTCAGTAAGGTTTCCATCAGGAAGTGTCCAAAGCTGGCCATCATGATGGCATAGCCCACCTGACAAGAGACCCAGGGATGACAATGCATAGGCCTTTTTAGTGGCGTGGTCAATCTTTCTGGACTCCTGGTCTGGAGCCTCGTCAACGTCCCCTTGAACCCTGTATTTTCGGAAAGGACAAATCGGAGACCAACCTTTTAGCCGAAGGGTGGTCTGAGAATCCAAAAAGGGACCCAGTAGACACCGCATACTTGTGGACCATATCGCTGGAGGGTGCCAGGCAGGATGCTGAACATTGCCAAAGCTCCAGGGCTGGTCCCAAATGACCTCAGCCAAGGGAAAGGCAACCCCTGTACGTGGCCCTTTTCTGGAGTGGCTCTACAGGAACATGCACGGCCTGTGATGAATTTTTTTTGTGAACTCTTTATCCTCCTGACACTGACCCCTTAGACTTCTCTCTAGTGAGGTCACACAGAGTGGCCGTATCCCGCCCAGCTTGAGGTCCTCCTGATCTGGTCTCCACTCCCAGGATCTCTCTTCCAACTCCACCGACCACCCTGCCCCCTGGCTCTGAACCCCAACCCCCTGAGGTAAGGCCACCTTTAACTCCTCCGGCGCTCTATCTATAATCTAGAAGGGCAGCAGAGGAGTGGAGGAGACACAGAGACCAGCCAGGACAGACCCGGCAGAGGGCGTGGTGGCCATCCACTAGACTCATCTTCGCCTGTCCAGGTACCAGGGATTTTCCTGGTTGCCTTGGGGGTGCGGATGTGCAAAGATGCCCAGCATGCGACAGGCGTGCACCTGTGTGTAAGGTGTCTGCCGACATCCCCAACCCCTCCCAGAGAGCTCCGCTAGCTGTGCTGCCCCTCGAGCCGCTGGTACTCCAGCAGGCACTATCCACCATCCCCGGAGAGCAGTCCATTGGCACTCGACCCCCCCCCCCGACCTCCAGTGATCAGAGATCACTCCTGACCCCGGGTTGCTGGTGTCACAAGCGGTAGTGCTACCGCTGTGCCAGCAGGCTGGCTATGGATTGCAATATTAATTTTGGGGAAGCACTCCAAATGACACCGGCCTGTGATCGGTAGTCAATTCCTCGACTGAGCCCCTGTCCAGGAGGAGAGTCCCAGAGGAGGCAATGAACGAGAGGGCGAAGTCGTCCAAGGACTCAAAAAAAAAAAAAAAAAAAAAGAGCCCTTGACTGTTACTTTCCACAAATAACCATAGTGTCTTCCGCTCAGACGATCTCTACTGACAAACCAGCCTGGCAAGCTGGTAGCGGCAGCTTGACCTGAAGAGGTGGAGAAGCAGTTGCGAGGAGCACCTGTGTGGGATGCAGTGGTAATGGCACGACTGCCATCTTCCAGGTGACCAGAGGTCTAGGGCGTAGAGCCCTAACCCCCCCCCCTCCGCAATGGCCCACCATTGCCAAAGGAGCTCCTCATAGCACCAGCACATCTTGCTCTACTCTCTTCTCTAGAGGAGGAGGAGGTCTAGTAATGTCGACAAACACCGCCCGGTGGAGCAGGACAGAGAACAAGAGTGCCTCAATCAAGACCTCAACCGCCAACAGGAAGATTGATGGTGAAGCAATCCTATCGGCTGGTTGTGGTACACCACCTGCCTGGCCATACTGACCAGGACAAGCTTCAAAGGCTTGACCGCCGGTGGAGGCCGCTCTCAAGGTGAACCAATCGGGACACCGACTGGCCCAGGTCTTCCTGAGCGAGGACTAGCAGCATCTGCAAGATGACAACCAGTCAACAAGTCTGACATGGGTACTGAGCTCAATCTTTCCCTCAACGAAAGGGGTCTTGACCAGTCAAGCAGTCAGGGGAGTCGAGAGAGCAGGAGGACCTCAATCTCTTCTGGTCCCACGAACAGTGCCAGCAGCACATGTGCTCAGCGTCACGGTGGGCAGGGCTCTGCCCCGAAGTCTGGAGGGCCATGCAATCACAGATCCCCTTTGTGAACTACCCCCAGCTGGGAGCAGTGTCAAGACCAAGCAGGTACCTATGCAGCAGCCACCGCTTCCTCAAGGGCCACAAGCTGAAATGCAGACCCCGAGCAGCTGCTGAGGACTTCTTGCTAACCTTAGGGCAGCCCTTTGTACCCTTCTCCAAAGGCCAACTGAGGATAAGACTATGCTTCTGGTCCTCAAGACTCTCTGGGAGCATCAACAAGCTAAGGCCACACCCAGCCATGTCATACTGCCCACCGAGGTAGTACAGGCACGTGTCATGCGAATCTGTGACAAACGTGGCACCTGACAAAACTGAACCCCAGCTTCCAGTGCTCTATTCTTCATTAACGACAGAGTCTAAGGGACCAGGGAAAGCAACAAAGAGGTTCGAAAAAATGTCGAAGAAAAGAGGTTCACCTATGGCGTATTAAGTCCTCTGCTCAAGCATGAAGGAGGCATACTGTTCTTCCAGTGGAAAGATCTGATGTCATGGGGCAGAGTTTGGGGGGGGTGGCGGGGGGAAGAGATGCCGCCCGGGTGGTGCGAGGAGCTAAACTTCAAGACATCTGACGAATTAGCACTTCTGGTGGAACTGTCAAAGTGTGGACCTAAACTATATCCACGCCTCTAGGAACTGAAATATTTCTGTTTCAGAGAGCAACTGTGCTGGCAAGATGACTTATGTGCCGCAAACAGGATATCCAAAACCACCTGGGAGACAGTTCTACACCCTCAGGAGCCATGCGTGAAGCTGCATGGGCCCGAAGAATAGATGCAACAGACTGATGATGTCGTGTGACAGTAATCTCACTCCAAGAGGGAACAGAACAGGTGGGAGTCCACTGCCGTCTGCCACAGCAAAGGGAACCAAATCTGACTTGGCCAGAAGGGCGCCACCAGTATCCTTGTGGCACCATCTGCCCAAAGACTGACCACTACCCACTAAATCAGTGACTGGGGGAAGGCATACAGAAACCTCCCCTTCAAAAAAAAGTCAAGAGGTGATGGTCCGCGCAAAAAATAAATAAATAAAATGGGGGAATCAAGAGAGGGTGGGACAGGTGCAAAGGCTTGGTAAAGACCACACCATAGAGAGGGAGAAGGGGGAGTGAGGAGCCGCTGGGGGTTCTCTCATTCAGCATAAATTAGGTAGGAACTGGCAGACATGATAGGCCAATGTGCACTTTCTGCCAAGAGATTCCATGTTTGTTTCCTTGTAGGGAATCCGGAAGCAGAGGCATCCTGAATTCCCTACAAGGGGCAAGACTCAGGCAGCTGGAGCTTGATCCCACCAGAGAGAGGGCAATTCTTGATCTAGTAATGACCAACGGGGAAAGAATCACTGATGTCCAGGTGGAGGGACAACTAGGATCCAGTGATCACCACGTAGTGTGATTCAGCATACAGATAGGGATTCAGTCAAGTTACACTAGGGTGAAGGTTTCTGATTTCAAAAAGGCAGACTTCACTGAAATGGAAGAAGAGTCATCAAAAGTGCCCTGGAGAATACGGGGACGGGGGAGGGTGGAAGAGCAGTGGGAGAACCTAAAAAGAGCAATAGTGGAAGTAACAAACAAATGCATCAGATATGTATCAAAAGGCAAGAGACAGAAAAGGCCACTATAGTTCTCAAAAGAGGTAGCAGAAAAGGTAAAGGTTAAAAGGGCAGGGTTCCAGAAATATAGGAAGACTCAAAGGGAGGAGGACAGAGAGGTATACCGAGTGTCTAGAGGAAGCAGGGAGGAGAGCAAAGGCACAGACTATGGAACGTTTAGCGCAGACAGTACAGAAAAGGGGTGAGACATTCTACACGTACATCATCGAAAGGAGGAAACCGGGAGGACTGTAAGATTTAAAGGGGAGGAATGAGAGTGTAAGGAGGGAAACATGGATAAGGCAGAAACACTGAATAAATACTTCTGTTCCGTATTCACAGAAGAGGGGGAGGGACAGGGACCACAGCCGAGCATCAGATACGGGGAGAACGACAGTCCATTCACGGGAAGACAGTCCTGCAGGAACTCACTAATCTGAAGGTGGACAAAGCAATGGGACCAGATGGCATACACCCAAGGATACTACAGGAGCTGCAAAGAGAGCTAGCAGAACCTCTGGCAGCACTGTTCACCGAGTCACTTAATACAGGAGTGGTGCCAGAGGACTGGAAAAGGGCACATGTCGTCCCTCTACACAAATCAAGCAATAGGGAGAAGGTGGCTAACTATAGGCAGGTCAGCCTCACCTCAGTAGTGGGGGACATCATGGAGGCACTACTTAAGGAAAGGATAGTGGGACATCTAGAAGCCATTGGTGCCAAGGACACTAGGCAACATGGGTTCACAGCCCAAAGTGGCTGTGTCCAGATAAATCTCGAGCTTCTTCGACTGGTGGCCGAAGGAAATGCCGTCAGGCGCAGTGGACATAGCCTACCTCGATTTCAGCAAAGCCTTGGACACAGTCACACACAGAAGACTGGTTAACAAGATGGGTAGTCTAGGCATGGGAGACAAAGTGGTACACTAGGTTCGGAACTGACTAATGGACAGGAGACAGAGGGTGGTGGTAAACAGAGTACAACCTGGGGAGAGGAGGGTGACCAGCGAAGTACCAAAATGTCCATAGTACAAAACAACTGCGTTCTAGCTCCGAGGGGTTCGCAGCCAAAAGGGAGACAACCTCAAAACACAAGCACGAAATTCCAGACAGGCTGTGCTCTAAAAAGAAAACGACTTAAGGCAGAATTAATACAACTATGTGTTGTTTTTATTCACCATTTGTGGAAGCCCCTAGTGCCTCAGCAGAGTGCCTTCAAGGGGGCACAGTTACAAAGCAACCAACACTCATTTAAATACAATCATCATTGTGACATCATAATTACTCAAACAAACAAACATCTATGTGCTCAATATTCAAATAATGAAAAAAAGGAAAAAAGATCAAAACATCATTTGCAGTGAAGGAACAAAAACCTTGGCCACTAAGTCAATTAATAACTTTCCCAAATGATTATACACTTATGGTTATTTTCATCTAAGGGTTCTCCTAGGAAACAAGGGATACACCATTCTTTATAAATACCAAAAACATTTTCTTGTATATAATCATCTATAGGTATGTTACTAATATTTATTTGTAAAAACAATTTGTTTGCATTTAACTCCAGTGCTTAGTGACACAAAATACACACAGATCTTACTATACGTATGGATCTTATAACTATGGAGTAGGAGATTGACACAGATGCATATGGCGCAGCCCAATTGTACCGGAAAGAAGGGGGGGGTCCACAGTTTGTCCTATAAAAACACAGTAAATAATAATTAGTATTCAATACATTTGCGATTTAAATACGTTAGCTTCTTGGCTTCACCCTTGACACGGGTGCCTCTGCTGCTGCAAGCAGCCGGGTGGACCCCTTCTGTCCACCAGCTGCCTTCCTCGGTGTTCTGCCCGCCGACCACCTGACCGAAGCCTCACCCTTGACACGGGTGCCTCTACTGCTGCAAGCAGCCGGGTGGACCCCTTCTGTCCAATGGCTCCCTTCCTCGCTGTACTGCCCGTCGATCACCAGACTGAAGCTTCACCCTTGACACGGGTGCCTCTGCTGCTGCAAGCAACCGGACGGACCCCTTCTGTCCACCGGCTGCCTTCCTCGCTGTACTGCCCGCCGATCACCAGACTGATGGTACACTGCAGAAACTGGACTGTCCAGAACCATCTACTCTGCCTGCTGACGGGCTGCTGCAGTTCTTTAATTCTTTGCTACTGCTGTTTTCTCTGGACCTTAAGCTAATGTTATATTATGATTGTGGTACTTGTTAAGTCTCTCCAAATTGTCTTGTAAATCCTAACTTAACCGCGAACCTAAGCCTGTTTACAGCAATTTTGCACTCCAAGGGTGGTTTGAAGTGCAAGTTCATTTAGGCTGCAAGTTTGTAGATTGTAAAATATTACAGCTCTCTTTGTTTTAAGGTCCAGTGGTAAGCTACCCTGGTTCAGAAACTAAGTTTAAAGTGATACAGTTTTTTCTGTTTAGACCAGATTCCATTTGGGTCACAGCTGTAAGCTTTGCCCTGCAAATAATTGAATTTCCCTTTCACTTTCTGTCTCCCTGCTGCTTGAATTTTTGCGTCCACCCTCCCATCCCCCACCTCCAGCCATTATTAAATAGCTGTTGTCGTGTCCCCCCCCCCGGCACCACCCTAACAATGTTCACCTCTCCTCTCACTAATATTGCAATCCTCTTAAAGATACAGAGCACAGCTATTAGGCTCAACACTTGTCCTGTCTTCCTTTAAAGACATCTTCCTATTTTCACCATCTGCTTGCCTATCAGCTTTCCTAGCGCCTGCTCTGCCATCTACTGTGCAGTTCCATTCCTGGGCTTCCTCCCTTGCTACCCCGAGTAATTTTCAAGTTGTCTTGGTACCCCCTGCCCTGGCTAATAACAGCCTATCTTAACCTACATTTAATATCTTAAAATAGATCCACTGCGCCTGATCGTTCTCCCAGTGAGCAGCACGGCTAATCCTGCCAGCTGCCCGTACCTCCATCCTCCTGACGAACAGGACACCTTCAGATCCGGTTAAGTGTCCGGGCTGCTCCGGGGTAGCACTGTGCGGGTTTGATAGGCGGCCACCTGCTGCCACCCTCCTCTAATTGGACTGCTGCTCTCTGCTAGGCCACTGTATGACCCTGCCTTTTCTCTGTCGGATTATCAGTCTCTGGGCTTCGGCGCCCTCTGCTTTGCATTGACTTTTGCCGAATGTCACTGCTATCTGTCTAGTCTCCTATTGGTTCCTTATAAAATTCCGCCACTAGGGGCACCTTCTAACATATCTTGAATAGGTATTCATTTCCTCACTGTAATCTTTACCACAAGTAGAGCCTCCAGCTGGTCTGCTTTCCTAATTAACCTTTGCGGGGGGCTTTATTTTCTCCTTCTCTGATCCACTTCTTCTAAATAATTGCTATGCTAGCAGGAAACACTTCGTTATTTCTGCTCTCTCTAATTTCAGCCAAGGGTTAAAATGGTCACCCTTGGCAGTCTTAATTTTACACACACTCTCTCTTTATCCCTAAGAGCTAATCCTCTGTCTCAGTACACCACTAGACTTCCTAACCAAGTCAAATAGTAACACTATGTCGAAGTATAGTCTGCTATGGGCACTCTTGTCATTTGTCCTTTTACTCAGCCTGGACACTGCCACATGGGCTCTCCCATGTAACCAAATGGCAAGAGACTCCTCAGAAGCTTACCACAACTATAGCTTCTCTAACTTGATTGCAGAGATAAAGCCTGATCTTCAACCTAACCCTATCCTCCTTGTTAGAGGCAGCATCTATTACCCTCTACATGCCAGGAGGAAGCTGCCATGGAGGTGTGCTTTCACCCTAACCTGCCACTGTGCAAGGCTTTGGTTCCTAGCCATGATCATTATTCTGCTATCTGGGCGCGTCAAACTAAATCCAGGTCCACCTACCTGTTTCTTTTCCTCAAATGAGTTATCTGGCATATCCAAGAAAGGATAATTAATTGCCCATATCAATATCAGAAGTCTTACCTGTCACCATGCGAAACTCGAGGCCTGGGTGAAACTTTACAATCCTGATGTACTCTGTCTCACAGAAACTTGGCTAAAACCCGGTATACCTGATGACGTATGCTCCTTGCCTAACTATTCCCTGTTCCAGCGGGATAGATCCTCATCCAAGCGTGGAGGTGGAGTTGCCCTATTCTTCAAAAACCACCTTAACATCTCTATTATCCCAGCATCTGCCTCTCCCGCAGTGTGCAAATTCATGCAGGCAACTACTGTATTGGGGGAAAAGAAGCTTCATATTATCTGCGCCTATAATCCCCCTGCTGCGGGAATAGTAGGTCTTCAAGAACTCCTTGACATCACCTCCCAGACTGTAAATCATAATGAGGCTGTCATCCTACGTGATCTTAACCTCATTTGGTTAGGGTCAGCTCAAATATCCTAGCAATTACTCACGCTTAGTTATAATTTTCACCAGTTGATCTCTGACGCAACTATGGAACTTGTGTTGAAAGCAGGAATCCTTGCAGATGCACTAACAGACCACTCACCCACTTTTTGTATCCGATCTATGGTTGCGCCTCCATCAAGACTAATCACGTTTACAAATCTAGCTCATACTGACCAGGATGCATTTCTCTATGATGTCTCCAATATCGACTGGGCAGGTATCTATCAAACAAAGGATGTGGAGGTTGCACTACAGATATTCATAAATGAATTTCTTACCATTCAATATAAACATGCCCCCAAGACTACTAGGAGGGTCAGAGGAAAACAGACCAAGTGGCTGCATAAAGACCTCCTTGCTAATCTGTGCCAGAGACAAGCTCTGGATTCACTAAAAACGCACTGGCCTACAGTCGGATCTTTTATGTCTATCGTGAACTAAGGAACAGATGTAAGAGACAAGTTAGGGCTGCTAAAAGCAAATACTGCAAGGACCTTCTACAAAGCTCAGCCTGCGACCCGAGGAAATTCTGGGCCCATGTCAAAACATTTCTGGGTACCTCGCAGTTGGTCACTCCTGATGAAATAATCATAAACGGGGTACATTGTAATGACCCTAGGACCATCTCAAACAGTTTTAACAATCTTTTCTCTGATCTGTCACACTATACCTTGGCTTTACAACCTAGTGGATCGCACTCCAATCTACCTACCACACTACCATCAGACAACCATACTGCCCTATCATATGATGCTCCTCCAGCGCCACCATTCTATTTCAAGGCTATATCAAGAGCGGAAGTTCTGAAATTACCGAGATCCATATCTGCCAATACCAGCTCTGGTTCTGACTCACTGGAACTTTGTCTTCTTAAGCTGGCTGCTCCACTCATTGCCCCTCCGACTGCCAGAATCTACACTTTATCCCTTATCCTTAGCACTGTGCCAGACTTGTGGAAATCTGCAAGAGTAACGCCTGTCTTTAAAAAAGGTGACCCAAAGGACATGGCCAATTACACACCTATAGCAATTCTCTCTGTCCTTAGCAAAATCCTAGAGAAAATAGTTGCATCACAGACCGTTGACTACCTTACGTGCTACAATCTCCTCTCAGACACCCAGCATGGTTTCAGAAAAGGTCATAGCACCACCATGGCTCTTCAACTAACTATTGATATTCTGTCCAACATAAATTCTGGAAAACTCACAGGTGCCATCTTCATTGACCTCACTAAGGCTTTCGACCTTGTAGACCATCCGCTGCTTCTCTCCACTCTCCATAAATTCCATTTCTCTACCCCTGTTGTGGACTGGTTCTGTAGCTACTTGTCAAACAGGTCGCAAGCTGTCAAATTTAACTCCTCCCTGTCCAGCACGTCTACTATCAACCTTGGGGTCCCCAAGGGCTCTATCCTTGGGCCCCTTCTGTTCTCAATTTTTATCAACAATGCAGCTGAGGTCCTGGAATCTTGCTCAGCTATTCTCTACGCTGATGACCTGATCATCTATACTAGTTCTTCTAGTACTGTCTGCATAAACACATCACTTACTTCAGACTTTAATAAGGTTTTAGACTGGCTACTAGACCGTAAGCTTGTACTAAATGAAAAGAAAACAAAAGCCATGCTCCTAGGTTCCGCACCAAAGATTAAGGCCTGTTCTAGTTTGCTGGAGGTTCTTCACCCAGGAGGATTTCCATCTGAAAATGTTACTTCCTTCAAGTACCCTGGGATCCTGCTGGACCAGCCCCTGGATTTTAATCTTCACATTCAGTCCTTGTGCAAAGCTGTAACTCGAAACTGGGAGTAGCTTGCAAAACGAGCTACATGCTTACACCCTCAGCCAAATTAGCAATTGCCTGAGGTATTCTGCTCCCAACCCTTACTTATGGTGCCTCTATTCTTGCCTCTGCCCATAAAACCTCCCTACTAAAATGGGACGTAACTTATAACACTATATGCCGATTTGCCTCTGTCAGCTCGACTCAAACATCACTGCCTTCTTTATAAGGATCTGAATTGGCTCTCACCCTCTGCCAGTAGAAAAAACTACCTTGGACCACTAATGGACTCGATTATCCGGGAGAAAAACCCATCCCAGCTGGCGGCGTTGCTGGTCCCTCAACCATCCTCCCATGGCCTGCGATCAGCTGACAAATCCTTGCTCTATGTTCCGAGATGTCGGACGACTTAAAGGCACAAGGGCCTTCCAATTCTCTGCTCCCAGGCTATGGAATGCTTTTCCACTCAACCTCCGGCTGTCTCAGTCTCACTTTGGATTTAAAAGTGAATATCATCATTATCTATCCTTAGCTGATGCTTGTACATGCTTTGACCCAACCTGAAGCTCCTGAGACTTACCAGTAATGTCACCCCTGCTCTAATCCAGCTCCAAGACTGTGTCCTCTTCCCCTCCCCATATTTTTCCTTCTCTTTGTAAATAACTTCTTGACTACTAGCTCTCTTCCTTCTCGAACCTTGTTGCTGACCATCCACTGTTTTGCACAATTACCACCCCTGACCTTCCTTCTGTCAGTCTTTCTTGTTATGTTTGAACATTCCTCACATTTCTCTCTATATAACCTTGCTATCTTATTAACCCTTTCACTTCACAAGTCAGGTCCGTGGTTTCTGCACTTATATATCTTACTGCCATTAGCTGTATAATGCTTGCCATTATTTTTTGTTGTTTCTACCCATTGTATAGCACTGCTGTACTGTTCCTCTATTTGTATTATTGTACTCATGTTGCTGTTGTTCAACTGTTCTCTTTGTTGTACTCTCCCGGGTCGTGCCTGAAAATAGTCATTTTATGGCTAGTGTACCTACCCGGTTAACAAAAACTAAATAAATAAAATAAATAAAGTTCATTATATATACACAAGGCTAACTGCTATACAAAATAACTAACTACATTACTATAGATCCAAGGTTAATCAAGTCAAAAAACAGGCAGGACTAGGACCTATAATTAAATTCCAGAATTACACACTTTAAGATTTCAAAAAAGGTTTGAGATCCCACCTATCAAAAAGGCCAGACGGGGTAACTGTGTCAGCCTTAAAGATCCAGCACTTTCCCTTTGCAGCAATTTATTGGGCCTATTTCCACCCCGTGGGTTGCCCGTCACATGTTCAAGTCCCATGAATTTAAAGGGAGGCAGTAGAGTGCAGTGGTTTAAGGCTCCGAGCTGCAAATCTGGAGACCTGGGTTTGAATCTCACAGCCCCCACTTGCATACTGTGTGACCCTGAGCAAGTCACTTAACTTCCCTGTCCTCCCAGGTCGCACCTGTAAATAAGCTTTCAGCCTAGTGTGTCTGTCCTGGTTAAACAATTGGGGGGAAAAAAAAGTGGGATACATCACTTCCATGCACACAGGCAAGAGTGTCCATTTTTTTGGTTAATTATAGACCTTATATGTTCCTGTATACGCTCCTTTAAAGGCTTTGTTTTATCTATGTAGTGAAGATTACATGGACACCAAAGTGTATAAACTATAAAAGGTGTTACACATGTAATTAATTCTCTCACTTCAATCTGTATACCATTAGGCATTAACAGACGATTCCCTGTATTCATGTGTTTGCACACACTGCATCTCCCACATTTGTGGTTACCCTTAGGTCTTTGTGGTAACCACATTCAACATTGTTCTTGCTTCTGATAAAACTGGCTATTAAACAGTTTATCTTGAAAGTTAGCTGTACACCTAAAGGTGATTCTGAGTGTCTGGAATATCAATTTACTAATTTGTACATCTCTTTTCAATACGTCCCAATTATCCCACACTGTTTCCTATAGCGCCAGAAATGGTGTTAAATTCTAGGGAACAAGTTATTTGGCTGGTTTCCTCAATTCTCTTTCTCATTTAATAGGTCCATTTGTGATTTCCCCTTAACTTCCAATAAGGCTTTATTGAACACTGAAGTGTGGTAACCCCTTTCTTTAAATATTTCCAAAAGTTCACCTGCCTGTTATTCAGTCACTCTCTGAAGTGCAGTTCCTCCTTATTCTTTTAAGTTGTCCATAAGGTATGGAGTTCTTTAGTTTCACAGGATGTGAACTGTCACTTCTTAGTAGCGAGTTAGTACAAGTTTCTTTCCTAAAGCCTTTTGTCTGAATATTTGTTCACTCTGTCGCCCTCTAGTGTAATGTCCAGAAAGTTTATAGAGGTTTAATTCATTTCAGCAGAGAATTTAAGGTTTACAGTGTTTTGGTTAAGCCATTGAATGAATTCCTTAGCTCTTTCTAAACCTTCGTTCCAAATACCGAGGCAAACATCAATGTACCTTCCCCACTGTATTATATTTTCTATATACGGGTTAAGGGTGAAGGGCAACCCATGGGGTGGAAACAGGCCCAACAAACTGCTGCAAAGGGAAAGTGCCTGGATCTTTAAGGCTGACACAGTTACCCCTCTGGCCTTAGTGATAGATGGGATCTCAAACCATTTCTGAAATCTTAAAGTGTGAAATTCTGGAATTTAATTATAGGTCCTAGTCCTGCCTGTTTTTGACTTGATTAACCTTCGCTCTATAGTAATGTAGTTCATTATTTTGTAAAGCAGTTAGCCTTCTGTGTGTGTGTGTGTGTATACACACACACACACACACACACACACACACACATATACATATATATATACACACACACACACACATATATACACACACACACACACACCCACACCCACCCACCTCACCCTTATTTAAACTGCAAATATACTGAATACTAAGAACAGGTTACTCACCTGTAACAGTAGTTCTAGGAGTGGTATTTGCTGTTCATCCACACTTCTTGGCATGTCCTCTTCCACTTTAAATCTTGCCATAAGTCTTCAAGCTGGCTCCTCCCACCCGGGTGGTATAAACCTTGGCTCCGTTCCATGACGCCAGATCTTAGCCTGCTGGAAACAAAGTTGAGCACCCGATGCCGGGTGGGTGCATGTCGATGAACAACATATACCACTCCTAGAACTACTGTTACAGGTGAGTAACCTGTTCTTCTAGGAGCGTGGATATGTTGTTCATCCACACTTCTTGGCAGACTCCAAAAGTTCTCTTGGGAGGAGGGAGGCAAGGCGCACAACCCCTACTTAGGAAACAGACATTGGAGAACAGAGGCCCCAAAACCAGCATCCCAGCCTGACTCAAGGTCGATGTGGCAGAGGGTAATGAAGGCATTTGCTGACTTCCAGGTAGCAGCCCGACAGATTTCCTGGATAGGGATGTCCCTGGAAGCAGCCACCAAAGCAGCAGTATGGCGGGTAGAATGAGCTTTTAACCCTCAGGGAGGCTCTTTGCCCGCCAGCTCATAGCACAGACCTATGCATGATGTAATCCATCTTGCTATGATCCGTTTGGCTGTAGGTCTGCCAGAAGTGGCTTCAGCGTAGGTGAAAAACAGCTGGCGAACCTCTCCACGAATTTCTGCCGTCCTCTCCTTGTAGTAGGAGGAGAGAGCACGTCTCAGGTCCAGAGTATGGAGCCTGTACTCGGCATCCGAGGTGCAACTGGGGTGGAAAACCAGAAGAGTCAACACCTGGTTAAGGTGAAACTCTGACACCACCTTCGGAAGGAATTTCGAGTGGGGGCGCAGGACAACTTTGTCCCTGTGAAAGACAAGATAAGGGGAGTCCATTGAAAGCGCCTGGAGCTCCCCTGTCCTTCTGGCAGACGTGACAGCCACCAGGAAGGCAGTCTTCCACAAGTGTGAAAGCTCACATTTGTGCATGGGTTCGAATGCCTTGCCCATGAGCTTTGCCAAAACCAGCAACAGATCCCATGGAGGTGGAGGTTCACGCACCGGAGGGGATATGGATCCAGGCCTTTGAAAAAGCACCCGACCACTGTCTCCTGCGCCAATGTCGGCCGGCTGGCTCACGCCCAGTCAGCAGAAATGGCTGCCAGGTGCACCCTAATGGTCAATGACCGCAGACCTCCTTTGGAGAGAGACCAAAGGTAGTAGAGAATGTTAGCCGCAGAACAGGATAAGGGCTCCAGACCCTTACCCCCGACACCAAATGGAAAAACGTTTCCATTTGAAGGCATAACATTTTCTGGTCGATTCCTTTTCTGGATGCCTCCACCATGGTGTAGACATCTTCGGAAAGACCCAAAGCCTGGAATTCTAGCCGCTCAGGTGACAGGCTGTGAGGTGCAGGGACTGAAGGTCCGGATAGAAGACCTTCCCCTGGTTCAGAGATATCAGGTCCGGGCATGTACAAAGCTGCTCCGGGGGCCTACAGCTAAGGCTGAGGAGATCTAGGTACCAGAACTGGCGCGGCCAGTCTGGGGCTACCAGGATCACCTTTGTCTTGTCCCTCCTCACCTTGAGAAGCACCTTGCGGATCAAGGGAAATGGAGGCAAGGTGTAGAGGAGGCCTGGGGTCCACGGCCTCGAGAAGGCATCCCCCTGCAGTGAGCCCTGCTGAGGGGGGCGGGCATGATACAGCCTCAGCTTGGTGTTTTCCCTGGAGGCAAACAGGTCTACCATCGGTTTGCCCCAACGGGAGAAGAGGCGGTAAGCTACCTCTGGATGGAGAGACCACTCGTGGGATGTCTCGCCTATGCAGCTGAGAGCATCAGACAGCTGGTTCGAGGCTCCTGCCACATGGATGGCTAGGAGATCCGCCTCCAACCAGCTTACGAGGGTCTAGATGCGGAGCACCTCCTTGTACAGCAGACAGGACTGCATGCCGCCCTGTTTGTTGAGGTAGTACACGGTTGTGGTATTGTCCGTCTGGACTTGAACCACTTGACCCCGGAGCTGAGAAGCGAAAGCTGACAACGCCAGTCTGACTGCTCTGAGCTCCAACAGGTTGATGTGGCATCGGGACTCCTTGGGGGCCCAGAACCATGGGCCCTGTTGTCCCCCATGTGGGCTCCTCAGCTCATGAGAGGCGAATCGGTCATAAGGACGACAGTCGACTCGGGGCGGACAAACAGGATGCCTTCCTGCAACCGGTCTGGGGCAGTCCACCACTGGAGAGCGCCCCACATCTTCGGGGTTACCGTGATCAGCTGGTCGAAGTGACCATATCGCTGAGTCCTCTGGACGGCCAGCTCCCACTGGAGGGGGCGCATGTGCCACCGGGCCCAATGGACCACTGAGGTGCACGCTGCCATGTAACCCAGAAGGTGCAGAAAGTCACGGGCAGGGCGCAAGTGCTCAACCAGAAATGATCGGGCAAAGGAGGAGAGACACTCTGCCCTGTCTGCCGGCAGCCTAGCTCTGGCTTGACAAGAGTCAAGCTCTGCCTCAATGAAGTCCATCAGCTGAGAGGGCACGAGTTCCGACTTGGCCTCGTTGATCAGGAGGCAGAGTTGGGAGCAGGTTTGGAGGGGCAGATCCCTGGACCTCTCCACTTCCTGAAGGGAGGAACCTGCCAAGAGCCAGTCATCAAGATAAGGGTAGACTCAGACTCCTCAACACCGAAGGTGAGCCGCCACCACTGCAATGCATTTGGTGGAGACGCAAGAGACCGAACGGCATGGCTCAGAACTTGTACAGGGTTCTTTCGACCCTGAAGCGGAGGAACCGCTGGTGGGATGGAGGGATTGGGACGTGAAAGAACGCGTCCTGTAGATCCAGTGAATAGAACCACGTTTCGCTTCAGGGATTGTATGATCTGGTTCAGAGTGACCATCCGAAAGGTGTGGGACCGGAGATATTGATTCAGGACGTGGCAATCTAGGATGAGGCGCCAACCCCCCCCCGGGCACCAGAAAGTACCTGGAAACAAAGCCTGGGTCTGTCGGAGGATCCGGCACTAGGGTTACTGCCTCCTTGTGGAGGAGCTGAGCCACGTCGCCTCGAAGAGCCGACTGCGTGCATGCAAAGATCCGTTCCTCCTGAGGGGCGCGGGCTTGACTGGGAGGGTACTGCTCGAATTCCAAAGGGAGTCCCTGACCGACCACTTCGAGAACCAACCTGTCCGGAGTGATAGAGGTCCAGGCAGAAAGGAAGTGGCGGAGCCAACCCCCCACGGGAGGACCCAGAGCTGGCGTGACGGGTGTAGGGGTGGCGACCCCAACCCGTCACTGAGCAGGCTTAGAGGAGGAGGAGGCTCCAGGACCTGCGCCTAGGTCTCCCTTACAGGGCTGTTGAGGACCCTACTTGGGCCACGGGCACCAAGCTTGAGCCTGCTGCTGCTGACCTCGATAGGAGGGCTGCCTGACTGCTGGGGAAGTGTGCCTAAATGGCTTCTTTCTCTTCTGCTGGTTCTTCCCCGAAGAACCCCTGGCAGAAGTAGCATCCAAGGTGGCACTGGACTGCTCTATACACTGAAGGTGACCGGCTACTCCTGGACCAAACAAATCGGTCCCCAGGAAGGGCACGTCAGCAAGCTTATGCCGAGTATCCACCGGGAAGGAGGAAAGCCTCAGTCAAGCCCTGCGGCAAGAAGCAACTGCGGCTGCCAACGAACAGGCACAAGAATCTCCAATATCCAACGCTGTCTGGAGTTGCTGTTCGTCCAATGACCCCAGGAGGGCATGGGAGAAGTGTGCCATAATAACAGCCGAGCTAGCCTGACAAAGGCCCAGAGAAAAGGCAGCGTAGACCTTGAGAGTAGAGTGGTCCATATTTTTGAACTCCTTGTCTGGGCGTCGGTCAGTATCGGCCGAACTACCCGTGCACCTGAACACTGAGACGGTCACCAGCTCTCGGCCGAAGGGTGTTCAGTGAATCCCGCAAGGAACTCCATGGGCACTGCATACTTGCAGCCCATAAGGGCAGATGGTGCTGGGCAGGAGGCAGGACGCTGTCAAAGTTCAAGGGCCAGGCCGATGATGGCCTCGGACACTGGAAAGGCCTCCATCGGGGTATCCCCTCTCTTGAGGATTTCCATGAGAGGGTAACTCCACCTTTTTCTGGATGGGCTCCGGGGGCATTCCAGTGGAGACTGAAATGAGGCGGAGAATGCCCTGGAAGGAGGAAGGGCCTTCCTCCAACCCTGCACCAACCGCAGACTCATCATCCCCGGGATGCGAGTGCAAGCCGGTAACGTCAGAGCCAGAGGAGTCACGGTAGAGTGGTCTACCGCCTAAGTCACCCTCGATGTCCCGAGGGCAGTCCAGGGTGACTTACTGACAGACGTCTGGGAAGCCCGGTGTCTTGTCGGTCCTCTTTAGAGGGCGCCCCTCCCTCAGGCTGCTAAGGCAGTGGTTCCACCAGAATCGGTGGAGAGACCGGAATAGGCCAAACCGGGAGACGGGCCGGCCCCACGGGCAGAGGAACCGGTGGCTTCAGTTCTGGAGGGGTCAGCCTAGGATGCGGGAGCCAAGTTATGGCCGGGGTGGACGGCGGAGCTAGTTTCTGCCCGGTCAGAATCAGCTGTTGCCATATGAGGTCTTCATAGTGCCGGAGTTTCCGCTGGAGCCTCTCCTCATCAGAGGAAGATGAGAACCGGTGGCAACGCCTCATTTTAGAGCACTTATAGCTCGAGGGGGTTCTGGACCTCGACCGACATTGGGGAGGCCGACTCAGTCGATCAAGAGACGTCGGGGTCGGTGAAAACCAAGGGTCCGGAACCAGGTCCTTGATGGGGACACCAGCAGGCTGGGTCTCCTCTTCAGGGAAGACAAGGACCGGAGTCCTTTCCAAAGAGCTGTCGGCCACGGCCGGCGACAAAGGGTCTATTGGGTCGAGGATAATTTCAACCTCGTCGGCCACTTCCTCGGTCCACTGGCCAGATGGAAGGCCCGTGAAGCCGGCGGCAGAGGTTGCGATCTCGACAGAAGTCGAGACCGCGTGCTCCTGGGACTCTGACCTCTCTTGGTCCCAGGAACATCTTCACTTAGACAATGACACAGGGTCCTTCTCTCTTTCTTCCAAGAGCAGAAGGACTGCAAGCCCAAGGGCGCCTCCCCTCGAGTGGGGAGAGACTGGCACAACTCCTTGAAGGAGCCCATAAAGGTGGAGCCAAGGTTCAGAGAAACAAAGAAGCTTCGACTGGCTGAAGCTCGAGCTGCTTCCTCCTCAAATGCTTTCATTTGTTCCAACTGCTCGGCACATCCTGCAGTAGTGGAAACCGCCCACCTCGCCTCTTTCGATTTAACCGGCGGGTTCCTTTTCTCCGGTCTCGACAGCTTCAAATGCACCTTGCGGTCATCCGGGGCGGCTGGGATGGAAGGCCAGGCAAAAACCACCGCGACGGTATCATGTCCGATACCAGGCAGTAGACGACAAGTTAGGGGTCGGAAGTGCCGATATCTTCTGGCAGCAGGGCACTGGGTGAAATCTGGGGAAGATTTTTTGTCCATGGCAGATGCAGTGAAAGCGCAATCGCTAACTCATACAAGTTTAAGTTTCGTTAAAAACCAGCAACTAGAATCCAGGGCCTATGATATGCTTTGAAAGCACGAGGGAACCTGTATCTTCCGGCGGAAAGCAAGATCTGGTGTCAGGGGTGGAGCCGAGGTATATACCACCCGGCCAGGTGAGAGGAGCCAGCTTGAAGACTTTCGGCAAGATTTAAAGTGGAAGGGGACATGCCAAAAAATGTGGATGAACAACATATCCACGCTCCTAGAATTATTATTTACGGTGTTTTTATAGGATGAACTGTGGACCCTCCTCCTTTCTGGTAAGTTGGGCTGCTCCATATACATCTGTGTCCGTCTCCTACTCCACAGTTATAAGATCCATACGTATAGTAAGATCTGTATTTTGTGTCACTAAGCACTAGAGTTAAATGCAAACAAATGTTTTGACATAAAAGCTTAAATACTACCAAGAAAATATAAAGATACAACTTAAATGACATGTTATGAGCATCAGGATTTACAAATTAATATTAGTAACATACCTACAGATGACGATTATATACAAGAACATTTGTTTTTGGTATTTATAAAGAATGGTGAATCCCTTGTTTCATAGGAGAGCCCTTAGATAAAAATTACCATAAATACATAATCATTTGGGAAAGTTATTAACTGACTTAGCAGCCAAGGTTTTTGTTCCTTCACTGCAACTGATGTTAGGATCTTTCTCATTTTTTGACATTTTTTTCATTATTAGAATATTGAGTACATAGATGTTTGTTTGGGTAACAGTGTTCCCATTTACCCCATCTGTACTTGATTCAAGTACAAATTATGAAATTCAAGTACATTTGTGTGTGAAACGGTACACTGTACCCCCTTAATTCTGTCTGAAGTAATGTACCCCACAAAAATGTTGTACAAATGGTAGAATGAACCCGTATAATTTTGTACCCCTGAAAAATTTTGGAGAGGGTGCAGTGCGCCCCCAGATCTGCAGCCTTAATTGGAACACTGTTGGGTAACTAATTATGATGTCACAGTGATATCTATTTAAATGAGTACTGGTTGCTTTGTAACTACGCCCCCCTTGAAGGCACTCTGCCAAGGCATTAGGGGCTTCCACAAACGGTGAATAAAAACAACACATAGTAGTTGTATTAATTCTGCTTTCAGACGTTTTCTTTTTGGAGCACAGCCTGTCTGGAATTTCCTGACCAACAAAGTACCTCAGGGATTAGTCCTTGGACCAGTTTTGTTCCTTATGTTTATCAGTGACATTGCAGAAGGGTTGGAAGGAAAGGTCTGCCTGTTTGCGGATGACACAAAGATCTGTAACAGGGTGGATACCCCTGAAGGTGTGAAGAAAATAAGGAGGGACCCAGGGAAGCTTGAGAAATGGTCTGCAGAGTGGCAACTGACATTTAATTAATAAAAAAGTGCAAAATTATGCACCTGAGACACAGTAACCCTGGGGAAAGTTACAGGATTTTTTTTTTGGGGCTGCTGACAGTCACCAAATGGGGAGAGAGAGAGAGACCTGGGGGTTACCATTTCAGATGACCTGAAAATGTCAAAGCAGAGTACAAAGGCAGCAGGGAGGGCCAGAGGCATGCTGGGGTGCATAGCAAGGGGTGAGGTACTGATGCCGTTACACAAAACCCTGGTCAGAACTCACATGGAGTACTGTGTGCAGTTCTGGAGGCCGCACCTTCGAAAGAACATTAACAGGCTGGAGGCGGTCCAGAGAAGGGCGACTAAGATGGTACTGGGCTTGCACCACAAGACTTACGAGGAGAGATTACGGGACCGCAATATGTACTCACTGGAGGAGAGAAGGGAGAGAGAGAGGACATGACAGAAACATTGAAGTACCTCAGGGGCATAAACAGGGTGCGAGTGGGTGGGTGGGGGGATCTCACAATACAGGAGTGCAAGAACTAGGGAGCATGACATGAAATTGGAAGGTGGCAGGTTAAGAGGGAATAGTGAGGAAGTTTTTCTTCACAGAGAGGGTGGTGGATGCATGGAATGGTCTGCCACAGGAGGTGGTGGGAGCGAACAATGTGGTTGGATCTAAACATGCATGTGACAGGCATAGGGGAACCAGAGAGGTCATGCAGGGGGAGGGTCAAAAACTGTAATCAAGTACAGGACTTGCGGGCAGACTAGATGGGACTAGTGGTCCTTATCTGCAGACAGTTTCTATGTTTCATGACCTGGTCTAAGTCTTGACAAAAGGCACTGTTTTTCAAGTCATGTGAAAACCAGGCAAACACAAAGTGTGTAAGCGCTGTCTCTAAATATATCCATGCCACAAAAACAGAAGCCAAAAAAGCAGAGGCTTCTTCACATGGAAACAAATGATGACATGCAAAAACGATTTAACAAAAAACAGAAATTCAACTGACCAAAACAGACTGCCGTCAAGGCAGCCAGGAAACACAGGAAGACCAGGAGCAAATGATTACTCTTTTTAAAAGTAGCATTTGCCTGGCAATTAATTTCTGCATCCTGATCTCATTATAATATCTCTTTGCAGATGACACAAAGATCTGCAACAGGGTTGATACACAAGGTGGGGTGGAAAGGATGAAAAGGGACTTTGGCAAGGTTGGAGGAATAGTCAAATATATGGCAGCTCAGATTCAATGCAAAGTGCAAGGTAATGCATCTGGGAAACAAAAACCCAGGGGAAGAGTAAACAATGGGGGTGAGTTAATAACAATAAAAATTGAAAGAGACCTAGGAGTAATTATATCAGATGACCTAAAGGTAGGCCAGCAATGTGAGAAGGCAGTAAGGAGGGCTGGGGAGGATACTGGGATGCACAGGGAGAGGCATCAACAGTAGAAAACAGGAAGTGGTTATCCCTCTGTACAGACAGTTGGTAAGACCCCATCTGGAATACTGCGTGCAATTCTGGAGACCCCATCTCCACAAAGAGAGAGTGGAAGCTGTTCGGAGGAGGGCAACCAAAATGGTCCAGGGTCTGCACCAGAAGACGTACGAGGAGAGACTAAAGCAGCTTGATATGTATACTCTTGAGGAAAGGAGGGAGAGGGAGGGACATAATAGAAACTTTCAAGTATCTCAAGGGAATTAAAGTACAAGAGGGTAGCATCTTTCAGAAGAAGAGATGTGCAAGAAAAAGGGGGCACAATCTGAAGATAGAGGGGTGACGGCTCAGAGATAATGTTAGAAAGTACTTTTTCACACAGAGGGTTGTGGATACATGGAACAGCCTTCCTGAGGAGGTTGTGGAGTCAGGAACAGTGGGAAAATTCAAGAATGCATGGGACAGACATAAGGCAATTCTGGCTGGGGGAGGAAGTAAGCTGTTGATTAACTAGAATCTGCAGCTTATCCACCAGGTCGGAAATGGGCAGACCAGGTGGGCCAAGCAGTACTTATCTGCCGTCAAATTCTATGTTTCCTGTTTCTCACAAAATGTATCATTTTGTTAGTTTCCTTCTTTGCAGGCAGGGCTCCAGAAAAGACCCCCGGTACTGTACTTTCCTCATTTTGAAAGTGAGGCGAGTAAACCAAATTCAGACGTGTACAAATGTCTGGACAGATTGGAGTGAATAGTACATTTTTTTTTATTAAAAACTTCTTTATTAGTTTGAAAACAAAACCAGAGATTTTTTTTTAACTCAATTTTTATTTCATAAATCTTATGTACAACTTATACAGGTAATTTATATTATTACAATACATTGGGACTTAGCTCTGTTATAAAAGATCATTAAAGCTTTTACCCCGATTCTTTATTAAAACCCCAAGACCCAAAATAAGGTGTACATATCCTCCAGAGACCTATGGATCTTCCACAGGAAAATTACCTTCCTCTTTTTCGCAGTACTGAACAAATCATTTTGTTATGCTTTCTTATTATACTCAAACTACAGTAAAAAATTGAGGGCCATGCCCTATTAACCAAGAACTCAACAGGAATTCTAAAACCTTTTTTCAGGGAGACTCTCATAGGCACCAGTGTGTGTCATGGGTCTGTTCACTTCCATTGGGATGAGGTTAGTCCCTGTCAGACTCTTACCATCTTACTAATGTTCGAGCCTCGTTATGCATTATTTGCCTGCATGTGTTAAATGGCCCTCCTATCTGTGTCAACCAGGGCCCAAATTTTATTTGCCCTAGCCCCACCATGCGCCCCATTGGGGGGTTGCCCCTGTCCCCTCTCTGTCCCAGATTCCCCATAGTTCTCTATGTGTTTCCTCTGTCAATCTGAGCTTGGCGGTAAGGCCCTCCATTCTTTTGAGCTCTTCCACTCTGCCTCTCCAGGAGCCTAAATCTGGTGGAGACGATGTAAGCCATCTGGATGTGATCTCATTTCCTCTCCTCCAGCGCCTCTAGGCACATCAGCCTAAACAGGGACTGCTGCTGATTACCCCCTAATATTCTTAGGTCCAGCCCCAAGACCAGGGATTCAAAAGTCAGTGGGACCTGTGCCCTCCACAGTTTATTGAAGGCCTCACCCACATCCCCCCAAAAGCCCTGTATCCCGGGACAAGCCCACAGAATATGAAAATGTGTGCCCACTAACATACATCCTCTCCAACAGTGGTCTGTGGCCCCTAACTTAAAGTGTTTTGTTATAGTTGGCGTGTGGAAGAACCTAACTAGGCATTTGAAACGGAACTCCAGCCATGCAGGGGAGGCAGTCGTCCACCAACCTCTTTCCCAAACCTCTTATCTGTGAGAGCAGATCCCATCTCTCTCCCACCTATTTCTAATAACCCAGGTGTGTTTATTAGTTTTGCCCTGAAGGGCCTTATGCCCTAATGATATTTTTTTCTGTCTTGTTAGTTTGGCAGTCCAGTACATGAATTCTTCAAGTCCAGTCAATTCTCTAGCTATTTTAGGTATCAATCGGTTTACTAGTATATAGTGCCTTATTTCCAAATACCTATAGAAATCAGTCTTATCTAAGTGATATCTCTGCTGAATTTGTTCAAAAGATAATAGATTGCCCCTTGTAATAGATTACGGAACCTAACTAGGATCTGTCTATTCCAGACCCTAAAGCCGGGGTCAGATTGCGCAGGGGGAAGCCCAAATCCCCCAAAATAGATGTTAAAGGGCCAACTCTCTCCGGAGTTCAGGCCATCATTCTGGCCTTGACCAGGACCAGAAGCTCGTGTTTGGTCCAAGGGTTTTTGATTGCCTGCCATATCTGTCGGGTAATCAGGGCATGAAGTGACTATGTCAATGAGAGCAGTCTCGCATGGAATCTCTCAATACCCAGCAAACTCTCCTCACCTCCCTGTTTTAACCACGAGATTACTGGAACTAGTTGGGCGGCTAAGTAGTACAGTTTGAGATCTGGGTAGGCAAGACCCCCCCGGGCAGCGAGAGGAGCACGGCTTGGACCCTCCTACGACCTCCCTGCCACACGAACTTTGAAAGGGAATTCAGGACCTCTTTCCAAGGAGGGCTTGGAATAGAAACATGAAACAAGGTAGGACGTTTATTTTTACTGTTTCCACCCTGACCGCCAGAGAGGATGGGAGCATCTAACGAAGTCAGCTGAAATTTCTCTCCAAAGTTTCCCATAATTTAATTTGAATAGGCTAGCTATTCACGGACTAATCCTAACCCCCCCGATATCGCACCATGTTGGCCCTAGCCCACCTATATGGGAAATCCCTCAATATCTCCCCAGGGGATCGTCCCCCCAAACCTCATCGCCTCCTATTTATCACAGTTAAGTTTATACCCCGATACAGCATCGTAATCCTCCAACTCTCTGTTCAACGCCGGGAGAGAAGTCTCAGGAGAGGTGACATAGAACAATGAGTCATCGGTTTATAAGGAGATTTGGTGTTCTCTCTCCCCTACCCCTTATGCTCTTGATGTCACTCGAGGTCCTAATCCTCGCTGCCATAGGCTTGATGCAGAGGGCAAATAGCAAAGGAGACAAGGGACACCCCTGTCTCATCCCCCTGGTGAGACAGAACCTCTAGGAAGTGAAACCGTTGACCCTTACGAGGCTGCATACATGGCTTCAGCTCCCCCACTGAATTTAGGGCCAGATCCCATTTCTGACAGGGTGCGATGAAGAAAACTCCAATTCACCCTGTCAAACACTTTTTCACCATCCATGAAAATGGCCAGGGCGCAACTATTAGCATCCCATGTATGGGTGATCAGGTTCAGCAGACGCCGGATGTTATTGTGAATGAGTCTCCCATTAATGAACCCTGTCTGGTTTGGGTGAACCAGCCGTCCTATCACCGTTTGTAGTCTTTTAGCCAGCACAGAGATGACAATTTTCTGGTCTACATTTAATAATGAAATTGGACGGTAGGGCCCACATTCTGCTGGATCCTTGCCCTCCTTGTGAATTACCGTAATCTGTGCATATTGCCAGCTCGGGGGTGTAGTTCCTTCCCGCTGCACCTCCCTATGCAGCAGTGGTGTCAGAAGCTCTCCACAAGACTTATATAGCTCAGCTGCTATGCTGTCTGGCCCTGGGGCCTTACCCCCCTTCAGTGCCTGAATGCTCCCAAGGACTTATTGGTTCCCAATCGGGGACTCAAGGAAGCCCCTCTCCTCCTGTGTTAATTTTGGTAGTTAAGTTTCTGGAAAAAATCATCTAGCTTGCTTTGATAGTAGTTCATAGGTTCCCAAGTATACAAGATCCTATACAATTCTTTGAACTGCTTGGCTATACCCTCTGGGTCTGAAGCCCATCCAATCAGTTGGATGTTTATTTGTAAAATGTTCCTTGAAGCGGCTTCTTTTCTAATTTGCCAAGTTAGAACCTTGCCACCTTGCCCCCGATTCATAATACCTCTGGCGGGAGTACCTCAACTGTCCCTCTATTTTTTCATCTAGTGATTTATTTAAATTGCCTAACGGTGTCTAGTTCTTGTTTAATATCAGAGTTCAGGGCTATTTTATGTTCTACTTCTAGATCCCATAGTCTAGCCTCCAAATCAGTGATTTCCTTTTGTCTTTCCTTTTTTGAGCGAGGAGGCATATTGTATGATTTTTCCTGTTAAGAACGCTTTCAGGCCGTCCCACCATATGGTTTTGGAGGTATCCTTCATTGGATTATTAATACAACAATCCTCAACTACCCCTTTAAAATCAGGGTAGATCAGGAGGGAGACGTTTAGCCTCCAAGATGAATTTCTGACTAGAGAGGTCGGGTCCAGTCTGATGGAAATCAGTCCATGGTCCAATATTGTTCTGGTCTGGATTTTGGCCTCTTCAACCCTGTATGCCCACTCCTTTGAAATTAAGATCAGGTCGATTCTGGAGTAGGCATCATGGTGGGCTGACCAGCAGGAGTCGTCTCGGGCCCTGGGGTTAAGATAGCGCCACATGTCAGTCAAACCTAGGACCTTCATGAGTCTGGCTAGGATTCTAGCCGCCTGAGATGGTGGCCCCTGGTTCAATCCCGATCTGTCTAGCCTGGGATTTAGTACTACATTAAAATCTCCCCTACAATGGTTAATTCTCCTGGTGAGGGCATTACCTTTAGCAGAACCTTCTGTAAGAATGCTTGGGTTTTTGCATCTATGTTGGGGGCATTTATGTCACTAGGGTACATGACTAGTCTTCATAATTGCCCCTTACTATAATACACCTTCATTACTCATCAAGCTAACTGTTCAAGTTGGAAGGGACAGTCTTTATGTATTAGAATGGCCACCCCTTGTCTACGGGGATGGGTTAGATAGGAGGCTGGGAACACCTGTCACACCCAGTTCATTTTCAGTTTGGCGCTCTCCTTCTGGTCTAAGTGGGTCTCCTGCAGTAGGGCTATTTCTGCTCCTACCTGCCGGAGTTCACTGAGGACCCTCTTTCTTTTGACAGGCCTACCCAATCTTCTGACATTATAGGTAATCATACCTTCTGTCATGGCGGGAAATAAATTCCACCCCCTAGACTTCGGCCATACCCGAGACACCCCTGAGTTCTTCAAACCAACAGTAACCTGATACAAACATGAACTGTAACTGTGAAAAAATTAACCTTCCAATGTTTCCGGTACACCCTACTCGCTGTTCTGGTGGCTCCAAACCAGCAGGGTGTGGCCTATTCCCTCTAGGCAATGCGCATCTTTCGCGTTTTTTAGGTGGCTGGCTTCTTCTACCTGCCAAGCCACCTCTACTCTATTGCCTTCTTCCAACTGATGCTATTTTTCCTAGGCATTAACACATTCCTTTTGGTGCTCATTTATCCCCCCCAACAAGGTGAATGACTGTCATGGAGATTGGGGAGGGGGTTATTTCAGCAGCAGCATGATCCCCAAGAGGAAAGCGGACCACCAAGATGACCCTCAACAGTACCAAGGGCATACCCATTGAGCACCGCCAGGATACCATCAGTGGACTGAGTTGGCATTGGGGGTGGGGTGGTGGCTTCAGTCGTTATCGCAGATCCCCGCATGCCACTTGCTCAGGTCCCATTCAAGGTAAACCCCCGGCACAGACATATATATCGTGGCTCTCGGACCCACCGCCCCCCTACATCCACATACCCCTGCTCTGTGTCCTCTAAAGTAAGAGGACTCCCAATCTGCAACTCATCCCTTAACAGAGCAAAGAGTCAGCACAGAAAGAAAAAAGAAAAAGAACGGTAAGGATACAGACTCACGTCTCTCCTGGTGTACTGTTCTCTTCTGTCCGCATCGAGGTGGCTCCTTCCCCTCGCTCCTGGTGTGTCTTCTTGGTCAGCGACTGTCGAGAAGTGTCCCCGTTGTTTCTCTTCCGTGGACTGCTAATCGTCTGCCATTGTCCATTGTTCCTTGTCCCTCCATCGTGCCTCCATGGGAGTAGAAACCAGCCTGCTAAGTAGATCTTGCGGTACCGTCAGCTAGTGAACGAAAGAAGGCGGGACCTTGGGGTAGAAAGATCTTTAACTGGGCTGGGGCTATCAGGTGCATCTTTATCCCTTTTGTTGCCAGGAACTTCTTTGTATCGAGGAACACTCACTCTTCTGTTGTGTGTATGGCGTGAATCATGATCAAAGTACAGGCGGGTGTCCCTGAACAGCACCGACTTCTTGGCCCAGGTAGCCTTCATCACCATCATTTTCATGTGGTAGTCCAGAAACTTTAATACAACTGAGCGGGGAGTAGCCCTGGGATCTGTTTTTTTTTGCCAGGGCTCTATGGGCATGGACACTGTTAAGTGACTGGTCATTAGGCAAGACCAGAAGCTCTCTGAGAACACCCTCCAGAAAGGGCTCCATCTTTTCCCCTTTGTCAGTATCCTCTGGGACTCTGTATATACGTAAATTATCTCGTCGGCAGCACAGCTAGAAGTAGTCTAGTTTTTCCAGCCACACTCTGTCCTTTTTGAATAGGTACTGCATTGTTTCACTCTGTTCCTGCACCTCATGGTTAACCGCTGCAAGGCCAGTCTCTGGATCCTCTGCCCGCTGATTCACCGCTACGATCTCTGCTTTTGTTTCAAGTACTGTTTGCTCCATTTTTTAGCATGGTGCCATTAATTTTTTGTAACTCCTGGCAGAGTCTCCTCGAATTTATCGTGAAGCTCTCTTCCCTCTCATCCTCAGATTGTGTTGACGGGGAAGGGGGCCGCTAAGGGGCCTTGCTTTTTGCCATTTGCCGGATGCTGCACAAGTTCGGCGCCCAAGCTGGTTTTAAATACTCGTACAGGTTTCCTTTTGTGCGACCTTTAGGAGGCATTTCTCCTCTCCCAGTTCACTGATGACTTATAGGGAAGCAGGGGGTGCCGACAGAAGCCCGAAACCACGAACTTAAGTTAATTTAGCACCTCGACGGTTGGAGCTCTGATGCTTAGCTGTGCATCAGTTAGAAGGCAGAACTGGAAGTCCTCAGACATTATTTCACTATGCAAATACTTGGCCGCAACATTTGGCCCAGGTGCTTTCTACAACTCTTATGTAGCTTTACTCCATTATATCCCTCACGCTCTGTCTCACTGGAAAATTCTCCCTGACCATTTCTGTCCTTTAGCAAGGATGATCTCGCATACTACATATTCTCCTGCTTTTTTCCAGAACCTATTTTCATTATTTAACCTTTTGTCTGGGAGGCTAGAAAGTCCACTGTATGCAGGATCTCCTCCTTTCCTTCCTTCCTTCCTTCCTGATGTTCTGCTTTGACCCGATTTGTCAGTGGAGGATTATTATAAGGAGTACATTTTTAGAAAATATATATTTTTTTCTATATAAGAATTGCCAACAATGCTCCAGATAATGTTGGAAGGCAGCAGTAATTTACTCACCAGTTTTAAAATATAGTGAGTAAAACAAAATTGGAATGCATAAGAGCGTTGTAAATCTGTAAAGAAAATTGCTCCTTTTGAATTACCAGTTATATTAGTAAACACTGTTCTCTGGTGTAGAGCATTTACAAATGTTGGGTGAGTACTGGTACTCATTAAAACATTTTTCTGAAGAGTGGTTTCCTATAATGAGGTGAGTAAAACATGTTAGTATACCCTTATCTGGAGCCCTGCTTGCAGGTGCAACAAAATAGCATACTGGGTCCCAGAAAAACAGGTTACTCACCTGTATCAGTAGTTCTAGCAGTGGTATATGTTCATCCACACACTTTGGCATGTCCCTTTCCCCTTGAAATCATGCCAGAAGTCTTCAAGCTGGCTCCTCCCACCCACCCAGTTGGTATAACCCTCAACTCTGCCCCATTATGCCAATTCTTAGCCCGCTGGAAGCCAGGTGTTGTGAGTCTGCAGCCGGGGAGGTCAGGTGGGTCCGTGTGGTGAACAACATACACCACTCCTAGAAAGATCAGTTACGCAAAGACTTTTGGCGTAACAGTAAATCTACTAGGAATGTCTCTTGAAGTAAGTCATTACTTTTGGAAGTTCCCCATAGGTGGCGTTCTAGCACGGCAGTCTCTTCTAGCAGTCTTCACATCAGGGACAACCCACACGACCTCACTTCCTGGGCTGAGTCAATAAAAGTGAGTGGTCCCTGGTAGTCTCCGCTCCCCACCAGGTTCAGCTCGGGAAGGCAAGGGTCTGAGGGGAACAGAGATACCAAAGCCTCCCACTCCTACATCATTTTCCCTGTTACAGAATGGCAGGGGGCCAAAGGGAGGGAAGCTACTCACTGCAAGAGACATTCCTAGAAGATCTACTGTTATGGCAAAAGTCTTTGCGTAACTGATCTATCTTCCACGGAATGGTCTCTTACAGAAAGTCATTATTTCTGGGAGATTCCCAAGCAGTTATATAGCAGTGGGTGGCCAAACATGGCATTCTGCAGTATGTATGTAGGTTGCTAGACTTGCTTGAAGAGCAGAAAGCAACTAACTAAAAGAAGTTACATTTTCTTATTAATTTAACACATATCTCAGATGGAGTCAGTGTCTGTTGAGATTATACTTTATTAGAGGTAGAAGAGGTCTTATTTAGGGATAAAAAAAAAAAAAGAAAAGAAAAAGTCAGTGTGTGTTCTGTACTGGGAAGGGTACTGTATCAACTCACTTTGCTAAACTAGTAGGAGGAGCGAGAGCTCAACTGGGGGTGTCGCTTAGACTCTATAAAAGCAGGTGACTCAAATTACAACTTCCTGTTGTGCTAGACTTTTTTCTTACTAATTGCCTTCCATCCCACCCCTCCACTCACCCACCCTAAGCCAGTTCTACTTTTATAGCCACTGGATTTGACTGTCAACAGGAACTTCCTATTTGGCAGTAGGAAGGGAAGGATCATAGAGAAACACTGGTTTTGTCAACCCTAAAGGAAAAAAGTAGCCTACCCCCCCCCCCAAGCTGCTGGTGGTCTGACAACTGAGCAACGAAGAAGGAGGCTACTGAAGAATATAGGAAGTTGCTGTCCCAGAACAGAAAGGGTGAGTGTTGTAAGGAGAGAAGAGAGAGAGTAAGCATACAGAGAAACAGGAGAGGGGACACAAAATAGGACATGATAGGACTGGTGCAGTGCAAATGGCTGTGGGGCGGCAGTGTTCCGGGAGACATTCTGAAGGCTGCGATGCTGCCCTATTTGCAGGCACCTCTCTGGTCTGAGGGAGGAGGTTACCCATCTCCAGGCTGACCTGGCTAGGATTCGTGAAACCTCCTCCTCCACCCAGGGACCACCAGGGCCAATGCCACTACCTCAGAGGTTGCCAAGAAAGAGGAGAGGCTGGACCACGGTGGGCTCAGGGAGGGAGAGGGTTATGGAACAGAGTTGCATCCCTTCAGCTGTACCTCTCCACAATTCATTCGCTCTTCTGGTGGACAGTGGTTCCTCTACGGAGGCACCTGCAGTGGAGACCAAGGAGGATGCTGGGAACCTTCATAAATGAGACCTACAGGAGGGTGGCATGGGACCCCACACAGGAAGGAAACAACTCCTGGTGGGGGACTCAATCATTGGGGGGGGAGGAAGGGGAGAGGGAGGTGAGGTGCCTGCCTGGTGCCACGGCTTGGAGGGACAGGAAGCGAATCCTCAGGATTGTGGGAGCAGCTGCACGAGGGAGGGAGCTGGATGACATTGTCCACCTAGGGACAAATGGCCTGGCTAGGAATGGGATCACAGCAGTGCAAGATGAATTTGTAGAGTTGGGAAGGGGCCTTAGACAAGTAGCATATACGGTAACCTTCTCGGAGGTTCTGCCTGTCTATGGCAAGGGTGATGCTAGGGTACTCCTCACCAGGGAATTCAATGAATGGTTGAAAAACTGGTGTGGAGCTCACGGTTTTGGCTTCATTGGGGACTGGGGAGCCACCTGGAGGATGCAGACCTATACTGAGTGTAAGATGGATGCATCTGTCCGGGGACTAGGATCCTAGGTGAGAGGTTTAAATGCTTCATTAGCAAGCATTTAAACTAGCCAAGGGGGGAGGCACTGAAAAGGAGCAGGAAAAGCCCAGCCTCCCCCCCACAAAACACAGTAATTAGTGAGGTAAACACCAAGGTAGAGAAGTCATTAGGGAGCAGGACAGATAAAATGTGAAAAAAAAAAAGGAAAAGGCAGCAAGGACAGGAATGGGGCTAAAAGAAGTAAGGCCATCAAAAAGTGGAGGGTGATGAGTACCAATGCCTATAGTCTGTGTAACAAGCTCCCTGAACTAGTTGCCTTGATGGAAGAGGGATGCCTGGATATTGTGGCAGTCACAGAAACATGGTACACACAGAACCATGACTGGGATGTCAACATACCAGGATACACAATCTACAGGAGGTGCAGGGAGGGTAAGAGAGGAGGCGGAGTAGCTCTCTATGTAAAGGAAGGGATCAAAGCAACAGAACTAAAGAGTAAACAGGGAGCAGATGAGGCACTCTGGGTCACCCTGGAGACAGGAAATGGCACCACAATCTGCATGGGGGTTATATGCAGACCCCCATCTCAGGGGGAGGGAATGGACAAGGAAATGATAGAAGGCTTCCTTAGAACGGCAGAAAAAGGGGAGATATTGTTGATGGGGGACCTGAATATGCCAGATGTTAACTGGAGCACCTCTGCTGCAGGCACATCCAAGAGCAGGGTCATTCTTGATGCCCTACAGGAGCATGCCTCAGACAGCTAGTATTGGAACCCACTCGGGAGGGAGCAATCTTAGACCTGGTACTCTCAAATGGGGATGGAGAAAGAATCTCAGATTTAGAAGTGGGTAGCCATCTGGGAACACGACCACCAAACAGTGTGTGGTCTACGATAAAACACAGCCATACAATCAAGCCATACAAAAGCAAGAGGGCTGACTTTGGGAATATGAGAGAGTGCTTCAGAAAAGCACTAGCAAACAGGCAAGGAGGAGGGGTGGAGGAACAATGGGGAGTAATCAAAACAGCCATCACAGAGGCAACAAGCCTTTGTGTGTAGCAAATCAACAAAACAAAGGTAAAAAACGCTATGGTTCTCAAAAGAGGTGGCAGGGAAGGTTAAGGAGAAAAGGATAGCATTCAGGAAATAAGGAAACACAGAAGGAGCAGAACAGAGAACTTTATCAGTTAAAGCAAAAAGAGGCTGGGAAGGCAGTCAGAATAGCAAAGGCCCCAACCGAGGAAAGGATAGCCAACTCTGTTAAGAAGGGGGATAAGACCTTTTATAGGTACATTAGGGAGCAAAGAAAGACCAAAGGAGGGATACTGAGGCTTAATAAAGGGAAGGGAACGTGGGTAGAGGATGACAGTGAAAAAGCAGGGATACTGAACAAATATTTCTGCTCAGTTTTCACAAAGGAAGAGGAGGGGGAGGTACCTAAACCAAACAAGAGAAACACTCTGAAGACGTGGGTCGATACTAGTCCATTAACAGAAAAAAGGGTTCTGAAAGAACTAATAAAATTTAAGGTGGACAAAGCAATGGGGCCTGATGAGATTCACCCAAGAATTCTAAAAGAACTAAGGGTAAAACTAGTGACACCGCTGACTACCCTCTTTAACAAATCATGGGAGGATGGGGTGGTACCTGAAGACTGGAGGAGAGCGGATGTGATTCCTCTTCACAAAAGTGGGAGTAGGACAGAGGCAGAAAACTACAGACCAGTTAGTTTGACCTCAGTGGTAGGGAAAATTATGGAATCACTTCTGAAGGAAAGAACTGTTGAGTACCTAGAGGCCAGTGGGGCACAGGACCCAAGGCAGTATGGATTCCCGAAGGGAAGGTCATGTCAAGCGAATATAATAGATTTATTTGACTGGGTAACCAAAGTAGTAGACCAGAGAGGGCTGTGGACATGGCCTACCTAGATTTTAGCAAGGCATTTGATACAGTCCCACACAAAAGATTAATATATTAGTTAGCCAGCCTTGGAGTGGGTCCCAAGGTGGTAGCCTGATGAAAAAATTGGCCAGACAACAGGACGCAAAGGTAGTAGTAAATGAGTCCACAGTGAAGAAAGGAGGGTTACTAGCGGGGCACCACAGGGTTCAGTACTGGGACCAGTCCTTTTTAATGTCTTTATAAGTTACATTGCAGAGGAACTGGAAGGAAAAGTATGTCTTTTTGCAGACGACACAAAGATCTGCAACAGGGTTGATACACAAGATGGAGTGGAAAGGATGAGAAGGGACTTGGCAAGGTTGGAGGAATGGTCACATGTATGGCAGTTCAGATTCAATGCAAAGAAGTGCAAGATAATGCACCTGGGAAACAAAAACCCAGGGGAAGAGTACACAACGGGGGGTGAGATACTGACAACAGTAAAAATGGAAAGGGACCGGGGGGTAATTATATCAGATGACCTTAAGATGGACAAGCAATGTGAGAAGGCAGTAAGGAAGGCTGGGGGGATACTGGGATGCATAGGCAGAAGCATCAATAGTAGAAAAGAAGAAGTTGTTATCTCTCTGTACAGACAGTTGGTGAGACCCCATCTGGAGTACTGAGTGCAGTTCTGGAGACCCCATCTCCGCAAAGACAGAGTGGAGGCTGTCCAGAGGAGGGCAACCAAAATGGTACAGGGTCTGCACCAGAAGACATAAGAAGAAAGAATAAAGGAGATTAATATATATACTCTTGAGGAAAGAAAGGAGAGAGGGGACATGATAGAAACTTTCAAGTACCTCAAGGGAATCAACAAAGTCCAAGAGGGTAGCATCTTTCAGAAAAAGAGATGTGAAAGAACAAGGGGGCACAATTTGAAGACAGAGGGGGGGATGACTCAGAGGTAATGTGAGGAAGTATTTTTCTACAGAGAGGATTGTGGATGCATGGAACAGCTTCCGTGGGGAGTCGTGGAGTCAAGAACAGTGGAAATTCAAGAATGCATGGGACAGACATAAGGCAGTCCTAGTGGGGGGTAGGAGGAAGTAAGCGGTTGGGTTAACTAGGATCTGCAGCTCATCTGTTAGGTAGGAAAATGGGCAGACAAGGTGGGCCAAGCGGTCCTTATCTGCCGTCAAATTTTATGTGTCTATGTATAATGTGTTCTCAGTGACATGCACTGGAAAGATAGCAATTATAAAGTCCAAGGGATTCAGAGTTTACACAGGAACCCAAGTAATACAATGTTGTCATTAAGTGCAACAATGTAGCAAGTGTATTGCCAACTCAGTTACATATATCCTTTCTGACAAATAGGTTACACAAGTAGCTAGCAGAGTGAAATGAAACAATGTATCTGTTTCATAATGGAGTGTTATAAAAGGGTTTTTTTTTTTTTTTTACCACCACCAGTCTATATTCAGTTTTTTCTCAGCATGCGAGTATTTGGAGGTCCTGTTCACTGGAGGGACACAGTGGTCCGGCGCACAACAGGCCTAGAGGCATCCCGATGGAATGATCATAATGGCCTGTAGCAGTGATACCTCAGGAAGTGGCTAGCTGTATAAAGCCTCACGTGGAAGGCCTCAGTATAATTTCGAATCAAAGACCCAAAGATAAGGCCTCCGAGGCCTAGGAGAGGAGGCCGGGGCGTAGTCCGATGCATTTCAATGAGAGGTAGAGGCACCCGTTCGGCTTGATGGGCGGCCACGGGCTGGAGCAGATGTATTTCTTGTCCCTCTGTCTCTAAAATTTCCTCTCTGGTTATAATAATTTACAATTTTAAATGAAGTATACGGAGAATGGAGATTGTGGTAAGTACACAGTATTGTACTGTCTTTAGTTGTCTGCCTGAGGCTTGAATATTGTCTATGATCATTTACACCCCTGGACCAAACAAATGGTTGCCCGAAAAGGGGGCATTAGCCACTTTATGTTGACTATCAGGTGCTAGACCTGAGAGTCTGAGTCATGCCTGACAGCGTATAAGAATACAGACTGCAGAGGCTCTAGCTGAAGTGTCAGCAATGTCGTATCCAGATCTTAGCAAATGTCGAGATAGGGAAGTAAATACAGGTTACTCACCTGTAACAGGAGTTCCAGGAGTGGTATGTGTTGTTCATCCACACCTTGCTGCTTTAAATATTGCCGGAAGGTCTTCAAGAGCAGGCTCCTCCCACCCACCCGTGTGGTAAACCCTCGGCTCTGCCTCATGACACCACATCTAGCTCGTTGGAAGCCGTGTGGATGAACAACATAAACCACTCCTAGAACTCCTGTTACAGGTGAGTAACCTGTATTTCTAGGGACATGGATATGTTGTTCAATCCACACTTTGTGGCAGACTCCTAGCAGTTCTCTGGGAGGAGGGAGGCAAGGCGCGCACCGCCCTATACCTACTTGGGGAATAAGGACTGGAGAACAAGAGGTCCCAAAACAAGCATCCCGGCGGCGTGACTCTAGGTCAATGTGATAATGGTAAATGAAGGTGTATGCTATCTTTCAGGTAGCAGCCCTGCACATTTCCTGGACAGGGGTGTCCCTGGAAGCAGCCACCGAAGCAGCGGTATGGCGGGTAGAATGAGCTCTTATCCCTTCCGGAGGCTCCATGCCCGACAACCTATAGCGGAGATCTATGCAGGAGGTGACCCACCTGCCTATCGTCCGCTTGGCTGCAGGTCTGCCAGGTGCAGCTTCAGCATAGGTGACAAACAGCTGGTGAACCTCTCCCCGAACTTCAGCCGTTCGCTCCTTATAAGAAGACAGCTCTCTTCTAGGGTCCAATGTATGAAGCCTATATTTCGGCCTCCGAGGTGTGATTGGGGTAGAGCACCGGCAGAGTCAACACCTGGTTAAGGTGAAACTCAGACACCACCTTCGGAAGGAATTTTGGGTGGGGGCGAAGGACAACCTTGTCCCTGTGGAAGACCAAATAAGGAGACTCAATGGAAAGCGCCTGGAGCTCTCCCATCCTTCTGGCTGACACGACAGCCACCAAGAATGCGGTCTTCCACGACAGGTGAGAGATGTCACACCTGTGCATCGGTTCAAATGGCTTGCCCATGAGCTTAGCCAATACCAGCAGCAGATCCCACGGAGGTGGAGGTTCACGCACCGGAGGGGATATGTGATCAAGGCCTTTGAAAAAGCGCCCGACCACCTTCTCCTGCGCTACCGACTGCTTGACGGCCTGCGCCCGGTAAGCAGAGATGGCTGCCAAGTGAACCTTAAGGGTCACTGACTAATGCCCTAGCTGAGAATGGGACCACAGGTAGTCCAGAATCCTAGCTAAGGAACAGGAAGAAGGGTCCAGCCCCTTGTCCTGACACCAAATGGAGAATCTCTTCCATTTGAAGGCATAACATTTTCTGGTCGACTCCTTACGGGATGCCTCAACGACATTGAGAACCTCGTCAGAAAGACCCAAGGCCTGGAACTCTAGCTGCTCAGGAACCAAGCAGTCAGGTGCAGAGGTTAAAGGTCCGGATAGAGAACCTTCCCCTTGTCGACTGACAGCAGGTCCGGGCAGGCTGGAAGCCGCTTCGGGAGCCTGGAGCTGAGGAGATCTGGGTACCAGAACTGGCGGGGTCAGTCTGGGGCTACCAGAATCACCTGCGCCTTGTCCCTCTTCACCTTGAGGAGCATCTTGTGGATCAAGGGAAATGGAGGGAAGGAATAGAAGAGGCCCAGGGTCCACGGCCTTGAGAAGGGATCCCCCTGCAGTGAGCCCTGCTGAGGTGGGGGGCGGGCATGAAACAGCCTCAGCTTCGCATTCTCCCTGGAGACGAACAGGTCCACCAGAGGGTAGCCCCAATGGGAGAACAGATCTTGTACTACCTCCAGCAGGAGAGACCACTCGTGAGAAGCAGCGCCTATCTGGCTGAGGGCATCGGCCAGCCTGTTGGAGGCTCCTGTCACATGGATGGCTAGGAGATCCGCCTCCAGGCTGATCACGAGAGACCAGATGCGGAAAGCCCCCTAGCACAGAGACAAGGAGTGCGTCCCTCCCTGAAGGTTGAGATTGTACATGGTCGTGGCGTTGTCCATCTGGACCTGAACCACCTGACCCCGTACAAATGGAGCGAAGGCGGTGAGGGCTAGTCGAACCGCTCGAAGCTCCAGCAGGTTGATGTGGCATCGAGACTCCTGAGGTGACCAGAGGCTGTGGCTCTGAGCTCCCCCAGATGGGCACCCCAACCCACTAGAGTGGCATCGGTTGTTACACTGACCGTCGGCTCGGGGCGGACAAACAGGATACCCTCCTGCAGATCAGCTGGGACGAACCACCACTGCAGGCCGTCCCACATCTCCTGGGTCACTGTCACTGGCTAGTACAGAGGACCGGAGCGCAGCCAGTACCCATTGCAGGGGACTCATATGCCAGCGGGCCCAACAGACCACGCTGGTGCAAGCCGCCATGAGGCCCAGGAGGCGCAGGCAGTCCCAGGCAGGGCGCAACTGTCCAACCAGAAATGATTGGGCAAAGGAGGAAAGGACCTCGGCCCTGTCCGCCAGGAGCAGGGCTCTGGCTCGGAGAGTCTCGAGCTCTGCCCCGATGAACTGAATCGCCTGTGATGGCACAAGTTCCGATCTGGCGTCGTTAAGAGGCCAATCTGAGAGCAGACCTGAAGGGCCAGATCCCTGGACCACTCCACCTCTAACCTGGAGGGGGCTGCAATCAGCCAGTCATCCAGGTAAGGGTACACTCGGACCCCTCGGCGCCGCAGGAATGCTGTCGCCACTGCCTTGCATTTGGTGAAGACCATGGGAGCTGAAGAGAGGCCAAAGGGTGTGTCCCGGAACTCGTACAGAGATCCCTCTACTCTGAAGCGGAGGAATCGCTGATGAGACGGACGGACTGGGACGTGAAAGAACACGTCCTGAAGGTCCAGAGAACAGAACCACAAACCTGGTTCCAAGGATGGAATGATCTGAGCCAGAGTGACCATCCTGAAGGTGCGAGGCCTTAGGAATTTGTTCAGGTCAAGAATGGGGCCAGCCCGCCCGTCGTTTTGGGACAAGGAAGTACCTGGAAACAAACCCTGGGTTTGGAGGAGGATCCACCACCTCTGATCACCTCTCTGGAGGAGCAAGGCAATGTCAGCTCGACGAGCCGACAGAGAGGTTATGGAACTCGCTGCCACCGTGCGACGGCTCACTTGGGAGGAACTGCTCACCCAGAGGCAGACTCGCCTACCACTTCCAACACCCAGCGTCCGTGGTGATAGCGACCAGGCGGAAAGGAAGTGACAGAGCAGTCCCCCCATGGGGGGAACCCGGGGAGGAGTGACGAGGTTGGGGGAAGACACCCCTCAACCCGTTACTGGGCAGGCTTGGAGGAAGGGCCTGCTGAGGGACCGCCTGGACCCTTGCCCCCAGGCTTCCTACTACAGGAAGCGGCAGACTTGGACTTAGGGCGCCAAGTGCGAGCCTGCTGGCCTTGATGCTGGTGTTGCTGGGCTGGACGTGCTGCAGGAGCGGAAGGGTGAAAGGGCTTACGCTGCTGCAGGAGGCCTTTGTCCTTCTAGGCAGACGTGACCGAGTCCAAGGTGGCACTGGACTTCTCGATCCTCTGGAGGTGGCCTTCCAATTCGGGCATGAACAGGTCGGTGCCCAGGAAGGGAACGTCAGCCAGCTTGTGATGGGTGTCTGCCGTGAAGATGGAGGTCCGCAGCCAAGCTCTGCGGCGCATGGCCACTGCGGCCACTACTGACCGGGCACAAGAGTCACCAATATCCAAAGAAGTTTGGAGCTGTTTAGCCACCACCCTTCCCTGATCCCGCTTGATTGTCATCTGAAGGTCAGCCAGGAGATGAGGAATCACCTCATCCAGGGAGCCCATAAGGGCGTGTGAGAAATGTGCCATCGGGACGGCTGAGCTAGCCTGGCGAAGGCCTAGGGAGGAAGCAGTGTAAACCTTCTGCCCGGAGTAATCCAATATTTTGGATTCCTTATCGGGCAGTTTGTCCACGTCCCGAGCATTCCCGGAACGCCGGAAAACACCATCGGTCACCAACCCCTCTGCAGAGGGTGCTCTGAGAAACCGGAGAATGAACCGGTGGTGACAGCGTACTTTTGAGCCATCCTGGCCGAAGGCGCAGGACAAGATGCTGGCCACTGCCACAGCTCCAGGGCCAACAATGGCTTTGGCCACTGGAAAGGCCTTCGTAGGGGAATCCCCGCGGTCCAGTATCTCCGTAAGGGGATACTTGGCCCGTTTTTGAACAGGTTCGAGCTGCATCCCAGTAGACACTGAGAAGAGTCGAAGCATACCCAAAAACGAGGATGGGCTCTCGTCCACCGACAGGCCCCCTACAGACTCCAGGTCAAGTGGCCTGGAGAACAGGGAGTAGTAGTCAAGACTCCGAGGAATCTGCGAACAGCTGCCGGGCGCCTGAGTCACCCTCCACCTGCCAAGGTCAATCGGGAGTGAAGGTCACCAACAACCTATGGGGCAAGTCCTGACCCTACCGAGAATCCTTGGTCAGGGCCCCAGTCTTCGGCTGTGGAGGCGGAGGTTCCACCACAATGGGTGGAGCAGCCTGTTTCAGCCGAACAACCGGCGCCAGAGGAGGGTCCTCGACTACCACGAGGGGTTGTTTCGGCTGTTCCGGTGACAGCCACTTAATGGCAGGAGAAGGCGACGGAGTAGACTTGTTACAAGTCAGTAAAAGTTGTTGCCACATCAAGTCATCGCAGCGCCAGCGCAGCTTGCGCCAGAGACTATCCTCCGAAGAGGACGAGCGGCGACGCTGCTTTCCATGGTGCTGAGACCGCCGATGTCAGTGGGACCGGCTGAACCTGGAAGAGGACAGAGATCTTCAGGGATTCTGAGGGTGGGTCAAAGAGGGAACGGGGGAAACCCGCCCCTCCTCTGGTGCAGGGACCTTAACCGGGGACTCCGGCACAGGCAAATCCTTGGTAACCACTAGGGGAACCGGTAAAGAAGGGTTGTCTGCTTCTCCAGTCGACAAACCGTCAGACAGGTCAAGAAAAATCTTGACCGCGTCGACGGATGTCTCGGGCAGCTGACCCGACGGGGACACCATGAAGCCAGCGGCCGCAGCCTCGACCGAAGTCGAGAGTCGACGGTCTGGTGAAGGGGATCTCTCCTGCTCCCATGAACGTCGACGGTGGGACTTACCTTTAGGCTACTTCTTTCTGGATGGACTGGAATTTCCCTGATGGCCCTTCTCTCTTAGTGGAGAGGGAATGGCAAAGCTCCTCTAAAGAAGTAGTGTAGGAGGAGCCCAAGGAGAGCGGAATAATGCCGCAGCCGAGGAGGAAGAAGAAGTGGCCTGGGCCGCCGCCTCCTCGAGGGCGATCATCTGCTCCAACTGTTCTGCGGAGCCCGCCGACACAGACACCGCCCAACGGGCCTCCTTAGACTTGACCGGCAGGTACCATTTTTCAGGGCGCCTGAGAAGAAGTCTGGCAGCACGGTCCTCCAAGACCGGGCTAAGTGGACTGCACACCCGAAGCTCGCGAATCGTAGGCCAAGCCCCAGGCAGTAGACGACATGGAGTGCGGATCGGTCCGTGACATCTTCTGCCCACACGGGCACCGACGGAAGCTGGGAGTCTATTTGTCCATCGCAGCCACGAGGGAAGACGAAGACCGGAGTCTTGTAAATTTTAAAATTAGTTTCAGAAATTCCAAAGAGTGTGGATCCAGGCCTAAACCACAAAGTGCAAAGGAGGGAACCTGAGCTTCCAAGCGGTAAAGAAGATCTGGCATCATAGGGCGGAGCCAAGGGTTTTAACCACCCGGGTAGGTGGGAGAAGCCAGCTTAAAGACATTCCGGCAACATTTAAAGCGGCAAAGAACCTGCCAAAAAGTGTGGACTGCACAACATATCCATGACCCTAGAAGTGTATTTATCATTGATGTGAGTTGCTCCTTTTCAGGAGATGGGGGTAATTTACTTATGTCACCAGCAGAGGTCCCCACCTTCCGCTGGAATTTCAACATATGTCCCATGTAGTTAAGTATTCTAATATCTAATGTATTTAGAGAAAACACTTTCTTCTCCACATGATCAAAACGTTTGGAGTCTTTTTCAGGAGGTACTGTACTTGTATGTTTCGGTGTGCCAGTGAAATTGTGAGCAGCTGTAATAACCACCGAATCCACAGTGGGAGTATCTGTTAAATACTGATAATCAAGAGAAGCTTGATAAAGTCTGTGCGCTTTTTTAGGTAGCTCCTGTGCCACTATGGGTTGACTCCAAGCTTCAGTAATTGCATTTCTGAATGTCGGTATAAAAGGAGGAACTGCTCGGATAGGTTTTTCGGATATGTCCAGATATTCTGCCAGATCTTTACTTACTTTATCTTGCTCTATTGTGTTAAACCCCATTGTTTTTTGTATTTGTAACATCATTTTTGGGAATGAGTGGTAATCTGGTGGGGAAATGACCTTTAGTGGATGTAATATTTCCCACGTCCCAATATGATGGTACAGAATATGGGGACTCAAACCCTCTTCTGGTAGGTGAACCACGGTAACGCGTGTCGTCTTAGGGTTCCAAGTTTACATGAGAATCTGATAAATATTCCTCTGAATATTCAGGAGGGGAAAGATATGATGAGCATTCTGGCTCTGTATGTGCCTATTCTGATGGAGGCGGAGAAAGTCAGAGGTTTTGGATTTTTTTGTGTAAGATCAAAACCTATAGAATTCAACACTTTATTTGCTATTTCTTTTATATTTGGTATTTGTGAAGATGGAATTGCCATATAATCAGGTTCTGAGCCCTGTGTACTTGGCACCGGAGGGTCAATTTGTGCCTCCTGATAATGTGACCCATTACGTCTTTGAGGGTTTTGTTCCTCCCGTACTGGCCTCGGAGCATCTTGCATGAGTGCAAATGAGACTGGTTTTCCTCTGCGTTCCATAACATGCGATCCCTTATTTTGTGATGACGCAGCCTCATGAGCATCTTTCGATACATTTTTATGGAATATTTCATGATTTTTCATGGTTAAATTCTTATAGGATTCTTCCATAAATGCATTATATGCTGGTGAATGTGTCATTCTATGATGAAGGGGCTGCTCCGTCGAGTGGGGGATCAGTGGCGTCGACGGAATAGGAGCCTGAGCATGCCCCGAAAATGTAATGTATCTTACTGATTAATGGATGAGTGAAAGTAAGCTCTGATGGTGGAATACCTCTCGATGATGGGGAAGCCCATGCACGCTCCGTCGACGGTGGGACGCTCCTCCTTGATGATGGAACATTGTGAACAGCTCCGTCGACGATGAGGATATATATGCATGCTCCGTCGACGGTGGCACACTTCTCAGACGATGGAGGTTTAGGAGCATGTGTCGTTGGCCGGGAAGCAGAAGAAATGTTCTGCGTCGGCGAGATGTCTTATGCGAGGCCTTTCACGACGGGAAGTGTGGCCCGCCGATGATGAATGTAGTAGGGCCTCAGTCGATAGTGCACTCTGTCTCGTTTACAGGGAAGCTGAAGAATGATGTCCCGTTGACGAGGAATGTTGCTTTCTATGCGATGTTGAGCTTTTATGTTCTTTTAGTGAAGCAGTGCCTGCCGTCGACGAGAATGTTTTCTTGATGATACATGTTTAGGAGATAAGACCGTCGAAAGGCAGTCTGGCATAACTTTAGGTGAAGGAGTATCCTTCCCTGTTTTGCTTCTTGAAGAGGACTGAAGTTTTGGAGCCCTCTGATCGAGTACCCAGAGTCTGTAACAGGGAAACATTTATTGTAGAACTTTAGGTCGAGCACAGGAATATAGTGCCGTGTGTGAAGCCCAGGTACCCCAAGCTATGGATTTAATCCACGTCGTAGACTGCTGGCAGAAGAGTAAGCTGCTGTTAAAGCTGAAACCGGCAGGATAATAAACAGAGACTACCAGGGACCACCCACTTTTATAGGCTCAGCCCAGGAAGTGAGGTCGTGTGGGTGGTCCCTGATGTGGAGACTGCCAGAAGAGACTGCCGTGCTAAAGCACCACCTATCGGGAACTCCCAGAAGTAATGACTTACTGCAAGAGACCATTCCGTGGAAGATTTACTGCTACAGGCGAGTAACCTGTTTTTCTAGGATCATGGATACGTTAGTCATCCACACTCTTTGGCAGACTCCCAGCAATTCGCCAGGAGGAGGGAGGCAAGATGCACACCCCCTACTTAGGGAACAGAGTTTGGAGAACTGAGGCCCCAAAACCAGCATCTTGGCGTGACTCAAGGTCGATGTGGTAATGGGTAATAAAGGTGTTTCCTGACTTCCAGGTAGCAGCCCGACAGATTTCATGGATAGGGATCTCCCTGGAAGCAGCGGTATGGCAGGCAGAATGAGCTCTTATCCCTTTGGGAGGCTCCATGCCCGCCAACTCATAACACAGACTGATGCAAGATGTAATCCACCTTGCAACTGTCCGCTTTGCTGCAAGTCTGTCAGAAGTGGCTTCAGCATAGGTGACAAACAGCTGGCGAACCACTCCACGAATTTCCGCCGTCCTCTCTTTGTAATAGGAGAGCGCTCGTCTCAGGTCCAAAGTATGGAGCTTGTACTCTGCCTCCGAGGTACAATTAGGGTAGTATACCGGCAGAGTTAACACCTGGTTAAGGTGGAACTCTGACACCACCTTCGGAAGGAATTTCGGGTGGAGGCGTAGGACAACCTTGTCCCTGTGGAAGACCAGATAAGGGGAGTCCACCGAAAGCGCTTGGAGCTCCCCTCCCCGTCCTTCTGGCAGACGTGATATCCACCAGGAAGGCCAGCTTCCACAAGTGTGATAAGGCACACTTGTGCACTGGTTCGAATGGCTTGCCCATGAGTTTTGCCAATATCAGCAGTAGATCCCACGGAGGTGGAGGTTCACGCACCGAAGGGGATATGTGATCCAAGCCTTTGAAAAAGTGCCAGACCACTAAACCTGTGCCATCGGCTGACCGGCCCGCGCCCAGTAAGCAGAGATGGCTGTCAGGTTCACCCTAAGGGTCGATGACCGAACACCCCCTTTGGAGAGAGACCAAAGGTAGTCAAGAATATTAGCGACAGGACAGAGGGTCCAGGCCCCTGCCCTGACACCAAATGGAAAACCTTTTCCATATAAAGGCATAACATTTCCTAGTCTATTCCTTTCTGGATGCCTCCACCACAGTGAGGACATTCTCAGTAAGACCCAAAGCCTGGAACTCTAGCCACTCGGGTACCAGGCTGTGAGGTGCAGGGACTGAAGATCTGGATGGTATACCTTCTTCTGATTGAGAAATATCAAGCCCGGGTGTGCTAGAAGCTGCTCCGGGGGCCTGCGGCTGAGGCTGAGGAGACCTAGATACCAGAACTGGCGCGGCCAGTTTGGAGCTACCAGAATCACCTTCGCCTTGTCCCTCCTCACCTTGGGTAGCACCCTGTGGATCAAGGGAAATGGAGGGAAGGCATAGGCGATGCCTGGGGTCCACGGCCTCGAAAAGGTATCCCCCTGCAGCGAGCCCTGCTGAGGGGGGCGGGTATGAAATAGTCTCAGCTTGGTGTTGTCCCTGGAGGCAAACAGGTCCACCACTGGTTTGCCCCAGTGGGAGAACAGGCTGTAAGCTACCTCTGGATGGAGAGACCACCAGTGGGATGTCTCACCTAAGCAGCTGAGAGCATCCTCCAGATGGTTTGAGGCTCCTGCCACATGTCTAGGAGATCCGCCTCCAAACGGCTGAGAAGGGTCCAGATGTGGAGCGCCTCTCTGCACAGCAGATGGGAGTGTGTGCCACCCTGTTTGTTGAGGTAGTACATGGTCGTGGTATTGTCCGTCTGGACTTGAACCACTTGACCCCGGAGCTGAGGAGCGAAAGCTGACAGTGCCAGTCTGACTGCTCTGAGCTCCAACAGGTTGATGTGGTATCAGGACTCCTCAGGGGTCCAGAACCCATGGGCCCTTTTGTCCCCCCCATGTGGGCTCCCCCAGCCCATGAGAGGCATCGGTCTCAAGGATGGCTGTCGGCTCGGGACGGACAAACGGGATCCCTTCCTGCAATCAGTCTGGGGCGGTCCATCATTGGAAAACGTCCCACATTTTCTGGGTTACAGTGATCAGCTGGTCGAAATGACTGTGGTGCTGAGTCCACTGGGCAGCCAGCTCCCATTGGAGGGGGCGCATGTGCAACCGGGCCCAACAGATCACTGAGGTGCACGTGGCAATGTAACCCAGAAAGCGCAGAAAGTCCCAGGCAGGGTGCAATTGCCCAACCAGAAATGATTGGGCAAAGGAGGAGAGAACCTCCGCCCTGTCCGCCAGGAGCCGAGCTCTGACTTGAAGAATCGACCAGAATCGCCGATAATGGGTCGATGATTATTTAAACATCGATCAACACTTCGGTCGACTGGCCAGATGGCAAAGCCGAGAAGCCAGTGGTCAAAGAAGCAATTTCAATCGAAGTAGAGAATGACAGTTCCTGGGACCAAGATCTCTCCCGATCCAAAGAGCGTCTCCATGGAGACAAAGACGATCCCAGGTCCTTTCTCCGCAGGACGGGGGTCTCCTTAGTCAGGAGAGACTGGCACAACTCTCAGAAAGGACACGTGAAGGTGAAGCCCAGGTTGAGCGGAACAAAGAAACTCCAAGAAGAGGATTTCCCGGCACTAGCTGCTTCCTCCATAAAGACTTGCATGCGTTCCAATTGCTCGTCGGATCCCGCGGCCACGGAACCGCCACCAAGCTTATTTAGATTTCACCGAGGTTCAGATTTTCTGGCCTCCCAACTTCAGGCATGCTAGACAGTCGTCGAGGATATTAGGGTAAGTGCAAGACAAAAATCGCACTTCGAGATGTCATGGTCGACACCCAGGCAGTAGACGTATGCGGTGTGGGGGATCGGAGCGCGACATTTTCTAGCTGCACGAACATCGGCAAAATCCGGGGGAAGTCTTGTCTTCCATAATCGGAGGTAAGTAGTAGTGATCGCTAATGGTGTAACCTGCTGCAAGAGCTGTATCTCTAAGTAAGATCAAGGGGGCACAATTTGAAGATTGGGGGAGGCAATGACGGCTCAGAGGCAATGTGAGGAAGTATTTTTTCATGGAGAGGGTTGTGGATACATGGAACAGCCTTCCTGAGGAGGTAGTGGAGCCAAAAACAGTGGGGGATTCAAGAATGCATGGGATAAGGGCCGGCCCATCGGTGTGGCGGTCGCATTTCCGCTTGTGACGCCGGCGACCCAAGTTCGGAAACGGACCTGGGTTGTCAGAGGGCCAGCCAGGGGGAGTTGGATTGAGCATCCTACGGACTGCTCTCCTCCTCCTCCGGGGGGCGTGGGATGTCGCTGGTGCACAGGGGACCCCTGGAGGAGGCCAGGGGTCCCACAACAGACAGCACCAACAACACGGGGAGAGGAGACTGACGCCGATGCCGCTGCACGCTCCTGCCACCCACAAACGGGGAAACCCTCTATGAAGCCCGCCCCGGCTGCACTCTGCTCCCCAGGCCGACTCCTGCCCTATCCAATCGTTCGTGGCACCTTAGGGCTGGGTGCCACGACCCTGCCCTGGGGGGCAATCCAGGAGGTCCTGGGAGAGTGGCTAATGTGCGGGAGCCGCAGCCGTGAGGGTCCATGACTGGGCAGATGTCTAGCGGTAGGCAGGGCCTACAAAATATAAATAGAAAAGGAAAAAAAAATGCATGGGACAGACATAAGGCAATTCTAGTGGGGGGGGGGGTAGGAGGAAGTAAGCTGTTAGTTAACTAGGATCTGCAGCCTACGTATTAGAGGTAGGGAAATGGGCAGACTAGGTGGGCCAAGCGGTCCTTATCTGCTGTCAAATTCTATGTTTCTATGGGGCGGAGCCGAGGGTTATACAACCCGGGTGGGTGGAAGGAGCCAGCTTGAAGACTTCCGGCAAGAATTAAAGAGGAAAGGGGCATGCCAAGAGTGTGTATGAACAACATATCCACGATCCTAGAACTATCTCTTGGTGACAACTTTACAAAAAAAAAAAAAGTCTGTGGAGGTCAAACTGCATCTCAAAGTTAACATCCTGAGTTCCAAATAGCTTTCTTCAACCATTTCAACAATGTAACTGTATACATTTTCAAACCAAGGGATCCCAGTTTTACATAAAGATGCACATATATGTTTATAACCACAAATAGGCATAAGCAAAGGGGGAGAAAAAATAGCAACAGCAACAAACAGCAAACGAAGGCAGGGAGATAGCATAACGGGTGAGAAACATGAGACCGTCAAGAGTGATCAGTTTCTAGGTCTCACAAGAAATTATTATTTTTTTAACATTGATTTTTATCCCCACCATCTTACTTCGTCACTCCACTCAAATCAGAACCCTGAGAGGCCGTGCTACCTCGGCCTCCGACCCAGGAGTCTGCCCCTAGAGTAGTCACCCCCTCAGTAGTCCTGAATACCCCCGGATTACCCCTCGGGTGGGGTGAGGAGAGGTCCCTCCTTACCTTCCCCAGGTAACGGTGGAGCGGGTGATACAGTGGAGTCTGCTGCCGACGTGCTCGTTATTAGAGGGGTCGTCACCTAGGAGTGACGGGTTGTTTTTTCCTCTATTCTTTAGTCCCCGCAGTCGTCAGCGTTCTAGGAGAGCCAACTGGAGGTACGCGTAATGATGCAACTCCTCCCAGGGCTCCCGGCTAACGCTGCTTCCTTTTCCTTAATTGCCCCAGTATGCCCAGTCAATCCCAGGATCACCCGAGAGATGGCAGTAAAGCAGCGGGACAAGTGTAGAGCCTTCCCCAGAGAAAGAGCCGCCGTAGGGCGCTCAACCCTTCTCTTCCTCTGCCGACCCCCGGCGGTCTGAGTTCACCGAACCCAGGTCGCCGGTGTGGAGCGAGGTGTGGCGCCCAGTGCCTCAACCCTCAGTGCCACTGGGCCGACTCTGACAAGAAAAATTTGATTGCGCAGACAGACAAGAGACAGAAAAGGGGAGAATATAATATCCTTCTGTTTAGCTCTTTCTGCATAACAAGTGGGACAGGGTCTTATTTAACCTTGTCACACAGACCAAGGCATTTTCCACAATACTAAGAGCAGTTGATGGCAGGTGAAACGGGTTGTTCACATTAACTAGGCTACTTTGGTGTATATGTCAATATGGGTGGCCATAGCTAGGCAAAACAAATTTCTGAGTGGTCCCTAGGCCAACCGCTTGCAGTTCCAAAGGTGTTGACTCTATGCAGGGAGATGCCCTCGAAGATGATTCCCAGTTTACAGGTTATTAAACATTAAAAGTTGGCCACCGTTTGAAAAACCACGCACATGTAAAAATCTTAACACCCCCCCCCAAAAAAAAACTGCAACAGGCAATGCTTATGGCAAATTCATACTCCACTAAAGCAAATAACATTTTTCTATATTACAATTTTTCCTACAGCATCTTTCATACAAGTGCATTCCAAACACATTTACATTGGAGAACAATGCCATCTACTGGATAAGTTCTGACTATACAGGGATAAAAATGAATGGTATTCCACCTTATTTTGCATACTAGTTTGGAAAGCGGAATTCCATTTTCATCATGCATGTATATTCTGACGGAATACCATCTCTCCATTCCATTGCTATGCAGTTTAATCTGTAGCACAGCTCTGTTGGATAAGAGGAATACCAAATATTGAGACTGAATACCATAGTTGGGCTTCTGGTATGCTGCCTGCCACACAAGATGATTTTCTTAATTTCTACCACTATTATACTGGTGGGGATTTTTTTTTTGCCATATTATACAGGTACCTTCAATCTGAGTTGGTGGGTACTGTGGGACTGGAGGAGGGAAATAAACTATCCACATCGAGAATTAACTCAAAATTGGTAACTTTTTGCTGCGTTGTCGCGCCCCCCCCCCAGGAATAAGGAGGCAGCAAGCATGAGATCCAGGTTCAAACCCAAACAGTGGAGCCATCTGTTCTACTGTGTGACCTTGAGCAGTCCACTTAACCGTTCTGTGCTTCAGCCTCATCTAGCTTCAAAACCTGTTAGGTGTGGCCAGCCTGCTGACACAGTGGTACCGCTTCTGCTTATGGCACAGACGACCCAGGCCAGAGGGTCAGGCAAGGGAGGAGGATCGACCATCCAGAGGACTGCTCTCGGGGATTCGCCAAGACTCCGGAGACCCAAAACCCTAATTTTTTCCCCCTTTTCCTGCTTGGGGTGGGGTGGGTGTTAGGATGGAAAACCCCAACGCCACATTTCCCTACTTTTGTGGCATTAAGTTACTCAAATTGGTGTATTAACAGTTTTTTTTTTTTTGGCAAGAACAGGTTACTCACCCGTAACAGTAGTTTTAGGAGTGGTATATGTTGTTCATCCACACTGTTTGGCACTGTGCCCTTCCACTTTAAATCTGCTTGAAGTCTTCAAGCTGGCTCCTCCCTCCCACTCGGGTGGTATATACCCCGGCTCAGCCCCATGACGCCAGATCTCAGCCCACTGGAAGCCAGGTTGTGTGCGTCCGCAGCCGGGGAGGTCGGGTGGGTGCATGTGGATGAACATATACCACTCCTAGAACTACTGTTACAGGTGAGTAACCTGTTCTTCTAGGAGTGTGGATATGTTGTTTGGCAGACTCCAAGCAGTTCTCCGGGAGGAGGAAGGCAAGGTGCACACCCCCTACTTAGGGAACAGAGACTGGAGAACTGAGGCCCTAAAACCAGCATCCCGGCATGACTCAAGGTCAATGTGGTAGTGGGTGACAAAGGTGTTTTCTTACTTCCAGATAGCAGCCCGACAGATTTCCTGGATGGGGATGTCCCTGGAAGCAGCCACCAATGCAGCAGTATGGCAGGTAGAATGAGCTCTTATCCCTTTGGGAGGCTCCTTGCCCGCCAACTCATAGCACAGACCTATGCATGATGTAATCCATCTTGCAACTGTCCGCTTCGATGCAGGTCTGCCAGAAGCGGCTTCAGCGTAACTGACAAACAGCTGGCAAACCTCTCCACAAATATTCGCCGTCCTCTCCTTATAATAGGAGACAGCACGTCTCAGGTCCAAAGTATGCAGCCTGTACCCGGCATCCGCAGTGTAGTTAGGGTAGTAAACCAGCAGAGTCAACACCAGGTTAAAGTGAAACTCTGAAACCACCTTCGGAAGGAATTTCGGGTGGGGGCACAGGACAACTTTGTCCCTGTGGAAGACCAGATAAGGGGAGTCCACCAAAAGCACCTGGAGCTCCCCTGTCCTTCTGGCTGACGTGATAGCCACCAGGAAGGCAGTCTTCCATGACAAATGTGACAGCTCACACTTGTGCATGGGTTCGAATGGCTTGCCCATGAGCTTTGCCAAAACCAGCAGCAGATCCCACAGAGGCGGAGGTTCACGCAACGGAGGGGATATGTGATCCCAGCCTTTGAAAAATGCCCTACTGTCTCCTGCGCCAATGTCGGCTGACCGGCCCACGCCTGGTAAGCAGAAATGGCTGCAAGGTGCATCTTAAGGGTCGAAGACCGTAGAGACCCCCTTTGTAAAGAGACCAAAGGTAGTAAAGAATGATAGCCACGGAACAGGATAAAGGGGTCCAGACCCTTACCCTGACACCAAATGGCAAATCTCTTCCATTTGAAAGCATAACATTTCCTGGTCGATTCCTTTCTAGATGCCTCCACCACAGTGTAGACATCTTCGGAATGACACAAAGCCTGGAACTCCAGCTGCTCAGGTACCAGGCTGTGAGGTGCAGGGATTGAAGGTCCGGATGGAGGACCTTCCCCTGGTTGAGAGATATCAGGTCCGGGCGTGTGCAAAGCCGCTCTGGGGGCCTGCAGTTGAGGCTGAGGAGATCTGGATACCACAACTGAGGCGGCCAGTCTGGGCTACCAGAATCACCTTCGCCTTGTCCCTCCTCACCTTGATTAACACCTTGAGGATCAGGGGAAATGGAGGGAAGGCGCAGAAGAGGTCTAGGGTCCACGGCCTCGAGAAAGCATCCCCCTGCAGCGAGTCCTGCTGAGGGGACGGGCATGATACAGCTTCAGCTTGGCATTTTCCCTGGAAGCAAACAGGTCCACCATTGGTTTGCCCTAACGGGAGAACAGGCTGTAAGCTACCTCCAGATGGAGAGGCCACTCGTGGGATGTCTGGCCAATGTGGCTGAGAGCAACCCGCCAGCTGGTTTGAGGCTCCAGCCACATGGATGGCTAGGAGATCCACCTCCAACTGGCTTACAAGGGTTCAGATGCGGAGCACCTCCTTGCACAGCAGACTGAGTGCGTGCCGCCCTGTTTAAGGTAGTACATGGTCGTGATATGGTCAGTCTGGACTTGAACCACTTGACCCTGGAGCTGAGGAGCGAAAGCTGACAGTGCCCTTCTGACTGCACTGAGCTCCAACAGGTTGATGTGGCATCAGAACTGCGAGGGTCCAGAACCCGTGGGCCCTATAGTCCCCCATGTGGGCTCCCCAGCCCATGAGAGAGGCATCAGTCATAAGGATGACCGTCTGCTCAGACAAATGGGATCCCTTTCTGCAACCGGTCTGGGGCGGTCCACCATTGGAGAGCGACCCACATCTTCTGGGTTACAGTGATTGGCTAGCCGAAATGACCATACCGCTGAGTTCACTGGGCGGCCAGCTCCCACTGGAGGGGGTGCACGTGCAACCGGGCCGAATGGACCACGGAGGTGCACACCGCCATGCAACCCAGAAGGCACAGAAAGTCACGGGCAGGGCAACTGCCAAATTGCAAACCAGTTCTTCACAGCAGAGTGACAAAGAAACAACTGTGCACACCTCACATTACAATGTTATCCTATGGAAAACAAAGCAAAATTGAAACCCACAGAATTCTACAGCAGAGTAATACATTTTCACCAAAGCAGCAAAAGGCACATCTGTGGAGTAAGCCCTTTGTACCCGGAAAATTTCAGACCAAAACCACAAACCATTTCCTAATTTGGATGACAAAGGAACAGCTGTCTTAAAATTCCTTTTTTGCAAATTGTGAAAAAGAATCCTGTTTCACAGTTCTTTTTTTCACAATTTGTGGGAAAAGAAAATCCTTTTTCACAAACTGCAAAACAGGATCCTGTTTCAAGATTACTTTTTCGCGATTTGCAAAAAAAACAATACTGTTTCATGGCATTATTTTTTCTGCAATTTGTGAAACAGGATTTCCACGTTAAAAAAAAATTCTAAAAAAAACTTATCGAAAAACTAACCCCCGATTCGGATTCCACTGTCCCAATTAGGTAAAGACAACTGTTGTTGTCTACCAAACCTGTGTATTTAGTTATTTAATTTTGTTGTAACTGAAAACAAGATGGCAGCACCATGAAAAAAAGATTCTGCATTTGCGGCGAATCCTTTTTCGAGGCTTACATCTAACTGGTCCCATAGAAATACTGGGAACTTAACGTTGGAACAGATTAAAATTTTTTTCACCAAATCTTCAAAAGGCGCATCTGTGTCTCGAGACCTTTCTACCATAATTCCACACTTTTTGTGCAGCGGCGTGAGAAATAATTTTTTTTTTTTTTAAACCAAAAATGGTACATTTCAAATATTTTGACACTTATCGCACCCACACATCCAACTGGAATGAAACTTGCCACATCAAGAGATAGTCCGTCCCTGATGGCGCATGCAAAATTTCATGCAAATCAGCTGAACAATTGTGAAGTTGTTAAAGTGAAAAATGTGAAATTTAACACAGAAGTAGCCAATCAACCCTAACTATAGGGTCGCGACTGCCGCCCTATAGCACTGCATATTATTAACACACACAAACGAAATGAGCTAATGTATGATATCAGAAATTCCTTCAAGTTGTACTTGACCCTCTGACCTCATAAGTAACAAAGTCATGAGTTAAGTCACAAGAGGTCAAGTACAAGAAAAATAATATTTCTGATATAGTATATATTTGATGTATACAACAGGGCCTGAAAATTGCATAAATAAAGCTGTAAACAGGTGGTTTCCTTTATCATGTCACTATTTTGTGGTTGTTTCTACGAACAGAATGTGTGAAGTGGTGGCTGTCAAGGTAGCATTGTTATGAAGTAATGTGGTATGTCCTGTTGCTATTGGTCAGTTATCAATAAGTCAGTCACGATGTATCCAACGGGTGTTCACTTGGTGCCTAACAGGTGATATCTTGAAACACAGCTCAAATATATCACTAGCTATACACCTGCTGTATACATTACACATATCAAATGTCGCAGGGTAAAAGAGCGTCACCTACCCCGAGTCTCTGCAGACCTTGTCCAGCTGTGTAAATCCCGTGACAAAGCCTGGGCACGTCATAAAGCTAGTCAAGTGACCCTGGCGCTGCTACCTGCTGGCAGTCGGACCTCTGCATCCAGCCTGCCACCCCTGACCAAGGAAAGCAGCCACAAGCCCAAACCAGGCTTTCCACTTCAGCCAAGTGGCCCTGGCGCTGCTACCTGCTGGCGGTCGGACCTCTGCATCCAGCACGCCACCCCTGACTAAGGAAAGCAGATACGTTTGGTCATCTCCAAGCTCTGAGCTACAAGGCTTCAATCCCCGTAATTGGACTGGGGACTGTGGCTGCTTCCCAATTGGATGCTGCAGATCCCCATTGAGAAAGAAAGCATACAAGGCACCTTTTTTTCAAAACACAGCTCAGCCACTCCTTGGCTGTACTGCTCTCTGGACATTTTTTTCTGCTGAATTTACTGCTCATGTGGAGATATAGATTATATAAATATATATTTTCTCTCCTCTTGGAATTGTCTGCTGTTTAGCCTGCTGTATTAGCTAGGCCTGACTTCTATATAGCTTATGTCTTGCACTACTGAATATTTCTACTGCTTAAACATTTTACCTTTAAACTATTGCACTATATACGTAGGAATTGCCTAGCAGAGTTGTAGCGAACTTTGACTGCCTGAAGTTTATACAGCTTACTGCTTGCACTACTGAACTTTTTCTGCTAATTGCCCAATATTGTAGAATTGCTAGAACTGTCTACTGCTTGCAGTTTGTTCTGCCACACATCTCTCCCATCACAGTTCCTCTCATTCATCCTCAGACTGCCTTCTTTGCTTCCCTCTTTCTCTTGCCTTTTTCCCTTTTGTATTTCTTTCTCTCTATTCCTCACACTGTTTCTCTGCCATCAACTGGACCAGATTCCCTCTCTTGACACCCCCCAAACCAGCACATTTTGTAAATACTGCCTGGCATTTTGGGCCATCCTCTCTACCCACTCCAGTCTACTCAGAGTCCTCTCCACCACATGCCTCCTTTCCAGCTCTCCCTGGTCTCATTCAAGGCCCCCAAACCTCCTGAATCAGCCTTTTGTTCTGCTAAATTCCCAACTTGCACCTTTGACCAGACTTCTCTGCAAGAACCTTTTCTCTCCTACTATTTGGACCTACTCCTGCCCTGAGCACTAAATTGCCCAGGGCCCTCCCACCAATTTAACTGACCGTTGTCTCTGACCTTTTAACTAACGTCTCGCCTTTCTTTCGGACCTATTTTAGCCACAAGCCTAAACCAGGCTCTCCACTTCAGCCAAGTGGCCCTGGCGCTGCTACCTGCTGGCGGTCAAACCTCTGCACCCAGCCCGCCACCCCCTGACCAAAGAAAGCGGGTACATTTGGTCAGCTCTTAGCTCTGAGCTGTGAGGCTTCAATCCCCGTAATTGGACTGGGGACTGTGGCTGCTTCCCGATTGGATGCTGCAGATCGCCATTGAGAAAGAAAGCATACAAGGCACCTTTTTCAAAACACAGCTTGGCCACTGCCTTGCTGTACTGCTCTCTGGACAATTTTAGCCATCCCCCCTTTATTAAGTACACTTCCCCAGTGATCCCCGCCCCCTGAGGCCTCACACTAGTCAATTACAGCAACTCCTTAAAGGGGATCTCCTTTCTGTAACTTCTTAAAGGGGTGATCCTCTCTCGTGCTGAGATAACTTACCGTCCTCAATGCATCTGGGATCAAGTGCATCGACACTGACTATGGTCCTCTTCCTACTTCCTACACCAGCCCAACCTTATTTAGGACCATCACCATCTATGCATAGTACCCCCCCCCATCTGCAACACCTCTACCAGACCCCCCCATCACCTCCAATCCTCGGTAGCCACCCATACTTCCACCCCTGCTACCTCTTACTTCCCACTTATATCTTGGTCTCTTCTCAATGTCTTTCCCGCCCTTCATACTCTACCCACCCCTTACACCCTAGCACCCAGTCCCGTGTCCAGTCGCATGGGGAGATGCCACTACCACATTTTGGTGTGCCTAATCACCCTCCTGTTGCTTCTATCAGGTAACATTCACCCAAACCCTGGCCCCATGCCCAACATTATGAACAAGCCTGCCCAAGCTCAAGGACTCCACATAGCTTCTATGAATATTTGCAGCCTCCTTAGGAAGACTGCTGCATTCCAATGCTCGGTTACTCAGCACCAACTGGACATTGTCACACTCGTCGAAACCTGGTTATCCAAATTCACCCCCCAACTCCATCTCCCTCCCTGGTTACACCCTTTTCAGGGAAGATCGGGTGGGTAAGAGTGGAGGTGGCTGTGCTGTCTATATGCATGACTCCCTCCTCGGATATGCACTTCCACCACCCAAGCTTGATAACGGGGCACAAGCCCTCACACTAAAAATCTCCCCCAACCCTGGTAAGGACCAACTTTTTCTCACCGTTGCCTATATTCCCTCCAGAAAGCAAGACCTCGCCATTCAGGCACTTGCTGACTACCTCTCTGGCCCACTGCCCAGAATGGCCCAGATAATTGTTGGTGACCTGAATTTATCAACTGGCTCTCTGCCACGGCCTCCCAAACCAGAGATATCTCTGCCGCCCTTGACATGTCCCAGCTTGTCACCACCCCAACTAGATTCAACCCCTCTACTGGCTCCAGCACCCTCCTGGATATCACCATTACCAACCACCCCCAGAGGGTGCTCGATATTAGTGTACTTCCCAACTCACTTAGTGACCACTCCCCGCTCGTATTCTCTTGGTCCGCTGCCAACAGCAAACCTGCACCATAAACCACCCAGCAACGTCGCCTACTCCCAGGTGGCCTGTGTCGCCTTAAACTGTACCTCTCAACTGGACTAGTCCCCAATCAGGCTTGCACAGTCCATAGATGAGGCATTGGATTTTTTTCACTCGCACTTTTAACACTGCCTGTGACCTCTATGCCCCCTTCGCTAGAAATCGCACCAAAAAGCAAAACATGTCCTGGGTTACCCCCTCCCTCCTTCACAAACTTAAAATGAGAGACAATCTATGGCACATTGCCATGGAATCTGGCAAGCCAGCTGACAGGCAAGTGCAATAAGTGTACTTGGGCCATTCAACAGGCCAAAGCCCAGTACCGTCAATCCACTCTCGTCTCCTCCTGGGAGTCAGCTAGAAACTTTTGGGATAATGTAAAGGAGTTGAATGGGAAATCCCGCTCCCCACCCCCCTCTCAACTATCCTTTAATGAAACTGTCTGCTCTGACCACCTTGGCATTGCAGACTACCTAAACCACACTTTCTCAGACCCGAGTTCAGTCCTGCCCAGTAACTTCTTTGACCCCATCCCAGTAGCACCCCTACCCACTCTCCAGAGACCTCCTTTCTACCCACGTACCATCTCCCCGTTGGAGGCTAGACCCCTTCTGCAAAAAAGCCGTTAGTAGTAACACCCCCGGCACCGACCTACTGGACATTAGGCAACTTTGTCTGACATTGGATGCTATCCTGGTCCCACTTACCAAGCTGCTCAACCGCTCTCTGTGCCTGGGGCAGTTCCCCCAGCACACGGAAAGCCACCATCATCACTCCTATCCTAAAGAGTGGCGATTGAGCGACCCTGGGTAACTATCGACCTATCTCCATCCTTCATCCACTCTCTAAGGCCCTTGAAAAAGTAGTTGCCAACCAGTCTGCTGAATACCTGGCCATGCATAATATCCTGTGCCCTGAACAGCATGGCTTTCGTGCAGGTCACAGCACACAATCGCATTACTTGAATTCTCCAACTTCCTGCACTCTGCTCTTGATGCTGGAAGTCCTGCCAGTGCCGTGTTCATTGACCTCTCCAAGGCCTTTGACACAGTTTGCCATCCTCTCCTGCTCAACTCCCTCGGATGACTTGGTTTCTCCCCCAGCCCCCTTGCATGGTTCACCAGCTACCTCTCTGCCAGAACTCAGTGTGTAAAAATCAACAGCACCCTATCTGACACACAACCTGTCCGCTCCGGGGTTCCCCAGGGCTCCATTTTAGGCCCTCTCCTCTTCAGTCTCTACCTCAACTCCCTCCCCTTGGCCTGCCCAAGCAAGATCCTCCTCTACACAGATAACACTGTGCTCTTTGCCGCTGACCCCAACCCTAACACACTCCAGGCCACCCTCCAACAAGCTTTTGATAGAGCTGAGCATTGGTTCACATCACGAAGGCTAATCCTGAACCTAAAAAAGACCAAAGCTATGCTCTTCTCACATTGCCAAAGCAAAGCCAGTGGTGCCCCTCTTGTGATACTGCCTAGCACACTAAACCCCATTGAGCAGGTTTCATCCTACAAATATCTGGGCATTACCTTTGATTCGGCACTCTCCTTCCATTCCCATATCAATGCCCCTTCTGCTGCCACCAACGTCAGGATTGGACTGTTATACCACCATAGGAACTGCCTACCACAAGAGACCCTTAGATTGGCAATCACCTCCTCTGTCCTGTCGCTAATCAACTATGGGCTGCCCAACTATGCTGCAGCCGACAACACTGCGATTGCAAGGATCCAGCTCTCTATAAACAAGGCCTGCAGGCTAATGCTGGGAGCCCCAGACGCACCCTTACATGCCTGCTGTACTCCACCAACTTGCTGAACCTTGAAGAAAGACTCCGCTTCCAAACCTGCCTTCTTGTAAAAAAAGACCCCGCTAGTGCCTCCCCCCTTCGCCACCTCCCTGCAGCGCGCCTCCCCATCAGTCTCCACCTGCAGCACTGTCAAAACCTCCCTTATTGTCCCCAGGGAAGGACCTCTATGGCCCAGAGATCCTTTTGCTATTGGGCTCCCTCCTGGTTCAATTCCCTCCCAGCCAATATAGCTGACTCCACTAAGCTTGGTTCTTTCAAGGTCTCCCTCAGAAGCCATGTGACAAGCACTCGCTGCTGCAACTGCACATAAATCGCCCACCTGCCCCTTACTGTCACCCCATGGGTGGGTATGCCCTGTCTACTTTTGCTGTATATACCTGGGGTCTCATGCAACATCTGTTGACTAATGTAATAAAATATCTCTGGTTGCTACCTGACATGGTACTCGTGTACCTATATTATGACTACTGTGATCTACCTATTACCAAGCATGTATCACCAGTGAATGCCTGTAAAACTGGTTGCTTTTTTAATCTAAGCATTATGTACTGTACTGTTTGTTTGCTGTGATGTACTGCTCTCTTGACGAGATGCCTTTGTAAATGAGTCTATGACTCAAAGGTCTGTAAACCAATGATCTAATAATAAAATAAAATAAAGTCAAAGCTACTAAAGCCCTTCCTGAGCTGTGCAAATACAAGGTGTTAAACACTTGTGCAAAGGCCATCAGAACTGCAAAGGCTATTTACTTTCGCACCCTCCTGCACTCCAATTAGACATACCCTGCAAACTTCTGGTGTACCCTCCATTTTCTTCTTGACCCCCTGCCTAATCCACCACCCCATCTTATCCATCAACGGTTCCGCTGTCTCTGACCCAGCCTCTGCAACAGCTGTTCTAAGCTTCTACTTCACTACCTGTGCTCTACCCTCGACCACCCAATGCTCCCCACAACTCCCCCTCTCTGCTACTCTTCCCCCCCATCTCGGTCCATGAAGTCCTACAAGTCTTTGCCTTCTTAAGCCCCAATAAGTCCTGACCTGATGGTCTTGACCCATGCCTCCTTTGTATCTTCACCCCTGAAATATCACTCCCTCTCACCCTCATTTTGAATCGCCCTTTCTCCCATTGCAAAGTCCCTCTGGCATGGAAGACAGCTCAAGTTTTACCCTTGCACAAAGGTGGGGACACCCTCACTCTGGGTAACTACCGCCCCATTTCCCTGCTCCCTACCATGGCCAAAATTCAAGAGTCCCTTCTCCTTGCACAACCTGCAGTTGTAATTCCTTGGATTTCCTCTCCTTTCAATCTGGCTTTCGGGCCAATCACTCCATCACTACTTCACTCACGTCACAAACTCCATTCTCTCTGGCATGGACCAAGTCCACATAACTGCTGGCAGACTGGGTGGGTCACACAGACCTTAACTGCCGTCAACTTCTACTTTTCTATGCTGCCATTTTCACAGATCTTGGTAAGGCTCTCAATTCAGTCCCTCACCCTCTTCCTTCTGACCAAGCTCTCCTCTCTCTCCTGAAACCATAAACTGGTTTAACTCTCATCTCTGGACGAACCCAAGTTCTTGTTGGCAGATCCTTCTCTCCTCCTTTCCTTATCCATGTTGGAGTTCCCCAAGGTTCCATTTTAGGCCCCCTACTATTCTCTATTTTCTTAAATGATCTCCCGTCAGCTTGCTCTGTGACATCTTTATTGATCTTGCTAAGGCATTCGATACGGTTTCCCACTCCCTCCTACTCTGCGCCCTGTCATCCACCGGTCTGTCTTAACAGGCTGTAAAATAGTTCAGTGCCTACCTAGACAGTCGCACACAATCTGTAAAAATCTCCGACTCCATCTCCCCTCCTCTACCTATATGCACTGGTGTTCCCCAGGGGTCTATACTGGGTCAGATCCTTTTCTCCATTTTTCTGAACAATCTTCCATCCATCTGTACTTCATCTTCTATACATATGTATGCTAATGATGCGGTTATTTTCTCCTCAAGGCCACTGCCCTTGGATGCTGCCTCCAAGCTCCAACAGGATTTTAATAATGTCTAGGCTTGGTTTCAATCTCACCACCTCTTCCTAAATGCTAAGGAAACAGTGGCCATGACATTCGGCACCAGACAGAGACTAGCAAGGCTACCATCCCTCCCTGCACTCACCACTCTGGATAAGACTACTATTGAGGCTATGGCATCCTTCAGGTATCTGGCTGGATCAACATCTCACTTTCTCTGACCATATAGATGTCATAATGAAAAAGCTTCAGCCTAAACTCGGTGCCTTATATAGAAACCGCTCCTGCCTCTTGCTTCAGGCAAGGCACGAACTGGTCCAAAAGATGATTCTCCCAATTATCGACTACTGTGATGTCATCTATTGCTCTGCTCCTGCCACTTATTTAGCTAAATTGGATACCCTTTTCAACTCCTTCTGCCACTTTGCCCTTGACGCACCTCCCCTAACCCATCACCGTCACCTTTACCGCGCCTTAGCTTTCCCATCTCTAGCAAACAGGCGGCTGCATCACTGTGCTAAGCTCATCTCTAACTACTGGCTTGGTACCCCCCTCCTTATCTTACCCCCTCCCTTTCCTCTCTACCCACTTTCTCTTGCCTCCTCAGATCCCATGACCATAGAACCCTGTCAGTTCCCCAGAGATACACAGTGAGTGGCCAGTCCTCTTTTTCCTACCGTCTCCTAAGTTTGTGGAACTCTCTCCCCACACAAATCCATTTTTCCTCCTCTTCACCCGGCTCACTAACTAAAGCACTACGTAATTTCCTCTCTGTTAATTGTACCTACCCCCAATCTTTCCCCACCTCTCCTAGTCCTTCACCCGTCTGCTGACTCCCTTGTCTAGGCATGACCTAACACCTTATCTGCTAATATGCAGATCTAACCATGATTTACTCTTAGCCCTTTTATATTCTCAAGCACTTAATCTTGCTCCTCGCTTAATGTTTGTGCATGTGCAATCTGGTCTCAGATGTTGGTCTCCACCTAGAAGACTGAGCATCTTGCCAGGAGCTACTAGCCTACTTTGTTCTTCAATTCTCCCTACATAGAATCTTTACCTTAGCATGCTGGCCTTAGTATTCTCCAATCTCATGATACACCTCTTCCTAGCTTCTGTTAATATGCTGTGTTAATTCCCAAGTTGTATTTGTCCCATAAATTTTTAAAAACCGCTACTGCAAAAGCGCCAGTTTTGTCCTATCTGTATATTGCATCCATATATGTTTTAGGTGCAATTTGTATCCACTATATACTATTTGTTCATCCTTAAGGCTACTGCATATGTTGTAATTTAACTATTTTGTAAACTATGTCTTATATATTATGTGTAAATTACTTGTATAATCTTCTATGTTTTATAACTCCCACTCCCTCTCCCCTAGGTCGTACCAGGAGACGAGCAACTTATTGTTCAGTGTACCTTACCTGGTGAAACTTTTCAATAAATAAATAAAATACAAATGTACGCTGATGACAGTGCTTTTCACCTTTGACTCCTCTACCTCAGCTATCCATTCCCAACTCCAAGTGGATTTCCACTTGGTCCTTCACTGGTTCCATAAAAACCTCAAGGTAAATGTCAACAAAATGGTGTCTGACATTCGGAACCCCCTCAAAAACTGGCCACCCTCCCTTCCCCCCTCATGTACACCACCCTTGGTGGATCCGTACTAAACGCAGTACCTTACTACAAGTACCTCGGGGTCTGGCTCGATTCCCAGCTAAACTACTCAAAGCACATTCATGTAAAACTACGCCCTAAATTGGGCGTGCTGCACAAAAACAAATACGCCCTTTCCCCAAGCACTTAGCGTCAGCTCAACAAAATGATCATCCTCTCCTCTGACTATGCTGATGCAGCGTATAGCACTGTCCCAGCCTCCTCCCTTGCCATGACTGACTCCTCTCATAATGCTTTCTGTGCTTTCATATAAATGCCCTCGCACATCACTGTCCTCTATGCCCTTCCCCTTACCTCTCTTCAACATTGCCGGTTACTCCACTCTTCCCTCTTCATCTCTAAATTCTGGCTTGGGCCCCTGCCCTCCTACCTCTCCTCACTTTTATCTCCCGCCCCCGAGGTCTTCTACCCTCTTCTGTTTAGGGACTCCCGCACTTTCATTCTCCCTCGGCCTTCCTCCTGCTCTGGCTCAGTTTCTTTCTCTTACAGACTGCCCTCGCTCTGGAACACACAACCTTTCATATCAAGACACTTACTCCCCTTCCCTCTCTCTCCTAAAACGTGCTTTATCCCACTCATAAGTGTTCCCGGTCTCCTGACCAGTGAAAGCTGACCTCTACCTTTGCGCCCCCCCCAAAAAAGCTCCTCTTGCTTAGCTAAGTTTTAGGCCCCTCCTCGTATTTTGTCTCACCTTTTCCACTTTATGTCCCAAAGCACCCCCCAAGGAATATGTCATTGGTCAATGTTTCATCATTCATCTGTTAGCCTCACTACCAGTTCTCTGTATGCCCTGTTACTATCCTGTATTATTATCTGTATTGCTCTATTTCAATGTATATCTATTCATATTGTGTACTCTGTATGTAATACAGTTATTTAAGAACTTACCGTAACAGTAGATCTTCAAGAACGGCTCTTGCAGCAGGGCACAACCATAAGTACTGAGACCCAAGCAATCAAGGGAGAAGGAACAGACTAGCATTTTGGCGGGGAATCAGCCATCAAGGGTTTAGCAGACAGGCCCTAAAGAACTGCAAGGCTGAACCCAGTCCTATGCCTGAAAGCCACGTCCAAGCTGTAATGCTTGACGAATGTGAGAACAGAGCTCCAGGTGGCAGCTGCACAAATGTCTGCAGTAGAAACTTTTCTCAAGGAGGCAAAGGAAGTGGCAACTTTACTGGTGGAATGGCCTTTAACCGAGCCCAGTAAAGGCTTGTCGTATTTTTGGTAACAGAAAACTATGCAGTTAACTAACCACTTAGACAAGGTCCGTTTTGGGAGCAAAGACACAAACAACTGATCGGTCTTCCTCAAAGGGGCGGTATGGTTCAAATGAAAACAAAGCATCTAGTGGATATTCATAGTGTATATAGTAACGCTTCTCCCCTGTTAGAATACTCTGGGTAATAGACAGGTAGGTGGATGTCCTGGTTCAAAACAAATTCAGATACCACCCGGCAAAAACTTAGGACTGGTCCGTAAGGACAGCCTGTCCTTATGGAAAACCATATAGGTCTCTTTACACATCAAAGCTTACAGTTCAGAAATCCTCAGAGCAGAAGTAACTGCAACTAAAAATAATGCTTTCCACGACAGAACGCACAGCTCGCAATCTGCTGCTGGTTCAGTGGGGGGAGTTTCTCCAACATCAAGAGGAGGTCTCGTGGAGTAACAGGGTTCCTGACGGGAGGTCTCAAATGCAAAATGCCCCACAGGAAGGTAAGGGACAAATCCAACTGAGTAAGGTGTTTACCCTCTACACAGAGATGGCAGACAGATGCACCTTGATAGAGGAGTAGCGATCGAGGTGACGGGTGGCAGCCTACAAACAGAACCTCTTCCATTTCATGGCATAGGTGGATCTAGTGGAGGGCTTTCTTGCCACCACTAGAAATAAAAATTACGTACCTACCGTAATTCTTGATCTTCACTATTTATTACTGCTGTGTGTAAGCCGAAGGTGCGCACCCGCAACAGCAGCTTTTTTTTTTTTCAGGGAGGAGTTGGCGCCCCCACGAGGCCGACGCACTGCATGAAGCACGCGAGTTGGCTGTTAGGCGCCATAGACTCCTCCTCCATCCCAGTTCTGTTGAGTCAGAGAGGCAGAAAAATAGGTTTCAGAGGAAAAAAAGGGTGAGGTAAGACAGCTGGAGGATAGAAAAAGGAAAGGATATAAACTGAAAAAGGGATAAGCCAATTAGGTGATAGAAAAAGAGAAGCCTACCGTAAGTGGCCACAGGGCCCCTATTCTTGGGCGATTTCAGAGAAAGGAGAAGACAAAGGACAGAAGAAAGAGTAGAGAAGGGAGAAAGGGATAAAAAGGGAGAGAGGAGAAGGGCTGTCTGCCACATTATATTGGAAGACCATTGGCATCAGAGTTTCAAATCCCAGCGGGATTGAAGACAAGGGTGCAAGGATCCCGCCAGCAAAGGAGTTACTGAACCAAGGTCTGAAAGGGATTATTGGTCTTGTCACACTTGGCAAAAGCAGACCCCTCCTCACCCCCTTTATCCAAAACGTTAGTGAAACTTAAGCCTAACTCTCACAGACTGTCCCTGGGAGGGTAACAGTCCTGTTCAGAAGAAGAGTGAGTCCTGAGTTAGGTGCATGGAAAGAAATCTGGAAGAAGGGTTTCCACAGCAGTACTGGAGTAGTCCCCATTTCAGAAGAAAAGAACCACGGGACAAACATGTCATAAGAAAAGAGAGGGAGGAAAACTCCCACGGAGACTCTTAGGACTGCCAAGTAAGACAGCTAGAGGGTGACATAAGCCAGATTATTATTTAACCCCAAGCGGGGAACACCCTAGAAACATAAGAGAACCAGAGGGAGTTCCCTCAGAGGGTTTAGGGCAAAGACCCTACTTGCCATCCTTCACAGTGAACGCTCTGTCACTTTAGAGAAGAAACAAGAGAGCTCTGAGGTACCGGGGAACTCTGCCCCCAATTAGCCTCAAGGAGGGGAAGGGCGAACAGAGGTGATGCCCAAGAATTGAGGCCCATGAGGGGATGGAGGGTGGGAATCAGTAATGAATGGCGAAGGTACAAGAATTATGGTAGGTATGTACTATTTATATTTTCCCCTTGTCAATCTTCACCATTCAATTACTGCTGGGTGAGTACCAAGCCCCCCAAAGGGGACCTGGCATAGCCCTGAGGGAACAGATCCCTCAGCCTCCTGTGGGTGAAAAATGGGGGGCCTAGCCTTACTAGACCAAGCAAGGTCTAAGGCTGCTCAGGACAGAAGTGACCCCCGAGGCTGGGGAGACTGAGGGCGCCCTTGAAAAATTCTCCTTGCCTTGCTGGGAAAAAAGACGGGTCCCCCGGAAAGCTAGGAAGATCACCCTACACCGGGCAATGGGTGACAATCTGGACAAAGCCATGCCGACCGCCTAATGTAGATCGCTGTCCCTGCCAGCCACCTCACTGGCATCGTAAGATGCCCTTGCCTGGCGCCTTGCAAGCTCCAGATCCCGAGCAGAGAGGGCAATGGCCTGTCTAGATTGCTCCATATCAGGCAGAGATGCTAGCATCTGAGCGAACATCAACCACAGGTGCCTGTTCTAGGTAGTGTGGTGTGCCTGATAAGAACCTATACACGTCAACACACGAGCCGAAGAGAAAACCCTTTGTCCCCACCAGTAGAATTCCGCAGAATCCAGATTCAGGGGTTGGTCGTGCACCAGATGCTGAGGCCCAGAGGGAGTGTCTAGGGACGTCAGGCCCGGAGGGTGAGGTAGGGAACCTAGAGACTCCTGGGGGGCACAATACCATCCCCTGCACTCTGCCAGGGCTGGAGAAGGGGCGGCTGGAGACTGCCAAGTGCGGACAGACGCCTCCTGGAAGGGGATGGGCCAGGAGGGCACCACTAGGTGGTGAACTCTAAATTCATTAAGGAATGAACGTGCCTCCCACTCAGTATTGGTCCTCAGAACATGGGAGATGCGAAGCTCCTGTACTAGCCTCGAAAGGAACCGCTGATATTCCAAGAAATCGGTGTCTGAGAACAACATATCCCCTTACCTCGGAATAGGGAGACAAGGAGCTCGAATATCCAGAGAACTCCTGCGGCGTAGGGGACAGGTGGAAGACCCGTTCGTCCATGGCCCTAACATAGGAAGGAAAGGCTGCCGCAGTGGCTGTGAACATCTCACAGGTTAAAGGCCCTGTAGAACCCACATGGCCCGCGAGAGGAGGTGGTGTTTGCAGAGGGATGGGCGATGGGCACCGTACTGAGCGTATCCAACCTCTGCCAGGGCTCCGAGACCCAGGGACTGATTCCACTGTGCAAGGGGGCCCTAAAGTCATACCGGGCTGTGACGCTTGAGTCTGGGAAGGCAAACTCCGGAACAGCCCTGAAGGGGAGTCTCCCCTGTGACTCACCTGGGGTTGCAAGTGTCCAGAAGGGCAACCCTCTGCGCTGCCAACCACGGGTGCCTCCTACACCTTAAGGGAAGGGCAAGGCTCAGCACTACGACTCCTCCCTTCCCCCGCAGGGTGGTGGAAGGGGGCCGCCGCACTTCACCCCGAACCTTCAACCTCTCAAGACTCAGAGGCAGCCCTCTTCCTTGGTCCCAGCAAAATGGGTTCCCTCGATCCCACAGACTCCCCCCCACGAAGGAGGCTGCAGAAGCAAGGGCTCCCACCCCTCTCTGGAGGTCCACAACACCACCAGAGATGGCAGCTGCCTGCCCCCCCCCCCCACAGAAGGGTACCCCGCAGCCACCCCCAGCCGAAGGATCCTTGAGGGCAGCAAGCTCTGGGGACTCAGGGATTGGGCCGCTGGGCCACCTGGCGCCATGTCCCACAGAGCTCTCCCACCCTGAAGAGTCAGGCTGCAGTCTGGGTCAGTCGTCGTCCCCCTCCCAAGAAGAGGCTGCCAGGCAGACCTCCAGGCTAGCTACCCCGGGAAAGCCCCCGGTGCGACGCCGCTACGGGACACAGCGTTGCTGAGGGCCCACTAGCACTGGGTCCAGCAACCGTGGCCGTAACACTGGGGGTGCCTGCACCTCCAAAGAGGTGACTGCCAGGGCGGCGCCACCAATGTGACTCCAGAGGAAACCGCGTTGCTCCTCTGGCGCTGCAGAAGAGGCCTCCTCCTCAGCAAGGCTGGATCTGGGGGCGGCCCCCTCACTGCCGGGCCATATAGACCCGGGAGGGGACCCAGAGGAAGGGTCTAGAGTTCTAGCCTGGGAGACCTGTAAATTTTTTTATTTATTTTTTTTTATTTTAGCTTTTGTTGACCAGGCAAGTGCACTAGACAAATCCTACCTATTTTCAGGCACGACCCGGGGGAGGGGGATACAGATGAATGCCAACTGACCTTGAACCAGATTAAGCTGTTGGTGGTATTTTTAGTGAATGAGGGAAATTTGGCCAGGACACCGGGAAATTCTCTACTCTTTTCGATAAGTGCCATGGGATCTTTAACATCCACCTGAACTACAACCAATCCAGGCAGATGGGACCTCGGTTTAAGGTCTCATCCGAAAGACAGCACCTCAGAAGTGCAGCACCCCTCTCATGCTACACTACAGTGTCAGTACTTGGATATTAACCCAAGTGCCACATGTGGGAACTAAACTCACAGCCCTCCGATCTCCCGGCCTCAGAGGCGAGCGTACTACCTACTGAGCCACTGACACTGCCAATGACATTCTCCAAAAGTAAGCGGGGCCCTGCCGAATTTAACATGCGAATTTCCAGAGCACGGCAGTCCATGGAGAAGCAGGCATCGCAGTGGTCCATATCATGGTTGGGTCCCAGGTAACGGAGACAAACATCATGCCGGTCCGTAACGGAAAAATGCCGGCCACAGGGGCACAGATGCATGGGGGCACGGCCTGCTTTGGATTTTCTTTTGGCCTCAGAACCAGACATGATGCAAAAAAAACAAAACTACAGTAACAGAGCCCGGCACCATTGGAAGAAATAAAATGAATGGGCTTACCGGATTTCCAACGGTGTCAGGTGGTTCAGAACCAGGATGAAGGCTGGAGAAAGGCGACGTCGACAGGCGAAGGCCTATGACGCAGACTAAATCCGTTTACTCGCGCAGCAGGTGCGATCTCGATGGCAGGAGAAACAGAGCTGGAATGGAAGAGGAGTCTCCGGCACCCAACTGCCAACCTATGTGCTTCACACAGTGAGTCACCCACGTGGGCAGAGCCATAGGCACCAACTCCTCCCTCCCCCCCAAAAAGAAAAAATCCCATGGTGGTGTGCGCCCCCGGCTTACACCTAGCAGTAATGAATGGTAAAGACTGACATGGGGAAGATCATGACCACTCTGGAAGAAACCCCATACCTAGTGTTCGCTAGGACTGCAGGAGCCAAGCATGCAGATGCAGGGACTTGAGGTCCAGATGGACTAGGGTGCTCTGGTCCTGGGAAAGCAAGTGCAAACTCAGGGGTAGAGGAACTGGGGGTTCCAAGGCTAGCTGTTGGAGCAGGGGGAACCAAATCTGACGAGGTCAGAAGGGAGCAATAAGAATAATTTCTGCTCCCTGTCTGAAGTTTGAGGAGTACCCTCTGAAGAATGGGAAAGGGAGGGAAGGCGTAAAGAAACCTCCCTGTCCAACAGAGGGAGGATGCGTCTCACCAGAAAACTCCAGGCCCTGGATCTAGCAAGCAGAAACTGGGCAGTTTGGCATTGAGTGGGGACACGAAGAGGTCCAACTCTGGTCGACCCCATCTGTTGAACAACTGCTCTGCCACTGACTGGAGGAGTTCCCACTCCTCCAGTCAGTGGCAGAGTTCCCACTCGTGGCCTTTGGCTCAAGACCTGCTTAAGCTGTCGGCTAAAATGTTTTGGACGCCTGGAACATGAACAGTGGCGAGTTCTAGGCGGTGTTTCAGAGCCCAATACCAGACCCTCACTGCCTCCCTGCAGGGGGGGGTGGGTAGGAATGAGTCCCTCCTTGCTTGCTGATGTAAAAACACCAAGGATATGTTGTCCATCTGAATGAGCAAAGGGCCTGGTAGGAAGTCAGTCAAATGCTTGCAGGGCGTTTAGAACTGCTCTCATCTCCAGGACGCCGTTATGTAGGGATTCCTCGTCTGGGGACCAGGATCCCTGGGTCTGCCTGTCCTCCAGATGAGCACCCCAAATCGAGTCCTGAGGTATCAGTCATCAAACTCGCTTTTTGGGGGCCTGCTGAAGAGGACCCTTTGGACAGGTTGTTGGTGTCCATCCACCAGGTCAGGGTCTGACAAACTGGGTCTGAGACTAGAAACCTCTGTTTCGGTCATCCGACTGTTGGTCCCACTGCACCCACAGTGTCCATTGCGGGACCCTCATGTGGAGGCGAGCCTTCGGAACAGTGGGCATAGCCACCGCCATATGGCCTAGGAGCCTTAGATACTCTGGCTGGGATGTGAGGAGCCATAGAAACCAGTCAGGCCTGTCCTTGCAGGCGATCCGCCATGTCCACAGGCAGAAAGGCCTTGCCCTGCACTGTGTCAAGGACCACTCCAATGAATTGGGGTCTCTGGCTGGGCCATGGGGACGACTAGGGGAGATTCAGGGAGATCCCCAACTCTTGGAAGAGGGTAAAGGTGTCTCAGAGAATGCGAAGCCGTTGACCCTTCGTAAGAGCTGTCAGAAGCCAGTCATCTAGGTGGAGAAAGACGTAATGGCCTCGTCTCAGGAGGGCTGAGGCCACCACCACCACTAGGGCACTTGGTAAAGACTCTGGGAGCAGAGGAGAGGCCGAATAGCAGAGCCCAAAACTGGAAGTGTCGCCCCTAAAAAAGGTAACGTAGGTGCCCAAGTACCTTCTGTGGGGCGGACACTAGGATGTGCAGGTACGCATCCTGCATATCTAGAGAGCAGAGCCAGTCTCCCTGGTGCTGGAGGGGAAATCAACCCTAGCAGAGAGACCATCCTAAACCTTCTGTAAACAATATACTTGTTGAGGGAACTGAGATCCAGGATAGGACGAAGGTCCCTAGTCCGTTTTGGGATGAGGAAAAAGTGGGAATAAAATCCCTTTCCCCTTTGGTCCAGGGGACTAGCTCTACGGCCCTCTTTTGCAGTAAGACCTGGATTTCCCCTTTGATGGGGGAGAAGGAGAATAGTGGGAGGACACTGGTGGGTTTTCTGGTGGCCTCTCCAGGAACTCCAACGTATGTCCTCTCTCATTTAGTTGGTGGACCCACAGGTCAATTGCTATTTTGCTCCATCCCTTGAGATAGAGAGAGAGAGAAGCGACCCCCTGCTGCTTCCCCCACAAACTCCCGGGGCAAGAATTCACTGTGAGGCTCCGAGAGTAGGCAGAGGGGCTTGGGAGGTCTTAGTGGCTCTGGAAGCGGAACCTCCAAGGATCTGGGAGGTTGCCATACGTTTGTAGCTCCTCTTCTGTTGAGGCAGATTTCTGTACTGCTGACCTGAGAGCTTACGAAAAGGCTGCTTTTTGAATGGCCTCTGGTTAGTTTTATACATTTTCTGTACAGAACAGATGGACGGGCGCCCCGCGCCCCGCCCGCCCCTTCACAGTCCTGGACACGGGTGATCAACTTTTCCGTCTTGTTGCCAAAAAGGACCAAACCCTTGTAAGGGAGATCCATGATGGCAGCCTGCAGGTTATGGGTGAACCCAGAGACCCCGAATCACAAGTGTTGCCAGAGGCAAGACACCCGTGGCGGCTGCTCTGGCGGCCATGTCTGCAGTGTCATGTGAGGCACGCAAAATATGGGTGCCCACATCAGACCCTGATTTAAGAAGGTCCAAGAGCTCAGTCTTGTCAGCCGAGTCTGGAAGGGCCTGAACTATTTCTAGTCCCTTCTCCCACAAGGCATTTTAGTACTGTACCATGTGAGTGAGAAAGTTAAGGGACCTAATGCAACAAGTAGAGGAGGAGCATACCTTCTTTGCCCAGCTGGTCAAGGATTCTGGATTTCTGGTCAGGAGGCTGACTGCTTAAATGCTTAAGCCTCTTTGACCTGTCATAGGCAACAATGATCACCACTGAATCAGCCGTAGGGTGCTCAGCCAAGAATGGTTCATTTGTGGGTGCCCTGTATAGCTGATAAGATTTTTTTTTTTTTTTTTAAGACACAGCCGAGGTGGAGGACGGGTGCTTCCAGGTTAAGCCTCGTTAAATCCTGGAAGGTATCCACTGAAAGAGGAACCACCAAAGGTTTGGGTTCCTTCTGCCTCAGGTATTTGGCTAACCTCCACCTTTCAGGATCCAGGTCCTCCATCTCCCATCCACTGGAGGCCTGGCTGGGCCTCATGACATCCATACATGACGGGTCATCAGGAGGTGACCTGGGGTGTCCCTTTTATCTGAGAAGGACTGACGACCTCTAGGCTCTGAGTGGTCTGACTGAGGGAGACGAGCTGCGGCTAATCTTCCAAACTGCTGGGGAAGGAAAAGAGCCGAGTCAGCGTCCGTTATGGAACAGTTAGTGAAGGCCTGACAAATAGGAGAAGGAACATCGGTGTCTCCATCCTGGGTGTTTGGACTATCTTCTGCACCTGTGGTCGGGGCTACAGATCTTCGAGAGAGGCTCTTGCAGTAGGTAATTACATATAGGACTGAAGCCGGCAGGACCCCACAGGAAAATGTCTAGCTAGCAGTCCCTGGCGCGTCAGGTGACCGGTGCCAAGTAACGTCGGTATAAAGGGGTGGTCTCACACACCCGCCTTCCAGTTCTTTCCCGCCAAAGGCCAAAAAGGCAAGACGAGAGAAGTGATAGTCCCCCAAGAAAAGGAGCTGAAGCAGCCAAGGGGATGGAGGGCGGGAAGGAGACACTGACTGCAAGAGCCTCTCTCGAAGATCTACTGTTATGGTAAGTTCTTACGTAACTGTACTATCTTACTTCGAGAGGGGTCTTGCAGTAGGTAATTACATATAGGACTGAGTCCCAAGCAGTCTGGAACAAGGAGAAGCACTCAGGAGGAGGAACACTCCAACAAATAAACCTCAGGCTGAGAAGGTCTCAAGAAAGACCTTGCAAATCAGCCAACCCGAAGCCTGCTCTACGGCAAGAGGTAATGTCCAAACTGTAGTGTTTCGTAAAGGTATGGACTGAAGTCCAAGTTGCGGCTGCGCAGATGTCTGCCGCCGACGCATTCTTGAAACAAGCAGCAGAGGCGGCTACATCTCTGGTGGAGTGACCTCTGACTTGACCAGACAGGGTCTTGTGGTACTTGTCGTAATAGAAAGTGATACAGTGATCCAACCACTTTGATAGGTATTGCTTAGAAACTTTACTGCCCCCTCTTTTGTGGGCAAGAGAGACAGAGCTGATCTGACCTCCTGAGATCCTTAGTCCTAGTGGTATAGTATCTCAGGATCCTGTGAACATCCAGAGTATGCAAGAGGAATTCCCCTTGACTGGAGTGCTGTGTAAAGAAAGCAGGCAGCTCAATGGATTGGTTCAGTGTAGATTCCGCTACCATCTTAGGGAGAAACTTAGGGTTGGTGTGCAGAGCCAAACGTTCCTTGTGGAAAATCAAATAAGGGATTTTGCACATCAAAGCTTGGAACTTGGAAATTCGTCGAGCTGAAATAATGGCCACTAAGAAGAGAGTCTTCCAAGAGAGGAACTTCAAGTCTGCTGAAGCTGCCGGTTCAAAGGGAGGCAGAGTAAGCTTCGAGGACAAAGTTCAAATCCCAAGGAGATGCAGGAATACGGATGGGGGGTCTCAAATGAAGAGCCCCTCTGAGGAAAGTCTTGGAGACTTCCAACTGCGTGAAAGTCCTATCACCAAAAGGGACGTGGTAGGCTGAAATGGCCGACATATGGACCTTCAAAGAGGAATAACTGAGACCCAGGTCAAAGAGGTGACGCATGTAGTCCAGGACACACTCAGCCGGGCAAGAGAAGGGTTGCAGATCCTTCGAAGCGGCCCAGATCGAGAAACGCTTCCACTTCATAGCGTAGGTGGCTCGGGTAGAAGGCTTTCTTGCCTCCACCAAAGTATCTACGACGAGTGAAGAAACCCTGAAACAGGCTTGGACTACATCTGCAGGAGCCACGCATGCAACTAAAGGGATTTAAGACCTGGAAGACTAGGGTCCCCTGATCCTGGGTCAGCAAGCGCTTCGACAGAGGAAGAGGAAGTGGAGGTTCCTCCGAAAACTGCTGCAGAAGAGAGCGCCAAACTTGCCTGGGCTAGAATGGAGCAATGAGTATCATTCGCGCTCCTTCTGATTGGCGTTTGTGTAAGACCCTTGAGATTAAGGGAATCAGAGGAAGGCACAGACGAATCTGTCCTTCCAATCGAGAGACAGAGCGTCTCACCAAAAAATGTCTCGCCCTGGAGCGAGCAAGCAGAAGGCGGGAAGTTTTGCGTTTAGAGGAGATGCGAACAGGTCTAACTGAGGGGTTCCCCAACGCAGGAAAACTTTGTCTAGTACCTCCTGATCTAGTTCCCATTCATGGGCCTCGGCGGACGACCGACTGAGGCAGTCCGCCAGCATACTGTCTACTCCCAGAATGTGCACTGCCGTCAAGTGAAGATTGTGCTGAGCTGACCAGCCCCAAACTCTCATCGCTTCCCTGCGTAGAGGATAGGAACGAGTTCCTCCCTGCTTGTCGATGTACCAGATTACGCACATGCTGTCTGTCTGGACTGCTAGATGACCGGGAAGAATACAAGAGTAGAGAGCTTGAAGAGCATACAGTACGGCTCTGAGCTCGAGCACACTGATGTGTAGAGTGTGCTTGAGACTGGACCAAGAGCCTAGAGTCCTGTGAGGTCCCAGGTGGGCTCACCAGCCATCTCCTGAGGCATCTGTCAATGTTTGGGAGGGAGGTTCCAGGCAGAACGGAACTCCCTGGCAAAGGTTCTCCTGCACCATCCACTAATGCAAGTCCAGGATCATGGGGTCGGAGATCAGTACCTCTTGGTCCAGGTTGTCCAAAGTCTGATTCCACTGACAGCAAAGCGCCCGCTGAGAGATTTTCATATGGATCAGAGCGCGAGGGACTGTTGGGATTGCAGCCGCCATGAGACCCGAGGAGGTGAAGGACTGACTGGGCGCCAACCCTTCTGCGGCTGGACAGCAGACTTACTTGCGCCTGAAGGGTGTCCACCCTGTCCGGCGGCAGAAAAGCTTTGCCAATGGTCGTGTCCAGGATCGTCCCAATGAACTGAAGTCTTGGATAAGGGACCAGATGGGACTTGGCCTGGTTGATGGGGATACCCAGGCTGGTGAAAACCTGCTAGGTAAGAGAAAGGAAGCGCTGGAGTTCCTCCCTGGACGAGGCCGTCAGGAGCCAATTGTCCAGGTACGGGAAAACCAGTACCCATGGATACGCAGGTGAGCTGCTACCACTGAAAGGCATCTGGTGAACACTCGGGGAGCCAAGGAAAGACCAAATGGGAGGGCCTTGAATTGGTAGTGGCCCCCTGAAAAGAAAACCGGAAGAACTTGTGGTGAGAAGGGCGGATGGAGATGTGCAGGTAGGCATCCTGCATATCCAACGCACATAGTCACAGTCCCAGCCGAAAACTCTGCAGGGAGAGCATTCTGAAGTGCTTGAACTCCACGAACATGTTCAGGGAGCTGAGGTCTAGAATAGGTGTCACATCTCCCACTTTCTTCGGAACAAGGAAGAAACAGGAATAGTACCCAGTCCCCCAAAGGTGAGAGGGAACTGTTCTATCGCCGTCTTCAAGAGAAGAGAGGATATTTCTTCCTGAACCAGAGGAAAATGCTCTGAGGAGTAAGACGACTTTTTTGGGGTCTTGGTGGTTTCTGAAGAAACTCAATTGAGTGTCCTTTTGCTATCAGCTGGAGCACCCAAGCATCTGAAGTAATCTTCTCCCAGCCCGGCAGATGGGAGAACCTCCCTTCTACCGGTTCCTCTGGAGTGTCCAGAGGTTGTGGGAGAGGAAGGAGTAAGGAGGTGTGAGGCAGCGTGGCGGCAAAGGCTCCTGCCGCTTTTTTGGGTGGCGGAGTCTTGGCTGCCATAGGGGTCCGACACTTGTTGGTCCGCTTGCCCTGAGGTTTCGCTTTTGGCTGAGAACATCTGCGAAAAGGGCAACGCTGTCCCTGAGGGGGCCTGTACAAAGAGTCAGACTAAGTGCAGTGCCCTTTTCTTGCAGGTCAGTGATGTCTTTGACATCTCCACTGAACAGCACCAAACCCCTGAAGGGTGCATCCTGAATAGCGGATTGCATTTCAGGGACCAATCCTGACACCTGGAGCCAGGCATGACACTGAACGCCCACAGCGAAAACTGAACTCCTACCAGCAGTGTCCACTGCATCGTACGTGGCACGTAGCGTGTGCCAACTGGTCGAACGAGCAGATCGGACTAGATCAGCCACTTCCTACTTGGTTTGAGATTCAGGAAGGGAATTCAGTTTGGATTCCACCTGACTCAGGATAGCCTTCTGGTAATCCCCCATATGACCGACATAGTTCAGGGCCCAGATTCCCAGTGTGGAAGACGCGTACACCTTCTTCCCGTACTGGTCCAGAAGACGGGATTCCTTGTCTGCTGGAGACGAACTAAGGTGCTTTGGGTTAGCCGATCGGCTGTAAGCGTCGCTAATCATGACAGAATCGGCTCTCGGGTGTGTATTCAACACATCCACACCCTCGGGAGCCTGGTATAGCCTATCCACCTTCCTCAGAACGGGGGCTACCGCATACTGCTGTTTCCAAATAGTGGAAATAAGGTCTGCATGAGGCTCAATCCAGGGTGGAATCAATGTTGGAGCCGTTTCTGGCAGAGAGTTTCTTACGCTGTGGATCTGGCTCCAGAGACTGCCACTGGTGTACCTCCTGGACCTTTCTCAGCAGCTCCAGAAAAGAAGGATCTTCCGGAGAAGACTTCGGAGGAGTTCTTGGCCTGGCAAAGTCTGGAGCGCGGGCTAGTCATCAGGATCAGAGATTCGGGGGCTGAGTCAGGGGTCTCAAGAAGTGTGAGAAGACTCCATCCCATGCGGGAGGACTGGACCTTGGTCAGCCCTCGGAGCGCGTTCTCCCGGCCCTGAAGGATCACCTCTGGTGTTTGTGGGGGGGGGTCTCTGGCGAAGGGGATCCGGTACCGGAACCATCGTCGGTAGACGGCTCTCCACCTCCCTGGTGAATTGAGCCTTGACCTCCACCCACCAGGCAGCCAGAGTCTCCTTCAAATCCACTGGCAAATGAGGAGGATACGGATACTGGGGGTATTCGTAGCTCGATGGTGGGAAACCCGGCGTCTGGTACTGAGGCGTCGGATAGGCCGGCGTCGGGTACTGCAGTCCCGGGTAGGCCGGCATCTGATCGGACAGGGTCAGATACCTGGGAACCAGGGGCTCTGATTGAGCAGAAGGCCCGGCAGGCAGGCAGGCCAAGTACAGGTGGCCCAGCGGGCGTCTGGTATAGCGTCCGGCAAAGGAATGTCTCCTGGCGTCGGATAGGCCGGCGTCCGGTTATCCGACCCAATAGGAGTGAGACCTGATGGAGCATACCGATGTCCTCTGTGTCGCCCAGGGAAGGATTGAAATCCCCAAGGTCCAACAGGGGAGATGCAGGAGCCTCGGTCATCAGCGGCGAGCCGGGGATGACGGACTGCTCGGTTGGGTCCGGCGTCTGCTCTAACGACGTGCATCCGTCAGAGGAGCCAGCATCTGACTTATCGGATCCAACGCCCGCCGAAAGCCGCGATGGAGGAGCCGGTCTTGGCGGGCATTTTGAGGCTGCGCGCTGCCCCGAGCGCCAGGGCGCTTTAGCAGCCTTGTCTGGGTGACATCGGTAGCACCAGTAAACCGACCCGAAAGCCGCATGGTGGCGGCCTTCCCAGAAGCAGTTGCCTTTGTCCCAGAGGCTCCCAATGGGCCCGAGTGCGAGGGACGCTGCTGCCTTGGAAGCCTCCAAGACGGTCACCGGGGTGGGGTGTTACCTTAAGAACAGCGACTCCAGCCGGAGTTGCGGTGGCCGTGGAAGTGGAGTTCCGGTGCTGCTGCTTCTTGAGGTATCCCTTGGGGGAAGTGGAGGCCTGCTGAAGCTTTTCCAGCTCCTTCTCCATGGATGACATCTTTTTCTTTAAGATATGGGCCTCCAAGGACTGCTGCCTCCGTTTGCGGGTGGCGGAGTTGAATTGTTGACAGTGCTGGCACTTCCCCATGGGGTGTTCTGGGCCTAAACAAAAAAGAGACACAGGGATTGACCGTCCTTATGCGGGAGCTGGGTGCCGTACGAGTTGCACTTGTTTTTATGCGAATCGGATGGAGTAGGGGACAACATACACGGCAGATATTTGAGAAAAAGGCGGTAATAAACTGACGACAGACTGATCAAGCAGACTAATCCTAACCGGGCGTAGGCGCTGCTAACCATGGAAAGAACTGATAGGCGTGGCGTGGGGACCGCTTCCTTATACCGCCGCCTGGTGCCGGTCACCTGACATGAGGGCAGTCCCCCGCCAGACTGCCAACTAGAAATTTTTCCGTGGGGTCCTGATGCCTGCCGGCTTCAGTTCTATATGTAATTACCTACTGCAAGAGCCCTCTCGAAGTAAGATCCACCATTTCTGCTGACTTCGGTGGGAGAAGACTTCCTTTAATTTCGTTCCACCAAAAACTGAACATATCTTTCACCTCACTAAGAGGAATCTGGGGCACCGAAGGACCGGCTGGCTTCCGGCTGCTTGGAGGGAGTACGGGTAGGTGGGGATGAGTGGTCCGACCCCCTGTGGGAGGAGGAACCTGAAGAGCTCTTCTTGTGATGGGGAGACCTTTAGCGGAAGTGAGTCCGGGTCTTCTCCCTATCTTTATCCTGTAACTTGTGCTTCCCAGAGTCGTCCTTCTCCTTGGTGGGCTTCGAAGATGATGAGGTTGAAACAGAGAAAGATGAAGTGCTTTTCCCCTGAAGATGGTTTCTGCATTTCGGCAAGCTGCTTCTTAAGAAGGTGAGCCTTAAGGGCCTTCTGGCGGCAGATGAGAGTCTGTTGGTTGAACCGCTGGCAGTACTCACAGGCCAAGGTGTTGAGGTTCAGGCCTAGGCAGAAAAGGCAGGCCTCGTGGTAGTCTTTCGACGGTAGCTAGTTGCCACATACACACTTCAATCTTTGTCGTTCAACTGAAGAAACAGATGATGCCGGGTAAGAACACATGCAGCAATACATGACTATTTTTAAGAAATAAAGAAAAGACGCTGGAAGCGCGAAGGCGGTCGACCTATAGCAAGAGGCGTCTCAAAAGCTGATGCGAATGGGTAGACGGCGGGAAAACAACTGATGTGGGGCTGGGGACAGCCCACTTATTCCACTGGCTGAGGTCAGGGCGAGCCCCCACTGGAGACTGCTAGCTAGAAGGTTTCCATGGCGTCCTGGTGCCTGGAGGCTTAGTCCTTATGGTTACTGCCTACTGCAAGAGGTCTAATCAGAAGTAAGATATGTTTAAACTTATGTACTGTAAACCTCCTAACTCCCCTTCCCTCGGGTCACACCTGGAAATGAGCTTAGGCTCAGTGTGCCTCACCCGGTTATCAACTTCAAATAAATAAGCCAGCAAACTTTATAAAATAGCACTATTCCCAAAAAGACCATAGCGCTAGCACAACAGATCATAAAACCAAAGCTAAAAAGTCCTTAAATATTTTAAAAATATCAGCATCAAAATATTATTCAGAGTCAGGAAAAGCAAGATTAAACAGATATGCTTTCAATGCAGATTTGAAACTCTCCACAGTCAGGCAATGTTATCCAACGAGGCAGAGAATTCCACTGGGTGGGGGCCACAAACCCAAATGCCCGGGCCCCAGAGGACTTTAAATGAACCCTGGGAATTTCTAGCAATCCCTCATCGGCGGAGCGGAGTGGGTGAAGAAGCTCTTGCAGATGGCGCGGTCCCTGTCTGTGCAGGGCTTTGCAGGTCAGCAAGAAGACCTTGAAGGTGATCATCCACTGAATAGGCAGCCAATGCAGGCCACACAGCACAGGTGTGACATGGCAAGCTCGAGGGAGCCCAGTCAGCCTGGCTGCCGTATTCTGCACCAGCTGCAAGCGGCGGATCTCAATCCCCGGTATCCCTAGGTACAAGGAATTGCAGTAATCAAGGTGGGAGGACATAAAGGCGTGGACCAAGGTTGGAAGATAGTCAGGTGAACTAGGTGCTTGATGCGGGCGATATTCCTTGGATGGTAAAAGGAAGTCTTGACAACGGACGACACCCGAGATTTAAGCGTCAGCTCCTTGTTAAGGATAATACCCATATTTTGCACCTGTTCAGAGGTTATCAGTTGGCAGCCTCCAAGCCAAAGCCCAGATGGCCGTCCAGCTGACAACCTCTCTACCGGACGACCCGGGTCCACCACCAGAACCTCTGTTTTGTCAGAGTTCAACCTCAACCAGTTACCACTCAACCAATCTTAAATCTCAGAGAGGCAGCTGTTAAAGCTCGAGACAGCTCCCACCTGTTCGGGCACAAAGAACATGTATAGCTGAATATTATCGGCATAGCAATGAAAACTCAGCCCATACCACCTTACAATGTCTTCCAACGGCAGCATACACACCGTGAACAACGTGGGTGATGGCACAGAGCCCTGCGGCACCCCATGCAACAGGGAGAACTTGTCAGAGGAGTACATCCCCGATACAACTCTCTGAAACCTGCCGGTGAGGAAGGATTGAAACCATCTGAGGACCATACCAGACAATCCACAGATCAGACGCAGGCACCCCAGCAACACATCATGGTCCACAGTGTCAAATGCCATAGAGATATCAAGAACCACCAAGATGGAATGGCTCTTAAGATTTCTCGCTATCAGAGATCATGGAGGACCCGAACAAGGGCTGTCTCAGTGCTATGCCTCTTCCAAAATCCAGTCTGGAGAGGATCGTAAATGTTGTGGATGGTAAAATGATACAAAGGGAAGGTTAGAGATAGGTCTGTAGTTAGCAAGACAGTCTAGGTCGAGAGAGGATTTCTTAAGGAGAGGTGTTACCACTGCCTCATTCAGGATATCCAGGAACACACCTGACTAACGAGCACCAGACTCTCTCAGCTAGGACCAGGACGATGACCTCAATGCATCCCACAAGGTGGTGAGTTGGGCCCGGGACCATAGCACAGCAGGTTGGCAGCATACTCTGGATAATCTTCACAACATCCCCGATCGCCAGCCGAAGTCAGACCAGACAAACTGAGGAACTGCAACCTCCCACCGACATCCACACTGGAGCAAGCTGCACAAACCTCTGACCAGTCAGCTACATTATCTGCAAAGAATCGAGCAAACTTGTCACACTTCTCTTGTGCCAATGCTCCAAGTCTGCAGGCAGGCTGGATTCCACAGTCTGTCTACAGTTCGAAAGAGCTGGGATAGTCGGTTCTGTGCAGTGGCAATCTCCCTGGACAGGAGCTCTGCCTTCTTACAGGAAATAGCCAACTGACTGTCCTACTAATGGGACATTAATCTAAGTCTGTCAGCATCAAGGCCCGATTTCCACCAGCAGCACTCCATCCTTCGTCCCTCTCTCCTCAGCTCCCTCAAAGTCCCATCAAACCAAGTATATTCATATACATACCTATACAACACGTTAGATGTACTGTGGCCAGAATCTAAAATCACCCAGAAATGTGTATACACACACACACACACACACACACACGCTTACTTACCATCCCCTGAGCTTAAAGGCTTCTGGAATGTCTGGGTTCATAATAAAGGTGCTCGAAGATAGCACAGAGAGAGAGCGCCCTCCAAAGTCGGACAGCCTAGCCCCTTTAACTGCTATCACTGGCTGTCCAGACCCATCAAATTTGTCAGCCTGCAGATACAGAAAACAAAAACGTTTAAGCCAACATTGGTAATAAAATGGTTGACTGTAGGTTAGCCACTGTTCAAACATTCCAAATGACATTTCCACACTTAGAAACACTCCAGACACTTACATCTTCACCCCACAGGGTAGTCGACACCATTTTCCCAGACATGTCCATCAGATAGATATTTCTTTTCGACACCTCTCGATTGGTAGCCTTCACCGTGATCTTTGTCACATCTTCATAGCTTTTGCAGATTCCAATGATGTCTGAAATTGATGAGCTTTTTGTTAGGTCTACCTTCTAGGGTTCCATGGCAACATCCAATCCTCCAATCCTGTACTACATCACCAGTGTATGCAATGACAGGGATCATACATTTATATCCCACTGGCTGTCTCTGCCCCAAATCTATTCTTCTGGCTGAATCTTCAGGCATCTACCTGTCCACACACAGATCTGGTACATGAGCTCTGTGCAGACCACTGCTGTCACCCAGTACCCCATGTGAACACCCCCTTATCACAATGGCAGGGCCCGGGAAGCTATAGTCCAAGTTTGATAGATGTGTCTGTGTGGCTCATGCCACCCCAACCCGAGACTGGGAGCAGGGTTCACATTACAGACCTAGTCTCCCATGTGCTGCACACTACTACCAGCACTACAAGGATAGGCCAATACTGCATAAACATTATAATATACTGTACATTTATTATTTGTTTTGCTTAGTATATATTTATTGGCAGGGTCAACAAGAGCAGTGCAAGTGTATCTCTGATGCTCTGTTGTCTCAAGCCAACAGGCCTGCTGACTGAAGTAATCAGTAGGATTCCCCAATGACGTGGGATTAACCCCCAAAAAAAAAAAAAAAAACGGTTCAATATTTTTATTAGATGATCTGGAGTTTCGGGTCCCCAAGAAAAGCAATTAAATTTGTGAAGGGCATAAATCCAAGGAGGGTGGTAGTAGATTCCAGGCAAGAGGATGTCAGTCTGCAAAGAGACGTAAAACATACTGGGGAAGTGGGCCAACATGAGAAAATATGGAGAAGTGCAAGGACCTTCACCTGGTCCCAAAGAATTCAGTTCCAGCTCCTACTTATTTACGGTATATATACATATATATATTTTTTTTTTTTTTAAGACAGGTAAGGCTGACTGGAGCTTTGCATCTTTTTTCAGGAGCATCCCGGGATTAAAGGGACACTGTCAACTCCCTCAAGGCCTCCAAGTGCCCCTTGTTTAAAAAACACATTTAATGATTGCCCACATTCTGCAAAGCTTGCTGAGGTAGCTAATGGTTTGATTCTTTTTTCTTTTAAAAAGTGAAAAACAAACTGCCCACCATACTGACGTTCCCACACAAAAACAGGTTTGTTTACATTCCTTGACTGACTCTCACTGCATCTCTCCTGGACTTCGGAACACCTCCAACAGAGTCTAACCATTCATGATGCATTGGGAGTTTAGGTGGCTACTGCCTCATGAGTGACCGCACTGTTTGAGGGCGATTGTAATGTTCCAGAAGTATTCAATAAGAATAGATTCAGGATTTGAAACAAAACAAAGTTGTTTATAAATATATATTGGTATCAGTACTACCAAACAACATCAATGAACTTTAAAGAAGTTAAGCAATCATAAAATGTGAGTTTTTAAGTAGAAATAACACAATATAAAAACAGGCAGACAGTGTCCCTTTAATTACATACAGAACACAAGACATTACTGCTAAATACCATCTGCATAGTAGAGATAATTAAGGCAACACAGCAGTGGTAGTGACTGCTTAAAGCAGCAGGATCTGTTAAAAAAAATTTCCTTTTTTATGGCAATAATGTGTTTCTGGGAAAAAAACTCCATTTTTCTTTACATTTTATTTCATGTCAACCAAGATATTTGGGGGGGGGGGGGTTACACTTTTTTGTTTAAGTAACTACTCTCTGGTATCAGTCACTATGAATAACAAAACATCTTGGTGTGGTGCTATGCTGTTTACCAGAAATGCTTGCTAGCACCCTCATACTACAACCACAGTATGTTAAAGTAAAAAAAGTAACCTGGAGAAAAACAGTTTTAAAAACCTACAGTGGCGGACATTTTTAATGGCTTGAGCCATTAATTATCAAATTAAAAAGCAGCGGACGCCTTTTGAAAACAGAATTCATCTTGTACTTCATGCATCTTTCCTAGATTTATTCTCTCCATTATATTACTGAAAAAATTGCTGCAAAAAAATAAGATTTTTATCTCTTACAGTTCATTTACCTCTATAGTTTATTCCCTACTTGAAACGACATGCTGTGACATCACAGGCTGTTCCTATGGGAATAACTGTCACAAGCACAGTATTATGACATCAGGTTGGGAAGAGGCAATAGGATCTGATAAACCCTCAGTGGAACAACTCCCCTGTTTTCATGTATATGGCCTCAGTAATACATAATGGGGATAAGGAATGCAGAGCTACAGAGAAATATAAGCTGCTTTTGTGTCCAAATATGTATTTCAAAGTTGTTCGTGGCGTCGGTGACTAATAAAATCCATTCTGGCAGGCTGCATAAAAAATGGGTATAAAGGGGAATTATTTTCCTTACTGGTGTGTAAACTCAGTCCGAAGTCAACTAAATTCTGTTGTCCAGTCCCTAGGTACTATCCCTGCCTCCAGTGAGCTTTTGGGTCCGGTCAGAGGCTACACGAGGACTCCCATCTACTTTAGCACATGAGGCTGCAGCCCATCTGGGTCCACAGACTTACCTACCTTCAATGTGTTCAAACCCACCAGTATCCTTTTCACCAAAATTGGACCCTATGTTGAAATCCCTCCCTCTCTGCCCCGATGGCATATTCCAGCAATCGCCCCTTTTCTTCTACTGTGAACACTGAACATGAATATTTGTTCAGATGTTTGGCATTCCTTTATCACTCTCCTCCTACTCCTTTTCCTTCTTCAGTTGTGAAGATTCCCTTTTTAGTTTTTTGCTTATCTCGTATGTAACAAAAGAAAATCTTTGCTTCCCTTCATTTCCTCAACCTTCAACTCTGTATCAGGCGTAGCCTTCCTCAAAGTCTTGCTGGCCTCTCATCTTGTTTTGAAATTCTACCCTACTCCACTTCGCTTGGCTGTTTTTTTTTTTTGTTTTTTTTAAATGCCCTTTCTTTGTTTTTTTCAGCCACCCCAACCTCACTTAAGAACTCCACTGGCTTATACTCTTCCCTATTACCCTGATATCCCATTTAACTTCGCAACCCTCAGGGAAATCATGTCAGACAAACCTTGTGGAGTTCTATGACTGGGTGACGAGTGCCTTGGACCTTGGTAGACCAGTGGACGTCCTCTTTCTAGACTTCAGCAAGGCATTTGACTCTGTTCCTCACATGGGCCTGTTGGAGAAGCTGGGAGAAATGGGGGTGGGGAACCAGATGATCAGATGGGATAGGCAATTGGCTCCAGGACCGGACCCAGAGGGTCGTAGTTGGCGGGATAGTCTCATCCCCAAAGAGGGTCATTAGTGGGGTCCCACAGGGATCAGTCCTTGGGCCCCTCCTGTTCAACGCCTACGTCTCTGACATAAGGACAGGAATCAGGAGTGAGATGAGTCTCTTTGCGGATGACTCAAAACTGGGGGCGGTGGTGGATGGGGAGGGTGGCCCTACAGGGGGACCTGGAGTCTCTGGAAAGATGGTCTATAAAGTGGAAGCTGAGGTTCAATGCAGGGAAATGCAAGGTACTCCACCTGGGGGACAGAAACCCTGGCCAAGTGTACACCCGGGGGTGGGGGATGCTACAAGTCTTGATGGCTGAGAGGGACCTGGGGGTGGTGGTGGATGTCAAAATGAACAACTCGGTGACTTGTAGGAAAGCATCATCCAAGGCCAACAGGATGCTGGGATGCATCGCTAGGGGGATCACCTCCAGAAGGAGGGAAGTGATGCTCCCTCTGTATAACTGCTTGGTGAGGCCACACCTTGGAGTACTGCGTGCAGTTTTGGAGGCCACACTTAAAGAGGGACATTAAACTCCTGGAGAGGGTCCAGAGGAGGGCAACCAAAATGATTTGGGGCTTGGGGGACAGGACCCATGAGGAGAGGCTCAAGAGCTAAATATGTACACATTGGAAGAGAGAAGGGACCGGGGGGACATGATAGAGGTCTTCAAGTACATGAAGAGGGTAAATAGGGGAGGAACAGTCAGGGTGCTTGAAGGAAGGAGGAGGGGGCCACTAGAGGGCATGGGTGGAAGCTGGAGGGGAAGATTCAGGGAGAAAGGAGGAGGTGCTACACTGAGGGGTGGTGGAGCCATGGAATGCACTGCCTAGGGGCTGGTGGAGGCAGAGACTGTGGAGGGGTTCAAGAGGGGCTGGGACAGGTACAGGGGAAGGGTTCTGGAAGCAAAATACAATGCAGCAAGAATATCCGGAACTGGGAAGGGAGAAGCCAGAGAAGGCGAGGGGGGCAGCAAGGTCAGCACCCAGGGTGGGGGCTGACCAATCGAGCAGACTCGAAAGACTGTTAAGCCTATTCTGCTGGCATTTTAGCATGTTAGTAACCCCTCTATTGCTCTCAATCCTTCTAGTTTCTCCTGCTATAGCTCCTTCATCCGAAGACAATCAGACCTCCTAAAATCCAGGACTTCTGTTTGGGACCAATTTCATTCTGCTCCAACTCTGATGTCAAACCATGATGTCTGATGTTGCACTCAGTGGGTCCAGCACTGTGCCCTCCTTTATACTGTCCCTGTAAGGTTCCAAGGACTACATCAAGGACACCTGCCTCCCTTTTAGGTTCCTCCACGTTCTGCACTAGGAATCTTTCCCAAAAAAAAAAAAAAACACACACACACCTCTGCCAGCTGTTGATTTCTTCTGTCAGGCATGCTGAAGTCACCAAGCAGCAGCACCTGCTCCTGCCTTGCTGCCCTTTCAATCTCATCCAAGAGCTCCGAATCCACTTCCTCTTCTTCAGATGGTAACCTACACAGCACTTTAAAGGGGCAAAGGAAGCACTCAACAAGAGAGAAGACCCTCAAACAACAATTCACTGAGGCAAAATTTAAATCTTTAGCAATGCTGCAGTTTGTCAGGGGGCAAAGACCCCTTGTTGGTCAATGCACTGGGGTTATCCTGTTCCAGCCTCTGGGATTCACACTCAGTAAACTGCAGCATTGCCAATGATTTTATTTTGCTTCAGTGAATTTCTGTCTCAGGGTTCTCTCTCTGATCGGGTGCTTCTTTTGCCACTTTCAAGCCTTGTTTTGGGATCAGCCTCCCCGGATAGCACTAACTAATGTAGTTCCAAAACAATCCCGTGACAGCAGGAGGGTGCAGTGCTACAAAGGGCAGCCAGCTCTAAAACAGCTAGTTCCAGAAGATGACAGCACTCTAGCAAGACAAAACACACAAGCAAATAATGTAAAAAAATATACATCGTTTTAATGCGTGCAAAAACTGGTGGACAAGAAGATATTGAAAACAAAACTGAAATAGCAACAGTAACAGAAAATGCCCGCTGAGAGGCTGAGATAGCTGAGACGCTAGAAGCCACCAGTAGACATTTTGGGGAGAGAGCACGAGGGAGCTATTTCTTTGTGCAGCAGACCACTAGAACTTCAAACTGCATCCATTTGCCTACACAGGTTGATTATGTTTTCTTGTTACTGCTGCTACTGTTGCTATTTCAGTTTTGTTCTCTCTCAATATCTTATTTTCCGCCACTTTTTTGCACACTAAAAACTACATATATTTTTTGCATTAATTGCTTGGATGCTTTCTCTTGCACGAGTGCTACTATCTTCTGGAACTGGATAGCACTAGACCTTCCCTAGAATGTGCTGTTCCCCTCTCGGACTTCAAGTATGGCCTATATATAACCCCTATCCTGAGGTTCCCCCTTTTTCTTCTACAGTACCAGTATTTCGTTCACTTGATATGTGAAATGCAAATGCTTTCAGATACAGCACTTTATAGGCACCACACACACACAAAAAAGAAAAAAATACTCACCTTAGTAATTGTGTTTCATCTAATGAGTCTTGCTGTATTCTGACAATTTGCAGTTAGCTCCAGCTCTTGAATTGCCCCGGAGAGTGAAGGGTTAAAATTATATGCCATGCATAGAACGTTGGGCTCAAGCTCGGTTGAAAACTCTTCCTTTTGAAACCAAACCGTCAGATTCTTACGAGCTAAACTCACTGACTATATAATGTGGAAACTGTAAAAACTCCTAGAAGCCAACTGGCAACAAAGACTCTGGATTCTCTAAAAGACTCAAATCAGGAAACCCAAAGAACAAAAACCAGGTAATAAGAACTAAAAACTCAAACAAATACAAAGCACCCAACACAACAGGAGTGGGCTAAAGACACCCCTGGGGTGCAACACTGCACCTGCCACCCACTTCCCAAAACAGGTTCCGAGAGGGGAGGCAGGTCAGAATACAGCAAGACTCCATTAGAAGAAACAGTTACTAAAGTGAGTAATTTTTTCTTCAAACATGAAGTCTTGCTGTATTCTGACAATTTGGAGACTACCAAGCAGTACCTCCAAGGAGGAGGGACAGAACCTACTTTGGAAATAGGCTCTGAAGTACTACTGTGCCAAACCTAGCATCACTCCTAGCCTGGATATCCAGAGAGTAATGCTTGGTGAAGGTGTGAACTGTTTTCCAGGTGGTTGCTTGACAGATTTCTAACAAGGGGATATCCCTAGCTGCAGCCAGAGATGCAGCTGTACCTCTATCTAGTGGAATGAGCCCTCAGGCCTGAGGGTGCAGTTTTTCCCAGTTTTTCATAGCAGAATTGAACACAGGATACAACCCACCTGGCAACTGTTCTCTTGGTGGCAGGTTTTCCCTTACCTACTTCCCCATAAGTGAGGAACAACTGGAGGGAGTCAAACCGGTGACCCTTTGTACGTTCTATGTAGTAACTAAGGGCCCTTTTAACATCTAAACTGTGTAGCCTCCGTTCCCCTGAGGAGGTGTGATCAGTGAAGAACACAGGAAGAGACAGATTGGTTTAAGTGGAAATCAGAAACCACTTTAGGTAGGAACCTTCTATTGGTTCTAAGGACCACCTTATCTCTATGGAAAGACATGAAGTCAGGCTCCACTGACAGGGCTTGTAATTCACTGATACGTCTGGCAGAAGTAACAGCAACTGAAAACAGTTTTCCAAGTCAAGAACTTGAGCTCTGCTCAGGACATAGGCTTGAAGGGGGGTTGCATCAGCTGAGCAATACAAATATTCAATTCCCAGGCAGGAGCAGGATCCCTAAAAGTGGGATTGGTCTGAATCAATCCTTTGAAAAATTTACAGAATACAGGATTAGATGACAGAAAGGAAGATTTCCTCACTGACAGGAAAGCAGAAATAGCTGACAAATGAACTTTGAGAGTAGCTGGTTTGAGGCCTAGGCCATTAAGGTAAAACATGAACTGTAGACAACTCAGCAGTGTTTGGGGAAATGTGCTTCTTGGAACACCAAATACTGAGCATTTTCCATTTGGAGTTGTAGGTTTTTCTTGTGGCAGGCTTTCGAGAAGCCTTGAGGATATGCAGAACCCCTTGGGACAGATGTAAATCTGCATAATCTAAGTCAAGAGCCATGCCTTGAGATTGAGTGACAGGAGACTGGGGTAACAAATCCTCCCCTGAGAGGAGGTTGGCAGATTGTAATTCCTGGGAAGAGACAGGGGAAGATGGACTGCTAAGGACAGCAACAGTGGGTACCAAGGCTGCCTGGCCCAGTCTGGAGCAATCAGAATCACTTTGCATGGTTGTGACCTTACCTTGACTAGAACCTTGAACAACAGAGGAAAAGGAGGGAAGGCCTAAAGGAACTTCCCTTCCCAGTTCAAAATCAGAGCATCCAGAGGGACTGAGCCCAAGACTGGGGGTCTGCAAACAAAACAGAGGAAGCTGGTGATTGTCTGGGGCGGCAAAGAGATCTATCTTCGGAGTGCCCCACCTTGCGAAGATCAACTTCAACACCAAAGGATCCAAAGACCATTCGTGATGGCCCTGGGAAATCCAGCTCAATGCATCTGCTATCACATTGGCCTTTCCTGGGAGGTGGACCGCTACTAGAGAGGCCTGAAGGGAATAAGCCAGGGACCATACTTTCATGGCCTCCGTGCACAAGGCCATGGACCGAGTGCCTCTCTGCTTGTTGATATACCACATGGTGGTAGTGTTGTCCGTCCTGACCTGAACCACCTTGTTCTGTATTGACTGACAGAAAGCTTGTAGGGCAAGAAGTACTGCCCTGAGCTCCAGGAGGTTGATGTGAAGAAGGGATTCCTGAGGGGACTACAGTCCCTGGGCCGTGAGAGCCCCCAGATGGGCCCCCACCCCAAAAGAGAAGCATCTGTGGTAAGAACCACAGAGTGAGTGAGAAACAAATGGAACACCTTGCCTCAGATTATCCAGGTCCTGCCACCACTGAAGGGCCTGAATTAAGGTCTGAGTAACAGGAACTAGCTTAGTAAGAGGATCTTTCCTTTGGGACCAAAAGGTTCTCAGATGCAGCCGAATGTCCCTCCTCTGAAACCTGGCCCCTTGGACCACTGCTGTGGAAGCTGCCATGTGGCCCAGAAGCTGCAGAAAATGCCTTGCTGATCGAGAAACCAGAGGGAGAAAGGAAGAGGCCAGCTGAGAGATGGCTTTCCCCTTTCCAAAGGAAGGAAGACCCTTGCCTTGAGGGTGTCCAACTCTGCTCCTATAAAAGTGAGGAGCTGTACTGGTTCAAGAACTGACTTGGGAAGACTGAGAAGGAACCCCAGGGAAGTGAGAACTTGCTGGGTGACCTGCAGATCTGACTTGGTCTGGAGACTGGCCCACCAGAAGCCAACTGTCCAGATATGAAAAAATAGAAATCCTTTTTCTTCTTAAACAGGCCACCACTACTGCTAGGCACTTTATAAACACCCTTGGAGCTGAGGTTAGAATGAAGGGCATTGCTCTGAACTGATAATGGCCTGAGGGCAATTCGAACCTGAGGTACTTTCTGTAGGAGCACCTGATGGGAATGTGAAAATAGGTATCCTTGAGGTCCAGTGAGGATAGCCAGTCCCCTGGCCTCAGAGAGGGAAGAATTGTTCCCAGAGTCACCATTTTGAATGTTGGCTTTATTAGGTGCTTGTTTAGGTATCAGATCTAGGATGGGTCGCCACTATCCTGTCTTTTTTGGGAAAGGAAGTACCTGGAGTACAGACCTTTGTCCCTGTATGGAGTAGGAACTTTCTCTATGGCCTTTAAGGCCACCAGAGATGAAACCTCTGCCTCTAGAGCAAGGGTTTCTGAAGTATTTGCAGGTGGAAAGGATCTGGGTCTCAGTTTCAGAAAATTTTTGAAACTGAGAAACAGCCCCTGGCTTACAGCCTCCAGGACCCACTTGTCTGAGGTAACAGACATCCAGTCCTGGACAAAGTAAGCCAGCCTGCCTCCTACTGGAATGGGGGAGTCGACCCGGACTGACACATCAGGGTGTCTGACTGGCAGGAGTCTTAGGCTGAGGGGTGGATGCAGCCCTGCTCATCCCCCTTCTGCCTCACCCTCTGAAGAACCCACTCTGAGAAAAGGAAGAAGAGGCCTGCGCTTGGCAGGAAGGCCTGTGAAAAGGCCTGCCCCTAGCTTGCTGCCTTTGAGGAGTTGTTTGCCTCTCCTTGGCCTGGGCACTTCTATAAGTGGTCCTGTACTCATCCATTTTCTTCATGTAATTCTCTGTCTGCTCCCCAAACAGGGAATTACCCACCACAGGGAAATCCACTGCCTTAGCCTGGGTATCCTTCGAAAGGCTAGTCCATCTGAGACAAGCCATTCTCCGAAGAGCCACAGATGTAGCCATGACTCTTGATGACACATCACTGGAGTCCACAGCAGTATGAAATTGCACCTTGATGCCTCGATCCCATAGCAGCCCTCCAGCTCCTTGGCAGCTGGGAAGCCTGTTTAGCCAGTGCCAGTACAGTGTCCCACCTGGACTTCTGGTACCCGGCTGTATAGGCCATATAGTTAGCCTGCCTCAGTCCCAAAGATTATGCCAAGTACTGTTTCTTTGCCATGGCATCTATCTTCCTGGAATCTTTGTCTAGGGGGTGTGAAGCCAAGGGGATGTTAGCCTTGTCACAGGCAGCAGCGTGCACTACCCCAACATGGCTGCACTGCTGATAAAGAAATTCCGTATCTAAGCCTGACAAGGTACACCTCTTGTCCATTCTCTTGTCAACAGAAGGTACAGAGTTGGGAGACCTAAGAATTTTGTGTGTCTGTTTCCCAAATGACCTATGAAGGGGAACAGACAGTCTCAGACTCTGGGATGTCCATCATCTCTATGTAGTTAGGCTCCTCTTGATCCTCTACAGCCTCCTCAATAGGAAGCTGGAGGGTTTGAGCCACTTTTCTGTAAACAGAAAGTGGGAAGGGGACTCAGAAAGCCTAGGAGGGGAAACACCAGAAGGTCTGTCTGGGGAGATGTCCAGATCCACAGGCACATCCAGACTTTCACCGTCATAATCATCCTCTTCAAAATCCTCATCAAACTCCGGTTCGTAAAAATCTTCAGGGGAATAATCCTGAACCGGGGGAACCGACCGATTCGAACCCCTGCCAGAAAGCGCCGGATTGGTCGGAACCGGATGAAGCGATTCCAAAATCCAAATCGCTTTGTCTATTTCTTCAGCAGTCAGAACATGCAGTTCTGGATCCGAACCGGCCGATTTATCCTTTCGTTTTCTTTTTGTAGGAACCGATCCCTCAGGATCAGCTCTCCTCTTGCCCGAAGAAGTATCGCCCTGGTCAGAGGGCACTCCTAGTTCGGTAGGAACAGAACCGGGCTGGCCTTCCGGGTCAGCAGATTTCTCGGCCTCCTTATCCCTAAATCTACCTAACCTTTTTTCCAGGGTAGACTTAGGGAAATTTTTGCAAATTTGGCAGTCAATCGAGATGGTCAAACCCCAGACAGTAAACACAGGTGGTGTGGGGATCGGTCTTAGCAAAGACCTCCCCACACACACTGCAGTGCTGAAACCCAGTGGGTCCGTTTTTTTTCTTGGGTTACTCAGACATGGCCAACCTAACGAACTTACCCTTTATATGGCAACCGCCAAGCAATACTCCCCTATCGCTTTCTCACCGTGTCACGGGTGATGGAAAAAAACGTTCAAATCACATTTTTTTTTTTTTTTTTTTTAAAAAACCGATATGGACCGATAACCACACACTAACTTTTTATACAAGGATTTTACTACAGGATCGGTTCAACCGAACCGATCGAACAAATTTACAATTTCCACACAATAACGGTCCACAATACTAATCTAAGTATTTATGGTACCACAGACAGAGTCTCGAACTGAAAAATGGAACCAAACATCGGACTAAAACAGACACTTTAACCCAGCCCCACTGAGTTTCAACACTGGGTTTGAACTGAGCAGGAAGAGAAATCTCCGGAGCGACTGTTCAGTGAGGTGGAGTAAAGAATCTGATGGTTTGGTTTCAACTGGACACGGACACAGTTTTCTCTTTTTTGTGTGTGATCTATTTTTACGCCCCCATGCTTGCTGGTTCACTACTCCTTCGGGCTCTACCAAGTCCCCCAATTGTCCTTACCCAGCCCTCCTCTGATCCTCATATTGCAGCCGACCCCCGGATGTCCCGGCTATCCCTTCGGCCAGGCAGTCCCCCTGTCTGAGGGGAAGGCACCGGGAGGTATGACCTCAGCACGTACCTCTAGGGCCCAGGGATGCTGCTGAGGAACAGGAGGCCTTGGGAAGGCGGTGGAGGCCCTCAGGGAACAGACAGCAGTCATCCAGTGACCAGCGAGCAATTTTTCCTGGCTTTTTCTTAAGGCACACGACGTCCGGACGTCAAGGCAAGAGCCGACGTCTGTCACGCACCACCCCCACTGATCCTGACGTGTTGCTCTACCCCTGGCCTCCACCAGTGGTCACTTCAACACCGGGTCGCAGTCCCTTCCCTCCCTGGAGACAGCGAGCAGTCGTGGGATGCTCAAGTTGCCTCCCCCCGGCCGGCCCTCCAGCAACCCGAGCTCGTTCCCGAACCCGGGTCGCTAGCGCCGGAAAAGGAAATCCAACCACTGCGCTGACAGGCCGGCAAGACAAAGTTTTCAACCGAGCTTGAGCCCAATGTTCTATGCATGGCATAGAATTTTAACCCTTCACTCTCCGGGGCAGTTCAAGAGCTGGAGCTAACTGCAAATTGTCAGAATACAGCAAGACTTCATGTTGTTTGAAATTAAGATTCTAGAGACCTTTCTGAAAAAACAGGTTACTCACCTGTAACAGTAGTTCTAGGAGTGGTATATGTTGTTCATCCAAGCACTTTGGCATGTCCCCTTCCACTTTAAATCTGCCAGACGTTTTCAAGCTGGCTCCTCCTACCCACCCGGGTGGTATACACATCATCTCCGCCCCATGACGCCACATCTTAGCCCGCTGGAAGCCAGGTTCGTGCATCCACAGCCGGGGAGGTCGGGTGGGTCCATGTGGATGAACATATACCACTCCTAGAACTACTGTTACAGTTGAGTAACCTGTTTTTCTAGGATCGTGGATATGTTGTTCATCCACACTCTTTGGCAGACTCCTAGCAGTTCTCCGGGAGGAGGGAGGCAAGGCGCACACCCCCTATTTAGGGAACAGAGATTGAAGAACTGAGGCCCCAAAACCAGCATCCCGGCGTGATTCAAGGTCGATGTGGTAGTGGGTGATGAACATGTTTACTGACTTTCGGGTAGCAGCCCGGCAGATTTCCTGGATAGGGATGTCCCTAGAAGTAGCCACCGATGCAGCAGTATGGCAGGTAGAATAAGCTCGTATCCCTCTGGGAGGCTCCTTGCCCGCCAACTCATAGCACAGACCTATGGATGATGAGATCCATCTTGCAATAGCCCGTTTGGCTGCAGGTCTGCCAGAAGTGGTTTCAGCGTAGGTGACAAACAGCTGGCGAACCTCAGCCCGAATTTCCACCGTCCTCTCCTTGTAATAGGAGAGGGCACATCTCAGGTCCAAAGTATGGAGCCTGTATTCAGCCTCCGAGGTGTAATTAGAGTAGTATACCAGCAGAGTCAACACCTGGTTAAGGTGAAACAGACACCACCTTCGGAAGGAATTTCGGGTGGGGGCATAGGACAACCTTGTCCCTGTGGAAGACCAGATAAGAGGAAACCACGGAAAGCGTCTGGAGCTCCTGTCCTGGTAGATGTGATAGCCACCGGGAAAGCTGTCCTCCATGACAAGTGTGACAAAGCACACTTGTGCAATGGTTCGAATGGCTTGCCCATGAGCTTTGCCAGTACCAGCAGTAGATCCCATGGAGGTGAAGGTTCACGCACCAGAGGGGATATGTGATCCCGGCCTGTGAAAAAGCGCCAGACCACTGTCTTCTGCACCAGTCAGCTGACCAGCCCACACCCGGTAAGCAGAGATGGCTGCCAGGTGCACCCTAAGGGTCGATGACCGAAGACCCCATTTGGAGAGAGACCAAAGGTAGTTAAGAATGTTAGCCACCGGACAGGACAGAGCGTCCAAGCCCTTGCCCTGACACCAAATGGAAAAGGTTTTCCATCTGAAGGCATAACATTTCCTGGTCGATTCCTTTCTGGATGCCTCCACCATGGTGTAGACATCTTCAGAAAGACCCAAAGCCTGGAACTCTAGCCGCTCAGATACCAGGCTGTGAGGTGCAGGGACTGAAGGTCCGGATGGAATACTTTCCCCTGACTGAGTGATATCAGGTCCGGGCATGCTGGAAGCCGCTCCGGGGATCTGCAGCTGAGGCTGAGGAGATCTGGATACCAGAACTGGTGTGGCAAGTCTGGGGGCTACCAGGATCACCTGCGCCTTGTCCCTCCTCACCTTGAGGAGCACTTTGTGGATCAAGGGAAATGGAGAGAAGGTGTAGAGGAGGACTGGGTCCATGGCCTCGAAGGCATCCTGCAGCGAGCCCTGCTTTTTTTTTTTGGGGCGGCATGAAACAGCCTCAGCTTGATGTTTTCCTGGAGGCAAACAGGTCCACCATCGGTTTGCCCCAATGGGAGAACAGACTGTAAGATACCTCTGGATGGAGAGACCACTCGTGGCATGTCTGGCCTAAGCGGCTGAGCACATCCGCCTGATGGTTTGAGGCTCCTGCCACATGGATGGCTAGGAGATCTGCCTCCAATCAGCTCACGAGGATCCAGATGTGGAGCGCCTCCTTGCACAGCAGATGGGAGAGCATGTCGCCTTGTTTGTTGAGGTAGTACATGGTCGTGGTTTTGTCCATCTGGACTTGAACCACTTGACCCCGGAGCTGAGGAGCGAAAGCTGACAGTGCCAGTCTGACTGCTCTGAGTGCCAACAGATTGATGTGGCATCGGGACTCCTCAGGGGTCCAGAGCCTGTGGGCCCTTTTGTCCCCCATGTGGGCTCCCCAGCCCATGAGAGGCGCATCGGTTGTGAGGACGACCGTCGGCTAGAGGCGGACAAAGGAGATCCCTTCCAGCATCCAGTCTGGGGCGGTCCACCACTGGAGAGCATCCCACATCATCTGGGTTACAGTGATCAGCTGGTCGAAATGACAGAGGGGCTGAGTCCACTGGGCGGCCAGCTCCCACTGAACGGGGCACATGTGCAACCAGGCCCAACGGAACACTGAGGTGCACGCCGCCATGTAACTCAGAAGGCACAGAAAGTCCCGGGCAGGGCGCAGGTGCCCAACCAGAAATGATTGAGCAAAGGAGGAAAGAACTTCTGCCCTGTCCGCCGGGAGCAGAGCTCTGCCCAAATGAAGCCCATCACCTGAGAAGGCACGAGTTCCGACTTGGCTTTGTTGATCAGAAGGCCGAGTTGGGAGCAGGTCTGGAGGACCAGGTCCCTGGACCTCTCCACCTCCAGTTGGGTGGAACCTGCTAGGAGCCAATCGACGGTAAAGATAAATCCTGCCCCGAGATGGGCCGCCACCACTGCAATGCACTTGGTGAAGACCCGTGGGGCCAATGATAGGCCGAACGGCATGGCTCAGAACTCGTACAGGATCCCTTGACCCTGAAGCGGAGGAACCGCTGTTGGGATGGACAGACTGGGAAGTAAAAGAACGCATCCTGCAGATCCAGTGAACAGAACCACATGTTTCGCTCCAAGGATGGTATGATCTGGGACAGAGTGACCATCCGAAAGGTGCGTGACCTGAGATATTGATTCAGGTCGTGCAGATCTAGAATGGGGCACTAGCCCCCCGTCTGCTTGGGCACCACAAATACCTGGAGACAAAGCCTGGGTATGCTGGAGGATCCGTCATTGCAGCTACTGCCTCCTTGAGGAGGAGCTGAGCAATGTCATCTTGGAGAGCCGACTGGGTCTGAGCAGATACTCTTTCCTCCAGAGGGGGCGCGGGCTCGGCTTGAAGAGTACTGCTCGAATTCCACAGGCAGTCCCCGACCGACCACTTCCGAGAACCCACCAGTCTGAAGTGACAGTGGACCAGGCGGAAAGGAAGTGGCTGAGCCGGCCCCCCACAGGAGGACCCAGAGCTGAGGTAACGGGAGAGGGGTCGACAGCCCCGGCCCCATCACTGAGCAGGCTTGGAGGAGAAGGCTCCAGGACCTGAACCTCTGCCTCCTTTACGGGACTGTTGGGGTCCGGGCTTGGGCCGGGGGTACCAAGCTAGAGCCTGCTGGTACTGCTGTCCACCTTGAAAGGCGGACTGCTGAGCTGCAGGGGAAGAATGACGAAAAGGCTTCATTTTCTTCTGTTGGTTCTTGCCCGAAGAACCCTTGGCAGAAGTAGCATCCAAGGTAGCACTGGACTGCTCAATGCGCTGAAGGTGACTGGCCATTCCTGGACCGAACCAGTCTGTCTCGAGGAAGGGCACGTCAGTTAGTTTGTGCTTGGTATCCACAGGAAAGGAGAAGAGCCTCAGCCAAGCCCTGCGATGAGCGGCAACTGCGGCAGACATCGAGCGGGCACAAGAATCTCTAATGTCCAGGGCAGTCTGAAGTTGCTGTTTGGCAACAGCTTGTCCCAGATTTCGGATCCACTTGACCGTGGTCTGCATGTCTGAGAGGAGATGAGGAAGGACTTCATCCAGCGACCCTAAAAGGGCATGAGAGAAGTGTGCCATGATGACGTCCGAACTCGCCTGACGAAGGCCTAAGGAGGAAGTCGTGTAGACCTTCCTGGCTGAATGGACCAAAAGCTTGGACTCTTCAGGAGGTCGGTCACTGTCGGCAGAACTGCCAGTACGGCTGAACACAGAGGCGGTCACCAGGCTCTTGGCAGAAAGGTGCTCTATGAACCCCGAAAGGGACCCCATGGGCACCACATACTTGCAGGCCAAGTGGGCAAACGGAGCAGGACAAGAGGCAGGGTGCTGCCAAAGTTTGAGGGCCGGGCTGACAATAGCCTCCGCCACACGAAAGGCCTCCACCGGGGTATCCCATCTTTCACAGATGTCCGTAAGAGGGTACTCTGCCCTTTTCTGGATTGGCTCCAGGGGCACCCTGTAGATTCAGAGATGAGGCGAAGAATGCCTTGAAAAGACGAGGGACCCTCCTCCATCTCTAAGCCAAAGGCCGATTCATCATCACCTGGATGAGAATGCAAGCCGGTGACGTCCGAATCAGAGGAATCTGGATACAATGGCCGACCACTCAGGTCACCTTCAGCTCACCAAGGGCGGTCCGGGGTGACCGTGACCGACAACCGTCGGGAAAGCCCGGTGTCTGGGCAATCTTCCTTGGAAGGAGCCCTCCCACAGGCTGTTTGGGCGGTGGTTCCACCGCAGTCGGTGGAAAGACCGCTTTGGGCCGAACTGGCAGTTTTGCCGGCTCCGCGGGCTGAGGAACCGGCTTAATCGGCTCCAAAGGAGTCGGCTTTGGCCTAGGAAGCGAAAGCTAGGTAAGGGCTGGAGTAGGCTTGTGCCCGGTCAAACTTAGCTGTTGCTACACGAGGTCCTCGTAGCGCCGGAGTTTCCGCCGGAGCCTCTCCTCATCCAAGGAGAACAAGGATGACCGATGGCATCGCCTCTTTTTAGAGCGTTTATGGCTCTTCCTCGGCCTGTCGGTTGAGGGGGTCCGACACCTCGATCGAGATGGGACAGGCCGACTCGGTCTCTCGGGAGACACCGGCGGGACCGGTGATTTCCCGGGATCAGGGACCACTTCTTCAATAGGAGTCCTAGCAGGCCAGGTCTCATCCTCAAGAAAGACCAGATTAGGGGTTCGATCAAGGGAATAGTCAACCGGAGTCGGCGATATCAGATCGATCACAATTTCATCATTGATCGATAATTCGGTTGACTGACCAGACGGCAATGCCGAAAAGCCAGCGGCCAAAGAAGTGATCTCGACCGAAGTCGAGACCACAGGTTCCTGGGATCGAGATCTCTCCCATTCCCAAGAACGTCTCCGTTGAGACGAAGACTGTCCTGGATCCTTCTCCCGCTTACGGGATCGACAGGAGTGCAAGCCCGCAGGTGCCTCTCCCTTGATCAGGAGAGACTGGCGCAACTCTCGGAAGGAACTCAAGAAGGTGGAGCCCAGGTTGAGCGGAACAAAGAAGCTCCAAGAAGCCTCTGCAGCACGAGTCGCTTCCTCCTCGAACACTTGCATGCGTTCCAATTGCGCGGCGGATCCTGCAGCCGCGGGAAACCGCCCATCAAGCCTCCTTGGATTTCACTGGAGGGTTCCTTTTCTCCAGCATCTGTAGCTTCAGGCATGCGAGACAGTCGTTGAGGGCGTTGGAATGAAAGGAGAGACATCGCATTTCAAGGGGTCATGGTGGACACCAAGGCAATAGACGCACGCAGTGTGGGGATCGGTGCGCAACATTTTCTGGCCACAAGGGCACCGATGAAATCCTGGGGTGAGACTTGTCTTCCATAATCGAAGCAGTAAACTTGCAATCGCTAACGCGAAATATGCGAATTTGGGGAATAACAGAAGGTTTGAAAGCCAGGGTCTACAAAATGCATGAGCACGAGGGAGGCAACCCGAATGTTCTTGCGGAAAGGAAGACCTGGCGTCATGGGTCGGAGCCGAGGTATATACACCACCCAGGTGGGTGGGAGGAGCCAGCGTGAAGACGTCCGGCAGATTTAAAGTGGAAGAGGACATGCCAAAGAGTGTGGATGAACATATCCACGATCCTAGAAATACACAAATCATGCACTGCTTTTTTTCTGTTCAACTTGCCTACAAGTGCGTCCTTGTTCCTGTTCTCCAGTTCACCAATAGGCAAAAATTCAAACTGAACCGAGGGCAAATCCGACGCATCATCGCATGGGATCACAGAAGTATCATTGTTAAACGTCATCTCGTAATCATTTTTCACAGCTGTATACTGCTTGTTGGCAATCTTCAGGGTGCCTTTTGAAAAATAGTACACCTTAAAAAGAAACAAATCAAGAGGAAAAGCTAGCAAAAGTTTGGCTTAAAGCATAATAGAGTGAAGACTTTGAGGTGAAACAACTGAAATGAAAACACTAGCATACTGCATGACATTAATTTAAATTTTTTTTACTTCTTATACCTGAACTTAGACATTTTTTTCCTTTTTCCTCTTTTGCTAATTCAAAGATTTCTGACCAGACAATACTTGGTGATTACTGCCACATCACCCTGGTGCTGCATGAACTGCACTGGCTGCAGGTTCAGTGGAGAGTTATTTTAAAGATGGGCTTGCTCACCTTTAAGGCCCTACATGGGCTGGGCCCTGGCCATCTGTCGGACCTTCTGACACCTGATGCCTCGGTCCGCCCCCTCCAGTCCTCCTCTAAGGGCCTGTTTGCGATTCCCAGGGCAAGGTTAAAAATGGCCGTCGACAGTTTTCAGTGTCGCCGGCTGCGTCCCGTGGAATATCGCTTTCTCCTATCAGTAAGGGAGGCCCCCTTCAGTTGAGGTATTTAAAGCCCACCTCAAGAACTTTTTATTCAGCCAGGCATTCCCAGACACTGTCTTTTATACACTGCTCTCTAGATATTCTGAAAGAATGGCCCCTTCAGAAATTTTCTGCTAGGTCAGGCCTCCCATTTTGGGCGGTCTGCTTTTCAATATGCTTAATTGATATGTTTTGTATTTTAATTACTGTGTTTTAACTGCTTTTTGATTTATTTGATTGTACAGTGCCTAGAGCCTCTGGGATTGGGCGCCTGAAAAATAAAGTTTGCCTTGCCTTGATGTGTGGTAAATGAAAATTATTTACCTACCGTAATTTTTGATCTTTCTGTGTATCTTCACCATTCATCACAATTAGGTATGTGGCCGGAGGTCAGGACCCTGCGGGAGCTTTTTTTTTTTGAATGGGCGCAGTTGACACACCATCTGTGCCGCCCTTGAGGCAGACACACCGCATGGCGCTCACGGGTTGGCCGTTAAGGTGTCGTCGACCCCGCCCTCCTGCCAGTTCTGAGTAGCCGTAAAGTGAAAATAGGGAGGGTGGGACAAGGGAGTCCAAGGGACAGATAAAAGGAAAAGATATTCCCCTTTCTGTTTTGTACAACGTCTGGGAACAGAAAAGGAGGCAGAGGAATCGAAGGGACTGGGAGGGACCCCAATCTCTGGGAAAGAAAAAGGAGGAGGAGGGAAGGACAAACATCTTTCTTGGAAAGGGGAGGACAATGTCAACTGACCCTGCAACCTGGACCTCCTAATTAAGACTGAACAAGTTCAGGCTTTCTGCCCTAGGAGAGAGGGGAGAGAGAAGAAAACCTGGCAAGGCAAGCAAGGTTAACCACAGAATAAACAGCTGCAGGCAGAGGACGACTATCCCCGAGGGATTAGTCACAAAACACAACTAAACAAGTCCAGAAGCCAAGGCACGTCCTACCCTATCTAAAAGAAAATGTGGGTGGAGGAAACTTCAAGACAAGAGCCTTACCCAAAATAATTAAAAATCAAATTAGTCTTGAAGGACAAAGGAGGAGGAGGAAAAAGAGGGGGCTCCAAGTGCAGCACCCCATCCCTAAGAAGAGGTGGGGAAGCATGAGCAATAAGCTAACACCCCCAAATCCTGTAGAACTTGGTTCCTCAATGCTCCAAGGTCTCCCACCCTAGCCAAAGGGAAGGAGGGAGGGAGGAAGAGGCACACAGAGAGGGGGGGACTCAGGAGACTGAAGCCCAGGGGGTGGAGGATGGGATTTTGAGTGAATGGTGAAGGTACACAGAAAGATCAAGAATTACGGAAGGTACGTACTTTTCGTATCTTATCTGCGTCAATCTTCACCATTCATCACAGTTGGGTGAGTAACGAGCCCCCCGAAGAGGCCCGAGACCCTAAAGAACTAAGTCCCTTAGCTCCCAGTGGGGGAGAGAACACAGAGGGAGAACCCCTACGGGCCCAGCGACACCAGAGACTGGGGAGAGTGAGAGGTGGAAACCTTGGAGGTTGCCCCGACAGACGCCGCCTCACTCTACGGGAGAAAAGGTGGGTTCTCTGGTAGGCAGAGGAAATCATCCTACGCCGGGCCAAGGGTGACAACCGGGAAAAAGACAGCCATGCCATCCGCCTACTGCAGATCGCTGTCCCAACGACCCTGGAAGCTACCTCGTTGGCGTCGTAAGATGCCCTTGCTTGGTGCCTTGCTAGCTCTAGGCCATGTGCAGAGAGTGAAATGGCTTGTCTGGTTACCTCCCAATCAGGCAAGGAGACTAGGAGTTGACCCAGCCTGGATCAAAAAAACCTATCATAGGAAGCATAGTGGGCCTGATGAGCAGAAATCGACAACAACCGTGCCAAGTAGAAGGTCCTCCTCCCCCAGAAGTCAGAATCCGCAGAATCTTGATCTGGGGGCCAGTCACGGTGGACGGTGCGAAGCCCATCATGAGTGTCCAGCTGCATCAGTCCTGACTGAGGACGACACATACAACCTGGAGACTTGGGAAGGGGGGGTGCAGCACACTACCTCTAGCTCAGATCCCTAGGGACTGGGACTCTGGAAAAGGAGCAGGCCAGGCGGGCACCACAAGGGTGGCCGCACTGAAGTCGCCTAAAAAGGTACCCGTCGAATGCTCCAGATTGTGCTGAGGAGTGGGTGGGGTAATACACAGGTCTTCCATCATCCTCATGATGAAACGCTGATACTCAGCGAGATCAGCAGCAGGGGAGATGTGGACGGAAGGTTCCTCTCCTCCAGAACAGGAGGATGAGCAAGCGGAAGACCTCAGAGATCCAGAGGTTGGCTGCTCAGGGGGAGGGTGGAACACCTGCTTGTCCATGGCCCTGACATAAGCAGGGAAGTGAGCAGCCGCACCCCTGAACTGTTCCCACGAGAGAGAGGTCCCATAGTACCACGAATGCCTGGGACAGCAGGAGATGGCGACACAGCAATGGGGGCCAGATCGTCGAAAGAGGAAAGTACAGTTACACAAGAACTTACCACAACAGTAGCTCTTCGTGAGAGGCTCTTGCAGTAGGTAATTATTTATTTAGTTTCTGCTGACCGGATAAGTGCACTAGACAAATCCTGCCCATTTTCAGGCACGACCCGGGGAAGGGGGATACAGATAAATGCCAACTGACCCTGAAGCAGATTACATATAGGACTGAAGCCGGCAGGCATCAGGACCTCACGGAACAATGTCTAGCTAGTAGTCTCTGGCAGGGGACCGCCCCAATGTCAGGTGACCAACGTCAAGAGACGTCAGTATAAAGGGGTGGTCCCCCACGCTCGCCTTCCAGTTCTTTCCTGCCAAAGGCCAACACGAGAGAGAAGCGGATATTTCCCATCCTGGAAAAGGAGCTGAAAAAGCTAAGGGGATGGAGGGCGGGAAGGTTTTACCTACTGCAAGAGCCTCTCTCGAAGATCTACTGTTACGGTAAGTTCTTACGTTACTGTACTATCTTACTTCGAGAGGGCTCTTGCAGTAGGTAACTACATATAGGACTGAGTCCCAAGCAGTCTGGAACAAAAAGAAGCTCACGGGAGGAAGAAACTACTCACACACAGATCCTCTGGCTGTGAAGGTCTTAGGAAAAAAGACCCTGCAGAACAGCCAACCCGAAGCCAGCTCTACGGCGAAAGGCAATGTCCAAACTGTAATGTTTCGTAAAGGTGTGGACAGAAGTCCAAGTTGCGGCTGCACAGATGTCAGCCGCCGACAGATTCTTGAAACAAGCAGCAGAGGCAGCTACACCCCTAGTGGAGTGACCTTCGATTTGAGCTGGCAAGGTCTTGTGACACTTACAACAGAAAGTGATACAATGAGCCAACCATTTTGAAAGGCATTGTTTAGAAACAGCATTGCCCTCTCTCTTTTTCGAGCAAAAGAGACAAACAGTTGATCAATCTTTTGAGATCCTTTGTCCTGTTGGTGTAGTATCTCAGAATCCAGGGTACATCAAAAGTATGTAAGAGGTACTTCCCTTGACTGGAACGTTGTGTAAAAAAATGCAGGCAGTTCCATGGATTGATTCAGCGTAGATTCTGCTACCACCTTAGGGAGAAACTTAGGGTTGGTACGCAGAGCCACACGTTCCTTGTGGAAAATCAAGTACGGGATTTTGCACATTAAAGTCTGAAGCTCGGAAATTCATTAAGCAGAGGTAATGGCCACCAGGAAGAGAGTCTTCCAGGAAAGGAACTTTAGGTCTGCTGATGCTGCCAGTTCAAAAGGAGGCAGGATAAGCTTCTTGAGAATGAAATTCAAGTCCCAAAGAGGGGCAGGTGCGCAAATGGGGGTCTCAAGTGAAGAACCCCTTTAAGGAAGGTCTTGGCGACTTCCAGCTGCGCAAAAGACCTGTCCCCAAAAGGAATATAGTAAGTGGAAATGGCCACCATGTGAACCTTCAAAGTGAAGTGGCTGACACCCAGGTCGAAGAAGTGACGCATGTAATCCAGGAGCTTCCCAACAGGGCAGGAGAATCGTTCTAAAGCGCTGGAAGAAGCCCAAATGGAGAACCTTTTCCATTTCATGGCGTAAGTGGAACGAGTAGAAGGCTTTCTGGCCTCCACTAGAATCTCAGCCACATGCGGCGAAATCCCGAACTAGGTTTGAACTACGTCTGCAGGGATCAGAGTCCTGGATAGATCAGGGTCCCCAGATTCTGGGTCAAAAAGAGCTGCGATAGAGGAAGAAGAGGTTCCTCTGAATACTGCTGCAGAAGAGAGAACCAAACTTGCCTGGGCCAGACAGAACGGAGCTATGAGGATCATGCGAGCTCCTTCTGAACAGAGTTTGTGTAACCCTCGGAATCAACGGGATCGGAGGGGGGCACAGACGAATCTACCCTTCCGGTTTAGAGACAGAGCGTGTCTCCAAAAAACTCCATGTCCTGGAGTGAGCAAGCAGAAGATGGGAAGATTTGCGTTGAACGGAGAGGGAAACAGGTCTACCTGAGGGGTTCCCCAGTGTAGAAAGAAATGGTCTATAACCCCCTGATCCAGTTCCCATTCGTGAGCTTAGGCGGACGACCGGCTGAGGTGGTCTGCCAGCGTATTCTCGACCCCCGGAACATGAACCGCTGGAAAGTACTGCCCAATCCCAAACCCGGATCCCTACCCTGCAGAGAGAGTAGGAACGAGTTCCTCCCCGTTTGTTGATGCATCACACTATGCACATGTTGTTGGTCTGGACAGCCAGATGACCGGGAAGCAGATACAGATGCAGAGCTTGCAAGGCATACAGCACGGCCCTTAGCTCGAGCACGTTTATGTGGAGAGGCTGCTCGCGTCTGGACCAAGAGCCCTGGGTCTGCTGAGATCCCAAATGGGCTCCCCAACCCTCGCCAGAGGTGTCTGTTGTCAGAGTTTGGGACGGGGGAGAAAGACAGAAAGGAACTCCCCAGCAAAGGTTCTCCTGAACCAGCCACCACTTCAAGTCCTGAACCATCGGAGAGGAAACCAGATCTCCCGATCTAGGCCACCCACCAATTGAGCACACTGAGACCGAAGCGTCCACTCAGAGATTCTCGTGTGAAGCCAAGCGTGAGGCACCGTCAGAATGGCGCCTGCCATGAGCCCAAGGAGGCGAAGGACTGACCTGGCAGCGAACCGTCTGTGGCTGGACAACAGGCTGGCCTGAGCTTGAAGGGTGGCCACCCTGTCCAAAGGCAGGAAGGCCATACCGGAGGTCGTATCCAGGATCACCCCAATAAACTGGAGTCTGGGATGGGATCAAATGGGACTTGGCCTGGTTGATGGTAATACCCAAGCTGGTGAAAACCTGCAGGGTAAGGAAAAGGGAGCGCAGGAGGTCCTCCCTGGACGGGGCCGCCAAGAGACGGTCATCCAGGTACGCCGCTAAACACAAAGGCATTTGGTAAATACTCGTGGAGCCAAGGAGAGACCAAATGGGAGGGCCTTGAACTGGTAGTGGTCTCCCTGAAAAGGAAACCGAAGGTATTTGCGGTGGGACGGGCGGATAGGGATATGCAGGTAGACATACTGCATGTGCAGAGCGCACAGCTACTGTCCCGGCCGAAGGAGGGGCAGAAGGCCCTGCAGAGAGAGCATGCTGAACCTCTTGTACTCCACGAACAGGTTCAGGGAGCTGAGGTCTAGGATTGAAACATACATAGAAACATAGAATTTGACGGCAGATAAGGACCGCTTGGCCCACCCAGTCTGCCCATTTCCCTACCTGATGGATAAGCTGCAGGTCCTAGTTAACCAGCAGCCTACTTCTTCCTACCCCAACCCCCTAGAATTGCCTTATGACTGTCCCATGCATGCTTGAATTCCACCACTGTTTTGACTCCACAACCTCCTCTGGAAGGCCGTTCCATACATCCACAACCTCTCTGTGAAAAATACTTCCTTAAATTACCTCTGAGCACGCCCCTTCTATCTTCAAATTGTGCCCCTTGTTCTTGCACAATCTTTTTGAAGATGCTACCCTCTTGGACTTTGTTGATTCCTTGAGGTGCCTGAAAGTTTCTATCATGTCTCCCTCTCCCTCCTTTCCTCGAGGCTATACATATTAAGCTCTTAAGTCTCTCTTCATATGTCTTCCGTTGCAGACCCTGCACCATTTTAGATTACCTTCCTCTGGACAGCTTCCATCCTGTCTATGTCTTTACGAGATTTGGTCTCCAGAACTGCACACAGTACTCCAGATGGGGTCTCACCAGCTGTCTGTACAGAGGAATAACAACTTCCTGTTTTCTACTAGTGATGCCTCTTCCTATGCATCCCAGTATCCCCCCAGCCCTCCTTGCTGCCCTCTCACATTGCTTTCCCACCTTTAGGTCATCTGATATGACTACCCCCAGGTCCCTTTCCATTTTTGTTGTTGTTAGTATCTCACCCCCCAGTGTGTACTCTTCCCTTGGGTTTTTGTTTCCCAGGTGCATTACCTTGCACTTCTTAGCATTGAATCTAAGCTGCCATACATTTGACCATTCCTCTAACCTTGCCAAGTCCCTTCTCATCCTTTCCACTCCACCTTGTGCATCAACTCTGTTGCATATCTTTCCGTCATCTGCAAAGAGACATACTTTCCTTCAGTCCCTCTGCAATGTCGCTTATAAAGACATTGAAGAGGACCGTCCTAATACTGAACCCTCGCGGTACCCCACTACTAACCCCCTTTTTTCAGAGTAGACTCCATTTACTATTATTACTCTCTGTCCTATTCTCCAGCCAATTCTTTACCCAGGCTGTCATCTTGGGACCCACTCCCAGGCTGGCTAACTTGTATGTTAATCTTTTGTGTGGGACTGTGTCAAATGCCTTGCTAAAGTCTAGGTAGGCCATGTCCACAGCCCTCCCTGATCAACTACTTTGGTCACCCAGTCAAAGAAATCTATCAGATTTGTCTGGCATGACCTTCCGCTGTGAATCCATGCTGCCTTGGGTCCTGTGCCCTCTGGCCTCTAGATACTCAACAATTCTTTCCTTCAGAAGTGATTCCATCATTTCCCTACCACTGAGGTTAAACTAACAGGTCTGTAGTTTCCTGCTTCTGCCTTGCTCCACTTTTGTGAAGAGAATCACATCTGCCCTCCTCCAGTCTCGGGTACCACCCATCCTCCCATGATTTGTTAAAGAGGGTAGTCAGTGGTGTCACTAGTTCTACCTTAGTTCTTTTAGAATTCTGGGATGAATCCCATCAGGCCCCATTGCTTTGTCCACCTTCAGTTTTAGAGTTCTTTCAGAACCCTTTCTTCTGTAAATGGGCGGTATCAACTTCTGTATCCAGAGTGTTTCTACTGTTTGTTTTAGGTACTTCCCCTCTTCCTTTAAATACTGAGCAAAAATATTTGTTTAGTATCTCTGCCTTTTCATGGTCACCCTCTGCCCACCCTCCTCCCCTTTACTAAGCCTCACTATCCTCCTTGGTCTTACTGCTCCTGATGTACCTATAAAGGTTTTATCCCCTTCTTAACTGGGTTGGCTATCTTTTCCTCGGTTTGGGCCTTTGCTGTTCTGACTGCCTTCCAGCTTCCTTTTGCTTTAACTGATACAGTTCTCTGTCCTGTTCCTTCTGTGATTCCTTGTACTTCCTGATACTTTCTTTTCTCTTGAACCTTCCTGCCACTTCCTTTGAGAACCATAGTGGTTTCTTACCTCATTTCGTTTTGTTTATTTGCTTTACACAAAGGCTTGTTACTTCTGTGATGGCAGTTTTATTAGTCCCATTGTTCTTCCACCTCCTTCCTGCCCATTTGCTAGTGCATTCCTTAGGCACTCACCCATTTTGACAAAGTCAGCCCTCCTAAAATCCAGTACCTTTGTCTTTGTAATGGCTTGACTCTATTGCTGTGTTTATTGTGAACCATACTGTTCGATGGTCGCTAGTTCCCAGATGGCTACCCACTTCTACATCTGTGATCCCTCTTCATCTCCATTTGAGAGAACCAGGTCTAAGATTGTTCCCTCGAGTGGGCTCCAATACTAGTTGTCTAAGGCATGCCCCCTGTAGGGCATCTAGAATAACCCCACTCTTAGAAGTGGCTGCTAACTACACTCCAGTTAACATCTGGCATATTCAGATCACCCATCAGCAATATCTCCCCTTTTCTGCCATACTAAGTATACTTTCTATCATTTCCTTGTCCATTTCCTCCCCTGAGAAGGAGGTCTGTCTCTAACCCTATGCGGATTGGTGCCATTGCAGGTCTCCAAATTTACCCACAGTGCTTCTTCTCCTCCTGTTTACCCTTTTGTTCTGTTGCTTTGATTCCTTCCCTTATGTAAAGAGCTACTCCTCCTCCTCTTTTACCCTCCCTGTCCCTCCTGTAGATAGTGTATCCTGGTATGTTTACATCCCAGTCATGGTTTTGTGTGTACCATGTTTCTGTGACTGCCACGATATCCAGATGTTCCTCCTCCATCAAGGCCACTAATTCAGGAAGCTTGTTACACAGACTACAGGCACTGGTACTCACGGCCTCACGTCGCCGGATTTCTTCAGAACCAGGAAGAAATGGGAATAGTAACCTATCCCTTGTAGATGGGGCAGGACGGATTCTATCGCCGCCTTCAGATGATGGGCGGAGATTTCTTCCTGAACCAGAAGAAGTTGTTCCGGGGAGTAAGACAACCTTAGAGGAGGTTTTCTGGGAGGTTTCTGAAGAAACTCTATTGAGTGTCCTTCCGCTATCAGCTGGAGCACCCAAATGTCTGAAGTGATCCTCTCCTAACCCGGCAGATGCAGGGAGAACCTCCCTCCTACCGGTTCCTCAAGGGAGGCCCAGAGGCTGTGGGAGAGGAAAGGAGTCAGGAGGTGTGAGGCAGCGCCACGGCTGGAGCTCCCGCTGCTCGTTTGGGCGGGGGGTTCGCAGCCGGAGGGGCCAGACACTTGTTGGCCCGCTTCCCTTGGGGTTTCGCCTTGGCCCGTGCACGCTTGCGAAAGGGACGGTGCTGAGGGGCTTTGTACAAGGAGTCAATTTCCTTGAGAGCAGTGCCCTTTTCCCGCAGGCCGGTGATGATATCCTTGACAGCACCACCGAACCCCTGAAGGGCGCGTCCTGAATAGCGGACTGCACGTCAGGGACCAAACCTGACACTCGGGAGCCAGGCATGACGCTGCAAACCTACAGCAAATGCTGAGCTCCTTCCAGCAGCGTCCACTGCATCGTAAGTAGTGTGAGCAGAACGGACCAGGTCTGCTGCTTCCTGTTTGGTCTGCGACTCAGGAAGGGAGTCCAATTTAGCTTCCTCCTCATTAAAGATGGCCTTCTGGTAATCCCCCATGTGAGCAACGTAGTTCATGGCCCTAATACCCAGAGTGGAAGAAGCGAAAACCTTCTTCCCATACTGGTCCAGAAGGCGGGACTCCTTATCGGGTGGAGACGAGTTCAAATGCTTTGGGTTGGCTGTATGGCCGTGGTCGGCGCTGATCACAACCAAGTCAGCCTTGGGGTGTGAAGTAAGAAACTCAACACCCTCCGGAGCCTGATACAGCCTGTCCGTCTTCCTCGGAAGAGGAGCTATGGCAGATGGCCAGATGTGCAGCTAGCTTCTGCCGCTGTGGATCTGGCTTCAAAGATTTCCGCTGATGCAATGACTGGATCTTGCGTCGCAACTCCGTGAAGGAAGGATCCTCCGGAGGGGACTTCAGAGGAATCCTAGGCTGGGGCTTGTCTGGAGTTTGTGGCTCGTCAAATTTGGAACGGCCGTCGGAATAGTCAGAAGAGTCTGAGGAAGATGGGGGAAGAATGGACCCCTTGGGGAGTTCCCTGGGTAACGTGCCACCCCCCGGTCATGGAACCGGAGGAGACACCTCTAGTAACAGGAGGGGGAGGGGATCTCCTGCCCTTGAGGTTGAGCAGTTCGAGCGTCGGAAGGTGGCTCTACTTCCTTGGTGAGCTGAGCCTTGGCCTCAGCCCACCAGAAAGCCAGAGTCTCCCTCAGATCCACTGGCGGCTGCGGGGGAGGTGGAGGGGGGGGGGAGATACAGATATTGAGGATACTCGTATAGCGAGTATCTGTACCTCGACAGCGGGAAGCCTAGCGTCTGATAAGAATGCGTATACCCGGGCACCAGGGGCTCCGACAGGGCGGAAGGCCCTGGAAACGCCCCCGCAGGCGGGCCGGGAATAGGAGGCCCTGCAGGCGTCTGGTCCGGCCTAGGGGTGGCATCTGGGAATGGAATGTCGCACGGCGTCGGCAAGGCTGGCGTTTGTGCCGGTGTCTGAGGGAAAGACATCAGGTCGTCCAGCCCAGCAGGAGGGAGACCTGACGGGAGTGTGCCTGTATCCTCCCGTATCGCCAGGAAGGAGGATTAAAATCTGAGGTCTAACTAAGAAGACTAAAGACACGGAAGGCAGCGGCGAACGCTGCGGTGAACCAGGGACGGCGGACTGGACAACAGGTCCCGCGTCAGCTCCAATGCCATGCGACCGGACGGGCCAACTGTCGGAGGAGCCATCGTCCAACTTAGCGGAGCCATGCCCGAGGAAGGCCGTGAAGGAGGGGCGGCCTTGTCGGGGGCTTAGAGACCGTGCGCTGCCCTGAAAGGTCAAGCGACTCAGCGGACTTCTCCGGGCAGGTGTCAGAGGAGCCGACGTCTGGCTTACCGGAGCCACTCGCACCAGAAGGCGGCACGGCGGCGGCCTTGCCGGAGTGGAAGTCTCCTTTAACCCAGAGGCTCCCAAAGGGCCCGAGCAAGAGCCAGACAGGAGGGTCGATGCCATCTTGGACACTTCCAAGACTGCCGTCATGGAACGGTCCCCCAGAGGGGACGTTACCTTTAGCACGGTGACACCAGTCAAAGTCGCAGTGGCCAAGGAAGAGGAGTCCCAGTCCCGGTGCTTCTCCTTGTCCTTTTTACGGTGACCCACAGGCCAAGTTGAGGCCTGCGGAAGCTTCTTCAGCTCCTTTTCCATTGAGGTAATTTTCTTCTTAAGTATATGGGCCTCCAGGGACTGCTTCCTCCATCTACGGGTAGCGGTGTTGAATTTCAGGCAATGCTGGCACTTTTCCACGGGGTGATCCAGGCCTAGACAGAAGAGGCACTGGGAGTGTCCGTCCTTGTGTGAGAGTTGGGAGCCGCACGAGTCGCACATACACTGCACAAAACCTAACAAAAATTTGAAAAAAAAATCGAAGAAAATCCGGCGGTAAAACTACCAAACGACTGACGAAGCAATGGAATTTAACCGCGAGGTGTTTTCACAAACTAACAGCAGGAAGAACTGGAAGGCGGGCGTGGGGAACTACCCCTTTATACTGACTTCTCTCGACGTCAGTCACCTGACGTGGGGGTGTCCCCCGCCAGACACTGCTAGCTAGAGATTTTTTTGTGAGGTCCTGACGCCTGCTGGCTTCAGTCCTATGTGTAATTACATACTGCAAGAGCCCTCTCGAAGTAAGATCGTCCTCTGTCCGGGCAAGAGAGCCCAACAGAAGCCTCCAAGGAAGGAGGAGTTCCAGAGAGCCCAACAGCCAACAGCTGATCAACCATGCTGGAACTGCCTATACCGTGCCCTTAAGAATTCCCCCTGTGACTGTGAGAGTCCAAAAGGATGGTCCCTTCCCTCCAACCCTCCATACACCAGGGCACTCTCGAGGAGACCGAGAAGGAAGGGCAGGGGTCCATGCTGCGACTCCTCCCCGAACCCGGGTGGGTCCCAGAGAAGGGCCGCCTCCTCGACCCTCAGAGTCCGAGAGAGCCTTCCACCTTGAAAACACCAGCCTGGGCAGCTGGCAACACTGGCTGGTCCCTGAGAAGACCACCCAGGGAGCAGCACCTTCCCCCTCCGTGGGCACCTTGACCGGCCCTAAAGTTGGGCGATCAAGGCACACCACGTGAGGGGTGTCCCAACCAAGGGGACAGAAAACCCTCCAAGTCTAGGTTGCAGGGCAATAGTGGCCTGGACTACCGCCTGCTGGTCAGCACCTCTGTCCCGAGACTCTGGGGCTAGTGCCTGCTCCTCAGAGGGAAGCTGGTTCCGGTCAGCTAAAATAGCTACTGAGGTGTCCACATGGACTGCCAACTCCGAAGAGTCAGACAGTGAGTTGAACCAGACTCAAGTCCATCTCCGAGAGGGGAGAGACCGCATCGGTGCCAGACCGTACACAGGCGCCTGGTCTGTCCGGAGCAGTGAGGGGCACCAATCTGGGTATCCACGCAGGAGTCGGCACCTAACTCCCCACACAGCACTGAGCGGCAACAGAGAGAGACTGCACAGGCGCGCACGACCAGACCAGACACGGCCATGGTGCTGGCGACAGCCCTTCTGCACCATGGCGAGAAGACACCCCCATGGCGCCGTGGCCCTGCAGGCAGAGACCAGAAACAGTAGAACAACGGTGCCATAGAACTTCCCATGGTGCCGTCAGTGACAGACAACAGAAATGGTGGCGGCGGCAGACGGCGCCGAGGCCCAAAACTGCATCAAGGCGGTGCTGCCAGGCTTTCCAGCCGCGGTAAGCGACACTGGGGAGCCCGGCCATGAAAGGTGATTTCGAACACTGCCTCCTACCCGCACCGAGGGGCATGGACGGACTGGCCCTCCTGCACCGCGGAAGAGATGTCTGCCATGGCGAGGGCTACAAGAGGCAAAGCCCCTCCTGCAGCAGTCCGTATAGAACCAGGAAGGGACCGGAGGAAGGCTGAGAGACGCGGCAGCCGAGTGAGCACCCATCCCTCGAAAGTCGTCGGAGCTCGTCCAACTTTCCACACGCACTATTCCAGGACACGACGATCCATAGAAAAATAGGTGTTGCACGAATCCATGTTGTGAGGCGGGCCAAGATACGCAAGACAACAATCATGCTGGTCGGTAACTGAATACTTGCAGCTGCACGGGCACCGACGCATGGGAGACCACCCCGCTTTCAGCGACTTTTTGCCCTCCAACCTAGACACGATCAACGGTAAACAAAGTGAAAAAACAGACTCGACGTCGCTGAAAATAATAAAGGAACAATCTTACCAGGCAGTGGCGTCGAGTAGGCAATAGAACAGACGGGAAGGATCGGCGTTGAGAAAACGGAGTCGTCAGGCTGAAAACTTCAGGAGCTCCTCACGAGGTGCGACCTCAACGGTGGGAGATGAAGAACTGGCAGAAGGGGCAGGGTTGACTACATCTAATGGCCAACCCGCAAGAGCCACGCAGTGTGTCAGCTTCGAGGGTGGCACTGACTGTGTGTCGACTCTGACCTATCCAAAAAGCTCCCACGGGGTCGTGACCTCCGGCCACATACCCAACTGTGATGAATGTGAAGACTGACACAGATAAGATCAGTACTTTACCTTGAGGTCTGACACAGGTCCATTCCTCATCATACACGAGCCCTATGATCTCACGGTCTGTGATATCACAACTGACCATAAAGAGCCAATTCACCTACTGATGGATCTGCCACTTGTAATGTCACATTAAGTCAGGTCATAATGCTGATGAGGTATGAAGAGGAACAGATGTAGCTATGCCAGTCTTCACAAAGTACTACTCTTTACGTTGCACTTAATACCATCGGATAGAAAATCTTCTAATAAGCAAAAGGAAAAAAAAAAATACTTCGAACACCTGAAAACAAAAAGCACAGTGCAGTCAGAACAGAAAACACTAGCTCAAAAAAGTACAGTTATGTAAGAACTTACCGTAACAGTAGATCTTCGAGAGGAGCTCTTGCAGCAGGCTATAACAATAAGGACTATGTCGCAGGCACTAGGACCCTCCGGAAAACTTCTTAGTTAGCAATAACCAGCAAGGACCACTCGCGACGTTTGCTCTGCCCAGACATCAGCCCTAGTACAAAAGGAGGCGGACCCAGCTCCACCCCAGTTCCCGCACCAAGGCCCGCGGACGAGCTCTGACAAGAGAAGGAGGCAAAGCCCAAAGATGATGTTCTGCACACCTCAAGGGGGACAGAGGGCGGGAAAGTGACGCCTGCTGCAAGAGCTCCTCTCGAAGATCTGCTATTATGGTAAGTTCTTACATAACTGTACTATCTTACTCCGAGTGGGAGCTCTTGCAGCAGGCTATAACAATAAGGACTGAATCCCAAGCAGTCCCTCGCCAAGAGGTTATTGACCCCGGGAGGTGGAAGACAGGTAGCTGAACATAGAAGTTCAAGACAAAGTCCTTGAAGGACTGCCAGGCCGAAGCTGGCACGGCGTCTGGAGGCAATGTCCAAGCTGTAGTGCTTAATGAAAGTATGCACTGAATTCCAGGTAGCAGCCGCGCATATGTCCCTAATCGAGACATTCCACATCGCGGCGAAGGAAGCAGAAACTCCCCTAGTGGGGTGACCCCTAACCGGTCCCAGAAGGGGTTTGTTGTGCTTCTCATAGCAGAAGAATACACAGTGGACAATCCATTTTGAAATGGTTTGCTTGGACACCGGTTTACCTATGCCGTGCGTGGCGACTGCCACGAACAACTGCTCCGATTGATGGTGCGACGCCATCCTTTTAAGGTAGCATCTTAACGTCCGGTGGACGTCCAAAGTGTGTAGGAGAGCTTCCTCCCCGATTCGAGGGAGAAGGGAAATAAACTGGAAGGTCAACCGACTGGTTGAGGGTCAACTCCGAGACCAGTTTTGGAAGAAACTTAAGATTTGTTCTCAGGGAAACCCTTTCCCTGTGGAAAATTAAATACGACTCTTTACAGATCAGAGCCTGAAGCTCGGAAACTCTTCGAGCAGAACTAATGGCAACTAAAAAACAGACCTTCCATGAAAGATATCGCAGCTCACAGTTCGCTGCAGGTTCAAACGGAGGAAAAGTAAGCTTCTCCAACACAAAAAGGAGATCCTAGGGTAGGATAGGATCCCAAATGGGAGGTCTCATGTGAAGACCCCCCCCCCCGGTAAAAAGGAGTGGGACACATCTAACTGGGCCAAGGCCCTGTCTCCCGAAAGGGCGTGATAAGCCTAGATCGTCCACATGCACACCTTTATGGAGGAGTAGCTCAAACCTTGCTGGTATAAATCTCAAATCTAGGGACAAACTTTGGTCCAGGTGGAAGATCTCCCACCTCCGTGCAGACTTTGAAGACTATCGTGCATTACGTAACAACTGCAAAAGACAAATTCGTATTGCCAAAAGCACCTACTATAGAAACCTACTAACAACATCCTCTACAAATCCGCGCAGGTACTGGTCCAAAATTAAGGACATTCTCGGCAATGACAAGCAACAGAATCCAGCTGACATGAACATTCAAGGTGTTCACTGCACCAACCATGACACCATTGCCAACGCCTTCAATGCCCTTTTTCTTCTCCACCAGTCGCTACTCTAACTAGCCCAACCTGACTGTCCCTCTTCTCCTCCCTCACCCCTCCCTTTCGTTCAAGCTCCAACCACATACAGCAAGTTTGCAAGCTACTTAACTCCCTTCCGACACCCTGAGGGTCAAGGGCCTGAGGCATCCATCCTTGCATACTTAAGCAGTATGCACCTTAGCTGACCAGACCTATCACCTGGCTTTTTAACCTCTCGATTCATCGTCTACTGTCCCATCCACCTGGAAAACTGCCAGAACCATCCCTATACACAAAAAGGGCGATGTCAAACTCATGTCCAACTACCGCCCTATATCTCTTCTGCCCACTCTCAGTAAGTTGCTTGAAAAAATAGTCCACCACCAGCTTGCTGCTCACCTTGACATGTTTAATCTTCAAACCCCGTGCCAACATGGTTTCCGGCCCGGTCACAGTACCACCTCTGCACTTACACAACTTACAAATGACATCAGAAATAGTATGGACCGTGGCCTACTCACTGGGGCCGTCTTTAATCGACCTGTCTAAAGCCTTTGACAAGGTACACCATCCTCTCATGCTAAAGAAACTCCAATCCATTGGAGCATCTGACCAAGCCCTCTCCTGGTTCCATAGCTATCTTGACAATCGGACTCGGGCAGTAGCATTTCACAAGGCCCTTTCCTCCCCCTAAACATCTCCGTGGAGTTCCCCAGGATCCACTCTTGGACCTCTACTCTTCTCCTCTTCCTAAATGATATTCCCACCATGTCCCGGCATAGCTGCACTCTTATATAGCAATGACCTTGTTCTCTACTCTGGGTCAAAATCGGTTGCTGCCATCAACTCCACTCTCACTAATGACTTCCAATTCCTGCAGACCTGGCTCTCTAGCAACCACCAAGTCCTGAACCTAGAAAAAACCTGTGCTATGCTATTCGGATCCTCTAAGAAACTGTCTGCCCCTGCGAACAGGCTCCGGGTTCAATGCCTTGATGGCTCCCTCATCTTAAACACTGAGTCCTTCAAGTACCTTGGGGTCACTTTGGATCCCACACTTGACCTGTCTCAACATGTCAATATGGTGTGCCGTGCCGTCAATGCTAAAACTGGCGGAGCTTATCACGTGCGCCACTCCCTCTGCTAGACTTTCTGTTACGAGAGGTATTCTCTTGCCCCAGCTCAATATGCTCTGCCCCTCCTCTTCCTGCAAACTCTGCCACACTCCCACAAATGGGACACTGTCTACAACATCATCTGTAGATTCGCCTTTAACTGCCCCACGCCTTACCCATCATCATTGTCTCCTTTACGCTGGCTTAAATTGGCTGTCACCTAAGGATATGCTGTGCCTACTCCCTGGGCTGCTTTATCGACTCCCTGTCTAGACCTCCCTGCCCTGTCTATCTTGCCAACCTCCTGACTCCTGCCTCACACACCCGTGCCCTCAGGTCTTCCTCTGTCCCCATGCTCTCCACTAGACCTTGCATGACAAAAATGGGTGAACAGGCATTTGTCCATTTTGCTCCCAAATTCTGGAACTCACTCCCCCTTATGGTGAAAACTTCAGCCTCCCATCGAGAATTCAAAAACTCGCTGTACACCCACCTTCTAGCCTCTGGCCAATGCACATGCTCTTAATTTGCTTTGTCCCACTGCAGGCTGTTGGGTCTGACCCCGAGTACTACACTAATGTTCTCCCATGCAATATGCTTGTCTAGGTGGCTATGAACCTTGATGTCTTTACTGTCCTCAGCTATCTTATGGTTACCCTAATTGCTTTATTTTACATCCTTATTATGATCTATGCCTAAAATGTACCCTTATGTAACTACTACTGTGCTACCCAATGTATATCTTGTTTTGCTCCTGTACACCTATATTATGTCTGTGCATTTCTGCATATTGTAACCAATGTCCTGTGCTCTCCCGGGTCGTGCCTGAAAATAGGCAGGTCTGTTGCCTAGCGCACTTATCCGGTTACCAAAACCTAATAAATAAATAAGGAGAGGAGATACTGCACAGAAGAGTTTACGGGACAGGAAACGGGGTCCAGATGGTGAGACAAGGCCGACAAGCAGAACTGCTTCCACTTCATTGCATAAGTGGAGCGTGTGTTGGGCTTTCTTGCAGCCAAGAGAACATTCGCCACCTCTGGGGATACCCCGTACCTGTGTGTTGCTACGTCCAAAGGAGCGAAGCATGAAGGTGTAAGGACTTGGGATCGGGATGGACCAGCGAGCCCCGATCCTGGGAGAGCAACTGCGAGCGTATCGGCAGCGGGACTGGAGGTTCTGTGGACAGCCGCTGAAGTAGAAGGAACCAAATCTGCCGAGGCCATAGCGAGGCGATCAGAATCATTTGGGCCCCCTCGGCCTGCAACTTCTACAGTACTCTCTGGATGAGAGGAAAGGCACAGAGAAACCTCCCTGCCCAACAAAGGGACAATACGTCTGGCCAGAAAACACCAGGCGTGGGCTCTCATGAGCAGAACACTGGCAGTTTGGCGTTGCGCGGTGATGCAAAGAGGTCCAGCTCTGGATGACCCCAAGTGTTGAACAGCTGGTCCACTACTAACTGTAGTAGTTCCCATTCGTGCGCCTTGGACCGAGATCTGCCAAGACTGTCGGCCAAGTCGTTTAGGACACCTGGAACGTGCACTGTAGAGAGAGAGAGAGAGAGAGAGATGTGTTGCTCCAGCACCCAATACCAGACTCTCATCGCCTCCCTGCACAGGGGGAAAGATAGAGCACCCCCTTGCTTGTTGATATAGAAGATGACCGCCATGTTGTCTATCTGAACCAGAGGAGAACCTGGTACGAGATCCTCCTGAAATGCGTGAAGCGCATTGAGGATGGCTCGCACCTCCAGAACATTGATGTGGAGGTCGCGCTCGAGGGAGTCCAAACCCCTGCATTTGGCCGGCCCCCAGGCCAAATCCGAGGCATCCGATGTAAGGGTCTGCTTCGGGGGCTCCGGATGAAACGGGACCCTCTTTCCAAATTGAGAGGATCCATCCACCAAAGGATTGTTCTCCGCACTGGTTCTGTGACTCTGATCATATGGTTGAAATCGTCGCAGCACTGATCCCACTCCACCCTGAGCATCCACTGTGGGATTCTCATGTGGAGGCGGGCCAGAGGAGTAACTGGAATGGCCACCACCATTTGCCCCAGAAGTCTGAGGAAGGTCCTGGCTGGGGCCTGAGGAGTAATCAGGACCGATCCAGGTTATCTCCCGCAAGCAATCGCCCCTCTCTGGGGTTAGAAGAGCCATTTCCTGAACGGATTTCAGGACCGCTCCGATGTAGATGAGTCTCTGGCTGGGCTCTGTGGGAAGACTCTGGAAGGTTCAGGGTGATCCCCAGGTCTCGGAACAGAGTATAAGTGTCTCCAAGAGCTTGAAGCAGGCGTGACCTTGACAGGGCCGCAAGCAGCCAATCATCGAGGTAAGGGAAGACAATGTCGCTGATGCCTGGGAGCCGCAGCCACTACTGCCAAGCATTTTGTGAAAACTTGATGAGCGGAGGAGAGGTAGAACAGAAGAACTCAAAACTGATAATGTTCCCCCTGGAAGTGGAACCTCAGAACTTCCTGTGAGGGGGAAAACCCCCCGATATGCATGTATGCATCTTGCATGTCTAGGGAGCAGAGCCAGCCCCCCTGGTGCAGCAGAGGAATTAATCCTGGAAGAGTCACCATCCGGAACCTTCTGTACTCTATATAAAGGTTTAAAGGACTGAGGTCCAGAATGGTACGGAGGTCCAGAGTCTTTTTTGGAAACAGGAAGAAGTGGGAGTAAAATCCCTTTCCCCGCTGCCGCAGGGGGACCAGTTCTAGTGCCCTTTCGTGCAAGAGGGCCCATATCTCTCCTTCTATGAGAGGGATGTGAGAAGGAGAATATTTGGAGAACCATGGTGGAGTGTCCGGAGGAATCTCCGTGAACTCTAGAGTATGTCCTCTCCTTATGATGTCAAAGACCAAATGGTCTGTGGTTATCGAACTCCAACCCTGAAAGTACAGGGAGAAGCAACCCCCTACCACCTTCCCCTGGGACCTGCGCCGGAGGAAGGGGGGGTCGGAAGGGAGTCATTGGGCAGAGCCAGGTGTGGGCAGAGAGGCCTGGGAGGGCTTGGGGCCAAGAGGAGCACCTCTAGGCTGCTGGTTGCCGGCTCTCCTTCGAAAACTACCTCTCTGGCCCTGTTGATTGCCACGGGCTTGACCACCTGAGGAATTCCGAAATGGCCACCTACAGTGCCTTCAGAAAGTATTCACCCCCCTTGGATTTTGTCACATTTTGTGATGTTGCAAACTCAAATTAAAATACATTTATATGGGATTTTTCTGTCACGTATCTACACAAATTAATGTCAGAGTGGAATGAAACTTCTGGAATTTTTTGTACATGTAATTTAAAATAAAAACCTGAAATGTCTTGATTTGATAAGTATTCACCCCCTTTCCTATGACACTCCAAATTGAGCTCAGGTGCATCCAATTTCCTTGTGAGATCACTCTAAAACTTGAATGGAGTCCACCTGTGGTCAGTTCAAATGGTTGACATGATTTCAGAGGAAATACACCTGTCTATATAAAGTCCCACTGTTGACAGTGCATGTCAGAGCAGAAACTCTACCATGAAGACCAAGGAGCTGTCCGTAGAACTCCATGATAGAACTGTGACGAGGCACAGATCTGGGGAGGGGTATAAAAACATTTCTAGGGTGTTGAAAGTTCCCAGGAGCACAGTCAAGTCCATCAGTAGGAAATGGAAAGATTACGGAACCACCCAGACTCTTCCTAGAGCAGGCCGTCCTCCCAAACTAAGCAACCGGGCAAGAAGGACCTTGGTCATGGAAGTGACCCAAGAACCCAATGACCACCCTGACAGAACTACAGAGTTCCATGGTCGAGATGAGAGAACCTGTCCAGAGGATGATAATCTCTGCAGCACTTCACAAATGTAGCCTCTATGGGAGGGTGGCTAGACGGAAGCCACCCCTGAGAAAAGGAAACATAATAGCATGCCTGGAGTTTGCAAGAAGGCACGTGGCAGACTCCGAGACCATGTGGCAAAAGATTCTCTGGTCTGATGAAACAAAAATTGAACTCTTTGGCCTGAATGCAAAGCGCTATGCCTGGTGCAAACCGAACACAGCTCATCACCCATGTAACACCATCCCTACCATGAAGCATGGTGGTGGCAGCATCGTGTTTTGGGGATGCTTTACAGCGGCAGGGACTGGGGCACTTGTCAGGAAAGAGGGAACAATGAATGGAGCCAAATACAGGCACATCCTTGAGGAGAACCTGCATCAGTCTGCAATAGACCTTGGACTGGAGTGAAGATTTACGTTCCAACAGGACAACAACCCCAAGCATACAGCCAAAGCAACACTGGAGTGGCTTCAGAACAAGAAGGTGAATGTCCTTGAGGCCAAAGCCCAGACTTGAATCCCATTGAGAATCTGTGGAAAGACTTAAAGATTGCGGTTCACAGGCACTCCCCATCCAACTTGACAGAGCTTGAGCAAATCTGCAAGGAAGAATGGTCGAAAATTCCAAAATTCAGATGTGCAAAGCTGATACAGACATACCTAAGAAGACTCAAAGTGGTAATTGCTGCCAAAGGTGCTTCTACAAAGTACTGACTCAGGGGGGTGAATACTTAAGTAAACAAGTTTTCAGTTTTTAATGTTTCTTAAATTTTTATTACACAATAAAAATATTTTTGCCCCTTTAAATTGTCGAGTATGCTGTGTGAATCAAGGGGGAAAAAAATAATTTCAATGCATTCAAAATTCTGGTAGTAACACAACAAAATGTGACAAAGTCCACGAGTGGTGAATACTTTCTGAAGGCACTGTACGTTGTTTCCACTGGTCTCCACGGTACATTTGGCGGACCGACTAGATGGATTTGCCTGACTCTTGGAGGCGTGAGATGAGAGACTCAGTTTCCTGCCCAAACAAAACTGTACCCTGGACCGGCAAGTCTCGGATACTGGCTTGCAGATCCTGGTGAAAGCCAGAGACCCTCAACCAGGAATGGCACCTGAGACAGACCCCTGACGTCGACGCTCTGGCTGCCGTATCCGCGGTATCGTACAAGGCACGCAAAACATGTGTGCCTACGTCCTAGCCAGATTTCAGGATGTCCAGAATCTATGATTTCTTCTCCGAGTCTGGCAAGGCATTAACCAGCTCGACCCCGCTACCAAAGCACATTCTGGTACTGGACCATATGGGTAAGGAAGTTCAGGGATCTAATGAACAGGTGGAGGCAGAATACACTTTCTTGCGCACCTGGTCCAAATATCGAGATTCTGGATCGGGAGGCTGCAAGCTGAGGTGCTTGGGCTGCTTGGATTTATCATGAGCAGCCGTGATAACTGAAGAGTCCGCCCGAAGGTGTTCGGACAAAAATGGTTCGTCCCTCGGGGCTCTATACAGCCTGTCCGATTTCTGGAACCGCCAGGACTGAAGCCAGACACTTCCAGGTAAGGTCCTGGAATGTGGCCACCAAAGGTAGCACCACTAAAGGCTTAGGCTCCTTCTGCCTCCGGTACTTGGCCAGTCTACGGCATTCCTGATCCAGGTCCTCCGTATCCCACTCATTGGAGGCCTGGATGTGCCTCATGACGTCCATGAAGGTCAGATCGTCAGGAGGCGAGCGGGGCTGGTCCTTCTCTCTCGCTGAACCCCCAATTCCCAAGATGGAAGAGGAAGGGCTACTGGGTGTCGAGTAGCCAGACCAATCCCTGTGACTAGCCCCCACTTGAATGTCGGTGACTCACCAACCGGCGATGGTCAAGGGACTGATGTCGGGAGCGGTCCTGTCCCACCTAACAGTAATGGCCCCTGGTACGCGACCTGACCTGGCATCGGCTACCCGACCTGGAAGAGTGCCGATGACGGTCCCCGGACCTAGAACGGGAATGAGCCTTGACTGGAGGTGGAGGCGGCAGGCTCTCGAGGGTCTTCCACGGCGAAGAAGCACCTCCTGGCTGTGGTTCATCTGAAGGGTCTGGAACCAGTGATGGGGCGGCCGGTTGGGGGCGCTTGGACCTGCCCCCACCAGAAGGAAGAGATCCTGGAGCTCATCCTTGGAAAAAGTGAGGCCGCTTCCCCGGAAAAGGAATTTCAGGCACCTCGATCCTGGAAGGAGAACCCCTACAGAACCCCGGGGGAGGTCTTGGGATATGAGGCAACACCGTGCGCGTGGCCTAAATCCTGCCCTCATCACCCAGCGTCAGTAATGGGACAGACGGGGTACCGCCGGAGTGTCCTTCAACTTCGAGGGCACGCTCTTGTCGGGCAGCTCTGAGGCCTTGGAAGGTGGGGCTGAAGCTTGTGCCTCCGAGGACTTAATGGTGACCCTAAGCAGAGTCACCTTAGGCTTCGCTGGCCTCTCCCCCGAAGGTCCAGCCTTAGCCTTATCTTTCGATTTAAACGCTCACCCGAGTCCGCTGAACCACGGGCTTTCTTGGGGGAGGGCCGGGAGCGAGACAGGGACCTGGACCGGTTATGGTCTTTATTGCGGGACCACTTGGTTTTCTCTTTGCGCTTCACCTTCTACCCTGAGGTGTGCAGATCAATCTCTTTTTCCAGAAGATACGCCTTCAATCGGCGGATCCGTGCCCGGCTAGTAAACTTCTGACAGGACGAACAGGCCACGGTGTCTTGCTCAGGCCCCAGGCAGAAAACGCACTTCTTGTGGCCGTCCTTGTCCGGGCTCTGGCGGCTGCAACCGCACTTGTTGATGTGGGGTCCCGTCGAGGAAACTGATATATCAAACAAAATCTTTATTTATCCAGGTGAATATCATTGAGCAGAGCTCTTTTACATGGTGGACCTGGTTAGAACAGGGTCGTGTAACATACATCATTAAAACATATTAATATATGTAAATAAATATATAAACACAAACACAATGGTGCAGTAATAGGGGAGTCAAATGATAAAAGGAAGACAAGGCAAGCCATAACAGAGGAGAATTCAAATACAAGGGGGCAGGTCCACCATTGAACCATGCAACTGTATATAAATACAGGTTACTCACCTATAACAGGAGTTCTAGGAATGGTGTATGTTGTTCATCCACACTGTCTGGCAGGTTCCTTGCCGCTTTAAATCTTGCCGGAAGGTCTTCAAGCTGGCTCCTCCCACCCACCTGGGTGGTAAAACTCTCGGCTCCACCCCATGAAGCCAGATCTAGCCCGCTGGAAGCCAGGTTGTGCGTCGGAGCCGGGGAGGTCGTGTGGATGAACAACATATACCATTCCTAGAACTCCTGTTACAGGTGAGTAACCTGTATTTCTAGGGACATGGATATGTTGTTCATCCACACTGTCTGGCAGACTCCTAGCAGTTCTCTGGGAGGAGGGAGGCAAGGCGCACACCCCCTACTTAGGGAATAAAGACTGGAGAACCGAGGCCCCAAAACCAGCATCTCGGCATGACTCAAGGTCGATGTGGTAGTGGGTGATGAAGGTGTGTGCTGACTTCCAGGTAGCAGCGCTGCAGATTTCCTGGACAGGGACGACCCTGGAAGCAGCCACTGATGCAGCGGTATGGCGGGCAGAATGAGCTCTTATTCCTCTGGGAGGCTCGATGCCCGACAACCTATAGCAGAGATCTATGCAGGAGGTGACCCACCTGCCTATCGTCCGCTTGGCTGCAGGTCTGCAGGTCTTGACTTCAGTGTAGGTGACAAACAGCTGGCGAACCTCTCCCGAACTTCAGCCGTCGCTCCTTGTAATAGCGGCGCTCTTCCAGGTCCAAAGTATGGAGCCTATATTCGACCTCGAGTGTGACTGGGGTAGAACACCGGCAGAGTCAACACCTGGTTAAGGTGAAACTCCGACACCACCTTCGGAAGGAATTTCGGTGGGGAGCGGACAACTTGTCCCTGTGGAAGACCAGATAAGGAGACTCTATGAGCGCCTGGAGTTCTCCCATCCTTCTGGTTGTGGGATAGCCACCAAGAAGGCGGTCTTCCACGACAGGTGAGAGATGTCACACCTATGCATCGGTTGAATAAGCTGCCCATGAGCTGTAATACCAACAGTAGATCCCACAGAGGTGGAGGTTCTCGCATCGGAGGGGATATGTGATCAAGGCCTTCGAAAAAGCGCCAGACCACCTTCTCCTGCGCCACTGACTGTTTCCCGGCCCGCGCCTGGTAAGCAGAGATGGCTGCCAGGTGCACCTTAAGGGTCATTGACCGAAGCCCTAGCTGAGAAAGGGACCATAGGTAGTCCAGTATGCTTGCCAAGGAACAGGAGCAAAGGCCCAGACCCTTGCCCTGACACCAAATGGAGAATCTCTTCCATTTGAAGGCGTAGCATTTTCTGGTCGACTCCTTACGGGATGCCTCAACGACGTTGAGGACCTCGTCGGAAAGACCCAAGGCCTGGAACTCTAGCCGCTCAGGAATCAGGCCGTCAGGTGCAGAGATTGAAGGTCCAGGTGGAATACCTTCCCCTGATTGACTGAGATCAGATCCGGGCAGGCTGGAAGCCGCCTTGGGTGCCTGGCGCTGAGACTGAGGAGATCTGGATACCAGAACTGACAGGGCCAGTCTGGGGCTACCAGAATCACCTGCGCCATGTTCCTCCTCACCTTGAGAAGCACCTTGTGGATCAAGAGAAATGGGGTAAAGGCGTAGAAGAGGCCTGGGATCCACGGCCTTGAGAAGGCAGCCCCTGCAGTGAGCCCTGCTGAGGGGGGCAGGCATGAAACAGTCTCAGCTTCGCATTCTCCCTGGAGGCAAACAGGTCCGCCTGAGGCGTGCCCCAGTGGGAAAAGAGATCTTGTACTACCTCCGGCAGAAGAGACCACTCGTGAGACGCAGCCCCTATCCAGCTTAGGGCATCAGCCAGGGTGTTGGAGGCTCCTGCCACGTGAATGGCGAGGAGATCCGCCTCCAGGCTTCGCACGAGAGACCAAATGTGGACAGCTTCCCTGCACAGAGGCATGGAGCGCGTCCCGCCCTGGCGGTTTAGGTAGTACATGGTCGTGGTATAGTCCGTCTGGACCTGAACCACTTTACCCCGTAGAAACGGAGCGAAGGCGGTGAGGGCTAGACGAACCGCTCGAAGCTCCAGCAGGTTAATATGGCATCGGGACTCCCGAGGGGACCAGAGGCCGTGCGCTCTGTGCTCCCCCAGATGGGCACCCCAACCCAGAGAGGCATTGGTCGATAGAGAGACCGTTGGCTGGAGGCGGACAAACGGGATGCCCTCCTGCAGATGTGCCGGAACGGTCCACCACTGGAGAGCGTTCCACATCCCCTGGGTCACTGTCACTAGCTGAGCCAACGGATCGAAGCGCTGTGACCACTGGCTGGCCAGTCCCCATTGAAGAGGACGCATGTACCAGCGGGCCTAAAGGACCACGCTGGTGCAGACCGCCATGAGGCCCTGGAAGTCCCGGGCAGGCGCAATTGCCCAACCTGAAATGATTGGGCAAAGGAGGAAAGAACATCGGCCCTGTCCGCCGGGAGCCATGCTCTGGCTCGAAGAGAGTCGAGCTCTGCCCCGATGAAATGTATCGCCTGCTTTAGCACAAGTTCCAACTTGGCCTCGTTGCTGAGGAGGCCAATCTGAGAGCAAACTTGGAGGGCCAGATCTCTGGACCGCTCCACCTCCGCTCTGGAGGGGGCTGCAATCAGCCAGTCGTCCAGGTAGGGGTACACCCGGACCCTTCAGCGCCGCAGGAATGCTGTCATCACTGCCATGCATTTGGTGAAGACCCTGGGAGCTAGGGAGAGGCCGAAGGGCATGGCCCGGAACTTGTAAAGGGATCCCTCCGCTGTGAAGCAGAGGAATCTCTGATGAGACGGACGGATTGGGACATGAAAGAACGTGTCCTGGAGGTCCAGGGAACAGAACCACACGCCTCGTTCCAAGGATGGGATTATCTGAGCCAGAGTGACCATCCTGAAGTTCCGAGACCTTAGGAACCTGTTCAGGTCGTGCAGGTCGAGAATGGGGCACCAGCCCCCCATCTGTTTTGGGACCAGGAAATACCTGGACACAAACCCGGGTCTGGAGGAGGATCCATCACCTTCCTGATCACCTCTTTTCGAGGGCAAGGCATGATCGGCTCGGCGGGCGACACGAGGCTCGGACTCGGGCCCCGAGGGCGACGGGCTCAAAGGGTGCAGCCTGCTTGAACTCCAGAGGCAGGCCCTTTCCTACCACCTCCAACACCCAGCGGTCCGTGGTGATAGCGGACCAGGCGGAAAGGAAGTGGCGGAGCCGTCCCCCCACGGGGGGAACCCAGGGGGGAGTGATGAGGCTGGGGGCGACACCCCTCAACCCGTCACTGGGCAGGCTTGAAGGAGGGACCGGCCGAGGGACCTCCTGGGCCTTTACCTCCCTGCTTCCTGTTGGAGGAAGCTGCGGGCTTGGGTTTGGGATGCAGCGAGCCTGCTGCCCCGATGCTGGTGCTGTTGGGCCGGACGCAGCAGTGCTTACAGAAGGGACGAAGCGGCTTGTGCTGCTGTCGGGCGGGCCTTTGTCCTTCTGGGTGAGGTGACTGAGTCCAGAGTAGCACTGGACTTTCGATCCACTGGAGGTGACCTTCCACCCAGGGCGAAGAGGTTGGTCCCAAGAAGGGGACGTCCGCCAACTTGTGCTGGGTATTCGCCGTGAAGGCGGATATCCTCAGCCATGCTCTGTTGCGCATGGCCACCGCAGCCTCAACCGATCTGGCACAGGAGTCCCCTATGTCCAGAGCTGTTTGGAGCTGCTGCTCCGACCGCCCTACCCTGTTCCCGAACCTGTCGGACCGTGGTCTGCAGGTCAGCCAGGAGATGAGGGATCACCTCATTCAGGGAGCCCATGAGGGCGTGGGAGAAGTGTGCCATCAGCATGGCCGTGCTGGCCTGGTGGAGGCCGAAGGGAGGACGCAGCATACACCTTGCACCCAGCATAGTCCAGCTTTTTGAACTCCTTGTCGGGGGGCTTGTCCACGTCCCTAGCGTTCCTGGAACGCGGAAAAACGCTGTCGGTGACCAACCCCTCGGCAGAGGGGTGTTCCAAAAACCCGGGCAAAGAGCTGGTAGGGACCACATACTTCCTGGCCAAGGGCGCAGGACAATGGCCTCAGCCACCGGAAAGGCCTCAATGGGAGAATTCCCTCGGTCCAGTATCTCCGTCAGGGGATACCTAACCCGTTTGGATATGGGCTCCAGCTGCATCCCGATGGACTCAGATGAGCCGAAGCAGACCCATAAAGGATGATGAGATTTTGTCCAGGGACTGGCCCCTGGAGGAGTCCAGGTCAACCGGCCTGGAGAACAGGGAGGCGTCATCGTCGGACACCGAGAAGGGCTGCCTAGGGCCTGAGCCACCCTCCACCTGCCGAGGACAGTCGGGAGTGAGGGTGACCCGACAACCTGTGGGGCAGGCCTTGACCCGACCGAGAGTCCTTGGTCGGTGCGCCCGATTTCGGTTGTGGAGGTGGAGATTCCACCACAATCGGTGGGGCAGCAGGTTTCAGCCGAACAACCGGCCCAGGCTTGGGCATCTCGACTGCAGCGAGAGGTTGTTTCGGCCATTTGGGCGACAGCCACTTGATGGCCAGGGAAGGCGTCGGTGTCGACTTGTTCCCGGACAAAAGTAACTGCTGCCACATCAGTTCCTCGTTGCGCCAAAGCCTCTACTCTTCCGAGGAGGAAGACGAGGACGAGTGTCGTCGTTGCTTACCTCGGTGCCGAGACCGCCGATGTCGGCGGAATCAGTTGGACCGAGATCCTCGGCGTGTCCGAGGATGGGCCTGGGAAGGAGCGGGGGACACCCGCTCTTCCCTCGGCTCAGACACCTTAACCGGGGACTGCTGCACTGAGGGGGCAGGCAGATCCTCGGTCTCCACTGGGGGAACCGAAGAAGGGTTGTCGGCTTCACCAGTTGACAATCTGTCCCACGGGTCGAGAAAAATCTCGACCGTGTCGACTGGTGTCTTGGCCGGCTGACCTGACAGCGACGCCGTGAAGCCAGCGGCCTTAGCCACAACCTCGACCTAAGTCGACGGTCGGCTGTCCGGGGAAGGGGACCTCTCCCGCTCCCACGAACGCTGACGATGGGACTTACCCTTGGAATCCTTCTTTTTGGACCGAGAGGAATGTCCCGATGGCCCCTCTTCCTTCATGGAAAGGGACTGGCAAAGCTCCTTGAACGAAGCAGAATACGAGGTACCCAAAGAGAGCGGGATAAATGCCGCGACCGAGGAGGAGGAAGATGCGGCCTGGGCAGCCTCCTCCTCGAGGGCGATCATCTGCTCGAGCTGCTCAGCTGAGCCAGCCGCTGTGGTAACCGCCCAACGAGCCTCTTTCAACTTTACCGGCGGATAGCACTTCTCAGGGTGCCCAAGCTTCAACCGGGCAGCGCGGTCCTCCAAGACGTTGGCCGAGAACAAACAGCATGACTCGCATGCCTGCAGGTCGTGTTCTAGGCCGAGGCAGTAGACGCACGTGGAGTGTGGATCCGTCCTGGACATCTTCTGCCCACAAGGGCACCGCCGAAAACCGGGAGTCAATTTGTCCATGGCGCCGCGAGGAAAGGGAAGACCAGTCTTGAAAATTTTAAAACAAGTTTCGGACGAACCGAAGAGTTAGGATCCAGTCTATCACGCAGAGCGTTAAGGAGGGAACCTGAGCTTCCAAGCGGTAAGGAAGATCTAGCGTCATGGGGCAGAGCAGAGAGTTTTACCACCCGGGTGGGTGGGAGGAGCCAGCTTGAAGACCTTCCGGCAAGATTTAAAGCGGCAAGGAACCTGCCCGACAGTGTGGATGAACAACATATCCATGTCCCTAGAAACCATGTTCTCTGTATAGAAGTACCAGTTAGTTCAGTTATCAGGAGCAGTCACTAGTACTAGCCATGAAAATGGCTTGGAGAACCACAAACTAATGGCAGATGGGGTACCAGGAGGGATGTGTAATATGTAAGCGAAGGATAAACATTGTGAGAAGTGAAGTCCCAAGGATAGGTCGGTAGAACTGATGCGCCGGTGAGGGCCTACGGGGAGAGGGAAAGGGGAGTTAGGACTTTTATAGTATGACTGCGTGTAGATTGTGGATGAGTGCAGTATAGAGTTGTGAAAAGAAGGCTGGGGAAAGCGGGAAAATAGACCAGTATCAAAGGGAGGACAGAGGCATCAAGGTGTTACATGAAAGCATGATGACAGACCAGGGCCAAGCAGGAGACAAGCACTAGAAGTAATTTGTTCATGGTTAAATGGTACAGGTTAGCATGATGACAATTCATGATCATGGGAAAACGATTGCATTGATCATTTCTGAGACGTGAATATAAGAGTTTGAAAGATGAGATGCCAATTGGTGACCTCAGTTTCAGTTTTTTTTTGCAATTTATTCCACAAGGAGGACAGCGTAAAGCTTATAGCAACCCTGTCAAAGCGAGAGTTAACTTTGGAAACCATCAGTAGGAGAGATCTGCAACTTCTCAGGGCGTAATTGCCTACTGTTTTTATAGGAAGACAGCCTGTAATGTATTGGGGCAGTTTTTTGGAGATGGCTCTCAGGGTTCATATGGCTACATTTTTATCACACCTGAATTGAAGAGAACTCCACCCCACCAACTGAAATAGGGAGCAGTGGTGAATGGAATAGGGAAGACGGTGAAGACATACATCAGTGACACAAAACCGTCGGAAAAAACGAACAAAAACGGAGAAAAGGGCTGAAAATCAGAGTATTTTAGCAGGTACTGGCAAGTCAAGACCAACGAACTCTTCAAGTGCGCGGGACACAGTGGGAAAAGAACTGGGGTGGAGCTGGGTCCGCCTCCTTTTGTACTAGGACTGACGTCGGGGGCTGACCCTGCTGGGTATTGCTAGCCAAGAAGTTTTCCGGAGGATCCCACTGCCTGCAGCATAGTCCTTATTGGTATAGCCTACTGCAAAGAGCTCCCACTCGAAGTAAGATCTAAAAATGCTTTGCCTTTTTTCCCCCTTTAATGAGTACTAGTTCTGAAAACATACAGACAGACTGACCAAACGCCCCAAATGTTTCTCCTCACAGTGAATCAACGCCGGCTTTCTTCATGCAGAAGTAAACCTCCCCAAGAGGCAGCAAACTGCAAAAATCAATATTCACAAAGGTAAAATGCACAGCTAAACAGCACAGCAGAACCCTTCACAAAACCCCCAGCACTGCAGGACAGAAAATGAAAATCAGGACTGGACAGCTAATATCAAACCTACCAGCTGTAAGTCAAAGTACTAAAACAGTTCAGAGAAACACTGCTACTTTACAGTGTTGTGGTATAATTAAGCAATAAGGCACGACAGGGTGTGGTATATCGTGGGATATCGTCACGCCTCGGGTGGCTGGACACGAGGCCGCAGGCAGAGTGCGTTCAACCGTCGGAGAAGTGACGATATCCCACACCCTGGAGTGACTTATTGCTATTATGAACTGGCTTAAAGTTTCAGTTCATTTATTTAAAAAAAAAAAAAAGTGTTTAAATACTTTTTTTTTATTGTATTTGTGATGTGGAAGTATACCTTTTAATTAAAAAGTGCACAGTTTCTACTTTCTCCAGCAGATGGTGCTGCTGCTACATGGTGACTGAGCTCTGTTAGTGCGTGAAGCTGCTAATCTGCCACGGTATTTTCAGTCTCTGTGTGTCGTCCGTGGTCCCCGGTCTGCCGATAAATGCGGTAGTGAGCGATGGACTCAGGCATGGTGAGCTTTAGTAAATGAAATAAAAATTAAGCTGGTGCTCGATAACTGAGGATTCGGAAGTAACGGGAGCGAGGATGAGTTTAGTAAGTGTAGAAGCGCTGCCGCTGCCGTTTTGAAACGAGCGCGTGCTTCAGGACGTGAGAAACATGTTCGCTGGGCACTGTTAGTTTTAAAATAGCTGGATATTTTTTTGAGGCTTTCGTGAATTACTTAACGTGCTCCTGCGTAAACGGATGTTCAGCATTTCTACCCGGTTTGAAAAAATCTACAGGCGAGCGTTTAGGGTCGGAGGAGTTTGTTAATGTGGCTTAGTAAGGAGACTGGTGGCACCGGAGCTTTTTTGAAGCCGTGATGATGTAGCTCGATATCATCACGGCTTCAAAGAGCTTTCAGCCAATCAGATTGGTGTATTTACGATCGCCGGTTCATAATGCCTTTTATACAATAGGGGTCTTCTGATAACTCGCTAAGTAAATAGTAGTATTCTCACCGCATACTGGTATCAGCAAGCTGACGTGCACAGGGAGAAAATGTACCAGATAAATATACTGTGCAGACGTCAGCACAAGATATCAGTAAGTCAGCTACTCTAGCAGCCGAACGCTGCGGAAGACAGGGAAGAAACAAAAACAGGTACACTACCACAAAAACTCTAACTAAAAAGCCCCTATTGTATAAAACGGATACGTGATGGTAGGGGGCTTGATGTGTGATATCACAATTCGTGGCGAGTGGGCTTGGGAAAAAATCACTCGTGATCATCCCGGAGCTCACTTGCTACTTGTTGTGATGTTACACATATCAAGCCCCTTACTATAACGTATCCCCTTAGTATATGGCACAATGTCCCAATCCAATGCCTACTGAATCCCATTTTATAATACAAAATCAGGCAATTCCATTGGGACACTAAAACTTCTTGATGTACTGTAGCATAGGGAATTTCACTGTTCTTTATTTTTCGCTATGTTCGCGGGTTGAGCCCATGGCATGAAAAATAAAGTGTCAATATGACTGACCACCTGTATTCAAGCTAGCACTGTATCCCCAGAAGCTGTTATTTGGTATTTTACAGTTGTTAGCTTGCAGTTCAATATGATCTCTGTGTTCACCAAAATTACAAACTTTGCCAGGAGGCACGTGGCATGTCTCGCTCGCTTGAAGTCCCTCAAAAATCTTTAGTTCTGTGGAGTGCCACAGTTCTACGATCCTACCTCCGTCCCCCAAAACAGGTTGCTATGTACCCACGTGGCGTCAGGTTACGAAAGGACACTCTCACTGAAATGATACAATACTGTATTAAAAGCACAGTCTTTCTGCGGCTTGGCATGTCTCAACCACAGATTTCACTGGGGTCTTACCCCCGGGGCTTATGTTCTTCTTTGCTCTTCTCCTGTCTGGAAACACTGAACCAAATCTAGGCCCCACTGCTCCACCTAGCAGGGTTTTCTTCCCCTCAAACAATGACTGGTCTAGAATCAAAGGGCTAAAAATTCAGATTGGCTCATCTACTCTCATCTCAAAAACTCCTGCAAGACTGAACTAAAGAGCACTCAGTTATCAACGCGTTGTGCCAGTCCTTAGTCATGTTTCTTTTTACTACACTAGCCAAGCTAGAATGTAAACTTCTATTTTCTCTCACCCTGTGTGTCACCTCATGCCCTGTACTTAATAGTATATACGATCTTCTGTACTGTTGGCACTGTTCTCACATTTTGCTGCCATATGTGCATCTGTTTCTATTTCAAATGACTGGACATAAAACTAACTCCGGGTCACCCCTGAAAAAGGGTCCTTCGAAGCCCAGTAGGCCTACCCGGCTAACAAAATTGAAATAAATAAATAAAGAGGAGCTATCTTAAGACTCTCCAAACTGAATCTATCCAATCAAAAAAACCTTCTGGTGCCAGATAAATCAGCTTCTTAAGAGAAGAACTTTGGAACCCTCTCCTGAACTCCTCAGACAGCCACGTTTCATCAGACCCCCCAAGAAACTAATAGCTTTAGCAAGCTTTTTTTTTTTTTTTTTTTTTAAATGGACCTGGAGAGATTCAAGGCCCCCTTGAGCTCCAGCCCCATCAACCCTGTCCCCTCCCAATTAATCTTCCCTGTCTCCCTTCCACATCAGGATTGTTACAAGGCCCGAAGTTCTTAGGCAACTGAGGAACCTTAGGGTGAAGGCTCTCAGGACGCAGAGCTGGAATACTAGTTCCCGAGAATAGCTGCTCCAATCACAGCCACTCCGATTATGAACCTAATAAACAAATCCTTCCTCTCTGGCATGGTCCCCACCAAATGGAAACTGTCTCGTGTTGAGCCAACACATTGGTGGTGGTGGTGGTGTGTGTGGGGAGACAAAATTGAAAACCTCTGGACAATGTCCCTTCTCAGCGGAAGAGCCAAAATCCAGGAGCTTCTCTTGTACAATCAACTACTTGCCTTCCTTGAGCTGAACCACTCCCACACTGATGCCCAGCATGGCTTCCATAAAAAAAAAATCATGGAACAGACACAGCCTTGGTTTGGATCACCTTTGACATTCTAAATGCAATGGACCGTGGTCTGGCTACCGGCACAATTTTCAATGATCTCTCAAAAGCATTCAACCTGGTGAATCATAACCTCTTGCTTACAAAGCTGTGAGGCACGAGTCTCGACTATCTCACTTGCTGGTGGTTTCATAGTTACTTTTCTGATCGGTATCATTGCATCAAATGGCAAGGTAAAGTATCCAACCCTAGACTAGCCTCTGAGGGAGTACCCCAAGGCTCAATACTCGGGACCCATTCTTTTCTCCTTGTATATAAATGACCCACCACTCAACTGCGGCTGAGCATCAGTTCAATTGTACACCGACGATGACATATTCTATAGATCCTCCTCAGATTTGGGCTGGATCTGCTCCCACCTGGGAAATGACTTCCACGAGTTAGAGAGCTGGCTCTTGAAAAATAAATTAGTCATCAACACAAAAAAAAAAAACACAAAGTGGTGCTCTTTGGCAACAACCTAGAACCTGACAGAAAGGACCTCCTAAAGCTTTATACCTTAACCAATGTCAACCTAAAGGTGGTCCAGTCCTTTAAATACCTAGGAGTGATGTTGAACCAAACAATGATATTCGAACCACACATGGATTCTTTTACCAAAACCTTGAACCAGAAGATGATCAGGATTCTATATCGGCCCTCTCCATATCTCATCAGAGGCGCTTGCCTGGCTATCTCCTGTACTTCCCTACTGCCCCTCCTTTTATATGACGCCCCCATGGCGCAGGATGCTCTCGATTCCATCCTATTGCAAGTTAGTACACTGTACCACCGGCTCGGTGGGGTTCACAATAGATGTCCACGCCAGATTCCACCACTGCAGGGCGCTAGCATCTCTGGGGTGGCCCTCCTCTGTGAACAGAATAAGTTACCTCCTTTACTGCCTTACAAACAAACTCTTGTAACCTCTTTCTCCAACCAGCCTTGCTGGTACCGTCCACTGCAGGCAATTCCACCACCCAATCAGATCGGCAGCCCTCCCTGTGCTTGATATATCCAAGGTGCAATATGCTCTAGGTAGATTTTTCTACGCTGCCCCACACGTGTGGAACTCAACCCTCAGAGGTCCTCTCAAGTCCTTCTCCAATGATACTTAAAAAATATTAAAATCCCATCTCTGGTTCACATCACGCTGTACCTGCACCCACTGAACTCTGCTAACAATTACATATTACAGACTCCCTTGTTGGATACTGCTCCCTTCCCTTTTTATTTTGTTTTTACTTGGACCCATTGTACCTACTGTTTTTACATATGCCAGTTCTCAATGTTTTCTTTGCCCATTACATGCAACCTGAACCAACTTTGTGCAACTGTTGCTGTCAGTGTTTTATGATGATCAGTTATTAACTGTATGGATTTCTCTTATTTGATCCCTGTTTGTTTATACTTCTCATGTTGACGTGGAACCTTTGTAAATGAACCGATGGTTCAAAGGTATTTGTAATCTGAGTACTAAATAACAGTCATTCGGTACAGGTAGCATAGTCCTAAATTACAGGGAGAACATAATCAAGAAGATGTACAAGGTGGGAGGAGGGGAGCAGAATAGCGAGGGGTTTGCTGAACACCACGAAAGGTGTGCAGAGTAGAGGGAGAACAAGGAGAAGGAAATGCTGCCAAGATTGAGGCATTGTCACGAAGTGTTAGGCAACAGAAGTGCCGTGGCAAGGAGGGGGAGGAGAAGGAAAGGGGAGGGAGTATGGGAGAGGACCATGGGTAACGCAGTGAGGGCAAGTGGGTGTTATGTCACAAGGGGGAGGCGGAAGAGTGCGGCAAATGGAGAAGGGTAGTTGGGGAAATGAAGTGTTTGGGCCAAGGGTAGCACAGGGCGGATAACCAGTAGGGAGGGAGGGAGGGTGAGAGGAGAGGGATAGGGGTGGAGGACAAGGTGGTTAAAGGAGGGAGGGAGAAAGAGATGGGCAGGAGGGGAAGAGTGATCTAGTGGGCAGCAGAGGCCTGAGGAGACAGCAGGCGACCCGTAGGCCTAGGGGGTGCAGTCACATTTGTTGAGATTAGTGAGGTGCTGACGTAGTCTGTGCTTGTATGGGCCAAGTTTATTCTCATCTGAGACTACAGTAGGGAGGTTATTCATTAGTGTTGGGGCCCTGCTAAAGAAGACATGCGGAGCCTGGGAGGTACTGCAGAATGGAACAAGATACTGGGGTTTGAGTGTACCACGTGTAAAGCGTGCGTTACGGGTGGGTTGCATGAAGGCATGCATTACAGGAGGGGTGAGGTGAAGGCAGATTTTCTTTGCCAGGGGGCAGGTCTGATAGGCTAATCCACCATCAAGATTAAGCCAGTTAGACTGTTTGTATAGATTACAGGTATACGTATGCTTACCTGTTACTGTGACAAGTCTGTAGCACTTATTAAGAGAGGTACCGATTCTTTTTAGGGTTGTCTCTGAAGCAGCCCCTCAAAAGACTAGCCTGTAGTCAATAATGGACAGGATAGAGCTAGTTTCGGCATTGCGCATGGCTTCGTTAGTCAGGCAGTGGCAGTAAAGGACCCAAATCCTTGAATTAATGGCTTTGGAGATGAGGTGGACATGCGAGTTGTAGGAAAAAGTGGAGTCAAGGGTAATGTCAAGATATTTAAACTCATGCACTTGATCGAGTGGTAGTTGTTGCTTGCTGTAGATGGTAAGGCTGGCCATTCTAAATTTTCTGTGGGAGTTACAAAACATGGCCTTATTTATTATTATTATTTTTTTTTTTTTTTATAGTTCATCAGCAGTTTATGCTGATCAAACCAAGATTCTGCAAGACTGCAGTTCTTTTGGAGATCCTGGGAGAGAGGGACAGGGTCAGTATGGGTAGAAAAGAGCACTGCAACATCTGCATAAAGTATTTTATTTGCGCAGGCCGCAGGGAGGTTGTTAATGAAGAGGCTGAATAATAGCGGGCCAAGGATGGATCCCTGGGGTACTCCAGAGAGCACCGGGAGGCTACAGGAAAGAGTGTCATTGATCTTCACTTGTTGGATCCTGTCTGTAAGATAGCTTTCAAACTAATTTGTGACTTCATGCGAAAGGCCAAGAATAGAGAGGGAATCCAGCAGAAACCGGTGATTCACGGTGTCAAAGGCCTTTTGTAGGTCAATGTACACCGCACCTAGTATGCGTCCTGGGTCAATGGCTTTGTGTATATGGCTGATAAATTCAAGAAGGGCAGTGGCAGTGCTATGGGCTTTTCGAAAGCCATGCTGCTGTGAACACTCTAGATAATATTTGCGGAGATGTTCAGAGAGCTGTTCCGAAACAATACGTTCAAGTACCTTGGGAGAGTGGTGGTAAGGTGGAGATGGGGCGGTAATTGGAGTGCAGGGACCTATCACCCTTTTTTGTGCACAGGTGTGACAATGGCCGTTTTCCAGAGCTGGGGGAACTGTGTGAGGGAGCGTAAGAGATTTAGAAGTTTAGTAAGCGGGAGTAAGACGGCTTTGAGGGAAACAGAGAAGTTTAAGATCCAATGCATCACTGCTGAATCTGGATTCGCCTAGGACTTTTTGAATGTATTTCCTGGCTTCGGCAAGGGATATTCTCCTGAAATAGAAAGGGGGGTTGTCCTGGGTGGTCGTTTTTACTATTTGGACTAGGCAGGGTGGAATCATCAAAAAGGTTAGGGGGTAGGACACTGCTAAGGTCAGTAAATGCGTGATTAAAGGTGTCAGCAATTTCTTTATGATCCTGGAAGACAGTCCCATTGACTTCAAGCATGGAGGGGAAGGGTTTGTTGGGTTTCCCTGTGAGGCATTTAATGGTTTTCCCAAAAGGGCCTGCTGTTACCCCATGTGTTTTTTTAGCCCATATTTGTAAAATTCCTGTTTGGCTCTATGCACAGCCTGGGTGCACTGATTCCTGGCAGCTTTATAGCGCTGCAAGTCTGGCTGTTGCCCAGATGCCATGGCACAGCGCCAGAGATTATCCCTGTGCTTTATCAAAATGATTAGCTCGGGGGTAATCCAGAGGCTGTTGGAGGATCAGAGTTTTCTTTTGGTTTTTTGGGGCGAGGGGGTGGCGCAAAGTTGTTGCAGACTTCGTTGAATCGGGTAATGAAGTAATTGAGGGCCAGGTTGATGATGCTCATGGAGTCAATGGGTGACCAGTCAGTTTGCAAGAGAGCAAGGAATTGGGGAAGCATTCCTTTCTTTAGGACACGCTGGTGGCAGAAAGTGCCCTTTCACTTGGTTGCCTTATTCGACTATCGGCAGATTACAGGGGAATGCTTACTAAGAGTCAGGGAGTACTACAGAGTTAGTGATTCTTTTTTCCTTCCTTTACCTCAACATGGGCATTTTAATTGTTCTTAAATGTTACCAACATGAACATGTTCTCATTTTAGGCCATGTTTCAAGATATGTTATTTTCAGCCGGCGCAGAGGGTTGAGGAGCTGGACGCCACACCGGTGACGCGGGTTCGGGCGCGAGCTTGGGCGCGGAGGTCAGCAGGGAAGGAGAGATTGCACATCAGAGGACTGCTCTCTCTCGGGGAGGGCTGTGAGATTGTCCAGCGTCCTAGTAGCCCCCAATGGAGAGCGGGGTACTACAGGACGACAGACTACATATGAGGGGTGAGCATGGCAGACACCAGCAGGGTTGGAGTGCGCCATGGCATCATTACACGCCATGCTGGGGGGCAGAAGTACTACAAAGAAAATCCCCCACCGGACAGTAGAGATGAAGAGGGCTCCTGGGGCTTGGCCCACATCCCAATACCGGCCCAAGCGCACCAGGAAAACTCCCAGAGCGCCAACCCATCAGCCAGGTGGGCTCCTTGAGACTGCAAGGTTGCCAAGGGTGTGTAAGCCATCCCTCGGGGGTACCCTGTAGCTGGGGAACTGGGCCTTGCCTAGCTATCTGGGTGGGAAGTGAACTGGCAGCAAGGGATTCAGGCAGGGAGTGAGAGGCCACTGCCGAGAGAGCACCTCGAAAGGATGCCCTGTCTGAGCTGGGAGCAGAAACAGAATAATAAACAAAAAAAATGTTATTTTCTTTACTCAGTTTCCTTGACTATTGTGTCTGGTATGTGACTGTCATATCGCTCTATCTTACTGTATGTCATTATACTGTTATGTAACTAACTCCAGGTCGCCCCTGCAAAAGGGACTCTTGTTCCAGTGGGCCTACCAGGCCATCAAAAAAAAAAAAAAAAAATATGTGAACTAAAAATATAGTAACATACAAAAAAAAAAAATAATCAGAGAGGAAGGGAGAGCAAATAAGAGATCAGCCAAAGAGAGGGCTTAATGGTTGACACGTTGATTCTTCACTGGCCGGTTAACAGTCTCATCCAGGTAGTCACCTGTAATGCAAAAGCAGGTGTTACTGATGGGCAATACAAATAAAAAGCACTACATGTCAAAAAAAAAAAAAAAAGAAGGCAGCTCCCGCTGTCCATTGAGGCACTGCTATGTACTTGGGTAATACCGGTCTCTTGAAACTTCCTCAGACAATCCTGTCCTGGTGGCAACCTTATTAAATGCAGTGACCAAGTATTGTGCATAAAACAAACTGATGTTGGACATTATCAGGTCCACACTGACAGCACTTGCCAAGCCACCACTCAAAAGCTGCTCTGATATCAAACCTGTGTACCAGGTTGTGAACTCAGATTCCATCTCCTCTTTTAAAAGTTTGTTCATTGTGATGTCAAGAAGCTGCAGCAGTCTGTGCAGCTGGGTGAAACAAAAACAGGGATAATTCCTGCATCCTCTGGTTTTAATATGGCATCCTTGATCATGTGAGCTCAAAACAGGTACAGAATTAGAAGTGCTCTCTGCTCCTCGGGCAAGCCATTTTTCACTTATAAAAAAATTAAAGGGTTTTACCGTAGCATTAACATTAAGAAATCTTTGTTTCGGGCCGGCCCGCCGGCGCAGAGGCAAGGCGTCCACATGCAGTGCCAACATCCTGGGTTCAGTGATGACTCTGAGGGCTGGCCAGGGGAAGACAGACTGAGCGTCCCAGGGACCGCTCTCTTTCTCAGGGGTGGGGGGAGAACAGTGTCCGGTGCCACGCAGATGTCTGCCCCCAGGGATCCATAGCACAAAAAAAAACACCAGACTCATTGATGACGACCCCCATCTCCACTCCCGTGGCAAGCAATGTCTGCCGGGGGGGAGGGGGCTCCAGTCTGGGAGAGGGAGCCATAGGGGGAAAAAAAATTATTGTTTCTTCATTTTCCCAGTGGTTTGTGCTATGTATTATTTGCCAGTCAGATGGGAAACTATGAGCAGCATGGCACGCGGGAGTTTTGTTTCCTGATATATGACCGGGGTCATGTCACCAGCTACAGTGCAACCCGGGACAAGGAAGAGCTTATCTTCCAACCCAGGGACTAACTTGCTTGGAACCCATCTTTGCCATGGTCCACTGGAAGCATGGGACTAAATTCACACTGGTCTCGTCAATGTTAATAACCAGCCCAGCAAGGATCAGGTCACTGCTGCTGCATTTTTTTTTTTTTTTAATTCTCGCAAGAAATCCAGATTTTAGCTCCTCAAAGTCACTTGGGGTCTTTCTGCCAGTCTCGATACCCTTAGTGTGGCAGTACTCCATATGATTCAAAAAAATGTCCAAGCCCACTGCTTGCTGAGGACCACCTGACTCACAGCTGCACTTCACTATTCCCCTTGCAATGGCAACAACTCTGATGTTAACAACTGTTAATTTCCACTTCAAAACGAAGGCTCTTTATTTTTTTTTAAACTCTGCTGCAACATCAGGAAGAAGCAAAGGCGGCATACCTCAGGACTTAGTGGGTAGTTCAACAACCTTAAAGCCTTAAACTTTTGGACGGTGCTCTAATTTTCACAGTCTTACTTGGCAGTATTAAACACTGCATTCATAACACATTCTCAACATTATATTTTCCAGCCTCAAAACGTTGTTCGGGAATACAAACAAAACAACTAGACCAGCGTTTCTTAGCAGAGGAGACTGGCATCTCAGTTCGCTGACACCTTCAGCCACTCTTAATGGCACAACTGCTGTTGCAGCTCAGATATCATCTCTACCACTGAAGGAAAGGGACATTTTTGTGCCTTAGCATGGTTAAGGCACTTTAATACACATGAATACCACACAGAGGAATAGCTGGTTAGAAAACAGAGATCTTGAAAAGGAATTTGTAGCCTGCTAGTTGGGGGGATTAGAACTGATTATGGGTAATTACGACACCCGTCTCCACTACTAGCTCCACCACATTACCCAGTACTACCGTAAAGTGCAGCAACATTTTCAGTTGCAAAAGTTACCAAATTTTACCAGGCATCGTCCAATATATCCACCGCACAAAAATATATTTATCATGATCGCAGTTAAGACATGGTAGCTCGAAAGAAAAAATTACTTACCATAGTAATCTTGCTTCTTCCCAGTGATGCTCAGATATTCATAACTTTACACAGTAAGCCTGAGGGGTTGGACTGCCCGGAGAGATGGAACACTTTGCACATGAGCATCTTTCAAACACAGCCTCTAACTGCCTGTGTTCTAACCTCTTCGGATTTTATAAAAGGAGCCTGGAAAGGTAGGCCTAGAATAATACAGTACTATAATTTACCATTAAAATTGGGTCTTTCCCCAACAATGTGCATTTTTACGAAACTGGAGGAAGAAACAATTCAATAAAGTTAAAACAAAGTGCCAGAAAAATACCAAAAAGATAACCCAATTAACTCTGTTCACCTAACTAAATACAGGTGCAGAGGAAAAAATTCACACTCCAAGGGTGTATTGTGACTTGGTGGCACCAGCATGCGAAATGCAGAGGTTGATGTTCTGGAAGGGGAGGTAGGGAGGGAAGTTACGAATATCTCAGCATCACTGGGAAGAAACAAGATTACTATGGTAAATAATTTTCTCTTCTAACCCCAGTAATGCTCAGTACATTCATAACTTTATGCAAACTACCAAGCAGTACCACTGGAGATGGGCACAGAACTTTATTTTGGAAACAGACTTTGCAAAACTGCTGTGCCAAACCCAGCATCACTCCTGGATAAAATGTCCAGGTTGTAGTGTTTTGTAAAAGTGTGTACTGTTTTCCAGGTAGCTGCTTTACATATGTCCACCAAAGGGACATCTCTGGCAGCTGCCAAAGTAGCAGCTGTCCCTCTTGTAGAATGAGCCCTCAATACTGATGGGGACTCCCTACCAGTTTTAGTGTAACAGAATTGGATACACTGAACTATCCATCAAGAAATTGATCTTTTTGAGGCTGGATTACCTTTTCCTACATCCCCATAGGTCAGGAACAATTGTTTTCTATCCTGTCTAAGGTCCTTAGTGGCTGTCATGTAATAATGAGAGCCCTCTTTACATCCAGACTATAAAGCCTCCTTTCACCAGAAGTGGCACGATCGGCGAAAAAGACAGGGAGAGCGATGGATTGATTTAAATGGAAATCAAAGACCACCTTGGGGAGAAATTTTCTGTTTGTCTTAAGAACTACTTTATTCCTATGGAAAGAGATATAGTCCTGATCTATAAAGAGAGCCTGAAGCTCACTGATTCTTCTTGCAGAAGTCACTGCCACTAGAAAAACTGTTTTCCAAATGAAATATTTTAGATGAGCTGTAGCCATGGGATCAAATGGAGCAGACATGAGCTCAGCTACACAGACATTCAGATCCCAAACTGGCACTGGTGGCATGTGAGGGGGATGCAAATGATTCAGGCCCTTAAAGAACCTTTTAAAAACAGGGTCTGACACTAATGTTACCTTTTTCCCAGCAAAAAGGTAAGCAGACACTGCTGCAAGATGAACCCTCAAAGAACTGGGTGTAGACCCAGAGAATGTACTGTAAATGGGTGAGATAATCCAGTACCGCTGGCAATCCAGCCTGGGCTGGTACCAGAATCTTGCCCAAACACCAGACAGATAATCTCTTCCATTTGGAAGAATAGATTTTTGTAGTAGGTTTTCTGTAACCTCTTAACATATTTAAAACAGGTTCAGAAAGTTTTAAATTAGCATCTTGTAAGTTCTCAAGAGCCAGGCTTTAAGGTTGAAGGACTTGAGATTCGGACACAACAGAGTTTCCTGTTTGGAGGTCAGTAAGTTATGCTTCCAAGGGAGATGTACTGGTTTTGCAACAGACATGGACAGCAGAAGAGAGTTCCGTGGCTGCCTCGGCCAATCTGGAGCTATCAAGATCAGTGATGCTGCATGGGACCCGAGCTTGATCAGTACTCTGTAGAGCAGAGGAAAAGCATAAAGGAACCTTCCTGACCAATCTAGATTCAGAGCATCCAGGGGAAGCGATACCTGATCTGGTGGTCTGCAACAATACTGTGGCAGGTGGTGGTTCTGGTGGGATGTGAACAAGTCCATCTCTGGAGTGACCCACCTTCTGAAAATAATCTGTACCATCTGTCTGTTTAGGGTCCATTCATGATGGGCCTGATTTATTCGACTCAATGCATCTGCCAGGGTGTTGTCCTTCCCTGGCAAATGGATTGCCTGCAGAGATACTCCTAAGGAGTAGGCCAGAGTCCAAATTGTTATGGCTTCTGTGCAGAGGAGGCCTGACCTTGTGCCTCCCTGCTTGTTTATGTAATACATTGTGGTGGTGGTGTCTGTTCTGATCTATACCACCCTGCCCTGTACTAGGGAAGAAAAAGCTTTTAGAGCTAGCAAAAACTGCTCTGAGTTCCAGTAAGTTTATGTGCTAAAGGGACTCTGCAGCTGATCAGGTGCCCTGGGTTGTGTGTTCCCCTATATGGGTGCCCCAACCCAAGAGAGATGCATCTGTTGTGAGAACCACTGAAGGATTCTCTTTTTGAAAGGGAACTCCCTGCCTTAAATTGGATTCCTCTTTCCACCACAGGAGGGCCTGTAACAGTGCCCAGTTACTGGAATGAGCTTTGAAAAAGGATATTTTTTCTGACACCAATGAGACCTGAGGTGGAACTGGATGTCTCATGTGGAATCTGGAACCCAGCACTGTGCCTGTGGAAGCAGCCATGTGGCCCAGTAGCTGGAGAAACTGCCTTGCAGTTCTTAAGCTGTGCAACCTGAAAGAGCTTGCTATTAACTGAAGACTCTTTACCCTTTCCAGAAGCAGATATGCTCTGGCTTGCACAGTATCAATTTCTGCTCCTATGAACTGCACTACCTGTGCAGAAGTGAAGACTGACTTTTTGTAATTGATCAGGAATCCCAGAGACTCTAGGAGGTCCTGGGTGACCTTCAAATCCTGCTGCACCTGCAGGGAAGATTTTCCTGCAACCAGCCAGTCATCCAGATAAAGAAAAACAGATATTACCCATCTCCGAAAATGCGCCACCACAGCTGCCAGGCACTTTATGAACACCCTTGGGGCCGAAGAAAGGCCAAAAGGCAGGGTTGAAACCTGGTAAGGACCTGAAGGGAGTCAGAATACGAGATATTTTTGGTAAGTTTCCTTTATGGGGATGTGGAAATAGGCATCTTTCAAGTCCAGTGATGCCAACCAATCTCCTTTTTGAAGTGTTGGCAGAATCAAAGCCAGAGTTGCCATTTTGAACTTTGGTTTCTTCAGAAACTTGTTTAGAGCTCTGAGATCCAATACAGGCCGCCACTCCCCACTTTTCTTTGTGGTTAGGAAGTACCTGGAATAAAAACCCCTTCCCTTCAGAGATTTTGGAACCGGTTCTACTGCTCCGAGCTGTAGCAGGTTTCGAACCTCTGCCTCTAGCAGTATCTTTTCTGCTAGGGAGGGAGAAGTGAGAAAACTGGTCTTTTGACGAGGAAGGAACTTGAATTCCAGTGACAGACCTTGACCCACTACCTCCAGGACCCACTTGTCTGTGGTAATGTTCAGCCAAGCCTGGAGGAAGTGGGATAGTCTGCCTCAGACAAGTAGAGAGGAGGTGGTCTGTGGCTGAAGCAGAGTTTGGGATCCTCACCTAGAGCCTCTTCTGCCCCTGCAGTATCCCTGCTGTGGATACTGCTGGTACTGGGGTAAGGCCACTGGTTGGAAGAAGGACCTGGTGTAAAAGGACCTGCCCCCAGCTTCCCCTTCCATAAGGCCTGGCAGATGGAGAAGCTCCCTCTTTGGCAGAGTTGCTTCTATAAGTGGCTTTATACTCAACCACCTTCTTCATATATGCCACAGTGGACTCCCCAAAAGAGAATTTCCCTCTAGGGGAAAATCCAAAACCATTGATTGTGTATCCTGAGTAAGGTTTGTGGCTCTGAGCCAAGCAAACCTCCTCTGTGCCACCGTATTCGTCATCCATCTGGCTGTAGTGTTGTTGGTGTCAGCAGCCATTTGAAATTGGTACTTAGCTGCCTCGAACCCAAACCTGGCAGTTTCAGCCAGGTCATCTGACAAAGGCGAGGGAGCTTCCTGAAACATGGCCAGGACTGACTGCCACAGAGACTTCTGATACTGGGCAGCATATGCCTGGAAGGTAGCCTGACACATAGCCAGAGAGGCTGACAGGTACCTTTTTTTGGCCATACGTTTGATTTTCTAGAGTCCTTGTCCGGAAGATGTGAGGACAGAGGGACCCTAGTCTTGTCACAGGCAGCCTGCTGTATGACCCCCTGGTGGTCAGGGTGGGAGAAAAGAAAATCAGCTCGCTCCCTCTCCAGCTGGTACTTTTTGTCCATTCTCCTGTCTATGGGAGGAATGGAATTTGGTGTCTGTAAAATCTTTAACGCATCTTTTTTAAAGAATTTATAAACAGGGAGGAGGAGGAGAGCCTTTGTGGGTGTAAGCTCCATCATTTCTAAATACTCCACCTCCTCCTCCTCCTCCTCATCATCAATTTCTTCAGTGGGGGCGATGTCCAATGCATCTGCCATCCTCCTGACAAAGGTAAAATGGGATGAAAAATCCTCAGACACCCTTGCAGGAGAACCAAAGTCCTGTTCAGGGGACACTTCTGGTTCTATTGGTCCCTCCTCTTCAACAGAATTATCATCACCATCACCACCAGGCTCCACTCCTCCTTGAGGGAGGGGATGCACATTACTACCAGCCTGGGGACCCTGAGAAGGTGCAGGAGGCTGCTGAGGAGGAACTACTGCCTGTAGAGACTTAATTTTAAAGGCCTGAGCAATCTCTTGGGCCGTAGATACAAGCAGAGCAGGCATAGTAGTCCCCGGTTTCGCAGGCGAGGGTTCTGTGTGCTTCAGCTTTTTGCTTTTCTTAGCAGGAAACAGGAAGTCAGCCGGTTCAGTAACTCTTTTTGTTCCCTTGCTGCCTGTCTCAGGAGCAGGAACAGATGAAGTTGTGGGTTCAGCCACAACATCTTGGGGGTATCGGCTGGTCAGAGCCAGAGGGACCCCTTGGAAATTTCCTTTTCAGCCTTTCAAGGCGTTTCTCAATGGTCTTCTCAGGAAATGTTTTACATACTTCACATTCCTCTTTTAAGTGATCAAAACCCAGACAAACTACACATAATGCGTTTGTCTGCCTTTGCAAATACCTCTCCACACTGAGAACAGTTTTCGAAACCAGGTTCACCAGTTTTCTTTTGGGGTTTCTCAGACATAATTCAAAAACAAATAACCGGTAAGGGAAAAAAACCTTTCTATTTAAATATGCGGTCGGTTCCGGAACCGAATAGGAACCGATGAAACCGAACCAGCTACAAAATACGGAACTGAGTTAGCGGTTCAGTAACTGAGGTTTATCAGTTACCAGAAATAAGTAAATTTAAATTTTAAAAGTACAAATAAGGCAGTTCTTTAGTCAGAGAACCCAGATTTTAACAAACTATCCTGGTTCCTCCATGGTTATTCCAAACCAAGAGGAACCGAGAAAACAATGTTAAGCGTAAAAAAGATGAAAAATACAAAGCTAGTAGAGGCACTAAATGAAAACAAAATATACTTAAGTTCAGTATTTGTAGTTTTCTTCACGCAGGAGAAAGTGGACGAACGGCACTCCGAGCGACCAGACTTTTCAGGCGGAGAGAAAAATCTGAAGAGGTTAGAACACAGACAGTTAATAGAGGCAGTGTCTGAAAGATGCTCACGTGCAAAGTGTTCCATCATCTGCATGTGTTCCATCTCTCTGGGCAGTCCAACCCCTCAGGCTTACTACTTAAAGTTATGAATATACTGAGCATTACTGGGGTTAGAATATACTGTATGGATTATTTTCCTATTCTACAGTATCTTCGGGCTTGGACTCTGACCCAGCACTCAGTAAGTTAACATACTGACACTGACCAAATCAAACTTCAATGGTTAAAATACAGAACCAGATCATTATTTACCTAAAAACTGCAGTTTGTAACCAACATGCCCTAATCTACCCAGCAACAACTTGATGTTTCTTCAAAATGAATGCAACTCCCAAGTTCTTTCAAAGGTAAATGGCCTTTGTTACCAAACTCACCTATTCAGCCAGTGTGTGCATTTATTCTCTAGAAATGCATGGCCTGTTGGTTATTGCTTACTGAGCTCCCTCCATTGGTCATCTCTTATTCTATATGACAGAAGCTGTAGTAACACTTACCGCAGATACACAACTTACAAATTAATTCCTAGACATTTCATTTTATCAAAATGTGGATTTGGTGGGGGGCAGGTCAGCAGCTTGGATCCCCACAAAAATGGGAGACACTGGCGACAATAAGTAAACTAGATAAATAATCCTCCATGATTAAACATGCCCACTGGGGGTGGGTTGCCATCAAAGTAGTGCTCTTCAGCCTGAGGATGTTCCTGCCGCCCCCAAAATCCTCTTGGCACGATATCTTGGGCTGCTCCTAGGCAAGAGTTCCTTGTTCTGAAGGTGTCAGTTTTCCTTTTTTAAAATGCTCATTTAGATCCAGAGGCAGATAGCTCCCCAGTATGACTTGCCTGACCAGATCAAAATCACATTAAAATTTATTTATTGAAATGTTTCACCAGGAAGGCATAGTCATGACGTCTTTACCTTATTGATCTCAATGAGGGGAAAGAACTTGTCCACTTGCTCATTGAAACCCGTAGCTCTGATTTCCCCCTGTGTAAAAAGATAAAGATAATTTAACAAACAGAAAACAATATCAGGACAATAACACCCCCCCCCCCCGAAGTTGTGAAAGATAACCAGACAGGTTGAAGGAACTGAACATGTACTCCCTGGAGGAGAGGAGGGAGAGGGATATGATAAAGACATACAAGTATCTTACAGGGAGGAACAGGGTGCAGGAAAACACTGTTTTAAGCAAAAAGATGTTCCAGGACTAGGGCATGGGATGAAGTTGGAGGAGGACGATTCAGAGGAAACATGAGAAGAATTTCTTCACAGAGCAGGTGGTGGACAAGTGGAACACCCTGCCAGAGGAAGTGGTGGGGGCTGAAACAATCACGGGATTTAAGAATGCATGGGATAGACATAAAGGAATTCTGGAGGTCAGGGGTAAGGGGCAACAGACTTCTAGGAAAACAAACTGAACTTACAAGCTCAAATGGGCAGACTGGGTGGGCCATAGGCCCTTATCTGCCGACACTGTCTATGTATCTATGTACTAAAATATCAGTGGTACAGGTTAAATGCTCGACTGCTGAAGCTACTGTATGGATCAATTTGATGTATAGGAAACAGAGATCTGACTATCTGGTAAACAAGCAGCTCCAGAACAGACATGCACAGACACTATTAATGTACTTACACTTTCATCCACCATCTCAATAGAGAAAAGCTTTCCTTCCCCTCGAGAGTTGCTCCATGTACGAATCTGACTCTTATTGGTAACACGAGCACGGATGGTCCATCTGTGAAAAAAAACAAAACAAGAACAATTCAGTTAGGACACCAATCCACACTCTTTCTTTTACTTGATCGCTGAACATGTTAACAGTTCCTCAAAGAAAAAGAAAGAGAGGAAAGCACTGAAAAGAACTTAAAGCAGCAGTAGCTGCTAGTTGGCAAATATTTTCATTGCACATTTTTTTTTTTTTTGGTTAGCAAAAACGTAGTTTTGACATCCTTACATTCATCCTCAGTCCTCACCCTAATATTTTCATATTGTTGCTGTTTATACCCCCGATGTGGAACCTCTGTAAATGAGCAATTGTCAAAGGTGTCTTCCAAATTATCAAATACATAAAAAAAATCCTCATTTTTAATTTTCAGTTAAAACCTCTTATATAGCTAATTTTATCACGTCATTAGAGACTGCTGCCAATCTCTCTCTCTCTGAACATATGTATTTTTTTTTTTTTTTTTTTTTTTAAGAAATCTTTTTCGAAGGTTACCTGTTTAATGTACATACTTAAGTCTTATTGTGGCTATGTTAGGATGGTAATACTGTGTCTCTGATGGTAAACAGTACAGCACCAGACCCAAGATACTTAATTATTTTTCATGGCAGACATGTCAAGGGAGCCGAAATTTTTATATTTTTATTCTTTCCAACTATCATATTTATAAAATGTAAAAAAAAATAAAGTAAAACAAAGTTGTTTTGCACGTATTCATTAGGGAAAGGTATTGTAAACTAGCTCAGGGGAGTCAGATGCCTGATCTGACGACTACGATCTTCTAGCTCATTTTACTCCAAACCTTGAGGTTCTGTGTGAAATAAATGCTTTGCAATACCTGAATTACCAAAATGAAACAGGGGCCGGCCTACCTGTGCAACGTTACAGGCACTGCTTGTGATGCCAATGATCAGAGTTCAGAAATGAGCCCAGGGAGGGCCGGCTGTGGGGTGGGTGGGGGGTCCAAGTTGGAGCTAGCATATCCAGGAGGCATGTCACACGGTCCGCCATGCGTCAATGTCCTTGCACACCATGCCTACCCTGGGAACACCACAACGGGCAAATTACCAGGCAGAGCAGGAAGGACGTCCAACCCCGCTAAGCCCCACACAGCAGACCAAGGCTCTCTGTTCCCCGGATCAGCCTCAGTCACCATTTCAGGGAGCTGTGGTCCCCTCCCCGACAGCCAGGAAGTGCACCGAGGGGTGCCAGCCAGTATCAAAAAATAAATAAAAATCAAACATGAGGGGGAAGACTCCAGAAGAAAACTGATTCTTCTTTCTTCTCAGTCTCCAAACTGAGATTTGGTTGCAGGATGATATCAATGTCTTGACTAGGTAGCATTATCAATTCCTTGAGGGGGGCCTTCAAGATTCAGACTGAGGACGGCTTTTAGTCCAGATAAATCAGGGTAAATCCGTAAGTCTGGAAAAAGTACAGTTACTCAAGAAGTAAGCAATAAGACACTTTAGGGTGTGCGTTAGACACTTTAACACACAGCTAGGGCGTGGAGTGAGGCGAGGCCACCGGCAGTGCTTCCACCTCCTAGCGTAATCAAGTCTACCACTCTTGGAGTGTCTTATTGCGTTTATGAAATGGTTATATAAAATACAGATGCATAAGTAAAATTAACAGCACTTCATAGTGAAATGCTTATTTGTGTTACTTTTTAACAAAATAGTTCCTCCACCTGTTTGTTCCTTTGAGATGAGGACTTCTGACCTGCTAGTTTTGACCTGCTAAGGTATCCTTACTTGTATTTTTTCCCTGTAGTTGTCATGGCACCCCCCAACCCCCAAACTAGCAGCATGCCTACTTCATTGACTTTTGAAAGTGTGAAACAAGAAATTATGCTGTCTTTTTTTTTTTTTTTTTTTAATTTCTGTATCTTATGGCACCAGGCAACACTAGGAAGAACAAGCTGTTTTTGTTAACCGTTATGATGATGCAGGAGCAAGTGGGCGGCAGATTGGGAGACAGCTGCTCGGCGGTTGAGAGTTACAGTGACTGCAAGAAGAAATTATGCCGTGTCTACTTTTTTATACATTGATGTACCTTATGGCACCAGGCAGCATTAGTGAGAACATGCCATTACGACGATGCAGAAGCGAGTGAGCGGGTTGGGAGACAGCTGCTCAGCGGTTCAGTTAATGTGACTGGGCTTGTATTTTTTTTTTTAAATCATGCAGTCAGCATAAACATTAGCATAGATATTTATGAAATGGGCATCTGAATATTTGCAGATATGTTGACAGATTGAAAATGCAGCCTGGTATTTCACTCACAGTTGGTGAGAACAAGACAGCCGAGTTTCAACTTGCAAACATTCTAACTGGTATGTTTACTAGGATCAGTGCCCACAGGGCACTGCTGGTCCTTTTTCCTGTGCGTAAGAAAGAATATCACACAGGTATGGACCAATCAGGATGCCTAAATTCTGATGCCCATTTCATAACTCACCGTAACAGCACATCTTTGAGGGACTCTCATGAGGTCACACCTATGGATCTTATAGCTGTCAGGCACCAGGACCACACAGAAACCTCTCTAGCAGTCTAGTAGGGGCTGCCCACACCGATGTCATATGCCAAAGTCCCTGCATACACAAGTGTGGGCGGCCCCGTTCCCTCCTCAGTTCCCCACCAAAGACCATACTCTCTAGGCCTCCCTTTAGGGAGTCAAGGTGCCCAGCTACATAAGAAAGGTTGGAGCAACAGGAAAGTCAGTCAAGAGACAGAATGGGGGAAGGAGGGTGGGACGGCATGACCCGATTAAAAAAGAGATTCCCTTGAAGATCTACTGTTATAGTGAATTTTTGCGTAATTGTTCTATCTTCTTCAGGGATCTCTCTTTCATCAGGTCATACCTATTGAACGAGTCCCAAGCAGTTCTAACAGCAAGACAGTCTGGGTGTCAGGAAACCAAGCTAAGCTAAAGCCTACCCTTCTTCTAGGAGCAAATTCCAGACTGTAGTGCCTTGTAAAAAAGTGTGAACACTACTTCAAGTGGCAGCAGGCACGTTCCTGCAACGGGCAACTGAGGTGGCCATACCGCTTGTGGAATGACTATGAACTCCAGGAAGTTTCTTACAGTACTTCCTATAATAAAAGTGGCCAACCATTTGGACAAACACAGTTTAGAAACTGGGGCACCCTCTTTCCCAGGGGTGAAAGAAATAACTGAGAGGACTTTCAGCAGTTCTTGGTATGGTGTGTATAGTACCCGAGAAGTCTCTGTACATCCAAAGTAGGGAGCAATGCTTCCCCTGGATTGGCACGCTCTGGGTAATAAACAGGCAGGTGGATAGATTGATTTAAAGTAAACTCAGACACCACCTCAGAAAGAAACGTACAGTTATGTAAGAACTTACCGTAACAGTGGATCTCCAAGAGGAGCTCCTGCAGCAGGCTATTACAATTAGGACTATGTCGCTGGCACTAGGACCCATCGGAAACCTTTAGCTAGCAGGCTCCAGTGGGGGCCGCCCCGACGTGTGTCGCCCAATGGTACATCAGGGGGTGGTGCCCAGCTCCACCTCAGTTCACCCACTGGAGACCCATGAATAAAGCCAGGCAGGCGAAAGCTTGCCGTAAAAATGATGCAACAGCAGCTCACCAGGGGGAAGGAGGGAGGGAAGGCAGCACCTGCTGCAAGAGCTCCTCTCAAAGATCTACTGTTACATTAAGTTCTTACGTAAATGTACAATCTTACTTCGAGTGGGAGCTCTTGCAGCAGGCTATTACAATTAGAACTGAATCCAAAGCAATCCCGCAAAAAGGAACAGGAACTGGGAGGGAGCTGTAGGCACCAGTGCTAACAGGGCACTTTTAAGAAAGGAGGTCCTGAAGGACCGCTAGGCCGAACCCTGCCCTTCGCCTAGAAGCAATGTCCAGGCTGTAGTGCTTAATGAAGGTACACACGGAGCTAAAGGTAGCCGCTGCACAGATGTCTCCAATGGAAACATTTCGCAAGGATGCGAATGAAGTAGCCACTCCCTTGGTAGAATAACCCCTAACCAAGCCCGGTAGGGTTTTGTTGTACTTGTAACGGAAAACAATGCAAATGACCAGCCATTTTGGTAGGGTTTGCTTCGACACTGGAGCACCTTGGCATCGAGGCACAAAAGCCACGAACAACTGCTCCATCTTACGGTGTGAAGCAGTGAGTGTCAGATAGTACCTCAGTGCCCTGTGGACATTCAAAGTATGCAGGAGCGCTTCTCCTCTATTAGAGTTATCCGGATAATATACCGGAAGATTGACATCCTGATTCAATGTAAGTCTGGACACCACTTTGGGGAAAAGCTTAGGATTGTTTTTTAAGGACACCCTGTCCCTAAGAAAAATGAAATAATGCTCCTTACACATCAGGGCCTGAAGCTTGGAAACTCTCCGAGCTGAAGTAACTGCAACCAAAAATAACACTTTCCGTGAAAGATATGGAAGCTCACAATCCGTGGCAGGGTGAGCTTCTCCAGCATAAACAGGAGATCCCAAGGGGGTACTGGATCTCGGACGGGAGGCTTAATATGTAAAATTACGTAAAATGCCCCTCAAAAAAGTACAGGACATGTCCAGTTTAGCAAGCGTTCTCCCTTCCATTGGTACGTGGTAGGCAGACTGTTGACAAATGTACCTTTATGGTGGAGTAACTCAAGCTTTGATTCAATGAGAGAAGATACTCTAACATTGAGTACACTGGGCAGGTGAGAGGGTCCAAGTAACAGGGCAAAGCCCATAGACAGAACTTGCTTCCACTTCATGGCATAAGTGGATCTAGTTAAGGGCTTTCTTGCTGCCACAAGAATGTCAGCCACCTCCTAGGAGACCCCAAACCTGGATATGACAAAGTCTGCAGGAGTCAGGCATGAAGATGCAGGGATCTGAGATCCAGGTGGACCACTGTTCCCTGATCCTGGGACAGCAAGTGCAAGCTCAGTGGCAGCTGAACTGGAGGTTCCACTGCCAGCTGCTGAAGTAGTGGGAATCAAATCTGTCAAGGCCAGAACGGGGCAATGAGGATCATCTTGGCTTCTTTGGCCTGAAGCTTCAGGAGAACCCTCTGAATGACAGGTAAAGGAAGGAAGGTGTACAGAAACCTTCCTTTCCAACAGTGGGACAACACGCCTGGCCAGAAAACACCAGACGCGGGCTCTCGCGAGCAGAAACTGGGCAGTTTGGCATTGAGTAGGGATGCAAAGAGGTCCAACTCTGAACGGCCCCATCTGTCAAAAAGTTGATCTGCCACCAAATGGAAGAGCTCCCACTCGTGAGCCTTGGACCGAGACCGGCTTAGGCTGTCTGCCAAGACGTTTTGGATGCCTGGATCATGAACAGCAGGAACATCTAAGCGGTGTTCCAGTGTCCAATACCAGACTCTTACTGCCTCCCGGCATAGGGGGTAGGAATGCGTGCCCTCTTGCTTGTCAACGTAAAACACTACCGACGTGTTGTCTGTCTGGATGAGAAGAGGGCCTGGCGGAAGGTCCATATGAAACGTCTGCTAGGCGTCCAGAACTGCACGCATCTAGAGAATGCTGATATGGAGCTGTTGCTCGTCTGGAGACAATGTCCCCTGGGTTTGTCTGTCTCCCAGATGCGTGCCCCAACAGAGACAGGAAGCACCTGTTAGCATTCGTCTCAGGAGTGCTCCTGCCGAAAGGGGACCCCTCTTACCAGGCTGGAGGGGTCCAACCACCAAGAAAGCATCTTTGTTAATGGGTCTGAGATCCTGACCGGCTGGTCTAGATCATGTGACCTCTGGTCCCACTGCACCCTGAGCATCCATTGTGGGAATCTTATGTGGAGGCGGGCCAAAGGGACTGTGGGAATGGCCGCCACCATGTGCCCCAGAAGTCTGAGGAAGGTCCTGGCGGAGACCTGAGGAGCCATGGATACTGTCCAGGCTACGCCCCTTAGATTATCCCCATCCTGCGGGAGGAAGGCCATGGCTTGAACAATGTCGAGGACCACTCCGACGAATAGGAGTTGCTGACTGGGCTCCGGGGAAGACTTTAGCAGATTCAGGGTGATCCCCAGCTCTCAGAACAGGTTAAATGTGTCTTCAAGAGTGTGAACTAGCAGAGCTCTGGAAGGTGCTGCCAGGAGCCAGTTGTCTAGGTAGGGGAAGACGTAATGGCCCTGGCATCAGAGTTGCAGCCACCACTGCTAAGCATTTGAAGACTCGAGGAGCGGAGGAAAGGGCGAACAGTAAGACCAGAACCAATAATGTCTCCCCTGGAAGTGGAATCTCGAACTTCTAATGGGAAGGGAAGACCCTTAAGTGCACACAGACATCCTACATATCCAGTGAGCAGAGCCAGTCCCCCTGATGCAAGAGGGGAATGAGGCCTGGCAGAGTGACCATTCTGAACTGTTCGTATTCTATGAAAAGATTTAGAAAACTGAGATGCAGGATGGGCCAAAGGTCCCCAGTCTTTTTTGGAACCAAGAAAAAATGTGAACAACAGCCCGTCCCTGTTGTCCCGGGGGCTAGCTCTATCGCCTGTTCAGCAAAAGGTCCTGGATTGCTCCTATCAGAGGAATGTGAAGGAGGATAACGGGAGGACCCTGGTGGATTCTGTGGAGGGATCTGCATGAATTCGAGAGTATGTCCTCTCCTTACTAGGTCTAGAACCCAGAGGTCTGTTGTGATGCTGCTCCATCCCTACTGATGGAAGAAGTGACCCCTACTGCCTCCCTCATCGCCTCCACAGAAGGAGGAGGTGGTGGTAGCGACAGCAAGTCACTGGGTAGATCTGGGAACCGGCAGAGACGGCTGGGAGGACTTACGGCCTCTAGAGATCGAGCTCCCAGAAGCTTAGGTTGTAGCCTCTGTCTTAAAGTCACCTCTCTGCAGTAACTGGCCACAGGGGATTTTGCCGAGGGCTTACAAAATGGCCATCTGCGGAAAGGTTTCTGGTCCCCCGTATATAGCTTTCGGATGGACCAGATGGGCTACCCGGAATCTTGGAGGTGAGAGATGAGTTTATCCATCTCCTCCCCAAAAAAGGACGGAATCTTGGAATGGAAGGTCCAAGACTCTGGACCGCAGATCCTGGGAGAATCCGGAGACTAAGCCAGGCGTGGCACCGAAGGCAAATGTTGGAAGGCGCTGCCCTCAAGACCATATCTGCAGTGTTGTACGAGGCTCTCAAAACATGAGTGCCTACGTCTGAACCAGACTTCAAAACATCCAGAAGTTCGGTCTTTTATGAAGAGTCTGGTAAGGCTTGAGCCACTTCTAGGCCCTTCTCCCACACAGCGTTCTGGTACTGCGTAAGGAAGTTCAGAGAACAGATGGAGGCAGAATAAACCCCTCTTTCCCACCTGATCCAAGAATCTGGACTCAACATTGGGAGGCTGAGAGCTGAGGTGTTTAGGCATTTTATAGACTTGATCATGGACAGGTGTAATCACCAAAGAGTCCACCTGAGGGTGTTCTGCCTGAAAAGGCTCCTCCCTTGGGGCTCGATATAGCCTGTCAGATTTCTTGGGAACTGACATGGTGGTGGAGGAATGCTTCCAAGTAATCCTAGTTAAGGTCCTGGAAGATAGCCACAAGGAGGAACTACTAAAGGCTATGGCTTCTTCCGCCTCAGGTATTTTGCTAACCTTCGGCACTCTGGAGCAAAGTCCTCCGTCTCCCATCTGTTGGAGAACTGGATGTGCCTCATGACGTCCATGCAGGTCGGATCGTCAGGAGATCTAGGAGTGTCCTTTTCATTCAGGGACACTGGCCCTTCCCGTGAGAGAGAATGTTCAGACCCACAGGAACTGGGATGCGAACAGTGGCCTTTGTATGAACGTTGCCTATGGGACGGATTGCGGCGGAGGACTGGCTGCATTGCCGATCGAAACTTCAGGACAGCTTTCAGACCAGCATCAGCTACATAGATCGGCTCCTACTCGGGAGCGACGGTGACTACTAGACCTGGGCGCCTGTTGGTGCAGACATTCCTTTGTGCTTAGTCTGGCCACGGGTATCCGCCAGAGTGTGTGACCATGACTTGGAAGGGGAATTTTAGGTGTAGGAAAAAGACAGCTTTTGACACGGCCTTTGTCCCTTTCCTCCAGATTTTTTGGGGAGACACCTTCTTAACCTGACCCCACCAGAACTGAAAAGTTCAGTGAGCTCCTCCTTGGTAAACTGTGCTGCGGCAGACCCCTGCGGAAGGCTGGATTTCTACGCTGTGTGAGGAACTATAGGTGAGGATGGAAGGTCAGGTAAGTCACTGGGACAGGCATAGTCTTCCTGATCCTCCAGGAGTGGAGGCCCTATGGACCGTGACGGTCGGTTATCTCGCGACACCTTGGCCATCGTCCTACGTCCGGCTGCTGCCAACAGTTTAGAGTCGCCTGGCTTGGAAAACGAGGGCTTTGACTTGGAAGGCTGAGCCGCAGGGGGGCAGTGAGCAGATGCCAGCTTTGAACCTGGCTCCCGCTCCCCATGTTCAGAGGTCTTGACCGGAGTCCCGGGAACGACCAAAGTCAGGATTTACCTCTGCACAGCCGAAGCTCCTGCGGAAGAACCACCAGAGGTCCCAACTCCAGAGGTGATGGGTGGCCGCAAGGTGCTGCCTTCACCTTTGAGTTGGAGGGTGCCGGTACGGAGACTGGACCCAGACTACCGCTGCCAGACGTCAGTGGCTTGGCAGAAGCGGTAGTGTCTCGCTGTCCTGTGGAGTGCTGCGACTGGCAGGAATGGTCAGAACCGCCCAACCCAGAAGAGGATTTCTTATTGGGTGACTGGGGGCATGAATGCCCCTTACACTGGCTCGGTCCTTTTCGCGGGACTTACATTGGTCCAAGTCCCGTTTCTTTTCTTTATGTTTAGTGGACTGGGAAGAGAACTTCTCTGTTGGCGAGCACTGCATCATGGCCACCTGTTGTTCTAAAAGATGGGCCTTGAGAGCTTTAAGGTGGTGAGTTCTAGTCCTGCATGTGAAGCCGCTGCAGACTGACCAGGCCTTGGAGTCGTAATCCAGCCCAAGGCAAAGATGCAGGCCTCGTGGGTGTCCTTCACCAGGATCTAGCAGCCATAGGTGCACTTTTCCCTCTTTTTTTCAGATGAGACAAACCGTGAGGTCGACATGCAGTAGTAAGTAGAAAAAAGCGAAAGGCAGACTTTTTGAAAAATAAAATTCAGAAAACTTTGCTAGAAACTACTAGACTTCGTTCTACAGGCAACCGAAGACCTGACGGAAGCGGATCTGCGGTGGGAAAAGAACAGAGGTAGTGCTGGGGACCGCCCTGATATACCACTGAGTGACGTCGGGGTGGAGCCGACGTCAGAGGCTGCTAGCTAAAGGTTGCCGATGGGTCCTAGTGCCTGTGGCATAGCCCTAATTGTAACAGCCTGCTGCAAGAGCCCCCACTCGAAGATCTTGGGGTTAATGCACAAAGACACCTGGTCTTTGTGGAAAATCAAATAAGGCTACTCACACGAGAGCCTGTAGCTTTGAAATCCTTTGACCTGAAGTAATGGCAACTAAGAATAACACTTTCCATGACAGAAAGTACAGCTTACAATATGTAGCTGGCTCAAAAGGAGGCAAAGTCAGCTTTTCTAGAACATAATTCAGGTCCCAAGCTAGGGCCAGATCACGAATAGGAGGCTTCAAGTGGAGAATACCTCACAAAAAAAAAAAATAGAGGCCACATTCAGCTAGGCTACAGTACAGCCCTCAATGGGCACATGAAAGGCTGATATAAACAGGTGCACCCTAATAAAGGAGTACTGCAGTCCTGCATCAGACAAGGACAAGAGATGCTCTAGAACCTGGTTCGCAGGACAAGTGAAAGGGTCCAGGTGATGGGAAGCTGCCCATACAGCAAGGCGCTTCCACTTCGAGTGACTCTGGTGGAGGGTTTCCTGGCAGCCACCAGGACATCAGCCTCCTTCTGAGACACCTCAAAATGAGTAATGGCTAGGTCTTCAGAAGCCAGGCATGCAGATGGAGGGACCTGCGGTCCGAATGGACCAGGGTTTCCTGTGCCTGTGTCAACAGATCTCAGCAGAGGGGCAGGGAAACTTGTGGTTCCACAGCCAGTTGCTGCAGTAATGGAAACCAAATCTGACAAGGCCAGAATGGCGCCACCAGAAGAAAAAATTACTCACCATAGTAATGTTTTTTCTAATGGAGTCTTGCTGTATTCTGACTATTGCAGTGATCACCAACCTTTGAACTGCCCCGGAGAACACAGAGTTAACTTTCCATGCAGGGCATGGAATGCTGAGCTCGAGCTCGGTTGAAGCCTCTGTCTGCTGTTGTTTAAACTCCAACCGTCAGATCTTTACAAGCTATACTCACTAGGCGCTCTGTGTGGAAACTGTAAAACTCACTAGCCAACTGGCAACTAAATTTGTTAAAGGTTTTTTTGGTTTCAAAGCAAAGACTCAAGTCAGGAAACCCAAAAAAACAAAACAAAACACACCCAAAATAAAGGAGGGTGAGAAAGGGCACCTGTAGGTGCCAACACTGCTCCTGCCCACCCACATCCCAAAACCAGGTTCTGAGAGGGAAGCAGGGGTCAGAATACAGCAAGACTCCATTAGAAAAACAACATTACTAAGGTGATAATTTTTATTTTATTTTCCAAACAACATGAAGTCTTACTGTATTCTGACTATTGCAGACTACCAAACAGTACCTCCATGGAGGAGGGACAGAACCTACTTTGGAAAAGGCTCTGAAGCACTGCTGTGCCAAACTGAGCATCACTCCTAGCCTGGATATCTAGAGAGTAATGCTTGGTGAATGTGTGGACTGTTTTCCACGTGGTTGCTTGACAGATGTCTAAGATAGGAATATCCCTGGCAGCAGCCAGGGAAGCAGCTGTATCTCTAGTAGAGTGATCCCTCAGGCCTGAGGGTGGGGTTCTACCCAATCTTTCATAGCTGAATTATATACAAGACACAATCCACCTGGCAACAGATCTTTTAGTGGCAGGTTTGCCCTTACCGACCTCTCCATAAGTGAGGAACAACTGGAGGGACTCAAACCTGTGACCCTTGGTGCGCCCTATGTAGTAGCTAAGGGCTCTTTTTACATCCAGGCTGTGCAACCTCCTCTCTCCAGAAGAGGAATGGTCAGTGAAGAACACAGGGAGAGACATAGACTGATTAAGGTGGAAATCTGAAACCACCTTAGGCAAAAACTTCCTGTTAGTTCTTAGGATCACTTTATCTCTATGGAGAGAGATGAAATCAGGCTCTACTGACAGGGCTTGCAATTCACTGATGCGCCTGGCAGAGGTAATGGCTACAAAAACACAGTTTTCCAAGTCAAGTACTTAAGCTCTGCAGAGGACAAAGGCTCAAAGGGGGCTGCATAAGCTGAACAATGCAAACATTAAGGTCCCAAGCAGGGAGCAGGGTCCCTAAAGGGAGGATTGGTGTGCAGCAATCCCTTGAAGAATTTACAAAATACAGGATGGGCTGATAGAGGAGAGGGCTTGCCTACTGACAAGAAGGCAGAAACAGCTGCCAGATGCAATTTAAGTGTAGCTGGTCTAAGTCCAAAGCCAGTAAGATGAACCATATAGTCCAGGACTGTAGGCAACCCAGCAGATTCTGGAGAAATATGTTTATTAGAGCACCAAATAGTGAACCTTTTCCATTTGGAGTTGTAAGTCTTTCTGGTGGAAGGCTTTTGAGAAGCCTTAAGAATATCCAGAACACATTGAGAGAGGTGCAGATCAGCAAACTAACTCTTCAAGAGCCAGGCCTTGAGATTGAGAGATTTGAGATTCGGGTACCAAATCCTTCCCTGAGAGGAGGTCAACAGGTTGTAATTCCTGGGAAGAGACAGGGGAAGGTGGACTGCTAAGGACAGCAACAGTGGATACCAGGGCTGTCTGGCCCAGTCTGGAGCGATCAGAATCACTTTGCATGGTTGAGACCTGATCTTGACTAGCACCTTGAACAAGACCGGGAAGGGGTGGGGGAGCATACAGGAACTTCCCTTCCCAATTCAGAACCAGAGCATCCAGGGGGACTGAGCCCATGACTGGGGGTCTGCAACAAAAGAGAGGAAGTTGGTGACTGTCTGGGGCTGCAAAAAGATCTATCTGTGGAGTGTCCCATCTGGAGAAAATCACTTTCAAAATTAGGGGATCTAGGGACCATTCGTTGTGGTCCTGAGATATCCTGCTGAGAGCATCTGCTAGGACACTGTCCTTCCCTGGAAGGTGAACTGCTATCAGAGAGGTTTGTAGGGAACAGGCCAGAGACCACAACTTCATTGCTTCTGTGCACAAGGCCATAGACCGAGTGCCTCCTTGCTTGTTGATGTACCACATTGTGGTGGTATTGTCTGTTCTGATCTGGACCACCTTGTTCTGTACAGATTTGGAAAAAGCTTGCAGTGCCAGAAACACTGCTCTGAGTTCCAAGAGATTGATGTGAAGCAGAGATTCTTGAGGTGACCACAGCCCTTGGGTGGTAAGATCCCCCAAGTGGGTTCCCCAGCCCAAGAGGGAGGTGTCTGTGGTGAGGATCAGTAAATGAGACTAAGTGACAAAAGGAACTCCCTGTCTTAAATTGTCCTGATCCTGCCACCATTGCAAAGCCTGGATCAGGGTTCGAGTCACTGGGACTAGTTTGGTAAGGGAATCCTTTCTTTGAGACCAGAAGGCTCTTAAGTGGAACTGAATGTCCCTCATCTGGAATCTTGACCCCTGGACCACTGCTGTAGAGGCTGCCATGTGACCCAGGAGCTGCAAGAAGTGCCTTGCTGGTCGAGACACCTGAAGGGTGAAAGACGACGCCAGTTCTATAAGGGTCGAAGGCTTTTGTTCTTATTGTATCAGCTCTGCCCCTATAAAAGTGAGGAGCTGTACTGGCTCGAGAACTGACTTTGGAAGGTTTAGGAGGAATCCTAAGGAAGTGAGCACTTGCTGAGTTATCTGAAGATGTGACTTGACTTGGTCTGGAGACTGACCCACTATGAGCCAGTCGTCCAAGTATGGAAAGATGGAGATCTTTTTTCTCCTTAGAAAAGCAACCACTACTGCCAGGCACTTTGTGAACACCCTTGGGACTGATGTTAGGCCAAAGGGCATTGCTCTAAATTGATGGTGGCCTGAGGGCAACTCGAACCTGAGGTACTTTCTGTGGGAGCACCTGATGGGAATGTGAAAATAGGCATCTTTGAGGTCCAGGGAGGCTAGCCAGTCCCCTGGCCTTAGAGAGGGCAGAATTATTCCCAGAGTCACCATTTTGAATTTTGGGTTTAAAAGGTGCTTGTTTAGATATCTCAGATCCAGGATTGGCCGCCATTCTCCTGTCTTTTTGGGGGTTAGGAAGTACCTAGAGTACAATCCTTTGCCCTCGTGTAGGGTAGGAACCCTTTCTATGGCTCTGAGAGCCAAGAGGGAAGAAACCTCTGCCTCTAGGGCAAGGGTCTCTGATGGATTTGCAGGTGGAAAGGATCTGCTTCTCATCTTGGGAAATGTTTTGAAGCCGAGAACCAGCCCCTGGCTTACTACTTCTAGGACCCACTTGTCTGATGTTAAAGACTTCCAGTCCTGGACAAAGTAAGCCAGCCTGCCCCCTACAGGTATTGGAGAATCGGCCCGGGCAGACCCATCAGGGTGTCTGCTTGGCAGGGGCTTTAGGCTGAGGGGTGGAAGCAGGCCTGCTCATACCCAGTCTACCTCTCCCTCTAAAGAACCCCCTCCGAGCATAAGCAGAAGAGGAGGCCTGGGCTTGGTAAAAGGGCCTGCCCCTGCCCCTGGAATGCTGCCTCTGAGGAGTGGCTTGCCTTTCTTTGGCCTGAGCACTCCTGTAGGTGGTCCTGTACTCGTCCATCTTCTTCATGTAGTTCTCCGTCTGCTCCCCAAACAGAAATTACCAATGACAGAAATCCATGGCCTTAGCCTGGGTATCCTGTGATAGGCTAGTACATCTAGGCAAGCCATCCTCCGAAGAGCCACAGATGTAGCCATGATTCTAGATAAAACATCACTGGAGTCCACAGCAGCATGAAATTGCACCTTGGATGCCCTCAATCTCATCCGCAGCCACCTGCTCCAGCTCCTTGGCAAGCTGGTCAGGGGCCTGTTTAGCTGCCAGCCAGCACAGTGTCCCACCTGGACTTCTGGTATCTAGCTGTGTAGGCCATATAGTTAGCCTGCCTGAGTCCCAAAGATGCTGCCATGTACTGTTTCTTTGCCATGGCATCAATCCTCCTGGAGTCCTTATCTGGGGGGTGTGATGCCAAGGGAATATTTGCCTTATCACAGGCAGCAGCCTGCACTACCCCAACATGGCTGCATTGCTGGGAAAGGAACTCCGTGTCCGAGCCTGAAAGGGTATACCTCTTGTCCATTCTTCTGTCCACAGGAGGTATGGAATTAGGAGTTTTTTTAATTTAAATGTCTGTTTCCCAAAAGATTTATGTAGAGGAATAAATCTCCTGGACTCTGGGATGTCCACCATCTCAACAAAATCAGGCTCCTCCTGATCCTCTACTGCTTCTTCCATTGGAAGCTGGAGGGTTTCAGCCGCTTTGTTTTACAAGAAAGTGGGAAGGAGACTCAGAAAGCCTAGGAGGAGAAACACCTGAATGTCTGTCTGGGGAGATGTCCGGGTCAATAGGCACATCCAGACTTTCATAATCACCATCATCATCATCACCATCATACTCTTCCCTCCTCCGGTTCATAAAATTCTTCTAAAACATAATCCGGAACCGGGGGAACCGACTGAACCGAGCCCCTGACAGATGGTGCCGGTTTGGCCAGAACCGAAGTTAGCGACTGAACTATCCTTATCACTTTGGCTATTTCATCAGCGGTCGGAGAAAGAACTTGTGGATCCGAACCGGATGATTTTTCCCTTTTCTTTCTTTTAACCGGATCCGACTCCTCAGAATCGGTTCTCCTTCTGCCAGAAGTTCTCCCTGGTCAGAGGGACTCTTCTGGTTCAGTTGGAACCGAACCGGGCTGGCCATCTGGGTCAGCGGACTTCAGACTCCTTTCCTCAGTCTATCTACTCTTATCCAGGGTAGCTTTGGGAAAACTTTTACAAATTTGGCAGTCTGAATTGAGGTGGTCAAACCCAGACAATCAACACAGGTGGTGTGGGGATCAGCCTTAGAAGCTTTCCACACACACTACAATGTTGAAACCCAGTGGGCGGTTTTTCTTGGGTTTCTCAGACATGGCCAATCCCTAACCACAACTTACCCTTTTAAGCAATCCACAGGCAAGACACCCCTATCGGTTCCTGACCCGTGTAACAGGTCTCGGGAAAAAAGCGTAATCAAATCCGTTTTTTTTTTTTTTTTTTAAAACCAATACAGACTGGTTACCACACTCTAATAAAGACAGAAATTTTTTTAACACAAACCTGATCGGTTCAAACCGAACCGATCCAATGTTTACAAGTTCCACACAGAAACCAATACAAAACCTATCTAGTACTCAAGGTACCACAGACAGAGACTTAAACCGACAGGCTCAGTAGCAGAAATTCGGTAGAAACCGAGCGGAAAAAAAAAAAAAAAAAAAGACACTTTAACCGACTTTTTTTGAACCGAGCAAAGCAGAAATCTCCGGACCGACTGTTCAGTGAGGCGGAGTAAAGAATCTGACGGGTGGAGTTTAAACAACAGCAGACAGAGGCTTCAACCGAGCTCGAGCTCAGTGTTCCATGCCCTGCATGGAAAGTTAACTCTGTTCTCTGGGGCAGTTCAAAGGTTGGTGATCACTGCAATAGTCAGAATACAGCAAGACTTCATGTTGTTTGAAAACCCCAGGCTCTGGATCGAGCAAGCAAAAAGGTGGCAGTTTCATGTTGAGTGTGGAGATCCAACTCTGGACAACCCTACCTGTCGAATAGGTCTTTTACTACTGAGGGCAGCAGCTCCCACTCATGCATTTTGGACTGTGACCAGCTGAAGCTGTATGCCAAGGTGTTTTGGTCGCCTGGAACATGGACGGCCGACAGTTCTAGAGCCCAGTACCAAACTCATCACCTCTCTGCAAAGAAGGTAAGAATGAATCCCCCCTTGCTTGTTGATGTGAAACTACATTGAGGTTGTCCAACTGCACCAGCAGGGGACCCAGGGAAAGATGGTTCTGGAAGGCCTATAAAGCATACGGAACTGCCCTCATTTCTAAAACATTTATGTGGAGGCGAGCCTCCTTCGGGGACTAGGCTCCCTGGGTGTGAAAGGGACCTAGGTGTGCTCCCCAACCCAAACCTGAGGCATCCATGGTGAGGATCTGTTGAGGAGAAGGTATGAGAAAGGCCACCCCTCTCAAAAGACTGGGAGTTTATCCATCACTGAAGCACTCTACAGACACGGGAAGAGACCAGAAAGTACAGTTATGCAAAAACTTACCGTAACAGTAGATCTTCAAGAGGAGCTCTTGCAGCAGGCTATAACCATTAGGACCAATGCCGCAGGCCTTAGGACCCACCGTATAAAAAAAAAAAAAAAAAGCTAGCAATACCCAGTGAGGAACGCCCCCTGACGTTGGTCACGCTATACAAGGGGACGGACCCCGGCTACACCTCAGTTCACACATCAAGGACCCGCAATCGGACCCCAGTAAGCAAATCAAGCGAAGCTTGTCCTAGACTTGCTAAAAAAACTCTCCAGGGGAAGGAGGGCGGAGAAGTGTCTGTTTCAAGAGCTCCCTCAAGATCTACTGTTACAGTAAGTTCTTACGTAACTGTACTATCCAACTTCGAGGGGGGGCTCTTGCAGCAGGCTACAACCATTAGGACAGAATCCCAAGCAGCCCCACACCAAGGAGGTGACTAGCCCCGAGAGAAGGATGACAGAAACTGCTGTGACAGCATAGCTTAAAGGCTGGGAGTCTGCACGTTAGGATAATAGGCCCTGAAGGACTGCCAGTCCGAAACCGGCTCGGCACCTGGAAGCAATATCCAGGCTGCAATGCCTAACGAAGGTGTGTACTGAACTCCAAGTAGCAGCTGCACAAATGTCTCGAATAGAGACGTTCTTCAAGGATGCGAAGGACGTAGGAGACTCCTCTGGTGCAATGACCTTTAACCGCTCCCAGTAAAGGTTTGCTGTATTTGTTGTAACAGAAAACTACGCAGTGGACAAGCCACCAGAAAATAGTCTGTTCAGACACCGGTTTGCCCAGGTGATGAGGCGCAAAGGCCACAAACTACTCCGATTTACGGCGTGCCACTGTCCGCCTGAGGTAGTGATTCAGCACACTGTGGACATCCAGTGTGTGTAGGAGAGCTTCTCCCCTGCAGGCAGGGGTAGAATAATAGACTGGAATGTCAACCCGACTGGTTGAGGGTCAATTCTGAAACCACTTTGTGTAGGAACTTAGGATCTGTTCTGACAGAAACCCTTTCCCTATGAAAAATTAAATAAGGCTCCTTATACTTCAGGGCCTGAAGCTCAGAAACCCTTCGAGCTGAAGTAACAGCAACTAAAAAGGAAACCTTCCAGGAAAGATAATGCAGCTCACACTTTGCTGCGGGTTCGGGGGGGGGGTAGAGTAAGCTTCTCCAACACAAAAAGGAGATCCCAGGGAGGGATAAAATCCCTAATGGGAGGTTTCAAATGTAAAATGCCCCATAAAAAGGTGCAGGCCATGTCCAACTGAGCCAGGGTTTTGTCTCTGAAGAGGAAGTGATAAGCAGAGATTGCTCACATATGCACCTTTATGGAAGAGTAGCTCAAGCCTTGCTGATATAAGAAAAGAAGGTACTGCAACACTGAGTTCACCGGACAGGTAAGGGGGCCCAGATGGAGAGACGAAGCCCATAAACAAACACTTCCACTTCATAGCGCAAGTGGAGCGAGCAGAGGGCTTCCTCGTTGAAACAAGGACGTCTGTGACTTCTCGGGAGACCCCCTACCTCGATCTGGCTACATCTGCAGGAGCCATGCATAAAGCTGCAGGGACTGAGATCTGGATGAATCAGCCTACCCCAATCCTGAAGCAGCAATCGCGAGCATACTGGCAGCGGTACTGGAGGTTCTGACGACAACCGTTGAAGTAGTGGGAACCAAATCTGCCATGGCCATATCGGGGTAACTAGGATCATCCGAGCCCCATCGGCTTGTACCCTCAACAGGACTCAGAGGGAAGACGTAAAGAGACCTTCCTGCCCAACAAAGGGACAATGCATCTGGCCACAAAACACCACGCGTTCAAAAAATTGGCAGTTTGGTGTTGCATGGAGATGCAAAAGAGGTCCAACTCTGGACGACCCCCAAGTGTCGATGAAGAGCTGGTCTGCTATTAATTGAAGCAGCTCCCACTCTTGCGCCTTGGACTGAGGCCTGCTTAAGCAGTCCGCCAAGGCATCTTGGGCACCTGGAACATGAATGGCAACAGAGAGATTCAATGTTCCAGTGCCCAATACCAGACATCATCGCCTCCCTGCACAGGGGGTAGGAGCGAGTTCCCCTGTTCTTGTTGATGTAAAAGACAACCGCTGTGTTGTCCGTCTGAACAAGAAGAAAGCCTGGCCCCAGGTCCTCCTAAAATGCCCCTAGAGCATGGAGGACCGCCCGCATTTACAGAACACTGATGTAGAGGTTGCACTCCTCTGGGGATCAAACGCCCTGAGTTAGGCGGTCTCCTACATGCACCCCCCCCAGCCCAAATCGGAGGCATCTGTTGTCAGAGTCTGAAATGGCATCTCCTGTTGAAATGGGATCCTTTTTTCTAAATTTAGGGTGCCCAACCACCAAAGCAGGGTCCTCCTGACTGGTTCCGAGATCCTGACCAGATGGTGCAGACCGTCGGAACTTTGGTCCCACTGCACTCTGAGCATCTACCATGGGACCCTCATATGAAGGCGGGCCAAGGGAGTTACAGGGATGGATGCCGCCATGTGCCCCAGAAGTCTAAGGAAGGTCCTGGCTTGGACACGAGGGGTTATGAGGACCGTTCTGGCCACTTCTCGCAGGCGATCTCCATGCTCCTGCAGGAGAAAGGCCATGCTCTGGACCAAATCCAGGACCGCACCTATAAAGACGAGTCTTTGGCTGGGCTATGGGGATGATTTTGGCAGGTTCAGGGTGATCCCCACCTCTTGGAATAGAGTACAAGTGTCTCCCAGAGCTTGAATAAGGTGCATCCTTGATGGGGCCGCTAATAGCCAATCGTCAAGATAAGGAAAGACGCAATGCCCTTTGTCCCTTAGAGCTGCAGCTACCACTGCCAGGCATTTGGTGAAGACTCTAGGAGCGGAGGACAGGCCGAACGGCAGAACCCGGAACTGGTAATGCTCCCCCTGGAAGTGGAACCTCAACTACCTAAAGACCCCGATACGCATATACACATCTTGCATGTCCAGGGAACTAAGCCAGTCTCCCTGGTGCAGCAGAGGAATGAGACCTGGAAGGGTTACCATCCTGAACCTTCTGTATTCGATATAATCATTTAGAGAGCCAAGGTCCAGAATGGGCCGAAGATCCTGTGTTTTCTTTGGAACCAGGAAGAAATGGGAGTAATACCTCCCCGCTGCTGCAGAGGAACTGGCTCTATTGCCCTTTTTGCCTGGATCTCTCCATCTAGAAGAGGAATGTGAGAAGTAGAATATCTTGAGGACCTTGGTGGAGTTTCTGGAGGGATCCGAGTGAACTCCAGCATATGTCCCCTCCTTACTATGTTCAGGACCCAGTGGTCAGCAGTGAGTTTTTTTATTTATTTATTTTTATAGTTTTTGTTGACCGGGTAAGTGCACTAGGCAAATCCTGCCTACTTTCAGGCACGACCCGGGGAGGGGGATACAGATGAATGCCTACTGAGCTTGAACCAGATGAAACTGTTGGTGGTATTTTTAGTGAATGAGGGAAATTTGGCCAGGACACCATTTTGCTCCATCCCTCCAGGTGGAGGGAGAAGTGATCCCCTACTGCCTCCCCCGGTGCCTCTTCCGGGGAGGGGTACACAGAGAGTCACTGGGCACAGCCAGGAGTGGGAGAGAGGTTTGGGAGGATTTTGGGCCTCGAAGGGAGCGCCTCAAGGCTGCTGGTTACCGGCCTTCCTTTTAAAGCTGCCTCTCTGACCCTGTTGGTTTTCACGGGCAGACTGGTCTGAGTACTTACAAAAAGGCAGTTTTCGAAAACGCTTCTGGTCCCCCTCATACATTTGTTGGACAGACCAGATGGATTTGCCCGACTTTTGGAGATGTGAGATAAGACCCTCTGTCTCCAACCCAAAAAGAACGGAACCGTGGAATGGGAGGTCCCCTGATTCCGGACTGCAGATCCTGAGACTAAGCCAGACATGGCGCCTTAGGCAGACACCTGACACTGCCATCCTAGCCGCCGTATCTACATTGTCGTACGAGGCATGCAGAACATGGGTGCCAACGTCAGAGCCCGATTTGGTGGTCGGCAGGAGATGTCGAACACCCAGTTTAGTTGGTCTGACTTCAGCCTTCCCATAATCGATGATGTTGTGATGATCATCTGAGCGATTCGACCGACTACCTGTGATGTGGATCCTGGCCCCACACGCCTTTTAATGGGTTGTGTGGATAAAATCGGCCAAGTCCTGGCTTTGATAGTCTGGAAGTCTTTGGAGAGGGGGATCTTTCCGGATCCCCTAAAAGAGGCTGTAGTTAAGCCTCTATTGAAGAAATCCTCCTTAGATCCAGATTGTCTAGCAAATTACAGGCCAATCTCTAACTTACCCTTTGTGGGTAAAGTTATTGAGAAAGTGGTCGCAGTACAGTTGGAAGATCATCTGACCAACAACAATATCTACGATTCTCTCCAATCTGGATTTAGGAAAAGGCATAGTACCGAGACAGCACTGGTTCGGGGTACTAAATGACCTCCTAATAGCGAGAGATCGTAGGACTCGATCCATCTTAGTACTACTTGATCTCTCTGCAGCGTTTGACACCGTTGACCATGGTGTGCTGTTAGAACGTTTGCGGTCTGTCTGTGGACTATCTGGTACGGTCCTCAGATGGTTTCGATCTTATCTCGAGGGTAGGATTCAGAGAGTGGTGTCAGGAATTTTTTCCTCAGCATCAGTCTCCCTATCCTGTGGGGTACCGCAGGGTTCTATCTTAGCGCCCATGTTGTTTGCGGTGTATATGCTGCCGTTAGGAGCGATTATTAGACGATACGGTCTGGGTTTTCACTGCTATGCGGATGATACCCAGCTGTATATGTCTTTTGTGCCCGGCCAGGATGCTGCCTTGTCGGTATTTAATAACTGCCTTGCAGAAATTCAAGACTGGATGAATGGGAGTTGGCGCTGAGGTTAAACCCGGAGAAAACTGAGGTGTTGGTTGTGGACAAAGGCCGATGTGAGGCGGGTTTGCCGGATGGATCACCCTCAGGATTATGGCTTGGAGGTGTTCAGTTGGCAACCTCAGATCAGGTGCGGAATCTTATGTAATAATTGACGACCATCTGACGCTTAAATCTCAGGTGTCAGCGGTGGTCAAAACTTCCTTTTTCCATCTGAGGAATATTGCCAGGGTGAAGCACCTGGTTCCTCCAGAGGACCTTCCAACGTTGATCCACGCCTTCGTTACCTCCCGTCTTGACTACTGTAACTCCCTATACCTAGGGCTATCGGGGGTTGAACTTCGCCGTCTGCAGCTAGTGCAGAATGCGGCAGCCAGGCTGTTGACTGGATCTTCTAGATCCAGCCATATAATGCCTGTGCTTCACGGACTGCACTGGCTGCCAGTGGCTTGGCGAATCACCTTCAAGGTCGGTTTGCTGACCTATAAAGCCCTACATGACCTGGGACCTACCTACCTGAAAGAACTCCTTTGCCCCTACTGTCCCTCCCGCCCCCTCCGATCCACTGACAAGGGATTGCTAGAGATTCCTAGGGTCAGTCTGAAAACATCAGGTGCTAGATCATTTAGTTTTATGGCACCAACTCTATGGAATTCTCTACCTCGTCAGGTGCGAAATTACCCAACCGTCCTTAGTTTTAAAGGAGCTTTGAAGACCCACCTTTTTAGCATAGCTTTAAATGATTTATTTTAGTTTTAATTTTATTGTATTTATTGTTCAAAATGTACAGGCGCTTTGGTTTTAAGAAAAGCGCCTTTTAAAAATAAAGCTGAATTGAACTGAATTTAAGATGACTAGGAGCTCAGTTTTCTGTGCGGAGTCTGGCAAAGCATTGGCTAACTCTTGCCCTTTTTCTCCAAAGCACATTCTGGTTCTGGACCATATGCGTGACGAAATTGAGGGAGTGTATGGAGCAGGTGGATGCAAAGTATACTTTCTTGCTCACCTGGTCCAAACAGCGGGACTCCTGATCAGAAGGCTGAGAGCTGAGATGTTTGGGCTGCAGAGATTTGTCATGAGGAGCCGTTATAACAGCAGAGTACGTCTGAAGGTTTTCCGCCAAAAAGGACTCATCCATCAGCGCTTTATACAGCCTGTCTGACTTTTTAGGAACTGCCAGGACCGTGGCCGTATGCTTCCAAGTTATCGTGGTAAGGTCTTGGAAAGTGTCGACCAGAGGAGGCACCACTAAGGGTTTAGGCTCCTTCTTCCATCGGTAGCGTGCTAACCTTCGGCGTTCTGGATCCAGATCCTCTGTCTCCCATTCATTAGAGGCCTGGATGTGCCTCGTGATGTCCATAAAAGTTGGATCGTCAGGAGGCAAACAGGGTAGATCTTTATCTCCAGGAGAACTCCCAGCTCCTGAGAAAGATGAGGAAGACTGGATCCTAGACCATGAAGAGTCCGAGCAGTGCATCCTTAAGGACTACCCTCTTCTGAACGTCAGTTACTCCCAGACTGACGTCCCTCCTGGACAGACGATGAAGCGGTAACAAACGCCAGGCCGGTGACAGGCGCCGGCTAGCAGAGCAAGCACGCCTAGAGGCAGATCTATGGCAGCTGTGGGATTTGCCCTGGGGCCTGGATCAACGACGACAGACAGAACGGCACCATCTACAGTCCCTGGACTGAGACCGGGAATGCACCACCGAGGGGGAGTGGGATCTAGAAGGTTTACATCGCTCCTCAGGGGTTTTGACCGGCGACTCGACAGGCATACCCTCGGTGTCCTGCTTGTCCAGTCAGTCGGGAACCGGTGTTGGGTCTGGCTTCGGTGTAGCCTTGTCTTTTTTTTAAACCTGGCTCCACCAGAAAGAGAAGAGTTCCTGCAATTCCTCCTCGTTAAATACGGATGCCGCGGTCCCCTACAGGGGGACAGGAGAAGCTGGAAGGACCGGCAGAGCTTTCAGGGAAGAACCAAGGGACGAGCCCTCCAGAGTAGAGGACTTCGAGGCCGGCAACGGCACCTTGATTGGCACAGGCTCACCGGTAGTCCCATCGGCCTTAGACACTTTAGCCGGCGCTGGTCCCGACTTGGCCGGGCAGGACCCCATAGAGGCCTTAGGTTGGGAGTCCCGGTCCTTGCTAGACAGCTTACCCCCGACCCAGGTAAGGCCATAATCGAGGCCTTCTTCGACGGGACCGAGGCATGCGCCGAAGTGGAGGTCTTGGTCGACTCCACCAGGGTGGAGAAAACACGCAACGGTGTGACCTTCACCTTGGATGGCTTGTCGGATGGATTCCCGCCGGGACCGACGTCTGTGCCTTGGAGGGAGCCTCTGGCCTCTACTTCTCCTTGTGCCTGAAGTGCTTTGAGCGGTCGGATCGCATCTTGGAATGTCAAGGGTTTAGGATCCCTGAATAAGAGGAAGAAAATCCTCAACTATCTGATGCTGTTCCTCATGGGGAGCCTGCTGGATAAGCTGGGGGAAATGGGGGTGGGGAAACAAATGATCAGATGGATAGGAAATTGGCTCTCGGAATATATCCAGAGGGTAGTAGTTTTGGGGGGAGGGGGGTTAGTCAACCCCAAAGAGGTTCATTAGTGGGGTCCCTCAGGGATCAGTCCTAGGACCCCTCTTGTTCAACAACTATGTCTCAGACGTAAGGGAGGGCATCAAGAGTAAAATGAGTCTCTTTGCAGATGAATAATTGTCCACACTAATAAAAGCATTCTTTAAAGAACATTTTTTATTCCATATATGACAAACCATTGTATAACAGGAATAATACACTCCAGGGTGTGTGTCGTGCTGGGATAACACTGCGCCTGGGGCATTGGACGCACGCAGCCTGCGGCCTTGTGCCCAACCCCCCAAGTGTGGCATTATCCCAGCACGACACACCCTGTCATGCATTACTCCTTTAATATGTTGAACTGATGCAGACTCCCTGAAGGGTGTCTCCATCTCTTCTATGGGATTCGATAACCATTGTAGTTTCTGCAGATTTCACGGTCACTACAGGTGGCGTAGAAGTGCAATCGACGCTGCACAAACTTCTCTAACATTTCTGCTCACTGCGGCAAGGGTCACATTTTCAGACTTATCATTCTATCTCTACAATATCATATTAATTCTTGCTCCCCTAATGTCGTAACTGAATGAGAAGTGTCTGAAAATCCTAGCTATGTGATATAGCACAATGTTACCCTGCAAGTAGAAGCAAGGATGCATTTCACTTGTACCCACAATATTTGATAATTGATAAAAAAGATAAAAAAAGTAAAATAAAGGTTTATGTTGCTTTTAAAGTTTGTCTATAAACCAGACTAACACAACAAAAAAATATATTCTACACAACAGCCAATCAATCAGCTCTACAGCAGAACTTACAAATAAGAACACTTACTTGGACTGGTAAGGGTTAAGACTTGCAATGGGCACTACCTTGGTCTGGGACCCACCAGGAGTACTAGGAAGACCACTGGGTTTACCAAACTGCTTAGCCGGTGCACGGTTCATTGGGGCTGGAGCAGCTGGAAAATAAAACACATCCCAAAACTAAATGGCATACATGCATAGCTGTTTCCATATTTTGTAGCTAATGAAAAAAAATAACCTAATGATAAACCTAGTACTAACAACAAAAGGCTACAGATAGAGAAACACACATCAAATACGTCGACAGTGTGGTCCATCCAGTCTGTCCATTACCTGCCTTGCTTCATGTCCAACCCAACTGCAGCCCTGACTAAGCCAATTAACAGTATTACAGCAGAGTTTACCCTAATTTGCACAGGTGTGAACACCATTATTAACCCACCAGTCTGGGGAATACCTCTGTTCATAGTGGGATACTCATTTCAGCACTAATGTTGCCCGTAAGTTCAGTATTTCTTGTTGGCTTAGTGGGCTGCCAAGACACTGTTATTCAACTACCAAGAATATGCCACAGCACTGGCCAAGTGGACTTTTACAGGTTACAAAAGGATCTGTTTCCTTTTCTTGGATGCAAATCTTGTCTCCTGCGTTCTTATGAAATGAATGACAATCTCTGAAGCACCGAACATATGACTTTTTTTGGTTTAGAAAAAACACAAATCGGGAAAATTTTCTTGAGTGAGCCCAAAAAAAGCCATTGAAAGCTTGAGTAAGCAGAAAATCGATAAACATGCAGCTTTGGTGGAAAACTGGACTTATTTTCCTTTATAATGCTTTCCACTGGCATCAATGAAGCACAGCAAATATACTCAGTTGCTAGTCATTCATTTTATATGGGATCAAGACAGCACTAAATAAATATGCATTTGTCATTACTCTTTCTGTTGAGTTTTTCAATAAATCATACTTGGAGAACTTCAAGAACAACTTGACACACTGGTCAAAGATGCATTCCGTAGATCAAAATGTGGCAAATAATCGAGCATTATAAAGTGGAGAGGCTGACAAGACCCCAGACCCTATCCACGTCTGCCTAGGAACATTTCGAAAAATAACTTACTTTTTTGCGGGGGGGGGACAAAACTAGAAGTTTGAAAGTAAATATCTTAAAAAAAAAAAAAAAACCTGCATTAGTTCCTCACATAATTCCCATGAAAGATCGTCCTAGTTATCAATGTGTGATACCTTGTTATTTTACCCGTTGATGGATCGGGTTGGGGGCAAAAGAATGGGGACATTTATCGAGCAACACAGACATGCAACCGGTCGCCTTTTCTGCATTTTCTTGCCATTTCTTTAGAGTCCTCATACTTCTCTTTTTTCTCTCTGCAGTTTTGACTGTGGGCACCTTTCTTTTTTTTTTTTCCCCCTTCTGCCATCTCACAAATACTGCAGCTCTAACAATACTGGGGACCAGGGCTCTGCTAGAAAGATGGTAGTCTTGCTAAAGCATGGATCACAAAACAAAAAGCTGGAGGTAACCCCATGCATAACTAACTGCTTTAGTGGAAAACTCTGCAATACCCTTAGCAGGTAAGATTCCTCATTTGTGACTTCTGAGCATCTTCTATGCTGACCTCATGTCCACCCTTGCTCATTTTCTCTCCAAAGTTTATAGTCCTAAAATGCTTAGCTATTCTTCATAGGTTCCCCCTTCCATTCCTGTCATTAGTTTTGTTGCCGGACTCTGAACTTACTCCAATTCCTCAAAGTTCTTTCTATACTGAGGTGCCCCAGATCCAGACAGTAATCCAAGCGAGGTCTGACCACCGGACACAATCACACCATGACGTCACTAGAACTGCAGAATGAAATTCTTTAAACACCTCAATATCCTGTTTGCCTTCCTTACTGCAGAATAACATTATGGCTCATGTTTTATATTACAGACCACTGCTCCTAGGTCTGTCGCTCTCTCTGTCCTGTGTAGACTCTTCTAGTGGGGTGTAGCTTCTGCTTATTTCTATTCCTTAGATGCATCCCCATGCCCTTAGGCACATGAAAACTGTTGTCATCTTAAAGACCCTTGTTGTCGCTTTCTACAGCAGCTGGTTACTTCCTTCTGATGTAATTTAACATTCTGGAACCATGCATCAGACTCATCCATTCATTATTAGGACTGTTAAAGTGTTAGAGATTAAAAAAAAAATTTTTTTTTTTAAAGTCCGCAATACAGCTCCATGGTGCAACTCGTTCTTACCCTCAGACGTAAATCCATTAGGAAGACTGGGCCTGCTTGCTGGAGGGTTGGACGCTGCAGCTGGTGGTGCTTGCTGTTGCCCCTGACCTGCACAACATGAAGAGGAGGAGGAAATAAAAGTCAGTTTAGTTTTGTTTGAGGGACTTGGTTGGCTAGAAACAGGAGAATACTTAGTTACTAGGCCCAGGCGAACAGTTTCCTAGGCTAAGGCAAAGTTTGAAAGCAGAGGAACCGGCAGCAGAGGCGGACTTGTAATAGTGACAGACTGCTAATCTGGCTACTCAAAGGCTACCACAGCGTGAAGCACCCAGTCAGAATGTGTAAAGCTCAGAAGAAAAAGAAAACCAATCCAAAGAACTGTAGTCCTTTGCATTCTGCCTGCCATGGCAGGGCTACGAGTCAAAGGACTACCAGCACAAGCAGCTACTGCAATGCAGCCAGCTGTCCTCAGCCCCTTCCAATCTATTACTTGTAATCAAACATTTAGTATTTAAATGTACACAATTTATGCCAATTTGGTGGCTCAGAGAGGATATCTGCCACCATACAGATGCTACAGAACACAAACCCAACTAAACCTATCCCCATCATTGAACCCTGCAAAAGGCTGGCAGCGTCAGCCATCTTGTTTTGCTGCATAACTTTATTAAGATTTTCCAGTATCTGAAAACACTTTAAAACATTTAGATACAATTCAGCTTGCACTGTGCCGATTATCTGTGTTTATTTCCTTATTCTTTATTAAAAGTCTACTAGTCCCTTGCAACAAACTCAACCTTCTTGCTTCTCAAAGACTGATAATGGATCATCTCGGACGCCCTCTCCGTAATTACAACATATACAAACTTGGAAATGAGCAGGCAGAGTACAAATGTGAAGCTTTCCATGGCTTATACAAGCACTATATAGTCCCTTTGTTAAACAAAACTTACTACAATGCAAAAACTCCCAAATACCTGTATATTCACAAAATCTGCAACGTGCAATACAGAGAAAACCTTTCTAGACTTTTTAAGGCTAGTGAGCGAATAGGACTCCTCTGCCTGCCTTTTCTTGGAGTCTTAAACTAAGCATTCCTCAGCTCAGGACTAATTCTCCCTAGTGGGCTTCTTTCCAGACTCTACTTTAGAATGGTCCCGTGGAAGCTATTTCATATGACATTTTCAGTGAAATATTTTCAACCTTTTTAATAAGGTAACACTCTTTGGAGCCAAGGAAGGCTGAAGTGGATAGCAACTGCCTTTTATCTTGTATTTTTCTGTGTTTTAGAACAAGAAACACTTTGCAAGATCAGTTAAACCAATCGTAATGTATACCAAAACACTTGTAGCACTCTGAATGCCTGTGTGCCTTATACAAACAGTGGCTACACTCTCAACCCTCTTAAAAACAAAAAAAATGTGGGCCCAGTATGACACAGATGCAAAACCAGAAAAAGGCTAAAACAGTAAGGTGTCTGACCTCAGTCGAGCAACAGTGATAGTACATCGACCAGTCCTTTGGAGCCAAAATTAAAATGTCAGTCAGATTTGGGGTGGGGGGGGGTGGCCAGCAGTCGACTGAGTTGGACGCTTCTTAGGAGCTCCGTCCAAACAAAGTACAATTATGTAAGAACTTACTGTAACAGTAGATCTTCAAGAGGAGCTCTTGCAGCAGGCTATCACAATAAGGACTATGCCGCAGGCACTAGGACCCTCCGAAAAACTTCTCAGCCAGCAATACCCAGCAGGTACCGCCCCCGACGTTGGCTCCACCCCGTCAGCCCTAGTACAAAAGGCAGTGGACCAGGCTCCACCCCAGTTCCAAGGCCCGCGAACGAGCCGTGACAGGAGAACGAGGCGAAGCTTGAAGATGATGCTCTGCACCTCAAAAGGGTGATGGAGGACGGGAAAGTAATGCTGCTGCAAGAGCTCCTCTCAAAGAGCTACTGTTAAGGTAAGTTCTTTACGTAACTGTACTATCTTGCTTAGAGTGGGAGCTCTTGCAGCACGCTAACACAATAAGGACCGAATCCCAAGCAGTCCCTCGCCAAGGAGGTAAATCCACCACGGGAGGTGGAAGAAATGAAGCTGAACACAGAATCTCAAGACAGAAGTCCCTGAAGGACTGCCAGGCCGAAGCCTGCCCGGCATCTGGAGGCAATGCCCAAGCTGTAGTGCTTTACGAAAGTATGCACTGAATTCTAGGTAGCGGCCGCGCAAATGTCCCTAATCGAGACATCCTGCAGCGCGGTGAAGGAAGCAGGCACTCCCCTGGTGGAGTGACCCCTAACCGGGCCTGGAAGGAGCTTGTTGTGCTTCTCATAGCAGAAAGAAAACACAGTGGACAATCCATTTAGAAATGGTCTGCTTGGACACCGGTCTACCCAAGTGTTGTGGCACAAACGCCACAAACAGTTGCTCCGATTTACGGTGATTAGCCGTTCGCTTCAGGTAATACCTCAGCATCCTGTGGACGTCCAAAGTGTGAAGGAGAGCTTCCCCTCTGTTACAGGGAGAAGGGACATAAACTGGAAGGTCAACTAACTGGTTGAGGTTCAACTCAGAGACCACTTTTGGAAGAAACTTAGGGTTCGTCCTCAGAGAAACCCTTTCCCTGTGGAAAATTAAATACAGCTCTTCACACATCAAAGCCTGAAATCTGGAAACTCTTCAAGCTGACGTAATGGCAACTAAAAAGCAAACCTTCCAGGAAAGATATCGCAGCTCGCAATCTGCTGCAGGTTCAAACAGGGGAAGAGTAAGCTTCTCCAACACAAAAAGGAGGTCCCAGGGTGGGATAGGATCCCGAATGGGAGGTCTCATATGAAGAATCCCTCATAAAAAGGTGCAGGCCACATCCAACTGGGCTAAGGCCCCATCTCCCAAAAGGGCGTGATAAGCCGAGATGGCCCACATGTGCATCTTTATGGAGGAGTAGCTCAAGCCTTGCTGATATAAAAGAGAGGAGATACTACAGAGCAGAGTTCACGGGACAGGTAATGGGATTCAGATGGTGAGACGAGGCCCACAAGCAGAACCGCTTCCACTTCATAGCATAAGTGGAGCGCGTGGAGGGCTTTCTCGCCGACACAAGAACATCCGCCACCTCTGGTGAAACCCCATGCCTGTATTTTGCTATGTCCGAAGGAGCCAAGCAAGAAGGTGTAAGGATCGGAGATCGGGTTGGACCAGCGAGCCCTGATCCTGGGACAGCAACTGCGAGCAAATTGGCAACGGGATTGGAAGTTCCATGGATAACCACTGAAGTAGTGGGAACCAAATCTACCAAGGCCATAGCGGAGCAATCGGAATCATTAGCGCCCCCTCGGCCTGTAATTTCAACAGAACCCTCTGGACAAGAGGAAAGGGAGGAAAGGCGTAAAGAAACCTCCCTGCCCAACAAAGGGACAATGCCTCTGGCCAGAAAACACCAGACACGGGCTCTCACGAGCAGAAAACTGGCAGTTTGGCGTTGTGTGGTGACGCAAACAGGTCCAGCTCTGGACGACCCCATGTGTCAAACAACTGGTCCACTACTGATTGCAGCAGCTCCCATTCGTGCGCCTTGGACTGAGATCTGCCGAGACTATCAGCCAAGTCGTTGAGGACACCTGGAACATGCACCGCAGAGAGAGTGATGTGCTGTTCTAGTGCCCAATACCAGACTTTCATCGCCTCCCTGCATAGGGGGTAACAATGAGCACCCCCTTGCTTGCTGATATAGAAGACAATTGCCATATTGTCCGTCTGAACTGAAGAAAGGCATGTAGCGCATTGAGGACCGCTCGCATCTCCAGGACATTGATGCGGAGTTCACACTCCTTGGGAGTCCAAATGCCTTGCATTTGGTGGGTCCCCAGGTGCGCCCCCACCCCAAATCCGAGGCATCCGTCGTAAGGGTCTGATTCGAGGGCTCCGGACGGAAGGGGACCCCTCTTTCCAAATGGAGTGGATCCATCCACCAAAGAAGTGCTCTCTTTACTGACTATGTAACTCTGACTATGTGGTCTAGGTCATCGGAGCACTGATCTCACTGCACCCTGAGCATCCATTGCAGTATTCTCATGTGGAGGCGGGCCAGAGGAGAGACTGGAATGGCCGCCGCCATGTGCCCCACAGGTCTGAGGAAGGTCCTAGCTGGGACCTGAGGAGTTACTAGAACCAATCCAGCTATCTCCTGTAAGCGATCGCCCCTCTCTGGGGGTAGAAAAGCCATGCCCTGGACCAAATCCAGGACTGCTCCGATAAAGACGAGTCTTTGGCTGGGTTCTGGGAAAGACTCTAGAAGGTTCAGGGTGATCTCCAGGTCTCGGAAGAGAGTACAGGTGTCTCCGACAGCTTGAAGCAGGCGTGACCTTTACGGGGCCACCAGCAGCCAATCGTCCAGGTAAGGGAACATAATGCCGACGCCTTAGAGCCGAGCCACTACTACCAAGCACTTCGTGAAGACTCGAGGAGCAGAGGAGAGGCCGAACGGAAGAACTTGAAACTGCTAATGTTCCCCCTGGAAGTGGAACCTCAGGAACTTCCTGTGAGGGGGGGGGGGAAGACCCGGATATGCATGTATGCATCTTGCATGTCTAGGAAGCAGAGCCAGTCCCCTTGGTGCAGCAGAGGAAGAAGACCTGGAAGGGTTACCATCCAGAACCTTTTGTATGCTATATAAAGATTATGAGAGCTAAGGTCCAGAATGGGACGAAGGTCCTGACTCTTTTTTGGGACCAGGAAGAAGTGGGAATAATACCCTTTTCCCCGCTGCCACAAGGGGACCGGTTCTATCGCCCTTTTTTGCAAGAGGGCCTGTATCTCTCCTTCTATGAGAGGGATATGAGAAGGAGGATATCTGGAGAACCTTGCTGGAGTGTCTGGAGGAATCTCCGTGAACTCTAAAATGTGTCCTCTCCTTATGACGTCTAGGATCCATTTGTCCGCAGTGATCGCGCTCCATCCCTGAAAGTACAGGGAGAAGCGACCCCTACCACCTCCCCTGGAACCTCTGCCCGGGGGGGGGGGGTCGGAAGGGAGTCATTGGGCGGAGAGGCCTGGGAGGATTTGGGCCCACGGGGAGGAGCGCCTCCAGGCTGCTGGCTCTCCTCCAAAAGCCTCCTCTCTGGCGCTGTTGATTGCCACGGGCTTGACCACCTGAGGGCTTCCGAAATGGCAGTTTTCGCTGTCTCCACAGTACATTTGGTGGACTGACCAGATGGATTTGCCAGACTCTTGGAGGCGAGAGATAAGAGAAACCGTCTCCTGCCCAAACAAAACGGTACCCTGGAATGGTAAATCCCAGATGCCAGACTGCAGATCCTGGTGAAAGCCAGAGACCTTCAACCAGGAATGGCACCAGAGGCAGACACCTGACGCTCTGGCTGCCGTATCCGCAGTGTTGTACAAGGCATGCAAAACATGGGTGCCTACGTCAGAGCCCGATTTTAGGATGTCCAGAATCTCTGTTTTCTTCTCGGAGTCTGGCAAGGCGTTTACCAGCTCTTATTCTTATCTTATTCTGGTACAGGACCATATGCGTCAGGAAGTTCAGGGACCTAATTGAACAGGTGGGGGCAGAATACACCTTCTTGCCTACCTGGTCCAAATAACGAGACTCCGGATCGGGAAGCTGTGAGCTGAGGTGTTTGGGCTGCTTAGATTTGTCATGAGCAGCTGTAATAACTGAAGAGTCCGCCTGAAGGTGCTCGGCCAGAAATGGTTCATCCCTCGGGGCTCTATATACGCCTGTCAGATTTCTTTGGAACTGCCGGGAGCGAAGCCAGACACTTCCAGGTAATCCAGGTGAGGTAATGTAATGTGTCCACGAAAGGAGGCACCACCAAGGGTTTAGGCTCCTTCTGCTTCAGGTACTTAGCCAATCTCCAGCCTTCCGGATCTAGGTCCTCCGTATCCCACTCACTGGAGGTCTGGATGTACCTCATGACGTCCATGAAAGTAGGATCGTCAGGAGGCAAGTGGGGCTGGTCCTTCTCTCTTGGGGAACCCCCGAGTCCTGAAAAAGAAGAGGCAGAAGTGGAAGAGGAGGAGGAAGGGCTACTGGGTGTTGAGTAGATGGACCTATTCCTGTGGCTAGACCCGCTCGAATGTCGGAGTGGAGACGGACGTCGGGAGCGGTCCCGTCTAACAGACCGGGAACAGCTCTTGGTGTGAGACCCGACCCGGCGTCGGCTACCCGATCTGGTAGAGCGCCGGTGTCGGTCTACGGACCATGAATGGGAACAAGCCCTGGGAGGAAGTGCAGGCGGCCTCTCGGGGGTCTTCCTCGGCAAAGGAGTACCTCCTGGATGTGGTTCACCCGAAGCATCCGGGACCGGTGATGGGGCTGGCTTGGGGGGAGGGGGGTTCGCTTCTGGACCTGCCCCAACCAGAATCAAGAGAGATCATGGAGCTCTTCCTTCGAAAATATGGAGGCCGCTTTCCCCGGAAATGGAATATCTGTAAAGTCAACCTCGGAAAGAGAGCCCCCTTCTGAGCCCCGGGGGGAGGACTTAGGTGATGGAGACGCAGCCTCTTTGCCGGCTGCATCCAGATCCGCCGCTTACTCACCCAGCCGGGAAGGGACTGACAACGGGGTACCGCCCGGGGGTGCCATAGTGTCCTTCGACTTCAAGGGCACGCTCGACGGGCGGCGCCGAGGCCCTGGAAGGCAGGGCCGAAGCTTGCACCTCCGAGGACTTAGCAGGGTCACCTTAGGCTTTGCTGGCCTCTCCCCCAAAGGCCCAGCCTTAGCCTGATCTTTTGATTTTGGACGCTAACCAGAGTCTGTCGAACCACAGACTTTTTTAGAAGGCCGCAAGCGGGAGCGAGACTGGGGCCGGGACAGACTATGGTCTTTTTCGCGGGACCGCTTGGTTTCGTCCTTTTTCGGCTTCTCCCCCGAGGTGTGCAGGTCCATCTTCTTTTCAAGCAGGAACGCCTTCAGGGCCTTCAAGCAGCGGATCCAAGTCCAGCTGGTGAACTTCTGGCAGGACGAACAGGCCACGATGTCGTGCTCAGGCCCCAGGCAAAAAAAACGCACTGCTTGTGGCAGTCTTTAGACAGTATCTGGCAGCCGCAACCGCACTTGTTAACGTGGGGTCCCGACGAGCAGACTGAGGACAAGGAAGACATACGCCGAAGACAAAAAAAAAAAACAGAAGGGCTAAACTGGAGAAAAGGCAAAAAAAAAGCTTTTTTTCTAGCTGGGCTGGCAAGACAAGAACAGGAACTCTTCACATGCGTGGGACACGGCGGGAAAAGAACTGGGGTGTAAGCAGGTCTGCCCCCTTTTGTACCAGGGCTGACATCGGGGTAGAGTCGACACTGGGGGCGGTCCCTGCTGGGTATTGCTGGCTGAGAAGTTTTCCAGAGGGTCCTAGTGCCTGTGGCATAGTCCTTATTGCGATAGCCTGCTGCAAGAGCTCCCACTCGCAGTAAGATCTTTAAATACTAAAAAGAGTTTTTAATCATGCTATTTATTAACTGGCAGCATTCAACAGTTTACTTTTCTCGTCAGATGGATGTTTTTTTGCCCCCCAAAAAGAGTGTGGTATCCCATCAAGCAGCTACATCAGACAGTGGGAAGATCAAAACGAGAAGTTGCAGGAGCAGAAAGTCTAAGCTATGAGGCCACTGGAAGGGGTAGAGCCTTCAAATATGGCACTCCATAATGCCATAATACATTTCAAATAAAAAAAAAAAAAAAAGATGTTAAAACAAGAAATTTATTCTAATCTAGTGGAGAGCAAACTTACAGTGGTATCAGACAAGGCCAAAAACTCTGCTGAGACAGCGAAGAAATCTGCAACTGTAGTTCCCGGCCTCAAAGCCAAAACATAAACTAATGCATCTCTGGCTGGCTGCTAGCACATCCTGAAAAAGCTACCAGAATGGCGAATGCTGGGTTATTAGGAGTACTGGAGGAAGTTGAGGGCCTGGATCTGCTGAATTATACTGAAGGACTGGTGGACTCAAGCCTGGGACTATCGATTGCTCAGAATATATTAAAAGCTTACAGATCAACTCCCAGATGAAAACCCGCCAGCGTGCTCAGAGCAGAAGCATTCGACTGGTTACGGTTGGTCCTCATATTAAGAAATGGATACTTGCAGCTGCAAACAAATGAGAGAAATCTACATGGCAGTGGGCCCACAAAGATATTATTTCCCAGATTAAGGCTATGATGTCCACTGGCTACAAAGGATTAATAAAGTGCAAATTCCGTTATGTCACCGGGGGTCTTTTGAACTGCAGGGGACGCGGAGTGATCCAAGATGTCCCACGACTTGTGGCAGGTTACTGCACTGTACATGCAGAACTGTCAAGTCAAACAGCATGCAGCTCGATATTTCTAATCCCCAGACACCAGAGTTGTACCAAACGGAATGCAAGCCATGGGAGTGTAACTTCTCTGCAATTTTCATTCATTGTTCACTTGCTGCAATGCATTTCTATGTTAAAGTCTGCTATAAGTTTACCAGTTTAGTATTGAATCGAAGATACAAAGATGTGTAGAATTTGATGGCAGCGAAGGACCTCTTGGCCCACCCAGTCTGCTCTATCTATCCCTACCTAGTATGAGGTCTGATGCCCAAATTGAAATCCAGAGCACCCCCCTTTAGTTCCAGGATACCTTTTGTCTGTCCCACTCCTTTCTGAATCCTGACAGTTTTAGCCCTTACCACCTCCTCTGGGAGGCCATTCCAAGCATCCACCACCCTCACCATGAAAAAATATTTTCTCATGTTATCCCTGAGCCGTCCTCCCCTCCAGCTTCATACTGTGACCACTTGTCTTGGAATATCTCTTACTTTGCAAGATGCTCCCTTCCTGTACTTTGTTTATACCAGCAAGGTACCTGTATGTCTCTGTCATGTTCCCCCTCTCCTCCCTGCCTCCAGGGAGTACATGTTTCTTTTAGTCTTTCCTCATAGATCTTCTCCTACAGGCCCTGCACCATTTTAGTTGCCCTCCTCTGCACTGTCTCCACCTTGTCTACATCCTTTTTCAGATGGGGCCTCCATAACCGGACACAGTACTCCAGGTGTAGTCTCACCAATGTTTTATACGAGGACAAAAGGACCTCCCTCCTACTTGTGATACCGCTCCCTATACATCCAAGCATCTGGCTAGCCTTCTCCAACATCTTTTCACACTGCCTAGCCTTTTTTAGGTCATCCAAGATGATAACTCCCAGGTCTCTTTCCTGCTTTGTGACTGTTGGTATCTCCCCCTCCTAGTTCATAAGTTGCCCTTGGGTTCTTGTGCCCTATGTGCATGATCCTGCACTTTTTTTGCATCAAATCCCAGCTTCCATGCTCCAGACCATTTCTCCATTTTTTTTTTTTTTAAGGTCCTCCCTCATCTTTTCAACCCCCCCCCACCATATCCACCCTATTACACCTTTGTGTCATGTGTGACTAGACATAACTTCTCCTCCCACCTCAATGCCCCCAATATAGACACTGAAGAGGACCAGCTTCAAAACTGACCCCTACGGCACCTCATTCACTACCTCTCCCTCCCCAGAGTGTTACCCGTTTACCACCACCCTCCAACTCCTGCCGGTAAACCAGTTCTCTACCCATCATATATTTTTATATAACTATTATATAATTGAATAACTATTTTTGGATCCACTTCTAGGTTACATAGTTTGTCAGTCTTTCATGAGGTACAGTGTCAACTGCCTTTCTGAAGTCCAGATAGACCAAATCCACTGCTCTGCCCTGGTCCACCACCTTAGTCACCCAGTTGAAAAACTATTAGGTTTGTCTGGCAGGATTTTCCCCTTGGTGAATTCATGTTGTCCCGGGTCTAGTAGGTCATTCATATCAAGGTACTCAACTAACCTTTCCTTCAGCAGGGATTCCATTATCTTGCCCATTTCTGAAGTCAGGCTGACCGGTCTGTTAATTACCAACCTCATCCCTATTACCACCTTTGTGGAGTGGGACCACATCTGCTCTCTTCCAGTCACCTGGTACTTACCCGGTCGCTAGCAGCAGGTTGAGCAACTCCGTGAGGGGTGCAGCCAACTGTTCTCGGAGTTCCTTTAGCACCCTGGGATGCACTGCATCCAGACCCATCGCCTTGTCCACCCTTAGCTTCTTTAGCTCACTTAGGACCCTTTCCTACGTAAAGAGGCTGGTGTCCACCTTTCTGCTGCTTATGCCCCGCCCCCCCATGAATACTGAGCAGAAATACCTGTTCAGCATGTCTGCTTGTCAGTCCTCTTCTACGTGAACCCTTCAACCCCTTTCAGCCCAATAATCCCTCTCTGTTTTCCTCTGTTCTCCAATGTACCTATAGAATATATTGTCCCCTTTCTTAATTGTCTTGGCTTGTCGCTTCTGTCAACGCCTTTGCTCTCCTAACATTCCTCCCTTTGCCTTTTTGACCGATATCACCACCACCACATGCTGTCTAGCACAATTTTGAATACTGCCTGTTAAATATATGAACCCTGCCGGAAATAAGATTGTACAATGGTGTTCCCTGTAAAAGTGTTTTAAAGCTTCTGAGAAGAAAGAAAGAAATATTTAACTGTTTCAGCACAGACCTTACTGGTACATGGTACAGATGGTGGTGTCTCAAGTGCAGGGTGCACTTTATGAACTTTCTGGTTTCCATTTTTTTGGTACGGACCCCCCTCGGCCCATTCCAGGATGAGGCTCAGCCCCTGCCTTGCACGCCTCCCATGCCCCCAAGGCTACCAGGCAGGCGCCCCTCCCAAAGACAATGGTCTCTTAGCTCTGGCTTGTCCACCAGGGTGGGGCCATGGGAGCGGGACACACCCCCCCCCGGCAGCCACGGGAGCAGCAGCGGCTGAGGAAGGGCATCACTGATGGGGGATGGATTTTTGTGGATGCTATTCCCTGGAGCCAGGATGTGCAATGTTGTCAATGGGCACACCGGACGTCTATCTCACCTCCCACAACGTTCAGCACCAGTCCCCGCGGATCCCCCAGTCTCCACTACGGACCGCTGACATGCCGGGCACTCACCCCCCAGAGAAGGAAAGCCACCACCCAGGCGCGCAATCCTTCTCCACCCGGCCAGCCCTCAGACTCCCAGGTCCGTTCCAGAACCCGGGATGTCTGCATCACAAGAGGTCTTGCTACTGCGCCGGCAGGCCAGCTGGTTTCCCCTTTCTAAAAGAAGTCCAGGGTCACTGCTGTGAGGGTCGATTTTCTAACAATTTACTTGGAAAAGTCTGTAATAGGCTGATAAGCTCTTTAACGACAGCCCCCCACCTTCACTGGTTATAACGATGTACGAAAACTGTGACCTTAACAATAATATGCTGTGACAAAAATGTACACACTTGAAACCAAGAACCAACTTTCATATGTACCCAGTATATTTGAATTAAAAAAAATGGTCAGTTGTGTAAACCGGGCACAAGCACTGTATCGACCAGTCGTAAGACAACTAGAAATTAGCACTCCACCACTGTTAGCCAAGAAAAGAACAGCTTAAAGTGCTTCAAAAAACAATTTTTATTTAAAGTGGACTATTGTAACAGAACCACAAACTAAAAAGTTAAAACGGCAAAACTCCAGTCACTGTTAGAAGAGAGCTTTTAAAGGAAAACACTGGAAAAGGCACAACTTTACCCAGATGCAACAAAAATGCTTAAAGCTTTCAGACTAACTTTTTTTTTTTTAGTGATTTAAACAGTGGCCTTCAACTTTCACTTCCTATTGCTGGCAGATGCCATTTCATGAGTAGCAGTGAACTTCCTGAGCTCACTTTATGCTAATATGTCCTGCCAACCAATAGCAGAGGTTAAACAGACATATTAGCATAAAGTGAGCTCAGGAAGCTCACTGCTGCTCACGAGATGACTGCTGCCAGCAACAGAAAGTGGAAGTGGGGGTAGCTGTTTTAAATCATTTAAAATAATGGTTACTGTGACAGCACTAATTGAGAGCTTCTGTAGTGTTTTGAGGAAAGCTGTCTTTTTCCAGTGTTTTCATTTAAAGCCTAGGCCACAGTTCCTGGAACTATTGACAGCAATGCAAAATGATAAAAAGCACAGACTGGAAGAAACAGCAAATGTGACCAGTGGGGTGCCTATTGGGACTGGTTTGTCTTTATAAGTGACACTGCAGAAGAACTGAAACAGAAGGTATGCCTTTTTGCAGATACCACCAAAAATCTGTAAAAGGGTGGACACTCGGGAGGCGGTAGAGAAAGTACGGAGGAATCTTTGGGAACTCAAGGCACTCTCAAGAGTATGGCAGTTAGGATTCAATGTCAAAACTGTAAAATTGTGCATCTAGAACATAAGAACCCAGGAATGGTATATAGGATTTTTGGGGTACTGAGTCACCAAGCAGCGAAAGGACCTTGTAGTTATCTGACAACCTCAAAGTGGCAGGGCAATGAGGCAAAGCAGAGGGCAAGGCTAGTGGGATGCTGGGGTGCACAGGTAGCAGTATCTCCAGGAGGAGGAAGGAAATTATGTTGCCACTGTATTGCTCTACGGTGAGACCCCATCTGGAGTACTAGGTACAGTTTTGGAGACCGCACCTCAGAAGGACAGACAGGGTGAAGGCAGCCCAGAGGACAGCAACTAAAATGGTGCAGAGGTTGCACAAGAAGCCCTACAAGGAAAGACTGGGGATCTCAACATGTACACCCCAGGCACACACCTCACAGGGGTGGACAGGGTGCAGGAGGGGAATCTTTCAAATGAGGAGTACCAGGATCAGGAGGCATGTGTAAAGAAGGGTGGGTGTTAAGAGAGATGTGAGAAAGTACTACTACACTGAAAGGGTGGCAGATGCCTAGAACAGACTACCAGCAGATGGCTTCCAAGCATGCGTGGGACAGACACAGGGGAATACTAGTAAATAGGCAGGGAGGTTCACCAGAGACCAGTTAGTGTCTGCGAAGACAGATTAAGCAAAGAGCATCTTGGCAGACTGGGTGGGCCAAGCGGTCCTTTTCTGCCGATAAAGTCTATGTTTCTATATAAAAACAACTTACTTTGTAAAACAATAAATATTTTAACTTATTAAACTATCTGGGATCACAGTTTATGGTGATTGTTCACTTCAGCGGAAACTAAAGCTCTACCATAGGAATGCTTGTAGGCTCAAGACCAGTACGGTGACAGCCTCTTTGAAAAAAAAAAAAAAAAGATAGGTCCAAGGCACAATTCCTCACATGAAGATGATACACAAGTTGTACCCAGCTGTTGTAATTCACTCAAAAGAATATAGTATTTACTTATTTCAAAATCAAGGTTTGGGGTGGGGGAAGAGAAGATACCATACCATTTAAGGCAATTCGAGAAGTGAAGTAGAGAACTCCAATACACAGGGGACCCTCCTGATATTGAGCTGCAGTGCGTGCTCTCCCAGTGTAACCTTCCTCAAATCAACCACCCTAATATTAATTCATACGGCATACTATCACCCACTTTCTTTTCTATGTTTTTACTTCCTGTGTTTACAAACGTCTCCCTGTAGCTCCCATCAATTTCCAAGCTACATAAGCTACAGGATACCTTCCATTGTTGCTAAGAAATTTATTGTGCTATGATTTACATTCCAGTATCCTTCTAAAAACTAGAACTCTCGTATTCTATTGTACTGTACTAAAAAGTACACTTTTTGTATCCTTTTGTACCACGGGACCCCCAACGAAAATGAGATTCTCATGGGACCACTACATCATCCATTTCATTTCTAGTTTTCCCTTGTCAGCTTACGTTAGGAGCCCTCTTCAAATCCCCCCCCCCCCCAGGCTCAAGCCTGTAACCTCCCTTCTCCCTGGACTTACCTCCTGCTGTGATGGAGGTCTTCAGGCCAGCTGTGTAGCTAAGAGCCTGGGTCAGCACAAGGTCTATCATTATACGACGGTTTGAGGTCCCCCCCCCCAATGTTTCTCCCCTCCTCCCACCAGTACGTTGGCTGAAGCAGATGGGCACATGTTAAGTGGCAACATAGAGCTTGACCAATGGCATCCCTTCTCAGGAATGGGACAAAATGGGGAGCCAGTAGCTGCAAAACAGTCAGTCATTCAGGCCTAACACAACCTAAGAACGTGCAGTGTACTCTCAGATAGTGCTGTAATTATCCCAATAAGTGGTGTCCAGACCTGGATATCAGGAATAAAATTCAGCTTTTAACTGTTCCTTCTTAAACATTCATCCATTTACATCCAGCATATTCGAAGCAGCAATTCAATTCAAGTATACAGCAATTTCAATAAAGAACTCCACCAGCAACCACAACCTGTCCCTGGATGAACTTTTAAGAAGGAACAATTAAAAGCTGAATTGTATTCCCTCTACAGTAGTTATTGGGATAATTACTGCACTATCTGTGCGTACAAGTTCATAGGCGGTGTTAGGCCTGAATGTGTTTTGCAGGTGCCGGCTCCCCATTTTGTCCCCGCTTGTTTACTCTAGCCGAGGCACTGCTAGCTCCCAGGTGCAACCCACAAAACCATACCTCACCTTCTCAGGAATGACTGCGTTCCAGCCTGCATTGCCACCCGTAGTCACCTAGGAGGTGGTCGCACAGCAGAGATGCCCCCCTTTCTCGTGAGGGTGTTCTGTGGAACGCTTGATCTTCCTCCCCCAGCTGACAATTCAGGCTCGTTCCCAAACCCGGTGTGCCAGTGTCTTGAGTGGTAGCACTACCAGTGCATCAACAGGCTGGTAGAAATAAAATGTTAAAAACCGGATCACTGTGATTCAGACTCCACCTTATCCTGCTGCTTTCCCTTCCACTGAAATCATAACCCTCTGCTTATGATGTCACAGTCATTTCCACAGTCAGGGCTCCACATAAGGTGTGTACCAACCTATTTTACTCACCTTTTTTTAGGAAATACTCTTCAGAAAATTTTTTTCATGAGTACCAATACTTATCCAACATCTGTAAATGCTCCACGCTCCATCGAATAGTGCTTCATAACACAACGGATGATTCAAAAGGAGCACTTTTTTCCAGATGTACAGAACTCGTACACATCCCAGTTTTGTTTTATTCACTGTATTTTAAAACAAGTGAATAAATTATTCCTACCTGCCAGCATCATCTGGAGCATTGTTGGTACCTGACTATTTTCTAGAAAAAAAAATACATTGTTTTTAAAAGGTACTCCTCACTCCACTCCATCCAGAGATTTGCATGCATCTGAATTTAATTTTACTCACCTCACTTTCAAAATGAGGAGTACTGTACTCATCCCAAAATATCTCATCTGGAGCCCTGTCTACAGCTACAGACTGTGATGCACGAACAGGTTTCTGACTTCGACAGAGGGAAAGGCAGGACGACGAGATGGAGACAGACAAAGATCCAGTTTCATATAAATGTTCTCAGTAAACAATGAAGGTGGGCAACACCTCGCGCTGCAGCTGATGCATTTCATAAGGCATGACTACTAAACTCGTTATTAGAAATACAGAACATTATAAAAAAAGTGGAACACTTTTGGAATTCTGGAAAATAGCGGTCATTACACAAAAAAAAGTAGCTGAAATGCACCATGCATAAAGCACTATCCATTTCACACAGATTCAGGTCTATACCTTCATTGTAGGGCGTTGGATTGCCTATCTTCCCTGGCACGTTTTCAGCAGTTTTAATGACATCCATGTCCAGAACCACCACCACTCGCCTGCAGATAGAATAGAGAGGCAGTTACTGTCATAGCAGCAGAACAAATATAAACAAGACTGGAAGAGGGGGAATGGACAAACTAGGCACAGCTGGCAATCGAGACAGCTAGACACAAACTGAATCGGACAAGCTGCCTGAAGCAATTCAGTACAAACCTCTTGGCTACAAAATATTAAAAAACAAAACAAAATCTTAAAACAGGGATGCCAAGCTAAATTTCAGGCAACAGAAACTAGATCTCCATATGTAGGGCACAGAGTCTAGTGGCAGAAACACAGCAAGGCAATGCAGCCCTCCATCCCCGGAGAAGGGTGTCCACTGAAACACTCAATTCTCCTGCCCCCAACTGGCCTCTAACAACCCGGGCCTGTCCTGAACCCAGGACTCTTGGTATCTCAGTGGCTGCACTATTGCTGCACCAAAAGGCCTCCTCACATGGGTATTTAAGAATAATGCTAAATAAATATTTTTGGAGCAGAATATCACTGGCTGGGGATATCAGAACATCAAGGGGAGGCTACAGTGCTCAGTTAAATGTTGAAGTAGTGCATTTGCAAATGCTGTAACTAAGAAACTGGATGGACTGTTCCAATTTCCTCTTGCAGATCCCATGTTCTTATGGAATCAGTACAACATTTAGGAAACTACAACCAAAAAAAGTCTAAATGCAAAGTTAAGACTGTATTTAGGACACGGTGTAACGCTGCATTTTTACCATACACTGAACATCTGTCATATGGATCAAAGGCCATAATTATTTTATACTATTCTGCAGGACCTCAAATTGATAAAATGTAATAGTAAGACATTAAGTGACTGGAGTGCTCAAGGGACAGGTCAATTACTTCATTTTGTAACATAGCTGTGAGAAACGCACACAAATAACTTACATGGATTAGTTAAAAGTACATCACCTGACCATCTAGCAACCATGGATTAAATCCACAGTAGAACCATGGCTGCTTGTGTAATACCAGTATGTACCACAGCACAATAACAGAGAGCATAAATCCCTGTTTTTCCCACCCCCCCATTTACAAGTGAATCACAGTAGAGAGCAATGGAGAACTCTGACGTCAGCTTCTGTCTGTGTGGAATGATGGGCATAACTACCTGGGTAAAAAGATCAGAGGGCTGTAAAACAGTGCTGTGTTGCTAGCATTGTTTCACAGCCATCTGTTAGCCTGCCACGGGAACTGCAGGAACAAAACATGAATTTTTACCCTTGCATGGTCCCATCATGCAGTGCAACCCATATCTTGTAATACACACAGATGAAAATCGAAGTACCTAGCACCGATCCAGACAGTAAGTCAGGAAAAAATGTACCATAATAGTAAATGTATCCGTATATTTTGCAATACCACCATGCACTGAAATTACAATGTTATAAAATAATGCTTCTACACCCACAATGTGTGTAAGAAAGGTTGCATTCAGCAGACTGTGTACTATCAATACAATCTTAAACATAAGGATTCTAGTCAGTGTCTTTTTGCATTACAGTAAATTATAAATGTGTTTTTTATAAATGCTTGCCATGTTACAAGCACATTAAATCACTCCAGAGCATGATTCTATTGTGGCTTTAATCCATGGTTGGAGGCACTCGCCGCCGTCCCCCCACCACCCAAAACCATGGGATTAAATCCACAGAACTATTCTCTGTTGTGGTTTAATGCTTACTCGTAAGTGTGTGGGATCACTTCCCGAAAAGTTTCAAGCTCTACAGCTAGTGTTACTATGAACTCTTGTTACCTGAACATTTTACACCTTGTTCCTTTCAATGTAGGAAATGTACATCTGAACTTTAATCTGTACCTGAATCACAGTGGGGACAGACTGATTCATGCTGCGACATATCTACAGACAAGCTGCTTTAGAGAGACTTACCAGTCTCAGCATTTGGCACCTGCCTTACCCCTTTCAGATGTTACTGCTGTAGAGAGTATGTTCAATAATGCAAAGAAAGAGATGCTACCCCTCATAAAACTTAGTCCCACTGGACTTAGCCCCAGGGGTGTGATGTGATGCTAGGGAGGCCTTGGGGACAAAGCGCCATTATAGTCTATGGAGGGTACCTTTGGATCTTTTTTAATATTATAATGGACAGTTGGTGATGAAACTTGACACGTGTCGACTAATATATCTCTTTTTTTTTACTGCAAAAAAAAAAAAAAAAAATAAAAAAAAAGTCGTAAAGCAGACTCAAAAATATTGAAAAAACCCAGCATCAAACAACTCAAGAAACAGGCTGCAATCTAAAATAAAGAGCAGATCAACATTTTCACTGCTGTTATGCAGTGCTGCTTCAAGTTTTTTTTTTTTTTGTTTAAGTAGCCACTCTGGCAACTAATTAAAAAAATCTGACAAATACTAGCCTACACACATATGTATAAATGTTTATAGTATGTGTGTGCTTTAATGCTCGTTTTCATTAATGCCATGTACTTGGCTGTGCTTTTCATCGCTCCACTGCACTCGAGTGGTGGGTAAAGAACTGTACAGGAATGATATGGCTTGATGAGGAGCCTCACCCTTGCTTGACCAATGACCATAACATGCATCCACAGCCAGGGATTTAAGAAGAAGGGCAATCTCAGTAGCCCTCCGACACCTCTCATGCACTCTGTTGGGTACACCCCACAAGCTGCACCCGAAGAAGACATGGGGAGAGGGGTTCTGGGAAGAGTAGAGGTAGTCCGGGGAAGAGATCTCATCCCCATTCTTCTTCTTCTTGACAAGACTGACACCCAGTTCCACTAGTCGAGTGTTTGTTTCTGAGGGTTGAGTCCTCAACAGTTCACTGGGATGGATATGGGCTTGAGACAGATGGAAGGAGGACCCATGGCTGGGTTTATTTAAACTTATTTTACCAGGCAAGTCAGCAGAGGGCTAATTTCCAGTTGCGACAGGGCCATGGGAGAACATGGGGAGGCTACATTTAACCACAATGGTCCTTAAATACAGCACAGTACATAACCCAGAACACAAGATGACAACACTGTACGTACTACACGTAGAATAATGCAAGCTGGAAACATTATGGGTTCAATCAACACATGAAAAAAACACTATAAATCCATAGTACAATTTGGTTGACACATTGCTGTGAAGTATGGTAGTGTCAGAACCAAAGGAGATGGCCTAGGTTAACTGTAGCCTAGTGGTCCTATGTAACAGCAAACCCACTAAGTTGGTTACAGCCATGTGAGACATGACTGGGGCAGCTCGAACATGACATCAAGGAGTGATAAGCCTTTTGTCGGTTACACAAAAGAGGTACTGGATGTGATGGCTCTGGCAGAAAGACTGTTCCAGACAGACGGAAGCCAGTGAGAGACTGGGGCTTGCCCTAGATTTCTCCTGCAGCATGGGATTTGGAAACAGCAGCCTCTCTCAGACCCGAGGATTACAAGTTTATTGCTGGAGTGAGGAGCTCCACAAGTAAGCTTGGAAGTTTACCTGACCAGTACCTAGCCTCCACTAAAACAGTGTGCAACGAGCACCTCTCAGACCACGGGATCCACCCAAGGGCATTATATATGGTGCACTGGTGTGCTCTGGGAGGGCATGCCAGTACGAGTCTACATAAGACATGTAACAGTGATGAGTGGTGAAAGCAATGGAGTTCACACCAGCATAAACAACATCCCCACAGTCCACAAGGGATCGTTTAACTATCAGTTTCTTGATGTGAGGCTGTAGGCAGCTCTTTACCCTATAGAGGGCTCCTAGCTTAGTGCAACACTTGGCTATTATCTGGGAGATGCTGGTCCAGGTACATGCCTAGTCATTTGCATGAGGATACAGAGTCAAGGCATTCACCTTGGAAGGAACAGAGGTTTAAGGAGTCAGGGGCAGCACTTAACCAGCGTCTGGAGCCAAACAGCACAGATAACATTTTCTTCTGGTTCACTGGTAGATGGCTGTCCAGAAACCATTTGTGTACTGTAGAGAAGTCCTTTTGTAGGGGTTCCTCGATGGAGGAGACAGTAGGGCTGCATGCACAGACTGTCGTCAGCATGAATGTGGACATCGTTTATGGAGGCAGTGAACAGTAATGGACCAAGGACAGAGCCTTGGATAAAACAGAAATGGTAAAATAAAAAGAAATGATTACAGCAGATAAAAACAACATCATTTGTGTACTTCCAAGTCAATCATATTTCCCATCTGTATCCATATCACAAATACCTTCCATCTTTGAGTGTGTTGACAATGAATTTATTCACTTGGCAGATGCAGTTGGAGGACACACTGTTTTCTTCAACCATGGGGTTCAGCTGGGTAGCCAACATGAAAGCTAGAAAACAAATCGACAAATGACTACAAGTGCAAAATCGGGGACTGGGTGCTTCAATCACACTTCAGCAGATAATAAGGGATCAGATTAGCTAGCACCTCTTACTGCCAAACTGGAAAACATTATGTGTACTATACAGGCACCACCACAATCTCCAGTTCTCCTTTTGCGCAACAGCTAGTTTCAATAATTGTCCCCATACTTCTAAACATCATGTAAACATTTATTTGGGCCGGGGGATAAAAATGCATTTTTTTGTTCTTTGTAACTTACTTCATACAATGGGGAGACCATTTATGTCCATACTACTACTACTATTTTTTTTTGTGTATCATCTTATTACCCCCTCCTACTTCCCACCACGTCCTGCCACTCCTTCCGGCTGTTAAGGCTCCTCTGACCCACCAACCCTACCCTCCCCGAGCTCTTGACCTCACATAGCAGCCATGCCCCAGGGTAATTAAGCATTACCTTTCTGCGGATGGGTCCCCCTCCTTCAAGGAGCAGCTGGGGCAACCAGCACCACTACTTGGCCCCGGTATGGCTCATTGGGTTGTTGGTGGTATCGGCGAGCCGAAGAGCCATCATCCGGTAGAGCGTGGGCCGAGTTTCCACTTTTCTGGTGTTCTCCTTCCTTGAGCCATCGTGCAGTGTTCCTAGTCTCCACCAGAGGCCGCTACCGAGCAATGCTAGTCCCTAGCCCACCCCAAGGAAGGAGAGTAGTCCCTTGGCGCTCAATCCTCTCCTTCCCCTGCCAGCCCCCAGCGTCCTGAGTCCGTTCCCAAACCCGGGTCGCCAGTGTGGGCTGAGGTAAGGTGCCGGTGCCTCAACCCTCTGCGCCACCGAGACGGCTATCTTTTTTTTTTTTTTTTTTAGTTAACTTATGTTTATTGTTTTGAAATAGATCACTCACATACTTATACAGGGTATCAGACGAATGAAAAATTGGCACATGCATGCAATATCCCACAAAACTGATACACATGTAGAGCAACAACACATCCTTTACCCTTGAATAGTAGGAACTGGGGGGGGCGGAATCTGGCTTTTGTGTTCAGGTTCAGTACATTTACTGATTTAAAGTTGGTAACCAAGAAAGGCACATTGATCCAAGGCTCGTTTCCAGGTACAACCCTAGGAAGCGGCTGTAGGGAGAACAACTTAAAAAACAAAGGCAGCATAACATTACAGGATAACAGGTGCGCAAAGGCGCATCGGTAATATTGTCCCATAATGCCAGCCTCTTCAGTCCCTGTAGTGAAGTTCAGAAAGTAGTGAGGATACAAAGGGACACACAATCTGAAAGATTTGCTATTTACCAAGTTCACAATAACGTAAAGATGGAAGAACCCTCCCCCAAAACCTCCTCCCAGCTCCTACAATGCTTAAAAAATATAAACTTCTCAACTGTAGTGAAACAGGGTAATGATTACAGCAATACACCCAAGTGCAGGATCCAGGTAACAGACCCTGCACTGAAACTAGAACGTGCCCCTGGTTACACACAGACCAGCATCAGGGAGTCATCACAAAATCGCGATTGTCACCTCGAAGACAGAAGCACACACACTAATCCCCATACAGAGTAATTACACCCAGCGCCCCATAACACTGCCTCCCATGCCCAGCAGTAGTCCAGAAAGGCCACCCCTCTCCCAAACAGTAGGAAAATGGGGGGGGGGGGGGCTCAACAAAATCAAAATAAAAGGTCCCCAGGGAATGATTACCAGTTATGAAGCCCCCCCCATATCTGCTCAGTCCTCTTAGGATTCTGCCTCATCCATTTCCATTTTAGCAGTCCACTGACCCATGTCCTTTGAGTCAGAGAACCGCCAGGACTTACTGCCACACTTTATGTGGAACCTGGCTTGTAGACGAATAGAGCAGACAATCTCCGGAAGCACTGGCACACAGCCAAACTGCTTCCTCCGGGCCCTGGTTTTGAATGACAAAGTCAGGAAACACCTTCACATCAGACTCACTGACAAGCAGTGGGTATGCCACTCTGGCCACAGACAGGAGGACATCTCTGATATCAGATCCCAAAGTGCACAATAGGACAATGACAAATCTCACCTGAGAAAAATTACACAGTAAGCCCTGTTCAATGAGTTCCAAGGAAAATCCTCCAATAGCTGCAATGTTTTCTGCAGCCATTGCCACAGGAATTCCAGCAGGTTTGTACCTTCTGGGACCCCCACCAGACGTACACTGCCAAAGCGGACCTCATTTGAGGGCTTCCAGCCACCCTCTCATCTGTGTATTTTCTCAAGTCAGGGTTGGCACTGCCACCTGGGTGATCGTGGTCCATTTGTCCACTGCTACTCCTATGGTCCTTGTGAGCTCTTTCATGGCAGCATAGTCAGCCTCCAATTTTGAGAGTCTTCTCAATTTTGGAGTCCATGGCTTTTCATGGGCTCCAGCATGGTCTGCCATGGGGGTTCTGTACACAGGCCTGGAGCACTGGCTGCTGCACTGCTCGTAGCTTCTCTGGCCTTGCCATGCCACTGTGCTGTTTCGATGTTCCTGCAGGCCAACTGTTGGGTCTCACAATTCTCAAAGATGGTATTATTCAGTTCCTTATCACTTCAGGAATCTGGATACGTTGAAACAAAGGGGAGGGGGGCAGTCTTTTTTTTTTTCCCTTCAACAAACTGCAGTGCTGCGTGGCAGAGCCTGTGAAGTGAACAACCTGTCTTGATAACTGCCCTTTTATAAATATTTCTTCTCCCTGCCACCAGTGCTGCCCCCATCTATCCAAAGCAAATTCCAGCCCCATCCCAACCCCATCTCTGGCACTTACCTCTGTCTCCAAATGCCACAACACAGCTCCTGTGCTGTGGTGGTTTCACCAGGAAAGCATCTCATTCAGCTGCCCCCTATGGACCTATGTGAGCAGAGTGGCCAGTTGGGGAAGGCAGGGCCAGAGAATGCTGAGCTTCATCCAGCTCGCTCAAGGGATTTTCCTACATGCCGATTCTACCTCCTGGGACTCACTGGCTAGGGCTCCAATGTGCACAATGCCTCACCATGCACAACAAGGTGGCCTTGCAGACCCCCATTAACAGACCCTCCCCATTTCATGATCCAAGGAGCCCTTCAGTCAGTTGCCAAAGAATGCAGTTCCTCCTCCAGGTTGTGGGGAGGTCCTTGGCAGAAGCAAGCAGGCCACCAGGATGGAAAAAGTAAGTGAAGTCCAGGAGATAATCCTCCACAAAAAAGGAATGCCCCCAGCCGGCAGGAACATGCTGGTCCCAGGACGCAGCAGCTGAGGTTTGGTTCGGTCTACAAGAGATGGCAGGGAGGGCAGAGTCTGGCAGATTGCAGGGAGGCCTTAAGAGGCCCGAACAACTCAGATGTCGGGGTCACAGGTCAAAGGATAAACACATGGGGGGGGGCCACGGTGAGCATGACTGGTGCTCTTTAAGGTTGAAAAGAGACTCTAGGTCCATCTTCATTTAGGACCCCTTTGGTAATGCTGCCATTTTCACAGCAGATATTCACTTTCTAATTACTTATCAGTTCCAGAACTCGTGACATCAGCTGAGTGGAAGCTTACAGGGAAAGCTTCACTGCTGCCTTCCACATAACTGAGGTCACTGGGTTCCAGAATGAACAAGTAATCAAAAAAAAAAGGAATATTGGTTGAAGAGAAAAGACAGGATTAAAGAACTAGTAGTGGCAGTAATTATGAAACTGGATGGCTCTGTGGATTGGTAATGGATTAAGGAACCTCTCCCCTCTAGGTCACAGGTTGGTAGTGGTCGAAAGCCATTATCACCCGAGGGCTGTTCAGTGGAATATGTGAAATGAGTTGTGGTGGTCTCTGTCCCGTTCCCGTGGGCAGATGTCGGCATCACAAAACCACCAACACAACTAGCAATAACTGGCACCCTTGTTGGCAGTCTCACGAGAGACCACGGCTTGAATGGGCACACAGTCTGAACTACACTGTCACTTACATGGTGGTCCCTCCATGGCAGGGTTAAGACAGGCTGGTGGGGCAGTGTAGGGAAGCTTGCACTGCGACTGCCTGTGCAGTACCAGTCATGTGGATAAATGGAGGACTTCGGGTTCCAGTACTGTCAATCTTGCACTTTTCATGACCACTAAATTACCACCACACACACACCCCTACCTAGTAGTACTGGTAACAGCAAACCAAAACTGTTTATTTCTAGGGTGTCATCCCCCCCCCTCCTCTGCCAATTATGTTTCCTACCAGAGTAGGTGTGCTAAACAGAGCAGTAAGTAAGTAAAATGTTATTTATATAAGGTGCCCTTCCACAGCTCAGAGCGCCTTTACAATACATCACAATAAAATTCACAAGGTTATGCTTAAAAACAATAAAACAACAGCAGTCAATCAGTAAGTCCCTGAGAATGCCTGGCTAAACAGGTATGTTAAGGATTTTTTTAAATCCTTCCACAGTCAGGCTATCTCGTATCTGGCGAGGCACAGAATTCACAGGTTAGGTGCCATAAAGGCAAAAGATCTCCCTCCGGATGTTTTCAGAGATACTCTAGGAATCTCCAACAATCCCTCGTCAGAGGATCAGAGTGGGCAGGAGGGGCAGTAAGAAAACAGGAGTTCCTTCAGATAGTGGGGTCCCAACTCGTGGAGGGCCTTGTAGGTCAGCAATGCGACCTTGAAGGTGATCCGCCACTGTATTGGCAGCCAGTGCAGTTCACACAGCACAGGTGTTATATGACTGGTTCTAGGGGTTCCAGTCAACAACCTGGCTGTCACGTTCTGCACTAGCTGCAGACGGTGGATCTCCACCCCTGGTAGCCCCAGGTATAGGGAGTTGCAGTAATCAAAACAACTGGTGACAAAGGCATGGACCAAGGTAGGAAGATCTTCAGACTGAATCAGGTGCTTCACCCTGGCTATGTTCCTTAGACGGAAGAAGGAAGATATGACTAGAGCCGAAACCCGTACTCTCAAGGTTAGGCCTTCATCAAATACCACGTTCAGGTTACGCACCTGACCCGAGGCCTTAAGCAGCCCCCCCCCCGCCCCCGGTACAATCCTGATGGTTTCCCCGCCCATGTCTCTGTCGTCCTAAAACCAGGGTCCACCACCAAAACCTCTGTTTTACTCGAATTCAACAGAAGCCAGCTGGTACTCATCCAGTTCTGTATCTCAATTAGGCAGTTGTTAAACACCGTGATAAAATCAGATTCCTGTTCGGGCAAAAAAGACATGTAGAGCTGCAGTCATCGGTATAGTAATGAAAACTCAGCCCATACTGTCTTATAATGTCCCCTAATGGGAGCATGTACACCGCAAACATGGGTGACAGCACCGAACCCTGTAGAATCTCACAGGTCAGCCAGTGAGGGGCCGAGGAATAAATTCCCGACATCACACTCTGGGATCTGCCCTCAAGGAATGATCGAAACAAACTGAGGACTGCCCCACTCAGTCCTCAGAAAAACCACAAGTGTTCGATCATCACCCCATGATCCACGGTATCAAATGCTGCTGAGAGATCAAGGAGAACCAAGATGGAACGGGTTCTCCGCTCTCTCGCCATCAGGAGATCATTTAGTACCCGCACCAGGGCCGTTTCGGTGCTATGCAGTTTCCTGAAGCCAGACTGGAGAGGGTCATAGAAACTGTGGTTGGTCAAATGATCTTCCAGTTGCAAAGCGACCACCTTCTCAATAACTTTCCCTATAAAGAGCAAGTTTGAGACTAGTCTGTAGTTTGCTGGGCAGTCGGGATCAAGGGAGTTTCTTTTTTTTTTTTTTTTTTTTTTTAAAGGGGCGTACTACTGCCTCCTTTAAGGGATCTGGAAAAAATCCCTCTCTCCAATGAAACTGCCACTATCCCAGCAAGGACCGGGCCCATAACCTCTACACACCCCACTAGTGGGTGTGTAGGGCCCGGATCCAAACTAAAGTATGAAGGCTGCAAAGTCTGGACGATCTTCACTATATCTGTGACTGCCGGCTGGCTAAAGGTGAACCAAGACAACTGGGCATTAGTACCACCCAACTGATTAGTGCAAGGTCCAATGGGAAGGCACTGGCTGATCTCGTCCCTGAGGGGGGACACCTTACCAGTGAAGAATTGCGGAAACTTTGCCTGCAGTTCTTGCCCTCTTTGTATCTCATTAGCATTATGACATCACTCACTGAGACATCACAAAAGACCAATCTAGCACCAAGTGGCCAGTTCTTCTTGGCCAGTTATGATGTTGCAGTCAGTGAGGTGATAATGCTGATAGTGCAGGAAAGAGAACAGAACAAAACTAGGTGTCAATCTCAGAGTAGGACAACTCAGGTAGCCAGGTGGCAAATGGCCACACACATATATAAAAGGTTTGGCTACCAAATTTTGAAAGCCAGTAGCCAAACTGATGTGTTCCACCCTGGTCAACAACCAGGTAATATACATTTTTTTTTATTTTATTTTTTAATAATTTTCAAATACACACACACGAAAATATTCTCGGTTCCAAGTATATGAATTTATCAACTACATATAATAGAAAATCATCTCCAGGTAAAGAAAAATAAAAAACAATTTCACACATCACACTTAAAGGTGTTCTGCACGGTTTGTCTTTAGCCTGCTCCCATTCCCACATACTCTGGCCATGCCGCTGCGCGAGTCAAAGGCTGTTATAGCCATAATTTTCTGACCTATAGTTATACTGTATAACCCCTTATTTCTGGGCAGTTGGGTACCTGCACAGGTCAGTGCAAACTTGTATTAGTGCAGTAGCTATCAACACTTACAGCAGTAATTCAGTAGTCTACAAAATGGGAAACGCACAGTCCCTTGTAACTCCCTTTTTGTAGACTACTGAATGAACAATGTCTGCCAAATAGGAAGCCTGCTGTGAAACAGGACCTCAATGCCACAACACCCTCCCCTCCAATAAAGTGAAGCAAACAGCACAAGCTGCCGTCACGGACACGCCGAAAAAAAAATGAAGGCAGAGGCAGCCCCTTGTAGTTGGAGGGCAAGGCAATGACTGAGCAGTTGATTAATGTGGAGACGAATCCCTCTAGTTTAGTTTTTACAAAACCTAGCTATCTTAGTGATGCCCTTCCTCCATATACAAGCCACACAAGTTGCTGTCACAGTGATGAAGCAGAAGTAAGATTTGAACCTGGATACAGCACCATGCTGATACTCCAACCCGATACTAAGCGAACCATAAAGTACACTGCAGCCTAAAAATAATAGGAGTTGTAATTTACAGGATCCTAATCCATGTCCGAGCGTTTATTGTTTCGACAGACGCAGTAAACACAAAAACAAACAAATGAAATCAAATGAACGACCATGTTGTTGCATGGTACAGCTATCCCGGCGTGTCCGTGACAACGTGGCGGATCATTTGATTTTTTTTGTTTGAAGCATCTTTTGAAAACCAAGAAACATTCAGACGTGGATTAGTATGCAGACATTTACAACTTTTACTACTTCTAGGCTGTGAGGTGCTTTATTGTTCACTGAGGGGTTTGGAGTGTCAGTATGGTGCAATATGGAGGTTCAAATTTTGCTTCTGCTTTGTCAGAAATATCCCCTCATTTTCACTGTACATTTATTTCCATGGATAAAGTCTGTTTACTGGACATAGCGGAAATAAATTTACAGTGAAAATAAGGGGTTATACATTATTTTAAATTAACACCAAATTATACAGCTGAACCTGGACACACTGTGTGGGTCCCAACATTTAGTGATGCAGATTACACCACTGCTGTGAATGTTAACAGCAGTGGCTGGAGATCATAATTATTTTATTGCTTCCACAGGGGGTGTTTATGCCTAAAATAATACTTGCAGCAAGGAGGCATCAACACCCCCACCCTTGTATGCAAGCAGGCTCCCTCATCTGCATGGCACAGTGGTATATTCTACATGTATGCATGATCAGCTTTGTGCCACGCACTTGGGACCTCAGAATATGACCCCACCCAATTACACAAATCCCAGCTAGTGCATCACTAACACTTTTAGTGACAGGCTACCCTTCTGTGCCGACTGTGTGGTGTCCCAGGTGTGGTTTGGGGGTCAGCAACCACAGGGTGGTCGGCCTTCAACCTGCACTGGGAGGTTTGCCAGTGCCGGGAGGGCAGGGATTCTCCTGTTCGTTGTTCAAGGAGAAGATCTCTTCTCTGGTGGGGGCCTGATCTTGGGAGTGGTTCTCCTAGGATCTGACACGACCCTGAATGGACTGATCGGCGGCTGCTGGAGGATGGCCATTATTTTGGCCAAATCCGGAATCATCTTGGCCCTGGTGGTCTGCTCCCTGAGGAGTCTCCGGGAGTTATCTGCAAAGCAAATCTTGCTGTGTGGTTGTCAAGACTCCTGGAGAAACGACCACTGTCTCTACTACAGGAGTGGTGATGACCGGGGTCAGAGCTCAACCAGGTGGCCGATTGGGACCTGAAGAGGACGCATTTTGGAAGGCTGTGTTGGCACCTATTTCAGGACAGGAGGACTGCTTCTGAATGTGGTTGGAGTGAACTGGGCTCTGAGCAGGTTGGTACTGAATTTCGGTTTATTTTCATCTGGAACTGGACTGGGTAGTGAAAGCGCCCTTTATCTGTATAGCTACTCTTAAAATTGGAATACCCGATTTCAGACCAGTGGGTATCCTGCATCAAGTGAAACTTTGGTCGTTGGCACTGGGGAGTGTGAGACCCTAAAGCCTCAAAGAAACATTTGGGAACTGGGCATGCCCTTATCTGCGTTTAAAAGGAGTGACTCCTCTTTAACGTGGACCTTATTTCATTAAGCCTTCACTACCGTACATTTGTCATGTAACATTTAGTCTGACACTGGGAGTATTTTGATTGATGACTTTATTGGTTTTGTGTGGCAACAGGAACCAGAACATTTTCAAGATTTTGTGAACCCTCATAAGATAGACTGAAATGATCATCCTGAAACTGAAACTTATAATTATTTTAGGATTTTATATTAGTTGAAGTAAGACTGAAAAGGGAGGTATTGGGTTATTTTGTGTGTATTTTTTTTTTTTAATTTTAGGTATTCGGAAAAAACTTTGAGCAATAGCTCTTTTACAAAGGTTCTACGTCTAGAGGCAGATACAAAACATTCCAATACAATGTCAAGAAACGGTTACAATGAAGGTTATGCAGGAAGACTCCCATGGAATTGAGATCACAAATGGGGAGATGGGGGCTGAGAGGGCATAGTGGAGGTTACCAGAAGGATGATGGATTGTTGAGTTCTGTTATTGGGAGACTGGAGTGATTAGGAGTATCCAGTGGGAGGGACGGGGGTGGATGCCATAGCCAGGTGAAGGTAGTGAGCATCTCTGGGCTGACAGTGCACAGAGCAAAGTTCATAGTTGTACGAACTGGTTAGGGATTGTGGAGGAAACGGATTCCTGGTGCACTTGGGAACTAATGATCTAAAGGAAAATAGCGTTTTGGAAATCCAAGCAAGGTTCCAAGAACTTGCCAGAGTCTGTCGGGATAATGGATGCAACATTTCCTTTTCGGAGATATTGCCAGTACCAAAGGCCTCAGTGGAGAAAAAAATTAAGATCACAGAGGTTAATGACTGGCTCAGGAAGTGGGGTGAAGAGTGTGGGTTGGGGGTGTTAGGGAACTGGAAAGGAGTTTGGGAGGATAAGGGACTGTATGCCAAGGACAGGCTTCATCTTACCCCAGTAGGGAAGGAAGTCCTTAAACAGGGGATGGCTGACTACATTCAAGAAAGGTGGGGTTTAAACTTGTGAGGAGGGGAAGGATAAAGGGAGGGCTGACCAGAAGCCCTCTCCTCCAGATGAGGGAAGTAGCCTTCAAACCCATGGGGGGAAGGGGTGAAACAGACTGGGGGTGGAGGTTTCAGGAGGAGCAGAGGGAGGATGGAAGTATAAGGAACATGGGTGGGGTTCAACAAAGGGGATCAGGGATAAGGGTTGGGGGTTGGTGTAAGTAAATGCCAGGAGCTTGGAAACAAGTTGCCAGAGTTCCAGGTGATGCTGTTCGGGGGTGGATGCGGGCGGTCACGGAGATGTGGGCCAACAAAAACCATGACTGGGACCTAAACGTGCAGGGGTACACTATGCTTAGGAAGGACAGAAAGGAGGGCAGAAGGGGTGGAGTGGCTAGGTTCATTAGAGATGACATAGATATTGCTAGGGTAGAAGAGGCAGAGGGAAACGTGGAGGCCTTATGGGTCACCTTACGATCCCCAGCAGGAGATAAGGTCAAGCTGGGTGTAGTATATAGGCCCCCCAGGATGGGTGATGTTCTGGAGGATGGTTTGCTGGACATCATTGCCCAGTGTGGACCAAAAGGGGAAGGAGTGGTGTTGATGGGGGACCTTAATATGCCAGGTACAAACTGGGGAACCATGTCCTCTATGGTGGCCAAGGAGCAGAGGCTGCTGGACAGCTTCCAGGATGTGTTCTTAACACAGCATGTGATAAACCCACAATGGAGGGGCATGTCCTTGGCGTGGTTCTGGCAGATGGGGATCTGGTAAGGGACCTGGTTGTAGAGGATCCCCTGACTGGGAGCGACCACAATACTGTCTGGTTTCAAATAAGCATGGGGGGGGGGGTGAGATCTAGGACACTGGCAGTGGACTTCAGGGGGGCAGACTTTGTGGGCATGTGAAATATTCTCAAGGATCACTTGATGGGGATTACATCAATGACAAGTGTGGAAAGAAGATGGGAGGTCATAAAACGGGGACTTCATGAGGCAATCAGGACCTGCGCTAAGGTGAAATGTAAGGGAGCAAGGTCACATAAACCATGCTGGTGGTCCAGTGAGGTTCAGGTAGCGGTCAGAGAAAAGAAATGACCTACAAAATATAAAAAACAACAAGAGGACAGGGATAAAGAAATGTACCATCTTGCATCTAGAAAAGTCACCCGATGGTGAGGGAGCAAAGTCAGTAAAACAGCGGCTGGCACAGGGATACATGGAGGGAAAAGGGTTCTTCCGGTACACTGGGAGGCGGAGAAAACTAAGAGCCATCTCAGCAGATTGAGATCAGAAGGAGGGTGGGTGGAAGAGGCAAGGGACCAGGCAGAGGTATTTAACGAGTACTTTGCCTCTGTGTTCACTAGGGAAGGGGGTGGGATATCTACAAAGCAAGGCACGATGGGGATAGAGCGGCAGTGAGTGGGATCAGGGGAGCAACAGAAATGGAGCAAGAGGAAGGGAGAGGTACCCCAGAGGTGTCACATCAGGATAAGAATAAAAAGGCCAGTAAGATGGAGGGGACGGATGATGCTATCTCCGCCAAAAGGGTGTGGTTAGCCCTAAAGAAAGTCAAATCTCCTGGGCCAGATGGCATTCATCCGAGAGTACTATGGGAATTGGCGGACATACTGGCTGCACCCCTGGCGGAGCTCTTCAACAGGTCAATTGAGACAGGGAGGGTACCTAGGGATTGGCGAGAGGCACATGTGGTGCCAATCTATAAGGGGGGGGGTCGAGGGAAGTACCAGGTAACTATAGACCCATCAGTTTGACCGCGGTGGTGGGAAAATTAATGGAGAGTATACTAAAGGAACGAATGGGGGTGTACTTGGAGGAGGTGGGATGTCTGGATAGTCGGCAACATGGGTTTGTGCCAGGTAGATCATGTCAACCCAATCTTGTGGAGTTCTACGAATGGATAACATCAGAACTGGACAGGGGAAAGCCTGTGGATGTATTATTCTTGGACTTCAGCAAGGCGTTTGACTCTGTCCCCCACAATGGTCTGGTGGAGAAACTGATGGGGTTAGGAGTAGGCCCTTTGATGGTAAGATGGATTGAAAACTGGCTAGCTGGACGCACCCAGAGAGTAGTGGTCGGTGGGGAGCTCTCGAACCCTAGAGAGGTTGGTAGTGGGGTACTGCAGGGCTCGGTCCTGGGTCCGATCCTGTTTAATGCATACATATCGGACATCAGGGAGGGTATAGGGTGTGAAAGGAGTCTCTTCGCTGATGACTCCAAGATGGGAGCAGTAGTTGAGGGAGAAGAGGGGAGGTTGGCCCTGCAAGGAGACCTGGCTACCTGGGCTCACACATGGAAATTAAATTTCAATATCACCAAGTGCAAGGTGTTACACCTTGGGCGGGGAAACCCTAAACACAGGTACACCCTGGGAGGGTTGGCGCTGGAGGCCTCAATAGGGGAAAAAGACCTGAGGGTCATGGCGGATGCATGTATGAATAACTCCGAGCAGTGCAGGAGAGTGGCTAGCAAGGCAAACAGGATGTTGGGATGCATCGTGAGGGGATCACCTCTAGGAGCAAGGAAGTGATTCTGCCGCTGTACAATGGACTGGTTAGACCACACCTTGAGTACTGTGTACAGTACTGGAGACCACACTTGAAGAGGGACATACAGCTCCTGGAGAGGGTACAGAGGAGGGCAACTAAGATGATATGAGGGCTAGGAGATTTGACGTATGAGGACAGACTTGAGGAGCTCTGCCTGTTTTCACTGGAGGAAAGGAGAGCCGGGGGGACATGATTGAGGTCTTCAAGTACCTCAAGGGAATAAATAGGGTAAACATGGAGGGGATCTTTAGACTAAAACAGGGAGGTATCACCAGAGGGCATGGTTTGAAGGTGGAAGGGTGAGGGGAAAGAGGAGGTTTTTCACTGAGAGGGTGGTGGACCCTTGGAATGCACTGCCTGGCGAGCTGGTTCAGAGATCCACAGTGGAGGGCTTCAAGAAAGGGTGGGATAGACACAGAAAGTGGATGTATCAGATGATGGCCTGTCCTGGGGGATATGGATGACAGGGTTTCTGGAACACAGTGAGGCCGCACCCAACTAGGGATCCGAGGTTCGAGGCAGACTCGATAGACCATAAGGCCTAATCTGCTGGCAAATAGTATGTTAGTATGTTATATAACAAAACATAGAACATTTTGGTTAACATCATCAGCTGGGGCACTGGTCAGCCAGATACGTACAAAACATAATTAATATTTTCAAAACTGTACTACGGTACTCCAGAGCAGCAGAAAAGAGGAAAGCAGCTATTTGGCTGTGTTAGTGGGTATTGGATGGTAACTTACTGATCCGATTTTCAATTGTTGTTAGCTTCGTTTTTGTGTTATGTGATGGCAGAGGACATCAGTGGTCAGGCACTCCTCTCCCACAAGGCTCAGGGACTTCCGCCCTTTTGACTGCCCCCCTCTGCCAACGGAAGTGTTCGGGCATTGCCAAGCACTGGGGATAGCCAGGAGAATGAGGATACAGGGAGGAACTGGGCTTGGTGAGGTAGTGGAGCAGGTTGGGCAGACTGGAGTGGTAGGGATGAGAAGACGTCATGGGCAAAATGGGTCCAGGAGACAGGATCTCCCTCCTGGTTCCCATACCCAATGGCTCCACATTAAGTGGGCAAGCCACCTAGTCTACCTATCCTACTCTGGCGGTGTTGTGCAATGCCAGGTCAATAAAAAACAAGACGGCTATTATTGTTGATCTTGCTGGCACAGTTACCTGGCTGGATGAGAATGCTGGCCCAGTGCTGGAATCGGCAGTTCCAGCCAGGTACTCTGTGATACTCGCCAGAGAGGATCGTTGGGGCGAGGGAGTAGCCAATTGTTTTAAGTCGGATCTGGGCCTTGTAGCCACCCCAGTGGGAGACACCAGATTCTTTGAACGCATCATGGGAGCAGGTGTAGGTTGCAGGATACTTCTCATTTACCGTCTACCCGGTGGTGAGAAGGAATTCCTGCAGGAAGTTGCAGACAATCATCAACCTGGTGTTGGAATCTCCTAGATGGGTGATTCTGGGGGATTTCAGCACCCGGGCCGACAAACTCTCGCAGTTTGGGCAGGACTTCCTCCAACTCATGATCTCGTTGGGCCTTACATAGGTAATCACCTCTGCTACCCATATTCACGGTCACTCATTGGACCTGGTTTTCCAACTGGGGGTGGAGATCACCAATTTGGTGGTGGAAACAGTCGAATGGCTGGACCATCATACTATAAGGTTCAGATTCAAAGCCACCCCAACCCCAACAGACCTGCTTGACAGAGATGGTCTGGTACTGCTCCACAGGGTTTGACTCAGGTGATCTTAAGGCAGTGCAGGATCCATCAGGTGTGAAGAGTTTGGATCCGGGCCGTACACACCTCCTAGTGGGGTGCACTGAGGTCATCAGCGCAGTCCTGTGTTGAGATAGTCCGGTGTTCATTGGAGACAGGTGCGTTTCCGGACCCCCTGAAGGAGGCGGTAGTGGTCCCTCTTCTGAAGAAATCTTCCCTCAATCCAGACTGCTAAGCAAACTATAGATCTGTCTCTAACCTGCCCTTAGTGGGCAAGGTTATTGAGAAAGTGGTTACGCTGTAGCTGGACGACCATTTAACAACCTATGATGTCTATGATCCTCTCCAATCAGGGTTAAGGAAAAGGCATAGTCCTCTCCAATCACGGTTTAGGAAGAGACATAGTACTGAGACTGCCCTCGTTCGGACTGAATGATCTCCTAATAGCGAGCGATCAGGGAGCCGTACCATCTCGGTTCTCCTTGATCTCTCAGCAGCGTTTCACACTGTAGACCACAGGGTGGTGTTGGAGCATCTGCAGATTCTCCAGTACAGTTCTCAGGTGGTTTCGATCGTTCCTCACTGGCAGGACTCAGAGTGGTGTTGGGGATTTATTCCTCGGCTCATCTCCCAGTCTTGTGGGATTCCGCAGGACTCCATATTGTACCCCATGTTGTTTGCAGTGTATATGCTGCCGTTGGGAGACATTATAAGGCGGTATGGGCAGAGTTTTTACTGCTATGCAGATGCCACTCGGCTCTAAATGTCCTTCGTGGCCGAGTAGGGTGGGGTGATCTTGGTTGTAACAGCTGCCTCTCCAAGAACCAGGGTTGGATGAGTGCCAACTGGCTGAGACTGAACTCGGACAAAACTGAGGTGCTGGTGGTAGAGACAGGTCGCCAAGGTATGGGACTGTTGGCAGGTCAAACATATGGGCTTTGGCTCAGGGAAGAGTGGCCCGACATTAAAATCTCAGATGTCTGCTGCCGTTAAGACCTCTTTACCATCTGAGGAACATCGCCCGGATTAAGCACCTGGGCCCGCCTGGCGATCTTCCAATGCTGGTTAACGCCTTTGTAACCTCACACCTTGATTATTGCAGTGCCCTATACCAAGGATTACCAGGATTGATATCCACAGATTGCAACTAATGCAGAATGCGGCAGCCAGGCTGCTGACTGGTTTATCAAGATCTTGCTATGTCACTCCTGTGCTCCGCGGCCTGTACTGGCTGCCTGCCTGTACACTGGCTGATCACCTTCAAGGTCGGGTTACTGACCTATAAAGCCCTACATGAACAGGGATCTGGCTACTAGCAAAATCTTCTCTGCTTCTACTGCCCCCTCCACTCACTCCATTCCTCCAACGAGGGATTGCTAGAGGTTCCCAGGGTTCGATTAAAGACTTTTGGGGCCCGCTCTTTTGCTTTTGTGACCCCTACCCCTGTGGAATTCTCTACCTTGTCGGATTAGAGTGCGCCTGACCATCGAGAGTTTTAAAACTGTTCTGAAAACACTTATTTTGCCTAGCATTACAGGTCTCAATTGAAATTTAGTGTTCATGTCTTCATATCTTAATTTTAAAGTTATTTTAGAGTTGTTTACGTGGATTTTAATGTTTTTATGTACAGCGCTTTGAACTACTGGGAATTGAGCTTATAAATAAAGTTTGATTTGTATAAGAGGCCCTATATCAGCTGAGGAGAAAAACTGATGGACAATTTGTTTCTTAACTCTGGGGGGCAGCACAACCTCCAAGATACAGTGTAAAAGATCACATGAAGTTCAGATTTTTTTCTTCTTACAGTCGTAATAAAATTAGGAGGAGGGGGATTAAAAACAACAAAGAAATAGACTTGTGTGTCTTCTGGCTGATAAAGAATGTATAGCTTATACAGTATAAATACACCCCATGCCAGACCTCTGGGTGCCACTCTGCAGCACTGGAGAGAACCTCTGGGGGTTTGTGGCCTAGAGGTTGTACTAATGCTAAAATAATACTGGGAGTAAGAAGAGACCGTGTCACCAGGCCAGCTATAAACACACCATTTTAATGGTAGTCATGGTCTTACAACAGTCAATCTGTAGCTCACTCATTTGACAAAAAGGTATACTTTTGTAGTGTCTAGCTGAGAATTGTTCTGTATAGAATTCAATCTCAATGTCATGGAATGTGACTGCACTCTTCTGTGATGGAACAGCATTCTGCAACCTCTAGAGGCTGCACAAGTCAGTTTAGTTCTGAAAGTGAAAGAACCACCACATGCACAATTCACATAATTCTATACACTATAAAAAATACTGGATGAGCAACTTTATGTACAGCCAGTGTGTTGTGCCACGTCAGGTTTCCGATTCCCACGGACCTCTCGACCTTGGCTCTCAAGGTTAGAGCGGAATCGGAGCCCCTCTGTGGCAGAATACACTGGTCGTGCACAGTTGCCCATCCAGTACACACACACACTCTCTCCGGCACAAAGGACTCAGTTGCAGTGAGGCAGAATAAAAGTTCCTTTAGCAAAGTGATTATTTATGACTTTGATAACTACGTAAGTACACTGATCCCAGTGACCGTTTTCAGGCACGACCTGGGACCCCTGGAACAGGAAACGTGTATTCTTATATTTGTACTTACAGGAAAGTGTGTTCAATCCATCACTCATCAACAGGCGATAGCGGGGTGGTCCATTTCCACTTGCAATTGCACGGATATTCTGTACAAAAAAAAAAAAGGTCAGAGATTAAGACTGAAGTGAGAGCTAAGTGCACATTAGACCACCATATTTATTTTATTTACATTTACGATCAGGAAAAGCACACCAAGTTGACAGAGATCTTTAACTTCCATCTGGACAGTGACCAGAGATGGGCAGAACAGAAGTTGCAACAATAATTGAGGGTCATTTGTCTTCTTCTAAGGTCATTAAATGTGGTGATCCCCAGGGTTCCATCCTGGACCCACTTGTTTTTTCTCTTCTCATTAATGGTGCCCCATCCTCGTGTCCATCTAGTTTTATTACAATGTATGTGGACGACGCAGTCATTTATGAGGAAAATCCCAATCCTAAGGAGGCTTTGGTTAAGCTTCACTTTTTCGAACAAAAATAAAATAATCTGTCCAAACTTCCATCTGTCTGTGATGTCAAGGGAAACACTACTGAATCTGTTAATACATTTAAATATTTAGGGGTTATTTTTGATGTTAATTTCATTTTTGAACAGCATGTGTTCTCTATTACAAAAAAAAAAAAATTACATCAAAGACCCGGATGTCTCTATAGAGTAAAACATTAACCACTAAATCTAGGAGGTTGCTAGCACAGTTTCCTCTTTTCTGTTTTCTGTTTTGGACTATGGTTTGGTGGTATATGTTCCCACGAGTGCTAAACTCTTGGGAAAACTGACAGTAACATATAATTCAATATTGAGACTTGTGCTCTCAGCTCCTGCTCGAACTCACCACTGTTTGTTGTGAAGAGTCTCCCAACTGTCTCTCATAAAAACAATTCAATTTAAAATGGGTTTGTTTCTATTCAAAATCAAAGCTGGTCTGTTACCTAATTCTGTGAGCTCTTTTTTCTAAATATGTTAACCCTAATTGCACTAGAACTCAGTCTAAGTTTACATTTAATAGTACATTTTTCAAGAGAACCATTGGACAACGTTCATTGTTTATATAGGGGACCAAGTTATTTTAATTCACTCCCATGTGACATATCAATTTGTAATTCTGTTTTTTCTTTTAAATCAAAATTGAAAAATTACTTACAGTGTACTCAAGAATGTACTTGTTATATGTTTATATGTGAATTGTATTTTGTATCGTAGATGTCATTATTTTTGTTTAATGTATTGCTTGTCTGTAAAAACGGGCAATTTGCTCATCAGACTTAACAACGATAAAAAAATAAAATGAAATTAAATTAAATGGTTTAACGTTGCATCCAAAGGATGGCACCTCAACAGTGCAGCACCTCCCCTCATACTGCACTACAATGTCAATTATGTAAGGAATAAGGCATGATGGGGAAATTATGCTATGTTAATGCAGCCAGTGGTGGGGCTGAAGTGGAGAGGGACTTCAACCAACACGAAGTACACCGACACAGTATAATCTCACAGAAAGAACTGCCTTCGTCCACTTATACAATGTTTGTTAGTGCTTTAGTAGTGCTGTAATTTGGTTCTGTATCTTTAAATGGTTGCCTTTAGGGTATTAACGAAAATTAGATATGCGGCAGGGGTTAACTGCAGCTGGTAAGGTGCACTAGTTTAGTGCGGCTGTTGAACTGCCAAGGAAGGGGTTATTTTGTTGCTTTAAAAGGGAAATGTCCAGGAGTAATCAGGCCATGCCTGGATGTAAGGCATGGCCAGATTAGCTTTTTCACAAAGCGTATCAATTTTATTAAATTTACAGCTGCTGAAATATTTATCTCGTATCTGGTTGATCCTGCTGCCCACTCACCAGTAACTGGAAACACACAGCGCCCACAACCACCCGCGGCTGTACCAGTGTGACGTATGACACTGGGAGCAGCCGGGGGCACGCCCATAGGCAGCCTAGGTAAACAGAGCTGTTGACAGCTCCGGGTTTCCAAAGTACATGTCCTGGTAGTATACAGAAACCACAAATACAGAGAACTCTGCCTCATGGTCTCCACTCCTAAAATGAAGGACCACCGATTGCTGTGTTAGGTTAAACCAATTCTTTGTTGCAAAAGGTATAAACACCAACAGTGAGACGCAACACGGACCATCCCTCCAAATTCCGGCAGCCAAACGTTTTCGCATTTATACCTTTTGCAATATAGAACCGGTTTAACCTAACACAGCAGCTAATGTGCATGCCTGGAATCCTGCCTTCAGTTGTTTTGACCCAAAATACAAAACATTATAGTGCTCGGCCCACGACATGACTTTGTTGCTATTCAGTATTGCAAGTTTTATTGGAAAATATGTTTTACTTGCATCAGACCGAAAATATGTAACTCGTTCATGAACGACTTTCCCCTCTCACTGCGCTACTGCAGTTAATGAATGCGCAGTGCCAAGCTTTCAGATGGTCAGCCCAAAATGTGATGGAGTTTTTTTTTTTTTAATCAAGCATTTCTGCAGAAATTAGAAGGCACGTCTGCATTTTACAAAGGACACCGTACTCCAAACACCTTCAGTGGCAGCCTTTAAAATTTTTCCCTAATCCTGACAGTGTTCCTTTAAGCTCCACAATTTATTTGTTCACCTTGAAATTCAACCTAACCAGCAGTGGACAGGTGTACACTTCTGTAATCTCAACCTTCTAAATGATACATTACTTTACAGGACCTCCGCCCCCGTGTTATGGTAATAGAAAACGACCCCCAAAAAAGGCTACCGAGTTTGTTTTTTTGTAATCAGGGTATAGGAATGCAAAGATGAAGGGTTAAAAGCCCAGTAGATGCAAATTTATTGGAAAGAAACTGGGTGGTTACCTTTCTTGTTATGTTTTGTTTTGCTAAACACCCACTCGGGAGGGAGCAATCTTAGACCTGGTACTCTCAAAACAGTGACGGAGAAAGATCTCAGATCTAGAAGTGGGTAGCCATCTGGGAACAAGTGACCACCAAACAATGTGGTTCACGATAAACACAGCTGCAGAATCAAGTCATACAAAAATGAGAGTACTGGACTAGGAGGGTTGACTGTCAAAATGGGAGCGTGCCTCAGAAAAGCACTAGCAAACAAGCAGGAAGAAGAGGTGGAAGAACAATGAGGAAAGCATGAAAACTGCCATCAAAGGCAACAAAAGCCTTTGTGTGAAGCAAATCAAAACAAAAAAAAAACACAACACTACCGTTCTCAAAAGAGGTGGCGGGGAAGGTTAGGGAGAAAAAGATAGCATTCACAAAGTATAAGGAAACATAGAAGGAGCAGGACAGAGAACTGTACCAGTTAAACCAGAAGGAAGCGGGGAAGGCAGTCAGAATAGCAAAGGCCCAAACCGAGGAAAAGATAGCCAACTTGGTTAAGAAGGAGATAAAAACTTTTATAGGTACATTAGGGAGCGAAGAAAGACCAAGGGAGGGATAGTGAAGCTTGGCGAATACTTCTGCTCAGTATTCACAAAAGGACGGGGAGTAGGGTTGCCATGGTATGAGTGTTGCGGTATACCGCGGTTTTGATACCGTGGACAATTTCTGATACCGCAATAATCATGATTCACGGTATACTGTGGTATTAAGACCTTTCAAATAGGGTTTTTTTTTTTTTTTTGCATTTTCAGGGACAACCGTTCCTTACACACCAATTATCTCTGATGCAAGAGTTTGAGAAGGCTTCTTTTTCATGCAAACATTGTTTTGTGGATGAGGGGTCTGTGACGTGTCCAATCCATAAGTGGACCGCTATCGGTTGAGAGACCTTCAATAAAATTTAAGTCAGTCTTCTGAGCTCTTCCTTTCATTTTTTAATTTTCAATGTTCAGTTTCAGTAACAGAACAAATTTTTTTTAGTCATCGTGTAATTTGTGCGTGTCACATGGAGTGTCACACGAGGCACACAGAGGCCAAGTGAGTATTATGCCACCAGTGATATAAGTAATAACTGCTTCCTTAATAGTAAATGGTGAGAACAGATCGTGCGCAACAGCACACAAGTCAGTGTGCTGTGCGAGTCCGACTGTATCACACAGTGCACACTAACTGTGCAGTACACTGCTTGCACAAAAAGCCACACTGTAAATGCACAATGTGCATCATTATTGCCCTCTCCTTTGCTGTTCTTTTGGAACAGAAACAGAAAATGATGTACTGGTTTCAAAATGAGACATCTCCCCAGAAAAGCTGAACAACAAAACACGTTTGTTGAGGGTTACATCCCCCTCCGCGACCATGCCACAGTGACAACAGCACCAGGTCGCTGTAGTGTCAGCGCGGGACTCCACCACTGCATTTGGGGGTATTGCACCCCCTCCCCAAAACCACTCCAACTCTGAATTGGTTATTTAAGTAGCAGGGGCCGGGGGAGACATACGGGTGTCGACCAGCCATCCTAAATCAGTCTGCTGATTGGGCTTGAGCAATGGGCATGGAATGGGAGTGAGGGAGGGATCAGCAGCAGCAACCAGGCCCAGCATCAAAATCTGTTACGTTATTTTGTTAGTAATACTATGCAACATGTCTGTCATGTAACGATCATCATGTTAAGTTTTCTTACCTTCATGGGTAACAGGACAAACTGTCTGTGGTTGGTTGTCACTGTGTGTACAGACTCAGACTGCAGACTGGTCAGCCACCTTATCGGCGGGGCCAGTGAGTGACAGATGAGACCGCAGTGATCTTTCATTCACATTACCGTTAACTACTGTGCTGCCGGTGCTCTGTTGAGTGGTCATGCATGTTCATGTTCATTTGCTGCAAGTCTGCTCTTTATAGTTCAGACAGTCAGAGGCACAAAACTGTCAAGGTTAGTCAGACAGAGAATGGCATACACACCGAGAACTTTTTCAGGTTCATTTTTTATTGTTAAATAATACCACAAAAATCGCCATGATGCCAGAGCCATTTGCATTTGCAAACTGCAGTTTTGTATTACACTTACACTCTGCTTTTAAGTTTTAGTGATAAGAATAGGCACTAGTCTGTGTTTCTTCAGTTTTCATTCCCAGTTGTTCCCCGCCCCTCCCTCTATCAGATTCTGCAGCACAAAAGTTACTGCTGCCCAGCACATCTGCAGTGTGGATAACGAATTTGACGCCCACCAACATATGCCATATCCGGAGTGCACTATGCTCACTAATCCAAATTTTCTCTGACATCTGCGGATGCTGGTCCTGACTCCAAGTCCTCCCTACCTGTCCTCCTAATGTGATTTGTGATATTTCATAGCATGATTATGTGCTAGCATATTCAATGAAGTTGCTGTCTTGTCTCATCTGTCTGCTTGATGCACGCCCCCCCCCCCCAGTCCCTCCAGTTCAGTTCCACTGTGGACCACTTCATGTATCTTCCTTTGTCTGCTCGCCTGATGCCCCCCACTAGAGTGGTCCCTAGGATGGGATGAGTCCTCTCTGACTGACTCATGTCATCTGTCACACAAAACATTGGTTGGCTGCCTCAGCTGAGCTCTTGGCCGACTGTGGCTTGGGGCTACCTAACAAAACCAATAAGAGAAATTACTTTAATTGCATTAATTACCCTTAGCCTAGCTGCTAGCTTAAAAATTACAGTCACTTGACTCAGCAGCCACGGCACTGAGGATATATAGGCCAATTCCTTTAATGCTATGCAGGACTCCAGTCCTCCTGAGTCACTCATCATATCACGAGACTTGACTCACGAGTCCAGAACCAGAGGTGGCGACAAGAGGACTTGAGTCACTTGGGGGCGCTACCTAAAACAAAACCCAATGGAAAAGTAATTTAAATTCATACATTTCTTATTTAAATAACTAGTAGGTTAAAAAAAAAAAGGCAGAGAAATTAGTGACTGCCACGGTACTGAGGATGGGTCTATGTCATTTTGCTACCACCTTTTCGCCCCCACACTTAGCTCCCGCTAATTTCATTCCTAGACAATTCGCTGCCTGCAATGCAGCTGTGTAAGCCTAAATTACCTCAGCTGACTGGTATGTTTTCTTTGTTTTGTTCTTTTTTGATATAAAGGATCTCACTGAATATCTGCCTAATACTTGGCCAATTGCTCAATACTTGGGTCGAGTTTAACCCATTTACGCATGCACAGATGGCAGATGTTTTATTACCCAACTCCTATTACTCTAACACAAGACATGGCTCTCCTGTAGCATGACGAATAATCATATGAAGGGGTACTGGTGGCGAGTCAAGGTACTGTGTGTATATGTAGTACAGCATGGCACATTTTGTAAGGCCACAGTCTCTGCAGCAATGCGCTGCTTGCTATCTTGATGCATCTCTTGCATCCTCAGATATCACCATAGTGAGCAGATGACATGCTGTGACCAGTGCCAAAAACAAAACCATGGGGAGTGTTTCCTGAAGAATGTACAACAGTTAAGACGGCTCTCCGGTCTTTTTTTCTCCACTCCCTACACGGCTGTCTCAAAGCATGCAACACCACTCTCTTTTTCACTACACCCCCGCCCACTCCCAACCGTGGACATACTCCTTTCACTTAAGGTAACTTGTGTGTATTTACCTGTGCTAATTGTGCTTGTACTATGCTCAATGTGTTAATTTACATTTAGTACAGCGCAGTGTTGCTGTACACTGTAGTTGATTGTGTTGTTCAGTGCTCAAAGATCAGTGTAGCAATTCTACAAGGGAGCGAAATAACGTGGAGTGATGATGACCGGGAGTAAAACTGACAGGAATGAACTGTTGAGAGCAGAGTTACGTGGAGCGAAATGTCGTGCTCCCACTGAGGATATATAAGCGGATTTCTTTAATGCTAGACTGGACTCATGTCAGCCACACGACTCTACTTAAGTCACAGTATAGCATGACTGACTCGACCCAAGAACGTCAACCAAGCAACTCACATTGGCTCACTGCCTTAGCTGGAGGCTACTGTAGCTAAATACCTATTACATTAAAAAGGGGAAAAAAAAAAAACCAGTCAGGCAGCCACCATGGCATTTGGGATAGATAGGCTAATTCCTTTAAATGCCACCATCTCTCACAGTTGGCTTAGCTCAGCCGATTGGCTCTGGCTGTTAGCTTGGCTTGGACTCGGAGTCTCGGACACAGTGAGTGGTGAGTGCAGGCAGGAGTTGTGTTGTGGTTGTAGTGGTAGGGTACTACACTGAGAAAGTAAATATGAACACAAATCTCTCCAAATGTATTTGCAATACTTACTATTACTTTTACTAACTTAACTTGAGGGGATTGGGTCTTGGAGGGAGCCCCAGGCTGTGAGGTGAGAATGGAGGAGGAACAGTCAGCCTAGTCATAACCAGACAGTGAGCCTCAATTTTCCAATCACAACTGTTCAGATTCCATTAAATACCTTGGAATTCATATTCCCATTAACTTGATGCAGCTTGAATTAGTAAATTACGAACCTCTCTCTACACAAATTCAGGAGGATTTGAACAGATAGGGACAACTGAAGCTTACCTTTTTCCAGCGCATAGAGACCATACGCATGAACATCCTCCCTAGACTGCTATATTTATTCCAGAACATCCCAACCTTTCCGGACTTTTATTTTTGATCTTGGAATAAAACCATCTCTTCTTTTATTTGGGAGCGTCAAAAGACCAAGGATTTGTTACTCTATATTAACTCTGTCCCTGGGGCAAGGGGGTGTCAATCTTCCCAATTTAAAACACTATGCATTAGCTGCCTTCTTAAAAATATTTACTATTTGGCTCTCTCCGATGTATCAGTCGACATGGAAGGACATCAAATTTTTACTTAACGATCTGTATTACATGGAAAAGATAGCTTTTTCATTCGGGGAACATACCCCCCCTTTGAGGAATGTTTCACACTTCACTGCCCAGACGTTAAAGGTTTGGCAAAAGATCAAATGAAAAAACCCTCTAAAACAAATAATTTTCTCATTCACTTTAATCTCGACTGATGGATCCTTTTTACCAGCTAATTATGACTCTACGTTTAAAACTTGGTGGAGGTATGGTCTTAATTTTTATGGGCAGGTTCTCAATTCTTCTGGGGTAGTTTCCTTTTCTGATTTACAAACCCAGTATTCCCTTCCAGAGAGGGATAGATTCAGATATACCCAAGTGAGAAACTCCATACTTAAGACAGAGGGAGACACCAGCATGCTTACCCTCACCTCTTCCAGCACTATGGAAACCTCTGAGAGACACTTTACAGGGTAGTGTATGGGATACATTAATCAGTCATCTATACATGATCCTACAGGAGGCATTGGGAGACTCTTCCCTGTCAATACTGGAAGCCTGGACTAAAGACCTGCAAACAGAGGTTTCTTTTGAAATATGGCAGGGGGCAACTTTAAAAGCCATCAAGATTACCGTCTCAAATGTGTGGCGGGGAATTTGCGTGGAAGTCTCGTTCTCTGTACTTCCGATCTCCGGCGATGCTCACTAAATACCTTCCCTGCCTCCTATAGCTTCTGTTGAAGAGGTTGTAACTGCGACTAGCTGACTTGGGTCACATTTTTTGGTTTTGCCCTAAGCTGACACCCTTTTGGTGTGCATTGCAAGTACAGCTGGCAGGGTGTTTGAGAGAAGACATTGAACTAACAGCGGAGAATGTACTTTTGTCAATTTATCCCCCTCATACTCCCCACTGAGACAGGATCTTACTCTCCCCTTGTTCATTCTAGTAGCTAGGAAAACCATTACCTGACGGTGGATGACACCTAAGATACCTTTAACGAGTGACTGGCGTAATATTATAAAGGAAATTTACCATAATGAACTCATAGCCAAATTTCAGGCTAGACTCCCTCAATTTGAAATAAAATGGCGCAAATGGGTAATCTACCAGTCAGGGTTGGACCCAGATTTTGTCCCTTAGGGAGCTGATCCCATTAGGAAAGTTCTTGGCGGGGGGCTTCTTCCCCTTTTCTGACTCGAGTGTCGTTCTGGCGGCCTGCCTCTTTGGGGGTTGGGGGGAGAGAAGAAAAAAAAAGGCAAATAATACAGGTGGACAGGATTGGAGGGCAAAGGGGAAAGAAAACATGAGAAAAAGTTAATATATGATGCTTGTGTGAATATCTTTACAATAAGAAAAATTACCTGTAATCAAATTATGGTAAAACCTGGATATATGAAAATGTTGATGGTAAACATGAACATGTAACGTCATGTCTCGCTTAATAAAAATAAAATATATATATAAAAAAAACACTGTTCTGATTCCAAGTAGTGCTCTTGCTGTGCCTGCTTCTAAAGCTAGTAGCACACAACTTCAGTGAAGTGCAACTCTGCATCTGGAAGTCTAGTCTGCACCACCAACGCCAGGAGTGAAGTGACTAGACATTCCTTTCGTACATCAGTTCTCAACTTTACGTTAACAATTTAACATAACAAAAATGTACATCAAGCAATTTGCTACTCGTACTCACTGTGCCATTTCTGTATAGTACTTTTGGTATTAGCAGCATTTTGTGCTGTAATCTAAGAGTACAATAAAACACTGCTTATAAACGGTATGTCACTCAAGTTTCAGACTGCAATGAAATAAAATTTATATATTAAAAAAAAAAAAAAAATCTACTTATAGTACTCAAAGTTCCATGCTCATCAGGTCAGGAGGAATCTGACTTGGTCAATAAAAAACTATATATTTCTCTTGCACATACTTGACTCATTATCTTTCTTTTTTCTCATTAAATTCATAATGTGTCATTTACACGTAAAATGTGATTAAAATTTCATTTTTTAATATTTTAGGTTTTCCCATTGGAATACATTATACCGCAGTTATCATACTGCCAAAATGTCATACCGTGACAACCCTAAGGGGGAGCTACCTAATCCAATCAACAGAAGCACTCTGGATAAGGGGGTCGATACCTGTCCTTTCACAGAAGAAAAGGTTCTGAAAAAAACTCCTAAAATTGAAGATAGACAAAGCAATGGGGCCTGACGGGATTCACCCCAGAATTCCTAAAAGAACTAAGGAGAGAACTAGCGACACCACTGACTATGCTTTTTAACAAACTGTGGGAGGATGGTGCAGTACCAAAGGACTGGAGGAGGGCGGATGCGATTCCCCTTCACGAAAGTGGGAGCAAAGCAGAGGCAGGAAACTACAGACCCGTTAGCTTGACCTCAGTGTAGGGAAAATGATGGTATCACTTCTGAAAGAAAGAACTGTCGAGTACCTAGAGGCCGGCGGGGCACAGGACCCAAGGCAGCATGGATTCACAGGGAGGGTCATGTCAGACAAATCTAATAGATTTCTTTGACTGGGTGACCAAAGTAGTAAACCAGGGAGGGACTGTGGGCATGGCCTACCTAGACTTTAGCAAGGCATTTGACACAGTCCACACAAACGATTAATAAACAAATTAGCTAGACTGGGAGTGGGTCTCAGGGTGGTAGCCTGGGTAAACAAAATTGACTGGACAACAGGACACAGAGGGTAATAGTAAACCGAGTCCGCTCCAAAGAAAGGTGGGTTACCGCAGATTTCAGTACTGGGTCCAGTCCATTTTAATGTCTTTATAAATGACACTGCAAAGGGACTGGAAGGAAAAGTATGCCTCTTTGCAGACACAAAGGTGTGCAACAGGGTTGAAACACGGGGGTTGGAGAAATGGTCAACAGTATGGCAGCTTAGCATTCAATGCAAAGTAATGCACCTGGAAAACAAAGACCCAGGGGGAGAGTACACAATATTTTTTTTGGGGGGGGAGAAAAGGTATTACAACAAAAGTGGAAAGGGACCTAGGGGCAGGCATATCTCATGGCCTAAAGGTAAACAAGAAATGTGAGAAGGCAGTAAGGATGGCTGGGGGGATATTAGAATGTATAAGGAGAGGCATCACCAATAGAAAACAGGAAGTTGTTATCCCTCTGTACAGACATATGAAGAAGGCAGCAGAAGGCCATTTGGTCTTTTAAGTCTGCTCGTATTGCAGGGTCCACAGCTTGAGCCAATGTTCCTGCCCTTCCTCCATCCTTCCAACCCATGATCCTTACCTTCTCCCTATGCCTATCCCAGCCTCTCTTAAAGCTGCCCAGTCTTCAAGGAGATGACCTCTTCTGGCAGTGCATTCCAAGTGTCCACCATCCTCTCTGTAAAGAAGTGCCTCCTGACCTCCCTCCCAAACCTCCAGCTTAAGACTGTGCCCCCTCATGTTATGGTTGCCACTCAGCTTAAAAGACTCTCCTTATCAACCTTATTTATCCCTTTCAAGTACTTGAAGGTCCCAAAATGTCCCCCCTCCTGCCTTCCAGGAGTACATGTTCAGTGCCCTCACCTCTCCTCGTATGCCTTACCCTGCTGACTGGCTATCATCTTTGTAGCCCTCCTCTGGACTTTCTCCAGCCAGTTAATGTCCTTTCCGAGGTGTAGGCACCAGTACTGAACTCCATACTCTAGTTGTGCCTTACCAGTGACCTGTACAAAGGCAGTATAACCTCCTCTCTCCTCCTACTACTGATCCCCCTAGATATGCATCCCAGAATCTTCTCTGCCTTTGCTGCTTTTTTTTTTTTGTTCATATGATTTTTACTAAAATTTCACACAGGTTACATGGTATCGGCAGTCACATATTCAACTTAATACACATAGAGACAGACATATACAGGGCAGGAGAACAGCAAGTTAAAGCCATACAGAGTTCATAAGAAACAGTATTTCATCATCTTAGGCCTGCAGGAGTCCTATCTAGTGGAGGCAGTGCAGATTTTATGCTTGCACTCAGAGTTATCCCTCTCCCCTCAGCTCTATCAGGGTGAGTCTTTCCCCAGCTCCATCCACCCTGGTGTAATGCCCCCTATGGTTCGAGAAAGCTCAGTGGTTTTAGGGCACAACGCTGGGGTCTCTTGCCATAATATACATGATCCATTTGGTCCATTTCAGTAAGAAAAGTTCAGAACTATCATTCAAATAAAATGAAATTCTCTCCGTCCTATAAATACGAGTCACTATTTATCTCCATTCAGGCATTGTAGGGATCTGAGGTGAGAGCCAATGTCTAGTTAAGGCCTTCTTCACCACCATGAGGGCTATCCCCAAAAGACAGCATGCATGAGAGTCCCTAAACTCCGGTTTTGGGGGGGGGGGGGTAATTTGCAGTATGAAGAGTTCTGCTGTTGGGGTGATTGGGTGTCCTAGTAGGTCGGCTAATTCTGACTGCAGAGAAGACAAAAAGGGTTGTATGACGGGGCATAACCAACTCACGAGTAGGATAAGCCGGTGGTTCCCCACACTAATGCCAGCATTCAGTTGTTCTTGTGATTCAATAATGCGCTGTTATTGCTGGGGTTCAGAAGTATCAAATCACTAGCTGTCAGGAAAAAAGTCTCCAGCTATGTAAGTTTGGATGATAGTAGACAACCCGTCCCATTGTTGTGCGGTGATGTCCAAACCCAATTCTATGTTCCACTTCTCGAGCGTCCCCAGCATGTTTACCCTTTATAAGGCCCTTAACGAAACCATTGGGGCAGAGACAGCATGGGGAATTTCAGTGGCAGCAATGGTAGCCTGTAATAAAATTATTGGTGGGGGAAAGTCCTCCAGCTTTTGTAGCTCAGGTGGGAGGGATTAAAAATAAATGTCTCACTTGTAAAAACCTATAAAAATCAGCCTGCCTCAAGCCGTGGGACTGCCTTAGCTCTTGAAAGGATTTAAACTCATTCCCATTTAATAATTGCGATAGGGAGGAGAGATGGAAACGGTACCACTGATTTAATGTGTGGTCCATCTGAGCTGGAGGGAAATTCTCCAGTAGGGCGAGCAGACATGGGTAAATCAGGTAAGGGGATAGGGCAAGCTGTTTACAGATCACATTCCAAGTTTTGATCTGATGTACAATCCATGGGCCAGGGTTCAATGGGGGGAAAGCATGCTGAGATTGGTACAAGGTTGACCTGACCAGGTCATTAAATGGGAGTAGGCCTTCTTCGGTCTCTCTCCAAATGGCAGGGCTGATCCGCATAAAGCAAGTGACAATAACAGATGCAAAGCTCAGTTGTATAATTTAAGATTCGGAAGGGACAGCCTCCGGCCCCCGCCCGTCCGGGGAGAAAAAGGACTGAGGACCTTATTCTAGGGCACTTGCAAGACCGTATAAACACCATTACTGCCTTATTCCAAACTTGAAAGGTCTTAGTTGGGATGTATACTGGTACATTCTGAAAGAGGAAGAGCGCCCAGGGGAGTGTCACCATCCTGACAACCTCCACCCTCTGGAGCAGGAGGACACTCCATCTAGCCAGATCTGCCCGAAGCTGGTTATAGAATGGGTCATAATTGTTTCATGCTGCCTTCCCAGCATTATGCGAAAGGTAAATGCCCAGGTACTTCAATTTTTCAAGATTCCAGCGGAAAGGGTAGGTCTGCCTGAATGATGGCAGAGGGATAAAGTGAAATGTTAATGCACCCGCTTTGGAGGCATTTCATTTGTGCCCTGAACATAACCCGAAATCTTCCAGTATTTTAAAAACACGTCTGGGACAGACTGCGTGGGGTTGGCAAGGAAAAGCAAGACATTGTCGGCGTATAAGGCAATGCGGTGCTCCCTCCCCTCCAGCTGGAGCCCAGTGATTTGAGGGGAAAGCCTGATAACTTGGCCCAGGGTCTCAATACAGAAGGCAAAGAGCCCCGGGGACAAAGGGCAACCCTGATGGGTACCCCTGTACAGAGGGAAATAGGCAGAGTGATGGCCAAACACTTTAACACAAGCCCTGGGGGAGGAGTAGAGTGCCTTAATCATGGAAATGAGGGGGGTGGGGAATCCCATACTGGACATAGTGGCAAACAGAAAGGGCCATGAGACCCTATCGAACGCCTTCTCAGCATCTAGACTGAGAAGGACAGAGGGAGATTTAAGGGGTTGCATCTCCTTGACCAAGTGCAAGGCCCTTCTAGTATTGTCTGTTGTGGATCTAGAGCTTACAAAGCCGGCCTGATCCAGGCCAAATCAGGGGAGGGAGAACCTTGTCCAACCGCTTGGCCATGATGGACATAAGGATTTTATAATCTACGTTTAGTACCGAGATGAGGCGATGGGAAACACATAATTGGGGGATCTTAATCAGGCTTGGGGATGACAGACTGCAGCATATGACCAGCTTGGGGGAGGGTCACTAAGGCCCTGCAGCACCCCATTACAGACCTGCACCAAAAGTGGTCTGATCAGGTGTTCTGTGCTCTTATAAAAACGCTGTACCGTAGCAGTCGGGGCCAGGGGCTTTCACAGTTTTTAAATGGGAGATGACTGCACGTAGTTCCACCTGGGTTATGGGGTAGGTCAGACCCATCTGTTGGTCTCGGTTAAGTTTAGGGAGGGCCAGGGAGGAGAGGAAGGTATCAATATCACTGGAATCTGACGGACAGTCAGGAGTATACAGTTTCTTGTAGTAGTCACTGAATGCCTGTGAGAAACTCACTCCTGTCCTCTTTTCGTTGCAGGAATATACTGCCGCCCGGGTCAGCCCACCTCCCAAGTCACTAATCTGATCAAGAACCTAACAGCCTATGCTCACTCTGGTGAACTATACATACTGGGTGACCCAAACATAACTTGGCTCTCAAACTCGTTAGCCAAAACTCACTCCGACATTGAGTCACTAAACCGGACTCAACTAATACAGAAACCTACTCGCCTAAACCATAGATAGAACAAATAACCACTCCCTCCTGGACCTAGTCCACATCCCACCCTCATAGAGTTAGGGCTGCTGGCCTCCTACCAGATGCTATAAGTGACCACCACCCAGTATACATGGTTCGTAAAATACACAGGCAAAAAATTCCACATGAAGTCCTGTTAACATGCACCTACTCCTCTCTGGACACACTACCTCTGCATCATGACCTCACCAACACAGACTGGCCCCCACTCGCCACCTGCACCACTATCGATGTGGCTCTCAAATTGTTCAGTGACAAGTTCCTCCAAGTATGGAATCAACACGCACCACTGCGTAAGTTCAGAGTCTGGGGCAATCATCTGCCCTGGGTAACCCCTGAGCTCCTCTCCTGCCAAAGAGCCTGCGATGCTGCTTGGCGAAAGCACAAGGCTGCCAAATGCCCTAGCAACCTCCAACGATACAGGGAGCTTCGAAACAAGTGCACCACAGCTATCCGACTGGCCAAATCAGAACACTATCAGGCGAACTTCCATGCTAACACAAATAATCCTTCCAAATTCTGGAAAGTGGTCCAGTCCCTTTTCTCTCCTTTCTCCAAGCCTCCCACACCTACCATTAGGCAAAACCTCACCGACATCTCAGAGCTGCTGGCAGTCGCCGACTGCTTTAACTCCCACTTCTCGTCTTGCGCTGCTATACTGCAATTGGCACTCCGGGCAGACTCAAACTCCACAACAGGCCTGACCCCACCCCCTGCTCCCAGTCCCCAAATCCACATACTCCCGCTCCCAATGCCCCCTTCTTCTTCACCTATCTCAACCCTGCTGCTGCTCTCCTAGCCCTTCAGTCTGTCAACCCAACTAAAGGCTCCTCACCAGACGGCCTGGACACCAAGCTCCTCTCTCTATCTGCTCCTGCCATCTCCTACCCTATATCCATCTTGCTAAACCTCTCCTTTGCCTACTCCACTGTCCCTGCAGCATGGAAACACGCCACGGTTCTCCCACTACCCAAAGGTGGCGATTCCTCCTCCCCAAACAACTAACGTCTTATCTCTCTCCTTCCCACTCTGGCAAAGCTCCAGGAACACCTAGTCCTTGAACAACTCACCTCCTACATTACTGACTCCTCCTTCCTCACTCCTTTCCAAGCCGGGTTCAGGAAACACCACTCCACTATCACCCCGCTCTTACGCCTCACAGACACAATCGTCTTGGGTATGGACAAAGGCCACATAACCTCAGCTATTTTTATCGACTTGGCCAAGGCTTTTGACACAGTCTCCCACCCCATTCTCATAGAATGCCTCAAGACTGCAGCTCTCTCGCCAAATGTCACCGACTGGTTAAAATCCTATTTATCAGGTAGAACTCAATCTGTCTGGATAGCAGAGGCCATCTCCTCTCCCCTCCCCATTACCATGGGAGTTCCCCAGGGTTCGGTACCAGGACCACTCCTTTTCTCCATTTTTCTAAACGACCTCCCTCAAATCTGCTCAACTACTGATATACACATGTATGCAGACGATACTGTGCTGTTCACAACTAGTAACTCGGTCCCTGATGTCACTACCAGACTACAGTTAGATTTCGAAAGGTGCAATGCTGGCTAAGGGAACACCATCTTTTCCTAAACACAAAGAAAACAGTCTCTATGGCATTTGGTACTAGGCAGAGGTTGGCAAGGCTTCCCTCCCTACCCACCTTCACCACTACAGATGGAACTGTGCTTGAATACACCGCGTCCTTCCGTTATCTAGGAATCTGGCTAGATAGAAACCTAACCTTCTCCACCCACATTGATTCTATCCTAAACAAACTCCGGCCTAGACTAGGGGCCCTCTATCGTAACAGCAGTATCATCCCCCACCTTGCCAGGAAGGAACTAGTACTCAAAATGATACTGCCTACCTTAGACTACTGCGATGTCGTTTATGGTGCTGCCCCTCAGTCCTCCTTATCCAGGCTTGAACCACTCAGACTCCTTCTGCTGTTATACTTTGGATGCACCTGCTCTGGCACATCACTGTGCCCTGTACTGTTACTTGAATTTTCCTTCACTTGCTGACAGGAGAACACTGCTCGCGGCTAAGTTTCTCTCAAAATTTTGGTTAGGCTCACTGCCCACCTATCTAGTCACCTCCTTATCCGCCCCTCACCAGTCAAACTACACCCTCCGGCCCGAGGACACCCGTTCCCTAAACATAACCTTCAGACCTACTACTTCAGGCCAATTGGCTCTCTCATACTGCCTACCTAAACTCTGGAACCTACTCCCAGCCCAAATCCGCCACTCCTCCTCAACCTACTCTCTCTCTCCTCTTCCCTAGCAAACTACCTAGTGACAAACTGCAACTGTACTAACCTCTGAAGGCCGGCCAAATTTTCTGCTGGTTTTATTCCGGCTTAGTAGTAGCCCTTGCAAGTCCGCACCTACTCCGACTTGGCACTCTCCCACTCCTCTACTTCCAACCCCCTCCTCACCTATTCCTTTCTATCCCCCCCAAAACTCTGCAACTATGTTGTAGCTTGTAAACAGTACAATCTACTAAATGTATACTTATGTGGCTATCAATATACGTGTATGTATTAGATATAATCTATCTATTATGGTTGTTAACCTAGCTGCTACTGTATGTATCTTGTTGCAATATTTGTATGTTGCCCTAAATCCCCTTCCCCCAGGATGTACCGTAAGATGAGCTTTTGCTCAGTGTAACTTTCCTGGTGAAACTCTTCAATAAATAAAAACACTTCCCATCCTCATGTGCACGGTGCCAGTCCCCCGGTCCTTAACAGTGGCTATGGTAGATAGCTATCTCTGTTTGGAGGCGGAAAGCTAATAAGCGGGAGGCCCTGGGACCGATCTTCCCATACTTCTGCTACTGCTATTTCTGTGCGCTGCATGCACAGCTTATCCAGTTCCTGTTTGGTCTGTTTAAGCTGTGCTGTGACCGACAGGTCTCCCTGCTGGTGGGCCTCTTGGAGAAAATTAGTTTGCTCCAAATGCAATGGTTTTTCCCTACGCTGCCTTGCAAGGGCCGCAGTGTGTTGTATTAGATGGCCACAGAGGACCACCTTCAGAGTGTCCCACCCGGATCACTGAGGTAATCTCTGGATCAGAGTTATCCTCCAGAATTTCCTGCATCTCATCACCTAGGAACTCCTGGATGGGTTCACTCTAAAGATGAGTCGGGCTGAGTCTCCACAAGGTGTTGCGCCTCTCGAGACCCAGCTCCCAGGTCGTACTCACAGGAGCGTGGTCAGAGTTGGCGATATCCCCCATGACAGCTTCTTTAAGAATCCCCAGGCTTTCCTTTTGTGTATAACAGTGGTCTATCCTGGTATATGTACCATGTATAGCACAGTAAAAATAGTATCTCCTAGCCCACCTCCTGGATAAACCGCTTAAAGAACTTGTGTGAGGCGGGCTGTCTGCCCCTGGCAGTGCCAGTAGGGCTTGGGGCAATATTAAAGTCTCCTGCTAAAAACAGGGTCCCCTTAGTCATCTCCAGCACCTTCCTCAGTAGATATCGAATTGTCTGTATTTTCGACCCCGGGGGCAACAGGCATTAGCCAGTGTTACCTCATTGTCCTGCAACAACCCTTGGACAATCACCAAGCAACCCTCTGCATCTGCCCATTCCTGGGTGGCCTGAAAGGGGCATTGCCTGAAACCAGTATGGCGACCCACTCCCCTTACCTCCTGTAAAAGAGGATGAGAAAACCTTAGTAAATCCCTTACTGAAGGCTTTTTGTGTTCACTAACAGTCATATACGTTTCATCCCCGCCTGACTTTTCTTGAACATAGTTATCATTCCTGAGAGTTTAACAGGGTTGCCCAGCCCATTCACATTTAATGAGAAAATCTGTAATGACTGTTGGCCATATAAGTCTCTATAAACATGGAGAAATTCCTCAAGGTCCCACTGCTGGGGCCTGTTCCTATGACTCTGCTGAAAGTGAAACCTGTCATATGAGAAAGTGACTGCCTGTGGGGGAGTGAGGGAGATAAACCACCCTCAAAACTTCAAACTCTCAAAATACAAAAGTAAGTTAAACTGGTAAAACATTAGAGAGCAAGATCCTGCCAACTGGGCGGGTCCTGCCAAACTACGAATGGCTTCCATAGGGGCTGGGAGCCCAAGTGTGCCAAATTTGGCTTGGTCCTACCCAATGGGGACCAAAATGGGGGTATGGTCATGCCTAACCTCCCCCAGGGCGGTGAGTAAAAACAGAACAACTATAATTTCTTTCCAACTGACTACTGTACTTCCGGAATGCATCAGGGCTAACCAATGGTGTGTCAAGCAGGCCATTCGATTCGGTTGTACTTCATGGGCCTGCCCATATCGGGCACCTAGGAGAAGGTGGGGGCGGGAGAGAGACACCAAAGAAAGGAGAGAAAAAAAAAAAAAAAAACCATCGGGGATCAGTCTGCACACCCCTCAGCTCCCTCTGTACAGCGGTGGGGGAGCACATGAGAAGGGCAGCCGGATGCCCCACTGGTAGCAGCCTCCCAGAGCATGGGGCCTCCCCTAGACCCACCTCCACCGAGGAGCTGGGAAGGACAGGGGAAGCAGGGAGGCGGAAGCCTCCACAGCACAACCAAACAAACTCCCGTGGTCAGCTCCATTCCCCTGAAGAAACCAGCATTGGCCCCTTCAAGGCCTCCCTGAGCAGACAGCTCGGCAGTTAGCCCATGACAGGGAAAGAAGAATGAACCAACTTAAGTAACCGTCTGCTTTGTTAGTGCGCTCATTAGATGCCACCGATCTGGCTCAAGTCCTCGTTTTTGTCAAGGCCACGAGAAGGCCAAAGGAATAGCCAGCCAATACTCTCCCACCTCTGCGACCAACCTGGTCTCGGCTCCTTTTTTTCTCCCACCCCAAGTTTAGCATCACCTCAAAGGAGAAGGCCCACCAGAAGGCCCCTCAGAGGCAGTCTCAGCATGCCCCCAGTGCCATGTAGCTCTAGGCTCCTCTGTGGGGGCGAGACCCCTCATGGGTGTCTCCTTATATGGGTGCAAGGGGTGGGGGTGATACTCGGGAAGGGGCAGAGGGTCCAGGAGTCGCTGGCGGACTCAAAGTTACAGGGAGAGAACATGGCCAGCTTACCTGCAGAAAAGAAAAATAGGAATGGTCAGTCAGTCCAAGTGACCCTTCATTTTACAGCCTGGCTGGGGGGCTCTTTCTCCGGCTCAGCTGCCGCCTGTCTTCAGTCCAGCAACCATCTGCTGGATCGCTGATGCTCCATCCCTGCGGCACCGATCTCTCGGTGGCACTCTGCTCCATGCCTTCTGCGCCAATTTAGTCGCCAATGAGGAGTTGGAGGTTTTCTGGCCCATCATAACCTCAATTCCCAATTTGAGGCGTTCCTGAGTGGCTGCTTTCACACTTTCAAAATTTTTTAAGGCCTTCAGCGAGGTGTACTACAAGTTTCGGAGGGTATGGGGTTCCGAATTTTATCCCTGCCTCCTTCAGCTTCCTCAGGATGGGGGCGTAGGCTCTGTGTCTCATCGCAATAGCAGTGGGATAATCATTGTCACAGATTCAGTGTTCCTGGCAGACTAAGCTCCCCAGCTGCCAAGATCTATGTAAAACCATTTTCTTCTCCTGATACCTCGGGAAGCGCACCAAGATCGAGCGTGGGCGCTTGTGTGCAGTGAACACGGTCCATCTCAAGGGAGCAACCCTCCAGTAGGTCCGGCTTTGTTTCAAAATATTGCTGCATGGATTGGATAGGGTTGCTTCCTTCCACACCTTCAGGAAAGCCAGAGATTCTTAAATTATTCATCCTGCTCCGAGCCTCCACATAGTCTGCCGATCTTGTAGGCCTTTCACCGTCTGGTGTAGTTGAATGACAGCACGCTCAGTGCAGTCCATGCGGGAGTCGACGGCTGTGGTCTACTCCTCAACGCCATCAAACATTTTCTCAATTTTGCCCATATCCGTTCTCAAGGCGACAAACGTAGACCTTGTCTCTATCGGAAAGTCCCCAAGTTCTTTCAAAACTATGTCCATTTGTCTGCCAATGTTGTGGGAGCCAGCGAGGTCGGCTGCAGAAGGGGGGCGGGGGGTCACCTCGGCCCAAGATCTGCGACATATCACTGTCTGACTAATCCTTCTGGATCGAAAGGATCTGGTGGCGATTTCTGGTTGTCCAGTTTTCGTCAGGGCATCCTTGCGGTGTCTTGTGTTGGAGTAGCCCTAAATTAGTCTTTGGTCAGTTGAAAAGCAGTAGATTTAAGCCCTGGAGGAGATGGGCCCGAGAGCTCAAGCTGCAGCCGTGGGCATGACATCACCGTAAGTCTGCTGCTGCTTTCTTGCACTGCTGGGAGTGCTTCAGGTCACTAGTGATCATCACTCCCAGGTCTTTCTCCTCTTCTGATGCAGATACTCCGACTCTACCCAGGTAGTACTCTGTCCTGAGATTCTTGGCTCCAGTATGCATAACTCTGCATTTCTTGGCATTGAGACCCCTTCTGGAGTACTGCATGCAGTTCTGGAGACCCCATCTCCACAAGGACATAGACAGGATGGAGGCAGTCAAGAGGAAGGAAACTAAAATAGTGCAGGGTCTGCAACAGAAGCCATATGAATAGAGACTAAAGGAGCTTAATATGTATACCCTTGAGCAAAGGAGAGAGGGAGATGGGGGACATAATAGAAACTTTTAAGTACCTTACGGGAATCAAAGTGCAAGAGGATATCATCTTTCAGAAAAAAATGTGTAAGAACAAGGGGACACAATCTGAAGATGGGGGGGGGGACATGGCTCAGGGGCAATGTGACAAAGTATTTTTTCCACAGAAAGGGTGGTGGACGGATAAGACGGCCTTCCCAAGGAGGTTGTGGGGCCAAAAACAGTGGAGGAATTCAAGAATGCATGGGACAGACATAAGGCAATACTGGTGGAGGGCGTAGGAAGAAGTAGGCTGATGGTTAACTTGGATCTGCAGCTTATCCAATAGGTAGGGAAATGGGCAGACTAGATGGGCCAAGCGGTCCTTATCTGCCATCAAAGTCTACGTTTCTGTGTGTCCATTTCAATGTAATCATTAACTACATACAACAGTGTGACTATACTATAGTTACAAGTTTGCTGCATGCAACTACACTGCAATGTTGTTACAGTGTAGTTAACTGACACTATAACCAACTGGGCTAGTCTCAGATCAGTGCAGGAGTCCAAACTGTAAAAACAAGCAAGCAAGCACCATCATGGCTTATACCACGCATGGCGGTCTTTACATGAAAAGGTCATGGACTGAACGGGCGTGGTGTGCCCAAACAAGAAACAGTAATGCTAGATATAAACGGCTCTGCATTTAAAATGCAGACATCAAAAGTAGCCGCAGTCCTAGAGCATGGGGCTCACAGACTGTCCCTTGGCCTCAAACAGAACGCAAGTAGCAAAAGCAACTTAACTTTGTCAACATTATTGCATATATAGATATACACGTAGAACATACATACATCACAGTACTATGAACCGTGGGCTCCTTAATGTGGTCAAGCACTTGTGAAAACCTAAGAGCTAGAAGCACAGTGTTATGCCACCAAATGTTCATTTCCAAACCATGAAATGTTTGCAACAAGCATGCCTATGTAGTTATACTTTTGTTTATACATGTTGCGTTTTATTTTAAATAAAAACACTCTGGGTGGGCTAGCAGAGCGCCTTGTAAAAAGGCTGAAATTTGCACTAAAGCAGGCTGTGCTACACATAGCCTGTAGATGAATGGAATCTTTAAGAAAAGACCTTGCAGCACCTGTCATGTTGTCCGATTGCAGGTCTTTCAAAAAGTTAAAATTTAGTAAGCTGGAACACTTTTTGTATTGCAAAATGTTGAGCCAGAAAAGTGTGTGTGTGGGGGGGACATAATTTTCCTTCTGTTGGCATCTGAAAAAGTAGTTTGATAGTCAAAAACATAGCAGCCAATCAAAAAGCCAGCACTGCTGCATAATTACATCAACCAGTTCTGGGACAACCCACAGGAATCACAACACTAAACAGCAAGTTTCATGATAAAGCAGATAAGTGATTCCAAAACGTAGGCAAAGATTTAGAAGCAACCAATCACAGATCAGAATTTGAGATTAACAATTCAAGCACTCATAACACCAAATGTCTATACAATGGCTGATAACAGGTAAGTGGTTCTAGTGTAGGAAAAATAGCAGCCAAGCACAAGCCAGATCTCATGTATAATTACATGTCATAATCCTTTGACAAAACTAAACGTAAGTAAAGAAATAATCTTGAAACCATTCCCTGTTTCTTCTTAACTAAAAATGGCCAATATTAGAATCCCCACTGCTTTCCATCCACAGTGCCCCAATGCTACTGGGCACAGGTAAACCTGTCTGCCACAGTGGTGTGTGGCAGCAGCACACTGCACTACAGCCCAGGACACAAGAGTTGGCATATGCAAGTGTGTGTGTGTTTCAACATGCCGGTGAAGTGCTTGGCTACCACGGAAGGGCACCCACCTACCCACCAAGAGGGAGAGTGCAGATATATAGCTGCACAAACGTTTCAAGGAGGACAACATGGGGGAGAAAAATCTGTGTTACGTTACAGCTTTACTTAGGCTACCTCCTGCCAAAGTAAAATCTCTGTAAGCCCAAGTGTCTGGGTCCGTTTGGCGAAGCAGCCCAAGTGCCAAAATTACAGGTAATTTTTCTGCAATTTAAAGACTAATACCCCCAAAAAAAACCTGGCAATATTCTCACTTCCCAAATTAAGTCCAGGTTTTTTATATCAATAGTGCAGAGATCATTTACAAAAATGAAACAAAACAGCATGACCAGGGGTTCACCTTAACTGTTTTTAGTACTAGGCAGCAGAACAAGGTAATTAAAAAGACTGTGTGATGTAACATTTTGGGCTTCATAGCCCGCTACCGTGGGGCGGCAACAGCCCCTCTGTGCTAAACATTTAATTTTTACCACGCCCTATACAGTTTGGGAAGGGACTGTAATGCTGGCCGAACTGCCAGCCATCCGATCCCTTCCCACTTCCTAGCACACCTGCTCTGCCCCCGCGCTCCCCCGTTTTGTGATGTTTAAGCAGGGAGAGTGCGAGGGCGCCTATACAAGTCTATGGGGCTCATTTCAGAATCATTTTCATAATTTTGAAGTATCTTTGGATAACTGAAAGCCACCACTCAACTGTGAGCAGTGGCTTTCAGTTTTATCGAAATCTTAAAAGTATGAAAATCATTCAAATGAGCCCTCTAGTATAGTGAATACTCTCCTGCTTAAGCATCACAAAGCGGGGGCGCAGGGGCAGAGCTGGCGTGCGAGGAAATGGGAAGGGATCGGATGGCTGGCAGTTCGGCCAGCATTACAATCCCTTCCCAAACTGTATAGGATGCAGTAAAAATTTTAATTTTAGCACAGAAAGGTATTGCCGCCCCAGGGTAACGAGCTATAAAGCCCAAAATGTTATTTAGACAAATCACACATTTACTTTAAAAATCCCATTAGCCCACAGAAGCATGCACTAGTCCAGTCACTGCCATAAAGGGAATTATGAGTCAATAACGACAAATACAAGCTTAGATTCTGTCCAAGGAAATAAAAGCAGTTTAGCATGTACAACTTTAAAACTGAGATGCTCTCCCAGAAGAGTAGTAACTTCAGCTTGATTCTCCACTCCAGCCAGCACAGACAGGTATGGGGTAAATATAATAGCCCAAGACAATTTGCACTATGCCCGAATGTTAAAAAGTGACCCCCTGGCAACTCAGTCGGTGTACCTGGAATCTGAATAATCTTAAAGTTGTACAAAATATTGTGAAGTACCTACAATAACCTGTAAGACGGGGTTTGGTGGGTTTCCTCCCTGTACCATGGCCTGGGATAGGAAAGCGAGAAAAAGAAAAAAAAATAAAAAAAAAAAAACACACACAGAAAGGTTATTGATTAAATCAGCATTACAAAGCACTATGCTGCTTGTTTTCAACTTATTACACATGGCTATGCTAGTTAACTAAACCTTTGAACCAGTGGGATGTCACATCAGACTTCGAGTACTGCAATATGTTTCAAACGATCTTTGTTACAGTATTAATCATAACTGGCAGCATTTCTTTTAAATTTTAGTAATGGGGGGGGCGGGGAGGCAGAGGCTTTAAATGGTAGCAATTTAGTGGCCAACAACATGATTGCAAAGACCGCAGTGCACCACTTTTCCACTCTGCGACACGTTCTGTGATGTAACGTGGTTGCTAGCCCTTCCCTCTGCTGCAATTAGCATTAAAACCGCTCAGGGGAGTGTGGGTGCACCCGGAATAATTGTCACGGTGCCCCCAATCCAAGTAGCACTGCTGCAAACAAGAACTATCTGGGTGGGAGAAAGGTGTGTAGCTGATTTAATAAACAGACAGGCGGGGGGCAGATCCACAGGACACCGGGAAAATGTTTGGGTGACTCCAGGACAAAAATAGGTACCAGCAGGACACACTGAGCAATGCCTATAAAACAGACAAGGCAATAGGATGAGACTTATATCATAGCACAGCTGGGCCAGGGCCTGCATGGCACAGCACCATGCTACCAGCACATGCCATGCGCGGACCCTTATGCCTGTCACAACTCAACTCCGTGCAACATCTCAATCAGCCGTCCCAGTGGCACTGAAGGTTGAGGTGCTGGACGTCAAATGTCACGCCAGCGACCCGGGTTCGGGAACGAGCCTGGGATGCTGGGGGTCGGCAGGGGAGGGTAGGGATTGAGCGTCCAGAGAACAGCTCTCCCTCCTTGGGGTGGGATGGGGTTCACACTCCCACAGTCTAGTGATATCTGGTGGTGCTGGGGGCTAATACCAGTCGGGAGCCAGGAAAACCAGGAACTGGCTGGGAGGCGCTCCTGTGGGAGTGCTCGGGAGCAGGCACAGAGCACGCTGGAGTACACTGCACTTCCCAGCCAATAGGGGAAAACATGAAGGGTGAGGCGACGGGACCATCAGTTGCCCCAGCCGCACACACAATGTCGGCCACTACTCCCAACTGTCCCCTTTGGGACTCGCGGGCCTCTCCTTGGGCTAGAAAAGCCTGGGGTCCTGATCCCGATGTAGCGAGGGGAGTGCATTTTAGACGGGCAGTAGAGCAGTATGGATCCCCCCCCCCCGAGATGCACCTGCTAGGTTGGTGCACAAAGAGATTTAAAATCAGCTCAATTACACTTATATACCAAAACACTGTTGAGGACTCCATCTAGTAACAAAACACCTGTGCACCCAGATTTACTATCACCACATACCGCGACTATGGTGGTGGATCTTGGTTGCAACTAGAGAAGGATACACCAAGAGCTCTGGAGATGACAAAGTCAGGATGGTTTATTAATGTATACTGCACTCAATGAATTTGGTAAGAAGGCCTTTACATTTGCAACAGACACCTGAAAATCTCCCTCTCCAGCCGAGAATTGCTTCTAGCTTGCAGGTGTTCCAAGTCTAGTCTTTCCAGCCACCTTAAAATTCCCAGTATTTGTTTTGGTCCAGTATACCCCTCCAACTGGGCCATGACCTTGTTGCATAACAATGCTCATGCTTTTCATTTGTTGCAACCCCACTGTGTTAGCTTGCTCAGATTACGGACTGGATGTACATGCCTTTTAGGTTTGTTTTTTGCCTTACATATTTTGGCATGAGTGTATCCCTGCTGGACTATGTTAACCCATTGACAGCCGCTATCCTCCTTGGCACACAGGGGATGCCACATTTTTTTTTTTTTTTTTTTTTAAGTATCACAAAAAAAGGGTCCACAATACATTCTGCAGCATTTTTAATGTTAGGAAAAATAAGAATCTGATTGGAGGGTGGGGAATGGGGCATCATAGTTGCAACTGGAGATGGACGCCATGCTGCTAGAACAGCATATTAAGGAGCTTGGTTTACTGGTTTTATCTAGTCTCCTTACTGGTCCATATCAAGCTTCCGTCTGCCAAGAACGGTCACCCTTGCCATCTCTAGGACTCATCTCTTCTCCTAGGGCGCCCCCCCCCCCCCAAATATGATGGGACAGGGGGTAGCCAACCCCCCCATGAGCAATATCCAGATACTTGAGGTGGTGCCTGGTCAGCAGGTGCAAGGCCTGTGGTGGAGTAAGCCTTCACTATCTGCAGTTTCTCCCCAGCCACACACCATGTAGGTATGCGTGTGTACACATACACACGCCACACATCAGGCAGTGACTCGCCCACCCTGATGTTTCACTGCACCACCACCAAAGACTCCACTTGATGGTGATCAGTGAGGAGTGGTCAGACCCTCCTCCCAGGGAGAGGAGAGCAATCTGTGTGATGCTTGAGCCTCTCCCCTGAACCTGGGTAACCTGCATGGCAGGCTGCAGTTCTACCGCCCCCGCCATTAAGACGGCAGTCAAGACACCTTATCATGGTATGTCACAGTATACTGTGTTGCACGATAATCATGATATATTAAAAATGACAAATTGTCAGTGGTAATTATCGTGATATGCTATCATATCGTGTTATGTCATCCCTACTGGAACTCACTATATATTTATTTTTTTTAAATAAATTATTATTCACAATAGCTATTGTGATATACTTTCACATTGCGTCATGTCATCCCTACTGGGGCTCCCACGAAAACAAGATGCTGCATCTTTTTTCCAGTTAGAATAATTTCAAATAAATTCCAGAAACATTTTTTGTTGTAGACAAGGATACGTTATTGCCTGTGATGAATACTGCAACATACCTGTGAACCACAATCACAAATGAAATAATACTGCATAATACAGCTTCATAAGGGATTGCTGGACTCAAGGACTCTTCAATGATATTAACTGTTCACCTCCACCCCAATTAGCCAATGTGTGACTGGTCTCGTCTATCCATTCACATATTCATGTCGCTCTATTCACGTATCGGGACTGTAGTACAGTATGGTCTGCACGCCCATTGGCCCATGCTGTGGACCAACGGGCGTACAGCCGTACTATATGCAGTCCAGTCGGCGAGCGGCTGAGCAGCTTGCAGGTGGTACTGCCGCCCGCCCGCTGACGGGGCGCGAGGGCGGAATAAGTGGACAGGTTGGGAGGGGGGTACGGTACCACTGGATCACCAGGGATAATTAGAGCACTGCATGCCCGCAATCGGGCACAGAGATAGGTCCACTGGACCAACACGGCATTTTCTATTATTACAGCCCGTGATCGGGCATGGAGATAGGTCCACTGGACCACCAGGGAGATTATATATTATTACAGCCCTCCATCGGGCAAGGCGATAGGTCCACTGGACCACCAGGGATTCTATTATTTAAAACAGTCTGCGATCGGGCATGGAGGGGGCACGACGCCACAGGACGGTGCCGCCAGAGCTCGGGTGGCCACCCACAGCTGGCAGCTGCTGTGGTGCGCCTGCATTACGGCAGCTCACCTATGGGTGGCCGGCTGGTGCTCCTTTATTATCTGGCTTAACTATGTGCGGTGCATGTAAGGGTTGCGCCTGATCATGTCCCCCCTCTTTTCCAGTGATAGAAGCCCCAGTTCTGCCAATCAGGTCTCATAACTCAAGTTCTCCAAGTCTTTGCTTGACCACCTCTGTTGCACTTCTTTGGACTTTTAAGATAACAGCAACATCCTTTCTCAGCTACGAGGACCAGCACTGCATGCTGTACTTGAGTTGGGGCCAGACCAAGAATTGGTAGAAGGGCATTAACTTCTGATCTGCTTGAGAAGTTCTTTTTGATGCAATTGTGTACCTTGCCAGTTGCCACGCACATTCCCATTTGAATGTGATGCAGACTACTAACCCACACTCATGGTAACGTGAGCTCAAGTAGGGGTAACAATTCAGCTGTTGAGCGTGTACGTATGCCCATGCTCAAACTGGGTAGTCACAGCCGTGTGGCAGGAGCCAGCACAGACAAAATGGACCCCAAGTCAATTCTGTCATCACAATACAATAGGATGCTCAAACTACACAGTTTTCTGCACTAGTGGTGTTTTAACTGGCATTCTTGTGGTTTATGTGATCGTACCTGGATCAGTTAAATTGATCAAGAAAGGGTGCCACAGGCGCAGTGTGACCTAGGGGTTAAAGCACCACATCGGAAACACACAATTCACAGGTCAACCCCCACCCAAAAACATTCACTGTGTAACCCTAGAACAAGTCACATTAACGTGTCGGCGCAATACAGCAGCCGCCAGCTGAGAGTAGCCACCCGACCTCAGAGACAAAGTCTGGGCATTGGGCCCCCCTCGCTTGATCGCGGGCTTTATATGTAAAAATAAACCCTGGTGCTCCAGTGGACACGCTCCCCAGCCCGATTACGGGCTTTAGCAAACATTACGTCCCTGGTGGTCCAGCGGTACCCTCCCTCCCCACCCGCTCACTCAGACCCGCCACCCCTCAGTCAGTGGCAGGCAGCAGCTCCCCACCTGCAAGCCGCCCACCGACTGACAGCGTCTGATACGGCTGCACCCATTGGCCAGACAGCGTGACAGAATGCCGTCAGTCGGTGGCGGCCAGGCGGAAGCTAATCCCACCGCTGACCGAGGGGGTGGCGGGTCTGAGTGGGTGGGGGGGGTACCGCTGGACTACCAGGGATGTTATGTTTGCTAAAGCCCACGATCGGGCTGGGGAGCAGGTCCACTGGACCACCAGGAAAGTTTCATTTATTTAAAGCCTGCGATCGGGCAGTGAGGTAGGGTCCACTGGACCACCAGGAATATTACATTAACTACAGCCCACGATCGGGCGTTGGGGCACGTTCCCCGCCAAGGGGCAGGGGGCATCGGTCCCCGACAGCTGCAGCCAGGCGCAAGTTGTCGGGGATCAGCGCACCTGCATGCAAACAGGGCCATGACGACATGCAAATGGCCCCATTTGCATGTCCAGCACCGAATAGCGCGGGTCATGCGTCTAGCACACCCGCACTTGCTCATCCCCCTGCTCCTCACTTGTCACCTGCGATGGCGCAGTGCCATATTCAATGGTGCTGAACAATGGCACAGCACCGTTGAATATAGCCCAGACCATGCCCTGGTGCATCCCAGTTGCACTGCGCCCAGGCTTGCGCATTCTGAATATCCCACCCAATATATTTAATTTCTGATGTAAAATAAAAAAAAAAAAATGTAGACATATAGGACAATATATTTTCAATGAGCTACCTCCGATTCTGTTTAGTTCACTGGGCCTCAATGACAGCACTCCAGAGGCACCTATTGGCTGGGCAGATCCTTCCAAAGGTGGGGAGTTCTAATCTGAAGCAAAAACGAGCCGAATGTTTTGTGCCCCCATCTCATTAGAAACCCCAAAAACATTACACAATGCTGCCCCCACCCCAAAACTATATGACCGGAACAAGTTCCTTTTGAACCCAAACTACATCCCTAAACTTTTGCTGACCTCTGTAAACTGATACATGCATCCATTTTAACATCCATGCATTAGTCTGGACGGTCACTAACCACGCCGGTTATCTGAACCCCATAATGACAAAGTAATGCGACTGGATTTCTTATTTTATTGCTTTGCCACCACTGCCCGCCAAAACGGGGGGCGCTGCTTTCTTCCGGGCCTCGGCCCCAATACTATTTAAATATTCAGTACAGGAAGGCGCTGGGCAGGTTGTAGCACAAACCGGGTCCCAGCCTCCCGCCAAACTGCGACACCGAAAGGAAAGAGCTCCCCACTTGAAGTAACAGGGTGACAGACTACAGTTGCACAGTCCTGCTTACTATCAGTGACTTACCGCGATAGCTCCCTCCGACAGCCTGGTCGCCATCTCGATAATTTTACTCTCCCACCGATTTATTTCGGGAAAACAGTATTTGGGTTCGCACACCTCTTTCCACAGTCGCTCCTGTAAATCTACAGCTCACCTTCTCGCGCCAAACTCGCGCGCAGAAACTTTTACGTCGGCTTCAATGGTTGAGCTTCGTCAGAGTGACGGGGGCAAGCGACGTATAAGCGTCAGGCAACGAGTCTGCGCAGTCGGGTCCTGGTGGGTACGGACAGCAAGAGCGTAGGTATTAAGTGCATAGAACTAGAAAGACTCTTTCAAGTTCTATGGTTTATTTTATTTTTATTTAGTTTTTGTTAACCGGGTTAGGTGCACTAGCCAAAGTTGACTATTTTCAGGCACGTCTTAGAAATGACTATTTTCAGACACGACCTGGGAGTGTACAGAAACAGTACATTATTGAGACAGTACAATCATTAAACAGTAAAAGTTTAGACAATTATTTATATTACAGTGTAGGCAGAAAAAAATAATAAGTACACTTGCTTCAACTATAATGTATAACATAGAAAGACTACGAGAGCAAAAATAAAATAAAGCCATCAGGCAACATTCAAGTAGCAGATGGGGTGAGATCATACAATGAGGAGTATTGTTATAATAGTCGTATAAGATGGCTATAGGAAAATCAGGAAATGGGAATAGGGTAGGGATGCAAAAATACGGAGGGTAGGATAGGATAGTAAAGTCAGGTAAGGGATGACGACACAGATAATAAGAGAAGAGGGGAGAGGTGGAAAATGCTGAGCACAAAGGTGTTGAATGAACTCGGAAGGGATAATTAGGGGGTGACAGGTAAAAAAGAGGGGAGATGAATGGGCTAAGGGGGTTTGAAGCAGAAGCAAGTGCAGGAATCAGCGAGATAGTCACGTAGCATTTTTTTAAGGAGACAACGGATGGTGCTAGTCATATTTTCAGGGGGAGGGAGTTCCAGTGCTGTGGGACATGACAGGCAAAGGCTCTAGCTCCTCTGGAGGAGTTGTGTCTAGGGATGAGAACATGGACGTTTGCAGCCGAGCAAAGACCATAGCTGGATGTCTGGTTTAGAAATAGACCTGCCAGGGACTTAGGCGTTTGATTTCGGATGATATTATCTATGTCCGAGCTGTACATAAAGGCTCTAGAGGCTGCATGGAAGAGCCAACCAAGTTCAGCATAGCGGAGGCAGTGGTGTTTCATCCTATGCGAGGATGACGCAGATCTACAGATATTGTTGTAAGTGACATCCCACTTCCGAAGGCTAGTTTTACCCGCAGAGGCATAAGCTGCAACCCCGTATGTGAGGGACAGAAGGAGTAAGCCACGTGCAATAGCAAGCCTAGCTGAGGGGGTGAGCACATAACTGGAACGGTAGGCCATACCAAGTTTCATGTTGGCCGTCTTGCAGGTCTGCTGGATATGGAGATCAAAAGTAAGAGCTGGATCAAGTGTGAGACCCAGATATTTGAAGGAGGGTACCACTTCAACAGAAGAACCACTTATAGTGGAGACATTGCATAAAGGTTGAGAGAGTTTGAGTTTGGCATTAGAGCCAAATAGCATGGCTTGAGTCTTGGATACATTCAAGACAAATTTATGACTGGACAGCCACTGCTGAATTTGTTGAAAGTCATGGGAAAGTCTTTGGTTAATTTCACAAATCTCTTTAGCACTGGCATACAGGACAATGTCATCAGCGTACAGCAAGGAGGTAGTCAAGAGGGTGTTAGAGGAGATTTTGTTTATAAAGATGGTGAAAAGTAGGGGACCAAGAATAGAACCTTGTGGCATGCCAGTGTTTATGGTAGCATAATCCGACAGAGTGGAATTGAATTTAACTAGTTGAGTGCGATCCAAAAGGTGGCTGCCAAACCACGCAACGACACTGGGTGAGAAGCCTAGTGATCTAAGAACAGTTAGGAGGATGGGGTGATCGACAAGGTCAAATGCTTTTGTCATATCTATAAAAACTGGCCCCATTAGGAAGCCTGAATCCATGGCTGCTAGGGTATCAGATGTAAATTTGAGTAATGCAGTGGTTTCGCTATGACGCTTACGGAAGCCATGCTGAGCATGCGTGAGAAGATCATGTTTCCAAAGAAAGTCAATGGTTTGTGTGGCTATGAGCTTCTCAAGGATTTTCCTGTGAACAGACAGTATGGCAATAGGCCTATAATTGGAGGGATTTTTGCGGTCACCCTTTTTAAAAATGGGTAACCCTGGCCATCTTCCAGATGTCAGGAACCTAGCTATAGGAGAGGGATAGAGTGAAGATCTTGGCTAGTGGTGCAGCTATGAAAGGGGCAGCGAGTTTTAGGAACTTAGGCTCAAGTTTGTCAGACCCAGCAGCAGAGAGATCAGAGATGTTGTTGAGCAGCCGAAGTACTTCACGACAAGTGATAGACTTGAAAAGAAATTGGGGCCTAGAGAAATCAGGTTGGGTGTTAAAGTTTGGTTTAGCTGGGAAGGCCGAGGTATAAGTGGTAAGGGCTGAAAACTGAGCATTGAAAAGGTTTGCGATTGTAGAGAGATTATTGCAGTGGGCACAATTTAGAACCATATCGGTGGGGGGGGGGGGGCTGGATTTATGCTAGGAAGCATTTAATATGGGACCAGAATTTTTTTGGGCTCACCGTAAGATTGAGTTAGGAGGTCCTTACAGTAGTCACTTTTGGCCCTTCTGATATCCTTCTTGCAAGAATTAAGGAGTGCTCTGTAGAGGTTTAGGTCAGCTGGTAGTCCAGTTTTTTTGTAGTGTAGCCAACATTTGTCATGCTGACGAAGTTTAGAAAGAAGGTCAGACTTTAGCCAGCGGGTATGTTTATTTTTTACATGACACGGGTAACAGAAGGGCAGTGTTTGTCTTGAATTGCCAGAAAGCGAGTAACGAATAGATTAAGAGCAATCTGAGGATTGTCACTTTCATATAGGGGGGGTCCAGTCGATAGTGGCAATGTCCAGCAAGAAGGACTGTAGGTCAAGGTGCTCAAAATTATGGGATGTGACAAAACGAGGTTTAGCCGGGGAGAGCCTAGTCTTACCCCATATACAAAAGGTAGGGGAGTGGTCAGTTATGGCATCTGCTAGTATGCCAGAGGAGATGATGTTTTCTGGGTGGTTTGTCATTATCCAGTCAAGCAGAGTACTAGAGTTTGTGTGCTGTGCAGTTCTAGTGGGGTCACTAATTACTTGGTGAAAGTTGAAGGTTTGAATCTTGGACAGTAGCGCGGGTAGGGAGTTGCCTAGCCAATTTAGATTGAGATCACCAAGAATAAGAACTGCATTTCTCCCAGAGAGAAGAGGGGTCTGATCAAGCAGCTCATCAAAACCATTTAAGCCACTAGAAGGGGGGTTATAGGCACATACAATATGACTTTTTTTGAGCCGAGAGTAAGAAGGACATGAAGTGCTTCACAGTGGACATGGGGGAGTGAGCAGATCACGGAGAGTTGGAGGTGCTCTTTAAAGTATATAGCTGTACCACCCCTCTTTTGGGAGCAGATCTGTCAAATCTCAGGAGATAGTATGAGGGAAGTGTGCATTGAGAATCCTGGATAGAGGGTTTTAGCCAGGTTTCTGTAAGGCATATGATATCAGGTTCGTAGAGGTTAACCCATGATTCCAATTCAGCAAAATTGCACAGCAGGCCCCTGATGTTATGGTGCACCACAGTAAGACCCTTAGCTTTAGAAAGGGGACTGTGTAAATCATAGGTAGGTCCTGAGTTGGGATGTACATCACCAGAGAGCAATAGGGCCAGTAGGAGGAGATACCAGAGTTTGGGGCACAGTATGGGACAGAAAGTGCGCATATTCAAGGGGCAGTACTTCAGGGCATGTGCAACTAGTTGGATCCAGGACCTATACAACAGAAGTGAGGTAGGGTCACATCAGAGTGTGGGTAATAGGAGAAGGTTAGAGTGTAGGTAATCATGGGGAAGATAATGCGGGATCGTCGAGTGTGTCTGAGGAACAGTAGGCAAGGATAGGTGAAGCAAAGCAAGTGAGGGCACAAGAGAGAGAGTAGCATGTAAAGTTTCATTATGAACAAATCTGGTGACAGGCACGTATAAAAGGTGAGAATCAGGAGCAGGTAGGAGGAAATAGAAGAGAGAGAGGACTGACAGTGGAGGAGAGATGAAGTGTGAGCACGGAGTACGAAATGAAGAAAAACCTGGGGTAGCTTTTCAGTGATAGGGAGGAAAAGCAAAGGACGCAGGGGGCCAATGAGAGAGGAAATAACACAGTGGGTGGGAGGCTTGAGGCAAAAGTTCAATTTGCTTCACAGTTCTTGTACGGCGGAAAGTTGCCATGGGACCTGCGCAAATTGGGGTGATAACGTTTTCGTGCATGAGCAGAAGGAGGGACTAGGATTTATTTGCTCCCTGGGTTTATTGGTTCTTGTCAGTAATCTGTCAGAAAAAAATGGAAGTATGGGGGCATAAAGTAAAATGGTATGCTACCTACAGTACCACTCGCTGAGCATTGATTTGTTTCCCTTTCCCTATGTTTTTCTCAAAGTGTTTAGACTTTGCTGTTTCTAGCTGCATTTTTTTTCTTGTTGCCTTCTCTTGATTGTAGGGTTGGACTAGGTTACAGGGGGCCCACCTGGAAAATCATCCAGGGAGGACTCACAGAGGCAGGCACTCTTCAGTATTCCACTTAAATTTGATATTCAGTACTAGCTCGGTGTTTGCCCCAATTATTTAGAATATAGATGATACATGCTAAGATTTTCAGAATTGAGAAGAAGGTGGCCAGGTACCGAACAGCATGCCTCCACCTCCAAACCTTTCATCACCCAGATGTGTGGCAAACGGGCAAAATGTGTGACATACAGAGATGCCAACTTGTCTAAACCTTTGTGGGTGTTCACTGCCAGGGGGTATCATTGTGTCTATGGCCAGGCTCCCTAGAAATCCTTTGTTTGCAGGCTGCCCTCAAAACATTAAGGGTGCTTAAATCAACTTTGTGGGTGCTTGAGCACCCTTGGAGACAGCACCTATGGTGACATATCAAACATGACATTGCAATGGAAGCTCAGTGCACTGCAGATATCAATGCACTAATGTTTGCTGAGAACCGACCATCATATTATTATGAATTTTGGCAAGATGGGAGTATTTCCTTCTCCATGTGAGATGGATGGTTTCTGAGAGGTAAAATGAGTGACGTACCACGCAGTGTATAACACAAGGGAGGTATGCCCAACGGGGCACCTGGAAATTTCCAGGTATCCTGTTGAGCCAATCCAACTCTGATTGTGTTTTTTCATGTGGCCCAACAAACAGAGCTGTGACAAATATTGGGATCTTACTTGGGGACAGTGTGGTGTAGGTGCCGGAGCAGTGGCTTGAGAACCAGAAGATCATAGATTCAGACCACACCATAGTCAAGCACTGTGTGACAGTGAGTAAGGCACTTACCTCTTGACTTAACACATTCTGCAACTTGTCTTTAGAGGTGGAGCTGCTGAGAATGGGACATGGAGAGTAAAGCAAAACCACATCCATTGGCTAACAAACCCAACTGTTATAGTCTTGAGATGAAGAAGAAAGGGCATTTAAATTTTTCCCATGGGGGGCAGTATAGCCTAGAGGTAAGATCAACGAATTCGGGTGTGTAAAAAAACTTCATAACACACAGTCGCCTATGCATTATTCTCTATGTAATTCAAGTCCTAAATCTGTAATGGTTAATCCAGAATGCCCACCCACCCACCCACAAAAATAAGTGGAGAAGTAGCACTGTCCATTAGAGATGGGTAAGTCAGATAAATTTTAATTAGTACCAAGTCAAGGGAACTGCCAACAATGTGCATGCATGTAACAGCTAAAATTTAACACAGAAAAAATGCAAGGTAATGTACACAGGGCCCAAGAACAGAGTATAGAGTGAATGGGGTGGCAATAGAGAGTGCATCAGAGAAAAGGCACCTGGGTTAGCTCTCTCTTGCGCCTTGCTAAGTGTCCATGTTTCTATCCTCCTCCTGCTAATTTGTGCAGGTGACATTGAAACTGACCCTGGGCCATCCTCACCCACCCCTATTCTGACTCCGAGCGACATCCCTCAATTCCCTTCCAAAAGCCTAAAGATTGCACATATGAACGCCCGCAGTCTCTGACCTAAGATAGCTGAATTAGAGGCTTGGATCTTCCTGTACACCCCAGACATCCTGTGCATTTCTGAGTTGTGGCTTAAACCTAATGTTAAACAACACAAGGTAGCTGTGCCAGGCTATAACTGCTTTGGAAGAGATCGCTTGCGAAGAAAGCGGACCAGTGGAATCCTAATCTGCACTTGGTCAAGCTTAAATGTCACTGGGCTACCTCCACTTGAAACTGGATCCCCTGATGTAGAGTCCTTATTCCTCACACTAACTCTTGATAATGTTAAGAAACTAACAGTTGACTGTGTATATCTGCCCCCCCCCCCCAGTAAGGCTGCTAGTAGTCTCCCAACCTTCATCTTCTCCCTTGCCAGCCTTCCTCACCAAGACCTTATACTCTCTGCAACTTCAACATTGATTGGCTTAACCCTACATCTGACAAACTGCACCAATGTCTAGCTGACTGCGACTTAACTCAGCTAGTCCAGGACCTCACACGCATTGACCCAAAAACTGGTAAGCACTCCCTGCTTGACTGGGTGAAGATCAAAGCCGTGGGGGTTCTTTCAGATTGCATAAGTGATCACTTACCCACCCTCTGCGTTTGAAGTAATAAGCCACCCAAGCCCCAACCCCCTAGGGTCGCCCAGGTCCGTGACCTGTCCAGATTTGACACTAATGCTTTGTTGATTCAATAATTCTGACTGGAGCCTCATCAAGACTCTCCCTGATGTTAATCATGCCTTAGACGTCTTCATTTCTGCCTTCACGGAAGTTGTTAACACTCATGCATCCCTTAAAATATACAGGTCCAAGGGAGGAAAAGCGCCATGGATTAATAAAGAACTTGGGCAGCTCATGTCCACTCGTGACCGTGCCTGGAAGTCCTTCAAAAAGAATGGTCAGATCACTGACTGGCAGTTTTATCGGCAACTCAGAAATAAATGCAAACATGCCCTCCAGAAAGCAAAATGTCACCACTTCAAGTTAATCCAAACTAAACATCTCTGTGACCCTAAAGCATTCTGGAGGCAGGTCAACTCCTTGATCAAAGGGAAGAATGTCGACCTTCCTGGTTCTCTTATTGCCCATGGCATCTCCCTCACTGACCCCCTGTCGATAGTCACAGGCTTCAATTAGTTCTTTACTGACCTCACCAAGTATACCTCTATTTTCGGATTCTGCTTGGCCCACCTCGGCTCCTCTCTTTACAGTACCTCCTGAGGTGTGGCCTTCGTTTCACCTTAAACCAGCCTCCCTTAAAGAGGTGCAAATACTACTTACCAACAGTGCTGGGTAGTAACTAGTTACTTGTAACCAGGTACTGTAATCTGATTACTTTTCTAGGTAACTAGTAATAGCAACTGATTACTTTTAAAATAAAGTAATAAGTAACTGTAATGACATTATTTTTCCCTAAAAGAAACTAGTTACTGTAATATTAATAGAAAAACAAATGGTCATCCATCTGTTATGGTTGCTATAATCCATCAAGAGGTTCTTGTGACTTCATAAACCTCAAGAGTGAAGCTCAAGAGATTTATGACATCACAGAAAGCCAGAGATTGTGCAGGTATCTTTTGGTATTCAGGTTTCAGTGTCAACAAAGGCTGCTCAACTGACTATGTGCTCGATTTATTACATCAGGCTAAAAAAAACCTGCCTTCTGACAAGCACTGTATGAGCACCCAGTATCTTTACCTTGCACATTGAATGCAAGTTGGCTACCATTTTTTTGCCTTTTTCACAGTAAAATGTTTAGGCAACATTTCGTGGGTGTGAGGTGGCATTTTTTGTAGCCTTGCTGATATTCAGGTTTGAGTAGTCACAGTGTCTAGGTATTTAGCAGTGTCAGTGGCTCAGTAGGTAGCACACCCGCCTTTGATGCCGGGAGATCAGAGGGCTGTGGGTTCAGTTCCCACATCTGGCACTTGGGTTAATTTCCCAGTACTGACACTGTAGTGCAGCATTAGAGGGGTGCTGCACTTCTGAGGTGTCATCTTTCCGATGAGACGTTAAACCGAGGTCCCATCTGCTTGGATTGGTGGTAGTTCAGGTGGATGTTAAAGATCCCATGGCACTTATCAAAAAGAGTAGGGGAATTTTTTTTATTGAAAACTGAAAACAAAATATACAAATCATATGACTTCATATAAAACCATAAGAAAAGAATTCAAAAACAGAAATAAGTATTACTGCATACATGGAGTACAAACAAAAATAATCCTTATGGGCACACAACCCCCATCTCATTCCCACTAAAAGAGTAGGGGAAGTTGCAGTGAAAACAAATTATACTAAAACGTATTGCTTCATCCAAAACCATAATGGAGGAAGTCAAAAAACAAAAATAAGTACCACAGCGTACTTTAACTACAAACATAAATAACCCGTGGGTGTACATAACTCTCATCCCATCCCCACTATAAGAGTAGGGGAATCTTCCATTAAAAACTTAAGAGAAAATATACAAAAGTGTATGGCATCAGACAAAACCTTAATAAATGAAATAAAAACCAAAAATAAGTATTACAGCATACATGAATAACAAGCAGTGAGAATCTGTAGTAGTATATAACCCCCATCTCATCCCCACTAAAAAGAGTAGGGGAGTATTGTATGGTATACAAACATTGCAAGAACAGTAGTACATCATACAAAATTATAATGAAGAAAAGCAAAGAAAGCACAAAAAAGTACTGCATTATTAGGAACAAATCCAGGAACAGAAGCCCCAATAGTGCCGAAAAACTTCAGGCAATACGGAGGTTTTCTCAGAACTATAAACAGCCTATAAGCCCTGTAAAATCTGAGTGACAATCTGAGTAGGACTACACACTTTCTGTTGTAGTAAAACTGCACATCTGGCTTGCCACAAACAGAAGCGACAAAATGCAAAAATTAAACATAAAATACTAGGATGGTAATGAACCAAAGAAGGGGGATAAATACCATAAATCAAAATATTATATGTGAGAAAAGGAAGGGCCTTTTCCTTCCATTTATGGAGGAGAAGGGTCCATACCAGTTGTGAATAGGGGCAATCAAGAAAGAAATGCATCATGATCTCTGGAATGGAAAGGCACGTATCCCGGGGACAAGTCCTTTCTTCATGAGCCTTATACTTCATATTACCAAGAACACCTAGTCTACCATGACAAGAAAGCCAGGTTACATCCCAAACCCTTTGGGGGATCCGTGGATCAGTCAGTTGGCAAAAAACTCCAGAGGAGTCCAGTTGAACGCCAAGGGAATCTCGTAGCACTGGAAGGTCCAAAAAGGATGTTCCCAAAACAGACTGATATAAATGCTTCCTTGAGGAAAAGAGAATCACTGTAGGGGTCAGAGACCACTGACAAATTTTTAAAAAGGTGAGAATGATAAAATGGGGGAGCTTAAACTTACGAAAATTCCGAGGGATTTCGAAAGGGGGAGACACTAGGTGGCACACAATGGAGCAATATGATGATGAAGAACAGAAATCCAAAAGACCAGGGGTGTATTCAATAGGTAGGGGATAACAGTCTTAAGAAACAAACAGTGAAAAAACACCAAGGGGTTCAACATCTGAACCCCACCGTGACAATAATCAGGATATGTGCAAGAACGTCTCACCAGATTTAAACAGCAGCCCCAGAATCCCTGAAAGAAAACATTATACAAGCGAGCCTCCAAGGAAAAGGGGACTGGAAAAACTGAAGCCACATGAAGAAATAAAGGAAGAACTAAGGTTTTCAACAACAAAACCCGCTTTCTCTTTGCAATAGTATGACACTTCCAGGATGCAACCAAATGAATGGCCTTGTCCAAAACAACAGTCCAATTTGAGTGGGCATCATCAGGGGAACCAAAGGACAATCCTAAAACTTTGGTGAAAATTGTAGAGGCACTCCCGCAATGTAGCGGAGTGGATGTGGGGGTGGTGGAATTGGGAGGTACAATGCCACACTCTTATTATAATTAAGCTTAGAACCAGACACATGTTCGAAATCTGTTAAAAGGAGGACTAAGTCCGCCTCTTGTAGGTGCGGGGTGGTGAGAATGCAGAGATCGTCCGCATAAGCCAATACTGTAGGGACAGAGCACCCGGAAGGAAAGGACAAATGAGGGATCGATGGGTTACATAAGAGTCTCTGAGTAATGGATCTATATAAGAAAACATAAGAAAGAGGACTGAGAGGGCAGCCCTGCCCAACCATTACGACTCAAAAGGGGGGGGCAAGTGGCACCATTCACGTAAGGATGGATCCAGGCAGTGGAATAGAGCAATCTAATCCATTGAATAAAGTGCTGTGGAATACCGTAATGAGACAAGACTTGAAAGAGGTAGTCATGTTTCACTCTATCAAATGCCTTCTCCTGATCCAGTGAAAAAAGAAGTGAAGGAGAAGAAGAAGAGCTAAAGGCAGAGACATCTCTAAGCAGGGAAAGATTGGAAACAATAGTCCGTTGAGGAATAGCACAGGTCTGTACTTCTGAAATAACGTGGGATGCGACAGGAAGAAGACAGTGAAGCAGGATGGATGTAAAAATCTTATAGTCCACATTCAAGAGACTCAAAGGCCTCCAATTCCGTATGTCCGACCTATCTCCTTTTTGAACAACAGAAACACAATTGTGTCTGAAAATCTCCGAGGAACAGAATGAGTAGCAATGATAGTATTAAAGAGCAGGGTAAGAATAGGTGAAAAACCATCCAAAAAAGCTTGATAAAGTTCAGCAGTAAGGCCATCCTGCCCTGGAGAAGTACATTGCTTTTGTTTCTTAGTATACATTGCTTTTGTTTCTTAATAGCCGCCTGCACCTCTAACAAGGAAATTGGGGCTGTCAACTTGGTGCAAAGATCAGGAGGAGGAGGTGAAAGGGTCAGGAAATCAAAAAAGGAAACAGCAGTGGATGTAGCCACTGAAGGAGTCCCAAAAACACTGGCTAAATGGGAAGAGACCTTTAGCTGGAGAGATGTTATAGTATCATAAACCTTAGAAGAGTCAAGGTCAATAAGACATTCAATGTGTGTGGCTGCCACCCTGTCAGAACAGTGCTTGTATGTATCAAAAGAGGCCTTTGAAGAGTGGGTGCCACAAGTAGCCTCAAGACGCAACGAGCGGGCCCTGTTGTATTAATACTCTTCCATCTGGGTCTTCAAGGAAGCAATAAGAAGGGAGTAGTCTTGAGCCATCTCAGCATCCCTAGAGATTACATCCTGTAAATGTTGCCATAATAACAAATACTGACAATAAGAGGAAACAGATTTATTCCTGACATACCTAAGAAAAAAGCATTTAACATACGATTTGGTATCGTCCCACCAATGTAAAGGGGAGGTGTAAGCATCCAGAACCGAAATTCGGGCTAACAGAAATTCCCGACAGTCTCGAATAATGCTGCCATCAGACAATAGGACGCTGTTCAACTTCCAGCGTGAAGAAACAAGAAGAGGATGAGAAGCCATAGAAGGAAAACAAAGCAATGGGGACAACAAACAAGGGGACACAATTTAAAGATAGAAGGAGGGCGGTTCAGGGGCAATGTGAGGAAGTATTATTTCACAGAGAGGGTAGTGGATGCATGGAACAGCCTTCCTGAGGAAGTTGTGGAGTCTAAAACTGTGGGAGAATTCAAGAATGCATGGGACAGACATAAGGCAATTCTTGTGGGGGGCAGGAAGATATAGGCTGTTGGTTAAATAGGATCTGCGGCCTATCCTGTAGGTAGGGAAATGGGCAGACTAGATGGGCCTAGCGGTCCTTATCTGCCGTCAAAGTCTATGTTTCTATGTTTCAATGAGATGGCCATGTGATCCGAGGTCTCGCAAGGAATGACCTTCACCTGTTGTACCATAACATTCTGGGAGAGAAAAATAAAATCAACACAGGTGGCCAGAAGGCCTCTATGATAGGTCATTGTTACTTTGGGATGCACCTCGCAATAACCATCCTTAAGAGAGGCATACTTGAGAATAGTACGTAATGCAGTAGAGTCCCCAAAAAGCTTCTGTGTGGAGCCTCCTCTGTCAGCCACAGTGAGACCACAATTGAAGTCTCCTCCCATATAAAGATGTCTAGAGTAGTGTAAATAAGGCTGCAACAACCAAAATAAGTCAGAACGAGCAGCAATACCCTGAGGTGCATAAACATTCAGAATCCTGAGCTGGAGGCGACAGAAAGTGCAATCACGCAACAAGGCGCGGCCAGGGACAATATCAACCTGTCTCATAACGGTACAGTCAAAACCAGAAAACAAAATACCCAACCCATCACATGCATCCTCACCAGAAGACCAGTAGGAAGGGCCTCTAGTCCAGCCAGCAGAAGCCTGGGTCAGCTCATATCGAGTCTTCAGCTTAGTATCCTGAAGTAAGTAAAGATCATGCGGGAGATCCAAAAGATACTGTAGAGAGGCAAGATGTTTCTATGGGATTTCATGCTGCACACATTAAATGTGAGGCAGCGAAGACCCAAACCCACAGGCATAAGAAGAAAGAAAAAGACTGAAAACCAGCAGAAAAACATGAAGAATTAGGCAAAGAGGCATCAAGTAACAGCCGATTGCCACCTGGTGTCAGATGTAGTAGGGGAGGGATCTTGTAGGGAATCAGAGGAGTAGTCTAAATGGAGGGAAGAGGCCTGTGAAGATTCAGAGTCATTTTCCTCACCCATTATATCACTCCACTGCTTCCGTTTGGACAGGGCTTGATAGCGATTCCGGGTCAAAATGGATTGTCTGGGGGAAGGGCTGGGAGCCTTACACTTACCTTTGGACTTACCCTTTTTTCCCTGAGAAACCTCCGTGAAGGGGTCCAAAGCAGGAGGGGGAGGGGTGGCATGGGGTCAGAGGGCGCAACAACCCCAGGCACCGGGTCTGTGCCAGGAGGGGTCGGGTCTTGTAACACAGGATCTGCCACTGGAAGAGCAGGAAAAGCAGAGGGAAGATCCTCACTTGGGGAAGGGGGCACCACGACCTGGCCGCCCCTTCATGCTGGCGAAGAACCTGAGTCTGAGAGTCCATGATAAGGGCTACCTGATTCTGAGGGGGACAGTCCAACCGATTATGGTCAGCCCATGGACATTGATGGTAAGTATGGCCAGTCTCATCACAGAGATTACACCTCTGGGGGTTAGGGCAACCGAGACTCACATGACCATAGGCCAAGCAAATAGTGCACCTTGGCTCATTGCAGGTATGGCTCAAAGGCATCCGAGAACCGCATTTATGGCAGGTGCGGGGTTGACCAGGATAAAAACACAAACCTCTATCCCTACCTATATAAAAACTACCTGGCAAATGAGCTATACCCCTGCCATCCTGTTTCAGTTGCACCTTAGCCTTCCAACCCCCTGTCCAGACAAGGTCCTCATCCAAAATAGGGTGAGGAGCCTCGAGAATGTTGCAGCGCTGCTTAAGCCAGTATTGAACGTCCGCTATGCTCACTCCTTCATTACGAAAAAGAAGAGTAATCAATTTTACCGTAGGTTTAGTAAGAGGAATGAGCATGAAGGGGGTCCATAAAGGCTGTGACTTCACCACATCATATTTGATCCAAAATTTTTCTAGAGTAGAAACAGTCTTAAAACTTAAATCATAAACTGATTCCCCTTTAACATGTATGAAAGCAAACAATTCACTTACTGAAATACCCATAGAGTCACGCAACAGGGAATGTAAAACAGTTTTCCTATCAGGTACAGTAGAGAGGTCATCAAAATATTTCAGACGAACTGCATTCCTACGTCGGGCTGGTTCGCCCAAGTTCTGAAACAGGTCACTAAGGCGAAAGGTACGGTCAGTCAAAGCCTCACCTGTACTTAGAGTAGGCAAAGGAAGATTATCCAAGTGGGGAATAGAATCATCTGTCAAACAAGAGAGTACTGCCAGTGGAGGATGCGGTACCGAAGCAGAATCCTTGGCTTGCATAGGGCCCAAAGTTTCAGGAGTTGGTTGGCCAACAGCAGAAATTTGTGTCAAAGTGGGAGGACGAAGGAGCAACGAAGCCACTGAGGATGAACGAGGGAAGGAGGTGGATTCAGCAGGCTGTTCAGTGACTGTGTTTCCCTGCATAATGCCCTGTGCGCTTACCGCTTGGGGAGAAGACCAGGGTGCATCAGGAAGCGGTTGAGTCCAACCCGCAGCACACAGAGTGGAAGCAGGGGACCATGCAGAGTCTGGAAATGAAGTATCTCCGTGAGTAGTTGGAGAGGAGAGCCTGCCTGCAGTAGCTGAAGCAGTACTGGTAGGAGCTGTAAGTCCATTCTTGATGTGTGCGATAGCCCAAAGTGTAATTCAGCCTGGTCAGAGGTAGTAGGCAGGGCAGAGTGCAGTGCGTCATCCTCCTGCACGAAGCGCCGTAAGAGAGAATGGTTTTGTTCATATAACGGTCTCAAATGCGATGGAGACATAGTGTTAGTACTGGTCCCAAGAACTGTAGGAGAATACTGGTCCAAAATCTGGGTGAGAGTTCCAAAATCAGGAGGTGTATGAACAACTAGTTGTGGCACAGGGTTCGATTGATTATTACTGCAAGCACTAGGCAAACCAACGGGCATAGCAGACTGGAGATCTGGAGCAGAAACCACAAAACGGAGAGCTGCATCACCTCCACCTCCTCCAGGGTCCGGGACAGCAGCCATCTTAGTCCTGCAGGAAAAAGAGTCCCCCCTGCTCACAGGAAGCTAGAGTAGGGGAATTTCTATGGTGTCCTGGACAAATTTCCCTCATTCACTAAAAATACCACCAACAGCTTAATCTGGTTCAAGGTCAGTTGCCATCCATCTGTATCCCCTTCCCCTGGGTTGTGCCTGAAAATAGGCAGGATTTGTTTAGTGCACTTACCCAGTCAACAAAAACTAAATAAAATAAAAATCAATTATGAGCTGCCAGAAGTACGGGGTGGTATAAACCTGTGGCACAACAACTGGAGCAAAGACATGCAGCCTTGTAACATTAAGCATAGGAATTCTGACCTAATACTGGTTTGCTCTACAAGATCTTTGCTCTAACACAGTGGCTACGAGTACAAGGTAGCCTCATTTATTGCACCACTGCTTTCCACATGGTTACAGTCTCACTGTCGTTGGGTGTTGGGGTTGTTCTTGCCGGTTGTCTCATTACAGAAAATATTGTTATGCTGAATGGCTCTGGTGAGGTGTCATTGCGCTGGGTGTCCTTGTACCAATTGTTACATATCTGGTGTGAATCACTGGCCCCTCCAATTTGAGTATTTCTTTCATCTGTAGAAAATTTAAATGAGTGTACACACATAGTTTTCACCTTTCAGTCCTTTTAGTAGGTCCTGTTACTTAGTCCCCACATAAGGACTCCTCAGCCCATTCACTTCTACTCTGCCATTTCATACCTATCATCACCTTTTCATTTTCCAGATTCTATTCTTACCTATTATCACTTTGTAATAATTGGCTATCATATTTTTTCCCTAAAGGAAACTGAGTTATAATTTCCCCATTATAACCCATGGGTTATAATAGTGAACACATGCCGGCTTTTTCTTGATCAACGCGCACACCAGCCACAGCTTTTCTGTCCCTCTCTGCCTTTCTATAGCACTGCACGCCTGCACACTTCACTGCAACTGGCACTCTGCGGTAAGTTAGCGGAAAAAAAAGGAAATATCTGTCCTATGTCTACTATTATGTTTAAGCTGTAAAAAACAATGAAAATAGGGGGGAAAAAAGGTTTCAGCAGCAAAGCTCAGATAGCGGACCGCGCTGAAACCCTAGGATTGCGGCTGTATGAGGATGTGGCTTTATTTTATATAATTGCTGTGGCAAAAAAACGCTCCCCAGCAATTGTATAAAATAAAACACGGGGTGGTGTGTTTAACTCAAGATTGCACACACACCCTCTGTGTTGGATGCTTAAATAAACCCCTCGAGCTTCACTTTTGGGATTTATTTGGCATCCAACACCTTGGGTGTGTGTAATGAATAAACCCCTCACGCTTCACTTAGGGATTTATGTGGCATCCAACACCCTGAGTGTGTGTAATATCTTGTTAAACACACCACCCTATGTATTATTCTATACTTCTCCTACAGCCTCTCCCTATTTTCTTTCCTCACAAATATGTCTCTTATTTCCCTTACTGCTTCTTTTCTCTTTTAGATAATTCCTGAAGAAGACCTATGGTTGAAACATCAATTCTAACTCTATTTTCTATTTTCAGAACGCATTTAATACTACCATTTTGTTCTATATCTGTAACATGTGCTGTGGAAATACAAGTCAGAAAACATCATTTTGTCAGTTTATTATTAAAATATATCATATTGCAACATTTGATACACAAATTATACTACTTGTGCTCCACTACATGGTACAGCCAAGAATCACTATAGGAATTGATGAAATTAGTTTGAGAAGGTAACAGACTGGCCAGTTGATGTGCAATTTATAGATAGCTTGCTACACCCCCGCATGTCGTCAGTCGTTGCCTTCTATGGCTGCCACTGTGAACCCTGAGGGAATCGGGGCCAGCCTAGCCATTGCAGGGAAAAAGGCAAGCAGTCCATCTGCAGACAGGGCTCAGGGCCCATTTTCCATTAACACCACGTGTGCCAAGCTGCCACAGCAGGTTGCTTGATTGTCCATCCGCCTACCTGCGAGGTCTAGCACCATCACCAGTCCCATCTCAAAGAAAATCCTCATCGAAGGGCTATGTACTGGAATGCAACAAGTGTTTTGTGATAATTCGATTGTAAGTGACACTGTCTGACTTCAGTTGTGGCATACTGGCAGTGGCATAATAATCATGGCAAACTTACTTATAATTATAACTGTGTCTCAATGGCAAGTCAAGGTTCAGCTGTGGGAAAGAGTTTACATTTTGTTGGGGTAAGCAGGTGTGTGCTGGTGGAACTTATTGTATGTGATGTGGGGTGGATCTGTGGCTGGCAATGGCAAAGATAGGATTCTGGCTGCTGTGGGGAAATGGGAAAACATCACCAAGGCAAGGAAGGCCAGTAGATCTGCAGGGTGCATGTGTGTGAGTGTAGGGGGAGCTATGTGAGGGTGGGATTTTATTATAGAAATGTAAAGGGGGAGTTGTTGCTCCTGCATAGTCAGGAGGAGAATGCAGGCTAGATGTGGGAAAGATTGCCAAGTGTAGAAGATGCAGCAGGGTGTGTGTGGCAGTGGGGTAAGGGTGGGATGTAAAGGGGTAGTCATGGCTGGCATTGTCAGGATATACAGCTGTATGGGAACGATCACCAAGGGCACTGGCATTAGATGCAGGGAGTGTGTGTATTGGAGGGTGAGTGTGGGTGTTATGGAAATGAAAAGGTCAGGACAGCAGTGACTGGTGTGCCAGGATTCCGCTGTGGGGATATTAGGAGGGCAGCAGTAGATGCAGGGTGTGTGAGTGTTTTGGTTTTTTTAGTAGAGCTCTTATTTATGGAAATGTAAAGGGATTGTTGTGGATGAAAATGTCAGATGCGCACTGTATTATAAATTAACATATTCATTGTCTTTAGAATCTGTTTAATTTCTTTTGTACACTTCTTGGGGTTTCATGAGCACATAGCTATGTTCAGTGAGTAAATACAACCATGTTATCAAAAGTAATAAAGTAATATGAAAAGTAATGTACATTACAGTCACAGTTACTAATTATTTTTTTATATAAAAGTAATAAGTAACTAACTGATTACATTTATTTGGAAGTAACTAGTAACTGTAACGGATTACTTTTTAAAAGTCACTTACCCAACATGGCTTATCAACTTAAAAGAAGACAGCTCCCCTGGGCATGACACTCTAGAGCCAAAGTTCCTCAAGTTTGGCACACCAGCCCTAGCCTGCCCTGTTCGTGATCTTATCAACAGGTCTTTCCTTTCCTGTACTGTCCCCGACAAGTGAAAAGTAGCTGTAGTTGTGCCTGTCCATAAGAGAGGGCCTAATTCACTGGTTGAAAACTTCAGACCCATCTCTATCCTCTGCCCCCTTGCTAAAATCCAGGAACAAATTGTATTTAATCAGCTTCAATCCTATTTAGATCTCCACAATCTGCTCTCCCCCTACCAACATGGATTTAGGAAGAACTATAGTACTCTTACGGCATAGTTAAAAGTCACCACTGACATCTTCCATGCCATTGATCAGGGTTCTGTAACAGGTGCCATTTTTGTTGACCTTACCAAGGCTTTCGACCTGGTGAACCACGGTCTCCTGCTTCGTCAGCTCCATTCTGTCGGCTTCGATACTGGTTCCCTAGACTGGATCCTTAGCTACTTATCCTGTCGAACACAAAGGATTAAGTGGGCTGGCACACTCTCCAGCCTTAGACCAATATCACATGGCGTTCCCCAGGGCTCCATCCTTGGTCCGGTTTTGTTCTCATTATTTACCCATGACCTGCCAAATCACTGCAGTGGGGCATTTGTGCATCTATATGCAGATGATGCCATAATATACCGCACATCGCTGGACCTTGGTCAGATGAATAATGATCTTGCCTCTGACTTTGCCAACTCGAATGCTGGTTCATGAGCAACCAGCGCATTCTCAACACTAAGAAAACAAAATGCATGCTGTTCGCTTGCCCTCCCCCCGTTCTACAAGCCAGCCCCCCTCTCTCTCTATTAATTCATCCAATGGCGGCGCCCTTGATTCGGCTCTCATCTTCAAGTACCTGGGCATTACCCTGGACCTCTCACTCTCTTTTAAGGCCCATGTATCTAACCTGACCACGTCTCTGAACCAAAAATTGGGTCTCTTATACTGCATTCACCGCCTCCTAACCTCAGCCTCTTCCATTAAGATTGCAGCTGCATCCCTGCTCCCTACCCTTACCTATGGTGCACCTCTGCTGCTCTCCACCAATGCCTCCTCTATGGCTGTCCTTACCCAGGCCTACCACAGGGTGGGTAGGTTTGCACTAGGGGTAAGTGCCAGACACCATCATTACGATGTCCTTGCATCCCTTAACTGGCTGTCTTGTGAATTTAAACTCAGGTGTACCTGTCTGAGCTTTCTACAGAAGCTTGTACACAAAACTACTGCTCTCTGCCTGTCTGAAGTAGTTTGTCTTAGACAAGCTTCCAGAGCTCTTAGATCTGCCTCTCTCCCACTCCTCATTAAACCAAAACTGCGACTGGCAACTACTCGCAAATCATTCTTGTTTGCTGCCATGTCTGATTGGAACTCTCTACCCCTCTCTGTCTTGTCCTGCACCTCCCTACCTCTCTTACAATTGAACCTGCACTCTGTTCTATCAAACAATGCACCCTGCTTCTGTCTCAGGTGACCCCCCCACCTCTGTATATACCTTCTGTATTTGTTTTGTTTTTTTTGAAATGTGGGACACATATTTTCTGTATCCTGTCTGGAAATGGTGGGACACACGCCCCCTTATATTTTTTACCTTGATGATTGTATAGGACCTAGGTCTGATGTACTTAGCCTTCTTAGTTCTTATTTTGTCTGTAACTGCTTTGCTTTGCACCCTATTGATCTTCCGGGTCGCCCCTGAAAAAGCGACTGTAATTGTCTCAGTGGGTCCACCCGGTTATCAAAATTTAATAAATAAATGAATAAATTAAATAAAATAAAGGGACCGGGGTTCTAATAATGGAGAACTTGAAGGCATTGGCACTATGTAGTATGCAAATCAGATGCTGAGGCGTATAGGGAGAGGGTCAGAAGGAGGGAGTTAATACAGCCCCTGCATAAATCCCTGGTGCACCCTCACTTGGAGTATTGTGTGCAGTTTTGGAGCCCACACTTGAGGAAGGACAGGGACAAATTGGACTTGTAGAGATGAGCCACCAAAGCGAAACAAGGGCAGCTTGACTGAACCTATGAGGTGTGCGTAGAGCACCTAAACATGCACTGGCTAGAGAACAGGAGAAAGACGGGCAACATGACTGAGACTTCAGATAGCTCTGTGGAATAAACAAGGAGGGTAGCAGTGAGCTCGTCACAGTGAGTGGTTACCTGGTACAAGGGGTAACTCCTTGAATGTGGTGGGCAGGAAGGAAGTAATTTTTTAAAGAGTGGTGATAAGACTGGAACAAGCTTCTGGAGGAGATCATCTGGGCTGAAACTGGGAGGTTTTAAAGGAGTATGGGTAGCTGGCCTAGTGGTGAAGAATTCTGAGGTGCCTTGTACTTTACCTTTACCCATGTTGGCGACCTGGGTTCAGAAACAGACTCTGGGTTCGGATGGGGAGGGAGAGGATTGCGCGTGCCCAAGGGACTGCTCTCCTCTCCCGGGGAAGGGAGCTCTGTCGGCCCGCCAGGGTGCCACAGTTGGAAGCCTAGACATAGAGCAGTAGCAGGTAGGGAAGTACAGGAGAGAACTGCTGGTGCACGATGGGCAAGTGTATCTCGCTGCACATGCACAATGCTCTGTTGTGGGTAAGGGAGAAACAGAGAAAAAAATGGCATTGGAGGGCTTAATGAACACCAGCACAGCCGCATCCATGCCTACACCGCCGCAGGTCACTGCATTGGTCTGCTTTGGATTTCTAGTATGGGGCGGCTTCTCGCTCTCTCAGCCCTGCCATGAGGGGGAAGCTATGGAGAAACTCAGACCAGGTAGGTGGCTGACGGTTATGTAGCTGGTGTGGGGTTACCGAGGACAAGGCTGAGGAGCCACCCTCCAGACGCAAGGAGGAAAACATATGGATTGGAAAAAGGGTGTGGGATAGGCACATAAGAACAGGCCACAAGGCGGCAAACTGGGTGGGGTTGGGAGGGGTGACAAGGGTACAATCCCAAAATTAGGCTTGGGCAGACTGATAGGCTGCTAGGCCTTTATCTGCCTATGTTCTGAGTCCCTCACCAGTGCACTCACTGGTCTCAGGCTGACCACTATATGCAGGCATACCCCTCACCACTTACAGGTTCCCACCACTGCAATAACTAGTCTCAGACTGACACCTGTGTGCAGGCATGTCCCTCACCAGTTACAAGTTCCCACCACTGCAGTAACTGGTCTCAGACTGACACCTGTGTGCAGGCATGTCCCTCACCAGTTGCATCTTCCCACCACTGCACTAACTAGGCTAAGGCTGACAGCTATGTGCAGGCATGTGCCTCACCAGTTACATGTTCCCACCACTGCACTAACTGGGCTCAGACTGACAGCTATGTGCAGACATGTCCCTCCCCAGTTACAGGTTCCCACCACTGCAGTAACTGGGTTCAGACTGACAGCTATGTGCAGACATGTCCCTCCCCAGTTACAGGTTCCCACCACTGCACTAACTGGGCTCAGACTGACAGCTATGTGCAGGCATGTGCTTCACCAGTTACTGGCTCCCACCACTGCAGTAACTGGTCTGAAGCTGACAGCTATGTGCAGGCATGTCTCACCAGTTGCAGGTTCCCACCACTGCACTTACTGGTCTCTGACTGACAGCTTTGTGCAAGTATGTCCCTCACCAGTTACAGGTTCCCACCACTGCACTAACTGGTCTCAGACTGATAGGTATGTGCAGGCACGTGCCTCACCAGTTACAGGTTCCCACTACTGCAGTAACTGGGCTCAGACTGACAGCTATGTGCAGGTATGTCCCTCGCCAGTTACTGGTTCCCACCACTGTGGTAACTGGGCTCAGACTGACACCTGTGTGCAGGCATGTCTCTCACCATTACAGGTTCCCACCACTGCACTCACTGGTCTCTGACTGACAGCTATGTGCAGGCATGTCCCTCACCAGTTACAGGTTCCCACCACTGCAGTAACTGGGCTGAAGCTGACAGCTATATGCAGGCATGTCCCTCACCAGTTACAGGTTCCCACCACTGCAGTAACTGAGCTCAGACTGACTGCTATATGCAGGCATGTCTCTCATCAGTTACAGGTTCCCACCACTACAGTAACTGGGTTCAGACTGACAGCTATGTGCAGACATGTCCCTCCCCAGTTACAGGTTCCCACCACTGCACTAACTGGGCTCAGACTGACAGCTATGTGCAGGCATGTGCTTCACCAGTTACTGGCTCCCACCACTGCAGTAACTGGTCTGAAGCTGACAGCTATGTGCAGACATGTCCCTCCCCAGTTACAGGTTCCCACCACTGCAGTAACTGGGTTCAGACTGACAGCTATGTGCAGACATGTCCCTCCCCAGTTACAGGTTCCCACCACTGCACTAACTGGGCTCAGACTGACAGCTATGTGCAGGCATGTGCTTCACCAGTTACTGGCTCCCACCACTGCAGTAACTGGTCTGAAGCTTGAAGCCATGTGCAGGCATGTCTCACCAGTTGCAGGTTCCCACCACTGCACTTACTGGTCTCTGACTGACAGCTTTGTGCAAGTATGTCCCTCACCAGTTACAGGTTCCCACCACTGCACTAACTGGTCTCAGACTGATAGGTATGTGCAGGCACGTGCCTCACCAGTTACAGGTTCCCACTACTGCAGTAACTGGGCTCAGACTGACAGCTATGTGCAGGTATGTCCCTCGCCAGTTACTGGTTCCCACCACTGTGGTAACTGGGCTCAGACTGACACCTGTGTGCAGGCATGTCTCTCACCATTACAGGTTCCCACCACTGCACTCACTGGTCTCTGACTGACAGCTATGTGCAGGCATGTCCCTCACCAGTTACAGGTTCCCACCACTGCAGTAACTGGGCTGAAGCTGACAGCTATATGCAGGCATGTCTCTCATCAGTTACAGGTTCCCACCACTGCAGTAACTGGGCTCAGACTGACAACTATGTGCAGGCATGTCTCTCACCAGTTACAGGTTCCCATCACTGCAGTAACTGGGCTCAGACTGACTGCTATGTGCAGGCATGTCTCTCATCAGTTACAGGTTCCCACCACTGCAGTAACTGGGCTCAGACTGACTGCTATGTGCAGGCATGTCTCTCACCAGTTACAGGGTCCCACCACTGTAGTAACTGGGCTCAGACTGACTCCTATGTGAAGGCATGTCTCTCACCAGTTAGTGGTTCCCACCACTGCACTAACTGGGCTCAGACTGGCTGCTATGTGCAGGCATGTCCCTCCCCAGTTACAGGTTCCCACCACTGCAGTATCTGGACTCAGACTGACAGCTATATGCAGACATGTCCCTCACCAGTTACTGGTTCCCACCACTGCAGTAACTGGGCTCAGACTGAGAGCTACTGTATGTGCAGGCATGTCCCTCCCCAGTTACAGGATCCCACCACCGCAGTAACTGTGCTCAGACTGACAACTATGTGCAGGCATGTCTCTCACCAGTTACAGGTTCCCACCACTGCAGTTACTGGGCTCAGACTGACTGCTATGTGTAGGCATGTCTCTCACCAGTTACAGGTTCCCACCACTGCAGTAACTGTGCTCAGACTGACAACTATGTGTAGGCATGTCTCTCACCAGTTACAGGTTCCCACCACTGTAGTAACTGGGCTCAGACTGACTCCTATGTGAAGGCATGTCTCTCAACAGTTACTGGTTGCCACCACTGCACTAACTGGGCTCAGACTGACTGCTATGTGCAGGCATGTCCCTCACCAGTTACTGGTTCCCACCACTGCAGTAACTGGGCTCAGACTGACTGCTATGTGCAGGCATGTCCCTCACCAGTTACTGGTTCCCACCACTGCAGTAACTGGGCTCAGACTGACTGCTATGTGCAGGCATGTCTCTCACCAGTTACAGGTTCCCACCACTGTAGTAACTGGGCTCAGACTGACTCCTATGTGAAGGCATGTCTCTCACCAGTTACAGGTTCCCACCACTGCACTAACTGGGCTCAGACTGACTGCTATGTGCAGGCATGTCTCTCATCAGTTACAGGTTCCCACCACTGCAGTAACTGGGCTCAGACTGACTGCTATGTGCAGGCATGTCTCTCACCAGTTACTGGTTCCCACCACTGCAGTAACTGGGCTTAGACTGACTGCTATGTGCAGGCATGTCTCTCACCAGTTACAGGTTCCCACCACTGCACTAACTGGGCTCAGACTGACTGCTATGTGCAGGCATGTCTCTCACCAGTTACTGGTTCCCACCACTGCAGTAACTGGGCTCAGACTGACTGCTATGTGCAGGCATGTCTCTCACCAGTTACAGGTTCCCACCACTGCACTAACTGGGCTCAGACTGACTGCTATGTGCAGGCATGTCTCTCACCAGTTACAGGGTCCCACCACTGCACTAACTGGGCTCAGACTGACTGCTATGTGCAGGCATGTCCCTCACCAGTTACTGGTTCCCACCACTGCAGTAACTGGGCTGAAGCTGACAGCTATGTGCAGGCATGTCCCTCACCAGTTACAGGTTCCTACCACTGCAGTAACTGATCTCAGACTGACAACTATGTGCAGACATGTCCCTCACCAGTTACAGGTTCCCACCACTGCAGTAACTGGGCTGAAGCTGACAGCTATATGAAGGCATGTCCCTCAGCAGTTACTGGTTCCCACCACTGCAGTAACTGGGCTGAAGCTGACAGCTATGTGCAGGCATGTCCCTCACCAGTTACAGGTTCCCACCACTGCAGTAACTGGGCTGAAGCTGACAGCTATGTGCAGGCATGTCCCTCACCAGTTACAGGATCCCACCACTGCACTAACTGGGCTCAGACTGACAGCTATGTGCAGGCATGTCTCTCACCAGTTACAGGTTCCCACCACTGCACTAACTGGGCTCAGACTGACTGCTATGTGCAGGCATGTCTCTCACCAGTTACTGGTTCCCACCACTGCAGTAACTGGGCTCAGACTGACTCCTGTGTGCAGGCATGTCTCTCACCAGTTACAGGTTCCCACCACTGCAGTAACTGGGCTCAGACTGACTCCTGTGTGCAGGCATGTCTCTCACCAGTTACAGGTTCCCACCACTGCAGTAACTGGGCTCAGACTGACTCCTGTGTGAGGCATGTCTCACCAGTTACTGGTTCCCACCACTGCAGTAACTGGGCTCAGACTGACTGCTGTGTGCAGGCATGTCCCTCACCAGTTACAGGTTCCCACCACTGCAGTAACTGGGCTCAGACTGACTCCTATGTGAAGGCATGTCTCTCACCAGTTACAGGTTCCCACCACTGCAGTAACTGGGCTCAGACTGACTCCTATGTGCAGGCATGTCCCTCACCAGTTACAGGTTCCCACCACTGCAGTAACTGGGCTCAGACTGACTCTATTGTGAAGGCATGTCTCTCACCAGTTCCAGGTTCCCACCACTGCAGTAACTGGGCTCAGACTGACTCCTATGTTCGGGCATGTCTCTCACCAGTTCCAGGTTCCCACCACTGCAGTAACTGGGCTCAGACTGACTCCTATGTGCGGGCATGTCTCTCACCAGTTCCAGGTTCCCACCACTGCAGTAACTGGACTCAGACTGACTCCTATGTGAGGGCATGTCTCTCACCAGTTACTGGTTCCCACCACTGCACTAACTGGGCTCAGACTGACTGCTATGTGCGGGCATGTCCCTCACCAGTTACTGGTTCCCACCACTGCACTAACTGGGCTCAGACTGACTCCTATGTGAAGGCATGTCCCTCACCAGTTACTGGTTCCCACCACTGCACTAACTGGGCTCAGACTGACTCCTATGTGAAGGCATGTCCCTCACCAGTTACTGGTTCCCACCACTGCACTAACTGGGCTCAGACTGACTCCTATGTGAAGGCATGTCCCTCACCAGTTACTGGTTCCCACCACTGCACTAACTGGGCTCAGACTGACTGCTATGTGCAGGCATGTCTCTCGCCAGTTACTGGTTCCCACCCCTGCACTAACTGGGCTCAGACTGACTGCTATGTGCAGGCATGTCTCTCACCAGTTACAGGTTCCCACCACTGCACTAACTGGGCTCAGACTGACTGCTATGTGCAGGCATGTCTCTCACCAATTACAGGTTCCCACCACTGCACTAACTGGGCTCAGACTGGCTGCTATGTGCAGGCATGTCTCACCAGTTACAGGTTCCCACCACTGCACTAACTGGGCTCAGACTGGCTGCTATGTGCAGGCATGTCTCTCACCAGTTACAGGTTCCCACCACTGCACTAACTGGGCTCAGACTGGCTGCTATGTGCAGGCATGTCTCTCACCAGTTACTGGTTCCCACCACTGCAGTAATTGGGCTCAGACTGACTCCTATGTGAAGGCATGTCTCTCACCAGTTACTGGTTGCCACCACTGCACTAACTGGGCTCAGACTGACTCCTATGTGCAGGCATGTCCCTCACCAGTTACTGGTTGCCACCACTGCAGTAACTGGGCTCAGACTGACTCCTATGTGCAGGCATGTCTCTCACCAGTTACAGGTTCCCACCACTGCAGTAACTGGGCTCAGACTGACTGCTATGTGAAGGTATGTCTCTCACCAGTTACTGGTTCCCACCACTGCACTAACTGGGCTCAGACTGACTGCTATGTGCAGGCATGTCTCTCACCAGTTACAGGTTCCCACCACTGCACTAACTGGGCTCAGACTGACTGCTATGTGCAGGCATGTCTCTCACCAGTTACAGGTTCCCACCACTGCACTAACTGGGCTCAGACTGACTGCTATGTGCAGGCATGTCTCTCACCAGTTACAGGTTCCCACCACTGCACTAACTGGGCTCAGACTGGCTGCTATGTGCATGCTTGGTCCTCCCCAGTTACAGAATTCCACCACTGCAGTAACTGTGCTCAGACTGACAACTATGTGCAGGCATGTCTCTTACCAGTTACAGGTTCCCACAGCTATGTGCAGGCATGTCCCTCACTACTTATGGGTTCCCACCACTGCACTCAGTGTACTCAGACTGACAACTATGTGCAGGCATGTCTCTCACCAGTTACAGGTTCCCACCACTGCACTCACTGGTCTCAGACTGACAGCTATGTGCAGGTATGTCCCTCCCCAGTTACAGGTTCCCACCACTGCAGTAACTGGGCTCTGGCTGACAGCTATATGCTGGCATGTCTCTCACCAGTTACAGGTTCCTACCACTGCAGTAACTGGGCTCAGACTGACAGCTATGTGCAGGCATGTCTTTCACCAGTTACAGGTTCCCACCACTGCACTCACTAGTCTCAGACTGACAGCTATGTGCAGGTATGTCACTCCCCAGTTACAGGTTCCCACCACTGCAGTAACTGGGCTCAGGCTGACAGCTATGTGCAGGCATGTCTCTCACCAGTTACAGGTTCCTACCACTGCAGTAACTGTGCTCAGACTGACAGCTATGTGCAGGCATGTCCCTCACCAATTACATTTCCCACCACTGCAGTAACTGGACTGTGGCTGAACAAACATGTGTGCTGATTACAGCTAGCTTGGAAGAGCCAAGTATTGAGCTGTATAGAGAGCCAGGTGACCAGCTTTATTCTCCATACACCAATGTCATAATTGGGTGACAAGTTGGGAATGCTAGGCACAGCATCATTTGAAAGACATGAGTTCCAATCCACCTTCTGACCTTCCCCCACTCTTCACTACCCTCACTGTAAAATATAATCTGTTTTTGCACAAAATTGAGATTATGAAAAAAGCAGCAGTCCAATCATGGAATTGATTTATACCTTTTGGTATACTAATTCATTGTTTTTTTAGCTTCTCGCCTGGTCCACCTCTGTCACTGTTTCGTGCCCTGTTAGTCCCTATCTGCCATTGGAGGTACTGCACCCTGGGCTACCTCCTCTCTGAGTCTCCAAGTGATCCACATAGTCTCAGGCTCTGTTTCTTTTTTTTTTTTTTATTTCTTTTCATTATTTGAAACAGAATAGAACAAGTAATAAATACATTCCATCACATTTTCTTTTACAGCTAATTTTAAGTACAGATAACTTTACCATAGTTGTGATTACAGTCTTATGTAATATTAATCACTTTATATTAAAAAAGAAAAAGGGGCAGAAAACCCCGGCAGTATCAAATTAATTCAGTCCAAGCATTGTCTAATCTTTCGCAGGTCTAGGCAGATGGCTGAACACTCTTCCCTCCCACACATCCCCCCATGGAACGAATTCTGGATCCTCAGAGGACATATATAGTACCCATCTACACCACCTTAGTTCAAAAGGAGGCAATTTGTAATGCAGCTTGGCAGTTCTGATCTACAAATCTCGGCCATGATCACCCTCCAGTCCCCCAAAGAAGGAACAAGAGGTGTCATCCATCTGCGGGTTATCACTTTTTTGGCTGCAGGTATATAAATCGGAAGTAAAGTGCGATCCCATCTTGGTCTGTGGGGAGGATAGGCTGAGAGGACCACTATCTCTGGAGTCAATTCAATATTATTTCCCAAGCAAGCCCCCCACTCAAGCTGCAATGAACACCAGAATGGGGTCAGTCTGGGAACATACCAAAAAATATGTCCCAGATCTGCCAAGGAGCAGCCACATTTCCACCAAAAAATACCATAAGTCTCTGGGAGGTATCTCGTTAATACCGCCGGGGATCTAAAGTAGCGTGATCAAGTCTTCCAAGCGAACTCCCTCCAACCAATGGAAGAGGCTATCTTTATGGCTTTCAGAGTAGCCTGTTGCCACTCATCAAAAGGAAACTGGATCTCCAAATGTCCGTTCCATGCTTCCAGAATCGATAATGAGGAGTCTTCCCAGGAAGCCCTAAGCATTTTATAGAGTTGACCAATTAACTTCCCCCATAGAACGCTCTCAAGGGTATCCCCAAGCAACATCCAGAAAGTTGACGTAGATAATGAAGTGGGAGGGGGACTCAGCAAGACCTCTCTCTGTCTTAAAATGTAATTCCTCACCTGTGTATATCTAAATAGATCCCTGTCTGGTAAGGAAAAGGTCTTTTGAAGGTCAGAGAATGGACGAATACCTTTGGTGTCCAAGAATTGGTAGAAGTAGTTAAGGCCCATTTTTCGCCATGACTGGCAAGTAATATCCAGGCTGGCGGGAAGAAAATTTTAATCGCCAATATTAAAGTATAGAAAAAGAGATCTGTTTTAATGTTTCATGTCATCTGGTCATGTGCCATATTTTCAAGGCCTGTGCCGTAAATTATGTATAGTCTCTCGGGGAATGTGCCCTGAAGCAAAAAGTACCCTCTCAATATCATGTAGGTCATTAATGACAAATTCAATATCTTTCCAAATACGAGAAGTGGTAGGTGAGAGCCATATAAATATAATTTTAAGAAAGGCTGCTGTTGCATAGAGGCCTAAGTTTGGGAGGTTAACTCCGCCCCTCTCTAGTGAAGTGCAGAGCAAAGACAACTATATCCTTGGTTTCTGTCCTTCCCAAATAAAGTCAGAGATAATTTTATCCCAGGATTTAAAGTAGTATTTAGCTGGAAAAATTGGTATGGTCTGAAAAAAAGTAAAGTAGTCTGGGGAGAACATTCAAACGAATCATCTCTATCCGTTGAAAAAAAGATTAAACAAAGTCATCCCCAACCCTTCAGCTCTTCTTGTATCCGATTTGAGATGGCTCGTAATTTACTAATTCTAAATGGAGAAAATTAAGTGGGATATATATACCCAGATACTTGATGCTGGTACCTCTCCACCTCATAGGGATGGTATTCTTCAAGTCAGAAGAGGGTTGAAAATTAAACATTAGGGTTTCTCTTTCGGAAATATTTAATTTGAAATTGGCCAGTTTTTCGTATCACCGAAGGAGATCCCATGCGGCAGGTATTGAGGTCTCCGGGGTGAGTAAAGTGAGAAGAACATCGTCTGCAAATAGGGCTACTTTATAGCTAGGTTGGCTGAGAGGGATATCCTCGATCTCCGGGTCAGAACGTTGGGCTGTTGCTAAAGGCTCTATATAAATAGTGAAAAGAACTGGGGAAAGAGGACAGCCTTGTCTATTGCCCTGACACAAGTAGATAGGGGAAGATAGGGCTCCGTTAATTGTAATGTAAGCTTTTGGGTGAGCATAAAGGCGCTGAAGCAGAAGAATAAAGGGAAGGGGAAACGACAGGGCCTCAAGGACATCCCAAAGGAAGCTCCACGATACCCTGTTGAACGCCTTTTCGGCGTCCAAACTAAGTAAGGCTGTGGGTATCTGTCTAGACTGGATATGTTCAAGAAGGAGCATGGTGCGTCTAATGTTGTCTGACCTGCTTCTAGCCTTGATGAAACCGGACTGGACCAGGTGGATAAAGTCAGGAAGAATAGTCACTAATCTGGTGGCCCATATGGCCATGAAGAGTTTATAATCGACATTCGAGAGGGAGATCGGGCGATACGAAGAGACATTGATTGGGTCCTTATCCTGTTTAAGGATTGGGGTTATTGTTGCATATCTCCATGAAGGGGAAGGGAACTCTCCCTCCTGAATTGCTCTGTAGGTCAAAAGAAGGGGGGGGGGATAGAAGGAGTCCAGAAAATTTCTTATACTACTTGGCGGTAAAGCCATCCACCCCCGGGCATTTATTTGTCCTAAGAGTTTTTATATGAGCTAAGACTTCAGCTGGGCCATTTGGGACCTCTAAAGCAGATCTCTGGGATTCTGTTAATTTAGGAAGGGGAAGGCCCAGAAGAAAATACTTCCTGTCGTCTGAGGATTCTAGGTCCGGAGGAGGGGTATAGAGGGACTGATAATAAGAGAAGAAAGAAGACCAAATATGATCATTCAAATGTGATGTTTTCTGGGTTACCGGGTGCAGGACCTTCAGAATCGTTGCCACCCGTCTCTGAGCATGAAGCTTATGAGCTAGTATTCAAGACCCCGGGCTTCCCCCCTCATAATTGGATTGTCTTAAGTAAGTTAGAGCTTGTAGCACTCTAGCATCCATTATTTTTTGAATTTCTTGTTTAAATTGTCTAATCTTTCTTTGTATGACCCTATCTCCCTCTAGGTACAGGAGTTGATAGGTTTGTAATTGCTCTAACAAAAAATTATAGGATGCCTCTAGTTTTCTCCTCTTTCTAGTAGAATATTCTATGGTTTCACCTCTGATTACTGCCTTGAGAGTTATCTCATATAATTGGGTCCCCTATATCTCCTGTATGATTTTCCCATAATAACTGGGGTATCCTATTAGTGATGAACTCTATATATTCTGGGTACCTTAATAAAGTCGTGTTCAGGTGCCATGATTTTGGACGCAGAGCTTTACCCAGTGACATTTTTAAAGTTAAGGGATGATGGTCAGAGAGGATGCAGGGTCCTAGGGTCAGGTCCTGAATAAGAGAAAAGTGTTCGCAGGTGGTAAAAAAGCAATCCAGATGGGAATATGTGATATCGAGGGAAAAAAGTAAAGCCTTGCAGGATCTATAGTTTCTGGGGTCAACCTGAGGAGTCATTGCAACGTTGAAATCGCCACCCATGATTAGGATACCCTGGAGAGCATCCATGACCCTATTTATGAAGGTTCTAATTGCAGGGAGAGAGGTCTGGGGAGGCAAGTATACGTTTACCAACGTCACCCTCTGGGAAAAGAAGGTCCCTGTTAAAATAATATATCTACCCTGAGGGTCGATATATCTGTCCTGAAGCTCAAAAGGAGTACAAGCAGGTATCAGAGTCGCCACCTCCCTCCGCCTACCACTCGAATGGGACGAGGCAAAAACCTCATATCAATTTCCCCATTTAAGCTTCTGATGTTCCGGGTCAGACAAGTGTGTTTCTTGAAGGAAGTATAAATCAGCAGCCTGCCTCTTTAAATGTTGCATCACCCTTGATCACTTAATTGGACTGTGTAATCCATTTATGTTTACTGAATAAATCTTTGCAGGATTTACTGCCATTTGTTAAGCCAGAAAATAAATAAAGAAAAATGAAAGAGGAGGAGGGGGTTTCAGGAGGAACTGTAACCCTACAGTGTTATTAAACGGGCAGTTCTGGGTCTCCGGCTCCCCTCCAAGCTGTTTGTCAATAATGCAGAAGCATATTGTATCAAGTGCAATATTTCCTTGTCTCATATTTTTTACAAAATTACTGACCCCCACAACCTGAGTGGGACCAGTAGTGTAATATGAATTCTAATATCTATTGCCCCAACTTTGAGTTCCCTTCCCCCTCATCCCTTCCCTTCCGATAATAGATTGTGAAAAACTAGTAAACTCCCCACTCAAATTAGGCAGAGCAAAGACAGACTAGATTTTAAATTACTCAATTTCCCTCTCCCTTTGTCTCCCTGAGGACTCCCCCGAACTATGGAGTCCAAACTATGTACAAATAACTGTGCTTCCACTGTAGAGAGAGTGTCCCTTACTCCTCTCCGTGTGCTCTCTCGAGACTCTGTGTTACAGGTCCCAGGGGAGCGGGGTTTTTCCTCTCCATATAGTTTAGGGAGGAAGTGCCCCAGGAGACCTAGGTCCCCTTTAAATGTGGTGGTCATTCTATAGAGCCATGTTCCAGCTAATGATGTCGTTCGGTGAAAACTCCTAAAAATTGAAGTGAACTCTCCCCTTATGATATGTGTTTTGTGCCTAACTGAGTCACCCTTTTAGTAATCTTCTTCACCCTGTTCCCCTCTCTTTCCCCCATAGATATCTCAGCCATATCTATGATTCTTCTCGTATTCCTCCATTATCTCTTCCCACATATACCCGCTCTCCACACTGACCCTCCCAGACCGTGTTGCTTGTTTCAAATGTCCATTCCATTATCTTTTACCCACACATACCCTCTTTCCACACCTACCCTCCCAAACCAAACCATATTGCTTATTCCAAATGTCCATGTGTCCATGTGTACATATGTCCATATATCCATAAGTTCGTTTGTTCGCCCCCCACTAAAAGTTGGGACATATCCTCTTTTCTCTGTCTGGAAGAGTGCCTCTGTACGAAAGGTCCTAGTCCATTCAGGCATAGGAGAGTGATCATCTTTCCCTCCATTTTGTAAGGTGTTATAGGTGAAGGGGAAGTGTGGAGACATTTAGGGACATGGCCTTGGGGAGCACCAAAGGGGGAAATTAAGGTTAAGGGGGCCGCAGAGGATCGGGGGCCAGGACCAGGTACATGCAGCCAAGTGTTTCCCTAGGTAGCTCAGAAAATTTAACCCAGGACTCTCGGCCTGGTCTACTTAAACCCACCATTGAAAATCCATGGGGAAGGCAATTCTGGAAAGAGAGATTATAAGCTTGTCCAGCATCTATTCATTTATATTTTAGTTTGTTCATGCTTTTTCCTTCTGTATTACGTATCCCCTAGGGGTATAGATAGCTGTCACCTTAGTCCCCATAAGTCTCCCTGTGTCCTTAGCAGCATCCCCTTCCCCTTCCCACACGCACTTTCCCCAGGTCCACCACACCTTTCTCTCGCTCACCATCGTATCCCAGTCATGGCTCCTTTTATTTTTATTTCATTCCAGTCTGGGAGTCAAGCTGTTGGCTTTCCTTCAGGATCTCTCCCATGGATGAAGTGGTCGACGGTGCAACACAGTGCTCAGTCGTTGTTCCAGCCTGGCCAAAAACTCTCCAAAGGGGTCTGTTCTGTCCTGTTATCTGTTGAATATCCCTTTCATTTAAAAAGCCTCTCGACTGTAGGCCCTGTCTGGCTTCCACTGCTGATGTGAATGTTCGAGTCCCCAAGGGGAAAGCCACCACCAGTTAAGCTGGATAGGAAGTTTTAAATTTTAACTTCTTCAGATGGAGGCGTGGGAACAGCAGGGTATATTCCCTTCTAAGTCTCTGAGCGGTGGGAGCATAATCATTATCGAAGAGGATCCGTTTATTGTTATGCATCAAAGATGTATGGGCCCAAGCTTTTTGAAGAAGAGTCTCCTTAATTGAGAAGTTTAGGAACCGGGCTATAATAGAGCAAGGGTGAGCCTCTGTGGGTGGTTTTGGTCCAAGAGCACGGTGGGCCCATTCTATGTCAATGGGGAAATCCAGGCCTAAATCCAAAGTAGTACGAAGAAAATGGTCTAAGAAGACCTGCATATCAGAGCCCTCCTTGTCCTCAGGAATCCCATAAATTCGTAGGTTCTTTCTCCTACCCCTATTTTCAGCATCTTCCTGCCATTTAATTATTTTAAGTTGGTTTAGAACTATCTCCTGTATCACCATCTCTAAGCACTGGAGTTGGTTGGTATTAGCAGTGATCTTCATGTCTGCGGCATCAAGACGAGTCTGCAGGGCCCCCAGGTCGGAGCGGAGGTCTGAGATCGCCTCCTTCATCTAAACTCCTGAATTGCCTGGAGAATCGGCTTATTGATGTTAGTGTTAGCAGCAGCAGCAGCTTTACTGATGGCATTTTTGGGATACTGCTGTGCTGTAGGTCTTTTGCTGATGTTTTCCTCTCCAGAGGCCATCAGAACTATGTCCGCCAGTCGACCCCTCTTTTCTAGGCCGCTGTCAGGAGCGAGCACTGCAAAGCGGTAAAAAGTCTCCGTTGGCGTACACAGCATCTGGTTGCTGCAATAGGGAACTCCGATTCAGTTTTTCTGTGAGTTTTTTTTTTTATTAATTTTCCAGGCGATTCAGATTGCAGAGCTTCAGATCTGGGGAGAGCACATTCACCGTTCTGCTTACAGCTCCATAGTGCCACCGGAAGTCCTCAGGCTCTGTTTCTAGCTTTCTCATAGAAACATTGCAACATAGATTTTGTCAGCAGAAAAGGCTCTTTAGGCCCATCCTGTGTCCGCCTCATTGTCCCTACCTATTCTATCACCACTGACCCTATTTGGTCATAGGTGTCACTCCCTGCCCCTGTTCCTCTACTTAAAATGCCCCAGTGCCTATCCCACACCTGCTCTCAGTGGCATGGAGAGCAGTCTCCTCTTCCTCCTCCTTCCTGTGGACAGCCACACTGAGCGAGGTGGCAAGCTTGTTTTGTTGACTTGGGGCAGTCAGGAATATTGGAGGAAGGCCCTGCAGATCACTGACTGTGTTGCATGGGTGAGATAGGCTACATCTGTTAGGATGGCAGGCTTGTTACGTCTGATACCCTTCCTCTGTGATGCACAGCAGTGATGTCAGCACGTCCTCTCCGAGTGCCAGATGTCCCATTGTGTCACCTCCCCATAGGATGTGTTGTCTTTACTTGCTGCCTCTTGTGTAGCACTAGGAGGCAGTCACACAGCAGGATGAGCCTTCCCCCTGGGATGCTGGGTGCTCCCCTGCTGACCTACTTTCCTGACTAGGAAATGGGAAAAGTGGGGAAAAATTGCTTCACAGAGTGTGCCTTGCAAAGTTGTCCACTTTATGAAGTGCAAACTTTGTGGAAAAAAAATCCAGGAAGTGTGGATTCTCACCATGATCACACAAAAGCTCTGCCCAGTACCGACTTCACTAGACTGTAACATGGAAATGTAAACGTCTGCGTGGCTCAGTTGGTTGCACATCTGCCTCTGGACTAGAAGGTCGTGGGTTCTCGTCCCACACCGGGACTGGACTTGCACCTAAAAATTGCTGGTATCCGAGTGCAGTATTGGGGGGTGCTGTACTGCTGGGGTGTGCTGTCCTTCGGATGAGACGTTAAACTGAGGTCCCTTCTACCCATCCTGGTGTTGTCCTGGTGGGTGTCCAGGTGGAAGTGAAAGAACCCAGGGCACTCTTTGCAAAGAGCAGGGAACATTCCAGGTGTCCTGACCAACATTCCCCTTCTCATAAACCGGTTCATGCAATTATCCAGGCTGTGTGTGGGTGATGATGTGCGATATGGCCGCCACTACCCATTCAATCACTTCATTACTTCATTACCAGTCTAGCATTGCTTGTAAAGCGCTTTGGGATACATTGTGTATGAAAAGCGCTGTATAAATGCTGATTCTTCTTCTAAACATGCAACATCTTTATTCCTGACTCCTGTGCTTGAGGCACAAACCTGGGTTGACCTTGATACAGAGCAGCACGGAATTTTTGAATTCCTTTCTCACACAAATTTAACACTAGATGGCAGCACCAGGCAAAGACACCAGTCTGTTCTAGTCTGTGTCACAGCTCTTTTCAGAATGTGCTTGTTTCAGACTGCACTGCACTGAACTCTTCTGTGTTTACAGTTGCAAGCCGATCATGGATGCTGTGTCAGAATGGCAGGAGCATGTTAGCCGCAAATGGGCCCAGCTTGAAAGTCTTTCTAAAGAATCTTTTGGGAAAACCACGGATTTGCAGGAGATCTTTTATACTTGTTTGTCTCACTTCAGGTGAGCATTGCACAGCAAAGTTTCAGCATTAAGTTTTAAATGAGGACCGCTCTAGGTAGCCAGTCAGAAATGTTACTAGCCTGAATGCACAGTTATTACCAGTCCATAATAGCCCTGGCTGATGGTGCCGTTGAAGTGCTAAATAAACACCTAGCCAAGATTCAGGACTGGATGTCCTCCAACAGGCTGAGGCTGAACCCTGGCAAGACGGAGGTGCTGGTGATGGAGCCTGGTCACTGGTGGGATGGGGATACCTCCGGAGTGGAGACAAGTTTTTTCCTGGGATCCGCCCCATTGATGGCTTCCCCCAAGGTGAAAAATGTTGGCGTCATCCTTGATGACAGGCTAACTCTTGAAACTCAGGTGTCATCTGTTGTCAAAAATGGTTTCTACCACTTAAGGAATGTCGCCTGAATAAAATCCTTCATTCCGCCAGAAGATTAGCCATCTCTAGTACATGCCTTTGTGACTTCCAGGCTAGACTACTGTAACGCTCTGTATTTCGGGGTCAAGGGAGGGATCCTCCGCTGACTGCAGCTAGTACAGAACACGGCGGCCAGGTTTCTGGCAGGCCTGCCTAAGTCCTGCCATGTGACCTGGGTCCTGCGAGATCTGCACTGGCTGCCTGTCAGGTGGAGGATTATATTCAAGGTGGGCTTGCTCACCTGTAAGGCCCTGTACGGCCTGGGCCCTGGTTACCTGTCTGACCTCCTTACTCCAGCCATCCTGGTACATTCCCTCTGCTCCTCCTCCGAGGGCCTCCTGGTGGTTCCGAGGGCCAGGCTGGAAACCTCGGGAGATTGCTCCTTTGAGGTGGCCAGCCCTCTGGAACTCGCTGCCAAAAGCATTGTTGGAGGCCCCATCAGCGGAGGCATTTAAAATAAGGCCTGAAGAGCTACCTTTTTAATAAAATATTTTTAGATAGTTTTTAAACTGATTTTATATAAGCTATTGAATTATTTATTATAACTAAATTTTTTGTTTTATGCTGCCTAGAGTCCCCGGGATTGGGCACCAAATACAAATAAAACTACTTTACTTACAGAACTTGAGGAGTTTTTATTGTGTTTCTGTGTATGTGTTTGGGGGGGGGGAGGATTTTAGATTCCAGTGGTTGGTTGTTGATGTTTAGTGAGACCGCAGGTAGCATGGTTTAGTAGCAAGAACTGCCACAGGCTTGGAATTAGGTGTTATAGGTTCAGATCCCGTTACAGGCATTTACTTACTGTGTAACCCTAAGCAACTTGCTTGGCTTATCAGTGCTGCACCCTATCCAGCTTGAAAAACAGGTAGAAACAGGATCCCATTGAAAACAGGATATTGCATATCGCTGGGCTAGCCTGTGTAAAGAAATTGTTTAATTGTAAAAGGTAAGCGTTATGATTGCCCACTGCTTTAAGCAGAATTTTAGCTCTGCTTGAGGAGTCCTCTGAAGTAGAGATTAACTTCGAAAGCGAATATTAAGTGACTGCACTTTGGAGCATTTCACTGCTTTTTTACATTTATTTCTTTATTTAAAATATTTGTCCAGGAGGCACACAGAGTCAGAGCTCTTCCAAGATACATCCCTCGAGGAATGGATTAAAACTGGGTTTTGTGCGACACCATTTATGTACAGTCTTAGCCAAAGCACTTTGGAAAGCAGTGAGTTGGATGCTGGGAGTACTGAGACTGTCTATAGGCAAACGGAACTCATACATTTCACACACAGTCATTGAAAATCAAATTAGGATCGCAAAACATAGTACAAGGCGGCTCATATGACGTGGTACTGGGAAACCTACAGTACACGCATATTGTGCAGAAGGACCAGCACTCCAGTCCAACAAAGGCACAGGATACCTGGTTTCTCTATGGTACTTGTTTTCTCCCCGCCACCAATGTACTTTTCAAGGCTGTACCCTGATCCCAGGGATGTACCCTGTCTGGTCCAGAGCCTCGTCGGCCTCCTTGAACCCCAGTAACCTACTGGTAACCCCCCATGGCTTGCACTTCATGGAAGGAGCTCCACCCACCTAAATTCAGACTGTCATGTAGACGGAGGTGGGATTTTTGTCTGGTTGCCCCCTTCCTCCCTCTTCCCCAATGTAGCCTATGGCCTCACATGCTCACAGCTTACCCTGCAGCAGGAGCAAGCTCCCTGGGCCAATCGTAGGGGTAATTATGTGGCTGCAGTTCACCGCCAACCCTCCCTGGTCGAGGTATGCCACCACGCAGCAACTGCCTCGCCCAGCCTGCCTCCCAGCGTGGCGCTCTGAACTCACTTGACCTGCACTCGGGTCGTTTGCATGGCTGTGGATTGCGTTGTCAGTAGGTCATCGAGGCAGCCTACAGGATACCTTTTTGATGCAGATAAAAACAGGTCATCAGTGGGGGCTGAAAGGTCACCAGTAGGGATGCTGGGAGGTCACCAGTGGGTGGGGATCTGGGATATTACCCATGGGTGGGGGGTGGGCTGAGAGGTAATTAGCGGGTGGGGATCTGGGATATTACCTGTGGGGGTGGGCTGAGAGGTAACTAGTCGGGGGGCTGGGAGGTCACCAGTGGGAGGGGCTGGGAGGTCACCGGTGGAGGAGGCTGGAAGGTCACAGTGGGGGGCTGGGAGGTCACCAGTGGGGGACCTGAGGTGAAAGAATAAAAACATATAAAGGGGGAGGGAGCAGCAGTAAAACTCCCAGTTATGCTGAAACTAGTTCCATCCCACTGCCCCCAATTTTATGTTTGCACGACGGTTCTTCCAAGTTACACCCGCACCATTTCTCTGAATACTTTTAACAATTGCTGCTGTGACATTTTATCAGAACCACAGAACAAAAAAAGGGTTGCTAACTGCCTGTTTTTGGTTTTTGTTATGAACAGTCACAAAGATGAGGAGTTCTTAGAAAAACTGGCCAGCTTGAACCCACTGGCGAAAGTCCCCAAAGCCATTTTATTTTACAAGGAGGAAGGGAACAAGAGATTTCAGAAAAAGTGCTACCTGGAGGCGGTCATTCTGTACTCAAAGGTAAACACAGAGTTTCAAAGGCAGCATGCAGTAACTTAATGTTTTTGTTTTATTTAGTGCAGTAAGTTTTTGTGGGTTTTTTTTTTATAGATGATTATAAATTAAAATGTATTTTATTTTTAACATAACCAGTTGGAAATATAACTGGCTTTGTGGACTGTTTTAGTTCCCATATAGAGCACTGTTCCTTTGGCAATTGCCAGCTCATCACATAGGACTCTGTAGAACCCATTAAAGGATGAGAGTAAAGCCAGTTCTGGGAATGGCTCCCTAACCCTTGCCATCTAACCAGAACCTCCCTCCTTTGTTCAAATATAGTGACCAATTTTACATGCATGTGTATAGAGAATGATGCATGAGCTGGAGTGTATCATAAGAACTGAATACACACCTGAGAGGTGTGTGATGCTACATAAACCCTGACAGCAAAGCTCGAAAGATTTATCCAGCATCACAGAGAGAGGGTGTGTATTAAATTCAAGTGATACACTCCAGTCCAGCATTGGTTTTTATAATTTCTGGTGTAGCAATTTTTTTCCAACCAGAACCTGTAAATACCTAAGCATTGTACACTGAGGGTGGGATATTCAGAAGGGTTGTGCATGGCGCCTTTGGTTGCGCCATGTGCATCCTGCTGATGTAGCCACAACGCGACATTCAAAAGGAATGTGCGCAGCAAAACCCGATGTGTGCTGGAGCGATCAGTAATGGCGCGGCGCAAGTGGGAGGGGTTGTGCCCATGCATGCTCCACACATCCCATGTAGGCGCAACCCCTACTTGCGCTGCACACAGATGAGCCAAAAAAAAAAAGGAGCAACAGCTGGCCACCCACAGGTGAGCTGCCGTATTGCAGGGCGCAACACGGAAGCTGCCAGGTGTGGGTGGCCACCCGAGCTCCGGCGGCACCTTCGTGGTAGCGCCCCGCCCATGCCCGATTGCAGGCATCAGTATTGTAATAAAGGTCCCATATCCCTGGTGGTCCAGTGGACCGCTCGCAGCCCCATCGCGGGCAGGAGTACATTTAAAAATCCCCTCCTATATCCCTGGTGGTCCAATGGACCGCGTCCAGCCGATCACGGGCATCGTGTCAAATATCAGAAACAAATCCATCCCTGGTGGTCCAGTGGTACCCCTCCCACCCGCCCACTGAGCCTCACCACCCGCCTCCCTCCTGGTCAGCGGGCGGCGCAGCTTCCCACCTGCATGTCCCCTGCCACCTGCCAACTGACATTGTGAATGGATCCTGGCACCATCAACCTTGACACCCTCTTCTAACAGATTCAATCTCTGAAAGGGCTTGGGGAACCCAGATGCCCCACTGTGGGGGAGGAGGTAAACCACGGTGGACAGAGGTAGCCGGGAGAAGATGGGTGATGAGCCAACAGAAGGGAGCAGGTCAGAGAGAAAGGGACATAAACAGAAAATCAAAGAAAATTTGGGGAAAAGAGACAGTGTGTTGGACACCTGCTGTATGATTGCCACTTGGTGAAGGCTGAGTGTCGGAATGCCTTGGGACTCAGCAGAATGGGGGACAGAATGCTACTGATGGTGGCACTGACTGTGCATGCATTGTTGAGCAGCCAGGAGCATCACTGCATAACAGTGTTCCTGGGGAGGAAGAAACACGGGAAAAATGACTACCACCTGGGCAGATGACACCCTGCTTGGCCTCCTTGCCCACGGTCGTCTCACTCGTCCTGGCTCCAGGATTCCCTCCTGAGTTTTACTTCCATCATGAGTGGCTGGATTATGGAGGTGGAACTGCAGTAGGAACAGAAAGGCAGGCCGCTCCTTGGGGATCTCAGCTGGAAGGGCAGCATAGTGATGTGTCACGGGTGGCTCAGGAGTCCCAGGATGCCTAGATAGGTGGAGGCTTGATAAACTAGAGGTGGCATGAGCAGAGGCTGAAGGTGGTTCTGGCTAGAGGTGTCCAGGGTGACAAACAGAGTTAAAAAAAGATTTCAAATTCTGGGATTGCGACAAGGATTGGTAGTGTAACATGCTAACTTTGTCAGGGTTCTGCTGTCTAGCTTGCATTATATGCATCAATATGCAAAATTAAAGAAAACTGTATTCATTATACAGGAAATCAGATAAAGTGAAAATAGTCTAGAAAATAAATTATCACAAAATTACATGTTCTGTAGATGCACTGCTCTGGTATAAAATGCCACATTGCATAACATTCCTTGATTTATACCAGTATGTAGACAGTCGATTACTGGGATTTATACCCTTTTTCCCAGTGAATCTCATAAATTAGTGGCCCTGGTGTATTGATCTTTTGTTTTTGAATCCAGCTTTTTATCCTCCAGAGTCGCTGTCCGAGTCCTCAAGGTTGTGTCCACCAGCCTTTGGCAGCCTCCCAACTTCCATCAGTCACTCTCTCCCCGCCACCACCACCACCACCATTTTTCTAGTGGAAGTCCCTGAGGAGTGGGACCAGAAAGTGTCTCACCCTATCATTCCAGCGATCCATGGGTTTTCCCCCACTCTCCACCCACCACCCACTTGATGGTGCCAGCAGCCTATTGTTGGCCTTGGATGCTGCAGCGGCCCACAACCCTGCAGCAACCCTGATGCTGCAGTGGGTTCACTGGGGGGAGCAAGCTCCCTGGCCCTCCACAGAGATCACTGCTGTGCCAGGCATGGGGACATCCCATCCCTTCCCTGGTCTGAGATATCTTCTAGTACCAAGTGCCTGCTTCTGAACCCCAGTCTCTGGAGTAGCCTTTGGGCCAATAAGTGGGCCCAGCCCTGGTGTATTTTTGTCCTGATGGTTTTATGCCCACAAAACATGAAGAGGCTTCAACCCTATCGCGTTGGGATTTGTTTCGTAAGTACAGCCGTATTAAAAAAAAAAAAAAAAAAAGAGGTCTAATTATGTCTCTTTATTTTCTGCTGCAGGGGACTTCACATGCCAGGTCAGGGAGTGAGGATATAGCGGTGTGCTTCGCTAACCGATCTGCAGCCCTCTTCTACCTGAGGCAATATGAGGTGAGGTGATACAGTTGCATGTATTTTTGGAGCCAGCCTGTTGGCACATCGGCACTGCTGCAGCTTGCGACACTGACAACCAGGGTTCGGGAAATAGCCCGGGATGTCAGAGGGCTGGCCTGTGGAGGAGGAGGATCATGCGTCCCAGATAATGCTCTCTTTCAGGGGAAGGAGGGCTGCAGGCTTCACTGCTCTGTTGCCACATGAGTGACCATGCTTAGCTGTGCAGCTGGAGCTGACAGTAGGAGGGTGGATACCAACTGGCTCCGATGTGCGCTGACAGGCTTCTGCGTACACATGTGCCCCTGAGCCCTTGTAATTAGCATCATTAGTGGGGTAGGAGAAACCAGGAAACAATCCCACAAGGTGCACGGGATGAAGCAGGCACTCATGGACCCATGTCCACTGCTTCCCAAAACTCTACTTCTCACTGGGGAGCTCTGTCCCGGCTCCCCATTGAACCCTTCCCAAAGGAGTAATCTGTGGTTAGAGGGGGTGGATAAGCGACAGAAGTGGGTTGTATGAGATCACCCAGCTAAAAGAGGCCACTGTGGTGAGAATAAGAAGTATAAAAATGAAATATAAATATATATTGTGGAGTTATATAATCACTGCAACTGCATCCTTGTCTTTTTAAAGCAGTTGTTTATGTTAATTGCATTCCATTTCAACCCCCTTGCTATTGTAGACCCCCACTGTTCATTTGTGTTTCCAACTCCAGTTATATGGTGCCATGTTTTATTTCTTGATATTAAAGCTTTACTTTTGTTGCCTGGTGTTAGGTCATTAGGTCAGGGAGCAGTGTCTTTTGCATGCTAGTTCTTCCTAGTCACAAACAACTAAGAATGTTGATGAAAACCTTAGGGCAGAACTCTTTTAATTATTTTAAATCTTAAAGACTGCTAAAGATAACTCAAATAGGGAGCACGAGGGGACTAACCAGAAAATGGGCAGTCAAAACTTAAACAGCGCAAGGTCCCAGGTAAGGGACTGGATCTGATCACTTCGTGAGCTGGTAGAGAGAGAGAAGGATTGTGCAGCCCACAGGACATGCTCCTCCTCTGGGATGGGTCAGATGTGGCTCCTGCATCAGTACTGTTACCTAGGTGACCACAGGTAGCGGTGCAGTCGGGTAACAAGTCACGTTCCGAGTGAGGAGCGTTCACCGATGTCGACGTGATCGACTGCCAGGACTCAAATGAAACTGCACCAAGTCTTCATGTCTGTCACAGGTTCTTGCTGCACCCTTCTTAAATGTCTGGCTCTAGCCCGTGTTTGGGAACGAGCCTGGTTTGTCAGTGACCAACCAGGGGAGAATAATCAAGCGTCACAGGGGACGGTCTCCTCCTCCAGGCGAGGGCGGGATATTACACTGCTTTGACACTGCCACCTGTGGATGCACGGGGTGGAAGTGCATTGTCAGTGGCATAAGGAAGGAAAGGATGTCATTACTCGCTTGGCTGAGTCTTGCGTCAGCACACCACCAGCCTGGACGTCTGTCCTTGTGCTGGCCTCCTCAATGGCAAGGGAAAAACTAAAGGGTAACTCCCCCAACACCGCAACTTCATGATGGCTGCCAGCCATGACGGTCCTGAAAGATGGTACAGTATATACATCAGTTCTGCTGGCGAAGGGTGCAAGAAGCATATTTGAAGAAAAAAAGTTTGTCTCCCAGGAACTCCACATTACCTGAAATCTGATAAGGTGCACTCCAGGAAAAGAGACAAATGCCAAAAGTCTGCAAATGTTATTATTTACGGGGAAAATACCAACAGCTATTCATTGTGTTTTCTACTTCACATTACCTGGCCAGATAAGAGGGGCTTGCCAGCTGTGAAGCAGCAAGATCAGGCCCTACCCCAGGGGGAAAAGCTGTGGTGAGAGAGGCCAGCAGGGGCAATGGTGTGAAGAGGTACTCCATGGTCAGGTAGAGGGCTAGTGGGTGATAGTGGTAAGAGCACTGACTAATTGCACCAGAGGAGGAAAAAGCATGTTAAAAATGGAATAAAAGGTGTAGATGCAAAGCTGGCACTGTAAAATGTATGACTTTAAAATATTTCACATTTACAAACAAGTGACAGGGAAAGATACAATGTCTTTGTCGATCTTTTTTTCTTTGTTTGTAACAGGTATGCTTAGAAGACATCCAAAGAGCTTTAAGCCATGGGTACCCCAAACGCCTGGAGCACAAGGTCCTGATCAGGAGGATAGAATGTCTTCAGCGTCTTGGCAAATTAGAGCAGGCCTCTGAGGCCATAAGAGAGGCTGAAGAAAAGATAGCCGAGAACCCCAAGCTTCCAAGCAGTGTAGCTCAGACTCTTAGGGACATAAAAGCCAATGGGGAGCCCTAATCCTAGTGATGGGGCACCTGCTGTGATGAGTGAGAAACCGAAAGCTGCAGAACCATGGGAGATGAATCCCACAGTGGCTTGCGCGTCTGCCTCCGTGACGCTGCATTTCAGTACCTGCAAAGGGCGGCATCTGCTGGCTGGAGCTGACATCAAACCAGGAGACCCCTTGGTCATTGAGGAGGCCTTTGTGAGTGTGCTCATCCCAGCAGAGAGGAAGTGGTTGCAGGTAGACCACAAAGACCCTGAAAAGCTGTGGGTCACAAACATTGGCAGTGAGGACCTGTACTGTCACCACTGCTTGCAGAGGGTCTTGGCCTCAGTTCCCTGCTTGGGGTGTTGCTATGCCAGGTACTGTAGTGAAGACTGCAGGGAACAGGCTTGGGATGTCTATCACAAGACAGAATGCCCAGTGGGAAGTCTTCTTCTTGTGTTGGGAGTTTTCTCTCAAGTGGCTTTGAGGACGGTGCTAATGGCGGGTTTTGAGGAGGTTAGGAAGACCCACAAGCAGTATTGTAGTCGGGAGCATGGCGCACTGCAGGAAAGACATTCTGAGAACCAGTTCAGATGTATTGCTGGTCTCCATGATAAAGGTGCAGCATGTATTTCATCAACAAGCAGAGAGCAGGCCGAGGAGCAGAGGAGTCCAATTCCAGGCTGTGATGCAGCTGGATCCTACCACAGTTCTTACCTAGCTGTTTACAACCTTTTGACTCATACTGAGAAACACCAGCCAAAACATAGGTTCCTCTGTGGCCTAACAGCAGCCGCCATATGCAAGAAATTACAAACAATGGAGCTGGGACCATGCATTATGACTCTGAATACCCCAGACAGCAGTCAGCCTGTGACCAAGGCTGGGGTAAAGGGAGTGGTGGATGGGTCCTTAGAACTGACGATTTTGGGAGAAACCGTGCTGAGACATTTGTTCCAGCTCCACTGTAATGCGCAGGCCATAACTGCAATCCAAGAAACAGGTCAGTACACATTTCCAAAGTTTTGCCTATGATTTCATAGGTCTGTTTCAAAGGGATATGAAAAAAGGATGGCTAGTTATTTCTTATTTATTTATTCTTTTTACATATTGTACTCCTTAATGCCCCACTCACTGGACTTCCTTTTACGGAGACATAAGCCTTCTCAACCACAGAGTTCCATCCTGCCCTCCCCACCAGCTTCTGACCACCCAGACCTGTCACTCTACCAGTTTACCACCCCGGAGATCCTGCCTTTGAGCACCTGGTGGGCATAACCCACATACCTGGCCAGCTGTTGTGGAGCCCTAGAGAGCTGTAACAGGACGACAGTGGAGTGCCCCCCCCCCCCAGTGTTGCTCGTGGAGGCTGCCTTCATCCTTCAGAAGGCTGACGATTTTCCTCCTGTGTTTTTGCTGTGCCTCCCAAGGGCATGCGCAGCTGGCATCGTGTGCATGATGACATAGTGACGTGTCAACTCTAGCCATCCACATGCATGCTAGCACATTAGATGCACCTCTGCCTGTGGTCATTCAGGTGGTGGTAGTGCAGCACAGCGCCAAGCTCACCCTCCCCAAGAACGAGAGTGTCCACATCCAGTGGGACACTTGATCCCACCTCCCCTGCCAGCTGTCTGACGATCTGGGCTCATTCCTGAACATGGGTGTGGGTGTCGTGAACAGCAGCTGTACTGCTGCACCGATGAGCCGGCCACCAATCAAGCTTTTTACCTCCTCCTGCTACCCTTGAATCCCCTTCAGCCCCTGATGGTGATGTCCCAGCCTCGACAGCTATGGCTCAGCTGTTGTGGAACCTGAGAGTATTGGCAGCCGACGCAGGGATGTGGTGGTGTGGTTGTGGGGGATTTGTATCCTGTATTCTTCCTGCACTGACCTCCCACATGGCATTGTGGCAATGCCAAATGTGTAGCAGCCCCTGTGGAGAAGATTGGTCCTGCCACAAAGGTTGCTGCAGGGGCGGAAGCAGGAAGGCCCCCTCCTGAGAAGCACTGCAGCCAGCAGAACTCTCAGCCATGGGACTGCATGACTGCTTCCAGAGTTTCAATCTCAGTGATTGGTTCCATGTTAAATTTGATGCCTCCCTGCCCCCCCCCCAGCCTGTGTTTGAGACACTTATTCTGTAAAGAGTGTCTCACACGCATGTGCCCTGAAAACAGAAGGGGACTTTTTCTTCAAATGTTTTCAATACTACTGATCAACTTCAGTCAATAATATATTTATACGCTCCCCTGACAGCATTCTTATGTGTGTGGTCTCACATTCTTTGGGTGCTGGAACAATGCTCATATTTGGTTAATGACTCATACCTGAAGAATAAGCATGAGACTACTCTTATGTGTGTGTAAGAAAGCCATGCTTGAACCAGAAACATGCAATGAAAGGTTTGGAATTTAGTAGCTACCTGATTTTTTTTCTTGATCTCGCTCTTGTATTTTATCAGGCCTTAGAAGTTTGACTGTTGATGGCAGCGAGCAGGTTCGTGTTGCTACGGCAGTCTTCCCCTGTGGTGAGCTTACTAAATCATTCCTGTGAGCCCAATACCAGTGTTTCTTTCAGAGGAAGGACTGCCACTGTCAGGGCATCTCAGCCAATCAGGAAAGGAGAAGAAGTACTCCACTGTTATGGTAAGTCCAGCTCAACCACTAGGTGGTGCTGTAGTGTCATAATAAGGTATTAGTGCTGAGTCAGCCAATCTGCAGTGAGATATATATATATATTCCCCATGTGTGCGAGGACAAATTACAGTTTGAACTGTGATGATATAAACCCACCTGTTGACGTTGTGGTAGCCCAGGATATCAGGGTCTGGCAGGGGAAGGGGAGGATCGAATGTCCTAAAGGATTCTCTCCTCCAAGGAAAACAGAGGGCAACATGTCTCGCTGCAGTACTGCCACCTGGATGACCTCAGGTGGCAGTGCAGTTGGAGAAGCCTACGGAAATGCCAGCTGGCGCCGTACGCAGCCACAAAGTTGCGTGCACATGTGGTATCTGTGCTGCTGGCATCCGGGGGGGGGGAACCTAAGAGAACACCCCAGAGCAAGCAGAATGATGCTACCACCCCTTCCATCCCAGCTGAGCCTGCTGGTCAGTCTTTGCCCCCCACACAAGATGGACCAGAAAAGGGAGCCCGATCACCCCCAGTAGAATCCACCACGGCCCCAGGAGGTGTATGCTGCTGACCCGTGGGTGGACAGACCTGCGTGCTGGAGATAGTAAGAATGTGGCTGGAGGGTAGGTGAAGCAGAAGGAGGCAGCTCCAGAAAAGGGGATAAACAACACATAGATTTAAAAACATTTTTTAAAGCGTTGTGACAATAAGAATTATAAGCAGTCCTTATGTGTAAGATTATGGTAAGTGGCAGATTTACATGTGACTGCCGTTCTCCTAGCTACAGCATATTACTTTCCGTAGTAGCACTAGAGTCCTTTACGCCATTCTTTTTTTTTTTGCTTATTAATAATTATTTATGGCAATGTTCCGTACAAACATTTACAAGCACTTTGGACTGTAATAAATAAAGTTGTCCAAAACAGCATAAATTATATATATATATATATATATATATTATATATATATGAATGGTTTGCCAAACTTCATTTATATCTGAGAGAATAAGTTCTCTGACCAATCCTTTTTTCTGGTATTGAATATCTGCCAGTAGTTGGTTGTAGAAGGAAAGAAGTATTGCTCATACACGGAAGAAAGAAATAATTGTGACTATTCTAGTTTTGGTAGTTTTTAAAATTTGTTTCGCTCTTTCCAGTATTTTAGAATAGTACGTTTGGTAGCCGTAATGGCTGCTGAGATTTGTTTTAGTTCTGAACTGGAAAATTATATTTTTTTGTTTAGTTCCAAAATCTCAGCACAATCATATTTTGGAAAACTGATACTTAAAGTTCTTAAGATGACCATTACTTCCATCCATCCATCAAGATTTTGTTAATTCGCAATCTCAGAACATAAGAAATGTATCTGCATTTTCTAGATTACTATGCCAGCATTTTTTTTCTAGATTACTATTCCAGCATTTTGAATTATCAGATCGATGTGCCTTGTATAATCTGTAAGGTGTGATATGAGCTCTGTTAATAATTTTATCTGGGGTCGTTTTATCTCTTGTTGTTTCATTGTTTGTTGTTGATTGTCAATTATGTTCCATTTACTTTTGTTTTTATTTGCTTGTTAATTCATTAATTCAGTTATCAAACACTGTTTTATATAATCTGTCAGACTTGTTAACTAATAGACTGTATAACCATGAAAAAAGACCCTTCTTTTTAACAATGTTATTTAGAAGTTCCTCTTCTATTTTTATGGATTTTACCCTTTTTCATATATTAAAATATTTGTTGTAAATGCCTCAAATTGGTAAAGATTTAAAGTGCGCTGTTATTTTTGGAGAAGAAAATAGTTTGAATTTCTTGGCACTATAATTTCCTTTGATTAGGTCCATCCATCTTCGTGTTCCTTTCTGTTCCCAAGAGTAAAAAAAATCTTGTTCTCTCTGTTTATTTTGACATTAACATTATGCCACATTGGGTTTGAATGGAAAGATTTAGTATTCCATTTTACACTTAAATATTTGTAAATTTCTTTTTATTGAAGTCTGAAATTAGCTTGGTTTTATTTTCAGTAAACCTGGCTGGATTAAACCATAATGGATTTAACGGCATTTTTAAATTTTGAATCCCTGTTTAAAACTTCATTTTCTACAGACAGATCCATCATTTGGTCACGTGCCCAGTTCAGAGCTGTCGTAACCTTGTAAGTCATTTTGTAAAGTTGTGTTTTGAGGCATGCTAAGCCTTTTTCTTCTTTGGGTAAGCATAGCCTTTCCCATGAAATCCTATTTTTTTTAGTTTTTAAATAGTTTATTGATTTTAGAAGCCCATTCTTTTGGTAAAGTTATTTAATAAGACCTGTGGTGAATAAGAGAGCAGTGATATTGCCAGCGTCTTGATTATTAGAATTTTGCCCCATAAGGATAAAGGCAGTTTACTCCAACCTTGAAATTTAAGTTTCACTTGCTGTAATATGGGCACATAGTTGTGCTGCAGTACTTGTTCATTGTTTTTGTAAGTTTAACTCCTAAACAGTATATTCATTTTTTATTTGTGCATTGCATACTTCAATCATATCTGATTTATTTTAATGTTAAACTGTAGTCTTTAAGAAATAATGACTGAACAGCTGGTCATTTCCCGGTGATTAATGACTGGCTGGGGCGCCTGAGGTTCAGCCAAGGGCTAACCCCACCCAGACGGTTGTTAATCACCAGGAAATATAGATGGCCCAGTGGTGCAGAGGGTTGAGGCGCTGGACACCTTACCTCTCTCCACACTGGCGACCCATGTTCGGGAACGAGCGCAGGCCATCAAAGGCCGGCACGAGGGGGGATGAGGGTGTGTTGCAGGATTGAGCTGCCATGAGGCAGCTCTCTGGGGAGGGATCTGAGCTTCCCTCGGCTCTTGGCTGCTTCACGGTGGAGACTAGGGGGCAGTGCAAGTCGAGGGAGCCTGGGTGGTAGGCCAACAGGGTGGGAGGATAGGGCCATTACTGGAGCAAGAGGGCACATGCGTGCCTCCACACGCATGCGCCTCTCTGTCTGGGGTCCTGGGTAAAAGTGGGAAGGAAACCAGGAAATACGGTCAGGAGCCGCGTCAGGATGAAGCCTCCGGACTGGCTACGGAGATCTGCCGTGACACGCAGGGTGTCACACGATCCCGAACGACCCTGGAATTTGGTAGGGTTGGCTGACGAGGCAGCTGCGGCCCGCCAAAAGGAGAACATAAATACTTGTATGAAAAAATAAACCATCGGGAAATGACTGGCTGCTTGGTCATTGTTACGATTATAAATCTAGTCGCAATAATTTCGCTTTTTATTGACAGCAGCGCCGAAAACAGTTCTTGTTCTAGCACTGCTGCTGTCACGGTAGAGTGCGCAAGGAGCTGAGTGTCGCTGCCATGCTGGGTATTACTAAGAGATTTCAGACTGGCACAGCAGCCAATCAGTGAGCCAGTTTAGCTCATGAATAATTACTTAGACTTATAATTCTGATTTTTGTTCATTAACTTTGTAACCTCCTGTGTTAGAAAAATGTGTTATTGTTTTATTTCTGTTAAACTGTGTCCTGGCTCACTTATTCATAGTAACACATCATCGACATAAACCCTTAATTTAGATTCAGTGTTGCTAATTTGAATTCCCTTGATATTGGAATTAGATCTTATTTCCTGTGAAAGGACCTCCAGTCCCAAAACAAACAAGGTTGCTAATAATGGGCAACCTTGCCTAACTTCCCTCCATTCCATTCTAAGTGGACAGGTGTCCACATCACAAACACCATGAGACATAATTTGGCATTATAAAATGGCAAGAAAGAATCTGGAAACTTAATTGGCCAAAATACATCACCTGCCAGTGGTTTAACTAGCAATGTACACACTGTAGCACTAATCAAAGCCAGATTACCACCCACCAGTGTTACAAATCACAGCACTCGCATGCCTCTTTCAAACCCAACATGCCTGCCCTTCTCCCTTTCTCTGTTCCTTCTGTGCAGCCCAGCTCCCTTGCACAAAGCTGATGCTGTACAGCTCAGCGTTTAAGTAGTAAACATCACCAGTTCTGTCTCATCATTCAGTGCAGCCCAGCTCCCTTGCAGAAAGCTGAAGCTGCACAGCTGGGTGTTAGGTAGCAGTCGGAACCAATATTCTCTCTTCAGTCAGTGCAGCCCAGCTCCCTTGCGGAAAGCTGAAGCTGCACAGCTGGGTGCTAGGTAGCAATCGGAACCCATTCTCTCTCTCTCTCTCTCTCTCTCGCTCTCTCTTCAGTCAGTGCAGCCCAGCTCCCTTGCGGAAAGCTGAAGCTGCACAGCTGGGTGCTAGGTAGCAATCGGAACCCATTCTCTCTCTCTCTCTCTCTCTCTCTCAGTCAGTGCAGCCCAGCTTCCTTGCGGAAAGCTGAAGCTGCACAGCTGGGTGCTGGCTAACAATCAGAACCCATTCTCTCACTTCAGTCAGTGCAGCCCTGCTCCCTTGCAGAAAGCTGAAGCTGCACAACTGGGTGCTAGCTAACAATCAGAACCCATTCTCTCTCTTCAGTCAGTACAGCCCAGCTCCCTTGCAGAAAGCAGAAGCTGCACAACTGGGTGTTGGCTAGTAGTTGCCTCCAATACTCTCTTTTCAGTCAGTACCGGCCAGCTCCTTTCCAGAAAGATGAAGCTGAGCAGCTGGGTTTTAGCTTGTGATCAACAGCACTAGCATCAGCCAGAGCCTGCTACACTGCTCTTAAAGGGGCTATGATGGACTATATAATCACTTCTAGCACTTTAAAACATAAATTCACTGTTCTGTTGCACTTGTATAACTGTTTGCCTGTGTATTAAACCTGTTATGAACACAGGTTTCACACAGACCATTTTGTAAGTACAGCAGGGTTATAAATAATTGATTAGCACTTTTTTCTTGGGATAGTACTAACTGTACAGAAAGCATTTATATAGGTTTTCTAGAAGTGTTACGTTTGTTAAACACAGTGAGGCAAGTGCTATGCATTTTCACATTGTTTTAGAACTTTTATGAGTAAAACACTAATCAATTTTTAGAGTTAAATAAAACCCTGTACAGTAAACCGGAGTGTAGTTTAAAGGATTTGAAATGCACTTGCCTAAGCATAAGGACACCTGGCCTTTGGCCTCGTGCTGCACATCTCTGGAGCACACATCTCCAATTCATTAAACCACATGCTGACATGGTTTATTATTTACTTATCCAGGACAGTCACAGCCTTTGTCCTGAAAGAGGCCCTAGATGGGATAGAAACATAGAATTTGTCAGCAGAAAAGGACCACTTGGCCCACCCAGTCTGACCATTGTTTTGCCTGCCTATTCTGTCCCAGCAGACCCTAACTGGTCTCCAGCGACCCTCACCCCCTCTTTATTTACTGGTATTCCCCTAAGTCCTTCCCATGCATGTTTGAAACCCCCCACAGTTTCTGCCTCCTACTACCTCTTATGGCAGGCTGTTTCAGGTGTCCACTACTCTTTCAGTGAAGTAGTATTTCCTCGCATCCCTCTTAAATTCTCCCATTCTAGCTCCATTGCATGCCCTCTTCTTCTGTTGCACTTTTTTACTTGAAACAGTCTTCCCACCTGTAACCTGTTCAGTCCTGTGAGGTACTTGTAGGTCTCTGTCATGTCCCTCCTCTCCTCCACGGTGTACATATTGAGACCCCTCGGTCTTTCATCGTACGGTTTCTCATGCAACCCATGTACCGTTTTAGTTGCCCTCCTCTGGACTGCCTCTACCCTGTCTGTCTTTTCTGAGCTGCAGCCTCCTGAACACTACACAACATTCCAGGCGTGGTCTTACCAGTGATCTGTTCAATGGTGTTATCACCTCTCTTCTGCTTGTGATGCCACTCCCAGTGCACCCCATCATTCCACTGGCCCTGCCCAATGCCTTGTCATACTGTCCTGTGACATTGAGGTCATCAGATATTATAACCCCTAGGTCCTTTCCTCATTAGTGATTGACAGTACCTCCCCCCACATTTTATACTGAGCTTCTGGGTTTCTGATCTTTAGGTGCATAATTTTACACTTTTGTTTGCACTGAACCTCAGCTGCTATAGCTTGACCACCTTTCAAGTTTTCTAAGATCCCTTCTCATTTTCTCCACCCCAGTATCTTCCCTGTTGCAGAATATTAGTGTAATCTGCAAAAAGGCATACCTTCCCTTCAAGCTCTTCTGCAGTGTCATGTATAAAGATGTTGAACAGGACCGGTTCCAATACTGAACCCTGTGGCACTACGCTAGTCACTCTCCCCTCATTAGCATGAATGCCACTTACCACCACTCTCTGCTGCCTATCCACTAACCACGGTTTACAACTTTGGCTCCCACCCCTTAACTATCCAGTTTCAAGATGTTGCTGAAGTCCAGATAGGCAACATCCACTGCCCTTCCTTGATCGATTTCCCTGGTTGCCCAGCCAAAGAAAGTCTGTCTGACATGACCTCCCTCTCATGAATCCGTGCTGTGTTTGGTCTTGCAACCTCCCAGATTCAAGATATTCCACTAGCCTTTCTTTCAACAGGGTTTCCATTAATGGACCCACCACTGATGGGAGACTGACCAGTCTACAGTTGCTAGCCTCCTCCATGCTGCCACTTTTATGGAGAGGCAGTATAGTGCAGTGGTTTAAGGCTCTCAGCTGCAAATCTGGTGACATCCAGCAGACCAGACCTGGGTTTGAATCCCACAGCTTCCACTTGCATACTGTGTGACCCTGAGCAAGTCACTTAACTTCCCTGTGCTCCCAGGTCGCTCCTGTAAAAAAGCTTTCAGCTTAGTGTGCTACTCCTGGTTAAACAACTAAAAAAAAAAAAAAATGAAATAAAATAAATCCCAGTCTGCTGGAACCGCTTCTGTTTCCAGTGTTATGTTGAATAAGGCTGCCAGTGGTGCAGCAAGCTCCTCTCTGAGTTCCCTTAGCACCCTTGGGTGTATCCTGTCTGGTCCCATGGCCTTGTCTACTTTCAGGTTTGCAAGTCCCTTCAAGATTGTTTCCTCTGTAAATGGGCATGTGTTAACCTGTTGCCCCCGTTCTTGCTGCAGCTTGTTGGTCCATCCCTCTCCCTCTCCACAGTGAAGAATGAACAGAAATATCTGTTCAGGATGTCAGTTTTTCCCTGATCATCTTCTGCACAGTCACCATCTGCTGACTTCCTTATCCTCACTATCCCTTCCCGTTCCTTCTTTTTCTCGCTAATGTACCTGCAGTAAGTCTTGTCCCCTTCTACCACTCCTTTGGCTGTCCTTTCCTCTGTTTGTGCTTTTGCTTGTCTCACTGCTCTCCATACTTCTCTGTGTTTACCTGGGACTTCTCCCTGTACCCCTTCCACTGTGTTTCTTTGTACCACCTAAATGCCATCTTTTTTCCCTTCACTTTCGTTGCCACCTCCCTCGAGTTTATGGTACCATAGTGTCCTTTTTTCCCCTCCTGCTTTTTCTCACTTCGTTCACACAGAGGCTGGTTACATTCACTATACCTTTCTTAATCTGTCTCTATTGTTCCACTACCCCACCCAGGTCATCCAATGCGGCTAGGCTGTTTCTAAGGCAGTTTCCCATTACTTTAAATTCCACCTTTCTAAAGACCAGGACCCTCGTCCTTGTGTGGTTCGCTTCTATACCTGTCTTGATACTAAACCACACTGTATGGCGATCACTGGTCCTCAGGGGACTGCCCACTGTGACATCTGTTACTCTGTCTCTGTTACACTGTGACATCTATTACTTTGTTCCTGTTACACTGTGACATCTGTTACTCTCTCTGTTACACTGTGACATCTGTTACACTGTGACATTTGTTACTCTGTCTGTTACACTGTGACATCTGTTACTCTGTCTCTGTTACACTGTGACATCTGTTACACTGTGACATCTGTTACTCTGTCTCTGTTACACTGTGACATCTGTTACTCTGTCTCTGTTAGTGAGCGCCGGGTCCAGTATTACCTCTCTCCCCTAGTCGGTTCACTTACTAACTGCCTGAGAAATGCTCTCTGTAAAGAGTCTAGAATTGCCCTGCTTCTAGTCAGAACTGCTGCTGGAAGGCTCCAGTCCACATCAAGGAGATTGAGGTCCCCAGCCAGCAGCTCCTCCACCTTATTTGCCATCCTGCCACTGTTTTCCCTTAATGCCTTGTCCAGTTCCTCCCCCTGTGCTGGAGGCCTGTATACCCCCCCCCCCCCACGAATAATGGCCTCAGCTCCTGTCTCCAGTGTGACCAACAGCACCACCAGCTCTTCTCTTGCCTCTAGGTTCCCTTGTACTTTCATAGCCCTGACACACGCACCCACCTACAGGATTTTATTTGTATTTTATTTATTTAATTTACCTGGAAGGTGGACTGGATCAAGGACCCGTTTTCAGCCACGCCTGGGGAAGGGGGAGAACAACAGGGGTACAATAAAAATCTACAACTGCATAAAATCAGTCATATTAAGAATCCCTTCTCCCCTCCTTCCTTCCCTGTCTCATCTGAACTGAGTGTATCCTGGTGTGGCCATATCCCACTCGTGAATGTCAGTGCTCCACAACTCAGTTATGCCATGGTTATGGGATGAACATGGAAACTAAGCTCTCCCTCCCTTCTCGGATCATTCTGTCTCCATGCTGAGATGACAGAGAGTAATGGTGGGGGCAGGATGAAGGAGGAACAGAAAGCTTTTCATTTGTTTTCCCTGTTGCAGGGCCTCAAAAAGGGCGGATGGCAGTTAAGGAGAGACAGCAGGCGCTGAAAGGACAGTATTTTTTTGAGTGCAAATGCCAAGCTTGTGTGGAGGAGCAGGAATCAGACACCAAAGGTCAGCTCACGCAGCTGGATGCTTTCTGCTGTTCTAAATGCAAGGCACCCCTCCAGGTAACCATTGACAACAGTCAACCATTTTAAAGCACTTTTCATCCAGTTGCTGAATGCAGTCACAAAGTACGACACATACGCAATCAGACAAGGCAACACACACATAAAAAAACTGCAAAATACGGCAGACACTACATATATGTCCAGTCACAAAGTACATCAGACACTACACAGCATGTACACAAAGTACATCAGACACTACACAACATGTACACAAAGTACGTCAAACACTGCACATGTGCACAAAGTACATCAAACACTACACAACATGTACACAGAATACATCAAACACTGCACGTGTACACAGAGTGCGTCAAACACTACACAACATGTAAGAGTACATCAAACATTATACAACATGTACATAAAGTACCTCAAACACCACACAGCATGTACACAAAGTACATCAAACACCACACATTATGTACACAAAGTACATCAAACACCACACAGCATGTACATAAAGTACATCAAACACCACACAACATGTACACAAACACTACACAGCATGTACACAAAGTACATCAAACACCACACAGCATGTACATAAAGTACATCAAACAGTGCACACAAAGTACAACAAATGCCACACAACATGTACACAAAGTACACTGAACACCACACAACATGTACACAAAGTACATTGAACACTACACAACATGTACACAAAGTACATCAAACATTACGTAACATGTACACAAAGTGCAGTGGTCACTTCATGCATACAGTTGCAGGGTAAACCACACACACACATGCGCGCACACACAAACACTGTTGTAGAACACATTACCAATATGATAACAGAGGGAATGTAAAACAACAATCGGCAATTTTGCAATCTGATTGGTCAACCATATTTCAAGAGGGGAGACATTAACCTCTGGTAATCTTTGAGTAGCATAGTATCTAGTGACAGGAGTTATGTTATTCTTTTTTTTTTGTGTCAAACTTGTTTTTGTCTGCCAGGCGCTTGCCAACCCCATTAAGCACACAGTCAACCGGCCAGCCCCATCCGCCACTGATCTGAGTCACTGCCATTCCCCCATGGCATGACCCCCATGGTGGGCCTCCATGGGGAGGGTTGTTCTCTTCCCCCTCCAACACCATATGATCTGGACTCAGCAACAGGCTGCATAGGCTGGCATTAGAGTGTGCCAAGGCCATCTAACAGACGACAACCTGGGATTTTTATCCCCTAATAGGAGTCCCACAACCACCACTCTCCACCCACTAGAGGGCAACCACAGCCTACTTCCTGTGCAGAAGCAAGCTGCCTTGGCCCACAGCAGGACATGCTGCAGTGCCAGACTCATGCAACCCTCTCCCTCCACAAGCTGGGAGGTACTGCCAGCAGCAGCACCATCTCCCAGCTGTCCTGCGACCCAAGTCCTCTTCTGATCCCAGATTGCCAAAATGTGCTGTCGTTGGCCAATGGGTGGCCCTTTGGAATCCTTTTTTAAACTTTTAAAAATATTTTTTTAAAACCATTTATTTATTTTTGTTTAAGAAAGTTAGTAAGTCACTCCAGGGCATATGTAACCTCCATTAATCTACCTCCTGGGGCAGCAGCAGCACTTGGCTTCTTTTCCCTGTGCTTTCATCACCCTAACAACGTGATTAATTCATGGGGGTAGCCTAACCACAGATTGTGCCTTCTTGCTTAACTAGTGCCCACTTTTGCGGCACTGATTTTTCAGTGTAGCATGTGCTGTGTAGGTTTGTTTAGTGACTACCCTAGCTCTGGTTTTGAGAGGGTCACCATTCCCTGAGTTTGTACATGACTCGGGTGTGTTCTTTCATTCCCTGCAGGAGAAAGAGCTGTATACATGCCCTAACAGTTCCTGCAGCTACATGATCCCTAAAGCGCAGCTTCACCTCGAGTTACAGGAGATTCAGATGCAGATCAGCACAGCCGTGGGACTCGTGGAAGACGGCAGACCAGGTAACAAAAAAAGGAGTAGCTGCCTCTCAGTATTGGGAGGGGGGTCATGTGGACTGTGAGAGAGGCAGACATTTTGAAGAGTTTATTTTTGAATTCTGTTTCTTCTCCCCCCTTGTTCTTCCTGTTGCCCCACTCTGACCCTGGGGTCGCCTCAACTGCACCCTTCCTCTAGCTGGGAGGGCAGACGTGCGGCTGCTGTTACAGCCAGCAACAATGCTGCTCTATGATTGGCCAGTTGAGGGATGCATGAATGTTGGTCAGCCCGAGCCCTGTCTCCCTGAATGTCTGGTACCTGTGGTCCTTGATGTATGCGGCCCAGAGCCAGTCTCAGCGTGGGATTCTGGGGTTCGACTGTAAACTCCCATCTCCCATTTGACACTGGCTTACTCCAGTTTAGAATTTTTTTTGTTTATGTGCTGTTTATGCCCCTGTAGGTCTCTGGCCTCCACTTCTCTCAGGGCATCCCGGCTACAAGCTTACTTGATTTGCAAAGTCTCCTCTGCTAGCCCCTCCACATGTCCATGGTTTACCTCCCTTGGTGGGGTTGGGGGCAGGGGGCTGTACCCCCAGATTTTCCAAGTTTCATCAGGTGGCTGGCATGATGAAACTCACAAGGGCCCAGATGTATCAGGGTCCCATCACCTTGGGTGTCAGGTCTGGTCCTTTTTCCTGGTTTCTTCCCAGTGGATGTGGCACACAAGTGCTCAGGCATACTCACGCATGTACAAAGGCATGTGGTACGTGAGCCGGCTGACATCCACATCCTAACCTGCTTACATCCGCTGCCTTGCCACCCATGGTTATCTAAGTGGCAGCATTGCAGCAGAGGCTGCAACTCTCGACCTCTAGGATGCTTGATCCTCCCCCCACCCCCTGTCAGCTGACCCCCAATAGCCCGAGCTTGCTTCCCCCCAAGGGTCTGTATCACAATAACATTTCCACCGCCAGCATCATCTGGGCACCCTGGGAATCCTAACAGCAAGTCCCAGCCTCCTGTCTTATCCTCCATTCAGGGCAGGACAAATCAGGTAGTGAGGTGGCCAGTGGCACTAAAAAAATTGGTTTGGCTACCAGATTTTGAAAGTTACCTGCCAACTGGCTACCTGTTCATGAAGTGAATTTTGAGCTCTTAAAAATGATGGCCACTAAAAATATTGATTTCGCTACCAGATTTGGAAAGTTGGTGGACAAACTGACCACAGACTGATGTATTCCTCCCTGCCTCTGTTACACAGAGAGTCCTCCTTGACTTGCTGTCTATAACCATGTCCATCTCTGCATTTTATATGCTTCATAATGACAGTGCTGCATCATAAGTTTGCCAGAAGAGGAATTTCATGAGCAATAATGCCTGCCTCCCCCACATTGAAGACTTGGGGTGTCACCTTTCCAAAGGACTCAGCAGCTCATCCAGTGAGTGGCCTGAGATTCTGATTCCACTTCCATACTGGGGTCTGGAGAACAGCAGTTCCTCTTGTGTTCCTCTTGCTGTTGCCATGTATTAAGCAGGCGTCACATGCTTGTTCTTGGTTGCTTTTGGTTTAGCTTCCCACTAGATCCATGTCCCACCCTGCTGAAGCAAAAATACTTGCAGTTGGGTATGGTTTTGTGGTATAAAATATGAAACATAAAAACATAGACTTTGACGGCAGATAAGGACCACTTGGCCTACCCAGTCTGCCCATTTCCCTACCTGCTGGATAAGCTGCAGATTCTAGTTAACCAACAGCCTACTTCCTGCCACCCCCCACTACAATTGCCTTGTGTCTGTCCCATGCATGTTTGAATTCTCCCACTGTTTTAGCCCCAACAACCTCCCCAGGAAGGCAGTTCCGATCCACCACTCTCTTTGTGAAAAAGATTTCCTCACATTACCCTGAGCCGTGCCCCTCTTTCTTTAAATTGTGTCCCTTGTTCTTACACATCTCTTTTCTGAAAGATGCTACCCTCCTTGACTTTGTTGATTCCCTTGAGGTACTTGAACATTTCTATCATGTCCCCCCATCCCTCCTTTCATCAAGGGTATACATATTAAGCTCTCTCAGTCTCTCTTCATATGATTTCTGATGCAGACCCTGCACCATTTTAGTTGCCCTCCTCTGGACTGCTTCCATCCTGTCTATGTCCTTGCGTAGATGAATCGCTTTACAGAAAAAAAATGTTTCTGTGTCCAGACTAAATTCCCACTTTCTGGTTTAGAGAAGCAGGCGTCCTCCGGTACAGCATTTATCACAGAGCTGGGGGAAAGACACCGATATGTACATAATGATGAGAAGGTCCACAATGGTCCATCAAATGTACCTGTCACACTTGGACCACTGATTCTGATCCCTGTATAATGTTGTGTTGTAAATATAAGAAATTAATGTATGATGACTGTGTCAGAGGAAAATGCTGTCTTACTGGAACTGACAGATCAAGACCCCCATGGATAAGTTCAAAGGACAGGACATAGCTAAACTGCAGATATCTGGGGTGCAATTACCTTGTCAATTTGTTTTCATCCCAGGAAATAAGATTAGCCATTCATAATTCCCTCAGGGAAATCCTTTGACTTGCAATAGTTGTCAGGAAGAACCTGTATTGGGAGGGGTGTCAGAGGGAAGCCAGAATGGACATTGAAGAGAGGTTGATGTCTGGGCCAGGGAGGACCCAGACGAATTTGAAAGGCGCAAAATACATTCCCGGGGAACCCTTGAATTATATCAGAGAGACCTTTGATGTGTAGATTGCAAAGCCCAGACGAAATTAAAGAGGCAAATACACTTGTGCATTGAATACAGTGACTTAGATCAAAGAAACTTTTGAGATGTATGTGTAGCAGAGCACAAACCGGTTTTGTCTGGTTAACCTGTGGAGGGGAAAGTCAGTGAGGTCACCTATTATGTTTTATTTTATTATATCTTAATTGGACATCCTGTGATATAAAATATAGATTTTGTAACACCAAGGCGGAGTTAGGTGACCTCAGAGAGAAGGCAGGCTCAAGACTCTTCTTAAGCCTACTGCAAACCTTGAAAGACACACAAGACAAGATTTTATTTCTGACTGAAATAAGGACATCAGCACTGGAAGATTCAGAAAGTAAGGACTGTAGACAAGTTTACATAGATACATAGACAGTGTCAGCAGATAAGGGCCTATGGCCCACCCAGCCTGTCCATTTGAGCTTGTAAGTTCAGTTTATGTTTTCCTAGAAGTCTGTTGCCCCTTACCCCTGACCTCCAGAATTCCTTTATGTCTATCCCATGCATTCTTAAATCCCGTGATTGTTTCAGCCCCCACCACTTCCTCTGCCAGGGTGTTCCACTTGTCCACCACCCATTCTGTGAAGAAATTCTTCCTCACGGTTCCTCTGAATCGTCCTCCTCCAACTTCATCCCATGCCCTCTAGTCCTGGAACATCTTTTTGCTTAAAATAGTGTATTCCTGCACCCTGTTCCTCCTGTAAGATACTTGTATGTCTCTATCATATCCCTTTCTCCCTCCTCTCCTCCAGGAGTACATGTTCAGTTCCTTCAACCTGTCCTCATAGGACTTGTGATGCAATCCATGCACCATCTTTGTTGCCTCCTCTGAAACTTCTCTATCCTGTCTATGTCCGTGCATAGGTAAGGTCTCAGAACTGTACACTGTACTCCAGGTGGGGCCTCACTAGTGTCTTGTATAGTGGAATTATGACCTCCCTTTTCCCGCTGGTGATGTCCCCTATGCATCCCAGCATCCTATTTGCTTTACCTGCTGCCTTGTCACACTGTTTCCCTACCTTGAGGTCATCAGAGATGATAACCCCAAGATCCCTTTCCTGCTTGGTGCATGCTATATCCTCACCCCCAACTGATATATTGTGCCAGGGTTTTGTGCCCTATATGCATTATCTTGCACTTCTTTGCATTGAATTTCAACTGCCAAATCCTTGACCATTCTTCAAGTTTCTGCAGGTCCCTTCTCATTCTGTCTACACCTCTGGTGTCTCTACTCTGTTACAGAGCTTTGTGTCATCAGCGAACAGTGAAATTCTACCTTCTAGGTCCTGTGCAATGTCACTGATGAAGATGTTGAATAGGACCGGTCCCAGCACTGATCCCTGTGGTACCCCACTGGTCACGCTTCCCTCTGTGGAGTGACAGCCATTTACCACCACCCTCTGTGTCCTGCCGCCCAGCCAGTTACCTACCCACCACACTACTGTCCTGCCCACACCCATATTCCCCAGTTTGTGTAATAGTCTTCTATGTGGCACAGTGTCAAAGGCCTTGCTGAAGTCCAGATAGGCCATGTCACTGCCTCCCCTGATCCACCTCCCTAGTCGCCCAGTCAAAAAATTCAACGAGGTTGGTCTGACATGACCTCCCCCTGGTGAAACCATGTTGCCTTGGGTCCTGTAGTCCATTGACAACCAGATGTTCCGCCAATCTCTCCTTCAATAGTGCTTCCATGATCTTCCCCACTACTGAGGTGAAGCTGACTGGTCTGTAGTTCCCCACTTCCTCTTTGTTCCCACTTTTGTATATTTAGTCTGAGAGTTTTTATTTGCAGAATCTGCACTTTTAACCTATTTGTTTTAAGGCTGTATGTGTGGGGATATTTTAGTTCTGTAATGTTTTCTGTTTTCCTATTTTAAAGTAAATATATATATATATATATATATATTTTAAAAAGAAACTGCCTGGAGTGCCTTGACATTTCTTTTTATTTAAGTAGAGCTTAGAGTGGTTATAGTTAACACTGTGTTGAGCTTATTGTTTACCAAACTGGGAAATGGATAGAGTTCTCTAAAGTCTTGCATAGAATTCTAAGGGTTCATTTGGAAGACCAGGTTGGGTGCCTGTAGGCAAAGATATCTGCCCCGAAGACAGAATTATCTGAGCCTGATAATTGAGTACGCTAACAAGAGGTTATCACTTTGAATCCCTCCAGAACTTGAGACTAAGGTGACTTGAACCCACAAAACAGACAAGACAGTTACCTTGTTCTGTTCACTGTCTACAAATCATATGCTCAGAGGTTGGCACTTTCGGAGTAGAGGGCTGACCAGCTGAGCGAGTTTGTGACAGTAGCCAGTACCTGCCTGCATCCACACCCAGCCTGATGCTCGACCGGAGCTAGCCCACCGATGGCCCTGACTGAATATTGACACTCCCCTCCTGAGGCCACTTATCCTATTCCCTCGACTGCCCTCTCTCCCTCCTTCCCTCCTCTGGTCTGGACTATTCCTCTATGCCTATCCCATCTGTGTTTGAGCTGGCGATGAACTTTGCATCGACCTCTTCTGGCAGTGCATTCCACTTCTCCATAACTTTTTATGTAAAGGATAACTTCATATACGCTCCTAAAGCCCCCCACTCCGCCAGCAGCTGTCATCCATGACAAAAGCAGAAGGACAATGAAAATGAGCAAAACATTTAACCCTACCTTTTTTCACTGTAAAATATTCTGGGCTTCTTCCACTTTTATTCAATGGTGTGGTTTTCTAATTCCACCAGAATTTGAGCATTTTATAAATGTTTTAAATTAGTTTTTCCTCAAGAAAAAAATGTGACCGCCACATTTTGCAAAGAAATAGCATTGCAGAACAGGCAAAAGGTTAGCATCGAGAAAATTAACAAATTAAAAAAAGGACTCCTGATGCACAGCATAGGAGGTACCTGGACAACTACATTTGACAGGTATGCTAATATTTGTCTTAACTATAGCTGAAACTGGCATTTTTGGAAAACATTTTTCGTTGCACTGCTGCTGTACGTACTGTACTTTTTTATTTCCATCCAGGTTTTTATGCCACTTTCTCCGCTGGCCCCTTCTGTGCTCCACCCACCCAGCCCTGCCACCACTATCTCTGGGACTTACCTAGCTCTCACAGTCCCTCATGTCTTGCCCCCTGTGGCAGGGCCAGGGGATGGAGGGCTGCTTCCCCCTCCCAATGTCCATGTCCAGATCGTGGAGCCAAGGCCTAGTCAGTAGTGTGGGCCCTGCGATGGGTGAGGGCTTCATACTGCCAGTGGGGATCCATGTTCACATTTTCTCCCTAGCCCCAACCCACCCACCCTGATGTCGGGCCATGTCCACAGATAACCTCACACGTATTGTCATCTGTCTGCAGAGAAGGTAAGCAGGGTACCCAGTGCAGTGGAACCCAATGGCACCCCCCCCCAAGCTGTGAGCCCTGCTGTATGGCAGTACGTTCCTACCTGCAGGGGCCACCCAGTTGGCTTCCCAAACTCACTTCCAAACTTGGTCCACAGCATGGGAGCGCATAGCACTAACCACTAGGCAGTTGGGCGGCCTACTCTGTAGAATTAAAGAAAAGAAGGGTCTGGTCTGGAGTCCAGGATATAGATAGGAGCTGTGGACAACACCAAAAGCCTTCTTCTGGGATGAAAGTAGAAGGAGGAAAATGAAGGAGAGAACTGGGTCCCTAAAGATGTGTGGACATGCGAGAAAGGAACCTGTGAAAGAGCCAGTGGAGGTGGCTGAGATACCCAATGAATACTTTGCTTCTGTGTTAATCAGTGGGTCCCTAGGAGGGGGAGGGTGCACATCAGGAGGGTCAGTGGTTCTGTGTAGCTATGATGCAGCCTGAGGACTGAAAAGTGGCCAGTGAGGTCCTCACCTTCAAGAAAGGGGCAGGGTCAGACATGGGGGAACTACAGGCCAGTCAGCCTGATGTCCGTGCTTGGCAATGTTCTTGAAGCCAATATCAAGGGTAGTTGTGGCTGAGGTTCTTGTCCCATCTTGGCATGTCTTTGTGAGGGACAAGTTCTGCCAAAGCAGCCCAATCATCTTCTTCAAAGGGGTGACCAAGGAGGCAGAGCAGTAGATGTAGTCTCGCTGGACATCAGCAAGGCCTTTGATACTGTCTAGCATGACTTCTGGGTAGAGTATGTCAGTGCGGTCTGCACGAGACATATACAGTACAACATTGATTTATCTGGACCCCAAGTATCCTGATCTCCTGATTCCTGATTAATATCCGGACTCTGGCATTGTCCCCAACTCTGGTTTGCCTAGTGTGATGGACGGAGTGTCTGAACTACGATTATCTGAACAAATCTGGTATCTCCTAGAGAGTTCAGATAATCCAGTTTGTACTGTACAGGGTAACTAGCTTGCTGGGCAGGAAGTAGTCTTTTGTGGTGGATGGACAGGATGGCAGACTCCTTTGAGGATGGGAACAGACTTCAGGAGGACCAAGTTGAGCTAGGAGACTGGTCTGACTCATGGCGTGTCAAACTCAGTCTGGCCCAAATGCAGGGTGATGCACATGGGGAGGATAGACAGAGGCAGGGCCTGCATGCTGCACGGGGCTTCCCTTGCTGCAGTGGAGGAAGAGGAAAAGGACCTGGAGGTTATATATAGGACCTGAAACATGACAAGCAGTGCACTATCTCCACAGGAGGGCCTGCAGAATGCTGAGGTGCATGAACACAGGGAGTCAAAATGTGAGGATTTATAATTCATAAAAAGTTATAAAATCATGTTTAAAAAACACCTTATTTTACAGCGGATCATTACACTTTAACTGTACATGAGAGCCTTGTACGGTTATAAGAGCTTGTCACGTGTAGCCCCATCTCTGGAGATAATCTTGGCCTACTCAGTGCTGCTAGTTTACCATATACTATGGAAGGTGCGCATGTGTGATGCTCGGAAATGATTATTTATCTGTTGGTAGCTTGAAAGGTATTTTTTGTTCTGAAGTACACACACAAAGGAAGGGACTTTGCACTCTTTACAAAAACTGTCTTTGTGGGGACTGTGGGATTATAGCAGAATGCCACAGAATTCAGTTTAATGCATCCGACAAGAAGTCGTCGGCTTTCTGTCTTTGAATGTTAGGAAAAGACAAATCCAGATAAGCCTGAAGTGTTTATTTCCTGTTTTGCAGATCCGGCCATCCAGCTACTGTTGAGGTGCCAGCAGAGAGCTGGGGGTTTCCTGTCAGCAAACCACAGGGTAACGGGGGAAATTCATGACAAGCTGGCGCAGGCTTATGCAAACATGGGTAAGTGTGCTGTACCCTAGAGATCCCAGGTTCAAATCCTGCCTCTGGCTCTGAGACATTGTGTGATTTTAAGCAAAAGTCACTTGCTTTCCCTGTTCTCCAGTCCACCCTACTGTAAATTTGGATGCGAGTAGGTCCCCACTGGAAATGTGATGCTGCAGTACGGCCTTTGGGTTAGAGTGCACATCCCATAACTGCCATTTACTCATTTTATGATCGTGAACAAGTCACGTTCCTGTACTTAACCTTCACCACTTCATCCTTCGGGGCTTGTAAGTGCTTTGAGTGACAGAGTGTATGAAGGATGCTATATGTAAAATCAGATTCCCTTGCCCTGCTCTTCCCTGGCCTTCACTCTGCCCCACAGTGGGTGTATCCTAGGGACTGGGGTAATAGATTATATAAAGAAAGACCAACATACCTCACTAGTGCAAAGCATCATGGCAAGTCTGTCAAATCACCATGAAAGAACAAGGGCTGGCTTGTCTTTATATGAGCTGGCGGTATAGCCTAGAGGTTAGAACAGTGAGCTGTGACTGAGCGCAGTACATCCAGCAGACATGGGTTTGAGTCCAACAACCTGCAGGTGCATTCTGTGTGACCCTGAGTAAGTTGCTTCACCTTCTTGTGTTCCTGGGTTACCCCTGTAAATGGGCCTTGTGTCCAGTGGGCCTTACCCGGTTGCCAAAGAATTAAAACCATATAATATACACATATATATGTATGTATCTATATGAATGTACATATGTACATATAAAATATTTTTGGGCTGCAGTTACTTATCAGCGAGGGTCCAGGAGTATCTCCGCAGTTTACTGTGGTGGAGCCTGCCAGGATACAGTGCAGTGTCAGATTCCTACATGACAGAAGGGATTAACTGCTATTGCAATTGCACTAACTTCGCACAATTCTGCAGTATTTGGTGTTGCAGTCTGGCGAGCTTCACTGTATATCAGTCCCCCCTACTTCGGCAGACATGCCTCCTGCCCTCCCTGGGAATCAAACTTGGGATCCTGAGTCCCAAAGGCAGCAGCTCTACCATCCGGCTAAAAGGAAATTCCCAGTATCTTTGAGGTTAAAGTGCTCCACTGGCTGTAATAGTAGTAGTAGTTCATTTATTTTTGCACGCAATGCCAGGGGCTCTGAGTGCTGTACGTTATAGAATTAAAACAAGCCGGCACAGTGGTAGAGCTACCACCTGTGACACTGACGTCCTGGGTTCAGAAGTAAGCCCAGGATGTCAGAGGGCTGGCCAGGAGGAGGAAGATCGAGTGTCCTAAGGACTGCTCGCCTCCTTGGGGGGAGTGTGCGGAAGCACCCGGCACATGACTGACCCCTGGCAGAGACCAGGTGTCTGACAGTCGGAGCTTGACAACTTCGGGAGCCGTGTCAGATGTGCGGCGCCAAGTGCCACTACATTATTGCATGCCACGCCTCCCTGGGGACTGCATACAAAACAAAAAAATTGTCCAAGCAGGAGAATGTCCACCCTCCACCGAACCCCACCCAGTCGACTGAGGCACTCTCCCTGAATTACTATCAGTCTCCGATTGGGGAATACAGACCCCTCCCCAATGGACCTGCCCTGGGGGGGGGTAAGCCAGGGGTGCGTGTCAGAGGTAGTAGGTAAGTCCCAGGAGATGAGGGCTGGGTGGCAGGGACAGACCAATAGTGCTCCCCCCCAGAAAAAAATAATTTAAACAAAATAGAACAACATAACACACAGTCATAAAATACAAATCATTTTAAACGTGCAAATTAGTCAGCATAAATAACTTAAAACTAAACCAGTGGGACTAATTTAAGTCGGAAGCTTGGCTGAACAGGTAGGTCTTTAGGCCCCTTTTAAAGGACTGCACTGAGGGAACCTCCATCAATGATTTGTCTGCATACTTGCTATGCAGTAGACTATCAGTAGAGGTCTGGAGACGCCTCTCTTTTTGCTGTTGTAATTATGCAGCACTTCCATGACTGTTATTCACAGCGCTCACCGCTAGATGGTGCTGCAGTGCAGAGGTTGCCTTTTATCACATATAACATTTACCTTGATCAATTTTTTTCTTTGTTGGTTTCAGGTGACTGGAAGACAGCGGCTGTGCACCTCAGGAACAGTATCTGTGTTGTGGAATCTCACTATGGTCCTTCCAGCATTGAGTGTGGTCACGAACTGTTCAAGTTATCGCAGGTCTTTTTCAATGGGTAAGAGCTGCTCCTACCCGGCCCCCCCATAACTGTGCTCAATCAGTTTAGTGTGTGCAGGCTTCGCCACCGTTCCACTGCCTCTCCTCCCTGATGGGGAATGGTCACACTTTGTTGTGGGGTAGCTTATTTTGGAGCTGTAGTGTTTTCTACTGTGCTCTGCAAATAGTAGGTGCATCAAGCCATTTGCAGGCAGCTTGATCTATGAGCTTTCACCAAGCACCACGTCTGCTGTTGTGCACCACAGTTTATCATATGAATATACAAAACGAGCCAGCAGAAGAAGACCACCCAGTCTTATCACATCTGCTCAGCAAATGATGTAGGGTCTGGCCTTACAATTTATGTCAATGACCCTGCCCCCCCCAACTGTCCCTCCCTCTCCCTTCCTCTCCCCTTTCTTGGTCCCAAGGGTTCCCTTTGTGCTTGTCCCAGGTTCTCTTGAATGCTACCACTGTCCTTGCTGAAATCACCTCCTCTGGCAGCTCATTCCACACGGACACCACCCTCTCCGTATAGAAATGCTTCCTTACATCCCTTCTGAATCCCTCCCCCAATCAATTTTAGACTGTGTCCCCTAGTGGTGCTGTTGTCACTCATTTTAAAGAGACCTTCCCTTTTCGATTTGTTAATTCCCTTCATGTACTTGAAGATCTCTATCATGTCACCCCTCTGCCTCCTCTCTTCTGGGGGAGTACATCCCCAGGGCTCCCAGCCTCTTCCCATAGGACGTATCCTGTAACCCTTTGATCATCTTGGTTGCTCTCCTCTGGACCCCCTCCAGCATGCTGATGTCCTTCTTAAAGTAAGGATGTCAGTACCTCACCCCATATTCTAAATGTGGTCTCACCAATGACCTGTACAATGGTAAAATAGCCTTGCTCCGCCTACTATTGAATCCCCTTGCAATACACCCCAGCATCCTGTTAGCCTTCTCCACCGCCTTTTTACACTAAGGTGTGTGTTTCAGGTCACTCGTAGTCACTACCTCTAGATCCGTTTCCTCTTCATTAGCAGTTACCGGAGTCCCTTCTTTGTAATACTCTGTCCTAGGGTTCTTGGCCCCTATGTGTATCACTTTGCACTTTTTGGCATTGAACCAAAGTTGCCAGATTCCTGACCATCTCTCTAGTCTGGCGAGGTCCTCCCTCAGGTTCTGTATCCCCTCTTTGTTGTCCACTCTCCTACAGAGTTTGGTGTCATCTGCAAACAGACACATTTTGCCTTTAATGCCTTCCCCGATGTCACTTGTGAAGTCATTAAACAATACTGACCCCAACACCAATCCCTGCACGACCCATCAAAAGCTGAGCTTCTGGTCTGACTGCATTTGGTGCTTTTCACAAAAATGTGTTCTCTCCACTTGTTCCCAACCCCTACCCCCAGATTTCTCCCTTGTGATCCCCACTCTCCCTCCCTTGTACTAAAACTCTGTTTGTCAAAAGCCCTGCAGTATGATACCCATTGGCAGTGGCGGTCACATCAGTCTTGACTGTGAGTTCCTGAGGGGAAGCCAGACACTGACCATAACCAGTGGTAGACCTTTCTCCTTGAAGCCCTCCTCTATGGTTTGTACTCTTTGCCTGGGGGAGGGGGTACCAACTCTTAAGAATGCAGCCCCTCGCTATGTGCACAGAGACTCAGAATCTTGATGCTGACTTTCTGTTTGCTGGAATCAAACCCTGATCTCCCTGCAGCAGGCAGCACTTAAACCACTGAGGTTCAACCCCAGCCATGGAATTCACATCAACAAATCATTTGCACATCTCTAAAAATAAAAAGCACTAGTAACTCTCCTATCCCCTAATTCACATTCCCTGGTTCAGAACTCTTGTCATTTATGTCTCCCCCCACCCTTTTGTTTCCAGGTATGCAGTGTCAGATGCTCTGGCTGTGATTCCAAAAGTGGAGGCCATTTTGACGACACACTATGGCCCTCAGAGTGAGATGGTGCAGGAACTGCAGGAGATGGAAGCATGCCTGAAGGGGTTGACCTTGGTTTAAATGGGTCTCTGGTAGCCTACAGAAGGTTTGTACAAAAGCAGACTACTTCCATCACCTATGTTTTTTTTGGGGGGGGGGGCTCTGGATCTCAGGACAACCTTTGGTCGAAGTAGGAGCACCATGTACCCTACAAGTCCCAGTGGCTCAGCAGGTCTGAGGCCAGAAGATTGAAAGGTTGTGGGTTCTAACCCCACACCAGGCGCTCTGGGTAAATCCCAATACTGACACTGTAGTGCATCATGGGGGGATGCTGCACTCCTGAGGTGCTGTCTTTCGGATGAGACATTAAACCGAGGTCCCATCTGCCTGTTCTGGTGGTGGTTTAGATGGACATAAAAGATCCCATGGCACTTCTTGAAAAAGTAGGGGAGTGTCCCCAATTCGCTAAAAATACCAACAGCAGCTTAATCTGTTTCAGTTTCAGTTGGTTGCCATCTGTATCAGCCCTCCCACCAGCATCCTGGAAAAATGGACTTCTATTCTCAGTGGGCCTACCTGGTCAACACAAAATTCAATAAGTGAACCCTGTTTTATTTTTTTTTTAAACTGTGGCTTTATAAACTGCATTCATGATTCTTGTTTGTAAACGCAGGACATTTTGCTGCCAAGGAATTTCAATGAAGATGTATTTGAGGAAGTGCAGGCTCTTAATCGGATTGACCAAACAAGATCCACTTCTCGCAGCTGCGGGGAGTACTGAACTGTTTCAGTGTTATTTCCTCTCCAGCAGTTAAATACAGTTGGCACACTGCACTAATCTGAACATGACATATTTTGGAGTAATTTTGATTGATCAACAGTGCCAGTACCGTATGAGGTCTGACCGCTTGAAGATTCCACACAAACAGGCAGCACAGGAGGAAGGGGTGCAGTAGTGGGATGTGAGCTGCATTACACATGCCTCCACAGAGCTACCAAGGTTCAACTTGGCCAACAGCAAGGAGCTAGGCTTCTGTTAGAAACTCAGATCTCCTCAGTCATGCAAGATGCTGCCGCTAGCATGCCACCAAGCTGCCATGATTGGGACTGTATCTACAGCATTCCAACACCAGCCAGAACAAAAGCAAAACAACAACAACAACAACAACAAAAGGTTAAAAAGCAGAAATGGAGTTTATTGTTTTCGGACCTGGCTGGGTAGTGTGGTACACAGGGACAGAGTTGTTCAAGCTACTGGCTGGGTGATCATCTAAGAACAATTAAAGACTCTGTCGGTTTAAAACAAATTAGAAAATACAAGACGTGTTACAAGATTCATTTTAGATTTTCTGCCTATATAGTCATAGTCATTTAAAAGTGGCACTGCTGGCTTTTCTGCTGCTATGTTTTTTTACTGGGGAATCACAGTCATAATAAAAGAGCAGAAGCAACACCTCCTCCCCCGTGCCCCAGATGACTTCTTTTGTTGTTGGTGTTGAAGAGTTTATCGAACACTTTCTTGCTTACATTTCCCATGTTCTTGGTAATTAGTTTCCCTTTCTCTTTTGTGCTTTTTGCATAACCATGAACACAGGTGCCTTGTTCCCCAGGCTTCGTCTGCCTGGGTGACTTGGCTACACCTGGTATCTTAGTCCTCTGTGACATCATAACTGTTTCCATAGCAACATATTGTTATGTCATAAGCAGCGGTTGTGACGCCTGGTGTAGTCAACCAGCCGGAGCAAATGAAGTCTTAGGGGGATGTGAGCAGAGATGGACAAGACAGAGCAGGCTCGAGCCTGACTTGATACTAGTGCCTAGCTTGGCCCGACTTGACCTCTGTAAGCAATTGAGAGCTGAGGTCAGACTGAAACAGTTATGGTCAAAGGAAGCATTTTTTCCAGTCTACATACTTAGGGTAGTGTCTGAAATTTTCCACTTCTGTGTAGAGAACAGCCTGCAGCAGCCAGGGCTTGGCTTGTGTTTGGTTCATAGAGAGAGTCAAGCCAGACCCCTGACTTGGCTCTAGGACGGTGAAAAATTCCTGGCCTGCCCACCACTAGATGTGAGCCTGCTTTCATGCTAATCTGCAATAATGTTTAAAAAAAAAAAAAAGGGAATGGTAAGTCAGTACAGCAAAGGGCTGCCAAGATGTACAGGGCCAGGTCCAATGACAAATAACTGGAGGCCCTGAACCTGTACTCACTGGAGGCCAGAAGGGAGACTGAAGCGAACAACAAAGACCTGTTTAACTGGAATAGGAAGACGGTCACGAGAGGGCATGAATGGAGGTTGGTAAGGAGCAAGTTCAAGGGGGATGTGAGGATACGTCACTGAGTGGGTGGTTAAGCCACGAAGCAGATTACTTGTGGAACGGAAGGGATGGGTAATATATAAGGGTTCAAACATGGTCTGAACATAGCAAGGGGACTGACGGTTCCACCAGGAGGAACTTGGGAGGTATTGGATTCGGGGGTAGATAACCGTGCAGGACATTAGACTGGGGTGGGGGGAGAGGTAGTAATATCTGTATGGGCAGACTGGGTAAACCCTTGGTCTTTTTCTTCTGCTGGCTGTTTCTGTATACAAGCAACATATTATTTGTGTACAGTTCTGGGTGCCGCATCTCAGAAAAGTCATGAAGAGGGTAGAGGCAACTAAACTGGTATATGAGTTGCATGAGAAACCATACGAGGAGAGACTGAGGGATCTCAACATGTACACCCTGGAGGAGGGGTTGGGGGGACATGATAGAGACCTACAAGTACCTCACGGGACTGAAGAGGATATAGGTTGGGAGCCTGTTTCATATGAAGAAGTGCAACAGAACAAGAGGGAATGCAAAGAAGCTAGAATGGGGGAGATTTAAAAGAGACATGAGGAAATACTATGAACACGTGAGTAAGCCAGCAGAAAAAGGGCTAGAGGTCTAGCAAGTCTGTCTGTCTACTGAGGGATCCGCCCCCCCACCGTTATCCTCCCAACCCGCATCACCAATGGCCCCCCCCATATATAACTTTCCTTTTATATCTGTCCCGACCTCTCTTGAATCTAGCTACTGTCTCCAGGGAGACCATCTCCTCTGACAACTCAGTCCACTTAGCCTCTACCCTCTCAGTGAAAAAGTGCTTCCTCAAACTTCACTGAAAGAATGGTGGATGCCTGGTACAGCCTGCCAGAAGAGGCAGTAGACAAAAACTGGGGGGTGGGTTCAGACTATGCATGGGATAGACATAGGGGAATACCAGTAAATTAAAAATAAGGTGGGGTCACCAGAGACCAGTTAGGATCTGCTGGGACAGAATAGGCAGGGGAAAAATCTAAGCAGACTGGGTGGGCCAAGTGGTCCTTTCTGCTGACAAATTCTATTTTTCTGTGTCTTGAAGACTAAACACAAGAACTGCAATTTCATTGCTAAAAACTGCATGAAGATAACACTAGGGTTACAGCTTCACTCCTGCAAAGTATGGAATCTGAAGATGCAGCTAACTCCCTCAGTGTACAGTAGTGTATCTGTAGATGTGCTTTAACTGCCAGAGGCAGGCCTGGAGCTACGAGATGGCAGTCAGAAGCATAGCCACCTGTTTTCATACCGAAAAGTATCGAACCAGGATAGCACCCAGAAATAATCTCTCTTAGTACAGTCACAGTGAGCACACAGGAAGTTCTGGGTAGGACTGTGCTAGTTTATAAAGGTACATGAGTTACAAAACTGGGACATGAACATGTTATACATCTTTGGTTGTAGTAAATGGAGTTGTAATATATTTATTTCTAAGGCACCTTTCCCTGGAGGCTCGGGGTGCCAGTTCTCTCAGGATGACTGCAATTTGTTTTGGTTCTGAATTTATCATGGCCATTTCAGTTTGAATCCAGACCCCAAAATGTGACTTATGGGGGGGGGGATCTTCATTCCATTGTGAAAGAAACTTGCTGGAATGTTTTTTTTCTCCTGTGCTACCTCTGTTTTCTCTTTACAGCCGTCCCTGTGCTCTTCACCATGGCAACCATTGGGAGATGAGGGAGTGGAGCAACAGAAGGCTCCCTGTAGGGCCACTGGCTACTAGTACTGACTCCCTGGGGAGTAGCATCTAGAACACTCCTATCCCAGAACAGTGTCTCCCCCTAACTGCAGAAAATAACTTTTGGCAAGCCAACTGGGAATGTGTAACATTGGTGGCATGGGAGCTGAAGTCTTTAAACCAAGTGGCCATGTTGGAATTTGAATCACAGCTCTGTAACACTGCACTAAGCTATCATGTCCACCTTTCCTGTCACTACAGTCAGAATCATTTTAGAGCTGAAGTTAAGTTGCTCACATCCTCTTCACCCTACACTTGACCCTGTTACAGTTGATACCTATATGTCATTAGTAATGCACCACACCACTTGCATGTTCCTTTAACAGCAAGAACACGAGGAGGGGGGAGGAGATAAACAAAAAGCCTTTAACATCATATGTACATTGTTACAAGCAATTTGGGTGCCTTGGGTTGTCAGGCTGATCTGTGTAAGTCTTAATGCACAATGGTGGAGACGGCAGGCTCCTTTGTTTCCTTCTAAAGGTGCTTCAGTTACGCCCTGGGCTCCAGAGGGGTCAGCACTCGGGGGTCGAGGATCTTGCCGATAAAGAGGAGGGAGCCAGTGATGTCATCCCGGAGCAAGAACATGAAGGGCCTGTCAACTTGGAACTCCAGGAGGGCCACACGGGAGGCTGTCACAGTGGTTCCAGCTGAGGCTTCAGCCCCATCCTCGTTCAGCTCCAGGGCGGCCCTGTGCTGGATTTTAGTGATCTTCATGGGACCTGCAGCGATTTTGCTTAAGTCGGGTGTTGTAAACAGGCCCCTGAGATCTGTGGAAAGAGAGAAAAAGAAATCAATTAAGATGCCTTTACTTAAGCACCTACTGCATGGCCCTATTTTACTGCAACAGCCAACATAAGATCTGTGCTTTTTTCCCCTGTGGCATTGCTTGCCTCAGCAGTTTTATTCTCATTCTATTTTTCAGGTATCTGCTCCCCTGGACCACCACCTCCACCTAACCTTCAGGCTTGTCTGGTGACTTCCCAAACCCAACTGCTGCCCCCCAAACACTTTCAGACCACACAGAGCTGAGTCTGTTATACAGACAGCTGAGAGATATGGAGGTTTTCTGGGTGTGCACCATGTCTCTGAATCCCACCCATCTCCCACTGATGATGGACGGTGCCCTGTCAGGCCTCGCATGTATGCAGTAGAGGAGGCAAGCTCCCTGGCTCACCACAGAGGTCGCTGCAGTGGGCGAACTAAGTGCTGTCCCTCTCTGGTTACCTGGCCCAGCTCCTCCTGAGCCCACTCTTGAAGCTGGATTGCCAGTGCAGAGCACAATACACTACCAGCTGGCCATCCCTGCAAGACTCATTGTGGGCAGCAAAGATGCTGCTGTGCCTGTGGTCTGGCCGTTTCATGTACATTTCATAGCCCTTTCTGTCCTCTAATACCTCATTTGGGCAGTATAGCACAGTGGTCTAAGGCTCTGAGCTGCAAATTTGGTGACATCCAGCAGACCAGACCTGGGTTTGAATCCCACGGCTTCCACTTGCATACTGTATGACCCTGAGCAAGTCACTTAACCTCCTTGTGCTCCCAGGTTGCTCCTGTAAAAAAGCTTTCAACTTAGTGTGCTATACCTGGTTAAACAACTAAATAAAAAAATTTTAAAAAGCTGGATTTCAGTCATTTAGCCTTCATCCCCTCCTTCTGCTTGATATCATAATCTTTTGCTTGTGGCATCACAAATGCTTGCTGTAGAAATTGTTTATGATGTCACTGGAAGTAAGTATGATGTCACCTATAGACAAGCAGCAGGAACAGATACAGTCCAAGTGGCAGAGAATCCGGTTTTCGAATAACATGAAGGCTTGTTGTATTCTGACAAATGCAGTTAGTCCCAGCACTTGAACTGCCCTGGAGAGGAAAGGGTTAACTCTGTGCCTAGGCATAGAACATTGAGCTTGAGCTCGGTTTTCAAACCTCTTTTTGTGGTGCTTCAGAGTGTAACTGTCAGATTCTTTACTCCGCCTAGCTGTCACGTTGCTCTGGAGATGGCTCCTTTGCTCGGTTCGGTAAAGTTTCACAAAAAGCTTCGATTTTCAACCGATTGCTTATTTTTCGGCTTCAAATCTCTGTCTGCAGTACAGTAAGTGTGTAGATAGGTAGTGAACTGTGTTTTGCCTCTGTTACTGTGGAAATTGTAAGTTTTCGGTTCCCTAGTGGTCAGTCCGGTTGGGAACCGACTGTTTACTGTTTATTTCAAATTCTGGGATTTTAGCAGTGGTGTACTGGTTCTGATCGGTTTAAAAAAAAAAAAAAATACTTGTTACTGGTTTCTTTCCACAACCCGTAACACGGTTGGTAACCGATCAGAGAGTATTACCTGGCATAAAGCTGTAAAAGGGTAATTTTGTTAGCCTGGCCATGTCTGAGAAACCCAAGAAAAAACCTGGGCCCACTGGGTTTCAACACTTTAGTGAGTGTGGGAAGCTTTTGCTAAGGCTGACCCTCACCTCATGTGTGTTTATTGTCTGGGGTTTGACCACCTCAGAACAGACTGCCAAATATGTAAAACATTTTCCCAAAGCCACTCTGGATGAAAGATTGAGTAGGCTGAAGGAAAAGGAGGCCGAGAAGTCCGCTGACCCGGATGGCCTGCCCGGTTCGGTTGCTACCGAACCTGAGGGGGTGCTCACTGACCTGGGCGATACCTCCTTGGGCAAAATGAGATCCGACTCGGAGGGTTGGTTCTGGCAAAGAGAAAAAAGAAATCAGCTGGTTCAGATCCAGAACAGCATACTCCAACCACCGATGAGATAGCCAAAGCGATAAACATTGTTCAATCGCTTCGACCGGTTCCGTCCAAACTGGTGCCACTGGTTAGGCGCTCGGTTCGGTAGGATCCAACTCAATCAGATTATGACCTGGATGCCTATTATGAGTTGGAGTGGAAGGGGGGCGAAGACTTCCCAGAACAGGATGATGATAATGATTCTGAAGGTCTGAATGTGCCCATTAAACCGGACATCTCCCCAGACAGACCCTTCAGTATCTCCCCTCCCAGGCTTTCTGAGTCCCATTCTCACTATTTGTTCTACAAAAAGGTGGCTGAAACCCTCCAGCTTCCTATGGTAGAAGCTGTTGAGGAGGAAGAAGAGCCTGATTTTGTTGAAATGATGGACATCCCAGAGTCCAAAATGTCTATTCCCCATCACAAATCTTTGGGGAAACAAACAAGATTCTTCAGACACCAAACTCTTTATCTCCTGTGGACAAAAGGATAGACAGGAGGTACATGTTGTCAGGCTCAGGTACGGAGTTTTTGTAGTCATTGCAGCCATGTTGGGGTAGTGCAGGCTGCAGCCTGTGACAGGGCTAATATACCTGTGGCTTCACACACCCCAGATAAAGACTCCAGGAAGGTGGATGCCATGGTCAAAAAACAATATTTGGCATCCTCCTTGGGACTCAGGCAGGCAAACTAAATGGCCTATGCAGCCAGGTACCAGAAGTCCAGGTGGGATACTGTTCTGGAACTGGATAAACAGGCTTCCCCCCAGCTGGCCAAAGAGCTGGAGGAGGTGGCTGCTGATGGAATTGAGGCGTCCAAGGTACAATTCCATGCTGCTGTGAACTCAAATGATGTGGCATCATGAGTCATGGCTACATCTGTGTCTCTCAGGAGATTTGCTTGGCTCAGATGTACTAGCCTTTCGCAGGACACCCTGGCTAAGGCCATGGATTTCCCTGTGGTGGGTAACTCTGTGTTTGGAGAGCAGACAGAGGCTTACATGAAGAAAATGGATGAATACAGGACCACTTACAGGAGTGCACAGGCCAAGGAAAGGAAAGCCACTCCTCAAAAGCAGCAGTCTAGGGGTAGGGGCAGGCCTTTTTACCAAGCCCAGGCCTCCTCTCTCTTCCCACAGAGGGGGTTCTTTCGAGGGAGAGGCAGGAGGGGGATGAGCAGAGCTGCATCCTCCTCCCAGTCTAAGGCTCCTGCCAAGCAGACACCCTGATATGTCAGCTTGGGTCGACTCCCCAATCCCAGAAGGAGGCAGGTTGGCTTACTACTTCCAGGCCTGGAAGTCTGTTACCTCAGACAAGTGGGTCCTGGAGGTAGTAAGCCAGGGACTGGCCCTCAGTTTCAAACAGTTCCAAAACTGAGGGTCAGATCCTTTCCACCTGCAAACATGTTCGGAACCACTGCTTTGGAAGCAGAGGTTTCCTCTCTATTGGCTCTCAGAGCTGTGGAGAGAGTTCCTACTCCACACAGGGGAAGAGGCCTGTACTCCAGATATTTCCTTACCCCAAAGAAGACAGGGGAGTGGCGACCCATCCTAGACTTAAGGTATTTGAACAAGCACATTACAAAACCAAAATTCAAAATGGTGACTCTGGGAGTAATTCGCCCCTCTCTAAGGCCAGAAGAGTGGTTAGCGTCTCTGGACCTCAAGGACGCCTATTTCCACATTCATATCAGGTACACCCACAGAAAGTACCTCAGGTTCGAGTTGCCTTCTGGCCATTATCAGTTCAGAGCCATGCCCTTCAGCCTTACTTCAGCTCCAAGGGTGTTTACAAAGTGCCTAGCAGTAATAGCAACTTTCCTCAGGAGAAAGGGGATTTCTCTATTCCCATACTTGGACGACCGGCTCATTGTAGGTCAGTCCTCTGACCAGGTCAAGTCAGCTCTACAAGTTACTCAAGACTTGCTCACTTCTCTGGGATTTCTTCTCAATCTGCCAAAGTCAGTTCTCGAACCAGTACAACTCCTCACTTTCATAGGGATAGAGTTAGATACTGTTCAAGCAAAGGCCTTCCTCCCCTTAGCAAGGGGAAGGGCCCTTACGGATCTTGTTCCTCTTTTCATCCTTTGGTTTCTCATCCAGCAAGACATTTTCTTCAACTCCTAGGCCACATGGCAGCTTCCACTGCTGTGGTACATGGAGCCAGGTTCCAGATGAGGAACATTCAGTTTCACCTGAGGTCTTTTTGGTCTCAGAAAAAGATCCTCTAACCAAACTGATTCCAGTGACTCAGACTCTGGTCCAAGCTCTCCAATGGTGGCTGGACCAGGACAACCTCAGACAGGGTGTACTATTCCTCATTCAAGCTCCTTCAGTGGTTCTAACCACAGATGCTTCTCTCCTGGGCTGGGGAGCCCTCACAGCTCAGGGTGTTTGGTCTCCTCAGGAGTCTTTCCTTCATATCAATCTTCTGGAACTCAGGGCAGTATTTCTAGCCCTTCAAGCCTTTTCCAACTCAGTAAGGGACAAGGTGGTTCAGGTCAGGACAGACAACACTACCACCATGTGGTACATCAACAAGCAAGGGGGCACTCGGTCTATGGCCTTGTGCATGGAGGCCATGAAAATTTGGTCTCTGGCCTACTCCCTTCAAACTTCTCTAGTGGCAGTCCACCTTCCAGGGAAGGACAATCTACTAGCAGATGCTCTGAACAGAATCTCCCAGGGCCATCACGAATGTACTCTGGATCCTTTCATCTCGAAAGTAATCTTTACCAGGTGGGACACTCCAGAGATAGATCTCTTTGCAGCCTAAGACAATCACCAGCTTCCCCTATTCTGCTGCAGACCCCCAGTCCTAGGGACATTTCCTCTGGATGCTCTGTGTACGGCCGATTGGTCCCCGGACAAAATGTCGCGATCAGGATCACGCAGACATTTAGTCACGGGGACAAATGAAAGCCGTACATTCGGTCGTCAACATAACTCATAGGTAGGTGAAGAAGTCACGGTAAAAATACGGAAACTGGACAAATACTCGCAGCATTATTTAGTTTACTCTCACTTCTACCTAATTTCAATTAGACCCGACTTACCCCAGAAATCAGCTGGGAGCTCCAGGATGCCCACGCAGAAATCGGCAGGACTACCCCCAATGAACACAAGTTTTTTTTTCTTCTTTGAAAGCTGTGGATCAGGAAACCGTCATTTTGACTCCTCATAACTGCCATGGCCAACTTCACTGCCCCATGCTACACACCCCTCTTTACCTGCACAATGGTTAAAAACGGTTTCAGAGCTGGGGTTGCATCACAAATTACGGGCTTTTAAGTTTGGGGACTGAAGAGAAAACTAGGGAATCGCTAGACATTTTTTTCTTCTAACCAGGGTACCGAAACTAGGGTCCCACCACATCTCTCAACATTTTGTAACTCAGGCTGTCAAAATGAGGGACACTTATTCTCATAATGAACACATTACGGGACCGGGAACGTTTTTTTTTCCCTTCTTTGAAAGCTGTGGATCAGGAAACCGTCATTTTGACTCGGCCAGCTCCAATTTCATTACATCGAATCGAATTTCGACTTTTCATAGTTCTCTCCTCCTTCCTATGCTATAAGGAAGAAACACATTACGTTGCCAAGTCCATAATATAATATTTTTTTTACAGAGCGTAACGGAAAGCAGGATCTTAACGGAGTTTTTGTTTCTTTCTCTAGCTTGCCTTGTGTGTCAGGAAATCATGAGTTTCCTACTGAATTCCATATTAGGATCAGTGGGCTGGGAACAATGGGAGCTCTGTACTGTTAATAATTGTGACATGGCGTACGCGGACAAAATGTTGCGGGTATCTGGTTGTAGTGGCTGCATTATGCCCGCTTCCTGTTTTACTGGTGACAAGATTACATTTCGACGAGATTGGCTCTACAGTTTGACCGCAACCAATTATACCACGACGAATCGACCGTATGCCGGATGCTCTGATACTGGATTGGAAAGGCAGGTTCCTTTATGCCTTTCCTCCCTTTCCCCTGCTGTTGAGGGTTCTAGTCAAGATCAGGTCACAAACCTGCACAGTGATTCTAGTGGCTCCAGATTGAGCCAGACAACCTTGGTATTTTCTGTTGTTATCCCTAGCAGTATCTCTCCCCCTGTCTCTCCCCAAGAGACACAATCTCCTAACCTCCCATAAGGGGAGAATCTGGTACCCCAACCTCCAGTCTCTCAATCTCAAGGCCTGGTTCTTGAAGAGTTAGAGTATGTAGGCCTGCATCTTTCTCGGGGAGTTCTGGACATTCTTAAGGGTTCGAGGAAACCTGCTACCAGAAAAACCTATAATTCCAAATGGAAAAGATTCAGCATTTGGTGTTCCCATATGGATATTCTTCCAGAAGCTGCAGGCATTGCTATAGTCTTGGATTATCTGGTTCACCTTAATAGTTTAGGCCTTAGGCCAGCAACCTTAAAAGTTCACTTAGCAGCTGTCTCTGCTTTCCTCTCAGGAGGTAAGGGCTGTTCCGTGGCATCTCACCCTGTTTTTAGCAAATTCTTTAAAGGTCTGATTCATATTAACCTTCCCTTTAGAGAGCCTACTCCGGCTTGGGATCTCAGTATCTGTATTGCTCAGCTGATGCAGCCACCCTTTGAGCCTGTGGCTTCGGCTGAACTGAAGTACTTGACCTGGAAAACTGTGTTCTTAGTAGCTATTACTTCTGCCAGGTGAATTAGTGAACTATAGGCCCTGTCAGTTGAATCTGAGTTTATCTCATTTCAAAGAGATAAGGTGGTCCTCAGAACTAATAGGAGGTTCTTACCTAAAGTGGTATCAGATTTTCATCTGAATCAGTCTGTCTCTCCACCAGTTTTTTTCACTGATCACTCGTCTTTAGGAGAAAGAAGATTACACAGTTTGGATGTTAAAAGAACACTTAGCTACTACATAGAGCATACTAAGGCACACAGAAATGACTGTTTCCATTTTTTTCTAACTTGTGGTGAAGTGGGAAAAGGTAAGCCTGCTACTAAAAGGACTATTGCCAGGTGGATTGTCTCTTGTATAAAATTCTGCTATACCAAGCTAGGTAAAACACCTCCTTCAGGCCTGAGGACCCACTCGACTAGGGGTACAGCTGCTTCTCTGGCTGCTGCCAGAGATATACCCTTGTTAGAGATCTGCAAAGCAGCCACCTGGAAAACAGTCCATACATTCACCAAGCATTACTCCCTGGACATCCAGGCTAGGAGTGATGCTAGGTTTGGTACAGCAGTTCTGCAGAGCCTATTCCCAAAATAGGTTCGGTACCCTCCTCCATGGAGGTACTGCTTGGTAGTCTGCATTTGTCAGAATACAGCAAGACTTCATGTTGTTTGAAGAAAAAATTACTCACCTTAGTAATTGTGTTTCTTTTAATGGAGTCTTGCTGTATTCTGACCTCCCCCCTGCCTCCCCTCTCAGAACCTGTATTTTGGGAAGTGGGCTGGCAGGTACAGTGTTGCACCTCAGGGGTGTACCCTTATACCCCTCTTCTCCAAGGTGGGGTAGTTCTTAAGTGTTGTTTTTTTATATGTTATTACATGTTGTGTTCATTACCTGTTTTTTTTCTTGGGTTCTCGACTTGAGTCTTATGGACCCCAGTTGTTGTCCTTGGGCTTATGTGTTACATTTCCACACTGAAGTGTAGTCAGTTTGTTCGTGAGAATCTGACAGTTACACTCTGAAGCACCACAGACAGAGGTTTGAAAACCGAGCTCGAGCTCAATGTTCTATGCCTAGGCATAGAGTTGACCCTTTCCTCTCCGGGGCAGTTCAAGTGCTGGGGCTAACTGCATTTGCCAGAATACAGCAAGTCTCCATTAGAAGAAACACAATTACTAAGGTGAGTAATTGTTTCCTCTTGCAAATGTCCTTAGTAATAAAGAAAAGCTGAAGGTACATGCAAGTGAATTGTCCCTCTAATTCCCCCCCAAAGTCCCTCTCACCTTTAACATCCCCACTATCGCCTCCCTTTTTATTTCCCCACTGTTATCTACATTCTCTTCCCATAGCTTCCTCTACAAGTATCTACCATTTCTCCTAGCAGTTTCAAATTTATTCTAGTGAACCATATTAGAACTGTGTTTTTTATTGTATATATGTTCTTGAATAATATACACAAATTACTGTAACTTAACATACATACTGTGAATCATTGCACATATTACAGTAACTCCATATGAAAGCTTTAATGTACCCGACAAAGCCTAAGGCTGCTTGAAACTACTGTACTTGTTATTGTCCTTAATATGTTCTGTATTGGTTCCCCGATGTGGAACCTTTGTGAAAGAGCCTTGGTTCAAAGGTGTCTTCGGAAAAAATAATAATAAACATAAACAATAAATAAACATAAATTATTATGGTTTCCATAGTCATCCCTGTGACATCAGAGGGCCTCAATAAGTCATTATAAAATGATTAAGAGAAGCTAAAGACCCTACTCAGATCTGATCGTTTGAGATTTTAACAAATTGCAGCTCACCCTTGTTACCTCCAGAGTGTAGCACTCCTGCAAGATTAATTTTCTGCCAGTTTTTATTGAAAAAATCTCTGCTCCCCCTTTTTGAGCCACTCGCTGCAGGGCTGCTGCTATAATCTTTTTTCGACCAGTCTTTATTGTTCAAAAACTGTGCTGTCCTTGGAGCCACTCGATGCAGGGCTGCTGCTGTCTGCTTGCTGGGTTCCCGCTGATGCTGTGCGTCGGCTTCCCAACCGCCCCCACCACACCCACCGTTGGTTGGCTTGCAATTTATAGACACCAAGGGTCACGTGGTATGGCCTTCAATTTTTTTCTAAGTGTTGATTTTCTCATCTGCAGGCTACACTCTCCCACCAGCAGGGGGAAACGGATAATCTTACTTTGAGGGGGAGCTCTTGCAGTAGGTTATGACAATTAGGACTAATGCTGCAGGCCTTAGGACCCACTGGAAAAAACTTAGCTAGCAGTACCCAGCGGGGACCACCCCCACCGGCTCCGCCCCAACGTCAGTCATGCTACATAAGGGGGCAGACCCCGGCTCCACCTCCATTCTTTTCCCGCCGCAGACCCACTCTCGTTGGGAAAGCCTTAGTGTGCCATTCAGCAGTTTACAGAATTTTTTTAGATTTCGACCCCTTTCTCCGCTTTCTAACATTCTCTAGTTCATTTATCACCTTCTCTGCTCATCATACAGTCGCATGTCTTCACAGTCGGTCTCCTCCTCTGGTCCCAAGAAGACAAAGTGTGCCTGTGGCCACCAAATTCCATCCAAGGACGGCCATGACTGTCTTCTACTTGGAATCAGACCACGACCTACACTCCTGCAAGATCTGCAAGGGCTTCACCAGGAGGAACCGCATCAGACGCCTGAAAGCCTTGAAAGCCCACCTGCTAGAGCAGAAAATGGATGTCCTGCAAACTTCTCCAGGGGAAAAGGGCAAGCACTGGGACAAGTCTAGGAAGTCCTGGGACAAGGACCGTAGCCGGTTCCACCATCGGTCTAAGTCTCGCTCTCCCCACAAAAAGGCCTCCTCCTCCAGATCGGGCAGATCTGACCGCTCGAAGCACTCCAGGCACGAGGAGAAGTCGAGGTTAGAAGCTCCCTCCAAGGCATCAATGTCAGTTCCAGTGGGAGCCCCTTCTTTTAAGCCATCCAAGTCGAAGGTCACGCCGTCGCGCATTTCCTCCGCTCCGGTGGAGTCAACCAAAGCCGCCACTTCGGCGCATGCCTTGGCCCCGCCAAAGAAGGCCTCGGTTACAGCCTTACCTGGTTCAGGTAAGCCGTCTGGCAAGGACCGGGACTCCCAAGCCAAGACCTCCATGGGGTCGCGCCCGTCCAAACCGGTCAAGTTGGAATTGGCCCCGGCCAAGCTACCGGCGCCGGATAAAGTGCCTAAGGCTGATGGGACTACCAGTGAACCTGCGCCAGTCAAGGTGCCGTCGCCGGCCCAAAGTTCTTTACTCCAGAGGGCTGGTTCCCGGGTTCTTCCCTGAAAGCCCTGCCGGAACTTCCGGCTTCTCCTATCTCCCTGAAGGGGGCCGTGGTATCCGTCTTTAACAAAGAGGAGTTACAGGAACTTTTCTCCTTTTGGTGGAGCCAGGTTAAAAAAGATGAGGCTACACCAAAGCTGGACCCGACACCGGTTCCTAACCGACCGGACAACCAGGACACGGAGGGTTTGCCCATCGAGTCGCTGGTCAAAACCCCTGAGGAGCGGCGTAAACCTTCTAATTCCCACTCCCCCTCGGTAGTGTGTGCCCTGTCTCGGTCCAGGGACTGTCAGTGGCACCATTCTAGGTCTGAAAGCCATCGTCGGTCCAGGCCCAGGAGCAGATCCTGCAGCCACCATAGATTCTCCTCTAAGCAGGCTTGTTCTACCAGCCGGTGTCGGTCATCACTCCGTCGTCGGTCCAGGACCGACGTCAGTCTAAGAGTAACTGATGCTCCAAAGAAGGTAGTCCTTACAGACACAGCTTGGACTCTTCATGGTCCAGGAGCCGATCTTCCTCAGGAATTGAGGATTCTCCTGGGGATAAAGATCTACCATGTTCGCCTCCTGACAATCCAACTTTTATGGACATCATGAGGCACATACAGGCCGCTAATGAATGGGAGACAGAAGACCTGAATCCGGAACACCGAAGGCTAGCACGCTACCTGAGGCAGAAGGAGCCCAAACCCTTAGTGGTGCCTCCTCTGGTTGACACTTTCCAAGACCTTACCAGGATAACTTAGAAGCACCCGGCCACAGTCCCGGCAGTTCCTAAAAAGTTGGACAGGCTGTATAGAGTGCCGAGGGCTGAGCCCTCTTGGTGGAAAACCCTCAGGCTGATTCTACTGTTATAACGGCTGCTCATAACAAATCTTGGCAGCCAAAACATCTCGGCTCACAGCCTCCCGATCAGGAGTCCTGCTATTTGGACCAGGTGGGCAAGAAAGTATACGCTGTATCCACCTACTTGATACGCTCCCTGAATTTCCTCATGCATATGGTTCACTACCAGAATATGCTTTCGGAAAAAGGGCAGGAATTAGCCAATGCCTTGCCAGACTCCGCGCAGAAGATGGAGCTCCTGGGCATCTTGAAATTGGACTCGGACATTGGCACCCATGTTCTGTGTGCCTCGTACGACACTGCAGATATGGCGGCTAGGGCAGCAGCATCAGGTGTCTGCCTAAGGCGCCACACCTGGCTCAGAGTCTCAGGATTCCAGCAGGATCTGCAGTCTGGAATCAGGGACCTCCCGTTCCATGGTTCCGTTCTTTTTGGGTTGGAGACCGAGGGTCTTATCTCTCATCTCCAAGAGTCGGGCAAATCCACCTGGTCTGTCCAACATATGTATAAGGGGGATCAGAAGTGTTTTTGAAAGTGGCCCTTTTGATAAGTCCTCAGGCCAGTCTGCCCATGGAAACCAACAAGGTTAGAGAGGTAGCTTTAAAAGGAAGGTCGGTAACCAGCATCCTGGAGGCACTCCCTTTCAAGGCCCAAAGTCCTCACAAACGTCTCTCCCCACTCCTGGCTCTGCCCAATGACTCCCTATTGATCCTCTTCCGGAGGAGGAGGCACCAGGGGAGGCAGTAGGGGGTTGCTTCTCCACCCACCTGGAGGGATGGAGCACAATCACTGCGGACCAGTGGGTCCTAGACATAGTAAGGAGGGGACATACGATTGAGTTCACTCAGATTCCTCCAGAAACTCCACCAAGGTCCTCAAAATATCCTGCTTCTCATATTCCTCTTATAGAAGGAGAGATCCAGGCCGTCTTGCAAAAGAAGGCAATAGAGCCAGTTCCCCTGTAGCAGTGGGGAAAAGGGTACTACTACCATTTCTTCCTGGTTCCAAAGAAAACTCAAGACCTTCGGCCCATCCTGGACCTCAGCTCTCTAAACAATTATATAGAATACCGAAGGTTCAGGATGGTGACCCTCCAGGTCTCATTCCTCTGCTGCACCAGGAAGACTGGCTGTGTTCCCTGGACATGCAAGATGCATACATACATGCATATTGGGGTCTTTCTCCCTCACAGGAAGTACTTGAGGTTCCACTTCCAGGGGGAGCATTACCAGTTCCGGGTCCTGCCGTTCGGCCTCTCCTCTGCTCCTCGAGTCTTCACCAAAATGCCTGGCAGTGGTAGCTGTGGCTCTAAGGTGCAAGGGGCATTACGTCTTTCCTTACCTCGACGATTGGCTATTAATGGCCCCGTCAAGGGTGCACCTCATTCAAGCTCTCAGAGACACTTATACTCCATTCCGAGAGGTGGGGATCACCCTGAACCTGCCAAAATCATCCCCAGAGCCTAGCCAAAGACTCGTCTTTATAGGTGCAGTCCTGGATTCAGCTCAGGGCATGGATTTTCTCCCCCAGGAGTGGGGAGATCGCCTGCAAGAAGTGGCTGGAACGGTCCTCATAACCCCTCAGGTCCATGCCAAGACCTTTCTCAGACTTCTGGGGCACATGGTGGCAGCCATCCCTGTAACTCTGTTAGCCCACCTCCATATGAGGGTCCCACAGTGGATGCTCAGTGGGACGGAAGCTCCGACGGTCTGGACCATCTGGTCAGGATCTCAGAGCCAGTCAGGAGGACCCTGCTTTGGTGGTTGAACCCCCCCGAATTTAGAAAAAAGGGTCCCAGTTTGACAGGAACTGCCAGGTCGGACTCTGACAACAGACATCTCCGATTTGGGTTGGGGGGCGCACCTAGGGGACCATCAGACTTAGGACATTTGGTCCCTAGAGGAGCGCAACCTCCACATCAATGTTCTAGAAATGCGGGCGGTCCTCAATGCTCTAAGGTCCTTTCAGGAGGACTTGTTGCCAGGCTCTCTTCCCATTCAGATGGACAACATGGCTGTTGTCTTTTACATTAACAAGCAAGGGTGGACTCACTCCTACCCTCATGCAGGGAGGCGATGAAAGTCTGGTACTGGGTGCTGGAACATCAAATTACCCTGTCCGCCGTTCACGTTCTAGGCACCCGAAACACCTTGGCCTACAGCTTAAGCAGATCTCAGTCCAAGGCGCACAAGTAGTAGCTACTCCAGTCAGTAGCGGACCAGCTCTTTGACACTTGGGGTCATCCCTAGTTGGACCTCTTTGCGTCTCCACGCAATGCCAAACTGCCAATTTTCTGCTTGTGAGAGCATGCACCTGGTGTTTTCTGGCCAGACGCGTTGTCCCTTTGTTGGGCAGGGAGGTTTCTTTACGCCTTCCCTCTCATTCAGAAAGTCTTATTGAAAGTTCAAGCCGAGGGGTTTTGGATGATCCTAGTCGCCCCGCTATGACCACAGCAGATTTGGTTCCCACTACTTCAGCGGTTGTTGTCAGAACCTCCAGTTCAGCTGACAGTATGCTCGCAGTTGCTGTCCCAGGATCAGGGCAAGCTTGTTCATCCAGATCTCGGGTCCCTACACCTTCATGCATGGCTCCTGCAGACGTAGTCAAATCAAGGTATAGGGTCTCCCAGGAGGTGGCGGATGTTCTCGTTTCAGTAAGGAAGCCCTCTACTCGCTCCACTTACGCTATGAAGTGGAAGTGCTTCTGTTTATGGGCTTTGTCTCACCATCTGGACCCCCTTACCTGTCCGGTGAACTCAGCGTTACATTATCTCCTCTCCTTATACCAGCAAGGCTTGAGCTGCTCTTCCATTAAGGTGCATATCTGGGCTATATCTGCTTATCACGTCCTCTTCGGAGACCGAGCCCTAGCTCAGTTGGACGTGGTCTACACCTTTTTACGGGGCATTATGCATTTGAGACCTCCCATTAAGGATCCTATTCCTTCCTGGGACCTCCTTTTTGTGTTGGAGAAGCTTATTCTCCCCCCTTTTGAAACTGCAGTGGAATATGAGCTGCGTTATCTTTCCTGGAAGGTTTCCTTTTTAGTTGCTGTAACCTCAGCTCGAAGAGTTTCTGAGCTTCAGGCCCTGATGTGTAAGGAGCCTTATTTAATTTTTCATAGGGAAAGGGTTTCCCTCAGAACAAATCCTAAGTTTCTGCCCAAAGTGGTTTCAGAATTGACCCTCAACCAGTCAGTTGACCTTCCAGTCTATTATTCTACCCCTGCTAATGGGAGAGGCTCTCCTACACATATTGGACATACATCCACAGGGCGCTGAGGTATTACCTCAGGCGGACAGCGACACACCGTAAATCAGAGCAACTGTTTGTGGCTTTTGTGCCTCAACACCAGGGCGAACTGGTGTCTAAACAAACTATTTTCTGGTGCCTTGTCCACTGCATAGTTTTCTGTTACAACAAATACAACAAACCAATATTGGGAGCGGTTAGAGGTCATTCCACCAGAGGAGTCTCTACATCCTTCGCATCCTTGAGGAATGTCTCTATCCAAGACATTTGTGCAGCTGCTACTTGGAGTTCAGTGCACACCTTCATTAGGCATTACAGCCTGGACATTGCTTCCAGGCGTTGAGCTGGTTTCGGTCTGGCGGTCCTTTAGGGCCTACTGTCCTAACGTGCTGACTCCCAGTCTTTAGGCTATGCTGTCACACCAGTTTCTGTCATCCTCCTCCTGGGGCCAGTCACCTCCTTGGCACAGGACTGCTTGGGATTCTGTCCTAATGGTTATAGCCTGCTGCAACAGCTCCCCCTTGAAGTAAGATAGTACAGTTACATAAGAACTTACCGTAACAGTAGATCTTCGAGAGGAGCTCTTGCAGCAGGCGCTGCTTTCCCGCCCTCCTTCCCCCTGGAGAGTTTTTCAGCATGTCTAGAACGCGCTTTGCTTGGTTTGCTTGCTGGGGTCCGTCGCGGGTCCTTGGCAGGTGAACTGAGGTGGAGCTGGGGTCCACCCCCTTATTTAACATGACCGACGTCGGGGATGGTCCCCTCTGGGTACTGCTAGCTAAGTTTTTTCCAGTGGGTCCTAAGGCCTGCGGCATTAGTCCTAATGGTTATAGCCTGCTGTAAGAGCTCCTCTCAAAGATTTACTGTTACAGTAAGTTCTTACGTAACTGTACTTTCTCTTTGACTGCCTATGGTAACATATCACGTCTCAGTCTAACTTCCTAGTAGTTGACTCCTTTGCCTCCGCTGACTTTTCCCCCCTCGTTTGCTAATTAACCATATTAAAGCTAGCATCACTGTCCCCCCAACCCCTACTTAGTCTCTAACACTTTCACAGTGCCTCCCTTCAAGAGTTTATTAGCTACCTGAATTTCCCTGTGCCTCGGCTGGTCCCTAGCTGCCCCACCTTGCAGGCTCAGTTACCTCCAGCTACCTACTGCACCTCTTCTAACCATTTTAGCAATGTATTCCTTATGCCTACTGATACTGACAGTCTCACTATTCAGCACCCTCTGGATGGTTGACTCCTGTGCCTCAGTACTAGCACATGATCAAGCTAATGTGCACGTGGTCTCTGTCTCCTGACCACGATTAGACCTCCTGTCTGTACCGCTTAGATGGGAACACACAACTTATGGCCCACATACCCTCTTGTTCTTATCTAACTCAGATAAACATCTGCTTGGTTCCTTCCTGTACTCCTGTTTGTTTTTTTTCCCCCCGGCCTGCTCACCCTTACCTCCTCCTATTCTCCTTGCTATTACTTGCGGGTGATATAGAGATCAACCCCGGCCCGGTAAACATCCCTATTACCTCCACTCATAGCACCTGGTCCAACCCCCATGGGCTGAAAATTGCTCACCTAAATATCTGCAGCCTCCCCTCTAAGTACCCAGAGCTTCAAGCCTGGGTAGCCCTCCACAAACCTCATGTTATCGGGATCTCTGAAACCTGGCTCAAGCCACAGATCTCTGACACCTCGTGTCAACTGGCCGGATACACCTTTCTCTGCCACAAAAGGATGGAAAAGAAAAAGGGCGATGGTGTAGCTATTTACATATGGGAATCACTGTCTGCCACCATCTCCCTCAGGTCCGACCCATCTTCCCACAGTGAGTGGCTCATTGCTGAGTTAGTTCTGGGCTACACTAAGAAGCTCTTCCTAGGGTGCTGCTACAGCCCTCTAGCAGGGGGCACAGCTGGACTTCAGAACCTTCTGTCCGGTCTCAGCTCTCTCTCTCTCCCCCCTCAGAGACTCCATCCTACTTGGTGATTTTAACCTTAACTGGCTAAGCACCCAGGAACCTGACTATGCCAACATACTGAAACAGCATAACCTGGTTCAGACCATCTCTGTCCCAACCAGGCAGAACCCGTGCACCTCTTCTCATACTTTTCTGGACTGGATAGTCACCAATCGGGAAGAATGGGTCACTCAGGCTGGGACACTCACCGACTCTATAAATGACCACTCTCCCACCTACATTATCTGGTCCACAAGGACTAGACGTCCATCCCCCAAGTACCTCTCCTTCCACACTTTCCGATGCTCTGATGCCTCTGCCCTCTTGGAAGAAGTCAGAGCCATAAACTGGTCAAACCTTTACTCACAACCTGACGTGACCTCAGCAGTGACTTACTTCACAAATGCCATTCTGAGGATTCAGGACAGTCACTTCCCCTTTAAGGCGGGGAAGATGTACTCGCTGGATCACTAAGGAACTCCCTAACACTTATGAAAGCACAATATCGTAAGTGGGCTGATCATAAATCGTCCCCCTCCCCTTCCTTGTGGAATGAATATAGGTGTCTGCGAAATCAGTGTAAGCAGCTGGCTAAATCCCTAAAATGGAACTATTACATTAACCTCTAGAAAGACAGCTTGGGTAACCCCAAGAAATTCTGTGCCTTCCTTAGCTCCCTCACCAGCCCCCGTACCAACAGATCTGTTATCAAACTCGACTCCTCCTCTGGCCCTCTGACCGAGCCGTCTGTGGTAGCTAAGTCTTTTAATATAAAATTCACTGACCTGTTGGCCCATCTCAGCAAACTTACTAGTAATCCTCCTTCCAACCCAGGAGCTGGTATAAACTTGCAGCCATCTCCCACCCCCCAGGCATCCCCAGCTTTCGCTTCAAGATCATATCCACACAGGACACCATCAAGCTCCTAAGGAATCTCCCAAACTGGGGTAGTCCGGGTTCGGATGGCCTCTCTCCTATCCTGGTCAAGCTCATCTCCCCCGCCATCACCAAGCCTCTCACTTTTATTTTCAGTTTGGCTCTGTCCACCTCCTCCATGCCTGATACCTGGAAATCAGTGAAAGTTATCCCAATGTTCAAAGCAGGGGACCTCCACTTGTCCGATAATTACTGTCCTATTTCTATCCTCCCCCACCTAAGCAAACTTTTAGAAAAAATTGTCCACTGCCAACTGCTGGAACACATCAATAAATACAATCTTATGTGTAGCCAACAGCATGGCTTTCGCAAAAATCACTGCACCACCTCTGCTCTGGCACTCTTTACTGACCATGTACTTACTAGTATGGATCACGGGCACACTACCAGGGTTGTCTGTGGATCTTACCAAGGCCTTCAATATGGTCAACCATGCACTCCTCTCCAAACTACACCTCCTCGGTTGCTCCACTGAGACAAATGATTGGTTTAGGAGCTGCCTGTCAGGCCGCTCACAATCGGTGTGCATTGGTTTCTACCATCTCTCCGACTCTCCCTGTCTCAACTGGCATCCCCTAGGGTTCCATCCTGGGCCCACTAATTTTCTCCATTTTCATTAATTCTATCCCAACTGAAAGCCTAAACTGTAAATCACTTCTGTATGCAGACGACCTTGTTATTTACCACAACGATAAGTCCCTCGCCCAGGTCTTTTCAGTCATCACCCACAACTATGGCAGTGCTTTTAGCTGGTTTACATCAAACCTGTTATTGGTTAGCAGGAAAAAAAAAAAACATTTTTTTTTTAATTACACTTTAAGCACCTCTCCCCAGTCTGCCACCTCCAACCCATCAGGGGAGATATGTCAGACATCCCACTGCCTTGCACCCTACCCAGAATGGACCCCTAAGGTCCCATGAAGCTGCGGTTTACTCCCCCAGGCAGGGATGAGGTGGTGTGAGGACACCCTGTAACTTACATTTCGTCGGTCTGGGTCCAGCGGGCACAGGCAAATCGTGGGCACGCCTCCGGCTCCCCATCTCCCCGGTGGTGGCAGGCTCTTTTCTTGCTTTTCTCCCTCCTCATACAGCGTGCAGCCCCGTGACATCATGGCTCACAGCGCCGACGTCCACACTGTACTGTGGCCACCCATCCCCTACAATTGGGGCTTGCAATACTCCAAGCCTCCGCTTGGAGTCAGGCAAGCGAGTGGGCATCGGCCTCTTCCCTCCCCCGAGAAGGCAAGCTGTCGTCGGATGCTCAAACCTATCTCCCCTTGGTCGACCCACCAGTGACCCTAGTCCACTCCCGAACTTGGGTTGCCGGCGTGGTGTGAGGTGTGGTGCCCAGCGCCTCAACCCTCAGTGCCACCGGGCCGGCAACCAAAACAATGTTATTTTCATCCAAATCCCACCTTGCCAAAATTCATAGTTTCGGCTCCTTCCTCCAAATACAATCCCCTGATGGTCCAGTTCTTGAGGATGTTGCCTCATTCAAATATCTGGGGGTGACACTTGACCTAGCACTAACCTTCTCAGACCACATAAACACTTTGGTTCACAGGGTCAATCAAATATTTGGGGCTGTCTAATGTCTACTCCACCTACTAACCCCAGAGGCTCGAATAGCAATCATCCAGGGTAATCTATTTCCTATCTTTGACTACTGCTCCACCATCTACACTTGTACCTCTTTGGCCCTCAGAACCAGGCTCACGTCTGCTTACAATAGTGCCTGCCATTTTGTTCTAATGGTACTGTTCTCAACCCATCACTGCAACCTTTACAGAACCCTTGGCTGGCTACCCTTCCAGGGCCACTTTGATTTTAAACTTGGCTGTATCGTGGATAGTACCATCAGAAGCTGTGATGTGTCTCCTCTCTTCCCCCTACTCAAGGTTAGAATTCTACCTAGGCATCTCCGCTCAATCTCTGTCCCTCGCCTCGAGGTACCGAGGGTCTCCACCAGCATGGGAGGGAAAGTGCTATCAGTTGCTGTCCCTACATTGTGGAATGGGATCCCTGCTCCCCTTTGCTCATCCAACAACCATTCAACCTTCAAATCCCTCTTCAAAACTTGGCTTGAGGATAGGGCCCATTGCTGCTGCCTGTTGGGGTAGCCCCCCATACCCAGCAACTCCAACCCCGCACTAACCTGACTCCTGAGGGGAGTTTTCTTATCCACTCTACCCAAGCTGTTCTTAATCTTCTCTCTCTCTCTCTCTCTCCCAGTCTCGCTGGGACTTTCAAAGGTACATCGAATTGGGGGGAGGAGTAAGGTTGGGTTTGTTGTACCCTCTTACGTCCTGAAATATGTACCCTGATGCCAGTATTCCTGTATTTATTATCCCTGTATGTAAATGTTTTTGATCTATGTTTAATTTTGTACTTTTCTTGTGCCTTGTGACTAAAACTGTTGTTTTCCTCTGCCATCTTTTATGGCCCGGGTTGTGCCTGAAAACGGTCCCTCGGATTAGTGCACCTACCTGGTAACCAAAGACATAAATAAATAAATAAATCACGACTGTACATAATTTCAGCACAACAGCACAGGTCAGAAATACTTCACTTTCTGAACCTCATTACTTCATTTTTTAAATAAAAATCTGAAGATCCATTTTATTATCCTAGTAAGGCATGCCAGGGTATGTGTAATTGTGGGATAATGACACTTCTTGAGTGCATAAGGTGCTTGGCATTGCCTCATGCCTCATTTCCCAAGGTCTGCCATTATGCTTGCAGTAAGACATGCCAGGGTGTGTAATTATGGATTAATAATCACATGCCTCACGTGTGTTGTTAGGCACAAGACGTGCGCTGAGTCCTTTTAAAGAGCACAAGTGTAGAGCCGGCCCGGTGGCGCTGGAGGTTGAGGTGCTGTTCGTGACACTTCGCGCTACGCTGGTGACCCGGGTTCGGGAACAAGTCTGGGCCGCTGGGGGTCAGCAGGGGCGAGAGAGGATCAAGTGTCCGGAGGACTGCTCTCTTCTCTCGGGGCAGGGAGATTAGTCATCCCGCTCACTGACTGCTCTCTGACAGTTACCGGAGGGCAGTACAAGTCAGAAGGGCATGCACTGGTGTTCTTACGTCGGTTGGGAGGGGGGACGGGAGAAAAAGGAAAACGGGAGTGGGCAGGCTCCATAATGGATGCACCAATGTCCCAGCTGGCCCCCCCGACATCTGGATTTCACTCCGGGGGTGGGGGTAAACCAGCACCCCTTCACCCCAGCCCTGCCATGGGGGACCTGTAGAGAATTAGGGAGTATCGGGTTGAGGAGCGGTCTTGGTAGGGAGACAGTCCTCCAGGGGAGGACGAAGCCACCTGCCGAGCCCGGGTTGTAGAAACCTAGATGAAAAAAAAAAAAAGCACCAGTGTAGCCGATGGGATCGCACATCTCCACTTGCACTCTGCAAAACTGTCAAACTTCAAGTGAAATAGCAATAGTTTGTTATAACATTTTCTTATATTAAATACCACAGTTCGAGATGGAACTTGTACTTTATCTACAGTGTGTTTTGGGACAGATTGGTGATCAGGTATCTGCATCATACGTTACTGCAGGAGGCCAGCAAGAGCAAACAGAACAAGCCACAAGATGGAGTTGCGCCTGGCTTAGAGGCTACGACGAGTGGGGTTGGGAAGCTGATGCTGGAACAGGTCTACAAGGCCATGAAGGACTTCCAAGGGTTCATAGACAAGAAGATCCATTCTTTCACCACGAAGATTACCATTTCAGAAATGAAAATGGACATTGTTTCATCTGAAGCGCAACAGGCCACAGCTACTGCCAACAGATCGGCAACTGCGGTCTCTGAGATGCTTCAGGAGAATAAGCTGCTCCAGCTATGCTTGGAACATCTAGAGAATGGAGCTTGGATGTCTCATTTATGGATCCTAGGCATACCAGAGGAGCTAGAAGGCTCCAATTGTGTTGTTTTTGTGACTGTGCTTCTGGAAATGACTTTGGGATGGGCACTCAGCACTTACAATCAGTCTTTGCACCCCTAGCACCTTACCTGTGATGTTCCCTTGACAAGGCCCCCTGGCTGCACTGTCTCCAACCCTCGCCCACCTCCCCCCCATATCTCCACTCCTGCCCCCACCCCAACCACCTCTCGTGCTCCCCTTCCCCCGCACCTCCTTCTCCCCTCGATCTCCTACCCTCACTTCCTCCACTTACCCACCCACCCACCCCCTTGTCTTGCTCATAGCTCAAGTCTTTGTACTGGTTATTACATGTCTGTAAGTCAATGATTATATGTTTGTAACTAAAAATGATGACTGTTGCACACGCTGACGTGGAACGTTTGTAAAAGAGCCTCGGCTCAAAGGTACTGTAATCCTAGATTGAAATAAATAAATAAATAAATAAATTGTTAAGGCCTATGGGATAGCCCTGCATCATGGACCCACTAACACAGACCTTCCACGTATGATATTGGTGGTGACTGGGGGGACCTCATGTCCCCAGCTGGGTTTTGGAGGAGGCATCAAAAAATCAAGGGACAATTATTGCTTCAGGATGGGATACATTTCTTTGTATTCCCAGACTTGAGTTATTCAACATGCCAAAGAAGAAAATCTTTTGACATGGTGTGTGCTGACCTGACAGCTTTGGATATTTCACATACCCTCCAACTGCTTGCTCATCTCTGGGTGGTATATGCAGGTAAAACATTTTTATTTAATAACCTGGAGAGGCAGATAAGGAATTTAATAAGATCTAGGAGGACATTAAGGGCCAACTCACCTAACATTAGGACTCTGACACTGAGGACTAAAGCTAGCTTTGGTGCTCTAATTAAGCCCCCACATGAAAGCTTATCTACTTTGGACTGAAAGGCTGTTGTTAGCTGATCTGTGGCTTTGCTCAGACTCCCACGGCCCACTAAAATATTAAATAATAAATTGTAACCTCCTCTCCCATTCCAATCAATCTAGCACACCCCCACGCTCTACATACTTTTATATCACAAAACGTGGCAGAAAGGGGCAGAGCTTGCAGCCGTCCGCACCAGGAAGGGGAAGGGATCAAGCGGCTGAGGGGAAATTTACGATCCCTTCCCCTAAAGTATTTGGGCATCTACAAATTCTTCAAAGCGGACTATTTCAGTCCGGTGTAGGTAAGCTTTCATGTGGGGACTTGAGCGGTTGTAAAATAAATGCACAGTTGTAGCTCAGTAGTATAGTAGTAGTAGTACAGCGTGGTAGTTAAGGGCACTGAGCAGCAAACCCACAGCCCCCACTTGCATACTGTGTGACCCTGAGCAAATCATTTAACTTCCTTGTGCTCCCAGGTCGCACCTGGAAACAAGCTCCGGCTTATTAGTGTGCCTTTCCCGGTTAAAAAGTTTCCCCTTTCCCTTTCTTTAAACACACAAGAGCTAAGTGTGATTATTGACATATAATTACTTATCCCTGAAGTGTCTATTGCAATTGTAACATAGGATCTTACTTTGTGAGGGTTCCTGCAGTAGGTCATCACATATAGGACTAGCACCACCTGGTGTCTGGACCACAACGGCAAACTTTTCCAGCAATGCCTGGTGGGGGACCACCCACCCGTCACATAACCGACGTCAGCGTGGCCCCATATAGTGGACGGTCCCCATGCCCACCCTCCAGTTCTTTCCCGCCGTCGCTTCGTGCACGCTACCTCGTGGTAAAATTCCACAGCGATCGCCGATAGTTTTTGTGTCTTTATTTGTGCGTTTTTCGACTTTTCGAGTCTTCCTTACTGTTTCATGTCTTCTCCGCCCTAGAAGAAAAAGTGTGAGGGTTGTGGCACCCAGATACCTCACAAGGACACTCACCACAAGTGCGTCATTTGCCCAGGCTCAGACCATCCCACCGCAACCTTCCCAGACTGCCAACTGTTCAACCAGGCTACCCCGCAAATGGAGGCAGCAGGCTCTGGAGGTCCATCTTCTCAAGTCGCGGTTGGCCTCGCTCGAAAAGCAAATGGAGTGGCTCTGGGACTCTTCTTCACCATTGGAGAAAATATATAGGAAAGAGAAACACCAGGAGAAGGAGCACCCATCTGATTCCAAGCCTGATACCAGCAGGCCTTGACTAGCAAGGCCTATCCCCCACTGCCTCCCGTCAAAGTTGTCCAGGGATGCTGGGGGACCGTCCAAGATTCTTCTCCCAGTCTCCACGGGTAAGTCTGCTGCTGGCCCCTCCAGCAGCTGCCCTGCCTCTGCCACTAAGTCGGTCCTTGGCTCCTCCAGAGACCACCCGGTCGCCGATAAGTCAGCTCCCCGCTCCTTGGGGACCCACCCAGCCTCAGTCGATAAGTTGGAAGGGGGTTCAGCTCCTCCTCCCGCCCGGTTCCATCATCTGCTAAGTTGGCCACCTCTGGCAATCACCCAGACAAGGCTCTCCAATCTGGGACTGCTGTTGCCTCACCCAACGTCCAACAGAGCCCAGGGAAGACTAGCTCTCTTCCCCCTTCTCCCCCACCAGTATCCCTAGCTTCACCTCCAGCTACTTCAGGGGGGAGAAGAGAACACAGGTCACCATAATATGGTGCATACATCGGGTTCAGACCACCGCTCATTCATTCGGGTCTCCAGGAAGGAGGTCCCTCTGCCACCATCTGGTCCTTCATCGGAGGCACCTCCATTTCCTTCGGGGGAATCATTCCAGCTCTGGCTTCTATCCCGACACTGGATTCAGCTCCCCCATCAGAGCTGGTGGGACATGTTCTAATGCCGGACACTTGGATGTCAGTCTCCTCGGAGCCTTTTCATCTGCTCCTACCACCGGATGTTTCGGCAGACCAGGTTCCCACGTCAGTGACCCGACATCTGATCCTGATGCCTGCCCCCCCCAATGCCAGATCCGTTTCTGATGCTGGGCCCGGCGGCACCAATTCTGACATCGGTGGTCACGATGTTAGCTGCACCTACGCTGGCCCCGCCTCTTATTTACACCACGGTGGGTCCTTAATGGGCACTCCCAACATTGGCTCCTCTGACGGGTCTTTATTCGAGACCCTCAGGCCCGCACTACCCCTCAGGGTACCCCGTGGACCACCCCCTGGCAGGTCCACCGCCAGATTGGTCAGCAGGGCATTATTATCTGGGATACTCCCCCTATCCAGGATATTCTTTATCAGGATACCATGGGTACTATTACCCACCCTCCCATGCTATCCCACCTCCTCTTCCTCCCCCTTTTACTCCCCCTCTGGCAGCCCAGCTGGACTTTAAGACTCTTACTCAGTCCTGGTGGAAGGAGGCGAGGACAGAACTTGTTATGGACCTGGAGAGTCGACTCCCACCTCATTCTCCTCCCAGGTCCTCGTCCCCTGTGAGCTCGATTCAGTCACATTATGGGGACTACACCCTGGAATATTCTTCTTCTAGATTTGGATACACCAGGATACAATCCAGATTCATGAGGACATGTCTTTGGAGTCTTCGGATCAAGAATCCCAGGTCCCTAGAGGAAAGACCTCTCCGAAATCCACTCCCAAGGATCCTTCCTTTTCGGACCTCTTGAGGTTCATTCAGTGTTTTTATAGTTGGGAGTCTGAGGAACAAAATCCCATGTGGCAAAGGCTCGCCGAGCACCTCGACTTAGAGTATCTGTCCCTGATCCCTGTTCCTCCTTGGATTGGACCTCATGAAGACCTCATTACTACGGTCTGGCAGCTGCCGCATTTCATCCCGGCCATCCCCAAAAGGGCGGATAGAATTTACTGGGCACCTGTGGGGGCTCCCTTTCTGAATATGCACCCCAAAGTGGACTCCATAGTTATTTCAGCTGCTCATGATCACTCTTCAGCACCGAAGCATATGAACACTTCTCCTCTGGATAAGGAGTCATGGGAGATTGACCAGTTTGATAAAAAAGTCTACTCATCAGCTACATGCACTTTGCATTCCCTACACTATGTAGCCCACATGGTGTCTCACCAAAAAGCCACCCTGACCAAGCTTGAGGCCCGAATTCAGTCTCTAGATAATTTGGACCTCAAAGAGGAGATTGCCAAGGATATCCGTCTGTCTAAAATCTTCATGTAGCGATCGAAGAGCGCCTTGAAGATATTCAGGCTAACAGGGCAGCTCAGCTTCAAATTTCTTTGTAAATCGTTCCACAATGTGGGTAAAGAGAAGCTTAGAACAGCTTTGCCAAAATGAGTTTTGACCCTTGGAACTTGGGAGGGCAATTAGGGAATAGCTCCTTAGAGCGTAGGTGCCTAACACACTCCGGGGAATACAATCTGAGACATATGAGAGGAGCTTGTTGATCACCGCTCTGAAGGCCCATAGGGTGGCATTTCTATTTGTTCTATAGTGAAGGGAAGTCCAGTCTAATGATGAGTACAGGGAGCAGTGGTGTGTGGAAAGTGGAAGGCCAGTAATGAACCTGATAGCTCTGTGGTAGAGGGTGTCCAACTTAACCAGTGCAGAGGCAGTGCAGTGGCTGTAGAGCAGGTCCGTAATCTATTAAAGATAGGAAGGTAGCTTGAACCAGTTGAATCTTGGCCTCCTTTGTGAGCAGGTGGTTAATTCTGCAGAATAGTCCTAATCTTTGCCTTAGTTTCTTCTGTAGTTCTTCGAGATGGTCAGCGAAGGAAAGTTTATGATCGAGCCAAACTCCTAGATATTTGAATTTAGCTACATACTCTAGTGTTTCTCCAAGAACAGTGGTAATTTGTGGGATATCTCCCCCCCCAGCAGGAATTGCTGCATGCAAGGAGGGGGAGAAGTGCATGGCTTTTGTCTTTTTCACACTGAGCAAAAGCTTTTGTTTATGAGCTGGTATTGTAGAAGGTTAAATTCAGCTTGGAGGTCTTCACAGGCTGCTTCCGGCGTGGGACGACTCAAGTACAGTACAGTGTCATCCAGCGAATAAGTGGATGTTGGCTTTTTTGATGGGGTCATTGATGTTGTTAATGTAGACTGCAAAGAGGAGGGGACCAAGGATAGAGGCCTGGGGCATGCCCCTCAGCATAGGTTTTAATGGAGAAAGATCACCTTCAGCTTTAACCTGCTGTTTCCGTTCTCCGAGGTAGTCTGCAAACCAGCACATAGATTTATGGTCCAGGCCTAAGGTGCTTAGGGGGGAAAGAAGCAGGCTGCTGTCGACTGTGTCGAATGCCTTACTAAGATCCAAGAAAACGGCACAGACATGCTTCTTGTTGTCAAGGTCTAGGAGCCAATCATTGGTCACCTTAGCTAGGGCTGTTATGGTGCTGTGCTTTGCTCTGAATCCAGAATGAACCGGGTTTAATAGGCTTCTGGATTCTAAGTATACCCCTAGCTGGCCACACACTATTTTTTCTAGTGATTCAGACAGGATGGGGAGGAGGGAGATCGGTCTGTAATTATTTAGATCGCAGGGGTCACCTGCTTTTAATAGAGGGATGACATGGGCTATTTTCCATTGAGGGGGGAGGCTATCCTGGGAGAGTGACATGTTGAATAGGTGGGTGATTGGCACCGCAAGCACATGGTAGGTACATTTCAGATAGTATGGCTCTATGAAGTCGGAGCCTGCTCCCTTCCTGGTGTCCAGTTGCAGCAGTAGGTCTTCCACCTCTTTTAGAGAGACAGGCAGGAGGGAGAAGGCCTCCTCAGTAGAAGGGGACTCATGGGTTGGTGGGCCCTGAGCTGTGTGGAGGTCATTGGCAGGAGAAGCATCAAATGCTAGCCCTGCCGTTGCAAAATGGTTATTGAAGGCTTCCAATATCTCCAATCGGTTAGAGATAATGTTGCCACCGGACTTCATTTTTGATGGAATGGAATTACCAGGTGTGTGTCCAGACATGTCTTTTAATGTTTTCCAGAGCTTTGAAGGATTTCTTGAGGCACAGGCTAGCTCCGAACGATAGTAGGTGGCCTTGGCTGCTCTGACCAACTTGGTGCACTTGTTACATGCTCTCTTAAGCATTCACCAATCCGAGTCATTCTTGCTTCTTCGGGCTTTTTTCCATAAAGTATCCCTTTCTAACAGGGAAGCTTTGAGCTCAGGTGAGAACCAACGGCAGGTGCTGCTCCTGCCTGCACCTTAACCAGGAGACATGCTTATTTAAAGCCTCACTTAAAATATCATGAAAAATAGTATATGCCCTGTTAACCGTTCTGACTAGGAAGAATTCCTGCCATCGCGGTGAATATTTCAAGTCATGGACATAAGCAAACAAATCAAAGTTGCGTTTGCACCACTTGATAGAGAATTTTGCCACAAACTGTAGGTTGTGCACAGATCTAATGGTGGTGATTATACAATGATCGCTAATGTCTGAGAAAAATGTTAAAACATGAGAGAACAGGTGTGGCTTGCTAACCAAAATTACATCTAAGAGGGAGCTGTTGTTAAGGTTCTTTTTATTTTGGCGAGTAGGCTCGCCAATGAGTTTCACCAGTCCTAGAGTGTGTCCAAAGGACACACCCTGGAGTTCTTGGAACCTCCTCCAGAGTCTCCACCACGAAGGTCAGCCTACTCTCAAGGCCAGACCATTCTAGTAAGGGAGGAAATGCGGTCTGTATTGGTAAATGAAGCAATAGAACCAGTCCCTCTTCATCACAGAGGCCGGGAGTTTTTCTGGTTCCAAAAAAGACAGGTGATCAGCAACCCATACTCGACCTCAGCAGGGTCAATCTGTTTGTCGAGTACAAGAAATTCAGAATGTTGACCCTCCAGAGCCTCATGCCACTTCTTCAGGAGATTCATTGGTTGTGTGCTGTGGACATGCAGGATGCCTACCTGCATATCCCTATTTTCCCCAGCCACCACCGCTTCCTGTGGTTTACCTTCCTAGGAGAGCATTTCCAATTTCGGGCTCTCCCCTTTGGCCTTTCCTCGGCACCCAGGATTTTTACCATGTGCCTTGCGGTGGTGGCTGCAGCCCTATGACACCCGGGCATAGCGGTTTTTCCCCTGCCTGGACGATTGGCTGATTTCAGCCCCATCCAGGGATTCTCTGGCAGAGGCTCTCATAGTCACCTTGGAGTTGTTTTCCAGATTGGGGATTATGGTCAATATCCCCAAGTCCTCACTGGTCCTTACTCAGAGACTGCAGTTTATAGGGGCAGTTTTGGACATAATCCAGGGCAGAGCTTTCCTCCCCTCAGACAGGAGGGAAACTCGTATGGGACAAGCCACTCTGGTAGCATTTTCCAGATATCTCCCAACCTGAGAGGTCCTTCGGTTGCTGGGTTTGATGGCGGCCTCCATTTCCACAGTCTCCCTAGGAAGGCTTCATATGAGAGTTTCTCAGTGGTTCTTACGGGTTCAGTGGGATCAGCTTCAGGATGATTTGGACTATCCGGTCCTTACTTCCTCCGCTGTCCAGAAGGATCATCAATGGTGAAGGGATCCCTTGAACCTGACTGTGGGTCTTGCACTCTAACCATGGATGCCTCCAATCTGGGGTGGGGAGCTCATATAGGGGATCACCAAGCCCAGGGACTTTGGTCCCACTTGGAGATGTCATTACAGATCAATGTGTCAGAGATGAGGGTGGTACTGTATGCACTTCAAGAGTTTCAGTCCTTTTTCCTAAGGAGATTACTGCTGATCCAGATGGACAACATGTCGGTAGTCTGGTATATCAACAAGCAGGGAGGCACTCGATCGTGCCCCCTTTGCAGGGAAGCGATGAGAGTGTGGAACTGGGCAGTCCAGCACGGTCTGTCTCTCATGGCACTGTATTTTCTAGGAGTGCAAAACTTCCCAGCGGACAGCCTCAGAAGGTCTTACACCCTCGCCCATGAATGGGAACTCAATCAGAAAGTGACAGATGCTCTGTTTCAGAGATGGGGCATCTGGAACCCGACCTTTTCGCTTCCCCATCCAAAGCAAAACTTCCTGGTTTTTGCTTGCTCGTTCCAAAGCATGGTGCTTTCTGACCCGACGCGTTGCCTCTCTCTTGTACATGGAGATTCTTATACGTTTCCCCCCCATTTCCCATTCTCCAGAGGGTGCTCCTCAAGCTACAGGTAGAGAGTGCACGAGTGCTCCTAATTGCTTCTCTCTGGCTGGGGCAAATTTGGTTCCTGCTTCTTCAATAGTTGATGATGGAACCCCCGGTTTCGCTTCCATTGACGCACATGCTCCTCACTCAGAACCAAGGTCGGCTTGTGCACCCGGGGCTCAGAACCTTGCATCTTCATGTGTGGCTCCTGCAGACATACTGAAATTGTGTTTTGGGGTTTCCACCAGAGTAGCCCAAGTCATAGTGAAGGCTCGAAAGCCCTCCACCAGATCCACTTAACCATGAAGTGGAAGCGTTTTTCTAGTTGGGTGGCTTCCAAGGGTTGGGATCCTTTCACTTGTTCAGCCCCTCATGTCATTGAGTACCTGTTTCATCTTTTTGATTCAGGATTATCATATTCCTCTCTAAAAGTCCATTTGTGTGCCATTTCAGCCTATCACATGCTCATGGATGGTAAGCCCATGGCTCAGTTGGAGATCTCCATATCCTTTCTGAAAGGGATTCTCCATCTGAAACACCCCCATCCGCAGCCCTACACCACCTTGGGATTTGAATTTTGTGTTGGAGAAACTCACTCTCCTTCCTTTAGAACCAGCGATGAGCTGTGACTTGTGCTATCTTCCATGGAAAGCGCCATTTTTAGTTACTGTTGCTTCTGTTTGAAGAACTTCCGAGCTTCAGACCCTAGTGTCCAAGGAACCTTATTTGATTTTTCACAGAGACCGGGCGGTCCTCAGAACAAATCCCAAGTTTTTACCTAAAGTGGTGTCAGAGTTCACACTGAACCAGTCAGTGGAACTGCCGGTCTATTATCCGGCTCCCGGGAATAGAGGTGAGGCACTCTTGCATACCTTAGACGTGCACCGGATCCTAAGATGCTATATTCACCGGACCAAAGATTCCCATAAGGATGACCAACTCTTTGTTTCTTTTGCCCCCAGATCCTTGGGGAAGGCTGTTTCCAAACAATGCCTCTCTAAGTGGCTTGCTAACTGCATTTGCTTCTGTTATCAGAAGTATGACAAACCTCTGCCCGGGGATGTTATAGGTCATTCCACTAGAGGCACGGCTGCTTCAGCAGCCTTTCTTCGAAACATTTCTGCAGTGGAGATCTGTGCAGCAGCAACTTGGAGTTCGGTACATACATTTACCAAGCATTACAATCTGGACAGTGCTTCTTGGCGCAGGGCCGGGTTTGGCCTCGTCGTTCTGCAGGACCTTCTGTCCTAAGCTGGTTCCATTCAGTAACCTTTACTTTTTGGGTTTCTCCTCCTCCCGTGTTTCCCTCGGTCTCTCTTTGGAGGGACTGCTTGGGTCTCAGTCCTATATGTGATGACCTGCTGCAGGAACCCTCTCGAAGAAAGATAGTACAGTTACAGAAGAACTTACCATAACAGTAGATCTTCGAGAGAGGTTCCTGCAGTAGGTCATATTTTCCCACCCTCCTTCCCCCATATTATTTGGGACTCCAGAATCTGTTTCCTTCTCCTGTGTTTCCTTCGGGACTCCGGTGGGAGAACTGGAGGGTGGACGTGGGGACCACCCACTATATAGGGTCACGCTGATGTCGGTCACGTGACGTTGGGTGGGTGGTCCCCCACCAGGCATTGCTGGAAAAGGTTGCCATGTGGTCCAGATGCCAGGTGGCGCTAGTCCTACATGTGAAGATCTACTGCAGGAACCTCTCTCGAAAATCTACTGTTACGGTAAGTTCTTAAGTAACTGTACTTTCTAAATAGAATGGAGTCACAGCAGCCACCACAAAATATAGAGGTGTCCAAGATTAGTCATCTAGAACATGTATCTCCTTGACAAAGCCCCAGAGAGAGGGGTGAAACGGGAGTTTGTTTGCACTATGCTCTGCCATTGTTGTGTGTAGAAATAGCCCGTGTGCCTAGTAAAAGAGATATGTGTTATAGATTTACCTTGGACTCCTCTATATTTTATGGTGTGCATTGGAACTCCTTTCTCTCCCCCCCCCCTTGTCCGACTGACCCTCTTCTGTCCTTGTGGCTCCCCCAACACCATCACCTGCCGTCTCTGGGATTTACCTTCAGGTTCACCTGTTCCTGGCCCTGTGCCCAGTAGGCAGTATGGGGTCTGCGAGGAGCCATAGAGCATCATTCTACCACTGGAAGTTTTTCCTTATTCTGCACTGATCCATGGATGCTCCATGGAGGTGAGGGCTTGACATCCGCATGTCACTGGACATGATGATGTCTACCATCAGGAGTGTCCCTCACACAGAACTGCCTCTCCTGCACCCATGGTCACCTAGGTGGTGGTGTTATGGCAAAGCATACTGCCCACCCTCCCCAGAGGAGGAGAGCATGCACTTGAACTCTCGACCCCCCCGGCTGACCTCTGAGTGGTCCAGGTTTGTTCCTGAACCTGGGTCGCTGGCATGGTAGCATGAATGCCTCAGCTTTCCATGCCACTGAGCCAGCTTGGTCTCCTTCCTTTTTACAAACTGACTTTCTGTTGACTGGCGTCAGACTTATTTGAGCTGCCCCCGTTTTGATGCACTAAGAAACATATGTTCAGCTTAAAAATGTTTAAAAACTGTTTTTATGATTTTTAAAAAGAAAATATTGTTGTCTGTATGACATACGAGCAGAAGAAAAAAACATAGTTCCACATGAGGTGCAGTGGTACTGTTGACCAACTTGATGCCCAGGGTAATATTGTACAGGAGTGTAATTATGCTCGGATAGTTACACTGTTGTACTTGTCATTTAGCCTATCAGGTGGGTAGCATATTCTTACCCATGTTATAACACACATCCTGTCATGCCTTATTACTTAAAGGAGAACTGCACTGAATCTGGAAGTAATATTTCTCAGTAGATGCTTTTTTCATATATTTGATCCCTTTCTGTTATTTTTCGTCTTTACTGGCCATCTAGTAAACACAGTGGGGGGCGATTAACACACTGTTGGTAAGTGCCATTTTAGAACACATGATGTAGTTTATGTCTCCTTTGGGCCATAGAGTTCTAAAGTAGGATGTGACTGCATTGTGAAAACAGTTCCAGAAGCAAATGATTTGATACCTTTTAATGGACCAACATAGATGTAACAACAAGAACAAAGTGCTCTAGCTTTCGGACCAACCAGTCCTTCTTCAGAAGCTCATGGCAGTTGTTTAGAAAATACAATACTTATAACAGCTAGATAATGCAGAGAAAAACAGAAAAAAATATCCCCATTGGTTTAAAATACTGATTTAAAAAAAAAAAAAAAACAGAAGATGATGTCAGAGAAGTTTAACAGTACAATACTGCCTTCAACCAGAAAGAACCTTATGTCAGATGTGCTTAGTGGAACACACATACAAAGAATCCTACTGCATATAAATTTAATTGACATAAGATAACACTGCTGAAGCAGATAACTCCTAAATCAAGCTATGAGTGTCACAGTTAGTATAAGGATGTGATTACTGAAAGGCAACCCCATCCCAGATTAAAGACAAACTAAGATTGTTATAGGGCTCATGAAGTTTCAATGTTAGCATTATAGACAAGAATTTACCAGTAAAGTTGTCTTAAAAACATCAGTGCACACTGTGTGATGTGTAAAACCTAGCTGGACCTGTCACCCAGCTGTATTCTCAAGCTAGATATAAGGCCCAAGAAATTTCAAAATCTCAGGACTATATAAATGATAATTTAAATATAAATTGATAATATTAGTGTCAAACAAAAAACTCTAGTCGAGGAACCTCAAGGAATTAAGACCATGTAGCCTGATATGTACTCATGTCAATATATACTGAGAATGTAGCAACTTGATGTACCACAAGAGTCTAAGGAATCTGAAAAAGAGATAAAAATGTAATTCCTCTCCTCCTCTTCATACAAACAATACAACCTAACCCATCCCACATCACCAATATGTGGGTGGGGGCGATACATAGCTTAAAGGAGATGTTGTCTCTCTCCCCCCCCTTCTCTCTCTCTCTCTCTCTCTCCCACAGACACATCACATCCTTATACTAACTGTGACACTCATAGCTTGATTTAGGAGTTATCTGCTTCAGCAGTGTTATCTTATGTCAATTAAATTTATATGCAGTAGGATTCTTTGTATGTGTGTTCCACCAAGCACATCTGACCCAAGGTTCTTTCTGGCTGAAGGCAGTATTGTACTGTCAAACTTCTCTGACATCATCTTCTGTTTTTTTTTTTTTTAAATGAGTATTTTAAACCAATGGGGATTTTTTTTTCTGTTTTTCTCTGCATTATCTAGCTGTTATAAGTATTGTATTTTCTAAACAACTGCCATGAGCTTCTGAAGAAGGACTGGTTGGTCCGAAACCTAGAGCACTTTGTTCTTGTTACATCTATGTTGGTCCATTAAAAGGTATCAAATCATTTGCTTCTGGATCTATTCTTGCAAGGACCAATACGGCAACTACTAAATCTAGATTTTGTGAAAACAGTGTAAGTTCTGTAACAAAGACATACAATCCTAAAATGGAACTGTTCACAAGAGTGTAAAGAAGAAACACCTAGTGAATCTACTAAAAGGTCAGTATAGATGGAACTAAAACAGAATGTGAACCAGTATTAGAAACCCGCCTCCTACAGAAAACACAAGCTTGCAGATTCAAGGTACTTCTCCTTTAACTGTGTTGCTGTATGGGGGGAGGTTTGCAAGCCAGTGCTAGATTAAGCAAGGGCACACTTACTCATCTCGCTGAGGCTGTTGGTGAGCTCCGTGTCAAGCACCAGGTTGATTTTTGGCAGTTTGAAGTTTATGTTGACATCATGCAGTGCCTTGACGGTGTCATGGACAAACTCGCCACTCAAGGTCTCCTCAATTAGCGTGAAGTTCTTTGTGATATCGTTAGGCAGGAAGATGACCATGCTGACGTCTCCAGTGAGTGGTAGCTGGGCGATCTGAGGTGAACACAGAATTAATCAGCTTGTGTTTCAAAATGCCTTAAAAAGACATTAAATGAGCCAACAGGGGGAAAGGGCATATCTTATTTTTCGGTGTTTAATTTCTCTATATGTTGTCCACTCCTCCACTCCTTCCAGCCTGGCCTTTCCTTCACTGTGCCTGCTCACACAGCTATCCCAACCTAGGATGCCACCTGTTGCTTTAATTCTTGCTACCTCCCTATAATCACCACTTTTCCCTTGTTGGAGAGCGGGATGTACAGTGAAGCCAGCCATGATGCAACGCAGTAACTCGCAGTAAATGAGATGTCAAACTGCGATTGAATTGCACTGTTCCCTGCAGTATACTGCAGCGTTTTGTGATCTACTGCAGCATTACTCTGTTGCATCCTGACTGGCACCACTGTATATGGAGCTAGCTGTTGATGGGGCCAGAGACATGTTCCCTCCCGGTACACGCCATCAGAACTATTTGCTTGCTTCCCCAAGCTCTCTTCTACCTCCCCATCCCTGATGCTGACATGTTCACTGGTGCCTACCTGCCCTGCATTCACTCCCTAACCAGATGAGCCCATGCGGGCAGCTCCCTGCAGTTAAAGGTGGCGACAAGTAATATGTCAAGCAGAGTGAGCAGCACGTTGTGCAACTGGCCTATCAGGAAAGCGTTGCCACCTCAGAGTCATCTGGCAGCCCAGAGCCCCTCTTAATTGGGGCTCTGCATCAAAGATGGGCTGGGAGGCGCCACACCTGCGCACAGGCGCAGTGTGGCCATCATACTCGAAAGCTGACCACCATCATGCGCTTGTAAATGCCCCCCCCCCACGTGAAGCTGCATGGAAGCAGATCGGAGGACACAGGCAGGCATCCAGTCAGATGCCCATCCAGCATTCCAAAGTGGATCCCTGCTCGGAATTCTGGGACAATACAGGAGCACAACATTCAGTAATGTTGGGTTAATGCCCAGATGGCTGCCGCCAGTACTCCCTTTCCAACCAGAGGCTGCGGCAGCTCACATAGGGGTGTTTGTCTCCCCACAGCATGCAGGGTTTCTCGGGGACACGATGGATATGGCAGGGTCCCTACTGTGCTATCTTATACACCCACCCCTTGTCTGGCACGCCATGCCTTCATGAAGGACATGGAGCATGGGCACACCCCCAGACACACTACCAAACCAGCTGCATGTGTAGCTGCACAACCAAACAGGGGATTGAGTGCAGAAGGAACGCGCATCCCTTCCGTGAATGCGTGCAGGGGTCCATGGGACTCCTGGTGAATGGCCTTCAGACTTAGGGTGGCCTACACACTGCAGATCTCCTCAGTTTCATGTGTAGACCCCAATATTAATATATGTTGGTGCTGCATAAACTACTGGGAATTACTTCAGAGCCACTGGGGAACTGAGCCCCTTGGAGCACCCCATAATTCCAACATTAGTTTCAGCTGAAGGACGAAGCAGCCTATAGCTGTCTCCTTTGGTTATGTGGCAGTGGAGATGCCTGGGCTGGAATCCCAGTGGGCCCTGGTGATTATACTTGCTTGCTGCTGCTTGTATCCAACAAGCTTGTACAGCATTCCGGCAGCAACACTCGGGTCTCAGGAGGTGGAATGCAATCGGGAGGGAAGACAGGACCAGGCACTGCAGTTGACCAATCGGGACTTTCAAAATTGGGGGTTTAAATGTATTGGGGGGGAACTTTCAGCACGCATTTGACCTTGTTAAGTGCCGGCAGTGGGGAGGATTCTTGGAGGAGCCCATTGGACTAACCAGTGAGCTGTGATAATACAGCGTTTTACCTACTTGTTTTCTATAGTGTCCCAGAAGCAGCACTCAGGGGTCAGGAGACAGAGTGCAGTTGGGAGGGAAGGTGGGACCAGGTACTGCAGTTGACTGGTCAGGATTTAACAGGAAGCCCAGTCCAGGGTATATAATTTCAGCCACAAAGCATGTCCCATCACACTTGTGTCCCAAAGCGTGGGTGGAACAGAGCAAGAGTGTAACAGGTGAAGTGACTGATGTCTTAGGCATCCACAGGGGACTGCCAGTCCTGTAAGGTAAGGTAACGTACCAGTTAACTTGATGTTGCCTGTGTAGAAAGTACTGGAGGAGGGATAAGGAGATAACTACAGGGAAGAAACCATCCTTAAAAGCTGGGAGTACCAGTTGTTGGGAAAAGGGGAAACACCTATCTAGGGTAGGGGTACGTATATTTTTAAGGAAAGACTCAAAGGGGAAGATTAAGTAGAAAGAATGCAGAGGGATAAAAGGGGTGAGATACAGAAACCAGTAAGGGGTAAAGCAAAGGAAAAAAGGGGACAACAAGATACACTCTGTCTACGGTGTGGTGACAAAGTAATTACCAGTAGAAGGTGCAGGCAGAAAAGGACCAAAGCAACAGGAAGGGGGCAATAGGAGAGAGGCACAATCAGTAGTAGTTGCATTCGTTATCCCTGCGTACCCTTTCCCCAGGTCACACCTGGAAACGAGCCTTGGCTCACCGGTGCCTTTCCCGGTTATCAACTTATAAATAAATAAATAGTAGAGAAGGAAATATAAAGGCAGTTATGGGAGTGGTGCAGTGTAATGGGTGTGGAACTGCAGTTTTACAGTAGAATGTCTGGAGACTGATGTGCTGCCCCATCTGCTCACACTGCTCTGGGCTGAGAGAGGAAGTTGCTGGTCTCCAGGCCAAGTTGACTGGGATCCAGAGGTCCTCTTCCCCCACCCAGGGGCCACTGAGTCTACCACTGTTGCCCCAGAGATTACCTATGAGGAGTGGTAGGTTCAGGAGGGTGGGGGTAGTGTGTTAGGGGCACATTCCTAGCCTGTGCCACAACAAAATTCCTTTGCTCTGGTGGGATTGGACTGCTGGGTGGAGGCACCCGTAGTAGTGGCAAGGGAGGATGTGGGGGTCCTCCATAGGGGAGGCCCCACAGTGGGAGGGAAAGAACCCCAGCAGAGTGGGAAGCGGCTTATGGTGGGGTGCTCGATGGGGGGTAGATTTGGGAATAGGAAGGAGGGGAAAGATGGAGGTAAGGTGCCCATCTGGCACCTCTGCTCAGAGGGATGTGCAGTTGAGCCTAAGGATCATGAGGGTGGCAGTGCAGGAGGGTTTGCTGGATGTCATTGTCCACCTGGGGACTAACAACCTGGCTAGGGATGGGCTGGGATTGTGCAAGGAGAGGGAACTGGGGAGGGGTCTTAGGCAGGTGGCATGCACAGTGTCTTTTGCTGAGGTGCTGCCTGTGTACATCTGGGAGGAGGCCAGAGTACTCTGCACCAGGGGCTTCAACTCCTGGTTGAAGAAACAGTGTAGAACAGAGGAGGTCGGCTGCACTGGCGATTGGGAACCAACCTGGAAGGATATGGTCCTATACAGAGGTGATGGCCTAAATCCCTCTGTGAGGGGAAATGCAGTCTTCAGTGGATAGTTTAAATGTTACATTGATGAACATTTCAACTAGCTGAGGGGGGATGTTGGAAGGAAAAAGGGAGGCATAAGCTCCCTTCCTCTCCTCCCCCTACAGACTGAAGCAGTAAGAAGGGAGGTCCCGAGGGGAGGAGAATCCCACAGGGAGCAGGATAAGGGAAACAGAAGCATAGTAGAGGACAAGGGGGATGGGAACAAGTGTTGAAAATGAGATGGAGCAAAAGGGAAGGAAGGGGGGCTGCAGGCAGAGTGGAAACAAAATCTGGAAGGCTATGGGTGCAAAGGCATGGGGTCTTGGAAATTCCAGACCTAGAGGCCACCATGGCGGAGGCAGACCTGGATATTGTGGCCATTACTGAGTCATGGTGCATCGGCACCCATGAATGGGACATGGCCATACTAGGCTTGTACTCAGTTCAGGAAGGACAGGGTGGGGAGGAAGGGAAGAGAGGTGGTGCTGTATGTAAGGGAGGGTATCAAAGCAATGGAAACCTAAGGAAGCCGGGGGGGAAAGGAGGTGCTGGAGGCATTGTGGATCACCCTGGAGACAGGAACCAGAGCCACTATTCATACTGGGGTGATCTACAGACCTTCAGCACAGGGGGAAGAACTGGATAACAGCGCAGTGGCCAAAGAAAAGGGGAGGTGCTGCTGGTGAGAGGCTTCTGTCTGCCGGATGTAGATTGGAGCCTCCCAGTGATTGCCTCAGCTGGAAGCAAGGATATCCTAGATTCCCTTCAGGGGTGTTTCTCAGGCAACCAGTCAGGGAGCCCACTTGTGATGGAGCAGTACTGGACCTGGAGCTCACAAACAGGACAGTGTTGCAGACATCAAGGAGGGAGGCAGCCTGCGGACTGGTGGCCACCATAGAGTGTTGTTCAACATAGGGATGGCAGAGGAAGCAAACCACAAAAGGACATGGCTCCTGGACTTCAGGAGGAGAAGATTTTATAAAAATGGACAGATGCTTCAGAGACGACCTAGCGGGGGGATGACCTGGGCAGGGTGGTGATGACCTGGGTGGGGTGGAGGAGCAGTGAGCCAAGTTAAGGGATGGAATAGTGAAGGCAGCAAAACTCAGTGCAAAAGAAGTGCACAAAAACAAGAAGAAAAAGAGGCTGCTATGGTTCTTGAGGGAAGTGGCTGAAAAGGTTAAGGCTAAAAGGGCTGCATTCAGGAGGCAGAGATGGATAGAGAAGAGAACAGGGAAGTGTACCAGATGAAACAGGGAAGCAGGAAAAGTGGTGAGGAGCATAAAGGCACAAATTGAGGAAAGTATAGCCAAAGGGGTGGCAAAAGGGGACAATACCTTTTTTTTAGGTGCATAAGTGAGAAGAGGAGGACATGGGGAGGGATTGTGAGATTAAGAAGGGTGGGGGATGGGGGACTGTGCAGAGGAGGATCAGGAAAAAGCAGATATCCTGAAAAAATAGTTCAGTTCAGTCCTCTTTGTGGAAGGGAAAGGGAATAGACCACATAAAAGCAGCAGGAATACTGGGGAGAGGGAGGTAAACACAGGTCCATTTACAGAGGAGAGAGTCCTGAAAGGATTTGCAAATCTGAACGTGGACAATGCTGTGGGGCAGACAGGTATACCCGAGGGTGTTAAGGGAGCTGAGGGGGGTAATGGCTGCACCTCTAACTGCTCTATTAAACAACTTTCTGGATACAGTAGTGGTTCCAGAGGACTGGAGGAATGCAGATGTAGTCCTGCTTCATAAAAGCAATACCAGGGAGGAGGCTGGCAACTATAGGCCGGTCAGTCTGACATCAGTGGTGGGAAAGTTAGTGGAGTCCCTTTTGAAGGACAGGATTGTAGAGTATTTTGAATCCAGCGGGTTACAAGACCCAAGGCAGCATGGATTCATGTGTGTGTGTGTGTGTGTGTGTGTGTGTGTGTGTGTGTGTGTGGGGTCATGTCAAATGAACCTGATAGATTTCTTGGACTGGTGACCAGCGAAAAAGATAACGGTGGGGCGGTGGATGTGGCATAGAAATCAGCAAATCCTTCAAAACCATACCACATATGTGGCTCATAAGGAAGCTGGGCAGCTTGGGAGTGGGTCCTAAGGGTGTAAATTGGGTACCAAATTGGTTGATGGACAAGGAATAGAGGGTGGTCGTAAACGGAACTCACTATGCGGAAGGGAGAATGACCAGTGGGGTACCTCAGGGCTCAGTACTGGGGCCAGTCCTCTTTAATGACTAAATGGCATTGCAGAAGAGCTGGAAGGGAAGGTATACCTCTTTGGAGATGACACCAAAATCAGCAATAGGGTGGACATTCCACAGGGGTGGAGAGACTGTGCAGAGATCTGCAAAAACTCGAGGAGTGATCAAGGGTATGGCAGTTGGGTTTCGATGTGAAAAAGTGCAAAATCATGTACCTAGGGCACAGAAACCCAGAGTCAAAGTATAATATGGGGGAAGAGGTATTGACAGTCACCAAACAGGAAAGAGACCTTGGAGTAATCATATGATGACCTGGGTAGCGAGGCAGTGTGACAAGGCAGTAAGTAGGGCCAGTGGCAAAGCTGCGGTGCACAGGGAGGAGTATTGCTAGCAGAAGGAGGAAGATGGTGCTTCTGCTGTATAGATCATTGGTGAGACCCCACCTTGGAGTACTGTGTCCAGTTCCGGAGACCACATCTCAAGAATGACCTAGACAGGATGGGGGCTGTCCAGAGGAGGGCAACTAAAATGATGCAGGGGCTGCATCAGAAGCCTTACGAGGAGAGAGTACACCCCGAAAGGGGGGGGAGGGGATGACAGAGACAGAAGTACCTCACAGGGTTGAACAAGGTATAGGAGGGGAGTGTTTTTCAGATAAAGAGACTCACAAGAACAAAGGGACATGCAGTGAAGCTGGAAGGGGGAACATTTAGAAGGGATATGGGGATGTGCTTTACTGAAAGAGTCGTGGCGGTCTGGAGGTAGTGGGGATGAAAACGGTGGGTTTCAAGGATGCATGGGATAGGCACAAAGGAATCTTTAATTGGGAAGTGGGGGGCGGGGAGGGGAGTAGCCAAAGATCAGGTAGGGTCTGTGGTGACAGAATAGGCAGGGAAAAATGGGCAGACTGGGTGGGCCATGCGGTCCTTCTCTGCCAACAAATTCTGTGTCTCTGTGTTTCAGCCTTGATTGTCAGGAAAGCCATGGCCACAGCTATTTCTCTGACAGGAGGGAGAGTCAGAGAGGCTATCTTTACATAAGGCTGCAATGCTCTCTGTGGCTGACCAGTATGGAGTGCAAAGCCCTCACCACTCCCAGAGTGGGAGAAACCCGAGTCCGCACCTGGATGTAGATCCCCCCAGTTTTGCTGCCGTGACAGCACTTGTTATCAAGCTTCTGTAACTACATTCTAATTGCAATATTTATACACTGTAATAGCAGAGTAACTACTATGTACTTACATGGATCACTATGCTGTAGTATTAACATACTTTCACTTGTACAGGTACCCATTTGATCCATGTAAAGGCATAGTAGTTACTTTGCAGTTATAGTGCAATTATGCAGTAGTTAGTGCAGTTACTGAAACACTAGTTACAGAAATCTAAAGAAACTATAACACCATTGGGATACATTTAGAAACGATACATAATGTTAAATATATTTCCTGCTTTTGTCTGCCCTTTATTCTGTTACCAAGGAAATCTGTATGAAAACAGAATCTTTATTATTTAGCTCGCCTCCTCTCCGGCTTGTTTACACGTGATGTCATTGCCCGTGGCATTATAATAATTTCCATGGCAACCAACAGTTATACATAAATGGACAGTTTTATTTATTTAGTTTTTGTTGACCGGGAAAGGAGGGCTAGGCAATTCTGCCTATTTTCAGCCTTGTCCTGGAGGGTAGGGAAGAGAGATACAGATACAAACTGACATATTGAATCAGGTTAAGCTGTTGGTGGTATCATTTTTTTTTTGGTTTAGGTTTTAACATCACATGTGGACAGGCAGCAAGGGCAGATGGTCTGAGGGACAAGGAGCCTGTTTTCAAGTTTTTGTGGTAAAGCAGAAGGGGAAATAAAGAAAGAAAAAATGCACAAAATACAAACAGAATTGTATGTAACAATTAGGTTTTTCAAATTTTGTTTCTGGAAATGTGATATAATGTGAAGCGAACTGCTCCCTTAACACAGCCTCTGCCTATTTTTTTATTTCCTTGGTCTCATAAACACTACCCCCAGTCCCCAAAGGAAATCAAGACTGAAATTCTAAGATGCATTGATGCAGAGGAAGTGGTGCTGCAGTGCCTAATCACTGATTGTAAAACATGTCTGCAGTTCATGTCTTAGAGCTATGAAGGTTGTTGACCTGCAATTGTTTGAGTTCAAGGTGGTGTCAGACTCACTACACGAGCCCAAAGAACAGGTCCTTTTACTTTTATTTTATTTTCAAATACTATATGTTGCACCTGGGAGACTCTGGTTCAAGGGCAGACTCGGGTGACCTAAACTGTAACTTGCTGGGGTTCCGGGTATATTGTGAAGGTCAGACCTGAGCATCTTGGGTGAGAGGGAGGATGCAGGCTCCCAGCATTAGCAGAAGCCCCTCTGTGGGCCGATCACAATAGTAGCTACTCTCCCAACTGTGCTAGCAGAGGTCATAGTACAACCATGGTAGCCATGAGGGTCGGTGGAAGATTAGTAGGGCAGGGGCATTTGTCTCTTTTCTTCATGAAACTTGGTGCAATTGTTTTTTTTAAGTTTCTCACCAGATAAATGCATTGGGGTTTAACATCCTGTATTCAAGCATGATCTGGTGGGGGTACAGAAAGTCAGGAGGTTACATAATCATTCACAGAGCAGAATATCATGATTCAAAGTACAAAGTTATTAAAGGAATGTTACAAGCAATTGTATTTCTACAAATTTTTCAAATAATCTAATTAGATTTCAATTGAGCAATAGGATTCTTTTGTTAGTTCCTTCAACTACAATGAGGCCTGACTTACTTAAGATAAATTTGGTCTGGCCTTATACCTGTTTTTATGGGGGTTGGGGGGGCCAATTTGACCTAGGGTTTAGAGCAAAGAACTATGCCACCTATAGCCCCAGAATTAAATTCCCCAACTGCAGTGTGACCTTGAGCAAGTCACTTAACCTACCTGTGCGTCACCTCTCAATAATCTCTTTCTCTCTGTCTAATCTATTGCCGTTCTGTTCCAATCTCCCTATGGGCCTGAAATGGCTAGATTCTCACCACTCCCTTTTCTGTATTGTTAAGTGTTTTGGAATACAATTTGTATGAAAGGCACTATGTTCAACCCAAATTCCTTTCCTTCTGGTACGTACCTTGCAGCTGAGTTCAGAGTCGAAGCCGTATCTGACGGGATAACGCTCGCCAGACATCATGGGCACTTTGATAGATTTGGTGTTGTCCAGGTGGAAATTCTGCATGCCGGACAGTTGGGGGTCTAGTTTTTGTGCCCACTGACCTTTAGTTAAAACAAGCAAACAAAGAATCATTGCAGTTGAACAGATAGCAGTAGTATGTAGGAAACAGCAGCAGTTTTGATGTAATGGAAGGCCTTGGACTGGACCACATGGATATCTGAACACTTCCTATTGGGCCCCTGCTCACCCTGCAAACACTGAGTAGCCTTTCATAGAATATCTTTTTTCTAATGAAATGGAATTTTTTTTCTCTCTGAAAGTTAACACATAATGCAAACGTAGTGCCAGTGTGTCACAAATGCTGATACAAGAGTTTTGACTAGAAGTGCATGAATAAGGAATAACATTTCTCGAATTTCACAAAGCAGGAGAGGGACCTGGGGGTCATCATATCTGATGACCTGAAGGTAGCAACGCAGTGTGATAAGGTAGTGGGGAAGGCTAGTAGAATGTTGGTGTGCATAGGGATGGGTATCACCAGCAGGAAGGAGGTAGTGTTACCCTTGTATAGATCGATGGTGAGGCCCCAGCTGCAATACTGTGTCCAATTCTGGAGGCCCCACCTCAAGAAGGACATAGAAAAGGTGGAGGCGGTACAAAGGAGGGCAACCAAAATGGTGCATGGCCTACATCAGAAGCCCTATGGGGAAAGACTCAAGGAATTAAGTATGTCCCCTCTAAAGGATAGGTGGGAAAGGGGAGACATGATTGAAACATTCAGATACCTCAAGGGTATTAATACGGTACAGGAGGGTGGCATTTTACATAGAGATACTCAAGGACAAGGGGACGTGATATGAATCTGGAAGGGTGGAGGCTCAGAGGGGATGTCAGGAAGTAATTCTTCATGGAATGGGTGGTGGACGTCTGGAACAGACTTCCAGCAAAAGTGGTGGGTAACAAAACATGCATGGGATAGATACAAGGGGACCTTAGTAACAAGGCGGAGTGGAGGGCAGAGATAGAGTAGGGGTGTGCAGTTACACAGTAGGTAGGGAACATTTAGGGCAGACGAGGTGGGCCAAGAGGTCCTTTTCTGCTGACAACTACTATGTTACTAAGAATATCATGAAAATAGGTTATGAAAAACAGGAATAAATGTATTCCTCCCTCCACACACATACACACACCTGTTCCGGGTGGTACCTATGTTCAAACTTTACCCCTCTCAGTCATCTCTTGCTCCCCACACTGGTGTTCCATAGCTTCAAAGTCTTTATCTGGCCTCCTGCTACCCCCCCCCCCCAACCAGGCACTGAGTATTAAAAGACCACCCAGGTCCCATATTACTGTATATATCGGGGAAAGGCACCTGTAATGTTCTCTACTCCCCCAGTCAATGATAGCAGGGGCAACAAGTCCAGTATCCACTGTATATATTAAAGCATGTCTCGGCTCCTGCCAGACTCCCACCTACATCCCATAACACCATCTTTTAAGTGTCCCTAAATTCCCTTTCCTCCATCACATATATATCTGGGGCATCAGAAGGCCCTTGTTATCTTCAACCCCCTGCCTCCCATCCTTGATGGGGTGCAGCTGGTTCAGTCTTGACTGCTCAGTCGGAATCCGCTGCCAGCTGATCTGTGAGCCGCATTGGCATTGGATATGAAGGCAGCCGCTCGCTTGCTGAACCCACCAGAGGAAGGATACAGCTGGGTAGCCACGATTGTCACAGTGGGGGACAGGGGGAATCCCAAACAGAAATTGGGGCGGGGGTGAGAATAAACTTACTGACCTTCTCCTTCCCTTGTCAGAAGCAGCTTTTCTACACCGTTTTTTGCCAATAACTTTGCCTTTCCCCCTGCAGAATCAGAACCTCTGTAAAAGTTGATAGAACTTCCCTGCAACGGTAATGGAGTCCCTTAAGTCATTCCACCCAGGAGAAGGAATAAAATGGGATAACACTGTCAGACCAGATGCATCTGTTCAGGATGTATACAGAAAAGACCATACAGATCGAATACGTAAGGATTAACCCATGACAGAGCGTGGGTCTACTTGTGAATTAATCAACAGCTGGGGGTGGGGTGGCCGAGTGGTTCCATCCACCCAGTCTTTGATTAATTCACAAGCAGACACATGCTCTGGAGTGGGTTAATTCCCTTGTAACATGGGGAAGAAAAAGAATTCGGCTCACTGTTGAGGATCTTTTCTTCCCCATGTTACATGTTTTAATAGGTGAATGTAACAGTATTTTGTTGCGGTGGTACATTTCCCAGTTTTGTTGTTTGTGTACGGACATCAGTACATGCCAGATTTAGAATTGTTTTTTTTTTTCTCTACATGAGCAATATATGGTTTCTTTTCTTTTTTTTTTGTAAAATATTTTTATTAAGAATGTGGAGAAGCTTACAATACAACCAGATTGCAAAAATTACGAGACATACAATATTGACATGCCCAGGAGTTTGTTACATGTTCAAAGAGGCACTGCAGATGTTATGTTTAGGTTACAATTTGCAGGATAAACAGCAATCATATACTAGGAACAATCAATTATGTGGAGATGCACCGGAACATACAGACAAGGCAATAGAGTCAATACCCTCTCCCTGTGAGCAGATTAGGTCCTCAGCTTAACAGGCAGCCCAAACTTCAGTCTGGGACATGGTCAGCTTCCACTGCTGACAACCAGGGACTCCAAACATCCTAGAACTGAGCTACCTTACCCTGGGCACTCAATTATGCCCGTTCAAGTACCATGCAAGATTTTAGTGACTGAGGGAGGAGTTGGTGACATCTTTAGCTGCTCAATGGCTCTCCTAGCACTAAGAAGTGCAATAGACCAAAGGGGGTGTGACACTTTATGGCCTGGGTGGGACGGATTCGCCTCGAGTAGCAGTTCCATGGGGGACTTAGATGGACTATACCCCATGACATTGGCCATTATATTATGTATTAAGTGCCAGAAGGGAGCCACTTTAGGGCACACAAGCGCCAGATGGGTAAAATCCGCCCTGTCAGCTGCACATTAAGGACATTGATGTGATTTAATATCAGCCAGTTCATGCAGGCGCAAGGGGGTCGTGTAAGCCCTATGTACAAAGTACAACTGTATTTGCCGCAGTTTGTTACTGTGTGAGCACTGCAAGTAGTGAGTACAGGCCAGAGACCACATCTTCTGGTTTAGGGACAGTAAAAGGTCTTTACTCCATCTTTTCCGGCTAGAGATTCGCTCAGATGGAATACAACTGTGGAGCATACGGTAATAAATAGACATTGGCTTACCCCCCAGGTTGGGGGCAGAACATCTGTTCCTCAACAGAAGAGGGGACAACCCACCTATTTGCAGTGGTGAGGGTAGTTCCACATTGTTGGCGAATTGTCAGATGTAGAAAGAAGTCCTCCACAGGAATTTTCCAGTCGCTACAGATTTGTGCAAAACTTTTCAGCAGTCCCCCTTCATATAATTGCTTGACCGTGGAGAAACCTTTCTTCCTCCACGCCCATAAAAGCTGAATCATCATTGTAGTACAGTTCCCCCCAGGCTGCATGAAGTGGAGTAAACTGAGGTTTGGGGAGTTACCCCCATATGCCCCAAACATTTATGCGTCCATATCCAGGCACGCAGAGTATTTGCAGTAAAGGGGTTGTTCAAACACACTTCCCCCAGGTCTTGTAAATACCCAACAAGTGTATCAGTACTGAGGTTACCCTGTAACATATCCTCCTCTAAGCCTATCCTTGGGCAGTCTGACCCCGAATTTCCAGAGGAGAGAAAGGCCAACTGGGCCACCCAATAATACGTTTTGAAATTTGGTAATCCTGCTCCACCCTCCTCTGGCAGTTTTTGCAATACAGCTCTTGAAAGTTTGGCTCGGACCCCTTGCCATGAGAATTTGCGTGTAAGTGCATCCGATTGCTTAAAATGAGTTTGTGGTATTCTAATAGGGAAGGCCTCATATAAGTATAGGAGCTTTGGCAATATAGTCATTTTAATGACCCCCGCCCTCCCCAATAGGGAGATGGGTAAGGCAACCCATCTCTCACAGTTACCAGTGATCCCAGCCAGTAAGGGTTTCAAATTCAACTTGTATAGGGAGCCAGCAGATGCAGAAATCAATACTCCCAAGTATCATAAATGATGTACTAATTGGAGACCTCCTAGTTGAGCTATAAGCTGGGTGTATTTCAGCCAGCCCACTGGCATTAGCTCACTCTTAGACCAATTAACCTTATGTCCTGAAATGGCGCCAAACGCCTTCATTAACTTATGGACCTCAGGTAAATCCTCAGTAGGGTGTTGCAGATAGAGTAACTGATCATCTGCATACGTAGCAATTTTGTGTTTTCTGCCCCCCCCAAAAAAAACTCTGATCCCCTTGTGTGCCCTCAAGGCAGCCCCCAGGGGTTCCAGTGACAGCACATACAATAACGGGGACAGCGGGCAGCCCTGGTGGGTGCCCCTGCTCAATTTAAAGGGTTTGGATAGTTCTCCATTAACCAAGACTTGTGCCAGAGGGCCTTGGTATAAAGCTCAGACCCAAGAACAAAAGGACAGGCCTATCCCCAAATTACCCAGGGTATGAAACAGGTACCCCACGCCACACGGTTGAATGCTTTCTCAGCATCTAGAGCCTCTACCACTGCGCCATGAGATCTTTTAGTGCGGGCCCATCGAAATATAATATTAAGCATACGCCGGATATTGTGCTTCCCCATACAACCTTTGATGAAGCCAGATTGGTCCGGGTGGATAACTCCCGGAAGTACCACCTCTAGGCGAGACACAAGAGCTCTGGCCACAATTTTATAGTCCACAGTGAGGAGTGAAATTGGCCTGTAGGAGGCACACTGATTAGCATCTTTACCCGGTTTTGGCAATACTGTGATTGTTGCAGACCTTGTGGATGGGGGTAACTCACTCTTTAACAAACCTTCCTCCACAACCTCAAACAGAGGGTCCAACAGGTGGCTCTCAAAAGCTTTATAAAAGTCAATAGGGAGGCAGTCAGGCCCCGGGGCCTTCCCATTTTTTAAAGATCTCATTGCTGTCCGAATTTCCTGTTTAGTCAGGGACTCATCCAGTTTCGCAGTCTCATCCCCACTGATCTTATTAAGGGATAACCTGTCAAAGAAACGATCATAATCCTCTTAGGAGGGGTCACTTTCAGAGGTATATAGGGATTTATAAAACACGCCAAATGCATTACCTATCATCCTGAAACCCCGCACCAGATTACCCTGTGCATCTTGAACCTGACTGTTTTAGCTGCGTCCTTTCATTTCAGTTGCCAGGCCAGCTACTTCCCTGCTCTGTCCCCATCAAAATAAGCTCCTGAGTTGGATAGAAGGATGGTTTTCTCCAGCTGCACACTAGACAGGGTATTAAACCTCCATTTCAACTTCTGGACTATGGTATATAAGGCTGTTGTAGGATTTAACATAAGTGCCTTTTCACAAGCTGCAATTTTTTTTCTAAGCAACTCTAATTCTCTGGTTTCGTTCCCTGTAGCATGCGAGGCAAAAGAGATAGTCTGCCCTCTAACATAGTCCTTCAAGACCTCCCAGCGGGTGGAGTGAGAGGTATCCCCAGACGGTTAAATTCCAGGAATTCTTGCAAACTACCTCCAATGAAGGAGAGGTATGCCTGGTTTTTCAAAAGCAGAGGATCTTCCAGGCTCTAGAGTCAGCTGGGGTCCCGGTGCCTCGAATAATTATATGGTGTAGCGCATGGTCAGATACCAAAATAGGCAAATATCCCGCCCCCAGGTCTGTCACTAAAGTACTGGAAATGAGCAGTCTGTCTAGGAGTGCATAAGAATTGTGGGCATGCGAATAAAAACTATATTCCCTCCCTGTTAGGTACAGGTGCTGCCATGCATCAGCAAGGTCCAGGTTAGATTGTAACGCTGCCAGGGCTTTTGCATTGTATGATTGGGGTACAGAGGTTCTCCTCAAGCGATCCAGCACCGTATCCAGGACGCAATTATAGTTACCCCCCAGAATCCAAGGTCCCTTCCAACTAGCCATGTCTAGGGCCAGTTTCTGAAAAAACTGGGATTTTCCACATTCAGGGCATAGACGGAGCCAATCAAAAGAACATCCCCTCCTGGAACATGAACCTTTGCCAATGCGTAGTGGCCAGAGTTGTCCACCAATCTATCTAAGAGCTGGACCAAAGATCCCCTAGGTATCCAGATAGGGGCCCCACGAGCTTTAGAGGAGAATGTCGAGGAGACCCAAGTACCCCCCCATAAAGTCAGCAGTTTTTGTGACTCAGTGAGGGAGACGTGCATTTCTTGCAACAATACAATAGACCCTCTGTGTCTACAAATCTGTGCAGAAACCTTTTACATTTTATAATGGATTTAAGGCCATTAATATTACAGGATATACATCTAAGATCATCCCCATCATGCCATAGCATCTTACGTCAGTTTTCCATCTGTCACATAGTAAGCATATATCCATATATTTCCCCCCATTTGTCCCCTTGTCCTCCCCCCAAAGATTGAAAAGATAATCTCCATACCAAACCCCAACAGATACCCCAGTCATATCGAAAAGACTGAGTAGGTCCTAGTAGGGGCCCCCACCGAGCATGTACCAGTGACAGCAAAACTGGGTATAGCCATGGCGATACCTCTCCACTCCCTCCGAGCCAATGGAATGATAATTCAAAGGACTCCTGAATCAACACCCCCCCCCATTAAAGGTTCCACCTCCCCACCCAACAAGAAGAAACAGAACTTCCCAAGCTTAGTCCAAATGGGCCCCCACAAGTCAAAACCTAGAATTCCCACTACAAACAAAAGGCAAGGATGAGACATCTTGCCTGTGTCGGTCACCATACATGGTGGGGCAACAGCCCAGACATATCAAACATCATGAAAAAACAGCTGTAAACTATAAAATAATAGCTTGACAGAACATAGTGTGGTTATATAAGCAAATAACTAGAGATTGCAGTGTTATAATTAAAACATCAACACTGGTGAAGCAAAGATGCAACAGAGCATAAGCTAACGTCTGCAGGTCTTAAAATAGATACAAAGCCTGCCTTGTATATTTACATTTCCCCTCCTTGGCACCAGATACGGTTGATGGTTGAGCACCCACATGAAGGATGAAAGCCAGCCCGCTGCTACCCATGCTTCTAGGCACGGTCGAGCTCATGTAGATACCACAGTAACAACCTCGGCAAGGCCTAGAATCCAGAGTATTGTGAGTAACTTCCCAGACAAGTTAAGAGCGTAGTGGGGCTCACATGGCAGCGGTCAGGAGTACAGAAAACTCCCCTTAAGCCCCACATACTGGCGGGTACTGTAAGGCACAAGACAGGTTGCGTATTTACCCCGCACCAGTATATGGATCAGACAGTTAAGGCGGGTAGAACAGGAAGCAGAATAGCCACCTGGCCTCCAAGCATGGGATATAAATTTTCCGATCTCCCCCCCCCATTCCATCGTATCATGCAGGGGACATAGATGGCATGTTAACCATACTCCTCTGGAAGCCCAAGAAGTCATGTCCATAATAAGCACTCCCCGCTGGAACCCGGGTCCCCAGACTCGGTCTGGGGTGCAAAAAAGACGATCTATTGCTAGGCACAGACCTCTGGAGACACCTACAACCATCCACCTCCTCCATATGCCTCACAGTAACCGAGGAGGAAATTAGAGCACCAGGAATAGATTAAAGGGCAAGGGGAACAGTGATGTAAGCTGAAACCTGCAGATCAGACAGCCACACTCCTTCAGAATGTAATCAAGTACCTTACTCTGCATCAGGCTGCGCTCTCTCCCTCCTGGCCTCCTCCTCCTCCTCCTCGATCCATTTTTCAGCAGCTTTGTGACAAGTGAAATATTGGGAGCTTTGCCCCAGCCTGTCCACCTATAGCCACGCCAGGTAAGAAAAAGAGAATTTCCAACCAAGCCTATAAAGCCTGTTCTTGGCCTGGTTAAACTTTTGGCGCTTAGTCTGAAGCTCTTGGCTAAAGTCTTGAAAAACATGGACTTTGGTGTACTTGAAGCTTATGGGACCCTGCGATTTAGCCTTCCCCAGTACAGTCTCTTTGTCACAGTACTGCAAATATTTGATTAAACAATGCTGGGGTCAGTCCCCTGGGTTTGGCAGTGGGCCTGCTTGGTGAGCGCGTTCGATTTCAAAGCTCATCACCTCCTCCAGGAGACCGAGATGTTTTACCAGCCAGCTATGGATCTCCACATTAGGGTTCCTCCCCTCAGGCAGTCTAATAATAATACGAAGATTGGAGCATCGGGAGCGATTCTCCTGATCATCGAGGCGCTCCCGGAGCTCCACAATAGTAGACAGCAGGCCATTTCTTTCCATGATGACCCCAGCATAAGAGCCCTCCATATGGTTCACCCGCTTCTCCAACTCGCAGATTTGCAAAGTGTGCATAGTTGTGGTTTCAGTAAGGCTGGTGACCACAGATTGGAGATGGGCAAATTGGGTGTTTAAATTGTTGAATCCAGACTTCATGTCCCGCTGCATTTGCAGCAGCGTATCAGGGACTCCCACAAAGGATTTAGTTAGCTCCATCAGTTCAGCATCTGCTTAAAGCACCTTGCAGGCCCGCGCCCGGGGATGTAGGCCCAGAACTTCGTGAATGGAGCTCACTCTTTTTCGACTGTATTCTAGCCTCAAACTGCAGTTTCGCCTGTTTATTTTTAGATTTTCCAGATGCCGTCTTCCCAGGGAAGGAGGATGTTGCTAGAGGTATAACCATAGAATGCTAAAACAGCTGAAAAGACATTTTAAAAGACGTTGCCCCAGGGAGCTGTTCTAACGTGCGACTGCTATGCTTGCTGGCTAGCAACGACCCCCGCCTCGCCCCCCAATATATGGTTTCTTACCGGACGTTTCTTTGTCTTATGCAATACTGTACTCGCTACATTTGTACTCCAAAACGTAGTCTGGTATAAAGGTCTTTCTTCCTTTCTTCAACTACATGCTCCCGTTGGAAAAGTGGGCGTGCTGCAATATGGGGAAAGGAGCCGTGGTCGTCCGGTCACACACTACATCGCCAGTGACAGTATTTCTTGGTGGCAGTTCTGTTAGCTAAATATTCAGGGTCAGTACAGCAACTTTCTGCATTTAAGAATGGGAGTGGTTCTTTTAATGAATGGTGCCTTTTTTTATTCAACGCTTCGGAATATGTGCTTGCATTGTGCGAAAGGTCATGACCTCTGCACATTGGGATACACTAAAAAAAGATGTAGTCTGAGAATAATGGTAATCTTAACAACGATTTTTTTCATTTGTGCTCTAAATAATATATTACAGGTATGGTGCTAGTACTGTGAGTGTACAACATCGTAGGGGTCTGGGGTCTATTCGGCTGGGTGGGTGGGAAGATCTACATAGATACACATAGGAAATAGATGGATTGGTGGCTCTTCTATGTGACATAAAGGAAAAAATGTTTTTAGTTGCTACTGCTGAAAAGTTACTATTGCTGGTTTTGTTTAGTGCAGTTATATTTGAAACGCGTGCATCTATGGAGCAACTGTCTTACAGTCTTACAGTCTGCACTAATTAAACAGATACGTCCGTGTAGTGGCCACGCTAAGACACTACACCATACATTAATTCCAGTGTGCCCATACATTAATTGATAATTAATATACATATATCTGCCTCCTTTCTTAGTGGAACTGAAATGCATGCTAATTGTTAATGGTATCTGTTATACCCAACCTTGTTTTGTTTCAATACCTTGATCTTCCCACATTACATACTTCCTGAACATTAGGAACACCCCTAAACAGTGCAGACATTCATGATGCAACAGAGGCCTCTCGACCCACTGCCTAAAGAATGGCTAGACTGTGTTAGAGTGTTCCCAAGTCCAGGAACAATGTAGTGGAGGTTGATCAAGGAATGCATACTAACATGTTTTTGTGTGATAACACCAGTATGGTGAGCTGTCTGTGTTTCAATTTTTAAAAGAAAAAAAAAAATCAAATCTAAAGTACCAGCAACATCAGTAGTTTCTTCAGAATGAGAACAATCATAATGTGTATTTAAACTAGGGACATTTAGAGGCCTAAGAGGGTTGACAGTGTCCTTTTAAAAAGCAGCTGACGCCTTCAGGAGAACTTCAACAACATAATATTCAGACTCAGTTCTGCTTGTATTCCACATTAGTCCTGTATTCCTCGTCCCCATTATTTATTACTGATGTGATTTGCATGAAAACAAGATGCTTGCTCCTGAAAAGATCATCTACTGTATTCTCTTCAGTCTTTCAGGCTTTCTGTTGCTTTGCCTCGAACCTCAACTTTCGCACCCATCACTGCTTCCTTTACTCCACTCTTGATCTTCCTTCCCTTGCTACCCGCTGTTTCATTCACTGTGCTGCATTCACTGGCAAGTTTTGGTTTGCCTCTGTCCCTACCTACCTGTCTGGCCTCCTCTCCCCTTCCCCCTCGTTGGGCTACAGCCTCAGATCACGAGACTGCCGCTCATTCCATCTTCCACTCCTACACTCCCAAGCAGGCAAAGCTGCTTTCTCCTACAGTGGCTCTGTGGAACCGACTTGCCCAACCCATCTGCCTTGCTCCAACTCATGCTGCACTAAAACTCCAGCTAAAGGGTCTCCTCTCCCCACCCCCGTAGCTGCTCCCCCTCTGGCCCTACTTGACAACACCCGCCTCCAAGCACCCTGTTAACACAAACCATACACACCCTTCCTCTCACGTTTTTCCCCACTTTTGTCACATTTGACCTATTCTCTTATTACCACTCTAGGGAACTACTTACAGTACTCCCTTCCTTTTCTCTTCTCACTACCCACTTCCCTTCACTTATTTTCACACTTTTTCACTTTTGTCCTAATCTCTTTTGCCACCTTCAGCAACTGACCACCCCCTCCTTTCCACCCCTCCGTCCCCTCTATTGCTCCTTTACGTATTGTCTCCCCACTATCTCCATTTCTTTAACCGGACGTTGCCTTAACCTTAAGGCTCTGGCACTGGCTCTTTCCTCTCTATGCTTTTTGCACTAACTTATAATAAGATCTGTAAACTGCACTATATTTATTCTCATTATAGATATATATATATATACACTTGTGAAACTCCAGTTAAATGGGTTTCACACTGTCTCACTCTGTCCTCAGTCACAGCTGAGACTAGAGGGATGACATCATAATAGAATTGTCACAGCTGCATGAGCCACAGTTGGAATCTTCAGCTCAGAGTAGTTCTAGAATCTTGGGAATTCAAAGTGAGTCTTCCGTTTGTCTTAAGCAAGAAGGAAGCATTATTGTGCAGTGTGATTTCTCTCTCAGAGAAAAGTCTTCAGTTTGTCCTTAAGACAAACAAGAAGGACACCAGTAGTGAAATTGTTTACCCCTCCCTCTGGGGGTGGGGGGTGAGGAAAGTTCTTTGGGTTCCAGGGCAATCCCTTCTCCCACCTTGGGAAGAAAGCTGCCTGTTTTAATTTAAGTTCAGTCTGTTCATGTATAACAGCAAATGTTACATTTCTTCGCCTGTGGGGCACCTGCAACGAATGGGTGAGAGTGTTTGGCCTCATTGGAAGGGCAAACAACTTATTTCTTCAGTTGGATTTCAAGTATTGGGGACTGCTATTTGGAGAACTATGTCAACTAGGACAAACAAATAGAGCAGTCATCTGTTTAAAAGTGTTAAAGTTCATTGTAGAGGGTGCTTCAGGTCATCCACCGTCAATCTACAGTTTTAAAGTCTAAAGTTCTGTGTCCAGAGAAATGGCGGGTATGGGCTGTGGGAGCTGAGGTGGATAGATCCCCATCTTTAGTAACCAGGTCCACCTCACGGATTTCTTCTGTGTTTTGCTACTTGCCTCATGTGCTTGGCCAGTGATGGGGTGGGTACCCAGATGTGGAGTGCAACTTGAAAATTCTCTAGGAGTCATAGACTCTAAGTGGTGTGGGGAGCCACAGGATGGGAACATACTCCTTGTTTGATGGGAGTCTCCCTGTTTGATGGGAGTTTCGATTGGAAGTCTGAAACAAAATCTCTCTAGGAGTCGCAGACTTCAGAAGTGGTGTGGGAGCCACAGTTTGGGAGCCTCCTTGTTTGATGGGATGTCTTTCCAAGTAGAGTTTGGGTTCACTCGTCCAAGTGGACCATCAGAGTCAGTGGCAGTAGGGAGCTGGCCAGTCGGGCTGTGTATCCAATGCGCATGCAAGTCCGGCTGAGTGCCTGGTGGGTCCAAAAGCCAGACAACTTTTGTAGTGTTCATTCCTCAAATGGACGCTGTGTTTAACCTCTAATCTGCATTACAGTTACGTAGCCCTGTGGGACTATACAGAGCTTTGTTTATGTTCAGTGAGTTAATAAATAAAGCCACACTGAAAAATCCCAATTCTGGTTCTGGACATTACAGTTATTGCTTCCTGTAGTTGGATTTACTTGGGTGCCCCTGTGCAGAGTAGTCAAACCTAGGTCTCTTGTGCCAGGTAACCTCATCCTTCCCCGAACCCGTAGATACCCTATGTATATCCATGCTACAAATGTGGACGCATAGAGGGGTTACATATATACATATTAGGTGGTATGTCTGAGTTTTCACTGCCATGCAGATGATACTCAGCTATACACGTCCTTTGCACCTGGTCAAGATGTGTTCCTCTCGGTATTTAACAACTGTCTCGCCAAGATCCAGGACTGGATGAGCTCGAGCTGGCTGCAGTTGAACCCGGTTAAAACTGAGGTGCTGGTGGTGGACCCTGATAGTCGGGAGGTGGGTTTGTTGGTAGGATCACCCTCGGGACTATGTCTTGGGGGTGTGTCGCTAACTACCTCAGACCGGGTGCGGAACCTGGGCGTTATTATTGACGATGGTCGGACCCTTATGTCACAGGTGTCAGCTGTCGTCAAAACCTCTTTTTACCATCTGAGAAATATAGCCTGGGTGAAACACCTAGTTCCTCCCGAAGATCTTTCAACGTTGGTCCATGCCTTCGTTACCTCTCACCCTGACTATTGCAATGCCCTATACCTGGGGCTACCAGGGGTTGACCTCCGCCACCTTCAGCTAGTGCAGAATGCGGCAGCCAGGCTATTGACTGGTACAGCTAGAACCAGCCATATTACACATGTGCTCCGCGGACTGCACTGGCTTCCAGTGCAGTGGAGGATCACCTTTAAGGTCAGTTTACTGACCTATAAAGCCCTACATGACCAGGGACCTAGCTACTTGCAAGATCTCCTTCATCCCTACTGCCCCCTCTGTCCTCTCCGATATGCCGATGAGGGATTGCTAGAGATTTCCAGGGTTTGTTTAAAGACATCTGGAGCCCATTCTTTTAGTTTTGTGGCCCCAACCCTTTGGAATTCTCTACCTGGTCAGATACGAGATTGCCTGACCATCCAGGAATTTAAAGCTGCACTCAAGACTTATTTGTTTGAGTCTGCGTATGGTGATTTTACTGAGTATTAATTTCTAGTGAATGTATATATAAGGATTTATTTAAATCAGAAATTATGTTTGTATGTCTGTATTAATTATTATATGTACAGGTGCCTTGATTGAAGAAAGGTGCCTTTACAAATAAATTATGATATATAATATCAGGTGCTATGTCCCCTTATTTAGTCGCACAGTGTTCCATTGTATTGTTATCACTATGCTGTATAGATCTCTATATACTCCCTCCAACCGGGTCGCACCTGGAAACGAGCTCCGGCTCAGCGTGCCTTTCCCAGTCACCAACATTTTTAAATAAATACAATAAATAAATAAATCTATTCCTGTTGATTTCTCCTTACCTGAAGTCATAGAATTCTGCTTGTGACAGCACAATTACTCCCACGGCAACAGATTGTGATATCACAACAGAGGATTATGACTTGAAGTAGGGAGTCAGCTATAGAGCCAGATGAACTCTGAGCTATAAAGCTCATGGACTGGATATTCAAAAGGGTTGCGCCATGTGCAATAGGGTTGCGCCTGCGCAAGTCGGAAATTGCTCCATTCTGTGATATTCAGCAGGAGGCAGTTGCGCCCCCCCCCCAAGTCATGCTGAGCAACAGCGCAATGCTAATGAAGGCATGCTCAACCGGAGGGGGAGAAACCAAGCATAAACTGCACAGCCCGATATTCAGCCGGGCTGTACATTCAATCATTCACATATCTGGACTGCCTTGTATGGTATGGGCTGCACGCCCATTGGCTCTTGAGACTGAACCAATGGGCGTGCAGCCCTACCCCAACTGATCAGTCGGCCGGAGTGGCGGGGCGGAGGCAGGTGGGGTGCTGCCGCCCACGGCTGACAGGGGAGCGGGTGGTGGGGCTATGTGGGTGGGTGGGGTGGGGGGCCACCAGATCACCAGGGTAATTGGACCTTGGGGGTTGACTCTTATGCCTGCGATCGGGCTTAGCGGTCCACTGGACCACCAGAGATTTTGCTCTTTGGGGTGAACTCCGTTCTGGCCTTAATCGGGCCAGTGGGGGTTCACATTATGCCCTTGATTGGGCCAGTCGGGGGGTTGTCATATATGTTATGCCCGCAATCAGACCCAGTCGGAGATTTACTTCATGCCCATGATCGGGCTGCAGGGGGCGTTGGTCCCCGATGGCTGCTGCCTAGCAGGGCGCCAGGCGCAAGTCATCGGGGATCGGCGCACCTGCATGCTAATGGCATGCAAATGAGCCATAATTAGATGCAAATGCCCCCCCCGCACCTTGCATGAATTATGGCCCCATTTGCATGTCACCTTTTGAATATTGGAAATTTGCGCATGGTGCAATGGAACTTGCGCCACTGCATCTTGAATGCTCCACTCTGACCACTTGCCGTGGCGCAAGTTCCACTGCGCCATGCACAGTGGCTGTGGCTGGGGGACGATATTCAAAGGAGTTGCTCAATAGCACAACTCCGCTGAATATTGCCCCAGCCACACCCCACACAACTTTTTTGAGCAGCGCAAGGGCTTATGCCACAGAATGGCGCAGTTTGAATATCCAGCCCCATGTATTCATGCAAATTTCCTCAATAATAAATAATGCTGAGGAGAAATCTATAGAATATAAATGGAATGCAAGTTGAATTGTATCTAAATATTATGTTTTTCAAAGTTTTACTGTATTTGCTGCAGCCACATCCAAGAGCAGGGCTTGATGCCCTACAGGTGGCAGGCATCAGACAGCTAGTTTCGGAACCCACTCGTGAGGGAGCAATCTTAGAACTCATACTCTCAAACGGGGGCAGTGAGAGGATCCCAGATCTAGAAGTGGGTTGCCACCTGGGAACAAGTGACCATCAAACAGTGTGGTTCACATTAAACTCAGCTACAGAGTCAAGCCATACAAAAGTGAGGGTACTGGACTTCAGGAGGGCTGACTTTTTGACAAGATGGGAGAGTGCCTCAGAAAAGCACTAGCAAACAGGCTAGGAGGAGGTGTGGAGCAACAATGGGGAATCATCAAAACTGCCATCACAGAGGCAACAAGCCTTTGTGTGAAGCAAATAAACAAATCAAAACAAAAAGAAAAGCACTATGGTTCTCAAAAGAGGTGGCTGTAAAGTCAGGAAGAAAAGACAGCATTCCGAGTATAAGGAAACACAGAAGGAGCAGGACAGAGCTGTACCAGTTAAGGCAGAAGGAAGCAGGGAGGGAAGTCAGAATAGCAAAGGCCCAAACTGAGGAAAGGATAGCCAACTCGGTTAAGAAGGGGGATAAAACCTTTTATAGGTACATCAGCGAGTGTAGAAAGTCAAAGGGAGGGATAGTGAGGCTGAATAGAATGAACGGTGGGTGGGCAGAGGGGGACAGTGAAAAAGCAGGGATACTGAACGAATATTTCTGCTCAGTATTCACAAAAGAGGAGGGGGAAGTGCCTAATCCAATTACCTGAAGCACTCTTGATAGGGGGGTCGATCCCAGTACTTTCACAGAAGAAAGGGTTCTGCAAGAACTCCTAAAACTGAAGGTGGACAAAGCAGTGGGGCCTGATGGAATTCATCCCAGAATTCTAAAAGAATTAAGGGGGGAACTAGTGAAACACTGGCTACTCTTTTTAATAAATCATGGGAGGATGGTGTGGTACCCGAGGACTGGAAGAAGGTGGATGTGATTCCCCTTCACAAAAGTGGGACCAAGACAGAGGCAGGAAACTACAGACCTGTCAGTCTGATCTCTGTGGTAGGGAAAGTGATGGAGTCACTTCTGAAGAAAAGAATAGTTGAGTACCTAGAGGCCAGTGGGGCACAGGACTCAAGGCAGCATGGGTTCACAATGGGAAGGTCATGTCAGACGAATCTAATAGATTTCTTTGACTGGGTGACCAAAGTAGTAGACCAGGGAGGGGCTGTGGACAGGGCCTACCTAGACTTTAGCAAGGCATTTGACACAATTCCACACAAAAGATTAATAGTCAAATTAACCAGCCTGGGAGTGGGTCCCAGGGTGGTAGCCTGGGTAAAACATTGGCTGGACAACAGGACACAGAAGGTAATTTTAAATGGAGTCCACTCTGAAGAAAGAGGGGTTACTAGTGGGGTACCACAGGGTTCAGTATTGGGTCCAGTCCTTTTAATGTCTTCATAAGTGACATTGCAGAGGAGGAAGAGAAAAGTATGCCTGTTTGCAGATGACACAAAGATCTGCAACAGGGTTGATACACAAGGAGGTGTGGAAAGGATGAGAAGGGACTTAGCAAGGTTGGAGGAATGGTCAGAAATATGGCAGCTAGGATTCAATGCAAAGAAATGCAAAATAATGCACCAGGAAACAAGAACCCAGGGGAAAATACGCAATGGGGGTAGTAACAACAACAAAAGGTAAGGGACCTGGGGATAATCATATCAGATGACCTTAAGGTTAGCAAGCAATGTGAGAAGGCAGGAGGGGAGGGCTGGGGATACTGGGATGCATAAGAGAGGCATCAGCAGCAGAAAACAGGAAGTTGTTATCCTCTGTACAGACAGTTGGTGAGACCCCATCTGGAGTACTGTGTCAGTTCTGGAGACCCCATCCCACAAGGACATAGACAGGATAGAGGCAGTCCAGAGGAGGGCAACTAAATGGTGCAGGGTCTGCAAGAGAAGTCATATGAGGAGAGACTAAAGGAGCTTAATATATACCCTTGAGGAAAGAAGGGAGGGGACATGATAGAAACTTTTAAGTACCTCAAAGGAATCAACAAAGTCCAAGAGGGTAGCATCTTTCAGAAAAAGAGACGTGCAAGAACAAGGGGACACTATTTAAAGATGGGGGGGCAGTTCAGGGGCAATGTGAGGAAGTATTATTTCACAGAGAGGGTAGTAGATGCATGGAACAGCTTTCCTGAGGAGGTCGTGGGGTCTAAAACTGTGGGAGAATTCAAGAATGCATGGGACAGACATAAGGCAATTCTTGTGGGGGGTAGGAAGAAATAGGCTGTTGGTTAACTAGGATCTGCGACCTATCCTGTAGGTAGGGAAATGGGCAGACTAGATGGGCCAAGCGGTCCTTATCTGCCGTCAAAGTCTATGTTTCTATGTTTCTATTTGAGGCATCAGCAGCTCTTTAAAGATAGCTGCCGTTTCGCTCTTGACTGTCCTCCCCGTACACATCATTGTACCCTTTACCAGCCTCTCTCCTTTCCTTCCCTAACAGGCAGGCGCCATATCCACGGTGCCAACTTTCTTGCTAAATTCTGGTTTCACTCTCTCCCCCCATATCTGTCCGCTTCTATTTCCCTCAAACTGCTTTATTCTTACTCACTTAGAAACCTTGATCACTGCACCTTTACCACCACCCCCCGGTCCACCACAATTGGCCAGGCAGCATTCTCTTACCATTTCCCAAAAATCTGAAACACCTTCCCCCTGCTGATCTGTCACGCTGCCTCCACTCAGGTCCTCAACTCCGTTTTTAAGGACTTTTCCCCTCTTCTTGTAGTTGTGCCTAATTTCATACCATCTCCATATCTGCCTCTGCATTTGCCTGCAGTCTAGCACTTATCCTATACTACTCATGCAGTTCATTGCTTTGCAGCTACCTAGCACTTGTCAGGGTTGTTGCACTGTAAAATATCTATTTTGTCATCCTGTTTTGATGTTTTTTATCTATTATCCATTATTCACTGTATTTTGTCTTTTTGCTGCTGTACTTACTGTATCTTCATCCCCTTTCCCCAGGATGCATCTGGAAATGGGAATTTACTGCTCAGTATGCCTTTCCTGGTGAAACTTTTAAATAAATAAGTAAAATAACTTGCACATAGCAAGCAAGTGACCCAGAAATACCACATACCCATTTTATAAATATATATATATATATACACATATATATGATCTGTATGGAAAAGGCAAAAATGGACACATCATGTCCTTAATGTCCCCACACCAGGCACTTGGGTTAATATCCCAATACCAATACTGTAGTGCAGCATGAGAGGGGTGCTGCACTCTTGAGGTGCCGTCTTTCGGATGAGACGTTAAACCGAGGTCCCATCTGCCTGTTCTGGTGGTAGTTCAGGTGGATATTAAAGATCCCATGGCATTTCTCGAAAAGATTAGGGGAATTTTTTATTCAAAATTTCAAACAAAATAAGCAGGAAAGTATTACATCATACAAAATTAGAATGAAAAGAAACAAAGACCAGAAAATAGTATTTCAGCATACAGTAATGTCAAACCAAAACAAATAGAAAATACACTACAACCCCTCCCCCCACGAGAAGAGTAGGGGAATTGCCTCGGTGCCCTGGCCAAATTTCCCCCATTCACTAAAAATACTGCTAACAGCTTAATCTGGTTTGAGGTCAGTTGGCATTCATCTGTATCCCCTTCCCCTGGGTTGTGCCTGAAAATAGGCAGAATTTGTCCAGTGCACTTACCCGGTCAACAAAAACTAAATAAATAAATGAATTAATTAATAAGAAGAAGAGTTAATGGGAACTTGAGGAAGAACTCGGTCACAGACCAAGTGATGTATCCTTGCAGTAGCCTTCCAGAGCACGTGACATCATCTGAGGCTGTAACGATCTTCAAACGCAGCCTCCACACATACTTAGTAGCTTATAACTTATGTACAGTATGTAAGAAAAATATTATTGGTATTTTTTAAAGGAAAACAAAATAGAAATTAAAATAAAATTAAGAGAAGTGGTACCTTTGAAATGAACAGCACTGAGTAAGGAGAATACTGAGGTTGTGGAGCCTTTCAGCAACATCGATTTGGCCCTGAGTCGCCGCTTTGATCCACTCGTTGATGTTGCGCACATCTGTTCTGACATTGCCAACCAGAGTGCTTGGCCGCACTCCATATAGAGTTTCTACCTGGTTCACGAAGTCCTCATTGGCTTTCAGCCCTGATGAAGCAAAGTACATGGACAACAGCTGGTGAGATCACAGCATGGGCACTGCAGGACCTTGTAAACCTGTACATGGGACTGCATGCTATGGGCCAGTGCTGGCACTGCAGGACCTTGTAAACCTTATGTGGGAGTGTACTCTACTGGCTAGTGCTGGCACTGTAGGACCTTGGGAAACTTGCATAGGAATGTACTCTACTGGCCAGCACTGGCACAGCAGGACCTTATGAACCTTGCATGGGAGTGTACTCTACTGGCCAGCACTGGCACTGCAGGACCTTGGAACCTTGCATGGGAGTGTACTCTACTGGCCAGCACTGGCACTGCAGGACCTTTGGAATCTTACATGGGAGTGTACTCTACTGGCCAGCACTGGCACTGCAGGACCTTGGGAACCTTGCATGGAGTGTACTCTACTGGCCAGCACTGGCACTGCAGGACCTTTGAACCTTGCATGGGAGTGTACTCTAATGGCCAGTGCTGGCACTGCAGGACCTTGTGAACCTTGCATAGGACTGTACTCTACTGGCCAGCACTGGCACTGCAGGACCTTGTGAACCTTGCATGGGAGTGTACTCTACTGGGCAGAGCTGGCACTGTAGGACCTTGGGAACCTTGCATGGGAGTGTACTGTGCTGGCCAGCACTGGCACTGCAGGACCTTGGGAACCTTACATGAGAGTGAACTCTACTGGCCAGCACTGGCACTGCAGGGCCTTTGGAATCTTACATGGGAGACTACTCTACTGGCCAGCACTGGCACTGCAGGACCTTGGCAACCTTACATGGGAGTGTACTCTACTGGCCAGCACTGGCATTGCAGGACCTTGTGATCCTTGCATGGGAGCGTACACTAATGGCCAGAGCTGGCACTGTAGGACCTTGGGAACCTTGTATGGAAGTGTACTGTACTGGCCAGCACTGGCACTGCAGGACCTTGGGAACCTTACATGGGAGTGTACTCTACTGGCCAGCACTGGCATTGCAGGACCTTGTGAACCTTGCATGGTAGTGTACTCTACTGGCCAGCACTGGCACAGCAGGACCTTGGGAACCTTACATGGGAGTGTACTTTACTGGCCAGCACTGGCACTACAGGACCTTTGGAATCCTACATGGGAGTGTACTGTACTGCCCAGCACTGGCACTGCATTACCTTGGGAAACTTACATGGGAGTGTACTCTACTGGCCAGCACTGGCACTGCAGAACCTTATGAACCGTGCATGGGAGTGTACTCTATTGGCCAGTGCTGGCACTGCAGGATCTTGTGAACCTTGCATGGGACTGCACTCTACTGGCCAGCACGGGCACTGCAGGACCTTGTGAACCTTGCATGGGACTGCACTTTACTGGCCAGCGCTGGCACTATAGAACCTTGAGAAACTTGCTTGGGAGTGTACTCTCCTGGCCAGCGCTGGCACTGCAGGACCTTGTGAACCTTGAATGGGAGTGTACTCTACTGGCTAGCACTGGTACTGTAGGACCTTGGGAAACTTGCATGGGAGTGTACTCTACTGGCTAGCACTGGCACAGCAGGACCTTGCGAACCTTACATGGGAGTGTACTCTACTGGCCAGCACTGGCACTGCAGGACCTTCTGAACCATGCATAGGAGTGTACTCTACTGGCCAACACTGGCACTGCAGGACCTTATGAACCTTGCATGGGAGTGTACTCTACTGGCCAGCGCTGGCACTGTAGGACCTTGGGAACCCTGCATAGGACTGTACTCTACTGGCCAGCGCTGGCACTGCAGGACCTTGTGAACCTTGTGTGGGAGTGTACTCTACTGGCTAGTGCTGGCACTGTAGGACCTTGGGAAACTTGTACAGGCGTGTACTCTACTGGCCAGCACTGGCACAGCAGGACCTTGGGAACCTTACATGGGAGTGTACTCTACTGGCCAGCACTGGCACTACAGGACCTTTGGAATCTTACATGGGAGTGTACTTTACTGGCCAGCACTGGCACTGCGGGACCTTGGGAACCTTACATGGGAGTGAACACTACTGGCCAGCACTGGCACTGCAGGGCCTTTGGAATCTTACATGGGAGTCTACTCTACTGGCCAGCACTGGCACTGCAGGACATTGAGAACCTTGCATGGGACTGCACTCTACTGGCCAGCGCTGGCACTGCAGGACCTTGTGAACCTTGCATGGGAGTGTTCTCTACTGGCCAACACTGGCACTGTAGGACCTTGGGAACCCTGCATGGGACTGCACTCTACTGGCCAGCACTGGCACTGCAGGACCTTGGGAACCATGCATAGGACTGTACTCTACTGGCTAGCGCTGGCACTGTAGGACCTTGGGAACTTGCATAGAAGTGTACTCTACTGGCCAGCACTGGCACAGCAGGACCCTGGAAACCTTACAGGGGAGTGTACTCTACTGGCCAGCACTGGCACTACAGGACCTTTGGAATCTTACATGGAGTGTACTCTACTGGCCAGCATTGGCACTGCAGGACCTTGGGAACCTTACATGGGAGTGAACTTGACTGGCCAGCACTGGCACTGCAGGGCCTTTGGAATCTTACATGGGAGTCTACTCTACTGGCCAGCATTGGCACTGCAGGACCTTGGGAACCTTACATGGGAGTGTACTCTACTGGCCAGCACTGGCACTGCAGGACCTTGTGAACCTTTCATGGGACTGCACTATACTGGCCAGCGTTGGCACTGTAGAACCTTGGGAAACTTGCATGGGAGTGTACTCTCCTGGCCAGCGCTGCCACTGCAGGACCTTGTGAATCTTGCTTGGGACTGTACTCTCCTGGCCAGTGCTGGCACTGCAGGACCTTGTGAACCTTGCATGGGAGTGTACTCTACTGGCCAGCACTGCCACTGCAGGACCTTCTGAAGTATGCATAGGAGTGTACTCTACTGGCCAGCACTGGCACTGCAGGACCTTGTGAATCTTGCATGGGAGTGTACTTTACTAGCCTGCACTGGTACTGCAGGACCTTCTGAACCTTACATGGGAGTGTACTCTACTGGCCAGCACTGGCACTGCAGGACCTTGGGAAGCTTACATGGGAGTGTACTCTACTGGCCAGCACTGGCACTGCAGGACCTTGTGAACCTTGCATGGGACTGCACTTTACTGGCTAGCGTTGGCACTGTAGAACCTTGGGAAACATGCATGGGAGTTTACTCTCCTGGCCAGCGCTGGCACTGCAGGACCTTTTGAACCTTGCTTGGGACTGTACTCTCCTGGCCAGAGCTGGCACAGCAGGACCTTGTGAACCTTGCATGGGAGTGTACTCTACTGGCTAGCACTGGTACTGTAGGACCTTAGGAAACTTGCATGGGAGTGTACTCTACTGGCCTGCACTGGCACTGCAGGACCTTCTGAACCATGCATAGGAGTGTACTCTACTGGCCAGCACTGGCACTGCTGGACCTTGTGAACCTTACATGGGAGTGTACTTTACTAGCCTGCACTGGTACTGCATTACCTTCTGAAACTTGCATGGGAGTGTACTCTACTTGCCAGCACTGGCACTGCAGGACCCTGTGAACCTTGCATGGGAGTGGACTTTACTAGCCTGCACTTGCACTGCAGGAACTTTTGAATCTTGCATGGGAGTGTACTCTACTGGACAGCACTGGCACTGCAGGACATTGTGAACCTTGCATGGGACTGTACTCTACTGGCCAGCACTGGCACTACAGGACTTTGTGAACATTGCATGGGAGTGTACTCTACTGGTCAGTGCTAGCATTGCAGGACCTTGTGAACCTTACAGGGGCGTGTACTCTACTGGCCAGCACTGGCACTGCAGGGTATTGTAAACCTTGCATGGGACTGCACTCTACTGGCCAGCACTGGCACTGCAGGACCTTGTGAACCTTGCTTGGGACTGTACTCTCCTGGCCAGCGCTGGCACTGCAGGACCTTGTGAACCTTGCATGGGAGTGTACTCTACTGGCCAGCACTGGCACTGCAGGGCTTTTGGAATCTTACATGGGAGTGTACTCTACTGGCCAGCACTGGCACTGCAGGACCTTGGGAACCTTGCTTGGGACTGTACTCTCCTGGCCAGCGCTGGCACTGCAGGACCTTGTGAACCTTGCATGGGAGTGTACTCTACTGGCTAGCACTGGTACTGTAGGACCTTGGGAAACTTGCATGGGAGTGTACTCTACTGGCCAACACTGGCACAGCAGGACCTTGTGAACCTTACATGGGAGAGTACTCTACTGGCCAGCACTGGCACTGCAGGACCTTCTGAACCATGTATAGGAGTGTACTCTACTGACCAGCACTGGCACTGCAGAACCTTGTGAACCTTGCATGGGAGTGTACTTTACTAGCCTGCACTGGTACTGCAGGACCTTCTGAACCTTGCATGGGAGTGTACTTGCCAGCACTGGCACTGCAGGACCTTGTGAACCTTGCATGGGACTGTACTCTACTGGCCAGCACTGGCACTGCAGGACCCTGTGAACCTTGCATGGGAGTGGACTTTACTAGCCTGCACTGGCACTGCAGGACCTTTTGAACCTTGCATGGGAGTGTACTCTACTGGCCAGCACTGGCACTGCAGGACATTGTGAACCTTGCATGGGACTGTACTCTACAGGCCAGCACTGGCACTGCAGGACCTTGTGAACCTTGCATGGGAGTGTACTCTACTGGTCAGTGCTGGCATTGCAGGACCTTGTTAACCTTACAGGGGCATGTACTCTACTGGCCAGCACTGGCACTGCAGGGCATTGTAAACCTTGCATGGGACTGCTCTCTACTGGCCAGCACTGGCATTGCAGGACCTTGTGAACCTTGCATGGGATTGCACTTTACTGGCCAGTGTTGGCACTGTAGAACCTTGGGAAACTTGCATGGGAGTGTACTCTCCTGGCTAGCGCTGGCACTGCAGGACCTTGTGAACCTTGCATGGGGGTGTACTCTACTGGCTAGCACTGGTACTGTAGGACCTTAGGAAACTTGCATGGGAGTGTACTCTACTGGCCAGTGCTGACACTGCAGGACCTTGGGAACCATGCATAGGACTGTACTCTACTGACCAGCACTGGCACAGCAGGACCTTGCGAACCTTACATGGGAGTGTACTCTACTGGCCAGCACTGACACTGCAGGACCTTTTGAACCTTGCATGGGAGTGTACTCTACTGGCCAGCACTGGCACTGCAGGGCATTGTAAACCTTGCATGGGACTGCACTCTACTGGCCAGCACTGGCACTGCAGGACCTTGTGAACCTTGCTTGGGACTGTACTCTCCTGGCCAGCACTGGCACTGTAGTACCTTGGGAACCCTGCACGGGACTGCACTCTACTGGCCAGTGCTGACACTGCAGGACCTTGGGAACCATGCATAGGACTGTACTCTACTGACCAGCACTGGCACAGCAGGACCTTGGGAACCTTACAGGGGAGTGTACTCTTCTGGCCAGCACTGGCACTACAGGACCTTTGGAATCTTACATGGAGTGTACTCTACTGGCCAGCACTGGCACTGCAGGAACTTGTGAACCTTGCATGGGACTGCACTCTACTGGCCAGCGTTGGCACTGTAGAACCTTGGGAAACTTGCATGGGAGTGTACTCTACTGGCCAGCACTGGCACTGCAGGACCTTGGGAAGCTTACATGGGAGTGTACTCTACTGGCCAGCACTGGCATTGCAGGACCTTGTGAACCTTGCATGGTAGTGAACTCTACTGGCCAGCACTGGCACTGCAGAGCCTTTGGAATATTACATGGAGTGTACTCTACTGGCCAGCATTGGCACTGCAGGATCTTGGGAACCTTACATGGGAGTGAACTCTACTGGCCAGCACTAGCACTGCAGGACCTTGGGAAGCTTACATGGGAGTGTACTCTACTGGCCAGCACTGGCATTGCAGGACCTTGTGAACCTTGCATGGTAGTGAACTCTACTGGCCAGCACTGGCACTGCAGAGCCTTTGGAATATTACATGGAGTGTACTCTACTGGCCAGCATTGGCACTGCAGGATCTTGTGAACCTTGCATGGGACTGCACTCTACTGGCCAGCGTTGGCACTGTAGAACCTTGGGAAACTTGCATGGGAGTGTACTCTCCTGGCCAGCGCTGCCACTGTAGGACCTTGTGAATCTTGCTTGGGACTGTACTCTCCTGGCCAGTGCTAGCACTGCAGGACCTTGTGAATCTTGCATGGGAGTGTACTCTACTGGCTAGCACTGGTACTGTAGGACCTTGGGAATCTTGCATGGGAGTGTACTCTACTGGCCAGCACTGGCACTGCAGGATCTTGTGAACCTTGCATGGGAGTGTACTTTACTAGCCTGCACTGGCGCTGCAGGACCTTGTGAACCTTACATGGAAGTGTACTCTACTGGCCAGCACTGGCACAGCAGGACATTGGGAACCTTACAGGGGAGTGTACTCTTCTGGCCAGCACTGGCACTACAGGACCTTTGGAATCTTACATGGGAGTCTACTCTACTGGCCAGCATTGGCACTGCAGGACCTTGGGAACCTTACATGGGAGTGTACTCTACTGGCCAGCACTGGCACTGCAGTAACTTGTGAACCTTGCATGGGACTGCACTCTACTGGCCAGCGTTGGCACTGTAGAACCTTGGGAAACTTGCATTGGAGTGTACTCTACTGGCCAGCACTGGCACTGCAGGACCTTGGGAAGCTTACATGGGAGTGTACTCTACTGGCCAGCACTGGCATTGCAGGACCTTAGGAAACTTGCATGGGAGTGTACTCTACTGGCCAGCACTGGCACAGCAGGACCTTGTGAACCTTACATGGGAGTGTACTCTACTGGCCTGCACTGGCACTGCAGGACCTTCTGAACCATGCATAGGAGTGTACTCTACTGGCCAGCACTGGCACTGCAGGACCTTGTGAACCTTACATGGGAGTGTACTTTACTAGCCTGCACTGGTACTGCATTACCTTCTGAACCTTGCATGGGAGTGTACTCTACTTGCCAGCACTGGCACTGCAGGACCTTGTGAACCTTGCATGGGACTGTACTCTACTGGCCAGCACTGGCACTGCAGGACCCTGTGAACCTTGCATGGGAGTGGACTTTACTAGCCTGCACTGGCACTGCAGGACCTTTTGAACCTTGCATGGGAGTGTACTCTACTGGTCAGTGCTGGCATTGCAGGACCTTGTTAACCTTACAGGGGCATGTACTCTACTGGCCAGCACTGGCACTGCAGGGCATTGTAAACCTTGCATGGACTACATCTACTGGCCAGCACTGGCATTGCAGGACCTTGTGAACTTTGCTGGGACTGTACTCTCTGGCCAGTACTGGCACTGTAGTACCTTGGGAACCCTGCACGGGACTGCACTCTACTGGCCAGTGCTGACACTGCAGGACCTTGGGAACCATGCATAGGACTGTACTCTACTGGCCAGCACTGGCACAGCAGGACATTGGGAACCTTACAGGGAGTGTACTCTTCTGGCCAGCACTGGCACTAGCAGGACCTTGGAATCTTACATGGAGTGTACTCTACTGGCCAGCATTGGCACTGCAGGACCTTGGGAACCTTACATGGGAGTGAACTCTACTGGCCAGCACTGGCACTGCAGGAACTTGTGAACCTTGCATGGGACTGCACTCTACTGGCCAGCGTTGGCACTGTAGAACCTTGGGAAACTTGCATGGGAGTGTACTCTCCTGGCCAGCGCTGGCACTGCAGGACCTTGTGAACCTTGCATGGGAGTGTACTCTACTGGCTAGCACTGGTACTGCATTACCTTCTGAACCTTGCATGGGAGTGTACTCTACTTGCCAGCACTGGCACTGCAGGACCTTGTGAACCTTGCATGGGACTGTACTCTACTGGCCAGCACTGGCACTGCAGGACCCTGTGAACCTTGCATGGGAGTGGACTTTACTAGCCTGCACTGGCACTGCAGGACCTTTTGAACCTTGCATGGGAGTGTACTCTACTGGTCAGTGCTGGCATTGCAGGACCTTGTTAACCTTACAGGGGCATGTACTCTACTGGCCAGCACTGGCACTGCAGGGCATTGTAAACCTTGCATGGGACTACACTCTACTGGCCAGCACTGGCATTGCAGGACCTTGTGAACTTTGCTTGGGACTGTACTCTCCTGGCCAGTACTGGCACTGTAGTACCTTGGGAACCCTGCACGGGACTGCACTCTACTGGCCAGTGCTGACACTGCAGGACCTTGGGAACCATGCATAGGACTGTACTCTACTGGCCAGCACTGGCACAGCAGGACATTGGGAACCTTACAGGGGAGTGTACTCTTCTGGCCAGCACTGGCACTACAGGACCTTTGGAATCTTACATGGAGTGTACTCTACTGGCCAGCATTGGCACTGCAGGACCTTGGGAACCTTACATGGGAGTGAACTCTACTGGCCAGCACTGGCACTGCAGGAACTTGTGAACCTTGCATGGGACTGCACTCTACTGGCCAGCGTTGGCACTGTAGAACCTTGGGAAACTTGCATGGGAGTGTACTCTCCTGGCCAGCGCTGGCACTGCAGGACCTTGTGAACCTTGCATGGGAGTGTACTCTACTGGCTAGCACTGGCACAGCAGGACCTTGTGAACCTTACATGGGAGTGTACTCTACTGGCCAGCACTGGCACTGCAGGACCTTTTGAACTATGCATAAGAGTGTACTCTACTGGCCAGCACTGGCACTGCAGGACCTTGTGAACCTTGCATGGGAGTGTACTTTACTAGCCTGCACTGGTACTGCAGGACCTTCTGAACCTTGCATGTGAGTGTACTCTACTTGCCAGCACTGGCACTTCAGGACCTTGTGAACCTTGTATGGGGACTGTACTCTACTGGCCAGCACTGGCACTGCAGGACCCTCTGAGCCTTGCATGGGAGTGTACATTGCTAGCCTGCACTTGCACTGCAGGACCTTTTGAACCTTGCATGGGAGTGTACTCTACTGGCCAGCACTGGCACTGCAGGACATTGTGAACCTCGCATGGGACTGTACTCTACTGGCCGGCACTGGCACTACAGGACTTTGTGAACCTTGCATGGGAGTGTACTCTACTGGTCAGTACTAGCATTGCAGGACCTTGTGAACCTTACAGGGGGGTGTGTACTCTACTGGCCAGCACTGGCATTGCAGGGTATTGTAAACCTTGCATGGGACTGCACTCTACTGGCCAGCACTGGCACTGCAAGACCTTGTGAACCTTGCTTGGGACTGTACTCTCCTGACCAGCGCTGGCACTGCAGGACCTTGTGAACCTTGCATGGGAGTGTACTCTACTGGTCAGCACTGGCACTGCAGGAGCTTGTGAACCTTGCATAGGAGTGTATTCTGCTGGCCTGCACTCACACTGCATGACCTTCTGAACCTTGCATGGGAGTGTACTCTACTTGCCAGCACTGGCACTGCAGGAGCTTGTGAACCTTGCATGGGACTGTACTCTACTGGCCAGCACTGGCACTGCAAGACCCTGTGAACCTTGCATGGGAGTGTACTTTGCTAGCCTGCACTGGCACTGTAGGACCTTTTGAACCTTGCATGGGACTGTATTCTACTGGCCAGCACTGGCACTGCAAGACCCTGTGAACCTTGCATGGGAGTGTACTTTACTAGCCTGCACTGGCACTGTAGGACCTTTTGAACCTTGCATGGGACTGTATTCTACTGGCCAGCACTGATGCTGCAGGACCTTGGGGACCTTATATGGGAGTGTACTCTACTGGCCAGCACTGGTGCTGCAGGACCTTGTAAACCTTGCATGGGACTGCACTCTACTGGCCAGCACTGGCTCTGCAGGACCTTGTGAACCTTGCATGGGATTGCACTCTACTGGCCAGTGCTGGCACTGCAGGACTTTGTGAACCTTGCATGGGACTACACTCTACTGGCCAGCACTGGTGCTGCAGGATCTTGTAAACCTTGTGTGGGACTCCACTCTACTGGTCAGCACTGGCACTGCAGGACCTTGTGAACCTTACATGGGAGTGTACTCTACTGGCCAGCACTGGTGCTGCAGGACTTTGGGAACCTTGCATGGGACTGCACTCTACTGGCTAGCACTGGCACTGCAGGACCTTGGGAATCTTACATGGGAGTTTACTCAACTGGCCAGCACTGGCGCCACAGGACCATAGGAACCTTGCATGTGACTGTACTCTACTGGGTAGCACTGGCACTGCAGGACCTTGGGAACCTTACATGAGACTATACTCTACTGGCCAGCACTGGCACTGCAGTACCTTGTAAACCTTGCATGGGACTGCACTCTATTGGCCAGCACTGGTGCTGCAGGACCTTAGAAATCTTACATGCAACTATACTCTACTGGCCAGCACTGGCATTGCAGGATCTTATAAACCTTACATGGCAGTGTACTCTGTGGGTTCGATTTCCAAAGCTTTTAGCAGAATTGAAAATTGTGCAGCAGTACTTTTGAAAATCCAGCCCCATATGTTTCTGTGTATAGTTCTGGCATCTCTCATATGTATTGTTATAAAATGGGTTGGGAAAATCCTGTGCTATGATTGGTGGACTCTGATCAAAAGGATGTACATTATTCCAGCACAACAGCATGGGTTAGAAAATTTTAACTTTCTGAACTTTATTGCACAGTTCTAAAATAAAAAAATAAGGGAAGAAGACATTTTATAATTGCAGTAAGGCATTCCAGAGTGTGCGTAATTGTGGGATGGCACTTCTTGGGTGTATAAGGCACTCGGCTTTGCCTCATGTCTAATTTCCCACAGTGTATGTTTATCTTACAGTGACACACACTCTGGAGTGCCTTATTGCTTAAATATGTCCCCTGGAGCCTCTTGTTGCATGGTAAGAGTGGTTTCACGCTTGTATGTCTTGTGTGGGAAGGCGAAGCGTAGCGGTTCTGCCATGCTAGAAATGCAAGTGAAACCATTCTTATCCCGAAACAAGTCTTGATGGGGACATATCAACATATTATGGATCAGGACTATTTATATTTTAGAAAAGGACCTTTTTTTCTTCAAACAGACCAGCATTCCCATTGGCAAGTGTCCATTGCCATGGCCCTGCAAGTGGGGCACTCATCAAAATAAGAATGCCTCACACATGAATGAAAGGAGTGCTGTGATTGGTCAATGGTGTCACACGATGCTCCCTCAGTCTGTAATGGTGATAAAAGTCCCTTCTTGGGTTCTTTGGGTGAGAAAACTGCAAAGCAGAGCAGTTCTGGAACATGAAAGACAGTAGAAAGCGCTCATAACCAAAAGAGGTTTCAGAAATGTGCACAAAAACATATTTAAGAGGGGGATGTTCAGAAACAAACAATCCTGACTGGCTAACCATGATTTAATCATTTATAATGACATCACCAGTAGCAGTACGCTATCTGCTCAGTTGCCAAGTGAGAATACTTCAGTCAGGGCAGCAGTTGTCTAATTGAAAGAGCAGAGGTCCACTTCAATACATACGCTAAGAAACATGATGTCTCTGGTATTACAGTTTACTGGAGGATTAAAGGTTTTCTTTACCTCCTGTGAGTGCTGCCTTCTCTGTTTGGTGGCCTCCAGCCCTAACTATTATTTTCTCACGTCACTTGTTCAGCCTCAAAGTATCCACAGTGAGCCTTGATCTCATTAGTGGACTCTGTAGGGGGTGAAGGCAGGTCCTCCCACAGGTCCACAAAGTGTGGTGGGCTGATGGGTGGTCAGATTGAGCTGGGCCAGAGAGTGTCGGCATCATTCTGTTATGCTCCAGTTTTTTTTTCACCTTACTCCCCCCCCAGACATAGGTGATGAGGACTCTAAAATGTAAACTTTCAATGGGTGAAATGCCCCCTGAGGAAGACCTGAGTGACCTGAAGCAATGGGACAAGGAGGGTAGCAGCATTATCTGCACCTGTATGGAGTTTTAGAGTTCAGATGCATTTTGTTATTTTGAATTGCACAAGCAGGAATTAAATACATTTTTGCACTGGACTCTTTAGTCTGACTGCTAATTTCCTCTACACGAGTGCTACAGAGCCCTCTGGAGTTTGATGAGGACTCTAAGGAGTGCATGCAACGCTGGGCCACACTTTCGGTTTCTGCCTGCGTAGCAGTGGAGGCTGCAGCCCTCTCTCCATAGAGGAGAACAGCATTCACCGGGACACTATCTTCCTCCCTCTGGTCAGCCCCTGTTGTCCAGGGCTCAGTCCAGAATCCGGGTCACCAAGGTTATGAGCAGTAGCTCTACTGCTGCTCCAAAAGGCCAGCTTTGGAGAATCAATTTTTTAAAGTTTCAGTTTTCCTTTGTAGGTCTTGGAATCCTTAGTAGCGTATCCAAGACGTCTGCATGAAAAGCAAATACTGTGTCCAGCCCCAGCAGTCCTCATGTGTCTTATGACAAAATGCTTTCCATTGCAGCAGACAGTGAGGTCACTTGGGGACAGTCTGATGCTTTTTGAAAGACACAGTGAACTAAGTTCCACATTATGAGAAATATTTAGAAAAACCATCCATTAGCGAAGATTAAAAAAAAAAAAAAGAAAATGTTAAATTTTTAAAATTATTTGTTGTACATATAAATAGTATCAAACCTGTGACTTTGATTGATATCTGCTCTTTAAAAATTTTTATTTTTGCTTCATCCAGAACTTTGTCTCCCTTGTACTCTTACTGTTTGTTTTAAAGAACAGTGCTGAACATGTAAGTAATTTCCTCCTGTAGAAACTGATTTTTAAACACTGGTTCAAATTCTGTTATTGTTCCATCTCTACTTGCTTCTTTGTTATACTAATGACTGCTTCTGATTTACATTCCGAGAGTAAGTATAATTTTGTATGTTAAATACTGCGAAGGAGACCACTCTTATGCTTGTAAGAGTGGTCTCACACACGTTCTTAGTGTATGAGAGTCATGAACTGAAGGTGAGCGGTTCTGATACCCTAAGAATGTAGGTGCTTACAAGAGTAAGAGTGGTCTCCGCAGTGGTATTAATATATTATTAATCAAGCGCAATCAATAACATATACAGTTTTTTAAACTGGCCCTGAACATGTCCATTTCCAGGGCATCTGCACATGAGACACTCTTCACAGAATCAGAACGTCTTGCGCCGAGGAACGGAGCACTCCACTCGGTTGAGAGCACTCTGTCGATCTATAATAGAACTGTATGACATGGTTTATGCCCCCTTGCTCAGCTCTTCCATTGTTGGTATAATGTAGCCATGTTCTACAATAGTACTCTGAGGTTGAGAGGGACATAAACTACATCACACAATTCTAAAAATAGTGATTAACACTGGCATTTAGGGCTGGCCCACTGGCACAGCAGTAGTGGCACCGCTTACAACACTGGCAACCCGGGTTCAGGAATGAGCAGGGCACATCAGAGGGCCAGCCAGGTGGGAGGAAGAATGAGTGTCTGTATGACTGCTCTCTAGGAATGGGACCAATAAGTTGGGAGGCAACATCAACAGACATCAGTACAACACGTACGGGAGCCCATGTATCCTCCACAAACATCATTGCACATCTGTGCCTCCAGGGGCAACTTAAGCAAAATACCCCTGAAGCACCGCATAATGATGCCAGCGCCCTCGCAAGCGCTACCTCTACCCTGCTCTGGTGATGCCGGGGGGGGGGGCAACTGGATTAGCAACTTGGTCCTTCTCCTGAGGGCCAGGTGGAGCTCCACTGTGGGGACAAGACTCCTAGATTCCCCCGGTAGGTCTCCAGGGCTGGCACAGCACAGAGGCAAACCTGAAAGGGGCTGACTAGCAAACATGAGGTACATCCCTAGCCTCCTACAAGACAATAAACAGAGTTAAAAACAAACAAAAATCTGGGGTTTAAATCAGAAGCACCCACTGTGGTTACTTATAGGCCTTTATAAATGGAACAACAACAGAGTTGGAACCTGTATTTAAAAAAAACAGCATATGCAGTAACATTTGACTTTCAGGTTAAAGAGCTAATGTATTGCCTAAGACTAATATTAGTTTCTAAAAGCCACCAACCATCATGTTTTATATCTGAGGTGCTTTTTTCCCCCTTTGTTTAATTAGAGTATTGTTTATTTGATGTTAGTAGGTGTGATGTGTGGAACAACTCGTAGCCTGGCAGCTGACATATCTAGCTGTACTGCCCCCCACTACATCATCAGCATTGTGACCTCACTGACTGTGACATCACTGCTGCTTAGGAACAGCAAGTGACTGACTGTCAGGTCATTCACCTGTGATGTCACAGTCCATGAGATCATAATACTGATGATGTAGTGTGGGGCAGTAGAGTTGGATATGTCAGCTGCCAGGCTAAGAGCTGTTCCACACACCCAGCACAATATTATCACAGAATACTTTCTGATAAGTAAAACGAAAAAGAAAAATACTTTAGAAATAAAAAGATACAACTGACTACTTCTTAAAATTTGTATTATTTTCTTGTCTTCCTGTTTTGGCTCCACTAGCTCTTTAAGCACATTTCTCCTTTAAAAAGCTGCTGACACCTCCGAAAGATTTGAACTACATAATATTTTGACAATTCTGATTCTGTTTCCTGCATCTTCTATATATTTCCTCCTCCCCTTGATTTATTACTGAGGTCATTTGCACAACACAGGGTCTTTGTCCCTTTGACTTCATCTCTTCCTCCCAACTGAATGCATACACCTCTGTTGTGACATCACAATCTGTTACTATGGGAATGACTGTGATGTCACAGAGTATTATTGTGTCAGGTGGGGAACAGGCAACTGAAAAAAGCTGAACTTGTAAGGAACAAAGCTCCTGTTTTCATGCAAATGACCTTCGTTGTAAATAATGAGAAATTTAGAACTAATATGAAAAATAAGGTGAGTTACGTCTCAAAGTTCTCCTTGACTGGTATGTAAGGCTTGTAAATGTCAGTTCTACATTGCCTGCTGGGAAAAGATGATGCAGGGGCAGCAGTAGGTTTCCCCTCTGCATAGTGCTTGTTAAAACCAGTTTCTGGATCAACAGCTTACACCCAGCTTGGACTCGGTGCCAGGATGATGTGTTCCTGGTATTTAATGTGTTATACTCATTTTTTCCATCATAACTTGCACCAGTCTTTGACATCCTTGTGGCACATTCGAAGACTGGGATTTAAAAGCAGGCTGTGGAATTCCACACTGGGACAGCAGCCTTGTTGCAGAGATGAGATGTTCGTCTCCCAGAAAGGGTGCGTGCCCTTCCCTCCCCCACCAGCTGGTGCTCATACAGCATCTTGAGGCTGCTAAGGCAGATGCTCACCCAGCTGGAAAGTGCAGCCAAGGGCTTCTCAGTTGTCAGGGTAGGGGGGCAAGGGGCAACATGAAGGGGAAATAATAAAAATGTATTAGACCAACAAAGGCAGGAGGACCATAGTAACTGCATCAGCATTTTCAGGACCCCCCCCCCCAAAAAAAAAACACCCTCTAGTTGTTCAGCTGGTAGAGGTGAGCAAGCAATATCAAAATATTTTTTTAAAGGAATGAAAAACATTTGCCTGTCTGAAATATTCCACGACAAATCGAAAGACAAAAAGTTCACCTCATCTGGATTTTGTTTTCTTTAATGATTTAAAAGCTAGGTAACAACCATAGCATGAAAAATTCTCCATTCTAGGTTCTGATCTAAATCAAGCTGCTTTGCTCTGGGACATTCTCTGCTGCAACTGCAGAGAGTCAACGCTCAGGCAGCCAAGAGGACTTCTATATATATCTTACAACTGAAAAACTAATCCATCCGCAGACTACAAGACAGTAGTCCTCCAGTAAACTTTTAGCCATTTAACCATTTGTGCATTGGCTTCAGCAGCCAGCATGAGCTCATCACCAGTAGCTGACTAATGGCCTAAACGGCAACCCCTACAACTCCATTAAGAACTAAAAAAGGAGGTATCATACTTTTCTCCAAGTAGATCCGGGAAGCCATTTTGTAGCCCTTCCCTGTAATGCTGGCGAGGAGCTCCTTGTAGGTGCTGTGTACCTGAGGATCGTTGAGAAGATGATAATACAGAGCTCGGTGGATAAGCTGCTCCGTTCTGGAGCCGGCACCTAGGAAGAAGTAATATAAAAGGATGTTCATATTTAAAACCCATAAAGTAGAATTACATTTAACCCATTCAGCACTGGTTTCCAGTGGTAAGGACTCTCTCTTTAAATGCTTCTTGAAAGGGATTTGTTGACCTAGAGATGGGCATTGATTAGTAGTGAGAATTGTCACTTTTTATTGATATATAAAGAATGAGACCTTAATGGGCATTGAACAAAGGCCCTCAGATTTCCATGCAGGTGGTCTATACCAGTTGAATTACTGGGACATCTGGTTAGCCTGAGTTTTGACTAGTCACATTCTGTCTAGTTTTGTGCATGTCGTGCACTGAGGGATATTTTAGATGGCCATTTAAATGCTGGGGAACATGCTTGACTAAACATAAGCGTTTATCATCCTAACATTAGACAGATAAAGAAACTACTATTACACATGCTGTAGACTTGGCAGGTACTGACGAAAAAAGGGGTGACAGGCAATCCTCATGAAGCTGGTGGGGGAAAGAATTCAGTGGCCTTTATGATTCCAGTACCTTCATTTGTTTACATGAATTTTCTTGCAAAATCTAAACTGCCTACTGCAGATTTGCCCATGACTGTAATAGGCAAACTTATCACTGTCTCTGCAACAAGAGCTTGGCTTTCTAGTCAGTGCCAATCAGATGTGCGCGACACTGAGCTCCAGTGCTTTCCAAATATATTCATGGGAGATGTTGTGCATACCTGTACAGACTACTGACCAGATCTGTCTGCATTTATTTATGTTTTATTTGAAAACTGGTAAGTGGGAGAGGCACACTGAGCCAAGGCTCGTTTCCAGGTGTGACCCAGGAAAGAGGGAACAGGAAATACAAAAATAGAAGCATACATGGTATTAATGATTGGCACAAAATAAAGTAAAAATTCTAAATTTGTTAGTTAATATTTTTAAATTTTTAATTTATAATTTAATAAAAAGGTTTAATGAATTAATATAGTAAAAATAAAGTACAAAAATATATTGTCTCTGATCCCAGGGAAAAAGGACTCTTGCATGTCTTAAAATATTAAGAAGATCCTTGGTGGTAGCCGACTCGACAGCGCACTATGCCAGCAACCTGTGTTCAAGAATGGAGTTGGGTCACGCAGCAGTCAGCCATGGAAGGAAGGATTGAGTATCCTATGAACAGCTGCTCCCTTCCCCCCTCAGTGAAGAGGGACTCAGCATCCCACTGATTGACTGCTGCCTGGTGGAAGGTGGGTAGCAGTGTTGCGAATGCTTGATACGTGGGAAGGGGCTGGGCATCACTGCACCTTGACACCCTCAGTGGGAGAAAAGGATGGAGGAGAAAAATGCCTGAGCCAGCACTCCCCTGTTGGTCCACATGACTGACAAGGAAGACCACCCACCACACTGTGGTCCTGGGTAAGGGGTGGCTGAGCAGTCAGTTCCCGAGAAGGTCTATGATGGAGCTTGGGGTGGGGGTGGGTGCCATCCAGCAAAATGACAGATGATGGGGCCAGAGTTAAAATAAGCTAGACTGGAAAAAAAAGATCCTTGGTGGAAGGGCATCGAGTTGTGCTTCTCCAATCAACTGGAGTGCTCTACGCATGCAATAAGACAGGCCAGGGTGTGTAATTATTGGTCAGTAATAGCATATCTTGAGTGAGTTGTTGGGCATGAGGTGCTTGTACTGAGTGCTTTCTATACTGAGTGGAAAGTGTGATTACTGACAATAATTACATATCCCTGACGTGGGGGCTGAAACAATCACGGGATTTAAGAATGCATGGGATAGACATAAAGGAATTCTAGAGGTCAGGGGTAAGGGGAAATAGACTTCTAGGAAAACAAACTGAACTTACAAGCTCAAATGGGCAGACTAGGTGGGCCATAGGCCCTTATCTGCCGACACTGTCTATGTATCTATGTATCTATGTATCTTACTGCACTTATAACATAGGTTCTATTTAAAATGTTTTTAAATGGTCTTTAAGGTTTTTAATAATATAAATGTTTTTAAGCTGTGTAATAATACATATGGACTATGAGAAGAAGATAAAACATAGCTCCAGCTGAGGCGAATCGATACTGTAGCCAAGCATGGTGTGTAGGCTAAATAAGTACAGGGGTGTAATTATGATAATTACGCTCTTGTACTATATTTGATTTTAGCCAGTCAGATGGGTAGAGTATTCATAAACAATGTACAGTACGTGAACTGCTAACCTCATAAATACATTAGATATTCACCCCACCATGAGCAAAATAAATGCTGCTGGTCACTGAGCATGCTCACATATTTGTTCTCACATGTGAGACGCCATTTATCTTTGATACCGATATATTCTTGGGTTAGCAGTACAGCCTAGAGGTTAGAGTAACGAGCTGTGAATGAGCTTGGTACATCCAGCAGACCCGGGTTTGATTCCCACAACCTCCACTTGCATACTGTGTGACTCTGAACAAGTCACTTAACCTCCCTTTATGTACACACGAATAGTGCCACTCTTCTCTTACAGGTTCATGGTGCATAGTATGTAACTTTAATGTGAAATGTTACTTCTCCAGTCTTATTGGTGGTCCCAACTTAAGAAAAACACTATCCCCCCCCCACACACACACACCACAAGCCGTTTGTGGTCCTTTGAAACTAAATGGAGAGGGATGACTGTTTTAAATCCCCCCCCAGCATTGACAGAGGGAAAATATAAATTACTGACATCACTTTACATGGTCGTTCAGCGCATGCTGAAATGATACACCCTGGTCTGCTTACCCAGAGAAAGCTCAGAGAGACCAGTGGCCACACTGAAGGGTGAGATGAAGATGTTGGCATTTGCATCCTTGATGCTTAGCTGGCGGAAGAGATCATAGCCAAAGTTGGAGACGGCTATACCAAGCCTGTTCACTGGTGATTGATAGAAACTATCTTCTTCCTCTTGGACCTCTTCTGTCGGTTCAGCAGTTGTTCCTGGTTCTTGCCTGGGATGCTTTTCAATAATTATAGGACAGACTATTTTAAATTAGAGTTCAACTATAAAATGGCAAGCATCAGGCATACCTATCTGCTATGATAAATATCTACCTGTTCAGAAAAGGATTCAGCAACATCATTTACAACACAGATGCCAAGGAAGGGCAACTTTTATTTAATATACCCTCCATTCACCAGGTTCTGAACACTTCACAGGTACTTCTACATAGAGAATAATGCATATGTATGGAGTTGATATGGAGTTTTTTTACACACCCAAGTTGTGTGATAATATATAAACCTCGAGAGCGAAGCTCGAGAGGTTTTACTATTATCACACAACGAGGGTGTGTAAAAAAAGCTCAATTTCTACTCCATACATAATGTTTTATTTTTTATAATAACTGGTGATCCTTAAACAAATTCGAAAGAACAATTAACAGTAAGAAGAAAAGGAAAAATCGCTCATTTCTCAGTTAGGTAAGCACGCCTCACCGCTATTCAAGGAATGACATCAATGCGAACATGCTAGCGTGGCTAGTGCATACTAGTAAGGAATTGGCGTAGCGCTTTATCATTTTAAATGTATTTACTCTGAATGCCAGTGTTGCAGGCTTCTCAAGGTGAGGGTTAAAGTCGATCAACCCGCGGGTTGATACGATTTTTCAGTATCAATCAACCTGCGGGTTGATACGACTTTTACAGTACTCGAAAACGGGTTGATATCGAAGGTCACCAGTTATTATAATAGATTAGCATATATACACACACACACACACATATATATATATATATATATATATATATTAGTTATTCAAATTAGGGATGGGAGGACTGGTTCACATAAGTTCAGAACCTCTGCCATTTTCTCTAAAAGAACTGGATCAGAACCTTTTTTTCAAATTCTGAAAATGTTCTGATAATTTTTAAAAGAGAGCTTTTGGAGCTTAATGTACTCCCTAGCAGCTGTTTATGCTGAAGGAAGGTTGTGGGTTTATGATAAGACCCAGAAAGAATGTTAGGGTGTGGGTGAGAGACAGACCGAGTGAACCAGGTCTGTAAAAAGAGGTCATGATCACGGATGTTACAGAAGGGGAACAAATGACACTAAGGTTTTATTTAGTACAACTCAAAGATGTGTTCCCAGTACTATCATTTCCTTTCACTGACAGTGGTTTTGTTTTTGTTAATAGTAAAAAAAATAAATAAAAATAAAATAATTTTTTTTTTAAGTTACATGTTATTGTTTTTTGTCCCCGTTTACACCCCATCCCCATTCTCGGGTGTGAGCATGCACGTGTGGAGGAATGCACACGTCGCATCCTGAGACCTCCCAACTTGCCGCCCCCTCCCATCTACGTGACCACCAGACCTCCATCCGGTGGCAGCGGAACTACGGGGGGGGGGGCGATGACCTCCCAGGAGAGGAGAGCTGCCCTAGGCTGCTTGATCCCGCTTCTCCCCCGCGTGCCAATCCTCCGACCCAGGTCGCCTCGGACCTCAAGTTACTGGTGCAGCACATGCTGCATAGTGCCTCAACCCTCTGCACCACCGGGCTGGCTAAAATAAAAGAATTTTAAAGTTTTGATAAGGCTCATATAACTATCATAACTTTCCTTTGCTTATCAGAACCCTTTAGAATCTTTTGCGTTTCTCTCATCTCTTATCGATATAGCACATGATGGGCCTCCCTGTGGTCCATTGGTAGTGCAGCACCCTGTCTTGCCATTGACATGGGTTTGGGAGCTAACTCAGGAGCTGGGCAGCCATCTGGGAGAGATGCTGCAGCTGGCAGCACATCCTTGAAGGGGAAGGTCCAGTTGATTGTTCCTCTACCGCAGCAACTCCTAATGGTGGACCAGGGGGCTTACTCTTCTGTCACAGGGAAGTTGCATGCATACCACTGGTCATTTCTGTCACTGTTGGCTTTCCTCGCCACAGTACCAAATTCCATACAATTTACAAGCACCTCTCCCCATTCAAACAAACAGCTTAAGTCACTGGTTAATTTCTGCTTCTAAGGAGAATTTGCTAGGGCGTGTGGTCTTCTGGTTAGGACATCAGTTTAGGAATCAAGAGATCCTAGGTTCAAACCCCACCAAAGCCAAGTCCTCATTGCGTGACCATGTCACTTAACCACTTGGTATTCCCAGACCAGATACCATAAATATCTTAAAAACAATAAATGCGTGGTCGAAAACCGCATGGTTTGGAGTTTGTTTATTTATATTAGCGTCGTGTTTGACTGCGCACTTTTGGGGTGTAATCACAGTGTGCTTTTTTACCATACCAACTGCACATTTATGTGGTAGACCCGCATAGTCCAAGGTTGGACTATGCTGTGCCTCAGATTTTTTATTTATTTTTTTACAGCATGTTTACTTATGATTGCCCAGCTGAGATGAAACATCTCATTTTCAGTGGAATTCCTGCTTCTACACATGTCTGCAGCTGGCTTGTCTGGAATAGGTCCACCCCAAAAGCACATGGTCAAAAACTGTGCTAATATAAATAACATTTAAACATTCAATTTTGCCCTACTTATGCAGCGGAAGGGACTGGCATGATGGACCTAGAGTCCATTCTTTTTCTTTTTTAAATTAGATTATTTTTTTTTCTGTGTGAATTTTGTGCTCATGAAATGTACTGGCTTGACAGCATTGGAACACAGAGTCCTCAGCTTATCCACATGACGGGCACAACACAGGTGATCACAGTGCAACCTTACCAACACTGCCCCACCAATGTGCCTCAACTCTGCCATGGAAGGACCACCATGTAGGTGAGAGGGTAGTTCAGACTCTGCCATTCAAGCCTTGGCCTTTCAAGTGAGACTGCCTACAAGGGTGCCTAGTAGTGCCAGTTGTGTTGGTGGTTTTGTGATGCAGACACCTGGCCACTGGAAACTGGACTAAGACCACCTTAACTCATGTCACATAGCCCGCTGAGCAGTCTGCAGGTGATAATGGCTTTTGACCGCTTCCGAACTGTGCTGGATTTGAACCCACAACCTAGAGGTGAAAGGCTTCTTAACCCGTTACCAGTCCACTGAGCCACCCAATTCCTTGCAACCTAGAGTCCCTTCTGATGTTACATTACTATGTTACTATGGATTTCTCTGAATACTGAAAGATATGCAGCCACCTAGTCTCTTTTCCTATGTTTCGTTTAACTTTCTGACCTCAATTTGCTCCACACAAGAGGCCTTGTTACCATGATGGAGATAGCAGGAGAAGAATATTGCAAGAAGTAGGCACTTGGTACCCTTGAGCTGCTTCAGCAACTGCGCTGAAAGTATGAATGTTCATAAAATAGCCTCAGTTTCATCACCTAGCAGGAACACACCCCCCAGCAGCTACTTGTCCCCTCAAAGAACACTCAGAACATGTTTTGTTAATGCCATCAGGAAGCAATGGAACCTCTAAGTTTCTGGACCAAAGGTTCATGTGCTTCCTACTGACAAGTGTCAAGATAAGGATGCTACAGTGTATATATCTTTGTCAGTGGGAAGTGCTATGACTCTCCCTTAGTCTTTGGGGGACGGTGGTGTATCTACCTGAATGACTGTGGGAGCATTGTGCACATTCCTTGCACATTGGTGGGAGTGCGGGGTATCTATCTTGGTCACTGGGGGACTGTTTTATATTTATTGTAATCATGGGGAGTGTTCGTATCTACCTTGGTCACTGGGTGTGTGAAGTTTGTCTATCTTGTCATTAGAGGAGTGTGACGAATCAATCTTTATCACTGTGGGAGTGCTACATATCTACCTTTGTCATGGGGGGGCGCCACATGTCTGCCTTACTCATTGGGAGAGGTCTGTATATCTACTTTGGTAATTGGGGAGTAGGATGTCTCTACCTTGGTCACTGGAGGAGCATAATATATCTACCTTGGTTATTGGGGAAGTGTGATGTATCCGCCTTGGTCACTGGGGGAGTGTGCTGTATCTGCCTTGGTCATTGGGGGAGTATGATGTACCTATCTCTGTCACTTGGGGAGTATGATGTATCTACCTTGGTCATTGAGGGAGCATGATGTATCTACCTTGGTCATTGGGGAGTATGATGTATCTTCCTTGGTCATTAGGGGACTATGGTGTATCTACCTTAATCATTAAGGGAATGTGACATATCTACCTTGGTCACTGGGGGAATATAATGTATCTACAGTGGTCATTTTGGGAGTATAGTGTATCTGCCTTGATCATTGAGAGAGAGTGTGATGTATCTACCTTGGTCACTGGGGGATTATAATGTATCTACCTCGGTCATTGGGTGAGTATAATGTATCTGCTGTGGTCATTGGGGAGTATGATGTATCTGCCTTGGTCACTGGGGGAGTTTGATGTATCTACCTATGTCACTTGGGGAGTATAATGTATCTACCTTGGTCATTGTGGGAGTTTGGTGTATCTACCTTGATCATTCAGGGAGTATGATTTATCTACCTTGGTCATTGGGAGAGTATGGGGTATCTGCCTTGGCCACTGGGGGAGAGTGATGTATCCACCTTGGTCATTGGAGGAGTATGGTGTATTTGCCTTGATCACTGAGGGAGTGTGATGTATCTGCTTTGGTCATTGAGGGAGTGTGATGTATCTGCCTTGGTTACTGGGGGAGTTTGGTATATCTACCTTGGTCATTGGGGGAGCATAATGTATCTGCCTTGGTCATTTGGGGAGCATGATGTATCTGCTTTGGTCCTTGGGAGAGCATAATGTATCTACCATGGCCACTGGGGAAGTGTGATGTACCTGCCTTGGTCATTGGGGGAGAGTGATGTATCCACCTTGGTCACTGGGGGAGTATGGGGTATCAACCTTGATCATTAGGGGAATGTGATATATCTGCTTTGATCATTGTGGGAGTGTTTTGTATCTGTCTTAGTCACTGGGGGAGTATTAGTTATTTATTTATTTAATTTAGATTTTGATAACCAGGTAAGCTCACTGAGACTAGAGGTCCCTTTTTCAGGAGCGACCGGGGATTAGTTACAAGTGAGGTTACATACATAGGCAGGAGTAAATAGCAGATTACATTATGTGTCTACTTCTGTCACTTGGGGAGTATAATGTATCTACCCTGGTCATTGGGGGAGCATGGTGTGTCTACCTTGATCATTGAGGAGGTGTGATGTATCTTCCTTGGTCATTTAGGGTTCAATGTGATAATAGCGATCGTGGAATAGCAATCGCCATTAGGATGAGTGTATATCACGGAAAATGAATTGGGGGAGTGTGATGTATCTGCCTTGGTCATGTGTGGTGTATCTACCTTGATCACTGAGGCAGTGTGATGTATCTACCTTGATCATTGGGGGAGTATGGTGTATCTACCTTAATCATTGGGGAAGTGTGATGTATCTACCTTGATCATTGATTGAATGTGAGATATCTGCTTTTGTCATTGGGGGATTGTAATGTATCTACCTTGGTCACTGGGGGAGTATGATGTATCTGTCTTGGTCACTGGGGGAGTATGATGTACCTGCCTTGGTCACTGGGGGAGTATGATGCATCTGCTTTGGTCATTGGGGGAGTGTGATGTATCTGATTTGGCCATTGGGGGAGTATGGTGTATCTACCTTAATCATTGAGGGAGTGTGACATATCTACCTTGGTCACTGGGGGAATATAATGTATCTACAGTGGTCATTTTGGGAGTATAGTGTATCTGCCTTGATCATTGGGGGAGTGTAATGTATCTACCTTGTCATTGGGAGAGAATGATTTATTTATTTTATTTTATTTATTGAATTCTAGGTGACACTTTGAGCTGACAGCTCATTACATAGGTTCCACATCATGAAAGTTACAGAAAGGGTAGAATATGCAGTCAGCAGAAAGCTGGCAACATCTACAAATAATTAATATAACAGGCAATACAATCAACAATCGCATATGGTAACTATACAGCAACAACCAGTTCTGGAGAACAAGGATACACAGAAAGCACTTAGAGACAAAGATGACATAAGGAGAGGAGGATTAGCCTGCAGGCCTAGCTGAATATAAGAGAGTTAGTTAGGCTTAGTCAGCACTAGGTGAGCCGGGTCTAGTAGAAGAACTAACAAAGGGAAGGGTGAATCAGCCCAGGAGGCCTTGTCATCAAGGTATACAGGGAAGGGGAATGGGGAAGGAGAAAGGGAGGGATGGGAAGGGGTTGGGGAGGGGGTAACAGGTGGAGAAGTAGACATGGGAACTGAGGTGGAGGGGAGGTCATGATAAGAACAGGAAGGGGTAGACATGGGAAGGGGAAGAGAGAGAGAGAGAGAGGGAGAAGGAATGAGGTAGGGAGGAGAAGGAGGAAGGGAGAAGGGGGATAAGACTGAGGAGGGGTGGTGGTGTTGAGAACAGGTCAGGAGCAAGGAGGAGGATGTCAATGGTGAGGGAAGGATGAGTGGAAGAAGGGGGAGGAAGGGGTTGGGGGGACTTGGGGAGGGATGAGGTGCCAGGAATAGGGTATGAAGTGATTAGGGCAGTGGAAGGAGGGTAAGTGCAGGGTCATTGGTATAGGCAGGCTAGAGGAAGCAATCACAGCTGGCACATACTACTAAGTGTTGCCACAGGTTCCTCTTAAATGAGCCTTAAGTAGCAGTTGCAGATATATCTATGCTGAGGGAGTTGAACCAGAGTGGGGCTAGGTGAGCAAAAGACCTTTGACTTTGAGAGATATGACAGCGAAGAATCTTAAAGAACTGACTCTCTGCACTTCTTGTTGTACCTACATTGGTCATTGGGGGAGTATAATGTATCTGCATTGGTCATCGGGGCAGTATGATGCATCTACTTTCGTCATTAGGGGAGTATGGTGTATCTCCCTTGGTCACTGCTGGAGTATGGTGTATCTACCTTGATCATTGAGGGATTGTGATGTATCTACCTTGGTCACTAGCGGAGTGTGGTGTATCTGCCTCTGTCACTCGGGGAGTATAATGTATCTACCTTGGTCATTGGGGAGTATAATGTATCTACCTTGGTCATTGGGGGAGTATGGTGTATCTGCCTTGATCATTGAGGGAATGTGATGTATCTTCCTTGGCCATTGAGGGAGTATGGTATATCTACCTTGATCATTGAGGGAGGGTGATGTATCTTCCTTGGTCATTTAGGGTTCAATGTGATAATAGCGATCGCGGAATAGCAATCGCCATTAGGGTGAGTGTACATCACCGAAAATGAATTTCAGTGATGAACACTCGCAGCGCAGAGCAAGAGGGTGCCCGAGATCTAGGAAACTGCCCCTCCCTACTAATGGATTCTCAACTCTAGGGGGGTGCATGTCGGGGGGTTGTAATACTTTGAAAATAAAAAGCCGCCTGCCAGCAAAAAAAAAAAAAGTTGCCGTGCTGGACCCGAACCCTACACCTTCCAACCAACCACCCTCCCCGCCATGCTACCAGATCAGCTTGGCAGCTGTCTGCCACACCCCTCCCATATACCTTCCCTCCCCTGACTCCCCCCCACGCATGTGCACATGCATATACGCATGTACTTCCCATCGCCCTGCCTCACCCACCCCGTTATACAGTCACCCCCGTGCCAGGTAGCCCTGAACACAGGCGCCATAATTGAGTCGCTATTTTTGTAGGCGCTCAAGTGTGGTCACCTTGTTCACAGGTTACCGTCACTGAGAGAGTGTGATGTTTCTGCCTTGGTCACTGAGGAAGTATGATGCATTTACCTCTGTCACTTGGGGAGTATAATGCATCTACCCTGGTCATTGGGGGGAGTACAGAGTGTCTACCTTGATCATTGAGGGGGTGTGATGTATCTACCTTGATCTTTGGGGCAGTATGGTGTAGCTACCTTGATCACTGGGGGAGTGTGATGTATCTGCTTTGATAATGTATGGTGTATCTACCTTGATCATTGGGGGAGTATGGTGCATCTACTTTGATCACTGGGGGAGTGTGATGAATGTATCTTAATCATTGATGGAGTGTGATGTATCTGCATTGGTCACTGGGGGAGTATGGTGTATCTACCTTGGTTACTTAGGGAGTGTGATGTATCTGCCTTGGTCATTGTGGGAGTATGGTGTATCTACCTTGATCATTGAGGGAGTGTTATTTGTCTACCTTGGTCACTGGGGGAGTATAATGTATCTACCTTGGTCATTAGGGGAGTATGGTGTATCTACCTTGATCATTGAGGGAGTGTGATGTGTCTACCTTGGTCATTGGGGGAGTATGGTGTATCTATTTTGGTCATTGGGGAGTGTGATGTATCTACCTCTGTCATTTGGGGAGTATAATGTATCTACCTTGGTCACTGGGGGAGTATGATGTATCTACCTTGGTCATTGTGGGAGTATGGTGTATCTACCTTGATCACTTGGGGAGAATGATGTACAGTATCTACCTTGGTCATTGGGGGAATATGATGCATCTGCTTTGGTCATTGGGGGAGTATAATGTATCTACCTTGGTGATTGGAGGAGTATGATGTATCTACATTGGTCACTGGGGGAGTGTGATGTATCTGCCTTGGACATTGGAAGAGTATAATGTATCTACCTTAGTCATTGAGGGAGTATAATGTATCTACCTTGGTCATTGGGGAGTATGATGTATCTACCTTGGTCATTGAGTGAGTATGATGCATCTAACCTGGTCATTGGGTAGTATGATATATCTGCTTTGGTCACTGTAGCAGTGTGATGTATCTGCCTTGGTCATCAGGGCAGTATAATGTATCTACCTTGGTCATTTTGAAGTATGATGTGTCTACCTTTGTCACTGGGGCAGTATTATGTATCTTCCTTGGTCACTGAGGAGAATGATGTTTCTGCATTGGTCTTTGGGACAGTGTGATGTATCTGCCTTGGTCATTGGGGCAGTGTGGTGTATCTGCCTTTGTTATTCAGGGAGTGGAATTTATCTGCCTTGGTCATTGGGGGAGTGCAGTATATCTACTTTGGTCATTGGGGGAGCATGATGTATCCACCATGATCATTGGGGGAGTATGATGCATCTACCTTAATCACTGAGGGAGCATAATGTATCTACCGTGGTCATTGGGGGAGTATGATGTATCTGCCTTGGTCATTGGGGGAGTATTATGTATCTGCCTTGGTCATTGGGGGAGTATAATGTATCTGCCTTGGTCATTGGGGGAGTAAAATGTATCTGCCTTGGTCATTTGAGGAGTATGATGTGTCTACCTTGGTCTTTGCAGGAGTTTGATTATCTGCCTTGATCATTGGGGAGTGTGATATATACCTACCTCTGTCACTGGGGGAGTATGATATTTCTGCTTTGGTTATTGGGGAAATATGATGTACCTACCTCTGTCACTGGGGGAGTATGATATATCCGCTTTGGTCATTGGGGCAGTGTGATGTATCTATCTTGATCATTGGGGGAGTATGATCACGGAATCATAGAATCATAGAAATCTGTCGACAGAAAAGGACCCCATGGCCCAGTCAGTCTGCCTGAAACCACCCCCTCTAGGAAGATCCCCGCCCTCCATCCTAGCCTGCCCCCTGTCGGTTAGTCCCATGTACGTATCCCAGGCTCTTTTCAATTTGTCCACTGTATCCACTCCCACCACCCATTCTGGCATTGTGTTCTATGGCCGCATCACCATCTTGGTAAAGAACTTCCCCCTGACATCCCCTCTGAATCTTCCCACCTCTAGTTTGTAGGTATGCACTCTAGTGGAATTGTTCTTACTCATTCTGAAGATGCTAGTGACCCTCACCATGTTTTGCCTTTCGAGTACTTGAATGTCTCCACCATATCCCCTCTCTCCCTACTCTCCTCCAGTGCGTACAGGCCCAGCTCCCCCAGTCTCTCCTCATATGACTTCCCCTGCAGTCCTCTCACCATTTTGGTTGCTCTTCTCTGGACCCTTTCCAGCCTGTCCTTGTCTCCTTGCCGGTATAGCCTCTAGATGTATACCTTGGTCATTGAGGGAGTATAATGTATCTACCTTGGTCATTGGGGGAGTATGATGCATCTACCTTGGTCATTTGGGAGTATGATGTATTTGCCTTGGTCATTGGGGCAGTGTGATGTATCTGCCTTGGTCATTGGGGGAGTGTGATGTATCTGCCTTGGTCATTGGGGCAGTGTGATGTATCTGCCTTGATCATTGCAGGAGTGTGATGTATCTACCTTTGTCATTGGGGAGTATGATGTATCTGCCTTGGTCATTGGGGCAGTGTGATGTATGTGCTTTGGTCATTGGGGGTAGTGTCATGTATCTGCCTTGGTCATTGGGGGAGTGTGATGTATCTGCCATGGTCACTGGGGGATTGTGATGTATGTGCCTTGGTCATTGGGGGAGTGGAATGTATCTGCCATGGTCACTGGGGGAGTATGATGTATCAGCCTTGACCATGAAGGGAGATGATGTATCTGCCTTTGCCACTGGGAGAGTATGACGTTTATCTGCCTTGGTGATTGGGGAAGGGTAATGAATGTATCTACCTAGCTTACCGAGGGAGTAGGATGTACCTGCTTATATCATTGGAGGAGTGTGATGTACCTGCTTTGCTCACTGAGGGAATGAGGTGAACCTGCTTAGATCATTGGGGGAGTGCTATCCTCACTTGATTTACCCTAACTGCTATGTTTGTTTGATGTTGCATGGCTTGATAGTTGGGGCCCAGCACTATGAATGAGGAGATCCAGATTCATATCTCGCCTCAGCCACTAGCTCACTGCATGACCTTGAGCAAGTCCCTTGCTCTCCCTTTGCTTCAGTCCTTACCAGTCTATTAAGTTTGTTATGAAGCAAGGCTCCCATGATAAACAAGATGCCGCTCATCTCTGCTTTACTACTGGCACAAAACGAACTTCTGACAGAAGACCATCTTGCAGTTCAAAATGAGGCTAAACTCTGAAATATGAGAGGCATTCCCCACCCCCAACCTCACCCTCATGCCCATGCACACACTGGATGCTTAATTTTCAGAACATACAGTAATTATTTTTTAACTTCATCACTTGCTGCTGTTTCACAGCTAACTACTGGCCATGAAACCAGTGAAAGTCCACAATTCACAAACAAATATGAGACTTGTTCTTTTTCCTCAAAATACTGCCCTTCAGAATTGATGCCATGCTGCTGAGGTATGAAATGGTGATGCTCACCCTGGCTTTAGCATAAACTTGGAGGAAGGCTGGGGAGATCAGGGCTCACAAGAATGCCAGAAGAACGAGCGTCTTCATTTTGACACCTGCACAGAAGGAAAACTTTCATTAACATAACATTTATTTATGTATTGAAAACTTTAGAGATTACTTTTGAGCCCAAGTGCTCATTTACAAAGGTTCCACGTCAAATACATAGTCATAAAAACATTATAATTACAATAAGCAGTTCCAGGGGAAATGAAGTTGAGTCAAGTTTTGAAAAATCTGTAGATTGTAATTTAAAAAAAATCATGGGTTATATCCTGCTTGAAAATAGTCATTTTTTGGCTACGGCACCTACCCGGTAAACAAAAACTACACAAATACGGAGAGAAACCTAATAAGTAAGTAATAATACCCGACAGGGTGGACGTTTTTGGGATATAACGGACCGCCAAGGGGCGTAATGAGGCCTTATAGCCCCTGGAAGGTCCGTTATATCCCATAACGCCCACCCTGGAGGGTATTATTACACTTAGATAATGGGTGCCAGTTGTGATCATTTAACAAAATATAGAAGAAAGTAAATGCACATATAAAAAATAAGTAAAAAGCAAGTAGAAATATTGTTTGCTATAAAGTAGTGCCTAATGTGAAGTGCTGGAATTAGCACTAGAGGTCGCTGCGGTGTACTTATTTATACTGTTTGGGATTAGCTTGTCCTTCTGGTTTATGAGCGTCACACACACACACACACACACACACACACACACACACACACACCGCTTGAATAACGCTGTGACAACGGCAGAAATGTCGCCTGTTAGTGTTTAGAGAGAGGTACTTGGCTTTTAATGTGGGATGGCGCGAGTGTGCAGCTCAGTTTAAAAGTGAGGAGACGGATTACTGGTAGCGCGAGTAGGTTCGGAGAGTGAAAATGGAGCACGGAAGGTCGGGAGGTGGAGCGAGTTGGCAGGTATTTAAAAAAAATGTTTATTTTGGCAGTGATGAGAAGGAGCAGCAAGCAGTTTGGGAGGCTGTATCAGGCTGTTGCTGGAATTTCCATTCAGCAGAGTGGCAGGGCCTAGGTGGGGGCTGTTGTGTCAGTAAAGTGTGGAAAAAAATGGCAGCTGGCAAGTTTTGGGTACTGAATGATCGAACTGGCACTTCTTTTCAAGCGGGCCGTTGTTAAGAAATAACGGCCCGGGTGGCAGGCTGTTTCAGCCAATCCGGATGCTAGTTTCAGTCTAGCCATTATCTAAAACAGTTTAATGCATAGGCAGATTGCAAAGATCTCGTAAACCGATTAAACTTGGGGAGCTTCATCAGTGTGTTAGGCAGTTTGTTTAACCAGTTAGCGGCCCTGAGGACAAATGACCGCTTGCCCAGCTGAGTACACAGGAAAGGAGGCTTAAGGGCATTCCTGACTATGTTCTTGGTGTTGTATTGGTTGGAGACAGGGCGGAAGCAATTTGTTAAAGCAGGGGGTGATAGGCCCAGGAGTACCTTTTTTGGCTAGCAAACAGGTCTGGAGCTTTATTCTGTAGGGTAAAGGTAGCCAGTTAGTGAGTGCGTAAAGGGCACAACTATGAGTGCTGTAATCTGCACTAAATACAAAGCGGCATGCCTTATCACAGATCAGCGTTACCCTGTTTGGCACCATGTCACAGGCAGCTGCGTAAACAGGGACGCCATAATCTATACGTGGCAGAATGGAGCTGGCCACAATAAGGCTTCTAGCATCCCCAGTGAGATTGTTCCAGCTATGGTACAGGGCACCCAGTCTTCTGTTAACTATGGCTCCAAGTTTTCAATATGGGGAGCAAAAGATAAGGTGTCATCCAGAGTTACTCCAGTGCATTTGAAGGGCCACACCTCTTCAAGGTTTTGCCCTTGGCCATTTCGGATGACGAAGTGTGGAATTTTCCTTTTCTGTGGAAGGCCAGAGAAGAGCATTGTCTTTGTTTTTTTGTACCTGAGGACCAGTTTGTTGTTGAAGAACCAGCTTTCCAGTGATCTCAAGTATCTTTGGGGGACATTGCTGAAGCAACATTGTACAGTACTGTAATAGACAGAGCACTTTATAAAAACAAAATATACGTATTGTTTTTAGATAAACCCCTATACGGAAAATAAACTGTGCATCCTGAACTTAGAACTTCAGAATCTTGCTACAGTTGGCATGAGACACCCATTTATGAATATTGTAACATAACATGCCATGACATAATGTTTAGCCAGTCAGGAGTGTTTATTATAGAACATTCAGGGATTCTTATCACCATAAGAGGGCATCACATGCTAGCAACTCCAAAATTTTGAAGTTCTGTGCAACGTGCTATATTTCTCACACAGTATTTTCTCCTGTTTTCTGTCGGGTAGAATGGGGACTGAGCAAACACGATGCCTGGTAGGGTGAATATGTAGCAGTCAGCTGTGCATCAGCACACCTTTACGTGTGTGCGCATTTGGGGCTGTAACCAATGGCATCCCTGGAAGGAGGGCAGGGATTGGTGGAAAAAAATTTGAAAAACAAAGTCTGCCTTGGATGACGGGCTGTGAAACTCACATGCTTACTGCCTTGCCTTAGCTGCACCAGACTTCAACTGAAATTCCTGTCTTTAATGATGGGGCTTGGGCAGATGGTACGCTAATGAAAGAGTAGATTGTATTTGCAGACACACTGGAAGCAGACAAACTGCCATCAGTGCTTAAGACAATTTTGTGGGCTTTTGAGTTTTCTAGTGCAGAATACTGCAAAATGTATTTGTAGTTTTTGACCAGAAAAGACAGACTGAAGTATGACAGCTTGTTTCCAGGTGTGTCCTTGGCAGTGGGTTACATGAACCTGTTTTATTGATGAATGTTTTTTTTTTAAATATCTTTATCTAGGATTGCCCAGCTGAGATGCAACATCTTGTTTGTAGTGGGATCCTGCATCTGCCTGTTTCTGCAGCCGGTTGGACCGAAGCACTGGGGAGGTTAAGTGACTTGCTCAAAGATCACACAGTTGAGTATTTGCCTCTGCTGAGATTTGAACCTGTGATTTCCTGGTTCTTAAGCAGTGCTTTAACCAGTTCACCACACAGCCTCAGTGTCAGCCAGGATACCGGGGAAAATCCCCTACTCATACTATAACTTCAGTGGGATCTTTAACTTTCACCTGGAACAGTGGCGAAAATGGGGGAACATGCAGGAACTCAATTCTGGGAATAAAATTAAAAATCAGACTCGGTTCCAGGAGCGAAACTGGGAAAGACTGCTGTGTATAAAAGGGAGCCCACAGAGGTTGCAGCATCGCTGGAACTCAGCTCCTTCCCCTTCACACAGCAACACATTCCAGCCTTCCCTGACTTCACTCCTAAACCTGGGTAGCCAGTCTGGCAGCTTGGCCATCGGGGGGCCATGATTCTTGTTTTTCTACAACCAGTTCTGCCCCGTCCAAAACTTCTAAACACTGATCCCAAGGGTAGATGCCACTGTGGGACAGTGACACCTGCTGGGAGACAGACCAGAGCTGAAATAGCCAAAATAGCCCCAAGACCACATTACCCATCAGCATATGCTCCCCCTCCCCTGTTAGCCTTGTACATCCATCTGCGGGATCATTGCCACAAAATAAAAATGTGTACAGCATATCCATTTTTGCTGCCCCTGCTGGCACTACAAGTACTTTGTATACAAGTACATTATACATTATAAGGGGGCAGTATAGCGTAGTGGTTAAGAGCACTGAGCTGCATACCTGAGGAACTGGGTTTGAATCCCACAGCCACTACTTGCATACTGTGTGACCGTGAGCAAGTCAGTTAACTTCCCTGTGCTCCCAGGACACACCTGGAAACAAGCCTTGGCTTAGTGTGTCTTTCCTCGCCAAAAACTGTAGAATAAAAAAAATATAGTACCTTGATGTTTGTTTCCCCCACCACACTGGTAAATGGCAGTTACCATGATTCCTACATACCATCTCCAGAGCCTGTCAAATGCTGTTTCTCACCCCACAGGGGCATCTTATGGCATAGTCACTGAACTGATTTATTTAAATGTTTTTTTTACCAGAAAAAGCATACTGAGCTGAGAGCAGCTGCTTCCCAAACGTATTCTGGAGGAAGGGAGCAGTGCAGTAATTAAGGTGCAAATACAGCAAAGCTGAGGTACAGGCATAAAAATCACAGGGCAGTGCAGAAACCATAAAAAGAACACATGCAGCACAGAACAGCGCAATCTGGGTGTAACCTCCCTACAAATGGGGGTTCCCAAAAACTTTCCTTGGGGGTGAGTAAATGCCCTCTGCCAGGCTGGTGTCCTGTGTTTTAGCTGTTTAAAAAGAAATTGCATGAGAGTGCCTAATCGCCTCTGCGCCTGTCTCTTTAAGAGCTGCCTATTTTGCAGTGTATAATTATTCTGGGTGGCGGCTGAGTGTGTCTAGGCTCGAGTCCCGCCTGGGCTGCAGTGCCTTTGCTCCATTCTGCTACTGCTAATTGCGCAGAGGGAGCCCTATTGAGAGCTATGACTGTTTCCTGAGTATTTTCTGTAGTAGTGATAATATTGTAGTTTGCTTAAACTGCTTTCCTTTGGAGCATGGACTTTCTGTATTGCACCACCATTTTGGTTTTGGACTGCCAGTCAGCACCAATCGGTACCTTTGGGGACTCTAAAAAGGAGCCTGTCCCCAGGGGTCTTGTGGGAGCAAATTTCTGTAGGAATTGTAGTTTTTGCATTTTGGCGCCAAAACAGACCTGGAGGGGGAGCCCTTGCTTTGACAGACTGATGGATCAATCAACCAGAACCCTTTGGACCGAAGGGAAATTCCCAAGCTGCCTGCTGCAGTAAGTCAGTCTGGAGTTGAGAGTTTGAAGAGTAAACAGCTTGAGTGATCCAAGCAGCTGCTTTGTGGTCTGTCTGCCTGCAGTCCCTCGAGAGGGAATCCTTTGAAAGGCTTAGCAATTGGACTATATCTGAACTGAAGTATGACAAAGCCACTGAAGAGTGACCAGATTTGAACCTGAAGACGACTGAAGATTTGCTGTATGTGATCGGCCTGTCAGGACATACACTTCCCACAGGATTCCCGGTTTTGCTCAGAGACACTGAAATTGCGGCCAGACTACCTTCCGCATTGTGGTATGGTGACTGCTTTTCTATAAACGTGCTGTGTGCTGTTAGTGGGTTGAGATTTGGTTGCCCACTGTGTAAATGTGCCACGCTTGCTGGAAGCTACATCCAGCACTACCGGACTCAAAATCTGAACTGTTCCACATGGCCTGGGCCTTGCCACCTGGTCCAGCCAGCTACTTCAAACACAGAAACCATCATTGACGAGAAACTCACCCAGGGATCAGCCCCTCTGCTCAAACATCTCGAACAGGAACAACACCTCGGTGATTTGTGTGGGCCCTGCTTCTCCTGGCAAACCAGTCATCCATCCTGCAGTCTCCATTTCGTCTAGCCTGTGTCTCATATTGGGTAGTGTGGGTAACAATCAGGGTAGCTCCCTGCAACAACAGCTAAATCTCAAGTGTTGTCATCTGATTGCATTGTTGATTTTCCTTTCACGAACTGAGCCTTCAGGCTTTGGATTACAAATTGTGTGTGGTTGTGCATGCCTTTTCTTTTCATCACAGGGCCCCAACCAGCTGTGGCAACAGTCTACCCCAGGCAATGTTCCAGGCTAGCCCACCTTACTTCCAGCTGGGTACCAAGAGCATGTGACTGTGTGGGGACTAAAAGTGCATGCATAATTGCCTGACTAGATCAGTTTTCGAATCAATCAACCCGATTACGCCCCTCCCTTGTTCAATTCCCCTGAATAAATCAGGTCTAACTTATTTTTGCATTTAATCTGACTGTGGTTCCAGTTTGCACCAAAAGCACTGTACTGTTGTTATTTGCTGTGCCTAACCTTGTTTTACAGGGGGTCTCCAGGGTCGAACTAGTGGAACCAGCCCTGGTGGTAAGTGCAAACAGTGTGGGGAATAGTTTGCTGAATGGGGCTACTGTGAAAGTGTTCATTGCATGTTGTCTAGGCCGCTAGAGGGGAAAGGGGGGGTTACAGAGTCCCGGAGGGCTGTACCCAGGTTAACCTTGTTACTAACAACCCTGTCCTCCAGGTGGAGGCACCCATTTCAGTACCCAGGCCCCTTAACCTGCAACTAGCCATGCAGGCAGGGGTAGTAGCCCTTGGGATAGCACCACCTAGGGGTTACATCTTGGAAGCACCAATGCTGGGATTTGCGCCTTCTAGTGGCCAGAAGTGGGTACTACAACCCCACACTCAAAAATTGTGGTAAAATGGAGGTACTCACTACGCCTAAGTTTAAACTTGCTCCCCACAAGCTGCTAGTGCACCGTATGATGGGGTGGAGCAAGGCAGAGGGGGTGGAGCCCTGGCAAGCTCTGTTATTAATGGATGTCCCCTTGGGGACAGATAATGCCACTATTGTGGAAGTAGTTGAATGAATTAAGTGTCTGGGGAAGGTTGAAGTAAGGGGAAGGGATTCTGACCTGTTTGATCAAACTGTGGTGGCCCTTCTCTCCTGCAGCCTGCCCACTGAACCAGAGACAGTACCCCCTGTCATTTTGCCTGAAGGGTCCCATAAGGGGTGGAGGGTCATTCACTTACCCAGTGACCAGGCTGCTCCTGGAAAGTTCTCCTATGTAGAGGGCTTTAAAGATAAGCTGTCTAAACTGTTAGCCTCTGAGGGGCACTCTGCTACAGAGCTAGTACAAATCTTAAAGCTCTCTGAGGAGATCACTTCCGTGCAGTCCCCCATAGCCTCTCCTGCCACCCCTACAGTTGCTTCCCCCATGGTCAAGGCCCCTGGAATTCTGCGGTTGCGGAATTTTCCGCAGAATTTACATCATGCTGCAGAATTCATATAGTGCTGCAGAATTCATTCTTTTTGGTGAATTTTCATTAAAATATACAGTTTTTCCATAGTGCCATGCTCCTGTAGCCATCTTGTTTATTCTGAAGCTCCTCCTCTATGCTTGGCAGGTGATGTCATCTATGACATCACATCATATTTTAGCCAATGGTAGGACTGCATTCTGCCACAGAAATGAATAAATCATGCTGCAGAAATCAGAAAATTCTGCTTCAGAGCACTAGAGGCCCTGCCCATAGTGATACTTACTGTACATTTGGACTCATACTGCAGACTTAGGCTCTTTTCTGGCACGGTCCCGGTGCCTGTGGGGAGGATGATCTGGAAACGTGGATGGACTATGCCACCCCATTGGTCCAGGAGTGGCAATGTACTGAGGGGGAAAGAGGAAGAGACTCATGGAAAGCTTGAGGGGCCCTGCACAGAAGGCCATTCATTTCCTGCGATCCACCAGCCCAGAGGCCACAGCTGCCGAGTACCTCTCTGCCCTGCAGGGGGTATTTTGTAGCACCGAGTTGGGAGATGACCTGATGTGGAAGTTTAAATCTGCAAAAAACAGTAGAAGAACGAGCAATTATCAGTGTTTATTACTCGAATTGAGTGAGCTTTGCAGTGGGCCTACCGGAAAGGAGGGATGCCCGCCAGTGAATTGAACAGGGTCAGGCTAGATCACATCTTAAAGTCAGCAAGGTACTCTAGCGTGATGTTGTTGAATCTTAAACCACAAGACAGAAGGGGCAATCCCCCCCAATATTGTGACCTAATGAAAGCGCTCCATGAGATTGAGAATGATGAGGAAGGATAGGAGCCCTATGCTGGGGCTGCCCACACCTGCCAGACCCCTGAGAGAGGTGATGAGGCTGAACTGCAACAGATGAGAGAACTGATCAAGGAGTTAACTGAGTTGAGCGTCAGTCAGCAAGCTGCCGAGGCAGCCAAAGATGCTAATTCCTGCCCAGTCCCCCCCCCCGACAAAAAGAGGGAAGTCCTGCCAGGAGGGGTGGGGTACACGTTGTTTCTTCTGAAACCTGGCCTGAGGACAGCTTGTGGGAAGAGGTACAAGAACTGAGAGCTGTGGTGGAACACCTACTCCGACTCCGAGCTTCCCGAGACACTGACCCTTGGGGGAACTCAGAAAGTCAAGAGAGTAAATCCCTGACCAGAGAGAGAGACCCCGAGACTCCCCCACAATGTTCAAGCAGGGGAACAGCTCCTCTTCCCCTAGAGACTCTAGAGAACCTGTTTTCTGTTACCACTGCGGAGAGGATGGGCACACCCGATTCACCTGCCATTCGCCTGAGAATCTGAGAAAAGTTAGCAGTAGGCTGCTGGCATTGACTCGACAGAGCAACATATGGCCACAAGGTGGGGCTGCCCGGAAAAGCTATTCATCCAAGGCAACTGTAAAGCCAACATCCAAGTCCAAGTCACCTGAGTAGTCCAAGGTGGTGGGCCTTTCAATGGAAACTACAGTGACGGTGAATGGTGTGTCTGCCTGGGCTGTGCTTGACAGTGGACCTCAAGTAACCACAGTATTTCAAGATTGGTACCAGAAGCATCTGCCTGACGTGCCCCTACAACCCTTGGAAAGTCTGTACATGTGGGGGTTGAGTGAGAAGTCCTATTCACACTCAGGGTATATCCGGATCTGGCTGTCATTCCCTACCGCCGTGGCTGGGGTAGATGAACAAGTTGAGACACTTGCCCTAGTGTGTCCCCCCACTGGACTGTATGATGGAGTTCCCTTTTTTTAATTTCTATTTATGGCCTCTGCCTTACCCTGAACTCTCCCCGGATGGACACATGGCTTGAAGCCTGGTCCCACCCATCTGAAGTCCTCCACCTGACTCCTTTGGAGGTGGTTCTCCATCCAGTAGCCTGGCTGCCCAACCCCCCGGCTCTGAGCCCCACCGAGGCGGGACTGCCGACACTCCTCACTGATGCTCTATCTATAATCCAGAAGAGCAGCCTAGGTAGGAGGAGAACAGAGCAGCAAGTGGAGAGACCCGACACTGGGCGTGGCGGCCAGCCCCCAGACCATCCTTCGCCTATAGGGATTTTTCTTACTTTTTTCCCCATTGGCGTGGCATGCAGTAGATGCCAGCATGGGACCACCCACAGATGTCCTGTCAACCCCAACCCCTCTATGTTCCGAGCTACTGAGTGTAAATGCCCCTAACCTCCGCCGGGAGATGGCACGGAGCATGGAGCTTGGTACACCCCTGGATCTCATCCCAGGAGAAGAGAGCAGTCCTTTGGACACTCAATCTTCTCCTTCCCTGCTGACCCCCGACGGCCCTGGCTCGTTTCTGAACCCGGGTCGCTGGTGTGGCGTCCAGCGCCTCAACCCTCAGTGCCACCAGGCCCTGGAGTTCCCCTGTTAATTGGAACAAATGCCCACATGTTTGGAAGATTAGCACAACTCTGCAATGAGAAACAAGGACAATGGACTGGATGGGCCCTAAGAATTCCAGCATTAATCAAAAGGGTTTATGACTTGCAAAAGAAACCCAATGAAGTGGACCGAGATGAGCCAGTGGGGATAATGGGGAAAAAAGATCCTGACTCTTTGGTGTTGGCTCCCAACGCCCATTGTATGATCCATGGAGAAGTCCACCTAAGGAGAGATGTAAAGAACTAAGTATTGATGATAGATGCCCCTGATGAAGGGGAAGCTGCCAGAGGGGTTGATGGTAAAGCCCAGTATACTACCTGCACATGCTCATGCCTATGCCTGCCGAGTGATGATGCAAGTGAGAAACATGTCAGACAGAGAAGTTCGTGTGAACCGGGGATGTACGCTGGCTACAGTACACTGCACAGACACTGCAGCATTATCCAGTAGCAAGTACTCTGGTGAAAGGGAGAAAGTGACCTCAGAATTATTTGACTTCGGTGAGTTCCCCTTGTCTGCCGAATGGAAGACCCGAATTAGCAGGAAACTTGTTCAGAGAGACCAAGTATTTTCACTAAAAGAGTGGGACGTGGGATGTGTTCATGGTGCTGAGCATAACATACGCCTGCATGATGACTGACCATTTCGAGAGAGGTCCCGACTCCTTGCCCCAGTGGACATAGATAATGTTAGGAGGCACCTACAGGAAATGCTCGCTGCTGGCATTATTCAAGAATCAAGAAGCCCATATGCATCCCCAACGTAGTGGTGCGTAAAAAGAATGGATCCATGAGGATGTGTGTGGACTATCGGACCCTCAACCGACGGGCTATCCCAGATCAATACACCATGCCACGCATACAGGTTGCCCTGGATTGCCTGAACGGGGGTCAGTGGTTCTCCGTTCTGGATCTCCACAGCGGATATTATCAGATTCTGATGGCCCCAGAGGACCATGAGAAAACAGCCTTCATCTGTCCTTTGGGGTTCTACAAATTCCTGAGGATGCTACAGGGGATTTCGGGTGCCCCTGTCACCTTCCAGAGATTGGTGGAATGTGCAGTGGGAGACATGAACTTGCTGGAATGTTTAGTGTACTTGGATGATGTCATTGTTTTCGGACGTACGCTGGAGGAACATGAGACCAGACTTCTCAAAGTCCTTGATCGTTTGGAAGAATTTGGCCTCAAGTTATCCATAAACAAGTGCCAGTTTTTTCAAACATCTTTGAAATATGTGGGACACACAGTGTCTGCAGAAGGGATACAGACAGATCCCAGTAAAGTTGAAGCTTTGACCACATGGCCTCAGCCCAATAACCTAAAAGAGCTACAGCATTTCTTGGGGTTCTGTGGCTACTTTCACAGGTTCATCAAAGACTATTCAAAGGTGATTCGACCACTCCTTAACCTTACCCAAGGCTAACCTCCTACCAACCGCAAATACAAAAAGGGGGCTATCAAAGACCAAGAGAAAGTGTATTTTTGAACAGGTGAGCCTTTTGGGACTCAGTGGACACCTGAATGTGAAGCAGCGTTCTTTGAAGTCATATACCAGCTCACCCACGCCCCAGTCCTTGCCTATGCTGATCCTACGAAGCCCTATGTTCTGCATACAGACGCTAGTTTGCAGGGCCTTGGGGCTGTGCTATATCAATACTACGAAGATGGCTTGAGATCTGTAGCTTTCGCCAGTAAGATATTAACCCCGTCAGAGCGGCACTATCCAGTCCACAAGTTGGAATTCCTCACTCTAAAATGGGCCATAGTTGATCAGTTTCATGAGTACCTCTATGGGGCAAAGATATTAGTGAAGACTGACAATAACCCACTGACCTATGTGCAGACTTCAGCTAAATTGGACACCACTGGGCACTGTTGGCGCTCTGTCTTATCGACTTATGATTATGCTGTTGAATACAGACCGGGACTAAACCACATTGATGCTGATGCCCTGTCATGAAGGCCAGCTTCTAAGAACAATTGGGTTAGATTATCTGAACCTGACATCAAAGCATTATACCAGAAGTTTGATAAAGATGAACAAATGTCTGCGGACACAGTTGACTGCCTAGTAGATTGCTTGGGCCCTCCTGATACCTGCATAACAGCTGCCTATTGCCATTTCTCTGCTCTAGATATTAGTGCACTACCTCAGTTTGACAATGACAGTATTCAGTGGGCTCAATCCTAAGATCCTATGATTCAACCAGCACTTGGCACCCTGTGTGCGGGGAAAAATGTGTCCAAGTTACGATCCCCTGACTTGCGAACTGCTCTATTGTTTAAGGAAGGACCCAGGTTAAAGTTGCATGATCAGTTGTTATGCAGAGAGACAGTGGATCGTCGTGGTCAAATAGACAAGCAACAGTTGGTTCTACCCACGGCATTTAAACAGCTGGTACCGAGGTCCCGCCACAATCACATGGGGCACCTTGGTATTGACAGAACTCTCGACTTGATATGATCTAGATTCTACTGGCCAAAGATGGGGACAGACATCAAGCACCATGTAAAGACCTGCAGTCGTTGCCTCCAGAGAAAAGCCCTGCCTCAGAAGGCTGCTCCTCTTGTCAGTATCACTACCAGCGCCCCTCTAGAATTGGTCTGCATAGACTTCTTGTGCTTAGAACCCGACCAAAAGAACATTGGCAATGAGTTGGTACTTACTGATCATTTTACACGGTACGCACAAGCATTCCCAACTAAAGATCAAAAGGCCTCTACCGTGGCCAAGGTGCTGGTGGAAAAATTATTTGTCCACTATGGTGCCCCCCAGCGGATCCATTCTGACCAAGGCAGAGATTTTGAAAGTATGTTAATCAAAGAAATGCTCTCTTTATGGGGGGTGCGGAAGTCAAGAATCACCCCCTAGCACCCACAGGGGGACCCTCAACCAGAATGCTCTAACCGCGCCCTTCTAGACATGCTGGGCACCCTCATCCAAAAGACAAGCATAAGTGGAGCCAGCAGATTAGCACCTTGGTACACGCGTACAATTGCACCAAAAGTTACGCTACTGGGTTCTCCCCCTACCGTCTCATGTTCAGGAGGGAGGCCCAACTGCCAGTTGATGTCTGCTTTTGGGTCTCTCCAGATGGGGTCCAAACCAAAAACTACTTGCAGTACGTACAGAAATTGAAAGATCAGTTGAATCATGCCTATCAACTAGCTCAAACTATGGCTGCTAAGCAAAATCTCGCCAACAAAGAAAGACACGATCAATGAGTAAAAGCCCAGGAGTTGTTGCCCAGAGATAGGGTGCTACTACGCAATTTGAGACTGCATGGAAAACACAAAATTGCTGATAGATGGCACCATCTTCCCCATATAGTAGTTGGTAAATTGGATGACCTGCTGGTGTGCAAGGTGCGCCCAGAAAATAATTCCAAAGCTGTTAAGACCATGCACCGTAATCACCTACTGCCCATCGGCCAAGTTATTACTGATGCTGAACCAACACCTGACACTTCTCCTAGGCCAGTGACTCGTGCTACTGCAAAGAGAAAACAGAGTCAACCTGTTCGTACTGTTCCAGAACTAAGGCCTTTCCCTCAGCCGGCCCAGAGTGATAGTGATGACAGTTCGTCAGTCTCTGATGAAAGTGACTGTGATAATGCCTATTATCCCTCATATGAACTGAGTCAGTTGTTTTGAGGCAATCCTCTGCAGAATCGTGGGGATGAAGCTGGGCCTTCAGAACTGCCTAACCCCGTAGCTTCTTCCCTGGATCCAGTGCCCCCTGAAAGTGAGGTGCAAAGTATCACGTCTGAGGTTGCAGACTCTCTGTGTCTTATAGAACTGTTTGACTTGCCTGAAGAAGGGGCTGATGGTCTGAGTCTATCTGATGACATACCAGAACTTGAAGAACCATATGAAAGTGTTGACAGCACCTCTTCAGTGCTACAAAGCCTAACTGTGCCAGAGTAGCCTCAGAATGAGCAACATGGGGTCTCTTCAGAAGATAATAATGAGCAAAGTATTGTGGAAACAGAGTCTGCAGAGCCAGGAGTTGGTAGTGTTCCCAATCTGGATATTTCAACCAATGCGGAGGCATCCCTCACTACAGGAGAAGAAATCAATGCCAGTGTTGACTGCCCAGAGCCTGCATCTGTTCCCCCCCCCCAGAAAATCTGGGTGATCCGTTAAGCCAGTGCTACGTTTTAGTTATGATTCCCCTGGGAGGCCTGTGGACTTGCCTCTCAATGTGGTCCATAAAGGTGTTTACGTTTCCAAGAGCTCACTGCCCAAACTGAGCTTGACTGCCACCTCCCGATTAATTGTTCTTCCTTCAGAACATGGTGTCCTTGTCCCATCTAGCCCCAAGTTAGCTGATAGGGAAGGGCCCCCTTCTGCATTGTTTACTGTACAGGAAGTTATAAAGTGAAGTCATAGATAACTGTTTATAGTATGTTAATCATAATAGAATCAATATAGAATGTATGAAACATGCACAAGTATTATCAATGAAGATATGGTATAGTGAAATATAGTGAAATGTATAGTAATGTGATAAGTTTATGTTAACTGAGGTATTAGATATTATTCCCATAGTATGCTAATGTAACGTACGTTTTGTATATATTGATTCTCAATACTGTGATGGTGTAGACTTGACGTGGACACCAAGTTTTTCCAGGCAGGCAAGGGTGTAACCCCCTACAAATGGGGGTTCCTGAACACCTTCCTTGGGTGTGCCTAAATGCCCTCTGCCAGGCTGGTGTCCTGTGTTTTAGCTGTTTAAAAAGAAATTGCATGAGAGTGCCTAATCGCCTCTGCGCCTGTCTCTTTAACAGCTGCCTATTTTGCAGTGTATAATTATTCTGGGTGGTGGCCGAGTGTGTCTAGGCTCGAGTCCTGCTGGACTGTAGTGCCTTTTCTCCATTCTGCCACTGCTAATTGCGCAGAGGGAGCCCTATTGAGAGCTATGACTGTTTGCTGATTATTTTCTGTAGTAGTGATAATATTGTAGTTTGTTTAAACTGCTTTCCTTTGGATCATGGACTTTCTGTATTGCACGACCATTTTGGTTTTGGACTGCCAGCCAGCACCAATCAGTACCTTTGGGGACTCTAAATGGAGTCTGTCCCCAGGGGTCTTGTGGGAGTAAATTTCTGTAGGAATTGTAGTTTTTGCATTTTGGCGCCAAAACAGACCTGGAGGGGGAGCCCTTGCTTTGACAGACTGATGGATCAACCAACCAGAACTTTTTGGACCAAAGGGAAATTCCCAAGCTGCCTGCTGCAGTAAGTCAGTCTGGAGTTGAGAGTTTGAAGAGTAAACAGCTTGAGTGATCCAAGCAGCTGCTTTTTGGCCTGTCTGCCTACAATCCCTTGAGAGGGAATCCTTTGAAAGGCATAGCAATCGGACTATATTCAAATTGGAGTGTGACAAACCCACTGAAGAGTGACCAGATTTGAACCTGAAGAAGATCGAAGATTTGCTGTACGCGATCGGCTTGTCAGGACATCCATTTACCACAGGATTCCTGGTTTTGTTCAGAGACACTGATTTTGCGGCCGGACTGACTTCCGCACTGTGGTATGGTGATTGCTTTACTATAAATGTGCTGTGTGCTGTTGGTGGGCTGCGATTTGGTTCCCCACTGTGTAAATGTGCCACGCTTGCTGGAAGCTGCATCCAGCACTACCGGACTCAAAATCCGAACTGTTCCATATGGCCTTCACTTTGCCACCTGGCCCAGCCAGCTACTTTTTATTTTATTTTTTTTCAGCTTTGTTGACCGGGTAAGTGCACTAGACAAATCCTGTCTAATTTCAGGCCGACCGGGGAGAGATACAGATGAATGCCAACTGACCTTGAACCAGATTAAGCTGTTGGTGGTATTTTTTTAGTGAATGAGGAAATTTGGCCAGGACACGGGGAAAATCCCCTACTTTGAGAGGGAACCTTTGGTGGACTGACGCAGATGGCCACTACTGCTCAGACTTCAGAGAGGATGGAGGTGGCTGAGATAGAGGAGGGCCTCCTCCCCTGCACTTGTAGATTCAGAGGCTTTGAGTTTGGTTACCGTTATGCAGGATGCCTCTATGCCTATGGAATTTTTTGACTTGAATGAAGCGCTACTAAATAAGGTATCTGAAAATCAAGACGAGTGTAGTACAACGTTGGAATCGACTATGGTACTCACGCAAAAGGAACGCTTACTTAGAGAATTGCTTGCTGAAGCTGAAAACTGCATGCGACGTAAAGAGCTACTGGTGAAGGAAATTGCTGAATTGCGTTCAGTTTCTCCTTGTTTGGCCGCTCCGGCTTCCTGTACTTCCTGGTCGCAATCTAGTGACGTCGGCGCTGGAGACTCACCATGTTTGTCTACACCTCGGAGGCAGTCCAAATCGTGTTTGCAGCCTCCTGTTTTGAATCCTGCTTGTCTTTTGGATCCAGACTCAGTAAAGAGCAGTCGTAATGAGGAAAAAACGGATTCCCGGAGTCAGGTTCCTTCTGCTGCAACGCCGTCTATCAAACGGTTAGGTATGAATATTTTGGTACTGCAGGGTGATCTTGTACAACCTGACACTGTAAATTTGACTGCAAGGGGAAGGGAAAATAGTAAGGGAGAGGGAAATGTTATGCAATGCAGTGGGATATCTACTGAAGTGCCTGTCTCCCAAGCATCTCTTACACATGAGCTTTTGCCATCAGTTCAGTGTACTAGACCCCCTATGACTATCACAGATACTGCAGGTTGGTCACCTGAAAAAGCAATAGCTGCTGCAGGTTGGCTGCAACACCCATCTGGTAACTGGGTGCCAGACCCATCAGATGCCACAGTGCAGCGTTATCATTCACCTGTTAATGCCTCAGAGGCTTCTTGTTCCTCACAGAGTCATACCTTTGGAACTGTACCTATACAACTGGCTACTTCTACAACTTCTATTATCCCAGTTTCTACACCTGTTGCACATGTTTCCACTATGAATGTACCGTCTAAAACAATGGTTTTGGATACTGTGCAGACTGATGGGGTCCCCCAATTCAAACTTTCGGACTTGTTTTCTAATAAGGGTGAGCCTGCTCCCCGTAGAAATGCGGTGCGATTGATTTATAAAGGTGGATTAGAAGACCTCCCTGATAGACTCTACATTGCAAAAGTTCTGCTAAAAGGTTCCATGAAATTTGTGTCCGCAGACATTTATGCTCTGATTCATTTGGGTAACTCTAATTATGATATCAGCTTCAAAACCCCTGCAGGTTTGGAACGTTTTTTGGACGGTATTCCAGGTTGTCAAGAATTCTCCTCTCTGGATACCTTTTTTTGCGGTTTCCCTTACTAAACCATCTGTTAAGTTGATTACCATTTTGTTTCGTAATGAGGGGGTACATATAGAAGACATTCTTTTTTGGCTGCTCAGAAGGTGTGAAGTTCTAGACAAACCAGTACCAATCCTAGACAGTGAACAAATTTGGAATGGGGGTTGGAAAGTGAGGGTCAAATTGTTTGCTTCTAATAATGGTCCTCAGCATTTACCAAATAGTTTCTTTTTGGGTAGAGATAGGGGAAGCTTATTTTATGTTGGTCAGCCAAAGTCATGCTTTAAATGCGGTTCAAGAACACATCTCAATACAGCCTGCGATACCCCTCATTGTTCCCATTGTTTCGAATTTGGACATTTGGCTGCTAAGTGTCTAAATTTATTTAAATGTAATTTATGTGAACAGACCGGCCATGGATATGCCAAATGTCCCTGGGCATCCCATAATAGGGACAATTGTCCTTCACATGAAGAGTTGATTGTGGGTGCTCAACAAGCTGACTTGGTTCTGAAACACTCCCCCTTCTATTGACTCTTCACTCCCTCGGTCATCATTCCCTAGTGTTGCATCTCATTCAGTTGAAGACGCAGGTCTAGGTGATTCTGTATCAGTTGATATGCAGGTCACCAAGACCCAGTCTTCCTCGGGGGTGGTTCCCTCTGATGTTTCCTTACCCACTATGCCTGATATACCTTTAAATGATAAGTCTGATGATCCGGAGATGCCTCCTCCTCCATCCCAAGTACTACCTTTTAAAAAGGTTACGCAAAAACGCTACAGATCAGGGAAGCCAGTTCCAGCTCAGCAGGTACCTAAGGCCTCTACTAGTGGTATTTCTTCTGAGTTGTGGAAACTAGGCAACAGCTTTGCTGTTTTGGGATCTAAAGAAGATTCTGAAGGTGAGGAATCAGATCGTTCTTCCAAAGCTTCTGTAGTTATTGACAATTTTTCTGAGGGTGACGAAGGTGAAATAGTACAGGTTGAGGGTCTTCCTAGATGCTCTCAGCGTAAACGAGTCTCTAAAGTTACTTGATTATTTGTTTATTGGCATGGATAAGAACTCTTGGCCTATTTCTCTTTGTCTTAACATAATAATGGCTTCTTTAACATTTACCACAATTAATGTTAATAGCATGAAAAGTCACAAAAAGATGGTTACTACTATGTCCTGTTTGCAACAATTAAGTAGTGATGTTATTTGTCTCCAGGATACGAGGATAAAAACTCTTTGTGAAGTGCAACGTGCGCGTAATCTTTGGACTTCAGGAATGTCTTTTTGGTCGAATGGGGAAACTCCTTGTGATGGAGTTGGGGTTTTATTTAAGAATTCGTGATTTAAGAGTTTCTAGGATGGTGGACATTTGTTCGGGACGTGCGTTACTACTTGATATTAATTTTGAGGGTGAAAGATTTCATTTAATTACTATATATGCTCCGCAAACCAAAGCATTCAGAGTTGCACTTCTAAACGACATTCATCCCTATTTGTATACTTCTCATTTAATTGTCTGGGCTGGTGACTTTAATTGTGTTCTTAGTGTTGATGATAGGGGTATGAAGACGTCTAAATTGTTTTGTGACTCTCAAAAGTTGTTACAAATATTGGATACTGCTCAACTTAAGGATGCATATCGTAGTATTCATTCTAAGGGTGGTAGGACATTTTTTAAAAATACGTTATCTACCAGGATAGATTTCATTTTTCTTTCTGTTCCTTTACATGTAACCCAAGTTAATTTAAGAGTATGGGAATTTTCGGATCACAAGTCTCTAACAGTCTGTTTGACGTGGGAGGGTACCCCTCGATGTAAAAAGAATTTGTGGAGACTGAACTCCTCCCTATTGACTGATGAATCTCTTAAAGGAGTTTGGAGTTCGGAATTGTTTGCAAGGATATCAGTTCTTGATTTTTATGATGATGCTGCTTCTTGGTGGGAGGATACTAAGAAGGATTGGAAATTTTTTTTCCAGTCTTATTCTCGATCTAAGATTAATTCGCAATATTTAGAGTATTTAGGTCTTAGGGCACAGTTGCAAAAATTGATTTCTTTAACTGAAACTGAAGGGTTAGATTATAGTGTTCAAATTAGTAATGTGAAAAACCGAATGTTGGAATATAGATATGATAGAGCAAAATCTTTAGATCATGAACATAAGTTTGGTTTGAAATTACACAAGGGCGCGTTGGATCCCTTTCAAGATTGTAAAGATAGGGTAGGTAAACGTGTTATTACAGAATTAACAACTGACTCAGGTGACTTAGTAAAGACTCCTTTAGCTTTACTTGAAGTTGTTGACCGTTATTTGAACAATTTATATCAGGAAGATGAAAATGTTCAGAATGGGTTATTGGACTTTGATGGTTTACAAATACCTCACTTAGACGCAGTAGACAGCCAACAGATGTTGCGAGACATTTCTGAAGTGGAATTAAGAGATGCCATTTTTTCACTAAATGTAGACTCTACACCAGGTACGGATGGCTTTGGGGTTACCTTTTATCGGACTTTTCAGGAAGATTTGGTTCCGCTTTTGACTAAATTGTTTAACAATATGTTGTCCTCGGCCTGGTTAGCCCCCTCAATGAATCAAGCTTTGGTGATATTGCTTTATAAAAAAGGTTTGTAAACTGATTTACGTAATTGGAGAACATTGAGTTTATTGAATACGGACCTAAAAATCTTAAGTAAAATTTTATTGCGTAGACTAACTCCGGTAGTGGAGACAGTGATAAGTCCTTATCAAACCTGTTCAATACCGGGTAGAACCTAAAATGATAATCTATTGTTAATACGGAACTTTTTCGCCTCTCAGTCGGGATCCTGAATGGTTATTTGTTTAGTCTGGATCAAGAAAAGCGTTGATCGAGTTTCTCATAAATTTCTGTTTTCTGTGTTGAATGCTTATGGGTTACCAAAGGGTTTTATTAAGTGGATACAGTTATTATATCAATCTGCTTATCTTATTCGACGTGAATGGTTGGCTTGGTACTCAGTGTGTACAGAGAGGGGTTCGCAAGGCTGTCCATTGAGTCCAATATTGTATGTGTTTTTATTGATGTATTTATTCGTATGGTTAGTGTTCATAATGATCTAGCAGGTGTATGTCTTGCTGATAATGTCTTACCTATAAAAATTCTTGCATATGCAGATGACTTGGTTGTTTGTCTTTCTGAGGTTACGGAAGGGCCTACGATCAGTACTGTGTTAAATTTGTTTTCAAATGTTTCGGGTTCTAAGATTAATTGTGAGAAAAGTAGGGGTTTCCCTTTTGGTCCCTCTCCTATCCCTGAATCTGATACTCTTGCTGGTATACCCATTTCTAAGGATCCAATAATTATTTTGGGAATCGAATTTAGTGATGGAGATATGATGTATACAAATTGGTCCCATAAATTGAGTATAGCTCAGTCGCTGGTTGCACGGTGGAAGGGTAAACAAATAGCTAAACGGAAACGTGTATTACTTATTAAAACCTTGCTATTGCTGGATTTTTGTATATTAGTTATGTGTTTCCGCCACCAATGTCTTTTTACTTTTATATAGTATATTTTTCAGGCCTTTGGGGAAGCAGATTGAATCCTATAAAAGGGGTTTCAATGATGGGAGGTAGACAGGGTGGAGTTGGTATGATCCACCCTGTGGCTTTTTTTCTGAGTATTTTTCTGTCCTACAATTTCAGTCCTCTTTTACGACCTGGTATGAAGGTTTGGTTTCCTTGTGTTAGGTTATGGTTTTTGTTAGGTTTACCGTTATGGAAGCAAGGTAAATCATCCTATTTTAATAGGCTTCCCAGGTTTCCTAAGTATGGTAAAGAGGTTTTTTGTCTTTTGTTGAAATGGAAACTTACAGTTTCTAATTTGGAAACAATGACTAGGAAGCAATTGTATAATTCTATTGTTTTATCAGATTTTTTCAGATACTTTACTTTTTCCTGATTGTCCCCCCCAGTCTCAAGAACGGGTTCTAATGTTGCTCTCTCATAAACGCTTACCGGCCTTTATTTGGGATAGTGTTTGTTTGGGTTCTTATGGCAGATTACCTGTTGGTAATACGCATAAACACAAACAACTTCGTGATAGATGGTGTACTCGAGAGAAGTGTGTCTCTTTGTTGGAAACACAGAAACATCTCTTTTTTGGATTGTTCCTATATTAGAACCTTTTGGGTTTGGTTGGCAACTAAATGGAAAGAACCTTTATTTTCATCGATTTCCTATGAGACTCTAATGTACGGTACAAATATGGGTGAATGGTCTAGGTATCCTGCTGACACTTTATTATTAATTTTCTTTGTTATTCGTTTTTATATTTGGCAATCTAGATGTTTCTGGTCTACTCAACAACGTATTGTTTCATTTGAAGAACTCTTTCTTAATATAACTACTACTATGCAGAACATTCATGACTCTGATATGAAGTTCTATGGCCAAGTGAAATGTTCTTCTTTATGGGTGAATTGTGATAAATGGTTAAGTTGATTGTTGTATTTTTTGATTTTTCTGTTATGATGTTCTCTGCCTTATTTTTGTATGTATTTGTTTTTCTGTAATTGGTTTATTGCTTGTCTGGAGTCCTCTATTCAATAAAAGTTCCCCTACTCTTTTCGATAAGTGCCATGGGATCTTTAACATCCACCTGAACTACCACCAATCCAGGCAGATGGGACCTCGGTTTAACGTCTCATCCGAAAGACGGCACCTCAGAAATGCAGCACCCCTCTCATGCTGCATTACAGTGTCAGTACTGGGATATTAACCCAAGTGCCAGATGTGGGAACTGAATCCACAGCCCTCTGATCTCCCGGCCTCAGAGGTGAGTGTGCTACCTACTGAGCCACTGACACTTCAGGCACAGAAACCATCATCGATGAGAGACTCGCCTGGGGATCAACCCCCTGCTCAACCATCTCGAACAGGAACGACACCTCAGTGATTCGTGTTGGCCCTGCTTCCCCTGGCAAACCAGCCATCAACCTGCAGTCTCCATTTCGTCTAGTCTGTGTCTCATATTGGGTAGCGTGAGTAACAATCAAGGTAGCTCCCTGCAACAACAGCTAAATCTCAAGTGTTGTCATCTGATTGCATTGTTGTTTTTCCTTTCTTGAACTGAGCCTTCAGGCTCTGGATTACAAACTATGTGTGGTTGTGCATGCCTTTTCTTTTCATCACAAGGTCCCAACCAGCTGTGATGCCGGCCTACCACGGGCAATGTTCCAGGCTAGCCCACCTTACTTCCAACTGGGTACCCAGAGCATGTGACTGTGTAGGGACTAAAAGTGCATGCATAATTGCCTGACTAGATCAGTTTTCGAATCAATCAAGCTGATTACGCCCTTCCCTTGTTCAATTCCCCTGAATAAATCAGATCTAACTTATTTTGCATTTAATCTGACTGTGGTTCCAGTTTGTACCAAAAGCACTGTACTGTTGTTATTTGCTGTGCCTAACCTCATTTTACAATGGGTCTCCAGGGTCGAACTGGTAGCACCAGCCCTGGTGGTAAGTGGTATTCCACTGTAATACTAGTACTATCTTGCAAGCTGGTCATAAAATAGTAGTTTTATCATATGACCAACTTGCAAAAACTATTTTGCAAAGCTGGGCATATCACAGTGGAATACTAATCCATTCAGACAGCAGCTTTAACAATGCTGATAACATCACAGTACCAATGTGCAGCACAAATGCCGGTGCATGTGAAATGCTTTGTAGACTTGGTTGCTTTCTACTTCGCATCTGTGTTGATTGTATTGAATTTTACTGTATTTATTGGCACTTTACTGATCTGTACTGTATTGATTGGCACTGTACTGATCTGTACTGTACTGATCTGCACTGTATTGAGTGGCACTGTACTGATCTGCACTGTATTGACTGGCACTGTACTGATCTGTACTGTATTGATTGGCACTGTACTGATCTGTACAGTATTGATTAGTACTGTACTGATCTGAACTGTATTGATTGGCACTGTACTGATCTGCACTGTATTGACTGGCACTGTACTGATCTGCACTGTATTGATTGGTACTGTACTGATCTGCACTGTATTGACTAGCACTGTACTGATCTGCACTGTATTGACTGGCACTGTACTGATCTGCACTGTACTGATTAGTACTGTACTGATCTGTACTGTATTGACCGGCACTGTACTGATCTGCACTGTGTTGATTGGTACTGTACTGATCTGTACTGTATTGACCGGCACTGTACTGATCTGCATTGTATTGACTGGCACTGTACTGATCAGCACTGTATTGACTGGCACTGTACTGATCTGCACTGTATTGTTTAGTACTGTACTGATCTGTACTGTATTGATTAGCACTGTACTGATCTGCACTGTATTGACTGGCACTGTACTGATCTGTACTGTATTGATTAGCACTGTACTGATCTGCACTGTATTGACTGGCACTGTACTGATCTGCACTGTATTGACTGGCACTGTACTGATCTACACTGTATTGACTGGCACTGTACTGATCTGCACTGTATTGACTGGCACTGTACTGATCTGCACTGTATTGATTGGTACTGTACTGATCTGCACTGTATTGACTGGCACTGTACTGATCTGCACTGTATTGACTGGCACTGAACTGATCTGCACTGTACTGATTGGTACTGTACTGATCTGTACTGTATTGACCGGCACTGTACTGATCTGCACTGTACTGATTGGTACTGTACTGATCTGTACTGTATTGATTGGCACTGTACTGATCTGCACTGTATTGACTGGCACTGAACTGATCTGTACTGTACTGATTGGTACTGTACTGATCTGTACTGTATTGACCGGCACTGTACTGATCTGCACTGTATTGACTGGCACTGTACTGATCTGCACTGTATTGACCGGCACTGTACTGATCTGCACTGTATTGATTAGTACTGTACTGATCTGTACTGTATTGATTGGCACTGTACTGATCTGCACTGTATTGACTGGCACTGTACTGATCTGCACTGTATTGATTAGCACTGAACTGATCTGCACTGTATTGACTGGCACTGTACTGATCTGCACTGTATTGATTGGCACTGTACTGATCTGCACTGTATTGACTGGCACTGTACTGATCTGCACTGTATTGATTGGCACTGTACTGATCTGCACTATATTGACTGGCACTGTACTGATCTGCACTGTATTGATTAGCACTGTACTGATCTGTACTGTATTGACTGGCACTGTACTGATCTGCACTGTATTGACTGGCACTGTACTGATCTGCACTGTACTGATTAGTACAGTACTGATCTGCACTGTTTTGACTGGCACTGTACTGATCTGTACAGTATTGACTGCCACTGTACGGATCTGCACTGTATTGATTAGTACTGTACTGATCTGCACTGTATTGACCAGCACTGTACTGATCTGTACTGTATTGATAGGCACTGTACTGATCTGCACTGTATTGATTAGTACTGTACTGATCTGCACTGTATTGACCGGCACTGTACTGATCTGTACTGTATTGATTGATACTGTACTGATCTGTACTGTATTAATCTGCACTGTATTAATTGGCACTGTACTGATCTGCACTGTCTTGATTGGCTCTGAACTGATCTGCACTGTACTGATCTGCACTGTATTGACTGGCACTGTACTGACTGCACTGTATTGATTGGCACTGTACTGATCTGCACTGTATTGACTGGCACTGTACTGATCTGCACTGTATTGACTGGCACTGTACTGATCTGCACTGTATTGACTGGCACTGTACTGATCTGCACTGTATTGACTGGCACTGTACTGATCTGCACTGTATTGATTGGCACTGTACTGATCTGTACTGTATTGACCGGCACTGTACTGATCTGTACTGTATTGATTGGCACTGTACTGATCTGTTGGTACTGTACTGATCTGTACTGTATTGACCAGCACTGTACTGATCTGTACTGTATTGACTGGCACTGTACTGATCTGCACTGTATTGATTAGCACTGTACTGATCTGCACTGTATTGACTGGCACTGTACTGATCTGCACTGTATTGATTAGCACTGTACTGATCTGCACTGTATTGACTGGCACTGTACTGATCTGCACTGTATTGATTGGCACTGTACTGATCTGCACTATATTGACTGGCACTGTACTGATCTGCACTGTATTGATTAGCACTGTACTGATCTGTATTGTATTGACTGGCACTGTACTGATCTGCACTGTATTGACTGGCACTGTACTGATCTGCACTGTATTGATTGGCACTGTACTGATCTGCACTGTATTGACTGGCACTGTACTGATCTGTACAGTATTGACTGCCACTGTACTGGATCTGCACTGTATTGATTAGTACTGTACTGATCTGCACTGTATTGACCAGCACTGTACTGATCTGTACTGTATTGATAGGCACTGTACTGATCTGCACTGTATTGATTAGTACTGTACTGATCTGCACTGTATTGACCGGCACTGTACTGATCTGTATTGATTGATACTGTACTGATCTGTACTGTATTAATCTGCACTGTATTACTGGCACTGTACTGATCTGCACTGTCTTGATTGGCTCTGTACTGATCTGCACTGTACTGATCTGCACTGTATTGACTGGCACTGTACTGACTGCACTGTATTGATTGGCACTGTACTGATCTGCACTGTATTGACTGGCACTGTACTGATCTGCACTGTATTGATTGGCACTGTACTGATCTGCACTGTATTGACTGGCACTGTACTGATCTGTACTGTATTGACTGGCACTGTACTGATCTGCACTGTATTGACTGGCACTGTACTGATCTGTACTGTATTGACTGGCACTGTACTGATCTGCACTGTATTGATTAGTACTGTACTGATCTGTACTGTATTGACCGGCACTGTACTGATCTGTACTGTATTGATTGGCACTGTACTGATCTGTTGGTACTGTACTGATCTGTACTGTATTGACCAGCACTGTACTGATCTGTACTGTATTGATTGGCACTGTACTGATCTGCACTTACTGATTGGCACTGTACTGATCCGTACTGTATTGATTGGCACTGTACTGTTCTGCACTATATTGATTGGCACTGTACTGATCTGTACTCTGTTGACTGGTACTGTTCTGATCTACACTGTATTGATTGGTACTGTACTGATCTGTACTGTATTGACCAGCACTGTACTTATCTGCACTGTATTGACTGGCACTGTACTGATCTGTACTGTATTGATTGGCACTGTACTGATCTGCACTGTACTGACTGGCACTGTACTGATCTGCACTGTATTGACTAGCACTGTACTGATCTGCACTGTACTGACTGGCATTGTACTGATCTGCACTGTACTGACTAGCACTGTAATGATCTGTACTGTACTGATCTGCACTGTAGTGACTGGCACTGTACTGATCTGCACTGTATTGATTGGCACTGTACTGATCTGTACTGTATTGACTGGTACTGTACTGATCTGCACTGTATTGATTGGTACTGTACTGATCTACACTGTATTGACTGGCACTGTACTGGTCTGCACTGTATTGACTGGCACTGTACTGATCTGTACTGTTTTGACCGGCACTGTACTGATCCGTACTGTATTGATTGGCACTGTACTGATCTGCACTGTATTGATTAGTACTGTACTGATCTGCACTGTATTGACTGGCACTGTACTGATCTGTACTGTATTGATTGGCACTGTACTGATCTGCACTGTACTGATCTGTACTCTATTGACTGGTACTGTACTGATCTACACTGTATTGACTGGCACTGTACTGGTCTGCACTGTATTGACTGGCACTGTACTGATCTGTACTGTTTTGACCGGCACTGTACTGATCTGTACTGTATTGATTGGCACTGTACTGATCTGCACTGTATTGATTAGTACTGTACTGATCTGCACTGTATTGACTGGCACTGTACTGATCTGTACTGTATTGATTGGCACTGTACTGATCTGCACTGTACTGATCTGCACTGTATTGACTGGCACTGTACTGATCTGCACTGTATTGACCAGCACTGTACTGTGTTGATTGACACTGTACTGATCTGCACTGTATTAATTTGCTTCTCTTGTACTGAGCCATTGATCAGAGGTGCACCATTTACATTTTTGTACTTTTTTTCTTTTTGTAACGTTTGATCATCTTTATCACAAAACCACCTGAACACCTGTTGTATAAATCAAATAGACATGGGTGAGAGTGAGCTAGCAGAAAAATCTTCATGTGCCATACATGACCTCATCTGACATCACTCATGTCTTTGCTATTTGTGAGGTCAGGAGGTCAAGTGTAGCTCATAAAGAAATTTCTGCTATCTGTCACCCATGTCATATCCCATGTATATCAAATGCATGGTTGGGCCCTCATTGCCATAGATAAAGCCACCATATATTTCCTCATATATGATGGTAGCCAATTAGTGTATTATGATGCCTACTAGCTAATTATACTGTATTAATGTGTTATTACACCTCAATAACACATTAATGCCTAACGGACACTATATAATACTACCTATAGATATAGATATAGATATATAAATACATTTCTACTATAGTAATGTGTTATTAACACAGCACTACCCAAAACACTAAAAACCACTCCAATAACACATGTAACAAGCCCTTTCATAACACATGCAACAGCCATCCTACCCCCCCCAACACCACAAAACACTATGATAAAATTAAGTTATGGTAACAGATGTCCAACATGATGCATTATATAAAATAGAAGATGACAAAATCTGGCATGCTCATGAAATAACACCATCTTTGGGTCAAAAAAGTTTATAAAGGCCACTCGCCCTTCAGGCTTGTGGCTTTATGGCTTGTTCGATCCCTCGATGGCACTGTATACCACACTTTGCCAGCATTTATTCTCTCTCTATAATCCTTCAACAGTAACAGGCAATCTGATGGCTTGAAGAACATAGTCACATGGTCAAACATAGTCTTTTTGCTAAACCACTGTTGCTATGACAGCAGGCAATAGTCTTTGAACTTTTGACATCAAACCAGTCAGTAATCTTCTGGGCATGAGCAGTGCATTCTCCTTAACGTGGCTGCCGATCACTAACTGTTGCAGCCTCCTAACTAAAAGTTGCTACAATGCAGCTGCTTGTTTAGTTTAGTTTAGTTTATTAGTCTAGGAATTAATACCTTTGAGCCAGGGCTCTTTTACAAAGGTTCCACGTCACAAAGAACATTTAACAAAGCAGTCGGAGCTTGTTACACACTGTTGTTGCTCTTTAAAAGTAGCTGCAGTTCATTGAAGGGCGCTGTTGGTTAACAGGAAGCTGCACTAGAGCTGCACAAAAAGCAGTAGGGTTTACTAAAATGTTAAATAAATATGAACTGGAGTTCTCAGCTAGGAGTGGAACACTGTTCTCCTTGGGTTGAAAAAGTGGCTTCAAGAGGCAATGATGCCCTTAGCCTGCGGCTCAGGCATTATAACCCACTGTCAGTCACTTTTTCACTCTCAGATTAATAGTTTTTTTTTTAACTATAAGCCTGTCCATATTCGTGTAGCTATAAATATCCAATGAAACCCATCAAAGTATCCAGCAACTGCAGTTTTCCAAGAACCAACATAGCTACAGACTCCTTGTGAAATCCTGAAGTTATGGATCCTTTTCAGGCAGTACAGGGAAATTCGAATAGCACTGCTGTGGCAAAACAGGAAACGTGTCTTTGAATCAGAGCGGCTGAATGATAGGCTGGTGCTGAACACACTCAAGGAGAAGCAGTACTGCTCCCTCTCCCAACATCATTACTTTGTTCAGAGATGAAGGGCAGTCTGTTTGGATTATGAAAGAATCATACCCCCCCCCCCGCAACTGCATGTCGGATATATCAATTTCAGTTTATAGCAGTTAAATAAATACTATTTACTTGTCTTTACTGCTGCTTGAGTTTTTTTTTTTTTTTTTTTAATTCCACTTACCTCCCAGTGCAGGCAGCTCTGTAGCTGAAGCTCTGTGCAGCTCTTCCTCTTGCTTTGTCTCCAATTACAACAGCAGCCTTTTATCTCTGGGCCTCGCAAGGGTGTGTGTGTGTGTTCACTCAGGGAGGTGCATCTTGGGATGAGTTCTTTGTCAGTTCCAGAGACCACTCTGTAATTATGAGATTTATCCCCCCCTCCCCCCGCTTGCTTTCCCACTGGGTCGCAATCTGGAAGTGTTTATGATGTGATGGATTGAAACAGTCAGCAGGATTCCGCTCCAGCCTGTGGAGTCTGTAAGAATTTTCTTCTTACAGTAGCACCAGCAGCAGGAAGAAATATTCATATTACATGTGGGGATGATTAGAGAACCCCTTCCAGATCCACCTCTGTATAAACATCTGCTGTTTGGATGTAGAACTCCATGCTCTCTTTAGCAGGAGCTCCACTTACAATTTTATTTTTTTAAATAAATTATAAAATAAAGATTGTGAGGCTTTGCAAAATGTATGGTTTAAAGATATGCAACCTTCTTATGCACTAGTGTCTAGCACCAAACCACAGCTCCACGGACAGATCTGCAGATACACCACAAATCATAGTTTGTAGTCAAGGGTTTAGCCAGGTGTCAAAACAGTGTGCTGCTGTGCCGGCCTGATGGCACAGTGGCAACAGTGGTGGTTGCCATGACGGTGACCTGGATCACATCCTTTTTTAAAACTTCTTTATTAAAATGTTCAAGGTAAATACGGCGACGGAGCAGGGAAAGTGAACAACATTGCCATTCTATTATAATGATAACAATCTGATCAGTTCCTCATCTTCCAAAATACCTAAAGAAAATTAAAGGATAAAAACTCTATTGTGTTACAGCTGGTACATGCCAGAGAGCAATCGATCCTCAAGTTACAGAGTACAGATGATAGCACCTGTCCCATACTCAAGGGTACAAACCAAGAATTGTAAAAATGACCTAAAACTAAAGCACTCTATTGGAGACAGGAGAACTACCGGGCTATTTAACATTAAACAAACACCGAACAGTATAACAAGTAATAAACAATAAAAGACCTGTGTGAGGCGAATTTTATGAGACAACATAATAGTTAATAGAAATACTTGTCTCCGGGTGGTAGACTCCAGCAAGTTAGTATTCCCAAGCCTGCTGGGACAGGACTAAACTGCCATCAAGTTCTTCAATAAAAGTCATGAACGGATCCCAAGCTCCCATAACATTTTCCGTCTGTAGGCGAAGGTTGGCCGTGATCTTTTCCACCACGGAATATACTTTTGACAATGCTAACCCAGTCTTGCATTGGGGATTGGTGGGGGGGTCTGGAGTAACCATTTTTTGTGATTGCTTTCAGCGGCTGCCAATAAACCCCTAAAAATTATCTCTGGCAGTTCAATCTCCTCCCTTTGGGCAGCATCCCCAAAATCAGACACTCAAAGTTTAGGTCGTGCTTAATACCCCCCATCTGATTCTATCATTGCCCTACCTCACCCCAGAAGAGCTATAATGAGGGGCAGCTCCAGAAAATGTTATACGGAGTGCATTCCTCTCCATAGCCTCGCCAACATCTATCTGAATGTCCCTTTGTGTAATGTTTTGTTCTAGTGGGGGGTGGGTAAGAAAAAGTGACACACAACTTTCCAACGGAAGTCCCGCCAGTTATTTGAGGAAGCGATACGGGACCTGTCGCAAATACGTTTCCAGTCCTTGCAACCCAGGTTGAGGCCTGATTCTCTTTTTCCAGGCTGTAAGTTTGAACCAGTTTTGAGATATACTTCTTTCGCAGCTGGCTTTCTGCTGCCTGTATAATAACTAAATATAGTGTATGGTGGAACATCGTTCTCCACCGAAATCCATCGCTGTAGAAATGTTCTCTTGCACTAGTGACGTTCGCAGTGCAGCAGAATGATTTTTTCTATTGCACTGCGCACGTCACACACTGTGTCCTCGAGCAGCAAAGACAGTTAGGGCTCACTCCATAGACAGGACACATAGCGAAAGAATACCTCTCCACTGTCCCTGATTTTGCCTCAAAATTTTCCTCTGTCCCTTGTAAAATTTACATTTTTGTGACATAACAGTGGGGATTAAAATCACAAACTAATGTCAAAGATTAAAGTTACAGACTTGTTCTTCTTCAGAAAATGCATTTTAACACGCATCCTTTTATTCTATCAGCTTTCTGAGTGAATAGTATCAATTTCTAAGATGTGTCCCTGATTTGGGGTCTTTGTCCCTGACTTTTTTAAGCCTTGTCCCTGATTCATGAGGCAAGAGGTTGAGAGGTATGCAAAAGCAGCAATGTCGTCGGCAGTACTAATGTTTAGCGTTAAAACGTTCAAAATGTAAAGTTCTTAAACAGTTAAAATGTCAAGTGTGAAAACGTTCAAAATGTAAAGTTCTTTTTCCTTCTAGTAACCTAGTAAAATGTTTTGAAGCGAAACATGCTGCAGTGATTTTCCCCAAAAAGCGGCGTTCCACCATACACTATAAAGAAGGTGCATAGAGACAGTTGACAACAGCATCTTTCACCTACGTTGGCACTATGATGAGGATTACTCGAGCTGCGCCCCGAGGTAATCCGTCATCATAGTGCCAACAAGGTGAAATAATAGCCCTGTTGTCAGCTGTTCCCCATGCACTATCCTATATATAAAGGATGAGGATCTGACTGAACATCCCTCAGGTGGGTACTCGATTTGAGGAATGCCACTTGAAGGTATCAACAAAAATCCACCTGTTGTCATTGGTATTCCCCCCTCCATTTCTAGGAAGAACTTAATAACTCCCTCATGGATGAAGTGAGAAAAATTATTCACGCCAGAACATTTCCATCGATGAAAGGTGTTATTTGTGCGCGGGGGGGGGGGGGTAAACTAGGTACATTTATCTGGGTATAAGACGTTAGTGACTCCTCAATGCCCAAGTCCCCTTTAACCACTCCCCACACCCGGAAGAGCTGTTGAATGCAGGGGTTAGTGGCAGCTAACTTGACCAGCTTCTCCATTGGGGTATCAATGCCCACCAGAGGGAGTGTCTTGGATCACAGGCCAGCTAGAGGAGGCTTATGTATCCCAGAGGATGCTCCCCTCCACCACTTGGTAAAATCCAGACCGCTGGAACCGCATCAGATGAAATCGGTGAAAAATGGAAAGGTTGGTAAAAAATGGACCAGTTGGTCAGGCTGGAGTGGACAGACCAGGTGCAACTTGCAGAGTTTTTGCCAATTTCATCTGCCCAATTGGTCTGCTCCAACTGGTCCAAAAAAAATAACCTCTGCCAGCTCCATGGTGCTGAGAGAAAGGGCTTCACTTGGCACGCTAGCAATCCGGGTTCAGGCTCCGAGCCCGGGTGTCAGGAGCAGTGACTGGCAAAGAGGGAGTCCAGAGCATCCTTTGGATGCTTCCCTCCCAGGGGTGGGCAGGCCTTTGGCACCTGGAGGCGGCTTGGGTGACATTTTAGGCAGCTTGATGCCTCGACACGCCGCTGAATGTCCCTGCCTCAGGTTGCCATTGTGACTTGCCCATTGAGGGAGGAGGAGGAGGAGAGTGGGGAGGGAAGAAGAAGTAGAAAATGACCCCCTGGTCGACCGGATGATGGCTGCCGGTCCTCATTGCCATGAAGCCCGGAAGTGTCCGAACTGACTCCGCTGCACCCAGGATACGTGTCTATGGGCGCTTTCCCGATGAAGGATTATGTCGGGTTACCCAGGGACTGTGGCACTGAGGGGCAGCAGATGGTGATAGGGCAGGGTGGTGGGCCTAGGCAGCCCAAAGAAGTGACCGGCTAGGGGAGCCTGGGAAGGAGCAAAAAAAATTAAATAAAAATAACCTCTGGGGACAGTAAGGCAGGGAGCTGCAAAAGTGCCAAAAAATAAAACAATGGCTGGCCAGTGGTGTGGAGAGCTGAGGCGCTGGCACCTTACCTTCAGCCATGCCAGTGACCTAGGTTCAGGAACAGACCAGGGTCGCCCAGGGACTGGCTGGCTGAGGGAGAATTGAGTGTCCCGGGATGTCTCTCCTCCCTTGGGGAGAGGGGACTCTGAGTCCTGCAGGTTGTCTGCCGCAGCACTGGCAGGTCCTGCAGATGTGAGGGAACATGCACTGAAGCAGCATGCATGTGTATCAATACATACGTGTGTGAATGCGTCACTCACAGATGTCCCAGGAGAAAATGGAGGAAAATACCTTGGCTCACTCAACATCCCCAGTATGTGCCGTACGACCCTTCGTGGCTTGTCACCAGCTGATACTGCTCTGCATAAGCGGTGGTTAACCCATAAATCCACAAGATGGGTCAATATTGAGGCTGTGGGGGGATGCTGCAGGGACTGAGGATGCAGGTGGAGAAACAAATGAAGAAAAAATAAATAAAACAGTCCTCCACCTTACCGGTCGTGTTCCATCAGACACTGCTGTGCCCAAAGTTTAAAGTGGAACAGTCTTCACAAAGAGCTCCACACCCAAGTGTGGGGCTGGTCCCAATTTCAGTAGCCTGTAGTGCATGTTAGAGTTTATATAAGCTCTGATCATTTGTTTGCTGGTCATGCTCGCCTCCCTGGGGCTAAGGATGGTCACAGTGGTCTGTACTTAGCCCCGGGAGAAAAGCAGCAGCAGAAAACTTCTGATCGGAGCTTATAAAAGCTCTAACACATACTGTAGGCTATTGAATCTCCCACTGCTGCAGTCCTGCTTTGATGTCAGCTGCAGAGGATTCTGGGATTTGTCATTACAGAAGATGTCAGCCTGGAATAAGTAGAGTTAGTCTGACACAATCTACTATACTACAGTAAACAGTAAGTATAAAAAAAAATGTTTGCACACAAAATGCAAATTGGGACCAGTACTACTGTCCCCCTTTAAGAACCCAGTATCTGTCTGGGTGTGTCTGTCTCCCGTACAAAAAAACGCTAGCAGGGAGAGAGGACTGGATGTCTATTGTAGCACCTGGACAAACATGGTTTAGCACCCTTCCCCCCCGATAAGCACAGACAGCAAAACTCGAGGAGAGGAGAGAGCATGCAGCCTTGCTTGGTGCTGATTATTTTCTGTGTCTATTTTGTGCTATGGTAGTGCACTGCAGGGTGGGGGTTAGACTCTACAAAAGCTTGCTAGCCCTGGACACCCCCTCCAACCACCCATCCAAACCCATTTAGCTCCCCGGGCAAGCCACTGACAGTCATCTGACCACGCTCAGTAGCTGTAGCACCATTCCAGCTGCCTAGACAAGCTTTCGAGTCACAGCCAACCACACTCCCAGCAGCTTGATCACCTCACATCCCTGCACCAGACTCCCCTTCCATGACAACCAACATCCCACCTGCTGGACCATCCTTACATCCCTCGGACCAACCTCCCCTTCCAACCTGACCAACATCTCTGCAGCTGGGCCACCCTCAATGCCCCAGGATCAACCACTCCCTCCCAGACGACAACCATTCCTGCCCTTGGACCACCCTGATGGCCCCCAGACTAATCCCCCCAGATGACAACCATCCCTGCCACTGGACCACCCTCCATGCCCTCAGACCAGCTGCCACCTCCTAGACAACCACCATCCCTGCCACTGGACAACCTTTACAGTCCCTGGATCAGCCTCCCCTTCCCAGATGACCAACATCCCAACCACTGGACCCCCCCCCCGCACAGCCAACGGAACAGCCTTCCTTTCCCAGCTGACCAACATCCATGCTACTGGACCACCCTTACGGCCCTGGACCAGCCTCCCTTTCTCAGACAACCACCAGCCCTGCCACTGGACCATCCTCACTTCCTCTGGACTAGCCTCTCCCAGCCAACCACCATCCCTGCCACTGGACCACCCTTACAGCTCCTGGCCAGCCTCCCCTTCCCAGATGACCACAATCCCAGTGTCTGGAGCATCCTAGCAACCTCCATATTGTGGATGGTAAAACATGGCAGTGGCCACATAGTCATCCTTAAGGAGCACTACAAGGTTCCTTCGACCTGCCCAAACTGCCCTAGAGGTATTCCCCAATATAATGGGGGCTTGGTCCTGCTTAGTTTCTCCTATCCTGACCATGTTCTGAGTTGAGCCTCCTGTACATGTGGCACTCAAATGTGTTTTGACTATATGTATACACCCTGTAAATTGGTGTCTCTGTATATATCTGATCCTGTAAGCTGGTTTTCTTTGTATATATATACTGACTTATATATATTTACTGTTGGTTTAGAAACATAGAACTTGTCAGCAGATAAGGACCGCTAGGCCCATCCAGTCTGCCTGTAGGGCCAGTACATTGTATGTGGCCACTGACCCTATGTGATTAATGGCTTTTCATCACTTCCTCTCCTCTCAAGCTTCCTCTGTGCCTGTCCCAGGCATGCTTAAACCCCTCCACTGTGCTTGCCCCCACTGCCTCCTGTGGCAGACTATTCCAGGCGTCGATTACCCTTTCTGTGTAGAAAAACTTCCTCACATTACCTCTTATCTACCCGTTTCGATTTCAAATTGCGCCCCCTTGTTTGGTTTGGTTGTATTGTAGTTCTTGACACCCTGACACACACACACACCCTGGTCATAACTAGAAATGAGCCCTTATTGGACTCTGTTTGCATAGCTGGTAAAATTTGTTATACAAATAAATAAATAAATCCACTCTATGCGCAGCGCACTGAGTGTCAGCAGCATTAACAGTGTTATTTTTCTTTGTAACTATACCTGTGCCATCCATTCTAAAGCCTCTTGGGGGGCCATGCTTTGTAGGATTATGACAGCGATTTTATGCTGTAGCCTTCAGAAAGTTGGTTAGGCATGGAGCTGTGTATGATGGGGGTACAAAACATACTGGACATGTGTTGATGAGGGTGGGGAATGAAGCTTTGTGTGGGCAATGGTCTATGGGTGGGATGGGTGGGGCAGCTGCTAGGAGGTGGGCATCTAGTGGGAGGCTGTTGGGGGCTGGGGGGGGTTGTCCAGTTCCAGGGAGAGTACTCAACTTGGGGGAGGCTTGTCTGAGGGCCTAAAGGATGATCCAGCTGCAGGGAGGGTGCTTATCTGGGAAGGGGAGAGGTTGTTCTTGGAGGTGGTCTTCTGGGGGAGGAGGGTACGCTGAGGGATGGTCTGGCAGTTGGGATGATGGTAGTCTGGAAGAGGGTGACTGGTCCAGGGACTGTGAGGGTGGTCCAGTGGCAGGGATGTTGGTTGTCTGAGAAGGAGAGGCTGGTCAGAGGGCTGTGAAGGTGGTCCAGCAGCAGGGATGTTGGTTATCTGGGAGTAGGAAGGAGACGCTGGTCAGGGGGCTGTGAGGGTGGCCCAGCTACTGGAAATGTGGTCGGCAGTGGGTCAAAGGCTTGTCCATGGGGCTAGAATTGTGGTTTAACTACTTAGGGTGGTCAGAAGCATGTCCAGGGGGGTCTGGAATGGTGATCCAGCTACTGAGGGTGGTCAGGTGGAGGTTAGTGGTTTGTCTGGGAGGGGGCTAGATGGTTGTGGATGGTGCAGAATGGGTGGTCAAAGGGGGGTCTGATTAGGAGGGAGCTGATAAAGTTCATTTCCTTACAGATGACAGATCCGGTCCTTTCTCCCTGTGGGCTTTTTTTTTTCCATAGGAGAGAGTCACACCCAGACAGATACTGGCTTTGATTACTGCAATGCCCTATACCTAGGGCTGTCGGGGGTGGACCTTCTCCATCTGTAGTTGGTGCAGAATGCAGCTGCCAGGTTGTTGACTGGCTTGTCGAGATCTTGCCATGTCACTCCTGTGCTCCATGGCCTGCACTGGCTGCCGGTGTGGTGCAGGATCACCTTCAAGGTTGGATTACTGACCTATAAAACCCTACATGGACAGGGACTGTGGGATTTGCAAGACTTCCTTTGTCCCTACCACCCCCTTGGTCCTCTCTGTTCTGCCAACAAGGGATTACTAGAGATTCTCAGGGTCATTTGACCAGTTCAGGAGCTAGATCATTTGCCTTTGCCGCCCTGTCCCTGTGGAATTCTCTACCTCATCAGATTAGAGAGTGCCCGTCCGTTGAATCCTGCAAATCTGCCCTAAAGTCTCATTTATTTAATTTAGCATTTTCTGATACTTGAAGTCCTGCTGCTGTATTATTCGTTATGTAAACATGATATGTATTTATCTCTGTTTTTATTGACGTTTTTAGTGATGTATGTACAGTGCTATGGTCAAGCTGGAATAGCGTTTTATAAATAAAATTTGCTTTGCTTTATTTAACTTTGGAAACCAACTTTGCATAAAGCAGTGCCTGATGGGATAGCAGAGCTAAGGGTACCTCCATTCCACACTGAGCTGTAAGGCTAGGCTGAGCTGGCGGCACTTTTCACAGCAGTGTGACTATCACAGGGAAGAGGACAGAGAGTGACTGCTCACCCTGATAAGAATGTATTTTTGGAGGAGATGGATGACTGTGTCTTTTGTTTTTATCTGGACCAGTTGGAACAGAGGGACAAAACCAGTAAAAACTGGACCAGTGGCCGGCCCTGGGGCGCTGGAGGTTGAGGCACTGGTCACTACACCTCACGCCACGCCGGTGATCTGTGTTCGGGAATTAACCTGGGTCACCAGGGGTCGGCAGGGGTGAGAGAGGATCGAGCACCTGGAGGACTGCTCTCCTCTCTCGGGAGGGGGGGTTTGTTGTCCTGCTCGTTGACTGCCCCCTGGTGATGGCCGGGGGGGGGGAAGTATGGGTCAGGAGGCACGTATCAACACCTTTGTGTCGGTAGGGGAGGTAGGGTGGGGAGAAAATGGTAGAAAAAAGAGCCTGGCAGGCTCCGTGATGGCCCAGCGTGTCCCGAGGGCTGCACCCGTTTTGGAATTGGGTCTCGGGCGGAGAGTTGGCACCTCCACCCTGGCCCCGCCACGGGGGAATATCCTGGGGTAGGCAGGAGTGGGAGCGTACGGGACTGGAAAAAGAGGGCCATAGCTGCCTGCCAGGGCTCCAGGCGGAAAAACAAATAATAGAAAAAAATAAAAACTGAACCGGCTGGTCCAGCAGAAATGACCGAACTGTGCAGGTTGCACTTGGTCTGCAGTTTACCAATTTTGTCCAGTCCTGTTCTGGTTGTCTGGGTTTTACCCATACCCCTCTCCTCATCTTCCTCCTGTTGGTGTGTTGGTATGCCGGCATCATACCTCTCAATGTCTCAGAATTAAAGCATCTAGTTCTGGCCTTTAAAATGTGGAACAAATGGCCAGAATTCATAGTATGTTTTTAGTTTAAAGAATAAAATGTTTAAGAATACTGAGCACCACATGTTTAGTGTATGGACTGTTTCTATCAAATTAGTAAATGTTTAATGGTTTTTATGTGTGAAAATATCTCTAACATGAGGAACATCAGTAAATCTCTGCAGAGCAAGGAGAAATTTGGGTGTAAAATACACTGCACTTTGCAAAATGCATAGCTACTGTATGGCTGGGACCTGGGACACCACTGCATCCTCAGTGGGAGGGATAGAAATATGGAAGGATGACGCTTGCATGGCAGGCAGCTGATACCATGCCAGCCCCCCACTCAGGGTTGGCTAAAACCACCTCCTGGGGACAGTACCAAATACCACTACCAGTGACTGGATCTTGGGAGCCATCTGCTATTGGTGCTGAACAGCAGGCTGCCACCCCAGGGAATGATTGGGTGGGGGGGTCACTGTGGTGGGGCACGCAAGGGTGAGTGAGGGCTATGGACGTACAGCAAGACAGAAGACATTTTTGCTCCTGGTTGAAGGGGAACTGGCAGAACTGTGACTGAAGCAAGATAGAACGGAATCTGAAACAGTACCCTGACGAAGTATGCTTGGGTTCTGTTCTGTGCTTCCAGGAGACTTCTGTGAATCTTTTTTTGGAGTAAATCCGCCTGCCTTCAATATCTGTGAGCTGAATTTTTAATTTTTTTTTTTAAATAGAAATTTATTGGAGAACTTTTTTCCATAGAAGTGCACATATTGACAGACACGTAGAAAGTACTTTACTGCTCTCTTACACAATATAACAACTAATGACATAGGAAAAAAAAAAAAGAAAAAATAGAGAAGCAAAGCAGAAGATATAGAAAAGGGGAGCTAAGATTAACAAGAGGGAGAGTACCTTCAGAAATATAAAAGAGCAGAAAAAGAGAAAGGAGAGAAACACTATATCAATATAGGTGCTAACAACAACTTATTACCTCTAGCAAATATCGAGGTTATTTCAGTTGTAGCTAGAGGCTCTCACATACAAAATTACCCTGTTCCTACGATTATATATTAAATGCTTAATAAAAAAGACATATCCAGCAATTAATAAAAGAGCAAGTCTGATACACAGGAGTGAGGAGCCCCCCCTAAAGGCAGGACCTGGAAAGTCCTCTCAAGCATATCTGGCAAGCATTTCTAATACTGGTTTACCCTCCCAGGAGGCCATGAAGTGGAAAAATGGTAGCCATCTCCCTTTGAATTTATTTAAGGATAGCCTCAACTTGGCCGTCAGATACTCCATGTCTAGGATCCTGGTACAGATGTCATACCAAGTAGAGACAGAGGGCTTATCCGGTGTAAGCCATGACAAGTTAATAGCCTAGAGGGCTGCTGCCACCAGGATTCCAAATAAGAGATGAGAGGATCTGGAGACCGAAAGAGGGGGAGGCAATCCCAATAACCAGTACTGAGGGGACTCTGGCAGTACTAGCTCGAAAATACTATCAAAGATATCTTTTACTTCCCTCCAGTACTCTTGTACAACTTTGCATTCCCAGCATATATGAAAATATGTACCAACCAACTGACAGTTTCTACAACAGAGATCGGAGTGATCTAACCCATAATGTTTTGTCATCACAGGGACTCTAAAAAATCTAACAGCCAACTTCCAATGAAATTCTCGCCAAAAAAGGGACGAGGAAGTGTTTTGAATAGACTTCCAAATGGAAGTCCAGTCGGATTCTGACAGGGCCATACCCAGGTCCCCATGCCACTTATCCTTAACCAGCAATAAGGAGTCACCCTCAGCACAGTTCATCCCCTGTACTAATCTAGAGATCAATGTTTTTTGGGTCGGGGACCCGATCAGGGAGGAAAGAATAAATTGCACTGGGTTATTTAGAGATTCTGTACCCAACTCAAGCTTCTTTTCATTTATGTGAACATAATGTTTTAACTGGAGATAACGGAAAAAATCCGTACGCTGGAGATTAAATTCGGCCTTTAGCTGTTGGAATGGTTTTACTAGACTCTGGTCAAAAAGCTGACCCAAGTTAACCAGCCCCGCTCTAGCCCACCATGGAAAACCCATATCCCACCTGAGTGGGCCAAAATCTAAGCAGTTCAAAATAGTCGTGTGTTGGTTAAGCTTTAAGGCGATGCCTAATTTTAAATTCAAATCCCTCCACACCTGGGAAATCACCCTTGTGAAAGGATTCCTGAAATCAAGCTGGCATAGCCTGGGAGTGTCCAAAAAAATAAGATCTGAGATATTTCCCAGAGGAGAGTCAGCCGCTTCAATCTGAGCCACTTTGGTGGGGACTCCCGTGCCATGGTCACCAAAGGTTGCAACTGAGATGCCCAGAAATACTTCTGGACATCGGGTACCCCAAAGCCTCCCCTATCTTTAGGGGCCACCATAGTCTTCCACCTCACTCGGGGCCTCCTCTCAGACCATAGAAATTTGGAGAGGATAGAGTTCAGATCTTGCCAGAAATTCCTAGGGGGTCTAGAAGGGATGGCACCCAATGTGAACAACAGGCGAGGGAGAATGTTCATGCAAATGGATTCACCCCTACCTGAGATAGAAAGGGGGCGCTCTCTCCATCTGTTGCAGTCCTCCCTAATATCTTGAAGTACCCTTAGGTGGTTCATAGAGTATAGGGCCTTGAGATCCCTAAGGACCTATACCCCTAAGTAGCTGAACCCTGACTTGCACCATTTAATTTGCTGCACCCTTGGTAAAGGCTGATCCTGGGGACCCCCCAGAGGGAATAGCTCGGATTTATCTTGATTAACCTTATAGCAGGAAAGAGCTCCGAATTCAGAGAGAAAGCTGAAAATCCTGGGGACTGCCCTTACTGGATCTGATATATATAACAGGGTGTCATCCGCGTAAAGTGAGACCTTGACCTCCACCCCCCTAACCCAAAGGCCCTGGAAAAAATCTGCTTGCTGAATATATGCTGCCAATGGTTCCAAACTGAGGGCAAACAGGAGAAGGGAGAGAGAGGTCAGCCCTGCCTGGTACCTCACTCAATCCCAAATTGAGTGGAAATTGTCCCATTCACCCGGACCTTTGCTCTAGGCTTAGAGTATAAGTTGGATATCCAAGCCTGAAATTTCTCTCCGAACCCAAAGACCCCCAAGACCAAATCCAAATATTGCCAATTTAGACGATCAAAGACTTTCTCAGCGTCTTAAGATAATATTGCTGAAAGTGGGGAATCAATAGGGAGCTGGGCCGAGGAAATAACATTTAACAGCAATCTAATATTGTCCTAGATGTGCCTCCCGGGTATAAACCCAGTTTGGTCTGGGTGAACTAAGACAGGAACCACATTCTGTAACCGTACACTAATGATCTTGGCGAAAATTTTAGCATCCTGGTTGAGCAGCGAAATAGGACGGTACCCAGCACATGAGGTGTGATCTTTCCCCGGTTTGGGCAATACTGAGATAAGGGCCTCCCCCCAAGTATCCGGCAAGGCCCCCGGCTCCTGAGCCACATTGCAGCGGAGTTAGCACATCCTGGAACTCTTTATAAAATTCCGAGGTGAACCCATCAGGGCCGGGAGCCCTCCCAGAGCCGAGAGTCTTAATAGCTGCCCCCACCTCCCCCTCAGTGAAGAGTGCCTCCAAGGAATCCCTCTGAGTACCTGACAATGCAGGGAGCTCTATACCTCGTAAAAAATCTGAAATTTTTTTGCCATGCTCTTGTGTTTCTTCCTTCACGTATAATTGTCTATAGAATTCCGCGAACTCTTGTGCAATTTCCCAAGGGAGAGTCTTATAAAGAGGATCTGGTGGGTCCGAACTGACCTTAACCACATACCTGTCAGCTGCCTGCCTATGGAGCCTTAGAGCTAGCAGTTTGCCTGCCCTCTCTCCCCTCTCATAGTAATGCTGCCCAGCATATCTAAGGGAATTCTTTACCCATCTCTGTAATAATGAATTATAGGAATCCCTGGCCTCCCTTAACTTTTTGAGTATTTGCTTAGACCCAGTACATGTGTGTGATGCTTCCAGGTCCGCAATAGATACAAGAGCTTCCTGCATATGAGCCTGATGCTGCTTATACTTATGGGAGGAGAAAGCTATCGTATGCCCTCTCACCACCGCCTTTAAGGCATCCCACAGAAACTTAGGCCTAGAGAGCGCCTCTGTATTTTCTTTTAAGTAACACTGAATAACCTTTTTAGTAGACTCAATATACTGTTTATCATTGAGTAGCCCTGGATCAAATCTCCAAAGACCGCCCTCTCCGCAAAGTCCCAACAAAGTTGTGCCTTGATCATAGCATGGTCAGAGATCGTGATCGGGAGGATAGAAATATCCCTAAAAGAATGCAAAGCATTCCTCTGAGTGTAAAATCTGTCCAATCTTGAGTACATATTGGAAGCCGGAGAAAAAAAGGTGAAATTTTTCACTGAGGGATTAAACTGCCTCCATGGGTCAATTAATCCGGCTTCTGAAAGCAAATTACGAAGTAACCGGGAGCAGGACCTAGAACCCAGGATTTTGGTGGAGCTTCTATCCAAACTAGCATCCTCAACGCAGTTCCAGTCCCCCATTAAAATAACCTGTCCAGGAGGTAAACTAGCTACCGAGTTAAAAAGGGAGCGAAAAAACTCTCCAGAGGGTGGGGTGGGGGCGTAGATTCCTAGCAAGTGAATTGTCCGACCCTTATAAATGCCAGAAACCGTTAGTTGGTGTCCCAAACCTGATTTAATTACAGATTGAATCTGAAACTGAAGACCCCTACGAAATTGGATTGCTACTCCCCCCTTTTCGGATTGTGGGTGCTCGTCAGAGCATACCATATTCACCCAGTCCCTGTGCAATTTCATATGCTCTCCCAGGGTCAACCTAGTCTCCTGTAAACAGGAAATGTCACACAACAACATTGTTAATTCCTTTAACATTAAGTGAACAGATTGTCAAATCAGCCATGTTTTATATCCAAGGAAACTCCGGACATAATTATACATCCTGTATACAGTTGCACAATCATAACACCTGATAGTGCAAAAAGTTTCTCTCCCCAAGACAAGAAAGGACAGAAAAGAAAGAAGAAATAGAGAAAAAACAGAGCAACAAGTGATGCAAACACCATATCACACCCTGAATCTAAAAAAGTTGCAAGCCCTGCACCAAGAGCACTGGGCCCGCCTCCCTTGAGGGAGCGCAACGACAAAGGGTCGTTGCTCATACGAGACTTAGCAACCAAAGCGACCATCCATGCTGGTAATGCTCGGCCCGACCGGCGCTTCGGTATGTGGTAGGGGGAAAAAAGACTTATGCCCCCTAGAGGGAACAACACTCCACTAGGAGTGAAAAGATTGGAGGCTCCCCAAACCCTGGGGAGTCATCAGCCTGTGCCCTCTGTTAGTTTCTTTATGGAAATGCTTCCGGGAAGGTCTGGGAAAAAGGAAACCCCTTGGGTCTCCAACGTTAACCCAATCACAGACACACCTACTTGATAGAGAATCCAGTGCAGCTCGGACTGCAAAAGAAAAAAAAAAGAAAAAAAAGCCTATGAGGCCTCACCCTCGGGACATCATAATGAGAATGGGGAGTTATGTACTCATTCCCCTTAATGGCATAAACCACCGTGGGGGCCTAGCAGGGCCCTGCGATTAGGTAAGCGAAAGTTAGCTCCACACCTGCTAGTGGTCTAAGCGATTGTCTAAATCACAGAGGGTGAACACTCTGAGATCTTTCCCGGAAGGAGAACAGGAGGGAAAACCACAGGGCCTGATCCAACCCACCTCCACCCTCCTACCCTGCCCCCAAGACCGGTAATAGATGGGACTGATTGTAACTCTTCATAATCATATTGGGGGACGGGTAATCAAGGAGCCCCAAAATCCACTAGGAATAGTATCATATCTCACTTTGAGTTAAATGAGCTCCCCTTCCTGAGAATATCCATGTTATAGCCATTGCGATATCCCGTTCAGCTGCGACAACTCCTTCTGTGAGCAGCATGCTGCATGAAGGGGGATGGGGAGAAGGAACGGAGAAAGCCCCGTGGGGTCAGGGGGACCGAAACCTGAAACGGACTCCAGGAAGGCGCCACCCTGAAAAAAGGTCCCACCTGCCATAGAATCCAAAACAAATGGTCTGCCCTCCCACTCCTCTGTGGCGCAGGTAATAACCGGCCTTCATCCAAAGGCGGGGAGGGGCCCCCCCTTTTCCACACAGCCTAGGACCAGAACAACCACTGGAAAAAAAAAAAACAAAGAAAAGGGCAACCAGGTAAATCCCTAAACCGCCTCTATCCTATATTCTAAAGGAGCTCTGTTTAAATGGCAGTTGAGACACTACAGGGTCAAAAGAGATGTAAGTTTAACAATCGAACCCCTAGTAAAACAGGGGAAAAGCACTAAACGATCAGTTACTGCAGTTCAACCAATCTTCTCAGAAGGTTTCCTCTTGGTGATCCATTTAGATAAATCAGCGTGTAAAGGAAGAACTGAGTCCACTCTGAAATGGAGCTGGTTAGTATTCTTCGAGCCTGGAGCCACTGCCCAGAGAAGTTGCTCAATCTCCTTCTCTGCGATCTCTTCCTTTATGTCAGGAACCTGAATGTCCTTCGAGACCAGAAAATCACGAGCTATTAATAATGAGTCATAAATTTTGGGACCCTCAGGTGAATCTATCCACAGTCTAGCGGGGTAATGCAGCTGGGCCCTCCAGCCCTTCTCTCTTAGCTGTTTCACCACACCGAGCACCTTTCTCCGATGCTGGGCCAGGGCAGGGAGAAAATCTTGGTCCTCAAACACCTTTGTTCCATCAAAATTCAAATCCTTCCTCGCCATGCCAACCGCAGGACCCTATCCTTGGTCGGGTATCTCAGGAATTTGTTTATAATGGCTCTGGGAGGGGCGCCCTGCTTAGGCTTTGGGGCAAGGGCCCTATATGCCCTTTCAATCTCCAAGGGGGAATCTTCCTCTATCTGCAGCTCCGTTTTTAACCAACAGTCCATAAAGGCCACCATATCAGCCTGCTCAGCCCCCTCTGGTATTCTGACCACCCTTATGTTGTTGCGCCTTAAGCGAGCCTCCGCATCTTTGGCCTTAGCTGTTAAAGCCTTTTCCCTGCCATATAGGAATGCCAGCGATCTTCCATAGGCCATATGCTCGGCCTGCAGCCCCTCTAGGTGTTGTTCCACTGTGGTGGTTCTGGACTCCAGTTTCTTAAAATCCCTTTGAATATCTGATACTTTTGCGTCTATCTTATGTAAAAGCTTGATAATTTTCCTCAACTCTGCTCTAGTGCTGTATGAACCGGAGTCGGAGCATGAATCCTCGGCCCCCAATGCTGAAAGCACTGAAGAGCGCGAGGGAGCTGGACTGAGGCCTGCCATCTGTCTGCCCTGCTGATTTTCCGAAGCAGTTTTAGCGATCAAAGAGCCTCTTTTCTTCGTGCGGACCATTGTGGGACACTTATTGTGCCCGTGACACAGTGTAAAAACCTAGGATGCCTCCACAAAGTACTGGATTCTCTTCTTTATTTTATGTTGGAGAACCGGAGCGAGGAGTTAAGCGGCCATTCCCACCTACTATGTCACCGGAACTGCGTGAGCTGAATTTTTGTTCCATTGTTGTGTTGCTTGTACGTACGTGGAGCTTCTGGTTTATTTAACTGCACCTGGCTTTAGAGACTGAACGCATTCTCGACCTGCATTCTGTATCAAATGGTTCTGTGTCAGAAGGGTTGGATGGTACTGCCTTGGGAAGGTCAGATGATGCTGTGTCAGGAGGGTCAAAATGGCACTGTAAGGATGGTCATTTCATGGTTTTGTACTGGGAAGGTGAGTTTTTTCTTCATTAAGAGGGTCAGGTCAGATGGTTCTGTGTCAGGAGGGTCAAATGGGACTGTCAGGACTTGAGTCATTTTTGGGTTCTGTGCCAGGACGGGTGAGTTGGTTCTGTAAGGTCACATGGTCTGTGTCAGGACTTCAGATGCTACTGTGTCAGGAGGATCAGCAGGCATTTGGGAAGGAGGGTCAGGTGGAAGTTTGTCAGGGTGTAGATGTTGTACCAGCTTGTTGAGAGATCTAGAAGAGTTACACAGTTACGAGGGCCAGCACAGGAGCTTAACAAGTCAGAATGCAAGCTAGAGAGCACGCTGCACTTAGAAGCCTCAGCTCAGTTCTAATAAAAGGGGGCATGGTGAAAAAACGTAACAAACATAATGATGCTGCCATTGTTTTAGCTTTATTTTGAATCATTTACAAGTGTAACTATGCAGAAAAAAATTTGAAATACTTTACAAAAAAAAAAAAATACAAAACAATTCAATAAAGCACTGGAGGACAAGGAACCAAGACATACACTCCATTATATGGCTTAGACAGACCAAAATAAATCACATTGACTGCGAAATGTCAGTAGACCCCAGCTTTGTGGTTTTTTGGTGTGCTTTTTTCTTTAAAAACTTTTAACTTCTGGAAAGGAGGTGCGATACTTACTTTAGAAAGAATCCAAATATATTTAAACATGGCCTTATAGATTATTAATTTACTTATCAGAACATCTTCATTTCGTTTTGGGGGTACTGTCCATTTTTTCCAGGTTTTCCCAGCCCCTACCCTAAGTGCAACAGGGTTTCCATTTAAAATTTCACGATGTAAAGCCCTAAGTATGAATTGTTATATCACAGAGTTTCTATCTGAATGTTTAAATAACTGCATGCTAGCACTGATACCTAATATGTATACAGGACAACTTTGAAAACAGGGTTGTCTGGTCCTAAAGTTTCTATCTTGTCAAAATAAAGATTTTTTTTTTACTACAGTACTTTTTTCCTCATGTCCTTCAGCTGGAAGGGCAAGCCTCCGGCAACCTTTGCCACTCCATGTTCAGCCAGGCGGGGGAGCACAGAGCATGGATTACCCAGGCCTTCCCTCTGTGGTAGCCGAACACCTCACCTTGGGTACCCTGGTCTTTCAGGCGGCAGTGCCGCTGTGCCACTGGGCATCCAACCATTCTGATTTTCAAGCTTTTCAGATTTAGTAGGCAGCACTGACCCTTATTTTGATTTCCTGAGTGTGGGACTTCCTTTTTGTAGTAACTCACCTTTTATAATGGGGACTTGTTTCTGGTGTGCAAATGTGGATTCACCTTTATCACAGGCTTAGTACCATGGAGTTAGGGGGAAGTAGGACTGCTAGGCTGTTCGACACACCCTGCTTTAAATGGGGATCAGATGTGGTCACTACGACCTGCTCCAATGTGATGGCACAGCGGTAGCACTACCACTCGCAATGCAGATGACCCAGGTTCGGAAGCGAATTTGGGGTGTCAGAAGGCCGGCCTGGGGAGTAGGATCGAGCATGATTGATTGCGCTCCTCCTCCGGGGGGGGTGTGGCGTGGGGGAGGGAGGGCTGGCAGACCCTGTTGATCACCTGGCCCCTAGCAGAAGCTGGGAAAAGACACCCACCCAGGACAGCACCGAGGGCATGGACAGGGGCATGGTAGATTCAGGCAAGTGATGCACAGTAGCACATGGCGCACCTTCTGGCATCTTTGCATGGCATGCCTCGTGGCTCTTGGGAAACAATAGGGAGGAAAATGTCATCAGAAGTAGGATGGTGCCAGGATACCCACATGCTCTACACCCAACCAACTGGGCTTGCCAGCCAGGAACTGGATCCTTCTCTGACAGTGGTGGGCAACCCCATCAGCCCCACTGGGGGGGGGGTTAAGCTCTAGGGGAAGAATGGCTGGCATGTTAGACCTGGCGGACGTCAGGGTGATGGGACGAGGGTGTCTGGCAGATGAGGGACATCCGATGACAGGAGGAGAGAAAAATTTTAATAAAAAGATTAAAAAAAACTACAGATCAATAATTAAACCACAGAATAGTAGTAACAGGTGGGTCAGTATATTCAAATGTCAATCAATCTATCAATCAATCAATCAGTCTTTATTTTACCAGGCAAGACACCATTGAATTAAAACTCATTTGCAAGGTGGACCTGAACTAACTACTATGGAAAGGGCAATGTGTCCATGCTGCTTTGTGTGAGGCAAATACTGATGTACAATGGCACAGGTTTAGGATATATCTCCTGGGAGCACAACATCAAGCCTGGCACAAACTAGTGTGGGGAACACAAGTCCCCCACCCTGTGCAGACCTTCAGACAGGGATTAGCAGTGCAGCCTGGCTGCACAGTTTGTGTGGTACTAAGCTGGTAGCACTGAAGTACCATTTTTGAAGCTGCTATGCAAATGCTCCCCTCAACATGCACAGAGCTAAAAGCTGTTTACCATATCATTAGCTGCTTTTATGATCTCAGTATCTAGGCAGTTTGCTCCTCAAAGGTATCAACAAAACTAAGGTACAAGACCTGTTCATGGGTAGGAGTTACACAAAAACCAGAGGGCATGATATGAAGATTGAGGGAGGGAGGGAGGATGTGGGGTAACACAAGGAGGTTCATCTTCACGGAGAGAGTGATGGACCCATGGAACAGTTCCCCCAGGAGATGGTAGAGGTCAGGATGGTCGGAAGTTTCAAACATGCATGGGATAAATACAAAGGCATCATAGCACTCGGCAGTAAATGGGGAGGGGGAGTAGTTACTCTAAAATGGGCAGACTAGATGGATTGTAAGGTCCCCTTCTGCTGTCACTTTTCTATGTTTCTATGTTTCTCACAAGAGAAGCTGCCAGACACCGCATGTTCCTCGTATGGCATCCAAGACTATTGGGGATTTGCATCCTAAATGTACAAGAACCAATGTTCCCGGAGACTTCACTTAAAATCTGTCTCTCTCTGAAATGTTTAGGGAGATGACACTAGCTATGTATGGTAAACGTTATCCTGCAGTTGAAAAGAAACTATTTTTTTAAAGGTTCGCACAGTGACGTGGTGGCTGCAGGAAGTTGTTGCTGCCACCAGTGAGACCATGATTCATATGTGATAATCAGAATCCTACACTGAGGCCAACTGAGAGCCAGGTGCTTCAAGGTAGTGAGGCGCTCATGTCCCGGGGAAGGAGGGCATTTGTGCACCCCCTGACTGTTGATCATGGAATGGCATTGGTGTCAATTGTGAAGGCATCTGCTCACCTGCCCTCCCAGGTGACAGTGGTTGTAATTGTTGAGGTGCAGGACAAGAACCCAGAGAGAAATGGGGGGAAGGTAATAAGAAAAGAAAAAACCCTATATCGATATTGATAATTATAAAATGGATAAGAGAAACCAAGACCTCTGATTGGTCAGATGTAATCACATGACTATGTGTTATTCCTGCACAACTGCACAGGTCAGAAATACTGAACATTCTCACCATCATCACTCTGTTATTAAAATAAAAATCAAAGGACCCATTTTATAACCACAGTAAGGCACCCTGGGGTGTGTGTTATTGTGGGATAACAGCACTTCTTGGGTACGTAAGGCACTGAGCATTACCTCGTATGTCACTTCCCGAGCTGTGCTGTTATTCTACAATAATACACACCATGTCATGCCTTATTGCTTAAACAAAGCCCAAAATAGGATTGGCTATCACATTTTGCTGCCCTGCTTGTATGCAGGATGTGCTTTTGACCCTGGTACCCTTATTGTTAGACACTGGAGCCCCTTGGAACCCACAGAGGTATTTACAATATCCTTAATTTTCTCCTAGCACTGGAATGGTTTAATGACAATACAAACAAGAATAGGAACAACAGTTTTAATAACTTTTATTTATTTACTTTGGTTTATGCCCGTGATCCTTATGAAACCTATGTTCTGTAATGCCTAACTTTTCCTTGACCAATTTTTCAGCCTGAGGAGCTGGGTTTGTGACACTTCCCAGGAAAAGGGGGATGCCTGTTACATCATCCAGAAGCAGGAAAAGAAACGGCTGGTTGACACTGAAGGTGATCAGTGATCTGGACATAGCGATGGACGTGGCAGCGGATGCTTCGACCCCCTCCTCCTTCAGCTCCAGGGTAGACTTGTGCATCACACTGGACACAAAGAGTGCTCCATCAGAGATTTTTCGTAGGTCTGGGGAGGTGAACAGCTGTCCCAAACCTGGGTGAATGAGAACAAATGGTGCTTTAAAGCATTTTGAAGTACAGATTTTTTTTTCACTTGATAATTTCTATTGAAAGTGTTTCAGTATTTCAAGACAAGCAAACAGTATAATTTGAAGTACAAATATGTATGAAGGTAGTACGGTATTGCGTACATAACAGACAGCTGATGGAGTGCATATTAACCTGATCCTTTTCCAACAGATACCTATAACATGCTTACTTCCTTTGGGCTGTAGGACAGGCAACTTTATAAGTAGGCCACAGTAAATGAAAAAGCTTTGCCTGGTACATACCTCAAGTTGAGTTAGAAAGATTGTTTCCAATGAGTGGTATATTATGGGATAGAATTGCTGATGTGGGAGAGAAGAGGGTTGTAGGGCAGGAGCTTAGACTCCACTGATAGCTTAGCTATGAACTATGGAGGATGGCAGTGGGCTCGAAGGGCCACTAGGTTGCAGATTTGTGCAAGGGGACACCTGTTAGCAGAGTCACATTTTGTGGCCTCTCTGAAGGGTGCCCAGGCTTTGTCATATCTGGGCAAGGTGCCCTTTGCAAAGTGTGACATCTTCCCATAAGTGGCAAGTTTCTCCGTGGATGCCTTCCATTGATCCACTAATGAGATCTCTTCGGAGCGCCACTGTAGGATCAGGTATTTTGCCTTGTCCAGTGCTGCCATCAGTCAAATAATATGTTTAAGGAGGGGCCGCAGACTCAGTAGGATAGCAAGCTCCCCAAATAGCAGTGTACTAGGCAAAGCCCAGCATAGAATGCTTGCACATGCCCTGCTGATTTTGCACCAGAAGGTGGGAATTTTTGGGCATGGCCAAATAATATGTGCTAGGTTACCCCCTAGGTTACCGCACCACCAGCATAAGTCACTGTTGATAACCTGCATAGATTTGAGTTGGGGCGGGGTCCTATACCAGTGGTAAATAAGTTTGTTTTGAATGAGAAGGGCTCTCCCCTCCAAGCAAGCTTTGTGTGAGTTTCCAGGAGTCTGCCCACTGACTTCCTGAGATCTGGCAGGATAGCTGGGCCTCTCAGTTTCTCCGGTCTGGGAGGGAGCATTGGATACTCCTGTATATGGCTTCAGCTCTGCCTCTCTTTAGCCATAGCCAGCTCTGGACAGCTGAAACGAGTGGAGTGGTGAGGAAGGAGGGGTATGAGGATTTCAGAAATGACTGGATGGCACTTCTTAGCTAGAGGTAGTGCCAAAAGTCTTTTTTTCAGTAAATGAAATATGTTTTGAAGATTCTGGAAAGAGTCCATCTGCAGGGAGCCTGGAAGGAGAAAATATTTCCCAGCTTAGATGCCTTTCTCTTTCTGGGTGGCCAGTTCAGAGTTTTGTGGTCAACTTCTATCAGCAGGTTATCCCACACTGGACAAAATATGGGGTCCTGCAGGGAGGTGTTCGTCAAACCGGCCATGGCTTTCCATGTCTGGACTGGGAGTGGGTATGACTTGCTGCGGCCTGGGTTTTTGTACAGTATGGCCCCAAGAGCGGCACAGCCAAGTGCAGCCATTTCCAATCCTACCCACTAGGGGGCTCTAGGAGAAGACATGTCTAGCCATTACAGTGTTTATGCCCCCAAGAATGCATAGTGGTATCCTAACATCCATGGGAGACCCCATTGCCCTATCTTCCAATGTGTGCGCAGTTTTGTTCTGCTGTTCCTAGGGGTTTACCCTCCCATAATGAGCTGCTGAAGACATGATCAAGTTTGGTAATACACTTAGATTTTTAAATACAGATTATATAATAGTTTTTTTTCTTACTATGTTTTCATGAATTTTTCTCTGTGTCCCTGTCTTGCAGCAAGATGATCACAACTGCCATGATGGCACCCTCTGGCTGTGAGGGCAGATAAGTGGCATCCTTGACAAAGACCACCGATGCCACTCTAGGATGACAATTTGAAATGAGCATTCACCATTTGCTCAACAGCTTTTGCACAACAATAAACATTCTTTTTATTAAGGTTTTTCATAAGGGAGGGATCTAGTATTATTTGGGGAATCAGAGTTAGATATCAGCAGTGAAGAGGCTGTGTGCAGGCAAACATCCTACACACAGCCATGGGCATTCACATGCAAACTTTTTTGTTACTTCTTTTATATTCTCATCCGCCACCCCCATGGATTACGATCCTTCACCCTGGTGATCAGTGTCACTGTGACCGTGCCTTTCCCCCGCCTGGGAAAGTGCTGCAGTTGTCTTCTGCTCAGCCAATTCAGATGTTCCTCTTTGGTCGGCTGGCAGTGGTATGTGAGTGCTGGGTGCCCTGTGCTCTCCCTACCAGGGAACAGACTGCCTCACCTCCACAGTACTCTCAGCCTCCCAGCTGGCACCAGTGTGAGAGTCTGGAGCTTGCACACTGACCCTCACTTTGCCATTGGGCCAGCCTGAAGAGCCTGTTTCTCCTCATATAGTTTGACAGTAGGAGAAAGAATGCGATGCTGTCCCTGAAAAGGACACTGGTGAGGCCCCATCTGGAATATTGTGCCCATTTCTGAAGTCCGCACCTCAGAAAGGATAGGGATAGGCTGGAACCATGCAGTACAGGTTCACCAAGATGATTTAGGGCCAACAGGGTAGATCCTACGAGGAACGCCTGGAAGCCCTTAACATGTACTCACTGGAGGCCAGGAGGGAGAGGGGTGACATGATAGAGGTATACAAGTTCCTGAGGGGACTTGACAAAGTGAATAGTGAGGACGTGGTCACCAGGAACAGAAGTGCAGTAACAAGGGTCAACACTGGAGGTTCCTTGGAGGGAACTTCAGGAGAGATGTGGGGAAACTTTACTTCACTAAGAAGGTGGTGGAACTGTGGAACAGATTCCCCGCATAGGTGGCAGGGACCACAATCTAGTTTAGAAGCAGGTGGGACAGGTACGTGGGCTGGTAATACCAAAAGGCAGAGTTAGGAGGTGGGGATGGTCTGGGGGAGGCAGTAGCGCTAAATACCCCTTAAGGATGGTAGGCCAAGGGGATCGGTAGAAGAAGTTAATTTTTAGATTGGCTGGTTCCTTGGGACCCAATTATCAAAAGTCTCTTAGATCACCGCAATTTGTGGCGATCTAGGGATGCAGCAGACTCCGGGTGTACCATGGGACCCTGCGCCTGATTCTAAAAAAAATCAGGGTCCCATCACCAAAGTTCCCAGGTTTGCCATGCGTCGGCTGATGCTCTAAACCATTGGTGCACATGTGGGAATGGTCGCAAGGATTCAGGCTCCCCACCCCCACTCGGCGCAACTCTAGTGGGGCCGAGATGGTTGTGGGGCATGTTCGCCGGGATGGGGCATAATGGACAGGGGGTGGCAGAGGAAGAGTTGTTGGTAAAAGCTTTGATGAAAGAAAAGTGAATTGGCACCCAACAGGGTGTGTCTACAGCATAATACCTCAGTTAAATGCCACTATGTCGACATACTGTACTGTACTGTACAGTGCCTACTACCCATCCAGAACTGACATTTGCAGCCCTAATGTAACACAATAAAGGTGGGAAAAATGATAACTAAGCACAATGTGGCAGTATGTGGCACCATCATACAGCGGACCACACGACTGTACAGTGATGTACCCATTTTCTAACTGCCGTCAAAGTCTATGTTTTTCTAAAACTTTTTTGGTAGCTTTTTTAGCTAGTTTCACTCATCGCTGCTCCACTCTGGCTTAGAAAATGGGTGTCAAAAATCCAGTAATCTGATTGGCCAGTGCACTTGCTTTAGCAGGTGGGTATTTTTCAACAGAGCCCGCTAAAGAACAAGTGCCAATTCGAGGTGCCCCATCACCAAGGGCATTCTTGGGCACCCCGAATTTTCAAATGTGCCAGCTGCCATGATTCCTGCTCGCTAAGAGACCAAAAGTAATGACTAGGCCAATGCCTCAGTTTCTCCTGTGGCAAACATAATAAATAAATTAAAAAGTATATATATCATCAGCCCTAAGAAAAATACGCAGCAGAGCTGCAAAAGTGTAAAATCCAGAGCGGTAGTTCTGGTGCCGCCACCACGCTGCATCAGAGCAGTGGCAGTTTCTTAGTTTTCTGTACAGCAGATGGTCATCCATCTGCAGTATGGGAAATTAAGAAAATGGTGCTGCTCTGCTACCCAGTAGTGTCACGACCCTCCTCGGTTTGTACACAGTCACCCCCAAGACAAAAAACAACAGTTTCCACTTAATTGATTCTTTTAACGTAATTTCCAGCTCTCACCTGCATCATGAAGAGCTGCCCACCACTGCGCTCACACTCGCAACAGTTTTTGTCTGAACATAAACAGTTCCTCACCCGACTCCCCTTACAGTCTTTCTGTTACCCTGTCCCAATCGCGATGGCAGCAGTGCCCCATAAAAAAAAAAAAAACTACCAAACTTTACTGCCACTCACGGAAGGCAGCAAGGATCAGGAGCTTGTAAAACACATACAAAACAAAAAATAAACTCCCGGTAGCACGCAATGAAGACCGTAAAGAAAATGCAGCCTGAACAACTGGACTCTGACCCGTACGCTCCCAAACATTCTCCCGATCGCAACATCTCCTGGCCCCAGTGTAAAAAAGCAGTACTGCCTCTCAAATGCTAATCAAATAAACAGTGTAGTGAGGTGCCGGATGCCACACCTCGTGCCACGCTGGCGACCTGGGTTCGGACGTGAGCCCGGGCCGCCAGGGGTCGGCGGGGAGGGATAGGATGGGGCGTCCGGAGGACTGCTCTCCTATCCCGGGGAGGGATCCAGGGTTCCATTGCTCTGTAGCGGCCCCTGGTGATGACCGGGGAATGCTACCAGAGTGGTGTAGAGAGGGGGAGGAGTATGGCAGATGTTGGCTACGTGCCTGGATGTCATTGCACGCCAGTACCCTCAGGGAGGAAACAGTGGAAAATTGGGCTCCAGGTCAGGCAGCATGAGCTTCCTACACCGCTGGCCGACCCAAATGGCACCTCCTCATCTGAATCCTGTTCGGCAAGTTGAGCTGGGGTAGCTCCTCACCACCCCGCCACGGGGGGTAATCTGTGGGGGCTTGAGGAGGATGGCCTGATCTCGGTGTCTGGGCTAGGGGGTCGGTCGGGATGTATCGCCGATTGGAACCCGAGGGGAAAAAAGTATAACCAAAAATAAATAAATAAATAAACAGTGTAGAGGATGAACACAACTGTTCCAAGAAAACGGGGGTGGGGGATGGGGGACAGGGTTCAACTAAAAAACAAACAGTCTGCTGTGGTGGTGGTGGTAACTGCAGTCAACCAGTTTTCCAACTATGGGATCTGCAGAAGGACAAAAAAGCCATCCTTCTAATGAAGGTGGAAGAACTATTTAATTACAAAACTTATTTCAAATTAATTATTTATGAACAATTTGTTACCAATTTATTTTTTCTTTACAATGCCCATTTTCTAAGTGCAATAATACCCTCCAGGGTGGGCGGTATTGGGAAATATCGGACCTTCCAGGGGCTATAAGGCCCTCCGCCAGCGGCATCGTGCCTCATTACACCCCTGAGCGATCTGATATTTCCCAATACCTCCCACCCTGTTGGGTATTATTGCTTACATAAGGACTGCTTGGCCCACCTAGACTGCCCATTTCCCTACCTACAGGATAAGCTGCCAATCCTATTTAACCAACAGCCTATTTCTTCCTACCCCCAACAAAAATTGCCTTATGTCTGTCCCATGCGTTCCTGAATTCTCCCACAGTTTTAGACCCCACAGCCTCCTCAGGAAGGCTGTTCCATGTGTTCATCACCCTCTCTGTGAAAAAATATTTCCTCACATTGCCCCTGAGCCGTCCCCCCTCTATCTTCATATTGTGTCCCCTTGTTCTTGCATAGCTCTTTTTCTGAAAGATGCTACCCTCTTGGACTTTGTTGATTCCACTGAGGTACTTAAATGTTTCTATCATGTCCCCCCTCTCCCTTCTTTCCTCAAGGGTACACATATTAAGCTCCTTTAGTCTCTCCTCGTATGGCTCCTCTTGCAGACAGTGGCACTGGAACAGTTTTTACAGTGGGGGCGCTGAAAGCCATTGAACAAAACTGTATAGGAAGCCATAGGGAATTGTACTTCAAGCAAGGGGGAGATGCCGCACCCCCAGCACCCCTAGTTCCAGCACCTATGCCTGCAGACCCTGCACCATTTTAGTTGCCCTCCTCTGGACTGCCTCCATCCTATGTCCTTGCAGAGATGGGGTCTCCAGAACTGGATGCAGTACTCCAGATGGGGTCTCACCAACTGTCTGTAGAGAGGGATAACAACTTCCTGTTTTCTGCTGATGATGCCTCTCCCTATACATCCCAGTATCCCCCCAGCCCTCCCTACTGCCTTCTCACATTGCTTGCTTTCCTTAAGGACATCTGATATGATTACCCCCAGGTCCCTTTCTATTTTGTTGTTGTTACTAACCCTCCCCATTGTGTAATCTTCCCTGGGTTTTGTTTCAGGTGCATTATTTTGCACTTCTTGCATTGAATCCAAGCTGCCATACTTGACCATTCCTCCAACCTTGCCAAGTCCCTCTCATCCTTTCCATGCCTCCTTGTGTATCGAACCCTATTGCAGATCTTTGTGTCATCTGCAAAGAGGCATACTTTTCCTTCCAGTCCTCTGCAGTGTCACTTATAAAGACATTAAAAAGGACTGGACCCAGTACTGAACCTTGCGGTACCCCACTAGTAACCTCTCTTTCTTCAGAGTGGACTCCATTTACAATTACCTTCTGTGTCCTGTTGTCCAGCAAATGTTTTACCCATGCTACCACTCTGGGACCCACTCCTAGGCTGGTTAATTTGACTGTTAATCTTTTTTGTGGGACTGTGTCAAATGCCTTGCTAAAGTCTAGGTAGGCCATGTTCACAGCCCCTCTCTGGTCTACTACTTTGGTCACCCAGTCAAAGAAATCAATTAGATTTGTCTGACATGACCTTCCTGCTGTGAACCCATGCTACCTTGGGTCCTGTGCCCCACTGGCCTCTAGGTACTCAACAATTCTTTCCTTCGGTAGTGATTCCATCACTTTCCCTACCACAGAGGTCAAACTGACAGGTCTGTAGTTTCCTGCCTCTGTCTTGCTCCCACTTTTGTGAAAGGGTATCACATCCGCCTTCCTCCAGTCCTCAGGTACCACACCATCCTCCCATGATTTGTTAAAAAGGGTAGTCAGTGGTGTCACTAGTTCTCTCCTTAATTCTTTTAGAATTCTGGGGTGAATTCCATCAGGCCCCATTACTTTGTCCATCTTCAGTTTTAGGAGTTCTTTCAGAACCCTTTCTTCTGTGAAAGGACTGGGATCGGCCACCCTATCCAGAGTGCTTCTGTTAATGGGATTAGGCACCTTCCCCTCCTCCTCTTTTATGAATACTAAGCAGAAGTATTCGTTCAGTATCCCTGCTTTTTCACTGTCCCTCTCTGCCCACCCACCGTCCATTCTATTCAGCCTCACTATCCTTCCCTTTGTCTTTCTACACTCCCTGATGTACCTATAAAAGGTTTTATCCCCTTCTTAACTAAGCTGGCTATCTTTTCTCAGTTTGGGCCTTTGCTATTCTGACTACCCTCCTGCTTCCTTCTGCCTTAACTGGTACAGTTCTCTGTCCTGCTCCTTCTGTGTTTCCTTATACTTCCTAAATGCTATCTTTTCTCCTAACCTTCACCGCCACCTCTTTTGAGAACCATAGTGGCTTTTTCTTTGTTTTGATTTGTTTATTTGCTTCACACAAAGGCTTGTTGCCTCTGTGATGGCAATTTTGATGTTTCCATTTTTCTCCACCCTCCTTCTAGTCTATTTGCTAGTGCTTTTCTAATGCACTCTCCCATCTTGCCAAAGTCAGCCCTCCTGAAGTCCAGAACCCTCACTTTTGTATGGCTTTACTCTGTAGCTGAGTTTATGATGAACCACACTGTTTGGTGGTCACTTGTTCCCAGATGGCTACCCACTTCTAGATCTGAGATCCTCTCACTGTCCCCATTTAAGAGTATGAGGTCTAAGATTGCTCCCTCACGAGTGGGTTCCAAAACTAGCTGTCTGAGGCATGCCACCTGAAGAGCATCGAGAATGGCCCTGCTTTTGGGTGTGGCTGCAGCCAAGGTGCTTCACTTAACATCTGGCATATTCAGGTCCCCCATCAGCAGTATCTCCCCTTTCTCTGCCATCCTAAGGATGCCTTCTATCATATCCTTGTCCATTCCCTCCCCCTGACATGGGGGTCTATATATAACCCCTGTGCAGATTGTGGTGCCATTTTCAATCTCTAAGGTGACCCACAGTGCCTCCTCTCCTCCCAGTTTACTCTTTTGTTCAGTTGCTTTTATCCCTTCCTTTACATAGAGAGCTACTCCTCCCCTTCTTCTCCCTCCCTGTCTCTCCTGTAGGTTGTGTACCCTGGTATGTTAACATCCCATTCATGATTCTCTGTGTACCATGTTTCTGTGACTGCTGCAATATCCGGGCATCCCTCTTCCATCAAGGCCACCAGTTCAGGAAACTTGTTGCTCAGACTATGGGCATTGGTACTTATTACCTTCCATTTCTTGATGGCCTTACTCCTTTTTGCCCCATCCCTGTACTTATTGTGTTTGTCATTTTCTCCATTTACCCCTTCCCTTCTCCCTATCGACATCTCTATCTTGGTGTTTACCTCACTTACTACCCTGATCTTTGGGGGGGGGCTAGGATTTCCCTGCTCCTTTCCAGTGCCTCCCCCCTTGGCTAGTTTAAATGCTTGCCAATGAAGCATTTAAACCTATCACCTAGGATTCTGGTTCCCCTCATGGACAGATGCAGACCATCATACCAGTATAGGCCTGCATCCCTCCAGGTGGACCCCCAGTCCCCAATGAAGCCAAATCCCTGAGCTCTGCACCAGTTTTTCAACCACTGATTGAATTCCATGGTGTGGAGCACTCTAGCCTCACCCATGCCATAGACAGGCAGCACCTCCGAGAAGGTTACCGTGCGTGCTACTTATCTAAGGCCCCTCCCCAACTCCACAAACTCTTCCTGCACTACTCCGATCCCTTTCTTAGCCAGGTCATTTGTCCCTAGGTGGACAATGACATCCAGCTCCCTCTCCTGTGTAGCTGCTCCAGCAGTCCTGAGGATTCGCTCCCTGTCCCTCCAAGCCATGGCACCAGGCAGGCACCTTACCTCCCTCTCCCCTTCCTCCCCTAGTTCTACCTTCCTAACACTGGAGTCCCCCACCAGGAGTTGTTTCCTTCTCCTGTGGGATCCCATGCCACCCTCCTATGAGTCTCCTTTGTGGAGGTTCCCAGCATCCTTCTTGGTCTCCACTGTGGGTGCCTCCATAGAGGAACCACACTTTGCCAGAGCGGCATATGAATTGTGGAGAGGTACAACTGGAGGAATGCGCCTCTGTTCCACCACCCTCACCCTCTCTGAGCCCACTTTGGTCCAACTGATCCTCTTCCTTGGCAACCTCTGAGGCAACGGCATTGGCACTGGTGGTCCCTGGGTGGGAGAGGAGGTCCCACAAATCCTGGCCAACTCTGCCTGGAGATGAGCAACCTCCTCCCTCAGCCCAGTGAGGTGCCTGCAGATGGGACAACACTGCATCCTCCAGAACGTCTCCCGGAAGACTGCTGCTCCACAGCCACTGCATTGCACCACTCCTATCATGTCTTATTTCTGGCCCCTTAACTGTTGTAAGGAATACTTACTCTTTCCTCTGTTTTTTTTTCCTCCCTACTTACTTACTGCCTCTGTGCCCTTTAAGCTCCTGATCTTCCTGTTCTGAGACAAGAAGTTCCTATATTTCTCAGTAGTCTCCTTCCTTGCTCAGAGTCAGACCTCCAGCAGCTGGGGGAGGCCGGAGAGCTACTCTTCCTTCTAGGATGGTGAGTCTTTGGTGGCTCTGTGATCACTCACTTCCTGCTCCCAAACAGGAAGTTCCTGTTGTCAGTCAAATCCTGTGCCTATAAAACTAGAACTGGTTAAGGATGGGAAGGGAAGGAGGGCAATATAGTCCCAGTAGAGAAGTTTAGTTATAATAACAGCAGCTCCTTCCTCCTGGTGTCTCTGCCTGTTTTCTGGCAGAAGCTGTCTAGGGCAGTGTTTAAATCTAGCTTTAACCTGGCTCCCTTCTAGCTAAGCCACTCCCCCTACTTTACAAATCTTTCTACACTTAGTTAATGACACAGATAATTCCCTTCAGCTACCTGAGACAAACACCTAGACAAACACCCAGATAACTGCACAGATAACACTTCGCTTCAGCCAACTCAGACAAACACACTTTTTTTTTTTTGCCCTAAATTGAAGGTCCCAGTAGTAGAGTTCTAGTTCTCTAGTCCCAGCAGAGAAGTTTAGTTATAATAACAGCAACTCCTTCCTCCTGGTGTCTCTGCCTGTTCATAGAATTTTAAAAATGCCAAATAAATTGAAAGCAGACTTGTGAAATTTTGTCATATAACTATACCAGCAAGCTTACCATTGTAGGAACTGCAATAGTAATGCTCAAGCAGCCTCAATGAAAAGGAACTGATTCTTGTGTGAACCTGTTTCAGGTGCAGGACGGCGAGGCAGAGTTAGGGAGTGTCAACATAGCAAGGGATCCCTTAAGAAGAAACAGCATTACCATGGTGAGTATTTTTTTTCTTCTAACCCCAGGAATCAACTCACTTAGTGTTTACATCCAGGTAGCTGCTTTGCGAATGTCTAACAATGGCATGCCCCTTGAGAATGTCACCGAAGCAGAGGTACCCCTTGTGGAATGTGCCCTCAAGCCTCTTGGTGGCATTTTCCAGCTTTTTCATAGCAGACCTGAATGTAAGAGACTATCCAGTGAGACAGATCTCTTTGTAGATGGTTTGTCTTTACCAACCTTACCATAGGTAATAAAAAGCTGGGTGCTCTGGGAAATGACATCTTTTGTCCGGTCCATGTAGATGGACAGGACTCGTTTTAGGTCCAGGCTATACAACCTTTGCTCACCTGGACTGGAGTGCTCCGGAGAGAGTAAGGGAGGGTCAGTGACTGATTCAGGTGGAACTTTTTTTTTAAAACTTCTTTATTATTTCATCAAAAACCAAGACAATAACAATTATAAAGTCATTGGCTGGGATATTCAGAGGTTTTGCGCGCGGCGCAACCCCGCATTGCTTCCCAGCGGGATATGAAAAAGGCTGCCCAGCACAGCGCAAATCCCGATATGCCGGGGTGCAATGTAATCCTATGTGGTTCAGATGCAGGGGGCGTGCCCATGCACATGCGTCACATCCCGATATTCAGCTCAGGATGTGTGGGGCATATGCCAGTGCAACCCTGCACTGTGCCGCACAGGGGTGCTCAAAGTTGAGCCCCGGAAATGTAGGAGCAAGTCCCAGCCACCCACAGGCAGGCTGCTGTATTGCAAGGTGCAACACAGCAGCCGCCAGACGTGGGTGGCCACCCACCCACCCAGAACACTATTGCCAAGCACACATACACCCCAGGTGGTCCAATGAACCCCCCACCCACCTTGTAAGTGTGATCGCGGGCATCTTATTTAAAATCAATCCCTGGTGGTCCAGTGGAGCCCTCACCCACCCCGTAAGCTCGATCATGGGCATCTGTAATTTAAAGTCAATCCCTGGTGGTCTAGCGGTTCCCCCACTGCTCGATTGTGTGCTGTTGTAGCTGCAGAACGTCACCTGGTGGTCAAGTGGTACCCTCCCACCCTCCCACAGAGGACCCCATGCCACCTGGCACCCCCCGTCATTGGTGGGTGGCAGCACCCCGCCTGCATACCGCCCAGCCGCCCGCCGAATTACAGGTTCAGTATGCACTGTATGCCTGTTGGTCCACAGAATATCGCGGGTGATGCACCTAGTGCAACTGCACTTGCACTGGTGCATCCCCATGCTCCCTCTCTGTGTCTTGCGCTGGTGCAGTGCCACTGTGCCATGCACAGCATTTGCGTCCTCCATGCCATATTCAACGGTGCTGAGCCATGGTGCATCACTGTTGAATATCGCCTGGTCCTGGCCCCGGTGCAGCCCAGTTGCGCTGCATCCAGGGTTGCGTCCCTGACCAGCACAGTCTGAATATCCAGCCCTAAGTGTTTGTCAAGTCAGATGCATCCATTAACTGCAATGCTATGCATTTTGTAGTCTGACAATATGTTATCCTAATATTTCTTGCATAACATTTTGCACAAGTCCATCCAGAAGGGGAAATGCTATTGAACTATGCACATTAAAATGAAAATATAAATATAGATGTTTAAAACCATAGAGACATAACATTAAACTAATAAAAGAGCAGTTATTTTATGAACAATGTGTCACACCTGAGTCTGGACATATTAGTACAATAAAGTACCAGTGCAGGGTTTTAAATAATTGATTAGTGTTTTTTTGCTTGGGACAATACTGACATAGAAACATAGAATTTGATGGCAGATAAGGACCGCTTGGCCTACCCATTCTGCCCATTTCCCTACCTAATGGATAAGCTGCAGATCCTAGTTAACCAACAGCCTACTTCTTCCTACCCCCACCCCCTAGAATTGCCTTATGACTGTTCTATGCATTCTTGAATTCCACCACTGTTTTTGACTCCACAACCCTCTCCGGAAGGCCGTTCCATGCATCCACAACCCTCTCTGTGAAAATATACTTCCTTACATTACCTCTGAGCTGCCCCCCCATCTTCAAATTGTGCCTGTTGTTCTTGCACAACTCTTTTTCTGAAAGATGCTACCCTCTTGGACTTTGTTGATTCCCTTGAGGTACTTGAAAGTTTCTATCATGTCTCCCTTCTCCCTCCTTTCCTCGAGGCGATACACAATAAGCTCCTTAATTCTCTCTTCATATGTCTTCCGGTGCAGACCCTGCAGCATTTTAGTTGCCCTCCTCTGGACTGCCTCCATCCTGTTTATGTTTTTGCCGAGATGGGGTCTCCAGAACTGCACACAGTACTCCAGATGGGGTCTCACCAACTGTCTGTACAGAGGGATAACAACTTCCTGTTTTCTACTGGTGATGTCTCTCCCCGTGCATCCCAGTATCTCCCCAGCCCTGCTTACTGCCCTCTCACATTGCTTGCCCACCTTTAGGTCATCTGATATGACTACCCCCAGGTCCCTTTCCATTTTTGTTGTGGTCAGTATCTCACCCCCCATTGTGTACTCTTCCCCTGGGTTTTTGTTTCCTAGGTGCATTACTTTGCACTTCTTAGCATTGAATCTAAGCTGCCATACATTTGACCATTCCTCCAACCTTGCCAAGTCCCTTCTCATTCTTTCCACCCCACCTTGTGTATCAACTCTGTTGCAGATCTTTGTGTCGTCTGCAAAGAGACATACTTTTCCTTCCAGTCCCTCTGCAATGTCACTTATAAAGACATTGAAGAGGATCGGTCCTAGTACTGAACCCTGCGGTAACCCACTAGTAACCCCCCTTTCTTCAGAGTGGACCCCATTTACTATTACCCTCTGTGTCCTGTTCTCCAGCCAATTCTTTACCCAGGCTACCATCTTAAGACTCAATTCCCAGGCTGTCTAACTTGTATATTAATCTTTTGTGTGGGACTGCGTCAAATACCTTGCTAAAGTCTAGGTAGGCCATGTCCACAGCCCCTCCCTGATCTACTACTTTGGTCACCCAGTCAAAGAAATCTATTAGATTCATCTGACATGACCTTCCCACTTTAAATCCATGCTGCCTTGGGTCCTGTGCCCCTCTGGCCTCTAGGTACTCGACAGTTCTTTCCTTCAGAAGTGATTCCATCATTTTCGCTATCACTGACGTTAAACTAACAGGTCTGTAGTTTCCTGCTTCCACTTACTGTACAGAAAGCATTTATATAGGTTTTCTAGAAGTGTTATGTTTGTTAAACACAGTGAGGCAAAAGCTGTGCATTTTCACAATGTTTTAGCACTTTTATGAGCAAAACGCTAATCAATTTTTAGAGTTAAATAAAACCCTGCCATGAGAGCCCAGTTGGGAGTTCCCAAGTTCAGTATCCATGTGCCTGTTGGGCTAAAATAGAGATACCTTCTACCTCCTTGATAAGTTCCATAAAAGGGAGCCAAGTCCCTTGGAATTTGTCCGTTTGCAATCTAAAGATTTGCGGTTAACTTTTCTATATGGTATATAGTTTTAAGCAGTGTGAGCCACTCCTTTATAGAAGGTGGGTCTGGGAGTAACCATTTTCTTGCTATAGCTTTACCGGCATCTGCTAAAATGATCTCTAGAAAAGATTTATGACTATTGCTTCGTTAAGATGAGATGAATGAATTCCGGTTCTTCTGACATCCGGGCCAGTTGTTTGTATTTATGCTCCAAGTCTGTCCAAAACAGGCTGGATGACAGGGCAGTCCTACAGGGGGAACTCTGATACCACCTTCGGCAGGAATTTTCAGCTGGTTCTAAGAACTGCTTTATCCTTGTGAGGGATTATGTAATTTGGCTCCATGCAGAGGGCTTACAGTTCACTTAATCTCTTAGCAGAGGTCATTGCAACCAGGAATATATAGTTTTGCATGTGACATACTTCAGGTCAGCAGTTTCCATAGACTCAAAGGGAGCCTCCATAAGCTGGGCAAGGCATATATCGATGTCCCGGGGAGCAGACAGGGTCCCTGGTGGGTATAAATGTCTGAGGACTTTAAAAAACGTTTTGAAAATGGGTTGTGAGACCAAAGACGTTCCCTTGCCAGCTGATATTTATGCTGCTACTGTTGCTAAATGCACTTTTAAAGTTGAAGACCATAGGCCGAATGACTGTAGGTGTACTAAGTATTCCAAAATTACAGGCAGCCCTGTCTCTCTTGGGTTTATTCTTCTGGGACTACACCAGTAAGGAAACTTAGAGGAATTTGCTTTCCTGGTAGTAGGTTTCCTTGAAACCATAAGCACCTTCAGGACTTCCTCTAAGAGATCCAATCTAGAAAATTCTAACTCTTCAAGAACCATGGCCTCAGGTGTAGGGTCCTAGGGTTCGGAAATGTTATTCTGCCCTGGGACAAAGTCAACAGATTGTGACTGAGTGGCACACTGATTGGATTTTTGCTGGACAGACCCAGGAGCATTGAGTACCAGGCCTGTCTGGCCCAGTCTAGAGATACCAGGATCATTGTTGCAGGTTCCCTCCTGAATTTCAGGAGTACTTTCTGAATGCAAGAAACAGAAAATGTGGCACTCGGACCAGTTAATCCCACTAGATGCAATGGCACAAATTTGAGGTGCACTAGTGGAGCCTGTTAAATAAATTTTATTCGAGTAACAGAAAGGCACAGGTAATCCACATTACACGCCGTCTAACCATCCAACGCTTTGACTCCTCGCGAGTCTTCCTCGGGTGTGGCCAACAGATGGGGGAACAAACTTAAATACAAATAAGTGTATGACATCACTCAAATGGCTTACATCATTAGCCACATATGCGCTTAATTCATACACTCAAAGTTCATCTCACAGATTCATACATTTAACAATAAATCAATACCAAAGACAGTATTCTTTTAAATATAACAAATGAACTTATAAATATATAATATAATCAACCATCACCCATAAAGATTATGTACAAAAACAGAAAATCTAACATCATTTAGTGACAGTAGAAGTATTGTGGATTACCTGTGCCTTTCTGTTACTCGAATAAAATTTATTTAAAAGGCTCCACTAGTGCACCTCAAATTTGTGCCATTGCATCTAGTGGGATTAACTGGTCCGAGTGCCACATTTTCTGTTTCTTGCTTACTGTTACGAGCTGGCTGCTCTGTTGTGTGCACCGGGTTGACTTGACTAATTCGCGGCTTCTTCCTTTGTTGTTGTTTGTACTTTCTGAATGAGTAGGAAAGGTGGGAAGACATACAGAACTGTCCCTGTCCAGTCCAGTACCAGGGCATCCTCCAGAACTGTCCCTCTGACTGGTGGTGTGCAACAAAACTGGTAGCTGATAGTTCTCCCAAGAGGCGAAACATGTCTATATTGGGAGCGCCCCACCATCTGAACACTGTGGCCAGAACCTGCTCTGGTTTAAGGCCCATTTCTGATTTCCCTGACTGATTCTGCTTAGGGAATCTGCCAGGACATTGTCTTTGCCTGGCAGATGCACTGCAAATACCTGTATGTTTGCTTCTAAGGAATATGCTAGGTCCTAGATCCTCATTACCTTTGTACACAGTTTTGAGGATCATGTTCCTCCATGCTTGTTTATGCAGTGCCTTGTTGTGATGTTGTCTGTCTTGATTTGGACAGACTGATCCTGAAGCTGGGAGGAGAAAGACTGCATTGCTAGCAGTACTACTCTGAGCTCCAGGAGGTTGATGTTTTCTACTGACTCCTGTGGGCTCCATGTGCCACTCACTGTGAGGTCCTGCAGGTGGGAACCCCACCCTAGAGGCATCTGTAGTAAGAATAGTTGCTGGTGATTGCTGAAGGAAGGGAATGCCTCCCTGAAGTTGCTTTGTTCTTTTCACCACTCTAAAGGTTCCACTAGTGCTTTTGTCTCTGGCACTAGCCTTGAAAGGGGGTCCCATCTTTGAGACCAGTTGTGTCTTAAGTGGCACTGGATAGCTCTTATTTGGAACCTGACCCATGGAACCACAGCCATGGAGGCAGCCGTGTGCCCTAGTAGCTGCAGGAAGTCCCTTGCGGGTCTTGGCTGACTTGCTGTGAAAGACTCTGCTGTTGCTCTCAAAGCTGTAACTCTAGCCTGCGGGAGGAAAGCTTTTCCCTGCAGGATGTTTAGCCATGCTCATATGAAGTCCAGTACTTGAACGGGTTGCAGCTGGGACTTCCGCAGGTTTATCAAGAATCCCAGGTTCTCCAAGGGACTTTTCACCAAGTGAACTGATCGCTTTGTCTCTTGTTCTGTTTTCCCAGAGACTAGTCAGTGGTCCAGGTAGGGGAAAACTACCACGCCTTGTTTTCTCAGATGTGCTGCCACCATGGCCAAGCACTTTGTGAAAACCTTTGGAGCTGAGGAAAGACCAAAGGGAAGAGCTGCAAACTGGTATTGGCAGTCCCCTAGCTTGAATTTGAGATATCTTCTGTGGGATAGTCTGACTGGGATATGAAAATAGGCATCTTTCAGATCCAGGGATCCCAGACAATGACCTGCTTGCAAAGATGGTATCACTGTCCTTAGTGTGACCATCTTGAATTTCTCTTTTTTCAAATGCTTGTTCAGAAAATGAGGTCTAAACCGGGTCACCACTCACCATTTTTCTTGTGGGTCAGGAAGTACCTTGAGACTAGACCCCTGCCCCACTGGGAGGCGGGGACCTTTTCTGTGACCTTTGATAGTAACTGTTTCTTTACCTCCAGTTGCAGCAGACTTTTTCTGTGGGAGTGTGAGCTGGAAAACTTCTGTGCTTCTGCAGGTTTGAAAAGTGTTTGAACTGCATACACAACCCCCGGCCTACTAATTCCAGTACCTACTTATCAGTGGTAATATTTATCCATTCCTGGAAGTAGTGTGCCAGTTTTCCTTCCACTGGCAGTGGTTGGGCGACCTGGGCAAAATTGTCTGGGGTTTTGTTGTGGCTGGGACTTAGGCGTTGGAGCTGCAGTGTTACGCCTGGGCCTTTTCCCTTCCTGGTAATCCCTTTGCGATTGGTACTGCTATGGGGCAAAAGAGACACAGGCTCTTGGGAAGTATCCCCTTTCTCTGCCTCCCCTTCCTTGGGACCTGTAGGAGGTAAAGGTCTTTTCCTGCTCATTGTTACTTGTGAAAGTGGTTTTGTATTCATCCATTTTTTTCAATGCAAGCTTCTGTTTTGTCACCAAATAATCAAATTCCCTCAAAGGAGAAATCCATGGCCTTATTTTGAGTATCCTGAGAAAGGATGGTAGTCCTCAGCCAGAAAAACCTTCTTAAGGACATTGCATGAGCCACACCTCTAGTAGCAGTGTCATTAGTGTCCACTGCAGTGTGAAAATGAGATTTTGTGGCATTCAGGGTCGATCTTGTTGTGGTAATCAGGTCCTTTGCCAGTTCATCATCTGCTCTTTCTGCCAGTGCCAGCATTGTGTTCCAAAGCACTTTCTGATACTGTGTTATACATGCTGAATAAGCTGCCTGCATGGTAGGCAGAGAAGCTGCAGCATAAACCTTTTTGGCCATAGCATCCACTTTTTTAGAGTCCTTTTCAGGGGGCTGCACAGATAGAGTGATTTCTCCTCTCTTAAAAGCAGCAGCCTGGACTACTCTGTGATGATCAGGGTGGGCATACAAGTATTCCACTCCCTGTTTGTCCACCTGATATTTTCTTTCATTTTCTTATCTATGGATGCAGTTGTTGTGGGTGCAGACAAGGTTTCTGTTATGCCCTTTTAAAGGGGTTTATGTATGGGAAGTAGCATTATTCTTGGTGGAGCTACTCCCAACATGTCCATATAAACCATAATCCTCTTCACCCTCCTCTGTCTCTAGTGGGGAGATGCTGAGGGTATCGACCATCTGTCCGACAAATGAGGGAAAAGGATGAGTAGTTCTCGTTATGTCTTGCAGGAGGTTTGAAATCATGCTCAGGTGCACCCTCTAATTCCATGACGTCGCCTTCCTCCATTTGTACACAATATTCTTTTTCCTCCTCCTCCACAGGCAGATAGGTTGAAACCTGAGCTTGGTGGGGTGACAGGTATTTTATTGAAACTTCCCGTGGCCTGGACTACCTGGAAAAAACTGTCACATTTTTATGTCCTTCGATAAGGGTTACATTTCTTTTTGCAGACACTGTTTCCATTGTTTGCTCTGAGGCGGTTTTGTTTTTGCTATCAATGAACTCAGGGTTCCCCTTTTTGGGCACCCTGATGTCTGGACCATCTTTACCAGGCCTTTTTGATGGTTGTGCAGCTTTTTCTGTTTTCTCATCACCTTTCACATTATCTGCTGCTGTACTTGAAGAAATGGACCTTTCAGACGCGTGCTTTCCACCATCGTTGGGAACTCCTTCAAAGCCTTTTTTATTAATTTTAGATGACACAGGCAGACTGAGAAGGCATGCTGCTTTTCAACTTTTTTACCCTTTTTAATGAGTTTTATGGGCAAAAATATGACAGGACTTTTAGTTTGTAAAGTCATGTTGTGGACCTAGACACTTTAAACAAAGCTGGTGGAAGACTGCCATTGCTAGGAGTCTGAAACAGTTTTTACAGTCTTTAGACACCCTAGGTTCACAAGCTCTCTCTAACTTATCAATCTGAGAAAGCCAACTCACTCAGCCTCGGGTGGCCATTTTGAATAAGGTTAAGCATAGAACCTTTCGACTCATATTTATGTGGTGGGGTTGAGTGGTAAGAAAACGGAGTTGATTTCAAAAAACACTACAGTACAAGAGCTAAGTAGTTAAAATGGCTTGTACTAAAAAAAAACTGTGCCAAAGGTCAAATTGCGGTTCCTTTAACATTAACCATTAAATCAAGGTAAAAGGATACAGACAGAAACAGAAAGTGAACGCACTTCATTTCTATGCACTGTATGAAGCCCAAAAAGTACCACTGATTAAAATGGATAAAAAGTGGTTAAAATTAGTCAGTTAGTAAGAAGAAAAAAACGGTAGCCAGCTAGGTTAGTCTCCGGTTCCTGGAAACTGATTGGGAATCAGAGGTACCTTAAATTAATAAATAATCACTAGCTAACACAGAGTCAAGTAGCTAACTAATCAAACAGGAAAGTACCATCAACAAATAAATGCTTCTGGATCTGTCAGCAAATAATAAACCGACCAGTGAACCAGCCGTTACTGGAGTTCACGTTCAGGTGACTGTACTCTTCAGGCAGAGAAACAGATCTGAGCAGTGGCCAGACTGGGGCGCAGATGCAGAGTTTTAACCTACATTCCAATTATAAAGATCTACATAGGTTATATCTCTGGGGCATCACTCCCAGCCGAGATGACTGCTGCTAAAGTGGGAGGGATTATTGGGGTTAGAAGTGGTGGATTATGGGAAGGTACAGAAGGAGGTGACAGTATCGAGAAACAGTGGATATAGTGCAGAGAGCAAATATCATATATTTAATATAGACTATAGTGCATTCTGGACATTTGCTCCTCGTTTTAAAGGACAGTGCTACCCATTTTAATTCTTAGAGGTTCAGTGGTATGAGGGGAAGTGGAAGGGGCGAGAGAAAAGTCAGAGCATCCTTTGTTGGTTTTTTCATCATTTGTCTTTTACCTCCTTCCAGTAGTCCCACGTGTCCCGCTCCTGCTGCCCACCACATTCACTTCAGGCCAACACTACATGCCACCAGGTTCCCTGGGGTATCTATGGCCCAAGTCCTGGGAAAGGGGGGTGATGCTACACACCACCAGGTTCCCTAGGGTATCCAAGGCCCAAGTTCTGGGGAGGAAGCAGGGCCGAACTACATGCCATTAGGTTTCCCAGGGTATCTGTGGCCCAAGTTCTAAGAAGGAAGGGGGGGCAACACTACACATCACCAGGTTCCCCAGGGTATCCACGGCCCAAGTTCTGGGAAGGAAGGGGGGACAACACTACACATCATCAGGTTCCCCAGGGTATCCACGGCTCAAGTTCTGGGAAGGAAGGGGGGCCAACACTACACATCACCAGGTTCCCCAGGGTATCTCTGCCCCAAGTTCTGGGGAGGAAGGGGGGGCCAACTCTACATGTCATGTGGTTCCTCAGGGTATCCGCGGCCCAAGTTCTGTGAAGGAAGGGGGGGCCAAGGCTACACACCACCTTCCCCAGTGTACCTGTAACCCGATGTCCAGGGAAGAAGGGGGGTCTACTCTGCCAAAAGAGAGGAGGAACGTGTCAGCTGCGAAGCTTCTGGTGGTACATCAGAGAACAAGCATGGGAAGGCCATCCTCAGCAGCAGCCCAGTCAGATAGTTTTCTCCATTTTCACCCCCTCCCACCTCCCACATATGTCTACATGCTGTGGCTATCCAGAGGATGGGCAGCGCAGTGTCACTCATACTGCCAAGGGCAACTCCACCATGCCACCACCAAGAGCGCTGTGACATTGGTATGTGTTCCTCCTTCCCCTGCCAGACCCTGTTCCTGATGCCCTGGGCTCAGAGCATGACCCTGAGTTTCCAGCATGCTGAAAGATCCCCTTGTTGCTTCATGTCACAGAGCTTTAATAGGATTCCTATTGAATCATTTATTTTTCATAACTTTGATGTTTTTTCTCTCACCTAGTTGAATTAAAGGTTGGTTGAGGTCCAGGTCCGAATCTAGGTTCAGTTTTGGCAGCTTGACGTATATCGGCCTTTCTTTTGGTAACTTGTTGTAAATTTCAGTGACGTTTAGGCTGCTGAAGCGAGAGATGTCAGGTTCCCCAGAAAATGGCAGGAAGATGATAAGACTCATGTTGTCTTTGAATGGAAACCGGGCCACCTAGAAAGAGAAAATGCAGAGCAGAAAACTAAAGCCATCTGCAAATTTCATTAAAACCGTACAGTATTCTGTAGGTTAATACTGCCGCTGAGATGTTCTTATGGTTGTAAGAGTGGTCTGATGCATATTCTTGGGGTATGGAAACAACAAACCAAAGGTTCCTCTTTAAACCAGATTCACCTCTTGCTTCCACCACTCCCTGCCAGACTCCCTGAGTGTTCCGATCCTTCTGGGCTTTGGCATATCCCTGCAGTGGGGACTTTCCTAACTGTCACCAGGGGAGGGTAACAGATGCGTGCTTGGAGGAGTGGCCAGTGGTGGGGGGGGATGAAGGAGGGCTCTGAGGGGGTCAAGTAGCATGTGGCGTGAGCACATAAGCTCTCATTCTGTGTGCTTAAGTCAGGTATATCTGTTTCTATTTTCTTCCTCCCGTGTAGGATCCCGCATGCTTCTGCATCATAGGAGGGGTGCACAGTGGCATGGTCTCACCCACATCACCTAGTGCGCCTCCACTGTGCCACCATAAGGAGCTGCAGCCTAGAGGACTGCAACCAAGAGGATGCTCAGTCACCTCCACCCCCCCTGCCCGCCAGTCTCTGCTCTGGATGTCTTGGGCTCAGGGCTCGAACACAGGACACCATTGTGCCGCAGAGGTCCTCCACCCCATGGCACCATGGAGCCAGCTGTAAATAATAAAAGAATTCGAGAAAGTGACTGTGGACAAAGGGTTGTAACTGGTAGGTGAAAAAAATCGAAAAACAAAGGAGGCAAGGAAAAAAATCTCCAAATTTCATGACCATGTGGTCAGTAAAACAAATGTTTTAGTGGTCAAAGCTCCTGTAATGGTGGCCCTTTCGTGCAGTGTGTTACAGGGATGGCATGCAAAACCTACTGGCCATATGGTCAGTTAATATATTTTTTGCATCACCCTTTTCCCACTCCTTATGGACCCACAATACTCCCACCTGCCCACTGGATTCACCTCCTGGTCTCTGAACCCCCACCTCTAAACTCCCCTGGGTGATCCATGGGCTCTGGGATATGATGTATCCCTGCTAGGGACCCCCCTCTGCTGCTACCAGAAGATAGAAACATAGAATCTGATGGCAGATAAGGACTGCCTGGCCCTCCTAGTCTGCCCATTTCCCTACCTACTGTATAAACTCCAGATCCTACTTGATCTGCAGCCTACCTCCTCCTTCCCACCCCTAGTGTTGCCTTCTGCCTGACTGATGCATTCTTGAATTTGCTTACTGTTGTTGTCCCCACAACCTCCTCAGGGAGGCTGTTCTATGCACCCACCCTTTCTGTGAAAAAATCCTTTCTCACGTTGCCCCTGAGTCTTCTCCTTTCCAGCCTTATATTGTGACCCCTTGTTTTTGCACATCTTCTTTTCTGAAACATGCTGCCCTCTTGAGCTCTATTGATCCCCTTGAGGTATTTGAATGTCTCTATCATATCCCCCCTCTCCCTCCTTTCCTCCAGTGTATACATATTGAGTTCCCTCAATCTCTCCTCATATGGTTTCTGGTGTAGCTCCTGCACCATTTTCATTGTCCTTCTCTGGACAACCTCCATCCTGTCAATGTTCTTTTGGAAGTGAGGTCTCCAGAACTGCACACAGTACTCGAGATGAGGCCTTACCAACTGTCTGTACAGCAGCATCACCACCTCCTGCTTTCTACTGGTGATACCTCTCCCTATGCACCCCAGCATCCCCCTGGCTTTCCTCACTGCCTTCTCACGTTGTTTGGCTACTTTTAAATCATCTGTTATGACCACCTCCAGGTCCCTTTCTAGTTTAGTTGATGTTAGTACCTCCCTCCCCCATCGTGTCTTCCTCCCCTGGGTTTTTGTTCCCCAAGTGCAAGATTTTGCATTTGTGTGCAAATGTGTGCTCTGAAGAACATTGCTGCTGAAGCCACACCCTGAGGGTGGGGTGTGCACGCTGAGGGGTCAGATGGCATGGGAGGAGCAAGGGGTCCTTCATCCAGTGTGTCAGAAGGGAGCTGGATTTTCCCTGTTCTCCTTACCCTCACTCTAGCCCTCCTTCTATCTGGAGCGTGCGCCATGTCTGTGTCCTTGAGGAGGGGCTTGCCAACACATGGCCACTCACGATGGCAGTGGCACACACAACCACCAGGTGCTGCTGTACGAGCAGTGCATGTCTCCTGCATCCTCCGAGAGGAGAGCATCCATGGGGGTGGCTTTTTTGCCCTCCCTGCCAGTCTCTGCTCCTGAGATCCTGAGCTTGAGGCTCAAACCCAGATCACCAGTGTTCCAAGGGGATCCCCCACCACTCTGTGCCACAAAGCTCGCTAAGAATATTAAGATATATACACTGATATTTATTTTTGACCTACTGTGTTTCTAGCTCCACCTGTCAGTCACCCTTCACGTTCTGCCCACTCCCCAGCCCCAACAGCCCTCACCAGAGACTGTCTTCCTCTGCGGTTTCCCTCTGCAGCAGGGTCTTTGCATGGGGCGTTCTCCCCCTCCATGGCACACAGTTGGAATACAGCTGATAGTTCCACAGCGTGTGCCCAAGAGTGATGTGCAATCAATTAGATGGTGCCGGGGAATTTCTCCCCACTATGTCCTCGGCGCCAGGGAGCAGATCCTCCTGGAAGCATTCCAGGATGGCTTCCTTAACCAGAAGGTAATGGAGCCAATGAGGGAGGGGAATATACTAGACCTGGTACTGGAAGATGGGTTACAGGTCAGGGATGTAAGGGTGGAGGAACCTCTGGCAAGCAGTGACCACCACACAGTGTGGTTCTCAATCAATCTGGGTAGGGAAGTAGCCACTACAAAAACTAAGGTCCTGGACTTCAAAAGGGTGGACTTTGACAGGATGGGAAACATACTGGAAAATCATATGGCAAGCATCCACCCAGAAATGGACACAGAACAAAAATGGGCAGTCATCACAGCAGGACTGGCTGAAGCCACTAAAACTTGTGTCAAGAGCCAGAGCAAGAAAGCCAGGACCAAGAAACCTAGTTGGATGAGTAGAGAGGTAGTGGAGAAGGTGAGGGAAAAGAGGAACGCATTTTGGACCTATAAGCGATCCAACAGGGCAGAACACAAAGAAGAATATGTGAAGAAATCCAGAGAAGTGAGCAGAGTGGTAAGGGCAGCAAAGTCGGCTAGGGAATGGATGTTAGCACAGGGGATCAAAGGAGGAGAAAAGGATTTCTTCAGATATATCAGAGAGAAGAGGAAGAGCAAGGATCAAATTTTTAGGATCAAGGGGGAAGTGGTTGGGTAGAGAAGGGGGCTAAACAGGCAGAAGTACTTAATGAACACTTCTGTTCAGTCTTCTCCAAGGAGAGGGATGAGCCCATATCTGAGAGGAAGGCGAGGTATGAGAGGGTGAGGGAGAAGCAACCACGGATGGGGAAATCATGGTGGAAAGGGTGGGGGGCCTTAAGTCCTGAAGGTGGACAAGGCACCTGGCCCAGGCAAGGTCCACCAGGGTGCTGAGAGAGTTGGAGAGAGGTCCTCGTGAGGGCCATTGTTGGACCTGCTCAGTAACTCTCTGAACTCGGGGTGTGTGCCTAGGGACTGAAGGGAAGCACATGTGGTACCTCTCCATAAGAGTGGGCCCAAGGATGAATCGGGGAACTACAAACCAGTGAGCCTTACTGCAATTGTGGGAAAACTGATGGAGACAATCTTCAAGGAAAGACTGGTGCAATTTCTTGAGGATAACAACCTCCAGGACAGCAGGCAGCACGGGTTTGTCACAGGCAGATCCTGCCAGACAGACTTGGTTGATTTTTATGACTGGGTTACGAGGGCATTGGACAGGGAATGTGTGGTGGATGCCCTCTACCTGGATTTCAGCAAGGCCTTTGACTCAGTGCCACACGGTAGGCTGACCTGCAAGTTGAAGAGTCTGGGAGCAGGGAGGAAACTGGTCAGATGAGTGGAGAACTGGCTGCAGGATAGACAGCAGAAGGTAGTAGTGGGGGAGGAGGAGGCATCTGAACCCAGGGCAATAAGTGGTGCACCACAGGGCTCGGTGCTGAGACCGGTTCTGTTTAACATTTTCATAGCCGACATTGCAGAAGGATTAAGAGCAAGATCAGTCTCTTTGCATATGACACAAAGATTTGTACCGAGGTAGATGGGGGTGGGGGGGGGGAGAAAGCAAAAGTACTTCAGGAGGATTCGGCAAAACTGGAGGAATGGTCGCACACTTGGCGGCTTGGTTTCAATACCAAGAAGTGCAAAGTGATGCATTTAGGAGGCAAAAACCCAGGACATAATTACTGGCTGGAGGGTGTCCCATTAAGAAAATCCAAGAAGGAGGAGGAGAAGGATCTGGGAGTGCTGGTAACCAGGGAGATGAACCACTCTGTTCAGTGCAGGAAGGCAGCAGTGAAGGCAAACAGGGTGCTAGGGTGCATAGCAAGGGGGATTACTTCTAGGAGTGAGGAGGTCATCTTGCCCTTGTACAGGACCCTGGTGAGGCCACACCTAGAGTACTGCATGCAGTTCTGGCACCTCTACTTGAAAAGGGACAACAAACTACTGGAGGACGTACAGCACAGGGCAACAAAAATGATCCTGGGGTTGGGGGACAGACCATATGAGGAGAGACTGCGAGAGCTCAATATATATACCCTGGAGAAAAAAAAGGAGAGAGGGGAGATGACTGAGACCTTCAGTACCTGAAAGGTTTGAACAGAGTAGACACCAGGTGTATGTTCAATCTGAAGGGCAGAAGGGAAACCAGGGGACACTCTATGAAGTTGGAAGGGTGCAGGCTCAAGAGGGAACTGAGGAGGCACTATTTCACAGAAGGGGTGGTGGCAGGGTGGAATGCTCTGCTAGAGGAAGTCGTATCACTGCAGAGTGCTGGGGGTTTTAAGAGGGGGTGGGACAGATTCAAGGGGAGGGTACAAACCGGGAGGGGTCACAAGATGGGGGGAGGGCAGCTGCAGTCTAATGGACTGAAATGCTGCACACTCAAGCAGACTAGATAGACCGAATGGCCTGTATCTGCTGACAATTTCGTATGTTAGAATATGCAGGCTTGTTCAGTGACCTCTGACCCCCATAACTCAACATCATAGTGTTCTGATGACCTCACGCATGCTAATGTCACAGCACCAAGCAACCCACCAAGAGAAAGCAGCCCCCCTCATCCCACTGTAAGGAGTCATGATTTTGGCAGGCAAGGACATTGCTCCACCTGGAGCTAAGATGCACTGCTCCAGGCACTTCTTCACCCGGTAGGGCTGCCCAACTCCAGTGACCTGAGTCCGCCTCCAGACGCAGGTCACTGGCACAGAAGCCTAGTGTGCTACCACTGCTCCATTCTGCAGCCTCACTGATTCCTTTTACCCAGCCACATCACCTTCCTTCCTTTCCGTGGACTCAGCCCACACCAACCCCTTACCCAGGAGCAAATTATGGTGGGTAGAGAGACATGTTGGTAGTCCGTGGGGCTACAGGGGGTGCTAGTGCCAACCTCAGTGGACCAGGGCTTTTGCCCTCCAGTTTTCTCCCACGGGACACCAGCCATGCACTGACATATGCACATGTGTAGATGTGCACCCTTGCTGTGTCTGGCCGCATCCCTTCCCTGCTGGTGACCTGGACTGCAATCACACTCATCCTCCACTGGATGGTGATCGAAGAGCAGGACACAGGTTTCCCCTTCCCTAGAGGAGCACTGTCCCTGAGACACTCAGTCTTCCCCCAGTGGACCCTTGATAACTTGAGTTTGCTTCTGAATCCAGGTTGCCCGTGTTGCACTTGGTAGCACTACCCAGGTTGCCCGCGTCACACACAGTAGCACTACCACTGTACCTACAGATCAGCCCTTCAACTGATGAGTTGTAAGTAGCCACTGACTGTAGGATTTTTTTTACAGACGGCACTCTGTGTCTTTGAATGGAAACCGGGCCACCTGAGCCTTGAGCTCCTCATCCAGGTACCAGCTGAGCGGGTACTTAGGGCTGTTCATCATCTCCACTGGGACGTAGTGATGCTCATCGAGGTTGAATATTCCAGTGGATGTAAACCGGGGATCAAACATATTCTTCCATAGCCCTGAAAGAGAAGAAACACAGGAAAATGTGAGAGCTAACATGTCACAGCCACAGTTTTCCCCCTGGATGGTATGCACGTGCAGCCAGTGTTGGAGGGGCTTGTGCTGTGGTTTGACTTCGCAGGCACACCTTGGGTGGCAGTTGCCATGCCAGGCTGCTATGACCTTGGCCATCTTCTCTATGCAACAGTCAGCAGCCAGTCCCCAAGACACTGGCTGAACCTTATGAAAGAACAAGGTGCCAAGTTAGGGGGTACATAGACACATGAATAGAGACTGCAGAAAAGGCCTGTCAGGCCATGCAGTCTGCCCACCCTACCTAACTACTCTGCACCAGCCCAGAGACAATTGCGCAGTAGGCCTGAGGCCTCTCTCGAACCCAGGTCTTGCACATAGAAGCCAAGTGAGCATAGCTCTTAACTGTTATACATTTCACATAACACTACATATTCTACGCCCAAATTTACCGTTGCTCTGTGAAGGTTTGCTGATGTTCCACATAATGTAAAAGCTATTTCTGGAATACAAACTATTGAAAATGTAAACTAACTTGATAGAAACAGTCCATAACATTAAGGGGCCCACTATTCTTTAAACAAAAAAAGTGCTGTGCTTTCTTATCATTTGCTCCACATTTTAAAGGGAAAGAGTCAGCACAAAGGGCTGGTCCCAATATTCACTATGGGGCCTATTCACGAATGGGCAGGAGGTACACCCCAAAGGCACGTATCCCACCTCGCGAAGCCCCGCACCCCCGGGATAGATGTGCGGTGGCTGTATTCATGTACACCAGCCACTGCGCATCTTCCTTCCGCGGCCCCACCCCTCTGGTGCACAGGTGCATGGGGGCTGTTCCACAGACATGGGTGGGCATCCAGTGGTATGGCCGGACCCAGTCCGCCACTAGATCCCTTGCACCCGTGGGGTGCCACAGTAGACAGGTGGCCATGGTGTGATCGCAGTACCGGGGCGGGCGGCTGCCTTGTCGCCCACCCCAGCCCTCCATGTGGTACCTGAGGGCTGGGGCAGTGTGTTGGGGGGTCCTCTCTACCCTGATATCACCGCCACGGCCAGCAGCAGCATCTCTGGGGGGGCACGTACCACTTACAGCTGGGTCTTGATGGTGCAGCTGTCAGCCCCCCATGCATAGCACTCTGCACCTTCGTGAATGGTGCAGAGTGTGGCCCCCCCAGACTGTCCACGCATCGACTTTGGTGGTCGGTCCGGGGATCGGATACCTATGTGATCTGCAACACTATTGTGCATCCTGCGCAAGGGGTGCAATGGGTGCAGTGTGGCTACGCACCACAAATACATGGCGTGTAGGCACTTTGCACCTTCTTGAATTGGTTCCTTTGTGTGCAAAAATATTTTGGTTTACTTACTGTTTACTGTAGTATAGTAGATTATATCAGACTGATTTTGTTTAGTTGTAGGCTGACATCTTCTGTTACTACAAATCCCAGAATCCTCTGCTGCTGAGATCAGAGCAGTGGGCGGCAGTGGGAGATTCAATAACTTGCAGTGCATGTTAGAGCTTTTACAATCTCCTACCAGATGTTTTCTGGGTCTGCTCTTCTCCAGGGGCTAAGTACAGTCCTCTGTGACTGTACTTAGCCCAGGGAAGATAGCGAGACTAGCAAACAAAAAAATCAGAGCTTATATAAACTCTGACATGCACCGCAAGCTAGTGAAGCTCCCATTGCTGCCTACTGCTTTGATGTCGGCTGCAGAGGATTCTAGGATTTGTAGCAACAGAAGATGTTATCCCAGAACTAAGCAAAATTAGTCTGATACTCTCTACTATACTACAGTAAACAGTGAGTAAACCAAAATATTTTTGCACACAAAGTGCACATTGGGACCAGCCCCACACTTGAGTGTATGGGCCCTTGGTGCTGCTTCCCTTTAATACGAAGAGGTTGAGAGACATAATATGCCATTGAGCAGTAGACCTGAGTTCTCTTTGAACCCAGGTATCTCTCGTGGAAGCCCCAGTGCTCTGCTGCAGATCCACTGGGATGGCCAACGTTGGCTGTACTCCTTGTAGGGGTCGGGATTTGAACCCAGATTTCTGGTAATGACAGGCTCTCACATTATTGATGTTAGGCACCCAGAGCCTCAAGGAATAGGTGCACTATAAATAAAAATTGCCTTGCCTTATCCCTCCAGAAGAAAGTCAACACAACTTACCTTTAAAATGTATTGCATTGATCAGGAGAAGGAGCATGTCTTTAGGAAATTGTGACATTAATGCTTTGATTTTTCCTCCTGTTGCTTTCTCCACCCATTGGTTCACTGCTTTCAAGTCGCTGTCGCTGTTTCCTGCCAGGGTCATGGGTCTGGAGCCATAGAACCTTCTTGACTGCTTTAGAAACTTGGGTTTAACTGGAAAACCTGTTGAAGAAGGAAGAGAACATGATGACTTTAATATAATCTCTGATCATCTTCTCTTCTACATCCCCTCCCTCGTAACGAGCACTCATTGGCAATAAACAGCCATGCCTGCTATGTTTGTTCCTGTGATTGTTCTGCAGTGTCCTGGTGATGGCTTAACTGCACTGATTGTGCTGAGTCACTCAAGGAGGCGGTGTAACCTAATGGTTAGAGTACAGAGCTGCAAAGCTGGAGATCTAGGTTCAAATTCATTTGTGTACTGTGACCTTGAACTACTCACCATTTTTGTCCTGAGAAAGGTTTCTCTCCCTGGCCATTTCTGTCAGAGATGTACCCTGTTCTGGATCTATGACTGATGTTTGACAAAATGTTTGTTTGAACGACCAGACAGCGAAACAGTCATGTCGACCGCATTTGCGGTTGGCAGATGGTTTTCGAGTTGGAAACTTGTTTTCTTCGGAAGGGGGCTTCACCCCCAGAACCACCCACATAGGGGGCTGTGCCCCCTGCAGCCCCCCCACTTTTTATAATCAACTCCAAGTCAGAGCTGATTAGGGGAGGGGGTGCAAATCCTCTGAATACAGTGCCTGGGTCCAGTGACCATCTGTACAGCTACCTGGTGCTGTAGTCGCTGTACTGATGGTCACTGTAAAAATGTTGCTGTCGGCGGTGGATACTCCCTGTTCTGGCCCAAGGGTCCCTGCTCCCTGGGTCCTGCCCCCACCAACATCTCCCATGAGTCTCCCTCCATGGCAGGTGTGGTGGAGTTAGGCTGCACCCTTGGCTGTGACTGATGGATCACTTTTCTATCTCCTTATTTCCTAACAGCAGCTACCGCCTTTCTCTTTGCTTTTCTTCTTTTTCCCACCTACCCTAAGTTGGCCACCTATCGTAGCTCTTTACTTTCCCTACTAAACTTCCTACTAGTTCTCTCTTTTCATTCTTTCTCCATTTCCATCCATCCAGTCCCTGGAATGATGCCAAACACCCGGAGGGGTGTTGTGTAAAGTGCATAAGTGCATTTTGTGTACAAAAAGCATGAAGGCTATTTTAGATAGCAGGAATGAATACAGTTAGTAAAGCCTTTTTAAAGAAAAAGGAGTCAGAAGTCATATAAAACAATAATAATGTCATGATTAATACAGTTATAAGAAATCCTTGAGGTATTTTCACAAATTCACACTATAAAGCTGATATTATATAAGGTTCTATGTATAAAAGAGCTTAGTCACTGTGGATCAGAGATATAGAAAGTCAATATCTGTGGATACATACACTGTACCTTTAACTGAACCAGGAAATCCCCTGACACAAAACCTCCTTGGTTTTGAAACATGTCCAGACATGTAAGGGCTCAGTCAGGTAACCCTACCAAAAATATATAAAAACCTTTGCACAGAATTTACTTGAGTTCAGCCCAGTGGGGCTCAGCCCTGAAAGAGGAGGAGATGTTCTACTGGTACTGTAGACAAGTTGTTGAATGCAGATGAGAAGGGTCTTAGGAGGTCTAGAATCCGGGACTGTATTGTGTGAGAAACTACTGATGTTAAGTGGTGATTTTCTAAGCAATTATTTTGTTTTCATTTATTATTTTTCAAACTTTTTAAAATAAATATCACACCAAGGTGTGTTTTAAACCTGTAAATTTGCCTCGTCTGAAGTTTATTACCACATGCTGTGACAAACTTGGTGTTAGAAGCGGGATAGTACTGGTTGTCCAGAGAAACAAGAGGGAGACCAGTACCCAGATACCAGCCCTGGTATTCAGACATAGGGGGCAAAGAGAAGGATGGTGTATGGCGTACCTCCAGGATCTCATTGATGCTAAGGGTCTGTTGAAGGAGGAGGGGCTTCCTGGTGTGCATACCAGAGCCCAGGTGAGGAGGACCGGAGGGGAATTATTAACTGGATTGGAGTTCAATGGAGCACGGAGGTAGACCAGCACCAGAGAGAGGCAGAGCACCGCTGCCAGGTGCTGATGGAGGGTTCCCAACTGGAGGATTTCATAGCATAGGACCAGGATCCATGGGTTCTAGAGGAGGAGGACCCCCCCTGATGGAACCTTTGTTGTCAGTCACTTTTGAAATCCCATTGTTGCCCATTTTCCTGTGCTGTTGCTACTTGGAGGACAATGAGATGAAGGCCACAGGTAAGACTGTTTCAGGACATTTGCATACTGAAGTGAAGACTACAATCAACAGGGAAGACACCATGGTGGTTGAATGGACTTTCCCATGTTTTGAACCTCCTGTGATATGGTGTGAAATGTATGAAACATGTAATATCTAAAATGAATATAGCATTAAGGCTGGTGCTGAGTACAGTCAGTTGAGGGTACCAGAATGGTGTAAGGGTTGAAAGAAAACCCCATGTATATTACAAATAAGGGTTGAAAGGAAACCCCGGTATGTTAAAAATAAGGGTTGAAAGGAAACCCCAAAGGTTTTGGGAGTTAGGAACTGGCTGGTTGATGTTCAGCATGAGAAGGTTCCTTGTGTACCAGAAAATATATGAAAGGGAAATGGATGAATGAAATGTATGAAATGATTACAAGAAATGTATAACATAAAGGAAATGTCTATACTGTATGATATAAAATGAGGAATCTAGGGTATGGAAGAAGCTCGAAGTCAGCGTAAAACTGCTGTGTATTGTTTCCTCTTTTTTAATGTACTGATTAAGATACGATAGTGGGTGCACAGGGCTGAAACAATGTCAAGTGATGGGTATGGAGGAAGCTCAAAGTCAGCATAAAACTGCTGTGTATTACTTCCTCTTTTTTAATGTACTGATGAAGGTACGATAGTGGGTGCACAAGGTTCTGAAACTATGCCAAGTGATGAATTCTGAAAAGATGCCAATTGATGGGTGCTGAAACGATGCCTATTGATGAGTATGGAGGAAGCTCGAAGTCAGCATAAAACTGCAGTGTATTACTTCCTCTTTTTTAATGTACTGGTGAAGCTCTCAAAGTGGGTGAGAGAAAGTTTCAACCAACCTCCATTCTACTGCTTTGGTAGAATATTTATGACTGAGAGGAGGTTCTTGAAAAAACAGTATTGTTTTGAGAACTGTTTTTTTCTTAAGGAGGAAGGTGTGTGGTGGAGTTAGGCTGCACACTCAGCTGTGACTGACGGATCACTTTTCTATCTCCTTATTTCCTAGCAACAGCTATCACTTTTCTCTTTGCTTTTCTTCTTTTTCCCACCTACCCTAGGTTGGCCACCTAGTGTAGCTTTTTACTTTCCCTACTAAACTTCCTACTAGTTCTCTCTTTTCATTCTTTTTCTATCCATTCAGTCCCTGGAATGATGCCAAACACCCGGAGAGGTGTTGTATAAAGTGCATAAGTGCATTTTGTGTACAAAAAGCATGAACGCTATTTTAGATAACAGGAATGAATACAGTTAGTAAAGCCTTTTTAAAGAAAAAGGAGTCAGAAGTCATATAAAACAATAATAATGTCATGATTAATACAGTTATAAGAAATCCTTAAGGTATTTTCACAAATTCACACTATAAACCTGTTACTGTATAAGGTTCTATGTATAAAAGAGCTTAGTCACTGTGGATCAGAGATATAGAAAGTCAATATCTGTGGATATATATACTGTACCTTTAACTGAACCAGGAAATCCCAACACAACCCCTCCCCCTTTGGTTTTGAAATGTCCAGACATGTAAGGGCTCAGTCAGGTGGCCCTACCAAAAAGATATAAAAACCTTTGCACAGAGTTTACTTGAGTTCAGCCCAGTGGGGCTCAGCCCTAAAAGAGGAGGAGATGTTCTACTGCTACTATAGACAAGCTGTTGAATGCAGATGAGAAGGGTCTTAGGAGGTTTGGAATCCAGGACTGTATTGTGTGAGCAACTACTGATGTTAAATAGTGATTTTCTTTGCAATTTTTTTGTTTTCATTTATTATTTTTCAAACTTTTGAAAAATAAATATCACACCAAGGTGTGTTTTAAACCTGTAAATTGCTCATCTGTAGTTTATTACCACATGATGTGACAGCAGGGGTGGCCATCCTCCCTTCCTGAGGCACTGTGTGGATCAGAATCTAGTGTTGGTGGCACTAGGACCCAGAGGAAGCCCAGGGAACCCAGCTCATCATATAGACTGACATAGGTTGTTTGTCCAGTTTCCTCCCTCCTGCCCTGGTGTGGATGTAGCCCATCAAGCAGCCTTTGCTGCATGCAGCGATGTCCCTGTGGAGGGAGCAAGCTCCCTTGGTGCCCAGTAGGGGTCACTGCAGCACTGGATGCACAGCGTCATCCTTCCCGACCACAGTGCACTGCGGAGCGGTAGCTGCTGTAGTCAGGCCTGCCTCCTGACGCAACGTCCCAAGCTCATTCCCAAACTCTGGTCCCCTGCACAGTAGTACGGCATGCCACTGCTTGACCATTGAGGTGGCCTCCTTGTACTAGTCTCTACACCTACCCCCCATTTTCTTGACCTCTGTCGGTCTAGTTTGCATGGCGACTTCACCTGTTCTTGGCTTCCAAAACTCAGTCTGGTAACTGAGCTTGGTACATGCAGCACTCCTGGGTTTGATTCCCACAACCTTCACCTGCATACTGTGTGACTCTGAGCAAGTCATTTAACCACCTCAGTGCTCCCGGGTCGCCTCTGAAAACAGCACTTGTGCCTAGTGGGTTTTACTCAGTTAACAAAGAGAAATACAAATAAAGTGTGTGTGGAGGCGTCATGTAAAATCTATTTCCTTTTCTTTCCTTCCTCCAGTTATTGCACAGAAGGAGAGCTGCGGAATGAGAATTCTGTCCTGAAATATGTGTAGGGATTATTTTAAATATGCACTGTATAAGAGACCCAACAAACATTGTCATATCAAACACTGACCTTGTTTAAGGTGTGGATTTATGTGATAAGGCAAATCCCTTACTGCATGGCACACAAACCGTGACTCAAACATTGCCCGACGCAGAAGTGTGACTGCAAAGAACACAGACCACCAAAAACAGCGACGATCCTCAGCTGTTCAATGAACAGCGATACAAATATATATTTTTTTTGCAAGCCCCCTGCACCCCCCCAATTAAAATAATGATCTTCAGGGTGGAGCGGACTTAAAAAAAAAATCTTCATCCTACTGTGGGACCCGAATCTGGGTCTGCTGGCTCTGTAGGTGGTGGCTCTAGCCACTACGCCAAATGGCCAGCTTGGCAGGGTTTGGCCACTAACCTGCCTATATCCTAGTATAGCGAGTGTAGTTCACTGCTACATTCACTATACAGGATCTTTTGCTCTCTTTCAACAGGCGCTCTACACACAAGTGATATTATTAAGTCGCTCATACTGAATCGTTCAATAATACCCATATAGGGTGATACCTTAATGCGCCAGTGACTGAGGGTAGTATTTTAGTACTTTTGAAAGGTGGGGTTTCAAAACTTTGGAGACTGAAGCTTCCATCTGATATAGACCTTTTTGTTTCATGTAGCATGTCATCCTCCTGAAGCTATCCACCCTGTCCTCATACTGTTACCCCTGGTAACCTTCCAGACCCTACTGCTGCTACCCCCAAGGGATCAAGCCCACGGAGGTCCAAATGGCCCAAGAGTGCCAGCAGCTGGCATCCAAATGGCCTGGTGCTTTTCTCCTCCTTTTTCTCACATACCTTTTCACCCTCTTTCCTCCCACACGGCATAGGCGATGCTTCTATCAGCCTGGCACAAGCACAGTGTGTTCCCTGTTGAGGAGCATGCTCCCAAGCCCACCACAGGGGTCGCTGTGCTGGTGGAAACCAGCATCTACCCTCCTAGTGCAGGAAAGGCCCCCACCATGACCACCTGACTGTTGACACCCCATGTGCACTCCTGATCCTGGGTCACCAGTAAGGCTGTACAATGCGCTGTCTCTAGGCCATTGGGTGTCTTTTACCAGTCATTATATGGGCAATAGTGGCCCGTATGGCAGCCAATCAGAATGCAGGTTGTATAAGACAATTCTTTTTTTATTATTACATTTGTTTTTGTTCATCCTTATGACAGCCCAGCAAGCCAGGCAGCCCTCTGCTGGGTGGCACCATGGGCACCAGCCAGAACCTTCAATGATATTTAAATTTATGCCATCACATTAATGAGTGGACTTGTGTGACATCTTAAAGTAGACTGGTAAACAATATCTACTCATCCAAGTCAGTTTTATAAGTGTTTGTGTATTGTTTTGGACTCCCTCCCCAAAAAAGGATCTCAACATAAGGATGGTAGGACAGGGATAGGCTGTAGGTTGTGCAGGGAAGTCTACCAAAACAGTCCAGGGGCAAGAATGGAGGTCCGATGCTTGAGTTAAGAAGGGTCTAAAGGATCATCTGTTCTCTTTGGCCTTCCCCGATATCTGATGTTGACCAGAGCTAATGTAATTGTAGATTCATCTGCTTTTATAGTATTATCTTTATTGCTTTAATATTTATGTATATTATCTGATGCAGTCAGAAATCGTCACACAATAGTTTTGTTAAGACAGAACCTTTTTTCATGTAGATCTGGGTGGCAATGCTGAGGGCGGTCTTGGTCAACTCCTGCTGTATTCTCTGCAAAGTGTCGTGGAAGCAGTGCACGGATTCCACATGGAGGGCTTTCATGAGCAGTTTCTCGGTGTCGTTGGCAGCTCCTAGTGAACAGGTGAAAAGAAAAATTGTCACATTGAGTTAAAAAGTCACTGCATTAAAAATGTCACACAGCATTAAAAACACCACTATGTTAAAAATGTCATGCTGCATTACAGAAGGTACTGCATTAAAAAGTCACACTGCATTTAAACACCCCACCACATAAAAAACTCACTGCATAAAAAATGTCGCTCAGTGTTACAAATGTCTCTGTGTTAAAAAAGTCACACTGCGTTACAACGGGCACTGTGTTAAAAAAGTCACAGTGCGATAAAGTATCACACATGTTAGAACATCACTATGTTAAAACCATCATGCTATGTTAAACACTGCATAGTGATGCCCAGGTTTGGAATCTAACCCGGGGTGTCGGGAGGAAGGGTGGGACAAATCAGTTTGTGAGCTTGTGGTCAGTCTGGCCACCAGCTTGCAAAATCTGGTGGCCAAATCTATGTTCTTATAGGCCATCATCTTTTAAGTACTCAAAAATCACTTTGTGTGCAAGTGGCCAGTTGGCTGGTAAGTTTCAGAATCTGGGAACCAAACCAATTTTTTTGAGGCCACTGACCATTGGCCATTAGTCTACCTGATTTGCCCCACCCTGGTTGAAGATTGCTTGGTGGAGGAGGGTCAAGCGCCCTACAGGATGTTCTCCTCTTCCAGACCTGGACAGTTATAGGCGCCACTGAAAAACTGCCACCTGGGTGACCACAGGTGGTGGCACAGTCAGACGGGCAGATAGGAAGGAGGATGTCGGCTGCATTTGAGCACCCGCACTTGCCATGATGCTGTGCATGCCAGCATCCAGGATAGTAACTATGGTTGAAAGCCCCTGTAGCACCTGTATGATGCTGGCCACCCTGTCGAACCAATTATCCTCTAGGACTCTCGTACACTAGACAGATAGAGCCCACCATATCTGCAGAAGCTGTGCTGTGGACTCTCTGGGTGCAAACCTGAGGTACGAGCCAGAGAAGAGAAGGATGAGCGCGTGCTGCCACTTGAAAGTGATGGAGGGCTAAAAGTATCACGCTGGTGCTTCACCCACAATATATTTATATTAAAAGCTTATTTCATCATTTAAATCAGCCAGCAAGTTTGTTCTCAGCCGTCAGAAAATAACGACTATCGTGGGTAAAAAATTCCTTCAGGAATATAGTATTTCTTTTTTTTTGTGCGTCTCTGCAGTCACTTCAGGCCTCCCGCCTCCACTCCGATTAATGATGCCAACTGATCCCTTAAAAACTCTAGATATCAGAAGTGCTTCAGACAATCGGGACTGTAATCTAGATAAGGTGAATGCTAGTACAAGAGATGTGCAGCAACTTAAAACAATGCTTGCTGACTTACAATTAGACATAACAGCGACTCTAGCTAAACATAATGAAGAGGTTTCTGTTAAAATTGAGGCAAACTCTACCAGGATATGTAATCTTGCAAGCACAGTGGATTACCTGCAGCAGATAACTCAAAAACAGAGAAGTCAGATTGCTTACTTGTTGGATAAGGTGGGCGATTTAGAGAACTGGGGGCGTAGGAATAATTTGAGATTTATAGGAATCTCAGAAGGCATGGAAGGGGGTAATATGATAAACTTTTTACAGCATTTCATTCCTGACTTGTTGGGGCATCAGTGGCCGTGGCCACTGGAGATTGAACATGCTCATAGATCTCTGGGTCCCAAGTCTATTAATGGGAGACCCAGACCTATTGTAGCTTACTTCCTCAGGTACACTACTAAGGAAGAAAGATTAAGGTTGGCCAGAAATAAGAAATCACTAAGCTGGAGGGAGAAAGAGTTTCAATATACCAGGATTTTTCATCAGAAATCGTAGAGAGGAGAAAAAAGTTTAATGATGTAAAGCAGCACCTTCAGCAAAGAGGTTTAAGGTATCATTTTAAATACCCTGCTGCACTGGTAATTCGAGGGGAACAGGGATCATTTATAAGGTGTGATACTGTGCAAGATGCTTGGCAAGTTATTAATAGAAATAGTGGAGTTATAAATGCTGAATCTATGTCCTCTCAGGTCAACCGCCACTTGATTTTAAATACGGCACGTGGTGTGCACAGGGAACAACATCCAGAAGACACAACACATCCCTCACACTCCAAAACTCAGCAGCACGCAGACAAGCAGAGAGGGATGCAAAGAAATGCTAGTGCAAATTACAATCCAAAGATCTCGACCCCACACCTATATTCTACAGCAGTAGACAAGCAGAACTTTGGCTCTCGATCACCTGGCTTAAGCAGGACAGTGAAATCCTCCGGTTGCCTTTCTAGTATCCCCAGACCAGCAGCCTATAATCCAAGAGAGCATAACAGAAGTAGAGATAGTGTACATTCTTCATCCTCCAGAGTGACCCCGGAACTGGAAAAAATGGTTGAATCAACCGATACGGCATCCACCAGATTCGCGGATTCATTAAGTATCGTCTCCCAGCAAGGATCGTTAGTACAAAAGATGCAAGTTTCTCATATGACACTTCCTGTTGCAGTTCTGCCTGACCCGTGAAATGTACTTCCGGTCTAAATACTGAAATAAGCGTGGCTTTTGTATTTTATGGCGATTTAATATGGATATTAAAATGAAGGTGAGACTCTTTTGTCTTGACTAGATTTTACTTTCTAAATCATCTGGCTGTTTATGGCATCGCTTGCATTTACCCTTGACAATACTTAATACAAACTCAGATGTCAGAATTTGTGGGTGCATATTATGACTCGTGCATGCTGGTATTCATTTAACCTGACACTTCTACATGAGTGCTTTGTCAAGAGAGTATGGTGGGCAAATGAAACAAACAGTAGTATTTATAAAAGTCTAGCTATGCCACTCATCATCCACAATTATTTGTGTGTATGATAATGGGAGACTTCAACATGCCGGATACTGATGGGTCAATACCAGCAGGAACATCTGCCAGAGCTAGACACATAGTGGATTCCCTGCAGGGGGAGGGCCTCAAACAACTGGTACAGCAACCCACAAGAGACAGGGCTATCCTAGATCTAGTACTGACTAACAAGGAAGGGATCACAGATCTCCAGGTAGAAGGTCACCTGAGGGCCAGTGACCATCACATGGTATGGTTCAATTTGACTACTACATCTAAATCATCCCATTCCAAGGCAAAAATATGGGACTTCAGAGGAGCTGACTTTGATAAGATGGCCAACAGAGTTAAGCTAGCCCTGGCAAAAAGAAACACAGGTGAGGGGTACAGGCAAGGGGCAAGCATTAAGGATGCAATACTTGAAGCAACATCCCATTGTGTTAGACAGAAAAGGAAGTGCAAAAGAAGAAGGAAACCACTTTGGTTCTCAAATACAGTAGCAGAAAAGGTCAGAGCCAAAAGGCTGGCCTTCAGGAAATATAAGGGAACACAGCGGATAAAGATAGGAGGCATACCAAACTGCCCTAAGGGAGCAGGGAAGGCAGTAAGGCAGGCAAAGTCCCAAACTGAGGAAACACTAGCACGAACAGTAAAAGAAGGTGACAAGACTTTTATAGATACATTAGTGAAAGGAGAAAGTCCAGAGGGGTATTGCTACTTAATAGAGAAAAGGGAGCATGTGAGAGGAGGACCCTGTAAAGGCATCTATCCTAAATAGATATTTTGCTCAGTATTTACTGAAGAGAAGTAGGGCAGGGCTCACAGCTCAGCATCATGGACACAGGGGAGGGAGGTGAGCACTACTCCCTTCACAAAAAGAAAGGGTCCTACAAGAGCTTGCTATGCTCAGGGTGGATAAGGCAATGGGACCTGATGGCACACATCCCAGGGTACTTAAGGAGCTAAAGGTGGAACTAGCAGAGCCATTAGCAGAACTGTTTAGTGAGTCTCTGAGCACAGAGAGGTCCCAGAAGACTGGAGAAGGGCTCATGTGATCCCGCTCCACAAGAGTGGTAGCAGGTAGGAGGCAGGGAACTACAGACCAGTCAGTCTTACCTCAGTAGTGGGCAAGATTATGGAGGCACTCCTTAAGGAAAGGATAGTGCAACACCTGGAATCCATAGGGGCACAGGATCCAAGACAGCATGGGTTTACAAAAGGAAGGTCCTGTCAAGCCAATCTCATAGATTTCTTTGACTGGGTAACCAGAGTGGTGGACCAAGGGGGAGCAGTTGATGTCGCCTACCTTGACATCAGCAAAGCTTTTGACACTGTTCCACATAGAAGATTGATAAATAAGCTGGGTAGGCTTGGGGTGGGGTCAGAAGTTGGTCAACTGGGTGGCAAACTGGTTGACGGGCAGAAAACAGAGAGTGGTGGTAAATGGTATACAGTCAGAAGAGATGCAAGTCACAAGTGGGGTACCTCAGGGATCAGTGCTGGGGCCAGTCCTCTTCAACATCTTCATTAGTGACCTTGCAGATGGACTGGAGGGTAAGGCCTGTCTGTTTGCAGATGACACCAAGATCTGCAACAAAGTAGATGATCCAGATGGGGTGGGCAGAATGAGAAGAGATCTGGATAAACTGGCAAAATGGTCAGAAGAGTGGTAATGGGGTTTTAACGCAAAGAAGTGCAAGATCATGCACATAGGGAAGAGAAACCCTGAAGCCACCTATAGGCTGGGAGGGGAGTTGCTAGCAGTCACAAAGGAAGAAAGAGACTTGGGCATCATCATCACTGATGACCTGAAATCATCAAGCAGACCTCTAAAGCAGTAGGTAAGGCTAGGGGTGTTAGGTGTATTAGTAGGGTATCACAAGTTGTAAGAGGGAGGCAATAATCCCTCTTTACAAGACACTGGTTAGGCCCCATCTGGAGTACTGCGGCAGTATTGGAGGCCACACCTTCACAAGGACATTAACCAAATTGAGGCAGTCCAGAGAAGGGCAACAAATGGTGCAGGGACTGCATCAGAAGACATATGAGGACAGATTAACAGAGCTCAATATGTATACCCTTGAGCAAAGGAGGAGAGAGGTGATATGATCGAGGCATTCAAACACCTTAAGGGCATTAACAAGGTGAAAGAGTCTAACATGTTTAAATATAAGAAAATAGCAGGACAAGAGGACACAGCATGAGATTAGAGGGGGCATTAAGGGGAATGTGAGGAAATTCTTTTTCACAGAAAGGTGGTGGATGCATGGAATGGCTTACCACAAGAAGTGGTGGTTATGAATACAGTGCAGGGCTTCAAACAGGCATGGGATAGGCATAAGGGAGCAATACAAATGACTATGAATAGATAGGCCACTGACAGAGCAAAGGCCGATGGCACATTTATAAGGTAGAAATAGAAATGGGCAGACTGGAGGGGCCTTACGGTCCTTATCTGCCGTCAACTTCTATGTTTCTATGTTTCTATTTTTTATGATATGATTCAAATGATCTAAGCAGGCAGAGATTGTTCAGCTCATTACTTACAGTTCATATTAGTAACCTTTAAATAGCCACTTTAGTATATTAAATAAATAGTAAGAAATAAATATTTCACAGTACTGCATTGAACTCATTGGATGTGGTTCCCCCCCCCTTCCCCTCTGCTTGTCCCCTGTTATACTACTGGAGCTGTATACTATTATCTGAGGTACTGATTTTTCAGTCTTGTTACTATTCTTTTGTTTGCTTTCCTTTACAGTTATTAAATTCCACTATGCGCTGTGCAATTACAGGATAGACCAGTCGATGCCTGCAGTGTTTAGTATGAAAGTTGGTGCTAGGAAGCTAGATATGCTGCTCAAGTAATAGGGGCAGTGAATGAATAATATTATTTATTTTTTTAATAATTCGCTCATAATTTGATCTGCCTGGCTGAAGCTTACATTAAAATATGGTGGTTCTGAATTTTATAGTAAGAACTGATAACCATTAATTGACTACTCCTTGTACGCTTTTATTAGTCAGAAGCTCCTAACGTAGCAAATTCTAAATTGCACAACCTGACTGGTTAAGAGACAATGGGCATCCAAGTTAAAAAAAAAAAAGTGCTGTGATGACTTATTCTTCTCTTCTCTTCTCTCTCTCTCCCTCCCTTTTTCTCTCCTCCTTTCCCTTCTCTTTTTGGTTTTCTTTTCCTCATATTCCTGTGGTTCAAATACAACACTAGATACATGGAAATATCAGTGGCCTGTCATTTATATTTACTGTAATTGGTGGCATCTGCTGGTTTTAGCCTGTTACAAATTAAGAGCTCACTTAAAAGGTAACGTGTGGGTAGAGGACGTTACAGCAACGTGCATCTGTACTTCTGGTCATCAATGCCTTTGCTGCCTTGGACTTTAAAGAAGTTTGGTGGATATTGGCATCGCAGTAGATTACAACCTACTGGGTGAAGTTTCGTGTTTGTTCTTAAGTTAATCATTAATAGTTACTTTTGTGTTCTGTAATCTTGTGGTTCATATTTCAAAGTGTTACATTATAGTGTGAACTTGACTTTACTAACTGCTTTTAAATAACTTGTCAAAGGTTTGGTTCCTGTCAGGTTATATCTTCTTGATTTGCAACTGTAATTTCAATTTGTATCTGATCTAAAGTGCATTAAAGTTTATTAAGAATTTTCATTGTTAACCAATACTGGTAGTACAATTACTGGAAATGGCTCTGAATAATTTGAATATATGCTCATGGAATGTGAAGGGGGTTAGGGTACCCTATTAAATGTAAACAGATACTGTCATATTTAGCTAAAAATAAAGTTGATAGTGCACTACTTCAAGAAACTCATTTATTGCTGCAAAGCTAGCTAGATCTTGGGTTACCTCGGTAGATTTCTGTTTGTTTAATGCAAAGCAGAGAGGCACTGCGATTCTGATAAGGAAAGGGGTGAATTTTAGTAAATCAGATCATTTCGCAGATGCAGAAGGTAGATTTCAGATTTTAACAGGATCTATTAATGGGTATAAAGTGATAATTGGAAACTTGTATGCCCCAAATGCACAGAAACATATATTTTTTTAACCACATCTCTACTAGAATTGGCTGTAGTAAAGATCATGAAATCATATTGGGAGGAGACTTCAACGAGGTTATGGACTCCATGCTTGATAGAAACAGATCCACCACCTTTAGTAAAGAAACTAAATCTCAATTGTCCCTTCCCAAAATGGTTGAAGATCTAAATCTAGTAGATGCATGGAGGCTAACTCACCCTACAGACAGAGACTATTCCTTTTATTCAGCTAGGCACAACTCTTATAGTAGAATAGATTATTTGTTGCTTTCAAAAAATGTGTGTGTGTGCGTGTATGTGTGTGTGTGTGTGTGGGGGTTAATAGTGTTTGTTTAAAGGATATTATTATCTCTGACCATGCTCCTTTAAAAATGTCAATTTCTATCGGAGGGGGTCAGGACAAATCCAGGAGATGGAGGCTAAATAGTTCTCTTCTAAATGATGATGATTTCAGGTTATGGTTAGGTAAAGAAATTGAGGAATATTTTCAAAACAATGACAATGGGGAAGTTTCATTTGCATACTTGTGGGATGCTTTTAAAGCGTTCATCAGAGGTAGAATAATGAGTTTTTCATCTTTTAGGAAAAAAGACTCTCAGAGGGAATTAGTAGAAAAAGAGAAAGAATTGCACTCACTTAACATAGAAACATAGAATTTGACAGATAAGGACCGCTTGGCCCACTTAGTCTGACGATTTCCCTACCTAATGGATAAGCTGCAGATCCTAGCTAACCAACAGCCTACTTCTTCCAACTCCACCCCCTAGAATTGCCTTATGTCTGTCCCATGTATTCTTGAATTCTGCCCCTGTTTTTGACTCCACAACCTCCTCAGGAAGGCTGTTCCATGCATCCACAACCCTCTCTGTGAAAAAATACTTCCTCACATTACCTCTGAGCTGTCCCCCCTCTAGCTTCAAATTGTGCCCCCTTGTTTTTGCACACCTCTTTTTTCTGAAAGATGCTACCCTCTTGGACTTTGTTGATTCTCTTGAGGTACTTGAAAGTTTCTGTCCTGTCCCCCCTCTCCCTCCACTCCTCAAGGCTATACATATTAAGATCTTTAAGTCTCTCTTGATACGTCTTCTGGTGTAGACCCTGCACCATTTTAGTTGCCCTCCTCTGGACTGCCTTCATCCTGTCTATGTCTTTGCAGAGATTGGGTCTCCAGAACTGCATGCAATACTCCAGATGGGGTCTAACCAGCTGTCTGTACAGAGGGATAACAACTTCCTGTTTTCTACTGGTGATGCCTCTCCCTATGCATCCCAGTATCCCACCAGCCCTACTTACTGCCCTCTCACATTGCTTGCTCACCTTTAGGTCATCTGATATGACTACCCCCGGTCCCTTTCCATTTTTATTGTTGTTAGTATCTCATCCCCCATTGTGTACTCTTCCCTTGGGTTTTTGTTTCCCAGGTGCATTACTTTGCACTTCTTAGCATTGAATCTAAGCTGCCATACATTTGACCATTCCTCCAACCTTGCCAAGTCCATTCTCATCCTTTCCACCCCACCTTGTCTATCAACTCTGTTGCAGATCTTTGTGTCATCTGCAAAGAGAAATACTTTTCCTTCCAGTCCCTCTGCAATGTCACTTATAAAGACATTAAAGAGGACCGGTCCTAGTACTGAACCCTGCGGTACCCCACTAGTAACCCCCTTTCTTCAGCGTGGACTCCATTTACTATTACCCTCTGTGTCCTGTCTCCATCCAGTTCTTTACCCAGGCTACCATCCTGGGACCCACTCCCAGGCTGGCCAACTTGTATATTAATCTTTTGTGTGGGACTGTGTCAAATGCCTTGCTAAAGTCTAGGTAGCCCATGTCTACAGCCCTTCCCTGATCTACTACTTTAGTTACCCAGTCAAAGAAATCTATTAGATTCATCTGACATGACCTTCCCACTGTGAATCCATGCTGCCTTGGGTCCTGTGCCCCTCTGGCCTCTAGGTACTCAACAGTTCTTTCCTTCAGAAGTGATTCCATCATTTTCACAATCACTGAGGTTGAACTAACAGGTCTGTAGTTTCCTGCTTCTGCCCTGCTCCCACTTTTGTGAAGTGGAATAACATCTGCCCTCCTCCAGTCTTCATGTACCACCCCATCCTCCCATGATTTATTAAAGAGGGCAGTCAGTGTTGTCACTAGTTCTACCCTTAGTTCTTTTAGAATTCTGGGATGAATCCCATCAGGCCCCATTGCTTTGTCCACCTTCAGTTTTAAGAGTTCCTTCAGAACCCTTTCGTCTGTGAAAGGGCTGGTATCAACCCCCGTATCCAGCGTGTTTCTGTTGTTTGGTTTAGGTACCTCCCCCTCTTCATTTGTGAATATGAGCAAAAATATTTGTTTAGTATGTCTGCCTTTTCACAGTCACCCTCTGCCCACCCCCTCCCCTTTATTAAGCCTCACTATCCCTCCCTTGGTCTTCCTTCACTCCCTGATGTATCTATAAAAGGTTTTATCCCCCTTCTTAACTGAGTTGGCTATCTTTTCCTCAGTTTGGGCCTTTGCTGTTCTGACTGCCTTTCCTGCTTCCTTTTGCTTTAACGGATACAATTCTCTGTCCTGCTCCTTCTGTGATTCCTTGTACTTCCTGAATGCTCTCTTTTTCTCCCTAACCTTCCCTGCCACCTCCTTTGAGAACCATAGTGGGGTTTCTTACATCGTTTTGTTTTGTTTATTTGCTTCATACAAAGGCTTGTTGCCTCTGTGATGGCAGTTTTGATTATTCTCCATTGTTCTTCCACCCCTCCTTCCTGCCCATTTGCTAGTGCATTCCTTAGGCACTCACCCATTTTGGCAAAGTCTGCCCTCCTGAAGTCCAGTACCTTTGCCTTTGTATGGCTTGATTCTACTGCTCTGTTTATCGTGAACCGTACTGTTCGATGGTCACTAGTTCACAGATGGCTACCCACTTCTAAATATGTGATCCTCTCGTCCTCTCCATTTGAAAGTACCAGGTCTAAGATTGCTCCCTCTCAAGTGGGTTCTGATACTAGTTGTGTAAGACATGCCCCCTGTAGGGCATGTAAAATGACCCCACTCTTAGAACTGGCAGCTGCAAATGCACTCCAGTTAACATCTGGCATATTCAGATCCCCCATTAGCAATATCTCTCCTTTTTCTGCCATTCTAAGGATATTTTCTATCATTTCCTTGTCCATTTCCTCCCCCTGAGATAGGGGTCTGTATACAACCCCTGTGTGGATTGTGGTGCCATTGCCTGTCTCCAAATTGACCCATGGTGCTTCCTCACCTTCTGGTTTACCCTTTTGTTCTGTTGCTTTGATGCTGTCCCTTATGTAGAGAGCTACTCCACCTCCACCTCCTCTTTTACCCTCCCTGTCCCCCCTGTAGATTGTGTATCCTGGTATGTTTAGGTCCCAGTCATGGTTCTGTGTGTACCATATTTCTGTGACTGCCACAATATCCACATGTTCCTCCTCCTTCAAGACCACGAATTCAGGAAGCTTGTTACCCAAACTATGGGCATTGGTACTCATTGCTCTCCATTTTTTGATGGCTTTACCTCTTGTAGCACCATTCCTGTCCTCATTGACTTTGCCTTCTCCATTTACCCCTGTCCTGCTCCCTACTGACCATTTTACCTTGGTCTTATTATTTCTATTTTCTGCTCCTCCAGTCGGCCGCCCCATTCTGACTGATCCCCCCAGCCCCGTCCACCAGAATATCCGGCGCCTACCTTACAACCAGCATGGGAGCGGAGCCTGCGGGGAGTCGGTCATCATCCTGCTGCCGCTGGCATTTTCTGCCTCCAGTTATCACCCAGGAGCCCCAGGAGTAGGAGCACATGTGTGGAGGTGCACATGCACCCTACGGCCCAGGTTACGGCTCCTTTCCCCCACCGCATGGCCTAGCGCCTGGACCCCTCTAAGCTCGTGCCACTCCTAGCCTCCACTAGGGGTCACCATCAGCTGAGGGATGCCGCATTCCCTTCCTGGAGAGGACAGCCTGCCTGCCAGCAGCTCAATCCAGCTCTGCTCTCCCCCCCCGCTGCCGACCTCCGATGACCTGGGCTCGTTCCCAAACCCGGGTCACTGGCGTGCTTTACCTTGGTCTTTACTTCATTTAGTACCCTGTTTTGTGGGGGGAGGCTGGGAATCCTCTGCTGCTCATCAGTGCCTCCCCCTTGACTAGTTTAAAAGCTTGTCAATTAAGTATTTAAACTGATCGCCCAGAAGACTTGTTCCCTTCCTGGACAGATGCAGACCATCCTGCCAGTATAGGCTGGTATCCCTCCAGGTGGAACATCAGTCCCCAATGAAGGCAAAAATCCGGTGCTCTGCACCATTTTTTCAACCATTCATTGAAATGCATGGTGTGAAGTACCCTTGCCTCACCTTTGCCATAGACAGACAGCACCTCTGAGAAGGATACTGTGTGTGCTACTTGCCTTAGGCCCCTCCCCAATTCCACATACTCCTCCTGCACTGCTCTAATCTCATGTTGAGCCAAGTCATTCATCCCTAGGTGGACAATGACATCCAGCTCAGTCTCCTGTGCAGCTGTTCTCATGATCCTGAGGATGCGCTTCCTGTACCTCCATGCCATGGTGCCAGGCAGGCACCTTACATCAGTTTTTCCTGATCCCCCCAGTTCTATCCCCCTAATAATTGAGTCCCCCACCAGGAGCTGCTTCCTTTTCCTGTGGTGTCCTCTGTCTCCTTCCTGTGGGGCTCCCTTGTGACAGTTGTCTGCAACCTCCTTAGTCTCCTTTGCGGGTGCATCCATAGGGGAACTACACTCCATCAGAATAGTGTATTGATTGTGGAGTGGTACAACTGACTGTGTGCTCTGTTCCACCACCCTCACCCTCCCTGAGCCCACTGTGGTCCAACTGCTGTGCTTTCTTGGCAGTCTCTGAGGTAGTGGTGGTGGTGGCTCTGGTGCTCTCTGGGGGGGAGGTTCCCTTACTACTGTCCAGTGTGGCCTGAAAATGGGCAACCTTCTCCCTCAGGGCAGAGAGTTGCCTGCAAATAGGGCAGCATCTCAGCCTCCAGAAAGACTCCCGGAAGACCGCTGCCCCACAGCCAGTACATTGCACTACTTCCCACATGTCTGTCTACCTTTCTGTTTATTCTGTGTAAGTTTTTTTTTGTCCCTCCAGTTATTGTTTTGTATGTATGTATGTGTTTTATATAATGTGTATGCTTATATTGTTAGTGCAGTGTGCTGGAAAGGATATGACAGGGGTATGCAACTTGCCCTCTTGAGGAAATGATGTCAGAACCCCTGGTATAAAAAAAATGGTACCAGGGGTGGGTGGGGTGAGGAGAGGGGGGGATCTGGGCCCAAACTGTGCCCTCTTGAAACAATCAGCTAAAAGCTCTGACCTGCCACTACGATGAATGATGACCTTCCCGTCAGCAAGATGACCTACACAACAATTTAACAGAGAAAATACCCTGCTAAACAAACAGAAAAACAAACAGTTGAGTCAAACACAGGTAAACCTCTCCAGCCTGGTGGTTTGTGCTCTGAAAGCAATCAGCCCCAAAATAAGTCAGTTGTGCACAAGGAAAGACACAGTAAACAATTAATTAAAAACAATTTGATGCATCCTGTCACAGAATACTAGTAGACAGTCCAGTTACCCACAAAGGAAAATCAAATATGCAGTTATTTCAACCCTTCTGAAGTTACTCACAAGATAAGCAGTTTTGCAAACCCCCTTCCTGATTTAAAAACGAAAATAATTAAACACAAAGCAATATCAATGTAAGAATGTAAAGTAAGGAACACCTCCATCACATGTAAGCAAGAGTGAGATTTGTTGCAGATTTCTAGTCCAATATAGTATCTCCCATGCAGTTCTCAGTTGTTTCAAAGCACACCCTGTTACAACTTCAAGAAGATGAACTTGAGCAGGATTTTAAAAGGCAACATAATTCGGATGAGCAGCTATTATTTAAAATTATCTTTTTAAAATACGAGATGAATAAGATGTACTCTGCAAAGGCGGAATATGCATTGTTTAGAACAAGGCAATTGTACTGGGAAATCGGTGAGAAAGCGGGCAAGCTATTGGCGTAGAGACTAAAAACAAAACAAAGTCAAAATGTTATAGAAGGAATTAAAAATAATCAAAATTCGGTTGTGATTACCAACAAAGAAATTAATAATGAATTTAGAAACTTTTACCTAAAGTTATACCAAACCTGTGAGGAGGCTCCAGATAATAATTTAGGGGATTATCTTAGATCAGTTAAAATGTCAGCCCTGACAGATACCGAAAAAGAAGATCTAAGCGGGCCAATAACTATGGAGGAAGTAGCACTGGCCATAAAAGAGCTACCTTCCAACAAGGCTCCAGGACTGGATGGATTGCCAGCAGAATTTTATAAACTTTTGAATGATCAGTCTCACTATTATCTCTTAGAAACATTTAGGGAAATTCCAGACAGGAAAGCGTTGCCTGATTCAATGAGAGAGGCTTATATCACCCTTATTTTAAAGAAAGGTAAAGATCTAATGATATGTGAAAATTATAGGCCAATTTCTCTCCTGAATGTGGACTACAAAATTCTTTCAAAGATTTTGGCAGATAGGCTTAAAAGGCACATGGTTAAATTAATAGGCAAGGAGCAAGTTGGTTTTGTTTCTGGTAGATCAGGTGCAGATATTCTTAGGAGACTGTTAAATGTTATCTAGTCTGCTTCAAAGTTAAACATTCCGGCAGCTATAGTGGCTTTAGATTTCTGTAAAGCTTTTGATTCCCTGAAGGGGAAATATCTATTTTCAGTTTAGACAGGTATGAATATAGGTGAAAGCATGATCTTCTGGGTTAAATATTTATATGATAGCCCCTCAGTCAGAGTAATAAGGAATGGTCTTATTTCAGAACCATTTAATTCATTCAGGGGGTCCAGGCAGGGTTGCCCTTTATCACCATATTTATTTATTTTAGCTGTAGAACCCCTGATAAGGGAAATTACGGATGAAAAAAGAGTGCATCGGGTCAAAACAAGTAGCGTGTCCAATAAGGTTTTTGCATATGCTGATGATTTGTTAATCTCAATTGTGAACTCTAAGGACTTATTCAATGTTCTGAGCAAATTACTAGAGAGTTTCTCGAAGCTCTCTGGGTTGAGCTTAAACTGGAATAAAATGCAACTTTTATCAATTGGCCCCTGGCCCGGAAAATTCATAGGGGTGGGAAGGTCTGACCCAAGAGAACAATTTAAATACCAAATTACATATCTTGGTCTCACCATAGTTAAGGATATAGGTATAGTGCTGGATTTGAATATCTCATTTTTGCTAAAAACCTTGGAATGTGATCTCTTAAAATGGCAGGATTTACATGTATCCCTATGGGGCCAAGTAAATGCCATTGAAATGATGGTAGCTCCAAGGCTTTTTTTTTTTACCTTTTTCAAAGTATTCCACTTAGAATTAATAAAAGGATATTTAAGCAAATTGACAGTCTGATGAGGATCTTTTTATGGAGGGATAAGCCCACTAGACTATCGATTAAAAAATTAAGAAGTCCATGGTCAAAAGGAGGTTTTGCTTTGCCTAACTGGAAAAAATACCATATTTCCTTTTTTATTCAAGCAAGCTGTTAAATACATGTCTGATTAAATGAGATCTGACAGTCCAGTGTTGATGGAGGTAGAGAAAGCACTTGTCTTTCCATGTAAGCTTTATGATATGCTATTTTATTTATTAAGGTTCCTAAGCAAGTTAAAGACAAGCCTGCATAATTTCCCAAGTTTGCACGATTGAAGAAGTAAAGAAGGCCCTTGGGTGTATGAATTTTCCCGCTAAACTCACCACAGTTTGGAACAACGTAAATGTAACAAATGGGGGCAAACCCTTAAATGAAGAAGACTGGTTGAGGGCAGGAATAACAAACAATGGGGATCTAATAAGAGAGGGAGATCAAATGTTACTCTCGTTTACAGAGATAAGAAATAAATTCAAACTGCAAAATTTCCAGTTTGCAAAATATCTGCAGATTAGAAAGGCACTGCAAATCTCTATACTAGCACCTGATTATACTCCACCCAGACACAATGAATGGGCACAGATAATAAGGTTGACGTTTTTAAGAAAAGGAGCTGGTATGTGTTATAAACTAATTACATTACTGAAAATATTATTTCACCTTCACAAGCATCCAAACTGAAATGAGAAACAGAACTGGGAGAATCTCTGACAGAGGAGGATTGGGCGAAAACCTGGAGAAATGCATATTTGAGTTGCAGAGGGGTCCAAGGTAGGACAATTCAATTTAAAATTCTTCATTATTATTATTACTTACCTAAACGCTTAGAAGTAATTAATTATTTGCAGGATGGGCTTTGCTGGTGGTGTCAAAGCATGTGGATCTCATGCATATGTTGTGGAGTTGTCCAGTCATTAAAATGTTTGGAATAAGGTGCATGAAGTATGTGAGAAAGTAGCCAATGTTAGTGTACCCTTTTCAAGTAAACTGTTTATTTTGGGCATAGATTCAGGGATACCTCTCCTAAGTAGTTTGCAGAAACTTTGGATACTAGCAGTCGCCCTTGACCTGAAAAGATTATTGTTATCTTACTGGAAATCTCCCATTCCTCCCACAGCTAATGAATGGTTTAGTAGTGTAGGTTTGGTAGCTAATAATGAAAGAGTTGTTGCAATAGTAAGTAATAAACTAGGTATATATGAAAAAGTTGGGCCCCATTTCTTTTCATTCCTGAGAAACAGGCTTTTAGCTACGTAGTGATTTAAGCCAACAGGACTACAGAGAAAATGTAATTCCAATGTCCCTGTCTTATTGTATACTGTATAGCAAGATTCACAAGAGTACTTACCATATTGACTTGAATAATAGTTTATTGATAGTTAAGTTTATAGGAATGTTATTGCTATGGTAATTTAATGTGATTTTATTACCATATGATGCTGGATTGGTTGATGTTTTATGTAAAACTGGGATTTTATAATTATATGTTATTCCGTTTTCTGACTAAAAATAAAAAACTTTTGATTACAAAAAGAGAAGAGAAGGATGGGGCTGGTGGTGGTGGTGGGGTTAACGGAGCAGAAATACCATTGATTTTATATATTAAACTCACACTGTGTCAGAAACACCACATAATGTTAAAAAGTTACACAATTAAAAACCACACATTGTGTTAAAAATGCCACACTGTGATTATATGGTCAGTAAAAAAACATCTACAGATGCACACTTTTGGAGTCCCTTCTCTGGGCACTGGTGAATTAGAGATTCTTCCCTTGGTCTCCTGTCAGCAAGATGTCAGTTAACTCCATTTTGGAAATATCTAACTCTGAAATCCAGCTCCCTAGTCTGCCTGGCAAACCTACTTAAGCCACAGTGATCCCAATTAAACTTAAGGTCAGGCAATGGGAAATTACTTAGTGTCCCATGGATAAACTTGCAAAAAAATGTTAGTGTTTCTTTGCGTACTGAGCACCTAAATTATGGAACGTTATTTTTTTTCTTTTGAAATTTAAAAAAAACTGACTGATAAAAAAAGGGTGATTTAAAGGGACACTGTCAACTTCCTTAGGCCTCAAAGTGTCCCTTGTTTAAAAAACACATTTTATGGGGGGAGGGGGGCGCTGTGGAGCAGCATACTGGCAAGATGCACACTGTAACAGCTCTGTGCATAATTGTGATTAAAATGTCAAAAATAGTTATTTGTTGCAGGAAAAACTAAAAAATAGTGTTTGCAGTGAACAGCTCATATCGTCTCATGTCATGGGGTACTAAATATAGCCAAGGGTTGCAACCAAAAAGTAGCTGGAAGTGGATTCAAAAATGCAGCATTGGCCACTGACCAGGCCGCGAACACCCTAACGACTATCTCCAGTGGGGGGGCCCCCATGGAGAGCACTACAGGCCTCAATGCAGGCAATCAATTTAAAAATAGAATCGATCATCCAGAGATTTGTGGAGCAAGATGCAAAATTGGAGGTGGTTAACCAGACAGCGACATCAGCAGAGAAAACAGCTGCTCAGGCATTAGCAACAACTTCTAAATTAGTGCAGGAGAATGCCCAACTAAGATACAGGATGGAGGCATTGGAAAATTTAAACCGGGTATCGCATGTGTGCATCATAGGTCTTTTGTAGGGGAGTGAAGAAGAAGATCTTCTTGCCTTTGTACAATCTTGTCTGCTAGATGCTCTCAAGTTACCCAGGCATGCTATGAATGGCCAGTTTTGCAAGGCATTCCAGATTACTCCTCGAGCAGCAGGACCGCGTGGCGAGGCGAGGCACCGAGGGCAATTCTGTTGGTGATGGCGAGCTCCCTCATCAGAGACCGCATCTTGCAAGCCGCCAGGTCTACCAACAGTCTCAGCTATAATGAGACAACCATACATTTGTTTCTGGACCTTTGTTTCACCACTTGGACCTGGTGAAAGAAATCTGATGCAGTATGAGCATGACTTAGAAGCCTGGGGGTCTCTCACTCCCTCCTAATGCCGGCTCAATTACGTGTCCATTATGGAGGCAGTACTTTTCAGTTCAGTGATCCAACTGAAGTGGGGAAAAAGGTAGAATCTATTGCCCGATAATTTCAATCAGCAGAAGGACATCAGCTATTTCAATCTGAGGAGGAAACCTAAACTTTTTTCCATATAGACATCGTATGGATACTAAAGCACAAGTATCTTTGCTTACCTTAATAGTTTATAACAATACTAGGGGCTGAAATGTTCACTGGGGCTTCTTCTTTTCTAGTACGTTCCTGCTTATAAAATAAGAATGTGTGTAGTTTAGTTATAGGGGTGCTAATCATGTTCGGACACCTTTATTTGGATTGGGGGACATACCAGCACTGGATGTTGAGTAATAATGACTGGGCTATGAACATTATGGACTTGACCCCAAAAGCCTTAGTAAGCTGTAGCTTTATGGACTATAACAACTTCCTTTATAAAAGTTTCATTTAGATTTCCCCCCATCCTAAATCCAGACTGTTTAGGTTCTATATCCTGGGTTACATTGGATGTATATTGTATATTATACAATGGCAAGAAAGAGTCTTGGACTGTGATTGGTCAGTCTGGGGCTAGACCCATGGCATTATCCCAGCATAACACCACAGCTCTAGTGTCAGCCTCACATTGCTTTCCCTTTTTCCATTTCCTGTTAAGAAACAAAAATATTTTTCCACACTAATAAAAACATTCTTTAAAATAATTTTTTTATTCTATATATAACAACAAGCCATTGTGTAATAGGAATAATGCACTCCAGGGTGTGTGTCGTGCTGGGATAACGTCACACCTGGGGTATTGGACACACTCGGCCTGCTTCCTCGTGCCCAACCCCCCAGGCATGGCGTTATCCCAGCTCGACACACCCTGTCATGCATTATTCCTTTATTAATGATGCCTGACAGGAGATTGTACAATATGTTGTTGCTTTTATGTAACTGCAATAAACATGAAGTTAAAAAAAAACATTTTATGATTGCCAACATTCTGTAAAGATCACTGATACTGTAGCTAGTAGTTTGATTCTGATTCTTTTGTTCTTTTAAAAAGTGAAAAACAGACTGCCCACTATACTGGTGTTACCACACAAAAACGGGTTTGTTTACATTCCTTGATCAACTCCCACTGCATCTTTCCTGGACTTGGGAACACCTCCAACATAGTCTACCCCTCATGATGCAGTGGGAATTTAGATGGCTACTGCCTCATGAGTGACTGCACTGTTTGGGGGTGCTTCCAATGCTCAGGAAGTATTCAGTAAAAATAGAGTCAGGATTTGAAACAAAACAAAGTTGTTTATAAATATACATTAGCATGCATTTCAGTTCTACTAAACAAGGAGACAGACAAAACAACCAGCGACATAAATGAATTGTAGAGAAGGTAAGCAATCATAAAATGTGAGTTTTTAACTAGAAATAATATGATGCAAAACAGGTTGACAGTGTCCCTTTAAATGTTCTTATGTCTGACGACCAGTGTACACACGAAACACTTGGCCACGCGGATTGTCTGTGTTCTGTTGTGTAATTATGCTCCACTGTAGTGATGCTATGTTGTCACTGTCATTGTTTGTCTTCTGGATTGTCCCTGTAAAAGGGCTTTGTTACCACCTGTTGACTTTCCAAACAGAATTAAATAAATGAATAAAAAATAAAATAAAACATTCCAAAATAAAGATAAAGCAAATATTTGACTCCTAAATTGGAAATAAAGAAAACCAGATGACATCTAGTTTGGTAGGATGACAAATGGTTGAATTTTCTGAAAGAAAAAGGTATTTTACCAGTAATATTTTATATTACCTTATGGGTCTGGAGTGTGAGTAGAACCCCTACTCCATATGAAACATAGACACAGAAACATAGAAGCTGATGGCAGATAAGGACCGCAAGGCCCATCCAGTCTGCCCATTTCTTTTTCTACCTTATGAATATGCCATGGGCCTTTGCTCTGTCAATGGCATATCTATTCATACTCATCTGTATTGCTCCCTTATGCCTATCCCGTGCCTGTTTGAAGCCCTGCACTGTATTCCCATCCACCACTTCCTGACGTAGGCCGTTCCATGCATCCACCACCCTTTCTGGTGAAAAAGAACTTCCTCACATTACCCCTTAATCGGACTCCCTCTAATCTCATGCTGTGTCCTCTTGTCCTGCTATTTTTCTTATATTGAAACATGTTAGACTCTTTCACCTTGTTAATGCCCTTAAACTGTTTGAATGTTTCAATCATATCACCTCTTTCCCTCCTTTGCTCTGGGGTATACATACTGAGCTCCATTAATCTGTCCTCATATGTTTTCTGATGCAGTCCCTGCACCATTTTGGTTGCCCATCTCTGGACTGCCTCAATTTGGTTAATGTCCTTGTGAAGGTGTGGCTTCCAGTACTGCATGCAGTACTCCAGATGGGGCCTAACCAGTGTCTTGTAAAGAGGGATTATTACCTCCCTCTTCTGACTTGTGATACCCCTACTAATACACCCCAGCATCCCCCTAGCCTTACCTGCTGCTTTAGTGGTCTGCTTGGATGATTTCAGGTCATCGGTGATGATGATGCCCAAGCCTCTCTCTTCCCTTGTGACTGCCAGCAACTCCCCTCCCAGCCTATAGGTGGCGTCAGGGTTTCTCTTCCCTATGTGCATGATCTTGCACTTCTTTGGGTTAAAACCCCATTACCACTCTTCTGACCATTTTGCCAGTTTATCCAGATCTCTTCTCATTCTGCCCACCCCATCTGGATCATCTACTCTGTTACAGATCTTGGTGTCATCTGCAAACAGACAAACCTTACCCTCCAGTCCATCTGCAATGTCACTAATGAATATATTGAAGAGGACTGGTCCCAGGACTGATCCCTGAGGTACCCCATTTGTGACTTGCAGCTCTTCTGACTGTATACCGTTTACCACCACTCTCTGTTTTCTGCCCGTCAACCAGTTTGCCACCCAGTTGACCAACTTCTGACCCACCCTGAGCCTACCCAGCTTATTAATTAATCTTCTATGTGGAACAGCTTTGCTGAAGTCAAGGTAGACAACATCAACTGCTTCCCCTTTGTCCACCACTCTGATTACCCAGTCAAAGAAATCTGTGAGTCTAGTTTGACAGTATCTTCCTTTTGTAAACCCATGCTGTCTTGGATCCTGTGCTCCTATGGATTCCAGGTGTTGCACTATCCTTTCCTTAAGGAATGCCTCCATAATCTTGCCCACTACTGAGGTAAGACTGACTGGTCTGTAGTTCTCTGACTCTTCTCTGCTACCACTTTCATGAAGCTGGATCACATGAGCCCTTCTCCAGTCTTCTGGGACCTCTCCTGTCCTCAGAGACTCACTAAACAGTTCTGATAATGGCTCTGCCAGTTCCACCCTTAGCTCCTTTAGTACCCTGGGATGTATGCCATCAGGTCCCATTGCCTTGTCCACCCTGAGCTTATCGAGCTCTTGTAGGACCCTTTCTTTTGTGAAGATCCTAGTGCACACCTCCCTCCCCCCTGTGTCCATGGTGCTGAGTTGTGGGCTCTGCCCTGCCTTCTCTTCAGTAAATGTTGAGCAGAAGAATCCATTTAGGATAGATGCTTTTACATGGTCCTCCTCCTCACATGCCCCCTTATTCCCTTTGATCTTAGCAATACCCCCTCTGGACTTTCTCCTTTCACTAATGTATATATAGAAAGTCTTGTCACCTTTTACTGTTTGTGCTAGTGTTTCTTCGGTTTGGGCCTTTGCCTGCCTTACTGCCTTCTCTGCTTCCCTTAGGGAAGTTTGGTATGCCTTCCTATCTTCATCCTGCTGTATTCTCTTATATTTCATGAAGGCCAGCCTTTTGGCTCTGACCTTTTCTGCTACTGTTTTTGAGAACCAAAGTGGTTTCCTCCTTCGTTTGCTCTTGCTTTTGCACTTCCTTTTCTCTCTAACACAATGGGATGTTGCTTCAAGTATTGCATCCTTAATGCTTGCCCACTTTGCCTGTACCCCCTCACCTGTATTTTTTTTTTTGCCAAGGCTAGCTTAACTCTGTTGGCCATCTTATCAAAGTCAGTTCCTCTGAAGTTCCACATTTTTGCCTTGGAATGGGATGATTTAGTTCTAGTGGCCAAATTGAACCATACCATGTGGTGGTCACTGGCCCCCAGGGCAGGGGACTATGGAATGTGGCAGCCTGCCAGGACTGAGCCCTACACCAGAAAGCCGTCTGCCTGCTACTGGATCTGGACCTGCATCAGGAGGGAGGATGGGGGTGGCCCTCTCCCAGAGCCCCTGCCATGAAGGAAAGCCATTGGGGACGGGGACAGCAGGCAGGTTAGTGTGTTGAACAGTCAAGGCAGTTGCCCAGGCCAGGGTGGGGGTCTGGATTGAATCTGTATCACTGGATGGTAAAAACTGGACTGGCTGGTCCAGCAGAACCAGCCAAACTGGGCACAGCTTGTACAGTCCTGCTATTCTGCAAGTTGCACCTGGTCTGGCTAGGCCAGCCAATCTGTTTTTTTTACTGTTTTGGTTCAGTCCGGTGGTCCAGATTTTACTAAGTCTCCTATAAGGATGTACATCCCTAAGGGGTAATGGGCAGCTGGCTGTGGAAAAATCTCTATATAAAAATGCAAAATTGCTAGGACTGTTATACATCTGCACTGCATGTGCTTGAGAGGTGAGTAATACGTTGTCACGGGGCTGCTGGCAGATGTTGTACTTGGAAGAGATCTGTGTATGAGTTAAACAGCTAAAATAAACCCGAGCAGTACAAGCAGCCTATAATTTGAGTTGAGTGACTTCTTTCTCTCTCTGTCACCAAGCAGCCCAAGTGAAAGAGTGAACACGCCCACCCACTCCCCCCACCCCCCGCTGGCATATCAAGAGCCCAAGAGCTTACTCCCTCACTATGATTTCCAGACCTTGCACCATAAAACAACATTTCCACTCACTTTTTGGTCTTTTTGCACCGCATTATTATTTGAGATTCAATTACCTGTTCTGTGCTTCTGTTGAGCTTGCCCCCCATTGTGCATAATTGTGGGGTACCATGCAGCAGCCTATGAATCACTGTCTAAACTGTGCCACACAAAATCACAGAACAAAGCCTCTGCCTCTGTAATTATAGTGCTGTTCGGAGGTGTGATTTGGAAACTGACAGCAGCCCCACCCCTCGCTTCCTATACATACACACCCAGACTCTTAAGTGCTTTGTAGAACTCTGCAGCTGTGATGGCTATGGGAAAGCTAGACTTGTTTTGGTTATGTAATTGACTTTATTGGACCAATACAAGTCATATAAACAGATGATTTAGTGCAAAACACACACACGCACACACACACACACTTACTTTCTGGGTCACACGGGTCAGTTAGAGAAATTAAAATATATTGTTGGTGAATCTACTTATGTCACGGATATGTTATTGCAAAAAAAAAAAAAAAACTATCCGGTGGATTTTTTTTAGCTGATTAACAAATAATATTAATTTAAGGGCCCATCTCAGCTGACAGGGTATGTGGCCTTAGACTCAACAACATTGTACTCAGAGCAAATGCTGTGCAGAACTCTAACACTACATACCCCAGAACTCTAGCATTATATACTCCAGAACTGTAACATTACACACTCCAGAACTCTTAACATTACACACCCCAGAACTCTTAACATTACACAGTCCAGAACTGTTAACATTACACACCCCAGAACTCTAACATTACGTACTCCAGATCTCTAACACTGCGTACTCCAGAGCACTAACACTGCATTCAATACCCATAGCTTTTCCCGACCCATCCCAAGTAAATCTCAAATATTCAATTAACCAGAACTGATCAAATCTCCATTTCTGTTTATTGTTGTGTCTTACATCCCATGTCCCATTCCAATATGACAAACAAGATGCCCCCCACACAGTCACAATTTAGTGGCATAACATGGTCCCATGAACTGCTGCAACACTATTGTACCTTGTGCCCCTTTGTGCTGTACTATGCACATGGAAAGGGGTAGGGCCAGAATGCTAATGAAGTGCTGTACTATGCAGAGGGAAAGGGTCAGGGCCAGGATGCTAATAAAGTACAGTGTTATGCATGGGAAAAGTGACAGAGGTTGGTATGCTAATAAGGTGCTGTGCTACACACAGAAAAAAAGGTGCTGGGTCATCATACTAATGAAGCTCTGTGCTATATACAGGGGAAGGGGCTGGGCCATCATACTAATGAAGCTCTGTGCTATATACAGGGGAAGGGGCTGGGCCATCATACTAATGAAGCTCTGTGCTATATACAGGGGAAGGGGCTGGGCCATCATACTAATGAGGCTCTGTGCTATATACAGGGGAAGGGGCTGGGCTATCATACTAATGAAGCTCTGTGCTATATACAGGGGAAGGGGCTGGGCCATCATACTAATGAAGCTCTGTGCTATATACAGGGGAAGGGGCTGGGCCATCATACTAATGAGGCTCTGTGCTATATACAGGGGAAGGGGCTGGGTCAGCATGCTAATGAAGCTCTGTGCTATATACAGGGGAAGGGGCTGGGCCATCATACTAATGAAGCTCTGTGCTATATACAGGGGAAGGGGCTGGGCCATCATACTAATGAAGCTCTGTGCTATATAGAGGGGAAGGGGCTGGGTCAGCTTGCTAATGAGGCTCTGTGCTATATACAGGGGAAGGGACTGGGCCAGCATGCTAATGAAGTGCTGTGCTATATACAGGGAAAGGGGCTTGGCCAGCATGCTAATGAAGTGCTGTGCTATATAGCGGGAAAGGGGCTTGGCCAGCATATGAATAAAGTGCTGAGCTATATACAGGGAAAAGGGCTGGGCCAGTATGATAATGAAGCATGGTACTATTCTCTGCCACCACATTCCTATGTCCCTATGCAGAGGTCTAGGTAACCAGGGCAGACTAGGTGAGCCTGGCTGTCCTTTTCTGCTATCACGTTCCTATGCACAGGGAAAGCGGCGGGCCAGTATGCTAATGAACTGCTGTGTTATGCACAAGGAAAGCAATGGGGCTGGCATGCTAATGAAGCACTGTGCTACGCATGGGGAAAGATGCAAACTGCATGATAATGAAACACTGTGCAATGCATGTGGGAAGATGCAAAGCTGCCATGCCAGTGAACCACTGTGCTATACATGGGGGAAGAGGCAGAGCTGGCATGCTAATGAAGCACCGTGGTATGCATGTGGGAAGAGACAGAGCCAGCATGCTAATGAAGCACTGTGCTGTGCATAGGGGAAGAGACAAACCTGGCATGCTACTGAAGCACTGCGCTATGCATAGGGGAAGATGCGGAGCTGGCATGCTAATGAAGCACTGTGCTCTGCATGTGGGAAGATGCAGAGCTGGCATGCTAATGAAGCACTGTGCTATGCATGGGGGAAGATGTGGAGCCAGCATGCTAATGAAGCACTGTGCTACGCATTGGGGAAGAAACAGAGCCAGCATGCTAATGAAGCACTGTGATATGCATGTGGGAAGAGACAGAGCTGGCATGCTAATGAAGCACTGTGCTATACATAGGGAAGAGACAGAGCTGACATGCTAATGAAGCACTGTGCTATGCATGCAGGAAGATGCAGAGCTGGCATGCTAATGAAGCACTGTGCTATGCATGGAAGAAGATGTGGAGCTGGCATGCTAATGAAGCACTGTGCTATGCATGCAGGAAGATGCAGAGCTGGCTTGCTAATCAAGCACTGTGCTATGTATGTGGGAAGAAATGCAGCCAGCATGCTAATGAAGCACTGTGCTATGCATGCAGGAAGATGCAGAGCTGGCATGCTAATGAAACACTGTGCTATGCATGTGGGAAGAGGCAGAGCCAGCATGCTAATGAAGCACTGTGATATGCATGGGGGAAGTTGCGGAGCTGGCATGCGAATGAAGCACTGTGCTATGCATGGGGAAAGATGCAAGCTGGCATGGTAATCAAGCACTGTGCTATGTATGTGGGAAGAAATGCAGCCGGCATGCTAATGAAGCACTGTGCTATGCATGCAGGAAGATGCAGAGCTGGCATGCTAATGAAACACTGTGCTGTGCATGCAGGAAGATGCGGAGCTGGCATGCTAATGAGGCACTGTTCTATGTATGCAGGAAGAGACAGAGCCGGCATGTTAATGAAGTGCTGTGCTATGCATAGGAGAAGAGACAGAGATGGCATGCTAATGGAGCACTGTACTATGCATGGGGGAAGATGTGGAGCCAGCATGCTAATGAAACACTGTGCTATGCATGCAGGAAGATGCAGAGCTGGCATGCTAATGAAACACTGTGCTATGCATGTGGGAAGAGGCAGAGCCAGCATGCTAATGAAGCACTGTGCTATGCATGGAAGAAGATGTGGAGCTGGCATGCTATTGAAGCACTGTGCTATGCATGCAGGAAGATGCTGAGCTGGCTTGCTAATCAAGCACTGTGCTATGTATGTGGGAAGAAATGCAGCCGGCATGCTAATGAAGCACTGTGCTATGCATGCAGAAAGATGCAGAGCTGGCATGCTAATGAAACACTGTGTTATGCATGTGGAAAGAGGCAGAGCCAGCATGCTAATGAAGCACTGTGATATGCATGGGGGAAGATGCGGAGCTGGCATGCTAATGAAGCACTGTGCTATGCATGGGGAAAGATGCAAGCTGGCATGATAATGAAACACTGTGCAATGCATGAGGGAAGAGACAGGGCTGGCATGCCAATGAAGCACTGTGCTATGCATGTGGGAAGATGCAAAGCTGCCATGCCAGTGAACCACTGTGCTATACATGGGAGAAGAGGCAGAGCTGGCATGCTAATGAAGCACTGTGCTATGCATGTGGGAAGAGACAAACCTGGCATGTTAATGAAGCACTGTGTTATGCATGCAGGAAGATGCAGCACTAGAATACTAATGAAGCACTGTGCTATGTATGTGGGAAGAGACAGAGCCGGCATACTTATGAAGCACTGTCCTATGGATGGGGGAAGATGAGGAGCCAGCATGCTAATGAAGTGTGGTGCTATGCATTGGGAGAATTGCAGAGCTGGCATGCTAATGAAATACTGTGCTTTGTATGGAGGAAGGGACAGAGCTGGCATGCTAATAAAGCACTGTGTTGTGCATGGGGGAAGAGATAGAACTGGCATGCTAATGAAGAAGTGTGCTATGCGTTGGGGAAGAGACAGAGCTGGCATGTTAATGAAGCACTGTGCAATGCATGCGGGAAGATGCAGAGCTGGCATGCTAATGAAGCACTGTGCTATTAATGCGGGAAGAGACAGAGCTGGCATGCTAATGAAGCACTGTACTATGTGTGTGGGAAGAGACAGAGCCTGCATGCTAATGAAGCACTGTCCTATGCAGGCAGGAAGAGACAGAGCCGGTATGCTAATGAAGCACTGTGCTATGCATGCAGAAAGATGCAGAGCTGGCATGCTAATGAAGCACTGTGCTATTCATGCAGAAGAGACAGAGCTGGCATGCTAATGAAGCACTGTGCTATGCATGTGGGATGAGACAGAGCCCTCATGCTAATGAATCACTGTCCTATGCATGTGGGAAGAGACAGAGACAACATGCTAATGAAACACTATGCTATGCATGGGGGAAGATGTGGAGCCGACATGCTAATGAAGTGCTGTGCTATGGATGCAGGAAGATGTGGAGCTGGCATGCTAATGAAGCACTGTGGTATTAGATATGGGAAGATGCAGAGCTGGCATGCTAATCAAGCACTGTGGTATGCATGCGGGAAGATGCAGACCTGGCATTCTAATCAAGCAGTGTTGTGCATGGGGGGAAGATGCAGAGCTGGCATGCTAATGAAGCGCTGTGCTATGCATGGAGAAAGGGGTGGGGCTGGTATGCTAATGAAGCACTGTGCTATGCATGTGGGAAGATGCGGAGCTGGCATGCTAATGAAACACTATGCTATGCATGGGGGAAGGGACAGAGCCCGCATGCTAATGAATCACTGTCCTATGCATGCGGGAAGAGACAGAGCCAGCATGCTAATGAAACACTATGCTATGCATGGGGGAAGATGCAGAGCTATCGTGATAGTGAAGTGCTGTGCTATGCATGTGGGAAGATGTGGACCTGGCATGCTAATCAAGGACTGTGCTATCCATGGAGGAAGATGCAGAGCTGGCATGCTAATGAAGCACTGTGCTATGAATGGGGAAAGGGGTAGGGCTGGTATGCTAATGAAACACTGTGCTATGCATCGAGAAAGGGGTGAGGCTGACATGCTAATAAAACATGCTATGCATGGGGAAGATGCAGAGCTGGCATGCTAATGAAGTGCTATGCTATGCATGGGGAGTGAGGTGATGCCAATTTGATAATGAAGTAGTGTGCTATGCATGGGGGAAGTGGTACGTTCAGAATGCTAATGAAGCAGTGTGCTATGTATGGAGAAAGGGGCGGGGCTGGCATGCTAATGAAGTACTGTGCTGTGCGCAGGGAATGTGGTGTGATGAGAGTGCTAAAGAAGCACTGTGCTATGTATGGGGAAGAAACAGAAGCATAGAATTTGACAGATGATGAGGATAGTTATATTATTATTATATAGTTATATAAATTCATTAAGGGGAAATAATCCAGGAGTTACTGCGCTAACACAAAATGGTAAGCAAATAGAGATACCGTCTGAAATCGCAGAAACTTTTAATACTTATTTTGGTACAGTATATGCAAAAATACAGAATTTATAGGTACAATACCAGTAGGAGACACTGCACAAGTGGAACTTGATACCAGATTGATTATTGAAAATATCAAAGCTCTAAAAAATTCCACTTCAACAGGACCTGATAATATATCAGTTAAGATGTTAAAACTGATGTCACCTAGTATTGCCACCCCCTTAGTCATGTTATATAAGAAATCCATTCAGGAACAAATCGTACCGCTGGATTGGCTTACCGAAGTAGTAATATCTATTCATAAAAAGGGTTCCAGAACTGACTGCTGTAATTATAGGCCAATCAGTTTAACTTTGGCAATTGGCAAGATTCTGGAATCGATCATTAAAGATGTCATGTATAAGTACATAAGTGACAAGGGCCTTTTTGATCCAACTCAACATGGATTTAGACCCGGTAGATCTTGTGTTACCAATCAGTTAAGTTTTTATGAGAAGATCTTGTACGCTTTGGATCAGGGATTCGCAGTTGACTGTATCTATCTGGACCTGTCAAAGGCATTTGACAGGGTTCCACATAAAGAAATTGTTAAAACTTTGATAGATTTCAGTATTGATCATCAGTTAATAAGGTGGATAAATAACTGGCTGAAAAACAGAACACAGCAAGTCAGTATTAATGGATATATATCGTCCACAGCACAAGTGACTAGCGGTATACCTCAGGGGTCGGTACTAGGCCCTTTTTTTATTTCAACTTTTAATGTCTAAGCTAGGACATGACAACGAAGTCTGGGTTAGCAAATATGCTGATGATAGAAAACTGGCATGTGTAGTTCTGACTGATAATGATCGATCAAAACTACAAGCTGCAACAAACGGTATGGTTCAGTGAGCAGAAGAGGTAGGCATGTAATTTAACTCTGACAAGTGCAGCATAATGCACATGGGAAAGCAAAACATGGAAGCAACTTACTATATGAATACTGTCCCACTAACAAAGACCTCGGAGGAGAAAGGCCTGGGGATAAATGTATCTAGTAAGCTGACCTATGATAAGCATTGCCAAGCACTAGTAGTGAAGGCTAAATGCATCCTTTGGTCAACTAAAAGACATTTTTCAAGTAGGGAGGCAAATGAAATTATGACCCTACCAAAGACCGCTTTTACGAACATATGAATGTGCCAGCAGAAACAGACCACCCGGGCTATCTAAGACTGCTCGAGTGTGCAGCTAGCACCCCTAGTTTGCAGCTGATATGGGAGCCCTTTGTGGGAACCAATAAAGGGATCCAGTAGGAACAGAATAGAAAAAGTCCAGAGACAAACTACTGAAATGCTCTATGACTGTAAAAACCTATCCTACAAGGATAGATTGCTTAGACTGAATCTCATGTCTCTCCACACTAGAAGGATCAGGGAAGATATGCTCTTATGTTACAACCTAGTGAAAGACCCTGAACTTTTTTCAGAACTAAACCTTAGATTTAAAACTCATAACATGGGCACTAGAGGACATAGGTTTCAACTAAAAAGTACTGAATTTAATACTGAAAAACGTAAGGCCTTTTTTACCCAAAGGGTGGTTAACACTGGAATGATCTCCCAGAGGAAACAGTCTTATGTAACAACAAGATTAATTCAAAAATAAATTAGACCATTGTTTACTTTATGGAAACGGTCTAGTACATTATGTGTAACCAAGGAGCATATATGGGCCAAAAGCCTTTCTTTAGCTCCTAGATCTTAGTATAGCTTGGCCTAGTGAATCTTCCCATTTTTCCCTACCTACAGTGTCACTACAGACCCTACTTGATCTCCAGATCTTTCTGCCTCCCCCATTCCTTTCCACTAAGATTCCCTTATGATTGTCCAAAGCATTCGTGAACACCATCACTGTTTTTGACCCACCACCTCTGCTGGAAGATTGTTCCAGGCATCCACCACTCTGTGAAGAAGTGCTCCTTCACATCTCTCCTGAATTTACCCCCCTCCACTTTCACCACAAGTCCCCTTGTTCATGAGCACCTTTTTTCCTGAAAAATACTCCCTGTTTGTACCTTATTTACTCCTGTGAGGTATTTAAAAGGTCTCTGTCATATTCACCCGTTACAGGGTGTACATGATGAGATCTTTTAATCTCTCCTCATAGGGCTTCGCAGACCTTGCACCATTTTAGTTGCCCTCCTCTGGGCAGCCTCCACTCTATATCCTTTAAGAGATGTGGTCTCCAGAACTGGTCACAGTACTCTAGGTGACTTCTTACCAGTGATCTATACAGAGCCAACACCACCTCCCTCTTTCTGCTGGTGACACCCCTCCTCATGGACCCAGCATCCCACTTGCTCTCTCCACTGACTTGTCACACTGCCTAGTCACCTTTAGGTCATCTGATATGATTACCATAGGTCCCTTTCCTGTTTGGCGGCTGTCACTACCTCCTCCTCCCATTTTGTACTCCACCCTTGTGTTTCTGTGCCCTAAGTGTGTGATTTTGCATTTTTTCGCATTGAAACCCAGCTGATATACCCTTGACCAATCCTTGAGTTTTTTCTGGTCTCTATGAATACATTCCACCCCTTCTGCAGTGTCCACCCTATTGCAGATTTTGGTGTCATCCGCAAAGAGCCATATTTTCCCTTCCAGCTTCTCTGCAACGTCACAGTAAAGAGAATTGGTCCCAGCATTGATCCCTGCAGCACCCTGCTGGTCACCTTCCCTTCTCTGGAGTGAACTCCATTTACCACCACCCTCTGCTGCCTATCCCTTAACCAATTTCTTACCCACTCCTAAGCTGCCCAGCTTCCTTACGAGTCCTCTGTGGAATGGTGTTGAAAGCCTTACTGAAATCTAGCTAGGCCATGTCTGTCATTCCACCTTGACCTAATTCCCTGTTCACCCAGTGAAAGAAATCTATCAGATTAGTTTGACATGACCTCCCTGCCCCCATGAATCCATACTGCCTCGGGTCTTGTAACCCATTAGATTCAAGATGTACCATAGTCCTTTCCTCCAGCAGTGACTCTATTAACTTCTCCACTACCAATGTCAGGCTGACTGGCCTATAGTTGCCAGCATCCTCCCTATCACTTTTGTAAAGTGGGACTACATCTGCCCTCCTCCAGTCCTCCGGAACCACTCTTGTCTCCAGTGAGCTGCTAAATAGGACTGTTAGAGGTGCAGCCACTACCTCCCTGAGCTCCCTCAATACCCTTGGATGCACCCTGTCTAGCTCCATCTTCTTATCCACTTTCAGATTTACGAGTCTCTTCAGGACCCTCTTCTCTGAAAAAGGACTCATGTCCACCACCCTACATACAGTGCTCCTGTTACTTTTTTGTGTCCCCTCCATTCTCCTTCCTATATGAATGCTAAGCAAAAGTATTGTTCAGGATCTCTGCATTTCCCTGTCCTCCTGTGACAGTCCCCCCCCCCAATTCCCTTCTTATCGTTACAATCCCTTCCCTGGTCTCTCTCTTTTCATTTACATATCCCAAAAATGTCTTGTCACCTTTTGTTACCCCCTGGGCTCTTCTGTCCTCAGTTTGCACTTTCACGCTCCTTACTGGTTTCCCTGCTTCCCTCTGTTTCTCCTGATACACCTCCCTGTCCTCCTCCCTCTGCATCTCCCTATGCCTTCTGAATGCTACCCTTTTAGCTCTTAGCTTTTCAGACACTTCTTTTCCTTTTGCTTTTTATTTATTTATTTTGATGATCCACTAAGTGCACCAGATGACCCAGTAAGTGCACTGGTGCCAAAGTGTCTTTTTCAGGCTCAACTCGGGTACAGAAGAGTACACAACCAGACAGTGGAACAGGTACAGGTACATAAAATGTAGTTTGTAAATGAGAAAAATGATCATAGATACCCACTGAGGGATATTATTCGTAGAGGAACTACTGTTGCAAAAATCCAGAATAAATATGGTCAAATGACATTGCATTTTACTATGACCAAAGCTGTGGAACGAAGTACCACCTACCGTAAGAAATATGCTCAAATTAACTATCTTCATGCAGGCTGTAAGTGTGGAACTAACAGGGAGCTGCACATGTGTAAACTGACTGTGTAAGCTTGTTTGTACAACTTGTACCTAACAATGTGCGTGACTGGTTAGTCGAAAAAGATTTTCCTTTTGAGTCAGCTATACAAAACTCATGTAATAACTTCCACATTCTGTGCCTCTCATTACTCAGACACAGTGGTTGGAATATTTTATTCTTCAATAATGTTATGTTTAATTAAAACAATTGTGTTTTTTACCAAAGAAATAATTGGGCAGTTAAATGCATCATGTTAAGATTTCCAGTGAGTCATTGATAACTGTGATTGTGAGACAGCTGTTTCTCTGTATGTCATTACTGTTTTAACTTAAGGAAAATGTCCAATTGTAAAACCTAATTTATACTGTTGGAATATTTGTATTGTTCTGTTGAATTCTGAAACCTGTTTTATGTTGAAATGTAGGGTGACTTTGCAGAATAGGTCTCCCAGAACTGAAGTTTTAAATACTGTTAAATTTTACTACATAAACAGCATAATACAAAATGAAGTGACACGATGCAAAAATAAGGCATTCAGATGGCCCGTTAATAGTGTTTTGTAAGTCAGGCAAAGCAGGTACAGTTAGTTCAGATGGGCAGTGAACATTTAGGGGAAAGGACAGCTCAGCTAGCAAAGGGATGGTGTTCCTGAACAACGCTGTTCTGTATCTGAAAGAGTTCTGGCCCATGCCTGTGTGCATGAATGGAACTTTCAATCGACTGTTTGCAAAGGAACGAAAGGAGGGGTTGTCCACGTACATGAACAGCATGGATAGGCATTGGGGAGCACTTCCATGTAGAATGTCATGCATCAAATTCACTAAGGTTAGTTGGGTTCTCGTTTCAGGTTGCGACCAACCATATCGTTCAAAGCTGGTGCAGTGATGGGACCATGGGCCCTACGAGAACGCAAATTTGGTAAACTTGGGGGTTAAGACTCTTTTCTTTACCCAGATCGTGAGTGGAGCAGTACCTGTAACAATGGAGACATACTCAGTCAGGGGAGGTATGCAGCTTTGGGTGATTTTGACTTTAGTGGCAGGTGCCAGGTACTTCGCAGTATAATAGAGCAGACCCAGTTTTTGATGAACAGTTCCTACTGTGTTGGTCATATGAGCATCAAATGTGAGGTGGGGATCGATGGTCATACCAAGGTATCTGAATTCATTAACTAGTTCCAGTTTCACTCCCTCTAAGGTAGAGATGGTGAAGTCTTGGGAAAATCTTCTAACCTTTGAGGATGAGCCGAGCAACACGGCTTTTGTTTTAGGGATGTTTAGGACCAATTTCTCATTTATGAACCACTGTTGAATGGAATGGAAGTTGTGCCTAAGGACTTCATCGATAGTGATAGTGTCTTTCCTATGCACAAAGATGACTGGTCGTCTGCATACAGAACGGTCTTGGCAGTATTACAGATCTTGAATAGGTCATTGCTGAAAATAACAAATAGGAGAGGGCCTAGACTGGATCCCTGGGGACCCCACAGGAGATAGTGTTCACCCTAGACAAGACTTTTACCGATTTTAGCAAACTGTGACCTGTCTTGCAGATAGTTGGAGAACCACAGCTTAATTGGGTCCCCCAATCCCACCCAGTTAGCTTCTCTATGAGCAAATCATGGTCCACCAAACAAAAGGTCTTAGGTTCATGAACAAGGCACCAGCCAGCAGGTCATTGTCCATAGCATGGTGCACTGCATCCATGAAGCTGACCAGCACTGTGCATGTTCTGTGACCCTTTCTAAAGCCATATTGTTCCTCACGGAGTAGCCTGTGCTGGTCTAAGTAGGAAGTGAGCTTTTATGGACTCAAATGAAAGATTAAAAATTTTGGAAATGAGGAGAGCAATTTGTGTGGCTGCAGTTTTAAAGAATTTTTAATTAGACCATTGCAGCCAGCCACTTTGTCATCATTTAGATGAAGCAGCAGTTTGCAGATTTCCTTGACAGTGACATTCCTAAAATGAAATAAGGGATGGCATGGCCAAGAGTTAGGCATGCTGGAATCTGAAGGATATATTGTGCCACATGAGGGGAGTCTGTATTTCTCAAAGTTGCAGAACTGCTCATTGAACAAATCATCAACAACATAGAAACATAGAATTTGACGGCAGATAAGGACCGCTTGGCCCACCTAGTCTGCCCATTTTCCTACCTAATGGATAAGCTGCAGATCCTAGTTAACCAACAGCCTACTTCCTCCTACCCCCCCACTAGAATTGCCTTATGTCTGTCCCATGCATTCTTGAATTCCCCCATTGTTTTTGACTCTATGACCTCATCTGGAAGGCCGTTTCCTGCATCTACAACCCTCTCTGTGAAGAAATACTTCCTCACATTACCTCTGAGCCATCCCCCTTCTATCTTCAAATTGTGCCCCTTGTTCTTGCACATCTCTTTTTTTGAAAGATGCTACCTCTTGGACTTTGTTGATTCCCTTGAGGTATTTGAACATTTCTATCATGTTCCCCCCTCTCCCTCCTTTCCTTAAGGCTATACATCTTAAGCTCCTTTAGACTTTCTTCATATGTCTTCTGCTGCAGACCCTGCACCATTTTGGTTGCCCTCCTCTGGACAGCCTCCACCCTGTCTATGTCTTTGCGGAGATGGGGTCTCCAGAACTATACACAGTTCTCCAGATGTGGTCTTATCAACTGTCTGTACAGAGGGCCAACAACTTCCTGTTTTCTACTGGTGATGCCTCTCCCTATGCATCCCAGTATCCCCCCAGCCCTCCTTATTGCCTTCTCACATTGCTGGCCCACCTTTAGGTCATCTGATATGACTACCCCCAGGTCCCTTTGCATTTTTGTTGTTGTCAGTATCTCACCCCCCACTGTGTACTCTTGCCCTGGGTTTTTGTTTCCCAGGTGCATTACTTTGCACTTCTTTGCACTGAATCTAAGCTGCCATACATTTGACCATTCCTCCAACCTTGTCAAGTCCCTTTTCATCCTTTACACCCCACCTATGTATCAACCCTGTTGCAGATCTTGTGTTCTCTGCAAAGAGCACACCTTCCTCCAGTCCCTCCGCAATGTCACTTATAAAGACATTAAAAAGGACTGGCCCCAGTACTGAACCATGCGGTACCCCACTAGTAACCCTCCTTTCTTCACTGTGGACTCCATTTACTATTACCTGCTGTGTCCTGTTGTCCAGCCAGTGTTTTACCCAGGCTACCACCCTGGGACCCACTCCCAGGCTGGTTAATTTGTTTATTAATCTTTTGTGCGTGACTGTGTCAAATGCCTTGCTAAAGTCTAGGTAGGCCATGTCCACAGCCCTTCCCTGGTCTACTACTTTAGTCACCCAGTCAAAGAAATCAATTAGATTTGTTTGATATGACCTTCCTGCTGTGAATCCATGCTGCCTTGGGTCCTATGCCCCACTGGCCTCTAGGTACTCAACAAATCTTTCCTTCAGAAGTGATTCCATCATTTTCCCTACCACTGAGGGCAAACTGACAGGTCTGTAGTTTCCTGCCTCTGTCTTGCTCCCACTTTTGTGAAGAGGAATCACATCCACCCTTCTCCAGTCCTCAGGTACCACACCATCCTCCCATGATTTATTAAAAAGGCTAGTCAGTGGTGTTACTAGTCCTTCCCTTAGTTCTTTTAGAATTCTGGGGTGAATCCCATCAGGCCCCATTGCTTTATCCACCTTCAGTTTTAAGAGTTCTTTTAGAACCCTTTCTTCTGTGAAAGGACTAATATCAACCCCCTTTTCCAGAGCGCTTCTGCTGACTGGATTAGGTCTCTCCCTCTGCTTTTCCATTGTGAATACTGAGCAGAAATATTTGTTCAGTACCCTTGCTTTTTCACTGTTGCTCTCTGGCCAACCACCTTCCTCTTTATTCAGCCTCAGTATCCCTGCCTTCGTCTTTCTTTGCTCCCTAATGTACCTATAAAAGGTTTTATCCCCCTTCTTAACCGAGTTGGCTATCTTTTCCTCAGTTTGGACCTTTGCTATTCTGACTGCCTTCCCCGCTTCCTTCTGCTTTAACTGGTACAGTTCTCTGTCCTGCTCCTCTTGTGTTTTCTTATACTTCCTGAATGCTATCTTTTTCTCCCTTACCTTCCCTGCCACTTCTTTTGAAATCCATAGTGTTTTTTTCTTTCATTTTGATTTATTTGCTTCACACAAAGGCTTTTTGCCTCTGTGATGGCAGTTTTGATGTTTCCCCATTGTTGCTCCACCCCACCTTCTTGTCTGTTTGCTAGTGCTTTTCTGAGGCACTCTCCCATTTTGACATAATCAGCCCTCCTGAAGTCCAGCACCTTCACTTTTGTGTGGCTTGATGCTACAGCTATGTTTATTGTGAACCACACTGTTTGGTGATCGCTTGTTCCCAGATGGCTACCCGCTTCAAGATCAGAGATCCTCTCTCCTTCCTCATTTAAGAGTACCAGGTCTAAGATTGCTCCCTCCCAAGTGGGTTCCAAAACTAGCTGTCTGAGGCATGCCCCCTGTAGGGCATCGAGAATGGCCCTGCTCTTGGATGTGGCTGCAGCAAAGGTGCTCCAGTTAACATCTGGCATATTCAGGTCCCCCATCAGCAATATCTCCCCTTTCTCTGCCATCCCAAGGATGCCTTCTATCATTTCCTTGTCCATTTCCTCCCCCTTAGACAGGGGTCTATATACAACCCCTGTGCAGATTGTGGAGCCATTTCCAGTTTCCAGGGTGACCCAGCGTGCCTCCTCTCCTCCCTGTTTACCCTTTAGTTCTGTTGCTTTGATCCCTTCCCTTACATAGAGAGTTACTCCTCCTCCTCCTCTTTTTCCCTCCCTGTCCCTCCTGTAGATTGTGTACCCTGGTATGTTGACATCCCAGTCATGGTTCTCTGTGTACCATGTTTCTGTGACTGCCATGATATCCAGGCATCCCTATTCCATCAAGGCCACCATTTCGGGGAGCTTTTTACCTAGACTACGGGCATTGGTACTCAGTACCCTCCATTTTTTTCTGGCTTTATTTCTTTTTACCCTATCCCTGTCCTTACTGCCTTTGTTTTTTTCTCCATTTACCCCGGCCCTTATCCCTATCGACTGCTCTATCTTGGTGTTTACCTCACTAATTACCCTGATTTGTTTGGGGGGGTCTAGGATTTCCCATCTCCTTTTCAGTGCCTCCCCCCTTGGCTAGTTTAAATGCTTGCCAAGGAAGCATTTAAACCTATCACCTACAAATTGGGGATCACCATGATTGAGTCCATTCACTTCAAGGAAGAGAGAAGAGGTGGCAGCAGGGCCGCAGTAATGAGGGGAAGTGGGGAAGCTATCTGGGGCCCCGAGCTCAGGAGGGGCCCACCTGAGGAGCTGGTATTACCCCTGGTATTAGCTGGTTTGGGAAACAGGGGCCCATTTCAAGTGACTTGTCCAGGGCCCCAAAATTCATAGCTGCAGCCCTGGGTGGCAGTTCTGGGGTTGAGCAAGGAGTTTATGAAGTTCCAGAATTTTTGGGGGTCACTAACATTGTCTGTCTGCTGTGCTTTGAGGTATGCGCTTTTGGCCATGCTAAGGTCACATTTGCATTTATTCTGTAAATATATGTATGCAGCCCAATCTGAATGCAAGTTTGTTTTCTTGATGGTACCCTAAGCAATGTCTATGTCCTTCATTAGTTTGAAATGGCTTTTAGTAAGCCATATGGAATTAAGATTTGTGACCTTGCTTTTGCTCACTTACTTGGCTCAGAGGTTTATTGCCTTCTCTATGCCTTCCTTTAGCTTTGCCCACTGTTCCTGCACCCCACCCAAGTCATCCCCCCACCAGGTCATCCCTGAGGCATTCACCCTTCTTTTAAAATCTACCCTCCAGAAGTCCAGGACCCTTGCCCTTGTGTTGTTTGGCTCTGTTGTTATCCTTATGTTGAACCACACCGTATGGTGATCACTGGTCCCCAGGTGGCCTCACACCTTGATGTTTGCAATACTGTTCCTTGAAAACCAGATTCAGTATTGCCTCATCATCAACGGGCTCCCTGACTAGTTCTCTGATGACCACCCCCTACAGGGAGTCCAGGTTGTCCCTGCTTTTAACTGAAGCTGCAGCTGGGAGACTCCAATCTACATCTGGCAGGCCCCCTTTTGAAGACCCTACCAACAGCATTCACCCTTTTTTGCCATATTGACAATGGCTTCCACCAGTACCTTATCTAAATCTTCCCTCTGTGTTGGAGGTGCCTGCCTGCTAACAAAGTGCTGTACTTTGCACAGAAGGGGCAGAGCCTGCCTGCTAAGGAAGCACAGTGCTATACACAGGGAAAGGGGTGGCGCTGGCATGCTAAGGAGGCACTGTGCTTTGCACGGCAGAAGGGGCAGGGCCTAGCATGCTTATGAAGCACAGTGCTATGCACAGAGAAAGGGGTGGGAATAGCAGGCTTATAAAGTGCTGTGCTGTGCATGGGGAAAGGGGCATGGTCAGCACGCTAATAATAGACTGCACTATGCAAAGGGGAAGGGGTGGGGCTGGCATGCTAATGAAATGCTGTGCTGTGCATGGGGAAAGTGGCACAACTGGCATGCTAATGAAGGGATGTCCTATGGATGGGTAAAAGGGCATGAGTGGCATGCTAATGAAGCACTGTGCAATGCATGGGGAAAGGGGTGTGGCCAGCATGCTAATGAAGGGCTGTGGTATGTATGGAGAAAGATGCATGGTTTAGAATGCTAATGAAGTGCTGAACTATGCATGTGGAAAGGGGGGCCCACATCCTAATGAAGCACAGTGCTATGCAGAGGGAAAGAGGTGGGGCTGGATGCTAATGAAGTGTTGTGCTACGCATGGGGAAAGGGGTGTGGTCAGCACACTAATGATGGACTCCAGTATGCATAGAGAAAGGGGTGGAGCCAGCATGCTAGTGAAACACTGTGCTATGCATGGGGAAAGGGGCATGACCAGCATACTAATGAAGCACTGTGATATGCACAGATGCTTCCTGTCCCCTGAACTACGTCCCATATGCCACTGCATCTCTGATCTCTGTGGAATTATGAGAAGCAGTTCCATAGGGAGTGGTGCAGGCATGCAGGGCCTGAGGCATGACTTGACCTGGGACTGAGATTGGCGAAGGGTTGGTAGAAAAAATATGAACGGAGAAACAAGGCTGGGGGATCCACTGGATCCCAGTGATAAAAGATGACTGTGGTGTGGTCGGTGGGCCACCGGACCACCAGGGACACCACTGAGGTACGTCATAATGCAATATTGACTCTGCCCACAAGCAGGCTATGAGGTATGGGGTTGGGAGGGATGACTGAGGCTGTAGCACCTCATGCCATGGTCTCTGGCCGCAGTATTCTGCCATGCATCTAGCACGGTATCATACCCAGACATCTGTGGTGATCGCACTTAAAATGTTTGCTGTCAAAAAAAACATTTATTATTACAATCATTTGGTGATCCTCATTTGCATAGTGGCTTAGCCACTAAGAGAGTGTCTCCTCCCCAGTGGCTAAGTCAGGCTTTTGTGAGCAGCAGTTTTCAGGGCTGGCAGAATGGGAAGCCACTGTGCCTTCCACTGTGACTCTGTATCGGACCCATAGTATACAGCAAAAATCTATATCATGGTAAAATAATCACTGACTTTTTCCCATGAATTTTCCGCACAAATGGACTGCACTGCATATCCTACTCTCAGTTCCTCGCCCGGCATCCTTGTCTATTTCTGCCGGCAGTGAAAGCTGCAAATTGACTATTAATTATATGTGGACTTCATATCATTGTTTAGGTTATTTATTACAGTTTTCTTTTCATACCCCTCTTAGTCTCTCTTGTTGGTCAGAGCAGGGACTTCCTTCTGTGGATCACCTTACCTCATGTCCGCTAAGGAGAAAAAACACCATCGAGATACGTCCTGCTGCCATCACCTTGAATCCTGGAAATTACTTATTTCCTTTCCACACTGACCCATCCTCAATGCTGTTTTACCCCCCCCCCGACCTTTTGGTGTTGGTCTGGATGAGTTCCAAGATGTAAGCGCATCTAACCTAGGACTTATTGCCCCCTGGCTCACTGCTGGGTGAACCCCTCCCCTGCAGCAGACAATTAGTAAAGCTTCTCAGGTCCAGATCATTGGGCCTGGAGGCCACAGCGGCCCTATGTGAAATTGTGGTAGCAGGGCATATCATATGCCCTGCCTACACTGCTGTGGACCTTTCCACATTCCTGTGCTAGTTCTAGTCCCACAACAACATGATCTGTGCTGGCGAGGGGCAGGTGCCTCACAGGCATCTATAACATCAAGCCTGCTACTCAGCCCAGTACACTAGCCGCAGAAGCAGCGAGATACTGATACAGCTGCCTCCACAGTGCTCCCTAGATTCTCCTGGCCCAAGCTGGGATTTGCTCGGTTCATCCTTTTTTTTGTTTCATTTTTAATACCCCCTCCCAAAAAGCAGTCATCCATCTCCTGTCTAAGTATGCGCCAATTTATTCGTACGCCATTAACCCTTGCTTGTACGGTGTCGTTGGCAGCTCCTAAGGCCAGCTGGGAGAGGCCTAAAGCAATGCTCAGTGGTGACAGCACTACATTGGGTTTAGTTGTTTTTAACCTAATGATCCTGTACAGGTCAAGTCCGAACTTCATCATGGCATCTCCTATCTGGTGCATCTCTTCCTGTGTGGCTTCCGTATGGCACTCTCCTTCTCCAAGCTCCTCTGATGAGCCAGCAATAGTACGCTCTGTTAGCTGATCATCGACTTCACTGGAATGCAGCACTTCTGATCTTGCTCTGCTCCCCTGTGTATTGCACCTCCAAAAGGGGGTGGTTGGTGGGAATGTTCCAAAAGGTGGGGCTGTTGGCGGATGGATGTCCTCAAGAGCACCGGCAGTGGAATCATCAGCCTTTGCTTGGTTTCCTTTGGCTTCACGTCCATCTGCATCCTTGAAGGAAAAGATAAGTGATTATAGACAAAGCTGTCAATCTACAGTCAAGCAGGAGGATATTGTCGATTTTTAGTCTAAAGCAAAGCGCCCAACCTTTAGTGTCAACACTGAAACATTTCTACAACATTCTCTGTTACATGAGCCTTTTTCTTTCCTCAACACTTCATGCTCCTCTGTCTTTTGATCCTAGAGGTTCTCCCCCCCCAGACCTGTCATCAGCCCATCCTGTGGCCTTACTGACTATTCATCACTTCAGGTGGCCTGCCACTTAGGGTCGTGTGGGGTCTGCTGGGAAGCTAAGTGGTCCAGGGCTTTTTCCTCCTGTTGTTGCTTCCCGGGATGTTGGCATTCGGTGATGTGAGCACACACCTGTGCACAGTGATGCACATATGTGCTGCATCCACTGATGCCCCCCCACATCTGGTTGCTGCCATGTTACAGCCACCCGGCCTCCGTCAGGTGTCGGGATACAGGATCCTCCTCCCCAAGAGATTAGAGCTGTCCTTGGGATGCTCAATCGTCCCTCCCCCAGCCATCCCTCAAGCAGCCCCGGTCCATTTCCAAACACATGTTGCTGCTGTGGCAGGCAGTAAGGTGACCAGCGCATCAGCCTGCCGTGCCACTATGCCGGCCTCACTGTGAACCTTTTTCTAAGGGGTTAATTTTCTCAGATTTTCTTACTTATACTGTATGCCCCCTTTCTGTCTTTGGTACCCATCTCCTTCATGAGCTCCAAGGGCACACCTGATCCCCTCACACCTCCTACCTGTGAACATATGACCTCCACAGAACCTTGGTCTACCACCCAGGTGGTGTTGGAGGTGGGGAATTTACCCCAAAGCTTCTTTCAGATCATAAGATGTTGTGCCAGCTTCAGGGCCTGGATACACCAGGGTCCACAGTTACAGGTGCCAGGACCATTTTCCTTGCTCCTCCCCAGTCTGTCTGGGATGTCGGCATGCTAGGGCTGCATTGCAAAGCTTGCATAATGACATGATGGTTATGCACCCAACTAGTGTCTCCCTTCCCTTTCCACCTAACGCTGCACTGCCACCTGTGGTAATCCACGTGACACCACTGCAGTGAAGGTAGTGACCCACCCTCCCCTCTGGGACACTGAATCCTCCCCCCCAATCCGACCAGCCAATGAACCAAGCTCATTCCTGAACCTAGGCCACTGGTCTTGCTAGGGGTAGCTCTACCATTGCAGTTATGGGCCTGAAAAATGTCCTCCCATTTCCCCCTAATATTTCTTTCCTTCTCTGGGGATTGCTAAGGCCATTTGTTTGCCAAGATTGTCCGGTGTTCACTTCTAGAAGGATGTTTTCCCGACGCCTTGAAAGAGGAGTTGGTGAGTCCTCTCCTAAAGAAACCGTCTCTTGACCATGACATTGTGGCGAATTATAGACCTGTCCCTGACCTCCCATTTTTGGGGAAGGTTATTGAGAAAGTGGTGGTTCTGCAGCTTGAGGCACGCCTCGTGGACTAGGACATCTGTGAGTCATTACAGTCCGGGTTTAGGTCAAGACACAGCACAAGGCATTAGTCAGAGTGCAAAATTATCTCCTCGGGGTGAGGGTTAGAGGAGAGCAGCCAATTCACGCCCTCCTTGATCTCTCCTTGGCATTTGACACTGTGGACCATGTAGTGCTGCTGGATCACCTTAGGGAGCTCTGTGGACTCATCGGTACTGTCATCAACTGGTTTGAGTTCTTTCTCACAGGCAGGATGCAGAGGGAGTGATAGGAAATTTATCATCCCGCTCAAAGCCCCTGCCTTGTGGAGTTCCCCAGTTTGATCCTGCCACCTGGATTGTTCGCAGTGTACATACTTCCCCTGGGTAGATCATTAGATGGTACAGCTTGGGTTTTCACTGCTTTGCAGATGACACCCAGCTGTACATGTAATTTGCAGTCAGGACAGATGGCGCTGTGAAGGTGCTAAACAAATGCCTGGTTGAGATCCAGGACTGGATGTCCTCTAGCTGGCTGAGACTCAATCCCAACAAGACAGGGGCACTAGTAATTGAGCCTGGTCATCGGCAGAATGTGGACACTGCTGGAATAGGAACAGGATTATTTCTTGGCCCCACTCCCTTGGCAGCATCCATCAAGGTGAAAAATTTGGGCGTCATCCTTGATGACGGATTGACACTTGAAACCCAGGTATCATCCATCATCAGGAGTGGTTTTTACCACTTGCGGAATGTTGCCTGTATTAAAGATTTGATTCCGCCTGATGACCTGCTCTCACTGGTGCCTGCACTGGCGACATTGCAGCTTGACCACTGCAACACTCTGTACCTCTGGGTCACAGGAGGAGTTCTCCGTTGACTCCAGCTAGTGCAGAATGTGGCAGCCAGGTTACTAGCAGGCCCTTCAATGTCCTGTCATGTGACCCCGGTTCTGCACAAATTGCACTGGCTGCCAGTTAGATGGAGAATTACCTTAAAGATGGGTTTGCTCACGTGTAAGGCCCTACATGGATCGGGCTCTGGCTACCTGAAAGACCTCCTGACTGCTGCCCGTCCAATGTGCTCGCTTTGTTCGCTCCTCTACTGAGGGCCTCCTAGTGGTTCCCAGGGCATGCCTTAAGTTCTCTGGTGATCGGTCATTTGAGGTGGTAGGCCCAGTATTGTGGCACTCGCTACCAACCAACTCTTTGAGGGAGGCCCCATCGGTAGAGGTTTTTAAGCGGGGCTGAAGGCGCATCTTTTCAGGAAATCATTTCCAGACTATCCAGAGTCAAGACAGGAACCTGCTGCAAAATTTGATTTAAACTGGATTTTAACTGCTTTATCTCATTATTCATTTTATATTTATTTATTGTGATATGTGTTTTCCTACCTACTTGTACAGCGCTCAGAGCCTCCGGGATGGGGCGCTCAATTAACTAAAGTCTTACTTACTTACTATCTGTTTACCATCCCAACCGTGGTCACCAGGCAGGGGGAGGTTGTAATCTTTGTGGCCTCTGTCCCCTTCCCTTTGGAAACCAAGTTCCCAGCCTATGTGACATGTTTTCCCCAGCTGGTCCCAGGTCCCATAAATGTGGGCTGGTGGCCGGCTGGCCATTGTCATTTAAAATCTGGTATCCAAACCAAATTTGTTAATGGCAATCTTTTTAAGATGCTATTCAGCATTACTCCCACTGAAAATCACTTTGTGGGCAGACGACAGTCTGTCACTTTCATTTTCAGTGGCCACTGACCACCTGGGTAGCAGTTAAGCTATATAGATTTGGGGAAAACAGAAACTTAAAACCCAATTTGGAATCCCTTTTAAGCAAGAATGATAAAAATAAAAATACCAGAGCGAAGCAGAGAGCTATAACATCATGACACTAGAAACCAGGAAATATCGGCACCTAGAGCTTAGTGTCTTAAGAGAAATCAAACTAATTGTGCCTAAGGCAATAGGTATGAATTTACCAGGTCTAGATAGGCTGTTGATGCACATGTGACTTCCGACGAAGTGAAATCTGAGCCCCTTATTGCCCTGCCCTCGCTAGCAAAGCTCAGTTTCACATTTGTACCTTACCAGGCTGCAGCACTGGATCAAGCTCCTGCCTTTCAGGCAACAGTTGTTCGTACCACTTTTAGTTATGCACCAGTATATTACGGGGATAATTCTTTACTAAGATTGTGACTAACCTCCTTAATAGAATCAGGCTAACCTACAATTTCACTAATGTGCTACTCTGATCTTTGTCTGCTGGCCCCTTGTTCTAATAAGAGCCAGCCTCGCATGTAGTTAGTCGGCGGCTATTAGGTTAGCATGCAGGGCCTGTCCCTTAAAGAATCCACTGTGCCTGCATGCTGTTATGTTTGTTTCAAATAGAGCAACCAGCTGAATTTTACTCAGCATGCCTCCAGCTTGCCTACATGGCTCTACACGCCTATGATCCTTAAGACAGCGATCATAGTCTGTGCGACGCATTCACGAGCAGTGGAGCACTCCCCTGGGAGTGAATGCTCACTGAAAGTGAGAAGAGCACACTAGAGTGATTCCTGCAGCCCTTGCTAGTGGCTCCAGGATTGTACACGCTGCTCCCACCTATGAGTTGGTCTACAGGGCAAGGGGGTGGAGCCAGCACCTTTTTAGCTGGACAGTATTAATGTTTGATTCAAGGCAGAGAGAAACAGGCAGCTGCACTGGTGGAAATGAGCTTCTCTGGCTATTGATATGGGCTGGTAATTCCTATTGTCTGCAACATTGTCCAGGCCCACCCTCCGCTGGCACCATTGTGGCTTTGTTGCCTAGAGCGTGCCACAAGCATTCCCCGATTCCTTGTGCTTGGGCGCATGTGCGATTAACGGAGCATGTGCACTGTCTTGGGCACCATCTTGCTCATGGCAATGCCATGACTGCAGCAGTGCTGATCACACCTGCTTACCTTTACTGCTCATGAGGTGTGGCAGAGACCATTACAGGACCTCTCTTCTACACTGTTCAGAGCTGAATGTTTACAGGTTCTCAGTGGACTGGTGTCCTCGGTCTCTGCCACCAAAAATGACCCGACTCACTTCACTTCTGGCAGCCATTTTGGGCAGATCAGGTAGCCCTTCTTTGCCAGCCGGAAGTGACCCGATCCACATCACTTGTTAGGGGGGCAGAACTGGGGGAGGGAGGGGAGAGGGAGGTAAGGTGCCTACCTGGTGCCATGGCTTGGAGGGACAGGAGGCAAATCCTCAGGATCGCGGGAGCAGCATCATGGGAAAGGGAGCTAGACATCATTGTCCACCTTGTGACAAATGACCTAGCTGGGCAAGGGATCAGAGTAGTGCAGGAGGAGTTTGTGGAGTTGGGGAGGGGCCTTAGACAGGTAGCACGCACAATAACCTTCTCGGAGGTGCTGCCTGTCAATGGAATGGGTGAGGCTAGGGTACTCCGCACCATGCAGTTCAATGAATAGTTGAAAGACTGGGGCAGAGCACAGGGTTTTGGCTTCATTGGGGACTGGGGGTCCACCTGGAGGGATGCAGGCCTATACTGGCTTGATGGTCTGCATCTGTCCAGGAGGGGAACCTGGCTCCTAGGTGATAGGTTTAAATGCTTAATAGGCAAGCTTTTAAACTAGCCAAGGTGGGAGGTACTACTATGAAGCAGGAAATGACAAGCCTCACCCCACAAAACAGGGTAGTTAGCGAGGTAAACACCAAGGTACAGAGGTCGATAGGGAGCAGGACAGGGGTTAATGAAGGAAAAAAGCAAAGGCAGTAAGGGCAGGTATGGAGCAAAACAAGGTAAGGCCATCATAAAATGGAGGGCAATGAGTAGCAATGCCTGTAGTCTGGGTAACAAGCTTCCTGAGCAGTGGCCCTGATGGAAGAGGGACACCTGGATATTGTGGCAGTCACAGAAACATGGTACATGGAGAACCATGACTGGGATGTCAACATATCAGGGTACACAATCTACAGAAGGGACAGGCAGGGTAAAAGAGGAGGAGGAGTAGCTCTTTACATAAGGGAAGGGATCAAGCAACAGAACTAAAGGTTAAATGGGGAGCAGAGGAGGCACTGTGGATCACCTTGGAGGTGGGAAGTGGCACCACAATCCACACAGGGGTTGTATACAGAGCCCCGTCTCAGGGGAAGGAAATGGACAAGGAAATGATAGACGGCATCCTCAGAATGGGGGACCTGAATATGCCAGATGTTAACTGGAGCACATTTACTGCAGCCACATCCAAGAGTAGGGTCATTCTCGATACCCTACAGGGGGCATGCCTCAGACAGCTAGTATCGGAACCCACTCGGGAGGGAGCAATCTTGGACCTGGCACTCTCAAACAGGGATGCAGCGGGGATCACAGATTTAGAAGTGGGTAGCCATCTGGGAACAAGTGACCATCACACAGTGTGGTTCACAATAAACGAGTCAAGCCATACAAAAGCAAGGGTACTGGACTTTAGAATGGCTGACTTTGGCAAAATGGGGGAGTGCCTAAGGAATGCACTAGCAAATGGGCAGGAAGGAGGAGTGGAAGAACAATGGGGAAATATCAAAACTGCTATCATAGAGGCAACAAGCCTTTGTGTGAAGTGAATAATGAAAATAAAACAAAGTAAAAAAACACTATGGTTCTCAAAAGAGATGGCAAGGAAGGTTAGGGAGAAGAAGATACCATTCAGGAAGTATAAGGAATCACAGAAGGAGCAGGACAGAGAACTGCATCAGTTAAAGCAAAGGGAAGTGGGGAAGGCAGTCAGGATAGTAAAGGCCCAAACTGAGGAAAAGATAGTCAGCTCAGTTAAGAAGGGGGATAAAACCTTTTATAGATACATCAGGGAATGCAGAAAGACCAGGGAGGGATGATGAGACTTAATAAAAGGGAGGGGAGGTGGGCAGAGAGCGACAGTGAAAAGGCAGAGATACTGAACGAATACTTTTGCTCAGTATTCACAAAAGAAGAAGAGGGGCAGGTACCTAAACCAAACAATAGTAGCACTCTGGGCACAGGAGTCAATACCAGTCCATTCACAGAAGAAAGGGTCCTGAAAGAACTCTTAAAACTCAAGGTGGACAAAGCAATGGGACCTGACGGGATTCACCGCAGGATTCTTAAAAAACTAAGGGGAGACCTAGTGACACCACTGACTACCCTTTTTAACAAATCATGGGAGGATGGTGTGGTACCTGAGGAGTGGAGGAAGGTGGATGTGATTCCCCTTCACAAAAGTGGGACCAAGACAGAGGCAGGAAACTACAGACCTGTTAGTTTGACCTCAGTGGTAGGGAAAATGATGGAATCACTTCTGAAAGAAAGAACTGTTGAGTACCTAGAGGCCAGTGGGGCTCAGGACCCAAGGCAGCATGGATTCACAGCAGGAAGGTTGTGTCAGACGAATCTAATAGATTTCTTTGACTGGGTGACCAAAGTACTAGATCAGGGAGGGTCTGTAGATATGGCCTACTTAGACTTTAGTAAGGCATTTGACACAGTACCACACAAAACATTAATAAACAATTTAGCCAGCCTGGGAGTGGGTCCCAGGGTGGTAGCCTGGGTAACAAATTGGCTGGATAACAGGATGCAGAGGGTAATAGTAAACGGAGCACACTCTGGAGAAAGAGGAGTTACTAGTGTGGTACTGGGACCGGTACTCTTTAATGTCTTTATAGGTGACATTGCAGAGGGGCTGGAAGGAAAAGTATGCCTCTTTGCAGATGACACAAAGATCTGCAATAGGGTTGATGCACAAGGAGGGGTGGAAAGGATGAAAAGGGACTTGGCAAGGTTGGAGTAATGGTCAAGAGTATGGCAGCTTAGTTTCAATGCAAAGAAGTGCAAAGTAATGCACCGGGGAAACAAAAACCCAGGGGAATATTACACAATGGGGAAGGGGAGGTACTAACAACAACAAAAATGGAAAGGGACCTGGGGGTACTCATATAGATGACCTTAAGGTAGGCAAGCAATGTGAGAAGGTAGTAAGGAGGGCTGGGGGGATTCTGGGATGCATAGGGAGAGGCATCACCAGTAGAAAGCAAGAAGTTGTTATCCCTCTGTATAGACAGTTGGTGAGACCCCATCTGGAGTACTGCATGCAGTTCTGGGGACCCCATCTCCGCAAGGACATAGGATGGAAGCAGTCCAGAGGAGGGCAACTAAAATAGTGCAGGGTCTGCACCAGAAGCCTTTTCGAAGAGAGACTAAAAGAGCTTAATATTTATACCCTTGAGGAAAGGAGGGAGAGGGGGGACATGATAGAAACCTTCAAATATATAAGGGGACTCAACAAAGTCCAAGAGGGTAGCATATTTCAGAAAAAGAGATGTGCAAGAACAAGGGGGCATAATTTGAAGATAGAGGGGAGGGAGGATGGCTCAGGGACAACATGAGGAAGTTTTTTTTCATGGAGAGGGTGGTGGATGCATGGAACAGCCTTCTTGAGGAGGTCGTGGGGTCAAAAACAGTGGGGGAATTCAAGAATGCATGGTACCGACATAAGGCAATTATAGTGGAGGGTGGGGGGGGGGTTAAGGAGGAAGTAGGCAGCTGGTTAACTAGAATCTGCAGCTTATCCAATAGGTAGGGAAATGGGCAGACCAGGTTGGCAAACTGTCCTTATCTGCCATCAAAGTCTATGTTTCTATGTTTCACTTCCAACAGCCATCTTGAATGGGGCCATACAACTTAGGAGGGCCACTATATTCATGATTACAAATGTTGCACCCACTGGAAGTGACCCAATCTACATCACTTGTGATGACCATCTTGGATGGGGACATACAAGAGGCATAACCTAACACCAGATCACTGCAGCTCAGTGACACACTGTATGTGTGTTAGCTTAAGCAGGCAAAGGGTCAGTGGTTTAATTCCTGGCAGTGTAAACATTTGTTTCAATCTTATGTGAAGCAAATCATATGTAGTAGTTTTGTACAAAATTTATATCCACACATGATCTTCACAGTCTCTTCCCACTGTGTCTCCTGATGCAGGCACCATGGCAAAGACAAAGATATGTTGCTCCTGTAAAGTCCCGCTATTGCCATCCCATCCAGGACAGCTGTGCCCAACCTGCCTACTGGGTGATCTGTCTGATCCCTCCAACATCACAGATGCTGGACAAGCCTGCACCTCGCAAGACACAAATACCAATAATGTTCCACCTAGAGAGAACCCGGTGCATGTTCCGGACACGGCCGCACTACTAATGCACAATCAGCAGGCACCAGTGCATTGATTCAAGCTGAGCAACAACTTAAAGCAGCAATGATGCAGAAGCTGACAGAGATAGCCAATCCATGTGCTGTTATAACACCAGAATCTGGCCTACCCTGGCTACCTGTGGACCAGCCTCCAGCTGAAACTCATGCAGACAATCCACTGGATTCAGGGGCCAAATCAGGAAGGGAACCAGAAAAAGAAGAGTTGGATCAAGACCAGAAATACTGCTTTCCATACCAAATCCCCAACTTAGTTAAACTATAAAGATTACAGTGGGGTTCGATGAGGCACTGCCACCACCCGACTCCAAACTCATGCCATCCCTAAAGCCTTTTGCCAACGTATCGAGCACATTTCCGATCTGTGTAGTAGTAGCTATAGAACTGAGTTTAAAATAGACAACTGTCTAGGACTTGGACAGCAGACTCCCACCAGATCTCATGCCTATACAGAATACTGCAATACAATAAACTCACAGGAAGATATAGCAGAAATGGGAAGCAGAGTCAGGCTGCCACACAGATGAAGTCAGAACTATTGGTGTGGAGGGAGGCAACTAAATCTACATGATCCCCAGAATGGAGAGAGTATCATTGGAAAACAACAGTGAGATACTTTAGGATCTCCATGGTGACCAAACACCTGAAGCCAGGTCAGGTGAACAAATGGTGGAGGCTATGTGATGAAGAGAGGAGCCACGTACATACCTTTTGGAACTGCCCAATACTATAGCAGATTCTGGACAGATACAGGTAGAATGTGTTCCAAGATTTTTGAAATACCACTTCCACACACGAAACATTTATTTTGGGACAGCTGCCCCAGGGAACCAGATCCCTTACTAATAGATACTGTTGTATTTATTTATTTTTATTTAAAAGTTTATTTAAACAGGATAATTTATATGAGAAACAAGTCTTGTTTACAGGATGTCCCTAGTCAGAAAAGTACCAAACATACAACATAGTGTAACAGTACAAAGCAAGCAGGGATCACATTTTTCAACTTTTACAATTGCAACAAAGTTGAAACCTTTTCCATATAATCACAACAGCTGTATTAAAAGTAATCATGAGGAGATGGCTAACCCCTGGGCTACCATTTACAGAGGAATGGAGTACATTAGTAAAAAAGGTACAAATTATGGAGATGTGCAGAAGACTAAGCTTTAAACAGGAACAATTGTGCTAATTTTTTAAAAAGGTCCTAAGCCTCCTGCTGGTGCCTTACCCTCCCTGGACTTACACAGTCCATATCTTGCAGTTTTCTGATCTGTAGAAAATGATGGGGAAGGAATCATGATTCTTGGCTTGGAGGAAGTGACCGCTAGGTCCTTCCCCTTCCTGGTACCACTAGAAGAAAAGCTCTAGCCTGTGCCACTCCCATGCTCCAACATTTCATGATGTAGTTGTTTTAGAACGTGAGGACTACATTTCATTGAGTGAATGGGGTGCCCACCCAGTTATTTAGATTCAAGGTCAATTCAAAGCCAACGTACAACTAACAAGAGCTTTATTAATTGAGTGGTAGCTTTGAATCGACCCCAGTGGACATCTAAAATATTGCAAACAGCTTTTGGAAACTCGCTCCCATTCATTTCAATGTAGCACGCCCCTGCTCTTTACAAACAGCTACATCATGAAAAGTTGGAGTGGGGGGGGAGACATTTATAACCATTGAATCTGATAGAACTAGAGGAACTCCTGAGCTTGTGATAGCGAAAGCAAAGTTAGCTACCAAACATTTTACGCGTCTCTCTGGGGAGAGTACCCCCAATTTTGTGTATAACTGACAGTGGTGGGTTCTAGACGAGGCATGAAGGGCAAACCTACAAAATAGGTTATGTGTCTCCTTTCGAACATTGTTACATTGATGTTGTAGAATTTTTGTGTTTACTCAGTAAAAACGTATACAGTAAAAATAAATAAATAAATACCTTACCACCTGGCTACCTGTTTTGTCCCACCCTGCTCACTGCTAGGCTGGCCTTCACAATCTTTTTCCCCCTACAAATTAAAACAAGTGTACTTCTGACAAAAACAAGTATCAGCCAGAGACTAGAAACTTGGCAAATCTCATTATTCAGTCAAATGTAGCTGTGTTATCACAGGTCCTACCAAGAGGACTATGTGGTTTCCCAAAATTGTATCCCCTTATCCTTCCGCCTATTTCATCCCTATTTACCAGCTATTTTCCACCACCCCTCCTCACCTCCATTCCCCCTTTCCCTCTTCTCTTTTTCTTCTCAGTTGATTTTCTCCTTACTTCCCCCCTCTTCTTACTCCCATTACTCCCCCTACTTGCACGTTACACCCTTCCACATCTTAAATATCCACATATTTCCCTCTCCCCTATCATACTGTCCCCTAGGTTCTCAACCCCTAACACCCCTTCATCCCCCTTCCCCCACTGCTCGCCACCAATTACTCTTATGGAGGCCGAGCCCCTCAGTGCCCCTATCTCTTCTCTCTCTCCACCTGCTTCCCACCTTGCCCACTCTTCCCTCCATGCACTTGTTACGGTTATTTCTCACACTCCTGACAATGTCACTTCAGTGACATCTTCCTTGGTAGTAACTACAAATTGACAATGTAACTTCAATGTAACCAAGACTGAATTTTTGCTATGTTACTCATTTTTCTTGTAAGATGTTATACTGTTTCTGTCTTTTTTGTTTGTATACACTGTTTCTGTATATTTGTACTTGACGTGGAACCTTTAAAAATGAACTGTTGGTTCAAAGGTGTTGTAATTCCTAGAAATAAATAAAAAAATATGTAAGTTTCTGTCAAAACAAAAGATGTTACTACCTACTTTTTCTTTTCACATATACTAGACTAATAAATAACTCTTTCTGAGAACAACACAGATGCATGCACTCAATTCCCATTTCCTTGCTGGAAACAGAATAACCAGTGGGATTCTTTTAAGGGAATCGTCCTTTGTTGTATTTTTGGGATCCAGTTCCTGGAAAAGAAATTCAGCCAACAGGGAGGCTCTGGGTAGTGCAATGACTGACGGACTGACCTTTAGAAAATGACAATTATGATGTGGAGATATATATATATATATATATATGTGTGTATTTTTTTTTTACTGTTTACCCACGAGTGTCAAATTGAGGTGTTTTTTTGGCATGGGGTCCTGCTTTTACCCAGTTTTATAGCTTGGAGCATTGACGCACAAGGAGGTCAAGTGACTTGCTCAGGCTCACACAGTGAGTAAACAGCCCTGGTGGGATTAGATTTTTAGAGAAATGGTTGATGTGTTCCCAGGAGAAGTGCCTCCCATCTCTCAACAGAATTCAGAAGCGGCAGGCACACAGCACATTTCTGAGGCCATTCTTTCCCCCTTAATTTGAGCAATGTGAAAAACAAGGCACAGAGTGACAGATGAGGTAGGAAACAAGAGGAATGGATGAGAAGATGGAAGAAGTTGTCATAAGATCTTAGTGGGAATGGGCCAAACAGAGGAAGCCAAGCCCTTCTCCTCAGTGCTGAACCACACTTGCGGATGAGGCAGATAATTATCCCAAGTAATCAAAGCAAGATGTTCCCACTGGGGAAGCCACACTCTTGAAACATTCCAGGTCCAATCCTGAGGTTTGCACTATCTTTTCTTCCAATATTTTACAATGCTTCTCACAGCTTGTTCTGAGATTCTTCAGAAGGGATGCAGTAGGACTCAACCTTCCTGACAGCTAAATGTGAATGACTAGAAAGCCCTTCCCTCGGGGTCCATTCAGTGAAGCGGCTGCAGAGACCAGCTTACATGTGAGCCCCCACAATCCCACCCTGTGGCAGGCTGGGTGCCAGGAGTATTGCAAAATAGAAGCCCTCGTAGCCTGTGGAAGAAGCGCCTCCGCTGCCCAGCACTCCTGCACCTCTGCCAGCTGACCAAAGTGCAGAATTAATGTCAACAGTAGAAGCAGCCTTCCCCCCCACCAGGCAGGATGAATGGTACTGCTGTGGTGGCTTCGATTATCAGGGTCGGGGGGGGGGGACAGGAAAGGAACCTACATTTTTTTAAAGATCCCACCCACTCAAAAAAAAAAAAGATTAGATCTCCTCTGAAGAAGTTGAATTTCTTTCCAAACTCCAGAGGGCTGCCATGTGTTCCTTCCTCAGCCTGTTGGCTGCTTGCCTCTAGGCTTGGTATCCTGTGGAATGGCTTTGATGTCATCCCTAGATACAGTCATCTTCTGCACAAGCTCCTGGGTTTTACTTTTCAAGCTTCAGGTTTTTGGTTTCTATGTGAGACACACACACACATACACGAGCGTGCACACACATACACACACACACACATATGCACCCCCCCCAAAAAAAAAACAGATTAGCTCTCCTCTGAAGAAGTTGAATTTCTTTCCAAACTCCAGTGGGCTGCCATGTGTTCCCTCCTCAGCCTGTTGGCTGCTTGCCTCTAGGCTTGGTATCCTGTGGAATGGCTTTGATGTCATCTCTAGATACAGTTATCTACTGCACAAGCTCCAGGGTTTTACTTTTCAAGCTTAAAGTTTTTGGTTTCTATGTGAGACACACACATACACGTGTGTACACACACACACACACACACATATACGCGCACGTACACACGTGCGCACACACAGCACAACACACACCCCACACAATGCACCCATACACACAACACACTCCCACACCCCACACAACACAAACACAACACACACACACACACCAGCCCCCACACAACACACACACCCAAGCATACTCACACTCAACACACATACATACACACACACAACACACACACCACACTGTTCCATTGGCAAGGCAATTTCCAACAAAGGAGATTCTGTAACATTCTGCAAAGTAAAGCAGTCTGATTTTAAATTAAAATTAAATTTTTTAAACAGAGGTGTTTAACATGATTTATGTTTATATGTACAGTTCCTGCATCTGTCATGGCTATAAGAGTTTCTTCTCAAGTTCTTTGTGTCCAGAACTGCTGATAGAAACATAGAATCTGATGACAGATAAGGACCGCTTGGCCCATCCAGTCTGCCCATTTCTCCCTACCTACACTATTGCTGCAGACCGTACCCCATCTATGGCTCTTTCTCCCCCCCCTTCTTTTCCACTATGATTCCCTTGTGTGTATCCCATGCATTCTTGAACCCCACCACTGTTTTCACCCCCACCACCTTCACTGGAAGGCTGTTCCAGGAATCCACCACTCTTTCTGTGAAGAAGTACATCCTCACATCTCTCCTGATTCTACCCCCCCCAGCTTCACAGCATGTTCCCTTGTTCTTCAGCTGAGCTTCACAGTTTTCTCACCCAAAGAATTTGAGAACACACTCATATATGTTTATAGGTCCAGTTCCTGTGTCTGTTATGGTTATGAGAGTGCATTCTCGAGTTCTTTGGGCAAGAGAACTGCAAAGCGCAGTAGAGCAGTTCTGGCACACAAAGGACTCGAGAAGAAACTCCCATGACCATAAGAGAGGCAGGAACTGTACATATCAACATATTATAAATCATGGTGAAGACTGCCATTTGTAAAAAGTGAAACTTGAGTTCAACATTAAAATGTTGACTTTGTAGAAAATTGTGGAAACCCCTGTGAGTGGAACTGGACTGTGCTAACTAAATTTAGAACTTCAGAATTTTAGAACTATGTGCATGAGACACCCTCTTATGGATATTATAGATCGAGGGAGCGCTCCTGCCCCAATCAGAGCGCTCGTTTCCTCTGCACGTGAGACACTCATATTCCGTGAAGAGTGTCTCACGCACAGCTGCCCTGGAAATGGGCACATTTCAGTAAGGTTTTTAAAAAAAATAATATAATATTGAACTAGCTCAATCAATAATATATTAATACTGCCACAGAGACCACTCTTACGTTTGTAAGAGTGATCTCACTTACATTCTGAGGGTATCAGAACTGCTCACCTCTTGTACATGGCTCTCATGCCCTAAGAATGCATGTAAGACTACTCTTACAGCCCTAAGAGTAGTCTCGGCAATGGTATTAACATACATAAGAATACCTGAAATGTTTAGAAATGAACAATCCTGATTGACTAGGAATGATGTCATGCTTTATAATAACTAGAGACACAGTAACTGTATGTAGAAACATGTAGAACAATGTACCCCCATGGCAAGGTACAAGCTAGTATTACACACTGAGTTACTGTGGTGACATCATAGGCATGAAAGTGACGCTCAAGAGCCTTCATGATGTCACCATAATAACGAGTTGTGGAATTTCAGCTCATACCTCACAATCGGGGGTACCATATTTTATCTAGAGCAAGAGGAGCCTGTTTCAGAAATGCTCCTATTCAGGGTTAGCTGATTTTTAGTACTGTTTCTTGGTACTGTGTTGGGAGGCTTACTAAGTGCTCGTGGAGCACCGTTAGAGTAGCGCTCGTGATGACTACTTGATAGCAGCCATGGTAATGAACTCACATTCGGTGGTGACTCGGTCGGGGAATGGAGCTCATTACTGCACCTGTGCAAAGAAATAATTCACATCCTAAAATGTGAATTATTTCTTTGGAACATTGAATACCAGCTTTCAGAGCCACCGCTAAAAGGGACTCATCATGTACTATAAAGATTTTACTGGGGAGCAGTACCTGATGGCTTGGGAGAAACACACTGCCCTTCCGAACCAGTGACCCAGGTTTTGGACCAGACTTGGGGAGCCAAGACTGGGTGTGGCCAGGGCTGGGAAGTGATGCTGACTGCAGCACGAGCTTGCCCAGGGTGGGAAATGTAGGGCAGCTGCCAGAGCAGCAACCTCTTGTGGTGGATCACGGAGCCTACTCCATTGCAAGGGGTGGTACTTGTTCCCAGTGCATCCTGCATCATGCATGGCCACAATTAGGCTAGTTCATTGTCGGGGGAGTGGGAAGAGCCACAAAACTGGGAACAAAGATGTGTGTCCATCAGAATGATGGACAACAGTACTTTCTGGCCGCACTTCATGAAACCTGCTACCTATTCACCTTACAGATCCTAGAGTTCATTGGAGGTGAGGATGGCTGTCCCTCAGAGCTCCTGCCATGCAAGTGGGGGGGGTGAAGCTGCTGAGGAACATGGGAAGCTGAAGTGGCAGATTAGTGGAAGATGGAACCGGGTAGTCGCCATAAGCCTAATTAAGGGACATGGACTGAGCAGCTGCTCCTGTCTCTGAATGAGGCCCGACCTCAACCTCTCCACCCATGACAACACCCACCGAGCGGCTCTCCACCTAGCCCACCCCTCCACCCCTTCCCAGCACACCATACCTAAGTATAACCTGGCCAGTGCCTGCTGTCTTATGGTAATGCCAGTAGATTGCTCAACATATGTAACCAACTTGTGTAAGAACTATTTCAAATACCTGTACCCTGTAACTCAAATGTATTTTTGTTTGACCACAGTGTGACGTGGCACCTCTGATGAACGCCTATTTGAGAAAAACCTGTACTGTGTAATCTAAAATGCTATGTATGTCCTCAATGTGACGAGGTACCTTTGGAAATGAGCCCCTGGCTCAAAGGTTATAAACTGATTCTCACAAATAAATGAATAAATAAAACAATTTGAGAAAAAAAGTCTTACTAGGAAAGGCCATTTCTAGAGGCATCCTAGGGGAGGTAAAGAGGAAAGCAAAAACCAAAAACAAAAGAAAAACTGCAGAAGTAGCAGAAATAAACTCAATGTGAAAAACTAGGCAACAATTACATAATGTAAGCGTAGCAATTGTAAAAAAAAAAAAAAAAAAATATTGACACATCCTTAATTTTAGCGTGATGAAAAAGCACCATATATGCCATGAACTTGCCAGACATTTGTTATTGTGTCCGTTGGGTGAAATTCAGCAGAAAACTGATGCAGTTCGTTTTTTCAGGTGAAGTGTGTACATTTTTTTTTCACCATTCTGCAAAGGAAGCAAACTTGAAATTTGAAACTGCCCCTAAGAAACTGGGCAGAAATCTGTTTTTGAAAATGAAAGGTAGGTGGGGTGGGGAGATGACAGCATGATGGAGACTGAAATTATTTGTCAATCTATAGTGCAGAACAGATACATGTGGCTGGCCTATCTATACTGCTCTGCCTGTGTACCTCAGCAGTGGCCTACGTGCAGAGGCAATGGCAGGCTTCACTCTGTACTCATAGAATCCTGTCTGTTCTGAAGAAACAAAAGATTGCCAACTGCGTCAGAGTGCATTTTTGTGTGAATGTATGTGATTATTGTAAGGGGAACTGGTTTACTAAGAACTGCACTATGGGCTCCAAAACTCATTTCACTTGTGACATGTGCTCCTAACAGTGAAATTTCACTGTTTGATTAAGCCCCGAAACACACACACACACACACACACACATACACACCCACACACACACACACACACACACACTTCATATTTCATAAGGGAGTAAGAAAGGAAGAATCATCAAACCCTGGAATGTTGGCAGCTACAAAGCTTTAAGTATTGCCATCTGTGTGGAAGTCCCTGCTGTACACCAAGTTCAAGCTCTGTTTTTTCTTTCATCTATGAACGAAGTTAAGAAGGTTAGGAAATGTAAATGGCACAAGTGGAGCCAACCAACCACAGTGGTTTCTGTCTAATAATCTGAGGTTTAGAAAGGACCCCTTTTATATGCAGCTGGGGAAATCGCTAACTTTCCAAGCCCCCTGCTTAAAATAATCTGGTATCCTCCCCTGGTAAAGGCGTGTAAGGGGTGAGTTTTAGTTTATAACTGTTAGGGGAGAATGAATTATCGTGTTTTATGGACAAATCCAGCCAATACTTCGTGGGGCAGGGGAGGGATTTGTACAGGAGAGACAAATTTAATTTCACTGGCACAGAACAGTTGGCCCTAATTTGACCTTAAAGGGGACTTTTGGGAGCTTGGGGGGCTCTTACATTCTGGAAATGCAAATATATTGTAGATTTCTGGGCTAAAATTAAAACCTTCTTCTTAAACTCACTAGGATTTGTACAAAATGTATTTTTTTAATTTTGATTGTATTATCAGTTAAAGGGAATGTCCCCTCAACCAGTGTTCTGTATGCCTGTGTAGTTTGTAGGCATAAACAATGATTCCCTCTCTTGCATTCCCTAATGTCATCCTAATTTAAATATAAATGAGGTTGCTTCACTCTGGCCTGATCAGGTGTGAAAACCTGCTTGACTCCATTGCAAAGGCCATGGCCTAACTCATGTAAGGCATCCTGGAATTTTATGATATTTTAGTGCTAAAGCCTGCCGTAGTTACACTGTATAAGTCAGTGCTGTTGCTATCCTCTGTCCACATGTTCTTGTCTTGTGCTGGCCATGAAACTTTTCAAGGCATAGTAAGTGCCCTGTTGTTTTCTGTAGTTTAAAGTGCACCTGAGGTAGAAAAAATGCTTTTAGAAAGTAAAGGGACTTCACGGGATATGTAACAGAACTGACTGAGAATAGAACTTCTGCTGACTTGTGCAGGTATGCATCATCAACTCCCATGATGCCTTGCATGAGTGGGGCCATGACCTCTGCAATGAAAAACAGGTTTTCACACTAGGGCAAAATAGAGTGATGCAACCTCATTTATATTTAAATTAGGGTGAAATTAGTGTGATGCAATGCAAGAGTGGGAATCATTTTGCATGCCTACAAATTACACAGGTATACAGAAAATAGGTTGAGGGGAATTTCCCTTTAATACTTAATCAATAGGCACTATTCTTTTAGAATACATTTAGATAATATAAAATGTTGATTCTTATTTATCTAAGTAATTATGCAGCAGGCATGGACTCAAAATCCATGTGATAAATCCATTTATTTCCACATGTGAGTGATAAATTTTAGAACCCCAAATTTATCACATATATGTTGTACTGTATAAATAGTAACTGTCAATCAGACTCCCCTTGCCAGCACTACTTCTCCAGCTTAAACAAGCTGAATCTTACAGGAACTACAGCCCCCACAAAAGTGCCCCTGAGCTCCAGCTCTCTTTCCTTCTTTACCATCAACAATATGCTTCTGAAGTGAAAGGCACACAGCATACAAAGATATACAAAAGAAAAAAATCAAGGCCCCAATATTCAAACTGCACCTGGAAAGGGCGCAAGTGGTTGCTCCGTGCAAATGAGTTGCGCCAGAGCACAAAAGTGCTATATTCAAACAAGATGCGCAATCACGCATCCCATCTGAATGTATCAATAAATGTGTGCAGCGCAAATGGGTGCTGCCAAAGATGCGCTGTTGCACCCCACTGTCAGGTCTGAATACCTGGAAGGGGAGTGCGCAGCGCATCTTGGAGGTACGCTGGGTGCAAATTCCAGATATTCAGCCCCAAACATGCAAATGGGGCCATTAGGCATGCATGGCACAATGGGCCATTTGCATGTCATTATGGCCCCATTTGCATGTGTCGGGCAGGGATGCACCCATCAGAATGTGCCTGGCACCCTGCAATTGCCGTGTAAACAAAAAAACACTCCACATCTCTCTGGTAGACAAGTGTCCCCCCTTCCCAGCCCCAATAGTAAAATCGGTATTAGTACATCACAAATCCCTGGTAGTCAAGTGTCCCGCCCTTCCAGCCCCAATCATAAAAGCAGTATTAGTACCCCACACATCCCTGGCAATCCAGTGGCCCCCTTCCCTTCCCTGTACCCCTATTGTGACAAAATACATAACTTGCCCCCCACCTACTCAGTACCCACATCCCACCCAGCTCCCCACGTCCCATCAGTGGCAAGGAGTGAGTGGGCAGCACAGCCCACCCGCATGCCACCACGGTTGCTCGTCAAGTTAAACTGTCATGAATAATAAGCGCACTGTACCCACTGCTAGGATTCTAGTAGGTACAGTATGCTGTCATTCATGTCAGTTCAGTCGGTGAGCAGCTGGGGTGGTGTGGTGGCTTGCCCCACCGACCCTTGCTGCTGATGGGATGGGGAGCTGGGTGGATGTAGTGCTGGAGTGGGTGGGGGTTGGGGGCTACTAGACTACCAGGAGGGCAAGTTATGTATTTTGTTGTGATCGGGGTACAGGGAAGGAGGGAGGGGCCACTGGATTGCCAGGGATGTGAGGGAAATAATATTGCTTTTATGATCAGGGCTGGAAGGGGGGACACTAGACTACCAGGGATGTGTGGGGTATAATCATTTATTGTACGTTCAGGGCTGGGGGTAGCCACCCAGGGGCTGGTGGCTGCTGTGTTGCGCTGAGCAGTACAGCAGCCCACCTGTGGGTGGCTATGACCTAGGCATGTTTCTTCCATGCCTAACTTTGTGCAGCACATCTCCGAGATGTGCGGACACCTGCGCCGCACATCTCGGCTGAATATCGAGATGTGCTGCATACGCATGGGAACGCCCCTTCTGGATGCACCGTGATACATTATCTTTGCACTGCATCGCGCATCCAGACAGTGGTGCATTCTCCTTTGAATATGGCCCGGGGCACATTTCAGGGATGCGCCGGTGCAACTCAGTTGCGCCGGGCACATCTCCTTTGAATATTTGGGCCCAAGTTTTTTTTTTAAACAAACACTCCAGCCACATGCAGCATAACTCCCTCCCCAACAAGAAGCTCTCACTTCTTTGCTACAATGGACACCTTCATCAGTTCTGTCTCCCACTCTGCACAAAACCCATAAACAAAAACAATACAGCACCTTCACTCTCAGTGGCTTTGTTTTTCAGGCTTTTGTATCTGGCTGCAAAACTGTGAAACAGTCACACTTGTTCCCTCTCTTGGACCGTGGCACTGAATCCTGTCCTGCTCTGTCCACAGCCACCCAACTGCCTGCCTGCCAACACACATGTCGACACACAACACCTCATGAGCAAAACAACCACACTCTTTTCTCTGGTCTAGTTTTCTTCTCAGCATACTGGCCGATCACAAAAAGAAAAAAAAATGTTTTCTTCGCTCAAGCTGCACATTACATCTCATGCTGCTGCCATGATTGCAGTCCCACTCAGTCAGTCCCCTGCCAACGTTTGCTCACTTGCTCAAATTAAAAAAATGGAAAAGACTATTACAAAAGGCAGGATCAACCACTAAATAAACTAAACGTAATAAAAAAAACAAGCATTTGCCAATGCCTAATGTTTGCTTGCTGGTATTAGCATTGGAAATGCAGAAGTTAGAGAGATGCAGACTAGGAATGGTAGTGAAGTACTGAACTACGCGCCAACCCCACCTTCACCCTGCAGAGATGGACAGGCATTGGGGTATGTGTTTGGGTCATCGCCCATATGGTTCATGCCATTTCACTTCACTCTATCCTGCAGACACAGACATGTGTTGAGGTGTGCCTTGGGGTGTTCGGCTTTACAGTCACCCCATTCCATAAGGACATACACTGAAATGGGTGCAGTATAGGAGAATGGGGTGAACTCTGGGGCCGAAGAGTCCAAGGCACACCTCGATGCCTTTCACTGACTGCAGGGTGGTGGGGTGGGGGTGGAATGGCATGAGCATTACAGTCAGCAATCCAAAGGCACACCCCTAATGCCTGTCAGTCTGTACAGGGTGGGACGTAATGGTTAGAAACCCTAATACCCCGGGCGTTTGTTGGTATTTGCACTACAAATTTTCAACATGGCCTTTTTGTGACCTCCACCTCATGAAAGCATTTGGGACCTCTTCTCATGAACAGTGGCACTGTGATTTTGGTAATGTGTCCCAAACTTTGAGTTCCCCCAGCGATCGTGCCATTATGTGCCAGATGTACGAAAACACAGATCAGGCAGGATATGAAGAATGACAGCTGTACCATTCATAGGGAGGTGTGAAGAGATGGCAACATTTAAATTTGTAGTGAAAATATTAAAAATACTTGAACTTCCAGGCTTACGTGGAAACTGCGCAACGCATGCACGTAACACAGTCATTTAGTGGAATTTTTTCACCAAATTTTCAACATAGGCATTTTGTGACCTCTGCTCATGAACAGTGTCACTGTGATTTTTTTTTAATCTGTTCTGAACACTGACTTCCCACAGCAACCACGCTATTCTGCGCTAGAAGTACAAAAATACATTTCAGCCAGGATGTGAAAAATGACAGCTATACTGTTCATAAGGAGGTGTGGAAAAATGCCAATGTTGAAAATCTGGAGTGAAAACATTACAAATTCGCGAAGTCATGAGCATGCGTGAAAACTGCACAATGCACACTCGTAACACAGTCATTTTATGGACTTTCATCACCAAATTTTCGACATAGGCATTTTAGGACCTCTGCTTATGAACAATGTCACTGTGATTTTCTTGATGTGTCCCGAACACTGATTTTCCCACAGCAACCGCGGTATTCTGCGCCGGAAGTGCGAAAACACATTTTGGTCAGGATGTGAAAAATGACAGCTGTACTGTTCATAAGGATCTGTGGAAAAATGCCAATGTTGAAAATCTGGAGTGAAAATATTACAAATTCGTGAAGTTACGAGCGTGCGTGGAAACTGTGCAATGCACGCTTGTAAAATAGTCATTTTTTGGGATTTGTTTCACCAAATTTGCAACATAGGCTTTTGGAGAGCCCACCTCATGAACACTGGCACTGTCATTTCGTTAATCGGTCCTGAAAGGTGATTCCGCGCAGTGAACGTAAAATCACCTCTTGGGACTGAATAACACCATGACAGTGGCTGAATTAATGAGGAGGGGTCCCAATAACCCCATGTTGAAAATTTGGTGCTAAAATTCCCAAAAATGTCTGAGATATGCACCAAAGTTGAAAAAAAACAACTATTTATGCCATTATACAGCTTACCGGCATTTCTTCAGTTGAGTCTGCTTTGAAGAGTGCAGGCGTGTTCCAGTCCACCAAAGATCGTCGCTCCGGGCTCCGAAGGTAAGTATGGGGTGAGGGGTGCATGGGGAGGTGGGGTGCGCAGTGGGTGGGTGCGGGTTGGGGGAGGGGACGGTGATTGGTGTGGGGCGGTTTACTTTCTTTCTTTTTTTTCAGGCTTGCTTTCAGCACACTGGGGTGGGCTCCCAGTGTGCCACCTGCCTTTTTTGGGGTGGGGACTTAAGTTGATGGGGATTGGACCCCCATCAGCAAAGAATGACTGTTTGGGGGGCATGATGCCCCCCCTCATCACACAACAAATGGGGAAGGGGGTTACATTATGCCAACGGGGAGTGGGCTCCCCCATCAGCGAATTAACTGGGTCAGGGGCATGCCGAAAGGGGGATTGGGCACCCCCATTGGCTTTAATGGGGCTGTGAGGTGGCAGCAAGCCACCACCATGTTTACGAAAAATGTTACACTAGGCAAGGTACCACCCTGCAATGACAGGTCACTCCCTCATTGCAGCGGAATGGCTGATGCTGCAATGACAAGGCAGCCCCTCATTGCAGCAGCAAAATCATTTCAACTTGGTGGCACTTTTGGAAACCAATGTCATCAGCACAGTGTGCCTGCATTGATCCACCAGTGCCAAGCCCCCAAATGCAGTGCCGCAGTTGGCTGCCACAGTGCCGCACCTCTACAACCCGCTTCTCTCCTAAGCTGCCGCATAAAGTTTCTTGCGCATGTGCGCAAGCAAACAAAAAGGCATGCCGAAACTATAGTGGCAACCTATAACTCCCACTAAGCGAGAAACAGTTGCCATGTTTTTCAAACTCTCTTCCCCTCCCACACAGAGTTCACAGCCAATAAAAAGGCATGCTGTAAACATAGGGATGTGGCATACCTAACCACCACATTAGAATCCCAGCAACTTGCTGTAAAGTGCATATTATACAATGGGGTCTTATATTCCAGCACTCTGATTGGCTAACTGGCACCTTTCAAGTGTTGTAAAATCTAGCATTACCAACGCAAAAGGTGCCAGCCAGCCGCATCTCAGTAACTGCAAAAAAAAAAATTTAAATCGTTCCGAGCCGCCATCTTGTTTTCTTCGCTAAACGTCGCCTGCTGTGCCACTCTGTTACCTCATAATTCGTAATAAAAAACAAAAAAACGCCAATTTTGCCAGAAATAAAAAATGTTACAATATATTTCCCTCTACATCTTTCTAGCTACAAACCCAGAAGCTAAATGGAAAACCACGATCTCGGACGCCCCACTCACAGTGCTGAAGACACCCCGCTCTCTGCCTGTTTCAGCCTGCCACCTGTTCGCAACACGTTCGCAAAGCTGACAGTCACAAACTTTAAAAAAAAAAAACCCTGAAGCCTGAAACCTTGCCTTCTGTGTTTAACTAAGCAGCAACTGACATTTAATTTCCACACTGCGCTCTCTCCCTTCATTCAGGGAAAAGAAACAAAGCTTCACAGCCTCTGTCGCTTTCTGAGCTCCACCCCACTGACCTCTCATTTCCTGTCCATTACAGCCCTCTCTTTCAGTCTCATGTACAAATTACTCTCTCTCCATCGCAGAATACAGCTATTTTTAAAAAACAAACCTTCGCAGTCTCTCTCTCTCTCTCTCTCGCCCTGCAGCATGCACGATCTTAGAAGCCAGCACAAATGAAATGGCTCCCCTAGCCTACACTGTTTTTAACCCAAATATACTGGACTATTTTTTGTAGCGTAACAACAAATTAAATAAAAACTCAAAAAAATGAAAAATTATGATTTTTCTCTTCATTTTTTCTGACAAAAAAATTAATAGGGACATTGTATAATATAATGCGGCCTCGTGACCGAACCACGCCAGGCGTGGGTAAAACCAGCATCACCAACACCCTGTCGTGGTTTATTGCTTAAGTAACACACAGCAGAACACAAAATAATCCTCCCTAGTTTATGAAAAAAAAAAGCCAAACTAAAGAAAAAAAAATAACTACACCAAAAAAACTACCTCCCTATTGCATAAATGAAATATACAATGGGGACCTTGTGGAATAAATGATTTATCTGCACTCGAGCCATTTGACCTTGGATTGTTCTTGTGCAGATACATTATTTATTCCACAAGATCCCCATTGCTGTCCCTTATATGTTTAATTATTATGGACTGGAAGTTACTGCTGTTATATAGTTATTGAATTATATTTTATACAATCAGTAACATGGTATTGAGAAAAAACATGCATTGTAGAGAAGTTCCCAGAGGATAATTAACTACCATATTCTGAGAAATACTCAATGATTTCAATAGTCACTGAAAAACGTAATCCTTAAATACTGGATAGAACAGCAAGCCCCAACTTTAAATAAATGAAGACAATATATACTTGAGGCACTAAGATTGGAAAAACATGAACACGAGTCTGGAAATAATATTACACTTTCTACAGGAAACGGGGTAACTTATACCGTTTTATTACAAGGTCATGAGCAACTTGGAAACTAAAATGACATTAAGTGGATGATGGAAATGATGAGCGGGAATGTGGTCATTTTAACATTTTTAGAATTTTTTAAAGTATACATGGTTGAATGAAAATAATAAATTATGTATATATTTTATGTTACAGGTTATACGTTTAGGTTATACGTATAAATATTTTTTAAGAATATATGTTTATTAAAGATTTTGAAAATGCATAACAAATCACAAGAAATATATAAAACTGTGTATCAACACATAAGAATAAATAAAAACATGCCACTGCAACATATATAACATCATAAATTATCTAAACAAATATAACTAAAATTATGTAATAACATCAAACACTTTCTTTTTTTTAATGTTTTTAATACAGAAGATGCATGGTGTGTATTTAGAAGAAAATACGCAAGAGAGACGGAGAAATACGAGACTCAAGAATGAAATAGAAAAAGAGAAACAGAAAGAAAAAGAGGAAGAAATAAAAATAAGGATTGCAAGAAAGTGGATTTCTGTTAAGCCAAATTAAACAAACCACAGAGTGTGCTTGCTACAGCCCACAGTAATGTTTTTAAAAGGCTGTTTGGATTAAGATTATTGAAGTTAACTATTAATATAAGGTTCAACTTTGAAACTAGTTATGTCTTAAACTGCTTATTATGGTATATATTACCTAGTTTTTTATTAAACCCTGTTTTTGAATGTAAGTTATTATATGTTATTAAAAGAAGAAAATTTATTTGTTGATAAAAAAAAAACTGCCTTGTATATGTCATGTGCTTAACTAGTAGGCAGGAGCTTTATGAAGGTCTGTTGCAAACTACCTGAACAGTTTCCTCAGGTTTATGCATAGGAGACATTCTGCTTGGAATCCGAGGGTTCAAAGTTCAGGGGTCAGGATTCTAAGGTCAGAGTTCAGAAACATAGAAACATAGACTTTGACGGTAGAAAAGGACTTGGCCCACCCAGTCTGGTCATTTCCCTACCTACTGGATAAGCTGCAGATCCTAGTTAACCAATAGCCTACTTCCTCCTATCCCCCCACTAGAATTGCTTGATATCTGTCCCATGAATTCTTGAACTCAGGTTTGTAGTTTGGGGGTTCAAGTTGCAGGGGTTGGGAGTATGGATTCAAAGTTTGAAGATTCAGGTTTGGAGGTCAGGGGTTGGGGTTCAGATGTCAGAGACTTCAATTTGGAACTTGGGGCTTTGGACTCAGAGGTCAGGGTTCACTCTCAGAGGTTAAGGATGGGGTCCAAGTTTAGATAGGGGGGTTCATGCTTAGAGGTCAAAGAATTTACATTCGGCACTTGGGGTATTCAGATCCTAAATTTACAAACTAAACTTGAATTCCAATAAGTACTGTAAAATTACCTTGAGGGCCTCTGCCGCATGTACTTGCCCCACTGGGTGAAATGTTACGCTTCACATTTCTTGATATGGATTCCTCAATCTCAAATTCTGATCTATATGAGGCTGCTTAATCCTGTTGTACTGCACTGAATATTCCTGCTGTTAGACTCCACGTTTTGTATTTTTCTCTGTAATGTATGCTGTATTTGCACATGCACGTTGTATCTCTTGTCCTACTTCTGTACCATTTTTATGTTTGCTTGCACGTATGTACAAGAAACATAGTGCCACCATACGAGTTTTCATAAGTGTGCCTCCCCCACTTCCAATGCCTTGCTCCCTTTGCGGGTGCAGCTGCACTGTGCCAATGAATCAGGCTGTCTATGACACCGTTTCTGAATCTGATGGCATACAGTTGTAAGGGAGACCGCCAGACAGTTTGCATACTGACCTCAGCAGTATGCAAATTGCCTATGTTGACACGGCATCTGAACTGTCATAGACAGTTCTTCCCCCCACAAACACATACGTGCACACTGGGAGCCAATTCCAGCATGCTCATACGCTCCCCCCCCTGTACACCGTATGGCTGACGGGGGTGCTCAATCCCCCATCGGCTCTGCTGCCCCCCAAAACACACTTCCATGTGACACACAGGGAGCCCACCCCAGCGTGGCAAAGTCAGAATAGGCGAGTGGTGGCCAATCCCCTGTTGGCTCCACTGAACTCCCCCAACAAAAACAAGCAGATTTCCAGTTGCCACGCTGGAGCCCACCCCAGCATGACAAACGTCTGTATGGTCAACATGGCTGCCCAATCCCCCATCGGCTTCACTGCCCCCAAAACGTCCATCTGCCACACTGGGAGCACACTCGAGCGTGGCAAAAGTCTCACGTCATCTTCACAAAAAATACCTAAAAACAAAAAAGGTCCCTCATTGATTGTCTTGCCCCTTCCCCCAACCCGTGCCCACCCTCTGCACATCCACCTCCCTACACACACACCCTGACCCCATACTTACCTCCGGAGTCCGGCGCGATGATCTTGCGTGGACTGGGAACATGTCTGCACTCTTCAAAGCCGACCGCGAACTGAAGAAATGCTGGTAAGCTGTATAATGGCATAAATGGGGGGGGGGGGTTCAACTTTGGTGCATATCTCAGCCATTTTGGGGAATTTGTTCACCAAATTTTCAACGTGGGGTTCTTGGGGTCCCACCTCATGAATTCAGTCACTGTAATTTTGTTAGTCGGTCCCGAAAGGTGATTTTGCGGTCACTGCGCAGAACCACCTTTCAGGTCCCAGTAATGAAAAGACAGTGCCACAGTTCATGAGGTAGGCTCCCGCAAAACCCTATGTTGAAAATTTGGTGAAAAAATTCCCCCAAATGACTGTTTTACGAGCGTGCGTTGTGCAGTTCTTACACATGCCTATAACTTCACAAATTTTTGATATTTTCACTCCAGATTTTCAACATTGCCATTTTACCACACCTCCTTATGAGCAGTACAGCTGTCATTTTTCATATCTTGCCCAAAATGTGTTTTCACGCATGTAGCGCCCAATAGCGCAGTTGGTGTGTGATATCAATGTTTGGGACAGATTAAGAAAATCACAATGACACTGTTCATGAGCAGAAATCTTAAAATGGCTATGTTGAAAATTTGGTGACAAAAGTCCATAAAATAACTGTGTTATGAGCATGCATTGCGCAGTTTCCACGCACCATTATAAGTTCATGAAATTGTAATATTTTCAGTCCAGATTTTCAACACTGGCATTTTTCCATACCTCCTATGAACGGTACAACTGTAATGTTTCACACCCTGGCCAAAATGTGTTTTCACACTTCCGGCACAGAAATTCGTGGTCGCTGTGAGAAATCAGTGTTCAGGACAGATTAAGAAAATCACAGTGACACTGTTCATGAGCTGAGGTTCTAAAATGCCTGTGTTGACAATCTGCTGTAAAAAATCCCCAAACTAATTACATTATGGGTGTGTGTTGCGCAGTTTTTACGCGCTCTCGTGACTTCATCAGTTTTTTTTATATTTTCACTTCAGATTTTCATCATTGCCATTTTTTACACCTCCCCATGAACAGTACAGCTGTCATTTTTCACATCTTGTTTAAAATGTGTTTTTGCACCAATGGTGCCAAATGGTATAGTCGCTGTGCAAAATCAACTTTCCGCTAACAAACTGATATTGCCACTGTTCATGAGGTGGGGGTCACAAAAAAAACATGTTTAAAATTTGGAGTGAAAATATCAACGAACGCCTGGGATGTTAGGTGCCCCACCCTGAAGAGACTGACAGGCATCAGGGGTGTGGGTTGGGATTGTCGCCTGTAATACTCCTGCCATTCCACCCCCACCCACACCCTGCAGCCAGTGACAGGCATCGAAGTGTGCCTTGGACTGTTTGGCCCCAAAGTTCACCCCATTCTCCTATACTGCACCCATCTCACCGTGATTCTTATGGAATGGGGTGCGCATAAGGGCCAAAGACCCCAAGGCACACTGTGACACTTGTCAGTGTCTGCAGGGTAGGGTGCAGTGAAATGGCATGGTCGTTATGCCTGATGACCCAAAGGCACACCCCAATGCCTGTCGGTCTCTGCAGGGTGATGGTGGGGTTGGCTTCAGTTCAGTACTTCACTGCCATTCCTATTATGCATCTCTCTAACTCCTACACTACCAATGCCAGCAAGCAAACATTCGGCATTGACAAATGCTTGTTTACTGTTGTACCTGTGAAATTGTATTTTCCAAACTGTATTACCTATGTGCTATCTCTGTGGCCCGAGTCGTGCCTGAAAATGGTCCCTGGGGTCAGTGCACTTCCCCGGTAAACAAATACATTAAAAAAATGTGCAAAACCTAGCATGAGCAAATGGCTTACGCTCAACCGGTGCTTGTTCAACTTCAACTGTTTTTGAGTTTTTTACCATTTTTTTCCCTAAACTACTGTAACTGCAAACTGAGCAACCCCCCGGCCCCTGTGGTTATTTGGTTTCATCCGGCTGAATTGTTACACAATACCATTCCGAGAGGAACGGGAGTGTACCCGGAGTCTGCTGGAAATGCTGAAATAATCCCAGATGTAGAGAAGGGACTTAACTAACCACTGGGTGTCACTGTTGTGCAGTAGAAAGGAGCAGCAAAGCAACTTTTCTGGGACAGCAGAAAATGTCCACCTTTAAGCAGCAATAAAGTGAAAAATGTTTTCTAAAATGCTAGTTTTAGCTACAGTTAATAAAAACTATTAGCATATCTGTCAAATCTACTTTTCTACGTACCTCCTATGCTGTGCACCAGTAGTTTTTTTTTTTTTTTATTTCCTCGATCCTAACCCTTGCCAGGTCTACCGTTCCATTTCTAAGCCAAATGTGTTGGCCATCTTTTTTTCTTGCGATAAACTAAGTTAAAGCTTTTATATAATACTCAGATATTGGTGGCGTTAGAACATCATTTTACTGCCATATAAAACAGGAAGAAGCACAAAATGTGGCATTAACCCTGGCTGGAATCAGAAAGATAAATCAGTCTAGGCTCACAAGAAACATTCGCCTGCTCAGTAACCCAGTTTCGTTTTTTGTTGTGCTTTCTTTATCCTTGCCTGGGCAGCCAACGTTTTTGCCAACCCCCCAGCCCCGTCCACCTGACCACACAGCACCACCTCCTTCTTCCCCCATGGCGGGGTGACGGGAATCTCTCAACCCACCAAAACAGATCTAGTTTGGGAGGTGCCTGCTTTATCGGGGGCAGCGCCTGCAGGGGTCGGCAGTCATGCGACATGCCCAGGGCCTTTTTCTCCTCCTATTTTTGCCCCCACTGGAGGGAGAGCATATGGCATTGGCAATGGCTGAGCTGTGCGCGCTTTTGCCCACAGCACACCAGCTGACTACTCCGCTGCCACTCGTTGTACACGCGGGCCCAGGCACTCCAACACCCAGCCGTTGGTAGGTGTCAGAGGTACACTGGCCTCTGTTTCCCTCCTTCCCTGGGAAAGGAGAGCTGTCCTACTGATGCTCAATCTTCTCCTGCCCTGGCCAACCCCCGTCAACCCACTCACACCATGAACGTGGGTCGCCAGCGTGGCAGGAGGTAAGGCATGATGTCTTAGCCCTCCATGCCACAGGGCCGGCCTTACTCAGTTCAGTTTTATAAATCCAAAAGACACCCGTCTGTCGGCACAGCAGTTGTATTTCCACTTGCAACGACAGCGACCCAGTTATGGGAATGAGCTCATGTCGAAGGAGGGCCGGCAGGGGGAGAAGGATGGAGCATCCAATGGACAGCTCTCCTTCTCCAGGGGAAGGGTGGAGATCCCGTCCAGTGCTTGACGGACCCCTAGGGGAGGCCGAGGGCACATCAGCTACTGGTGCACAACAGCACAAAGGGGGCGTGTGGATGCAGGACATCATTGCACTTCCCCGCCCTCGGTAAAAATGATGGAAAAATTCCCATAGTTTGCCGCCTCTGTGAAGCCTGCTTCGGCTTCAATTAGCCTTCCAACCAGCTCCCCCAGATAGTCCCATTGATCGCGGCACCTGGCCAGTGCCGCGACCCCACCCTCCGAGGGGTAAGTTGGGGGTTTCAGGGGACTAGCACGGCAGAAGGCGGAAGTTGGAGGCACCGTGACCAGGCGGATAATCGACGGGGGACAAAAAGATAAAAAATGGAAATAAATCCAAAAAACAGCATGTCACAATGCCCATGGCAGTAGTCCCTGGGCAATTGGTGAGAGACCTTGAGCTCCATAGTTGCATATGCATTTTGCCCTTTATACAGTACTGCCTCCTAGCTGTGAACCTGCACTCTGCTTTTGGTACGTGGCAGTGTTATTCGGACTCCTTCAGTACTGCTACTGCTGTGGTCCTGTGACAAGCTGTCTTTTGGATTTTTAAAAATAAACACAGTTATTGAGTAGCTGAATGTTTCTTGTGAACCTGGACTGATTTATCATCCTGATTCCAACTGGAGTTAGCATCATGTTTTGTGCCATCTGGCATTTACCTGGACCTCCAGCGCTGAGCACGGCCTGCAGCGTGGATGGTACAGTAAAACAGGAATATGCCTGGAATCTTTTAAAATGAAAAAAAAATGTGGGTAAAATTTTTTGCACGATTTTGTGGCACTGCAGCTTTAAAGGGACACTGCCCCTCAACAGGCCACATTTAACCACTTTTAACAAAAAGTTTTTTGATTTTTTTTTAATACTTTGGTAACTGGGTAAGGCCCACAGACCCACTAGGCACAAGTGCCTACTATCAGGGGTGACCCGGGAGCACTGGAGAGGTTAAGTGACTTGTTCAGGGTCACACAGTATGCCAGTGGAGGTTGTGGGAATCAGACCCGGGTCTACTGCATATACCAAGCTCACTCACAACTCATTACTCTAACCTCTAGGCTATACTACCAGCCTCTGACCAGGGCTGGTATTTGTTTCAACATAGATATAAATTCTCTAGATTAGGTTTAGTTTTACCTATCTATCTATCTATCTATCTATCTATCTATCTATCTATCTATCTATCTATCTACAGACAGTATCTCTCTATCTATCTATCTATCTATCTATCTACAGACAGTATCTCCCTATCTATTTATCTATCTATCTATCTATCTATCTATCTATCTATCTATCTACAGACAGTATCTATCTATCTACAGACAGTATCTATCTATCTATCTATCTATCTATCTATCTATCTATCTATCCACAGACAGTATCTATCTATCTATCTACAGACAGTATCTCTCTATCTCTCTATCTATCTATCTATATATCTACAGACAGTATCTATCTATCTACAGACAGTATATCTCTATCTATCTATCTAACTAGCGACAGCATCTATCTAGTTAGCTAGCTATCCTGTGGGTGTGCATTGAAGATGCCTGAAACCGAACTTATTTTCACTACTGAGATACCCAAAATGCTGACAAATTATTAGTCACATGATGGTGTGCCACCAGCATTTATGTCTACTTTGCGCGGTCACAAAGGAACATTTAACCAATGGGAAAGCAGTTTGCACAATGCCTGAGTACATCACAGTGGCCTCTGCTGCACTCAAAACAGAGAAGTGAAATCAAACAGAAATATTTTAATCTTCATAAAAAAAACAACCAATTTAAAAAGCTATACAATTTGAAACACATTGTACACTTGGCATGCTTGTGATGTGAGTTTGCACCCTCGGCCTGGGACGACAGGTGCAGTGTCTGTCAGGGAGGGTGAAGTTCTCCTCTCAGGGTAGGGAGGAGTGTGCCGTCCCTCTAGGAGAGTGGCTCCTGGTGGCATCTTGGAAGGCATGGGTGACCACTCACTGCTGATCACCCCCCAAAACTTTGGTGTAGGCACACTTACAGGGAAGTAGGGATGTGGGAAGGAGGACACAAACAGATTCATGCTGGCTGGGCATCCCAGATGGCAGCTCTGTCTCCTCCCCTCCATGCTACTAGGCTCCTTTAATCTGCATGCTATGGCGAATCCCAGACCAACATCTCCTAGATGCATCTGCACTTTCGTCCCCCACTAGCCCCTTCTCTTGGGGGGGAGGCTACACAGCATGGGATATTCTGAAGCTCAGGTGTCATGGCAGAGGACCTAAGGGAGCCAGGAGGTTGCTGGTGGAAGGTGAGAGGTGACTTTGGTGGGCAGGATCAAGGGGCATGAGGGTTCTGGAGTGCTTAGAAGAAGTATTAAAAATACATTGCATAAACTGGGCACACAATGGCCTAATTAACAGTATACCACCTACCATGACTTGTAAGGGTGCAAGACTAACATAACTCACTCATGACTTTGCTACTCAAGACTTATGGTCCTGCAGCTTCACTCATAAAGATAAATGGTATATTCTCAGTCAAGAAATTCAAAATCACACATAATCTCATATTGCAAAGCATCATGGGATATATATGACAATTACCATGAACATTTGGGCTGGTTCTGCTGTCAGACCGCTGGGCATCATATAGTTATATTCATTGCAAAAAACTCTGTTAATGCATCAGTTAGGATTGGTAGCACAGTGACAAAAGTTTGGAAATTCGATGTTAGGGTTCCAACCCCCCCACCTCCCCACCCTCCACACACCAACAGATGTCGGGGTGTGCCATTGGGTCATCAGGCCTAACTCTCACCCCATTCCATGTGTAAAAAGCTGACATGCTACAATATAGGAGAATGGGGTGAGAGCTCGGCTTGACGACCTCATGGCACGCCGTGATATCTGTTGGTGTGTGGAGGGTGGGTGCTGGTGGTAGGGGTGGGAACCCTAACATCAAATTTCCAAACTTTTGTCACTGTGCTGTCAACCCTAACTGATGCATTAATGGAGTTTTTTTGCAATTAATTTTCCTTCTTTTTGAGAAAGTGTAATGTAACTGGTAACTAGTATGTGGTTGTGGAAGTGCAGGGCCTCCCTTCACACTGCTCAGATTTGCATAATGGTTTGCGTATGTGGGAGCATGGGCCCTCTGGGCCCTGCACTCCCACTTACACATAAGTACAGAGACATACCGCAGCCCTATAGTCATAAAAAGCAACCCTTGTAACACTAATCTGGCAATATCTCAGTAACCATAGCACCTATGAAAATAATTCCACTGCAGTTGTAATCATGACTTGAAAACCTCCACGCATGCTTCGTTCACCTAAAGGTGAATTATGTTGCCCAGAGTGAAAAATCTATATCTCGAATCATTTTCAAGATACAGGTATTCGGAGCAATGTAACTATGGAACCATTGTAAATTTTTTGACCAAACCACCAAAAGGCACATCTGTTTGGCCAGGGCATGCCACCCTGCAAATTTCAGTCCAAAAGCCCCAGCTATTTACTTGCAGTGAGGTGACAAAGAAGTGTTGCTTTTGGGAGCAGTAGTGTGGCAAATTGTGACACTTTCACAAAAATTTGCAAAAGTACAGGCATGACAGTGTCGCAATTTGAGAAAGCTTTGCATCCATTCTGTCACAATTTGCGACAGTACCAGGGGCCCGATCACCAAAAAGGCATTTCTGGGGGGTTGTACATGAAAAGAACAGCTGCATTGTGTTTCTCATGCCCTGATTAAATAAACACAACTGTCAGCGTTTACCTAGGGGCAGTAAAATTTAAACTACAGTCGTTTTTCTCCACTGCTAACTGAAAACAAGATGGTGGCTACAGAACACTACAGAGGGTATTAGCGACAGTAAAAAGTACTGGCAGCAGCTTTTGAGAGGCACAGCTATTTTTTCCCCATTGACTATAATGGGAAAATTGAAATTTGAATAACTTTTGAACGGATTAATATTTTTTCACCAAATCTTCAGAAGGCAAATCAGGATTTCAGACCAGACTGACAGACTGGGCTGTAGTCCCAAGCAAAGAAATGGCCAAAATGTGGGTTTTTACATGGTTTTTGGTGCTCCGCAGCTCCACAACCGCACATCCGACCAGAACGAAACTTACCAGATCCAGAGATCTGGGGTACCTAACCTCACTTGCAAAATATCAGGCAAATCTGTCATACAGTTGCAAAGTTATTAAAGTGCTAAATTTGGGGTTTAACGTTGAAGTGGCTGGGCAACCTTAACTATAACTGCACTATCATGCAGCTATAATAATATACATTAGCATTTTTATGCTAAATAAAAACATTATCTGTACCAGAGAATACCTACTAACTAGATACATTTTTTATCTCCACAGTAGGGTACGGCACAAAATTGATCTAGCTAGTTGGATACATCACAAGAAGCATTTAAGTCTGCCACCTATGTCCAGTGGCCTATGAAGCTACATGCGCCAGCCAGTGTGAGCTACCAGAAACTAAGGAAATGGGAAACTTTTACTTTTTAATAAAATGCAGTAGCTTAAAGCGCTAACATATGGTGTATAAACTGCACATGTAATGTGCGTTCATGAGCTATAATATTTATCTTCATTCATGGTCATTGGCTTCTTTTGACCTCACTCGTAGCTTCACCACTCATGAAGGTCAAGAGGTCACGGACCACTCATGAAAATAAATATCATATCTTATGGGTACCCGTGACATATCCCCTATTTATCCCGTGACTGTAAGAATAAATTAAAATGCATAATAAATGCATTTATTTTCACGGCATACAGAGCTGGACTGGAAATAAACCACTTATTCTCACTCCAGTTTACTTAACAATGGAATTCTGCAGCCATGTTTCTATGTTCCAGATTACCTTACCATCCTAGCCAGGCAAAGTCATTGTAGATTCAAAACTGTGCTGCAACACTGCCCCCTGTGTGACCAAAGGTAGCAGTGCAGTTGGAGCTGCGAGTGCGGTGGGGTGGGGTGGGCTGCTGACTGGCTCTGGTGCACAGCCACGTAACTGCATGTGCACATGCACCACTGAGACCTTGCTGTTGACGTCCCATGAGGGTGGAGGTGGGTCACAGAAAAGAGGAAAAATCTAGGAATGCAGCATAGTGAAGTGGGCACTGTTGGGCCCCCTGTTACCCACTGCACATCACCTCCCAGCACTGAACTGTCCTGCCAGGGAAACTTCTGAGCGGGCCCCACCAGGAAGGTGGAATACTCCTGGGAAGGGTACGTGACAAAGGTGGCATGGAACTGGACTGAATGGTGGACTGAGAAAGAGAAAGAGAGAGAGCAGCAATAGAGGCAAGGGAATCACAGAAACATAGAAATTTTTCAGCAAAAAAAGACCCCATGGTCCATCCAGTCTGCCTGAGTCCCCCCCCCCCCAACAACATCAACAGAAAGAACAGAAATGAGAGACAAGACATACAGAAAAAGTGAACAGAGGGTTAGAAAATAGGAAATTGTGAATATTACAATACTCTCCATCCTGTTTAAAGACTTGACCAATTGATCAATATTCGAAAGTCAGAGCGGATGGATGCAGTTACCTCCGTTTTCCTAATGCTGGCTGGGAACAGTGGAATAAGTGGGATACTCTCATGGGATTGCTTATTTGCTGGGTTCTACTGATCTGACTCTTGGAGACCCATAGTCTCTGCTAATGGTACCTTGACTGAGGGGATCTCAGGGTTTGTAGAGACCATTTTGAAACCGCTGGTTATGGAAAGAGACAGTTATATCCAGGACACTATGCACTTTTTGTGTGTACTTTCTGGTTATAAGGATTTACCACCTGATACCATTTTAGTGACAATGGATGTAACATCCCTCTACACTAATATTCCACACATAGATGGCATTGCAGCATGCCTTAAATACATACATGAGAAAGGACCGGAACAAAACATCAACCCTGGAGTGGTGGGTGAACTTATGGAATTCATTTTGACACATAACAACTTCAACTTTAATGGTAAACATTAAGTTCAAACTATGGGAACAGCAATGGGCACCAAAATGGCTCCACAGTATGCTAACCTCTTTATGGCAATTTGGAGGAGGATTTTTTAAGGCAGTATCCCCATAAACCACTAGCTTATTTCCGTTACATTGATGATTTGTTTATCATCTGGACGGAGGGCACAGATGCACTCAAAAATTTTCATCACAAACTTAATAATCTCCACCCTACCATAAAGCTTACCCTGGAGTACTCTACCACCAAGGTTAACTTTCTGGACACCACAGTCATCATTAAGGATGGAACCTTACATACATGTATTTACAGGACACCAACAGACAGACAGAGATACCTGCACAAGAAAAGTAATCACCCAAATCATACAAAAAAATCTGTCATATACAGTCAAGCACTCCGATGTCACCGTATTTGTTCAAATGAGGATGACAGAGATACACATTTGGCTATGTTGAAAAACACCTTTACTGAGCAGGGACACTCTTCCAGGGAAATTGACAGGATAACAGAATGGGCAACGCAAGTACCAAGACAACAACTACTTCAATATAAAGAAAAGACTGCTACAGACAGAATACCCTTGGTAGTCACATATCATCCAGACCTTGAACATCTGTGTGAGATTATTAAAGACCTCCACCCAATATTTAGTGAGGATGAAACCCTTAATTGTATTTTTAAGGAACTCCCACTACTATCTTTTAAACAACCACCAAATTTATCCAGCCTAATTATTAGGAGCAAACTTTCACCAGAACAGAATACCATGTCACACAATGGCACACGACCCTGCAATCAATGCCCCTGTAAGACTTGTGGGCTCATTTCTACCTCGGACTGTGTGGTTACATCACAAAACAGACAATTCCAGGTGCATGGGAGTTACACATGCATGTCACGACATGTTGTTTATTTCATTCAGTGCAAGATGTCCACAAACAGGTTATGTTGGAGAGACACGCCAACAGCTCCGCACTAGGATGAACTCATACAGACATACTATTACAGCAAAGAAGACTGAAAAACCAGTGGGGCACCACTTCTCCCAACCTGACCACTCAATCTCAGATATGTCAGTAATGGTCTTAAAAGGAAATCTCAAAAACACACAACAGAGACGAGCTTTTGCGATTAAACTTATTTTACATCTCAATATGGTAGCAGATGGGATGAACGTTGATCTTGGTTTTATGAGACACTACAGAAGCTAACATCCACAGACCTCTTCTTCTTCAGACTGACATATTATAGGACTTCAGCATGTGAGGGATGTGGGTGCGAGTGTGTATGTACTGTATGTGTGTGGGTATGTGTTGTGAGGTATGTGATATAACAGATGTGGGGCTCGCTGTCACATTGAGGTAGGTCTCTATTTAGATATATGGAGTTATAATGTGCTACTATTCTTATTTCACATACATAATGAATATTAATTCCTGCTTACTTTTCATCTTTGCCTGGGGGTGGGATTGATTCCATTGCACCATATTCAGATTACCTAGTCTGCTACTGTACACACAGGAGTGTTATCATATACTGTCACATATAATTTTTGTAACTCTGTACATATTGGGGTGCATGATCTCATTTGCATGGGGGTCCTGCACAGATCTTTTTACATTAGGCTAATATTGTAGTAATTTGTGGATATGTAGGTATGTTAGACTTCTGGTCTTGCACACATACTTTATATTTACTTCTAGTTACCTTATCCTGGGGAGGGTGGCAGGTTTATTTCATGGTAGTTCTATCCAGAACCCTTGGAAATGTTACATGCAGATAGTAGTACGGTTAAATAGTGTCATATTTTTGCTCTGTAGGTATTAGGAGACATAAGCCTTGTACTCAGGATTTCATGACAAGTTGAATTCCTTTGGGGAACAATTGCAGTGACTGAAGTGAATAAAGGTGCACTAGGAAAGTGTGTGTGTGTGTGTATGTGTGTGTCTGTGGGAGAGAGAGAGAGAGGAGAGAAGAGAGAGAGAGAGAGAGACATCTCCTTAAAGCTATGTATCTCCCCCACCCACATTATGGTGATGTGGGGTGGGTTAGGGTGTATTGTTTGTATGAAGAGGAGGAGATAAATTACATTTTTATGTCTTTTTCAGATTCCTTAGACACTTGTGGTACATCAAGTTGCTACATTCTCAGTATATATTGACATCAGTACATATCAGTCTACATGGTCTTAATTCTTTGAGGTTCCTCGACTAGAGCTTTTTGTTTGACACTAATATTGTCAATTTATATTTAAATTATCATTTATATAGTCCTGAGGTTTTTGAAATTTCTTGGGCCTTATATCTAGCTTGAGAGTACAGCTGGGTGACCAGGTCCAGCTAGATTTTACACATCACACAGTGTGCACTGATGTTTTTAAGCCAACTTTACTGGTAAATTCTTGTCTATAATGCAGGCATTGAAACTTCATGAGCCCTATATCAATCTTAGTTTGTCTCTAATCTGGGTGGGGGTTGCCTTTCAGTAATCACATCCTTATACAAACTGTGACACTCATAGCTTGATTTAGGAGTTATCTGCTTCGGCAGTGTTATCTTATGTCAATTAAATTTATATGCAGTAGGATTCTTTGTATGTGTGTTCCACCTGGCTGAAGGCAGTATGGTACTGTTAAACTTCTCCGACATAATCTTCTGTTTTTTTTTTAAATGAGTATTTTTAACCAATGGGGATTGTTTTCTGTTTTTCTCTGCATTATCTAGCTGTTATAAGTATTGTATTTTCTAAACAACTGCCATGAGCTTCTGAAGAAGGACTGGTTGGTCCGAAAGCTAGAGCACTTTGTTCTTGTTGTTACATCTATGTTGGTCCATTAAAAGGTATCAAATCATTTGCTTCTGTATCTATTCTTGGAAAAGAAAGCATCTGATGAACAGCTGTAGTAGTACCAGGTTTATTGCTCAATCATTAAAAACGACTATTACAAAAATATTACATCAGTGCACAAACAAAAATATATCAGATTTGAAAACAAACAGGAGCATGGCTTATAGAGCTATAGGACCCTAAACAGCCACTGTATTTTTCAGCATTCTTTTTCTGATCTTCCTGGTTATAGTGAGAAAATTACTGATCCTTTTTATAATACAGTATATGGGTCCTCTGCAGTTAAAAGGATAGTTATAATGGTATCAGCATCAGCAGAGGTTAAACTGTCGAGAATGGCTGAAACACATTTATGCCTGGCTTTGTTATATCAGTAGCAGTACAAAATGGGAGTATTGCAAAAGACTGAAATGCAAAATTCTGAGTGTCGGGATACTGAGTGTCAGGCAATCGGTTTCGGGCTTCAGACACTCAGGATTTTACATTTCAGTCTTACGTAGTATATCCGTTCAAAATTACATGCACTAGACTCTCCTTATCCTTACCAGTACATGCGCACATAGAATCTTTAGGATCTGTACATGTGTTGGATTTTATTTATTTATTGAAATGTTTCACCAGGAAGGCACACTGAGCAACAGGTTACTCGTCTCCCAGTGCAACCTGGGGGGAAGGGGTACAATAGGGATGAGACATTTCATTCAAGTTACAAAGATCAACATAGCATACAATATAATTTGTGAGAACAATTAATAAGTGCAATGGTAATAAGTGAACAAGTGCTATCATGAAATAAGGGGTGAAGGAGAGAGAGGATGAAATGAGATGACAGATAATGCAGAGTCGTGTCCTGGAGAGACCACTTCAGGATGTGGGGAACCCTGCAAGGGGACAGGGGACTGGAGTAGGGATTAGAGAGGGAGAGAGAGGGGGAGTTAAGTGTGATTAACACCTAGGAGGTGAAATAAAGCCTGACCCAGAAAGAGAACCCTTCAGGATGCGATGAACCCTGCAAGGGGGCAGGGAAGTTCAGGTGATTGTAAACCCTCTTGTAGTTAGGCGTTGTAATTATAGAGGGATAGTGAGAAGGAGAGAATGAGAAATAACACCTGGGAGGGGATGAGGCCTGATCCAATGAACCCTCCAGGGTGCTGGGGACCTTGCAAGGGAACCTAGAAGGCCAAGGACAGGTAGATGGAGGAAGAAAAGGTGGCAAGCCTAGGCACTATAGGACCCCTTCAGGATGCTGAGAACCCTGCAAGGGGAGTGTGAAGGCTAAGGAAAAAGGGGTAGAGAGTAGGGGAAGGGAGAAAGGTATGAGAACTAGCACCTAGGAGGGGCTAGGGTCAGTAGAGGCAGTAGATTTGATAAAGGCATTGGGTAAATTCCAAAGGGGGATGAACTGTAAGGAACAAGACAAAGGAAAGTAAGACGGGTCATGACAGGAACAGTTAGGTGCAAGATAGCTAGAGAAAGCAGTGTTGATGGAATAGAGGGAGGAGGAGTGTCGGATTTGGGGAGGTAGAGAGTTCCATATTTTAGGGAAATGGTGAAAGTACCTAGACTGGCCAGAGAGGGTGTAGCAGTGGGGGCAGTTAGTGTGTGAGTGTTGGTAGAACTGAGGGAGTGGGAAGGAGGAGGATGTGTTATAAATGAGGGGGAGAGGTAGGAAGGGAGTTCACCCAGCCAGTGTTTAGCGGTGAATTTAGCGCAGTGTGAGAGGTGTCTATTTGTAAGGAAGGGGAAGGAAAGGGCTAGATAGAGGTCACAGTGGTGGGTGTGAGAGGAAGCATCAAGGGCAAAGTGGCACAAGAAGTTGAAGAGAGTGTCCAGTCTGGTCAGGGAGGATTTAGGAGCAGCACCACAGACTATGTCACAGTAGTCAAAAATGGGGAGGATCATCTTCTGGACAAGCTCATGCCTAGCTGCATGAGGGATGCAACTGCATTTCCTGAACAAGGCACCGAGCTTGGGGAGCAATTTTTTCTGGATGGCGTCAATGTGTCCAGAGAAGTTGAGGCGTTAATCTAACAAAACCCAAAGGTATCTGAAGGATGCGGTGTCCTCAAGTAAAGTCCCATCAAGAGTGTGGAAAATGGGCAGGGAGGGAAGCCTAGAGAGTCTCTGCCTTGTGCCAAAGGTCATGGAGACTGTCTTCTTGGTGTTGAGGAATAATTGATGGTTTGCAAACCAGAGCTGGACCTTGTTGAAGTCATGATGCAAGCTGGATGTAACCTCAGCTGGGCATGAGCCCAATGCATACTGGACAGTATCATCAGTATACATATGTATGGTGGAGGAGGGGGAGCAGACAGATGGTAGGTCATTAAGGAACATGAAGAAAGAAGGGGACCAAGCACAGAGCCCTGAGGGACACCAGTGCAGATTGGGAGGGGTAGTGAGGTGGCATCTGTGATCTTAACTGATTGGGTTCTACCAGTAAGGTTGACCTTAAACCAGTTAGTGGCAGAAGGGGTTAGACCAGCAGATGAGAGGGAACCAGGAGAAGGGAGTGGGGAACAGTGTCAAAAGCCTTGGCAAGGTTGACAAATATGGCTGAGGTGATTTGGCCATTGTCCATTCTGGAGAGGATGGAGTCAGTGAGCTGAAGTAGGGAGGTGGTGGTATAGTGTTTTTTCCTGAAACCAGATTGAAATGGGGTGAAGAATGAGGTATCAGATAGAAAGGAGGTGAGTTGAGAGAGGACTAGATGTTCTTGTAGTTTGGCTAGGATAGGGAGTAGCGAGATGGGGCGATAGTTGCCAGGGGATGAGGTATCTCCAGCTTTAGGTAGGGGAGGACCATTGCATGCTTCCATGTGGTAGGGACATCGGAGGTTGAGAAGGAGAGATTTAAGATTAAGGAGAGGGGTTAGGCAATGATTGGGGCAGAGAGAGAGAGAGAGAGAGAGAGAGAGGAGTTTAGGGTCAAGGTCATCTGGGGAAGATCCTTTTGGGGGGTTGATGGCGAGGAGGACATTTAGAGTATCGGTGGGGGAGACTGAAGAGAATGAAAAGAAGGGGTATGGGGAAATAGGAAGTGGAGCGTTTTTGTGGGGAGGATAGAGGGGCAGCCGTGACATTTGAGGGGGGGTAATTAGGGAGGGACTTCAGAAGTTCGGTTGCACAGGAGGTATAATAGGGATTAAATTCTGCAGCTACAGCATGGGAGTCAGCTACAAGATTGGCATTTACCTTTAGCACTAGGGAAGGGGGGCGGGACTGATGGGTACAGATGGCATGAACCACCTTCCAGAACTTGGTAGGGGAATTTATGTTAGCGAGGAAAGCATTTTTGAAGTAATCGGACTTGGCTAGCCTTGTTGCCCTGGCACAGGTGTTTCGGAGCTTACAGTAGTCCGTGAGGTCACTAGGAAGTTGGGTGGATTTGTGGTGCTTCCAGGCACAATCTTTGGCCCTAAGACAGGCTAAGAGTTCTGGAGTAATTCACTGTAGGTGGTTACCCCTAACCCTGGTTTGTTTGAGAGGGGCAAAGGTGCTCCAATTTGCAAGGAATATTTCTTTGACGTAGGCTAGAGCCTTATCAGCTGAGAGGGAGGAGACTAAGGGAGACCAGTCAGAGAGAGAGCGAGGTTGTGCAGGAGAGGTTCAAGGTCTAGGGATTTGAGGGAGCAAAGTTGCAAGGTTTTATGTGGAGATTTTGGTCTGTGGATTTTCCTGACAATGAATATTGGGTTGTGGTCGCTGAGAGTGTCCGAGAGGATGCCAGAGCTAATTACTCTGTGGGGTGGGTGGTAAGAGTCCAGTTTATCAGGGAGTGATTTTCTGTCTTATGGTTAGGGTGGGTGGGTTCTGAAATCAGTTGCCAGAGGTTCAGGGCTCCAAGATCATTACATATTTTGGATGTCTTGGGAGACAGCCAGTTTGAGTTAAGGTCACCTAAGATGTATAGTTCACCAGAGTGAGAAAGAACTGTAATGGAGGTTATGAGGTCGAGAGCAATAGAGGGTTGAACATTTGGGCAACAGTAAATGCTGGCTATAAAGATGCGGAGGGTGAAGGGCAGAGTTAAATGAATAGCCAGTGTGTCGTGGGACACTGGGCTAGTGGATGAATGAATAATAGAATATTGGAAGGAAGTAAGAACGTACATGGCAATGCCACCACCTCTACCTTTAATATTTCTGAGTTTTGACTAAAATAGTTCTAGCTTAAATCAAGTACAGGTTTTTCGAGTGTTAGGGTCTTCTAGGATGTCCAGGTAATAGCTAAACGTATGCTGCCAATTAAAATTGCTATACCATTTAGCATATTTCAAAGTTTTAACTAAGGTCAGATCGTACCCTTTGTAATAGGTTATAATTTTCTTTTTGATACAAGGCCTGCACTGATCACTTAAAGTGATGTTTTTGGATAAGTACTGTGGAAGATATTCTAGTACATGTTTTTGCAAAGCTTTTTTAAGATTTTGTACCACGGTGACTCTTTACAGCCTAAACTTCCCCATTTTAATTTTTCATTGTAGCACAGATGGACCAGTCTATCCTCTGACAGTTTAGTTATTTTAATCCAATAATTGATTAATCTGGAATCCACGAGTGCCTGTAGGCTAGGTAAACCAAGTTCTGAGCGCAGGAAGCAAGACAGGGTTGATTTCAAGCAACCTAATGTTGACCTCAGTAATTATATGACCGGCTTCTCCAGCCTTTCCGTATAGTAAGGGCCCCAGATTTTTATTCCATATAATGTCTGGGGGTCAAGTTTTGCCTCTATTGAACTAATGAGTAGTCTTATAGAGAATCCACCATACAGAAAGTTAAAGCTAGCCAGGGCAGAAGTTGTCAATTTGACATTTGATGGAATTGCATCGAAGTGTGATTTCCAGCATGCATTATTAGCAAATGTCAGACCTAAGTACGGATATTTGTTAACTACCTCTAAAGGAACTGTGCCAATTCTGCAGGTAAATTTAGGAACCCTAGCACCCATAATCATAACCTTAGATTTTTGCAGATTAATCTTTAAGAAGAGTGTTTAGAGAGTATATTCAATTTATTCTGCAAAACTCTAGACGAGACAGAAAAGAGTCCTAGGTCATCGGCGTATGCCAGTATAGCACAGGGAGAGGTATTAACCTTGGGGAAGTCTGTGCTGGATGCCTGCTATTCAATTAAGAGACCACTGATATAAATACAAAATAACCGAGGGGCAAGTATGCCAGCTTGCCTGACCCCCTTGTTAGATATAAATGAGTTGGATGGTTGGTTTCCTGCTCATACCTTGGCCCAAATATTTGAGTAAAGATTCCTGATACCGTTTACTAGCACAGGAGAATACTCCTGGGAAGGGTACATGACAGAGATGGCATGGAATTGGACTGGAAGGTGGACTGGCAAAGTGAAAGAGAGAGAAAGAGGAAGAGAGAGAGCAGCTACAGAGGCAAGGGAATCACAGAAACAGAGAAATTTGTTGGCAGAAAAAGACCCCATGGTCCATCCAGTCTGCCTGAGTCCCCCCCAACTACATAAACAGAAATAAAAGAAATAAGAGACAAGACATACAGAAAACATGAACAGAATTAGAAAATAGGAAATTATGAATATTACAAAACTCTCCATCCTGTTTAAAGACTTGACCAATTGATCAATATACGAAAGTCAGAGCGGATGGATGCAGTTACCTCTATTTTCCTAGTGCTGGCTGGGAACAGTGGAATAAGTGGGATACTCTCATGGGATTGCTTATTTGCTGGGTTCTGCTGATCCGACTCCTGGAAAAGAAAAGCATCCAGTGATTAGGTGACTTGCTACCACAGAGCATGTAATCTGCCAGCCCATCAGCACTGAACAACAGGCCCAGTTTGGGGTAGGCTGACATATTATCAGTAAGCTTTTCTTTTGCTGGGTTCAGATGCCCTCTGTGTTTCTCCATTTTGCACTCCTTGTACACCAGTCCCTGTGCTCTGCATTATAGACCTAACCTTGGCAACAAAGGGTGCTGCTGGGCAGAAGTCTCTTCCAAGACCCTGCAAAGTCCCACTCACCATCTCTGGCTGTGGGCGGGTGGGGAGGGGTGCTGGAACATGATGAGCTGTCACCTCCCTCCCTCCCTGGAATGCAGGCGCATCAACTCTGTGACATGCCTGCCTTACTCCAAGCCCAGTGAGTGAGAGAGTCACCCGAGGTCATTCCTGAATACTTGTGTGTTCCACCAAGCCACTGGGCCGACCTTCAATAATTTTTTGCTTTTAGGATAAAAACTCAGGCAGCTGGGCCATGTGATGGCCCAGTGGGTAGCACGTCTTGCTCCCATGCTAGCCACCTGAGTTCTGGAGCGGACTCAGGAGCTAGCCAGGCAGCCTGGGGAGCTCAGAAGGTGCTACTGTGTGGTGGTGCTCCCAGCTGGGTAGGGTCAGCACCAGGTTTCACTGCACTGCCAACCCCTGTGATGGGCCAAGGAGCTTACCCCCTCCTCAGGGGCATGCTACATGTGGACATGGATGGCAGGGGAGCTGCCTGGCACTGTGCAGGTGGGGAGAGGAGTAAGGTGCAGAAACCAGAAAACATCCTATGTGTACCAGCCGCCATATATGATGGCATCGATATGCTCGGACCCCCCGCCCCAAGTACGGATCTCCACTGGCGTGACAGCGGGAAGAGTGGCAGATGGGATTGAAGGTTGCCAGAGGAATGCCTGATGCAGATGCAAGGGGACAGCTGGGGGCCAATAAGCTGAATGAAAAAAAGCAAAACTCAGGCAGCTAAACCCTGCTGCAGTGCCCCAGTCACTGCCCGCTTGGCTTCAAAAGGGCACAATTGAATACGATCTCGATGTGTTGTATCCCCTTGCACTGGTGGCCTCTGTCTAGTACACCTCTGTAACTGTAAAATCTGCAATGGTCCTGCACTGTTTTTACCTGCTTTACTTACACAGTCTTTTTACCTCATTGTACTTATTTTCTTATCTGTCTTGTTAATTATGCAATCTTACACTGTACTTTAATGCCCCCTTCCTCCAGGATGACTCTCATAATGTGCTACCCTCTGCTCAGTCAGTCCTTCCAGCCAAATATAAATATTTTTAACTTAAAAACAACTGAAAACACCTAGATGTGTTTCATAATAGCTATAGAGTGACTTTGGGGATTGATTTCCATATGGTGCCCCTACCTGCATGATGAACCACACTTTCATCGGTTTGTGTGGTTCTGCCTTTTTGGGGGATTACATTACCTTACTATAACCCCTCCCAGTCAAACCTTATAATTTAAATTTTATCAAGCTTTTTCCTGCCCCTGGCTTGCCCGATAGTCCCCCCCCAGCCCCATCGCCAACCCTCTAATGGACTTAGCAGTTATCCATTGCTTGACCAGGGCCACTTTAGTGGCAGGTAGCCTGCTATGTTGGTCACTCGTGGGCTGGGGGGGGCAGTGCAATGGTGGACCAGGGTTTTACCTCCAGCTTCTGATTTGCTACCTGAGGGTGATGGCATTCTGTGATGCACACACATGTGTGCTTGGTGTCCGGGGGGGGGGGGGCCTGTCCCTCACCCAATCAAGGGGCTCCCACTCTACTGCCAGCTGGTCTCCACTAGGTGGCACTCAAGTACAGGATGCAGTATCTCCCCCCAAGGAAGAGAAGCTTAGAAGCTTTCTTTGGGATACTCGAGCCTCCCTCCCCAGGCAGCTCTCGAATGAACTGAGTCCGTTCCCGAAGCTGGGCTGCCGGGCATAGCGAGCGGTTGTGCTACTGCTGCATCCGCTCAAATGTATCTAAAGTTTGTTTTTTTCAGTGCTTCTCTTGAGATATGTGGTACTCTGCAAATTAGATGTAAATTAGATGTTCAAGAAAATGTTGGATACAAATGTTGTCAAAATTTTCTGACCCGACTCAAGACGTTTTGAGCTTGAACTGCAAGGTTTACCTCTTACATGCTCTTAACACAGTCTGTATACATCCGAGAGGCTTGAACTTACCAGCACAGGATGTGTGAAGCTGGGTCCGACAGTTGCAGCCAGCACCTCCTTTGGAAGATCCTCTTCTGCCATCATCTTTGGTGTGGCGAGGAGGAGGAGGAGGAAGAAGAAGAAGAACAGTAAACTAGTGACTTGGTAAATCTTGATGTGGAAGTTGAAGATGTGTGGCTCACATTTCAAAACACGTAGAGTGAGTTCCAGTTAAGGAGCCTGGGACAAATTCACACAACCCTACCCCCACCCCCACAAGAGCTCAGGTGTACCTGCTACGGATGTCATGTAAATAGACACCATCCATGCAGCACCTGAGAGCACCCCGTCACAACCACCATGGCGGCCTTCATCTTTGGGCTCAGTCATAGGAGATTCAGTTGACTATTAGATATCCTGAAGCTTTTTAATACTCACTCGATTTGTGCTACTGGTTTATGGAAGAAAAAAAATTACAACTACCTATCCCCAAATGCAAGGCATTATGGGTAAACTATAAAACCACCATTAAGGAATAATGGATAATGACTAGCTTAGTTGGTGTTTTTTTGCTACTTGTGCCCAGTGTGTCGCACCTTCAGGTTACCTGTGTTCCACTGTACACCTGGATGCTCCTCTGGCCCCTTGAATCCCCCACAGAGACCCGCTTCAAGTCACAGCCTAAGGTCTCCAATATATCCTGTCATGGGGTGGGAGCCATGCTGCCATCGTGGGGCAGAAGGCTGTTTGACCTAGATGTGACTGTGGGGAGGGAGGCAGTATCAGGACTGTATATGGGCCCATTAGCTGAGGGTGGGGGGCTTGCAGCCATCATCTGATGCACCAAGTGACTGTTTTCCTGTTTGCTGCCTGATGCCCCTTCCACCTCCCCAGCAAGACACTTCCAGCACCCCTTCTATTTGCAGGCTTCAGCCAATGGCATGTGGTCACCCATGCCACCACTGTTGTATAGCCAACCACCATAGGAGGTGTTGTGAGAGCAGGCATTTCTTTCTTTCTTTTTTTTTTCTATTTTTCCCCTCCTACTTCCCTCAGAGCCGCATCATCGGGAGACACCAATTAAGCCTGTCCCTGTCTAGTGTCTTACCTGTCAACCTCCGGTCCCTCCATCTTGCCTCAGAAACCCCTCAGACAGAGTCAGGGTAGGAGCCAACCCCCGAATCTTGTGGTCCTTGTCAGGGTCCGGGACTGCAGGCAGGCACTGGCACAATGGGACCTGGCTCGGCGCTCTGTCTTCCCGGCTCTAGAGATTTTTTTCCCTTTTCTGTGGCACATTGCATGCCCATACATCAAGGCACGCATGCCGATGTCTGAAACATCCCTCCCCCTCCTTCCATGAAGGAGCTGCCCCTGGAGCTGATAGGTCCCAGACCTACACCTGTGATCAATCATGCCCCAGTGGCTCCAGCTTGCTGTCGCACCCCCAGCCTCTGCCAGGGGAACTGTAGGGCCCTCCACCCCGGAGAAGGCAAGCTGTCGTCGGATGCTCAGCCTATCTCCCCCCGGCCAACCCCCGACAGCCCGAGCTCATTCCCGAACCCGGGTCGCTGGCGTGGAGTGAGGTGTGGCATCCACGCCTTAACCGTCAGTGCCACAGGGCCGGCCTAAGAGCAGGCATTTCTGATACCTCCTCTCAGAGTCTGAATTTCTATCCTCCAGAGCACATCCCAGTCCTCGCCAGCCCAAGCAAGCAAGGGGTCAGATTCACAATATGAACTGAATGCCACTAAATAGTGGAGGTATATAACATATGCAGAGAGAGAGAGAACAAGGGGTTAGCAAATAGGAATTTGGAAATGCTACAACGCTCTCCATCCAGTTTAAAGACCTGGTCAATTGATGAGTATCCGAAAGTCAGAGCGGATGGATGCAGTTACCTCTGTTTTCCTAGAGCTGGCTGGGAACAGTGGAATAAGTGAGATACTCTCATGGGATTCCATATTTGCTGGGTCCTGCTGATCTGACTCCTGGAAAAGAAAAGCATCCAGTGATCAGGTGTCTTGCTACCACAGAGCACATAATCTGCCAACCTATCAGGACTTAAGATCAGGCCCAATTTGGGGTGACATGACCCTCACTGGTAGCATTTTTTTCTTTTTCCTGGTTTTGGATGCCCTCTGTGTTTCCCCCTTTCCCTCTCATTCACCCCCTATTGCTTTTGAAGCATGCCACTGACCTAACCATGATGGGGAGGGGTGTGGCCAGCACGTGTTTTCTTCCGAGATCCCACCAAGTCATGTTCACCATTTAGCTGCAGGGGGTACTGGAGAACAATGACCTCTCACCCTCGCTCCCTGGAATGTGAGTACATCAGCTCTGTGACATACCTGCCCTCCTCCAAAACCAGTGAGCATGCGAGCCACCTGAGGTCACTCCTGAACCTGACTCCCCTGCCAGGTCACTGGGCTGACTTTTAGCCTTAGGAAAAAACCTCAGGCAGTTAAGACTTGCTGCAGTGAGCTAAGTGGTGGATACTCATAGAAACACAGACACACTAACTTTGACGGCAGATAAGGATCACTTGGCCTACCCAGTCTGCCCATTTCCCTACCTGTTGGATAAGCTGCAGGTCCTAGTTTTACCAACAGCCTACTTCTTCCTACCCCCCCCCCACTAGAATTGCCTTATGTCTGTCCCATGCATTCTTAAATCCCCCCACTGTTTTTGACCCCACTACCTTCCCAGAAATGCTGCTCCATATGTCCATCACCCTCTCTGTGAACTCAGGTTCAAAAGGGCACAATTCAAAAATGTTGTAGAAGTGAGGCAGTCCCGAGGGCCTGGCGGTAGTGTATCATTCTCCCCCCCGCATCCTGCAGTTTCCTAACAACCATCCATCTATTCCGATCTCCACCCTTTCTGCCCCTCTTTCCTTTGTGCCTGCCTCTACTCCTGCCATGTGGTTTGTCTGTTGCCCATTACAGCACATCACCCTGTGTGATGTCGTTCCATCGCACCTCTACAGCTGCAATGCTCCTGCACCATTTTTTCCCATCTTGTGTTTTTGCCCTCTTTCTCTTCCGGCCCCCTCCTTCAGCTTCCTGCTTGTCCAGTCCCATCACCCACCATCTCTGGGACTTACCTGGCCTCCGACGATCCCCTGCAGATTACCCACCATGGTGGGGCTAGTGGAAGGAGGTCCATCCTCCCCACTCCTAGTGACCACATTCAGGTGGGAAACCAAGGCTCAGTCAGTGGTGTGGGACCTGAGACTGGCAGGAGCTTCATCGTGCCAGCGGGGTCCTAGTGTTTCCTCTTTTCTAGCCCTGCCCATCTCCCTGACATTGGGCCTGACCCCCTCAGCCCTCACGCATGCTAGTGTACCCCTGCAAGAGAGGCGAGATCCCTGGCCTAGCACAGGGGTCGCTAGCATGTCAGAACCCAATGCCATCCCTCCCGGCTGGGGACGCTGCAATGTGACAGTGCCTCCCAGCCATCGGGGTCGCCCAATCAGCTTCCCAGGCTCGCTTCTGAACCTGGGCCACTGACATGGGAGTGCACAGCACTACCCACTGAGCAATCGGGTGCCCCCCCACACCATGTTTACTTGCTCTACTTTTATAGTACTTCACTTTCATGTATTTATTCTCTCATATACATTGTATAAGTTGTCCTCTAATGGCAGTTACTACGTGGCCCTCTGGCCAGGGTTCTTGTAGAATCTGGAGGGACCACAAGGCAACTTATACGCTCCGGAGTATCAGAAAAACATTTAACGAATTTAAACAAACTCATTATCCACACAAAGTTCTCAAGTCAAACAGTAGGGAGATTATTGAGTCTTTGTACACATTTTCCTGACTCCTTTTCATGTGCTACTCAAGACAGCTCCCTCATCAAGCATGACATACAGTTTGGGGGCTCCAGTTCTCATGCTCCACTTTCTTAGAGGTAGATACACATTACCATCCTGACAAGACCCTGTGTTCTTCTCTCAGTCACCGGCTCCCCAGACAAAGAAACGTAGCAAGACATTCCTGGGTAATAGTGACAAACTCATTTATACAGTGCTCAGCACATGTGTGACCTCCCCTGGAGCATAGCGCATCAACAGCTACGGGAGGATTTCAACTTGAATGCCCCACTGTGCAGTTGTACTGCCCCTACAGAGAGCCACCTTTGAGCTGTTTGGAGCCCAAACTGCAAAAGGTTCACCCCCTGTAAACTCCTAACACAGTCTGTATACATCACAGAAGCCTGGGCTTACCTGCACAGGATGTGTGAAGCTGGGACCAAGACTTGCAGTCAGCACTTCCTTCGGAAGACCCTCTTCTTCTGCTGTTATCTGGGGTGGGGGGTATGAAGAACAGTAAACCAATGACTTGTTAAATCTTGAAGGGGTAGTTGAAGACGTAGCACTCACCTTTCAAAACCTGTGCAGTGGGTGTCATGTAAGAAGCCAGACTTGCATTCCCACAACGCCCTTCCCCACAGCTCAGGTACACCTGCAACAGACGTCATGTAAATAGGGGATACACAATGGCCTTATTCAAAATATGCAATTTATCTTCACGAGTGAGGGGGCAGGGCCATAACTCATGAGTGGCAGGGCCACGTGTGAGTTATAACAGTCCTGCCCCCTCACAAATGGAGATAAGTTGTATATTTGTGTATTCGATTTATACAACATAGGTTTATAAGTTATACCTTTTAAATCAGTTGTTTGTGCAGTTAGTTACCTGTTTCTCTTTGAATTCAACAGCTAGCTTCAGAGCAGGACAGGGCTATTGTGATGTCATCTGCATTGTGAAAGCTGCTCTCTGATTGGTCCTTAGATAAAGGATAGTCATTGTGACATATCTAACTTCCAGATAAATGTTTATCTGGAGATAATACAGTGAGCTAAACAAATTTATGCAATAGGAGTGGGTTCAAAACTCATTGAATAAATCCATTTATCTTCACAGCTGTTGAATAAATAAAATGTATCCATATAGTAGCTATGCAGTATAGCGCAATGGTTTAAGGTTCTGAGCTGCAAACCTGGAGATCTGGGTTTGAATCCCACAGCCCCCACTTGCATACTGTGTGACCCTGAGCAAGTTACTTAACTTCCTTGTGCTCCCAGGTCGCACCTGTAAACAAGCTTTCAGCTTAGTGTGTCTCTCCTGGTGAAAAAAAAAAAAGTGACAATCACTACAGAGCTCATTTAGAATGTTCGGCCTCAGTAGCAGTACTACCCATATTCAAATGTGAATAACTTTAAAATGAAAAAAGATAGCATGGCACTGTGAGTATGAAAGTTGTTCAGCGCAAAATTATCTACAAAATGAGTGGTGTTTCATTTATGGATACTTATAGATTTTTTTTTATAATTAGCAAAAAAGAGCAGAAAATGTAATTTTCGTTCACTTTTTTGACAAACGTGTGCAAAAAGTGATAAGCAATCAAAAGCAATGTCCCTGCACTGACAGAAAGCATTCCTATTGCATAAATGAAATATACTATGGTGAGCTGTCAGATAAATGATTTATCTACATAAGTGCTGTTTGACCTCGGGTAACCTCACGAGTGGCGTATTTATCAGGGAAAACATATCACTACAGGTGTTGTATAAATAAACACAGTCCATGCAGCATCCCAGAGTGGAGTAACAAGAAGTTTAATTGACAGCTAGGCATCCACAAGCTTTCTAATGACCCGACATGCCAGCCACTGGTTTTGTGCCAATGCTCTGTGAAAACGGAAAATTACAAATGCCCCCTCCCAGTGCAAGGCCTCATGGGTAAAATAAACAACCACCATGACAGAGGTTAGCTTAGTTGTTTTTTCATTCCTTCTTGCTGTAGTATGTCACACCTTCAAGTTACATTTGCTGTACTGCATGCTGGGATACTCCTCTGTCCCCTGCAACCCTCCTGTAGTCATCCAGTTCTGCCACAGCCTGAGGTTTCCAGTATATCCTGTCCTGGGATGAGGGCCCTGCTGTCAGCAGGGAACAAAAAGCTGTTTGCTGTGACTGGAAGAAGTCCCAGGGCATAATAAAGGCCAATTGCCCTGGATGGGGTGGGGGTCTGACAGCAATGTTCCAATGCACAGAGTAGCTGTTTTCCTGTTTGCTGCCTGATGCCCCTATGATACCCCTACCACCTCCCCGACATCAGCAAGACACCTTCGACACCCCTCCTTCTGGCAGGGCCTCAGCTAATGGCATGTGGTTGGCTACGCCATCACTATTTTATGGACAGCCACCACAGGAGGCGCTGAGAGAGCAGGCGTCTCTGATGATTCTCCCACAGTCTGAGCACCCAGTCTCTAAGGCATATCACAGACTCCAGCAGCTTGAGGAAAGGTATTAGAGTCACAATATGAACCCAACTCCACTGAAGGGTAACCCAAAGTGCGACTGCTGGTACCACTGGGGAGGGCAGTTGGCTAAGCTGAAGAAAGAATGTGACATCCACTAGGCCTCAGAAACAATCCAAACCACAGATCTGTGTTTCTAAATGGAGGACTCGTTCATGTGATACAGGTACAGTACATGGGGTTAGCCAGTCAATGGTGACAGTTTTGTAGGTCATGGTTGGCTCAAAGTAGGATTCTATTTTTTTTAATTTAGTACACTTTATGCCCCCTTGCAACAATCAGCCTTCTATCAGCCCTGCTGCTCCGCCTAGCCCCATCACCCACCATCCCCGGGACTTACTTAGGTTCCATGTTCCCCAGCTGGATGACCCCACACAGGGGAAAGGGCAGGGCCACCTGAGGACAACTCAACTCCTCCGGGGAGCTAAAGGTGTGGTTCTGGAATGGATACCCGGTCTGTGGTTCTGGACCTGCAGTGGGAAGCGGGTGGCATCCTGCACAGTTGGATTTTTTTCCAACTGTTTCTCCCAACCCTCAGATGTGGCATGGACCCTGGACTGACAGACTGGATGTACACATGTGTACTATGTGCATCTCAGCGACAACAGCCCCTTCCCTCGATTTGCGATGGTGTGGGTGGCTCTACTTTCAGTGCCACCTGTGGTCACCAAGGTGGTAGTTTTGCAGTGGAGGCCAGGAGTCCTCCTGGCATACTGTGAGTATAGCAACTGAATATGGGCACCACGTCAAAACGGTGACTCATATTGGGTACTATACTCATGGGCTACCCTGCAAGGGTAGCGACTGTACATGACTGCTGTGGTACTAGGTGGCGACAGAAAGGGGGGAATAGCGAGGGGAAGGGAAGGGACAGGGAACAGATTTTGAGGGATGGATGTACCTGCTGCCACCGAGCTAGCCATGTGGTGTGATGGTGTGGGTGGCTAGCTGTGGTGTAGCAGGTACAGGGTTCGGGACCCGGACCAGCTGCATAAAACTTTTGCCGCTGCTTGCGGCTCCAGCACTTAATTTTTCATGCAGTGCGGGATTTTGCCCTCTCCCCGACATGGACCCCCCCTGGAGTTGATTATCCTTATTCAGTGGGGTGTAGGGGAGCATAGCCACCCCCCCCGGCAAAAACACTTTTTTTTGATTCCAGATGTTGGGTCGCCTGAATGCGTATGCCACTGATTTGCTTTTTGGCAGTATACACTCACCATAATAGCAATTGCTATTCTGCGATCACAGTTATGACATGGAACCATCCTCCCTTCCCTGAGGAGGCAAGCATCTCTTGGGATGCTCCATCATCCTCCCCCAGCCGCCCTCTGATGACCCGAGTTCACTCCCAAACCTGGGTCGCTGGTGTTGCAGACGCTGCTGTGCCAGCCGGCCAACCCACAAAGCAGAATTCTAAAAGAAAACATCCCCAAAGCAATGCACTGGGAAATGGGTGACACTGAATGCCTACAGGGCAGCAATTCCACATTTTATAGAAAAAGCACAAAATTACATGTCCCCTTGGTACAGTGCATTATGGGTGATACATGTAACCACAATACAGGAAGAATGACTGGCTTAGTAGAGATCTGGTCAGTGCATGAGGTCCCTGACCTCTGCTGTTACCCAGGAGGCAATAGTTGTAGGGCTGCTTCCTCTGCTTCCTCAACAAAGGGTAGTCACAAAAGGAGGAGGAGGAGGAGGAGGAAACAACCCTGTGGCACAGGGCACTGAGTGCTAGTGGGAGCTGATTGACTTTTAAAGGATCTCTGTGGACTGTAACCTCTGGAAGTACAAGGTTTGGAATTGACACCAGCCCGCTGGTCAAATACTAGTTGGTATTGTATTGGACTGGTAACACTTTCCTTTAACTAGCCTTACTGGCTTGTATTGGAGGAGGTAACATTTCAACGTGCACACTGGTTGGACCAGTGGGTTCTCCCCATCAGCCCTGCTGACTAGTGACTGTAAAACATGACTTCGCCCCTTGGAAGTATAGTGGTTCTCCTCCAAATGATGCTGTGCTCATTCTACACAGCTGAGGCTTTCATTGTCATGCATAAGAACCCTGTTTGCAGGTATGATGAGGGAGGGGCAAGGTCCTTTGTGCCAGCAAAGCTGCCTCCCCCCACTGCTGGGGGCAAGCAGTGACATCTTAGTCCTGTAATATCTTAGAGGATTATATACAGTGTTACTATATGCTCTTGGCAGTCTGTAGGAGTAAACAGTTCATGTGAGGGGAAAACTGTTTAAATACAAATACTGTATCTTCAGTAATTAGTAAGAATGGGAAAAGGACAACATGAAAGGTAAATAGGGTTTGTTCTAAAGGACAAAAGTAGATTGCTAGTTAATTTAAGGTGGCTTTTGTCCCATGGATTTAAACTGAATAAGATGGTTAAACTCAGCTATATCTCCAGGCATCGTTTATAGCTGGACGTGGGTTCAAAAGGAATCCTGCAGTTAAGCTCCATGCCCCACAAGGCACCAGTATAAAGCTGAGACCTAACTTTCCCCATAAGTTAACAAGGCCTCTGCTGGGTGTCTCTTATGGTATATTCACTGAAAAGTGAAGCTGTGCAGTTCTGGCTGCCCAAACCTCATGAGAGGAATCTCTTACATACATTTATTTTTTTTCACTTTTTATCTCCCATCTCAGCTAGCTTTTTTTGTCGAACCCTTCTCAGTGCCCCGTGTAGCTCCAAGATTGTCACCCTTGGCATTTTCCAGGACTTACCTGTCTCCTGGGATGGTACCCCGTGGTATCCCTTCCCCTGTCACGGTGTTCTGCTCTGTGTTTTTTATTTTTTTTCTGCTTTTTCCCCTCCCTCTCATTAGGGTCACTGGCTTAGACGGACATGCTCATGCAAGGTGTGAGCACCTGTCCAGACAACTGGCAGTCCCCTAATCCACCTACTACACTTCTGCTGAACTGCCACCTGTAGCCACCCATGTGGTGGTTGTGTGGCGGTGGTGATCGCTCCTCCCTCCCCAGAGGAGGAGGAGGGCATCAAGTGGGACACTCAGTCCCCCCTTCCCCGATCATTCCTCTGACAATCTAGGCTGAATCCCGAACCTGGATCATCAGTGTCACAAGTGATGGCAGTACCACTGTGCCAGCGGGCTGATAAGAGTCTCTTACACTATTAGAGACACCCAGCGGAGGCCCTATTAACATATTATAAATCATTCACGTTGGCAAGAGTGATTTATAAGTTTTCAGTCTTTTTTTATTTCATTATTTAACTAAAGCCCATCCTCTCCCCAACTCAGAAGTGGAACTGGCCACTCCTAATATTTCTATACAACAGATCACTGTATGTAACATAGAAACATACAATTTGATGGCAGATAAGGACTGCTTGGCCCACCTAGTCTGCCCATTTTTTCTGTACCTACTGCATTACCACAGACCCTACTTGATCTCTGGTTCAACCCCCTCCCCCGCCTTACCAGTAAGGTTCCCTTATGCCTATCCCATGCTTTCTTGAACCCCACTACCGTAGGAGAAAAGATACAGTGGCCCTTGTGCACTGACTGACTGAAATTATAGATCCAGAAGCAAATGATTTGATACCTTTTAATGGACCAACATAGATGTAACAACAACAAAGTGCTCTAGCTTTCGGACCAACCAGTCCTTCTTCAGAAGCTCATGGCAGTTGTTTAGAAAATACAATACTTATAACAGCTAGATAATGCAGAGAAAAACAGAAAAAAATCCCCATTGGTTTAAAATACTCATTTAAAAAAAAAAAAAAAAAAAAACAGAAGATGATGTCAGAGAAGTTAAACAGTACAATACTGCCCTCAGTCCGAATGAACCTTGGGTTAAGATGTGCTTGGTGCAACAAACATAAAGAATCCTACTACACATAAATTTAATTGACATAAGATAACACTGCTGAAGCAGATAACTCCCAAATCAAGCCATGAGTGTCACAGTCAGTATAAGGATGTGATTACTGAAAGGCAACCCCACCCAGCTTAAAGACAAACTAAGATATTTATAGGCTCATGAAATTACAATGTATGCATTAAAGACAAGAATACCAGTAAAGTTGTCTAAAAACATCAGTGCACACTGTGTGATGTGTAAAACCTAGCTAGACATGTCACCCAGCTGTATTCTCAAGCTAAATAAAAGGCCCAAGAAATTACAAAACCTCAGGACTATATAAATGATAATATAAATATAAATTGATAATATTAGTGTTAAACAAAAACTCTAGTAGAGGAACCTCAAAGAATTCAGACCATGCATCCTGATATGTACTGATGTCAATATATACTGAGAATGTAGCAACTACATGTACCACAAGTGTCTAGGGAATCTGAAAAAGAGATAAAAAAGTAATTTATCTCCTCCTGCTCATACAAACAGTACAACCTAACCCACCCCACATCACAATAATGTGGGTGGGGGAGATACATAGCTTAAACGAGATGTTGTCTCTCTTGACTGAAATTGATTTTGACTGAAATTATGTAAGAGATTTATAATATCTGAAAAATACTGTACAAATTAAATTCTGTTTCAAAAATGAAAACGTTAGGTCTGCTGGCAGTATGAATACTGCTGCAGCTGTTGTCCCAGGCTCTTCTCCACAGTACAAAGTGCCTTGTGATCTGATAGAGAAATTAGTAGACAAAGGCAAGGAGAGACACATTGCAGCGCTTTCCCCTTTCATATTTTGGTAACCCCCAACTACTTTGTCTATATAGGTATCTCTTGTTTGTTTTCTGTCTCCCTGGTCTTTGAAACCAGTTCTGTATGTAGCCCCCCACCTTTATTGGGCCACTCTAGGTGCTTCCATTAGTGATATCATCACTTAGAATCAGTCTGTGCCTCCTAATGCTGACACCACTAATTGTGTGGGCTGTTACAAACAGTGATAGCATCGTATACAATCAGTCAGTGGTTTCTGATGCACTTGCATTGGATGTTACAACCAATGGCATTATTGGTTGCTATCTGTCCATGGCTCCTAATGCTGATACAGCTAATTGCGTGCACTGCCACACTGATGAAAAATTAAACTATAACACTTGTCAGGCTGTGTATTGTTCTGAGATAACATCATGCAACCTGTGCAGTGTGAGGCACAAGGCTACATTCTGAGTGCCTTCAACCTGCCTTATAACAAAAAAAAAAACTAAATAAATAAATAAAAACCACCCAAGAAGTGACGTTACTCCAGTGACACATGCTCTAAAGTGCCTTATTGTAATTATAGAATTATTCCATTTATTGTTTTTACAGTCGTAAGTAGGCAGTATTGTGAGCACTAGTTTCACCTGTGAGGTTGTGCTGGGAAAACATCACAGGTGAAACTGGCTCTTCACCAATCAGCTTTTAGCATTTTTTATGTCCATTATAAAAATGGAAAGAAAAATTCCAGGGCTCTGATTGGTCAGTGCTGACCTTCAACAGTGATATTATCCCAGCACCACATCACAGCTATTCAAAAAGCAACTAAAAATTCTGTTATCATTTTTTTTTTTTTAACGAGAATGCCATTTTATAATTGCAATAATGCACTCCAGGGCATGTGACATGGGATAATGTCACTTCTTGGGAGTTGGATGCAGTCGGCCTGCTGCCTCATGGCCAACCACCCAAGGCGTGATGTTATCCCAGCATGGCACATTCCCTGTTCTGCATTATTGCTTAATTTTATAATGCAGCAATTTGATCAGCTGTTCAAATGTTATCAAACAGCAAGTTGTACCAGTAGCGATATCGGCATCAGGAGCCCCTGACTGACTGTAAACAGTAATCTCACTGGTTGGTACATTTACAGTGGTTGGAAGGTTACATACAGAGCTGGTTTTAAAGATGATGGAGTCTGAAAATATAAACAACAGTGAGTGGCATATGGGAGGGGGTAAGCAAACAAGAACTGGGAATCTCACAGTTCTTCTCTTCCCCTTTAAATACTCCACATTTAAATTTGCCCCAGTGTGAAAGTGCATCTTTACAAAATGCCAATTTATCTTTACTGTGTTTTCCTGCTCGTATTTGACATTTTGTTTTTAATTTAAAACTATTTTCTGGGTTTCTGCAAAAAATGACAGTTGGCAGTGTCATGGCTCAAATCTCATAACATTTAAGAAAACAAAAACATTTAAGGGCATTCCATGGTGCTGAGCATTGGGGAACCACTCTGGCTTGCTGGCGACCCAAGTTCACACTCTTGGGATGTAGGTAGTGGAGGCCAGCATGGAGGATGAGGAGTGCCCCTTGACTTGGCTCCTCCTGAGGTGGGAAGGCTGGGTGGTACTGCCTTGTAGTGACTCCTGGTGATTGGCTTGCTGGTGGCGCCCTAGGCAGAGTGGATGATTATGTGCTGCGGAGTGACCTGCCCCACCCCCAGGATGTTGCAGAGCACAGACGCTGGAGTGTCCAGCAAGGAGAAAAAGGAGAAAACCAGCCAACTAAGTGCACTGGATGGCAACCTCTGCGGTCCCTCCAGTGCCACCAAATCCCTTCTACACTGGATTCATCCTCCTTGGCCATCATGACCCTCTGATGTCTAACTTTGTAGCTACTGGTCCCCATCCACAGAGCCACCAGGCAGGGTCATGTTGGAATTTGAGGGATGCAGTGAAGTACCCGGGGGAGTCTGAACATGGATGTCCTGTGGCAGCAGGTGACTCTGGGAGAGGATCTGAAGGAGTTGCACCATCAGGTAAGTAGCAAGCAAAAAAATAGATTAAACCAAAACAAATGTGAATTTCCGGACATGACATCCGTTTTTACAGCTGCAGTTGGGTGGAGCACTGCAGCCGTCTTGCGATCGCTTAGAGTAAGGGAGCTCACCAGACACAAACCGCACTTATTTCAGAGCAGTGGAGGTGGAATATGAATCCCTGGGCGTCCACCAGCACTACTTTCTTTGGTGGTCAGAACATGGCACTTTCTGCTGTGTTCAAAATGGCCGCCAGAGTTCAGTGCACATGCATGAGTCGTTGCGCATGCACAGAGAACACTGGTGGCCATCTTAAATACAGCAGACTGAGCTGCAGGAGTTCCAGAGTTCAATGTGCATGCGCAAGTCATCGTGCATACACAATGAACTCTAGCAGCCATCTTGAACATGGCGGACAGTGCCATGTTCTGCTGTGCCCACAGCTGCAGCCATACTGGCTCTTGCTAGAGTTTGTTAAATGAAGACAATGCCATGCAGACATGTTCTTTGCCCGTTAGATTTCATTAGTTGCTCCTTCTCCAGCTCTGAGGTCATAATCCTCTATTTGGGACATCAGAATCATTTCTGTGGCATCCAGTTGTGGTGTGATATGCAGAGGATAATGACTCCAGAACTTCTATAAGCAACAAGATCTGGGCTGGCAGTATAGTCCGGAGGTTAGAGCAATGAGTTGTGAATGAGCTTGGTTCATCCAGCCAACCTGGGTTTGATTCCCACAACCTTCACTTACATACCATGAGACCCTAAGCAAGTCATTCAACTTCCCCAGTGCTACTGGGTCACCCTTGTAAATGGGCCTTGTGCCCAGTGGGCCTTACCTCGTTACCCCCTCCCCCCAAAAAAGAACAATTGGAAATCTAAAATAAAAATAGCTGACCACTGCTTCTTCTGCTTTGCTCCTTCCTTCCTTTCCCTGACAGCTGCATGCATATCATGACATCCCTGGGGAGAGGTACATGGCAGCATATTGTTAACCACAATGGCAGTCGTGCCACCACCATCACGCTACCCCCAGAAACCTTTCCTACAGTTGCACAGCCCTTCCCTAGAGGACAGCCTTCCCCCTCCCTGTCGGCAGCTACTCCTGACTTCACAGGCTCGGGGTGTAAACCTGGGTCTCCAGCGTGCCACAGTGGCCCCCCCCCAGAAAAACTCATTGCCACAGATGCAGCCTAGTACTGCCTTTTTTTTAAGTTTACACCAGTGTTTGCATTAATTCATGCCACTCACATTCCTCCCTTTTGTACTGTTTGCTCTCGTATAAAAAACTTACAATTGTCTCACTTCCCACCAAGGTGAGGCACAGGGCTAGGATTGTAAGCTGCTGCTTATTCATAGTTCTGTAACAAAAAAGAGAACAGTTGTCAATACTCATATACAACGTCATTTTTTAAATGCTCAGATATGTGACTGCTGCCATTTTCACTTTTCCCTTCCCCTCTCCTGCCCCTTGTCCAACATCTTTAACATTAAATGTGCCCCTATCAAATCCCCCCACCCAACTGTATCATCCCTGACCCACTGTGGTCTGTAAATCTAGTTTTGCAACGCTTCACTGTTGGTTTTTTAAACAAAAAAAAGTTATTGTATAAAATAAAATATAGGGGCAGTGCCAGCTTAAACAATAAGGCATGAAAGGGGTGTGTGTGTTATGTAAGCAAGAATACTCAAGAGGGTGTGCAGTTGGGCTCATATATATGCTTGTGCCTTGGGTGTGCTGTGAAGCACCTGAGAACTGCATATATCAGAGCATGACCACACACCTTGAGTATGTTATAGCACTTATAAAATGGGCACAAAATTAATATTAAAGGGAAATAAACACACTAAAAAGAGGCAAGCGTGGCCCGGTGGCACTGAGGGTTGAGGCACACCATGCTGGCAACCCAGGTTCGGGCACAGGCTCCGACCACCGGGGTTCGGCCAGGGAGGGGGGAGAGGAGCTGATTGAACTGCTGGCTGGCAGCTCTCCTCCTCAGGAGGGCTTAGAGGGTTTCCTCGGCACTTAGTTGCCACCTGGTGGAGGCTGGGTGGCAGTGTCACGTCGAGGAGCCCTGGCGTTAGGCCAGGAGTGGGCGAAAGAGGCTGTCACTGGAGTCATGGTGCATGTGTGTGCCTCCACACACACACAAGCAACTATGTTTCAGGGCCTCGGGTAACGGGGTAGAAATGTGCGGGTTGAGCAAGGATGACACCTCCAGGCCAGCTCCAAGGATCTGCCAGGCCATGCATAGCATGTTAAGCACCCGAAAGAACCCGGGGGGTTGCGAAGGCTGGTCGACATATGCTGCAGAACATAAAAACCAATATGGAAAAAAAAAAGGGGCAGGCGAGCCGGCCTGGTAACACAGTGTTAGAGTTACAGCTTGCTACGTTGGCGACCTGCATTCTGGAATGAGCACGGGCTGTTGGAGGCTGGCTGGCGAAGGAATTATTGAGCATCCTACAGACTGCTTTCCTTCCTGTGGTGGGGGGGATGCTGCTTCTGCCACGTGACTGCCAACTGATGAAGACTGGGTGGCAGTACCAGCAGGAGCAGCAGGAGGGGAAAGGTTGCTGCTGCATGCCCCTGTCATGTATGTCTGCCACTGCACGCTTGCACAACCATGTCATTACTCGCTGGCACCCCAGGGAGAAAAGAAAGGTGGTAGCAGGAAAATGCCAGCATTCCCCATAGGTGCTTGCACAATTGACATGGCTGGCTAGCCACCACACTGTGGTCCTGGGCAGGTGGGGGATGACCGGTAAGTCCATGACAAGGTCTGTGACAGGGCTAGGGGTGTGTGCCACTAGATGAGACTGTGCCGAGAAACAGCTTTGTGGGAAAAAAAAGGGGCAGGCTTATGGTTGTTGGATAATAATGCACATTACACCCTTAGAGGGTGAGTAACAGACCATTAACATAACTCCTGGTCATGCCTTGTTGCTTAAATGTTGTGCTGAAATAGTGTCATGACCGGAACTGCCTCTAGCCCAATACGCTTTTGGAATTATGAGTGACTGGGAGTTTTTTCTGTGATCCCTTGCTTTCGTCTCGTAATTTATGACATCATCACAAACTTTGGGTGTCTAAAAATACCTCATTACATGTGGACCTCATCCCTGTAATTCCATCAAAGTGTTCTTGGAGCATCCTCAACTATCAGGGCGAAGCTCAAAGAGTATGTAAATGTCATCAGAACCCCAGGATGGAATTACAAGGCTTGTAATTTACACCTGGATTATTTTTTATTTTGTATAATATAGGGTTAAACACTGTTAATATATAGATGATATGCAATGGCCTGACTCAAAATATTTAAGCAATAAACCATGACTGGGTGTGAGTTATGTTGGGATTTACCCATGCCTAATGTGGTTTGGTCACGAGGCCACAGGCTGAGTGACTAAACCACACAAGACGTGGGTAAATACCAGCATAACTCACCCTGGAGTGGTTTATTGTGATTATACAATTCCCCCTTTACTTTTTGTGACAAAAATGATGAAGAGAAATAGTTTTTTTTTTGCATTTTAAATCATTTTTATTGAATTTATTGCTGTGCCAGAAACAATAGTTCTGTTTTATTTATTTATTTAGTCATTCTTGGATTACAATACCTCTGAGCACAGACAGCTCATTTACAAAGGTTCCACATCAGTGGGGAGGGGAGACAAAACATATAAAGGGATAAAAGTACAGTGTTTCCAAAACAGTAAAATAAAGTGAGCAAATATGTATGTATCTATACGCAGTTTTATTGTTCTAATAGGAGGAAAGCATAGATGAGAGGGGGAAGGATAAAGATGGGAGAAAGAAAGGAAGGAAGTGGCAGCCATAGGCCTTATCAAGCTGGTGTGGGAGGGGTAGGGGCGGGGGGTGAGGTGGACGGGTGGTAAGAAAGGTAGGAAGTGGTAGCTGTGTTGCTAGGAAGAATCTGAAGTGCACACAGACACACAGATTCGTGGGAAGCTTCTGCTTGCAGTTTTTTTTTATTGTATAACTTTTTTTTTAATTAGCAATATTCGTTACTTTTGGTACGTGTCATGGGAGACGCTGCTGTTTGGCAGCGTGACTAGAGATGCAGGGCGGAACCGGCCAATTCTGGGGGTTAGCATGGGGAGTGGTCAGCAATGTCAGCATAAGCGGCTGCCATTCAGCAGTGTATCAGGGGAAATAAATGTGGCAGCCTACATTGCTGCAGCAGTTCCTAAGAGTCATTCCCCTGCCCTCTTTGGCTCCTGGGCCGGGGAAACACAGCTGGTGTTCTTGTTTTCTCTGCCCTACGCCTCAGCTCCCAGAACACTGGAGAGAGCTTGAGGTCAGAGGGTGCTGAGTGGCAAGGGCCACAGATTTGAACTGTGGAGTTCTGGTCCACATTGTACTAGGGCTCCTGGACTGCTGTGACTGCCCTACTGGTACCCCTTTACGGCAGTCCTGGGACTGGAGTATGAAGACATTGGGAGACAGGGGATGAGGAATCACATCTGGTAAGCCCCGAATTGTGGGGGGGGGGGGGTGAGCTTACACAAATTGAAACCACTATAATTTTTGGTAGGCAGGGTTGTGGTTCTCTGTCGCGGTTTACGGAAAATCCAACATGGTAGTTTTAATGATTTGATTTTCGGGGTGTTGGATTGATTTCTTTGATGTGGTGAAAGTAGATGCGACTGACTGGGTCTTTATCTATGAGTTATGCTGGGATTTACTCATGGATAAAAGACCCAACCAATCTGCTTTCTCTTTTGAAAAGTACCATTGTGTAATTTTGGGTAATCTATGTCTCAATGCCTTTGTGCTGAGGTTCTTTGTCTTTTAAACTTGCTTACTTAGTTTGGGCCCACCATGACCCACACCCATAAGACCACATTAGGGCTGGTTTGTTTTCCCCTGGGGTGAGGCACAGACGAGGCACACTGAGGAGTCCTGTGTAGGTTGCAACATGTGTCTGTGTCTTCCGTTCTCACCCTTTGCAGATTAAGTGCGAGGCCCTTAGGCGCCATGCATTCCTGCTTAAAGCAGAACCAGCACATGGAACCAGCCTAAATGTCCATAATGATTTGCATATATATCCCACGATGCTTCGCATTACAGAGGCATGTGTGATTTTGTATGTCTTAAAATATTTACCACAGAGTGTTGGTTGCTCAATCACCAGCTTAATAATAAACTATGGTACTTTTTATAAAATATTCACGTTTCGCCCACTTCCGGCTTCTTCGGGAGATGTGGCTCTATAATTGATACATACTTTCTTTAAACATGTGTAAAAACAATCCAGACTTCTGACTGGCTGAAAAGCACTGCAACCCGTGTATTTATTAGCCCATAATTACATGGGGTTGAAATAGCAACCAGAAAACCAGCCAACTCAGTTTCTCTGAAGCAATATTCATACACCCTCTGATCGCAGACGCTTTTTAAAAAAAATATCAACAACTCCAATCGTTAGGATGTTTAAAATGGAAAAAGTATTCTATCTGTGATCGCACAGCTTCCCGCCAAGCTTCTGCCACTGCTGTTGCTTCCTGGAAATCACCGACTTTCTAAGTTGGTGGTCCACACGGAAGGACGTGCAGCACGAGACATGTCAGCAGAGCATGAGACACAGCAATAAAGAGGTACCAAACCAAAAAATTAAAACAAGAAAGTAAGAAACAACAGTGATAAGTTTCTCTGCTGGAGACATTTTATAAATACAGTAAAACACTCCAGGGATGTATGATTATGGTCAATAATCACACTTCTTTCTAGGGTGTTTAAAGGCACTCAGAACAAGCACCTCATGTCCAACAACACCCTTGAGAGGGGTGTGATTATTTGCCCATAATCGCACACACTGTGTTATGCCTTATTGCATGCAATTCTTCTTTCTCAGTTTTTAATTCTATTTTATTTGAATTGTATGGGTTCCAGTTCTCACCGCGTATGACTCACTGCACATCTGTTTTTTGGAGACTGCAGTCCTGGCGTGACTTCTAGTATCTGCATTAAAATGTGTTCTGATTATACTAGTTTCTTATAAAACATTTTTTGTTTGCAGTTTGTCAGTTTTTTCCTTGTTTCATTAATCACAACTGCAACTTGTTATTTAACAGGTTTTTGTATTATTGTTCAAAATAGTTAGTACTTGGGGCTGGCCAGGGGGAGGAGGATCGAGCGTCCCCGAGTACGCTGTCCTCCAAGGTGGGAGGGCTCCAGTCTCTTCTGTGATCCTGCCACCTCGGTTACCACAGGTGGCAGTGCAGCTGGAGATGGCTTTGGGAGGGGGACGTCATGTACTATGTTTACATGCGAGGTGATCAATTAGCTAAGTTTCAATTCTAGGTAATCGATTACCAACTCCAGTCATGTTTACAAGAAGGGCATCAATTGATGCACCCAGAAGAGAACAAGTTTATATGTAGGGTGAAATTCAATTTCAAGGTAATTAATTACCATACAATAACCGGGTCACATTTTTTTCCATAGGAAAAGGCATTTATAATTTGCTGTTCTAAGGAGTTTTTATAACGGCAAACGCGCCGCTTTCCTATGGTAAAAAAGTGCATGAGCCACCACTTTGCCTTGTGACCAGTCCAGCTGTGTTTTCTCTCTCACAAACGTTCCCTCTTGAACACTCACCTGACAGACCGCATTGCCATATGCTGTGCCCGAACCAATCACCACTTTTTAACCTTATCACACCAAAAAAGGAAAAAAATGTTCCAAAATAGCGCAGAGCAAACTCAATCCCTAAGGTCTCCTCTTTCCCCTCCTTCTACAGAACATGTGGTACCGTTCCCGAAGCAACCACCAACCCCTAGCAACTGTTACAGCCTAACAACAGATTTTCCCCCAGAGAAAATACTGAACTTCTTTGCTTGTCGAGTTTGCTTAACAGTTTCCTATTTCAATGTTTTTAAAATATATTCTTCCTGTTCCTTGTTAAGCAGTTTGTTTCCTTGCAATAAAAATTGAACAGAGCAGCACAAAGAGGTAAGACTCTTCCTTACATTGTGCACAACTCTAATTTACATTTATTTTACACAATTCCTGCAGCAAAAAAAACGCTACCCAGCAATTATGTAAAATAAAATATGGGTCGGTGTGTGTGTGTGAACTCGAAGTTTACACACATCCTTGGAGTTAAGATGCTTGCACAAACCCCACAGGTGTGTAAACTTTTCGTTACACACCCGACCCATACTTTATTCTCTATGTAATCAATTTTACCCTGCATATAAATGGGGTACAAGTTTACTGAGTGTGAGTGCAGGATCGGTTCCGACTCTGATCGCATCTATATGGAATTTAAAAATTGAAGTTCCTGGAATTGGTGCACTTCGATCAGTTCCAGGTTCGATCCATTGATCCTCGGTGCTCTTATTTACATGTAGGCTCACAATCGGTTACAGTAATCGAATACCTTATAATTGATTCTGAGCCTGCATGTAAATAGAGTAATGGATGCTGGCATGGGGATGCACGCATGGTATGCACGTGCATGCCTTGGCGTCATTGCATGCGACATCCCAGGAGGGCGGAAACACGCAAAAAGACCCCAGCACCTCTGCAACAATGATGGCCCTGGTATATCTGGGTCCCCCTACCTTACCAACACAGACCCTGCCTGACTCAACTAGATGTCCGTGGGTACTCCCCCACCCTGACCCTGCATGGGTGGGCACAGCCAAGGCTTGATGGAGCTAGGAGGTCGCGGCTGGGAGGTAGGAGGGATTAGGAGGTGCCTGAGGTCTCAAGAAGCAGCGGGGCTGGTGTGTAGGGGGCATAAACAATAAGTAAAATGTAAGTTAAAAAAATGAAGTATTGATCCCCTCGTACATACTGTATATTCTGACTATCACATCCATGTACTATTCCTTAGGCCCCGTGGGCTATCACTTCTAATCCACCGTTGCCACTCGTAAGTTATGGTCCTGCCCCCTCACTCACGGAAATAAATTGCATGTTTGAACACAGTCCATTGTATATCCTCTGTTTATGCAATAGGTGTGGACACAGGAGCCATAGTATAAATTAATTTATTTTTACTCCCATTGAATACATTTTATTTATCTATATAGTAGACATGTCATCGCTGTTTATCTATATAGCAGACACGTCATCAGTGCCCCCCTCACCCACCAGCCAGCACTTGTTGTACAACACACTTTCACATTCATGCTCCCGAGCTCCAGCTGTCTGCTTGCACGCTCCTCACAGGCACAGCAGCAATGCAGTCACCCTACCAAAGTATCCAGAAAGGAACGGTAACCAAAGCAGCAGTTTACTTCTCTTTTCTCTTTTTTCCTACAAAGCACAAACCTTCAGAACTGCCGCACCATTCCAGCAACCTCTGAAAAGCTCCCATTAATCTTCAGCAGCTTGGTAATGCTGCCCGCCCACCGACTCGACCGTACCCTCACTCACCTATGCATTAAGCACTCTGGTAGTCTTCCAAAATCCCCGATTTATTTTTCTTCAAAAAAAAAAACACATCCAGAACAGTACCAGCAGCACAACTGCCACTCTAACATGAAGGACTCTTTCGCTAAAAAGGGCCGCCATGTTTCTTCCACATTTTCAACACAGGCCACTCCTCAACCAATCAGTGCCGACATCCCCATGTCAATGGCATTGTCATGACGGAGCAGCCATACAGTGCCCATGGCAACGGCACTCCTCAGAGGTGGAGGAGCATTGTTTGAAAAGAAAAAAAACACGAAACTTCTAAATTTTAAAAAAGAGCAACAGATAATGATTAAAACACACACACACACACACACACACACACACACACACGGTTCCTGCCTATTGCATAAATGAAATATGCAGCAGGGACCTGTTGAATAAATGATTTATTTTCACTCGAGCTGTTTGACCTTGGCAACATCACTCGTGGCTTACGCCACTTGTGAGGTTACCCAAGGTCAAACAACTCTTTTGAAAATTAATAATTTATTCGACAGGTCCCTGTTGTGTATCCCTTATTTTTTGTATATATGCATGATTTTGTGAATGCAAAATTCCTTAAAGGGACACTGTCAACCATTTTTCCATCATATTACTTGTTGAAAGCCCACATTTTATGATAGCTTACCTTGTTTAAAATTAATTTTGATGTTGCTGGTTGTTTTATCTGCTTCCTTTCCTAGTAGAATTGAAATGCATGCTAATGGTATAGTTATACGCAACGTTGTTTTGCTTCAAATCCTTGATCTACTCTTATTGCATACTTCTGAACACTAGGAACATCCCCAAAAGTGCAGCCACTCGTGATGCAATAGTCTCCTCCTCTCCTCTCCTCTCCTCTCCTCTCCTCTCCTCTCCTCCCACTGCATCATGAGTGGCTAGACTATGTTATATGTCTTCAAGTCCAGGTAAGATGCAGTGGGAGTTGATTATGGAATGTAAACACATTTTTGTGTGGTGGTAACACTAATATGATGGACAGTCTGTTATTCGCTTTTAAAAAGAATGAATAAAAAAGGAATCAGAATCAAGCTACCAGCTACATCAGCAGTCTCTACAGACTGTGACCAATCATAAATGGTATTTTTTTTAAACTAGAGACACTTTGAGGCCTAAGGGGGCTGACAGTGTTCCTTTAAGCATTTTTTTTCATATAATGGCCCAGATATTCAAAGGAGATGCACTCAGCGCAACTGAGTTGCATTGGCCCATCCCTGAAATGCGCCTCTGGGCCATATTCAAAAGGAGGTGATGCGCCGCACAATTCCGGATGCGCCGCAGCACAAAAATAATGTATGCAGTGCATCCGGAGGGGCATTCCCATGCATATGTGGCACATCTCAATAGTCAGCCTAGATGTGCAGCACAGCTGCACACACATCTCGGAGATGTGCCGCACAAAGTTGGGCATGGAAGAATCATGCCTAAGTTGTAGCCACCCACAGGTGGGCTGCTGTACTGCACAGTGCAACACAGCAGTCGTCAACCCCTGGGTGGCTAGCCCCTTCCCCACTCCCTGATCATAACAGTAAAACAAATCCAATCCCCTCATCCTTGAAGTCTAGTACCCCCAGCCCGTACACCGACTGCAGTGTGAAATGATATGACACACAATTCCCTGGTAGATCTAGTGATCCCCCCTCCCTTCCCCGTACCCTGACCATATCATGAATATTTCCCTGGTAGTCTAGTGGACCCCCCACCCTCTGAGAAACCAACACCCTACCCTGCTCCCCCATCCCAGTATGGCCATGCAGCTGGCAGGCAGCACAACCCACCCGCGTACATCCATGACTGCCCACTGACTGAGCTGTCACAGAGTGACAGCTTACAGTATGCACTACAATACCACTGGTCGACACTGTCCTCCAATGAGCTTGCAGTGTACTGTAAGCTTTCATTCACAAAGACAACTTTGTGAATGAAAGCTTACAGTACACACTGCAAGCCCATTGTTCGACAGTGCCAACCAACAGTATTGTAGTGCATACTGTAAGCTGTCATTCTGTGACAGCTCAGTCGGCGGGCAGCCGTGGAGGTGTGTAGTGGGCTGTGCTGCCCGGTGGCTGCATGGCCATACTGGGACAGGGGGAGCGGGGTGGTGTGTGGGTTCCTCAGTGTGTGGGGGGGTTCAGAGATGGGAGGGGAGGTACCACTGACTACCAGAGATGTTCGGACATTATTCATGATATGGTCGGGGAAGGGAGGGGCCACTAGCTGCCAGAGAATTGTGTATCATACTATTTCACACTGCATCGGTGTACAGGGCTGGGGGCACTAGACTATCAGGGATGAGGGATTGGATTTGTTTACTGTTACGACCAGGAAGTGGGGGGGGGGCACTAGACTACCAGGGACTGTGGGCTGCAATGTATTTGCAGGGCGCCCGGGGCATCCTGCTGGGTGCATCCCTGCACAACACATGCAAATGGGGCCATAATGACATGCAAATGACCCCATTTGTACCTTGCATGACTAATGGCCCCATTTGCATGTTACAGTCTGAATATCTGGAATTTGCACTCAGTGCATCCCCAAGATGCACCACACATCCCCATTCCAGGTATTCAGGCTGCACGGGGGATGCACCGGCGCATCATCGTCGGCCTCATTTGCACCACCCGCATCTTTTGCCATATTCAGATGGGATGCACAATTGCACATCTGGTTTGAGTGTGGCAATTTTGCACTCTAACGCAACTCAGTTGCGAGCAGCAACCACTTGCACCCTTTCTGGGTGCAGTTTGAATATCCTGACCATTGCTTATATTCACTTTTAAAAATCATGCCGAATGGTTAAAAATATTTCTGTAACTTACCAGGTAGTCTCTGTTCCCTCCTAGTTTGTGTGAATTTTACTTTTTAATTTTATTGATACAGTTTTTGGCCAGGAAAAACACACTAAGCCAAGACTTGTTTTCAGATGCATTCTGGGAGCACAGGGAAGTTCATAGTCGTAGTCACACAGTATGCAAGTGGTGGCTGTGGGATTCAAACCCAGTTCTCCAGGTTTGCACCTCAGAGCTCTTAACCACTACACTATACTGCTTCCTGTATAGAATGTTCATGCTTATCACATATTGTTCCTTTGCACCAGGCACACTCGTTTTTATTCCATTTTTCTCTGTTTAAGATCACATACTTGTTTATATTCTTTCAATTCTGTATTAGCATGATGGTCGGAGGTAGCAAGGCCAGCATGCCCAGGAGGACTGGTGGTGTAGGAGGGGCTGACAGAGGGGCCATCAGCAAGCTTGCCTAGTGTAACTCTTTTCCTGTGTTTCAAAGTCCCATCCATCACCCTCATGTGTGCTGTTGGGGTAGTGTCCTAAAGGGGAAAGGCATTTGGTGGCATGTTGTCACCATTGCTGCCACTATCGCCTTCACTACTCCACCGCCGGGAGCCGCTGGACATGTGACGGCACTGCACTAGCCACACTTCAGGAGGGAAGCATGTGATGGATGCTCGGAATGCCAGCCTCTGCTCCTGATGTCCTGGGCTCATGGCGTGAATTGATGTTGCCAGCATGCCAGAACAATGCCCCATCATTCAACGCCATGGAACCAGCCTATCGATTTGTTTCGGTTGATAAGAATTTGAGAATGCAATGGCAGCAGATGGGCTGTGTTTGTGTGGAGCTCACATAGTAAAGTATTAATGTCCTTATTTTCTAATTTTTTACATTATTTCTTGTGCACCAATTTAGCGGATTAAAAAAGACATAATTATTGCTTACAAGTAAAAATGATAATAAATTAATATATAATAAATTATATTGTTATTTATGATAAATCTTCTCTGACAATGACATACATTTATTTTTATTTACTTATAGAGGTTTGTGCCATATATTTCAAGGCATTTAAACTAGTGAGAAGATTGAGTCTAGGGTCATCTGTGAGGAGAACTCAAGTGAGGAGACAACCAGCAATCCCTCAACTAATGGGGTCAATTGGGGGGGAGAATAGAAGCAGTTTGGGTGCAACTTACAATTGAAGGGCATAAAAAGATCAGGGTCAGAGTGGTGCACAGATCGCTGAACCAGCAGCATGGGGACGGGGGTAAGGAGAGGTGATCAGGAAGGCATTAGCCGAGACTAGACCACCCACATACAAAGAATGGCTGACAGATGCCCGTGACAGCCTCAGGCTAGAAAGGTTGGCACATGGTCTTAGAAATGCCCAATGAATCAATAAAAATAAAGTATATAAAAAAAAGAAATGTCCAACAGGTGTACCTTAGAAACTTTGGTCCATTAGAAGCCCTAATTACAATATCTGAAGAATAATTGATATCGATCTATTGACATTAGACATCCCTAAAGTATGACACGCTATTTTACATGTCTCCTGATGACCCTTTTCACTGAGAAGGGTAAGAGACCCTTTTTTACCACCACTTATGTAGACAACAACCTGATGCAGATTACAATAGGTATAAGGTATTTTTTAATTCCATAGGACCCAGGCCTGATTGACCCAATGGAACTATAAGCAGCATTGACATCAAATTTTCTGAGACATGTTTTTGCCTGGTTTATTGTTAGTCCTACATTCTGTAGCTTAAACATGATATCACTTTGGAATACCCATCTATGGCATATATTCTGCATGACAGAGTAACCGCTCTCTGCCACTAATTTTGTGTTATAAAAGCAGAAAACGAGGAAGCACTATGTTGCTAAGACAGAATAATGTCAAAGTTATAACAAAAGGTGAAAACCGTCCTCCTGTCTCTTGGGTCATGTAAAAATTTTACTGGAGAAGATATTAGAAATTGTACTATGAAGCTGCTTATGTGTAGAATGTACTGTGCAGTTGCTTTGAATGTTCTATGAAAGAAAAAAAGACAATACAATCTATGTGATAAGAAAAGGAAGGCATTAGTTGTAGGGGAAGCTGGTGATGGTGGGTGACCTAAAGTTGCCAGACGTAGATTGGGAAATCATGGCTTTTTTATTAGCCTTCTGTGTGAAATGGAATCAAAGGCCTTGCTATAAGTCTAGGTACTACAACACAACATTGAGGAAACAGCTGCCATTGAAAATCTTAAAAATATGAAAAATGTAGCATTTAGGGAGGCAGACAAAGCAGGTAAGTAACATTATTATTAATACTGAGGACTATGTCAGAGAGCCATCATAATTGCTAGGTGACAGAGACGCTTATGAGGTCCTTCAAGAAGACTCCACAGATTCAGAGTAGTCCTATTTTAAGTTTTGAATGATGCACAAGATGGGGTTGGGGGAATATGTAAGCGGTAAGACCCCACAGGGTATAGGTTGCTAGGAGATACCAGCCAGCACATCGTATAGTGAATCCTGATACAGCAAGCAGAGAACCATCCCCAACAGCCTACACCCTGAAGGTACTTAGAAAATGGACTGCATTGACCCAGCACAGCCCATTTTCTAACTGTGATAGGATGGGGTTGTAACATGCTGCAGGCTGTGGCAGCGGCGAGTAGAACAGAGGGCTTTCAGGGACAGCATAAGTTGCAGCATGGAAGTGTCAGTTACATACCGACTCTTTTTTTTGTGTGTGTTATCGGGCGTCCTTGACTGATATCCTTACCCCTCTTGACCGCTGTCAGCCAATCAGGTTTCAGGATTTTTTTCAAACCCATTTTCTAATACTAAACAGGAAGACAATTTTTAAAAACCCCATCTCTTGTTATGACTTCATTTTATCAAATATTATTTTTGAACTTTTTGTTTATTGAGAGTACCATAAATATAAATACCATACAAGCTGCAATGCATTGAACTATGCTTAGGTAAGGACGTCATTTAAACTAAGTATATTTTTTATTTATTTATTTATTTAGTTTTTGTTGACTGGGTAAGTGCACTAGACAAATCCTGCCTATTTTCAGGCACGACCCGGGGGAGGGGGATACAGATGAATGCCAACTGACCTTGAACCAGATTAAGCTGTTGGTGGTATTTTTAGTGAATGAGGGAAATTTGGCCAGGACACCGGGGAAATTCCCTTACTCTTATCGATAAGTGACATGGGATCTTTAACATCCACCTGAACTACCACCAATCCAGGCAGATGGGACCTCGATTTAACATCTCATCCGAAAGACGGCACCTCAGAAGTGCAGCACCCCTCTCATGCTGCACTACAGTGTCAGTACTGGGATATTAACCCAAGTGCCAGATGTGGGAACTGAACCCACAGCCCTCTGATCTCCCAGCCTCAGAGGCAAGTGTGCTACCCACTGAGCCACTGACACTTTGCATTTAAAAAAATGAATCACGTAATGAACTCCCCTTCCACCAGTAATACAGTCTGTGCGGTCATCAAAACTGGGGTAAAACTAGGAAAGGAAGCTAAACAGCTTCACTACAATAACAAAAATAGTGATGAAAGCTCGACCCAAGGCTTGGGAACTGCCCCCCCCACATGTGATTTTCCTTACTGCATAAAGCAGCTACTGGCCCCTAATAGACTAATATATCTCAACAAACTAAATCTCGTTTTTAAAACTATATTATATAGCATGAGATCATTCATAGCCAGTCAGGATTATTTCTAAATATTCCAGGTACTCACAGTAAGTGTACATATAAACATAAACAAAAAGCACGTGTGTCCTCTGTTACCAAATAATTCTAGCAGTAATAAATGTCTATTACTAATTAGTAAATAGTTCCTTTTGACTATAAGAATAAGCAAATAAACAGCACCCTATGAATCATACAGGTAAAAAAATGCCATTAGTAAATAAAATGTGCTGTCTCCAGCAGCTAAAACAGGAACTATATATATATATATATATATATATATATATATATATGTGTTTATATCTATATATATATATTTTTTTTTTACAAAACTAACAGCTCAAAGCACTCATGGCACCAGATAGGTGCTACGGGAAGACTGAGAAGGCACATGCACTATACCTAATGGAAGAGATAGTGTGTTTATCACAAGGTGCCATGTCTTCAAGGACAACACGTGTCCTTCCAGCACCTTACCCCCCCCCCAAAACCACAACCCTCTAATTAGACTTTTAAGCCAAAAAGCTATTTTAATTATAGTACATCTGTGGCTTAAAATGCAGCCTGATCTACCAGCCATAATGTAAAATCCCGAGCTGCGCGGTGCCATTTTACATTCTCAGCATGGTTCCGCGTCGCTCACTGTATCACTTTATACAGTGAGCAGGACTGTGCTGTGCCGAGAATGTGAAATGACACTGTGCAGCTCAGGATATGTTTACAGTATGGCTGGTACATCATGGTTTGGTGGGTGCGCTGCTGGGAAGACAAGCATTGTCCTTTAAGTCCATGTGGCACAGATATAATAATGTATAACAGGGTAAAGCCCCTTGAAATGGGGATCAAGTTAGCACCAGTTCTGAGCACACAGTAATGTACCTCTCTCACAATCTATTGGTATTAGAACAGCACAGCCAAAATAGCAGTTGAATTCCCACAATATTTTGTAGCCCCTTGAGCTCAAGTTCCCCAGTAGGTCTGTTAGACCTGAAAGGGTTAGCCTCTGGATCCCTGAGAAGGCAGGGTCAGCTGGTCTGCCACAGAGTCTAAAAGGGGAGGAGTCAACTACTTGAAACTGGAGAGCTGCAGCAAATGAGACATTTTGGGGGCTACCTGCCTAGTACATTGTGCCACAGATCCCTCAGCTCCTGTTTCCAGAGAGTGAAACCACCAGAAATAGCCATTTAGAGAGAGGCTGTCAGAAATCCAACTTGCTGTTTCTATAATGCATGAATCGCACTCTGTGAATGTCAGATGGTGGTGGCCAAGGAGGTGAGTGGAGGGTTGTGCTGGTCACCATCATTTGGTGAGGAACCAGTGAACGAGGTGAGGGAGGTGGGAGGCTGCAGCCGTGGCTGGGTGGGGGTTGTTACTTTGTCTGGGGGACCACTAGGCTACTGGGGACAGCAATCAAATTATTCTTTGCAAACAGGGGCGATTGGGGGGAGGGGGTCCACTAGGCACCAGAGAACTATTGTATGTATATGTTAGAAACAGTGGGTGATCAAGGGAAGGGGAGGGGAAGTTCTCTAGACATCAGGGAATTATGTATATGTTTGAGACATGGGTGAGTGGGGAAGGGGAGGCCAATAGGCACCAGGAAATTAAACTACCTTGTACAACATGATCACTATAAGAGGCTACTGCATACGTGCAAATAAGGCCATAATGGAAATGCAAATGGACTCTTGGTGCCATGCATGTCAAATGGGCACATTTGCATGCTAGAGCTGAATAGTGCCCACAGGAGCCCTGTGCTATCTTTCTTGATGTTGTCATGAACTGTACCCATAGTAATTCTGTCTCCCCATCCCCCCATTTCTGTAGCCTTTATGTGTTTCTGGATATAGAGGGCTACCACCCCCCCCCCTTTTCCATTGGTATACTATCGAAATGCAAAGTCCCAATCATTATTCATGGTGGCCCATGCTTCCGTGTCAACTTCTGCATCCGCCACCAGCACCTGGAGTTCAGTAAATTTGTTTCCTAGACTTCTGGCAGACTGCCTTTTAGTGTGTACCCTTCCCCTTCATGTTAGCCTTCTCCCTTTGTCATCCCCTTCCCTCCTTAACTTCCTGGTGTTCCTGATCCCTGCTGACATTTTGGGCCACCCCCGATGCCTTTTCTTAATATGCTCTGAGCCCCTACTTTGCTGCTTCCAACCTGGGGGAGTCCTAGCTATGTTTTTCTTTTGCCCTTCACCCTCTGTGGTTTCCCCAGCCTCAGTTTAATCCCTCCTAGTTTAAAAGTCACTAAGGGGCTGGCTCAGAAGGTTGAGAGACACGTGCCTCACCTGTTGCCATGGTGGTGACCCAGGTTTGGTAATGGACCAGTGTCACTTGGGGTCGGCTGGGGAGAGAAGGATGCTGTCCACCTCCAGGGAGAGAGAGGCTTGATAGCTCTGCTGTGATACTGCTACTTGGGTAACTAAATGTGGCAGCACAAACGAAGCCACAAGGGGAAGGGTGAATGCCTCCTGACTGGGATGCACGCGCATACATGCGTCTGCTCAGTCCTTGACCATGAGGCACCTGAGAGGAGGGCAGAAATGGCAGAACAAAATCTTTGTAGTAAAAGTCACAAAGTCAAGACTATCTCACTCACCAAAATGTTTTTATTGCATGTTAATACAGCTGCTGAGACCATTCTTACAGTTGTAACAGTGGTCTCATGCGCATTCTTCGGCTGTGAGAACCACAAATCAGATGAACCAATGAAACCTGCCTCAACATGCCCATTTCTAGGGCAGCTGCATGTGAGACACTCTTCACAGCATAAGAGTGTCTCACGCACAGAGGAAAGGAGCGCTGCATTTGTCCAGGAGTGCTCCTTCTATCTGTGATATTTTATCAACTGCCTTTTAAAATTATTTTCATTTCAGTGTTTCGTAACAAAGCGTAGGTAACCCTAAGTTAGAATGCCATGCACTGGGGTCCCATGGGCCCCCAGCAGCATTCATGGAAGGGACATGTGCCCCTTCTACACTGGATCTCCCAGCTGTTCATGCAGGTAGATGAGCAGATGGTCCAGCGGCATGTCTGGAAACGTGCCAGCACTCCATACCATTCACAAAGTTGCAGAGTGCCGGGCACAGGGGGTGGTACAGGTAATGGCAGCAGGGACCCTGCCATATCCATAATGAGCCCTCCATTTGCACCTGCCAGCTGTGGTGGAGCAAAGAATCCTCCCTTATGCGGCTGCCCCACCCTTTCATTTATTGAAATGTTTCACCAGGAAGACACAGTGAGCAACAACTTGCTCATCTCACGGTGCGACCTTGGGGGGGGGGTACAAGTGAAATTATATCGGAGAATAAGCATACAAATGCATAAAACATACAGCTCGAACAACAATATCATGATATCACAGTGCTGGATTGGCATTACAGTTACAGTCAAAACAGTACAAGTTTAGACATAAAGTGCAAGGTCTAGGAGTGGGGGGGGCTGGGCACAGCATAAAGATAATCAATTTACTTGAGTGGGACTTGGTGCCGTCTTGGGAGAATCAGTAGCAGTAGCGAGTCAGTACAAAAGGATTGGGCAAAAGAGGGGAGGGTAAGTTGCAAATAGTGTTAGAGGGTAAGGAGGCTATATGTTAAGTGCTATGTAGTGGGGAAAAGTGGAAATGAAGGGGTGAGAGGTTAGTAGAGAAGGAGGAGGAGGCATGCCTCAATCTGTACCCTCCAGGATGCAGGGGAATCCTGCCTGGGGCAGACCTAGGTGAAGACAAAGTAGTGAGGAGGAAAAAAAGGGTGTGGTCAGGTGTGGAAAAGGAATTTTTAGGTTGGGAAGATGGCAAAGGAGGGGAGAAATGAAGAGAGGGTGGCTACAGGACTGAACCCCTCCAGGATGTTGTAAACCCTGCCAGAGGGGCAGCACCAGATGGAGGTGTAGGATGGAGAGTAGGTGGGGGAATGGGGGCAGGTAGTGAGGGAGAGGTATGACCTAGTACTGACCCTTTCAGGATGCAAAGAACCCTGCCAGGGGACAGGACAAGGTGGGTGCATTGCTGGAGGAAGGAGGGGGATGGACAAAAAGGTGCAAGACAGAGTTAAAATGTGGGGGAAAGGAGGGGGTGAGGACAGGTGAGAAGTTAGGGAGACAGCTCTTATGTGCACATGTCAGGAAGTTAAGGTGGGTTAATGCAGGAGAAGTTACAGAAAAGATAATTATGTAGGGAAGAGGCAAGAGAGGAGGCTGTTGAGAAGTGCTGAATTTGAGGGGGAACAGAGTTCCAGAGTTTTGGGAAGCAATGGGTGAAACTAAACTGACCGATGAGTTGATTGGCGTGGGACCAGCAGCATACGAGTGTCTGAGGAGCTGAGGGAGTGGGAGGGAGGCGGAGGGGTAGAAAGGGTGCTTGAGAGGTAGGAGGGAAGTTCATCAAGCCAGAATTTGGAAGTGAGTTTTGCACAGTGGGCGAGACACCTGTTGGTAGGGGGGGGGAGGACAGGGCATGGTAGAGGTCACAGTGATGAGTACGGGGTGAAGCATCATGAGTGAAATGACAGAAGGAATTGAAGAGAGAGTCTAGTCTGGTAAAGGAAGATTTGGGAGCGGCATCATATACCACATTGCAGTAGTCAAAAATAGGGAGTATCATCTTCTGGACAAGTTCACGCCTGGCCATTGGAGGGATGCAACTACGGTTCCTGTATAAGGCACCAAGCTTTGGGTGCAGTTTTTTCAGGATGGCGTCAACGTAGCCAGAGACGCTGAGGTGTTGGTAAAGCCAAATCCCCAGGTATCTGAATGAGGAAGTGCCCTCAAGGGTTAGCCCATCCAGGGTGTAGTAAGAGGGAAGGGGCTGATGCCTAGAGAGTCTCTGCCTAGTGCCGAAGGTCAAGGAGACTGTCTTCTTGGCATTTAGAAATAGTTGATGTGAAACGAACCAAAGCTGAACCTGGTGGAAGTCATGCTGTAGGGTGGTTGCAACCTCAACAGGGCATTTTCCAGAGGTAAACAAGACAGTGTCATCTTCGTACATATGGATAGAGGAGGAAGGGGAGAAGAATGAAGGCAAGTCATTTAGGAAGATAGAGAAAAGGATGGGACCAAGCACAGAAGCTTGTAGAACTCCTGTGGTAATGGGGGGGGATATAGCATCCTGGATCTTGACTGGTTGTGTTCTGCCTGTGAGACAGGCTCTAAACCAGTTAGTGGCAGGGAAACAGTCCAGCTGCCTTAAGGGAGTCAAGGAGTAGGGCATAGGAGACTGTGTTGAATGCCTTAGTGAGGTTGACAAAGATGGCAGAGGTGATGAGACCATTATCCATCCTGGTGAGGATGAAATCAGTGAGTCTGAGAAAGGAGGTGGTGGTAGAGTGATTCTTCTGAAAACCAGATTGGAACATGGTGAAAAAGGAAGAGTCAGAAAGAAGGGAGGTAAGTTGGGAGAGAACTAAGTGTTCTTGGAGCTTGGCAAGGGTGGGGAGGAGAGAGATGGGACGATAGTTGCCAGGGGAAGAGGGGTCACCACCCTTAGGAAGAGGGAGAACCACTGCATGTTTCCAGGATGAAGGTATGGATGAGGACGAGAATGAGTGGTTTAGGATTAGGGAGAGAGGAAAGGCAATAGCTGGAGCAGAAAGAACAAGGAGTTTAAGGTCAAGGTCATCCGGGGATGAGCCTTTGGATGGGTTGAGGGAGAGGAGGGTCGAGAATGTGTCATCAGGGGAGACAGCAGAGAATGAGAAGGAAGGAAGGAAGGAAGGGCCCGTGGGCCTTGTGAGCTTGAAAGGGGGGGATGGAGAAGAGGGAGTTTAGAAAGAGCGAGGCATATGAAGTGTAGTAAGAGTTAAACTCATTGGCCACTAGGCCCGGGTCGGACACCAAAGTATTGTTAATTTTAAGCACAGGGTGGGGCGGGTGCAATGGTGGGGAGAAGAGGGCATGGACTATTTTAAAGAATTTGGAGGAGGTGTTAATATTATTAAGGAAAGCTGACTTAAAGTATTCAGACTTAGTTAGCCTGGTGACTTTTGTGCAGGCATTTCTTAATATGCGGTACTTGACATAATCTGATGGGAGTTGAGTGGCCTTATGTTTTCTCTGTGCTTTGTCTCTCTCTCTCTCTCTCTCTCTCTGTCTCTCTGAGGCAGGTCAGTAGTTCAGGAATGACCTAGGAAAGATGGTTTCTGTGTACTCTGGTGCATTTGAAAGGGGCAAAAGCATTCCAGATAGCTAGGAATTTTGCTTTGAAATAGGCGAGGGCTTGGTTAACGGACGGGGCGGAAGCTATTGGGGACCAATATAGAGGCTGCAAGATCATGGAGTATGGGGTTAAGGTCGAGGAAATTGAGGATCAGAAATGGAGGATTTTGTGTGGCAGTTTGGGTCTATGGACCTTCCTGACTAGGAATATAGGGTGATGGTCACTGAGGGCATCCGGAAGGATGTCTGATTTAAGAACATGGTGGGGGTGGGAGGTGAGAGCCCAGCAGGCAACGAGGACTGGGGACAGCCATTCAAGCACTTGCCCGTAAACTGTACAATTTCTAGTCCCACCCCACCACACAATCCCCTGCTCTGCACAGTGCAGGGCATCCACTAGGGGCCTAGGACTGGTACTGGATTGAAGCTTTTTAGAAGGTTCTGAGGGTGAACATTGATATTTTAGGCACTGAGATAGGCTGGTACTGGGACTTGTTTATACCCATTGGTTGTGGTCTCCCAATCCAATGGGTATGAACAAGTTTTAGCCAATCAGGATTCCCCCTACCCATTTTATACTACTATCTAATACTTTGAATAGGTAGGGGGATATTACATTATACCGCGGTTTTGCAGAGGCATACTATAGCAACATTGTGCCCAGCCAGATCCTGCTTTGTAATTTTAGGGTCACTCCATTGCTGCTATTTCAGCTTAATTAGAGTTTTCAAAAAGGGACCATTTCCTATTTTTATCCCTGGGAAAAAAGGGAAAAAGGTAACCCCTTAAAACACCCTCAACACAAAACCTTTTCTCCCCCACACGGTGCAACATCTGAACACACTAGTGTAGTGGTAACTAACATTTACATCTCTTGGGCTCCAGGTTTATTTAAAACTGTTCACCGGCATTCCTGTGTCGAGCTATAACAGGCTACACTAATCCAGCGGGGTTTCTCCTTGTTATCATGATGCATTAGGATCACAGGACAGGCTGCAGGGTTTCAGCAGTCAACATTGGGAAAGGATAACAGTGCTTGAAAAATTAGCAAATCTGTAATCACAACACCCCAGCATAAAACTAATCATAAAGTATAGAAAATGTAGACACAGCACAAAGTTATCTAGTTCAGGGGGTCTCAAATGGTGAGGCCAGCCTCCTTGGGGAGGTCCCAACCTGTTCCAGGGGAGGCTGAAGCAAGTCTGAAAAAGTACTGTATTTAAATTTTGGGTTTTATATATTTTGAGTGAAGAGATGAAGCAAACTGAAAGAGGATAATAATAGTAGGTGAATTTTATGTATTTATTTACTAATAGGTGACAAGGGAAGGTGAATGAGCCAAGGCTCATTTCAGGTATACCCGGGGAACGGTAGGGAGTGAATATGTTTCAAAAGGTAACTACAAAACAATCAAGAAATATACAATGAGCAATAGTGCAAATACATATGAATAAATGAATAATGAGTGGTGGTAATTAATCAATTTGTAAACTGATGGCAGAACAGCCCAAATACAAGGGTTGAGCATAGAAGTGCTAAGAGCAATAGCAGGAAGGAGCAAAGTAATCCCCGAGATGTTGCTTAGGAGCAGAGAAAGAGGGAAGAGGCAAAGTATGTAGGAAGGTTATTTCATATAGAGAGGAAACAGAGGAAGTAGTCTGACCCATGAAGGTACTGCAACAAGGGGTAACAACGGTTCAAGAATGAAAATATCAGAGCAAGTAGGTTAGCCTGTGTGTGTGTGTTGGGGGGGGGTTTACAATAAGCTGAATAATAATATTTATTTTATTTATTTGTTATTCAGATAACACCTTTAAGCACATGAGCTCTTTTTCAAAAGTTCCAAGTCAGTATAAGACAAAGAACTGAATGTGAGCCTAGTACTCAAAGGGGTTTCAATTTATTCATGGTGTACTGCGCAAAGTACAGTATGTTATTTTTCTTTGGGGAGGCCCAAGATGATTTAAATTTTTGGGGGAGGCTCAAAATTTTTTCCATGGATTTGGGGAGGCTCACTGTTACAAAGCCTGAGAACTATTGATCTAGTTTCATCAACTCCCCACTGGGAAGGGGGTATGGGGTTGTGTTTTTGTCACCCTTTTTCTCCAGTTCAAGGAGAAAGTTAGGCATGGGGAATAGGATTTGCAAGAGAATTGCATTGAGGGTTTACAAGACTTATTCCATGCTCTATTGTTTAATTTCTATTTTTGTATCTTGTATTAATTGTACAATGTGTATTTCTGTATCTTGTATTAATTGCATAATTTGTACTTGTGTATCTTGTATTAATTTGTATTTCTGTATCTTGTATTAATTGTACAGTTTGTATTTCTGTATCTTGTATTAACTGTACAATTTGTATTTTTGTATCTTGTATTCATTGTATATTTTCTATTTTTGTATTTTGTATAATTTGTATTTATGTACCTTGTACTAATTGTGCACTTTGTATTTTCTATCTTACTGTATATGCACTGTATAATTTCTACTTGTGTATCTTGTATAATTTCAATTTCTGTATCTTGTATTCATTGTATAATTTCTATTTTTGTATCTTGTATCATTTGTATTTCTGTATCTTGTATTAATTGTATTATTTGCATTTATGTATCTTGTATTATTTGTATAATTTATATTTCTGTGTCTTGTATTAATTGTACAATTTTTATTTTTGTACCTTGTATTCATTGAATAATTTAAACTTTTGTATCTTATATTGTATAATTTGTATTTCTGCATCTTTTATTAATTGTATAGTTCAAATGGCTACTTGTGGATATATTTCTGTTATCTCACTCTCACCCATGCCATATCCCATATATCTTGTATTAATTGTACAATTTGTATTTTTGTATCTTGAATGCATTGTATAATTTCTATTTTTGTATCTTGTATTGTATAATTTATATTTCTGTATCTTGTATTAAAGAGGGATTCCTGCCAAAAGTGCTACATTGCAGAATTAGAATAAGCATACCTCAATGAATCTCATACCAAAATTAGGTTTCTATGTTACTTCCTTTTAAAATTATGAACTATTTGTTAACCCTGCTTTCACTACCTATTCAAAAAAGCCAGTTTCAGTGAAGAGCCACTGATGATATCATCTCCTGAACTCACGCTGTAGTCCTCCCTATCAGCAACCTTATAGGACCTGCTTCTCCAAAGTTTAAGAAACTGTAGCTATAGTAATCCTTTAAATAAAATGACATTGTTTTGGCTGCAGTGCTTGCATTTCCAGAATGTTGAGATGCATGGCACTGTACTTTAGAACATGTCAAAAAGTGGTTGTGGAATGCAGCACTGAACCAAGGCATAGAATGTCAAGGTGGTGCACAATATTAAAATGTTGGGGAAGGGGACACACAATCTCAGCATGTGACAGGGATGTGCTATCTCAAAATGTGGTGGGTCAATCAGTGTCAGAAAGTGACAGGGACACACATAAAGGAATTTGGTGGGGGTGGCATCCCCATCCCCAGTGGGGACTGGCAATTTCAGAATATAGTGGGGATGCATGCTATTGGAATGTGGCAGGACACACCATTTATTCTGAAATTGCTTGTCCCTGTCACATTCCAGAGTTGTACGTACCCACCATATTTCAAAATTGTGCATCACATCCCCACCACATTCCAACATTCTGCATCCCAACCACATTCTAAAACTATGCATCCCTTCCCCATTCCCAAATTGTGCATCCCTGTCACATTCTGAAATGGCGCATCCTCACCACATTGTATTTCAATGCCACATTCCAAAATTGTCACTGCCACATTCCAAAATTGTGCTTTATGCCACATTCTGAAATTGAGCATCACTGCCACATTCTGAAATTGATGGTCACTGGCACATTCCAAAAATATGCGTCACTGCCATATTCTGAAACTATGCATCACTACCACATTCCAAAACTGTGCGTCACTGCCACATTCTGAAATTGTATGTCTATGCCACATTCTGAAACTGTACGTCACCGCAGCATTCTGAACCTCTGCGTCACCACCAGACCTGTGCGTTACTACGGCATTCCAAAATTATGCATTACCGCCACATTCCAAAATTATGTGTCACTGCCAAATTCCAAAATTGTGCATCACCACCACATTCCAAAACTGTGCGTCACTGCCACATTCTGAAATTGTGCATCACTGCTGCATTCTGAACCTGTGCATCATCACCGCATTCTGAAATTATGTGTCACCACCACATTCCAAAACTGTGCATCACTGCCACACTCCAAAATTGTACATCATCACCACATTCCAAAATTGTGCATCACCACCACATTCTGAAATTGTGTGTCATTGCCACATTCTGAAATTGTGCGTCCCTAATGCATTCGGAACCTGTGCATCACTGATGCATTCCAAAACTGTACATCACCACCACATTCCTAAATTGTGCATCACCACCACACTCTGGACCTGTGTGTCACCACCACATTCCAAAACTGTGCATCACTGCCACACTCCAAAATTGTACATCATCACCACATTCCAAAATTGTGCATCACCATCACATTCCAAAATTATGTGTCATTGCCACATTCCAAAACTGTGTGTCACCACCACATTCCAAAATTGTGCATCACTGATGCATTCCAAAACTGTGCATCACCACCACATTCCTAAATTGTGCATCACCACCACACTCTGGACCTGTGTGTCACTACCACATTCTGAAATTGTGCATCACTGCTGCACTCTGAAATTGTGCATCACTGCCAGTCCAAAATTATGTCACTGCCACATTCCAAAATTGTGCGTCACTGCGGCATTCTGAACCTGCGCACTACTGCCACATTCTGAAAGTATGTGTCACCACCACATTCCAAAATTGTGCATCACCGCCACATTCCAAAATTGTAAGTCACTGCCACATTCAAAAATTGTGCGTCACTGCCACATTCTGAACCCGTGCATCACCACCACATTCCAAACCTGTGCATCACCATCATATTCTGAAATTGTATGTCACTGTTACTGCCACATTCTAAAACTGTATGTCACCGCTGCATTCTGAACCTATGCATTACTGCTGCATTCTGAAATTATGCATCACCACCACATTCTGAAATTGTGCATCACTGCCACATTCCAAAATTGTGCTACTGCCACATTCTGAAATTGTGCATCACCGCTGCATTCTGAACCTGTGTGTCACCGCCACATTCTGAAATTATGCATCACCACCACATTCCAAAATTGTGAGTCATCGTCACATTCCAAACTTGTGTGTCACTGCTGCATTCTGAACCTGTGCATCACTGTTGCATTCCAAAACTGTGTGTCACTGCCACATTCCAAAACTGTATGTCACTGTCACATTCCAAAATTTCACATACCACATTCTGAAATTGTGCGCCACCACCACATTTTGAAATTGTGCATCATTGCTGCATTCTGTGCGTCACCACCACATTCCAAAATTATGTGTTCCAGCTACTTTCTGAGACTGTGTCCTTGCTGCATTCCACAAGTGCAACCTGGTGAAACTTAGACATCTCATACCTGCAGTATTTTAAAAATTGCAAACAACTTTGTCATTCTAAAGCCACGTTTGCCACTGCATTCCACCCCATCACATTCTGAAGTACTACACTTGCAATTTTAAGTAACATAAGAGAAATAAGCCATATAAGGTAGCTTGCAAGGAGGTTATGAGTTCAGGAGATGACATCAGCAGCAGCTCTTTTTCTGAAACTGGCTTTTTTTGAACAGGCAGTGAATTAAGGGTTACAAAATGACTTGTAACTTTTAAATGAAGTAACTTGCATATCTGATTTTTGGCATGAGGCTGATTGAGAATATGCTGATCCAAATTCTGAATTTATTAATGCCAAAAATATTGGCCTCAGTCCTTCTTTAATTGTATAATTTGTATTTTTGTATCTTGCATTAATTGTATAATTTGCATTTTTGTATCCTGTATTAATTGTATAATTTGCATTTCTGTATCTTGTACTAATTGTACAATTTGTTTTTCTGTATCTTGTATCAATTGTATAATTTGTAGTTCTGTATCTTGTATTGGTTGTACAGTTTGCATTTTTGTATCATATTAATTGTATAATTTTTATTTCTGTATCTTTTATTGTACAATTTGTATTATTGTATCTTATATAAATTGTATAATTTTTATTTCTGTATTTTTAATTGTATAATTTGTATTTCTGTATCTTGTATTAATTTTATAAGTTCTATTTTTGTGTCTTGTATTAATTGTATAATTTGTTTTTCTGTGTCTTGTATTAATTCTTAAATTAATTTTTGTATCTCGTATTAATTGTATAATTTCTGTTTTTGTATTTTGCAACTTGCTGCTAAACTTTTTAAATTTTACTCTCTTGTACAATTTTTATGTCACTGTATTGTACTACTAGTCTGACCATAACCTTCTGGGTCATTCCTGAAAATAGGCAAATGTTTTGTCTTGTGCACTTACTTGGTACCCAAAAAACTAACTAAATAAAATAGCATACCAGACCCAATACACTGCCTCAAATGGTAGCAGGGAGGCACTGCAGGTTGGCTTTCAGCAGAGATTTCAGCTGGCAGAAGGGGAGAGTAACTGACAAGTGGGGACCTTAGAACCCATTTAAAGGATGTCCAAATAAATGACTTGACAAGATCCTGTGACAAGGTGGGATATGATGTGTAGTATAATTAAAGGGAAATGCCACGTACAATCGGGCCCCTTCTCCATGTGAAGGGGGCCCGATTAGATGCAGAAAAGTTAAAATAACTTCACTGTGTCTAGGTTATTTCAATTGCCTGAGTTGATCCTGCCCCCTCCTGTCCTGACATTTTAAGTAGCGAGCCTCCTGCGCTCACTTAAGCTACTCACGATTGTCCCTTCGATGATGTTTCATGGGGAGCAGCCGGAGCATCTGTATTAATTATGTGGCTCCTTTGTATAGCTCTGTTTGAAGCCTGGACAGTGCATGTCTGATACAATTGGCTGACAAGTACCCGGCCAGTTGGTACTTGTTCAGTGTAGCCAGGACACTTCATCGATTCTAAACTGGAGCTGTTTGAAGATTTGGCAAAACAGATTACTATATTACCAAATCTTCAAATAGCTCCGGTTTAGAATGAAGGAATGTCCTGGCTATACCGAGATCAAGTACTGACTGGCAGGGGACTTGTTAGACAATATTTGTATCAGACATGCCCATGAATGTCCAGGCTCCAAACCAGAGCTATTTTACAAAGGAGCCACATATTAGGTACACAGATGCCCCCGGCTGCTCCCCGCCTGAAACGTCATCACGGGGACAGTCGTGGGTGCTTGTGGGCATGACAAGAAGGGCTCTGCTTCTTAAAATGCCGGGGCAAGGGGGGGCAGGATCAACCAGATACAATTTGAAATAACTTAGACATGAGTAAGTTATTTTTTAACTTTTTCTACTGCATCTACTAATCGGGCCCCACTTCACATGGAGGTGGGGCCCGACTGTACGTGGACGTTTCCCTTTAAGTAGAAAATTGCACATAGCCCAGTATTGCAAGGACTTGGGAGGGGAATGTATGATGTGCAATGAAATGTAAGGACAGGAATTAGTCCCCCCCAGTACCCATGTATTTATGTACCGCCACATGCCAGCTCCTCTCCTGCCAGGCATCTTAGGGTCATGAGGGTCAGTAGTTGTCCATGGATCTCCATCTCTCCCATCGCCACCTCCATGGACTCAGACAGCTTCAGGACTAGGAGATCCCACAACAGATGATGCTCCCCCAAAGCTCCAATACACCAATTGGGCATCCTCCTTACTGAGTGGGCATGGCTTCAGCCAGCAGCAGGAAGATTTAAAACAAAGATGGCTGCGTCAGGATGTCACATGCTAGTCAATCTCCTGCCAGCCATCTTAGGGTCATGAGGGTAAGTAGCTGTCCATGGATCACACTCCCACTACTGCTGCCTCCACACATTCTGCCAGTTTTGGGACTAGGAGGTTCTGCAACAGACAACACTCCCCTGCAGCTCTAATCTGCCAATTGGCTGGCCTCCTCACTGGATGGGTATGGCTTCAGCCTGCATCAAAAAGATTTAAAACAAAGTTTGCCACTTCAGGATGCCACATGCCGGCCCCTCTCCTGTCAGCTATCTTGGGCTCGTGAGGGTCAGTAGCTGTCCACAGATCACCCTCCCTCCACTGCCACCTCCACAGACTCTGCTAACTTCAGGACTAGGAGGTCCAGCAACAGAGGCTGCTTCCCTGCAGTTCCAAGTCACCAGTCGGTTGGCCTCCTTGCTGAGTGGTCATGGCTTCAGCCAGTGGCATGAATATTTAAAACAAAGGCAGTGTTTCCAGAATAGCACACACCAGTCTCTCTCCTGCCAGCTTGGGGTCTTGAGATTCAGTAGCTGACGCTGTCCATAGATCCACCTCTCACAACTGCCACCTCCATCAACTCTGTCTGCTTCTGGACTAAGAGGTCCCACAACAGATGTTGCTCCCCAGCTGCTCCAGTCCACCAGTCATGTGCCTCCTCAACCTCCCCACTTCTTCAAAGGGCCTGCCTCATCTAGCAGCCCTCCACACTGTTACTCAGTATGCTAAGGGCCACAGTGCCAGGCGTGTTACAGTGGATTCCACCACTTCAGGGAGCTGGCGTTTGTGCGTCGGGTTAGTACAGCACCAAGCTGTAATGTCATCCTACTCTTGTTTTGCAGGGGGCTGTGCCCTCCGCGCCCCCCATGTGGGGGGCTATGTTCCCCATAACCTCCCTTTCTATTTATTCTAACTCTGGGGGGAGTGAACCTCAGGAAGGGGGCAGTGAACTGGAAAAACAATGCTGTAATGTGCCAGTGCTCTAATGCTCTACAAATGTGCAATGATTACAGTGTGGGTCTCATACTGTGAAATCAGCTGTCAGCCAGCCACTCTGCCCCACTGCTGTGCACCCTTACATTTCAGACTTGCAGGCTCCACAGGAACTGTGACTACCCCTACTTATTGCTGCCCACAAAGGACTAGGAAGTAATGCACACTGCTAACACCCTATCAGGGTGAGTCTAAATCCTGTACTCTATGGTATATATAGTTTACACCCTATCTTGGCGAGCCCTGCCTAACAGGGATTTACCAGTTATTCTATGTGTTATGAGTAGGGAGTGTTTTATGTGCAGTGTAGTAAATATAATTTGCTTGGTCCTGGTTCAGTGATTATCTGAACCATAGAAAACAGAGGGTGAAAATCGGTAATGCTGTCTCAAGTACCAGTGTAATTCACAGTGGGGTCCCCTCAAGGCTCCATACTGGGGTTTCTTCTGTTTTCAATCTTTATCAACAATTTGTCAACAATCTGCAAACCCATACATACTCTTCTCTATGCATACGATGCAGTTCTACATGTGCATAGCAAAGACATCAACGAAATTAGTCATGTACTAGGAAATAGCTTCACAAACTTGCAAAAATGGTTAGTTCTAGAAAAAATGGTCCTGAACCTACCGAAAACCCAATCAATGTTGTTTGGTTCTAACTACTATCCAAAAAATGTAGTCCCCAAGTTCTTTATCAACACAAATAATGGGAGCTGCCTGGAAAAAGTCAGCTGCTTTAAATACCTAGGAGTACATTTAGACTCTACCCTTACCTTCGATACCCACATTTAAAACACTACCAACCTGCTTCACCAAAGGTATGGCTCTCTGTACGGAATCCGCAAGTACCTAACACCAGAATGCAGGCCTAGAATAGCACAGGCAGATCTGCTCCCTATACTGGACTATGGCTCATTGGTCACCGATGCTGTTAACAAAACTATGCTACAGCAGAAGCACACTCCCTGTCACAAAATTGCCAGATTTGCAACAGGTAGCGATAGCAAGATGCATCACTGCCTTTCTCTGAACACTTTAAAATGGCTCTCACCAGAGCTCAAATCCAACCTAACACTCGCAAAATTTATTAAAAGAACTATGGTTAAAAACTCCATCTATTTAGCTGAACAACTAGAGTTTGTCAACTTGCCCTCTTCTCAATCCACCTCGAAAAATAACTTAAAAGTTCCCTTTTTTTCAAACAAACATTGGACAATGCTCCTTCAGCTACCACACCTCTTTACTATGGAATACAATCCCCCCCCATTAGAAAATCATCAACCGTCTCTGCTTTCTCAAGCAATCTGAAACATAAAAACATAGAAGTTGATGGCAGATAAAGACCACAAGGCCCATCCAGTCTGCCCATTTTTTCTACCTTATGAATGTGCCATAGGTCTTTACTCTGTCAATGGCCTATGTATTCATACTAATCTGTATTGCTCCTTTATGCCTATCCCATGCCTGTTTGAAGCCCTGTACTGTATTCATATCCACCACTTCCTGAGGAAGGCCGTTCCATGCATCCACCACCCTTTCTGTGAAAAAGAACTTCCTCACATTACCTCTTAATCGGCCTCCCTCTAATCTCATGCTGTGTCCTCTTGTCCTGCTATTTTTCTTATATTGAAACATGCTAGACTCTTTCACCTTGTTAATGCCCTTAAGATATTTGAATATTTCGATCATAACACCTCTCTCCCTCCTTTGCTCTAGGGTATACGTATTGAGCTCCGTTAATCTGTCCTCATATGTTTTCTGATGCAGTCTCTACATCATTTTGGTTGCCCTTCTCTGAACTGCCTCCATTTTGTTAATGTCCTCATGCAGTTGTGGCCTCCAGTACTGCACGCAGTACTCCAGATGGGGCCTAACCAGTATCTTGTAAAGAGGGATTATTACCTCCCTCTTACGACTTGTGATACCCCCACTAATACACACCAACATCCCTCTAGCCTTACCTACTGCTTTAGTGGTCTGCTTGGATGATTTCAGGTCATCTGTGATGATGATGCCCAAATCTCTTTCTTCCCTTGTGATTGCCAGCAACTCCCCTCCCAACCTATAGGTAGCTTCAGGGTTTCGCTTCCTTATGTGCATGATCTTGCACTCAGCTGCCACACTTCAGACCATTTTGCCAGTTTTTCCAGATCTCTTTTCATTCTGCCAACCCCATATGGATCTTCTACTCTGTTGAAAATCTTGGTGTCATCTGCAAACAGGCAAATTGTATCATCCAGTCCATCTGTAATGTCACTGATGAAGATATTGAAAAGGACTGGCCCCAGGACTGATTCCTGAGGTACCCCACTTCTGACTTGCATCTCTTCTGACTGTATACCATTTACCACCACTCTCTGTTTCCTGCCCGCCAACCAGTTTGCCACCCAGTTGACCAACTTCTGACCCACCCCGAACCTACCTAGCTTATTAATCAATCTTCCATGTGGAACAGTATCAAAAGCTTTGCTGAAGTCAAGGTAGGCGACATCAACTGCTTCCCCTTGGTCCAGCACTCTGATTACCCAGTCAAAGAAATCTATGAGACTAGTTTGACAGGACTTTCCTTTTGTAAACCCATGCTGCCTTGGATCCTGTGCTCCTATGGATTCCAGATGTTTCACTATCCTTTCCTTAAGGAGTGCTTTCATAATCTTGCCCACTATTGAGGTAAGACTGACTGGTTTGTAGTTCCCTGCCTCCTCCCTGCTGCCACTGTTGTGGAGTGGGATCACATGAGCCCTTCTCCAGTCTTCTGGGACCACTCCTGTGATCAGAGACTCACTAAATAGTTCTGCTAATGGCTCTGCTAGTTCCATCTTTAGCTCCTTTAGTACCCTGTCATGTATACCATCAGGTCCCACTGCCTTGTCCACCCTGAGCTTTTATTTATGTAACCCCTAGGTGGCGCTATCCCAAGGGATACTACCCCTGCCTGCGTGACCAGATGCAGGTTGAGGGGCCTGGGTACTAGAAACGGGTGCTTCCACCCAGAGGACAGGGTTTATGGTAGCATAGCTAACCTGGGTACAGCCCTCCGGGACACTGTTACTCCCCTCTTTTCCCTCTAATGGCCTAAATGATTCACAGAATACACAACTGCAGTTTTCCCCTGACAACAGTTTTAACCCCACACTCATTGCACTTACCACCAGGGCTGGTTCAGCTGGCTTGGCCCTGGAGACCCCTTGTAAAATAAGATTTAGCAAGACAACCAACAGTATTTCATGCTGCTCATACAGAGGTAAACCACAACCAGTTTCAGTGCAAGAAGATTTAAATCTGATTTATTTCAGGGGCAGTAACAAGGAAGGGGGCAGAATCTGGTGGTTTATTCAAGATCTGAATAATTTAGGCTGTATGGCATACACTCAAAGGCCCCTGTAACACAGTCACACACACTCTGGGTACCCAGTTGGAACTACGGATAGCCTGAAGTGTTGACCGGGGTAGGCCAGTGTTGCAGCTGGTTGGGGCGCTGTGATGGAAAGAAAACATGCATGCACTTTAACCCGCAATTTGTAATCCGGAGCCAGATAGCTCAGTCCCAAAATGATTATGAACAACAAATAAATCAGTCGACACACTTTGATTTCAGCTTTGTTGCAGGGAGCCACTCTGGTGTTTACCAACGTTACCAGTACAGGATGCAGGATGGACAAAATGGAGACCTCAGGATAGAGTGCTGGATTTCCAGGAGAAGCAGGGCCCACATGAAGCACTGTGGTGCCGATCCTGTTCGTTGGTGTTGAGCAGGGAGATGAATCCCCAGGTGGGTCTCTTGTCGGTCGTTTCTCTGAGGCGTGAGTGGCTGTCTGGGCTGATGTGGCAAGGTCCAGACCGGGTGAATAGTTCGGAGACAGTCCGGTAAGTACTGGATACAGCTTCTAGCAAGCGTGACACATACAAGCAGTGGGGAACCAAATTGTGACCCACTGTCAGCATTCAGCACACTTACAGTAAAAACAAGGTAAATACCACAGTTCAGATGACAATCCGGTTGCAATTCAGTGTCTCTGCGCAAACCGTACACTCTGCGGCAGTCTCAAGTCCTGACAGGCCCATCGCACCGAGGCAAATCTTCGGTCCACTTCAGGAAGATTCAGTTTATTACAAATCAGGATCCAATCACAAAAGCTGCAAACTCGGAAGATGTCCGTTATCAGGCTCAAGGTCTCTTCTCTTATGAAGATGGTAGCAGGCAGGCCAAACACAGCCTTCCCGCCGATTTTCCCTGCGCACCATGCAGAAGCAGCAGCTTGAAACACTCGAGCTGTTCACTCTTTTAAATCTAACTTCAGACTGACTCACTGCTGCAGGCAGCTTCGGACTTTCCCAGAAATCCAAAAGGTTCGATTTGTCCATCCATCTGTCTGTCACAGCTAGAGCTCCCCCTACAGGTCCACTTAGGTGCCAAAGGGCAAAACTACAATTCCTACAGAAATTCACTCCCACAAGACCCCTGGGGACAGACTCCATTTTAGGGTCCCCTAAGGTACTGATTAGTCCAAACTAGCAGTCCAGAACCAAGGTGGTGGTGATTAACAGAAATGTCCATACTGCAAAGGAAGGCAGGTTAGACAAACTACAATATTATTATTATTATTGCAAATAATCAGTAAACAGTCACATATTCTTATAGGGCTCCCTCTGTGCAATTAGCGATGGCAGAATGGAGCAATAATACAGCAGTCTGGGCAGGACTTGAGCCTGAAACTACTCGGCCCCTACCCAGATTAATTATACTCTACAAAATAGGCAGCTCTTAAAGAGACAGGCACAGAGGCTAACTGGGCACTCACATGCAACCACTTTTAAATTGTTAGGACACAGAACGCCAGCCTGGCAGTGGGCATTTAGGCAAGCCCAAGGAAGACTTTTGGAAACCCCCATTTGTAGTTAGGTTACATTTATTTATTTATTGAAGTCTTGGAATTACAACCCTTTGAGCCAAAAAACTCTTTTGCAAAGGCTCCACATGAGATTTACAAACAGACAGGTTACAAAAAAATTACAGGAGATTAATACAGTACATTATACGTAGGATACGAGTATACAAATAATACATCATAAATGAGGGCAGAGTGCAAGGCAAAGAAACAACATGGTGAGTAGATTTAAAACAGACAGGATATGAAACATTACAGGAAATTAATACAGTACATAATACATAAGATTAGAGTATACAAGTAATGAAGTGCATTATACATAAGTGCATCATAACTGGGGGTGGAGTACATGATAATGAAACAAACATGGTGCAGGCAGTGCTAGCTAACTGTGTAAACAGATAAGAAATTAAAGAAAAGAAAGGGAGACCAGAAGGAAGTCAGTTAAGGACAGTTGTGAGACAGCTGGGGGGGGTAGGGAGATAAGTTGAGTAGAGGGGTGTAAGATGTAGAGAAGGAGGAATAGGAAAGAGTGCAGGTAAAGGATGAGTAAAGGGCGGGAGGGGAACAGAGTGGAGAGGGAGAAATTAGACCACGATAAGGTGGGGAGGAGCAGGGGGAAATTAAGGGACAAGTCAAGAGCAGTCCCAGATTAGTGAGCTCTTGCAGGACCCTTTGTTTTGTGAAGGGACTTGTGCACACCTCCTTCCCCCCTGTGTCCATGGTGCTGAGCTGTGGGCCCTGCCCTACCTTCTCCTCAGTAAATACTGAGCAGAAGTATCTATTTAGAATAGATGCTTTTCCTTGGTCCTCCTCCACACACTCCCCCTTATACCCTTTGATCTTAGCAATACCCAGTCAGGACTTTGTCCTTTCGTTAGTGTATCTATAGAAAGTCTTGTCACCTTCTTTTACCGTTCGTGCTAGTGTTTCCTCAGTTTGGGCCTTTGCCTGCCTTACTGCCTTTCCTGCTTCCCTTAGGGAAGTTGGGTATGCTTCTCTATCTTTATCCCGCTGCGTTCCATTATATTTCTTGAAGGCCAGCCTTTTGGCTCTGACCTTTTCTGCTACTGCTTTTGAGAACCAAAGTGGTTTACTCCTTTGTTTGCTGTTGCTTTTCTCCCTAACACAATTGGATGTTGCTTCAAGTATTGCATCCTTAATGCTTACCCACCTTGCCTGTACCCCTCACCTGTATTTCTTCTTGCCAGGGCTAGCTTAACTCTGTTGGCCATCTTATCAAAGTCAGCTCCTCTGAAGTTCCATATTTTTGCCTTGGAATGGGATGATTCAGTTCTAGTGGCCAATACCATGTGATGGTCACTGGCCCCCAGCTGACCTTCTACCTGGAGATCTGTGATCCTTTCCCTGTTAGTCAGCACTATATCCAGGAAAGCCCTGTCTTTTGTGGGTTGTTGTACCAATTGTTTGAGGCCCTCTCCCTGCATGGAATCCACTGTGTGTGTAGTTCTGGTTGATGTTTCTGCTGGTATTGACCAATCTGTATCTGGCATGTTGAAGTCTCCCATTATCAGAACCTCCCCTTTAGCTGTCATGTTTTGTATATCTTCTGACAGTAATGTGTCTATGTCCTCCCCCTGGTCTGGAGGCCTGTAGACAACCCCAGTTCGTATGGCTGCCCCATTTCCTGTTTCCAGAGTGACCCACAGTTCTTGTGGCTCCTTATGTGTATTCTGAATTTCTGTAGCTTTGATATTTTCATTGACATTAAAAGAATTGTATCTATCACTCAGTGTCTGTGACTGCTTTGTGTAAATACCCCTTGTACATATCCCTATGCATCTGCAGTCAGTGTAGTATCTGCACTAATCAGCTGCACTATGCGCCACAAGTATGTAATCAAGTATGCAATATTCAGTTGTGTGTATGTTTCATTTTCTGCAACAAGCACCCAAACATTTGTATGTATGTTCTCAAATGTCTGTGCAATTGCACATGGGTCGTGGCTGAAAAAAGGCACATGGTGCCAGTGCACGTACCCGGTTACCAAAGTGAAAATAAATAAATAATAATTTACACCCTGTTATGGTGAGCTCTGACTTATGAGTATTCTTGGAGTCTGTGTGGAGGCAGTGGAGATAGGGGTCAGAAAATATACCAATTTACTAAAAATGGGTCACTTTAATTATTTGTTTTTAATTTAGTTTTATTTAACGTTACCAAGTCTTCATCACCTGCTAGTTCTGTTTCATCCACTCCCACATTGCTATATTGCTCAGTATATACTGATGTCTGTTTGGACCTGGATAGTTCCCCAAACTTTTATGGAGGCCTATTAGTTCTGGAAGCTAGTCACAGATCACAGGTTTCTTACTTTTCTCATAACTGTATAACAGTAGCCTTCAAAAATGAACTGTACTGGGCAATTTAGCAAACAGGAAACACATCTCCATTTTACTGCTTCTACTTTTAGCAGGTAATGTTCAGTCAGACCCTGGTTCCCTTGCTGACAGGCATGGTGAGAACACGGTGACACCTAGACATGCCCTGTCTATTGACCATGTAAACATTAGAAGCTTATCAGCAAAACTAGATGGACTTAGGACGTGGGTGTAGGCGCACAATTTTGATTTTGTCACCGTGTCAGAGACATGGCTATCTAAAAAAAAACAATGTATACAGAAATTGAAATCCTAAATTTCATTTCAGTTTTATTTTTGAAACTTGTAGGCTGAGGGGCATAGATGCCCATTCATCCCTGGATCCCTTTCCCTTTAAAGAAACCACGCCACACTTAAAAGCTTTGAGTGCTCAGTCGGCAAAATGTTTATTACATAGATATCATATCAGCTCTCCATCTCTTATTTACATCCTCATATTTGCATCATCATTTTCATCTTTTATTCATTATTTCCATACAATCTCCCATTTCATGTCACCAAAATCATAATCTCCTTTTATCTTCATTTGACTGCCTTGCCACCCAGATGTACATCCTGGTGCTCTCCTCCTTCTTATTACCTCTCTCTCTCTCTCCTGCTGGGTACATGTGTACACCCATACCCCAAACTCCAGTGCCCCTTGTATGTACACCCAAAGGTGCCTCTACCCCAGCTTCACCATCCCCCATCTAAAAAAACTTTGGATACAAAAATTGAAATCCTAAATTTAATTTCAGTTTTATTTTTTATACTTGTAGGCTGAGGAGCATAGATGCCCATTTTCACCAGTGTCACGTTGATAAATAACAAATGGCAAAAAAGATAAAAAAATTAAAAAAAGTATGCACATACAGTACAAAAACAGTGATTGCATTATACACCATACATCAAAAATGTGTGTGTACATTCCTTTGGTAGAGCTGTTGTATAAGACTTACTTTAAAAGTGTACAATGTGGAACAAGTAACAATATCACAAGGAAGCAAATGATAAAACATGGGAGCCCTATACTGCAAAGATCTTTGGCTGGAAGATTTTTTTTAAAAAAGGGAACATTATAAAGCCTTCTACCTTGTGATCTAGCTCCTTGAGCATAAATTATAGTCTTTTAAGGCTAGACAGACTAAGGAAGATGAGGGATGGAGTCTTACTTTACTATAGATCTTGTTTTTCACTGATTGTTAATAATTTTATTAATAATTACCCATCTTGCGACTCTCTTCCTGTTGCGTTATGTGGGGAGGGGACTAAGCATTTATCACTGGCCGCCTTCTATTTTCCTTCTGGCTTTTCTGAGGATGGACTTCCTTTATTGACTGACTTTAAGCATGCAAAACATGACACAAAGGAAAGTCTCCTGCTGAGTGAATCGAATATCAACTGGACTGATAAAATTTATTAGAAGCTAAAGGACTGTCTAGAAAGCTAAAACCTTATGCAAATAATCTCTACTGCAACAAGAGTAAACTACAAGGAAGGTACTGAGTCCATAACTGACTGGGTTGTCCACACCAGATGAAATCATATTGCCAAGTCTTATTCATTAGCTGATAGCTTAAGTTATCACCCCCCAACATCTGTTACTGGAGTGCATATAGACCTCGCTCCCCACCCATATATGTGACTACTTGACCCACTTGTAGTTCGAATGTTAATGAATTTAGGAATGCAGCTGCTCAGATTGATTGGTCTTTTCTGTATGCCAGCCCCTCTGTGGACTTAATGCTCAATTATATCATGTATGAATTTAACAGTTTGTAAATATTTTGCCCCTGTGTGATGTCTATTCTTAAAAAACAAATGTCAAGAGTAGATCACACCTTGTTTGATCCAAATGAGGCTGGAGACAGACAGACAGAGACTGAAAGACATACAGAAAACAATGTACAACTCTGATTACAAAAAAAAAAAAGAAAAGTAAGAAAATGATGAGAAAGACCAAATTGAATTATTACATGAGTTCCCAATTTCAGTCTTCAAATATCAGGTAAATTGGGAAACAATAAATTATCTCCTGGGCAAATCTAGTTCTACAGCACTTCAGCTCCTAACAACTGATCACAGCAATCTTACAGACTCGAATGACATCACCACAGAATAAATTCTTTTTTTTCTGTGGCACTGCCAACCTTGCTGCATCAGTTGATCTTTCTAATATTGAGCTTCCTGGGACCAGCTGCGGTGGTGCTGATACTGGATTTAAGTTCAGAACTTTACCTGTCGAGGAAAGAATACATTAAGAAAATGAACGTAAAGACCAGAATGGGGTCAGATAATACTAAACTGAGACTTTTTTTCTCTTGCGATTGATTTAATGGCCCACCCTATGTGTATTTTATATAATTTCTCCTTAGTCTCCAGTGAGATCCCAAGGCTGTGGAAGCAGGTGACTGTGGTGACCATTTTTAAGAGAGCACACCTTGACCAAACACACTTGCCCAATATCTGGAGAGGATTGTTTTTGACCAATTTAAAGAGTATTAGAGTATCTGGAAAAAAGGCAGTTGATTAACTCCATGCTAGTATGGACATAGAGATAATCTTAGCACACTTATTACAGCGCTTGAAGCCTCTAATGATCTCCTGAGGGCCTTGAACATTGGAGACATGGTCAATGTACTCTTCTTGGATCTTTCTAAAGCTTTTAATCTTTTACACCACGGTCATCTGCTTGCCAAGCTGCAGGTACTTGGCTTGTCTGATTTGGTAGTTCTATGGTTTCAGAACTATCTTTCTGATACATTTCAGTCAGTTTCTTTAAATTCGATCTCACCTCCCCCAATCCAAACTATTACAGTGCACTCCACTTATAACGGACACTGTTATAATGGACAATTGGTTATAGTGGACAAAAAAATTTGGCAAATGTAGAATTTAGATGAAGGAGCTACAAAGACTAAATTTGTTACAAAATAATTCTCAATAAGCTATATAAACTTTTATTAGATGACTACACTAAAAAGGAAGTGATTTTGTTTAATAAAACTGTTACAGTACAATTGCCTTTGTTCTTCCTGTCCTAGAACCCCAACATCCAGCCACTAGAGCTACTATCTTCTTACTTTTTGCAATAAACTTCATAAAAAACTCATGTTCTCTGACAGTTAAATAACTCTAAACACTCCAAGTACAGAAACATATATGCTAGGCAGGATTTTGATTAACCTATGAAGTCTTTATAATAGGGTTGTAATCACTCTGAGCCCCTGGTCACACACACAGGCACAGCTAGGCTCCACCTCCTCTGGATATAATGGACACTGGATATAACGGACAAAAACTGTGTGCACAGATGCGTCCGTTATAACAGGCTTGCACTGTATTGGAGTCCCCATGGGGTTCATCCTGGGGCCTATTTTATTTATCGTCTTTCTAAATGACTTAACCAACTTTTTGCAAGATTCAAATTCTCATATAATCATGTACAAAGATGAGATTGCCTTTTATAACAGGGCCCTGGATATGCACGACATTTCCACACACTTGCAATCGTGCTTTGCTCTGTTACAGAAATGGCTACTAAAAAATGGGCTTCTACTGAATGTCGGTAAGACAAAGTATATGCATTTTGGTACTAAACAAAAACTAAAATCTATCATCATTCAAACAAATCAAAGATCTAAATGGAGTTATTGTTGAGAGAGTTCATAGCCTTAAATATCTTGGTTTCATTGCTGACCAGTCATTCTCATTCCAAGAGCACATATCCAGCCTGGTAAGATCTATGGACACCTGCCATGGTCAGCTCTATAGACTCAAAAACTAACTGTCCACCCAATCAAAGAAAGTCCTGGCCCAGTCCCTTCTTATGATTTTAGTAGATCATGGTCTCCTGGTATATGCGACTCCAAATGAAAAGCTACTATGCAAACACTAAAGGTTTGATATAACATGATATGTAGAGTTGCTTCCTCAAGTCCAAACTCTGCTCATCCTTATTCACTTTTGGAAAAACTTGATTGGCCATCCCTTGACTTGTGTATCGTTTACTTTACCCTTAGTTGCTTCAGGCCTTTTTATAAAAGGTCCCATCAGATTCTTGTTAACATGTGAATACTGTTTCAAAAACTAGTCTTCATAATACCAGATCTGCATGAAATGATTGTATGCATCTGCCTTTATTTCATATCTCATTAGATCAATGATGTTTTATCTACAGAGCCGTGAACTGTTGGAATGAACTACCATTGTCCTTACAAAACATTACTGCATGCATGACGTTCAAATTGGTGCTAAAAAAGTACTGTCCCAATTCGTCTTTATGCAAGTGCAATGCTACTTTAACTACAAATCTAGTTTTGAGGGTTATACTCAGAGATGGTCCTGAGTAGAATGTTCCACATTTAATGCAAGGAGTGGTTTACTTTTTGCTGTTCTTGTTTAGTTCATGGACTCTAGGCTCATAGATTTGACAACCCAGTATAAAAGGGACTCTTTAAAATGGACTAAAATCACATATTAGGATTAAGTCCATCATCGTGCTGCAAAGGATATATGGAATTCTTCTTTCATATACACTTGGGCCAGATATTCATACTGCACCGGGCAGTGGCGCAAGCCTGGGTGCAGCGCAACTGGGCTACGCCGGGGTCTGGACCAGGCGATATTCAATGGTGCCGCGCCATGGCTCAGCACCGGTGAATATGTCATGGAGGGCACACACACCGCTCATGGCGCAGTGGCACTGTGCTAGTGCAAGACACAGAAAAGGGGCACGGGGATGCGTCAGTGCAAGTGCAGTTGCGCTAGGTGCATCAACTGCAATATTCAGCCTGGGGCATGCAAATGAGGCCAAAATGCATGCAAGGCACAAATGGGGCCATTTGCATGTCATTATGGCCCCATTTGCATGCGATGTGCTGATCTGCGGCGAACTGCACCTGGCACCCTGCCAAGCTACCACCATCTGGGATTGACACCCTGATGGGCTATTACAGTCCCCCCCGCTCCCATAATGCCTGATTGTGGGCTGTTGAAGTAAGGAGTAATCCCTGGTGGGCTAGTGGTCCCCCCCCTACACCCGATCACGGGCTGTTGAAAGAAAGAATAATCCCTGGTGGGCTAGCAGTCCCCCTATGCCTGATTGTGGGCTGATATCAGGCATACTATTCCTGGTGGTCCAGTGGTATCCCCTCCCACCCACCCACACAGGGCCCCCACCACCCAGCACCCCCATCACTGGTGAGTGGCAGCACCACCCGGCCGCCTGCCAAATGATAGCGCGACAGTATGTTTTGTATGCCCATTGGTCCACAGTGTGGACTACTGGGCAGACCATACTTACTACTACAGACCAGATATGTGAATGAACCATTTACATTCTGGTTCTTGTGTAGTAATAGTAGAGAATTAGACACCCATTGGTCCACACTGTGACCAATGGGTGTACAGAACATACTGTATGTTGTCATTCGCAGGTGGCCAGGTGGTATAGTGGGGTGCTGCCACCTGCCAATGACGGAGGGTGCTGGGTGGGTGGGGGTACTATTGGACCACCAGGAATTAGTATGCCTGACATCAGCCCATGATCAGGTGTGGGGGTGCCGCTAGCCCACCAGGAATTATTCTTTCTTTCTTTCAACAGCCCACGATTGAGCGTGGGGGGGGACTTTTAGCCCACCAGGGATTAATCTGTATTGCAACAGCCTGTGATTGGGCATGGAGGGACAGCTAGACCACCAGGGATTGATCTGTATTGCAACAGCCTACGATTGGGCTTATGGGGTGGGTGGTCCACTGGACCACCAGGGGGGTTTGTGTGCTTGGAAATGGTGTTTTGGGTATGACGGCTGCTGTGTTGCACCTTGCAATACAGCAGCCCGCCTGTGGGTGGCCAGAACCTGCTCCTGCTTTTTCGGGGCTCAACTTTGAGCCCCCCTGTGCAGTGCACTGCAGGGTTGCGCTGGCATGTGCGCCACACATCCTGAGCTGAATATCGGGATGTGCCACATATGCATGGGCACGCCTCCTGCATCTGCGCTGCATAGGATTACATTGTGCCCTGGTGCATCGGGGCTTGCGCTGCACCTGGCAGCCGTTTGAATATCCCGCTGGGGCACACTGCAGGGTTGCGCCAGGTGCAACCCCTTTGAATATCCCGCCCTTTATGTATGACACATGTTTAGGTGACCCACACTATGATGCAGCAATGGATGGGGAAATTATTATTTCTTCTGCTGTTACGTTCCCGATGACCTAATTTTCTGCTCCTTACCAAGACTGTACAACTTTGTACGTTCATTTTTTTTATCAAAATGAATAAAAATAAAGTTTAAAAAAGTGCAATGTTACTTGATCGGTATGTGCAATACCACTGACCCTTTAACTGCCTTTGAGTCACTGTAGTTATGTGTTATTGTACCATTGTATCATCTCGCCTCTGGGACCCTCTTGAAAATGGGCATCTATTGCCCTTGGGTCTACCCAGTCAAATTTCAAATAAAAAAGTAAAATAAAGAAACACCTACGATTGACTTACATTTTCTGTAAAATCTTTTTTTTTTTTTTAACACTACTGCTTTTCTACATCTTCTCCCCAACAGCCCCTTCTGCCCGACCTCCCCAGCTCTGTCCCGGAATTACCGGGTTTACCATATGCCGGCCCGGGAGCAGTGCCTCTGGGGAGTCAGGCATCATTCTGCTGCCGAGGATGTTTCTCCTTTGCCCTTTGCGCACAGCAAGCATGCAGCAGGCTGTCTGGGCCATGGAGGCCACTACACCCTGGGTGCTCATGAGCCCCTTGGCTGTGCCATTTTCAGCACAGACCCCCCACCCCAAGGAAGGAGAGCTATGACGCTTAATCCTTGCCTCCTCCACTGGCCCCTGAGTGACCAGAGTCCATTTCCGAACCCGGGTCACCGGCATGGTGCGAGATGTGGCGTCCAGTGCCTCAACCATCAACTCCACCGGGCCAGCATAAAATCTATTTTTAAACTTTCTGTTAATAAAGGAATTTTTTTTTTATATTTGCAGGTTTTTTTTATTTTGTATTAAAATGACATACATTATTCAATATGCATTTCTAGCCAGAGTGGTATCAGTCTCACAAGACTAAGATACATATCAGTGATAAGGACTATCATATATAGAATAAAGGAAAGAGCTCCTTATTGACAAATGCAATTAATCCACACGTAAGTGTTTTGAGAGTTAAAAGGGAATCGCAACACACTAGCTTTAATTTAGTATAACAGGACTGTCCCACCTGGGGAGACCCTTCTATTGGGTAGTGTCCTACTTGAATATGCTTTTATAAAACTAGTATTGGTGTGCTGGGTCTCTGGGGCTGGGTAAATGTGGACGAGAACACAACAGGCCACCAAATAAATGGCAACACTGAAAAAGATGTAGAGCTTATCTGGGTCACCCTGTATAAATAAAGTTTTCATAAAGAATAAAATCAAAAAGTTAGAGAAACAAAGCATTCCAGTCCAAAGAAACCCACGGCTGGCTTCCAGGTGTGAAGTTTTTTTTTTTTTTGTGCAACCAGAACCTACAATGGCAAGGACTTCTATACAAATTGCTTTTTTTGGATAATGGGTTGGTGAATATTTTTATTTTTTCTAGGGAATAGTTTAGTGCTTATGAAAGGTAGAAACATAGAATCTGATGGCAGATTAGAGCCATTTGCCCACCCAGTCTGCCCATTTTTTCCTGTCTGTATTCTCACCGCAGACCCTACTTGATTTACAGCTTTCTCTCTCCCCCACTTCCTTTTCACTACAATTCCCTTATGCCTATCCCATGCATTCTTGAATCCCACCACTGCTTTTGCCCCCACCACCTCTGCCGGAAGACAGTTCCCAAGAATCTACCATTCTTTTGGTGAAGAAGTACTTCCTCACATCTCTCCTGAATCTACCCTCTTCCAGCTTCATATCATACTCCCTTGTTCAAATACTTCCCTCCTGTACTTTATTTATTCCTGTGAGGTATTTAAAGGTCTCTGTTATATCCCCCTTCTCCCTCTTCTCTTCCAAGGTGTACATGCTGAGGTCCTTTAGTCTCTTCTCATAGGGCCTTTGATGCAGACCCTGCACCATTTTAGTTACTCTCCTCTGGACTGGCTCCACTCTATGTCTATCCAGAAGTGTGGTCTCCAGAACTAGAAACAGTACTCAAGGCAGGATCTTACCAGTGATCTATACTGGGGCAACACCTCTTCCCTCTTTCTGCTGGTAATACCCCTTCCTATGCACCCCAGCATCCCACTAGCCCTCTGGACTGCATTGTCACACTGCCTGGCCAGCTTTAGATCATCCAATATGATTACCCCAAGGTCTCTTTCCCGCTTGGTTGTCATCAATACCACTCCATCCATTATTTTGCACTTTTTCGCATTGAAACCCAGCTTCCATACCCTTGACCACTCCTCATGTTTTCTAAGGTCTCTGTTGAACCTCCCTCCACCCCAGAGTTTCCACCCTGTTGCAGATACTGGTGCCATCTGCAAAGAAGCAGACCTTCCCTTCTAGCTCCTCTGCAACGTCACTTATAAAGACATTAAAGAGGACCAGTCCCAGCACTGATCCCTGAGCTACCCTGTTGGTCACCCTCCCTTCCTTGGAGCAAACTCCATTTACCACCACACTCTGTTATCTATCCCTTAACTAATTTCTTACCAATTTTACCACCCTTTTACTCACCCCTAAGCTACCCAGCTTGCTTATTAGTTTCCTATGTGGAACAGTGTCAGAAGCCTTACTGAAATCCAGGTAGGCCACGTCCACCACTGCTCCCTGATCTAATTCATTGGTCACCCTGTCAAAGAAATCTATCATATTTGTCTGACATGAGCTCTGCCCTGTACTAGTTGGATTCAAGATATTTCACAATCCTTTCCTTCAGTAGTGTTTCCATCAACATTCCCACCACTGATGTCAGGCTGATTGCCCTGTTATTTCCAGCCTCTTCCCTGCTACCAGTTTTGTGAAGTATTACTTTGTCCAGCTTCTGATTAGTAAGTGTATTCAGGACTCTCTCCTCTGAAAAAGGATGGCTTACAGAGAATAAGCTCGTCTTAAACACCACAAAAACCAAGGCAATGCTACTTGGACACAGAAATTTTGGCCCAGAGAGAAGTGCCTTACTTCCACTGACCTCTACGTTGGGCAGCCATATTGAGGTAGTGAAGTCCCTCAAATACCTGGGTTTAACCCTGGATCAAGGGTTCACCCTCAAGTCTCATATAGACCAGGTAACCAAAATGGTGCACTGCAAATTGGGTCTCCTATACCGCCTGAATGACCAGCTCATCCCCGATTCTAGAATCACCATTGCACACAGTCTCTTCCTTCCTGCACTTACCTTTGCTGCCTCTATACTTCAGGGACTTGCCAAATAGGAGATGAACAGGATGCAAGTTCTCTACAACAAAGTAGCCCGGTTTGCATCTCAGTCTCACAAAAGACGGCACCACTGCGACGCCCTTGCCTCTCTACAATGGCCCTCCGTTGACGGTAGCCTTCAGTACCCCCTGCTTTGCCATGCCTACAAACTCCTACACTGCAAACCTCCAGAGAGCCTGTCCAGCATCCTGGATCGCAAGCACTCAGTACGTACCCTAAGAACCTCTGGGCATAACCTCTTAGACAAACCTAAGGTTCGAACTACTGTTGGCAGCAAGTCCTTTGCCATTTCGGCCTCTGCCCTTTGAAATAAGCTTCCCCCCCTCCTTCAGGAAGCCCCCTCCATTGGAACTTTCCGCAAGGGACTCCATGCTCACCTACTAGATGTTAGCATCTGCTGCTGTCAATGATTGGACATTACCAATCTCAAATACTAGACCTATCTTATCTGAGCTACTCGCTGCTGTACTACCTACGACCTTCGCTGTTACCATATACTCTTAGGTGATTCATCCTCCCCTGAGTGAAGCATTGTTACCCTTGACTTTATTGTAATTGTCATCACATGTAACTAACTTTGGTACAATGTCAGCACTGTTTATACTAACATACTAAAATGCCAGCAGAATAGGCCCAACGGTCTTTTGCGTCTGCTCGTTTGGTCAGCCCCCACCCTGGGAGCTGACCTTGCTGCCCCCTCGCCTTCTCTGGCTTCTCCCTTCCCAGTTCCGGATATTCTCGCTGCATTGGATTTTGCTTCCAGAACCCTTCCCCTGTATCTGTCCCACCCTCTCTTAAACCCCTCCACCGTCTCTGCCTCCACCAGCCCCCTAGGCAGCGCATTCCATGGCTCTACCACCATCTGTGAAGTAGCACGTCCTCCTTTCTCCCCTGAATCTTCCCCCCATGATGTACTATGTTCCTGCTCCTTTATTGTACTTCGATCCCTTTGATGTACTGTGTCCCTGCTCCATTATTGTACTTCTATCTTTCTGTAACTAATTCCGGGTCGCCCCTGAAAAAGGGACCTGCGGGGCTCAGTGGGCCTACCTGGTTACCAAAACTGAATAAATAAATAAATAGTGTTCACTTTCTTTAAGGCTCCTGTTTCTCATTGGTGGTCCCTCCTATCCCTTTCCTCTGTGAACACTGAGCAGAAATATTTATTCAAGATGTCTGCCTTTTCCTGGTCTCCCTGTGTTCAGTCCCCCCTTCCCTTTTTAACCTTACAATCCCTCCCTTGGTCTTCCTCTTCTCGCATACATACCTAAAAAATGTCTTTGATACCACCTGGGCTATTCTCTCTTCATTTTGCTGCTTTGCACTCCTTACTGCTTTCCCTGCTTCCCCGATACACCTCTCTATCCTCCTCCTCCCGCTGCGTCTTCTTGTATCTTCTGACTGTAACCTTTTTAGTCTTTACAGTTTCTGCCACCTCTTTTGAGAACCATAGTGGTCTCTTTTTCCTCTTGCCTTTTCTCACCTGCTTGACACAGTGATTTGTTTTCTTCACTATGCCTCCCTTTTAGCTTGCCCCACAGTTCCTCCACCCTCAGGTCATTCCCTTCCCCCACCTGGTCATCCCTGGGCCTTCAGCCGGCTTTACAAAATCTGCCCTTCTGAAGTCCAGGACCCTTGCACTTCTGTGGCTCAATTCTGTAGCTGTCCTTATATTGAACCACACCATACAGTGATCAGTGGTCCCCAGGTGGCCTCCCACCCTGATATTTTCAACACTGTCCCTGTTAGTGAGTACCAGGTCCAGCACTGTCCTGTCATGAGTGGGTTCAATGACTAGTTGCTTAAGGAGTGCCCCCTGTAGGGAGTCCAGGATGTCCCTGCTTCTAGCTGAAGACACAGCTGGGAGGCTCCAATCTACATTTGACAGACTGAAGTACCCCACCAGCAGCACTTCTCTATTTTCTGTCATTTTGCCAGTGGCTCCAACAATACCATATCTAACTCCTCCCCCTGTGCCAAGGTCTGTAGATCATGCAGGTGCGAATAGTGACTCTGTTCTCCGACTCCAGGGTGACCCATTGTACCTCTGCCCCCTCCAAATTCCCTGTATCTCCATTGCTTTTATGCTTCCCTTCATGTAAAAGCACCACACCTCCTCCTTTTCTCCCCACCCTGTCCTTCCTGAACAGAGGATAGCCTGGTAGGGATCCATGTCTGTCATGGTTTTCTGTGCACCATGACTCGGTAATGGCCACTTCGTCTAGGTTGGCCTCTGCCATGATGGCCTCTAGGTCTAGAATCATATTTCCTAGACTTCTAGCATCCGCACACATGGCCTTTCAGATTTTGTTTGCACTCTGCTTGTTACCCACCTCTTTTTCCTTTGTGCCCCCTCCTTCCCCCCTCTTTTTTAATATTTCTTTTCCCTTCCCTCTCTGTTACTATTACCTTGCTTCCTTTATTACTTTGCACCCGGGGGGGGGGTCCTCTCCCCTTGGGATCTCCATATTTCCTACTTCAGCCTGTGTGGGGGTGTAGTTTCTGCCTCCTTGATTTCTTCTGTTAGCCCCCTCAACTAGTTTAAATGTTCATTGAAGCAACATTTAAACTGTCCACTGAGGACTGTGTTTGCCCTCCTGCTGTGGACGGAAGCCCATTATTTAGCCACATGGTGGGTACAGTGCGGTGGCCATGGCACAAGCTTCCCCACCGAACTGGGTCAACATGCCTCAGCCCTGTCATGGAGGGACCACCTCTATAGAGTGACAGGGCTGCTCACATGTATTGCCCACACTGTCCTTGCCTTCTAAAGTGAGACTGCCAACAAGGGTCGCAGTTAGTTGTCAAGTATGACAGCTGTTTTGTAATAGGGATACTGCACTAGACTGGACTGAGTAGAACCACATGTCCATCACAGAATAAATGGAACAGTCATCATATGTTAACAAACCAGAAAAATGGTGCACACGCTGAAACGGTGAATTAATTATTTTATTCCTACAACGCCTGATGAAGCCACTATTCACGAGGCGACTTGTAGGGGTACTAGCTATGCTACTTCCTCAGGCATTGTAGAAATAAAATAATTTATTAATTCACTATTTTGGTGTGTGCGCTGTTTCTCTTGTTTTAATAGTGTTTAGCATGATGGCAGCACCTTAAGAGGGATCGGTGTGCACGTCTCTCCCTTTCTGTATCATATGTTAACAACTCTTAGTGACTACCAGCCAGTGTCAGATTCAAATCCATGCCCTAGAGGTGAAAGGCTCCTTAGCCCGTCACCATCCTACCCCACAGTACATGGAGAGTGAGAGACAGAGATAGATATGCAGTTGATGCTAAGGATATAAACACATTGCCATGATAGCATATAAAACTAATAGAGATGTTTCTATAAAGGAATACAAAACAAATGTCACTGCCCACTCATTGGCACAGGGGTAGGGCTACCGCTCATGATGCCAGTGACCTAGGTTCAGGAATGAGCTTGGGTCGGTGGGATGGCCAGGGCAGGAGGAGGAGGAGTGAGTGTCCCAAAGGATGTTCTCCTCCAGGGAGGGAGGGTGACTGCCTTTGCTGCAGTGCTATCACCTGGGTGACTACAGGAGGTAGCGTAGCACTAGAGGAAGAAAAGACGTCAGTCCAATATGTGGCCAGCACGCCATTGTGCACACTGCTGCAATGCAATCCTAGTGTGCAGGTGCCCCAAGAGGGCTGGAAGAAGCATTGAAAATGGACCCAGAACCTGCACCTATGGACCTCAGTAGATCCATTCTGTGCCCACACCTATGGACTCCAGTATATCTGTACCTTGCACCTATGGACTTCAGTATATTCTTTCTGTGCCCTGCACCTATGGACCCCAGTATATCTGTACCTTGCACATATGGACTCCAGTATATTCATTCTGTGCCCCACACCTAAGGAATCCAGTATATCTGTACCCGACATCTATGGACCCCAACAGATCCATTCCATGCCCCCAACCTTTGGACTCTAGTATATCTGTACCCCACACCTATGGACCCCAGTATATCCATTCTGTGCCCCACACCCATGGACCCAAGTATATCTGTACCCCACACCTATGGACCCCAGTACCTCCACTCTGTGCCCTGCACCTATGAACCCAAGTATATCTGTACCCTGCACCTATGGACCCCAGTACATCCATTCCATGCTCCACACCTATGGACCCAAGTATATCAGAACCCCACACCTATGGATCCCAGTATATTTATTCAGTTCCTCACACCACCATATGATATGTCTCCTGAAGATACTATCAGCTCAGGGGTAAATCCCCCAAACCCATCCCACCTGGAGGGAGGTTACAGTCAAGTCTCCATGGAAGATGGCACTCAGGTAGATGTACGTGGGGTTCAGGTATGCCTAGAGTAAACCTGAGGGAGGCAGGTGTTGGAGATCGGATTGGGGGGATAAAGTAACAAAAAAAAAAAAGTCTGCAGGAACTGTTCCAATATGAAGGCTGGGTAAATTTCTTTGATACCAGTACCAGAAACATGCAAATACCCTTTGCCATCTGTTCTTTTTTCCCTCTGTAGTAAACTGAGATCTACCAATCCATCTTAAAGCAACGGGCTCTGTTCTCCAGCTGGTGTGGGGTCAGAGACCAACATCAAGGAAACGGTTACAGTGGATCCAAAATAAATGGGGCTCAGATTCCTACCTCTCAACTCTCAGACATACAGATCAGGGACAGATGGCCAAACATGAGCAGAATACAGAACAAATGGTAATGTTGACTCAGGAAGCTGCCAAGGTTTTTAGAGAAGCAGTTTATAAAAGAGACCTAAACTGCAACAGCAATGTTTCACATCATTTTGTGTTTCCAATCCCTTCTCTTCAGTGACAGAACTATTAATCCTTGGAGGGACAGAGGAAATTTTGTAGGCAAAATCAGGGACATCCCTGAAATTCAGGGACAGTCAAGTGTAAGTTCAGAATATCATTGCCGTTAGATTCTGGTAGGGTATGTCTGTGATATCTGACTTCCCCACTGGGGTACTTTCTTCACTTTAATGTTCCAACAGGTTAGGCTATTTGAGAAGCTTTGAACTCCCCCCTCCCAATCACACTACAATTACAATATTTAGCATCACACCCTTAATGCATTGAGGAATAACACTTATTTTGACTCTCCTGTCAGTGACCAAAACCATTCCAATAAGTCCTTTAACACATTCGTAAACCCTGAATTTCTTACCTTTCAGCTTTTGACTCCTTTTGAATCACCTTTCTACTCCAGCCTAAGGCTCAGGGCTTTCTCGGGGGGGAAATCAGCTACGTGATATCAGTGTTCCCTTGTACATGCGCGGGTGTGTGTGAATGTGTATGTGTGGGGGCACTGTTGCCTGTCCTGACAATGAATAACTGCCATTGATCTGGGTGTTTATTTGAGGCCTCCAGCAAATATTGGGACAGGTTGTTCAGATAAACATTTGCACTGAGATTTGGAACATTTGCCATTTTACTCCACTAAATCCTCAGTTTCCCAATTGCTGATAGGTTGCTCTCATTTTACTGTCATTTTTGCATGACAGCGAGAGTACTCATCAAAGTGAGGTGAAATATTTTGGGAATGGGGTCCTTTATTGTGCCAGGAGAAGTGGCTTAGCCTACTAGCAAAGTTGCAGGGCTGCACATCACAAGTACATGAAGTTCGACAGAAAACAGTGTTGTCACCTTTTTCACAACCCCATCCCCAACAGAAAATCTTGAGTTTTCCCCCGTTTTGAAAAGAAAAACCCAACCCACAAACAGCTGTTCAAAACTCAAGTGCCAGAAATAATACAGTATTCTTTCTTTTAAAGTGTTCAAGAATAACCTTATTTTTCAAAAAAGCTGGGTGACATGCGCCAACCGACAGTTGTTGACATTATGTGGTTCCATTTGAATCAGCACGGATTGAAACGAAAAAACAAAACTGATTTGTCTAGGAACATCCAGTTCAAGTCCCAGGACATTGTATAGTGAGTGGTGTTAAAAAGACAATTTAGGACAAGTTGGTCCAGACGATCTTGTACCAATTTGCATGAACTGTTCTTGCATAGCTTGCTGAAACTGTAAATCTCGTTGCACCATTTTGCATTCATTTTTTTGTACTAAATACCTTAATGTTTACACTGACTTATCCACCCACCTATGTAATAATTTTCTGTACAATAGTCCTTGATGTTTGAATCCCACATGCTTCAATTAATGCTATCATAGGCTGCTCCCCCTAGCCTCTATTCCCTTTTTCTCCCCACTCCTCTCCCCTTCCCACCCCAACTGCATCCTCACTACTCTTATTCCTGCCTCTCTAACACCCTAACTCCTCCACCCTCCCTTCGCCCCTCTCCCTTACTCCCTACTCACTCCCTCTCTGACCCAAATCTCACTACCCTATACCTATCTTTCTTGCTTTGACAAGGCCCTCAGGCTGCTCTACTGTTAATTTACAGTAAAAGTTAGACTGTTCTAGCTCTAGTGTGCTTCTCCTTAGTTTACGTTTGTTAGTCCACCGCTCAGGCATACATTGTCCAATGCCTGGCTTAGTTTGATCATATTACTATCTTGTCTTCCTATCATCATTTGCACTGTACATTGTCTGTGCATCATGGCATGGGTGGAACCTATGTAAAAGAGCTCCCAGCTCAAAGGTGTTAATCAATGACTTAAATAAATAAAAAAAAATAGATAAATATGTACTACTGTCAGTAATTAATCCTGGACTGCCCCTGAAAATGGGGCTTTGTTCCAGCATGCCTACCTGATCACCAAAAACAAATTTATACACGTTGTCAAGTCTGTTTAGAGCACTCTTAGGAGCATGGCTTTATAGTATAACTCTGCATAGTCAAACAGCTGCAAGATTGTGACTTGAATAATCCTTCACAGGGTAGCAGATGCAGAACTTTCTTGTATCTGTAGAGAAACCCTGGTTTTGGTCTAATTTTTTTTTTATTAGCTTATCAATATGAGTGATGCCAGAAAAAGCTGGATCCGGCCAGCGCTCCAGACATTGTCTGTATAAGTAAGCATGGTCTCCAAGTTGCCTCCATTTGTTGAAGAAATAATTCACAGAAATAGTACTAGAAATCTTCCTCAGATTGGGGGTAGGGCCAAAGGTCATAACCTTCATCTTCCCCATGTTTTACACCAACTTAGGATTCATAGCAAAATCCAAGAGTGAAAACCCCTGCTACAGACTGGCTTGGACGTTTGAGAGGAAGTACCACATTGTCTGCGTGTAACTAGCAGGTGACACCTCTAAGTCTTTCTCCCAAATTCTTTAGATTAGAAGAAAATAACAGGGGACTGAGTACTGACCCCTAGGGGACCCCTTTACAATTGAAAGATATTCAGATATTGAGCTTTTAGACATAACTCTCTGGGACCTGTTACAGAAGTAGCTTTGAAACCACATTAGGAAGTTTTTGCTAAGGCTCTGGTTGGACAACCTCTCTAGCAGCATATCGTGATCTAGGATACCAAAAGCACAAGAAAGGTCAACGAATACAGCTCCCACATAATTACCCATGTCTACAGCAAGGTTTATATCACCTGTTACCCCTGATAGGGCAGCTTCCGTGCTGTGGCCCAATCTAAAGCCTGATTGATAGCTGTCCAGCCAACTACCAGCAACAGCAGGCCCATAAAGTTGATCATACAAGCACTCAAAGAGCTTAGCAATTACAGACAATACAGAAATTGGGCAAAAGCTGCCACCGTCATCCACCCGACCTCCTTTAATGGGTGGGCAGAACACTGGCAGCTTGCCATTCATTGGGCACATAACACATGGCAAGTGAGCAGTTGAACATATAGGTTAAAGGTTTATAAATACCCAGAGCACCAAACAACTCAATCCTTCTGAGACTGCCATTTTGTGTCGAGGTTAAGCAACTGAACGCTCAAACCTCTAAAAGTGCTATTAGGAAAACCATGACTCCAGGCCATCAGGGCCAGTACTTGCCCTGGAATTTAGAATCAGAAGAGATTCTAATATGTTTTCAGAGTGGTCCAAGGGAAGCAGCAGCCCAACAGTGAACAAACGTTACACAAACGGCAATTAGAAGTGTGTTGCTCCCACTTGTCATATGTGTGGAAAGCAAAACAGTTGGTGATCAGCACCACCTACAGGTGATGTGAGAAGTTACAATATCAGAGTCCTATAGTGCTGCGGATCTCACCTACTCTAGGTGTAAGAATCTGACAGTTAAACAGCATCTGACACGTTGGGAAATATTTGCAAAAAATATACTCAAACATAATTAAGCAATAAGGCATGACAAGGTGTGTGTTATCATGTAATAACGTCACTCCTGGGGTGGGTCAAAGCACAAGGCGAAGCCGACTCAGGCTGAGTGCATCCAACGACCCAAAAAGTGACTATATCCCATGATATACCACACCATGGAGTGCATTATTGCTATTAAGAACTGGATTACAAAATTAGTGTAAATAAAAAATTGGCAAAAAAAAAAAATGCTTTCTAAGGGGTAGTGTAGGAGTACTGTTTCAGAAAATAGTTCTATTAGGGTTGCTGTCAGGAGGTGGCACTATTGTAGGAGCTGGTAGAAGGTAGTGTAGTGTAGGGACATCTCCCTGTGTTCTGCTGCCCCCTCCCCCAAACCCAGCCTGAAAAAAAAAAAAAAAATAGTATGGTTTTGTGGTCTGCTCCTTAGTAATGTGCCTCGTTTTTTTTTTTCTCACTACTGAACTGTTTTGTTATTGTTTGGCTGCAGTGCTCATGTCGTCAGTAAGGTGTCACAGCTTATGTTTAAAGCTGTTGTCTCAATGCAAAGATTGTTGAGGAGCGGTTTGTAGATTTACGTGAACTACTGTTTGGTGTGAGGCAGCATCTTGTGGGGAAAATGTACTGGCGTGAGGAAAATAAAGAAAAATATTGCTTGTCAGTGGCAGTGAGGGACTGTTTCTGTACTGCAGTAGCTGGTGCTCTGAGAGGAAGCTGGGTGAGAATTTTTTTTCTTGTTGGAGAGCGGGTGCTGTGGGCGAGATGTATGGGGGGGATAGTTTTAAGCCGACTGGAGGTCTGACTCACCTTGGACTATGAGACACGGAGAAACATTTGCCTGGAAGTGAGGAGGCTGGTAGTTGGAGGTTTTTTGAAGACATGATGATGTACCTAGATATCATCACGGCTTCAAAGAGCTGTCGGCCAATCAGCTTCCTCCATTTGCGGACCCCACTTCTATATTCAGCTTATGTTATATACTTGCCTGCCTCTCATACCTTATGACTTATGAGATGCAACAGCTCACAAGGCTATCCAAGCAGACAGTACTTCAAATAAAAAATGTAGTATATAGTCAGACGTTGTTGAGTATAGGAATACAGACACTCAGAAACCCTGTTGTACCACAGTAGCTATGTCACAGCACCAAACACAAGCGGCACAGTCAAATGGCTGCATGAAACCAAATTTACATAAAGAGGAAAACATCCTTTGGGATCTTCTGCCATCCTCCCTGAAGGATGCTCCAGTGTCCTGGGCTCATATCCTTACCCGAGTCACCTGCTTAACAAGTAGCAGCCTTGCTGCTGCACCAGTAGCCAGTCTTACAGGAGTATAATTAAAAGGCTTTACACAAATTGTCAGCGCAGACCATGATTAACTACTCTTGCGTTGCAGGATATCTCAGGTACTGTTATCTACATCTGTATAAGCTCTGTTTTCCCCTCGACGTTTTGACCAAAAGTGAGGTTGCCGAACGTAAAGTCTGCTTGTTAATGGAGCCATGGAGATTAGAATTAATTTCTCTGCAGTTGCCCCAGTGGCCCAATGGTAGCACCCCATGTTAGCGACCTGGGTCCAAGAGCAGACTGGGATTGCTAGTGCCTGGGGCAGTCCAGAGTGGAGGTGGCTGCCAACGGCAGTGTGCTGCACCTTGGGGAGCACTGGCACTGGGTTTCTGCATCATAGCGCCCCCTGTGGAGGGAAAGGGAGCTTGCTCTGCCACAGGGGCATGCAGTTTGTCCGTGAGACTGCCAAAGGGCTGTATCCGCACTGCATGGGAGGAGGGAGGGAGGGAACATACAGGGGACAAAAACCTCAGCCTCTGTCCATATGAGGAATGGCTGATAGGTCACACCTCTAACAGATAGATATGTATTACAGCCCCCCCAAAGGCCCCTGCCATGGAGGGAAGAGCTGTAGAAGATGGCAGCTATTATATGGTTAATGGATGGGGCTGGGTGAATGCAGAGTCAAGAAGGGGTGATGGAGTCTGAGCACAGAGAAAAAAAAACTCTATAGAAAAAAAGAACATTCAGTTTGTCCACTGGTCCAGCAGTATGGCAGAAACACTGGATCTTATGATGCCAATGACATGGGTTCATGGACAAATCATGGCTCATATGGAGGGTCAGCTGGAGGAGGATTCAGCATCTCAGATGATGTTCTCTTCTGGAGGGGGTAAGGGAGCTGGGTCCTGCTGCGGTGGTGCCACCTGGGTGACTCGGGTGGGGGTGTAGTTGGGAACCTGCAGGGCAGGGGGAGGGTTGCCTACTCCATGGCAGCACACTGTGTCGTTCACATGCTGGGAGTGCTCTGTGCTGGCACCCATGGAGAGAAACAAGGAAATGGCCCCGGTCTTCAGGGTGCCTGTGGTCCCTTCAGGGTGCCTGCAGTCCCCTCAGGCTCCCCTCATCCACCCCGACCAGATTGCTTCAAGAGGGGCTTCTGTCTGTGCTTTGGCCCTGATGGCCCTGCCGGGGTTGGGGGGTGTCAAGCTATGGGAGGAAGAGCCTGCATGCAAGAGGTGCTGGAGCTGGGAGATAGCTAACATTAAGGGCAGATGCGGAAGGACCACTGAGCTGGTGTATAACTAGAAGACATGCAATGGTCTGATTCAAAATATGCAATTTATCTTCAAGTCTGAGGGGGCAGGACCACAACTCACGAGTGGTAGAGCTAAGAGTTAGTTCTGAAAATCCTGCCCTGCCCCCTCACAAGTGATGGTAAACTGCCTATTTTAAGTCCAGCCAGTATAAATGAGATATATACAACAGTCGTTTACTAGTTACAGCATTTAAATCTTTTGTTTGTTTGAAGATTTGAACAGTTTTTCTTTGATTTTAACAGCTGGCTTCAGAGCTGCACTAGGCAATTGTGATGTCATCAGCATTACGAAAGCTCCTCTCTCTCTGATTGGTTCAGTAGTCCATTGTGATGATAGTACATCTTCAAATTATCTGTTGTGACAGTGACAATGTAGTTTTGATACGTTGCTGTTACTGATGTCACTGCCTCACTAGCCAGGACACCACTTTTATCTTGTCATTTGCACACACACACACACACACACACACACACACACACACACACACACACACACACACACACACACGTTGTTTATATTGTACATTTACAAAAAGAATAAACAGGAGCAGACACCTAGGGAAGAATTTTGTGCAAGATACTACAATAGTTAGATACTTCACCTAATATTTAAGTTGTTTTTCCTTTTCCTCTCATTATTCATTCTTAGGGTAACTATAACTGGATATTTGTCTTGCAGGGTTCATCTCCTCCCAGTTCTTATCCCCTCCATCTGAGGTCATTTTTATTTATTTTACCATCATTGGCCAGGAGACACACACTAAGCTGAGGCTTGTTTCCATGCGCCTCCGAGGAGCACAGGGACGTCGAGTGACTTGCTCATGGTCACACAGTAAGTGGTAGCTGTAGGATTCAAACCCAGTTCTCTAGGTTGCAGCCCCGTGCTCTTAACCACTACTGCTTCCCTGTCATAATCGTTCATTTGTGACATCACAATCCTCCCAGAGCAACAGATAATGATGTTTACAAAGTACAGTTATGTAAGAACTTACTGTAAACAGTAGATCTTCAAGAGGAGCTCTTGGAGCAGGTGGGTACTGCTAGCTAAGAGTTTTCCGGTGGGTCCTAGTGCCTGCGGCAGAGTCCTAATGGTAATAGCCTGCTGCAAGAGCTCCCACTCGAATTACGATCTGAGGATTATGACTTCCTGTGGGGAACAGGAGGCAGGAGCAGATGAAACCTCAAAGGACCACCACCCTGTTTCCATGCTAATTTGCTAAATAATAAAGAACGAGGTGAAGAGAAGCTGTGTCGAATTGCTGTACTTTTGAAAGTCCCCTCCCCAACTGAGGCATTTTACAAACTTCAGTGTACAAACCAAATGGCTTGTTATCTCACACACCTGTAAATACCCCTAAGAACCTCCTCTCGTACTATAAGGTAAATCATAGAGAAACATCCTCTGATGGGGCAATTATACAAGGTAACACATATACCCTAGTCTGTCAGTGGTTCAGTAGATAGCACACTCACCTCTGAGGCCGGGAGATCAGAGGGCCATGGGTTCAGTTCCCACACCTGGCACTTGGGTTAATATCCCAGTACTGACACTGTAGTGCAGCATGAGAGGGGTGCTGCACTTCTGAGGTGCCGTCTTTCAGATGAGACGTTAAACCGAGGTCCCATCTTCCTGGATTGGTGGTAGTTCAGGTGGATGTTAAAGATCCCACGGCACTTATCGAAAAGAGTAAGGGAATTTACCTGGTGTCCCGGCCAAATTTCCCTCATTCACTAAAAATACCACCAACAGCTTAATCTGGTTCAAGGTCAGTTGGCATTCATCTGTATCCCCCTCCCCTGGGTCATGCCTGAAAATAGGCAGGATTTGTCTAGTGCACTTACCCAGTCAACAAAAACTAAATAAATAAATAAATATAGGTCCAAAATACTGGTAAACAAAAACAAATAAACACATAAAGAAAAGGACAAAATTACCGCAGCTGAGACTTCTGGTTCCACTTTGATGGCAATGGCAGCCTAACTCCAGAGCTCCGAACAACCTCCGGTAAAAAAAAAAACTCACAGATACGAGAACTTACTAAAATACTTACTTCCTGGGTTATGCCGAGGGGCAATAAGGTGCTTCCAAAGGTACTTACTAAAAAACTGCCAGAAATGGCAGACGATATCGAGGAATCGTGCTTTGAGGCCTCCGACTCCGAATACCGTTCTTCACAATCAACTGCACTGCTGGTAAGGTGTTCTGTACCTGCAAGTCGTACTCCTAAAACCAAAAATAAAAAAATCAAACTTGGCACCATCTACAATGAAATATGCTCATTCAGAGCCGAAGTGAAGCAATTGTATGGCGAGCTAAGGAGTGACATTAAACAACTAGAACAATGAGCCGATGAAATGGAACGCCAGGTCACGGCGACTGAACACCGTGTCGATGACCAGGAATCCCTGATTCAGTAACTTTAGGCCCAGCAAGAACAGATGGAGGCACGGCAAGATGATGCAGAAAATAGGGCCCGCAGAAAAAACATAAGGTTATTCTGCATCCCGGAAGGCTCGGAGGGCATGGACATATAAGATTTTGTCACAATGCTGCTCCATACGGCCCTCGAGCTTCCCTCAGAAATGATCCTGGATCTGGAATGGGTCCACCGGGCCTTCATGCCAAAATCTACCTCCCCCAGTGCCTCCCTGAGGTCGATTATAGTCTGATTTCAAAGCTATGCAATAAAAGAACAAATTCTTACTAAGGCCTGGCGCAAACAAAAAATTTTATATGGACAGCAGAGATTCTATATAGACCACAATTATGCTCCCACTACCATGGGGCTCTGCCATGCCTACCTCCCTTGCTACCAACGGTGAAGGCCAAAGGCATAAAGTTCACTACACCTTATCCCACCTGGCTGGTGGTAGTTCTTCCTGAAGGGGGGAAAAAAGAATATACCTCAGCAAATGAAGTCGAGGAGGACCTAGCAAGCCTGGGCATAGAATTCCTGGATAGGCCCAGCGATACAACCGCACCAAACAACTGCCCTCCAAGATGGCAAACTCCAGCAAAATCTGCACAGAACCAGAAGGAAGAACGCCCTGCAACTTCAAACCTAAGAAAATGCCTGGCAACCTATCATAGGGCAACCACCACACAGAACACCGGAAAAAGTGGACTTGATGAACATCTCCTTCTTTCTCTCAGTGGTATTTTAAGGTAGGAAAAGTGTTTGGTTATGGAGTGGGGGGTGATGGAGTTAGGGAGGAAATAACACCACTCCTGGGAGAGACACTGTTTGCCTGCCTCTAGATCCCTTTTCCTTAATGGATAGCCCCTCTGTAACTGGAGTGATTGGAATCACTTGTCATGGCGACATAGGTGTTCTGCCATTGTCCCCCCCCTCAAGATTACCCATTCCAACCTGCACCATCCACCACGACCATGATGGCCCAGGTACTGAATACAGGAGTGATTGGTCAGAGCCATATATGGCCCTTTTTACTCCTTCCACATAAATCTACAGACTTGGTACTTTGAATTTCTTTCTATGTCTTCAGTTCAGTGCTGCTAATTGCATATCACCCAGTATGGTTATATATAGCACCGGATCCCTGGATTTTTTCCAGACATTGATTTTTGGGCAGCTTCACTGATCATTAAGAGACATCATACCAATGACTGAACTGTTAAAGTGGACTATACATCGTTTTGTGATTTTTGTTAGATGGAAATGCTTTGCTATAAAGTAGGGGAAAGGAGAAAGAAATGAGAACAACATATAAGCGTGGGTCTTTATATCTGAAATTTAAACTTAAAGCTTTCCAGTAATATTTCATTTATATTGGCCACCTGTAGATAAGTAGAAATGCTGGATAAATGTCATAATTTCTGGGAAGGGAGACTACTCCCCTTTTCTACTGCACTGGTTCTAGTTTAAGCTCAATTCAGAGCTGTTAAGTAAGCTACTTTACATTTGTGCTGCTTCTTTATCTGGAGGGAGGAGGGGGACGTCATGCAATGCCATTGCTGGAGAGCATGAAGGCGCCACTGACACTCTTATCAGACCCTGCTTCTGTTTTTTGGTTGCTCCACTGTATTATTTTTTTTACTTTGGGGCTCTTTTAGCTCCCAAGGGGCCTGAGGCTTCAACACCCTTGGCCACACCCCCTCACCTGATTGGATGTCCACTGACCATCATACTCCTTCAGGTAACTCAGGGAAGGCTTGACTGCACACCCCAGCCTTGGAAGTTACTCTACCACCTCCTCACCACAGGAGAGCAGACAAGACAAACATTAAAGCATATAATAAGTCATATTTTGACGTACTGTGTTTAGTACCGTTAAGTAATCTTTTTTATTTTGAGGCCTGGTTGGCCATTATAAGTTTACTGTTGGTGTTTTCTTCATTTAACCAGGCTTCAGTGATGACAAAAGACAACTTTATACAAAATCAGACTTTAATGAGAACCTTTTTACAAATGCCTTGTTCACAACAGGTCAACATATGTTGGTGGTATCTGTGCTGTAGATGTTTGACAAATATACTTTTGCTTAACTATAGGTTTTTTCTACTCTGTACCCATTCAGGCAGAAACATTTCTTTGAGGTTGCATTATGGGAAAATGCTGGGGTCCATCCCTCTATACAGAATTCCCCTTTCCTATCCCACATTAAGTTCCCTGCTCCCAGTGTGAGAGCAGAGGAGCCTCTATTACCTAGACTACTCTGCAGACTAACATGATGGCTAATACATCTCTTATCCTCTCGTTAAATATTAATGGGATACATAACCCAGTAAAGCGCTCCAGGTTGTTAACATTTCTGAGAACTGAAAAACACGACTTGGTGTACCCACAGGAAGTGCCCTTGCCCCAGGTGGAGCATGTTAAATTTGAATCTTTGGGGTTTCAAAAGGTGTTTTCCTCCTCACACAGCTCGGGCCGACGTAGGGGAACCACTATACTCATTCTCCAGGGGGTCCCATTCCACTTCCAAAACCAATTGTCAAAGAAGGAAGATACAGTATATAATAGCAACAGGGAAACTTTTCTCGACCCCTGTAACCTTAGCTTCTGTGTATTTACCTCTGGGCACCCCACCAAAAGAAGCAAAGAAGTTTCTTGATGACCATCTATCAATCCAGCAAGGACAAGTGATTATGGGAGGAGATCTTAATATTACTAAGGATCCCAACTTAGACGCAAACCCGCCCGCCAAACATAGACCTACACTCCTACAAAAGTTTCTACGGAAGACATTGCCTGAAATGGGCATAATCAACCTATGGAGGCATTTTTATCTGATCACTAAAATATTCACACACTACTCACCAAAAAACTCATAGCCTATCGAGGCTAGACTACTTGTCCACAATGGTAGAATATCTGGACTCAGTCCAATATATATACCACGGAGCCACAATTATAATGGACCACTCCCCTGTGTATGCTAAACTTGCATTGGGAAAAATGCAGCATCAATCCTTCTGGCATTTGTCAGCCCGGTGGTGCTGAGGGTTGAGGCGCTGGATGCCACACCTCATACCACGCTGGCGACCTGGGTTCGGGAATGAGCCCGGGGTCGTCGGGGGAGGGAAGAGATCGAGCATCCGATGGACTGCTCTCTCTTCCCGGGGAGGTTTCTGGGGAGTGATTGCTCCTGGAGCAGCCTCTGGCGACAGTCGGGGGTGCCCAGCATAGTGACGCTGTGGATGCATGGAGCAGAGTTGCGGCATAACGTTGTCTTGTCAAGCCGCACTCTGAGGGACAGGAACCACAGAATAAAGTAGAAAATCCCCTCTCCTGAGGATAGGCGAAGGTACCTCGGCCTCTCTGCCCATACTCCCAATACCAAACTGGCTTCCTCTCCATGGGGCCTCTCATGCGCCTGGCACTTTGCCCTTGAGATAGAGCGTCCTGGGTGGATAGGGCGGCCCCACCTCCGGGGGGTTCAGAATCAGAGGTGGTGCTGGGTGACACAAGTGGAGAGGATCTGGGTGTCACGGTGGGAGGTAGAAGCTGGGAACCACCTAGGATGCTGGAAAGAGTTCCTCAGGCAGTGGAGCATAAATAAAGTTAAACAAAAAAAAATCCTTCTGGCGTTTAAATCTAGCACAGCTGCAGGATCCAGAATTCCTAGATTTAATAAAAAACTCTGTCCATACAATTCTAACAGATAATAATGACAGTATAGTCTCGCACTCAATAAAATGGCACACCTTAAAAACCATTCTGATGGGACAAATTATAAAGTATGTGACCTATAAAAAAAAAATCAAGGGGAAAAAACTTAAAGGAACTCCAGAACCAGTTAAAAGATCTTCAAAGGAAACTAAAGAGGGGATATTTCCATTAAGACACAATTACAAATAGTAAAACAAAAAATACTTGATCAAAAGATTGAACAACAGTTAATGTACCTGAAATTGAAATATTATGAGGGAGGGGCATGGGGGGGCCAGAACTCTAGCCCAGTGTCTCCAAGAGGCCCAAGTGCATACCCATGTCTCCCATTTAATTGACCCCAACACAGGCCACCTTTTGCATCACCCATCAGCAACAAGACAAGCTATGGCAAATTATTATAAAACACTTTACACCCAAGATGCTAACACCTCCCCCCATCTAATTGAAACATAGTTAACTAATCTTCCCATACCAAAACTACAAAAACACCAGGCCCAAGCACGTCTTTCTCCCATCACCAAAGAAGAGATCCTCATGGTCGAAAAGCAGGCAAAACCCTTAAAAGCCCCTGGGCCAGAAGGTTACCCTACCGAGTTCTACAGAACATTTCACAACATACTATTACCCTCCATGTTATTAGCATTTAAGGAAATACAGTGAGGGAAGCCTCCTCCCCTTCGTGGAAATACGCAGAGATAGCGGCTATCCCACAGCCACAGAAAAACCCTAGTCGACCAGAGTCTTACAGGCCCATCTCCAAACTAAATTGTGATTATAAATGCTTCACGTCCATTGTAGCCCATAGGATAGATGTTCTACTCCCTGAACGTATAGATTCGGACCAAGTGGGCTTTATAAAAAAGAGACAAGCACATGCTGCAGTACGCTGGGTTCTGCTCTTACAGGAGTATGCTGCTCAAAAAGAGATACCGATGGTCCTTCTTGGATTAGATGCTGAAACGGCATTTGACCGGGTCTCAAGGACGTTCTTATGGGCCACTATAAAGCACTTTGGCTTTCCAGAGAAATTTATCACCCAGATCAAAATATGTGCACACATCCTCAGGCTTATCTCAAACCATCTAGTTTATAATCACAATTTAGTTTGGAGATGGGCCTGTAAGCTGTCCAAAGTGATTTAGTTGTTTCCAGACTGCGGGGATCGAGATTTCAGGGGACGTCAGGGTTAGTAAAATGTCATCTGCAAAGAGATTTATTTTATGGGGCTTTATCTGACCCATTTCCCCTTTCCCGTGGGACCCGCCAAGGATGTTCACTGTCCCCTTTATTATTTGCCTTCTACCTTGAACCCCTCGCAACAGCAATATGCACTACTCCCGCCACTGAAGGATTGCCAATAGAAGAACAACCCCATAAAATAAATCTCTTTGCAGATGACATTTTACTAACCCTGACGTCCCGTGAGATCTCGATCCCCGCAGTCTGGAAACAACTAAATCACTTTGGACAGCTTACAGGCTATAAATTGAACGAATCCAAAACTGAGGTCCTGAAATTCTTCTACTCCCCCTCGCCTGACCTAAAACCGAACTACCCCTTTCATTGGAACTGTGTCGTGATGCGATATTTGGGAATTAAATTACCATATAAATTGCTTCGTTTAGACACAGTAAATTACTAACCAGTCACTCAATAAGTAGTAACGGATCTGGCTAGATGGATGTTGCAACCCCTTAGTTTCTTTAACCGAATAGAAACAATACAGCAAAACATCCTCCCCGAATACTCTTCTTCTTACAGACACTCCCCATAACCCCCTCTAAAACCTACTTCCAATCTTGGAATAAGATAATATCCCACTTTATCTGGAATGGTAAACCATCTAGAGTAAGATTCATGGTTTGGCAACTTCCTAGGGAAAAAGGAGGTGTTGCAATGTATGTCAAAAGCAAATTCACAGTCACAGTCTTTGTACCTCAAAGGCTAAGTAATTTGAATGCCTTGCTCTAAAATTATCACTTTTCAGTGAGAAATCACTCCTTATGGCAGCATGCTACCGACCACCGTCTGGTGGCTGGGCACTTCTGCCACACCTTCAAAACCTTCTTGACTCTGCTAATACTGAGTGTATTTTAAAGGGGGATTTCAATCTAAATTGGAATGATGACAGCGCTAAGAAATTGAAGGAGCTATGCGATGTTAATGGTCTGTTACAAATGATGACTGCTATAACCAGACCTAACAGAAAAAACCCTGAGCGCAGCACCCTCCTGGATCTTATGCTAGTAAACAAACCTCACACTATCTCGCATACTGGAGTATTCTTCAACGATATAAGCGACCATTGCGCTACTGCCTGCATCAGACATCCTTCCCAAATAAAAACGGCCTCCAAATTCAAACTGAAAAGATGCCTGAAAAAGTTCTGCCAGTACACTTTCCTGAAACATCTAAGCAACATTCGTTGACAGGATTTCTACCTAGCCCCCACCTTTAATGAGGCATTTAACATCTTTCACAGCCTCTTACTGGGGCTAATAGACAAACACACCCCACTAAGACTGATCAAATCAAAAAATAAAACTCCTGGCTGGTTCTCTCCCATCCTGAAGAAAGCACTTAGGGATAGGGACTACTGGTGGAAAAAAGCGAGGAAATCCCACCTGGAGGCTGATTGGTTAGCATTCCGTACCACTAGGAATGCTTGCACCAAGCTAATTAGGTCAGAAAAAGCTAGGTACTTCCAAAAAGAACTAGAAGACAATAAAAAAAACTCTGCCAAATTTTGGAACATCCTCAAAGAAGTCGAAGGTCAGTCCACTGCAACACCCCTTCCAAACAAAATTGTGTCTGATGGTATCACTTATACCAGCAGTTCTCAAACTTTGTCATAGTGAGCCTCCCCTACGTCATGGAAACGATCTTGAGCCTCCTCCAAAATACTGAAATATTTTTGGGTCTCCCCATAGAAAAATAGCCTACTTTTTTCAGTACATCAAGAATAAATTAAAACATCTTTGCATAGCTGGCTCTCATGTTAGTAAGCTTATTGTAACCCCCCCAAAAAACAGGACAACCTACTTGCTCCAATAGTTTTGACTCTCGAACCATTGTTACCCCTCACTCCCATACCTTCATGTGTTAGATTGCATTTTCTGTTTTCCCCTCTAACTGGAATAACAATCCTGCCAACCTCTGCCTCTCCCTCTCCCCCTCTCCCCCTGCTCTTAAGCAACTTCTCAGGGATCATTTTGTTCCCTCCTGCTCTTATTCCTAGTGCCTGTATGGTTGACTCTTGTATTTGGACAGCTCTGCTGTCAGTCTAATCGATCACTTGTTCTGCACATTGTTGGTTTCTTGTTCTTAATTTGTGTGCACTATTATTCATTTTGTATTGCTTGAGTGTTTTGCAGTTACATTTTGAATTGTATTTTCTCACTACCCTTCCCTGGTTACACCTGAAATAAGCCACGGCTCAGTGTACAGTACCTTCCCTGATCACAGACTTGTGAATAAATGCATAAATTCACCTGTTATCCTTTCAGTTTGCCTTATCCCTTCACACAAAATCTATAAAGTTCAACACTGAAATATAATACTTTTTCAAGACTTGCTTGAGCCTCCCCTGGAACAGGTCAGGGCCTCCCCAGGGAGGCTGGCCTCACCATTTGAGAACCCCTGACTTATACGAACAAAGCTGATATACTAGAAAAGCTTAATGATCACTTTGCCACTGCAAGGCTTGCCTTTGACACCTCACCTATCAGCAAACTTAGCCCAGCAAGAGACTACACTGTTGGCTTCACTGATAATCACAACCATAACCAACCGCATCCCACCCCCTTCAGCTTCCTCACAATTACGTTCAAGCAAGTGGAGGACCTCCTCCTTTCTCTGGATACAAAAAAAGAGTGTGGGTGCAGATAATATTGAACCTCACTTCCTAAAACTTGGCCATACCTATCTGACCGCCCCATTACACACTTATTCAACACCTCTCTGATTCAAGGTGAGCTACCTGTCTTGTGGAAAACTGCCCACATCCTACCATTATTCAAGACTGGGGATCCGCGTGATCTGAAAAATTACCGGCCTATTTCTATACTATCTGTCCTCTCTAAGTTTCTTGAAAAAATTGTCAACATCCAACTTAGAGAACATTTGGATTCACAGAAGTTGCTAAACCCGGCTCAGTCCGGCTTCAGATTTAAACACAGTACAGTATCGGCTCTTGCCAAAGTAACTACAGACTGGCAAATGGCCTTGGACTCTAAGAAGCATGTATTTGCCCTCTTCCTTGATCTAAGTAAGGCCTTCGATACTGTGGATCATACCATCATGCTTACTGCACTGAGTAACATCGGACTTGATAGTTCTGCCATTAAATGGTTCACCAGCTACCTAACCAATTGGTTACAAGTCAAAGCCATGGGAGATCTATCCCCACAAAAATCCTTGTTATGAGGAGTCCCACAAGGCTCCATCCTGGGTCCTATCCTCTTTGCAATATACATCAATAATCTGGACTCGCAGCTGGCCACAGCAAATGTGCACTTATTCGCAGATGATACTGTACTCTATACCACAAATTCATCCTTGGATCTGACCCATGAGTACTTACAGAAAGACTTCGCCACCCTCCAATACAACCTTCTCACTCATAAGCTCCTCCTCAATGCCAAAAAGACTAAAGCAATGATTCTCTCACCAAAGTCTACTTCCGGATGTCCACATATCACACAGATCCGAACACTCTTAGATGAACCCCTTGAAGTAGTTGATACCTTTAAATACCTAGGGTTCTGGCTGGATAACAAGCTCAACTTTCTGTGCCACTTAAATGAAACCTTGAAAAAACTAAGACAGCGATTAGGTTTATTCTGTCGCATTAAACACCTACTCTCGTTAGAAGCCAGAATGAGACTAGTACAAACTACATTCCTACCTATACTGGACTACGCTGACTTCCTTTACAGTCATTGAAAGCCCAAAAGAAAACAGCACTCAAGCCTGATAAAAGGTTCAAAATACAGGTCAAAACGAAAGACTCTGGTTTGAGTCGAAGCGCTGGGTGTTGTGAATCGAGTGTTTGACTGCCTGTTGCTCATGATGTATTTTGCACTGCATTAAAATGGTATTTTAAACCATTTACTTTTGTTTTGACCTGTATTTTGGACCTTTTATCAGGCTTGAGTGCTGTTTTTCTTTTGGACTTTCTACGTTTGTGGGTTAGCAACCCTAAATGCAGCACCTTCCATAATTCTGCCAGCCGATCGCAGCACGTTTGCATGGTTCTTTACAGTCGTTGCCCATCAATGATGCTAAACAAACTGGACACTCTTTACCAACGGGCTTTAAGATTTATCTTAAATCTACCCCGTAGTACACATCACTGTCGTCTATACCAGGTTTTGGGATGGACCTCACTCTCAACTAGAAGAAAAAGGAATGCTCTTCTCTGTTTTTTTAGAGCATTATCTGATAACCTCCCTGCATACATCTCGAACATCTTCAAATGGGCTAAAGGTTCCTATGGCCTGAGACACTTCTCCTTAATCTGCTTCTAGATTCCTAGAGTGAAAACTACCCTTGGCTCAGCAGCAATCAACTTCTCACTTCCATCACTCTGGAACACTATGTAAGACTCACTAAAATTATCCTCACTTCCAAGCATTTTCACATTCGAAGCTCTATTAATGGATTATCTGAAGGAATCATGCAACTGTTTCAGATGCCGATGACCCGTAAGCCCCAGGTGCCACTCTCAAATCCTACGCCTAAGTATCTTATCCACCCCACATTCCTAACAACAGAAACCTAGGACTTACAAGCCTAGTTCCCTTAATCCAAGATGGGCCTCCCTATTCTCTACCTTTTACCTATTCTGGCCTCCCTTTTGGCTGCCTACTCTTTCACCCCGATTTCTACCCTATTCCTTAATACCTCCTTATTTTTTATCATTTAGGTCTGAGCTCTTACATAGCGGAGACTATATGGGATTGTTGTCTCTTCTCATTTCAGTAAAGCTTATCATTATGTACCTTTGCATATTAATTATGTTGACCGGTATGTATAGGCCCATATTGACCGGCACCTTCACAGTGTTTTTTCTTTTTTTTTTTTTTGCACCGTTGTCCACTGTAAAAGTAATTTTATGAAGTGTACTGTATTGTATTAATGCCCAGGACCGCCTTGAAAATGAGCTTGCTCAATGGTGTTTATGCCTGGTTAAATAAAGTGATTGATTGAATTTCCTTTTGTACGCCCAGGCTGTGCAACTACGAACTCCACTAAGTCACTTAAATAGTAATTACTCTGCACACTGGAAATCTTTACAGCAGTTCATACTAGTTGATGCAGATATGTCCCTGTGTCTTCTAGGAAACCCATCTACAGGCCCATCCCTGACCCAATACCCACGATACATAGCTGAACCCATTCAACAATGGAGGCAAGTCTGGCATAAATCCCTCTTGAACAGAGAAAAGCTATATCTAAGAGATATTACATACGACACCCTCTCCCCCCCCCCACCAGCTCCTGGAGGCCACCTGAGGCTGGACTCAATAGGGCTGAGATATATCTGGCAATTTATAATCCCAACAGGAATTTCATCCTTTGTTCAATTGCCAACTACTTATAAACTGCCACACGCAGTGCTTCCCCAATACCTCTATCTTAAATGACTCCTCCAGCCACAAGAACAAGCTCTAATTGAAGTAGTGGAGCACCTTCAGCTTTTGCTACCCTGGTGGTTTACAGTCTTAAAGACATCATTCCAGACCATCTCATAAACAAGTTATATAAAGCATTAAAATAATTATCCACAGATAATGTAGAGCACATAAGATTGAACTGGTCCAGGGAGCTTGAAGAGGAATTAGACTTAGAATTACAGGAAAAACATACCCTACCACTCCAGAAAATATCGCCTTACATATATTGGAAGGAATATGCCTGGAAATCTAGAATACGGTTCTTTCAAATCCCAGCTATTACGGCCAAGTTTCTGGGCCCTAACCAGGACACTTACTGGAGAGGGTGTGGCAACTCACAGGCAGACATTGTACATATCACATGGTCTGTCCACTGCTCCTGCGGTTTTGGCCAGATGTAATAGCTGAAATAAATTATAACTTTAAAATCCTCTGAGCTCCTTACAACAATGTATATCTTGATGGCCATCCCACCAAGGGGCATCAAGATCTCAAAAACCCTCTTCAAACAAACATTTGCGTCTACTTGTGGCAAAAAAAACCCCAAAAAAACTATTACTAAACTCTGGCACATGAAGACTATTCTTACAAAAGAAAACTGGCGAAAGATAACTCATGAGATGTGTCACCTGGAGCATCTTACAGCCAAATTGAATTCTCAGGTTACGAAATTTGATAATACCTGGTGGCCTTGGGTTACCTATCAATTGGAGCACTATTCTGATTTTGTACTCCGAAAGCCATTGTATTTGAAAACACTATGATTAAGCAGGCCCCCCTCTTTTCGTTCATTATTTTTCTTCTAATCCTCAACCCATGACTGTAACATTTTATGAGAAAGGAAATCCATCAAAATATAAAAATCACAGTAAACAAATTCACTTAAAAAGAAATACACAGGCCACACTAATACTTTAAGCCAAAAAATCTATTTTAATTCATTAGCCTCCTGTTTCTTTTTTATTGCATCCTTACTGGGTTATACGCATTGTTTCATGTGACAGCATGTGAACTGTGTTTACCTCCATGCTTTGATGTGTATATCAAACTGTTGTATTTCCTTTTGACTTCACCTGGATATATGTAAAAATGATGTCATTCATGAACTGAAACCAATATATTTGCTTTGTAATGTAAAATATACATGTTAAAAGAAATAAAATGAATATTCAATTAAAAAAAAATTTACCGCAGCTGAAATTAACATGGGTGATGCAATACACTATACGAACCGGAAGTGTATGTTTGTTTTTGTTGTATAGTTTTGTTTTTTAATGAAAAAGAAAACAATGGGCTGGATATTCAAACTGCGCCCAAAAAGTGCGCAACAGCAGGAGCAAGCGCAAGTCACTTGCGCACATGCGCAATTGTCGCGATATTCAAACATGGAACAAGGCCAATTAGCAACGGCAACATCTGAATATCGCTGCAAAACTGCGCCATAGCGCAACATGGGAAGGGAAGCTGAGAGATATGATGCGCCATAGCGCAACCAGGAAGGGGAAGCTGAGCAGAAATGATGCGCCATAGCGCAACAAGGCCAGCCCAGCTGAGCAGTCCAGAGGCGCTATAGGGCAAGCAAAGACACCCCCAGCAGCATAGCAATGGAACTGCACAACCAGGGAGGTAGGCAGGGGCACATCACCCATGCTACAGATGGGCACAGGGACACACTGCTGAACCAACAATGTACCCCTCACCCCAAGCACAGCATAACTCGGGGAGGGATGGAGCAGCCACTGGGCCATGGGGACAAGCAAACAAAGCACAACCTGGTGTGCTACTGCAGCACACCTACTGTCAACCCGAGACTGGCACACAAAGGGGGCGGAGCACCCCAGTGCCCAGCGCCCCCCCCGTGCACAGCACGCCCAGCACTGTGACCCCAAGACATCACCCATGCGCAATGACCAGCACTGCAGGAATCCCCAGGGCCCCCAGAACACTGCAACCTCGTGAACCACAGAACCACACAAGCCAAACCCACCATGACCACCCAGCAGTGGGTGGCGAGACAGCAATGCTGACTGGAAGCCTCACCCACACCAGAGACACCGCCCCACACACCCGCACACACATACCCATGACCATACCACACCTGACACCATGCACACCACTGCAACTGAGCACCGATAGCCAGATGCAAATCAGAGACCACCACAGCATTCATATCAAAATATAAATGTAATTAAGAAGCATAACGAGAACAACAAACACAAACATATGTACAAGGCAGGGTTGGGGGTATGGGTATGAGGTAGGGGTGGGTAAGGGGCAGGGGTGAACAACTGGGAGAGGGAAGGTGAGGTCCACTGACGACTGGCTACCGCCTGGCAGCCTGCCCTCCTCCCGCCTGGTGCTGTGCCTGTGGCCTCCTCCAGCGCCGCATGCCATGCTGCTGTAGGTCGAGGAGTAATGCATGGGTGTCCATCGCCACTTGTGTCAGCCTCCGCATGCCCTGCTCCAACAAGCGCAGGATCCGGATACCTAGGACAAGGGAACAGAGTCAATGGCTGTGACTGTCCACAACCCTGTATCCCACCCATCATGCATGGCATACAGCCAAGTGCCCCGCTCCTGTGATGGACTGCACCCACCCACAGTGACCGTGCACAAGACAAGCCCAACCAGCCAGCAATGGCCATGTGTACCACTGCACACACACACACACACACACACACCGCCCATGTCCAGCACAGCACAACCAAGGCTGCCCAGTGACGTGGCTACGTGGTGGGATGCTAGTGCCACAGCCGTGTGCCCGGTGCGTGCATGCATGGACCACCAGTGATGCACACACACACACACACATACACACACACACACACACATATGCAGTGCCACTGGACAGTGATGACTGTCACATGTTGCATGCATGGTAATGTTGTCCATGGAAGGTGTCCGTGCCCCCCCCAGCATGCAATAGCATCCATGATGTAATGACACTCACCCTCATCAAGCCACTGCAGCAGGTGCTGCTGCTGTTGCTGCTGCTGTGGCTGTGGCTGTTGCACACCTCCTCCGCCAGCCACCCTGGCACCGCCATCCCAGGCCTCAGCCTGTGCCCGCCTCCGCTCCTCCACGCCTGTGGGAGACAAAGGAAGAGAAACACATCAGTGAGATCCCAAAGCAGACAGCCGCTTGCCCCATTGAGTGTGCCTGCCACACAACCAGACCCAAACAGCACACACCTGCAAACACCCTCACAGCAAACCACAGCCCAACCCACCCCCATGCGCAGATTACATTACACAGTCACCCATGCAGACAATACCGGTGCATACACAGCACACCCACCTGGCCTGGGCACAATGCCCCTCCTGGCATGCGACCTGAGGTGTGCAAGCAGAACACGCTCCCTCCTCTGCAGGTCACCGTAGCAGTGCCTGCACTGCTCCAGGGTCCTTCTCTGCCCAGTGGCCTGCACCAGGGCAGCAGTGACCTGCTGCCACACATGGCTGCGTGGCACCTGCAGGGGCACTCCCTCGAACAGTGAGCCATAGTGAGGCTCCACCACAGCCACCAGGTTAGCTAATTCCAAAGCCCCCCATTGTGGTGCTCTCCTGCGTGCCATATTCAAAATGTACAGTGGCAATATGGCTCCCGCAGCGTGGCAACCCCATGTGGAAATGTTGCGCAATACAACTCCATCACTGCCTATCGCGCTGTTCAGACAGCGCCGTCGGTCCACATCATGCTGTCACCGAACAGCGTGATAGAGCCGTACAGATGCCAGATGTACAGCGCCAGGGGCCAAAGGTCGGGCACAAGGTCATGGGTCAGTGGCGCAAGGCCATGCACAGCGCCATCGGACGTCCACACATCCTGGGCGATCGGACACCTGCATGCCAGTGCCACAGTGGACTATTGCACAGTACTGCCACAGCGCCATATGTTGACCAGCGCTGTAGCACCATTGGCACAATGGTGGCCGCCAGCCTAATTGCTGATGCGCGCAGCACGTCATCAGCCTTGACGAGCGCCCTGCGTAAGCTACCTGGGCATGCGCAATGTAGTGTACCACACAGTCACAGAAATGCGCCATTGGCTCAGCCGGCTCAACTGTATTGCGCAAAGCACAACGGCGCGATATTCAGCCGACACATGCAGATCGTCTGATCAGCCATTCAAAGGCGCAGTGGCGCGATTAGCATGTCATTAAAGTTGCGCCACTACTAATTTGCATGCATTGCACTATGAATACACGACATTGGGCTGTGCTGGCCAGATTCGGTTACTGCAGGTGAGAGGTGAGTTGCATGCTGTGTGATGTTCTGGCCAATGGTCATGGGATAACGCTGTAGACTGCACAGTGACAGGTGTCCACTTCCACCCATACAGACCGTGCACGAGGCAGAGCCAAGGTGAGGGTGAGGATGGTGGAAGCGAGGAGGCCCAACTTCACTCTGGCCGGAGACAGAGGCCCTCTTCCAGGCCTACCTGGAAGCGGAGCCACTACTGAGTGGACGGCGGGGCACCCCTCAGGCCCGTGCGGCTGCATGGGAGGGGGTAGCTCGGGCAGTGAACCTGCACGGAAGCCACCATCGTTCTCTGCAGGAATGCAAAAAGAAGATGGGGACAGACCGCAGGAGGGTGAAGGAGAAGGTGGCAGCCCTCAGGGCGGCACGTGCTGGCACAGGCGGGGGCCAGCCAGTGGTGGCGGAGCTGACCCTGACTGAGGACCGACTGGCTGCATCAATGCAGCGGAGTGCTATTGAGGGCGTACCAGGAGGTGGATTCCAGACAGTGAAGCCCATCACTGCACGGTATGACATGGCGGTGGTGTTGGGGAAGGTTGTTCACATGCACTCACATGTCCCCACTTTCTGTTACAGATCCTGTTTGTCTTCAGGGGATGGTGGTGGTGGGACCAGGCAGTGAGGAAGACCTGCCGGAGTTGGAGGAGGGTCCATCCACCTCTGTTGCCAGCCAGCATGCACTGCACCAGCATGCACGCCTGGCTGCCACCTCTGTTGTCGGTGAGTCAGGTGTGGGGGGTGCACAGCCTGTGTCTCAGCAGTCTGGCATGCAAGCATGCCAGCACGCTGTGACTGTGGCTGTAGCATGTACCTGCACCATTGATGATGCAAGGACTGCAATGGGCAGTGACACGTGTGTGTCCCATGACGGACACACAGCAGGCCAGCACGTGCCCCTGGGCCTAGCTGGTTCCATGTGTGCCAGCATGTCGGCACAGTCCCAGGCTGTGCCTGTCAGCACCGGTGGCTGTGCAGGTGTCTGGCACTGTTGCAGCCACAGCAGTGGAACGAGTGGTCCCTGGGGCACAGCGGTTGGAGGGGCAGCAGCAGCAGTCACCCACCAGGTCTGGGGGTACAGTGTCCATCGGAGGCACATGCACACCGCCCTTTGATATGCCCATTTCTGGTCCTGGTGAACAGCGCCCACCCTCAAGGGGTGTTGAGCATCAGGACCTTCCATTCCCTGGGGACAGGATGCCGTTGTGGCAGAGTACCCATTTGAAGAGCACACCCGCCTGCTGCGGGAATCAGTACAGCAGCAAAGGCGGGTTGGAACGTCCGTGGAGGCACTGTGCATGGCTGTGGAGTGGCACAGCAGGGACTGTGCTCTGATCCTTGCAGAGATGGTCCAAATGCGGATGGATGTGACCGCCGCCATTGACAGGCAGACCCAGGCATTGGTCGCTGTCATGGCTGCATGGGCACACAAGCAGGTGCCCCTGTACCGCACACCCCACACAGTACTCTCTCCACTCCCCGTTCCCGGCGTCGTGCGACACCCAGCCTGTCGACGCCGGGTTCTGCTGTGGGCATCCCGAGCACCCCTGGTGCAGGTATGTTTGGCATGCTGTAGACCCCTGTGCAGACAAGGTCACGATCGCGCAGTGGGACCCCTGGTGGTCCATCGGTGCCACCCCATATGGCCCCTGCTCAGCCTGCCAGTGCTGTTGGGTCACGCCGGGGCCGCCCATGCATCCGCGGTGGCCGTGGAACAGTGCAACATGACTGACCTGTCTCCCAGTGCGGGCCCTGTCGGTGCTGCCCTGTGTGCAATGTCGTCATGGTGGGCAGTGCACTGGTGGGTGCCCTGCCCATCACGCGACACCGGACCACCTGCACACCATCCCGACTGCTGTCCACAGGTGTGTGTGCATGATGATGCCTGCATTGTACTGTACACCAGGTGCAAGGGTGCCCAGCATCTGACACGATGCTTGGACAGTACAGGTGGTGGGTGTGGGTCTGTGGATCTGTGTGTTTGCCATGTCTGTTCCTGCTCTGCTGTGCACCTGCCCATGTACGCTTTGTGCCTGGTGTGTGTGTGTGTGTGTGTCTATATGACTGTTCACCCCTCCCTAATGGTGTGTTTGTGTGCCTGGACCCTTCCACTCCCCTTGCCGTCATGCATCCCTGGTGTGTTACTCTGTGTGCCTGTGGGTTGCGCCTGGACAGTGTTGGTTGCACATGGCCCCTTGACTTACCTGTGTTGTGTGTAATGCTCCTATGTGATGGTGTCCTGGTGCAGCTGGGCCTGCCGGATCAGTCGGGGGTCCCGCCGTCCAAGGGGGGGCTGCTCATCACCATCATCACCGGCGCCGCTGGCGTCCCCATCGCTGTCTCCCTCCTCGACCTGAATGGCTATCCCACAGTCTTTGGCCATGTTGTGCAGGATACAACAGGCCAGTAATATCTCACAGGCCTTTGAGGGGCTGTACTGTAGGGCACCGCTGGAGGTGTCTAGGCAGCGGAAGCGTGCCTTGAGCATCCCAAACACCCGCTCGATGATGCTGCATGTGGTGGCGTGTGCCTCATTATAGCATAGCTGCGCTGGGGTCATGGGGCGCCGGTATGGTGTGAGCAGCCAGGGACGGAGTGGGTATCCGCTGTCACCTGTGTGGAGATGGTGGAGATGAGTATCATGTTCAGGTCCATATTGCCAATATCCCTGTATGCCACTACCATAGCACCTGTGGCATTCCCACCCTTGCCCCATGTTTGCAATTCCTACATGCATACTCACCCACTAGATGGCCAGGGATGTCCCCACTCTCGAATTGATGGCACAGTGCGGACTGATACCATATGAAGGCATCATGTGCTCCACCAGGGTGTGTGGCACAGACATTGATTATGCGCCCAGTGGCATCACACACCACCTGGCAGTTGACACTGGAATAGCCCTTCCTGTTCCTATATGCAGCCCCATCAGGGCCAGGTGGCGTGCGAATGGCCACATGGGTGCAGTCTATAGCCCCTAGCACGCCAGGCATACGTGCTACCCTGTGGAACTCCTTCATGTTTGCTGTACGCTCTGCCGCGGTGCTGGGGAAATGGATGTGCTCCGCAGCATGTGGCAGCAGTGCGCTGAGGAATTGGGTGAGGATGCGTGATGTGGCTGACTGTGTGATGCCTGTGGTGTCCCCTGTCGGCCTCTGGAAGGTGCCCGTGGCATGCAGGCTGTCACCTTGGTCTCCACCGACAGAGCGTGACTCTGTCATGAGGGTGCATGCATCACATCACTGCACAGCTCACAGAGCCGCCTCAGTATTGCCCTGTTCAGGCGGTACCGGCCCACATCTCTACATCTGTGTACAGCTCAAAGCTGATGCGCGCGGTTACTGCTTGTTGGGGGTGTACTACGACGGCCCTTCCACGCCACGTCCCCTGCAGCATGCATTCTCACCCTTCATTACAGCTTCCATGTGGAAGCTGGCACTGTATAATCTCCTGGCTTGTGACCCCCTGGCTGATGTTCTCTGTTACCCCGCTGTCCTGACTGCTACCTCCACTGCACCGGGTACCCCGCTGGCCTCTGCAGCCTATGGCCCACACAACTTCCCTTGCCTGCCCTGTTCTGGACCGTCGCTGTCTGTCTCTCTCTGTCTGTCTCGCTTGGCATCCCTGTAGCGTTCTTGCGCCTCTTACTTGAGCCTTTTTATTTTGTCTCATTTCCGCTGTGGCGCACCTTCCGGTTGTTCCGCTATTGCGTATTGCGCAAACCTTTGAATATCGCATTGCGCTCTTTATGCATGGATCCACCCCCTTCGGTTGCGCATGCCTTCATTTGCATTGCGCTGTTGCTCAGCCTGTTTTCAGTGGCGCAACTGCCTCCTGCTGAATATCGCAGAATGGCACAAATTCGGACTTGCGCATGACGCAACCCTTTTGAATATCCCACCCTATGTGTCTCTAATGGAAATGAGCTAAAGCAAAAGATAATTCTGATGAAAGAAATAAACAGAGGTTCTACAGAAGGAATTGGTTTGAACATATAAGATAGTGGATTGGCAACTATGCACAACCAGTGTGTTGTGTCGCCAAGGGGTTCTGATTCACTGTGACCTCGAGAGCGAAGCTTGATAGGTCCACGGGAATCAGATTTCCAAGGTGGTACAACACACTGGTTGTGCATAGAGTTGTCCATCTTCTGTTCTATACAGTGTATGGGCATCCATGCCTATTTTGGACATTGCACTTTGTTTCAGTGAACTGGTGGTTGGGGGGCACTTGAGGGTTGGTGGTAGGCTCAAATTACTGACACAGTGTGCTGCAGATGGTTCTGCAAGTTCAAGTTTAAAAAACCACTTCCAGCTTAATTGGATAGAGGAAATCAAGTATGTGGCAGCATTCCAAGTTGTTCTGCTGCGGTAGTGACATCACTACTGCAGCAGAACAACATAATGATGTCACTACTGCAGCAGAACAAGCATATTCCAGGCATAGAATTCCATGGATAACAGCATTCCACCATACACTATATAGAGGATAATGTACGGCCCTCTATGTATAACAACTATGTGTTGCCATCGAGAGGTTTACAATGGCGACCGTTTAAACCTCGAGAGAGAAGCTTGAGAGGTTGTGGTCACCATGGCAACCTCGAGATGGCAACTCACAGTTATTATAGATAGAGGACCATACATTGTCTTTTATAGTGTATGGTCCGCTATCTATAATAGATGGGAGGTGCACAGCTGTGTCCTTACTTTGTGTTGTTTTGCTTCCACGCCGCTCTCGTCTGTTGCTCTCACCACTGCCACCTCTTCCTGACTGGTGGAGGTTCGAGTAACATGCATGCATGAAGGCGTTCATTGTTGTTATGCTGCAGTAGCTACGTAGCTAGTGCAGCATAACAGCTATGATGATGTAGCTACTGCATCACAACAACGCTATTCTAGGGATGGATTTCCATCCCTAATAGCATTCCACCATACACTTTTTTAGATATTATTAGTAATGTTGTGAATTGAAAGCACATGCCAAATGTGACTATGGCTATGTTGATGTTTTTATGCATTCTTTATGTGTAAAAATACAATAAAATATAATTAAAGAAATGCAGTGTACACACTGCAACATAATTCTATTCTGGAAAATGGTCCAGCTGGTTAAAAAAAAAAAAGGTGTCCCATCTAGGGAGGTGGAGAGAGATGAAGGGTGTAAGTCCTGAAGTGCCACATGCCAACTAGGCAAAACTGGGTGGTAAAATGGACATCTCACTCTCGGGAGGAAGAGAGAGTGTGTGTGTGTGTGTGTGTGTTTAACCTTAAAAAGCTTTTTATTTTCAAACTAATTACAGAATAAGAATAAGTTTACAAAAAAAGTTTGATTCAGCTAATCTCTCACTAAGATTATGAGAAAAAAGTAATAAACAGATATACTAGGTAGAGATTACACAAAATAAGTAACATATTAATCGTACAGACCAATTTCATAAAATTATAGCCACAAGCTGCAAGGAAAAATAATAAAAAAATTTCAAATTCATCTAGCTGCTTTTAAAATCAAGATATAGCATCTATGAACATATTCCATACTGAACAAAAATAAAAAGGCTCTGTTTCCTAAAAAGGACAAAAAGTGGGACTATATTTTTTCAAATAAGGTTATTTTTCCATTTAGCCCATGGACTATTTGTTCATTACTGATTACCGCAATCATTTTATGATTCCATTATTGAAAGGATGGAGGGAAGGGGAATTTCCAACAGGATAGGAGCAATCTTTGAGTGCCAGGGCGGCCGTCCAGACGCCATTCCTCTGAGAGTTATTCATTTGTTCTGTTCCTTTCCCAATTCCTAATATTAGGAATTTTTGAGTTAATGGAATTTTGACACCATAAGCAGATCTGCAAACTCGATGAAGCCCATATGATCGAAAAAGTACAAAAAAAGGCTACTAGAACCATAGAGGTCCTACAGGCTATGACTTACCAGGTTAGGCTGAGAGAGTTATACATGTTTACCCTGGAATACAGGAGGTTAAGGAGGGATATGTGTTTAGTATATAGAGCGTGGGAAGAAAATGAGCTATAGGACCTTCTGGGCCTACAGAGCAAGGTGAAATCTTATGAGACCAGATCACACCCTCTGCAACTAGAAGACGGTCGGTGCAAACTAGTGAGTAGCGCCAGATGGTTTAATCAAAGAGTCGTCACTACTTGGAATACACTCCCCTTAGAAGTTGTTGGCAGCAAGACAATAGATCAGTTTAAATTAAAACTGGACAGACACGTTGGCAAAAGATCTTGTCCCTATAGTTTAAACAGGCAAGCACTATGGACGAAAGTCTAAATAAAGCTCTGCATTATCTATGTTATTATGTTACCAAATACTACAGATGAAGGGACAGGTTCAGAGCATGCGTAGTAAATCAGAACGCTCTTCTTGTCACCTCCAACAATTACTAATAGGCAAACTGCCCAGGACATCCAGTTTGTGAGGGAAGTAGTAGTAGTAGTAGTAATTGTCGATTTGGTCCCAGTGAAACTTCCAAATTAGTATTGCCTAATGCACTCCAACCCAGGTCTTCTAGAGGTCTGTGACTAAGTCAGATTTATGATGTCTCTGACTGTCATCAGGTGAGTTGGTGGAGGTTGAATATGAAGAACATTTTGTGCATTTCTGATATCTTGAATGGACCTGGATATGCGAATGTTATCTTTTAGAGCTTTAATGAAAAGATAAGACCAAGATTAATGCTCTGTATTTTTTTTCTTTGTCTCTCTACAGTTTTCCCTGTTGCCAGTGGAGCTGGCAGGTGGCTCCGGTTCCTCCCTTGCAGGAGCTTGCTCTCTGGTCCCTATTTCTCCCGCTCCAGACCCTCCTGGCAATTCCCCACAGGTTACCCCCACCCCTGTGACAGGGCTGAGGGCAAAGGGAGTTGACTACCCCCCCCCGGTGACTAACATTCAGATTCTGGGGGCACTACAGGGCCACCGTGGAGCCAGTCAGTTCCCTTTTCCACTGTTTTTTTCTCCCCTCCCCTCACCACGGCAGCTCCAGCATGTGTATAAGCATGCACGAGCAGGGATCCGTGGCACCCTCCCTATCCTAGCTGCTCCCATCTGCACTACCCTCGGGCCTCCACCTGGGGGCAGCCTCGCAGCGGTTGTGACGATCTCACCTGGGAGAGAAGAGCTGCTCTACGGCCGCTCAATCCATCCCCCTCCACGCTGACCCAGACTCGTTCCCGAACCTGGGTCGCTGGCATGGCAGGAGGTGTAGCATTCAGTGCTTCAGCCCTCAGCACCACTAGGCTAGCTATGTTCTGTATTTTCTTTATGTCCCTCAGAATTTTAATATCCAAGTAGGTCAAATTTTCCTTGCACCAAGAATCGGTTTGTAACTTACCCAGGGCGGTCCCAAATTTCAAATGGGAATTTGCGGATAGTATCTGGTCTACTTGGTTAACTGGTGTAACCTGACAAACACAGTTGAGCAGTATGAGACAACACATCTCAGAGTTGGGCCAAAAGGACTCTGGATGGTCAGTATAAGCCAATTCCACCTATCATGGGGCTGGAGTCTTATGACTCCTAAAGTGTAACGTGGCACAGAGTGAAATCTGGGTGGCATAAAAGTGAGAGCAACTAACCCAGTGTCAACTGAGAGGTACAAATCCCAATGTGCCACGTGGCAGAGATCAGAAGACATGGATGGATCCCTTGTTTGAGAACAGTTGGGTTACTTCACTGTATACGTTTGAGAGTTCATTTTCCTTGAGTGGATGATGACCTTACCCTTTATAAGAGCATAATATAAATGAGATACATGACTGAGGTGGGATGAATTATGAAAAAATTATCCATTTTATTTCTTCACAATACATTCACCTTCAGCCCCTGACTTACCTCCACCTTCACCTCTGTTGCCACAGCAGGGCCTTCCCTGTACTGCTTTCTTGGGAGAGGGGTGTGTGTGTCTTCATTCAGTCGCCCTGCTCAGCCCTCTAGTGCAGAATGTGGAGTGACCAGTTGCGAGGGCAAGGCCTGAGCGTACTGGGCATCATCCTGTATGCTTCCCAGGGTTCTTTTCTGCAGTTCCTCCCCTCCTACAGGATGTGGTCAGTATGGTCCCTACATGCAGAAGCGTGCCCAATTGCATGGGCTGCACACAGCACCAGGTGGCATCTTTTCCCACCCAAGCTAATCCAAGTACACTGCCATCTGTTGTCCCCAGGTGGCAGTATTGCAGCGGACATGAACAAAAGCCCCTGCACACTGAAAAACTTTACTTAAAAAACACAGAAAAACTTTACCAGAGAACCACATTTTAGTTTTAAAAACATAAAAAACTTTATTAAAGTGCAGTTCGAAATGAGGGGGGGTGGAGCATACGTTAGCGACTGGTGTGACTAGCTGTAGTATGCTCCACCACCACGTTTTGAACTGCACTTTAAGTTTTTTGTATATTTAGAACTAAAACGTGGTTCTCTGGTGAAGATTTTCTGTGTGCAGGGGCTCTTGTTCATGTCGGATTGTGGAGGTTTGACTAATCTGCCCCTAGCACCAGTCTTCTCTGCACCACCTGAGCACGAGCAGTTTTCTTGTCTTCCAGTACTGCAGCAGAACCTGCTGCCCCCCAGAGGACAGTATCCTCTGGGATGCTCCATCACCCCCACCCCTGGCTAGCCCTGATGTCCTGGGCCTGTTCCCAGACCCGGGCTGCCTGCTGCAGCCCTTTCACTGCACTGACTCTGCAGCCCACATTTTTCAGTTCTTTGCATGCAGAGGGTAGGTACATAATGGTGTAATCCTAATGCTGTGGACAAGATAGCATTCAAATGATGTTTCTCCCATGGACAGGATTAACTCCTCCCTTCATAGTTCACCAGCAGTTCATTCTTTTTTCCATAGACATTTTTATTTACCTGGCCAGACGCTCCACAGCAGGTTGGTTATTTGACAATATGTACACCGAGTCCTGTACATAGAAAAGAAAAAACACTGAGCTAGAGCTGTAGGTATTTCACTTAGGTGTTGCCAACCACCAGATGTCTAGATCTGATTTCCAAAGCCCAGGCTTGGGGGGGTGTGGGGGACATAAAAACTGTCTATAAATTAACTTCTTTCAGAGCTTTTATTTTCTTAATGCTTCCATAATGTTAGTAACCCCAACATTTTGCCCTGTATTTTGGGCTTCTTCAGGAGTTCGCATACATAAGGTTGTACTCGCTCGATAGTTGTCATGTGGCTGGTGCCATCTTCCTAGACCTCCTAAGGCCTTTGACACTGTGCATCATCCCTTCCTCGTTGATACCCTTGCCCAGCTTGGCTTCTCCCAGTCTGTCACATCCTGGCTTGCCAGCTACCCTTCTTCCTGCTCCCAACGGGTGAAGGTCAGTGACACTGTCTCCTGCAGCCTCCCTGTTCTCTCAGGTGTTCCCCAAGGATCCATCCTTGGCCCGCTTCTCTTCTCTTCTCTGTCTTAACTCCCTCCCGTCATCCTGCTTCACCAATGTCCTTCTCTGTGCTGATGATGCGGTTCTTTTCTGCTGCCACCCTGATCCCCTCACTCTCCAGTCCTCCCTTCAAACTTCCTTCACCCAAGCTGAGGCCTGGTTCACATTGTTCCACCTGGTCCTCAATCAAAAAAAAAACTAAGACTATGCTCCTACTCCATCCTCAAAGCTGACATCATAGCTTCCAGCTGGACATACGCTCCTCCACCCAACTTCCCACTGAACAGGTGCCCACCTTCAAATACCTTGGGGTCACCATTGACTCCTCTCTCGCCTTCCAGGAACATATCATGGTCCTCTGATCTACAGTCAATGCTCGCATCAGCCAGCTCTACCGTCATAGGGACTGTTTCACCCGAGGCCCTTCGAATTGCTGTCACTTACTCAGTCCTCTCACTTGTGGACTATGGTCTCCCAGTCTACGGTGCAGCCTCAAACACCGCCCTCAACAGGGTCAGGACTATAGTAAACAAAGCTTGTCGCCTGATTGTGGGTTGTGATTGCTGTACCCACTCTTGTGTCCTCTATGACCCTGCCAACATCCTTGACTTTGACAAATGACTTCAATACCAGTCCTGTTTACTCACCAAAAAAATCCTGCTCAACCTTGCCCCCTTGGACTCACTGCACTGCTCTCGTCTGCCCGTCCATCAGTATATACCCGCCAGACTGCTAGAACCACTGTGCTAGTACCCAGGGCCAGAACCTCCCTTGCCCAGCAATCTTTCTGCTATTGAGCTCCTTCTCTTTTCAGTTTGCTCCCTCACCCTGTCTCTAGCATCTCCAGGCTAGGCCCCTATAAGTCTGCTCTCTTCCGTCACCTCCGTGCTCAACATTCCTGCTCCTGCACTCACATTTCCTCCTAACCTTATTGTGCACTGTCTGTTACTCTTTCATTGCTCACTCCCGTTATCCCCTTATGACAATTAGCCATAAGGCCCTGCTTCAGCTCTTTTCTCCCACCCACCCGCCTCCCTTACCACCTCCCACTCGCTAGTCTGTTTTGTCTTGACCCAAACTGCCTCACGCTAAGTGCTTTTCAACTGTTTATTTGATTTATGTATATATTGCTGTGCCGATTTTACTTACCCTGTTAACCCATGCATGCCTGTAGACACCATTGTCTTACCTGTACTACTGAGTGTCTGCATTGTTTTGTTTTTTACTTGATGTAGAACCTTTGTAAAGGAGTCTCTGACTCAAAGGTCTTCTGAATCTCTCAATGAATAAATAAATATATAAATACTAGAAACATAGAATGTGTCATCAGAAAAGGACCGGTAAGCCCATCTAGTCTGCCCTATTTTCCCTGCCTAACATTACACCCTGGACCCTACTTGGTCACAGGTGTCCCTCCCTCTTCCCTCACCTCTGTTTATTATGCCCATGTACATATCCCACACATATTTGACGCTACTCAGTGTCTTCACCCCTACTACCTCTCCTCTCCTGGCAGGATGTTCGAGGCATCCACTACCTTTTCTGTGAAGAAGTATTTCCTTACATCCCTCTTAAACCCCCCCCCCCAAACTCTTAGTATGCCCCTGTGTTCTGGTGCTCCTACTGCTTTGAAACAGACTCCCTTCCTGCACCTTGTTCACCCTGTCAAGTACTTAGAGGTCTTGTGCAATCCCTGCACCATTTTAGTAGCCCTCCTCTGGACTGTCTCCACTCTGTCAATGTCCTTGCGGAGGTGCGGCCTCCAGAACTGGACACAGTCCTCCAGGTGGGGTCTCACTAGTAACTGATAAAGAGGCAACACCACCTCCCTTCTCTTAGAGAATGAGATCCCAGTCCCTATGCACCCCAACATCCAGCTCACCTTACCTACTGTCCTGTTGCACTACTCTGCCACCTTGAGACCATCAAATATGATCCCCCAAGGTGCCCGTCTTGCTTGGTAACTGCAAGTACCCCCCCATCTTCTGCACAGCCCCAGGGTTTCCCCGTCCCCGGTGCTTGCCTTTGCACTTTTTTGCACTGAAACCCAGCTGCCACTCCCTAGACTACTCCTTTAGTTTCCCCAAATCCCTCTGCATTCACTCCAGCCCCTTCTGGGTGTCAACCCTGTTGCAGAATTTTGTGTCATTTGCAAATAGACACACCTTCCCCTCCAGTTCCTAAGTGATGTCACTTAAGAAGACATTGAAGAGAACAATGCCCAGTACCGATCCCTGTGGTATTGACTGGTCACTCTCCTGTCCACCAAGTGATTGCCATTTACCACCACACTCTGCCTCCAATCTTTCAACCAGTTCGATACCCAGCTCACCACCTTCTCCCCCACCACAGGCTGCTAAGTTTCTTTATCAGCCTCCTGTGTGGTATAGTGTCAAAGTTCTTACTGAAGTCCATATAAGCCACATCCACTGCCCTCCCCAATCCACCTCCCTAGTTACCCAAAGAAAGATTTGTTTGGCATGACACCCCCCCCGGTGAAGCTGTGCTGCCTGCAGCCCATATGTCTCCAGGTGCTCCATCACTCTGTCTTTCAGCAGGGACTCAATTAACTTCCCCACCACTGATGTGAGACTGGCTGATCCATAATTGCTGGTGTCCTCCGTTACCGTTCTTGTACAGAGGGAGCACATCGGTCATCCATTCCTCTGGAACCACCCCAATCTCAAATGAGGTGCTAGTGTTGCCAGAGGGGCAGCTAAAACCATGCTCAGTTTCTTAAGTACTCTTGGGTTGATCCCATCTGGCCCCATCGCCTTGTTTTCCTTTAGGGCTTCCAACCCCTGGAGGACTGTTTCGTATTAGCTTTTTCAACTCTGTGCTAAATATACTTTTTCAGCAACAATACATTCAGTAAATATCATCTGATTGCAATGGTTTGCAATGTTATCTACTATGGCTTTGGCCATGCTGGGCTCTTTTCCTTTTATGGAGTTGTAGCTTATAGATTCTAGATTTAGCTTCCTTTTGTATTGCAGTCTGTTGCTGAAAAAGTATATTCAGCAGAGAGTTGAAAAAGCTAGTATAAGATTATGTAAGTGAAGTCCTGAAGAACTGCAAAATAAAGGGCGAAACGTTGGGGTTACTAATGCTATGGAAACATAGAGAAAAAAAAAGCTAAAAGAAGTTACTGTATAGACTGCTTTTTGTGCACGCCCTCCCCTCAGTCTTGGCTGTGGAAATTGATTATATGACAACCTCCCAGCCCTGCCACCGAGCACTCACTGCTCTACTATCCCATGCTCCCCACCCTGCATTGGTGGGGTCCCCAGTGAGATTCCCTTCCACGAGGATAAACAATGTGGCTTGGGGATGGGGTGGTGATGCAGAGCCCAGCAGTGTACAAGGCCATCATGAAGGTAGCCATCATTCTTGCCTTTTCCCCATAGCGACTTTTGTCACTCCCCAGGACCCATGTAATCCTGCAAAGATCTCAAGCGCATGCAGGAGGGTCTTTTGGTGGGGGAGCAAGCTCCCTGATCCTCCTTTGGGGTCACTGAAGTGCTGGACTGTGGCATCCTCCCTCCTCTGGTTGGGGAGCACTGCAAGTGGTAATGCTAATCCCGTGTCAGTCACCCAAATACCAGCCTCCCTACTTTGCTTCTGAACCCAAGTAGCTAGCATGGCGCCAGGCAATCAGCTGTTTGACCAGAAGCTCATTGGTTGGTGAAAGTGATACAAACATTACATTCACTTTGTTTTACTTTTTCTATCCTTTGACATCAGAGGTAGTACAGTATGTGGCAGGTAGACAATATCATGATGTGGTTGCTTGGGGCAGTAGAATTGAGGTGGAGATGGAAGGGAGGCCAGGGAGGGCTAGGACCCTGGAGGGAGAGCAGGTCTCAGGGCTAAATAGGGAAGTTATGCAGAATGAATAGACCACTGGACTTTTTTTTTTTTTTGCCGTCATTGTCTATGTTTCTATGTCATAATGAAACCTAGTACATATACAACACATCCACTATGCAATATTATTAGCCTTGGAACACACTACAACCAGTAGGGGCATGGGATATACTGGCTGTGCAGGACAAGTCTGTGAAACTTAGAATGTTGGGATGAGACACTTTTTGAAAGGAAACGCCTGCTCCATCAACACTGTGACCAAGAGGCAAAAAAAAGAAAATAGGGTGTACTTACTGTAGTTTGTTAAATTAGATCAAAGGACTTTGGACGCTATTGGAAGAAAACTCCTGAAAAAAGTGTATGGAACGGGGATGTCGTGGGTAAAGTGTGATACAGTGTTTTACTTCCATTGGTCCTTCTAAGAACGAAATACCTCAAGAAAGCACTACTCTCAGTACCCTCCCAGACGGCACTACACCCAGTGCCCCAGAGAAAACACTACTGCCAGTGCCCACCGAGAAAGTACTACTCCAGTGCCCCACTGAGAAAGCACTAGGCAAGGCAAATTTTATTTAAAAAAGATGCCGATCCTGGAGGTTCTGGGAGCTGAACATGTTAAAATTACATACAAAAAATAAAATACATATACAAAATAAATATTTGACACTATAACTCATTATAAAATATATGAATACTACAATCAGCAATAACTACTGGCTAAAATACAGCCAGGGACCAGTTTAAGCGCAGAAGTCAGGGATCACTCCCAGTGCCCCCCACGGAAGCACTACTCCCAGTGCCCCACTGAGAAAGCACTACTCCCAGTGCCCCACTGAGAAAGTACTACTCCCAGTGCCCCCGAGAAAGCACTGCTCCAGTGCCCCACTGAGAAAGCACTACTGCCAGTGTCCACCAAGAAAGTACTACTCTCAGTGCCCACTTGAGAAAGCAAGAGCCCCCAAGAAAGCACTTCTCACAGTGCCCCCCAGAGAAAGCACTTATCCCAGTGCCCCTCTAAGATAGCACTAGGCAAGGCAAGGCAACTTGTATTTGTATAGCGCCCTATCCAAGGACTCAGAGCGCTTTACATAAAACCATAAAGAATAAAACCACCCCGGCATAAGATTCAGAGCAAATCAAAAGCTTTTCCAAAAAGGTAAGTTTTAAGAGAGGCTTTAAAGGCCTCTACTGAGCTAGCAGCCTTGATGTATGGAGGGAGGGAGGGAGGGAATTCCAGAAGGGTGAAGCAACCACACCAAAGGCCCTATCTCCTGATCTCCTTAAATGGGAGGGTGGAACAACTAATAAATCAGCATCAGTGGAGTATAGTGGCATACCAGAGAGTACGGAATCAGGAGTACTTTAAGGCAGTTGAGTCCCAAACTGCGTAGGGCCTTGTATGTTAACAAGCCTATCGAAGGTGATCCATGCACTCACAGGCAGCCACTGCAGACAGTGCAAGACAGGAGTGACATGGTCCCTCATAGAGGTGCCAGTCAATGTCCTAGCCACAGCATTCTGCACTAGCTGCCAGGTGACTAATCAAACCTCCAGATAACCCCAGGTATAGAGTGTTACAGTAATCAAGTTGACTAGTGACAAAGGCATGGATGACTGTAGCCAGGTCAGAGGGGGTCAAGAATGGGTGGATCCTGGCGATATTCCAGAAATGGAAAAAAACGGCCCTGATGACCAACACAACCCATTTTTGAAGGTCCAGACGATCATCAAGAATAATGCCAAGATCCTTCACCACCCCAGTCACTGACAGAGGGTGACCATTCACCATAAGGGCTGGCAACCTCCCGTCAGCGAAAATGCCCCCATAACCCAGCATGATCACCATAACCTCTGTCTTGCCGGGGGCTGAGACACAGCCAGTTAGACATCCAGTTGTTGATCTCGGCTAAACGACTACTTGGCGTATCTGAGCCAGAGAGATCACTGGGGGCACAGGACAGGTACAACTGGGTATCATCTGCATAACAGTGAAAACCCAGATTGTACCATTTAATGATTTCTCCTAGCGGTAACATATACATGGAGAACAACAGAGGTGCCAAGATAGACCCCTGCGGGACACCACAAGGCAGTGCAAAGGAACCAGAGGACAAATTCCCTAGGACCACTTGCTGCGATCTTCCAGTTAGAAATGATCGAAAGCAGCATAATACAGTGCCAGTAGAACCCACATAGTCCCGCTGATGATCCAACAGCACCCCATGATCAATCGTGTCAAATGCTGATGATGAGTCCAAGAGCACCAGAATAGTATAGTGCCCTCATTCCTTCGCCATGAAGAGATCATGTGCCACCCGGACCAAAACCGTCTCAGTGCTATGCTGAGGCCGAAATCCCAACTGGAGAGATTCATAGATGGAAAAAGACTCCAGGCGCTCCATAAGTTGGTCAACCACCACCATCTCAATAAGCTTCCCCACAAAGGGAAGACTAGAGATGGGCCTATATTTTGCAAGAACAACAGGATCAAGAGATGTTTTTTTAAGGAGGGGTCTCACTAAAGTCTCTTTCAGAGGCAGGAAAAACTTCCTTCCTTAATGACCCCTTGATGATCTCAGCAAACACTGATCCCAGAGTCCATGCAACCAATGACAAGCCACGTCAGACCCGGATCCAAGGCACAGGTGGTGGGACACAAACTGGTGAGCACCTGAAGGACCTCCTCCACCAAAACCGGCTGAAACTCAAACCAGCATGGCAGATGTTGTGTCCAGTAGACCGATCACCCCCAGTAGGAACTGGGCTGCACATTTCTGTGGAAAGGACTGTCCCAGACTGCAGACAGGAAGGATTTAACCAACTGTCAACAGTGCGGAACAGCACAGCTGGACGATTTCTTGCTACAGCAATTGATAGTGACAAAAATGTGGTCTTTCCTATAATCAGTTGCTCGCAGATACTCCAGGTAATGGAGTCGCAGCGTCAACCTGTCATCCTCAGAGCGCAACCACCTCCAGGAGCACTCTAACCTACACCCCTTAGTCTTCAACTGGTGCAACTCAGAACAATACCATGGGTGAATGATGTAGGGAGGTCAAGGGCCAAATACGAGAAGGTGCAATCAGGTCCAGAGCCTCGGTCAAGGCTGAATTATAAGCATCAACCCCGGTTTCCAGACCCAAGCACAGGCTAGCATCAAAAGCTCAAAACAACCAATGACTCCTGGAGTTGGCGAGGCTCCAGTTTGTTTTTTGGATGACACCGGATTGTTTCCACAGAGGAGGCTGGCATGCAGAAGGCCCTGCACTGGAACTCAACCACATGATGATCCGACCAAACAACTGGATCAACCTTGACCACCAAAATCTGAAGTCCAAGAGAGAAGACCAGGTCCAGAGTGTGGCCATAAATATGTGTCCCGGAGGCAACTACCTAAGTCAATCCCAGCTGAGACGTCAGCTGGAGGAGCTCTTGTCCAAAAAGGCAGGACTCATTGCCTACCCAGGCATTGAATTCCCCCAGAACAAGAATCCTAGAGGATTCAAACACCTGCTCGGCAATTAAGTCTGCCAGTTCCTGTAGAAATAGACTCCCACCACATGGAGGCCGGTAGATGAAAGCTATTCTGCCACTGACACTCAAAGGACACTGGTGTTTGCATTTGGAATGTGATGAGGCCCAAGGCAGATCTAAAACAGATGGCCACCCTGCCTCCTCTACAGTCCCTCCTCAGGCAATGCAAGACCGAGTAGCCAGGAGGGACAGAAGCCACCAGCACAGGGCCAGCGTCATTGCCTAACCAGGTCTCGGTAATGCAAACAAGATCAGCTGAGGAATCAGCAATGAAAGATTCCATCACTGCAGTCTTATTCCTCATTGACTTTGCGTTACAAAGAACGACCCGATGAGGAGGAGCTGAGCAGGCTGGATGCACTACCTGCTGCCTGGTGACATCTGGCAGAGCCTAGGGAGGGGGACCAGGTATGGTGGTCCTCTATCCTGACCCCTTCTCCTCCCTGGACATCTCCTGGTCTGCTCTACCCCAATCCAGACCCCACATTACCATACTGGGAACCCTCACTACGGTGATTGCACTGCGCCCTTAGGACCCCCAGCTCCTGACAGCGGCTGAGAACCCCCAATGGTAAAGGCAATAGGAGCCCTAAAATGGGGCGTAGTAACTGCAGGAAGTCCATTAAGTAGGTAAGCCTAACTACCTGTATGCCTCTACCCATCACTGCCTTCAATGCTCCAGAGAAAACACCCCTCCAAGTACTCCCCAAGAAAGCACTACTCACAGTACCCCCCTGAGAAAGCAGTACTCCCAGTGCCCTAGGAAAAAAACACTCCCAGTGCCCGAGAAACCAATACTCCCAGTGTTCCAAGACAGCACTATTACTAGTGCTCCCTGAGAAAACACTTCTCCCAGTACCCCCGAGAAAGCACTCTCAGTATCTCCAGAGAAAGCACTACTCTCAATGCCCCACTGAGAAAGCACTACTCCCAGTGCACCCCATGAAAGCACTACTCCCAGTGCCCCTGAAAAAGCCCTGCTCCAAGTGTATCACGTAATAATAGTGACCCAAAATGAGCGACTACAAAAATAGCGACTCATTTTGGGCGCTATTATTCTGGGCTATCCTGCAGAATAGTGAGGGTATGGGACCGTGAATATAGGGAAGGGTGAATGGAAGGGGGGGGGGAATAGCGAGGTGAAGGGGAGGGACAGGGAAGGGGTTGAGAGAAACTGAAGTACCTGCTGCCGCTGAGCTAGCTGTGTGGTGTGAGTGACTAGCACTGACACAGCAGGTACTGGATTTGGGACCAGGAGCGGGTTACATTTTGCCGCACTATTTTTACATCCAGATGTTGGGTTGCCTTAGAGTGTATATGGCCGATTTGCTTTTCGGTGACATACACTCGCCATAATAGCGATCACTGTTTTGCACTCGCTATTATGACATGGAACCCCTCCAAGTGCTCCCTGAGAAAACCCTACTCCCAGTGCCAAGAAAGCACTACTCCCAGAGACCCCCAGTGCCTGAGAAAGCACAACTCCCAGTGCCCACTTGAGAAAGCAAGTGTCCACAAGAAAGCACTTCTCCCAGTGCCCGTCTAAGAATGCACTACTCCCTGTGCCCCCGAGAAAACACCACTCCAAGTACCCCCAAGGAAAGCAGTAATCACAGTGCCCCCTGAGAAGGCACTACTCCCAGTGGCCCCTGAAAAAGCACTACTCCCAGCACTCTGAGAAACAACTATTGCCAGTACCCCCTGGGAAAGCACTACTCCCAGTGCCCCCAAGAAAGCACTACTCCCACTGCCCCCCTGCAAAAGCACTGGTCCCAGTGCCCCGAGAAAGCATTCTTCTAGTGCTCCTGAGAAAGCACTATTCCCAGTGCTCCCCAAGAAAGCACTACTCCCAATGGCACGAGAAAGTACTACTCCTCCAATGCCCCTGAGAAAGCACTACTCCCAGTGCCCCTTAAAACAGTACTACTCCCAGTGTCCCCTAAGAAAGCACTACTACCACTGCCCTCTTGAGAGAGCACTATTCCCACTGCTCTCCTAGTCCCAGTGCACCCAAAAAGCACTAATCCCAGTGCCCCTTGATAAAACACTGCTCCTAGTGACCACTGAGAAAGCACTACTCTCAATGCCCCCGAGAAAGCACTAATCCCAGTGCCCCCTGAGAAAGTACTACTCCTAGTGCCCCAAGGAAGCACTACTCCCAGTGCCCCCCAAGAAAGCACTACTCCCAGTGCCTCCTGAGAAAGAACTACTTTCAGAGCCCCCAAGAAAGAACTAGTCCCAGTGCCTCACTGAGAAAGCACTACTCCCAGTGCCCGGAAAAAGCACTAATCCCAGCACCCCTGGGAAAGCACTACTCCCAGTTCCCCCTGAGAAAGCACTACTCCCAGTGTCCCCTGAGAAAGCACTACTCCCAGTGCCCCTCTGAGAAAGCACTACTCCCAGTGCCCCACTGAGAAAGCACTACTCCCAGCACTCCAAGAAAACACTAATCCCAGTGCCCCCTGAGAAAGCACTACACTCGTAAGGAGGTGGGTGGGGGCAGGGGGTGTGGACACTGGAGGACGAATGAACACACCTCTCACATCGGTCTGGTTAGGCCTAGAAAACGCCCTGGGGTGAAATGGAGTCTGGAACGGGGTGCTCCTTATCTAGTCTCCATACCCAAGGGCACTGCCTGGTGTGGCAGGCAAGTAGCTGGGGCAGTCCTTGAAGCCCATCCAACTCAAGCGGTGTTATGCAATGCCAGATCTAGTAAATATAAGACTGCAATTATTGCAGCTGTTATTGAAACAACTGATCTGGCTTGTATCACCGAGACCTGGTTGGATGAAAATGCAGGCCCCACTTTGGATGCTGCAATTCCGACCGGGTACTTGGTGATACACCACTCGAGATTGGATCGCGGGGTGTAGCGGTCTGTTTTAAGACTGAGTTGGGCCTCACGAATGTACAAGTTGAGGAAGCCGAATCATTTGAGTGTACCGTGGTGGCTGGTGTAGGTTGCAGGTTAGCTCTTGTCTACTGTCCATCTGGGGACGAGACGCGATTCCTGCAGGAAGTAGTGGACTTCGTCGCTGACATGGCATTCGAGTCCCCCAGGTTGATGGTACTCAAAGACTTCAATGCCTGGGTCGATGACGATCTCTCGCAGTTTGGACAACACTTCCTCCAGCTTATGACATCTCTGGGCTTTACACAGGTTGTTACCTCTGCCACCCATAAGTTTGGTCACTCTCTTGATCTGGTTTTCCTCCTGGGGATCGAGGCCTCCGTCTTGGAGGTGGAATCAGTCAGTTGGTCGGATCATTACACAGTGAGGTTCAACTTTTGTGCCCCCCTTCGGAGGCCTGCCCCTGTGGAGATGGTCAGTTACCGCCCTTTACGGGAAGTGAGTCCTGAAGGCCTAGTATGGGTGATTGACCTCTCGGAGTTTTCTGTCACCAGCTTGAGTCTAGAGACTTTATTGGTGGCCTATAATAAGGCCATCTCGTCAGCTCTGGACTTGATTGCTCCTGTCCGTGTTTGTCCTCCCACTTCACCGGCCCCTTGGCCTGATGGGCCTGAGTAGCATGGTAGGACGAGGTTGGAGTGGCATTGGCAGAATCTGCCCCTGGCTTGCCGACCACTTTTAGACTGGTTGAACATTATAAGATTTACCAATCAACAATCTCCGTAAGAAGGCAGAATTCCTGTCTGGGGAGACTGCCTACGCCAGAATCGACCAGCCCAGCTCTTCCGAACTGTTGACAGGTTGTGCAACCCAACCTGTCTGCAGTTCCAATTACCTCTTTTGCAAGTAGAGTGCAATGAACTTGCTTGGTTCTTTGCAGATAAGGTGGCAGACATCAGGTCAGAAGTTCGTTCAACTAACTCTATGGGGGTTACTGATGATCGGTGCTTGGTCACCTCACCTCGAGCTTCCTGGAGTACCTTTGCCTTGCCTGAGCTCGCGGATGTCATGCGGATTGTCCAGGGTATGCACCCTACGTGCTGTAGTTTGGATCCGGGCCCAACTTCCTTGATTATGGGTTGTTGGGATATGATCAGCCCGGTCCTGGCTTGGATAGTCTGGTGCTCCTTGGAATCCCGTGAGCTTCCAAGCTCCCTGAAGGAGGCGGTGGTAATTCCCCTCCTGAAGAAAGCTTCTTTGGACTCGGACTCTCTGGTCAACTACAGACCGATCTCAAACCTTCCCTTTATAGGGAAAGTGATTGAGAAAGTAATGGTGATACAGCTGGACGACCACTTGACCATCCATAACATCTACGAACCTCTCCAGTCCAGTTTTCATAAGAGGCACAGTACTGAGACAGCACTGATTTGAGTGCTGAATAATCTTCTGATGGTGAGGGATCAGAGGAACCGTTCTATCTTGGTGGTCCTTGATCTCTCCTCAGCTTTTGACACTGCAGACTATAGGGTGCTGCTTGGACATCTGCGGTCTATCTGTGGACTGTCAGGTACGATCCTTAGGTGGTTTACATCCTTCCTCACTGGCCAGAATCAGAGATTGGTGTCGGGAATTTTTTCCTCAGACCCTTTCTCCTTGCCGTGTGGGGTCCCTCAGGGTCCAGTGCTGTCCTTCATGTTGTTTGCAGTGTATATGCTGCCTCTTGGAGATATTGTAAGACGGTATGGGCCGAGATTTCACTGCTATGCTGATGATACCCTGCTCTACCTGTCTTTTGCCCCTGACCAGGATACAGCTGTCTCGGTATTTAATACCTGCCTCACTGAAATCCAGGACTGGAAGAACTCAAGCTGGTTAAAGTTGAACGCCGGAAAGACTGATGTGATGGTAGTGGACCAGGGTCGCCGGATAGGGGGGTTTAGGGCTGATCAGCCCTCTGGAATTTTTCTCGGGGGCTCTCAGCTCCTATCCTTTGAATGGGTGTGACACCTGTGGGTAGTGCTTGACGACGGGCCGACTTTATGACCTCAGGCGTCGGCTTTCTTCAAGTCTTCCTTTTATCATCTTAGGAATATCTCCAGGATAAAGCACCTTGTTCCATCCGGGGACTTGCCTACATTAGTCCATGCCTTTGTGACTTCACACTTTGATTATTGTAACTCCCTGTGCTTAGGGCTTTCTGGGGTTGAAATCTGCCACCTGCAGCTCGTGCAAAACGCAGCAGCATGATTGTTAACTGGGGCTTCTAGAGTATCTCATATTACCCTCATGCTGCGCAATCTGCACTGGCTGCCGATTAGGTGGCGGATCACCTTTAAAGTTGGTTTACTGACTTATAAAGCCTTACACAGACTGGACCCCGACTACTTGAAAGACCTTCTTGTTCCTTACCACCCGGTGCGACAGCTGCGGTCGGCAGACGAGAGGTTGTTAGAGATTCCAAGGGTGTCTCTGAAATCTTCTGGGGCCCATACATGTATGCACGCGGCCCCAACCCTTTGGAATTCTCTACCCCATCAGCTTTGGGAGTGCACGACTGTGGAGGGGTTCAAACAGGCATTGAAAACCTTCTTACGGAGTCTCGCCCATGATAGCTCCTTATAATTCTGATTCCCTGTTATTTACTGTATGCTACTTATTTATTATTATGTCTACTGTTTTATATGACTGTTTTTATCTTTTTGTAGAGTGCCTTGATGGCCCGAAAGGCACTTATGCGAAATAAAATTTATTATTATTACTCCCAGCGCACCACTGAGAAAGCACTACTCTCAGCGTCCCAAGAAAGCACTAATCCCAGTGACTCCTGAGAAAGCACTACTCTCAGTGCCCCACTGAGAAAGCACTACTCCCAGTGTCCCCAGAGAAAGCACTATGCTCCGTGCCCCCAAGAAAGCACTAATGCCACTGCCCTGAGAAAGCACTACTCCCAGTGCCCCAGAGAAAGCACTACTCCCAGTGCCCCAGAGAAAGCATTACTCCCAGTGCAACCTCTCAGAAAGCACTGCTCCCAGTGCCTCACCAAGTAAGCACTGCTCCCAGTGCCTCACCAAGTAAGCACTGCTCCCAGTGCCTCACCAAGTAAGCACTGCTCCCAGTGCCTCACCAAGTAAGCACTGCTCCCAGTGCCCCCTGAGAAAGCACTACCCCAGTGTCCCCCTTAGAAAGCACTACTCCCAGTGCCCCCCCAAGAAAGCACTATTCCCAGTGCTTCTCCAGAAAGCACTACTCTGTGTCCAAGGAAGCACTACTCCTAGTGCCCCCTGAGAAAGCACTACTCCTAGTGTCCCCTTGAGAAAGCACTACCAGTGCCCCGAGAAACATTACTCCCAGTGCCTCCTGAGAAAGCACTACTCCGTGTCCCCCAAGAAAGCACTACTCCCGGTGCCCCGAGAAATCAATACTCCCAATGCCTTCCTGAGAAAGCACTACTCCCAGTGCCCCACCAGAACAGCACTACTCCCAGTGACCCCTGAGAAAGCACTACCTCCTCTGTCCCCGAAGAAAGCACCACTCCTAGTGCCCCTTGAGAAATCACTATTCCCAGTGCCTCCCTGAGAAAGCACTACTCCCAGTGCCCCAGCAGAAAAGCACTACTCCCAGTGCCCTCTGAGAAAGCACTACTCCTAGTGTCCCTCCCAAGAAAGCACTACTCCCAGTGCCCCCCAGAATGCACTACTCCCCATACCCCCGAAAAAGCACTACTCCTATCACCGCCCGAGAGAGCACCACTAGGCCCCCGAAAAGCATTACCCCAGTGCCCCTTGAAAAAGCACTACTCCCAGTATCCAATGAGAAAGCACTACTCTGTGTCCCCCCAAAAAATCCCACTAGTGCCCCCTAAGAAAGCACTACTCCTAATACCCTGAGAAAGCACAACTTCCAGTGTCCCCCTGAGAAAGCACTACTCCCAGTGTCCCCAAGAAAGCATTACTCCTAGTGCTGCCAGAGAAAGTACTCCCAGTGCCCCCCCGAGAAAGCACTACTCCCATTTCCTCCCTGAGAAATCACTACTCCCAGTGCCTGAGAATGCACTACTCCTAATGTCCCCTGAGAACGCACTACTTCCAGTATCCCCCTGAGAAAGCACTACTCCCAGTGCCCCTGAGAAAGCACTACTCCATGTCCCCCCAAAAAAGCCCTACTACTGGTGCCCCCTGAGAAAGCACTACTCCCAGTGCCCTGAGAAAGCACTATTCCAAGTGCCCTCGAGAAAGCACTACTCCCAGTGCCCCACCAGAAAAGCACTACTCCCAGTGCCCCCTGAGAAAGCATTACTCCTAGTGCTGCCTGAGAAAGTATTCCCAGTACCCCCCTGAGAAAGCACTACTCCCATTTCCTCCCTGAGAAATCACTACTCCCAGTGCCCGAGAATGCACTACTCCTAATGTCCCCTGAGAAAGCACTGCTTACAGTGCCCTCCAGGAAAGCACTATTCCCAGTGTCCCCTGAGAAAGCACTACTCCCTGTGTCCTACCAGAAAAGCACTACTCTTAGTGCCCCCTGAGAAAGCAATATTCCCAGTGCCCCCTGAGAAAGCACTACTCCAAGTACCCACCCTCCTGAGAAAGCAGTACTCCCAGTGCCTGCCTTCAACTGCTGCTTGAAAAAGCCAGGAAGTAATTCAAAGTGATTCCATTTTCTTACTGACGTTCAGTCTATATTCCATCATTTTAAAAAGGGAGCCTTGGTCTTATCATTAGTCTGAACCATGATAAGCCTGACTGCTGACAGCAGGGTGACCTCATCATAGGTCAGGTCCCTACTCTTTCAAAGAAAGAGTTTAGCTGAACGACGAGCCTGAGACTCCCTTTTTGGAATGAAGGCAGAAAGTAAAAAACTGAGAAACTTTTTATCATTTGCAGGCCCATGTTGAGGGGTGCACTGCTATTGTAACCAATTCTGATGGCCACAAACCAGCAGCGCTCCTACAAAATTTAGGAAAAATGCATAGAAAAAGTGATAAATCTCATTGAAGTAGCCAAGGTTGAGCATACTATGCCCCTAATGAACTACTACTCCACCCACATTGATGCAGTTTCAGTTCTTTTCTACCCATCAGAAGTCGGGTTTAAGTCCACAAATTTACGGACCAGTGTGTCCAGGGGGAAGTATCTTTCAGACATGAACAGATTAGTCACAGAGTTTGAAACTGGCACCAGAAAATACTGGTGCATTTTGTGTTTGGGGCACAAAATGCTCTTGTAAGCAGCCCTGCAGGCTTGTACTGTAGCGTCAACCTTTCAGCAAGTGCATCAGCTGAGCCAGTAGCAACCTGGAGACAAAAATCTACATAGCAAAATGATCATTTTCAAAAGTTTTTTATTTTTATTTTTGTAATAAATAATTGACACAGTTTTGCATCTGCATATTCCGCACTTAGCTCTGTTACGTAATGCTATATAAAAGGCAGAGTATACGGGACATATCGGGACAAGAAAAATGTATCATTTCTTATTTCATACATAAACCAGACTTTTCTGCTTCTGTAGCTGCATGATTCTTTTTTCTCTGTCCCACTGCCCAAACGTTTGGGGTCAATACAGCCGCACCCTTCCTCCAGCTAAGAGGGTGAGCCAGTGGCGGCTTTCATGGCTGACATCACTGTTGCTTTGTGGTCGGCTGGAGGGGGTGCATGGGTGACCTGTACCCTCCTCTTCAGAGGAACTGTGAGCTCACCTTCTGCCATATGCCTGGTCCCCCACTGGCCTCAGCAAGGGATTATGGGGCTTGCATGTGAACCACCAGTCCTCCAAGTGGCAGAGCGAAGCCCTTTTACTGCACCACTGTGTTATGCGATTGCCCCATTATTTTACATAGGAACATAGTATTATTGTTTTATTTTGTATAAAGAAACATTATTTATTGGAAAAGTTGTGTCGTAAAACAAGTAGAAATGTAGACATTCTTGACTAAGTCTAAAAAACATATAGAAGGTTGATATGGAATGGAATAAGGCAGTCCATTGTCTTTGAATAAAATATTTGTACAGCTGTATCTCTGCTATATTCTATATACAGTGCAATAATACCTGATTTATGTGAATGAGAGACACATACATTAATGGCTTCAGATGCTCGCCGCCGTATAGAATTTACCTAAAAATACAGCCAAGAATCTGACATCACATCAATAACAGTCTTTTGCATCCTGAACTTTAAGGGTTAAATATAGTATCTGCTGTGGAAAACATTCCCACAGTAATGGAAGGAAAGCAGGTAGGAATTTGGTTTTATAGTGCCTTCATACAAACTGTATCCCAAAGCGCTATAGTGGGGTGGGGGTGGGGGGGAGGCTGTTGTTGCCATGAAGAGCACAAATAGGAGAGAGAGAGAGATTATGCATAGGAAGGTTAAGTGAGTGGCTCAGGGTGACACAATGACTAAGTGTTAGTAGTGAGATTCAAACCTGGGTCTCCAGGTTGACAGCTCTGGGCTCTAACTACTGGGCCAAACTACCTCTCTTGCACAGAAGTCTAATTTTGTTGCTACCCGGTCAACAAAACTCAACAACAAATAAGCACCCAAGATAGGGGGACTGGACCTTTATGTGTAAGACCTAACTATTCTGCAACTTTAAAACCTCATTACCTGTTCAGTTTTGGCTTCAAAAACAGTTTGTTTTTTAAGTTTGACTTCACAATTTATTTACCCAGGGTAGCCCAACTGAGATATGGTATCTCGTTTTCGGTGGGGTCCTGCTTCTACCTAGTTTTACAGCTGCAAACCCACTCATACTGAACCAGTTTAAGCTGTTGGGGGTTTAAGTGAATGCAGGACATTTGTCCAAGAAACTGGGGAAATCCCCCAACTCTGTTTGACACCAATATTAATTCCTTAAATAGCACGAACAATGGCCAGTTTGTTCTACATTCGGCCCATCTGGGCTATTTGTATCTGGGATTTATAAGAACTTTTATCCCTTCCAAAGATGGCCAGTGCTGGACCCACTGCCACCACCACCATCATCATCTCCTGCTTCTCCTCTTCAGTCCCCTAGTTTAAAAGACAAAACAAATGCATGTCAGCGCAGTGGCAGTGCTACCACTCGTGATGCCAGAGATCCAAGTTTGGGAACGAGCTCAGATCGTCAGGGGCTGGCTGGGGGGCAGAGGATGGAGTGTCCAGAGATGCCCTTCTCCTGGGAGGGAAGGCAGCCAGCTCTGCTGCTGTACTGCCACCTGGTGACCACAGGTGGCAGTGCAGTCACGAGTGGCTAGTACGGAGGAAGGACGCTGGCTGGTGCTGTGCATGCTCGTATGTGTGCGCATGTGCACACTCGCCACTGATGTCCCAGGTGAAGGGATGAGAAGCAAAACTACTCCAGCCAGCAGGATGATGCTGACCACCCGCAGGCCCTGCACCTGGCTACTCGGGCACCATCTCCACATACTGAATACGTTCTGCGGGGGAGGCCAGAGAGGGTCAAGCTCTGTAGGAACTACAGAGGTGAAAGTAAGCCCTGGGAGATGCCAGGGTGATGGAGCTGGGGCGGTCGAACAGGGCTGACTAAAGTCGAGGGGGCATAAACAGCAGTAGCTGCAAACAAAAAAAAAAATCAAAAAAATCTAACATGCAACCCCCCCCAAACACACACACACACACCAGATGGCACTTTTTGAAACTCACTCTCCTCCCTAACCTGACAACACACCCCTATATGAAGATTCTGGAGTCGCCAGACCAGTCAGACACAACCACGTGAAGAAAGTACTCTGCCGGGAAGTCATACAGTAGGGAATTGTCCTACCAAAATCTAATGGTGATGATATTCTGAACACACCAGTCAACCATCCCTGAATTTCAGGGATGTCCCTGATTTTACTTCCAAAATTTCCTCTGTCCCTCCTTGTGAGGATTTCAGTCTGATGAAGGGTTACATTTTGTTTCACTGCGTATCGGACAGCAACATAGATTTTAAAGCATCTCAAAGCACCTTGTTCTTCCTGAAACCTTGGCTCAGGGGCCCCCCCCCCCAATTAATATCAAAAGAGTTAAAGGTCAGTAGTGTTAATAATAGCAGAATTTTCTTTCTCTTTTCTGTCATTTGAAAACTTGTGTTCAACCAGCCACACAAGAAGAAATTTGATTGCATAGTGTCTTTCACGCAAATTGTACCCAAAGTGCTTTACATTCCAGAAGTGGGCAGGGAAAGAATGTCATCTTCAGCACGCAGGGAAAGTCAGAGAACACAGAGATAGAACAGAAAGAGACTGCAGGGAGGTTCACAATGGGTGACTTGCTCAGGGTCACGCAATGAGAAAGTGGGAGCTGTAGGATTCAAGTGTGAGCCTCCAGGTTTACAGCTCTGCGCTTTAACCACCAGACCAAATGGCCTATTAAGAAAATAGTGCGCAACTGTGCAGATCCTTTTTCACTGTCGGGTCATGAATCTGAATCTGGCCATTGCCCAGTTCTAGGTCCTTAGGTAGCAATTTTGCCCTGGGGGTGGGTGGAGTGGTGAAATGGGCAATAAAAGCAGAAAGACGAACGTAAGTGAGGGGTTATTGCTGAGCTAACACACCACTAGAGCCACAGCCACCACAGCTGAGGCAATATTTTGGGGAGGATCAACGCAGTGTGGCAACCAGATTGAGACTAGTGGCTACCACTATATAGGATACTAGGTGCACTGACAGAGCGTTACATGGGTGGAAGGACTCAGGAGCTATACAAGGACAGCTGGAAGAGGCATCCTAAGATATATCTGTCACTTCTATACAGTTACAGACGGTTAGTATTATACAACATTCTGGTCTTCACTGTGATGGTTAATGCAACACATACCTAGGGCTGATTGATTCAGCTGTGCACCAATCACACCAGCAATTAGGAAACCAAGGGACCAGCCTTAATCCTAACATAGCCAATCACAGCAGACCTTCAGTTCGAGCTGTTATGCCCTCAAGGTAGGAAATAGAAATTCATTTAATAAAAAAAAAAAAAAAAAGTTTGTAATAGATCATATGGACATTTAAAAGCGTCAACGCAGGACTTTCCGAGAAACATTCTACCCTGAGGAGACCTGCAATGTGCTTCCAACCACGTTTCCAACTTTATGCCACTTTGTAAGTGAGTGTTGGCGTGTCTATATGAGTTCAAGTTGAGCTTCAAGCCAGAAGTCTAACCACACCATTCTCGGAGCCTAGCAGGAGCAGACGCCTAGTGGGCAGAATAGCCAGACAGGTCAGGGTGCCCCGGAAGTTCTCAGTGCTCAGTTTGTTGGTGCTCACGGGCAAAGTCAGGCCATCCGACATGGAGAAGACCCCGATCTTGTTGGCCACTGTGCCTGCTACAATCTCGTTCCCGTACAGGTCGAAGGCGTGGATGGGGTCAGAGGCTAACTTGTACTGGTGCAGTGGCTTTTGCTCCATCTCTTTCCAGACGGTCAGGGAGTGGTCCGATGAGGAGCTGACGATGATCCCATCGGCAGCCTGAAAGAAACAGACCGCAATTGACTAAATGACAGCATTTATGCAGCCAATGGGCACAACTCATCACTTAACCACGTTTACTTCATGCAGCAGTTTTAAACATCACTTAAAACACTTAAAATTCCATATATAGGGAAAAAAATGCCAGGGTACAGACTTTACCAGCACTTACTTGTTATCCACATGACTGTAATTAACAACAAAATAAGAATAAGTTGGTTGCAACATGTCCCTGCCAGCTAACAAAATTACTCCAGCTAAAAATGGAGAACACAAGGGTTCATGATGAATCTCTGATTTTAACCTCTGTTTATATAGGGGAAATGCTTCAAGTTTTACATTTTTTTACCCCTTTTTTAAAATTCAGCTTTGTAGTTCCTGCCTCCTCTGCCACTGCTAGCATCTGTCATCTGGCATTCCCCAGTCTCTGAGTCCCACCTGCTAATCCTTCTGCCACCACACCAGCGGGGATCCACCAGGGGTGAGACCAGAGAGTACTGGCACTACCAGATTTGGTGACCAGTGTGCATAGAGTTTTTTCTTTCATTTTCATATGTGGACCACTGCTCACACCGTGCCAGGCATCACCCGTTAAGAATACGGCGGCAGCATGTAACGCGTCACTATGGGCGGCTATCTCTCCCTGGTGCACATGAGGGTTGCTACTGCAGTGTAAGCTGGCACCTTCACTCCCCAGCAGGGAGGGCTGTCGCACCTCCTCCACCACCCTGGGCCACCTGGCTGTCTCCCAGGTCTGCCCCAAACTCTGGTCTCCAGCGTGGGAACATGATGCACTACCCATTGGGCCCTGGACAATGGAGTGGGCCTTTTTGTCACCCTTTATGATAAGGGACCATAGGAAGGGGGCACTTCCAGTTCTAGAGGACCGTGTCATTATTTCTAGCACTGCTTTAAAGAGGAAGGAAACCTTACCCCATAGTAAAGGGAACCCAATTAGGCCAAACTGTCTGGTAAAAAATTTTTTGAGCTACTTATTTTCTAAAAGTTTAAGTTTTTCAAAGTTTTAACTTTCAGTCTGGTTGATCCAACATTCACTGTTCTGCTTGCCATCACAATACACAATGTATCCCAGACACCCCCATGGCTGATGTCAGTGAGGGGGCTCAGCTGCAGGGCCGCTTCTGCCTGCATTGATCATTGGCTGGGAAGGGGGATATGGCAGCAGTGAATGGTTTGCCAAGGCTACACTTTCCGCAAAAAATATTAAGAGTTTTGCTGGATGCCTTACCTCACGCTGCGCTGGCGACCCAGGTTCGGGAACAATCTCGGGTTGATGGTCCGGTGGAGTAATGTAGGCAAGGCAGGAGGGCAGTACGGGTGGGAGGAAGGGACTGAGCTGGCTTCCGGTAGGTGTGTGCGCCTTCACGCGCAAGTATGGCTGTGTGCCGGGGATGTAACGGGAGAAAGCACAAGAAAAACCCATAATAAAAAAAAAAATATTACGATTTTTAAAATATTTGTGCTCCCTTTAAATAGTGGAGAATGTTTCCCACCCATCAGTCCTTGTTAACAGCCATTGACACCTCAAGAAAGACTCCAAGAAATATAATATTTAGACAAAATATAATTTATAATTCAAATGTTTACAGAATTCGACTTCCCTTTTTTTTTTTAATTCATATTTTATGCCCCCTTATACTAGTGCCACTCCTACTGAAACCCATCACTTCCCCCCAGCCCCAACCTACCTGACATCCACCTGCCCTACGAAACCAGTTTACCCTTTAGGTGGGGTATGGAGTAAGGTGACTGTAGCACGAACATGCCCAATGTCGGACAACAGAGGAGTCAGTGACACTGACCCAGACATGATGGGGTCCCATGAAGCCAGCACCAGGGCTGCTTTTCCATTTTCTCAGTAAATGATTCCCTAGGTCCCCTGAAAGATGTCAGCCCGTGAGGGGAAACAATGCGCATGCGCACGCAATCCTTGCATGGCGCGGGTCCCCCGCCATCGTATCCCTCCTCCAACTTGTGGCCCTCAGCTGCACTGCCACCATGGGGACTCAGCTGGAAGTATCACAGTGTGGATGGTGGCCCTTCCTCCCACCCTCCCCAGAAAACAGCATCCTTAGATTCTCATTCTACCCCCTACTGCCTAGGGTTACCACGTTTTAAGAAGCCCAAAGTGGGGCATTTCTTATTGAAACATGATTTTTTGCAGGTCAACCGGTAACCTCAACCAACACAATTGACTTGTTTTCTTTAATCATAATTAAGACTGTTGTAGTTTTTTTTAGTTGTTAACTACTGTTTTTTTTGTTTTTTTTTTTTTAATTACGGTATTATAGTTTTTTTGTAACATTTAGAGGAAAGTAACAAAATATTTGTTCTATTGTAAGATCACGACATGTAGTATTTTTCATGTTTTTTGGCAGGATTCAGCTGCCCAAATTAAGACTGTCCTGCCAAAATCAGGACAGGTAGTAACCCTACTACCAACTCCAGTTATTCCCGAGCCTGGGTCACAGACACTGTGAGTGGTATCCCTACGGCAGCCTGTGTTGAAAGGGCTTGTCCCTTGTTCCTTAAGTGTGCTGGCATAGAACCTGGGTCATTACATTTCAGAGTCCACCTACTCTCACTGTTCCCCTTGAAGTCACAACCCTCTCTCTGTGACATCACAGTCTACTGCCAATGAAGTGGCTGTGATGTCACGAGCAAAGGATTCCAACTTCAGGAGGGGAATAAGCATCCACAATAGATGAAACCCTGGTGACAAAAGTTGTGTTTACATGCAAATATCCTTAGCGTGGGGACACGGGCTGGCGCCGCACTACAGATGCAGATGTATGTGTGAACCCTCACTACTGGCATCCTAAGGGCATAGGGACAAAAAAAACCAACTAGGCAAACACCCCAACCACAGCAGTATGTATTCCAGCCCTCCCGCATGCCCCACCCTGGCAATTCGGCCCCTCTTCCAACAAAATCCTGTCTGAGGTGGGTGTTGGAGAGCCTTGCAGCCCCCACCATGGGTGCATGCCCTGGGGGAATGGTATGGTGGTTAAGTCTGAGAGCAGCTGGGTGACGGGGCTGGGAAGACTGGCATGAAGGAGGGCATGACTGGAGACAGGGAGCATAAAAAGATAAAGAAAGGAACACGGGACAGAGAACTGCAGAATCTGTAAGAAATGTAAACTGCATAGCGCAAAAGTGCCGTTTTCAAAAAGTTGTTCCACATGCAACAGCAGCTCTACACATTTTTCCCTCCAGCAGGAGTTAATGGAAAATTTTCGGGGTAAGTTGGTTAAAAATCTCCCCTCTCGCCACCAAACCCAGCGTCTCCACAACCACAATTAAATAAGTACCTTTTAACGCAAACAAAGAACTAAGAAATAAAATCTTAAACCCTTTTATAGTGAAAAAACAAAACAAAAAAAAAAAAAAACAGCCTTTGAGCCCGCTGTCCTCTGCTCCCCATCTCTAGAAAAAGGTAAACAGGAGCTTACTCAGTAAACTTTGCTTAACCCCAGAGTCAGGGTCCGAGAAGCTGTAACCCTGAACCCATGAGGCCATGTAAATATGGACAAGAGTTACTCATTAGAGCAGAGTCATCGGTGTCCAGGTTTGAAAGATAAAACAATAACAAAAAAACAAACAAAAAATAATTGTCAATTTATACAAATGAGCCACGTTTCATTAAATCTCGCACTTGACACATTGCACAGAAATGAAAACAAAACAAAACTGCAAAACCACAAACACACAAGTTTTAAAAGCTGGGCTTATAACTTATCAGGGCAGACCCACTAATCACAAGTGCGGCCCACTTACTCTCTAGTTTTACTGACACATCAGAGGCAATATACCCCCCAGCCCACCTTTTCGATGATAAACTGGCACTACTCAACTTCAACTGTATTAAAATATCTGCAGTTTGCTTCCTGAGCCTGGGCTGATGCATGCTGTGTGGTAGAGATACGGCCATGCATCCGTCTCAGACATCTCCTGCCCTGGGGAGGACGGTTGGCTTCTGCCATACACAACTGCCCCCTAGTGGCCCAGGGAGGAGGTGGTGTGTAGGCAGGAATATGCAGCTACAGACGGGGGGGGGGAGGATGTTCAAATCTAGCCACTGGTGGGATGCATAACCATGGACTTAGGATATTGTGGTGTCCAGTCCTGTGCAAATGAGCATCAGTTAGTTTTTTTTTTTTGGGGGTTAGGGATAAAAATTTCACAGTGTATCACAGTATCAGAAATCAAGGTATTGATAACATGGGTGATTTCACACTTTTTTAATTTACATTTTTTGCTCCCCTGTGCACAAGGGGGAACTCTGCCCTCACCCGCCCACGAGCCTGAACCACCGCCAACCAACCCTGAGACCCCCACGGCTTGCCCTCCATTGTGGGGTCAGGAAGGGAGCTTCCCTCCACCCCGAGCACAATCCAAATCTGGGGAGGTGGTGGCAGTGGATCAGAGACGAGATATCATGAAGCCCCTGGCCACCATTTTCCATTTTTCTAGTGATCCCCCTCCCACTCGACGCATGGCTGTGCACGTGTGGGGGCACACGCATGCTGTGATCGCCGGCTGCTTGCCCTCCCAGTCTGTGTCACCCCCAGCCCCCACCACAGGTTGGCCGACAGGCAGGACGACAATCCCTCCCTCCCCAAGAGAGGAGAGCAGTCCTCCAGAAGTCTGATCCTCTCTCACCCCAGCCGACCCCTGATGGCCCAGGCTCATTCCCAAACCCAGGTCGCTATTGTGGTGTCCGGCGCCTCAACCTCCAGCGCCACTGGGCCAGCACAACATGGGCGATCTCCGATACCATAACCATGGTTCATGATCTACTGTGGTTTTCAGGCCTTTCACCCAATTGTTGTGTATTTTTAACAGACAACTGCCCCTTCTGTGACAACTCCGTCTGACATAAGAGCATGAGGAAACTTTTTTTGCGCAAACGTGACTACCTCTGTAGTATTGTGGTATCACAATAACTACAGCATAATATGTAGCAGTTATCATACTGTCAAAATGTTATACTGTGAAATCTCTAGGGGCCAGGTTCCAGTCCACTTCCGACTGGTGAGAAGTCTCTCTCTCATCCTAGATTGCACCCCAGTGGGGAGGGGGTAGGTGGGACAGAGGGGATGAAAAATAGTGGGAAACAGTGGTGTTATTCAGATGGATGCCGCCAGCCCCAAGATGTTCTCCATGCTCGGTTTTGGCATTCAGACCTCTGAGTCATCGGCCTCCTCGATCAGTTTGGAAAATTTGGGGTCTGGTATCTGTATTGCAGTAGCTTCAAATAGCTCCGGTTTGGAATCTGTCGGTGTCCTTGCAATACCGAGACCAGGTACAGACTAACAGGCACACAAGCTGTCTGTACCTGGTCTCCATATGTATCAGCAGCACACGGGCTCCAAATCGGAGCTGTTTAAAAATCGTGCAGTAAGACAAGTCTATGGAGACACCCCGGCTGCTCCCCGCCTGCCACGTCATCACAGGGACAACCGCGGGTGCTTGTGGGCGCGACGGGGAGGGTGTTGAAATCTAAAATGCCAGCGGGGAGGGCGCAGGATCAACCAGATATGAATCAAAATAGTATAATAATCAGTAAGTGCCACATTTAATACTTTTTTTTTACATCTGCTAAATCGGGCCCCGCTTCACACGGAGGTGGGGCTCGATGGGACATGGACATTTCCCTTTAAATAAAAAGAGATGCACTTTCAGCATGTGTGCTGCATCTTCTCTACCAACACTTGGTGAGTGCTGTGTTTACTACAACCCAGAGGGGGGCTGGCACAAAGTTACACCACCACAAGGACCCGTGTGGTGGGCCAAGGCTTGTTCCTCTGCAGGGTGTTGTTATGTGTGTGCAAGTCCATGTAAAGGAGCATCGCATAGCACTACAGTAAAGTGGGAGGATCCAGGAGAGAAAGTGGGGGGACACCACAGAACTATCAGAATGACTGATGGCACTCTTGGACTATACATCATGAGGACCTCCACGGGAGAATTTGTGGGGGGTAGTGCTGGACAGCGCAAGGAGGTAGCCTTGGAGAACCCCGACTTATGGACTAAATGGACAGCACCAGCAAAGAAAAAGCTAGATAAGTAAAGGAAAGGCAATTTTATTTCTAAGGCGCCCAATCCCAGAGGCTCTGGGTGCCATACCCAATAAAAACAAAAATACAAGATACATGATTAACATTTATGCAGTCGTAAAAACTTTAAAACAGCGTTCTTAAAAATCTAAATATAAAATGTGAAATAACTGACGGTAGGGGGGGAGAAGACTTAATCCCCAAAAGCCTGGCAGAAGAGATGGGCCTTAAGCCTCTGCTTAATTAACACCAATCGAAGGGGCTACTGGACTGCAGCTGGAAGCGTGTTCCACAGGGTCGGCCCAGAGACACTAAGTGCTCGATCACCAGAGGTTTTGAGCCGAACCCTGGGAACATCCAGGAGGCCCCTTGAAATGGAGCGGAGGGAGTGGGCAGAGGTCGCAGGTGACAGGAGCTCAGACAGGTAGCCAGGACCCAGCCTGTATAGGGCCTTATAGGTGAGCAAGCCCACCTTGAAAAGGACCCTCCATCTGACCGGCAGCCAGTGCAGAACACGCAAAACCGGGGTCACATGGCACGGCCGAGACAGTCCCGCCAGTAGACTGCCACTGCGTTCTGCACTAGCTGCAGCTTGCAGAGGGTCCCCCCCATGACCCCAAAGTAAAGAGCATTACAGTGTTCAACTCTGGAGGTCACAAAGACATGTACTAGGGTCGGCAGATCTTCAGGCAGAATGAGGGGCTTGATCCTGGTGATGTTCCGTAAGTGGTAAAAAACACTCTTCACAACAGACGACACCTGATTTTCAAAGGTCAGTCTGCTGTCCAGAATCACACCTAGATTTCGCACCTTTGGGGGAAGTAACCAATGGAGCAGACCCTAGAAAAAGACCAGAGTCTGCTCCAGATAGCAACCCATCACACCTGCCACCTGGCTCAACCACCAGCACCTCTGTCTTGTCCGGGTTGAGTAGCAGCCACCTGGAAGCCATCCAGTCATTGATTTTGGCCAAACAGATGTTAAGCATATCAACTGCACCAGATCTCCCGGGGGCAAATGACAAATACAGCTGGGTGTCATCTGCATAGCAGTGAAACTCCATGTTGTACTGTAGAATGATCTCACCCAGAGGCAGCATATACACCGCGAACAGCATCGGCGACAAGATCGAGCCCAGTGGAACTCCACAAGACAGCGGCGTTGGGGAGGAGGAGAAATTCCCCACCACTACCCACTGCGCCCTGTGTGAGACACAGGACTCAAACCATCTGATGACAACACTGACGAGTCCACAAAATTCACAGAGCCGATCGAGAAGCACAATGTCGTCCATGGTGTCAAAAGCTGAAGAGAGATCGAGGAGGAAAAGAACCGACCTGTTTCCTCTAGCTCTGAGTAAGTCATTATGCACCCTGACTAGTGCAGTTTCTGTGCTATGTCTAGCCCGAAAACCCAACTGAAATGGCTCATAGATGTCGAAGGACATGAGCCGATCCTCGAGCTGCTGTGCTACCAATTTCTCAACAACCTTGCTCAAAAAAGGCAGGCTGGAGATAGGACGGTAATTCGCTGGGATGTCTGGGTTGAGGAAAGGTTTTTTTTTTAGGAGGGGTCTCACCAACGCCTCCTTCAGAGGAGCCGGAAACACCCCCTTCACCATCGAACACCCAACTATCCCAGCGAACACTGGGCCAACAGCCTCGGTGCATCCAGTCAAGAAACGCATCGGGGCTGGGTCCAGTTCACAAGGTGTGTGCTTCAGCTTTATGGTCACCCGAGTTACCTCAGATACCTCCACTGGCCTAAACTCTTCCCAGGCACGCAGAGTTCCACTGCTCCCAACAGCCCGGCAACTGCGAGGCATGAGCCTACCTGACAGAATCCCAGACTGGATAGCAGACATCCTGTCAGAGAAGAACAGAGCAAACTCCTCACACAAGGTTGATGAAAAAGCTTTTTCGGCTGAAGGCAGGCTGGATGAAGAAGCTTGTCCACAGTCCAAAAAAGCAGAGCAGGTCTGTTCCTCCCTGCTGCAATCTCCCTTGACAGGAACTCTGCCGTCTTACAGGACATTGCCTCCTGGTACTCACGATAGTGGGTATGCAGGACCAGTTTGTCAGCATCTACCCGGGACTTCCGCCAGCAACGCTACAACTTCTGACCCTTGATCTTCATTGCTTTGAGATCCCCGTTAAACCACAGAGCTCTCAAGTGAGAAAATCTGGGTCACATACGAACCAGTTCTATGGCATCCAGAGCTTCAGACACCACCTTATTATAGGTGGCCACTGCCTCACCGGTGCCAATCACACAAGCCGCCTCTACCCTAGATAGGACAGCTACTGCCAGAAGTCCTTCTGGGAGAAGCCCCCTTAAAGGGCAATAGCTAACCATCTCCACAGGGACAGAATTATCAGAAGGGCCCCAAACGTGAACTCCACAGTGTAGAGATCGGACCAAAGGACTGGATTAATCTTGAGGTTATCAACACCAAGATCCGGCTGAACACCAGATCGAGTGTGTGACCATGCTAGTGGGTTGCAGAAGCAACCGCTTGTGTCAGGCCCAGTGAAGACATTAACTGGAGGAGGTTGTAACCGAAACATGAAGATTTGTCATTGACCTAGGCGTTGAAGTTCCTAGGATCAAACACCTGGGGGACTCTAACACCTGGTTGACGACAAAGTCCGCCACCTCCTGCAGGAATTCTGCCCCTGGCCCGGGCGGGCGATAAATGAGGAGAATCCTGCAGCCTGCACCTGGACCCCCACAAATGGCGACCGGTGGACCCCTGGGTATAGGAATAAAACAAGTCAGGCATCTCCCCCAGCCCTGTTTACACCCAGGGACGAGGGAGATGCCTGAAAAACAAAAAGTCACAGTTATCTATGTGGGATGGTACTTTGTTTTATGGGGGACAGAGGGGTTCTGGGACAGCCCACCTAATATGGGTCAGTTAAGAGACATGTTCAGGGGTATACCGATGAGACTCAAGCAGTACACAGACGGCAGGAAAGAATCATTGACTCATTAATCAGCAAAAGGTGATCATGCTAAATGCTGGTACATCATGCACTGTACTACAGATTTACTGCAGTGCAGCAAGGCTAAACTAAACAGAGCACAGCCCCACCTAGAGGTGAAATTAGATCGTGATGTGAAGGGGATAACCAAAAATGGACACAGACCTTAATCTGAAGAATGTCTCCCTCATGAGCCTGCCAGCCTCTCATTATTAACCCCGTCCTGGCATCCATCAGGACGATTACTCCAGAAGAAAATCCAATGGTGATGGTACGTCCATTCGGGCTCACAGTCAGGTAGCGCACTAACCCAGCCATGGTATTGGCTAACTTAAACTCATGCTGTTGGATTAAAAGACAAGATAAATCAATCAGTGTTGGCATTGGGAGAATAACATCTTGGGAGACCCTGCTGGTGGAAAAGTGGAACACAATAAAGGTTTTGTTTTTCTATTTCAGACAAGTTTTTGCCCCCATCATCAACACATCCCCTCAGACCTCACAGGCAACATCAGAACTCAGGCACTGAAAGACGATGGAGTGGCACAGAACCCTGAATGTACTGAGAATCATCATTTGGCAGTCAGTGAGGTTTACACTTCCAAGTAGGCAAGTTCGAGATCCGCTGCATTGCTGTGGAGGAGGCTGTGCTTGGTGGCCCACAACATGGGTCCCTGTGGGAGTTTAACACAGCACCTCCCTCCCTCCAGCTAGAAGCCCTGCCATCAGCAGCAAGCCCCGAGCATAGGGCAACTAACAGGAATCCTGAGCTCAGTCTTGAACCTGGGTCACGTGTATGGTAGCGCAATACACTTTCGCTGGGCTACTGTGGTGGCCTAACATGCGATATTTTTTAAAGGCAAATAGCTCACTGGAGGGTCCGTAGGAATAATGGACTCACTCCTTAACCAGAGCCACCCACAGTGCGGCACAATGAACTACCGCTAGGCCATAGTGGCGGCCGACAATTTTTTTTTTTTTACTGCCAGTTTACTGGCGGGGGGTTAGCGTGAACAGTGAGCTCTCTCAACTGAATCACCCACAGTGTGGGACAAATTGAACTACTGCTGGGCCATCGTGGCGGCCGTTCGTAATTTATTTATTTTTTTTTTTTTTAAGGAATGGCAGTTCACTAGGGGTTAGCAGGGATACTCGTCTTGTTCCTAAAGTCACGGCACCTGCAGTAGAGCACAATGAGCTACTGCTGGGCCGTCAATGTGGCTAAACATGTCTTCTTTAATGGCCAGCAGTTCACTGGGGTCAGTGGCAATACTTGGCTTGCTCCTCAACATGAATTACCCGCAGTACAGCACCAAGATATGAGCCAATCTGCTCAAACATCACTAGCTAGTACAGCTGATCCCTATCCCCACCAGACACAACATGCGCACCCAAAATCACTCCCTTCTTGATTGGATGCTCACAAATAGGGAGGACAATGTGCTCCAAGCAGGGACCTTATCAGACTCCATCAGCGACCACTCCCCTCCTTACCTGATCTGGGCTACTAAAACTAAGCACTCCCCCATGGGAGGACAAACTCCTGGACTTCCATAATTTTCACTGCCCTGACACCACTAAACTCACTGAGGACGTCAACGCTGTTGACCGGCGGCTCTCTACTCAATGTCTGATGTGTCTACTGCGGTGAAATTGCTCACCAATGCCCTCCTTAAGATTCAAGACAGCCACTTCCCACTCACCACTAGGAGGGTGAGAGGTGGCTGCACCAGATGGATTACCAAAGAACTTCTGGCCCTAATGAAAGACAGACTGCAAACAAGTCGCTTACAAGTGCGAGCCCACTCCTGACCTCTGGAATGAATATCAGAGACTGCGTAACAAATGTAAGCAAGCCACTCAGTCCCAGAAATGCAATTACTACCAGCAACTGCAAACTGGCAACCTTGCAAACCCTCGTAATTTCTGGAGCTCCTTGGGCACGCTCCTCTCTCCAAAGTCCTACAGCTTGATTATAAACTCCCTCACCGGCTTACTAACAGACCCAACTGAGGTTGCCCAGGTGTTTAACAGCAAATTCACTGACACCTCTGCCCACCTTAACAAACTCCACCCCCCCCACGCAACCTCATTCTCCAAGTGCATACGCATGTGATCTGCCCCTTCCCTCCTCTCCCACCTCACACACCCCCACCCCCGCCTTTGTACTTCAGGGCCATCTCCCAGAATGTTACTTCTAAGCTTCTCAGGAGCCTCCTCACTTGGGGAAGCCCAGGTACCGATGGCCTCCACCCCTCCCTGCTCAAACTTGTTGCCCCTGCCATATCCAAACCACTGATGTTTATTTTTAACCTTGCTCTGACCACTGCCACCATGCCTGTTTCCTGGAAGACAGTCAAAGAAGTCCCTGTATTTAAACCAGGAGACCCTCTTCCTCCTGACAACTACTGATCGATCTCTATGCTCCCCCACCTCAGCAAACTTCTAGAGAAAATTGTGCACCACCAACCAACACCAACTGAGTATGGCACAGTGGTTTAAGGCTCTGAGCTGCAAATCTGGAGACCTGGGTTTGAATCCCACAGCCCCCACTTGCATACTGTGTGACCCTGAGCAAGTCACTTAACTTCCTCGTGCTCCCAGGTTGCACCTGTAAACAAGCTTTCAGCTTACTGTGTCTCATCTGGTTAAATAATTGGAAAAAAAAAAACAACTTCATGAACACATTGATGAGTACAACCTTCTGTGAAAGCAGAAACATGGTTTCTGCAAAAAACACAATACTGCCTCTGCCCTCGCCCTCTTCACAGACCATGTCTACAGAAATACGGATCGGGGAAAAGCTACTGGCGCAGTGTTTGTGGACCTAACCGTGGCCTTCGACCTGATCAACCATCCTCTACTGCAAATCAAGCTCCAGCAGCTTGGATGCTCTAATAAAACCTTACGCTGGTTCCACAGCTACTTAACTGGACATTCCCAGACAGTGGTTATTGGAGCTGCCCCCTCCCCTGAATTGCCTGTCTCTAGGAGTATCCCCCGGGGCTCGATACCCGGCCCCCTACTATCTTCTCTACTCATCAACTCTCTCCCCTCTGACAGCCTACACTGCTCTGCTCTCTTGTATGCTGATGACTTTGTCCTCTTTCATAGTGACAAGTAACTTCAAAACATATTCTCAGTACTAGCCCACAACTACAGCTCTGCCCAGAACTGGTTCTTATCCAACATGCTCCTTGTCAAGGAGAAGAAAAACCTAGGCACTGTTACTCAGATCCAGGCCCTACCTGGCTGGTATTGCAAAAACCAGCTCCTCTCCCACTGTGCTCTCTCCATCTGGTCCTCCTCTGCAGGCTGTCACCTACTTCAAGTATCTGGGCGTTACCCTCGACCCCTGCCTTTCATTTACAGAACATATTAACACTATCGTATGCAGGGTAAACCAAAAGCTGGGTGCCACCTACCAAATAAGGAATTTCCTAACCTCAGATGCCAGTCTAGCCATTGCTCGAGGCAACCTTCTCCCCATCCTGGACTACTGCTCCCCTATTTTTTCCCTGCTATTTCCTCCACCCTTTGCCACAGACTCAATTCTGGCTATAATAGTGTTTGCCACGTCGCTTTATTGGCTCCTTACACAACCCACCACTGTTCCTTGTATCAGTCACTAGGGAGCCTCTCACTCAAGGGCTGTCATGATTATGCCTTAGGAAGCCTCACGGATAGCTCCATGCATGATGGTGTGGATTCACCGTATGCTTTCCTCCTCACAGCCAGGGTGCCAACACGGTGTCTCCGCGAAACATCGGTTCCCCCAACCCCCCCGGTGGTCCCCAAAGTCTCTTCAGTTATGGGTGGTAAAGCACGGTCTTTCGCTGCATCCTCTCTCTAGAGCAGTATCCCTGCACCCCCTCCGCTCGTCTGGTTCGCACCTTATCTTCAAGTCGCTACTCAAAACCTGGCTATTATCCAGAACCAGCTGTTTCTGCTCGCCAGGGCAACCCCCCTCCCCACGTGTACCTCCCCCTGGTGACATATATCCCTGGTTGGACTCTAAACCTCCACTTGCACTTAGCCCTTGCACTTTTGTCCTGCACAATGTATAATTTTTAATAGTACTGTACTGTTATCACCCATGCATCTTCTCATAGACTGCAATCTCTGGAACTGTGCTGTAGCTTGTATGTATTTCATTTTTTGTTATTGTTAGCGCTGAACCCACGTTACAGTTTATATGCTTCACTTCTGCTGTAATGTATGTGTATCCTGTATTTTATGCTATCTGTGCCACTTCTGTGGCCTGGGCCGTGCCTGAAAACGATCCATCGGATCAATGCACTTACCCAGTCACCAAAGACGTAAATAAACAAACTGCCACTGGGCTGTCATGGTGGCCAGTAGGCAGCTCACCTTGAGTCAGCAGGAACACCAAGCTCAGTCCTAAACCTGAGTCACCAGAACAACGAACTGCCACTTGGTCATCACTGTTGTCGATGATGTTTGCTTTTAACTGCAGGCAGCTCACCGTGGATTGCTGACGTGAAAAAGCAACTCTGCACTTCAGCATGTAATTCCATAAACATGATGTTTCAGGAATTACAATTCACTAAAGAATACATTTTTTTTTTTTTTTTTACTTTCAGTTTTCCCTTCTAGGGTTTTATAGCACAGTTTGGTAGCCTGCCCAGGAAGTTTATTTACAAACCATCTGCCTGTTTGTGACACCATAGTGCTTACCATGACAACAGACTGTGACGTCACAAACAGCAAATGTGAGGATCGCTGGGAACAGTCAGATGTTTTTGGAGACACACAGTGAAATAAATCCTGCATTATACAAAATATTTAGTAGGAGACCGTAATTATTTAAGTTAAACACAAGAGCTGAAGCTTAACAAGTTCAAGCCTTTCATTTAAGTAGATATAGACTGATCCTGTTAGTTACCTGTAATCCTGGCTTCCTTGGGTCTATAAACCGCAGCACTGAGTCGGCGCTCCCGACTATTACACTAGAGTGTGGTGCAGGCATCGTGGTCACAGCTGTGATGGGGGATTTACTGTCAAATGTATCATATGTTCGGATCGTTTTTCCTCCGGGGAGACAAAGAAAACATGCAACTTCAGTTTCTTTTGAACACTCTTTTTGCTCCTTACCAGGAGAGAATGGCATTTGGCCATGTACAAGCTCCAGAACCACCCCCACTGGATGGTCGGCCACTGTGTGGGGACACTGTATAGCATCTGGCTCCCAACCACCTCTTTCTCAGAACTTGCAGGACACTAGTGGGGCCTCTCTGACAGCACCTATACTGTGTGCTACCCACAACCAAATTCACTAGTGGGAGTGAGGAGACAGATGGGTCTCGAAGTTCTGGGTCACTCAGCTGGGGAGAGAGGGTTCACAGCATCAACACCTGTGTAACATCTCTCTCCCTGCTTCTCTCCAGGGATGCAGCATTGTATGCATGCATCAGGAAGCCTGACCAACCCTGTCTGCGATCCCGCCTCCCTTCTCAGCATTTCAGACTGCACCATCACCAATGGTCCTCTAGGTGGCAGTGTGAGCCTTAAAGGGGAATGGGGAACACTGCAGCTGTCCCATTTTTTGTTTTCATAATTTATCCCCCCTCCACTGTCCTCCAAGGATGTACCTTGTTCAGGCAACTTGTGCCGTCATGCAGACGGCAGGGATTATCCCATTTTGGCCCTTTTGCCTCTCTCCTCCCTCTGGTGTGAGCTATGCCCTTTGGCCTCGGACATACAGCGTGCCCCTGGAAAAGGAGTAAGCTCCCTGGCCCACCTGCAGGGGTCGCTGCAATGCCAGAACCCACCACTACCTCTCCCCAGCCAAGGCATGCTGTCCTCCAGCAGCTGCCTGCAGCCTGGCTGGCCTCCCGACGCAGTGGCTTATGTCCGCTCCCGAATTCCAGTCGCCTGCAAGACAGTGCAACATGCTGGAGGTGCGCAATTGGGCCGGCCTGTTCCAATCTATTTTTGCTTATCCCCATTTGCTTTCCTCTCTATTTTTTGTTTTCTGTCTCCTGGGTCTTTAAAAGTCACTCTGTATGTAGCCCCACTCCTTTCTGCGCCATTATAGATGCCCCAACCAGTGATATCGGCTGCAGTCCGTGGTTCCTGGTCCCGATATCCCTACTTGCGTGGGTTGCTAGTTTGATGCAAACTGAGCACACTGAGGGGCGGCTCCATTTTCATCAATGTAGCAGCTTGTGCAGCTGGCCCACCGACAGCACTACTGCTTGCGGCACCGACAACCCGAGTTCGGTCCAGGGGAGGACTGAGCGTCTGGAGAACTGCTCTTCTCCTCCAGGGAGGGGATGGTGCGGAGTTCAGGGTTAGCCTGGCCCCTAGTGATGGCTGGGGGGGTAGGGCACAGGGAACGCAAAAGGAGAGCGGTACAGCGGCAGGTTCTAATGTGTCATGTATGGAAGCATGTGTGGCAGTGTCACAGACATACTGCACGCACACTCTGCACCCGATGACCAGGCACTGCTGTGAAACTGGATCCATTTGGTGTCGGGCGTTCGGGAACCCATCGCCCCCACCAGGGTGAAAGGGCCGGGAGCCTTGGAAGGACACACAGGTACGGTAAGTCCTGGGGATGTTGGGATGATAGGGCTGGGGTGGCCAGCATGAAGGAGGCCACCCAGTGCTCAGGGTATAAAACACATTAACTGCAATACAGTAACCCACATCAGTGTCAGGAGTGGTTGACTGATTCTAACCGATAATGTCACTGTCTGAAGCATTTATAATAAAGCAATGTGGGGGGGGGGCTGCATGCAGAGGTGCCCCCCCCCCTTTTTTTTCCCTACTCCACTGATAGTGTGGAAGTATGACCTGGCCCTACCGGCCATCATACTGCTGTGATGGAGGGGATTTACACCTTAGTTTCCCCTTACTCAGTGAGGATGCTGGCAAAGAATGTCACTGCCAAGCACCCAACAGCGTCCTCCCTTCCCCACATCACAGCCACTGCACAAACAACAGTGTCCCCACAGATGGTGGCAGATGAGCGAGGTGCTGCTGTCCCCCAAGGAGGTAAGCATCCATAGGGATGTTCGATCCTTCTGCTCCCAGCCAGCCCCCAGCCGTCACTGCCTCATTCCCAAAACCCAGGTCCCTGGCATCATACGGGGTAACCCTAACGCTGCACCAACATGCCAAAAGATGGTTTTAAAGACCATGCAGACAGAAGACAAAAAATATAAAACAGACACATCCCGGATGGTAGGTGGCTGCCCTCCCCTTCCCCATGATGAGATGGATAAGGAGCCTCTACTGCTGGAGGTTCTGGGATGTCTGAATAATGTACATGAAGCCCTGTGGAGAGTCCCAGTGGGAGAAGACCTTGGGCTGATCTGAAAGAGATGATGGGGCAGTGAAGTGCATGAACAAGAAGACATCAACATGTGCAAAGAAACTGCTAAATGTTTTTACTCCCCTCTCCCAACTTGTGGGATTTTGTTTTTGGGGGGAATCAACAATTCAACCCAGAAACCTTTTCCAGTTTCCAAACATGTAAGTCTGTGCACTCTTCACCTGTGAAGTGGTCCCACAGATGCACCATCCCATCACAGCTCACCACCTGCTGCAGCGCCTCCAAGTGGCTAACGTAGAAGACAGACTTCCGGTGTTCAGCGTACGTGTGGCGAGATTCGATCTCCCTTGTCCCATCCCCATAGTTGTACAGTGGCCAGAGCCGCACAGTCTTATCCTTGCTGGCACTCAGAAAGAAGTCCTCGCCACTGACTGGTGCCAGGCACTTGGTAGTACCCGTGTGACCCACGAAGCTCTGCAGCTTGATCTGGTGGAAGTGGAAATGACAGTCCTGCTGGCTCAGACCAATCTCGTACTGCCAGTAAGCCAGCCAGTTGCCACAGAGCATCCGCACGCTCTTGGGTAGCTCCTGCTTCAGTGCATGGTCATCCTGGCTGGCACTAGTGATAAAGCTGTTGATGCGCTGCTTGACGTGCGTCACTCTCGAGCCTGCAGACCTTGGGTCCTGAGGTACCTGAACTCGATTCCCAACAAGGACACTCCCAAAAATGCCTGACTGGCCGTCATCTCCAAAGCGGCTGGAGAAGGATCCAAAGCCTCTGCCATTTTCTGGATCAGGGCCAGACGACGGAAGCTTCTGATGGGCTGGTTCCAGGGTCTTCAGGGTTGTGGAGTCTTGGTACAGTGCGGTGAGTTTCCACACAAGCTCGTGGTCCGGGACAATCTTTCGCATAAGTGCATCACCTTAAGGAAGAAACAGAGAGACAGAGAAAGAGATTAAGAGATTTTCAAAATTAAATACACATGTCCAGTGGCATTGAGAGGCGGGGGGTTGTGTGCCAGTCTGAGTATCTCACTGTTACCAGCCGGGGTCCAGGAGCATTGCAGAGGTGAGGTGCTCACCTTCCAAGGATGGACAGTGTGGGCCATCCAGCATTCATAAACTCCTTACGCTGACCAATGAGTCCCCGTCATCAGCATTTGCTGTGAAAGCAGCCACTTGACTACCCTCCCAGACACAGGAAGTGTGCAACCATGGCAGGGCACACAAAGAGGAAAACTGGAATAATTAAAGAAAAATGATTTCATTCAGGCCATGACAAAAAACCTAAATAGCCTCCTTTATCTTCAAAAATTTTTTTTCTTTAACCTTTGACTCATTTCGATAGAAATATTTACCAGATTATCATGTTACAGGAGGTTCACATGGGAGTCTTAGTCCCCAGCATTACCCCCCTGGACAAAAAGATACAAGTTGTTTTTGGTATTTCTAATTTTTGAAAAGAAATGCATAAATAAATTAACGTGCTTGCCACTCTAGTAAGAATGCCCAGAAAAATCTGAGGATCAACATATTAATTTTTGTGCCCTCAGTTTTGGTCCCTGAAGAAAAGAAAATGCTATGACCCTGGTATATTGAGATGTCCCAACGATAGCCCTTTGCACTTCCACAGCGGCACTGGGCCAGCTATTTTATTTTGTTTCACTGCACAGTCACTGGGGTTGCTATCTACCTACCGGATAACTACAGTGCCTCTATTATTAACTCCACCTCTGAGCCTAAAGAATTTGAGTGCCTATCTATTAAGTTACAACTCTTCTCCCCATCACCTTAAGTTAAAGGATGCTACAGGACACCATAGGCTGGTCTAAAAATCCTACAGCACCTTACTTGACTCTTCATCCTCAGAGGTCACAGTAGTGGGTGACCTAAACCTTGATTGGTACTCTGCCTGTTCAAAACCCCTTAAGGGCCTGAGTGATGCCTTAGATGCCACCAACTCATTATGGAACCCTGGGTGTCTTCTTTAGTGATCTCGGTGATCACTGCATCATAGCCTGCGTAAGGTCCATACCAAAAACTATCTCATCCTCCAGATACATTTTCAAAAGGTGCCGCCGGAATTTTGACATTTCTGTCTTCCTTACTGACTTGCAACACGCAAACTGGCAAGAATTTTATCTTGCCACATCTATTATCGAAGCCTACAATATTTTCCATAAGATTCTCATGGACACAATCAACTGGCACACTCCTCTAGTGAAAATCTGTACTAAGAAAATTTCCTGTCCCTGGTTTTCAACCTCCCTTAAGTCGGCTCTTCTACATAGGGATCCCTTTTGGAAAAAGGCACAGAAGTCTAAGCTTCCTGTTGACTGGGCTACCTTCAGAGCAGCCAGAAATCAGTGCACAAAGCTCATAAGGGCTGCTAAGTCCAGTTACTATAACTACAAACTAAACACATCCACTCATTGCTCTTCTGCATTTTGGAAGTCCCTCAAGGAGATTGAGGGTCATAGGGTTCCTCTCTCCCCTCCAAAATCTGTCAGCAATGCCACGTACACAGATAAACAGGATATACTAAATGCACTAAACAATCACTGTCACAGCTGGCCTGGCCTTCGACTCCTCCTCTGCTAACGCTCTGCGAGGCCAACTATGTGGACAGGACAAGATCTTCTTTTCCACAGCAATGGCTGTACCTACCTTCTCCTTCAGCCCAATCTCTCTGAGCAGGTAGAAGACTTGCTAATCAAGTTAGATACTAGAAAAAGTGCCAGCGCAGACCTCATTGACCCCTACTTTCTAAAAATTAGCTGGCACATTCTAGCCGTCCCCATAACTCAACTTCAATTTGTCCCTCACGCAGAGCACTCTTCCTGAGAACTGGAAAACTGCCCATGTCATCCCTCTGCTCAAATCGGGAGATCCTGCTGACCTCAATAACTACAGGCCCATCTCTCTGCTTCCTACCCTGTCTAAAATGCTGGAAAAGTTAGTTAACCAACAGATCAGAGACCACCTAGATTCTCATAACCTACTCACCCCTATAGTCTAGCTTCAGACCTCTACATAGCAGGGTCTCTGCACTTACAAAAATTACTAACAACTGTTTTTCTTTTGTTTTTGTTTTTTAACTTTATCTTCCTGACACCCCGGGCATCCTTCAGGAGTGCCCACATGGATCTCCACCCTACTCCCAACCTAAACCCCCGCATTCCCCTGGCCTCTCCTCCCCCGAATGACTGCAGGCTGACCCGACCCCCGGTACCATCTTCGGGGATGATTCCACTCCCCCTCGGTGGCTACCTCCTAAGTATGAGGGGCCTACTTGCAAGTCGTCGGGTCCTCCGGAGACAGAGAGAGAGGGGGGGAGAGAGAGAGAGAGAGAGAGATAGAGATCCTGGGCGTGTCTGGGCCGGTGTTTGGGATGTGGGAGGGTTCACTGGGGCCACCGGCATCTCCTGATGTGCAGGAGGTATTTTCTTTGCTTTTTCTGTCCTCCCCCCCCAGGAGCCCAGCCAGCAAGGCTACGGAATGCCGTGGCTCTGCCCCCCCCCCCAGGCATTACGTCGCACCACTACACTGGCGACCCTCCAGCCACCGCCAGAGGTCACTCCTAGAAGCGAGCACATTCCCACCCACCCCGGGAAGAGAGAGACAGTCGGCGGATGCTCCAATCTCTACCCCCGCTGACCCCTAGGCGGCCCTGGCTCGCTCCCGAACCTGGGTCGCCAATGTGGCGTGAGGTGTGGCGTCCAGCGCCTCAACCCTCAATGTCACCTGGCCAGCGTACTAACGACTGGTTGAATGCCTTGGACAATAAACTCTACTTGGGTGCCTTGTTCCTGGATTTAAGCACGGCATTTGATATGGTGGGCCATACTCATCTCCTGGATATCCTCAGCAACTTTGGCCTTGATCACGTCTCTCTTAAATGGTTTGACAGCCATCTCATTGGCTGCTCACAGCAGGTCAAAGTGGAAGGAGACCTTTCCCCCACGAAAACCCTTCTAAGAGGTGTACCCCAAGGCTCTATCCTGGGCCCCCCTCCATTTCACAATTTATATCAATAACATACACGCTGGCATCCAACTAGCAGACATTCATCTATTCGCCGGTGACATGGTCTTACACATCTCTGGACCCACCGCAGAAAAAACATGTTCTGACCTCCACCTTGAGTTCAACCTCCTCCAGAAAAACCTTTTGCAACTAAAATTTTTTTTTTTTTTTTTTTTATCATTTATTTATTCTCCTCCTAGGCCAGGCATCCTTCCGAAGTGCACACTCGGCGAGGACTACTACTCCCTGCCTGAACCCTGCAATTCTGACAGGACTCCCCCGACAAGTGGGCAACCCTAGTGCACCGGTTCACCCACCTGGCCAGGCCCGCTCACCCTCAGTGGCCTATCTGAAATCAGAGAGGGCTTATCGCAGTTGCCGGGTCGGGCCAGGAGTCCACTGGAGATCGGGCCGGCGGTGGGATGTGTGTCCTGCCTCTGGTGCCCCCATCATTTCCACAGTCCCACGTGGGTTTCTTTCTATTTTGTTGTTTCCCCCCTCGGGAGTGCGATGTGCAATGACGTCTGCTCACGGCTCACCTGCTGATGTCTGCCGCACTCCCGCCCCCTCTCATTCTGGCTGGCTCCAATCTCCATTGAGGGTCGCTAGGATGCTAAGCAGCCCCTGAACCCTCCCCAGAGAGAGGAGGCAATCCTCTGGATGCTCAATCCTCCCTCCTCCTGCTGACCCGGCCGGTCTCGTTCCCAAACCAGGGTCGCATGGCATGTCTAGGTGTGGTGTCCAGTGCCTCAACCCTCAAGCGCCACCGGGCCAGTCTAAAACTACTTCTTAATGCTAAAAAAAAAAAAAAAAAAAAAAACAAGGCTATGCTTTTCTCACCATTTTCTAAAACCCCTCTACTACATGGGTGGAGTGCAAACTTCAATCACAACTCTCCTTAATGAACCTCTTGAATACATACACAAATTCAAATACCTGGGGATGTGGAAAACCACAAATTGACCTTTGTTGACCACACTGAAGAACTATCCAAAAAGCTCAAACAGAGACTTGGCATATTCTTCCGTGTCAAGCACCTGCTAACTTTGGAAGTGAGAACTAGAATTGTACAATCTACCTTCCTCCCCCTACTAGATTACGGAGATATTCTTTACGGACAAGGGACTATCACAGCTCTAAAAAAGTTTGCCATCCTATACCATCGTGCCCTAAGAGCTATTTCTGGAGCCCCCTATGCTACTCACCACTGTTCTTTATACTCCCTAGTTGGCTGGACCTCCCTCAGCCTAAGGCGCTATAGAAATGCAGCAATTTGGACATACCATCCTATCATTAAGAAACTGCCACTGTACATCTCGGACTGCCTTCCCATTTGCTCCCCTGGTGTATATGTGCTAAGAAGCTCCTCTTATATCTCCCTTGTTTTTCCTAAAGTTAAAACACGGTTCAGCAAATCTTCCTTAAGATACTCCCTTCCCACCCTGTGGAAGAAACTACAAAAGAACTTCACAAATATCCTCTCCACTTACCGTGGCCACCTTCAAAACTTTAGTCGTCAGGATTGCCACAGAAATTTGTAACTGTGTTTCCTAAAACCTATTGCTAACCACCTTTCCTCCGTCCTCACTCCTGCTTCCTTCCTCTCCCCACTGAGTTATTCCTTCAGCTCCTTCCATGTAGGTGCTCCTTCCATCCAACCTCACACTAGGCGAATTCAATAATTATCTACTGTTATTCTCCTCTATATGGTCAACCTTGTTGCCCTGGCACGTCTTTCCTACTATACCTTGTTTTTGTTAGAGTATAAACAAACCTGTACTTTTAATGTCTTGCTGTCGTATACTGTATAAACTAGCCTGTTTATTTATTGGCAAATATTACTCTTCCTTTCGATTGCATATTTCTACTTTATTATGATGTATGCCCTACTTGTCTCAATGTTTTACTGTTGTGAACTCTGTAAACTACTCCTAGGTCCATCTTGTAAATGAGTTTCTCTCAACGATGTTTCACCTGGCTAAATAAAGATTGACTTGATTGACTGAACAGTGCAGCGCTGGTACGGGCATCCAAACCCCACTGGCAATCTTTCTTTTTAATATATGATACATGATGGGCAGGAGTATGATATGGAAAATATTCTCACTCCTGCAGAGTGAGCTGTGGATACTCACGAGTACCGAAGGCATGAGTGAGAGAATCCAGAACTCACTCTGCAGGAGTGAGAATATTTTTCCATAGCACATGATCTGCTCAGCTCAGCTATGCTATTCATACCACAGGGGTGGGAGCTTCAGAAATATTTTTTCTGTGTGCTTTCTGGTCTTTCTGCGTGTGGTGTGTGAGTTTTTCTGAATGGGCTGGGAGTCTTAGAAACACCATGGCACACAGGTGAGTTTCCTTTGCAATGGTAACTGAGTAACTTGCTGGCCTCAGTGAGAAAGAAACCGAAGCAGTTTCATTTAGAATGTAGGCTGCAGTGAAGCTGATCAGCGCATTAACGGGCTTGGAGTGTCAGAAACACTATAGCACACAGGTGAGTTTCCTTTGCAGTGCTAACTGAGTAACTTACAGGCCTCAGTGAGAAAGAGAAATTGAAGCAGTTTCATTTAGAATGCAGGCTGGAGTGAGTGAGTGAGTGAGTGATGACATCAGCACAGTATGGATAAACAGCATTTATCATCACAGTACTGATGTCATCATCATTTATCACACTCAGTGAAGAGATCTCCATTTATCACTCTAGAAGTCCCCACCCCAGTGTGTGTGTGTGTGTGTTAACACACACACACTACATTTATGCTTCTCCTCTGTGCTGGTTTCCCTTCTACCTAGTCCCTCCACAGACCCAGTCACCCGACATCCACCAGGACTTGCCTCTTGGCATGGAGGTGCTTAGCTAGCCAGGTGCAGAGCCCGTGGAGGACCGGCATCATCCTTGCCAGGCGACACCTTTTTCTGTTTTTCTCCCTTTTCTGTTGCTGGGGTGCACACGTCAGCATGTGTGCGTGGAGGTGCACGCTGCAGAAGTCCTGCAGCACCCTCCCTTGTGTTGGCACAGTACAGTCCCGCACTACCCTCGGGCCTCCACCTGGAAGCAGTCTCCCGGCGGGAATGCCAACTCTCCCTCCCCGGGAGAGGAGAGCACAGCAGTCCTTCGGATGTTCAATCCACTCCCTCCATGACCGATCCCTGGTGACCTGCTCTCTCGTGAACATAGGTCGCCAGCGTGGCAGGAGATAAGGCATGGATACCTCTGCCCGCCACACTACTGGGTCGGCCTACTGCCAACCCTTCTGCCATACAAAAACACAGTTAATCTCTGGAGCCTAGTGCACAAACTGCACAAGTCTCGCTTATCACTATCCCCAGAGAGACAGAGAGACTACTTTGCCTTTGTGGCGCACATGCCAGTCCTCCACTGGCCTAAAAGTTCGAACATACCACAAACTGGCTGTGTTCTTCATTGCTGATTTGAAAGCTTTACTGTTGGCAGATTACAATTTATTAAAACAAACAAAAAAGCGCCACACTCCCCAGATGTTAGTAGTCATAGCTAAACCAAAACTTATACAATAATCCTGTCAAAGTGTTTGATGCAACCCAGGATTCTTTTGGGATGTTTTTAGAGGGCCCGTGGAATCCACAACTCGAGAATCAATTTGGGAACAGACTAAGTTAACAGAGGCCCTCTGTGTTCACTCAGATCAGCTCAAGATGTGAGGCCTGGGAACTATTTTTTGAACAATGCTAGTTCCAGACCGAGGACCTACTATTTTATGTCCCACACTGGTCAGAGGCCAGGGATCTGCTTTTATATCTTCCACACTGATCAGAAGCCTGGGATCGTCTATTTTATGTCCCGCTCTGGTCAGAAGCCTGGGATCGTCTATTTTATGTCCCGCTCTGATCAGAAGCCTGGGATCGTCTATTTTATGTCCAGCTCTGGTCGGAGGCTTGGGATCGTCTATTTTATGTCCCACACTGGCTGGGGACCTGCAATCTGCTATTTTAAGTCCCACATTGGTCAGAGGCCTGGGATCTGCTATTTTATGTCCCACTCTGGTCAGATGTCTGGGATCTGCGATTTTATGTCTCGCTCTGGTCGGAGGCCTGAAATCTGCTATTTTATGTCCCACTGTGGTCTGAGGCCTGGGATCTGCTATTTTATGCCCCCACACTGGTCGGAGGCCTGGGATCTGCCACTTTATGTCCCACTCTGGTCAGAGGCCTGGGACCTGCTATTTTATGTCCCACTCTGGTCGGAGGCCTGGGACCTGCTATTTTATGTCCCACACTGGTCGAAGGCCTGGGATAGCACAGTTATGCAAGAACTTAACGTAACAGTAGATCTTCAAGCGGAGCTCTTGCAGTAGGCTATTACAATTAGGACTAATGCAGCAGGCATTAGGACCCACCTGAAAACTTCTCAGCCAGCAGTACCCAGCAGGGACCACCCCTCCCCCCCGACATTGGCCCTGGTACAAAAAGGGGGCGGACGTAGCTCCACCCCAGTTCCCCCGCCAAGACCCTCGAACGGGCCCTAACAAGAGAAGGAGGCAAAGCCTGAAGATGACGATCTGCACACCTCATTTGGGGGATGGAGGGTGGGAAAGTAACGCCTGCTGCAAGAGCTCCTCTTGAAGATCTACTGTTACGGTAAGTTCTTATGTAACTGCACTATCTTACTTCGAGTGGAGCTCTTGCAGCAGGCTATTACAATAAGGACTGAATCCCAAGCAGTCCCTTGCCAAGGAGGTATTTGTTCCCGGGAGGTGTAAGGTAATAAGCTGGACACAGCAAGTCAAGACAAGAGTCCCTGAAGGACTTCCAGGATGAAGCCGGCATGGTGCCTGGATGCAGTGTCCAAGCTATAGTGTTTTACAAAAGTATGCACCAAGTTCCAGGTAGCAGCCGCGCATATGTCCCTAATCAAGACATTCCGTAGAGTAGCGAACGAGCAGACACTCCTCTGGTGGAGTGACCCCTAACCAGTCCCGGAAGGGGTTTATTGTGCTTCTCATAGCAGAAGGTAACGCAGTGGACAATCCACTTGGAAATGGTCTGCTTGGACACCGGTTTACCCAAGTGTTGTGGCACAAATGCCACAAACAGTTGTTCTGATTTTCGGTGAGTAGCTGCGCGCTTAAGGTAATACCTCAGTGTCCTGTGGACATCCAAAGTGTGAAGGAGAGCTTCTCCTCTATTAGAGGGAGAAGGGGAATAAACTGGAAGGTCAACCGACTGGTTGAGGGTCAACTCTGAGACCACTTTGGGAAAGAACTTAGGATTCGTTCTTAGGGAAACCCTTTCCCTATGAAAAATTAAATATGGCTCTTTACACATCAGAGCCTGGAGCTCGGAAACTCTTCGAGCTGAAGTAATGGCAACTAAAAAACAAACCTTCCAGGAAAGGTAACACAGCTCACAGTCAGCTGCAGGTTCAAACGGAGGAAGAGTAAGCGTCTCCAACACAAATAGGAGGTCCCAGGGAGGGATAGGATCCCGAATGTGAGGTCTCATGTGTAGAATCCCCCCAAAAAAGGTGTGGGCTACATCCAATTGGGCTAAGGTTCTATCTCCCAAAAGGGCGTGATAAGCAGAAATGGCCCACATGTGCACCTTTATGGAGGAGTAGCTCAAGCCTTGTTGGTATAAGGAGAGGAGATACTGCAATGTGGAGTTCACCAGACAGGTAAGGGGGTCCAAACGGTGAGACAACACCCATAAGTAGAAACGCTTCCACTTCATAGCATAAGTGGAGTGTGTAGAGGGCTTCCTCACTGAAACGAGTACGTCTGCCACCTCTTGAGATACCCCATACCTGGACTTTGCTACGTCCGAAGGAGCCAAGCATGAAGGTGCAAAGACCGGAGAGCGAGATGAACCAGCGAGCCCTGATCCTGGGACAGCAACTGTGAGCATATTGGCAGTGGGATTGGAGGTTCCCTGCACAACTGCTGAAGTAGTGGGAACCAAATCTGCCGAGGCCACAGAGGGGCAATTAGAATCATCCGTGCCCCCTCGGCCTGTAACTTCAAAAGAACTCTCTGGACGAGAGGAAAGGGAGGGAAGGCATAAAGAAACCTCCCTGCCCAACAAAGGGACAACGTGTCTGGCCAGAAAACACCAGGCGTGGGCTCTCGCGAGCAGAAAACTGGCAGTTTGGCGTTGCGTGGTGACGCAAAGAGGTCCAGCTCTGGATGACCCTATGTGTCGAAGAGCTGGTCTGCTACTGATTGCAGTAGCTCCCACTCATACGCCTTGGACTGAAATCTGCTTAGGCTGTCGGCCAAGTCGTTTAGGACTCCTGGAACGTGCACTGTGGACAGGGAGATGTGCCGCTCCAGTGCCCAATACCAGACTCTCATCGCCTCCCTGCATAGGGGGTAAGAGTGAGCACCCCCTTGCTTATTGATATAGAAGACGACAGCCATGTTGTCCGTCTGAACAAGAAGAGAGCCTGGCATGAGGTCCTCTTGAAAGGCGTGAATGTTGATGTGGAGTTCGCGCTCCATGGAGGTCCAGGTACCCTGTAATTGGCATGCCCCCAGGTGTGCTCCCCAACCCAAATCCGAGGTATCCATTGTAAGACTCTGATTTGGGGGCTCTGGACAGAAGGGGACCCTGTTTTCTAAATTTAGCGGGTCCAACCACCAAAGAAGTGTCATCTTTACTGGCTCTGTGACCCTGACCATGTGGTCTAGGTCATCTGAGCATTGATCCCACTGCACCCTGAGCATCCACTGTGGATTTGCATGTGGAGGCGGGCCAGAGAGGTGTCGGGAATGGCCGCCGCCATATGCCCCAGAAGTCTGAGGAAGGTCCTTGCCTGGACCCGAGGGGTTACTAGGACCGATCTGGCAATCTCCCTCAAGCGATCGCCCCTCACTGGGGTTAGAAAAGCCATGCCCTGGACTGAATCCAGGACTGCTCCTATAAAGATGAGTCTTTGGCTGGGCTCTGGGGAAGACTTTGGAAGGTTCAGGGTGATCCCCAGATCTCAGAACAGAGTATAAGTGTCTGCGAGAGCTTGAAGAAGGTGTGACCTTGACGGGGTCGCAAGCAGCCAATTATCCAGGTAAGGGAAGGCATAATGTCCCTGGTGCCTTAGAGCCACAGCCACTACTGCCAAGCATTTTGTGAAGACTCGAGGAATGTAGGAGAGGCCGAACAGGAGAACCCGAAACCGATAATGCTCCCCCTGGAAGTGGAACCTCAGGTACTTCCTGTGAGGGGGGAAAGACCCCGATGTGCAGGTATGCATCTTGCATGTCTAGGGAACAGAGCCAGTCCCCCTGGTGCAGCAGAAGAAGCAGTCCTGGAAGAGTCACCATCCGGAATGTTCTGTACTCTATATAAAAGAGTTCAAAGAGCTGAGGTCCAGAATGGGATGAAGGTCTTGTGTCTTTTTTGGGACCAGGAAGAAGTGGGAATAATATCCTTTCCCTGTTACTGCAGGGGAAATGCTTCTATTGCCCTTTTACGCACAAGGGCCTGTATCTTTTCTTCTATAAACGGAATGTGAGAAGGAGGATATCTTGGAGAACCTTAGTGAGGTGTCTGGAGGAATCTCTGTGAACTCTAGAGTATGTCCTCTCCTTATGATATCGAGGACCCACTGGTCCGCAGTTATAGAGCTCCATCCCTTCAGATAAAGGGAGAAGCAACCCCCTACCGCCTCCCCTGAAACCTCCGCCGGAGGAGGGGAGGAGTCTGGAGGGGGTCATTGGGCGGAGCCGGGAGTGGGCAGAGAGGCCTGGGAGGACTTGGGGCCACGGGAAGGAGCGCCTCCAGGCTGCTGGTTGTTGGCTCTCCTTTGAAAGCCACCTCTCTGGCCCTGTTGGTTGCCACGGGCTTGGGCACCTGAGGGCTTACGAAATAGCCGTTTCCTTGGTCTCCTCTAGTCTCCTCTGTACATCTGACAGACAGACCAGATGGATTTCCCTGACTCCTGGAAACGAGAGATGAGTGACTGTCTCCTGCCCACACAAAACGGTACCCTGGAATGGGAGGTCCCAGATCCCAGACTGCAGATCTTGGTGAAAGCCTGAAACCCTCAACCAAGCGTGGCGCCGGAGACAGACCCCTACCGCTGCCACTCTGGCCGCTGTATCTGCAGTGTCGTACGAGGGACGCAAAACATGTGTGCCTACGTCCGAGCCAGACTTAAGGACATCCAGAATCTCCATCTTCTGTGCGGAGTCTGGCAAGGCATTCACTAGCTCTTGTCCCCACTCCCAGAGTGCATTCTGGTACTGAACCATATGAGTCAGAAAATTTAGGGACCTAATGGAGCAGGTGGAGGCAGAATACACCTTCTTGCCCACCTGGTCCAAATAGCGAGACTCAGGGTCGGGAGGCTGTAAGCTAAGGTGCTTGGGCTGCTTGAATTTATCATGGGCAGCCGTAATCACAGAAGAGTCCGCCTGAGGTGTTCAGCCAGAAAAGGTTCATCCCTCGGGGCTCTGTACAGCCTATCTGATTTTTTCGGAACCGCCGTGACCAAAGCTGGGCGCTTCCAAGTGTTCCGGGTGAGATCCTGGAAGGTGTCCACCAAAGGAGGCACCACAAGAGGTTTGGGCTCCTTCTGCCTCAGGTACTTTGCCAGTCGACGGCGTTCCGGATCCAGGTCCTCCGTATCCCATTCATAAGAGGTCTGCATGTGCCTCATAACGTCCATGAAGGTTGGATCATCAGGAGGCAAGCGGGGCTGGTCCTTTTCTCCTGGGGAACCCCTGATTCCCGAGATGGAGATGGAGGAGGAGGAGGAGGAGGAGGAGGAGGAGGACGACGACCGGCTACTAGGTATCGAGTAGCCAGACCTGTCCCTGTGACTAGCCCCACTCGAACGTCGGTGGCTCACGGACTGACGACGGTCCGAGGACTGACATCGGTCACGAGACAAACGACAGAGCAGTGACTGACGTTGGTCAGGGGACCGACATCGAGAGCAGGCCCACCAATCAGAATGGGATCGGCTCCTGGTGTGAGACCTTACCCGGCGTAGGCTACCAGCCCATGGTGAGTGCCGGTGTCAGTCTGTGGACCGAGATCGGGAACAGGCATTGGAGGGTGGTCGAGGTGGTGGCCTCTCGGGGGTCTTCTGTGGTGAAGAGACACCCTCCGACTGGGGTTCATCCTATGGGTCCGGTACCGGTGATGGGGCCGGCTTGGGGGGTCCGCTTCTGGACCTGACCCCACCAAAAGGAAAAGAGATCCTGTGGCTCGTCTTTCATGAACACTGTGGCCGCTGTCCCAGGGAAAGGGACCTTCGAAGTATCTGGCCTGGAAGGGGAGCCACCTGGAGAGCCCCGGGGGGGGAGGAGGACTTGGGGGATAGAGACACTGTGCCCTCGCCGGCAGTGCCAGGATCCTTCGCCCCTTCTACCAGCGTCGGTACCGGGACCGACGACGGCTGAACCGGGGTGGGGTGCTGGAGTGTCCTTGGACTCCAGGTTCGTGCCCTTATTGGGCGACGCCATGGCCTTGGAAGGCAGGGTTGAAGCTTGTGCCTCCGAGGACTCAGTGGTGACTCTTAGCGGAGTCACCTTGGGCTTGGCTGGTTTCTCCCCCGATGGCACAGCTTTAGCCTGCTTGTTAGAGGATTTTGAGTGCTCACCTGAGCCCGGAGAGGAGCGGGCTTTCTTGGAAGAGGGCCGCGAGTGGGAGTGGGACCGGGACCTGGACCGGTGTGGGGACCGACTACGGTCCTTGTCGCGGGACTGCTTGGATTTTTCTTTACTGTAATGTTTGGCCTTCTCCCTGGAGGTGTGTAGGTCCATCTTCTGTTCAAGCAGGTATGCCGTAACAGCCTTTAAGCGGCGGATCCTAGTCCTACTTGTAAAGCCCTGGCAAGTGGAACAGGCTGCAGTGTTGTGGTTAGGCCCAAGGAAGAAGACACACTTGGTGTGGCAGTCTTTGGCTGGAATTTGATGACCGCAGCGACACTTGTGATCGGGTCCCAATGAGGAAACCGAGGACGAGGACGACATATGTCAGTACTGAGAAAAAACGTTGAAAAAGCAAAAAACCGGAGTTTTTGCTGGAGGCTGGCAAGCCAACAACTTTTCAATGTACGCAGGTCGTGGTGGGAAAAGAACTGGGGTGGAGCTGGGTCCACCTCCTTTTGCACCAGGGCCAATGCCGGGGTGGAGCCGACATCAGGGGGCGGTCCCTACTGGGTACTGCTGGCTGAGAAGTTTTCCAGTGGGTCCTATTGCCTGCTGCGTTAGTCCCAATTGTAACAGCCTGCTGCAAGAGCTCCCACTCGAAGTAAGATCTGCTATTTTATGTCCCACTCTGGCCAGAGGCCTGAGATCTGTTATTATGTCCTTCACTGATTCATGGCCTGGGATCGGCATGTTCCACTGTGGTCGGAGGCCTGGGATCTGCCAGTTTATGTCCCACTCTGGTCGGAGGCCTGGGATCTGCTTTTTTATGTCCCACACTGGCTGGGGACCTGCAATCTGCTATTTTATGTCCCACACTGGCTGGAGACCTGGAACTGCTATTATATGTCCCACATTGGATGGAGGCCTGGGATCTGCCAGTTTATATCCCACTCTGGTTGGAGGTTTGGGATCTGCTATTTTATGTCCCACACTGGCTGGGGACCTGCAATCTGCTATTTTATGTCCCACACTGGACGGAGTCCCGGAATCTGCTATTTTATGTCCCACACTGGCTGGAGTCCCGGAATCTGCTATTTTATGTCCCACACTGGCTGGGGACCTGCAATCTGCTATTTTATGTCCCACACTGGACGGAGTCCCGGAATCTGCTATTTTATGTCCCACACTGGTCGCAGGCCTGGGATCTGCTATTTTTATGTCTCGCTCTGGTCAGATGCCTGAGATCTGCTATTTTATGTCCCACTCTGGTCGGAGGCCTGGGATCTGCTAGTTTATGTCCCACTCTGGTCGGAGGCCTGGGATCTGTTAGTTTATGTCCCACACTGGTCAGAGGCCTGGGATCTGGTATTTTATGTTCCACTCTGATTGGAGGGCTGGGATCTGCTATTTTATGTTCTACACTTGTTGAAGACCTGGGATATGCATGTCCCAGACTAATTGGAGGCCTGGGATCTGCTATATTATGTCCCACACTGGCTGGAGGCCTGGAATCTGCTTTTTTATGTCCCACACTGGCTGGAGGCCTGGAATCTGCTATTTCATGTCCCACACTGGCTCGAGGCCTGGAATCTGCTATTTTATGTCCCACACTGGCTGGAGGCCTGGGATCTGCTACTTTATGTCCCACACTGGCTGGAGTCCCGGAATCTGCTATTTTATGTCCCACACTGGCTGGAGGCCTGGAATCTGCTATTTCATGTCCCACACTGGCTGGAAGCCTGGAATCTGCTATTTTATGTCCCACACTGGCTGGAGTCCCGGAATCTGCTATTTTATGTCCCACACTGGCTGGAGGCCTGGAATCTGCTATTTTATGTCCCACACTGGACGAAGTCCCGGAATCTATTTTATGTCCCGCTCTGGCTGGAAGCCTGGGATCTGCAATTATATGTCCCACACAAACTGGAGGCCTGGGATCTGCTATTTTATGTCCCACACTGGCTGGAGGCCTGGAATCTGCTATTTTATGTCCCACACTGGCTGGAGTCCCGGAATCTGCTATTTTATGTCCCGCACTGGCTGGAGGCCTGGGATCTGCTATTGTATGTCCCACTCTGGTCGGAGGTCTAGGATGTACCAGTTTATAGTCCATTCTGGTCGGAGGCCTGCGATCTGCTATTTTTTTTTTTTTTTCTCAACTTTGTTTCACTCCAGTCATGGCTCCAAGGTCCTCTCTCGGGCATCCCGTCCTTGTCCTGCCCGCCTGAGTATCCCTGGACTGCGTCTCCTCTTTCCCTCCTCGCCGATGCCGGCACCCGCGGCTAACCCTATCCAGGGTGGGTCATCCCTCTCCTACTTGGGGTGCTCTTGCAAGGCAGGCTCCAACATCTGACGAGGAGCGGGCACTGAAATTGAAGGCCAGTCAGGGAAGCCCGGTGTAGGGCATGGGGGACAGGTGCCATCACCTGATCCTCGGCACCGGGTTTTTCCTATGTTCTGGTTACGTCACCTGGCGCGGGACATGCAATGCCGCCCAGCCCTCAACGTAGGTGCTCCCACTGACGTCAGGAGGGCAGCTTCCCAGCGTCACCCTGTACTGTACTGTACTGTACAAGCCCGAGTGCATAGCAGTGCCGCCGGTCTCCACCGGGGGCTGCTGCTGCACTGGGCCACCCCTGGATCCCTCCCGAGGGAAAGAGCAGTCCTATGGATGCTCAATCCTTCTCCCTGCTGACTCCCGCGCCCAGGCTCGTTTCGAACCTGGGTCATCGGCATGGCGCAAGGTGTGGCGTCCAGCGCCTCAACCCTCAGTGCCACCGGGCCGGCTGGGATCTGCTATTTTATGTCCCACACTGGCTGAGGACCTGTGATCTGCTATTTTATGTTCCACTCTGATCAGAGGCCTGGGATCTGCTATTTTATGTCCCACTCTGGTCGGAGGCCTGATCTACTATTTTATGCCCTTCCCTGATGCAAGGCCTGGGATCTATTTTATGTTCCACTCGAGTCAGAGGCCCGGAATCTGCTATTTTATGTCCCACTCTGGTCAGAGGCCTGGGATCTGCCATTTTATGTCTCATACCGGTCGCAGGCCTGGGAGCTGCCATTTTATGTCTCATACTGGTCGCAGGCCTGGGATCTACTATTTTATGTTCTCTGCTGTCCTGGACTATGTAGTAATAGAAAAGATTCAGAGTCTGAGGAGGTGATTGGACACATGTTAAACCAGTCACCTCACGTTTGACAGGAGCTGGCCACAGACAGTGTACACTTACCTATGAGACAGTTGAACGGAATGTACGAGGAGTACGCCATCTCAGGGTTAAAAACCTTCTCCAGTTCCTCCAGCGCGGCGAGGTCACAGGGCAATGTCAGACCCTCTGGAGACTGAAGCTCTACAACCATCACATCGCCAGCAGTGCCATTCTCACTGCAATTCACGGAATCCAATTTTGTGACCTATTGGTGATCATTAAACAGTTAAATTGTGATTAAAAAGAAGCTGTGATTTATAGAATAACAATGCACAGTACATTAAAATAAGAACACGCTGTACATTATTTCCCTGTCTCCCCCACCGTATGGCTAGCTCCTCCTGTACCTCGCTGGCTCATCCTCCTGGATCTCAAGTGCTGAGTGAAGTACCCTCCTCCTGACTTGGGAAACCAGAGGGTCCCACCCACAGGGGAAAAGCTGTTGGTTATGGTCAGGATTCTGGGAAAGGATGGTGAGCAGAGGATGGTGATGGGTTGGAACATTAGAGGACTCCAACGGTGGAAAGAAGGGCTTGTGCAGGTGGAAGGAAGACCTGGCAGCGAGAAATGGAGCAAAAATGAACTAAAAAAGAAATAAGTACCCCAGAGGGTCCCTATTGCAGCTCCTACATCCTTGGTGTGCTCCATCGGGGGGGGGGGTACCACAACCCCCAGCTAGCCTGCCTAATATGTGGGGATCTGAGTGGTCAGTCTGCTTGGCAGGGCATGAGGGGCTCCTGCATCATGCTGCGTGCTCCGAGGGTTTTCAACCTTCGTTTCATCCAAGATGCTGGCATGCAGGGCATCAGGGAGTGCACATGTATGATGAGAGTTCCTGTGCTCCGAAGCAGCCAGCATCTTCTTGCCCAGCTGCCACTCTGACTGTAAGACCCTTTATAGTCACCCAAGAGGCAGTATTGCAGCAGAGACTGCAAACTTGTCTCCCTTGAGGAGGAGAGAGTCATGTGGGATGCTCGATCCCCCTCGCCTGGCCGACTCCTGATGCTCCCGGCTAGTTCCCAAACCCAGGTTGCTGGCACCGCATGCGGCAGCCCTGAGCCAGTAACATTTTCCTTTAACCACCCCTTCTGGCTAGTACTGGAGGAGGTAACATTTCAGGAGGTACAACAGCTGGGCCCATGGAATTCTGCAGTTCTAGTGGATTTTCCCAGCCGTAATCCCTACTGGCTAGTAGCTGCAAAACTTAATTTAGACCCCTTAAGGGTAAACAGGACCACTCTGTGACACAAACTGCAACAACAGAACTGATGAGCTCCGCCACCAATGGCATTTACCTGCTCCCGGAGGTGGTGAAGCAGGGAGAAGACCTTGAAGAACTTATCGAGGGTTTCGGTCATGTGCTGCTGGACCATCTCCCGTCCAATTCTCAGACAAATGAGAGCCATTAGACTGATCGTCTTCAAGCAGAGAACAGTGCGGCCCTGAGCCCCACTGGGGAACCTAAAGCAGAGAGATAGCGAGAAAGACAGACAGCTTGAAGTCCTCTAATTCAGGGCTGCTACAAGGGAGGAAAGGCATGCAGCAGTGCAGCTGTACGGCTTCAACTTTTTTTCAATAACTTCTCTTTTTCCTCTGCTGGGTCAGAGACCTTCCATTGGGCTCCTGTCAATGACCTCCTAAACCCAGCACTCCCTTACCTTGTCCTAAAATGTATCCTACAGTTTAGCCCTCATGATGAGGCCAGTGGAGAGGAGTCCCTTTCCTCTGATACTAGAGCTGGCAGAGAATGTCTAAGAGTGTTGGCGCCATCATCCTGGTGCAATTTTGCCTGCAGATAACTCCCCGACAGTGTTTCACACAGTCACTAGAACTCCACAACCACAGTCTCCCCTCCATGTGGAGGACCAAACTCCCAGCTCACTGCATGGAGGTCGTTGTGGCAGCAGAACACAGTGCCACCCCTCAAGCGTGCCAACCACCATGGAGATGGCAGATGGGTTTTTCTTCCTTATAGCTCCTCCCAGATAAATGCACTGCTGTCCTGGTGGCCTCCGGCAAGCACAGCAATCCCTGCAGCAGAAGCACACTCCCAGGCTCAGCCAGAGGGACCACTGTGGTGGTGGAACCTTCCATCAACCCTCCCAGGCTGAGGCGCGCTCTATCCTAACCTGACCTGGGGAATGGGTCACCTGCACAGTGCCGCTGGGGCACTGGGGCAGCCCAAATACTTATGCATTAACAACCTGCTTCTCAACTGTCCTTCATTTTAGAAAATGAGCCCCCTCTGTCTTACAAGGAAGAGCAGTCACTAATCCAGCTTAATTCAGAACACAGTATCAATAAAGGCACAGGTAAAGATAGTATCTATCTATCTTTCTAGTGTCTATCTATCTAGTATCTATCTACCAACAGTATCTACCTATTTATAGACAGTATTCATCTATCGACAGTATCTATCCATCCATCCATCCATCCATCCATCCATCCATCCCTTTCTCTGTGTCTATCTACCTACCTACCTATCCATGCACCACACTTATGGTGTATTTTATGAAAATAAAAGGCATGCTTCAGGAAGCGCAGAAAATTCTCATGTTATAGCATGTTGTTTCCACACTTCATATGTCAGTAGAATGAATACCAGCATCTGCGACAAAACAAACACTTGGAAATATCTCCTGATTCAGGGACCATTCTCCCAGATACACCCGTTGGTGGCTGAGCCAGTCCACTTGGGAGTTGAGCTGCCCCATCAGCTGACTCATTGAAAGGACTCCAGAGTGGCTTTCACCCAAGGAGGAAGTGAGTGTGCTTTTGTCAGCGTCATCTCACTTCTTGTGCCACCTGCCTTTTTTTCTTTAAACTTATATTTTATTGCATGTTAAACTACGAAACATGAGTCATTACATCAGGGATCATGCAATGAATGAACCGACATAGTAGTTCATACCACATTTAATGTTAGGAGCTGATTTTAACCCAGATATTGTTTCTCCATGAGGGGTATATTTGACATAAGGGCCTTGTTAGTTGAGCAGTAGCCTTCATTAATATTCGACTCGCCATCATAATTCACGAAAGATGTCCTAGTCATTTCAATGGGGTGTGCACCCACCCTCTTCCGTGCTGCATGTTACAATGAGCCAGAGGGCGGGGGGGGGGAGCTAAATCAGAAAGTGGAAGGGATTGGCTTGCCACTTTTTTGGGTCCAAACTATGATCCCTTACCACTGAAAATAAAATATTAAAACTCGAACAAAAGCACTGTCCCGGACCCAAGGTACCATATCCCAAAAGTGGTACCTTAGGTCCGCAACCAACTGCAGGCTGAACAACAAACATATCACCTGCGAAAGGCCAACATAGCAAGTAGGACCTGGAGGCATGATCTGCCAACTAATGTCTCATCCAAACCAATGTAAGAGCCGCCAAGGCTGCAATATAACCTCTCACTGGATCTGCCATGGAATCCCCTACAAATGATGTTTCGACTACTGTTTTATATGTGACACTAGTCGTGTTCAGAAGGAGTGGTCGTAAAAAGACTATGTTGAAAATCTGGGGTCAAAATGTACCAAAAAACCAAAAACAAAGGAAGAATCATTGAGATGTTCCAACGTTTCCTCATAACTTTATTTCTGCAGATTTTGGCCCACAATGTTAAACAAATCCCTTGTGTTACCCCACCTCCTGAACATGACCGGTGTCATTTTTCAAATCCCCTCCAAAATGTGTTTTCACAGTTACACTGCGAAATCACCTTTCAGATGGCACTGAAAAAAATTCCACCTGTCTTGATCAGAACATCAGTTCTTAACAACACTGCTGGAAATTTGGGGTCAAAATGTGGGAGCCCACTAAAAATTAAGATATTGCCTCTGAGCTGGCCTATCCCAGATAAACACAATCTAAAAATGTGTAAAAGCAGGACACCACTGAAAATGAGATATTACCTCTCTTCTGATCTGTCCTGGGTAAATATGTAGTCAAAATGTGTACAAGCAAGACCTGATACAACAGCAAAGCAAGCAGCGAACATTCGGCATTGATAGATACTTGCTTAAATATGCTTATCTATTAATTTCAAACAAGGCCATTTTTTAAGTGCAATACACTTCAGAGTGTAGTTTAAAGGATTTGAGATGTACTTCCAAGGGCATAAGGACACTCGACCTTTGGCCTTGTGCCTAATACCCCAGGGGAGGGGTACATCTCAAGTTCTGTACAACACAGTTTTCTGTGGTTTACTGCTTAATTTTTCCCTCTCTTCCGCCTGACCCCAGTCCTCTGGCTGGTGAACTGGCAACTTCACTGTTGATGCCAAGGACACTTCTAGATCTTTTGGCGGGGGGCTGCTTGAATACTGGGTGGCCTGCAGCCTTCCTGGGAACAGGGCAGCTCATCTGCACTGCTTGCCCAGCTGCAAGCCACAGTGCGGGATTCCAGGGGTGTAAATGTGAACCCCAGCATTCCAGGTGAGGGTACAATATTAAACTATGCACCAGAATTCAGAAGGGAGCTTTGAGGATTATTGTAGGCCGGGAAATGTCATATAATGACGAACTGAAAATTTGTAAGTTAGAAAGGTTGGATAAGAGAAGAACAGACATGTCTAGGAAATTGTTTTATGCAATTTGTAATCCTCAGCACAAGTTGTATTCTCTGTTACCACCTAGAGAAACTGCTGCCTATGGTTTAAGAAAACAAGTTAGATGTCGAAAACCAGTTTGCAGAACAACTAAATACCAGTCTTCTTTTTTTTTTATGAAATTTTTAAATGATTGTTAATATTATTATGCATTTATTTTTGGTGTAAATCAAATGATTATTGCTTTTGTATTGTGATTTCAAGGTGTAATTTTATTGTGTTATATACCTTTGTAATTTTTATACCTTTGTTATAAATTTGTGTATCAAACTTCAGCCGACCCACTTCGGTGGGAGTTTTGGCTGCAATATGGCAAAATAAACAAACAAACAAACCCCACGTTCTCAGCTTGTGTCTCCATCCTCTGACAAGGTGTCCTACATTTTGGCACCTTTTCCTAAACTCTGAAGACCAGCGCCCCGTACCTCGCTAATAAATGCTGAGTGGCACTGTGGCAGTCTGTGCCACTCCATCATGACCCCTCCCAACCTAGACCAGCCATATAACACCTAATTCTGGGAGGCCTGCAGAGAACACTTTGTCTGCAGGCTGTGCCTTCCCAGCTTACCCCAGCTTTGGAGTTGTGAGAACATCCAGCAACGGCAGAAGTACATCCTGGTTGATTTTCGGCAGCATGTCCATCAGCGTGGTGTCAGACAGGTACACAATGATTTTCTGAGTCAGCGTCATTGCAGCCAGTAGCCCTGCCTCCTTTCGGCTGTTCAATCGCGCACTGTTGGTAGGAGCCACCTGCAAACCAAAAAAAACAAAAAAGGGGGTAAAATCAGTTCTTAAAGAGGCAATTCTAAAGCTCGTGTTGGACTCTTTGAAAACCTGGATCTAGCGGGATGGCAGAAAAATCAGTACCCCTCGCACTACAAAATGACAGAATGAGAATAAAACAGTAGATTCGGGGTGTGGGGGGGGAAGAGATGTTACTCCTTGGGATTTGCCTCACCCTTTGAGTGTGCTGGGTATGAATAAAATTAACAGGAAAATCTTACACACACCACCATATACATATATACAAAAAAAGACGCAGCTCTTGGATAATATACAGAAACTTATGTCAACTTTACTGAGGTGCCATCATTAAAAGAAAACGCGCATTTACGTGTTCTGGAAGTTATCCTTGTTTGTGTGTGAATATAATATCAAGTCATGGGAGGTCATTGGTGAAGCTTTGACCCCGATACCCCCCACCCCCAAGATAAAAAGGCATGTTACTTTTTTCATTAAATTAACAAATCTAATCACGTGGAAGAAAGGGAAATTAAAATACATGTTACTCGCTATCAGACAACAAGTACCCAGAAACATCCTCCAAAATGATACTCCAGGATGCTTCGGGAAATGAGATGTTTACAGCTGAGCAGGGCCTCCTGGTAAAACTCTTTAAAGGAAAAAAAATAAAACTAAATAAAGATAAAATGATAAGGATCCATGTTTTCCTGGTCTAATCAGAACTGATAGAATGGCAGGGAAAAAAATGCTCGCCTACGATGAGGCAAACTCATTTTCTGCTGTGTGTAATGCAATTTCCAGTCTCGAGGCTATACTTGCTTTTCCGGTTCCGCTACTGCTCCTGTCTTGAAGATAGCGAAATGGCGGTTGTATAACAATGCTATGCAGTCATAAAAAAAAAAAAAAAATTAAATAAAATAAAACAGGTGTAGTCACATTCTGCAAATTGCAGTATCTGTGATACAAAAAAAAAATATGTATATATATAATAAATTGCAGTATTTTTCATTAGCAACTGCAGTATTTTTCAGTAGCCATATTTGACTTTCATTAGCCAGTGCTACTGTGGCTATCCTAGGCGCTTACCCAGCTAAATATCATTCTGTGTGCTGCTCTGCAGATTAAATGCCCACTCTAAGTATATGCATGACATCAAACCCAGCCTCTTACTGTACAACAATGGCCCCATGTAAATCACATTGTCCAAGGAAGTCAGGATTTCCGTGAAAATCCATGGATCTGGCATCTACCTTGGAAGCTTGGGGATTTACTGTGAACATGTGCCACTAGTTTTTGCTGCTTTTTTCAAATAATAAAAACAAAAGTATTTTATATGGAAATAAAGATTCCACTGACCTTTAACCTGGAGGTATTTGGACCACTCATGTGCACTTCTAATAGAAAGCTATCAGGAGGGCAGGGCTATGGTTGCAGTGGTAATGCTACTGTTTTCGCGGCCAGCAACACAAGTTCGGGAATGAACTCAAGGTGCTCAGATGCAACTAGTGGAAGGAGAACAGTGTCCCTTGTGTGCTCTCCACTGTTCTACTGCCACCTGGGGGACCATAGGAGGCAGTGCAGCTGAGTAGCAGTGGAAGGGGAGTACGTTGGCCAAGCTCCACGTCAACACGCCATGGCATGCATGCGCATGGAGCTCTCTGCAGTTTGGCACTGTCTGGAGACGAGAACAAACAGTGGAAGAACCCCAGTAAAGCAGGATGAAGTCTGCTTTCTCAGGCTACTCAACGCCTGCCAAGGACACTCTTAATGGAAAGTAAACACCCCTCTAGGCAGTGTCTGGCCTGGAGGGCCCCACCCCAGGAGATAAACCAGGGGCCAAAGAGCTAAGGGCAAGAGACATCAGGGGCTGGGAGTGGCAGAGATGAGGGGGGCTGTGTTGTGTACAAGGAAGCATGAAGAATCAACTGTAAAGAAAGCAATTAGATGCAAAGGCCTGTCAGTGTGCTGTTGCAGGATAAAAGGTCAGCTACATCTTCACTGCGTGCAAAAGAATTTTTTTTACACATCTAAATTTAATGCAAACATACTCGTAACCTCCTAACATTACTATGATTTGGCAGGAGGCAACGAAGGGGCCCAACTGTAATGCGGACTCAACAGCTGACATTTGCTGCACTGCTGCTCTTAATACAGAACAGCCTCAATCTCACCATAGTTTCAATGAAGGCAGGAAAACAGGGGACCCTCTACAAGTCTTTTCCTTTTTTTCAAAGTACTTAGTCTCCTTCCTGGGAGGACAGCCCATCCAGGCTCCTTGCCAGCAACCCCCCAGCCCTGTCAACTCCTTATTTCATTCCGGGTCTGACGCAGCTTGCCTTTCCCATGGTGGGGTCCCTCCTCACCAGGGTGCAATCTGGCATGGGGGTGGGCAGGGGTTACAGGGCCCTGAGTGTATGGCACTGTCATCCTAATGGTCATCATTTCTGCCTAGTCTGACTCAACCTAACACCTCCCCTGGCACCATGTGCACACCCTGTGACAGGCTTGCAGACACCGTGATGGGCACATGCATACATAACTTCACTCCTTGCAAAGGAACAAACTGTCTCTACCTGGCCCTCTGTACGGTGTTGCTTCTGTGACTGAGCAAGTTGCTAACTCTCCCCAGGCTGGGGCATGCAGCCAGCAACAGGGCTCTTTGCAGCTGGTGTCCCAACTGCCAGCATCCTGGCTCTGCTCTCAAACTTGTGTTGTTGGTACAAGAGAACGATATGCTACTGCATGGCCATCAGGCTGCCCAGAAAATGTTTTAATTGCATTTTATTTCCAGTGGACCACTATCAAATATGGTCGTGCCCTCGCCTGACTTCTACTGAACTCCCAGCAGCTGGGACGTGTGTAAGTGACACACATGTCTGGCTTGGACTAACACACCCTCCAGTGGCACAAACACCAGAAGAAGTTCAGGGGCTGGTTCTGTAACCACTAGCCAGAGGGGCTAAGGACTGGGAAAAATCTACTGGTCCAACTGGTGCACTTACTGAAATGGACATCCTCCAATACAAGCCAGAAGCCAGCAGGGCTAGCTCAAGAAATATTTTCCGGCCCAATATGAAATCTACCAGAGTCTCCTGCTTACTGTGTGCCTTGTGAGGTATTGTGTGGAGTTGCTGATGGCCACACAATGACATGCAAATGGCATGTGGGCTTTGAACCTGGGGTCTCCTGGTTGCCAAGTGAGTGTTCTAGCCACTTGACAACTTTGCCTCTCAACTGTTTAGTTTTAGAGTCATTTCCTTCTACTTACAGTGGCATGCCCACCCCAGTGAATGAATGAATATTAGTGGGACTGAAACTTTCCTGCCAGTTGGGTCGGCAAAGTGTTGTGAAACACTATCACATTTGGAACTTGTGACGGACTGCACTCGAGGTGCAGAAGGAAAAGAGTCACTTGCAAGGCTGCAGGTCTGAGCAGTTTTCCCAGTGCTACTCATGCTACAATGTCATTGGTACCTTTGCCTGCTTCCTCAATTCTGTCACGAGGCACACAGCAGATGGTTCACCACACAGTAGTACATCACGGCAGGGCCTACAACCACGATATGACTGATCTGCCCCTCTCCACACACCCACACAAGAAACACTGTGGACATTACTACACCACGGCATTACTACTGAAAGTTTCTCATTTGAGCTCCCCTGGTGTGTGTGTGTGTGTGTGTGTGGGGGAGACGGAACTTCTAAGCAGATGGATTTATCCTTCCTGTTGTAGGGTTGTCAGAGTGGAGGTTGACTACTTCTCTACTCTTGGACTAAAACCAGGGTTTCTCAGGCAAATGAGGGAGTGCTCTACTAAATGAAACTACTACAATCGGAGATGTTCACAGGATTTTAATTCACATGTTGAACTGGGTGACAGGTGTAATTTTAAGATTACAATAATTGTTTAAAATAGTAGAAATGTAGAGCGCCTCTGCATTGTTCGCTATCATTCTGTTATACTGCTACCAGTTTTCCTTTTATCTGCATTTCTTCCAACCTATTTCCATATACCTTACCTTCCAGGCTACACTTGACAACAAGATGTTCACAACTTAGTATGTCTAGCTTGGTCAAAATTAAAAAAAAAAATAAAAAATTAAAAAACTGTTTGTTCATTAGATTTTGGTGATTTGGAGGAAATGGAAGACATTGTAAGAAGCAGGTGAATGTCAAAAAATGGACAAAATTAGGGAGACTCCTTGGAAACAGGGAGACTTAGAAGGTATGCAAAAGGTGTGTGTATATGCACACATCAGCGGTTCCAGGAATTAAGGATGATCAGGGCACAGGCAGGGTATAGATGGCTTGTGTCTGCACATGCAGGACAACTTAAATCCAGACTAACTTTGTTTTTCCTTTGGTAACTAGGTAAGGCCCACTAGGCACAAGTGCCCGTTTTCAGGGGTGACCCAAGAGCACTGCAGAGGTTAAATGACTTGCTCAGAGTCACACTGTATGCAAGTTGAGGTTGTGGGAATCCAACCCAGGTCTGCTGGATATATCAAACTCATTTCAGAGCTCATTACTTTAACCTCTAGGCCAGGGGTTCTCAAATGGTGAGGCCAGCCTCCTTGGGGAGACCCCAACCTGTTCCAGGGGAGGCTCAAGCAAGTCTGAAAAAGTACTGTATTTAAATTTTGAGTTTTATATATTTTGTGTGAAGAGATGAAGCAAACTGAAAGAGAATAATAGTAGGTGAATTTTATGTATTTATTTACTAATAGGTGACAAGGGAAGGTGAATGAGCCAAGGCTCATTTCAGGTGTACCCAGGGAAGGGTAGGGAGTGAATACAATTCAAAAGGTAACTGCAAAACAATCAAGAAATACACATTGAACAATAGTGCAAACAAATATGAACCATAAACTAATAATAAGTGGTGGTAATTGATCAATTTGTAGACTGATGGCAGAACAGCTCAAATACAAGGGCTGAGCATAGAAGTGCTAGGAGCAACAGCAGGAAGGAGCAAAGTAATCCCCGAGAAGCTGCTTACGAGCAGGGATGGAGGGAGAAAGGCAAAGTATGTAGGAAGGTTATTTCATATAGAGAGGAAACAGAAAAAGTAGTCTGACCCATGAAGGTACTGCAACAAGGGGCAACAATGGTTCAAGAATGAAAATAGCAGAGAATGTAGGCTGGCCTGGGGGGTGGTGGGGGTTACAATAAGCTGAATAATAATATTTGTTGTATTTATTTGTTATTCAAATTGACACCTTTGGGCACAGGAGCTCTTTTTCAAAGGTTCCACGTCAGTATAAGACAAAGAACTGAATGTGAGCCAAGTACTCAGAGGGATTTCAAGTTTATTCATGGTGTACTGCGCCAAAGTACAGTATGGTATTTTTCTTTATGGAGGCCCAAGACTATTTCAGTTTTTGGGGGGAGGCTCAAAATCTTTTCCATGGATTTGGGGAGGCTCACTGTGACAAAGTCTAAGAACTATTGCTCTAGGCTATACTACCAGCTATGTATGACTGCTGGAGCACAGCAAGATGTTACCTGGGAATGTGCCGTGGCTGGCCCTGTCCTGGAGCCGCCCATGGTGTGTGTGTGTGTGTGTGTGTGTATGTGTATGCAGCAGCCCCAGCTGAATACACAAGTACCACTAGTGGATCGAGCTATGTAGCAAGCGGCACTCTTCTCTGGACAGAAAACCATAACCTTTTTAGCCTAATCTAGATGTTTAAAAGGGGGTATTTTACATTTTGGGGAGAAATTGCACCCCCATGATAAACTGCTATCCTCCTTTAAAAATGTCTAGATCCATCCCTGCAGGGTAGATATAACTGAGTGGTTTGGCCTCTCTCTAATAGTGTCACCCAGTGGTGGTCCAAAGGTGTGATATGTTTGCAAGGTTCATTTTAAAGACATTTTCCGACTCCCAGCAAATAGCTTGTCCCTGCCGATGGCCTCTTCTGATGTAGTGAAGGTGTGCCTCTGTACTCCTGACTGCCTTCATTGACGGCTTGTCCCTGCTGGGGGCCTCTTCTGATGTAGTGAAGGTGTGCCTCTCTACTCCTGACTGCCTTCACCGACGGCTTGTCCCTGCCGAGGGCCTCTTCTGATGTAGTGAAGGTGTACCTCTGTACTCTTGACTGCCTTCACTGACGGCTTGTCCCTGCTGGGGGCCTCTTCTGATGTAATGAAGGTGTGCCTCTGTACTCCTGACTGCCTTCACTGACGGCTTGTCCCTGCTGGGGGCCTCTTCTGATGTAGTGAAGGTGTACCTCTGCACTCCTGACTGCCTTCACTGATGGCTTGTCCCTGCTGGGGGCCTCTTCTGCTGTAGTGAAGGTGTACCTCTTATACCCTTGAGGAAAGGAGGAAGGGGGGACATGATAGAAACTTTCAAGTATCTCAAGGGAATTAAAGTACAAGAGGGTGGTATCTTTTAGAAGAAGAGATGTGCAAGAACAAGGGGCACAATTTGAAGATAGAGGGGGGGCGGCTCAGAGGTAATGTTAGAAAGTATTTTTTCACAGAGAGGGTTGTGGATGCATGGAACAGCCTTCCTGAGGAGGCTGTGGAGTCAGGAACAGTGGGAGAATTCAAGAACGCATGGGACAGGCATAAGGCAATTCTACTGGGGGGTAGGAGGAAGTAAGCTGTTGATTAACTAGAATCTGCAGCTTATCCATCAGGTAGGGAAATGGGCAGACTAAGTGGGCCAAGCGGTCCTTATCTGCCATCAAATTCTATGTTTCTATGTTTCTTACTCCTGACTGCCTTCACCGATGGCTTGTCCCTGCTGGGGTCCTCTTCTGATGTAGTGAAGGTGTGCCTCTGTACTCCTGACTGCCTTCACTGACGGCTTGTCCCTGCCGAGGGCCTCTTCTGATGTAGTGAAGGTGTGCCTCTGTACTCCTTACTGCCTTCACTGATGGCTTGTCCCTGCTGGGGGCCTCTCCTGATGTAGTGAAGGTGTGCCTCTGTACTCCTGACTGCCTTCACTGACGGCTTGTCCCTGCTGGGGTCCTCTTCTGATGTAGTGAAGGTGTGCCTCTGTACTCCTTACTGCCTTCACTGTCGGCTTGTCCCTGCCGAGGGCCTCTTCTGATGTAGTGAAGGTGTGCCTTTGTACTCCCGACTGCCTTCATTGACAGTTTGTCCTTGCCGGTGGCTCCTCTGACCTAGAGGAGCGAGCACCTATATAAATCCTGGTGCTGCCTGGAGGGGATCCAACAAAGCGCTGGAAGGCTGCTGGCATGGGTGGTGATACGGTCCACCAACCGGTGTGCCGGTATGGCATTTCCACTGCTTCTTCTCCGGCCCCACCTCCCACAAATCGCATGCATGGTCACGGCTAGCCAGGGGGTAGGTCCGATGATGAGTAGTCAACAATATCATCAACGGCACCTCCTACACCAGAAGCCACTGCAAGAGCGGTGCAACAGGTCCCTCTCCTCAGGAGGACAGTATCCATCGGATGGGTCAAGGTTGGGGAAAAACAGTTTTTTAGATTTATTAGGGAAAAAAGAAAGTAGGAATTGTGCGGTTAACAGAGGGAGGTAGGGTAATTGTGGAGGGTGGGCAGATAGCAGCTATTCTTAACGACCACTTCCACCCTGTATTCACAAGGGAAGATTGAAGGCCTCTGTCAGAGCGTGGCATTAAGGTGGCTGTAGGGAGGATCCTTTAGATAAGGCAGCAAGTAATTACCAGTGAAAGGGTTCAGAAAGGGCTGGCAGCCCTAAAGTTAGATAAGGCCCAGGGGCCAGATGGGATGCACTGGAGGGTGCTCAGGGAATTGGCAATGGAACTGAACTCCTGGTGGGGCTGTTCAATAGCACAATTGAGACAGGGGTAGCTCCAAAAGACTGGAGTGCTGTGGACATAGTCCCGCTCCATGGTTGGGGGGGGAAGAGAGAGACAAGGAGCAACTGGGTAACTAGAGACCCGTCAGTCTTGTCTCTATTGTGCGTTAACTGATGGAGACACGAGTCAAAGAATATCTTGTGGACTACCTGAACAGCACTGGACTCCAGGACAGTAAACAGCATGGGTTCATGGCAGAGAGGTCTTGTCAGACCAGCCTGATAGTGTTCTTTTACTGGGTAATAAGGGTAGTGGATAAGGGCCATGCTGTGGATTTACTCTACTTGGATTTCAGCAAGGCTACTGACTCGGTGCCTCACAGAAGGTTGCTGAAGAAGCTAGAGGACCTGGGTGCAGCAAAGGACACAGATGGGTGAGAAACTGGTTAGCAGAGGACTGTGTTTAACAGAATCAAATCAGAAGAGAGGGAGGTCACCAGTGGGGCGCCACGAGGATTGGTCTTGGGTCCAGTCCTTTCAGTACGTTTATCAGCAACATGGGAGAAGGAATCCAAGACACTAAGCTCTGTGGCAGGGTAGACAGCGAGGAGGGGGTTAAAGAGATGCAAAGAGACTTGCAAAGGCTAAAGAGGTGGTCAAAGGTTTGGAAGTTGAAATTCAATGCCAAAAAGTGCAAGGTGATGCACATAGGGAACAAGAACACCAGGACAGAGTATGGAATGGGGTTGGGGGAAGGGGGAGAGAATAACGTTGGGCACGACTTCTGAGGAGAGAGACCTAGGGGACATCAGTGACTCCCTGAAACAATCAAACCAGTGTAACAAGGCCCCCCAGTAAGGCAAACAGGATGCTGGGGTGTATAGGAAGGGGTACTGACAGCAAAAAGGAAGGAGGTATTACTACCTCTCTATAGATCATTGGTGAAACCCCACCTGGAGTACTGTGCCCAGTTCCGAAGTCCTCACCTAAGGAAAGATAAGGACAAGCTGGAGACAGTGCAGCATCGATTCAGGGCCAGCAAGGCAGATCTTAGGAGGATTGGCTCAAGGCACCGAACATGTACTCGCTGGAGGTCAGGCAAGAGATGGGAGACATGATAGAGATCTTCAAGTTCCTGAAAGGAATGAACAAGGTAAACTGGGAGGAACTATTTAGCATAAGTAGTGGATCAAGAATGGGTGAACAAGTGGAAGCTGATGGTGGGGGGGGGGGGTTCTTGTTTTGGTTTTTTGTTTTTTCCAATTGTTTAACCAGGTGAGACACACTAAGCTGAAAGCTTTTTTTTACAGGTATAATCTGGGAGCACAGGGAAGTTAAGTGACTTGCTCAAGGTCACACAGTATATACAAGTGGGGGCTGTGGGATTCAAACCCAGGTCTCCAGATTTGCAGCTCAGAGCCTTAAACCAGTGTGCTATACAAGAGGATTCAAGAGGCAAGTGAAACAGTATAATTTTACAAAAAGCGTGCTGGAGCCATGGAACAATCCGCCTGCTGATGTGGTGTTCGCCAAAACTATCAGTGGTTTCAAACACATTTGGGACAGAGTGAAAGGTTTAGTGGTCCTCAGGGTGGTAGTGGTAGAATGGGGAGCACTGGAGTGGAAAGTGTGGGTTAGTACCCTGTAGTAACTTATATGGACAATAGGTCCTGGGTTTGTTAGGGTTTCATTGGCAGACTGGATGGACCAGTGTTCTTTCTCTGCTGTCATTGTCTATGTTTCTGTGTTTCTATGCTTTTGAGCCTTCCCAGCTGCCCTCCACTCATGATGTCCCGAGTTTGGGGCATGAACCCTGGTCACCAGCGTGCTGGAGCAATTGCTCGGTGCCACAGAGCCAGCACATGAAAATGTTCCTATTAAAATTCATACTAAGGTGACAGAGACATAGGACTACTGTGACGGTCTATCGAGAATGTCTTGTCAGTTGATTAGCACAATCTTCCTTGATAATTAGAGTCCATATAAGAATCCAGTCTGGTTTTGAATGTATTCAATGTTCCTGCACTAACCAATTCCACTGGTAGGTTATTCCACTCCCTGACAGACCGTATGATGAAATATAATCCTCTTACGCAGATATTCAATGTTTTTGGTCGATTGGTAAGTGGTGCCCCCTTGTATTGTAATATTTGGTTTTAAATGTTAGGTCCAATTTGTCCATCAGTGCATTATCGTGTACCCTCTCTAGCACCCAAGCATCTTTTTGTAGGTAAAGGGACCAAAATTGTGGTGTGTGGTCTGATCTTTTTTTAATTTACTGTACTTATCTCCCCAGATCAGCTGCCCCCCCCCCAATCCTGTCCCCACACCCAGCCCCCTCACCCGCCTTCTCTGGGACTTACCTGCCTCTCCTACAAACACCCTGGCTTACCCTCCACCCAGAGTGGGGTCGTTGAGAGGGGGCCCCCCGTTCCCCTCAATGGACACTCAGTTGGTGTGATCAGAGAGGAGTGCCTCAGTCAGCAACGGGGAGCCTGCGGTGCAGGGCAGATGTCCTCCTGCTGCACCTGCCATTCTTTTTCAGTTTTCTTGGCCCGATCCCCTATGGGACACCAAGAGAACTCTCGCAACGAGTGTGTGCACATGCGCTGCATGTGGCCCACGTCTGTGTCCCTGCTTATTTCACGGCTGTGCTTGCACTGCTACCTGTGCTCACCCAGATGGCAGCAGCAGAGTGAAGGCCGGCAACAGTCCCTCCCCTAGGTGAAGCGCGTCCTTTGGGATGCGTAGCTCACTTCCTTCCATCCAGCCCTCTTGAAGACTCGGGCTTGTTCACGAACCTGGGTCATCAGCGTCTCAAGTGGTAGTGTTACCACTGCACCAATGGGCCATCCATCTAAATGTGATCTTATGCAAGCCTTATATAGGGGCATTATTACCGTTTCAGACCTACTAGTAAACGCCTTGCTGATGCATCCCAAGAATGTCCAACCCTTTTGAAGAGCTGTCACAAAAGACACTTTAATGATCCAAAGTATTGCAGCTTAGATTCAATGCAAAGAAGTGCAAAGTAATGCACCGGGCAAACAAAAACCTAGTGGAAGAGTACACAATTTGGGGGGATACGAACAACAAAAATGGAAAGGGACCTGGGGTAGTCATATCAGACGACCTTAAGGTAGGCAAGCAATGCGAGAAGGCAGTAAGGAGGGCTGGGGGGATACTGGGATGCATAGGGAGAGGCATCACCAGCAGAAAACAGGAAGTTGTTATTCCTCTGTACAGACAGTTGGCAAGACCCCATCTGGAGTACTGCGTACAGTTCTGGAGACCCCATCTCTGCAAGGACATAGACAGAATTGAGGCAGTCCAGAGGAGGGCAACTAAAATGGTGCAGGGTCTGCAACAGAAGCTATGCGAAGAGAGACTGAAAGAGCTCAATATGTATATCCTTGAGGAAAGGAGGGAGAGGGGGGACATGACAGAAACTTTCAAGTACCTCAAGGGAATAAACAAAGTCCAAGAGGAGCATCTTTCAGAAAAGAGATGTGCAAGAACAAGGGGACATAATTTGAAGACCGTGGGGGACGGCTCAGGGCAACGGAGAAAGTATTTTTCACAGAGAGGGTGGTGGATGCATGGAACCGCCTTCCTGAGGAGGTCGTGGGGTCAAAAAACAGTGGGGGAATTCAAGAATGCATGGGACAGACATAAGGCAATTATAGTGGGGGGGGGTAGGAGGAAGTAGGCTGTTGGTTAACTAGAATCTGCAATTTATCCAATAGGTAGGGAAATGGGCAGACTAGGTGGGCCAAGCGGTCCTTATCTGTCAGCAAAGTCTAGGTTTCTATGTTTCATTGCTGGCAAACAAACATAATTACTGGGGTTTAACTATCTGTACTGATCTGAAACAGATCCCCAATCTCAATTTTTACAACATTTCTTAAAGATTTGCATACAGATATTGGACGGGAGAAACTTAATCTTTCCCTTGTAGCAAAATCAATACCATTAAAATGGCAGTAGCTCCTAAATTATTTTTATATTCTACAAAACGTACCTGTAGTCATAGATAAGAAATATGAACATACGAAAATGCCGGCAGAAAAAGACCCAGAAGTCTATCAAGCCTTCCAGAGTGTGCAGCTCGCAGCCTACTTTACTGCAGCTGCCCCCATCCCCCCCCCCATCATCCTTGCCTGCCACCCTTACCCTCCCTTCTGTACTGACCTTTCCTTTGACCTTATCCCACCCCCTTTTAAAACTGCCCGTCTTCAGCGAGATCACTTCTTCCGGTAGTTCATTCAACCCTGCCACCACCCTTTCTGTAAAGTAGTGTCTCCTAATTTCCCTCTTGAATCTTCCCCCCTCCAGTTTCACACTGTGTCCCCTCGTGACCCTCCCTCCCTTTAAGGTGAATAAGCCCTCCGTACTAACCCTATTTGTGCCTTTTAAATATTTAAATGTCTCTATCATGTCCCCCCTCTCTCTTCTATCTTCCAGGGAATACATGTTGAGCTCCCTCAATGTTTCCTCATAGGTTTCTCCCCCAGTCCTAGGACAATCTTTGTCGCCCTGTGCTGCACCCCTCCAGTAATTTTAAATCTTTTTTTACGGCTGCAGTGGCATAGCACTGCAGACATCTTGCGATATCTAGAGAAAAGGCAGCTCACCGGATACTGAACAGACTTTTAAAATAGTGGAGTTGAACGACAATCACTGCGTGTTCACCGCACTATTTTGTCCATTGGTATCGGCACAGCATGGCACCGTCTGCCATTTTCAATATGTTGGCATGGAGTTTTTCGCGCATGCGCGATGACTCATGCATGCACAGTGAACTCTAGCTGGAGACCAGTGCACATGTGCGAGTCATCACGCATGTGCAGAGAACTCCAGCACCCATCTTGGATATGGCGGACCATGCTGCCATCGTGAACATGTCTGCATAGTTCATCGTGTTCCCACCAACCTCAGCTGCAGTTGTAGTGGCTCTTCCTAGTGTTTGTTTAAGTAGAGGCACCAGAACTGCACACAGTACTCCAAGTGTGGTCTTGCCAGTGATCTATACAGTGGCAGGATGACTTCCTCCCTCCCTCCCTCCTAGAGGTGATACCTCTGGCGATGCACACCAGCATTTGGTTGGCTCTTGCTGCTTCTGCCCTATGGCACTGCATCGAAAGCTTCATGTCTCCTGTGACTAGCACCCCTAAGTCCCTTTCCTCCACCAAAACAGATACCTGCACTCCCTCCAACCATTAGCTAGTCCTGGGATTTCTGGCTCCCAGGTGCATGACCTTGCACTTCTTAGCGTTAAGCCCCAACTGCCATGTAACTGACCAGTGCTCGAGTTTTGCCAGGTCCTCCCAGAGTTCTTGCCTCCCTTCTTCACTGTTGCACAGATCTTTGTGTTGTCTGCGAACAGGCTGCTCTTACTCTTGATCCCTTCTGCTATGTCCCCAATAAAGATGCTGCATAACACCAGACTGAGCACTGAGCCCTGAGGTACCCCACTGTCACAGGTCTTAGCTTTGAGGGCTCCCCCCTTACAATTACCCTCTGCTGTCTGTTCTGCAGCCAGCTCCTGACCCACCCTCGTTTCTCCCCAGCCCCCAGGTTCATTGGTTTGCCCAGCAACCTTCCATGTGGCCATACCTCTCAACTGTACCACATTACGAGGAACGTTCCTCATTTTACTTCACAAAAGCTCCCTGTTCCACATTGTGAGGACTTGTTCCACATTCAAAGTCAACATTTTAAAGCAAAAATTCATAGTAAATGATGCAAAAGTATATATTATTCAATAATAACAGACTCTCTGAACATAAATGCAACATTTTAATCATGTTTTGAACATCTTAGGTAAAGATTTGATTAAGTGTTCCACATTTTGCCCATTTGTTCCACATTCTGACAGGTAATGTTCCATATTTGGGGGACAGAAGGTTGAGAGGTACGTATGTGGCACCTAGCTGAAGACTTTGCTGAAGTCCAGATACAGGACATCCACGGTATGGCCCCGCTGATTGCTCTTGTGACCCACTTGAAAAAGCCAGTTAGGTTGGTCTGACAGGAGCTCCCCGAGACAAACCCATGTTGCCTTTCGTCCTGGGGACCATTATCATCCAGAAAAGTTACCAATCTCTCCTTTTGAATGGTCTCCATTAACTTCCCCACAATGGAATTAAGGTTGACCGGTCTATAGTTGCCTGGCTTGACCCTGGGACCACCCTTGTTAAGAGGCACATGAGCCAAACACTTTAGGAAATTGAAAATATTTACAAAAAATGTCTTTGGGACCCCCCCATGTTTCTATCTCAAAGCTTGGGGGGGGGTAATCTACCTGGTGGGAAAAATATTATTACGTTTTCGCTGCTAAGCAAGCACGCACTACAACACACTCGGTTAAACTCTACTCACTTGTCCCCATCATGGTTAGCTCTAAAAAAAAAAAAAAAAAAATCAGTTACTGGCCCCCCCATCATCTCTTGGACTTTATTTATAATACCCTTCCAAACTCACTCAGAGATAACCCGGTGTTAATGGGAACCGTTAACATTCTTAGAAAGGTCTTCCTGCAGTTGAATCCTAACCTTACTCTGATCAATGAGCTTCTTTTATGGAATAATAATTTTGTTCTTTACAATGGTGCTCCTCTGAGGGACAGTGACTGGAATAAACTTGGTATCTGTAGACTGTCGGATGTTCTTGGTCAGCGGTGGGGAGCCCACGGGGCGGACATCCTCCCGCTGTGCCAGCAATCTTTTTCCATTTTCTTGGCCCGATCCCCTATGGGACACCAAAAGAACTCTCACAACGTGTGTGTGCAAGGAGCTGCGGCGTGTGCTGCATGTGGAGTACATCGGCATTACCTCTTATTTTACGCCTGCGCTTTCACTGCCACCTGTGCTCACCCAGGTGGCAGTAGCAAAAGCAGAGGCTGGCATCCTTCCTCTCTACAGGTGTATAGGGCATCCTCTGGCATGTGTAGCTCACTTCTCTGTAGCCCTCCCGATGGCGCGGGCTCGGTTCCTGAACCTGGGTTGACAGCATTGCAAGCAGTAGTGCTACCACTGGGCTGGTGAGCTGGCTGTCAAGTATGTGATTTATATGCGGCCTTATATGGAATTGTACGTTTCAGACCTACTAGTAAAAGCCTTTCTAATGCATTCCAAGATCTGTCCTGCCTTTCGTGCAACCCCATTAAAGTGCAGGCTCTTAATTTAAAGCAACACTGCAATGAAATCTGGCAAAAAAATCTGGCCCTACCTTTTTTTTGTTTTACTATAAAAGATTCCAGGCATCTTCCAATTTTATCTGCGTAGTAACATTTTCTAGTTCCACCAACATCTGAGTAATTTATGAAAGTTTTAATATATTTTTTCTCCTCAAGAAATAAAGATAGCATTGTAGACCTGGCACGGGTTAGGATCAAAAAAAAAAAAAAAAAGAAACTCATTGTGCACCTCACAAGATGTATGTAGAAAAGTAAATTTAACAGGGATGCTAATATTTTTATTAACTATAGTTGAAAGTAGCTTTTTGCAGAAACATTTTTCATTGTACTGCTGCTTTAAAGCCACGTAATATTAATACTCCAAAGTTTTCATCCTTACTATCTTGGATTCTGGTACTGTAGTTAATAAAAAGAAAAAAATAATAGAAGGTTCTTAAATTCACATGTTCTGAGTGTGTGATGAGATTTCCTCCTTGCCAGGCCCGTCACGCACATCTTCAATACCTCCCTTAACTCCGGGATCATCCCAGACATTTGGAAAGTGGCCAAGGTTGTCCCTGTCCTAAAACAAGGAAACTCCAAGGATCCCCTAAACTAATCGACCCACTGCCATTCTGTCTGCTACCTCCAAGATTCTGGAGAAAGTTGTGGCCTCCCAGCTATCTCAGTATATGCAGAACCACAACCTCCTCTCCCCGGCACAACATGGGTTTAGGAAAGGGTATAGCACATCCACCGCCCTCGCTGTAGTCACCTCGTTGATCAGAACTGCTGCTGACCAAGGCAACCTTACTGGAGCCATCTTTGTGGATCTCTCCAAAGCCTTTGATAGGGTCGATCACTCACTCCTCAGCTCCACTCTTCTATCCCTTGGTCTCTCCCCCGCCTGCCCACGCGTGGTTCCTCAGCTACCTCTCTGGCAGGCAGCAGTACACCAACTTTAATCGGACCCTTTCCAACCTCTCTTCTGTCCGTTGTGGGGTCCCTCAGGGTTCTGTCCTTGGCCCTACCCTCTTCATTAACGAACTACCATCCGTCACTGTCCATGGGCATACCACCCTCTATGCAGATGACCTTGTCATCTTGGCCAGTGCACGGGACATCGCCATTAACTCCCAACTAAATGCCAACTTCAAACACATTCAATCCTGGCTGGTGGAACATAGACTTACCATCAATCTCAAGAAAACCCAAGCCATGCTTTTTGGTTCCCAGAACAAGACAAAATCCTGCACTGCTCCTTCTAATCTCTACAGGGCTGGCGGCCCCGCAGACAGTGTCCCGCTGTCAAGATATCTAGGCATCCTCTGGACCCACATGGCTTGATCTTTCCCTACACATTGGAGCGTCTGCAGGCAACTAATGAGTGGCTAGGTCTTGCTTACAGAGGCCAAAACTGCTCAACTCAGCAGCTCCATGGCCCCTAGCCAGAGGTCCTCCTCCTCACCGCTCTGCTATGGGCTAGTAACTTTGCCCCCAGTACCTAAATCTAGCCTCCTGAAATGGGACACCGACAACAAGCATCTGCTGCCTGGCTGCTTCCTCTCCCCTCACACACCACTGTGATCTCTACACACACACCTGGGTGGCTCCTCAGAGAAGCACCGCACCTTAGATGCTTGGGACTTCATCGACCAACATCATCAGATCGGCCACCCCTCCTGCCTTGCCCTTCCAGCCCCTGGCACCCCATCCTACCATCTTAGGTCAGGGGCCACTCTGGATCACCTGGTTCCTAGAACTCTCCCCTTAGGGATTTTGGCTTCACCACCTATGCCCTGGTGTGGGAATTTGAACTCGCCTCCCAGCCTCACCCGGTCCTCCTTCCTCCCATCCCGGCTTCAGCCTCCCTTTGGAACTTCCTGAAATTATCCTCCACATGTCCCTGTACCGCGTAGCGCACTAACGACTGGTTTGCTGGGGTGTCTCAGTGTCCACTGCACTTATCCTCCTGTAACTGGTAGTGAAACCTGGACTGGACATCCTCTCACCATGCTCTCTCCCTGCCCTCCTTCCCTAAGGGTTCATCTGACCATCTAGACCCCCCCCAGTGTAATCCCCCCCTGGCACTTCCTTCTGTTTTGCATTTAATCGAACCTGTTTCGTATTTTGCTGCTCGCTGCCATGCTCACCTGTATGTACCACAGCTGTATTTATCATGTGCTAATGAAGTCTCTAATGCCGTTTTGCTACCTATTCATTCCTATTAAGTCTATTATTTTCCTGTATAAAATTTGACTCATGCTGTCAACTACCTGCCCAATCCTATTAAGCCTGTTATCTCACTGTATGTAAATTGACTCCTTCACTGTTCTTGTATGCATCTACCTATGTAACCCTCACGGGTCGCACCTGAAAATAGGCACTTGGCTGTCTAGTGTGCCTTACCCAGTTAACAAAAGCAAATAAATAAATTAGTCTTGCTAATGCCACAAGTTACTTTAACAGGGAGCGAGTACATCATTTTAACATTAAAGGTCACATAGACTATAAAAACAAATAAAAAATAAAACCCGTGCTAAGCAAGTAACAGACTAAGAGAAAGATGGGAAGGCAAGCGATACTTATCCAGGGTGAAAGCAGTTATACTGAAATGACTCGGTATTTAAAGATGACCTCTAGGACTCGAACTGATGGCTAACATGTTAAAATAATTGGGGGCAGGAGATCAGTCTTATTGGGTCAGACTACACACCGAAATATACGCCACAAGCAGAACTTGACAAAACACTATAGCAAAATAAGGGACGCTTTTATCTCCCAAATCCAGGAGTCCGTCTAGAAAGTCCGGGCGTCATGTCTGCTGAGGGAGGTGCATGTTGCAGTAGACTTGGTAACTGGGGGCGATTGCCCGTTTAACTTCTCATCAAGGTCCTTAGTCATAGGCACACATCTTGTTAATTAACCAAGCATCCAGTCTGGTTTTGAAGATTTGTCAGCTTTGCCAAGAATAATACTTAGTGGCAGAGTATTCCAGGTGGATATAACTGTGTGGAAAAAAGTTTCCTTGTAGTTGTCTTAAACAAGGAGCTTTTTAATTGAAGTGGATGCCCCTTGTTTCTTTTCTGAGGTCAATGGGCTGTCCATGTTGGATGTGCTGTCTATGCTGGACACCTTCATTGGCAAAGAAACATAAACTGGATTAAGGTAGAAAAGGAGCTCCAGTCCACCCAGTCTGCCCTGGAATCCTGCTTGAAGCTACTGGGAGATGGATTCTCCCTCTGCCTCCCTCCCTCCCTTCTCCTCTGGGTAAAGGCAGGTGGTGGCAGTGCTGGGAGGATGCTTAGGGATGGACTGAGTGTTGGGGACGGGGGGGGACTGCAGCCAAGGAGTATAAATATCAACATGGTAAAAAAATAAATTATATCTTGTCTTAATTCGGGTCACTGGTTGTTGTTATTTTGCAGTTCTCTTTTCTTACTCTTCAATTTATTCTTTATGCTTCTTACTCTCGGGGGCGGCATCCATTTCCGGTTGGGTTCAGCTGCATTCTCCCTCACTCCCAGCATTTATCCTGTTCTGTGCCCCCCCCCCACCCAGCTTACCCTCTGAAGGAGGGTTGACCACAGCCAGGCAGTATCATCAGCTCCCTCCTAGGTGCGAAGGCAAGAGAAGCCACAGTAAAGTAGGGTCCGTGCACAGTGCAGGTCATCTTGCCCACACCTGGGCTTTACGCTTTTCTGGTTTACATCCACTAGGACGCCTGGCACGTGTGGGACTCCCAAGTGTGCACACTTGGCTGCGTGCTTGTGCAGAGCCTGACCAGCATTCTCCTCCCCCCTCCTCTGCTACCCATGGTCACCCAGGTGGCAATGCTGCAGCAGGGACAGTGACCCTTCCTCCCCAGAGGAGAATGTCCAGTGAGATGCCCAATCCTTCTCCCTCGGGCTGCCCCCCCCCCCGAAGACCGTAGCTTATCCCTCCCAGCCTCTGAAGTCAGAATCCTGTTGGGGAGAGCAGTCATTTCCACTGCAACAGACTGGAATGCTCCAGACAGAGGAGAAAGACTTCAGCGAGAGTGGGGGGTGCAGGAGGATGAGATGAAGTCTGACACACAAGGATCTTGTTTTCATGCAAATGTCCTTAGTAATAAAGAATGAGGGACAGAATTATAAAAATGAATGATATACAAGCCAAACTGTGGCCAAATAGCATATCTTTAACTATTTTCCTGGATAATGGAAAATCCCTACATCCTGGTTCGGGGGGGTACCTTCTACTGAAAGCTTTACCCTGACCCACTGGACGTCAAGGTCCAGGCAAGAGAGCATTTCTGCAGGGCTCATGTCTGCAAGGGAGGGAAGGAGAAGGAGCAGGGAATACCCCAGTACAGATGAGACAGCACGTGTTAAAAGAATCTTAGCAGGCTCTGCAGTGGGAATCCTGCAACTGTGGCAAAAAGAAAAAGCCGCCCACAGGCTGGGTGTGCAGGGAGAACAGACAAGCAGCAAAGAAATAAACTCCAGCACTACCCACCATAAGTAACACAATGGCAATGTGTAACTTTTGGGGGGGTAGTTCTGGAGTTTGTTTCTTTTAATCTTGTAAAGGTGTCTGAGCACTTCCATTACTAGTTATACTGTTTTCAGCTTTTTTTTTTTTTTGTGACTTTAATTTTTTGGCCCTGTACCCCGATTTGCCTATCCTGGGACTCAAACCAGTGATTTCTTGTTTTACAGTTCTGCTTTTCTAAAAATGAAATCACATTGACTTCCTGTTATGAGAGTTCCTCATTTTCCCCCTCATGTTTTTGTCCGTTGCAACACTTGAGGGAGTAGCAATTCTTGAAAGTGCCAGCGTGAGGTGACATCCATAGTGCAAGCCGCCAATGGGTTTGGCCTGTACTGTTTTCTCTGCTCAGGGAACTGAAATTCACTTTTTACATACAGTTCTTCATCCATTGTGGTTGTGGAATCCCCTCCTTGGGTGCACCAATGACCTCACAGCTCTGACACCACTGCTAACACAGATTTATGTACTGAGAGGTGGGGTTGGGGGGCAGAGAGTCCCAGTGGCTGTCACTCAGATGGCTCAGAGATTTATCTCCCCAGTTTCTTCCTCCCTAATCCCACCCAGCACCTGCAGCCGCTGCGTACTGCCATACTGTTGATACCACTGCACAAAGTTGTACTGTTGGCCTCACCAGCACACAGTTTCCCTTGAGGAGGAGACAAGCTCTTTGGCCCACTACAGGTGTACGTGCAACTGCTGCAGAGCGTGGCGCCATCCTCCATGGTTGAGGAAGTGCCACTGCCAGAGCTCTTTGACCACAACAACTCTGAACACGGAAAACCCGTGCTTGCTCACGAACTCGGGATGCCAACATTGTGGCGTGATGCTCCTGGGCCATCATGAGACCTACAGGAACTGTAACACTTATCAGGCAAGCAACAGGAGGACACAGTCACTGAATCCACTGGTAACTGAAGCACTACAACAGGGTATTAAAATAAGCCGAAAATACTGATTAGAAGTTTGACGTGTGAAAATGCTAATCAGCTGTGAAAATACTTCGGATCTGGCACAGAATGGGTAGCAAAATTTTAAAATATATGGTTTAATAATTTTGTGTATCAGGCCATGGAGCCACACAAAAAATGGTTAGCATTCTACTACTACGTGTTTCTGGAAATGGTTAGCATTACCTCCCGTTTTGTACAGCAGTTTGCTATGCTATACAAGCTATTTAATACCCTGCTACAACAACAGAAGGCTGTCACCAAACTGGCTGATAACTGAAGCACTAACATGACAACAGCAGAATGCAGGCACAGATGCAAGTCACAAGTGGGGTACCTCAGGGATCAGTCCTCAGGCCAGTCCTCTTCAACATCTTCATTAGTGACACTGCAGATGGACTGGAGGGTAAGGTTTGTCTGTTTGCAGATGACACCAAGATCAGCAACACAGTAGATGATCCAGATGGGGTGGGCAGAATGAGAAGAGATCTGGATAAACTAGCAAAATGGTCGGAAGAGTGGCAACTGGAGTTTAACGCAAAGAAGTGCAAGATCATGCACATAGGGAAGAGAAACCCAGAAGCCACCTATAGGCTGGCAGTGGAGTTGCTGGCAGTCACAAGGGAAGAAAGAGACTTGGGCATCATCATCACCAATGACCTGAAATCATCCAAGCAGACCACTAAAGCAGTAGGTAAGGCTAGGGGGATGTTGGGGTGCATTAGTAGGGGTATCACATGTCGGAAGAGGGAGGTAATAATCCCTTTTTACAAGACACTGGTTAGCCCCATCTGGAGGACTACGTGCAGTACTGGAGGCCACAACTTCACAAGGACATTAACCAAATTGAGGCAGTCCCGAGAAGGGCAACCAAAATGGTGCAGGGACTGCATCAGAAAGATATGAGGACAGATTAACGGAGCTCAATATGTGTACCCTAGAGCAAAGGAGGGAGAGAGGTGATATGATCAAAACATTCAAACACCTTAAGGGCATTAACAAGGTGAAAGAGTCCAACATGTCTCAATATAAGAAAAATAGCAGGACAAGAGGACACAGCATGAGATTAGAGGAAGGCCGATTAAAGGGTAATGTGAGGAAGTTCTTTTTCACAGAAAGGGTGGTGGATGCATGGAACAGCCCACCTCAGGAAGTGGTGGATATGAATACAGTGCAGGGCTTCAAACAGGCATGGGACAGGCATAAGGGAGTAACACAGATGAGTATGAATAGACAGGCTATTGACAGAGAAAAGGCCTATGGCACATTCATAAGGTAGAAAAAGAAATGGTCAGACTGGATGGGCCTTGCGGCCCTTATCTGCCATCAACTTTTATGTTTCCATGTTTCTAAACCCACTGCTAACTGAAGCACTAACAAGACAACAGGAGAAGACCTTCACCAAAACCACTGGTAACTGAAGCGCTAACAAAACAGCAAGAGAAGGCCTTCACCAAACCCACTGGTAAATGAAGCCCTAGCAAAATAACAGGAGAAGGCGGTCAGCAAACCCAGTAGTAACTGAAGTACTAACAGAACAACAGAACAGGAGAAGGCCGTTACGAAACCTGCTGGTAACTGAAGCACTAACAAAACAACAGGAGAAGACCGTTACGAAACCCACTCTAACTGAAACACTACAATAGGAGAAGGCCATCATCAAATCCGCTGGTAACTGAAGCACTGACAAATAAACAGGAGAAGGCCATCACATCACCAAAGCCACAGTGCCGTCGGTAGCTGAAGCACTAACAGAATTAAAATGACCCAGCACCCACCACTAAGCTAACAAAAAAAAAAAGCCACTGAAGCTGCAGGCTGAAGTAAAAGCCCCTTTATTAAGGGAGTACACATCACAGCATAAAATGTAAAAATGCATGAGGAACTCCCACTAACACTCAACGTTTCTCCACAGTGACTCGTGTGCTTTGTCAAGAGTTGTTTTGTTAACACTCAACAAGCCTTGCTGCCTCTTCATGCAACACAGGGAGGAAAAAACAAGCTTCCCCACTGTACCCAACTGGAGACACAGCGATCTATGTGCTGCCAGCAGGAAGGGGTGCTGCTGTAAATGGTTAGCCAGGAAAAACAAAAAACATAAAAATGGCTCACAGCAGGGCCCCCTAATGAAGCACCTCTGCGATGATGAAAAGTGTATAGTTCTTGTTGTTTTTCCCCCAATGATCAGTCTTCTTTTGGATGAACGTACCTGACTGCACCCCAGATCTGCATTAGACTTTATGCTACCTTTCTGGGTACCATTTGTGTTTTTCCCTTGTAGACCACTCCCTGTTTTCCCCCTGTACCACTGCACACGATATCCCATTGTCTTCCCATTTACCCAGCTTTTTTTTTCTATCGACATTATCATCACTGAGCTGGTCCTTCAGATGGCGCCTTCTCTCCAGCTTCCCTCCTGGGTCTCCTCCTAGTCAGCGTGGTGTCATACCATTAACCACGGCACCGTTTTGCCCACCGGCTCCCCCAACCCCCACCAAAGTGAGGTCCCCGTTTCCAGTGGCCCCATACAGCATACTGCAGGGCAAGTTCTGGAAGACCCATGACATAGCTCCAGAGGGCCGCCTCTTTCAGAGCGCCCAGCAGACATAGGTGGCGACAGGCCTGCTTGTCATCCTGCCTCCAATGGAGTGCCCCCCCCTCATTTTTGTACCACCCACCACCTTCTGCATGAGCATGCATGAAGGGGATTCTCCTGGGGGAGGGGGGATGCCAGGCAATGTGTGATCACCCATACTGCCAGTGCTCCTTCACTGCGCTATCATCAGGTGTCATTCAATGAGCGGTGCTGCGCTGTGCCCTCACCCTGGGAGGAGAGAGTCCATGTGGACAATCTGCAACCCCCTTCCCGCCACCCTCCACTCCTGACATCCCGGGCTCGGGACACAAACCCAGGTCGCTAGCATGCCAGGCCAGTCCCTCAATCCTCAGTGCCACACAGCCAGCTTATTTACCCAGTGTTTACCCATCCTCCCACCTAATATACTGGGGTCATCGTGACTACGCCAGTTCTATGGCCATGAGGGCAGGCTAGTTGCTTCCTTCACAGTATGTACCAGTCCTCCTTCTTGGTCAGTCCACATGATTACTGGACACACTTGCCAACACTAGTCTCCCAGGCAACAGCACAGTACGATGATGCCCCTGTGTGACAGACCAATCTTACAACAATATACTCTGAGGACAGTCAGGGTGGAACCCAACTGCAGCACCCTTCCCCCCAAGTAATGCCCAGCTGTAACAGGTTCTGGTTCCTGCGATGTCACCAGCATCAACGCCCCCACCCACACCCTGCCCCACTCCTGTAATCAGCAGGCTGCATCTGCTTCCTGGCAGTTCCTTCAGAAGAACAGACCAGCTTCCTCGTTGCTGAAGGCACTTACCAAGTAACTGATGTTAGGGCACATCACTAATGCAGGGACTGGCTCCATACATGGGTCACATACATGAGACAGTCCAAGACCGGCTCAGAGACCTGGTCCCCAACCACTGGTCGCTTCTCATAGATATTTCCAGCATTATGTAGGTTGGTCTCCTCCCCACTAGACACATACTGCTGCTTGTCTGGGCCTGTGAACAGAAAGCACTCGTTACAAAACATTAGGTGTTTGTTTTTTTGTTAATTGTAATTATGTGGTGCAATTATACACTGCCTGTATATGAAAGACAGGTGACACTGGATACGGATGACCATGGGCCGAGTACAGTGGGCTCCACTAATGACTAATCTTGTTCTCAGGCTGGACAGCTCTGAATACTCCATACACATGTTACACACTTTCCACAACTGCGTTTATATGTCCGCCATGTTTTCCATGCTGAAATCATCTCCAATTCTTTGTCTGTACAGAAATATACCTGGGCTGTGGCTAGGGCGGGTGCTATACGATCACATGAAGGATCACACTAAGGAAGTATAAGAAGCGTAGAAAGCAAATTGCCCATAATAAGCTCCCATTAACTACCTATAATAAGACAAGTCATTGCTTGACAATAAAAACCCATCTAACCTGTTTTTGAATGCATTTTTTATTTCACTAATAACAGCAAAATTAGATAAGGAATTCCAGGGGTTGATAATTCTCTGTGAAAAATAATATGCTCTTTTTTTTTGATTTAGGAGTATGCACCCAGTCTGGTCCGAGAAATCAACACTATGGATGGTGAGGGTGACATTTTCTTTCCTACAATTTAGTAACTTCCAATGCATTCATAGGTGGGAAAAGGAAGATAAGATGTTAACACAGAAACACAGAACATGTCGGCAGAAAAGGACAGCCAGGCCCACCCAGTCTGCCCAGTTACTCAAATAAAATGAGAAGTCGAACATACCACTTGAAAATATTGGGCAGGATTCACGAAGAAATGTGCTCGGCGCATCTAAGTTGCGCCAGCACAAATGAGATACGCCGAGCCTGAACAGTGGTATTTCACAGAAGATGCTTCCCTTTCTGAATAACACTGTTGCACCCAACCAGAGATGCGCTGGCGCATCCCCCTGGTCAGGCTCAGAAATTGATGGTGCAGCGCATTTCCAGATGCGCTGCACTCAAGGTTGGGATTCACAGCCTCAGACATGCAAATGGAGCCATTAGGCATGCAAGGCACAATGAAGCCATTTGCATACGAACCTATGAAACTGCCAGCAGATACAGGCCTTGTGGTCTACCTAGTCTGCTCGAGTGTGCAGCACTTCAGTCCATTAGACTGCAGCTGCCTCCCCTCCCATTAACTCTTCCCTCCCTCAACTGCCCCCAACCGGTATGTACTTTCCCCTTGAATTTGTCCCACCCCCTCTTGAAGCACCCCACAGTCTGCACTGATACGAGTTGCTCACGCAGTGCATTCCACCCCGTTACCACTCTTTCATCCTCTTTTCCTCCTGAATCTGCCCCTTAACTTCGGGAGTGCCTCTAGTATCTTTTCCTCTGAGAGTGAACCCATCCTGAGGCCTACTCTGTTCATCCCCTTCAGGTACCTGAAGTGCTCGATCATGTCCCCCCCCCCTCTCTTCTATCCTCCAGGGTATACATGTTGAGCTCTGTTAGTCTTTCCTCGTAAGTTCTATCCCTCAACCCCTGGATCATCTTTGTTGCTCTTCGCTGCACTGCCTCCAATAGTTTGATATCCCTTTTCAAGTACGGGCACCAGAACTGCACGCAGTACTCCATGTGAGGCCTCACCAGGGACCTGTACAGGGGCAATATGACTTCACTACATCTGGATATAATCCCCCTTGCTATGCACCCTAGCATCCTGTTAGCCTTAGCCGCTGCCTTCCTACACTGGGCCGAGTGGTTTAGTTCCCCGGTCACCAGCATCCTCAGATCCTTCTCCTCGTTGGATATGGACAGTTTGATACCATCCATCCAGTAGCTGTATCCTGGGTTTTTGGCTCGGAAATGCATCACCTTGCACTTCTTGGCATTGAACCCAAGCTGCTAGGTGTACGACCCCTCCTTGAGTCTTGCAGAGTCCTCCTGTAGTAATTTGCCACCCTCCTCCCCAACCACTTCAGCACAGATCTTGGTGTCATCGGTGAAGAGGCTGATCTTATTCTTGATACAACCGCTATGTCTGCAATGAAAATGTTAGACAGGACTGGTCCCAGTACTGATCCCTGTGGGACACCACTTGTCACCGCCCTGGGCTCCGATGCATCTCCCCCCACATCCACCCTCTGTTGCCTGTCCCTCAGCCAGTTTTCTACCCATCGGGCTAGCTTCCACCCTATACCAAGACTCCTCAACTTGCAGGTCAACCTTCCGTGTGGCACTGAATCAAAGGCCTTGCTGAAATCCAGGTAGACTACATCTATTGCATGGACCTCGTCCAGTGCCCTCGTGATCGAGTCAAAAAAAAAAAAATCAACCAAGTTAGTCTGACAGGATCTGCCAGTGACGAACTCATGCGGTCTGTCGTCTTGCAGATCATTATCCACAAGAAACTGCACCAGCCTTTCTTTGAGGATAGATTCCATCAGTTTCCCCACAATTGTGGTGAGGCTCACCGGCCTGTAGTTCCCCGATTCGTCCTTGGGCCCACTTTTGTGGAGAGGTACCACGTGTGCCTCCCTCCAATCTCTGGGCACACATCCTGTATTTAGTGAGGTGTGGAACAGATCCACCAGGACCTCTGCCAGCTCCCTCAGCACCCTGGGATGTACCCCGTCTGCCCAGGTGCCTTGTCTACCCTCAGGGACCTAAGGCCCTCCAGCGCCTTTCCACCGTGATGACCCGGTCTGTGGTTGTCTCACCCACCCACCCACCCCCATGAATGCCCCTTTCCCTGCAGGAATGGGCCCATCCTCTCCCTTGTGAACACTGAACAAAAGTACTCATTAAGTACTTCTGCCTTCTCGCCCCCCTTGTCTACCCACCCACTGCCTTTCCTGATCCTAACTATTTGATCCTTGCACTTCCTCTTTTCCCTGATATACCTGAAGAAATCCTTTTCTCCTTCCCTAATCCCCTGGGCTAATTTCCTTTCCCTGGCTGCCTTTGCAGTCCTGACCGCTCTGCTCACTTCCCTGGATTTCCTCACATAGTTCTCCCTGTCCTCTGCCCTGTTGGTTCTCTTGTAGGTTCAGAAGGCCCTTCTCTTATCCCTCACCTTCTCAGTTACCTCTCTGGTCATCCAGCTTGGATGCTTAGTCCTTGATTCTTTTGCTGGTACTTGACACAAGCTTTAGTAGATTCAATCAGCCCTAGTTTTATGATCGCCCATTTCTACTCTGCGTCCATGTCAGGGTGGATGCCAGCTATGTGTGTTCTCATTAATTGCCCCATCCTGCCAAAGTCTGCCTTTCTGAAGTCCAGGACCTTTGTTTTTGTATTGTGGATCTCTCTACCCAAACTGATAGAGAACCACAGTGTGTGGTGATTGCTCCCAGCCAGTGGTTCCTCACCCTTACATCTGTGACCTGTTCTCCATCCCCCAGTACTAGGTCTTGAATATTTTCTTCCCTTGTTGGCGCTGTCACCCTTTGGGTCAGGAAGCCATTTGGATTGCTTCCAGAAGGATCTGCTCCCTGGCGCATGTGGTGGCTGGGATGCTCCAATCCACCCCTGGTAAATTGAAGTCGCCCACCACCACAGTGCTCCTTTTGCTACAGAATCTCCTTAGCTGCTCCCCTAGCTCCTGATCCACGTCCTCTTTCTGGGTTGGGGGCCTTTAAACAACATCCAATCGGACCCTAGCCCCCTTCGGGGCATGGAGTTGTATCCAAATGACTTCTGACCTACCTTCCTCCCCTTCCTCTTTGACGCATCCAATCCCTTCCCTTATGTAAATGGCTACCCCCCCCTTACCTTTTTCTCTATCCCTCCTGAATAATTTAAATTCTGGGATGGCCAGGTCCCAGTCATGGTTTTGGGTTGCCCACGTCTCAGTGATGGCTGCTATGTCCACCTCTCCTTCTGCCAGTAATGCCTGCAGCTCTGCCGTCTTATTCCCATGAAGCTTGCAGGGATGCACCCAGCAGAATGCGCTGGGCTCCCTGCAAGGGCTGTGTGCTGTAAACACAGAAACGAACCCCTGGTAGCCTAGCACCCCCCCCATATCCCCGTAAAAGAACATCTCCCCAAGAATCCCTGGTAATCTAGTGGAATCCCCCTCCCTGCCCGTATCCCTGATCTAGCTGTAATGCTCCCATTAGTAGCCCTGGCAGTCTAGTGGAACCCCGCCCCAGCCCAATCGCATTACCATATGCAACCTCCAAATCATCCCTGGTGATCCGTGGAACCCCCCACCATGCCCGTATCCCAGTACTGTAAATAGCAGATCAGCATACTCCCTGTTAATCTAGTGACCCCCCACCTGCCCCAACCCAAGCGCATGAGTCAAAAGAATGTCCAAAGTATCCTTGGTGGTCCAGGTGGACCTCTCACTCACTCAGGCACCCCCACCCCCTGCTCCCCGTCCCAACATGGTCAGAATGTCAGCGGCAGCTCAACCCACCAGCAAACTGTCATGCTGCCCACCGACTGTGCTACAGGAATGACAGTGTACTGCACAACTGTAAGTCCACTGGTAGACCTGTCGACCAATGGGCTTGCAGTGTACTGTAAGCATTCATTCACAACTTGTGAAAGACACAGGTTATTCACAAAGTTGAATGAATGCTTAGTACACACTGTAAGCCCACTGATCGACTCAATCAATCAATATTTTTATTTAGCCAGGCGGAACACCACTGAGCAGGGCTCATTTACAAGATGAACTGGTAGTTTAAACAAACAACAACAACAATAACAACAACGTCATAATACAACAATTTGGAGTAGGCGGAGCAACATTAGCAACCTATGTACAGTCATTACAAGTGAGAAAGGTGTGGCTTGGCACGGTGGTGTACAATAATTTACAAATAGCAACGTAAGGCTTGACACTGAGAACAGAACAAGGCAGCATAATTTACAGGCATGGTACCAAAGGCAGTCAGCATACCGCTATGTGTGAGTTCTGTGCAAAGCAGGTCTCTGACGGACAGTAGAGTACATTATTATACTGGATGAGGTCTAGACCAGCAAAGCATTATATGGCCTAGGAGAAGACTATAAAGCAAGGGCACAGGATGCGCCAAGGATAGTGGAGGGAGGAGAGGTTAGGAGGGGTGGGAGGGGGCAATTGTAATACCTTCAGGGTTGACATAGTTGCATTAGTCGTCGTAGTAGGTCTAAGGGTAAGGAGGAGGGTATGGTGGTGAAAAGGTGCCATCAGTAGGAGGAGGTGACAGACAGGTAGGAGCCAGAGTCAGAGATTCAGCGCCAGAAGCAGTTGCAGGACTCCATAAATGATTGTTGGATAAGATTTTTGAAGGCAGCTAATGGTACAGGTGAAATGAGTTGCAGTAAATTTTGAGCAGTATTCCAGAGGACTGGTAAGGAGTGACTAATCGCCGTCCGACCAAAGCGCATCCTAACTCTGGGTATGTAAAGGGCAATACGAGTCTGGCTTCTCAGCAGATGGCTGCCAGGAATGCAGGAAGGTAGGCAATCCTTAATATATTGAAGCAGCTTGTTAGAGATGGCCCTATAGATCCAGAGCATGGTGTTCTTTTGTCGTCTAAGACTAAGTGAGCCCTAACCTACAGTGCTGTAGAGGATACAGTGGTGTGTTCAGTAGGGGGCACCGGTAATGAACCTGAGCGCCCAGTGGTACAGAGTGTCTAGTGTGGCAAAGGCCACACTAGAGCAGTGTCCATACAGAAAGTCTGCATAGTCGATGAAAAGCAAGAACTTTGCTTGTACCAACCTGGTTTTCCCCTCCTGCATTGACAGATGCTCGATTCTGAATAAAATCCCAACCCTCTGTTTAAGCTTTTTGGAGAGTTCCTCGATATGGACTTTGAAGGAACGATTGAAGCCAATCCACACCCTCAAATATTTGAAGGAATCTACATAGTCCAGCGATTTGCCGAGCAACGTGTGGATTTGAGGGGCTGTCCCCACCGTGATACAGTAGGGGGAGTTTACTACAGGGGAGAAGATCATGGCCTTTGTTTTCTTAGCATTTAAAAGAAGTTTAGAGTAAAGGAGATTGTTCTGTAAGTGGTTAAATTCTATTTGGAGGTCACTATACACACACACACACACACACACACACACACACACACACACACACACACACACGAGTTCCAGAGTAGGTTTGGCTACATACAACACAGTGTCGTCCGCAAAGAGCTGTATGTCAGCCGACTTGGCTCCAGCATCTAGTTCGTTTATGTAAATGGCAAACAAGAGAGGACCCAAGATGGACCCTTACGGTACTCCTCTAGAGAGCGTTTTAAGGGGCAGAACCTCCCCCCAGCCTTAATCTGTTGGTGTCGATCAGAGAGGTAGTTAGAAAACCATTCTAGGGCCATGTCACTGACGCCAATATTCCGTAGAGCAACCAGGAGCAAGGAGTGGTCTACCATGTCAGAGCTTTGCTAAGGTCGAGAGAGCGCACACAAACTTCTGGCATCCAAGGCTCTCAACCAGTCGTTCGTGACCTTAGCAAACGCTGAGGTGGTACTATGGAGGGGTCAGAAGCCAGACTGAGCAGAGTTTAGAAGATCCCAGTCGTTGAAGTGCTGTCTGAGCTGGGTATTAACCACTTTTTCCAGAAGCTTAGAGAGGGCTGGGAGTAAGGAGATGGGGCGGTAGTTATTAAGATAGCTAGTGCTGCCAAATTTAAATAGTGGAATAATGTGGGCAGTTTTACAGGTGGCCGGGAGTGAGCCCTGGGTAAGGGACATGTTGAAGAGATGGGTGATTGCGGGCGACAGAACGCGGTAGCCAAGTCTGAGGAAGAAGGGCTCTATCAGGTCTGCCCCAGCACTTTTCCTACAATTCAGATGGAGCAGAAGGTCCTCAACTTCCTTTACTGTGACAGGGGAGAAGGAGAAGGAGAATGTCGTACGAGGAGGGGGAAGACTTTGGGGCAGGACCTGGGCAAGTTGAGCTAGGAGTAAATAGTTGTGAATGTAGGCTAGAAGTGGGGGAGTCAAACGCTAGGCCCGCGGTGGCAAAGTGATTATTAAACAGTTCAAGGATTTCCTGCTTGTCAGTAACAACCGACTTGCCTGAAGAGATTTTTGGCAGGAATGGACTAGCAGAACTGTGGCCTTGGATTTCCTTTAAAGTTTTCCAGAACTTAGTTGTACTGTTAGAGGAAGGGTTAAGTTCAGACCGGTAGTAACTAGATTTTGCATCCCTAACCATTCTCGTGCAGTGGTTTCTGACAGCTCTGAAAGCTGACCAATCGTTAGGCTGTTTGGTCTTCTTCGCCTTCTTCCAAAGCGAGTCTCTGTGCAGCAGCTCTTCTTTCAAGCTCGATGAGAACCAAGGGCATGTTTTCTTATTAGTTCGGATTTTTACAAGAGGTGCCTATTTATTGACGGAACCAAGGGCAACATTTTGGAAGATTGCGAAGGCTTCTTCAACCGAAGGGGCCACGTAGAAGTCCTGCCGGTATGTGTATTGCAGGTCAAAGAGGTAGGCTTTAGGGTCAAAATGTCGTTTTGATCTTTTAAGGGCATAGTTAGAGGGGGAAATAAACCTAGGGTAGGTCCTCACACAGGCTATAACACAATGATCACTGTGGTTGTTAAAGAAAACGCCAGAGTGGGAGTATAGGTGAGGTTTGTTAACCAGAATAACATCAAGTATGGTACTGTTTTTAGGACGTTTTTTGTTAGGACGGGTGGACTCCATTATGAGCTGTGACAGCCCAAAGTTGTCGCATAACTCCTTAAGTGGTTGTGAAGAGGTCGAGGACCAGTCCACGTTAAGGTCTCCTGCAATAATCATTTTGGAGGATAAGGAGGATAGTATGCTGGACAGGTGCTGTAACACCTTATGCCCTGCAGAGGGAGGCCCAGAACAACCTAGTATATAAATGGGGAAATGGCGTTGAAGATGGAAGCTGTACTTTTAGTGTGGTACATTCAAATTCCAGGTGCACAGTAGTAGAGTTAACGATGGAGGCTGGGAATTTGTCCCAGACATAGATAGCCACACTCCCTCTCCTAGCTGGCTTGTCGGTCCTGTGGACGGTGTAGGAGAGGATATTTATCTCGTGGTCCAGGGCAGAAGGCCTCAGCCGGCTTCCATTACCACAACAATATCTGGGGAGGCAATACTAAACCAGGACTGAATAATGTCTAGCTTTTTTAACAAGCTACATGCATTAATGTGAATCAGTCTTAGTCCCTTAAGGCCAGGCATCTCGAAGGGAGCCTGGATAGGAAGTGGGGGGCCAGGACTGAGCTCGATGTTACCTGCACAAATTAGTGTAAGCAACAGGAGTTTTGTGAGGGCGCTTAACAGGAGCCTATGCAGGCAAGAACGCGTCCTCTTACGAGGGCTGGGGCAGGAGGGGGTTAGAGGAGGGAAGTAAGTGTAGCTGGGGCACAGGGATGAATAAATATAAATCATAATGGATGTGACATAAGTAAAGAGTGGGAAGGGGACGGCAGAGGGATGTATATCACAAGGAGTGCTGTACAAGATGGTTGCTGAGCTATGCCCATGGCTGGGTAGGTCAGCTTGGGGAAGATAAAATATAGTGATGATGTCACAACCCCACTGAGCAGGTCAGACCCTCTGCTCCCACACTGCCAACCTCTGAGCACAGTATTGTAAACAGGGTAACAGAACAGGGTAACCCTCCTGTCCGTTTGTGGGTCCGAATCACCTTTGGTCTCAAGTTCTGGAGGGATTCAAACGTGGACCTCATGCTAGCGTACCCAAATGTACAGGCTCAGATAATTCTGCTCTTTGGGGAAATGCCAGATATCTTTCGCCTACGGGGCACCTAACCAGGTATACAAAATGAACCCTAAAAACTCTATGAAAGACCTTGGGAAAATTCTTGCCTTTTCCCAGTTTGGTATTACCAGGAAGCTTATGAACAGTGTCAACTTTAACCCTTAATACTTGACTTGTAAAAGAAAGAATTTCAAAGGCACACCAGGTAGTCTCTTTTAAAATAAAAGGTTTACTAAGAAAATGGATAAAAATATGTAAAATGTAACTACAGAACAATATATCACAAAGCATACAATCACTTAAAAGAACAAGGTTTAAAGTGCAATTTCCTACCAACATACAGTTGGACTTTTCTATCTAATGTATACCTTCTTACAGTGCTTTAGGTAGCTGTTGTTTCAAGAGAGTCCAAACAGGAATGTCAGTAAGTGGAAATACAGAACACAGTTTAAACCCTGTGTCTCCACCCCTTCTATGACACCACCTAGCTCCTCCTTTTAAAATATTAACAATTATACAACCAGGATGTCTTATCACTCAGGAGGTAAATTAATTAAGGTGACATCAGCAAAAACTCATTTCTCAAATGACTTCTTTGATCTTGAGTGGTTTCCCTGCTTCTTCAAAGACATCAGAGAACTTTTCCAACTCTGTAATTCTGTCACTTAGCTGTCATATAGCTTTCTAACACCAGCAGAAATTAACTGTTCTTCCTCTAAACGTCATAAAAGTTTATGATCTCTATCCTGGCAGCTGGTCAGCTACAATTAAGTCAGATAAACAGGAGACCCTTAATTATGTCTCTCTAGACTTTATCTCCTGGCTTTCAGGTTAACATCTTGTAGCTGAAACCTTGGGCGGGGTCATCCCACAGGCTGTCTCATGAGAGACACTCAATAACACAATTTTATATTACAAAAATCATAGAGCGATCAGAATCAGCTGGTCAAGCATCACAATCCTCCCTACCTAGACTGAATTTGGGGGCTCTATCCCCTGAATGGGATAAGCTTCCCAAATCAGTTCACTCCTCAGAGACGCGCGACAAGACATCCGAGTTCTGGTTTTTCGCTCCAGCCCTATTTAAGATTGTCATGTCATACCATTGCAATGCAAGACTCCATCTTAACAATCTACCATTAGTTTTTTCCCCCATCTGTGTCAGCCAAACCAGGGGGTTGTGGTCAGTTTGGACCACAAAATGCTGCCCATATAAGTATGGCTCTAGCTTCTTTAGGGCCCACACTATGGCAAGACACTCTTTTTCCACAGTAGAGTATGCCCGCTCCCTGGGAAGTAACTTTTTACTCAGGTACACTACCGGGTGATTTTTTCCCTTGGTTGGATGTCTGACTCAGTACTGCCCCAATACATACGTCTGAGGCGTCAGTCTGAACTATAAAGGGTCTGCTATAGTCAGGACTTGTCAATACAGGAGCACTGCACAGTGCCTCCTTCAGTAGGGTAAAGGCTTCCTCACAGGCTGGTCCCCAGGTAATTTTCTTTGGCATCTTTTTCTTTACCAGGTCAGATAGGGGAGCAGCCAGGGCACTGTAATTGGGTACAAATTTTCTGCAGTACCCTGCCGTCCCTAGAAAACTCCTGACCTGCTTCTGCGTTTCTGGTCTGGGCCACGCCTGGATTACCTCTATTTTTATTTGGTTAGGGCGGAGCTGTCCCCGGCTTACCACATGCCCGAGGTATGCCACTGCTCCCATGGCCACCTGGCACTTCTCAGCTTTGACAGTGAGCCCGGCCCTCTATATCCTGCCCAGCACTTCCCTAAGGTGGGACAGATGTTCTTCCCAGATAGCACTAAAGATGGCAATGCCATTCAGGTATGCCACGGCGTACTCCTCAGCACCATTTAACACCTGGTTCACCAACCTCTGGAAAGTGGCTGGGCCGTTCTTCATTCGGAAAGGCATTACTTTAAATTCAAATAAGCCTATCAGAGTGATGGAGGCCGACCTCTCCCTAGCTCTGTCCGTTAAGTCTACCTGCCAATACCCCTTGGTCAGGTCAACAGTGGTAAGGTAGGTTGCCCCTCCCAACTTGTCCAGGAGTTTGTCCGTCCGGGGCATCGGGTGGGCGTCTGACTTCGTGACTGCATTCAGTCCACGATAGTCCACATAGAAATGAGTAGAGCCATCTGGCTTGGGCGCAAGGACTATGGGTGAGGCTCAGGGGCTGTGGGATCTCTGGATTACCCCTAAATCCAGCATCTACTCCACTTCCCTCCTAATGTCCTTTTGGACAGTCTCTGACACCCGACATGCTGTCCGCCGTATGGGCATCTGTGTCCCTATCTCCACATTGTGCGTCGCTAAGGGGGTTAGTCCAGGCTTGGTGCTAAACAGGGGGGCAAAGTCTGCTAAAACCTCCCTTACTTCCTGGATCTTGTCCGGGGCCAGCTGGGGAGACAATTTAACTGCCTCCACAGAGGACTCCCACTTACTTTCTTCCAGCAAGTCCAGAAGGGGTTCTCCTTCGTCCGTTCCCTCCCCAGGACTACACACTGCAAACACCATGTCAGCCCTATTACCATATGGCTTCATCATGTTGACATGGTACATCCTTTCTGTCTGTCTTCTGTCAGGTAACTCTATAATATAGTTCACGTCATTTACCTTCCTAACTACTTTGTATGGTCCTGCCCAATCAGCCTGCAGCTTGTCTTTCCGGACCGGAATAAGGACCATGACTTCCTGACCCACCACGTACGAGTGAGCTCTAGCTCTGCGGTCATACCACACTTTTTGTTTCTGTTGGGCAGCTGCCAGGTTGCTCTGGGCTGTCCCCATAAGCTCCTTCAGCCTTTCCCTAAACCTAAGGACATAATCCACTATGGGAGTTACCTGGGTGGTGTGCTTGCCTTCCCAGTCCTCCCGGATCAAGTCCAGGGGCCCACGCATCTCGGCTGCTCATATAAGAGTTCGAAGGGTGAAAATCCTGTCGACTCTTGGGGCACCTCCCTGTATGCAAACAACAGCTGGGGAAGGTATTTCTCCCAGTCCCTCCCATGCTGTTCAGCAAACGCCTGGAGCATTGACTTCAGGGTACCATTAAATCTTTCCGCAAGCCCATTGGCTTGTGGGTGATACAGTGTCATGCATCTCTGCACCACCCCACACTTCACCCACAAACATTTCATCAGGTCCGACATGAAGAAACCCCCTTGATCGGTGATGACCTCCTGGGGAAACCCAACATGGGAGAAAATCCTAAGTAAAGCATCTGCCACTTTGTCTGTCCTCAGTGAGGATAGGGCGACTGCCTCTGGGTACCGGGAGGCATAATCCACCACAGTCAGGATGAAACGCTTCCCTGAACAGCTAGGGGTATTTAAAGGCCCCACAATATCCATTCCCACCCTCTGGAATGGCTCCTCCACTATGGGCAATGGAATTAGAGCGGCTTGGGTTTTCTTGCCGGCCTTCCCTATTTCTTGCCACTGGTGACAAGACCTGCAATACTCCTTCACCTGCTGGGTGAAATTGGGTCAATAGAAATTCTGGGCCAACTGCTGCATAGTGCTCGCGATTCCCAGATGACCAGATAAGGGAATATCATGTGCAATCTTGAGCAACTGCTCACAATACCCCTGGGGACCGACAAGCTGTCTGCCTAGCCCCCCCTCCCTCTGTCTGCACAGCCTGAGTATACATCAGTCCATTTTCCCAATAAACCTTATGTTTACCGTCACCTCCTTGTGCTCCGTCAGAGTCTGCCCAAGCCCTCAGCTTCTCTAGACTAGTGTCACTTCTCAGAGCAGCTGCAAACTCTTCACACATTCCCAAGGCATGGGACAGGTCCCCTTCAGTCTCTAAACTAGGGTCCCTAGCACTAGCATCAGGGCACTCAGGATCACGGTCATTCCTAACCCTCTGACAATAGGTCACCCCTCCCTCTTCGGAGTAACCCTTTGTAGCTGTGTGGTTAACTGCTACTGGGGAAATTTCTACCCCTTTTCATTAGTCCCCATATCAGGAGACACAGGCTGGGGAACCAGCCTCCCAGTGGTTTCCACAATGGCTTCTGTGGGGTTCAGGGAACTACAATTTTCCCGTGCCACTTGGCTACGGGTAACTGCACACACCATCCCGTTGGAGATTGTTACCAAGGATGACGTCCACTGCTAACATTTTGGCTACAGCCACCTGTTGTACAGTTCCCCATTTCACCCCAGTCTAGAAGAACACTAGCAAGGTGCAATGTTTTCTCCCCACCAGTAAAGTCTTGTACAGCGACATATTTATTTGGTATAAGCTGACCAGGCTGTACCAGATCCCCTTTTACCAATGTCAGGGATCCCTCGTGTCCCTTAACCCTTGCGTCTGTACACCATTCACCATGACTGGGTGTGCATGTGTTCCCTCATGTTCACAGGCATGCTTCCAGGGACACACAAACAACCCACTTCTTTCCTAGCCCCCGACTGTATTGTTCACCCTTTTGGGACACTGTCTGGCAATATGCCTTTTTTTTTTTTTTTACACAACCAACATTCATTTCTTTTCTCAGAAACCTGGGGCTAAGTGGTTTTGGTGGAGGCAGTGAGAGTTTTAGCTGCCCTGAAGGTGTGCTATTCCCTTTCTGCACTGCCACGCCCACCCCATTCGCTCTCAGAGCAGGTCTGCTCTTGGCATAGCGGTCCGAGAGTTCAGCAGCCTCTTGCACTGTTTTGGGATCTCGGTCCTCCAGCCAGGTTTTCAGCTCTGCTGGGCATGCCCAGAAAAACTGTTCTAACAGAATCACATTTTCAGTTTTAACTACAGAGTTTGCTTCAATTCCTTCCCACCAACGTTTTAAAAAGTGACGCTGTTTCATGGCTAGTTCCTTGTAGCTCATGTCAGGGCTTCTCCTGAGCTTACAGAATTTAGCTCCATATGATTCAGCAGTTAACTCAAATTTTTTTTAAACAGTGCAGCTTTAAGTTTGCTGTAATCATTACTGTCCTCATCGTCCATTTGACCCAATGCATCCCGAGCTTTCCTGGTAAGTAGCGGGGATAGCTGGAAGCTCCAGGACTCCCTAGGAATTTTAGCCTAAATACAAACTTTTTCAAAGGAATTTAAAAAGGCATCCATATGCTCCCCCTCTTTAAATTCAGCTATCAATTTGGAATTCAATTTGTAACCCAGTCCTGTAGTTCCAGTTAAACCCAAGCCACTTACCTGCTCTGGTGCTGGTGGTTGGAGTCGTAGCTTCTCCAGTTCATGTTGCCTCTGGCAGTCATGCTCCTCATGGTCCGCCTCTCGCTGTTCACGGTTCTTCTCTTGCCATTCTTGCTCCCTCTTCTCTGCAGCTCGCTGGTGCTCACGCTCAGCCTCCCGCTGTTCCTGCTCTGCCTCTCGTCTATCTCGTTCCGCCTTGTCTTTCTCGTTCCGCCTCTCGCTGTTCAAGCTCCACTTCTCTGCATTCTTGCTCTGCCTCCCACTGTTCACGCTCCCTCTTCTCCTCTGCGGCTCGCTTCTCTCACTCTGCCTCCCTCTGGAACTCCAGCTCCATTCTGCGCAACTCAATCTGCAGCCTGAGTACTTCTGGCTCCAGAATGCTGGTGACCTTCCCCTGCTGCTATGGCCCTTCGCTGGCACTGGCCCTGTTGCCTGCTGATCAGATCTGGACACTGCACTGGCCGTTGGCCCTTCCACACTCAAGGTTCGGTCCCTTACAGTCACTGTCTGTGACTCGATGCTCTGGGTATCTGCTACCATCAGGGCATCCACAAGGTTCTGCTTGGTGGCTTTCACCTTGTACAGGACTCCTCTGTCCCTGAACAACTGCTCTAAGTAGTCTACAGTGTGCCCGCTGTAGTTGGAAGCCATCTTCTTCGCTAACTACGGCTACTCTAACTTGCACTTTAAAAAAAATATATAACAGGTCGGAACTTGACTAAATCAAGTGATATAGTTCTGTGTCCTTTTTTTTTTTTTAAATAAATCACTGCCTTGTTTTGCAAGTGAGCTGACAGTATTAAGCTGACACACTGAACAATAAAAGCTTGTATTACCAAAATGATGCACACCGCTGCCAACCAATCTGTCACAACCCCACTCAGCAGGTCAGGCCCTCTGCTCCCACAGTGCCAACCTCCGAGCGCAGTACTGTGAACAGGGTAACAGAACAGGGTAACCCACCTGTCTGTTTGTGGGTCCGAATCACCTTTGGTCTCAAGTTCTGGAGGGATTCAAACTGTGAACCTCATGCTAGCGTACCCAAATGTACAGGCTCAGATAATTCTGCTCTTTGGGGAAATGCCAGATATCTTTCGCCTAAGGGGCACCTAACCAGGTATACAAAATGAACCCTAAAACTCTATGAAAGACCTTAGGAATTCTTACCTTTTCCCAGTTTGGTATTACCAGGAAGCTTATGAACAGTGTCAACTTTAACCCTCTGTACTTCACTTGTAAAAGAAAGAATTTCAAAGGCACACCAGGTAGCCTCTTTTAAAATAAGAGGTTTACTAAGAAAATGGATAAAAATATGTAAAACGTAACTACAGAACAATATATCACAAAGCATACAATCACTTAAAAGAACAAGGTTTAAAGTGCAATTTCCTACCAACATACAGTTAGACTTTTCTATCTAATGTATACCTTCTTACAGTGCTTTAGGTAGCTGTTGTTTCAAGAGAGTCCAAACCAGTAATGTCAGTAAGTGGAAATACAGAATACAGTTTAAACCCTGTGTCTCCACCCCTTCTATGATGCCACCTAGCTTCTCCTTTAAAAATATTAAAAGTTATACAACCAGGATGCCTTATCACTCAGGAGGTAAATTAAATAAGGTGACATCAGCAAAAACTCATCTCAAATGACTTCTTTGATCTTGAGTGGTTTCCTGCCTTTTTCAAAGACATCAGAGAACTTTTACAACTCTGCAGTTTTCTCACTTAGCTGTCATATAGCTTTCTAACACCAGCTGAAATTAACTGTTCTTCCTCTAAACGTCATAAAAGTTTATGATCTCTCTCCTGGCAGCTGGTCAGCTACAATTAAGTCAGATAAACAGGAGACCCTTAATTATGTCTCTCTAGTCTTTAATTATCACCTGGCTTTCAGGTTAACATCTTGTAGCTGAAACCTTTGGGGAGGGGGTCATCCCACAGACTGTCTTATGAGAATCAAGTATCCAAAAACAAGGGACAGGAATGTAGAAATTAGTTTAAGTTTGAGGTCTAGGGTACACTCACAGCAGGCTAGGCGTGCCTTCAGGGAGAAGGGGTGGCTTGAAATGCAGGAGGTGGGATCTCTAAGCTTGCTGGAGTATAGACACACCTCCACACTTCTGGGGCCAGTTAGAAAAGACCAGGGGTAGGGTTTTAGAGTATTTAACTAAGGTGGGAGTCGGGGGGCGGGCGAAAAAATGCTCAAAGAGCAGCAGCAGCACACACAAGTTGCTGAGAGCAGGCTACACAGGAATCGCACCAAGTTCAAAATCTGGCCGAGTAGCTTGCTTGGGAAATCGGACCTGCACTTGTGGAATTCGGCAGCAGCTCAGTTGGAAGCTGGGGAGGGCAGGAAACTTCATTAACCTGCCTTTAGACCCTGGAAGGAAAGAGAGGGGGATTTTAAACTTGGGAAGTATTTTATAAGGGCAAGCAGGAGGCTGGGCTGAAATTCAGGGTGGGGGATGGAAGGAAGAGTGAGTGCAGGAGAGAGAGGGACAGAGGGCTTGAAGGAGTTTGAGTACAAGCAAGTTTATAAAAAATTTCAGCTAGCAGGTAACAATATTGTATGGTGCCAGCAATTAAATTTAGAGCCGCTAAACAATGTAAAAAATTATACAATTTGCTAAGCTACGGCTAAATGCAAAATTCTGAGCTTAAAGAGCAACTTGAATCACAGCCAAACGAAAAATGCTCAAAGAGGAGCAGAAGCTGAGAGCAGGCTACACAGGAATCGCGCCAAGTTCAAAGTTTGGTCGAGTAGCTTGCTTGGGAAATCGTACTTGCACTTGTGGAATTTGGCGTTGGCTCAGTCGGAAGCTGGGGAAGGCAGGAAGGTTCATTAACCTGCCTTCAGACCCTGCACTTGTCAGGGTTCTAAATAACTGATTAGCAGTTTTTTTCCCTTTTTTTTTTCTCCCCCCAATTATTTAACCAGGTGAGACACACTAAGCTGAAAGCTTCTTTACAGGTGCAACCTGGGAGCACAAGGAAGTTAAGTGACTTACTCAGGGTCACACAGTATGCAAGTGGGAGCTGTGGGATTCAAACCCAGGTCTCCAGATTTGCAGCTCAGAGCATTAAACCACTGCGCCATACTGCCCTCTTGGGACAATACTAACTGTACACAAAGCATTTATATAGGTTTTCTAGAAGGGTTATGTTTGTTAAACATAGTGAAGCAGGTGCTATGCATTTTCACAATGTTTTAGAACTTTTAAGAGCAAAATGCTAATCAATTTTTAGAGTTAAATAAAACCCTGCTTGTGGAATTCGGCGTCGGCTCAGTCGGAAGCTGGAGAAGGCAGGAAGGTTCATTAACCTGCCTTTAGATCCTGGAAGGAAAGACTGGGTCTACCAATGGACTTACAGGTGTACAGTACGCTGTCATTCACTGACAGCACAGTCAGCGGGCAGTCGTGGCAGTTTGTGGGTTGGTTGAGCTGCCTGCCGACATTCTGACCATGCTGGGATGGGGGAGCAGGGTGGGGGTGCCTACTGGACCACCAGGGATACTTTGGACATTTTTTTGACTATGTGATCGTGTCAGGGCAGGGTGGGGGGCCTCCACTAGATTACCAGGGAGTATGCCGATCTGCTATTTACAGTACCGGGGATACGGGCAGGGAGCGTGGGTTCCACTGGAGCACCAGGGATAATTTGGGGTTGCATATGGTACCTCGATCGGGCTGGGGTGGGGTTCCACCAGACTACCAGGGATTTATGGATAGATGATTTCCATTACGAGGATACGGGCAGGGAGGGGTTCCACTGGACTACAAAGGATTCATGGAGTGATAGTGATGTTTTCAAGTTAACGGGATATGGGTGGTGGTGGGTGGGCACTGGACTGCCAGGGTAGGCAGGCTGCCGTGCTGCTGCCTGCAGTACTGCAGCCTGCCCAGGGGTGCTGGAAGATAGTAAAAGCTGGGGGGGGGGCTCAAGGTTGGAAGGGCACTTATTAGGGTACAAAGTGCACTTTTTCTAAACCAGTTTTTGCAATACAGAAATACAATAAATGAACATTTATGATGATGATCGTATTGTTAAAAATACAGTTATACCATATAGGAATATTTAATACAGAACATTAATAGCTCTGGTGTCAACCCATTTCTTAAGAACATACGAAAAACCAGCAGAAACAGGCCTCACGGTCTATCAAGTCTGCTCAATTGTGCAGGTTACTCCTCAATTTGCATCTGCCCCACCCTCCCCTCCTCACAACCCCCCACTCTGTCCCACCCCCTCTTAAATCTTTATTTATTAATTAAATTTTGGTGACCGGGTAGGCCCACTGAGCCCCGAAGGTCCCTTTTTCAGGGGCGACCCGGGATAACAATACAAGTTATAAGAATGAACAAGGACATAAGGAACATTTGAGGCATTGTGAGTTACATCATGAGGTGGTTACAGTAAAGAAAAATAGTGATACAGGCATAGTTACAGGCATGGTAAAAGAAAAGCAGTGGATACAGGCACGGTAAAAGAAAAGCAGTGGATGCAGGCATCTGCCCACCGTTCTACAGGATACCACTTCCTTGGGCAGAGTATTTCACTTGTCTATCACCCTTTCCGTGAAAAAATGTCTCCCGATTTCCCTCCTCAATCCCCCCGCCAATCTCAGTCGATGTCCCTGTCCTTTTTGATCTGAAAAATCTCTTGTGTATTATTCTTGTTTATTTCCTTTAAGTATCTCCCCTATCCCTCCTCTCTTTCAGGAATACATGTTCAGCTCTTCCATCCTCTCCTCATAGGATTTCCTCCAACAGCTCCATAGAAAGTGCGAACCATCCACTGCTTAACCTGATGCAATGGCCACCCGGGTGAAAATCAAAGATGGCATGGTAACATTCCTTAATACAACATATATAGGACCCACTATTTGTAGACATGATATTCTTTAAAATAAGAACATTCGACCCATTCTGGCCATTTGCTCTTAATTTTAAAGACCAGTGTTATGAATTTTAATGCTTAAGAGATTGAGAGGTGTGGGTGCTATACTAAAGCAAACTGCATTTTCTGAAATGCAGTTAGGTTCACTTCTGTTCCCTACCTCTGCAGCTGCCCAAACCAACCCATTTATCTCTGTCTCTGTGAAACCTAATTCTGGAACAACCTAGCTGTCTAAAGGCGCTTTTACGCTACCTCTTCTGTAACGGAATAACCATTGCAGAAGCAGTTTACCGTTACCTCCGTTGGTGTGTAAACTGCATGTGTTCCGATTCCACAGCGAACGCTCGCCTGAACCGCGTTCCCTGGTTGGCATGGTTCGTGGTGATGTGTTCCGTTTCACTACGTTGTGTGCAATGGCCATTCCGGTACCAGTCATTACCTAGAATGGAATTTTGGGGAAGCAGAAGGCGCTTTTAGAGAATGGAAGACGAGTTTTCCGACAGAGTGCAGTGTGTGTAAAGTCAGCACGAAATGGAACAGACTACAACGGCGCCACACAGGTACTGAATATTTCGGTAAAGAAACCTGTGTGTAAAAGTGCCTTAACAAACAGGAAGTTTACCATTTCTCCTAATTTTTAAGAAGTAAAAGCTTGGTGTTTTTTTTTTTTGTGTGTGTGTGTGTGTTTTCTGGCTTGCCTGGGCAATCTACAGGAAGACATTTACTATTGCAAGGGATGGCTTACTTCTTAATGCTCATGTGTGCGCTAATAAATAAAAAGAAATGCATACTGCTGGGTGGGCAATGGGATTAAAGCGTACCCTGGCAGAAGCAAACTAACTTCTGTCAGGGTACACTTTAATTCCTATGCCAGCAGTATGCATTTTTAGTAGTGCACACAGCTGTCAAACCTTGAGGTATGTTCTAGAGTAAACTTGAAAGCAACATCAAAGCTCCCCTCTGTGTATTATTCTAATGCCTTTAAAATGTCATTTAAATGTGACAGTTGAAGTTCAGTTAGAAATGTCAAAAAAAGGCTCCCTCAAACTAAATGCCACATTCATTTTCAGCGTTTTGCTGTGGTTTTCTGTCCCAGACTAATTACTGCAGAAGATGGTGTTGCATAATTATTTTGGTCCCTTTACAAAGCAGTCTCTGAAAGCGTGAAGTTCAGCATTATGATACAGAATACTTCACTTCAGACTTCCAGAATCAGTTTGTAAAGGGAGCAAATTATGCAACACTACCCTCTGCAGGTATGAGTTTGGGATAGAAAACAACTGCAAAAGACTGAAAATGAAGCAGGCATTTAGTTTGAGCCTTTGAGGGAGACTTTTTTGTGTGCATTTTCTAGCTGAACTTCAGCTTAGTTTTAAATGACATTTAAAGGAAAGCTGTCCAAAACGTGGGCTCCTGCCCCTGGACAGCTTGCCCTCTGGTTTAGATTTTAACAGCAAGAGCGGCATATTTCTGTGCCGCAACTTGCTAAATTTTAAGTTTTAAAACTCCGGAACCCGGAAGTATGGAGGAGGCAGGGGACGCTTCATTTGCTGAAAAGGTGCGTCGATGCACCACTCGCTTCAAATGGAGCATCCCCTGCTTCCTCCATACTTCCGGGTTCCAGAGTTTTAAAACTTAATATAACAAGTTGCGGCGCAGAAAAATGCTGCTGCTGTTAAAATCTAAATCGGAGGGTAAGCTGTCTGGCGGCGGGAGCCCACGTTTTGGACAGCTTTCATTTAAAGTAAATTTCAGTTTAGGGCATCTGATCGATATTTTTAATCATCTAGTTTAGGCTACAAACGTTTAAAATCATGAGACCGGCAGGGCAGCATATAAGCCACTCAAACGCAGCTAAGTCGTGCTTCACAATGAAGATTACAAAGGGCAACGCTGAATATTTATTTGCCAGCTGATCTGTCTTTCTGTGAGAGTACAAATCAAAATGGGACCAAAAAACTAAACCACACTTTCACAGACAAATAATGACTGGAACTCTTATTTAATTTGTCAAGGGGCAACAATCAATTCAATTTAATATTATCATAGAACGTATTACATTACACTCAAGTAACATCTAACATCTACATCTACAGGGCACCCTTACCCTTTCTTCAGATAAAGGATTTTATATTTAACAATTCATTCAGCAAATTCATCTTTAGCAGACTCTTCTACTATAGAAAACAGCACCTCCCTACAGTAATAATCACTTTATTTTTTTGGTTTTTTATTAAAAATATATTCATTTAGGAGTCAGACTTTTATATCTGTATTCCAGTTAGTACAGCTACATGATTAGACAGTGGGCTATAATTTTCAGCCACATCCTGTTGTGAGTTTTTCACTGTTTCAACCCCCATAGCCCAGGCCCCATATACTGTGTATTCCCTGGGGCGGGGCCAAGGCACTGCAGTACAGCCTAGATGTTAGTAAAGATAAAGAGCTGAGCTGTGGAAATAAGTCAGTAGTCATGGAGGGCGTCATCTCGGCAGAGCCAACAAACTGTGACTGCTGCAAACAGTTTTGTTTTTTTTTATAACCTCCTTGTATCTTTTTTTTTTTTTTTTGTTGCACGATATTTAATACATTCATGATGAAAATAAGTTCTCTGTCTTTTGTTTATTGTGTGTTTTTTCCTGAGTGGCGTGATGTGTGAAAATATGAAGTATATTACTCGTTTTTGGAGGGAACAGGGTTACATGTATATATATACACACACACACACACACACACACACACACACACACACACAGTTTTGGGGAAAATAATTATACTTGTTTCCCTCCACCATTCCCCCTTACATGCCCAACCCCCTCATCTTTTAGGCACTTCATGGATGTCTGTCCCTCCTACTACTATCAACCACGCTCTTCCACTACCCTACCCTACCCTACCCTTAGACAATGGCCCTTCAGCCTGCCTATTCTTTTCCTGATCTCCGCATACCCTACCTTCACTAACTCTTTTGCTTATGTGTTATCTTCACCTGGAAACCCGCTGTTGTCTCTGTCCCTGAATGACTGATTTATTAGCCTAGCCTTCGCCGTGTAAATGAGCAGTTCTTGCTCAAAGGTATTTGTAATCCTAGAGTTTAATAAAAATAAAAAAATTAAAAATATTCATTGATATTATTGCATATTTCGCAGGAAGAAAACAAAATCCTGCTTTGCATTTGATTTTATGCTTTGCCTGCTCTTTTTGCAACAGCATAAACAGTGCTTTATTTTACACAGAGAAATAGAGAGAGACTGCGAGAGAGAGAGCGAGAGAGAGAGAGAGAGAGTGTGTGTGGCAGATTTAATTACAACAAGACTGTCACTGTCAGGCTATAAAACTCTACAATGAGCTGTGTTTATGCTGTTTCAAAAAAAGCAGGCAAAGCACAGAGTCAAATGCAAAGTAGGGTTTCCTTTGCTCGCAACAAAATATAATGAAATATGCGATAATATGTATAACTCTCTCTGAGCAAGTCACTACAGACAAACCACCTCCACAGTGCTCCCGCTGGCCTTACCTGGTTACCAAATGGATAAAAATAGTAATAAATAAGTAAGTAAAATAAAGTGCCTAGTGGCAGAAACAGACTATTCATGCAGCATGCACAGAGCCGAGGGTCGGCGGAAGCGTCTGTTCAGTTCATTACATTACTGTTTCTGTTTTAGCCTACACTATGCAGGTATACCTTGTGAAATCAAAGAAAAATTAAAAAAAAATTCAATGTATAGATGGCAAGGTGAAGGCAGGCAAGCAAGGCAGGGAAGGATTGGCCAGGCTAAAACAAGTTCAGCATTGGCTCTCAAAGTGAGCACTGTCTGCAGTGCAGTGCCTTGAGCTTTTGCTGTTTAATATATAAAAAAAAAAATAATAATCTTGACTTTTTCTCTTTATATATGCCAGACCCAGTCTACTGCCCAGACAGAAGAACACATGGATTACTAGCAGTACCCTTACCTAGTGGCTAGTGGCTAGTGGAGGGGCTCAGTCAGGAGCATCCAAGAAAGGAAAGAAGCGGCAGTCGCGGCCTCCCCGGTCCACTGCATGTGAGAGGAGTTGTCTGGACTGGTCCTGGTCCAGAATCGGTCTTGGAGAGGCATCCGGGACCATCCTCCAACTGGAGGGAATTGTTTTCTTTTAACCGTTTCGTCAACAAAATAAAATAATTTAAATTATACCAGCGGTCAGGCAGGCAGATCTGGATGTTGAGTCCTAGTCCTCGTCTCAATCAGTTCAGCAGTGCAGCACAAGTCACTCGTCAGGACAGACAAGACAACCGCAAGAATCAACAGAACCCCTACACCAAGCCAGGTTAGCAAGGAGGGAGTCAGTCAGGAGACATGGGACGTCTGTGGCACTGCCTAGTATCTTTATACCTCCTTCACCCTTGCCTTGCTAGCCTGGCTTCTCCATATGGGAACTTTTTTTTTTTTTTTTTTTTTTTTAACTCTTTATCTCCACTCCTTGGAGAACTCCTTCCAGCAACCTTGGATACCCAGCCTCTACCTTCCCCTGTGACTAGTCCTTCTCCCTCGTGCCACCAAGCACCACCTCTGGGTCTGAACCCTCCAGAGGTAGGGCCGCCTTATCCACCTGGGGCGCTCTATCTTATAGGGCAAAGTGCCCGACGAACACGAGTGGCCCCTTGGAGAGGAGATAGCCCAATACTGGAAGTGTGGGCTGTTGGGCAGACAAGGTGCCTTCATCTATCCCCAGGAAATGGGGGTTTTCTCTACTTTTTGCCATGTTCCTTAACCCCCCCGGAATGTAGCTTGTCAAGGCAGCGTAATGCTGTAACTCCGCCCCCCCACTTCGTCGCTGTCACGGCTGGCACCCCTGACAGCCACCAGAGGCCGCTACACTAGCGATCGCTTCAACCCTCCCCGAGAAGAGAGAGTCCTGGATGCTCAATCTCTTCTCCCCCTGCCAACCCCCAGTGGCCCAGGCTCGCTCCCGAACCCGGGTCATCGGCATGGTGCGAGGTGTGGCGTCCAGCGCCTCAACCCTCAGCGCCACCGGGCCGGCTATATAAGAACTTTAAGTTGAACGGGAGCGCGTGACATTCAAAAAAAAAAATTTATTTCCTAAAATCAAAGTGGTGTTTAGACCCTGAGGCACCAGCACAGCAGGACAAGTTATGTGTTAAGTCCTGACTTTCTCACCCCCAACAAACAAACTGATGTTAATGGCAGGGCCGATGGGCTGAATTCCTGGGAGAGGAGAGATGAAATTCCGGAGGAGTTGTGAAGTACAGATGTTATTTTGTGCAGACAGAAAGAGTGCAGGAATTCAACATAATTAACAACGCTACTTTACAACTTTTCTGGGAGACACTTAGCAGGTCAGGGACATTAAGACAAGCAACTTGTTTTCCTAGTCTTTTCTGTAGTGTGGAGGGGCAGGCTCAGGGCGCCGCAGCAGCTTCAAAGGGCAAGCAAGACACTGATCATCTGCAGCTTTCTTCTGCATACCTGCAGCTCTATGTGAAAAGGGGCACACTCCTTCAGCCCAGAAAAGTGGAGCGGCGGCCGCCCCCATTGCCCCCCCCCCCATTTCCAACGCCTATGAGCCTGCCTGTGGGCGGACACACAATTAAGTCCACCTTTTGTAAACTTAAGGAGGCGCATTTTCGGACTTGCTCTGAAGATGCAGCTCCATGGTGGGTTGTGAATAAGGATGCGTCGCATGGGCACGCCCCTTGCACGCCCACCCCAGTTGCGCTGAATATCATTATAGGTAGTGTTTGGCACATCCGAGATAGGCCGGCGCATCTCTGCCCTTTGTGAATCTCGGATGGGCGCAACTCCAAAATGCTCCGGCGCATCCCTTTTGTGACCCCCCCCCCAATCAAGCCCAACTTTATGTCATTACTTATTTTCCATGTATATGAACCAAAAATCTGAAAACGTTGAACAAGTTTACTTCTTTTTTAAAACTGTCTAATTAAATTGTTACATTACTGTACTACATAGGTGGAAAACAATTTTAAATTGCCGTATTGGTCCTGTACTTCTACATAACATTCCTTCTGTGACATTTGACCTACACAGAACCAGAGTTTTAAAAGACTGAAGTTGCCTACTTCAAAAAACACACAGGACAGAAGGACATGAGAACTGAAATACATTAAACAATTTAAATCTAACATTTCTGGACTGAATTGGGACATTGGATTCAAGACATACTATGGTCAACTGTAATTCTCTTAATTGTGGACTAAATCATGACATTATTTTTCATTCTTTGGTTCTGTATTTCTCTTATTATTGTTTTTTTCTTAGTTCCTGCCTTATCTGTTTTTTTTTGCCTGTACTTTAATTCCTCCATGCCTCTCCTACAAACTTTTCAGCTCAGTCCTGTCAACTCCCTGATTCTTTTCACACCTATTGTTTACACTACCTCACACTCTGTTTTTATCTGGACCTTTGTTCTTTTGTTCCCTCTAAAGTCTTGACTTCCATGCATTTCTTAAGGTGGTTTTACACACAGGCGAGTACAATGGAATGGCCGTTACCGGTGTGCCACCGTTGTACTCTGTTCCATTTGTGGTTCACTTTACACACAGAGGGTATTCCGGCAAACCCCCAACTCCGTTTTCAGTATTTGTGTTTCGGCTCCCCCATGCAGTGTGGTGCTCTATAGCTGCTTTTTTACTGCTGCCGGAATAGCTGTTTTACACAGCCAGACGAAACGGATCACAAAGGGACGAACCGAGGTAGGAAGAGATTGCGGTTTGGGTGAACGTTCACCGGTGTAACGGAACAGATACATTTTACACACAGGGGATGTAACGGTATACTGTTTCGGTAACAGTCATTCCGTTACAGAAACCTGTGTGTAAAAGTGCCTTTAGGCATCTCCTGTCCATTCTACTCTTACAAGCCTACCTCTGATCTCAGATCTTTTTTATTTATATTCCTGTCTGGTCCTTTGTTTTTTTCCCCCTTCTAGCTTCCTTTCATCTCCTACTGACTAGTCCCCCCCCCCCCATTTTCTCTCACTCATTTCTTTACTTTGCATCTTATATCGACTTTTTATCTTGAATCCCCTTCTGTCTCTTTCCTACTTCATTTCCTGCTATTTTTTAATTGCTCCTCAGCAGCTATATATACTGCGTATGTTGCTCAGTTGTGCTATTCACCTGAAGAAGGGACCTGTGAGGCCCCAAAAGCTTGTGTATAATTCCATCTTTGGACAAGACACTTGTTGGTCCAATAAAAGGTATCAAACCTTCCATCATCTCCTGTTTTCCAAGGGCCAATATGGCTGGAATCTCTTTTTACAACATAAAATAAAATAAGAAATAAAATAATACAGTTTTCATGCTTCGATACACACAAAATCAGATGTCAAACTTAAACGGAGGTGGATAATGCTCAACGTAGTACTGGTCACTGCACTGAAAGATATCTATTAGTAGTCAAAGAGAACCGTATTCATATTTTTTCTGGTTTACCCAGGATAGTCCAAATGAGATGTGCCAGCTCATTTTCAGTGAGGTCCTGCTTTATCCATTTTTATAGCTGGGTGAGCTAACACACTGAGAAGTTAAGTGACTTGCTCAGGGTCACACAAGAAATAACTGGATCTGGTGGGATTCAAACCTGGGTCACCTTCTTACCAAGTTGGTACTATGACCACTGCATCATACTGCCTCAATGACAGAATGCTAAATACTACTAGGTCAATTCCGACCAACAATCAGGAGGTCCAAGGGCAAGGAGATTATGGAGTGGTGGGAGGCTTGCCGTCAGTGATTGGCTGTAGCTGCCACACCTCCTTCTGCAACCACAGCCTTCTACTAGTGCCACTGCTTACCACCCCTGAACACAGAGGAACACATCACCTTCTGGCTGAGATGATCCTGCACCTCTCACATATCATTTAGGCACCATGGAGTACTTTTTGGAGCGAGAGATAGACGCTGTATTGAGGAAGGGGGTTTATTGCTCTGTGCGCAACTGTAATCAAATGCCCGTCGAGGAAGAGCCGCTCCCTCACCAAGGAAAGGTTGTATTAAAAGGGATTTTTATTTAGTAAATATCATCTTGCCAGCATAAAAGTAACCCAATGTTTGATGGCTCTCATACGCCACTTCCTCAGGTGTCCGTGGTTCCTGTTACTTTTATGAACCACAGGACTCAGATACTGGGCTGCACATTTCTTAAAACAGTTCTTGTTCTACAAAGACTGCCTAGTCACTGCCCTGCAACCATTTGCCAAGTCTCTTCTGGTCATACCAGCCTCACGTAGATACAAATGGCAGGTGTGTGGCCACCAGCATGATTCTGAGCTGCTGCAGACATCTTCAGCAACCTGATTAACAATTTAATTGGTGACCGGCAATACAAATGGAAGAAGTCTTACCTTTTACAATATTTTTTTTGAAGAAGACCCCTTCATGTTCTCATTGTGCCGCCTTGTTTTCTAAACTTAGAATACAGTATTGTAGGGCCAACGATTTTCCATTTTCGACAGAAAACACCAGTGAAAAATGGAAACAGTCATTTTTAAACTAGCACTTGGGAGTCAGTTTGTCATGAAAACCTGACTTTGCACCAGTTTTTTGGGCAAACCCCTCCATTTTGGCCAAACTGTTAACAAAACATGCCAAATTGCCCTCAATTTGGAGAAAGAAATGGTTTATAAAATTTTGCCAAATGGAATTGGTCATTTTTTTGAAAACAGAAAATCACTGGTTCTAGTACTGCAGTTTATACTGCATAATTTACATAAATACAAAGGTATGGCTATGAAACTCCATGAAAATGCATTCTGATCTGTTACCATTAGGGGGAAGCAGATGGCATCACTACCACCACACAGAGCAGTATGCATGGTAGTAGTGATGCCATATGCAGTCACCTACTGGTGCTATAGCAGAACACGGTTTCCTCTTTTTTTTTTTTTATAGCTGTAGTTTAATTACATGTGAAAAATCTGCAATAAAACATCATAAACAGCATCTAGAATGTTGATAACTGGACTAAAGTTTAAATAAATATAATTATTTTGGAATAAATCATGAAAACTAGGCTTTTATTTTGCCAGTGTGGTTCCCCTCACAAATGCAGTTTAGTACCTTTAAAATGCCCATGAGATGAATCTCTACGACAAAGACAGTAGAGACGTATGTGAAAATAAACAGAGGGATCTGGGTATGAATTAAGACTGCAACCCCTAGTAATTTCTGGTAGCCACATCTTGAGGTCAACAGGTTTCTAGGCTGAAGGGCCAGTGCTAGAAAGCTTATTTCTGGATCGGTAACCAGGTTTGGAGACCTTACCTATGTAGCACAACGTGAGCAGGCGTAGTAGATTCCTTGCTATATACCGGGAGGTCACAGTTGGACCCAACTTGGCTGCCAGCCATTGGACCATTTTACAGGCCGTATCTGTAAAAGAAGACAGCCATTAGCGTAACTGCATGCACCAGGTTGGGGAGGGGGAGGGGGAGGCCAGCTACAGTGCTCTGCTGTGCTGCAAGGCAGGATTGTAACAAACAGAACAACGTGATCCCTGAAGATATCTTATCTGAAAACATGCATGCCTCCCCACCCCTCGTCCCTTCAAACAGTACTAACGTGGTCAGGATTATAATGTACCTCTCAACTGCTTCATAATATGGAGGGACATCCCCCTGTTTACTCCTCAGAGGTGCGCCATCATATATGGAAAAAGCACCGTCCCACATGGAAAAGGTGCTGTCTCGCATCGTAAAGGTGCTCTGTCTTACATTATAGACTCAGTAATTAAAGCAGAAATTATAATAATCTAACATGCTAAACTGAAATTAAACTTTGCACAAATAAAAACCATCAGTGTCCCCAAAGCTTGAAGCTCGTATCCCCATGTTTGATAAAAAGCCCCATATGTTAAGAGGCCGCTGTCCCATATTTCAGTGACAAAAGGTGGAGAGGATAGGCAAGATGAATCTATTTTTCTAGTTTAACTCTTGATTAACCCCCCCCTCCCCTTTACTATACAGTGGTAGATGGGGGGGGGGTGTCAAACTCCCCCCTTTTTATCCCCATTTCTACAAAATGAAAAGGGGTTCTTCTCGCTGGACCTCACTAAAAATGTGTAGCTCCCCCACAATTACATGTCTATATCCACCCCTGCCCTGCCCTCACCTGAATCTACCACTCATGTACTGGTTCCTAGCTGGTGGCAGCATCAATCAACCATCCGCCAAGTTCCACCAGCCCCAGAATACAGGCCCCAGGTGACATCCCCCGCAAAACACTTTTTTGCTTGGGACCCCCAGCAATAGGGTGGGGTACTAGGTATAAATGGATTCTAACTATCTATATATCTATATCTATATCTATATCTATATATATATATACACACACACACACATATATACACACACACACATATATATATATATATACACACACATACACACACACACACACATATATACGTATACACACACATACATATACACACACACATATATATATATATATATACATATATACACATACACACACACACACACACACACACACCTTAGGCAGGCCACAATATACAATGCACAGTATTAATTTCCACTACTTAAACTGTATTTCTGTTCACGGTTTTAATGAAAATTGATAGCTTCTGTCACTCATCTATGTTATTCTCATTTTTTCCTCCCTTCAGTCACCCCTACCTCCTTCCCACATCCGGCAGGAGTCATATCCAGGCAACCCTCCCCTGCTGCTGGCTTAACCTTAAAAAATTAGAGATCAATGGAGCGCTGCCAACCAATTGGAGAGCTCCTTTTCTCTGCATGTGAGCCAGTCTTACTCTGCGAAGACAGTCACATGCAGCTGCCCTGGAAACGGGTACATCTGGGTACAGTTTTCTAAACAAATAAACATATTAGTGATCGAACGCAATCAGTTATATATTAATGCCACCACTGAGACCACTCTCAAAGTTGTAAGCGTAGTCTCACTTACATTCTTAGGGTATCAGAGTCTCTCACCTTCGTTTCGCAGTTCTTTTACCCCAAGAATGCTCGTGAGATCACCATTACAACTGTAGAAGTGGTCGCAGCAGTGGTGTTATATACATTACAGAACTCAGAGAAGGCTGAAATGGGACATGATCACGGCAATGTTCTGAATACTAAAGGGAACAGACAGGGTGGGGTGTACCCAGACATTTGAGCTGGCAAGTACAAGCAGAACCAAAGAACAAGCATTCAAAATGACCGGGGATGGGGGGTGGGTAAAGGGAAACATTTTTATTTGTAATTATTTTGACCAGGAAAAGCACACAGAGCTGTGACAGCTCATGTCGTGTGTGTGTTGGCTATTACATGGACTAGTTTTAGCGACAGGGGAAAATGTTTTCCAGAACACTGGGGAAAATACTCTGTTCTTACCATAAGTGTCATGGGATCTTTAGCTTCCATCTAGACAGCCTCCAAAGAAGGGCAGAAGGGACCACCATTTTTTTTTTTTTTTTTAATTTAAGTTTATTGACAACCATCAGGTACAGTTAATACAGGTAAGCCAGATAATTTCGGTTCTGTTTTACAGAGTTGAAATATATCAAGTATGGTAAAGGGACCACCATTTTAACATCTTATCTAAAGAATGGCACTTCAGCAGTGTTGCCCCCCTCCTACCATTATATTATAGTGTCAGTATTGAGTACTATTCCAAATTCCTTGTGCGGGACTGGAACTCATGATACAATGATCTTCCGAATTCAGACCCAGAGGGGAGTGGGCAACCAAAGGTAAACAGCATTATTTCACACAGAGGGTGGTTAACATGTGGAACAGGCTATCCAGTGAGGTTGTGGAAGACAATGCCATTCAGGCTTTCATAGTAACATAGTAATTTAAGGTCAGAAGGAACACTAGATTCATCACGTCTATTCCATCTGCTTCATAGGCAGGGGTGAAAGAGTATTCAGTAATAACATAATTTATAGGGATTCCCTATCCCTCTACAATGCAGGGGACCCGATAATTCCCATCGTAAGCAGAAATTTGTCTAGGCTTACCCTAAAGGCCTGTCATTTCTTCATGTCTGTCTCTGCTGGTGGGTTGATCTGTACGCTCACCACCTTCTGCGAGAAAGTGCGTCTCCAACTGGTACCCCATAATTTTCAACCTCTCGGCCTTAGGGCATTTGCCCATATGTGCCCAAACAGAGTGGCCACTACGGCCTGGCCCTATCCATTTTTGCAGTCATGTTAATCCATTGTTAGGAGGGCTATGCCTTTAAAATGCAGCATGTGCAGTAAGCAACGTTACTTTCTAATCACTGCCTATGTGAGCTGCAGGTGAAGAGTTAAGTCCTGACTAGTGTTGATGGGGATAGTGCTGGGTTTATGTCCTGGTGAGTGAAGGCACAGTGGTCAAACTTTAAAAATGTAAAGGAAGGGCCAGGCCTTCAGGTGGGTATCAGGGAACTAGGCACTGGAAGGTGCGGTCAGTCAGAAGGAGTGGGGGTGGGGAGTTACACCACAGATAAATTTGGATGAGAAAGAATGGAGGCTGTGGGTGAACCCACTCAACTGAGGGGAGGGAGTATGTCCCCCTTACGTCCTTGGCCCTACTACTATTCAGATTGTTCCGCCACCAATATGTGCCCATGTACACATCTAGTGTATGGAGTTAAGTACTAGCACCCACACCTCAAAAAGGACATTAATCTGCTATAGAAGGTCCAGAGGAGGGCTACAAAGA